>OY728157.1:2012758783-2022598783 GCA_963277665.1 Viscum album
GGTGTCGTCAAAAACTGCATTATTGTAAAATCCCAAATAAAATTATGAAAAAATATTTCCTTTAAATTTCCAGGTTTTAAAAATAAATATAATAATAATAATATTGTTATTTTAGAAATGGGGTTCCCTTTGGATTATGTAAATAATAATGGTATATGTTGAATTTTTTTTTCTAATCCAAGAACTCTTTAAACAATATTAAATTATTTTCATCCCCATTTATAACCATTCAATGAGTTGTTAACCCAAAAACTGGAGATTTATCTAAACCCCTGGAGAGAACCTCCCGTAAAATGATATAAATAATAGATAGATATCTTATTACTAGACCCCTCACAATCCTAGGTTGATTGTGGAGATTGCTTCATAGATGTTATTCTGATGGAGATCATGGACCAATGATTCATGAGTTAGGATCAACCATTCTAGAATCTGACATTTCATAAAGTGATGCTCAAAGGTTTTTCATATATGGGGGTATCACCACTACAGAAAATCTATACATTATTCCTAGGTATTAATTAATATATGATTTAGAAAAATATTCATATTTCTAAAAAAATGAATTTATACAAAAATAATTTTTCATTTACTAAAATAATTATAAAATTTTTATATGATGATCTTGTATTTTTGTTCCATAATTCTCATATAATATATTATTTATTTCAATACCATTGTTCATGATGTTAATTATCATATTTCATATTTTATTAACAAATTATTATAATAAAATAATTTGTAGGGAATATCCCACCAAGACTTCGACTTCACATGGATCGTATTTATTGTCTCAGAGTGGTCACATAATAATTAATAATTGTATATATATAACTAATTGATTTATGAATTTATCCTTAATCTATATTAATGGTTTTATTATTAATTACTATGTTTTAGGTGGTCTTCTAATCTTTATCCTCGTTATATTAAATATCATTAAAACCGATTATTATTTATCTCATTACAGTCAATGGACTTGTTTAGAGATACAATGGATCCTCATCATATTACTCAATAGTATATGGTGTGTAACAATACTGTACATACAAAGTATTAATGTTTAATACACCATGTGAACTCATTAATTAATTTTTAATTAATTTAGATCTTGGTCATTTATTACAAATTACTAATATTTAATACATCTTATGTTGAATGAGCCATCTTGGTGCACTATCACCCAGGTTGCACGGCATGTATCAAGGGTATAAGAAATGTTGTATTTTATTCACAAATGGTCCATTAATTTTTATTCAATATACATGACTCATAATCATGTCAGTTCGAGAACAAAAAATCTATATCTCATATGCAGAACATGTATTCAATTATTTTTTCAGATAAGAAATCATACTGGACCCTTGGCATTTTCTATTAATAGACGATGATGATTTATAAATGAAATCTATATATCTTTTACACACCATTTAATTTCCTATATAATGTGAATTTAAAATTAATTTATAATAATATTTATCATTATCAACTTGTGTTTTTATGTCATATGGTTGAATCCAACATTCCTTATAATGGGTTATATATTAATTTATTTATATTAAATGTGTAAATAATTTCTACAAAATATTTGGAATTACATCTTATATACATGTTGTAATAAATATATTACTATATTCATGTTAATGTATAACACACTTCATAAATATTATTTGTTCACTGTATCCTTTATTTAACTTGTACGTTTCCAGAAATTACATGACAATAAATTTATCCACATGACATAAGATTAATAAAAATACCCATATAATAAATTCATGGTAATTTAAATATTCACTCACTATATTTCATTCATTTTAAATAATATTACATATTAATTATTTGAAAAAATTTATTACTTTTTTTAAAATTATGTTGGATGAGAATATCATGAATGTTTGGATATGATTTATAATAAAATATTTTTTTATTAAGAAGAAAAACTCTTTTCATTTAGTGTGATTAATCATACATAATAATGATTGGTATTTATTTATTTTTTATTTAATTCATAATTTTGGTTAAAGGAATAACTAAAGTATTGGATGGGAAATCCTCAACTCTAATTCATTTTCATGACAAATGATTTATATGATATTTAAAAGATGATAAATGTCATTCTCAATTGAATTTAACCAAATAAAATAAAAAATAGTTAAATTTCAAAACCAAAAAACAATATAATCACAATTTATATATAATTATTTTAATAAATTACATAATTTCCATACGATAAATTATTTATTAGTTTATGGATATGACAATATATCTATATAATAATATAGTTTCATTATAGTAAACCATTATTGATTCACTAAAGCAATGATCCCCATGTGTTCTGAGATCCTATAAATGACAATTTAGGAATTTTTGGGTGATACCACGTTAGATCCTAATGCATGCATCATTATACATTGATTAACATGAGAACCACTTAAAGGAAGTGTTCTCTTAGATCAATCAAGTCTTTAGAGTGGTGGTGGTGGTGGATCTCTATCCACTAATGAGAGTGTACTTTAATGGATATATTTCTAGGTATTTGATAGGATTCTCTCCAGATCTCATTATTCAGAACACAAAATGAATTGAATATATATAAACATATATAATTGGGATCACATACTATTATTGTTAGAAAATATTTTCTTTCACACGAACCCTTATTATTTATATAATACTTTTGAAACACATCACAAAAATTTTAAAAATTATAATATTATTTCATGATATGTAAGAAACTATTGAAATATATTAAAGTTTATGAACTTAAATAATATTGAATAAATATTATTTTTCACCAGACCATTATACATTTTTATGAATTCATTAAAAATATTTATTTAGCCTTTGATAATGAATATTTATTTAAATCATTAATATCAGTTCACTATTCACTAATAAATTAATAATTATTATATTAACTAAATATTATATAAATATTCATTAAATATTATAATCACATATTATTCCTTTGAATAAAACATGATGGTGTATATGCGATCAAACAAACAATCATAGTAATTAAAAAATGTGAATAAATAATATTTATTCATCTTAATATATAATAAATAATAACTGATTCTGTAAATGTGATTCTGGGTAAACTTATTATTTGACCCTGTAGGCATCTTTTGATATGTCATTAATCGTAGTATCCTAAAGTCAATGGTTAACATCTATAAACATGTCAATGAACCCATAGTGAGGTAAATTATTAATAACATTACATAATACATTACTCATAAGCTTATTATGTAATATTACAGTTTTATCATTATATCTCTATTCATGATGCTAGCACACCACCACCATTAACCTATTTACACTATGTCCTTATTTGAAATTATGGAAATAAAAAATGAAATCATTAAACAATGGAAATTTATTTATTGATGATATATCATTTCAAGAAAAGATCATTAGATATTAAATAATATTAATAAATATAAGTGGAGAACCGTTCTCACATTATTCATTAATGAGATTTTTCTCATGAATCACCTAATGTATCTTCACTCACCATAAGCATATTTCATCACAGTGATCATTAGTAAATAATATATCATGTATTTAGTATAGAAATTAATATTTTTAAAAAAAATTAAGGATGAATATACTCCTCTTTATATAGGAAATTTTAATAACACATATAAATGAGGATTTTTTATTAGTGGGTCCCATTCTCATAATATATTACATAGTATTTTACTAATGGATTACACCATGAAAAGGTTATTAAATATAATATGAGTCTCATCCTATTTTCTCATATACCATTGTGTCCCTAATATTATATCATCAAGATATAGAACATATATTTAAAAATTCAGTTTTATACCATTATGGTTCTCATTATTGTGGTGAACTGTTGTGACCATTAAGTTTTTCATATACACATTGAACATTATCATGTACTTTGTTATGATGATTAATAATAATTTTTTTTAATGAATTTATTAGTATTTGATACAATGAATACATGTTATCATAATGTACATTTAATATGGTTCAATGGAACCTGCACCATCACACTCTAACTTCCACTAAATCTAACTGCTAAAAACTTTCAATCTGTTATCTCTCACATGATACTCATGTTTCTATAGAGATTTATTTTTACTCAAGGGGTTTAAAATGTCTTAATTTATTGGAAATATTGTTCGTATAATTTCATCCCAATAAGAAAAAATCTTTATGAGGTGATACTTACACAGTATGTGATTTGTCCTTTGGTGTGACTTTTTCACTTTTGAAAGATCCCCAACTGCAGTATTATAATTATTCAATGGGATATGGTCTTTAATATCTCCCTTGCATCAAACTCCATGAAAAAAAATTATATAAAATTTAATTATTTATATCCATTAGATGCATCAATATGCACACCCTTCTATAAAATCTGTTACAATTGGATGATTTAAACTATTTTATATCACCAATCCTCTATTTGAGAGAGAGAAAATATCATGAATGTGGCATTCAATATGTCCAATCATTTAATAAATATTAGTAAATATAACCCATATTTAAGAACTCCTCATCTCTTCCATTCATAATGTATTGTAGCGGCAGTTTTACTGTAAGAGGTACTGTAGCAGCGCGGTTATTGTAGCAGTACTATTCATCGAGAGGTCCTTTTGACCAAAAAATGGGCTTTCAAGCCCTGTATTCAGGCTAGTTGGACTTGGGCCTTTGGGAAATGTAATGGGTATCCCTCTAACCAGTCGAAACAGGTCATTACTTTAAATAATAAATTGAGGCTTCTTCCCCAACCATTAAAATAATTATATATGAGGTCACAATTTCATATAATGATGTATACCATATGATATAGGACCCAATCGTCTATTATATTGTAACATACTAACTCTCTTTTGTATATGGTCATTTTATCTACATTGACATTGTCCAAGAACCCTCTTTGATATAAATTGAATTATTATGTTATCTAAAATATAAGATACTTCTCCAATGTCCCTCATAGAGAAACACATGTTTAACTAGTCCTTAACATATTGTAATAATGGTTTGTTACATCAATTTAGTAATATTTCATCAACATATATGAAATTAATATATATTAATCATTATACCACTATTTAATCAATGGATATACACTCTCTAATGAACATGGGATAACTTATAGATAGTCAAATTCTTGTTTGATGGGTTGTATTGTTAGTATCATTTTTTTCATTAGAATACCCTATAATGACACACTTTGTCCCATGGGGTGCTAATTTATTAAATAATAATGCCTTCCCAAATGACTTGAAACCCCAGTCATGTGTATGAGATAAAACATGAATTTTTTAATTCTATAACATGAAGTGAATTACGGTTTCCAATTTAATTGGTACTCATTTAAGTGTGTAAAATTCAGTTCATAATGCATATTCGAAAAATGATAATGGAACATACGCATGAATCATCACCAACCTTACTGTGTATATCAACTTATAACTCCTCTATTCACAAACACTATTACACATTATGGTTTAAGGTGGAGTACTTTGTGATTGAATCCTGAAATCCTATAGAAAATAGATAAACTCTTGGTTATGATATTCACCACCTTGATTCGATTGAATATTATTTATAATATTTTGACATTGATTCTCCAATTTATTCATTAATTCATGGAATTTATAAAAAAAATATGACTTATACATCATAATATATATATTTCTATATATATAAATTTATCAGTTATGTAAGAATGTGGACTTCTAACTTTTACTTGAAATGGTCCACACACATAAGTGTGTATAAATCTCTGATGGTATGCAGACCATTCACAATGTCCATATAATAGTGGTCTTTTTTTGTTCTATTACAAGAAATCCTGACATATTTTTAGTGTTTTTAAATTTAAACAGTGTAACTCAAAGTATTAACAGATCATTATCTTATCATTTTCATTTATATGACCAAGATAGTGATTGCAATGAGGGGTTTTATATGAGTATTTTGAACAATTATCATTTTATACGTGAAATACATGGTTCTCAAAGTTTAACACACAATGATCATTAATTAAAAGTCACATACCATAACATATATATTATTTATATGAAAAAAATTCATTACTAAAATGAAAATAAAATCACCTGTGTCTTGGTATGATATATAAACTTTATTAATGGAATTATTTGGTACAAAATAAGAATCATTTAAAACCTATATAATTTCAATTAGTAATGATAGGTGGTAGTTTCCAATGGATAGAGCATCCAACCTCACTTCATTGGTATCCAAGTAATACACATATCCTATAAAAATCATTCAGAGTATACTTGGTCCCTTCAATATTATAATTATCTGATATGCACATGTGGTATCTAATACCCCATGTGAAAATAATGAATTATTACAAATGATTAAAAATTCAACTATATCATCCACCTAATTTTGGATACAATTCATATTCGACTGGACTTTCTTAACACGTGTAAAACCTAATACAACCTTCTACTTTGCAAGTTTATAGACCATCAACATCATGGATGGATGAATCATGGGTGATTTAAACATATTATGAGTTTTTGGACCATTTCCTTGTACTTATATTTTCTTATTCAACATAATGACCACATGTTTTTCATACACTATATCCATATCAGCATAGAGAATTTGAGTTAGATGTTTTGAAATAATCTTCTAATTACTGATCATGTTATAATTATTTATAAATTTTATTTTGGAATTCGTTAGCGTGGAAGGTATAAGATCACTATACATCACCTCAAGGAATTTAATCCTGATGATCATAAGTGTACAATAAAGATAATAAGAATGACTACATGAGGCCCATATTGCATAAAATCTACATGATTATTTGTTAATAGGTTATTGGAGATCTAATGTCTCTATTGCCTCACCTTCTCTTGATAGAGATCCAAAATTTGAGACATTATGTTATATGCATACTTTTCATCATTTTTAAACAAATAATCATTGGTCATGGATGATAATATGACTCACTGACCATTAATATAATTTTTAAAATATTTCTCATGGATATATTTATCTTCATCACAATCCTATTTACTAGGTTCATCCAGAATATGTTCTTCTATAATATATAATTCCCTCCATGGTGTAAAAAATTGCATAAGTTCATTTCCCACTATTATAATTTTGGGTTGGTGAGAATGTTATCCTTCTCAATTATGTATCAAAATGATATACTTGAATTAATTTTTATTATTATTTCTTCAACTAATTTTAACTGGTTGTAGATAATTTTCTTATAAAATTGAGAAAAAAATAAATATTATATTAATTAATCTTCCTCGATTTTATCAAAAGACAATAGCCCTCGAAAATTGATTAAGAATATATATTTTCATGGAATATATAGTGTAATGGATAAATATTTCACATTGTGTCACCAAACGTTCTTCTAATGAAGACATATAATGTTTTAAGGTAGGAATCCCAAATGCGAATTGAAATAACTCAAAATTCCATGTTCTTTCGAGTAGACTACAAAATCCTAAACTATTCTAATTTTATTCCATCATCTGTTGCCTATGAGTTAAACCATGTCCTACTATCATTGTCATATTGTTATGTGGATTAATCCATGTCAATCGAAAACTTATAGTTATAATACCCTGATAATTGTCAGCACCCCTACTTTAGTTAGTCTAGATAATTAAACTATGGTTTCATTTTTACTCATGTAATAGATTGTTATACAAAAATAATATATATAGTTTATGATTTTACTATT
The DNA here is from genome assembly GCA_963277665.1 of Viscum album. Lineage (NCBI taxonomy): Eukaryota > Viridiplantae > Streptophyta > Magnoliopsida > Santalales > Viscaceae > Viscum > Viscum album. The sequence goes on from OY728157.1 coordinate 2,012,766,519, forward strand.
TATATTTAAATTACCAATTATTTTATATATTACATTATTTTTACTATTATTTTTATTTTCATAAGTGATGGACCATGTCTTATATAATTTTTTAACATAAGGAATTTAATTTTAGTAAAATCCTTTATTTTTATGAATTCAAAAATTGATGTGGTCTCCCAAAACATATATAATTAATTAACTATGAAAAATGTTATAAAATAATAATAATGTGGTATCACATGAGATTATACTAATGGATATCTTATCTAAAATATTATAATATAACAATATACTTAGTGGAAATGCACCATGATCCATTTATGGTTCATGTTGTAGATTTCCACATGTCCAACTATGATACACTTTTGGATTGGTCTCACCTCAGATTATGTCATGTTCTACCTCCATAGCATGGTTCCTCCATCCATTACATATAAATTTACTCACATGTAGGCAAGGAGAACCAAATGATTTGTTAAGAGGTTTATGTAAGATAAACCATAGAAACAAAAAAATGAGCGGAGAGATTCCACACATTCCTATAATATAATTTAAAAATAAATTAACAGAAACCAATTACATAAAAGTATATAGTCTAGTCTCATGATCATCTACCTGTATTCAAAAAAATTTTCATTTAGTTGGTATAAAATATCAATAATTCTTATTTATGGTAAACCACAAACTAATAAATTAATTATCTTATTTAATTAATGAGTTATTTTATCTTTAACATCATCCTAATTTTCATTATATCTAATCTATCATAATTTTAGAAAACATAAATAAATTTATTTAAAATTATATATGCACAAAAAAATGTATCATGGAAGAAATCATGGTGATTACCCATCAAAACTACCTAATCCATATTATACTCAAATATTGTTTACTTGTGAGACTGTGGACTGCATGACATACCTAATAATTTCATGGAATGTACTATCGACCTAATGAATATACATATAACAATTTTTATGTAGGGTGTATTATTTCAATTAATTTATATTAATATCTATAATACCACTTATAATATATATATATATATAAATATTAACTAGAAATTAATTTCACATTTATATATATAACACATCACAGTGAGTTTTCTGTCAACATAACTAATACACATATAACATTGAATTTATTTACTGTGTTATGAATCAATGCATATTTTTTATAACTATAATACCATTGTACATGATATATTGATATTAAATTGCAAATAAATTAATTTTACATATATATATAACTCATCACATGGAGTTTACAATCGTCATGATGAGCACAAAAAACACTTTTGGATATCTTTTGAATATTATAATAAATTAATTTCCAATTTTTTGTAATTTGGTAAAAGTACATGGCATGTACATTGAATCCACACAACATATATTATTCTCATAATCTATGATTAACACACACCAAGGGTCATTACATGTAAACAAGAAATGAAAAATATTGGATTAAAATACATTTACGTGGGCTACATGACATATGGTATATGAGTAAAATTCTCCCGAGTCAGGTATCCCATGAAAGAGGATACACACTAGTTGATTACTAAAGGAATACATGTAACGTGTAGAAGTTATCCAACATGTACACTAGTTGACTATTTTTATGGATGTCTTGGACAGCTTATGTTATGTAATTTAATTCACAAAATGTAATAAATTCACATGGATTGAATGAATTAGGAATCAATTTTGGTTGAATTTATCACAAATAAATGCCTTATACCTCTAGGATACATAGTATGTACTCTTGTTTTGTCTGGCCAAAATATTATGATCCTTCTGTTGTGATATTTAAATTTATTTAATTCAGTAAATTAATTGATTTGATTAAATTTTTGAGAATGTAAGAGGGAGATATAATATTTAATTAACAAAATTATAAATTATTATATAAGAAATGAACGAAAAATAAAAATGAATATATCAATAAATGAACATTATATAATTATAAATTATTATTTGATCCCTATGATACCAATTATAGTTTATAGATGTATTGGAATATTCTAATGAGACATGCCCAACTATTCCTTTCTATAAGATCGTTTATTATTCTAAAATTTACATGATGATATATGTTCGAATCTGTTGAATTGAATTAAAGAATATATAAAATATATAAATTATAAAACCAAATTGAATAATATTATTATTATTTTTATAATAAATTATAGAAATTAAATTATTACCTTATGTGAAATTATTTCTCCATTCACGGTTCCCACTTTTTTATGGTTTTAATGATTAATTATTCTATAAATTACCCAAATAAAAAAAAATTCAATGGTTTGTAATTTTTGACAAATAATACTTTATAATTATATAATGTAAAAATATTTTTTTAATAATTATTTATATAATTTATAGGTTTTTGTGATTTAGTAGTTGAAATATTGTATTTGGAATTTATTCCATAATTTATTTTTTTATCATAGTTACAACATAAATAGGAGAATCCCTAAATACTAATATTGCATATTAAAAATACCATATGTCCGTTATAAATGGTTATTAAAATTTTAGGACAGACTATGTGGACTAACCATATATAGGGTGGGTTTTATATCTTGGATTAAAATTCAATTATCGAACAGTATAGTGTAACCAAAAAAAATTAGTTTTATTTATGATTGAAATACATGAAGAATAATATTATATATGATTACAAAAGAATAAAAATAATATATATATATATATATTAAATAAATTATATAATTTAATCATTATATCTCATAAATAAACACACATTTCATGAACCTAATGGTTTAGTGTCATTGATGATTATCAACATTAATTTATTATTCGACACTTTTTATTTTTTTATATCTTAAAATTTTGTTTATAAATGAATTATTTACGAACATTTTTTTAAATGTAAATAACTACGGAAAGCTGAAAAATTATATTCAGTGATCTCAAAAATTAATTAAATAAAAAAAAATCAAATGGTCAAAATGGGTTAAATCATATGGATGTTAGAAAACAAGATCATTGAGAAAATATATGATTAAAATAATTATAGAATTAAATGAAGAAATATTAATACGTGATATATAAATTTAGATCGCCACAATGATTTAGAGTACCACAAAAGGGTCTTAAATAACCCTAACACATATATCGTAATGGGAAATCATGTTAAAACAATCATAATCCATTGAAATATAACAATGACAAGTGGAAAAAACATAATCAATGAAATTATTTCATATATAATGTTTATGGACCAACACCATAACTACATAGTATATTATTCATCAATTCAAAAATCTCATTACATAATATAACATGTATTAGTATGTACACCCATTGTGGATCAATAATTACTTCTCATGTCCAATAATTTAATCCCAACATATAGAATAATTGATAATGTATTAGTTGGATATATCATACCATCCTATCTCATAGTAATAATGAAAATTCCACATGAAATCTATAAAATTTATTTTCTTGAAAAACAAAAGGATCATATATTGGATACATATATTTTTAAAATTGTATCACATAAGATGAAATCAAGAATTATTTTGGTTGATAAAAATAATTTAATCACCTTGAATAAGTATATAATATGTTAAACATGTGTATTATTCATTAAATTTACCACCATAAGAAATAAAATTTTTGGTAATAGTAATAAAATTTAATTTAAAATCATGAAAAAAATTTCATAATTATTTTTTAAAAAATTACATAATGATTGAGTTATAAGTCATGTTCCAAATAAATTTTCGATGAGGTGAATGGAACAATTATTCAAAACATTTTTTAAAATGAGTCACAAATAACGTGACCATGAAATGAAATAGATTTTATTTAATAACTTTTATTGTGTATGTTATAAAATATAAATAAGTGGAGAGAATTTACATTTTAAGATGAAGGAGACAAAACACTAATATATGAAACAATCAAAAAAAATTATTTTGAAGAGGGATAGTGGAAAAAATATGGAATAATGAATATAACACGTGTTTATTTTTCAATATATTAAAATAAATCATGGATTTTGTGTAAAACAGAATACAAAATGGAGAAAGAGATAATAAATTAGATGCAAATTAGTATTTGGGCATTGTATTTTTATAAGAAAAGAACACAATCCAAGATTAATGTTTTTATAATAAAATGTTATTTTCACATAGAGAAAGAGAAAATACCAAAAGAAATAGTGAAATGGAAGAATATAAAAATGATAGATAAAGTTATCAGTGGATGCACGATTATGTCCCAATGTAATGAAAATTATGTCAATGAAAATTGTTATATTTGATTTCATATTTTTCAAACACGTCATAAACTATAAAATAATAAATTTAAGATTAATATAAAATTATATGTGATCCACATTTATATTTATTTAACATTATAATTGTAATTTAAAATTAATTATTACCAATTTGTTAATAGTTATTTTAAATTTTTAATATATAGTTGTAAATTAGCATGTTTGGTCAATGTTATATTAGAAAAGGATGTTTGAGTAATAAAATATTATTCATTTTTTAATCAGCACAAAAATTACCATTCATGCTAAATATATAAATATTATATTATTATTAATTATAATTATCATTTTACCTAATATATGGTGATGGTTTGTAATATGAAATTAAAATGTCATTTTTGTTAATTTCAATGAAATAAAAAAGAAATTATTTTCTTAATGAATATATAGTTTTTAATTACATTTAATGATTTAACAAACATTATAAATTCATTAAAATGAAATAAATTTACTGTTATATATGTTTTTTAATGAATGATCATAATAAATTCATAGCATCAATCAGGTAGGTTTAAAAACAGACCAAAAAAATTAAAAAATTAATGTATAAGATATAATGTGTAGGTATATTTTGATAATTTCATTTTTAGAGAATAATAAATAAGTTAAAATGACATAATTTTGTTGTTTAATATTATTTAGTAAAATATGAAATGATAAATTAATGGAATGGAATGTAGAATAACTCGTGGATTACATTGGAAGAATAACTCATTCACATATCATCAACATTTGGAATGAATTAAATGGACATCATTAGTGTTACCAATGTCCATTTAATACACAGTAATTATTTATAAAATAAATTCTAGGATTGGATTCAATTGATAGATTATATATTTGGGCGGTTTGGAGTGGGTGGAAGAGAGGACCTTTAAATTTTTCAAATGATGGATATTTCTTTAGAAACTGACAATGAGTAAAGGCCAAAGTTGGAATAACATTGTAGTTAGGTGATATAGTAAAGGAAATCTTGATGAGACAAGTATAATTTTCTCCAAACGAAAAAAATATTCAATATTGATTTTAAATTATTGTATTTATGAATGATTCATACCTGTTATATTTACACATTTTTACCTCCATTTACTATGTTTAATCAACTGCACAGAAATTATTATTTCACACAAAATAAAATATGATTCATATTTGATATTATCGATGTTATGATTAAAAATCTTATATTGTTTTTATTATATAAAAATTTCATAAATTGAAAAAAATAAATTTCAAAATAAGTACGCATATTGCGTTAAAATTCATTTTCCTAAAAAAAATTTACGCCTAAAATTGATTAACAATTATTCTATTTCATTTAATAAACAATAGATGAAATTAAATTAATTATTTTTCTAATAATATATAATTTAATTAAAATAATTATTTATTAGTTATTAATTTTACCAATTAATGGTTATTACAAATAAATTATCCTATTTAAATTAATTATTCTGGAAAAGGTTGAGGGTTAAGCATCATTTTATTAAAATGAAAAAAATAACCATAGCATATTTAGTAGATTGGGAGATGAGGGAAACCAATACATTATTGTGTCACAAATTCATAAATAATAGATCCAGAAACGTCAAAACCACAGTTTTCCAATGTGAAAACCCATCATTGTTGCCCCTCAAGGAGCAGGTTGTAAGACTAGCCAGACGCACAATCTTTGAAAACACCAGAGCATTTGAGAAGTGCATTATGAAACCTAAGAACACTGGATAAGACAAGAAGTTCATCACAAAGTCCCAACACACTGGAGAATCAATGATTTTCACCACAAAAAAACATATAAGAGTAGTCTAATGTTTCATCATAGGGCTAAGTCACACCAGAGCAGCTATGGAGGTCATCACAGTTAGAGAAATATTGAGACAAGCTATAATAGAAGGCCATAAAAATGACCGAGTAGGGGAAAATGAGTAATTAGGGATATCCTAAAGGATTATACCTGGTCCTGATGAATATAATGGAAAAAAAATCATAGGGGTTATAATATAACATCCCAAACGTATATTATTTATAATACAATGAAATATATTATGGATTGTTTTACATACAACCCCAATTTAATAACAAAAAACATATATTGGTGTATAATTACAACATAAAATTAAATACATTAAAATCATAATCCCAAGTATCAATATATCATCTTTTATTTATATCATGTCAGGTTCATTAAGTGAGAAAACTTTATGCATTTCAATGTCATGTGTAAACATTTTTATTTGATCCTTTTCTACATAGATTCCATTGAGTCATTTAAAAGCATTAGGATGTAAAATTATGAAATAAATGATGATGTTTTTTCCATTTATATATAATTATAGTAAATTATTTAATTATACCTTTCAATTTCCAATTTTAAATACTGATGTCCAAGATACTAATAGTCAGTATATATACTATGTAATCTGCCTCTTGGTATGGTCTCACCATAAGTACAGTATATAACATAAAATAAATTATGAATCCTATGTTATTTGAACAGGATACCATATTAAAATCCACAAATATATATTTATTTAGTAATAATATAAATCTTTTTTATATCATGCTTCCAAATATTATACCTCTATCTTTATCATATTTAAAATATGAAATACTTTTGTTCTTTTTTTATACTTCTATCTCTTTTTGGAATTTCATGATCTGCATATAGATGTGTTTTTTTGTTATAAATTTATATTATTAGAATATAAAATTGTTTATTGTTATATTCATATAAATTAAATTAATATTATTTAGTATTATATCCCATTCAGTCCACATAATAGATAGGGTAGTGGAATTTTTTCTTCTCACATCATAAACCACCATATTTTCCTTCCCATGATGGAAATTAATTAAAAAATAATACACTCTAATAAACTAAAAGATCTCCATTTAGACATATTAAATCAATTCTATGATAATATCAAATATAATATCTTCTGGTCGAAATAGTTTTTACACATTTTCTCTAATTTATATTGATTTTAAATCATTAATTCAAAAATTACCACTAATTGCTCTAGATAATGACACAAAGTTTTTTTATCATGCGTCCTCAATTAAAAATATGCAAAAGCTATAAAATTTTAATTTTTCTTATATACACATATCAATGTTAAGTATGATTATTTTTAAAAAACATTAATTTATTTAGGTGTGTCTATGTATATGTGTTGTGAAAAAACTCAACAACATTTTAATGAATCTACCATCAACATTTACTCTAAATATTAACATGACTACCTTTCATGTTAACAATTGTGGTGGATTAGAAAATTATTATAAAATTCACACAACACATCAGTATAATCATGAAAATCCAAGAAAATATAAATCATTTTCATATTTTTTTGTTGGGAAAATTATCTACTTCATACATTTTTGAAGGATCAACCAATATACCCACACATACGACTACATCAATTGATGAGTTTCAATTTATAATAAATGAGTCACACTTTGATATCCTAGCATACAAAGTCTCATTTTGTATGGATTTTAGCCTCATAATAAAATTTTGTTCGTGTAGTTTCATTTCCTTAGATTATAAGAGAATACATTCAATAAGTACTAAAAAAACTATAAATGTAATATCATAAAAAAATATTTATCAAAAATATATTGATAAAATAGTAATTAATAAATATTAAATGATATCAATTTTAATTTATAGTGTCTAGATATTTTATGTAATGTCATATTTGGTTTATATTCACTATTAACCATAGATTTTTGGTAGTAAGAACTAAGATCCTCCTATTATAATTATTGGGCCACACTATGATTATAAAAACGTCGATAAGGAATAATGGATAACTTTTCAAGATATTGATCATATTATTTTAAAAATATTAAATGTAAAAAATCATTGCTTCATGTTTAGTCACAGTGGAGAGGGCTTGTGAACAAATTTTTAATAAATGAGCTATAGGTTTTAGTTATTTGGAATCTATTATATCTTCTTCATCTTCATTATGTTATTACAATTCAATATGGGATTTTTATGGAAACTCAGTGATATAGGAAAAAAATAATGTAATTTTTGAATTGAGAAATGAACCACGATTTGTAAGGGAAGAATACATAATTTTTCTACAAAAATAAGAAAATATTCCATCATATGTTTAAAATAATCAATAATTACTTTCACCCTAGTCATTTTATCCATGTATCATTCATTATTGTGTTATTAAACATTTTTAAATAAAATTTTATCAATAGTATTCAATCATCAAAATTGCATTGATATTTTACCATGGAGTGATTTGGGATATAGAATGGGGGTTCACTATTTTGATATGTCATATGTGATATATATATATGTGGAGATACTATCCTTCCAAGTATCAAATTGAATTCTAACAGGGGTATAAGATCTACATTTCCAACCAGTGTCTTCCCAAAATCGATGATTATATAAGAGTTATATTCCAGGGAATCCATATTGTAGTAGAAATTATTTTCTTTAAAAATCATGTATAAAATATGTTAGATGGTGAATCAATATTCATAGAAAAAATAAATGATATAATGAATGAAATAAATCATTCCCAAATTAGACAATCATAATTCTCCATTATATTATTAGTGTACCTTTCACTATATAATTTGCGTGATCTTATATTGTGATAGTGATTTTGTTGGATCTTCCTTATTAACATGGTCCAGAAGATTACTAATTAATTATACAAAATTATAATATTTTATTCATTAATATTTTTCAATAGTACCCAAAATCTGTACATCTAATGAATTGATGTGTGGGTGCGGTATTTTTTGGTGTAAGGACTCAACCAAAAAAATTATATATTTTAGTGATTTCTTACAGGATTTTTTTTATTTCACTGAAAAATTTCATTTAAATTATGAGTACTATAGAATTTGGAAAAAATATTTCAATGTAAACTCATCAAATACATGGGGAAATTTATTCACACTATCTATAAAATAAAAACTTTTAATAAAAAATATGATTTTTTTCATGAAGAATGATCAAAATTTACATCTTATTCATATCATCATACCTACCCATCCTTCACAATATGATAACATTCTGAAACATTAGAATATCACAATTGCTTAGTAAGTTACATAAAAATAATAAAATAAGTAGTTAGTCCCTGAATACTTATAAATCAATGAAAATATTTTCACAAAGATATAATTCTTACACATAAAACATAATCTCTTATGATTACCTCCAGAAATAATATGTTTCTAATAAAAATCTGTAGAAAAAAACTCATGAAGATAAATTTTATAATAATTTATATGTAGCTATTACATTTACTATATCTACCACTGATATATAGGAATTATCCTTCTTGATTACATTTGGAATACCCACAATAGTATATTCCATAAATTATTAAGGAGATATTGTGATAGTTAATTATGAATCTTTACCCAATGTTTTGGAGATATAAAATGGGTACAACCACCATTTTTTTATCATTAAACCACATATACTCATAAAAAATTCACATGACCCAAAACATAATAATAAAACATAAATATTTCATCAAATAAACATTCCATAAGAAAATAACATTTCCGTTTTGAAATAACAATTTTTTTTCAAAAACATGAAATTCTAAATGAAGACACATTATTTTAAAATAGAATCTAAAACATTTAATTTAATATTAAAATTAATTATTTTTATTTAAAGAGAAAAATTCCATTCTTTTCAAATATGTTAAAAATACACTACTTCTACATTTTTGTCAAAAATTTCACGAGAAACCACTTTTCAAAATTGTTAGTAAATAATTTGTATAAATTTTTTGTAAAAAGTCATACGTGAGTAAAATAAATCATAAAAATAATATATTATTTTGTTTTTTTTAAATAATTTATAAAACACATTCATCGATAAATAATACATATTTAAGATTAATATTTAAATAAAATCCCATTAAAAATATCAAACTTTGAAGAGGGAGTTAATAAAATATTAAAATATGATATTCCTATGTAAATAAAATAAAAATTTGGAAATAAATAATATGATATTAAAAAGTTCACAAATAATCTTATGTTGAATAAAATCATTACATGAATGATTAACCAAATGAACTAAAAATTTGATATCAAATGTCGTACAAAATACATCCCTTTAGTGGTGAATACATTAACCTTTTATATAAGTTATTTGAAAATTTTATTAACTCACTATAGAACTATACACGTATTTATAAAACATTATGTGATGTTTTATAAAATATTTTTAACAATTCATTAATAATACTTCATTATTTTCGAGATTTTAGGTCTAATTATTTCATTGTTTCAGGATCGAATCATTTGTGTATAATTAAGGAAGTTATATTAAAATGGTAATACCACTAAAAAAGTTAAATGGAATAGAATTAATTAAATTATATAATTTTTAATTCTCTAAAAAATCATTTTTAGTATTTCTTATATGATGATGGTTTCTTAGATAAACCATTAATGGTAAATGATTAGTTTGTAGGGTGTTTTCTCCAAATATGAAAAACTATTTCGTTTTTACTTAATATTATATGAATATAATAGTTAAAAAACTAGAAAAATTTTATTATATACCTAATAAAATATTATGTATCCAAAATAATATTTTTTATGAGTTTCCATGAACGTAGTAATGGAAAACAAACAAAATCATTATTCACAAAGGTGACTAACCATCATTACATTGAAAATATATTCATTTCTTTTAATAAAAGGACATGAGAAATGAGATGGATATGATACATTACAATATAAACAAAATTTTATTGTATATAAATTATTATGGGGTTATAATTAATTTATGTATGATGTAGGTTTGGGTAATGAAGAAGTTGACAATAAATTAAGAGGGTTAATTTATCATAACTACCTCTTGAACTTCACATTTTGGATAGACCCTTGAAGAATTTGGATTTTATATATTGTTGAAACCATAAGAACATGTATGTGGGGAAATTTATGAAGAGGGTATGGGAATATATTTTATAATTTCAAATTTTTTTGAGTTGAAATGGGGTTGTGAGGGTGGTATTTATACTTGTGGGTAGGTAGGTTTATGTGATTAAAACAATTATTAATTTAAATATAAAGACAACAGAATTGAGTTAGCAATAAATTAAAAAGATTTAACTAAAAATTAATATTTATATTTACATTTAGGGTTAATAAATACAACATCCTATGATTAAATTTTATAATTTTTTTGTTTGTTAAGATTTTACATATTAACAATAACCCATGCCATTATTTTACTTATACCTCGGTATATCATTCTTTTACCATGGAAATGTTTTTATAACTAAGAATTAAATCAACATTAAAATAGAATATGGTGATTATTATTTAAAATATTTAATCAATATTACCTAATACAATTTTTATAATTATAGAAAATAGATTTATGTAAAATATTTCCAAAAAATCTAAAAATGGAGTGTTTTTAGTGAAAAGGTCAAAAAATTGATTTCTTTATATCCAATTAAAATGTCAGAATTAGTCCAATGAACTAAATTTTATAGGTTAATTTTTAATTATACAAATTTTAAATTAAAACTAATTTATAATATATTTTATCAATTAAAATTAAATAGACGAAAAATAGTTTTTCATTAAAAATAATTAATTTACATGATTCATAAAAATTGTATCTTATAGAAAAATATATATGTAATTTTTAAATTCAACTATCAACAAATTATGTTTATTTTTTTCCAAATAAATATATTAAGGTGAAAAAATTTAAATTTTAAATAGGTGGGACATCAAAAGTTGTAAATATTTCCCATTATAAAATAGATCATTTTATTCATAAAATATGAATAATTATTCCAATATGTAAACAATACATGTTGCATTAATATAAAAACAATTTATTGGATATTTAAAATTTAATTTATCTATGATATTTCACTAGTAGTGATTAACTTAATTTATTAATATAAATAGTCATTATGGGAATAATGAAATCATTTATATTTAAATAATTTTTATCATCCTTTCTAATTATTTGGTTAACAATGAATTATTTTTAAAACTATATTTTCATAATTTAGATAATATTATTCATTATCATTATTCCAATGGTTATGTGATTAATATTCCCATTAAATAATAATTTTTTGTCATTTATTAATTCATTATCTGGACATACTTGTATATTACTGATCATAGTAAATACTTTTGAAATCTCAGGATGTTACATTCTATCCATGGTAAATTACACCCATTCTATTTGAACTTGAGATTAGAAACATTGGTATAGTGTTTTCAAAAAAAATTTGGAAATCATATATCCAAAAAAGTATTAATGAAACAACCACATTAAAATAATGAATGTGAAGTATGAAGGTCCCTATATATAACTCATAATAGTGTTCCTTGTAGGAAAAATTGGATAATGAAGAGAAAAAAATCAATCAGGTTCTGGTAGAGAGTGATAGGTAACACAATCATGAGAAAGGAAACAAATTCAAAACCATAAATTTATGAATGGTTTAAGGGTCATTGATTTCATAGTTGGAAGTATAAATTCATATCACTTTTGTTTTAATATTCTTTTCATAGAGCTGAGGAATTATTTTTCTACATGTATTAAGAATATTAGTAAATATACATAGTTGAAAAGAATAGTTTCTTACATTAATCATATTACATCACAATATATTATTTTTTCATTTATTTATTACAATTTAAGATATATTTTCACACCTGAATCATTAGAATGAAATTATATGGATAAAAAAATAGTAAACTATATATTAGTCATTAATATATTCATTATCCAAAACCAAAATGGTTCGAATAATATATGATAAGATGATAAATTATTTAATCACCAAAAAATCAACATTAATACCCAATTATTAAAATAGATCAACCATCCTTCCATAAAAGTCTCTAAAAATAATCTAACTAATATTGAAATTCAAAAATTATCCTTATCATCTAATCATACAAGTTAAATGTAACTTTTATCTCTAAATAACATCAATCACAGTTAATGAATCCTATAAATAGTGAATATTTAATCAAACATTTTCCATGTGTTATTTACCTTTCTATAAATAACATAAATAGCGAAAAAATCATATTTTACTCTAAAAGATAATTCCTATTTTATTACTCCGATCAAATCCCAAAATATTCTTTTTTACTTTAATTATTTATTGTTCCCAAAATAGGCAACGTCTTCCAATATAACATTAATCACCAATTCATTTTTGAATCTCGTGCTTATCTATTTTATAAAACATATGTTCCAAAAATTAACATATTCTACATCCTTAAAATAATTTAATTAAATAGAAAAAGGAATAATAACAAGGAATTCATGTAGTCCTGTTGTATGAGATGCACCCATGTCTACCTTTGGATTTGGATTTGATACCTGCAGCTTTGCAGGACATGATGGGTTAACAATCATGATATGAATTGACATTTAATATAACTATATAAATATAGTCATTATATCATCATTAAAATTTCATATTCCATGTCAAATAAACCTAATTTATTTTATCTATACTGGTTATCTCATAATATTTAAATTTCATACCTAAAAGTACGAATCAATCATTACCTCTAATTATGAGATAATAAAAACCTAAATTTAATAATCTATCTACTTGTAAACCCAATAATGATATCTATAACTCTAAATATAATATTCTAGTCTCTAAATTTATCTATATCCAACTCTGAAAACAACTGTAAGGACCTAGCATTAAACAATATATTTTTTATTTAATTTTGACTTTAATAATTTTTCCTTCATTCTCAATGATTTTTATGTTTTTTTATAGAGAGTTAGGGCAAAATAATACAATGAAGACCCAAACATTAAAAGATAAAAGTTTAAATTACTATCTATAAATGAAACAAATATAATGCAAAACATGATTTATATAAACTAAATATCATCATAGTTTAAATCATGTACTCTTCCTCACACATATGCATCAATTACTCTAAAAAAATTAAAAAAAATGGGATGAGTACAAAATATTATTACTGTAAAGACTTGAAAATTAAATAAAAATTTTCATTAATAAATGGGAATTTTACGAGTTTGTGAAAATTTACAATGCTTGATTCAGAGGCTCGGAGTGCCTAGAATGAATTTCTGAACTTCTTTTTGGGTAAGTTCAATAAATGTATGAGGGGTTTTTTCAAAATTATGAACCGATGCTCAGAATTGAAATATGTGGGCAAAGTTGAACTCGCAGTGCAGGTATTCGCTTAAGAAGAATTTCATCTCAACGACAATTGGTCAAGGTTTAATGTTTGTTTTTGGGTTTTCATGTTAATATAAAATAAAATTAAAATTGTATGACAATTTTAATTTTATTTTCAACACACATGTGGGTGTTGGGATGTGGGGTCCACCGAAAAAATACTTCCATGTGGGAGTTAGTGGTGGGGACCACAAATCCTTAACCTCCAATTAGAGGTTACGGTGGTGCGGACCACCTGGGTTTAAACCCCCTTGAAACACCCAATTTGAATGGGAGAAACCCCCCTTGAAACTCCCACGTAAATTAAAAAACCTTTCAACACCCACAATAAATGTTGGGGAATCCTCTTCAACACCTCCACAATTTAATTGTGCCAACACACATAATTTATTATGCCAAATCCTCCGCATTAATTAAATGATCCAACTAATCAATTAATTAATTAATCCATTTTGAATATTATTCCATTGACTTAATAGATATTTCAATATATTATTTAGGCTATGAATTCACTTGGGTGGAATTGGGGTGAGGAGCAAGGTGTGAGAAATCTTCCAATGAAGAACACACCATCGACGAAGATCCCTAATGAGGAAGGCCTTCGACTATGATGAACGAAATCGACCTCGAATTCGACTTTGTTTCTCAGAACATCCTCCTTTGTAGGATGTGTTCATATACAACGAATCGACATCTGCATTCTCATGCTAATGTCAACCAACAACAAATAATGTATGGATTTAATGCTTTGTTTCTTCTCTTCACAAGTACACCCAATCTTTTCTTTTGTGGGTAGGGAAGAATATTTGTGGGAGGGTTTTATGTGCTTTATTTTTGTGAACCACTTTCTACTGCTATAATATGGAAAGTGTGGGCCAAACTAATATGGACTGTCCTCTCCATAACCCTTGTGTTGTTTTGAGGTGTTCTTCGAAACATAGGATAGCGATGAAGGCGATGGAGGCGACGAAGGCAATGGCACTACCACCTGCGGCCTTTGCAAACTGCACCGCCACTATGACGTCTTACGTAGCGGCTGGCCGAACAGGCCCTGTGACCTCTCATGGTGCCATGGATTAACCGTCCACACCCCCTCGCGGTTCCTGGGCTGAACCGCCCCCGCAGTCTCCGTCCATCTGGCCGAGCCGCCCCGGCACGGGCCGAGCCTCCCTGGTCGCACCGTCTTCTGGCCGAACTGACCCCTACCACTTGGCATCTTGACCGAACTGGCCCCAGTCGCACCACCCACTAGATGAATCGGCCTCGATCACGCCTCCACTTCCCCCAGGTCTAAGCCACCCCGGATGCGACATCTACTGGTAAAGTCACCACGGCCGCTTAGGCCTCCTAGTCAAACTAGCCATGATCACACCACCCTCTATGACGAACCGGTACCGCACCCTGGACAAGCCCCCTCACTGTTCCCTTCGGGATGAGCCACCCACGCCGAGCCCTCTGGGTCAAACCTCCCTTATGCTGGCCCATGCTCGGTCCACACACTCATGGTTGGTCCGCTCCCTCAAGGCTCTATGTGGCCCCTCTTGGTAGGCTGGACGGGGCCCATCGGGTCAGGCTAAACCCAACAGGCTAGATTGACCCACTTGCAGGGCCAGAAATAATTGGTCAAGCTGGGTCAAACTGAACTAGGTTAGCCTAGACTGGGTCGTGCGAGGTCGGTCTGACCGAATTCGACCGAACACAGTCCCACAATGATCGACTTACGCATCTTCAACCATATCTTTGGAACCAGACATCCATTTGATGAACCATCAATGGCATTGGAAGTCATGAATCTAGATGGTCCCATTAAGTATACTCAACTAGTGTTTTGGTATTAGATGGGAAACAGTCTGGTTGGATCAACCAAAAATCTAACTGGGGCCCCAAGACTAAAATTCTAATAACCTATAGACAAGGCATCCATTTGACACGCCATCTGTTGCATTGAGACCCCTATGATGTGGCTGACCATTGAGATACCTCTTCGTTGGACTTCAGTGATGTTAGTGTATCAAACTGTAGCTCGTGGAGCGGATCCTTTCGAAAATGAGCGACCATAATGCGGAGATCTAGTAGCTGGCTGAGACCTGATGACTAATGATAGTTTTGACTCAGATTAATTCTACTAGACCAGTGGGGAGTTCCTTGGTGTCAAGGAAGACCCACTATGGGGAGCACCTGGGTGTCATGGTAGACCCATGATACTCAATAGAAGGAGTACCTCAGTATTCTATGAGGTGATAATTCTTGGTGATGAGGCAGACCCATGGTGGGGATCGTTCTTAGTGACACAGAAGATCCATGGTACTCAACAGTAGGAGTACCTCAGTAGTTCAAGGTTATTGGGAAGTGTGTTTGGTGTTGCGGTAGGACCACTATACTCAATATAGGTGGAGTTCTCTAGCAGCCGAGATATTGACAATGTGATAGGATATGTTACCTGGTACTACCCATAGAATATAAACATGGTTGAGCTGAGTCAGTTTTTCTATTTTTTCCTCAAGATTGAGATGGATAACATGATAACTTAGGTATATATTGGGATATACCTATGTAAGGTTATCTATTGTTTTCATACATTGGGGTTTATCCTAGTTAGATTTTTTGAGACCTTGAGGGTCTTGGGGTCCCTACGGTGTATCGTTATACTCACCCTGCATAGGCTATGCCCACACCATGTTGTGTTGGTTGCAGACGACATACAACATTGACTGAGGCTGAGAGTATCCAGAAAGGACGGTACCTAGAGCTGGACCTTACGAAAAGTCGGTACTTGGAGGGGATGAATGGATGAGAAGTGTTTTGGAGGTGATATATAAATACCTATCATGTATGAACCTTGGAGGACAACCAAGAAGCTGTTTTACCTTTTTCTTCAGTTGTACTTATACTTCCAGTTTCATTCACATTACAGTTGGGCTTATATTCCGGCCCCTTTTTCATTCAACACTATTTTTTATACAGTTTTACTTGGTGGTTCGTATCCAATTGAGTACATGGTTACGTGTTCTTTCCAGTTATAAAAGAAATGCCTTCCCATTTTTAGGGAGTATACCTTGGTGCAAGTCTCCAACCCCTGGCCTATGGAAGGCGGGTTTGGGGTTAGTCATGTCATGGGCCTAGGGAGATTGGTTGGGAAAAATTGGTATCATAGGAGTCGGTTCTACCATAGAACATATGACACTGATATTTTTTGTGAAGAAATAGTTTTAAAGGGAGTGAGTGCAGATTTTAGTTCAGGGTGTCTAGAGTTGATGCAACAAATGATATATCCATATACCAGAACCCTGACTTCTAATTTCTGACTCGGTGCACGAAAACAATGATTTCATGTGGGTTTTTAAAAAGTTTTCTTTATGTCTTCTCACCAGGTCAGCTCACCAGGTATAAAATTTTAACTGTACACACCTATTTTATTTCAGGATGCCTCCACGGAGACAGATAGCGAGTGTTCCAGGAGTTGTATGGATATATTTCCTACCAAGCATTGAGACCTCAGTGCATGGCCCTTTTCCAGTTGAGGCACCAGCAGTACAACATCACAATGGGCCACCAACTCCACCATCCCCAGTATCATACGATGTGTGATGCTTGACCACATTGAAAGAGTTCCATTGTAAGAGGCCACCCAGGTTATGGGGTGAGACAGACCCACATGTGGCTAAGGATTGGCTGGAGGTTGTGGTGAGATTTTTTCTACTGTTAGGGACACCAGCAGATCTCATGTTGATTCTCGCCACCATCCTACTAAATGCAACAGTGAGAATATCATGGAGCATGATGATCCATGTCCACGATGAGGTTACACTTCTCTAGGTAGACTTTGAGAGCCTATTTCAGGTAGATTGTTTCCCAACGACTCTCCACACATTGCACATCAAATAGATACATAATCATCAGTAGGGAAACATGACTATAGCTCATTACTCATCAAGGTTCACTGACCTCTCATGTTACTCCATATGTATGGTGCGGGACCCAATCATCATGACCCGAACCGTCAATCAGGGACTCAGGTAGGGGATCAGGGCTTCAGTGATATCACTTACCATCCCGACGTTGGCAGGGGTGTTAGAGAGAGCCCTCTTAGTGGAGAGATTCCCTGCCAAGCAAACACCAGTACTGAGACCCACAACCCATCATCACATAGTGGAGTCTCGTGCAGCTTGTAGCATATATATTACACTGAGTTTCAAGTGGACCAAACCTACAGGTGGACGAACATATGCCTCAGGATTGGTTGTGCGGGGCTACCAAAGTGGAGACAAACATTCTAGGGGCGGGCAATGTTTCACATGCAGTGGTCAGGGTCACATGGCTCATTACTTTATGACCCAACATATGAATGATCGGAAGATGGTAGAAGGACTTCTTAGGCAGAGACAACGATTTGACAGATGAGGTCCGCATGGAGCAGGAGGACGTGGCAAAGGAGCTGGCAATATAGCTGGCAGTGGGCGATAATTTGAGGTGTTATCGCCACCACCACCAGGAGGTCCACCCTGACCAGAGGGAGAAGGTGGATAGGGGAGACCTCGATTAAAGGCATCTGAGGCCTACAATCAAGACACTATAGAGATGATATGAAGTACGATATATGTCTACTCCACCCAGGTTGTAGTAGTTATAGACATAGGTTGCAGACATTATTTCATTACCACCGCCCTCATTCAGAGCACAAAGGTTCTGATAGGGCTGTTGGTTCAATCCCTACAACTATAGAATCCTATGTGAGTAGATTCGACGATTACGCATTGGTAACAGTAGTGTGAGCTTTTTCAATGAGGTGAGATATTCATCTAGGATCGATTAGTAGTGGAATAGATGCCTTACGATGTCATCATGGGTATGGACTTCTTATATACTTTCCTAGCTCAGACTGGCTGTATTAGGAATAGAGTGCGATGTGTCCGCACAGATGGGGCCAGGGTTACCTTCACCGGCGAGAAGGGAGCCTTTTCAGCACAGGATGGACTTACCCGGATGAGAGTACAACCGATCACTCATCATTTGGCTAGACATACCCTCGGAGCTGTTGATATGGAGAGTTTGTGCTATCCATTAGTAGTGGACCTATACGCGGATGTTTTCCCTGATGAAGTTTTGGGTATGTCTCCTCACATATAGGTGGACTTTTACATTGAATTGTACCCCGATACAACACTGATATATACACAAGTGTATCAGATTGCTCTTGCGGAGCTTCATGAGATGCAGGTATATCTAGAGGTCTTGTAATGGATGGGATTCATTTTTCCTAGTGTCTCTCCCTAGCCAGACCTGATTTTGTTCACCAAGAATGTGGGTGGGAGCTTAATGCTCTGTGTTGACTACCCACGCCTCAACCAGGTGACCGTGAAGAACATGTACCCACACTCGATGATTGACGACCTCTTTGATCAGCTGAAGGGAGCATATTGGTTCTGGAAGATAGTCCTCAGATCATGTTATCACCAACTCAGATTACAAGACAAGGATGTACAGAACACAACCTTCAGATGTCGGTACTACTATAATGAGTTCTTGGTTATGCCATTTGGCATAACCAACACTCCAGAAGTGTTCATTGGACTCATGAACATGATCTATCAGCCATTCCATGACACATTGTAGTGGTCTTCATCGTAAAAATAATGTTCTACTCAGCTTCTAAGGAGGAGAATGCCTATCATTTGCAGGTAGAATTGGACACTCTACGAGAGTACCAGCTTTATGGTAAGCTCTCAATGTGCCAGTTCTGGATCCAAGAGATTCACTTCCTAGGACATGTCATATTGGAGGCTGGAGTTGCAGTGGATCCAGTGAATATTAAGGCAGTACTTTCTTGGGAGAAACCCAAAAGTTTGACAGAGGTATGAAGTTTTTTGGGATTGGATGGATACTACCGGAGATATGTTCTAGATTTCTCTAGAGTTGCAGCACCATTATCCGCCTTAAAATAGAACGGGCAACCCTTCATTTGGTTAGGTTAATGCCAGCGGATTTTCCCTGAGCTGAGACAGAGTCTGAATAGTGACCCCATCATGAGGCTTCTAGAGGAGGGAATAGGGTACGTAGTCTACTTAGTCGCATTAGGTAAAGGAATTAGATTTGTCTTGATGCATGATCAAGCAATGATCACATATGGTTCTCGAAAGATGAGATAGATAGAGATGAAATATACTACTCGTGACCTGGAGTTAGAAGTAGTATTCGTTGCCATAATGATATGGTGAAACTATCTGATGGGAGATCATTTTATAGTGTACTCTGATCACAAGAGTCTCAGTAATATCATCGTTCATAAGGACCTGATCCTGAGATAGCGAGGTTGGCTTCAGTGCCTCCAGGACTATGACTTCATGATAGTCTATACTCTTGAGAAGGGGAACGTTGTAGCAGATGCACTTAGCCAGAGGTCTGGTAATAGCTTCTAGATGAGGTGATGAAGAAACTAGCCGCTTGGAAAATATCCTTTGGGGAATGTGATATAGTAGCTTTCCTTCTGTCTCTTATAGTCACTCCCCCACTTCTTCAGCGATTCAGGGTGGCATTTCATGGGGACATTGACTGCGATGCTCGACGTGCTCATATATACATAGGGGAGGAATCATATGGATTTTCTGAAGGTGGGGAGCATGTCATCCTCATCAGAGGATGTACTGTGGTACAAGTGTCACTTTAGGAGTAAGTGTTGAGATATTTTCACACTTCCCCTCTAGTGGTACATCTAGGAGTGGAAAATATGTACATGACCTTCGATGACTACACTATTGGTCAAGAATGAAGAAAGTAGTTTCAGAGTTTGTCTCTCGATGCCACACTTGTTTGAAAGTCAAGTCGGATCTACAGGTACCGGATGTCATGGTTTATACATTAGATGTCCCAGAGTGGAATTGGGATTCTATATACCTATACTTCATTATAGGACTTCCACATACATCCTAAGGACATGACTTGATTTGGGTTATCGTTAACCAACTCACCATGTCGGCCCAGTTACTACCAATTAGAGAGAAAGGTTCAGTTGAGAGCATGGGAGGGCTATATGCGCAGTAGATTGTTCTATTATATAGAGTACCATAGACGATTGTCTCTGATCATGATTCTTGTTTAACTTCCTGGCTATGGAAGGGGTTGCATGAGATTTTCAAGACATAGTTTCATTTGAGAACCACCTTCCATCCTCAGACGGAAGGCCAGACTGAGCAGACTATTCAGACCATTGAGGACATGCTTCTTGCTTGGGTCCTTGACATCAGTCATAGCTGGGAGGATCACTTACCATTGGTTGAGTTTTCATACTACAATAGCTATCACTCCACCACTGGGATAGAACCTTTTGAGGCATTTTACGAGTGACCTTGCAGGTCACCTTTGTGTGGGACTGACCCAATGGAGTTACCACTAGTGTGACAAGAGATGATACGAGCTACCACAGAGAAGGTGAAAATCATCTTGTTGTGGATAAATACTGCACAGAGTAGGAAGTAGTCATATGCCAATTGTAGATCGCGACCTCTAGAGTTTGAGGATGGAAACCACGTCTTTCTAAGGGTCTCACCTTGATGGGATATGCAGTGATTTGGTGGAGGCAACAAGTTATCTCTGAGATTCATCAGAACTTTTTAGGACCTTAGTAGTGTTAGTGAGGTGGCATACCACTTTTCACTTCCACCTCAATTGTACCAGGTGCACAACATCTTCCACATATCCCAGCAGATGAGATATGTGCACAACTCATCTCACATCATCGACCATGGTGAGATGGATGTTGATGACGGGGAGACTTTTACAATAGTTCCTGTGGTGATAGAAGATTGATGGGATTGTGTCCTTAGAGGATGGTTGATACCTCTAGTGTGTGTTCGCTGGCTGTACGAGAACCTCCAAGAGAGAACATGGGCCCATGAAGCTCTGATACGTGCTCAGTACCCGCACAAGTTCCCTTAGATTGAGTTGTGGATTACGGGGATGTAAATCCCTGATGTACAGAGAATTAAAGTCCCAGAATTTCAATGTAATTGTTTTTTAATAAATGGGAATTTTACGAGCCTTTGAACATTTATGGGGTATTATTCCAAGGCCCAGAGTGCCCAAAATTAATTTCTGAGCTTTTTTTCTGGTACGTTCAGTAATGGTGTGAGCGGGTTTTTTTAAATTTTGAACTGGTTCTCAGAATTAAATTATAAGGGCACCGTTGAACTTGCAGTGCTGGTATTCTCTTATGAAGACTTTTACCATGACGGTAGTTGGTTGAGGATAAATGTTAGTTTTTCAGTTTTTTATGTATAAATAAAATAAAAAAAAGTGTTTGAAATTTTTATTTATATTTACAACACCCATGTGGGTTTTGGAGGGTGGGTTCCTCCAGAACTAAACATCCATGTAGAAGTAAGTGGTGGGGACCACCCAAACTTAACATCCCATGATAAGTTAAGGTGGTGGGGACCACCTAGGATTTATCATCCTTGAAACCCCCCTTTTGGATGGGAGAAACCACCTTGAAACTCCCCCATAAATGGGAAAACCTCTCAATCCCTCAATAAATGTGGGGGGAGCCTCCTCAATACCTCCACAATTTAATTCTACCAACACACATAATTTATTATGCCAAATCCTCCCAATTAATTAATTTACCAAAAAAAACAATAAATTAATTAAACAATTTTGAATATTATGAAAAAGACTTAATTGATATTTTAATATATTATTTTGGCTACAAATTAACTTGGGTGGAATTGGGGAGAAGAGTAACATGGGAGAATGCTCCCAACAAAGAACACATTGCCGACGAAAATGCCGACATAGAACACCTTCGACTAAAAAGAACGACCTTGACATCGACTTTGAATTTTATTCTCGGAACATCCTCCGAATTAGGACGTGTTCATATATAACGAATCGACATCTGCCTTCTCACGCTAACGTCAACCAACAATGAAAAAGTTTGGGGTTTAATGCTATTTGTTTATAACTTAACAAGTACACTGTAAATATTTTTTTTGTGTGATTGGAAGATCTTTGTGGGACAGTTTGATGTGATTCGTTCTTCTGAACTACTTTATATGTCTATAATAAATAGAGTGTGGGCCAAACTAACATGGAACTTCCTCTCTATAACCCTTGTGATGTTTTGCAGAGTTCTTCAAAAAAGAGGAAGGAGACAAAGGTGATGAAGGCCACAAAGGAAACAGCCCCACCACCTTTGGCCTCCGCAACGCGCTCCACCCTCGTGGCATCACGCTCCACCATAGGATGAACCGGGCCAATGACACCTTAGGATGCCTTGACCGAACCACCCACATGGTCTCCACCATTTCGAACAAGCCACCCCAGGCATGGTATAGCCACCCTGGTCGTGCTGTCCACCGGATGAATCATCCCTGACCGCACTGGCCCCAGTTATGCCACACACAGGCCGAAACGGCCCCCAACCACGCCACCCCAGCACTCGGGCTATGCTTCCCAAGTCTCGCCATCCATCGACCAAGCCGGAATGGGTGCTCTGACCTCCCATCCTAACAGACCCTGGTCACAACACCCTTTTAGCTGAACCAGACCCACACCCTGGACATGCCACCCTCGTGGAACCCTCCATGTTGAGCTACCCATGCAGTGCCCTCCAGGATGAACCGCCCTGGCACCAAACCGTGGCCGGTCCATGCCCTCGCAGCTGGTCCATGCCTTCACGGCTCATCGCGGCCCCTCACGGCCCACTGGACTGGTCACATCAGGATGGGCCGATCCCAATGGGCTGGCCCACCCAAAGGGTCAAACCATGCCGAGAGACCCGAACTGGGTCAGCCCAGACATGGTTGGGATGGTTCGGTCTGACCATACTGGTCCAGACTTGGGCCCACTATGATAAACTTATGCTCATTTAGCGATATATTTTCCAGCAGTAATTCATTTGAAAACCCATCAGCAGCATTGGAAATCTTGGAGCAAGAGAGTCCCTTTGAGTATACTCCACTATAGTTTTGGATTGAGATGGGAAATAATCTGGTTGGATCAAACACAAATTCAACCTGGCACTTGGGACTAAAAGTATAATAACTCACAGACTGGGCGTCCGTTTGATGCTCCTTCTATTGCATTGATACCCCTATGATGTGGTGGACAACTGAGATAATTCTTCAAGAGAATCCGTGTTAGCTAGAGTATCAACCAATAGTTCTTGGGGCAGATCCTCTCGGAGATGATCAAACATAGTGCGGAGACCTAGTTGCGGGCAAAGACTTGATGACTGTTGACCGTTTTGACTCCTAGTTACTCTACTAGCCCAGTTGGGATCTCCTTGGACTCGTGGTAGACCCTCAGTGGGGATCACATTGGTGTCACAGTAGACCCACGGTAATTGACATGAGAGTGCCTCAGCAGGCTACGGGGGGGGGGGGGGGGGGGGGTGGAGTGCATTTGGTTACAGGGAAGACCCATGGTGGGGAGCACACTGTGTGAATCGGCATATCCATGGTACTCAACATGAGGAGTACCTAAGAAGTCCAAGGTTAGTTGGTAGCACGCTTGGTGTCACGACAAGCCTAATATTTTTGATAGAGGCAGAGTTCTCCAGTAGTCGAGGTTTCGACAATTTGATAGGGAACGGTACTTGATACGACCCCTAAAATAAAATCCTCATGGATTTGAGTCAATTATTTTTTGTTTTCCTCCTGATTAAGATAGATCACATGATAACATAGGTATATGTATGGTCATATACATAAGGTTATCTATTGATTTTATACATTGTGGTTTATCCTTGTTAGATTTTATGAGACCTTAACAGTCTCAATGTCCCTACTGAGTATTGTTATACTCACCCCTACACGGGTTATGTCTGCACCTAGTTGTCATGGATGTAGACGTCTGATAGTGATAACTGAGGCAGAGAGTTCCAGGACTAGACTGTACCTGGAGGTGGACCATAAAAAGAGTCGTCACACGGATGGGACAAATAGACGAGGAGTGCAGTGATGCGATATATACCTACCTTTCTAGTAGAAACATCAGAGGACGACCCATCAGATGTTTTCCCTTTTTCTTCAGTTGTACTTGTACTTGCAGATTCTTTTACTTTCATATTGGGCTTGTATTCTAGCCCATTTTACATTCAACACTCTTTTGTTATACAGTTTTACATTGTGTTTTGTATCTTATAGTGTTCTTGGTTACATGTGCTTGAATGTTATAATGGAAATGAATTCCCAGTTTTTGGGAATACACCATCATGCTAGACTCCAGCCCCTAGCCTATAGAAGGCGGGAATGGGGTTACTCACAACACGGGCCCCGGAGGACTGGTCATGACAATTACATGATATTAAAATAATGATGGAATCCATTATTTCAAGAATTATTATAAATAATTGATTTTTTTCACAATTTTATATGTTTCACCCATTAAACAGAAGCACATTACCTTATTTATTTAAATCATATGTTTCCTATAAAACATTTTAGAAAACATAAATCATAAAGGTAAATTTTGGAACCATTTAGATATTACGCTTAAATTTAAATTATCTCTCCCAAATACATGGGTAGTATCCTTTAGGATTACATTTAGAATACCAACTGTAGTTCATTTTGTAAATATATTATGAGAAACCTAACCAGTTAATAATGTATCATTAACTCATTATAGAGAATTAACAGTCTCACCCATCATAAAATTATCATGGAGAAATCCATTTCAATAAAAAATTATCAATAAATAAAATATAATAATAAATCAAATAACATTAAAAAAAGAAACAATTTTGAGGGAAAAACCTTTTCATTTAAGAAAACATTTTATAACAAAGACTGGTACTCATAAATTAAAACATATTATTTAAAAATATATTTTTTAAATTTCAATGTAATCATTGAAATAACAAATATCAATGAATGTTAACATTTTTGTTCTTGTCTTATATTTTTAAAAACATTATTTCAGTATTTTTATCTAAATAGTAATAGAGAATAAATTTTTGAAAATGAAAGAAATAATATATTAATAAAATATTGGAAAAAAATTAATACATTTTAAAAAATGAACATAGAAACATAAGATAATATTAATAAAAAATGTAAAAAATTTAGAAAAAAAAACAAGAAAAAAAATATATAGTTTTAATGGTAACTATGAAAATATAATTCATAACTCAAATTTCCTTTTACATATCATGTCATTGATGTGGGGATTAATAAAATGAATCCAATAATTGTGTCTATATTAAATACAAAACAAATATTTGGTAATATGTTATATATATTCAAATGTAATTTTACTCCAAATATTCTAATGAAAAATTCCTGATGTAGATGATTAACACAATGAATGGATATTGGGTTAAGATATCCCTAACCACACACTTCCAGTTAGTGGTCCATACATTATACTCATGTTTCTGTGTTTAAATAATTTAATTAACACTTTCCAGAATAATATTAATATTTATAACACATTTTTCGATAATTTATAAAATCTTATGACACATTCAATACTAATACTTTACTATTTTCTGGGATTTAGGTGCATTTTTTTCGTTGAATCATGTTCAGTTCATTTGGGTATAATTACAAACATTCCATTAAAATGGGGTCAAAATACTAGAAGTGAACTTGAATATTATTATTTTATATCCATAAGTATTAATGGCCCAATATTTTATTTTCATTATTTGTTACATTACTATGATTTATTATATAAAATTTTAATCGCAAAGGTTTTGTTTATTTTCGGAGTTTTTTTCGGAACATCATGTACTTGTGTTATTTAATTAAATATAATGTATAGATATTAATTCTTATACAAGAAATGGATTATAATATAACATTGAAAATTTTATTTGACCATAATTATTGTTTTTGGACAAGCCAACTTGGTAGTAATGGGAAAAAAATCATTGTTCACGAAGGTGATTAAATGACATAAGTTGGAAATTTTTTTTGATTATTTTAATTAGAGGATATGTGAAATTCAATACCTATGATATTATAATTATAAACATAAAAATAAATTATAAATATAATAGCATGTCCTAATTACATTACATAATTATTATTTTATTCAATAAATAACCTCTTTTTACATTAAAGGTCTTTTCATGTTTAAGGCATTAGAGATTTAGAACATAATACATTCATAAAATTTCACTTTAATACACCATGGATACTAAAACGGATCTCATTTCATTCAAAATATAAAACATTTCAAATAAAACATGATTGGTTTGACAGTTCATCAATCATTTATCTTGACATCCTTCATTGTCTTACACGTCCTTATAACATATGAAAATCACTTAAAAACATGGGATGATCAGAAAAATATCATTAAGAGATATAAAAATATGGAAAGAACACATTAGTCAATGAATACTTGTAACACATGAAATCTTTTGGAAAAAACATACTTGTCACACATATATACATACTATGTGAAACATGATATTTCCAAAACATTCCCACAAATTATAGGAGGATAAATAAATCCATAAAAATATATTGGGGAATTACTTATATTATTTTTTAACCATCTTGGATACCTTATAATTTGTAACGCTCACGGTTCCCATACAATAGCTTTTACCATTGTAGTTACACATTGAGTAACATTATGGATGAACACCAACATACACATACCCAATTAATTTTAGGTAGATATAGGTCCCACCCATCATCATAAAACATCCCATCTTCTAAAACATAATCATAAATTATGAATAATTTCATAAATGCATTTCTTCTGAATATTGTAATATATAATATTAAAGGAATATTCTAAAATAAAATCACATAATAAATATCATATATTCAGATAAGAAATAATATAATTTATATAACACGTATATACACTATAAATTCACTTAATTCAACATAATATAAACAAAATTTATCAGGCAATCAATCTTAACACCACATAAATAATTATGTAGACTGTTAATCCAATGGAAGTATATTGGTTTACGAAACACCTTACATCAGGGTTGACTTACCTAAAACATGATTAAACATGCCGTATAATTGTAAAAAGAGTGTTCTTAATATCTGACAGAATCATATCAATATTTATAATACATTATATGTTCATTTCTTTACATAATCGTACACATTAATTGTTAGTATTTTGTTCCTTGCATTATTTTTGGTGTGTCCTATACATGTTTTCCATTATCAGTACATGTTGGATGTTCATTTCAATTGGAAGTGAATAGAAAGTATTGGAATGGAGTGGTATTTACATTGTTCTATAACCATAAATTATTCCATCTATAATTTTGGATTCTTACATGAGGATGATTAAAGAGTTAAAATATTATTGATATTTATTTCATTTATTTTGGTGATTCTGCGATCATGAAGAAATATTTTTGGTTATTAAATTTAGAAGATGTATACAAAATGATTCCAGAACCTTATATAAGTTATAATACATAAATAATAATCTGGTTCAGCCATAAAAATGGTTTCTGGACTAGTCTTTATGGTAGTAAAAGAAATTGATATCACATCATCTGTGATGTCGGTAAATCGACACTTCACGAACAATTTTTTAATTACTTAAATAAGTTGTAGAGAAGAAAAGGATTGTTGAGGAATTTTCCATGAACTTGATAACATCAAAAATATAAAAATTTTCAAGATATTTCATGACTCTTAGATAATAGTAGGTGAGGAAATAAGAATAAATGTAAGGATATCCAAATAAAAGAAGAGTTGAAGAACCCGATATGAAATATTTTCATCCTAACGTCATCGCATAAAAATTCATCAAATATTTTGATGATAGGGTATTTGTCTCTCATAATTCATAAAAAAAATGGAATGTAAGGGGGATATGTAATGGAAAATCCCAACATAATGCAAATTGAATTAAAAACATAAAATTAATGAAAATAATGAAAACAAAAGATAATGTATACGTCTTGATCTCTTCTCCATGAGATATTTCTTTAGGCCTCTTGTTTTGGCCATTTGGTGAGACCAACAGCTATAATACGTGGGGAAATTTCTTGGCAGGTGTATTTGTCAGAACATATGTAAGGCTCTTATCTTGAGAAGTGTGGGAGGAAGAGGGGGATGATGTTGGTATTTATAGCCGAGGAGAGGTGGTATATTTCTTTATTTCAATCATTATTTTTATATTTTTTCACAATACTATGAATAATATTAATTTATGTGACCCCAAATAGTAATAATGGTAAATTTGTTCAAACCAAGTGTCCTTACATCACTTATGATGTAATAAATAGTGTATTTTACTAATAATTTGAATATACACAATTTTAACGTAGTTTAGTATTCATAAAAAAGTCTTGAATATCAAAAAATTCCGGAAAATTCTCCCATAACATTTTTCAATGAAGAAATATAAAAAATTAACTCTAATTTTTCAGAATAATATTCTAGATATTATTAACTTATTATTTAAATTAAGTCATACTTAATTAGTAAATAAACAATTTTAATTCTATAATGGCTTTGAAATGACATTGAAAAATTAACCAATATGTCATTAACATAAACCCTTAAGAAAATAAAATATCAATATAACTCATTATTAATTATGGTCACATTACTATTCACATTACTATTCAAAAGGGTCATTTACTATTGACAAAAATCAAGCTGGTTCCATTAGACACCATATATCATACCTATCTCAATTATAGATTATTATTTTGTAATATAAAAAACATAGAGGTTCTATATGTATTTTTAAAGGACAGATTTAAACATTTACATAAAACAATGTTTCAATAATTTCATTTTATTTTTTTTAAATCATTGGGATTTTGCATTACCCCCACCTTTTGAAATTAAATCATCAAAATTTTATTTAAATATTATAAAAATGATGGTATTTTTTGATCATAGAATTTTTAGACTCAAACATTGCTTCTTCAACCATGTGGTTTCTTCAGAAAACTGTTACGTAGTGGATTACCTTATTCCCGAATACTTATTCCCTTCGATCATGAATTTAAACTAGTTTCCCTTAATATAAAAGGCCCTCTTCCAGTTGAACTACTTTTTGGATAAAAACATGAATTGTATCACGAACATAATTCCTCAACATCAAAAAATGAAAAACATTGTGTACATGAGACAAACTCAGAGCCATATCTACTCAGTATTAAACTGGTCTAAATTTATCAATGATTTCAAAAGGACAGATAAACCATAGACTTATCTTTCATTTCTTACCAGAATGCATCACACATTTACAGGGAGAGATTTTGCAATAAAATATGGTCACCTACCTTGAGAGATATGTATTTACATCTATTATCTACTAAAATTTTCTTCTTGCTCTGAGCAACAATCATGTGTTTCTATATCATATTCTCATTCTCATCCACTTACTCTACTATTTTTGGCCCTGTCAATGTTCTTTCACTAACTTCATCCCAAAACATTGGAGTCTGAAACTTCTTCTCATACAATGCCTCAATAGGTACAATTCATATAATGGAATAAAAACCGTTATTATATGAAAACTCAACTAATGAAATATGTTGATCCCCACATCCATGGTACTCCATTGAACAATCTCTATGAATAAACTCTAATTTCTGAATCATTTGTTATGACTACCTATATGATTGTGTATAAAAAGTTGTACTGATATTTAATTATGTTCCTAATGACTTCTAACGGACCTCCAAAAAGATAGATGTTATCCTAGGATCCCAGTCAGATACAATGGAAATTGGAAATCCATGTATCCTAAAAATCTCTTTGAGGTACAATCATGAAATATGATTCAATGGCATTGTATCTCTAATAAAATAAAATGTTATTATTATTTGTGTCGGTCAACAACATAACAAATAAAATTGTTACCTAGGGATGTCTTAGGTAGTCCCACAACAATGTACATGGGTACATTCTATTATTTCTACACTAGCACTGTAAAAGGATGAAGTATCCCCTTCTGTAACTACTTTACTGCATTAACCTATTAATAGGTCAAATATTCCATTTTAAAATTATCAATTTCACATTTCATTCCATCCACCAAGTAATAATATTGATGGTGTCATAAAATTTTTGTATATCTAGGATGTACTAATAGTAGATTACATTGAGCTTCACATATCCAATATTTCTTCAATTATGAATCACATGTCACACACAACCTTTTTCCAAATCGTAATACACAATATTTATCAAGGATGTATTTTGGAAACATAACCATTTTAACCAATTTTACCATTTTCTATAGCTCAAGGCCTTCCTTCTATTCTTTCATAATTCAATCTGATAATGATGATTGCATTGAAACCTGAATCAAAATTGATGTATATCTTGCACATACAACTTCTAACCCAAAATTCATCAAATCATTATTCAAGGAATCAAGTTGAAAACGTAACATAGTTAATGATGCAATAATTTTTGACTTAATGAATCCTCCACATTGTTTGTGTTTCTTAGATGATAATTGATCATAAAGTTGTAATCCCTTATTAGTTAAATCCATCTTCCCTACCTCATGTTTAATTCCTTATGATTGAATATATAATTTAGAATTTTATGGTCAAGATATATTTTACATTTTGATCCGTATAAATTACTCCTCTAAATATTCAAATAAATAAATATCTTCTTATTCCAAATCATGTGTGGGATAATTTAATTCATTTGGTTTTTGTTGTCGTTAAGAATAAGTAATTAACTAATCATTCTTCACCCAAAAACTACAAATTCCTTGCAAAGAATCATCATTGTATTAAACAAAATAACCATTTTGGGATGGTAAAGAAACAAATAGAGCAGTCAACATTCTAGTCTCTAGTTCTTGAAAACAAACATCACATTCTTCTATCCATATAATTATAACCCCTTTTTTGTGTTAACAATGTTATCAGGCTATATAACTATGCGAAGTTATTAGGAAATCGTCTATAATAACATTTTAATCTAAAAAAAATATGAATCATTATAACATTTGTAGGTCTTGTCTATTTATCAACCACTGTTATTTTTATAGGATCAACTATTTTTCCATTCTTATTTACAATGTGTCCATGAAAAGATATTTTTGTTACCAAAATCACAGTTACATAATTTTCTATATATTTTATTTTCCTATAATGTTTGTTAAAAAAACCCTGACATGTTTTTCATGATCCTCTCTATTTTTATAAAATACAAAAAATGTCATCAATAAACATAACCAATAACTTATCAATGAACACATTAAATATTCTATCAATACGGTTCATGAATAAAACAAGTAAATTAGTTAACCCAAATGGAATAAAAACAAATTCAGAATGCTCATATCTAGTACAAAAAGTTGTTTTTGGAATGTCATCATCCTTCACCATTAGATGATTGTATCCATATCGGAAGTCAATCTTGGAAAATTATTTAGCTCCCTAGAGCTGGTCAAAAAAGTCGTTGATTTGAGAAAAAGTATACTCATTTTTAAAAGCAATGTTATTAAATTCTCTACAATTAATGAAAAGTATCATGGAACCATAATTCATTTTAACAAAATAATATCTGAACCCCATGATGAAGTTCATGGATAGATGATGCCTTTTTCAAGAATATCCTACAACATTTTTTTAAATTAAATAAGTTATATTTGAGGCATATGATATGGGGGTTTGAAATTAGATTATCATCAGGAACTATGTCAATTGTAAATTTTAATTCTAGATTATTTATGACACTGGATAACTTATCAAGAAAACCACCAAGGGCTTTATTTACCACTAGAAGATCATTAATCTGAACAGTTCACTCATTTTAAAAATATGGGAAAGATAACATTCATTTTCATCTTTCATCAGTTTATTGTAATATTGATTTGTTATCAATTATATGGGTTCGTTATTATATAAAAATGGAATGTATTTCTGAAAAACAACATAATTAGTTGTAAAGTCTATCATATCCTGATAAATATAAATCCAATCCTTTCCAAGAATAACATCAAACTGAACTATAGGAAAAACATCAATGTTTTTAGTTAATGTCCTTCCACATACAATAAAATAAATATTCTTATAAATCCTCTATGCTATATTATTTCACACTTGTTTTTTAAAAATTAGTTATGGTCACATATTTTGATGTTATATTCCCAAATTACCAGATACTTTTTCAAAAATGAATAAATGTTTATACACCATAACGATCAAAACATTAGCAAAATTTAATGAAACAAATAATGTACCTGATAAAACATAATTAGATGTATCGACATCTACTGATATAGTTTCAAAGGATCGAACCACACTTTTTTACTTATAGTCAGCCTTCTTTGGATTATTAATATCCCTCTCTGGGTAGGAATTTTCAAAATGACCCATCTCATAGCATTTAAAATAAATAATATTTTTCTTATCAGGATTATTATTGGGATCATTTTCATTACAATCTCGGGAAATATGTCCTAACAAACCACATTGAAAATACTTACCAATTTTGGTATGATATTCCCTAGGTTTCTACTTGCCTCACATTTCACAATCTCAAAACTGTATTTTCTTACCGTTGGTTTTTTTGGATGATTCTTATCTATCAATTTCCATATGGACCTCCTATTATCCTTGTATCTAAAATTAATGTGATCCTTAGAAAACTCCATATCTACCCTCCCACCACATTAGACATGTTGTTTATTAAATTTGAATTTTTGGGAGTCTGATGCCCTTCGATACCATGGATTTAGTCTTGAGTAAAAGTGGTTGATTTTCAATCAAGATCAGAATAAAATTTGGAGCATACCATGCCTGTAGAGTGATGTTCTATTCATACACAGCCACTAAATCCTTATCATTTTGCATCAAATCAATGAATTCTTTCTCTATCAAATGTCTCACAGCCTTAGGAAAATATGTTCCAAGGAAAATACAATTTAATTCACTCCACTCTAGGGCATCAATATATCGCTATTCATGATATTCCATAACATTTATCACCACTAATAATCTTCACCTTCAAAAAAATATATGAAATGACATAAATTTTGATTATCTGAACAACCAATTACATTAAATATATTTTCGAGGGCATTAATCCATCCTTCATCCACTACTTAGTTAGAAGATATATTTAATGAATGAGTTTGTTGTCTCATAAAATGTTCCAATATTTTAATTTTTCATTGTGGTTCACCAAGTCGTTCACTTGCAGGGATGCCATCACCATTTATTTCAGGAGTTAGATGATCCATTATCGTCACAACCATCTTGATTCCTATCCCAACCATTGTAGGCTATATTTTAATAAGGATATCATTCTATCAGTTCCTCTTGTATTTAGCTTCCTTGTTTCTTCTACGGACAACCATTCTAAACAAACACGTCTTAGTAGAATCAACATGGTAATATTTATATTCTATAACAATTTGCATTAAACATATAGTAAAAAATCGTTTAAGATTTTTTATTAACATCATCTTACACCCTATTATTATCTAACCCATCATCTGATACCAAAAATAATGACCTAACATTATTATATTACATAATCAATAATTTTGTCAAGAAATCACATCCTTTTATATTAAGGGTATTTTCAATTTTATTTCATTAGAGAATTGGGCAATAATACATTTCTATAAATACACATTAATATTGAGTATATACTAAAAATGATACTCATTTTTCCAAAATATATATCTTTTCAAATAAAACATGATTTATATGAAAGCTCATCAATCAATTTGCATGAATTCATTCATTTTTATACACATTCTTATAAACTATGAAAATAATAAAAAAACCTGGAATGAGCACAAAAAAATAATTAAGGGATAAAAAAATAATGAACACATTTTTCCATGAATACTTGTATCATATAAAATCATATTCAAAAGTCATTATTGTCACCCATATATAATTACATTGTGAAACATGATATTTTAAAAATATTATAATAAAAAATAAGAACATAAATAGAACCAAAAATATATCTTGGGGAATTACAATAATAAATTTGGAACCATGTTGGATGAATTATAATTTGAAACCATCACATCAACCTTACAATTTGTGTAACCATCGTAGTTACACTTTGAGTGACCATACAACTGATCTTCAACTTAAACATAACAAATTCATTATTGGGAGATATAGGTCCTACCCTTCCTCATAAACTATACCACTGTACCAAAACATAATCATATAACATTAATTATTTCATAAAAAATTTTCTTTTGAATCAGGTAAAATTGAATTTTAAAAGGAGTTTCTAAAACAAAGAACCCTTATAAATATAAAATAATTCATCTAAGACATAATAAAGTGGATAGAAAACTTATATTATCTATAAATACACAATATTGAGGATAATATAAAAAAATTAATCATAGGAACAATATTAACGCGACTAAAATAATCATGTTGAACATTAATCCAAACAATTGAAATTGGATTAGGAATTCCATTACCGCATGTTTTTAATACTTCAAACTCATTTAATCATATTGTATAATAGTTAAAATAGTGTTGTTAATATATTAAAGAAACATATACATCTTTATAATACATTATATAGTAATTTACTTACATAAATTCACCCTGTAATTGTAAGTATTTTGTTCATGGTATTGATTTGAGTGTTCTTTACATGTTTTCCATGAGCAGTTCATGATAGATATTCAATTGATTAATAGTGAAACTCCAGAATTAGAATGTAGTAGTATATACATATTTATAGAACCAAAATCTATATCATTTATTATTTTTAATTCTTAGATAATGATGATTCATGAGATAAAACATTATTGATATTTGTTAAGGTAATTTTGGTGATATTTTTATCATAAAGTTCTCATTTTATTTAATAAATTAATTAAATGTGTGAAAAATGATTGTATAATCTTATATATGTTATTATAAGAAAATTATATTCTATTTCAATGATATAAATGGTTCCAAGACCTGTCTTGAAGGAATTAAACCGAATTGAAATCAAATCATCCACGATGTTGGTAAATCGACACATCATATACAATGTTTTCATTCCTTAAATTAGATTCAGAGGAGAAGATTATTGATGATGAATTCCCCATGAACCAGAGAAAATCCAGAATAGAAAATATTCTAGATGTTTTATTCCACTTGCATAATAGTAGGTGAAGAAATAAGATGAAAATAAGGAACTCAAAATAAAATAAGTGTTTTAAAATCCCATATGAAATTTGGGTTGTCTAACTACATCACATCAAATCTCAGAAAATATTCTTATGAGAGAAAAAGAGTATCTCATTATTATTACATTATATAAGAATTAAGAAGGATATTTAATAGCATATCCAAAGAAATTTCAAAGTCAATTAAAAATAATAGCATCGAATGAATGAAAAAAAGAAAACAAAATAGGATGTTTATATCTTGATCTCTCCT
Source organism: Viscum album (assembly GCA_963277665.1). Lineage (NCBI taxonomy): Eukaryota > Viridiplantae > Streptophyta > Magnoliopsida > Santalales > Viscaceae > Viscum > Viscum album. The sequence continues at coordinate 2,012,803,374 of OY728157.1, forward strand.
TCTTGTGGTCCTTCCATTGGCATTTTTTTTCCTTTTTGTGAGACCAGAAGCTATTGGACGTGTGTAAGGGAATTTGGAGGAGTATTTCACAGAACATTGGTACATCTAATGACTTGAGTGGTGTGGAAGGAAGAGGGGAATGATGGTGGAATTTATAATGGAGAACATGTGGTATTTTTTATCACATTAATCATTATTATAATATTATTTCTCAAATATATGAATTTTCTTAATTTATGTGACCAAAAATTGTTATAATGGCATGGATTCCAAAACCAAGTGGCATTATATCACTTATTATGTCCTTAATAGTGTATTTCACTGATAATTTAAATATACTATATTTTATCGTATTTCAATATTGATCAAAATATATATATTTTTAGAAAATTACCAAAAATACACCCATAAATTCATTTATGTGTTGAATTATAAAGTAAACTCCATTTTTTAAAAATAATTTTTTAAATATTATTGTCATAATTTTTAAATAAAATCATACTTCATTCAGAAATTAACAATTTTAATTCTATAATAACTTTTATATCACATTGAATAATTAACCATGTTGCCGTTATATTAAAGCCTTTTGAAAATAAAATATTAATACAATACACTTTTAATGATGGTTATATAACTATTAATATTCATATTCATATGTTTGTGTTACTCATCTCTAAAAATCATGTTAGTTCCATTAAACTACAAATAACAAACTGTTCAAAATTGTAGATGACAATTTTTTGAAATTCAATACATAGAAGATAAATAATTGTGTTTAATGTATTGATATAAATTTCTACATCAATAAATATTTCAGGAATTTAAATTAATTTTTTCTGAAAACTGTGGGATGTTACAATATACATGATTTTGGAGTTACCAGACATTTATGTAATAATTATGTGAAGATAATGTGTAAGAAGAAATGGAAATTGAGAGTGGTACTTTGAGAAAATCACCTCTTTAATATCTCCTTCTTAAGGGACCCCTGAGGACAATTTATTTGGTAAAATAGTATGAAAAAAAGAAATATGTCATATGAAGCATGAGGATTAGAGGATTTGATAGAGATTTTAGGAGCTACATGTAATATGAGTCAAAAGAGGGATGTTAGGAGTGATATTTTTTACATAAAAGAGGTGGGTTTAAGTGATTAAAATATGGTTTACATTATTTTTAAAGTCAACAACATTGAATGACAATTTAAATCAATGAATTTGGGTGATAATTAATATTTTATTGGAATTTTATGGTGGTAATGACCTCAAAACCCAGGAATTGTTGTAATTATTTTGTATGTTATGATATTACCATTCATTTTTACCCATAAAATTAATTTACATATACTATCATAAATAATGTTTATTACCATGGTAATTATTAATATATAAAATTAATGTTATCCTAAAACCTAATTTTTATTATATTCATCAAAATTTTGAATCCCTATTACCAAATTCTATTCAATTATTTGGAAAAATTATATCTAATATTTATGCTGTAGAAAAAACTACAAAATAATGTTTTATATTTAAATTTGTAAACATTTTTAATGTTCTAAAATCCAATTTCTAAAAAATATTTATATGCATAAATTCGATTTATTGATGTATATTTTTAATAATTATTATTTAAATCCAATATAAAATAGAATTTATCAATAGAAGTAATTTGATGAAAAATTATATTTTAATTAAAAAGTATTATATTTCACTATTTATTAAAAAATTAAACTAATCATTGATATAACATAAAATAACCCAAAGATAACATTATAAAACACAATGAATGATTATGATTATTTTGTAAAAAAAATTATAAATGTATCAAATATAATATTTAAAATAGGTGCACCACGAAAAGCTGATAATGATTCCTTTTATTAAAATATAGATTTTTTTCTTAAAATAAGAAAAATTCATATATTTATCCAATTAAACATATTGGATTAATTTAAATAATTTTATCAGTTGTAAAACAATAAAATTAATTAATAAAATTCACAAATATTGATTAATGTAATTATTTATGATAAAATAGCATTATGGTTGTGAAAAATATATAATTTATTTTTATTGGATATTTATATTCATTTATAAATATTTGGATACCAATTAATTCATGTGTAAAATGTATTTCACTAATATGGTTATCCATATTAATTCACTGAATTTAAATAGATACAGTATTAAAATCACATTTAAATAATAATTTCTATTCATTTGTTTAAGCTTGATGTTGCCAATATTTTATGGTATTGAGCATACCATTTCCTTTTAAAAACACATGATGTTATATTCTAGGCCTTATTCCCAATCATTTGATTAATTAGAATATTTCTATTTAAATAGATTTTGTTTCATAGTACCATATTGTACACCATGTAAATAGTCATCCTAATCCTTTGAGGAAATATCATTGGTTCTTCATAGAGAACATTTTTTATTTTGTTGATTTAATATTATTACATCCTAGTTTTTAATCATTCGTATGATTATAAAATTCCATTTTCCATTTATTATAAAAAAATCCATAATAATAATAATAAGATTCTGTAGTTTCCATTTCATCTATAATTTTATATCAAATAATTTAATTATGTATACCAAGAAAACAAAAAACTATTTCCTTTAAATGGATAGGTTTTAGTCCAATAATGAAATGGAAAATATTCATTCATGTTAATTAATAGATCTGAAGGCATACCTCTCAAAAATCACAATTTCTTCATGCATAGGTACTAATGGATTTATAATCACATTCCCCATTTCCATGAATTAACCCACTATTATAATGGGAATAAGAAGTGGTAATATTGGTTGATTATATTTTTCATAAACACATACCATTACATAGAGTTATATTATTTTTTCATGTATTTATAATTAGTATCCACAATTTTCCTACTTCACCAATTAAATGATAGACTACTAAAAGAAAATTTTCATGTTTTGAGCACTAGAAAATGAAAAATATAATTTCCATTATATTTTTCCATTACCGAAAAAACATTGTTCTAGATATCATACTATTAGAGGATTGCATTTTCTACATTAAAAAATTAATAATGAGTTAATAAATTTTTTTCATGTTTTATTTTTTAAAATGTTTAATGTTGTTATGCATCACTCAAGAATATTTGTTGAAAATCTCCATAAGATGTTCTACTCCATCTCTAATCCAATTTGGGTTCTTATTGTGAAAATCACATAATTTTTTATCACAAAAATTTAAACACTATTTCTCATAGAACTAGCCAATAATAATTCAAAAATGGAAAATAAGAGTAATAAAAAATAATTTCATTAGAGAGCCACTATAAATGACCATATGAAAAGTGAATCTCATTTTTTATTAATCTATAACACCTTCATTTTTTCTTATGATATATTATTTCAGACTATGATTTTCTATATTGGTTTTTCGTATACATATTAACAATGTCCCAAAAACTAACTAAATACCACATTAATAGAAATATAGTTGAACATTGTAAAAATATATATATCTAAAATCAAATAAATAATATGTAAATTATATCTTCAAAATAAACACACAATCATGGATCCCAATGGGTTTTTGACATTGAAAATTATTTACCTAAATTTCATACCACATATTATTTTTAAAACATATCCCAAATTGATTCACAACACATGATAGAATGGGGATGGGGATAAGAGATACAAGATGTTATCTCTCTAAGACTCAGGACGTCTATGGTTATGTCATGGAGATTGAGACACAATTAGTTACATGTCTTATTTCTCTAGTTTTAGTTTGTAGTTAAAGATATGTTATAGTGAGGAATAGTGTGAGCGAAGAGGGTTTGGGTGTGTATAGTTCTAAAATAGTGATACCATATTTAGATGGAAGTGAAATTTTATAGGTGGGTTTGAATGGAACAATAAGAGTGATGATAGTGATTTATAGTGACGTGAGGATAGTGGAGCTCGTCGTGGATGGTTTGAGTGGGGTAACATCACTGTTCGGTACAATGAGGACTATGATGGAAATTTTGAATCGTGAGGGGGGGGGGGGGGGGGCTGGACGACTGTGATACTATATAATTCGAGTATGGGGGTGTTCAATTGTTATGAGACTGTGAATTTGTTGTCTGAGTTGAGGCACATTGGAATAGACCTGATCAATGGATCAATTGTAGTATATGTGCCAACTAAAATTGACAGTGTGGGAAATGTGTGACCATCATTAGTGGTGGATGTGAATGATTGGATAGTATTAGAGCAACCATCTCTGGAGGCTAATAACATTGAAATGGGAAAAGGATGTTCTCTCATGTTTAAGATGATACAGTAGATAAAATTTTCAATAATGGTGACACTAATATAAGATAATACATTCAAGAAAAATTTAAAATTTGCAAAAACTCCACAGTCAGTAGTCTTCTTCTTCCTCATGGAGGAAATATTTTGATGCTTGTTTATTTCATGTAGAAAATAACCCTTATATGGGGTTTTTGGGATAGATCAGTATTCCCCAAGGTCATGGTTATGTTTATATCACATTTATATCAGATGATATAAAGTTAATGGGTTTGGGGGATTAGATCAATCTCTTAATTGAATGGAATGTTATGATATCTTGAGTGGTATTTTTGGATTAATTCAATCACTATAAAACAATAAATTCCAAGTTGTGATCATGATTATTTCCCTTAGTTGGAAATTATTACATCCTATAATCTAATTTTGAATTTCATACACTGTGGGGATCCTAATCAAGATATATAGCAAGAATAAGAATGTCAAATTTCTATACTATTCTAGAGTTCTGGGGGAGGTTTACATGAAAACTAGTTGGATTTAAAATGTTTTTTTGATAGCACTGGATGATGATATTCCTTTAAAAGTGGAATATGAATGACTTCAAGACTTTTTTCCAATGTGTAAACTAATTTTTCATGTAAATGAAAAATTCCACAAGTTCATGGTTTATTCTTTTTCCCCTCCAAAGAGAACCCCAAGGATTCTTGAATAAATAAATTAATGATGCAATCAACATAGAATATGGTGCACACATTAGGTGTTGAAAACCCACACCTGGAAAATAAAAACTATATATTCGATTTGTGAGGTGAAGTATCTAACACATGAGAATTATAGGTGTGGGGAGATGGACCTGGATATTAAAACATATGAGGGAGGAATTATGACATCTGAGAAAAAATCTACCCGAGAAATTAAAGGGAAACCAAATCTGGGTGTTGAGAACACATTAAGAATTAGCAGTAAATCAATAAATAAAGAGAAACTCAAGGGATCAATGGATGGTGGGATGGCATTGCTGATTATTTCTCAAACAAATCCTTATATATTCAGGTATAGTCCAATGGGAATGTAGTTGTAGTAGATCATAAAGGTTTTCATCATGTTCCTCCTATGAAAGAGTGAGAGAAGAAAGACTATTTCTACCTTAAGATGAATATGGTCATAAGGTATCATTGTAACAAAGATGACTCAAACCGGTATGATGATTATGTTGTTTTATTGTAGTTTTATTATGATTTTTTTTTTCTATTTTATTTTATAATGAGGTCATGATGCTTGTATGGCCCATTTCATATACATTCCATTCTTTTTTTATTTTTAATAATATGGTGTTTCCAAAATCATTTAAAACCAAACCACCAAACATATAATCCATTTTTGAATTTTAATACATATAATTCATAGGGGAAATGATAATCTTAAGATAGGGTGTGATCAAATGATCAGTTAAAGAAAAAAATTTCAATGATACATAGACGGTCAATTCCCTATAATGTGACAAAAAACATGGTAAAAACACCCAATTAAAAAGGCAAAGGTATTGCAACATATACTAAAAATTAATTTTATTAATACATAAATTGTCGTAGGAGATAATAGGATCATAAAATGGTCAAAATGGTATCATATCACATTTACAATAGAATAGATTCATGTAATAATAATCTTAAACTGTGTAAAATAATATATGATTATAAAATAAATGAAGAAAATAAATTAAAACATAAGTATGTGTTAATAACCAATATCATCATTAAATAGATAATTAGGCATTACTCTCTGCTTTTCATAATAATTGGAATTATAAATCACAACTTCTAACCAATCGTGGACTGAGAATCATAATTCACATCTCATAATTATTTGATGAGATATAGATCATCAAAACAATATATTCATGGGATATATCATACCCAACCATCCCATAATCATAATTCATTATTATTAATGAAATATAAAATCATTTAATCATCAAACCTTGAAATTCCCACTAAAATATGATGGATTATATAAAAATTAAAATTAGAATTATATATGTTAAAATATTAAATAGGTTTAGTTAATAAAAATAGTATAATCAATATTAAGTAGTATCTCATAAGAGAAATTTGGATGGGATTCATGAAGAATTACCCCAAAATATATATATATATATGTTGTTTCCATAAAAAATTTAAATGTAAATTATAAATATAGTTCTCAAAATAAAAATTAATATCATTTATAAAGACAATGCTATAAATCACTTTAATAACAATTTCTAAAAAGGTGAAATTAAAAAATAATAATAAATTATTTTAGTAGAATACCCACCATGGTATCCTAAAAAAATAGTTGTAACATAATGAATTCTAGAGTGTATGTTCTAAAAATGGATGTGAAGATAAATGAGTTTTTGTGCTTTTATTGATGTTTTTGAGAAAAACCCCATCACTGGATTAGTTATAAATATTTTTTAAAAGGGATGTAGGGAAATATAGGGATTATAGAATATAATAAATAACAGTTTTTAAAAATATTATCAATAAATATTTATTATTGGTGTGAATATGGGCTTAGATTATATAGAGTAAATATATAGGATATTAATTATTCAGAACAATGTTATATTTTTATGAACTATGAAATCATTTAATTAATATAATTTTGAACTAAAAATATACATTATCATATGGGAATTTTAAAATAATAAACCAACTAATGAAGTAGAAGAGTATATCAATAATTAAATAATATATTTTTAAGCATAAATATTATTAACCAATGAAGTTGAAATTGAATCCATAGAACCCTTTAGAATTGATATCTTCCTTGATGAAATTACCCAACCATCTTATATGACCAATTTCTATTTATTATTATTCTCTACCAAAACTATAATTTTATATTATTTTACCAAATTACATTTTTTTGTATCCACCAATTCTCACTATGTGACACATTACTATCTATATTGGGAAACACACTTTTATTGTTTTCATTCCCAGTGATGATCACCATTTTCTACTGGAAATGTAAATTTGACATTGAGTGGATAAAACTCTAATTATTATACATACACGATCCATGACATGCCCAAATGAGAGAATCATATTGATATAATATTTTAAAAATAATTCATAGATTTGATAAAACCATTTAATGAACACATGAGGGGAGAAATTGATATCCCATATCCCAATAATACCCAACTCATCATTAGATGATGTTTCATCATGATTAACCCTAGATATGATACCATGAAATTATCATGTGTCTGTAAATTAGTATCCAAAATGTTTTACAATACAATATTCCTTTGGAATCACACTCTTGTTGATGAGAAAATTCCTCTTGACCGAGATCATATCACACAATAGTTATATAGTTTTCATGACCCACCCCACCCCACAATATAATTTTAATGTATTATAAATTAGATCAAAATGGAATGGGGATTGTTAAAGATATATCACAGACACCATAATAGTGTTTTGTATGACCATGGGTCTAGCAATGTATCATACCAAAAACCAATCCTATCAATGGGATTGGTATATTGGGTTCTCAAAAATTCCTCAATAGTTCAACTACATCATTCTTCAAATTCTAATTACATTTCTTATTAAAAAATACAAAATGCATCACCTCTTATTATCCATTTTTTTGTTTCTATCTCAATGTCATTTATCAATTATATAATATACCAAAAATCTATTTCAATTTAATTTAAATTATATTTTATTTTTGTATTACGATCATAAGTAATGTTTTTCTACTCCATATACATTATTTAATAGCCCAAAACTTAATCATATTTCAATTGATCTTAATTATATTATTTAAAAATATCATATAAATAATAAAATCATATATCATGATCATAAACATGACATGATTATTCCTTAAAAACTCATCCTATAAATTTATTTATTTATTTGAATATTAATATCATCAAATCCCCCTTCTAATTCGGCTACATGGTAAAAAATCGTTTAGTTTGATTATCTTCATGAAAAATACCAATAATTTATCCACTAAAGTTATCATAGAATAATTTATGCAACAAATAAACTCTATTTAAAAAATTTATAACCGTTCTTCCCCAATTTCATCATCCACTATTATAACAATCAACTTATATATAAATATAATGCCACATATATTTCTAAATGTAATGTTTATTATACAAATCTATTTTACATTTTTTTTTGTGTCCAATATTAATAACCACAATATCAAATCTTTTTGGGCACCATGATTTGATCTCTTATTCTTTCAACAGGAAAAATTTGATATATATAGTATTCTTTAAAATTTTAATTTACTCATCTTAAATATCACTATCATAATATATAAGAAATAATCAATTAAATATTATAAAAATTTAGTCCCCAAAATCATTTTCATTTCAAAAAAAATTATATTACTCGACTTTAGAAGAATATTATAAAGTATTTTACAGATTTACAATGATTTCTTATGTTATTAGTTTATAGTGTAAATCTATATGATTCAAATCATATAGATTTAAATAATAATGTGTGGACACATTTAGAGTGTAAATATGTGTAATACTACATATAATCTACAATACTAAATCTTTATTCTTCATCTAAAATAAATGTAAATAACAAATTCCACCCATTAAAATTTAATGGTTTATGAAAATACAATCAAATATCATATTAAATCTTCATGGGTTTATAAATTCATTTTCTGGTAACATGATGTTCTAACTCCTTTAAATTATTATCCCTATAGTCAATATTAACAATATTCACCAAAATAAAATTAGTTATTTGAAAATAAATAACATTGAATTATATATTAAAATTAAATTATTCATAAAAATAATTTTGTGGATTCTAATAAAAATAAAAAAAATTATTAGATTCTTATATCATTGGTATAAATGTAAAATTACTTACTTATATTAAATGATATGTATCCATTTAAAATCTAATACCAAAATATCATAAACGTGATATAAACATTTTCATTCGCATATGATAATTATGTCCAACAAGGAATTGTACATGCATTGAATTTATGGAATCCATAATGATGTATACTTTATCATATAGAATCCAAAAAATATATAAATATGTTCTGGTAATTGTTATAGTAACATATAATCCCAATATTCACTATAGGGGGTGAGAATTGGAATTATAGAAGGTAATATTTTTATTAATTATTAACTTTTCTATTTCCTTGAGTTTAAAAATAAACCTTGAATATAATCACGATAAATATACACAAACATAAATAAATGTAGAAAAATATATGAATAACGAAAATAATGATATTTTTATGGTTTATATGCACTAAAAACCATCTAGAAATCACATATAAATGATTTATTGATATGTATAACAATCGATAATACCCTAGAAATTTATTACAATATGTTGTGAATGCTCACAACTCCATCATGGTACATTAACTCATTTTGTATTGTAGTATTTATATTCCATGTGGGATATGAAAAACATCATCTAAAAATAATTGTAAAATGAATAATGATAGAAATGGATGATAAAATACCAAATTTTAATTGTTATTTCATATAATGATATATTATTTGTTTATGATCTCCACTAATAGACAAAACTACTATTCAAAAAATTGAACGACCATTAGTGTAATTTATTCTAATCATACATAACTAAAAAACTCCACAAAATCATTAAAATATATTTTTATCACTCTACCTTCCTTCTTGTAGAAATCAAATACTCTATTTCTTATTTTTATTTGTGTTATCTTATATAAAATAAATACTTGTAAAATAATCAAGGATTTATTTAAAATCAAATTAAAAATTTATCTTTGAAATAATTATCGATCCTCTTATTCAAAAAATTCACTCAATGAATATATTGTTATGGAATATCAACCTTAATAATTAAATTATAAAATAAAAATATTTTCATAAAATGGTAGAAAAAATATAAAATGGTGAATAAAAATTCTACTAAAAGTATTCAAATTCCACTAATCAGAGTGTGGAAACCAATATCACATCATGATATATTTGTTCATTATTTATTTCCTATGAATAACACCATTTTATATTTATTTATTGTGATCTTTATTAATGTTATTTAAAAAAATAAATCATTACAATAAATTTCTTAATCTTTTCATAATATTCTTACCCTCATGAAATTATATATTAAATTATTGACATTCATTTGTAACACGATGTTAAAAAATATATGATATTCATGATCAATGAACTTGTTGAACCATGGAGATATTCAACAACCTATGAGTCTCCAAATAACAAAAACCATCAAAATATATTTTGAAAACATCATGGAATGTAAAATATAGTGATGAATAAAAATATTAAATCAAAATAATTCAATATACATATAATTATATATGGGTTATTTTTTATTTTTACAATTATGAAATAACTTATTAATTATTTAATATAACATTGTTATACAAACATTTCCACATTTTATCTTCAAAGAACGTACATAGAATTTACATTATTCATATGTCTTGAAGAATTATTCTATTGAATATTTATTAAAATAGAACAATATATATAGTGTAATTTAATTATTTCATAATCTTTATCTTACATAACTCATCGAGTGATACATTTTACAACACTATGAATTATGTCCATTTTTCCAAAACTCTCTGACTATATCATTGATATTCTATATAAAAATAGAAACACCATCTCCTAAGTCAAAAATCATCAAAAGAAATACAATAGTGTTATATTTAACAACGAATCCAATAATTACAACATATGTATTAAGTATTTTACCTACCAAAAACAATGATAATATGGAATGAGACATTTATAAATTTTATTCAGGAGTGTTATACTGGAATACAAAAATGTTGTTTATGAAATCACACAACTATTTTGAATAAAAAAAATTCCCTTTTGAAACATAAGTAACCAATATCACAAGACAAATGGTAATCAGAAACATTCAAAAACTACTAAATTAATATATCGATGAACGATTATTCCTATAGAAACCCATCTTTTACCATTCTAGGCTCATCATCCACAAAAAATCACATATACATTTTTATTATTCTTCACATAACTAGTAGTCTCTAATACAACCAATTCTAAACAATTATGTATCCTATTCCATATATATAAACTTGGAAATCAGACATAGTTGTATCACTAGGGATAATTCCCCCAAGAAACTACATTTCTAAACATCCTCGTGGTATATATCCTATGATTACATGATAATGGTCATCTCTGAATCATAGTGGAGAGAATAACTATAATACTATGTAAACACAATGTTGACCCTCCACAGCTACACTAAAAAACAGACAAAACCATCCCTATAAAATCATCTCGAATCATCTCCCCTAATATGGTATTAAATAACACCCACAATCAGATTATTTGCACTAATTATATACCCAATGAACCATATCTAACACCATATCCTATGATTAATAGTCTATAACACATAATATAATTAATAATAAAAATCTAAAACAACACAAAAAATATATAATAAGATAAATTATTAATATTCTCTATGAAACTAAACGTATGTATATCATATTAATGATAGAATGTCATAATAGATTCCTACTCGATTTCGCTGAAAATACCTACCCAAACATAATTATTAATCAATAAATAACAGGAATATAACTAAATAAATAAATAGGTTCAACCAATGTATATTTACTAATATTCAACTCATTAATAAACTCTAGTTGATCCTATGTTATACGAAAAAATTTCAATAATAAAAATAAAATAATTTTTGAAAAGACATATTTTAATAAATAGTGGAATAGCTAGAGAAAGTAATATTAAATTTAATAAAGAAGATATCCATACCCATTTAAACTGAACACCTTAAATTATTTTTGATCTCACATGAATAATTTATAATATTACTAAGAAAGATGAAGGAATGAGGGGTATGTGGAATTGTGGAATACACACTCTATTCTTGATCATATGGATTGACTAACCATTTACACATAAATAAAAATTTTATTCAATATAGGAAAAATATATAAAAATTAAATCATACAAATAATTTTAATGTAATTTGATGACAACATATGGAAACTTGATTATGAGACACTTACATGCATCTCTTTGATAACTCAAATATATCACTTAATCATTATGAATCATCGAATGATGTATCCAATTTTTTCCACATTAAATTTCATAAAACATTTATTTATAAGGTATAATACCCTTATATGTATTATAAGATACAACATATTACAAATCTCATAAAATATTCTTAAACTTACCCACTAGAGGGGTACTTATAATCATCCTGAATACTTTTTATTTTTCACCATTATAAATGGGATTAATATTATTTAATAGAACAACATAACAAAATATATGATGAGATGAATCAAAAATACCATTACATGTCCAACATAATGCATAGTTCCAACCATTAATAGGATGAACCTTATATATATATCCCATTACTCGTAACTAAACATAAAAATTATTACTCTTAGGCATCAAAATACTTGTATATGGTAGTTTTTCATTTAAATAGTATATGTTGCATCTCACTAATAAATTTACATTCAATGAGACACTGCATTTGTATATAATGACTAAAAACATTATTTTCCAAAATTAAAAATAATCAGTCTCAACATTTACATGCCATTTATTTATATAAAACCGATTAAACTATTTTAAGTCCAAACGATATATATCCTTTTCATAGTTGTAAAATTTTTACATAATCCCAAGCCAACACCAGAAACACATCCCCCAACCTATTATAACACCATAAACAGCTTGGTAATGTGAATATTAACAAAATTAATGCATGATCAATCTGAAACAATGGATTGAAAATACATTAGATATTTATACCTCCACACATAGCATTACACATCCCCATTATATATTAGGAAAAATATATAGGAAGCCTTTTTAAAATAGGATCCACCTGATAATCGCATTCACAATTATTGTGAAATTTATGAATGAATCTATATTATTCCTTGTCACATTGGATATCCAACATAAATATGGAAATAATTTCTAAACCACTCATAAAAAATTAAATCACTTTCCAGTTCTCATATCAACAATCTAAACATTATGATGATGATTTTATACATATTCAATATGTTAAATACTTTACGAATTAGTTGTCTAATATTCCAAAATGTTATACCCATAATTTCACAACATCAAACATATGAAAAATTTAATCCCACATCAATAATTATGTATACAATCATCCCTTATAAAACCATATTACTCAAAATAACCATCAATAATTTATAAAATTCTATCAAATTATATAATTAACATACCCCACATTAATATCCCACAATTATACCTGATGTCATTCTGCTTCATTGTTATCACATTGAAATCTGGTTGTCTATAACCATATAAATGTGAATATAGTAAATCCATATATCATAGACAGAAAGCATATACCTATATAAATTATAAACAAAATTCCAAGTTTGATCAACACATATCTCTCACTAGAAATGATTGCGCACTATACTTATACGAGTCTTCATAATCATTTATTATCAACCTAGAGACAGACTATATGAAACATGCACTCCCTATACAATTTCACTCTCTATGTCAGCCTTTACACACTACTAGGATTCCTATCCCCCACATCACACCATATTTTGTTTAATATCCCAACTATCAACTCCAAATACTACTCATGGTTTTTCCTCTGACTCCATAGTCAACCAAAAAACATGAACCCAAGTTGATAGTGAGGGTATCTTATTAAATATATCCATATGTCACATATTTTTTCATGTATGAAACTATTATGGTGGTCAATCACATAAGACTCAAATGTGCTATATCATCCCAAATTAAAAAATAACACAATAATACTCAACTCCAGAGTAGTGGAATTGATCTACTGGTGTTACATTCCTTTTGGGTATCCTCGTGTATTAAATTTATGTTTCAAGGATCACAACTACGCATCACAACCAAATCCAACGTCTAGTTCAAGATAAACCCATCATCAATATTTTTCTTTTACATTTATATTTATTTTTCCAGCACTAAAAATTATATAATCCGGAAATGTTTAATTTCCACTTAATGTCATGTCATTAACCACCATTTATTCCTTTTTTTTTATACACCCATTTATTCACTCTAAAATGTAATCAAAATTCTATAAATGTCATAGTAGAATTAGTGAAATATGTATCTCCCCATACAAGATGAATGAACATACATTTCAAGTCCAACCCCAATGTCTCATTAAAAAATGTCCCTAGGAACATTACTACAATGTCCCTTTTTATAATTCCCTTATCCCAACCACCCCTCCATAGAGTCTCTTAATCATTCACATGTCCACCTACAACAAATAAGGATTCATCCAATGCATGTGATATCAACACCCTATCTCATGAATATCTACACACTATGAGAGACCTTCTAGGTGGAATAAACATGAATGAAACCACATTATCAATAAAGACATGATATATATTTAATAAACTATAATTATATCAATGTGATATCCCTTCTTAGTGTTTTTCATTATTCTTTAATGTAGGAAAGAACATGGAACACCTGATCAAATCAACAAAAATAAATTATTTTAATTTAACATTATATTTAGTGTATAAATTAGTTCATAAAAATTAAATTTTCCAAAACAGGATCAAAGTTATAATGATATTATAATAATAATAGGAAAATTTGGATACACTTCATCCCCCAACATAATTACATTATTGATAAACAATGTATAAAAAAAGCATAATAGTACTGTAATATTACTTTTTAAATAAAAATATATTACCGAGGGTGATAATAAAAATGAATGAATAATTAATTATATATGAGTTGTTCATAGGTATTAGGAAACCCATATGTCTAATAAAAAACTTGTTTATTAGAATACTAATTTAGTTTTTGGATTAGTAATATGTTCATTTGGTATTGTAATATGACCGTTAGGAATAATAACATTACCATTAGAATATAAGCATCACCTAAGAAGTCCTAAAATAATATTTATGTATCATATAAATGATAATATTATGTAATTATATCCTAGAACATGTAAATAATTATTTAAAAAAATATATATATAATATTTTTTTAAAAAAAATATATAAATTTTACATTTTTAATAGATATAAGTATTTAATAAAATGATTATTTTACTAAATAATAATTATAAATTAATATTTATTCTTATATTAATTATAATATACATTTATAAGACCATAATTAAATATTTAGTGGGTTGTAAAATTGATCAAAATGATAAAATTGTTATATTTAATCTAAATGATGATTCAATTTAAAAAACAATTATCATCTTTAGAAAAATATTTTTAAAAAATGGATATAATTTTAATAATTAAATCATTGGAAAATGGGTAAGATTATTTATTTATTTGTTTTTAATATAATGTACTTTTTTGGAATAATACATATGATAAAATAACATATTCATTTATTAAACTAAACACTAAAATTGTTGAGTCATGGATGGAATAAGAACCCATTATGTGGAAATAATATGAACCATTTATTTTTTCTCGTCAAAAGGTTCAATACTATTGGTATCATTGAGACATAATATTAATCTAATGATCATAATATTGGAAAAACCCCTCCCTCCATTATAAATTCCACACCTCACCTCCCCTTCTCCTCAAGACATATATAAATAAGATATTTTCTAATTTATACCAAATTTAACTAAAAATATTCCTCCAAACCACATCCCATTACATATTGTATCACCAAAATTCCAATTCCATGTTATTTAGGCATTTATTCAATGAGGTCAAATTTTAGAGGTAACATTCTCAAAATTCTTAATTTAAATGAATTTATACTCTTAGGTTATACACCCCTTCCTCATCCAATGAGATATAATGAATCCAATATTATAAATTTAATTTACTTCAATTATATTAATGTAATATTCATCTTGTTTCATCCAGTTTTTTCTAAAATTAAAATTTGGTTTACATAATGGTTAGTTCACCACATCTATAAACAGTGGAAATTTTTTTTATCAACTTCAATCAAGTATAATTAGAGAAATATAATTATTAATTAATATGATTATACTAAGTATATTACAATTTTTTTCATAGTCATTATTTTTTATATAAAAATTTCATTAAATAAAATTAATATACACCGTGATGGTCTGTAAAATGTTTTAAATTAAGTAATAACATAACATTAACATTATTTAATAAATTAATAGCCCATTTTGAAAAAAAATTCTCATATTTGAGAAAATTTATATTTATAAAATTAAGTTATTACAATTTTATTTCTCTTTTGGTTTTGTATTCCTATTTGACCTGAACATCTATAATTATCCACAAGTAATTTGACTGTTGAACAATGAAACTAATGATCTCATAATAATAAATTTGAAAATTATATCTTATTGAAATGGATATAAATGAATATACTAAATTTATTTTAAAAATATATATATGTAAGGGGATCTTAATTAAAAAATTACTAAATCTAATTTTATTTTCTAAGACATTATATGAACGTGATAAATGAATCTAGAATTAATGTACAGGGTCTCTCTATACTACCCTTGTATTTGGGTTATAACCATTCACTATATAAGTTTCTTTATCTCCCTATCTAATGATATATGTGAATATAAATTTTTATATACATGTATCTTACATATATACCTATATTATTCTCCCTTCTTCTTTTGGAGTAATACATGATTTAATTTTCCCTTATTGTGGAAATATTATCAAACCCTTTAGTTTCCATGTGTAATACTTCATTTTCTTCTTTATGATTGATTTAATTTTTTGGAAAACATAATCATTTACTTATTATTATGGGTGTACCCAAATTGTATCACATTGATTATTTTTGAAATATTTTTTTCTTATTAACTTATTCTTTATAATATTCTATATTTCGTGAAACACTAAATATATATTGTATCATATGATGGAACTACTCCTGAATTTTTCATGAAAACATGTTAATATTTTGGTGAAAGAAACCATAATATTATATTTTGGTATATGAAAAAATATGACTACCATGTGTTATGTTTAATTTCTTGTTCCATTGATGTCTTATGTTACATGAATGGATGAGTTTTAACAAACTAAAATATAATATTAATATTGTTATCAAAATATTATTATTGATACCATCCTACAACTGTAATGGATGGTAATAATAAAATTTAAAAAATTTAGAATATTTTTTAAAGATTTATTTTAAATTAAATATTTTCATATCAATTACTTAAAATGGTTGTAATAACTATATGAAAAAATAAAAATCCCCTTATATGAAGTCTATTTCACTATTTAAAAAAAGGAATTTTATCTCAATAAATTTAACAAACCAAATTTTAAGAATGTTATAATAAAAACAATATATTATATATTCAATAATTTTTTACACTCATCCAATTGATTTGATAGGTATAATATTAGAATAAATCAAATTATATAAATAAAAATATTTTCTTTGTAAATTGAAATTCATCCTTATTTTAATGGAACAACTATATTAAATATAATTTTGTACATTTTTTAATTTTTAATTTGGAAAAATAAAACATATTTTTGAAATAATAATATCAAAATTTAAATAGGATGATTTTTTTGTATTTTTCTAAGAAGATTCATTTTTGATGAATATTGATAAAAAATGACATATAATTGAAAACTTCTTTTAGATCAAATTGATTTATATATGAGAAATATATTTTAAATTGAATGTAATGTATATTTATATAAATTATAAAAATGTTTGTAAAATTTATTTCATTTTAATCAATTTAACAATGACATTAGATATTAAAACAATTCAATCATTTGAACATTTTCACATTAATAAAATGTTTTTTTTTGTGGGATTATTTTTATATTAATTTTTATAACTTATATCTTTGTAATTTGAACAGATGGATTAAATATTTCTATATAAAATAAAATAAATTTTATAATTATTTCAACTTATTGTATTATCAAATATTATAGAAATAAATTAAATTTAATTACATTGATTAATGTAAAATAGGTTTACTTATTGGTTAGACATTAACATAACAATTGAAATAACATATACACATGACTAAAATCTATTTTCTAGAAATATTTCAACCATATCTTCCCTTTTATAAAAAAATTGACAATTATTTTATTAAAATTAATTAAGGGAGACCTCTCAATTGTGTTTACTTTTTATATTTACGAAAATACCACTTCACTTTAAAAAGGGAACACACCACATCAATTATAAACACCGCCAATGCCAATGGTATATATAATAAAATACCCAAATAAGCTCTTAGATTAATTTATTTTGTTAAACAATCCACTGTTTTGGCATAAATAAAATTAATAAATCCCTTTGGTGCAATCCAAATGGAGTAACAAATTGAATAGGTAATAATCTATAACAATAACCATTTTTTATTTCTCCTCCCACAATTCAATTGTTATGTTTTAATTTATAATATAATAACATATTTATACTATATAAAATTTGAATTGTTTTATATTAATTTTACTTCCTACAATAGACTACCACCTCACAAACAAATATTGTTCCTTCTATTATTTCAAAATTAAATTCTTGGTAGCAATGATTTATTTTAAATTTTTATATTTTATATATGAAATTTTTGATGTATTTATACATAAATAATAATTATAAATTAGATACATAAAGGATTTTAATTTTTTTTATATACGAAAACTTTGTTTGTGGACATGTGGTCTACCCAATTCTCAACACACTATGATTCATTCACACGTTACATGGAATGTTTTAATGATGGTTTCTGTAATATTATATGATATATAGGAAATAATCATTATGGTATAATTATATTATATATATATATATGTGTGTCAATTAAATTCTTTCATTCAATATGACATCAAAATGGAATCAACGTTCATTCATACATATGACCTACCTTCTATATGAATGGTATATTTCATTTTCTAATTATAAATTTTATATATTTTTATAAATACATATATAGTGAATATATTTAATATTCTAATTATTAATGATCTTTTAGTGACTATTTAATAATTAAACAATTAATTGGACAAACCGTACAACACATTATAATACATATTATAAACAATGTGATTATTACCCAAAACAAAACATTAACATCAAATTTTTAATTGATTTTTAATAAAATATCCTAATTAAATCACATATGATATTATTTCATTTCATTTCATCCTTTATTAAATGTATAATAAAATTATATTTATTATACCTGAGGATTTAATGAGTACAATGCGAGTCAAAGCATATGGTAAGGGATTTCTTGTCTTACATTTTTATTTGTATGACTTAGGTCTTAATCACTACATGTTTATTTTGAGAGGTATATATAATGACCATGAATATATTATTGGGTTTTTATCCATAAATTTATGGTTATTTACATATCCATTTTACGACCTCTCCTTAATGGGGTTTATAGTTCATAAGTTACTAAATCATTATGGTAAATTGGTCTCAATTTACCTTCATTGAGTCACATGTGATGTTATGCACTGATATTCTATTACATGATATATATACATCCAATTAATAGGTTATATTATGAATATCCATCTTTTCATTGTATTTTAATCTACGTTTAATTTTATTCTTTCTTGGATATTATGATTCAATATTACCAAAATAATAAGAGTTTATTACTACAATATTATATTTTATATTGGTTG
This sequence comes from Viscum album, assembly GCA_963277665.1. NCBI lineage: Eukaryota > Viridiplantae > Streptophyta > Magnoliopsida > Santalales > Viscaceae > Viscum > Viscum album. The sequence goes on from OY728157.1 coordinate 2,012,823,395, forward strand.
TTTAGGATTATACTTCCATTAATAGCATTTAATGATCCAAATCAAAAAAAATTAAGGAATTTTGAAATAATAAAGTTATTAATGTAATATCAATGTTATGGATTCATTTTTATAAAATATTATACTTAATATTATTAAAAAAATAAGAAATTATGAAATTATTTATCTCTTTGGATGAAATCAGTTTTATTAAAAAATTCAAGTTTCCTAATAAAATTTTATTCTTTTTTAAATTATTATTTCATTAATTTATCATGGAAAATGAATTTAAATTTTTTTAATGTTTTAACGAAGTTCTAAACAAATTTTTCATGCTTTTATAATAGTTTTTAATGATTTTTCAATGAAAAAGGCTTTCTAAATGTTTTCAAGTTATAATTATATATTTTTTAATTTATTAAAAATAAATAGATCATAAAAATGTCATAATTATTTATTTTTAGGATAAAAAGCAATGAAAATGTTTTCATTATTTTTAAAATCATTCGTTATATGTTTTCGATGTGTTTTATAATATTTTTTTTCTCAAATAGTCTTATAGTTGTAGTTATAATTTATCAATGTCTTTTTATCGAAATATGTTTTGAAACAAAATTCAATATTTATTTATATTTATTCAATGTTTATTCATGTAAATTTATTTTTAAAAATATATCTTACCTTTTTTATTTTTTTCAAATTATTTTCAATAATTTATTTAAGACAAAATTATAAGTTTTCAAATATATTTTGAAAGATAAAATGTTTAGAAAATTCATTATGTTTTAAAAAATGTTTTCTATAGTGGAAATTTATTTTTAAAGAATACTTTTAAATGTAATTGAAAATTATTATTTATAAGAAAATGATTTTGAAATAATTTTACGTAATGGAATTTCATAGAACATATATTTACCTTTATAAATGATCAACATGGTATTTTAAAACCCTTCCCTATCTATGATTAAATCAATGGAAATTGATTTTGCTTTACTAGGGATATGATCAAAGGAATTTGTTCTAACTCATTGATTTATGTGTTTGTGTTTAATATTAAATTTTTTTTATTAAACCCATTTCACTTTTATGGGATATAATATCATAAAATGCATATAAAACCATATTATTTTCCCAAGTTATTATCGGATTAATTGATTTTGAAACATCTATATTTATCATTGATTATAACATGATGAAATTTACATGAAACCCATTCCAATTCGAGTCTTACGATATGATTTTTATTAAAAAAACACTTTTAATGTGTCATGATATGATAAATCTATTGATGTCACATGGAAAACATATATTTGTTTTCATTATGTGATTATTCGGAATTATATAACCCTCCAATGAATTCGGTAATGATTTATTTCTCATTAGATAGACATATCTAGAATATGAAGTGATATTTTTTTAATAATGTTCTTTGTTCGTGAAGATGATCTTGGGAGTTAACTGTAACTACAATGATGGTCTTGGTAGTAAACCATGACTTCTATGATGGTTTGTGGAGTGAAACCATTCCACTATAAAGAATGGGAATCTATTTGGGATGTTGGTGTGTCACTAATAGTTGTTGTAGTCCCAATGATATCCTCTAATTGGTTTTGCTAAAAATCCATGACATATAATGTATGATTTTATATGATTAAATGTATGCCTCAAATTAAATGTCTGAATTAATATGTTATTGTCTCATGGAATGTGATCTAATTCTCTTATGATTCTTACCTTATGAACTGCCAATAATTAGGCCATATCTCATGTATAAGATCATTGATATATATGTTATGATCATTATTTGTTTTTATCATGTTCTGATACCCTTATTCTAATGTTATGAGTTAATATATACTTTATATACCATTAATGTGATTATCAAATAAACCTTTATTATGTTGTATTTACCCATGTTATGAAGAAATGTTTTATGTGGATGTACTTTAGGGGAAGAATATTTTTGGAAAAATTAATGATCATTCCGAATGTTACAATTTTTTTCCAAAATTTTAGATACAATAAACTATTATGGTCTTTAGGAATGTAAATTTTTAATGTTCTAAATAATCCTCTAAATTTATATAATTTTTATGTATGTTAATCTTGTGTTTCTATACAGAGAGTACCCCTATTCATTAGGAAATGTTTTCCACTCATGGGATATTGTATATTGGATTAGAGAGTGTACCTAATCCATTATTGGGCTCTAACTACGTTGCGATATTTTATTGGCACATAGGATTGACATATGATTATGTCAGGTTATTTATTACTGCCAAATTGTAATGATTCAATGAATTATTATTTATTATTATTTATGTTATTGCACTATAAAAAAATTTGTAATCATTTAATTATTTGATAGAATGTGTTTTCATCCAGCACATATTCTAGGGTTCATTATTATAGTGATTCCCTTAAAGAGATTTACAGATCATCCAATTATTTATGTATAAAATAGATTATTCTCTGTTTTCCATGACGATAAAACAGATTTAATATATTAGTATGGAGAATAAAAAAATGATTTTATCATAATTTTTTGCGGTATTATGAATGTATTCTACAAATGGTACTAGGTCTAATGATCATTTTGTTTTATTTGATTGATGTTTTTTAAAAAACCAAGAAACTATATATATATAATCCATGGTGTTTTTTATTTCGAAATATAACAAATAGGGAAAATTATAACAAGAATGATGAACCACACCAAAATACCATTCATTTCAGGCTTTTGACTCATACATATTTCATGGTTGGGTACCATAGTCACAATACATAAATTTTATCCACATACTTACATAGACACATTAAAAAACACATACCTAATATGACTGAGAATAATTACACTAATAATCTATAATGGGAAATGCCATATAAGATTTTTATGGACACTTTAAGCATTCTAACCAAATTTTTTTCATTCCAATACAAAGAAAAATCACATGTTGCACACAGAATTCCAGTATAACCTTTATTCACATAACTATGATTGAGTAATATGAGTTTCCTCTCACGAAAAAATGTTAGCACATAGATCTTCTAACATCAAATATTAAATTATCAAAAAATATGTCAACTATAACAAATATAATTCAACAATATTTGTCCCCCTATAATAGTTTATGATATTATATCCCTATTCTCACATGGAACACTCCATTATATTGTTAACAATATCTATATCAATGAAACAAGTATGACACATCTGTAAACCGCCATCTAACACAGGACAAATAAAAAAAGACAATAATTACAATTTTAATAACCACAATCTCTTTCAACCAGTTATATTCTTTAACATACCCATATTATAATTAAATGATCACTATTGAAAATATACCTCCAATTTAATTCCCTGACCCCAGATACCTAGAGTCAGTTCTTTATTAAATAACAATGTCATGATAAAAATAATCATGTCCCAAAAGACCAAATAGTTTACTATTATTTGAAACAAGATACATATATAAGTTGAATATTTCAAACTGAGAATAAATACAACACTAATTTAATCCATTAGAAACATCCAAGACAACTAAATTATGCCTAAAAGTGACTTATAAATAGCTTCTTCATATCCTAGAAAAATGAAACATAAGAAAGCGGTGATCTGAAACACCCAGTAAGTGTAAGAAGTACAACATTAGAGAACATAGACATTAGGAATGTTGAATAATCGAAAACACATGCATTTAGAAATAATAAATATGAACACTTAATAGATATAATATGATCTGATTAAATAATCCCTTAATAAAACATAGCCTTTCCTATTCCACTAGTAAAATAACCAAATTAACAATCATTATATTTTCATAATGACAGAATGTATAATGACGGAAATTCTAAAAAATCTATCAAGGCCTTGAAATATATGTCTAAAAATTATTTATGCCTAGGAAAAAATCATATATAAAATTGGGAAAGGCCTTGGCCAATTCCATGTATTATTGTCTCACGAGACATACCGATGCACCAAGGAGTTATAGTGGGCTCCACCAATCAAATACTATGTCCAATACATTTCTCATAATAAATGGTTGAAACATAACATAAACAGTTGTATTGTAACTAGCATATAAAATGTCAATACATTAACAATAAGCCATTAATGGAATAAAAAATAACACATCCACAGTCAAACAAATCACAAAATATTAAATACAATATAGATTATTTGTTTCATAATTAATCAACTTTTAACAACTGTAAATTAGAAAATGTAGTTGACATAGATGAAATTAAAACATTTTGAGAAAAATATAAATTTATATATTAAAATAATTTAAGAGTCATAATGTTATAAAAGAAAAAATTTATTTTTTAAATATTTTATTAAGATTTTATGGGAAGCTTTGAAGATGTTATAATGACAGAAAATAACCGCCCCACTGTATAAGTTAAAAAACATTCTTACATTAATTTTATTGTAATGGTCAAAAAGTACCTTGTTTGGAAAATGATTGAAAGATTAATTTAAAATAAAAAATATAAAATAATTTTATAAATAACATTAACCCATATTCTAGTAAAAATAAAAAAATTAAATACTTTTTTTAAGAAAACATAGACATAGATGATAAAGAGGTCCCAGTTGATACTTACATAAAAATGATCCCAGATAATAAAGAGATTGTGAAATTAACCCTTACCTGGTACTTTTCTTTTGTAAATGGTATGTTAACATCTTTTATAAAAGATAAAACATTTTTATTAAATTATACTAGAATCATATACATAAATATGAAATCAATTATGAAAATATAATATTACTTTGTTAATAATATTTTAGTAATACCATCGTTTCATGTGCTAATAGATTTGTTTTCCATTTTATTCATGGTTACAAAATTCATGTTTGATATGGATAGGATTTATTTGATTCATATAAAGAATGATATTCTGTTCATAAAAATTATTTATAATCATATAATGAAAATTATTCTTGAATGATTATGATGGGAAATGAATCTCATCGTGTTGGTGTTGACGGTAATCCGTACATACGCTCGAGCAACAATATCATTATATTGATGCTGAAATCATATCTAATAGGATAGTATATCAAATATAGAGAATAATTAACATGTTATATTTATTATTTAAATTAGTTATACTCGTTATTATTCCCATCCAAATAATGAAGTGTTTGAATAATAAACAACACCACGACGTGGAGACAGTAAGCCATACGTACGCACGTATTGTGACTTTTTCATTCATATGATGTATAGAATAATTAATATTTTGTAAAATTTTAATAATAACTTCACAATATATATAATATACTGGTGTTATTATTTTAGAATTTAAACAACAAAGAAAGAGGAAGCAGAAGAAGAAAACAACTTGAATGATGTGATAAAATACTTACATCTTCTTCATGTTATTCCATTTGATTTGATCTAAATGGATACATTGGATGGAATTATGACCAAATTATGTCTTCTAGGATGAAGGTAAAAACGTTTGAAAGATATTTGAGTAGGGTATGAAGGTGAAAAATGGATTTGGATGTGTGAAATTAAGATAAGTGTATGTAACCTTTTATAAGATTTATAAGGGTCACTTTAGGAAAAAATTGAAATATTATATTATAATAAACAAATTATGGCCATATATTTGATACTAAATGATATATTTTGAGGCTAAAGTTGTTATGGGTCGATAATATCTCAACCAATAGGTTTTGGATAGGTTTAATTTACTACATTAACCTTATATTTTAGATTTAACTCTTAGTAAAATAGTTCGATATTACTATCTCTCTTTCCATTTTTTTATTATATGGTTAATAAACATAAAAATATAATCTAATTGAATCCATATTGGTTCATTATTAATATATACAACCTTTTATAATAACATTTGATGAATCATTGATTTTTAGGAATATTATATCAATTAATAATATAGAATTTGTTTTAAAAAAACATTTATGTCAATTTTGACACTATTTTGTATTTTTATAAAATCCATAAAAACTTTATCACATCAAATATATTTTTTTTAATAAAACCTACCATTTCATATTAACCAAAAAAATTTATTGGAATTTATCAAAAGTCTCAATTTACATTTTTTTGGATATTTATAATATCTATTATTTTAATATTTCACTTTTAAGGTAATTACTGCATCATCATTGTGTCATAAATAAAATAAATTATTAAACATCTAAATATTATGAATAAAATAAAATTATGTAGGAAATTGTTATATATTTATAATTAATATTTATAGTCGATTTTATATTGTGTGTATCCCAATAATAATAATGGTTTAGTTATTAAACTTTGAATTTAACTCTATTAACTCTTATTTAAATAAAAGAATAATAAATGTCCTAATCCCATCCAATTAGACCAAAGAGGATCATATTTTATTCATCAGGGTGTTTATGTTCTAATTACCCTTATCCAATAGAATTAGGACATGTGTTATTGTAATTATAATATCATTTTTACAATTAATTACCTAATATACTATTAACCCTGGTAATTAAAAGTCAAAAGATAATGTTCTCCAAAAATTATTTTCGTCTTATTGAACAAAATTTTACTTAATTATGTCAATGGTGTCTCTTGGATATTTTAAATTCATCCCACAGAAGTGGTAAAATTAATTTTTATTCAAATTTTTAAATGCTCCCATTAGGTGGGTAAAAGGCTGTAAAAAATTCAAAAAATATTTATTTATGAAAACTTATTATAAAATGACTCCAATGAATTACATAGAACATATATAGATATTATGTATATATTTTGACCTAAAATAAATTAAAATACTAATACAAATTATTTAAATTAAATGTCCGTTTAAAATAATAACGTAGTGTTTTTCACTATTCATATAAAATTGAATGTTTTAATAAAAATTCCAAAAAATCCCCTTAAGTTAATTTCGATGATCAAAATTCAAAAATTGAAGTTTATTTTTCATTATAAAATTTATAAAATTTTAAAAAGTTGGTATTACTATTCATAACGGCTAGTTTAATAGGTCGTGATTTGTTAAAACTCCAAGTTGCGTACAATTAAACCTAATACATTGTTCAAAGGGAAATGTATTGTTGAATCGTGGGGGGTTACATTATCTGATTGTTAATATAATTTCATCCTAAAAATTTCTAGAATATCATTACATAATAAAATTCGGGTGTTTCATCATCATAAGTTCCTCAGGTTCCAACATTTCCTCTTCAATCTTTTGGTTTCTCCATTGAACTTTTACCAGATGAGTATTATAGTTTCTCAGAAAATTTTTTATGGTATCGATAATCTTGATAGGCTCATCCCAATAAGACAGATCATGTTCCACTTCAATTTCCTCATAGGCGAGTACAAGCATTTGGTCAGGCATATATTTTATCAATAGTGATACGTGGATCACATCCTGAACTTTAGAGAGACATGGAGGCATTGAAAAATGATAACCCACAACTCTATTTCGTTCTAGAATTTTGAAAGGTCTGATGTACCTAGGACTCAATTTACAATATTTATCGAATCATATAACACCCTTTCATGGATATACCATCAAGAAAAATGATATCCTACTTGAAATTCGAAATCCTTCTTATGATAATCAGCATAGCTCCTTTTCCTACTTTGAGCTATTTTGATATGGGCTTGGATAATCTTCACATTTTTCATTGTTTACTCACTAAGTTCTTGTCCTAAATTTTTTCTGTCACTAACATCATCCCAACAAGTTTGTGTGTGGCATCACATTCCATAAAACTCTTTATATGGTTCCATATTAATATTTGAATGGAAGCTATTTTTATAGAAAATTTTACCAGAGGTAAAAATTTATTCCACATACATTGAATGTCTACTGAGAAAGATCTCGTCATGTCTTCTAAGGTTTCAATAGTTCATTCTGATTTTCCATTAGTTTGCAGGTGGTAGGCAGTGCTCAAGCAATGTTCAGTATTCAAGGCCTTCTAAAGAATTTTTCAAAATCATGATGTAAAAGGTTGATCACAATCAAAAACAATTAATAGGGGTACACCATGGAGTCTTAAAAAATCATTAATATATAGCCATTCTAGATGATCAAGTGGAAAATCGAATATTATAGCAAGAAAATGTGCTGACTTGATAAGTTGATCTATAATGACCCATATTTCATCATTCATTCTAGGAGTCTTTGGTAGCCCCATGATAAATTCCATCATAATATAATCCAATTTCACCCAATGTATGGGAAGAGGTGACTTGACTCCTCCAAGATGTTCCCTACCAGCTTTCACTTGTTGAAAAACCATACATCTACACACAAAACCAGCAATATCCCTCTCAATGTTTTCCCACCAAAAGTGTTCTATAAAATCTCAATACATCTTGTTGCTCGCAACATGTATAATGAAATTGGAGCTACAAGCATCATATAACAATTCTATTTTTAGATCAGGTATATCAGGAAAAAAATATCTCTCCCCAAATATCAAAATTCCATCATTATATTTGAAGTGACTTAATCTACCATCATTTACAGCTTTAATATCTTTTTGAAACTCCTCATAATTAGTATGTGAACTTTTTATCCTTTCTAGTAAAGATGATTTGAAATTAATTTTAATAAGTATTGATGTTTCATATTCCATGGTTATTCCCATATCCATCCTTACTAGATCTATGAAAATAGGATCCCTTTCAACTCTCATATTATTCAAAACTCCATGATCCTTTCTTCTCAAAGCATCGTCCACCTTATTTTCCATTCTTTGGTGGTAGTGAATTGTGAAATAATAATCCTTGAGTAGTTCAAGACATATACTTGGCCCCATGTAGAGTTCTTTTTGTGAAGAAATATACTTCAAACTCTTTTGATTAGTATAAAACTCACACTTTTCACCATAGATATATTGTCTCCATATCCTCAAAGAAATGATTACAGTTGCTAACTCATTATCATGTGTGGCATAGTTTTTCTACTACATTTTTAGCTGTTATGATGCCTATGAAATAACTCTATCATTCTAAATAAGGACACAACCATTTCATTTCTTTCCAAAATCACTATAAATGAAAAAATATCATTCTCTGATGGTGGAGTCAAGACAAGAAGATTGAATAATGTTATCCTTAGATTGTAAACGCATTATTCCCACTCTTTTGTCCAAAAAAATTAATGCCTTTACATGTGAGCTTGGTTAATGGGTTAGCCAACCAAGTATAATTCTTGATGGAACGCCGATTATAAACTGTTATACCAACAAAATTTTGTACCTCAGTTATTCTCATTTGTTCTAGACATTCATGGATTGCCTTGTACATTGATGGATCAACATAGATTCCATCCTATGATAAAATATATCCATGAAAAGAAATATCTTAAAGCTAAAATTCACATTTTCTAAACGTCCCATATAATTTATTTCCTTTGAGGGTTATCAAAATAGTGCAAATGTCATTTTTATTTTCTTTATAACTTTTTTATTATACCAAGATATCATCAATAAATACAACTGAAAAGTCAACAATATATTCCTTGAAAATAATATTCATTAAATCAATGAAGACATAGGGTGAATTAGTCAATCCAAAAGGAATTACTGTAAACTCGTATTGTCCATACCTAGTTCAAAATTATATTTTTGGAATGTTTTCCCTTTTCGCACACAACTAATGATTTTCAGATCGAAGTTGAAGCATTGAAAAATATTGTGCACCCTGAAGTTGGTCGAATAAATCCTCTATGCGGGGTAGGGGAATCATTTTCATTATTGTTATAACATTGATATCCCTATAGTCCATGCACAAACTCATACATCTGTCTTTCATCTTAACAAAAATGGCAGAGGATCCCCATGGAAAATCACTAGGGTGAATAAATCCCTTATTACTCAATTCCCCTAGTTGTTTCGTTCGTTACACTAATTTCACATTTTCCATTCTATGAGTGTTCTTCGATGCTGGGCATGACCCAGGAATTAAATCAATGGATAACTCAATTTCTCATTCTGGAGAATGTATATGTAAATCCTTTGAAAACACATCAATATATTAAGGTACAATAGGTACATCCACTTTCTGAAAATTCTTTTCCTTGCCCATAATTATTTCATTATCATCCTGCCCAATAATTGAATTTAGTAGAACTTCTAGGGGTGGATCTATATAAAAATAAGGTTGGGACATTTCTACTCTAAATATAAGGTAATATTTATTTTCATAGAAAATTGTAACCTCCTTCTTATTATAATTAATTTTAACATCATGGTTTGATATCCAAACCATTCTGAGTATTATATAAAATTAAATCTTTGTTATGAAGATGGGATCAGCAGAAAAAAAACTATTATATGCCCCAATGAGAACTGATTCACAAAACACTATAATGATGGTACATCCCTGAGGAGTTTTGACTAATAACTCTCTTGTTAAGTAGATTTGTAAATATTTAATTTTATTAGCAAAATTGGAATATATGAAACAATGTGATGATCCATAATCAAATAAAACATTGTATAAACATGATGAAACCATTAAATTACCTGCGACCACATCTTTCAGAGCTTCAACCTCAACTGTAGTGATCACATAATGTTTTCCTTCATCCCTTGGCCTTTTCTAAGGTACGATTCCCAGACTGTAACATCCCAGGTAAATAAAGAATATTAATTTTTCATATTTAATAATATTTTAGAATAAAATATTAATATTACATTAAAGGGAATGATATGCTCGATTGCATACCCAATACGCAACAACGAGTTTTTTGAAATCTTACATTGCACTCTAATAATAATATAATATTATTTTAAATGGTAAGTAATGCCTAGCCATTGTATTGGTGGGAATGATTAAAAATAACTAATATATGATTCTATATGTTTGCTAAATGTATTTACATTTATCCAATAAATGATAAAGGCTTAAAATAAGAAAAGAATTCAATTTTAAGCACAAATACTCTAAAATTCATTAAAAGGTCAATTTATCACCTTTTTGAGGGTGAAGCATATTTAATATAGTTTCGGTCACTCTTATACATTCTACTGGACCAAATAAAAGTCTTCTTTAGAATTAGGACATCGAAATTTACTTTGTGTAAATTTTTTGGTATTTTTCAGATAAAGTTCTTTTTTTAATTAATAGAGACAAATATTGTATTTTAATTCAAAACCGCTTTTTAATATAATTTATTTATATGATTAGATTATCATTTGAATTGGTTTTAATGTCAAATTATAATATATTTTTACCATTTAATCCAATAGTGGTCATTGGAATTAATTTCACTTTGAAATTGGACTTAAACTAGTGTCAATCTTTTGATATATATTGTTTCATAAAAACACGATATTTGTTCTAAAAATGGGAATTAATTATTAAATGAATTAATGTAACATATATGTTTTGAATTTTTTAAAATATACATCATTTTTGATTTTTTAATATCAAATACAGCTTAGGGTGAATTTTTGGTATTTTTCTGAAAAACTTCTATTTTTGATGAATAGTGAAACCACTAAGTGGTAGTTAAAAAACAGATTTTATGTTTAAATGAAACATTACCACTTATATGATTTTAATTTAAAAATCCGAAATACATTGTTTTCATTAGGATGTAAAATGTGGTTCAATGGTATTAAAATAATTTTTTGGTGAATTTTAACATTTATGTTTTATTAATCGCGATTAAAGGTAACAAGTGTAATTTAAGGTAAAGATAGTGTAATAATATTATGAAATGACCATTTGACATGTCCTAACATTATTTGATGAGTCATGTCCGACCAATAAAATCCAAGGGTCAACATTGGGACCCCATAGAGTCACTTTGGTCGGAAAATGACATTACTTAACTTTTTATTTAAAGAAAAAATTAAAATGTCACAAACATGTATTGTTTTACTAAAACAATTTTTACATGGGGTTATACAGGTCATAATTTTGACTATAAAAATTCATTTGAAATCAAAAAATATTTCTTACATCATGATATTTTTTTTATAATTTTTAGAGCTTAAATAAATTAATTTATTTATGACCCCGGGATGATGCAGTGATTACCTCAGAAATGAATGATTTAAATAAAATGATAAGATAATGGAACTTCTAACTCTGAAACATGTCACAAACCTATTTTATAGGAGTTTTTAGAAACCTTATCACCTTAGCCTTGAAATATATCCTTTTGGGACCTTTAAAATTGGAAAAACATTTTATAATAATGTAATGTTTTATAACTTTCCAAGAGTGCCCATCCTCTTCTCTTATAAAAGGCCCCCACCTCTACCACCTTACCCACACATCTCAAGCCATAGTCTCGGCCAAGATCTGTGAATTGTTTCCCTCCACATCCATATTCTCATCCTAGAAGCCTTCCTTTTGGCAAAAATCTCTTCAAGAAAACCTTTTGGATCAAACGAAGGGGAGTTACCCGATTTAAAGGTAAAGTCTTCCCTAATGTTATTTTGTTTTATTTTGCATCTCCAACCCCTAAACTATTTTTATTCCTTTATTTAGTAAAACAATTATTATTTTAAATATACTAGGATGTTTTTATGAGAAATATTTGAGCTACAATTACACACACGTTCGTCAAATGGTTAAAGAACATATTGTTTCTCTGGATGGTGAATTACTGCCTCACCAAACGATGATTGTTCTATCCTCTCCTACCACCTCTCATGGTGGCCATTATGATGGAACTATTTTTATATGATATATATTATATTTATTTCCTCTATATTCTTCTGTATTTTATATTTAAAACGTACCTTTATGCTTTGCATGTTGTGAAAATTCGATTATTTCATACTAGAAGTGTGGACTACGGCCCCTTCGAGTTATGTGACTCGTTCATGAAATACATGGAATGCATAAAGAATGATATTAATGAAAATATGTCACCTATATAACAAATATATTATAATGTAATTATAATATATATATCTTTCATTTATTTTTAATTCCATTAATATGACAAAGAAATGAAAATAGTGTTAATGCGTAAGTATGGCCTACCGTCTCCATGAACGATGCATTTCATTTTTTTATATACAAATGTTATGGAATAGTATAAAATTAATATTTAATTGAAATATATGATATTTAAATCATTAATTCTATTCTGGATGTTATTTACTTATAACTACATGGACAATCATTTTCAAACAAGTTCATTTTTGACTCATGTGCCAAACATCGACAAAAACATCTGATATGATCTCACATTATTAACCAATTTTAATAACATTATAATATGACATATGAACTGAATAATAATCCTTAAAGGAGTTCCTTAAGTAATTATAAATTTACCAATGTTTATTATTTAGGAATATATTGAAACGAACATGAAAAGTCGGACTTGAGGTAAGGGATCCTACCTCTCTCTTTCTTTTTAAGTACTCTTTTTTATGTAACGTACTTTAAGCTCCTCTTTAGTATGTTGGGGGGATGTTATTTTATATTCCACTTGATGGAAATTTTATTTTAATACAATGATAGTCCCAATTTGATCTCATCAATCTATTTTTGGAAGTTTTATGTGGCGCCGTTAGGCTGCCACATTTTCATAAGGGGATTTCCCTCTCACTTTTTATTCCCGTGAGATTCATGCCACATTGGCAACTATTTCCTTTTGTGTGGTGTATGTACTGCCCATTATTTTACTATTTGTATAATATAATATCGTTTATGGGTAGTTAAATCTTCATTGTATAACCTTCTTTCATTGGGTGTACGTTTCGAAAGTTACCCAAATCGATAATGGAACCTTTCACCCTCCTCTTTTTAAAAGAATTATTTTATTATGTCTTTTAATTTATATCTTTTTATTTTGAGATACTTTCTTCTATATCCTTATTTATGTAAATTTTATTTCCAGGTAATGAGATAAAATTTTCTCTCTCATCAACTAATTTTATGAATTTTAATGTGACGTTGACAGGCTATCGAATTTTAGGAGGGGATCTTCTTAACCAAATTTCGATTTCTTAGGGTTCAACATGTAGTTATTGAATATGTAATCCTTTGAATATGTGTGAATTAACATTGATTTTTTACACTTAATATCCACTTATATTGGGTGTATTTATATTTTTCACACATAATTATGAGATTGATTTATCCTTAATTTAAGGATACCTTCTTTATAAGGGATTTCATCTCATTTTACATTTCTATTGAGACTTCATTGTTGTTATGTACCAATTCACTCTTATATGGTGTATATACTGTCCATTGAATATTATATAATGAATCCCTTTACTCTCATGATATTATAAAGTTCTGATTAAATGTTATACCTCAATTATTGTATTAAAGTGTCTCTCATTTTATTAAAACCCCTTTACCTAAAATATCGTTTTAAATGTTCTAATGATTTATTATTATTAATATTTCTCATTAATTTCCCGATTTTCAAAATCATTTTATATAATTATTTATATGGATATTAATGGATTAAAATGTTCAAATATTCAATGTGGTATGGGACACTTTGATTCCAAAATCACTTTATTGAATGTTTCAAATGGTTTTGAAAATGGTTTTTTTGGAATGGATTCATTATTTCAATATCATAAAATGTTATATTATTATTTCAATGTGGTAATTTTATCTTTATGTTATGCTTAAGTTATGTGCTATGATTATTTTATGGTTCTTGGGCATTTTTTTTGAAGACTGGTGGTTCCGTGATAAACTAAGTGCAGGTGAGCCCCATATAGATCTTCAATGCATTGGGTTACGATAATGAGATAAACACTAAGGTTTCTCCGAAGAGATTTATGGAATATACTATGATGGGTATTCCAAACATAACCATGAGGGTTACACCGTACATAAGAATGTTATGAACGGCTCAAGTTACCTTTATTTCTTATGATTTCTATTGAGTTATGCAAAAATATTATGATTTCATGAGGTACGTTAAATTTCTTATGTTTTATGAGTCATGTATGATTTCATTGATTCTTAGGTATACATGGAATAATTTTTTCTTTATGTATTGTTATAACCCTTACCAGGCTTTTTATGCTCATCCCATGTTTTTTTTGAAATTTTTTTCAGAGGACATAAAGTGGAATATTGTCAAGGATGGGATCAAGGAAATGTCATGCTGTCTAAAACAAGAAATAGACATTACTATTTTGTTCAAGAGTTATTATTTTGTTAAAAAATTAGAAACCTAGTAGATTTTCCTACTTTGTAATCTTTGAGATGTAATAGTTATGTCCTAATTCTCAAAAACTCTAACCCTGAAAAAATCCTCAATGTGAATTATTCAATTTAATTCATGATTAAGTAATGTTTTAAGGTCGGGTCCTTATAATTGGTATCAATGGTTTGTTTAGATAACCTTAGAGGTTGAAGTGTTGTTCCAGCATAAGTGACAAGTTGTGTATAACCACAATGGTTATTATATTTTATAGAGTTATTGTAATTTCTTAAATTTGGAATGAGTTTGAGATAACATGGATAATTATATCTTATTGTTTATCTTCCTCTTTGGTACATGATTATTTTGATGATATACTCACACTGACCTTTTTGGTTCTACTAAATGGATGGATCTAGTTGGAACCAAAGTAACAATGGGTTTGAAGGAAACTGAGGTTGTTCTCTGATTATGTGACTGGATGAAATGGGGGATTCAATTAAAAATCTCATGCTTATTCTAAACCAACAATCAGGAGTCATGATCAACCACTTGAACCTCGATGATATCACTAATGCATCATTTATGAGAGAGCCAACTAGATCTGGAAGTTCAGGTAATAATTATAATGGTATACATTAGGGTTTATATGATCTTTACTTTTGAGTTAATTATGCATTACTTTATGTTATGATGTAATATAAACGACATGAGATAAACTTGAGGTTAAATTATGTTATGGTTATTTTTGAATATTTTATCAATTTTTGGGGAATTTTATAAGAATTATGTAGTTTTGAAAAATTGACAACACGTAGACCATGTGACAAGCTGAAGCGACGGATGAAGCTATAGGAATCGAAACCACAACCAAAGTGTGACTGGTATTTGTCTCCTACCAATCGAATACATGAAGTCCCTAGTTATTATGACTTATTATATTTGGTTATAAAATTTTATGAATCCAGAATAAGTTTATTTTGGGTTATATAGGAAAATATTGACCTATCATGGAGGATATATGATTTGGTTAATTACATTTCAATATGAGACATTAAGAGCGACTGATGTTATTTGGAGATAAATGTTAATTTTACCTTGGAAGACTATGTGATTAAATCCTTCAAATATTTGGTTTTCAATCTTACTTTGGTTTAATTTGATGAATTTTATGGAAAAATTGTTTATTAACTGGTCCTCGTTGAACTTTGGGTTTTGTTGGAATATTTTTGGAGATGAAGAATAGATTTTTGTTATAATGGATTATCTATTTTGGGTATTATCTGATCTTGTACTAACCTTTTTGGTTTTGGTTTTGGTTAAGGTCTAAAGACATAGGAAATATATATTTATCTTTTTTTGATTAGGTGATTCTCAAGAAGTTGATTATAGTACTCTTAATGTGAACAGGTATTCCTAAATACTTGTCTTTTGGAGAAAATACGAGATTCTGTAAGAAATCTAGAAAAAGTTTAAAGTCAACATGACAAGTAAGTATATTCCCTTATGATTTATTTAAGATCATAAATAAATTCCTCAATGAAATGTAATTTAAGAGAAAAATGTTGTTCGTTAACTTTTCATACTGGGGAATCAAATACCGTTTAACCCATCACAAGTTTGTGATTTTCTAGTGGTTAACTTTCTCTTAAACATGTTTTCAATCACCCTCTATCAGAACATGACCCATTGTTTTCTATTCCATGTCCATGTTTTCCTACATGTAATCCTAGTATGGGTTAACTCGGGTGACCTTTGTACATCTGTTTCTTTCTTTTAAAGTGACAGTTTAATTTACTTCTTTTTCGATGTGGGGATTTCAATGATGTTTCCAAGACCAATTTTAAAAATGAGAATTGCAATTCTTAAAAGGGGGAAGGATGTAACATCACACGTAAATAAATAATATTACCTTTTCATATTTAATAATTTTTGTGAATAAAATATTAATATTACTTTAAAGGGAACACTATGTTCGATGGCGTACCCAATACGCAACAACGAGTTTCTTTGAAATCTTACGTTGCACTCTAATTATAAACTAATTTTATTTTAAATGGTAGTTAATGCCTAGCCATTGTATTAGAGGGAATGAGTAAAAATAACTAAAATATTATTTTATATTTTTTTTAAATGTTTTTACATTTATCCAATAAAAGATGAAGGCTTAAAATAAGAAAAGAATTCAGTTTTAAGCACAAATACTCTAAAATTCACTAAAAGCTCGATTTATCGCCTTTTGATGGTGAACACTCTTTAATATAGTTTTGGTAACTCGTATAAAATCTATAGGACCAAATAAAATTCTTCTTTATAATCGGGACCTAAAAATTTATTTTGTGTTAATTTTTGTATTTTTCCGAAAATGTTCTTTTTTTAATGAATAGTGAAAAATGTTGTATTTTAATTCAAAACCTCTTTTTAAACAAATTTATTTATATGATTAGATTATATTTTTAATTGGTTTTAAAGTCCAATTGTAATAAATTTTTACTATTTAATCCTATAGTGGTCATTGTAACTAATTTCACTTTGAAATTGGACTTAAACTAGTGTCAATCTTTTGATATATATTGTTTCATAAAAACAAGCTATATGTTCTAACAATGGGAAATAATAATTAAATTAATTAATGTAACTTATATAATTTGAATTTTTTAAAATATACATCATTTTTGAATTCGGAATATCAAATATAGCTTTGGGTTAATTTTTTGAATTTTTTTTGAAAAACATCAATTTGTTTTATGAATAGTGAAACCACTAAGTGGTAGTTAAAAAACTGATTTTTAGATTAAATGAAACATTACCACTTCTCTGAATTGAATTTCAAAAATCCAACATACATGGTTGTCATTAGGATGTAAAATTTGGTTCAATGGGATTAAAATAATTTTTTGGTGAATAGTAACTTTTAAGTTCTATTAATCGCGACTAAAGGTGATTAGTGTAATTTAAGGTAAAGATAATGTTATAAAAATATGAAATGACCTTGACACATGTCCTACCCTTATTGGATGAGTCATTTCCAACCATGAGAATCCATGGGTCAACTTGGGGATCCCATGGAGCCACATTGGTAGGAAAATGACACCAATAACTTTTTATTTAATATTAAAATTAAAATGTCGCAAACATGTATTGGTTTACAAAAACAATTTTTTACATTGGGTTATACAGGTTATATGTTTAAATATAAATATTCATTATAAATATAAAAATATTTCTTACATAATTATGTTTTTTTTTATAATTTTTAGACTTTAAATAAATTAATTTATTTATGACACCGTGATGATGCGGTGATTACTTCATAAATGAACGATTTAAAAAAAATGAGATGATAAGGTAGAATTTAAGTCTTACACTTGTAAAAAACCTATTGGATAGGTGTATTTTGAAACCTTATCACATTATCCTAGAAATATTTCCTTTTGGGTCCTTTAAAATATGAAAAACATTTTATAATAAAGTAATATTTTATAGCATTCCAAGAGTTCCCCACCTCTTCTCTTATAAAAGGACCACACCTCTACCACCGTACCCACACCTCTCAAGCCATTAGCTCGGCCAAGATCTGCCCATTTTTTCTCTCCACATCCCTCTCCTCATCCTAGATTCCTTCCCTTAGGCAGAAATCTCTTCATGAAACCCTTTTTGTTCAAACCTAGGGGAGTTACCCGATTTAATGGTAAAGTCTTCCCTAATGTTATTTTGTTTTATTTTTCTTCTCCAACCCCTTAAACTATATTTATTCCTTTATTTTGTAACAAAACCAGTATATTTAATATAATATGTTGTTGTTATGATAAATATTTGAGCTACACTTACACACACCTCCGTCTAATGGTTAAAAAACATACTATTTCGGTGGGTGGAGAATTACTGCCTCACGAAATGATGATTGTTCTATATTATCCTACCACCTCTCATGGTGGCCATTATGATGGAACTATATATATATGATATATATAATATTTTTTTCCTCTCTATTATTCTGTATTTTATATTTAAAATATACCTTTATGCTTTGCATGTTGGGAAAATGCGATAATTTCATACGAGGAAGTGTGGACTATCGTCCCCTCAAGTGATGTGACTCGTTCATGCAATACATGGAATGAATAATGAATGAAATTAATGAACATATGTGACATATATAACATATATATTTTACTGGAATTATAATATATATATATATATATCTCATTCATTTTTAATTCCATTAATATGACAAAGAAATGAAAGTAGCGTTCATGCATACGTACGGCATACTGTCTCCATTAACGGTGAATTTCATTTCTTTTTATCTCCAACTGATATGGAATAGTATAAAATGAATATTTAATGGATATATATTATATTTAAATCATTAATACTATTCTGGAGATGATTTACATATAACTACATGGACAATCATTTTCCAACAAGTTCATTTTTGACTCATGTACCAAACATCCACAAAAACCTCTGATATGAACTCACATTATTAACCAATTATTATAACATTATATTATATGATATTAACTGAATAATAATCTTTAAATGAGGTCGTTAAGAAATTATAAATTGAACAAAGTTTATTATTTTGGAATATAAAGAAACGAACAAGACAAGTCTTACTTGAGGTAAGGGATCATACCTCTCTCTTTCTTTTTAAGTACTCTTTTTTATGTAACCTACTTTAAGATCCTCTTTCTTATGTTGAGAGATGATATTTTTTTATTCATCTTACTATAAATTTTATGTTAATATGATGAAAGACCCTATTCGATCTCGTCAATTCATTTTTGGAAGTTTTATGTGGTGCTGTTAGGCTGCATAATTTTCATAAGGGGATTTTCATCTAACTTTTTATTTCCGTGGGATTCATCCTACATTGGACAGTATTTCCTATTGTGTGGTGTATGTACTGCCCATTATTTTAATATTTCTATAATATAGTCTCATTTATCAGTATTTACATCTTCATTGTATGTCCCGTCTTTCATGGGGTGTATGTTTCAAAAGTTATCCAAATCGGTAAGGGAACATTTCACCCTCCTCTTTTTCAAAGACTTATTTTGTTATGTCTTTTAATTTACAAATTTTTATTTTGGGATATGTTCTTCTATATCCTTATTGATGTAAATTATTTTCCCAAGTGATGAGATACCTTTTTATCTCTCATCAACTAATTTTTTTAATTTTAATGTGACGTCATTTGGCTGTAGAATTTTACCAGGACAACTTCTTAACACAATTTCGATTTCTATGGGTTCAACATGTAGTTATTGAATATGTCATCCTTTTAATATGTGTGAATGAAATTTTATTGTTTTAAAATTAATATCCACTTATATTGTGTGTATTTAAATTTTTTACACATAATTATGAGATCGATTTATCCTTAATTTAAGGATACCTTCTTTTTAAGTGATTTCATCTCATTTTACATTTACATTGAGACTTCATTGTTTTTATGAACCAATTCAGTATTATATGTTTTATATATTGTCCTTTTGAATATTATTTCATGAATCCATTTATTCTCATTATATTATAAAGTTCTTATTAAATCTCATTCCTCCATTATGGTATTCAACAGTTTCTCATTTTGTTAAAAACCTTTTAACTAAAATATAGTTTTAAATGTTTTAATGATTTATTCTTATAAATATTTCTCATTAATTTCAATGTTTTAAAAATGGTATTAGGGGTTTATTTTTATGGATATTAATGGTTTAAAATGTTAAAATCATCAAAGTGGTATGGGCCACCTTGATTCAAAAATATCATTATTAAATGTTTTAAATGGATTTGAAAATGGTTATTTGGAATGGATTCAATATTTCAATATTTTAAAATTATATATTGTTATTGCAATGTGGGAATTTCATCTTTATTTTAGTCTTAACTTATGTGATATGATTATGTTATGGTTCTTAGGCATTGTTTATGAAGACGGGTGGTTCCGTGATAAACTAATGGCCGGTGAGCTCGATATAGCTCTCTAATGTATTGGGTAATGCGAAGGAGTTAAAGGCTAAGGTTTCTCCAAAGAGATTTAGGGAATATACTGTGGTGGATATTCCAAACATAACCGTGATGGTTACTCCCTACGTAAGAATGTTTTTAATGCCTCAAGATACCATTAGGTCTTATGATTTCTATTGATTTATGCATAAATCTTATGATTTCATGAGGCATGTTAAATTGATTATGTTTTATGAGTAAAGTATGATATCATTGATTCCTATTTATACATGTACTACGGTTGTCTTTTCGTATTTTTATAACCCTTAATGAGCTTTTTATGCTCATCCCATGTTTTTTTGTAATGTTTTTCACAAGACATAAAGTGTAATAGGTTCAAGGATAGGATAAAGGAAATTTCATGATGTCTAAAACAACAACTATAAGTGAATATTTTTTTCATGGTTTTTTATTTTGTGAAAAAAATGGAAACTGAGTATATGTGTCTACTTTGTAATCCTTGAGATGTAATAGTTATTTCCTAATTCTCTAAAACTCTAAACCGGAAAAGATCTTCAATGTGAATTATTCAATTTAATTCAAGATTAAGTAATGTTTTAAGGCTGGGACCTTATACTGACATGCATGACATTTATTTGAATAATATTCTATCTCCATGAAATTTTAGAAATGATCATTGGTAGCATCTTTATTTTCCTTATAATCACGAGCAAGAAGGCCTTTTTATCCACAACTTTTTCATACTTCTTTTCCATTTAGATAGCACCGGGGTGATTCCTTCCACAATTATAAAAGGGTGGAAATTGAAATCTTCTCTTATTCCCAATTTCATTATTTATTTTCCTAGAGTGTTCAGGGTATCTCTTCTCCTATGAATTACTTTAATGTCATAAGACATAGAAAATTTCTTTTCATTCCTAATAGCACATGAGACAATATCTTCATATGATGAGAAGTATTGCACGACTACTGCTCAACGGGGAAATAGATTCAAACCATCAATGAAATTATTAATCTTAATTTTTTGTTCATGTATATAATCGGCATTATGTCTTTATAACCTTGTAAAGTTAGCATCATACATTGCAACATTCTCATCCTCTATTTATCTCAGACTCAAAAATTATCTTTCCAATCTGCTCGATGGACACAAGAAATTTATTTTTCTAAGAAAATATCTTTAAACTCCATCCATTCTATGTTTTTTACTTCTTTATCTTCCATTGTGTTTTGGGTTAATAACCACCATTGATCTGCATCTCCTTTGAGGTGATAAACTGCCATGACAACTTTTTCCCTTTCGCTACTCCCCAAAGCTTGAAATATTTTCTATAAGGAGTTTATCCATTGCTCATCTAGTAATTAATTTGTACTCCCATTTAATTTTGGTTGTTTTTGCCTCATGAAGTGGTCTAATGTTGATCATCCACGTTGTGGATTAGGGTTCTCTGTATGTTAATGGTTATTATTCATAACTTATTGAGTTGTCCTAGTATGGTGATGAGTTTATCAGCACTAGTTTCATCACCATCTCCAATATAATTATCTTGCGTTGGAGGGAAATCCCTACAATTATTACATTCATTGATATAGTTTCCATTCCATCAACTAGGTGGAATTTCTAAAAAATGGCATAAATTATATTAGATTATGAATCGTATTACATAATTTCAAACATTTAAAACACTTAATATAAATTGAGAAATTTATGGATATAATCCATAATCATAAAAAAAATCTTTTAGGATTTATATACTAATAAATTCTTCTTAATTATTTGTAAATAAAATGTCAATTATCCAATGCATATCCCACGAGAGTGTTGTAACCAAGAGTGAAACAAGGCCTATTGTCATGTATCATGATACCTGAGGTCAATCCTAAAGCTCCATGTTAGAGCTTTCACTCATAGGTACATCTGTGCCAGATCCGCCTCTACCTACTCATATCCAGGTAGATATTCATTATTTGTAAAATACACAAAATCACTACAGTAAAAAAAATTATAGTATTTTCTTCTATACCAATCCTCAAAGTTTATCTTTGTGTAATATGCTCTAATCAGTGTTTATCATAATCATGTTTCCAAAGATTACACTAAACTTCATCTAATACCAAATGTAATGACCCGACCCTATTAATCCAAATTTCGTGCTTTTTTACATAGCATTGGCATGATACAAGGTATCATGTCCCAAAATACTGATCAGTTTGGAATTATTGGAAACAAGTTACCTAAAGAAGATTAACATTTCAACTTGATACGAAATAAAACACTAACTTATTCCATTAGAAACATCCAAGAATCATAGATTGTGCCTGAAAGTAACTCATAAATAACATCTTCATATCTTAGGAATATGATACAGAATAATGGGGTGAGAAAAAACTCCATAAGAGTAAGAAGTACAGCAGAATATAACATAAACATTAGGGATGATGAATAATCGAAAACACATGCCTTTATAAATAATAAACATGGTCATTTTATGGATGGAATATGGGCTTTGTAAATAATTCCATAATAAAACATAGTCATGGGTATTCTTTTAGTCGAATAACAATATGATCAATTATTATTATTTTCATAATGATGGAATGTATAATGCTAGACTTTCTGAAACAACATATCAAGGCCTTGGACAAGATGTCTAAAAACGATTTAGGATTTAGGAAAAACCATATAAAAAATTAGGAAAGGCCTCAACCAGTTCCACATATAATTGTATCAAGAGTCCTAATAATGCTACACGGAGCTATAGTGGGTTTCACCCGTCATACACTAAGTCCAATACATACTTCATTTCAAAAGGTTGAAACATAACATAAACATCCGTATTAAAACTAGCATATTAAATAAAAATACATTAAGCATATAGTATGAATGGTAAAAAAAATAACACATCCAAAGACAAAAATATTCCAAAACCATAAATTCAATATGGAATATTTGTATCAGAATGAATCAACATCAAACAACTGTATGTTTTATCAATGGATGTTTACATAGGTGAAATTAAAAATTTTTGAGAGAAATATATCTTTCTATTTTGAATTTATTTAAGAGTCCCATAATTAAAAAAGAAAATAATTATTTTTAAAATATTTTAATCAAAATTTAAGGGAATTTCTGATGATGTTATAACTGTGGAAAATATGTTCACCCACCATATATGTTAATAAACATTTTTAATTTAATTTTTTCGAAAAGGTCATAAAGTACATTATTTTGAAGATGAAGGAAAGATTCATTTCAAATCACATAAGATCAAATACCGGTTTAAATGAAATTAACCCACAGTCTAGTAAATAGTACAAATGTTTGGAATACATTTTTATGAAAACATGGATCTGGATGATAAAGTTTTCCTAGTATATAATTATGTAAAAACAACCTCAGGTAATAATGAGATTGTGAAATTAACTGTTACATTGAACATTTCCCTAGTTGATGATATGTTAACCTCATGTATAATAGTTATAGATTTTTTAAAAAAATTATAAAAGAATCATATACACAAATATTATATAATATATGATATTATAATATTGCTTTGTTAATAATATTTTATTAGTATCATCACTTCGTGTGTTAAATGATTCATTTTACTTTATATGCTCAGTTGTGTAAGTCATGTATATTATATAAAACATGTATTTGATTCATATAGATAATGATATTATGTTCATAAAAATTATTTCTAATCATAAAATGAAATTTATTCTCGAATTCTTATGATGGGGAATATATCTAATCGCGTTCGTGGAGATAGTAATCCCTACCTACACACAAGTGATAATATCATTTTATTGATGGTGAAATCATATTTAATTTGATTGTATATAATATATACTAAATCAATAATATATTATACTTATTATTTAAATTATTTCTACTCATTATCATAACCATAAAAATAATGAATTGTTTGATCAACAAACTACACCATGACTTGGAGACAACAAGTTGTACGTACGCACGTATGGTGACTCTTATTTTGATATGATAGATAAAAAAATGAATATTGTTGTTCCATTTTTATAATATCATCACATTATATAGAATATACTTTTTGTTTATTTTAAACAACATATAAAAAGGTTGTGGAAGAATAAATGAACATGAAAGAGGTGATGAAATATTATCTTCTTCTTCAGGTTCGTTTTTTATTTGACCAAAAGGGATCCATAGGATGGATTTATGACAAAATTAATGCCTCTAGGATGAAAGGAGTGATGTTAGGATCATATTTGGATAGTGTTTAGCAGATAACTATGGCATTGGAGTTGTGAAATTAAGTGAAGCGGAACTACCGTTTTATAAGAGAGGTGAGGGTCATTTTAGGAAAATCATGAAATATTATTTTTTTATAAAATAATTCTCATTTTTTAATGGTTCCAAAATGATTTATTTATAAGGTAATTTGTGTATGTTTATAAACCAATATGATTTTTATAGGTTTATGTCACTATATTAAACTTATCATTTATATTTAACTCTTTGTTAAATAGTTTGATATTTACCATGTCTCTTTGTATTTTTATATTATATAGTTAATAAATATACAATAACAAGTCAAGTGAACCTATAGTTGTTAATTAGAAATATATATAAAATTATCAATGTCATTTGGAAGAACCATATATTTTTAGTATTAGTATATCAAATAATAATATAGTATTTGTTTTAAAAATGAAATTATGACAATTTTAACACTATTTACTATTTTATTTTTTTACAGCCATAAAAACATTATCAAATCAAATATATTTTATTTAATCAACCCTATAATTTAATATTAACCTAGAAAATTAGAATAATTCCTCAAAAGTATCAATTTATATTTATTTCAATATTTATAATATTAATTATTTTAATATTTCATTATTATGGTAATTACTACATCATCATTGTGTCATAAATAAATCACATTATTTAATTATTAAAAATTATAATAAAATCAAATTATGTAGGAAATAATTTTATCTTTTTAATGAATATTTATAGTCGAATTTATATTATTTTTTACAATATATTAAATATGGTTTTGTTATGAAACTTTGAATTTAACTTTTTTTACTCTTCTTTAATTAAAATTACCATAAATATCCTAGTCAAGTCCTAGTGTAACAAATAGGACCATATTTAATTACTAAGGTTGTTTTTGGACTAATTAGAATTATCCAATATAATTAGGACATGTGTTAGAGTAATTATAACATCATTTTTACCATAAATTACCCAATTTACTTTAATTCGTTGAAATAAAAGTCAAAATTTTCTATTCCCAAAAAATTATTTTCATCTTATTGAACCACATTTTACTTACTGACATCAATTGTTTCTCTCTGATTTTTGAAATTCAACCCATAGAAGTGGTAAAATTTTGTTTTATGAAAATTTTTAAATGCCCCTATAAGGTGTGTAAAAGATGGTTAAAAGTTCAATAAAATTATATATATATATAATTATTATAAAATGACTCCAATGAATTATAATGAACATATATAGTTATTATGTATATATTTTTACATAAAATTAATTAAAATAATATAACTATTTATTTAAATAAAAATTTTGTTATAAATAATAATGCTTTGTTTTTAACTATTCATCATAAATTGAACATTTTCAGACAAATATAAAATATTCACCTTAACTAGTTTCAATATTCTAAATTAAAAAATGAATTACATTTTGAAAAATTAAATTTATAAAATTTCAAAAATTTGGTATTAATATTCATAACGACTTGTTTGATTGATTGTGGGGTGTTAAATATCCTTGTTGCGTAGAATGTAAGCTACTGGATTTTTAAAGGGAAACGTACCAGGAATGCATGGGGTGTTACATCAGGAATGTTTTCATATATAACCATATTTTTTGAATAGAAGTGAGGTTTTAATATGTGATAGTGGGGATATGGTTCCTTATAAATATTCATATTAATATTAAAAAAGAATAGTGTTTGAAACATTATATAATGCTGAATGGAAACCCAAATACAAATTTAAGAAAAAAATATGTGACTATAAATCTATATTTCAATCATGAATGAGTACACTATATCACACAATTTTTTATCCCACATTTAAATTACCAAAACTAAAAAAAATTATAACCTGAAATCGAGGATCTGCAAAAAAACATTTGAAAAACAATATCATGCATCCCATACATCACGTGTAGATCCATTAAATTTATTAACATTTGGTTGAACTGTTTCCCATACACATTTTACTATGAATAATGTATTTAAATATCCTAATGGGATGGTGTTATGTCTTTGTATATACTCGATAGGTCACCACCTACAATTTCCCAAGGTAATATTCATTCATGTAACATTGTATTAAGACCAAAATTAATGAAACACAAAAAAAATTATTATCCTTAATAAATGATGATAAATATACAATGAGTGGTCATTTACATACTTCATCTACTACCAATTGAGAATAACACATCCATAGTCTATCATACTAAGAGATCCCAATGACATTCGAAAAATTTTCAGTCCCATCTTATTGTCAACTAGAATCACCCTAATGACAAAGAGGTGTACCCAAAATCATTATCATATCACCAATGGTCTTCTAAACCATATATCAATAGTTAACTACATCTTAAGGAATTGATAAACATGTCCTTTACCAGTTCTATCTCACCATCCTTGACATATTTCTCATGCATTGAGAGCATCCCAATTCATATAGGTGTATCATAAAACACTGATCACATTAAACTATTGTGTATCATCCTCTATATTAGTGATCCTCATCATCCCCCAATTTTACATTAAATCATTAAATGTCCCAAATGAACCAATGTATAATACCACCTCATGGTCTCTTTCATATTTTACCAAAACACTAACAGAATAATTCCTAATGTAAAATGATTCTCAAATATCCTATATCCATACATAATTGAACCTTAATCTCTACCTTGGGAATAACACAAAACTACAAACATTAAAATAATAAACCTAATATTCCAAACCCAAATTATCAAAATCACTCATATAAACATGGGATACAATGATAATATAATTATGGGATGACATCAATCAAGACTACCCATGAATCAAAATATTATACAGCAAAAATTTGTTTCCAACAGACCCTAAAACAACAGACCAATTTATATTTATCTAAACCAAATATTTCCATATTAACCTGTATATATTAAAATATTAAAAATGTTGGATAAGATAAATTATTTTATTCTTGATGAATAAATACAACGATAACCATATTCATTTAACACACAACCCCGGACACACATATTTATCAAAAAGTAACATTGAACAATCATCCCAATGTCATGCATACTCCACTCATCAATGAAATATATCTATTTAGACTTCAGTAATATAAACATTGATTATCTAATAAAATACCATTGTCATAAATGATAAGGAATATATATAAATTATGATAGAACTCAATATTAAGTGTAATATGTCATCTATTAATCCATATAGCTACTTCCAACTTCAATATTCATTAGGATTAGGAAATAATCCAAAATATATATTAAAATTTAGAAATAAAAAAACATATATTATAAACTATGGAAAACCCCTCTATCCTTGTCTAAAGGCCATAATTATCATTATGAATAGAATTAAATAAATTAAATATTCATTTTATAGAAAATATACAATAATAATATAATAATCACATTTTCACAATCATAAAGATATTTATGTGTAGACCCTTACATGAAGGAAAATTTCAAATAACCCATGTAGATCCTTATATATAAAAAGACCCATAGAAATCATTCATAAAAATATCCTAATGTTTTAGACCTTTATGCATCAGATGAAATTTAAATATCATGGATCTTACCCATATGTATTACTAGGGTTCCAAAACATCACAAATTTTATACAACATTATTACTCTCTCAAACCAGAGTGGTACTCTTTTCCATCAAAATCATTTATTATTTCAAAACAATATGTATACAGTTAGTTTTAAACATCACAACAAGTGATAATTAGGTATCGCACGGTGACCTATTGTATCATATATAAATATTAAATTTAATAACTTCCCACCCCTTCAATTGGTTATCATTATTTATGGTGGAGAAATTCTATATGTATTATTTCAAAAACATTCTATTTTATACGATGGATCATTAATATGACAGTATTTCATTCTCCCAAAAAGCTTCTATGAACCCAAAACCCAATACTATCCTAAAACCCACACAATTTATATCTAATTATAAAAAAAATTCTATAAAAATATGTCATCGATATAAAATATTTTCCAAACATTCAGTTTTTACAATTTAAAAAAAAATTATTTCGCCCATCTTCCAATTGAAAATGTTATCCCCCGAACCTGGATTCGACATGAGAATGATCATGGGCTATATCAACACCCCTAAAACCTTAACATGGTAAAAATAAATATGTTTGATCATCAATCAACACTAAGCTACAACTTAATAATATTCATGACCTTATAGTTATAAGGCCCCAGCCTTAAACCTTACTTAATATTAAATTAAATGAATAATTCACATTGAAGATATTTTCAGGTTTAGAGTTTTAGAGAATTAGAACATAACTATTACATCTCAAAAGATTACAAAGTAGACACTTCTACTAAGTATCCATAATAAAAATAACTCTTAAAAAGAAACATGTCTAGTTCCATGTTTTATATAGCATGACATTCCCTTGATCCCATCCTTGACCTTATTCCACATTAATTCCTGTGAGAAACATTTCAAAAAAACTTGGGGTGAGCATAAAAAGCTCAGTAAGGGATACACAAAGAATGAAAACTGTTACTTTTTCAAACATCAAGTAAACCATGTATACTCTATCAAAGTAATACCTTCACCTTCATGAAGTAGTAAAAACTCTTCACTGAATAAAGTATCATTACCTACCTTTTTGTATCCAAAGGATTACCATAAAACCCATATAAAGAACACATAACATATATAAAGGTAACTTGGGACATAAACATACTTAAGTGGAATAACCATACGGTCGACTTCCACACATATCACTTAATGGAATAGCTATATGGCCAATTTCCATACATACATAATGGAATAGCCATACGACCGACCTCCATACCCAATGCATTGGAGTTTACAATGTAACCACCCGTCCTGGTATTCACGGAACCACCCGTCATATGGTTTATCACGTAACCACCCGTCAAATGTCCAAGTACCAATATAAAATCATAAAACATAAAACCAATATAAAGGAATGATAACATTTCCACATTTCAATCACAATATATAATTTAAATATATTGACATAATAAAATCCTTTATCAAAACAAATTTCAATACCAAAATACATAAAAGAGTATATGGTATTTATTTTATTTTAAAAATATTACGTCTTGTTGAGGAAGCCAAAGACCAAATAATACTCGCGGCGGCGGAAAAGGTCGTTGTCACCGCGTAAGTTTAAAAAAACATTCCTTTTTGTCGTTTAGTAAAACTCTTTATGGAAAAAGATTCCTTTTTTATAAAAGTAAAATTCAAAGGGGTTTATACACCTTATAAAATATTGTTGTGTATAAAATGAAATACACCTCAATGAAAGGAGATTGAGACGAAGTCCCTTACCTCCGGTCCGACTTGACTCGATCGTTCTTTAATGTCCTGAATAATAAACTTGAGTTAATTTCTACTTGATTAAGAACCTTTTTAAAGTTCATTATTCCTTTTATATCACTTATTGAAATGTTATAAACATTATGTAACCATTTAAGTTAGTAATGTTTGTTTAGTCGATATTTGGTTCTTTAGTCGAATGTGGACTTCTTACAATTACATGTTATGCGTGTGGTCAAAGGTTCTTTATATCCAGAATGAGATTACTGATTTGGATATCATATATATCATATATATCCAGCATATACATGTATTTATAATATTACATAATCATTTAGAGGTAAGAAATGAAATGCACCGTTCATGGAGACGGTAAGTCGTACGTACGTATGAACGCTACTTTAATTTCTATGTCATATTAATGGAATTAAAACTAAATGAGAGGTATGTATATTTTAATTCCAGAATTATATTCTTCATTTAGATGTATAATTCATTATATATATCCATTATATACATGTACTTTTAATAGTACATTACATTTGGGGATAAGAAATGAAATGCATCGTTCTTGGAGAGGGTAAGTCGTACGTACGCATGAACGCTACTTTCATTTCTATCTCATATTTTAATTGAAAGAAATAATAATTATATAGAGGTATATTATAATTCCAGTATAACATCATATATAATAACTTTAAATCCATCCTTTATACGTCCCACATATGGCATTAACGAATCACATCACTTTGAGGGGGCGGTAGTCTGGACTTCCTTAAATGAAGATATCGCGTTTACCCATAATGGAAACCATAAAGGTATGACCAAAATGAAAAATACAGAATCTTAAGGAAAACATGAACATATTATATATAATATCTAAATATATTGTCATCTTAATGGCCACCTTTGAAGGTGTTAAAATAATGTTGAACAATCATTATTTCGGGAGGCAGAAATTCGCCATCAACGGAAACAGTATGTTATTTAACCATTAGATTTAGGTGTGTGTAAGTGTAGCTCTAATACTTCTTATAACAACATCATAGTATATTTTGTAGACTGGAGTTGTTACAAAAGAAAAGAATAAAAAGAGTTTATGGGGTTGTAGAAGCAAAATAAAACAAAAGGACTCAAAAGAAGACATTACCTTAAAATCGAGTAACTCTCTTAGATTTGAGCTCAAAGGCTTCCTTGGGAAGAATTCTGACCAAAGTGAGGCTTCAAGGAGTAATAGAGGGATTTGGAGAGCCAAAATGGGATGGGGTTGGCAGAGCCAAAGGCTTTGGGAGTGTGTGTAAAGAGGTAGACGTGGGGGGCTTTAATGAGAGGAGAGGAGGGGAACTCATGGAAAGTAAAAAAAGTCACTTTATTTTAAAATGGTATTCAGATTTAAGAAGACCCACATTGTTGTTTTTCGAGGATAAGGTGATAAGGGTTCTAAATCCACTCATCCAATTTGTTTTGTACATGTGTAGATCTTAGATATTTCATTAGCTTTCCGTTTTATTTAAATCGTTAAATAATGAGTTCATCGCTGCATCATCATGATGTCATAAATAATTTAGTTTATTTACTGTCTAAAAATTCTAAAAAAAATTACTATGATGTAGGAAATCTTTTTAGATTTCCAATTACTATTTATAGTCAAAACTCTGACTTGTATAACCCCATGTAAAAATTGTTTTAGTAAAACATCTCATGTGTGTGTCATTTTTACATTAACATTAAATAAAAAGTTATTTATGTCATTTCCTAACCAATGTGGCTCCATGGGGTCCCCAAGTTGACCCATGGATTTTATTGGTCGGCTATGACAAATAAAATATGGTTAGGACATGTTTCAAGCTCATCTCATATTATTTAAACATTATTTTTACCTTAAACTACACTAATCACCTCTAATCGTGATTAAAAACTTAATAAGTTACTATTCACCAAAAAATTATTTTAATCTCATTGAACCACATTTTACTTCTTAATGAAAACCATGTATGTCGGATTTTTTAAATTCAAAACACAGAAGTGGTAAAATTTTATTTAAATGAAAAATCAGTTTTTATTAGTACCACTTAGTTGTTTCAGTATTCATCAAAAATTGAAGTTTTTCAGAAAAATACCAAAAATTCTCCCTAAGCTATATTTGATATTCCGAATTCAAAAATGAAGTCCATTTTACGAAATTCACAACATATAAGTTGAATAAATTAATTTAATAATTAATTCCCGCAGTCATAGAAAATAGCGTGTTTTTATGAAACAATAAGTATCCAAAGATTGACTCTAGTTTAAGTCAGATTTCAAAGTGAAATTAATTCCAACGACCGCTATTGGATTTAATGGTAATAATATTTTCTAATTTCACTTTAAAACCAATTCCAATGATAATCTAATCATATAAATAAATTATATTAAAAAGTGGTTTTGAATTAAAATAAAACATTTTACACTATTCATTAAAAAATGAACTTTATCAGAAAGATACCAAAAATTTACAAAAAGTAAATTCTGATGTCCCGATTATAAAGAAGAGTTATATTTGGTCCAAAAGAATTTATAAGATTGATAAAAACTATAATTAATGACGGTTCGCCATCAAAAGGTGATAAGTGAACCCTTAGTGAAAATTAGGGTATAAATGCCTAAAATTGAATTATTTCCGTATTTTAAGCCTTTATCTTTTACTGGATAAATGTAAAAACATTTAAAGACATATATAATCATATTTTAGTTATTTCTATCCATTCCCGCCAATACAATGGCTTCAGGTTAACTAACATTTAAATTAATATTATTATATTACTAGTGTGAAACATAAGTTTTCAAAGGAACTCATCGTTGAGTATCGGGTACGCTATCGAACATAGCAACCCCTTTAAAGCAAAATTAATATTTAATTCATAAATATTAATAAATACGAAAATGTTTTATTCATTATTTACCTGGGTGTTACAATAGTCATCTCAGCATTGCCATTCAACTGATATAATACATCACATTACTATGAGTTAACTTATATATATCATAAAATGAAAAATACTATCATCAAAGGTCTAAAGAAATATCTCAAGTAAATGATTACTCAATAACAGAATATACTGTTAAAACACCAAATTATATATTTTAATTAATATAAAATTTTTAATAAATTATAATTATTTTTAAAATGTTTGGTGATAAGTTCCCACTATCATAGGAATGGAGGACATATATTTTACTATGATTAGAGGTAACACATGCTTGAATTGAAGGCCTAGATACCAATAAGATTATATAAGGGGACCGAATACCCTAGATGAGCAGTCTCCAACATGTCATTTCTAGAGTTTTTACATCATGTTTCCCTATTAGTAATCATCATGCCATTATCCTAGTCTTAAAGTTTAATGCCATCCGAACCATTTCATATTAAAGTACGGCATCATTTTATGGAACCCTCTCCATCCAGGGTGTGGGAGGAGGGATGGATGATATGTTTCACCACACCCAACACTATTTTAATCTTCTCTACTTATGATCCATGAATGACCATTTTAGGATTCACCAACATAATGCTCTATATGGTCATACATGTCCCAAGTTGATAGTTAGCTCCTTAGTCCCTTGATCCATCCCATAATGGTTTTGGAAGTCTAGATAATAACTATAGGCACACCTATCCCTATAATATTGGACACCCACATGTCAGTGTATTCATGCACTGCATTCCTAATGTGGAAAACAATTATCCATGTACCTATAATGAAAACTTCATCCCACTTGTGCTACCATAGAGGCCATGTGGCCTAGGGGCCATACCACCCTTTCCTTCTCATGTACCACTAGAGGTAATAAGTTTCATTCATCACCTCTATATCCCTATGAAAATCACCATAGGTGTCACCCTCTTAACAGATCCTTGTTGTATTAGGATCTAACAAAGTTTGAACTGACCTGATCAATGATGTTAGATGGGGTTCTTTTTCCAACTCAACTAACACCCTGTTTGAAAATGTAGCTAAACAAACACAATGTGTAATGAAATATTTTTTATATTCCATTGTATATAAAAAATCAAAAAGTTAATAATGAAAAAAATACAAAGACCCACATTGGACTTATTCATTAGTATTTTAAAATATTTTAATTTCTTTAAAAATCATTCTTATAAAAACAAAATAATAATTCATAGATCCATAATATCTCTAAACACCAAATCCCTATTATTGATGTTTCTTTGTCATACCTAAAATGTAATAAATGTGATTTTTATCAATATTAGGGGCTTACATATACTTATTTAGAATAAAATATCTATTAGATTCTACTAAATCTACTACAATCTCATGGATTCATTCTGTATCATACATCAATTGTTTATGAAACAATAAATAAATAAATGATAAATATATTATGATATATAAAAATTACTACTTACAAGAACTCCTTCATTCATAATATATACTTTTTAAAATATTGGTACTTATGGATCAAGGAAGTCAATCCCATGTCTCAACATATATATTTATCCAACTCAAGGCCAACCATTAATAATATTCTAAGATATCAAAATCATTCAGGGATAAGTTATGATTATGTTATAAGATGAATCATTCACCATAGGGATAACTACTCCATGAAATTTAATTTATTATTAATGTAAAATGTTCTATCCCAGGGTATATAATATTTCTATATCTCCCTTTTCCATCCATGTCCTATCTTAATCCAGATAGAAGTAAATAATATCTTGAGAACTTATATTAAAAAATAGATTACAAATAAGAATCAATAATCCCATGATTTCTTCCATTGTAAATAAAATTTAACCCAATTTTATTTCATTTTAATTACATATAAACATTAAATAATCATTGAAATCATCATTAAAAATAAAAAATAATTTTATGTCCAATCATATAACCATGATCATTCCCAATCCAAGGGAAATAAATAATTTAGGACATCATAAATCACTTTATTGTATAATACACTATATTCCCTTACATAATAATATCTACCCTCACTAAATAAAATCTAAAAAAAATACACTATCTTTCCACATAATTCCCCTATTGAATCCCTATTAATTGGATACCTTTTTTATAAATTATTAGTTATTTTTTCCACCATTTTCAATTCATTTTTTTTACAATCTAGCTTATACAAACCCCACTACACCACAATGATTGAAAAATAAAAAATTATTATAACCCAAAAAATTCAAGTAATTTATGTTTAAATTATATTTAATTTAAAATTATTCCACCAAAAAGGACATTAATTGTTACATATATTCATATGTTTAGGCCTTAAAAACATAAATAATCATATATTAATAACAAATAAAATTTTAGAACTCATCCCATGAATTTGGAACTCAATAAATAATGAATAAGGAATATATATCTTCATTAATATGTTTTAGTTTCTTCACTTTCACTGCATTTATGTAATCAAATGAATATTAAATAAATCCCACAACTAATCCTTCTAATATAATCATTTATTCTTATCTTTTAGTGTAATAAAACATATTTATAAAACACAACAATCTATATAAAAACAAAATTATATCATCATATTCCAAAACGAAATGATACATCCCTTGGCTGTATAATAATTCTAGCTATTAAAAACACCTTTTTATAATTATATCATATTAAAAAATTATTATAAAATATTCATTAACATTTATGTGATAAAAAATAAAAAACTAGAATTTATTAATTTAATAAATATAATATATATGAAATGTAAAACTTTTAAACACATAAATGAATCAATAATCACATTATTTTAATCTACCAAATAATCACATGGATTTGAAAATTATAGTGTACATCCATTTCTCTTCTTAATTCTCTATTATACATAGTAGGTCAA
Organism: Viscum album; assembly: GCA_963277665.1. Taxonomy (NCBI): domain Eukaryota; kingdom Viridiplantae; phylum Streptophyta; class Magnoliopsida; order Santalales; family Viscaceae; genus Viscum; species Viscum album. The sequence goes on from OY728157.1 coordinate 2,012,859,951, forward strand.
AACAAAAAAAATGAATTTCTTATTTTTTTCATTTGAACACGTCATTAAAATACTTTCTTCAGGTCTTGTTACCTATATAATTATAGTATTGAATCAAATAATATTTATGTAATAAAATATATAATTAAATTATTATTTGTTATTATATAATTCCTTAATTTCATAAATTCATAAATTAACATAATGAGATGATAGATGATATCTATACAATATAATTTTTTATCCTCCACTGTATAATATAAAGATAAAAATTAATCATTCATTATAATCACTAATTATAATTGTTTAATATAATAAATATATAATAAATTTGAACTATTAAAGATAACTTAACATCATTATGAACAATCATAAGGCTTACCTACTACAGAATGAGAAAAATATATTTCCATTGATGATGAGAAATTCTGATCTATATAGAAGAATATTTATAAGAATAATGGGTAATGAATATTATAGAGTGAAAATAAAATAAAAGGGAAATTGATAAATGAGAAATCATACACCCATTTTTATAGTACTAGTATCTCTTATATTATTTTAACTTTACAAAAATCTTCTCTTATTTTGTTTTTCTTCTTCAATTTCACACAACAGTGAATCACAACCACATCATCCTCAAATTCACATAGCATAATTTCATTTCATGTTCCTCATAAAGAGAAAGGGATATTAAAATTCTCATAATTTTTCGCAATACGAATATTTAAATTTTACAATTAGTCCCAATTATTTTTCAGATATATAAATAATTTAATTACATATATTGATATCAGAATGTAATTATAAGTCACACATTTCAAATGAAAAAAACACAATTTAACAAATTACACAGATATAAAATTATTTATTAAAACATTATATCAATCACATAATCTCTATTTTATTAAGAACACTTTATCAAAATATTAAAATACAACAACCAAAGTTAATATATAAAGAATAAATTTACAAAATTCATATAAGAAGTGTATTTACATGCTGTTTCATTCAAAAAATTTACATTCCTTGGATCTTCTCAACAAAAAATTTTAATATTTTTCCCAAAAAATGGAAAAACATAATCATCTAAAGATGTTATTTCCCAACAGATCTATAAAAAATTTACAATGTGTTATAAATAATTCAAATCAAACACCGAATTAACTAATATTTTATCTTGGGAGTAAATATTTCTACCAGAAACAGTATTTAAACACCATATTATATTGTAATTATTCTATAATTATAATAGTTTGATCAAAATAGTGATATTTATTTCTAAACATAATGATGTTAGAAAATTTTTTATTTTTAAAATTATTTCTTTCAAACTCTCATATAATTTCACCAAATTTATTAATAATACATTACCTGTAAAAACAAATTATTTAATGTAAATTAAGATAGGTTGATTTATATTTTTCATGAAATGATGATCTAACAAATCCTAGTATCAAATATATTGATTTGAAAAATTCATTCTATGAAAATGTAAACATATCAAAAAATAAGTTATTAATATAGGGAGAAATTTTATTGATGCATAAGAGTTGAATGTAAATTGAAATTTCATTTTTTTAACTTTTGAAACCATTGAGATGAAAATGAATCAATGTAGGTAGAAAACAATACTAAAAACATCAATAAATAATTTGTAGCATTATCTAATGCAATGAAGTGGATGATATAGTATAAGTGAGATATTTTGATGTTATAAATTAATTTAATAAATTTTGTAACTTTTTATATAGTTTAAACATAATTTATAAAAATAATTAATGTTAATCCTTTTTTGTTTCACAATATATTTTCTTTAATGATAAAAATAATTATTCATGTTTATATACAATGAATAAAATGCATTATTTATTAAATGAAACCCATATTTATAATTATCAAAAAATGTTGAACAACAAAATACCATTAAACAAACATACTATATAAGCAATTTATTAGATTATATATATAATAGTTTATTTATTTGGGAAATATATAGATATGTTTATGACATTTATCTTTACAAATTTATTATGATTGATTAACAGGATAATATTTATTATAGTTTTCATATTATATTGATATATTGTCTCATTAATATTATCATTTATTTTGAATTTTAATATTTTAAAATGGTAAAAATTACATCTAAAAATGAAATTCTTGGGATAAATTTATTATTCAGATGAAATTTTGAATAAATAAATTTTTATAGTATCATCATATTATTTTTTATTTAGATTTTATGAATCATTATATAATTACTAGTGTGAATCAAAAAGGTATGTGATATGATTTTTATATCAGTATTATGATTTTTTTATTTTGGGTTTAGTTTATTGTAATGATATATTGGTATTTCATCTTGGGTTTTGTTTGATGATTTTTATTTATGTTATATGTTTTCAAATATCGATTTATATGATTATAATAAATGCTGGTGATAGCTAAAAAATTATAATCTCATGATAGATGTTTGTATAATGGTATAGAAATGTAGAAAGGGTTGTTTTGAAAATTAATTTTCGATATTTAGATTAATATGATTTTAAAAAAAACGTCCAAATTAATATCTATCTTGTAATCATTAATTATTGGTTAACATTTTTTGTCAAGGTAATTTTTTTGTCTTATGTAGTCTAATAATTATGTATACATGAAATTTATATTTTTGAATTTGATATATTGACCCCAATTTATTCTCCATATCCTCTTAAATTTATGTCGACATATAGTTGAAATAATTTGAGTATTTAAGTGGTTTTATTTTTTTAATGTTTTTAAATTGTGTTTATACATAAGTTAAATTTTTTATTCTTAGGTTGATGTCTCATTCTTTGAGTCTTTCTTATCAAACATTTACTAATATGGGATATTATACTGAAGTGTAGGTTTTTATGACATTAAATATATATATCTACTAATGTAATAGATTAAGGATTTTTTGTTAACAAAGGATTATTTTTTTATGTAAGGGAAATCAACACATGGTTTAGTATATTTTTTATAGCTTATACACAACATTTATTTTAAATATTTATCTAGATAATGTTTTATATCATTTATTTGTTTATATTATTTTTTCCTCAAGTCTTGAATATGATTCTTGAGCAGGGTTGTAGAATTCCCCTATGTATGTCACATTGTGATTTATTGGGGTGAATGTTATATCAAATGGTCCTTGATATATAAATATATTTGTATTTTTTTCTAATATATGATAATGGGGATAAATTAAAATACTATCATTTATTTTTTTTCTATATAAATAACACAAATGGTTGTGGGCTAAATTTTTTATTTCTATTAAATAAGTGATTATGTTTCGGATCTAGAATGAATATTTTGATTATGAACAATAACAATTTTAGTTATTGGATGACTAATATATCCATCTATAGGAATCCATGCCTCGTTTTTATCATACCTCTATGGGTAATATTTTTAAATTTTTTATGATACATGTAGAATGTATTATGAAATTATATGTTTCATATGAGAAACAATAAATTAGAGGGATGGTCGAAAACGTAGAGTATTTTTCAAATTTAATAGTAATGTTTAATATTTGTTATAATATCACTGAACATATAATATATATATATAGGTATAATTTCATCAATAATGGGGGAGGGTTGGTTATTGATCTCCAAAACAATTATGTTGTGAGAGTTTCAATTATCAATTATTATGGTTATTAATTATATGTTTTATGTGTTAATGTTTTTTATTATTAATAATAACACAATGATAATGAAAAATATAGTTTATTTAGTTTCAAACCATTTAAAATGTCTCACCTGACCCAGTATCTAGCAGTCATATTTATTTATATTTATTTATATTTATTTATATATCTTTATTTGTCTTTGGGTTTTTCAATCATTTAAAATTTATTAAATCCATATAAAAATGAAATTATATTATATAATTGGAAGACAATTTAATAATAATAATAATAATAACAGTTTCATTTAGTTTTTTATTATTATGAATTATGTTATTATTAATAATATTATTATCATTTGGAAATAATTTAATTTATTTATATTATTATCATGAATCATAATTTATTTTGAATGTATTTATTTATAAAAGTAATTACTTACCATTTTTTGGGTCTCTATCCATAGTTCATATTTTTCGTTTGTTTTTATTATCCTTTTTTCATCTATTTTTCCAATCTTTTCACCCTTTTATCATCATTTATTCTCTTCCACCCCCCTCTTGTTAGGTCACACTACTTCTCCCCCTCATAAACTAGTCAACCCCTACACCACATCCTTTGTAACCAGTGCCCCACCTCTCATCTAGGGTAGAGACCATTTGTTCAACCTCCATCCCTCATGTGGCAACATTTCCCCTACCCTACATTCCACCCCTTCATCCCTATCACATGATCCACTGATGGTCCTCCTCCCCTCTCCGGTGTAGTTCCCCTACTCATGGGTTCCTTCAGACATACCTCCGTAGGGGTGACCTCCCTCATAGCGATGTCATCTCTGCGGGACCTCCACACCCTATCTGAGTTGTTTCTGCTCGTGTCGCCTTCACTGGAGCTCCCTCTCTTGCGTGGATTTCATTTGGTCTCCCACTAGATTCTTGGTCCGATCCTTCATGGTATGGGATTCTCCCCTGTTATCACTCCATTTTTAGTCGATCTGAGGTCACCCCATTTCCCAACCGTAATTTTTCTGAACCCTAATGTGTTTGGTGCTTTTCTTCTGACTAACCATTGTTATTTTGTGTTCGGTGCTGGTACCATGCAGGGAAATTTGCAGGATATTGAAGTTATGTGTTGGAATTCAATGTATCAACACCAAAGGTATGTGTTTCCATATCTAAGTATTATTTGAGGATTTAATTTTCTAATTTAATTAATTTATCATAATTATTGATTAGTTTTATTTGTGTGAATATAGTTTTAATTGTGGTTTAATATGATTTCAATGTTTTTAGTAGCGTCTCTATTTGATATGAATGTTTTTATTTTGTGAAAACACGGGATGAGCCTTTGATAGTGTTTTATAATTTTTTTTGGTATATTATGTCATGCAAGGGCTGTGAATTCTATTTTTTCATGTCATTGGGGAACACTTGTACATAGATGATGTTTTTCAGTGGGAGATTGTGTTCAAATTCTTGTGATACCACTTGGGGTTATTTTATAAAATTATTTAGTGGTTTTTTTAATTTTATAAACAGTGTGAAACATGTTTGGATATTGTTTTGATGTGTGTATGTCTTCAAAGTTGCATTAAAGTATACAAATGGGTTAGAAGTGTATATATTCTTTATCTAAACGGAGTTTCCTTGTAAAAAGGGGTGTTTTTTAATAATGTTTGAATTGGGGTTCCCTTGAATTATGTGGTTATTCTAGGAAAAATGTATTCTTTCCTTTTAAATTGTGCTTGAAAGTTCAAATTGTTAGAAATGAATTTTCTGATGTTATGAAACTGGTGAAGGCCTAGGTGGAACTTCTGATGTGATATTGATTTCGCTTATTGTACCCTCCTGTTACAGATGACAATTATGGTGTATGAAATTGATTATTATGTTATAAAAAATCATTACCTCATTTTGGAAAATTCCTTGATGTGTCATTTTGAAACATTTTATAGATTTTTTAAGAGTTCAATTGTTTTATTAAATTATATGTATAGTGTATTGGTCCTCGCTGTGATGGTTTTGGGATGTGGGAGTCGAGGTATCCTACATATACATGCATAGGGTATGGCACACACACACACACACACCCTCTTTGTACACATTCCCTCATGGCTCCTGGAATATGTGCAATGCAGCTTGGGGTGAGTATATATATATATATATATATATATATATATGCTAGTGTGTGTATCATCCAAGTTTTGGTTCGAGTGGTCGTCAACAAATAGTGACATGTTTGAGGTAGGTACATTATGAATATCCCTTTAATTTTAAATTCATAATTTGTGTATTGTTTTAAAAATATGATTATCATTTATTCCATATACAAATGAAATGAAATATGGTTGTGGTTGTGTGAATTGATAATGCCTTTGTTTTTAAAACTAAAATGTATTTCTAACTCCATTGCTATTAAGTGACTTTTCTTGAAAAACGTTTTCATTAGTGATATTGATTTGTTAATGAGTATTCCCAACGGTGTTTGGCCTTTTGGACAGTTTGTTGCAAAAAAAATCCAATTATATAATTAAGCCCGTTTGGCACCTAATAAATGTTTTATAAAAAAGGAAAACCACTTTCAAGGCAATCAACCTTGGTTTGTGAAAAAATATTTATGTCGAATGTGTAATTATGTGCCTAAATTGATGCTTATGAATTGTGCAATGTAAAAGTGGGGGAATGCACTGATGGATGAAGAACATTGTAGAAAGGTTGAATGGGTTTTAAATAAAGACAGTGTTATGTACATATATATACATGGTAAAAAAACTCAACACCACCTGAAATAGAGGAAAATGGGAAACCTTGGTAACTAGGTTGCTGGACCTGGACTAATAGGCTAGATAAAATGACAGTGGTTCATCCTCATTTAATCTAGAAGGATTGACTAAACAACACTATCTAAGCATACGAATAACTAAGGGTCATGGTTTCTAAGCCACAGTTACCATGGTTCATGATTTCTAAGCTATGTTTTCTGAGGTTTATGTTTTCTAAGCCACATTTCAAAGAGGAACGAGGTCTCTTGGGTCCCACATGTGCTGGCTAACTATATGGATTATCAATTGTGATCATTTGTTATATGATTCTTGTGATGTAATTTTATTTCAGTTTTTTCATACATGGGGTCTTATTTTTGAAAACGATATTTTAATATAAATTTGATTCCGTTATTTTGAAATGTTAGTGCATGATTGGAAGTTATTTTGAAAATTTATGTGGAGAGAAATACTTTTCATAGAAAATGAAAATTATTTACTTGAATTTAAAAATAATGAAAATCATTATTTTATGACGTCATATATTAAACCTTGCATGTTTTCGATTTCATAAAAAAAGAAAGAGAATAGGGTGTTGCTATATCTTGGAATTTCTACTAAGAATATCGGTGCTTAAGCCTACATTATTTTTCATTTATAGGTTCCTCTAGTTTTGGATCACTCTTGGAGCGAGTATAGTTTATGTTATATGGTGACCCAAATGGTCACTTGATTTATGTCTCATTGCAATATCATTTATTTTTCCACTTCCTTGTTGTTCAGTTTGTTTCCTTCTATTTATCTATTTTTTATGTTTGTTCTTAATTATCTATATTTTTTGTGGATAATCATTCCCAACTCGTTAATTTTGTTTCCCAACACTAGTTGATAGCTCGTGGGGATTGAGAACACCCTTCAGGCCATGTCATGGATGTAATATGATGACCGGTTTAGGGTAAAACATGTGTTGGTTAGTGACAAACTAGTATAATAGGCATGTTCTTCTTATTTAGGGTGTTATGTATCTTGGTTAATAGGTGTGTTGGAACATGGGAGTAGTTTTGGAAAGGACATTGTGAACCCTTTCACATCCCGAGCCTCGAGATTCCAGGGGTTGTCTAGGATTTGATTCTTTTGGTTTTTATTGGTCTGTGTGGATTATAGATGATAAAGGAAGTGATCTAGTGTTATGCAATGGGCTTCAATGAAGTATATACCAATGTACATCCTGAGTGCACGATTCAAGATGCTTCCTATGGCTATTGCTTTTATGGAATATGGCATTGTTATTCCTCGTTTTTCTATTGAAATAGCCACCAGTTCCTTATTTTTGGAAATTTTAATGTGAGATATTTTTATTCTATTTTTTGGTTGACCTGAGTAGATTTCAAAAATTAAAAGTGTTCATTGAAAAATTGGGTTTCAAAAGGGAATGTTGTTTTGGAGTGGAAAAGTGGGTTTGAAATGTAAATTGTTTTATTTTAACATAATGTGTGGTTTCAAAGGAAATAATTGTATGTGTGTTGGATGTAGTTGTGGGATCATGTTAACACTAATGGAATGTGAATGGAAAATTTTTGGGATTCACAAAAATGAATTTCTTTAATAATAATTGTTATTTTCAAATTGATTGAAAATTTGTGCTTTATACTGAATGATTTGTTTTGTAAATGAGAAGCCTCTTGTATTAACCCTTGGTATTATTATGAGTGATCACATATTCAGAGGTACCCATGTGTAAAGTGGATAATTTGTGGTATGTGTGGATTGGGGAATGATCTAGCACAAGTTTATATGTATATGTGAGAATTCATGCGATACTAATGGTGGATATTTAAGTTGTTTTTTTATTGAATCTGGTTTTCAAAAAGGTAATTTAAATGTTTTGAAAAGTGAGTGAAAATTGTTTAGTGTTGTTTTTTCGTGTTTGGTATCCTTTTACATAGCTTCTTCATTTTGAAATATATAGTTTGTTGGTAAGGTTCTTTTATTTTCAGATTTAGTTTGTGACTGAGGTCTGGAATTATTATTTATGATGTGTTTTGATTTAGGTTTGTACCCCTTATTTTTGAGTATGCTACTCAGAAATGTCCTAGTGGTTTCTAGTGAGTCTCTTCTAGTTTTTGGTACTACAGAGACTCTTAGCGAAGGGGTGCAATTAAATTATTTTGATTTTCATTCCATCTTCTATGGTGATCATGATCTATATATGGTAGTTACCTGGAATGGGGATATTTTTTGTGTTTCAAAGTAATAGTGAACTCCAAAACTATAAGAGCTTATGTCGGTTAGAGTTCATTTTAGGGTTAAATATTGGATTGGTGTGGGAGGAAATCCCATCATCATTGAGTAATGGGATGTATTAGAAGGTGTTTAAAAACATAGTCATTTGATGGATTATATATGAGGATGTGAAGGTGAGGGAAGTGTAAAAGTTTGTGAGTGTCAATCAAGGACAACAGATAGTGAAGGTTTACATCGGGCATTTCAAGGGGTTGATTCCCTTTTATCTGGAGGTATCATTGTGAAATATGTTAATGTTTCTCTTCTGTGGGGTCTTTAACTAGGGTTTAAGGAAAAATTATTTTTAGGGTCTTCTATGTTTCCCCATTTGGTGAGAGAGAACTAGAGGAACCAGTCTCAGACATGTTTTCTTGTCAATTTAATCTTTTATTAGTCGGTACACTATCCGTTTTTCTTCTGGTGTGGCCATTTTGGGTAAATTTAGTCTCCTTGTCATCTTCCTTCATATACTTTCCATCAGTGTGGCCATTTAGGTATCATAAAGGGGTTCTGATAGCAGTAAAATCTGAAAGAGTCTCGATCAGAGGGTGTCATCACCTGACTATGGGGAACCAGATGCATCATGACATCAGATCTCCGGCCTCAGGTCTCAGAGTGAATAATTTCACATAGTCAGGAATCAAATGGGTGTGAGGCACTATGGTGCAAATTTTTTCTTCAGTTCTAAAATAAGGATGATTTGAATTTCCCTTTTGTAGCTACCTCATCATTGAAGGTTTTGTATTTCTATTAGAGGCATAGAGGTATCTTCTTATCATTGGGGACTTTATTCATTAATTACCCCACCAGGGATGTGATAAGGCGTGGGATCAAGTTTTCTTGTAATTCCAATAGTTGTGCCTCCTCAAATGTGAGATATGAAGGTTTCTTTTTTATGTATCTGAGTCTCATGATGTTTGTATCTCTTGTGTTCCCATCTCTCTTTGTTACTCATTCATTTTATAAGATGTTTTTGTTTTAGAGACACATAGATCATGGTTAGTAATAAAATAGGGCTTGGTACACCTTTCTGTGTGGGGCCATTTTTCATGCATCCCATGTGGTGGGGGTTTGGCTTCAGTGAAGTGTTTGTGGGTCTATTGGTGTTGAAAATGTATCGGTCGGTGCTAATTTTCTTGATCTGGTTGGTTCTTAGATGGTGGGGAGGTCCACCATGAATATTGTTGTACCTTCTTTTAGAGGTGGTTTTTGTAGACATATTGGTCCTTGTTGGCGGTTTTCTCTTTGGTTAATTTTAGTAGTCCCAAAGTTGCCATGTGCTGAGAGTGTCAATGTTCGTTGTGCTAGTAAAGTTCTTATGGTGGAGAGAACCCTCCTCATGTATTGATGGCTCTTCTCAATACAGTTTTCCATATAGTTGGTTAGGTGTGACTAATGGAGTGAAATGTCACATTAGGATTTTCATTTTGTTGGACTCATTCAATTTCGAACATGAGAACGATTCCTCAAAAAGATGGGTGACTTTCATGGGGTAGAATGTTTTTTTGGTAGGCAGAATTGTCATACCCCAACACCATATCTTAGAGTCGAAAATATTTTTATTTATTTATTTATTTTCATTTGTAATTTGTTTTTTCAATGTTTAGGAATTTTTAAAATTAAAAACAAAATCAAATAATAAAATAATTTGAATATGATTTAACAACAAATAATTATTATAATATTATCTTATAGTTTATTATTATTATGAATTTTGATATTATTTATATTATTACTATAATTATGAAATTATAAATCTTATTATTATTATTATTATTATTATTTAATAATTATTTTGATTGTATTTATTTATACCATTATTTATTTACCATTTTTTGTTTCTCTATCCTTTATTTTTATTTTATTTTTCTTTTCCTTTTTTTATTCTTTTTCCCCTATATTTTCTATCTCTTTTTTTATTCCTTTCTTAACTTCCTCCACCCATCTTGTGTTTTCATTCTACTAACCCCCCCCCCCCTCATATACATCTTGAACCCTTCCTTGCCTCTTCATAACCAACTCCACACCACTCATTCAGCACGAGGACTATTCAGTCTGACTTTGTCCCTCGTGTGGCGACCATCCCCTTCCCATGCATCAGGCCCTTTCCTCTATCTCGCAATACCCGTCGATGGTCATATTCCCCTCTACGGTGCAGCTCTACTCCTCATGGGTTCCCACATATGGACATATCTTCTGTGGACCTCCCTCACCATGACCTCATCTTTATGCGACCCCCACCACCCGCCGTGTTCAATCTATTTTTTCTCTCGAAACAACCATTCGAGCTCCCTATTTGGCCCAGATTTCAACAGGTATCACACCGGATTATTTGTCTGATCCTTAATGGTTTGGGTTTCTCCCATGTTATCCATCTATTTTTGGATGATTTGAGGTCCCCCCATCACCCACCAAAAATTTGGTCGAACCCTAATGTGTTTGGGTTTTTTCATTTGATTAACTCTTTTTATTTTAGGTTTTCTATAGATTCCTTGTGGTGTAACTTTCATGCCATCAAAATTATGCATTGGAATTTTATGTTTCAACAATGAAGGAAAGTGTTTCACCATATATGTATTGTTTGATGAATTAATATTTTTAGTAAATTATTTTATCATAATCAATGAATAGTTTTATTGGTGAGGATATAGTTTTACTTGAAGTTTAACATGATTTTGATTTGTTTAGTAGCGTGTATATTTGATATGAATTATTTTATTTTCAGAAAACCTGTGATAAAATTTTTTTATTGTTTTATAAATATTGGTGTTGGTTTATTATGTCATGCAGGGGTAGTGAGTTCTGTATTTTCATGTTATTGGTACGTGTTTGTCCACAGAATATTTTTTTGAGGGGGATATTGTGTTCAATGTCTTGTGATACCACTTGGGGATGTTTTATAAATTTTTATGTGGTTTATAAAGCATATAAAGTGTTTTAAATACAATTTTATAGATTTCTGGTGTGTTTATGTCGTAAAATGATGGTTTGAATATTCAAATGAGTTAGGAGTGGACTTCTTTTGTGTTTAAAGAAGGGTTCCTTGTAAAAAGGGGTGTTTTTGTTTTATAATGTGGGAAAGGGGTTTCCAGTGATTTATGTGGTCTTGTTTGGAAACATTTAGACCTTCCTTTGGAATTGTGATTGAAATTTAATATTTTTAGTAATGGATTTTTTGGTGTTTGGTAATGGGTGAAGGCCCAGTTTTCACATGTGATGTGTTATTGATTTCTATTGTTGAAATGTCCTATTTCTAATGGCGATTATTATTTATGATATTGATTCATGTGTTATAATAAATTTGCACCTCATTGGTTTAAAATCATGATGTGTTATTTTGAAATATTGTAGAGATTTTTTAAGAGTTTAACTGTCTATTAAATTATATGTGTACTGCATTAGACCCCTATAAGATGTTTTTGGGATACGAGTGTTGACGTATCCTACATTTACATGCATAGGGTAATGCATATTTATATATATGACCTCTTTGTAAATATTCCCAAATAGCGTTGGGAATATGTGTAATGCAGTTAGGCGTGTATATATATCCAAATTCATGGCCCTGAATGATCCATGTTTTAATTCAAGTGGTTGTTGACCAATAGTGACATGTTTGCGATAGGTCCCCTATACATATGCCTGTAATTTGGATTTCATAATCTCTTTCTTGTCTTAAAAATATGTTTAAAATTTTTTCAATACACTCATGATATGAAAATTGGTTCTAGTTTCTTGAAATGATCATGCCATTGTTTTAGAAATTGAAATCTATTTCTAACTTCGTTGGCCTTATGTGACATTTCTTGAAAAAAAAAATCCTATGTTATTTTAAATTGGTAATGTGTTTTTTCGACAGTGTTTGACATTTTGGCCGGTTGATGTAAAAAGTGATCCCATTATGTAATTAAACCTTTTTTAATCCTTCAGAATGATTTATGAAAAAGTAAAACCTCTCTTATGGCATGCCCCCTTGATTTTAGAAAATGATTTTTTTTGAATGTGTTATTATGTGCCTATAATGATTCTTATACATTATGTGATGTGAAAGAGGGGGAATGTGAATACAGAGGGAGAAAAGTTGTGAGAGGTTGTATTTGATTTAGATAAAGAATTTTTAATGTACATATATATATTTTATTTATAATAAAGACTCACCACAACTTGAAATAGAGAACAATGGGAAACCTAGGTATCTAGGTCGGCGGACCAGGACTAGTACACCCGATGACACGGTAGAGGTTCATCATAGTTTTTCCTTGCAGGATTGATGCAACAACAATAAATAAACATATGAATCACTGCGGTTTGTTGATTCTATGCCACAGTTACAAAGGGTCGTGGTTTCTATGCCACTGTTTCCAAGGGTTGTGGTTTCTATGCCTCATTTCACTGAGGTACGAGGTGTCTAAGGTCCCACGTATACTAAATACCTATTGGATTACCCATGGTGTTCATTTGTGACATGATGCTTGAATTGTAATTATAATTTCAGTTGATTCGTACTTGATGTTTTATTTGTTATAAACATACATTAATATAAATTGCGATCCTTTATTTTTTGAAATGTTAATGAATTCTTGGAACATATTTTAAAAAATGTATTCCGGTAGAAATTATTTACATTGAAAATAAAAACGTGTTACTTGAATTTTAAATGAATGAAAACAATATTTAAATACATCCTATATTTAATCTAGCATGTTTTGGAATTCATAACAAATGTAAGTTCTTATAGCATTATTGTACCACGCCATTCCTACTAAAATTTTTGGTTCTCACTCCAACTTTACTTCTTAGTTTCAGGTTCCTCTAGTTTTGGACCACTATTGGAGAGAGTGTTTTTTTATTCTATACTGACACATGAGGTCACATGAGGTATTTCTTGTTGATATATAATTTCAGTTTCCACTTCCTTGTTGTTCAGTTTGTATCCTTATATTTATCTATTTTTTCAGTTTATGCTTACTTATATGTCTTTTATTTTGGGCCAAATACTTCCCCCACAGGTTTATTTTGAAACTTGGCACTAGTTGACAGCGCTTGGGGATCGAGAATTCCCTTCATGCCTTGTCGCGGACCGACTCAGGTGATCAGTTCTGGGATGACACAGTTTTGTTTGTGACATTAAATATTAAATACATAAAATTCACCCACTCATGTGTGTTTTTGATATAGGGGAAATTTAATTATATAATTCATATTCAAAATATGTTAATTTAGATATATTTTTTTTATTATTCTTAAATATGATATTATTTTTTACATTGTTATATATATCGGTCCAATATTGATGCCCTGATATTGTATATTTAAGGTCAGTATATTTTTTAATAACTGATATTTATTGACTAAGGGATTTTATTGTCTTCTATAATGAGTAAATTATAAGGAACCAATAACTAATGTTCTCTGTAATCTATGATCTTCTATGGTGCAACATGTGTCATAATAACTTGACATGGAAGACTCATGTTGATTCATAGGTGATAGAAGGGATACATGAAATATTTCCTTTAGTCCCCAAATGTAGTAAACTGATATCTACATCATATGTGGTGGCTGTGAGACATTCTTGAAACCTATAGATGAGAAAATGGTCTAGGATATAGGTGAGGGTGATCCTAATAGCTACGATAACTATGATATTGTAATGAAATGTGTATTAGCTGAACATGGGTTTGGATTGAAGTCAATGAAGATGTCAAATAATATAAGGATAATGGACAATATTGAGCATCAAAATCGATATGATGGTATGGAAATTTAGGGGCACAAACATGGGAAAAGATGTTTAATATAGAAAAAATCCTCAAAAAATGAGAAAAGATATTATTGGGGAAGGAATAGATGATGATACTGAATGTTATATCATAGAAGATACTATATAGGGGAGACAGAATATAATAGTTCACATCTTCATAACGAATTAAGGGATGAAAGGAAAATGTGGTTCTTTGAGACGTACATTGACCAATGGGAGGATGTCCATAAAAAAGAATGATCAATCATACCAGTCTCGTGAAATGGATGCAAAGTCATTCGATAAGATAAAAATCAATGTAAGGGTTAGTGAGTAAAAAATTAGTTAAAATTAATTGGAATGAATCCCAAACACTGGTGAAGTAATTGTAGAGGAGTCCTTATTGATTAAGGACCCCAATGGGATATTGATAGGATGGTTGAAGTATTACATCACATTGGAAACAACAAATAAAAGTGTAGCTGGATCAATAAGAAATAATGTATTTTTTCAAGAATATTCAACAACATTAGAAGAAATTTGAGGTAGATCAATCCACAAAGATAAAAATGGATTATTAGTTTGAATACCTTTTCCTAGATGACCTAATAATAAAGGTAAATACATCATAATTTTATATTTTATATAGGTAAAATTCTTCTAATTGAAATTTTTTTTATAGATTTTTAATCTCTTGTATGGCTTGATGATTTTTGGATATAATGTGGTAGGGGGTTGTGATTTTTTTGTGTGTTGTGTTTTTACATTTTATGATTTCTTTATTTTTTGAGGGTTATCAATTAAATGTAAAATAGATTTCCGGTTTGAAATAAAAATATAAATACAAGGGGTAGACTATGGGACCATTTTTTTATTTTATTATGTTCTTGACTAATTTATATTTATGGATATTTTAATTTTAACATTTATATAACAAAATATTTTTATTTTGTTTCTATATTTTATAATTAATTCAATGGTTAATGGAAGAAGAATGATCATCTGATTATTGTTCATAATAACTGAGTAGTATAATTATTCATAAGTTCATGTAGAATCACATGTTGGTAACTTTTTTTATGGGTATATATACTTTATGTATTTTAAAATATTACTATAAAATAAAAAATATCCCAGATTATGTTATCAAAAAATATTACCAAGGTTTTTTCCAAATTTTGATTTTGCTACTCTCATATATTGATGTAGGAAATTTGCTTTAGGTAGAATAAAACATTAATATATATATATATATATATATATATATATACGAATACCATTTTAGAATTCTTTGTCACATAGGGAGACATATATTTGAAACTAGGTTATCTATTTTGGGAGATATATCAAATAAAATGTTTAGTCTATGGGTACCCTGAATATATAAGCTTGTGATTTTAGAATTTTCAAATATCAACATTTAAACTATTATAATGTCATTTAGAAGTGTCAAACAGAATTATAATTAGGATTCATTACATTTGGTTATACTTATATTATTTAGAACTGATACATTAAATTAATATTAATTTTAAATAATAATTTATTAGAAATTTTTTTATGATAAAAAAAATCAAAAATTATGTAATATTTTAATATATTAATATAGAAATTGTATTGGTTCTGAATAAATTGTGAAATGTATTTTTTATTTTATTTATTGAATTGATGAATATTTAAATTTTAGATTTTATATTTCAGTATGATTATTAAAAAATACAAGGTAGATTATATTTTATTTCGATTAAATGTGTATTAAATTCAACTATTAAAAATTATGTTGATTTTCCATAGAATTTATATAATTTTAGGAATTAATATTTTCACATTCGAATGAGGAATTTAAAATTATGGAATATGATTTATGTTTACTTTAGATAGTATAAAAATATATTTCATAATATTTTAATTTGATTGAGTCCTTGTAAAATTTTATAACTTTTTTCTAATAAATGTCAAGGGGGATAAATTTTTATGAAAACACGTTTGATATTGTAATATATTTAAATATAGATGGATTTAAGAATGATGATGGATCCGATAGAGTGGGGTGTTTAGTTAAAGACTTAATATTAGTATAAATGTAGTTGACATTGAATTGAATGATGTGATTTTTTAATGTGTTTAATAAAACATAGATTATTCCCATTATTTTACTGGGGTGTAATGATTATTATTTCTTTTTGGATAGAATTTGAACTCATTGATAGTTAATAATTTTTAGTATTTTATTATGTCTTTATGAAATGACTTGATGAATGCATTAGATTTAATTTTTGGAGTTG
Source organism: Viscum album (assembly GCA_963277665.1). NCBI lineage: Eukaryota > Viridiplantae > Streptophyta > Magnoliopsida > Santalales > Viscaceae > Viscum > Viscum album. Next base: position 2,012,876,669 of record OY728157.1, read on the forward strand.
TATTATTTTTATGGATGTGATGAAATAATATTAAATGAATTTAAAATATAATTTAATAATGAAACTATATTTTAAGTTGAAATTAAACTTTTGAAACACGTGTATAAATTTTTCATTCGGTTTTGTGGAAATGGGATTCCATTGGGTTTTTTGGGACTAGAAGTCCAAGAAAATCCTTATGGATATATTATGTTTTTGTTATGATGTATTATCATAAATATAAAGACAATGAAATATTAATTTAGTTATTTGAGTTCATTTATGGTCATGTAGAATGCTCCAAAATCCGTAAATATAGGTAAGTACACATGAATATGTTTTACATTTTTATGATTTAGTTCTTGTAAAATCTTGTGTCCTGTGTGATTATAATTTATACAAGTAGTGTTTCTTGGATTTCATCCTCCTTTTCTATCTATTATGCCAGATGAACAAAGGTTCACCCAACTTATTTCCACCCATCAAATATATTTTTCATTATTATTATCTTAAATTAAAAGTTTTCACCTTGATCCATATTATTAATCGGTTTAACTACACTCTTAGTTTTAACATTTTTTATTTTTTTATGATTTATAATTTGAGTTTGATTAAATAATATTGAAAATGTATTTATTTATATCATATATATATTAGATTTTTATGGAATACAAAGATATAATGATATATATCATTTAGTGATTGATTGGATTTTTTATCTTGTTTAGTGGGTCATCCAGTAAATATAATAATTTTGAGTGTTTTATAATATTAAAGATCATTATAATTTAATTTACATTTATAATTATGTGTCATGAATCATTTTTAATTTGAATTATTTAATTAAATTACATTTTAGTATTATTTGAATATAAGGATACTTTTCAATAAATATTTTTATATTAAATATCTTTTAAAGTGGTTTTAGGTTATTTTTTGTACATTTTTTAATGAATAAATAAAAATTATCCTTATAGTTATGGTATTTTAGAGTAAATAATATTTAGGGGGCATTTCATCAAAACAAATGATAATAATAATATTTAAAAAATTAATTTAATGGATACAACACAAAATATGGAGACATGTTTACATATATCTTGATCCCGAATACCACCTTTAATTGGATATAACTTGGAGGCTAGAATATAGTTTATAATCAAACATTTAAAAGCTATTATCACCTATGGATAACAATGGAAATTTATTAAATAAAAATATGATAAGTAAAAATATGAAAAATATTATAACCATGATCATTTGATATAGTATATAAACTACACTATATGAATGTCATATATTATAATGAAATCATTTCAAAAATATGTAGAGACCCAAAATAAAAAATCTAGATAATATAATATAAGATAGGTTTTATACAATTGCAAATCATGAAAAATTACTTAATACATATTTCATATCATTAAAACTATTCATTAAGCAAATATTGCACAACAACCACATCATTGAAGCCTAGAATCTTATTATTAATGTATGGGGGAGTATATAAACATACTAATTTGGTCATTCTTAAAAGGATGGAATAAAAAATATTAATAATTGATAATAATGAAATATTATAATGGCTACTAATGTAAATTGATCTCACCTGCATCCATTCATACCCATTAGTCAAATAGGTGATCCTGTAAGTTATAGTATATTTGAAATTATCAAATCCCCAATAAATAATCAAATACTATATATGAGTATACTAAATACCAATGTTGGTTTTCTAATGTTTGTAATTAAATATTATTAGAAAAATCTATTCATAGGATTTTTATAAGAAAACATCACTAAATAATCTAGTACATATAACTTAAAATTTATTGTTATAATAAAAAAGTGAAGCAATGTACAAACTCTTATATGCTACACCTATGTATTACCCTATAAAATGACCTCCTATTACAATTCCAACATCATAATCCATCAAAATCTACTTCCATGTTTGAAATATCCATAATTATACAATATTTATATCCCATTATATAATTAAATCCATAAAAAATCAATAAAATATGTTTGGTGAGTGGGTATGGGTGTGATATTAAGCCTTCCATTTAGTTTCCATGTGTGAATTAATGTTTCATCTCACACAAGAGGACTACAATAGGTGTTATTCTATAAAGATAAAATCAATCTAATATCATGAATTAAAAACACATATAATATTGTATATGATAAACAATACCCTACCTCTGATTGAGTTAATAATGTACGACTTAATAACAACATTGACATAATAAAGTTCATTAGAATAACCTTAATTCCATAAAAATCTCCACAATAAAATTTTAACATATCATTAGAAACCCTACCACTAATCGTATCAAAATCAATATCATTTTATCCACAAAATCATCAGATATTGACTATACATCATCATCAAATACAATCCACAACAAAACCACAATGTTAATCTTATAATATATAATTCTATTGGTCAAAAATATTAAATAAAAGAAGATATCAATGACACATTGAGCTATGGTTTATCTAGTCAATCTATCAATTAATGTTAGTTGTACGATTCATTAGGTTATCATTCAATATGCATGAACCCATGATCATTTAACACTACACTTCTATAATAACAAATAATAATTTTAATTAGTAAATATCATAAAATATACACTGACATCCTAATAATAATGTTTAATTTTATAATTCAAGTTAATAAGTACCCTAATTTCACCAAATATCATTTGTACATTAAGGTCAACTCGAAAAATTATCAATATTATATATTATATTTAAAATATATTAATATGAGTAAGATAATGTACCACACTATAACAAATTCATATTGAAGAATTTTAATTACTCTTTCCCTATAATTATTTTTTATCATCTAAAGTAAATATTTTTGGTTGGTAATTAATGAATCATGTTTGGAAACTAATAGGTGGTGAATCAATATTGATTTTATTTACCAAGTTAATATTATTATTTTATTTCAAAATTTAATGTAGTTTGGATGAATTGACATGATATAAAATACAAGAAATAAACACCTAAAATATAATTCAGAATACATAATAGATTTTAGTACATGATATTTTCATAAGGATAACCCAAATTTAGGAAAAAATATAATTTATTTATTTATTAAAATATTAGAAACATGTTATTTAATGTAATAATTAATTTAATAATCCAATAACAAATATCATCCATATATAATTACAAATTTATTACAAGTTTAATATCTCTAGAGAGGTTAATTATACCTAATCCATCCTGAATACATGAATGTGTTACATCCAAAATGATTACATCCCCTCTATAATTATGTATGTATCACATAAACATGTGATCTTAATACAATACTATGAGTGAAATGATTGCGTCAATTCATATATTAATAATAAACTATTCAACAGACAAAATCTAGAAGTTGTTGATTATCATACAAAACATTATGCTTCATTCAATGAATATTCATTGAAATAATATATCCATATTTTCATTTCAAATTATTTATCAAATAGATGCCTGTATTTTTATAGTCAACATAAATATCAAATCTACTTTCTTAAAAATTGATATATATGATATATATTAGGGATATAACATTCATGTTAAGCCCTATAATGTTCTTTTATTAAATTTGTTCATCATATAATAATTATAAATACTCCACATTGTTAAATGGATATATTCTATATTTAAAATTAGATTGAATCATAATTGAATCATATTGATATTTAGTGTTTTAATGTAGTGAAATATTTATTTATAAATAACCTCCTTCTTCAATACAAATAAATTCAAATATAAACCATAATATTAAAATATCTTACAATTTTCATTCTTGAATCCTCTCATCAAAATTATTGATATATTTTATTTAGTTATCCAAAAAATCCTCATTAAATTCCATTTTATCGCATGCATTTCATATGAAATATCTCTTATGTACCAACTATTAACTATTTGGTACCCTTTGATATAAATTTTTTTAAATGATATGATCATCAGATATATAGAACATGTATTTTGAAACACAAGACATAATATAACATTGATTTAGAATCTTCATTATAATTATAAATTTTCTAATATTTAGTCATATACTAGAGTAAACGTGTGATACATAGTCATTTAAACGTGTATACTATTATTATTTAAACCCAGGATTTATCTAATATGAAATATAAATGTATTTTCATACTATTTAAAATAAATGTGCTTAATCATATATAATCTAAACAATTTTTTTATTTTTTTTCAATTTTCAATACAATAAAATTTTCTGTCAAATATATAAAATATTTATAGAAAATATATTTATATATTTACACATAAATAATGTCAAACCATGGACTTTATAATGGTATTAATCAATTTAAATATTACCTAAAAAATTCATTACTCTGGTCAGATAATTTTTTGTTGTAGTTGGGGGGTGGAAGTTACATTTTTCACAAAGATAAAAAGGATATTGAGGTTAGTAATTTTGAGAAATATTAGTGGTGGACTTGTTTTATGGTTTGTTATTATAGTGTAACCAGAACATGGAGATAGTTAAAGTGGTTATATTGCAATTTTTGTGATTGGAGCATGGATCTGACAATTGTGACTATTTTAATGAAAATCGTGTATTCTTATTGATGCTCATTGGGAAGGTTACACATTTTGACATAATTTTGGAGGTAATCATGTACCAAAACTATATGATGTGATAAGTTACATTATTATTATAACAATATTGTTATATCATAGTTTCCCAAACCATGCATCTCAATCACATAGACTACACAACCACTTTTAAACCAAAAAAATTTACTGAATTTTATATAACAATATTAAACAGAAAATCAATTATCTTCCATTTAATCTTTCGAACCCGGTATTCTTATCCATTGAACATTTCACTATTCCATGATTTTGAGAGGGTTCTCTTTCAATCAATGGAAAATTTTAGTGTCTAAAAGTATGATGGTGAGATAGAGGATTGTCGAATTAATTATTTACCCCCATAATCAATATATTCATATAATTTTATATGAATATATTGGTTATGACCATTATTCCATATTTCATGTATTTTTTCTAATATTTAATTTCATCTCTTTAGTTTTGAATCATATGATGAATTTAAAGGTGTAGTGAATTATAAATTTACATTTGTTCTTCCTTCCCACATTCCAAAGTATAAGTCTATTTGTGTTATGTGTGTGATGTGAGGTGAACATTTTCTAATGGATAATGATCGTATAACATATAAATTGGTGTATTATTGATATCCTCATATGAAATCCATTGTTTCAATAATTATTCGACCACTAATAAATGTATTGAAACTATTTTTTCCTCAGTAAGTAGAAGGAGAAAAAAAATATTAATGTAGATAATTTGATAGAAACCGAAGGGGTTCTATAAAATGATTTTTCCCTTTTAAAGGATGTCAATGAGGTGATCATGAGTATGTTTTTTAATAGGTAATGCAATTAATTATGTGAAATTACAATTTTGTAAAATAATATATAATTGAACATTTAATTTGATATATGTAAAATTTTAATTAATATTGTAATTGTAGTATAATGATTATAATGATCTATAGTTAAAATTGGTACCCACGTGTGATACACCTATAGATATGAGTTAAGACTATGTCCACCTAGGTTATGATATTATGGTTATTGAGTAGGATTAGGTCCCCATAGTGTGATGCTATTATAGTTCAAAGGTATAGATGGAACTCTGGTGGATAATAATATTTTTCAATGGATGGGTGTATGGGGACCTGAATGTTATATATTGTGTTCCTGGGGTATACTGGGGTCCACTCAGTGATTTGGTTTCACCTATATTATTACGTCCCTTTTCCCAAGATATAGTGCACTCCTCAGAGAATAAATTTTCACATCTAGGGTTCATAATAGAACCTTGTGATGGAAAATTATTATTTTTTATGAAATCATGTATTTTCCTAGTAAAATCAATACTCACATTAACATATTGGATATATTAAGGGATATCAGAAGTAGTAGACTAATGAGTTGGACTAACACCATATTGGAGATTCTATGAGTACTTGATTATATATCATGTTTGTTGGATATAATAGGTTAAATGTACCTTTGATTGAATTTTTATTTTTTATTGATGTGACAGACCGAGGAGGATAAAATATGACTAATATTAGAGGCATGTTATGAGTACTTTTTATGTAACATATTTTTTTACATATTTTAATTTATATATTTTCCAAATTAGGGAACATATATCATCAGATTACGTGTGTATAAATATCACTCATTTTAATATTACATGAAAATTTTATATTTCTTATAATCTATTTCCATGAGATCATATTCAATTATTTATCCGATTGTTTTTTATTAAAGTTTTTTCAATATAATCATATACATAAATACAGGGGTTTTGTTTTCCTAAGTTATTTTAATAGTCTGTTTAAACTATTTTGGATCCTCATGTTTGTGGGGAAGAATGATGAGGTCACGTAAAAAACCATGGCCTATATCTAGGTGGTTTCCTTTAATGTCAATGAAACAAACATTTACAAATGAATATTTTTATTTACTGTTATATTTTTGTAATGTAGTTAAATGATAAGATTTTATTTAATTTTTTTAATATAGTTTCTCTTGGTAATATCTGAGTCTTGTATAAGGGAATTTCATATTACAAGGTAAGATATTTTTATATCATGTTTCCACAATCAATGTTTAGTTACATCACGTTGTGTAACACACATAAGTTTTAAAATTTTCATTTTTGCGATTGTAACTCTTAGAATGAAATGGAATGAATATGTGAATTGATGAATCATATTACAATGTATGAATAATTTCATGTTTTATTTCTATATTGTGATTGTTTAAATTGTTGTTGATATTATGTGAAATTATTTATTTTGCTATGATGAACTTTTATGGGAGTTTAGAGTATGATATTATGATGATAAAAATTTATCTATTAATTGTTTGTTTATTATTTTTTCTACTATAAAGTAACATGTTTAAGGATTGTATCAATTAAATATAATGTTAATAGAGATATATATTGAGTATTCCTACATATCATGTGAATTAACATTTATTTAACCTAACCAAAAATATGATAGCCTGGATAAAGTACTGAAATAGATTAAATGAAAATAATTATATAGTTATTATTGAAATGTGATTTTTACATATAATATGCGTAATCATGGATATAATGATGTAAAGTTTTTTAAAAGTTTATGATAGATTCATCCATGAGTACTTCTAGTAGTGAATGTAGAGGATGAGGATGAGAACTAACCACTACTGGTAGGCCATCGGCCTCATGTTGTACTTATATTGATCATTAAAGAGATTTTGTATTATAGAATAATATGATTAATGTTGTCTATATATTGAGAGACTATTTGAGCAATATATACAATGTTTGATCTAACAAAATAGTTCTATATGAAACATATTTTTTTTTGGGTGAAAGAGGCCCCTATGAATTGGATCCCATGCAAGAGTGTATTTGAATGATAATATATCACCTTGAAAGGCTCTATAATTGAAGGATGTTCATTGAACACCATTTTATTGAAGTCATAGTGATGATATAGTTAATTTATTTTCTAATAGTAGAAAACCACATTTCATTATCAAGGGGATACTTCTATGAAATTTTATTAGTCACTTTATTTCTCTAACTATAAGGGTTCACATGGTATACATGATTATGCTCAAAATATAGATATGTATGGACATCATGAGGAATGATTAACGTTTCACATATTTTCATTGATTTACCAAGATACAATTTAGGGTTACGATATATAGGGTGAAGAATTTTGTTATGGGTTGGGATATTAGTTTTCAGTTGATATGAGTATTTTCTCTCTATCAAATTTTTCATAGATCAGGAATTATTCCCTTATCAAAATGAGGAACCTAGATAATGTATAGGGTCTTGAAAAAAGTCTCCTTATAGGTGGATTAGTATTAGGTCACCATGTATCCAGAAATTCCATTTTGATCAATAATGTTTGGGATGTATTGGATAGATAATGTAGGGAATCAGGATGACTCTACCTCCTCATAGATAAATATTTGATTAGTTCTGTTAGTATTGAAGAAAAGGGATTATTCTTACTCCATGTACCAACACACCTATAGAGTGTTAATTTTTTTTAATGATATATAACCACTTATGAATTTTATAAAAAAAAATTCTTAGGGATAGGGGATCTATTCATGTATATGGTTCTTGGGGAATGATGTGTACATTAGTGTAAAATGTTCTATGTGAGCTCCACCACTTGTTGATGTTGGGGTAGATGGAATGGTCCCAAGGGAAATGGTAAGTTGAGATGGAATGGGATTCCAGTCTAGTATATTCAAGCATGATATTAAATATATTCCAAAATAAAAGTACAGATTATGAATCCTACACCAGTAAAATTTTATCCTTGACCATATACCATCCAATATATTATTTTAGTTTCTTTTGCCTTAGATTTTTTAATTTTTAACACATGTGGATTCCATTAATTCTTATATGATCAGATTGTAGATGGATTTTTATTGGTTATAATGTATTTAAATTGAATTATATTAATGGCTACTAAATGGGGATTAGGTATGTGGGAATTGGACTTTTAAGGGATTATTTCTTAGATTTCAGTGCAAACTAGTTAATTTTTTATGACTTTCTACTAGAGATGATGGGTTTTTAAGTAATCCATTTGATTAATTATAAATGTTATGTATCAGGACTCTATTAATTGTTATCATTTATTGGTGTATTATATGTCTACATATGGTGAAATTTATATTTATATTTGATACAATGATATATATTTTTTACATATAAGATATTACTATGATAAACAAGTTGGGATCAAAACACTAGATTATAGTCTTATTTTGATTTTAGAGGGGGAGAATGTAATATTTCATCCCATCATAGACTTGTTTGATGATAATTTTCAGTATTATTTTATAATTTTACATCATAAATGAGTGGTTGGGATTAAGATTGACATTAAGATAATAGTTTTTCTTTTTTCTAGTTATTACTAAATGATGAAACCTCATAAATATATTGATTTGAAGTATATATTAGATTAGATAAATATAAAATGGGTTTGTATGGAAGTGTAAATGAACCTAGTGTGCTCTAGGATCATTTTCTCTAAAGTATGATAGGTAATAGAGGTTATTAGTGGACTATAAAATATGTAATTGAGATATGATAAATAATAAATATCCACTTTTTATTTGGATTATATTTTTATAACTGTAGAGGATGATATGTTTTATATAAGATTGAAATGATACTATGCTATCATCACCATTTTTTAGGGTTATCATAACAAAATATTATGAAATTTAAGATCTTTTACGGTCCATATATTTTCATAGTTATTTTATTTGGAACAAAAAATAAACATGTAGTATTAATGGCCCGGATTAATTTAGTAATCTATAGATATTGGGAAACCATAGAAGTTTTATTTATCAATGAAGTCCTTATATACACTAGATTGAGTTAGTGGTACACAATATATATAATTATAATTTTGATAACACCTAGCGATCATCAGTCATATTTCATAGTAAAAAATATGTATATTTTGATCAAATATCTTCACATCCTAGAGAAGGTGTTCATATGGTAGAGTATTAGTAGAACATATCAATATACACGCTAAATTTTTATGGGAGAGGCATAAAATTATGATTATCTTTTTTCATTTTCTATTATTCAATTTTTAGGGGTGATTCAAGTAATAACCTATGTATTTACTTTATTTCCCTATATATTTTAATTTGATATCTTCTTTAGATTGTTTTACATGCAACATTGGGTTCAAATGAAGTGTGATATAATATTATGAGATATTAGTAACATTGCCATTAAATTATTTTGTAATAAACTGATGAAAATGAATTTTAAAACATATATGGTTTATAAATTTTAGTATAAACCTCATTAGGTTATCAATTTATTAGATGAAAAAATAAATCAAAATTAAAAGAATTGTTTTTTTTTTTAAATAATTTTTGGGCACGTTATAAATTTATCTTATTAAATAAAATTAGTTACTATTGTAAAATTATTTAAATTATATTTATATATTATATATTAAAAAATCTTTTTTAACATTTGTAAACTATTTTTTTGCATTGGATAAGAATAAGTCATGTTATATTAAAAAACATTTTTTTTCAAAAAAGATGTCTTTTGAATTGTTTTTCATAATTATATTAAAATTAATTTCTTCTAGATAATCATATTGGAATTTATAAAGTTAGAATAATATTTAGAATAAGGTGGTTAAACGTATTTAACTTTTTTCCTTTTATTTTTTGACAATAATAATAAAAATCGTGGTAAAATTAACCACCATAGTAAAAAAAGTAAATTATGTTAACCTTGCATAATGATAAGTGGTAAGGCCGTAATTATTTATAAAAACTATTATTGGTTGAATATTTTTTTAACCTTATATCCTCATGATATAATTATGATATATTAGTATACAATGATCCATTAAAATTACTAATATATTGTTTAATTCATTGATTGTTACAAAATCTCACTTTCTTTGTTATGATATGATTTATGTGTCCACATCGAGAGAATATAAATATATAATATAAAATAAATATTGAATTTGAGGTTAATGAAAATGTATTAATTAAATATATTTTTTATATTTTTATTATTTATATAATTTTATTAGAAGATACTAAAATGAAATTACATTATTTAACAAAATAACAGAAAAATAAAATAAATGAATTTAAAAATATTTATTTTGATATAATTTGAATGTGAAATGCCTCCAATTAATTTTATACAACATTATGACTTTATAGTGGTGGAAAAATATAATAATATAATTATTATTTTTTCTTGATGTATTTGAAGTCAAATAAAATGAATAGTTCCAAAATTGACATTAATGATATTTTATTAAAATATTATATTATTAAATATTTAAAAATTAATAAAAACGTTTCCATAAAAAATGATAAATAAAAATAGTCGAAGACTTCATAAATGGTGAATTTATGATTAATTTTAGCATTTATAGTAATATTATTAACCATTTATCAATATAATTTTTGATACATTAGATGAGGTAAAAAATAATCAACCAAGTGGTAAATCAAAATTTTATGCTTTTAAATAACACTAAATTAAGTATAAATTATATTTTTGATTGTGATTAAACCATATAATACCATAAATTCAAATACCTAAAAAATTTGTGTAATTTTTCCTGGTTAAAAATTTATTGTGATTTATTATTTTGATATATTTAATAGGTGCCCCTCACTAGAATTATAAATGGGAACCTCCTCCCTCCCTTATTCCCACCACATTGATCCATATATACTTCTTAATACCAATTTATTTCTATTTAATAAGTCATTTTCCACATTTTTTTATATGTTGTAATCACCAAAATACCTATAATACGTCTCTTATGAAAGGCTATAAATATGGTCTCTTGAAGAAGAGGTCATTGTCTTACCCGATCTATTATAATTTATTCCTTCTTATACATTGTCTACATCAAAAAAATATAGTTAAAAAATTCTTATTTATAATAAATATACTAATATTTTTTAATAATTATCCAAAAACTATTATACACCCTCATTCTCATCAAATTATAAATGAATGCATCAATTGTGCATGTGTTTGGATTACCATTACACATAGTGATATAATCCATTTTTCATTAAAATAATTTATATACAGTAATTACGATGGTTCTAACATTAATATATAATATTTATATCACTTTTACCATTATGTATATTATTTTTCATTTAGAATATTAACAAACCAAAACAACTAAACCAAAACATATTTGAAAAATGAAGTAGTAACTCCCCAAAATTGTAATTTTTAATAATGCATTATTATGAAATGTGGGATAATGGATTATAGGTGTGATATATAAGGTATTTATTATATAATTGGTGACATATAATTGATTTATAATATGTATACATTTATTATACCTGAATTTTTATCATATTCGAAGGATTTGAACCTGATGTAAGGGATTATTCACAATCTCATCATTATTCATTATCTTTGATTTTTATATCTCAAATGGGGAATATTTATATTCCATTTCAATGTTTTATAAAATTTATTTTAATATCCTCCTATAATTTTTTCAATGAATTTATACCCATGTTTTACTTTTTATATAATATTTTGAAATTAATAATATTTTCATGTTCTGTGTGATATAATTTCTAAAAATTTTGACAAAAATATGAACAAATTTTTTTTCTACTTATACCAAATGAAATACTTTTACCATCATCATGAATAATATATTATTTTAATATTCCAATTCTATTTTATATTTTTTATATATATAATATTTTTTCTTTTTTATATTAATTATTTTTATAAAATTAGTGATTTCTAAGGTAAAATGTTATTTTAATCAATAACAATTCCAATGTTATTTTTAATGTATAGTCATCAAAATCAATTATTTGTTAAATTTAATTTTAAAAAAAGGTTATTATTTTATGGTACCATTAACCATATTTATTTGGAATTTATATTACTTGTTTTATATGACATGTGATATGTTAATACCATTCTTGATGTTATTTTAGATGTATGATAGTTATGTTAATTGATTTTGGAAATTTTTATCATTTAACTATTTAGTTTAAATATGAATGATTATAACAATTAATTTTAACCCAATTCAGGTGAGGAATATGTATAAATAGTTAAATTATAGTCGTGGCCTATTATAACCCTTATATGCATTGACATGATGCATGTGAAAAACTAACTTGGGTATTGGCAGATGCATTATCCATTTATAAATTATATATTCACATGGTGAATCAAATTTATGTTTATGAGGAAAGAATATTTTTGTTGTTACACATGTAGAAAAATGAATTTTATATTCACATGGTGATCTTAATGTATATGGACAAAAGGAATAAGGGTAGGGTGTAATTTCAAAATCGTTATAAATGTAGACGGAAACATCATGGAACCAGCCTATTAGAAATGGGTGTTTGTTACACGTGTCGAAAAATCTGACTATGACCATGATTCCAATTGAACTAAAGAAGGTGAAAATGTGAAATTAATTTGCTATATAGAGATGAGAAACAATGTAAATGCTTTCCCCAGTTTTCAATGTTACAACCCAGAACCCAAATTCCTAGATATAGTGCCATAATTTACTATATCAGCATCATTATAAGGAATCACATCACAAATGAGTGAACAATTTATCTTTTTAGAAAAAAAATATATATTACATATGTAATAGCAATTTTATATTTTCAATATAAATAAAATAATTATAGATAAACAATATAATACAATTTATCATTGTAATCTCATTACGAATTCCTTTCTTCATAAATAGGTGAAATGAACCAAAATATGTGTGAGCAGGAACACTCAATAAGGTTTTAATACAATGAATGCAATCCTGAATAAGAATAATAAACATGGAAAAGTAAGTAACTAGTAAAACATTATATTCATTAATAACATAATAATAATATGGAATGAAAAAAATATGAACAAATAATTACATATATATCAATACAAGAGCATGGAACATGACCTTGTATATTATATCTATTAGATTAATAACATAGAATAACAGTGATGGATGAATTCATAATGTAGTATGTTTTAACTCTGAATATATATCCTCTAGGTAGTTTGTATAAATATCAATACTCATTCTATTTTATGCCTATGGGTAGAAAACCTTTGGATTTGCGTTAAGACCTTCCAAAAGACACTATTATCAAGATCTATACTCACCATAATTTAAAATTGTCTAGATGCAAACATGGATGGATTATGTCCAACTATAGTTTAATTTATGGGACTATGAGTATATCAATGGGCTTTCATTGATTATTCCCTAACCCTTTTATTTCATGTTCTATTTATTCTAATTTTATTGAATAATATATTTCAAAATATATTTCAAAATCACGGTTTCCAATAAACCATTGAAACAATTGAATAATAATCCCCATAACATAATAACATCTTGGAATGAATTATATAATGTGAGAATAAATAAGATTATTTTATGATATATTAACGGGGATATGTATACTCTTCATAAAAGAAGTTTGGTGCTCAGCAACAAAATATCCCTCAAAGAATGGAGATTTAGACAATTTTCCTTACAATAATAATATCAATAATAAAACCGATTGATTATGTGTATCCAGTGTAAATCCACACAAAACAAGTTAAAATAAAACATTATATAATAAAAAGTCATTTCAATAATGAAATAGTCCATGAAATTTATTTTCAAGAAAATGAAATTGAATTGAGTTAACAAATCTCTTATCACATGTAATCTATGAAATCTTATTTCCAAAAAATGTAATAATTTTCAAATGAAAAATTCAGTATAATAAAGATAATGAGATTCATTATATGATATATCAAAATGTATTATATACAACAGAAAACATAAATAAGTGTTGAATAGAGCATATGTCTTGCAGAATTGAATGTGAGATAAGAAAATCCATACCAAAAATATGAAAACCATAAAAATGATCCAAAATAATATATAACTTATTATATAATGTTACTAACTTACTAAAAACCAACTTACATATTTATAATACAATATTTGATGGATTTACAACATCTTATTACCCTTTACTTGATAATATTAAATTATTTTCTATTTTCATGAGCATTTGTTCCACGGTTTCTCATACTATTTATTAGTGTATATGATTAAATGATCAAATAAAATTAATTTCATGATACCGAAGTTATAAGATATTATATTTATGAATATCTAGAAACCAAAATGGTCACATTTATAATTTTTATTATTGTATGAGGATGGTTCTTTTGATAAAATTTCAATGGTAACTATCATATTTATTTTTGGGGACATTAAGAACACTCTAAATTAGTTTCATTTTGTTTAATATTATGATTTTATATTAGTTAAATAACATGAAATTTTTTATAACATATCATTCAGAATATTATTTATACAAAATGATAGTTCTCTAACCAACTGTGATGTGGTTATTATAGATGAAAAAATCATTATTCATAGAGATTAATAACATCGTAGTATGTACATGATTATGGAGTTATCAAACCATAATATATGATGGAGGTGAGGATAAAATATAAAAAAAATATAAAATAAAATATTTTCTGTCAGAAAGTTATCTCATAAATATCACCTCCTCAAAGTTTCATCAAAATTATTTGGAATTATTATTATGGTGATAAAAATAGAACTTGGATATTGGTGGAGTGAGGAGGTATATGTTTGGAAGATATTCGAAGAAATTAAATTTTTGTGAGTTGAAATATGGTGGTGATGTTCTGTTTTTATACTTTAGGGTATGTTGATTTATGCAGTCATATAATATTTATTTTATATTTAATTCCAACAACAATGAGGAGGAAAATATTTCCATGAATTTTGATGATAATTAATGTTTTAAATGACAGTAAGGGTTTATAGATACCTTAAATCCAATAAATCTTTTATTTTTTTAGGTTTTTTAATAAATATTACTTTTAACATTAAACTATATTATTATTTTGCATTTATGATAGGTATTTATATTTCTTACCATGGAAAAATTATTATGCCCAAATATTTGAATGAACGAACTAAATAATTAGGATATTTTCATTAAAAATATTGAATACATATTTCCATATTCAATTCACAACATTGGATATATTTGATTTATATTTAATCATATAGATACAATGGGAATGTAGGTTTTTAATGTGATAAAATCAAAATCATTAAATGTTTATAAATCCATTATCAATGTGAAATTGGTTGTGATACACTAAATAGATTTATTGATGTGTAACTGAACTAATTATACCTTCAATCCAATTTAATATATTATTTAACTATATAAAAAAATTATAAATCAAATCCAATTTTCAATTAAAATTTATTATTTTACACTATTAATATAAAAAAATTTGACCCTTCTCCAAAAAAAACATGTAATATTAACAATAATATAATTTTGATATTTTAAAATAAAAAATAATTTTTATTTTCTCATCTAAATTCTTTAAGATTGAAAAAAATTAGTTTTAATGTTTTTTCCCAATTAAAAGGCGGAAAAAATTCCTTTTATAAAAATAAGACTTTTTATTCTTAAAATATTTTATTATTTTATCTTAAACCTATCAAAATTTTTGGATGAATATTATAAAAATTATTCCACATATAAAATATAAATTTTATGAATTAATTTAAATATATCCAATTAATCGATTTTTATGAAAAAATTCCATTATGAACATAAAAATAGATTTTTAAAACACATCCATATTTTAAATTTGTTATTATTTTCATTTATATTTAATAAATAAAAATTAATTTATTTCAAATAAAAGTGTAAAAAATATTTTCATAATTTATCTAATCTCATTCATTCCCTCATTTCCAAGGGCATGGAGAAAGCTATCACAATTAAATATTAATATTTAATTGTTTCTTATGTTCATAAACTGTCAAAAAGAATAAACATAAAATGAGACAACCATAAAATTATTGTGGTTTTACATTCTCCCATACATAAATAAATAATTTCCTCACATATTGATATATATATTTAGAAATAAAAGGTTAAAATTTGAAAATTCATTTTCCCAAAACCCACATCATAACCAGGGTTAATAAAACAACTTCATAAAAATGGGAATGTCAAATGTTATGGTCATGATAAAATTATGATTTATAATTTGAAAAAATTTGTAAAAAATTAACATAGAATATAAAACCATCATGTTCTCATAGATAGTTATAAATAACGTGGTAATAATAATGTTGACCATCACAAAATGGCATTTTTTATGGGTTAAATGTCAATTGATTTATCAATAGCAAAAGTAAATGGAAAATGTTTTCATTAAAGATATATATTCCATGAGTTGATGGACTCTTTTAATATATATATATTTATATATAACACATTAAACAATAATCATACTATCCTTATTTCCATGAAATAATAATAATATCATTCTTTTTCTATGATTTGGTCATATTTCACTTCATCTCTTATGCCAATAAATTGATATTCAATATGAATTTTTATTTTCAATGCACTTTGAATGGATGATAAAAAAATATTTCTTCCAGTATCTAAACATCATCCAATACCAAAATGGTAAGATCATTATAGCTAATATGAATAAAAACATTAATCATTTATCCTAATCAACATTTTAACCTAAAATATTTTATAATTTTTTACCCTTTGATCCTTCAGAAATATTAAAATTAAAATTTTATGAAAGGACTCTACATTTTCAATAGAAAAAAATCTAAAATATCTCAAATAACATAAATTATCATTAAATGTTTACATATAAATAATTTCAAAACATTCATAGTTTATTCCATATAAACATGGTAATAAAATGGATTATCATAAAACCATATTGAAAAAATTCATTATTTCAAATTGGGAGTGGAAAAAACATATTATTTGTTATCATCCACAAATAAAACATTGACGTAAACTCTATCTATGAGAGTGTAAATAAAATTGTGATAAAATCAATAATTAGTTTTCTTATTGTCATAATTATCAAATTCACATGTTCTATATCATTCATCTATTTACTACATTAATATCATGATCATAATTCGTGTTATCTTTCCCTTATTTTTATTTTTAACAATAAATTCATTTTTACAATGAATCATTACACATGGTACCATTGAACACGGGCATTCAAATAATTAATAATAAAGTTGTATAGAATAATCCTTTTATAATTCATAATATAGATTACCAAGATATCATTGATAATTACACACATTACATAAATATTGAATCCAAACACACAAAAATCAATCACTATTATTCATCTGAAATAATATCATAAGCATAACCCTCATCTATTAGCTTCTTTTGTGGTGTATTCCTTCAGTTCTTGTGGAATTCAGTTTCATATTTTCCCATATAAATTTTTTTATTCATTTATCATTTGAATATTTTTTCATTTTGTTTCAATAAAAATAATGGTGCTCGTTCACTCCATACATCTAACCTACCTAAAATCATTTTATGCAATTACAGGGGTGTTTTATTGCACAACTATCACACGTGAGAAAATAATTCATTCTCTTCAACCACTTATCCATTTTTTTAGAGCTTCCCTATTCTTCTATTTTTTATATTTTAAGCCATAATATATGGGAAAATTATTATTTTCCTTTTTATAATGTGATTTTATATCCTCGTATGATTATAATTTTTAGGTAACTCTATCCCTTCGAAGGATTGGCATAATTATATAAAAAATGTTATTTTTACTATATGGATAACATAAAATTATAAGGATCATATTTTTTCTGTTACTCACAATTTTTATATGATGAAAATTTAATGATTAGTTAAAAATCAGTTGAAACCATAATTTATAATACAAAAATTAATGAAATACAAAACCTACATTGAAAAATAAAAGTGTGGCTAATATCGTAATCATAAAAATGGTCTATTTGGGACATTTTTTATACAAATTCTCAAATTCCACTTTGTTTTTTATATAATAATCTATTATTTCATAAATATAGCTTCCATGTTTTCTATAAAAATAACTATCATACCAATTGTATCAACACTAATAGAAGAATATGGACATCATGCAGTACTTTTTAATATTTGAATGATTACCAGGATTCCCATACTAAATAAGAAAATTCTTTAGCAATTTTTTATATTATAATAAATTCCAGATACCCCTTTTATATTTGTAATATAATGTAAAAAATTGTAAATATAATCATAAAAACTGCATCCTCTAAAAATTATTTCTTATTCAGTTCTTTTTATCTTGGGGAAATAAATAAAAATAAGGGCATGTTTGAATTCTCATTAAGGATAAAATACAGTTGAATATAACCTGAATTTGAATACTCAACATGATAATTTAAATAATTAATCACACATAAAATTAGTTAATAAATTTATAATATTGCGGATGGAAGAAAATATAACAAATAACTCTATATAAATTATCACATGAACTTGGAACCTGACCACAAATATTGAAACTAATTTTCAATCACATGGAATAAAAATATTGTGTGGATTCATAATGTAAAATTTATCACCTATAATGATATATACTCTAGTTTTTTAATTTCAATATCAATACCCTTTCCAGTTTATCACAGTTTGTAGAAACTAATTAGATTTGTGTCATGACCTTTCACTAGACGCTAAGGTCAAGTCTTGTCCTTGGAAAGTTTAAAACAGTTTGGAAATAATCCTGAAGGGTTAGTTTCTAAATAAATTCATCCCATTAATATATCTATACATTAAGGTTATTTTATTAATAGATCTCTATCCCCTTTCATTCTTGTCCAAATCATTTCTCATATATCAAATAATTAGTTTAAAAATTGATTTTTTAATTAAAGTGTGTAATACCATTTTCAAACATTTTAAACATAATCCCCAATAATGAATTTAATTTATAAAAAAACTTATATAATGTGAGAATAAATATATTCATTATATGATATCATAATGGGGCAGTAAATACACCATATAATAGTACGTGTGTATAAAAAATTAAAATAAGCATTAATGAATAAGGATTTAGGAATATACCCTCGAAGTGATCATTTTGTTTATCAAATGAATCTATTATGTATATTATATATAAATAAAAATAAAATTGAAAATTATATATGATACAATTAAATATAATTTCACACTAGGAAAAAATGGTGTAGAATTGGAATCATATGGATGAAAATTGTGTTATGAAATCCCTTAATACTTGTAATAAGTCGAATCGTGTACCCAATAAAACTAATAACTATAAAATAACAATTTTAATAGAATGAAGATAAAAAGAGTAATGATATTATATATCCAAGGGTAATATATATATCATACATTAGGAATTAATTTTTAATAATTCAGAAATCTCTGAAAAGTAAATGTGTGATGATAAAATCCTTACCTCACATTAAAATTCATTAAATCTTTTGAAAAAAACCTATTTGATGGTTCAATGAATTTTATTAATTAAATAAAATACATTAATAATATTATTAATCCCTTATATTATATTTTTATTAAATATTTTTAACCATTCGTTATTTATATTTCATTGTCCTCATAGTTGTTTTTTAAAACATTATATTCATGGTTTCTCAGTCGTTTCATTTGTATAGAATTATTAATTTTCATTTGTAAAGGAAGAAAAATAATTGATGTTAAATAAAATGGTATTTATTATTTAAATTATGTTTAAATGGGTTAATTTATTGTTTACATTTCTAGTATCTGGATTGTTCATTTGATAAAATGTTAATCGTAAATTTATAGTATATTTTGTTTGTTTTTTAACACCAAAATCTAGATTAATATTATTTAATATTATATGTATATATTAGCTAAAAAATGTGAAATATATTACATTATACCATGAAAAATATTATTTAACCTGAATAATTGTTTAATGACCATCCATTAAGGATGTAATGGAATATGAACAAAATAATTATTCATTGAGGCAATTAACCGGCATAATTTGTACAATAAAATCATTTTGTTGAATAAGTAGTGGTAATAAATGGATGGATATAAGATATTACATTATAAATATTTAATTAAAGTATTTAAATTATTTTGGAGTTTTCATTCATTTATTTATCATGGAGGTGAGTTGAAAATAGAATAAGAATGGAAAATAAGAGAGGTGCTTTGAAAAATTTAATTCTTGAATATCACCACTCGAAGGGCCCCTTTAAAACCATTGAATTTTTATTTAGGTGACACCATGAGAATATTAAAGTGTTTATTGTTATATTTAATACTTTTTAATAAATTTATGGTGATTAATTTCTTGTGGGGTTAAATGGGGTGGTGAGGGGTTATATTTATACTTGAGTAGAGGTGGGATTTAGTGCCTATATAATAAATATTTTACGTATAAATCCAACCACCACATATTGGAATTAATTAAAATGAATATGGATGATAACTACTTTTTTTATTTATGTTTAAGTTCTATAAATTCCTCAAAACCCATTTAAGGGTTTTTTATGCCTTGTAAACACCTACATTGTTATCATTAAAATGTTTTCTTTTTTTACTCATACTATAGTTAATAAATTTATTACCATGGTTTTTATTTTACAAATAAAAATTAAAATATCGACTATAAATAATGTATACCTTGTTATTATATGTATTTAATCCTTTTTCTGAATGAAAAACTTATAATTGAAAAATTGTGATTTAAAAATAGTCATGCAGACATAGTAGGAAAGTATGTTCTAAAAGTGAAAAGGTTCAAAAGTTTGACATGCTATTATATATAATATATATTAAAATAATATTTAAATTATCTAAATTAGATTTATTGATGTATAATTTAAATAATTATACATTAAACCCTATTAAAAATATTTTTTAACTATATAAATAAATTTTAGAAAAATGTTATTTTCAATTAAAATTTTGTACATTCCCCTCATTCTCAAAAAATAAACATTCTTTGAAAAATACCAAAAATTCACCCTATGATAAATTTGATATATAAATTTCTTAATTTTTTTTTCAAATAACATTTATAAAACATTCAAAAAGTGTTTTTGAAAAACTCACCTCATTAAATGTCAAAAAAAATATATTTTACAAAAATATAGCACTTTATGCATAAATTTGGATATGATATTATAATAATACTATCATAATTATTAAATACATATGGGAGAATTTAATTTAATACATATAATATAAATTCAATTAATATATTTAACATATAATGATTATATTACTTTATTAATTCAAAATTCCGTAATCGTCATAAAAATTGTTTTTTTAAGTCATCGTTTATATTCAATTTGTTTTTATTTTAATACATAAATAATTGTTAAAAAATTAATTAATTTTGGAAACAAGGTTAATTTATATTTTAATAATTTATATAACTCTAATCATTACTAGAATCCAAATGGATTAATGATAACCATCACAATTAAATAATAATATTTAATCGTTTATTTACATTCATAAGCTATCAAACAGATTAAATATTAAAATATAAATACCTTATAATTATGGGGTTTTATAGTCATAGGAAATTTCTATATAAAATTACATTGGATAAATTACAATCTTATATGATGAGAAAAAAATATTTCATGTTTTAAATCATATGGTGGAAGATAAATTAAGCATATCAAAAAAATTAGACGATCCTTTTATTAAATTCTTGATCATCCCATTGTTTTATATCATTCCATATTCTTAAAAAATATATAAATTTTCAATTCATCTAATCAAATTATTTTTAATTAAATTTTTTATTCGAAACCTCAATGAAAAAAATATGTGTCATGAAATTTTTATAATAACACAAAAATTTTCATTATTATCTAGTTTTTTTATATATATCGTTGAATTTGATATAATACTTAGTAAAAATTTTCATTAAAAATAAAATTTAAATAATTGATTGAAATATAATAAAATTTGGATTCATGATGAGGTTATGGAATTCATTTTCATTATAGTTTATAATTCATCATCTAAGTCATGTCTAGATCAACCTCTAATATCTCAAATGATCTTCATGAAAAGAATAGAGGACGCAACATACTAATGTATGGGGTAATATTCAATGTGATGATTTATATTTTTAATAGGAAGAAATAGAATTAATTTTTTTAGGAATTACGTGGACATTCACTTGGTTATGGAGCTGAGCTTTCAATTTATTTAGTCACTGATGTAACACTAAAATCCAAGACTCCCTATAGAGTGTCCATTATTGATTTTGTAGATTTAATTAATCTCCTTGATTAATTGACTTGTAAATTATTTATACTCCCTCTTATTTAACATTGGAAAGCTATATTTCATTTTGTTATGAAGAAATATGTTTCAATGAGGGTATTCATTGATTATATATATATTAATATTATTATGATAAAGATAACATATCCTCTTCCTCACAATAATGACTTATTTGATCTACATCATGGAGATATTTATTTTTAATATATTATTCTTGGTTTTGGATAGCATTATTTTCATTAAAATATACAATATAACCTGAATAGTATTTTACATATTAGGTATATAAATTAAAATTTAAAAATATTTCTCTATGGATTGACTAATGCACCAACTGTTTTATGGATCAAATAAACAAGGAATTCAAGAAATAACATGATAATGTATTTTTTTATTATTTTATAATATATTGGTGTACACTATGATATTTGAGGATTATAAAGAACACGTGTGTATAATTATTGTGAATCATAGAATAAATTTTTTTAATGATAAATTTATATATTTTGAATTTTGTAATTAAATAATATATTTTCTATCACATGTTTTCTCAAGGGATGGAAACGCAATAGATCCAAAAATGGAAAAGTTAGTCGAATAATGGAATATAATAATTTATATTAATTAGGTATGTTTTAATTTTTTTATAGGTTGCCATCAATTATTTTTTCAAAAACAAATCCTGATTAGGTATCATGTTAACTAATCATACACACACATGTGTTATGTGTATTTTAAAATAGGAATATGATGAACGTTTTAATGAGATTTTTCAATATATCTTCTTTCATAATGAACTTGTCATGAGGCAAAGGTGGTGGATTGAGCTACTCCACAATTATGACTTCTCAATATACTACCATACTGTGAAACAAACCATGGTAGATGATGTATTGGGAAGTAAGGGCCAAGAATATCAAAACTAAATGATGAAATGAGAGGGAAACTCTGTTTATTGATCTAGTAAATATGTATATTGGAATTATTATAGAATATGAAGCATCATTAGTTTTTCAAATTTTTTTAATTCATAATTATTAGAAATGAAAAAACCTAATCAATCTCTTGGTGTGAATTTTTTAAAAAATATTAATGATGAAATTATGTAAAAATTTACATACTTCACATATAAAATAGTCATTCTATAATATGGAATGATGATTTCTATTGCCTCTTTACCCTATCAAAAAAATAATTATTGAATTACTTTCATATCTTGAATTTCATTATACACCCTGATATATCCTTGATGTTTTTTAATTTCATAAAATGTTTATGAAAGGATAAAATGAAGTTGGAAATTTATTTTTATTTGCAATGATGATTGGTTTCTCAACAAGTAAATTCTATGTGACAATATCTAAGTGTATTCAGGGAACCTCTACATATATTTAAAAGAAAATGGGATTAAATTACATTTTATATTTTCACTAGAATACAAAATAATATAAGAAATAATATTTTGATTTGGGTTATAATTCCTAGACATTTTGAATCATCACATTTTCTCATGATAATATATTATTTCCCACTAGAGCACCTTGACTGACTTAATAGTAATGAATTTGTATTGCATCATGGTTCACCTCTTTTCATTCTGTCTGATATTGACCCATGATCTATATAAAAATTATGGATATTTATTCATATGGATATTAATATCGAGCTCCATTTTTACAACCACTTTTCACCCTCAAAATAACAAGTACTCATAAAAGAAAATGAATGTTTTTTAAGAATCATTGTGGCCTTCTGCACTTTTCATTCATGGTATGTGGTATCAGCATTTACAATTGGCTTAGTTCACCTATAATAATATCCTTCATTCATGAATTAAATTATATCATATGAAATGTTGTAAAAACTCCCTCCCCACATCATGTAAACATCTGTGGCCGCTAAAGAGAGAATATAGATAGTGACACCCATTCCCTACCCCCAGTAGGAATTGGGTTGGTAACTAGCATAGATGGTGATGTAAACATAAAGATAAAAGGCATTATACATTAATACAAAACATGTTAAAGGGAGATGTAATATTATTTCCAACGAACTCCTTCGCATACTACAGAATAGTGGAAAATCTAAAATAAAAATATTGAATGTCATGTAATTACTACTGCAAATGAATGGAAATATGAATGTATAAATATAAAATGAATGATGACATCGACCATGATGCCCTAATAGCTCCTTCTAAATCCCAAGCTAATCACAATCATCCTGATGTCTAACTTGATCCAACTAACGTGAAAATTAGTTTATATATATAGGGATATTATAAAAAAGTATATTATATAGAATCATCTCATAAAAGTGTAAATAATGCTTGAAAAATAAAAAGATAACCAAGTAAATTTAACTCATCACCTAAATAGGTGTACTATGATCCTAACATCTCCATATATTCCCTCGCCATGTATCACATAAAATAAGATAAAATATAATAGGAAATGTCAAGGGTAACCAACTACTGATTCCCCTCAGAATTTCCGCTCTTCACCAACATCACATTTCATTAGTATATCCCTCCAAAATACTTTCCTACACACACCTATTTCAACAACCACAACATCCACCTCATGCAACATAGTACCATGTCCACATAAAAAATAGTATGTGGATATTATCTAGGATCCCCATATCTTGTAAAACTTCTATAATACATTGGGGATTATACCACAATCCATTACATCCCATATACTTCATAAGGATCTCCAAGACATCATTGTAAACACACGTTATACATATAGTAGTCCATAAGAAACTATATTTAGAGTATATGTCTTTGAAATAACAACAATCAACTATATCCCTCCACACACATATATTGGATAAATTAACTATTTCAAATACCAAAACGATTAACTACCAATAGAGGAGAGTGGGGCCAAAGGGGGTAGTTAGCCATATATCCTCACACTATGTTATTGGGGAAAACACAACCCCAATGCTAAGAATACTGAGGGTGTTAGTTTTCCTAACCCACATGGATGAGTAGCCTATAAAAACAAATAATGTACATGATATAATATATCTCAAAACCTCATTATGGGAAAAAGCTAGTCATGAAATCAAATTCCCCAAACTTCTCTCAAACAACCGACTTCCACTACACTGACCATATATCTTATAATCCCACAACCATTTGAGGAACTACATTAAATTAATATATTCATTTTCATATATTTCAATATATGTCAAATAATATTTTAACCATTAATAAATAATTATAATTTTTAAATTACATTTGAACACCATTAAAATAGTATTTTTTTCCTTTATGTACATGTAAAAGAAGTCCTTGTCTTCTCAGAATTATAACCTCCGCATTGCATCCTAGTAAGATCCAACCACAAGGGATAAACATTTAATCATTAATTATCATCATAAATTCTATTTTATTATGTATAGTAGAAAAACATCCTAATATACCAATCAAGGAAAGAAACCAAGAAAATAAATATGGATCATGTAGTGTAAAAATGAAATAAAATAAACAAAAAAGTCTTCAACTAAACAACAAATTCATAAAACCTTCCAGTTTTCATATCAATGAGTATTCCCAGATTCAAACAATTTCATCTTTTATAGACTCCTCCGAAAACCGATGATCATATCATAATGCATTTATCTACTCTAGTAGTAAACTTTTTCCACAAAGTCCATTCCTTATCACCCCTCATACCAAGTCTACCCTCCAGGCTCAGTCATTATAAGATCATGTGACATATAGGCCTCCAAAACCAATAAACCCCAACAAACCTCCCGGTATAGCTATCCCATGATCATATAACTTAAAATCATTATGTATAAAACATAGCCATCGGGAACTTTGCCTTAAGGTAAGGAATTCATCCTTCACACACATCAGGCTCTCAATACTCCAAAAAACAATTCACTTCTCTATTAAATGAAATATGGAAATCCATTCCATAAAAAGGTATTATCTTTGTTCACACAACAAGTAATCATTCCATCATGAATTAACCAGTTCATTATTCATAGTTTCCAATTATGGGAATCATTTGAAACAATCTATCTCAAGATATTCCAACATAATTAAAACATAAATTTAACATTGCTTTAATTATTATATCTAAAACCATTGCCATTATTCAGATCCATTTAACAAATAAATAAAACAAGCATACATGCATCAATTTTAATATCATTAAATTACAACAACAACCAGATTCATTAAACATTACACTTTAATCTATTAAAAATTTATTTATTAATTATATCTAGATTTATTTTTGTTACCAATTTTACATTATAAAAAAGTATAATAGGCACAAAATTGGTATAAAAATGTTTTGAAAATAAAAAAGGCAAATCATTCTAATTGTTCAAACAAAAACATCACCATGTGATCGACACTAATTCATTAATTCTGTTGAAGTAGTTATTTTGTTAATTTATGTGTGATCCATGACGCTAAATATTTCTGAATTTAAAATTGTGTGTTATTAAATAATTATTTAATGAATCCCATACCTTCAAAATTTAACATCATTCTTCGCATAAGAATGTACTAACATCGATGGTCATGATCACCTATTCTTTTAGAACTACAAAAATATAAGGGTGTCGAAACACAACTTATCCAACAAAAATCGATTCCATAGAAACATTATGATCATGCGTTACTACATGGAAAATAGGAATTTTAGGAAACAAATTCAATAGACCACAATAACAGAGGTAGAACATACCTTGTAATGAAGAAACATTGATGGAGGGAAGGTAAATATTTATCCTTAAAAAACCCAAAAATGTATAATAGGGGGTCAACTAGATGCATACGGGGAGAGGGATATCCCTAAATGCTATCAGTTTATTATTATCCAAGAGGATATAAGTCATTAAAATAGAACAATTTTTTATAATTACATGATGTTTATTCTTCTTCCATGTACAATAATCTTCTAGGTTTGGTTCCTCTAATAATTGTGATACATTACTATTTATTTAACCCCAAAAACAGACACATTGTAAAGCTAATTTAAACGATGTGTAATTATAACATGAAGTTTAATACATAATGTTTCCATAAATTTGTATCCATACTCAACCGTAAATCCTCTAACCCCCCCCCCCCACCTTCGAGTAACATGGTCTTCAAAAACACTCAATGGGTCGATCAACATGGATCTGGCCCTCTATATTAGATACCATTCAAAACATTCACTTCCATGAGAATAAAAATCATTATAGAGAAGAATAAATAATAGGGACATCCAAATAACCACCCTATAAGATGCCTCTAAAAATATCTAACCCACATAAGAGCTCATCCACATCAATACAAAAACAACGGTCTTGAAATGGTCTGTAGATGAACCACTCATCGGGACATTACCACTTATAACAAGATAGTTGAAGAATCCAAAAACATAAATTTAAAAATAGAAATCGTGTGGTATACCCCATGTTTCTATTCCTCCCATTGAAAGAGAGTAATTAAAACAAAGTAACAAGAGAGAGAGAGAATTTTTTAATTATAAAAAGGTACCCAACTACATAATGTACAATGTTAAAAGAGAACAGCTAAACACCAAATAGATTGGGGTACTAGGCACATATTTGTGACTCACATTCCAAGGTACCCTCCACCATGACACTAATTCTCCACTATACATAAACCGTGGGGACATCACACATACACAACACCTTTACTGGCGGTCCTAGATCTTAATAGTATTCTCCTCAAAGTCACATCATCATTAGCATCGATCTCACTCCAAATGATATCCTTAGAGTCATTATATAGATAATGACAATGCTCCAACATGTGAAAAACAACATGTTTTTTGTTCGGCATTTGGGTAAGTGTTATTTTATATGTCATGACTCTTGCATGAGCTAAAACATTGAATGACCAAAAAATCCAAGGATAAATCCTACTCCAATGACCAAACCATCACATCCAATGATAGGGAAAAACAATCTGGAACAGAGGATCCCCAATGCCAAACTATAAATGCCTCCTTCAATGGTCGGCATAGAATTTTTTATTATCATTCATTGCATTAATCTTCTCTTAAATCAAATTAACCATCTCTTTCATGATATATACCAGTTTCAGTACAATAAAGGATTACTCTTTAACCTTGGTCTAGCATAAATGAGAATCCAATGAACTTCTATACATGGATTTAGATTATTCCTTACTGATAGTTGTATGAAATATAAATTTTTTAGAAACCAATACCAAGAATTGTTTCCTCATCAATGATCCTCTAAAATCTAGGACCCAAGTGAGAAAATTGTTTTCAATAATATGTATGGTCTTCTCAGTCTGACCATCTATCTATGGATGAAAAATTGTGCTATGGCTTGGAATAGGAAAAAATAATTCTAGAAACTTATCCAAACAATGAAGGAGAATTTATGATGATGATAAAAAATGATCATCCTCAATACTTTTGGGAATCTAACCACTTACCCTAGATACTATAGTGATAAAACCACCATTGAGATTGACTCCTTGATCACTATAAAGTGGGATGATTTCATCAAATGGTTTAGTACCAGCTGTCACGAACCATCCCAAGTCGACCCTGAACTGGTCACCCATGCCAGCTCGCGACAAGTCCCGAGAGGCATTCCCGATCCTCCCTCGATGGTGACAGGAACCAAGGGCATCAATATAGTACACAAGGGAATGATTTCTACAATATATAAACAATAAAACAAACAATGGAAATAAACGGACAGCCCAAAAAGAATTTATATAAAAATTGAACTAAATATTATTTTTACAAGAAACTAAAAGTAGAACAAAACCAAAAACTCAACTGAACAATCATGATGACCAACTAACTCCATGTGACACTTTTGGACACTGTCCAACATAATGATCAAATGTCTCCCAAGGTGATCAAACTAAATTTGAAACCTGCACAAAGGCTAAAAAAAGAAGACTATAGGCGTGAGTATTAAAACTCAGTAGGTTATCCCAATATTCTATTCCAAATGAACATTACATTAAAATTAAAGAAACATAAATTTATAGTTTTAAATTCAAGATATGAATGTATGGTTTTCAAATGAGGTTACATGCTATAATAATTATCATACAAAAACATGCATGCTTAATAAACAAAAATGCAAGTAACAATTTTCATCAAAGAGGTGCAACATCAAAATGAATATAGTTTTCAAGGGGGCTGCTTTAAATAATTTTAACTTTTAAATATACAAAACATACTACATAATTTACCAACCAAACACACCATATGCCGACGGTGAGTACAAAATAGCCAATGAGCACTAGTCACGGGAACACCCCTAGGCACTAGTTAGTTGTGAGCCCTAGGTACCTCATATCTCAGTGAATGTAACCATTATAAATATCATTTCTCGTGCACGAGCCACTAGTAGGGAACATACCCATAACCTAGTGGTCCCCAATCATCATCATTATCATAGTTTAGTTAGTGTTGTCATCGTCAAACTTGCTACCTGAAATAGAGTCCAACCACCACAGAATCACTAGCATACTAGTACACGTCCACCCACCTAGATACTCGGGATTCCCTTTAGTGATCAATCAAGTTATAAATATTATCAAATAAAAATTTCACATCCACATTACATTCCCAAACTATAAAAACATAAACATCCCATAATAGTTCTTCATATTTCTTACACGAATTAACAAACCGCTATATATTTTGGTAAAATAATTTCATGAAGTGTATTGAGGATTTTCACATAAAACTCATTCAAAAACACTCTTTCAATTATAATAACACATTAAAACCAAACCAAATAATATTTGGAAGCCCTAGAAACATTTAATAAAATCATAAAATGGACCATAAAATAATACAATTACACAACTGGGTATACAAAAGTAAAACACTCCTTCATTTCTAGGAAATTCCAAACGGGCCATTAAACATTTTCTCAAAAATAACATTTGAAGAAGGTATGCATTTTAATTTTATTTAGGATGGGTATAAACCCAATTTACAA
Source organism: Viscum album (assembly GCA_963277665.1). Lineage (NCBI taxonomy): Eukaryota > Viridiplantae > Streptophyta > Magnoliopsida > Santalales > Viscaceae > Viscum > Viscum album. The sequence continues at coordinate 2,012,907,493 of OY728157.1, forward strand.
ATAGAAAACCACATTCATTAATATCTTATAATACTCAGGTTACATATTCAAAACACAACCATTTTCATAATGATGTGAAACGGTCCATTTTTGGGAAACTCGGGCCAAAATATGTTGTAAACCAAAAACCCACTTGTTTGTAAAAACAAATCCAATTTGGAAATCCATATAAGGACCCAAAAATAAAATTTATCATTCTTACAATCCATTTATAAATCCAAACAAATAACTTTTAAATCACACATCACACATAATAGCCAATGAGTAATTTACAGAACACATGTCATGCCCTTTTTAAACAAAACAATTTGTTTTATGTACATGAAACGGAATAAACAACCAATTGAATCTCATATTTTCATTAAATATACTGTAACATGTTAAAAATACCATAAAACAGATTATAAGCCTCACAAAATATTTTCAAAATATAACAGAACATTTAAACAAACACTTGTTGATCACTTTCATGACATAACAACACTACCTTTCACAAAACAATGATTAATGTACCACTTTGCACACAAATAAAATTATAAAAAGGCATAAAAACAAAATTAAAAATGTATATCAGTTTAGGGGAATATTAAAATGGTGAACCTGAATGATAATGGCATGTTCAACAGATATCCTACCTCAAATCACTGGCGTAATTGAAACGCATACCCGAAATCACCCGCCACGGGTTTATAAACCCTAAAACTATAAAAACCAGACCTAAAAAACAGAAAACCCAAAAAACATCGTATAAAAAAACCATGGGTCGATAAATACTAGGGGAAAATATAAATCCAAGAAATAATTAAGGGATGGGGGAGAGGAAGGAGAAAGGAGAAGGAATGTCACCTTTCACCCGAGAAAACTCTTCGTCTTCCATTAGATATGCAACCCTATAGAGAATGGAATGGAATGAATTTTCATGGAGACACTCATAAGATGTTGAAGAACCTAGGAAAGAATATTGGTGTCTAAATGAGTACTAATTTATTGATTTATGAATTATACAATTTACCTTCTCAATTCTGGATGATTAGAGGTTTCCTGAGAATTTTCGACCTAATCCGCGACCCATATGAGCTCCAAAGAGGTAAAATAGATTATGAGGGTTAGGATAGGGTTATTGGATTCTAGGGGGAGGTTGAATCACCAAAAAATATTAAAAAAATGAAAATTATATAAAAAGAAACGAAATATTTTTTTTAAAATAGGAAATGGGCTCATGGGCTGGCCCAATACCTAAATAAGTAACCCAAATTCACCCTGCTTATGAATTTATAATGAGTCCAAAAGGATAAATAAGTTATAATATATCTGAATAGGACATTAGGGAAGTTTAATGGGTGAAAAAGGATGAAAAAAAAGAGTTATAAAAGAGTCATATTCAGTTTTTAAAATTGGGAATGTGCTCACGGTTGGCCCAAATCATGAAGTAACCACCCTTTCTTCCAAAAGTACTAAACAAACATTGGGTATCGCAAATTAGGGTGTTTAGACATATATGAAACTTCTTAAATCAGGATTCATCTCAAAAAATACGCATGAAAAGGATTGGTATTTCCAATGGGCCAGATCAATAAAAAGGAAAAAAAACTGTGTGTGACAATTCTCCCCACTATTAAAGCTTTCCGCCCCTAGAAAGCCATAACACTTTCCAGCTGAAAAAAAACTACACCTAAGGATTCCATAACAACATAATCCAGACTATAATTATAAGGAAATATCATTCACTAAAAATTCAACTTAATACTCTTGACTACACAAAACACAACTCACAACCACGTCTGGAGAATCAACGGAAAGATGAAGCCACCACCTCCACAACCAAGCCAAGAACCCGATTGTTGGACCTTCTCTCAATGAACCCAACCATCATCCAATTCAAAGAGAACTCAAAAAAACTAAATATTACAGGGGTTTCTAGAATGGACACCCGACCATTAAGAATCAACTAGCACTCGAAATTTTCTTAGGATGAAAATCCAGGAGGCACATAGTGGGTCTCCCCACCATTAGAAACCAACTAGCAACGAACAGACAAGAATTCAACATGATCTAGAATTGGGCCTCACTCACACAAACAAACATCACTTGATCACCAAACAAAACCTTAATCTAAATAGGAACTCATAGATACATTTCAAAATTCAATCTCACTACAAATGAGGGGAAGAATGGACAAGGAATACGATAAAACACATCAACATCACCGTACAGAACTGCTCTCTCCAAAAGAAATCTCACGACCTAGAAGCACTTTTAATAGATCACAAAAAGCTCTCAATTCCAATAAACAGGTTGAGGCATCATCAAAAGAGGTGGATTTTAAATTTTAAAGGAATACATTGGTGTATCAGCAGGAAATATTTAAAATGGAGAATTGTCAATGGCCACATCACAACATCAAACACATCTTCAGAAACCCAATGAAAATTACCCCAAAACTGAGCCACCAAGAAGATCTCATATCTAGATAGAACAAGAGTATGAATTATAGATCAAATGAAAGCTAACCAAATAAAAACCTCTTCTAATACATAGAAAAATCAAGCCACATAACCATTGGTTTTAAAAAAGTAACAACTTTCAACTCAAAACAATTTTGAAAAAAAACTAACATGGTGGGTTTCCACAATCACCAATGGTGTTTCATCAAGTCTCACCCACATGAACTTTTCCATGCCACCCCAGGCACCCAAACACCATACAATATAGGCCATCCGTCTAGATATAAATAAAACAACGCATGTGAGCACCCATGAGAACCCCAAAGGCTAAAACAAAACAACATCATTCCAAAAAATTACCTTCATAAGGAACACCAACCACCATGTCAAAAAACCTTTTCATATTTCAAAAAAAAACCACAAATATTTAAGAACCATTTTTATAAAGAACTACCCCTTTTCATTTTTAAAAACTTTTTAAATATACAAGCAACTCCAAACAACCCCTTCCCAATTATTTAAAAAGAAAATTAGCACGGTATATTTTCATAATCCAAGGTCCATTGAGACCAATACCATTTCTAGTAAAACACAAACAGATCAAAACCAATTTCCAAAACTAATTTATCCTATTCAAAAACTTTTTAACATCCCAAAATACCTAATTTAAAAAAAAATATCCAAAATCACCTTAAAATGATTCACAATTTCAAAAAAAATTATTTCAACAAACTACAAGTTTAGATTATGTATAATTCAATCCCTTTCAATCATTTCCACATACCTCCATTTTTTAACAAAAACACAACCTTCCAAAGCCATTTTTATATTTAATTTTTGAAAACCCAGTTTTTCAATTTTCAAAATCTATTCCTTCCATTAAAACACATTTCTACAATTCTCACACAAGGATTTTAAAAACAAAAATTCAGAATACAAGAATGGTCCAAGAGACCCAAAAAGGGAACTAGTGTTGGTGGGTGACTTGACCATATCATTGGAGGGAATTTTCTAAATACAACACCAACACAGAGAGACTTATTAGGACCATTCCCCATCTCCACATGGATTTCCAGGCTCTGCGAGCTCACCGAGGCCATTAGGTAGACTCCCCTTGTCATATCCCAACACCAAAATATCAACCATAACAAAGGACACTAATAAAACCGGAATTCCCATGGAAACACGAGGATTAGATAAAGAAAGAGTCTGTGACGCTCTTCTTGCACTTACCCCTTAATTCCCAAAAATCCTACTCCATCTACCTTGAAATCCCCAAAATAAAAAGGGCACTTCAAAAAAGAACGGTCTTCTAAGAGCCGACCTCTTCTGATACCATTTTTTCACGAACCAGCCCGAGTCGACTCTGAACCAGTCACCCAGGCCAGCCCGTGACAAGTAATTCTAGAAACATATCCACAAAATGAAGGAGAAAATGAGGATTTTGATATAAAATGACCATGTTGAATACTTTTGGTAATCTCATCACTTACCCTAGATATTATAGTGACAAAACCAGCATTGAGATAGAATCCCTGATCTCTATAAAGTGGGATGATTTCATCAAATGATTTAGTACCACCCATTTTGAATCATAGAATCCCTAGTCTCATGGAATTCCCATAAAAATTTCCATCAATATATCTATTTTCTCCTATTGGGGTTATTCAAAATGCTGGAGAAAACCACTAGGATCACAATGCTAGACATTAATCGTTTGGAAGACAAAAAATGTGAAACAATCCATGCAACTACAAGCATCAACCCATGACCCACAAACATATATACCAATGTTCTAAAAAATATTTAATCAATATTTTGTACCATATAAAAAATCTATGGAAGTCTCATAGAATCATCTCACACATAGAAAATGGAAGGAAAACCCTTCCCTAAAACAACACTCATTGTTTTCTATCATCAAACAACCATCAGGGGCCTCACCGCAAAAAACTCGGTCACCCCCAACCACAAACTCAGGATTCAAATATTATGGTTCTTCCAATTGCTAAAACAAATATGAATACACCATAATCTATAAAATAAAACCTCTTTAATTGAATCTCCAATGTCATAGTTTAATAATAAAAGGTCATCCATCACCATCCTGAAATGACCTGATTCACGCATTTCATCACTACCCAACCTCCTAATTAGCGTATTGGTAATAAAATTACCCTATTTTGGTTTATATAAATTATCAATGTAGTATTATTTTAGGAACTCCATCCATTGACACTAATGAATGTTTAAGTCATATTGGGATAAATCATACCTTAGGTTTTTTTCTACGTGAATACCACAAAACAATCACTATTGATGTATTATCTCAAAATATTTATGATAACACTAGCTCTCCAAAATCATGATCATGGGTGGCATTGTTACATTCCTGGGGACATAACTATTGAGAACCATATTATATTACTGATCTCCACTACATAAAAATAGATCCCAACACAAGACATTCAGTGTCACAAAAAACCTCAAACGTAACTCCTATTTGAAGAATAGTACATGAGAATTGAAAAACATATCCATCAGATACTCCGATGTTTTTTGACATTGATCAGCCTAATGGAACACCAGATCAATTATAATCATTTATAATAGAGGAGTAGAAACCTAATATAAATTCACTGTGAACCACTTATAATACCATACAAGAATAAGGAAACAACACACCTTGGCTGGTATATTGGGGAATTACCAATAAATACCATTACTATATTCAACAATCAACATATACTAATAATTAGGAAATAATATTCCCAATGAAACATACTTCTCAAGACCATAACACACAATTTAGAAACATCCCAGAAACCTGCTCATGGTGATGGACTCCCAAGATGGCCTGAAGAAAATCTACATGTTACACCTCGAATACAAAGTACACAAGTATTTCATCGATGAAAACCACCATGAACTTATCCTAGAACTAATGTAAAATAGGGTTGATTATCCCAATGAACAAAGCTAGATAATTCATCACACCAATATTATATCATATATGATCTTATAATATTTCTTGGTTAATAATATTTTTGTAGTATCTTCGTTTCGTGTGTTAAATGATTTATTTTACTTTATATGCTTGGTTACGTAAGTCATGTTTATTATAGATAACATGTTTTTGAATCACATAAAGAGTTATCTTATGTTCATAAATTTTATTTCTAATCATAAAATGAAAATTATTCTTGAATTCTTAAGACTAAGAATGAATCTAATCACGTTCGTGGTGACGGTAATCTGTACCTCTACAGAAGTGATAATATCATTTTGTGGATGGTGATATCATGTGTAATTTCATGGTATATCATATATACTGAAAATTTATAATTTATTATTTATTATTTAAATTATTTATACCCATTATCAAACCCATAAAAATAATTAAGTGTTTGATTAACAAACTACACTACGACTTGGAGACGGTAAGTTGTACGTATGCACGTATGGTGACTTTTTTGTTCAAAAGATGGATAAAATAATGAATATGGTTGTTCCATTTTTATAGTAACATCATAGTATATATAAGATACTAAATTTTTTATTTCAAACAACCTATAAAGAGGATGTTGAAGAATAAAGGAACTTGAAAGAGGTGATGAAATATTAACTTCTTCTTCAGGTTTGTTTTTTTATTTGAAAAAAGGAATCCATAGGTTTTCTTTATGACCAAATTAATAACTCTAGGATGAACAGTGAAATGTTAATAGGATATTTGGAGAGGGTATTGCTGATAAAAATGGATTTGGAGGTGTGAAATTAAATGAAGCGGAACTGCCTTTTTATAAGAGAGGTGAGGGTAACTTAATGAAAATCTTGAAATATTATTTTATAGAAAAATTATTTTCAATTTCTAATGGCTCAAAAATGATTTATTTTGAGGATAATATTGGTAGGGATATAATCCAATAGTATTTGGATAGGTTTAGGTCACCATATTAACATTATATTTTATATTTAACTCTTTGTTAAATAGTTTGATATTTATCATGAATATTTTGTATTTTTATATTATATAGTTTATAAAAATACTATAACAAGGCAAGTGAACCACTAGTTGTCAATTATTAATATATAATACCTTATCAATGTCATTTTGGAGAACCTTATATTTTTAGTAACATTATATCAATTAATAAAATAGTATTTTTTTTTAAACACAATTTTGTCAATTTTAACATAATTTATAGTTTGATTTTTTATAGCCATAAAAACATTATAACATTGAATAAATTTTATTTAATTTACCCTAAAATGACATATTATCCTAGAAAATTAGGTGAATTCCTCAAAAGTCTCAATTTAATTTTATTTGGAAATTTATAATATCAATTATTTTAATATTCTATTTTTAAGGTAATTACTGCATCATCATTGTGTCATAAATAAATCAAATTATTTAATTTTTAAAAAATATAATAAAATGAAATTTTTTAGATAATAATTCTAGATTTCTAATGAATATTTATAGTTGAATTTATATTTTTTTACACTTTATTAAAAATGGTTTTGTTATGGAACTTTGATTTTATGTTTTTTAACTCTTCTTTAAATAAAATAATAATAATTGTCCAAATCTAATCCTAGTGGACCAAAGAGGATAATATTTAATTCTTAAGGTTGTTTTTGGTCTAATTATAATTATCCAATAGAATTAGAACACGTGTTAGAATAATTATAATATCATTTTTACCATATATTATCCAATTTACTTTTAACCATTGTAAATAAATGTCAAACGTTTCTATTCCACAAAAATTATTTTCATATTATTGAACCTCATTTTACTTATTGATGGCATATATGTCTCCCAGATTTCTGATATTTAACCCACAAATGTGGTAAAATTATGTTTTAGGCAAATTTGTAAATGCTTCTAATAGGTGGGTAAAATATGGTAAAAATTTTAATAAACTTTTATATATTTAAACATATTATAAAATGACTCCAATGAATTAGAATGAACATATAGTGTTATTATGTATATATTTTGGTAAAAAATAAATTAATATAACAAAAATATTTATTTAAATAAAAAGATGGTTTTAAATAATAATGATGTTTTTTTTCACTACTCATCAAAAATTTAACATTTTCAAAAAAATTGAAAAATTTCACCTTCAGCTAGTTTCGAAATTAATAATTCAAAAATGATGTCCATTTTGAAAAATAAAAATTATAAAATTTCAAAAAATATGTATTATTATTCATAACGGCTAGTTTGATTGGTTGTGGTGTGTCAAAACTCCTTGTTGCGTACAATGTAAGCTACTGCATTATTCAAACGCTTGGGGTGTTACATTAGGTGTCTTTTCATATATAACAGTGGTTTTCTAATAATATTGATGTTTTATGAGTAATAGTGTGGATATGATTCATTATAAATATTCATATTTATAATAAAATAAGAATAGTGTATGAAACATTATATAATGCTAAATGGAAATCCAAATACAAATTTAAAAAATAAATATGAGACTCTAAAACTATATTTCAATCATGAATGAGTAGACTAGTTCACATAGTTTTTTATCCCACATTTAAAATCCCAAAACTAACAAAAAAACATTATATCTTGAAATCTAGGATCCGCCCAACACTTTTGATAAAAAATATCATTCATCCCATACATCACATATAGATCCATTAAATTTATTAACATTTGGTTGAACAATTTCTCATACACATTTTACTATGAATAATGTATTTACACATCCTAATGGGATGGTGTTATGTCTTTGTGTATACTCAATAGGTCACCACCTACAATTTCCCAAGGTAATATCGATTCATGTAACAGTATATGAAGACAAAAATTAGTGAAACACAAAAAAAATTATTATCCTAAATAAATGATCATAAATCTACCATGATTGATCATCTACATACCACATCTACTACCATTGGGGAACAACACATCCATAGTCTTTCATACTAAAAGATCCCAATGACATCCAACAAATATCTAGTCACATCTTACTGTCACCTGGAATCACCATAATGACAAAGAGGGGTACCCAAAATCCTTATCATATTACCAATGGACTTCTAAACCATAGATCAATAGTTCTGTGCATCTCAAGGAATTGATAAAAATTTCCTTTACCAAGACTGTCTCACTATCCTCAACATATATCTCATGCATTGATAGCCTCCCAATTCATCTAGGGGTATCATAAAACACAAATCACATTAAACTATTGTGTATCATCCTCTATATTATTGACCCTCATCATCTCCAAATTTTACATTACATCATTATATACCCCAAATGAACCAATGCTAATACCACCTCATGGAATCTGTCATAATTTTCCAAAACACTAACAGACTAATTCCCAATTTAAAACGAATCTCAAATACCCTATATCCTCACATTATTGAACCATTATCTCTACCCCAGGAATAAGTCAAAACTACAAAAATTACACCAATAAACCAAATCTTCCAACCCCAAATGATCAAAATCACTCATATAAACATGAGATACATTGATAATATTATTATGGGACTACATCACACACGGATACCCATTAAACAAAATATAAAACACCAAAAATTTGTTTTTGATTGACCCTAAAACAATAAACCAATTTATATTTATCTAAAAAAAATATTTGAAATATTATCCTGTACATTTGAAAATACATACAATGTTGGATACAATAAATGATTTTATTCTTGATGAATAAATAAAACCATTACCATATAAAATTTACACATAACCTGTGACACACATATTTATCTAAAAGTAACATTGAAAAATCATCCCAAATTCATCAAGACTCCACTCATCAATGAAATCTTGTCATTTATACTTTAGTAAACTAAAAACTAATTATATAAGAATATACATTTTTCAAAAATGATAAGGAATATATATATATGGTGATTGAACTAAATATTAAGTGGTATATGTCATTTATTCATCCATATAGCTACTTCTTACTTCAATATTGTTTAGGATCTAGTAATAATCCCAAAAAAAAATTTATAACATATAAATGGAAAAACAAATATTAAAAACTATGGAAAACACCTATAGCTTATTAAAATGGCCATAATTATCAATATAAATAGAATTAATTAAATTAAATATTCATTTTATAGAAAAAATATAAAAATTATATCATAATCACATTTTCACAATCATTGTTATATTTATGTGTAAACCCTTACATGTAGGAAAATTTCAAATAACCCATGTAGACTCTTACATATAAAATGTCCCACAGAAATCATTCATAAATAAATCATAATGTATTATACCCTTATGCATTTGATGAAATTTACATATCATGGAACATACCCATATTTTTATACTAGGGTTCCTAAACATTAAAAAATTCACACAACATTATTACTCTCTCATACCATAGGGATAGTCATTTCCATTAAAATCATTTATTATTTAAGAAAAATATGTATACGGTTAGTTTTAACATCTCCAAAAGTGAAAATTATGCATCGCATGGTGACCTATTGTAACTTATAGAAATATTATATTTAACAACTTCCCACCCCTTCAATTGGTTATCTTTGTTTAGGGTGAAGCAAATCTATATGTATTATTTCAAAAAGTGTATATTTTATATGATGGATAATTTATAAGACAATTTTTCATTCTCCCAAACATCTTCTATGGACCCAAAACAATATAATTACCTACAACTCACACAAATAATATAGAATGAATAAGAACAAAAAAATTAATAATTCCAAAGAAATATCTCATTGATATCAATTACATTCCATACATTAAATTATAACAATTTCAAAAAAAAATTATTCCACCCATCTTCCAATTGGAAATGTTATACCCAGAACATGGATATGACTTGAGAATGATCTTGGCCTATATAAACACCTCTAACACCTAATCATGGTAGACATTAGCATGTTTGATCATAAATTTGTTCTAAGCTATAACTTACAAATATTCAAGACATTATAGTCATCTCAGCATGGCCATTCAACTGAGATAATACATCAAATTACCTTGAGTTAATTTATATATATAATGAAATGAAAAATACAATCATATATGGTCTAAAGAAATATCTCAAAGAAGTTATTACTCACTAATAGATTATTTGGTTAAAACACTAAATTATATATCTTAATAAATATAAATAGTGTAATAGATGAAAATTATTTTTAAAATGTTTGGGGTTAAGGTCCCATTATAATAGTAATGGAGGCCATATATTGCTATCGTGAGAGGTAACACATTCTTGAATTGATGTCCTAGTTACCTATAGGATTATATAAGAGGACCTAAGACCCTGGATGAGTAGTGTCTAACATGACATTTCTGATTTTTTTATATCATGTTTCCCTATTAGTAATCATTATGTCGTGATCCCATTATTAATGTTTTATGACCCTCTGAACCACTGCATTTTGAACTACCTCATCATTTTGTAGAACCCCTCCATCCAGGGTGTGGGAGGAGGGATGGATGATTTGATTCACCAAAACCAAATCACTTTTAATATTCTCTACTGATGATGGATGAATGACCATTTCAGGCTTCACCAACGTAATGCTCTATATACTCATACATGTCCCATGTTTATAGTCAGGTCCTTATTCCACTAATCCAACCCATAATTGTTTTGGAATTCAAGATAATAATTTTCGGAACACCAATACATGTACTATTGGACACCCACATGTTAGTGTCTTCATGCACTACCTTCCTAATGTGCCAAGCCATTATCCATGTACCTATAATGCTAACTTCATCCCACTTGTGCTATCCTAGAGGCCATGTGTCCCATAGGCCATACCACCCTATTCTGCTCCTGTACCACTAGAGGCTAGAAATTTCATTCATCAAAACTATATCCCCAAGAATATCACCATAGGTGTCACTATCTTTACCAATCCCCATTGTATTAGGATCTAACAAGGGTTGAACTAACCTGATCAATGAAGTCGGATAGGGATATTTTTACATCTCAACTAACTCCTTGGTAGAAAATGAAGCTAAATAAACACAATGTGTCATGATATATTTTGGATATTACCTTATATATCAAAAAACCAAATAGGAAATAATTTCAAAAATATATAGACCCACATTAGAGCAATTAATTAGTATTTTAACACATTATCATTTTTTGAACAACCATTATTATAAAACTAAAATCATAATACATAGATACATAATGTCTCCTAACACCAAATCCCAACTATTTATGTTTCTATGTCATACATATAATTTAATGAATGTGTTTTTTATCAACATTAGGTGATTACGTATACTTTTATATAATAAAATTTCAAGAAGATTCTAATTAAACTACAAATATCTCATGGATTCAATTTGTATCATATATCAATTTTTTAAGAAAAAAATAAATTAATATATGATAAATATAACATGATATATAAAAATTACTACTATCTATAACACCTTCATTCTAAATATATTTTTTCTAGTATTGGTACTTATGGATCAAGGAGGTAAATCCCATTTCTCATCATATATATTTATTCAACTCAAGGCCAACTATTCATAATATTCGAATATATCGAAATCATCCAGGGATATGTAATGCTTAAGGCATATGATGTATCAATCACCTTAGGGATAAATACTCCATAAAATTTTCATTTATTGATAATGTAAAATGTTATATCTCATGATATATAATATTTCTATATCTCCCTTTTCCATCCATATCCTATCTTGATCCGGATAGAAGTAAATAACCTCTTGAAAACTTATATTAAAAAATACATTACAAATAAGCATCAAGAATAACATGAGTTCTTCCATTGTAAATTAAATTCAACCCAATTTTATTTCATTTAAATTACATATAAAAATACAATAATCTATGAAATCATCATTAAAAATAAATAATAATTTTATTTCCTATCATATAACCATGATCATTCACAATCCAAGTGAAACAAATCATTTTGAAAATCATAACTCACTTTATTGTATAATACACTATATTCACCTACATCATAATATCTTCCCTTACTAAATGAAATATAAAAAAATAAAAGGCACTATCATGCCACATAATTCCCATATTGAATACAGATTAATTGGATAAATGTTTACAAATTATTAAGTATTTGCTTAACTGTTTTCAATTCATTTTTAATTTTTGAAAATCAAGCTCATACAAAACCCACTACACCGCAATGATTGAAAAATATTAAATTATTATAACCCAAAATAAATTCAAGGACTATATGTTTAAATTATATTTATTTGAAAATAATTAGACCAAAAAATACATTAATTATAACAAATTTTCAAATGTTTAGTCTCTAAAAACAGAAATAATCATATATTAATAACATATCAAATTTTAGAACACATCCCATGAATTTAGAACTCAATAAATAATTAATAAGACATATATATCCTCTTTAATATATTATAGTTTCTCCACTTTAACTACATTAATGTAATCCACTAACTATTTTATAAATCCCACAGTTAATCCTGCCAATATAATCAATTTTTCATCTCTTTTAGTGTAATCAACAATATTTCCAAAACCAAAAAATATTTATATAAAAACAAGATTCTATCATCATATTAAAAAACACAAAGATAAATCCCTTGGCTGTATAATAATTCTAGTTATTAAAAAATCTTCTTACAATTATAAAATATTAAAAAAATAATAAAAAAATCATTATTAACATTCATGTGGTACAAAAAAATAACTAGAATTTATTAATTAAATAAATATAATATATATATAATGTAAACCTTCTAAACACTTAAATAAAAAAATAATCACATATTTTTAATCTTCAAAATAATCACATGGATTTGAAAATTGTAGTGCATGTCTATTTCCCTTCTTAATTCTCAATTATCCTCAGTAGGTCAAAACCCAAAAATAATAATTTCCACTTTTGTCCATTTAAACACATAATTAAAATACTTTTTTCACACCTTGTTACCTATATAATAATAGTATTAATAAAATAATATTTATGTAATAAAAAATATAAAAAAATTAATATATAATACTATATAATTCCTTAATTTCATAAAATCACAAATTTACATAATGAGAATAAAGTGGATATCTATATGATAGATTTTTTTTCTACCACTGTATAATATAAATATAAAAAATAATCATTCATTATAATGACTAATGATAATTTTTGAATATAATAAATATAGATTAAATTTGAACTATTAAAAATAATTCAACATCATTATGAACAAACATAAGGCATACCTACTACACAATGAGAAAATATATTTCCATTGATGATGAGACATTTCGATCTAGATAGAAGAAAATGTATACGATTAATGGGTAATGAATATTAGAGGGTGGAAATGAAATAAAAGGGAAATGGATAAATAAAAAATCATTCACCCATTCTTATAGTACTAATATTGCTTTTTTTATTTTACAAAAATCAACTTCTTATTCTAATTTTTTCTTTAATTTCACATAACAGTGAATCACAACCACATCATCCTTCAATTCACACAGCCTAATTTCCATTTATGTTCCTCGTAAAAAGAAAGGACTATTAAAATTCTAGTAATTTTCCCCATTATAAATATTTTAATTTTACAATTAGTCCCATTTATTTTCCCACATATAAATAATATAAATACATTTATTGATATTGAAATGTAATTATAACTCACACAATACAAATGAAAAAAACCCAATTTAACAAATTACACGAATATTAAATTATTCATTAAAACATTATATCAATCACATAATCTCTATTTTATTAAGAACGCTAATTAAAAATATTAAAATACAACAACCAAATTCAATATATAAAGAATAAATTTCCAAAATTCATATAAATGTGTATTTTCCATGTTGTTTCATTCACAAATTTCACATTCCTTGGATATTCTCAAAAAAAAATTGCAATATTTTCTCCACAAATGGAACAAAATAATCATCTAAAGAAGTTATTTTCTAACAAATCTATAAAAATTTTCCAATGTGTTATAAATAATTTAAATCAAACACCGAATTAATTAATATATTATATTATGAGTAAATATTTTTACCACAAAAGGTTTTTAAACACCATGTTATATAGTAATTATTCTATAATAATAGTAGATTAATAAAAATAGTGATATTTATTTCTAAATATAATGAAGTTAGAAAAATTAATATTTTTTATATTATTTCTCTCAAACTCACATAGAATTTCACAAATATAATTAATAATACATTCCATAAAAATGAATTATATAATGTAAATTGAGAGTGGTTTTTTTATATTTTTCATGAAATGATGATCTGGAAAATCATAGTACCAAATATAATAATTTCAAAAATTAATTCTGAGAAAATGTACACATGTCGAAAATAAAGTTATCAATATAGAAAGATGTTTTATTGATGCATAAGAGTTGAATTTAAATTGATAATTAATTTTATTAACATTTGAACCCATTAATATGAAAAGGTATAAAAGTAGGTGTAAAAGAATATAAAAAAATTCAAAAAATAATCTCTAGCATTATCTTATGTAATGAAGTAGAATATATATGATTAGTGAGGAATTTTGATGTTTTAAATTAATTTAATAAAATTTAAATTATGTTATATAGTTTAAAAATAATTTATAAAAAACATGAATATTAATCCTTTATTGGTTCACAACATATTTTCTTGAACGATAAAAATAATTATTTATATTTTGTAGAAAATGAATAAAATGCATTATTTATTAAATGAAACCGAGGTTTATAATTATTAAAAAATGTTTGAGAAGTAATATACCATTAAATAATTATAATATATAAGCGATTTATTAGATTATTTATATAATAGTTGATTTATTTAGAAAATATATTGATATAATTATGTAATTTATCTATAAAAAAATTTTATGTGGGATTAACAAGATAATATTTATAATAGTTTGTATATTACATTGAAATATATTTTCATTAATGCTATCAATTTTTTTTCAATTTTTATATTTTCAATTGGGAAAAATTATATCTAAAAATGAAATTCATGGGATGAATGTATAATTTAGTTGAAATTTGGAATTTATAAAATTTTATAATATCATCATATTATTTTTTATATAGATTTTATGAATCATTATATAATTATTAATGTGAATAAAAAAAGGTATGAGATATAATTTTTATATTGGTATTATGATTTCTAATTTTGGGTTTATGTTATTGTAATGATATATTGGTATTTGATCTTGGGTTTTGTTTGAGGATTTTATTTATGTTATATGTTTTCAAATATTGAGTTATAAGATTACAATAGATTCTTTTGATAGCTAAAAAATTATAAATTTATGATAGAAATTTGTATAATAGTATAGAAATGCAGAAAGAGATGTTTTGAAAATTAATTATGGATATTTAGGTTTATAATATTTTTAAAAAATAAAATGTCCAAATGATTATATATCTTTTTATCTTTAATTATTAGTTAAAATTAATAGTGAGGGTAATTTTTTTTGGTTTCTTCTTATATAGTATAATAAGAATGTATACATACAATTTAATTTTTTTTATTTGATATATTGACCCCAATTTATTCTCCATATCCTTAAATTTTTATGTCGACTTATAGTTGAAATAATGTGAGTATTTAAGTGGTTTTTTTATGTTTTTGAATTGTGTTAATGTATAAGTTAAATTTTTTATTCTTAGGTTGATTTCTCATTATTTGAGTCTTTATTATCAAACATTCAATAATATGGTATATTATACTTAAGTGTGGGTTTTTATGAATTTAAAAAAAAATATCTACTAATGTAATAGATTGAAAAAAATTCTCAAATAAAGGAATAATTTGTTATGTGTGGGTACTCAACACATGGATTAGTATATTATTTATAGATTACATGCAACATATATTATAAATATTTATCTGTATAATGTTTTGATTCATATATATGTTTATATGATTTTTTCCTCAAGTCTTGAATGTGATTCTTGAGAAGTGTTGTGGAATTCCCCTATGTATGTCACATTTGGATTTATTGGGGTTAATGTTATATCAAATACTACTTGATATATAAATATATTTGTATTTTTTTCCAATATATGATAATAGGATTAAACTAAAATACTATCATTTATTTGTTTACTATTTATATAACACAAACGGTTGGGGACTAATAATTTTTTTTCTATTAAATAATTGATTATGGTTGGGATTTAGATTGAATATTGTGTTTCTGAACAATAACAATTTTAGTTATTGAATGACTAATATATCCAAGTATAAGAATCTATTCATGGTATTTATCATACCACTATGAGTAATATTTTTTCATTTTTATGTTACTGGTGGAATGGATTATGAAATTATATGTTTCATTTGAGAAACAATGAATTAGAGGGATGGTCGATAACGTAGAGTATTTTTCAAATTTAGTAGGAATGTTTAATATTTAATATAATATCACTGAACATATAATATATTTATTTAGGTATAATTTCTTCACTAATGGGGGATAGTTGGTTAATGATATCAAAAAAATTTATGTTGTGAGACTTTCAATTATCAATTATTATGGTTATTAATTATATGTTTTGTGTGTTAATGTTTTTTATTGTTAAAAATAACATTATGATAATGAAAAATATAGTGTCTTTACTTTCAAACCATTTAAGATGGTACACCCTGGCCTGGTATCTTGCGGTCATAATTATATATATTTATTTATGTAATTTTATTTGTCTTTTGGTTTCTAAATGTTTCAAAATTAATTAAATCCAAATAAATATAAAATTAAATAATATAATTGGAAGACTATTTAATTATAATAAAAATAATGATAATATTATCATTTAGTTTATTATTATTATAAATTAAGTTATTATTAATAATATTATTATCATTTAGAAATAATTAAATTTATTTATATTATTGTAATTAATAATTATTTATTTTTATTCTATTTATTTATAAAATTAATTATTTTCCGTTTTTTGGGTCTCTATCTAGAGTTTTAATTTTTCATTTATTTTTCATATCAGTTTTTTCTTCTTTTTCCATCTCTTTTCACTGTTTTTTTCTTCATTTCTTCTCTTCCTTCCCCATATTGTTGTGTCACACTACTTCACCCTCTCATAAACTAGTCAAAACCTACCCCGCCTCCTTTGCAACCTATTCCCCACCTCTCATCTGGGGAAGGGACCATTAGTCTGTCCTCCCTCCCTCATGTGGAAACATTTTCCCTCCCCTACATTGCTCCCCTTCCTCCCTATCACACGACCCGCCACTGGTCCTCCTCTCCTCTCTGACATAGCTCCCCACCTTGTGTGTTCCTTTGAACATACCTCTATAGGGGTGACCTAATTCACAGCGATGTCATCTCCACGCGACCATCCCACCCTATCTGAGTTGTTTCTGCTCATGTCACCTTCTCCCGAGCTCCCTCTCTCGCTTGGATTTCATTTGGTCTCCAACTAGATTCGGGGTCTGATCCTTTATGGTATGGGATACTCCCTTGTTATCCCTCCATTTCCTGTCTATTTGAGGTCACCCCATCGCCCTACTATAATTTTTTTTGAACCCTAATGTGTTAGGTGTTTTTCATTTGACTAACCCTTGTTATTTTGTGTTCGGTCCTGGTTCCTTGCAGTGCAATTAGAACACGATCAATGATATGTGTTGGAATTAAATGTTTCGACACCAAAGTTAAGTGTTTCTATATCTATGTACTATTTGAGGATTTATTTTCTTATTTAACTAATTTTTCATACTCGTTGATTAGTTTTATTGGTGCGAATAACATTTTAATTATGGTTTAATAAGATTTCAATGTGTTTAGTAGAGTGTTTATTTGATATGAATGTTTTTATTTTGTGAAAACCATGGTTGATCCTTTCTTAGTGTTTTTAATCTTTTTATTTGGTATATTATGTCATGCAAGGGCTGTGAATTAATGTTTTGTCATGTTATCGGAGAACATTTGGCCATAGATGATGTTTTTGAGTGGGAATTTGTGTTCAACTTCTTATGATACCACTTGGGGTTATTTTATATAATTATTTATTGGGTTTTTAAATCTTATAAAAAGTGTGAAAAACGTTTGGATATTGTTTTGATGTGTGTATGTCTTCAATATTGCGTTTAATTATGAAAATGGGTTAGGAGTTGACATCTTTGGTATCTAAAAGGTGTTTCCTTGTAAAAATTGGTGTTTTTTATAAGGTGGGACTGGAGTTTTCCTTGAATTTTGTGGTTATTCTATGAAATATGTATTCCTTACTTTTAAATTGTGCTTGAAAGTTCAGATTGTTAGAAATGGATTTTTTGATGTTATGAAATTGGTGATGGCCCGGTTGGCACTTCTGATGTGGTATTGATTTCCCTTATTGTACCCTCCTATTACAGGTGACTATTTTGGTGTATGCTATTGATTATTATGTTATAATAAATAGTTACCTCATTGGGGAAAATTCATTAATGTGTCATTTTGAAACATTTTATAGACTGTTTAAGAGCTCAATTGTATTATTAAATTATATGAGCAGTGTGTTGGTCGTCGCTGTGATGGTTTTGGGATGAGGGTGTTAAGGTATCCAATATATATATGCATAGGGTATGGAACAAACACACACACACACATACCATCTTTATACACATTCCATCATGGAACATGGAATATTTTCAACGCATCTAGGGTGGAATACATATATATGTGTATAAATGCAAGTGTGTGTATCATCCAATTTGTCAGTTTGAGTGGTCGTTAACAAATAGTGACATGTCTGAGGTAGGAACCTTATGAATATACCTTTAATTTGAATTTCATAACTGGTTTCTTATTTTAAAAATATAATTATCATTTATTTTACATACATAATCTATTAAATGTGGTTGTGGTTGCATGAATTGATTATGCCTTTGTTTTGGAAAATGAAATGTATTTATAACGCCATTTCTATTAAGTTACTTTCTTGAAAAACGTTTTACCATGTGCTTTTGATTTATTAATGGGTATTCCCAATGGTGATTGGCTTTTTGTCCAGTTTTTTTTAAAAAATTCTTCCAATTCTACAATTGAGCTCATTTGGAAACTAAAAGAATGTTTTATGAAAATGAAAAACCACTTTTGAGGCACTCACCCATGGTTTAAGAATTTTTATTTCTTGTTAATGTGTTATTATATGCCTAATGTAATGCTTATGAATTGTGCAACATGAACGTGGGGGAATGTACTAAAGGAGGGAGAATAATGGAGAAAGGTTGAATCAGTTTTAGGTAAAGACAGTGTTATGTACATATATATACTTGATAAAAAAACTCACCACCACTTTAAATATAGAACAATGGTAAACCTTGGTACCTAGGTGGGTGGACCTGGACTAGTAGGCTATAAGAAACGATAGGGGTTCATCCCCGTTTCATATAGCAGGATTGACAGAACAACACTATATAAGAATATGAATAACTAAGGTTTGTGGTTTCTAAGCCACATTTACTATGATTTGTGATTTTTATGCAATGTTTTCTGAGGTATGTGTTTTCTATGCCACATTTCAATGAGGTATGAGGTCTCATTGGTCCAAATTGTTCTAGATAATAATCGGGATTACCCATTATGATCATTTGTTGCATGATTCATGTGATGTAATTTTTATTTCAGTTGTTTCATACATGGTGTCTTTTTTCTAAAAACCATATTTTAATATAACTTGGTTTACATTCTTTTGAAATTTTAATGCATTCTTGGAAGTTATTGTGAAAATTTAGAGGGAGAGAAATTTTTTTCATTGAAAATGAAAACTATTTAGTAGAATTTAAAAAGAATGAAAAAAATTATTTTATTACATTCTATATTAAACCTTGCATGTTTTTGATTTCATAAAAATAGAAAGGGAATAGGGTGTTTCCATATCTTGGAATATCAACTAAGCATCTTTGTGCTTAATCCTACTTTAATTTTCATTTATCTGTTCCTCTAATTTTGGATCACTCTTGGAGTGAGTACATTTTACATAACATGGTGACCCATGATTTCACTTGAGGTATGTCTCATTTCTATTTCATTTATTTTTCGACTACCATGTTTTTCAGATTGGTTCTTTCTATTTATCTATTTTTTATGTTTGTTCATACTTATCAATCTTTTATTTTCAGCCAAATCATTCCCAACTGGTTTATTTTGATGCCCAACAATAGTGATAGCTCGTGGGGATTGAGAGAAACCTTCGGGCCATGTCATGGACGAAATCCATTGACTGGTTTAGGGTCAACCTAGGTTGGTCAGTGAAAAAATTCTATCATAGGAAGGTTTTTATTATTTAGTGTGTCAGGTAGCTTCGTGATTAGGTGTGTTGGAGCCTGGGAGGTAGTTTTGGGAAGGATGTTGTGAAATCTTTCTCGTCTAGAGAATCGAGATTTCAGGGGTTGTCCAGAATTTGATTTTTTTTTTGTTTTTATTGGACTATGTAGATGATGGATGACAAAGGAAGTGACCCAGTGTTATGCGGTGGTCATCAATGAAGTATCTACCCATTTACAACTTGAGTGCACGGTTCTATATGCTTCCTGTTACTGATGCCTGTATAGAAGATGGCATATTATTCCTAGTTGTTGTAATGACATAGCCACTAGTTCCTTATTTTTGGAAATTTTGATGTGAGTTATGTTTGTTCTTCTTTTGGATGACCTGAGTTGATTTCTAAATTGAAAATGGTTCATTGAAAAATTGGGGTTCAAAAGGGAATGTGGTTTTGGAGTGGAAAGTGGGTTTGAAATGTAATTTTTTTATTTTAATTCAATAGGTTGTTTCAAAGGTAATAATTGGATGTGTGTTGGATGTAGTTGTGGGAACGTTGTAACACTATTGGAATGTAAATGGAAAATGTTAGGGATTCTAGATAATTCATTGTATTAATGAGAAGTTTTATTTTCAAATTGGTTGATAATTTGTGCTTTATACTGAATGATTTGTTTTGGAAATGAGTAGTCTCTTGTATTAACCACTAGTATTCTTATAAGTGATCACATATTTGGAGGTACCCATGTGTAATGTGGATAATTGATGGTATTAGTGGATTGGGGCATGATCAAGCACAAGTGTATTTGTATATGTGAGAATTCATGGGATACTAATGGGGGATATTTAAGATGTTTTTTTTATTAGATCATGATTTTCAAAAAGTTAATTTAAATGTTTTGAAAAGTGAGTGAAAATTGTTTAGTGTTCTTTTCTCGTGTTTCGTATCATTTTACTTTGGTTCTTTGTTTTGACATATATAGTTTTGGTTGGAATGGTGATTTTAGTTTTAGCATTAGTTTGGTATTGAGGTGTGGAATTATGAATTATTATGAGTTTTGATTCGGGGTTTTGCCTCTTGTTTTTGAGTATTCCTCCCAGAAACGTCCTACTGGTTTCTAGTGAGTCTTCTCTAGTTGTAGGTTCTACCCAGACTCTTAGCAGAAGGGTGAAATTTAATTCTCTTCAGTTTATTCCATATTTTATGGGGATCATGATCTATAGAAGGTAGCGACCTGGAATGGTGAAATTTTTGGTGTTTTAAAGTTATATTAAACTACCAAAAATATAAGATTTCATGTCGGTTTGAGATCATTTTGGGGTTCAATATTGGATTGGTGTGGGATGAAATCCTAGAATCAATGAATGATGGAATTCATTAGAAGGTATTTAATAACACAGTCATCCGATGGATTATATATGCGGAAGTGAAAGTGGTAGAAGTGGAAAATCTCATGAGTGTCCATCAATGCCAACAGATAGTTAAGGTTTATGTCGGGCATTTTAAGGGGTTGATTCCCTTTTCAATGGAGGTAGAATTGTGAAATCAGTTAATGTTTCTCTTTTTTGAGGTCTTCATCTAGTGTTCAAGGACCAATACTTTTTAGGGTCTGGAATGGTATCCAATTCATTGAGATCAAACTATAGGAACCCCTCTCAGACATGTTTTCATGTCAATTTCATCTTCTATTAGTCGGCACACTCTCATGTTTGCTTCTACTGTGGCCATTTATGGTACATTAAGTCTCTTTGTCATCATCCTTAATAGACATTCCATTAGTGAGGCCATTTGGGTAACATAAAGTGGTTATGATAGCAGCAAAATCTTATAGAGTCTTGATCGGAGGAAGGTATCTCGTGAATGTGGGGAACCAGATGCATCATGACATCAAATCTCCAGCCATAGGTCTCAGAGTGAAGAATTTCACGTTGTCAATAATCTTTGGGAGTCAGGCACTGTGGTCTAAATTTTCTATTCAATGTTAAAATAAGGATGATTTGAATTTTACTTTTGTAGCTAACTCATCATTGAAGGATCTATTTTTTTATTAGAGGAATAGAGGTATCTTCTTATCATTGTGATATTTATTCATTAATTACCCCACTAGGGATGTTAGAAGGCATGGTGATCTATTTTTCATGTAATTCCAATTGTTGTGCCTCCTCAAATGTGAGCTTTCAAGGTTTCGTTTTTATGGATATGAGTCTCAAGATTTTTGTCTCTCTTTTGTGCCTATCTCCTTTGGTTACTCATTAATGTTATAGGATGTTCCTATTTTGGAGAAACATATATCCAGGGTAGTAGTGAATTGGGGTTTGGTACGCCTTTCTGTTTGGGGCCCTTTGTCAATGATCCCATGTGGTGGGGGTTTGGTTTGTGTGAAGTGTTTGTGGGTATGTTGGTGTTGCAAATGTATTGGTCTGTGATAATTTTCATGAGATGGTTTGTTATTAGATGGTGGAGAGACCCACCATGAATATTGTTGTACCTTATTCAATAGTGGGTTTGTGTAAGAGTATTGGTCCTTGTTGGTGGTTTTCTCTTTGGTTCATGTTAGTAGTTTTAGAGTTGTCATGTGCTAAGAGTGTAAATGTCGGTTGTGATAGTCAGGTTCGTAAGGTGGAGAGAACCCTCTTCATTTCATGATGGCTATTCTTATTACAGTTTTCCTTATAGTTGGTTTAGAGTGACTGATGTAGTGAAATTTCACATCAAGTTTGGTATTTTGTTGTCCTCATTCAATTTTGAACTTGAGTATTACACCTCGCTTGGCTGGATGACATTCAAGGGTTAGAATGTTTTTTGGGTGGGAAGAATTATCACACCCTAACCCGTTATCTTGGAGTCGCAATTATTTTTATTTATTAATTTTTTTTGTATTTGTAATTTGGTTTGTCAATGTTTAAGATTTTTTTAAATTAAAATCTAATTGAAAAAATAAAAAAATTGGATAATGATTTAATAACAATAATTATTATAATATTATCATGTTGTTTATTATTATTATGAATTTTGGTATTATTTATATTATTACTATAATTATGAAAAAATTATACTTGTTCATATTATTTTCATTATTTATTAAATATTTTGATTTTATTTACTTATACCATTATTTATTTACACTTTTTGTGTCTCTATCCCAATTTTTTTCTTTTATTTTTATTCTACTTTTTTTCTTCATTTTTTTCTCTATTTTATATATCTTTTTTTCATCCTTTTTTATCTTCCTCCCCCTCTTGTGTTGTTATACTGCTTCTCCCCCTCTTATACCTCTTGATCCCTATCCTGCCTCTTCGTAACCAGCACCCCACCACTCATTCGGCATGATAACTGTTCAGCTGTCCTATGTCCCTCGTGTCGCAGGCATCCACCCCATGCATCAGGCCCCTTACTCCCTCTCGCATGACCCGCTGACGGTCCTCTACCCCTCTCCAGTGCAGCTCCCCTCTTCACTGGTTCCCTTGGATGGACATCTCTCTTGGGGACCTCCCTCACTCTAAGCTCATCTTTATGTGACCCCCCCCCCTCCTTTTTCAAGTTATTTATGCTCTCACATCCACCTTTTGCGCTCCCGCTTTAGCCCAGATTTCAACTAGTATCACACCGAATTCTATGTTTGATCCTTCAAGGTATGGGTTTCTCCCCTTTTATCCATCTATTTCTGGTTTATTTGAGGTCACCCCATCACCCTCCAGAAATTTGGTCGAACCCTAATGTGTTTGGGGTTTTTTCGTTTGATTGAATCTTTTTATTTTGGGTTTTCTTTAGGTATCTTGTGGTGAAACATGCGTGCGAAAAAACTTTTTCATTGGATTAGATGTTTCAACAATGAAGTTATGTTTTTCAGCATATATTTATTGTTTGATGAATTAATTTTAATAATTAATTATTTTATCATAACCATTGATTAGTTTTATTGGTGCGAATATTGTTTTTGTTGAGGTTTGATAAAATTTTGATCTGTTTAATAGCGTTTTTATTTGATATGAATGTTTTGATTTTCTAAAAACCTATGCTATAACTTTTTTAGTGTTTTATAAATATTTTTTTGGTTTATTATGTCATGCAAGGGGTGTGAATTTTGTATCTTCATGTTATTGGGGCGTGTTTCGCCATAAAATATGTTTTTGAGTGGGCGTTTAAGTTCAATGTATTGTGAAACCACTTGGGGGTGTTTTATAAATTTTTAAGTTGTTTATAAATCATATAAAGTGTTTGAAATACATTTGGATAATTTTTTGTCATGTGTATGTCATAAAAGGATGGTTCAAAAATTCAAATGAGTTAGGAGTGGACTTCTTCTGTGTTTAAAGAGGGGTTCCTTGTAAAAATGTGTGTTTTTGTTTTATAATGTAGGAAAGGGGTTTCCCGTGATTTATGTGGTATTTCTTTGAAATATTTATTCCATTCTTTGGAATTGTGATTGAAATTTTAGATTTTTATAAATGGATTTTTTAATGTTAAGAAATGGGAGAAGCCCCAGTTTTCACATGTGATGTGATATTGATCTCCCTTTTTGAACCCTCCTATTACTAATGACGATTATTGTTTATAAGAATGATTCATGTGTTATAATAAATTTCTACCTCATTGGTATTAACCCATGATGTGTTATTCTGAAATATTTTATATATTTTTAAGAGTATAATTGTCTATTAAATTATATGTGTACTACGTTGGACCCCAATACAATGTTTTCTGGGCTACGAGTGTTGAGGTATCCTACATGTACATGCATATGTTAATGTATATTTATATATATGAAATCTTTGTACATAATCCCAAATGGAACTAGGAATATGTGTAATGCAGATATGGTTGTATATATATTTAAAAATGCATGTTCATGTATGCGCCATGTTTTGATTCATGTGGTCATCAAAAGATAGCAACATATTGGTGGTATGTCCCCTATGCACATGCCTTTAATTTTAATTTCATATTTTCTTTCTTGTCTTAAAAAAATGTTTTAAATTTTTTCAATACAATCATGATATGAAAATGATTTCTAGTTTCTTGAAATGATCATGCCTTTTTTTTGAAATTTAACTGTGTTTCTAACTCCATTGGTCTTATGTGACATTTCATGAAAAACAATTTCCTATGTGGTTTTAAATTGGTAAGGATTTAATCCAACAGTGTTTGGAAATTTGGCTGGTTCGATGTAAAAAGTGATACCATTATGTAATTAAACCAATATGGAACCGTAATAATGATTTATGAAAAAGAAAAACCTCTCTTACAGCACACCCCCTTTATTTTAGAAAATGATTTTTGTGTTGAATGTGTTATTATGTGCCTATGATGATGCATATACATTGTGTGATGTAAAAGAGGGGAACATGCATAAGGAGGGAGAAAAATGATGAGAGTTTGTATTATATTTAGATAAAAATCTTCTATGTACATATATATTTAACTGATAATGAAAACAAACCACAACATTAAATAGGGAACAATGAGAAAACTGGGTATCTAGGTGGGTGGAAAAGGACTGGTACACCAGATGACACATCAATGTTTCGTCCCAGTTTCATCTTGTATGATTGATGCAACAACACTAACTAAGCATATGAATTGTTGGGGTCATGGATTTTAAGCCACCATTACTGAGTTTCATGGTTTTTAAGCCATTTTTTCCAAGGTTTGTGGTTTCTAATCCCTGTTTCACCGAGTTATGAGGTCTTTAAGGTCCAACGTGTACTATCTACCTATTGGGAATACCCATGGTTATCAGTTGTGACATGATTCTTGCGATGTAATTATCATTTCGTTGGATTCATACTTGATGTATTATTTGTTATAACCATAGATTAATCTAAATATTTTTCCTTTTTTTAAATAAAAATGAATGCACGGAACATATTTTAAAAATGTAGTAAGGAGGAAATTATTTAAAATTAAAATAAATACTTATTACTTGAATTTGAAAAGAATGAAAACAATATTTAATTACATCCTTTATTCAAACTACCATGTTTTAGATTTCATAAATTATATAAGGTCATAGAGCATTGTTGTACCATGGTATTCTTACTAATAATTTTGGTGCTCACTCTTACTTTACATCTCAGTTTTAGGTTCCTCTAGTTTTGGACTGCTAATGGAGAGAGTGTTTTTTTGTTCAATGGTGACCCATGAGGTCAAATGAGGTATGTATTATTGATATTTAATTTCACTTTACACTACCTTGTTGTTCAGGTTGTATCATTATATTTATCTATTTTGTTTAGTTTTTGCTTACTTATCTATCATTTATTTTTTTCCAAATCATTACCCACGTGATTATTTTGAAACACGGCACTAGTTTACAGCACTTCGGGATCAAGAATGCCCTTCAGGACTTTTCAAAGACCGACTCTGGTGACTGGTTCTAGGATGACACGTATTGGTTTGTGACATAAAATATTATAGACAAAAAATTCACTCACTCATCAGTGTTTGTGATATAGGGCAAATTTAATTATGTAATTCATATTCACAATATATAAATTTAAATATTATAATTTTATTATTCATATATATGGTATTATTTATTACATAGTTATATATATGGATCAAGTATTGATGTCCAGATATTGTATATTTTAGGTCAGTATATTTTTTAATAACTTTAATTTGTAGACTATGGGAATCTAATGGAATCTAGAATGAATAAATTATAATGAACCATGAAATAATGTTCATTATAATCTATGATCATCTATGCTGCAACATGGATGATAATGATCTGACATGGAAGAATCATATTGATTCATAGGTGACAGAAGGGATACATGAAAGAGTTCCTTTAGTCCACATATATAGTACACTGATATCTACATCATATGAAGTGGTTGTGAAAAATTATTGATACATAAAGATGAGAAAATGGTCTACAAGATCGGTTAAGGTGATCCTAAAATCTACAATAACCTGGATATTGCCATGAAATGTGTATTAGATGAACATGGTTCTGGATTGATTTCAATGAAGATCTCAAATAATCTAAGGATAATGGAAAATATTGATCATTAAAATCGATATGGTGGGATGTAAATTGAGGGTCATGAACAAGGGAAAATTGTTTCAATATGGACGACATCCTCCAAAAATGGGATAAGACCATATGGGGAAGAAACAGATGATGATACTGATAGTTATATCATAGAAGATAGTGTATAGGGGAGACTGAATATAATAATTCACATCCCCATAATGAAGAAAAGGAAGAGTGGAAGATGTTGTTCTTGGAGATATACATTGACCAAAGGGAGGAAGTCCATAAAAAGGGATGATCAATGATTCCATCTTAGTGAAATGGATGCCAAGTCATTCGATAAGATAAAAATCAATTTAAGGGGTGTTGAGTAAGAAAAAATTTAAAATTCATTGGAACTAATCCCACACTAAGGAGAAGTAATTTTAGAAGAGTCCTTATCGATTAAGGACCGCAATAAGATACAGATAGGATGGTTGAAATATTACATCATATCGACAAAAATAACTAGAAGTGTAGGTTGTTCAATAAGAAATGATGAATTTTTTCATGATTATTCAAAAACATTAGAAGAAATTTGGGAAAGATCAATAAAAAAATTCATTTTAAGTTTGAATTCCTCCCTTTTATGACATGATAATAAATGTAAATGCTCAAAAGGTTTATATTATATATGTATAATAATTCTAATTTAAATATTTTTTATAGATTTTTAGTCTCTTGTAGGGCTCTATGTTTTTTGGATATGATGTGGGGGGTTGTAATTGATGTGTGTGTTGTGTTTATACTATTTATGATTTATTTATTTTTTGAGGGTTATTAATTAACCGTAAAATAGATTTCTTATATGAAATAAAAATTTAAATACAAGGGGTAGACTAAGGGACCATTTTTTATTTTATAATGTTATTGAACAATTTATTTTTATGGATCCTTCAATATTAATATGTAGATAAAAACATATGATCATTTTGTTTTTAGATTTTATAATAAATTAAATGGATAATCGAATAAGATTGATCCTCTGAATATTGTTCATAATAATTGAGTAGTCTAATTATTCATAAGTTGAAGCAGAATCACATGTTGGTACCTTTTTTATGGGTATATATACATTAGGTATGTGAAAATATTACTATAAATTAAAACATATCACATATTATGTTATCAAAAAATATTGCCACAGATTTTTAAAAATTTTGATTTTGCATATCCCATAGATTGATGTTGGAAATATGCATGAGGTAGAATAAAACATTAATATCTATATAAAAAGACCATATTAGAATCCCTTGTCACTTAGGGTGACATATATATGAAACTAATTTTTTTATTTGGGGAGATATATAAAATAAAATGTTTAGTCTATGGGTACCCTATATATATAAGCTTTTGATTTTAGAATTTTCAAAAATTGCCATTTTAACTATCACTGTATCATTTAGAGGAGTCAAAAAGAAATATAATTATGATTAATTACATTTGGTTAAACATAAATTATTTAGATCTGATGCATTAGAATAATATTAAATTTAAATAATAATTTATTATCAATTTTTTTATGATAATAAAAAAATTTAAAAAATTCTGTAATATTTTAATTTAAAATATAATATATTTATAAATAATGAAATTGTTTCGGTTCTGAATAAATTATGAAATTTATTTTTAAATTTTATTAATGGAATTAATGTATATTTAAATTTTAGATTTTATATTTGTGGATGTTTATTTAAAAATAAAAGGGAGATTTTATTTTATTCCAATCAATTGTGTTTTAAATTCATTTTTTAATAATTATGTTGATTTTAAATATAATTTATAGGATTTTATGAATTCATATTTTCACATTTCTAATGAAGAGTTTAAAATTATGGTATATGATTTATGTTCATTTTTTATAGTACAAATATATATTTTATAATATTTTAATGTGATTGAGTCCTTATAAATTATTATAAATTTTATCGAATAAATTTCAAGGGGGGATAAATGATTATGAACACATATTGGATATTTTAATATATAAATGTATATTTGTATTTGAGAATGTTGATGGATCCTATAGAGTGGATAGTTTAGTTGAAGAGTCAATGTTAGTATAAATGTTGTTAACCATGAATTGAATGATGTGATTTTTTATTGTGTTTAATAAAACATGTATTATTTCTATTATTTTAGTGGGATACAATGATTATTATTTCTTTTTGGATATAATTTTTACTCATTGATAGATAATAATTTTTACTATGTTATTATGTCTTTATTACATGATATTATGAATGCATTAGAATTAATTTTTGGAGTTGTATTATTTTTATGGATCAGATGGAATAATATTAAATGAAGTTAAAATATAATTTAATAATGAAACTAGATTTATGTTGAAATGAAAATTTTGAAACTCTTGAATAAATTTTTCATTTGGTTTTGTGTAAATGGGATTCCATATAGAATTTTTTGGACTAGAAATCAAAGAAAATCTTTATGGATAGATTATATTTTTATTATGATGTATTATGATAAATATGGAGACAATGGAATATTAATTTAGTTATTTGAGTTGATTTATGGTCATTCTGAATGCTCTAAAATCATAAAATAACGGTATGTACACATGAATATGTTTTACATTTTTATGATATAGTTCTTGTAAAATCATGTGTCCTATGTGATTATAATTTATACAAGTAGTTTTTCTTGGATTTTTCCCTCCTTTTCTCTCTATTATACCTGATGAACCAGGATTTACCCTTCTTATTTTCTCCCATTAACTATAATTTTCATTATTATAATCACAAATTAAATGTTTTCACCGTGATCAATATTATTAATTGGCTTAATAACTCTCTTAGTTTTAACATGTTTTTATTTTTTTATGATTTAAAATTTGAGTTTGATTAAATAATACTAAAATTGGATTTATTTATATCATATATATATATATATATATATTTAGGATTTTCATGGAATACAAGTATAGAATGATATATAACATTTAGTGATTGATTGGTTTTTTTATCCAATTTAGAGGGTCATCCAGTAATTACAATAATTTTGGGTGTTTTATAAAATTAATGATCATTGTAAATTAATTTATATACATAATTATCTGTCATGAATCATTTTTTATTTCAATTATTTAATAAAATTAAATTCTAGTATTATTTGATAGAAGGATACTTTTCTATAATTATTTATATATTGAATTTCCTTTAATGTGGTTTCAGGTTACATTTTGTAAATTTTTTAAGGTATATATACAAATTATCATAATAGGTATGGTATTTTATATTAAATAATATTTAATGGATATTTCATCAAAAAAATTGATAATAATAATATTTAAATAATTAATTTTGTGGATACACCACAAAATATGGAGACACGATTACATGTATCCCGATCCCTAATACCCCCTTTAATTGGATATAACTCAGATGCTAGAATTTAGTTTAAAATCAAACATATAAAAGATACTATCCCATATGGATAATAATAGAAAATTATTAAGTAAAAATATGATTTATAAAAACAATAAAAATATTATATCCATGATCATTTCATATCATAAGTAATGTACAATATATGAATGTTATATATTATAATTAAATAATTTCAAAAATATTTAAAGACCCAAAATATAAAATCTAGAAAATATAATAGAATATAGGTTTTATACCATTGTGGATCATGAAAATTACTTAATATATATTTCATATCATTGACGATATTCATTAATCCAATATAGCACAACACCATCATTGATGCCTATTATCTTATTATTAATGTATGAGTGAGTATATACACATACTAATTTGGTTATTCATAAAAAGATGGAATGAAAAAATATTGATAATTCATAATAATGAAATATTATAAATGCTAATGAATTGAGTTGATCTCACCTACATCCATTCACACCCATTGGTCAAATTTGTGATCCTACGAGTCATAATATATATGAAATTATCAATTCCCCAATAAAAAATCAAAGACTATATAAAGGAATTCAAAATACCAATGTTGGTTTTCTATTGTCTATAATTCAATATTATCAAAAAAAAATTATTCAAAGGATTTTTATAAGAACAAATCACCAAATAATCCAGTATATATAACTTAAAATGTATTGTTATAATAAAAAAAGTGATACAACATACAAACTCCTCTAAGATAGACCTATGTATTACCCTATAAAATGAAATACTATTACAATTACAACATCATAATCCATCAAAATATAAAAGCAATGTTTGAAATATACATAATTATATACCATTAAATAATTCAATCCATTAAAATCCTTAAAATATGATTGGAGAGTGGGTATGGGTGGGCTATTAAGCCTTCCATTTAGTTTCCATGTTTGAATTAATTTTTCATCTCACTCAAGAAGACTACAGTAGGTGGTCTTCTATAAAGATAAAACCAACCCAATCTCACGAATTGAAAACACATATAATATTATATATGATAAACAATACCCTACCTCAGATTGAGTTAATAATGTAAAACTTAACAAGAACATTAACATAATAATGATCATTAGAATAACATTAATTTTATAAAAATCCCCACAATAAAATTTTAAAATAGCATTAGAAACCATAGAAATAATTTCATCAAAATCAATATCATATTATCCACAACATCATCAAATATTGACTATAAATCATCATCAAATACAATCCACAATAACACCACAATGTTCATCGAAAAATATATAATTCTATTGGGAAAAAATCTTAAATAAAAGATGATATCAATGACACGTTGAGATATGGTTTTTCAAGTTAAACTATCAATTAATGTTAGTGGTAGGATTCATTATGTTATCATCCCCTTTTCATGAACCCATGATCATTTCACACTAAAATTATATAATAAAAATAATAATTGTAATTATTAAATATCATAAAATATACCCTCACATCCATATAATAATGTATAATTATATAATTCATGTTAATAACTATCCTAATTTCACAAAATACCATTTGTACATTGAGGTCAACTCAATGCATTATCCGTCATATATCATTAATAAAAAACTATTAATATGAGGAGGATAATGTACCACTCTATAACAAATTCATGTTGAAGAATATTAATTACTCTCTCCCTATTATGATGGGTTATCATATAAAGTAACTATGGTTGGATGTTAATTAATGAAACATTCTTGTAAACTAATAGGTGGTGAATCGATATTGATTTTATTTACCAAATTCCTATTATTATTTTATTTCAAAATTTAATGTAGTTTGGATGAATTGACCTGATAGAATATAATAGAAACAAACACCTAAAATACAATACAAAATGCATAATAGATTTCACAACATGATATTTTAATAAGGATCACCCAAAATGTAGGAAAAAATATAATTTCATTATTTATTGAAATATGAGAAACATGTTCTTTAATGTAATCATTATTATAATACTCCAATAACAGCTATCATCCATATATCATTACATATTTATTAAAATTGTAATATCTCTAGAGAGGCTAATTATACCTGATCCATCCTGAATTCATGAATGTGTTCCAACCAAAATTATTAGATCCACTCTAGAATGTTTTATGTATCACATAAATATGTGATCATAAAACCATGCAATGAGTGAAATGATTGCGTCAATTCGTATATTTAATAATAATATCTTCAACAATAAAAATCCATGAAGTTGTTGAATATAATACAATACATAATGTAACATTCAATGAATATTCATTGAAATAATATATCCATATTTTCATTTCATGTTATTTATCAAATAAATGCTTGTATATTTATAGTCAACATAAATATCATATATAATTTCTTAAAAATTAATATATAAGATATTTAATTGGGCTAGAACATTCATGTCAGCCCCTATAATTTTCCCCTTTTATTCAATTTTTTCTTCATATAATAATTATAAATACTCTACATTGTTAAATGGATATATTCCATATTTAAAATTAGAATGAATCTTAATTGAATCATATTGATATTTAGTGTCTGAATTTAGTAAAATATTTATATATTAATAACCTCCTTCTTCAATACATATAAATTTAGATAAAAACTCTAACATTAAAATATCATAAAATTTTCATTCTTGAATCCTATCATGATAATTAATGATAAATTTAAGTTAGTTATCGATAAATGAATCATTAAATTCCATTTGATCCCATACATTTCATTTGAAATATCTCTTATGTACCAACTATTAAATAGTTGGTACCCTTTTATATCAAAAATTTTAATTGATATGATCATCATATAAATAGAACACGTATTTTGAAACACAAAACATAATATAACATTGATTTAGAATCTTCATTATAATTCAAAATTATCTAATATTTAGTTATATACTAAAGTAAATTGGTGATACATAGTCTTTTAGATGTGTATATTATTATTATTTAATCCCATGATTTATCTACTATAATATAAAATTGTATTTTCATGCTATTTAAAATAAATGATGTTATTCATATATAATCTAAATTTTTTTTCCATAAATTTTCTAAACAATAAAAGTTTCAGTCAAATATATAAAATGTTATTAGGATATATATTTTTATATTTTTCCATAAATAGTGACAAACCATGGACTTAATAATGGTATTAATCAATTTAAATATTACCTAAAAAATTAAATACTATGGTCAGATAATTATTGGTTGATGGTGGGGGGTGGGGGTGTGGAATTCACAATTTCCACAATGATAAACATGGAGATTAAAATAGTAATTTTTAGAGAATGGAGTTGTATACTTGCGTTATTGTTAGTTATAGTTGTGTGAAAAGAACATGGAGATATTCAATGTGATTCTATTGAAATTTTTGTGATTGGATCATGGATCTAACAATTGTGACTATTTTCATAAAAATCATGTATTCTTAAAGATTCTCATTGGGAGGGTTGCACATTTCGACACAATGTCTGAGGTAATCATGTACCAAAACAATATG
This sequence comes from Viscum album, assembly GCA_963277665.1. NCBI lineage: Eukaryota > Viridiplantae > Streptophyta > Magnoliopsida > Santalales > Viscaceae > Viscum > Viscum album. Next base: position 2,012,942,170 of record OY728157.1, read on the forward strand.
ATGTGATGATTTCCTTAAATTTGATAACATTATAGTTATATCGTATTTTTCCTGACCATGCATCTAAATCACAGAGACTACACAACAACTTTTAAACAAACAAATTACTAAATTTCACATAACAATTTTTAACACAAAATCAAATATCGTCCATTTAATCTTTTGAACATGGGATTCTCATCCATTGAACATTTCATTAATCCATGATTTTGGGAGGGTATGGCTATTCCATCGGTACTAGCCTGTGCTTGCATGGGAAGCCTAGCCAGACGGTCATGCAAATGTGGAGAGCTACTATCAAGATATAGATTCTGGGGAGGGGCAGTTCCTTGTAGATAGTCTGGTGAAATTCCCTTAAGACCTTCGGGTCATGTAATCTCTTAAGCCTACGGGCCATGTAATCTCTGAGCCTACGGTCCTTGTATGGGTTCTATCTCATCCCTTGAAAGAGGGGTTATCAAAAATCAATAAAAATTGAAGGCCTTCGGGCCATTCAGGCAGGCAGGGAGGGTTCTCTTTTAATAAATGGAAAATTTTTGTGACTAAAAGTTTAAGGGTGAGAAAGTGGTTTGTCGAATTAATTATTTACACCCACAATTAATTATTGATATGATTTTATATGAATATATTGGATGTAAAAAAAATTTCATATTTCATGTATTTTTTATAATCATTAATTTTATCTCATTAGGTTTGAATCATTTGACGAATTTCAACTAGTGAATTATAAGTGTACAGTTGGATTTCCTTCACACATTCGAAAGTATAAATCTATTTTTGTTACATGTGTGATGTGATATGAAAATTTTATTATGTATAATGATGTTATAACATATAAATTAGTGTATTATTGTTTTCATCATATTAAATGGGTTGTTTCAATAATGATTCTACCACTAATAAATGTATAGATACTATTTTTTCCACTTTAAGTTGAAGAAGAAAAAAATATTAATGTATATAATTTGATCGAAACCTATCGGGTTATATAAAATGATTTTTCCCTTTTAAGGATGTCTAAGGGATGATCATGAGGAATTATTGTTAACAAATAATGCAATTAAGTATATGAAGTTACAAATTTGGAAAATATTATATAATTTAACGGAAAATTTATAATATGTTAAAATTTAATTGATATTGTAATTTTTGTATAATTATTATAATGTTCCTTAGATAAAATTGGTACCCCCATGTGATACACCTATTGATATGAGGTAGGACTATATCCCCCTATGTGATGATATTATGGTTCTTTATTAGTATTAGGTCCCTATAGTGTGATGTTATTTTAGTTCAATAGTATAAATAGACCTGCATTGGTTAATAATATGTTGCAATGGAAGGATGGATGGGGCCCCGAAGGCGATATATTGTGTTTCATTGTTATATTGTGGTCCGCTCATTGATTTGGTTTCACCTATATTAATATGTCCCTTTTACCAAGATGGATTACACTCATCAAAGAATATATGTTCACTTGTAGTGTTCATAATTGAACCTAATGATGGAAAATTATTCTTTGTTATGCATTCATGTATTTTCTTAGTAAAATCAACATTTACATTATAATGTTGAATATATTAAGGGATATCATAAGTTTTAGACTAAGGAGTTGGACTAAAACCATATTCAAACTTCTATGAGTAGTTGAATAAATATCATGTTTGCTGGATATAATAGGTGTAAAGTACATTTGATTGAATTTTTATTTTTTATTGATGTGATAGACCGAGGAGGATAAAATATGGCTAATATTATATTCTAGTTATGAGTACATCCTATTTAACATAATTTTTTTGGAGATTTTAATTTATATATTTTCCGAATCAGGGAACATATATCAATGGATTATGTGTATATATATATCACTCATTTTAATATTACATGAAATTTTTTATGATTCTTATAATCAATTTACATGAGTTCATATTTCATTTTTTATCCTAATGTATGTGATTACAAATTTTTAAAAATAATCATATACATAAATACAAGGGTATTGTTTCCATAAGTTATTTTAATAGTCTGTATAAACTATTTTAGATCCTCAAGTTTGTGGGGAATGATGATGATGGTCACATAAAAAACCATGGCCTATAACTATGTGGTTTTATTGAATGGAAATGATACAAACTTTTACCATTAAATATTTTTATTTACTATTATATTTTTAAATGTAGATAAATTATAAGATGTTATTATATATTTGTAATAATGTTTCTCTTGGTAATATTTATGTCTTGCATAATGGAATTACATGTTATAAGGTAGAAGATTTTTATTGCAGGGTTCCAGATTCATTGTTTAGTTACATCATGCTGTGTGACACAAATATGTTTTTAATTTTTTATTTTTGCAATTTTAACTCATCACATTGAATGGAATAAAAATCTGAATTGATGAATCATATTAGAATGTATGGATAATTTCATGTTTTATTTCTATATTGTGAGTGGTTACATATTTATTAATATTAGGGGAAACTATTTATATTCATAAGATTAAATTATATGGGAGTTTACATTAACATTTTATAATGATAAAAAATTTAGTCAATTCATTGTTCATTTATTATTGTTTCTACTATAAAGAAACATGTTTAGGGATTGTATCAATTGAACAGAATTTGAAAAGATACATATATTGAGGTTTCCTACATATCATGTTAATGTATATTTATATAACCAAACCAAAAATATGATAGCCTGGATATAATAAAGAAATATATTGAATGAAAATATTTATATAGATAATATAGTAATGTGATTTTTACATAGAATATGGGTAAACATGTATATAATGATGGAAAATTATTGAAAATTTTAGGAGAGATTCATCCATAAGGACTTCAAGTTGTGAACTGAGAGGATGAGGATGAGAACTAACCACTATTGTTTGGCCTTAAGCCTCATTTAGTGTGGATATTGATCATTTAAGAGAATGTATATTATATATTACTATGATTTATATTGTCTATAGATTTAGAGAATATAAGAGTCATATATACATTTTTTAATATTGAAAAATAGTTCTATAAAAACATATAATATATTTTTTGGTGAAATAGGTCCCTATGAATTGGATCTCATGCAAGAGTGTATTTGAATGATAATAGATCACATTGACAAGATCCACAAGGGAAGGGTGTTCTTTGAATGCCATTTTATTCATGTCCCAGTGATGTTATAGTTAAATTATTTTCTAATAGTGGACAAAAACATTTCATTATCATGGGGATACTTCAATTCATGGTTCATTAGTCACTTCATTTCTCTAACTGTAATGGTTCACAGGGTATAAATGTTGATGCTCCAAATAGAGATATGTATGGACGTCATGAGAGATGATTCATGTTTCACATATTTTCATTGATTTTCCATGATACTAATTAGGGATATGATATATTGAGTGAAGAATTTTGAGATGGGTTGGGATATGAGTTTTTAGTTGATATGAGTATTTTCTCACTATCTAAATTATAATTGATCAAGAAATTTTCCATTATCAAAAAGAGGAACCTGGATAATGTATGTGGTCATGAAATAAGTCTTCTTATAGGTAGATTATTAGTAGGTCACCATGTATCCAGAAATTTCATTTTGATCAATAATATTTGGGATGTATTACACAGAGAATGTAGGAAATCAGGCTGACTCTACATCATCATAGATAAATATCTATTTAGTTCATTTAGTATTGAAGAAAGGGGAATATTGATCTTCCATGTACCCACCCACCTATGGAGTGTTAAGTTTTTTGATTTTTATAGAACCACCTATGAATTTTATATAAAAAATAAATAATTTCTTATTGATAGGGGATCTAATCATGTATATAGTTAAGGGGGAATAATGTGTACATTAGTGTAGAATGTTCTATGAGATCTCCACCACTAGTTCATGTTGCGGTTGATGGAATGGGGGCTAGAGAAATGGTATGTTGAGATGGAATGGAATTCTAGTCCAGGAGACTCAAGTATGATATTAAGGATATTCCTAAATAAATTTACACATTATTAATCCTACACTCGTAGTTTTTTTCTTGACCATATACTATCTAATATATTATTTTAGTTTATTTTTCCTTATCTATTTTAATTATTAACACAAGTGGATTCGATAATTATTTATGATCAAATTGTAGATGAATTTTTATTGGTTATAAAGTATTTACATTGAATTATATTGATGGGTACAACTTGGGGAGTAGGTATGTGGGAATTCTACTTTTACGGGATTATTCCTTAGAGTTTTCTGCAAACTAGTTGATTTTTTATGTCTTTCTGCTAGAGATGATGGGTTTTGAAGTTATGCATTTTATTAATTATAAAAGTTAGGTATCATGACCATATTAATTATTATCATTTATGGGTTTCTTCCACGTCTAAATAGGGGGAAATTTATATTTATATTTGAGAGAATAATATATATGTTTTCCATATCGGATATTACTATGATAATCAACTTGGGATCATGTAACTAGATTATAGTCTTATTTTGATGTTGGTGGGAGAGAAAGTAATACTTACTCCCATCATAGATTTTTTTGATAATGATTTTCAGTTGTATTTTATAATATTACATCATTAATGTGTGGTTGGGATTATGATTGACATTAAAAAAATAGTTGGTCTTATTTTTAGTCATTTCTAAATGATGAAACCTTCTAAAAATTAAGAGTTGAAGTATATATTAGAGGAAATGACTATGAAAGGGGTTTATATGGCTGTGTACATGAACCTAGTGTGCTCTAGGACCATTTTCCTCAAAGGAGGATTGGTAATATAGGTAATTTTTGGAATATAAAATATTTAATTGAGTGATGATAAATAACAAAAATCCACTTTTTATAGAGATTATAAAAGTATAATTGTATATAAGGATATGTTTTATATAATACTGACATGATACTATGTAATCATCACCAATGGGTGGGTTAATCCTAACAAAATCGTAGAATATTTAAGATCTTGTATGGTCTATATATGTTCATAGTGATTCTATTTTGAATAAAAAATTTACATGTAGTATTTATGGCCCAGATTAATTTAGTATTCCATAGATATTGTGAAACCTTAGTAGTTTTATTAATCAAGGAAATACTTATGTACACTAGATAGAGGTAGGTATACACTATATATCTAATTATCATTTTGATAACACTTAGCGATCATCAGTCACATTTCATTGTAAATAGGATTATGATTTGGATCAAATATGTTCACATCCTAGAGAATGTGTTCATATGGTAGAGTATTAGTATAACATATAAATATAGAAGCCAAATATTTATGGGAAAGGATCCAAAATATTTTTATATTTTATTATTTACTATTATACAATTTTTTGGGATGATTCAAGTAATAACCTCTATATTTACGTTATTTTTCGATATAATTAAATTTGATATCTTCGTTACCTTGTACTACATGCAGCATTGAGTTCAAATGAAGTGTGACCTAATATTATGAGATTTTTAAAACATCACCATTAAATTTTTGTGTATAAATGGTGGAAAATGAATTTTAAAACCAATATGGTTTATAAATTTATATAGAAAACTTATTTGGATATCAATTTATTAGAAGAAAAAATAAATCAAAATTAAATTAATTGTATTTTTTAAAAAAATATTTTTTGGGTGCGTTATAAATTTATCTTATTAAATAAAATTAGTTAATGTTGTAAAATTATTAAATTATATTTATATATTATATATTAAATAAATTTCTTTAACATTTTTAAACAATTTTTTAAGAATTCGATCAGAATAAGTCATGTTATATTCAAAAAAAAAATTTCCTAAAAAGAATTTTTTGATTTGTGTTTCATAATTATATTAAAATTAATTTCTTCTATTGATAGGTATAGAAATTTATAAAATTAGTTTCTTATTTATAATAAGGAGTTTAAATGTTTTTAACTTTTTTCATTTATTTATCGACAAAAAGAATAAAAATCATGGTAAAATTAATCACCATAATAAAAACGTAAATTATGTTAACCTTGGATAATTATAAGTGATATGGCCATAATTATTTATAATAATTATTATAGGTTGAATAATTTTTTAAATCATATATCCTCATGATATAATTATGGTTTATTAGAATACAATGATCAATTAAAATTACTTATATATTGTTTAATTAATTGATAGTTACAAAGTCTCACTCTCTTTGTTATGATATGATTTAGGTGTCCACATCGAGAGAAAATAAATATATAAACTAAAATAAATATCGACTTTTAAGCTAATGAAAATATTTCATTTAAATATATTTTTTTATATTTTTATAAAGAATATCATTTTATTAAAATATACTAAAAGGAAAAACAGATATTTAATAAAATAATCAAAAAATAATATAAATGAAATTTAAAATCTTTATTTTTATATAATTTGAATGAGAAATTCCTCAAATTAATTTTCTACATCATTATGACATTATAGTGATGAAAAAATATAATATTCTAATTTCTATTTTTACTTGATGTATTTTAAGTCAAATTAAATTAATAGTTCCAAAATTGGCATTAATGTTATTTTATTAAAATAATATATTATTAAATATTTTAAAATTAATTAAAAATTTTCCATATAAAATTTGAAATAAAAATAGTTTAATACCTCCTTATTGGTACATTTATTATTTATTTTAGCATTTATAGTAATGTTATTAACCAATTATGATTATAATATTTTTTATATTGGGTGAGGTAAAAAAATAATTATCCAAGTGGTAAATCAAAATTTAATGGTTTAAAATATCAAACAAACATGTATAAATTATATTTTTTATTGTGTTAAAGCCATATAATACCATATATTAAAATACCTAGAAGATTGGGGTAATTTTTCTTGATAAAAAATTTATTGTGATTTAATATTTTGATATATTCAAGAGGTACACTTCACTAGAATTATAAATGGGAACCTCCTCCCTCACATATACCTGCCACATTGATCCATATATACTTCCTAATACCTAAATATTTCTTTTTAAAAAATCATTTTCCACATTTTTTATATATTAGAATCCCTAAAATACCTATAATACGTTTCTTATGAAAAGGTATATATAAGGTCTCATGAAGAAGAGGTCATTGTGAAACCCGATCTATTGGAATATATTCCTTATTACACATAGTCTGAATCTAAAAAAATCATTGTAAAAAATTTGTTATTTATAATAAATATATTAAAATTTTATAATTATTATCCAAAAACTATTAGACACCCTCATTCTCATTAAATGATAAATGAATGCATCACTTCTGTGTGTGTATAGATTACCATCTACACATAGTGATACCATCCATTTTTCATTAACATCATTTATATACTATAATTATGATGGATATAACATTAATATATAATATTTATTTCATTTTTAACATTATGTATATCAAGTTTCCTTTATAATTTTAACAAACCCAAACAACTAAACCAAAACATATTTGAAAAATGAAGCACTAACTACCTAAAATATTGATTTTTAATAATAAATTATTAATAAACATGGGATAATGGATTGTAGTTGTTATATATAAGGTATTTATTATATAAATGTGGATGTATAATTGATTTATAGTAAGTCTACATTTATTATTAATCAATTTTTGACATATACAAACGATTTTGAACCCGATGTAAGGGATTATTTACAATCACATAATTAATCATTATTTTTTATGTTTATATCTATAATAGGGAATGTTAATATTCCATGTTAATGTTTTATAAATTTTTTTAATATCATCATAGAATTTTTTCAATTCATTTATACCCATTTTTTTATTTTTATATAATAGTTTTAAAATAATCTTCTTGTCATTTTCTGAGTGATATACTTTCCAAACATTTCGACATAAATATTAACTGAATTTTTTCTACATATACCAAATGAAAATATTTTAACATCATCATGAATAATATATTATATGAATATTCCTATTCAATTTTATATTATTATTTTTATATATAATTTTTTTTCTTTTTAATATGAAATAATTTTTTATAAAATTAGTGATTTCAAAGGTAAAAGTGTATTTTCATCAAAAACAATTCAAATGATATTTTTAATGTATAATCATAAAAGTCAATTAGTTGTTAAATTTAAATTTTTAAAAATGTATTTATATTATGGTACCATCAACCATATTTAATTGGAATTTATATTCCTTGTTTTAGATGACACGTGATATGTTAATTCCATTCTTGATATTATTTTAGATGGATGATGATTATGATAATTGATTTGGAAAATTTTTATCATTTCATTATTTAGTTTAAATATAAATAATTATATAAATTAATTTTCACCCAATTTAGGTGAGAAATATGTAGAAATTGTAAAATGAAATCCATGTCCTGTTATAGCCCCTATATGCATCGACATGATGCATGTTAAAAACTAGCTTGGGTATAGACAGATGCATTATCCATTTATGAATTATATTGTAAAGACCCGCAAATTTCAAGGAAATTTTTTTCTTAATTTTCTTTGGAATTTTACAAGAGCGCAGCTTTAGACGGCACCTGATTCCGAGGCCCGGTGTGCCCGGAATCAATTTCCGAAGTTTGGCTCGGGTACGTTCAGTGAACGGACGAGCGGGTTTTTCTATCTTTTGAACCGGTGCCCGGAATAAAATTCTGAGGGCACCGATGAATTCGCAGCGCCGGTATTTGCTTAGAAACGCCTCTTCCGGAGTTGCGTTTGCTCAGACGTGGTTTTTAAATTTTGCGGCTTTAAGTCAGAAATAAAATAAAGTTTGTGCGACAACTTTATTCTATTTCACTTAAGCTGCTTGGAAGCCACTTGAAGCCACTTAAAGACAGCTTGAACTGAGTTGAACTGGATAGGATGCTATCCGGAAATATCCTACCCCCTTGGTAGGATATTTGTGAGGTGGGGCCCGCACGAGCTCCGCCGTTTCTTTCGCTATGTAACGCACCCGCGAAAACCCGTCAAAGTAACTGAAAAGTCAACCGACGCGTTTTCTTTAATTCTTAATAGACCATTTAATTGGGCGGTTTATTTCGTGAATTAAATGGGCTGTTTCATTCGTTGAATTAATTCAACGAATTTAATGGGTCGTTACTTACGCGTTTGCGTTCGTTGGCAAAATAATAAAATAAGACCAACTCTTTCTTTTGGAGGATTACTCGTTGTGCGAGATTCTCTGGGCCTCCACCCTCCCCGTGAAGAACGCGAAGAACGCGAAGAACGCGAAGAACGTGAAGAACGCCGGCGACCGGAATTCGACGACGCACACCGTGATATGCGACGTCGACGAACGCTAACCGCGACGTTCTTCGGCGACGCCTCTTCTTCCGCGGCCGATCCTCGTTCGGCAATTAAGGTGAGAAATGAATCATTTATTTCTCCCCTTTTTATAATTCAATATCAACGGATTTAAATTAATCCGTTTGATCTTGATCCGGAGATTGGCGACGCGACGCCGGATACCGCGACGACGCGACGATCTCCTTCATCCGCGACGAGCGATTCCGCGACGACTTCTCGTCCGACGACGACGACAAGGTAAGGGATGTTGGAATATTTTATCTTATTTCCCCGTATTTATTCTTTTAAAGTGAAGAACATGATCTCCGACAATTTTAATTTATTTAAAATTGTTGTTGATTATTCCTCTCGTGGTTTATGACTAACGCGGAGGGTGCGGGTCTAACGAACAAGACCCGGCAACCCTCCGCCGATCTCTTTTGTTGTGCGGATATGGCGGACGACGACGAACCGCGCGGCAGGGGCGATCTGTTGATCCCGCAGTGAAGGTCGGCCCCCGGGAGGAGCAACGGCGCAGACGGGAGGCAAAACGGGCCACCGGAGCAACTCCGGCGGCCCGCGGAAGGCGGCGGCGGCGCGGGTCGCCGGCAAGGCGACGCCGGCGACCGGAGGCGGCGGCGCCCGGCACGCCGCCGTGGAGAAGATCCGCCGCGGCTTCAGCCGCGGCGGCGGCGGCCGGTTCCGCGGCCGCGCGGAACCGGGGAGGGACGCGGCGGCCCGGCCGCGTCCGCGTGACAGGCGGCCCCCCGCGGGGCCGCGTTTCCTTCAAGCCGCGGGTCAAACCCGCGGCGGCGGCTCCTTCGGCCGCTCAGCCGATGCCGAGCCGGCCGGTCCGGTCGGTCGGGCCGCGCCCAGGCCGGACCGGACCCGGCCTAGCCGGTTCGGGCCGGGTCGGGCCGACCCGGTTCGGCCGACCCAGGGGGGGGTTCGGGCCGGGTCGCCCCGGGCCCAGAACCCCCGTTTTCGGGCCTCTTCAGTCTTTTGCCCATATCTTGGGCCTGGGACCTCCGATTTACGAACCGTCAGCGGCTACGCGATCCTTGGATCGAGACGGTCGTTTCGGTATATTATACTCAAGGTTTCGGAAGACTTTGGGTTCGGCCGGGTTGGTTCGTACACGAAACCAACCGGGCCCTCGGAGCGGAAACGCTCATAACTTGAGCTACGGACGTCCGATCGACGTACCGTCAGCTGTGGTAGTTTCCTCTAAGTGAGACGGAACTTTTGGCATACTCCGCCCGAGGATCGGATACAGGCGGAGTACGGTCGGGTTGGTTTCTCCCTAAAAACCAACCGGGCCCCTGGGACGAAAATGCCAATAACTCTCAGACCGGGCGTCCGATTGACGCACCGTCTGTTGCGTTGAGATCCTGTTGTCGATACGGAACTTTTGGATACATCAACTTCGGACTACGTGTCAGTTGATGTATCAGCCTCTCGGCTCGTGGAGCGGACCCTCCTAAACGAGCTCGCTATGTGCGGGAACCCTAGCGCTGGCTGTGACTTCGACGACAGAGCAGAGATCCTCAGTGGACTGCGGCGACGGCAGAGCAGAGATCCTCCGTGGACTGCGATGACGGCAGAGCAGAGATCCTCCGTGGACTGCGATGACGGTAGAGCAGAGGTCCTTCGTGGGCTGCGGCGACGACAGAGCAGAGATCCTCAGTGGACTGCGTCGACTACTGCACTCAGCGATCCTACGTGGATCAGTGCTACAGGTTCTGTGTGAGCCCGATCCTATGTGGGTCCTTACTACCGGTTCTGTGTGAGCCACTGCCTACAGGTTCTGTGTGAGCCCGATCCTACGTGGGTCTTTTGCGGGGGTTAGTACCTATCGATCCTTCGTGGATCCGACGACTTAGATGGATCAGTGATCATCTTTGACGTCATCTGAAAAAGTATACCTGGTTGAGCTGAATCGTATGTTACTCTCCTTTGTGGATTGTGATGAACTATCCTATGTGGATTTTACTGTTTACTCTCCTTGTGGATTTGAGTCTTCCTTTCCTTTGTGGATTGAGTTGTTCTTGAGCTCGTGAGCAGAGCTGGAATTGGGGACTTAGGTATATGTATGGGCATATACCTAAGTCGAGTCAGATGTTACTTCGTGATTGCATCTTTCTTTTGTGCTATATCCTTTGTGGATTTCGGGAGACCTTCGGGGGTCTCGGGGTCCTTACTGAGTAGCTTATACTCACCCCTGCACGGGCTATGCCCGCACCTTGTTGTGTTGGATGCAGACGACGGACAGCGCTGATCACGGTTGGGGCGTGGAGCAGGACGACACCTGGAGGTGGACCACTGGGCGGGACGTGCTCGGAGCGGACGTGGGACCCGAGGAGCCTGTAGGCTATCTGTACCCACCCTTCAGGTGGGATTGCCAGTGGACGACACGAGGCCGCCGTCTTTTCTTCAGTTGTTGTACTTTACTTTTCAGTTGTACTTTACAGTTGGGCTTGTATTTCCGGCCCCCTTTACTTTTCTGCACTTTACTTTCCGCTTGCTGACTCTGTGTGGTTGTTACTTTTAAAGGCAATGCCTTCCCTGTTTACTGGGATTTTACGCCTTGGTGCTAGTCGCCAGCCCCTGGCCTATGGAAGGCGGGCTTGGGGTAGTCACGGCACGGGCCCCGAGGACGGGTCGTGACATATATATTCAGATACAACAAAAAATTTATTTTTATAATGTTTTCCATTATTAATTTCTTTCATTTTGAGATTACATATTGATTAATATGTGATTGTTTAATTAGTTATAATACACATGGATATTTTTTAGCTCTTGTGATAATATATATGGGAATTTGTTTCCCATTTTTTTCCTATTATACTATTGAAGAGTTATTTAATTTATACTATATGCATACAATACTAAGAATCTGAGATCACCCTTGATAATTTTTATTATATCCAAGGATGTGAATAAGTATATTATGATGGATATATAAGGATAAGATAGAATAATAATGTTTGTCAAAAGAAATTACAATGTTTTTTTTTATTTACAATTATAATGTATGAATCAAGAGTATATCTATTTTTTCAATACAGATTAACTATTTGGTACCATGTTATGTGATTATAATTATCTAATACCAATTTAATAATTTAACCACACATACTGTGATATTCGAGTCACAGTCATTACTATTAGTATTAAATAAATTATAGCTGTAACTATGGGACATAGAGTTTGTAAAACATAGATTTGGGAAACATAATCCCATAAAGAACTATGAAGATACTCCCAATGAATGAAAACATATGATTTTGAGAGTAGTTAATCACAAAATTTCTATTTATGTTATTTTTTCACTAGTAATAAATGTATTCCCTATTCTTCATAATTTTATCATGTGTGTGGAATTGATGTAAAACAACACCCAGTAAAAATAATGGAATTCGTATGAATGAACACAGTCCATGTTTGTATTTACTACATGGAATGAATATAGTGATGTATCTTGTGATAATAAATATATAACTATATTTTGATAGATAACACATGTTATGATTAATTACCAGACTATATGTATCAGCCTACAGATCGAAAATTTATTATAATAATTAATGACTACTTTATGCATCGAAGGAAAACAACATTCCCATGGACTAAAATTCAATATGTAGCTGAGTAATAGATTAGTTCCATAATGATGATATTTCACTCATTGGGATGAAATTAAAAGGATAAGGTTGTAAGGACAATTTTCTACCTATATTGATATGAATATTAATGGTTGTAATTAACTAAAGCCACTAAATAATATGGTTAAATAACAAACATAGAATGGATGTATTTTACGGAAACATCAATGGAAAAGTATTTTCCCTAAGAAAAATGAGTTGATATAGAGAAACAATTCATCAGTTTGATAAAAAACCATGGTGAAAATGTTCCTAAGTTGGAAGCCGACATTACAATGTTAGAAAGGCATTATTGAGGCAAAGCTTTTAATCCAAAATCATGATTGACCATTTCATTAATTGTATTAAATAATTTATTGAATGTTATTACTCACCCAAATATTTTGGAAATTGGAGGATATAATAAAATGTGCTATCAGGATAAATAAATAATAATATATTTCTATGGATTCGAAGGGATGGATGATAAGAATATGGTTGTTGAGTACACAAGATAAGAAAATATGGACAAAAGGAATAATGGAAGGGTTGTCACGACCCGTCCACGGGGCCTGTGTCGTGACTAACACAAGCCCGCAACTATAGGTCAGGGGCTGGTGACAAGCACCGAAGGCATAAATCGAGATAAAAAGGGAAGAAATTGTCTTTATAAAAGTAATCAAACACAATAGAGTACACAATAGAAGAAAGGACTAATTAATACTGAATCAAAACGTAGGTGATGAGTGGGCCACCTCTGGGTACCATCAAGCTCTGTGTATGCCTCATCAAGTGGTCCACCTCTGGGTACCGTCTAGCTCCACATGCCTCCACCTCGATCAGTGTTGTCTATCATCTGCATCCAACACAACGTAGTGTGGGAATAGCCCGTGCAGGGCTGAGTATATGATACTTAGTAGGGACCCCGAGACCCCAGAAGGTCTCCCAGAATCCACGAATGATAAACCATAGATAAAGATACAATCATAAAGTATCAACCAACTCTAAATAGTTATATGCCCATACATATACATAAGTTATCAATCACAGTTAGACTCCAACTCTTGAATCCAACGCAAAACCCAGTCCACACAGGAAAGCAGGTCAATCACATCGATCATAATGTTTGAAAGTCATGACTCAGATCACACAGGTATACATCATTCCTATAGGGATAGAGATGATCAAATGTAATCAGTGATTCATCTATGCTATTGTACCCACATATGATACTAGGCCAGCTAAGCAGTCGGACACATGTAGGATACTAGACCGGCTACTCTGTCGGACCCACTCAGGATACAAGTACAGAAGTCAAAATATTAGACCCCCTTAGGATACAAGTACAATAGTCATCGATGTTGAACCCATGGATGATTCTATTATAGTTTTTGTCACTTTCGAATCCAAATAGGATTCTAGTACCATTTTAATCGTTATTGAACCCAAAAGGGATTCCAGTACAGTTTCTCACCATAGTCGTAGCCATCTCTAGAGTTTCCGCACACAACACACTCGATTCTGGGAGGGACCGCTCCTAGAGCCAAGGGGTCGATACATCAACTACCATGAATTACAAGGTTGATTTTTCCTGAAGTACTGCCTCTTCAAAAAGAACCCAACATGACATACTGCACGTTAATCAAACGCCAAGTCTAAGAGATATTATTTTTTCCATTCCTGGTGCCTGGTTGGAAATACACTCGTTCCAAACCCAGTAATTTTTAAAATTCATCTGAAACTAACTTAGAGTATCGCAAAAGTACCGCTTCTTCGTGACGATTCTAGTGCCGCAGACGGTGCGTCGATCAGACGAGCGGTCATAATGTTATTCATGTTTAAGTGAAACGGGACCGGCCCATCAAGCCCAGTGGGCTGGCGGGTCGGCCCGACCAGGTTCAGCGGGTTCGACCTAATAGAGGGGTCTGCCTAGCCCAGTGGAGTGTGGTCTTGTTCGTTGGGGCACATCTCATCCAGGTGGGGCACGGCCCTTCCCGACATGGCGCAGCCCGGCCCTGCGAGGTGCAACCCGTCTCATGGCGGGCCGAGGCTCGGCCTGGCCTACCGAGCTGTGCGCCACCCCCCCTGGTTTCCTGAACCAGCGGCGCTGAGCCACGCCACCCCTTTTGTTCGTCCGCTCAAAGCTGGTCGGTCTTCCCGGCATGAGTGGCCCGCATGGGCGGGTTGTGGATCTTTCGTGTATCACATGCGGGTGCCGCAGCCTCCTTCAACACAACCAGCAAGTGGCCGGCCGGTTCTCTGCCGAAGCGGCCTGTGGATCGGGGTTCATGGTTCTCTGCATCATGGTTCCTTAGAGGCATCACAATTCCCAAGCCAAACCGGCTACAGCTGGCCCGTTTTTCATTTGCCGAGCGGCCGCGGATGCAGGCCGCTGTTCTTATCTATGCTTCCGGCACAAGTTTGATGCTTCCTCCAATCACCACTGCCTCTCGTTTCCGCCACTAATATGAATATTCAAGTACCATCAGAGGGTCATCGGGCTGTGTTCTTTCAGTCTGTACCCTCTGTGTTAGACGATATCAATTGGCCGATGAAAACACAAGCATTCACAAAGGATGGGATATAATTTCATTCACTTATATTTATATCAAATCCCTTACCTTGATTCTGATGCTCTCTTGTCCATGTTGTAGGAAGAGGATCCGAAGTTGACGTCAATTCTTTGATGTCGGGGCATGCCCAAGGAAGAAGCGTAGTCGATGTTTCCTCATGGACGACGTCTCCTCTCTTGACGTGAAGGAAGAAGACGAAGAAGAATGACATCCTTCCTCATGAGTGTCGCCTCAAGTTTTTTCCTCGATCATCGAGAGGATATTGTTCCTCGTGTTATTCATTTGTGAGGGATCATGTTCTCCTTGATTTCTCAAATTTACCCACCACCATATATTTTCCAAGGAAATATTATAGAAATCCTTCCCCCAATAAAATAGAATTTCCATGTAATTCAAAACAATTCAAATGAATTGTTTACCCACAAATTAATTAATGAATTCAATAATTAATTGTGTTGGAATACTTAATGAGAGGGAGTTGTAGAGGATCCGCCAGAACAAATGAGGCGGGTGTTGTCAGAATAAAAAAACGGGGGGTGTTAATGGGGAGTTTAACGGAGTTGAGGGGAGGTGAAATGGTTTGGGTTCATGTGGGCCCCACAACACTAAATCCTCACAGGGGAGGTTATGTGGGGTGTGGGCCCCACCCAAAACTTCCTCTGGGAGGAATTAACAACTTATTGAAATAAAATTGTGTATTATCACAATATTATTTAATTTAAGATAAATCCCCAAATTATAACTTTCAACTCACATAAAACGCAACAGTGATAAAGGTCCCCTTAAGTGAATACCGGCGCCGGGTGTTCACCGGTGGCCTCATATTTCAATTCCGAGAAGCGGTATAAAGGATAGAAAAACCCACCTAAACGCTTACTAAATGTACCCAAACAAAAAATAAAAAATTGATTCCAGGCACACCGGGTTTCAGAATCAGGTGCCTTCAAGAACCGCAGACTCGTAAAATTCCAATATATTTATGAAAAAAAACTTCCATGAAATTTCCAGGTATTTACATTACCCCCACCTCTGGGATTTATGTCCCCGTAAAGCTACAACACACACTAGGGGAACAAATGGGGGTACATAGCTCTCATCTGAGCCTCCCAATCCCATGTGCTCTCCTAGAGGTTCTCGTGCTGCCTGCGAATTCGCACCAGAGGAATTGATTGTCCAAGTATGACCCACTGATGTCAATCCTCGATCTCTACTATAACTTCTGTGAATTTCGCCCCATAATCAATGTCCATATCCCAGAGATCGATGATGTGGGATGGGTCGTGAACGTATCTCCATAGCTGAGAAATGTGGAAGACGTCATGGACCCTGTGCAACTGAGGTGGAAGGGGAAGCGGTAAGCCACCCCGCCTACTATGATGAGTACCTAGAAAGGTCTGATAAAATGAATAGATAACTAGCTGCACTGGCTAAATCTCCGTAGACCTCTTTTATGTGAGTCTCGTAGGAAGATGTGGTCTCCATCATCAAACACAAGTGGTCTCCATCTCTAATCAGCATAGGAATTGTGTCTGTTCTGTGCATTCTTCATCCACTCCTCGATGATCTACACCTTCCCCTTCATAGCCGGAACCATCTCTGGTCCTAAAAGTGCTGACACCCCTAGGAAAGTCCAGCACTGAGGTGATCTTCAAGTTTAGGCGCACAGTGCCTCTTATGGGGACATCCCGATGGTGCAGTGGTAACTGTTGTTGTACACAAACTCCACCAAGGGTAGGTGATCCTCCTAGCTGCGACCAAAGTCAAGGACACATGCACTAAGAAATTCCTCTAGATTCTAAATGGTCCTCTCTATTTGGTTGTTAGACTGAGGATGGAAGGTGGTTCTCAGAAGTATCTGCGTCCCAAAATCCTCTTGTAACCCTTTCCATAGTCGAGATCTAGCATCTCGATTGGAAATGATAGATGATAGATCACCATGAAGCCGTACAATCTCCTGAACATAGAGGCCTACCATTCTCTCTACTGATCCTTTCTCTCTGATTGGTAAGAAGTGGGACAACTTGGTGAGTCGGTCTATGATCACCCAGATAGAGTCGTGTCCTCAAGATGTACATTGAATCCCCATCACGAAATCTATGGATATACCATCCCAGTTCCACTCTGTAACCTATAAGGGCTATACCAGGCCTTCTGGTACCAGGTGCTTCGACATCACATGATGACATGTGAGGCATCGTGATACAAAATCTTCTATAACCTTTTTCATACACAGCCACCAGTGCTATCATCTAAGGTCCTGATACATCTTCACCACTTTTGGATGTACCGATAGAGGGGAAGTATGAAACTCCCTCAACACCTCCTCCTATTGTGAAACGAGTACCATGGTAATTCCCTTAAAGAGAATGATGTGCTCTCCTCCTTCAGAAAATCCATCAGGCACCAGAATTTTGGATATCTGAGCACGTCACATATCACAGTCAATGTCTGCATGTTGTGACTCCCTGAATCTCTAAATAAGTGTATTAGTGTCTATGAGAGACTGAAGAAAGGATACTCTATATATATCCACAAATGATATCTACAATGTGGCTAGCTGCTCTATCACCTCTCCTAAAAGCAGAATGCTATATCTCCTGGTGAGTGTATCATTAATAACATTCCCCTTCCCAGAAGTATAGACTATATCGATTTCATTGTCCTGGAGGAACTCAATCCATCACCACTATCTCACGTTCTGGTCCTTCTGTGAGAATATGTACTTGATACTCTGGTGGTCAATGTAGACTGTAAAGCACTCTCCCATTAGATAGTGCCTCCACATCATCACGGTTAAGACCACTGCTGCTAAATCTAGGTCATGGGTAGTATAGATCTTCTAGTGTTGTCTCATCTACTGCGAACCATATGCGATCACTGCTCGATCCTGCATCAGGACAAACCCAATTCCGGTCCCTGGGGTGTCATAGTAAACTATGTACCCAACACCCTCCTCGGGTAGCCTCAAGATGGGCACACTGGTAAATATCTGTCTTAGCTCTTGAAAGCAATACTTTTAACTATCTGACCACACAAAGGGTTTCCCCTTCTTCTTCAATGATGAATGCGTTGCTGCAACTCTCGAGAAGTCTAGTACAAATCTCCAATAGCACCCATCCAGACCCAAGAAACTACGAACCTCCATCACACTCCTAGGTGGATCCTAAGCAAGCACTACCACGATCATTGCTGGATCCACTCCTACTCTAGCCTCTGATATGAAGTGTCCTAAGAAGTGAACCTCTTTAATCCATAACTGGAACTTTGAGAGCTTATCATAAATCTGGTGCTCTCAGAGTGTGACCAATACTTCCCGCAGATGTTAGGTGTGCTCCTCCTCAGTAGTCGAGTAAATTAATATGTCATCAATGAAGACTTCGAAAAATTGATAAAGGTAATGTTGGATGATCTTTTTCATGAGACTCATGAACACATTTGGAGCATTGGTTACACCGAAGGGAATATCCAAGAACTTGTAGTGGCCATACTGAAACCTAAATGATGTCTTCTAGACATCCTCTTCTCGATCTCTGTGATGGTGATAGCCAAACCAGAGGTCTGTCTTCGAGAACCATCGTGATCCCTTGACCTAATCAAAGAGGTCATAAAATCTTGGGAGTTGGTACTTGTTCTATATGGTAACCAGATTCAGGCGATGGTAATTATCACATAGTTGCAAGCTCCCATCCACCTTCATGGAAAAAAATCGAAGATGTCTAGGGTGAAACACTGGGTCAGATAAATCTCTTCCCCTACAAGTCCTCCACCTGTACCCGCAGCTCACGAAGCTCAACAGGAGCCATCGGATATACTGGATTAGTTATCAGTGTTGTCCCGGGGTATAGGTCAATGTATATGTCTACCTCTCTGCGAAGAGGTAGTCCTGGAACGTCGTCAGAAAAAACGTATGCATACTGATCCACCACTACAGGAATACATGGACTACGCACATCAACTACTCTGAGGATGAAAATCTCCAACTGATGTGTGATCGGCTACCTCCTCCTCTGCGTATGTCCATCCTATGTAGCATAAACACCCTTCATTCCGGTGAAGGTGAACCTGGTCCCATCTGTGTGGACACACCTTACATTGCACCTAATGCAGTCGATCTGAGCATGGACTCTAGACAACCATTCTTTACCCAAGATGACACAGTATGTCCTCAACACAACTACTTGAAGATCCCAACCAAATCTATCGACTCCTAGAGTAAGCTCACACTGCAGGAACCAGTGCGTAATCTTCGAGTCTGCTCCCACAGGTGTCTCTAGCTGTAAGGATCGATCCAACAACTCCGTCCGAATCTCAGAGCTTTGAAAAAGGGCAGCAGTAATAAAATAATGACTCACACCTATGTCTATAAGTACTACAACAATGGTTGAGTAGACACAGATAGTACCACGAATCACATCAGATGTATCGTGCTCGTAGGCCTTGACTACCTGGAGCTGAGCCTGCCTCTCTCCAGCAGCTCCCTGTGGTCGGGGTGGACCTCTTGGTGGTGGTGGTGGTAGAGCCTCAAAACGTCATCCACCACCCGCTACTCGGCCCGCTCCTCTACCTCGTCATGCACCAGGAGCATTAATCTCCACCATCTACCTGCTGCTGCGTGTAAGAGACTCGCTGCAAGGATCATCATAAGGTCGGCTATTGTCCCTACCAATCTGAAAACTCTGATGATAGCCTCCAACCAATCATCATCATAATGTGTGTCCATCTCTCCATGGAACCTGGGTGGCCTCTGTCACTGGAACTTGTGCAACGCACTCAGATGACGTGGAATCTCTTCTGCTAGGTATGGTGGTTTCGGTGGCCCAATGGGTAGTGGTACCGCCGGTGCCTCCGCTATGATGGGGTCGTGCACCAAGGCCTCGTCGCTTGGTGGGATACCCTCTCGTATGTAACTCGAAAACCTCATTGGCTTCCTTTATGGGGCGATGATAAGAAGAAAAAGGTGCATCATGGTTAAAACAGTATACCTAGTGATCTGACACAAAGTAAACACCAAGAAAACTTTTCAAAGGAAACACACACTCAATCAGTGTTTTTGTGCACTGAGCCAAAAATCAGAGGTTAGGGTACTGGTGTATGGATACGTCGGTCGCCACACCAACACTAGACTCCCTAGATTGATAAACACACTCAATACTCTAAACACTCTTTCTTCATACTAAGATAGATCAGAGTCCTACGTTCTGCGGTAGAACCAACTCCTCTAATACCAATTTGTCATGACCCATCCATAGGCCCATGTTGTGACTACCCCAAGCCTTCCTTCCACAGGCCACAGGCTAGAGACTAGCTCAAAATTCATAAATCCTAATAAAAATGTCATGCATTGCCTTTATAAAAGTAAATAAACACAAAAAAGTACGCAATAGGAGAAAGGACTAAGAAATACTGAATACATTAGTAAGTGCTTAAAGGAAAGGGGTCGAAAATACAAGCCAATTAGTATGTACAATACAACTGTAGTAAATTAAAACAACAACCACTGAGTCATCCATCGGGAATCCCACCTGAAGGGTGGGTACAGATAGAATCCCCTACACCTCGGGTCCGGTCGCTAGCTCCGTGTATGTCTCACCAAGTGGTCCACCTCCGGGTACTGTCCAACTCCAAAAGCCTCCACCTAATTCAGTGTTGTCCTTCGTCTGCATCAACACAATGTAGTACAGGAATTAACCATGCAGGGGTGAGTATACGATACTTATTAGAGACCCGGAGACCCACGAAGGTCTCTCAGAATCCACGAAGGCTAAACCATAGAAGAAGATACGGTCACAAAGTATCAACCAATTATAATTTGGTATATGCCCAAACATATACCTATGATATCAATCTCAGTTCATCTCCAACTCTCTAACCCATGCACAACCCAGTCCACATAGGAAAGCAAGTAAATCACATCGATGATAATGATTGAATGTCAAGAATCAGCTCACAGAGATATACATCTTTTGTATAGAGATAGAGATGATCAAATATAGTGTCTGATTAATCTAAG
This sequence comes from Viscum album, assembly GCA_963277665.1. Lineage (NCBI taxonomy): Eukaryota > Viridiplantae > Streptophyta > Magnoliopsida > Santalales > Viscaceae > Viscum > Viscum album. The sequence continues at coordinate 2,012,963,692 of OY728157.1, forward strand.
CTATCGGACCCACAAAGAATACTAGAACATCTATGTCGTCGGTCCCAGGTAGGATACTAGACCAGCTACTCTGTCAGACCCAATCATGATACAAGTAATAAAGTCAAACTGTCGGACCCACATATGATACAAGTACAACAGTCATCACTATCAATACCACATAGGATTTCAGTATAGTTTTTGTTTCTATTGAACCCATGAAGGATTCTGGTATAGTTGTTGTCGCTATCGAACCCACGGAGGATTCCTGTACAGTTGTCATCGCAGTCACAACTAGCTCTTGGATTCCCGCACAAAGAATGCTTGATTACGGGAGGGTCCGCTCCTTGAGCCAAGGGTTTGATACTTCAAATATCACTATGTACAGAGTTGATGTATCCCAACATTCTTTCACATCAAAAAAAACCCATCGTGACAGACAACACATCAATCGAACTTCCAGTCTGAGAAATATTGGCTTTTCCGTTCCAGGTGCCCAGTTGAAAATATGCTCGTTCAAAACCCGGTCATATTACAAAGTTGTCTAAAAATAATTAAGTGTATCGAAATAGGACCACTTTTTCATGAGGGTCCCAGTGCCGTAGACGACACGTCGGTCGAACGCGCGGTCCTAATGTTATTCACATTTAAGTGAACGGGCCCGGCCCATCAAGCCCAGTAGGCTGGCAGATCAGCCTGACCTGGTTTGGTGGGTCAAAACCGGTAGGGGGGGTCGGCCCGGACCAGTGGGGTGGGGCTCGGACCAGCGGGGAGTGACACGACTCATATCTGGCTGTGGCTTGGCTCGGCTGGCCAAACGGTGCGGGGGGCACGTACCCCCCAGTTTACCGAACTGGCGGAACAGAGTGGCGCCACCACACTTGTCCAGCCGATCAAATATAGTGGTTTTCCCAGTGCGAGCAGACCGCACGGGCGGGCTACAGATCTCCAGCACGAAACTTTTGGGTTCCACGGCCTCCTTCAACCCGGTCGGGTCACCGCCAAAGTGGCTCGCGGAGCGCGGGCCGCGGTTCTTCGCAGTGTTATGCCTTAGAGTCACCAATGTTCTCCATCCAGGACGGCTATAGTCGACTAGATCTTCTTTGGCCGAGGGGCCCGTGGATGCAGGCCCCAGTTCTTCTCTTCACGACAGGAACACAACCGCCACTTCCTCCAGCTACCACTACCTCCCATTTCCACTGCTAAAATGAATATTCAAGTACAATCGGAGGGTTTTTGGGCATGTTTATTCAGCTTGTGCCCTCTGCGTTAGGTGATATCAACTATCCGATGATAACACAAGCATTCACTAGGGAGGAGATATAATTCCATTCACTTAAATTTTTATCAAACCCCTACCTTGATTCTAATGCTCGCTTGTCCGTGCTGCAGGAAGAGGATCCGAAGTCGACGTCAATTCGTAGACATTGGGGTGTGTCCACAGAGGAATCGTAGTCGATGTTTCCTATCGGAAGACGTCTCCACCCTTGATGCAGAGTATGAATAAGAAGAAGAATAATTGAATTCCTCAGGACCATCGCCTCACATGTTTGCCTCATTTGTAAAGAGGATATTGTTCCACATGTTCTTTGATGGTGAAGGATGAAGTTCTCCACCAATTATGCAATGGCCCCACCAAAAAATAATTTCCAAGAAAATATTATAGAAAGGATTCCCCAAATAAAATATAATTTCCATGCAATTCAAAACAATTCAAATGAATTGTATAGCCACAAATTAATTAATGAATTAATTAATTAATTGTGTTGGCATACTTAGTGAGAGGGAGGTGGAGAGGCTCCACTATAATAAATGAGGGTGGTATTTTCAAAATAAATAGAGGCGTGTGTTAATGGGGAGTTTAATGGAGTTGAGGGGAGGTGAAAGGGTTTGGGTTCATGTGGGACCCACCACACAAAATCCTCACATGGGAGGTTATATGGGGTGTGGGCCCCACCCCTAACTTCCTCTTGGAGGAATTAACCACCTCTTGAAATAAAATTTCGCATTACCACAATTTTATTTAATTTAAGATAAATCCACAAATTATAACATTCAACTCACATAAAACTCAACTGCGATAATGGTCCCATTAAGAGAATACATGCACCGCGAGTTCATCAGAACCAGGTGCTGTCAGAAAACGAAGACTAAATAAATTCCAAAGTATTTATGAAAAAAATTACCTTGATATTTCTGGCTCTTTACAAGGGTTTAATATCAAAATTGTTATTAATGTGGAAAGAAACATCATGGAACTAGCCTATTAAAAATCAGTGTTTGTTACACATGTAGGAAAACATCACTATGACCATGATTCCAATTAAACTAAAAAATGTGAAAATGTTAAATTCATTAGCTATATAGATCTGAGACACAATGTAAATGATTTTCCCAGTTTTCAATGTAACAACCATGAACCAAAATTCCATGATCTAGTGCCATAATTCACTACATTAGCATCATTATAAGGAATCACATCCCGAATGACGGAATAATTTAGCTTTTTAGAAAAAAAATATATTACATACATAAAATCCATTTTATATTTTCAGTATAAATTAAATAATAATACATAAAAATATAATAAACTATGTCATTGAAAACTCATTAAAAATTCATTTCTTCATAACAATGTGAAATGAAACAAAAAAATTTGTTAATAGGAAAGCTCAATAAGGGTTTAATACAATGGAAGCTATCATGAATAAGAATAATCAACATGGAACGTTAAGTAACTAATAAAACCTTATATTAATTAATAACATAATAATTATATGGAAGGAAAATAATATGAACAAATAATTAAATATATATATATATATGAGCATGGAACATGTCCTTGTATATTATAACTATTAGATTAATAACATATAATAATAGTGATGATGGATTTCATAATGTAGGATGTTTTGACTACGAATATATATCCTCATGATATTTACTATTAAGATCAATACTCTTTCTATTTTATGCCTATGGGTTAAAAACCTTATGATTTTTGTCAAGACCTTCCACAAGACACTATTATCAAGATCTATCCTCAGCATAATTTAAAATTGTCTGGATGCAAACATGGAGGGATTATGTCCAACAATACATTCCTTTATGAGACTAAGAGTTTATCAATAGGATTTCGTTAATTATTACCTAACAATTTTCTTTTGATGTTCGATTTATTCAACCTATATTAAATAATCTATTTAAAAATATATTTTTAAATAACGGTTTCCCATAAACCGTTGATAATTTTGAATAATAAGCCCCATAATAGAATTAATTCTTAGACTGCATTATATAATGTGAAAATAAATAATTTATGATATGATATGCCAACGGGTATGTGTATACTCTTCATAAAAGAATTTTTTTTCTTAACATCAAAATATCCCCCAAGGAAAGGAGATTTATGTAATTTACCTTAATATAATAATATCATTATTAAAATGGATTTATTATGTGTATTCAATGTAAATCAACATAAAACAAGTTGAATTAAAACATGAGATTATAAAATGTCATTTCACAAATGAAATAGTCAATGAAATTTATTTTTTAGATAATGAAATACAATTGAGTTAACAAATATCTTTTCACATGTAATCATTGAAATTTTATTTTAGATAAAAGTAGTAATTTTAAAATGAGAAATTCAAAATAATGAAGATAATGAGATTCATTAAAGGATATATCATGGTGTATTTTATACACCAAACAACAGAAATAATTTTTGAATAGAGCATAAGTCTCGCATAATTGAATGTGAGATTAGAAAATCCATACCTCAAATTTGAAAACAATAAAAAATGATCCAAAATAATATATAATTTATTATATAACAATACTAACTTACTAAAAACCAATTTTCATATTTATAATAAAATATATAATGGGTTTATTACATATTATTTCCCTTTATTTAATAATATTTAATTATTTTCTATTTTTCAGGAGCCTTTATTTTACTGTTTCTCGGACTATTTATTTGTGTATATAAATAAATGTTCAATTAAAATGGATTTAAAGCTACAAAAGTTATAATAAATTGTATTTAAGAACTTATAGAAACCTAAATGGTCTCATTTATAATTTTTATTGTTGTATGAGGATGGTTATTTTGATAAAATTTCAATGGTAACTATTTTATTTATTTTGGAGGACTTTTTAAACACTCTAAATTAGATTCATTATGTTTAATAATATGATTATATATTAGTTCAGTAACATTAAATTGTTTATAATATACCTTTAAGAATATTATTAAAACAAGATAATAGTTCTCTGACAATCTATAATGTGGTTATTGAAGACGAAAAAATAATTATTCCTAGACATTAATAACATTGTAGTATGTACTTGATTATGGAGTTATGAAACCATTATATATGAAGGATGTAAGGAAAAAATATTAGGGAAAATATGAAATAAAATATTTTCTGCCAGAAAATTATCTCTGAAATATCATCTCTTCAAAGTGTCCATTAAATTCATTTGAATTAGTATTATGGTGAGAAAAATAGAACTTGGATGTCGGTAGGGTGAGGAGGTATGTCTTTGGAAGATATTTGAAGAAATTACATGTCTGTGAGTTGAAATTTGGTGGTGATGTGTTTTATTTATAATTTTGGTGATGTTGATTTATGTAATCATATTATATTTATTTTATATTTAATTCAAAAAAAATGAGGATGAAAATATTTCCATGAATTTTTATGATAATTAATGTTTTAAATGTAAATATGGGTTTATAGATACCTTAAAATACAATAATTATTTTATTTTTTAGGTTTTTTAATGCATATAACCATTAACTTTAAACAATTGTATTATTTAACATAAACAATGGTTTTTTATTTTTTGTACCATGGTAAAATTATTATGCCTAAATATTTGAATGAACGAACTAAATAATTTGGACATTTTCATTAAAAACATTGAATAGATATTTCCATATTCAATTAACAACATTGGATATATTTGATTTACAATTAATCACATATATATAATGGGAATGTGGGTTTTTAATGTGAAAAAATCAAAATCATTATATTATTATTTTCCATTATCAATGGGAAATTGGTTATAATGCATTAAATTAGATTTTATGATGTGTAGCTGAACTAATTATACATTAAATCCAATTTAATATATTATTTAACTATATAAAAAATTATAAATCAAATCCAATTTTGAATTAACATTTAGTTTTTTTAACTATTAATCTAAAAAAATTATACTTCTCCAATAAAAACATGAAAAATTAACAATAATATAATTTTGATATTATAAAATTAAAAATAGATTTTATTTTAACATCTGAAATCTATACGATTGTAAAAAAATTAGTTTTAAAGTTGGTGCGCAATTAAAAGGTGGAAAAAATTTCTTTTATAAAAATCTGACTTTTTATTCTTAAAATATTAATTATTTTTATCTTTAGCCTATCAAAGCATTGGTATTTATATTATAATATTTATTCAGTAAATATAAATATAAATATATTTAATTAATTTAAATAAAATCGATTAATCGATTTCAATGAAAAAATTCCATTGTGTACAAAAAAATAGATTTTTAAAACACATCTATTTTTTAAATTGGTTATTATTTTCCTCTATAATTAATATATAAAAAATTAATTAATTTTCGATAAAAGTGTAATATATATTTTCATAACTTATCTCATCTCATTTTTCCCACATTTCCAATGGCTATGTGATAACTATCACAATTAAATATGAATATTTAATCATTTCTTGATTTCGCAATCTTTAAAAAAGATTAAACATAGAATGAGAAAACCATAAAATTAATGTGGTTTTACATTCTCCCATATATAACGAAATATTATCTTCACATACTGATATATAAATTTTGAAATAAAAGGCTGAAATTTGAAAATTCATTTCTCCCCAACCCACATCATAAACAGGGTTTATAAAACAACACCATAACAATGGAAATGAATAATGTTTAGGTCACAACAAAATTTCTATTTATAATTTGAAATAAATTTATAAAAAATTAACATAGAATATAAAACTATCATGTTCTTATAAAGAGTGATAGAGAACATGGTAATAATAATATAAACCATGACAAAACTACAAAATTTTTGATGGGTTAAAATTCAATTGATTCCCCAATATCAAAAGTAAATGGAAAATGATTTCATTAAAAATAACTATTCCATGAGTTGATGGACTCTTTTAATATATATATATATATAAACACATTTTAAAATAATCATAATATCTTTATTTCCATTAAATAAGAATAATATCATTCTTTTTTGTTTCTTTGATCATATTTTACTTCATCTCTTATAAGAATAAATAGATATTCATGATGAATTTTTCTTTTTGATGCACTTTCAATGGATAATAATATCAAAAATTATTTCTTCGAGTGTCTAAACATCATCCAAAACCAAAATGGTAAGATAATGTAAGCTAATATGAATCAAAACATTAATCATTTTTCCTAATCAACATTTTTACTTAAACTATATTATAAATTGTTACCCATTTGAACCTTCAAAAATATTAAAATTCAAAATTATCGAAAGGACTCTACATTTTCAATAGAAACATATCATAAATATCTCAAATAACATAAAGTATCATTAAATTGTCACATATAAATAATTTGAAAACATTTCTTTATTTATTCCATATAAACATTGTAATAAAATGGATTAGCATAAATCCATATTAAAAAATTGCATCATTTCATATTGCTAGTGGAAAACACATATTATTTTTTATCTTCCCTAAATAAAACATTGATTTAAACTCTCTTGAAGATAGTGTAAAAATCATTGTAATAAAATCAATTATTAGTTTTCATGTGTCTATAATTATCCAATTCACTTTTTCTATATCAGTCATCTATTCATAACGTTAATATCAGTTTCATAATACATTTTATCATTCCCTTAATCTTGTATTTTACAATAAATTCAATTTTCCAATGAATCATCATACATGGTAACATTGAACACAGGCTTTCAAATAATTAATAAAAAAGTTGTATAATATAATCATTATATAATTCATAATCTAGATTACAAGGACGTCATTGAAAAATAATCATATAACATAAATCTTGAATCCACAAAAAAATCAATCATTCTTCATCTTCAAAAATAATATCATAAACATTAAACTAATCTATTAGATTATTTTGTTGTGTATTTCTTTCATACTTGTGGAATTAAGATTCATCTTTCCCCATATGTAAATATTTTATTCATTTCACATTTGAATATATTTTCATTTCCTTTCAATAAAAATCATTGTGTTCCTTCTCTCCATACATCTAACCTACCTGAAATAATTTTATGCAATTACAAGGGAGTATTATTCCACAACTATCACATGTGGGTAAATAATTAATTCTCTTCACCAACATATCCATTTTTTAGAGCATCCATATTCTTATATTAATTCAATTTTGAGTAATAATATATGGGAAAATTATTCTTTTTCTTTTTATAACATTATTTTTATCCTCAAATTATTAGAATTTTTAGGAGACTACATCTTATCGAAGGATTGGCAAAATTATATAAAAAATATCATTTTTACTCTTTGAAAAACATAAATTTCTAATTATCACATGTTTTATGTTATTCACCATTTTTATATGATAAAATATTATAGATTAGTTAAAATTCATTTGAATCCATAATTTATAATACCAAAATTAATGAAATACAAAACCTAAATTGAAAAATAAATGTGTGGCTATTATCATAATCATAAAAATTGTCTCTCTGAGACCTTTTGTATACAAATACTCAAATTCTCCTTTGTTTTTAATATAATAATCTATTATTTCAGAAATATAGCTTCCAGGTCTCCTACTAAAATAAACCTTATACCAACAGTATCAACCCTAATGGTAGAAGATGGAGCTCTTGTGGTACTTTTTAATAATTGAATGATTATCATGATGCCCATACAAAATAAGAAAATAGTTTAGCAGTTTATTTATATTATAATACATTCATGATACCACTTTAATATTTGTAATATAAAGTAAATCATTTTCACCACAATCATATAAACTACAACCTTTAAAAATTATTTCTTGTTATGTTCTTTATAAACTGGGGAAATAAATAAAAATAATGGAATGTTTGAATTCTCATTAAGGGTCAAATACAGTAGAAGATAACAATAATATGAATACTCAACATGATAATTTAAATAAATTATCACACATAAAATTCATCAATAGATTTATAATACTATGGATTGAATAAAAGATAACAAATAACGCCATATAAATTATCACATGTTCTTGGAACCTGACCACAACTATTATAAATAATTTTCAATCAAATGGAATAAAAATAATGAGTGGATTCATAATGTTGAATGTATGAACTATAATGATATATACACTAGATTTTTAATTTCAATATCAATACCCTTTCTAGTTTATGACTGTTTGTTGAAACCCATTTGATTTGAGTCATTTCCTTTCACAAGATGCATATGACAAGTCTTATCCTTGGACAGTTTAAAATAGTTTTGAAATAAACATGAAGGGTTTGTTTCCAAACAAATTCATATAATGAGACTATATATACATTAATGTTCTTGTATTAACAGGTCTCCAACCCCTTTCATTCATGTCCAAATCATTTCTCATATATCAAAAAATTAGATTAAAAATAGATTTTTAAATTAATGTTTGTAATACCAGTTTGAAATATTTTAATCATAATCCACATGAATGAATTGAATTTATATAAAAAAATTATATAATGTGAGAATAAATATATTCATGATATGATATGACAATGGGGCAGTAGATACACCTCATAATAGTATGTGTGTATAAATCATTAAAATAATCCTTAATAAATATCGATTTAGACAAAGTCCATTAAAATGATCATTTTGTTTATCAAATTAATCTATTATGTATATTATATATTAATAAAAATAAAATGGAAAATTATATATGATATAATAAATATTAATTTCACACTAGAAAAAAAATTATATAGAATTAGAATCCAGTGAATGAGAATTGTGTTCAGAAATCCCATAATACTTGTAATCAGTCGAATCGTGTACCCCATAAAACCAATAACTATTAAATTAAAGATTTAATACCATGAAGATAAAAAGATTAATGATATAATATATCCATGTGTATTATATAAAACATACATTAGAAATTAATTTTTAATAATTAAAAAATCATTGAAAAGTAAATGTGAGGTGATAAAATCCTTACCTCACATTAAAATTCATTCAATCATTGTAAAACCACATATATGATGGTTTAGTGAATTTTATTAATGAAATAAAATACATTTATAATATTATTAATTCCATATATTATGATTTTTAAAAAAAATTACCCATTAATTAATTATATTTCACTATTCTCATTGTTTTTTTTAAAACATTCTATTCATGGTTTCTCGATCGGTTCATTTGTATAGAATTATGAATTTTATTTTGTAACGGAAGAAAAATATATGATGTTAAATAAAAAGGAATTTATTAATAAAATTATGTATAAATGGTCTAATTTATTCTTTTCATTTCTTGTATCAGTATTTTTTATTTGATAAAATGTTAATTGTAAATTTATAGTTTATTTTGGCTGTTTTTTAACACCATAATCATGTTTTATTATATTTAATATAATATGTATATATTAGTTACAAAACATGAACTGTATTACATTATATCACGAAAAATATTATTTAACCAGAATAATAGTTTGATGACCATCCATTAAGGGGCAATGGAATATGAACAAAATAATTATTCACTGAGGTAATTAACAGACATAATTTCGACAATACATTCATTTCATTGATTAAGTAGTGGTAAAAAATGGATGGATATAATATATTAAATTATAAATATAAAATTAATGTATTTTAATTATTTTTTATTTATCATTCCTTTATGTATGGTGGTGGTGAGTGGAAAATAGAATAAGAATGGAAAATAAGAGAGGTGCTTTGAAAAAAATTAATTCTTAAATATCACTACATGAAAGACCCCTTAAAGACCATTGAATTTGTATTTAGGTGACACCATGAGAACATGAAAGTTTTTATAGATATATTTAATAGTTTTTATTGAATTTATGGTAATTAATTTCTTGTGGTATGAAATGGGGTGGTGAGGGGTGTTATTTATACATGAGGATAGGTGGGATTTAGGGGCAAAATAATAACTATCTTACGTATTAATCCAACCACCACATAGTGGAATTTATTTAAATATATATGTATGATAACTAATGTTTTAATTTCTGTTTAAATTCCATAAATTCCTCAAAACCCATTTAAGGGGTTTGTTTATAGGCCTTGAAAACACATACATTTTATCGTTGACATGTTTTCTTTTTTTACTCACAATATAGTAAATAATTTACTTACCATGGTAATTATTTTACAAAAAAAATTAAAATATCCACTATAAATAATATTTACCTTGTAATTATATATATTTAATACTTTTTTCTTAATTAAAAAAATATAATTAAATTATTTTTAATTTAAAAATAGTCTTGCAGACATAGTAGGAAAGTAGGTTCTAAAAGAGAAAAGTGTCAAAAGTTTGAAATGTTATTATATATAATATAAATTAAAATTTCATTTAAGTGACCTAAATTGGATTTATTGATGTATAATTTAAATAATTATATTTAAACCCTATTAAAAATATTTTCTAACCGTATAAATAAATTTGAGAAAAATGTTATTTTCAATTAAAATTCATTACATTCCCTCTTTCTGAAAAAAAAAACTCTCTAAAAAATACAAACAATATACCCCATGATAATTTTGATATAAAAATTTCTTAATTTATATTTATTTTTTCAAATATCATTTATAAAAGATTCAACACGTGTTTTTGAAAAACACACATCATTAAATTTCAAAAAAATGTTCTTTTACAAAAATATAGCAATTCATGCTTAAATTTGGATATGTTATTATCATAATCCAATCGAAATTAATAGATAAATTTAGGAAATTTTAATTTAATACATATAATATAAATTACATTAATATATTTCACATATAATGATTACTTTACATTATTATTTCAAAATTCCATAATGATCATAAAAAAAAAATTTTGCCAGATCGTTTATGTTCAATTTGTCTTTATTTTAATATATAAATATTAAGGAACAAATGAATACATTTTGGAAGCAAGGGTAATTTATATTTTAATAATTTATATAACTCTATTCATTCTCGAAATCCAAATGGATTAATGATATACCTAAAAATTTAACAATAATATTCAATAATTTATTTACTTTTATATGATATCAAAGAGGTTTTATGTTAAAATAGTCATACCCTAAAATTAGGGGTTGTTATAGTCATAAGATATTTCTATATAAAATTACATTGGATAAATTACAAGATTATATGATCAGAAAAAAATTGTTTGATGTTCTATATCATTTCATGGAAGATAAATTTAGAATGTCAAAAAATTTAGATGATCATTTTATTATTATTTATCATCACATTATTTTATATAATTCCATTTTCATAAAACACTTAAAAATTTTCCATTCAGATTAACCCATTATTTTTCATTCAAAAGGTTTTTTAAAAAACCGCATTGAAAAAAATATGTGCCATGAAATTTATATAATACCACATAAATTTCATTTATTATCTATATTTTTTTCTATATCCTTGAATTTGATATAATACTTGGTACAAATTCACATTCAAAATAAAATGTAAATTTTTTTTCAAATATAAGTAAATTAGGATTCATGATGATGTTTTGGAATTCATTTTCATTAGAGTGGATAATTCATCATCTGAGTTATACCTAGCTCAACCTCCATTATCTCAAATGAGCTTCATGAGAAGAATAGTCGACACAACCTACTAATTTAAGGGGTAATATTCAAATTGATGATATATATTTTTAATAGTAATAAATAGAAGTAATTTTTTTAAAAATTACCTAGACATCCACTAGGTCAAGTATTTGAGTTTTCAATTTATTTAGTCACTGATGTAATACTAAAATCCAATACTCCCTATAGAGTGACCATTATTGATTTTTTAGATTTATTAATCTCATTGAGGATTTGAGTTGTAAAAGATTTATCCTCACTCTTATTTAACATTGGAAATCCATATTTCATTTTGTTATGAATTAAGATGGTTCAATGTCGGTATTCATTGATTATGTAGATATTAATATTATTATTATAATGTTAAATTATCCTCTTCCTCACAATATTACTTATTTGATCCACTTCATGGAGATATTTATTTTTAATATTTTATCCTTGGTTCTGGATATAATAATTTTAATTCTAATGAATAATATATATTGAATGGTATTTTACATATAAGGTATATAAATTAAAATTTTAAAATATATCAATTTGGATTGACTAATGCACCCACTGTTTTATGGATCAAATAAACAAGGAATTCAAGTAATAACCTGATAATTTGTTTATTGTATTAATTTATAATATATTGTTTTACACTCCAATATTTGAGGATTATAAGGACCACTAGTGCATAATTCTTGTGAATCATTGAAGAAACTTGTTTTATGATAAATTTGCATTGTTTGAATTTTGTAATAAAATAATATATTTTCTTGGACATTTTTTCTCTAAGTATGAAAAGTCAATTAGATCATGTGATGAAAACGTTAGTCCAATAATGGAATATAATAATTTATTTTAATTAGGTATGTTTTAAATTTTTTTTTATTGGTTACTATCATTTATTTTTTCAAAATAAAATCCTGATTAGGTATCATGTTAACCAATCATACACACATAGAGGTTAATTATATTTGTAAAAAGGAATATTATGAACGATGTGATTTTTTAATATATCTTCTTGCATAAAGAACTCGACATGAGGAAAATGTAGTGGATTGAGCTACATCATAATTATGACTTCTCAATATACTACCACCTTGTGAAGCAAAGCAAGGTAGATGATGCATTCGGTAGTATGGACCACGAATAACTTAACTAAATGAGGACTAAGAGGGATACAAAGTTCATTGATCTAGAAAATATATATATGGGAATTATTATAGAATATGAAACATCCTTAGTTCATCAATTTTTTTTGAAACCATCATTATTGGAAATCATAAAAATGTTTCAATATATTGGTGATAATTTTTTTAAAAATATTATTAATGAGATTATGTTAAAATTTACACAATTCACATATAAAAAATTCATTCTTAAATTTATAATGATTATTTATATTCCCTCTTTACATGATAAAAACTTTAATTATTGAATTATTTTCATAACATGAATTTCATTATACACCTAGATAGAACCTTGATGTTTTTGTATTTTATGGAATGTTTTTTGAAAGGATAATATGAAGCTAGAAATTTATTTTTATTTGTAAACATGATTAGTTTATCAACATGTAAATTCTATGAGACAACATCTATGTGTAGTCAGGCAACCATTAAAAATATTTAAAAGAAAATGGGATGAAATTACCTCTTATATTTTCCCTAGAATACATAATAATATAACAAATAATTTTCAGATTTGGGTTTTAATTTCTAGATATATCAAATCATCATATTTTCTCACGATAATATATTATTTCCCACTATAGAACCTTGACTGACTCAATAGTAATGAATTTGTAATACATCATGGGTCACCTCTTTTCATTTTGTCTGATATTGACCCTTAATCTACATAAAATTTATGGATATTAATTCAAATGGATCTTAATACCAAACTCCATTTTTAACATAGCTTATCACCCTAAAAATAACAATTACAAATAAAAGAAAATGAAAATGTTATAAGAATCATTGTGGCCTTCATCAATATTCATTCATGGTATGCGGTATCAGTATTTACAATTGTTTGAGTTCACCTATAATAATAACTATCATTCATGAATTAAATTGTATCAAAGGAAGCGTGTTAAAAACTCCCCACCCACATAGTGTACACCACTTTTGCGACTAAATGGATAAGATAGATAGTGACAGCCATGCCCCACCCCCAGTAGGCATTGGGTTGGTATCTAGCGCTAATGGTATTGTAAATATGATGAAAAATGACATTATCTTATTAGAAAATACATGTGAAAGAGAGAGATAAGACAGTTTCCAAATAAATCCTTCTCAAAATACAGTATATTAGAAAATCTAAAATTAAAATATTTAATTTCATGTAATTACTACAATAAATTAAGGGAAATATGAATGTATGAATATAAAATTCATGATGACATCGACCATGATTCCCTAATAGCTCCTGCTAAATCCCAAGCTAATTGTAATCATCCTGATCTCTAACCTAATACAACTGACCTGAAAATTAGTTTTTATATATATAGTGTTATTATAAAAGTATATTATGTAGAATCATCTCATAAAAGTGTAAATAATGCTTGAAAAAGAAAAAACATAACCAAGTAAATCTAACTCATCACTTAAATAGGTTTACTATGTTCCCAACCTCACCATAGATACCCTCACCATGTATCACATAATATAACATTTAATATAATAATAAATATCATGGGTAACCCACTACTGATTCCCCTCTGAATTTATGCTCTTCACCAACACCACATATCATTAGTATCTCCCTCAAAAATACATGCTTAGAGACACCCGTGTAAATCACCACAACATGCACCTCATGAAACCCAGTACCAAGTCCGCATAACCAGTAGTACGTGGATATTTTCTAGGAGCACTATATCTTGAAAAAAAAATGCATAATATATTTGGTATTATACCTCAAGCCATTACATCTCATACACTTCATAATGATCTCCAAGAAAACATTGTATACACATGTTATACTTATAGTAGTCCTCAGGAAACTATATCGAGAGTATATGTCTTTAAAATAAAAACAATCTTCTATAACCCTCCACACACATATATTGGAAAAAATAACTATTTCAATTCACAACACATGTAACTACCAATAGAGGAGAGTAAGGCCAAAGAGGGTAGTTAGCCATCATCCTCTCACCATGTTATTGGGGAAAACACAACAACAATTCTTAGAATCCCTAGGGTGTTAGTTTCCATAACCCAAAGGGATTAGTAGCATATAGAAACAAATAAATTACTTTATATAATATATCTCACAACCTCAGTATGGGAAAAATCTAGTCATAAAATCAACTACACCTTACTTCTATCATACACCAAACTTCCTCTTCTATGACCATATATCTTATAGTCCCACAACCATTAAAAGAACTACATTAAATTACTTTATTCCTTTTCATCGATTTCACTATTTGTAAAATAATTTTTTAACAATTAATAAATATTTATAATCTCCATATTACATTTTAACACCATTAAAATAGTTTTTTTTCCGTTATGTATATGTAAATGAAGTCCTTGGATTCTCAAAATTAGAACCTCCACATTGTATCCCAGTAAGATCCAACTACATGGGATAAAAATATATTCATTAATTATCATAATTTATTCTATTTTATTATGTATACCTGTAAAACATCCTAATATACCAATCATGGAAAGAAACCAAACACGTCAACATGGATCATGTAGTGTATAGCTGCAATAAAATAAACAATCTATTATTCAAATAAAAAAATTCAAAAAACCTGCTAGTTTTCATATCCACGAGTAATACCAGATTCAAACAATTTTATCTTTTATAGCCTCCTCCCAAAACCCCCGATCATATTGTAATGCATTTCTCAACTCCAATAGGCATCTTTTTACACAAAATCTATTCCTCCCCCGCCCATCATACCACAACTACCCTCCAGGCTTAGCCATTTTTGGATCATGTCATATATAGGCCTCCATAACCCATACACCCCAAAAGACCTCCATTCATAGCTATCCCATGATCATATAACTTAAATTTCATTATGTATAAAATGTATCCATCTGACACATTTCCTAAAGGTAAGAAATTCATACTTTAAACACAGAAGGTTCTCATTGCCCCAAATCACAATTAACTCGGCTATTACATGAAAGATGGTAATCCATTCAGTAAAAATTTATTTTCATTGTTCACAAAACCAGTATTCATTCCATCATGAATTAACCAGTTCATTATTCATAGGTTCCAATTATGGGTAACATTAGAAACAGTATCTCTAAAGGTATTACAACTTAATTAAAACATCAATTTAACATTGTTTGAATTATTACGTCTACAAGAATTATGATGATTCAGATCCATTTAACAATTAAATAAAACAAGAATACTTTCATCAATTTGAATATCATAAAATTACAAAAACAACCAAATTCATTAAACATTACGCTTTAATCTATTAGAAATTAATTTACTAATTATAACTAGATTTTTTTCATTACCCATTTTCCATGATAACCAAGTATTTTAGGCACAAAATAGGTAGAAAACTGTATTGGAAATAAAAAGGAAAATCATTATCACGGTTCAAACAACAACATCACCATGTGATCGACAGTGATTCATTTATTCAGTTGAAGTAGTTATTTGGTAAATTTATGTTTCATATATGGGGATAAATATTTCTGAATATACAATTGTGTGTAATTAAATAAATATGTAATGAATCCCATTCCTAAAAAATGTAACATCATTCTTTGGAAATTAATGAACCAACATAGCAGATCATGATCTCCTCTTCTATGGGAACTACAAAAATATAAGGGTTCCTCAACACAACTTATCCGGAAAAAAAAATTACTTAGAAACATTATGATTAAGCACCACTACATGGAAAATAGTAATTTTAGAAAATAAATTGAATAGACATCATTAATAGAGGTGGAACGTACCTTGTAATGAAGAAACATTTATGGAAGGAAGCTAGATATTTCTCCTTCATAGAAAATCCCAAAAATGTATAATATGGGGTCAATGAGATGTGTATGGTGAGAGGGATATCCCTAAATGCTATCAGTTCATTAATATCCCTAGAGGACAAAAATCATTGAAATAGAACAGAAGTTTGGAATTACAGGAAGTGTATTCTTCTTTCATGTATAGTAATCCTCTGGGGAAGGTTCTTCTATTAATTATGATATATTATAATTTATTTATCACCAAAAACATACACATTGTGAACCTAATTTAAAATATGGGTAACTATATCATGACGTGTAATCCAGCATGTTTCTATAAATTTTTATCCACACTCAACTATACATCCTATAACCCCCCCCCCCCTCCTCAAGTAACATAGTCTTCAGAAACATGCAATCGGTCAATACACATGGATCTAGTCCTTTATAGTAGATATCATTCCAAACATTCCGTTCCTTGTGAATCCAAAATCATCATAGATAAGATGAAAAAATTGGAAAATCCAAATACCCACCACATAATTTGCCTCTAAAAATATCTAACCAGTATAAGAGCTCATTCACACCAATCCAAACACAAGGGTCTTGACACAGTCTGTGGATGAACTACTCATCAGGACTTGACCACTTATAACAAGAGAGTTGACTCATCCAAAAACATAAAGCTAAATATAGAAATCATGTGGTATACCCCATTTATCTTTTCCTCACATTGAAAGAGTGTAATTCAAAATATGTTACAAGACAGAGAGAGATATATATATTTTTTAAACTATAAAAAGGTACTCAATTACAAAATGTTCATCGTTAAAAGAGATGAGCTAAACAAAAAAAATAGATTGGGGTACTGGGCACGTATTTTCGACTCACATTCCTAGGTACCCTCCACCATGACAATGTGTCTCCACTATAAATTAACCATGGGGACATCACAGCTACCCAACATCTTTACTGGTTGTCCTATATATTAATAGGACTCTCCTCATAGTCTCATCATCATTAACATCGATCTCACCCCAATCGATATCCTTGGTGTCATTATATAGATAACGACAAAGCTACCGCATGTGAAAAACAACATGTTTTTTGTTCATCTTTTGGGTAAGTGTTATATAATATGCAACGACACCTACATGAGATGAAACATTGAATGACCCAAAAATACAAGGATAAAACATACTCCAATGAACAAACCTTCACTTCCTATAATGGGGCAAAATGATCAGGAACAGATGATCCCCAATTCCAAACTAAAACGGTCTCCTTAAATGGTCAGCAAAGAATTTATGATTATAATTCATTGCATTAATCTTCTCTTAAATCAAATTAACCATCTCTTTCATGATCTATACCAGTTTTCATACAATAAAGGCTTACTCTTTAACGTTGGTCCACCATAAATGAGAATGGAAAGGTCTTCTATACATGGATTTAGACGATTCTGTACTGATAGTGGTATGAAATATAACTTTGTTTGAAACCATTACCATGTGATGTTTCATCATTAATTAACCTCTAAAATCTAGGACACAAGAGATAATCATCTATTCAAGTGTACAAATGGTCTGTTTAGTCTGACCATCCATCTACAGATGAAAAGTAGTGCTAAGGCATGGATGAGAAAAAAATAATTCTAGAAACATCTCCCCACAATGGAGATGAAATGAGGATGTCGATAAAAAATGATCATACTCAATACTTTTGGGAAATCTCACAGCATCCCCTAGATACTACAGTGACAAAACCCCCATTGAGATGAACTCCATGATCACTATAATGTGGGATGATTTCATCCAATGGTTCAGTACCATCCATATTGATTCATAGCATCCCTAATATCATGGAATTACCATAACAATGTCCATCAATATTTCCATTTGCCTCTATTGAGGTTATTCAAAATGTTGGAGAAAACCACTGGGAACACAATGCTCGATATTCATCTTTTGGCAGAAAAAACAATGAGACAGAATACGTGAATCTGCATGCATCAACCCATACCCCCAAAACTGACCCCATGTTAAATACAATTTTTAATCACTATTTTTTACCGCCAAAAACTCAATGGAAGTCTCATAGATTCATCTCACACATAGACAATGGAAGGATAACCCTTACCTTGAACAAAAATCATTGTTTTCTATCATCAAACCACCATCAGGGGCCACACCACAAAAAACTATGTCTCCCCCAACCACAACCACATGATTCAAATACTATGGGTCTTTAAATTTCTAAACCAAATATTACTACAACATCATCTAAAAAATAAAACTTCTTTCCATTAATCTCCCATATCATAGTGTAATACTAAAATGTCATTCCTCGTCCTCCAGGAATCACCTGATTCAGGCATTTCATTACTACCCAACCTCCTAATTACCGCATTGGTAATAAAATTACCCTATATAGGTTTATCAATTATCAATCTAGTAATATTGTAGGAACTGCATCCATCAACACTAAGGAATGTTTATGTCATATTGGGATAAAACATACATTAGTATTTTTTCTTTGTGAATACCACTAAACAATCACTAGTGAGGTATTATCTCTAAATATTCAGGATAACACTAGCACCCCAAAATCAGGATCATGGGTGGAATTGTTACAATCATGGGGACATAACTTTTGAGAACCAAATGAAATTTCTGATCTCCACTACATCAAAATAGATCCCAACCCAAGACATGAAGTGTAAAAAAAACCTCAAACCTAATTCCTTATATTATAAGAATAGAACTTGAGAACTGAAAAACTTATCCATCAGATACTCCGATGTTTTTTAACATTGATCAGTATAATTGAACACCATATCAAATATAATAAATTATAGTATAGGGGTAGAAACATGAAAGAAATTTTCTATGAACCACCTATAATTTCCTGAAATAATAAGGAAACAACACACCATGGCTGCTATATTGGGGAATTACCAATAAATACTAATAATATATTCAATAATCCATATATATTACTAATTAGGATATAAAATTCCCTATGAAACGTACTTTTCATGACTATAAAACACAACTTAGAAACAAACCAGACACATGCTCATGGTCAAGGACTCCCTGGATGACCTGAAGATGATCTACATGTTCCTCCTTGAATACAAAGTATACAAGTATTTCATTAATGATAACGACCATTAACATATCGTATATCTCATGTAACATAGTGTTCATTATCCACATGAACATAGCTAGATAATTATTCACACCAAACTATATCACAATAAACTCCTAATTTTCAATTAATGTAATGAATAGCAGTCTTCAAGGTATCCTCATCCTTCACACACATCTTATGATATTGTAAATAAAAATATACCATTGAGATCCACCTCTCACCCTTCATCTAGTCAAATAAATTATCAATTTTTTTGTCACGAATCGACTCTACATGGGCGCGAGCCATAACTAACCCAAGCCTGCCTCCATTTACCTAGGGCTGGCGACAAGTGCCAAAGGCTAAAAAACTCGAAGAGGCCATTTCCTATGTACCTGCACAAACACACACACACATCCCACTCAACACAGAAGTGTAGAGTAAAGTAAAAAAGTAATGTACCAACTGCTATAACCAACCACAAAAGTGCATCGACCTCTAAATGGAACAAATAAAAGCTGAAGGTAAACTGAGTTGAAAAAGGGAAAAACATGCTCGCAACTAGAAAAGTGCCAAAACATGGCAATATGTAATCAAATTTACAACAGTAGGGAGGGTCCCTCACCTGGAACCCGACTATGACCACCATACATGGTCTAAGATCCTGAACTCCTATGCTCCTCGAATGTCACGATCGACCTGTCTGTCATATGCAAAGGCACACCAAGTTCATGCAAAGCCTAAGCAGGGGTGAGTATAAAAGTATTTAGTAGGATACCCCAATTGCTCGAGGGGGCAACAAAGGAGGTACTGAAGAAGTGAGAAGTAGATCGAATAGGGAATAGTAAAGGAGTAAAACCGAGAGTGCAGTAAAGATTACTGCTCAACCCAAGAATATGAAGGAAGTAGACTCATCCAAATACAAGGAGATAGAAACGGTGTGAAGATGAAGTTCTCATCGAGTTTTCACCACCTATAGCAGGAGAGTAGACTCATCCAACCATGAGAATCTAGACACGGAAAGAATGTGGCATACCTCGCGTGTCTTCGCCTCTCCTAGAATGAGAGTATCCAGAACCTAAGAAGTGGGTACTGGAACAAGGTTAATACATATCCATATGCTCTAACAAGAAACCCAAATAAGCTCATAAGTGGATATCCATATCATAGATTAGCCCAAGAAAATGAGTAGCCAACAGTCCCAGAAGTAAACACCATCGATGCCCAGCATCCCGCACGTCTTCCATCGAACTGCAAGTCATGGGGCTCAAATCACCGCACCTCGACACTATTCGCTTTTAGCGGCACAGACTCCCCCTCATGGTTTTACGTCAAGTCACAAGGATGCATCTCGGTAGTGAAAGATCCCTGAGGACTTGAGAGTTATGGGGAAATTCTAACCACACCTTTTCACTGTCACACAATTGAGAGGTCTTCCCAATGTTAAAGCGGTTACACCACTGACCTGTACCACCAAGGGTCCCACTACGGTAGTCATAGAGGAATGACACATACTAGCCTAGTATAAAGGACAGAGTCTGAAAGAAGTCATTGGGTAACCCACTGCCCAACCCTGCTGGATGGTAAACCCTAAGAGGTCGTTGGGTAACCGAGTGCCCAGCCTCTGTTGTAGGGTAAACCCTATTAAGTCATTGAGAACCCACTGCCCAGTCTCTGCCGGAGTGTAAGCCCTATGCGGTCGTTGGGTAACCCAATGCCTAGTATCTTCTAGAGGGTAAACCCTAAGAGTTTGTTGGGTAACCCACTGCCCAGTCACAACAAAAGGGTAAACCCTAAGAGGTTAATGAGAAACCCACTGCCCAGCCCCTCTGGATGGTAAACCTGAAGAAGTCGATGAGAAACCCACTGCCCAGACCCGCTGGAGGGTAAACTCGAATCGGCTCTGGCCATCCCTTCTGTAAAGAACCTCCTAGATAAAGGATCAGTGCCCACATATTGTATTGGTCACACCGAATCCAAAAAGAAACTCTACCAGGGAACACGAATGGACATGATACTGATAGCCCACTGGGCTAAAGGAAAAAGTGGAACCCAATCAACTACGTCGATCAAACTGTCGAGAATAGAATTAGGTGACTCCACTCAACCCTTCTAGTATAAACCATCGTGAACAGGACCAAGGGAAACCCACTCAACCCTGCTGGTCGAAACCATCGATAATAGGAGGACCCTCAACGTCACGAGAGGTCAAATGTACATAATGTAGAACAAGTCACACACATGGGGACCACACGACGTGTGGCCGAAACTCATATCCAAACCCAGCGCATAAACAATATCAGGTACATACTACAACATGTACCTCCAAGTATTCACATATATTCTTAGAGTATGCCAAATTTCCATCCCAAGGGATATTGTGCACCCGACACCAAATGAAAACACAAAAAAACATAAATGCAATTTCACCAGCCTGCTTCCTCCACGACCCTAGCATGGCCAACCACATCTCTTAAAACATTATCTTCACTCACACGTGAGTGAAGATGATCACACACCAAGAGTTTGCTTCCAAACATAGTAAGAAGAACTGACACTTGAGCACCATTCTTGCTTCCCCATTTAATGAGATATCAAATGAGACTATGCACATAAAAACTGATCGTACCAATGAAATCCTAGTGAAAAAACATGTGAGATATAACAATTACTTGTCCCCAACAGATGTCTGACATAAAAGCCATTGAATACTGCTTTAAGCCCAAACGGCGTCTTGTAGTTCAGAGAATTGGTCTCAAAAATAGTCGGGCACACCGCACCATTACGATCTCCTCGGAATGATACGTCAAATTGACTTCTTATTTGCGTGGAATGGATGTCAGGGGAAAAAGATGCATTTCTCTGTACCGCACATGAGAAATGCTTCGTGGGACCCACATCTCAGTCCTTAAGTGCAACGAACTAATTTCACCTTTGCAATCCTCTCAAAAAATTACACAATATTGACTATCCACTTGTTCAAAATGGACACCTGTTGATAAAGATAAAAAAATCATAGAAAACTCCCAAAACGGCCTTTGTAGGGCCTGTACCATCATGTAGAAATAATGTGGGCTGATTGTTCCATTGCAATTCCCTCGGAAAAACACTGAAAATCGACTGATCGCATGCCCTGAACAGACATTCGATGAAAAAGATGTTAAATGATGCTCGCAGCATGAATGACGGGTTGTGTTGCCCATTCCTCAAATCTGGCATCAACGTCTGAAACCACCCTGGAATGCTTGGCCTCGATGCCAGGGTCCAAACGCTACTGAAGGCACAGAAAATGGAATCTATATGAGTCTGTGCTGCTCAAACAAGAACCTCAGAGAAAGTGCTAAACCATTGAATGAGAATGTCATGCCACTAAGGCCCCACCTCGGGAATTAAAACACCCAAAACCACCTCAACATGTTCTTCTTGACCTGAGTATCACACTGCAACAGACGACACAAAAAACGGTCTCCCGAAGTGGAGGTTACTGGTGTCCGAAATTAAGGGGACGAATCCCCTTGGGTGGGATAGGCCTTGGCCAGCCGGTACTGGCCCTCGTGACT
Source organism: Viscum album (assembly GCA_963277665.1). Classification (NCBI taxonomy): domain Eukaryota; kingdom Viridiplantae; phylum Streptophyta; class Magnoliopsida; order Santalales; family Viscaceae; genus Viscum; species Viscum album. The sequence continues at coordinate 2,012,987,186 of OY728157.1, forward strand.
GGTAATTGTTTCACATGGAGACCCGCCGAATACAGGTCTCAGTATCCTGTGTGGATTCGTGGCCGCGAACCTGGTCCCCTTGAGTGTGACAACCCTACTAATTCCCATGGCCACTTACCCCGCTCGCTTGCCCGGTCTCCTGCCTCACTCCCTCACCCACCAACCGATCCAAGAAGCTCTGCCACCCATGGTTGTTCACACCGACTACCACTGGAGAAGCCCCACTACCACCATTGATCACTAGGCCGCCGCGCGGAGCTGCCAGGCTGGCCTGAAACCAGTTGGAAGCCATGGTTTTGGGCTGGAAATCTTCTCAGGGCCACCCCGGGTAACCAAAATTCATTCCAAAAAACGAGTCTGAAATATTAAAAAAAATCCTACGCATATATGGGAATCACTAGAAAAAATTACTAAAATTATATTCCATAAATAAAAATAATATATGGTTCATAAACTTAATACAAAACAAAATTATGCCTACCTCGTTAGGAGTATCCCTAAGCTTCGTTGTCGATCTGTCGTAGTTGGATCCGCAAACACCTTGGAGTGGAGGGCGTGAGGAGAGGGGAGGCTTATTTATGAGTGCTTCTTCCACAAAAGATAAAAGGTGAAATAGGGGAGAGGGGTGGGATTTCTTTTCAAGTAACTAAAAATAATTAACATTTAATTTTTTTTTTTTAAACCCACTAGAAGACATGATTCTGGACCTCCCGACGGGGTCAAGGATAAGCCTCCCTTAGGGTAAACACCTCCCCACAAGCACAACAGCAGTCTCAGAATTTTAATATGAGCCTTCGTTCAAATGTTATAAAATTTAACTCCCGAGGCCACTAAATTATGAAAATGCCCCTGGTGACATTTTTCCCAGAAGGCCCACGCCCACGAAAATTGCACCCCTCCTAGGGTAAAGGGCACCCTCCAGACTCAACGGTGCCCATAGTTTTTCCCATCCGAGCAACTATTTAGGAGTTACATCAGTTTAACCATTAAAAAAATAAATTAATTATTTTATTTATCCATTTAATGTTCTGTTAATGGGTGAGGGGTCCCAATGCCCCGCGCCGACATGTTTTATGTCATTCCTGGGGTAAAAACCCCATTTAGGACCCATTCGTATGCTCATATTTATGATTCGAATTATCATTTAGGATTTATCCCATTTATTTGGTGTGCCCAGTGTGAACACACATAAAATTTATTTCCATCCAAACTAGGTCTCGAAATCGTTTTCCATCTGAAGGCGCTGCTCTGCAATAACATCATGAATTTTCCAAAGTCTTTCATAGAAAAAAAAAAACAGGATCTTACATTTTTGAAGAGGATATGATTTCATGAAAATCACATGGTTCACACAATGATAATCAATACACAACCACAAACTAATTTCATCCTTCATTATGAACTAGACCAGATCAACCCATGGTGACAGACATGGCTGATCAAAACCATGACAGATCATTCCATATAGCTATATATGTGTCTCTCATAACTCAAAAGGTTACATCCTATATGATTATTGTAACGCCCCATCCCCAGTTACCCAGAGTCGGTGTATTATTTTAATACAATGTAATGATTACAAGGAATCATGTCCCAAAGGACCGATCGATTGAGTAGTCATGGAAAATATATTACAAACATGACTATTACATTACACTTCATAACATACAAAACAATATTAATTATCCTTTATGAATGCCATTTTTCCCTTTTCTTAACCCTGCATTTCAATCACAATACACTTCTTGGAATCCTTGGAAAAATAATACATAGAAATGGTTGAGCTCAGATGCTCAGTAAGAAAAACAATATAGTAGAAACATTCATAAATAAGCATAAACATTTAAGGCAATGTATATCTAAAAAAATCCTTTTAAACATGAACTTCCGCATAATATGGAAAAAATAAAATTTAGTAATTCAATTTACTTATTCACATGGATATTCTACTAGTTGAATAATCACATGCAAAATCAGTAACCACTTTCATAATGATGGAATGAATAATGCCAGACTATCATAACTATGTATCCAAGGCCTCGATCCAAGACTACATATAATATTTATTTCAAGGCCTCGTGACAAGACACTAGTTTGTCTCATGAGACATACCGATGCATCGAGGAGATATAGAGGGCTCCACTCATCACTTACTAAGTCCAATGCATTCCTCATATGAGCAGGTTTTAATATAACATAAATAATTGTATTAAAACTAGCATAAGAAATGTCAATACTTTATCCATAAACCATGAATGGTATAAATATAACACATCCACAATGAAACATATCACAAAACCTTCAATATTATATAGAAGTTTTGTATCATAATAAATCATCCTCAATCAAAAATAATATCCATTAAAGGATGCTGATAATGTTGAAAATGATGAGTAAATTTGTTTGAGAGAAATAACCATTTTGAAAAATTATTTAAAAGTCACACACTAATAAAGGAAGTAATTAAAAATAGATTTTTGAATAAAAATGTCTCATACCACATTGAATCTTTTGAAAATAATTATCATTCCAAAAAATTCAGGTCTATATTAAAAAATCCTTAAAATCATTTTGAAAACATGTACATTAATTAAAAATATTTAAAAAGATAAATCATTAAAACATTTAAAATTATGATCTTGATAAAGAGTACCTTTCACAAATCCTTAAAATATTCATTTTGAAACAATTTTTTATGAAAAATGGATGTGGATGATAAAAATGTCCCAGTAAATACTTACACATAAACAATCTCTGATAATAATGAGATTGAGGAATTAACCCCTACCAATTTGGTAACATACGAAACAGACACCCCATTAAAGAGGAATCTTACAATGAATATGTAAATACACATAAATTAAAGGTTATTTCAAAAATAATACAATTATGGGTAGTAAATACACCACACAAAAGGTAGTAGTGGCAATATGGCATGAATCACACAGGAATAAAGAGTGAGATGAAAACCCCTTACCTCTTGTCTAACTTGACTCGTTCATTCTTTAACATCCTGAATAATAAACTAAAGCTAATTTATACTATCTTAAGAACCTTTTTCATGTTTATTATTCATTTTATATCACTTATTACCATGTTATTAACATTATGTAATCATTTAAGTTAATAACGTTCATTTTGTCAATATTTGGCACTTGAGTCAAAAATGAACACCTTATAATTACAAGTTGTTCACATTGTAAAAAGAACATTATATCCAGAATGATATTAATGATGTAGATATCATATATATAATATATATATATGTATATGTATTTATAATAGTACATTTAATTTTGGGGAAAGAATGAAATCTACTGTTCATGGAGACGGTAAGTTGTACGTATGCATGAACGCTACATTCATTTCTATTTATTATTTTAATGGACTTAAAACATAATGAAACATAGGTATATTATAATTATAGTATAACATCATTAACTCAATCCTTTATAGGTCCCACATATGTTATTAAGGAGTCATATCACTTTGAGGGGGTGGTAGTCCACACATTCTCATTTGAAATTATCACATTTACTCATAATGGAAACCATTAAGGTATGCTATAAAATAAAAATACAGAAGCATGAAGAAAACAAAAACATAATATACATCATTTATAAATATAGTTCCATCCTAATGGCCTCCATGAGAGTCGGTAGGAGGTAATTGAAAAATCATCGTTTCGTGAGGTGTTAGTTTTCAATCAACATAAATATTTTGTTCCTCACCCATTAGATTGAGGTGTCTGTAAGTGTAATTCAAATACATCTCATAAAAACATTTTAGTATATTAATTACACCGGTTTTTTTATAAAATAAATTAATAAAAAGAGTTTATGGGTTGGAGGAGTAAAATAAAAGAAAAGAAAATAAGAGAAATTGTTACCTTTAATTTGGGTAACTTCCTTTGGTTTGAATCAAAAGAACTCCTTAAAGTACCTTCTACCTAAGTTAAGGCTTTTAGGAGGCATATAGGGATGTAAGGAGATTAATTTGGCAGATTTTGGATGATTCTAAAGGCTTTACACGTGTGACGAATTGTTTAGAAGTTGTCTCCATTTATAAGGGGCGGAGGGGCTCTTTTGGTAAGTGTGAAAATATCATTTTATTATATAATTATATTCGATTTATAAAGGTCCAAAATCATTAGAGTCGAAGATAAGATGACACATGGTAGAAATAAAATCATCCAATAATAATTGGACACTTTTTAGATAACATATTAATATTTATAATCTAATTTATTTAAATCATTTATTAATGAGGTAAATATTGCATCATTATATTGTCCTAAATAATTTAATTTATTCGATGTATAAAAATTATAAAAAAAATACCATGATTTAGGAAATTGTTTTAGATTTCCAATGAATATTTATAGTCAAAATTATTAATTATAGAACACTATATAAAAATTAATTACTAAACGGTTTTTGTTTTTGTCAATTATGTCTTTACATTAAAATAATTAATCTAAAGTGTCATTATCATTTATAAGTGTCTACATGAGGTCCCAAAATCGACCAAAAGATTCCCATGTTCGGTCATTACTCATCCAATAAATATAGGACATGTGTTAAGGTAGTTTTGTATTTTTAAAATAATCTTTTTACCTTGAGTTACCTTATGTATCTTTAACCGTGGTAAATAAAAATAAAAAGTAACTATTCATGAAAAATTATTTTTATCTTATTTAATGACATTTTACTCCTTGATATTAGCTGAGTCTCTCAAATTTTCGAAATTCAACTCAGAGAAGTGGTAAAATTAATTTTTATGTGAATTTGCAAATTCTCTTAGTAGATGGGTAAAAGACGGTGAAAAGTTCCATTAAATTTTTATATATCTAAAATTATTAGAAAATGAATAAAATAAATTAAATTGAAATTATATAGGTATTATGTGTCTATTTTTACCTCAATTAATTTTAAATAAAATAAATATTTATTTAAAAAAATCAGTTTTAAACTATAACTCATTATTTTTTACTATTCATCAAAAATTGAAAGATTTCATAAAAATACCAAAAATTCACACTAATCTAATTTTGATATTCCAAATTAAAAAATGAATTCTATTTTACCAAATTCAAAACATATAAGTTACATTTATTAAATAAAATTAATTCCTGTGGTCGAAACCTGAAGGCATATTTTTAAGAAATAATAACTATCAAAAGATTGACACTTGTTTATATCCAATCTCAAAGTGAAATTACATACAATGACCAGAAATGGATTAAATGGTAAAAATATAATCTATTTATAATTCCAAACCATTAAAATGTATAATTTAACACTACAAAATTATTTCGATAAAAAATGTTATTTTCAATTAAAATATAGTATTTTTCAAAAATCACCCAAATATGAAAGTTATCATAAAAACACGATAAATATATTGAAACTAAATTCATATGTCCTGAATCAAAATAAGAAGATTATTTTGTAAAATTTAATATATAAATGTTTCAAATATTGGATTTAAAAAGGGTTCACCATTAAAAGACGGTAAAAGTGCATTTTTTTTTGAAAAATACTTCTTTTATCTGGAAAAAATGAATTATTTATTAAATTATGTATAAGAAACTCATAATGTGGATTATAAAATTATAAGGACTAAATAATGGTGAAAATTTAGTTAATACTATTCATAACCGCTTTTTAACGGCTTGTTTGGTAATCTTGTGGTGCGCTTAAACTCGGTGTTCCGTGTAGTGCATGTTATTGAATTACTTTGAATAAATAACATACTATGAAATATTGGGGTGTTAAATTCTTCCCTCATTCAATTAATCATGTCCTCTTAATTTAAAATTTTTCTTCAAAAAAAGGTTGAAAATAGAAAATACCTTTGTGGGGAAACCCACATGAGAAATTGGGTTAATAAAATTTTGTCTTAATAAGAGGAAAAGGGGAATGAAGAAGTCACCACCAAATTATGATCTCAATTTGGAGAACATTGGTGTAAATTAGTGACACATAATTGGAGGGAAAATGTAAATATTTTTAGGGGGTGATTGAGGTCATCAATCACAAACAATTGTAGAATTGAGGGTCTAAATCCATCAATCTATGATGATTTAAAATATTATCGGTTTCACAAATCATAAGAAATTATGATAACACATATTTAGTTTTAATATCTCTTAACTAATGTTTAATAATTAATTTCTTCATATAATATGAGATGAATATATATATATATATGTACATGACAAGTAGTGTTCCATCCTCTAACTAATACTACCAAAAAATCATCTTTCACTCTAAAAGATAATAGAACATTAAAAAAATTTCTGTTTATCCTATTTTTATAGGGTTAAAAAATGAATTCATAATTCATCTACCAGACACTTTAAGAAAACTACATTATTCAATCTAGGACATCATGTTGGTCAGTGTTAGGTTGTATACCCTTGTCGGCAATTGGTTGTGGGTTCAAGTCTTGCGGCATTTCCAGACGCGACGAGTTGTCACCCGACCTCCAGGTTGTCCTTTTTATGGAAATCCATAAATAATCTCAACCTAGAATTATCCAAAATAATTTTACACAAACTCACAATCCAAAATTTATAGGGAAGTTAAACACAATGAAGATCCTTTTTTCCACATAATAATATGTGAACACCTTCATCATGTATTCATTTAAAACACTACAACATCTTGAATTACCATAAAACCTTATTGATTACATTCTTGATCCCTTATTCATTATAGAATACTGGAAATACTCCTTATATACAAAAAATATTGTAAACTCTAACAATGATGGAATATATACAAATCATTAATCAGTTTCATGGTAGTGAAGAATATCCAATATAATTTATCCAAATCAATCATGTATTATTCCAAAATCACTACCTCGGCTGCAAAACCATATTATTGTTTATCATTCTCTCAACCATATTTTTTCCAAAAATTTAACCTTTAATTAAGTAACTTTTCTTGGTTCCACACAATCTCAAGTCCTTAATAAAATAGTACTACAATACAATCCTTATATACACCATAATTATTATAAACAATACTTCATTGATACAACACTCAAATGAAATAATTATTTAATAACAACATAACAACTCTAAACATTCCTCCTCATCTATGGTAGAATCATAACATGATTATTATCCAATAGCATCATTTGGTTAATGCTCTGATGATTTGGACATTCGTTCGCATAGTTTCCCAACTCCTTACAGATGAAGAATTGTACATTTGAAACCTTTTTCTTACCCTTACAGTCACGTACTTTGTGTCCTTTTTCTCCACACTTATAAAAAACTCGCATTCTCTTTAGGCAACTTACAGGGTGATTCATCCCAAAGTTATCACAAATGGGAAAATTATTTTTTCCCTCTTCCCTTTATCAATATTTCTCTATTCTATCCTTTTCATCTCTTTCTTGCCTTCAATGACATATGACTCAGATAATTCTTTACTTATCTTATTAACACATGATACTATTACTTCATATGTTGAGAATAAATGGGAGACTATTTCCCTTCTAAATTTCGGCTTAATTATTTGAAAGATATGATCCTTCTTACTCATTAGATCATACGTTTTTTTGAGTTCACATTCCTTATACTGGGCACCATTTCTATACAATAGCATAAACTAGGTTATTTTATGAATTACAATAATTCCAAACATGTAAAATAACAAACGTAAATTTATCTGTTTATGGATATAATCCATAATCATAATGATGTTTTTTTGAGGAAGTATATATTCATAAACCCTTCATAATGATTTGTGAAGAAAATGAAAATTATTCTAAGCATATCCCCCAGGAGTGTTGAAACCAAAAGTGCAGCAAGGCCCGTTGTTGTGGACCAGTTCCCATTCGAGTATAGCTCAAAAAGATGTTTTCGGGTTTTACCCCATGGTACATCTATGCCAGAGATACCTCTACCTACTCTTATCTAAATAAGGATGTATTTTCCGGGAAAACACTCAAATTATCTACATTTCCAAAATTCTAAGAATGTCTTCTATACTAATCCTCAAAGTTTATCTTAGGTCTATGTGCTCTAATCAAAGTTTATCTAAATATAGCTTCCAAGGTTATTGATAAAAAACCTCTTATACCAACTATAATTCCCTGACCGCAGTTTCCCAAAGTCGGTGAATTATTTTAATACATTGGCATGATTATAAGGAATCAAGTACCGAAGGACCGATCAGTTTAGTAGTCTTGGAAAACAAATTACATACATGAATGTTACATTACACTTCATAACATAAAAAACAACATAAATAATAATTTATTAACACCATTATTCCCTTGTCCTAATGCTCCATATCAATCACAATACACTTCTTGGAATCCTGGGAAAAATAAAACATAGAAATGGGTGAGCTCAGATGCTCAGTAAGGATTACAATACAGCAGAAACATTCATAAATAAGTATAATCATTTATGGCAATGTATAACTAAAACAAAAGGATTATAAACTTGAATTTCAGCATGATATGGCAAAAATAAAATGATGTAATTCCATTTACTTATTCATATAGATATTATAATAGTCGAATAATCACATGTAATATCACTAACCACTTTCATAATGATTGAATGCATAATGTATGACTATCATAACCACATATCCAAGGCCTCATGCCAAGAATACAAATAAGATTTTGTCAAAGCCTTGTTCTAAGACACTAGTTTGTCACATGAGACATACCGGTTCATCGAGGAGCTATTGAAGGCTCCACCCGTCGCTTACTAGTTTCAATTCATTCATCATATGAACATGTTTAAACATAACATAAACATTCTTATTAAAACTAGCGTAAGAAATATCAACACATTATCCATAAAACATGAATGGTATAAAAATAACACATCCACAATAAAACATATCACAAAACCTTCAATATTATATGGATGTTTTGTATCATAATAAATCAACCTCAATCAAAAATAATATTCAGTAAAGGATGCAGACATAGTTGAAAATGATGAGTAAATTTGTTTGAGAGAAATAGACTTTCTGTAAAATTATTTAAAAGTCGCACATTTATAAATGAATTAATTAAAAATGGATTTTTGAATCAATTTGTCACATTACACTTTTAAACTTTTGAAAAAAATTATCATTTCAAAACATTCATGTCCATATAATTAAATCCTTAAAATCAATTTGAAAACATGGACATTAATTAAAAAAATTTAGAAAGATAAATCTTTAAAGGATTTAAAATTCTAATCTTGATAAAGGTTACCTTTCAAAAAACATTAAAATATTAATTTTGAAATCATTTTTATGAAAAATGGACATCTATGATAAAAATTTCCCAGTAAATACTTACACATAATCAATCTCTGATAATAATGAGGTTGAGGAATTAACCCTTACCAATTTGGTATCTTATGAAATATACACCCCATGAAAGATGTATCATATAATGAATATGTAAATACACATAAATAAATTTTTATTACACAATGAATACAATTATGGGTAGTACATACACCACACAAAAGGTAATAGTGGCAATATGGCAAGGATCCCATGGGAATAAGGAGTGAGATGAAAACCCCTTACCTCATGTATGACTTGACCCGTTCATTCTTTAACATACTGAATAATAAACTAAAGTTAATTTCTACATTATTAATAACATTTTTCATGTTTATAATTCCTTTTATATAACTTATTACCATGTTATAAACATTATGTAATCATTTAGGTTAATTACGTTCATTTGATCAGTATTTGGCACTTGATTCAAAAATGAACAACTTATAGTTACGAGTTGTTCACATGGTCAAAATATCATTATAACCAGAAAATTATTCATGATTTAGATATCATATAGATTATATAGATCATATATATACATTTATTTATAATAGTACATATCATTTTGGTGGTATTCTGACTTCCTCAAATGAAATTACAGCGTTTACACATAATGAAAACCATTAAAGTTTGGTATAAAATAAAAATACATAAGAATGAAGAAAACACAAACATAATATATATCATATATAAATACAGTTCCATCATAATTTCCACCATGAGAGGCGGTAAGAGGTAATTGAACAATCATCGTCTTGTGGGGCGTTAGTTTGCCATCCATAAAAACATTATGTTCTTTGCCAATTAGATGGATGTGTGTGTAACTAAAATTCAAATAAATCTCATAAAAACAACCTAGTATATTTAGTATACTTGTGTTGTTATAAAAAAATGTATTTGAAATATTTTAGGGGTTAGAGGAGTAAAATAAATGAAAATAAAATAAGAGAAACTGTTACCTTTAATTTCGGTAACTTCCTTTGGTTTGAACCAAAACAACCCCTTGGAGTGTGTTATGTCTATGGTAAGGACTCTAGGTTTAGGAGAGGGATGTAAGGAGCATATTTGGTCAGAGTTTGGATGAGCCTAAAGGCTTGAGAGGTGTGGGGAATTGGTTAGAATTGGTCTCCTTTTATAAGGTGGAGGAGAGGATCTTTAGGAAAGTGTGAAAATATTATTTTATTATATAATGATATTCGGTTTTTAAAGGTCCAAAAATAATTAGAGTTAAATATAAGATTACTAATGGTATAAATAAAATCATACAATATGAATTGGACGTGTTTTGGATATTATTTTAATATTTATAATCTAATTTATTTAAATAATTTATTAATGATGTAAATACTGCATCATTATATTTTCCTAAATAATTTAATTTATTCGATGTATAAAAATTATATAATTATACAATGATATAGGAAATCATTTTATCTTTCCAATTAATACATATTGTCAAAAAGATTACTTATATAACACCATATAGTTATTAATTACTAAAAGGTTTCTGTTTATGTCAATTTTGCCTTTACGTTAAATTAATTAATCTAAAGTGTCATTATCATTCATAAGTGGGTCCATGGGTTACCAAAATCGACCCAATGATGACCATGGTCGGACATTACTCATCCAATAAGGTTAGGACATGTGTTAAGGTAATTTTAAATTTTTATAATATTTTGTTTACCTTGAGTTACCCTATTTACCTTTAACCGCAGTAAATAAAAGTAAAAAGTTACTATTCACAAAAGAATATTTTTATCTTATTGAACCAAATTTTAATCCTTCATATTAACCGTGTCTCTCATATTTCGGAAATTAAACTCACAGAAGTGGTATAATTATGTATAACGTGAATTTGGAAATTCTCCTAAGAGATGGGTAAAAGCCGGTGAAAAGTTCTATGAAATTTTTATGTATCTAAAATTATTATAAATTGACTCCAATGAAATAAATTGAACTTATATAGGTATCATGTGTTTATTTTTACATTAATTAAATTTAAAAAAAATTAATAATTATTTAAATAAAAATCTTGTTTTAAACTATAACTTAGTGTTTTTCACTATTCATCAAAAATTGAAATTTTTCAGAAAAATACCAAAAAATCACCCTAAGATAATTTTGATATTAAGATCTCAAAAATTATGTCTATTTTACCAAATTAAAAACATAGAAGTTACATTTATTAATTTAAAATTAATTCCTATTATCAAAACCAAAAGGCGTGTTTTTAAGAAATAATAACTATCAAAAGATTTACTCGTGTTGATGTCCAATTTCAAAGTGAAATTACTTAAAATGATAGGAATTTTGTTAAATGGTAAAAATATAATCTATTTATACTTCCATACCATTAAAATGTATAATTTTACACTATAAATTATTTTGATTAAAAAAGTTGTTTTTAATTAAAATATAGTATTTTTCACTATTCACCAAAATATGAAAGTTATCAGAAAAACAGCAAAAATTTATTGAAACTAAATTCATATGTCCTGATTCTAAAGATGAAGTTTATATTGTAAAATTAAATATATAAATATTTCAAATATTGGATTTAAAAATGGTTCACCATTAAAAGGTGGTAAAAGTACATTTCTAGAAAAATTCTTCTTTTATCTGAAAAAATTGAATCAGTTCATACATTATGTCTAAGAAAATCATAATATCGATTCTAAAATTATAAGGATTATATAATGATTAAAATTCAGTTAATACTATTAATAACCACTTTTGAACGACTAGTTTGGTAATCTTGTAGTGCACTTGAACTCGGTGTTGCGTGTAGTGCAAGTTATTGAATTACTTTAAAGAAATAACATACTATGAAATATTGGGGTTTACCAAATATATCAATATAAATTATAATCTGGTATAATGTTTGATCCCACAATAAATCCTTCAACGAATAGGTAACACTCTAAACAATTCTTGAAGGACATCATGTTATTATTCTATGATCCTTTTATAATATTACTATTGAACCTAATATAAACTAATAATATTATTATTCATTAGTAATGACATCGACACAACACATCTTTGACACATTTGCGGGTTACTCTTTCCAACAAACAGTACCAGATCACCATCAACATCAAATAACACAACCTACATCCAGAAGTGATCCAAAATATCCCGCATTGAATACAACCAATCAATGATGAGGATAGTTTTTATCTAGTTCTATAAATAATAATATGAAATTTCAACATGGAATGTGATTCCCTAATAGTATCTCATAGTCTCAACTTACATCAACAAGTCAGCTCGAACTCTAAATGGCATAGTCAATACCAATGGTATCAGAAGTCTATCTACCAGATGACGCAAAGTATGGACAATGGTTGGCTATATGAAGGAGTTTTTTGTACTATATCAAACAAGGAATTTACTCATGTAGTAAACATGAATTGGGATCCTCAAATGATGCTTGGGTCTCCTGGCACTGGAAACGATAAAGCATAATGTTGACCACAACATGCTCTATGGCCTCACTAACTTTACTGAAGACCACCTCCGCAACCATTATATACTCTACGGGGGTAATGAATGTCTAGTGGAAATACTATACCTTCTGCATCAACTTTAGGATAATACAAATTTTGAGAGATGTACAAAATTTTCCTCTACTGAAACTGCATCAGTAGAGGTACGAGAAGTGGGACAATTGGAGGAAGCTGACTACATTGAATGGCTGGGTAATATCATCACTATTGAATATATTTTCCATAATAAAAACATGTGTGTTATCCCATGGAGTATGAATATGTGACGATACCCCTTGAGAAATAATATATTGTGTGTTGGGACCAACCCCTAGTAAAATAGAAACTATTATGTCATAAAAACTGGGAACACTAAACCATTGATCTTCTTTTTTCGGGAATTTTAATAACTCCCCTCTCATGATGATTTGGATCTGACTAATACAATTTCGAGGAAATAAACATTTTCATGCACATCAATTTATATATTCAGGATAAAAAGTGTGACCTGGTACAAGATATCTGGACTGGAATCCACTCAAAAGTGCTTCACCATGGATTTATAATAGGGTAGCATGTCTAATGTATATCGCAAAAGTCCCCTGAAAATGGTCTAGAACACTCGCACAAATGATCTGCTACATTTGATGGTTAGTGTAAATTTGAAACAGGCCACCTTTTGTGTCGAAGAAATAAACTCATCCTTGAACTGGTCTTTGTACTCCACCCACAAGACTGTCAAATCCTCACGATCACTAAGGAACAAGGACGCCCAATGCATCACCGTATCCATGAAACATCATGAAATCTAATGAAAATGAGTGATCCATTATATAATAGAACATATTTAATGATATATCCACATCCTCATATAATTTTTCTTTGAATTCATCTGAAATAGACCCATCATATATTTGGAGACTCAGGTGCTGAAACTATTGGAGTGTTCTCCTCCAACTGTTACCATCATCTACCTCCACTCTACAACGATCTTCTGGAACATCCTATAGAACATATTCTACCAAAATCAGATGGGGTTTTTTACATTAATCCACTACTACAATTAAAAAACAATTTATGATCCGAACCTTGAATATGGAATACTTTAATGTGATTTTTTTATTTTATTCATTTTAGGTTAACAAATCTAATATACTTTTTATTCAAGAACATGCTCTAATAATAAGGATATATGATCTTTTCCTTAGTGTCTACCCTGAAACATGTATCACCTCATTTACTATCCAATGTATGATTAATTATCTATACTTCAGATCAATGGGGTACAGAAATACTAGTGTCTTAGTAAGTGTCCCATTTTTATAGTGCTTTCTAAACATAGATGACATCGTTTTCCTACCATCCCATACGACCCCACATGTTCCTAACATTAATATATATCAAATCAATAAACTAAAACATTGATACCACATTGTCATGAAATCTTTCCCCACAATGTTTACCCATTCATATCTATAAATTGGATAAAAGAGACAATGACACATGGTTCCTGCCTGCAGAAGGCCCCAAGATGGCGACAAGCACCATGGGTATTGTAAACAGGAAGATGGAATGTCGTACCCTCTAAGAGAACACATGATACTGAGAGTGATAATAAAAATTCCAACCATCACCTTATCAAACTACAATATAGATTGATATCCCAAACACACAGATGTAATGTCATACAAGTACTACTACAATTAAAGGAAACCTTCAAGTGACAAAATAAAAGTAATGATGATATGGACCACAGAGCCATAATAGATCTAGTTAAACCCAAAGCTAGAAGTAACCATCATTATATCCAACCTACTACAACAAACCAACAAACAATTTATATATATGTATCATGGGTATAAAATTATACTAAATAGGATCCTCCTCAGAGCCTCTCATTCAAAAGGTAAATATTGAATGATAAAGCATTGTGAATAACCTGTGAAACTAACTCATCACCTAATAAGGTATACAAAGTCCCCATATTCACCCTGGATTATCTCAAAAAGTATCACATAAAATATAATATAAAATAAAAATGAATTTCAAGGGTACACACAACCATATCTACACTGGTTTTCCACTCTACCCCAACATTGAATGTCTTGAGAATCACTCCCAAAAAAGAAAGGCTTGCATACACCACGATGAATAACCACAAAAGTCACCGCATGTAATAATCCACCACATATGTGTAACAAAAATAAACCTGGTACTTTCTAGGATCCAACATTTTACACATAATGTGTATCACACAATGGGTATTATACCACAATCCAATATAGCCTATATACTGTGTAAGGATCCTCAGTAAATTACAACCTATACACATTATACCCATATAAGTCCATAGGAAACAATATCCCGAACACAAGTGTATAAAATAAAAATAATCTATTACAACCCCCTACTGAAATATTTTGAAAAAACTATCCAACATGAAGACCATAACATGTAAAAAAATAAATATAAGTGATTGGGGCCAAATGAGGTACCATGTATTCAATCCATCCTCCCATCAGGATGTTTTGGAAGACTACCCCCACCCCCATACACTCACACACACACACACACCATAAGGTCCATAATCCCCAAGGTTTCAATTTCTCAAACTGATAGGGTGAAGTAGTCTATAAACTACACTATGGGTATAAACTAAAAAAAGTACAGGATAAAATATTGCTCAAAACTACACTATGGGTTTAAACTAGTCTCATACTCAACTATATCTACTATGTATCAGACTCTTAACTACATATTCTAAGACCATATATATTCTACGTACACAACCATTTAAGGAACTATATTAAATTGCATGATTCATTTTCATCAGTTTCACATTATGTTAATTAATTATTTAATAATTATATTATAGTTAACATCCCCATATTTCATTACATTTTTACTTTACAATAATGTAACATTCCCTTCCAAGAAAAAAAAATAAATTCCATTACTTATCACAATTATAACCTCAACATTGCTTCCCCGTAATCTATAACCCAATGCTTTTAAAATTTGTTCATTAATTAAAATCATTACTTCCATATTACTAGGTACTGTAGGAAAACATCCTATGCTACCAAATAATGAAAAAAACCATGAACATTAATCTACATCAAGTGGTTGGGAAAGGAAAGAAGATAAAAAAAATTAATTGGTTGTTATCTAATCAACATATTAAAAAAACATCCAAAATTTATATAAATGGATAAGCCAAGCTGTAACCAATTTTATCCTATATGGAATCCTCCTTTAAACCCACATGCATTTCCCAATGCATCTCGCCACTCTATGCATCAGCTAATGCAACAAAAAATGGGACACCCCACCACTCATAACACAACACCCTTCCCGGATTATCCATACTATCCTCATGTCAAACATGGCCACCCACCCCATAAAACACAATATCCCTCCACGATAAATCAACTTATGCCCACATCTCTTAAAAAGTATCCTAAAACAAGAATAGAAATCAATAGCTTTTCCCTATAGTAAGGCATTCTTCCAACATACACAAAAAGCTCTCATAGATCTCAAGCATAAGGGACATGACCTTTATAAGAAACCAAGAATATCATACCCTATGAAGACATTATATTTTACCAAGAATTCAGTTATTATTCCAAAAATAATTAACCAATTCATTAATCACATGCTCCAACTACATGCAACCTATGTAACAAACTATATCATGCTATCAAGAATTAATTAAAAAATAATTTATCATACCTTTAAATTATTTATCAAAAAACATAATCATTATTTATGTTTGTTAAGAAATTAAATTAAACGTGCACACATACATCAATTTAAATATTAAGAAATTATTTCTAAAATATTTATATTCGTTACACATTCCTTGTTAAAACATAATCCAATTAATTATCAATTCATTCTGACATTATGTTCATTTCGAATTTATCATACTAAACCCAACCAAATGTATATATTACACAATCTAAAAAATCACTAGAAAATCCATTATCACGGTACAATTATTCTTACCATATGTGAACTACCAATTCTTTAATTCAATTAAAGAAATTTTTAGGTTATTCTCATTGTGATATAAATGGATAAATCATGGTTAATCTACAATTTCACATTACTAAATAAATATGTAATGAATCCCGAATCAAAAAAGGGTTTCCACATTCTTGGAATGAGAATAGAAAAACACTATGGTTCCTTATTGCCTCTACCATATGAACTACATCCATCATATGACCCCATTTCTCAACCATACCAACAATAAACAAAAAAATACACTTTAAAACACCAAGATCAAGAAACACCACATGGAAATTTGGAATGGTAGAAAATAAATTGATGAACACATAAAAACGGAGGTAGAACATACCATAGATCAATGACAGATTGAAACAGGGAATCTAAAGAACAATCCATGACAATGTCATACCAAAAAAATTAATGATAGGGTCATCAGGTCATCTATGTAGTGAGGTAGATCCACTACAGGAAGAGGGTAATGAATAACCAAAGCAGCAAAAACACATAAAAAATTATATTAGGGAATTACATAAAACGTAATCCCCTTTATGGTCATTAAATCTATATGGTTCATAAATTAGTAAAGATGGATTTAATTCTTATTTATGTAACTTTAAAACTATTAAATCGTGTACTTGACATACACTGAGTGTAATTCTTATACCATGTGTACTTATTTCAATTTTCATAAATTCACATCCAAACACCTTCAGAATTCCTATGTTCCTCCTATGATTACCATGGTGTTTTCAAACATTAAGATAGTCCATTCACGTGGATTAGAACCCTAGAAAGAATAATATTGAATGATATGTCATAAAAACATTTTGGGATGAATTAAGTAAAGGAATATTATTTTCCTAAAATTTTTAGAGGAAATATTGGTAACTGCAAATTCTCTTTCAATCGACATCAAATCATCTCATACTATGAAAAATAGGTATGGGTATAATTGGAAGAATGATTTGTAATTTTTTTTGGGAGATAATGTCTTCATAAGGGTAACCTCATGGATGTGTGTTATTGAATTCGAAAATAAAGTAATAATGATCCCCATGTACATTGTACCTTATCAATTACTAGAAATAATTATAAATATGGCTTACATTTGGGTGTTTCCACATTCCTTAATAAAGAACATGATATATTCCATATCAGTTTTTTAAGGATGTACATTCCAAATCCAAATCATGTTATAAATTTTGAAAACATAGAATTTGGACAAGATTTAACTTACTATAAATATATTATACAAATTTTGGACACTAGTGAACAAGTATTAAGGAATCATAAAACATAGATAGTAAATATTCGTAAGAATTAATCATTATATATATGAAAATACATGGAACCGGAGGATATTATTGACAATAACCAAACAAATTTATTTATGGGGTGATATATTAGAAATTTTTAGGATGGAATATTTTGGATGTGAGAAGAATGAAACACCCTAATATTTTATGATATTTCATTAGTATAAAAATTTAATGTCTTTGATTATTTTTGTTGCATGAAAAAACACATTCAAATGAACTATGATATGTTATTTTGATATAGTTATAACCCAACAATTAATACAAGTCCTAAAACATAATCATTAGAAATTCTTATGACTTACTATAGAATTTTAATATATTTTGCGTAGATGATATTTTTAGTTATAGTGTTTTAGATAAATAATCCGTGAAACATACATAATAAAACAATAAAATATAAAGTGGGATTTCTAATCAATATCAAGTTTTACTATAAGGGATTAAGAATCAAAAGAAGTTTTAGTCTATCTAAAAAAACAAAACCCATAGAAATATTATTATTGAAAACAGAAAATTTTACCCATAAAAATAAAATATTATTTATTTAAAAAATATAATTTATTTTGCATTTTCAAAATAATATATTTTCTTTAAATCTCATTAACATGCATAGAAAATTCATATAGGTCCATAAATATATATTATCATATAACCCTTTACAAACCCTTATAGAAAAATTTCTTAATTGAATACCTATAAGAAAAACAACAAATATAAATCAATAGAGAACATAATTATTACCCAATGCATTAGAATTTAATCAACGTGTTCCAATGAGATAAGTTATATCATGATCAATTAGAATTATCTTGGTGCAACCATCATTTATAATTTCCAAGAACCACCACATAAAATAATACAATTTCATAATTTTAAAAACATTTTTAAATTTATATGAAAATCGCTTACATATATTATAATAACCAGTTTTTTCAAATTACTGGGTTCAACAAAAAAATACACATTTCATTTGGGAAGCCATATTCAATACGAAAATATCAAAATATTGAATATGTAATTTCATTTAACAAAAAAATTAATCATAGAATTGAAACTAGAAATAAAATAACAGTAACTGTAATAATAATAATGGTCATCATCTTCTTTAAATCATGTCAATATATTCATTTTGAAAAAAATTTAAAAAATAGAAGAGAAAAAAACAAAGATTATACAACCATTCTATCCATAGAATACATTTAGAAAATATTATTAAATGTGGACTTTTAATATAAAAATTTTTTTAAGGAAAATATTAAAAGTTGATTATTTAGAAGAGAAGACTTTTTAAATTTGGAAATATATAAATCATTATCCCTTTTAAAGTATTAAAAAAAATTAAATATTTTATATACCGATAATGGAAAATTAATTACACTAGATCTCAAAGGGGATGTATATATTCCATATAAAATAGTAAAGGTGTATATTTTGAAGTCCCATCCAAGGTACCACACCCTGATACCCTGAGCTAAAAGACCACATGACCTCATGTGTGCCTCTCCATATTATAGAGGCTTCTAACTATCACAGTGGGGATAATATCGATCACGTGGCTGACTATACCCTCTTTTATTAGAAAGACACTCCATAAAAAATTAATAATAAAAAAATATTGAATACCGAATTGATATCTTAACCATAACAATGTGCATGAAATAATGTAATAAAATATGGGATTATAATATCAACATATAATATATAGAGAACTAATTTTTGACCTAGAAATACAATAAAATATTTTAAAGAATATTTCCATCACTGGGCGCTGAGATAACATGTAATTCCAAGGCCAGGTGTGCCAGGAAATAATTTTATAAAAATGTTAACATGTTTTTATATTGCACATGCCAGGTTAACTAAAGAAAACATGATATCTCCTAAAAATTTGATCAGATTAGAAATCCAAGGCCACGATTGGGTCCAGAACGCAATGTTTCCCCATGACATGACATAAAATAATTTGGCGCGGGATGTTCGGACCCCTCGCTCATTGGCCGAGCATTAAATGAAAAAGATAAAATTTTAATTTATTCATTTAATAACTCAAACCTAAATATCCCTCAAAAACGGACTCAAATGAAAAATCTAATACCACAGATGAATTCAAAACATAGGTTTAACCCAAATAAAGGTATAACCATTTTCAGCATTGGGTTCTCAGTTTATGCACCATTATGGGGGAATAATTAAATAATTAAATAATTGTTTATTAAATTATTTAATTAAATTCCTTTATCATGATGGGAGGTTATAAATACATGGTTTTGAGATCTTGGCCTCACAACCATTATTTCCAATGATGTCTTCTCCTCTCATATCTTATCCTTTACATTAATGAACGATGATGAATCCTTGGATCCTGGCGGATCGAAGAACGAAAAAGGAAACCTCTTCTTCTCATAATTGGGAAAGTGCGAACTTCGTCAACACAAAATGAATATTGAAGAATTATATCATCATAAACGATCGATCCAATCATTAGGTATCGTTTATCTTTGTGGATTCCATAAACCTATTGAATTTTCATGATGAAAGCGAATTAAATGAATAAAATCGTTGATCGAAAAACATTGGGTTGAATCAATTTTTCTACTACTATATCATGAAATTTAAAAAATTGAAGTGTGATAAATATATATATTTTTCAATTATTCATAATTAGGGTTTTCAATGATGTTGACCAAATAAACATGGACATTGATCTGCTCATATACCACACCCTTTTCAATTTCATTCTTCATGCGTTCGTGGCATGATCTACATCGCAAAATAATTAAGCGCACAAAAAACTAAATAATTCATTGAGCGTGGCATACATACACAGAGATCTCAACCTGATTATGAAAAATATGTAGTCATCAAAATTTTCAGGTTTAGAATGATGGTGTGACACCCCACGTATATAGCAATTTGGGGAAGCAGGGTGGTCTGTTGCGGCTGGTGCAGGCGGTGCGCATGCCACTAGCGGGGCCAGGTGTCATTGTCCAATGACGAGGTAGATCAGGCGGTGGCATGAGTAGGTGGAGTGGAAGAGGTAGGCTCTCTGCAAGGCAGAGGCACAGCGGGTTCTTGGTTCTTTACTGGGATGCAATATTGTGGATGAATAAAATTATATTATAGAGGGGAATGAATGAATAGAAAATAATATTAAAAGAAAAATGAATAGAAAAGAGAGAGGGAGAGTGTGGTGTTATTTGGACCCACAGACACCAAAATGAGATACACCTCCTTGTGTGGGAAACTCAAAGGATATTAGATATTGAAATTTTCAATGAAATGAAATAATAATAATTTAATATTATTATTGTTATTTATGGTTTTCAAAACCATAATTCGTATGTATCTTCTTCATGTGACCTTAGTTTCATGAACCGTCAGCGACAGTTCAACCCTGACTTTGAGACAGAATTTATGAGTCTAATGTTAGATGTATTTTTTTGGGTTTTCATATCAGGTACTCAAAACAATCATCAATTAATATATTTAATATTATTATTTAATCTTCGACCCACTATAACTTCTGCTTGCGACATTCGATTGACTTACCACCGGTGGCAATGTGATCCTATAATTAATACTGTTGATTCATGACTAATGTTGGATACTAAATTCTGCTATGTATCTTGGGACCATGAAACACCCAATAATAATAATAATAATAATAATAATAATAATAATAATAATAATAATAATAATAATAATAATAATAATAATAATAATATGAGATCTTGTATCCGTCATATCCCCCTCATATAGTGTCAGAATGAAAAACCGTCTATGACGTTGCACCCTAGAAATTAAGATGGTTGTTTCAAGACCAATTTTGGATATATTTTTTTCATGGTCGATCTGTGGGCCCCACCAGGCCCAGTTAGTATGCATGGTGGGGAAATGCAACATTTTCATCTGGTATCCGTGTTGGGCAAATGGGTAGTCCATCTCATGTGTTTTTTCGTGTAGGTCTCAATGGAGTAACCTATTCGGATATCCCATTCCATTTGACATAAAGTTGGGTTGGATCAAACATGAATCCAATCGATCCCTCAATACTAAAATTCCTATAACTTACAGACTGTGTGTCATATTGTTGCACCGTCTGTCGTGTTGGAACCCTTAGGACATGACGGTCCATCGGGTTACTCTCTTGTGGAACATCCTGGTGGTTGAGGTATGACCAATAATCCTAGGAGATGAACCAAGTCATTTATTTTAATGATAGATAGGTTGACTACTCCTTATATGACTCAAGGCGCAAGTATTCCATAGTCATCTCCTCCGGTTGAGAAGGGAATCCCCACCTCGGGAAGGTGGGTTAGTTTTACTCTGAGATGTTTTCATATCTTTAGATTCGGTATTCCACCACACGGCCAGGTGAGGCCAGTAACGTGGGTGACCCTGTGTACTGGTTACACGTACTAACATACATGGGTTTAGGTCATGTATGGGCATGTGGCAATTGTACACAGAGCAGACCCCATACACTATGACACAATGTGTGATTCTTTCTGCATGACATTTAATTGTGTTTTACAGAACAAGCCTAACGAGATGGGCCATTGTACACTGGTAGTACCCGAGGTCATAAGACATGGTGTGTGACATTTCTACATGTCGAGTACTTTTCAGTACATGGCTTGATCGTCTTGTCCACCATATCCTGGACAAGTTTCCTTTGTCAAACTTCCCATATCTCTCATTTCCATGATATAGTATGGTATCCCAATGAGAGTCCCAATGTGAGATCCTCAATCCATTTTTGACCCTATGTAGAGTCTGGTTTCGATGTGATTATTCACACTGGGCACTAATTCTCTACCTAAAAGGTGAATCCGGATGAGTCGCGATATCCGACAACACCATGTAAGTGATCTTCATCTGTGTATTGTGATCTTCAATCACTTTAGTTTGACTCTCCATAAAAGAGTCTGGTATCCCTCTGAGAGGCCCAATGCGAGATCCTCTATCCATTCCTGACACTTGATAGAGTCAGGTATCGTCGTGAATATTCCCACAGGGTGATAATCCTCTACCTATCAGGTGAATCTAGATGATTCGTGTTATCTACCAAGGCCCAAGAAGTGATCATAATCAGTGTATCGCGATCATTCCCCACTCAAGAGTGTGCTATCCCAGAATGTTTAAACATATCTATCATGACCATTCTGATAAACGATACTTCTTGAACTGACATTATTATTTCTATCAGACTCTTGGTGTGAGTTCTCCCAAATGAGTGCTTCGTGGAATATTCGAACTTGATCCATAGAATGGGTACGCTATTGTGTGACTTGTCTTAGGACTACAGGTCTGAGTTATGAGTATATTTGGATGCCCTGGGTATATGTATAGGTTTATTACAAGTGTGATCTATGAGATGTAGATCCCCTTACTCTCTCATCTAGATTTCATTAAGCAATCAAATTGACTATTGGGTGGAGCTATAATCCTTTTGTTCACTCTTGTTGAACCTTGTTCTCCCTTACTACTCCATTCTACGATACCTCTATTGTTTCTCCATGAAGCCTTTGGGGCTTCTGACTATGTATTCTTATAATCACCCCTATTTGGGCTTTGTCGCATTTGGTGTGCCCTTATAGAAGACAAGAAAGTTGATCGTGATATCAGTGCAGCATAGGAATACAAGGTGCTCAGACCATGTGTGGTGCTTGTATATTGGGACTCAAGAGTGGGACACTTCATGTTGTTTAACTTATTCTTCACATGTTGATGGGCTGTGGAACATCTCTATTTGGATGTTTATCTTATCCCCTTTTCCATTTCAACTTTACTTTTCTTGTACTTATATTGTTTATAGGTCGATACATTTTTGTTTGGTTCTGTTTATATAGAATTTTGGTACCATGTTTTCTTTTCCTATGAAATTTTTCATTGAATTGGTTGTTGGTGTGTGTACAGGATCATAGGAAAAGGCCTTCCCAATATTGTTGTTCCATCGGCGCTAGTCACCTGCACATTGCCTATGGAGGCTTGCTTGGTGAGGTTGTGGTTCGAGCCCTCGTATAGGTCGGGTCGTGAAAAAGAGGTATCAGAGGTGTTTCGACCCTTAGGAAGTTGTTTAGATTTTCCCAAAAATAGTCTTGGTTGGGTTTAAGGCAACGGTGTCGAAGTGTCTTGAGTGTAGTTCTCAGTCCAAGGAGTCTAGTGATGGTACGATTAGCCGACATATCCATTCACTAGGACTCTAATTACCACCTTGTCGACTCAACACCCTGAGACACATGTTTCAGGTAACAATGTTACATGCATCATATATGATTGAGTCTTTGACTGTCCTTCTCGAGTCAACTCCCCATCATTGTTGATATATATATATATATATGATCATCCAATTGCATTACTCTTTTATAACATTCAGGATGTCTCCGAAATTACATCCATCTAGGATACTATCTATAGTTCTAGGTGATGATCCTATGAGCGACGAGATCTCAGTTCAGGGCCCATCATGTCAGCCACATTCTCCAGTTGAGAAGGTATCAACACCCAAACCGATTGAGAAGAAGATAGACACAATAGAGTATGATGATGATGCGTGATGTTTGAGCGCACATAGTGAGTTCCAGCATAAGAGACCGCTGAGGATCTGCAATAATCTAGGCCCTTAGACTGTATAGGTTTGGCTAGAGTCGGTGGTCCGCTGATCTATAATAATAGTTTCAATGAATAGATGTTTGAGTGGGAAATCTTTAGAGAGATATATGCTATCATAGTTCCCTTGTGCATCTTCTACTATTCCAAGGTTCAAGATCATACACTTTTGGTAGAAATATTCGTACCACGCCATACAACTAGTTGTGACTGTGAGCACAATAGAGCTGAGACGTCTCCTATAGCTACTAGATTCCAGATGATTATGGATCAATATAGAATATATTCTCCAGATTAGTCATAGGTACGTGGTCATATGGGGACCAGGAAGCGCAACGAATGTGTGGATGTCTTATCCCTCTGACTTGTACACTCATGGTGAAGTTGTGTATCTGATTTCCTTAGTAGGATGTGCGGGAAGTCACATACTCACCTAGTGTGGGATTTTTTAGAGCAATTAACATCCTTGCAGATGGCCCTGTTTGAAGAGGAGGGTACAACTTTTCCTTAGTCAATAGTGTTGAATCATTCTCTTATCAAGTGCGTAATAGTGTCTTGGGTGTGATTCATTGACTAGGAAATCCTATGTGACCAGATATCCTTAGGTGTTTCACCATATTGATATTTTGAAGGAGGGAATCATGATACTTTGTCCTAGTGAAAATTAGTGATTCAAATTGTGAAATGTTCTATAGTGGTTCGACAGGGGAGAAAAACTATCGCTCGAGTTCTATCAGGTCATTCATGAATGTTCAAGGATATGGAGTGGTTGCATACCACCATGCCTAACCCAAAATAGTTGGAGTGCATACACAATGTCATATATGTGTCGCAACTGAGGAGATACATGTGTGTTCTTACACATGTCGTCAACTCAAGAATGCCTTATGATGGTTTACCAACCCTCTTGGTCTGCATTACATGGTAGCATATAAATGTACATTATACCATAAGAGCGAGAGAGCTATGTGTGAACTCAAAATCCAGAGTGGTTTCCATGGTTTCTATTTTAAAGGAAGAAATGATTTAAAGAGGGACTAATGTAGAGACACGGTTTTTGGCCTAATTAGACTTTGAAATATTTCAAAGAATATTTCTAGAGTTAGGTGCTGAGACAATGTGAAATTCCGAAGCATGTTGTGCCTGGAATTAATTTTATAAAAATGTTAAATTTTTTATATTACTCACATAAGGATAACAAAAGAAAATAGGATATCTCTTAAATAGTTGATTAGATCAAGAAATATGAGACCACAGCTGGGTCTGGAATGCAGTGTTTCCACTATGCACTACAAAAAATAATTTGGCATGGGATGTTCGGACCCCTCACTCATTAGCATATTTTTAAATGGATAAATTAAATTATTAAATTATTAATTGAATAGATTAAATCCTAGTATATCTAGAACATGGACTCATATGAAAAATTTGATATCACAGATGAATTAAGAACACGTGTTTAACTAAATGAGAGGTACAAAATTTGTCGACATCGGGTTTTCAGCTTATGTGCTGTCATGGGGGAATAATTAAATTATTAAATAATTGTTTATTTAATTATTTAATTAATTTCATGTAACAATATGGGAGGTTATAAATTCATGATTATGTTATCTTGGCCTTACATCTCTTTTTACAGAGGGAAAATTCTCCTCTTATCTCCTTTCCTCTCCGTTGACGAACATAGATGAAGCCTTGGATCCAGGCGGATCAAAGTATGACAAATGCAACATATTCTTCTCACTGTTGTGAAAGTTAAATCTTCATCACCACCGAATGGAACATGATTTATACAAACTTCAAGAATGATCAATTAAAACATCAGGAAGGATTTATCTTTTTAGATTCCTTACCCCTGTTGAATTTTCATGACGAAAGCGAATTAAATGAATTAATTTGTGGATCGAAAAACAAGGGTTTGAATCCATTTTTCTTCTCGTTTATCTTGAAATTTAATATATTTAATTGTGATAAATATATATTTATTTCAAGTCCTCACTTTCATTGTTTTCAAGGACTATGGCCAAACAAACATGACCATTGATCCACTCATATACCGTGCCCTTTTCCATTTCATTCTTGGAGTATTCCTGGCATATTATTCATTGAAAAATAATTATGTATGCTAAAAACGAAATGTTTAATTGAGCACAACATACGGGCCTAGATATATTGACACGATGATCAAATATCTGCAATCATCACAATTTTCGAGTTTAAAAAGAAGATGAGACATGCAACGGAAGTAGCGATGTGGCCGAGCATTGTGGTCCGGCATGGCTGGGGCAGGCGGTGCGCACACAGCAAGCAGGGCCAGGTGGATACGGCCACCGACAAGGTAGATCAGGTGGAAGAACGAGTAGGTGGTGGGGAAAATGTAGGCCAAGTGTGAGGTGGAGGCCAAGAAGGTTCCTGGTTTGTGTACAGGGCTGCAAAATTGTGGGTGAAGAAAATTAGATTATAGAGATGAAGGAACTGATAGGTAATAAAATTAAAAGAAAAATTAATAGAAATGAGAGGGAGAGAGGTGTTATTTAGACCTGCATGAAACAAAATGGGATACCCCTCCTTGTGAAATTAATTTCAAATGATAATGGATAGAGAAATTTTCAATGAAATGAAATAATAATAATATGATATTATTATTTTTATTTGTGGTTGTCAAAACCATAATTTGTTTGTATCTTCTTCGTGTGACATCTGTTTCATGAACCATCAAAGGAGTTGTGATCCTGACATCGAGACAGAATTTAATATTCAAATGCTAGATTTCATTATTAGGTTCTCGGATCAGGTACATGAAACTATCCTTAATTAATAGATTTATTATTATTATTCATTCTTCTTCTCTCCATAACATTAGTGTGTGACTTATGATTGACATGTCGTCGGTGGTGATGTGATCCCGTCATCAATACGGTCAATTAAAGTATAATTTTGGAAACTAAATTCTAGTTCATGGCTCGTGTCCACAAAACACCCATTAATAATAATAATAATAATACAGGATATTATATCAGACATATCTCTCTCATACAGTGTTAGAATGACAAATCATCTGTGACGTTGCGCCCCAATAATTAAGATAGACGTATGAAGATCAATTTTGGATTTTTTATATTAATGTTGAAGTGTGGACCCCATGTGTCCTGGTTTGCATGTATGGCTATGAAATACAACATCTTCACTAGGTATCCATTTTGAATAAATGGGTAGTCCATCTCTTTTGTTTTTTTGTGTGGATCCCTACAGTGTTACTCATTCGGTTATCTGGTGTTATTTGAAGTACAATCAGG
Organism: Viscum album; assembly: GCA_963277665.1. Classification (NCBI taxonomy): domain Eukaryota; kingdom Viridiplantae; phylum Streptophyta; class Magnoliopsida; order Santalales; family Viscaceae; genus Viscum; species Viscum album. Next base: position 2,013,015,241 of record OY728157.1, read on the forward strand.
TTAGATCGAACACGAATCCAACTAAGCCCATGGCAATAAAATTCTTATAACTTACATAATGGTTTTCCAATTGATGCACCATCTATTGTGTTGGTACCCTTATGAAATGGCATTTCTTTGGGTTATTCCCTTGTGGAACATCGTCGTGGTTGAGGTATGACCATAACCTAATGAGCCCAACCCGGGAGTTTTTTTAGTGAGATCTAGTAGATCTAATTATTTTATGAATCAATTCATGATTATTCCTTACTCCTCTACTCTAGTAGAGACGTGACTCCCCAACTCATGAGTGTGGGTTGATATTCCTCTGTGTTGTTTTTTCTATATTTGGAGTCGGTTCTCCAACACACGACCAGGGGAGGCTAGTAACATGGGTCACCCCGTGTACTGATTACACTGGTTTACATTCATGGTTTTTTGTTATGTCTGGGCACATGGCCAGTGTACACGGAGCAGACCCCAGATGCATTGACCCAGTGAGTTATTCTTTCTACACGTTGTGTAGTTGAATTTTACACGAAAAGACTTACGAAACATGCCATCATTCAGGGGAAGTACATAGGTTAGAATACATCTCGTGTGACATTTCTACTCACCATGTACTTTTTAAAGCATGGATTGATCTTTTTTCCACCATAACATGGACATGTTTCGTTTGGGTTAGTTCATCATTCTCTCGTTTTTTGAGATAGAGTCAGGTATCCCTATGAGAGGCCCGGAGCGAGATCCTCTGTCCTTTCATGACACTCGGTAGATTCATGTATCGATGTGACTATTCCCAAAGGACACTGATCCTCTACCTAGAAGGTGAATCCAGATGAGTCACGATATCCTCCAAGGCCTTAGCAGTTATCCTCATATGTGTATCGTGATCTTCAATCCATTCAGTATGAATTTTCGAGATAGAGTTAGGTATCCCTCCAAGAGGGACAGAGCGAGATACTCTATCCTTTCTTGACCCTAGGTAGAGTTAGGTATCGACATGGCTATTCCCACATGGCGCTAATTCTCTACCTAGGATGTGAATTTTGATGATTCGCGGTATCCACCATGGCCCTGGATGTGATCCTCATCTGTATATCGTGATCTTTCCCCACTCAAGAGAGTGTTCTCCCAAAATGAATGTACATATCTCTCACGACCATTCCAATGAACGATACTTCCTACACGAATGTTATCAGAGCTATTCGACTCATGGAGTGAGTTCTCCTAGACGAGTGCTTCATGGAATCATTGAATTGGATGCCTAGCGATGGTACGTGGTGGTGTGACTTGTCTCTAGACTATATATATGTGTTGTAAGGACCCGGAAATTTCAAGGAAAATTTTTTCTTAATTTTATTTGGAATTTTACAAGAATGCATTTTCTGACTGCGCCTGATTCCGAGGCCCGGTGTGCCCGGAATTAATTTCCGAAGTTTGGCTCAGGTACGTTCAGTGAACGAGCGAGTGGAAATTTTTATCTTTTGAACCGGTGCCCGGAATCGAATTCCGAGGGCACCGATGGAACCGCAGCGCCGGTAATTACTTAGGAACTCCTGTACTGGAGTTTCATTTACACGAGTGTTGATAATAAAAATTGTGGAAGTTTATTTTATAACTACACTACAATTTTTATTAACTTACTCTAAGTGTTAGCTCATGGTAGAAGTTGGGTAACCACCCAACCTCCCTTGGGAGGTTATGGGGGTGGTGGGGCCCACACGAACACCACCTCTTCATATCCTCTAAAACCCCTCAACTCCCACTTAAATGATTTTAACTTAGTTATAACTTATGTCTTAAATGAGTTGATTTTAATGTGTTGAGTTGTGTGAGTCTTTTGAATTTCAAACACTTGAATTTCAAAAGCCATGTGAAGTTAATTAAATAAGTGGAGAACTTATTTCTTTTGGTTGGGTTGTGTTGTTTGAGAGCTTTTGGAAAGAAGGCTTAGAAGTCTTGAAGTTTCTTCATCCTCTTGGCAAAGAACGCGAAGTACAATCGGACATCGACGAAGAACGCCACGTGATCGGGAACCGTCTTCCGCGACGCCATACCCGCAATACCGACGACGTCTTCTTCCGCGACATCTCTTTTCACGACGCCGAATCTCGTCACCTCTTAAATCAAGGTAGGGGTTTTCACTTTTTAAAGTTATGTGGATCTCTCCTTCGAACTTGAAGGTTTATATTTGTCGGGCCTTGATTCCAAATCATTTTATTTAATTTAAAAGATTGTGAAAGTTTATCATTCATTAAAGGCCGATTGTTAGAAAATAACGCAAGGGGGCTGAACCGCACGAACACGGCCGACCCTCCTCCTATTCATGTTGATTTTGTTGTGGATTGAAATGGGTGTGGCGCGGTGTCGTCGCACTCTGCAGGATCATACGGCAAGAAACGTGCGGCACCGTCGCGCCGTGTCGTTAAATAATGCAAGGACACGACGCCGTCGCGCCGCGTCGAATAAAGTTGAAGGCACCGCGGCCGGAGCGGGGCTGCGGTGGAGGGGTGCGGTACCGTCGCACCGCGCCGGACAACGAAGGTCGCGGCCAGTTCCGGGCCGCGGCGGAACGAGAAGACCGGCGGCCAGCCGGGCCGCTGGTGTCGGAAGCCGAAAGGGGGACCGGCCTTGCCGGTCCCGTTGAGGAAGAACCGACCGGCCAGGTCGGGCCGGCCGGAAGGGAGAATACCGGGGGAAAATAATTTCCCCAGGCCAGCCTTAATGCCCCCCCCCCCATTATGAGGGGGGCCGGTTTCACAAAGGGGGGGCAGGCGGCCCCCCGTTTTCTCGAAGGCCGGCCCCCACATGAGGGGGGCCGTTTTTCTTTAGGCGCGGCAGGTTGCCGCGCCGCCAGCTGAGCAAAGGCGGGGGCTTTGCCCCCCGTGCGCGGCACACGAACGGTGCCCAGGCTGCGCCGCCGCGCCGGGCCGGGTTTTCCGAGCCGGGCCGGGTCGTCGGGCCGGGTCGCCGCCCGGGGCGGGTCGACCCGGTTCGGCCGACCCAGGGGGGGTGTCGGGCCGGGTCGGCCCGGGCCCAGACCCCCAATTTCGGACCACTTTCGGTCAAATGCCCGTATCTTGGGCTACGGGCCTCCAAACGACTCGTCGTCAGCGGCAACGCGATCCTGGGATCGAGACGGTCGTTTCGGTATACTATACTCAAGGTGCACCTTTCATTTCGGGAGCCTACGTGGTTAAAACTTCATAGTTAAGCGTGCTTGGCCTAGAGTAGTGATCAGGATGGGTGACCTCCTGGGATGTTTCCCAGGGTGGGTGTGAGATAGAAAGGCCAATAACTAACAGACCGGGCGTCCGATTGGCGCGCTGTCTGTTTCGTTGAATTCCTCTAAGTGAGACAGATCTTTTGGCATACTCCGTCCGAGGTTTGGATGCAGATGGATAGTGGCTGGGTTGGATCGCACCGAAATCCAACCGGGCCCCTGGAACGGAAAAGCTGATATCTTTCTGACAGAACGTCCGTTTGACGAACTGTCAGCGGAGTTGGTGATCTCGTTGAGAAACGGTCCCTATGAGTATACCCTATGAGTGTTCAGGGTACAGTTGAGATACGGCCGGGTTTGGTTCGCTCACGAAACCAACCGGGCCCCTAGGACGAAAAGGCTAATAACTCACAAACCGGGCGTCCTATTGACGCGCCGTTTGTTGTGTTGACACCCCTATGACGAGGCGGTCCTTTGAGATACTTCTTCGTGGGACTTTTAAATACTTGGAGTATCGACCTGTAGCTCGTGGAGAGGACCCTCCTAGTGACGAGCGTGCGGAGTACGGAGACCGTGTAACTGGCTGAGACCTGAAGACTGTTTGACCGACTCGACATGGATTGAGTCGACTAGCCCAGTGGACGGAGCACTACTTTCTGAGGTGCAGACCCATGGCGGACGGAGCACTACCTGTGTGACAGTGCAAACCCGCGGTACTCATCCGGAGAGTACCTCAGCAGGCTACTAGGGGGTGTGCACTACTGTGTTTGGGTGACATACCTCGGCGGGAAGCACTACTGTGTCTGGGTGGTTGACCCATGGTACTCGACAGGAGGAGTACTTCAGCGGTCTTCAGTTAGTGAGAAGTACCTTAGAGTCATGACAGGACCACTGTACACTCCAGAAATGGAGATCTTCAGCAGTTACGGTTTCGATAATGAAAATCCTGGTTTGAGCTGAGACTTTTGACCTTGTGTTTACCTCATTATTGAGATGGGTCACTTGCTAACTTAGGTATATGTATGGGCATATACCCGGGTAGTGGTTATCCGTTGATTTCACAATCCTTGTGTTTCCTCATGATTAAGATGGGTTACTTGATAACTTAAGTATATGTATGGGCATATACCTAAGTAGAGGTTATCTGTTGAGATCTTCTTTGTGGTTATCCTTGTTAGTTTAGTGAGACCTTGAGGGTCTCGGGGTCCCTACTGAGTATCGTAATACTCACCCCTGCACGGGCTATGCCCGCACCTCATTGTGTTGGTTGCAGACGACGGGCAGTACTGACAGAGGCCGAGTGTTCGAGGACTGGACGGTACCTATAGGTGGACTATACGACGAGATGGTACCCGGAGGAGGACCTCACGACGAGACGGTACCCAGAGGTGGACGTGACGACGAGGCGGTACCCGGAGGTGGACCACTGGGCGTGACATACTCGGAGCGGACGTCGGGACCCGAGGAGCAGAGGAGCTATCTGTACCCACCCTTCAGGTGGGATTTCCAGTGGACAGCTCGGCGTAGCAGCTTTACTTTTCAGTTGTTGTTTTCCCTTTCGAGTTTTACTTTACAGTTGGGCTTGTATTTCCGGCCCCTTTTTACTTTCCGCACTTACTATTGTACTCAGGTTTTACTTAGTGTTTACTTCTTCTGCTTGTACTATGTGTGATTGTTTACTTTACAAAGGCAATGCCTTCCCTTTTTACCGGGATTTACGCCTTGGTGCTAGTCGCCAGCCCCTGGCCTATGGAAGGAGGGCTTGGGGTAGTCACGGCACGGGCCCCGAGGACGGGTCGTGACAAATTGGTATCAAAGGAGTTCGGTTCTACCGCAGAACTTATGACTCTGACTTTTTCCTTTCTATGAAGAAATAGTGTTTAGAGTACCGAGTGTGGATTTCAGTTCAGGGAGTCCAGTGTTGGTGCGGGCAGCCGACGTATCCATACACCAGGACCCTGAAAACTGATTTCCGAATTTGTGCACGAAAACATTGATTGCGTGTGTGTTTTCAAAGGATTTCCCTTAAAACAGCTCAAACCAGGTCAGCTCACCAGGTATAAACGTTTGACCATGTCACGATGTTTCTTTCAGAATGCCTTTTCACAGACGACCAGCTAGAGCCCCGAGAATGGTACGTACTGACAGCCCGCCGAGCGACGAGGCCTCAGTACAGGGCCCTATCCCAGTTGAGGCATCAGCGGTACTGCTACCCGTTGGGCCACTGATACCACCAGCCCCAACAGTAGGCAATGCACGACACTTGAGAGCGCTGCACGAGTTCCAGCGCCAGAGGCCACCCAGGTTCTGGGGAGAGACGGACCTGCAGGCGGCTGAGGTATGGCTGGAGGTTGTGGTGAGAGTCTTCAGGCTAGTGGGGATGCCGGAAAACTTCATGGTGATCTTTGCTGCCAGCCTCCTTCAGGAAGCAGCAGGCAGGTGGTGGAGCCACTTGTTTCAGTTTTGCGACGGGATGACCTTCGTATGGGAAGACTTCGATACCTTATTCAGGGTGGAGTTTGTGCCAGTATCTCTACACCCCGAGCGTGTACAGGAGCTTCTGCCTTTTCCGCGTGCTTTTCGATCAGTAGCCGAGTCATCTGTGGGCAGTAGACAGATGATGCAGAGGTCCAAGAGGACCAGACTAGAAGTTAGACGATCTCGGGTTTTAGGACCGGTGGTGCGGGGAACCCGAGCTGCGGTCAGAGCCAGGCGTGCCAGAAACGGACAATGTTACTCATGCGGTGGAAAGGGTCACCTGGCACGTGACTGTCTGAATCCTCCTACGGTTGATCAGCGGGTGTTGGAGGAGCCACCAAGACAGAAGCAGCGACTAGTGCTTGAGCAACAGCCGAGCAGTGGAAACGGCAGTAGAGCTCCGGGAACAGGTGGACAGGAGAGGAACTAGTGGATACGTCCCTTGTACTTCTAGTTCCATTTTGCTGTTGTATTCGTGTCTTGTACTATGAGCTGCAATAATAAAAAGACACTTATCTTTGAGATGTTTTCTTTCCTGTCCTTTTGTTTGGTTGATACTGAGTGGTCCTGGTTAAACTGTTGACTTGACCCTCACCTTCGAGATTTCTACTGGAGGGGACCCAATGACCTCACACTGATGCCGACAGTGTGACTCGACCCTTGGAGGTGAGAGTGACAGTTGGATCTCTTAGTAGTTACGTCGAGGCCTTACGACATCATCCATGACATGAATGCATCATTCGTGTCAGGATTGACTGAATTAGGCAACGAATGTGGTTTATCCAGGGGATGAGACCGGGTTTCTCTTATCGACAAAGAAGAAATCATAGCAGCTCTTGTGAGACTAAAGGAGGTGCAGTTCATCCAGGAGCGGATGAAGACTGCACAGTGCAATAAGAAACAGGGAACCGGTGCCAGTCTTAGAGGCTCGGGCGTGTTAAATGTTTCAAGAAGAGGAAGCTTTAAATAGAGATGAGTCTACGAAGCAGCAGACGTGGAGGCAGAGCTAGGAGAGAAGCATGAGGTGGTGTACATCCTAACAATGTACAACCACCCGCCTTAGTTATTCCTGCCAGGCTCAGGGAGCTGGAGGGCGGAGGAAGAGTGCGGCTTCATGAGGTCAAGGAGTGCGACCCAATGGCTCTAGAAATGATTCAAGGGATAGTCTGTGTCCACTACTAGCTGTTGTAGTAACAGACGTCGATGTGAATCATTTCTCGCTTTCACAAATCTTGTTCCAGACCTAGAGTTTCCGGTAAGCCGTGGACTTGAACCTCACGTCTGGAGATACCTTGGGAGGAGACTCGATAATCACACTTATGCTGACGGTGTGGTCAGACCCTCGAGGCGAGAGTTCCGGTTGGAATCTCTTGGTGACAGCGTCGAGGCCTTACAACGTTAGTTTGAGTATGGAATGGGCAATAACTGTTCATACTCAAATTGACGGTTTTAGGAAAATGTCGGGATGGGTTTCCCTTGGTCGGCGGAAAAGGAAACCCCAGGCAGCGCAGGGTAACTCTTGCACAGGAGGGTGCGACCGATCACTCTTGAGTCGGTCAACCTTACCCTTGTGGTAGCAGCCTTTCGAGTTCTAGTTCTAACAGAAAATAGAGACCTCTGGAGTTCGAGGTTGATGATCACATCCTTATACGGGTCTCACCTCGACGAGGTTTACAGAGATGTGGCCAAGGAGGCAAGTTATCTTCGGGATTCAGCGGACCTTCTTAGGTCCTTAGCTGGGTAGGCGGGGTGGTTTACCGCTTGACCCATTCACCGCATTTGCACCAGGTGCACGACGACATCCACGTATCTCAACTGAGGAGATACGTGCTCGACCCTTCGCATACCATCGACCATGAGGAGCTGGACGATGGCGATGGGGTGTCTTTCACGGAGATTCCAGTGGGGATCGAGGATCGACAGGAGCAGATCCTACGAGGATGATCGATTCCTCGGGTGCACTTTCTTTGGCAGTACGGAAACCTCCAGGTGAGCACATAGGAGTGGAAGGCTCAGATGCGTGCTCTGTACAGCTTTTTTGACCCTAGTTTGTGTTGAAGCTTTACGAGGACGTAAAGCCCTGAGGTGGGAGTAATGTAAAGACCGGAAATTTCAAGGAAAGTTTTTTCATAATTTTCTTTTTAATTTTACAAGAACGCAGTTTCTGACGGCGCCTGATTCCGCGGCCCGATATGCCCTGAATTAATTTCCGAAGTTTGGCTCGAGTACGTTCAGTGAACGAGCGAGTGGGAATTTATATCTTTTGAAACGGTGCCCGGAATCGAATTCCGAGGGCACCGATGGAACCGCAGCGCCGGTAATTACTTAGGAACTCCTGTACCAGAGTTGCGTTTATAGGAGTGTTGATAATAAAAATTGTGGAAGTTTATTTTATAACTACACTACAATTTTTATTAACTTACTCTAAGTGTTAGCTCATGGTGGAAGTTGGGTAACCACCCAACCTCCCTTGGGAGGTTATGAGGGTGGTGGGGCCCACACGAACCCCACCTCTTCATATCCTCTAAAACCCCTCAACTCCCACTTAAATGATTTTAACTTAGTTATAACTTATGTCTTAAATGAGTTGATATTAATGTGGTGAGTTGTGTGAGTCTTTTAAATTTCAAACACTTGAATTTCAAAATCCATGTGAAGTTAATTAAATAAGTGGAGAACTTATTTCTTTTGGTTGGGTTGTGTTGTTTGAGAGCTTTTGGAAAGAAGGCTTAGAAGTCTTGAAGTTTCTTCATCCTCTTGGAAAAGAACGCGAAGAACAATCAGACATCGACGAAGAACGCAACTTTCTCGGGAACCGTCTTCCGCGACGCCATACCCACAATACCGACGACGTCTTCTTCCGCGACATCTCTTTTCACGACGCTGAATCTCCTCACCTCTTAAATCAAGGTAGGGGTTTTAACTTTTTAAAGTTATGTGGATCTCTCCTTCGAACTTGAAGGTTTATATTTGTCGGGCCTTGATTCCAAATGTTTTTATTTAATTTAAAAGATTGTGAAAGTTTATCATTCATTAAAGGCCGATTGTTAGCAAATAACGCAAGGGGGCTGGACCGCACGAACACGGCCGACCCTCCTCCTATTAATGTTGATTTTGTTGTGGATTGAAATGGGTGTGGCGCGGTGCCGTCGCACTGCGCAGGATCATGCGGCAAGAAACACGCGGCGCCATCGCACCACGTCGTTAAATAATACAAGGACGCGACGCCGTCGCGCCGCGTCGAATAAAGTTGAAGGCTCCGCGGCCGGAGCGGGGCTGCGGTGGAGGGGCGCGGTGCCGTCGCACCGCGCCGGACAACGAAGGCCGCAGCCGGTTCCGGGCCGCGGCGGAACGAGAAGACCGGCGGCCAGCCGGGCCGCCGGTGTCGGAAGCCGGAAGGGGGACCGGCCTTGCCGGTCCCGTTGAGGAAGAACCGGCCGGCCAGGTCGGGCCGGCCGGAAGGGAGAATACCGGGGGAAATAATTTCCCCCGGCCAGCCTTAATGCCCCCCCCCCATTATGAGGGGGGCCATTTTCAAAAAGGGGGGGTAGGCGGCCCCCCGTTTTCTCGAAGGCAGGCCCCCACGTGAGGGGGGCCGTTTTCCTTTAGGCGCGGCAGGTTGCCGCGCCGCCAGCTGAGCAAAGGCGGGGGCTTTGCCCCCCGTGCGCGGCACACGAACGGTGCCCAGGCTGCGCCGCCGTGCCGGCCCGCGCCGCCGCGCCGGACCGCGCCGCCGCGCCGGGCCGGGTTTTCCGAGCCGGGCCGGGTCGTCGGGCCGGGTCGACGCCCGGGGCGGGTCGACCCGGTTCGGCCGACCCAGGGGGGGTCGGCCCGGGCCCAGACCCCCAGTTTCGGACCACTTTCGGTCAAATGCTCGTATCTTGGGCTACGGGCCTCTAAACGACTCGTCGTCAGCGGCAACGCGATCCAGGGATCGAGACGGTCGTTTCGGTATACTATACTCAAGGTGCACCTTTCTTTTCGGGAGCCTACGTGGTTAAAACTTCATAGTTAAGCGTGCTTGGCCTAGATTAGTGATCAGGATGGGTGACCTCCTGGGAAGTTTCCCAGGGTGGGTGTGAGACGGAAAGGCCAATAACTAACAGACCGGGCGTCCGATTGATGCGCCATCTGTTTCGTTGAATTCCTCTAAGTGAGAAAGATCTTTTGTAATACTCCGTCCGAGGTTTGGATGCAGATGGATAGTGGCCGGGTTGGATCACACTGAAATCCAACCGGGCCCCTGGAACGGAAAAGCTGATATCTTTCTGACAGAACGTCCCTTTGACGAACTGTCAGCGGCGTTGGTGATCTCGTTGAGAGACGGTCCCTATGAGTATACCCTATGAGAGTTCGGGGTACAGTTGAGATACGGCCGGGTTTGGTTCGCTCACGAAACCAACCGGGCCCCTAGGACGAAAAGGCTAATAACTCACAAACCGGGCGTCCTATTGATGCGCCGTCTGTTGTGTTGAGACCCCTATGACGAGGCTGTCCTTTGAGATACTTCTTCGTGGGACTTTGAAATACTTGGAGTATCGACCTGTAGCTCGTGGAGAGGACCCTCCTAGTGACGAGCGTGCAGAGTACGGAGACCGTGTAACTGGATGAGACCTGAAGACTGTTTGACCGACTCGACATGGAGTGAGTCGACTAGCCCAGTGGACGGAGCACTACTTTCTGAGGTGCAGACCCATGGGGGATGGAGCACTACCTGTGTGATAGTGCAGACCCGCGGTACTCGTCCGGAGAGTACCTCAGCAGGCTACTAGGGGGTGTGCACTACTGTGTTTGGGTGACATACCTCGGCGGGAAGCACTACTGTGTCTATGTGGTTGACCCGCGGTACTCGACAGGAGGAGTACCTCAGGAGTCTTCGGTTAGTGAGAAGTACCTCAAAGTCATGACAGGACCACTGTACACTCCAGAGACGGAGCTCTTCAGCAGTTACGGTTTCGATAATGAAAATCCTGGTTTGAGTTGAGACTTTTGACCTTGTGTTTACCTCATGATTGAGATGGGTCACTTGCTAACTTAGGTATATGTATGGGCATATACCCGGGTAGTGGTTATCCGTTGATTTCACAATCCTTGTGTTTCCTCATGATTGAGATGGGTTACTTGATAACTTAGGTATATGTATGGGCATATACCTAAGTAGAGGTTATCTGTTGAGATCTTCTTTGTGGTTATCCTTGTTAGTTTAGTGAGACCTTGAGGGTCTCGGGGTCCCTACTGAGTATCGTTATACTCACCCCTGCACGGGCTATGCCCGCACCTCATTGTGTTGGTTGCAGACGACGGGCAGTGCTGACAGAGGCCGAGTGTTCGAGGACTGGATGATACCTGGAGGTGGACTATACGACGAGATGGTACCCAGAGGAGGACCTCACGACGAGACGGTACCCAGAGGTGGACGTGACGATGAGGCGGTACCCGGAGGTGGACCACTGGGCGGGACATACTCGGAGCGGACGGCGGTACCCGAGGAGCAGAGGATCTATCTGTACCCACCCTTCAGGTGGGATTTCCAGTGGACAGCTCGGCGTAGCAGCTTTACTTTTCAGTTTCTATTTTCCCTTTCGAGTTGTACTTTACAGTTGGGCTTGTATTTCCGGCCCCTTTTTACTTTCTGCACTTACTATTGTACTCAGTTTTTATTTAGTGTTTACTTCTTCCGCTTGTACTCTGTGTGATTGTTTACTTTACAAAGGCAATGCCTTCCCTTTTTACCGGGATTTACGCCTTGGTGCTAGTCGCCAGCCCCTGGCCTATGGAAGGAGGGCTTGGGGTAGTCACGGCACGGGCCCCGAGGACAGGTCGTGACATGTGTTATGAGTATATATGGATTCCCTATGTATATGTATGGGCATATACCTCATGTGATATGTGAGATATAGATCCCCTTATCCTCTCATTTGGGTTTCCTTGAGAGATCATATCGACTCTTGGGTGGATCTGTACTCCTTTTGTTCACTCATGTTGTACCTTGTTCTCTATTACTGCTCTCTTATTTGATACCACTATTGTTTATCACTCAAACATTCTGGTCATCCAACTGAGTATTCTTGTACTCACCCCTTCTTGGGATTTTCCCGTATTTGGTGTGCCCTTGAAGATGAAGAACATGTTGATCATGATATCATAGGAGCTTTGGGATATGGGGTTCTCGGACCATGTGTGGTGGTCGTTGCTTGGGATTCAAGAGTGGGACACATCCAGTTGTTTTATTTTTTTGTCACATGTTTCAGGATTATGGAACTTTTATAGGTTGGTGTGTATTTTTTTGGCCCCTTATCCCTCCAGTTTTACTTTTCTAATACCTGAACTGTTTATAGGTCGATGCATTTTTGTTTGGTTTTATTTTTATAGCATTTTGGAATCTTGTTTTATTTTCCTCTACAATTTTCCATTAAGCTGAATCCATTTGTGTGTAGATGTTATTAGGAAAACGCCTCCCTAATATTGTTATACCTTAGGCGCTAGTTTCCATCCCCGGGCCTATAGAGTTGAGCTTGGGGTAGTTGCGGCTCAGGCCCTTGTACAGGTCAGGTCGTGACATAATCACAAGATATTTAATGAAAATGTATAGGACAATTGTAAAAATTTAACTCAAAAGTATTAAATAGACAAATCCCATTCGGATCAAAAAACAATTTCAGGTAACCATATTCATATCTATAATAAAAATTTCCTTCTATTCGATGTACTTTTACATTATCCATTCCAATATAAATTAAATCTATTCAGGTACTGCTTTGGAAGCCTGAGTATGGCGTGAGAACAAATCAGTAGGGCACCACCAATGGTGACTTAAAAAATATATATTCAATAACATTTTACGCAGTTTTTAAAGAATAATCATGATTTTTTAAAAAAATAGTTATAATATTATGAATTTATTCATTATTTATCCTCATAGTCAACCTAAAATTCCAAGGAAACAAGAAATTCAATTATTATTTGGCTCATTCCACTGACTAAAAAATCACCAAAGGATCTCATGTCATAAAATTCCAATGTTATAATTCTTAATTCCAATATCAACCACAGAATGTCATTTTTACCAATCTAGATATCTATTCTCAAATAAAAACCATTTTTCCCTTCATTGTTTCATTAACTAATCACCATATTCTAATTGACTAAATCTTCAAATAATTAATATTATAATTCTCAATATTTAACAAAAAAATTAATTAATCATCACATTATCATTAATTAATTCAAAGATTAATTAATAATCTCATTCTCATTAATTATCAAAATGATTAATTAATCTTCTAATTATCATTAATTAAGTCAACATTTAATTAGTCTCTTCATTCACTTTTATAAAATCAAACCTAATTCATAATATAAATATTATTAATTAATTCAACAATTTATTAATCATATCATTCTATTCAATTAAATCAACAATTAATTAATATCTTAATTATCATTAATTAAATCAATAATTAATTAATCATATCAATAATATTAATTAAATATATAAAAATTAATCATCTAATTATAATAATTATTATAAAAATTAATTACTCTTTTAATCATTATTAAATCAATGATTAGTTTATCATAGATATTTCAATAAATAATCTCCCAACTAATTATTCTAAACATTTATCCCAAAAATTCCATTATTATTTCATCTATTAAACATTAAACCAATAATATAAATATCGTATAATTTATTCAAAAATTAATTATTGAAAATATAATTATTTAATATCTAATAATTATTTCTACAATTAATTATCAAATTCAATGAACCAAATTCTCATAATTAATACCTTAATTAAATAACCAATTCAAAAATCCTGAAATCCCACTATTTCACAATTACCTTAATTAATTTATTGACCCTATTAATTAATTAAATTTAGTAATTTCAATTTGTAAACAACTCTAATAATTATACAAATAACATTCATGTAATTATGATCACAATAATGGGATTTTAATATTACACAACCTGCATCAATTAGTTATAGAATGATCACCTAATGGAAATCCCTGACATTTGAGTAGCACAACGACATAGAATGTGATCAAGATATAAAACCTAAAATAAAAAATAAATAAACAATGATATCTATTATATTTATATAAATCATAGTTCATAGATCAAGATCAGAAATACCAGTTCTAAGATTAACCAAAATATGAAGAAAAAACACATAAATAATATTATTATGAAAAAAGAATAATAGGAAACCCAGTAGGATTGGTTTCTCTTACCAAGTGGGGTGTAAGACATTGATATGGGAATTTAATCATGAAGAAAAAATGTGTGAATATAATGGAATATATCAGAGAGGCTATGAAACTGAGATAAATCGTGTTTCTCTATGTTTAGGTCTAATAAGTAGTGTTTAGGGAGTTTGGGAGATTAAAAAACCAATTTTCAGGAGGAATAAAAAGTCAATCATTGTTTCATGGGAAAGGGAACACAATATTCATAAACCATGTTCTTAAACCATGACACCCCACATTGGGGGGGGGGGTCAAAGTTACTGATAATATAATTATGTGTTTAAAAATGGGCATCAACCATGAAATTATTTTTCGTATAGGGTTTTATAGTTTACTGTGATGCATCACTCATTTTACTGTAATGGAGCAACAAAAAGGAATTAGCACATTTTCAATCATTTTTATGAATTTCTATACCAAACACAAATCAATGTAAAAACCATAATAAAATTAGTAAAAAATGGAATATGATTAGATGTAACCATGCTAAAGTCATTTCATGAAAAAGGTTGAGATCTTTCAATATCCTCGGTTTATGAGATCTTTTCCTCGAGTAGTACTCCCAAAATTCAATAAGAATCAATGTTAAAAATATTGGTCCAATGTTCCATATTATCCTTTTCACTCTCCAAAGTTTAAAACATCACACATACATGGGACACAATACAAAAACTACCCACATAGTCCACCTCCAAAACAATATATCACGACGATCAAACACATTTATCAGATGCTCCAATAAGGATACATCTTCATCAAGATCCACATCATCCAAATTTATCACATGTTAAGGTTTGAGGTGATACCTTCATATTTTTGATACATGAAATAAATCATGCATAGCATTGTATTTCTATGGATGAACCTATCAGTACGCCGGTGGCCCATTTCTATTTGAGAATCTAATAAAGTCCAACAAATGTTGGAATCAACATTCCTTTCACCCATATCTCGTGTTGCCCAATCCAATGAGACACCAATAAAAAGACATGATCAATCTCTATGAACACTATAAATAATTTTTTTATCCTCAAGGGACATTAATTTTCTAGAAACTGTTGACATACAATTCTAAATAACTTGAATCTTATCCAACACCTCTAACACAAGTCTAAGTCCCAATAATTCTAACTCACATTCCTCTATCGAGAATAAATGGTATCTATTTTTACTAATATAAATAACCTTATATGGTTTCATCCAAATATTTCTAGGACATACATCTGTATTTTATCCTCAAGAACCTATATATTGTTCTCTAGCAATCCATCTCAACGTGGGATGAAATTCGAAATCAATTAGACATAAGTACCAAGATCCTTCTATAGTCACTTAAATAATGGCTATGTAAAATGATATTTGAATTATAAAACTATAGTTCATGGAGCTCGGTGTAAAAAACTCTCTCCCAAACATACAAATATCTAAGATGCTCCACTATGAATGTATCTCATAGATTCAACAATCGCGATACCTTCATCAATATATCTACAGAAAAAATATATTATTCTTCTGAGTTTTCACAGAGTGACCCACTACCAAGTCCATAGTAACATCATCCCACTTTCACAGCATAATGTGAAATAACTATTGAAAATATCTAGGTCATTGATGATCTCCCTTAACATAATTAAAGTTGTAGAATCATGTCTCATCCCATTTTATATCCTTTATCAAGCTATAAGATTCAAATTGTTGATATATATCATGGTAATTTTTGTCACACCTAAATGTAAATCCATTTTCAAGTCATGAAATCTCTGTATCAACCCCAATTATATGCTCAATATAATAGTAACCATATTATTGAAATATATGATCTCATCCTCATCTATCAACAAATGTGAAGGTTTATTCATACCATCTTTGATTTCCCTTAAATATAAAAATTTTGGAACCTCATACTTATAATCTATATTCTGTATGAAACGTTTAAACTCTACTAAAACTGATACCACAGTCATATGTTTTTTATACTACTAAATCACCCCATTCATCTCAACAAACAGATTCAAAGTTTCCAACATAGAACTATACTCCTTAAAAGAATGAGACTATTTTTTCCTAATTAAGAAATAAATATCATTTTTTTCTTTCTCATGTGTATTTCATAGTTTAATTTAAAATATAAACATATAATGAACACATAAAAATAGTCTGATCTTCAAATATCAATTAAATATGATATACCATAAACTTTTTTTATTTGTAAAAATAGTAATCTTATTTACCAACTGATAATTCTAATAACTCATAAAATCATAAATAAAAACCTCCAAATCAAGGTCATGTGTAGGGTAATTCAGTTCATATCGACAAAATAATCAGACCCATATTACAGAAAATGATATTCCTACATCTTCATTTCCCAATGTCAGATCCCATAATCATAAAAATACATTATGTTCTCCTCGCCTGGATTGATAAGGATCAATATTGGATCAAATGTCTAACTCTATTTAAACTCTTGGAAGGAATTCTCACATGATTCCAACCATTAAAACTTTTTCCTTTTGTGGTAATTCCTTAAATCCATTCTATTAGTCGAGAAATAACCTAGATGAAACTATTATAATATCTGGATAGACACATAAAACTAAATATATAAAAAAAAATTGGATTCAACAATGATACTATTTCCTATGATTCTCTTGGTCCATATACACACCATCCTATAGGATGATGTGCATAAATAAATTTAACTGACCAATCAAAAAATGACACATAGATATATTGGAATACAGTCGATGCTCTCTTAGTGTACTCAAGATGATATCATGATGTTGAACATGATCGTCATGAGTCTTGGTGTACACAAATATTTCATCCAAAAACACTACAACAAACTAATCTATTTATGGGTGTATGGTTCTATTCATCAAGGATATAATCACATTTTGCATGTTCTTTAACCCAATCGAAATTAAGAAGAACTCATATAGGGCATACATGCTTATGAAATAAATCCTCATCGTATTAGAAGTCTGAACATTCAGTTGATTATTGCCAAATATCCTGTCAATCAGGTACTCAACACAAGTTCCTCTTATCTAGATGAAAAGATCCTGAATTCTTGGAAGAGGATACAAGTGAATAATTTTTTTTAAAACTTCTAATATTCAGAAAACATGGAAAAATTCCCATTACCTATACTTTAAAACAACAATGGTGTTCCAAACGTCCTCATACACTTATGGATAAACATCTTTTCAATAAACTCCTCCACTTGAGTATTCATCTATTGAAGCTCTGTCAGTTTTATTATATACTATTCAATAGAAACTAGTTTATCTCCTAGAATTAGTTAAGTAGTAAACTGTAAATATCACTCAAGTAAAAAACTTGATAAGTCTTATGGAAACACATCATGAATCATATCCACTATGTGTGGAATGACGTCATGTCTCATACCCCTAGCATCTTATAGTATACAAGAATCCTAGGTTATGAGCATTAATAGTCACAATGTGATTAGAACCACTCATATTACATTATTTTCCCACTCTCCATTGTGAATATTGTTATCACCAATAGGAGGCAAAAAAGTCAATAACTTATGGTAATAATCAATATACTCTCATTATGATACTAACTAGCCTGTACCGACAATTATGACAAAAACAAAATTATATAATAGGTTGATATACCACAGATAATGATATTCCCAATCATCAAAAGAAAAAAACAAAAAAAGTGGATATCTCTAGACCTCAATCTCAATTGTGTGTCTATCTTCATAACCCCACTCACAAACACTACTTCTAGTATTAGACAATTAACATATCATGAAGATATAAGTCACTAAAATTCGACAATATTAAATAATGAACTAGATAAAGTTGAGGATGAAATAATAGAACCTATCACTATTGATAATCCTGACTCTCTATCTTCAAGTGTTGGCTGAATGGCATGTAACATTCTTCCCCTCCCCCTTATGATGTAGTCTGACTACCCTATTCTACACCACACTTCTGATATGGGTGTTATTGAACAAATGTACAATATCCACTACCTCTACTGCTATGTCTAACAGATCTCTAACTATCTATATGATATGGTTTACACGATCCCATTCTTACAGTCTGACTATATCTTGATACTCCTTCATTATCCTTCTATAATGTGTTCCAATAGAACTTTTAATGATGTACCATCATTCCACACGGTTTTCCATTCATTGGTGGTTGGGAAATGTGTAAATAGTAGTGTCCTAGTCAACCACACTAGTGGAAAATAACTACATAATGGACTAGTGTAACTGAATTCCCCCTGACCACTTTGTATTCCATTACTATGGTTGTGTTTCTCATAAGGATTATTACTACTCTTGTAATATATACCTTCTAATAATCTAGTAACAACAACATGTCCTTTGTGGATTCTTCCTATAGGCTCCATCGTCAATGAGATAACGATTCCATATTTTGTCCATAACATACAATCATCCTACCCTCTCAAAGGCTGAACGTCCCCCCACAACATCTCTAATCCTTATAGACTATATGTTTCCATCATGAACTTCATCCTTGTGAGAGTTTACAAATTGTCAATTACAGTTAAATAATCTCAATATAGAACTCAACTCCTATATGTACACCTTCTCTAGTAGAAGTCATATGGTGCTAGTAATGAAATTGACTCAATATTTCATACATGCTCTTCACAACCTAACCTATGTCACCTTGCATAAATTTTATGAACTGAGAAATATTTTCTCAAAACTAGTCTCAAATGTTTTCAATATAAATTATCGGTTGCTACGGTTCCACCACAAAAAGATAATATATATAAATGTCCTTGTGTATTCCTCCAATCAAATATTTCCAAGATAGTATAACTCTACAATCCAAACAAAAAACATAAGATTATTTTTGTCAATAAAACACATTTATGGAGAAACACCATAAGACATAACCAAACCTTTTCCAAGACCCCACCACCGAGTAACAACCAAGGGGATAAGACAACCCTTAACAATCATATATTTTTTCAATGTTAACAAGTGTTAAATCATTTTCATGTTTTCATCATTCTCATTTAGACACTCTAATATTCCCACATTGTGTCATTTTACCACATTCAATTTCATGTTAGGCACCATTTTCAATATTATTTTTTATGCATGGGAAATATTTCATTTTCAAAAGCATTCCCAAAACCTATTTTCCAATGTGTTATATAAATGATTCATGTTAAAAAGTAATAACGATTCCTTAGAATAATGAATGCTTACTCAACACTCATTCTATAATGGGTGCACCTAAGATGATTCATGTAACAACTGCATCATTAATGTGTAATAAAATTCAACTTTAATAGCATATAGAAATAATAACAATCCCACCCCAGGCACTTGGAATTTTATCATACATTGGTTTATAATTCTCATGGGTGATCTTCTGATCAAGCACCGACTCTTCCTAACCTCAAGCGTATCTTCCCCAAATAGTATACCAAAAGAAAATAAAATATAGATTGGATTTGAAACATCTTTGTGATATTTTTCCCTTGTTTTCACTCCATGATGCACATATTTAAACAACCACATAACCTCAAGTGTGCATCACAAAATTCCAGAGGCTTCAGACATATAGTGAGGGCTTAATATCAATCATGGGGAGACTATACAATATTTTATCAGAATAATACACAAGTGCTAATAAATAAAAAAAACAACTAAATAAACAAATGATATAATAACTTTAACAATACTAGTGTATCATGATAAACAATATCTATAATTTAATATCAATAACGAAATATTAGATACTCCATCATAAAAAAAATTAGATTCAAAATGAAACTCAAAAGTAAAGACATTAACAACTCCCATTCAGGTCCCGAACCACATCTAGTTCCCTCATCCATGCACCATCACCTAGACTACCATCTATCACATGTCCCATTTCCATAACATATCCTTCAATAATAAAATCTATTCAGGTACCAATCACGCAGCCCGAGTATGGTGTTAGTTCAAATCAGTAGGCCACCACCAATGGTGTGAGATAAATATCCAGTCAATAATAGTGTATAATGTGTTATAAAGAAGAAGAACAATCCATAAATTAATTGTTATCCCATTATCAATTTATTAATTGTTTAACAACAAAAACACCCCATGATTTTAAGGATAGTTGAAAATCAATACCTACTTTGGCCCACAATGGAGTCCTAATAATCCCTAATGGATCCCATATATTATAATTCCACTTTTACAATTCTAAATAACAATCTCAACCCCAAAATGGAAATGTTACTATGCTAAATCTATATTCTCATATCAATTCCAATATTACCATTCATTTTTTTATTTATTAATTCATCAAATTTTTAATCACCTTATTCTCATTAATTGTCTCAACAATTAATTAATTTATCCATACTCATTAACTATTGAAATAAATTAATTATCCTTATCATTATCACTAATTATCTGTACTATAAATCAATCACCTATTTCTCGTTAATTTATTAAAAAATTTATTAATCCTTTAATTTACATTAATTAACCCAAAAATCAATTATTCTAATCATTCGTATTAGTTAAATATACAATTAATTAATTACTAAAAATTTAATTAATAATTTAATTTTATATAATAAACTCAAAAATTAATTAATCATCAATATATAATTAATTATGCCAATAAATAATTAATTATCTCAATCGTATTAATTATATAAACAATTAAATAATTTTCTCATTTTCATTAATTAATTCAAAAATTTATTAATATTATAAAATAATTACTAATTCAAGTATTATTTAATAACAACGATTTTTTAATTAATTTCATAAAATAATTAACTAAAATACATTTCCCCATCAATCCCATAATTAATTCATCAATTAATCATTCAGCTCACAATATCATTATCTGGTTATTATTTGAACAAATAATTATTGAAAATAAAAAACTTCTATATCTCATTATTAATTTCTACATTAATTATCGAAATCAAAACCCCAAATTATTATAATTAATTCAGTAATTAATTATATAATTTCAAAATACCAGTATATTACAATTTCATAGTTACCTCAATTAATTAATTGATCACATTAAATAATTGAATTTATGAATTACAATAGCTAATAAATTATAGATTTTTTAAATTTTTTATATATGTAATCCAGATCACGACTGTGGGATTTTAATATTAGACCACATACCTCAATTTGTTGATTATCGACCTCCAAATAGATATCCCCACTATTTTAGCCATGGCAACAATGTAGTTCAAGATCCAGATCTAAATCCCTAAATCCAAATCAAATAAATAAATATCTCTGTAATGTTGATATAGATCTACAATCGTAGTTCAAGAACCAAAATACTAGATAAATATTTGTCAAAATATATGCAGAATGAATACCAAAATAATAATATAAATTTAATATTAATTTGAAACCAATAGGTATAATATTCTCTTATTTGAGGGGAGTAGATCTTAGATCTAGTCTTCAAATCATGATGGATATAGGTCATGAAAAAATAGAATCCATATAGGAAGCTATAAAATTGATAATAATTGAGTTTCTCCTAGTTTGGGTCAAATATGATGACTTTAAAGTGTTTGGTTGATTTAAAACGTGATTTTCAAGTTCACATAAAAATCAAGAACATTTTAGTTCGCAGAGGCACACAATTTCCCCTTACCATTCACCTAAACTATGGGACTCTTATAGGGGGTCCATGGTTACTACTAATGAAGAGCACAATTTTAAAATCAATGTTCCAACTATTAAATACACCATTTTATTGGGTTTTATAGTATATTTGGCTTGAGTTCATAGTTTACTCTAACCATGCGCTAGGAATGTACATCCTCTGTTTCTTATATTTATCCTATTTTTTCACCCAAATGAAACTAAAATTAAAACTCAATCAAAAATTTATAAACACAATACAAATAATACTTGCAAATAAGAATCATAATTTCTTTGAAAAAGGTTCATAATATTATATATATTTTCAATAATATCTTCAAAGAAATGAAATTGAGATGATTTCCCTCAATTTGATTCTGAATTGTCACATGTGTCTTTATCATCCTCTTCTTCAGTTTAATCCTTTTGGTTTTCACTAAGCTACCAGAATGAATATATTTATTCCGTATTCATGAATTTTAGGATGATATAAAAGAATTGGAGAAGTGATTTTAGTTTTAAATGTACGAGCTAATTGTCCTGGAATGTGTGAATAGATGAGGATAGTGGGATGAATTTTATAAGTGGGGTGAGTGTAAAAAAACTAATTTTTTTATGATTGAATTGAATAAACATTTCAACAATGTAAGTTGGATCAAATAATGCACTAAAAATTATTCCTAGAATTTATAGGTTATATATATTAATATAAATTGGCCTCTTTATAAATATATCTGTCATTTGGAACCTATTGATTAATGTTTAGTAATATTGTAATATCATGTTTACTTTAATTGATGTGAATAATTTTAGTTATTGTCACTGATATCGTTTTTGAGAAATAAATTTTACGCTATTTTAAATTAATAATCTTTCTGACTCCATATATATTATACATTTTTCAAAATTAAAATCAATGAAGTCTGAAAAATTATTTTTATATGAATCCTATAGTCTCGAAAATACATTGTGTTTTTAGAGTGTACTTAATTAAAGAAAAGATGATTCAATATAAAATCTAAAAATAAAAATAATAATTATATAATACTCAAATAGTATTAAATGAATTATTTTATATACCTTTATTTTTCAACATTTTACAATTTGTATTTGATTAATTAAATAAAATGTTGAATCATTATAAATGTTAAGATAGTTTTTAAAATATACATGTCTCTAAATCATTTAAAAAACTTACTTTATAACTAAATATTTTGGTGATTAAAAATGATTTAATTATATTAAATATAAATAATAAAATTGGGTAATAATTAATCGTATGATAACAATTTGGGACTCTTAAATTACTAAATTTATTTTAGAGTATAGATTTATTATTATAAATCTATATTTTTCACTATTTAATGGGAAGTAAATATTTTTTGAAATACTCAAAAATTTTCACAAAATTAAAATTTTGTTATTCTGATAACAGAACTAAAATTAATAGTATTAAATTTAAATTCAATAATTTTGAAATTATACCTAGAAATCTCACCCAGAGACAAAGTCTCTGACCATTTATTAACATAAAGGAAAAGTACAACAAGAAGCATAAAAATCCATGAAACAAAACTACATGTCATGACAACCATACCCATCGTCATTCCCATAATCAAGTGCTTCATCCCTAGTGATCAATTCACATTCTGGGCTTTCATAATGCTTGAGAACCTTAGCATACTTTCTCCTGAGATTTAACTTTTCCAGATATAAAAACTCCTCAGAAGGATGAATACCTTTGCCTTTGAAAATAGAGGACATAGTTAGCATTGGTTTTGGCATAGAGAAGTAATCCCTAATTTTCTTTATTCTTGTTGGATTGGTCATTACTTCTTCCTCCCCTGATGCAATATTCTCTTCACCCTGAACAATATCACCATAAGGGGTCCTAAACCTCTTGCCCGCATTCTCCTTTTCACTTTCAGAAATATCTTTCCAATTTTCAGAGATATTCACCCCCTAGAAGTCATCATTAACTCCTTATTCTTGCCCAATGAGGCTTTTAGAATCAACCATTGCTAAGCATTGTAGATGTTCCATAATTTCAAGATCACCATTATCTTACTTATGCAAAATATCTTCTTCACATATAACATTTGGTGATTGAACATCATTCTGTATTTTGTCACCATCACTCCTTTGCAACTCCTGGTCAACATGTGAATAACTCCCGTGATTACATTCTTTTCCAAGGTTCTGTGTCCCGCTTCCATTATGGTCATCAAAAAATTCAACCATTTTCTCACCATGAGACATAGCAGATAAAGGTTTCTCCACCATATCCTGATCCTGAAACAATTCCAGCCCATCATTCATCAAACCCTCAAAGCAATTTCCAAGGGCAATGCTGGTCACATGCTTTCCTATCTGTTTCCTTTTCCTGGCTGAAACCTTCACCCATCCTCCCTTTTCATCCAGAGGCCCACCTTCAAGGATACCCACAAGAGGTCTTCCCCTCACAGCAACATTATTCCCATCAGGTTCACCTGCTGGGATCACAACATCCACCATAGATGATGTTTTTCCAACCTCAAGAACATTCCCATTGGTCCCGGATGGTTGTGTAGCTTGTATATTTGTCCACTATACAACATTTACACCTTCCTTCCACCACATCTACCCACTAGTTAAGAGACACCTCCACCAACTTCAAATGGAATTTGCTAACAGGATCCAAGACCTGTTTCCCTGGCTGCTGCTGCAAATTCACTGCACCCAATCCATCAGATGCAACCTGCAAAGCCACCCTTCTAACCCTGCGAACAACCTTCTAATGCCCAACTTTGAGACACCGGGAGCAATACTCAATCCCTGACTCAATCACCAAAAACTGCTTATACCTAAATTCCACACTCACAGCAATGAAAAAATAATTGATCGGAGGCTTCTAGAGATCAACTTCAACGCATATTCTCGGTGAAACTGGATGGCACATAGCATTAGTTCTACTATCTGAACAATGATATAGGAAAACCATGTTTTTGAGCATAGGAATAATGATAGGGTTCTAGAAAGGATGTGGTAATTCAAAAAATAATACCCATATTGCAGTGGTCAGAGAATCTCATTTTATGTGGAAGTCATACAACCAACGGAAGAGAAAAAATTGAGCACCATCACATGTTCTTGAGGCAGAGGACAACGCCATAACCAGATCTTCCTCCGAATTCAAATGAACCATTATGAGCATTGAGTAGAGGAGACCAACAGTTGCGTTCTCCCTTAAATTCCATGAATCGAATATGAAACGATCAAAGTGATACATGAGTGGACGTCATTACTTGAAGCACGCTATCAAGGTCATGTTCAACAGAGAAGAGGAATCAATGAATTCCCTCCCCACAATTATAATTTT
Organism: Viscum album; assembly: GCA_963277665.1. NCBI lineage: Eukaryota > Viridiplantae > Streptophyta > Magnoliopsida > Santalales > Viscaceae > Viscum > Viscum album. Next base: position 2,013,040,195 of record OY728157.1, read on the forward strand.
TTCCTCTCAATTTTATTCACTTATTAATCAAGTGGGTATTTCATTCCATTATAAAATTTTTAGATTCCCATGTTGCATATTGAAGAATATTTTTTATTTATAACAATATCATGATGACTAAACATATTATATAACACATTAAAATTGTGTTCAATAACCTAAACGTGTTTTTCCTTAAAGGAAATATTCTTTTCCAACATAATTATCTTATGGATAAAAAATGAGATGAATCCATCCCATGTTTCCTTAACATTAAGACATAGAATATGTTTTTTCACTGATAAAAAAATGAAGGAATGACTTGTCAGTAGAAAACTAATCCAACATTCTCCAATACCTAATATGTTCCATTAAAAAATTGAATTATGTTCCCTTTATTAGAAAATTGCATCAAAATTTTCATTGGAGAATCTTTTTTGATGGACATGATCACCTACCTTAAAATAATGATAATTCCTCTAGTTTTCCACATATCCTTTCTTCCTATAGTGAGATATCATCCTATTTCGTGAAATCAAAAGAACATTCTCTTTCATATCCTTTACCAAATATATACCCATAAATATCCTCTCCCTAATATCATCTTAAGAGGGAGGTGTGTTTCCCCATATTCAATGAAATGCCTCAAATTGTTCCATCTGTCTACTATAATGAAAACTAATTTTATAATAAAACACATTAGAATAAATTTATTGATCCTAAATTCTATGTAAATATATTGGGAATGAAAAAATCATATATTCCATAGTTTTAATTGTTTTCTTATACTATCCATCGAATTGAGGATGAAAATATGTATTGAATTTTAATTCATTACCCAAGGATTTTTGAATTCCACTCCAAGAATTTAATTTTTAACCTTGGATTATGGTATGATTATATATTGTTATCAAATCCATTGAACCCAAAAATCATCTATAGATATAGTGGATAATGATTATCTAATGACATATTATCTCGAATGAGATGCAAATGTATAGATTTAGCTAATCAATCAATAATAACCAAAATTACATTATTACCAAGATAATTCATAAAAAATTAAATTTTTAAAAATATTTACATATTCTCTCATTTTTAATCTAGTACTAAAAAATGTTGAATCAAAACATCGTTAATTGATATTATAATTTAATTTATTGACATTTTAAAACCATCACAATAAACTCAATAATATTTTTTTCACTCTATCCCACTAATAATACTCTAAATATTCTAAGTCCATCTTAGTGTTTTCGGGATGAATGGAATAAACAGATCATTGAACTTCGGTCAATATGTTTTCCTCATCTCAGAATCAAAGGGAACACATAATCATTATCAAAATCATAATATATTCTATAGGGTATTTTTTACCACACCTACCACAATATGAGATCATTAACTTCATACCTAATTATTTCATTGAAGTATGTTTCTTTATATTTATCCATCTTGAAGTCATCTTATTTTTATCAACATGAGAAACAAAAGAGTAAGAAAAATCTAGCTAAACCCTTTCTTTAGGATGATCAAATATATCATTTCATTTATATTATTGGGCGGCCAAATTACTTCTTAAACATGGTTTAAATCATGTGTAAACCTTATTAATATTACTAATAGTGCCTCTAATAAAATATAGTATATAACTGGACAATCTTTTGATTTTTGATTCATATGAATATATAGAATCATCGTATTTTTCCACAAATTTAAGGTATTTTCATTGCATTCAGGGTTTAATATTTATCAAATGAATAATCCTTCAATATGTCACATTACATTAAATTAAGATCAAATTTCTCTTTGATATTCTTAATAAATAGAATCAATAATATAAATTCACCTTCAAAATAATGAATGTAAAGTGTAACATTTATTTCCAAAAATTCACCCAAGGCATCAAATTTATTCATTATATTTATAATCCATCATTCTTCCACCGCCTCGTCAGATGACCCACTGAATTATGGGTGATGTTGTCACATGAAATTTTCCAAAATTGACATGATCCTTCATGGTAGAACATGTTCTCTCTATAAATGACACCACCACTATTTATCTCATCGTTCAACTATGTCATCCTTATAGAAAACTACTCTATTTTAATTTATACAATTATTTTATGTTTATTTGGAAGTATATTTTCCACTTTTTTCATCCCACTATAGTTTAAGTATTTTCTCTATGGCAAAACATTCTAAAAAAAAATTTAGTTCAATACTCATGGTATTATTCAAATTCAATAGCATATTTAAATAATGATTATGTAAAATAATTCAACAACATGTTATAATCATTATCTTACCCTATAATGTTATTGAATCATAACCGTTGATCCAAACTATAATACTCATCCATAAACATTACATTGTCTTTATTTTTAGTCTCGAATTTTAATTTCCTTCACATTGAGGATCATTTCACGTATTGAGTTTTAGAAAATTAATTGATGACACATATAAAATAAAATATAAAATTCAAAGTGGGAACACATGAGCAGTAAAAAAATTTCCATATTATAAAATGTTAAATGTAAACCGTGTTATCAATCCATGAAAACTCTTCACAGCCTCTAATATAACCTCTTCAAATCCCATACCCATATTCCAATCATGATGAAAAGATTAAAAAACATGGTATGATCACAAATATCTCGGTCTGGGATAAATAAAAAAGAAATTATAATAGTAATTTAATATTACCCAATTACCATATTTTATAACAATCAGTAAATCCGAGAAAACCATGAGTATATCTATTGCTCTGATACTTTCACCAGGGCGCGCGCATCCGTCTGTGGGGAGGACGCGCTGCTTGTTACCCCGCATTCCCACCTTCCAAAGGTGGGCGACATCCGTTCCTTGTTCATGGATGTCTACTCCTTGATCGAAACCGGGATGATGGGATGTCGGTTCTTCCTTCCGTGGATTCCTCCTCTGAGCTAATCACCTATTCCGTGTCTCCCTCATAGATTTAAGACGAGTTCGTGAAACTCATTCCTGGCGCCATATCTAAATGGATGCCAGTTAATTATGCTGCTTCCGTCAAGATGCTCCAAGGGGTCTTGTCAGGGCAGCAACCTTCGGTGAGGAGAATGGTCACGTTGGGGCGTCGTTGGCATGTCTGTCTTCAGTCCCTCATCATAGGGCTTCTCGAGGGTGCGGAAGCCCGAGGCATCCCACATTAGATGCGGGGAATTTTTAACATCTGAGGCTTTCCTCATCTTCCCAGGTCTATCACGGGGTATGCCGCAAGTTTAAAGTCTTGCGTAGACGGATCGGGTTAAAGGGACCCTAGGAAGGAACACCGATGTTGGGGCCAGCACGTGGGTGGCTTCCCGGATGCTATGGAGTGGGATGGGGTGGCATGATCTCACTGGGATGTGTCGGCCTTGGTAAGGATCAGCATGTATGGTGGAGTGAGACATGGGTCTTACGTTATGAGATGACCTAAGAGGGGGAATACAGTTTAACGTCGTGAGGGAAAAGATACAGTTTAACATCATGCGGGATGAGGGGTTTGGGGCTTATGCTCTGAGGTGGCCCAAGGTGGTAAGGGAACCGACATGGAGAGGTCGGAACGACCAGGTGGTGGGCTTGAACCTCGTGGAGGCTCCCTACGTACCGTGCGTTAGCACGGATCAAATTCCACGTAGTTCACTGGGATGGGGCTTATGCTCTGGGGCGTCCCATAAGAGGATGTCATGGTCAGTGCACGCTCTAATCCCACGTGAGTCATGCTCGGTGTAGGAAACAAGAGGCAGTAGGGACCAGACGATCACGTCGCGAAGGGTGCGTCCGTGAGAAGTGGAATGGGGCTTACGCGTTGAGCAGCCCAAAGAGGAAACAGGGGCTTATGTGTGGTGATCAGCCCTTGGTGTCGGGGCTTACTCCAGGGTGGAGGCCCGTGGTGCGACAAAGCGCACTGGGAAAAGGACTCCACTGGCCTTGGAAGGGGGGAAGTATGGAGATGCATGGGTGCAGTCATCCGCAAGAAAGGCTAGGGGATTACTCTCTGGGGAGGCCCTTCCCCCACGGAAAAACTCCGCTACGAAAAGTAGGATCTCATTCCATGTGAGGAAGATTCCATTCCTGTGGAGATGAGCGACGTAAATAATGTCTGAGCTGGGGGGACCCTGCGTGCGAAGCACGAGGTCGGACCACAGTTTAACATCTTTTGTTAAGGACGAGGTGCTTAGCAGTTTAGCGTCCTGCAACTTGGACGAAGTGGGTTTGCTCCACACCCCTAGGTCTTACATGCCCAACTCCCTCTACCCCTTATGAGAGTGAAGGCATCGACAAGGATGTAGTGAAGGTGGGCCGCAGGGAAAAGCACCGGGGGGTCCACGTTAGCGTGGCTATGTGAAGAAGCAATAGCTGTTACAGTGCCTATGCGGAGAAGCATAAGGAAAAGCAACGCAACGGTAAACACTACCCAAGGGACCTTGAGGTTACGTCGCACGAGCCTGGAAGGCCGTATGGGAAAACAACGCATGGCGCGCATGCCCGGCAGGGGAGATATCTGGTGTCGGTGCAGGGGGAAGCCAAGGGGCGTCATGGTGAGAGGTCTTGGGATTTGCGCGCAAAATGTAAGGTTTGCGCGCAAAACACTGGGACGAAACCCAATTGGAACAATGGAATTGCGCGTGAAGAGTTAATTATATGCAGGTTTTTGCGTGCAAGGCAGGGTATTGTGCGCAAGGCCGGAACCCGGGGAAGGGGGAAAATTCACTGAAGCCGGTGGAGTTTCACGCAAAGGCGAACTCCGGGGCAAGGTTGCGTGAAATGAGGGATTACCTAGATGTCATCTTCTGCGCGGGGGGATTTGAATTGCGCACACAAGAGTCACTTAGGATTCCTCAACCCCCAAACCGTTCGGGGTCAAATTCTATTTATAGGGACCTCTGGCACGGAATCCCTGTGACGCGCAAAATAATTGCGCGACAGGAACGGCGGTGCGAAAACATCAACCACGCGGGACGTGGGTGAAAAATTATTACGCGCCGGCGTAGGGACTTTTCACGAATCCCGGGTGCCTTTCACGCGGGACATCTTTTTTCGCGCACCTCATCCAATTTTTCGCGCACCACTTCCCAGGCCTCCAAATCGGGCCTCTGATTCTGAATATGTCTTCGCTTCGTCATTTCGAAACATCCTCCGAGAGTTGTGGAGTTTTTTCGGCGTCAACAAATGTCCCCCCCTAGAATTGGATTGGCGAGAGGTTGCAATGATCGGATTCCAAGGGAAACGCCAAAACACCGAAATGCAGAGTCCCCTGGTCAAGCTGTGAGAAAAATTTCAATGGGGCGCGTAAAATGCCAGACTCGCGCGGAATCCTCTTTCTGTGCGGCGAAAAACCATACCCTCGCCTATAAAAAGGGGTGCTAGGTCCCAACTATGTACATCCGCTTTTTCAGCGCGATAAGATATTCGCTCTCCTGTACGAAATCGCTTCCGTGGATGTGCGTAAAAATGCTCTGGCAGCGCGGAATTCCTTCAGAAATTTGGCCGAGATTTCGCGCCAGACCGGGATCTTCCGGGCTTCGTGTTCCGATTGCTCGTCAATCTCCAGGACTCTGCGAGACTCCTTCAAATTTCATGAAAAACTTTCCGATTCCGCGCACTGCATCCTGATTCCGCCCAACTCCCAAAAAATTTGAGATGGCTGCAAACCGAGTCGATGAGGGGGAAGCCTCTACCCGTAGGACAGAAATGGCGGAGAATGAGGAGGTTTATGGTGCCAAGGTGATTGTCTCCAACAATATGACCTTGTTCAATCTGCTGACCCCAGCCCAGAAGACGTGGCCCTTTTCGGACAAGCTTCCGCTCTGGAATTTTGGCATCCTGGAGGAGGTGACACTGCTGGGCTTCGAAGTGGACACGCCGCGGTCTTGGGTGACCTGGGAGGATGCACTTCCACACTACAAAATCACCAACAACGACCATCCTACCAGAGAAACTAGACATTTGGATATATATGTCCTGAACATGAGGACTAGGAACATTACCGGGGATGAGCATGCGGCAAAGAATTGACCGGCCCTCTACGCGAGCACGTTTTGTCATAGCATCACAGATGACACGAAGGGATGGATGAAGGAATGGGACCGGCGGTCCGGGTGCAACTTCACCAGCGAATGGGCCTGGGAATTCTGGGTCCACCATACCTATGACCAGTTCAGGGAAGAACTGCGGTATATCGACCTGTTCAAGGCGCTATGGACATCACAGTTCCATTTCCACCACCATCCTGAACTCGGACCAGAGCAATTCACCCGGCGGTCTCCTGACACCAACACATTCCACCTTCATCATGGGGAAGTCGACATCAGTCTATGGGACATTCACTGCATCGGAGGTATCCCACTGGAGGGTTACCAATATGACGAGTTCGTTCCTCCAAAGAACACCTAGGGAGACAGGATGCGGACACCTATGCTGACGTGGCACCTGTTGGAGCTGGCCAAAGAGAGGTTGGGGGTCAAGGACTTCCTGAAGGATGTTGCCTTCAAGGGCTGGTTCAGCCTGTTCCTCGAGAAGGATCTGGCTGTCAAGATGTCAGGACGAGGCAAACGGTGTCCAACCGCGACTCAGAGGAGTAGGGATGGGTCATACTGGAGGACCCTGAAGGTGGGTAAATACCAATCATGGGGCTACAACTTCATTGAGGCCCGGGACCCAAACTTCCAGTATGTCGGGTTCCTTGTCGCCTTCCTGAACGGGTGGCTCCTGCCGGTGCGGGACGCGAGGATGGGGGTCCGTCCAGCAACATTGGTGATGGCAGGCTCCATGGCCGCCAACAAACGGTTCAACTTGGGATTCCCAGTACTTACCAAGCTGTATACCATTCTGGGGCACAACTCATGTGGGGAGTCGCCTCGGAGAGTATGTGGTACCTTTCAGATCTTCCATGGTTGGGTGGCGGCTCATCTTGGCAGGTATACTTTCCCAAACGTCTCCCGTCCTCTAGGCAACGGTCTGCGATCGTACTTGCTAAATATCACAGGGGTGGCGCCGATGACGCTCAATGAGGATGGCGTGAGGATCCGCATTGGCAACCATGCCAACTTCAACTGCAACTTGTTCCCCACCCCGGTCGGCCAACTGTTGGACAACGGTCGAGGCTCTCTGGAACAGCAGGAATACTTCCAGAGCATTCGGGGTGGGGCGCTCGTGGCTCGGATCGACGAGAAGGTGATCTGCGAGCCGTACGTTCCATCCTGATTCAGAAGGCAGTTCGGGTGCCTCCAGCGAATGTCGATGAAGGTATTCACGGCTATCTGGTAGGAGAAGAATCCATGCGTCATGCGCCAGATGTGGTTGATGTTTACCACCTTCGGCACTGGCGATGGCGTCACTCTTCCCCCCGCCAAGGTCGATGCAGGCCTAGAAACCGAATATGCCGAACACTGGACCATTGCGTACCCTGAGGGGCTATTACGCAAACTCGTCCGGCAACTCGAGGTCACTCGCGTGGAAACCGGGTGACGGGAAAGAAGGCATGGTGCCGTCTGAAGGGGGGAACCAAGGGTGCATCAGGCTGCGAGGCCTGCGCAGGCTGGGACTTCCGCAGTGGGGACATCACATGGTGCTTCCACGTCCTCCTTACCTGTAGGGGGGTCAAATGAGGCGGCCAGGGAACTGAACGGGAAGCAGATAAGATATCTTCTCAAACCTTTTCAAGACACAATTCTCCCGGCACTGTGGTCAGCCTGGATGACCCTACGACAATCGCTGATGGTCAAAGCCATCTGGCAGAATATAATGCAAAATGGGATCCAACTACCAGAGGTCGGGCTCGTTCTAATTACCGACCGAGTAAACTTCCATCGGCAGCATGCTTATCTGACGTCCATGGATGCATACGCACGCCAGAGGGGGCGGCGTGCAGAGACACCTTTTCCAGTGAAAGTGATGCTCGGCCAGGAGAATGATCCGGAAGCGATGCCGCCAGGAGAAGGTGACAGTGACGAGGATCCGGAGGGGGAAGAGGAAACTGGAGAGGACGAAGGAGAGGGTGAAGACGAAGAAGAAGATCCCGAAGGTGAGGGGTCGCAAGGGGTGACCTACCAAGGGAGTCTCCAAGAGAGCGGTGAGATTTCTGACTCTGATCTCAACATAACCGAGATTCTCGAGGTTTGTCTCTGTCTTCATTCATTTCCCTTATTCAACCATTCTCCATTACAACTTCTAACTCACTTCCTCATTCCACTCAGGAGCAGTTGAGTATTGGACGGGCATCCCCACCAGAGGAGGGAGGAGAGGAACCAGCGGGACATGATGGGGATCCGACACCCATCATTGAATTAACAAGCACGGAGGGGTCTCCCCTTACGGAGGCTCCTGCAGCGGACAAAACACTGGGGACCGACACTCTGGATTCCTGTAAGACTCACACTTCACTACTGGAGCTTGGTGGAAAAAGATCCCATCTAACCAGCGTATGCCTTGTGCAGTGATCTCAACACTGGAGGCACGCCGGGCTGTGAAGCCCGGGCCGTCCGTGAGTGGATCAACGGTGGACATACCACCTCGTTCGGAACATACTCTCTGACTGAGTCGGCCCTGACAATTGATGAAAAGTGGGTGACGGACATCAGCAGCACTATTCCTGAGATGAGGTCGGAAGCTGGTGGAGGCATCATTGTTGCTAGGGCGAGAGAAGAAGGTCACCCGGACGTCGAGGATTCTATCCCTCACGAAGAAATCCCTGGGGCGGATCCTGCTGCCGATCTGCTGGCGGCCTTCCCTATATACCGACCAGCTGACCCTGAGGAGATAGATGAGTCAGACTCAAAGGCAGTCGAGGAGAGCCGGATGACACGGCGCGAAGGGTGGAAGTGTATCCAGCGCTTCCTCAGGCAGCCCCAGTCAGATTGGATGAGGTAGATGGGATGACTTCAGACATGGATGCGCTTCCTGTGCACCGGAGGGGCTGACACTCAGTGTCTTCATCTGACGGTCCAAGATTACATGGCTGAGAAGATACGCGAGAGCAGCCGGCGCACTGAAATTTCCCAGTGCCGGGAAGGATCGGAGAGCGCTCAAGTGCTGCTGAGGGTGGAGCAGGAAGTCTGGCACCTCGAAGGGAAGGCGGTAGAGATGGAGGTATTCATCACAACATGCTCTGAGCTCATGGAACAACTGACAGCCCAGCTGGCTGATGCACAGGAACAACTACTGGAGGCGAGTCACTAGATGACCGTAGCTCAAACTGAGCGGTCGCAGGCACAAACTAGGGCTGGCGAGCTGTGCGCTGTGGTGTCCGATGAGGAGAGAGTCTTCAAAGAGAGAAAATCGGCCCTGGAGGCTACCAGCCAGAGGGTAGTAGTGCTGGAAAGATCGATTCAGCATGTTGATCCCTAAGGGCTTTTTTTTCCATCTCATGATCTTTTTTGCTTGTACTTCTCATCGTCTCAATCCAATATATGGCCAAATCCAATATTTTGTACCCTTGGTTTAATGCGCTCAACCATAGTTTGGAAACGAATAACAACTCACCCCTAGGCTCCTGTGGGACGTTCCCAATGCGAGAAGCAAGAGATACTCATACCATTATTTCGTTCATCTATGGGGCATTGACCGAGCTTCAGGCGTCCAAAATCGGGCCTGGACTTCTGAGGAGACCCCGGGCCGATTGATGTGTCTACTTCCCAATGTGATCTAACACACGAGCGGGGCGATGCCGGGTGAATTTAAATCCATCCGATCATAGGGGGATGGAGAGAAAGGGTGAATCACGCTACCCAAATTCAGAACCCAATGGGGAGCAACCATGGAGAATAAATGTCAACAGTGGCGGATACAAAACATCCATATCATGTTGTCCTGGAATGGGGACAATAAATGAGGGTTGACCGCTGACCATGTTCGCAACCCGGGGCCTAACTCAAATGTCGTCGGTCAGTTCTCCAGAACGTTGGCCCAGGACAGTAGGCGGACCATAGGTCTGTCATCCATACTATTAGGGGGTCCCGTCCAACATGACCAGTCCTCCGGAATGTTGGCCCAGGACAGTAGGAGGACCATAGGTCAAGCATCCATACTGTTAGGGGGTCCTGTCAAACATGACCAGTCCTCCGGAATGTTGGCCCAGGACAGTAGGCAGACTATAGGTCGAGCATCCATACTGTTAGGGGGTCCCGTCAAACATGAAAGGAAATGTGGATCCGAATAAAGGGGGATGAAAAGCGTGGGAGGTGGAGTGGTGGCTTGTTCGAACAGAGTCCAACACTCCCTATATTGCACCACCATGGCGAAGGCGCATTAGGCGGACATACCGACCTGATCACTGGTCGTCCCAATTTCCAAGCAGGACCTCTTTAGCGAGAGAACTGCCGCTTCCCATTATTACCATGGGGCATCCCGAACCTGCTTGGGGTAAATGTCCCGATTACACCATTTCCCATGAAGTCGGGCCGAGGGGCCAACAATAAGGAAGGACGGGGTTCAGTAATCCCTGGGGATGGACCCAAGACGAAATTTCTGGGTGGTCCTATGTATTTCATTAGGAAGAGAATCAATCCACACGTAGTTCGTGAAGCACAGTTTAACGTCATATTGGACGAAATACAGTTTAACATCATGCGGGACAGAATACAGTTTAATGTCATGTGGTATGAGATACAGTTTAACGTCATGTGGGAAGAGGGAGAAACAGACACATGGAAAGGCGGTTACAAAACCCGATGTGAATGAGGACCTAAGACCTACTTACCATGTGCTCTCCGTGGAAATGCTCGAGTCGAGGGACCAACCACAAAGGTAGGCTGAGCCCGCAGGGAAGTTCCCCAGGCACTCCTACGTATCTCATAAGGATGATAATCAAGCCATACGTAGTTCTGGAAGGTGACATGGTAAGATACCAGTGCCAGGGAGAAGGGGAGTGCGGGTTTGGCCCTTGCACTGAAAGAAACGGAATTTGATAAATCTTGTTTGTCCTTTAAGGTGAGTAGTTTTTTTTGTGAAGTGACAGGCCAAGAGAAGTAGGTCGTGGTGTCGCCACAAGCATCAAGTCGTGATAGGCGTTGACAAATGGCATGGCACAAGACCAATACCCAACGTGATGTCCTCTACAACGAGGTTATCATAATGCAGTTCCTTTTTTTTGTCTTGCGGCCTGGACAATAATGTCGCAGTTTAGGGTCCTGTGATAGGACCAGCAACACAGTTTAAGGTCGTATGGTTTAGACCGACAACACAGTTTATGGTTGTATGGTTTGCACCGACAACACAGTTTAAGGTCTATTGTTTGGAACAACAACACAGTTTAAGGTCATATGGTTTGGACCAACAACACAGTTTAAGGTCATATGGTTTGGACCAACAACACAGTTTAAGTTCGTATGGTTTGGACCAACAACACAGTTAAAGGTCATATGGTTTGGACCAACAACACAGTTTAAGGTCATATGGTTTGGACCAACAACACAGTTTATGGTCATATGGTTTGGACCAACAACACAGTTTATGGTCGTATGTTTTGGACCAACAACACAGTTTAAGGTCGTATGGTTTGGACCAACCGAGAGAGGGGCCTCGGGCCAAAGAGGCCTACGAGGGTTCAAAAATCAGGGGGGGCAGGAGATGCTAGCTCCCAGCTACGCTGGGCCTGAAACGCAATGTCTGGGCGATTCCTCGTTCCCCATGGGGATGAGGGTCAAGCTGCACGCAACCCGTAAAGAAGAGACCCAAGCACATACTCTAGCGCTCAGATCGCAGGAGCCCCGAGAGACACCATTACGCAGCTCGGTCTGTCTGATGCGCGGGGGTGTACTGAGGGTTAGTACAAGGAGTGTCGAGATTCCACCTTGACAAAGTGGGGCGGAACATGACATGAATCATGCCACCAACATTCAGGGCCTGTGTAAGACGACGTGATGACTGTGGATTACTACTGACCATGTTCGCAACGCAGCATCTTATCTTGTTATCCAGGGGGACAAACAAATGAGCATCAACCACTGACCAAGTTCGCAATGAGGGATTCATATCAATTTGTTTTCTGAAACCCTCGGGGGCATCGGCCCATGATGTATGAAAGCCCTTGGGCGTTGTCTCCAGGCCGTTCTTGGGGGTCCCTCCAGGTGTGAATGATGACGGGGGACCGAATGATGGGGAACACGAAGCTTGGAATGTGGATGGAACTTGCCTAAGTCGAATCTAGCACTCCAAGTCCTAGAACATATTACCCTGACCACATCAGCAAACCACTAGAGAGGGTCAGAGGGCTCTGTCCAAGAGCGTCCAAAAGATGGCGGATCCCCGGGCAAAAGAGGGGGCATAATTCCAAACACCCTATGAACCGGGAGATCATGGGATCTCCTAAGAGATGGGGCTGGACCTGACATCTAGTTGTTCAGGCAGTCCTACGTATCCCATAAAGATGGGAATCAAGCCACACATAGTTATGGAAGCATAGTTTAATGTCATGTTGGACAAAATACAGTTTAACATCATGTTGGACGAAATACAGTTTAACATCATGCGGGACGGAATACAATTTAACGTAATGTGGGACGGATTATGGATCTTTGTTTTAGGTCTTAGTGCTCAGACCAGGGTGATCTTAGTTTTAGGTCTTAGAACTCGGACCAAGGTGCAGTTTATGGTCGTGCGGGACCACACAATTTAAGGTCATGCAGGACCATAGAGCCCAAATGTAGGGAAAAATGCAGTTTAAGGTCATGCTGGACCGTGTACTTAGGCAAAGTACTTCTTGAGGAACCTGGCGTTGGTGGGAGGAGTGATACGCTCACCATCCATAGTTACCAGGGAATACGCTCCATTGGGATAGACCTTATGGACAATAATAGGCCCCTCCCACTTGGGCTCCAACTTGGGTGGTTTCTTGCCAGGAATTATTGGCGCTTGGAGAGCCAGCACCATGTCACCTTGCAGGAAGGAGCAGAGGTGAACCTTCTTATCGAAAGCTCCAGCAATCCTACTCTAATTCCTTTCCAATTAATGTAAAGCGTGAAGCCTACTTCCATCCAGCGCCTCACAACTTGGCTAGACGAATCTCAGCAACTCTATCCGGCGCTTGTTGGTCGTAGACCGTTGTGCGCAATGAGGGAAGTTGGACCTCGATGGGTAAGATGGCTTCAGCTCCGTATACCAGGGAATACAGAGTCACCAGGGTTGAATTGAGAGTCGTCGTCCTATAAGCCCAGAGGGCATTGGGGAGCTTTTCTGGCCAACTTTTCTTGTTCTGACCATCCATTTTCTGCAGAATGTTAGAGAGGGTTTTGTTAAACGCCTCAATCTGTCCATTCGCCTGCGCATGATAGCGGGAGGTGTGGTTAGATCGAATGTTGTACTTGGTGTACAATCTTTTCAACTCGGCCGCTCGAAAGTTGGTTCCGTTATCCGTGAGGATAGAGTGAGGTATTCCAAACCGGTGGATGATATTGGAGCTCATGAAGTCGGTGATATAACCAGCCTTGACTTCCCTGAGCGGGGCTGCCTATGCCCACTTTGATAAGAAATCCATAGCGGACATGATGAACCAGCACTGGCGGGCCGTCACCAGCGGGTAAGGCCCTACGACATCCAACCCCCAGACTGCAAAGGGACAAGAATACTTAGTATTATGGAGAGGCTCTGGTGGCCGATGCACAATGTTATCATGAACTTGGCATGCATGACACCTCTTGGCATACTCGATGTAGTCGTGGTTCATGGAAGGCCAGAAGTATCCCAGCCTCCAAATCTGGTGGGACAACTTCGACCTGGCCTAGTGGGTGCCACAGGAACCAGCGTGCACTTCCTGCATGACCTGTGGGATCCCAACTCCTTGAAGACAACAGAGGAGAAAACCGTCAAACCCATGCCTGTAAAGGAGCTGCTCACGGCTGGGACCGCTTTGAAGGGTGAACTATGGCGCACGGAGCCGGATTCGTTCTCGCTCTGCTCGGTCCATCGGAACATTGTCGTGCTGGAGATATTAAACCAAAGGTGTCCTCCAGTCAGGAACTATCTCGATCACCATGCCTGAAGCCCCGGGGGTTCCTGACGTAGGGGCACCATTGGTGAGATGGTTCACTCGCGGGCCATGATCGCCCTCTAGGATAACAAGATCAATGACTCTCCGGTGTGCCACGTGGATGATTAGGTCATACTTCACGGGCTCCGCGAGTGATGAGGCCAGGCTGGCCAAAGCATCTGCTAGACTATTCTGCGATCGGGGAACGTGAACGACATCTGGTCGGGAGGGGAACTTAGCCATTAGATGGAGGGTGCACTTCAGCAATGTCATGAGTTATGGCTTCCTAATCGCATAGTCACCGTTAACCTGGTTGATGAGTAGCTCAGAGTCCCCTTTTACATATAGGTGGGGTACGTTAACCTCTAGAGCTAACTCGAGGCCAGTGATGAGGGAATGATATTCTGTCTCATTGTTGGTGCATCCTTCTGACAATAAGAAATAATATGGAAGAATGTCTTGCTACGGGGTGATGAAGATGATTCCCAGGCCCACTCTGTTATGGCTAGGATCATTGAGCCTTCTACTGATAGGGCTTCAGGAGGCGCCGTCAAAGTGCATCTACCAGCATGGGGTGGCGTGATTGACTGAGAGGATTTCCCCAACAAGAAAGCTCAAATCCAGTGGTTGGTCCGTAGAGGTTGGGTGGGTGTCGAAGAAGTCTGCCCATGCCTGCCCTTTGACAGCCTTCTGAGGTACGAACCTAATGTTGAACTGCTGGAGGATCACCGCCCAGCGTGCCAATCGGCCGGTCAACATAGGCCGGCTCAGGATGTATTTCAATGGGTCTACCTGAGAGAATAGTTGTAACTCGTGGTGCTGTAAGTAGTACCACAATTTTTGTACAGAGAATACGAGCGCCAGGAATCTCTTCTCAATGGGATAATATCTAATTTCCACGTCGAGGAGCATGAAGCTGATGTAGTAGAGGCTATTCTCTGTTCCCTCATTGTTCTTCTGGGCGAGAAGGGCACTGAGGGATCGCACCAGGGCCGTCACGTAAAAGACCAGCGGCTTTCCGGGAACGGGTGGCATCAGGACCGGAGGTTGAAGAAGATACTTCTTCATTTCCTCAAAAGAGGTCTGACACTCTTGGTCCCACCCATAGGAAGTTCCTTTATTCATGAGTCAAGAGAAGGGCTTACACTTGCCGGCAAGATTCGCAATGAATTGGCGTATGTAGGCTAAGTGGCCTTGGAGGACTCGAAGCTCCCGAATGTTACTCGAGGGAGGCATCTGACTGATGGCCTTGATCTTCTCGGGGTCTATCTCGATACCTCGATACCTAAAAATGAAGCCAAGAAACTTTCCAGATGTGACCCTGAAGGCACACTTCAACGGGTTCATCTTCAAGTGGCGAGAACGGAGAAAACCGAACACTTTCTCAAGGTCTTTGAGATGTTCTCGGCGCTGATGAGATTTAACCACCAGGTCATCTATGTAGCACTCCACCAGTGTCCCGAGTATCGGCTTGAATATGCGGTGCATAGCCCCTTGATAGGTGGCACCCGCATTATTCAGGCCGAATGGCATAACCCGGTAGCAGAAAGTGCCCTGGGGGGCCCTGAAGGTAGTGAACTCTTCATCCTCGGGGGCCATCCGGATCTAGTTGTACCCAGAGTACCCATCCATGAAAGAGAGGGCTTGGAACCCGACCATCGTATCCATAAACAGCTCTGTCATGGGAAGGGGAAAGTCATCCTTTGGACAGTGGTGATTAAGATCACAGATGTTGATGCAGACCCTGATCTGCCCTTTCCTCTTCCGGACGGGTACAATGTTGGCTAGCCACCTAGGGTACTGGACTTCCTTGACGAAGTCGGCCTTAATGAGCTTATCAACTTCTGCCTCAACCATGGCACCATGAAAGGGTGCATCTTCCTGGGAGGCTGCTTGAACCCGTGAGGGTTTGATGGGAGGCCAAGGCGGTGGATGGATACCTGGGGATCTAGTCCCGGCATCTCGTCATAACTCCAGGCAAACAGATCACGGTGCTATCTGAGGAAGTCTATGTACTGTTGTCGTTCCTCGGGAGGCATAGTGGCGCTGACCAATGTGGGTCTTGGGTCCGCCTCACTACCGATGTTCACCTATACTAGCTCGTCGACCGTGGTGGAGACGCCCTACTCAAAAGAAGGAGGAGCATCTTCCTTGTATTCTTCTCTGCTTGAAAAAGGATCGTCCACGGGGGGAGCCGTTTCGGGGTTGTTCGACCCTGATGGGGAGCTGGCACCGGCTTGGGTGGCGGAGGACGTCACGACGGGAGACTCATGCACTATGGAGATCATGGAGATGAAGGTGGTCGATCCAATCCCATCCGGCCTTTAGCCCAAGGGGCCACGCCTTACAACATCAATGCAGTGGTGACACGTTGGCTTGAGCCGGTCGATTCCGGCTTGGCGATACAGACACATATGACGTACCACCATTGCCATGAGCCCAACGTCCTGATATCGTACAGGGGTAGAAGGCTCGGGGATCACTTGGGCCTGGTTGGTATAAGAGTACGAGGTGATTTCCCACCATCGCTTAGACCCAAAAATATGCATTCCTCTGGTACCCGAGACAACAAAGCACTCTCCCATATCGGGAGTCGTAGCTTCCAACTGATGGATTGGGAAGACATATACGTCATCCAGACATGCCCAGGGATCACTTGCGACAGCGCGCGGGCTCAACCTCACCAGCCAGGATTTTCTTATCCTTGCTCTTGTAATAGTTAGCTTCCAGGTAACGGGCTTCACAAGAGGAAAACAGAGACGCGTCTCCTTGGAGCACACCCACTCGACCCTTAAGGGAGTATTTGAGGAACTGATGGTATGATAAGGGAACCGCTGCACGTAGATGGAGCCACAACCTACCCATCAATGTGTTGTAGGTAGTGTTCTGAGAGACAACCATGAATTCAGTATTGGCAATTAAGCCACCGAACTGGGTCTTCAGAAGAATCTTGCCGAGTGGAGTTTGCTCGGTCCAGTCATACCCCTGGATTCTGAGGTCGGAGGGAGTTAAATCATCCTCGGACAACCCCAGTTTTCGCAGTGTCCGAGTTGCGATCATGTTAATCCCAGAACCCGTGTCAACAAGACAGCGATGGGCTTCCACGCCATTGAACTGGCCGGTGATGTACAACGGGCGGATGTTCCCCTGTATGGGAAGGTCTTCATCTTCACTGGAAAACGAGATAACCGCCTGAAATTCGGCGTCCCCAATCACCTCGGTGTGGAAGGCTTCTGCGGCCGCTATCTCCGTTTCAAACTGGAGGGGGCTCCTTAGAGCCTCGGTGAGCGCCTCACGCATTTCAGATGATAGGCGAAGGGCCTCAAGGATGGAAAGACTTGCCGGAATGCCAGCCAGATGCTTCAGGACATCATACTTTGGCGCCAAACGCGAGCTTCTGCTTACAGGATGTCGCTCTGTGATTGGGGGCAAGACGGGCATTGTTGGCGGGACCGGTGACTGACTGGTACTAGGCATGTCCCGCTGTTCAATAGCTGAAGCCTGGGAGGTGGATGTCATGCCAATACCAGAAGGTCGTAGTCGGCCAGTGGTAAGGCTGGGCTGGTTGCGACGCGGGCAAGGCAGTTCTGCCCGATCCAGCAACACAAACAGTGGTGGATGTGAACCGGTTGTCACCGGGTGAGGGAGCTGCAAGTGCTGCTCCCTGTACTGGGCCTACTGCCTGGTCTCAGTAACGTGCACGGCCTGACTGGAGGTGACGAATGTCGTGCCTTGGTGATTCACGTAGCCACGGCTCCGTCGACATTGGCGACGGTTGGGGACATTGGGGACGTCCACCTTGCGCTCCTCATCGTTGGGGGCCAAAAAGGGATTTACAAACTCTACGGTGTTAACCGAAGCATACCCCGGGCTCTCGAGGAGGTCCACCTGGCTCTCCTCATCGTTGGGAGACAAAAAGGGATTTACCAACTCTATGGTGTTAACCGAAGCATACCTCGGGCTCTCAAGGAAGTCCACCTGGCGCTCCTCGTCGTCGGGAGCCGAAAAGGGATTTACCAACTCTACGGTGATAACCAAAGCATACCCCAAGATCTCACTCGAGGAGTCATCCACCACCAGATGGGGTCTCGGAGGGATCCCCATCTCCGAGGGCATGAAATTTCCAAGCGTGCAAGAAGATGACGACAATGGCAGGGCGCGTTCTTTCTTCTTGCATCGTCGCCTGCTCTTCTGGGAAGAAGTAGGCTGGGACGATGAAGCCAAAGCGGAGCTCGCAGACTCTGATGGTTCTGGCTGACTCAGGAGGGCACGGAAGATGCCATGGGCACGGGCGGCCGTCCTGCGGGCCCTCCAGTCATTATAATTCTGGGATCCCCGGTCGGAAACCTGTTCCCACCCATCCCCATAGTCACTACTGCCATCTGATCCTAAGAAGACACCTTTGACCTGTGCTGGGGCTGGGCCCAACCTGATTATGTTGTTGTCAATATGGTCTTGGAGCCAGTCCTTGAACACATAGCATTGCCAGATGGTGTGTCCCCGGATCCGGTGATAAGGGAAGTAGTTAGGGTGATCAGTGAGACACGCCTCTTCTGGCTTCTGTCACTCAGGCAGCAGCACGATCTTCTGCTCCATGGTGCAATGGAAATAACCGGGGATCTGGGCCTTTCCAAATGAGTAAGTCCGATTCCTTCTGTCTGGAAAGGTGACTCTTGGGGGCCGAACATGGCCAGGGGCCAGAGGAGAAGGCCAAGGAGGCGGAGCCGGATTACCTTTCCTAGGTGGTGGCGGTGCGTTATGCGGAGTCATCTGCTGATTTTGAGGCGGTCGCTGCTGGGCCGGAGGTTGTGGGGGTGGACCTCTATGAGCCTGTTGAGCTGGCCTCACTGGCAGCAACTCCAACTGTCTAGAGGCCTCTATCTGGGCCACATTAGCAGGCTCGGCTCTGGCAGCTCTCCTTGCAGAGATTACAGGAGGCAGCGGGCGTGCCTGACTGGCCTATTGCAGGGCTTCTTCAAGGTGTTGAGCCTTGTCCGAGAAGTCCCGGAACACTCCAGGGTAATTCTACGTGATCATAGAAGGAACCAACTCTACCTTGACATTCCGTACACACATCGTCAGTAATTGCTCCTGAGTCAGTGACATATCAAGGGAGTATGTGATCCCCTTCCATCGGGCGACGAAGTCCGCAACTCGCTCGTCGGGCCTTTTCTTGTGCCTCAAGAGGTCTGAAATGTTCATCTTCTGGGTTGTGGAACTGAACTAGTATAGGAATTTCTAGCGATGGTCCTCCCAGCTAGTCACCGATCCAACAGGGAGCTGGCTATACCAGACGAATGCTAGTCCTTCTAGTGTCTGAACGAAGCACCGGATCTTGGCAGCCACCTGCTGCGCCGGAGTCCCTATCATTGGGCCGCACCTCAAGTTGAAGTGGGCCAAGTGTTTTTGGCGGGTATCTGGTCCCGTTAAAGGGGGACAAAGTGGGGTTCCCAAACCCCGGCGGGGCCGGCATGTCATCCACCCATGCTAGGTATGGCTTGCCATCCGGTGGGATTGCCACCTGCTGTGTTTCCAGGGCCTCCAAGCGGGCGATGATTACTTCCATCAGATCATCCAAATGTGGATTCCTGTCCTGACGAGGATCTCTAACCACAAGCGCGTTGACAGGCTCTTCGATACGGTAGTCGTGCTAAGAATCTCGTGAGGCGGCTGGTAGATCGACTATCGGAGTGGCGGGAGGAAACCGAGCAGGTTCCCCCAGTTTGTCTCGCTGCTCAGGAGGGTTCGGCGAAACATATCGCGCCCTCTTTCCATGGGTTCTAGTATCTCCCCTATCGGTGAACATGACACGATCACAGTTGCCCGGGGGGATCGCAACAAGGGGTATATTCTCCTGCCCCTGCTGTCCTGGTCTAGGAGGACTGTAGTCAGGCCGCCGCTCTTCAATGCGTTCAGCCAAGAGCTCATCAACCAGCCTCTTTTGCTCAGCTAGCTGTTGGCGTAGAATGGCCTTCTCGGGATCTTCCTCAACCTTCTGCATTGAGGCAGATGGGTCAGCGAGATTGACAGACCCAACGGGCACTTTACCCTTGCCGATGTTTCAGCCTAGTCTCAGTGCCTCCGTGGGTACTGGAAGACCTAGGAGGCTCCTCTGTTATCGAGTAATCCTCCCAGATGGGTCCAGTAGCAGCATGTCCTCGGGGGGTGAGTCCCCATCAAGGGGCTCCACAATGTTTCCCTCATCTTAAAGGTCATCCATGTTGACTGCGACTGCCCTTGGCGACATTCCCTTAGGACCGCCCATTGGATCGGGCTGTCGGCGGATCGCACAGAAGAGGAGAGCAGCGTACTTCCCCCATCCGCGGACGTGCGCATGGGGGGTGGCTTCCTCAATAACTCTACAGAGTACTTGAAAACTCTGGAGGCATTGTTGTTGGAGGGCCTCGTGGTGGTCCAGCGACTCGGGTTGCCGGACCATGGGGAGTGCTGCTAGGTTGACCCGATGGCACTGCTCACCGATCTCCTTGAGATGCGCTTGGCTCCTGGGATAAGGCGCTAGCTGATGGAAGAGGCGGGAGTGAGTCACCCAAAGAATCTGGCAGAAGCAATCAAACTCTCCCGGGGTGAGTGACTCCGACACATCAAAATCCGATTTTGCGACAAGCCAAAACTTCTCAGGGAAGTGGCCTACTGCAAGTACGGACCAGAAGCTCCACGGATCCGGTTCAGGGTCCAGAACCTGTGACCCTTGCTTTTCCACCAAGGAAAGTCGGGTAATTAGTAATGGTGCTGAGGCAGGCCGCCGGGGCAGTGGGATGGTCGGCGGGGAATACAGCAAATAGGCTGATTGGCCACCGATCCCTGGGTCATTCTCCAGGGGTTGCAGTGCCCTGGCTGCCACGTCGCGATCAGATGGGCCGGCGAATGGGCCTCCTGTCATAGCGTCGGTGCTCGCCAAGGGTGTATCGCCTCGCGATTCTTCTGTCGGTCCCCAGAAAAGTTCCTCACCCTCCCAAACAGGGGCGGGAGGTGCTTCCGAGGAGGCCAATGGAAACTACGGGCTTGACCCTCGGTGGTACGCCAAGTCCTCGTCCTCCTGGATGTACCATCGAAGGCAGGAGGGAATCATACTGATCTTGCATCCGGGGAGTACGAGACTGATGTGATGTGTCCCCATCCCTGCCATCAACTCGAAAGTTTGGGGGGAAGGTTCCATCATCGAGTCGTCCTCTACCTCAGAATCCGAGAAACGGACTGGTCTAATTTCCGTTTGGACTCCCCTGAAATTTCTCCCATGGAAATGACGCCCGACCTTCCTTCCCCTGGGTAGCTCCTCAGGGTAAGGATGATTTCCTTCATAGGGTCCACCGGCCACAATAGAGCTGGGGCAGAGGGGACCGAGGGCCGGGGTGCGAGAAGCACCGGGACAGATGTCGAAAGGGACATGGGGAGGACCTCCATGTGAGTGGGCGACTAGATACACAATGGCTCCATGCTCTCAGCCATCATTAGGTGGAGTGACCTCATACCCCATGCAGCGGGTGCTAGAAAGAGTCATACCCGGAGCATAGCCGCCGCGAATAATCTTTCAGCTTTCCAGATTGGAGGCACGGAATGAGGCTTCATTGTGAGCGGTAATACCGCGGATTGGTCCGTAGTGGCCATTGCCAGTGTCCGTGACTGAGAGATTCAACCCAACTTGCCTGCAGGGCCGTCGGGTTTCGATCCCAGTCGGGCACGTGGCTGCCCCTGCTCAACGTGTGTGGGGATCTGGTAACAGGAGTCAGGAGTGGCTCGGGCCACAGTGGTTGCTGATGATGATACCCTAGGACGGGCATTCTCTCCTGCTCGTGCCCGACGCTGGAGTCGAGTCAGATGGGCCGGAACCGGCGGTGCGAGCATGAAGATTGCCTGCTCCTCGTCTCGGGGAGTCAAGCGGTGGCCTCGACGCAGCCTGGCAGGGGTTCTTGCCATTAACCCCTGGGATGGATCACCGATCGGGTAGACCCAGACATCCCCCACCACATTGGCGTAAGGGAGGGATGTGTCCAGGCGCTCCGGGGATAGACTCCTGAAGCGGTTGAACGTCGGCGTGGGGAGTGGTGGCTCCCTACGTGGCCCTTGATGGCGGCGATGGGGGTGAGGCGCAACCTCCTCTAGATCCAAACAGGCCATGCCTCTGGTAGGGATGACCGCTTCCTCGTCATACCTACGAACTAGGTCATTGATCACCCTCCGTTGGATTATTTCTGACGGGGAGAGGGGGCGCAAGCGCCTGGCTGCTACGGCGGTCAAAGTAGGAGAGGCCGTGAAATGGGCAGGACCGAGCGGGGTAGCTGCATTGGTGCTCTCCCTGCCCCTGCGCCGGTGGGCAGGTGGCGACTGAGTTCTGAATGCAGAGATCTGATTCATGGAAGCAGGGAGATGAACCCATTATTATCAACAGGAAATAAGATCAACAACCAAATCCCAGTGTCATTCCGTCATCCATGGTCGGTGAGAGGGATCCATACTGACGGCGTCGCAGAACGGGGTAGTTAACGTCCTGACGGCTTCGGCCCCTGGTGGGTTCACGTCCCGGTGAGGGTTACCCGGACCTGGTGACATGCTATTCTTTAGACGCCCCGACACCTACCATTCCTCATATTTGAGGAGAAGAGATTCACGTCGGGTTCACCATTTTTGTGTGAGACCTGATGCCCCGATGGCTACCATTCCCCATATTTGAGGAGAAGAGAATTCACGTCGGTTTCACCATTTTTTTTCTCTGATGCTTTCGTCGGGGCACGCGCATCCGTCTGTGGGGAGGACGCGCTGCTTGTTACCCCGCATTCCTGCTTTCCAAAGGCGGGCGGCATCCGTTCCTTTTTCAGGGACGTCAGCTCCTTGATCGAAACCAAGATGATGGGATGTTGGTTCTTCCTTCCCTGGATTCCTCCTTGGAGCTCATCACCTAGTACAGGTCTCCTTCATAGATTTAAGACGGGTTCGTGAAACTCATTCCTGGCGCCATATCTACATGGATGCCAGTTAATTACGCTGCTTCCGTCAAGATGCTCCAAGGGGTCTTGTCGGGGCAGCAACTTTTAGTGAGTAGAATGGTCATGTTGGGGCGTCGTTGGCATGTCTGTCTTCAGTCCCTCATCACAGGGCTTCTCGAGGGTGCGGAAGCCCGAGGCATCCCACATCGGACGCGGGGAATGTGTACCATCCGAGGCTTTCCCCGGCTACCCAGGTTTAACACGAGGTATGCCGTGAGTTTATCGTCTTGCGTAGACGGATCGGGTTGAAGGGCCCCTAGGAGGGAACACCGATGTTGGGGCCAGCACGTGGGCGGCTTCCCGGATGCTATGGAGTGGGATGGGGTGGCATGATCTCACCAGGATGTGACGGCTCGGGTAAGGATCAGGATGGATGGTGGATTGAGACATAGGGCTTACGTTCTGAGACGGCCCAAGTGGGGGAATACATTTTAACTTCATGCGGGACAAGATACAGTTTAACGTCATGTGGGACGAGGGGTTTGGGGCTTACGCTCTGAGGTGGCCCAAGGTGTTCTGGGAATCGACATGGAGAGGTCAGGACGACCGGGTGTTGGGCTTGAACCTCATTGAGGCTTCCTATGTATCGTGCGTTAGCACTGATCAAAGTCCACGTAGTTCGCTGGGATGGGGATTATGCTCTGGGGCGGCCCATAAGAGGATGTCAGGGTTGGTGGGTGCTCTAAGCACACGTGAGACATGCTCGGAGTGGTAAACAAGATGCAGTATGGACCAGACGATCACGTCGCGAAGGGTGCGTCTGTGAGAAGTGGAATGGGGCTTACGCGTTGAGCGGCCCAAAGAGGAAACAGGGGCTTACGTGTGGTTAGCGGCCCTTGGTGTCGGGGCTTACTCCAGGGTGGAGGCCCGTGGTGTGACAAAGCACAGTGGGAAAAGGACTCCACTGGCCTTGGCAGGGGGGAAGTACGGAGATGCATGGGTGCAGTAATCCGCAAGAAAGGCTAGGGGCTTATGCTCTGGGGCGGCCCTTCCCCCGCGGATAAACGCCGCTCCAGAAAGGAGGATATCATTCCATGTGAGGAAGAGTCCATTCTCGTGGAGATGAGTGGCGTAAAGAATGTCCGAGCTGGGGGGACCCTGCGTGCGAAGCATGAGGTTGGACCACAGTTTAACGTCTTGTGTTAAGGACGAGGTGCTTAGAAGTTTAACATCATGCATCTTGGACGAAGCGGGTTTTCTCCACACCCCTAGGGCTTACATGCCCAACGCCCTTTACCCTTTGTGGGAGGGAAGGCATCGGCAAGGCCGTAGTGAAGGGGGGTCGTAGGGAAAACCACTGGGGGGTCCACGTTAGCGTGGCTATGCGAAGAAGCAATAGCCGTTAGCGTGCCTATGCGGAGAAGAATAAGGCAAAGAAACGCAACGGGAAACACGGCCCAAGGGACTTTGAGGTTACTTCACACGAGCCTGGAAGGCCATACGGGAAAACAACGCATGGCGCGAATGCCCAGCAGGGGAGACATCAGGTGTCGGTGCAGGGGGCAGCCAAGGGGCGTCAAGGTGAGAGATCTTGGGCTTTGCACGCAAAAGGGATGGTTTGCGCACAAAACACAGGGAAAACACGCAATTGGAACAATGTAATTGTGCGGGAAGAGGGAATGACGCGCTGGGTTTTGCATGCAAGGCAGGGTATTGCGCGCAAGGCCGGTACTCGGGGAAGGGGGAAAATTCACTGATGTCGGTGGAGTTGCGCGCAAAGGCAAACTCCGGGGCAAGGTTGCATGAAATGAGGGATTAACTGGATGTCATCTTCCACGCGGGGGGAGCCGAATTGTGCGCATGAGAGTCGCTTTAGATTCATCAACCCCCAAACCGTTCGGCGTCACCTTCTATTTATAGGCGACCTCCGGCGCGGAATCCAGGTGACGCGTGAAATAATTGCGCAACAGGTACGGCGGTGCGAAAACATCAACCGCGCGGGATGCAGGCGTGAAATTATTACGCGCCAGCGTAGGGACTTTTTGCGAATCCTGGGTGCCTTCGTGCGGGACATCTTTTTTCGCGCACCTCATCCAATTTTTCGCGCACCACTTCCCGGGCCTCCGGATCGGGCCTCTGATTCTGAATATGACTTCGCTTAGTCATTTCGAAACATCCTCCGAGAGTTACGAACTTTTTTCGGCGTGAACAATATCCCAGAAAACGGTTGGTATATGTTATACACATGATTCAAATAACTGTGGGTGCTTAGAGCATGGGGATACATCTATACCAATGCTTTCTATAGAAACTATTATTATAGGCTCCAAATATTTCTCAGTACCTATTTTTCACTTGGAATCATGGGTATTGATTATACCCATGGATTCAGAAACTATGGTTATAGATTTTTTTTGAGAATTCATATATACCCACATATTTTATAATCTTTTATATAGAGTCCTACCCCCATTGGATAGCTGTAACACCATCTATCACCTCAAAAAATGAGAAATAAATTATATACCTTACTACACATTTACTTCATCAAATTTATTTTATATTTATCATTTAACAATGAAATAATAAAAAGTTTTTAATCTATTTACAACAGTGTATCATATATATATAATCCATATAGTCAATTAGTTATACACATCCAAATATGCGTCTATCTAAACTAAAAAATGGATTATATAAATATCCCCCTCATCAAAACTATTTCCATCACAATCATCAACAACATTGGTTCCTGGCGCACTAGTATCATCATCATAATCAACATTGTCATCATCATTGTCTTCAAATCCACAACCAGCACCAAAACGATCTGATAAACCATCACTAAGACCCTCATTGACATGACCTGGTGTTTGATGACCAATTATACTCGATTAAATTTAATGGTGAACATATATATATGGTTATATATATTACCCATTACTACATCAGGTTCAACATCAACTCTCACAATGAGACAATTTGATTCAATAATTATAATATTCTGGTAACCACCAATGGGGGTGTCTACGTTGTCAATTTCATCCCCACCATCATATAAACTATGTCTTTGGATTATTTCAATTATGATAGTGTAATTCGGTATCCTATGAAACTTATCATAAAACACTTTTTCTCAAAAGATGACAAAACATATGTTTCATCAGTTTCCATGAAATTAGTAATGAAAATAAGTATGAATCCAAAATCATCTATAAATATTCCATGTCACATCATTGAAACAAACAATTTACATTTCAACAAAGTGACTCGACCATAAGAGTCTAAATTCGATAAAAATGGTTTAAAAACAGTCCATATTAAGCCAAATTTTCTTATAAAGGCCAACAATATGATGAAGTGTAATAACTCCTCATTATAGTAGTTAACATAATGTTATCATGTTGTGTTCTAGTTTTAAACGCATGGATAGTTTTAACATATGTATACCCATTACTTAATAAGGATTTTCATTCACAACCCAATGTATTGGGACCAAAAGTTAACGTTCCAAATTTATTAAAGGCAGATTCAATAGGTAATAACAATACCAAAAATATATATGAATAATAAAATTAAATCAGTATTTATATTTTCATTTAATTAATATAATGGTAATACCTTTAATTTCAAACATGTTTCAAACTTTTTTCATTTTTATCCCTCTCCCCTCCTCAAAGGGTATTATTTTTTCTAATATAGTTATTAATTGTTTATATTCCATTGATAAAATGATCATAAAATTATATGGTATATGTGAAAATAAATAGCATATGATGACATAAAATATTAAAAATTACATAAATGATATAGTCATTGAAGAAACTCAAGTTAATCAAAACAATGTGCTTTTCCATATCCTGCACTTTAAGGATCGATATATAAAATTTATATGACCCGGTAATTTCCCTATATTGATGAAGTAATGGAAAATAGGGGTAAATTTTCCCACACTACTCATTTTAATTTATCATTAATTTCTTATTTTTGTCTCTCATTAGGAAAATACATTGAACAAAACACCACATATTCTTGACATATATAACCTATTAAAATGTATCCATCAAGATGTTTGTTTGGACATAAGGATTAATTTAGAACATATTTCATTCAATGTAATTCATTAAAAGAATTGAAATGGGTCCTCTAAAATGTGTATATATTTGATGATGAACTCAAAAAAATAATCTTGCTTCATGCTAAATTGTTATCAACAATATAGTGTATAGCATCCCGCCTTTTTATCACATAAACTTTCATTACATTTTACAAAACCGAGGATCTTTAAGGTTTAGTGTCTTGGAAACCAGGAACATAATAAATGAAACAAAAAAAAACATTCTTCTTAAACACTTGAAAGGCTTCTCCTCAAGTGTCCTAGGTTCATTACTGCATCTCATAACCTGGGGACATACATCAAAAGAAAGGGTGAGCAGAAGGCCCAGTAAGAGAAACTAGAGAAACATTTTACATGTGAACTTGAGATACTTCAATAAGGTCATGAAAATAACATTAAGGCATGAGAATGGAATCATGAGATACATCATAATAAAAATAACATTTTTTATAACTTGAAGATGTGGCTACAACATTTAATATTGACAATCATTTCGTTTCACCAAGGTCCATCCCCAAGGTGTCGTTAAAATTACCAAGGTTATTCACCAAGGCGTCGTTAAAATGGGCATCTCTAGAGATTAAGTCTTTACCCAATGCATTGGAGCGCTATCAGGGCGCACCCTTAAATTTGCCTTTATTATCATGTGATCCACATATATCATCATCAAACATTTCATAAATAACCCATATAGCATAAAATAAATGGGTTTCATTTCATAATCATAACGTTTTAAAAACTGCTTTAAAGACATGATCTTTACGTCACTTTAAAACCCACAGAAAAGGATGGTGGGTCTCATGTATGTAAATCCCAGAATTTAAAATAGACATTTTGGTATATATGTGAATACCCCTTTAGAATAAAGAGCTTTGAGTATTCACTTAATAATATAAAAGAACTTTAGAAAAAGAGAGAGACAATTTGAGACGGAAATTCTGCAGCATAACGGCTATGTTATGACGTTTTAGAAGACATTAAAAAGAGAGGGAAAATGGGTCAAACATTCATAAATGACCCATAAAACAGTAGATGTACAGAATAAGAATGATACATGATCATGGTAATGAAATTTCAAGGACATACCATTTGAAATGAAAAACATGGAAGGAAGACAAAAATTAGATTTCTCTTATGAAAGTTCGGCAGCCTAACGGCGTTACTTAAACTTCAACAAAAATGATTTGAAAAGATCAAATACGGTCTCTAATCATGTGAACATAAGATTTCAGTATGATAGATATAGAGATAATTCCCCAACATAATTAAAAAGGAACTTGAAAGACTTGACATGATAGTAGAACTTTGAAAAGAATGAGAAGGGTGAAAGAATCCCCTAAAAAATTCGGCAACCTAACGACGACACTTAAAACTTCAAAATACTGAATTAAAGAGATCAAATGGGGTCTCTAATAATATGAAAATAAGAGTACAGTATGATAGATATAGAGATCATACCCCAACATAACAAAAAGTAACCTGAAAGAATTGACATGAAAGTAGAACTTCAAAATGAGAAGGGTGAAGAGCCACTAAAAAAATTCGGCAGCCTAACGGCGCCACTTAAAACTTCAAAATACTGAATTGAAGAGATAAAATGGGGTCTCTCATA
This sequence comes from Viscum album, assembly GCA_963277665.1. Classification (NCBI taxonomy): domain Eukaryota; kingdom Viridiplantae; phylum Streptophyta; class Magnoliopsida; order Santalales; family Viscaceae; genus Viscum; species Viscum album. The sequence goes on from OY728157.1 coordinate 2,013,068,834, forward strand.
ATATGATCATAAAAGATCAGTATGGTAAATTTATAGATCATACCCCAACCTAAAAAAGGAACTTGAAATACTTTACATGAAAATAGATCTTGAAAAATGAGAAGGGAGAAAGGATCTGTTACAAAAATTTCGGCAGCCTAACGGCGCCACTTAAAACTTCATAAAACGAAATAATGAAAGTAAGAGGGGATATCTCATTATATGAACATAAAAAGGGAAGTAATAGGAGTATAAAAGAACATCATCCAACATAAGAACATGTAGCATAAAAGGAATGACATAAAAGAGATTACTTGAAATGAAAGAGAGAGGTCGGATCCCTTACCTTAAAATGTAACTCTTAAACCTCAATGGTTGGGACCATGAGGGCTTGGGGGCACCTTGGGTGGACTCCTTGGGAGGTAATGAGACCAGAACTTCGTTGGGGAAGAGTGGGGAGTCTAATTGATGAGAGGAGGGCTTGGTATTTATAGGGAAAGTGAGGGGACAAGGCATTAATGGCCAAGGGACACCTCACATGTGCTTTTCTCAAACCCATGTGCTCTCCCTTGGCATTTACCATGGAGTTAGGCCACATGGGGCCCCCAAAACAATAATTCATCACCCTTGGCCTTCCAACCCTTAAAATATCTCATGACATCATCATGACACAGCTATGATGTCATTAAACATACTGAAACCCTAAAACTGCATTTTTACTATTCACTGAAAAAATTCATCTTTCTCAGAAAAATCCCAAAATTTCACCTTAACTAAATATCAATGCTCTGATTTCAAAAATGAACTCCATTTTATAAAAATAATTTTCTAAGTATTTTTAAATTTATTTTTAAATAAAAACACTATTCACCGAAAATTCATTTTTTCAGAAAAAACCCCAAAAATTACCATAACATAATATCGATGCTCTGAGTTCAAAAATAATGTCCTTTTTATAAAAATAATTTTCTAATTATTTTTAATTAAATTTTTAATTAAAAAACACTATTCACCCGAAAAAAACTAATACTTGAATAATAATTTATGAAACCGTTATTTAACCATTTTATTGAATCACATTACTTAATCAAGGTGCCTAGATTATTTTAAAACTTTCTTTAAGTGAGATTACTAATCCATTTGGTCATATTACTAATCCTAATCATAAAATCACTATTCATAATTTACTATTCATCAAAAATCAAGTTGATCTTATTAGACTCTAAATTTTGTACTGGAAATAATTGTAGAAGACCATTTTTTGAGAATCATTACACATTTTAAATTATTTAAGGTTTACACAAACATTTTTTTTAAATATCCTTTTGAAAATTCATCAATAATATGCATACTATTTTTTATCAATTCATTTGAAAATTCATAAACATCATCATAATAAGAAATCCCAATTTTTATTTAAAACAAGGATTACACAAGGCAGTTATGGTCTCATTACATAGCCCCTTATAATACCAGCATAGGACCTAAGAGTAAGGTGTCCTAGGGTGATAGAATCTTGGGGCGGCTCAGTCAACATTGCCCGAGTAGTAATTTCTATCAGTTTGAACTTCTCGTGAAGACGATTCCGTTCTAGCTTCACATGATGAAGTTCAGCTTCGATTTGGTCCAGAGCAAAGCCCAATGGTGCTACCTCCTTCCCAAGCTCTGTTAGATGGGCTTCGATCGGTCCAAGACTACTAGGTGAGGCCATCAAATCTTGTTTCTATAATAGTTAACCAAGATTACTTATATTTGGAGACAATAATCAAAACATTTTGTTCACAGTGGTCATATTGACCGATGGTTATATAACAATCAAAACCCAATGGTCTCATTTTAATTATAATCATGTTTATCAAATAAAACATTTTTGTTGAGTATAAAAATAAAATAAAATAACACATGAAATTATGAAACAATATTTATTCAAAATTTCGGGCCGTTACAATCTTCCCCCCTTAAGAAATTTCGTCCTCGCAATTTTTTAAAATTGGGTTTTGAAATTTCATTGAAAGTACCACATCGGAAAAAGAGTCAGTAACACTATTACTTTAAAAGAAATAAAAGGGAGTACAAAGGCCACCCGAGTTTACTCATACTAGGATTCCGTGTAGGAAACATGGACATGGAGGAGAAAACAAAGGGTCACGTTCTGAGGGAGAGTGATAGAGAACACGATTATGAGAATGTTAACCATAAGAAAATCCCAAAATTATGATGTGTGTAAGCGGTCTTTGATTAACTTGTAGGAAACGTAAACCAACAACGTTTTTGTTTTAAGTTCCTTTTAATAACTTTGAGGAATTCATTTACAACATAGAACAAAAACATAAGGAAATATATCTACCTTCATGTAGAGTTTCATACTTTAATAAGTTTCTACCAAAACTAATCTTTTCTCCAAACGACGAGCATTCAAAACTACTTGGTCTCATCAAAACACAAGAATCATCATCTAGAGAATCACATGATCCACAAAAGATCAACTATCTATTTCTTCTATCTTTAAACATTATCCCAAAAACCAAAAGGGTAAGGTAAAACAACTCTTCAAAAATAAAGAATCCCATTGGAATGGAAACTACTTTTAAATATTCAAAGTTCCATGGTACTACCCAAATTTCATCATAGTCCATTCCATAAATAACGGTCCTTAAAATTCCTAAAAATAAACCAAACTAAGATTGAAACCCAAATACAAGAAAGATTTGATAACATAGTCTTCCAAAATAAACTTCATTGTTCATCTCCAAACAACATCAACCACTCCTAACATCTTATAACAAAAGTATCTAATCTAAACATATTTAACCCAAGATAGGTTAATCATTCCCAAAAGTAACCTAAATTACTATAAGGCCACCTTAAATTCATTGATTCTTCAAAATATAAGTCAACCTTACTCCTCAATGAATACACCGTAGTAATCTATTTACCTTGATCATATATGGTCCTCAAAATAGTGAACGTCTTCCAAAATAATAATCATCTTTTAATCCCCTAATCATCTCTGTCGTATTAATACGACAATCATAGCATTTCCTATCACATTGGTTGTTGGGACATGTTCTTCCATTTCCCGCCATTAACTAAGAAAAGAAGCTATAGTTAGGGGCTTAAATACTTAGCCAATAATCATGAAAAGAAACTTAAATCATCTAAGGATAACATGTAGAAGTAAAGTATACCCTAACTTGTGATCCCCTAGGTTCCCTTCTAGGTTATCCATGATCATATATTCTTATGTGAATCTTTATTTTATTTTATCTTTGTTCCTTTAACAATGGTTCATACTAAGCTTATGGATTTACCAAAGCATATCCCCCGGGAGTGTCGTAACCAAGAGTGCAGCAAGGCCCGTTGTCGTGTACCATTTCTCGTTCGAGTCTAGCTCAAAGCAGTGTTTTCGGGTTTTACCCCTATGTACATCTGTGCCAGAGCCACCTCTACCTGCTCGTATCCAGACAGGGATGTATTTTCTTGGAAACCCTTTACTCAATACTCACCAAAATACTAGGAAGATTTCCTATATATAAACTTTTTTATAGGGTTCTTCCTAATGTTTTAATATCCTAATTTCCACAAATAACTAAACCATCCTTTGATACCAACTATAGAATCCTGCCTTTTTATCACATAAACTTTCATTACATTTTACAAAACCGAGGATCTTTAAGGTTTAGTGTCTTGGAAACCAGGAACATAATAAATGAAACAAAAAAACATTCTTCTTAAACACTTGAAAGGCTTCTCCTCAAGTGTCCTAGGTTCATTACTGCATCTCATAACCTGGGGACATACATCAAAATAAAGGGTGAGCAGAAGGCCCAGTAAGAGAAACCAGAGAAACATTTTACATGTGATCATGAGATACTTCAATAAGGTCATGAAAATAACATTAAGGCATGAGAATGGAATCATGAGATACATCATAATAAAAATAACATTTTTTTATAACTTGAAGATGTGGCTACAACATTTAATATTGACAATCGTTTCGTTTCACCAAGGTCCATCCCCAAGGTGTCGTTAAAATTACCAAGGTTATTCACCAAGGCATCGTTAAAATGGTCATCTCTAGAGATTAAGTCTTTACCCAATGCATTGGAGTGCTATCAGGGTGCACCCTTAAATTTGCCTTTATTATCATGTTAGCCACATATATCATCATCAAAGATTTCATAAATAACCCATATAGCATAAAATAAATGGGTTTCATTTCATAATCATAACATTTTAAAAACTGCTTTAAAGACATGATCTTTACGTCACTTTAAAACCCACAGAAAAGGAAGGTGGGTCTCATGTATGTAAATCCCATAATTTAAAATAGAAATTTTGGTATATATGTGAATACCCCTTTAGAAGAAAGAGCTTTGAGTATTCACTTAATAATATAAAAGAACTTTAGAAAAAGAGAGAGACATTTTGAGACGGAAATTCTGCAGCATAACGGCTATGTTACGACGTTTTAGAAGACATTAAAAAGAGAGGGAAAATGGGTCAAACATTCATAAATGACCCATAAAACAGTAGATGGGCAGAATAAGAATGATACATGATCATGGTAATGAAATTTCAAGGACATACCATTTGAAATAAAAAACATGGAAGGAAGACAAAAATTAGATTTCTCTTATGAAAGTTCGGCAGCCTAACGGCGTTACTTAAACTTCAACAAAAATGATTTGAAAAGATCAAATAGGGTCTCTAATAATGTGAACATAAGAGTTCAGTATGATAGATATAGAGATAATTCCCCAACATAATTAAAAAGGAACTTTAAAGACTTGACATGATGGTAGAACTTTGAAAAGTATGAGAAGGGTGAAAGAATCTCCTAAAAAATTCGGCAGCCTAACGGCGACACTTAAAACTTGAAAATACTGAATTAAAGAGATCAAATGGGGTCTCTCATCATATGAAAATAAGAGTACAGTATGATAGATATAGATATCATACCCCAACATAACAAAAAGTAACTTGAAAGAATTGACATGAAAGTAGAACTTCAAAATGAGAAGGGTGAAGAACCACTAAAAAAATTCGGCAGCCTAACGGCGCCACTTAAAACTTCAAAATACTGAATTGAAGAGATCAAATGGGGTCGCTCATAATATGATCATAAAATATCAGTATTATAAATTTAGATATCATACCCCAACCTAAAAAAGGAACTTGAAATACTTTACATGAAAATAGATCTTGAAAAATGAGAAGGGAGAAAGGATCCGTTACAAAAATGTCGGCAGCCTAACGGCGCCACTTAAAACTTCATAAAACGAAATAATGAGAGTAAGAGGGGATCTCTCATTATATGAACATAAAAATGGCAGTAAGAGGAGTATAAAAGAACATCCTCCAACATAAGAACATGTAGCATAAAAGGAATGACATAAAAGAGATTACTTGAAATGAAAGAGAGAGGTCGGATCCCTTACCTTAAAATGTAACTCTTAAACCTCAATGGTTGGGACCTTGAGGGCTTGGGGGCACCTTGGGTGGACTCCTTGGGAGTTAATGAGACCAGAACTTAGTTGGGGAAGAGTGGGGAGTCGAATTGATGAGAGTAGGGCTTGGTATTTATAGGGAAAGTGAGGGGACAAGGCATTAATGGCCAAGGGACACCTCACATGTGCTTTTCTCAAACCCATGTGCTCTCCCTTGGCATTTACCATGGAGTTAGGCCACATGGGGCCCCCAAAACAATAATTCATCACCCTTGGCCGGCCAACCCTTAAAATATCTCATGACATCATCATGACACAGCTATGATGTCATTAAACATACTGAAACCCTAAAACTGCATTTTTACTATTCACTGAAAAAATTCATCTTTCTCAGAAAAATCCCAAAATTTCACCTTAACTAAATATCAATTCTCTGATTTCAAAAATGAACTCCATTTTATAAAAATAATTTTCTAAGTATTTTTAAATTTATTTTTAAATAAAAACACTATTCACTGAAAATTCATTTTTTCAGAAAAACCCCCAAAAATTACCATCACATAATATCGATGCTCTGAGTTCAAAAATAAAGTCCTTTTTATAAAAATAATTTTCTAATTATTTTTAATTAAATTTTTAATTAAAAAACACTATTCACCCGAAAAAAACTAATACTTGAATAATAATTTATGAAACCATTATTTAACCATTTTATTGAATCACATTACTTAATCAAGGTGCCTAGATTATTTTAAAACATTCTTTAAGTGAGATTACTAATCCATTTGATCATATTACTAATCCTAATCGTAAAATCACTATTCATAATTTACTATTCATCAAAAATCAAGTTGATCTTATTAGACTCTAAATTTCGTACTGGACATAATTGTAGAAGACCATTTTTTGAGAATCATTACACATTTTAAATTATTTAAGGTTTACACAAACATTTTTTTTAAAATATCCTTTTGAAAATTCATCAAAAATATGCATACTATTTTTTATCCAGTCATTTGAAAATTCATAAACATCATCATAATAAGAAATCCCAATTTTTATTTAAAACAAGGATTACACAAGGCAGTTATGGTCTCATTACATAGCCCCTTATAATACCAGCATAGGACCTAAGAGTAAGGTGTGCTAGGGTGATAGAATCTTGGGGCGGCTCAGTCAACATTGCCCGAGTAGTAATTTCTATCAGTTTGAACTTCTCGCGAAGACGATTCCGTTCTAGCTTCACATGATGAAGTTCAGCTTGGATTTGGTCCAGAGAAAAGCCCAATGGTGCTACCTCCTTCCCAAGCTCTGTTATATGGGCTTCGATCGGTCCAAGACTACTAGGTGAGGCCATCAAATCTTCTTTCTATAATAGTTAACCAAGATTACTTATATTTGGAGACAATAATCCAAACATTTTGTTCACAGTGGTCATATTGACCGATGGTCATATAACAATCAAAACCCAATGGTCTCATTTTAATTATAATCATGTTTATCAAATAAAACATTTTTGTTGAGTATAGAAATAAAATAAAATAACACATGAAATTAAGAAACAATATTTTTTCAAAATTTCGGGCCGTTACATAGTGGATATACATTTCATAGAAAGTTATCTATAAAACTGTCTCAAGTTAATAACCATCACACTAATATTATTTGATAAGAAATTCCATATTGTTGATGGATTAAATTCATAAAGAACTATGTGATTGACATGAGTTTTTAATGATGTTAATTTTTAATTATTTCGGTTGAATAAATTTGATATTTTTTTATAATAAATATTAGGAATGTTTATATTATCAAATACATCAAAAAAATAATTTATCTATAATGGTTTCATCACATAATATGCACAAAGAACTCTCCAACTATTTTAATTGACACACACATATGATACAGTTCTTGTCAAATACCACATGAAAAATTGTCCTAGAGAGATTATTTGTCATCTTGGGATTCCTCGTGATATTTAGAATAATTGAGTGAAAAAATTCAAATTTATTTTTTTAATTGTTAATTAAATTTAAAAATGATTTAAAAAAGTGGTTGGGAAATATTTAACCTAAAAAATACTTTTTTTGTAATTGTATATTGATTTAGTGTCAACATTATTCCAATTTATTGATTACATCTAAACGTTCCTTAGATAAAAGCTGAAATCATTTAATTAATTTAGAAAAATTTATAATGGAATTAATTGAGGTGGTTGTTCATTGTCAATAGTATTATAAAACCTCTGGTGATTCTTTCTATATAGAGGATTCAGTGTCATAAATCATCGATAACCCATGAAACAGAAAGAATAAGACTATTTATGTATTATAAAAAGTCTATTGTTCATACATATAAGACATTATAATTCCCCCCTTGCTCCAATAATAAATAATTTCATAACCTAGGAAATCATTTATATTACATAGAATGGAATGAGTCATCTGAAATATATGTTTTACTGAAGCATTGAATGCCCACAAACACAAATCCCAAATATGCTTCAACAATTTGTTAGAGGTTATATATAGATCTATATATCATTTCTAGTATCATAAGTTCTAGATACTAATATCCTCTCAAAATTGAAGTGTTTTTACATACATATCAATAGAAAAATATTATAAACATGAATGAAAATTACTCTTGTATTGTCGGTAGTATGCATCTGACAAAAAATAATAAAACCGCCACATGATATACCCAATATGAAACTAAACTAATTAGATGAAAAATTAGAATGTTTTGAATAAAATTACGAACATTATAATCCATATACTAGATTAAATAACAAAAATTTTGTTTAATTATCTTCACATCATTCCATCTCATAAGGAATGAGATTTCTCTAAAGATAAAATGATATTGATGCCCGATAGTCAATCGAATGTGACACATGTCATTCTGTAGAATATAATACAATGTTTCATCAAAATTACCTACTACAAATATTTATCAAATTATTTCTATTCATTATAGTTTGTTTTATCCTCCAAAAATAAATTTCTATCTTTCGGGAAAACAAGATTTTTTAGTTAAATATCATATCTTTTTTATGAAATAAAATTTTTAATAATTATTTCAAACAATACCTGCATGATATAGAAGAATGTCCCTAAAATTTAATTAAATAATATATGGCAGTATTATAAATTTTTTACAAGTTTTTTACATGATATTACCACATTGAAAAGTCACATTTTTTATTTTAGTATAATCTTCATTTATAGGTGTTCTTTTATCATCCATTAATTTTTTTCACTCTATAAAAATCATCTATATAATTATGTTCATCTTATTTATGGATATAATTTCTTTCTAGAATTGGCATATTATCCCCCTTGTGGTGATGAAATAATGGTAATTGATCCAATATCATGTTTTTCATGCCACTTATTATTTCTATTCATGAATTCTGGAACATTTTTTAATGTCTCATTTGTGATTCAAAAAATAATACATTAATTGAAATACAAATTGTGAAATATGGTATGTAACTTTTCCGTAACATAATAATTCCATTCCCACACTATTATAATATGGAAATGGTATACAACCTCTATCTGAAGAAATTGAAATTGAAAAATCTCCAAAACTTTTGTCTAAGTTCATTTCAAACTCGTTTGAAAATTGATCGGTATGACACATCTAGATTCTATCCATTTCATTACAAGAGAAAATTTTATAATCATATCACAATGTAAACAATAATTACAAAATTAATTTTCACTAATCATAATATGATATTCATCAAAGAATTATAGTGCCTATAAAATCACCAAATTAGAGAAACAACATATTTTAAAAGTGATGCCTATAAATAAAAAACAAAAATAATTATAAGGCACATAATGAGAAAAAAATTAAAATCCAATTAAATTCATCTTTCTTTAGGGAAAAATTGTTCTAAAACCATTAATATTTTTTATCTGACATTGAACCAACTAAATGTGAATGTATATATGATTGAAAAAAAGTACTCAATAATAAAAAAAATTGCGTCTCCCAATATCAGAACCAAAAAACATGGTATTGTAATATTATGGAAATTATAATATAATTTATATACATAAAAATAATCATCCAATAATAATATCATAGAAACTAAAATTTATAAAATGTAAAGAAATTAAAATTGCAATAATGGATATAAAACCTTTATGTTGTATAATATATGATATGAGAGTGTATATATGTACTTAAGAAACATTTATTGTCATAATTTTGGGAAATGGGAAATTGGGTAGATTCAATTAATTGTGATCCTATCACATATAGAGTCTTCATATAGAAATACAAATTCCATTACTCAAAACATATTCATCACAGGATACAATATGAGATTATGTGATCTATCACAAAAGTATATCACCTTTTATATGATTAATAATATACAAGTAAACATGAAAATATTTACTAGAGTGACTATAATTCTAGAAAGAAATCAAAATTCAATGGAAAAAAAAATTATAGTGTACAAGAAATTTAAGAAACATAATAGGTTAAAAATGACTATAATTCAATATGAACATGGATATTATAGAAAAATATTATCCATCAAAAAAAAGATCAAGGAATATAATAAGTAAACACCAAAGAATACTGATAAAAATACAACAAGGTTCTTGTATTGGAATAAATAAAATGTAAAGAAAACATATACAAAAATATATATTTCTTATCAATAGATCATAAAAAACATATGAAAATTAAAAATAAAAGTTATGTATGAATAAAATTATATAATTAAATCCGGTAATCCAATGATGATAAAAAAACATCAATCCTTATAGATATCTAAAATATGATTCCCAAAAAAAATTAAATACCTAAAATAAAAAAATCATAAATTTATGTTAACTTCCAATGAATCCATTTGAATGTTTTGTATATGAATTAATTATAATTAAAATATTATGTATTGGAATGTAATATAATCTATTTTATATCTATTAGAACAGAAATTTAAAAATATGATTATATGTAATGTTTCCAATATTCTATATAATAATAACATACAATAATAAAAATTAAAATATTAATCAGTTAATGAGTGTAAAAAATTTAGAACTCACTAATCGGATGTCGAAGAATATTGGAATAAAAAATTACTGAATTATTAAAGGGTAATAGTAGTTGAGAGGTGGAGTTATGTTCTCAATTGATTAATGGTTGACTAGGGATCATGATGTATGATGGTAGGGGGAGGTTAAGGCTTATATTAAACCTTTATTCCCTTGGATTATAAAATATAATTAGTACAACTCAACATATATAAATGGTTTTTTTAAAATCAAGGGTAATTTGTTTCTAGAATCCCTATACACAAAATTTAGTAAAACTATGATAAACATATGTGGGGATATCATCAATTTAAATTAGTGTATGTCTAGTGAAATACATTAAATCCCATGGAATAACCATTATTGAAATCAAAAAATTATACCCCAAAAGGGAACAATCATTCATTTATAAAGATCATTTATTTACCCTTTTGAAAAGATATCATATTCATTAAAACTAATTAGTAAGAATAGAAAATTCATATAGATATATTGATAAATCATCTCATATTACCTGTATAGAACACTTAAAGTTTCTAATAACCATACTGAAAACATTTAATATTATTATCTTAAAAACATAATCATTACCCAATGCATTGGAGTGATATTTGAGAACACGCATCATATAAGATATAACAGGCTCACCTAGCTCTATCAGGGTACACCAAGAATTTCAAATTTCCATGAAACAACCCATGAAATAAAATACATCATTATTTGAAAAAAAATCATTTATAGAAATCAAATTCAGATATTAAAATATCATTTTAATTAAAATTCCCATTTTCAATAAAAATTCACCTTTCAAATTGTGAAACCATTTTCAATAACAAAATACCCAGAAAAATGTGAAGATGGGTTTTTATTTAATATAACATGTATTCATTAGAAGGAAGCTATTAAATAAGTAATAGGCATGATTATAGGAAAATAATTTTTTGTCTTTCCTTTTAAAACAAATAAAAATATTCCTTCTAAAAACGATTAAATTGATTTAAAAGATACATAAAAAAAATTATAAATATTTTATGTCCATATAATAAATTTCAAAATTCATATTAAACATAGTCATAAAAGAGGGAGAGTTAGAAGGTAAATTTTAAAAGATTATAATTTGGAATATGATTCCATTATCACTTTATAATTATTTAAATAATAAGCAACTTGAACGAATAAAATGAAACCAAGAATTACCTATAATGAGAATAACCAAAATCATCGCATTACATGGTAAAGGGAAATTATGTACACCTAAAAAATAATAATGGTTTATAAAATTATGAAATGGTTCAATAAATTACAATTGTGATTAAGTCCCTTACCTTGAGTGTGAATTTCCATGGTGTCCTTATCGTGTAATTTAGTGGGTCACTCCTTTTTTTGTCATCTATGGAATTTAATGGTAAAATATATTCCCAATATAAGTCAGATAAGATGAAATTAAGGAAGTGGATATGTAATTTTTTCATTTCATGGATGATCCAAATGAATTTAGGGGATTGAAGGGTGGATAAGACATGCATGCCATTTATTTGTGTGGTGCGTCTAAATATTGGATATTTGTGGAAGAGTGAATTAAATGCATGTTTTTTCATTTACCTTAACTCCACTAATGTTCCAAACTTGAAAATATCAGCTAAAAGGTTGAAATATTACAATCCAATAAGTTCTTAAAAATATTATTTGTCATTTCTCCCTATAAGATTAATGTTTACTCATGTGGTAAACAAATTTTTTCCTTAATCGATGCGATTATTTTTTATTTATTTCACTAACCACGTTGGAAAAAAATTATTAAACATTATTATAAAATATAAATTAACATTATTCTAAATAAATAATTTATCTTATTAAATTAAATTCACATAATTGTTAATATGTAATTTAAAATTAATCATGTGGTCGCAGTGAGACATTAAGTGTTTTAGAAGGGTATTTTTTTTAAAACAATTATTCTATAATAACTCTATGTATAATAATAATAATTTTTTAACACTAACAAAACATTAATGATGAATATTATATAAATTTAATTTAACAGATTATCTATTATGGATTAATTTGATTAATTTAAATGGAAAAAGTATAAATTTGAAAATAGTTTTTACAAAAACAATCCTTAAAACGCAAAAAAAAAACATATATTAAAAACCAATAAAATGTTGATTTAAAACTAATTAAATATATTAAAAATTAATTAATAATATTTAGGATTATTTTAGACATATTAATAACCTATTGAAAATCTAAAATTACTAAATTCATGAAATAAATAATACATTATTAAAAAATCAAAATTGTTCACTATTCATTGAAATTTATACTTTTGAAATATTCATAAAATTTCAGCCAAATTAAATTTTCAAATTCATATTTAAAAAATGTAGTCATTTTTACAAGTTTAAAATTTTAATATTAATAAATGATTCTACAAAATAAAAACTTCTAGGTAAATGGTTTAATTAAAAGAATTTCCTTTTTGATTAAAAATTACATAATACTGTTATAACCATTATAAATTTATAATTAATATTAATAAATTTTAAAATGATTTATTATATCATTACCTATGTTATTAAAATTAAATTTTTGGGCGCATATGGGCCTAAATATATTTTTAATAATATATATGTTATACATTTTATGATAAATCTAATTGTTACTAATTTGTTAGAAATAAAAAAAATAAAAGAAATATATCTCTAAAAATTCATTTATATTGTGAAATTTTATTTTAATAATATTTTGAATAATTATCTATTGTTTAATTATTTTCATGATATTTATATCTTATATAAATAATAAAATATTTTAAAATTTATATTATATTTAAATTGTTCTCAGGATAAAAATAAATTCATTTTTTGAGGGGGATTTACTTAAAAGTTGTTTTAGATAAATTTTGTGAGATTATTTTCAAATAAATTTTTTCCAAATATAGTTATTGAATTTAATTAAATTAATTATATATTTAAAATTAAAATTTTTAATTTTAGTAATTGGTTCACTTTTATTTTTGGTCAAATTAAATAGAAATAGTGGTTAACTTTTTCACCATAGTAAAGGGTAAAATGAGTTATTTTTCGTTCAAAAATAGTGAAAGTCCAAAATTATTCCACATAATAATAATTGTATGTATATAATAATACCCTTATCACCATAGCTAGATGTTGTGTTTTTTAAGGGACACGTTTATTGAAAATGACATATATTATTAAAATAAAAGACAGTTAAAAAATGTAAGTCTTTTTTTTTAAATATGTTTCATGTTTTCACATAGGGAAAAAATAAATACATCAAAAAAAATAAATATCTATTCTTATATTAGTGAAATTATTATTATCATATATATATTTTTAATAATTATAAATTATATAATTACTTTAATTTTTTTGCACTGCAAAAATGATATTTAATTAATTAGAAGAAAACTAAAATAATTGATATTAGTTATATAAATTTAGATATAATTTGAATTAGATAATGTGTAAAAGTAATTTTATATATCTATGTCACATATTATATAGGTTTAAATTAATATTTTATAATTAACCTTTTTCTTGGTGTATTTTATGCAAAATTAAATGAAAAGTGTAAAAATTGATATTAATGATAATTTACATAAATAATATATTAATAAATTATTTTAAAATAATAAAAATCATATATATATATATACAATGTAAAATAAATATATATTTTTACCTCATACATTTTCCATTTTTGTGACATTTTTATATTTGTAGTAACATTAATAACCCTTTATGATCTAAGGGGTTAATAAAAATGATGAGGTTTAAAATAACCCCAAAACATATCCAAATTATATGTTATAATGGGATTACAATCCAATTCAACCTTATCACTAAATAAATTTATAGTTTTTTTTATTTTTCTGGGGAATTAATTTATTATTATTTAATCTTTTGAGATATTTTAAAATTTCCCCTCTACTCAATTACAAATGGATCTCCCTCCCTCCCATAATCATGACACATTAATCCCTTTAGCTAGACCAACACCAGAAATTTATATTCTAAAATTAATTATAGATACATGGGAGGTGTTTTTATAAAGAAATTATGATTTATAAGTCCTTTAAAAATAGTCAAATTAAGGTCTCTTGAAGAAGAGGTAATTATATTACCCAAACTCATCCCATTTATTATGTATTCTACCTCTTATAAATATCTTGAAGTTGATATAAAAAATATTATTTAGTGAAATATATATAATAAAATGTTATTGTCATTATTAATCCATAATTCCCCAACCTCTTTCCCATCAAATTAGAATTGAAATTATTAGTCTTTCTTATATATGGCTTAACGTCATCACATTGGGATACTATTCATTTTTCATTACCATATTTTATGGATATGAATTATTATAGATTTAAAATTTATAGATTTTATTTATATCAATATTCCGATTTTGGAGATGATTTTACCATTTACAAAGTATAAAAACAAAAACAACCAAACTAAATCCTACATGTATTATAATGTTTTTATTACCCAATATAGTATATCATAATAAATTATTATTAAGAAACAAGTGAAAAAATATTGTAAGTAATTAATAAAAGGTGTGATATAAAATTATTTTTTATGAATTATATTTATAATAAATACATATTTTTTATATTTTATATTTTAACACATACATATGACTTCGAACCCATGTAAGGGTTTATTTCAGAATCTCATCCTTATTCTGTATAGTTTATGATTTACTCTCCATTATATAATATTTTTCACCAATATCCCCGGTTTCTAAATATATGTTAAAAAATGTTGTTACTATTATACTATTATTTTTTAAAAAAATTCCCATTGTTTAACTTTTTATTAAATTGATGGAATAGAATATTCTTATATTTTTCAAAATGAGGTACTTTTCATCCATTCCAGTAAAAATATGAAAGTTATGTTCTTTATCCTACATGAAATGAGTGGCTTTAACTAGTATAATGACAAATATTTCATTTGAATAATAAATTATGGTATAAAAGTTTCTTTTCATTGAATTTTTTTTCCATTTTTATGTAAGCAATTCTGAATAAAATTAGTGATTTCAAATTGAAAAGGGAATTTTCTTCAACTATTTCATATGAAAAAAAAATTGTACTTTGTATGTTATGTGGGTAGATAATATAGCCCCTCAATGCATTGGTAGGTCTCATGAGACAAAATAGATTAGGTATTGCTTGGGGCTATATTCCTTAATATATGATATCTTGGAATGTGGCCTCCCTGTATATTTTAAATTAATAAAATAATAAATTCTATCTAAAAGAGAAAAGTTATTTATTTAAATTTTATTATTTAACTTTATATGACATCAATTGATAGTTTTCATCTCTTGTAATTATTTATATCGGATTATTATATTTACATTTATCTCATATAATATTAATAAACCCTTAATATGTTTCCATTATGAACATACCCAAACTGAACTAATATATTCACCATGTTCTAGTGGTCATTATTATACAGGATGAAATGAAATATATTATGATTTCTATTCAGGGATAATAATGGAGAATAAGGATGTTCTCAATGATATTTCAACGTTGGAATTTAGGTTTTCAATTTTCATGTATGAATCAATTTTTTACTAGTTTTAGAATAATACTAAACTATTCCACCTATTGGGATGTGATTAATTTAATCTAATTAAAATGAAATAAATTAACCACCATCTATGGGCTACATGGGTCAATGTATTTACAATCCATCATAGATATAACTTATTTTTTAGTACAGATGGAATGAATTTCCCAGAAGTTACTAATGTTTTTAAGGTATAATTGTTTTGAAAAATAATTTCCAGATTTAAAATTTATACAAATATATATTAAAAAAGTAATCATACCCGATTTTTTTATTGTGTCTCTATATACCTACATTCCCATACCCATTGTTAGAAAAAACATTTGGTGCAGAATTAGAAATCAACTAATATGATATAATCTAAAAATATCATTATTTAGAATAATGATTCACAATTTAAAAATAAAATATCAATATAAATGCACTCTATAAGGAATGTAAGGATTAGTGTCTTTTATAACTATATACATAAGATACCTATTTGAAAATGCTGATAGATATTTCAAAATAATTGAGAAAGAATAAACTCCCTTCTAGATGTCTTTTATGTAATATAATTCTTCATAACATGTCGAATGAAAGTATAAGTAATGGTAATTATCAAAATTTTAATAATTTCGATATTTTAATCATATAATCAAGTGTTATAAGATAATATTTTAAGAAATAAAGGGAAATGGATTGATATATTTTTAAAAATAACATAGGGTATTTAGAGATCTACCTAATGCATGGCATAGGGACATATAATCTCACATGAACATATACCATGAAAAATATGTAAGGATTCATGAGATAAAAAAACATAATCCATCAAGAATAATAATTTTCATAATTCATAGTGATGTAGTATTTCATTGAAATATATTATAAAAAATAACATTATCACAAACATAATAATAAAGAATATTTATATTATGGGAAGATCATAGAAGGGGAATCCTTTTGTTTGTGCAAATATCCAAAAATAACATCCATTTAGACATCCAACAGAACCCAAAGGACCCCCCAATACTTTTAAATCATATCCAAGATGTCTTATCCTTTAAATTGCGATAAAATAAAAGAAGGATTACTATTTAAGTTTTGAACATATAGAAGATGGATCGTGATATATTATCTAAAGGTATGTAAAACCATATCTAACACATTCTAGGGAAATATAAAACCCACCCATAATCATCCATATATATATGTCTTCCATAATATGTCATTCATCAAACATATTACTAAAACTAATATAATTAAAAAATACATATCATTTACAAATGGTATTAAATAACAGGATAAAAAATGTTTTCTGGTTATACCAAATCAATAATTTCTTAAAATCATTATTTCATCATAGTGTTGAAAATGAGATCTATGAAACATAACTATATTTTATTTAGACAATATAAAAAGAAAAATGGATGTGGATCCATTACAAATAATTTTTTGTAAACATTTATTAACATTGTTGAAAAGGGATTAAATTAAAAATAATATTCAAACCATATTTTTTAATTAGGTAACCAGAAAACCTTATTAAAATAAAACATAATATTAAATTAAGTAAATGGATCATTGAAAAGGAATAAAAAAATTATATGAAATTTAGAGTTAATGTTAATATAATTTAAATAGAAAACAATACAAAAAAAGTTTTTATTAAAAACCTCATTATATAGAGACTGATAAATTACCACATTGAAAAAAGGTAATGTTAATATCTTATATTTCCTGATATTAAATAAAATGTAATTTATAAATATGAAAATATTAAAATTATTTGGAATATAAAAAACGTTTACAAAATACAAAGTTCATAAATGGAAATGATATGAATTATTCATATTAATGCTAAAATGTTAAAATAATCAAATTAATCATGGAATAAGAAATGAATTAATAAATCATTTATCCCTTGAGTGGAAGAGAGAAAATATGAAATAAATTGTTTTGTTTGAATCACCCAATTGTAGATGAAAATTATCCAAAAGAAATATAAATGCTCAAAAAAATAATTTTTGATTCTTCATTATCATTTCATGAATTGGTTCATCCAAAATTTATATTTATAAAATAGATAGTATGGGATAGATTTTTAAATACATTAATTGACCAAATATTATTATAAACTTCATCCATAGGGTAGTTTTTATACCACCAATGACTAAATAATAATTTAATATTGCATATTTATTATTGAAATAAAGTGAGAATTGAATATCCCTTATGAAGAACTTTATAAATAGAGAAGGTAAAATTTCAAATTGGGTTTACGTGATAATAATTTAAATACTTATAAAATAAAAATTTAAAAAAATATATTATATTAATGGGGTAAAATGTACCCATATTATTCAAATACTATTTTATTGAAATAATAAACACACAATGAATGAAAATTTAATTATCACAACCTCTTACCTTAATTCCAAAATTCCATACAATAAAATTAAAATCATATATATCTAATATAACCAATGTGATAAAATATTTATGAATTTTATTAATACCTATAAAAAAATTTTAACATCATTTATAATAATTTATTTTTAATATAATAGATTTTTATATTCTATTTAAATTCTAATATGTTATAAGCTTTATCTAATTGTTTTCTAATAGTTGCACGGTGTTGGCGATGATTCTTGTTTATAGGTTCAGATTTTTTCATTATAATATAATTTGATGGGTTATAAATATATCATATAGTGATCTTTAATTTTAAAATATAACTTGTTTTTTTGTTTCCATATTCATTCGTTATATAATTATATATCATTGATTTATGTATGTGGTTAAACCCACCAAAATAAGAAAAAAGAATAACATCTGAGTGAGTATAGTTATGAATGTTATTATTTTGGGACAATATAATTATAAATGAATTTTATTTATATTTTTTATATAATTTATTAAATTTAAATTTTATTAGATCAATTTTAAATATCTTCAATGAAATTTAAAAAATCTGTTATTTTTATTGATTTTATAGTGCTCATATCTAATTTCATGACACATTCATTTTCTATAAATCATGATGAATATATGGCATATAATATAATTTTAAATTTTTAATAATGAATATAATATTAATAAATAAAATACACTTTTATAACCAAATCCAATATGGTGGTGATGAAAAATCAATCACATGGTTCACGAAGTTGAGAAATTTCATATACAGATGAAGATTTATTAGTCATTCAAATGGTATTGAAGGAAGGTAAAAATGATATTCCTTATAAAAAACATCTAAGAATATTATATATTAGAAAGTTATAATACATTATATTATAGTATTTTTAAGCGTGAATAAAATAAAAAATCAGCAAAGAGATGTCAGTCAAGAACAATAATTATCCCTCTGGATATACTCCTATGGGTAACAACGTAAGGAAACATATAACAAAGTAATTGAATGTATAAAAATTATAGTATCAAAATAGAAATTTGAATAGAATTTAAGGTTGATAATTTGTTTCTATAATGTTCTAGAACATGTAGAAATATGGGATAATGTGATATCCTTTTACAATTGAATGGATAAAATTTTTTTAAAATATATAGTTTCAATAAAAATAATGTTCTTATTTCACAAATAAAAAAGTGACCAATAATTCAAAAATGTAGTGGTGTATTAGAAAATTCAGTGAATACATCATCCATGTATTGTTAAAAATGATTTAGACATGGACTATACTATTTATCCCATATTTTTTACACATGTACAGTTTTTTATTTTTACCATGGTAATTAATTATTACTAATGTAGTTCACCTTTAATTCATAAACGTAAACGAGCATTATCACACATTTTGGATATAATAATTAATAATTTGAAATTTATATTACCGAAATAAATGAATGGTTTGTTAAAATTATTTTTAATATTATCTTACATAATTTATAAAAACCCATGTTTAAGAGAAGTGTATTTTATATTATAAGAATTATGTTTATGAAAAAAAAAATATATTATAATTTAACATGCTTTTTTTTATTTTTACATAATGAAAAGTTATATGGATTATAATTCAATAAAAAACATAATCCAATATTATATAAAATAATTAATAACAAAGATAATGTATAGATTTTCTATTCTAATACAAGTTTATTTATTTTTCAAAATGTATAAAATGGGTTTTCAAAATTTAAAATTGTTTTAAGTGTATCATTACACTAGACAAATATTTTTTAAGATAAGAATAATATTTTTTATGTTTTATTCCATACATATCTCTTGTTATTGTCTTAGAATATACCAAATTAATAAAAATAATAGTAATCACTATTCCCCTAAAATCAATCATTTCGAAAATACATGAAATAAAATAATTTAGTATAATATGGTTACTATATAAAAAATATTAAATTTTATATAGTCATTGTTAAATTAAATTTATGATATTTTAATGAAAAACATAAATATATCATGAGAACTTTTTGATTAGAAATTAAATCATTGAAAAATATAATAAGTTTTTTTCGGTATTATTTCTTATAATTTACTAGTACGATTGGTGTTATATTTTTTATTCAAATTATATTTAAAATATTTATTTTATTTACATTAATTACAAAAATCTAAGATATGTAGTTTAATTATTAATAAAATGACCTCAATAAATTTACCATCACATTGATAAATATAATAAATTTTTCAATAAAAGTACAAATGTAAAATGTGTTCAATATATGTGTTAAATAAATACATAAAAATATAATTCAAATTTATTATCTTCATAATATAAAGTAAAATAGTCCCTCAATATCCCAAAATAATATATAACAATACGATAATATGGGGTGTTCATCATGGTGTTGATTGTACTAAACTGGATATCTTGGATATTTCTACAATTATTAATGTTTCATTCATTTGAATTCACTCATAATGTAATTTCAGGAGATTATATTATTCTAGGTCAAGAGTGAATATCATTAAATCTACATCAATTAAATGGTAGGACTTACAAGCTTCATAATTTATAACTTCACTTCTTAATTCCATTCTATTCCATTTCTTAATGGTATTTCAATATGTTTCCATCATTTTATACTGAAACCATTAAAGAGTATATAATAAAAATAATGATTAATAAATATATTTTATTATATAAAATTTAATGTTTTTATTCATGTTGTATGTTAAATAATTTTTTTTACAGTGGGTTTTAGTTGAAAAAATATATATAAAACTATTTCAGTGTTATATTGTACGTCCTAAAATAAATTACATAATCAAAATTTAATTTTAACTCAATAATAGATATTACTTAATGGTTTATAAAACATATATATTCCTCAATATAGATTTTTAAAAGATGTTTCTTGTATATTTTGTTATATATGAATAAGAAAATAAAGGTTTAAATCCATTGTGTTAACTGATTTTATCAAATTTCCTTAGAAACGTGATTCTATAAGTTCTCCTTTTCCACACATAAAATATCATCTAGTTCCATTGACACATTTTCCTGGGTTCTTCATCAATCATTATTAACATGTAATGAATTTACCATTCCATTATAATATTTTATATCTAATCTTCGATGATACTTTTTCTTTATATTTTTTACATTCATAGGAATTCATCTAGGTTCATGTTGTTAATAAAAATTTCCATGAGTTGGTATTAAATAATCAAATGGATTTTATCCTTACTTGTTCTTATGAAATAATTTTCTATGGTATAATATCTACATTTTTTGTGGCACCAATAATTTAATTGATTCAATTTTGATTCAATCATTACTAAAAATAAAAGTAGTTGACATTATTTTCAAGTAATTATCATTCTAAGAGAATAAATATATGATTACTATATGAAATATACATTTTAAAAATTTCATATTCTATGTCATCATCACATGAGTCCCTAATACTTTTAGTCCTAATTCTCTCTTTTTAAAATATATGTTTCCATTGGATGGGATTCCTCATAACTCATACCAAAAATATATTATATAATAAATCCATCCTAATTATTTGTAAAGAGATTATGATTGAACAATGATATTCTATATTATTTTCAGGGTATCGTTACATTCATCAGGTCATTAATCATAGGCAATGTATAGAATGAGTTTATAATCATAATTTTTTTCAAGGTTATTTCCAATAGTTATATATATTGTAAAATTTCAGAATCTTTATATTATCCATATAGGCATGTTATTTCCCAAAAACCCATTTTATGAAATATTCATAGAAATTCCAAGAAGTAATCATTAATGATTAATTATTCCCTTAATATATCTCATTTGTTGTAACAATTTATATAATATGATAAGTACAAAAATATAAATAGTCCAAAAAATTAATATTCATTTCTCTAATACCAAATGTGGAACCATAGACCCACACACCTAGATCGAGTTTCAGAAACACAAACCTTACTAGGGAATACGACACATGAAGTGAAATGATCTAGGAAATATATCTTTATTTTATACCATCTTCATAAGGCTTCAATAACATATCACTATTAACTCACACTCAAAATAATTGTACATTAAATTTCATTGGGAACTATTTATATAGAAATTTAATTTTACAACACTTATAAGAATTTATTTATAATCTATATATGATATAATACCTATTGAATTATAATAAGTTTTATTCATATAAATATAATAATGAGTGAAAAAAAATTATGAGCCCCAAAATTCAGTAATGTAAAAATTTAATATATGTTATTATGTGTGAGATCACATAATTAGGATAACACATTTACTATGGAGATATATATTTTTAAATGAATCATGGAATAATACAGTCTCCCAAAAGTCCTAATGTAATTAAATGTTATTATAAATGAAATAAATATTCCATAGAAAATGAGTTTCAATTCATGATATAATAAAAATGATACTTCAGTCATAATCACAGGATCATTTCATAGAAATGAATCATGCCTTTAAAACACAGCATATAAGAGAAAATTGGAACAATCATAATAGTAAGAAATCAAAATATTAACATGATATACATGAAATTCAATCCACAAGTTTTGATCATATTAAACAGATCCCATCGTTTAAAATTTTCTAATTTATAATATGGCCAAACATTTAGTTGTTGAGCATATCCAAGGAGTCCCAAATATTAATTTCTGAGTATATCAATGAAGTTATTCCTTTTATTTGGTAAACAAATAGATAATGGATCACACCAAATTATATATTGAGATATAAAATCATAACAAACACACTTGATCGACATATAAGAACATAGCTATAATAATCCATACATTTTTGTTATATAAGATATCAATCAGTACACATATCATGAAAACCCATTTGAATAAATTGGGTGCCATATCATTTAGAAATAGTATCACATAACATAACTTTGAAGGTAGATTTGTTGATAAAATATATCGAATCACCCAAAATGTGTATTTAATAAAATAAATTAGAATATAATTCATAAAACATAACCTCATAGGATTTAGATATTTAATTGAGTAAAATGGTATCAATACCATGTTAAGGAGATTTTAGAATACATACCATAAAATTAGCATACATATATTAATTTATAAATGAATTTTTTAAATCATGTTTAATATATAAAGGTGGGTAATTTTTTAAAAAACCCCATTAATTAATATCTAAATGAAGGAGACCAAAAAAAACATCAGTTTTTTTCTTAAGAAATTAGGTGAATAAGATAAATAGTTCGACATGATTGGTAAATAGATTTTAATATTTTGAATATAAATTAATTTTAAAACTAGCCTGTACCTGAGGAGTAATGTCTATTTTTGGAAATCCAATAGTTCAGAATTTCAAAACCTATTGGGAACATGTTTTATTATAGTACTATTAAGGTTGTGATATAGATGATGTTATAGATGGGAAGTGATAGAGATAGGAAAATGTAGTGATGATATATCTTTGGGATTTTATCCCATGTTTTAGGCATCATATAAGATCATTACATTTCATGGAGGTAAGAGTTTGTTTATATATTTGTAAAAAATTATTTTTTAATGGATAATGAATTTTTCATTAGATGTATGGGATGTTTTGAGGGTTTCATGGGGGTTAGGGATAAGAAAGGATGAGTAAAGCATCTAATTATTGTGTAGGGAATCCATAACATACAGTTAGTACACACGATGAAAAATGTCATGGAAACCGTAAGGTCATGACTCCCCTCATATAGAGGTCGAAACAAATTCATCACATAATATTTCAATCCATGATAGTGATTTTAGGAGAAATTTTTTCTATGCCTTGAAAGGATAGAGAGATCCTCATGGTTGAAACATGGTATGGATAACTATTTAGTCAATCCTTGAGGCACATAAGAAGCAGAAAATTCCCATTTTTAGTCTAAGTCATAAATGATTATTCACCTATTTTTTCTCCCATTTGACACATATTTCTAGGGTGATTAACTTGATGCACTCTCATCCTTCGTGTCTGATTCCATTTCCATTCATAAGCATTTAGATTGAGGTTTAGTGTGAATTGAATATCTGGGTAAGTCATCGACTCTGTTTCCTTGCATTATTCGAAATAATTTCTGTGTGTGGTCTCCAATCCTTATGAAACTCTATAACAATAACTTTTTTTTGAATATTCTCAGTATGTTCATTAATGGGGGTATGAGTTTAAGTCATGGGTTGAGGCATAGAAAATATTCATCAACAAACATGAGGTAGGTGGTCTATAATATTTCATCCTTAGTATGATTGTTATGAATGATTATGTGGTTCTAAAATTCTATTTTGAAGTACAATTTTAATGTATTTAACTATGTAATGTGATTTGGGCCTTACATTAAGGTGTGAGACCCTTGAAAGACCCTGTTGGGTTTGTTGATATTGTGATACCCAACATAGGGTAAACTATGTGGTACGTCAAACCCTTAAAAATGGTGAAATAATTTTTTTAATATTGACATAAGAAAAATATATGAGATTGAACGGGTTTAAAATTATAATCATTTCACATGTCGTGGTGAAAGGGTAAATTGAATTTATTACATAATGGAATTTATGAAATTTATAAGTTTATTTAGAAATGGTTTCAATAAATGGTTTCATATTTTCAGCACGTTATGGTTTTTAATTAAATAATGCGATATTTTGAATGAAATTTATGTTTTAAAATGAGGTGTTGGAATCAATGTGATTTAGTAACTAGTCTTCCTTGTATATTTCAAATGATTATTTTATATGAGAGTGTGGATCTATTTTTTTTTTAAATTACTTAATGATTTTTTTGAAATTGTTACAAATATTAATGATATCCTTGAGGAATGGTTTACTCTTCAAATAAGATTTCCTGGTTTTTCAAGGGGTGTATTAAAAAATTATTTTTGATTGGTATCACTTTTGTGTTATCATGGATTGTGAAATGCATTTTATGTTGATAATTCTATTTTTTTTAAGTTACATGGATTGGTGGTACGTGGTGTATTGATCTATGGATCTACACCCCCATGTGGTATGTGATTGAATATATAAACCCCACCCCTACCAATATAGAGTTATGGAGTCAGACTAAGGCTCAATGCCCCTAACATTTGTATTTTATGTGACTACCATGACTGATACACCAGGGATAGTGTTAGGTAATATTTTGTTGTATTTTTGTACTAAGGGACTATTCTTGCCAATGTTTGAAAATTGCACAATTCATGATGTCATACTCAGGCCATATGCTTCCAAACAAATTATAATTTTTTTATATCTAGACCGATGCTCTATAGAATTCCAATAAATTGTAAATTTTTATTTACCCCTTGTGATTTATAGTGTATGTCTCAAATTTTATGGCCTATAATTCCCATGTTATGGGAGATAGTTTAGTTTGTTGGTTTACAATGGAGAACATGATGTATAAATTGTTTAGTTAGTTATTTTTTATATAGAAAACCTCTATTTGGATAATATTTTATTAAATGGTAGAATTTAAAATTTGAAACATGTTACTTTTATTTTCAATGTTTATCTACTGCACTTGTTTCCCACCAAACCCTGTTGTACGAACTAGTTAGTGCATTATTAACTATAGATATTGGCTAACTAAGTTTTACAGACACCATACATGAATGGAACCATCATTAAACATTACATAATCTTATGTTTTTATTAATTCTTTACTTTTATTCATGTTGATAATCTTTTTAGGTTTAGAGTTTTAAATAATTAAAACAAAGATTTACAATGTAAACCCATACATTATTAGATGACTATTATACACAGGGACCATTTTTTCTAAAATATAAAAAAATATAAAATAAATCATGATGTCTCATTATGAAATATATTTCAACTTATACCCTTGATATCATTATTATTTTTATTCCCCTATAATCTATGTGAGAAATATTTTAATAACCTAGATGATCACATAAGCTCAGTAAGAGATAATGAAATTAAGGAAATTATTATTTTAGTTAAAAAATGAGAAAAACATATAACATTATCCTTAATCTACAAATATATATAGGAATATAGAATAAAAAATTCCCTAATGAAATAAACGAATACATTTCTCAATGGAAATCATTAAAACTCATTGAATGAAATTAAAAATCTTTTAGGTGACTTAAATCATTTTCTCATAAAAACATTTCAATTTGAAAATCTATATGGACTACATCCAATTAATCTAATACTTTCATAACCAATTTTATCTAGGTCACCCCATATTAATATATAATTGGATTTACTTGTCCTGTATGGCCCACCCCATGTTAAGCTATTATGTGATTTCCCAACTCTATTTGGGACGACACATTCTAAGATACAACTAGGTTTTCCAATTCTACATGTGACACCCCATGAATAAGGTATATCCAAATAACCATTATCCAGTAATTCTAGATTACCATAGAATTAATAAAAAAATTTCACAAAATATCCATTGAAAAACTCTTTTAACCACATATGAAAAACCATTTTGTATGAAAATACCATTTTATTCTAAAACCCAATTTTCATTACCAATACACAGTTTTGGTTTAAACCCCATTTTGAATTCCAAAAAAACAAAAATAATTAAAAATAATTTTTAATTTAAATAAATATGATATCAATAAAATAATTACAACAATAAAATAATGGTCATGGTGGTGGAAACAACGTTTTTTATAAAATGAGCCAACAATCATTTTCACGCATTTTAACGAACAAAACCAAGACAAATATTGACCTCAAAATGAATAAAATTTAATACATCAACCGAAATGGATATCAGATAAGAATCAGGGAAGAAAAGTTATGTAATTGACAAAATTTGTCATTGTTAAGCTGATTTCATCAAGATTTGGATGCCTACCTTCATATCTGCAATAATCGAAGAATGAAGACAACAGATCGCACCAGATTTCAACCCTTCCACATTCAGATCTGGTGTAGTCTAACTCTAAACAACCTCGATCTACCATCTCCATCCTCCATCTTAGTCAAATTAAACGAAATCCTCGGTCGAGCTCAGATCCAGATCCATCAGTCAAACCATCCAACAGTTCTCGAACCCTCTCCTTCATCTCCAACTCCTATGAAGACGAACTCGATCAATAATCTCAACCTACAAGCTTTGCATTTTCCTCACTAGCTTTGACTGCTGATCACACCTAAACTCACTCTCCTTCATCTCAAGAACCCTAATGAAACCCTCTATCCTCATTTTGGGATTCTTTGAACCCTTTTTAATAATGGAAAAGACATTAGTGTTATGTATGTTTAAAATAGAACATTTCTTTTGTTGTTTGATAAATTTTTCCCTATAAAATATGTTTAACTATAAATTATATAAGATAATTTTATGAAATTAAAAAAAATAATAAAAAATCATTAATAATATTTTAATATCAATATAAATTAATATGTAAAATAAAATCAAAAATATTGACATGGATGAAAAGATATGAAAATTTAATCATTAATCATTTGAGGTGTCTCATAAAACTTTGATAATTTAAAACATAATATAAAATATAGAATAGAATTTTAAATTAATTATGTAACATGATTATTGATTCTATTTATATATGAAATGTCACAATAGCTGTATATACTCCTTGTAAAAGAATAAAGGATCATATCATAAAGAAATGGATTTTTGAATAGAGAATGAGATGAAGTCCATTACCTTGAGTCTAAATCATCACATATGTTATTTATCTTCAAAAATAATAAGAATAGTTTTATTATTTTATTTTTTGATAACATTTTTAGTTTTTTTTATATATTTAAAATGACCTTTTACTGTGTTAAAAAAACTTAATTATTTTAGTTCATATTAAATGTTTTGATGATATTCAGTACATGAGTCCAAAAATGACTTCTTATGATGTCTATATTTAAATTTTTTCATTATTACATCATCCCAAAAATAATATTAATGATATAATAATATCTTTTACCAATCATTTATACTTTTAAATACATCATTTTCAAAGGCATTTGAAAAATGATTAATGACACAATTATAGAGACCGTAAGTCGTACGGACACATGAGTAATGTTTCAATTATTCAATGATTAATATGGGAATTGGGTGATAATTTTATTATCATTATAGTATTATACTAATATATTTAATATTATATAAATCCTTTTCGTACACTTTTATATATAATCCATTTGACGTGGTAATGAAAAATAAATCACATTCTTTCGGGGAGGTGATAGTTCACCCGTATGCTTAAAGGACATTATCATTTGTATGTGGATGGAATGGTAAGAAAATAAATTATAAATTATAAATAAGTAATGATAAATGTGTCATTATTATCATATAAAAACATTAATTGAATCATTATAATAACTCTTGAGAGATTGAGATAGAAAAAGAATTATATAGGTCTGGGAGGTGGTAATTCTCCACACTGATGAATGATTAATACATTTCCCATTTTAAGGTGGTTGAGATTGATTTAGGTGATGATATTAAAATGAAAAAATCTCAGTATATTTGTAAATCTAGATTTATTATTTTATAATGGGTTAATATGACTTGAATGAAGTGGAAGAATAAATATAATAGAAACACAAATTAAATATGAGACCTATTATTTAGATGATCTCCTATGATTATCTCTTTATCATCTATATGGATGGTGTTATTCTTAATATAAATTAGAAGTAATTATAATAGACATTGTTTGGAAAATAGGTTTTTGTTTGTATTTAAATTAGAGTATTTGGTTCCCTTTTTTAGGAGAGGGGAGAGAAATTCATGGAATTATTAAAAAAAATTAATTAATTTAAATTAATTTTATATCCAATGAATCCAAAATGAATAATTTATAATATAGGATTATTATTGGAGAATAAAATAAAAAAAAGAAATTATTAATGTTGTGAATATTTTTTAATCCTTATGTTTTCGTTTTAACCCTAATTTAACCTTTTTAATTTATACTTTTATATATTGTAATTTACACATTAAGGGTAATATAGTTACTATAATCATTCAAATGAACAGTAAATGTGTAAATAATGAAATTTTATTACTTACTAAAATCATTTTTCCTAGATATATATTATCAGAAATTTACATCACTTAATAAAATATTAATTTTTTAGAAATATAATGAGGTCACTTTTGACTTTATTCATTACATGACATTTTACAAATATCATAAAAAACTTATACATTATAATATATACTTATAAAAAATCACTAAAATTTCAATGTAATCTAAATAATTATTTTATTAATTCAATATTATATACTAATTTTTATTTTTATATATATAATATCTTGTACATTACATTTCCATTAATTAATAAATTATTGTATTGTCATTGTGAAAGAATTTAATTTAATTATTTGTTCTATAAAAATTATAGATAAATTATAATGTTAAATATAAATATTTTATATTTCAAAATTGAATTCATAGTTTATAATATCCCATATATTAAACAAATAAAAAAATTATTCCACTTGTCATAAAAAATTGCGAAAAAATTGTCTTCCATTTAGATAGAATATTATTAATGTTATATTTTCATCAAAATGTACATAAATGGTCACAGAAAAGATCTTATAATTATAAGGGACAATATATAATCATAAAAATAAATTATAAAAAGTATTATGGTAATATTTAATTACTTATAACATTATTTTCACACCTAATTACTTAATTTACCATTAACGGTTGTAATAATAAAATTAATAAGTTTACAATTCATGTGGTCAAAATATAAAAGGGAACTATTTAATAAATTTATAAATTATAATTAATTAAATGAAAACGTTTGTAAAAATAAAAACATATAAATTGCAAAAATTAATTGAAAATTAATCATGTTGACAAAATAATAAATCATGGTTTTAATGTAAAATTATTCAAATATTCACGATGTTTTAAATCCAATTTCATTGTAAAATTCATTATGGTTACATTAATTGTATTAAAATATAAAAAATAGATCTAATTATAATATTTAATAATTAAAAAAATATTATTTAACTTTATAAATGAATTTAATACAAATTTATTTTCCATTTAAAATTAATATTAATTCCACTATTTATCAAAACAAAATAAATCTTCCAAAAATCGAAAATTTTAAACAAATTTAAATTATGATACAGATATTCCAAATAATGTTTTTTATTAATATATAACCTATTAATGTTTCAAAACTCAATTTAAAATACATGTTCCATCGAAAAGATTCAAAACTACTTTTTTTTTAATATAAAACTCTTATTCGTAAAATAATTTTTGTTCTTATATCATTTCTATAAAACAAAAAATTTAAATGTTAAATACTAAATTAATTATTATATATATATATATCACTGAAACAATCCAATACAAAATGATTTATTAATTAATCGGTATAAAACACACTTGTTTACATTTAAATAGTTTTTCATAAAACAAATTTTCTTTTATTTTGTAAATTATTTTAAATTTATTTATAATTACTTTTCCCCAAATTATAAACTCTAGTTACAAGTGTAAACCATATTTTAATAAGTCTATCATTAATTTTCATTCTCAAGATTCTAATTGCTATATTTAATTGGCATCATTTAAATATTATTTAGTTGTACGATTAAGCTCAATGTGGAAAATTATGTATGCTATCAGACATTATATATCCCTTGAAAAACTAAGGATGTTAAATTACCCTAGATTTAAAAAATAGTTTACATTATATTTTAACTCAGTATTAGTAGGTAGTGGTTTAACATTTCAACATTCGTTTTTTAAAATCACATATTGGAAAAATGATAACTAAAAGTTCCATTTTAAATTAATGAATTGGATGTTTTTAATGGATGGTGATGACGTGATGATTAAGGTGATTTGATAACAACAAAAATGATGAAGATGAGACATATGATTCAGTGGACTTGACGTTTGACGCGGGTTTCTTGGGAAATCATGTGATTAAGGTTGTGGTTCCCAGAATAAAATCCGAATTTTGATTACGTTTTTGGGACTTGTGACCCTGAAATTTGAATTCTTAATGTCCCTACCTCCCTCTATAAGGTGTAATTCAGTCTATTACCACTCTACCCTCAATGTCGATTTTATGAAAATACCAAAAAAAAATGATTTGGCCAGGTTATTTGAGAAAACACATATTGGTATTCCCTGAATGAAAAAAATGAACATGAAAGAAAAAAATATTATGTTATGATAGAGAGTGATAGAGAACATTGTCGTGAGAAGTTTAATAATAACGAAACAATAAATTAGTGACTGGTTAAAAGGTCATTGTCATCAAAGTAATAAATAAAAATGAATAATTATTTTAAGATCCTTTTGTTATAGTTGAAAAATTATTTTTCTAAATGGACAAGGAACATAATGAAATATACATACATGACAAGTAGGGTTTCATCGTTCAATCAATTTCCACAAATAACTAATATTTGTTTCATCTAAATGATTATTATTCATGATAAAATATTCATTAATAATGCATTAAAATAAACTTCTATAGATAAAAGAATCTACTAACTTGTAACTATCAATTCCAACCATATTCAATATTTAAGAAAAAACTAAACAAGAAATACTTAATATAGTATAAGAAAAATTCAAAAAGATAATAAATAGTTATAAGAGTTAAATATAATTCAATCAATAAAATTCAACATTGACACCCAAAGTTCAACATAAAACACTTGATAAATAAAAGATTTTAAATTTCCAAAAAAAATAATTACTAAAATTAAAGCCCAAAATTATAATGGATTTGATCACTTATTTTTCATTATAAAATATAATATTTATCTATTAATATCATAAATATAACTTAATGTCTCATATCGAAAATGTATTTATATAATCACAGAATAACCAATGTATGCAAACCAATTTCATAAATAAACTAAATTATCATAAATCCATAATAAAATAATATATCCTTCCAAATAATTATCCAAAATTTATTTATCAAATAAAATATAATTGTACTCAATTTAATTTAACCAATTTTGGTTTCCAAAATAGTGAACATAGTCTAAAATAACACTAATCACTAAGTCACAAAATCATTTTCCAATCCAAATTTTAAATATTTGATAAATAGTATTATAAAAATTTATCTTCTTCTATATCTATCAAATATATAAAATAAAAATAAAATGTAATTTTAACTGGGAAATCATATATGATGGTGGCAGGTGATGCCTCCTTTTTTCCTGTTGGTTGTGTGTTTGATTCTCACGTTCTTGTCAGACGGATTGGGTTTTCACCCATCATGTGGGTTGTCTTTTCAGAAAAAATATACTTCTTATAAAATTCCTAGAATATGATAATTTTAAAAAATAACCATAAAAAGTTTAAACCACAAAGGATATCTTATAAATTCATTTTTTCCTCCAAAAATGTAATAACATATAGTCACCTAAAAACTAAATATCTCCCAAAATACTACTAATCAAGTTAAAATTTCAAACTTTTAGCCTCAAAAGGGTTTCTAAGAAATTTAAGTTATGATCATACCTAAAATAATAAATCCATAATGATATCTATAACTCTTAATAATTAATCCCAATCTACAATGTATTTTAAACCATTACATTGATACAAAATTTATGGGGCCAACCATAATCATTATATGATCATGAAAATTTTCCAGAATTTAATTTCTTTTATATCTAGAATCTTCTAAGCTTTATAGTAATATAGAATTAGGAAAAACTCTTACAAGTAAATCCATTAATTACCATTGGATACATGTACTCTATATACATTTTTTTACAATATAAAACACATTAAAATAAATCAGGATTTATATTTTGGAACACTCTTCACAATTATCCATTTTATCTCATCCATGTATATATTACCCTATTAAACCCAATTTTTTTAAAATAATAGATTAGAACATAATCTCTTTAAGGAATCATGAATGGAAGGAAACATTTAGTTTAGTGAAAACATGAAAATAATATATAATATACCATTATCATCAATGATTATTGAGAATATGAAATAAAAAAATGTCATTCAAACACACATATTTTAATAAGAAAATATTTAAAAACCATACAATTCAATTAAAATTGTTTTAGGGTACTTAGAGCATCATATCTATGAAACCCTTTCAAAAAAGATTAAATTGGGATAACTATATGGATGACTTATAATGATGATGTTACAAGATTACTTGGGGCTATATGGTCCAAACCATATTAATCTATGAAAAATCAATTTCAACTCGAAAATTAAAAAAATAAATGTGGGTTTTCAAGAATGGAAAAATAAAATAATTCAATATATTAAAATAATAAAATAATGGATATAGAGTGGAAATTTAATTTAAATTGTGTACATTAATAATAGAGCTTACATTTTTTCATTTGTGAAAACATTCCATATAAATCCAAAAAAATTGATACCTTTTTGGAAAAAAATGAATTAGTTTTCTAATATTCAAAATATGACCATTAAAAAAATATTATATCAATATATATAAATATGTAAAATAATATCATTAATGTTGACATGGTGAAATATATTTGATAAATATATCTCACAACCTTAAAGGTGATCCATAAGCTTTGATCATATAAATAATAATCTTAATGATTGAATAATTTTATAAAAACATGAAAAAACATGAGTACAAATAAAATATAGACATTAAATTTCATGTAGTCTCTTTATATTACTTATAAAATACTAAAGGTTCATTTCATCATAATATGACTCCATATAAGGTGTTTGATAGGAAATCCCTTACCTTGACCCTGAATGATCATATATAGTACTTGAAAACATGAATAATAAAATTATGTAAATTATTTAATTTCAAGAGATTTTTTTATTTTATTTATTATTTATCACTTTTTACCATGTATAACAATTACATAATAATTTATGTTCATATTAGCTAATTATGATGATATCTGGCTTATGATTCTAAGATGACTTGGTATGATGTACATAGTTAATATTGGTCATTATTAAATAATATTCTGAATAATTTTAATGGTATAATAATCATAATTATATATCAATTATACTTTTAAATCCATCAATTTCATATATATATATATATATATATGAAAAATTAATTACGTTACAATATGAATGATTATAATTCATAACTACACTTTTCTAATGTTTCTGTTTTTAAATGATATGTATGGAACTTGGTTAAGTGTTATTATAACATTATAGAATTATCATAACTTAATTAATATCATATTAATAATTTTAATATACTTATATATATCTTCAATATTATCTAGTGATGAAAATTAAATCACATCACGTTGTGGAAGAGATACTTCACATATACGCCCAAACAACATTATCATTTTAATGTTGACGGAAATGTAAGAACATAAATGATATATAATTATTCAATAATGATAAATATGTCATTAATAAAATATATAAATATTAATTCCGTCATTATATCATGTCATAAGATACTTTTATATAAATTTAATTATATAAGTTCTTTATGTGTTAATCATCCGTACGGACGAATAATTAATTATTTTCCAATTTGATGGAAGTCCGGATCAATTTCGGTGAGGATATCAACATAATAAAATATAAACATACTGAGGATATTGGATTTAATAATTAATCATTGTATGGAAATATTTTAATGAATAAGAAGAAGAAATAAAATAGATTCACTTAATTAAAATTAATACATATTCTTCAGAAAATCTAATTCTGTTAACACCTTAACACCTCAAAGGAGTGTGTTTTGCCTAAAATAAGGACACTAGAATAAAATTATGGATTATTGGAAAATAATAGTAAATATTTTATTTTCATAAATAAATTGTTTTTTAAGTGTATTAAAATTAGAAGATTGGGTATTCCATTATAAGAGAGGCGAGGGGGACTCATGGAATTCATCAAAATATAATAGCACCATAAAATAGTTTTCAACCATAAATAAGTATAAAATTATTTATTTATAATAATTGATAAATTTAGGTAAAACATTTCCTCCAATGAAAAGTTGATATTTTTTAACTATTTTTTAATCCTTATTATTAGTTTTAACCCTTATTTTTAATTTAGATTTCTTATCATGAAATTATAAAAATAACACATTAATGGCTAATATAAATATTATATAATGAAAAATGAACCATAAACGTGTCATTAGTGAAATTTTATGTTTTATTAAAAAAAATTTCCATATAAATATTTTTAGAAATTTTATATTTCTAAAATAATATAATATTTATTTTAATATATCAATAATGTAAAATTTGACACTATATATTACATTAATTTTTATAAATATAATAAAATAATATAAATTACAACTAATAAATATAAAAATTCACTGACATGTAAAATAAATCTACATATAATGTATTATACCATGAATTTAAATTAAATATATTTTATTATTATTAATATAATTTATTTTATATTTACTCTAATTAAACAATTACAATATCATCATTATACAAGAAATTAAATTAATTATTATATTAATAAATATAAATGGTTTATATTTATATTTATTATTTTTAGTCAATATTAGAACCTACATAAGCCATGTGTTAAAAATATTTCACTTGTTAATAACAGGTGTGATAAAATTGACATTCATTTGAATATAACATT
The DNA here is from genome assembly GCA_963277665.1 of Viscum album. Classification (NCBI taxonomy): domain Eukaryota; kingdom Viridiplantae; phylum Streptophyta; class Magnoliopsida; order Santalales; family Viscaceae; genus Viscum; species Viscum album. The sequence continues at coordinate 2,013,105,005 of OY728157.1, forward strand.
ATTATGATTAAATTCTCATAAAAATAGACTCATATGATCACAGAATCAATCCATTATTTATTTGAAAAATATGTAATATATAATAAATTTATTACATGTTTTGGTGTAATTTTATATTATTTTTACCCTATTTACTCTTTTTAACCTTAATTGTAGTAAAAAGGTATTCTAAATTTACAATTAGTACTTTTGAAAAATTAAAGGGGGTGATTTAATAACATTGGAACTTTTTATTCCTAATATAGAATCAATTTTTTGAAATTAATAACATTTAAATTTCATAATTGAATTAAAATAAAATATCATTGATGGAATGAAAAAATATGTTTTTTAAGTAAAAATGTTCAATTCATCAAAAAATTGTAAATACATTTTCATTGAGAAATTCATTCAAATTAACTATATTGGATTAACTGATATAAAATTGAATTAATTATATTTAAAATATTAATTATTATAAATCAATAAAATAATAGATTTTGATTAAAAATTATTTTTCAGTAAAATTGAATTAATGTTTCACTATACATGAAACATGAAACTTATTAGAAAAAAATTAACCAAAAAAATATTATATAATCCTAATTCGAATTAGTTTTTTTCAAATATAACTTATAATAGTATCCAAAATAGATTTAAATAAGTGAACCATTAAAAGGTTGTAAAACTACCATCTAGAAAATATTTCTTTTATTCCCAAATTTGGATGTGTTATTCTATCATGTCTAGAATATAATATGATTAAATTCATAAATTAAAATAAATATTATATAAAGATAAATTTAATTAATATAATCCATCAAATTTGATTTATTAATTTATTATGATAATATACTCTTCTTCACTTTTAAATAAGTTTTTCAAAAAAACATTTCATTATATTTATGAAGGGATATCACATTGATTTATAATTTATTGTTAACAAAAAATTTAATTATATATACATTTTTAAACAATATTTTAATAATTTTGTTATTATTTTTCATACCCTCCATTCTAATGGCTAGGTTTTAACACTAAATTTTCGATATTATTTATTTTTTCATTTAAGTTCATTGTGTTATATAATGTATGATATTGAACATAGAGTTTAATTTTAAAAACAAGGGAGGTTACACTACATGGGATTTTAGAGAATTTGGGTACATAAGAAGATGGTACAAGATTCTCTTACAGGATTATAAAAGGTAACTGATGTTTGTTTTATGTACGGATTGTTGGGTTTAATCATGGGTGGTCAGCACCAGGCAGGGACTCAAAATTGTGTTTATGATATTTTATTGTTTTGGTACTAGTAATTTTATTTGTATGACAGCTTGAAATGTATTTTATTCTTTATATTTCTATATCATATTATACTTGTTTAATTCTTATAATTTTTTATATTTTCTATTTATGGTTAAAATTGTCTATTTTATGATTTGATATTATTTCTTCCATGATATTATACTAATAATATAGTATAATCTCTTCAATATATTTCAATATACATTCACCACATGTCAGAAGCTTCTTTCCTACTAGGAGGCACACTTGTGGTTATGTTATTACTAGTCTCATGGAATCAGTTTAGTGGCCAATGGGTTAGATACATTACAATGTTTTAACAAAGATGTTATATTTTGTCTTAAATTTTACACATTGTATAAAAGATACTAGGATCTTCGAAGGGCTTGGTGATGATCTCATTCTTATGTGTCTATATCCCCACATACAAGGGAAAACCAAATTCTCCAGTGGTGGGAATTAATGTTCTATTTTATACATTTACACTTGTTTGATAATTCATCCATGGTTGGTACACTTGGATGTTACTATATTTCTTTCTGAGGTTTTATCTCTTGAACTACTATGGAAAGAGTGGGAATGTGAGTCCATACATCATGTTTGGCACATTAGATAAACTGGTCATCTGTTTATTGCATGTAATTGATAGTTCATTGGGATTCATAAGTCAGTGGTGTAGTTCTTATTTTGTGAATTTTTTGATGATATTACCTTAAAATTATTGATAATGAAAATTTCTGAAATATGAATTTTAATAGATAATCATATTGATAAATATTTGGATTATATATATGTTTTAAAAAGAGTAATTTTTTGTTTTTTAAAAATGGATAACTTTTTCATATCAAACCTTTGGATTTTGATGATAATGTTTAATTATAAAACGAGATAAAAAAATAATGGATCCTATACAGACATTTGGATTGTGTATCCCTATTGTTGTGTCAAACAATTTTTATGGGGGTTGGGTTGTTATAGTCTTATTGATTGTGACCATTGTTTTTGTATTTTAGGATTTTTCAGATTTTTTATATGTTAAAATAGACCTTCTCATTATTCCCTCAATGTGGTTGTGACCTTGGGTTATGGGATGTGAATCCTCATTGGGTATGGACATGTTGATTAATGGAATGTTTCTTGTTGTTCCATTGAATATTTTGTGACCTCGATGATATTAAATGAAATCTAATAATGTGGATTTGGTGAATATTGTGGGTGGGACCTTGAGAGTGGTTTTTTGGACACTAGAATGAGTGTTTGTATCCTGGGTTCAATGTACATATGTGAGTATCTTTAGTGTGGAACCTAGAGTAAATGTAATCATGGTGTGTAAGATGTATTGTTTTTATTACTGCTCTAGGATTTCATCTCAATAGCAACATGTTGATTAAGGTCTTATGTGTATGAAAAAGAAGGCATATCCAATTTCCTTTATGAGACGTAACTCCATTTTAGGGAGTTGGGGTCATTTAACTTTCAAGGAGATCTGTGAGAGGGGTTTTTCAGGATTTTGTGATTTTTTGGTGCATAGGGATCCTGTAGATGTGTGGTGCTTTGAGATTTTTTCACATAAAATGATATCTTGAGTGGGTTTCTCCTAGGGGAAAAAGTGTTTATGTTAATTTTTTCATGATTCCACACAAGTTATCGGTATGATATTGAAGTTTTGGAAAAAATATGAGGTTAATCATAAGAGAGGTTATGCATGTGTTTTGGGTGACATAGAGTGTGGATCATGAATTTTTCTTCAATGATTCGATAAATTCATGGTTGGTTTCATTGAGTATTGTGTAAAGGGAATGGTTATGAAATTTTTTCTATCATAGATAGTAACCTGTGTGTTGATAGTTGGTTCTTAGGTCAGTGTTGAATGGTTGGAGAATTTTCTGTGTGAATCATCTATTTGGACAGTGATTAATGGATGAATATATATTTTTTTGGATGGACATGGTTTAGTAAAAATGGATGGATGTACACTTATTTATGGAAATGACACGAGAGATGATGGTTGGTAGCATAGTTGGGCTGGTTAGTATGAATGGTTTGGTTTTTGGGGGAGACGTTGAAAAATCCTTGAGTTCGATGAGGTTGATAGATTAGGTGGCAAGGTAATATGTGTGAATGGGTGTTTTGGAAAATGTCTACTGATGTATAACTGATGTTTTCATCAATCAAGAAGAGTGTCTGTTCTCCAAAATGTGTGAGACCTCAAGGTGTCTGATGATGTACTTATGTGGGTATATGGTTGAAGGTCCAATACCATTGGGAATGGGTGAATAGGTGGAACTAAATATGTTTTTGTTTCATTCTGAGTAACTATATTAATAATTATGTTTATATTAGAGAACCAAGGTTTTGAGCCATGTGATGGATAATATTGTTTCTATTTGGTGTCACAAGGGTTGTTCTGGATGAACTCAAGTGGGAAAATGAAATTGGTGACAAAGTTAATGATAGTTCACCAACACATAGAAGGGAATCATGAAGTAGAAGTGGGTTTCAGTTGTCAATCCCATTCTATTTGTGGTGTTTTAATGATGATGAGGTGTTAGTGGGTAGAAAATCCTAATACATTAAAAATTTGAAGTAATATCATTAGAGGAAGGTAAAAATGGTGATTCATAGGTTTTGGTGGTGTTCATAGATGATTTCTTAGCATAGTTCGTTCTAGTGATGAACACACTCAAAATCAATACATCATATTATGTTTTATAAGCGAGATCTAACTTTAATCATAACTACCAAAATGGGTTTTGGTTATATATGAATCAACATGGAGGGTTATATTATGGATCAGTATATATGGAGTTGTTTGGTGGGAAATATTTCATCGACTGATTACAGGAAAGGTCCTCAATGTGGACCAAAATTTTAATGAGTTCATAAGAGTCATTCGTGAAAACTATGAATGTGGGGTGGGTGATATTTCCTTGTTGTTCTAGTGGATTTGGGATGAACACATCCATGTTCTGGGGTACATCTTATGATAAAATATTGAGATTCAGTATTCAAAACCACTTGAGGAAAGAGGTGATAATGGAACTCCTATATTGGGGAATAGTTTCTTAGTAATATTTTTGTGTGGAAAACTATCGAATATATGAGGTGGAAAGAAACATTATAATGTGAACAATATGATGTATATTTTTGGGTTCTGGGGAAAAGAAATGGTGCTCCAGGGATTTTGAAGTGGATCGAGGCAATGATTGAAATATGTAATGGGGTAGTTGTGAGAAAAATATAAGCTGCATGTGTTGTAATCATTAATGGGCGGGTTAACTGATGAAATTGGTAGATGATAATGGAGGTTAGTTGTTAGGACCACATCAAAAGTGGGACATGGATTCAGATAGGTGTTCATGTGTGACCATGTAATATATATTAATGTGGAAAAACTTTTTTTCATGTGACTTTTTGGCATGCCAATATTGAGGTCAAGTTCGTTTTGAGAATAAAAATTGGTTTTTAGTAAGGATCAAGTTTTATTTAGTTATTTTATGGATAATGGAGGTGTTTAGGATAAGTATTTGGAAGGGTTACATGGAGTAAAATAATTTTTGGGGTTGTAGTGGATAGCTGTTTGTTATAGGTTCACCATAAGTCAAGGAATGATTCGATTAGTTGTGTTATATGATAGTGGTTTAACATAAGTGGAATGGTGTGGTTAGTTTTGGACACATATGGTTTAATGTTCTAGTGGAAAGTGTGTCTCAAAAATGAAAATGAACATGATAGAGGTCCCATTGTTCTTGGACCAAAAAGGGAAGAAGTGTGAATTTCTATTCTTGGTGGTTTGATTGTATGGTTGTTTGCCAATCATATAAGGATTTATTGGGATGTTAGGCATAATGAGTCAATAAATTCATCAAGTAAGCTCTGAAAGTTGAGTGGATGATATGATGGACTTCTTCAATAGTGTAGGTGTAAACTAATAAAATAGGACTATGATGTGCTAGATCATATGGTGGGGGTCACCATGGTTGTAAAGTGTTCGGTTGATGATGTGATAAGTGTTCAGATAGTAATGACTCGGGTAAAAGACATTGTTATATTTATGTTTTTGTGATAGATGTTCGATCGGGTTTTGACCAGTAGAGTACCATGAGTTATGGATTATGCTTGTGCTGTTCTGTGGAAGTTTAAATTTGTATTGAGGGCACAAGCATCAGGTTATGGACAAAAATAGTATGGGAACCATGTAGTGAGTTATCCTCTCAAAGAGAGGCTGGTGCATGGGAACCACATTGTTTTCCAAACAATTTTCCCACTTCTAGGAGACATTTTGGCATAGCCACTCTTAGACAGATGGAGCTACCATGTTGTGAAACTATTTTTCTAAACATGTTCCCAAACCACGTGACCCATTAGAAGTGGTAAATTATAATTTTTCCACTAGAGCATTTAGGTTTCATCTGAAATTGATTCTTCCATTGGACCACCAACAGTTATTGTGAATAAACAGTTGACACCTCCTCATCCATGGGTGATTATCCTTCAATTCTTAGTCCATTTGTAGTGATATTTGGTTAATAAATGAATCTATATGTTACTCTTTGACATTTTTTCATTCCATTTTCTAAAATCATTTTGGTTTTTGGTATCCTCTCCCTTCGAAACACTAAAAACAACATTTTTTTATAAAATTATTTGATAATTATTGAATGGTTTTTTGAGATAAAAATATGGACAGAGGTTTATAAAGTTTCTATTAATGGACATAGGTGTTCTGAAAGCTTTATCCCATATTTCCATTTTAATATATGTGTATTTAGTGGTTCCAATGTACCTAATTGTTGAATTTTATTAAATTTTACTATGTAAATAAATTTTGGTATTGAATTGAGGTATGATACCCTTCAAATACTAGGTTCTTTAGTGATGTGAGACAAAACCATGTGATGAATATGGGGTACGTCAAAACCTTGAAAATAGTGAAATAAATTTTTTGACATTGATAGAGGGTAACTATGAGAGTAAGGGGTGTGTAAATTGTAAATGGGTATGTGGCATTCGATAATGGTTTAAACAATGAGTTTTTTATTTTTTATGCTTATGGTTTTCAAATAACTAATATAATGTCTTGAAAATAATAAATATTTGAAAAGGTGTTGTGAGAATCAATTTTATTTAGAAACTGGTATTCATTATAGAAATTAAATTACAAGTGGGATTGAGGTCATGGACCAACATATTTATGAATCTTCATTAATTATTATATGAAGCAGTTGGAAATGGAAATTAAGGACCTGAGGCATGGTTTACATTTCCAATAAGAAGTACTATTTTTAAAGGTGTATATTTTGGAATATTTTAAATGTGTATTTGGATTTTTGTGTCATTTTGGATAGTGAAACGAATTTGATATTTATTATAATATGGTTTTTAATATGATATAAGGGGGAATTTGATATTTTTGTAAATGTATTTGATGAGTTATGGTTTCTAAATGGTAAATGTGTTGATATTGGATAAGTCATGAAAATGGGTATTATGTTGAATGTTTTTAGAAGAATCTACTAATTTATTGGTGGTATTTGGTGTATTAATATTAGGTTCTATACTCTTAGGTTATGTTGGACAAAGGGTCTAAACCACACCACTTTAATTAATAGGTTATGGAGTCAATATGAGACATTATTTCACTAATAGTTTCATTTTATGAGATAACCTGGACTGAGGATCCATGTTATGTGCTATGTAATGTATAGTTGGGATGTTGAACTATGTATCTTTTCATCCCAATGTATGGACACAAAATTATTTGGGATGTAGAACTATGTCTTCATGCTTCCCAAACATGAAGATATTTCATGATTATTATATCTAGGCTCTAGTATATGTCATTTATATTTTATAAACCCTTATGTTATGGATATGGATCATGGTTTGATTGGAACAAATCCAGTTTGTTTTTTGGCCCTAGTAAACCTGATAAATAAAATGATTAATTAATAATTTTTAATTTTTGAAACTTGTTTTAGGAAAAAATTTCCTTATATGGATGATTTTTTAAATGAAAAATATGGACTTTTGTTTCTATGTTAATTTATTGCAATTTTTTACCTGCATAAAACATTGTAAAAAAAAGTTATTTCCTTAGACACTAATGTTGGAGTCTTACTATGTCATACTCACACCCTTCTCAGGATTCCATGTCTTTTGGGTATCCAAGAAAAAGAAATTTTTTATCTTATAGGATCGAGATAGGGATATTGAGTTTGTTTTATGCACGGGATATTGTGGTGGGGTATGGGATATCAGGAATATTTTGGGACTAATGAATATTTTCAAAATTATTTATGGTTTATGTACAAGACATAATGTTTGTATAAATTACTAAAATGTATTGTATTCATCATAATGCTATAGAATTTTCTACACAGTTACATTCTAGATTTTGTTTCCTTTTGTCCATTTGCGGTTTTGATTTATTGTTTTATCAGTTGATATTATTTATATTTTCATATTTTTATTTTAAAAGGGAATAGTTTCCCTAATATATATCTATAGACCCATGCTTCTATAGAGTAGCTCAGGTGTGTGGGATGGTGTGACTAAGTTTATGTGATAACCTAGATCGAGGAACATGATATGTGTCAACTAGGCCATGGATGTTAGACATCATATATGTATGTATATATATATATATTGAAACAAACATCATTGATAGAGTCATGTATCATACATTATAATAGTTTTTTTGAATATCACCATTGATAAATTATATATTAAATTTAAATAACAATTTGATTATATTTTTCGTAATTGAAGACATGGATATGGAATGATAAATACAATACTAAAGAATGATGTGAATTATTATTAATAACATTATATATAAATGAAAATGTAATTCATCATGGATGGAGGTTTGTATTAATAAATAATTTTCATAAAAGTGGAATATAATATAAAATATAATATAACTTATTGGAAGAAGAGACGAATCATAGATTAAAACATTCAAGAAGAAACATTATAAATCAATGAAATATGTTTTGATATATTGATATATTTTCTGAGTTTGGTATCACTACCATAAAATACCCTTTAAATGTTAACCTAAAAAAGACTTATAATTTTATAATTTCATGATTATTATGATAAATGGAGTCCCCATGTCATTATAAACAACATAAAATAAGAAATATTTTGTAAATATGGATTATGTATGAAATAAAGGATATTAAAAATAAAATCCCTTTTACACATCCTTATTGATAAAGTAAGTAACAATTGAATTGGGTTTTTTATGATATAAATATAAATAAAATAATACATGATGAATTATATTATAATAAATCTATTTGATAAAATATTCCCATGGTATTTGAACATTGGTCTAAATAATCACTGATAACTCATTTAATGAAAATTAATCTAAAATCCCTTCACATAATACATAAATTCGATGAAATAATTTTAATATCTTGAATAAAAAATAATTATTTGAAAAAAATATTTCCATAAATTATTAATTACAATAAATTTTAAAAAATGTCTTTTGAATCATTTATTAAAATATTATTATTTATTTATTTTTTATTTTCATCTTTTTATGTCGTTGTATTTAATTGAATGTTTAGTACTAGTTTTGTAATGGTGAAATTTATTGTTGTTTATCAATTCTAAATTAAATCCTCATGATATCATTTTTATTAATAGAATATATATTTTATGATGAATCATAATCTTATATATTCATTTTTTTAATTATTCTATTCATAATTCACATTTATGAATATAGTGGGGAGGTAGTATATATCATATTTATATAACAAAATCATTTTAAAAAAATATGATACATACTAATAATAAATTTAAAAACCATTTAATAAAAAATTTCATTACCATTACTGTCCAATATAACCATTTTTTGAAATTCCATAATCACCAATGATACAAATTTATAACATTAAAAGGTAGGTGATTAAATAAAGAAAAATAAGAATAATATATAATTATTGGATGAGTATGGGTAAGAATATTATTATTTTTGAATAATATAAGTATTATATGACCATAATAGTATTATTTTTTTAGTTTATTAATGCAATAAATCATGTTATTTGATATTTAGATAAATATGGAAGGACTAGATAAAATTAAAATATTTTTACTTCTATATAAGTGATAGTATGCATGTAAACACAATAAAATCATTAGAGTCTTTGGTCACGAAGAAGATATGGAATGGATTTTAATTTATAAATATTAATAGGGGTATAAGATCATTCCAAAAAAAACATTTCTAATTTAAAAATAAATAAATAGATTATAATTTTATATATAACCATAAAATCCCTTTTTTCTATCGATTGTAGAACATTGAATGTTAGGGATTGAACCCACATAAAGGCAATGACAAAGAGTTGTTACATAAAGAATGGATCCTAATGGAAATTACAAAAAACCCTTAACAAATATAGATTTAGTATAATCAAATTGTATTGATTTATAGTTGATTAATAAGGGTTATGGATCAATTTTTGGGATCCTACCCAAATGGTATTCCAAAATATTTCATGGGAATGTCCTATTGATTAGACTAAGAATAAGTTCAAGAGTCACAAATTTCTATTGGGGAAACTAATTGGATATACCTAGATTATAAAAAACACATTGATCAAGAGGTTTTTTTCTATCCAGGTGACTGATGCTAATCTTCAAAGGCAGAAAATAGAAAAGTTTTTTAGTCCTAACTATCGTTATCGAAAGTAGGTTAGGTCAATTAACTCTCAATTACCTATTTCAAAAGTAATAAATGAAATGTGATGGATGTTATTTCATAAACTATTTTTTATCAAATATATTACACATTTACTTATTTAATGGTTCATCCATATTTTATAACCCAAAATTCAATCTATATAACTCAGTGAAGTAGTTGTTCATAGAAATTGAATAATACGTCGTGTTAAATGTAAATATAATTGAAGAAATAATCATAATATAGAAATAATTTATAAAATAACTATAATTTATTTTATTAATTTAAATAAGAAGAAAAAACATAAAAACTATTGAAATTTAATGAAGTGGTTTTGGAATATTGAACAATTGTAAAATATTCATTGGGACATGATCAAAACAAATACATTCTTAAAAATGAATAATAATAAAGTGTGGACTATGTTATTGTGTGTAATAACTCTAATTGTCAAAATTGTCTGAGTTTTTTCAAATATAAATATTTTGGATCAGCCCACAACGTGGATGGCTATCACATCAAGAGTTTTCATTGACATATTCTTTCATGATAATTTCTTATAGTGATTTTGGTTTTTAACATTATGATTGATATTTCCTCTAGTATTCATCTTCTAAATGATTAATGGCTCAATTGATTTTGAGATATATTTGAGATGGGGTCTAGATACCATGGTATATAAATTCATGTCACAAGTCACTTTCATGTTCATAGCTTTCATCCACCATGCGTTTATGTAATGTATTGATTTTACTGTACAATCTTTTTCATGAAAGGGTTTGTTCTTGGGAAATACATATCATAATCCTCATATATATAATTTAGAGTCTGTAATTTATATAATTTACAGTTGAACCCCCTTTAAAATAGAATCATCAATTTCTTTTGAAAATAAATCAAAAAAACTTATTATCATTGGAAAGATTGTATGATGTTTTTTTGATTTGATTCCAAAATGAATATATAAATTAATAAAATAAATTCACCCACATGTGATCAATTACTTCATATATAAAAAAAGGAAATGAAACAAAATATAAAAATAATAAATTAATAATATGAAATAATCATTATGACCTTATAAAAGAAATATGGTTTTAGTACAAATATATCTTTCTTTTAAAATCAACCATAGAAGAAAAATCATTCATGAATCCTGGTGAAGGTTCTTTATCACATCCTTAATTACATTAGTTAAACATTTTCAATAGTTTTTTAGATATGTATACCCATGTTGCAATTTAACTGATTGTGAATTTTATACCATAACACAAGGTAATTTAGGATTAAATTTAGTCTCATACAATTAATAAATCTTCATATCCATTACTGTAAATCTAATCGTTCATATCCAATTTTTCAATAAAAATAACATAATTAATCTTGGGTGCATAAAATTATTCTGATAATGAATCTGGGGTTTATGATAAGAGGGGAGATGATAGCAAAATCAATCTCAAATTGTAGGTAAACAATAAATCATTTTGGATGATAAACATGAATAAATTAATGAAGAAACTCCCCTAGAAGGTAAAATTTAAAAACACAGAAAGGTGAAAATATAGTCCATGAAATTTACATTAAATTTTAAAGAAGGTACCCTATTTTTTCAAGAATTAATATAAATTATATATCTCAAATCCCCCATATAATAACATGTGATCGGGTTTGAGATTCATCAGTCTGGTAGTGGGGATTTTTTCATTCTAAAAACATAACCCTTTGTTTTTTATTATTGTTTTAGAAATAGTGTAATCAATAATGTATATTAATTATAATAAAAGACTTTTCAGCTCAGATAAGTTGAAATCATCACTTCACATATCATTAGTAGTACGCAGATAGTCTCTTGAAGAAATTTTCATTTCCATGACCTTATTTAGTTAAAATTTACAAAATATACCAGTTATTATGGTATAAAGAGATAAATTGGATAGGTATATGACTCAATCCTAACAAGATAAATCATGAAACCCATATTCTATGTAGGGATAATGTATGTGTCAGCATCAAAAAAAGTGGAACGATAATATAAATACAATAATCATTTTAATATTCTATTTGTTTAGTTGTAGCTTCAAAATGATACCAATGTATTTTATGATAGGTTGAGATGAAAAATATATATCTTATGAAAAATATTATGAAAATAATAATGAATATTCGTTTTATAATCACCTCTAAAATGTGAATAAATAAAAAATGGCAAATTACATAGGTAATTGTTGCACGTAATATTTTTATAAAAAAAATTCTGGATTTTAGAATCAGAATTAAAACACTATTCAAATATAACATTCTAAAATTATAAATTTCAAGAAAAAATATATTTATGTAAATTACATATAATTTGATTATTTAATATTCATTTATAAAATGAGATCTCATATTAAATATTCTTTAAAATGAAAAATGTCTTGTATACTAATTATAGAAATATATTATCCAATTTTAAATGTAATAATGTTAATGAATACCACCCCCAGCACATATAAAATGAATTAGTGTATGCACTTTTTAGATGAAATGAGTGGGAAACATGGCTGTTAGAGTAGAGAAATATTTTCTATGAGAATAAAAATTGTGTGAGGGGAATTAAGAGCTCATTATTGTGAATGTTATTCCATAGGGAAATTTTTTTCTAGATGATGTGATTGTGGAATACCGCAAAAATTTATTACTAAAAAAATGGATATAATGGAATAACTATTACTGTATGATATATAACTAATATAATAAAAGAAAATGGTAAGTTTAATGCATAAATCAAAATTAATGTCATCTCCAATAAATCCATGAATAAGATTACATAAAAAGTGGTCAAATGAACTACCTACAAAAAAAGGTCAAGAAAAAGAAAATAACAGCCCTAAAAATGACAAAATAGAATTGAAAATTTATATCATGAGTTGCCTCCAATAAATCATTAACTATTATATCATCAGGAAGATTGATGGAATGAAGTTAGTCAGAGAAGTCCATTGACTCAGTGGACCTTATCCACTAATTGGTAATGGATGCTGTTTCCTTTAACTCTAAGGGTCTCTAAGAAGGATTTACCACCTAAAATGTGGTTCGTAACAACAATTTGAGTGGTAGTAATATCATAGATTTATCTATCAATTGCCTCTATGGAATTTTCATCTGGAGAAAAACAAAACGAGTGATAACCCTTGAGGGGGGCCATTTAACATCTCTGATAGTGTGCCCAAAGTTAAAGAATTAGTAGAGGAATGTGAAATAATACAGTTGTATGTATTGAAATGAATAATTAAAAATGAATACATTTTTTATAAAATTTACATCAATTTGATTAGTTGAATTTTTGAATAGAAATATAGTGGATGGGAATAAAATTTGGTAAAATATACACCCATGAACCAGAAAATATATGTGGGTATACGAGGGTAACGATATGAAATGTGGGCATAATTGGTGGTCCCCTTGTGAGTGATGGTTGTATGCATCCTCCGTAAACATTCTATAGAATATATAATGTCATGGATAGGTGGATCATATTTGTAATAGGTATTATAGGGCTAGAAGTATCTTAGTCTTCACCAGATGTGTAGGGTAAGAAGATATATGTTGAGATGTGTCGATCCAATTGGTTTTTTTTTAAAAAAATAGGATCGATGCATATATCCTTGGTTGAAGTCTCTAAAGAATACCCCATTCCAAATAAGGTGAGGACTACTGGAAATATTCTCTGAATATCAGGGATAGTGAAACTACTAAAAAATATGTTTTTATTAGTGCTAAAAAAGAACAGATAATTGTTTTTTTATTAATATAGAGTCCCTTTTAGTAGTGATAAGAAAGCGCTGATAAAAAACCTTTATTAGTGCTAAAAAATTGATTAATTGTGTCTTTTATTAGTTATTGAAAAAGTTCTGATCAATGGATATTTTATCAACACATTTTTGGCACTAATATAAGTAAAAAAATAAAAATAAAATAATACAATTTTCTGTAAATCAGATGGTAGACCCACCCCATTTTTACAACACATTACCCCCTTCCAACATCATGTATAACCCCAACCAATGGGCACCCACCCCTTTAACATGGTTTGGCGCACCCCCCATCCATTAACAATGTTATCCCCATATGCACCCACCCACCCACACCTGCCACTACTTGGATTCGAACTCGATAACACTCCCTTGTTTGCATGAACCTCTACCACCCATCCTTCATGTTTCATTACCATATTAATTACATATCTATTTATTTATATATATTTATATATATATCATAGTTATACTAAATAAATATACTAATATATATGCGAGTGTGTGTGTGTATTTATGTATTTATATATATATATATATATGTAATTATATTAATATATTTATATATTTATTTGTATATAATATATATATTTTTAGTTATATATATATATATTTATTCAAATATTCAAATATTACTATATATTAAAATATATTTATTTATATATATGTTTAGTTGTATTTTTAACCATATATTTATGTGTTTATTAATATATATTTATAAAATTAGTTTTCAATAAATATATAATATTCATTTTTATATTCGATTAAAAATTAATAAATACATACATTTATATAAAATATATACAAAAAGAAACCCTGATATATATATATATATATATATATTATTTGTATATATAAGTGAAATTATACATAATTATATATATTTATATATAATTATATATATATTATATATTAATATTCATATACATATTTTAGAATATATAGATTACATATATTTGATTTCTAATAGTGACACACAGTAATATATATATCTACAAACACAGACATAGACATTATATATGTATATAAATATTTACATACTTTTATTTTAAATAAAATTGATTTTTTGTATTTATTTATATAATTATTATATATGTTTACATATACATTTTATATGTAAATATATTGAATTATTTACTTATAAAATTAAATTTTTTATGTATGAATATATAAAATATATATATATATATATTGTAATATATTTGATTAAAAATAATAATAGATTTTGAAAAAAATTAAAATTTTAAATCCAAAATACCAATATTAATGGAATCATTCTGAATAAATCATATCCCAACTAAAAATGGTAAAGATAACCACGTACACGAGACTAAAATACAATCTATTGTTAAAAAAATTTTGGTGTCCAAAATAAAAATAAATTTTTTGAGGCCATATCGGCTTTTTATCCTTAAAATTTGCAATAAAGGGTTCACTTGTGTCACTATTATTTAGAGATAATCCCTTGCTTCTATTTGATTTGTGTGAGATATTAAAAGGAATCTCAGATCAAAAGTAATGGTCATTCGATATATGAGTTACATTATCTATTTATTTTAGATCATTTATGATTTTTTTTAATTTTTTGTGTCTTCAAATTTTTATTTAATTATTATTACATGATAATTATTAGAAAATTATTAATGAATATTATTTAGAAAAATTATATTATATTTTCACAAAAACTCTTATATATTAAGTGTAATTTTTTATTAATACTTATCGAAAACATATTTAAAATATATATATTATATTTGTACCAATAAAAATACATTTCTATATTTCTATATTATTTTTAATGAATTTTATTGAATTATACACTTTATTATTGCTACAAAAAAATGCTGTTAAATGGTTACTTTTAATAGTTCTTTTTAGGAACTGTTAAAATCACCACTTATTAGTACTTTATCTTAACACTGATAAGGTTAAATCATTTATTAATGCATCTTTAGTGCAATCAAATGGTGGCACTGAATAAACATATTTAAGTGGTTGTATTATATTTATCGGGAGGTTTACCAAGGTTTTATATATGATGGGGAGATAATGGGGTTCAATTTAAAAGCTATCTCAATAGAAAATTTAGGTGGGTGGGTGGTTAGTGTTGAAGTTATCTCTAGTGGCTCAGCGAATATGATTTTAACACACTGACCAATAAAGCACATTAAAAAGATAAATATAGACATCCACAAAAACATTACATCTTGTCCGATGGGAATGGGAATGAGTCCTTGTTCTTGGTAGATTATTTAACATATATCCTATATTATGGGGGATGGGATTTAGTAGTAGGTAGAACTATCCTATAAGATGATGTATAAGTTGAAAGGTATATTGAGGGATTTGGAGGTGAAACATCACTAATGTTGTTGGAGTACTTAGGAACCCCCTCACAATGCTTCCTTATCTTCCAAAGGATCCCCCTCAGGTGATGTTGTACATGATTGAACGACATCATCATTCCAAAGAGCTATATGAATTATGATGTGTGAGTTAAATTAAAATTTATTTCTCTTATTACACAATATTAAAATGGAAAGTAGGATTGATCATAATATAAGGCTTGTGATATTATCAAATATATTTCTTTATATTTATTATAATACTAACCCAAACATGAATAAATGTTGACATATTATTTTATATTTATTAATTAATAAAAATAATAATGAAGTTGATATGAATATGATTAAAAGATAATGATATTGGGAATGAGGTTTAGAAATACAAATAATCACAAGAACATAAATGAAGAATTTCAACTAATATTTTAAATTATTATTTCATTCATATAATCATTACTACATGTTAATTATAAAAAATGACAAGACTTGTCTCCCTCCCAAGGAGTTAAAACTATTAGAAGGATGATTCATGAAGGTCACCACATTCTTGATTCTTCCAACCATGGAAAATATAAAACTAAAATCTTAATCAATATCATTTAATGGTTATGAAATTTTAAAATGTCTCATTCGAATCACAATCAATTTTAAAAACAATTAGTGGAAAAAAACAAAAAAAAAACAAAAAATTTATTTCCCAACAATTTTTTTTATATTTTAAGATCCTAAAATATTATTTTAAATTAAAATTATCATATATAATAAAAAAAAGGAAAGATAAATAGATAAATATTATTACACTATGTTATGTTTGACTTTATCCCTTCTATTAAATTCCACCCATTCTCACCAAGAAGAATTTTGGTTATCAACTCTCGAGTGACTTTTTTCTCTCATACCCAATGTTTGTGACATATCATGTTGACTCCCATATAATGATACCTAGATGTTTATTTTATTCTGCCTCAAAATCACTGACTTAT
Organism: Viscum album; assembly: GCA_963277665.1. Taxonomy (NCBI): domain Eukaryota; kingdom Viridiplantae; phylum Streptophyta; class Magnoliopsida; order Santalales; family Viscaceae; genus Viscum; species Viscum album. The sequence goes on from OY728157.1 coordinate 2,013,122,127, forward strand.
ACAACCACACAAATTATATATCATCCATTGAATGAATTATTATTTTTCTTTCTGTCACTTCCCATGTGTTTTTGGTATTACATCCCCCAAATATCACCTTAATATAATTATTATGAATCATTAATTAAAATTTCAAATTTATTTTAATTTGTAAAAAGTTTTCATCATCTCTGTAGACACTTTAATCAATAGATTTTCATGCAAGGATTTCACATCATGCTCAAAAAAATATTCAACATCACAACCAACTGTATATTTTTCTACAAAATTATGAACAGAGAACATCCCAAATAACGGTTAACAAATTAATCTTTAGTCATACCTAAGTAAATAAATGTATTACTTGTTTTAAGTTTTCATAAAATTCATTCAATATATTCACAAATATCATGATGGGATCATATAGAATTGAGAATCAGTATCATCAATGTTTAGTATCATTTCATGTTTTTAAATAAATATATAGAAAAATGCCACAACATTGCATATCTAAATGGAAACCACTTTCATCTAGCTCCATGTGATGATCCCAATGTCCAATAGAATGTCAGTACAAGTGGCCAAATAATCACAAGAGAAAATCCATAAAATATATATAGTAAAAAATAAAACAACATCACATTTGAATAATAATAAAATATTTTATCTTTGTCATCCTAAGAATGATTGAACTATGTCATAAAATTATTTCATCAAAAAAACTCTTATCAAAACAAAATTAACCAAAGTAAGTGTGTCTTTGTTTTTGGTATTTAATAAAAATGTATAGTTAAAAAAAAATTTAAAAAGTTCTATGAAGGATACATGGGGCCTTCCACCTTTTAATCCCCAACAACCTTTTCCACAGATCAGTGACCTGGAAATGGTAGTGGGGGTGTTGCTTATTTTTTTCTAAATATAATTAGAAATGTGGTATGGGGATCCTTTAACCTATATAAAATATCGAAGGTTCCCTATTACCACATTTTAGATAACTCCCAATAAAAGAACACCCCTCCCTTTCCTTATCAATTTAGAATCTATTCTTATCTCAATATTTCATCCTCTCTCTCCCAATAATAATTCTTCTTCATGTGTGGTGGATCTAAAGGCGTAAACAATTTCATGATTTTTTTTCTTATGCTCATTAATAGGTGTTTTTTTATATAATTTAATGTTATTTATTTTTATAATTTAATTATATTTACATAGTTTTAAATATATAAATTTGTTGGTAGTTTAATTTGTTTTACATAGTTTCGAATTCAAAGATAATATTAGTAGTTATTAAGTATTGATTAACTAATCAATAAATTTGGATTAATATTTAAATAGAAATAATGATTATCTATTATAATTAACTAATTAATATCATATGATGCACTTTTTATTAAGGCATAATTAAATACGGATTAAATAATTCATAACTAATTATTATTGGATGTTTAAATATATATTTAGTAATTATTTGATAATTATTAAGTATTTATTAAATTTTTATTAAATTATGATAATGTAATGATTAAAGATATATTGTGGAATGAATAAAGAATTAATGGTTAACTATTCATTACTTTCTTTATAATTATTTATATGGTAATAATTTAAGTAATTGTTAAATAAGTATTATGTATTAATTAATAAATAATTATGTAATTATATAAGAATGACTACAGGATGATTAATGAATGTTCTATGGAAGAATAAATAAAGATTATGGAAAATTGTAAAATGAATAATAAATTATTAACGAATGAATAACCAATTTTTAACTAATGGTTAATCACTGTTTAACTAATGGTTAACTAATAAGTAACTAATGTTTAAGTAATAATCAATGTCATCTTTTGGTATTTATGAAAATTTTCTAAAATTTTTTTGTATAATTATTCTATGATTACCTATGCAATAAAATAACAATTCGGATACAAATAAGTGAATGTGGCTCTGGAAACGATGTACCTATGACTAACACTTCTGACAATGTGTCTCAGGACAAACTCAGGGTATCCTGGTACTAGAAAAGAAGAAATTATTCATATTCAAATTGACACTCCAAAGTGATATAATCTAGATGACTCACATATACTTTATAAACTACTGAAATTTCCTTATGATGATTAAAAAACGGTTCTATGAAAATTGGTATCATTGTTTAGTATATAAAAATATGTTCTAAAATTTTTGAATCATAAAAAAATTATAAGGATATTTTACATAGATAGGACCTGTAGATATATAGATCATGAATCCTTCAATATAATATTATATTATATGTTGTGACATATATTAGGATGATTATATATTCTACTTGATGGTGATTCAAGACATTATATTTGGAGTATGAAGAAACACAATGATTAAGGAAGATCGTAATTACATTAATCTAGACATGCGATAAGATCATAACTTAATGGATGTGAAATTTTTGTCCACCATTATTGCAGATATGATTAGGACATTCCATGATTATCCTATTTCTCCTGTGCAAGGGAGGATGAAAAACACATCTAGTTATCATATTTCTTATATTATGAAATGAATGGAGAATCAAAATGAAATATTGATGTTCTAAAGTTATTAGGATTATTTGTATTAGGTGTTTCCATAATATCATTCCTTAATGATAACAAAAAACAATATATTCTTTCATCATTGTATTAATGCAAGGTACCTAAAAATAAAATATTTTATCCATCTCTTGATCAATTTCATCGGTTTTATGGGGCAATCCTCCCATGTATCTTTGAATTACATTTTACAAAAATGTTTATATATATTAATGGGTCATTTTTATATGGAAAATAAAAGGGCCTATTATTTATTTTAGGATCCCAATATTGAAAATGATAACCTCTAACACATTAATATTACACTATAGATAAGTAAAACTATGAATCGTGGTGTTTTTTGATTGTATCAATAACCATTTCACATAAATCCGGGGTGTTTTCATGATATCTGATCAGCATAGGGAAATAAATTATAAAATAAATACAGACATTGATATAGGGAGACCCTATAATACACATCATTAGTACTTCATCATACACATTTCTAGAAATGTCTTGAAAACATTCCCTAACAAACAGATGAAGAAGGTAATCATGTTGATTGGTACAAAATTATTTAAATTTCTCACTATATAATCATAATTATAAAATAAATTTATGTGAAATATGATCACTTTTTAGTTTAATATGATATGTATCAAAGGTTTTTTGATTAAAATTACTAAAACAAATATGCAAGGATAATCAAGAAGTGTATGATTATATCATGCAAAATATAAATGATAAATGGAAATTAGAAATTGACATTAGAATGTGGTATAAAAAAATGAAAAATAATTGGTGTGAATTAATGGTATCATCATGAGGATTTTATAGTTACCTATAACTTCTTTATATTATTATACATTTTATCTATGTGTAAATAACTTTATTGAAAAAAAAGAAACCAGCCATAAATGAGATTTAACAGGAGCTAAGGTAAGGAAGGTAAATTCAATGTGAGATTGTAAAAAACATTAAAGAAGCATCTGGGTACCATGTCTACCAATTCTTATGATAAGACTCTAGATTTGAATTTCATGAGCATTCAGACCACATCACAAATTGCATCAATGAAAAAATATTGGTATTACTGAATGTGAGGTAATGTCACTGTGTAAACTTCTAGGCCTTGTAGTTTCCTTGTGCACATGCCAATCATAGAATATTACTAATGAACAAAAAATTTGAAGAATATGATCATCCATTGTACTGGATGGAAACCATTTCTAACTATTACTCTTCACTATGGATGCATATTCGGGAGTTTAGATAATTTTAATTACTTTAAATCCAATATAGAGTGATACATGGAAACAACTTGTTGCATAAATGATGGAGATTGATGTCTAGTTGAATGTAGAATTAGATAGACTGGCCTCAAGAACATGGTAAAAGTTATAGATGCATAATTTTTCATTGAAAAGGTTATTCCTAGAAACAATTCCCTAACATTATGTATCATGTTCACACGGTCATCCTAAATGTTGTATTATATATTCTTTAATCTTCTATTATTGTTAATATAATAATTTTAATATAATATTTTTTTTAGAATTGTATGATATCACCATATACATTCAATATCAAATACCAACAATTCGTTCATAATCACATTAAAAGGAATGTGAAAATATAATTTGAGGTGACATTTACAAAAAATAAATATTTCCCTACATAAACTATATAGAAATTCATGTGATTAAATAATCATGACGCATACCATCATGTGGGAAATCATACATAAATAAGATAGCACACAATTTTCAAATAATTTTTTTTCATAAAAGATGTATATATATATATATACATATATAAAACCATATCTTTAAAATCCCCATTTTAATGTCAAAACCATATCTCAAAATTAATTTAGAAATATTCATTAAGAAACATAAATAAATGAACATTTATTTTTTTAAATAATTAGTACAAAAAACATTTAGAATAGACATGGAATGTTCTACACCATATCAATCATAACATTCTGATTACCACAATATTATTTTTACATTTTACAGTGATGAATTATTTCATTTTTTACATACAGTTTGAAGAAACATATCTACTCACTAATCAGGCTACACATGATCCCTAGGCCATGAAATTGTGTGATGATGTTCAATGGATCAGGGTACATTAAGTGCATTGTTTCCATCGCATGTTACTTTAACCCTTTATTAATCTATACCTACAATCTGTTGGATTATACAGAATTGCAATATCTATTTTTATATTTTTTAATCATCAACTACATGATACCCCCATAGAGAGGAGGAGACCAAATACAAACCCATTCCACCATCATATGGGATATATGACTATCACCGTCTAGAATGTTGTAGTCCTTCTCATTTTTTCGATCTATGAGTAATTCATTATTTGACTCACCCATACAAACTAGCATATCATTGTCAAGGGATAGATAGACATTGAAATTTTTACCAATGATTTGAAATACAATTGTGGGTCGATATCTTGGGGATGTCTTGAGAGGAACTGTCAACCTTTACCAGATGATGTTGATGAGAAAACATTCATCCATCAAGCTCGTGAATATATATTAAGGATGATTGGAAGGACAATATACAATAATTAGTCAGGTATGCATGTGCACATGAATTATCTTGAGATGGGGGAGGAAATTGACCATTCTAGGAAGTACATTTAGGGATCTTCATACATGGAATACACATTTAGATAATTATGCCTAACATTCTCTATGGACAAAATAGATCTCGAGTGATGCACCATCCATCATCAAAATATGGGCATGGGAGCACATCCCCTCACCCTGACCATACATTATTAGTATGATGCTTCCTATAGAGGTGTTACATGATTCCTCACATGGATGCTAGTATGATAACTCATATTTAATGGTTTCTCATACTAGTATGAGTTATTAAATTTAATATTTCTTATTCGTCATTTTTTATGTTTCATTTTCAAGGTGGACCAAAACAAATATTGATTTAATTCTGACGCACCATATGGGTTCATAACACTTCATGTAGGATAGTATCCTACCATAAATGGTATATATATATAATCTATCATTATATAAAAAATTTAATAATAGAATAAATTTAAATTTTTAGTAAGGAAACATTTTGACAAATTTAAAATGCCATTTAAGATTCCATGGATGTCATACTTGGCTTTGTTGGAATAGTTTCTAAAAAATGGTGTTGGTCGACATTAGGATTTTATGAATGTAGTTCCACTCTTTCAATTTCATATTATTGAATATAATCATCCTGAATGAGTCATGTTCTAGTTTGTCTATGTTTAACTGATGCCATTTCCGCTAAGACTAACATTGGATCTTCATAACTTCAAGCTAATAGGGTAGAAGGATGATGACTGACATTGAAGACATGCAGATTATCTTAACCTCTAAGGAATATGATAAGTACATCATATCCTGGGTGTACCTATGATGTGATTCCATCTTTTTGTGATGGTCGTGTATGAGCCATTTTATAGACTAATGCTTATACAGTATCTTAACCAAAATGGAATATATTTTCATGATATGGTATGTCAATAAATTTTAATTAGTTTCTTTATTGAATAATTTTCTAAATAATATTGAATTTTTTTTCACCATATTTAGTAAGATAATATTATTAACATGACTAGTCCATAAGAGGAAGGGGTTTCTATCTAGGTAATGATATATGTTTTAGAATTATCCCGAGATAACCTTTGATATTCTACTATAGGGAGTGGTGGTTCATTCTGAAGAAGTATAGGTTCTTACTCAAAAACCTCATACAACAGTTTCTAATGCCGAGGAACCATGACAGTGATGATGTATACAATAGCTTCCTTCTTATATGGCCTTACCCATTCCACTAGTAGAGATTGAACACTAGTACTGTAATCTCATACTATTGGGAATGTGTATCCAGAAGAATGTGATATATATTTATTGAGAGTATATTCATAGTTTTTTTCATCTTGGTGTCTTGATACTTCATATATTATATTGTTCTACACGGTGAGGATGGAGGGTCCTTCTACCTCACTCATGGGATATGGACCGAGAGAGCAGTATGATATCTAATTGACACATATTTCCTCTTAAAAATGGTCACAACTTGTGATTGTTAATGATTTATTACATGAGGATCAAACCTCCCAAGGTCATCGTACTCAACCACAACATAGATCTCAACAATCTTGATATGGTTGTACTATTCTTGGACCACTATGTTTGAAGAAACCTCCACATAGACATTGATTATACAAATTCATAAATTTTGATGTTATGGTTAAGTTTAATCATAACCTTTACTAATAACATTTGATAGTATGTTTATGTGTCTATGTTGAGGAACCAGTATGAATCATATGAAAGGATAAAAGAGTGGTTTAATTAATTTCATAATAAATTGTCGAAAGGTATTAAGATTCATTGATCGAATCAATGTGTTCAATGCCATATTTAGGAATTAAAAAAATCTTATGAGGGATTGTGGGATATTATCATAGCTCACAACTTATGGAAAACCATAGTTGAATAGTGTTTCTAAGATAATGAATCATTGAAAATTGAAAATTATTCAATCAATGATGATTTAGTGTGATCTTATTATTTCATTATGGGGATTTACTATTAAAATAGATTTATTTATAGTTAACAATTTCATTACTAATGTCATCATAAAGAGACTATGAGATATATTCACTCGTAAATGTCTTAAAATATATTTTATTAATATTTATAGTGGTGAGTAACTAATATATAATTTTTTTTTTAGTAAACATAACCCTAAATTAGTGAAATGAATATTTGATGTCTATCTCTAGGAAACTATAGGATATAATTTTTTTTAATAAAACAGAAAACAATTTGTTTTTCGATAAATCAAATATATTCATTGAGAAAGTGTATATTAATTGAGTAAATAAGTGTTAAAATTTGATCATGAAAACATTAAGGACAATCAAAACTAATGTTATCCGAATTTGAAAGATGTCTATGTTAAATAAACAGTTTTGGATGATGAACTAGCTCAAGTAACACTATAACCTCCATGATCTATTATGATTCTTTAGGGGACTAAGATATTTGAATTTTTTTTTGGAAAGTGATTATTATGTAATGTTCATATATGATAATACTACAATATATTTTGTGTATATTGAGTGTGCTAATTATATGAAATGGTTAGAAGGAATAAAATATTAAGTGGACTCCGTGTACGAAAACAATCTTTTGGACTTGGTGGATCTACATAATAACATAATATACCTAGATTTTAAGTGGGTGTTTCACAATAAAAATAATACTAATATTAGGGTGTCAACATATAAATAATACCTGGTGGAAGCATCTACAAAGAAAATAGAGGTATTGACTATGAAGAAAAAATTTCATCAGTTGTGATGATAAAGTTTATTAAAATAATTCTTATAATGACCTAGATCTCATATAAACATTATTACATGATATTTATCATGAAATTCAATATAATTCTCCGAAATATATTGAGGTCCAACATAATTATAAATTGGGTATATGTTAAAAACAATATCATAGACTTTTATTCATTTCTGGATACTTCCTCACACATATCACCTTAAACTTACGACATGGAATATCATGGATACATACATAAAATAATGGGTAATCGGTAAATACCATTTTGGTTATCACATAATAAAATTGGATAACATATCATCCTATTCCATAACAAAATAATTAAAATCTAAAGGTAATGACTATAAAGAATATTTTAAAAATTGGCATAAGTGTCAAATATCATAATAGAATGGTATATTTTAGAGATCATAAAGTGTTGCAAAAAAATAATACATTTCATTATAATTTATATATTTATAATGATAATTTTAAAATAGTTATCTAATAATGAAAAATATAATTATTATTTATCTAAATGTAATGAAGAATAAAACACAATATATGTGATTTCTAATAATATACATATAAACCATAATATACAAACCAATATATTTCTAAATATATAATCATGTATAAATAATTATTTTATAAAATATGGTAGGGGGATTTCCTCATATCATGCACATTTAAAAAAATTGTTACGCATTTTTTTTAACTTTGAAGAAGAAAAAACATAATAAATCCACCTATGTTTGACCAAAATGTTCAACTGATATAGATAGAATGAAAATTGCATTCCTTTCTATATATGAATATTTTCATCTATCCATTTTCATCGTACATTTATAGTGATGAAAATAAGCCACTGACTATAAGAGGATATTGGTTTCAATTTACACTTTTTTTTCAAAGTCAATATTGTTCAAATCACTACAAATATCAGAATTACCTCATGAACTAAATCCCAAGGCTAGTCAACATAATCATCAATTGTCGGACTATAAAAAATTATAATTTATAATAGTGGACTGTCAGAACTGGATTTAGCTAGTCAGGGATCCGAATATCTACAACAAGAAAGAAAAACCTCCTTTTCAGAAGGGTTTATTTCCATAAAATTTTGATAAGGTTTTTTGTTAGTTGTTCGATGAAGGATTCTAATCGAGCATAGACAATTGACTATATTTAATCCATATCATAGATAATAGATCCCTATTAGTCATCATTCTAATTGGGATCAATTATCATCTTCAAAAGATTATTCATGGTTTCATCGAGTAGAAATAGATTATCTTATTCATATAAGGTTGATGAACATCAGCTTACATCTTCCATAATCCTTCTCAACATTCTTTTGGTTCGAGTTACCATAGATATCATAGATAAATCAATTAGGTGTTCCCATGAAATTTTCTTTGTTGATGCCTTCCCTATTTCGCTATGTGAGTGTTTGTGGACTATTGTATATGTGGAAAACATGATAAATCCATTATCTAGCAATTGATGAATTTCAAGAACATAATATAAACTATATAAAAAGAAATTATGAAATTACATGAATAAATATCCCAAATTAATTATATAAAATGAATTTTCAATTTTTAATTAATAAAAACAACATAAAAAATGTAAATGAACTAAATATAAACATATTATTTTGTTAAACAAATTTACAGATAAAATTTAATAGAAAATTTCTTAAAATAGTAATAATATTAATTAAATAACAAAATAAACAAAATTGATGAAAAAAATGAGTTATAATTAAATATTAATAAGTATTAATTTATTTTTATAAAATAGTAAACATAAAAACCCAACCTAAAAATTAATATATTTATAGGAAAAATAAAACTGTGATAAAATAATAATGAATGAAAAAAAAAGAAAAAAATCAAGGAAATTGTAAAATAGAACAATTAAACTATTATAATATGTAGGAAATATTTCCAAATAAACCTATGAATGAAAATTTTATTATATATAATAATAATAATAAATATTAAAAAAATTAATTATATTACTAAATTTACTATCAACTAACCTAATAGACATAATTAACCAAATTAAAGTCTTCAAAAGCGTCAAAAGCATTATTTGAAAACAAAATTGATGTAGTAAAATATATCAAATAAAGGCCAAATTAGGTTCTAATGATGACTGGGTTTATAAAGTGATAAAAACAACAACATTCATGGTTAGGTGTGTAATGAGACTCATATCCATAAGAGTGTGAAAGGTATTCCTCTCCCAGCCCTCAGAATACTGGGTGAAATTTCAGGCAATGTTCACCATGGGGATACCATGGTGGTTGAAATAAAATGGAACCAAGCTTGACTAGAGGCCCTATGAGAGTATCCAAGGGATAAAAATCATGGGCCAAACCCTAATGAATAATCCATAGGATGTAACCCTACATCTGGGTTCTCTTCACTGTATGTGGGTCATAGAAACATGAAATGTCATGAACTATCCCCACATAGTTCTTCAGGGTGTCAATGTTGTTGGGATATATTCTGAGTGATACATATGTTAGGTATGTGGAAAATATATTTTATTATTTTCTTACTGTGAATCTAAAACAACAAACTATAAGCTCCTATGTATTGCCTCCCAATCATATAGAGACTGGAATGATATCTATGTTGGACTTGTCTTGTAACAACCAAAAGTTCTCCAAATATTTCTCCTCATCCACCTAAACAATAAATTAAAGGTGAATCCATCCAATAATCATCCTTAATACCTTGAATAGAATGATTTTATGAAGTCCTTCGAGGTTGAGAGCAATTTTTCTCCCCATACTATTTGAATGTTGAAGATCTACAAAGACATTATGTTTAGGGTTCAAGAAATAGACGTCAATAATTGAATGAAAAATTCTAGGTATCACCCATGTAATGGAGGGGGTGAGAATGTCAATATATAGGAGATTATATAGAATAAAAACTAGATTCATAAGGATTCTATGAATGTTCCACATCAAATGGATAAGGATCACATTGAAGACATTTATGTTCGGGGGTTTCATCATAGTGGGCTACACATTATTTATACGATGATCCTTCTCCATTGGTGAAAACCATATTGCAAATAGGGTAATGATTATGATAGTGAATTTAGTAGTTGTCTTGTGGATTATGGAGTAGATAGAGGATGAGGTTGGTTGCATTGATGTGGGAGGAGATTAAATGTATAGGGTTTTTGTGAGGATGAGGTTCGAGTTTGAGTTATCTGGGTTGGAATATGAACCATTAACATAACCCCTTGGTTCTTAGGTAAAATACATTAATATTCACATCATGAATTTTTGTTCATAAAATGAATAGTTGGTAATTTACCATTACATATCTCATAAAAATGACCTTTTGAATAAGTCCAAACATAGAATCATTAGTATGTATATTCATTCCCTATCCCTATGAAGACAACAAAACCATATTAAAATCATAAAAAAATTGTAATCTTTTAATGAAATATTGTTGTGTTCTAATCATTTCTAAATTTCACATAGAGAGCTGGTCATTCCTAGGGTTTCATGATTATTAAAAAATGACAGACCCATCGTGAGATAGCTCTTGTTAAATTTTCACTTGTTTTCTATTGACATTGGAGGTTAGTCTATCTCATAATTATATTTCCATCGTTACATAAATGAATATATTAATTATTTCAAAAAATAATTAAACTTGGGATTTCAATTTTCTAGAAAATTACATTAATCATTTATTAAATGCGAGGAACTAATCTCATATCATGAATATCCTGCAGATGATGCATAGATCATTACTTCTTTATATTTTTAATACATTTTCGAATATTCACTAGAATGGTTTTATATTATTTCGCTGACTCAACTAATATTAGAAACCCATTCATCCATTCACTAGGACTAACTATGTTTATGGTTTAATCACCTATATTTGGAAATATGGAAATTCCAATAGATGGTGACATGGTATATGGTATACAAGCCATAAGGATGTCTTGTAGATCAGTGTTTTATAAGAATTATAACACTCAAAAAGTGAAATATTCTATTTTTTATCCATTACTTATTTCTCTTATTTACATTCTTATCAAAAAACTGGTTAATTTATCTATAGGATAGGTTCCAACTTCCTTTTAGTTTCTGGGTTTTAAGGGGTTCTATTATTATATAATATTTCTTACTTTTAAAGAATCACATTTATGGTATTATTATTTAAATGTGTTCCCTCATCACTAATGTGTAATTGGGGAGATCCAAACCTTTACAAAGTTATTTTTATTAAGAAAATTAAACACCACATTAGATGGGTCGAGACTTTTGGATTTTTTCCTACCCACATTGAGATATATTTTATAAAGAACGGTTTGGAAATATTACAATATTAACTAGAAATTGATCCCATTCAATCTATTTCCTTGACATCGAAGTTATCAACATCTTATATGGGATTATATTGAATGTCATGTCTTTCTCCAATGTGATAAATCTTTTGGAACATATCATTTCATTTCATAAAGATCATTTCACTCTAATGGAGTGTGGGATAGAAAATCCCCTATAAATGATTTTACCAATGGTGTGATTAGACCCATTGTTTCCTTTAAACGGGGACACATGGAAATATTTTAGTGCGATAAAATTTCACCTTATCAGGTAATGTGACACATAAAATCATCAACACATTTCATAAATAATAGTGGATCATCCTAGTATTTGTTTGAAATTTCATATAATAACTTCTTCATCTGATGATAAGAGAAATATAATTAAAGGTTCCATTTGGAGAAATAGTTTGTTATATCAATAAACCATGTTTTAGCAAGTAAATACAAATAGAATTATTATTCATAATGGAATTTATATATTATTTCTATAACATTGATGTTTGAATCATTGGGTAGTTCTACATTGATAGATTATAAATGATGACATACTATATCTCATTAGTGTATTATATGTAAATATAAAATTCATGAAATAGTAACATCCACATTATCGAACATGATATTCCTTTTTTTTATTTATCAGATATCTTAATATTGTATGATTATTCTAGACATAATCTCTTGATCGAACAATGAATGATTGAAATTTATCAAATAGAAATATTATTGCATAAATAATTAGTTTGTAGTTGTTTAATAGGTTTGGAAATCATTATGATTATGGATGGAGTAATATATGGGTTTATATATATGGCCAACCCACTACCAAAAGAATTTGATGACCTAAAATTCCCACATATCGCACATCAACAATAAATCCACATCACTGTGAAGTGAGAAAATAAATAGAGCTACCGCCTGGTAATTTTTGAGAGTCACAATAGCCCACATACCGAGTTCATTGAATTATAATGATACATACTTGGACATTATATGTGTCAATGGTCAACATATCTGAGAAATATCTTTTAAAAATCCATCATATAATCATTAATGGATGGGAAAACTCATAACAGCCAATACATTTGTAGTTTCTTATACTTCATTAATTACATTAATATGTGTTTTATAAAATTCAATTACATGATTTTTAACATTTATACTTCAGGAATAATCAACTACACAATATAAAATGGATTTTTATACAATTTAGCATTGGAAATTCATCATTAAAATATTATAGTAGATGTTATTAATTACTAAAACTTACCGTGATGGATTTTCCAAAAATGAAAAAATCATATATAATGATCTCAAAAACACATATATCATATCATGAAATATTTGTGTCATTAATCATTAGAATTTTCTATATGAATTACAAATTAAAATTTATATTGGGCAGTATGGGAATATTTGAAATGGATATGTGAACATTGCCTTTGAATAATCATCTTGGTCATCATATTTTTGATTGTATATAGAATATCAATCCCAGAAATAATAGTATTTTTTCTTGTATAATCTATCAAGAATGTCATATATCAATGGGAGGGAAAAATATTTATTTTAGGTCACTATACTGGGATTTATATAATATATTTATTCTTATAATATAGTAACGTTCTATGTTGGGATTAATACATTTTAAATATTTTTAATCAATGTATGGTATACAATATCTAGAAGTACATATAGTGGGATCAACCATTTATAGTGATATATGGAGAAAATAAAACCAGGTCAAAGAATATTTATAACATTATTTTTTAATAAATATTTAATGTGGAGAGGGTGAGAATCAATTATTATTTTACATTGGGTTTATATCCATCATCAATTAATATTTTATGACTACAGATGGTAGAGTTTATCTTCTTAACATCAGCTATTGAACAATCCATTATGTTAGTATATTTTTAACTACTAAAATATCCATATCCTACCCTTGTATTAATTTATTTCATATAATTGTAGGAATATTGTTCTTAGTATAAATAAATTATTATTTAAGAGTTCCTGGAAGGGGAATTATCTCAATTGATGGTGGATTAAAAGTTGATGGTGTGAATTTTGGACAAGATTCTCTTTCAAGTGTCAGGGATTTATATAATCTTTTTGTATTCACTAAATTCATCTTTTTAGAGGTGTATGATCTCCCATATTCATCAATATATATTAATCTTATTCTTTTTAATTGAATAAAATCACATGACACTAAAGTGATTGATCACATTTCCTAGCTACATTGACAAAATAAAAATCAACTTATTCTTCACTAGATCAGAATAAAATTATAACATGTTTCACATCGACGAGTGATTTTTTTATCATGAAAAATGATTATCCAAGAAGGATGGGGACGTCAACTTCACCCTCTAGTTCTAGGATGAGTATGTCAATATGGAAATTGATCTTAACTTCCATAACTATGAAAATTCTTGTAATGTCTATAAGGATACCTGATAAATATATCAATAATAAAATGTGCTACACATAATATATTAAATTCCCTGAGTACCAAACATAAAAATACAGTCATTCTAATAAGGCTAATTATCACACTATGAACACAAAAAATACTCCCAAAATTGAACAACCCAATTGTGCATGGGATCAAGAAACATCAATGTTCTATTAAATTTGTGGAATATTATACTAATAAATTGTATATAATTCCAAATTCAAGGATACAACTCATATTTATTCAATTTTATTCTTTTTAGAGATTTATTCTGTTAATAATTAATCATAAGTAATCAACTATGAAATAAAATATATAAATGATGTGCTGATGTTGAGTTATTTAAATATGTCTATTAATTTTTATTACTTATCCTCTATTTTTCTCTTATCTCATCCTCTATTATAATATAGGATTTGGTTGGAATTGTGGTATTTTCCAGATAGACACCATTTTTGTGAGATTTCCTTAGGCCTTAGTTTTTACTCATATATTGACTTCTGAGTGAGGAATTATTTTTGGGTTTTAATTTTATTGTTAAACTACTTAATAATTTGGATTTGATGCATATATCATTCAATCATCACATGTACATATCTATTTTTGATTTAACTTATTTCCTATTGAATGTAATATATCCTTAGAGAACACTCTCAAATGTGTCTTAGTATTATCATTCAGTGTGACTGGTAGTAATTCTATTAGAGTCCTGGAAAATTCCATTACATTATCTTCAAAGATGAAAGGGTTACAATTTTTTTAATATCCCTATCAAATATTTTCATTCATTATAATATCTCTATAAATAATTTTTTTTTGATTATTTATGTTTTACTAATTATGTTAGGTTGCTTATATATTTTTAAGTCAATCATGCTTCTAAAGTTATTGTAATGTATCGGACCTCTCCAGTCCCTTACTTTGTTAAATTTTGGTGTTGGAGGTGTTCCGGGAGGTCAAGGGGACTTATCCCCAACACTTTGCCAAATTTCCGGTTCTGTGAACAGTGTTTCCAGTTTTATGAATAGTAACAGATCAGTCTCACCGATCGGTCTGACAGATCGGTCTCACCGATCGGTCTGACAGATCAGTCTCACAGATCAGTCTCATCGATCGGTATGACAAATCGGTCTCACCGATCGGTCTGACAGATCGGTCTCACTGATCGATCTGAGAGAACGGTCTCACTGATCGGTCTGACAGATCGGTTTCACAGATCGGTTTCATGTACAGTAATGGTGGGTGAATAGTGTTTCCAGACTCCTACAGTTTTTCCCCTTTTGACGTTTCCATTGACATAAAATACATTTAAAGCCTTATTTTAAGGACTCTTAAGGCCGATTCAAATTCCATAAATCCTATATTAATTATTCCTAATGCTTGAAATGTTTTACTTGGTCAAACCGCGTGGGTTAATGCGATCCGTTTTTAATGGAGAATTAACCGTATCTTAAACCGTCGTCCCATTAAATCTTAAAATGGGATGAGATATCATTCTCCCTTGTTCTTTCCCTTTGTTATCAACTAAGAGGCGCTAGAACCTTTCAATCCTTCCTGTAGGAGTTTCACAATAAATCTTTACTCCTAGGATTGGTTCTGCTCTGTTTTGGATGCAACCAAACTGTGTCGGTCAATCATCCCAATAAGGTATGTTTTATTATCATTCATTTGGGGATCATATTCTCTTGTTACTCCCTTTCATATTATACCATGTAATTTCCATGATTGTAATGGGTTTTTCTTGGGGTTGGTGGTACTGTCGTAACGTGGCATCCTCTGGTGGATGCAGTTGTCACGAGAGGAGTATTATGACCCGTGGTGTTGATAAAGGACGTCAAGAACTCTTCGAGGTAGGGGATTCATGGCTTCTCTAATTGTATATGTGCAATTGTAGAATTAGCATGATTTAGTCCTCTAGATCACAATAAAATTGACCTAATTAAATACTTGAATCGGATTAAAAGAATTTGTTGATAACTTGTTGTTTCTTTATACCGTGATAACGGTTTGCCTCATGTTTTCCTAGATAGAGTGATATATGTGTTTTCTTTGATTTGTTGTAAGTTAATGATAGAAATTGATAATTAACGTAAATCCAGAATTAATTGTTAATTAATTGGCTAAAAATAAAGAGGCATGTAAATTTATCTGGTTATTGCAGTTGTTGTAGTCATTCTAATTTGAGGATAATCAAATTAGGGAAGTAAGCATGGTTATTTAAATTGTGATAGCTTACTGATTAGGTATCCCATAATTAGAACCTACGAATAACAAATCTGTTAATTCAATATGGATTGAAGAACAGATTATGTGGGAATTTCAAAAAGGGTTCTGAGTTACCCTCTTGTTGTTAAAGGGTTAAGAGCCCATGGTTGTGACTGTTGTTTTCATGCTACTTGTGCTGTGATGTGATCCTGGATGACTGTTGTGATATGTAGAGGCATGGAGGACTTGTGGGTGTGGTAGCAGATGACGCCTAGAGTGGCGAGATGCATCAGTTTATGCATGTGGGTGTCGGGGAGGACACCAGGGGTGATGAAATGGGATTGATGTGGTTGCTGGATGCTTATGGTTTCCTTTGAATGATAATCTGCTTGCTTTTCCCCACTTCTCAGGGCAGCTGGTCTTTCTACCCTTCTTCCAAAGGAGGCGAAGACGCGCGGGGTATGCCATGTGCTTTCCGTGTTTAGCCTCTCGAGGGAGAATGGGTCTATGCTCTTTCTATAGGCAGCAAAGACTCGACGAGTAGTATATCTACTCACCGTGTTGAGCCTCCTTTGTTTTTAGTAGCATACGATGCTTTTCTAGAATGCCTGGGAATATGGAAAAGTAATTCTGTAATTAATGTTTGATTAAATGGTGAAAATACACGGGGATGGAGATACTAGAATTTTTAAGGTGATGTAAATCTTAAAAGGAGCAGTTGATTTTTGGGTGTGATGCTAATGAAGTTTAATGTTAAATTGTTCATAGTTAATTAATGTTTAAAGAATTAACTAATGTACAGTGGAACTGATTAAATAATAATGGATTAATCTAATTAATCTCTTCAAATGGTTGTGTGCTTATAGGAAACCTAGTCTTTGCAGTAGCATCCTGGAGTCTGAGAGACGTTAGTTGTAGTTGTATCTAAGACTAGGTAATTCCCATAGTGTGGATGTGAGTTATATATATATTCTGTAATTTTTGTGTTTCTATACACTACTCCACCCTGTCGGTAAGGGAAACTGACACCCCGGGGATTCTGACCCCTGGGGGGTGTTTTCCCCAACATTTTGATGGGAGGTCGAATGGCTGACTACCCCCTTTGGCCCCGCTCTCTACTCTTGGTAGATACTTGTGCCATGAGGCACAGCGGTTAGTTACCCCATATATGTGTGTAGAGGGCTGTAATGGCATGTGGTTATTCACACACATATATCCTCGATATAATATCCTATGGACTACTATAGGTGTAATGTGTATAGGCTATGATGGATTGAGGATCCTTACTCGGAGTATGGGCTGTAATGGCTTGAGGTATTATACCCGATGTATGATACACGTTATGCGGGATGTGGTGGCTCCCTGAACTTACCCGGTTGCTTTTGGATGTGAGGATGGTGCGGTGCTTTGACCAGGTGTCTGCGGGCAAGCCTATGTGGTGCATGAGGTGCAGTTTGTGGAGCTTAACCCAGGTGTCTACGGGCAAGCCTTTGGAGAGAGATGCACAGGACGTATATCGTTGGTGCAAAGCGGCAAACCAGTGGGTAAGTAGTTTCGGGGTACCCTTGTTATTCTTTATTATATACTATATTCTTGTATGTGTTACTTGGTGAGAGTAGCCATGGTGAGGTTGGTAACTTAGTATACATGTTTAGGTGACGAGTTAGTTTCACTTGATGTTCACTAGGATTTAGCATGCTTTCTTTACTTTTGCACGAGAGGCTTGGAGAGGATCCTACTGAGTATACTGTTATACTCACCCTATATATATATTAACTGTTTTTCAGGTCACTTGGAGAAGGTTGGAGATCAAACAGGTTCCTACTAGCTTGTGGTTGGAGGAGGATCTGTTCGGCCTTATGGTCCCTGCTGTTTTACTTTCTTTTTGGTACTTTTAGTTTCCCCTTTCAGTTGTAGTACTTCTACATGACATTTCATATATGTACTTGGGTTTCATTTATATTCCAGTTCTGAGTTGGAGTTGATTGGAGTCTATTCTATCTCTCTCTTCTGCATGTGTTCCCATAGAGGGTAATGCCTCCCATTTTTGTGTTTATTATATCGTCGGTGCTAGTCGCCAACCCGGGGCCTACTGGAGGCAGGACTCGGGGGTCATTATCTCTCTTCTCACATTGTTGGCCCAGGAGGGGTACACTTTGTGGGGAGGGGGTCGTGACAGAGTGGTATCAGAGGTCTGGTTGAGGGATATGATGGAGTTTGGAGTTAGGTACAGGTGAGGAAGCATGGGATGGTAGGGCGACGGTGTCATTCATGTTTAGAAAGTGGTGTAAAAACTAGATACTGGCAGAGACATAGGCGTTTAGGGCCCCCTATGATCTGTTTCATGGACATTTAATTTTATAATGTCTACTAAACAAAGTGATACTGGTTGAAGGGTAGAAACCTTGGGCAGGATCATGCATCATTATTCTTTACGCCTGTGTTTTAATGGGTAGACCTTGGGATAGGTAACCTAAAAAAAATTAATAAAACAAAACAATTAATTAATTAATGTTGAGTCTTCCATATTCCAGGCTTAGGAGCTCTAAAAGTTGTTATTTTATAGGTATAGATCCAGGTCGACGTCCTCATCAGGTTTGCGCAGAAGATACCCAGCAGGCTGTTCCATCAGATCGCCGTCAGGTAGAGGTTCACGACAATGACCCTTGGAGGAAGACACTCTGAGAGTTTCAGTGCCATAGTCTGCATAAGTACGAGGGCTCCATTTCAGATGCAATCATAGAAGACTTGTTGGAGGAGGTCGAGATAGGCTTCAGTTCGATTCGTTCTTGGAAGGAACACTGGGTGTCCTTGGTTGTGACGATGCTATGTGGAGCAGGGAGGCAGTGGTGGTTCTTGTTCCTTGGGGATTGCGAGGAGTCAGCGATCACATGGGAGGAGTTTCGAGATAGGTTTAGAGTCAAGTTTCTTTTTTCGACTGCGAAGGTGTCCAGTCGCCAGGAGCATCTTACCCTTCAACAGGGGAGCTCCAGTGTTCGAGTGTTAGGAATCCGTTTTAGGAACCTTCGACAATATGCTTCATACCTGTTACCAGATGAGGAGGCCAGGGCGAGGCATTACGAGGAGGCCTTGCATCCAGAGATCCAGCGCCATGTCACCCCATTTATGCTAAAGACGTATCTTGAGGTGCTGGCGAGGGCAGAGGTTATTGGGAGGACTTTGGCTAGGACCGGATCATCACGAGAGGCGAATCGTCATGATTCCTCACGAAGCAAAGCTATGGTCCGTGGATCCTGGTTTTTAGGGTAGAAGAGTTTCCGTTCACCTGGGGGTAGGCCCCAACCCTTTCCATCTCGTTTCTATGGAGGCAGCAACTCTCGGGCCTATGCCAAAGGATCAGGAGCTTGTTTTTCTTGTTGTGGTCGTGGTCATCAGCAACGGGAGTGCCCGACTTTTCAGAGCATTCATTGTGCACCGGGAGCTCCGCTCCAGGTTCCTCCGTTGAGGCAGTTCCAGCCGAGGCAGCAGCAGCAGGTTGCACTAGCTTTAGATCACCCGAGGGTAGATGGAGCAGGCAGAGGACATCCCCATGAAGCTCCCCATCCTCAGAAAGCAGAGCACGACCGTGGTGGTGGTCTTCATCAGGGTCATAGAGGTCGTGGAGGAGGTCGTGGTCAGCTTCATGCTCTAGCATTTCCAGCCCCAGGCGAGCCAGATGTCGTTCGAGGTACCCTTTGCTTGTTTTCTACCTTGGTGTATGCATTGTTTGATTCAGGAGCAACACACTCCTTCATATCACCTACCCTTTTCCATGCTTTGGGACTTGAGGTAGAGAGGCTTCCAGTGCCCTAGGTGTTGACTACGCCAGTTAGAGGTCGAGTCGACTTTTTTGAAGTATGTAGAGACTGTGAGATAGTGTTGGGGCAACACCGCTCTTGGGGAGATTTCCTATGTTTATGAATACAACCAACGGATTTCATACTCGACATGGATTGGTTGTATTCGGTGCAGGATATTGTGGATTGCTACAGGAAGAAGGTTGTTTTCTTTGATGCAGATGGAGAGAAAGTGATGTTTGTTGGTGAGAGAGATCCTCGGATGAGTCATAGGCGAGTTCTATCCTTATCATCCATGATGGATGGGATGATGTTGAGTTATTCAGAGGTTCAACAGTTGGCATTTCCTAGGGTCGTAGAGGAGTTCCCTAACGTCTTTCCAGAAGAGGTTTTATCCTTACCCCCTCGACGAGAGATCGAGTTTGGGATCGAGCTACAGCCAGGAGCGTCTCTTATCTCTATGTCTCCGTATAGATGGCCCCTTATGAGTTACGAGAGCTACTTATTCATCTCGATTGTCTGTTGCAGTGTGGTTTTGTTCGGCCAAGTGTGTCACCGTGGGGTGCACCAGTTTTGTTTGTGAAAAAGGCTGACGGCAGTTTGCGGTTGTGTGTCGATTATCGTCGATTAAACAAAGTGACGATAAAGAACCGATATCCTCTTCCACGTATTGATGACTTATTCGATCAACTAAAGGGTGAAAGTTGGTTCTCAAATATCTACTTGCGGTCAGGATATCATCAGATGCGTGTAAAGGATGCAGATATCCTGAAGACTGCTTTTCGTCATCGTCATGGACATTATGAGTTTGTTGTAATGCCATTCGGCGTGACGAATGCTCCATCTGTTTTCATGGGGTTGATTAATGCTGTGTTTCGTGAATTCCTGCTAATGTTTGTTGTGGTTTTCATCGATGACATCCTTGTGTACTCCACATCTGAAGTGGAGCTTGCAGATCACCTACGAGCCGTTTTGGGAGTTCTTCGCCAAAATCTGTTGTTTGGTAAGTTGTCCAAGTGTGAGTTTTGGGCTTGAGAAGTTCGTTTCTTGGGGCATGTTGTGTCCCAATATGGAGTATTTGTGGATCCTTCGAAGATAGAAGCAGTGGTTTCTTGGGCATCCCCCAAGACCGTGTTAGAGGAGCGAAGTTTCCTTGGACTCGCAGGCTATTATAGGAGGTTTGTAGCCAATTTCTCCCGAGTTGCGACTCCTCTGACAGCTTTGACCAAGAAGGATCAAGCATTCATATGGACTGATCAGTTTCAGGAAGCTTTGGAATATCTAAAGGAGAAGTTGGTAAGTGATCCATTCCTTTGTCTTCCAGCAGAGGGAGTCCAGTTTGATGTTTTCTGTGATGCTTCACATCTGGGGCTTGGCTGTGTTCTGATGCAGCAGAGGTCCGTTGTTTCTTATGGGTCTCGACAGTTGCGTCCCCATGAATGCAACTATTCCACCCATGATCTTGAGTTGGAATCCATGGTGTTTGCCCTGAAGTTGTGGAGACATTACCTCATTGGTGAGCACTTTGTGGTTTTCACCGATCATAAGAGTTTGAGGTATGTTTTCTCACAACGTGACTTGAACTTACGGCAACGTTGGTGGATGGAGTTCCTGCAGGAATACGACTTTGAAATATCTTATGAACCCGGAAAAGGGAATGTTGTAGCTAATGCACTGAGCCAAAATTCACATAATGATGTTATCCATGAATCTGGTGATTCATGGAGAGTGATGGAAGAGATATCAGCTTTTCATCTTGATATGGGAGAAGTTGGGGGTAGAGGCTGTCTTTTCCAGATGATGTTGCAGTCATCCCCAGTGCAGAAGGTGGAATAGTCTCAGTTGGGTGATCTAGAGGTGGATGTTTTGAGAGACAGAGTTGTTTTTCGTGAGGCCCCTGATGGTTGGTCGGAGGATGAACAACACCGAGTGTTGTATCATGGCAGGATTTTTGTTCCCTTGGAGATGCGCGAGACGGTTCTCTGAGAGTTCCATAGTTCACCCTTGGCAGTACATCCTGGTGTGACGAAGATGTACCGATCCTTGAGGAGTCAGTTTTGGTGGCCTGGGATGAAGCGTGCGGTTGCTGAGTGTGTGTCTCGATGTTTAGTCTGCCAGAAGGTGAAGGCCGAACACCATGTTCCTGGTGGTCTTCTCCAGCAATTAGAGATTCCTCAGTGGAAGTGGGATGACATCTCAGTGGACTTTGTTACAGGTTTACCTCGAGCCCTGGGAAGACATGATGCTATATGGGTGGTAGTGGATCGTTTAACAAAGTCGTCCCACTTTATAGCAATCAAGGAGTCGAGCTCAGTAGAAATTTTGTCGAGGCAGTATCTAGAAGAGGTGGTGATACTTCATGGAGTACCTAGGATGATAATTTCTTATAGAGATCCTCTTTTTACCTCTAGGGTGTGGAGAGGTCTCCCGCATGCTTTTGGCTCTCAACTATGCCATAGAACTGCTTTTCATCCTCAAACGGATGGTCAGACAGAGCAAACCATCCAGACTCTTGAAGACATGATGCGCTCTTGTGTTCTTGATTTTGGTGGTTCATGGATGAAGCACTTACCCTTGGTAGAGTTCGCTTACAATAATATTTTTCACTCTACCATCGGTATGGCGTCGTTTGAAGCCTTGTATGGCGGGCCATGCCGTTCTCTGTTGTGCTGGACTGGGGTCGGAGAGTCAGCAATTATCGGAACAGAACTAATGCAGAATACAACAGAGATGGTTTAGGTGATTCGTGAGAGGATGAAGACAACACAAGATCATCAGAAATCATATGTTGATCAAAGAAGGAGACCCTTAGAGTTTAATGTTGGGGATCATGTGTTTCTGAAGGTTACTCCCCTTCGGGGGTAGCGAAGGTTTGGTCGTGGAAGTAAGCTTTCTCCCGGGTTTGTTGGGCCTTTCGAGGTGTTAGCTCATGTTGGAGTTGTGGTGTATCAAGTAGCACTTCCGCCTCATATGAGTCGGATACATGATGTTTTCCATGTATCACAGCTCCGCTGTTATCTTCATGATGAATCTCATGTTATCGATTGGGGAGAGATTGATATTGATGATGATGTAACCTTCAAGGAGCGAGCTATGGAGATCCAAGACCACAAGGAGAAGGTGTTGATTGGGCATTCTATCCACTTAGATTGTGTCTTGTGGAGACACGGTGGCATCGAAGAGAGTACCTGGGAGCGTGAGTCATAGATACGTGCTTAGTACCCAAAGTTGTTTAATGTTTAACTCCTTTCATGTAATGATGTTTTCATTGTGTTTGGAACTTTCATGTTTTATTTATGTACTTTTCATGTGATGTTATGTTTGAATGGTATGGATATGGATTGTTTGTTCCCTTTCTCTTGGATGTCGTGGTTTTGTTCTAGATTTAGAACAACTCAGGGTGGTTTTCCCCTGAGAGGTATCTTAAGGGGTGGTTGTTCGGACCCCTCTTTTCCTCAGGATGGTTTTAAATTCTCTAGGACGATAATGTTTTGAGAGGTATCTGATGTAATGTCTGGGACCTCTCTGGTCCCTTACTTTGTGAAATTTTGGAGTTGGAGGTGTTCCGGGAGGTCAATGGGACTTATCCCCAATACTTCGCCAAATTTCCGATTCTGTGAACAGTGTTTCTAGTTTTATGAACAGTAACAGATCGGTCTCATCGATCAGTCTCAAAGATCAGTCTCACCGATTGGTTTGACAGATCGGTCACACAGATCGGTCTGACAGATCGGTCTCACAGATCGGTCTCACCGATCGGTCTGACAGATTGGTCTCACTAATCGGTTAGATAGATCAGTCTCACTGATCGGTCTGACATATCAATCTCACAGATCGGTCTCACCGATCGGTCTGAGGGATCAGTCTCAACGATCGGTCTGACAGATCGGTTTCACAGATCGGTTTCATAGATCAGTTTCATGTACAGTAATGGTGGGTGAATAGTGTTTCCAGGCTCCTACAGTTTGGCCCCTTTTGACATTTCCTATGACATAAAATATATTTAAAGCCTTATTTTAAGGACTCTTAAGTCCGATTCAAATGCCATAAATCCTATATTAATTATTCATAAGGCTTGGAATGTTTTACTTGGTCAAACCACGTGGGTTAATGTGATCCAATTTTAATGGATAATTAACCAGATCTTAAACTGTCGCCCCATTAAATCTTAAAAAGGGATGAAATATCATTCTCCCTTGTTCTTTCACTTTTTTCTCAACTAAGAGGCACTAGAAACTTTCAATCCATCCTGTAGGAGTTGCACAATCAATCTTTACTCCTAGGATTGGTTCTGCTCTATTTTGGATGCAACCGAACTGTATCGTTCAATCATCCCAATAAGGTATGTTTTATTGTTGTCCCTTTTGGGATCATCTTCTCTTGTTTCTCCCTTCCATATTATACCATGTAATTTCCAAGATTCTAATGGGTTTTTCTTGGGGTTGGTTGGTACTGTCGTACCGTGGCATCCTCTGGTGGATGCAGTTGTCACGAGAGGTGGATTATGACCCGTGGTGTGGATAAAGGACGTCAAGAAATCTTAGAGGTAGGGGATTCATGGCTTCTATAATTGTATATGTGCAATTGTAGAATATGCATGATTTAGTCCTCTGGATCACAATGAAATTGACCTAATTAAATACTTGAACTGGATTAAAAGAATTGGTTGATAGTATGTTGTTGCTTTATACTATGATAATGGTTTGCCTCATGTTTTCCTAGATAGAGTGATATCTATGTTTTCTTTGATTTGTTGTCTGTTCATGATAGAAATTGATAATTAACGTAAAGCCAGAATTAATTGTTAATTAATTTGATAAAGATAAAGAGGCATGTAAATTAATCTAGTTATTGCAGTTGGTGTAGTCGTTCTAATTTGAGGATAATCAAATTAGGGAAGTAAGCATGGTTATTTAAATTGTGATAGCATACTGAATAGGTATCCCATAATTGGAACCTACGAATAACAAATCTATTAATTCAATATGGATTGAAGAACAGATTTTTTGGGAATTTCAAAAATGGTTCTGAGTTACCCTCTTGTTGTTAAAGGGTCAAGAGCCCATGGTTGTGACATTTGTTTTCATGCTGCTTGTGCTGTGATGTGAGCCTGGATGACGGTTGTGATATGTGGAGGCATGGAGGCCTTGTGGTTGTGGCAGCAGATGACGCCTAGAGTGGCGAGATGCATCAGTTTATTCATGTGGGTGTCGGGGAGGACACCAGGGGTGATGGAATGGGATGGATGTGGTTACTAGATGCTTGTGGTTTCCTTTGAATGATAATCTTCTTGCTTTTCCCCACTACTCAAGGCAGCTGGTCTTGCTACCCTTCTTCCAAAGGAGTAGAAGACGCGCGGGTTATGCCCTGTGCTTTCCATGTTTAGCCTCTCGAGGGAGAATGGGTCTATGCTCTTTCTATAGGTAGCAACGACTCGACGGGTAGTATATCTACTCACCGTGTTGAGCCTCCTTTGTGTTTAGTATCGTAGGATGCTTTTCTCGAATTCCTGTGAATATGGAAAAGTAATTTTGTAATGAATGATTGATTAAATGGTGAAAATCCACGGGGATGGAGATACTAGAATTTTAAGGTGATGTAAATCTTAAAAGGAGCAGTTGATTTTTGGGTGTGATGCTAATGAAGTTTAATGTTAAATCTTTCATGGCAAATTAATGTTTAAAGAATTAATTAATGTACAGTGGAACTGATAAAATGAGAATAGAGTAATCTAATAAAGCTCTTCAAATGGTTGTGTGATTATAGGACACCTAGTCTTAGCAGTAGCAGCCTGGAGTCTGAGAGATGTTAGCTGTAGTTGTATCAATGACTAGGTAATGCCCATAGTGTGGATGTGAGTTATATATATTTTGTAATTTTTTTGTTTCTATATGCTACTCCACCCTTTCGGTATGGGAAACTGACACCCCGGGTATTCTGAGCCCTGGGGGGGTGTTTTCCCCAACATTCTGAAAGGAGGTCGAATGGCTGACTACCCCCTTTGGCCCCACTCTCTTCTCTTGGTAGATACTTGTGCCATGAGGCACAGCAGTTAGTTACCCCATATATGTTTGTAGAGGGTTGTAATGGCTTGTGGTTATTCACACACATATATCCTGGATATAGTATCCTATGGACTACTATAGGTGTAACGTGTATAGGCTATGATGGCTTGAGGATCCTTACTCGGAGTATGGGCTGTAATGGCTTGAGGTATTATACCCGATGTATGATACATGTTATTCGGGATGTGGTGGCTCCCGGAACTTACTCGGTTTCTTTTGGATGTGAGGATGGTGCGGTGCTTCGCCCATGTGTTTGTGGGAAAGCCTATGTGGTGCATAAGGTGCAGATTGTGGAGCTTACCCTAGGTGTCTGCGGGCAAGCCTTTGGAGAGAGATGCACAGGACGTATGTCGTTGGGGAAAAGCTGCAAACCATTGGGGAAGTAGTATCGGGGTACCCTTGATATTCTTTATTGTATGCTATATTCTTGTATGTGTTACATGGTTAGAGTAGCCATGGTGAGGTTGGGAACTTAGTATACCTATTTAGGTGATGTGTTAGTTTCACTTATTGTTCACTAGGCTTTAGCATGCATTCTTTACTTTTTCATGAGAGGCTTGGGGAGGATCCTACTGAGTATACTGTTATACTCACCCTATATATATATAAACTGTTTTTCAGGTCGCTTGGAGCAGGTTGGAGATCAAGCGGGTTCCTACTATCTTGTGGTTGGAGGAGGAGATTTTCGGCCTTGTGGTCCCTGCCATTTTACTTTCTTTTGGGTACTTTTAGTTTCCCCTTTCAGTTGTAGTACTTCTGCATGACATTTCATATATGTATTTGGGTTTCATTTATATTCCAATTCTATGTTGGAGTTGATTGGAGTCTATTCTATCTCTCTCTTCTGAATGTGTTCCCTTAGAGGGTAATGCCTCCCATTTGTGTGTTTATTATACCCTCGGTGCTAGTCGCCAACCCGGGGGCTACTGGAGGCGGGACTCGGGGGTCATTATCTCTCGTCTCACATTGCCGGCCCAGGAGGGGTACACTTTGTGGGGAGGGGGTCATGACAGTTATTATTATTCAGTTATTGATCTTCTATCCCCTTTGGGGAAATGGTTATTGGAGAAATGTTTTATGTGGGAAATATTATTTGTTTCCATGTGGGTACCAAAGGTAAACTATTTTTATTTTTGACTCTTGACTAATTCTTGTTGATAATAACCATGATTAGTCTACTTTAGATATTTAATGAGTGTTTCTAGTAGTAATAATGTTGATATTGATGAGGTATTTGATTTTAATTAATATTAATATAATATGGAATTTGGGTTCCCACTATTCTTACTCAACATTAACGATATGGGAATATTCATCCACACATCTCACAAGCTAGGATTTCCACAACAAAGGAAGGAGGTGTTGTTTTGGTACATCTAAAATGAATATTTTCTAGCATTTTTCGTAAAAGGTTAAACCTGGAAAGCATGGAGGATATACTCTTAAATTTGTTTAAGATGTTACTTGAATTTCCTTGTTCTCTCTGATAAATGATTATGTTGTGTGAAAATTCATTTATGAGGGATCTAAATAAATTTAATGGTTTTTAGAAGACTCTTTTATCACTCAAGACATTTACAATGGTGTTAGAAGAAAGTAGTAATAAATGGTAAATAGATTATAAATGGATCCATATAGTGGTTTTGTATTTTTCAAATATTTTCTTCAATTCCATAAACCATTGATATGTTTCTATAATAGAATTTTTATTTACATGAGTGAAATTATATATTGTTTTGTCAACATATAGGTTCATATGGGAGGAAATAACCTATCCCAAATTTTACATAAGATATCTTTTAATTATAAATTGAATCACAAGATTATATTTTCATCCAATCATTGGATATTTTTTTCAATGAATAGTTGAATACTCCGAGCCAAATATTGCCTAATAAAACACCTTGGTTCCAAATATTTTCACAAATGTCCAAAAAATATGATAAATAATCACATGTGTCATCATAATGATGTCCATAAAATAGAACCATATTATTGATCATGTGAATTTGTACAAGATTTCATTAAAATTAATTTTATTATATAGATGGTTTATTAATTCTAGGAAGGACACCACTAATGGGTTAAAATCCATAAATAATTATGGTGTTCAACAACATCAAGGTTTTCAATCAATTATATTAATGTGACATAATTTTGTGATATTATTTAATATAAGTAGCCAAATTATTTCACACTTCCATGGTTTTGGGATGAGATTAAGAGAATTGTCATTTAATTTTATAATCAATATAATGTGATTCTTTATTTTTCAATTCTCTATGAATATATCAATCGGTACTGGGTCAATAAATAATCATATGACACTAATCATGTAATGAAATAATGTATAAGAGTTCAATTAATTATCAGGGATGGAAGGGAATTCAAGCTAATCCAAGGTCTGAACATGTAGTTTACTATGTCAATGTAGTCCATAGTAATTATGCCAACATTTTTCCTATCCTCACAACATTGTTAATTACAATTTTCATAATCAGATAATAATTTATTATATATCCCAACTAAATCTATTATTAAGGATCAAAAAATAATATAGGTATATAAGGAACAAATTTATTACTAAATCATTCATGGGATTTTTATTAATTTTAGGTTGAGAAGATGATAGAATGTAATCAATTAATTTTTTTCAAACCAATTAGATATACCAGGACACGCAACCACTCTTTTGGTAAGGTGTTGGTAAACAATATTGGTGTATATGGATCAATGTCAAAAGAAGAAAACTAATTAGTTTATCAGTCCTAACCATTATTATTCCAATTTGTTAGGCTCATTACTTTACAATTTTATAAATCAGGATCCTAAAAAAGAATATAATAGAAATGATTTCTTAAACGAATTTACATCTAATATATTTTTAATATTTGGATTTAATGAATCATTATGATTTTACACCCATAAATTTGATCCCAAAACCTATGAGGATAAAACGTTCATTAAAATAATGTAAAATGACAAGTGAAATATCAACATAATTGAAGAAATCATTATAACTAAAAAATAATTTAAATTTATAGTATTTGAATAGACAAATTTAGTTTTATTAAGAAGAATTATAACTCCAAAACAATTGAAATTGGGAGAAATGGTATTCGAAAAATTAATTAATAATGTAATATTATTAGTAATGTTACAACAGATGAAAGAAAAATAATAATGATTTAATATGAGAGTGGAAATTTTTAAATAGGGTAAAAACACAAAGCATATTGAATGTTTTATGCACCTTGAACAAAAATAGGATAGATCAACTCATTATTTGAATGATTATCACATTATATGTATTCATTAAGGCGTTCTCTACAAATAAATTCATGATGTGATCTTGGTTTTTACATCACAAAATGTGAATGCATTCAGAATTATGTATATCTGAGATTCACTGATCATGTTAAATTAATTGAATATTTCATACGTTTTCCCAAAGATCAAGCCACGTCAAATTATATTATAGGTATTTTCCACAGTAGGGTTTATTACGTACATTTATTTCAAGGCTCGTGATTTTGAATTTCATGGTATTTTAAAGGGTAATGCATGTATTCAGTCAAATTTAGGGAGTGAAGTTTCTACAATTATCACAATTTACAAAGGCACTTCCTTTTCATAAAGAGAATAAATTTCCATCCAAAACTAATAAAAAAATTAATATTATCATTTTATAAAACATGTACCAAGCTCAATGGTTTGATTCAAAAATATATATAAAAATTATTTATATTCTTATAAATATAATATTAATTATTTTAATATAATTTTATAATAATAAACTTTAATAAAACATAAATACTAAATCACACTATTAATAAGGATGTTAGTCCACACATATGCATGATGACATCAACATTTAATGAATGTATCGCAAAAAATGTTCAATATAGATATTACATTAGTATAACAAAATTAAAAAAATTATTAATAATTATTTTAAAAAACATTCATATATAAAATATGGTTTTTAGGGTATAGGAAAAAATGAATTACAGGGGCTCGGTAGAGATCATTACCACTCTAGTTGGATGTTCTCTCTTGGGTAACACAACAAGTCTCCATATCTCATTATTTTGAGATGATCATGAATTCATGGATGTTTATAAATAGTTATTCAGATTTTAGGTAAGAGAATATTTGGATTATTATTTAGGATTAGTGGAGAAATATGTTCAAGGTGACATATTTTCTGGGTGAAAGTAATTTAATTTTCTAAAGAATAAAATTT
This sequence comes from Viscum album, assembly GCA_963277665.1. Classification (NCBI taxonomy): domain Eukaryota; kingdom Viridiplantae; phylum Streptophyta; class Magnoliopsida; order Santalales; family Viscaceae; genus Viscum; species Viscum album. The sequence goes on from OY728157.1 coordinate 2,013,153,186, forward strand.
TAAAATACAGAGAGGACATTTTTAACCTTTTAAGTGTTTCCCCGGTAGAAAATAATCAATATGGGATGAGATATTGTAAAGACACCAACCCCTGTATCCTAGTGTAGGTTCTTTACATTATGAAATTATACTAAAATCAAATCTTAATGGACCATATATTTTAGTAGATTTTAAAAACAAGATAAAAAATCAGTGTTACATTAAATATTGAATTTTAATACAGCATATTAACTCCATTGGATACACCCAAAATATCTAAAGTTATCCTACATGATAATAATAATATACATCTTGGAATCCTGGCGAAAAATAAAAAATATTAAAGGGGTGTACTCAAATGATTATTAAGGGTATTCATAAAAACCAAAGATATGATAAATAAATATAACCTGAAAGGTTAGTTGAATAAGTAAAAACACATTCCATTAAGTCAAAATATTGTGCATAATATGTTAGGAATAAAATCTGATCAAATAATTACATATAAATAATCGCATGGGTATAAAACATAACAAAGGATATTATACAAGTTGAATAATGGCATGGTTTACAAAAAAAACTAATATTATATTGTTGGAACTCATAATGTGTGATATCATAACCATACATTCATGCATATAATAGGGTAATATATCATCCAATAACCAATTTGTTTTCCTCATTATACCTATAGATGCATCGAGGGGATATATTGGGACCCTCCACTCACTTAATAATTAAAATTCATTCCTCCTATGAAAGTGATGAAACATAATAAACCTATATTCATATTAAAACATCCATATTAAATAACATTCATTAAGTAATAAATATATACATAAATCATCTAGTGTAACATGATAACTCGTTTCATAATAGAATTTCCATATTCAATCTGATCAAAAGAATCAATAAACCATGGTAGATTGTATCATAATAGATAAAAATAAATTAATCATGATAACCATTTTTTTAACATAGACAAAGATTAACTACAAAAATCACTTAGAAATTTTTTATAGAAATGCAACATTACTTTGAAATAATTTATTTAAAATGATGTGTAATTATGAATGAGAAAATTTACATTGCAAAAAAATAATTATAAAGTATTGATAAATAAATTATGGCCTCATGATTGAGGGTAAGTCCTCTAATTCAATATATGTAAAAAACACACCTTTTAATTTTCAAAATTGAAATATTTAAAAGGGCAGTTTTTCAAAGATAATGTCAATTTCAACCCAATGAATCAATTAGGTGTCTTATTTGTAAATCCAAATAAATAAAATCCAAATAAATAAAATCCAAATAAAACATGTGATTATGAAATAATTTTCTCACACATAATCATATCATGAAATAGTTAATGGTATTGAATTTTAACAAAAATGAATGGAAAACTGGGTTAAGAATTCATCAAAAAAATTATAATTCTTCGAACCGTATGACCCATTAAATATAATTATCATCATATGATTCATTGAATTATATGAATATAAATAAATTCATTTTATTAAATATTAATGGACATAATTTACTCCAATGACTTGAATTAATGTTTGAATAATCAATCTATATAACTAAAGTAAAAGTGGGATGAGAAACTCTTACCTTATGTCGAAGAGTGTTCTGAAATTTTACTTAATTTTATAGATAATCATATTATTTTAATTAATTACATAATTAATAAACTCATAAACATATATTTTACGTTTTATAATTTGATTTTGTTCATTAATGGATCTTTAGATGAGTTATAATAGTTATTTTCATTATTTTCATAGCATTCATTTCTAGGTTTTATAGTCATTTCCCTTGATTATAAATATGAGAGTTCTTATCAAATTGGAGTAACATCTCCAGTAGTGAAATTATTTAATATTAATTAATTTAAATAAGTTTAAATGGCCATATATAATATTTTTTTATATGTTATGTGGATGATTCATTATTTAAAATATTGATGAAAATGTATTAATATATTTTTCTTTTCTTTATAACTATCATGAAATTGTGTCATTTTAATTAATATTATGTGTATATATATTGGTTATAGAACATTATATAACTAATAATAGGTATATTAAATTATTAGTTATCTTTATAAATGGTTTTATAACAGGACATGATGGTACTAATGGTAAATTAATAGTCATCGTCCTTGAAGGTTGTGAATTGACACATTGTGAATAATTTTTTAATTATTAAAATAATATATGAGAGAGGGGACGTGATGATAGGTAATACAATAGAAAAATAAAATAATATTACATATATGATATTAGATTTATCATTCCACTTTTGAATGGTTTTGATTGGATATGATAAAAATTAATATAAATGAATATAGAATGTAGAATTTTACCTTTAGAATATCGTCTCCATGGGAACCTCCATAAAGAATATTGATTTCTTCATTCGGTAATACAAGAAGTTAAAGGATATAGGGAAATTTATTTTGAAGGTAATTGGGTAACATTTATACAATCATAGAGTCTTAGATGGTGTGGGTAGATGAGGTGGTAAGGGGTTTTATTTATAGGGGAGGAGAGTAGTGTTTTTTTATTGTTATATTCATTTGATTAGTTTGGCTTCAGAGTATCAAAAATTATGATTCATGTGAAAATATAAAGTAAAATTTGTGTTTGAGTTCTTAATAAACTGTTATTAAATTATCAATTTATAAAATATTTTTCTATATAATTTATAATGATGAAAAATATATATTATTGTATTTCACTATTCATAAATAATTCATCATTTTTAGAAAATACTAGAAATTAATCCAAACTATTTTTTATCATATATATTTCAAAAATATACTCCATTTCATTGAAATATGTTTTTAAACATGAGAAATGTAATACTTAAATGAAATTTTCATTTACTCAAAAAATGTTGTTTTTAATATTATAAATGATTTTATGACACTTTGAAAAATTATTATGGTCTCATAAAATTATATTATAATTATTATGAAAAAAATATTTATTTACGAATATATTTTATAAATTTTAGGTTTTTCTTAATTTTTTTAATTATAAAATTATAAATAATCATTAATGTTTAACAAAAATACTTTCACCTAATTTATCAGTTTTAAAATAATTATTTACATAAACTTTTATATAAACATATCATATTTTAATTTATGAGAAACATAAATTTTATTTATACTTTTAAAGGATAAATAATTATTTTAATGGCTATATAACTATTCATAACTGTTATTTTCCTATTACAAACATCATGTTAATATTTAATGGTATATCAAGGATTGTGTAATCTTGGTGTTGCATAGAACAAAATATAACAAATTAATTGATTTTATTTGAAAAAATTAATAACATAAAATATTGGTATATTATAGATATGGTTGATAATCCCTCAATATTTATTTATTCATAAATTATGAAACCTTGTTTAATGTATTTTTCCGTGATTATCTAGTTTTATCACATTAGGGTTTTTCCGTGGTATTGAAATATTACCTAAGTAATTTAGATTTAATGTATTGATAAGAAAGGGAATTATTAAATATTTTGAATAATGATACAAAATATGAAATCCTTTTTAACAAATAAAATTTCCATGGGTGATGAAAAATAATTTCTGTATTATCACACATAACACACAAAAATATGTTTTTGGGAATCCTGTATTTTTAAGGGTAAAAATGATATTAATGATAATATTATTAACCAAAATAATTTCCCTAAAAATTAATAGTTTTATATTAACCAAATATGATTAATTTGGTTTTTAATGAAATCTATAAAAAAAATTCTTCTGAATACATAATTTATATAATATATGAAACATAATTTAATTAATAGAATAAAATATTACAAAAGATTTATAGTGTCGAAAATGAAAATTGAAAATATAACATATAATTAAAGGAAATATTATAGTACTTAAATATTTATTTCCACAAATATGATATTATATGGTTTAATTCATATTGACTTCCGGATATAGTCCTAAGAAATATGGTATTATAAAAACCTATATTTCAAATTATTCACCTAAAACATACTAATTATTAAAAAAATTAAAATATCATCTAATAATAATATTTATTTTATAATGAAAAAAATTAATTTAGTTTGGTAAATTTAAAACAATATAATTTTACTTCCAAAAAATTAAAAAAAATATATTAAAAACTCTTTTGATTGGAAAATAACTCCTTAAAAATATGAAAACAATTTTTTCTCAATTTTTACTATCAATTAATAAATATAATGATGTAACATTATTAATTTAAATAATAAATATAATATTTTCTACAAATAAGAAATATAATTTTTAGAAAAAATATATTTATAATAATAAAATGGTTTTTTTAAATGTCAATGAATTATTCAAGAAACATTCATTTTCATTTCAAGTAAAAATGTGAAATGTATAAAATAAATTTTGTAATTTAATTACTATATAAATATGTACTTTTTTATATCATATAATTTCTTATTATATATTCCCATTGTATTTATAAAAAATATCATTATATAATATACTATCTTATGAGAGTTTTGGTTAGTTATTTTACTAGTATGGATATCATGGTAATTTCAACAAGTTTTAATGAATCTTGATTATAGTTTCACTCATACGGTAATATTTGAAGTATGCATGGGGATTTCTGTCGATATAACCCTAATAAACGAGATCCATGAAATGCATACATAAAAGAGCTTGGTAATGGATATTTCTATTACCTAATCCCATTTATTTCATTTTCATCTTTGAATTCATAATATGGTTACATCATTTAATTTCAATTGTTATAAAGCCTATTTTATAAAAGTGATCTTAGATAATTTTATTTTAATTTATCACATTTTTTATTTATTTTGGTGTTTCATGTGAAATAATCTATTTAACAGTTAAGGTTTTAATGGAATAATATATAGTAAAATATTAGGACAATATATGTAAAGATTATAATTTATATTGTGCTACATCTAGTGTTAGGCTAAGAGTAGTTTTTTGTAGAATGGTAGAGTAGTTTGTATGGATGTTGATCGTTTAATCCTCATCAGCAGATCTACCTAAAACCTAACCATTAGAAATTTGTGGTGTTAAAAACCAAAATATGTTTGGGGAATTATTATTTGGGATATAGGATTGTGGTATACACTAGCCTTGTGGACATGACGAACATTTTATCATAGTGGGATATAATCCTCCATCGCTAATGGTTAGTTGAGTGTAATAAATACTTTTATATCTAGTTGAAATACACTCCTAAGAAGTGTAAGTTCACTATAGATATTCTAGAAAAATCACACAAACTCATGTGGTTATAAATAATAGAAGATAAAAATTTATGATATCCCTATTTTCTATGAAGTTGAAAGAAATATGACATTGCTAGAGATGGTAGACCCTCATGTAGTTATGAATTACAATCTCAGTCCTCAATAAGGATATGATTATTGACATATAAAATTCAATATATTTAGTAATGAGGAAGAAATTATATGTAGGATAGTCACCTATATGATAGTGTGTTGATGATGATGAGGTTCATTATGTCAAAAGTCTTATTTTAGTCCTTATATGAATGTTTGATGAAATGGTGAGGGAATCACACAACCCAAATATGGTTATTCAACAATTATTGTATCATCCAGCCCCATCCCATTTGCTAGAGAGGGTGTATATATTCTAGTAGGATTTAACCAATGTTTCCAAGGTGCCAATGGTTGGAAATAAATTTCAAGGGATTCAAGAATGAATCGGGGACTAATTACACCTTGAGATAAATAAAAAATCCAAACAATTCATTACCAACAAAAATATTAGATGCATGATATCATAGCTACGTGAACCATATTAAACCCAAGAAAATCAAAATTAATACGTCACAATTCCCAAAAACCAATACCACTAAAAAAAAAGTTGAGAAACAAAAGGAAGAAAACATGAGATACCCATTTCAATCCAAGACACCCTCTACTGATCCACGACAAGCTCCATGCTCCATTCTCCACTAAACAAGCATTGTATCATGAATAGAGGCTAGAAAAATTGGATTTTTTACCCTTACATGATTCTAGGAACACAACATATGAAAAATGACCCAAGTGAAAACGTAGGGGGTGAGTAATAATTCTCTTAATATATCCCCAAATGACACCCCTACACATGCAAGTATAAAACTATTACCACATTTATATATAATAGTTTCTATAATACCAAAAATGGTTGAATAACATACAATAAGCCATACACACCATTATCAAGATATTTTCAACCAAATTCCATAAACACATCAGAGATCCAAAAAACAATGATACATAACATTTACATTTAAACATTAGCATACCCATTTAATTCATTCATTACATTACACAAACACTCATATAATGGTGACTCTCACACCCAAATTGGTAAACAACCACAATGCCACTTCTATCAAATCCTGTTATCATTTCCCAGTCTAGTGGTACTTCATTCGCACATATTCATTGATGGTGGATCTTCTGTCCACTATCGATATCCTTTTTATAGTGGTACTCCCCTCCCACTTCACACACACATTTCACACATGCCATAATAAATAACCAAAAATATATAAATCATATCAATGCCCCTACATTTGGCCAATAATTTTTCTACCAGCAAAAAAACACAAGTACTTCAAAAATTTACAACACAAGACAATTGACTTCTATAAACAATATCATTATTGAAAACCGTATTTCAAAAAAATATTCAACCACTAATGGTTTTAAAATCTCCCAATTAATAACCTTTTTTAAAAAATAATTGATTTTCCCCAAAATCCTCCAAATATCACCTAATGAGTTTCTAAAAATAATTGCACATAATTATCAAAATTACTTTCCTAGAAAAAAATTACTTTCATCCAATGAATAATGATCTAAAAATAGGATTTCATAGAGATGACACCTATATTTTGGGTTTTATTGAAATCAACCCACAAAAAAAGACACCACAAATCTGTTGAAGGCGCCGCCAAAACAACTCTAGATCTTCTTTCATATCATTAAAAACACTAAAATCATCTCTTTAGGATTAAAAAACCATAGATATACATGAAACATATGTAGATATAAAAAATGAATGGTATAATATTATATAGATATAAAAATCAATAAGAAGACAAGTGGAGAGACTTACCTGTTAGGAATCACCTTCAAACCCCCTTGAATCCCCTTCAACACACTTCTTAAATGAGTTGGGGAGTTGCTAAAACCATTGAGAACCAAAAATACTTTGTGAGGATCAAGTGGGATTATGTTTTGAAGGGTCTATATCAATCCATATTGTTATCATTTTTTTTAAAAACAAAACATTATGGGCCTCATGATTACCCTGCACGGTGTGACAAAAAGTTCAATAACTGTGGAGATGCTACTAACTCAAGGACATATCATACGAAATCCATGCACATTTAAAAAACCTGTGTGCAAACTATGTGCCACCAACTTCCATGAGTTCCACTATATTTTAGGGATCCTTACATGGTTTTCCCTAACTATTCTCAAACCATGGTGCCTAAAAAATTCTTCCAAAACCTTCAAAAAATCATTCCAAACTCTCCCAAAATCGTCCATATTCATCCAGAGAACTATAATCACATAAATAGGCATAAACAGATGTTTCATACATCAAACCGAGGGGGATAAATTCTACCCACAATTTAAAAATCCATCCTTGTGAAGTAGGGAAACACTACTATACTGAAAGAGATCGGGCCATTGCTTAACCATCTCTTTCTCTTATTCCTAGGTCTCCTCATGAATATGAAAAAACATCCACAAAACCCAAAATAATTTGATTCTTTTACCACTGAAGTATTTATATTTCCTATCCATAATCCAACCTATAATGTAAACTAAAAAATCATCTAATTATATCTCAACCAGATCCCAACGAATCACATGCTCACGATATGTTTCAATCTTTTTCAACTGTGAACTATGAAACACATTGTGCACTGCACTAAACCTAGGATGAATAACCAATTAAAAATCCACCACTCCAATAATCTCATGTATCTCAAAAATCCCAATATAAATCAAAGATAACATACCCTACATTCCAAACCAATGATGTCGCAACCTAGGATAGGTCTTCAAAAAAACCTGATCACCCACCTCGAATGACGATTATCGTCGACGATAGTCTGCATACAATTTCTAACGACATTAATCTATCAAATTCCCCTTTCAAATCAACATGATCATATTTGTTTTCTGTTGTAATGGCTTGGTCCGATAATCATAATCTCTCCTATTTCTTCCCTACTTATTGGGGATCAACACTGCCCCTCATACAATTCCTCAAACAGAGCCCTTTGTATTTATTCCTGATAACTGTTATGATATATGGAAGTACACCAATGTTATGTTCTTCTCTAAAATGCCACCAAAATATATCATAGAATCTTTTTTCATAACCTCAAATTTTTTTATCATCCTCTTAGATTGACTACCCATCTATGGATGATACCCCGTACTCATTATCAATTGTGTACCACGGTCTGGTTGTAAGGATTTCAAAAAACAAGATCTAATCCTTGGATCTCTACTTGATACAATTGAAACTGGAACACCATGAATCTTTACCAGTTTATAGATATTGATTTTTGATAGATCCTCCACTGTATGAGGTTCAAAAATTTGGAGAAATGATCCTACTTTGTGTGCTGATCCACAATCACCCATATGGCATCATGCTTTCGACTATTCTTGGGAATCCCATCACAAAATCCATTACAATCTACTCCCACTTCTACACTAGTACAGGTAAGCACTCCAACATTCCTACTGGATGTTAATGAACATTTTTGACTTGATGAAATGTCATGTGTATATAGTAAAACTCAGCCACACCAATTTTCTTACAATCCCATCAAAACTACACTTTTAATGACTTATAGATAACCTGAATTCTAGGATGGACATCCCACCTGGAATGAAGATAATATCTAAGTATTTACTCCTATTAAGACACATGCACCTCGATCCGATTATGATAATAGAATATTTAATTCACATTTACTTTTGAGGTTTCAATTGTCTCCCCACCGTTATGTTTCAAACTCATCGCCATACATTTAGAATTAGATTCTTGTGCCTCTTTAACCAAACCAGAAAAGTTAGTAAAAAATGAAATCTGAATGAATATTTTCCTATGGGTCTATTCCTCCCATTCCATCTACATGTCGTATATGACCCACATTAAATAAGACTAATTTGATACTTGTTTCAAAACCTGAGCATATAATTTCCTACATAATGCATCTGCCACCAAATTTCCCTTACCGGATGAAAAATTAATTCCAATTAAAACATCATGAGATATTCCATCAATCTCCATTGAACCTTATTAAAATATCTATATTAGAAAATATTCATTAGGGTATTTTGATCAGTAAACTCTGTAAATTTCCCAATAATGAGATAATGATGCCTCATTTTGAAAGCATGAACCACTGCACCCAACTCCAAATCATGTTTGGGGTTGTTCTTATCCTGGAAACTCAACTGGAATGAGCCACATGAAACCACATGATCCCACTACATGAGAATACACCCCAACCCTGATCCTAATGTGTCATAATACACCACGTAACCTTTCCCAGGTTCTAGAAAAACAGTGATGCATGCTGATGTTAGGGAACACTTTAGCTCTTCAAAGAATTTCTAGTACTTCTCATCCCTTTGAAATGTGATATTCTTCCTTGTGAAAGATGTCATTGGAAATTCAACTAGGATAAATCATGAAAAAAATGTTTATAATATCTAGATAGACCAAATAAGCTCCATATTTAAACAAATTTCATTAGTGGATCCCAAGAGATAATAACCTCTATCAATTTATTATCACCTAAAACACCATTCTCACAAAAAACATTACCAATGAAATGAACTTCCAGAATCCAAAAGTGAGACATTGAAAATTTGGAATACAATGGATGATCCCTCATGATCACCAACACTACCACATGTTCTGCTCAATCCCTACCATTGTCTCCTAATACACCTATATATCATCAACAAATACCACTAAAAAGAATCAATATATCTCTTAAATATATGATTCAAAAATTCTATGAACACCATTACTGCATTAATTATACCAATGAAAAAAAACACATACTCATACATGATATATCAAAATCTGAAATCTGTTTGGGGAATATTCTCTTTCCTCAACCATAGTATTTGATATCCTGACATCAATTAAATCATGGATAAAAACTGAGATCCCCTCAACTATTCAATGAAATTATAAATTCATGTATTTAGATATTGATTAATTATCGGAACTTGATAATGTCAACAATAATCAACCAAGAGACATTGAGTTTCATCCTACTTCTTAGAAAAAATGTTGCTTCCCACATAGATGTGGTAGTCCAGATGAACCCTTTGTTTTCTATCTCTCACCACTGCACCATTAATTCCCACAATTCTGCTGGTTCTATTCAGTAAGATGGAAGTGAGATAGAACTGGCCCCCTGAAACAGATCAATCATGAAACTCACTTATTTCACTAGTGGAAACCCTATGAATTCATCTTGAACTTCATCCATAAACTAATCCAAAACTGTAGGAAGAACACTCTACTCCACTATTTTCATTAATGAAAATGAATATGTTGGTAACTGATAAGATATTTTAGTAACAACTACTGTGAAATTAATCTATTACACCCATATTTTCATTCTTTTCCTCTCTAAAGAGATGTTTAACACTATACTCATTTTTCAAACTCAATGTTCACACATCAAAATCTATGCGGTCAATAAACATTTCCAGCCAATCCATTCACGTGATTATATAATAATTATCTATGTAAATCACTATGAAATCCGACATCAATACAATATTTTCCAAAACATAGAAACATTATCTACATAGAATGTAGTGAAAATCACTTTGACCTAAATGAGTTTGGTGTTTCAAAATAGAAGGAATCATTACCACATGTAAACCCATCAAAACTACAATGCACAAAGAAACTAAAAAATGTGATTCTCTCATATTAAAAAATACATGAATTAATGTAGAATGTAAGAGAATCATACCTTTCCCCATAGATGGTCCCTACTAATCATCATCCATAACCTGTTCAACTCGGATCAACTACTTTCTTGACACACTTTGCTCTTTATTACCATACTGAGGAGTCGCGGTGTTCCCTAAATCTCCATGGCCTACTTTTCTATTTTTCAGAGGGATTTGATGAAGACTCCATCCTATCGATTCTTAGGATTCATGAAACTTATAATGAGTGTCACAAGGACCATTCCCAAGAAAATTATGACAATATCACTGATGGTTCCCCATATTATTTTAGTTATAACATGCTCAAGGTTGTGTCATACAGTCCTGCATGATGTGCCATATAGAGCCACACTAAAAACATCCCATCTTATGCTAATGCCTCAGTGGAAGATACAGAATTTCTTCCATCAAATTTTTATTGTTTCTCCCACCCTAGAAATATGTGTGTGTCTTCCACAAGAACCCAGTGATTGAGTTCCCACTATTCCATATAGGTACTAACAAACATCCTCCACCTCTAGGGCACAAAATATATAGCTTATCCACCATATATCTATTCATCATTTATATGTAATCATTAATACATATAATCGCCATCATAGATGGAATTTCATAAATCAACCCAGCTTAAAAAATTCATGCCATCAATGATGTCCTACATACTTCCTCAAGTGAAAACTGCACTAATTTCATTAACATAATGGAATATTTAATTATAGATAGGTTCCACTAATTAAAAAAAATGAAACATGTTTTACACTAAATATTGAATGAATTAGAATGGATATTTTTATTAAACAATTCCTCAAAACCATCCCATGTAACATCGTGGTCCATCACAGCTAGGACTACATACTCCCACCACTGAAGAACATTATAACCAACATTTATGTGTCTAACTTCACATTCATCACGTATAGTGTTCCTACGAATTCAAATGTCCTATTCATTTTGTTAATCCACACATCATCCCTTTCTGAATCAGAATCACCCCTAAAGATGGGTGGATTATGCATTTGAAACTAAACTGCCTGATCCTAATGATTTTCTTCATCCACTTTATTCACGCATTCCATAGCCTGGAATGCTATCAGTTCACTCTGCACTAGCTGGTTGTTCACCTGGGGCCCAAGTGTAACCACATTTTCTACAACTTCATCTGGTTGGTATCTGCAACTTCACCTGGTTGGTATCTACAATGCCTACCCAATTCCATTTCTATCAATTTAAAAACAACCATCTGTACCACTCCCTTAATAAGAAATTCATTACATTTTTTAAATCAATTAATGGAAATAATTACATCTTGACATTCCCATGTGCACATTTCCTTAATAAACAATGATTTCATGTTTCAAATCCTTGTTTTTTGAAATAAATAATGTTTTTACAAAATCCACACCTTCATATCACACCATAAATCATCATACACCAATGAAATATAAATCCTATTAGGAATTCATTTCTACTATCCATGTCAGGCTCATCAAATTGGATACACCCATGGCTATGAGATTTCTCTTTCCTATAAGTGTATCTAAAAAACTTATGTACCCAAATACCTAGTTACATCACCTTTAAAATAAATGTGTTTTCTACATACTTTAATGCGATAAATTGAAGGTTATGTCATTCTTGATACTTGATTCCATTCCGACTTAATGAATAAGCTATGAAAGAATGTCAACATGAAGACCAACGATCAATGCCAAAGGACTGAACAACTTTTCTAACATTGAATAAAAGGACCAAACAAACCAATACATCTTGTAACATATTTCCCCATTTCATTGGGTTGAGTGGGTGGATGGATGAGATGAGGCCTTAGAAAACATTCCCATCATGACAATGTATGAAAATAAATGTAGATGGATTCAGGAATAAAAAATAATTTTATCAAGAGATTAACTAACCAAAAGAATCCATTAACCAAAATACTACAAGATGCATGGTAACATATAAACCTGAACCATACAATACAAATAGAAAACAAAACTAATCCATAACAATTCCCAGAAACCAACGCAACCAAACAGAAATCCATGTACTAAGTGGAAGACTACACAAGTGAAAAATAGTAATCCAAGGCACCCAGCACTACTACACAAAAAGAATTATGCTCCATGACAAACCAAACCACCCTTGATTCATGAAGAGTCGCTAGAAAAATGAGATTTGTTAAGTTTACATGTGTCCTAGAACACAACATCTGCAAAAGCACCAACGTGCCAATGAAGGGGGTGAGTACTAATACTCTTTAGGATTTCCCCAAATGACATCCGTACACATGACATTTGGATAAAAATATTACCATATTTTTATAAAATAGTATATATATAAAAAATTGTTCTTCAACATACAACTATACAATCACACGTTTATCAATAATTTTTTACACAAATACACTCATCACAGAGGAGAGTAAAACTACCTTGCCACAAAACATTTACAATTCCACAATATCACTCTCATTTTTATATTTTTCATCATTGTTTAGACAATAATACAGTGGTGACTATCACACCCAAATTGGTAAACAACCACAGTGTCACAGTCATCCAAGCCGGTTATCCTTTCCAAATCTAGTAGAAATTCTAGCCCACTTATCTATTGAAGGTGGACCTTCCATCCACTATCCATCCCATTTTTATAGTGGAACTCCTATCCCACATAACACACACATTTCACACAATTAATAATACATAACCAAAAAAATGTATATCACATCAAAGTCAACACATGATTCCAACAATTTATATAGGACCGAAAAAACCTCATGCACATCTAAACTTTCCAACATAGGCCAGTTCACTTCAATAAACAAAATATTTATTAAAAACCTTCATTCTCCAAAACATTTTTATAATAAGCCATTTTTTATTTTAAAATCAACATTTTAAATTGACACAATGATGACCCTTTTTGCAACAATAATGAATTTCCCCCAAAATAAAGAAATCATCACCAAAATAGTTTCCAACATGTTCGTCAAATCATTACTCAATTAATTTCCTAAAAAAACTATTACAGTCATGAAATACCATGAGTTCAAAAAAATGGAATTCAGAGAGAAGACACCTACTAGTATGGTTTCGGATAAATCGACCAAGAAGAAACACAACCGCAAATCCAGTGAATGCACCGTTAAAAATGATTTGGAGAACCCCTAAAACCCTTGAGAATTGAAAATCCCGAGTGCCGATCAAGAGGGAGAATTATTGGAGTGATTTATGTCAATATCTAGTATTCTAGTTTTTAAATACCAAATCCTTAGTTGGCCACATGGTTTGACCAAATAGTGTGAAAAACCATGTGCTAACCATGATGATGCTACTGCCTCGAATGCAACTACCACAACATCCCCCTGCAATTATGAAACCCATATGTAAATAGCATGGGACCCCACTACTTCAAGTCTCACAGTTTTCCTAGGATTCTTGCATGTTTTTTCATAACTGTGATCCAGCTGTGCTGCCCCGAAAATTCCTCCATAACAATTTAAAACTCTTCCAACATCTTCCAAACACATGCTGAGCACATTAATGACATAAAAATAAATACTAAAAATTTACAAACCTCAAACTAATGGTGCTACAATGATTGAACACGATGTACCAAAAATATCCACATTCAGTATTTGTGGCTAGAGAAGAAGTCAGACAAACCTAGTTTTATAATGTGTTTCTCTATTAATTAGTAGGTGAATACTATTCACCGGTGACCCACTATCCTTCATAAGAGTCAACAAAATTTATAATATATGTGGAATGATATGTCCATGTAATTCATGATTGGGTCACTAATGAATCTATGTTGAAATGATACATCATGGGTTATAACAGATCAATTAACTATGGTAACTCATTTTTTGTTGAGACAAGGGACCATCCCTATTAAGGAGATTGGAAAGATCATTATTTTAGGAATAAAACATATTTTTTGGAAACCATATAATATTTTTTATATATTTCTTTATTCCCTAAATATTAATTTAATAATTAATTTATAGAAATTCATATAGAACACTTGTGAATCTAAGAACCGGGTATTGTCGACCGATATATGTGAAATTCATGTCTGTTTTTCAGATGTTGGAGGATGTAATATGTGAATGATTCATGAATATCAAAAGATTATGGGTGAACTATTTGACCCTTATTGAGTTATCATACATCAATAGGTATAGGGAATTGATACTTATGGATACTTATAAGGATTTATAAATATGTCAATTTCATTTAACACAATGTTTTTTGTCTATTGATGGGATTGGTATTTTTAAGATGAGTTGTGTTTGGGATACTTAAAACCACATCATAATGATATAGAATTTTGTTAGTGAAAACTCAATACATGAAAAGTTCATATTCCAATTAGTAATTCTATCCTCTTTAGTGTGAGGTGTGTGGATGGGTAATAATAATTATTACATCATGGATGGGATGTGGTCATATTTAGAGACATGGGAAAGTAATGCATTGGCAATTATGTTGATTTTAGTTCATGGAGATGATATGTATATTATGATATCAATTTCAACTCACTCAACCTTTAATTTATATACATGATGTATTCAATTATTTATTATTTAAATGGTTTTATTCTATCCTTTTTATTTTATCATTACACATGACATAGAGATTATGGCCAACAAATCCTATGAGGGGAATCATGTCAATATTTTAGATAAATCTAAATGATTGTTTACAAGTTTGTGATAGTGAAGAAGTAACTCAGTCTTATCATGGAGGATCCATGCGAGGTGAAACATTATACCAGATACTAATGGTAGAAGATACTCATTAAATGGGATTGTAAAATATTAGAATGGAAGCTTGAGTAAGAATAATTGTAATATGTGGAGGTGGTGAAACACTATACCATATTGAGTTAGTATTCATTTTATTTTTTATAAAAACCATTTTTTTACACTGAATACAAAAAGATGAGGTTTTGGTGTATAAAAATAGTCAAATATGTGGGTTAAAACATATGTTTATTAAACCATTATTTTTACTAATCATTCATCCAAAATGAATTAATGGGGAATGTATGTCTAGTGAGAGTTATATATTATTCATATATCTATACATAATATGGATCCTTATAATAAAATCATATAGCATTGTTGATGATCCATGGTATGACACATGGTCTACCAAGAAGTAGGGGGAATCTTTTTGGTCTAAATATGTGGGTGATAAGTTCATTTAAAGTCTCAAATACATTATTGGCTTATGGAAACCCAAAAATTTAACCCAAACCATATAGAAATCTAGGTAAAATAAAAATATAAATTTAATACATTATACATAAGGATTTTAATTACCATTTACTATATTATTATTCCCCTTATTAAACCATAAGAGATTAGGTTTGACTTATTTATTTTTACTATTATTTTGATGGTCTTACCTATCAGTCCTTGCTGGATTCAATTAATGTTCATTCTGAGGGATAGAGTTATTTATTTAAAAAATTTATATAAATCTATATTAAATTTTCAACAATATTCTATAATTTTGCACGTGTTATAACCATTTTCTATATTTTTTTTTGAATCATTTAGTTCAGTAGTTTGATGTGTCACTCATTAAAATAATTTGTTTTTATGTATAAATTATAAGTTCTTTTATGTTATCTCTAGGTGTACATATGTGTTCCTTTTTTGTCTGATCGGTGGTTGTCCTGAATTGGAGAATCATGTACTAAGAATTGATATTTTTAATTATAAATTATTTTTATATTGACCAAATAAATATTTCATTAATGGGTTTTGATAATGGTGTCTTGATTTCATATCAATCATGCTTAAAGATATCATTGATGTTGGTTGGACTTTTTCTATAATAATAAAATAAATATTTTTTATTTTGTGAAAAACCATTCCATAATGTTGATGTCAATATTTTAAATTTTTGAAGATGGAATAATTTTCATTAATATATTAACATTACAATATAATGAACCATTGGTTCTCTATTATAAGTGCATGATAAATTATAGTTCTACTCATTTCAAAAAAACAATAGCGAAAAAATTACTAATATATGAAAAGATTAAAAGATCTGAAAAAGTGTATAACACTATACAATAGTGGATGATTTTTTCCATATTAATATTAGAGAAAATGTAAAAAACCATTCACAACCCAATGAAAAAATCAAAAAAAAATTACTTTTTTATTCAAATTGACTTGTATAGTCTTAAACTGTAAAATTTTTAATTATTCATAAATATTTTATATAAATTTGTAAGGAATAATTATCTCCACTTGAATATGTTTTTATATTATTTTATTCATGGAATAATAAAGTAATTGTTTATAGATTTCGTTTTCATAGGTACTTGAAACATGATATTCTAGATTTAAGAATTCTTGTTTCCAGGCGGTTTCCATTGGATTTATTCCTAGAACCAAAAAAATCCAATAGTTCTTTATCCAAAGAGGACCTGGTTTCCAAAGGCAGAGGTTTGTAGACATTTTAAACATTACAATACATAAGAACATGCATTGGTCAATAGAATTGGAGTTTGGACTCATCACACCATTTTGGGGGGAAGTATTGTCTACTGCGGGACTCTCTTTGAAATTAAAATATTTTAATGAATATTTATTAGTTCATCCTGTATATCATAAGTGTCCCATGGAATTTAAAATCGCTTATTTAACATGTATAAGGTTTTTTTAGATTTATCAGTATGTATTTGAGTTTTTCCATCAATGGTATCCTCTAATATACCAGTTAAAGATACTGTTAATCACCATTTATGATGATATAGTTTTTTAAGCTACTCAGTGGGGCACTCTGGAGTTTATTGCCATCCAGTGAGATGAAGGTATTTTTATCTTGTGATCATGCTCATAAAATGATCCACCTATGTATCCTTGTGAATGGAATCAGAACCCTCATAGTTCGATGCCACTTAATGGGGCACATCATACCTTTTATGGTCATGTGATAAGGACCCCTAAACAGAATGTGAATAGTTACAACTTAGTGTGGGTCTTATGATAAAATAGCCCAAGAAACATGGATATGATATAGGTTTCCAAGTAAGATCAAACCCTATTGGGAGTATGGCCCAAAGAGAACATGATTGATTTGAAGTGTTGGGTTTTAATTTCAAGGAATCTTCCTACGTATCCCATGTGGATGGGAATCAAATCCCCCGTTGTTCAATAAATCTCATAGAAGAGTATAGTACTCTGAGAAAGATGAGTTTGGGCTTAAATCCTGAAAAAGGATGCCAAAATTTTGGGAATTAGGGTTCGATTCCTATGAAGGATATCCAGTGAGCTTAGGCTCTGAAATTACTTCTTACGTATCCAGGTTTTAATAGGAATCAGAGTTCTCATAGTTCCTTCTAGTGAGTGTTTGTGCATATGTTGTAATAATCATGTATCTCTAAGCCCACAAGAGTCATGATCGGTTTGAGAAACAAGAGGATGTGAATGATTCGACAATAACACTTCACACTTCCAGAATTTTCCCCCATGATGATGGAAGAGGGCGTGTTGACTGTGGAAGTGGGAGAGGCGAAGGTGGACGAGGGTGGGGCGATGATCTCTCCTTCTGTTCTCTTCACATTAGAGAAGGGTCCAAATGGAAGGAATAAGGGGTGAAGTTGAGGGGCTTATACAAGGATGGATACCCTAAAATTGATACTGGTAGGGGAGGGAGACTTCTCCTATACATGCATGGAATGGGAAGAGTAAAGTGTACCTTTCCTATTAGAGAACTGAATTCCTGAGTCACCTCTTTGAAAAGGGAGAGTCCAGAAGCCCACCATAATCCAAACCAAGAACATCCCAAGACAATTACTGGTAGAAAAGTCCATATGACTGCGGATATAGAAACCCACAAACATCCCATGAATCATAACCCCACTGTGAAACAAATGTGGGAAACCTCTGATTGTGGAGAAACAATCGCAATTTAGAGACACACTGATATGTTGTACCCAAATGTTAGATAAGCTATGAGGTTTTAGGGGAGTTTTCAACATATCCCATTTTGAATAGGGGAACTAGATAAAGAGATACCCCTCCATGAAAGGATTCAAAGCGTATTTCATTTTTTCACATAGGTACCTCACAAATGTATTCCGCATAGGTAACCAGCACTAATCAATCGCGCAGGTATAGAGCGTAAATGTACCGCACAGTTGTACAACATCGGTATGGTGCACGGGTATACCGCATAGGTGTGAATAGTGACTACAGAATTTAATGAACATCAAAAACATGCCTATTACCTTTAATTATTCCTTCTCAATAAATTTAAGAAAATACCTGATATAATTTGAGAAATCTGGGTGAAAGGGAAATGCAATGATAGCTTTATGGAGTCTTTAAAAAAAATTCAGTTCGTAAATGGGGAGCCCAAGGGTCCTATTTATAGGCACGGATGGGCCTGAACAACAAAACATGGGTCGTGTAGATTTTCCACAAAGATCCACCATGATTTTTCTCCATGCAGAGGCATCCCAAATAATCTCATGCATAGTTCGGACGTGTATCCGTATCACTCACCTCGACCATGTAGCCCTGTCGCGCAGCTCAACCGCATAGCCCTGTCGCGCATCTCGGTCGCAGAGCTCTTTCATGAAGCTATGTCGGGTAGCTCTTTCTTGAAGCTTCTGGATATTTGTTGATGTTTACTTTGAAATTTTTGAATCTCTATAAGGGGTTTCAACAAAATCCACACCCCCCCCCCTTAGGATTTGATCTGAAAATATAAAAAAGAGTGTCAATTCATGAGGAAATTTCACACAGTTTTATCGTGCAGATATGTTGCACGACAATGGCATGCAACAATGCCGCGTAGGTCATATGTTCCCTAAAAATATGTTTCAACCTATCGTGTTTTTATTTCACCAACACTTTCCCATGTTTGGAGCTCTCGTTGTGTAGCTCATTCATTTTGCTACATCGCATTGTAATCTCCTATAATTCTCTTGATATTTCTTCAAGGTAATATTATTTAAGAGATACAGCTACTCCAAAAGGACGTCACCGATGGATTTGTGCTGATATCTTCATCAAAGGATATACGCTACTGGCTTTGTCAAAGGTCCTCATCAATGGACCTCATTGAAGGATCTCATTGAAGGACCTTCTCGAAGGACCTCGTCGAAGGAGCTTGTTGAAGTACCTCGCTACATGTGTCATTTGCCAATTTTCCTACTTTCATCTTTAGAAACCTAATAATTAATTTTTTTTTCATTCTATTGCAGGAAAGAATGAATCATTTGATGACCCATACTGAGGTAGATAAGTCCCACCAAAGTAAAATGAATAGGATTTTCAGGCCAAATTATTATGACAATGTTGAGAGTACTCTTCCTTGGCAATGGAAGGGTCTAATTCCATACCAGCGTGACTATCTAAAAATTACTTACTTACCTCTGTATGGGCATGGACTTTTGTAAGATTCCCATTTTCTATCTATTAAGAAATACATTCCAAAAAAATGGTTTCTTCAGTATTCCATCTGTAACTGCATGAATATTAGTGCAAGGGTGGTTCCAATACAAAAAGTAATAGTCCATGTTTGTTGCATCCTTTATCATAGTGGTTGTGCTATGGATATTAAGGATCATGTTGAAGGAACCAGATCACATTTGTATTATTCACCTTTTGGAGATTCTCAAACAGATCAATCGAATGGTAGGAAAGGATATTGGGACCTTTGTTCTAGTGGGTGTGTGAAACCTGAGTGGATGAGGGAATTATAGGTATGTCGCACTTGTGCAGAATTAAGAAAAGAATTATCAGACTTTCAAATTTATGAAGCTGTTTTAATGGGGAAAATGTATGTTTTAAAAAATGAACTCATTCCTGAATTACTGAGCCAATGGTGCCCAAAAACAAACTCCTTTCATGTGACGCACGACGATGTTCGTATTAGTCTCAATGAAGTTTACCAGATAGCTGGAATACCAATTCTTGGGGAAATGTATGATGAATTCAACCTGCATACTTCAACATGGGGTGATGTTACCCGAACACCACTGCTAACCCCTTATTTATTTATTATAGCGAAGAATTTAACCAAATATAAGAAAGATATTCATTCCAGAGTGTGGATGGAAGCATTCTTAGAACCAACTACAGAGAAAGGTCCAACCTGTGGACATCCTACTATTTTTCATTCCATCGATAACTGAAGATGTTCATGCACATATTGTCCTACTCTAGAAAGAGGTGATTACTAGTTGTGGGGTTATAATGTAAAACCTAATATAGATTCAAATGTACGCATAGATGCCTTCCTTTTTATGTGGCTAAGTGTTTATATGCTTCCAGTTTGTGAATCTGGTGGTGGTGTAAGATCATGGTCTTTTGTAATTGTAGATAAATTGGTAGATGGGAAGTATATTGTGCTAGAAACCCATATTTTGGAAAGTATTTACCATCTCCTCCTGTATTTATACTTTGAGAAGGCCCCATTTAGAATTTTGGCTCCATTTCAAGTGTTGTGGGGCAGGATTGCATCACATTTTTATTCATACTCAGTATTGAACTCAGTAAAAATTCCTAATGGTTGATTCACCCATTTTTATAGAATGCATTTGGTATTAAGCATATAAACATGTCATCAGAAGAGGTAATAAAGGTATTGAATGTATTACCAGAATACAACTTATTTCCTTTTGGTAATCCTCCAATTAGAAAAAATATTGATGATAGTAAAGGAGAGTATGTGCTAGGATTTTATATGATGGCAATTAGGGATTATGTACTATCATCATGGATTGACAGTGATATTATCTACTAGGCTTATGTGCACTACAGGTTTTCTCGTCAGTTCAGGTGTCTTCAAAAATCAAGAACTGTTCCACCCACACATGTCAGACATGAGAAGCACCCATTGGTAGCACGACAATTATGGATTCTCACATCTTTATCGGTATCCAGACTATCAATTACATTACCTCCACATGATGTGTTAATTTGATTGGAAGCTGGGTATGCCCAAGCTTGGGTTTCTTCATATTCTCAAGGGGCTCTAACAAAAGGATTATATCGAGTGGCGGCTACAACGACTGTTTCATGTGAAAATCGTATCTAGTAGTCCAAGCCCAAAGATGATACACAAATTTCAGATGTTTTAGAACCTCAAAGCCTCTTCTTAAGAAGTACTCCAGGAAGACCAATTCTAATGATGAAATACCTCCAAAACCATGGCGATCCAATTGCCTCCATCAAACAGATATTCCTATTCCACCAATCGAATTTTCTGAGGGTAAAAGGTATGAAGAAGATCTTAAATCGGAAGGTTTCGAACCTCTTCCATAGTCAAATAGGCCAAAATCAAATTATGTGCAACCATCGTCCCTTAATTACTGGGAGAATATAACCCTTGATCTCAGGGATTCCAAGCCATTTTTTCAAAATGGCATTCGAATACTAGATTTTGGTGATATCGAATCACCTTATGATTTCAATCTGGAAAATAACTAGGCTGAAGTACAAAAGTATATTGTGGAGTTAGAGACTTTTATATTTTTAATTGATTACAAATCCCAGCTTCTAAATGAGTGTCTCATATGCTGGACTTTGGAGTCTGTGAAGGGGTAATTATCGACTCTAAAGAGGAGTGGGATATTTATGTTAATACTGAGAATGCATTTCCCTTTTTATCTTTCATCTCAACTCTGATTTATCATTTTACATCATTAATCCAGATTAAAATGTATTTATGCAGCTTGAATGTAGAGAAGGAAGATATGGAACGATTCTTAAATAACCTCAGAATAGTCCTATAGGTTCTCCCATTGGCACAACGAATAATCCACCTATGTCGCCAGAACATTCTCCAGGAGAAAGAATCATGAATGGGTTAATGGAGACAGATAATCCTCAACCATTACCTAATGTTTCCCCTAATAAGATAAGTTTTTCAATCTCTCCACATGATTTTGAATAGAAAGGCAAAAGAGCACTGAGATTGCATCAACGATTTCACCGAAAGATTAAGTATTTATAAAATCTTTAGAGAATATAATTTTCTCAAAATGTTTTGGTAACCATGTTTTATCCTCTTTTAGGATCTATGTCTCTTTACTATCTCAAGGGATTTTGAGTGGATGCTACACAACTAGAAATAGAAGTCCCAGGGGAAACCCAGGTTCATGTTGATGTATCTATATCATCAAAAGAATCATCTGTACCTTCTCTTGGCCCTATTGAGAAAGAGGAATTCCATGGTAAGATTAAATACATTCCCCAGTTATTTTTTCAAAGGATTATGAAAATAATCAATACTAAAATTCTTATTGCTTTAGAAGAAAGGACGGAAGATCCTATGCAATCTAAAACCAATGTTGAAATTAAACCATCTGATGCTAGAATACCATTTATAGATTTAGTAGAACAAAATGTCAGTGATGAAAATTTGGGCATCAACCAACATTTGCTGGATACCTTAAATGGTGAGGAAGTTTGTAACATTTCAGGCCGTATATACTGAAATGATGGACACCCGTAATTCGAATATTGATATTCCAGGTCCCATCAATATGTTTAGAGATTTCCATGAGGATTTGAAAGGAAGTAATTTCCTAATACTACATTTTCCATACACAATTTTTTTTCAATGTGATTCTTTACATCAAAATTCACATTATGTTGCTTTATCTGCAGAAAATGTCGCAAAGGTTCTTCAAGAACAGGGTTATCCACTTTATCCTTCTACTGGAGCTGAACAAACACATATAGAGGATCCTTCATCAGGATACATTACAGAGCCTTCATATTTCATATCTGAACAAATTCAAACCCCTCCTCAAGAAACACCTGCTTATAACACCGGAGCTGAAAATAGAGGGGATGAATCCAAACAAGTAGTAGATTTATCATTGGGAAAATATAGTCAGCCGTCTGAGTCATATTTTCTTCCTCCATTTGAAACAAATAATGATCATGATTTATTATTTAGGTTTATCAGCTCTTTGATCAGAGGTTGAATCTTATACCCTCCCAAGAGAAGCAGAACGAAACAATTTTTGGAGCCACCTATTTCCAGAGTTCATTTTACCTCATGGTAGTGACATAGATTCAGATTTAGAGATGAAATAAGCTCTTGGAAGGGCACGTAAAAAGACAAGGTGGAAGATCTAGAAAATAATTGGTGAAAAGAGTTTATATAAATTAACATCCCATTTTCCAAATCTCCCAGTATTATTCTATGTGCTGGGATTTGATGGATTCAATTACCAGCCGGTCTTCGATGCCATGAAAGAGACTATATGACGAAAGGAGCAAGATCATAAATTATGAAAATAATTTGAAGAGTTTAAAAGACTCGTCAATATTAAGGGATTTAAAGCTGCAATGGTTGAGGTGGAGGCCAATCGTAACAAGAAATCACTCAAGATTAGCCAAAAAGTAAAAGAATCCATGAAGGAGTTATTTTATCCTCCACATCAACTAGATTTTGTTCATAGCAGGCTTGAGGAACTGAATCATACATTAGGAGAAACCCAATTGGAGGAGATAACTTGCATTTTAATAGATAAGGAATCACTTCGTCGGGAAGAGGAGGCTGAAGTAGCTCAACTATATCATCTTCAACAAGCAGCTGATGGTTCTTATGAAGCTGTTCAAAAAATGAGAGTACGTGTTGATAGTTTATTTTAAAACAAGATAGAGAGGCACCAGTTTGTGGATGGACCTCCATTTTCATATGAATGAAATATTTTTTTTCAATCATATACATTCCTTAATTAGTGTTTTTCATTAATGATTACAATATGAAAGGTAAATGATGATAAGTATTCCTTTGTGTTAAACAATCATCATTAAAATAACATGAATGAGGTGCTTAAAATTTTATTTGTAAGTCGAGTGATTGAAGGAACATAATTTTAGTATTTTTAGGGTTAGATGGATAACCCCACAAAATTCGTATCTTTCGACTTTTAATTGGTAAATATTTACTAAATCATAAAAAAATGTATATTGAGTGATACGGACTTGAATTATGTTCATAGTTCCCTTTGTGGGTTCTTAGTCTGATGAGTATCATGTATTTAGTTATTAGATATTATAAGTCATGCATATTGGACTATAAAATGCTAATATTTAGGTTCTAATAGCTTCGAACATAATTTTTGAATTAGATCCGAAAAAAATCCTCATGGATAAGAATTTCTTTAACATTATTTAAATATTTTCAAGGGGAATTTTTTTTAGGCCATGATTTTTTTATGGTTACCTAATCATAAAGCCTGGATCACCATAATGTGTGACTTCTCCAGGAATGACGTTACCATTACATGACAATCCCATTATGGGGGCTACATTATGTACACTAACTAGGGAAAATGTTTCATAGTCAAATAGTGAAATCTATTGAAATACATTCATGTTATGTAGGAAACTTATGCAAAGATGCGTAAGGGAACATGCTGTATAGTCCAACAAAATATCTCTCAAATGTTTGATGTTCTATTGTTAAAATTCAAAGAATGTTTATGGAGATTCATATTTTCAAAATCATAGAGTTTTTTATGGAGAATGGTACATGAATATGGAAAGGGTATCTCAAATCATGATATCCAAAAAATTAGTGGAATAAAAATTTTACAATGGTCTGACCCAAATGTAAAATATATGGTGTCGGTAGATTTATATCATTAAACTAGGAACAGAAATGGAAACAATATATAACATGTAGTCAAGTTATTTCAAGATTATTTTGTAGTGTAGTAAGCACATGATGAGGGAAATGTGTAAACCATGGTCTTTAATACTTTTATATTGTGTTATTGATAACAAGACAAGTATATGTGAATGATTGTTTTAATATACATATTCTTGTATACTGTCATCAACGATTAAAGGGGACAAAGATACTATAACCAAGAATGAAGTTAAGATTATTTGACAAACCCATTATGGGTGCTACATTATGCAGTGCCAACTAGGGCATATGCTGCATAGTCAAATAGTGGCATCATTTGACTGACATGGCTGTTATATAGGAAACTTATTCAAGGCCACCTCAGGGCACATACTGCATAGTCAAGAAAAAGAGTCCTCGGATATTGAAATCCTTTCTACCAGAAACGTTAAGAAAGATTATTAAAATTTGATTGACAAATTCAAGATTAATAGTGTGAAATATGGAAAGGGGTTATGCCCAATGTATATAAGAAATATTTGAATCAATATTTTCCATAAATTTTATATCCATTACATTGATATGATTCATTTGTAAAATACAGTCTCTCATTGTTTCAATTGAATGAATATGGTAATGTGCATTTTTAAGTCATGCAGTGAGGACATTATACTATACGGTTTTGATTCATGCAGTGAGGACATTATACTATGCGGTTTTGAGTCATGCACTGAGGACATTGATAAACGCATAAGATATTGAAAACACACTATTTATATAAAGAATCCATTTACTCAATTCCTAAACCCATGTGAGTTATTCTCGGTGTGAGAAACAAGGAGCAGTAAGGGATCCTTTTATAATATAAAAGCGATCCAAGTGAGAAATAGGTGTGTTAAATTTCCAAGTTGATTAATGTCTTGTGATAAGGATGAGAATAAACCAATATGAAAGAAGATAAACATTGTAACTGGATTAAGGGTTAAAAGCTAAATGTCATTATGTGTCTTGATAGATAAAGAATCAATTCATGCATAGTTCTTTATACCATTCCAATGTTGATATGATTCATATACCAGAAATAATGTGGCTTTTGTTGTTGTTTTTTTTATTGTGGTTTGACCCAAAATTAGAGATTTAGGCATCTTTATGTCTATCATTGGAATTAAAAAATGAGAATCAAGCCGTACATAGTTCCTTAAACAATCATTCCCCATGTTAATCAAATTTGGCATGAAAACTTGGGGATTTTAACACATTCTAAGAGAATGGTAAATCTGAAGACATAAAATGGTATATGGACCAAATCATAAATCATAAGGAAACACTCTATATAGATCTAATTCAAATATAGGAGGAGAAAATAAAATTAGATAATTTTGTGATTGTGGCTGGGCCTCGAATTGCAGATTCAGGCCTCACTATGTATATCATTAGAAAAAAATGAGAATCAAGCAATATATAGTTCTTTAAACTTGGTCTCTATGCAAATCTAACTTTGAAACAGGAAAGAGAGGGCCTCATGTACTAATAAGGAGTAGTGATGATGTCAATAACATTTACTTATGGAAACTTATAACGTCTTATAGAGAAAACATTAGTTACACAAATGATGTCATGTAGTTTAATGTCGTGCAACAAGGATGAAAACGTTATACATTTTTACATCCTGAAGCATAGATGCTGATGGTTTTTATGTGGTTTAGGGACTTGAAACATGGACATGGCGGTTGTGTAGTTTTAATTCTTGCTGCAGGGACGTGGTACCATGTAGTTTAAAGTCTTGTAGTAAGGACTAATTATGCAAAACTATTCAAATTATTTCTTCAAAAATCATGCATTGATTGGGTTTGTGATGAGCTCTCCATCCATTGAGATTTAAGAACATTCCCCATTTGATAAAACCTTATGTATGGAATAATTTCCTTCCCACATTGGATCATGTTTTGGAGGTTTCTTTCCTGGTATATCTGGAGTTCTATGTAAAAATACAAATTCTCTTTCAAGGAATGAACGAAGACAAACTTTCTTATTAAAAGCTCGCACAATTCTGTTCTGATAGACTTCTAGGAGGTGTAATGTATGAAATATTTTCTCATCTAATCATTCCAAATCAATGAACCGATTATGGGACCATTCATTTGTATATAATTGATCATAGATTGCAACTCTATGTGATGGAAGTTTCATTTCAATTGGTAAAACGACTTCAGTCCCATATACCAATAAACAAGGAGTTTCTTGCATGGTAGTACGGATAGTTGTCCGATAAGCCCATAAAGCATTAAAATGTTTATCTGTCCATGATTTCTTATCGTTATCCACCATCTTTTGGATTATATTTGATAGGGTTTTATTGAAAGCCTCAATCATTCCATTGGCCGCTTTATGGTAGTGAGAGGAATGGTTGGATTGGATATTATATTCCTGATATAACTTTTTTACACCAGCAGAACAAAAATTGGTATTATTGTCCATCCGAATAGAATGAAGGACGCCAAATCTGCTGATTAGATTTGTTTTGAAAAAACTAATGATGTTTTTAGCTACAACATAATTGATAGGTATTGCCTCATCCCACATAGAGAAGAAATCAGTAGTAGTGAGAATATACTTGAACTTCTTAGACGTGGCTGGTAGATAAGGCCCTACTACATCCATCCCCCATGTGGAAAATGGCCATTAATATTCAACTATACGTAGTAACTCTGGGGGATGACGAATGTTGATGCCTTTCACTTGACTAGGATGACAATTTTTTTGTGGGGTCTATACAATCCTCTATCATTGAAGGAAAAAAATATCCCAGACATTGAATCAGATCGGAGATTTTGTGCCCAGATTGGTGGGCAACAAAAGCTCATGAATGAACTTCACTCATGACAGTTTTAGTTCATTCTACCTCAGTACATATGAAGATAATCCCATCAAATTCCCACTTATAAAGAATCATTCGGTGATTTGGACCATCATAAAGAGTAAACTTAGCTTCTCGTCGTTGGATCTGCTCCTTCTCTTCCCTTTTTGGTGGAAGTATCCCATTTTGAAGATATTCTATAATGGATGTTCTCCATCCCATGGTATGACCATATGGTTTAGCCATAGTGAAAATTTCATTGATTTCCTCCCTCATTGTTTGAACAATAGGTGAAACTATTTGGGAAATGGCTATGCTGATAAGTGTCTCATCCAAGTTTGTATCTTCCATGGCTGTAGCTGCATTAGTATGTGCATCTGCATGGGCATTTCGTGATTGTGGGACATAGGACAATGTTGGCTCTGAAGGAAATTCAGCCATTAATTATATGAAATAATCACACAAAGGTATTAAATCTTCTTTTCTCATAGAGTATTCCCCATTGGTTTGTTGGATTACCATTTCTGAATCACCTTTTATTTTTATATGATCCATTCACACCTGAAGTGATAATTCCAAAGATGTGATGAGAGCTTTTTATTCTACCACATTGTTGGTACCACCTTCCGATAATAGAATATAATAAGGAAAAACTGCCTTTTATGGGGAAATAAAGACTATTTGTAATCCAACTTTGTTAAGTTTTGGATTTTCCAGTATCTTCTCTGTTGGATTTCTAGAAGCACCATCAAAATACATTTACCATGTCTAGGAATTATAATCAATAGAGATGACATATTCATCAGGAAGTTCATACCTAAATGATGTATCTTCCACAGATGGATGCTCAGTAAGGAAATCGGCTTGGACATGACCCTTTATTTCCTTTTCAGGCACAAACTAGATATCAATCTACTGAAAAATAACTTCCCACCATGATATACGTCCTGTAAGCATAGGATTACTGAGGATAAATTTGAGTGGTTTATTACGAGATACCAATTTGAACTCATGATGTTGTAGATAATGCCTCAATTTCTAAACTGCAATGATTAATGCATGGCAGCACTATTCATTATTTGAATACTGAGTTTCCACATCAGGAATAGTGAGACTAAGATAGTAAAGGATGTTTTCACTCCCGGAATCATTCTTTTGGGCGAGGAAGGCACCATGTGATCGCTCTAAAGATATCACTTATAGAATAAGTGGTCTTCCTTTATTCATCGGAATTCCAACTGGTGGACCCAAGAGATATTTATTTAGGGTGTCAAATTCCTCTTGGGAATCTTAGATCCATTGGTAGGTAAATCTATTCTTTATTAATCTGGTGATGGGTAAACAATTTCCATCCAAATTGGCGATAAATAACCTAATATAGGACATGTGTCCTTGAAGTCCTCTTAATTATTTCTAATTTCTAGGAGGTGACATACCAATGATTTAATTTTTTTCTCAATATCAACATCAATACAACGATGGCATACAAAAAAGAAAATAATGTATCCTGAGGTTACCCCAAAAGCACATTTCAAGGGGTTTAACTTCAAATTGTGTTGTAGATATTTTTTGAATACGATTTCTAGATCGGTCATGTTATCAGAACATTGTTTGGATTTAACCATCAAATCATCCACATAACATTCAACAAATTTCCCAAAAATGGTATGACGATATGGTGCATCTAATGTTGATACATTGCACCTGTATTCTTCAAGCCAAAGGGAATTACCCGATAGAAAAACACAGCTTGAGGGGCTCTAAAGGCTGAATATTTATCATCTTCTAGAGCCATTTAGATTTGATTATACCCAGAATATCCATCCATTAAGGATAGTGTTTCATATCCAGTTGTTGCATCAATTGATAGTTCTCTAATTGGAACTAGAAAATCATCCTTGGGACAATGCCGATTAAGATCAATGAATTCAATGCAAACTCAAATTTTTAAATTATAATTTTTCATAGAGAAAGTATTAGCAAGCCATTTGGGATATTGGACTTCTCTGAAGAACATAGCCTTGATTATATTATCAACTTTAGCATCAATTTTGGAGGAATACGTTTGGTGTGTTCTTCATAATGGTTGCATGAATCCTCGATGTTCTTCTTGAAAAACCAAATAATGATTAAAAAAATAGAGATCAATACCTATAATTTTTGTATAATTCCTAGCAAATAAATCTTGATTTTGCTTTAGAAATGAAGCATACATTTCTTTCCCTTCAATAGTCTTGGATGCACAAACTAACTTATGGAGTGGATCTTCTTTTGTACCAAGAATTATTTCTCTGAGTTCATCTACAGTTGTAGAGATAACATCTTCAAATGTTGGAGGAGCATCCCTGAGATCTTCTTCTTCTTCTTCATTATGTTTTACTTCTTCTGTTTCTACATGCATAGTATATGATCAAGCAGAATATCCATGGTTAGAGGAGAAGTTAAAATTTGATCATCTTGAAGAAGAGGATTCCATTTCTAACCCTATTGATGATGGAGGGTATTCCTTCAGTGATAGAGAGGAAATAATGGATAGAGAATTGACAGCATTTTTTTCCTCTCGTATTACCATAACTTCTTCTGGTTTGGTTTATGAAGTGTAGATTTATTGGATTTCAGTGGATGAAATGATGACATCTCTACTTAAGCATTCATCACTTCTTGATAAATAAACAATTTCTCTCATGTTGTCGTGCATGGTTTCCATAATTGACCTTATGGATGTTTCCATAAGAGTGTTTGGATTTAGTTCTATCCTATTAATTTAATTGATAGGCAACACATAATATGTACTCACATGTATGAATCGGTTTACTGGAATCTTTTCCAAACCACGTGAAGCATTAATTTTGAAAACCTTCTTTGCCATATATTTTTCCTTTCCCTCCATGTGAAAAAATTATACCTCAATGTAATGTTTTGAATGGAGAATTATCACCATACAAAGTCACAATATGATGATTGAAACAACATTTAAGACATTGATGATATGATGAAGGTATGGACACATGTTGATGTAGCTAATTTCTTCCAAGAAAAATGTTGAAGGATGTGTCCTGACAAACAACCATGAAATATGATTTCGATACAGGGTCTCCAAACTGAATTCTGAGTGTAATCTCGAGTAGAGGTTCTTGTTAATTCTTATCATATCCATGAAAAATCAAAGTATAATGAGATAAATAAGATTTAGAGAGGCCTAGTCAACGAAGTTTATGAATACATATGAGGATGACTCATGAACCATTATCAATGAAAGCATGTCAAAAGTCTATATCATTGACTATGCTAGATAGATACAAAGGTCTGATATGTCCATGTACAACATCATCATCATCATCATCTATAAATGATATCACTATATGGAATTCTGTAGGATCATTCTCTATATGGTAGACCTCATTTGAAAAACTTTTAGTTTCGAATTCTTGATGACTTGAAAAAGCCTCAATAAGCGACTCCCGAAAATCTTTTTATAGATTCAAGAAATCTGAAATTGATAACTTGGATGGTACATGGACCAAATTTTTCAGGACATCATACTTTTAGTGAAATTTTCTACATTTCCCATCATGAAAATGTGGTTTTTCAGGTGTCTTGGAAGT
Source organism: Viscum album (assembly GCA_963277665.1). Lineage (NCBI taxonomy): Eukaryota > Viridiplantae > Streptophyta > Magnoliopsida > Santalales > Viscaceae > Viscum > Viscum album. The sequence goes on from OY728157.1 coordinate 2,013,185,317, forward strand.
TGATGCTTTGGTCGTAGATGTATCCTGTATTGGGGCAGGAATTGGAAACACTCCTGTATTTGGTAGATTAGACCGAATAAGTCAAACTATTTGCTGAGAGGATGAATGTGTATCCTCTAACCAGTATTCCAAAATAACTATGTCAGGATCGAATCTATCATGTATGGATGAACTTTCATGTTTTTGTTGAGCCTGTTGAAGGGATTTTCCATGAGTTTCTACTGTATATACAATTTTGGAAGGGGCAGGACTGAAAATGGATTCTGGAATATCCACGTCTTCCCCTGTATCCTAGACCTTCGTTTCTTCCTCTAACTCCTCTATTAGATATAGATAATTTAGACTCATCATTATTAAAATTGTAATTGGCATAGGGATTCGTTAAATTAATCATGTTAACTGAACCCATGATCAATTATTCACTTGTTGTAAGCTCTGCCTAATGAAGCAGTTCAGGTTGTACCATTTGGTATGACCGTGCCCATGCTTTTGAAGAAAATGGCATAAAATCTGCCAGATTCAAGGGCATCTTAGGCATTGATATGAGCTCATCTTTTTTTAAAACTCTTATTTCATCAAATTACAGCACTTCTTTGAGGATTTTCCTTCTAATTAAGGGGGTTTTTTATATGGCAGAGATATATGAAGACAAAATTGGTTGATTGAATTGTGTTTATAAAATGGCATTAGTTCGGTTGATTGTTTACCTAATCATCCAATCATCATATTTCTATGCATTTTTACATTTGACATCGTGCCACTTTCCTTCTTTCATGTGGTTCAGTAGTAGTATCACATGCTACCTGTGCTGAAGAACCGTTCAGTTTTACTTTTCCAGAGTCCACTATTTTTTGAAAGTGGTATTTGAAGACAAAACACTCTTGAATTGGATTCCTCAACATCTGATGAAATGGGAAATTGTTGGGGTGGTCTTCATCTCATTATTTGTTTTACCTTTTGGACCTTGGGAACTAAACTAGATTGTTTTCAAAATCCGAGATTAAGTAACCATGTCCATGTTCATTCCAAAAAAATAAACTTTATTATTTAAATCCTTAATCTATTTCCACCTTTGATTTTTTTGATCATCTTGTCTAGGCAGCCATTGTTGTTGATGCTCATGAGGTGGATCCCTTTGATACGATGATGGTTTTGAAGTGGAAGCAGGTACATGTGCTTTTTTACTTGTAACTATAGTAGTCTCTTCTTTCCCTATTTTCCTCATTAGAACTGATGTAATTACACGAGTTTTAGCCTTAGTCATTATAAGAGTGTCGTCAATCTGTTGAGTGGTTGAAGTAAGGTTTCCAAACCCTCCTGTGTATCTCACAGTGATCAACAGTGTTTGTAATTCATCACGCAGGTTTTCCACACAAATTGGAAACAATTCATCTTGAGGGAGTGCTAAACATAATGAGTCTGTTAATCCCTTCTAGCAAGAAATTAAATCTGAAACACTTTCATTCTCCCTTTGTTAAAAATTGGTATGATCGAAAACTGTCATCTTTGGTAATGTTGATCTAAACAGAAGAATGAATCATTGATTAAGATCTTCATAACCAGTAGATGACCAAAATTTTCTACTTGTATACCAGAAAAAAGCATGCCCTTTTAATTACTGCACAATGAACATGAGCTTAACTGCATATTATTGTTGAGTGGTTCCCATAATTGGATCACAACTAGAAAAAAATGTGTTATGTGTTGTTCTAGATCTACCGATCCATTAAAAATTTGGAATGTGGTATTCGAAAATTTGATGGGGGGGGGGAATTGCATCCACCAATTCAGAGAAAGATCTCTTTTTTGGTTCAACATGTGCACGTTCCCCTTCCATAGCTTCCAACTGAGCTGTTAATTTCACAATGGTAGTCATTAATTTTTTAGAAACATCTAGTTGAGCCTGGTCCTGAGAAGGTTTAATAAATGTAGTTTGGATGGTGTGATGACTGGTAATGCCACTGATGGTAGTATTGGTGATTACTGTCACATATTACCCATAGGATTAGACCTATGAGGATGTACATGTAAAGGGGTATATTCTTAATCCATCCCATTAGTTGTAACAAATTCACTTGATTGATTAACTGCAACATGCTTTGGAAGAAGACTACCTTGAAGTAGTTCTGCATTTCACCCCCTTAACACCTTCATTTCTTCTTCTTGTTGTGTGAACCATTAATCTATTGAGAGTTATTGGCCTTCTCTAGAGGTAGGGTGGGATGTAACATGACTTTTACATATTTTTTATGGCATGTTCCTTTCTAGAGTATGCAAGGGCATTACCCGAAGGAATGTCTTGCCTCTGGGAAACCCTCTGGATTTTGGTATGCACACCTCCTTCATTTGTTTCCAAGTGTACAACCTCTTGAATACGCACTTCTTCATTTGATCCCTCTGAGTGAGCCAAATGTTCTGGGGGATTTGTGACAACGACATTGGTGACATTTATCAATGCATAACGCATTGATGGAATTATTTCAGTTCTTCTGCTAGATTGTCTCCCTTTGTGTATTCTATGAGACTACATTCTCCTATATAATGAATTTCTTAGAACATTTTGGTGGATATTAATCTGAAGGGAATCATTGGATAATTCAGTTATACATATTCCTTGTTGCTTCTTCCCTTATTTGGAGATAACTGAGTTCTACTAAGGAGGGGATTGAAAATTTGAAAAAGCCCCCATCCTTGTAAGATGGGGTTGTTATTGTTCTTCTTCCACAAATATATGAACATTGTTTAATGAATACAATGTTTGATTTAGATGAGCCCTACAGACTTGCAAGATGGGGTGACTCTTGAACTTCTATAGATGAAATTTGTTCAACTGGTCATCTGATTTTGCAGATTTTGGTTCGTAAATTAGTTAGATGCATTATATAACCATCATTTACACAACCAATTTCAAAAGATCAATGTTCTATTTCAGAAATTTGCATCCTTTGATGTATGACATCCTTTAAAAGGGATGACTACTCAATATTTTCAAATTCTTCATGTTGAAGTAGCTCAATAACATCTTTATATTGAGCCTGATTCTGATGAGAACTGGTTGAGTCTTGTTCATGATCATACATTTGATTACATACAAAACCAATTTATTGAGGCCAATTGTGGGAAATAACATTGCATGAAACCACTTTTTCCAGAATTTGCTGATTTTGGAGGGTAGTGAAATGCAATGATCCATATTAACCACATCCTATGAGGAAAACATTATATGGGGAATCAAAAATTAATTGTCTTAGCCTTTTTAGAGCATTGATACATTCATGCAGAAGGGTTATCTGTTATTTTTCAACCCTTGGATGTTGTGAAACTGAAAGATATTCCATGTAAATTTGGTGCTCAAACCCTTATATTACCTTTATATGATTATGATATTCATCATATGGTAAAACATTGGTTTTCAAAAGATGAAGAGTTCTCCAAATGTTCAGTAAAATTTCATGAATTATATCTTCTTTCATCTATTCTAGAATATCAAACTGAGAATTTTCTGAAGGCTAGAACATGAATGGTATTTCTCCTTTAGCTAATTTTTTTCTCATGTTCAACACACCTTCATCATATTCTTCTAGTTGTTTCTCCACTTTCACTGACCAAAGCAGATGCTCTGTATTTGACAATAAATAACAAAAGGGTTGTTTGGAGAATGTTTGTTCCCTTAATATGTCTTTTGACTGGTAAAGTGTTTCAACCATAAATGACATGGAATCAGAGATGAATATCCTTGTGTATACAATTTCCTTGAGATAGTTGGGATTTCTTGTTACTACATTTTCAATTATAGAATTATTTTGGAAATGAAAAATACTACTGCAGAGTGAAATTCCACAGTGAAAGCCATCATGGGGAGGATCACAATGGTGGATTACAGCAAGGGATAAATCTTATTTCTCCTTGGTCTTCTGGCCACATGGATGGTTTACGTGTCTCTCATCTAGAGATAGGCACTCTGGACTGACCGAATTTTCGTGAAGAATGTTTTCATGATGAAGTGTCGGATGAGAAGCTTCATAATTACAACTACCACTCCCAAAATTTTGTAATTAGTGGGTAGGATCTTGACAAGCAACAGATAAATGTCTGAGGGCATTAAGAACTCCATCATTAAGAGGAGATAAATTACAAGTTGAATATTTATTTTCCAATGGTATTTGTTGATATTTCATCTTGGATGTTCTCTTATAATTAGTTGGGGACACTCGCAGGGAAAAGTGTTTATCATGGAAAGGTATATGGTCCTATCTTGGATTAGTTACTGGAATAGTCTGGATACCTTCAATTTGAAATAGTGTATGTTCCCAATCATTTTTTTCATGTGATATTGGGGAGTATGGCCCATGACCCTCATGGACTGGAATAGAGGTCTGTATCTTCTCTGGGATGGCTTGTCGTTGTTTCATATAATGTGTGGGGACATATTTATGTGTTTTTCCACTGATACTGCAAAAGTAGTTGTAAAAATATCCTGACATGTTTTTAGAATATGTGTAGGGATATGAGTATTCCCTTTAACGATTGACAAGATGTGTTTAGTGACTCCAGCGTCCATAACGGGACTATATGTCCATTCCGTATCTAGAGTAGGCTTATGTTTATGATCTTATAATTTTCCTATCAACGGATATTGACAGTACTTATGCATAGGGGTAGAGAGTTGAGTCTGCTCCAAATTTGTCTTTGGAGCTTTCCGAATGACTTCTACGAGTGATACCAAAGAAGATTGTTGGAATTCTTCATGAACATTGACAGGTGTATGTTCCTGCTTACTAGTTCCCACCATATTAGATTGGAAAACCTCTTTGGATGTAGTCAGATGAGCCTACTGAATGGCTGATGAACAATAAACTGTTGTATGTGCCTGCTTATAGTACTCCACTGGAATTGCCTATCGGTTTTGGTGTGTTACTACCAGAAGAGTCTGCAGAGATGTGAAATCAGGACAGATGAGTTTACATGATCGCTCGTTGTTTTCCATCAAGTTAGATTGATTTACTGCTCCGTATGAGTTAGAGGTGAGAACCTACTCCATGTTAACCAAACTTCATCCCTGGTGGTTTTTCTTGTGTGCCCAAGTTTGAGTGACCTAGGAAAAAGGTCTAGATACAACATCCCCATAATGTTGGGGATGTACTATAACTTGATTTTGCTGGTTATTGCTGGTTGGAGTCCTCATGATGGAATTCTATATTCTTGAAGTGAGGCCTTCAGTTACCTCATGATCTACCTCCCTATGGTATGGGAATGATTGATTATTGAGATTCATGGATAAAGACATGAAATGGTTGGAAACAGTTGTTGGCACTATTTTCTTCCTGATCATTGGTCATTGTTGTCTAGATGATGGAGGATTATTTTTGACGTGGAGGGCCTGTCAAGAATCCTCCAAAGTCGGAATTGTACCGTTTTGGCGATATTCCTTTATCAGCACATTGGAGACCCAACATTGAAGACGATGGGTTGGTGTTAACGTACTTCCCATTGATGGAGATCGCACATGAGTAGTGTTCCGGAAGTTCAAAGTTGTTGTCCTTGAGAAAGCCATTCTTTTTTATTGAAGGTAATTCCGTAGAAAACTAAGAACACCAATAAATTATATTAATGTGACATCTTGTCAATTAGATACATGGATGATTAATTCATTTTTCTGGCCTTCCTGTATCAATTTATAGGGGCCTAACATGTGGGTATCATTACTAACATGGTTAATGATTCATTTAGGTTTCACCATTAATGTTTTGTAGATCCTTGAAACGTTATATTATAGATTTTAGAATTCATGTTTCCAGGCAGTTTCCATTGGATTTATTCATGGATCTGGAAACATCCAATAGTTCTTTATCCAAAGATGACCTTCTTTCAAAAGGCAGGTGTTCATTTATGCTTTAATCTTTAAGATACAAAAGAACATGCATTGGTCGAGAGGATGGGAGGTCGGACTCATCACACCCTTTTGGGGGGGATTATTGTCTACTCCGAGACTCTCTTTCAAATTAAAATATTTACATGAATCCTTATTAATTCACCAATTATATCATAAGTATCCCTTGGAATTTTAAACAACTTATTATCATGTATAAAGTTTATTAGAATTACAAATATGTATTCTAGATTTTTCAACAATGGTATCCTCTAATATAGTGATTAATGATTCTTTTAATCGCCAAATATGATGATACTGGTTTTTATGCCACTCAGTGGGGCACTCTGGAGTTTATTTTCATCCAGGGAGATGAAGATCTGTTTTGATCTTGGGATCATGCTCATTAAATGAGCTACCTATGTATCCTTGTGAAAGGAATCAGAACCCTCATAGTTCATTGCAACTTAATGGGACACATCATACCTTTTATAGTCAAGTGATATGGACCCCTATGCCTATGGTGCATAGTTACAACATAGTGTGGGACTTATGTTAAAACATCCCAAGGAACTTGGAAAGTATATGGGTTTCCAAGTAAGATCAAACCCGATTGGGAGTATGGCCCAAAGAGAACATGATTGATTTGAAGTGTTCTGTTTGAACCAGAAGGAGTCTTCCTATGTATCCCATATGGATAGGAATCAAAGCCTATCTAGTTCGATGAATATCATAGGATATTATAGTCCTCTGAGAAAGATGAGTATGTGATTACATCATGAAAAAGGATGCCTAAATTGGTGTAATTAGGGTCGGATTCCTATGGAGGATATCCAGTGAGCTCGGGCTCTAAAATAGCTTCATACTTATCATGGTTTGAACATGAATCATAGTTCTTGTATATCCTTTTAGTGAGTGTTTGTGCATATTTTTTAATCATCACGTATCTATAAGCCTGCGTGAGTCATGCTCATTGTGAGAAATAAGAGGATGTGAAATATTCTACAATGAAACTTCATTATTCCAAATTTTTCCTCCATGCTGATGAAAGAGGGCACGACGACCATGGAAGAGGGCGAGGCGATGGTGGACGATGGAGGGGCGATGAGCCCTCCCTATATTCTCTTAACATTTGACAAGGGTCCAAAAGGAATGAAGATGTGGGGAAGGTGAGAGGAATATACCAGGATGGCTTCCCTAAAATTGGTTCTCATAGTGGAGGGAGACTTCTCCTATATATTCACAAAATGGAATGTGTAAAGTGTACCTACCCTACCAGAGAACTCAGGTCCCACGTCACCTCATTGAAAAGGGAGAGGCCAGAATCACACCATCTTCCAAACTGAGAACTTACCAACAGTGTTACTGGGAGAAATGTTCATGTGATTGTGGATATAGAAACCCATAAACATCCCATGAATATTAACCCCATTCTAAAACAAATGTTGGAAGCCTCTGACCGTGGATATATAAACCCAAATTGGTGACACACTGATGTGCCTTACCCAATGGTCTGAGAAATCAGGAGGTTTTGGGGGAGGTTTCAACTTAGCCCATTTTGAATAAGGGAACAAAAGAATGATATAACCATCCATGAAATGCTTGAAAGGGTATTTGAGTTTGTCGCGTAGGTACCTCACAAATGTATGCTGCATCCGTACCCCACACAACACAATCGAGCATGTATAGTGCAAAAATGTACCACGCAGTTGTATCGCGTAGGTATGGTGTGCAAGTATACAACATAGTTGTGAATGGTGACTGAAAAATTTTAAGAACTTAAAAAACTGGACTATTCGATTTAATTAGCCCTTCTCTCATAGTTTAGAGAACTACCTGATAAAATTTTAGATTCCTAGGAGAATAAGCTACACAATGGGAGCTTCAGAGGGTCTTTCAATAAATTATAGTCTAGAAATGGGGAGCCCAAGGGTCCTATTTATAGTCATGGATGGGCCTAGACAAAGAAACCTGGGTCACCCAGATATGCCTCGGAGCCCCACTAAACATGTTCACCACTCAAAGGAATCCCAAATCCTCTCACACGCAGTACAGACACGTAGACATATCACGCAGCTCGACCACGTAGGCCAGTCATCTAGCTCAACCTTGTAGCCCTATCGCGTAGCTCGGCCACAGAGTTCTTTTGTGAAGCTGGGCCAAGTAGCTCATTCGCAAAGCATCTAGTTATTCCTTGATGTTTCCTTTGATCATTTTGAATCACTTTAAGGTGTTTCAAAAATATCTTACATCGGTATAAAAATTTGTGGAAGGATATAATTTAATTTTATCTATAATTTTTGGATATTTGGGTGACTAAAAAATTTCCCCAAAATTAGATAACATCATGATGTAATTTATAAATGTTTTTTAAAAAAACTTATTATATTATTAAAATATAATGATATATAATTGTTTCAAAACATTTATTTTATATGGAATAAAATATGAGATTAGGCGTTGATGAGGATTTTAATGATAGTTAAGGAAAGATAAATTATTAAGAGAAATTCATTATGATTTAAAAATATTTATGGACTTGTAATGTAGTATTTATGATATTTTCATTTCATATATTTTATGAAATTTATTTTACTCAATTCACATATTTCTTTTCTTATAATAAAAAATGGAAGTGGACATTCGGGCAGGAGTCTCTCCAACATGCAATGCAGTGATGGAGGAGTATTTGGGTTAAGTACAATTATAGAGGGTGAACCAGGATGATTTTACAGTGGCTCTTTCTATCTCTCCTAGAATGAAACTGGTGCTTGTGTCCTCAAATCCATCAGTGAGACAAATTGTTCAGAGATTTAGGAGTGGTCTGGGTGTTGGATAACATCCCTTGTCGAAGGACACTACTGTTTTGTGCCAATCAGGTCCTGGTTTTGTATATCCTCTTGAATAAACAGCTTGTGAGGCTAGGGAAATTCATTTTTTCACAACGTGAAATCAGTTCAAAGTATTGGAAGTAGAAGAGGTAGCCATTGTGGATGAAGGGGTTCACTCGGTTGAAGATGATCATGCTCACTCCAAGAAAGGAGAGGCTGATGAGGGTGCAATGGAGAGGGTGTCATGTGATGGTCTTGGTATCACACCAAACTCTCAATGTCTTTCCCCAATTGACCAAAACAGACAATCTCAGATTATGGAAGGAGGGATCTTAGCTATTACATAGGTTATGCTGGTGTGGAAGAATGATTACTGTAATGCTTATGCTTCCGTGAAGGTCACTGGTAAGTTGGGCAATATTTCTAAGTGATAATGAAAATAGTGGTGTTATCATGCCCTCTTTCGGTGATATTTTTCACAGTGGAAGAAGAAAGGTTTCTGAAAATGATTTTGTTTTGACTGCTCCACCTAAGAGAAATCAAAGGAAGGACTACTCTCAACTACCCAAGACAGTGGCCACCAGGGCCTCAACTAAGAGGGAAAGTGGAGCCACCCCGACGTCACGTACACAATACTGTAAGGAGAAGCCATCATTTTAAAAGTAGAATCATAGAAAGAAATATGCTAATATACTAAATCAACATGAAACATCTTCAAAATGGGAATTAGCTAATTTAGAGGAAGGGTGTTACTATGGATATGGATAAGGATATGATTATTATGATTTGTAGTTTTCTTGATTTAGTTAGTATGGTTAGTTGTGGGAAAGATATTCTCCTATAGTCTTCTTTTATGATTACTATACTTTTTTATTTTAATTTAACAAATTGTCAAGGGTTTCTCCTCTGACAAAGCTTGCTAGGTATATGGAAGTGGGATAAAGGATGGTAACCGTTGAAATTATAGGATTATCCACTTAATGTAAATATTGACAGTACATTGTAAAAACTGTCTTATAATGTGTGTTTTCCCAAACTAAAATGTATTCATCAACTTCACATAATTTCTATCATAAATCCCTCACATTAACCTATATGATAATTACAATTTTATATGGTGTCTCCCAGGGACATATAATTCACCCCAACCTTATTTGGTCAAACTGTAATCACATATTTCATTAAATTGTTATTATATTAGGTTACTATGATAAAAAATTATTCAATGAATTATAATAATATGGTTCATTATATTATTGGTTCCATGTATTTCCAATAATCACTATTTCTTGATATTTATAATATTTCTTGATTTTGATTTCTGTAGACATATCTATTTTCATAAATAACCATTTTTCTCTATTATAAATTAAAAAAGAACATTTCATTTTTCAGAGTTGATGAAATTACTAAATATTATTTAATATGTAAAAGAATTTTATTTATAATATAATACAAATATTATAACATATTTAATTGTGAATAGTTAAATGAGTTTATCACTCATGGATAAATATTTTTCTTGATTCATGGGATTTAATGAATTAATTGAATATAATTGATGCTTTATGATATTCATAACCAAAATAATATTTAAATTTAGAAAAGATAAATACAATGTCTTGATGAATTTCTGGATATTATAATGGTGAAATCTGATTATGCGGATTATTATATCATTTATGAGAACTAGATTTCGATTATTATATAATTTTATATTGATGTTCATGAAGTACCGCAAGTTTTTTTGGAACTATATGGCAAGAATATATGAAATTTTTTATGATTTTTTAATTATAAAAGATCATAGTATGGATGAATTTATCACTAAATCTATTGAAATATATTGATAACATAAAACATTAATGCATGATATACTAAATAAAGATTACTAAATAAGAAAATTATATTACTATAATATATTGAAATGCCTTAATGACCATTTATTCAATGTTCTCTCATAATAATGAATAGAAATAATAATATGTTTTCTTGAATTTCAATTAGAAAATATCATTTTTTGAAGATATAAATAATTCAAAAGGTAAATATTATTTAATAATATTTATAAGATTACTAGTTTTGTATTATTTGGACACTTTTTATATTTTTTATTAATGATATTTTTAGAGTTTAAAGATGATTATGATTAACAAAAATCATCAACATTAAACTATGCATCATATATATGTTGTATATGAATATTTCAAAATTGAACGAGATATTTTATTACATAATGGAATATATATTTTTGTTAATCTATAAATTTTTATATTTTTTGCATAAAAATTATAGATAATATGTGTACTCAAAGGTATATGGTCTTCATTCCATGATAGATAATTCAACAAAAAGTTAATATTCATCCAGTATGAAATAATTATTTAATATATTGGATATAATTATTGAAATTTTATCAGAAAAGTTCTAATTGAAAATTTATGCCATGTTAGGTTTGATGAAATACTATAAGAACTAATGGTAAAAATAATTTAGTAAAAAGGATATTGTATCATTTTGTATGTCTATTGATTAAATAAAATATATTAATTAATAATGGATATTTTGTACTCATAAAAAATATTTGTGATCTATATGTAAAACAAAAATTTACAAAAAATATCTATATATTTGAAATTAGAAATTTCATTCCATGAATTCATAGGTTGGACCACTTATGTAAATATTTCGTAAAGCATATGATTCATGGAATGATTTTTTAGAAAAAAATAATTCACCAATGGTGGATAAATTTCTAAATTTCATAAAAATATTTACCATACAAATAAATTTATTGGTTTATCCTATGATACATCAGCATATTATCATTTATATAAAGACTATAATAATATGAGCGAAATAGGTGAAAATAATGAAATGGAGGTGATAACATCACCGAATAATGAATTTGTAGAAAATTTTATGTCAATGAATTTATTAAAATTTACAATAGTATTTCAGGGTATAATTGAATGGAATTTGAGGATTATACAAAATAATTCACTTGATGAACAAGATTAGTCAAAATATATCTGAAATTTTTTATGGGAATAAATTGTAAAATTTGATAAATTGATACCATATGATTTTTTTGAAGTTAATTTGTATATGGGTATATTTCAGATTAATGGAACTTGTTTATTCTTCATTGTGCACAAATACAAATATTTTATATGTATCATTAATATCACAATCTAGTAATCCAAAAGATCTAATAATTTAGGGGTAGATATGATAAATAAACAATAAAAAATAAATACATCAGCTAATATATATTTTTATTTTTAATAATTATTTTTATTTTATATAATAAAATCATATTAATGTTGATCAACCAAAATATCCAACATAGAATGTATATTAGTTTTATGGGAGTTCATAAAAAACAATTTCAAAAAAAATTCTAGTGGAAAACTGATATATGGAATGTTATAGTGATTTAGGTGTCTTATAAAGGATAGAAAGGAGAATAAATATGGATACAAGACAGTGTATTTAGATTATACATGACATGGGGAAAATCACATGAATATTATCCATTTCTTTAATGAATGATTTTTTACAATTTTAAATTTTGTGTTTCTTTCTTTGAATGGATCATGTGTTAAAATTATTCATGAATAAATTATTATGTCAACTAATTTCTATTTTGAAATGGTCTATATAAAAAATACATTTAGTGTATCATATATTTTATAAAATTATAGGGATCCCGTTTTCCTAAATAATTTATTTATCCATAGAAGGTTCACGTATAGAATAATCAATATTAATGGATAATAGACATTTATAAATTTAAACTATTTCATTATTCATAAAAATACATTTTATTTTATTATGAATGTGTTGAATGAAATTTTGTATAGGGGACATGAATATTTTGATTAAAAAATTGAAAAACATGTCATTTATAATGTTTTGAGAATTTAAATAATGTTTAATAATGATATGTGCATCACATATAATGTGTGTCAAAGAGGAATAATTTTCAATTATATTATAATGGTTTTGGAGGAAATAATGAAGAAGTTTCTTTAATTTAATTACTCTAATGTGTGAATGTTTATGATCACATATTCAAAAAAAAATTATTTATAATATATTAATTTATTATGTGTTTTTTATTGAATGGAATATAAATAAAAAATATCATTTTCATCAAAATTTTCTTATTGTTTTAAATGTATTCACCAATGTGTCAATAATAAAATTACATTTGATAGGAACCATGTTTTTCAGATAATTAATCTAAATAATATAATGAATTTATTATTTATTATGTTTAGATTCCAAGGAAATGGTTTGAATATAATTATATATAGAAAACCATTACTAAGGTTTTTAAATGATTAATATATAACAAAGGGATATAGAGGGAACTAGGTAATTTGAAAATAGGTTATTATTGTAATTTCGATGAAAAGTTATTTGGATATGTATCAAAAATATAAAAAACATCCAACCATTAGTATATTTAGAAAATACATCATATGATATATGCATTTAGATATATCTTATGGTGATGAGTTTTAATGTATTTGGAATCCTTATTTATTTTATTTTTATAATGATAAAATTTTAAAAATATAGGGAATGAATTAATAAGATGTTGTTTTTTGGATACATACCCTCTTGAATAAGTAAATGATGTAAAAAGAATTTGAATAAGAATCAATGGATAAAGATTTTTATTTTTAAAAAATATTATCATTTCCCATTTATGATGATACAAATATTGATTGAGGAGTAAAAATTGGTTATAACGAAAAATATTTTATATAGTTGTTGACTCTTAAACATATCATGTAGATATATGATGGTTTTTAAATTATAATGGATGTCATAATGTAGGAACTGTGTTCTAAATAAATAAATAAAAATTATTGACTAAAAAAATTCATGGAGATAGAAAAATGGTTTACAAATTGATATTTTTTTTAAAATTACAATTAACCTGTATTATTCATACTTGATTATTAATTCAGGATGATAGAAGCATAAATTTTATAGGTTACTAATAATTGGTGAGTATGTTATTTTCTATCAAAAAATTATTCTCCCACCTTTAAAAAACCTTGCAAGTGATTCTTGATTGTGCATAGATGAAATATCAATCATTCTTATTTTTAAGATTACAATAAAATATATAATAAATAATATTTAAAAAACTCTATGAATAAGTTATTTTATAAGATTCACAATCTATATTAATCATGTTATTAGACCATAGTGTTTATATTTTTTCACCCTACATCCCAAATTTTTGTTTAATCATTAATGAAGAACACCAGGACAGAGAATGATTATTTTATAGGATTTCAAAAGGTAAGAAAAAAATACAAGATAAATTTTATTCCACAATCTTCCATCAACACTTCCAATAACATGATTTTATTATGAAAAATATTATTCTCTCATACTTGACCCATTGTGCAGATTTCACCTCACTCATAGAAATAAGGTATTATTTATTTTATCATACTCTGAAATTTATCATCTCAAAAAAACATGTTAAATGATTAAATATTCTAATATTAAATTATCTAATCATCCCAAGTCATTGATAATGACTTAATAATAATTTAGTATATTAAATTATCATTCTTCTGAAATATATTACACAGGGAAAAAATATTATCCTTCACAGATTTATCAGATATTTATTTATGGAAATCCAATTTGAATATTGAAATATTTAAATAAACAATTTACATTGGAATCTATAGATTTTTTATAATAATATCACTATAAATAGATAGGTAAAATAATATCTCAAACCCTTTGTTTATTGTAAACACACATAAAATTAAAATGAATTATGTCATTCCATTGAATTACTTTTCATGATAATTTCCTAAAATTTACTATAGTTGTTATCGTTCTGGATCTCCAAATTTGCATACTATCAAATTTCCTAAAAATTATAATCATTAGACTATTATTATTTTAGATTTAACTGTTTTATTTTTACATAGTATCTAGGAAAGTATTTACTAACATTAAGATATATTTAAATAGCAAGGATGTTCTTGAATTTATTCATAATTGGCCATCTAAATATTTTAGTTAATATCACACAATATCATCTTACTCAAACATATGTCAAATTTAATCATTTTAGTAAAATATTACAAATCTATTTAAAGAGTTTCACATACATAGCCTCTTCAATTACATCCTACTGATATACATATCTATATAAAATCAAATGAAACTTAAAAATATTCATGTAAGTTACATTTTATGTGCAATTTTTTTAAATATATGATTATTTTAATCTTTTGTATCATAATAAAATAATTTGAGTTCTTTCTATTTGGATCTCCATTGGAAACACTACAACCAGAAATCAAAGAACATAATCTTACCTAGAAAAAAATAATTTAAATTCAATCAAACTCATTATATATTTACTTTTAATGTAGCTTCATTTTCATTAACACTTTTTTATGAGATTTTCTATAAATCCCTTAATGGGAAAAATAATTAACATTTATAACTAAATAAAATTTAGTATATTTCAAAATTGTCTCATGTTATAATCACCCATTTCCATTCATCTCATAATAAATTACAAAACATATCCTCCTATAATCAAAATTCATCATTCTTAACTAGGTTGACTTTTAGTGCATTCAACTAACACTATTTAAATTTTATTACAATTTTGAAGTACATTTTAGAATTTTGTTTAACTAATTTTTATTTTTCTTAAAATTTCCTCCATATATCTCTCTTATATTATTTTTTATCCATTTCTTTTCACTAGAATCATATAATCTGAAGTACACATTAAATTCAAAATTAAATATTCACCTTCTAAACAACATAAGGTAAAAATAAATACTCTAAAATAGATGGAAAAAATATATAAAATCTCATTTAATATTATAATAAATCTTCATTTCCATAAAAAATTATTATATCATGTAATCAAATCATCTTTATGATAGTCCATCATCAAATTATTGATAAATAAATTATCATTTCCAATATAGGTAAAACTAAGTACCACATTACATCCATGTGGAAAATCAATATAATTTATATTTCATTATGGTAGAAAAAAATCTATGATAAATTACAACCCTAAATTTTAGAATATATTTTGAATGTAAATTAAATTTCCATTATAGATTGTGTTACATGCAACACTATTTTTTAACGAAATGTGGCAAAATATTAAAATGTTATTATTTAATATGATTGTTATCACATAATCATTAGAATCGTTGGTATGGATAATATTAAATAAAATTTAAAAATATATGGTTCAAATTTGTATGAAAAATGAAAATTTTGTTGACCAATTAATTATAAATAGAAATAAAAATAGTTTGAAAATATATGAAATCTATTTCTAAGAAACTCTTTTTATTCCCAAAAAGATGTTCTACCTTAATAGTATTAAGAAATAACTTATGGGAAATTATATTAATGATATATATATATATATACTGAATATATATTCAATAAAATTGTTAATATACATATTATTTGTTTCAAAAGAATGACATAGGAACAAATTCATTTTTACACTGAAATGATATATTTTACTAAAAAGTAGATTTTCACAAAAGTCACACTTATTTTAAAAATAATATTGACACATTTAGAAAATTTATTTATGAAAATGAAATTTATTTTTTAAATATTTAGATTAAAATTATATTACAGTGAATTTTTTATAAGATTTTGAAGAGTTAAATTTGTCAATGAATTATGAAAATTACTTGTTTTTATTGATAATTTTCATATATATTATATAATTTTAGAACATAAAATTATTTGTTAATATTCTATTAAATGTAATACTATATCAACTATATGATTATTAATCCAATTTTTGTCAACGTAACTGAATTAATATTAAATTTTTATGTAAAAACTTTTAAAACATTTGATTATTTTCTCATTGGAAATAATTTTAATCATTGGGATTGAGTGTTTAATTTTAAATTTAAATTTATTCTGTATCTAAATGTAATTTTAAAAAATGGATAGCATATTTTGAATCATAGTAATTAATTTTATATAATATTTCCAACCTAATTTATTATAATATTTAATATTAATAATAGTAAAAATTGCATTATCATGGTCAAGGATAAAACGGGTTTACAAAGGCGTTAAAGTAAAAATATTATAATTGAAAAAATGAAATATAAAATTGTAAAAAAATAAGAAAATATGTATACCTTATAATATATATATTTTAAATGGCCCATTTTGGAGCCCTGTGGGATGTTTAAAACATTTTTTTGCTTTACTATTTTAAAAATTCCATGTCTCTTCTCTCCCCCACATATAAAATACTACCCCTTATCATCCAATAATAACGCATAAAAACCCTTTTGATTCATCCAACACCAACCCAAATTGATTTCATTCATTCAACCCATCATTATACAATCTATGGATTGATCATAAATCCATATTAAAATGTATTTTCGTAAAATCCTAAAGAATTGTTTTGAATAAGATGTGAAATACATGACAAAGAACATTTTATTATTTCTTTTTTTAAATAACTCATATATGAATAAATATATATGATATTTTAACATAAGTATATTTTATAAAATTCTATGTTTTTATGATAATCTCGTGACCTACAACCATCTCCTCCATCAAAGGGAAAAAAGCATTGATAGTGTCTATGAGAGGCTACCATGTTGTAGACCAATGTTATTCATTTCATAATAGTTCATATCATGAAAACATATAAATATGTATTTTGTTATTATATGATATATATATTTCAACCTGTTAAAAAACAGTAAAATCAGTTATTTGTATGTTGTTTTAAAACCTCGTGAAGCGATGAATTTTTTTTACAAATTCATTTTATGGAAGGTAATACGTTTGATGTTAATAAATATATGTGATTGAAATAAAAAATAAAGATTATATAAAGTATAAATATTATAGACCATTATTTTCTCCATCCATAAAAAAGAAACAACTTTCATGTATATATATAGCCTACTATCTCTATGAATTATGAATTTCAGTTTTTATATATAACTTTTATTAATTACTATAAAAACGTATATACATTATATTTATTTTTTTTAATATCATTATTAAAATACTATTGATTATGTATCCCTGATCAAAGTAAAATTATAATATATATATATATGGGAAACAAAGAAGTTATTACTCGATACGTGATTATAACAATGAAGCTTTTATAAAAGGTAAATAAATGGGTATAAGAAAAATATTAAATTATTTGATATATATATATATGGTAATATAATGGAGTTAAAAAAATATTATATTTATTTTTTATGTGTTTTTAATGTGTATTATGAAACTTGATAATTATGGTAATAGATTTTGGTGTGTATTTTATTTTTGATTATCCAAATACCATATTCATAATGTTATTATTTTATGTGGTGAATGTAATTCTGAAGAACCTATGTGGTACTTTGTTTAACAATGTTTTGTATTTGTTGACAAATAATATTTTTTTTGTAGAATTTTTTTGAGTTACATAATGTCGAAGTTTCTGGTTGCTGAAAATTTCCTTAAAGAAGATTATGTTGAAGAATAAGAAGTTAGAAGTTAAGAAGGTGTCTCAAAATTTCTAAACATAATCAGACGATGATTTGAAGATTATAACGTTCTCACAAATCATGACAGGTTTCATGATAAATGCTGTTGATGTAATAGTGAAGAGGATTGATGTTTTTCACTAAGAACAATTCTGAGAATATTTGGAACCAGTTTTCTAGAACCAGTTTTCCTGAACTAGTTTTCATGAACCAAAAACTCAGTGTCTACTTCCTGAGCCAGAAAATCAGAGTCTACTTCCTAAACCAGAAATTCGGAGTCTATTTCCTGAACTAGAAATTCATAGTCTACATCCTGAACCAGAAATTCAGATTCTACTTCATGAACCTAAAATTAAGAGTTTAATTCATGAGCCACAAATTCGAAGTCTGCTTCCTGATACAGAAATTCAGAGTTTACATCCTGATCCAGAAATATGGTCTCTACTTCCTGAACCATAAATTCGGAGTCTACATCATGAACCATAAATTCAGAGTCTACCTCTTAAACTAGAAACTTGGAGTCTACTTCATTAACACGAAATTCGGAGCCTACTACATGAGCCAGAAATTCAGGGTATACTTCCAGAACAAGAAATTTGGAGTCTACTTCATAAACCAGAAATTTGGAGTCTACCTCTTAAACGAGAAATTCAGAGTATACCTCTTGAACTAGAAATTCAGAGTTTACCTCATGAACCAAAAATTCAGAGTCTACTTCTTAACCTGAAATTCAGAGTCTACGTCTTGAACCAGAAATTCGGAGTCTACTTCAGGAACAAGAAATTTTGTGTCTACCTCCTGAACTAGAAATTCGAAGTCTAATTCATGATCCAAATATTCAGAGTCTACTTCCTGAACAAAAAATTTGGATTCTACTTCATGAACCAGAAATTCAGAGTCTAATTTCTAAGAAAAAAATTCAGAGTCTACTTCTTGAACAAGAAATTCAGAGTCTACTTCCTAAGCCAGAAATTCAGATTCTACTTCATTAATCCGAAATTTGGAGTTTACTTCCTAATCCAGAAATTCGGAGACTACTTCTTGAGCCAGAAATTCAGATTCTACTTCCTGAATAAGAAATTTAGATTCTACTTCCTAATCCAGAAATTTGGAGTCTACTTCATGAATAAGAAATTCAGAGTCTACCTCCTGAACCAGAAATTCGTAGTCTACTTCCTGAGCCAGAAATACAGAGTCTACTTCCTGATCCATAATGTCAGAGTCTACCTTCTGAGCTAGAAATTTGGAATCCAAGATCATGCATTATCATTCTGAGGAAGATATGATGTTTTCAAGAAAACTGGAATTTCAACATTGAATAAATCTCAGAGAAATTAAAGGATATTTCATGAAGTCAAAGATTGAATATTCAATGCGATAGATTTGCAGAGTTTTTGAGATTTTAGGAAGAGGAAAAACTTTTCATGATTACCGCCTTTGTTTTCATAGTTTCCTATAAATATGTGCTCAGATCATTCGCTCATTTTCAACTTTTACACGCGTGGAAAAGTCAGAGCGCTATAGAATTGTTAGTTAAGTGTTCCTGCCATATTGGAGAAGATTCCTTGAGTGTTTGAGAAGTAGAGAATCCGAATAATCTTATCTTGCTGAGTAGACCATTTTCAGAAAATCGGCTTCAATAATATGATTGATGATTCCGAGTGAGGATTTGTGGGGAAGCTTAAAAAATTATTTATGAATGTGTTGGTACATTTGTTCTTTAAGGAAACATTATAAACAAACGGAAGTCAATAGAATCTTTCATATCAAGAGATAGAAGGTGTCCAATGGGATTTGACACAAGTTGTATTCACTTCTTCATTAGAGTGGATTTCCATAGACCCACAGGAGTGGATATGGCAAGGATGCATGTTCTCTTATTGGGGCCAAACCTTGTAAATATTGTGTGCCTTTCTTGATTTTCCATTATTTCATTCTTCAGATTCTTGCTAATTCTTGATAAGGAAATAAATCTTAATTGGTTTCAAGGGTTATATTTCTTAAACTTATAAAAAGTTAAACAACTGATTCAACCCCCCTTCTCAGTTCTTATTAAATCCTTGAAACATCATGTAGTATCAAAGGCAGGTTCCATTGTTTACTCCATATCATGGACAATAACAATTCATTCAATAGTAGATGAATTACATGTTCAATAGAAAGAATTATTATGGATGGAAAAATATGATGATTCATAATATCATATCTCTTGGCTTCGAAGTTGTTGATGCTGTTACTATTGGCATTCCACCTAATGAGAAAAAAGCTCCTATGACATTTGCTGATAAAAGAAACATTGATGTTTATGGAAAGGCTATAAATGCTATTATTATGTCCTTATTAGAAAATTTATATCAAAAAGTTATGGGTCTCACTACATCAAAAGTCATGTGGGATAAGCTGGAAATTATATTTGAAGGAAATACCAAAGTCATGGAGGCTATGCTACAGATCTGGCATTGTATGTTTGAAGAAATTAGGACAATATATGAGGATACAATTGATTAATACTTCACCAGAGTTAATGAAATTTTTGTAACATAAAAGGATTCATAGAAGACTTGGAAGAATCTACAAATGTAAAGAAACTAATGAGAAACTTTCCAGACATGTTTGATTCTAAAATTTCATTTTTAGAAGAAAAGGATGATTTATCTCTTGATAAACTGCATAACATTCTTGTTTCTTATGAAATGTGGAAAGATCCAATCATTAAGAAGAATATAAAAGATGAAATGGATTTTGAAGCTATGAGAATGATGAAAATCAAAGATGGTGATAAATCTGATCCTTGTGAGTCTGATGATAATGAAGATGAAGATTTGAATCAAAAAAGAATGTCTCTCATATCCATGAACTATCGAAGAGGAAGAAAAACGTATGGAGGTAATCCTCTTCTCAAATTTTTTGAGTGTGGAAGAATCATACACTTTGCTTTGAATTTTCCAAAGAAGAAAGTTGGATAATATCAAGATTTTTCTAATGAGAATCCCTGATGGAAGAACTATTTCAAAAATGAAAAAGAAGAGAAGCCTTCTAAAAAATTCAACAAGAAGTTTTCTAGAAAGAAAAGAAGTTTGTTGAGCAAGAAGGTTGAATATGAATCATATGAAAATGATTTCTTGAAAGATTAATGTAAAGAAATATTTAGAACATTCATTGCAAAATTTGAGAAAACAACTGTTTCCACAGAGAGTGAATAAGTTAGTGAAGGATCTTACAAATAATATCAGCTAAGATCTGAAATTCATGCATGTATTGAGCCTAACAAATATCTCAAGAACTAAATTCATGTGATGAAGAAGTTCAGGATGGATGTAAAGATGTCACCAAGAAGGAAGATGAATACATTCAAGAAATAATAAGTTACATACATAGAATTGCTGAATAGGGAATAATGATTAAATATCTTAGCAAGAAGTTGGATGATAAGGAAGAAGACGTAAACAAGGTGCAATCAAAACTCCTTGGGTCCAAAAATAACCTGAGGAGGATGAATGAAAACTTCAAAAAAGCTACAGAATTAAAATTTGAGACCTCTAAAAATGTTGTGAAGGCTCATTATGAGAATTAGGTGAAATATTCTCTTACCAAAAAATAATGTTGTATTTGATTCTTCTAAAATTTCAGGTTTTGGAAAAAGTATTAGTAAAGAATTGGTGGAGAAATTATGTGATAAACCTATCAATTGTACAAAAGTAGAAAACTCAATAAAAGGATAGATGGCCTACATACTGAGTTTTCTAGAGCTGAAAGAAGTTATCAACCTCAACAATGTTTTTATAGAGAAAGATCATACTTCAATAGACAACCAATATTTGAGGGCTATTTCTGATGCTATGTAATATATGGGCATAGAGCTCATAATTTTTGGCGCAATTTATATGTACCTCGAAGAAGGTTTGAGAAAAGTGAAAGAATGAGTAAGATTTCGTACTCACAAAAATTTGAAAAGGTTAACTCACAAGATTTTAGAAACATTCCAACAAAGAATCAATTTGAATGTTTGGAAGAAGTTTGTGGAAGATGTGATATGTCTGTTCATCATGCCGAATGATGTATGACAGTTCTTCCAGAACAAGTTTCTTATGATAAGAAAGAACAGAAAGATGAAAATAAGGAGGTTGATGAAAGATCTTTTATTTCTGATACAACATTGAAAGCAAGTAAGATGAACAAACCATGTATACTTGAAATTGGTTGTTCTTCTCACATGACAGGTGATATAAAAATTGTGGAACATGATGAAAGTCATGATGGAGGAGCAGTTACTTTTGGCAATGATAGTTCCGTAAAAATTATGGGAATCAGAATAATAAGGATTGAAGTAGAGAAACTGATGTCTAATGATGTTTTTAATGTTGTTGGAAAAAATCATAACTTACTTAGAGTATGTCAACTTTGTAATGATGGAAAAGAATTTATCTTCAAAAAGAATTTTTGTATCATAAAAATTGTAAAAAATGGAAATGTTATTTGAAAAGGGGAATGATCTAGTGGGAACCTCTTTGAAATTTTAGAATCCAATAACTCTTGCTTTTTGAGTACTGATGATGAAAACAAGTCGTGGCACCAAAGACATGGCCACATTGGGAAGAAGAACATGAGTAAGATTTCTAAAGTTCATGTTGTTTGGAATTTTCTAGAACCGAGTAAAAGAGATCAAGATGTTTGTATTACATGCCGGAAAGGAATGATGACTAACAAAAGTCGTAAAAGAGTTGATATTCAATCTAACAAACCACTTGATCTTATTCATTCCAATCTATGTGTCCTGATGAGACTTCAATCTACCAAAAGAGATTTATACTTTATAACTTTTATTGATTATTTCACTAGGATGAAAAACATCACGGTCATGAAGCATAATTCATAGGCTATATAAATGTTTAAAATCTTTAGAAGAGATGTTGAGAATGAATTGGTAGCTTCCATAAAAAAGTTGAAAATAGAAAATGTTACCGAATTTACAAGAAATGCTTTTGAAAGGTATCTATGGAATCATTTTATCAATCATCAGTATAATGGTCCCTATACTCTACAACAAAATGGAGTGGGGGAAAGGAAAAATAGAAGCTTGGTGGAAATGGGAAGAAGTGTGTTATTAGAATACAAACTTTCAAAATTCTTTTGGAGAGAAGCTGTTAGCACTACTGTGTAAGTTCAAAAAAGATGCTTGTTAAGACCAAAAACAAACATGACTCCTTATGACATGTGTTATTAGAATAAAACTTTGTTTAATTACTTCAAATTTTTTTGGAAATCCTTTCCGGAACAAAATAAAAAATCTGGAATTAGGAAAGATTGATGATAAAGCTGAAGAAGGAATATTTATGGGTAATTCACTAAATGGAAGAAGTTTCCAATACTGGAACAAATGGTTACAAAATTTGGTGGAATCATATGATATAAAGTAAATTGAAAATCCAAGTTACATCACAACATCTGTTAAGAATACTGAGGAAGATATATTAGAGAATTCCCACAATAGTGAAAGTGACTTAGATTAGTCACATGGCGAAGAAAGTGATGCTGGGAAAGAAAATTTGAGTTATCTTACCCTATAAAAACATGTTGAATTTGAAAATTTTATTGGGGATCAGAAGGCTCTAGATAAGACAAGAAGGAAGTTATGATTATAAAATCAGACTTCCGATATCTCATAAGTTGAATAAGAATCAGTTTCAGAAGCTATTCAACATAATGACTGGGTGGATGCTATGAATGAAGAACTAGATTAGATTGAGAAGAATGAAACATGGGAACTTGTTCTAAGGCCAAGAAATAAAAATGTTATCAGAACTAAGTGGGTTTATAGAAATAAATTGAATGAGCATGGACCAGTTACAAGAAACAAAGCATGACTTGTGTGTAAAGGATATGTACAAGTGGAAGGTGTGTATTTTTATGAAAAAATTTCCCTAGTTGCATGGTTGAAAACTATTCGAATGTTTCTTGTAGTGGTTACTCATCAGAATTACATTGTTTACCAGATGGAGGTAAATACAGCTTTCATAAATGGTGAGATTGATGAAGAGGTTTACATTGGACAACCATGTGGGTTTTTACTTGATGAGGATTAAAAAAAAGTCTAAAATTTAAAAAATGACTTGTATGGGCTGAAACAAGATCCACGAGCACGGTATTTGAAGCATGAAAATTCATTGAGAAAGATGAACTCTTCTAAAAGAAAGGTTGATTGAAACATGTATGTCAAAGATGTTCATTATATAACTTTAATTGTAATAATTTATGTGGATTATATAATTTTTTCTGGAGATGAAGAAAAGGTATGTGAAATGTTTTCCGAAGAGATGAAGAAAAATTTTGAAATTCCAATGTTGGGAGAATTAACATTCTTCTTTGGATTGAACGTTCAACCACATGAAAACAACATTTTCTTATCCCATGAAAATTATGCCAAAGTATTGTTATAGATGTTTGGAATGTAAGAATCAAAAGAAGATTCAACATCTATCTAAGTGACCACAATGTTGAGAAAATATGTGTCAGGGAACAGTGTGAATCAGAAAGACTTTCGAAAATTAATAGGAAGCCTTCTTTATCTTACACCCTCAAGGCCTGATATTTCGTATGATGTGAATCTCTATTCCTGATATCAACATATTAAAAAAGAATCACATATTTTTTCAGTTAAGAGGATTCTGAGAAATGTTAAAGGAACAAAATTACATGGGTTGTTATACAAGAGAAACAATGAGATGGTGTTTTATGGTTATACTGATGCTGATTGTGATGTTGATTGTAATGATAGAAAATCAACATCTTGAGGAACTTTTTTCATAGGGGAATGCTTTGTGAGTTGGAAAAACATGAAAAAAAGTTTGGTATCTCTATGTACAGATGAATCCGAATATGTTATAGCTACTCAGGCTTGTACTCAAATAATGTGGATGAAAGATCAGCTGGAAGACTTGAAAGTGAATGTTTATAAAACCTTTGAAAATACCTTGTGATAATCAAAGTTCCATTTATCTTTCCATGAATCCTATTCAACATTCATGATCAAATCATATTGTTATAATGTTTTAGTTTTAAAATTTGAAATCTACCACTAGAGAAGTCTTTATGGAATATATCTCAATAAAGTATCAGATTACTGATATTTTCACAAAATCAATGTCCAAGGAAAGGTTTGTTGAACTGAGGATGAAACACCATGTTTAGCCTCCTCCCATGACATGCTAAATCTCATAATGATGTTCCCCCACCGTGCATTGGATTATGTTGACAAAGGGGGAGATTAAGTTTTCTTCTATGAATCTAAAGCTGTTGTTATCATATAATGGGGGAGAGAGAGAATGAAAAGTGAGAGTGGAAAAGAAAGAAAAATGAGAGAGGAAAATAAAATTAAGAAAGAGAAAGATAAAATTGGAGGGGGGGTTTGATTAAGATGAAGTTTATCATTACATGGACACAAAATTTCCTTGTCACCGAGTGATGGAAATATTTTAGAAACATAAATTTATCTAGTAGTGTCGTGTTAGGACACACTTTTTGAGAAAGGCTATGTTTTGGTAAAATTCCAGAACATGAGATGTAATATTTTTTTGAGAGGTGAAAGCATGTTAACAATGGTTGCGAACAAATCCAAAAAGGGATATTGAAGAACCTTTGTGTTGTTTTGTTTAAAAATGTTTTGTATTTGTTGACAACTAATCACTTTGATGATGAATGTTTTTGAGTTACGAAAAGTCGAAGTTGCTTGTTACTGAATAATTTCTTAAAGAAGATTATGTTGAAGAATAATACGTTAGAAGTTAAAAAAGAGTTTCAAACATTATAACCATATTCAGACGATGCTTTTCTGGTCTAAACGTTCTCACAAATCATTAATAGTTTCATGATAAAAGCTTTTGAATAAATGGTGAAGAGGATTGATGTTTTTCACTAAGAAATATTTTGAGAATATTCAGAACCAGTTTTTAGAAACCAGTTTTCCTGAACAAGTTTTCATGAACCAGAAATTCAGAGTCTACATCCTAATCCAGAAATTCAGAGTCTACTTCATGAACCAGAAATTCAGAATCTATTTCATGAACTGGAAATTTGGAGTCTACCTAAAAAACCATAAATTCAGAGTCAACTTCATGAACTAGAAATTTAGAGTCTAATTCCTAAGCCAAAAATTCGATGTCTACTTCATGAGCTAGAAATTTTGAGTCTGATTCCTGAGAAAGAAATTTAGAGTCTACTTCATAAACCGGAAATTCAGAGTCTACTTCATCAACCATAATATAGGATTCTGCCGCCTTAACCCAAAATTCGAAGTCTACTTCATGAAACAGAGATTTAGAGTGTACTTCCGGAGACAGAAAATCAGAGTCTACTTCCTGAAACAAAAATTCAGAGTGTACTTCATGAAACATAAATTCGGAGACTACCTCTTGAACCAAAAATTCAGAGTCTACCTCCTGAACCAGAAATTTAGAGTCTATATCATGATCCAGAAATTTAAAGTCTACTTCCTGAGCCATAAATTCAGATCTACTTCCTGACCCAAAAATTCGGAGTCTACTTCATGATCCATAAATTCAAAGTCTACCTCCTGAACAAGAAATTTGGAGTCTACTTCATGAACCAAAAATTCAGAGTTTATTTCATGAACCAGAAATTCAATGTCTATTTTAGGAACCTGACATTTGGAGTCTACTTCCTCAGAAAGATATTCATAGTCTACTATCTGATCCAGATATTCAGAGTATACTTCCTAAGCCAGATGTTTATAGTATACTTCATGAATCAGAAATTCAGAGTCTACATCCTAAGCTATATATTCGAAGTCTACTTCATGACCCAGAAATTCATAGTCTACTACCAGAACCAAAAATTTGGAGTCTACTTCATAATCCAAAAATTCAGAGTCTACATCATGAATCAGAAATTATGAGTCTACCTCCTGAACTAGAAATTCAAAGTCTACTTCCTCAGCCAGATATTCAGATTCTACTTCCTGATCTAAAATGTTAGAGTCTACCTTTTGAGCCAGAAATTGGGAATCCAAGATTAAGTCGTATTATTTTTAGGTTGAAATGAAGTGTTCATGAATGCCCGAATTTCAACATATCATAAATCTCAGAGAAATTTAAGGATATTTTATGAAGTCAATGATTGAATATTAAATGCGAGTGATTTGTGGAGTTTTTGATATTTGGGGAATCATGAAAGATTTTCAAGATTAATGCCTTTATTTTCTGAGTTGCATATAAATACGTGCTTAGATTATTCGATCATTTGCAACTTTTACACATAAGGAGAAGTAGGAGCCATGGAGGAATTTTTGTGAAAATTACCTACCATCTTGAAGATGTTTTCTTGATTTTTTGAGAAGAAGAGAATCTGAATCATCTTATTTTGCTAAGAAAACCAGTTTCAGAAAATCGAATTCAAAAAATTAGATTGAAGATTCAGATTGTTCATTTATGCAGCAGCTTAACAATGTTATTATTCTGGGGTTTGGCTCATTTGTTCTTTAAGGAAACATTGTAAACTTACAGGATTCATTATAATCATTTCTATCAGGAGATAGAAGGTGTCCAATGAGATTTGACACAAGTTGTATTCAATTATTCACAGTAGTGGATTTCCATAGACCCACAAGAGTGGAAATGGAAAGAATGTCGGTTTTTCTTATTGAGGTCGAACTTTGTAAATCTTGTGTGCCTTTATTGATTTACCTTTCATGCAAGAATAATTTTCTTTCTAAAGGTTTATAAGGAAATAAATCTTAACAGGTTGCAAGGTTTATGTTTCTTAATGTTTGGAAACATATAAAAAGATAAACTACTGATTCAACCCCCATTTTTAGTTGTTATTCGATCCTTGGAACATCAAATTCCCATGAATTTTTATTTGTATCCAAAAAATAAATTGGATTTACAAAAACATGGTAGGATATATATTTCATGTATTTTTTGGTTTAAATGTTACTAGTGTGGTAAAGTGTTTTTGTTTCAATTTGACTTCTTTGGGACATTCATTTTATTATGAACCCATCATATTTGATGATTTGTGGATACCGACCCATTTCCATATAGTATCCTGAATTTCTATTTTCTCATGATATTTTATGGTTTGTATAATTTTATTCCTTTATTTGTCTTATGATTTGATGTTACAAAATCGGTAAGGTTTTATGATAATATATCATTGTTTATGAGTTTTGTTGATATTTTTGAATCTTATGATGAATCTTTATGTTCTATCAACAAAAAATTTCATGAATTTAATTATCATCTGAAAATTTCATGCTAATTCTTATTTCCATTTATTTTCCGCTTTTTTTAACCCATGATTCAAAAATAATGTTTTTAAAGAAAACCCTTATTTATTTATTTATTCAGTCAGAGCCCCTTTTTCCATCCATGAAGATAATTTATCATAATGTTTTTAATTTTTTTAATATTAATATATAATTTTTATGTCATTTTTTTTAAATTTGTATAAATGTTTTTAATGTAATCATAGTTTCATTTTCAAACTAAGACCAGTTTGGAATTTATTGAAAATGTGAAAGGAATCATAGTATAAAAGTTAAGAAAATGATTTTTACATTACATTATATTGAAACATTATTTTTAATTAATTATAAAATATTTTACATGTATATTTTCAAATAAATTAATATCCAAATTATTTTAATAATTTCAAATTTTATAAAATATAATTTAAAATAATTCGTTCAAAATGTATAATTTTTTAATCCTTCCTTTATAATTATATAACGTTATTTTTAAAGAAATTGATTTTGAATAGGAATTATTTTTAAAATATTTTATTCAAATTCAAAAGAATTATTTTATCCAGGAATGTTTTAAATAATTTTTAAATATTCCATTATATGTTTTGGTGTTTATTTTAATGGAATATGGTTTTAAAAATGTATAATTTTTTAAAAAGTTTTTTCCAAATTTGAAAGGTTATTTTAGTCAATAAATATTATTATATAATTTTTAAATCATAAATTATTTGACTCTGAATTTATTTTCAAATAAAATGATTTCAAATAGTTTTTATAATTTATAATGTGTATCTCAATGGGGAAATTTTATTTTTCCCATTAAATATTCTAAGTGACCAATCAAATTAATTCCATTCTATAATAATTTTTTTGATAGTACTTGTTAATTGTTTGGTATATGATATAATGATATGGTTTATATTATTTATCTAGATGGTTTATGTTTATGATGATGTTATATTTTGTATCCCACTTCTTTTTCCATGTGTTATTCTCTTTTGAAATGGTTTAATGATAATGAAACCAGATTCATTTCTGCATGTTATACTAAGATGAAGTTTTTATAAAACTCCTTTCTTTAAATTAATTCTGATATAATTAATGTTTTATGATTTTATGGAACATGTATGTATTATTTTTACTCTTGAATGGGTGGGACCTATATATATATATATCTAATTCTTTGGGTGAATATTGTAATATTATGAGATAAATAGTATTATAATGGGGAGTGAACCCAGTTCAGTAGGGTACATTTTCCACTATGATAGTCTTGGGTGTGAACAATGATTACATTGATGGATTACGGAGTGAACTGATCACACTATAATAGATGTGAAAATGATTATTTACTAATTTAAAAATTATAATCTATATTTTAATATATCCCATAATTCCATGTTTTTTGTCAGGGTTTTTCTCTTATGGATCGTGTTCTATTGTTTCCTTATGATTCATATATTTTGAACTATTGTAATTTCTGTCAAGACTTGGTATTTTGATGTTTGATGTGTATGAAACGGTTTCCATTTATTATAATCATGTTTCTCCACATTATAATCACATTGTGTTTATGTATTTCACTTATTCACCTCTTCATAGAATCTAATATCACATTTATTATGTTTACTTTCCCCAGGTTATGATGATATATATTATGTGTAATATGTGTAAGAAGTGTGGTATTTATGACGAACTAAGTGAGAGATGATGTAGAACCCTTATGATACAATTTTTTATGTATCAAAATTTATATGTTAACTATTCCTTTACATACATCAGGCTTGTGTTTGTGTAATGTAATGAATAATCATCTAAAAATATGTAATATTAATATATAAAAGGTATGGGTAACAATAGTTGGCATCATGAGATATTTTTAGTTAATATATTGAAAAAAGGATGATAAAAAATTATCAAGAACCCTATGGATATGGATATGTTTATGTCTAGGGATATGTATAAGGGTACATTTATAGATTATTCTATGTATAAGAAAATATCCTAGAATATTGGTGAAGCATAGAGTGAGTAGTTTCCTATATATACATCCATTTATATTTAATATATCATTAAATGTTGTGGTAGATATGTATCTAGGGATAATAACAATGAAATGGAGAGTTAGGAATGACTCAAGTGTTTCCTATTATATGAAAATCTAATTTACTACACATCTGGTTTGGCACTCTTAGTGGATATGTATTGGAAATTCAAAATCAATTTATGAACTATCATTAATGATTTGAATATTGATCATGTATAACCTATGATAATTCTATGGTTTCATGATTGAAATTATGGTGTCACTATTTATACATCCAATAAATGATTATTCATGATTATGTGGTTTCCCACTGTAATTATTATTGCATAGAACATGATTTTTGGTTTTAGTCAATAGATGTAATAGATTAGGATAACATTAAATGTTATAGACAATGTGTTGATGATAAAAAAAATGGGGTAATAACTAGAGGGAAGTATGTTGCGGTTATTCTTAATCATTTATCAGGATATATTATTGATAACATGAAGCTTTGCCAACTCACAAGATCACCAAATAATAGAAAGATGAAGTTCATTGAGAGAATCGGTGGTGGATACCATGGATGAATGAAAATTGAATTCCCTATATGTCTGGAATGTGGATTGTATCATCATATTGAATGCCTCATAAAAATGAGAAGATGTTCTGAGTGTGTAACAAAAGGACTCAAATATGTAATTTTTCAGGAAAATTAACATTTTTTGTCAATGAAATGGATAAGAATAAAGGTATATCATACTTATTATTTATGGTTCAAGTATTTAAATGTTGAATGTTTGGGAATTATGAAAATTGATGTCACAGAGAGAAAGGGAATGAATAGAAACAGTAATTGAATATGAGTTATGGTTATACTACTAATGATTAAGAGGACAAAAATGAAATATGAAACATATGGGATGATAAAATATTATATAATTTGTTAAATGTATGAAGAGTAATTAAATGGAAGTTATTGAAAACTCTGAAATGATCCATGTTTCATAATGTATGAATAAGGTATCAAGAAATTATATGATAAATCATAGTTAATGGTCATTGAATTAAGTAAAATGATTGACGTCACATATATTTGAATTCAGAAATTATATTATATGAATCATGAAATATATATCAATTTTGTAGAAGTAGATTACATTAAATATTTTTAAGAATATGTTGAGTGGAACAAATGACCTTGAATGTTAATTTATTAGGATTGTGTATTTTCAATGAAAATACATGACTATGTTAATGATATCCAATAGTATTTTCATTATGAAGATATAATGATGTTTAGTTGGTTTAAATTGATGATTTATGTGGACAAAATAAATTGGAAATTACATATAACCGTGGAACTAATTATTGTTTCAATGATGAAGTGGTTTGAATAATATTTTATCGGGTATCATATGTTTTATATTATTGGAATATATTAAATAGTTAATTATTTTATCTTAGTAATGATGAATGTGTCAATTTTTTTATTAATATATGATTTTTTTAGGTGTTATTGTAATTCGAGTTATTTCAATGATTCAGTAGAATATATGACCTAGGTATTTAGATATTTGTCTTGTGATAAATACGGGCTACTGAATGGTACTTGTGGTATTGATATTAATTTTACATGTAAAAATTTATTAACCATATTTATAAATTTTATATTTATGATGGATCGTAAGGTTAATCATTTATGAAATGGTTTATGTTTAACATTGGATAATATTTTAGAGAGTAATTTATTATTACATCGTATGAAAATTTTTCAACAATGTATAATAAGTGCTAACATTTTTTTAGGAATATAGATATATGGAAGGTGTTATAATTATATTATGGATCTTATTATCAATTAGTGATTCCAGAATGAAAAATATAACATTTATAGTAAAATATGAACCTAACAATTTATCAAACCACAACTAAAGGATGATATTGTTCTTTTGAAATTGAATTAAATAATGTGAATGTTTATTATCAATAAACAAATTTATATTTTAAAATAATTATATTAAAAACAAATTTTACACTATTTCCTTCATTTCATATTAACATATGTTCTTTTTAGCCATAAGTGATTTATTGTACTGTGGGCATTACATTTTACTACATCATTCAAAATCATGTGGTCATTTATCTATATCATCAACTATTATTATTTATGTTCTTATTCAATTTTCATATATTCTATTTTCACACAATTATATCTTGTTTTTAATCCTTATTATGAGTTATTTATATTGAAAATCATAATTTCATTTCACTCAAATCAAGAGGATGTTTTGTTCTTCATTTTTGTTGTTGGTTTTCCATTAAATAATTTACCAAATTCAAACACATGATTAAAGAGATAAATTTTAAATTTTTAGGACTCAATTTATTTATGATGATACAAATTAACACAAGAATATTTTATGAAATATTTTTTTCAAATATATTTATTTTTGTTCATATCATACATTCGGTAAGACACTAAGATTTAACAGAAAGACATTCGATTAAAATACTATTATTCAATGTTTTAGTTATCTATTATCACTTCTAATTGAGGTTATAGTCATAATGTACCTCGAGTCAACTCGAACTGGTCACCTGAGCTGGTCTGCGACTTGTCCCGAGGTGAATTCCAATACCCCAAGGATGTCAACTACTGTCAGGCCTCAAAAATAACATGTACGAATGATTAGGCCAATAAATAAAAGACATAAAAATAAATAATTACTGAAATTAATAAAAAAATCATGCATCAAAAAAGAAATTAAAATATGACTTACCTCTAAGTAATTTACTAGGTTACTACCCAACTCAGAACCATGCTCTCTTCAATAGTGATCTGAAACAAGAAGACCAAAAATTGAAATGATAATGTAGGGATGAGATCTATAATGCTTAGTAAGAATTCATCATTGTGTTTATTCCATTCATTTCTCAAACACATTCCATTGGTACTAGTATTAAATACATTTACAAAAAAATATTCTGATACATGTTAGAAATTTTAAAGAACAACAAGATATGTTAACCTCAATATTTTAAAATCTATCATAAAATTGGAATAAGAAGGTTATGCTTTTGATTCAAAAACATCTTCTTACAAATCCATTTCAAAAGAGCCACACGTTAACATTGTACTAAATAAAAACCAAAACCATGTACACAGAACATAATTCTACATTACCAAGGGAACAACCCTAGTAATACCCGCAACGTGAAAAATGGGAAATCATAAGAACTCAAGGGATGACCAGAATGTACTATAAATGTGACACATCTTGAAAGCATTCCCAACTCTATGATGTCATAAGGCCGTAAATCTTGACAGTCATCTAACGTGCCCTGGTAGAGGGGCCCAATCCCATATCAATAATAATAAAACCTCTCTTTTCTGTGGGCCAATATCTAGTGCATAATATAAGATAGTGCATCATTCATTATTAGTTAGCCTCTTTTCTATTCTAGTTTTCCGTTTATATTTCATAGGGGAGGGGGTGTTGCATGAAATTCAAACAACAATCCCCAACATATAATCAAACACGCCAAATAAATAGGCATCACCCCATCCACCTCATTTGTTCATCTCTTATCTCAAAATAATTACTATTCAATAAGTCACAAACTAAGGACAATTTCATCTCAAAATCAAACTATGAGAAAAAAATCTAACTCGAGTGGTGTTTTCAAAAAAAATATCAATTATTTTAAATGAGCATCTTCTAGTTTTCATACATCAATCCCCTTACATGTAAACATACCAAAAGTTTGAACTTGTCCCTTATCATTAAAAATACAAAGTAAATTTACAAAATAACTTTTTAAAAAATCTTATAAATAGAGATATCATATTCACTGTTTCTATTACATCTGGACTTTAAGTTTAAATACCCACCCTAACAAGATACACTTCCCAACCAGGCCTTTATTTCAAATCTACATTACAAAACTACATTGAAAACACGGACATGATACTCAATGGTACCAAACAGGACACCAACCATTTGAAGAAATAGTAACAATTCAACCAACACTGAAAATGTCAGGATTTTCCACTCTTTTGAAATCAATTTAAGTCACTTTGATGTCATTGAAACCATTTATCAAAAGAATGGGTATAGGGAGAAAAAAAAATTTCGAAAACCAAGTAGGAGGAAAGGACCTCTCCAAATGTTTAGGGACCCTTTCTAACCATTTTTATGAGACTGCACAGACATCATAAACTAAAGAAATAAAACATTCCACCATGTGAATATTTTCATTAAGCCACGAATTACGAAAAAAAAATTCCATAAAAGTATTTATACCAATAACCATCATACATGACATAAAAAATCACTCTTTGAATGCAGATGACATTGATTCAAAACCCAAAG
Source organism: Viscum album (assembly GCA_963277665.1). Classification (NCBI taxonomy): domain Eukaryota; kingdom Viridiplantae; phylum Streptophyta; class Magnoliopsida; order Santalales; family Viscaceae; genus Viscum; species Viscum album. The sequence goes on from OY728157.1 coordinate 2,013,220,246, forward strand.
GCAATGAATATTCATTTGCATAAAAGATAGGAATCTAGAATTATAATTGAGATCAATTCAACCAAAAATAAATCACTACTAAAAATCATCTATGTATGTAATAAAAGTGTGAAACACGTATTGTAAATTTAATAACAATACTCAAGCACCATATGAATTGAAATTTTGAGTAAAGGGAATGGAAACTCCAACATTAAAGAATAGACCAGTAAATGATTTCTTACTCATGAAACACCCCACTCGCACACCCTCACTTATATATAAATATATACACACCTTTAAAATATAGAATACGTTCCACGGTCCATGAGGAAACATGTACTCATGAAATATATATAGACACCCCCCCACACACACACAAATATATATATATATATATATTCATACCTGGGAAAAATGCATGTGCACCCCTTGAAAAGTTTTCCACACCTTACAAACATTCAGAAACATATGTTAGTGCGTCGAGGACCAAAAACCTACCAATTAAATTCCAACAACTCAAGTACATAAACAACTCCCAAAATTAATGTGAGAAATAATACGACGGATGAAGAACATAACCTCGGATGATGGTGGAAACCTTGATAACACGCGACAAGGTGATATTTCATTCCAAATAATAATCTACACTACAAAAAAAATAAGAAGACACCAAAACAAAATTACAACACTAAATTAAATATAACCAACCCTATAGAGATAATAAAACTATTACTTTGAATTGTGGTGACATTCTATAAATAGGTGAGGGGTTCGCGGCGGAGTAGAGGGTCGCTGGAATGGGAGACAGCTATACAGAAGTTGGTCGGGGCATGGCTATGGGTGGGCTACATGTTGAGCGGTAGAAGGGGGTCTATCATGAGAATCCTTAGTGCATGGGAATGGAGATTGTGGGGATATCATGTTTCTAGGAGTTGGTTGGTGGATAGAGGTCTACTGGGCACAGCTCCCGGCATTCGGATGGGGTAGAGAGCAGGATGGCAGCCGGTTAGAGGAAGGGGGGATGCGTTGTGGTCGACCAATGTAGGTGGATGGTAGATTTTTGGGATTTATGTAAGCGAGCAAGATACTGGCCGAGAAGGGGCTTCTAGAATAGGTAGGTGGGCAGTGAGCCGAAGGGAGTGACGAGATAAGAGGGTGGGTAGTTGGGCACTATGTGTATGAAACCAGGGGGAAGGGGGGTATGTCGTGTTGTAGAAGGTGAACGGGGTTCCCTTTAGGGTTTCAACTAAAATAATGAATTAAAATAAAATAAAATGTTGATTCAATTAATAAAAAATTATTACAACTAATATAATAATGATAATTATAGTAATAATTATAATTAATAAAATAATTATTATTATTATTATATGAAAACTCCATAATAAAAATCATAGTAATAATTTTAATTCATTTGATTTTAAATAATAATAATATTAATAAAATATTTATAATAACGATAATGTTATTATATAAAAAAAATATTATTATTTTAAGCATCAAGAAAATGCATGGCCATCCAGAAGGAACTCATAGTCACCGCTATTGATGTGGTGTCTGTTCACCAGGTAAAAACCGATCAATATTATTAATATTCAAAAAATTTAAACCAGGACACTATACCAAACATTTTCCAAATGATGTGAGGCCATGACAAGAATAAAATAATAAGGTTTTTGAGGTTGGTTGGCATATAGGAAGAATATTATCATAATTATGAAAATCTATGGTAAAATTTTTTATATAAAATGAATAATTTGTGGGATAATTAATTTCTATTGAAAAAATATCTATTTTAAAATAAGGAAAATATTTTTATCGAAAAAATTTTTTAGGTGCAAAAAAATATTTCATTTAAATTAATTTAATAAATGATATTTGGGAAATTATTTTTATGAAATGATTATATTATATATTCAATTATATTTTTAACATTCATTATATGTGTTTTATAGTAATGATATTAGATTATATCTAATTTTATGCTTAAAACTGTATTTTTTTTTAAAAAAAATTTGCATTCGGTGCAATTATTTAGAAAATATTTTTTAAAACTTTTATTAATATGTTTTAAAAAATAAAATTTAATTTTTAAATGTTAATTCAAATATTATATAAGGGTGAACATTTGTTAATTTTCTATGAATATAAATATATTGATGAATAATGAAAAGTACTTATTTTTATTAAGAATATAAATTTATTTTACAGAATTTATATCATCATCAAATTTAATATTGATTTAAAAGATAAATTAGTTAAATTATAAATTTATTAACAAAATTTCGGTCATTGGAATAAATTTAATGATGAAATTATTTATAAAAAAAATTAAAAAATCATAGAATTTTAATTTATGAAATCGATATTTTTTCATCGTGGCTTCTAGTTCAATTTAAAATTACGTTTTTACACTTTAGTTAATGAAATTTGGAAATGGGGATTCATTGTTTTGAATAACTAAAATTAATATAATATATAATTTATCTTTATTTTTTATCATATTTAAAAGAAAAAATATTAAATAATAATTACACTAGTAAATGTTATATAATTTTTACCCAGGGATAATGTAAAATGACATATAAACAATTGAAACACCCATTTTCTGGACATATGTTGAAATTATCACCAATAAGGATTAATAATGACCCATTTATTTGGCTTGTTTCAAATAATATCATGGGTAGAATCCATTCAATTAAAAATGGCAATTATCTATACACCCTCACTTATAAATTCCCACCCTCTCCTCTCTTTTAAAAACTCCAATAAGTTTTCATTAGATAATAACTTCCCAAATAACTTTCCTTAAAATCATCGCGAAATCCATTTTCCATAAATCCATCCTAGAATAGAACTTATTACAAACCAATAGATGATGCTTAAATGTGATGATGTATGGTATCAAAAATATTTTTACCATCAAGCCCCATTCTTGATTTAATTATTACACTATATGTTTCAAAGGATATTTCCAAAGAAAATGTATTCCCAAATATTTTATGACATCATAATTTTAGCATTTTTAATCTCAAAGAAATGTATTTTCCATAATAAATATCTTAAATTATTATTTACGATTCCATTATATCTTTTGATGGTTATTTTAAAAAAAATATTTTGAAAATATAATATATTTTAAATATTTTATTTCAAATTGGAAATATTATTTTCCATATAAATGATTAAAATTATATTAAAATATCATTTCATATGATTCCAATTTTATTTTGGATGAAATGTATTTAGAAAGTGTTTAAGGTTATAAAAATATTTCTTTCAATGTGGAAAGGATATATTCCACATGAAATGTTCCATGTGATTTGAAAAATCTTTTTCCATGTAATATATACCATATTAATGTGAATTATTCATTAATAGGGTTAAAATACACATATAATATTCTTATTATATCCCTATATGGTCAATTTTTATTATTACAAGATTATTGTAAAATCATATTCTTTTTCCATGGATTATGCTATGGTGAAATTATGAAATAATTAAGAAAACTATTTTTTCCATATTCAATGCTATGATGAATTTTTTTGAAGAATTATTATTTTCATGGGGTTTGATATGATGAATGATGTATGATATTTTGGAACACATATATATGATTTTATTAATGTGATGGGTGGGTCATATATCTCCCTATAATGATTTGGGAAAACATTGGAATCTCTTGAGATAAACTAGACTAGAACATGGAGTGATCCTAATTCAGTATTTAATGTTTTCCACTTTGATAGTCTGGGAAGTGATCCTTGAATACTACAATGGTTTGGCGAGTGAACCCATTACACTATGATATACATTTCAATGATCATTGACTATTATGGGAATGATTTGAATAATTGTGTTCATGTACCAATTCATTTTCTTAAATCAATGTTATGATCTCTTGGATCATGTTATTTTAAATCCATGTGATTCATGTCTTATGAGCTACCAATATATTTTCCATGACTGATGATTTTTATAGTTTCTATGTATGGAATACTTTTTTGTGATAATGATGATGTTATCATACCCTTCATCTAACATTATACTTACCTATCCCAGTTTTTCAACATTAATGAGCATATATGCTCACCCTTTTTTATGTTTTATTTCACAAGGTAATGATCACTGGTATTACATTTGGTATGTCTAAGTATAGTTATAGATATAATTAACTATGTTGGAGATACATTTAAACTCTTATATAGTAGTTGTTTTATTTCATTTTTCCAAAGGCATTTTACCTTTATGACCCTTAGGTATATATTTGTGTAATATTATTATTATCTATCTAAAAACATATAATATCAATGTATGAAAATATTTTCTCCCAACACATTTTTATACAACCTATTATCATTCACATGAGTTTCCTTGGAGGATCTTACATTGAAATATTTTTTTTTTCAATCCTACTAATATATATAGTTTTTACTTCTTTACAAGGTGGAGTTTGTGAATATATATATATCACTTTGTCACGAATTGTTGATCATTTCGTGATAGATTTTATAACATATGTTCTATTTTATTTTGGTACATTATTTTTTTATTTATTTTATTACAAGAATTTAGGTAGGAATATGAATTTTATAATTTATTAGAGATGGTTTTAAATTGGGGTTTATCTATTATTCATAGGATTCATGAGGGTAATTGATCACAAGATATATAATTTATACCCCTGGTACAAGTTACTAATCCATGATGTATTGGTGGTATGATTTAGGTCTTATTCTTGCCTTCAATATTTGACCAAGAAAATATTTAGGTAATAATGATTATGAAAATGTGCATTATTCAGTTACGTTGTAGATTAACAAAGATGAATAGGAAATATTTCATATGATATAAAATATATTTAGAAATATTTCAAAATTTTAATAGATATTGTTTTTAAAATAAGAAAGAAAATTATTCTCAAAGGAATCATATCTGAAAGAAATGATTTAAACTATTAAATTTGTTATGGTTAATGTTTGTCAAATACATTTAATTTGTTTGTTACATGGATGTGAAAAATATATATAATCTATTTCGGAGACATGGTTTTTAAATATGGTAAAATAAATATGTTATTGAGTCTTCTATTTGGAAAATTAACAATATAGAGTAATATTTTGTGGTTGGGATCTTAAAAAATATTATTTTCCATTGATTTTTTATCTAATTTATGGTGTGATGTATTTTTTCATTATCATATACTGTATTTTTTTTCATTTTACATTTTTATATTGTACCAAACCCATGGTACTTCCCCTCCCAATAAAAATATAAATTATATAACTGAGAATTATTATTATATATTCCCCACATTACATTCAAATAAATACAATCAGGTCTAGAAAATTTTCATTACAAGATTAATTCAACTAGAAAATATTAATCATTTACCCACATACTTTTTTCTATCAATAAGTAATGGTTTTATGAGTATTGGTTCAAAATATAATAAAATATGAATGTAATAACAGATTTTAACCTCAAGGAAATTTTTAAATATTGGGTTAAAATTTCACATGAAATTTTTAAATAAACTTTTCAAAAAATAGAGAATGATTCCAAATATAACTAATATACTAATAAAATATTTCGAAACATACATATTAAAAAATATATGAAAAATATTATAAAGTAATTGACTAACAATATTGAAGATTTTATTTAAATTTATAAATTACCTTATAAAATATAAGACTAAAAATAACATCATTTTGACATTAACCATGAAATTTATATAACTCTACATAGCTAGATTTTTTTTAAAATTTTACAGAAAGTAACTATGAACAATTTTGAGATATTCATATATTTGAATACAAATCAATAATATCTCCAATGGCATACATAATAACACATAATCGATAGATAATAAAATTTAATCATAATATAATCTATAAAACAATAGGTATAAATATTATAATAAAAAATTTAATCATAATACCATATCATTCTTTTAAAATAACAATAATCATCTACTCTATGTAGAACATGAATATATAGATATACATTGACACTAATTTTATTACATACTCACAAATAGTCAAAATGTAGGATTCTCAATATGAAATGAATTATTTATAATATCAATACAATTGACATCATCATTAACACAACAGCATAGTTCATTAAAAATTATATTTTCATCCCTTTTCTTCTAAATTTGTTCTATAATTTAACTCTTTTATATAAAATAAATTCAAATCGTTTAAATGATATTAATTTACTAAATGAGAGTTTAATAATAGAGTATAAATATCTATAAGATGTATGTGAAGATAAGAATATTTCATATAGTGAATATTTCGGCTTCATTTAACTACATCAACTCTTTTTTATGGTTTTAAAGTAAATATAAATCATTCATTAGGTTTTTATTTAATAATAGGATAAAGTAGGTATATGGGGGGTTTTATTATTAATAATGAGAAATTATTTATTTATATTATATTATGAATATATAATATGTTTAATGAGAATATGTTTGTGATAAATTATTGGGTTACACATTTTGAGGATGATACGATTGGATTAAATATTATTTTATTATTTGATTGGCTTACACAATTCTCATTTTTTGTGATAGATAATATTAAAATTGAATCTCTTATGTTAATTATCGATATAACCCTACTATGTATAAATACTCAAAATTACATGAAAATTTATGCGTCCTTATTCTTATTTCATTATAGATTTAAAATATCATATAAGGGATGAAGTGAAGAAATAATTACTATTGTTATGTATATATGATCTATTAATGGATATAGAGACATTTCATGTAGGTATACCCATCATGGATGAGTCTTACATTCAATTATCTTATTTTTATTATATTATGCATATATTAAAATTTGGATTCCATTTACATTACTTTTGTGATTATGACATGGGTGTTTGATGTACATGAATACATATTTTTTATATAATAGGTTTTTGTCCATTGAATTAATTATCACGTACATTTGGTTTTCCATTTGTTCAAAAATAAGATCCATAAAGAACATATTGAACAAATATATGCTAAGACAATAGCATTATTTCATTATCATCCTAGGTAGGGGTATCAATAGGTCAATTCTTGTTAATTAAATTTAATCAAACCAAAAAATATATATATAACATTTAATTATATATTATTGAAAATCCCAAAAACCATTACTACTTTATTGTAGAAATTTATCATTAGTTATTTTATAATTTTCTCCTTAGTTAAAAATAGGAGATAATAAATCTGATGATAAAATAATAGATTTATCATTTATTATTAAAAATTAAAAATTACAGTTTCATCCAATGTAAGATATCAAATAAAATTGATAAAGAAATAAAGAAAAAATAAATATAGATAAAAACATTCAATTTTGGTTTCCAAAATTACTAATGTTTAAAAAACATTCCAGTGTATTTTTTATTAATAAAAAATGTTTAAAGTACATTAACAAATGGTTATTATGAAAACATACACTGATATACAAACATCAAATAGATAGGGAGACACTTATAATGTATTATTTCAAATATTCAAATGTTTATATTTCTTCTCGCATTTGTTTTTAGCAACAACCAACAAGGAAATATACTTTAAACATTAATTATTTTTATCCCAATGTTTAAATCCATAATTAATATGGATATATATAACATTTCAATATTGGTTTTCATAAAATACAACATTTAAAATTATTTTTTAAAAAAATATATATGAATATAAAAAACTCTTATCTTATAAACATAACATTCATAGTAGTTACAATTGTAACCAATAGTAAATAACTAAACAAAACCATTATTACAATATAATTTTCCAATATTATACACATATAAAAACATTTAGATACTCATATATAAATAAATCAATAATATATTATACTTCAAAAATAAATATTCAGTGTGGTTTAAGATGGTTTTTTGAAAATGACGAATCATCATTGAAAACCTATAAAAAATTAAATGTTATGAAATTATACATATATATTATTTGTTAAAATAATTCAGTTTTAATGGATTTAATATTATAAAAATATATTACCATTCTTATCATGATAATATAAATAATAAATATTAAAATATAATAACCTTATTCAACACTTCCTCTTAAATAATGACACTACGGTTAGAAAGAAACATATTAAAAATAAGAAACTAAATCTATGTAATACATAACAAAAACTAACTACATTAAATCGTATTAACATGTGTTCCCACAAAATTATTTTAACTTGGATTCTTTTTAGATAATATAACATTATTAAACACCATTCATATCTATTATATTTTCATATAATTATTACTAAATCATATGTAACTTTTAAATATTATTATTAAATAAATAATACAATAGAATAAATCATATAATCACAATAAATCAGGACAATTTTCATGAATTTTACACAGTAAAGATCATAAAAAATATGTTATCCTACTTGTGGTATAAATACAAATAAATCCATATGAAGACTAAAATATAAACAATTAAATATGAATTACATTATTATGAGTAGTAGTTAATAATTATTTTATAATTATTTTCTCTCATTGAATTAATGATAATAATATTTATTCAATGTGTTTTAAAATATTTTAGATATATTCATAAGTATAGAAATATTATTTATGTGTTACACATCCATATAAATATATTTTAGATCTACAAAATCCATAAATAGAAGTCTGATCCTTTTTTATACAATGAGTATGGGTATTTTTAATTAGATATGTAATAATTTTAATACACTGTTATTTATATATACTTAATGCAATAAAATTTAAATTGAATTTTTTTTGTAGGTATAAAAATTTCAACATGGGTATCAAGAGAACATTTAAAATAATAACCTCCAAGAAATTTTTTTTCAATGTTTTAAGGAATAATATATCTATAATACCTCATAATCATCAAGAAATAAAAATAATTATCGTACAAAAAATAATTCCACTATAACTATTTTATCCATTGAGAATTCAAAAAGTATATGATTTTTTTTGGGAATATAAATTAATTAATAATTATTTTATGGATTTCAAATACTCTTATATAAGGTAAATATAAAAAAAATTACATGTATTTTGACACATACCACATAGGTCAACTGACAGAAAAGGATATAATTATGGATTAAAAAAATGAAGCATCATGTATCTAATGTTTCCAACTTTCTTGATAAGAAACATTAGTGTTGCAAATGGATCAAAAATACCATGTACCAGGATTCTTATTTGATCCAACTACATAAGAATATGATGTATATAATCCACTATTTTATATATTATTTCATATTCTATAAAATTTAAATGGGGATCCCCAATAAGAAATTTTCATCATAAATTCTTTCACAAATAGGAATGTAACGCCTCAACCCTAGAATCCCAGAGATTGTGCATTAATTTATACATTGGCATGATAAAAAGGAATCAATTCCTGAAGGACCATTCAGTTTAAGAGTCTTGGAAAATAGATTACATACATGAATGTTACATTACACATTCAAGCATAAAACACAACATAAAAAATCCATTTAGAATGACATTATTCCCCTAGCATAGCGCTGAATATCAAACATAATACACTTCCTTGAATCCTAGGAAAAAAACATAATAAATTTGTGAGCTCTGATGCTTAGAAATGTTAAGTTAGTAAGCATAAGTAATAAACATTTAAGGATATATGTGTAATAAAAACATCCTTTTAAAAATAAACATGAACATAATATGGAGAAAACAGATTAAAAATTTACCCTATATACAAGCACTTGCATATTCTGCAGGTCAAATAATTACATGTAATAATTAATTTCATAATGAGTGAATGCCTAACGTCGGACATCATTACCACATAGTCAAGGCCATGTGCCGAGACTACAGATAATTTTTTTGTCAAGGCCTTGTGCCAAGACACTATATTTTCTAATGAGTCCTACCAATTCATCAAGGGTCTATGGAGGGCTGCACCAGTTACATAATAAGACCATTTAATTACTCATTTAAAAAACATGAATCATAGCATAATCATTCGTATTAAAACTAAAATATGAAATGCCAATACATTAATCATAAAAAATAATGTAATAAAAATTACACATCCACAATCAAACATATCATAACTCATTTAACATATCATGGAAGATTGTATTATAATAAATCAAACTCATTAAAAAATAATATCTAGTAAAGGGTATTGAAATATTTTGAAAATGGTAAGTAAAAATCATTGTGATAAATATCCTTTACTGTGAAATCAGTTAATAGTCACATATTTATAAACGATTCCAATTAAAATAAATATTTGAGTCAAAGTGTACCATAAAACATTTAATTATTTGAAAGGAATTATAATTTTATAACAATCATTCCCATATAAATAAATCCTTAAAACAATTTTGAACACATGTGCATTCATGATAATGATTTACAAGAATAAATATTTAAAACATTTAAATGATGATTTAGATAAAGAGTTCATTAACGAAATCATTTTGAAATGTATTTTATGAAACATATACATAGATAATAAAAATTTCATATAAAATAATTACTCATAATCAATATCAGATAATAATGAGATTGAGGAAATAACCCTTAACTTGTACATTTCTTTAGTCGGGGGTAAATTTAATATCCTATATAATGACAATAGTGTGTTAATAAATTATACAAAAACCATATTATTATTTATTATATCATTAATGATTCATTTCTTACTTTAAATTTTCCATAAATAATAATTTCATTGTTAATGTTAAATTTTAGGTAATAATCACTTTCTTTATCGTATGTGTTTTAACTTGTCATTCATTATCGTATCACATAGATGATTATTTAAATAATTCAATAATAAAAAACAGTATTTATATATCATATATATTTGGAATATAAATTTTAACATAAAAGATATATACATATATATATATTTGAAATAGAAACACAATTCATGGAGATGGTAGTTTGTACTTATGCAAGGACGTTGTTTCCATTTTCTTATAATATTTAATGGAAGTAAGTGATTGATATATATGTAAATATATAAATATATTTACTATAGCATTATTATTCCATATATTACACACTTACTAATAATATATATTATTATAATCATCATTTAATGGTGAATGTGGAAATAAATCTCATCACGTTTTGAAGATTGTAAGTCTTACGTATGCACGAGAAATGATATCATTTCCTTAAAGATAAAATGATATGAAATTTGATGGTATATTAATTATACAGAAACATTAAAATGTTATTTTTATTACTTACACCAATTATACTCATTATTATACCCATCCAAATAATTATGTGTTGAATAGAAAACTATAACCCGACATGGAAACGGTAAGTTGTATGTACGCAAGAGTGGTGAATTTGAAATCAATAGGATCGATATAATAATGTATGTTGTTGTACCATATTTATTATAACATCACAGTATTTATTGGGTTCTTGAGTTATTATTTTGGTATTGAATCAACAAAGAAATTGGATGTGGAAGTAGAAAAAAACATTGAATGTGGAGATGAAATAATTACCTCTTCTTCAAGTGGTTCCTTTTGATTTTATCAAAAGATATCCAATGGTTTGATTTATGATAAAATTAAGGAATCCAGTTTTAAGTAAGTGTATTTGAAACGATATATGAGCCAGGTTTGGCTGGGCAAAATGGCATTGGAGGTGTGAATTTGAGAGAAGGTGAAATTTCCTTTTATAAGATAGGTGAGTGCCACTTTAGGAAAAGCTTGAAATATTATGTTATTATGAAATAATTTTCGGTTTATAATGGATCAATATGAATTAAATTCAAGAATAAGGTGGTTATGGGTCGAAACCCTCTTCCTCAAAAGTTTTTATAGATGTTTAGGTCACCATATTAACCTTAACATTATAGATCAAACTCTTGGTTTAATAGATGAACAAATACCATGTCTCCCTATATTTTTATATTATATGGTTAATAATAATACTATTAAAATGAGAAAAGAAGATAAAGTGGTACATAAATGATATATCTATTATTATTTAAGTCATTTGGATAATCATTATATTTTAAATATTATTATATAAATTAATAATATTGTATTTATTTTAAAAACTCATTTTTGTCTATTTTTACAATATTTAGTGTTTAGTTTTTGTGAAAGCAATAAGAAATTTGTCACTGTGTAATTTTTTTTAATGAACCAAAACATTCCATATTAACCATGAAAACTTGTGGAATGAATCAAATGTCTCAATTTAAATTTATTTTAATATTTATAATATCAATTATCTTAATCATTCATTACAAATGTAATTATTGCATTATCATTATGTCATAAATAAATACAATTATTTAGTATCTAAAAATTATAAATGAAATACAATTTCATAAGAATTATTTTTATGATTCTAATTACCATTTACAGTCGAAATTATCCTCTTTATAACCCTATATTAAAACTATTTTTTTTATTAACATTTAATTTTAACACTTTAAACTATTCTTTAACTAAAATAATAATAAATGTCCTAGTCTAATCCAATTGGATAAAAATAATCATATTTTATTTAAAATGAATATATTTGTCTAAATGAACTTATCTAATAAAATTAGGACAAGTGTCAGAGTAAAGATAATATCATTTTTACCTTTAATTAACCTATTTACTTTTAACCGTGGTAAATAGAATTCAAATGTTACTATTCGCCAATTGTTATTTTCATCCTAGTAAAACACATTTTACTTACTGATATGAACAATGTCTCTTAGATTTTTTAAATTAAATTCACATTAACTACAAAATTATGTATTATGCAAATTTAAAAATGTGCCTAAAAGGTGGGTAAAATACATTAAAAAGATCAATAAAATTTAATAAATATATATTTTATTATAAAATTACTCCATTGAATTAAATTGATCTTATATAAGTTTTATATATCTATTATTAAGTAAATAAAATAATTATTTTAAACAAAAAAATTTCAATAACACCGTGATTTTTCATTATTCATCAAAATTTGAATGTTTTTAGAAAAATACAAATAATTATCCCTAAGATAAATTTGTTATTAAAAATTCAAAAATTAATCCTATTTTACCTAATTTAAAATATAGGAGATGAATTATTTATTTTAAATTAAAATCACGTTGTGAAAAACAAAAAGCGGGGTTTTAAAATATACAAACACTCAAAAGATTTACATGTGTTTATGTAAATATTTAATGTGAAATGATATAAAATGACCTACACTATCTAAAATGACAAAAATATACAGTAATTATACATCCAACCAATTCAAATTTATAATTTAACACTATAAATTATTTTAATTAAATATGTTCTTTCCAATAAAAATTTATTATTTTTCACTCTTCATCAAAATATGAATGTTATCCAAAAAGTTCCAAAAATTTATCCAATATAAATTTTTTAATCCAAATTATATAGAAGAATTTTATTTCAATAAATTTAATATATTAAAGTTTTATATGTTGGGTTTAAAATGGGTCCACCATTAAATGGTGATAAAATTGTATTTCTTGAAAAATACTTCTTTTATATGAAAAAAGGATTTTTTTCATATATTATGTCTAAGAAACACATAATATGGATTATAAAATTATAATAAGTATATTAAATTTAAAATTCAAATAATAGTCTTCATAACCACTTTTTCAATAGCTAATTTGGTAAGTCATGATGCACTCGAACTCAAGGGTGTGTGTAGAACAAGTTATTGAATTACATTGAAGAGATAAAGTACTATGAAATAATGTGGTGTTACATTCTCATCTCCTTCAATAAATTTCATCATCACAATTTTAAATTTTTCTTCGAAAATAAATGTATAAAAATAGAAATATACCTTCGGGGAAAACCCAAATTGAAAACTAGGTTAATAAAATTTAATCTTAATAATAGGGAAATGAGATTGAAAAAGTTAGAACCAATTACGATCTCCGTTAGGAGAACATTATTGGAAATTAGTGACACATAATTAGAGGAAAACGTAAATATTTATGGTGAGTGATTGAGGTCATCAATCACAAACAAGTGTAATATTTATGGCCTCATATCCATAAATCTAATATTATTTAAAATATCTTTTTTTCAATACAAAATTTGGTATTATGATAACAAATTTTTAGTTTTAATATCCCATCCCAAATATTTAACAAATAATTAATTTGAATAATATGTGGAAAAAATATACATGACAAGTAGAGTTTCATCCTTCAACTAATTCCCACCACAGACTCATGTTTCACTCCAAAAGATAATAGAATTCAAAAATATTCTTTTTGACCTTATCGTATAGGGTTCAAAAAAATAATGAATTTATAATTAAAATGTAAGGCTATTTAAAAAAACATTATAAAAACTACGATATCATGTTGGCCAGTTGTAGGTGATGCACCCTTGTGACCCATCAGTTGTGGGTTCATGTCTCCTGGCCTTGCCAGATGCAACAGGTTTCCACCTAACTCTGTGTTTTTCTTTTTATAACAATATGTCTTAAGAAATGATTTAACATTAACCAATAGTATCCAATGTATAACATAATTTATTCCAACCATTAGACTTATCAAAAATATATCCATCCAAACTCAGAGTCCAAAATCTATAAAGAAGGTAAATGTAATGATGACCTCTTTTGTCACATAATAACATTTGAATACCATCATCATGTATTATCTTAAAACATGGAAACACCATGAATTACCATAAAACCTTATTGGATAAATTATTTCTCCTATATTATTTATAGAATAATGAATATAATTCATTATTCTAAATATTTTTAATACTATAACAATGATGGAATAAAAAAACCCGTGAATCAGTTCCAAGGTTGTCAATAATATCCAAAATAATTTATCTATATAAATCATATCTTATTCCAAAATCACTACCTCTATATCAGGATAATATTAAGGATTATATTTTATCCATCCATGTATTTTCCAAAACATTTTACCTATTACTGAGTCACTTTTATTAGTACCATATAATCTCATGTCATTAATGAAAGAATAATACATTATAATCATTATATACTCTATAATTCATATAAATTGTACACAATTAATACAATACCTAATTGAATAAAATCTTTAATAAAAATATAATTTCACTATTAACCCCTATTAATATAAGTTAGTTTCCTATCATTATTATTATCTAATATCATCATTTGGGGTACCCTAATGATTAGTACATTGATTAGAGTTGTGTCCCCACACCATACAGATGAAGAATTGTACATTTTAAACCTTTTTCCAACCATTGAAATCATGTACTTGGTGACATTTTTCTCCACACTTATAACAAACTCACATTTCCTTATATCCTTTATCAAGGTGATTCTTTCCATAGTTATCAAATTTAGGAAAATCATTCTTTCCACTCTTCCCATTATACATCATTCCCTCTAACATAATTTTTTGCTCTTACATCCCTTCAATGCTATATGTCTTAGAGAATAATTTACTTTTCGTATTAAAAAATTATATTATTTCTTTTTATGAGTAGAAATTGTAAAACCCCAAGCTACCATGGTACACTTCTCTTTGAATAATAGAGCAACGTGTGTTGTACGCAACCTCTAGTTATAACACACCGCGACCAATCAAAGTAACTGTTATGAATAGTAATACCCACTTTTTGAAATTATATAAATTTTCTATTTCAAAATGGAATTCCTTTTTGGATTCTAAATATTGAAATTAGCCTTGGTGGAATTTTTGGTATTTTTCTGAGAACATCCAATTTTCGATGAATATGAAAAATACTTAAAAACAACTTTATTAATGAAAATAATTCATACTGATAAATTATAATATTGAGTGGTTTTAATGTATAATTAGAATATATTTTATCCTTTCTATCCAAAGGTGGTCATTAGAATTAATTTCACTTTGAAATTGGACATAAACAATTGTCAATCTTTTGATATATATATTGTTTTTTAAAAACACGGTATTTGTTGTGACAGCGAGAATTAATTATTAAATTAATTAATTCAACTTATATGTTTTGAATTTTTTAAAATATACATCATTTTTGAATTAGGAATATCAAATATATCTTAGGGTTAATTTTTGGTATTTTTATGAAAAACTTCAATTTTTGATGAATACTGAAACCACTAAGTTGTTGTTAAAAAACTAATTTTTCTATTAAAAGAAACTTTACCACTTCTATGAATTGAATTTAGAAAATCTGAAATACATGGATTTCATTGTTAAGTAAAATGTGGTTCAATGGGATGAAAATAATTTTTGGTGAATAGTAAATTTTAAGTTTTATTAATCGCGATTAAAGGTATTTAGTGTAATTTAAGGTTAATATAATGTTATAATAATATGAAATTACCTTTACACTTGTCCTACCCTTATTTGATAAGTCATGTCAGACCAATAAAATCCTTGGGTCAACTTGGGGACCCCATGGAGCCACTTGGGTAAAAAAATGACATTAATAACATTTTATTTAAAGTAAAAATAAAATTGTCACAAACATGTGTTGTTTTACTAAAACAATAATTATATGGGGTTATATAAGTTAAATTTTAGACTATAATTATTCATTGGAAAGATAAAAAGATTTCATACATCATGGTAAAATTTATATAATTTTTAGGCATTAAATAAATAAATTTATTTATGACATCATGATGATGCAGCGATTACCACATTAATTAACGATTTAAATAATATTAAAATTTAATCTTAAATATATGACTTAATATTGTTAAAAACCTCTTGGATGAGTATATTGCTAACCCTTATCACCGTATCCTCGAAATTAATAATTTTGGGACCTTTTAAATTCGAAAAGTACTTCAAAATAAGGTAACATTTCATGAATTTCCAAGAGTTCCCCTCCTCTCCTCTTATAAAAGGACCCCACCTCTACAACCTTATTTACACCTTAAAGCCATTTGGCTCAACGAAACTCTGCCCAAATACTCTCACAACATCCCTATGTTACTCTTAGAAGCCTCAATTTTGGGCAGATGTCTTCTCAAGGCAGCCTTTGGCTCAAATTAAAAAGTGTTACCCGATTTTAAGGTAATGTCTTCTCTTATGTTCTTTTATTTTATTTTGGTTCTCCAACCCCTTAAACTATTTTAATTCATTTATTTTGTAAAACACCAGTATCTTAAATATTCTATGATTTTTTTATGATAATTATTTGATTTACACTTACACACACCTTCATCTAATGGTTATAGAATGTACTGTTTCTGTGTGTGGCGAATTATTATCTCACGAAACGATGATTGTTCAATATTATTTTAACACCTTTCATGGTGTCCATTAATATGTAAATATATTTATTTATGATATATATAATGTTTATGTTTTCATTATGCTTCTTTATTTTTCATTTATGTCATTCCTTTATGATGTTCATTATGGGTAAACATGATAATTTCATTTTAGGAAGTGCGGACTACTGCCCCCTCAAAGTGATTTGAATCGTTAATGCCATATGTTGGACATGTAATGGATGGAGTAAATGATATTATATATGATATTATTCTGTAATTATAAAACACATTATTATCATTATTATTTCATTCCATTAAAAACAAAATATAAACGAATGTAGCGTTCATGCCTATGTACGACTTATCATCTCCATGAACGGTGCAATTCATATCTTACCTATAAATGTCATGTAATATTATAAATGAATATATATACTGTATATATATGATATATATGATATCTACATCATGAATATAAATCTTGATATAATGTATATTTTAACTCATGAAAAACTTGTAATTATAAGAAGTTTATTTTTGACTCAAGTACCAAAGATCGACAAAATGACAGTTATTAACATAAATAATTACATAATGTTCATAACATCTTATTAAGTGATATAAAAGGAATAATGAACTTGAAAAAAGTTATTAAGCAATTATAAATTAACTGGAGTTTATTTTTTAGTAGGTTAAAGAACGGTAGAGTCAATACGGACACGGGGTAAGGGACTTCGTCTCAATCTCCTTTCATTGAGGCATATTTTGTTTTATACACAACATTCATTTATACAGTGTATAAACCCCTTTTAATTTTAATTTTGTTCAAAAGGAATCTTTTTATGAGAATCGTTTTACTAAACAAAAAAAGGAATGTTTTTTTATCATACGCATGCGGCGACAATGACTTCTCTGTCACTGTGACCATTATTTGAGTTTCGGCTTCCTCTACAAGCCATAACTCTTTTCAAAAAATGAAAAATAAATAGCATGTTTTAATTTTCTTTTATTATTTTATTGAAATGGTTTTTATAATGTTTGTATTTTATCAATGTGTTGTATTGATATCTTTTGATTGAAATGTGGAATTTTTATGTTTCATTTATTCATGTTTTATGTGATATGATTATGTTATGGTTTATGATATGTTTAAAACAGTTCATATGAGGATTGCATTAGACTAAATAAGTGACAGGTGGAGCCTGCTATAGCCCTTAGATGTATTGGTAGGTATCATGAGACAAACTAGTGTCTCAGCATGAGGCATTGACAAAATCTTATTTGTAGTCTTGGCACGAGGCCTTGGCTACGTGGTTATGATAATATGGAATTATGAATTCCATCATTATAAAAGTTGTTATTGATATTGCATGTGATTATTCGACTAGTAGAATATCCATGTGAATATGTAAATAGAATTATATCATTTTACTTTTTCCATATTATGCTGAAGTTCTAGTTTAATAGTCGTTTGTTTTAGTTATACATTGCCTTAAATGTTTATATTTATTTATGAAAGCTTTTGATATATTGTTATATTTATTGAGCATCTGAGCTCACCCCTTTATATGTTTTATTTTTCCCATGATGTGAA
Source organism: Viscum album (assembly GCA_963277665.1). Taxonomy (NCBI): domain Eukaryota; kingdom Viridiplantae; phylum Streptophyta; class Magnoliopsida; order Santalales; family Viscaceae; genus Viscum; species Viscum album. Next base: position 2,013,239,084 of record OY728157.1, read on the forward strand.
GAAATATTTTGTGACTGACCTGCAGGGATAGTCTGAAGGGGATATGGGTGTGGACTACAGAGACTATGTTATTGTAGTTTTTCGTTGTATGATGTAATGTAACATTTATGAATGTATCTAGTGTTTCCAGGGATACTAAACTAATTGTTCTTTCGAGACAAGATCTTTTGTGATCATGCCAATGTTACGTAATAATGCCCTGACTCTGGGTAACTGGGGTAGGGGCATTATAGTTGATATGAGAGGAAGTTTAGTACTATCCTTGGAAGATAGATTTATGTAAACTCTAATTCAAGCACATATCCCATAGAAAAACATTGAGGATTAATATAGAAAAACTTCCTAGAATTTTGGTATTGTATAGATTTTGCGAGTTTTTGGAGAAATACATCATTTTCTAGATACAAGCAGGTAGTGGCGGCTCTGGAACAGATGTACCTAGGGGTAAAACATAAAAACACCTCTTTGAGCTAGACTCGAACTGAAATAGGTGCACGACAACAGGTCTTGTTGCACTATTGGTTACGACACTCCTGGGGGATATGATTAGAATAATTCTCATTTTTACAAACCATTATGAAATGTTTATGAGTATATACATCATCAAAGAAAACATCTTTATTATTATGGATTATATCCATAAACCGTTAAATTTCAGTTATGTATTTTACAAGTTTGGAATTATTCATTGCAATTCATAAACTGACCTAGTTTACGCAATTGTATAGAAATGGCGCCTAGTAGAAGGATGGTAAACTCCAGCAATACGTATGATCCAAAGAGTAAGAAGTATCATATCTTTCACAATACTAATAAAAAATTTATAAGGGAAAGAGTCTCCTGTGTATTTGCAACATATGAAGAAATATTATCATGAGTTAATAAGATAAGTAAAGAATTCTCTGAGACCTATGGCTTTGAAGAGAAGCAAGAGAAGAAAAGAATGGAAGAGAGAAATATGGATAAAGGGAAGAGAGAAAAGAATCATTTTCCGATATGTGATTACTGTGGGAAGAAACACCTTGGAACTTGCCTGAAGGGAATGAGAGTTTGTTATAAGTGTGGAGAAAAAGGACACCAATTGCGTGACTGCAAGGGTAAGATAAAGTTTTCAAATGTACAATTCTTCATCTGCAAGGAGTGGAGACACTACGCAAAACAATGTCCAAATCATCAGAGTATTCCCCAAATGATGCTATTTGATAATAATAAAGATATGATACTACCACAGATGAGGAGGAATGATTGGAGTTCTTATGTTGTTATTACATAATTGCATCATTTGAGTGTTGTATCAGTGATGAAATGGTTATAATAATTATGGAGTAAATATGGATTATACTGCAGTATTATTTCATTAAGGACTTGAGATTGTGTGGAACAATGAAAACTGACTCAACAGCAGGTTAAATTTTTGGTAAATATATGATTCAGAGAAAAATAAACCATAATATGGTTCTGATACTGAGAAATTGATTATGGAATAACACATGATTGATTTGGATAAATTATATTGGATATTCTTGACATCCTTGAATGTGATTAATGATTTGTATACATTTTTTTGATAGAAGGAGTATATCTAGTATTCTATAAGGATTAAGGGATCATGATTGTAATAAATAAGGATTTATTGTAACTCAAGATTTTGTAGTGTTTTAAAAGAATACATGATGAAGGTATTCACATGTTATTATGCAAAAAAGGGTCTTCATTGTTTTTACATTCCTTATAAAATTTGGACAGTGAGTTTGGACATAGGTATTTTGGATAAATATAATGTTCGAAATGGATTAAGTTGAACTATGAATAGTATTATTTAACGTTAAAACATTTATTATGATTATTTTTCAAATATTATAATACTATAGTTTTAGAAAAAGGATAACCTTCAGGTTGGGGGATAACTCGTCGCGTCAGACAAAGCTACAGGATTCGAACCCACAACCATAGTGTGATAGGCCTTTATTACCTACCACAAGACTACACGAAGTCCTTGGTTATTAAAAAATAGTTTCCCCCTCTAAATGGTATGAGTAAATATTTCGAACCTTGTACGATTAGGATAAATATAATATTTTTGAGTTCTATTATCTTTTTTGTGAAAGATGAGTTTGTGGTAGAAATTAGTTGATAGTTGAAACTCTACTTTTGAAGTATATATATATATACCTCACTCTTATTTTATGAATAAATTAATTCTTAATCATTAGGAAATGGATATTAAAAAAATGTGTTATTCTAATACCTTATGTTTTGTTGAACTGATGATATATTAAATCACCACAGATTGAAGGCTTTGAGGGCCTCAATTTTACACATGTTTGTGACTGATGACCTCAAAAACTCCCTAAAAATATTTACGTTTTCCTTCAAAATATTTGTCTCTAATTTCAACCAATTTTCTCCTAATCAAGATCATAATTTGGTGGTGACATTTTTATTTCACTTTCCCTCTTATTAAGGATAAATTTTATTAACCTTATTTTTAATGTGGGTTTTCCACAAAGGTATTTTCTACTTTCAACCTTTTATTTTCGAAGAACAATTTCAATTTGCGAGGACAGAATTTATTGAAGGAGGGTAGAATGTAACACCCCAAGCTTCAATGGTACACTTCTCTTTGAATAATAGAGCAGCGTTTGTTGTACGCAACCTCGAGTTCTAACACACTGTGACGAATCAATGTAGCCATTATGAATAGTAATTCCTACTTTTTGAAATTATATAAATTTTATATTTTAAAATGGACTTCATTTTTGAATTTGTAATAATGAAATTATCCTATGTTGAATTTTTGGTATTTTTCTGAGAACTTCCAATTTTTGATGAATAGTGAAAAATACATGAAAACAACTTATTTAATCAAAATAAATTATACTGATAAATTATAATATTGAGTGGTTTTAATGTATTATTAGAATATATTTTAACCATTCTATCCAATGGTGGTCATTATAATTAATTTCACTTTGAAATTGGACATAAACAATTGTCAATCTTTTGATATATATTGTTTCTTAAAAACACGGTATTTGTTGTGACAATGAGAATTAATTATTAAATTAATTAATTCAACTTATATGTTTTGAAGTTTTTAAAATAGACATAATTTTTTAATTATGAATATCAAATATATCTTAGGGTTAATATTTGGTATTTTTTTGAAAAACTTCAATTTTTGATGAATAGTGAAACCACTAAGTTGTAGTTAAAAACCTAATTTTTCTTTTAAATAAAACATTACCACTTCTGTGAATTGAATTTTAAAAATCCTACATACATCGTTTTAATTATTAAGTAAAATGTTGTTCAATGGGATGAAAATAATTTTTGGTGAATAGTAAATTTTAAGTTTTATTAATCGCGATTAAAGGTAATTAGTGTAATTTAAGGTAAATATAATGTTATAATAATATGAAATTACTTTTACCCTTATCCTAACCTTATTGGATGAGTCATGGCCGACCAATAAAATCCATGGATCATCTTAGGGACCCCATGGAGCCACTTGATTAAGAAAATGACATTAATAACTTTTTATTTAAAGTAAAAATAAAATTGTCACAAAATGTGTTGTTTTACTAAAACAATTATTACACGAGGTTATATAAGTTAATATTTAGACTATAATTATTCATTTTAAAGATAAAAATAGTTCCTACATCATGGTAATTATTTTATAATTTTTAGGAATTAAATAAATAAATTTATTTATGACACCATGATGATGCAACGATTACCTCATAAATTAGCGGTTTAAATAAATTGAAAAGATAATGTAAAATATAAGACATAAACATGTTAAAAACCTATTGGATGGGTATATTTATAACCCTTATCACCTTATCCTAGAAATATATAATTGTGGGACCTTTTAAATCCGAAAATCACTTCATAATAATGTAACATTTCATGACTTTCCAAGAGTTCCCCTCCTCTCCTCTTATAAAAGTCCACCGCCTCTACCACCTTATTCACACCATCATTCCATTTTGCTTGACCAAACTCTGCCCAAATACTCTCACAACTTCCCTATATTACTCCTAGAATCCTCACTTTGGGCAGAAGTCTTCCTAAGGAAGCCTTTGGCTCAAATCAAAAAATGTTACTCGATGTTAAGGTAATGTCTTCTCTTATGATGTTTTGTTTTATTTTGCTTCTTCAACCCCTTAAACAATTTTAATTACTTTATTTTTTAACAAAAAAAAAAGTATATTCAATATACTAGGATGTTTTTATTAGAAGTATTTGATTTACACTTACACACATCTTTGTCTAATGGTTAATGAACATACTATTTCTGTGGGTGGTGAATTACTCCCTCACGAAACGATGATTCTTCAATAATCTTTTAACACATTTCATGGTGGCCATTAAGATAACACTATATTTATTTGTGATATATATTAGGTTTATTTTTTCATTATGCTTCTGTATTTTTCATTTATTTCATTTTTTTTATGTTTTCCATTATGGGTAAACATGATAATTTCATTTTAGGATGTGTGGACTACCGCCCCCTCAAAGTGATTTGAATCGTTAATGCCATATGTGGGACGTGTAATGGATGGAGTAAATGTTATTATATATGATATTATACTGGAATTATAATACACCTTTATATCATTATGATTTCAATCCATTAAATACAAAATAGAAATGAAAGTAGCGTTCATGCGTACGTACAGCTTACCGTCTCCATGAACGGTGCATTTCATTTAATACCTATAAATGTTATGTAATATTATAAATGAATATATATATTGTATATATATGATATATATGATATCTACATCATGAATATAATTCTGTATATAATGGATATTTTACCTCATGAACAACTTGTAATTATAAGATGTTTATTTTTGACTCAAGTACCAAAGATTGACAAAACAACAGTTATTAACTTAAATAATTACATAATGTTCATAACATGGTAATAAGTGATATAAAATGAATAATGAACTTGAAAAAGGTTCTTAAGAAATTAGAAATTAACTCTATTTTATTATTTAGGAGGTTAAAGAACGGTCGAGTCAAGTCGGACACGAGGTAAGGGACTTCGTCTCAATCTCTATTCATTGAGGCATATTTTATTTATACACAACATTATTTTATATGGTGTATAAACACCTTTTACTTTTAATTTTATTCAAAAGGAATATTTTTCTACGAAGCGTTTTACTAAACAAAATAAAAGTAATGTTTTTTTGTCGTACGTATGCGGTGACAAGGACTTCTCTGCCGCTGTAACCATTATTTGAGTTTCAGCTTCCTCTACAAGCCATAAATTTTTTTAAAAAAATGAAAAATAAATACCATGTTTTAATTATCTTTTATTTTCATATTGAAATGGTTTTGATAATGTTTGTATTATATCAATGTGTTGTATTGATATCATGTGATTGAAATGTGGAATTTTTATAATTCCTTTATGCATGTTTTATGTGATATGATTATGTTATGGTTTAAGATATGTTTAAAACTTTTCATATGAGGAATTCATTGGACTTAATAAGTGACTGGTGGAGCCCGCTAAAGCTCCTCGATTCATTGGTAGGTCTCATGCGACAAACTAGTGTCTTGGAACCAGGCCTTGACAAAATCATATTTTTAGTCTTGGCACGAGGCCTTGGCTACGTGGTTATGATAGTATGAAATTATGGATTCCATCATTATGAAAGTAATTATTGATATTGATTGTGATTATTCAACCAGTAGAATATCCATGTGAATATGTAAATGTCATTATTTCATTTTAATTTTTAAATATTATACTGAATTTATAGTTTAAAAGGATTTTGTTTTAGTTATACATTTCCTTAAATGTTTATGTTTATTTATGAAATCTTCCCCTATATTGTTATCCTTACTGGGAATCTGAGATCACCCCATTATATGTTTTATTTTTTCAAAGATGTGAAGAAATATTTTATGACTGACCTACAGGGATAGTCTAAAGGGGATATGGGTTTGGAATATGGAGACTATGTTATTGTAGTTTTTCACTGTATAATGTAATGTAACATTTATGAATGTATCTAGTGTTTTCAAGTCTACTAAACTAATTGTTCTTTCGAGACTTGATCTTCTTTGTTCATTCCAATGTTATGTAATAATGCACCGACTCTAGGTAACTGGGGTCGGGGCGTTATAGTTGGTATCAGAGGCAGTTTAGTTCTATCCTTGGATGCTAGATTTAGATAAACTCTAATTAGAGCACATATCCCAAATATAAACATTGAGTATTAGTATAGAAGAACTTCCTAGAATTTTGGTATTGTAGAGATTCTTTTAGTTCTCTGAGAAATACATCCCTCTCTGGATATGAGCTGGTAGAGGCAGCTTTGGCACAAATGTGGCTAGGAGTAAAACCTGAAAACACCGCTTTGGGCTAGACTCAAACTGAAACTGGTGCACAATAACATACCTTGATGCACCTTTGGTTACAAAACTCTAAGGGAATATTCTTAAGATAATTCTCATTTTTACAAACTATTATGAAGGGTTTATGAGTATATACTTCATCAAATAAAACATCTTTATTTTTATGGATTGAATCCATAAACGGTTTAATTTACGTTATCTATGTTACAAGTTTGGAATTATTCATTGCAATTTATAAACAAACCTAGTTTATGCCATTGTATAGAAATGGAACCTAATATAAGGATTGTAAACTACAACAATACATATGATCCAAATAGTAATAAGGATCATATCTTTCACCATATTAAGCCAACATTTAGAAGGGAAATAGTCTCCCATGTATTCTCAATATATGAAGAAATAGTATCATGTGATAATAAGATAAGTAAATATTTCTCAGAGTTGTATGGCTTTGAAGGGAAGCAAGAGAAGAAAAGGATGGAAGAGAGAAAGATTGATAATGGGAAGAGGGAAAATAAGTATTTTCAAACATGTGATAATTGTGGAAAGAAACACCTTGGAACTTTCCTGAAGGGAATGGTAGTTTTTTATAAGTGTGATGAAAAAGGACACCAAGTGTGTGACTACAAGGGTAAGAAAAAGTTTTCTAATGTACAAAGCATCATCTACAAGGAGTGGGGACACTACGCACACCAATGTCCAAATCATCATATTATGCCCCAAATGATGCTATTGGATAATAATTAAGATATGATACTACCACAGATGAGGAGGAATGATTAGAGTTCTTATGTTGTTATTAAAGAATGGTGTCATTTGAGTGTTGTATCAATGATGTTCTGGTTTTAATAATTATGGAGTAAATAATGATTTTATTGCATTATTATTTCATTAAGGACTTGAGATTGTGTGGAACCAAGAAAATTGACTCAATAGTAGGTCAAATTTTTGGAAAATATATGGTTGAGAGAAAGATAAACCATAATATGGTTCTGATAATGAGAAAGTGATTAAGGAATAATACATGATTGATTTGGATAAATTATATTGGATATTCTTGACTTCCTAGAAACTGATTAATGATTTGTATAAATTTTTGGATAGAAGGAGTATATCAAGTATTATATAAGGATTAAGGGATAATGAATGTAATCAATAAAGATTTATGGTATTTCAGGATATTGCATTGTTTTAAAAGAATACATGATGAAGGTATTCACATGTTATTACGCGGAAAAAATGATCTTCATTGTTTTTACCTTCCTTATAAAATTTGGACTGTGAGTTTGGACATAGGTATTTTGGATAAATATAATGTTTGGAATGGATTATGTTTAACATTGAATAGAATTATTTAAGGTTAAAACATTTCTTATGATTATTTTTCAAATAATTTAATACTATAGTTTTAGTAAAAGGACATCCTAGAGGTTTGGGGATAACCCGTCACGTCGGACAAAACTACAGGAATCGAACCCATAACCATAGTGCAACAAGCCTTTATTACCTACCACTAGCCTATAGGAAGTCCCTGGTTATTAAAAAATTATTTTACTAATCTAAATGTTATGTGTTATATTTGGAACCTTGTATGATTAGGATAAGTATAATATTTTTGAGTTCTATTGTCTTTTTTGTGAAAGATGAGTCTGTTGTAGAAATTTGTTAATGGTTGAAACTCTAATTTTCATGTATATATATATATACCTCTCTCTTATTATATGAATATATTAATTCTTAAACTTTATGAAAGGGATATTAAAAAATTATGTTATCCTAATACCTTATGTTTTGTTGAAATAATGATATTTTAAATCACCATAGATTGAAGGATTTTACGCCCTCAATTTTACACATGTTTGTGACTGATGACCTCAATCACTCCCTACAAATATTTACGTTTTCCCACAAAATATTTGTCTCTAATTTCTGCCAGTGTTTTCCTAATCGAGATCATAATTTGGTGGTGACTTTTTATTTCCCTTTCCCTCTTATTAAGACTAAATAATATTAACCTTATTTTTTATGTGGGTTTTCCACAAAGGTATTTTCAACTTTCAACTATTTAATTTCGAAGAATAATTTCAAATTGTGAGGACCCAATATATTGAAGGATGGTAGAATGTAACACCCCAATCTTTCATTGTACACTTCTCTTTGAATAATAGAGTAGTGTGTGTTGTACGCAACATCGAGTTCTAACACACTACGACAAATCAAAGTTGTCGTTATGAATAGTAATACCCACTTTTTGAAATTATATAAATTTTATATTTCAAAATGGAATTCATTTTTTAATTTGAAATAACTAAATTAGCCTATATTGAATTTTTGGTATTTTTCTAAGAACATCCAATTTTCGATGAATAGTGAAAAATTCATAAAAAGAACTTTTTTAATCAGAATTATTTATAGTGATAAATAATAATATTGAGTGGTTTTAAAGTATAATTAGAATATATTTTAATCTTTTTATCCAATAGTGGTCATTAGAATTAATTTCACTTTGAACTTTGACATAAACAGTTGCCAATCTTTTAATATATATTGTTTCTTAAAAACACGCTATTTGTTGTGACAACCTGAATTAATTATTAAATTAATTAATTCAACTTATATGTTTTTAATTTTTTAAAATAAACATCATTTTTGAATTAGGAATATCAAATATAGCTTAGGGTTAATTTTTGGTATTTTTATTAATAACATCAATTTTTGATGAATAGTGAAACCATTAAGTGGTAGTTAAAAAATTATTTTTATTTCAAATGAAACTTTACAACTTCATTGAATTGAATTTAAAAAATCCGACATACATGGTTGTCATTTGTAAGTAAAATTTGGTTCAATGGGATGAAAATATTTTTTTGTGAATAGTAACTTTTAAGTTTTATTAATCGCGGTTAAAGGTAATTAGTGTAATTTAAGATAAATATAATGTTTTAATAATATGAAATTACCTTTACACTTTTCCTTCCCTTATTGGAAGAGTCATGGCCAACCAAGACAATCCCTGGGTCAACTTGGGGACCCCATGGATCCACTTGGGTAAAAAAATGACATTAATAACTTTTCATTTAAAGTAAAAATAAAATTGTCACAAACATGTGTTGTTTTACTAAAACAATTATTACAAGGGAATGTTTTTTTTGTCATACGTATGCGGTGACAAGGAATTCTCCACCGATGTGACCATTATTTGAGTTTCAGATTCCTCTATAAGACATATATTTTTTAAAAAAAATGAAAAATAAATACCATGTTTTAATTTTTATTTATTTTAGTATTGAAAATGGTTTTGATAATGTTTATATTATATAAATGTGTTGTATTGATATCTTGTGATTGAAATTTGGAAATGTTATGTTTCATTTATGCATGATTTATTTGATACGATTATGTTATGGTTTATGATATGTTTAAAGATGTTCATATGAGTAATTCATTGGACTTAATATGTGACTAGTGGAGCCCGCTATAGCTCATCGATGCATCGGTAGGTCTCATGAGACAAACTAGTTTCTTGGCACGAGGCCTTGACAAAATCTTATTTTTAGTCTTGGCACGAGGCCTTGCCTACATGGTTATGATAGTATGGCATTATGCATTCCATCATTATGAAATTCGTTATTGATATTTCGTGTGATTATTTGACCAGTAGAATATCCATGTGAATAAGTAAATGATATTATTTCATTTTAATTTTTCCATATTATGCTAATGTTATAGTTCGAAATGTTCTTGTTTAATTTATACATTGACTTAAATGTTTAGGTTTATTTGCGAAAGCTTCTTCTATATTGTTATCCTTACTGAGCATCTGAGCTCACCCCTTTCTATGTTTTATTTTTCCCATGATGTGAAGAAATAATATATGACTGACTTGTAGGGATAGTCTAATGGGGATATGGGTGTGGATTATGGAGACTATGTTATTTTAGTTTTTCACTTTATGATGTAATGTAAAATTTATTTATGTATCTATTGTTTCCATGGATACTAAACTAATCAGTCTTTAGGGACATGATCTTTTGTGATCATTCCAATGTTATGTAATAATACAAAGACTCTGGGTAATTGGGGTCAGGGCATTATATAAAACGTTGGAGACTATTTCCATTATAAATGTTTTATTAATACCATGGAAGGTATGATCATTCTTAATCTTAAGATCATGCTTATTTCTTGAGTTATCATTCTTATACTAGTTGATATTTTTTAACAATGAAATACACAAGGTTAGATTATGAATCATAATGCATAATTCCAAACTTTTAAAATAACTATCATAAAATGAAAAGTTTATTCATATAATCTAAAATCATATAAATGTTTCATTGAGGAAATAATTACTCTTAAATCATTCATAATTATTTTTAATGTAAATTTGAATTATACTAATCTTGTCCCTCGATAGTGTCATAAACAAGAGTGAAGCAAGGCTCATTGTCATGTACCAGGATATCCTGGGATAAGCTCGAAAATCCTTGTAGGATTTTTCACTCCTGGGTAAATATATTCTAGAGCGACCTATACCGTATTCTATCTAGACAAGGATGTATTTCCTGGAAAATCAACAAAATCTCTATATTACCAAATTCTAGGATGTTCTTCTATAGTAATCCTCAAATTTTTTCTTATGGTAATGCTTCAAAATCAGAGTTTTTCTAAATCGATTTCAAAGGATATTGCTAAACATCCTCTGATTCCAACTGTAATGCATTGACCCCAGATGCCCGGAGCTGGTGCAGTATCTTAACACATTATCATGATTAAAAGGAATCTATTCCTGAGGGACCCATCATTTTAGTAGTCTTTAAAAATTGATTACATACAAGAATGTTACATTAAACATTAAATAAAAAAACACAACATAAATAATATGTTGATAATTCTATTTTTCCCCTAGCATATCCCTATATATCAAACACAATACACATCTTGGAATCCTATAAAAAAATACATAATAATGTGGTGAGCTCAGATGCTCAGTAAGGGTAAATAATTTATCGGAATCAATAAACATTTATGGAATGATATGTAAAAAATAGCCTTTTATACATAAACATGAACATAATATAGATAAAATAAATAAAAAATTACCATATAAACATACACAGTGATATTCTACTAGTTGAATAAAAACATGTAATAATTAATTTCATAATGAGGGAATTCCTAACACCAGACACCATTACTACATAGTCAAGGCCATGTGCCTAGAAGTAGATAAATTAAGTTTAACGATCACACAATATTTAGTATCATAATACGTCATCAAGCTTTCTAATGGGATTATACTATAAGGAAAAATTATAATAAGGGAATTCCATTGATAAAACATTGGGTCATTATAATATTCATGATATATATATCATATATATTAATTATATAAATATTTATAATCATACATAATATATATATATATTGAAAAATTATTTACACCATTCAAAGGGATGGTATGTCATATATATGGCAAAATGATGTTTTCACATTCAAATAAAAGGAATTTAAGAAAAAATATATAATTTTTTAATTCCTTGATCATCAATGAATAATTTATAAAATATATACATATATTTAATATATCTTCATTTTCATCCAATAAAATATAAAATAAATTAACAAATCACATTTCTTTGTGGGCATGTCAGTCTACATGTATTCCTAAGAGACATAATCATCTTCTAATGTGTTAAAAGTTATGTTGGAAGATGTGATATTATAATTCAAATAGCATAATTATGTCATAAATATCATATATATATTTTAATACCAATATAAGAAACATACATGGAATAGTATTATTGAAAATTAATTGGATTTCTATGTGGTGGAAGTATTCCACAAATACAGCTGATTGGTACATACATGTCTTAATTGATGGAAAAGAATAAAAATAATAGTGGTTCCATAATCATAAAAGAAATAAATATAATTAGAAACATAAGGTATTATTTTATAATCAATTCTACATATTTAGATTAGATAAAATTAGAAATAAATTAAAATTTTAATGTATGATAATTACCCCTGTTTCAGTTACCCACATTTAGATATTTTTTAAAAGGCACATGTAATGTTAATTTAATAAGAAATATTTAATTCATGGATATCAATCTATATAATATAAATTTTTAGGTTTTTTTAATAATATATTGCTAAATGTATATAAATAACAGAACATAAGTGTTTCCTTTTATTAGTGGGGGTGAAGAAACACTTTGAATTTCGTAAAAGAATAAAATATAATAATTAAATAAACAAAATGTCTTTTTTAATTAATAAATATATATTAAAATTTGATATATTACCACTTCATTATACTTAAAAAAATAATATTTAGACATGATTAAGTTGAAAATAAACCCTTTTATATTAGTTTAACTCATAATAGACATGTTTTAACCTAAACCATAGTGAATTGTTTTAAATTTTGTTACTATTGATTATCACCAAAAATGAAATTGGAATGATTACAAAAATTGTAAATAATTATTATAAATACAAAATCTTTATTAAAATATCCAATTCATTGAAGTGGAAGAATTAAATTTGAATTAAACTATTAAAACATGACAAAATGTTGTATTAATTACAAAATATTCATAAGCATAACATTTTTTTATTCCAAAATTGAATCTAAAAGTATTTCTTAACGAGACTAATTAGTCGATATATAATATTAATGATATAAAGATACATTGAATACTATTTCATAACAAAATGGTTATTTTTAAATTCATAAAATGAAGATATTATTTTCAATAAAATTATTATCACTCAATGGATTTAATGAATTTAATATCGTTGTAGAGGAATATATAAAGATATGGGTCAAGATGGATAATCACTTCAAAGATCTTATGAATGAAACTCTGTACATCCATGTAAATACCCCTCATCAGGTGTAATAGAGTGTCTCATATTAATAATATTATTCTCATCTTCAACAAATATGTGTGATCTTTCTTTGTCCAAAACACCTCTATTTAGACTATAATGTGTTCCCACTTCTTCCACAAAAGTCTTTCCAAAATAATAATAAAAAATTTGGGTTTTTCCTTGAAAAACCAATCTATTTAGAAAATTCTAAAAATTAACTCTATTATAAATTTGACATGCTAATTCAAAAAATAGTTATATTTTTATCAAATAAATTTTCAAAAATGTAAATAAATCATATATATTATTTTCCAACAAAAATATACAATTACTATTTTTAGGATAAAAATAATTTTTATGTAAAATTTTTAATTTACAAAAAATAGTTTAAATATATATACATATATTTGATTTATCTAAAAACAATCTGAATATATTTTTAAAATTTGATTATTATTATTCACTCATCTAATTTAACAACTATGTCATAATAGAATACTATATTTATGATCATTTAGTCTCTAGGTTGTGTGAATCTCAATCTTTCAAAAAAAATTATACAGATAAAAATATCATAAAATCCTGAGTTTTTTCATTATACCCCAACTACAATGAATTCCCCCTGTAAATTCTATCACTCTAATTAAAAGAATTATTATAATTTTATTTCATCACAACCTCTAGTTACCATGTTACTTCATTAATTTTTTTGTCCCCCTAGTGAACATTAACTAGTTGAGAAACCATATTCCATTAAATAATATCTTCATATTACAAGATTGTACTGAGGTTTATTAATTGGAAATATCTTGAGAAAACGGTAAAACCTGAAATTTAATTACATGATATGGATAAGGTATGTAATTTCATTGGAGAGATACATGAAACAAAATGTTAACTAGAGAGAGAATTTGCGGATGTTCCATAGGATAAGCTACTATTACTACACAGTAAAGAATTGCAATGAGGAAAAATACATATGGCTTAGAATTTTTAATTTTTAAAATCACATAACCATATTCCATATAAAAAATTATTATAATACCCTATCTAAAACATCAAATTCATTTTTCCCTAAATATTTTTCGCATAACCTTTTTTATAAACCTTAACCTACCTTGATTTTTTATTGAATGGATATAAACTTCTTTTTATAATTTTATCTTGATTATCAAGTCTCAAAATCATTAGTTATCTAACATCATACCGTAATGTAGGTGATATACACTTATTTCCATATAGGGATTCATATGGAACAATCAAAATACCTAAGTAAAAGTTAGAGTTGTTTGAAAACCGGACTAATGGAAGGTGTTGGTCGGAACCACCATTGAAATCCATTGAAAAAAAATTATATCATCTAGGTCATGAAAAGATTTCTCAGATCAATCATATTTCATAGTATAATAATTAGTATTCAATTTGAACATTGATTCCAAAGCAATAAAAAAGCTTTACCCAAACATAATGGTAATCCTCATATCCATATCTAATACAATAGAATGTTATACATAATGAAACCTTATCACATCCATATTGTTTTTTCTAACAATATGAATATTATTTAATAGTAAGGATGTGTTATGAATTAATTAATTTATTGAGTATAACTCAAATATCAATATGGTGTGTTGATGTTTTATGCTCCCTAATGACAAAATCCATGGTGTTTTCCCCCATTTTGATTATGTTATGGGATATAGTAGTGACATTATCATATATTTCTTTCAGTTATCCATAACATACTATGTTACCAATAACTATGATACATTTTATAAAATAATTACTTTTATTTTTTCCCACCAGAAATACATTTTTAGATCTTCGAACATCATCACACTTTCTAATGAATGATGAACTATAAGATTTATCCAACAACTCCTTTTTATAGTCTGATATTGATGGGACACATAACTATTTAATGAACATTAACATTCTCAATTGATCATGGATGATCTCTAGATCATTCTACATATTCTCCAATAATTGTATTTCATCCTTCATTGCCTTCATAAACCTATACTAGATTAATGATAGAACATTCAATGTTGAATTATATTATATGTACACCATCCCATTGATTCCAATATTAATCATATAAAAATTACTAAATATTTTATCCCATTAAATCACCATCATGAATAAACATTCATTATCATTATAACTTGGAGAACAAGCCACCTTCTTCACTTTCCAATGGTGATAATGTATTTATTAATCATAATTTTTTATCAACTCTAATCATATTATTTTCTTCATACTTATCTCCTACCATTTAATCATATACTTCAATATTTTATGATTAATATATATATATATATATGTATATCACCTTTCACAATACATGTAATTTGATGATATAATTAATGAAACATTTACCACTACCAACTCCAAATCAAGAATTGGGTAATTTTACACAAGAATTTTCAAATTTTGATATTCATATTCTATCACCATATCATTCAACATGAGGAAACATCTCATTATATTAATTGATGCGTCAAAAAGTATCAAAAAACATTCCCCACCAAAGGGCATTGGATTCACATGTTCTGTAAAGAAACTTCTTGTTAGTTTTAAGATATTCTACACACATTAAATTATCCACAAGACTTTATCCCCCATCCAATTCAACAAAGAGAGTAGATTTGATAGTGATGAGAAATATCACACAACGTATCAGTAGTATATAACCAATGAAATAAATCTATATATTTCAGTTATTATGGTAGGTCTATCCCATTTCTCATTAATTTACAATGTTTAAGGATCCTCCAATATATCATCAAATGAGATTACATGACACGTGAATGAGAATTTATTATTAAACAATAAACACTTATTTAATTTATCACTCAACTAACTATTACTCAAGGCCCATGGGAATATTTTCATATATTTTCCATTATATTCAGTTCACATTGAATATATAAGAATATATTCTATAAAGATTCCAAATAATGAATAATGTAATCTATAATTTATTTTTTCATTAAACCCATGTGTATCGAAGGGCCATTTCTTATTCCCAATGACATTAATTAATATTCATAATGGCCATATCTTATATAAAAAATGTATTTGTTATATCTTTAACTGATTATATTAATATGGGTGATTGATATTGTAAAAATATTAATATTCTCATAATTGATGAATTGATCATCAATATGGGGAAGAGGATACATGTTCTTAATAATGATCTTGTTATGTTTCCAATAACAAATTAAATGATTCATTAACATGTCATTCTTCTTATGAAATATAAATCATAAAACCAATAGAAAAGAAATAGTTTGAATGAATCCATTATCTATATTTTCATAGTACTACATATTTAAATCATGTAATATTAATAGGGTTATTCTATATCAAGTCTTCCAAATAGGGATAACTCCTGGTATGATAACTATTGAAATCAAAAATATATTATTGGGGGAAAATAAGATGGTACTGTCATGACCCAACCATACCTGGGCTCGAGTCGCAACTACCCCAAGCCCGCCTCCATAGGCCAGGGGCTGGCGACCACCGTCGAAGGCACAAAAACTCGGGGAGGCCTTCGCCTAAGCACCTATACACACCCACACGCAGCAAACTCAATGCAAAAGTTCAGAGTAAAAAAGAAAAGACAACAAAAGAAAAGGGCAACTACTATATAAATACCACAAATGTGCATCTACCTCTAAACAGTACAAGAAAAGTGTCAAAAAGGAAAACGGGGCAAAACACGCATCCAACCAAAAAGTGCCCCAACCCGGCAATAGTTAAAAAAAAGAAACAGCTGACGAGTCTCCCCCCTGGAACCCGGATACGACCACCGCACACGGTCCAAGCTCCCAAGCTCCTACGCTCCACCTTTCCGTCGTCTGTAAGGGCACACAAAGTGCGGGCAAAGCCCAAGCATGGGTGAGTATAAAAATAATAAGTAGGATACCCCGAAGGCTCGAGGGAGAAAAAAAGGATGTACCGAAGGGTGAGCAATAGAGAGAATAGGAAGAGTAGAGGAGTACAACTGAAAGTGAAGTAGAGAGTCCAGCTCAACCCAACAAGAGAAAGGGGGTAGACTCGTCCAGACACAAGGAGCTGGAAACAGTGAGAAGATAAACTTCCCATCAAGTCTTTGCTACCTATAGCAGGAGAGTAGACTCGTCCAACCATGAGAAGCAAGCCACGGAAAGAACATGGCATACCATGCGTGTCTTCACCTCTCCTGGAAAGAGAGTAACCAAACACAAGAAGTGGGTACCGGAAACAAGGTATATACATATCGGTATGCTCAACAAGAAACCCGAACAACGTCATAAGGGGATCCCCGTCCCGTAGCTCATCCCAAGAAAAGAGTATCCAACAGTCCTACAAGTAAACTCTATCGATGCCCAGCATCCCGCACGTCTGCCCCGAATCTCAAGCCAAGGATCTCAACCACCGCACTTCGACACTATCTTCTTTGGGTGACACTGACTCGCCCACACGGTTTTAGATCGCGTCACAAGAACGTGTCTCAGTGGGGAAAGTGCCCCTCATACTTGAGAGTTTTAGGGAAAGTTAAAACACACCTCATCACTGACCTATAGTCGAGAGGTCTCCTCAAAGTCAAAGTCGTCACAACACTGACCCATATAACCAAGGGTCCTGCTCCGGTAATCACGGAGGAAAGACTTAGACTAGCCTAGTAGAAAGGACTGAGCCTGGAATGCCAATGAGTGTCCCACTGCCCAGCCCTACTGGAGGGTAATTCATAATAAGATACTGGGTGACCCACTGCCCAGCCCTGCTGGAGGGTAAACCATAATAAGATACTGGGCGACCCACTGCCCAACCCTACTAGAGGGTAAACCATAATAAGATACTGGGTGACCCACTGCCCATCCCTGCTAGAGGGTAAACCATAATAAGATACTGGGTGACCCACTGCCCAGCCCTGCTTGGCGACCCACTGCCCAGCCCCACTGGAGGGTAGACCTTATTACTTTATCAGGCGACCCACTACCCAGCCCCGCTGCAGGGTAGACCTTATTACATCATCAGGGGATCCACTGCCCAGCCCTGCTGGAGGGTAGACCTTATTGCATCATCAGGCGACCCACTTTCTAGCCCCGCTAGAGGGTAGAACTTATTACATCATCAGGAAACCCACTGCCCAGCCCCGCTGGAGGGTAGATATGGAATAAGTCGACAGGAGACCCACTCCCCAGCCGTGCTGGAGGGTAGAACTGGAACTAGACGACGGGCGACCCACTGCCCAGCCCTGCTGGAGGGTAGACCCTAAGAGGTCGTTGGGTGACCCACTGCCAAGTCTCTACTGGAGGGTATACCCTAAGTGCATCGGGTGACCCACTGCCTAGTCTCTGCTGGAGGGTAGACCCTAAGAGCATCGGGTCACCCACTGCCCAATCTCTGCTGGAGGGTAGACCCTAGAAGCTGATGAGTAACCCACTTCCTAGCACCGTTGGAGGGTCAAACTTAGAACTTCTCTGGCCATCTCCACCGGAGGGTACAACACTGTCCAAACAAACACAGAGTTGGTATCGCGTAACCTCCCAACTCCAAAACAACTCACCCAAAAGTGGTGCATCGTTTGCTCCAGCATTGGGTGTCACTAGCACCGCTACCGGCCAATCCATCGAGAACAAAACCAGGGGGAGACCACTCAACCCTGCTGGTCAAACAAACAAGCACAGAGAGGCCCTCTACGTCACGAGAGGTCAAAGTACGCAAAGAAGAACCTGGCACGCATGTGGGGCCCACACAACGTGTGGCACCATCGCAACCCCAACCAAGTTCCCAAACGTTCATAGGTACGAACAACCACGTGTACCTCCAAGCACTCTCATATACTCCCAGAGTATACCTCACATTCAGCCCAAGGGCTAGCGTGCACACAACACCCAACGTCAACGTGAAGGTGTGACGTAACAACTCCACCTCAAAGGCCCAGGCACGGCCAACCACATCTCATGAACCATTTACAACACTCTCCCAAGAGTGCGCGATCACACGCCAAGGGTCCGCTACATACATGGTAAGACGAACCACCACTAGAGCACCTTTCATGCTTCCATATTTAACAATATCGCGCAAGAGGCTCCGCACAACCAAACGGATCACACTGTTGTAATCCTCGCGGAAAAACATGTGATATAGACTACTCACTCGCCTCAAACGGATATCAGACGGAAAAGTCACCAACACCGCCTCATACCCGAACGGCGCCCCATGATCCCAATCCTCGGCCCCGAAAACTGTCAGGCGCCTCGCACCAATGCGATCCCCTCAGGAAAACACATCAAAAGCACTACTCACATGAGTGCAATGGATATCTAGAGAAAAGGTG
This sequence comes from Viscum album, assembly GCA_963277665.1. NCBI lineage: Eukaryota > Viridiplantae > Streptophyta > Magnoliopsida > Santalales > Viscaceae > Viscum > Viscum album. The sequence goes on from OY728157.1 coordinate 2,013,258,699, forward strand.
CATTCCGGCGCACCGCACAGTAGCGGCGCTTCGTGGGACCCACATCCCGGTCCCGAAACACAACGAACGGATCGCACCGTTGCGATCCTCTCGAAAAAGTACATGAAATGGACTATTCACTTCTCCAAAACGGACACCCGGTGATAAAGCTGGAAGTCACCGTCAAATCCCAAAACGGCCCTCGCGGGCCCCGCACCATCTTGCCGAATTAGGGTGGGCAGATTGAACCATTGCAATCCCCTCGGAAAAATATCCAGAATCGACTGCTCGCACGCCCCGAACGGATGCCCGGTGAGAAAGTCGCAGAAAGATGCACGCAGCTCAAAAGACGGGCCATGGGGCCCATGACTCAAATCCAGCTTCAACGCCAGAAACCTCCTTGGAATCCTCCACCTCAGTGCCAGGGTCCAACGCCGCTGACGGCGCTTAAATCAAACGTCGGACGCGTCCACGCCGTCCAAAACAAGATTCCCGGATAAACACCCGTCCACTTAACGGTCATGCCGCGCCCCCCGAGCCCCTCATTTCGGGGATTAAAATTCCCTGGAACTATCTCAAAGTATTCCTGCCATTATGAGTCACGTGCCACCGCAGACGTCTCGCGAAACCGACTCCCGGTTCATGATTTATTAAAAATATAAATCATATAATAATAATAATATTATTATTATTATTATAAAACTGATTTATTTATTTGTTTATTTTTATTTTTTATTAAAACCAGACCAGCCAGGAGGTCCGGTCTTCTTCCTCCGCTGCCAGCAAGACCCGCTTCCTGCGGGTCCTCGTCTCCCAGGAGACCGGCCAGGAGGGCCGGTCCTCCTCCGCAATCCCGAGGTCAACGCCTCGGGCTCCCCTGATGACCACGCCAGGCCGGCGCACGCCTGCTTCTTTGCCCGGCCGACGCTGCATGCAGCCCCAGCAGACCTCCGTCGCATAAGGGAGCTGCTCCGCCTCGGGAGACCCCCGCCGCCGCATCACTCGTCGGAAACCGCCTCCGCCGTCCTCCTCTCGCCGTCCTCCTCTCACCGTCCGTGAGCCCCGACCGACACCCTCAGTAGACCGAGGCCGAAAACCCCAATGTCGCGCGTCGCTGCTCACCCATCCACCACGCTCGGCCGCTCGAACCCGCCGGAAAAACTCAAAACCAGCCAGAAACAAAACAAAAACCCGCAACTTTCGCCAGATGACGAAGATTGCCTCCAAAATTCGATTTAAATTCCAAAATGGACGATGGAAATCTCATAAATTATACTACACGATTATGGGATTTGTTCGAAGAAAAATAACAACAATTTGATGTAAACAATCGATCCCAAAGAGGGGTTTGGGATTTAAAACTCAAACGAACACCGCCTACCTCAGTGGGCTTCGCACGACACTTCCCGCGCGATCCGCTGCCGCCACAACGCACCACCTTGAGGAGGAGAGGATGAAGGAGGAGAGGGGGTTGAAGGTGAGGGTTTTCGCCGGGGGGAAAACAAAGGGGAGGAAGGGGGTTAAGGGTGCTTAAATAAATAAAAAAAATTAATTAAAAAGATTTAATTAATTTAACCTCCAAACTAACCTGCACCTGAAACTCTTGGTGGGGTCATGATTAGACCTCCACTATGGTAAAAACCACCTCACGAGCACAATGGCGGTCTCAGAATTTTAATCTGAGACCCCGTTCAAATGTTATAAAATTTAAGGTCCGGAGCCGCTAAATTACGAAAATGCCCCTGGAGCCATTTTTCACCAACCACTCCCGCCCGTGAAACTTATACCCCTCCTATGGTAAACGGCACTCTCCGAACTCAACAGTGCCCTCAGTTTTCCAATCCGAGCCACCATTTAAGAGATACTAGCATTTCGCCATTAAATGAATAAATTAATTTATTTAATCTGTTTAACGTTCCAGAAGCGGGCGAGGAGTCCAAACGTCCCGCGCCGACAAGTTTTATGTCTTCCCCAGGGTAAACACCCCATTCTGGACCCATCTGTACACTCGGATCTCTTGTCCGGATGACCATTTAGGATTTATCTAATTTATTTAGCGTTTCTAGTGTGAACGAAGTGAAAATTTAATTTCGGCCACTCCGGGGCTCGGAATTGCACGCTGTCTGAGGGCGCTGCTCTGGAATATCATCAAAAATATTCCAAAGTCTTTCACAGCAAAAACCGGGTTCTTACATCATTCCCTCCTTCAAGATTTTCATCCCCGAAATGCAAAACTAGGGAGAAAAACATGGTACTAAGCCCACACCTGTCTTTCCCATACCCAGAAGAACCCACACATAGCTCTATGTCACTGTACACAGACCAAAGGATTGATCTGTTCATGCGAGTTCAGCCCTTGCCGATGTCGAGCACCCACTTCAGACATCGGGGTTAGGGCAAGGCAGTAGGGCACCTCGTCATCCCTTCACACGGTCTCAAACGGCCCAAAGGCCCTCGGTGGTAACTCACCTCCCCGACCAAACCCTTACGTCACACGCCGCGACAGGAATCACCACTTGGGCATGGGACAAGGCCCAGGGATTCCCTCCTTCAGAATATCCATATGGTGAAACACCCAAGGATATCTGGTCACCAAGGTTCCACAGTCGATGTCTCATATCCAAGGCCCTCTTACACACTCAAAAGCGAAAGAGTAAACATCATCGACTAAAGAAAAAGGTCTCCCGCCTGTTTTCATACCAACACAGGGTTACACCCGACGCCCTGCGTCACCCTGGTAACACCTCAAACAAGGAGAAGGGAGAAAAGCCTTTCACACGCAGAGCCTAAAAATTCTACTGCAAAAAGTTGAAGAGTCACAAGGGGTACCTCTCATCATCCCATGCTCTACAGGATCATAGACATCCAAAGCCCGCGGTTGTCCTCGATCCCAACTGTCAGCTCCCGGAGCCTGACGTGGACCACCTAGTGGTGATGGAAGGACCTCGTAACGTCATCCCCCACCTCCAGCTCCTCTCTCTCCTCTGCTAGCACCACCTCTCTTGGCACTACCCCGATCACGGTGCTGCCTCTGCCATGGTGGTGCACCGGCTACCTGCCCGAAGCTCTCAGCAACTTGGGTCGGGCAGTCTCATGCCAAGTGACCTCGCCCATCACAAGCATAGCACCGACTCTCTCTGGGCTGCACTGGTGCCCTCCGGTGACACTGTGGTGTATGACCACTCCCCTGAGTCCGGTTGTCAGAAAGCCACTTGCGTCGAGGTCCTGCTCGCTGACGCCCACTAGTTGCGATAGACGTCTCAGCTCTGACGTGTCTGCTGCCACCAGCAACTCCGGAATGTGACAGAAATCTCTCTGTCACCAGCGCCTGCTCTAGCAAACCAGAATATGTGGAAATTCCCAAGGGTACTATGGCAACATGAATCTCTTAGCGGAGATCCTGCTCAAACTTCTGTTCTCGGAGGTTATCGTCATGGACCAAGTCTGGGTAAAACCGTGCTCAGTCTGCAAAACTAGTCGCGTACTCAACCACCATCATCCCTCCCTACTGAAATTGAAGGAGCTCCTGAATCCGAACGGAGCGCAAGAATGTGGGGAAAACTCCTCATAGAACAAAAACTGAAAGTCGCCCCACGAAAGCGACAACTCATCAAAGAAGCTGAGTCACCAGACTCCACCAATGCCGAGCTGCTCTACAAAAAAGGGTGACTGCCAAAGACACTCTCTGATCTGTTGGCATATGCACAAGCCTAAAAAGGCAAACCACTACCTCGAGCCAAACCTCTACTGCCTGAGGGTATGGCTCATCACTGAACCTCAGTGGTCTCTGCCGCTGGAACTCACAGAGCGCGCTCAACCTGCGCTCAAGCTCAGCCTGCTCTGCTGATACTGTCTGCCGCTCAACAGATGGGGGTGCTGCTACCGGCCCACCCGGAGAAAGGTATCGCATGATGGGTTCTAGACTGAGGCCTCGTAGCTCATAGGGTCATCGTCACGCACCCAAAGCTGGTAACCTGGCTGGCTGTCTTAGCGAAAACATCCTGATTATTATCGAGGAGTGTCGTGGTCAAATGAGAATATATGTATATACCGATAACAACAACGAAGGGGGGCTGACTCAAGAAGGAAAGTCAAAGACTCCATCCTATGTGATGCACAAACAAATTTCCCTGGAATAAGTGTCTCAGCATGACGAGTTGACAAGTGGGTTATCAAGGTCCTGGTGAATGGATACGTCGGTCACCGCACCATCACTGGACACCCTGGCATGAGAGCCGCTCTCGAGACACGTTAACACTGTTTCCCTAAATCCCAACCAATTCCACTTTTAGGGACGTCCAAACAGCGTCCCAAGGAACGAACCACCTCTCATATCACTTTGTCATGACCCGACCCTACCCGGACTCGAGCCGCAACTACCCCAAGCCCGCCTCCATAGGCCAGGGGCTGGCGACCAGCGCCGAAGGCACAAAAACTCGGGGAGTCCTTTGCCTAAGCACCTGTACACACCCACACCCAGCAAAATCAAGGTAAAAGTGCAGAGTAAAAAAGAAAAGACAAGCAATGAAAAGGGAAACTGCTATATAAATACCACAAATGTGCATCGACCTCTAAACAGTACAAGAAAAGTGCTGAAAAGGAAAACGGGGCAAAACACGCGCCCAACCAAAAAGTGTCACAACCCGGCAACATGTAAACAAAAGAAACTGCTGACGAGTCTCCCCCCTGGAACCCGGCTATGGCCACCGCACACGGTCCAAGCTCCCAAGATCCTACGCTCCAGTGAAGTCACGCTCCACCTGTCTGTCATCTGCAAGGGCACACCAAGTGCGGGCAAAGCCCAAGAAGGGGTGAGTATAAAAATACTCAGTAGGATACCCCGAAGGCTCGAGGGAGCAACAAAGAAGGTACTGAAGGGTGATCAGTAGAGAGAACAGAAAAAGTAGAGGAGTACAACAGAGAGTGAAGTAAAAAGTTCAGCTCAACCCAACAAGAGAAAGGAGGTAGACTCATCCTGGAACAAGGAGCTGGAAACGGTGAGAAGATGATCTTCCCGTCGAGTCTTCGCTACCTATAGCAGGAGAGTAGACTCATCCAACCACAAGAAGCTAGACACGGAAAGCACGTGGCATACCCCACGTTTCTTCACCTCTCCTAGAAAGAGAGTAACCAAACCCAAGAAGATGGTACTAGAAACAAGGTGTATACATATCAGTATGCTCAACAAGAAACTCGAACAACGTCGTAAGGGGATCCCCATCTCGTAGCTCAGCCCAAGAAAAAGGTAGCCAACAGTCCTAGAAGTAAACTCCATCGATGCCCAGCTTCCCGCACTTCTACCCCGAATCGCAATCCAAGGGGCTCAATCACCGCACTTCGACACTATCCACTTTGGGCGGCACTGACTTGCCCTCACGGTTTTAGATCGCATCACAATAACATGTCTCAGTGGGGAAAGTGCCCCTCGTACTTGAGAGTTCTAGGGAAAGTTAAACCACACCTCGTCACTACCCTATAGTCGAGAGGTCTCATCAAAGTCAAATCCGTCACAACACTGACCCATATAACCAAGGGTCCTGCTCCGGTAATCACGGAGGAAATCCTCAGAGAAGCCTAGTAGAAAGGACCGAGCCTGGAATGCCAACGAGTGTCCCACTGCCCAGCCCTGCTGGAGGGTAATTCATAATAAGATACTGGGTGACCCACTGCCCAGCCCTGCTGGAGGGTAAACCATAATAAGATACTGGGTGACCCACTGCCCAGCCCTGCTGGAGGGTAAACCATAATAAGATACTGGGTGACCCACTGCCCAGCCCTGCTGGAGGGTAAACCATAATAAGATACTGGGTGACCCACTGCCCAGCCCTGTTGGAGGGTAAACTATAATACGTCATTTTGCGACCCACTGCCCAGCCCCGCTGGAGGGTAGACCTTATTACATCATCAGGCGACCCACTGCTTAGCCCCGTTGGAGGGTAGACCTTATTACATCAGTAGGCGACCCACTGCCCAACCCCGCTGGAGGGTAGACCTTATTAAATCATCAGGCGACCCACAACCCAGCCCCGCTAGAGGGTAGAACTTATTAAATCATCAGGCGACCCACTGCCCAGCCCTACTAGAGGGTAGACCTGGAATAAGTCGACAGGCGACCCACTGCCCAGCCGTGGTGGAGGGTAGACCTGGAACTAGATGACGGGCGACCCACTGCCCAGCCCTGCTGGAGGGTAGACCCTATGAAGTCATCGGGTGACCCACTGCCCAGTCTCTAATGGAGGGTATACCCTAAGTGTGTCGGGTGACCCACTGCCCAGTCTCTGTTGGAGGGTAGACCCTAAGAGCATCGGGTGACCCACTGCCCAGTTTCTGCTGGAGGGTTGACCCTAGAAGCTGATGAGTAAGCCATTGCCCAGCACCGCTGGAGGGTCAAACTAAGAACTGCTCTGTCCATCTCCACTGGAGGGTACAACACTGTCCAAGCAAACACAGAGTGGGTATCGCGCAACCTCCCAACTCTAGAACAACTCACCCAAAAGTGGTGCAGCGTCTGCTCCAGCATTGGGTGTCACTAGCACCGCTACCAGCCAATCCATCGAGAACAAAACCAGGGGGAGACCACTCAACCCTACTGGTCAAACAAATGAGCACATAGAGACCCTCTACATCGCGAGAGGTCAAAGTACGCAAAACAGAACCCGGCACACACGTGGGTCCCACAAAACGTGTGGCCCCATCGCAACCCCAACCAAGCGCCCAAACGTTCTTAGGTACAAACAACCACGTGTACCTCCAAGCACTCTCGTATACTCTCAGAGTATACCTCACTTTCAGCCCAAGGGCTGGCATGCACACGACACCCAACGTCGACGCGAAGGCGTGACATAACAACTCCACCTCAAAGGCCCAGGCACGGCCAACCACATCTCGTGAACCATTTATAACACTCTCCCAAGAGTACACGATCACATGCCAAGGGTTCGCTACATACATGGTAGGATGAACCACCACCAGAGCACCTTTCATGCTTCCAAATTTAACAAGGTCATGCAAGAGGCTCCGCACAACCAAACGGATCACAATATTGTAATCCTCACGGAAAAACATGCGATATAGACTACTCACTCGCCTCAAATAGATATCCGACGGAAAAGTAACCAACACCGCCTCACGCCCGAACGGCGCCCCGTGATCCCAATCCTCGGCCTCGAAAACTGTCAGGCGCCTCGCACCATTGCGATCCCCTCGGGAAAACACGTCAAAAGAACTACTCACACGAGTGCAACAGATATCCTGAGAAAAGGTGCATTCTGGCGCACCTCACATGAGCGGCGCTTTGTGGGACCCGCATCCCAGTCCCAAAACACAACGAACGGATCACACCGTTGCGATCCTCTGGAAAAAGTACACGAAATGGACTATTCACTTGTCCAAAACGGACACCCGGTGATAAAGCTGGAAGTCACCGTCAAATCCCGAAATGACCCTCACGCGCCCCGCACCATCTTGCCGAATTTGTCCAGGTGGATTGCACCATTGCAATCCCCTCGGAAAAACATCCAGAATCGACTGTTCGCACGCCCCGAACGGATGCCTGGTGAGAAAGTCGCTGAAAGCGGAACGCAGCTCAAAAGATGGGCCATGGGGCCCACGCCTCAAATCTGGCTTCAACGCTCGAAACCACCATGGAAACCTCCGCCTCAGTGCCAGGGTTCCAACGCCACTGACGGCGCTTAAATCGGACGTCGGACGCGTCTGCGCCATCCAAAACAAGATTCCTGGATAAATGCTCGTCCACTTAACGATCATGCCACGCTCCCGAGCCCCTCATTTCAGGGATTAAAATTTCCCGGAACTATCTCCAAATATTCCTCCCATTATGAGTCACGCGCCGCCGCAGACGTCTCGCGAAACCAACTCCCGGTTCATTATTTATTAAAAATATAAATCATTTAATAATAATAATAATAATATAAAACTTATTTGTTTATTCTTATTTTGATTTTTTTATTAAAACCAGACCGGCCAGGAGAGCCGGTCTTCTTCCTCCGCTGCCAGCAGGACCCGATTCCTGCGGGTCCTCATCTCCCAGCAGACCGGCCAGGAGGGCCGGTCCTCCTCCGCAATCCCGAGTTCGACGCCTCGGGCTCCCCTGCTGACCACGCCAGGCCAGCACACACCTGCTCCCTCGCCCGGCCTACGCCACCTGCAGCCCCAGCGGACCACCGTCGCAGAAGGGAGCTGCTCCGCCTCGGGAGACCCCCGCCGCCACGTCACTCGTCGGAAGCCGCCTCTGCCATCCTCCTCTCGCCGTCTGTGAGCCCCGACCGACACCCTCAGCAGACCTAGGCTGAACACCCCACTGTCGCGCGTCTCTGCTCTCCCGGCCACCACGCTTGGCCGCTCGAACCCGCCGGAAAAACTCAAAACTAGCCGGAAACAAAACAAAAAACCCAAAACTTCCACTGGACGACGAAGATTGCCTCCAAACTCCGATTTAAATTCCAAAATGGGCGATGGAATGCTCATAAATTATACTACAGGATTATGGGATTTATTCGAAGAAATAGTAAGAATTTTATGTAATCATTCGAAACCAAAGATGGGTTCGGGATTTAAAACTCAAACGAACACCGCCTACCTCGATGGTCTTCGCCCGACGCTTCCCGCGTGATCTGCCGCCGCCGCAACGCACCACCTTGAGGAGGATAGGATGAAGGAGGAGAGGGGGTTGAGGGTGAGGGTTTTCTCCAGGGGGAAAACAAAGGGGAGGAAGGGGGTTAAGGGTGCTTAAATAAAGAAAAAAATTAATTAAAAAGATTTAATTAATTTAACCTCCAAACTAACGCGCACCCGAAACTCTTGGCAGGGTCAAGATTATACCTCCACTAGGGTAAACACCACCTCCCGAGAACAACGGAGCTCTCGGAATTTTAATCTGAGACCCCGTTCATAAGTTATAAAATTTAAGGTCTGGAGCCGCTAAATTACGAAAACGTCCCTGGAGCCATTTTTCACCAACGACTCGCGCCCATGAAACTTATACCCCTACTAGGGTAAACGGAACTCTCTGAACTCTACGGTGTCCTTGGTTTTCCAATCCGAGCCACCATTTAAGTGATACTATCATTTCTCCATTAAATGAATAAATTAATTTATTTAATCTGTTTAACGTTACAGAAGCGGGTGAGGAGTCCAAACGTCCCGCGCCGACAAGTTTTATTTCTTACCTAGGGTAAACACCCCATTCCAAACCCATCCGTACACTCGGAACACTGATCTGGATCACCATTTAGGAGTTATCCAATTTATTTAGCATTTCCAGTGTGAACGCACTGAAAATTTAATTCCAGCCACTACGGGGCTCGGAATCGCACGCTGTCTGAGGGCGCTGCTCTGGAATATCATCAAGAATATTCCAAAGTCTTTCACAGCAAAAACCAGGTTCTTACAGGTACTTAGTTAATAAATAAATGTATATTATAAATTAACCACATTTTCAATTTTTAGTTTATCTATATCAATTTAAGATTAATATACCACATCAAATAGGTATAAAACCTCATATGATGGATGTAATTTCCATTTAGTGTTTTGTTTCATCCCCACTTTGTAGATAATAATTATGTGATTCATAATATTAATTGTATATTCCTTTTGTAAAAAACTTATAGAATATAAATACAGCTATAGTTTATCCATGTTTTAAAATATATCAATATCAACTACATTAAGAATAAAATAATTTCTAGAAACCATACTACCAAAAGCATCTATTAGAGAGTAGTTATAGACATGAGATATGGTCATCCTATAAGTAAGAGATTTCACCATATAATTAAAATATTATCAATATTGGTTTTGTAATACCATTATAATATTTTTTTAGATATACCATTATTGGTTGAAACAGAATGACATAAATGATTTAAAATATCAAATAGTATGATAATTTGACCATTCACTACATCACTAGAAACATCCACATTAACGATAGTAAATCTATAACATAGACCTCCTATGAAAATATTATAGAATCATAAAAATATTTTAAAATCATTCATAATTTTTTGAAATGAAAATTAAAATTAATATAGGTATATCCCCTAGGAGTGTTAAACCAGGTGCGTATTAAGGACACATTCATAGTGCAATAGATTGATGGTCCAAATATAATAAGAAAACTCCTTTTAGGATCATTACCCCTAAATGAAGATTTTTAAAAACCAATTCAACTTTTAGTATCCATATAGATATTTTCTACTAGTAAAATCACTTTATATTTACCTTAACAAAAATTATATGATATTCTCTTACAATATGACATATCATCATGGTTAGTTATCATGTTAATATCCCCAAAATATGATTTCATAAATATTGTTATTAACGTTTCTACAAAACAAAAATATTAAAAACTATAAAAAACCTAACACTATAATTTGACCATTATAGTTAACTTTATTACATAGGATCTAGATACAGGTTAATACATTCAATATGTATAAATAGATTAATACTGTTAGGAAACTAGATACATACATGAATGTCACATTACTTTTGAATAATATAATATATCAATTCATTTTATTTGTGGTTATATTAATTCCCTAAATAATATCCTATCATCCAAATAATAACACCCTTGCGTTCATCATGGATATTTGAAACAAAATATAGTGGTGAGATCTGATACTAAGTAAAGGAATTCGTATAAATAAATATATCATAGAATAAACAAGGTGGGATAATGTGGTAGTAATAAATGGTGATCATATAATCCCAAAAAAATAATAAAATTAACTAATCAAAGAATGAAATAAATATTAGAAAAACACATTAACATTAATAACAAATTTTATAATTTTATAATTCATAATTATAGAAATATTATAATTATTGATGAAGACTCATGCTAATAAATCTCCCATAAATAAGTAAGGCAATGGCCATATTACCAATGTTTGTAACTCAATATACATACCGATGTGTCAAAGAAATTTTTTTTCTTAGCCCCACCCTTCAAATAATAAATCTATTTCATTCATAATTTGAATAAACAACACAACTTATTCCACATTCCATAACAATAAATGACACGTAGTATATAAATGACTAGAGTACAAAAGGTTAATAAAGTCCATGATAAAACTAATCACAAACCATACATATAAATTTTGTGGGTGGTATCATTATATTATATACGATATAATGAATAAAAATTTTTTGTTTATTTTTTTCATAAATTTAAATACCATAAAAATACCACCAAATTTTTTACAACGAATTTAATTTTTCTTTTTTTACTAGTTTATAGAAGATATGAAAATTACTAAAATATTACCAAAATAATTTTAATTGAAAATACCTTTTAATAAATCTAAATGAATATTCATTTGAATAATTTTCATGACAATAGTAATATCCCTTTATCTGATGTACATTTACATGATATTTTGTTCATGCCTTCGGTAAAATGTTCCATGTTATGTGAATAATAAGAAAATTCTTCATAAAAAATATAAAAAGTATAACATAAGTAAAAAAAATGTATTATAAAATTTTATAATATTAACAACATTCTTGGATCCATTTTAATGAATATATGTACATTGAATAAAAATATTCAAAGTTGAATGAAAATAAAAAAAATTCCATAAAATATAATTTTCTTATCTTGAGTACATAAAGAGGGGAAGATAAATTTAAAAGATGAAATATAACACAATATATATTGTAGAAATAAAAATTTAATATAAAAATATCCCATAATTCACCCATGAAAAACATTATCCTAAATGGTCCCCAATATTGTTGAGATTTTAAAATGAACACATACCTAAAGTTGGTATTATTTACAAAGGACTCAATACTATTATATATTAGAGTTTAATTACTTATAATTCTACTAGATGGTAAATAAAACACATATAATATCATATATTATCAACTTATTAAATATCCACAACAATTTTTTAGAAATTCCACATTGAAATCATATTTCATTGTGTTAACAGTTTTATTTTTCATGAAGTCTCAATTCAGCAGTTATAGTACTTTTCATTGATCATAGTTCCATCATATATATAATTTCATTCCTAATCCAAATTCCATATAAAAAAATTATATTTATCATTATAATCACCTATAAATATAAATATTGAAATTTAATTTACATCATTCATGGTGACCTTAAGTCCTATGTATGCCTAGATGTTGTTTTCAATTTGTTTTTAAAAATAAAATAAAGATAAATATAATTTTATATTTAATATCAAAAATTATATCAAAAATATGTTATATATATATATATATTAAATATATCCTTATTACAATCCATGTATATGGGAAATGAATTACACATCCAACTACTTCTCTAAAGATCATATTAAAACAATACCTAATATATATGAATGAAATAATATATTCATTAATAGTTTAGGATCAATATTCATATATAATTAGTAACAGACCATGATAAATTATTATTATATTTCAATTATTGTAATATAATAAATAAATAAAGGAAGAGGCATGTGACTCCCATATAGAAAAATTACATATTCAATCTGTAGAATAAGAACAAAATTCTATATAACATTTTAGGAAGAATGTATATGATCCTTGAAGATAAAAAACATATTGTTACTATGGTTATCATATATAATTTAATCACAGATAATATACATGTTTTTGTAACATTTAACAATATATAATGAAACATAATATTTGGTGGAGAAATTTTGTGGAGAAAACATGATTTCTAAGAGACACAGTTTGTGAAGACAAATACATCCATTTTTTATGAATAACACAAATTTTATTGTCCTTAGGATTTATTAGAAAGGTGTGAGTGGTAGGGATATAGTTTTTTGATGACTATGACATGCCTTCTAATATTTATTTCAAATTCTAATGAAATAATTTGTATTAAAATAAAAATGAACAAAAAACATATCTATGTCGGTAATCATTGAAGAATGTAAAAATATCTCTATCAGGGGTTCATGATGTAGTGTACACTTCAAACATGGAATGTGATCTAATTATTTTTATAATTTATTATATCCATGATGTAGGATCTATTTTATTTGTTTATTACTATTATTTAAGAAGTCAGTGGACTGTTTTTATTGAAATTGAAGTCCAATATATGAAATTAAACATTTTTTGTATGTGGAAGGGTTAAATCATTTTATATCGAGTGTTAGTCAGCTATTTAATCATCAAAATGAGTTTTTTTTAAAAGGTACCCGCATATAATTAAAATAATCATTTTTGAATGTATCATCTCCCATGGAAGAGAGAATCATTATCAATCTATTTTTCATTAGAGATCGATTAAAATAATTTTATTTAAATAAAAAAGAGAAGATTATATTATATTCATTGAGTCATAGTAATTATTTTTTGAATAAGTACAAGGGATATTTTTAAAAAAAATTCTTAATTAATCTACCCTACATGAATACATAATGTAATTGTTTTTGTAACATTTCAGAAAGGGGAGATGACTCTGAAATATCACAAGAAGGTTGACATTATATAGACAAGAACACTATAACTCATTAACATTAATTTATATATTCCCATAAGAATGAGTCAATAAGAGGTTATTTATATTTATTCAAAATCATTTATTATAATCAATTGACCAACTTTATGTTCATCTAGAACAACATGATAGTCATTTTTTTATAATAATTTAATGATTCATTTTAAAAAATTAATGGAATTAAATATAATAATTTTATATATATTGATATCATAGAATATACATGAGATTCATTATAATGTTATTATTAAAATAATTTACTCAAAAGTTAATTTAGTACATAGTATACTCCCCATAAAAATGTTTTTATAAATATGATGAATAAATTTGTATTCGATAGTGGTAGAGAAATGAATGATGGAAATAATGTCTGAATATATTTTTTTCAAGAGAAGTTGTGTGTACTATTTTTAATGATATAATATAATTCCATTTATGTTATGTAACACATTATAATCTTTATTATATTTTTTATTTCAAGAGTACAACTATCATGTACACTAATGTATTTGGAAGTCCATTCATTATTGTGTTCAAGGGATGCATGATAAGAAAATATTATGAGATAGATAATGAAGGGGAATTAATGAGGTTACTATCTAGTGTATGTGGGTATATGTGAAGGAACTAGATTCTATAAAATTATTATAAATGTTCATATGATAAAATAAATGAAAATATTCATCAATATAAGGTATCATTTTAGGCTTAATGTGATGAAACACTAGTTGGGAAAAAGAATAATTTTCCAAATAAAAACCAAAACTAGAAAAATTAATGCAGAATGTTGTTAATAATGATTTTTATGATGATAACAATGTTAGATAGAGCATGAGACAAAAACCAATTTAAAATCAGGTTTATATGTATAATATAATAGGAAATAATGAGGCACCACAACATGCTATAATAATAAATCGAGTATAAAATCAATCATCTCTTATATAATAGGATAATGGAAATAATGTGGATAAAATAATTAAGCATGATAAATAGGTCTGATCTTTGAATGAGTACATCATCAAAATTAAAATGAATATAACATAAAAGTAAGTTATAATATCCAAATATACGAGTCTTATTGGAAAAAAGTGGGTGTTTAAAAATAATATTTATAATGGTAAGGTGAAAATGAAAAAATATAGGTTGGTAATCAAAGTTTACACACAAATTATATGTATATAATTTAACCACACTATTACACTTAATGAAATACATGAGAAAATGAGGATGTTTTTGGAAGTGGATGAAAAAATAACTACAATGTTGTTCAAATGTATTTGATGTCATCATTTTTGAATGATTATCATTAAGAATAAGTATTTATTAAGATAATTTGTAATTTTATTCTATATATTCATGGAAACATATGGTTAATACTTAAAAAGTAATTATTTGGATTTAAAAAATGAAAAAGCTTAATATTCAGAACATGATGGTTTCACAGGATATAAAATTCATGAAAATAAATTTTTAAAAAAATTATATATCAGAGATATGTCTACATGTGTAAAAATTTTCATCATTTATGTTGATTACATAATTGTTCCTAATGAAAATAATTATTAATTCATGATATTTGTTGAGAAAATAAAGCAGGAGGTTTAAATTTCTATGCGGTTTCACGAAGTTAGATTTTTTCTGAATACAGATAGAGAAAAAAATATTAATTCTTTTTCCCTCATTAATAATATACTGTATTTGTTGAAAATATATTTCATATATGATTTATGAGATATTTTAACTCAAATTTCCACTGTAACAAAACTATTCACGAATGAGAATGGAAACATGGTTAGATGGATTTTAAATGAGTCAATAGATTTTATTTTAAATGCATCTATACTAGGCATGGCCTTTACAGTGACACTCTATGATAAATTTTTTAGTGAACCAAGGGATTCATGCATTATTATATAAAACAGAGTTTTCATATTAGTTTGATGTGCGTTGAATTGTGAAATAGTATATATATTCATTACTGATCTAAATTTCATAGTCTCACTGATACATATTGGGTAGTAGTAAGTATATAAAAATGATCAATTTTAGTTGTGAATTGCATCATTGGGTAATGATATTTTTGAAGGTATAAAGAGAGAAAAAATTTTGAGACTTAAAAGAACAAAGTCATAAGATGTGGTTAATTATAATTCATGTACATGTGTTTTATAGATGGATATGTTTTCACATATTTGAATGTTGAAACTAATATTCAATTTAATTTATTATATATTTATCATAGAATAATAAATATGCCTAATATTCATTTGAAGAATTATATGTCCAAAAATATTGATAACAAGTATCATTTCATAATTGAAAGAGTTTCGAAATGTTATATCAAACAAGAATATTTTTATATCAATATCATGTTGTAGATAACTTCACAAAAGATATATAATTGGAGTTTTTTTTTAATATTCAAGTTTGAATAATCATGTTTCTCCCACTCCTCTCAATTGAATAAGTGTGGGAATCCTTCTTTATATGGATTTTTATTATGATGAAAAAGATGGTGAAATACTAACAAAACTCATTCCAAAAAGGTATGAAAATTATTTTCAAAAGGGTCAGTGATTACAATCTAGTTATTTGAGGATTTGGTATTTTCATAAAGTCTGGTAATTTTAGTTTTGTATTTTGAGGGGTTAATTTTTGCCACTTAGCTACATTCTCTTGACTCTGAGAGATTCATTTATCTAAAAAATTTCTTAATTGAATGTGTGATAAACGACACTTGTCATCAGATAAAAAAAATTATTTAATGATTCTCATGAAATTTAATGGGTTCTGAAATAGATTTTATATTATCCATAATAATTGAATGAGGTTTCCAAAAAAATACAAAATTATGATATATATGTTCCCATGGAATTATTGATGGTTTTGGTTTGATTTCAATCCATTTTTGAATAATTAGAGGTTGTTGATAGGACTTCTAAAATTATTTTAAGTTTCCCATGAGTTATTGGGAGGGGTGAAGTGACTCTATAAATTATTATAAATAATTTTAATGATATGTAAAATTTGTAGTTTGTGTTAGAAAATTGGAAAATTATTGTAGCATAATAATTTTCTAAATAATCAAATGAAATTAGTGACACACCTCTATGTTTAAATTTGATAGAGATAATGTGAATTTACACTTGTTTATAATAATTCAATACATATAATGTATATTATTGGATGGACGTCTTTACCTGATATTGGTGTACATAATATGAATTTTAGTACTAATTGTATGAATTGGTGAGAAAATTGTATATCTTCTGGCAAGAGTATGTATCTAATTATCTTAGTTTATAAATTTAGTAGATGACATAGAGTAGTACTATATGAAATAATCCTAAAAACATTAATGTTACTCTTTCTGTTTTCTAATCATATCAATTTGATCCACATCAGTCATTATAAATCCATGTGACTTTAAATTCATACAATGCAAGACAGAAGCACGGGTGATCATTTTCTTTTACAAATATGATATTGTTGAAAGGAAAAAGATAATCCTTAAATATAGAAATTATATGAAAATTAAATATTATAAAAAAATTAAGCTTATTTATTCCAAAAAAATCCACTTTGAATAAAAAACAAGAATCTATTTTGAATAATGAAAAAGGGATTAAAATACCATTACATCACAAATGATAAATAAAAATTCAAGCTAAACCTGCTAATAGGGAACATGAATTGTTTTTATATATATCCATGAATAATTTATATTTTTCATTAAGGTGATTATTTTCAGTTATATTGTTTAAAAATATTATAATATATTTTAGTGATTCATGATTCATTTTTGTTGAATCATTAAGTTAGCTGATGGTGAGTTTTTATACATGCCAAATATAAAAGCAAATTAATTTGAGATCTTTTATGTTTGAATGAATTTTAACTTTAAATGTTGGTATTTTAATTTCAAATATGATAGTTCTATAAGATTATATGATTAATATTTCTTTGGAAACTCAGGTAGATAATATATTCAATTTAGAGAGTTTTGATAAAGGTGGGAAGAAATTGATATTTCCTAAAATAGTATTTTAATAATTACTCATTCTACTGGATGGACAAAATAGTCACATTGTTTCTCATTTTGAGGAAATTGATTATAATGGTACAAATTTAAGGCTATAAAATGATGTGATTCATGGATAATATATTATGGGATGAATTTTATAGTTATAGAAATAAAACATGATTGATGATTTATATAATAAACTAACATGATACTAATTTGTGGGAGGGTAACAGTATTGAAGTGTTCATATAATAGAATAAGATAACTTATTGATTTAATTATAGTGTTTATCATATACAATATCATGAGATTGAGCGTCTAATAAATGTATAATAGTGTTAGAAAAAAGTATCATGTAATCTTGTGATTCTCTAATGAAAAATAAAGTAGTTCATGAATATTCATAAGTCTTGTAGAAGATGATATTAGTTTATTTTTTTTATAGAAACCAATGCATAAATGTGATATTATCATTTTTGATTTATCATTTTTTTTATAAATAGTGTGAATTTTACAAATCCCTTTTAACTCTAAAAAAATATTACGAAATGCATATTATGTAATATTCAATTAAATTGTTCTTAGAGTGAAAAATCTGTAGTTTGGGGTACTGACTATACATTACATCTAGTAGGTTTCCTAAAAAGGATAGAGTCCAAGAAATATTAATATTCAACTTCATTTCACATTTATTCTTTTTGTATATTTCTATGACTGATATTTTTTTAGTAAATCAATATTTAACATGTTTTATATCAGTATTTAGGTTGGAAGAAAAATTAAAAGTTTTTCTACATTGAATAATCATACATTTCTAGTGCAGTAACATGATAAAAGTAACATTCATGACTATATACAAAAATTAAATTAATATAACCACCAACATGATCATCCATAACTATAAAAAACCTTAGATAAACACATTGTCAATACCTTGAATCATTCTTACATTGAAAAATAATGTTAATGGGTTACCATGTGTTACTAGTTCTAATGAATATAAACTATAACAAGAAGTGTAATAAACGTACCAACAATATATCACATAATTATTACATAAAGTATTTAATAGTACCCTTCAACACTTCTGAAACAAAAAACCTTTTTACTTCTCCATCATTTAACACATCTCTATTATTCTTTCTCTTTACCAAAATCTATCTAAGGCTTAGTGCTACCACATAATCTCTTCCAAAAGTACCTCTATGAACATATCTACTAGGTAATTTTATTATTTTATCTTATATAATACAAATATTCCTTATTTTAAAATATTTTGAATATAATGGTTCTATATATTTATGTGTTAATCCTCACATAAAATACTAAATATGTTTATATATGTATGGAACCCTGATTTTCCTTATGGAGTAATGCACATTATTTGATACTTCAAATATCCTTAATAGTAATTTTCAACTGCATGATTTCTTTTATATCATCCATTACAACAATATATACTTTTTACCTTTTGGGAAAGTGCAATATATGAATGTATCTTTCACATCCAACTCACAGTAGTTTCACTAATGTTAATGAATTACAATGTTGTTTTTTTAATGTGTCTAATTATACATAAAATTTAAATCAACACAACCACCCAATATAACATGATATATGATGAAATGGTTCTATATTTCATTCCATTGACATTTCTCTAGATCCACTATATAGCTTCACAAGGTTTATTCAATAGATTTTATATGAACTGATAAGAAAATCCCCCTTTATAGGAAAGGTACTATCGAGTAAACACCACAGAATATATGGCTAATAGCACTTGTAAATCATATATTTCTCATTCTATGTATATAGAATCATTTTTCCTTCTCAACGCTTATTACTTCATAAAATTTAAGTAGATTACAAGACTAGATATTAATTTTTTATTATATCATAAACCCCATTTAATGGCTGAGGGGGAATCCAATATGGATTTAAAGACATAAGATATTAAAATGTGCCCTAAAAGACCTAAGTGAAAAAAATGAATCAAATCAACAGGATCAACCCCTCCCTAGAATAAAACAATCTGTCTAGCTTCCATATTCTCAGTGCTGCTCGGCTGGATATCCTGTGTAGTTATATACATGCTAGGTAATGATGGAAAAATACATAACCTCTCAAACATCTAATTTGAAATAGCCATAATTAGGTAGAAACTTTTAGATCTAAACCTCATATTTATCAACACCTGAAGTAGATCAGGAACCATAGACTGTTGAACCCGTGACCACACAGAAAAACACACCACCCAACTAGATTCACATAACAGATTCACCATAAGAAAGATAGTCTCATCAATAAGAAGATACAAGAATTCAGAAAAAAGATGTAAAATCCCGTCTCCACAAGACCAGCTTCTTGAATGCTTTAACAACACAAGGAAACCAAACCTCAAGACCAACGGGTACAAAAACAAAATTCAAATCCATCGACATCATCAACTCTACTAGATAAGACCACATCAAACCCTGAAATCACACACAGAATAGGATGTGGAGATAACCCTAAAAACATAGTTCTTCATAACGCCGCTGAAATTTCCTATACCAAGAATATGCTGACAATGCATTTCTACATACTAAAAGCTGGCCACCATCATGGGACATGAACTGACTAATGCCAGAAATCCACTACTAAATCACAAAACAATGAGTCCATAGATGTCTGCTCAAAAAACATCACCATAATTGGTGGGTCACACACCATGAACTCACCAAAGTGAGGTACTAATGAAATATTTGTAGCCAACCCACCACAGGGGGGTGATGACAGTGGTGTGGAACCCTAGTTGTCATATAGCCCATTATGGGAGAATCTCTCCCAAATTTAATTGAAAAAAACATAGATTATGACACATGTTATTGTATGATTCTCAAAAAAAATAATGATGAGTCTATAAGTGGCTTCCAAAAGTTTCCAAAATAACATTACATCAGGTAATAATATAAATATCCAAAAAATTAAAAACATTAACATAATATAATAAAAAAATTGTTACTTTATTTTCTCTAAAAATACATATAACCCATATTTCCATTAATTCACTAATATATTTCATATATGGCTTCTTCAACCAGTCATTTAGTTCCTAAATTTGTTGGACCGATATATATGTCAAAATAATTTCATCTATGAACTATAGTTGAAATATCAAATTCATATCATTATATTCATAGTATAAATAGTGATTTGAGTTTTTCAACATGAAATAAATCACCTATTTGAGTAATTTTGAATTTTGGTTCCACTTTAATGGAAATTGATTCAAAACATAGAGACTTTTCATGAGTGTACACACAATGTAATGATTCTATTGATCAATTAAACAATTATTTTTATTCAAGTAAATTTCAACCTAAATATCACCCTTCTAAAAATATTTATTCATGTCCATTTTCTAAACATATAATTATTTGGAATAAATAATTCTTACTACATTTTTTATATTATTATGATTAACTACAGTAGATATAACATTTGAAAAATAAATTACCTCCTTTTAGTAAAACCATTGACCACCATCCATTCTGTACACCTCTTACATCAATTAAATTGTATTTTAACTATATAACACACATATTTGTAGGTTCCCTTTTCTATAATGGTTAAATAAATTATTATCAATGTTTTATTTATGTGAATTAAATTAAAATCATCATACAAGAACAAATCCCACTAGCTAGAATAACTAAATGTGGCTACTTTAATAGTATTTCCATTTATCTCCCATCTATTTAATGTATAAATTTTTTAACAAATTTATACCTCAATAAAATTTATTTGACTCTTGTGGACCATATCAATTTTTTATGGCTCAAGACTCTCTTGATAAAAAACATTCATAATATCACTCTTTGAATCTCTATATTGAGGATCACCAATTATTGATCTTATAGTTATATATTCAATTGGTCGCATCTTTAAACCCAATGTACTACCACAAAAATATTCTGCTAGAATTAGTGACCATTAGATAAACATAGTGAAAAATGGACACTCTAGTTTTTTTATCATCTAGTGCCCTTATTCAGATAAACATGATTAAAAGATGATTTTATTTCCCTAAAATCACCACCCATTGTGTTAGGGTCCTTTTTATCGAACTTATCATTTAATATAACATTTCTACCTATCATAATTCATTACTTATCAGCATTAAAATGTTGAATGAGATTTTATTTATCTCTATATACTATGATGAAAAATATACGAAACTTCATATCAAACTCATCTCAAAATTTGCAATCTCTATGTACCAAGGTTATACATCTAATAAAATTGAGACGTGATATATCTAATAATTTTTCTATCTATATCGATTTTTAAAATTATTTAACCATTGGATTGAATGTGGTCTAATTATTCATGTATTAAGAGGAAGAAACTAATTTCTCATAAATGGTTTTTGGAGTCCTTGAATGTACTTTCAAATGTTCTCCCATTCAATCAATATATTATTCATCTATTAATAATTATTTATTTCATTCCCATTCCTTGTAAATATTCCCCATAAATAATGCATATATATTTATAGTAATTTAAGACACTTCATATAGTATAATCACTACCATTGTGTAATATCAATCATTCAATTTTACAACTCATCTCTCTTTTAACCCTTTATTTCAATTATTTGGATAATAATAATAATTTTTTTTAAATAATCATGTTCTTGATCTATTAGTATATTTTCAAATGAATTTAACCAATTATAATGAACCCCAAAGAGATTTATATGGGAATGATCTCCGTACATCTATATATACAATCTCCAACTATAAGCACTTAGATGTTCCTCTAGTCAGATAAAAAGTCACCATCCACTAATTACTGAGTATACAACTATCATAACATCCACATTTTGAATACCCACTCTTCAAAAATCATTTATCTAACAGAAATTTAAAACATTTTTCAATATGGTTCCCATGCTCGCACTTCCACTATTCTATATTATATATTACTAATTATTATGCAAGTGTAGCTCCCGTTACACTTACGGTGAGATAAAATGTTCCAAGATTTAAAAAAATTTCTCTAAATAGAGATCTATGATGGATTTCACACACTCCATCAAAAAAATCTTCCCTATATCCATTTTTATTCTCAAAAAAATAGAATCAATTTATAATGATGGTCGTGAACATGAGGAACATTATTCAGCATAAGAAAACATATATTGATCAACTAAACATTGATATTCCCCGTATATGTGATATAAATAACTTCAATATCAACTAGATTTACTCTCATAAATCATCTAGATACAAAACCCATCATGTATCCATTTTCTTCAATATATTTAAAATATTATTCGTAATCTATTACCCAATAACCTATAAGTGTATCAAAATGAATACATATATTTTCACTTCTTTTGATAAAATTTTTCACATGTGTATTTATCTATATTATTCATAAAATCACCTTTAAATGGAAATAATATATCTATTCAAATGAGATATTTACCTATTTGAATCTGTGTATAACAGAAATTTTTCCCATAAAATTTATCAATCTAGATTGTTATATTTTCCAAAATCAACCCCTTCTAATGCAATGAATCATTATTTGAACCCTAATCATCCTAATAGAGGTTGAATCTGGATGGTGTTCAATTTAATCATTTTCAAGGATTCATTTTCTACTTCTTTTAGGATCTTATTCACTAATTAGAATGATAATTTGAAACATATCACACTACATTAAAAAATTATTAAACAATTCATATATATATATATAGCAAGGTAAAACTTATATCGGGAATAGATATTTTAATATGTTTTTATGATATGGGTATTATGTAAAGGTATCTTAAAATTTATAATACCTTGATTTGTATATTTAATTAAGAAATCTTGCAAATTTTTGTAATGATCTTATTATTAAATGTTTTATGATAAGAAATAATATATACATGAAAAGGGATAGAAAAAAGGTGAATATTAGACTCATAGTGTGATAATTGTTATTTAATGCCAGAAAAATTGTGGAATTAGATTACGATATATACACACCAAGTATTTAATTTCACAATTACTATTCATTAGGAGAAGCTTCCACTGCCAATTTATGTCAATAAATAAGAGAGACTGTGAAAATCCATTTTAGGTAATGAATTTTTTGGGAAATATAAAAATAAATATATACATTTGCAATGGTTTGATGGGATTTATTTATAAATAGTCCTACTATCCTTTATTTTAGGAACTCCATCACTGAGAAGGGATGCTTATATGAATTCCAGATTACACTTACACCACTAGATCTCTGCATCGCCTCTATTATTTAACTACATTCTTTCACAGGTATTCATGCTACTTGTTTTTATCATATATAGCTTGACTTAGTAGTTTTCATCGAGTTGGGTGATGTGATTTTAGATGGAAGAGTTTAATAAGTATTATTTCTTTTTATTATTTATTTTACTATTAAGAATACACTATTTATCAATTATATTCATATTATTTCTACAAGTAGATGACCATTTCCTATGATTTGAGGAGGTTTATTTAATATCATCAACTAATAGGATTATTTTGTCTTTGACCATTTTAAAATTTTAGTTTAATATTTTTAAATAGGGTATTTCATCTATTATCTCTATGATTAACCCTAGTAAAAGACCATTCCAATGTTGCAATTAAAGAATTAGTATAGGGTAACCTGATCAATGATCCCTACTAACCTAATTCTAAATCCAAACACGAATAAACACATTTTCAATTGATTCCCTTTCATATTAACAAGAAAAAAATTTCACATATATTTCCTCATATAAATAATTCAATCGTATATATTACTACATTATTTTTATTTTTATATACAATTTAATTATTTCCTTTTCGATTTATTTATTTAATTTATAAAATAAAGACAACACCTATGTATTCAACACATAGGATTTACAAATAATAATTTTTTAGTTTGATTTTTTGAGCATTATTAGTTTATTAAATTTTGGTATCCCCATAAAAATTTAATGATGCCCTATAGGCTTCCATTCAACATAGAGGGAAAGAGTATACAGAATGAACCAATATTTTGTCATTCATTCCAGAACACATTGATATTCACAGGTTTTGTGGATTATAAATGATTAAAAAACTGTTACACTATGAAATGCAAACTCACATTATAAAATTTATTGTTTGGAAACTCCTCACTAACTGTACATTTCTACTTACTCACCTCTTCTCACATTAGTGATTCTTGTACATCTAAAGTTTATAGACATATAGGCTTTTTCAATTTATTAAGACTATATAGTATTGTCTATGATTAATATTTTTCTCTAATTGAATAATCCTCTTTCATATTTATCTTTGAAGAAACTATACCCCTTAAGATAATGATAAATATATTCTATTAATGTAACATATCATTGGACAACACTATTATTATCACAGAACTCTATATTTTGAAAAACTATTCTCTTGTTAGTTCTCCAGCATTATCATTTCTCCTAAAAACTCTTTCTTGTATATTAATAATTATCTCTGAACAAATATTCGTGAAAATGTTGTTTTAAAAAACTCAAAGATACGTTTAATTTCACTCATGGAACATGATGGTTCATAATACATTAGAAATTAGAAAATTTAGAGAAGTATTTTCTAATTAATCTCCCTCAACCATACATCCCTTTATTATTCCACCTCCTCTGTAAATTGATAGATATTTGTAGGAAAATAACAACACTTTGTGTAACATGGAATCATTTACATCACATAACATAAACTCACAAATCATTCCCCTTAATACTTCATTATTGAATCATTTCATTTCCAAACATACTTTTCAAAAGTGCCTATAATTATCTAAAATATAAGGGTTCACAAATCATAATCATTCAAAATACATAATACCTTTATAATATTTAATCATCCATATTTTGGTAACCATCATTCTAGAAACTTGATAAATATCTTGAAACATTAAACATTAACAAATATACACCATCAACACCCCCCCTCAATAATTCATTCATGAAGTCATTCTTGTATAACAAAACTAATTCTCTAATGCTATGAACATGTCTTTCAAAAAACAATAAATCTTATTGCATAAAATGTATACATTTTACCTATCCTTTTTACTAAACTCCCACCATAAAGCATTTGTAATAGTAAATATAGTTCATTAGGTATACATCACCATATAATGGAATGTTCCACACCAGAATCCTCATGTATCATACATCCATATAGTATTGGATCTCTGAATACAATTCAAGATTAATTTCTTCCTATATTAGAAAACATTTAATTGTATTAAATTAAAAAAAATCATATCACATGAATCCTGATTAAACATTAGTTCATTTTAGTCATCCTAAAAAATTTCACACATTAGATATAACCCATTTTCTTTTAATAAACCTTCATATTTCAGAATACAAATTACCCAAATATTGATTCGACACCATAACATTACATTCATGTGAGATATTAAATCTCACCTTTTTTTAGACAAGGTGAATCGATAACTCACCTTAAACCATATCACTATATTTGGATATGCTATTACCATCTACCAAAAATACCTTCATACTATATGTCACAGAAATTTAAAAAAAAATTAAAAAACGAATTTCAGGTCTAAAAATCATCCATTTTTTTGTAAATATGATTGTAAATTAATCATTTATTAGAAACTCTAAAAATTTCATGGAAATAATTACGTGATTCCATATTTTTATCAAGATGATATTTCTACCTCAAATTTAAAACAATATTCAATGTGTCTTATAAATCGATATTTTACAATCTATCTCTACTCCTATTTTCCATTAAAATATAATGAAGATTTTTTAATATATTGTTCTACTCTCCCTTAACAAAAAAAAATCCTTGAATACTATTTTCTATTGTCTTAAAAAAAATGTGTGATCATTGTTCTCATCAGATATCAGATAAATATATCTAGAGAGAATATTATCCCCATTTTTTGTGTAGTTTATATTATCCTAGGTGTTACCACATGGTGACATCTAAATAGCTCATAGATTTTTCAAAAAATTTACCATACACCTCAAAACCCATTAGGATTTATCTTCTATATTTTTTTATATCTATTAAATTATTATTGAATCAAAAATCATCTATAGATTAATTTTTTGACTAATAGTGAGACACTATAAAAATATATTCATACATTGAAATTATCACATATAAATGAGTCATCAAAATTATCTCTATGAATACTAAGACAAAATTATTTTTAGTAAACAAGAACATATTATAAAAAACATAAACTATGTCTATCTCAGTCACATAAAGCTATCGATGCTAGAAAAAAAAATTAATTTCATTTTCAATCCATATTTTTGTCATAATCTCTCTAACAAAATAAATTTAATGAATAAGAACAAAAAAATGTGTGATATGTGAAACATGTAAAGAATATTAAATGAAATAGTCAAATATATCGTCATTGTACATTTTTTATCCATAAAAATTATTATTTACATGACTCCTTCTTTGTATAATGTTATATAGCCTAGAGTTCTTATCACAAATTTTTCCATTATTATATCCATCTATAGAATGGTGAAACATATTAATATTAATAAATAAGATGTTTAAAAATATATAATTTTTATATAGGGTGGGAATACCACTTTTTTGGAAAACAATTGATATTCCAGTAAATACTTGGATTCATTGATATTGTTTCTTCTCCACCAATGTTTTTTCATATTGGTTAACAAATATCACTAAAATTAGTTTCTGGTACAAATTTTTGATTATTAAATCTCACATTGAACCAGTAGATCATTGAAAAAAAATTATATCTCTATAGTTTCAAATTTGGCTCTTCATTATATGATATTCCTTTTCCACTTCATGAAGATTCCAAAAAAATATTTTCAAAAAAAAGGTTTTTTTTAACTCCACTTATTGAATCTAATATCACATGTTTATTTCATGTGTTTTTATTATTTTGGTTGTATGAACATCCATTAATCCTATACACTTATTCACAATCATCACAAACACATATCCTATATTATAACCTCCCATTAATCTTATACCACATCAAACATATATTATAAATAGTTCTATATAAGTTGAGAGGGATACCATTGACATAATTAAGAAGTTGATTATGGTTGGACATGATTGACCGAACCATAGAACATTACATTCAAAGTAAAATACTATTTTTTATTATTTTTCCAACTTAATATCCAATTCCAACAATATTATAAATATAATTATTCCTTAATCACCCACATGCTCATAATTCATTCAGTAAAAAGGTTTTATAGGTTGTTTCTTTTTTAGTTGTGGGTTTTAACACACAAAAACTAGTTTTATTCATCAATAAATCCTCTATACTATGTTTTTATAATTATTTATCATAGTGAGAGTTTTACCATTTTTTATTTAATGCAACTTCATCCTCCATATGAGGTCCCTTTCTATAAACAATTTTTCTCACCCTTTATAATGATCTATGAATCATCCAAGGCATTAATCATACTTTTTTATTTATCTTTAAAAATAATCCACTCACACCTTTTCACAAGAAGTGTGTATTTAATTTATTAAATATTATTCTTAATCACAATGAGATATTCTTTTAATTTCTTCATTTATACTTTCTTTCATAATTTCAATGTCTACTACTATGAGTGTAACATACTGGAAGACTATAAAACCCTTCATTATGCTCCATGATTTCCCTCCAGGATAGTGAACCTATTTTCCACCATAGAATGTTGTTTTTCATAATGGTAACATTCCTATAATAAATTGGATAAAAGGTAATCATTATGGGATAATTTTTCTTCAACATATTCTCACAGTAGCATCATCTTTCTATATGACCAATATTGAAAAATATAGTTCATCTTCCACGAGAGTCAAAACATTTGTGGTTATCATTTTTTTAGATGTTAATATAGAGATTTACCTTACATTATTAGGATTTTTATCTTAAAAATACATTCTCAGGATGTTCCCATAACTTCCACAATAGTATCACTTTTTCCAATTTTATATGAAAACCCTTTAATTAAAGCATGGAATAGATATTCCCTTTATTTATATCATCAATATTTTGAGAAAATAATACTCCAATTAATATTTTTTTCTTTGTTTAGATTCTTAACCACCTTATTTATTATTTACCTAATGATATTTATATCAATATCCTTCGACATTTGATCATTTTCTTTTAGTTATGCTATTAACTCCTCCATTTTGGATGCATCTTCATTTATATAATTTTTTTATACTGTAGTTGCATCATTAGACATAGGATTATATCATTCATGTCCAACTCTATGAACATCTTATTTCATATGTTTTGAAACACTACACCAAGAACATCAATTTTTTAATCTTAGAACTCATATTCTCTATGTCTCAATTTAGGGCCACCTCTTCTCTTTTAAACCTATTTCTCTATATATAAAAACATTTAATGCATTCATAGTCTTATTCATGTTTGATAACCTAGTAATAAACCTTATATTATCTATATTGGATATATTTTTTATCATGGGAAAAATATTATTTGAATTGATCACCATATTTCAGAGCCTCCTATTCCTTCTAAGACATTTAATTATACGTGAGGGTTTAATCATACCTCTAATTCTAATAGAAGATTTTATTCTTGAAATTATCTTTCTCAAATGGATTCATAATGTATTTTCCCTAATAAATTTAGTAAAAAACACTCATTTATTTTATATCATTTTCAATATAATCCATTATTTTTTTTAATCACTATATCCTTATACTTGGTTTTTTATTTGACCCCCCTTGCTTAATTTGAGTTAACCTATCTTGTATATTGATTTTTCAGTTCTTTCTCATGATTGTGTATCAATAATTTCATCCAATAAAAATATTATACTAATTATTTTAAAAAACCAAAAAAATTATGATTTCTCATGATTTTCATGTAATGTCCCTGAAATTGTGTATAACATTTTTAATTATATATATTTTTTATGAAACTACAAAAAAATTACAGCATGTGATTCTGATGCCCGGGGTACCCATAATGAACAGACGAAAAATGTAAATCTTTAAATAGAATGTCTGAGTGGTTTTCTTGAAATGTTGAATAAATATTTAATGGGTGCCTAAATTAGAAATTTGAGGGAACTGTAACATTTAAGATTGCGGGTTCACCCTAGGTGCTACTTATGTTTCATCGGAACATGACTCCGATGAGAAAACCTGAAAATGGAATAACCATTTATAAAATAATTAAATAAAATTATTTTATTTCTAAATTATTATAACTCATGAACGGAGACTCATATAATAATTTTGATACCACAACTAAACTCGTGAGGGAATGTTTTCCTCAGACAGATCCTAATAATGTTCGTTCCAGGAAAACAATGTAATTTAGTTTTCTATCATAAAAAAAATAATTTGGCAACAATTTTTTATTTTTAAATTCTATAAATCATAAATGGTAACTCTGATTTGAAATCCAATAGTACCACAGATCTTGTGGATGCGTTTTCCCCATTGGCAGAGCTTATCCTCGACCACCGCGGGTCTAGGGTGACTGTTAATAATTTAGGTACCTTTTTATGGTAAGATAAGTAAATTTGCATGTGGCGATTTCAATAATTTGAACTGGTGCTCAGATTAAAAATCTAATGGTACTGTGGAATTCTCAGTGATAGAATTTTCTTAGGAGAATCTTAACATAGAAAGGAAAGGGTCAAATGAAAAATGTTATTTTTGGACATTACAAAAATTTAATAAAATAACTCCATGGGTTATTTTATCACTTTTTGTAACAGTTGAGTGACGGGATAGACAGTGGAGTTAATATGTCATTCAATGAATTGACCTTTGGGTTTTGTAACCTCAACATTGGTTGTTTTATTGGATAGCTAAATGTGGATCATTAATGAACCACATAAATGTTATGCAACGTGGTATATTCATAATGTCTATTTAAACATGCCCATGCATGGGGTTTTGTCACTGAAGAGAGAAACCTCTCATGAACTGTTACAACATCTTCCACCAACCTAGGACGTGGCTTAGATATCTTTTGGAGGATTTGATGATGAGAACCAAAGTTCTTGAGCCTTATCCTTTGTCTCCAACACACTCGGACGTCGACACAACTTCATCGTTTACAACAGCTTCTATCGAGCTCGAGGTATGGGGTTCATGATTGATTTCTCCCATTTTCCCATTATTGAATATTAGGATTAACATGGATGAACCATCCATCTGGTTGTTCTGTGCATCATTCTTTAATAATGGAGGGTATTTTCGGGTACTCTTTATGATAGATTATATATTTAAAATATACAACCCAGGTTTTTATGCTAACGTGGAGGGTTCGGGCCAAATAAACACGGCCCGGACACTCCGCCAAACTTGATTGCGGTGCTGTTCTTTGGGTACAATTGAATTTTTGTGTCAATGTGGAACCAAGGGCCGCGCAGTTCATACGCTATCCTGGGAGGGACATAAGCATAGAAAATAATAAATGTAGACCACCAGAGCTTCACTAGTGGCTCCGAAAAGCTTCTTTGGAACAACATCACCAGCAA
The DNA here is from genome assembly GCA_963277665.1 of Viscum album. NCBI lineage: Eukaryota > Viridiplantae > Streptophyta > Magnoliopsida > Santalales > Viscaceae > Viscum > Viscum album. The sequence continues at coordinate 2,013,289,773 of OY728157.1, forward strand.
CTAAGGTAGGTGGTGGCTGGAACCTGCAGTTAGTGAAGGAACGATGCTACCCGATAGTGACAAGATGGTTAAGGGGGAAGCCGATCATTGTTAGCTCAGTTGAAGCAGGGTAGCACTCTATGGTAGAAGGTCGTGACTTCGAGCCTTGATAGAGGGAAGACATATGCAAACAAACCTATTGTAGGCTGGTTCTTATAGACCATCCATGGTTCTGTAGCATCAAGTGGTGCTATTTTTGAGTCAGGCGTCTTTCTACAGCTACACACCGCAGATGAAGGTCGGGACATCGAGTTGTGGCAGAGGGAAAATCCCACACATGAATAGTTTAGCGTGATCGGCCAGGAGAGGCGATGTCAACTGATGCCTCTATATTGATGTCCCGATCGACATCAACTTTTTGGGAGATGATCTTATGCCCTGTGTTCGAACAGTGGGTCAAGTGTTTCCCCAGCCCAGCGGGCGACACCATATAGGGTGTGTCGGGCCACACCCATGACACAACAGGCCCAGCTCAAGACCCGCGGGCCGAGCTGCAGCCCAACGGGCCTGACTAGGCCCATCTTGAGAAGGTCGAGCAAACCCCCATTTGGCTGGGGCCTGTGGGCTGGGTCGGGTCAGTTCGACCTGGTCACATCAGACACAGTCCCCTTTCAGCCCGATTACGTTTAATGAGGCATAACTCTTAATCCAGATGTCCATTTTATGAACAGTCAGTGGTGCTGGAACCCTTAGAAAAAGGATTTACTTTCAAAATACTCCAATTTACATTCAAAAAATTTTGGATTTTGGATAGGTTGGATCGTAACCGAATCTAACTGGGCCCTTGGCACTAAAATGCCTCTAACTTGCAGATCAAGTGTCCTGTTGGTGCACCGTCTATTTAGTTGGAACAATAATGATGTGACAGATCATTGTGTTACTCATTTTTGGATAATTGAGGTAGCTTTAGTAAAACCAATATCATTAAGAGAATATTCTAGTGGAAATAATTCTCATAGTGCATGGGTAATCCTTTGAATTACTATCAATTGTAGAGTTTCCATTTGTGGATCAAGATCATAGTGACCCTGTATGGATCAGTATCATAGCGACCATGTTTGGATCAGCATAATCACGATCATTTTTTGATTATCTTCATATAGACATTATGTGTATCAGCATCATACTGACCCTTTGTGGACCAACATCATATCGAACCTGTGTTGATTAGCATCATAAAGACGCTATGCAGATCAACATCCTAGTGAACCTATGTAGATCAGCATCATAGCATCCCAAAGTGGATGAGCATCATAACTACTATGTCTAGATTAACATCATAGGGACACTTTGTGGATCAACATCATAGGGACACTGTGTAGATCAGTATCATAAAGACCCTGTGAGGATCAGCATCCGAGCTTCCTTTGTCGATCAGTAGTGTGCGACCCGATGAGGGCCAGCCCCAGAATGACCCATCGTGGATCAGTGACATACGGCACTATGTGGATAGACAATGGAACAAATTTTTTTGGTTCATTTGTAGAATATACTAATGAAATAAAAAGATATAGCTTAATACTAATCATCATTATTCTTTACCATTTACTTTTATAGATTTTGTGAGTTGTCTTTTTATTTGTGCTTATTTATTGATATCATGCTATTCGGTTTTTCTTTTTTAAAATTATGTGATACCACAGGGGGTCTCAGGGTCCTTACTGGGTATTGTTATATTGACCCCTATGTAGGCTTCAGCAGCACCTAGTTGTGTCTTTTATAGATGAAGATCCTCTTTAGATGAGTCTCAAGGATTTATTAGTTGACGGTATATAGAGGTGACCAGTTTGGAGTATACCCGCAATGAAAAGCTATACCTACTATTCTAGTAGGATCCTTATAATACGACCTATGGTTCTTTATTCCCCTTTTATATATTTCTATTTTATTTGGTCTTGTATTATAGACCCATTACTTCAATACATACTTTTAAAATCTATGGTTTGTTTTAGTTGTGGTTTCACATTTATTATTTTGTGGTGTTTTACTTTTTCACATTGTACCTTATCTGTGTGTGTACATGATTTGAAGAACTGCATTCCCATTTTAGGTAAATGAAATTAGGGTTATACTCTCCAACACAAGAACTATGGAAGGTAGGAATGGGTTAGTCATGACACAAGCCTTATAGGATGGGTCTGGACAATGTGGTATCAAAGGAGGTCTGTTCTACTCGAAGAACAAAGAGTCTAGGTTTTTAGTGGAGCAATAGTTTTATGTGTCTTTAGTTTGGGATTCATTTCGGGAGTATAGTATTGGTGTGGTGACCGACATGTCCATACAACTTAACTTCGAGTTATGTTTTCTAATTCGATACACGAAAACCATAGTTTTGTGTGTTTTGAAAATGTTTTTATATTGATCTATTTTGAGTCAGCAGACCAGGTATGGATTTTTTACCATGGTTCATCTCAATTTTCATTCAAGATACCTCTATTTAGACCATATATTATTCTAATGTGTGAAAATGAGGATGGTCCATAGTGTGATAAGGTGTCAGTATAAGGATTTTTTTCTTGAGATGGTACTATTGGGTAGTGTACTAGAAATACCAAGGCTCATTGGTCAGTAGTTACCATAGACACTACCTATAGAGGAAACATGTATGATCTGTGACTTACATGGGTTTCAGTGATAGATACCCCTCTGGTTTAGAGGCCATCCTGACTAACATGTGGCTAAGTAATATCTTGAGGTGGTGAATGAGTATTCATATATCCAATGCACCATTAGATCAAATGGTGGTCTTAGATGTGAGCATTCTATATGGATCTACAGGGTGATGATAGGGTTTAGATTACCCCTATCATATGATGAGGTTTCTTTTCTATGGACAGAGCATGAGAATCATCATAAGATAATGGGTCTTGTTTAATAAATAACTAATGGGTATGTGTTCCCAGAAGCTTATACAACATTAGCAAGATGACATGTAGGTATCTAATGATTCGTCAAGGCATACTAACCATTCCATGTACTTCATGAATACCATAAGAATAGTGTATCAATGATCATACCTCCGAGAATGTTGTTTTTCGGGACATCCGAGAAAGCACTATTCATCTATGCATTCATACTTTTGTAAGAGTGATAGAGATAACCTGTGTGGTTGAATGTTCTTTGGCTGATCAGATACAGAATATGAATATTATCAGTGGTAAAGATAGATAACTAACACCAGCCTCATAGACTTGGGTGTGTAAAATTTTTTGGAAGATGAAGTGATGGTCACAGATGAATCTGAATGAAAGTTGACATGGAAGGGGAGCTATGAGAACATAATGAGGTGGTATACATTTGACATGATACAACCACCTCCACATTGTAGTCCCCACTAGGATTAGAGAGCTAGAGTATAGGGAATGAGAGTAGCTTTAGGCAGTCAACGGGTGTGACCAAAGGGCTCCATGAATGATTCGATGTACGGCCTATGTCTACTATTAGAAATCGTAAATAATAGAAATATGTAGAAAATATTCCTTCATGTAAATAATCTTGTTCAATATATAAATTTTCCAGATAAAACAATTACTTGAACCTTATATCTCATGATACCAATGAAAATAAACTCGATAATCACAATTATGGCGACAGTGTGATCAGACGCTTGAGGCAACAGATTCAGTTGGAATGTCTTGGTTTCAGCATCGAGGCCATATAGTGTTAGTTTAATCATGGGAGGTTCATCTATAGTTCGTGATAATATATACTATTTTAGGCATAAAAATGTGTTATGTCTACAATATTGGAATGAGGGTTTCTTTGGTCGGCGAAAAATGAAACTCAGGAGGCATGTGATAAGCTAATGCATTGGATGGAGCAGTCGGTCACTCTTTAGTCTGCCAACACTTCCCACGTGATAGTAGGTGTTTTGTGTTTTTATTTCCCAATAGTAGTGATAGAGTGCATGATATTCCTTTTTAAATCTGTTTCTATGATTAACTACATACAAGGTGAGAGAGATCAGATTTGGATTATACCCAGGGATGACACTGATTTGTTCAACTGCATATCGGATGGCTCCCATGGAACACTGGGAGATGAGTGTATAGTTGGGAGACTATCAGAGGTAGTGAATGGTAAGACCCAGAGTTTGAGGTTATGTGTATATTACTGACACATTAACAATGTGTCCATGGAAAATAAGAACCCATTATGAAAAAATTGATGGGCGCATCAATTAGTTAAAAGGGTGTATCCTTTTACATGGATAGAATGTTTACCATTGGATTTTCAGTTGTTGAGTCAACAACGATGGATGGAATTTTACCAGTAATATGAATTCAAGATAGTTTTTAATCTAGGTAAGGGTGATGTGGTGGTATATGCACTCAGTCGGAGGGCAGGTATGTTGTTTCTGAGTGAGGTGGCCAAGTTGGAAGTGTTGTTGTAGACATCCTTTGTGGATAATGATAGAGACACTTACCCCAAGTCTACGACTTCCACTCCCCACCTTAATCTGCGAGTTTGGGAAGCACAAAATGGATATGTGGACTGAGAGAACTGACTTATGAAGATATCATATTGATAGGCTCTTGAATGACTTTATGAAGGTGGGGAGTATGTCGTCCACTTCATAGGATGCACCGTGGAACCAGTGACACTACTAGAGGAGGTGTTGAGGGAGTTCCACACATCCTATTTGGCTGTATATTTGTGTGTGAAAATTTTTAACCAGGATCGCCATTATTATAACTAGTGTACAGTGATGGAGAATTAGTTGAAATGTTATTTTCAAGATGCCTCCCAAGTCAGTAAGTAACATCCTGTCATTTAGATCCAGCAGGCTTCACACAACCACTTGATGTGCCAGAATGGAAGTTGGATGGTAACTCCTTGGAAATTGTGATAGGGTAACCCCATACGTGTAGGTTCCATGATTCCATCAATTTCATATTTAATGACATACCTATACATACCACTTCTTTCCCATTCGATTTTATTTTGGTTTCTTTTTAGGATTTATAAAAAAAATCGTTTTGTGTTAAATAGTGAAAATACTGAATTTTAATTGAAAACATACTTTTAGATAAATTATTTGTAATTTAAAATTATATTTTGAATATTTATTAATGTATAATTAGTTAAATTATATATAAATTAGTATAATTTATTACATTTTCATCATTTTCATTTTAATTTTTGATAAAATATCCTTGTACTGTTTTGAACAATTTATCTTTAAAAATCTATTAACTCATCGTATATGTCGGTTTAATTTTAAATTAAAATTTTAAACTCCTTAAAATTTTATTATTAAAAATGTATTTAATATTTGGGATCAAAATAACTTATAATTTATAATAAGTTCAACATAATGTTTTACTGAAATTAATATTAAAAATATTTCAAATTAATTATCTCAGATAATGTAAAAATGGATTTACCGTTGGTTTAAATAAGAGGATATGTTTTTAAAATGTCATTTAATATTATAAATATCCCATTACCTGGCCTTATTACCACCATAAATCTTCTTTTTTTATAATGGGCGAATTATTAAGCCTCTAAAGTGACGAAAACACGTGTATGATTGAATATTATCAAAACATTACAAGTGTGTCACTAACCTAACTTATAAACAGTTTCCCACTCTCCTACCTTATTCACACTATAAAACCTATTATTACAATAAATAGAATCCAAAAATCAATTAAATAATTCATTCCCAACATAATATAATACTTATTTTTTGCATAATCTCATCTTGGTATGGCGTTTGTGAAAACCTAAAGGGGATGCCCAAATAAAGGGTAAAGTTCATCAATGAGTGTTTTATATTTTATTTATTTCATAAACTCATTAAAATATTATTAAAAAATAATGATATAATAAAATAAGTATATTCTATATACTGTGATTTATTTAAACAGTATCTAGACTTACATCCTTTTACCCTTACATCAAATGGGTTATAAAATCATCGTCTGAGTGTTCGACAAACTACCCCCTCACGATCTTAAGTCATTCATTATTTGATTTCCATAATTAATGTCTAGGTATGATTATATATATAGTATTTATATGATATATATAATATATTTATACATATTTAGTCACTATATCACATATATATATACGCATAGTTTCCAATCTGTATGAGACATGATAACATCGCTTGTGTGTACGACATACTACTACATCACAAAGTGACGTGATTAACCTTAAACTAAAACATTATATGAAATATAATTACGATAAATATAAATTCAATATGCGATATAAGAGAAATATTTTTTATATTCATTACTTATTATTCATTTTTAAAATATAAAATATCATTTTCTTTTTTTACACATAAAGACGATAATATCATTTTTATAGCTACAGACTAGCACCTTCACATAGCGATGTGATGATCTATTCATCGCCAAATGACATATATGAGATATATATATATATATATATATATGGTACACATCATATTATTATCATTATAAAAGGTAAAATATTTCTTACCATCTATCAATAATGATCATTGAAAAATGAAAAAGGTACCTTTGAGAATGTATAACCTACCATCTCTATGAGAGAAATGTACATAATTTCTTAAAACCATTTCTAAATATGGGTATTAAAAGTATAATGGATATAAAAATATTTTAATTATTTCATCAGTATTATTCTTGAGACGATATAACTATAAAATATTTACCAGAATTGGATCTCTAATGACAAAACACGCATGAGGAAAAAAGGCAATTAACACCCGAAAAAAAACATTATAAGATTTATTAGCCCATAAAAGATGATAATATTCGTTTTTTATTACATAATATTCATGTTAATTATTAATCATGGACACCATTATTAGTAAATTTTAATCTTTGAACATTATTTCATATTATGATTGTAATTCCTTCTTAAAAGTCACTATTACAGGGTACCTTCTTGAACATCTCATAAAACACATAATGGTATGGATTTAATGTTTATATTTTATTTTCAAGGCTCTTATGATATATGAAACAATTCATTATTTTAGAATACTTGGAGATTAAATTTGGAAGACCACCAATGTGGGCTTTGAACCAACCACATTTTGGGAAAACTGATTTGGAAAACAGCACAATAAATGTACTGTATAGGAATTAATTGAAGACATATGATTCTGAAAATTTATATGAACATAGAGGATATTATTGGGAACATTTAATTTAATAGTGTCCCAAGATAATTCTTATCTTTGAATGGTGTTCTAGGCATTCCAAGTTGATGATAAAATCATTGGCCAGATTCTGACGCCTAGAAAAAAATCCCACCATTTAATCATATCTCTCGAACCACATATTATTTTCTGCTGAAATTTTATATGAATTTATATAGAATCCAGGGAAACATTTTATAATACTATGGACCACTCAAATTCTTTCTTATAGAATGTCATTTTGGAAAGTCTTTCCTATGGATGCAAGCTGGATTCCATTTGGGGGGAAGAGTTGAAAAGTATCATCTCCATTAATTTTCCACCCACCTTTCCCCACCACAATTAATTAAAGGGACATGGGATGATAGGGGATAAGAAAAAGGATTTTTAAATACCTATTTAAAGAATTAGTGGTGGAGGATTTAGGGATCATGGAGTATTTTTTTCATTGTAATGTTATTATTCCAAATTGTCTTTGTAGCATTTTTCCTTCCCATATAAGTTTTTCGAATCACCTTATTTTTCAATAAAAGTTCTTATTCTTATCTTTTTATTTTCATATTAATATCACCTTGATAACATTGCCTAAAGGCTTGATCTTTTTTCACACCAAACCTTGTGATTTTTTTCTCACAACGGTGGAGTGATCATTATTTTGTTTTTTTACTTCTTCAATTCCACCATCATAAGTCAACTTCCCACTTCCATTGAGAACATGTCATCAATGGAGGTATATCACTTTTATGGGTTGATCCAAGTGATTTGCAAGAGTCTGGATTGGATGATATTTATCACTATATAATTGTAATTAATTTCTTTTATTTTAGCTTCTTTAATTCAATGATTTTATTAGCATGTGTTGGATGGTTTTTAATCATTATGTGTTGAGGTTAGTTTGAATTCATTGAATGATTCCTTCATGGGTTAATGAAATTGAAATTTTAAAACGAGGAATTCATCAAATCCACCCAAAGAAATAACCTTGGATCAACTCATTTTCTCATAATTATAATTCACATAGATCTTTTAGAGCTATTTTAAAACCATGTATAATATAAAAAAAGTTGTCTACTTCATAGAAAAAAAATATATCTCTTTTTATTGAGTTTTTAAAGGTTTTTCTTAGGTCTCTGAGGATTCGGAAACCCAAGTGACACTGCATGTGACCACTTAAACCATTGAACATGGGTAAATTTGGGTGTAACCTAATTTTTTCACTGTTTCCAGGGACCCAAGTTAGTTATATTAGACACCATCATCCTTTTCTAACCACACGTTCTCTATTCTCACCCCCACCACTCTTATCTTTACCCCTTTCTTTTGGTGTGTGTCCTGAGAATCTAGAATCCAACATTATGTCTTCTCTAATGGAGTATCATACAAATTACCATGTCTCAAACTAATGAAGTAATTAAATGGAAATTCAATATTGGAATGCTCCCAAATTAGAAAATTTCTTTGATCAACCCTTGATTAATTACCACACACCTAGTGACATTTACAATCATTTGGATGATGAATATTTAATGGATAAATATTTAGCCCTCTCAAGGATGGTTGAAGAGTTGAATCATGGGGATGTCCATGATGATCAACCACATACAAATTCTATTCCTCCAACACTGATTGGAAAATTGTGTAATCAAATGGATATAATGAGTTCTGAGGTATCATCTTTGAGATTAGAACTGCAACGCATTAATAACTGTGAGGAACTCATCCCAACAACAAATGTACCTTCCAAAACCTTATGTGGATTGTCTAGTTTCCCAAAAACATATCATTAATTTATTAAAGAATCAAAATTTGGATTTGGGGTTGGGGAAGTAAGTCAATAAATTTTTAAAGGGTCTTTAAATCAGGTAGAAATTGATTTCATGTATTCACAAGAGGGAAATTTGACATATTGGATTGAGTCTTCTATGTATAACTCTATTGATTATTTTTAAAAACACAAATCACTAAACCAATTAGTGAAATTATAAACATTGATTCCATACCCATTCTTGATATTAATCTCTCCAATTTGGTTGTTGAATCTTCAATTCTAAAGGAACCAATTTTGTTGAAAAATATGGAAAATGAAACTGAGTTGGATTCAAAATCTAAAGCTATGTTTGAATGTCATATGCAACCCAATATCAAAATTTTCATCCTTCCATCCCCACACAAGTATCTCTTAATTTGGTATAATTAGGAGCTTTCAATTGGAATTCCTTCTTCTCTTGAAACTAAAAAATTTGGAATGCTCATTTATTTCTTAAAAAAGACTACATAGGAATCTAGAACAACAATTTTTTATATTCCTTGGATTTTCCCACTAATTTTATAACATAGGTGTTTAAATGAAAAATTTTCTAATAAAATAATGAATCTATATAAATTAGAAGTTGAAAAATATGGGGTCCTTAAAATTTTGAACGTTGGTATGAGGTAAGTTAGAGGGTTCATGTCGAGCTAGAGACGTTAAACAAAAGCGTTGCATGGGTGAAAACTCGTGGTTTTAATGTTTTATTTTATTTAATTAGTAAATTAGACTGTTGACATGTTCTTATTTAATGAGTAAGGATGGGTATGATAGGGGTGCAACATATTCATTCGTGACACGTGGTGTGATCCCTGAGTAATACCTTACCCAAAAATTTAATAGAAGGCTATGTATCATTATTTTATTTTATTTTTATATTTTTGTAGTTTAAAAATAATAATAATAATAATAATAATTTGGATTGATGACATGTTATTATTTTATGATTAAGGATGCGTATGGAAGGGGAGCACCATATTTATCTGTGTCACATGGTGTGATCCCTGAGCAATACCATACTGATAAATTTAAGATAAGACAATGTATCATGACTTTGTTTTATTTTATTTTTATGTTTTTTAGGTTAAAAAAATAAAAAATATATATAATAAAAAACATTAAAGGCATGTCGTAGGTCATTGGGAAAAGCAGTTCAGAACTATCTATGACATTAGAACTCGAACCAGGACTAAAGGGAGACTAGGGAATACATTTTATACATCAACCACCAGTTTACTTCATTCCATGATTTTAATTTTCAATGTCTTATTTTAACTTCTACCCTACCCCCTTCTAATTTTTCATTTCATTAAACACTGGGGACAATGTTATTCTATGTTTGGGGAGATAAAATAAAAGCATTGATTTGTTTTCATCATTAAATGTGTGGAAGAAAAATTTTCATAATCCTTGGACATGATAACACACATTGCAAACTCTGAAATTGGATATCAAATAATTTTTAATGCCTTGATTCTGATATTAATGCATGTTTATGTTCATGTGAATATATTTTGGAATGTGTGGTTTTGCGATGTGATTGTTCACCATTTATATTTTCATCAATTTATTTAAAAAAAACAATGCACGTACTCTAGATTGTGGGGTATTAGTTTGAGTTTATGGGGTCCATAATAAATTACATAGGGTTGGAGATCAATTAAATTTTATCATGAGTATTCAAAAAAAATTGCACAGAGAGCAAAATATTGACCTAATGTATAGCATTCGGCACATGGGGATTGTGACTCCAAAGTTGTCTTGCCCGGAGTTGGTCATTTTATCTCTATTTTTTTAATTATAATTTTTTTTGTTTGAGTTAACTTGAGATGATTCCTGAGCATGTGAGATTCACATTATTCCCAATGGTCTTTGATCCTGGTGTTCATTGGCAAAGTCTTGCTACATGGGTTGACTCGATTGATTTAAAGTTCAATTACCATGGAAAAATTGAATAAAAACAAACAAAAAAATCAAAAAAATGATTACAAATATTAATATTTAGTTTTTATTCCTCCTAGTGCTTCCATCATTTCTACCACAAATGAAAATTAACCCCGATATCTATTGTGACCCACAACTCTTCATTATGCTTAATTGAAATTGGATAAAATGTGGTGATGAATTTGAACAAAGGAATGGGATTGGCTTGGGATATTCCTATGAACCTAGATGGTATTAAATGATTTTTATGGGATTCATAATTTTTTTTGTATGATAGTTTTTTGGTGAGAAATGTGTATTAAAATGTTTTTGGAAAAGGGAAATCAAATTTCAAATTTTTGAGAAATATTTTTCTCACGACTAGAAAAACTCAAGTTAGGGGGTGTGGTTAGCCCTTAAAAGAGGTTAATATTAATTGTTTATAATATATTATTCATGTGATTTAAAAATCATTTACATCATTATTATTGAATTTTACACTTTGAACATTATTTCACATTATGGTGGTAATTCCTTCTTAAAATGCATTATTACATGGTACCTTCTTGAACATAACATAAAACACATAATGGTATTGATTGTATGTTTATATTTTACTTTTAGGTATAACATGATATATGGGAAAATTCATTTTTTTAGTACAAGGTGATTCAATTTGTAATACCACAATAATGGGCTTCGAACCAACCACATTCTGGGAGAAGTGATTTGGACAGCAGCCCAATAAAAGTACGGTATAGGATAGAAGTTAAGCCCTATGATTCTGAAAATTTAAATGAATATAGAGGGTATTATTGGGATCATTTAATATAACAGTGGATCAAGCTAATTGAGATGTTTTATTGGGGTTCCAGGCGGCCCAAGTTGATGGCGACAGATTAGGCCAGAATCTTGGGCCCTGAAAAACATCCCACCATTTAAATCATATCCTGCGAACCACATATTATATAGGGCGAAATTTTATAGGATTTTAGAGGGGATCCAGTGATAAATTTTATAATTTTATGGAATACTCTAATTAGTTCATATAGAAGGTCCTTTCGGCGTGTCTTTCCGGTGGATGCATGCTGGATACCATTTCGGGGGAAGAGTGGAAAAGTCCCATCTCCATTAATTTTCCACCCACTATTCCCCACCACAATTAATTAAAAGAACATGGGATGATGGGGGTTCGGAAAAAGGATTACTAAATTATTATTTAAGGGAGTATTGGTGGAGGATTTAAGGATCTTGGAGCTTTTTTTCATTTTAATGTTATTATGCCAAGTTATCTTTGTAGCATTTTTCCTTCTGATGAATGTTGTTCGAGTCACATTCATTTTCAATAAAAGGTCTTCTTCTTCTCTCGTTATGTAATTATTAATATCACCATTATATTTTTTCCTCAAGGTGTGTGATTTTACACAATAAACCTTTTGATTTTGTTCACAAAATGGTGGAGTTATCGTTATTTTGTAGTTTTTACTTTTCAATTCCACCCTCATATGTCTAATTCTTGCTTCCGTTGAGAACATGTCATCAATGGAGGGCTATATCTTTTATGTGTTGATCCAAGGGAGTATAAAAGGGATTTGTTGGATGTTATTTATCACTAAATAATTTTACTATATCTTTCATATGAGATTCATTCATTAAATGATTTTCTCTCTTCCTCTTGTTTATTGAGTTTATTCGCCCCACTTTTATGTGATAATTATATCCTTCGCCTTAGTGTTCTAATGAATATGATCATACAAGTGTATAGGTTATTAGAATGTGTTAGGATGGTATTCAATCGGTATGTGATGAGGTTATTTTAAATTTATAGAATCAATCCTTCTATATTTAATGAAATTGAAATCATAAAAAAATGAATTCATCCAATCCACCCAGACCAATAACCTTGGGTCAACTCATTTTCTCATAGTTTGGATTCACATAGAACTTTTTGTGCTCTTTTAAAACCATCTACAATAAACCAAAGTTGGCCACTTCATATAAAAAAATACATCTCTTTTTATTGAGTGTCAAAAATAATAAAATTCTTAAACCATTATACATGATGTCAAATCATGTTCTACAAAAAGAATGCGTAAGGGAATAGACTTCATCTGAATTTCATTTCATTGAGGAATATTTTAATGTTGTGATCTAAATTTATCATATAAAATTGAATTACATACCTATTAGAATTTTAGATCCTAATTCTTTAATAATTCATTTTATCTTATGTATCAATTATAAATATATAATACAATGGTATTTGAAATGAAAATATCTCAATTTTTTCATTATGTTCTATTACTTCTTTGTTGATGTAGATATTGTATTTTTATGTGTATATATAAATTTGATTAACTTATGTTTTATTTACACATGTTTTATTGGTAAATAAATTTGATACACGCTTTTTATTAATTTATCATGAATCACTTAAATATTATGATCATTGTAACACTATCTTTAGAAACCTCATTCTAATAGATATTTTTTATTTTGGAAATTCTGTTGAATGAATTTATTTGAACATTGTTAAAAAAATCAATTCATATTAATCTACTTTAGTTATTCATTATATTTTTAAAAAACAGTAACAATTTTCAACTATTTGTTTCTTACATTTATATAAAACATTATATAAAGAAAATCCTATTTTATTTCCCTCTTTAGTCATTTTTTTCAAAACTGTGTTTTCTAAAAAAAATCAATCATTTTTGGACCATTTCAAATTAGTTTTTTAATTAAAATTTTTGACATATTTTATTTTTTAAAAATGTTTTCATAAGATTATTCATGTCATTTTCCATACACGAATGTTTTTATGTCTTTTTATAGTGTAAAAGAAATGTACCATTTAACATGTATGGAAGGTATTGCATTTTTCACTAACATGCACATTAATTATTTGAAGCATCCTATTATTATTTCTAATGTTATATTGAGTCACATTCCTTGGATCATTAGATGTTACACTTTCACAAAATATCTATACTATTTATCATGTATATTTTTATTCCTTAAACCATATATCATTTTATGATTTGGTGTTCTACATAGAAATTTATAAGATAGAATTTGGAAATATTGATAAATCTTAATTCATTACTCACTACAGATTGTTGATGATAAAAAATATTGATTCATGAAATATGTTGATTATGAGATATATGGGGAAAGATTTTGACTTGTAGTGATAGGTGGGGCAAAGAATTATAAAGCCCCAGAATACAATGGTAGTTATAATGAGGCTATTAAGTTAATTTAGAATTAAATTAGATTTTTCATAGGTTAATCAATCATGTAAAAGGATTTAATGGTTGAGGTATCATGTTCCTAAGACATGAAATCCAATAATTTAGTATTTCTTCCTTAATAACTGAAGTATTAATATCCATGATATTTTAAAAATTATATTATCTATGGATTCATTTCACTCTCAACAACTTATTAAATAGAATGTGTTTTTAGTTATTTCACAAGTTTTATTGTTTGTGACATATTATTATGATTGACATGTAATTGATTAAATAAATTTTTTGTTTTGTTATTTATCATTCAATATTATTACTAATTATTGATTCATGGTAGAATCTAATGTACTTAACCCTTACTGAGTATTTCAGATCACCAGTGTTTTTTTCAATTCCAAATAATCCAAAAAGTGTATAATGATTGACATGAAAGGATTTTCTAGAAGAACTAAGTCTATAATCAAAATATATTATGTTTTCATAATTTTGTCTTCAATTGTAATGTAGTACTCAAAGAAGTGTCTGTTTTACCATTATTAATAAATTATTTAATCCATTGGGATGTGATTCTTGGTATCTAATTCCAATTTAATAAAAAAGAAATCAACTTCACGAAAATGGGTTTTGAGTCACTAAAAATGGAATCAGAGGATGTTTACTATGATCCTTTTGAAATATAATTAATAAAATATAGATTTGGTATCATAACCCAATGATCTAATTTTAGTATAATTAGAGAATAACATCCAAATTTTATAGTAAGGTATATATTTTGTGGTTTAACCATTAAATAGATTGATATCGGGAAATAACAAGTGGGTATCATTCTAGAACATATGTATAATGGAGAGATAATGCTGGAAATGATTTATTTGTCTTTAGCTGATAATAACATATTGCATAACAATGAGTCTTACAATACACTTGGTTTGAAACTACCATGGGTATGCATATGATAAATCAAATTAAATTTAAAAACAATTATAATGTTTTTAAATATATGATTCTAATGAATGTACAAGGATAAAACAAATGTGTGTTTGATTTAAAATAATGTGTATTAAAGGAGTATGAAAATGTTTTATGTTGGAAAAATATGGGAATAAATCAACGAATTGCTTAAGAAAAATGATGAGTGTAATGAAGGAAATATATTTCCAAATATTGATCAATTTATAATTATTTTTATTAAATATGGGTAATCAGGGAGTTAATAGAGTCAATGTACTCTTTTAAATGGTAAAAACTATTGAAATGAATGATATTTTGTAAAACTGATGGATGATGTAATTTTTTTATTTTTGATCATGAATTAAATTGTAGATGTTTTTTACGGATGTAATTTTGGTTATAAATATCTTGAAACATCTATGGTGTGAATTTTTAGAAGCCTATATGTATTAATTAACATAAATATAACGGATACAATCATGGGAATATATGTTTATGTTTGATCAAATGTAAATATTCTAAAATAGTTTTTTTTTCTGTTTTATGGCATTCGATTCACCCATGATTAAGCAAATTTAAGATGATTTTTTTAAAATTCTATGTTTTAGGAGAAAATTTATTTATGTAATATTGAATTTAAATTTTAAAGACAGAATTTTATAGGTATTGATTACCTTTTGGGTTAGTATGATCACTAAAGAAGTTTATAATAATTTTAAGATAAATTTTTTATGTATTGTAAATGTACTAATAATAAAATAAGATAAGTCATATTTATATTCATAGTAAAGTGTTTATTTAATAGGTAATTATGGATGTCCATTATATTTATTTTTGAATAATGTAGGTATAATATTAATATAGTTTATAATAAGTAAATTCAAAATATTTGGTAACATTCCATGATAGTAGCTAAGTCGACAAGGCTCTAACCCATGACTGGTGAGAGATAAGGTTTTGTCACCTACCACTATCTGACACAATGTCCTAGATAATATGTCTTTATTTATAAGTAAATTAATTGTTAATTAAAAATTCATGATGAACCAATGGACTTCATTACATCACCGCTTCACCACTTCACCACTTCAGCACAAAAACCGTATAGGCTTCACATCAATTCAAGCATTCATACAGACAAACCACACATTTGGAGCCGAAACAAATCACGGAACCGGTCTCCTCGAACGCCCACCGGTGTGACCGTCAACACCAGTCCAAAACCAGAAACCCAACAGCCGACTCCAGTTAGAGATAGCCCTAACCCTCCAGCGACGTGAGATGAACCCAAAGAGCTCATCCACAAAAGGCAATGATGAAACCAGAACGAGAAAGTCTAGGCTGTCCGGACGTCGCACCCTACTCCGCGGATAACCACAGTGCAATCTCGAAAAAAGGGCACACCGAATACCCCTTAACCACCAGCAAGAATCCAATGCAAAATCACCCAAAAATAATCACTAAGAACTTCACAATGCAGCCAAAACCAACCATCCGCCGCACATCAACCATCACCATATCCAAAGATTCAACCCAGAAGACAAATTGCAAAAACACCGAACCAGCCGAACTTCAACGATGGAAACAACAATGCAAAATTACAAAACAGACCTGCTGGAAGGATTGTAGGGTCGTCGGAAGCCAGAAATACCCCTCCCCTCTGCGATACTCCGGGGGCAATGCAAAACGGAACATTGACCGCCACGACGCCTTCGCCGCCGATTCCAGACAAAGATCCCACACCGAGAAGCCTTCTCACACCTGCCACGACGCCTTTCCCCGCCAGATCCGATATCGACTCACCATCGACTGTCGAGACACACCACAGCACCTCTACAGATCTGGTGAATCCGGAATCCATGCACGCCGAAGCACACCACAACGAGACCAGAAGATGAAGCCATCCACGGGCCACCGGAGGAGCGGAGGAGAGGAGGGGACGATGTCGGAGGCGGAACCCTAGCGCCACGAGATGAGAGACCCAATGCCGCTCAGAGGCGTCTTATCCACAATTATATGACATTATAATAAATAAAATTTTATTCAAATATCAATAACTTTATAGTCGAGATAAATTTTAAATTTTAGTGGTGAAAATTTTATAAGGTTGTAAGAATAGAACACCCTAAAATTAAAAAAAGTAGAAAATGGTATTTGATATTCTATACATCATGTAACATTAATATAAGAAAAAATATATAATACCAAAAAACTCTAAAATATATTAATTTTTAAATAAATCCTATCTCTTCAATATCTTTTATCATACATAACACTGAGTTAAGCTTGTGTTACATTAAACACTTATTTTAGATTATGTTATAAATAACACAGTGTTTAAATGAAACATAACATATTATTAAAATATAATTAATTAATATGATACTTATCTCTAAATAATAGGAATTTATGTATGATTTCTTTAAAAAAATTATGAATATTATAGTTATTTATTTAATAAGAAATAAAATATTAATCAATTGAATGTAAAGGACTTGTTGTTTACAATATGTGTCTTTCTAAAAAATGTCTCACTCACCCATGGCACACATAAATAAATATTAATATGAAAAAATAAACTAACTTTTTGAAATAATAATATAGAAAATATTTTAGGGTGAATTTTATTGATTTCTCTGCAATGTTTATTTTTTTAATGGTGAAAAAATAGATAATTTAAATTAAAAACCAAATGTTAATTAAAATTAAAATGAATTATAAATTTAATTTGTTTTAATGTATAATTAATTTAATTATATATAAATTAATAATGTTTTATTAATTTTAAGAATATTAATATTTTATTGTGAAATAATTTTTTTTAATCATTTGATCATTTTATTATTAAATTGCATACTTTCCCCTGACATTGATGGAATTAGTTTTAAAATAAAATTATCCACTTCTATTAATTTAATTTGGAATAATTAATTATATAATTTTTATAATATTAATTTATAATTTATAATAATTTTAAATTAATATTCAACTCAAATTTATTGTGAAAACAGTAAAAATTAATTATTGTGGTTAAGGAAAGAATTGGATTTAATAGGGGTTAAAAAAGGATGATAAGGTTTAAAAATGACCTAAACACTTACAAAATTATACATTTATATATATATTCAAACATTCTATCTTATATGTTCAATAATTTCATATTTTGGATGCTTTTTGGAATGATGAAAACTTTGGTATTATTGAATCTTTTTAAAAAATTACATGTTTAACACTCACCCCACTTACAAAGGCCGCCACTCTTCTTCCTTCATCACACCCTTAAAAATATTAAAAATACAAAAAAAAATTACCAAATTCCCAAACCACACAATAAAAGACATAATTTGTGAAGAAATAGAACCTAGTATTCTATTACTGAAAACATATAGAGGATACTCGAAGAAGAAATACCATTCTTCAACAGGAATTTATTTTATTCATTTTTCAACTCAATAACATTGTATTAAACCATGGGGATATGATAACATCATTACATTACATATATTGGTATGTTTTTATATTAAGATCATGTCCTAAAACTGTATCCACTTCCATCAAATGGGTTATGAATTCATCGTTCGTGTGTAATGTGAACTATCATATCGCCAATCGATGCCATTCGTTCTTCCCTTACGAACATTAATGGATGGGTTAGATGATCAATATAAAGTATTAACAGGATAATTATATCACATATATTCCACCATAGTCAGTATATCCATTCTGTTTTTACACTCCATTTTATAGGATACACGATAACATCACTCACATGTTTGTCGGACTGCCGCCTATTGAAGCGATGTGATCTTTCATTCATTATTTCATTACATGGAAGGAAATAAAGAAGCTTTTGAAGAATATAATTGATATTTATGAACTAATTATTATATTAAATATATATTTACAATTCATAAAATATAAAATATAAAATTATTATTTTACCCATAAATATAACAACATTGATCATGTATGTGTGGAATACCGCCTTTATGAAGCGATGTGACACTCATTTCATCACCACACCACATGGATGACATATATACATACATACATACATACATATATATATATATATGTGTGTGTGTGTGTCTATTTGTGTGTGTTTATATTTAAATAAATATTTTTTTATATATTACATATTGATAATTCTAGAATGGTAAATTATTACACAGTTTCATTCCATGACTAAAATTTTAAATGAAAATGTTACTAATGTGTGTATATGACCTGATGTTTCCATTAGTATTAAACAATTCATTTCTCAAAACCATATTTCATGATATTTATCAAATGATTAATTGATAAAGAAATATAATTATTATTTCATTAATATTAATATTAAGAATATAGAACTATATAATACGAACAAGTACCTGATATTTCATGAAGAATTGTGAATGAGAAAACAAGGTATCCAACACCAGAAACAATAAAAACATTAATTATTTTTAAAAGGAAGTGTGAGGCATGGTGTTTCATCTCGATTTTATTTTATTGAGTCATATTTTAATGTTATGAACAAAATATGTTTAATAAGGTGTATATAATACACCGTTGATGATTTATATCAATATTAATTATCTATTCAGCTAATTTTAAAATACAATTGAAATTCTTTTATTGAAGGGGATTTGACTAAAAATCACAAAGTCTTAAATAGTTTGTTTGCTAAATTTTGATTCCTTTGGTTATATTACTTATTTTTTTATTGATATTATATGATTATGGTTATTATTACATTTTTTTATATACACATGTTTTATTTGGATTGACAGTTGATACTCATAATTGATCCATTGATCATTCTCTCATCAATGTTATGATCCTTGTAATGATTTATTTCACAATCACTTTATAATTTAGAATAATTATTTTGAATTTCAGTTTGAAGGAATTTATTTGATAATTATAAAATTATCCCATTTAATTTTACTATTCTATGTATATTCATGGAATTTTTAATTAATTGTACCATTTTCCAAGACATTAGTACTTAAAATGTTATCAATAACATTTTTATTAAATTTTTATATAATTTATATCTTTGATCATAAGTATATTTTCTTTTAAAACAATGAACTCAGTTATTATTTTTAAATGTAATTAATGATTTAAAAATTATTTATTAATTATATTTTTACTCATTTTCTATTTTATTAAATTTAATTTTCGAAACTATGAACTTGTATAACCATCTTATAGCGAAAGAAAAAATATTCTTTTCAACTTCTATATAATTTATTTAATTACTAATATACAAGAATAAAATTTCATTTATGAATACATTCCATGTTTGTAAAGTTATATTTTAAAAAATATTTCTACATAATATTGTGCGAATTAAATATTTTAAAATATATTTTCCTAGAAATGGAATTTCAAAATCAAATAAAAAATTATTTTCAATATGAATACTAAATTTTACTCAATATAGATTTTAAAATTTTATTATTATTATTATTTATATTCATAAATGAGACAAACAATTTATTTTTCCAAAAATACAATGAGGATTTTATTTTTTTAAAAAAATATTTATTCTTCATATGGAATGTTTTTGATTAATTTGACCATGTGTAGTATTTAAATTCACATCCTTGTTTCATATTCTACTCTTCAATATCCCATTGAATTATTTACATTATTGTGATACATGGAAATTAGATTTCACTTAAATATCCATGTTATTTAACATGGATATGGTTATTTCATAAACTATATACCATTAAAGCATATGGTGATCAAACAATGTATGTTATTTTATTGAATGGGGAAATACTGATAAATTTTTATTCCTTTTTAAATAGAGATATTTAATGTTTTGGAATGTTAATTTAGGAATAAAATCAATTATTCATTATATGAGAAATGAATTAGACCATCATTTATGCGTGGGTCATCAAATTATTTATCCCCTTTATGGATTAGGAGGTCTCATCATACAATCCAGTTAATCTAGCATTAAATTGTTAGTAATTTTTTTAAATAATCGTCTTAACTCTATTAATGGTATAGGTATCATGTTCCTAAGACATGATTCATAATATTTAATAATTACCTTAATTATGAATTCATTTATTGTCATCAAACATATTTTCACAATGAAATTATGAATGGATGCATTTCATTATTATTTATTGATTTGATAGAGTTATTTCTGCAATTTACCTTGGCATAGTTTTTATGCCTTATCAAATTATGATGGAGAGGTTTTGATAAAATGGAACATGTGTACTGTAATTTTTCATTACATATTTATTATTAATTATCAAATCATGAAAGATTCTACTCTACTTAACCATTTCATAACATTTTAGCTCACCATTATTTTGTTTCATTTTTCAGAAATCAAAGAACTATTCTACGAATTACATGTAAGGATATGATATAGAGAATAATTTTATTCTCATAAAATTTTATACATTTTGTATTAAAATATTATGTAATAATCTGGTATATATTTACTTTACCAATAATTCTAAAATATTAGGTCCATCTGTATGTGATTTCTTTTATCATATTCTAATGTAATACAGAGTCGCTAGATTCAGACTAATATGATATGTATCTATATAATCATATGTGAATTGTACTAAAATAGTGAGGGACAACCAAACCACTTTGGGTTGGTCATTTACTATTGATGTATGTGTTCTTTCCTTAGTGTGAATAAAATGAAAATCTATTTTATAGTCATCCAAGGAGTCATAACTTATTTTCATTACAATATATGTTAAAGTGGTTGAGTTGATTAGGGATCTGTTATTAGATATTTATTTATAAACAAATTTAATTCTACTTGGTTTAATTAATTGATAGTGTTAATTAACACTATATAAAACACATAGGTGAATCTACAATGTAATGACTACACACATCAAAATATGTTGATATTATGTGAATAGAAAACTAAAAAATAACAAATTTAAAATTATTTATGTGAAATCATGTAGGAAAATATCTAATTATTTTATAAAATATCTTTAGAGAGATATTTCATATGAAATAAATATTGAAATGAGACAGAAACGCAATAAATAATCATTTGGTATTGGTATCCCAACACTTTTCATTGGTGGACCCAAAATAACCAATATTATGGGTAAAAATTAGTTACAATAATTAATATTGATATTGAAAATTTCCCTCAATTTTTTTTGTTGATATCACTTATTTTCATTTAATAATGAGTGGTATATTTAAAAAAAAAATTTAAAACACATAGAGTTTTATAGATAATAATAATAATGATAAGTTTAAATGTTTTCATATATGAAATTAGAATTTATGATTCTTATTTCACATGAATATGTGATTAACCTCATAGAGTATTAATGAAATGATCAAATAACATAACCATAATAATTATATAAGTAATTAAGATATGAAAAATAAAATTTTTTATATGTTTGATGAATAAAGTGACATTATAAATATTTTTATATTAATTCTTAGTTAACATCAAATGTACCATTACATTTAAATGCATAAACAATAAAAAAATTTAAATACAAAAATACTAATATTATGTATAATTTTTTTATATTATTTAATAGTTTTAATTATTGTGTATATTATAAAAAAGTGAGTTAATATTATATTTAATGTAAATGTATTATTATATAATCATCTTTTTATAGTAGGGTAATAGGTGGTGAAGAGACACAATTCTATATGAAGGCATTGTGGTAATCATTTTAGAAAATAAATAATTTATAGGAAATTATTTTTTATAATTAATTTAGTTCAGTTATATATATATATTATATATAATATAAAAAATTAAATATAATAATCATTTTAAATAGAAGAAACATCACATCAATGTGTATTTTTAAGGTATTTTCTACTAAGCCTATGTGGCCCTTCATTCCAAAGGTTGTGAATTTTTAATTATACTAGTTTACCACTTTATTTTAATGAAATATATAAATATAAATCATTATATAATTATTGTATTTTTATATATTGAAAATATGACAATAAAATGGAATTAAAATTTTATTTTTGGTACTTTTTCAATTGATTGATAATATTCAAAATCATTACTACTCGTCACAGAGAATAAATTTATTGAATTTCTTTTCGTGCCTTCTTAATTTAGTATTTCATGGAATCATATATGAATTGTAGAATTCCTAATAGAAATGGGTTGTGGGAATAGTAAATCATAAAAATATTTTGGTTCCATGACAAAATACACATCAATCATCTAATATTATTTCTAACATTATGTTTTTAATTGGGTATATAGAGAGAGTGGTTGAGGGAACAGAGAGAATTATGTTTCCTCAAATACCACAAACATGATTGTACCGGTGTTTTATTTCGATTTGATGTTTATAATTTAGTATTTATATATTATTTCAATTTGCTTTTTATTAATATTTTAACTTATTTAAATACATATTAATCGTGTGGATTTGTTTATAATACTAGAACATTCTATTAATTTATTTCTGTTTATTGATAATGATAAAAGATTGTAATGTCTATCTAATTCAACAATAATTTTATTTTGAATTAAATTTCATTAAATAATTTTTTTAGAATTAAATTAAACTATGATATATTTTAGTATAAATATTATGTTACGCAATTAAATGACATTATATAATCTTTATATATTTAAAAATAATTTTTAATATAAAAATTATATTAATAAATTTTTTAATATAATAATTACAGTTGATTTATAATTATTTTAAATTATATAAAATTTATAATGGAAAAAATATACTATTTTGAAGAAATCCCAAACATTATAATTAATTCTTAATGAATGCAATTTGTTTCTAAAGTGATTTAATTTTTTTTTGTTAATTTTATTGTTTTAATTATAAAACAAAATGTTATACTTTTAATATTTTTAATATTTTAATATATTTTAACATCCCAATACATTACAATATTTTTATTTTAGAACAAATTTATTTGTTTATTTTTATATTTAATTATTTATATTAAAAATGTTTAGTATATGTAGCATGCAACATAACTATTAGCTTTTTCACCTACCAAGTTGCAGTTGAATTGAAAATGACACCAAACAAGGCACATGGAGTGCGCCCATGGAGTTCATGATCCCCACATACCAGAAATAAGTACCTGGGAATCAACAACACCCAATGGGAACAATTTCACCCATTTTAAGAAGTAGAACCACCAACCATAATATATAAACTAAAACTCAAAAATTATAATCAAACATGGAATAATAATATTCAGATTCAATGATTTCATATTTTAACATAAATATTAATAATTTCAACAACAAAAATGGAATGATCAAAAAATACCCAAAACTATCATTAAAGAAGTGGATCATCGTCTTCAATCCACAACCACAACACCTATAAGGGAATACCACAAGCATCCTAAACCACCATCTCTAAACATTATTCTTTTTCCTCTGTCAAACACTACCATGTTTTCTTACACCGAATGGTGTAAGTATGGTGCTAGTTAATGACTAATAATATTCCACCCAACATTGATATTCTATGATCAAAAAATTATATAAAATATTAACATTCATGTTTTATAAGAGAAAAACTGGAAACATTATTATAAAAAAATGTTTTATTAGAAAACATTTCACAAGGAAAACCTTTTGAATGAAGAACATTCTTCTATACTTATGTTATAACACAATGTGAATTTTATCCGATTGACAAGTACGACATCACCATAGATCATTATGAAATGTGGATAACCATATATGTAATAGCTCAATGGTACACTAGGTACATCATATCTTGGTGAAACATGTTATAGTAAACCCCATAGATAATCATCCTAATGCACGATCCATTAGAGAGGAATAAATAAAAATTATAGTTATCTTCAACCATCATAGTTAGTTAGCATTGTAATCATTAATGTTGTAAGATAAATCTAGGATGAACCATTTCCAATTCACTAATTTATTAGTCCTTGTATAACCACCTAGATATCCACCATTCCCTCTATTCTATATTTTATATTACACATATCACAAGTATCATAGTATTCATAACATCATATTCCAATCAATATATATCTGCTTTATAAACTACTAAATTCCCAAAAAATATCTTTTATGTCCAAAAACACACAAAACCCATTTCAAACATGTTTAACACCACATTCAAAATTTATTAAACATGTTTCTTAATTTATACAACACATTAAAAATTCACAACAAGGAATATAATGAAATACAACCTATTTCCTTCAGATTTTTTTTTTCATGATAGACACATATCAAAACCCTTTAAAAACACCCTTTACACAACACATCTATATTATAATAAATATTTAAACCCTCAAGAACTTATAAAAAAATCTCAAAATGATTTTTAAGCCTTAAAACACTTAACTTCAGTGATAAAACATCCAGGAAATAGTACAAACCATCACATTCACCTTAATCACACCTTCTAGATGAATAATGGAACCAAAAAAAATATTCAACCCAATAATCTATGATCTAACCTATCACGACCCGCCTTCACCAAAAGGAGGGAAGAGTCAGCAGATTGACCGGCCCTTCCTTCCTTAAGTTGAAGGAGAGATAATGACCCCCCGAGACCAGCCTTCAATAGGTCCCGGAGTGGCGACTAGCACCAAGGGTATAGAAATTTCCCACAAATGGAAGGCATTTTAATTTTGTTTTATAGGATCGGTAGATAATATGATGAAACCCGACAACACCAAGGTAAAAGAAAAGTAAAACCAAAAGTAAACCATTCGCACATGCATGTTTCAAAAGTAAACCACAAAGTGCAGAAGGTGACTATAAGGGAAAGTACCAAAGAAAGAAAAACAGCAGCTGCAACTTCCCTGAGGGTCTGAGCTAGTATAGTCCCGCGCAATCCCCGAAGTCCTCCAGGAAACCTGAAAGCAGTTTTATATATGTAGGGTGAGCATACAAGTACACTCAGTAGGGAGAACCAAGGACTCTCGTGCACAAGTGGGGGAACATGCTAAAGTCCAGTGAGAAAAGGAGTAAACCAAACGCCTATCAAGGTAAAATATCAAACCAAACATCACCAGGGCACACTCCCCAAATAACGCAAATCATGTAATATATATAATAGGAGCACATCGATGTTTGGGTACCCCGCGCCACTTTCCCACTGGTTATTGAGACATCCTATGCATCAGACCAATCCCGCCATTCTGTCACCGCAGTCCCACTGCCACACCCGCCCGCACACACCTGGGACACAACCACACGCAGTCCCACTGCCGAAATCCCACCCGCACACACCTGGGCCACAAATGTCACACGTAACCATGCCTACAAACACCTAGGTCATAACAACTATAACCATGCCCGAAGACACCTGGGCCAGAAGATCCGCTGCCATGCCCGAAGACACCTGGGCCTCATCCTGAAGAATCTTGGGAAACCACCTGCCGCACACACCTGGCCAACCGTCACATTGCCCTGCCCGAAGGTTCGTGGGATAATAATGGACCTCAGGCCATCACAGTCTGCCCGAAGATACTTGGGCTATCCTGGAACGGGAGCAGAAAAGGAGCTAACAACCAGCCACTAAGAATAGTGTTGGAAAAAACACCCTCCCCCATGAAATGAGGGTGTTCGGTACTAAGTGCTCAACATGGGTGGGGCGCGATTAAGAAACACAAAACTCTAAGTATAGATATAGGTAACAAGCACTCACCCAAAGTATAGGTTTTTCTAACCAGTCTACAGAACACAACACCACTACGTCCAAGTCACAAGTCACGACCCTCGCCAACCAAAACCCATTTGTCCCATTCTTATTTCATGTTCAGTAATAATGTTTAATTAAGTTTAAGTACTACTGTGCAACTAGTAGGCATAGACACAAGTCCAGGAAAGGGAATAGTCAAGCATCAACCGTAACACCCACACCCAGTTCTCAACAACAGAGGATCCCACCCCAATTTCACAAAACCACTGAGAGTATAAAGACATGGAATCCCATCCCCTCCCACATCTCCAGCAATAGGCCCTTAAAAGAAAAAAACCAACTACCACCACCAACACAAGTGAGGGCCATGCCGGTATTTTAAGATTTAAATGACTTAACACACTCCATGATTTCAATTTTCGTTTGTTTTAACCGGTGTTATCACATAAGGATTAATCCTGGTGCCTCAATTTATTTGGCCGGATATAAGTGACTAACCAATTTACTTTTCACAACAGGAGTTTACAACCACAAAAAAGTCATTTAAAAACATCAGCAGGGTTTCATTAGTGCACAAACAACGACCACCAACAACCTCAATTTTCAAAAGACATAAGCCAGCACAACTCAACAAGATGGTCATAATAAAAACAACATCAACGATAACAACACCCCCCACCCTCATTTCATTATAGAAACCAGTTCATTATCTTCATTTAAGTCTGGTTTATCTAATTCTACAAAACTGAAACACGCCCACCCTGCATGATACACAAAAGAGAGAGACGAAGGAGAAATTCCATACTTTTTGATAGATGATCGACGTTTAGGCCGAGCGCGGAACTTTATGGATAACGATGCGGTGCACCCGACGCACCAGAAGCTGTTTGTGAAAAGCTGCGATAGAGGAAAGGAGAAACCACAACTAAACCTTAGTTTATAAGAGTCGCGGATGGTTGAGGTGAAAACGCGAAACCGTGTAAGGCGCGGGGGTCATGGGTTGACCACACGGCTCCACTCTTCATTAAAGGTGGTCGGGTGGTTTAAAATGACTCATTAATTGTTTAATTATTTAATTAAAACTCTTATTCACGTTACGGGTTTTTAAAACATGCTTAAACGAGTCAGAATAGGGTTTAAAACCCTAATTGCGCAAGAAGGAATGCCACTGGAAATAACCCGCAGGGTCGGCCAGAGCCACCGGTAGCTGAGAGCTAGCGGTGGGTGACAGCTACCGGTAGCAGAGATACCAGTAGGCTGCAGCCACCGGTAGGCAGCAGCTACCGGTAGTCCGAGCGACCGGTAGGAAGCAGCTACCGGTAGGCCGAGCTACAGGTAGACAACAACTACCGGTAGGCCGAGATATCAGTAGGCGGCAGCTACCGGTAGGCCGAGCTACCGGTAGGCCTACTACCGGTAGGCTAAGGCTACTGGTAGGCCTACTCTACCGAGATCCCCAGACCAGAAAGCCCAACCCAACATGAGATTTTCACAAAGTAATGGACCCCAAAAACCCGAACTATTACATCAGATACCTCTTAAACGATTCTTTTCCTCGATAATCAAAACAAACCAGAAGAAAAGAGAGGGTCCAAACAACCACCTCGAAAGATACCTCTTAGGAGAGAACTCATACTAACTAAAACACTTCCCTAAAAAGAACCAAGCAATAACTACCCAGGCATGTGGGTTGGGGAGTCTCCTCCCCCATGTCAAGATATTATCCGCTTTGGGCGGCACTGACTCGCCCGCACAGGTTCAATCACATCCACCTTAATGCGTCTTGATTAGGGTGTGGGTCCTCTGCTCCCCCATAGCCAGGGCTTTTCACACACATCCAGAGGAAAGAAAACTAGTACATTTCATAGCCAAAAGACAAAACGTTCTACTTCAACAGGTACAACAAAGAACAAAGCTCAAAAAAACTCTGGGTACTGGGCACACATCTGTTCTTCCCTCTCCCACGTACTCTCCTCAAGCCCACCATGTCTCCATAACACACAAACCAAGGAAATGGTTCGTCCACGAAGCACATTCTCCTTGCGATCCTCGATCATCACTAGTTTCTCCACAAAGGCCACGTCGTCCTCGATGTCCAACTCGCCCCAATCAAGGACTTGTGAATCGTCGTGCAGATACCGACGGAGATGGGAAACATGAAAGACATCATATATCCTTAGTAGCGGTGGTGGTAACGCTAGCTGATAAGCCACTTTGCCAAGCCGACGCAACACTTCAAAGGGTCCAATAAACCTGGGTGAGAGTTTTCTCCCCTTACCAAACCTCAGCTAGCCAGGCTAAGGGGAGACCTTCAAGAACACGTGGTCTCCAACCTCAAACTCCAAGGGCCTCCTCCTGGAATCTGCATACGACTTATGTCGGTCCTGGGCCGCTTTCAACCTTTCCCGTATGAGCTGAACCTTCTCTGTTGTGCTCTGCACCACCTCTGGGCCAAGGATGCCTGTGTAACACCCCATGTAAATAAATAATATGACATTTTCATATTTATCCATATTTGTGAATAAAATATTAATGTGTCTTTAAAGGGGACGCTATGATCGATGGCGTACCCAACACGCAACAACGAGTTTCTTGGGAATCTTACGTTGCACTCTAATAATAAAATTATATTTTTTTAAATGGTAGTTAACATGTAGCCGTTGTATTGGCGGGAATGGATATAAATAACTAAAATATGATTATATATGTTTTTAAATATTTTTACATTTATCCAATAAAAGAAAAAGGCATAAAATACAGAAAGAATTCAATTTTAGGCGTATATGCCCTGGTATTCACTAAAGGGTCACTTATCGCCTTTTGATGGCGAACCATCATTAAATATAGTTTTGTTCACTCTTATTCATTAAATTGGAGCAAATAAAAATCTTCTTAAGAATTGGGACATCAAAATTTAGTTTGTGTAAATTTTTGGTATCTTTCCGATAAAGTTCATTTTTTTTAAATGAATAGTGTAAAATGTTGTATTTTACTTCAAAACCTCTTTTTAATCTAATTTATTTATATGATTAGATTATCTTTTGAATTTGTTTTAAAGTGAAATTATAATATATTTTTACCGTTAAATCCAATAGTGGTCGTTGAAATTAATTTCACTTTGAAATCAGACTTAAACCAGTGTCAATCTTTTGATACTTATTGTTTCATAAAAACACGCTATTTGATCTTACAGCAGGAATTAATTATTAAATTAATTAATGTGACTTATATGTTATGAATTTTATAAAATAGACATCATTTTTGAATTCGGAATATCAAATATAGCTTAGGTTGAATTTTTGGTAATTTTCTGAAAAACTCTAATTTTTGATGAATAGTGAAACCACTAAGTGGTAATCAAGCAAACTGATTTTTTAGTTAAATAAAAGTTTACCACTAATGTGTATTGAATTTTGAAAATCCTACATACATGGTTTTCATTAGTATGTAAAATGTGGTTCAATGGGATGAAAATAATTTTTCGGTGAAAAGTAACTTTTTTTCATTAATCGCGATTAGAGGTAATAAGTGTAATTTAAGGTAAAAATGATATTATAAAAATGTGAAAACACCATGAAACTTGTCCTACCCCTATTGGATGAGTCATGGCCGACCAAGACAACCCATGGGTCGATTTAGGGGACCCTATGGAGCCTCTTAGGTGAGATAATGACTTTAATTCCTTTTTTTTAAATTAAAGGTGAAAATGACACTAACATAAATTGTTTTACTAAAAAAAATTTATAAGGGGTTATACTAATCATAATTTTGTCTATAAATACTCTTTGGAAAGATAAAAATATTTCCTACATCCGGATATTTGTTTTATAATTTTTAGACATTAAATAAATTAATTTAATTATGACATCATAATGATGCAATGATGACCTCATTAATGAACAGTTTAAATAAAATGAAATGATAATATAAAATATAAGACCTAAACTTGTCCAAAAACTATTTTATGGGGATATTTCGAAGACTTATCATCTTATCTTCAAAATATTTCAACGTGGGACCTTTGAAATTCGAAACACTTTTGAAAATAAAATAATAGTTTCATGATTTCCAAAAGTGCCTCTCCTCTCCTCTTATAAAAGGCCCCCACCTCTACCTCATTTCACACACTCCTCAAGCCTTTGGCTCGGCCATACCCTGCCCATTTACTCTCTACACATCCCTATCCTCATCCTAGAGGATTCCCTTTGGGCAGAATCCTTTCAAAGAAAGCCTTTAGGCTCAAATCAAAAGGAGTTACACTTTTAAAGGTAATTCATTCTCTCATGTTCATTTGTTTTATTTTGCTTCTCCAACACCCTAAACACTTTTTATTTACATCTTTTGTAACAGAACCAGTATCTTAAATATACTAGGATTTCGTTATAAGATTTATTCGAGCTACACTCTCACACAACTACATCAAATGGTTAAAGAACATACAGTTTCCGTGGATGGCGAAATTCTGCCTCCTGAAACGATGATTGTGCAACACTCATATAACACCTTCAAATGTGGCCATTTAGATGAAACTATATTTATATATGATATATAATATTTTTATGTTTTACTTAAGCTTCTGTATTTTCATTTGTTTCATACCTTTATGGTTTCCATTGTGGGTAAACACGATAATTTCATTTTAGGAAGTGCGGACTACCGCCCCCTAAAAGTGATTTGATTCGTTAATGCCATACATGGGACGTATAAAGGATGGATTTAAAGTTATTATATATGATGTTATACTGGAATTATAATATACCTCTATATAATTAATTTTTTTTCCATTAAAGTATGATATAGAAATGATAGTAGCGTTCATTCGTACGTACGGTTTACCGTCTCCATGAACGGTGCATTTCATTTCTTACCTCAAAATGATTATGTAATATTATAAATACATGTATATGCTGGATATATATGATATATATGATATCCAAATCATGAATATAATTCTGGATATAATGAACCTTTGACCACACAAACAACATGTAATTGTAAGAAGTCCATTTTCGACTAAAGAACCAAATATTGAAAAAACAAACATTATTTACTTAAATGATTACATAATATTTATAACATTGAAATACATGATATAAAAGGAATAATTAAATTTATTAAGGTTTATAAGAAAGTATAAATTAACTCAAGTTTATTATTCAGGATGTTAAAGAACGATCGAGTCAAGTCGGACCTGAGGTAAGGGATCTTACTCCTCTCTTTCTTTTTTAAGTACACTCTTTTATGTCATTCCCTCTAAAGCTAATCTTTCTTTTTATTGGGATGTTATTTAATATTACACATACTGTAATTTTTATTTTCATGTGATGAGAGACCCTATTCTCTCTCATCAATCCATTTTGGAAGTTTTGAATGGCGCCGTTAGGCTGCTGAATTTTTGTAAGAGATCTAACCTCTCTCTTTCTCTTTAAGTACTCTCCATTATGTCACTTCTTTTAAGCTCCTATTTGTTATGATGGGTTATTTTATTTTATATTCCTCTTGCTTAAAATTTTATTGTAATGTGATGAGATACACTATTTCTTCTCATTAATCCTTTTTTGGAAGTTTTATGTGGCGCTGTTAGGCTGCCGAGTTTTCGTAAGGGATTTTTCATCTCACTTTTATTCCCGTGAGATTTATGCTACATTGGCCACAATTTCCTTTGAGTGGTGTATGTACTGACCAATATTCTACTCTTTGTGTAATATACTTTCATTTATGAGTATTTACTTCAATTATGTATTGTCCTTCTTTCATGGGGTGTATGTTTTGAAAGATACCCAAGTCGGTAAGGGAACCTTTCACCCACCTCTTTTTTAAAAGACTTCTTTTGTTGGGTCTTTTAATTTACATATTCTTATGTTGGGATACGTTCTCGTATATCCTTATTGATGTAAATTTTATGTACAAGTGATGAGATACACTTTTTATCTCTCATCAACTCATTTTGATGTGACGCCGTTAGACTGTCAAGGGAACTTTTTAACCCAATTTTGATTTCTTTGGGTTCAACATGTAGTTATTGAATATGTCATCCTTTGAATATGTGTGAATGACCTTTTATTGTTTTACACTTAATATACAATTATATTGCGTGTATTTATATTTTTCACACATAATTTTGAGATTGATTTATCCTTAATTTAAGGATACGTTTTTTATAAGGGATTTCATCACATTTTACATCTCTTTTGAGACTTCATTGTTGTTATGCACCAATTCACTCTTATATGATGTATATACTGTCCTTTGGAATATTATATCATGAATCCATTTATTCTCATGATATTATAATGTTTTGATTAAATGTTATTCCTCAATTATTGTATTCAAGTGTCTATAATTTTCGTAAAAACCCTTTAACCAAAATATCACTTTAAATGTTTTAATGATTTGTTCTTATTAATATCCATGTTTTCAAAATGGTTTTAAGGATTTATTTATATGGATATTAATAGTTTAAAATTATAAAAGCTTCAAGGTGGTATGGGACACTTTGATTCAAAAATCTATTTATTAAATGTTTTAAATGGTTTTGAAAATGGTTTTTTTAATGGATTAATTATTTCAATATCCTAAAATGTTATATTGTGATTTAAATGTGGTAATGTTATACTTCCTTTACGCATGTTTTATGTGATACATTTATGTTATGGTTCTTGGGCATTGTTATGAAAATGGGTGGTTCCGTGATAAACTAAGGGCAGGTGAGCCCGATATAGCTCTCCAATGCATTGGGTAACGCAAAGGAGTGAAACGTTAAGGTTTCTCCGAAGAGATTTTAGGGAATATACTACGATGGGTATTCCAAATGTTACCAAGAGGGTTACTCCCTATGTAAGAATGTTATGAATTCCTCAAGTTACCTTTTATGTCTTATGATTTTGATGATTTATTCATGATTTGATGAGGTATGTTAAAGTGCTTATGTTTTATGGTTAAAGTATGATATCATTCTTATGTATATATGAACTCATGTTTCCTTTACATATTTTTTTATAACCCTTACTGAGCTTTTTATGCTCATCCCAAGTTTTTGAAATGTTTTTCACAGGTCAAGGGAAAGGTACATGATGTGATGATAGTGTCAAGGA
Source organism: Viscum album (assembly GCA_963277665.1). Classification (NCBI taxonomy): domain Eukaryota; kingdom Viridiplantae; phylum Streptophyta; class Magnoliopsida; order Santalales; family Viscaceae; genus Viscum; species Viscum album. Next base: position 2,013,323,651 of record OY728157.1, read on the forward strand.
TGTGTCATGAATGAATCCGTGTTTTATTTTAAATATGTTTATGTTGATGGGAAGAATGAATACTATCTTTTATGTAACCACTTTGTTTAAATGTGGAATGTAATGCATGTTTCATGATCTAATTCTCTAAAACTCTAAACATGAAAATATCCTCAATGTGTAATCTTGTAATAACTCAAGATTAAATAAGGTTTAATGCTGGGGCCTTATAGTTGGTATCAAAGGTCGGTTTAGACAACTTTAGGGATTAGGAGTTCTTGTGAGACACATGATTAGTACCTATATCTATTGTTTCAGTTAAATCCATGTTTTATAACTTTTTTTTAGGTCAAGTAAAGTCGGTTACGAATGGAAGGAGAAGGATCTCAAACGAAATTCCTATCTCTTCCTGATGACATGCTTGCAATAATTATTGCAAAATCATCTTCAGATGATTGTGAAACTTTTTCTAGCATACAACTCACTTGCAAGCAGTTGTTTGAGATATCAAACACCTCCACTATACCTCGTTATCATCGTGGATCATGTGTTGTTTTTAGACAAATACTATTTTCACAATATTCTCATATTTTCAAGAAAGTTAAATATTATCAAGGTATTTTCAAATATTTTACCTTATCACAAGAATTTGAAGCATATTATGATTTTAAAAATGGTGCTGAGGAAGGATACCCTTGTGTAATATATTTATATGTGCTTTTAAAATATAGTCTCACATCACATACTTATGGTATTTTAAAAGGACCAATAATAGAAAGTTTCAACTCAATTTCAGTCCGACAATTTTTTAGAAATCATGTTTTATAAGATGTTTTGGAATTATACGTCATACATGATTATTTTCCAAAACTATTTTTCTGTGAACACTCATATGACCCATGTTGTATGAGGTGTATTTGGATGGAGGAAGCAAATGATTTTGAAGGATCTCTAAATCATTGTTGTAATGCATGGGACTTCTACCTACGAGAGCAAGATGACGATGAGACCGAGTGGACGCCATGATCAAGGTATGATGTTATTCATTTTGGGAATCGTTTTATTTTATCTTATGGTGGTGAAATAAGACTTCAAGAATTATGATGTTGAGATCGTAACGAATTCGGATGAAAATTAAAGGTATAAGGAAACGATTGAGGTTAAAACTTGTTAGGGTTATTTTTGGAGTTTTATAAAAAGGACAACATGCAGACCGTGTGACAACCTGTCGCATCGGACAAAGCTTCAGGAATCGAACCCACAAAAAAGTGCAACGGGTATTTATCGCCTACCACTGTACTATGTGAAGTCCCTGGTTAGTTTGACCGATTATTTTTAGTTAGATTATTTTTTGAATTAAGAGTAAGTTGATTTTGGGTTATCTATGGAAATTATTAACCTATCATGGAGGATATGTGATTAGGTTAATTACTTTTCAATATGAGACATTAAGAGTAACTGATGTTATTTGGAGATAAGTGTTAATTTATACCTTGGAAGACTATGTGACTAAATCCTTCAAATATTTGGGTTTCCATCTTATATTGGTTTACTTTGATGAATTTTATGGAAAAATAGTTTATTGAATGGTCTTTGTTGAACTTTGGGTATTGTTTGATAAATTTTGGAGATTAAGAATAGATTTGTTTTTTAAGGATTATCCTTTTTGGGTATTATCTGATCTCATAATAACTTTTTTTGTTTTAGTTTTGGTTAAGGTCTAAATACATGGTAAATTTATAGTTCTCTTTTGTGGATTAGGTGATTCTCAAGAATTTGATTATAGTACTCTTAATGCGAACAAGTCTTCCTAAATACTCGTCGTTTGGGGAAAATATGAGTTTGTGTAAGGAATCTAATAAAAGTTTAAAGTCCACATGATAAGTGATTATGTTTTATTATGAATAAATTCCCTAATAAAAAGTAAAGTAAAACAAAAATGTTTTTTATTAACTTTTCCTACAGGGGAATCGAATACTGTTTAACCCATCACAAGTTTGTGATTTTTTATGGTTAACTTTCTCCTAGACATGTTTACTATCACTCTCCCTCAGAACATGACCCTTTGTTTTTTCTTCCATTTCCATGTTTTCTTACATGGAATCCTAGTATGGGTTAACTCGGGTGACCTCTGTACTCCTCTTTCTTTCTTTTAAAGTGATTGTTTTATTAACTCTTGTTTCGATGTGGGATTTTCAATGAAGTTTCTGAGCCCAATTTTAAAATTGCGAGGACGCAATTCCCAAAAGGGGGGAAGGATGTAACACCCCAGGTAAATAGAGAATATGACATTTTCATATTTATCCATATTTGTGAATAAAATATTAATGTGTCTTTAAAGGGGACGCTATGCTCGATGGCGTACCCAACACGCAACAACGAGTTTCTTGGGAATCTTACATTGGACTCTAATAATAAAATTATATTATTTTAAATGGTAGTTAACATGTAGCCGTTGTATTGGCGGGAATTGATATAAATAACTAAAATATGATTATATATGTTTTTAAATATTTTTACATTTATCCAATAAAATATAAAGGCATTAAATACAGAAAGAATTCAATTTTAGGCGTATATGGCCTGGTTTTCACTAAAGGGTCACTTATCGCCTTTTGATGGCGAACCGTCATTAAATATAGATTTTTTCACTCTTATACATTCAATTGGACCATGTAAAACTCTTCTTAATAATTGGGACATCAAAATTTACTTTGTGTAATTTTTTGGTATCTTTCCGATAAAGTTCATTTTTTTAAATGAATAGTGTAAAATGTTGTATTTTAATTTAAAACCTCTTTTTAATATAATTTATTTTTATGATTCGATTATCTTTTGAATTGGTTTTAAAGTGAAATTAGAATATATTTTTACCGTTAAATCCAATAGTGGTCATTGGAATTAATTTCACTTTGAAATCAGACTTAAACCAGTGTCAATCTTTTGATACTTATTGTTTCATAAAAACACGCTATTTGATCTGAGAGTGGGAATTAATTATTAAATTAATTAATGTGACTTATATGTTATTAATTTTATAAAATAGACATAATTTTGGAATTTGGAATATCAAATATAGCTTAGGTTGAATTTTTGGTAATTTTCTGAAAAACTCCAATTTTTGATGAATAGTGAAACCACTAAGTGGTAATCATGAAAACTGATTTTTCAGTTAAATAAAAGTTTACCACTAATGTGTATTGAATTTTGAAAATCCAACATACATGGTTGTCATTAGTATGTAAAATGTGGTTTAATGGGATGAAAATAATTTTTCGGTGAATAGTAACTTTTTTTCATTAATTGCGATTAGAGGTAATTAGTGTAATTTAAGGTAAAAATGATATTATGAAAATGTGAAAACACCATGACACATGTCCTACCCCTATTGGATGAGTCATGTCCGACCAAGACAACCCATGGGTCAATTAAGGGGACCCTATGGAGCCTCTTGGGTGAGATAATGACTTTAATGACTTTTAAAATTAAAGGTGAAAATGACACTAACATTTATTGTTTTACTAAAACAATTTTTAGAAGGGGTTATACTAATCATAATTTGGTCTATAAATACTATTTGGAAAGATAAAAAGATTTCCTACATCAGGATATTTTTTTAATAATTTTTAGACATTAAATAAATTAATTTAATTATGACATCATGATGATGCAATGATGACCTCATTAATGAACATTTTAAATAAAATGAAATGATAATATAAAATCTAAGACCTACACTTGTCCAAAAACTATTGGATGGGAATATTTTGAAGCCTTATCATCTTATCTTATAAATATATCAAATTGGGACCTTATAAATTTGAAACACTTTTGAAAATAAAATAATAGTTTCATGATTTCCAAAAGTGCCCCCCCTCTCCTCTTATAAAAGGCCCCCACCTCTACCTCATTTCACACACTCCTCAAGCCTTTGGCCCAGCCATACCCTGCCCATTTAATCTCTCCACATCCCTCTCCTCATCCTAGAGGATTCCCTTAGGGCAAAATACTTTCAAAGGAAGCCTTTAGGCTCAAATCAAAAGGAGTTACACTTTTAAAGGTAATTCATTCTCTCATGTTCATTTGTTTTATTTTGCTTTTCTAACCCCCTAAACTCTATTTATTTACTTCTTTAGTAACAACACCAGTATCTTAAATATACTATGATGTTGTTATAATATTTATTCTAGCTAGACTCTCACACAACTACATCAAATGGTTAAAGAACATACGGTTTCCGTGGATGGCGAAATTCTGCCTCCTGAAACGATGATTGTTCAACACTCATATAACACCTTCAAAGGTGGCATTTAGTTGACAATATATTTATATATGATATATAATATCTTTATTTTTTACTTAAGCTTCTGTATTTTCATTTGTTTCATACCTTTATGGTTTCCATTGTGGGTAAACACGATAATTTCATTTTAGGAAGTGCGGACTACCGCCCCCTCAAAGTGATTTGATTCGTTAATGCCATACGTGGGACATATAAAGGATGGATTTAAAGTTATTATATATGATGTTATAATAGAATTATAATATACCTCTATATAATTATTTTTTCTTTCCATTAAAGTATGAGATAGAAATGAAAGTAGCGTTCATGCGTACGTACGGCTTACCGTCTCCATGAACGGTGCATTTCATTTCTTACCTCTAAATGATTATGTAATATTATAAATACATGTATCTGCTGGATAAATATGATATATTTGATATCCAAATCATTAATATCATTCTGGATATAATGAACCTTTGACCACACAAACAACATGTAATTGTAAGAAGTCCATTTTCGACTAAAGAACCAAATATTGAAAAAACAAACATTATTAACTTAAATGATTACATAATGTTTATAACATTGAAATAAGTGATATAAAAGGAATAATGAACTTTAATAAGGTTCATAAGAAATTATAAATTAACTCAAGTTTATTATTCAGGATATTAAAGAATGATCGAGTCAAGTCGGACCTGAGGAAAGGGATCTTACTCCTCTCTTTCTTTTTAAGTACACTCTTTTATGTCATTCCCTCTAAAGTTAATCTTTCTTATTATTGGGATGTTATTTTATATTACACTTACTGTAATTTTTATGTTCATGTGATTAGAGACCCTATTCTCTCTCATCAATCCATTTTGGAAGTTTTGAATGGCGCCGTTAGGCTGCCGAATTTTCGTAAGAGATCTAACCTCTCTCTTTCTCTTTAAGTACTCTCCTCTATGTCACTTCTTTTAAGATCCTATTTGTTATGATTGGGGATTTTATTTTATATTCCTATTTCTTAACATTTTATTGTAATGTGATGAGATACCCTATTTCATCCCATCAATCCTTTTTTGGAAGTTTTATGTGGCGCTGTTAGGCTGCTGAGTTTTCGTAATGGATTTTTCATCTCAATTTTATTCCCGTGAGATTTATGCTACATTGGCCACAATTTACATTGAGTGGTGTATGTACTTCCCATTATTCTAATCTTTGTGTAATATACTTTCGTTTATGAGTATTTACTTCAATGATGTATTGTCCTTCTTTCATGGGGTGTATGTTTTGAAAGATACCCAAGTCGGTAAGGGAACCTTTCACCCTCCTCTTTTTTAAAAGACTTCTTTTGTTGGGTCTTTTAATTTACATATTATTATGTTGGGATATGTTCTCGTATATCCTTATTGATATAAATTTTATGTCCAAGTGATGAGATACACTTTTTATCTCTCATCAACTCATTTTGATGTGACGCCGTTAGACTGTCAAGAGAACTTTTTAACCCAATTTCGATTTCATTGGGTTCAACATGTAGTTATTGAATATGTCATCCTTTGAATATGTGTGAATGAAATTTTATTGTTTTACAATTAATATCAAATTATATTGGGTGTATTTATATTTGTCACACATAATTTTGAGATTTATTTATCCTTAATTTAAGGATACCTTCTTTATAAGGGATTTCATCACATTTTACATCTCTTTTGAGACTTCATTGTTGTTATGCACCAATTCACTCTTATATGGTGTATATACTGTCCTTTGGAATATTATATCACAAATCCATTTATTCTCATGATATTATAATGTTCTGATTAAATGTTATTCCTCAATTATTGTATTCAAGTGTCTCTAATTTTGGTAAAAAACCTTTAACCAAAATATCACTTTAAATGTTTTAACGATTTGTTCTTATTAATATCCATGTTTTCAAAATGGTTTTAAGGATTTATTTATATGGATATTAATGGTTTAAAATTTTAAAAGATTCAAGGTGGTATGGGACACTTTGATTCAAAAATCTCTTTATTAAATGTTTTAAATGGTATTGAAAATGGTTTTTTAATGGATTCATTATTTCAATATCCTAAAATGTTATATTGTGATTTAAATGTGGAAATGTTATACATCATTTACGCATGTTTTATGTGATACATTTATGTTATGGTTCTTGGGCATTGTTATGAAAATGGGTGGTTCCGTGATAAACTAAGGGCGGGTGAGCCCGATATAGCTCTCCAATGCATTGGGTAATGCGAAGGAGTGAAACGTTAAGGTTTCTCCGAAGAGATTTTAGGGAATATACTGTGATGGGTATTCCAAATGTAACTAAGAGGGTTACTCCCTACGTAAGAATGTTATGAATGCCTCACGTTACCTTTTATGTCTTATGATTTCGATGATTTATTCATGATTTGATGAGGTATGTTAAAGTGCCTATGTTTTATGGGTAAAGTATGATTTCATTCTTATGTACATATGAACTCATGTTTCCTTTCCATATTTTTTTATAACTCTTACTGAGCTTTTTATGCTCATCCCATGTTTTTGAAATGTTTTTCATAGGTCAAGGGAAAGGTACATGATGTGATGATAGTGTCAAGGATGTTTCAAGAAAGAATCCTTGTTTTATTTTAAATATGTTTCTATTGATGGGAAGAATGAATACGATCTTTTATGTAACCACTTTGTTTAAATGTGGAATGTAATGTAAGTTTCATGATCTAATTCTCTAAAACTCTAAACCTGAAAAGATCCTCAATGTGTAATCTTGTAATAACTCAAGATTAAATAAGGTTTAAGGCTGGGGACTTATAGCCTGCCTCTCCTACTTCGGTCCAACACACAGGTGAGCGGAAAGGCCTCTTGTACAAAGCTTCAAATGGGGCCATACCGATGGTAGAGTTGTAGTTATTATTGTAGGAAAACTCTACAAGAGTCAAGTATCGCACCCATGATTCATCTGAATCCAGGACACATTCCTGTATCATATCCTCCAAGGTCTGGATGGTGCACTCTATTTGTCCATCTGTCTGGGGATGGAAAGCAGTGCTATGATGTAACTGGGTTCCAAAAGCATGCTGCAATCCTCTCCAAACTCGTTAGGTAAACCGTGCGTCCCTATCCGAGACTATATACCTCGTAACCCCATGCAACCACACCACCTCATCCACATACTTTCTTGCCATAGCCTCTACTGAACTTGACTCCTTGATTGCCAGAAAGTGGGCCGATTTCGTCAACCTGTTCACTACCACCCAGATGGCGTCGTATCCCCCTTGGACCTTGGGTAGTCCCGTGACGAAATCCATTGAGATGTCATCCCACTTCCACTCGGGAACGACTAGAGGATACAGTAGGCCTCCTGGAACTTTGTGTTCAGCCTTCACTTGCTGACATACTAAGCACTTGGCCGCAAACTCTACCACCGCTCGCTTAACTCCGGGCCACCAAAACTGCCTCTTCAAACCCTGGTACATCTTGGAAACTCTTGGGTGTACCACCAGGGGTGAGTTGTGGAACTCACTGATAACCTTGCCATGCATCACTCCTGTAACAAACAACCTTTTCTGGAAGAGCATCCGGTTCCGACCATCATCTGTCCATCCTTCTAGAGCATTTCCCTAGTCAACTTGGTCACGCATCACTTCGCACTCTAGGTCTCCACACTGAGACTCCCCCACTTGCTGAAACAGGGATGACTGCACTGTCATCTGATATAGGCAACCTCTATCACCATCCACCCTCACATATAGGTGCAAGGAAGCCAACTCTCCCATCGCTTTCCAGGCGTCTGTCGACTCTCGGATGACATCCTTCTATGTCCTCCTGCTCAAGGCATCGGCCACCACATTTCCCTTTCCCTCAGTATAAGAGATCTCGAAGTTGTAATCTGGAGGAACTCTACCCATCTCTGCTGTCGTAAGTTTATGTCCAACTGGGAGAAGATATACCTCAAGCTATTGTGATCTATGAAGACCAAAAAGCGTTCCCCGATGATGTAGTGCCGCCATAACTTTAGCGCAAAAACGACCGCTACAAGCTCCAGGTCATGGGTGGCGTAATTACGCTCATGTGGGCGTACCTGCCTGGACCCATAAGAGATCACCCCTTGTCACTGCATCAATACGCATCCCAGGCCCTGTCCTGAAGCATCATAGAACACCTCATAAGCCACCCCTTCTTTTGGTAATCTCAGCACTGGGGCACTGACCAACTTCTCCTTCAGATAGCTGATGGCTGACTAGGACTGCTCACTCCATGCGAAAGCCTTTTCTTTCTTGGTCAGAGCCGTCAAAGGGGCTGCTACTCAAGAAAAGTTGGGTACGAACCTCCGATAGTAACCTGCCAGCCCGAGGAAACATTGAACTTCCACCATATTCTTGGGTGCTTCCCAAGAAACAACTGCCTCAACCTTTGATGGGTCGACCGCTACCCCCTTCTCAGACACTACGTGCCCGAGGAAGTGCACTTCTCGTGTCTAGAACATGCATTTTGACAACTTCCCATATAGATGGTGCTATCAGTGGACCTCCAAAACTGTCCTCAGGTGCTCTGCATGGTCCTCTTCTGATCCCAAATAGACCAGGATATCGTCGATGAACACAACCATGAACCAATCCAAGTACTCCCGGAAGATGGAGTTCATAAGCCCCATGAACACAGCCGGGGCATTCGTAATCCCAAAGGCCATGACTAAGCACTCGAAGTGTCCATACCTCCTTCACTCTCAGCTGGTGGTACCCAGACCGCAGGTCGATCTTCGAGAACCATCATGCCCCTTTCAGCTGGTCGAAAAGATCATCTATCCTTGGAAGAGAGTTTCAATTATTGATCATCACCTGATTCAGTCTTCTGTAGTCTATGCACAACCTGAGACCACCATCTACCTTCTTTGCGAACAAGACGGGAGCACCCCACAGTGACTCACTCGGACGAACATAACCCCTCTTCATCAGATCATCAATCTGGATCCGCAACTCCCGTAGATCTGAAGGCACCATCCGGTAAGGTGCCATCGAGATCGGTTGAGCGACGGGCTGCAGGTCAATCCCAAACTCGATATCACGCCAAGGGGGTAGAGTCGTTACCTCCTCAGGGAAGATTTATATAAACTCACGGATGATCTCTGGAACTTCCACCATTTCAGTATCTTCTAATTCCACTGTCAGCTCGGTCAACAAGGAGAGGAGAGGTTCCTCTCTCATGTTTTCCTTCGAACTACTCTGCTCGCCGATGAAGGTAACACGTTGGCCATCCATGTCCGAGAACACCACCCTTCTTTGGAAATAGTCGATGATGGCACCCACAGAAAATAGCCAGTCGATGCCTTGGATGACATCGTATGGCTGAATCTGTAACAGAAAAAGACCCCTTACTGACTGATGTGGCCCTATCATCAGTCTATATCCCTGACAAACGAACAACATGTTGGTCTGACCTCCGACTAGTGTGCTCAACACTAGGGGCACTGGAAGTCTCTCCACATCTAAACCCAAGACATGGGCTAGACTGGGTGTAATAAAGGAGTGTGAAGCTTCAGTATCGAACAAGTCATAAGCAAGAGTGCTAAACAGATTGATCGTACCTCGAACAACCTCTGGCCCTACTGGAACTACTGCCTCTACGGGGTGTAACTGTCCACGCCTAGCTCCCCTGCCCCTCAGATGTCGGCCACCTCCCCGACCACGCCCTGGTCGAGGTCCCTGTGGAGCGCCCTGAGGTCGGCCTTCTCCTCCTATGTCTGCCCTCGTAGAAGCGGGAGCTCGCTGTCCCTACTGCTGCTGCTGGAATGGTTTGGTTGGAAGTTGCTGCTGGGGCAGGTGATGGGGATTACATCCACTGTTGTACTGCACTCGGTCAGGACACTGACTCCGGAGATTTCCAGGGCTCCCACAGATGAAGAATCGCGGTCCCAGACCCGAAGGAAAAGGGTGAGGGCCGGGGGATTGAAACTAAAACTGCTGCGGTCTGCTCCCTGCTGGTCGGAACCTGGAGGGTCCTCTTGCTAGAGGCCTGGTGCTGATGGCCATTCCCTTCGATGGTCCTAGCTGGATCCCCTCTCATGACACTCCTCCTAGAGCATGCATCCTCTCCACCACTTCGGCCTTCTTCTGGACCTCCAAGTATGTCGGCAGGGTAATGGGGGTAACAGCATACTGGAGGGAGCGTCAGAGTGCCTCCTCCAAACGTCTTACCTGAGACTCCTCATCAGGAAAGTGGTCCGGAGAAAAATGTAGGAGGTCCTTGAACTTGATCCCTAGCTCCCTCATGGACATACTCCCCTATTCGAGGGAGAGTAGCTCCTTCCTCTTTTCCACCTTCACCGTGGAAGAGAGGAATTCTGCCTGGAACTCCCTCTCGAAATCCGCCCAAGCCACCTCAGTCTCCTTTCTATCCCCAAGTAAAGCGTCCACCACTGACGCACTATTCCCCAAAACTGGCTAATGGCCAGAGGAACCCAGTACTCGGTGGGGGCCCGAATCAGGCCGAAGGATATAACTAGCTCCTCTAGCCATCCTTCCGTCTTCATATCGGAGGTGCTGCCCTCATACTTCTCGAGGGCCTGTCGCTGGAAGGCCCGAAGAGTCTTCTGCCACTGGTCATCCTATTCCTCTCGATCAGCTCTCTGCTGATCGGCCAAAGTAGTCTCCGGGGACTCGATCGCCTGTACCACATGTGGTCGCCTTCTAGGTTCCATAGCTACAAGGTAAACAAGGAATTCCTAAGCCCAAGTAGTGTAGAATATAATTCTTAAAACATCATAAAATTTAAAATTTCTTCTTAATTACCAAGACATCCCAGAAACACAAGAACACAAGTCATTATGATGCATGTACCTTTCCTAGGGTCTCTACCCTGTAATCAGTGTGGCCTCACTTGGTCGTTCGGTAGGTCCAGAGTCCTTGCATCAGATCACGAGGGGCCCTAAAATCACATGTCCTAACCGGTCTTCCCTGACCATATTCACGAGCCAAGGTCACCCAACACTGTTGCCTTACCATCCCATGCAATCCTCACTATGCCTAACTCCAGACTCCATCCTATCTCTCAACCATCACCTTTGATACCATTCTGTCACAACCCGCCTTCACCAAAAGGAGGGAAGAGTCAGCAGATTGCCAGGCCCTTCCTTCCTTATGTTGAAGGATAGATAATGACCCATGAGACCCGCCTTCAATAGGCCCCAGAGTGGCGACTAGCACCAAGGGTATTGAAATTTATCACAAATGGAAGGCATTACCGCTTTTTTTTATAGGATTGGGAGATAAGATGATGAAACCCAACAACACCAAGGTAAAAGAAAAGTAAAACCAAAAGTAAACCATTCCCACATGCATGATTCAAAAGTAAACCACAAAGTATAGAAGGTGACTACAAGGGAATGTACAAAAGAATGAAAAATAGCCGTTGCAACTGCCTCGAGGGTCCGAGCTAGTATAGTCCCACACGATCCCTGAAGTCCTCCAAGAAACCTGAAAGCAGTTTTATATACGTAGGGTGAGCATACAAGTACACTCAGTAGGGAGAACCAAGGACTCTCATGCACAAGTGGGGGAACGTGCTAATGTCTCGTGAGAAAAGGAGTAAACCAAATGCCTATCAAGGTAAAATATCCACCCAAGACTCACCAGGGCACACTCACTAAATAACACAAATCAAGTAATATATATAATAGGAGAAAATCGATGTTTGGGTATCCCGTGCCACTTTCCCACTGGTTATTGAGACATCCTACGCGTTAGACCAATCCCGCCATTCTGTCACCGCAGTCCCACTACCACACCTGCCCGAACACACCTGGGCCACAACCACACGCAGTCCCACTACCGAAATCCTGCCCGCACACACCTGGGCCACAAATATCACACGTAACCACGCCTGCAAGCACCTAGTACATAACAACTACCACCACGCCCGAAGACACATAGGACAGAAGATCCAATGCCATGCCTGAAGACACCTGGTCCTCATCCCGAAGACGCTTGGGAAACCACCTGCCACACACACCTGGCCAACCGTCACACTGCCCTGCCCGAAGTTTCTTGGGCTAATAATTGACTCAGGCCATCACAGCCTACCCAAAGATACTTGGTCTATCCGGGAAAGGGAGCAGAAAAGGAGCTAACAAACAACCACTAAGAATAGTGTTGGAAAAAACACCCTCCCCCATGAAATGGTGGTGTTCGGCACTAAGTGATCAACTTCGGTGGGGCGTGATTAAGAAACACAAAACTATAATTATAGATATAGGTAACAAGAACTCACCCAATGTTTAGATTTATCTTACCAGTCTACAGAACACAACACCAATACGTCCATGTCACAAGTCACGACCCTCGCCAACCAAAACCCATTTGTCCCATTCTTGTTTCATGTCCAGTAATAATGTTTAATTAGGTTTAATCACTACTGGGAAACTAGTAGGAATAGGAACAAGTCCAGGAAATTGAACAGTCAAGCATCAACCGTAACGCCCACACCTGGTTCTCAACAACAAAGGATCCCAACCCAATTTCACACAACCACCGAGAGTATAAAGACAGGGAATCCCATCCCCTCCCACATCTCCAGCAATAGGCCCGTAAAAGAAAACAACCAACTACCAACACTAACACACGTCAGGGCCATGCCGATATTTTCAGATTTAAACGACTTAACACACTCTATGATTTCAATTTTTGTGTGTTTTAACCAGGGTTATCACAGAAGGATTAAACCTGGTGCCTCAATTTATTTGGCTAGATATATGTGACTAACCAATTTACTTTTCACAGCAGGAGTTTACAACCACAAACAAGTCATTTAAAAACATCAGCGTGGTTTTATTAGTGCACAAACAACGACCACCAACGACCTCGATTTTCAGAAGGCATAAGCCAACACAACTCAACAAGATGGTCATAATAAAAACATCAACGATCACAACCCACCTATTTTCTTTATAGAAACCAATTCATTATCTTCATTTAAGTCTGGTTTATCCAATTCTACAAAACAAAAACACACCCACCCCGCATGATACACAAATGAGAGAGACGAAGGAGAAATTTCCAACTTGTTAATAGATGATCGACGTTTAGGCCGGGCACGGAACTTTACGGATAACGATGCGGCACGCCCAATGCACCAGAAGATATTTGTGAAAATCCATGATAGAGGAAGGAGAAAGCATGGCTAACCATTAGTATTTAAGAGTTGCAGACAGTTGAGGTGAAAACGCGAAACCGTGTAAGGCGTGGGGGTCGTGGGTTGACCACGTGGCTCCACTCGTCATTAAAGGGGGTCGAGTGGTTTAAAATGACTCATTAATTGTTAAAGTATTTAATTAAAACTCTTATGCACATTACGGGTCTTTAAAACATGCTTAAAAGAGTCAGAATAAGGTTTAAAACCCTAATTGCAGAAGAAGGAACACCACTGGAAATAACCTGCGGGGTTTTCCAGAGCCACTAGTAGCTTAGAGCTAGTGGTGGGTGACAACTACCGATAGCGGAGCTACCGGTAGGATATAGCCACCGGTAGGCCGAGCTACTGGAAGGCTGCAGCTAATGGTAGGTCGAGCTACCGGTAGGCCGAGCTACCGGTAGGCTGCAGCTACTGGTAGGCTAAGGCTACTGGTAGGCCTACTCCACCGAGATCCCCAGACCAGAATTCCTAACCCAACACGAGATTTTCACAAAGTAATGGACCCCAAAATCTCAGGTCATTACATAACCCTAAAAATGACACTGCACTAACTGGAGATGTAAAACCCCGTGATATAAAAGGGAAACCATATAAAAATGGGAGAAATTAAGGGAAGTGGGACTTACATAAGGGATTATTAAATAATACTATCCACATCTCACAAAAATTAGATCCCATGTGAGTATGTAATAATGGGTAGGCATTACTTGGGATAGAAGTCCTGAGTGGGGGGTTGAGGGAGTGTTTTGGGGTTAAGTTTGGAGGGGGTAGATTATGAATTTTATTATTTTTAATAACCTATAAACGTGCATGAATTTACATCATGGTTTTCCACACCATGTGAAAACTGTGTGCACCACACATTCTAATAAAGACATGAAACATAGTTATTCCACACATTTTACAAATCATGCACTACCCATGTACTAAGCCTCTATCCAATAATTCCACTTGGATGTATGGTTTCCTGGGTAATGGCGTGTGGTTTATAAATCATGCGCCAGCTGTTCACAACATGATATTTTTCAAAAAAACATCTACATTCATCCTAAAAAACAAAAAGGAATCCCATGGGAAAAAATATAAAAAAAATTTAAACAAAACAAAAAAAAAGTTTCACATGTGTGTAAATTCTTCTCAACATGAAAACATTATGTCATTAAAAAGTCAACATAATTATTGATTAGAGTATAATAAGGGATAATGTTGCTCAACCCATGAAAAGCAATCCATATTATCAAAATCATAACTTCTGTTTTCTTAGATAACATTATCCAGTGAGATAGAATTCATATGAAGAACATTATCATGGGAACATATGATCTGCATTAGCAACTCAAATATTAACAAATCCAATTCTAACTCTATCTATTTACTAATAATCTCATGAGAGGGATCCTGTTTATAATTACGTAACTGGGATTCAACAAACACATCATGAATTGGCACCATCTATGATGAAAAAAAAACATATATTCCACCATAGCTACATGATTAGTGATCTTGAACGGTCCAACATACCTCGGAGTTATCTTCCCTTAATTTTCCCAAATGACAGTGACCAAAGTGAGTTCCAACTTTTAGGTACACCTAATCATCCAAAGTAAACCCTAGATCATGACATCTCATATTTTCACAAGATTTCACATGACTATAATTTATCAACAATCGTTGATTGTTTTACTAGACCTTCTATGATTTCACAGGCACAAAGATCAGTCCCAACAGTGTGGTCTCACCCACCTTATCCCAACATAATGGATACTGACAGAGACAACCATAAATTGCCTCAAATGTATCCTTTTGAATCAAATATTGGTATCTATTTTTATATGAAAACTCCTCCAATCCACGATAGCTATCTGATGAACCATCAAAATCCAAGTCACATTATCAGAGTATGTATTCCAAAATATGATTTAGTCTCTCCATTTGGACATCATGTTGATGATGGTATTCCATGATCAGTTTCACATGTGTCCCCACTACATATTGATGGCCTTACTAAATCTAAGAGGTAAAATGTAAGTCCATGTAAGAAACCATTGTCAATGGTACACCATGAATAATCACAATCTCCTGGATAGACAAATGGATAAGCTCATTCACCATAGACAAATCTCTGATATTAATGATCTGGGATGAGTTTTTCAAAAGATCGATTAATAAAAAAAATATGATTCATTCCATAGTGTTTATGAGGAAGGCAATTAATGATGTCCACAATGATCTTATCCCTCTTTCGAGTAGGAATGCACAGTGGATGGAGCCGACCAGAGTTCCATTTATGATCTTATATTACATACTGAAATGAATATATCCTTGATAAAAAAGCCAACTTTATGTCATCAAATTCTAGTCCACCCGAACTACTGACTCCCATCATTACACATCTTATTGGATGCATGATGAAAAACTCATAGAGACTAGAGACTATAGTTCATCACCACCTTCCTCAGACATAATGAAACAAAAAATTTGAATTTGAAACAATATAAAATCCCTTGTAAAATCAATACCAATCAAAATATTTATCCCCTCCTTGATGAAACTGCATAGACTATTGGAATAACTCATTGTTAGGATGGTCTTACTTAATCTGCTCGATAAGGGAAAGAGCCTACAAAACAATATACCGGAAATAACCTCTATTATGCTCCTTGGTTTAGAGATGAAATAAGGAAGAAATACTAATCAAATTCCTCTAATCACTAGATTCCTATAATTATTTTAATGGAACTTTCATTTTCAAGGAATATTGTACAAGAATACATTTTCCTAGGGTATAGACATTATAAAATTTAATCCACTAAAAGTAGTCATCCTAATGGTGTTACCTCAAACTCAAATACTTTTGGTAAAAAATGTAGGTAATGTTCTTATGATTATAATAAACCATATATTTATTAAAAAAATGATATAAAAACCACATTTTCCAAGAATTCATCCCAACTTATAACTTCTAGTCATGGGTTGGATAGTTCTTTTCATGTGGTCAAAGTTAGTGGGATCCATATTACCCCACATGGAAATTCTATATAAATACATATCCATGACCCATACCTGAGGTATATTAATAAAAAAATACCCCATTATAGCATCATGAATGATCAAAACAATTTTAGTAGTCAATATTCACTTTATCTCTTTGAAGTAGACATAACACTCTAGGATCCATTCAAAATTAACCACTATTTAATTAACAACTGTCCTAGATGAATCAAACCTAGAGAAATCCCGAACAAATCCACTAAAATACCCTTCCTAGAATTGATAAATTCTTATATCAAACACATTATTTGTATTATCCCACAATATAAATGCAAAGACCGTCTTAGCATCTACTAAAACCCCTTATTCTAAGATCACATGTCCTCGAAACATTACCAATTTTATTGAGTATCATCATTTAGAAAACATGGAATTGAAATGATGATCCCAAAGAGTTTCCATAAAAATTATAAAATGATACCCATGGTTCTCCTTAGGTAAAAAAACAATAATTTTGTCTACTAATACCATAATAAATAATTGAGATACTAGTGTAACAACCAATTCACAAGTTCCTTCCTGATTGTTGGAGCATTAATTATCCTGAAAGGCATGAACAAGTACTCAATATGGTTTTACCATCATCATAAATCTATTTTCTAGACATTCGCCAATATTAACATATGTTAGTGGTAACCCGAACACAAATAAAACCTAAAAAACACCATTCACCATTTAATAGATCAAAATTGTAATCAATTCTATTCTATGTATATATATTTTTGATGGATATCATATACAAATTCTAATTATTGATACACAATGGGAGATATACATCATCCTTCATCACAAGAAACTCTAGACAATATAAATGAGAGATTCTCGGAATAATGAATCCTTTGAATTCCATATGATCCATCTATAATATAAATTCAATCAAAGCAATGGGGGCCATAATATATGATGGAAGAGATATTGGAAGTATTCACGGTGCCAAATCTATAGATTAATATCCATATCGCTTTGTTGATAAGCTGTAGAATTTATCTAGAAATACCTCTTGGAATTTAACCATTATAGTTGGTAATCCACCTTCTAAAACACCACCATTTTTATCCATCATGATAAATGATAACTAAAAATCAAATTTACCATATTTTTGATGTAGAGGTCAAGAACAAACTGACTAAGGATCCAATTTTTGATGAAAAAAATGGTTTCTACTATCAGGTGCCAAAAACATCCCTCATCAATGATGAAAATTGATGTGTTCTGGGGAGTGTACCATACAATTTCTATATTGTATCACATCAAATGGGTTAATTTCTAAAATAATGAAATAACATTCTGACTCAACCAATAACATAGTTTACTCACTTGAAGATCACCTGAAACCCATCTCTCACATCGTACCATGTGGAATGACCAACTTCATCGCATACAACATAATATCAATTGAATAATTATCACATCAACCATGTGGGTAGAAATAAAAAAAATTAGAAGCACCAGTATTGAAAAAAACAAAATATATTGATAATGAAATCAAAATGGTTCCATGAACAATATAATGTCATGCATCCGATCATACAGATTCATAGTATTCTACATGAATATTATAAATCTCATCAGGATCCTGATAATTGTCATTAGACCATTTCTATGCCTGAACTGACTCTACGAATAAGATGATCAATCCTTACCATCATGACCACCAAACAATGAGATCTCTGACCTGGACATCTCTGATTGGGTTTTCATCCAACAGAATCCAATGATCATTCACTACTATTGTTGGAATGAGTGTCCCTATAGAAATTATGGGAGTAACCCATATTCATACACTAATGAAATGTTTTTGGTGGGGCTGGACACAAAAACCACACAAGCAGTTAAATCCCACATTACTGGTATAAAACTGATCCATCATCTGATACCACATATGACAATAGGTTGCAAGGATTCCCAAAGCTACATCTAGACTTATTTCACTAGTATAATTTCTCATCTTTGATTAAAAATTTCATCTTCCCATGGGTGAAACTACTCCCTGGAATATATAC
This sequence comes from Viscum album, assembly GCA_963277665.1. Lineage (NCBI taxonomy): Eukaryota > Viridiplantae > Streptophyta > Magnoliopsida > Santalales > Viscaceae > Viscum > Viscum album. The sequence continues at coordinate 2,013,342,152 of OY728157.1, forward strand.
AATCCCTTTTGACCAATATCAACTACAGAAGCATGATCATCCTTTTCATTGTAGCTCTTCAAATTAAACCAAATGATGCTACAAAAAATAATTTTCCACAACCCCATATCTAACCGTAGATATTTCTTCTTGCCATTTCAAACTATCTTAGGTTCATACTGTACAAAGTTAGAATAATGGTTATCAAACTGCATCATTGACTAGTCCCCCGTGGTAATATCCCTTAACTATTAGGACATGCCATATGAAAATAGCTCAGTACAAAAATACTAATTTAAGAATAAAATGAACTCTTTCCAACCCATCTGCTCAATCATCGTAGTATGAACCATTCAGCCCCACCACCAATGACTATGAACCTATAGATTGAAATAAGAACACATCACTCTAACAACCTCATGATTATCATGTAACTCAAAAATCCTATTTATCTTTTCAATACACTCAACTAATTCTTGAGGTTTATAATTTTCCAAAAACAAATAAGGATTCATCTTTAAGAAATCATAATATTTCCCCATTATATGACCCAGTTCTACTTCTCTAATTAGAGAATGACCATGACCTGCAACCAGACCAAAATCATAGATAACTTGATCCATTACTTCCACAAGTATAAAGATAATTTAATGAGGGGGATCTCTCTTCTACCTCCTAACACAGCTTAAAATGATGTATTTTTTGAGGCATTTTACTTTAACATGCAATGACTATAGGAAAAACAATCCATGTGACCATTCTAAAAAATATTAGTGATACCATCCAATTAAAACATCCCATAATTCCATAAAAACACAAACCAATCAAAATAATATGAAAACCGAACCAATTCAACTCATCCTAGTGTCCATGTATTATCTATACCCTGCATGTGTCAGGTGAAGGAAATGTTAAACAGATATCCCAATATCAAATGGATACTCATAATCTGTCACGAGGAGTGATGGAAAAACAACCAACATGAACCAAAGATAAATTCCTATAAATCCAATAACCAGTATATCCAAACTCATCCCAAATAACATGACCGAAAAAGTAAACATCCTCTCAACAATTTCCTCACATTCCAAGCCATAGTTCCATTTAGACTGTCACATGATCTGAACCATGTCATGGACTGAATTTCATTTCTGATCCCTATGTATAGGAAACAAGAGCTTGGTTACCAAAAACATGAATTGTTATTGATTTATACCATTTTTATAAGCAAAAAAAAACCATCAAAAAACTATTCCATATCTGAAAAATTATAACCAAACATGGAATTACAATTTTCTGATTTATCATTTTTTTCATTATGAAAAAAATACAAAAAATGGGTAAAAATAAAAAGTGAAAAACCAAAACCATCCCAAATACACTATTAAATAACAAGATCATCGTCCTCCAACCACCATAACAACACATGCAAGGGAACACCACAATAATTCTGAACGAATATCTCCAAACATCTTGCATTTAATTATTTCATACATAACCAAGTCCACTTACACCCAAAGGTGTAATAGAGGGAGTGAGCCTAAGACCAACTGGATTCCTCCCAACAAATATATTTAATGATATTAAAATTATAATTCAAATTAACATGAATGTTTCCCAAGATAATTTTTTTATATTGAAAATAGTTTATGGTATAATATTTATCAGGAAAAACTATTTTAGTGAAGTAGATGTTTTTTATTATGTTATTAAAAAAAGTGAAACATATACTGATGGGATGTGTAACATCATTGTTGATCCCTCTGGAAGATTGTTTAATTCTTCCTATGATTGCTGTTTTAATAATCACAAATCATTGTTGCTTAATCCGGTTGGATTTCTCATATACATAATCACACTCTTTTAGTGAATCAGTTTATATCGGTTGGATCATGTTTTTTATCTGTGCTTGATTTACATGTATTCTGGAAGTCTTCTAGATCAAACAGACACTTAGTGAACAGTCGCACCGATCCATATCAAAATTGAATAGTCGCACCGATCCATATCAAAAGACAACGGTCGCACCGATCCATATCAAAAGTGAACGGTCACACCGATCCATATAAAAATACAACGGTCGCACTGATCCATATCAAAAGACAACGGTCGCACCGATCCATGTCAAATGAGTCAGTGAAGATGTCAAACCGATGCTGATAATCTGATTCACTGAAGATGTCACACCGATACTGATCAAATGAGTCACCGATCATGACACACCGATACTGATCAAATGAGTCACCGATCATGACACACCTATGCTAATCATATGAGTCAACAAAGATGTCACACCGATGCTGATCAAATGAGTCGCCGATCATGACACACCGATGCTGATCATCTGAGTCACCGATCAGATGGGTGTTTATTGGATGTCAGGGAACCGTATCTCGTACCTGCAAAAAGGAAATCATTTCTTTTGTCAGAGCTTGTGCTATAAATACAAGAAGTCACTATTGCTACTATAAAAACATAAAACAAAGGAATACATAGAGACATACATACCAAAAGGTGTGCTTGAAAACAACCGAGTGTGAATGAAAAGAGACGACTGAACTTACACGAAGAACTCATTCATTACTGTATACCAGTGAAGAGCTGAGAACGAGAACATCCAGAAAAAAACTTTGTCGACTACTTTCTCCTATATCTCTACACCTAGAAGTCAAGGAAGTAGACGACACTCTAATTTTCAGACAAAAACCAGAAGAGGACTCTGAACCATTTCTAATCAAACTCAAAGGAGTCCAAAGCTTCACTGCAATCACTAGAGCAATTTCTAAACTCTACATCTCTGCTCTGTGATTCATTATTTTACATTTAGAGCAGTGTGTGTTATCTGCTGTATTTTACACACACACTATCTCCTGTACTTTAACTGGAGGATCTGTAAATCCTCACTCAATCCCTTACATCTTGTATTTCCCACTCGGATAGTGGTAGAGGTCATGTGTGATCTAGACAACTGGTTGCTGTTGTTTTGTTTCCCACGAATAACAGTGGTAGTGGTCTTGGACCTAAACAGTTGTAAAATGTTGTAAACCCCGATCCAGGGTGTAGATCGTATTTATATAAATTGTTGAGAGGACTAAGTCTCGGCTTGATACTGAACCTCTTGTTTATATCTGCTGTGCTATTTCTTTCAAAGTTATTCTTTTTTATTCCTCTGCTATGTTCTTTAAAACCAAAACTATTTTAATGTCACATTGATAATTAAACTCACAAGTGTTTATATTAGCTATTAATCAGTAAGTCAGTTTCAAAAGTTAATCAACTCTTCTATTTTGATTAACTGGGAAATAATCAATCCCTTGAGACCCTAACTGAACCATTATTGTGATATAAATTCACTACAGTTTAATTCTGTGTTTTATTTGGGGGATTTTAAGACAATTTTTTTTAAACAGAAATTTTAATTAGAACTCAAATCACCCCCTCTTGAGTATTCACTCTGACCAACATTTGGTATCATAGGGTTTAAAATATTTTCTAAATTACTCTTTTTTTAACTGTGATTTTAGTTTTATTTTAAAGTTCTTAAAATTTCTGTTATTTCTAAATTTTTATCTCTTTAAAATATTTTCCTTAAGTAATTTATCATGGATAATATACTTGAAGGTGTTTCTACCAATAGACCGCCATTTTTCAATGGCACTAACTATGCTCAGTGGAAAATCAAGAAGAAAATTCATTTAGAGAGCATGGGTTTTGATATTTGGACTGCTATAGAATCTGAATATAAAATGCCTACTACTCTTAGATCTACTTGGAATGAAGCTACTAAGGATGCCTACAATAATAATTGCAAAGCTATGAATGCCTTGTACTATGCTTTAGGAGATGAGGAATTTAATATAATATCTACTTGTAAAACTGCTTATGAAATTTGGGATACCTTAGCTGTTTCTCATGAAGGAACAACTAATGTCAAGGAAAAGAGATTGAACACTTATACTATTAAGTATGATAATTTTAATATGAAGCCTGATGAACCCATCTCTGTCATTTATCTTAGGTTTAATGAAATTGTCATCATAATGACTTCTCAAGGAAAGTATGTTCCATCAAAGGAACAAATTATGATAATTCAGAGATGTCTACATGAAAGATGGAGAGGAACTTCTGTCTCAATAAGAAAATCATGTGATATTGGTGAACTGCCAGTGAAGGAACTAATTGGAAATTTGATGATGTATGAAGAGGAACTCAAGGTTAACAAAGAAGAAGAAGATGAACCTATAAGAAAGTCTGTTTCTTTCAAATCTTCAACTTCAAAGAACATGGATAAAGAGAAACTCCAAGCTATAAATGAAATTTCAAGCTATGAAGACAGTGAAAGTGCTTCTAATAGTGATGTTGAGATGGCTCACATTTCTAGAAGGCTTAAGAAGTTTTATAGGAAGAAGAAGTTTTTTAGAAAATCAAATTACTAAGGTGAGTATGACAACATGGGACATTGGAAAAAGGATTGGAAGAAATATTACAAATAAGATGAAGTTGTCTTCTATGAGTGCAAAAGAAAGGGACACATTAAAGCAGACTGTCCAAAGTTGAAATACAAGAATAAGTATGAATATAAGGAAAGTAAGTACAAAAAGGCTATGAAGGCTACTTGGAGTGCTTCTGATGATAGCTCCATTGAATTTGATGTTTTTGAAACTGAACACAGAAATAAGGAAAATATGTGTTTTATGACAAACACTTCTGAGGTAACAGCTGAAACTCCTACTTTAAATTCATATTATTCTGAAGATGCTACTAACTCTGATAACATGTCAAAATCTGGACTATTTGAATATTGTGATATGTTAGAAGAAACCTGTAATGAGATGAAAGACAAATACAAAGGTTTAAAGAAACAATATTCTTTAATTGTTAAACATAAATCTGATCTTGATATTGAAATGGAAAAGAATGCTCAGTTGCTTAAAGAGAATACTGAACTAAAATTATCTAATGAGAAACTCAAGAAAGACTTAGAGAAATTTACCAATGGCAATGATACCCTTTCCTCAGTTGCTAGGTAAGCAAATAGCACCTAGATACACTACTGGTTTAGGATACCAACCTGGACAAAGAAAAATTTCCAAAACTAGATTCATTCCTAAATCTAGATAGAATGTAGCTAGTTCTGGAACCTCATATGCTTCAACTAGTTATATTCATTTTTATGGATCTAATAAGGTTTATCATTCAAAATCTATTGACTCTAGAAATATAATGAGACCCATTAGACAAATATGGGTACCTAAAGATTTATTGGATAACCTGTATTGACCTAAGAAGATCTGGGTACCAAAATCATTTCATATTTAAATTTGTTTTGTAGGGATCCTGCTTAAAGAGATCCTGTAGAAAGACCTGGTATTTGGACAGTGGATGTTCAATACATATGTCTGGAGACTTCTCATGCTTCAAACATTTAGTAAAAGTTGATGGAGGCTTTGTCACTTTTGGTGATAACTCAAAAGGAAAAATCATCGGCTGAGGCCAGATTGGTAACACTGACTTAGTATTAATTTCTAAAGTGTTATTTGTTGATGGGATTAAATACAATTTGTTAATTATTTATCAGTTATGTGATGATGGTTTCTCTCTTAAATTTGAAAACGATTCCTACAATGTTTTTAATTCTAAAAATGTTTTAGTGTTTTTTGCTTTAAGAAATGAAAATGTTCATGCTGTTGATTTAAATTCCTTAGCTAAGCAGAATATTACATGTTTAAATGATTTTCATAAAGAGTCTTGGCTTTGGCATAGAATATTTGGACACTAAAATGTGAATTCACTTAGAAAACATGCTAGGAAGAACATAGTTAGAGAACTACCCAAACATGAATTTCCCACAGACAAAGTTTGTAATCCCTGTCAAAAGGGAAAGCAACATAATGTTTCTTTTAAATCAAAGAAAGAAGTTTCAACTTCTCAACCTCTCGAGTTGGTCCACATGGATTTATTTAGACTTTCTAGATTTTCTAGTTTAAATGGGAAGCACTATGTCTATGTTTTTGTAGATGACTTTTCTAGATATACTTGGGTATATTTTCTAGCTCACAAAAGTGAAGCTTGTTCTTACTTTGTTAAATATTCCGAGTCTGTAGAGAACCTTAATGGACTCAAAACTAAAACCATGAGAAGTGATCATGGCCGTGAGTTTGAAAATCATGAGTTTGAATCATACTGATCACCTAATGGCTATAGTCACAAGTTCTCATCCCCTAGGACACCCCAACAGAATAGTGTAGAAGCAATAAGGAATAGAACCTACAAGAAATTGATAAGACTATTCTAAATGAGTATGACCTGCCTGTTTATTTTTGGGCTGAAGCTGTCAATACAACCTGTTATGTTATTAATAGTGTCTTGATCAGATCTGTTTTTAAAAGGACCCCTTATGAGTTTTGGAACCATAGGAAACCTAAGGTTAACTACTTTAGTGTTTTTGGCTGCAAAGTATTTATTTTTAATACTAAAGACAATATTGACAAATTTGTATCCAAGAGTGATGAAGGAATTTTCCTAGGTTACTCTATTTCTAGTAAATCCTATAGAGTTTTCCATAAGAGAACCAATTGTGTGGAAGAATCTGTTCACATCAAATTTGATGAAACTGATCCACATGAACCTAAGACCTCTCTTGAAAATCTTGATGATGATATCTCTGTTTTGAACCTTAATGATAGAGACAGTGGACCTGTTGTTAAAACAACTAGTTCTAGAAATTTTCCAGAACCTGCTTCTGTTGAACTTCAAACTGTAGATGAATCTGAAATCTCTATCCCTACCTTTTCTAGACCAACTAGAATTCTAAAGAACCATCCTTTAGATGTTGTTGTAGGTAATTTAGATATAGGAACATAGACTAGAGCTTCTCTATGAAATCAGGTGGAATATCAAGCTTTTCTTTCAATGTTAGAACCTAAAAATATCAATGATGCTATCAATGATGAATTTTTGGTAATGGCTATGCAAGAAGAACTAAATCAATTTGAAAGAAACAAAGTCTGGAAATTACTAGAAAGACCTAAGGACACTATAACCATAGGCACAAAATGGGTGTTTAGAAACAAAGTTGATGAATCTGGAAACATCATTAGAAACAAAGCTAGGATAGTTGCACAAGGTTACAATCAAGAAGAAGGAATTGACTATGAGGAAACCTTTTACACATGTAGCTAGATTAGAGGCTATTAGGATCTTATTTTCCTATACATCACATCTGAAATTCAAGTTATATCAAATGCATGTAAATGTGATTTTTAAATGGTTTTATTGTTGAATATTTTTTTGTAGAACAACCTCCTAGTTTCTAAAATCCTCATTTTCAAAATCATGTTTATAAACATTCTAAAGCGTTATATGGTTTAAAACAAGATCCAAGAGCTTGGTATGAAAGGCATTCAAACTTTCTTATTTCAAAAGGATTTACAAAAGGAATAGATGATCATACTCTTTTTATACAACAGATTTCAAAAGATGTTTTAATAGTACAAATCTATGTTGATGATATTATTTTTGGATCTTCTAAAAATTCTTTATGTACTGATTTTTCAAAGGTTATGCAAAATGAGTTTGAAATGAGATTAATGGGAGAGATTAAGTATTTTCTTGGATTTAAAATCTTTCAAACTAAAGATGGTATTATTCTTAATCAAAGTAAATATAATAAGGATTTATTAAAACATTTTGGTTTGGATAGTATTAAGGGAAGTGATACACCTATGAGTACCACCTGTAAATTGGATATTGATGAAACTAGAAAACTAATGGATCAAGCTAATTACAGAGGTAAGATTGGGAGTTTACTTTATCTTACTGATAGTCGACTAGATATTATGTTTAGTGTATGCATGTGTGCTAGATTTTAATCTAATCCTAAAGAATCACACTTACTGGCTGTTTAAAGGATTTTTAAATATCTTAAGTATACTGTGAATTTAGGATTGTTTTATCCAAAAGGAAAATCATTTGACCTAATTAGTTATTTAGATGCGGAATTTTCTGGATGTAAGTTAGATAGGAAGAGCACATCTGGAACATGTCATTTACTTGGAAAGTCCCTAGTATCATGGTGTAGTAAGAAACAGAACTCAGTTGCATTGTCTACTACTGAAGCAGAATATATAGCTGCTGGTAGTTGCTGTGCACAGATTCTGTGGATGAAACACACTTTATTGGAATATAGATTTGATTTTAAACATGTTTCAATTAAATGTGACAACACTAGTGCGATCAACATTTCTAAGAACCATATGTCTCACTCTAGGACTATGAACATTGATGGAAGACATCACTTTCTAAGAGATCATTATCAGAAACGTGATATATCTCTAGAATTTATTAGTTCTGAACATCAATTAGCTGATATTTTTACAAATCCTCTATGCTCTGAAAGAATTAATTTTATTAAACAAGAGTTGTGTATGGTCAATTTGTGAAACCGATCTGTGAAACCGATCTGTGAAACCGATCTGTGAAACCGATCTATGAAACCGATATGTGAAACTGATCTGTGAAACCGATATGTGAAACCTATCTCTGAAACCGATCTGTGAAACCGATATGTGAAACCGATCTATGAAACCGATCTGTGAAACTGATCTGTGAAACCGATCTCTGAAACCGATCTGTGAAACTGATCTGTGAAACCGATCTGTGAAACTGATCAGTCAAACCGATCTATCTTTCTATTACATTTTATTAGGTTTTATTTAATTAATTATTATTATTTATTTATTATGGGAACCCTTAATTATGAAATAAATGATACGCAACTATTTCTATTTCCCCATACCGTCGACAATTCATTTCCTGCCAAGCCTTATATCCTCTCTTCTCCTCTACTTCGAACCTTAGAACTCCTACATTCCCCCGAATCTTCATATGGCTATGCAAAAGAGACCACCCAAAGGATCAGACATCCCTATACCTTCAAAGCGTGCTCGAGGCTCGTCGAGTAGTACCACTCAATGATCAGTAAATATGAACCTGGAAATTCGGATTGTTGTTGTAGAAAAGGAATTCAGTTCTGCCTGGATTTTGACAAGTAAGTCACTGTTGTTACAAGTTTTAGAATCGCAAGGATGGAAAGCATGGTTCTCAGATAACACTTGTGTGTACTACCCAAAGCTAGTGCATGAATTTTATATAAATCTGAATGTTACATTAGATGGTGTAGAGGATTCCAGAATGTCTTCTATAGTGAATGGAAATAAAATATATTTTTCATCTATACAATGGGCTGAATGTTTAAATGTACACCATGAGGGTCGATATGAGGATTATGCTGGAAACATTCCTCTAACCACTAAATACTTCTCTTTTGAGTAATCTTTAGAGCTTTTTACTGGAAACGAAGAGTCAAGAAGAATCACATCCTCAGAGTTGGATGGTGAATGTAGACTTCTCTTTAAGTTTATTCAGCACCAAATTTTCCCTAGGAAAGGAGATTTTTCTGCTGTAAAATTCCAAGATGTTTTTCTATTGTTTTTACTAAAGACCCATGAGAAGATCAATTTGTGTAGATATCTAATGGAGCACATAGCTGGAATGGTGAGACCTTCAAAGAATGCCACTGCCCTGTTCTATTCCAAAATGATCTCTGCAATGTTAAAGAATCTGGAATGTGTTGATGAAGTTGATGAGATAGCTGACTATGATAGTGCTTTTTGTGTTAACAAAGAAATTTTTAAAAGGATGAAAATAAATTGGAACCCATGGAAAAAATAACGGGTTGCTGATGAGTACAAGTTGTATGAATCCTACAATCCCACTAATCATGGAAAGAGGCCGAAGGGTTTGAGATACCCTGGTTTGAAATCAGATGAGGATCCAATCTATTCTGATGATGAGGAAGAAGTATATTTTGAATGGAATAAGGACACTAAAGAGTCTGGTAAACAAGGGATGGAAGAAGCTGAAACATAAGAAGGAATTATGTCACCTCCTGATGATAAGAGTGATCCTGATACCGTGAGTCCTATGTGAAGAATAGACTTTAGACCGGCCAGTCCACCTTTAGCCTTACCTAAATCAGAACCAGTTCCTGGTGATGAAGAAACTAGTGACACTAAAGTATCTGACAGTGAAGTTTCTATGAAGAATGAAAATGGGAATGGAGTTGATGATGATGATGATGGTGATGGTGGTGATAACCGACCAGTGGATGGTCTTTCTGTACCACCAATAGAACCACATCAAATTGTGCAAGAAACAAATACCAGTGTCAAGAGAGATTCTCTAGAAATTAGTGGAAAAGGAAGTTATGATAAACTGAAATATACTATGTGTGCTGCTGTCTGGGATGATTACCCTGGTTTTTCTGTATTGGGTTTAGAGTATTCTGAAGAAGAAGAGTAAGAATCAGAATCTACTATGGTTGTGAAGGAAGGCCACCCAGTGGAGGGAAGGTCAGCTCTTGTTGTTAATGCTGCAGATGTTCATCTACCTAGTTCTACTATCTCTCAGTCTGATTTTGATAAGTTCAAAATTGAGTTGCTTGCTGCTGTGAGAAATACAGTCAGAGAAGAAATTTCAAATGCTCTTACTCAATCTTCTCTGCAAGTTTCTGAAGATTCTTTAGAAACCTTTTCAACAAAAGTATCAAATGTCATTAAACCAGACCTGGCCAATACTGGTGAGTTTATTGGCAGGCATATAACCTCTCTAAATTATACTATGAAGGATCTACAATCCGACTTAGTTTCTTTATCAAATGAATATAGATTCACCATCTCTGGTATGGTGGAAGTGTTGAGGAATTTGATTGAACATGATAAGAAGTATGATTTGAGGAAGTTGAAAGCTGAAATAACTCAGATAGTTGCTCAATATAGTACAACCAAAGTAACCAAGATCACTACTCATGAGCTAGAGGCTCTAAGGTAGATTGTGCATGATGAATTGGCCTCCATTAGACAAGTTCTTGATTTGGACTCGCTGAGGAAGATGAAGGAGCACAGTGATCACATTCACAAGATGGTAAAAGTATATTCAGTAGATGCCAATAAAGCTCAGAAAGAGATCAAGGAAAAGGTTGATCATTACTTTTCAAAGATTTATACCAAGCATGAGGTGACTGCGAATATAAAGGTGTTGGATGATAATCTGAAACTACCTCCAGTCACTCAAGCTTTCAATACTCAAGTTAGTTAGTTGCAAGACTTTACTCCTACCTTGGAATGGATCATGGAGAATAAGGATTATTTTGAGAAGGCTATGCAGTATGGTGCATAAGTTATTCAGGATTTCATAACCCTTTTGAATCCTTATCTGAATGAAAAAGCCACAACCATTGTGCTTCCTACTGGTAAACCTATCAGTGCCTCTGATGTTTCTCAAAATCAGATCTCCATTGCTCAAGCTCTCTCTCAAATACGACCAGTTCTTTAGCAATCTTCTCAGCCAGATACTACTGCTCCACAGAAAATCTTCGTGGCATCCTCTCCTCCACCTTCTAGAGTCATCTTACCACCTTTTCAAATTCGCCCAGTTCATACTGCCTCCAAGCCCTCCAACTTACCAACCATTGATCCTTCTGGCAAAGTCAAAGACCCGTTACATCCCCTGAAATAGTTGTGTCTTATTGTTGATAGGGTTAACAATGTTATGTTTATACTCTAATGTACTTGAAAAACATTTCTCTCTCTCTCTCTATTCTCTATGATGCCTTCTTTTAATCTCTTCTTTATACGTTTTCCCTCCTTTTTGATTATCCCAAAGGGGGATATTTATATCTATGGGGGAGAAACTTTATATCTATAGGATCAATGTTTACATAAATATACTATAAGGCCCCAGCCTTAAACCTTACTTAATCTTGAGTTATTACAAGATTACACATTGAGGATCTTTTCGGGTTTAGAGTTTTAGAGAATTAGATCATAAAACTTGCATTACATTCCACATATAATCAAATTGGTTACATAAAGATAGTATTCTTCATTCCCATCAATGGAAACACATTTAAAATAAAACATGGATTATTTCTTGACACATCCTTGACTCTATCATCTTATCATGTACCTTTCCCTTGACCTGTGAAAAGCATTTCAAAAACTTGGGATGAGCATAAAAACTCAGTATGGGTTATAAAAAAAACATGGAAAGGAAACATGAGTTCATATATACATAAGAATGAAATCATACTTTACCCATAAAACATAGGCACTTTAACATACCTCATAAAATCATGAATAAATCATAGAAATCATAAGACATAAAGGTAACTTGAGGCATTCATAACATTCTTACGCAGGGAGTAACCCTCTTGGTTACGTTTGGAATACCCATCACAGTATATTCCCTAAATCTCTTCGGAGAAACCTTAACGTTTCACTCCTTCACGTTACCCAATGCATTGGAGAGCTATATCGGGCTCACCCGCCCTTAGTTTATCACGGAACCAGCCGTCTTCATAATAATGCCCAAGAACCATAACATAATCGTATCACATAAAACATGCATAAAGGAAACATAACATTTCCACATTTCAATCACAAGATATCAATACAACACAAAAACATTGTGAAAACCATTTTCCATACCAAAATAAAAGAAAATTAAAACATGGTATTTATTTTTCTTTTAAAAAAGAAGGTATGGCTTGTAGAGGAAGCCGAAACTCAAATAATGGTCACGACAACGGAGAAGTCGTTGTCGCCGCATACGTATGACAAAAACATTCACTTTTGTCGTTTAGTAAACGCTTCGTATAAAAAAGATTCATTTTGAATAAATGTAAAAGTCAAAGGGTTTTATACACCGTATAAAAGAAAGTTTTGTATAAAATAAAATATGCCTCAAAGAAAGGAGATTGAGACAAAGTCCCATACCTCGTATCCGACATGACCCGACCGTTCTTTAATCTCCTGAATAATAAACTTGAGTTAATATCTACTTGCTTAAGAACCTTTTTCAAGTTCATTATTCCTTTTATACCATGTTATGGACATCATGTAATCATTTAAGTTAATAATGTTCATTTTGTCGGTATTTGGTTCTTAAGTCAAAAATAGACTTCTTACACTTACATGTTGTTAATTTGGTCATAGGTTCGTTATATACAGAATGATATTAATGATTTGGATAACATATATATCATATATATTCATCATATAAATGTATTTATAATATTACATCACATTTAGAGGTAAGAAATGAAATGCACCGTTCATGGAGACGGTAAGCCGTACGTACGCATGAACGCTACTTCCATTTCTATTTCGTATTTTTTTTGGAATGGAATCATAATTATATAAGAGTATATTATAATTCCAGTATAATAACATATATAATATCATTAACTTTATCCTTTACACATCCCACATATGGTATTAACGAATCAAATCACTTTCAGGGGGCGGTAGTCCGCACTTCCTAAAATGAAGATATCGTGTTTACCCATAATGGAAACCATAAAGGTATGCCCAAAATGAAAAAAACAGAAGCTCAAGGAAAACATAAACATATCATATATCATATACAAAAATAGTGACATCATAATGGCCACCTTTGAAGGTGTTAAATGAGTATTGAACAATCATCCTTTCGGGAGGCAGAATTTCGCCATCCACGGAAACCGTATGTTCTTTAACCATTTGATGTAGTTTTGTGAGAGTGTAGCTCAAATAAATATTATAAAAACATCCTAGTATATTGAAGATACTGTTTTTGTTACAAAATAAGTAAATAAAAAGAGTTTAGGGGGTTGGAGAAGCAAAATTAAAACAAATGAACATGAGAGAATGAATTACCTTTAAAAGTGTAACTCCTTTTGATTTGAGCCTAAAGGCTTCCTTTGAAAGGATTCTGCCCAAAGGGAATCCTCTAGGACGAGGAGAGGTATGTGGAGATATTAAATGGTCAGGGGTTGGCCGAGCCAAAGGCTTGAGGAGTGTGTGAAATGAGGTAGAGGTGGGGGCCTTTTATAAGAGGAGAGGAGGGGCACTTTTGGAAAGTAAAGATATATTACATTATTTGAAAATGTGTTTCGGTTTTAAAAGGTCCCACATTGATATAATTCGTGGATAAGGTGATAAGGGTTCGAAATCCACTCATCCAATTGGTTTTGGTCATGTGTAGTTCATAGATTTTACATTGTCTTTCCATTTTATTTAAATCGCCAAATAATGATGTCATCACTACATCATTATTATGTCATAAATAATTTAATTTATTTAATGTCTAAAAATTATAAAAAAAATACTATGATGTAGGAAATATTTTTATCTTTCCAATGACTATTTATAATCAAAAATCTGATCTTTATAAGCCCATGTAAAAATTCTTTTCGTAAAACATATTATGTTTGTGTCATTTTTACTTTTACATTAAATAAAAAGTTATTTTTGTCATTTCCCAACAAAAGTGGATCCATGGGGTCCCCAAGTTGACCCATGGCTTTTCTTGGTCGGCCATGACACAACCAATAAGGTTGGGACATGTGTCTTGGTCATTTCATATTATTAAAGCATTATTTATACCTTAAACTACCCTAATTACCACTAATCGCGATTAGAAACTTAATAAGTTACTATTCACCAAAAAATTATTTTAATCTCATTGAACCACATTTTACTTATTAATGACAACCATGTATGTCGGATTTTCAAAATTCAATACACATTAGCGGTAAACTTTCATTTAACTGAAAAATCAGTTTGCTTGATTACCACTTAGTGGTTTCACTATTCATCAAAAATTGAAGTTTTTCAGAAAATTACCAAAAATTCACCCTAAGCTATATTTGATATTACAAATTCAAAAATGAAGTCTATTTTACAAAATTCAATACATATAAGTCAAATTAATTAATTTAATAATTAATTCCCGCTGCCAGAGCAAATAGCGTGTTTTTACAAAACAATAAGTATCAAAAGATTGACACCAGTTTAAGTCTAATTTCAAAGTGAAATTGATTCCAATGACCACCATTGGATAAAATGGTAAAAATATATTCATATTACACATTAAGAACAATTCAAAAGATAATCTAATCATATAAATAAATTAGATTAAAAAGCAGTTTTAATGTAAAATGCAGTATTTTTCACTATTCATTAAAAAATGAACATTGTCAGAAAAATACCAAAAATTCACACAAAGTAAATTTTGATGTCCCAATCATAAAGAATAAGTTTATTTTGACAAAAATAGTTTATAAAATTGTCAAAATATAGATTCAAAAATGGTTTTCCATCAAAAGGCAGTAAAACAATCTTGTAAGAATATTAGTGTATTCCATGCATAAGATTGTATTTATTTTCATTTTAAGCCTCTATAACACTATCTTAATCATTAATAGACATAGATAAAAATATCTATTATTCATTACTTATTTGGGATGTTACATCCTTCCCCCCTTTAGAAAATTGCGTCCCCGCAATTTATTTACTTATCGAATAAATGGGGGTACTTATCCCTCATTTAATTTTCAGATTCCCATGTTGCCTCTTCAATCATGTGGTTTTTCCACAAAACCTTTACCTGGTGAATCACCTTATTCCGTAACACTTGCTCCCTATGGTCAAGAATCTGGACTGGTTGTTCCTCATAAGATATGTTCTCTTCCAGCTGAACTACCTCTGGACTCAAAACATGAGATGGATCTGGCATATACTTTCTCAACATCGAAATGTGAAAAACATTGTGTACCTGAGATAAACTCGGAGGTAAAGCCACTCGGTATGCAACTGATCCAACTCTCTCCAGAATTTCGTATGGTCCAATGAACCTTGGACTCAACTTTCCTTTCTTACCAAATCTCATCACACTTTTCCAAGGAGAAACCTTGAGAAAAACATGATCACCTACCTCGAAAGATAGATCCTTCCTCCGGTTATCCGCATAACTCTTCTGTCTGCTCTGAGCTGTTCTCATGTGTTTCTGAATCAGCTGAACTTTTTCTGCCATCTCTTCTACCAATTCTGGTCACATCAACTTCCTTTCACCCACTTCATCCCAGAAAGCTAGAGTTCGACACCGCTTCCCATATAATGCCTGAAATGGTGCCATCTGTATACTGGAATGAAAACTGTTATTATATGAAAATTCAACCAAAGAAATATGTTGGTCCCAACTTCCCTGATAATCCATAGAACAAGCTCGTAGCATATCCTCCAATGTCTGAATTGTTCGTTCTGACTGCCCATCTGATTGAGGATGAAAAGCTGTACTAAAATTTAATTTAGTACCCAACGAATTCTGAAGGCCTTTCCAAAAGTTAGAAGTAAACCTGGGATCACGATCCAATACTATGGGGAGAGGAACTCCATGTAACCTGACTATCTCTTTAAGATACAAACGGGAAAGTTGATCAAGAGAAAAAGTATCTCGTATAGCAAGAAAATGAGCAGATTTGGTCAAGCAATCAACAATAACCCAGATTGCATTATTACCTCGAGATGTCTTCGGTAATCCAACAACAAAGTCCATGGATATATTCTCCCATTTCCACTCTGGCACTGGTAAAGGCTGAAGCATCCCTTTCGGTAACTGCCACTCTGCTTTAACATATTGACAAGTCAAACACTTCACAGTAAAATCAGCAATATCTCTTTTCATTCCATCCCACCAGTAATACTCCCGCAGATCTCTATACATCTTAGTACTGCCTGGATGAACTGAAAACAGAGAACTATGAGATTCACATAACAACTCTCTCTTCAACTGTGAATCACAAGGCACACACAATCTCTTCCCAAATCTCAAAACACAATCATTATCAATATTGAATTCAGGCAACTTACCTTTCTGAACCAGCTCTACCTTTTTCTACAACTCACTGTCTTGCTTCTGTGCTTGCTTGATTCTATCTGATAGAGAAGATCTCACTGATACCTGAAACAAAACAGAAGGACTTCCTACACCAACAACTTCTATGCCAAAGTTCATCAAATCCTTAACCAAAGGATCACGTTCCAAATGCAACATTGTTAATGAAGCATTACTTTTTCGACTCAAAGCATCAGCCACTTTATTTTCTTTTCCCGGATGGTAATGAATTGTACAATCATAATCCTTGATTAATTCTAGCCATCTCCTTTGTCTCATGTTTAACTCTTTCTGAGTGAATATAGACTTTAAACTTTTGTGATCGGTATATATTTCACACTTTACTCCATACAAATGATTCCTCCAAATTTTTAAAGCAAAAACAACAGTAGCTAATTCCAAATCATGTGTAGGGTAATTTACCTCATGAGTTTTCAACTGTCGTGAAGCATAAGCAATTACCTGATCATTCTGCATTAGGACGCAACCAAATCCTTTTAATGAAGCATCACTGTATATAACAAACTCACCATTCCTGGAAGGTAGTGCCAAAACTGGAGCATTCACCAATCTTCTTTTCAATTCCTGAAAACAATCATCACATTCTTTTGTCCAGATAAACTTAACACCCTTCCGAGTTAGCTTAGTCATTGGACTAGATAACCGTGAAAAATTTCTAACAAACCTTCGGTAATAGCCCGCCAAACCAAGGAAGCTACAAATCTCGGTTACATTTGTGGGTCTTGGCCATTATTCCACAACTTTTGTTTTTGCAGGATCAACAGTTATTCCATCTTTAGAAACAATGTGACCAAGGAAGGAAATTTGTTGCAACCAAAACTCACACTTGCTGAATTTACCATACAGTTTCTTTTCTTTTAAGGTCTGCAAGATAACCCTTAAATGTTTTTCATGCTCCTCTTTACTTTTAGAAAACACCAAAATATCATCAATGAAAACCACCACAAACTTATCCAAGAACTCATGGAAAATTCTATTCATTAAGTCCATGAATACAGCAGGTGCATTGGTTAGCCCAAAAGGCATTACTACAAATTCATAATGGCCATATCTCGTACGGAACGCGGTCTTCGGAATATCTGCCTCCTTTACCTTCAGCTGATGGTACCCCGATCTCAAGTCAATCTTTGAAAAAAACTGAGCTCCCTGGAGCTGATCAAACAAATCATCGATATGAGGCAAAGGATATTTTTTCTTAACAGTGATATTATTCAAGGCTCTATAATCAATGAAAAGTCTCATAGAACCATCTTTCTTTTTAACAAATAAAACAGGAGCACCCCATGGTGATGTGCTAGGTCTAATGAAACCTTTCTATAATAAATCTTGCAATTGCTCCTTCAACTCTAAAAGTTCAATTTGTGCCATTCGATAAGGGGGTTTTGAAATCGGCTTAGCATCAGGAACTAAGTCAACAGTAAACTCAACTTCCCGATCTGGTATTATTCCAGGCAACTCATCAGGAAAAACATCAGGATACTCATTTACCACTGGCACATCATTAATCTGAACAGTTCCTTTATTTTCAACGACATGTGCAAGGTAACATTCATTTCCATCTTTTACAAGTTTCTCGGCCTCTTGATATGTTATCAAAAGTAAGGGTTCATTCTTGTAAACAAACTGAAATTCTTTCTGAAAAGAAACTTCTTTAGCTCTACAGTCAATCTTAGCATGGTAAATAGAGAGCCAATCCATACCCAGAATAACATCAAACTCTACTAGAGGTAGAACAATAAGGTTTGCAAGTAGGTTCTTTCCACAGATAAGGATAGGAAGATTCTTATAAATTCTTTTTGCCTCGACATTTCCCCTAGGTGTTTTTACCAAAAGTTCAGGAGTCATTTCTTGAGATGGTATTCCCATTTTACTAGAAAAGGTTTCAGAGATGAAAGAATGTGTAGACCCCGAATCAAACAACACACTGGCATAATCTGAAAAAACAAACAAAGTACCTGATACAACTTCATTTGATGGCCCGACATCTGCTGAAGTAGTTGCAAAGGATTTCACCACCCCTTTCTGCTTGTAGTCTAACTGCTTCCCATCACTCAAGCTCTTTGCCGGACACTCGTTTGCATAGTGACCCATCTCATTGCACTTATAACATTTCACTAACTGTAAATCAAACTTGTTCTTACCTTCACCTTGATCCTTTTCAGTGCAATCACGAGCCTTATGTCCCATCTTACCACATCGGTAGCACTTCCCAGAATTCAGAAGACATTCCCAAGCATGCCTTTTGCCACATTTATCACAAACTAGAAACTTAGTTCTCTTACCATCAGACTTTTTTGAAGAATTCTTACCTTTCTCCTGCCACCTCGGTCTCTTCTTCTGCTGGTTGTTATAGAACACTTGGTCATCGGAAAACTCCATTTCCACCTTCTCAGCACATCGAACAAGCTTCTCATAACTTTTAAACTCTTGAGAAGCTAATGCCCTTCGATATTTTGGATTTAATCCTGAGTAAAAACGATTGATTTTACTATAAAGGTCTCGAATAAAATTTGGAGCATACCTTGCCAATCGAGTGAACCTTTATTCATAGGCAGCCACTGAGTCCTCCTCTTGCCTCAATTCCAAGAATTGCTTTTCCATCCTAAGTCAAATAGCCTTAGGAAAATACTTCTCAAGAAACATACCTTTGAATTCATCCCAGTCAAGAGCATCAATCTCATCGGCGTCCTGGATATTTTTAACCATAGACCACCACTAATCTGCTTCACCCTCCAAACGATAAATAGCAAGTCTAACCTTTTGATTGTCTGAACACCCCATGACATCAAAAATCTTCTCCAGTGCTTTAATCCACCCTTCAGCTAGCACAGGGTCAGATGATCCTCTGAATGATGGTGGATGTTGCCTCATGAAATGTTCCACCACTGACATGTTCCTCTGCGGTTGTTCTGGATGATCTCGTGCATGGATACCACCGCCGTTTATCGCTTGAGTCAACTGCGCCATTACTGCAACAAACTGTTCAGTTCCAATTCCAACCATTTCTGGATGCTGATTCGGAAGGTTATTTCCTTCTGTATGCCTTCCTAGCACTGCTTCCCTGTTTCCTCTGCGGAAAACCATTCTGAACAAACATGTCTTAGATGAAGCAACATGGTAATCTTTAAATGCTATATCATTTCGAGAAAAATAAATAAATAAATTTGGATAATCATTTAATAGAATTCTAACTCCTAAATTTATCTAAACCGACCTCTGATACCAACTATAAGGCCCCAACCTTAAACCTTACTTAATCTTGAGTTATTACAAGATTACACATTGAGGATCTTTTCGGGTTTAGAGTTTTAGAGAATTAGATCATAAAACTTGCATTACATTCCACATATAAACAAAGTGGTTACATAAAGATAGTATTCTTCATTCCCATCAATGGAAACACATTTAAAATAAAACATGGATTATTTCTTGACACATCCTTAACTCTATCATCTTATCATGTACCTTTCCCTTGACCTGTGAAAAACATTTCAAAAACATGGGATGAGCATAAAAACTCAGTATGGGTTATAAAAAAAACATGGAAAGGAAACATGAGTTCATATATACATAAGAATGAAATCATAATTTACCAATAAAACATAGGCACTTTAACATACCTCATAAAATCATGAATAAATCATAGAAATCATAAGACATAAAGGTAACTTGAGGCATTCATAACATTCTTACGTAGGGAGTAACCCTCTTGGTTACGTTTGGAATACCCATCACAGTATATTCCATAAATCTCTTCGGAGAAACCTTAACGTTTCACTCCTTCGCGTTACCCAATGCATTGGAGAGCTATATCGGGATCACCCGCCCTTAGTTTATCACGGAACCACCCGTCTTCATAATAATGCCCAAGAACCATAACATAATCATATCACATAAAACATGCATAAAGGAAACATAACATTTCCACATTTCAATCACAAGATATCAATACAACACAAAAACATTGTGAAAACCATTTTCCATACCAAAATAAAAGAAAAGTAAAACATGGTATTTATTTTTCTTTTAAAAAAGAAGGTATGGCTTGTAGAGGAAGCCGAAACTCAAATAACGGTCACGACAGCAGAGAAGTGGTTGTCGCCGCATACGTACGACAAAAACATTCCCTTTTGTCGTTTAGTAAACGCTTCGTATAAAAAAGATTCCTTTTGAATAAATGTAAAAGTCAAAGGGTTGTATACACCGTATAAAAGAAAGTTGTGTATAAAATAAAATATGCCTCAAAGAAAGGAGATTGAGACAAAGTCCCATACCTCGTATCCGACTTGACCTGACCGTTCTTTAATCTCCTGAATAATAAACTTGAGTTAATCTCTACTTGCTTAAGAACCTTTTTCAAGTTCATTATTCCTTTTATACCATGTTATGGACATCATGTAATCATTTATGTTAATAATGTTCATTTTGTCGGTATTTGGTTCTTAAGTCAAAAATAGACTTCTTACACTTACATGTTGTTAATTTGGTCATAGGTTCGTTATATCCAGATTGATATTAATGATTTGGATAACATATATATCATATATATTCATCATATACATGTATTTATAATATTACATCACATTTAGAGGTAAGAAATGAAATGCACCGTTCATGGAGACGGTAAGCCGTACGTACGCATGAACGCTACTTCCATTTCTATTTCGTATTTTTTTTGGAATGGAATCATAATTATATAAGAGTATATTATAATTCCAGTATAATAACATATATAATATCATTAACTTTATCCTTTACACATCCCACATATGGTATTAACGAATCAAATCACTTTCAGGGGGCGGTAGTCCGCACTTCCTAAAATGAAGATATCGTGTTTACCCATAATGGAAACCATAAAGGTATGCCCAAAATGAAAAAAACAGAATCTCAAGGAAAAAAATAAACATATCATATATCATATACAAAAATAGTGACATCATAATGTCCACCTTTGAAGGTGTTAAATGAGTATTGAACAATCATCGTTTCGGGAGGCAGAATTTCACCATCCACGAAAACCGTATGTTCTTTAACCATTTGATGTAGTTGTGTGAGAGTGTAGCTCAAATAAATCTTATAAAAACATCCTAGTATATTTAAGATACTGTTTTTGTTACAAAAGAAGTAAATAAAAAGTGTTTAGGGGGTTGGAGAAGCAAAATTAAAACAAATGAACATGAGAGAATGAATTACCTTTAAAAGTGTAACTCCTTTTGATTTGAGCCTAAAGGCTTCCTTTGAAAGGATTATGCCCAAAGCGAATCATATAGGATGAGTAGAGGGATGTGGAGATAGTAAATGGGCAGGGTTTGGCCGAGCCAAAGGCTTGAGGAGTGTGTGAAATGAGGTAGAGGTGGGGGCCTTTTATAAGAGGAGAGGAGGGGCACTTTTGGAAAGTAAAGAAATATTACATTATTTGAAAATGTTTTTCGGTTTTAAAAGGTCCCACATTGATATAATTCGTGGATAAGGTGATAAGGGTTCGAAATACACTCATCCAATTGGTTTTGGCCATGTGTAGTTCATAGATTTTACATTGTCTTTCCATTTTATTTAAATTGCCAAATAATGATGTCATCACTGCATCATTATTATGTCATAAATAATTTAATTTATTTAATGTCTAAAAATTATAAAAAAAATACTATGATGTAGGAAATTTTTTTATCTTTCCAATTACTATTTATAATAAAAAATCTGATCTTTATAAGCCCATGTAAAAATTGTTTTCGTAAAACATATTATGTTTGTGTCATTATTACTTTTACATTAAATAAAAAATTATTTTTGTCATTTCCCAACAAAAGTGGATCCATGGGGTCCCCAAGTTGACCCATGGATTGTCTGGGTCGGCCATGACACAACCAATAAGGTTGGGACATGTGTCTAGGTCCTTTCATATTATTAAAGCATTATTTATACCTTAAACTACCCTAATTACCACTAATCGCGATTAAAAACTTAATAAGTTACTATTCACCAAAAAATTATTTTAATCTCATTGAACCACATTTTACTTCTTAATGACAACCATGTATGTCAGATTTTCAAAATTCAATACACATTAGCGGTAAACTTTCATTTAACTGAAAAATCAGTTTGCTTGATTACCACTTAGTGGTTTCACTATTCATCAAAAATTGAAGTTTTTCAGAAAATTACCAAAAATTCACCCTAAGCTATATTTGATATTCCGAATTCAAAAATGAAGTCTATTTTACAAAATTCAATACATATAAGTCAAATTAATTAATTTAATAATTAATTCCCACTTCCAGAGCAAATAGCGTGTTTTTACAAAACAATAAGTATCAAAAGATTGACCCCAGTTTGAGTCTAATTTCAAAGTGAAATTGATTCCAATGACCAGCATTGGATAAAATGGTAAAAATATATTAATATTACACATTAAAGAAAATTCAAAAGATAATCTAATCATATAAATAAATTAGATTAAAAAGCAGTTTTAATGTAAAATGCAGTATTTTTCACTATTCATTAAAAAATGAACATTGTCAGAAAAATACCACAAATTCACACAAAGTAAATTTTGATGTCCCAATCATAAAGAATAAGTTTATTTTGACAAAAATAGTTTATAAAATTGTCAAAATATAGATTCAAAAATGGTTTGCCATCAAAAGGCAGTAAAACAATCTTGTAAGAATATTAGTGTATTCCATGCATAAGATTGTATTTATTTTCATTTTAAGCCTCTATAACACTATCTTAACCATTAATATACATAGATAAAAATATCTATTATTCATTACTTATTTGGGATGTTACATATACAAAGGCATAAATTCAGGGGGAGATCTATATGTCATTGTGTTTTTATTCTTTTTATGCCTTGTCACTATTATTGATGATATATTACTTTTATTTATGACTTAGATTTATGATTATCAAAAGGGGGGAGATTGTTGATCCCTCTAGAAGATTGTTGAATTATTCCTATGATTGCTGTTTTAATAATCACAAATCATCATTGCTTAATCCGGTTGGATTTCTCATATACATAATCACAATCTTTTACTGAATATGTTTATATCGGTTGGATCATGTTTTTTATCTGTTCTTGATTTACATGTATTCTGGAAGTCTTCTGGATCTAATAGACACATAGTGAACGGTCGCATTGATCCACATCAAATGTGAATGGTCGCACCGATCCATATCAAAAGACAATGGTCACACCGATCCATATCAAAAGTGAACGGTTGCATCGATCCATATCAAAAGACAATGGTCGCACCGATCCATATTAAAAGCGAACGGTCACACCGATCCATATCAAAAGACAACGGTCTCACCGATCCATATCAAAAGACAACGGTCGCACCGATCCATATCAAATGAGTCACTGAAGATGTCACACTGATACTGATCAAATGAGTCACCGATCATGACACACCGATGCTGATCAAATGATTCACCGATCATGACACACCGATGATGATCATCTGAGTCACCGAAGATGTCACACCGATGCTGATCAAATGAGTCACTGATCTTGACACACCAACGCTGATCATCTGAGTCACCAACCAGGACACACCGATGTCTAGCCACCGATGCTGTTGCTGATAACCTACTGATCACATGACTCACCGATAGCCATAAAAAGCTATTTGAATTTATTTATCTTTATTTAATCTAACCAATGGTCATAGTAGATAAATTTTAATGCACTGAAATTTATTTAATGGGTGTTTGTTGGATGTCAGGGAACCGTACCTCATACCTGCAAAAAGGAAATCATTTCCTTTGTCGGAGCTTGTGCTATAAATACAAGAAGTACATGTTGCTGCTATACACACATAAAACAAAGGAATACATAGAGACATATATACCACAAGGTGAGCTGGAAGAACAACCGAGTGTGAATGAAAAGAGACGACTGAACTTACACGAAGAACTCATTCATTACTCTATACTAGTGAAGAGCTGAGAACAAGAACATCAACACAAGAACTTCATCGACTACTTTCTCCTCTATCTCTACACCTGAAAGTCAAGGAAGAAGACGTCACTCTGCTTTTCACACAAAAACCAGAAGGGGACTCTGAACCATTTCTAATCAAACTCAAAGGAGTCCAAAGTTTCACTGCAATCACTATAGCCATTTCTAAACTCTAAATCTTTGCTCTATGATTCATTATTTTACATTTTGAGCAGTGTGTGTTATCTGCTGTATTTTACACACACACTGTCTCCTGTACTTTAACTAGAGGATCTGTAAATCCTCAATCAATCTCTTACATCTTGTATTTCCCAATGGGATAGTGGTAGAGGTCATGTGTCACCTAGACAGCTGGTTGTTGTTGTTTTGTTTCCCACGAATAACAGTGTTAGTGGTCTTGGACATGAACAGTTGTAAACTATTGTGAACCCCGATAGAGGGTGTGGATCATATTTATATAAATTGTTGAGAGTACTAAGTCTCAGCATGAGACTAAACCTCTTGGTTATATCTGCTGTGCTATTTCTTTCAAAGTTATTCCTTTTTATTCCACTGCTAAGTTCTTTAAAACCAAAACTTTTTTAAATTCACTTTGATAATTAAACTTGAAATTGTTTATATTAGCTGTAAATCAGTAAGTTATTTTCAAAAGTTAGTCAACTCTTCTATTTTTATTAACTGGGAAATAATCAATCCTTTGAGATCCTAATAGAACCTTTATTGTGATATAAATTCACTACAGTTTAATTCCGTGTTTTATTTGGGGGATTTTATGACAACGTTTTTTAAACAGAAATTTTCATTGGAACATAATTCACCCCCCTCTTGAGTATCCACACCGACCAACAATCATAATAGTTATCTATGACATGGGGAAAACCCTATAGGCACATTCTCAATGGGACTCTAGGTACATCATCTCTTGGTGAAATGTGGAATACAAACCACACGGGTCATTGTCCTTGTGCATCTGAAAATAGAGAGGAATCTAACAAAAATCAAGTGGCCTCCGACCACAATAGATTAGTTATCAATATAATACCCAATAATTCTGATGTATTTGGGGAAAACCACTTCTAATTCAATATAATACTAGTGCAAGTTTTCCCACCATGAAATCTAGGTTTCCCTTTATGCTCTATTTTCATTTACAAATGTCACAAGAATCATATTATTCTCTTGTACATATAATAATAAACATAAACATGATCCATAATAGACTACATTCTCAACCAAAAGAACATTTATATCTAAAAACACAAAAAAACCATTCTTAAACACATTTCACCCAACATTAAAAATGAATTAAAAAATTTTATTACCTTATAACAAAGATTAAAAATTTAAAACAAGGATTCACACCTATAATACACATAATATGATTTATAAAAAATAATTTTCCAGCCTTAAAAATTTCATAACCCTTTTAAAACACTTTTTTCACTAGACACATATTTCATAGAACTTATTTAAACACTCAATATGGAATATCAAAATCACCAATGAAGTTTCGACCATGGAAACACTTTCCTCGAGTGAAGAATCAGTCTGAAAATGGTGAAAAACTTCATACACAGCCCAATTTCACCCTTTGGATGAATGATTGAATCGTAAAAATCAAGATTAAACCAACAAAAATAATATATATCCCTAAAAATGGAACCCTACACGATGGTACATTTAAACCCTATCAAATAAGTGGGAAATCCCATGAAAGGGGGAGAAACCAAGATATGGGTGACAAAATTGAGTGTTTCATGAATAATATAAGCCAAAACTCCCACAAAAATTGATCTCATAGAGAAAAGGAAGAATGTGCATGCCTATGGTTAGAAATCTAGACAAGGTGAGAGAATGAGTTTTTGGGGTTTATTTAGAAGTGTTAGTTTACATATTTTGTAATCATTAATGACATGGACACGCTCATGGTTTTCCCATATGTTATTACAAATCATGTGGAAACTGTGTAACCCTCACTATCCATGTTGAACATGATTCATGGAAAGCCCCCATGGTTTACAAACATTGTGTTATCCAGGGTTCATGAATCTATAAAAAATTTCCACTAGGCTTAATTGTTACTTAGGTAACCGATCACAATTTAGACAATCATTTGAAAATTGTACACATGATGCTTTTAACCGAAAAAAATTCTTTTTTATACAAAAATAAAAAAGAACTCCTACTAAAAAATTCTATCCCAAATATAAATTATAAAAATACTTTAAAAATACTACATCAATGTTAAAATATATTTCTATACGGAACACCGAGGTAATATTGTGTTATAAACATATCCTACTCTTCTAAATTCCATGCGTAACATGAATGACCAAGTCTACTGAACAATAAAATATTATTAAAAAATATTATTATTTAATATAACATGTTAAAACATAGCTACATAAAAACAATTATGAATATTATTAACTATATTATGATAATATATGGTTTACATAAATATAATATGAATTCATTGTTATCTAATTTATTAGTTTTGAAAATCTAATCCAATAGAATATAAATTTAATATTTTTATTTTTATAATCATAATGGTGTTTTACCCCAATAAGTTAAATTAATTATTATTATTTAATTATATTAATGAAAATTGTATTTTATATATTCAATCAAATATTTTTGACATTCATCCAATGGATTGGATTAGTATAAAATAAAATTAAACACAATTTTAAGCATAAAAAGAAATATGATCCTAAAGGGAAATTTTCTACCTATTAATGGAGAATCTATTTTAAATTTAAATTTATTAACTTTTATAAATTATTTATTTTCAAATAGACACCATTTTTTATAGTGATACCAAAAAATTATGTTAGTGAGAATTTTTTGTATTTTTATATGAAGATTATAATTTAGATGAATAATAAAAAATATAGAATTTGAATTCAAAATTATTTTTCATATAATTTTTTATATGGTTAAATTTTATTTATAATTATTTTTAATGTTTAATTATATAAGTTATACATAAAATTGTCCAAATTTCGTAATTGGGATAAATTTCACTTTTTAATTGAATATAGAACCATTGCTAACTTTTGAATATTTTTTTATTCAAAACCCATTTTGGAAACTTGTTTGTGAGATTAATTGTAAATTAATTTCTCAAAATAATATAATTAAAATTTGGAAAAATGGATTATATAATTAGAATAATAATAATATATTATTTACAATAATTTTAAATTTTTTTACCAAATACATTAGACAAAGTAATTAAAATTAATTAAAATGAATAATTGGTAAATTAACATAACAAGGGACTAAAATCTTAAATTGATGACAAAAGTTACCAATAAACTCTTCCAAAAACCATTTTAAATCCATATTTAGATTATTTATTCCATTGGATTGACATTGGTGCATTATTTGAGTCATTATCAATGGGAAAAACATGTCTGGAATTCCCGTTTAATTTTTTTACAAGAATACCACAATACTTCTTCTATAAAAAGAAACAAAACCATCTCTCTTAGTCATACCATTCAAGTGTACTTTCACTCCCGAAATCTACATCAATAATCTCCCAAAATCACTCAAAAAATCCAATATTCCTCAAGCATTTCTTAATGTAATCCAATGAATTACTTGGGTCCAACTCAAAGGAGTAAAGCAAAAAAGTGGTAACATCATTCCTCAATATCTATTTTTATTCTTATTATCCACACCCTAAAATATTATTATTATGTGATTATATAAACAAATAAGTATCATAAATTAATTACATTCTTTAACAACAATTACTAGTCCTAAAGTCACACACACTTCTATCTAATGGGTAATTCACAACCATCCATATTTAAAGGACTGCAACCTCACAAAAGGACAATTGTTTATTTTTTCCATTCTAAATGTTCTTGATTGGGAAGTAATATTGAAAATATATTAATTATATATATATAATATATATAATGAATTTATTCTTATTTTATTATTTTATAATGCATACCTTTGTTTTTTATTTTGTGGGAATACAATATCATTTTTGTTGAGTGTAGACTACTTACTCTCCAAAGTGTTGTGATACTTTCACACGTTAAATGGATTGTGATAAGAAATTTTTTAATTAAATATATGAGACATAAAAGGAATATATATGATATTAATTTTATAATTACCTTTCGGGAATTATAATATATTATTTTCTTATTTCCCTTTTTTCATACATGGAAATGTGTCAACTTTGATCATATACATGTGGACCACCACTTCCTAGACATGATGTGATTCCTTCTACATCACAAAAATACAATATATAAATATATATGATTAATTAAAAATTTATTTAATATGTAATGATATTTATAAAAATATATGATTATAATTACCTTCTTTCCATAATTATCATGTAATAATGGGAAGGTTATTCATGTTTATATATGACATGTTATCTCTATGAGTGAAACAATGGTTCATTTTTAATAATAATGTTTCAGGATGGTTTTATAAGTATACATTATTTTTATATATGATTATTATTCCTAGTTAATTTTTCTGGATATAATTATATAAGGACCCCCTTGATGATAATTCACTTACCAAATTCATTTATTAATACAGGAATCAAATTATGTCAAAACAGAAAACATATTCTTAATTGTAAAGGTGGTTGTCTACCAAAATGTAATAATTGAAATTAATGTAATGATAAACATGAAAAAGGTTCCAA
Source organism: Viscum album (assembly GCA_963277665.1). Taxonomy (NCBI): domain Eukaryota; kingdom Viridiplantae; phylum Streptophyta; class Magnoliopsida; order Santalales; family Viscaceae; genus Viscum; species Viscum album. Next base: position 2,013,371,590 of record OY728157.1, read on the forward strand.
ATAAAGTAATTAATTTAAAAAATTTTATTATTAAAAATATAAATACATAAGTAATAATTCATACATATTTAATTGGACTTCAGCTTAATTTACGTTGAATTTTGTATTATTTATTGTGATGCATAAATTTGATTATATAATGTTTATAATAGCCTTTGAAATTTTATATAATGAATATCATTATTCTAATGATATGAAAATTTCATTTAATGCTATTACTTAATGGGGATTATTATTAAAAAATTTCAAAGTGGTATGGGACACATTGACATGTGTAAAGACTATATTCCTAAAAAATAATTTAATGATCATTCAACAGTATTTACATTCATTAACATATTAATATATTATTGTTACATGTCCTCCACTAATGAATTATAAATAATTCCATATATTTAATTGAATAAAAAAAATTGATATGTCAAATTATTCATGTATTAAATCAATAACTCAATTTATGATGAGTGTTGTGGACAAGTATGACACAATTTGGGCCCGATTATAGATAGCCCCTTGATGCATTAGTAGTTTTGTGAGAAAAATCAGTTGGCCAAGTAAAGATTGTTTAATATATCTTTAGAATAAATATTGATGATAATGGTATTATATACTTAGGAAACAAGGATTCTAATCTTTAATCATTTACTTAATTCAGAATCATTAGTTATATATACATTAGAATATTGATATGACATTATCAATGGTTATAGTTGATTATCAGGATATTAAATAAATTGCTTTTGTTCTAGTTACTTACCTTTATATATCCATTTTTCCTTATAATGTTATTTGAATGGAATGAATTATTAGTTATTTACCATTATACATTTATTATTATTATTTATCCATTATTTATTTAATTATACTTAACATTACTGAACATTTTAATTCACCCTTGTTTTGACATTCATTCCATAGGTTATAAAGAGAAATATTTTGAATTAGGTTCAAGGATGCAATTTAGTATTATTTTTAATTTTTTATCTTCTACTTATGAATATATTGTGGTTATCATGTACGTAATCTGGTTGTTGATCTGTTATATTAGGGAGAAAAAATATATAGAACTCATGGAATGATAAAATTTTAATGATACATTTTTTGATAAATACATTCCTTAAGAGAAAATACGTGATATGATGATAAATTTCATTATTTTAAAGTATAATATGAATAGCATGTTGTATATTATGATTTTACCATTACTCAGTTATCTATGTATTCTAATGATTTTATAGGCATCACAAAATACAATATTGATCATATATTAGGAGGTCTAAAGACATAACATTTAATGGAGCAGGTACCTCAATCATTTTCCTCATATGATGAAAAATATTAATGTCTTATAAAACAGTAATATAAATCTATATGTCTTATTTATTCAATGGAATGAATGAATTAGAATTGAAAAGAATATTAAATAACAGATAATAGAAAAAATGTAATGAATTATTTTACAAGATATGATAACTATGGAAAAAATCACTTAGGTAAATGCTTGAAGGTAATGTGAGATTGTTATATGTTTAGAGATATGTGACACCACGATAAAGAATGCAATGGGGGAAATAGAAAGGTACTTCACATAGTGTTACAAATTCAATGAGATTGGTAACTTTGACAAGAAGATTCCCAAGAATCAAAGGAATGTACCTTAGAAGAAGATATGGGATCAGGGTCAAGCATATGTTATTGACACAAGTGAAGTTCAATTAATAATGTTTTCATGTATTTGGATCTATGAAAAATGTCATAAAATTTTTTATTGATTATTTTATCATTATATGATTTATGAAGTATATTGTGCTTCAGTACTATTTCAATAACGATTATAGATCAATTTTTAAACGTTACGAAGAAAAGTGAACTAGTAGAATGTTAATATTTTGGAAAAAAATGGTTGAAGAAAATATTAAACTTAACATGTTGCAAATCATGAAATAATGTATTTTGGATAATGTTTATTCGGATAAAGAAAAAGTAAATTGGTTGATACAAACTATGCTGAAAATGTTTCAAAAGGGTTTTATCATAACCTTTTTGAATTATTAACCATTTATAAAATAGTTTATATTGGTATTTGAATGTGGTCTTAGAGATTAATATATTATTTCACTATATGAATCATCTCGTTCTAATAGATGATGTATAAATAGATCAAGTCATAATAAATGTAAAATATTATGTTTATAGAAATATATATTTTATAATATTCTTAGAATGTGAAAGAATATCATAACTCTAGGAAAAGATTGTCTTGCATCAATAACGTTCCCCTATTATCATCATTTTTTCTGATATCACTATCAATTATAAAAAAATATAGTATGTGATTTTTTTGTCAATACATTCATCTAACCATTTTCTCTTTCACAATCCATCAAAACAACATAAATATGTTTTTCTTATGTGTCCATCTTTCCCTTTCTCACATATGTTGTCTTACTAGGTAACATTATTACATAAAAATTTTACGTTCATTTCTCCCTTATTAGTATGATATGGTATTAACCCTATACATTATGTGGGTACTTTAAAAAGAGTTAATTTTAAAATATAAATCCATTGATTATTGAGACCGAGTATAAATTGTGAATATGTAATTTATTTAATATGGGGAGAATGTAAAGCCCCCAAAAAATTAAAATATTAACCTTTTAGACTAAATTTAATTTATCATTCATAAATCTATTTATAAAAAACTCAATGTTATAACACCTATTTTAATTGCATTACATATTAGAATGACCCTCTGTAATTCCATGCATAACACGTAAGAGAGAGTTTTACAAAACAATAATATATTATTAAAAAATATTATTATTTAATATATGATGAAATAAAAAAGATTTTTAATTATCTATTATGAATAGAATTAAACTATTTATTAAAATATATGGATTAAAAAATATGGAAGAATTCATTTATTTTTAGTTCATTATATATTAAAATATAAATTAAATTAATATAAAAGATATATATTTATTTTAATTCTCAAAAATTTATTTTATCCTAATAAATTAAATTAATTACTATTAGTGAATGATATTGTTGAAAATTATATATTATATATTCAACAAAATATTTTTTACGTTCATCTAATAGATTTGATAGGGATAAAATAAGCACAAGCCAAATTTTATGATTATAAAAACAAATAATTTTTTAAAGGTAATGTTACCTCCTTTTAATGGTGAACCAATTTTAAATATAATTATGGTAGTTTTATATATTTTATATGTAAAAAAAATTTATTTTCTAAATATAGTAATAAATATTTTTATGGTGTATATTATGTATAACTATGTAAAGATTCGGTTTTTAATAAATAGTGAGAAATATTATATTTTAATTCAAAAGTAATTTTTTCATATAATTTATTTATATGGATAAATTAGATTTATAATTTTTTTATGTATAATTCAATCAGTTACATATAATTTAATTTTTTTTTTATTTTCATCAATTTCCCATTCAAAATCTTTTTAATAACTTAGTAAACTATGGAGCATTTTTAATTTAAAACTTGTCATGTAGTCCTATATTTTGTATTAATTTTAAATTATTTTCTACCACTACCATGTTTTAAAGTTGAAAAAATAGATTAAATAATTTAATTTATTATAATATATAATTTATAATAACTTAATTTTTTTTTACCAAAAATAGTTTTGATTTTGATTAAATGTAATTACAACGATTAAGAGGAAAATTAGATTAATAATGGAAAATTTATTAGTAATGGCCTAAATGATATACAATGTTATTTAAAAATAATGTTTAGGTCCACAATTTACTGTATCCTGCCTTTTATATAATTATTTCCATTGTTGGTGACACATTCAATTCTTAAAACATGGGTGGAACACCCTTTTAAAAAAATTACATGAATGCCACTCCTCTCCACTATAAAAAGGCACTCACCCTCTCCATTACTCAAATATCTATTCTATTTTTTCTCAAAAAAATAAACTCAAATAGTATAATAAAATTGATCCTCCAATCCTAAGAGCATACCCTTGGGAATAAATAAATCCAAGGAATCCCTACGGTGCAATCCAAAAATAGTTACCTGAAAAAGTAGTAATATCCTTCTCACGTTATTTTTTTTATTTCATTCTGCACCCCATAAAATATTATTATTAAATTACTTTACAATAACCTATTTAACCAAAAAATTCTTACATGTTTTTATTTTATGAGTTTTACCAACTCTCACACACAATTCATTCTAATTAGTAACAAACTAACAATTCATGTATGGAAATCTACTATCTCGTGAAATAATGATTATTCATTTCTCCATTTCCACCATTCATGGTTGGTAATTATGATCAGAATAATATTAATATAGTAAATAAATGATACTTGTAATTTATTAGGGATCTTTTATTATTATATAACTGAAATTATTATTCATTCCATCTTTGGGAAATATGATAACATCACTTGTAAATGTGTGCACTACCACCTCCTCAATGTGATGTCATATATTCACACATTACATGAAATTTATTAATGATATTATTAATTTAAAATAAGTGACATAAATTAAATATATATTTAATTAAATAAATAATTATGTTTGTTGAAATATATCATATCATTTTATTTTTTACCCTCTCTAAACTCTAAAAAATGTTGTAACGTCGGTCATCGACGTATCGACAACCACCTCCTATACATAATATGATTCCTTTTACATAACAAGAATCCTATAAATAATTATATATGATTAAATAAAATGGTATTTATGTATAATTATAATTATATAAATATATAATGTTATATATTTTTTTGTAACGATTATTGTAAAATGGAAATGTTACTCAGGCATACGTATGACCTACCATATCTATAGTCAAACATAAGTTTATTTTTCATATCCATATTTCATGATTGGTTTTAAAATTAATAATGATATATAAATATGATGATTATTTCATGATTATTATTATGGATATTTTTATATACAAACACCATGGACCATATTTGACTTACCAATATCATTTTTAAAACATGAACTGAATTTTGTCAAAATACCTAAGTTAAAATAAATTCAATAATTAACCATTCACAATATATTACAAATTTTAATAAAAATAATGATAATACTAAAAAAGGTAATGAATCCAATTATTGATAAATAGAGTTTATTATTCATAAATATAAAAACACATGTGACATGTCAGACTCAAGGTATGATATTTTATCTCAAATTATATTCCATTGAGAATATTTGTTGTTATGAACCAATTCATGATTAAATGGTCTGTATAATACCCATTGACTTGTTATATAATTAATCTTCATATTCTCATGATATGATAAAATTATATTTTTTATAATCCATCATGGGTTTTTTGAGTCAAATTTTTGAAAGTGGTATGCGACACATTAGAATGTATACAGATTATATTCCTCTAAAACATTTTATTAATCATTCAATATAATTTCCATTCATTAGTGTAAAAAATAATTATTATTAATAATCCTACATTATAGAGTTATTTATAAATATTTTTCTCATATTCAATATGGTAATTTAATGAATCACATTTCTAATAAATTAAATCTCATAATCGATATATTAGGAATGATTTGGATATGTATGACATGGGTGGCGACGGTTATAAATAACCCCTTGATGCATTTGTAATCTCATTAGATGAATTAGTTGGCCAAATCTAGATAGTTTAAACAACATTACAAATAAATATTTATGGTTACAATATCATGTACCTTGAAAAAATGGAGTCTAATAATTAATCATTTCCCGCCTTTAGATTCAGTTATTATTTACCCTTGGTATCACTTATTTGATATTATCTACGAATATATTTAATTCTCACTATATTTATTAAATGTCAAGTGTTTAGTTAATTAAATTTACATATTTATATCTCTTTTTTATATTATTTTAATGTAATGTATTCTCAATTATTTACCTTCCCATGGTGATTATTCACATTGATATTGTTGTACATACACTTACTATGCAATTGATGTCACCGTCATTTGTTTTTATTTTCAACAGGTTAAAAAACGGAATCATTTGAATGAGTTTTGTAAATGTAGTTTATTAGTCTTCATTATATTTTATATTTTATTTACTAATGTTTTATGTGTATTATGTATGAAATCTAGTTTTGAATAATACTAAATCATACGTTCCCTTTTGGATTTGAAATGTGTATCTTTACCTACATAATAATGTAATGTTATGGCTCTTGGATTTTGGGGTCAGGGAAATAACTATATTAATTATTTTTTAAGAAATATTATATATAATAACTATTATAGAAATATATCATTATAAAATTTATAATTTACTCAAAATATGTTTATTAATTCTGTGTAAATTATAAATTTGAATAATATAACTTTTCTGATAATACATTAATCATATTGAAAGTCTATTTTTCAAATAAATGTTAATTACAAATTATTTTCTGTTATCAAGAGTATGATAAATGAGAATTATTTTCATGATATAATATTATATATTGATAAATAATATGTATGTTTGAAATAAAATGAATATATATTTACGTATTAATTTTTTTTCATTTATAATTCATTAATTTAATATAATGCAATATTATTTTTTATAATAAATAAATTTATGTTACGGTATGAGCTTTTTCTAAGTTTTTTATAAAGGTAGGTTATGTTATGTAAGCGTAATACATGTTTTTAATAACCATTTTTGTAAAGACCCATAAAATTCAAGGGAATTTTTTTTTAATTTTCTTTGGAATTTTACAAGAGCGCGGTTTCTGACGGCACCTGATTCCGAGGCCCGGAGTGCCCGGAATCATTTTCCGAAGTTTGGCTCGGGTACGTTCAGTGAACGAACGAGCGGGAATTTCTAACTTTTGATCCGGTGCTCGGAATTGAAATCCGAGGGCACCGATGAACTCGCAGCGCCGATTTTCGCTTAAAGAGACCTTTTCGGAAGTTGCGTTTGTTGCGGGTTGAAAGTTAGTTTTTGGGTTTTTAGTTTAAGTTAAATAAAATTTGTGAAGAACAAATTTTATTTTAACTTGATAAATCCTACCAAAGGGGGTTGTAAGTGGGACCCACATCCACTTAACCTCCCTTGGGAGGATTAAGTGTGGTGGGGCCCACACGAAGCTCCCAACCTTTCATCTTCTCCCAACTCCCTTAACCCCTCTTTAATGACTTGAGTTATTTAATTTTGGAGTTAATCTTTTTGAAATTCGAACCTTTGAAATTCTTTTGTTAGGTTTGTAAATAAAATAAGCTCTTATTTTATTTGGTTGGGTTAGAACACTTTGGCCACCTTGAGAGCTTTTGGGAGCTTTTCTTCTTCTTCTTCAACTCTGACGAAGAACACGAAGAACCTTCGAACTTGACGAAGAACGCTCAAGTTCCGACGAAGAACGCCGCTCCGCTCTTCTTCGTCTTCCGTGTCAACGAGGGGGAACACCGCTTCCTCCTCGGATTCCCTTCGTCGGCATACGAGGTTTCGCCAACGACGTATCACATCGGACGCACCTCTTCGTCATCGGTTTTGACGAACGATGACCGCGACGCCCGACCTCCGCGACGTTGTCTTCCGCGGAATGTTGTCAAATCTATGAACCTATACCCGAGGTAGGGGTTGTTGATTATTATTTAATTATTTATCCTTGCTCGTGGTTCATGCATGATTAATGAAGGATTTTGAATTTGTGTTATTATTTAACGTGAGGGGGGGCCGGACCGCATGAACACGGCCAAACCCCCTCCATCGTTCATGTTGTTTTATCTTGCGAGTGGAAGCAAGGTGGCGTGGTGCCGTCGCACCACGCGGATAATTGTATGTTTATCTTGCGCGACGCCGTCCCGCACGCGCCAGGGAAGAAACATCAAGAACGCGACGCCGTCGCGCCGCGTTGAAAGAAATAAAGGTGCGGCGGAGGGGCATGGTGCCGTCGCACCGCGCCAGACGACGAACACCGCGGCCGGTCCGAGCCGCGGCGATTTGAGAAGACCGGTGGCCGGGCCGCCGGCGTCGGAAGCCGAAGAGGGGACCGGATTTTCCGGTCCCGTTGGAGAAAACCGGCCGGCCAGCTGGCCGGCCGGATGGCAATAAACCGGGGGAAATTAATCCCCCGGCCAGCACACAAAACCCCCCTCTTAATGAGGGGGGCGGTTTCCTTGAGGGGGGGCAGGAGGCCCCCCGGTTTTTCCATGAAGCGGGCCCCCAGGAGGGGGGCCGTTGTTTGACAAAACGGCGCGGCATAGCCGCCCCGCCAATTGAAGAAGCGGGGGCTTGGTTGCCCCCGCGTGCAGCCTCCGTGCGGCGACAGGCCGCCGCGGCCCCCGCGCCGCCGCGCCGCCGGCCGGCCGGGCCGGGTCGGACCCGGGTCGGGTCGACCCGGTTCGGGCCGACCCGGGGGGGGGGGGGGGGGGGGTCGGGCCGGGTCGCCCCGGACCCGGACCCCCCGTTTCGAATCTGTTTCGGGCTTTTGGTCATAACTTGAGCCACGGACCTCCGATCGACAAACCGTCTGCGGAAAAGCGATCCTTGGATCGAGACGGTCGTTTCGGTATATCGCACTCAAGGTTTCGGATTACTTTGAGTTTGGCCGGGTTGGTTCGTTCAAGAAACCAACCGGGCCTTCGGAGCGGAAACGCTCATATCTTGAGCTACGGACGTCCGATTGACGTGCCGTCAGCTGTGTTGTGTTCCTCTTAGTGAGACGGATCTTTTGGCATACTCCGCCCGAGGTTTGGACGCAGGTGGAGTATGGTTGGGTTGGTTTTGCCTTAAAAACCAACCGGGCCCCGGGGACGAAAATGCCAATAACTCTCAGACCGGGCGTCCGATCGACGCGCCGTCTGTTGCGTTGAGTTCCTATTGACGATACGGAACTTTTGGATACATCAACTCTGGACTTCGTGACAATTGATGTATCAGCCTCTCGGCTCGTGGAGCGGACCCTCCGAACGAGCTTGCTGTGTGCGGAAACCCTAGTGCTGGCTGCGACTGTTACTGTGACTACTACTGCTGCTACTGCTACTGTGACTGCGACGACGACAGTACAGAGATCCTGTGTGGATTCGACGACGACGACTACAGCACTCAGCGATCCTACGTGGATTAGTGCTATAGGTCCTGTGTGGGCCCGATCCTGTGTGGATTCGACGACGACGACTTCAGCACTCAGCGATCCTACGTGGATCAGTGCTACAGGTCCTGTGTGGGCCCGATCCTGTGTGGGTCCGATCCTGTGTGGGTCCGCGCTCAGCGGTTCTGTGTGAGCCAGCGCCTACAGGTCCTGTGTGGGCCCGATCCTGTGTGGGTCTTTGCGGGGGTTAGTTACCTGTCGATCCTTCATGGGTCCGACGACTTAGATGGATCAGAGATCATCTTTATCGTCCTTTGGTTAGTTACCTATCGATCCTTCGTGGGTCCGACGACTTAGATGGATCAGAGATCATCTTTATCGTCCTTTGGTTAGTTACCTACCGATCCTTCGTGGGTCCGACGACTTAGATGGATCAGAGATCATCTTTATCGTCCTTTGGTTAGTTACCTATCGATCCTTCGTGGGTCCGACGACTTAGATGGATCAGAGATCATCTTTATCATCCTTTGGTTAGTTACCTATCGATCCTTCGTGGGTCCGACGACTTAGATGGATCAGAGATCATCTTTATCGTCTATCGAAGAAGTATACCTGTGTGAGCTGAATCCTGTTGCTTTCCTGTGTGGATTGTGTTGTGCTATCCTGTGTGGATTACGTTTTGCTTTCCTGTGTGGAATACGTTTACTTTCCTGTGTGGACTGAGTTGTACTTGGGCTCGGAGGTTGGAGCGTATTTGAATTGATGACTTAGGTATATGTATGGGCATATACCTAAGTAGTGTCGGTTGTTACTTCGTGATTGTACCTTTATTCGTGGTTTATCCTTTGTGGATTTGAGAGACCTTCAGGGGTCTCGGGGTCCCTACTGAGTAGCTTATACTCACCCCTGCACGGGCTTTGCCCGCACTACGTTGTGTTGGTTGCAGACGACGGACAGCGTTGACCTTAGCTGAGGCTTGCAGAGCGGGACGGTACCCGGAGGTGGACCACTGGGCGGGACGTGCTCGGAGTGGACGGCGGGACCCGTGGAGCAGAGGAGCTATCTGTACCCACCCTTCAGGTGGGATTTCCAGTGGACAGCTCGGAGTGGCGGCTTTTACTTTTCAGTTGCTGTTTTCCCTTTCGAGTTGTAGTTTAATTTCAGTTTGGGTTTGTATACTGGCCCATTTACTTTTCCGCACTTTCAGTTGTACTCTGCTTTTGTTTAGTGTTTACTTTCCGCTTGCTTACTCTGTGGTGTTTGTTTACTTTTCAAAGGCAATGCCTTCCCTTTTTACCGGGATTTACGCCTTGGTGCTAGTCGCTAGCCCCTGGCCTATGGAAGGCGGGCTTGGGGTAGTCACGACACGGACCCCGAGGGCGGGTCGTGACAAATTGGTATCAGAGGAGTTCGGTTCTACCGCAAACTCTGATCTTTTCTATGTGAAGCAATAATGTTTAGCGTATTGAGTGTGGTTATCAGTCCAGGGAGTCCAGTGTTGGTGCGGCGGCCGACGTATCCGTACACCAGGACCCTGACTTCTGATTTCCGACTTAATGCACGAAAACATTGATTGCATGTGTGTTTCAAAGTTTTCTTTGTGATTACTTATATCAGCTCATCAGGTATACTATTTGACCGTGGCGCACCTGTTTCCTATTCAGGATGGCCCCACGATGGCAGCCAGCTAGGGTTCCGAGAGTCGAGCGTGACGACAGCCCACCGAGAGACGAGGCCTCGGTGCAGGGCCCTTTGTCAGCAGTGGCACCAGCGGTAGCTCTACCCGCCGAGCCCCCGATGCTTCCAGCAGCAGCCGCTGACGATGCACGTTGCCTCAGCGCACTGCATGAGTTTCAGCGCCAGCGACCGCCCAGGTTTCGCAGGGAGACGGATCCCCAGGCAGCAGAGGACTGGCTAGAGGCAGTGGTTCGAGTGTTTAGGCTAGTGAGGACACCAGCAGACCTCATGGTGATCCTCGCTGCGAGCCTACTACATGCAGCAGCAGGACGATGGTGGAGCTTGATGCTCCAGGTGCACGATGAGGCATCTCTACTTTGGACGGACTTTGAGAGCCTCTTCCGCTCGGAGTTCGTCCCAGCCACCCTTCGTGCGGTGCGTATCCAAGAGCTTCTTCAGCTGCGGCAGGGCAGCATGACGGTCGCTCAGTACTCTGCGAGATTTACCGATCTCTCGCGCTACTCGACCGACATGGTACGTGACCCATTTTTCCGGGCCCGGACCTTCGAGCAGGGTTTGAGACACGAGATCAGGGCATCGCTGATCTCCCTCAGCATACCGACTCAGACAGGAGTACTGGAGCGGGCCCTTCTGATTGAGAGCTTCCTTGCTGAGTCTTCACCAGCGCAGCGACCCACCGCAGGGCGGCACGTGGCAGAGTCATCTGCAGCTGACAGTCGACAGATGACTCAGGGGTCCAGACAGACCAGACCTTCGGGCAGACGACCTTGGGACACTGGCTCAGCAGTGCAGGGCACACAGCGCGGAGCCAGTCTTTTGAGTGGAAGACAGTGCTTTTCATGCGGCGGGCAAGGCCACATGGCTCGTGACTGCTCGACCCGCCATGCGGAGGAGCAGCAGACGGTTGAGGAACCACCTAGGCAGAGGCAGAGGTTTGACCGTGGCGGTCCGCAGGGAGGAGGCGGACGAGGCAGAGGAGCTGGCCGAGCAGCAGGTGGTGGGCGACGCTTTGAGGCTCTGCCACCACCACCACCAGGAGGTCCACCCCGACCACAGGGAGTAGGTGAACATGCGAGAACTCAGCTTCAGGCAGCCGAGGCCTTCGATCATGGAGCTCTGGGAGCCGATGGACAGGATCAGAACTAGTGGATACATCCTTTGTACTTCTGGTTCCTTGTTGCTTTTGTGTAGCGTCTTGTATTATGAGCTGCAATAATAAAAGACTCATACATTTGTGATATTTTCGTTCCTGTCCTCTTTCGTGATGTTACTAAGAGGTTCCAGTTTTGGCTGTTGACTTGACCCTCACTTGTGAGACATCTACTGGAGGAGACCCAGTTACCACACACTGATGCCGACAGTGTGACTCAACCCTTGGAGGCGAGAGTAACGGTTGAATCTCTTAGTAGTAGCGTCGAGGCCTTACGACGTCATCCTTGGTATGGATTAGTATCATCCATGTTAGGATTGACTATTTTAGGAAAAGAATGTTGTTCATCCAGGGGATGGGACCAGATTTCTCTTATCGGCAAAGAAGAAATCTTGCAGCTCTGGTGGGACCGGAGATGGTCCAGGCCACGACAGAGAAGGTCCAGGTCATCCAGGAGCGGATGAGTACAGCTCAGAGCCGGCAGAAGTCATACGCTGACAAGAGGCGGAGGCCACTGGAGTTCGAGGATGGCGACCACGTCTTCTTGCGGGTCTCACCTCGACGTGGTATTCGAAGATTTGGCCGAGGCAGCAGGTTATCTCCACGCTTCATCGGACCCTTCCAGGTTCTCAGCAGGATTGGTGAGGTGGCTTATCGCCTGGCTCTACCACCTCAGTTGCACCGGGTGCACGACGTCTTCCACGTGTCTCAGCTGAGGAGATATGTGCACGACCCGACGCACATCATTGATCATGGGGAGCTTGACGTTGACGATGGGGCGACTTTTACGGAGGTCCCGGTGGAGATAGAGGATCGACAAGAGAAGGTCCTGCGTGGGCGATCGATTCCTCTTGTGCGCATCAGATGGCAGCACGAGAATCTCCAAGAGAGCACATGGGAGCGGGAGGCTCAGATGCGTGCTCAGTACTCTCATTTGTTTCCCTAGTTTTTGATGTATCTTTACGGGGACGTAAAGCCCTGAGGTGGGAGTAATGTAAAGACCCGTAAAATTCAAGGGAATTTTTTTTGTTAGGTTTGTAAATAAAATAAGCTCTTATTTTATTTGGTTGGGTTAGAACACTTTGGCCACCTTGAGAGCTTTTGGGAGCTTTTCTTCTTCTTCTTCAACTCTGACGAAGAACACGAAGAACCTTCGAACTTGACGAAGAACGCTCAAGTTCCGACGAAGAACGCCGCTCCGCTCTTCTTCATCTTCCGTGTAAACGAGAGGGAACGCCGCTTCCTCCTCGGATTCCCTTCGTCGGCATACGAGGTTTTGCCAACGACGTATCACATCGGACGCACCTCTTCGTCATCGGTTTTGACGAACGACGACCGCGACGCCCGACCTCCGCGACGTTGTCTTCCGCGGAACGTTGTCAAATCTACGAACCTATACCCGAGGTAGGGGTTGTTAATTATTATTTAATTATTTATCCTTGCTCGTGGTTCATGCATGATTAACGAAGGATTTTGAAGTTGTGTTATTATTTAACGTGAGGGGGGGCCGGACCGCATGAACACGGCCGAACCCCCTCCATCGTTCATGTTGTTTTATCTTGCGAGTGGAAGCAAGGTGGCGTGGTGTCGTCGCACCACGCGGATAATTGTATGTTTATCTTGCGCGACGCCGTCTCGCGCGCGCCAGGGAAGAAACATCAAGAACACGACGCCGTCGCGCCGTGTTGAAAGAAATCAAGCTGCGGCAGAGGGGCACGGTGCCGTCGCACCGCGCCAGACGACGAACACCGCGGCCGGTCTGGGCCGCGGCGATTTGAGAAGACCGGCGGCCGGGCCGCCGGTGTCGGAAGCCAAAGAGGGGACCAGATTTTCCGGTCCCGTTGGAGAAAACCGGCCGGCCAGCTGGCCGGCCGGATGGCAATAAACCGGGGGAAATTAATCCCCCGGCCAGCACACAAAACCCCCCTCTTAATGAGGGGGGCGGTTTCCTTGAGGGGGGGCAGGAGGCCCCCCGTTTTTCCATGAAGCGGGCCCCCAGGAGGGGGGCCGTTGTTTGACAAAACGGCGCGGCATAGCCGCGCCGCCAATTGAAGAAGCGGGGGCTTGATTGCCCCCGCATGCAGCCTCCGTGCGGCGCCAGGCCGCCGCGGCCCCCGCGCCGCCGCGCCGCCGGCCGGCCGGGCCGGGTCGGACCCAGGTCGGGTCGACCCGGTTCGGGCCGACCCAGGGGGGGGGGGGGGGGGGGTCGGGCCGGGTCGCCCCGGACCCGGACCCCCCGTTTCGAATCTGTTTCGGTCTTTTGGTTATAACTTGAGCCAAGGACCTCCGATCGACGAACCGTCTGCGGCAACGCGATCCTTGGATCGAGACGGTCGTTTCAGTATATCGCACTCAAGGTTTCGGATTAATTTGAGTTCGGCCGGGTTGGTTCGTTCACGAAACCAACCGGGCCTTCGGAGCGGAAACACTCATATCTTGAGCTACGGACGTCCGATTGACGTGCCGTCAGCTGTGTTGTGTTCCTCTTAGTGAGACGGATCTTTTGGCATACTCCGCCCGAGGTTTGGACGCAGGTGGAGTAAGGTCGGGTTGGTTTTTCCTTAAAAACCAACCGGGCCCCGGGGACGAAAATGCCAATAACTCTCAGACCGGGCGTCCGATCGACGTGCCGTCTGTTGCGTTGAGTTCCTATTGACGATACGGAACTTTTGGATAAATCAACTTTGGACTTCGTGACAGTTGATGTATCAGCCTCTCGGCTCGTGGAGCGGACCCTCCGAACGAGCTTGCTGTGTGCGGAAACCCTAGTGCTGGCTGCGACTGTTACTGTGACTACTACTGCTGCTACTGCTACTGTGACTGCGACGACGACAGTACAAAGATCCTGTGTGGATTCGACGACGACGACTACAGCACTCAGCGATCCTACGTGGATCAGTGCTATAGGTCCTGTGTGGGCCCGATCCTGTGTGGATTCGACGACGACGACTTCAGCACTCAGTGATCCTACGTGGATCAGTGCTACAGGTCCTGTGTGGGCCCGATCCTGTGTGGGTCCGATCCTGTGTGGGTCCGCGCTCAGCGGTTCTGTGTGAGCCAGCGCCTACAGGTCCTGTGTGGGCCCGATCCTGTGTGGGTCTTTGCGGGGGTTAGTTACCTATCGATCCTTCGTGGGTCCGACGACATAGATGGATCAGAGATCATCTTTATCGTCCTTTGGTTAGTTACCTATCGATCCTTCGTGGGTCCGACGACTTAGATGGATCAGAGATCATCTTTATCGTCCTTTGGTTAGTTACCTACCGATCCTTCGTGGGTCCGACGACTTAGATGGATCAGAGATCATCTTTATCATCCTTTGGTTAGTTACCTATCGATCCTTCGTGGGTCCGACGACATAGATGGATCAGAGATCATCTTTATCGTCCTTTGGTTAGTTACCTATCAATCCTTCGTGGGTCCGACGACTTAGATGGATCAGGGATCATCTTTATCGTCTATCGAAGAAGTATACCTGTGTGAGCTGAATCCTGTTTCTTTCCTGTGTGGATTGTGTTGTGCTATCCTGTGTGGATTATGTTTTGCTTTCCTGTGTGGAATACGTTTACTTTTCTGTGTGGACTGAGTTGTACTTGGGCTCGGAGGTTGGAGCGTATTTGAATTGATGACTTAGGTATATGTATGGGCATATACCTAAGCAGTGTCGGTTGTTACTTCGTGATTGTACATTTCTTCGTGGTTTATCCTTTGTGGATTTGAGAGACCTTCAGGGGTCTCGGGGTCTCAACTGAGTAGCTTATACTCACCCCTGCACGGGCTTTACCCGCACTACGTTGTGTTGGTTGCAGACGACGGACAACGTTGACCTTAGCTGAGGCTTGCAGAGCGGGACGGTACCCGGAGGTGGACCACTGGGCGGGACGTGCTCGGAGCGGACGGCGGGACCCGTGGAGTAGAGGAGCTATCTGTACCCACCCTTCAGGTGGGATTTCCAGTGGACAGCTCGGAGTAGCGGCTTTTACTTTTCAGTTGCTGTTTTCCCTTTCGAGTTGTACTTTACTTTCAGTTTGGGTTTGTATACTGGCCCATTTACTTTTCCGCACTTTCAGTTGTACTCTGCTTTTGTTTAGTGTTTACTTTCCGCTTGCTTACTCTGTGGTGTTTGTTTACTTTTCAAAGGCAATGCCTTCCCTTTTTACCGGGATTTACGCCTTGGTGCTAGTCGCCAGCCCCTGGCCTATGGAAGGCGGGCTTGGGGTAGTCACGACACGGACCCCGAGGGCGGGTCGTGACAATTTTCAAGGGTAAGATGAATAATTTTTGGTTTCATAAGTGTAACATAAACCCTTTATAATGGTGAAAAAATACAATATATGATGTGTATGATTTCAATGGAAGTCATGTAAGTGTACCTGAACCTGTTTAAAGGAGGTTTTAAACACGGGTATGTGTAGACACATACTATATATATATATCCTATGAGTCCAAACGACAATATAATGATATATTACAAACATTAAAGGGCAATATAACCTAATGTAGTCATATCATAATACATAAATAAGTGTGAAATCACCTAATATAATGGTTGAAAATACATTCTTATTAGCAGACAACAAATGCGTAATGTCAGTTTTCCAAAATTAAAGTACATGTAAGGGAAAACCTAGGGATAAATAAACAAATTCCATGTCATTTCAAAACTATGTAGTGGTATTATATTAATTATGTATAGCTATATGCATTATATAGATCCATCCCAAGAGTTATGTGTCCAGTTATAATAGGTATGTACATGCAATTTCCATTCTAAAAACACTTCATATAAGTAAATCCATGTGAAGGTATGTGAATTTATTTATTTAAACCTACATCATGTCATCTTATTCAATATATGTAACTTATAGAAAACTAATATATATATATATATATTTTTATTTTTTTGTTAAAATCTAATTTTTATTACTAAGAGGATCAAGATAAATATAAAATTACTCAAATATGAATATTAATATTAATAAAACATATTTTATCATCACATACATTATAATAGTTTGTATCTTACTCTATAAGCCACCAAAACTATCCCTCCATGACATGTACATGATTTAATATTTATGGAATACTATATAGTTATAAAGATATGGAATATATTTTTTATGTATTTTTATTAGTGGGAAAGAAAAAAATTATATTCAATATAAATGACTATATTAATGAGATTTCATCATATCTCTAGTTGGTATATTAGGATCTTCATCTAATATTTAAATATTATTAAACAAAAATAGAAGGTGATTGAATATTAAACAATACTTAGGGTTTCATATTATCTATGTGTATCACAATTATATTCATTTTCCTTGATAGAAATGCAGTGGGAATAGAATGTTTGTTCATGAGAATCCTTTCATCATAGAAGGGTTCTAATGAGAATTTGTAGGGTTATACCTCTTATTTGGGAAGATAAATAAATTTTATTAATAAAAACAAACTTTTTAAGGGATGTTTATTTACTAAAAAAATTACAACAGACATTTTAGAGGATATCAATTTTTATGATATTTATTACTTTCATAAAATTTATTTTTTACAAAATATTTACATCTTAAAATATTTATTTTAATGAAATTCAGATTGAAATTATTTTTTGGATGATTTGATGATATTATTCTATATATCAAAATATGTATTAATTTTAAGAATCTAGTTCAAAATTATAATTTTATTTATGAATTATATTAATTATTGACATTCTAATTATGTAATGAAAATAATTTGTTAAGGTTAAAATTAAAAGTGTAATCCATAAATAATTTATTGCCTCAAGAAAGAAAAAATTTCCTTTAAGGAAACATTATTTATGTTTATAGATATGTAATTATTTTAATCATTCCAAAAAATACAATGATATGGTATTTTTTATGGTTTAATGAAATGTTTTATTAACGTGGAAGGATATAATACATTTTTTAAAATTTATAATTGCTGTATTGGCTATGCCGATATAAAAGGTAGATGAAACAATAATATCATAGGGCATGGTCTTAAATATATTTTGTTATATCAATAATCCAAATGGGTACAATGGTTTATATAATTTTTTCCCAGTGTCATTATATTCCACAAATATATGTTATTATCAAAATAATGTTTTTATGTTTTAAAAAATTAAATTTTAATTTAATTAATATGATAATATGTTTTCAAAACTAGTTTTAAAAACCCAAACTATGAAATTTTGTGTTAAATATACATTTTAAATTTTTTCCATAGGTTTATTTATGGTTAGAAGATCAATAATGAATGGTCCCAATTAAGGATTAAGCATGTGTTAATTCAGATTGTATTTTGAAGAAAATTATTAAGACTATGATATGTATTAATTTTTCATATTCATCCAAAATAATATATATAAAATATTTTTTAGAATCTATGCGATAAAATATTTTTTTTGATATTTGATGTTCTTGATGGTTAAAATAGGTTCATATATTTTGGTATCAAAATAAAAAACAAAAAGATTATTCTTTTATCACCAAATCTAATGGTGCGGGTTACACAATTGATATTAGAAAAAATTATTAGAAAAAATTATATATTATGATGTTTTTGGTTAAGTCTAGTTTTTACATCATAGAATTCTGAGGATATGAATTTAAAAAAATGGTGATATGTTTGAGCTAAAATAGATCTAGTAATCCAAGTTTCAATAATTTTCTCAAAACATTTTTTATATCACTACCATTGGGATTATTAAATGTTTTTATTAATATTTACTTGAGGAATAATAATTTTTATAGACATATGGTATTGATAGTCTTTAGGGTTTATGATATATTCAGTGTGAAGGTTAGTATGGTTAAGTAGGTAATTAAAATTTAATTTTTGTAATTAGAATTTTGAGATTAAAATTTCATTATGTTGGTAGAATGTAAAATCCTATAGTTTATAGAATAAATTTGTTTTGAATAACTATTTATTAAATTGTTGTTTTTAATTAATATAACTATAATGTATTTTAAAAAAAATAATCTAGTACAAAATTAAATTCTTTGTATAAACATTATAGATTTGAATGTGATTTTGTATAAATATAATATATTATTAATTAGTGGAATTTAAGAATTATAAAAGAATTTTATGTATGGTGTATAAGATTAAATTTATAAAGATCAAAAATAATCTATTTTTATGTTATTAAAAAAATTATAATTCATTATTAATAAATCTAAATTACAAGTACCATATATTATTAATACGTTTTATTTTATGTGAAATTCACAGGATTGATAAAAATAAAAAATGAAATGTTTTAACACTATTACTTTTTAATCTACTATTAATTTTGAAGAAATAATACATATATAATAAATTATTTAAATATAATATTTTAAAATTTATAATTTAATAAAAAATATATTTTTAAAATATAGGTAATATGTTAATTTGTAAATTATTACTTATTTAGTAATATATTAACTATAATATAATTACATTTTTCAAATAAATGATCATTATAAATTATTTACAATTATAAAAACTAAGTAAAATTTTAATTAATATCAAGAAATAATATTTAATTTTGGTAAATTAAAATTGTGTTTAATGTAAAAGGAATATATATTAATTTATTAAATTAGTTTCGTAATTATAAATATATAATCAAATAAAATTTAATATAATTTTTTACAGAAAATTTAATATATGTAACTATCATAAGTGTTTTTTAATTGTTTTATGATGTTAAGTAATGTTATATAAGGTCATGCTTTGGTATTCAAACCCTTTTAATGAGTATTCTAAATAATTTGGAGCTATGAATGGGTAGAAAACATCCAATATAATGGCTATAAATGACAATTTCTTTGTTTTATGGTACAATGTATCTTGTTTCATCGTAGAAGAACTTGTGTAAATGTAGTTTTTAACCTCTGTAACTATAGACTTTGACTACGTAAGGAGAATATATAAGTCTCATGGCCTATGTGATGGTATTTTTTATCACATAAAGTTAAAGAAACCACATGTAAGGATAAAAGTATACTTTTTTATGGGTATCCAAAATTCCTGTAAGGGTATGCAATACAAGTGTAAGGGTTGAAAACTCTTTTCTATGGGTGGTCTACAAAAATAATGACCCATGTAAAAGTAACCCTTATTCTAGGAAATGTATGTCCCAATCATTCTGAAACCATGTAATGGTATTTGACCACTTACATAAGTGTAGATGATTCAAACAAATATAGTAAAACGGTACTCCTGTGATTTACAATGGATAAGTAAATTTAATTTAAAGGTTTTGAACTCCATGTAAGAATAATAACATTTTAATATTTAAACATGCATCATGTAATTTTATTCTTTATATAAAACATATAGATAACTGAAGAATACATATATATATATTTGAATTGTACTTCTCCTATTAGACTACAAATGTTTTTTGGAAACAATGATCCAAAAAAATTAAAGACAACATGAATAAGAATATATGAATTTAAATAACCATTTTCTTCTTATCATTTTGTAGTAACATTTCTAAAATACTCTTTCATCCATCAGTACATTACATCCAAGAATGATACATCATTATAATCCTAGTAAAAAATATAATGATATCATAACATGTAATACACCTTTTTATGGTTATATATGAGGATTATAATGATATAAATTATATATAAAAAATGTTATTGTAAATGGGATTTCAATAAATCTATAGTTGATAAACTAGAAATGTCATCTAATATAATAAAATGAATAAAATGAAAATTATTCATGTTTAAAGGTATCTTTTTCATTGGGATTCATATTATATATCTTTTTATTACTATGTTTTCTATTGGGAGAGATAAAAATGGTAAAAGAAAGTATGTTCATGACAAGCCTATCATCAAAGAAGTGTTTCATAAGTGAATCCATAGGGCCCAACCTCATATAAGGTTAAAGAAATATTTATATTTTGAAAAACAAATTTTTTTTTGGAAATTTTTTTATGAATTTTTTTTAAAACCCACATTATAGAGGATGTTTCTTCTTTGAATTTTATATCTTCTATCAAAAGTATTTTTGTATGAAAATTATACTGGATAAAATTTATATTTAGAAGATATTTTTAATGAGTTAAAGTTATTATTTTATATATTAAATTCTATTTTAATTCAATTATTTTAGTTGATGATTATAGGTATAACAATGCATTATATTTATCATCAACATTCCATTTATTTTATGAAAATGAATTTTTATGGTGAATTTCAAAGTGTTATATATGAAATTTTTATAACATTATTAAATAATAGATTACCATTAATCATATAATGTTTATGTTTATAAGTATGCAATTATTTTCCTATTTGAAAATAAATTACATAGATATAGGGGTTGGAAAGGTTATATTTAATGGATTATCAATGGAAATGGAAGGCTTAAATATTTTTTTTAAACTGAGGACATGTTTATTTGTTATGATGATGGGAATTTGGGAGTGAAACCATAATCTCAAGGAAATTTGGCCTTAATGAGATTTTTATACATCAATATTTCTATTCACTATAAGGGTTTCCATAAGTTTTTCCTAGTATCACGAAATTCCATAAAGAGATATTATGTAAAATATAATGCTTATAACTTTTCAATGGAGGAATATGAATTTAATTTAGAGGATATTATGTTTTCAAAATAGAATTATAATTTTATGAATATTTTGAATGGCATAAATTTTTTTGATTTTTAAAATAAAAATATATTATTTATTTAAAAATTTCTAATTAGATATTTTTTTTTGTTAAATATAAAAGAACTATTTTCAGAAGTGTTTAAAATAAAATTTATTGGAAAAATACATTCAAAAATGTTTTGAAAACCAATAATAGAAAATTCAGTGCTCACATTAAATTTTATAATGTATTCCCTAGGTATAGTGATTAGTAGAAGAATAATGTTTAATGATCAGGAATAAGAACATATCTCAAGTATAAGGACCCAGCCTTAAACATTACATAATATGGAATTTAATGAATAATTCACATTGAGGATCTTTTCTGGTTTAGAGTTTTAGAGAATTAGGACTTAACTATTACATATCAAAAGATTACAAAGTAGAAAACTTCTACACAGTTTCCATTTTTTCCATAAAATAAATCTCTTGAAAAACAGAGTCATGCCTAGTTCCATGTTTTAGACAGCATAAATTTTCCTTTATCCCATCCTTGACCCTATTCATCTTTAGGTCCTGTGTAAACATTTCAAAACATGGGATGAGCATAAAAAGCACAGTAAGGGTTATAAAACACAGAAAGAAAAAATTTGTTCATAAATACATAAAAAACATGAACTATTTTACTTATCTCATGAAAACATAAGATTTTATAAATAACACATTGAAATCATAAATCATAAACGCAACTTATGGAATCCATATCATAATTACATTGTAGCTATCACAGCTATAAAGGGAGTTAATTTAGAATGCCCATAATTGTATATTACCTAAATCTCTTTGGAAAAACAATTACATTTACCTCCGTCACGATACCCAATGCATTGGAGAGCTATCTGGGTCTCACCCACCCTAGGTTTATCAAGAAACCTTATGTATACGTAAATAATTCCTGAGAATAATAACATCATCATAACGCATAACATAAGCTTAATAGAAATATAACATTTCCACATTGCAATAAAAATATATCATTTCAAGATATTGAAATAATAAATCCTTTATAAAAATAATTTTCAATACAAAAATATGTAAAAAGATTATATGGTACTTATTTTTTATTTTAAAAACATTCTGGTTTGTTAAGGAAGTGAAAGATTAAATAATACTCACAGCCACAGATAGGTCATTGTCACCACTTACGTAAAAATTTTTCATTTTGTCGTTTATTAAAACAATTTGTATAAAAAGTTTTCCATTGAATGATATTAAAAATCAAAGGGGTTTATACAACGTATAAAATAATGTTGTGTATAAAATTAATATACCTCAATGAAAGGAGATCGAGATGATGTCACTTACCTCGTGTTCGACTTGACTCAATCGTTTTGTAATCTCCTGAATAATAAACTAAAGTTAATTTCTACATAAATAAGATCCTTTATCAAGTTTATTATTCATTTTATATCACTTATTACCATGTTATAGTCATTATGTGGTCTTTTAAGTTAATTATATTCATTTTGACGATATTTGTTACTTGAGTCAAAAATGAATACATTATATTTATATGTTGTCCATGTTGTAAATAGTACATTATATACAGAATTATATTCATGATTTAGATATCCTATATATAATATATATCAAATATATACATTTATTAATAATAGTACATAACATTTGTAGGTAAGAAATGAAATGCACCATTCATGGAGACTGTAAGTCGTTCTTACACATGAACACTACTTTCATTTCTATTTATTATTTTAATGAAATTAAAACATAATAATACATATGTATATTATAATTACAGTTTAATTTCATATATATTATCATATATAATATCATTAACTCTATCCTTTATACATCCCACATGTTGAATTAACGAGTCATATCACTTTTAGGGGGCGATAGTCCGCACTTCCTCTAAAGAGATTATCGCGTTTACCAATAATGGAAACTATAAATCCAGTATATAAATTAAAATTAATGAAGCATAATGAAAACATAAAAATAATATATGTCATATATAAATAATGTTCCATCATAATGGCCACAATGAGAGGTGGTAGGAGATAATCTAACAACCATCATTTTTGAGGTGTTAGTTTTCCAGCAACAGAAACATTATGTTTTTAATCCATTAGATGGAGGTGTGTGTAAGTGTAGTTTGAATACTTCTAATAATAATATTATAGTATATTGAGGATACTTATTGTGTTACAAAATAAAGTAATAAAAATAGTTTAGGGGTTAGATAAGTAAAATTAAATAAAACAATTTAAGAGAAATCGTTACCTTTAATTTGAGTAACTTTCATTGATTTGAACAGAAAGGTTCTCTTGAAGTGTCTTATTCCTAAGGTAAGGCATATATGGGGAGTATAGGGAAGTAGGGAGCCTAATTGGGCTGAGTTTGGACGGGAAAAATGTCTTGATAGGTGTGAGAAATTTGGTATAAGTGGTCTCCTTTTATAAGGGGGTGGAGGGGCTCTTTCGGAAAGTGTGAAATTATTATTTTATTATATAATGATATTCGGTATCTAAAAGTCCCAAAATCATTATATCCGAAGATAAGATAACTCATGGTCAAAATAATATCATCCAATTAGAATTGTAAATGTTTCGTATAAAATATTAATCATTGCAATCTTATTTATCTAAATCATTTATTAATGAGATAAATACTGCATCATTATTATGTCATAAATAATTTAATTTATTTGATTTATAAAAATTATAAAAAAAATACCATTATGTAGGAAATAGTTATAGATTTGTAAATAATATTTATAGTAGAAAAAATGACTTATATAAAACCATATAAAAATTAATTTAATAAAAGCTTTTCGTTTAGGTCATTTTGGACTTTACGTTAAATTAATTAATCTAAAGTGTCATTACCATTCATAAGTGGCTCCATGGGGTCCCAAAATAGAAAAAAAGATGAAAATGGTCAGAAATTACTCATCCTATAAGTTTTGGACAAGTGTTAATGTAATTTTGAATTATTATAATATTTTTTACATTGAAATACCATATTTACCATTAACTGCAGTAAATAGAAGTCAAAAGTTACTATTCACCAGAAATTATTTTCATCTTATTGAACCACATTTTACGTAAAAATAACAACCATGTATTTTTTATTTTCTAAATTCAATTCATAGAAGTGGTAAAATTTCATTGAAATGAAAAAGCCAGTTTTTTTAACCACTATTAAGTGGTTTCACTATTCATCAAAAATTGATGTATTTTAGGAAAATAAAAAAAATTCCGACTGTGATATATTTGATATTCCAAATTCAAAAATGATGTTTTTTACAATTTAAAACATTATAGTGTCATTCATAAATTTTAAAATTAATTTTCATTGTGAAAACAAATAGCGTGTTTTTGAGAAACAATAACTATCAAAAGATTGACACTTGTTTATGTCGAATTTCAATGTGAAATTAATTACAATGACCAAAATTGGATTAAATAGTATAAATATTTTCTAATTATACTTTAAAATAAATTAAAAAGATAATATATCCATATAAATAAATTATATTAAAAGGCACTTTGGAAATAAAATACAATATTTTCAATATTCATTAAAAAATGAACATTATCGAAAAAATCCAAAAAAATTACACAAAGTGAATTTTGATGTACCCATTATATAGAAGGATTTTATTTGGTAAATTAGAATGTATTAAAGTTAAAATAACTATATTTCAAGAGTTTTCTCCATTAAAAGGTGGTAAATTGACCTTTTAATATAAATTATGCTTAAAATTAGATTCATTTATATTTTAAGCCTCTAACATTTCATTGGATAAATGTAAAAAAATTTAAAAATCATGAATAATAATAATGTAGTTTGTTGTTTTCATTACCTCCTATACAATTACTATGTTTTAACTACAATTTAAAATAATATTATTATATTATTAGTGTGTAGCGCAAGATTTCAAAAAACCCGTTTTTCCGTATCAGGTAGGCTATAAAACATAGAAAGCCCTTTAAAGTTAAATTAATATTATATTCACAAATATTAATAAATATGAAAATATAATATTCTTCATTTACTTGGGATGTTACATCCTTTCCCCATTTTAAAAATTGCTTCCTCACATTTTTTATTCACTTATCAAAATATGTGACGGTATTTATCCCTCATAGCATTTTCAGATTCACACATTGCCTATTCAATCATATGGTTTTTCCCCAAAATTATTACCTAGTGAATTACCTTATTCCACAAAACATTCACTCTATAGTCAAGAATCTAAACTGGTTGTTCATCATATGAGAGATTCTTTTCCAACTGAACAACCTCTGGGATCAAAAACTGAGATGGATCTGGCTATTTTTCTCAACATCAAAACATGAAAAACATTGTGTACTTGGGAAAAAATTGGAGGTAAATCCACTCTATATGAAATTGATCCCACTTTCTCCAAGATTTCATAAGGTCCAGTGAACCTCGGACTCAACATTCCCTTCATACCAAAATTCATCACACTTTTCCATGGTGAAACTTTGAGAAAGAAATGATCACCTACCTCAAAAGAAATATCCTTCCTCTGATTATCTGCAGAACTTTTCTGTCTTCTCTGAGCTATTGTCATGTGCTTCTGAATCAACTAAACTTTCTCTGCCATCTCTTCTACCAATTCTAGTCCCATCATCTTCCTTTCAAATACTTTGTCCCAAAATGCTGAAGTTTGAAAATGCTTTCCATATAATGCCTCAAATGTAGCCATCTATATATATTAATGAAAATTCTTATTATATGAAAATTCAACCAAAGAATGATGTTGGTCCAACATCCCTGATAATCCATCGATCAAGAATGTATCATATCCTCCAATTTCTGAATTGTTCGTTATGATTTCCCTTCTGATTGAGGATGAAAGGATGTACAAAAATTTAATTTTGTACAAAATGACTTATGATGGTCTTTCCAAAAGTTATAAGTAAACCTATGATCATGATCAGATTCAATGGAGAGGGGAACTCCATACAACTTGACTATCTCTATAACATACAATCAAGAAAGTTGATCTAGAGACAATGTGTCTCAAATAGGAACAAAATGTTCAGATTTTGTCAATCAATCAACTATAACCCAGATTTCATTATTACCTCGAGTTGTCTTTGGTAATCCCACCAAGAAGTCCATGGATATATTTTCCCATTTTCACTCTGGCACCAGTAGTGGCACAAGCATCCCTTTTGTTAACTACCAATCTGATTTAACCTGTTGACAAGTTAAACACTTCACAATAGTATCAACAATATCTCTTTTCATTCAATCCCACCAGTAATACTTCTGAAGATCTCTGTACATCATAGTACATACAATATGAACTAAAAACGAGGAACTATGAGCTTAATATAACAACTAATTATTCTAATGTGAATAACAAGGAACACATAATCTCTTCCATATCCTAAAAAAAAATCATTATTAACGTTTAAATCAGGAATCTTACCCTTCTGAACCAACTCTACCTTTTTCTGCAACTCATTGTCTTCTTTCTGCACTTTCTTTATTCAATTTGATACTGAAGATTTCAATAACGCCAAAATCAAAACAGAATATTTTTTTCCACTAGCAATTTGTATGCCAAAGTTTTTCAAATAAAAAATAAAAGGATCTTGTTACAAACGTAACATGGTAGATGAAGCTTTAATTTTTGACTCAAAGCATCAGCCAATTTATTTTCTTTTCTCAGATGTCAATGGATCGTGCAATCATAATCCTTGACTAATTATAGCCATCTACTCTATCTCATGTTCAATTCATTCATATTTAATATATACTTTAAAAATATGTGGTCGGTATATATTTCACATTTTACTCCATAAAAATGATTCCTCAAATGTTTAAAAGAAAAAAAAACATATTCTAATTCCAAATAATGTGTAAGATAATTTAACTCTTGTGGTTTCAATTGACATGAAGAATAAGAAATTACCTGATCATTCTGCATTAGGACACAACCAGATCCTTTCAGCGAAGCATCATTGTAGAGAAAAAACTCACCATTTCTGGAAGGTAGTTCTAAAACTGGATAATTCACTAATCTTCTTTTCAATTCCTGAAAACAATCATCACATTCTTTTTTATTGATGAACTTAACACCTTTTCGAGTTAACATAGTCATTGGACTAGACAACCTTGAAAAAGTTTCAACAAACATTGTTAATATCCTACCAACCAAGAAAACTACAAATCTCAGTTTTATTTGTGGGTCTTTCCATTCATTAACAACTTTTTTTTAAGTGGATCAACATTTATGAAATTTTTTGAATCAATGTGACCGAGGAATGAATTT
Source organism: Viscum album (assembly GCA_963277665.1). Lineage (NCBI taxonomy): Eukaryota > Viridiplantae > Streptophyta > Magnoliopsida > Santalales > Viscaceae > Viscum > Viscum album. Next base: position 2,013,399,480 of record OY728157.1, read on the forward strand.
TTTTGTAACCAAAACTCACACTTTCTGAATTTCCCAAATAGTTTCTTTTATTTTAATGTTTTTCAAATAACCCTTAAATGAATTCGTGTTACTCCTTACTTTTGTAATAAATCAAAATATCATTAATTAAAACAACCAAAAACTCATCCAAGAACTTAGGAAAATTCTATTCATAAGATCATGATTTCAACATGTGAATAGGTTAAAAAAAAGGAATAACTATAAATTCATAATGGCCATATCTAGTACGAAACACTGTCTTTAGAATGTCTGCATCCTTTACCTTCAACTGATGGTACCGCGATCTCAAATCTATCTTTGAAAAATACTGACCTCCTAGGTTTTGATCAAACAAATCATTGATATGAGTCAAAGGATACATATTATTAACAATGATTTTATACAATGCTATATAATCAATGCAAAGTCTCATTGATCAATCTTTCTTTTTAACAAAAAAACAGGACCACCCCATAGTGATGTGCTAGGTCGAATGAAACCTTTATCTAATAACTCGTGCAATTGATTCTTTATATAGAAATGTCAATATGATCCATTCGATAATGGGTTTTTGAAATTGTCATAGCATCAAGAACTAAGTCAATAGTAAATGCAACTTCCCGATTAGGTATAATACAAGGTAACTTGTCAGGAAAAACATCAAGGAACACATTTACCACTGGCACATCATTAATCTGAAAAGTTCCTTTGTTTTTAACAATATGTTCAAGGTAACATTCATTTCCATATTTTACTAATTTCTAAGCTTTCTGATATGTTATCAAAAGCAAGGGTTCATTTTTTTATACAAACTGAAACTCTTTCTGAAAAGAAACCTCATTAGCTATACAATCAATCTTAGTATGATAAACATAAAGACAATACATGCCCAAAATGACATCATACTCTACTGGAGGCAAATCAATAAGGTTTACAGGTAGATTCTATCCGCACACAAGGACATGAATGTTCTTATGTTTCCTATTTGTCTCATTACATCCTCCAGGTGTTTTTACTCTAAGTTATGAATTCATATCTTGAGATGTAATTCCCAATTTAATAGAAAAATTCTAACAAATGATAGAGTGTGTAGACCCTAAATCAAACAAAGCATTGACATAATATGAACAAACAAACAATGTACCTGATACAACTTCATTTGACGGACCAACATCTACTGAGTAGTTGCAAAGGATTTCACCACCCCTTTCTACTTGTAGTCTAGCTAAATTCCATCAGTTGAGTTCTTTGTTGGACACTCATATTCATAATGAACCATTTCATTGCACTTAAATCATTTCAACGACTGTAAATCAGATTTTGTCTTACCATTACCCTGATCTTTTTCAGTGAAATTACGATCCTTATATCCCCTTTTACCACATCGGTAACACAAACTAGAATTCAAAAGTAATTCCCCATAATGATTTGTACAACAATTTTCCCAATATTTAACCTTAATTTTCTTACCATCATACATTTTTAAGAGTTCATCCCTTTCTCCTCCACCTCGACCACTTATTATGTATTTTTCAAAGAATACCTGATCATCGACAAACTTTATTTCCACTTTATTCGCACAACGATCATGTTTTTCATATATTTTTAACACACAAGAAGATAAAGACCTTTGATAATTGGGCTTTAATCCTGATTTAAAATGGTTGATTTTACTATCAATATCTCGTATGAAATTAGGAGCATACCTTTCCAGTCGAGTGAATTTTTCTTCATAAGAATCCACTGAGTCATCATACTGCCTTAATTCAAGGAATTGTATTTTAATCCTATGATGAACCACATTAGGATAATATTCCTCAAGAAATATACCTTTGAATTGATCCCAATCAAGAGCATCAATCTCCTCACTATCCATGATATTTTTCACCATCGACCACCACTGATTAGCTTCACCTTCAAAACGGTAAACAACAAGACAAACCTTTTGTTGTTCTGAACAACCCATGATATCGAAAACCTTTTCCAGTGCTTTAATCCACCTATTTCTAGCACCATGTCAGATGATCCTCTACATGATGGGGGATGTTTCTTTATAAAATGCTCCACTACTGACAAGTTACTCTATGGTTGATCTGTCTGATCTCGTTCATGGATACCACCACCATTTATAGCCTGGTACTATTGTGCCATCACTGAAAAAAATTGTTCAGTTCCGATTCCAACCATCTCAGGTTGCCGATTTTGAAGGTTGTATTCCTCCTGATGTCATCCCAACATAGCTTCCATGTTTCCTCTGTGGAAAACCATTCTAAACATAGAAATATCTTAGGCGAAGCAACATGGTCTGTAAATGATATATGATTTCAATATTAACATTAATTACTTTATGGATATTAATTTTACTATACCCTAACTCCTAAAGTTATCTAAACTGACCTTTTATACCAACTATAAGGACCTGACCTTATGCATTACATAATATTGAATGAAATAATTAATTACCATTGAGTATCTTTTCAGGTTTTGAGTTTTTGAGAATTTGGACATAACTATTTCATCTCAAATGATTACAAAGTATACACTTCTACACAGAATCAATTTGTTTCCATAAAATAAAAACTCTTGAAAAAAAGAGTCATGTCTTGTTCCATGTTTTAGACAACATGAGTTTTCCTTGATCTCATCTTTGACCCAATTCATCATTAGTTCTTGTGAAAACATTTCAAAACATGGGACGCACATAAAAAGTTCAATATGGGTTATAAAACAAAGAATGAAAACATGTGTTCATAAATACATAGAACACATGAACTTTTTTACTGACCTCATGAAATCATAAGATTTTATGAATAACACATAGAAATCATAAATCATAATGGTAAATTGTTTCATCGATATCAAACTTACATTTTAGCTATCACAGCTACAAATGGAGTCACCTTGGACTACCCATCATAGTATATTTCCTAAATCTCTGAGGAGAAACATTCACGTTTACCTCAATCATGTTACCCAAGCATTGTAGTTCTATCTCAGGCTCAACCACCATAGGTTTGTCATGGAACCACACGTATAAGTAAATAATGACCAAGAAACATAACATGATCTTAAAACATAACATAAGAATAATGGAAAGATAACATTTCCACATTGAAATAACAAAATATAATTTCTGGATATTTAAATAATGAATCCATTCTAAAAATCATTTTCAATATCAAAATATGTAAAAACATTATACTGTATTTAATTTTCATTTAAAAATTATTCGGTCTTGTTAAGGAAGCCAAAGATCAAATAATACTCACAGCGTCAGAAAGGTCTTTGTCACTACTTACTTAAAAAAACATTATTTTTTATCATTTAGTAAAACTCTTCCTATAAAAAGATTACATTTGAATGAAATAAAATTTCCATGGCGTTTATACACCATTTAAAAAAAATGTCGTGTATAAAACTAAATATGCCTCAATGAAAAGGGATTGAGACGAAGTCCCTTACCACGTGTCCGACTTGACTCGATCGTTCTTTAATCTCTTGAATAATAATCTATTGTTAATTTATACTTGATGAAGATAATTTTTTATGTTTTTAATTCATTTTATATTACTTATTACCATTTTATAATCATTATGTAATCATTTATGTTAATAACATTCATTTTGTCGATATTTGGTACATGAGTAAAAATTGAACACCTAATATATAAAAGTTGTCCATGTTGTAAATAGTCTATTATATCCAGAAAGATATTCATTATTTAGATTTCATATATATATCAAATAATTATAATATATACATGTATTTATAATATTAAATAACATTTGGATGTAATAAATGAAATCCACAGTTCATGGAGACAGTAAGTTGTACGTACGCATGAATGCTACCTTCAATTCTATTTCTTAATTTAATGAAATTAAAACATAATGATACATAGGTATATTATAATTACAGTATAATTTACAATATAATTTAATATATAATATCATTAACTCCATCCATTATACGTCCCACATATGGCATTAACGAACCTTATCACGTTGAGGGGGTGGTAGTCCATATTTCGTTTAATGAGATTATCACGTTTACCCATAATTGAAACCAAAAAGGCATGCTATAAATGAAAATTACAGAAGCATAAAGAAAATATAAAAATAATAAATATCATATATATATATATAGTACCATCATAATGAAAACCATGAGAGGCGGTAGAAGATAATCGAACAATCATTATTTCGTGAGGTGTTAGTTTCCCATCCACAAAAATATTATATTCCTCATCCATTAGATGTAGGTGTGTGTAAGTGTAGATTGAATCCTTCCCATTAAAAAATACTAGTATATTGAGGATATTGGTGTTTTTACAAAAGAAGGGAATAAAAAAAGATTATGGGTTGTAGAAGTAAAATAAAAGAATACAAATTAAGAGAAATAATTAACTTTACTTTGGGTAACTTATTTGTTTTGAACCAAAAGGACTTCTCGAAGTGCCATCTGCATAAAGTAAGGCTTCTAGGGGGATGATGGTGAGGTTGTGAGCTCAATTGGGCAGAGTTTGAATGAGAAAAATGGCTTTATAGGTGTGAGAAATTGGTTAGAATTGGTCTCCTTTTATAAGGGGGAGGAGGTTCTCTTTAAGAAATTGTGAAAATATTATTTTATTATATAATGATATTCAGTTTCAAAATGTTTGAATATCATTATAGTCGAATATAACATGACTCATTGTCGAAATAAAATCACCCAATTATAATTTGACATGATTTGGATAATATTTTAATCATTATAATCTTATTTATTTAAATCATATATTAACTCGGTAATTACTGCATCATTATTGTGTCATATATAAATTAATTTATTTGATATCTAAAAATTATAAGAAAAATATCATGTTTTAGGAAATTTTTTTATCTTTCTTAAGAATAATTATAGTATAAAAAAAGTCTTATATAACACCATATAAATAATAATTCACTAAAACACTTTTGTTTTTGTCATTTTTGGCTTCACTTTAAATTAATTAATGTAAAGTGTCATTATCATTCATAAGTGTCTCCATGTGGTCCAAAAATAGACCCAAGGATTCTCATGGTCAGACATTACTAATACAATAAGTTTTGAACAAGTGTTAAAGTAATTTTGAATTATTATAATATTCCATTTACCTTGAAATACCATATTTACCATTAACTGTGGTAAATAAAAGTCAAAAGTTATTATTTACCCAAAATTATTATCATCTTATTGAACAAAATTTTAAAATATAATAAAAACTAAGTATGGCGAATTTTCAAAATTCAATTCACAGAAGCGGTAAAAGTTTATTTAAAATAAAAAGATTGTTTTTTTTCTACTTCTAAGTGCTTTCACTATTCATCAAAAAGTTGATGTTTTTCAGAAAAATACCAAAAATTAAGCCTAGGGTATGTGTGATATTCCAAATTCCAAAATGATGTTTATTTTTCAAAATTTAAAACATAAATAAGTTATTAATTAATTTTAAAATTAATTCCTGTTGTTAAAACAAATAGCATGTTTTTATGAAATAATAACTATCAAAATATTGACACTTGTTTATGTTCAATTTCAAAGTAAAATTATTTCCAATGACCAAAATTGGATTAAATTGTAAAAATATATTCTAATTACACTTTAAAAGAAATTAAAAAGAAAATCTAAACTTATAAATAAATTAGATTAAAAAGCACATTTGAAATAAAATACAATATTTTCACTATTCTTCAAAAAATGATCTTTATCATAAAAATCCCAAAAAAATTATTGAAAGTAAATTTTGATGTCCCATTATAAAAAAGTATTTTATTTGGTTAATTAGAGTTTATTAAAGTGAAATAAAATATATTTATTGAGGTTTCACCATTAAAATGCGGTAAATCAACCTTTTAATGTAAATTACGCTTAAAATTATCTTCATTCACATTTTAAGCCTATAAATTTTTATTGGATAAATATAAATACATTTAACAATAATGTATAATCATATTTTATTTTTTTTTTCATTAACTCCAACAAAACGGCTAGCATTTAATAATCATTTAATAAAATATTATATTATAATTGTGTAATGTAAGATTTCTAAGAAACACATTTTTATGTATCGGGTATGCTATCGAACAGAGAAACCCCTTTAAAGTAAAATTAATATATAATTCTCAAATATTAATAAATATGAAAATATATTATTCTTCATTTACATGGATTTTATATCAAGTGATTCTATGATTTTTTTTTTCTAGATTTGTTTTTAGACAATAATATATATTAATGAATCTTAATCCTATAAGATATATACAGAAAATATAATTGGGTTTGTATTGATATAATATTTATATTTTATGTTTTATGTTTTATGTTTTTTATGGCGGAAATAGGGTCACATCATTTAGTATTAATTATAATTTAGTAGTTTATTATTTAATCATTACACCCCACAGTGATGGTTATGATATATTATAATGATGTCATAATTTATTTATTTTCTTCCATAATTTTTCTAGGTTTTTTTATAAGAGACAATTTTAATCATATTATCATTAATGTGTAAAATATGAAGTTATATTAACCAGTAGGTTGAATGGTTTTTGACAGGGGTGTTCATCGATTAGATTTTATCCATTACGAACTCTATAAAAACCAACTCTGTTTTTATCAAATAATTGTAAATATTTCCTAATAAAATACATTATTTTATATATAATGAAATAAAATGTTGGGACCAAAAATTAAAAATAATTTAAACTAACCAAAATGAAAAAAATACAGAAGAAATAATTTCATTTTATTTTAATTTTTTTGATTCAATGAATGTAGAAATATTTTTTTGTTAAGATAAATAATATTTCATAAAAATTTATCAATATTTTCTATGGTTATGTAATATTATTTAATTATGATTCAGTCTGAAAATAAAAAATAACACGTTTCTGAAAACTAATTTAATTCATAAATATCAATCTAACATGACCAAGGGAAAAAATTAGTTTTAATAGTTTTTAGTTGATATAGATAATGTTAATCACCGTTGGATTTTGATATCATCATAAAACAATATAATTAATAAAACATTATTTTAATCATATGGTCAATATTATTCAAATAGTGGATTATTTTATGATTATCATTAAAAATGGATAATTTGTCACCATGATGATCATATGATTTTATAATATGGAAAATATGGATTTCATCTTCATTAAATAAACATAGTCTATATAAATAGAGAAAATTATAATTGTAAATTAGGAAACAAAATTAGAGTAATTAATAATTAAAATTAAGCCATGATTGGAATAAGATTCATTTATTAATGTATATCAGAATTCCAAAACCCCCACACATAACTATGAAGCTTATCTAGTCATAGGACTCTCAATTAATATGAGTATAGACACACTCTTTCTCATGGGTTAAACTTATTTTAAATTATGGTGGGAGATATAAGATTGATTAAAATATAATATAGAATATAATTTCATGGAAATATAACCAACACTGGGAATACAATAAATATGATGTATCTATATAATCTTTAAGTCTTCTATTTATATCACATTATAATTTCCAAACCCAAATAAAAAATGATTAATTTTGTCCATCAACGGTTGGTGGGATAGGGGGTACATGAGTTGTTCACCACCACCAACATGTAATATACTATATGAAATGGTCATTAAGCATGGAGATATTGGTATGGTTTTTTATTTGTCTTCATCCACCTAAATGGAATTTAATCTAGTACTAGTCAATGCTTTTTATCTTCCATATGATTAATTGTGGACTCTCCCCAATATACAAAAAATGATTATAGAATTACAAAAAATGTATTTCATTATTCATTTAATTTAAAAAAAAATTCATTAGTCAATATATAGATAATCATTAATATAGGTTTCCCGTATAGATACAAGTACATTTAATTATTTTTAGTTAATCTAATTGATAGATACTCAAAAATATAATACAAAAGATATAATTAATCTTATTTAAAATGATGATTTCATGATAATAATGATTAAATTAATTATGAACATGGGACACTAATATCAATGAATACATTGATGACTTCATCAATAAATTAAATATGGTAGTTAATCTTTTGTTAATGTTTGTTTTGAAATAATTTAATATATTCAATATGTTATATTCTACGAAAAAAAAATTATTTTCTATAAATACACTTTTAAGGAGTAGTGGATAACCTTAATGACTATAAATGTTTTGAAACTAATCTGCAATGAAGAACCTCTAATAAACTAAAATCCATTTCCAAGACAATGCTAAAAAATTGAAAAACAGAAATAGATGTAACACTGATGTAAAAGTGAAATAAAAAAATGATAAAACAATAAGAAAACAGAATCTCCAAAATTAGAAAATAAGTCACCTTGATCCACAGATACAGTTTTACCTTAATACCCAAACATAAAAATTCCATAAAGATTAGAATTCTGTCCCACTAGAGGATGAACTGGGAGTTAACAACATTGCCTTAAAATTATTATAGAATTTTGCCCATGCACGGAGCATAAAAAACCAATTAAATGTCATAAAATTATCCTTATTTGATATTAAAAATGGATTCTCATCATTTATTCAAATCATCACCAACATTATTCCACAATAGTATGACATAGATGAATACTAATGGTGCAAAAAAGGAACACATTGGATGAATAGATTCCTCAATAAGAATATGTCTGGAATACTATTGACTACTTGAATATCAAACTCAATAAAATCATTGAATAACACTATACAATAATTATACATAGTAATGTTAAAGAGTAAGAGTTAACACAATCTAAGGTAGTGTCCTAAGTTCATAATAGTGAACCGCATCTTTGGATGGACATCTGACCCCTTAAAATGGTACCACAATCATGTTAGGGTGACAATACATAGCATAACCTTGTCAAGTTTAAAAACATAATACGATAGAGAAACAAAAAAAATTGTATCCACATTAATAAAAAAATGAGTTGTATCAACCATGATATGAATAACAAAAAACACCATAAAAAAGAGAAGACCAATAAGAAACACCATTAATTAAGATGACATATTACCCTCATAGAATCATTGTATATTAATGGATATGTTATTTTTGGAATATTATCATATAAATAATTAGACTTAAAACATTATATATTGAAATTTTATGTGTAAATTTTTATTATTCGGACGGCCTATTAAACAATTTTATAGCTCATTCACCACATTAGATGTTATAAAATATAATATATTTAGATTTCTATTTTGTCATAACGTCAATATATCTTGATTTTGGAACTTATAATTTTATATTGGTTTAATACATTATTAATTTTGTACAAATAAAAACTCAATTAATGAATTATTGAAATATGATTGTTGAATTTATTTTCATAATAATGTGAACTGAAGGATCATATTTGGAGGATGAAAAACCACATTCATGATTATCATATATAGAAATAATCAAATTTTATTGAGTTTTTTCAACATATTCATTATCATTTTATGTTGCGTCTACAATTGAAACTAATATATCATCCATGATTGAGTTAAATTTATTATCCTTTCCTTCATGGGATTAATCTTCATAAATATAAATTTTTTGCCTCACAATACGACATATTTATAATTTTATATCTAATTATTTTTAAAACCTAATTTATTAATTAACTTTTTATTGAATCATAATAAATGATTTTCTATTAATATATTGCAACTTTTTAAATTACGTATAATTATAACCTCTTCTACCTAAATTACAAAGCACAATAAAAAACCACTATAGACATGGTATCCAACTATTTTCAATATTAGTTGTTCACAAACGTTGGTAATGTAAAATTGAAAATAGTACATATTTTACCATTTATTTTAATATCCTCTAAAAATAAAAATAAATTTTTAAAAGTAGTATATATTTAAAAAACAAGCATTGATTTAGAAACTAGTTCTAATTTTGTGAAATAATTAAATTACCTGAGGGTGAAATTTTTATAGTTCATTGAAAAAATTAATGAATTATTTTATATAGTGTTCTCACAGACATATTTTCCACTAGTGAAATATCCATGCACAACACATCCCCTTGGGAAATAGTTTTCCCCACCCACAGTCATTTGTAACCCATCTCCAAAGACCCATTATATGAACCAGGTTTTTTAAATAAATGAATTGAATTTAGTTTAAAATTAGCTAGAAAATTTATTAATTTAACAAAGTGTTTTAACCTACTATATTTAGCACCACATAACCTCCCACATACTCTCTATCCCTTAGTCATAATGCCCCAATATGCCAGTTTCCTCTATTCATTCTCCCTTCATACATAACTGTGTGTTGTTTTTAAAAGGAATTACAATATAGATTATTGAAAATCTCAATGATATTTTATCCATTTTCTATAAAATTTTTCTCAAAGTGGATTTATCGTCCCCACACTACCCTACACCATCACAAACCAGCTCCCACAACACATAATCCAACCTCATTTTAAAAAATGAATTAAATTACATATAATTGAAAACCCATCAATAAATTTTAGACACTTTAAAAATTAATTTTTCCTCAGAATGAGGTATCTACCTCAACTTATCTAACAAAACCAATCACATTAAATTCCCCCTTCCATCACTCACACTACTCAGCCATAAGGCACCCGTTAAATAATTAATGATTACATAGAAAAATGGTGGTTTCATACCCCCAAGCATATGTATATGATAGGGAATCATGAAAAATGGTCTAGGTGTTTCTTCCTATGTAAATTTTACGTCATTATATATATATATTATGAATTTTATTTATTTTTACATTCATTTATATGATATTATTTATATATGATATTTAATTACATTTATATTATTTATAAAAATAAAATTATAAAAATAAATAATTATATTTATATATGTTTAGAATATTTCATATTGTATTTATTATTAATACATTTTTATATCATTTATTTACATAATTATACATATGTATAATGTTATATATAGAAAATATATTTCAAATATATATTACATCAATAAATCAAATATACATTTATAAATCATTTTTATATAATGTATGTGTGTGTTAATGTTTATTCTTATGTATATAGGTATGTACAAATAAATAATTACACTCACATAAAATGTATTATGTAATCACACCTACATATTCAAATCTAGTTAGTGATAACTATTTCCAGTGATAAAAAATATGTTTTAAAAATTGGATAATTTTATCAGTGTTAGCTAAAAGTTCTAGAAAAAGTTTACCCTTTTTTAGTGCTTCTTTAACAATGATAATGGTACCACTAAATCATTAATTTTTAAAGCACTCATAATGGTGTTCTGTTTATTTGTACTAAAATATTTTTTATCACTGATAAAAATGACTTTCTTAGAAAAAAATATATTTTAAAAAGCATATTTTTATACAAATTTTTTCTTGATATATACATATATATATATATATATATTTCTGTGTGTATATTGGGGTGATTATATTTAATTTAGGTGAAACTAAACATTTATTTACACTTAATATATAATAGATTTATTAAAAATCATTTCTATAATATCTAATAATTAATTTTATTTAATAATTTAAAAATCATTCTCAAGCAATAGACATTGAACAACAATTATATAATATAAAAAATTAATAAATAAATAAATATTTTATGATAATTTGAAAATAGAAAATAATATTTAAAACAAACGTATATTTAGGTCCAATTGTTCATTTGGGCTATATGAGATATTAAATCGAAGACTCAGAAGATATATTCCATATATAACATACTGATTCCATCTCCCAATTTTATAAGGTTAAAAATGTGTAGACGGAGTCCAATTATTATTTTTAGTTGGAAAACTTTATCTTTTTAATATTGATGGAATTTTATCTTCCTTTAAGTGGGTATACATATATTTTTTTATGGGATTACTGAATTTATTCATATAAATTACACTCATATGAATGGTATGGGGTTGAAATGATAATGTTTCTATTAAAGAATATTATTAATAACTATATATATATATATGTATATATTTACATATATTCATATATTAAAATTTAACTCTATAAATAAATAATTATACATATTTACATGTAACCTATTTTTTAATCATATATAATATATAAAAATTAAAATAAATAATTCTACATTTTATATACCTTATAATAATGTAATAATATGTATATAAATATAGAAATATATATATCTGTATATAATGTTTTTATACAATTATATGTGTAAATAAAAAGATACATATTTTTAGACATATTCTAATATATGTCTATATATATTTAAATAAGTATATATTGTAAAGTATATATATATATATATATTAATATATGAAATCTTTAATTCAATGAATTATTCATAACAATCATGCCTCAATTATAGAAGGATATATTTCTATAAAAACAATAATACAATTAATATTTTAATACTTCATGTTAGAATGCAATAATTAAAAAAGGTGGACATTTATTTTGAACATAACTAAAAAAAATTAACCAAGAATGAAAATTTTAAAACATTCCCTTTAAAAAAAGAATTTAAGAACAATAAAAATGTAGTATTTAAATATTCCAACTCATGATTATAATTAATTGTAATAATATATATATGATTACTAAGTTATTAACAATAAATTATATATAAATTAATATAAGGTCATTTGGATGTAAAAAACGAATTTTTAGAAAATGTTTTTGTTTAAAAGGACATAATGTCCACCAATGTTAATTAATTAAAACAATATATAATAAAGAATTAATTAATTGAAAATTATATTTAATATATCTAATCCCATTAAATTATATCCAGATAATTATTATTACTAATTATATAGTTAAAATATGATTATCTTTTACATCCAAAACATATTTCTTTAAAAAATAGTTTTTTGCCCGATTTGCAAGTTCATAATAACTAAATTATGCCACTTATTCGAATTTAATTTGATAAAATTGACTATATATTTTTAATTATCATAAATAATATTATTTATAATGGTCAACATATTTTTTGGCCATTATTTTTTGTAAAAACATTAAAAATTAATTACCACAGTTAACTTTAATAAATGGTTTTTCGCATCGCACATGCTTGAATTAAAATAAAATTTTCCAATTTATAGATAATTAATTTTATAAATTGGATTTAATATTTATAATATTTTTTTCTAAGTTATCTAATAGGTATCATATCAATTTAGTATTAATGTTTTAATTAACAATATTAAAAAAAAATTACGATGGGGAAACCTAAAATGTTAAAAGTCAATAAACCAATAGTATAAGAGAGTAATAGGTTAAATAATATATATTTTTACGTGGTGAACGTTTTTTATTTACATTAACATCCATACAATCCATTATTTATAAATTTTTGAGTCACATGGTTTTAGGATAACATTCCATTGCTGAATAGTTTTTGTTATTAAAAAATGATACGATTCAATTATAAAATGGCACTCCAAACACTCACTTCTTATAATGAACATGACATTTATCTCAATAAAACCATAAAAACTATCTAAAAAACATCCATATAAATATTAAATAGGTGATTTTATTCCAAAATTATTCCTCGTATAGCCCTTGAGAATGGATCCAAAGAAGGTTTCTCTTAGTTATTTTGATCACCGTAACTATGTTATACCTTTTTATTTCATAGTTCAAAACCATAAATTATGTATTTGAACATCCAATGTAATAATATAAGTATATAATGTATACATATATTTTATTTTATTGATTTAATTATATTTATCCATCTTCTTCTATATCAAGTAGAAGATAAATCCATCGCTTATGTGTATGGTGGACTGCTGCATCACAAACCGATGTTGTTTTTTCCCACATAGAACCAAATGGATATTAATAATGATGTTAATAAACAATATATATATAATAATAATTATAACATGATATTTATAAATAAAAATAACATAAAATTAAATTATTTACCCTTTCACCCATTAAGGGAATGATATAGTCACTCGTGCATACATACGACCTACAATACCCATAAAGAAATGGAATTCATTTTCAATGTACAACATTACAGATTAGTTATAAAAATGTATAAAATGATTAAAAATTATTCTTGTAACATAGATATAATTTTGGTTTTTGTTTTGATACAATTTATACATTAGTACCAGAACATTCATGGAAAAACAACCATGAAAAAAAATGCAATTAATATAAAAAAAATGAATGTAGTGAAATATTATTAAATAATTTGAGGTAAAATGTTATAAAATGATCATATATAATATTAAAAATAATAATATAGTTTTTTTAAAAATTAATAACATTACTAAAACCATTATATATTTATTTAATGAGTTTTTAACTAATAGGAAATGTAAAGTAAGGGTATTTCATCTCAATTTCCATTCCATTTAGACATATTTTCTTAATATAAAAAATTTAAATTTTATGTGGTGAATATATTTCCACATTTATTAATTTAACATAAATACTTATTTATTCATGAGGATTAATGTTTCAAATTAATTTTATTCTTTCAATGGGTTGTAATTTGAGCTCACCCCTTTTTATGTTTTATTGTTCCCTGGATTCCAATAACTATATTTTTATTGATATTAAGGGTTAAGACAAGGAAATAATGGAATTCATAAAGGATTATTTATGTTGTTTTGTATGATATGAAGTGTAATGTAAAATTCATGTATGTAATCTATTTTCCAAGACTGCTAAACTGATCTGTCCTTTGGGACTTGATTCTTTGTAATCATGCCAATGTATTAAAATAATGCACCGACTTTGGGTCACTGGGGTCGGGGCTTTACAAACACCTTGAGAAACTTATGAATAAATATTTTATAATGATAACAAAATTAAAATCAATTTTTCTAAAAACATTTTAATGACACTTCCTTATAATGTAATCTTAAAACAATTTTCCTAGAAAACATATTATGGATCAAGAAAAAAATGGAAAACCATTTATTCAAAACTTATTAAATAAGCTTAAACTAGTTTTAAAAACAACTTTCCCTGAAAATACATTGAATACATATAAATAATGATTTAAAATATTTTGAAATCAATTTTCCAGGAAAAGAATTTATAAACACATATTGAATTCCTAAAAAAATTTGAATATCCATTTCCTTGAAAATTTATAAAAATACTATTGAAAAATTATTGAAAAAAATTTATTTTAAAGAAATGAAAACTTATTAATAATTAATGAAATAAATTAATCCCTTTTCATTGAAAATATTTGGAAAACATAAAAAGAATAATTGGAATTTATTTTTCTGAAATCATGGTTTTTAATGAACAATTAATTGAGACTAAAATGATAGATAAACATAAACAACCCTAAAAATGAACGGTCAATCATATTTTGTACAAAATAGTAGAAAAATGTATGACGACATAATAATATCATGAATAAATATAAAATAAGATAATTCCTTAATTTTAATGAAATATGTATCATAATATTTATTTAATGGAATGATAATCATAAACTATCTTGATAAGCGATTAAATTGGATCAATAAAATCATTCCACTTGATAACATTGAATAATACCCCTCATGCAAAAAAATAAAGTTAAATTAATAATTAAATTCCATGAATATAAAGATATTCATGATATATAATTTTAAATTTTATTGTATATGCATCAAAGAATTATATTGGTCCTTGATGTGGCATGTGTTTCAAATAATGAAAATCGAGGAAAATTTAATTTACATATTTGATAAATTTTAAAACATAATACCTATAAATGAATGATCATAAAATATATATTTAAATACCCATAAATTTATTTATCATAATCACATAATACATCTATTTAAATTATACAAACAACATATAAGAAATATTAGGTTAACATGACTTGTGCCTCATGAAAAATAAAAGTGAGATGTGAGAAACATTACTACATGAGTTACTTTAAAATCATGATACCAATGAGGTAATAAATTTTATTATTTAGATTAATATTATTACATAAATGAAATTAATGATATAATGTGTTATAGGGTAGTATGTACACCACACAAAAGAAATGTGATGTTAATATTCCATGTATATCACAGTAATAAAAAGTGAGATAAAATAGTTTTACCTTGAGTTAGTCTTGTCTCATGTGTATTTATCATCCTAAATAAGGTACACATTTTAATAATTATGTTTCATAAGAACATGTTCCATTTTTTTATAAATTTTACATCACTTATTAAAATATTTTATACAACTATTTAATGAATTAATTTTACATCAGGTGTCTTAACCTTATTTGGTTCATATATTAAAATGTCTTTGGTAGGTCAACTATGGACAATGTTTTCATTTTATAACCATCTCCAAAATAATTATACTGAAATAATTTTCATATATATACATAAATAATAATTTTATGACCAATAATGGGATTGATTTATTAAAAATGAAGTAATGTTACAATCATAGAGACAGTAGGTCGTACGTACATATGTACAATGTTTCCATTTTTAAATAGTTTTTATGGAATTAATATAAGAAAAACAATATCATTTTTGAAGGATAAATATAACAAATATCATTTTATTTAATCATATATACTCATATATTAAATTATTATGATGTAAAATGGATCACATCATGTTGAAGAAGGTGGTCGTCCACATGCCCACAGATGACATTATCACCTTTTTAGTGTTTGAAAAGTGTAATAAATAAAATGATACAATATATTTAGATAATTTAATTATTTAGTTAATAATATATATATTTAATTTATTTTACATATGTTTTGTAAAATCATAATTTATAAATTCAATGTATAGTTTCAACGAATAACAACGCTTTGAGGATGCAGTAGTCAACAATTCCAAAAACAAGGTGATCATATTTACAAAAAAATGTAATGAATAATGATATGTGTTATATATCAATTAAATAAGAATTAATACAAAAAAATTTCAATTAAATAATATAAAATAATATTTTAAATCGTAATTCCTATCCATGAGAAGTGGTAAAGGAAATAACGAACAACATCATTTTAGGAAGCAATTTTTATTTGAAAAACAAATTGTATGTTCATTACCCATTAGACGGATGTGATTGTAAGTGAAGGTAAGAAAAAAATAATAATAAATACAAATATATTTTTTAGAATTATTTTTTTATATAATAATTTAATAATAATATTTTTTGGGTGGAAATTAAAACAAAAAAGAGCTCGATAAATGGTGTTACCTTTTTTTAGAAACAACATTCAGATTGTACTTAAGAGATTCCTTGGATGAATTTTTAACTAATGATATGATCATAGGTTGAGGGGAGAAATCTTATGTAACTATTTTAGAATTTTTTTGATAAAAAGTGGAATATTATTTGTAATGAGGGGGTATATGGTGACCTTTAATAATGGAGAGTGGGGACACCATTGGAATTTTGGAAAGCTCATTTGGTGTAGCCATGTTTTTCCTAAAATATTATAATAAATATCCAAAATTAATAATATATATTTTATTGACGAAATATTTCCATCCAATGGTGGTTGGACATGGTTATAAATCATCATGGCTCTTATGTTTATGGTTTTGTATCTTTTTATGTTTAATTTTACCAAAATTGAAATAATTAAATTTAATCACATTTAATAATCTTTTATGTTAAAATTTATATTGGAAATATTAGACTATAAATATTAGACTTATTAAATTAATTTATTTATATTTTATTAAAATTCAACTATTAACAAAAAAAGAAAAATTAAGTTTAACGTTAATTATGTATTACTACTGAGAAATTGGGTTTCCAAAGTGGGAATTTTCAAAAGATAAATATACTTTAATATCTATACTAAATATGATAATGAAACCAATGGAATAAATTGAATTAATATATGTATAAGTTATCTATTATGACCTTAAAAAATAATATATAACTTAACATTATACATTATTTGATGAATATTCAGTTTTGAAATAAAATTTAGTATTCTTCGCAATTCATCATAAATGAAGTTTTTCATAAAAGTACAAAAAATTCAACCTAATATTAGATATAAATTTTTGATTTAAATATTATGTTTTTATCAAATAAAATTTGAAATAGTACTTGAAATTATTTTATTTTATTCATGGAATGATATAAAAATTCATACTTTTAAGATTTGTTTTTAAAACATATAGTTACATTAGAAAAAATATACTTCAATATCCATATGATTTATTTATATCAATGAATTATATATAAAATTTTAAATGTTTTTATTACTATTTATATTATCATTTTAATGGATAGGTTATAACTATCTTATTTAAATAATTATAATAATAAAGTGATGCATCATAGAATTAAAGTGTTTTGTGCAATGAACGTCAAGTTTTTATTGTGTGTAGAGTAAGATTACCTTTATATAGAATATAATGGAATACAGACATAGTTATTTAATATAAACAAACTGTATTTTTCTATGAAATTATAAATTTCAAACATATTAAATTAATTATAAAAAATAATTAAAAAATCATGTTTGTGTTGCAAATATGTAGGGTTATTTATCATTAAATTGGGGACATCATCATCTATGTCTTGTCAAGATCACCCTAGTAGCCCATTTTAATTTGATTCCAGTGGAAGAATATAAAACCTACTTTATAGATGAAAATGGATATATTATAAATTAGGATATTCCTGGATATTTTTATTCTCACATCCCTCCGCATGGTAACCTAGTTGGAAGATGCCTACATATTTAGGTGGTAATGGTTGATTAGGAAACCACCCTTCACTGAAAACACAAGAGGCATCTGAATCCCTTCTCTATATTCAATGATCCTTCCCTCCTGACAAAATTTACTCACACACAACTTCATTTGAATTAACAAGACCTTTTATGTGGAATCCATTCACCTCCTATCTCCACCTAGATGCTCTCAGAGTTGAAATCCATCCATGGGTTGTATCTAATAGCTTATTTTGGTTTGTGATACCCATATCATGATTATTTTAACCAGTTTTTCAATGGTTCTGGGCCCCTGTAAGATCATGTTGATTTTTTTTCTTCTCAATCCTCATCAAATCATGATAATGTTTTCTAGTATTGATGATTCAGATTCTCTATGGTTCAAGGTTTTATGATACTGTGAAGTATTCGACTACATTAATCTATTTTGGAACTAGGAAATTCATTGGAAAAATGATTCCCCAAACAAAATGACTTTGGTGATTTTCTTATGTCTTCCCCTACAACTACACAATTCCACTATTTTATAGATTCGTGGTAACCTAGTTAGGGGATTCCAATAATTTGATAATTAGTCTATATATCATTTCCATCCTATTACCCCTATATCTGCATAAAATAATACATCAAAATCCCTCCATTGTGGATGTTTGGATCAAGGTTTTGGAGGAACTCCTCTGCCAAAAAAATGTTGATTGTGAAAATTAGTTTGATTTTTTTATTTTGTGCAATTTAACTATCCATATTAAATATGTTTGTTGTTATACACCTACTAAACCTTCAAAAGTGGTGGTTAAATTCTTAGTACCCAATGTGGAGAAATATGTGGGTAACCCAACTCCTTCTCTTCAACAAAATGGAAAGTCACCTCATTCCATAGTAATGTTTTCTGGGATCCCTTCTTGTTCGAGAACTGTGTTGGATGAGACTCTTCAGTCTACCCCAATGGAGGGGAATACTATGTTTACTCACTATTCTATTGTTGTTTCCTAATACCTCATTATATTTTCTAAGTGTACGAGTGTGGATTGTAGGTTCTTTATTTCACTATCTCAACTCCCTCTAGTATAGTAGGGAAATGTGTGATATTGGTTGTCAAAATTGCTTCTCTAGTGTCTGATCCAACTGATCGGAATGACACCCCCATCATAGGAAATATTCATATTCATTCACTTGATAGTGTGACTCTAGTGTGAGGGCATCCTTATAAAAAGTGTGAACAAATTTTATTTAGAAATATTCATAATCACATCTAGACATGTTTTAATAAGCTACCGATTTGTCTGATCATGATGGATGGAATAAGGTTGTTCTGAAGTGGAACAAAGATAAAAAATGATTCCATGGTCTAGGTTAACATAGAGGAAGGTCCCCATGGAACATTCTCTTTACCTAATTTTGAAATAATGTTCAATAATCATATTAATAGTGACGATTTTGGAGGAAATTATTTCTTGAAAGTACTGAATGATATCCTATAAGGGGATATTATAGTCCTTAGAATAAGATGGGGATGAAAGGCACATCAGACTCAAGGTGTTGTGCAGTATATTAGGGGGGAAACCAAAGGGTGTATGGATGATTCTCATTTTCCAATGCTAATAGAGACTATATAAACTAAAAAATGTTGGGTTAACAAGACAACCAAATTTAAGCAGAACATCCACAGGCTCTCTCATGAGAAGCACACCAATGACGATTAGATCAACCACTAAGAAGATAGAGAGGTCCGTATGCGCCATATTAAAAAAGATGTTTGCAAAAGAATAGTTTAAAAATAAAAGGATCCCATAACAGACTCAGTGAGGAATCCTAAAATTGTGAATGCATGAAAAGAACAATCAATAGATATTACACTCCACTAATGAAAATAAATACTCATCGGATCATTTAATATAAATTATATAATTGAGGAGGCTAATAATATTTTTGAATTAATGATATAGTTTGACATAAATGAGCAACAAATGGTATGGATCAATGAATAAGATCACATTTTAGCAAGAGGATTCAATTGGAAAAGTATTATCATGGCGGAATATATAATGACATGAGATCGGTTGGCCTATCATTTTGTGTAAATAATCAAGGAAAACCCAAATACTAATTGAAACTGATCTATAATTAGGATTATATAGAGTTAAATGTTCTAATAATAACATCTTTTTCTTTAATGGTTTCATTATTTATCTCTATGTAAAATGACAAAATGTTATGATGTTGTTAGGTTTCCCACAATTTTCTTTAATGATATTTTTGACATAGAAATTTTATTTTTGGTCTTAATAATTATGTTATACATTTTATATAAGAATATACTGATGTATTTCATAAATAATTACCCGGAAGTCCTTGAGAGCATGTGGAATAGTTTTCCATTGATTTGATCCCTAATTAATGAATGAAATCATATACTCTATATAGAATAAAAACCTCCGAATTAGTGGGGTTTAAATAATAGAATTATTATTTGGGTGAGAATGGATTAATTCTAATGATTTCATGAATATGAGGATATCATGTTATCTTCATTATAATGTCATATAGATCTGTCATTCAAAGATTATTATTTTTCACTTTGTTTTGGTTCGTAGTCATTTTCCTCACATTATAGTTGTGAAATGATTGAAATATTATGAAAAAATTTCCACTTCTACATGGAATATCATTTGATCCATTGGACTCCCATGAATCTTCATATGTCACCTTTGATTTTACCTGTACTTACGCCTTGAGTATAGAGAAAATGGATATTTTTTCATGGGATGAACATGTCAAAATGTTTAGCCACACAGTTTACTGAATCATGTAGCCAAACCATGCAGGGTGTCTAGAAAATTAAAAAAAATTATATAATTCCATATTTCTCCTTTTTGAAATAAACCAAATCTACCCTATTCTTCCACCATTTGTCCCTAGAAGTCATGGAAAGCCTATAAGCTCCCCCAATCACCCACTGAACCCATATTTGTATGGGGTTTTTTATGGGGAAACATCATGGCTCTTCATGAAAAGTGATTCTTCCTTTGTTTTCATACTTTTCCTAAAATTTTTAATCCTCTTAGTAAATTACAAAAATGTTCAGAATCTATGGTTTGTACATAAGGTTATTTATTGTGGATTTTCTTGTGAAATCTTGTTGATTAGGCGTTGTTTTCATCCTCTTGGGTGTAGTGGTGGTGTAGTTGAATCTCACACAACTTCGGATTTTTGACCCATAAGGTAGGTGATTCCATATAAAAAATTATTAAATTAGTTAGTTTTTTTGGATTTATATTTTTTCATTATTCTCTTCCATTTATTGGTTTCAATAAATATGCATGGTAATATTATTTAAGCAGTTGACTTTTAAATTCCATTTTTTTCAAAAATAAATTTTTTTCATGTATATTACCTGTTGAATTAATTGGGTTTGTTTTATGATTGGTGAAATATTTTTATTAACTGGTTCATGGCTATATATTAGGCTTTGATGTGACATTGGTATCCATTTGTGTTTCAATGAGGGGTTTTAGGTGGATTTTTTTGAGAAGAGCATGGCTATACTTCATGGAATTGTTTTATGAAAATTTTAAATGCCTTACAGATGTATATAAGTGGTGAAATAATGATGGAAAATTCTTTTTGTATTATTTTTTTTTTGAAATTGTCTATTTTTATATTAAAGGTGTTGTTATGTGATGTTCTCCGTCTCGGAAATGGTTTCAAAATTTATAAATAAATTATTTATTGTGAATGAGATATAGAACATGTTGCAGGGTGTTTTTTTGTTAGTTTGGTGTTAGAAAGATGTTAAATATTAAATAAGGTATTTTGTTGATTTTGTGTGGGTTTTTTGAAGTTTTTATGATTTGTAAATGCTATCTTATAAAACGAGGAACCCTTTTTAGGAAAAAAAGGAAACATATGTATCCTGGTGGGCGAACGTGTACTAGTAAGCCAGTGATCAGAAGTGGTTCTCTTCCTATTTCATGTAGCATGTTTGATGATAAAAATACATACTAAAATATGATGATTATGATGTTGGGGACCGATATGTTATAGATTATTCTCATACTAGTGGGTTGTGATCACTAGAATGAATATTTATTATGGTTACTTTTCACCGAGATACGGGGTACCTTGGGACAAAAAAGAGAAACTACCTAGGGTTATTCCTTATCTCTATTTTCATTGAATATTTTATACTTACCATCATATTATGGTGTATTTGGACGGAAAAAATCAGTATCATGTTAATTTTATTAAAAATTGTTGATTCTTTCAAGTAGCCCTCTTAAATACTAATTAAATTTAAAGTAGAATCTCGTAAATTTATTACTAGAATTTTATTTTTATAAAATCATTTAATATATTCTTCTTAAAATGTATCCCACATTAAATATATTATTTATGTCATCCAACTGGGTTTAGGCTCACACACTACTTACACATTTTGGTGTAGGTAGACTTGTTAATGTTTTCTGTAGTTTTGGGTTATTATTTTTGAACTATTGTTCGAGGTTTCTAGTAGTCCTTCATTATATGGTGTTTTGTGGGAAGCATGAAGGTTTCAGCACATGTCATGAGGTGATTCTTGGGATGTATTTTTCGGTATTATTCTCTTATGGGATTCATTTCGATTTATATAAACCATGTACTTCTTTAATGAATTTTATTAATTTCTTTTTGGGGGTTAGTTGTTAAAATTATTTTATTTATTTAATTTGGTTTTATTATGTTTCTAACCTTGTGTAAATTGTTCCCAAACAGTAATACAAGTTTTCCAAGAACTTGTGATATCTTGCCAGGATCAGGAAAACCATTATAGATGGGCCATATACCTGGTCGGTGTCAGGTTTGATAGAGACCATATCTGGTTTGCGACAATATTTTATAAAATGAGGTTTGAAGTTTTGTGTCTTATTATTTTAGGGAAAGAGTTAGGATAGAACTAATCATGGATTGTCGAGATATAAAATAATGGTTATGAGTGTGGTGCCTAGCCATCACACCTCATGATGATATTCAAGTCACTCAGGGATGTTTTTTTTTGATTCCATTGTCTGACATGGTT
Organism: Viscum album; assembly: GCA_963277665.1. Taxonomy (NCBI): domain Eukaryota; kingdom Viridiplantae; phylum Streptophyta; class Magnoliopsida; order Santalales; family Viscaceae; genus Viscum; species Viscum album. Next base: position 2,013,423,251 of record OY728157.1, read on the forward strand.
CGTTGATGATTGGGGAAAATAAAAAAAAGAGTTAGTTTAATGGTCATTGTATTATCATAAGGGCTTGAAATCCATATAGGGATGGGGATATTTTGTTAGTAATCTCTCTGTGATGGTGAAGTCATTGGCGTATGGCCACCATATAGATATCCATGCCACCTGTTGAAACTAATTTCCACTCACATTTTAATCTGACTCATTATGTTGGAATCATCGAAAATTGGGTTTGAAATATAAAATTACAATATTTTAAGATGTGTGATTTTTTTGAAGAAATGATAATCTAGTAAAGAGGAAATATTTTGATATCTGAAAGGGTGGAAATGAAATTTATAAATTTTTATGAAATGGTAAATGGGGTGATTACACCTCTTCTAAAAGTATGTATATTGGTAAATGTGTATTTGAAAATTTTATTCCAGTAATATTTTATAAACCATTGGAATGTGTTTCGAATTGAATTTGGTGTTCTAGAATTTCTATTTGGGGTTTGGAGAAGGATTTTGAATTGACAATTAAAGGTATTTTAAAATGTTTCCCAAATATTTGAGGGTCTTGTTTTAAATGAGGATAAATGAATGGTTTGAATTAATGAGTGTTGTTGAAATGGATTTTTTTCATTAAAATAGAATAGTTTTCAAATTGGTCAAGCTGTTTTTAAATTTATTTTGATGATTTTAAAGATATTTTTAATTAGATTTTGGTGATTTTCTAAAAATTTTCATAAGATTTTAATTGAGTTATGATTTTTAAGGTAAGCATTTTTGGGAAAGTGAAATTGTGGGTAAGATGATTTGAATTTGAAAAGAGGAAGCGTTTGGTTTTGGTCTTTTGTATCCGCAATGGTGACCACAGGCATGGGATTATATTGGAATATTGACAGTTAATTGAATGATCAGATTACTTAAAGATTGGATATGTGAAGGATTCCTAGTATTGCTTAGAAACATAAATGTGTATGTCCCATTATATAATACAGGTGAATATCCTTACCTCAAAACTTTTTTATTTTCAAAGAAATGATTTTTTTGATGTTTCATAACTTTTGATGGGGAGCTATGTTTTACATGATTTGAGATTGTTGAGGTGGGATGATTTGAGTTCAAGAAACCCTCTTATTTGATTGATGTTTTGGGTTAGATTTTCATTGGCAAGTTGGGTTGATGTTTATTCAGTGGTATCATTTGAGAGATGATTCATGAATCATTTACGATGGTTCCTTTAATTCATTCGGATCTGGTTTTTGGTACTTTTAGACAAATGGACCATCATGGTTGGATCCTAGGGATTTATTATTTTCAAGGGTATTCGACTATAAAAAGTTAATTAATTATTTACGTGTGTACATGGGTGATTCTCCCTTGGAAGATCCTCCAGTTGATTAAAATATGGTTATTCTTCATGAGATTTGGATATTGAGTCTTCCCCTCTTTTTTGGGTTATGTGTATCATTGTGTAATAGATGAGTGGTTGTAAAAGGTTTGAATACACCTTGGCTTACTATTTTTATGGATTTCAAAAAACCATTAGACTTATAATCTGACATTATTATGGATATAAGTTTTACTTGGAAGTGGTGAATCTAGATTCTAGTGAGAAAGATCAAAGCGATATAGAGATATCAGTGGTAGATACTGTCTAAGAGGGCCTTGGGGACTTTAATCAGTCTCTTTGATGCAAGGGATCATGATTGGCCACACCTATAGAAAATCTTGTTGTTCTAGGTAATTATGTTTGCTTGATGTTGTCTCATGTTAAATAGAACTATATTCATGGTTCCACTCATGGGATTGTTTCTATCACATTGAATGTTCATTTATTCTTTCTGTCTTGCCTTTTTGTATTCTGTTTATGCATTTGGATCACAGTTTAGATACATTTTGCAGCATATATAGAAGTTATGTTTGAGGGATATAGTGTGGGGTTATGGGGAAGGATTTTCTTCAATCATTATAGCCTATTCATGGATCCCAGAGTGAAACATGTGGTTATTCAAGAATCCCAAGGCATGTAATGGATCATGGTTTAACTTCTATCTCTGGTGTGGGATGTAAAGGTAGTTTGAGGTTTTGATGTGGTGATATTTTTTCAAGTGGACTAGTGTAACAGATAGAGAGGTGTGTACATTATCCCTTTGGTTTGTAATCCATGTCAACATGGATGTTACTCCTTGGTTTTAAGGAGGAAATCTATTTTTGTTTTTTCGGACCCTAGGGCTTGAATTCTTGTGAGTGAAACTCTCGGTGGAAAATCCCAGGTAAATAAAGAATAAATTTTTTTCATATTTATTAATATTTATAAATTAAATATTAATTTTACTTTAAAGTGGTTTCAACATTCAATAGCATACCCGATATGAAACAAAGAGTTTTATTTGAAATCTTACGTTGCACACTAGTAATAAAATAATTTTATTTTAAATGGCAGTTAAAAGGTAGCCATTGTATTGGCAGGAATAAATTGAAATAAATAATATATTATTATATATGTTTGTTAAATGTTTTTACATTTATCCAATAAAGGATAAAGGCTTAAAATATGAAAATAATTCAATTTTAGGCATATATACTCTAATTTTCACTAAAGGTCCACTTCTCGCCTTTTAATGGAGAACCGTCATTAAATATATTTTTGGTCACTCTTATACATTCTATTGGACTAAATAAAATTTTTCTTTAGAATCGGGACATCAAAATTTACATTGTGTAAATTTTTGGTATTTTTCTGATAAAGATCAATTTTTAATGAATAGTGGAAAAAGTTGTATTTTAATTCAAAACAACTTTTTAATATAATTTATTAATATTATTACATTATCTTTTGAATTGGTTTAAAGTTAATTTATAATATATTTTTACCATTTAATCCAATAGTGGTAGTTGGAATTAATTTCACATTGAAATCGGACTTAAACTAGTCTCAATCTTTGGATACTTTTTGTTTCATAAAAACACGCTATTTTCTTGACACCGGGAATTAATAATTAAATTAATTAATTCAAAATATATGTTATGAATTTTGTAAAATAGACATCATTTTTGAATTCAGAATATCAAATATAGCTTAGGGTGATGTTTTTGTATTTTTCTGTAAAACTTCAATTTTTGATGAATAGTGAAACCACTAAGTGGTACTTAAAAAACTGATTTTTCATTTAAATGAAAATTTACCAATTCTGTGTTTTGAATTTCAAAAATTCGACATACACAGTTTTCTTTATGAAGTAAAATTTGGTTAAAAGGGATTAAAATAATTTTTTTTGGTGAATAGTAACTTTTATGTTTATTAATCGCGATTAGAGGTAATTAATGTAGTTTAAGGTAAAAATAATGTCTTAATAATATGAAATGACCTAGACACATGTCCTACCCTTATATTTTGTGTCATGGCCAACCATGAAAATACATGGGTCATCTTGGGGAGCCCATGGAGCCACTATGGTAGGAAAATGACATTAATAACATTTTATTTAAAGTTAAAATAAAAATGTCACAAACATGAGTTATTTTAATAAAACAATTTTTAAATGGTGTTATACAAGTCAGATTTTTGACTATAAATATTCATTAGAAATCTAGAGATATTTCCTACATCATGAAATTTTTTTATAATTTTTTGACGTTAAATAAATTAAATTATTTATGACACCATGATGATGCAACGATTTCCTCATTATTTAATGATTTAAATAAAATGAAAAGATAATGTAAAATCTAAGACCTACACAAGTAAAAAACCTATTGGATGGGTGGATATCAAACCCTTATCACCTTATCCTCTAAATATATAATTGTGGGACCCTTTTTATCTGAAAATCATATTATAATAAAGTAACTTTTCTTAACTTTCCAAGAGTGCCCCTCCTCTCCTCATATAAAAGGCCCCCACCTCTACCTCCTTACCCACACCTCTCAAGCCTTTGGGCCTTCCAAGATCTTCCCTTTTAGTCTCTCCACATTCCTTTATTACTACTAGAAGCCTCAATTTGGGTAGAAGTCTTCCCAAGGAAGCCTTTGAACTCGAATCTAAAAGAGTTACCCGATTTTAAGGTAATGTCTTCACTTGTGTTCTTTTGTTTTATTTTGATTATCCAAACCCCTAAAATATTTTTATTCATTTCTTTTGTAACAACTCCAGTATCTACAATATACTAGGATGTTTTTATAAGAATCATTCTAGCTACACTTACACAAATCTACATCTAATGGTTAAATAATATACTATTTCTGTGGATGGTGAATTTCTGGATCACGAAACGATGATTGTTAAATATTTTTCTAATACCTTCAAAGGTGCCCATTAAGATGAAACTATATTTATATAAGATATATAATATGTTTATGTCTTCCTTAAGCTTCTTTATTTTTCATTTATTTCATTTCATTATGGCTTCCATTATGGGTATACGCGATATCTTAATTTTAGGAAGTGTGGACTACCACCCCCTCAAAGTGATTTGATTCGTTAATGCCATATGTGGGATGTATAAAAGATGAATTTAAAGTTAATATATATGATGTTGTACTAGAATTATAATATACATTTATATCATTATTATTTCTTTCCATTAAATTATGAGATAGAAATTAAAGTAGCGTTCATGCTTACGTACGACTTACTGTCTCCATGAACGGTGCATTTCATTTCTTATCCCCAAATGTAATGTACTATTATTATTACATATATATAATAGATATATATGTTTTATGTTACATCTAAATGATTAATATAATTCTGGAATTAAAATATACATATCTCATTTAGTTTTAATTCAATTAATATGACATAGAAATGAAAGTAGCGTTCATGCGTACGTACGGCTTACCGTCTCCATGAACGGTGCATTTCATTTCTTACCACTAAATGATTATGTAATATTATAAATACATGTATATTCTGGATATATATGATATATATGATATCCAAATCATGAATATCATTCTGGATATAATGAACCTTTGACCACACGAACAACATGTAATTGTAAGAAGTCCACATTCGACTTAAGAAACAAATATCGAAAAAACAAACATTATTAACATAAATGATTACATAATGCTTATAACCTGGAAATAATTGATATAAGAGGAATATTAATCTTGAAAAAGGTTCTTATTCAAGTTGAAATTAACACTAGTTTTTTATTCTGGGGATTAAAGAGCAATCAAGTCACGTCGGACATGAGGTAAGGGAACTTCTTAACCCAATTTCTGTACTTTGGGTTAATCTCCTACTTTCAAATTATGTCATGATATTATTATGTCCTATCTTGTATTTGTAATTTCATTATGTTCACTTATAGTGAATACATAGAATATATCTATTTTATTTAAAAAATGATCTTTGTAAGGGACTTTGTCTCAATATCTTTTAATTAAGGCATGTTTCGTTTTATACACAACTTTCTTTTATATGGTGTATAAACACATTTTAATTTTAATTTTATACAAAAAGAATCTTTTTCTATGAAGCGTTTTAATAAATGACAAAATGGAATGTTTCTTTTAACGTACACGGTGACAATGACCTTTTCCATCGCTGTGAGTATTATTTGGTCTTTGGCTTCTCAACAAGCAGTAATGTTTTTAAAATGAAATAAATACCATATACTCTTTTATGTATTTTGGTATTGAAAATGGTTTTTATAATGGATTTGTTATATATTGTGATCAAAGTGTGGAAATGTTTTCTTTACATTATATTTGTTTAATGTCTTATGATTTTATAATGGTACTTGGTCATTTGATGAGTGGTTACGTGATAAAACATATGACGGGTGGTGCCGTGAATACCATGACGGGTTGTTACGTTATAACCTCCAATGCATTGCGTATGGAAGTCGGTCTTATGGATATTCTATTAAGTGATATGTGTGAAAGTCAACCGTATGGTTATTCCATTTAAGTATGTTTATGTCCGAAGTTACCTTTATATGTTATATGATCTTTATATGAGTATTATAGTAACCTTTTGGTTACAAAACGGTAAGTAATGATCTTTTATTAAGTGAAGAGTTTTTACTACTTAATAAAGGTGAAAAGTATTACTTTGATAATGTATACATGGTTTACTTTTTGTTTTGAAAAACTAATAGTTTTCATTCATTGTGTATCCCTTAGTGAGCTTTTTATGCTCACCCCATGTTTTTTTGAAATGTTTTTCATAGGACATAATGTGGAATAGGGTCAAGGATGGGATCAAGGGAAATTCATGCTATCTAAAACATGGAATTAGACATGTTTCTTTTTAAGATTTTTTATTTTATGGAAACTTAATAGAGGTTTCTACTTTATAATATTTTGAGATGTAATAGTTATGTCCTAATTCTCTAAAACTATAAACCTGAAAAGATCCTCAATGTGAATTATTCATTTAATTAAATATTAAGTAAGGTTTAAGTCCGGGGCATTATAGTTGGTATCAGAGGTCGTTTTAGACAACTTTAGGAGTTAGAAAAGTGTTAAATTATAAGTTAATTTATGGTATGATTGAAATGATATAGCATTTAAAGATTAACATGTGACTTCAACTAAGATATTTCTGTGTTCAGAATGGTTTTCCACATAGGAATCAAGTAGCTATGTTGGGACGAAATCAGGAGGAAGACAACCTTCCAAATTAGCAACCTGAGATGGTCTGAATTGGAACTGAACAGTTTATTGCTGTGATGGCTCTGTTGACTCAGGAGTTGAAAGGAAGATTGGTGAATGCTCAAGTTTTGGCACTTCCTTCCAGGAATGGTGAGTTTGTTATATAAATTAGTGCTTCGTTGAAGGGACTTGGTTGTGTCCTAATTTAGAATGATCAGGTAATTGCATATGCTTCACGTCAGTTAGAAACTCATGAGGTAAATTACCATACACATGATTTGTAATTAGCTGCTGTTGTTTTTAATCTAAAAATTTGGAGGCATCATTTGTATAGAGTAAAGTGTGAAATATATATTGATCAAAAAAGTTTAAAGTTTATATTCACTCAGAAAGAATTGAAAATGAGACAGATTAGATGGCTAGAATTAATCAAGGATTATGATTTTACAATGAATTACCATCCGTGAAAAGCAAATAAAGTGGTTGATGCTTTGTGTCGAAAAATTAATGATTCAATAACCATTCTACGTCTGGAATGAGATCCTTTGGTTTTTGATTTGAAGAACTTTGGAATAGAAGTTGTTGGTGCAGGAAGTTATTCTGTTTTATTTCAGGTATCAGTGAGATCATCCCTATCAGATAGAATTAATCAATCCCAGAAGAAAGATAGTGGGTTGCTGAAAAAGGTAGAGCTGGTTCAGAAGGGTATTTTGCCTTAATTTAACATTGATAATGATGGTGTTTTGAGATTTGGGAAGAGATTATGTGTTCCCAGTGATTCACAGTTGAAGAATGAGTTGTTATGTGAGTCTCATAGTTCCTCGTTTTTAGTTCTTCCTGACAGTACTAATATGTACAGAGATCTGCGGGAGTATTACTGGTGGGATGGAATGAAACGAGATATTGCTGATTTTACTGTGAAGTGTTTGACTTGTCAGCAGGTTAAAGCAGAGTGGCAGTTTCCTAAAGGGATGATTCAGTCATTACCGGTGCCATAGTGGAAATGGGAAAATATATCCATGGATTTTTTTGTGGTATTACTGAATACATCTAGAGGTAATAATGCAATCTGGGATATTATTGATCGATTGACTAAATCTGCCATTTCCTTCCAATTCGAGATAATTTCTCTCTAGATCAACTTTCTCGATTGTATCTTAAAAGTATTGTCAGGTTGCATGGAGTTCCCCTGTCCATAGTATCTGATCGTGATCCCAGGTTTACTTCTAACTTTTGGAAGGGCCTTCAGAAGTCGTTGGGTACTGAATTAAATTTTAGTACAACATTTCAACCTCAATCAGATGGGAAGTCAGAACAAACAATTTAGACCATGGAGGATATTATACATGCTTTATCTATGGATTATCAGGGATGTTGGGACCAACATCTTTCTTTCGTTGAGTTTTCATATAATAACAGTTTTCATTCCATTATACAGATGGCACCATTTGAGGAATTATATGGTAAACGGTGTCGAACTCCAGCTTTTTGTGATGAAGTAGGTGAAAGGAAGCTGATGGGACCAGAATTGGTAGAAGAGATGGCATGAAAAGTTCAGTTGATTCAGAAACACATGAGAACAGCTCAGAGTATATAGAAAAGTTATGCACACAATAGGAGGAAGGATCTACCTTTCGAGGTATGTGATCAAGTTTTTCTCAATGTTTCACCATGGAAAAGTGTGATGCGATTTGGTAAGAAAACAAAGCTAAGTCTAAGTTTCATTAAACCATTTGAAATTATGGATAAAGTTGGATTAGTTGTTTACCGAGTGGCTTTACCTCCGAGTTTATATCAGGTACACAATGTTTTTCTTGTTTCGATGTTGAGAATGTATATGCCAGATCCATCTCATGTTTTGATCTTAGAGGTAGTTCAGTTGGAAGGGAATCTATCTTATGAAGAACAAACAGTCCAGATTCTTGACTGAAGGGAGAAAGTGTTGCGAAATAATGTAATTCACGAGGTAATGTTTTTGTGGGAAAACCATATGGTAGAAGAGGAAAAGTGGGAATTTGAAAATGCTATGAGGGATAAATACCCCTACTTATTTTGATAATAGAATAAAATTGCGAGGGCGCATTTCCCAAAATAGGGGGAGGATGTAACATCCCAGGTAAATAAATAATAAAACATTTTCATATTTATTATTATTTATGTATTAAATATTAATTTTATTTTAAATGGGTTGCTATGTTTGATAGAATACCCGATACACAAGAAAGAGTTTCTTGGAAATCTTACGTTGCACACTAGTAATAAAATAATATTATTTTAAATGGTAGTTAAAACGTAGCCGTTGTACTGGTGGGAATAAATAGAAATAACTAAAATATGATTATATATGTTTGTTAAATGTTTTTACCTTTATCCAATAAAGGATAAAGGCTTAAAATAAGAAAATCATTCAATTTTAGGAATATATACTCTAATTTTCACAAAAGGTCCACTTATCACCTTTTAATGGAGAACTTTCATTAAATATAGTTTTGGTCACTCTTATACATTCTATTGGACTAAATAAAATTCTTCTTTAGAATAGAGACCTCAAAATTTACTTTGTGTAAATTTTTGGTATTATTTTGATAAAGATCATTTTTTAATGAATAGTGAAAAATGATGTATTTTAATTCAAAATGGCTATTTAATCTAATTGATTAATATTATTATATTATCATTTGAATTGGTTTTAAAGTGAAATTATAATATATTTTTACCATTTAATTCAATAGTGGTCAGGGGAATCAATTTCACTTTGAAATCGGACATAAACTCGTGTCAATCTTTTCATAATTTTTGCTTCATAAAAACACGCTATTTGTTTTGACAGCAGGAATTAATAATTAAATTAATTAATGCAACTTATATGTTTTGAATTTTCTAAAATAGATGTCATTTTTGAATTTGGAATATCAAATATAACTTAGGGTGATGTTTTGGTATTTTTCTGAAAAACATCAATTTTTGATGAATAGTGAAACCACTATGTGGTACTTAAAAAACTGATTTTTTGTTTAAATGAAACATTACCACTTCTGTGTTTTAAATTTAAAAAATCCAACATAAATGGTTGTAATTAATAAGTGAAATGTGGTTCAATGAGATTAAAATAATCATTTGGTGAATAGTAACTTTTATGTTTATTAATCGCGATTAGAGGTAATTATTGTAGTTTAAGCTAAAAATAATGTTTTAATAATATTAAATCACCTAGAAACATGTCCTACCATTATTGGATGTGTCATGGCCGACCAAGACAATCCTGGGTCAACTTGGGGACCCCATATTGCAACTTTGGTAGGAAAATGACATTAATAGCTTTTTATTTAAAGTTAAAATACAAATGTCACAAACATGAGTTGTTTTACTAAAACACTTTTTAAATGGGGCTATAAAAGAAATAATTTTGACGATAAATATTCATTAGAAATATAAAAATATTTCCTACATCATGATATCTTTTTTATAGTTTTTAGACATTAAATAAATTAAATTATTTATGACACCATGATGATGCAGTGATTACATCATTATTTAACGATTTAAATAAAATGAAATGATAATGTATAATCTAAGACTTAAACATGTAAAAAACCTATTGGATGGGTGTATTTCCAACCCTTATCACCTTATCCTATAAATATATAATTCTGGGACCCTTTTTATCCAAAAATCATTTTATAATAATGTATCTTTTCTTAACATTCCAAGAGTGCCCCTCCTCACCTCTTATAAAAGGCCCACACCTATACCTCCTTACCCACACCTCTCAAGCATTTGGTTCATCCAAGCTCTACTCTTTTTGTCTCAACACATCCCTCTATTACTCCTAGAATCCTCACTTTGGGCATAATTCTTCCCATGGAAGCCTTTGAGCTCAAATCTTTGAGAGTCACCCGATTTTAAGATAATGTCTTCACTTGTGTTATTTTGTTTTATTTTGCTTATCCAACCCCCTAAACTATTTTTATTAATATCTTTTGTAAAAAATAAAGTCTCTTCAATATTCTATTATTTTTTTTATAATAATCATTCAAGATACACTTACAAACACCTACATATAATGGTTAAAGAACATACTATTTCTGTGGATGGTGAATTTCTGTCTCACGAAATGATGATTGTTCAATATTTTTCTAACACTTTCAAAGGTGGCCATTAAGATTTCACTATATTTATATATGATATATAATATGTTAATTTTTTCCTTAAGATTCTGTATTTTTCATTTATGGCATAACTTTATGGCTTCCATTATGGGTATACGCGATATCTTCATTTTTGGAAGTGCGGACTACCGCCCCCTCAAAGTGATTTGATTCATTAATGCCGTATGTGGGACATATAAGGGATACTTTTAAAGTTATTATATATGATGTTATACTTTAAATATATTATACCTTTATATCATTATTATTTATTTCCATTAAAGTATGAAATTGAAATGAATGTAGCGTTCATACGTACGTATGAGTTACCGTCTCCATGAACGGTGCATTTCATTTCTTATCCCCAAATGTAATGTACTATTATAATTACCTATATATAATTGATATTTATGATTTATGTTACATCTAAATGATTAATATAATTCTGGAATTAAAATATACCAATCTCATTTAGTTTTAAATCCATTAATATGTCATAGAAATGAAAGTAGCGTTCATGCATAGGTGCGGCTTACCGTCTTCATGAACAATGAATTTCATTTCTTCCCTCTAAATGATTATGTAATATTATAAATACTTGTATATTATGGATATATATGATATATATGATATCCAAATTATGAATATAATTCTGGATATAATGAACCATTGACCACACAAACAACATGTAATTGTAAGAAGTCCACTTTCGACTTAAGAACCAAATATCGACAAAACAAACACTATTAACATAAATGATTACATAATTCTTATAACATGGAAATAATTGATATAAAAGGAATAGTAATATTGAAAAATCATCTTAAGAAAGTATAAATTAAAACTAGTTTATTATTTTGGAGATTGAAGAGAAATCGAGTCATGTCAGACACGAGGTAAGGGAACTTCTTAACCCAATATCTGTTCTTTGGGTTAATCTCCTACTTTCAAATTATGTCATGATATTATTATGTCCTATCTTGTATTTTTAATTTCATTATGTGTACTTAGAGTGAATACACATAATATATCTATTTAATTTAAAAAATTATCTTTGTAAGGGACTTCGTCTCAATCTCTTTTCAACAAGGCATGTTTCGTTTTATACACAACATTCTTTTATACGGTGTTTAAACCCCGTTGACTTTAACTTTTATAGAAAATCAATCTTTTTCTACAAAGTGTTTTACTAAACAGAAAAAGGAATGTTTATTTTAACGTATGCGGTGACAACGACCTTTTCCACCGCCGTGAGTATTATTTGGTCCTTCCCTTCCTCAAGAAGCCGTAATGTTTTTAAAATGAAATAAATACCATATAATATTTTATGTATTTTGGTATTGAAAATGTTTTTTATAATGGATTTGTTATATATTGTGATCAAAGTGAGTAAATGTTTTCTTTCCATTATATTTGTTTTATGACTTATGATTTTATAATGGTACTTGGAAATTTGACGGGTGGTTACTTGATAATCCATATTATGGGTGGTGCCGTGAATACCAGGACGGGTGGTTACGTTATAACTTCCAATGCATTGGGTATGGAAGTCGGCCGTATGGCTATTCCATTAAGTGATATGTGTGGAAGTTGACCATATGGTTTTTCCATTTAAGTATGTTTATGTCCCAAGTTACCTTTATATGTTATGTGATCTTTATATGGGTTTATGGTATTCTTTTGGTTACAAAATGGTAAGTAATGATCTTTTATTCAGTGAAGAGTTTTCACTACTTCATAACGGTCTAAAGTATTACTCTGATAAAGTATACATGGTTTAGTTGTTGTTTTAAAAAACTAACAGTTTTCATTCATTGTGTATCCCTTAATGAGATTTTTATGCTCACCCAATGTTTTTTTGAAATGTTATTCACACGACTTAATGTGGAATAGGGTGAAGGATGGGATCAAGAGAAATTCATGCTATCTAAAACATGGAACTAGACATGTTTCTTTTTAAAAGTTTTTATTTTATTGAAACTTAGTAGAAGTGACTACTTTGTAATCTTTTGATATGAAATAGTTATTTCCAAATTCTCTAAAACTATATACCTGAAAATATCTTCAATGTAAATTATTAATTTAATTCAATATTAAGTAATGTTTAAGGTCGAGGCCTTATACTCGGAATGGTTTTCTCATTATGAATAATCTCATAGGCCCCTTTTGATCCCATTCATAATTGGGCTCAGTGAAGTATGATGATTCCTATAGGTGTGGTGAACCATGTTATATCTTTACTAGTTTGGTACTTCATTGATCAACAAACCTTAATTTGGGGGCTGTGTCTTATGGTGTATTTTTTGGGTCTACCCATTCTACATGGTTAATAATGTTGGTTCTTATGTTGAGGTTTCTATTCGAGCCTCCCCATGTTGTTTTCCCAGTTCTGTCATGGGAAATTAAGTTGCCTCTTATGGTTTAGAGTATATTATAATATCCCCATGTTAGTGATATATTTTTGTATTGGGTGTTGGTCTACCTTTCCCCCTAAAATTTTATTGGAATATTTTTTGAACAAAATATGTTTTTGGGTGGGAAGTTCCTTGTGCACAGTTTGCGCACGGTTAGTGGTAACCATGCACCCAAATACGAAATTGTGCAGTAGGATAATGAACCTAATTCATAGCCTCTTCCTAGACATGATCCTCACCCAAGGTATCAATATCAATTTTCTTCTTCATACAGAATGTTCTGCATAGTTAGTGCATGGTTTCCCAAACCATGTGGATAAACCGTGCAGATCTTCATGCACATTAATATTATTATTCTTGGTTTTGGAGTTGGGATAAGTAGTCTTGGTTTGAGGTATCAAACCAAAAACACAATTATTGGGTAAAATATGGGATTTGAGTATGCCCAATATTTTTTTGGATGTATTGAATTGGTGACCATGTTCTATTTTTTTGTTTGTTTCAGGTGAATTGCATGAGCTTCATATGTTTGTGTTTAAGGTATTTTGTTTTGGGGTGTTTTTTTATTATGTTTGAACATATCAGTCATGTTTTATTGACTTTGAACCTTAATAGAATCATTCCCTTTGTTTTATCACTAGAGAAGATTTGGATTTTGGGGGTGGGTGACCCATACAGGTGATGTATTTCATGGTCTATCGATTTATCTCATATACCTCATTCCCTCATGGTAGTGTCCATGTTTTATTTTCATTAGGAATTAAACTACAATTCCTATAGACATTCATGTTGTATTTTTTTGCATCTAAGCTTGTTTTGAAATTCCAAGGACGGAAATATTTTATGTTGAAATAATTGTCACACCCAGATTATTATGTTTTCACTTTGTTCCTATGTATTTTTTGTTTTCCACACATACTGGGTGTGACAAGTTTGAAATAATGAGGAATAATTTTCTATTATAAATTTCCTAATATTACAACAAAAGGAATCTCTAAAATACTGCTTATTTCAAATTAAATTAACCCATTGTTAATCCATTAATTTAGAGAAAAATGTCATGTTATTTGATGGATAGTACATAACGCATTGTTTGGCAACATGATTTACTAAACCAAGCTGCGAAACTAGGCATGGAATCCATCACATTAAATTTTTTTTTGTAATTACAAAATTTCACTTCCATTAATAAACCTAATCCACCCCATTATCCCACCATTCGACCCTAGTATCCGTCGGAGGTCTCCATGATCTCTCAATATCCCAAGGAACCGAAATTTTAATTGTTTTTAGTGGGGAAACATCATGGTTCTTTATGGTTTTTGTTTCTTCAATTGTTTTCTTCATTTTCCAAAGAGTATCCTTCTTCTTTTTTTAATTTCCACAATATACAGCATCTAGGGTTTGTACCTAGGGTTTGATTTTGTGTATTTTTGATTAAATCATGTTTATTAGGGTTCATTTTCTTTCCCTTATGTTTCAGCTGAAGTTTCACACAATGATTTGTGGGTTTTGACACTATAGGAAGGTAATTACATGTATAATCAATTTTTGATGAGATTATTTTTTTTGAATTATATTTTTAGAATTCTTATCTTTCATTGTGATTGGTGGAAAAGTTATATTTGGTTGCATTTGTTATGTGGTTGATTTTTAATTTGAATTTTTATAAACAATTTACAATTTTCATGTGTATTTAATGGTGTTTTGATTGGGGATATTTTATGATTCATTGAATTGTTTTATTTAATGGTTTAATGGATTTAAATTCTAGTTTGAGGTTATATTGTTTTTCTTTTGGATTTCATGTAGAGTTTTTAGTTTAATTTTACTTGAAATGTGTGGCTATACATCCTAGAAATGTTTTAGGAAAATATTATATGGTATTGTATTTTATATAAGAAGTTAAAAAATATTTGAAAACAATTTTGGTTGGAATATTTTTTGTAAGTGGTCAATTTTTATATTAATATATCATTAGTGTTATTTTTTCCCTATTGGCAATGTTTTATAAATTTTTAATGGTTTTATTGATGTTTGAAATAGATGTGAAACATATTGAGCGCTATTTTGGTCTGTTTATGATGTTAAAAAGAATTTGAGTGTGAAAAGGGAATTGTGTGGAATGTTTATGGGTTGTTGTATTTTTTAATGATTTATAAATGATATCCTATAATATATAGATGTTGTTTAAGCACACAATGAATACCTGAGTGTCAATGTGGGAAGACGTGTAATAGTATTATAGTGATCTGAAATAGTTTTGTCACTGTTTCAGGTAAAATTTTGATAAGGAAAATAATAACTAATATTTGATGATTATTATGTTAGGGAACACTATGATTTGTAATATTATCCTACTAGTGGATCGTTGGCATTGGAAAACATATTTATTATTGTTATATTTGTCATATATAGAGGCACCTAGGTCTCACACCTAGATATAGCCTACGTCTATTCATCGTTAATAGATCTTATTGAATATATTTTATTTACCAATGTCATACTGTGTGTTAGGATGTAAAAATAATATATCATGTTCATTTAATTAAAAAAATTGATTCTTTATGTATCAATCTTGAAAATTATTTTAGTTTAATGATTCATTAATTTACAATTTTACCAAGCACATCATGTTTATAAAAATTTCAAATGATTAATCTTGAAATAATAATAACATAGAATCAATTTTTCATGTCATAATATTGGGCTTAATCTTGAAGCCTATTTACACCATTAGATGTAAGTAAACTTGGTAATTTATGTTGCAGGTTTGGGTTAATCTATTAGAAATGGTTCTCTAGGTTTCTTACGGTCCATTGGGATGCTATGTTTTTGAGATTGATTGAGAGCATCTTACCATACCATGAGGTGCCTCTTGGTTGCTAAATTTTAGTTTTATTTCCTTTTTGAAGTATTTTGAATTTATATAAACCATTTATTTTAGTTCTAATTTTTATTATTGGCTTTTTTGGGTAAAATATTAAGATTCAGCTTATTTAGTGTATTTAGTCTACATATATTATTAAAAATTGGTAAATTATTTTCAAAAACCCATATATGTTACCCACACATTATGCCGACCTATGGGTATTGAGATCATCCATTGAGACATTCCATATAATAGGCCAGACATTGGTTTTGATGGAGACAAGATCTGGTTCATGACTGGATCTATGAGGTTGTGTAATGATTATAGGTAAATCATTGTAATTAATATTAATAAAAAAAGTAATTACCTCACATAAAGGAATTATTTTAACAAAATAATAGAGCTAAATATTTTTTAGATATTTACCTTTTTTAAGGGTTTCATAAATGGTGAGTAATTAATGAATACATATTGAAGATGGCATTCCAAATGAGTTATGTGTATTATGAGTTTATAGTAAATATAGTTGTATTGGATAATTTACCCTCTTCAATATGAGACTAATGATCATAGTATTAAAGTAATACATTAATGGTTTAATTTTGGAATTTATTGATGATATATTAGTATATTTTAAGAGATATGAGGACCATGAGAATAACTTGATGATTTTTTTGGGAATATTATACAGAAATAGTGATATGGGGAATTTAGAATATCTGAATTATGAATTATTATAGATTATTTCCAGGGACATATTATCTCCAATTATTTAATATTTAATGATCATGAAAAGAAAAATATGGTCATATAATGGAATACAACATCAAACATAACTATGATTCATAGCTTAATATATTGGTAGCTTACTAATAAATATTTTTTCAATATTTTTTTGTTTAATAACCAATTAACCATGTTTACAAATAAATTGGTCCTGATTATAAGGAAAAATCAATATTAGAAATGGCATGTTGTATTTAATATGACATTGTTTGATGCCATAATTTTGAATCTAACACTTAAAAATGATAGTACTGTGATATATCGTGGTGCATCAAAGAAAGTAATTAGTTTTTTTACAAATGTATAATAATAATTTTGTTTCACATGCATCTTGTAGTAAATGACTCATGTATAGATTTATCCAACTCATGATCGTGAGTCTGTTGCAATAATCATTACATTGAAAATATGGATACAGTATATTTATAGTGAAATATGTGATATATTAAATCTATAATAACTTAAAATAATTTTTTTCATATTCATTACTCACTATGAGGAAAATGATATGGATCTATATTCTAAATAATTATTATTTCTCATTAAAATACCACCTAGGAAAATATAAAAAGTTATAATATGAATTAATAAGGAGAGATCATTGAGATATATTCTGAATGTGGATTGAGAGGGATCATCTATAAATTGATCTAACAATAATTAATGTTAATATTATTAAAGAAGGGGATATATAACCGTTTTTTTTAAATGATCTTGAAACTATATTTATTTGAAAATATAAAAATTCCTCAATCTGTATATGCGAATTTTTAGATGGCGATAACATAAATGAATAATGGGATGTTAGAAGAATTTTTTATATGATGGAATTTGAATATTTGGAATTATATTATTCGTTCTATTTATAACTAGCC
Organism: Viscum album; assembly: GCA_963277665.1. NCBI lineage: Eukaryota > Viridiplantae > Streptophyta > Magnoliopsida > Santalales > Viscaceae > Viscum > Viscum album. The sequence continues at coordinate 2,013,440,936 of OY728157.1, forward strand.
AAAAGAATTATTTTTTAATGACACACATATATTGAATTTATATATTCCTCATGTAATCAATAATATGTATTGGGATCTAAGGGAATATTTTTTGTGGGATAACAAGAAGTGGGATATTGATGATTACATTTCCATATGTCTGGTTTGTAGATATGTAAATGAAAAGAGATATAATCCTATAGTATTCCTGAAACAACATCCTATTATTATGTGTAAATGAGATAAAATTATAAATGAATTTTCCCTATGACTAAACAAGACTTCTGGAAAGAATGATGCAATATGGGTCATTAGTGATCACCTAACCAAGTCATCACATTTTATCACTAAATGAGAATATTAACTGATTGAGTTCCCCATAGAAATTCATAATATTAATGTTATAAGAAATCCTAAAGAACATATTTTTATTTTTCATGATTGTGATCCCCATTTTTCATTCAAATATTATAAGAGTCTTCAAAATGATCTTGACACTGAGGTTTATTTGAGCATCGCCATCCATCCCAAAACTGATGGTAATTCTTCAATCACTATTTCAAAATTTGAAGGCATGTTAAGATGTGATCCATTGATATTTGTGGTATATGTGATCATTATTTAAATTTGATAGAGTATTTTTATAATAATATTTTCCATTTATGTATTCAAATTGTGATGTATGAAGAATTATATGGAATGATATGTTGTAGTCAATCTTATTAGGATAAAATTCGTGAAAAGAAATCATAAAGGCCTAGTATATGATGAAGAGTGAATGGCATCAGTAAATAATATTCCGGATTATATTATAGAATATCAGAGTATGAGAAAGTGTTATGAGAAAAGTTTGACGAAAAGTTTGAAGAAAGTTTTTGAATTTCTAATGGGATAAAACGTTTTCTTAGATTTTTCTCTATGTAAGGGAATTGTAAGGTTTATTAATAGAGAAAAAATGTGTCTTAGGTACATTAGAACCTTTGAAATCCTAGAAATAGTCTCCATTGTGTGTAATTTCTTTGTAATTTCATCGATTTCCTCAAAAGTACATGATGTGTATCGTATATCATTATTATGGAATGACATGACAAGCAAAAATAATGTTTTTAGATTTAATGAAATAGAATTGGTACTCGACCAATCAAACTATAATGATCACATCTAGATTATAGACACTAAAGAGATTATATTGAGAAATTTCAAGATTAAAATGGTAATGATACTTTGGATAAATCATAAAATTGATGAACAAATGTGGTAACCAGAGGATGTTAGTAAGAATAACCACCCTCATTTTTTTATATGGTAATATCCATGATACTTTTTATGGGATATATTTTTATATGAGATAAGAATGTAACACCCAAGATAAAATTATTGTATGTGAACATTATATTTTAATAAAAATGTAATATAGTTCACAATTTAATATTTAATAGAAAAAAATTATAATTTGATAATATGAATAAGGATTTAGAACTTACTTGTTCAATATAGCCTTGGAATAAAATTTCAAAAATTCCCCTTAGAAATAAGCTTTTTTAATTAATAAGAAATGTAATATTTACATATTCCCCTTTCTATAAAATAATTTTTAATAATATATATATATATATAAATTTATTAACTATAAATTTGGTATAAATTAATATAAGATCATTTGGAGGTAAACATTTATTTTTTAGAAAAATTCATTTCTCATTAAAATATTTTTTAATGGAATAACTTGTACCCATATTAATTGATTAAAATAATAATTATTAGTGAATTATTGAAATTAAAATTATATATTGTATATCTAACTATATGAGCTTAATTACATATTATTATTATTTATACTCATATTCTATATATAAGATCATCTTATACATGAAAATTGTATTTCGTGAAAACATTTTTTAAAACATGATTTACTGGTTTTCCTTTAAACTAAAATTTACGCATATGTGAATTTAATTTCATATAATTACTTGTATATTTTAAATAATTATAATTTATACTATTTTATAAATTTAACATTATTTTTAATTATAATGAATAGTATATAAATTAAAAAATAATTACCATGTTTAAGGTTTAAATATGGATTTGTGGGTCACATGCACTTATTGTAAAAGAAATATTTCAATCAAATAAAATTTTTAATAGATAAAAGTAGTTAATAATTAAAAATAATTTGTAAAAATTATATAATATGTATTTTTTTATTTTATTCTTAATTGATTAATTACCTATGTTAATTAACTAGTTACTAAGGTGAAAATTAACTGTTTAAATATAATTAACCAAAAAGGATTAAAGAGTAAAGCAATTAAATAATTATTATTTTTATGTATTGTAGGTGTGGATATACTTTAACATCCATTCAATCCATTAATTATAAATTTTTGATAAACTTGGGTATATAATTAATTACTATTATTTAATTGTTTTGGGTATTTACAAAAATTCCACTCTTCCAAAATTATAAAATGGTACACTCTCTCCATATACATTCATACATATCATGTGATTTATATCTAGAAAAACATTAAAAAATATCTCTCTAAAATAATTATTCACATTATGTTCTTCAAAATATACCATCACTAGGGTCCTCATAAAGGGAACCTAGGGAAGTTCTCTTATAAAAGGTATTCATATTAATGAGGATATTTTTATCTTTATAATTTTACATCATCCAATTATGACTAATAATATAAAATACAGTACAATCAGTATCTTTCTTATACTATGATATTAATTTTTATATGAAACAGTATTTATTTATATCCTTCTCTATCAAATGGGAAACAAAACCATTGCTCTTTTTTTCAGAGGACTACCACCTCGTGAATCATTGTAATTATATTACACCACTAACTCTCATTAAAATTCATTATGAAGGAAATAATGAACATATAAAATACATATTAATTTATATTTATTATATAAAAATAATATTTCCTTTAATTCCTTCTACTATAACCCATTAAGGTAATGATATCATCTCTAGTGCGTGTATACAACGTACCATCTCCTTGGAGAGATGTGAATCATTTTAAATGAACAAATTCACTGAATAGTTATTAAAATGTATCAAATTAGTAAATATGATATTTATAACATTAATAATATTCTTAATAATTTAGAAATATATACTATACGAAATAATTAGAACATTCAAGAAAATGTATCAAGATAAAATAAGTCAATTAACACCTAAAACAATGAAATAAATTGAATATTATTTACCAACTATTGGAAAAATGATATAACAAGATCATATATGATATTATAAATATGAATATATTTCTATTTAAAGTTAATAATATTATTAAAACCATTATACATATTGTTAAGGTTTTTTCCAATAATGTGGCGTGTGAGGATTGGGGAATTCATCTAAAATATTATTCTATTTATATATATTTTCTAATATTTAGAGATTCACTTTTTGGGTTTTATATATTTCTCATTCAATGAATATAACATGGAAAAATATTAATTATGGAATTTTAATTTTTTATTAATTTATCTTAAATATTTCAAGAGTTTATGATGTTATATTTACCTAAGGGGTAATAATCTATTTTACATCCTCACATTATTTTTGTTTTTTTTTAATTCCCACTGAATGAAAAAAATATCATTTTCTATTTATAAAATAAAAAAGGTTTTATAATCCACCATATATTTAATATATATTTAAATTTTCTTCCAAATTTTCCACTCATTGGTAGTTGAATTATAAATTTTTTTTATAAAATAAAAATCAATTTTATTGCAGTTAAAATATAATTTTTTTTCTTGCATGTCTTAGTTTATTTAAATTATATTATAAAATAAATATTACTTTTAAAATTTATTTATTTTTTAATCTATTTTTTTAAAAAATGGGAATACTTATACTATATTTGAAAATGTACTTTTTGATAAAAATAAAAAAATGTAAAATTTTATCATTTTTAGGGATTAAAGAGTTCCCCCTAACCAAAACCATTTTATTAAATATATCTTATTCTATATGTTTTCAATGGTTTTAAAAATAATTATTTCTAAAATTTTAATTTAAATTTTACCTCCATTCCCTTAATTATTCTTAAAGGTGTCAATAATTGAAAAAACCAATAATCTTGATGAACTGAAGGTCACCTCTAATATCATGATTATTTTTGTGATTGTTAAACTTATCATCAGAACATAACAAGATTGTAATCATTTCTAATTCATAATTACATTTTTATTAAATATACATATTATTTTTTTCATGGATATGAGTAGTTCTTAAACTATATATAACTTTCACTAATATCGATTACATTGAAATTTATTTTATTAATAGTGTGAATATTTTTAAATCTGTATTATTTACAATGTATAGATATGCATTGATGATAATATAATTTCAGAATTAATTTAATCATTTGATATATGAGGAATAATATTGAATTGTAGTGATTGGTGGGGACCAAAATTATATAACCCTCAATGCATTGACAAGTATTAATAAAAAATTCATTTATAGAAATTTAACGGGGTTTACCCATATTGATAAAATAACATTTAAAATGTCTTGATAGTTTAGATATCATGATTTTTTAGATCTTGTCTTCCATAAAGTTAGTATTTCTTTTTTAGAGAATTAATTTATCATTAACAATGATATAATTACATTTATATTAACAATGGATTGATTTTTTATATTGTTATTAATTAAATGGAATGATTTTTCAGTTATTTACCTTTCCATATTGACTATTCCTTTATCTAATTGTGATAATAATGTCATTATTTAAATGGAACTTCAATTCAGTTATTTACAATTCAATATCGATTATTCTTTATTTATCTATGATATCATCTGTTGTATGTAAAAATTATTGAAAATTTTATCGCACACTAATGTTTTCCATTCCCAAAGATATGAAGACAAATTCCTTGAATGAGTTTAATAATGATGATTTTTCCATTACCATGTTTTATATTTTCCACGCAATGTAAAATGGGTATTATGTATATATTAATTTATCCAAGACTACTAAAAAATTTTGACCTATGGGATTTGACTCAGAATATCAATGTCATTGTAATAGTGTTACCATTGGCTCTGGAATAGCAGTTTTTAATTCGTTACACTATTTCAAAGTGTTCTTATTGATATTGTTGAAGGTAAGAGTTAAAATCTATCAATATAAGAATTATTTCCTGATTTAATATAATGACCCAAGATTTTGGATCCTTTAAAATAAAAACTATGTCATACAACATCTATCACATTCTACAACAATTCTATATAGAACACAACATAATAATAGAAAATTATTAATAAATTTAATATATATACTAATATATAATACCATTAAATATTGAGTAGGAGGCTAATTAATATGTGTTATTATTTAAAAAATGTCTTCATCAATAAAATACATTTTAATTTTATTATGTATTTTTTAATGATTAATTTGAATATTTCAGAATTTAAATTCTATAAAATGAAATTCATATTCTAATTCATTGGATCAAAATTTAAATAGTATGGGTTTTGGAGTTTTTTCTCTGAAATTTTTTATTTTCATTCAACAAAATATTATTTTTATAATTTAATTTTTATATATTATTATTCAATGAAATTGAAAATAACATTTTAATAAAAAAAATAATTTTATATGGAATAATATTATTAATTTAAAAATATTTCATGATTTTATATTTTTAAAATAATTTAAAATTTTATTTTAATAAAAAAATCCATCCCCTTATTTTAATTTTTTATTTAGATGAATAATTCAGGGTAAATAATTCCATGAAATACTCTTAAATTAAATTTATTTAATAAAAAAACCATGTCTTTATAATAAATATCTATGATAATTATGTGTCATTTAAAAATTTCTATCATATAATAAATTTTTAATAAAAAATTTATGTGATTATGTGTATTTAAAATAATATTAAATATTAACACATTTAGAAATATTTTTGGTAAAAATTAATATGACAATTAAAATCCAATGGTTCAAATATGTTTAATTTTCCAATAATACTTCATTCGTTATTTTTATTTACTTATGCTGAAAATTATTTACCTAGGTAATGATTTATTTGGGTAAAAGGATAAAAAAAATCATCAAATCAGTATTAACATATATCAAAATTATTATATGACAGAAATTTAAACCTTATATATTCTTAGATCCCCACATTTTCCACTTTTTTGTAATTGGTACTTAAATAATATCATGACATTATTATGAATTGATGAGTATTTCCAAAACCTCCCCATTTATCTCATTATATATGGGTACCACTTTAACTCATCAAGGAATAATTTTACTTTGTATTTAATCCTTAAAAAATATATCATATTACTCCCTATATCACTATATAACACAAAATTATTACCCTAATCACACATTTATATAATAATCCCTTCAATTTTAAGGGAATTGCGAAGGAATGAGCTTGTCTCCAACATAAGTACTATTTCATTCATAAGGTTTTCTTATTTTTATAACACGTCAAAAATAACTTATAAGCATAATAATATGATGATTTAAGTATAATTATTAAATTTTGTTCCTTTTATTTTAATTTTATAAAAAATATTAATTCATTTCCACATGCTTAGAAAAACAAAACAACATCATTTTTGTGCTGTGCATACTACCACCTTCATGAAGTCACATCATTTTTTTCATTACCTCCTTTCATGGATGGTATTAATGGGGTTAATAATGAATAAATGTTATACATATGATATAATATGAAAATTAAATTTAATATTAAAACCAAACTTCATCCCATTTCAATAATTATAAAATGATATTATATTTGGTTATTTTAATTATTTTTGTGGATTAAGCTTTTATGATACCAAAGTTGTAAGAGTTTCATGTTAGAATCCCATCATTTATCAGAATTATTTATGATTATGACTCTATTATAAAAATTATATGATATAACTATAAATATATCTCATTAATTCTATTATATGAATTATATTTCGTGATTATAAATTTCTTCCATTTAGTTTCCTCTCTATATGTACTCAGTTTTTAAAAGGCATTATAGGAAAATTATCTTTTTTAGTCAAATATTATTTTCCTTCCAGAACCATGTTTTTAAAAATTGTTTTCAAAAATGGCATATAGTGTTTTTTTAAAATATGAAATTTTATATTTCTAAATAAATGATTCAATGATTATTAAGAGATACTTTTAAAAATTTTAAACGTTATTTTGAAAAAAATAGACTTTCAATATGTTTTCTATATCAAAAAGTGATTTTCAAAATTAAAGCGACATTTTCATCAAAATGAATTTAATGATATTTTAATAATATTAATATTGAATAAAATAAACAACACTTAATGATAACTATTATCAAATTGGGATATACTGTATTGATACAATCATTATTATTTCATAGGATGTATTTTATTTTTTAAAATAGATTGTTAGGAATCATGTTTCTTTTCCTTGGGTCAATTTTGTTTAAAATAGATTGATATGAGGCTCATTTATTTTTTATATATTAATATTGTTTTTTTGAGTTTTATGATGATTCATATATGATTATTATTCATGTTGTGGTTATTGGACATTACAAATATGATGTGGTGTCCTATATAGCATTGGGTGAGCCAGTTAAACTCTATATAATGGCTTGGAATGTATAACATCAGGTTATCCCATTATAGCTTATAAAATTGGGTACCCGAGATAGCACTGAGTGATCCCATTACATATTTTATGAAGTGTTTTCTTAGATATTTGTCTAATTAATTAGGTAATTATTATTTTATAATTAAATTATTTTGTAATTATAATTAAAATGGATGGGAATTGTATTATGAAAATAATTCTCAATGTTTCCTGAAAGGTTTTAATTGTTTGTTATGGGTTTATAATGTTTCCCAACATAGATATTGATATCAAATGGCTCATGATTATTTATTTCTATGACTCTTTCCAAATATATGTTTACTAATTTTATGATCTATGTATTGATATGTATTAGATATTTTATGATTTGACCATGCACATAAATTATGTCCTCATACCCCTATTCCCCTTTTGTTAACATTTATCATATTCAATTTCTAATGATTATTTCTTCCCTTATTGTGAATTTTATCCCACCCATATTATGTTTTTCCCCAAGTATAAAAGAATGATTTTGAATAGATTGTGTCTATAGTAGATTTCATATGGACGATGATGATGATTTCATGTGAAAACATTAAATATGAGTTATTGGTAGAGGGGAATTATTAATTAAATTTAGGAGAATGGTTTTTGTATGTGAATTTAATAATTATCGGAAAAGATAATCCTAAAAGGTACTTATAGTTGTATGTGATCTAGTTTTTCTCATTTGATGTTGTATGGTTAAAATTAAAAAATTTGGGTCACAATTATATCCATTAATGACATAGATATAATTTTTATGATTTGATCACAGAATTTGAGAGTACAGGTTCTAGGTTGTTATAGTTCATATCAATGGACATTTTAGATATCATTAGATATTGGGATTTTTCTCATGAGCTAACATTAAGATATATGGATTCCATCATAAATATATAATTATAATTATGATCATACATTAGAATTCATAGACACATCATTTGAGGGTTTTAAGTAGTAAAAGTTTTGAGTATAAAAAAAACAATTTCAGAGGTATTTTTTATATTGAGGCATTTATAATCCCTCGGATAAAAATGATGTGTTTCTGGTAGTATTTATTTGAATATATTAAAGAAATAAAAATGGGAAATAATTTATGATGGGTGATGACTCGCCACATATGTTCAGTGTCAGAGCCACCCAAGTCAACCCTGAACCGGTCACCTAATCCATCCTGTGACAATTCTTGAGAAGTGTTACTGATCCTCCTGAGATGGCAATGATCACCAAGGGAATAAATATACTACACAAGAGAACGATTTATCCCATATATAAACAATCAATCAAACAACCAAAATAAATGGAAATCCTAAAAAAATTATTTTAAAAATTAAAATTTACATTATTTTTACAAGAAATTGAAAGTACATCTAAACCAAAAACTCAACTGACCAAACCGGTAACCAACTACCTCCATTTGACCCCACTGGTCACTCTAAGGAAAATGATCACAATATTTCCCATGGTGATCAAACTCGATCTGATTTCTACAAAATGTCTAAAAACAGAAGAATACTATAGGCGTGAGTATTGAAACTCAATAGGGTAACCTGATATTCTATTCTCAATGCACATCCTTTAAAATTAAAGAAATATCAATTTATGGTTATAAATACAAGATATAAATGTATTATTTTAAAATTAGGTTCCATACTATAATAATTATCAGACAAAAACATGAATGTTTAATAAAAAAATGCAAGTAATAATTTTTCAAAGAGGTGAAACTACAAAATGAAAATTGTTTTAATGAGGAATTCATTAAAGATTATACTATTTAAATAAATAACACACACTTCTGAATTTACCAACCAAACACACTATAAGCCGACGGTGAGTAGAAAATATCCAATGAGCACAACTCAAAGGAACACCCCTAGGAACTAGTTTGTTCTGAGGCCTAGTTACCTTGTATTTCGATGAATGTAACCATAATAAATATATGTTCTCATGCACACTATACTCTATTAGGGAGAATACCCATAACCAAGTGGTCCCCCAACATCATCATCATCATATTTTATTTAGTGTTGTCATCGTCAATCTTTCTATGTGAAACAAGGGCCAATCCCCATAAAAACACTAGCATGCTAGTACACGACCACCGACCTAGATACTTGAGATTATCATTATTGCTAAATCAAGTTACATATATTATAAAATACACATTTCACATCCAAATTCCATTCGAAAATCATAAAAACTCAAGAATCCCATAAACCTTTGTCACATTCTTTTCACAAATCAATAAACCACTAAATTTTTTTGCAAAACAATTTTAATGAGTGTATTGTGGCTTTGAACATAAAAATCATTCAAAAACACAATTTGAATTATGAAAACACAACAAGACCATACCCAAATATATTTAAAATCCTTAAAAACATTTATGAAAATCATTTCAAGGACAATAAAACAATCCCAATTGACACAACATGGTATATACAAGTAAAACAATCATTCTTCATTTTTATGAAAGGCCAAACATGGCATTAAACATTTTCCCAAAACTAAAAATTGAAAAAGAAATGAATTTAAATTTTTTTAATGAGTTGTATACACACCATATACAGAATCAAACCACACTTATAAATCCCATAAACCACATAGGTTACATATTCCAAACATTCCCATTTTTATATGAATGGGAAACATTCCATTTTCCAGTAACTCAGGCCAAAACATGTTGTAAACCAAATCAAATTTGTTTGGAAAACCAAATACAAATTGGAAAGCCATGAAATAATTTATCAAACAAGAAGAGTGCACATTTATACCAATACAACTATATTTTTATCAAAATAAGTCATAAAACATAATTTTCACACAAAAACATTAAAACAATGGTTTCACAGCAGAACATATCATATAAATAAGGTTATAACAGTATGAAAATAATGAAACATAAATAATAAAGGCTTGTGTAAGGGAAATCCTACCTACAATCATTGGCGTAATGTAAACAAACTCCCAAAATCACCTTCTAAGGATTTACAAATCATAAACGTATGATGACCAGACCCAAATGAATAAAAACCCAATAAAAAATCACGGAATAATATAAACCTAAGTCTAAAAGTAATGGGGGAGATTATCAAACCATGAAATAATGAATGGAGGAAGAAGATTGAGGAGAAATGAGATAGAATATCACCATTTCTACTAGAAAACTCTTCGTATTCCACTAGATCATCACCCATAGATAAAATTAAATGACTTGAAACTTCATGGAGAGTCTCATAAGGTATGGAAGAACCAGTTAAGAAATATTGAAGGCCAAAATAGAATGAATTTATTTATTTATTAATGATACAATTTACCTTGTCAATTTACGATGATTTGAGAGACATTGAGAGTGTTTCCCCACTCTGCCACTATTATTAGATCCAAAGAGTGTTAATCGATAATGGGTGTAATGATAGCGATATTGTCTTCGGGTGGGTGGTGGAATCACCAAAAAATCTTAAATAGTGAATTATATATAAAATAAAGGAATTATTTATTTAAAACTAGAAATGATCCCCTGGGCTGGCCCAATGCCTAAATATATAACACCAATTAACCATGTTTATGAATTTATAAGGGGTCCAAAAGGATATGGTAGTTTTCATATATTATCATAGGCCATTTGGAATGTGGAGTGGGGGAAAATACTTATAAAACAAAGGATTTATAAAAGAAACAAATTTGGTTCTTAAAACATGAAATGGGATCAATGTTGGACCAAATAATTATGTAACCATTGTTTCTCCAAAAACTCCTGAACAAGAAATGGGGAACCCAAATTATGGTCATTAGACATAGATGAAACTTTAAAACTCAAAATTAATTTCACTAAATACCCATGAAAAGGATTGAGAATATATATGACCCAGATCAAAACAATGACATGAAAAACTTGATGTGACAATTCTCTCAACCATTGAAGCTTTCTACCCCTGGAACGCCATAACACATTACTGCTACTAGAAGAACAGCTAATTATTCCTTATCAACAAGATCAAACCACTCAATATAGGGAAATATCAATTTACATCAATATTGGTAAATCCTTTTTCCCATACAAATAACCAAATCCCAACGACTTTGTGAAAATCAACGGAATATTCAATCCACCACCTCCACAACCATGCCATGAACCCAATCATTGGGTCTTGTCCCAAAATACCCAAACATAACCTAAAATAAATAGCACACAAGATATTCAATGACTACAAGAGAGTAAATAATGGAATACCTACCAATAATGAACAACTATCACTAGACAATTTCATAGGAGGAAAAATCAACGAGACCTGTGGTGGGTCTCCCCAACAATAGAATCCAACTAGAAAAGAAAAAAACAATAACTCAACATTAACTCACATTGACAAGTCCAAAAAAATCTCCCACAACAACCCACCAACCCATGTTAAGAGGGTTATAACAAGAACAACTAAACCACCCACTCCCAAACATTGTGGACAATAACTGGGCCAACACTTTCTGCATGGGTCCATACCCCCACCACTTGGGGAGGGGAGGGAAGGGGACCCAATAATTGTTCCACTAAAACCAAAAAATAAACAAAAGAGCAACCCAACATTATCCCCCTATGAATAGTTTACACTAATACTGCAGCCGATTTACAAAGGCAGTTCACAAAGGGACACTGATAGGAAACCCTCATCCATAAAGGAATAACCCTAGACACTGTGTGAGGGGTAAGTCAACCACACTTGCTGTGAAAAATGAAAATTAACAGAAATGAGGAACAAAAATATAGAAATAGAAACTACCTTACAAAAATGGTGGATGCAGGAGCCTGGTCAAGAACCCCACACCCTTGTATATTTTCTACCTATGTGAAAAGCCACAGTTCGAGGCCTATGGCTGGAGCCCGGAATCATGAAGCATCTGCTGCCCCGCAGTCAGGTGCTAAGCATCACACCACTCAGAAAAACAAACTTTCTCAATAGAACAAATTCACCTAAATAGGAACTAATATATATATATATATATAAATATTATATCACTTTCGAACGATTAGCGTAATGGGCAATGAATACGGTGAAATTCATCAACATCAACGAACAGAACTATTATGTCCACAAGAATTATCATGAACATGAATCACTTTAAATCGATCCCAAACAGCTCTCTATTTAAACTAACAAGATGTGGAATTATTTTAGGAGTGGGATATAGCTTATGAAAAATGAAAAATAATCCATAGGGTTATCAATTTGAAATATTTCAAATATAGAACTATTTGTGGCCACATCACAACATCCAACACATATTTAGAAACCCACTGAACACTACTCAAAAATCGAGCCACCACCAACATCCCATCTCAAGATACAACAAAATTATAAATTATAGATCATAAAATAATCATACTGAATAGAAAAAACATCTAAGATGTATGATAAAAAATCCACATAAATGTCAGTTCAAAACAAACACGACATTTTTTCATCTAAAACAACTTTTGAAAAAAAACTAACTTGGTGGGTTTTCACATTCACCAATTGTGTTTCATCAAGTCTCACTCACATGAACATTTACTTGCCTCCCTAGGAACTCAACAATAATTCCATATAGGCCATCCATCCATATATCAATATAACCATGCATGTGAGAGCCCATGAATACACCAAATGCTAAAACAAAACATCATCATTCCAAAAATCATGTACCATCAAAAGGAAGACAAACCACCAAGTCAAAATGCTTTTCATATTACACAAAACAAACAAAAATTTATCAAGAACCACTAGATTAAGAAAAACAATCCATTTCATTTAATAGAACGTACAAGAACAACCATTCTATTCAAAACAGCCCTTCCCCTTTTTTTTAAAAAATCATCAACATCTCTTTTTATAATCTGACAACCACAAAACTGAAAACCTTTCCAAAAAACATCATCCACACAAAACATAATTCCCAAAACCTATTCATCAGATTAAAAAACTATTCAATAGCCCAAAAAACCCCAATTATAATAAATGTTTCAGAATTACCTTAAAATTATTCACACATTCAAAACATTTTAATTCAACTAACAAATAGTTTATATTAGGGAAAATCCAATCTTATTTAATCATTTCCACTTCCTCCCCAAAATTTGTTTAAAAAAAACCTTACTAAAACCATTATTATATTTAATTTTATAAAACAACTTTTATACTTTTCCAAATAAAATCATTCCTTTATAAAAAAATTTCCATAATACTCACACAGGGACTTTCAAAACAAAAATTAAGAATTCACGAAAGGTCCATGAAACCCCCCAAAAGGGATCTAGTGTCAATGGGTGACTTGACCATATGGTTTGGGGCCATATGTAAAACACAAAACCAACACCGAGTGGCTTATTAGAACCATGTGCTGACTCCACATGGCTTTCCAGGCCCTGCGAGCTCATGGAGGCCAGTAGTCTGACTCCCCTAGTCATATACCCACACCAAACAATCAATAAGAACAGAAGACACTAATAAAAAAAATTCCCATGGAAACCTGTAGATTAGAATGGAAAAAAGTTCATGACGCACTTCCCAAACTTACTATTCAAGTCCCAATAATACTACTCCATCTACCTTAAAATACCCAAAATAACATGGGAACTCTAAAAAGAAATGTCTGTTAAGATCTGTCATCCTTTGATTCCATTTTTTCATGAACCACCAAAGTCAACCTTGAACCGGTCACCCAAGACAACTAGCGATAAGTCCTGAGAGGTGTTACCTATCCTCTCAGGATGGAGACAAGCACCAAGGGTATAAATAGAGTACACAAGGGAATGATTTCTACCATATATAAACAATCAAACAAACAACGGAAAGAAATGGGCTTACAAAAAAAATTAATTTAAAAATTGAACTGAACAATATTGGTACAAGAAACAAAACATACAAATAAACTAAAAACATAATTGACCAAACCAGTTAACCAACTAACTCAATTTTACCCCACTGGTGACTCTCAAACGAAATTATCACACAACACCCAAGGTGATCAAACTCAAGCTAAAACCTGCACATGGATACAAATGAAAGTAATAATTTTTCAAATTAGGTTCCATAATATAAAATAAAAGAAAAATCAATTTTAGTATTAAATACATGATATTAAAGTATGTATTTCAAATTAGGTTCCATATTATAATAATTATTAGAGAAAAAAATGCATGTTTAATAAACAAAAATGCAAGTAACAATTTTTCAAAGGGATGAAACTTCAAAATGAAAATTGTTTTAATGAGGGATTATTTAAATATTGTACACTTTTAAATAAATATCACAGACCACTGAATTTACCAAAAAAACACACAATATGATGATGATGAGTACAAAATATCCAATGAGCACTACTCACTAGAACACTCCTAGGAACTAGTTAGTTGTGAGCCCGAGATACCTCGTATCTCAGTGAAAGTAACCATAATAAATACCCGTTCTCGTGAACATGATCCACTAGTATGGAGATTAACCATAACCTAGTGGTACCCTATCATCATCATTATCATCATCATAGTTTAGTTAGTGTTTTCATCGTCAAACAAGCTACATGAAAATGAGGCTGAACCCCATAAAATCACTAGCATACTAGTACAGGACCGCCCACCTAGATACCTGAGATACCCTTTAATGATAAATAAAGATACACATATTATAAAATACACATTTCAAATCCAAATTCCATTACAAAACCATAAAAAAACAAACAACCAATAAAAATTATTCACATTTCTTTCACGAATCTATAAACCACTATATTTTTTTTTGTAAAACCATTTTAAAAATTGTATTGAGGCATTGCACATAAAACACATTCAAATAGACTATTTGAATTATAAAAACACAACAACTCCATAACCAAACATATTTGGAAGCCCTAAAAACATTTATAAAAATCATTTAAAGTACAATAAAACTATCCCAATTGTCAAAACATTGTATTTTCAAGTGAAACACTCGTTCTTCATTTTATTTAAAGGCCAAACATGCCCTTAATCATTTTCCCAAAACCAACATTTGAAAAAGAAATGAATTTAAATTTTTTTAAAGAGGTGTATAAAAACCATATAAGGAATCAAACCATATTCATAAATCCCATAAAACACTCTGTTTACATATTCAAAACACAACCATTTTCAAAAGAATGTAAAACATTCCATTTTCCGGTAACACATGCCAAAACATGTTGTAAACCGTAACCCATTGATTTTTAAAACCAAATACAAATTGGAGAGCCATAAAAGGATCCCAAAATAATTTTTTAAATGTTTCCAGTGTATTTATAAATCCAATCAAATCATTTTGAATTGCACTAGACATATAAATTCATACCGGGAAATTTACCGAATATGCGGAAATCACTCTTTAAAAAACAACTTATATTAAGAACATAAAAAGGGATAAAATAAAATTTTCATGCCATACGGTTATTAAAGCTACATGAAACATATTCAAAATAAAATAATCATTGTTTGGAAGCTCATGGAATTATATATCAAACAAGAGGAGTGTACATTTATACCAAAACATCAATATTTTTAACAAAATACTTCATTAAAGAAAATTTACAGACCAAACCATTAAAACCAAGGTTTCAAAGCAGCACATATAATATAAATATGGTTATAATTGTATGATAATGATGAAAATTAAATGTAAAGGCTTTTCCAAGGGAAATACTACCTCAAATCCTTGGCGTAATGGAAACACACTCCCAAAATCACCATCTGAGGGTTTACAAACCCTAAATATAGGACGAATAGACCCAAATGAATAAAAACCCCATAAAATATCATGGAATAACATAACACTATGTCTAACTGGACTGGGGGAGATTATAAAACCAAGAAATAATGAAAGGAGGATGAAGATGGAAGATAAATGAAAAGAAATCTCACGTTATCAACAAGAAAACTATTTGTATTCCACTAGATCTTCACCCTTAGATAAAATGGAATGGCATGAAACTTCGTGGAGAGACTCCAATGGTCTGGGAGAACCAGGTAAGTAAGATTGAAGGAACTAATAGTAATAATTTCTTGATTAATGAATTATACAATTTACATTCACAATTTAGGATTATTTGAGAGACATTTAGAATGTTTCACCACTCGAAGACTATTCTGAGCTCCAATGAGGGATAATAGATAATGGGTGTGTGGATAGGTATATTGGCTTTGGGTGGTTAATTGAATCATAAAAAAATATTAAATAGTGAATTAGATATAAAACAAATGAATTATTTTTTTAAAACCAGAAATGGGTCCATGGGTCGGCCCAATGCCTAAATAAGTTAGCCCAATTAACCATGTTATTGAATTTAGAAGGGGTCCAAAGGGATATGGTAGTCTTCATATATTTGTTGAGGCCATGAGGGATGTGGAATGGGTGAAAAAGGATGAAAAACAAATGAGTTATAAAAGAAAAAAAATTCGTTTTCAAAATTGGAAATGGCCTCATGGTTGGCCCAAATCATAAAGTAACCACCCATTCTCCAAAACACTCCTCAAGAACTAATGGGGAACCCAAATTAGGGTAATTAGACATAGATGAAACATAGAAATAAAAATTAATCTCACCAAAGTCGATTGAAAATGATCTAGATTTCAAATGAACCGGATCAGTACAACGACATGAAAAACTGGGTGTGACATTCAGTATGCGAGGCATAAACCCATTACTGAAGGAAAAAGGGTTTCATAACTAACACTGGAATACATGATTTCCTAGTTAGTATTATATTTTAATAGCTTAATTTTTTTATAATTTGAAAAAATGATATTTTATTTTAGAAATAATTGTTTCATAATCATAGAATAATATATAGTCATATTCTTATAATCATTTGGTATAAAAAATAATAGGGAAATGTTTAACAAAATTTAAGGATAGTTATTTATGTAATATTTTACATTGAATATAGGGTATTTCTATTTAATTTCTAAGAATGCTATATTATATAATGTTTTATTAATTCTGGGATTTATTTCAACCTGTTAAAATAATATTAATTTTTTTAATGATTACATATATGAGGAATACCTTGTTATGACATTTATGGGTTTTTGTTGACAAAATTTGGATTTTTGTCATCTGGGAACTACAATCTCATCATGATAACTAAAATTTTAGGAAAAAAATTATATTTTTGTGGAATTTGATTAATGTATTAAATAATAATAATCATATAAGATTATTTTCATATTCACATTGTCTATATTGTAAGTGAATTCCAAAATCTAGGATAAATATCGTGAAAGAAAATTTTTATCCATGAACTATGGTTTCTCATAAACTAATGTTATTTTTGAACTCTATAGATTTTTGGGTTTTGAGACCATTAGTATTACACTGAAAATTTAAATTCCTTTTATCAATGACATTAATCACTCTCTAAAATTATTTATTTCTCTCTTCTATTCTGGAATATTTTTCATATTTAGGAACCCAGTTATGTATTATTTTAGAGAATATGAATAGTTATTTTTATCTATTACTAATAAGATATTTTATTAAGCATTTTCACACAATTGGTTTAGTACAAAAGTTATTTTTAATTTCCAACCATCTATAACTGAGATAAAATAAAACATTTCCTAGATGAAATTAATTAAATGGGGGATATAAAACTGTGATATTTTAAAAAGAAAATTTTTTTGTCATAAAATAACTAAAAAACAATATATATCTAGATTAATATTAACCATAATTCTTATATTATGTTACCCCCAACCTTGATATTTTTTTTGTTTGATGATATTTTCAAAACAAAAAAAAATAAAATGACCCCTGATATATATTACCATTATAATCCTTCCATTGGAAAAATGGTTATAAAAATTATTAATTTAGTTTTGAAAAAAAATTTCTTGTGAATTTATAATTAATTATTTGGAGATAAATTAACTATAAATGAAAACAAATCATGTTTAAAAAAAGGTAAAATTTTTAGGGAAAAAATATTTCAATATGTTGAAGTGTGATTTATAAAAATTAAATGAAAAATTACTCTTTTTAGTTTTGATTAATTAAATTTATATAAATTATATTATATTTATTTTTAAAAATTCATTTTATGTGTTTTTTATAGATGATATATAATTAAATCCCATTTTATGCTTCAACCTGTATATTTTTTAATATGTTTATTTGTGTCCTTCTTATAGTGCACATAATTTTAAAAAATATTATTAAATATTTTGTAAAATATAATTTAAAAATAACACATAATTTTTGGAATCATAATATTAAAATTTATATAGTGTTGAACATTGATTTTTTTGGGAAAATATTGATTTTTAGTTAAAAGTGAATTAAATTTTTTTTTTGTAAAATAAAGGTACTTTACATTTAATAAATTATGTTATTACATGGTAACACTATGTTTTGATTATTACTTAAATATATAATTATTTTTTATGAAAAATATATTGGGTCTTAGTATAAGTTTTTTATTAAAAATGAGGTTTTTTAAAAATGGTTTTAAATTTTATAATGTTTTTCATTTTTAATTAATTAAAAAAATTGATAATTAAATATTTCAAATTCAATGTATATATTATATATTATGAAATGATCTTTTTTTTCATAAAATTATTATTATTAGTAATTGAGTTAATATAAAATAGTGTTTTCGAAAAATATTAGTCATAAATTCTATTAGCCTCATTGCATCTGTGGGATTAACATTAAATTAAATTTGATAAAATAGTTCAATATATTTTGGAAAATTAGATTTTATATTTATAATAAGAATAATTTCTATTTTCTAATAAGGAAACCCAGATTTTTAGTACTATGATTAGTGAAAATAGTTAAATTTAATAAGAACGATTAATGTAAAAACTAGTTTTCCATGGGATTAAGCATTAAATATAAGGGTAAGATGAACTAGACACATATCTAAAACCCATTATATGGAAATATTTCACCCCTTATTACATTCCTTATATATATTAAATAGGCCAATGACATAGTTCCATGAATACGAACCATTTAATATGTTTTGTAAATAATACAAAATAAACCCCTTTTTAATTTTATTTATTTAATGCATAGGATATGGAAATAACATATGTTGGGTTATATAGATTTTTTTGAGAAATATAATTTTTTTTATAATGATAATTTATCAACAATTTTAATAAACTACAGAATTAATTAAAATTATTATTAAATGCCAACATATAATTTATTTTTTTAATAATTTCAAAACAAATGATTATAGAAATATTATAATTGAAGTAAATATAAGGAATTTTTTCCATACATAAATTTAATTAATTAATATACTAATTTACAATTTATAAATTTAATATATTCAATCTCCATATTTTTATTGATATTTTTTTTTATATTTAAATTACATAAATAATTTCAAAATTGACATTAATTTCATTTTATAGTAATTAATATTATTTTATATTATATAAAATTTCTAATAAAATTCACTCTGTTTATTTAAAAATTTAATAAATTTCAAATATTTTCAATTTAGGGAACAATTTATCCTTCATAAGGATCATATTGACCAATAATTTGTAAAATCATTGTTGGCATGGTAAGGGTTAAAGTAGTGTTTTTATGCATTACATGAGCTTCATCTAAAATTGATTTACACAACACATAAGGTAATTATTTTTCAATTTGGATTTAATATTATTTATTATATGGAATAATCATTGTAATATTTATCACATTAATTTAATCATATAGGAAATATTACTTAGATTATAAAACAATTTAACTTAAGAAATAACCAAAATGAAATAAAATAAAGAAAAACAAAAGTTCAAGGACAAAATGTTTAATAAATTTATTTATATTGGGATTCAGAAGGTTATATAGACCCAAAATTCCCTAAACAACATTATTATTATATTTTGGAGTCATATTAGGGATATTAGGCCACACAATAGTGAATAATATTCATTATTTACATTAATGTCACTCCTCCTCAATTATAAAAGTTGAATCACTCCCCTAACATCTATATACATCACATGCTATATTTATCATAAAAAATAATCACATATGAAAAAAATATTCCATAAAATATTTCAATTAGCCTTAATTTGGGCAGAATGAAATGCAAGGAATTTATTTGGTTCAATCCAAATAGAGTTACTCGAAGAAGATGTAATGTTCATCGAGGACCAGATTTTGATTCATTTTATTCTCTACCCACACAAATTTCTAGTATTACATGCTTATATAATAAATTAATAATTCAAAATATAATAATAATATTTTATGTAATGGGTAAAACACTAAACCAAACACAATTCTATAGTATTTGTTATTAAATCATCATTCGGGTGTACAAAAAAAATAGAACCTCCCAAACAAATAGCATTATTTTATCCCCTAACACCTCTAATGGTTGAAAAAAACAATGTATATAATGTTTATATATGATATTTATATGATAATTATACCCATGATATCATTATATAATATATATTGATTTTTTAAATTCTTTACTGTTTGTTATACTATAATGTCGCTCATGTGCATGATAGACTACCACCTCTAGAAGTGTTTTTTACAAACACATTAAATAAAATTTAATAAAAGAAAATGATAATGAATATATATTATATAAAAAAAATAAATATTTATTTAATTAAATTCTTATATTTCAATAAATATAATATAAAATATTCAATTTTTTTACATTGAAAATGTGATAACATCGTTCATGGACATCTATAATACAACCTCCTAAAATCAATGTGATTCCTTTTATATTATAAGAGTGATATATATAAGAATATATAATTAAATATAGTTTTATTTATTATATAATGATAATTGTGTAATGAAAAAATATTATATACCTCTTTTCAATAATGATCATTTAAAACTAGAAATTTAACTCATGTTTGTATGGTCTACCATCTCAGTGATCATAACATTATTTAATTTTTCATATCCAAAATTCATGATTGGAATTAGAATTATTATTTATGTATAAATATAATAATAATTACATGAATATAAATATTTAAATGTTTAAATTATAACCATATTGACCATAATCAACCTATCAAAGTCATTTTTGATACATAAGACGAATATGGTCCAAAAAAGGATTTAAGCATAATTTTCATCCATGAAGATATCTGTTATAAAATAAAAATATCTTATTTTATTAATCATATATACTCTATATATGAAATATTATAAAATTAATCCTTTCACTTCTTCTGATATTTTATGTTTCATTTATGATTTTTCTATCATGGGTCTTACGATTCAATGTTACCAATGTAGTATGAGTTTTGTGATACAATCATTTTGTTTATTTGGATTGTATTTGACAAAGTCTCTATTGCTGAAATATTTTATCTACCTCTAAATATGTGTAATTTATTTTCTTATAATCCATTTATATCATTATTATATTTTTCATCTATTCATTTTTCATTACTTATATACTCAAGTGTCCATAAGAATGTTTTTATGATAAATCATTTTTTCTATCAAAAACACTTTTCCTTCCAAAATCACGATTTAAATAAGTGTTTTAAAAATGTTTTAAAAATTACATTAAAATGATTATTTTAAATATGAAACAATATTTTTCATAATATATGTTTTAAATAATTTTTAAAATCATCATTTATAATACTTCAAGGATATATTTTTCAAAATGTTTTGTGTGTTAAAAAGTGATCTTCAAAATGAAATGGTTATTTTCATAAAAAAATATGGAATGACATTGTAATGGAATTTTCATTCATCAATGTCAAAAACCCTTGTTGTTACAATTTCTAATATGTGGATATTTTTTATTTATAACATCCTATTTATTACTCTAGATAGATTACAATTATTTCAAAGAGATTACTGTGAATCCATATTCGATTCCACTGTTAAATTGTGTTCTAAAGAGATTTATTTGAAAACCATTTATTTTAAATGTCCTAATATTGTTTCCATGATTTTTATAATGAATTATAATTACTAATTATTCATGTTGTTCATATACAATGGGGTGTCCTAGAAAGTGTTTGGTGTTATTGTTATAACATATATGATGGGGTATCCCAAATATCATCATGAGACACCATTTTAACTTATATGATGGGGTTTTTGAGATATAATTGAATGAGATTATTATAGATTATATAATGGGTGTGCCAAAATATCACTCAAATGAATTGGGTAATGAATATATTGGAACTCAGTCATATACTTTTTCTAATTAAAAGGCATTATAATGAGTTTTATGAAAATGATTCTCTATGTTTCAAAAAATGTTTCATTTTATTGTTTTTTATAATGTTTCTAATTATTGATATTTATATCACATAGACCATGAATCATGATTTTGAAGGCTATTCTCTTTTCCGATATTCGACAATCCCAATATTTATGTGTATTAGTTCATTTATGATTAACTAATACACTCAAATTATAAAACCATATCCTTATTCAATGATTACTCTCATTGATGAAAATAAATTTTGAATTAATTTTTTTACTTTTAGTGATAATGTTATCACACAAATGTTATGTTTCATTCCACCTTGTTTTTAAAAAATGACGTTGAGAGAGTTATATATGAAAGGGATGTCAAAAAGATGTTAATGAAATATTAATGTGAAATGGAAATGTTGGGTTATGTGGGAGATATAACTGTGTGGATTTTGGTGAATTATTTGTTTTGGAGTTTTTTAAAACTTACTAAAACTATAAACCTATAATATTCTCATGTATTTTTGTGATCCAATTTTTCTATTTTCTGTTTTATGGTTAAGATAAATAATTTAGGACTCAATTATCCACATTAAATTTAGAATTGTGATGTTCATTATTTTAGTACTAAATCCATTAGATTGTGTTATATGTTGAAAAATTCAAGATATTTATCCACTTCAATAAAATGGTAAATGAAACTATTTATCATGTGTACTTCAAAATCCTTCTTTGTGCACCGATATAATTTTTTTAATCAAAATCATTTAATATTAGATTATACGATGCATTTAAATTTTTTATGATATTTGATATATTAATATTTTTATAGAAATAAAATATCGTATCTATATTCTTACATTCCATTAAATCGGAAGTCATTATCATTTCCTATTTGTATAGTGGAGTGCTGCATAACGAACCAATACGATGTATTTCCCCATTTTCATTTTTCATGGATGGTAATAAGGATATATTAAATGAATATATAGGATATATCTATATAATATTAATATCATTATAATTATAATACCAAATATACATTCTTACATTCTATCTTGTTGGGGTATGGAAATATCGTTCATTTTCACAACAGACTGCAACCATGTGATGCGATATTGCTTGTTTTTTACTACTAATTTACATATATAGTAATAAGCTTAGAATTTATTAATTTAAATGAAATATTTAACAAAATAATGATTATATAATGTGAAATTTATATTTATCTTCCTTTCATTCAATCAATTGAGGAAAATAGAAATAACATTCATTATTACATAGGGTTTACCGTCTCTGTGAACAGTGTAATCCATTTTTATGCCTAAAATTCATTTATTATTTTATATACATGTATATTGAATATATTATATATTATAATTTATATCATTATTTTTAAGATTTTACAATGAAAAATTATCAATAACAAAAATTACCCCAACAAAACATAAGTGAACAACGAAGAAATTTTAAACCGAGTTATAGATTTTAACAAAAATCTTTTTTACAAGTCTATAAGTAAATCATATATTGTGTGATATATTTTAGTAAGATTTTATAATATTTATATATATATATATATTAATTTATATTTATTATAAATTAGTTTTAGACACAAATTAATTACTTCTTTCTTGTGGTTAGGGATTCTCGCATCACTTACATTTGATATATTCATATTTTACTCCATTTAAGTGATATATACACTTATTTTATTAAAATTTTATGTCATTAATTCCATTATAATATTTTTATATAAAATATCATTTGAATTTATGTCTATCAAGGATATTATGATTTATAAATTACTAAATTGGTAAGGATTTATTTTACATACACATTTTTTATTATAATTAATTATGATTATGATTCAGATTATTTAACATTATGATCTATGTCTAAAAAATTCATTAATTCTTTCTCCATTTTTTATTCATTAAATGATAAAATATTTTATCCATTTTACCACTTATTTTCAGATAAAGTTACTTATATGTTGTTCTTTAAGAAATTTATCACTACTAATCTCTTCCATCAAAAATAAATTCTCAACAAAAACTATGATTTCTAAAAAAAATTCAAGAAATGTTTTCACAATATATAAATAGTAAATTAAAGACATTTATACCAATTATTTTACTTTCACAAAATATTTTAAAATAAATATTCTTCACATTTATCAGAAAATGTTATATTTTTCATCTCTTATAATAATATAAAAATGATATCTTTTTAAAGTACATGGCATGTAATGAATTTTACTCAATAATAAAAATTCATGTTTTAAAGCTTACATTTTATTTTTCAAATATAATGTTGATGAATATTATTTTTCAAATAGTTTATGTATTTTTATTTTTTAAATGTTAATTTGTACGTGACAAATTTATTTTCCTCATGAATGTTTTTAATGATATCATGATAGAATGTATATTAATAATGTAAAAAACCCATATTACACTTATTACACACAAAGGATATTTAATAACAATACCATCAACATTATTTATCCATATGGTTTATGATCAATTGGACATGGCATGAAATATTTAAATACCATTCACAATATTAAACTAAATGGTTAATGATTTTTTTATTGACTGGGTAAAGTAATAACATTTCATATCATAGTTAACAATATGAATGTTTATTATTATTATTTTCACCCATTAAATATTATGAATTCACCGTACCAAGTATGTTATAGGCATGTCCCGCTATAACCCCTCCATGCATCAGTAAGTCTTATGAGAAAAAATGACTTGGTTATTTGGATGATGCCTTACATATTTATATAACATTTCTAGGAATGGGTCCATGAAGGTGTTGTTATGATGTCTATAACAATTTAATTCATAATTATCTGATTAGTTATTGATGTCCATGTGATTATTTTTTATTTAGATTATTCATTTTTAGGTTTCAAGAATATATTATTAATTATAAATTATTATCTTAATCACCATTTAATCCTCCCATATTATTCTACATGTTCATGTTATTGATTAAATGGTTCATTATTCATTAATTTGACATTACATATTATTTTATCTTTATTTATTCGTTCAATATTTTTTTGTATATAATGGATGAGAATTTGATCTCACCACTTTCATGGGATTCTTTCTAGGGGATGCTCAGATATATGTTATAATTAATATGACGGGATATACTAAATTTTATAACGGTTATTGAAAGAAAATAAATTGTTTTAAATTTATTTTTACAAATTTAAATGAGATTCAATTATGTATCTTGTCATATGAAACTACTAAAATATTTTTTCCTTCATGATGTGAATTCTTGAATGTAGTTGTATAGTAATAATGAAATAAATAACATTGATATAGTAAGAACATGTTATTTACATTCTTTAAACATATCATTCAAGAATCAATCATTAATGTGGACAAAAACACCATATCCAATATCTTCTATATCATCCACATATTATATTTTTTTAATAATGTTAAAATATATATTAGGTTATTCATGTTCAATATTATTAATAAACCAAGTTAATTTTATTAAATGAAATTTTAATGATTACTTCATTTTAACCATGTTAATATTTACTGAAATTAATTTTAAAAACAATAAATTAAGTTTCTAATGATAAAAAATGTTGACAATATAAACCAAAATTATATGGTAACTATTATATGTCTCTATAAATATACAGTTGTTTTATGTTTCCGAATGACTGTCATGATTTTTATTTTGAAACAAAAAATAGATTGTATGTAAATTATTACAAATCCATAAATGTTTTCTAGGATCAAGATGAGTGATCTTATGTGTTGAAAATGTGGTTGGTCCCATGCCCAAAAATGGGGTTTCATCTATTTATTTGGATTAATCCTTAGAACTGGATGGTAACATTCCATGAATAATCAAAGGGAGAATATTTTGATATGTAATTTATAAATAATTAATATCAATATGACCTATTTTTTAAAACATTGTATTTATAATTAAACTATTTAAAATCTTGTGTCATATTATTATTATGATGAAGGATCCAATGGTAAAACAAATATAGATATAATCTACTCACACATCATGAATCCTCAAATGTCACTATAAAATATCCATGTGCTAGTGATGATGAATCTAATCTCTTTGATAATTTCTTATAGATTACAATATCAATTCCATTCATACTTAAAGGATTCTATCGAGTTAACTCATGTTATTGAGAGGAAGGTTGAGGATAAATGATTTCTATTATTGAGAGTATTCTTGAGTAAATTATTCTCTATATGGTTGAAATATTTATTTTGGGTTAATATTGTACATAAAAATCACCATCACTATAGAAATGACATTACCTGATTTTTATATCTATGTTTGATAATTGGTTATTTCACAAATTCCATTTTACAAATTTTATTCAATTGAAAACCCCTTGTAAAATATTATTAAAATAAAAATAATAATTTTTTTACTAGAGAATATTTCATTGATAATGTTAATATCATCACGTAAATGTAATTATATATTTATTTAATGATATTAGCTTAATTATTTACATTAGAACATTAAATTGGTCCATAAATCCCTCTTATTTTTTATCAAACCATTAAAGAAAGAAATATTTATATAAATCAATAAATATCACTAAATATTTGTACAATATATAAATAAATATTATATTCACTAAATTCATAAATAAAAATATATTTAATATTAAACCTGCAATTATATTGTCTAAAATATAAAATAATTGAATTAAGGAAGTTATCCTTTAATGGAAAATAATTACAATACAATTTTTGAATAATATAAATCAAATATATTTATTTTTTTTAAAACAAATTAGCTTCGTTTTTGAGACACCTACTAAGGGACTTTACTTAGTGGAATTAGGCTAGGTATGAAAATTTCAATGATGATTTTACAACAATAGTATGAGACCCCATTGATAAATATGTTTTGGTAATAATGGAAAAAACTCTAATATATATTCACTATTTAATAAAATCACATTTTCTTGATATCACAACACGGAACTTGCCTAATTTAAGTCGTCATCCTTTATACTAGAGTTAGGTTTCTTCAGCTACTAAATATGTACACTTTTATAACCCACCACAACCATTGATTTGTAAAATTATTGTATTTTAATAAAATATACAGAGATATCTAATTTCATCAAGTCATTTTGGATGAATAGTTTTATTTAATTATTATTTATTTTCATACCACAAATAATGAAAATTAGGTGTCCTACCTTACCTCTTGTATATGTCTTCATGGTTTTCATTAATACATCAAAGTACGTGAATCATGATATGAATTAATAATAATCTCATGAATAAGGAAACATATTAATATCAATTAATATAAATATATAATGATATATATTACTTCTGGAACATATATGGGTGGTTATTATCTCATAACCTTCCCACTTGGAAATTTCTATGTGAATTTGTTTTAATATATTTCTCAATTTATAATGATCCCCACACCCTAAAAGGATATATGATATGTGTATAGCTATATTGTTTCATCGTTTTAAAGATAACTTATCTTGAATAAAATTATATTAGATACCTTTTATGAACGATAAATGGGGTAGATACTACAAATATAGTATTAAATTAAATTTTACGAAGAAGAAAAATCATTATATGATATGTTATTTATTAATATTCATGACTTAGAATATAATTATAATTGAATGTTTAATGTATACAATTCTAGGGAAAAAATTAAATAGAATCCCACTTTCATTCAATCTAATTGTTATAAATCTTATTGGTTATCTCCACAAAATAATTATTCTACAAATGAGGTATGATCAAATTGGTTGGGCCCACCATAATTTTCTACATGAGTTTACATTGGATGCGATATTCAATATGTAAAATCATGTATCTTTATCTTTTAATTTCTATTATTTTGTTATCCTCTCATCACCTCCCAAATAAAAAGTTTAATGGTAACTCCAGATTCATATATATACTATAATTTTATTGTTATATTCAATAATCCATCTTCAAATCCATTCACATTTTCTTTTATATAAAAAATTAAAACACCATCCATGTTGTATGGATTTACCTCCATCATGAAAGATGAGTTTTCATTTTCTATTACAACATTAAAGGCTATTTATAAAACTATTAATATTTTTTATCCCAATTTTAGTAAATATATGATAAGTTATATCATGTTCATACCAAATATATATAATCATAAAAATAAATGAAAAAAATATGCCCTTGAAGGTTTTAAAAATTTACAAAATAAATTTAGACATTTAATAAACATTTTACCTAATAAACAATCATCAAAAAAGATAATAAAATGACATATGAAACATTAAAAACATATATATATTAATTAATGATAAATAACTTCACATTTAGAGAAGTTATTCATGATATAAAAGAAATCATATTTTTTACTCAATTGAATCGAACATAAAACCATTAAACGAATGCGCCCAAAACAACATAATTAAACACTATACCTCATTAAATTATCCTTACATTAGAATAATAAAATTATTATAAAAAATTATGTGTGTCCATTTATGAATTAATTAATTAATATAATTTTATTATCCCAAAAAATAGTTACATTGGTAAGACACTTACAAACATAAGGTAAAGTTTTCTCATCTCACTTTTACATTTATAAGATATATTTATCATTTTACACTTATTTCCTATTGGTAGAGTATATAATTCCCATTATAATATCATATAGTTAATATAATTATCGTTTTCTAATTAAATGATTAATTTTATCATCAATAATTATATGGGTATTACTGTGCAACTGATTATAGAGTGGTAAGAGAATTCCCAATTTCCATTCCATGGGTTATATTTCTACTCCATTGGTTATGTCGTTCTATGCATATATGTTAAATGATTTTTCATTATATTTTGTTTTATATAAATTTTTTTTATGTTTATTTACATATGATACAAAATATTGGTTCACTTTTTTAACCCTCACTTTTTCTTTTAAAAAAACTCATGTAAATGTTTTTTTTCAAAATTGAAACAGATGTTTATTTCTACATTTAATGATTTAGTAGATTTTCAAAATTTAATTATTACATAATTTATTGATTAATTAATTTTGAGGTTTACATGGTTATCTTCAATGAAAATATTTTCTATTATACTTTCACAGCTTTTAAAATAAATTATTTCAAAGAAAAGTTGTATTTATACCTTGAATTTATCAATGATTTTGATAGAGTATTTTTCTTTATGTCGGGAAACTTTTTTGGATATTAATAATAATTGTGTTTAAAAACATATGATTCCATGTTACATGTTTAATTGGATATTATATGTCCATTTTTACTGTGGATGTGCTATTTTGATAGCATTTATCATATTACACCCAATAGTTTATGATTATGTCTATTGTAGGGAAAAATTAATTTCATACAAATTCAACACATAAGAATGTATATGTTGATTATGTTTTAACCCATTCATATGTGGAACACATTGTATTTAGTATGTGATGGGAGGGGCCTAATATATACCCTCAATTCATCAGTCAATCCCAAGAGAGAAACTAGTTTGAGAAATACATGATGTCTTACCCGATTATGTATGTGGTATTAGTCGAGGCCTTCATGGTATATTTATGATGACCGAGACTAAGAATTTTATAATTATGATATTAGTTATTGATAATGTATGTCATTATTTTAGTAGTAGAATATTCATGGTTAAGATTCATTTTAATGTGATTATTTCTATGGAATTATTTGATAATTTATTATTCATTCCATATTATGCTCAAGATAATTTTATAATGGATGGTTTTTCAGTTATTCACATTGACTTATTATTGATAATTATTAATGATTTCATTTTTTTATTCTTAAAACCACTGATCATATCATCCCACACCTTTTTCTGTTTTAATTTCACTTAGGATTAATTGATATATATTATGATAGACATGTGGGGATAATCTAAGTGAATAGAGGTGTTCTTAATGGAGTAATAATGTTGTATTTAATTTCAAGTTGTAATTAAATACATATGTTCATATCAATTTTTTATAAATACTAAAATATTTTTTCCTATCAGATGTGGTATCTTAAAATTAGAACAAAAATTAAGAATCATATATAGTTTGTTTGCCCAATTCCCCACATTAATTCATGATGTCTATCATGTACCCAATAGTAGCCTGAACTGGGTGTGGGAAATCACATTATAGGCCACCAACAATGGTTTCTATAAATAATATACTCTATGTGGTATAAACCAAAATAGTGTATAATATTTCATATGTAAAAATGTACTGAATGAAAAGAGATACAAGCCTAGTGATACTATACTTCCTATTGAGGATATTGAAAAACAAATGACTTTATCCCTAATCATGGAAATCTATAAAACATAAAAGTAGGTGTTATTCTATCATTGCATCATATATAATCGGATACTAGTACCCGTTATATCTATAATGTATAAAAAATCCATATCAACCTTTCCATTTAAACCGTGTGTGTAACATCTGCAACAACCACAATGTATAATCTAGTGTATACAATATCCATCTAATTTACACCATATAAGTTAATTTAATCCACAATGACCAAACATTACAATCAAAATTTTCAGACCATGAAGCGATAGATCCAATGTAAAAAGACAATCGCTTCCACATTTTTTCCCAAGAGCATCTCTATTGAATCTTAGTAACGACTTGGTTGTGTTCCAAGGATCATGTCAACATACCATGTAAACTATGATCCTAATCAATTTAGATCCTTTGGTTACTAATACTTGGGGAATCCTACAAAATTATGATCCAAGAAGGAAATGAGCCCGAGTCATCGACTAACATAAACAAGACACAATGTGTAGAAATTTACATGGATTCTTATAAAATTTGTATCCATGGAATATCAGTCAATGTATCCACTACCACAATCATACCATAATCTAATTTCTTTCACATTACACAAATATTTTATACATTCATTCAATTCATATTAAATTTATATTTAAATAAATAAATCAATTCACATCATGAAACAATGTGTAAAATTAGGCATACCTTATCCAAAACATATCAATTAAAATTCTATTTTGTTTATGAAATATCCCTCTAATTATAAGAGATCCCACACACACCATGGGTAGTATAACTAGTGTTGATAATTGGGTAGTCCCTTTTGGATGGCTTATATTGTGGGAACAACCAATAAAAAACAAAAAGTACTGGTGGGGATACCTAATAGTTTAATAATCATTAAATTAAATCAGTTAATGAATTATATGAACACAACTATAATGACTAACATGTATCATAATGATAAATATGATTATAAAACA
Organism: Viscum album; assembly: GCA_963277665.1. Classification (NCBI taxonomy): domain Eukaryota; kingdom Viridiplantae; phylum Streptophyta; class Magnoliopsida; order Santalales; family Viscaceae; genus Viscum; species Viscum album. The sequence goes on from OY728157.1 coordinate 2,013,473,123, forward strand.
TCAAAACATGAGGTAAAAGTATAAACACATATCATATATATGTAGTGGTGCACTCCTCTACTTCGATCTCTCAATCTCTCATAATCGATAGAAAAAAACATGAATGGATGACAATTTTGATAATAAGTCATATTATAATCAAAAAAAATTATATAAAATGTAAAATGTATAAATAAACCTTTTTAATTAATAATGGGTTGACATAAATTTAATGATGTAGATGATTTCCAATACCATGTTTGGGAAGATAATTAGGGGGAAAAGATATTTATTATCTTTAAAATGGAGATCCCCACATAAGTTTCTATCCAAAAAAGGAAATAAAAAAATAAAATTTATGTTATTAGATAGTTCTTGATATAAATGTTTATTTCCATCTTTTAAATAGGTCACAATGATTGGATGCATAGATGGAAAAAACGTGGGCCAATTGTGTACTCTTCACTGCCTTAAGGGGGACATCACATGACTATGGATAGTGGTTATAAAAACTAGTCACTGACCAAGCATTGATACATTAAAAAAATGTTGATCCCCTGCATAGGAGTGTGCACCAGGTTTCATAGTTTCCTCAAACATTGTAACCTCCTTGAACCCTATGTGCAGCCCAGCATTGCTACTCCAAACTATATTGTTGTGGTTATTAAATATCATCTAACCCTATATGCCAACTGTTTTCTTATTAAATCCGGTATTTAGGATCTGAACAAACTCCAAACACCTTCAGTATATCAATTATTTCATTGGGTTCTCAAAATATGTAAAAACTAGTAATTTAAATTAAAAAAACAAATGTACCTCATAGGGAACCCTTAGATCTTTTAATATTCTCTCTAAATGTAATTCATCCCATAATTTACCTTCCATGGGTGGTTATGAAATTCCTATGAATAACTCTGGAATTATAGCATGTAGGTAAACCTCCCACTCCAATGATGCATCCTGTAAACAATATTGTTTCTAGAGCACACGTACTAGAGGAACAAACCAGACCCAGAGAAAATTTGTCATCTTTTAAATGATATGAATAAAATGCTCCTAAAAGAAAAAATCTCTCTCCACATCATCTTTATAAAGATAAAAAATTTGATATGGGTCTGAATGATTATTGTGTAGCTATGATACATGGAATTCATTTTTCATAGAGAAATACCTCTGATGTAACTGTAATAGATATACTACCAACTCAAATCTCTCTAGTATCTTGATTGACCTAAAAAATCTATAATTTATTACCTTATCTCTTGACCCATCTATGTCCCATCATCATTGAGATTCATAATAATAATTAGTCCCCTAACTAGAGCTGTAGAGGTCCCTGATGGTGAATTTTATGTGATTTATACATTGAACATACAGTATCCATCCATTTTTGAATCATCCTAACATTCTCTAAAATCACTATCTCATGATGCGGTTGGAGAAATTATACATCTGATATCTCTAACTGAAACAATAGTGATCAATATGGTTTACCATAATAGTCAACATATGGATCCATCTGTATAGTCACTTAATTATCATTTTTGTTATCAAACTCAATTATAGTTATATTCCTCTCTAAAGAGCCCCCAAAAATCATGAACATATTCCCAAATCATTACCATATGAAACTAATAGTGTGATATGATTGTACATCAATATGAGGGTGATATTCCATGAACAGATGCACCAGTTTACCCAACACCCTTTCAAACTTTTTCCATAACCATGATGTAAACCATGAATCCCTTTTGGATACCATGGTATGAGGCTGTATATGCTATCATACAATATCGTTGTTATAAAAAGTACCATATTCATACACTAAGATTGTCTCTATGATCAGTAAGAGATCCTTCGTGACCCTATAAAAACCATATTTTAGTACTAACTTGAAGAGACCTCATCAAGACGGTCATGGAATCCATCATGAAATATTACCATTACCACTCATGAATTGGTAACAATTTTAAAATCCAAAATTGTCAATGATGTTAACAAATATCCTACTAAAATGTAGAACAACTCATGGATAAACTATCTACCTCATGTTTTATCCCTATCCACCAACACTTTTAATGTATATCAGGATACATCATGGTAACATCAGGATTCATGAACATACATTGGGCAGAAACACTCAAATTATCTCCTCACATATGTATGGAAAAGACTAACTATGAAAACTAATATATAAAAATTCACCCTCACATATAATACATGCAAGAGTCATTCCCACACCATTCATACACACCCATAATAGTATTCCCTATTAATTTGATAATTGTCTTATTATCAATATATCCAAAAGAATTTAGGTCACACCTAATTAATAATGTCATTTATTTCTCAGACTATCCTACAACATCATGTCAACCTATAAAAATAAAACTACAGGCTGCCACTTGCTACTGGACTCCTGAACATATTGTGTCTATGTCCTCCAACTTAAGGCACTAACCACTACATTTCAATTTCTAGTCATATAGGTAAGATCAATTTAGAAATATTATTGGTATTCGACCAACCTTCACTCCCTCACACTCATATCATTCTATGTAAATATATACCTAAGGATATTATGGTTTATGAAAAACAAAAAGCACACTTACATTAAATATTGTCTACAAAAGTAAAAATAATAAACAAATACATGAATCTCAATATCATGTGTCGGGTAATTACACTCTTATGGAATCATGTATTGAAAACTATATGCCATGAATCCATCCCCCACCATATGAATTTCTCTAATATATATACCTGATGCATCACAATACAATGTTTATCTACATCGCAACAATAGAAGAGTCCAGACTAGTTATAAAGTTTGTCTCCATTTCAATTCATGAAATTTTATCTCATAGGTGTTTATCATTAATAACATCACACCCTTATTATTCAATCCTTTAATTGTTTCTTCTAAGCCCAAGAAGTCATTTATGGAAAACCTACAGTATCCAGTTATACACAAGAAACATCATATCTGAAATATGTTCTGGGGATGCACATTGGAATCAATATATTTCACATTCTATGTGTCAACTAATTCTCCCATATCTATGAAAATATAAACCATTATGTGAATATTATGTACCCAAAAGTTTGAGATTGCGATCTGATCATATAATTAATTCTATCTCAGTGTATCCAAAATGATGTCAGGCTGTTTGGAAATGTCATTTTGATTGTTCGAATACATTAACATATCATACATTGATACCACCATAAAAGAATATTTATAAGTATGAAAAAAATATTTCACCATTTCCATGAAAACTTCTAACACACTCATGAGACAAAACATCATAACCACATTCTCATATAGAACATACCCACAACAAAAATTTGTAAGAGGTATGATTGTATGTTGAACATGAACCTGGTGACTTCCGGACCACATATTAATTTTTTTGGACAGATAATCTCCTCAAAGATGATCAAAATTTTAATTTATTTGGGGCGGAGGATAATGGTTCTTTAACATCAACTTGTTCTATTTTTGGTAATATACCCATAGCCTAAGGTTATTATCCCCTTTTTACCATAATAAAATTGCTAAAACCCAATGAGAAGTGATGCGTAGTAAAAACCTCTTTACATCAATGTCAACTAGCTACAACTTGTGATAGTATAACATTGTAGTATCCATCCTATAAGGTGTAATAAATACCAGTTCATCTCTTAAAACTAGAATTATGGATAACTACCCCACTCTCTTAAAAGGTAAGACAAAAAATCATGCTAAAAATTACAATAGAAATGATCCTTCCGTAGACAAAAATCCGCCTAATTTAGTCCCAAATTATCCAGATATAAACTATAAAGCTGGGTTGCCATTAAACCCAGCACATTATTCATTATTCTATATATACCATCCTAGAAATCCAATTCACCTATTTTAATATAAACATATCCCTATAATAATATAAATGTTATCCTCAAATGATACAAATAAACATGGGCTCAATTAGATATGTTCTAGTCCATTTCATGTACGACATCAAACCTTCTCGTCATGAGGAAAGTAATACATATGAAGTGAAACCCACATATCTCACGAGGGATATACATATAATGGAATCCGAAATCTTTTATAATTCCAAAAATGTATCAAATGTCATAAATCGATCATAATAATGAACAACGAGACCATGTCTCTCAATCACAGGTACGACTGTGAATCTTTGTGATTCAAATATATCAAAAAGCAAACACACTAGTGTAGATGCTTCTAATATTATATCCCTCACCATAGATAGACTCACACTCTTCTCTACTAGAACAATCTGTATATAATATATATGTCATGAACCATGGCCCAACGAATCTACCTCACTCTCTATAGTAATCCTAATATAATATCTACATAATAGTGGTGTATGGATTCCCCATCCACAAAATCCCACCTCATCCTAAAAAATCAACACTATTCCAGCTCCCAACTGAATGCATATCCATAAATCTGACTCCTAAACTAGGATTTAGAGAATGTCCCTTACACTTTCTACTAGAGTGAAGGTCCTCCCAAAAAGATGTACATATCACATCATACCACAAGATCAGTGCTCCAAGTATTCTAAATAATAGTGATTCCTCATATGTCCCCATATTTTTCACTGGGGTGAAAATTCTACCAAAGAAAACATCATAGTTGGTACTCCCCTCAAAAGAAGCATCAAAATGAAACAATTTTTCAATTGAGAATGAACCATTAGGTTGGCAGATTAAACCACCCTACACTATGCCACAACCTCACAAATTTTTTACTCTGTAATAATACCATATTTCCCTATCTTATTATTATTCATCATTCTAATCACATTAACCGATGAGAAAATGGAATGACTATGACCTTTGTTGAAGTGTCTCTCCCTCAATTCTTACTCAGTATGATATATCAGTGAAATCACTGCGGCTTTGAAAATTTGCCTGAATATTCTATCAAATTCATAGAACCCGGGTCGAGATGCATAAACTCAAATACCCTCACTGCACTCATTGTATGAGAGAATATTTTGTCATAAAAACTGTATAAGAAATCACTCCAATATATATTTATTAATGAGTTTTCATGGTTTAAATCATACCATTTGTTATTTTTTACTTCTAAAAGAATATATGTTATGATCATCACACTCTTATTATGAGGTTTCTCTAGATGATCAAATATCGATAAATTAATCTTAAGACAGAACTCAAAAACATGGGGACCACCATCCAAGAACAATAAGGAGTATGTTGCTGTTGGAACACACATATCATCTCTTCTATTGATGATCAAGCTTGTAGCGCTCCATGAAAACAATCCACATAGAATAAATAACAACATGGAATTGGTTCTGAAAACTGTATCAGGAAAAACTACTAGAATATCATCTAGTACTATGGGAAGATCTACTGGTACTACATGGATGACCACCTCTGTAGAATGGTCATTTTCACCCTCCTGATGTATGATTGGAGGTTGTCATAGGGGTATGTCTCTACAATTCCAAGACTTAGAAAAGTTCAATAACTAGAATGTAATAGTTTAAAATGAAAGACATGTTAAATCCTACATATAATCAATCCATAACCCTTTTCCAACTACTAATTATATGACTATGTTAAATGTAATTTTCATGAACATCGTAAGACACCTTGCCTACTACACAATCTAAAGAAGGATCAATATCATGTTCTCTGTTTCTACAATTTCAATGTCATTTTTAATTCAATTTTATATCACAATTACCTTTTAAGTTTTTTAACAAGATGGTTACGAACTTATGATCCATAAGGTCACATACAGATCATGAACCAAAGTATTGCTTCCATTTTATCCATTCCATAACTCATTCCAACACACGTGACTAATGGTAATTGACTAAAAATGAAATAATTAACTTATTAGTATGTCTGTTGTAGAAATATTTGTAAAAAAATAAATTTATTTTATATAAGGAACTCTATGTAATAAATATTTTTCTCAGGAAAATGCACACAATTCTAGCATGAAGCATTTATATCACAAAAGGCACATTTTACAACTTCATGTTGTCATACATTGCATCCTATATAGAATGGAATAATGGATGGAATGTGAATTCTAATAGTTTCCTAAGATGACTAATTATATTAATACCCTATTCTCATTATAAAATTGTAAATTAAATCCTTAATCATATCAATAATAATATCATAATCCATATTTATCACCAAATGATGTATTAAAATCAATCACAATAGTTATAATACTGAAATATAGAAATATTCATTTATTGAGTTTTTTATTTTTCTCTATGTTGAGGTTTGTACATCTAGGAAAAACACTTTACAAAATTGAAAACCAAATGATAACATCATTTCCATTTTTTCAAAATAGTAATGATAAGAATTAAAAAATATTGAATACCACATTGTAACATCCCAAGAAGGAAGCCATAAAACGATACCCCAAACTACTGGATCACATGGATTCCAAAAAAACTACACATATTCAATAGGATTACAACTAGATTATTGGGAATAGGTTGTATAAGAGGTGTAAAAATTACATCATTTGATAGTGATGAAAAATGATAATAAAAAAATATCATTTAATAGAGGAAGATGATAAAAATCCTGAATTAATATAATAATCGAATATAGTAATAAATAAACAATTCCATATGTAACCTAATATAGAAGATGCAGTGTCATGTAATTTACTTATAATGTAGAAAAAATTATTCAATAATTTAGTAAAATACATCGAGCATATTACCAAAAAAAATTGTCTCAATAAGAAACATGAGCCTAGATCAGTCATGCGATCTCCTCCACCTAAGCATTACATAAATGAAGTATCAGGTTGTGGGGACTATTCAAAATACATATACGAAACCATGATGTCATTCCAAGTATCCAAGACCATCTAGAATTGGGTGTGAGATAACAAATAGTTGTATGCCACTAATGTAGTCTATATCAAATTCAACCGTTATGATTTAAACAAAATTAGTTTTCAATATATCATAAGTAAAAAGTTATTGAATGTTTAGTGATATATATATATTATTATAATATTCATCCTACAAAGTAACCATACATTAAAATTTCATTCTCCAATAAGAAGGGAAACTATAAAGTATACAAACTAGTGTAATATTATCAATTTACCAACTGTACTATGATATCTTCAGGCAAGATATGCATAATAAATAAAAAATACCAAATGAACTATCAGGGTAATACATTATTTTAACATATAATATGACCTCATTATAATAAATAGTCCATAAAATATCCCACATTATCACTCTGTACAATAAAATATATTCCACAATAGATTCATCATGAAATAAAAATTATCAGACAAGAAAGGTCTATTTCCAAGGTATATAATTACTAGGCATCCTCATATCATCATAGAAGCATCCCGATTGAAACATGGTATTGAATAGGGTGGGTTATAGAGTCATGTTATCATAATTATTTCATTGTGAGCCTCATAACATTATATCCAAGAAGTAGGAAGGCCTAAGACATCCTACAAAATCAAGAACCAAAGTGGTAAAAGGTCTAAGTCATATCGTGCCATAAACAAGACCCATGAAGTAGAAATGTCATTAAAACATTATTGAATTAGGATCCATGGTATAAAATCCATGTTATCCACTACCATAATTATATAAATATTTCATTTCATTCACATTCTATAAACATTCCACATGTTTATTAAGCTCATACAAAAATTCCAACAAAACAATTAAATAAATTCACATCATGTAAAAACATGTAAAATGTGTCATATATAACCCAAAAAATATCAATTAAAATATCATTCATCATTAAAAGTATCTAAACAACTAGGTATGTTTACATAAACTGAACAAGTGGTATAATATAGGGAGATACATGGGTTCATCTAATGGGTGGCCTAGGTTGGGGAAATAACCTCAGAAAAATGTATTAGTGGGTCAGACAAACCCATTACAAATCATTCATTTCAAAAAATAATTAATTATTGGGGAACTAAGTGAATTCATAATGTATTGAACAATTACAGTTGTGCTTATAAAACACCAGACCCTATGTTAATGGTATATTTTACATACCATAGTCCTATAGTGGTGCAATAAACCAGTTTTGATCAATGATTTGGATAAGATCGAGGGAAAATTTAAGAATATATGGAAAGCCTACAAATAAGGAATATTAAATTACACATATATAACATCATCTATATTAATTAAATCAAATGATGAAACATGTAGAATGAATAACTCATTATCGTGAATCTGACGATACAGAAAACATTCAATTCTAATTTCAAATGAAAAATCTATAGTAAAACGTGTGGATTTACAAAAAAATCGATATCCCCATGCAATAAGATGTCACCATAGGTAATACGAATGAACATTTAGGTTATATGATACATTATGGGTGAAATTTTTATACTCACTTTTTTAAATAGCTTGCATATTTTGTTCTCACAGTTGAATAAATGGAATGCCAAATGTGCGCCAATCAATACCATCATGGGGAATTCACATGGTTCTGGAGTGTAGTTAGAAAAACTATGTGATGATTGTGAGTGGTGTATCTATTAAAAACTACATATCCCCCACATAAGCATGAGCATCATGTTCCATGGATTCCTAAAATCATAAATCCTCCTATGACCATGTGCTTATCCCCACATGATTAATTTTTACCATGCGATATTGCACTCATGATTTCCCTTAAATGGGTATCCTTGTTGTTTTCCGCCATAATCCAGGATATGGTCTCTGAATGATCATCGAACACCCCCAATACACCAATGATCTCATTGGGTACTAACAATTGGTAAAAAAAGAATTTAAACCAAAAATATATATATATGTAACTTAGAGGAAAACCAAACATCATACATGTATTGGTTATAAAATATCATGCTGGGTTTATAGGGCCTAGTGAATTTCCTAATATGTGAGATGTGATATACTTGAGTGTGGGAATAGTTCTATGTCTGTAGTTCCCATGTGTTGAAATAGTGTGATTTTTTATGGATTTGGGGCCTTATTTTTTATGTGTGTGCTTAATTATGATAATTTTATACGTTATGGACCCTACTGGGGAGAGGGATCTATAGGTTTGGCCCTATCATTTGTGAGATGGTTCATTATAGAATACCATGAGAGAGATAGAGTCTGAGTGTTCATGATATAGATAATGAAATACGAGGAATGGTTTGTGGTATGTGACATTTCCATTAGTATTGATGGGTCGAGAGACACCCATGATGTCATGTTCATGATATGATACAAAATGTTGATGAGGTACGCTACCATGATTGATAATGTTGTTGGTTGGAATTTTAATTCAATGTTGTATCATGATCCATTAGATTGTGGGTCAAGGGATTAGACAAAAACTACACTAATAATTTGGGTAAATTATGGGTTATTGTAATGCCCCAAGATTTTATGAAAAATATTCTTTTTAATTTCATTAATGTCTTGTGTTGTACGCTACAACAAAAGAAGCTTTCACAATACGCATCCTTGACTTTCCTTCCGTTACACGCAATCGCGACCTTCCTCGATAGCGTGTGTAGTACGCAATACTGAGTTTCACGAAACAACGATATGCTATTAAAATATTATTAAAACTAGCCGTTATGAATAGTAATAACCACTTTTTGGAAATTTTGTAAATTTTATTTTTCAAAATGGAATTCATTTTTGGATTCGGAGTATCGAATTTAGCTTAAGGTGAAATTTTGGTACTTTTCGGATAACTTTCATATTCTAATGAATAGTGAAAATTACTAAATTATAATTAAAAACAACTTTTTTAATCGAAATAATTAATAGTGATAAATTATTAATTTGAGTGGTTTTAAATTATATTTAGAATATATTTTTACAATTTAATACAATGTTGGTCATTGTTTGTAATTTCACATTTAAACCAGACATAATCAAGTGTCAATCTTTTGATAGATTTTGTTTCTTAAAAAACACGCTATTTGTTTTAACAGCGGGATTTAATTATAAAATTAATTAATGCAACTTCTATGCTATGAATTTGGTAAAATAGACTTCATTTTTGAATTCGGAATATGAAATATAGCTTAGGATGAAATTTTGGCATTTTTCTGAAAACTTTCAATTTTTGATGAATAGTGAAACCACTAAGTGGTAGGTTAAAAACGGAATTTTGCATAAAACTTAATTTTACCGCTTCTGTGAATGGAATTTCGAAAATCCGAGAGACACGGTTAATATCAAGGACTAAAATGTGGTTCAATGAGATGAAAATAATTTTTTGGTGAATAGTAACTTTTTACTTTTTTTACCACGGTTAATAGTAAATAGGGTAACTAAGGGTAAATATGATATTAATATTACCCTAACACATGTCCTAATTCTATTGGACAAGTGTAATTCGACCAAAAACAAACTTAGGAATAAAATATGACCATTTAGGCCCACTTGGATTAGATTAGGACATTTATTATTAATTTATTTAAAGAAGGGTTAAAATAGTTAAAATCAAAGTTTAATAAGTAAATCATTTTTAATATGGGGTTATACATAAGCTAAATTCGACTATAAATATTCATTAGAAAGCTAAAAAGATTTCCTACATGATGGTATTTTATTTGTAATTTTTAGACAGCATATAATATAATTTATTTATGACACAAAGATGATGCAGTAATTATCTTATTAATGAAATATTGACATAATTGATAATATAAATACCAAAATAAATGTAATTTAAGACTTTTTATGAATTCCACTAATTTTCTAGGTTACTATGATATATTAGTGTTGATTTAATCAACTTGGTTCGAATATATAATTCTGTTATGACTTTCAAAAAAATCATATATCAAATAGTGTCAAAATTGACACAAAATAGTTTTTAAATCAAATATTATATTATTAATTGTTATTTTATTCCTAAAAATCTAAGGTTCGGCCAAATGACTTAGATAAGGATATATGTATTAATAATATACAATTTGGGGTTCGTTTGGCATGTTATAGTAAGTGTATTAACCATATAGTGAAAGAAAACAAAAAGACACGGTAAAAGTTAAATTATTTAACTTAGAGTTAAATCTAATTGATAAGGTTTAAAATAAGATCCAAACATGTATAAATTTGATTGGTTGATGATATTACAACCCTATCTCATCTAAGCTTCGAATATGAGTCATTTTTTGAGGTTTTTAAGTGGGGTTATATTTATTATAAATTAATATTTTTAAGAATTCCTAAGGTGCCCCTCTCCTCCCTTATAAAAGGACACCTCCTCCCCCTCCTCCTCACACCAATTTGAGCACTCAAGCTCGGCCAAACCCTGCCAAAATCCCTTCTCCACTTCCCTAGCAACATCCTAGAGGTTCTGGTCTTCCTCAAAGACCAATTCTAGTGCCCTAAGAGGAGGTCTCAAAGAGGCACTTCAAAGAAGAGGTAATTACCGTTACCAATTCTTTCATGTTTATTTCTTCTTCCACTTCTTCTTCTTAGGTTGTTTCATTATGAAGTAATAACATCAGTATCACTCATATACTGATATGTTATTATAAGTATGAAACAACCCTATTTCACCATCTATCCATCCTACGGAAAAAGAAATCACCGCGCGTGCGTACGTACGGAATACCGTCTCCACGCCGTGGTGTAATCTATTTTCCACCACCACCTTACATGGATGGGTATAATGGTGTAAAGAATAACTATACATAGTTATTACAACATCATAATGATTCTGATATATTTTATAATCCACTCCAATTCAATTCAATATTTATAGAAATGATATCATCGCTCGTGCGTACGTACGGAATACCGTCTCCACGACGCGATGAGATTCATTCTCCATGTTAACCATTTAAGAATGATTATAATGTATATATAAGAAATAATAATGAAATACATGACATTATAAAGCTACTGGATTTATGTATATATATATACATATGTATGTCATCTACTTACTTCCATTTCAAGACAATAAGGAAAGAAAAACAGCGTTCATGCGTACGTACGGACTACCGTCTCCATGAACGGTGTTTTTCATTTTATTTATCTATCTATTATATATATATATACTGAATATATATGATATATAAATCATATTTTATATTCTGGAAGTAAGTAAATCATGATATAAGTAATAATGATGTCAAGAACAACAAGTCAAAACACCTACGATAAATGAAACGATTTTACCCAAAACGCTTCTTTAACATGGAATTTACAAAAGAACGGGTAATATAATGTCATAAGTGAACCATATATGATATCATAACAATGAATATGATTCTGTAATAAGTCAATGACATTATTTAAATCATTATACAGGAGGTTCGGACACATACGAAGCAAATTGGACCTAAGGTAAGGGAAATATCACAATCTCATTTTTATCCGAGATTGTTTATTCGTAAGTATTTACTGGGGTGTATTTTATCATCCACATCCATGTTTCATCAAAATGTAATATTATTTCCATCCACCTACAATTGTTTAAATCCATTTTTACCCTTCGGTGAGTTTTTAGTAATATGTATGAAAGGAATCTTTTGTCGTACGAGGTACTTTTTGACTTTTCCGACAAAAGTACGAAGAATGTTTTTTTTAACTTATACGGCACGAACGGATTTCTACTGTTTTATAAAGCCTTATTTTTATGAAGCTTCCTCTAAAAGATTTCATGACTATTTTCAATAAAATCTCTTTCTTTTAAAGTTGCATGATGTTTTGTGAAAAGAAATTGATTTTGAAGAAGAAAGGATATTTTCCTCAAGAATTCAATTCAAGTGTTTTATCAAAATTATTTTCCATCTAAGATAATAAAGAGTTCTGTTTCTATCCATATTTTTACATTGATTTGACTATGTTGTGATGGAATTATGTTTATGAATTCCTTTATCTTATATGAATGGTTTTATGATGTCATGTTGTTTAAGAATCCCATTTTTATTACATGGGTTATGAAATGATGTATGATTTATGATTTTGTGGCACACATAAGAAAGGATTCATTAAGAGATGGGTGGGACCTATATCTCCCTCCAATGCATTGGGTAAAGATTTTATATCTCATGAGATAGACATGGCTGGAATGGTAGGTTATACCGGTTCAGTGAAACAGGACTGAAACGAGGATTACTCGATTCAGAAAGGGACTTTGTCCACTAAGATAGTCTTGGCAATGAGTCTTGACTAACAAGAAATGATTCTCTATGATTATGTGTGTATGCCACAATGAGTAATGTTTTAAGTTATGATTTCATTTCACTACTATGATTTATCCCATGTTATGAAATTATGCTCTCTTTTGCAGGTTAAGATTTCCAAAAATGTTATGTTCTTATGAAAATTATGTGATTGATATTTCCTTTGTTTACCCTTACTGAGAATTTGAGCTCACCCTTTTATGTTTTCTTTTCCCCAGGATATAAAGAAAGGTTTTAGGTAAAAAAAAGGGGATGACCTTTATGGGAGATATTGAAGAACTTTCACCACGATTAGAAGATTACGTTCCGAGTTTCCAAAGACACTAAACTATTACGATCCTTTAGTGTGTGTTTTTGTTATGTACTAAGTATTCCGCAAAAGTAATGTAATGTCAATGTACGTCAAGATACGGGTCTCTACAGTTGGTATCAGAGGAAAGGTTTAGTCAACCTTTGGAAACTAGGATGCGAGAACTTTAGTGAGATCCCTAGAGATATTTCTAAGGTATGTCTAGGGATGTCTCTAAGGTTAAGTATACGTATAGGTTATAGTCCTAGAATTACGCTAACGATCTTCGAATTTAACCTAAGATGTTAGATATTGAGGGTACTAACCCTTTATTATGTTGTTTTCCCTAGCATGATTTTTGCCTCTCACACAATTCTTTTGGGGTTTTAGACGATGGCTGGAACCCGAAGGAACCGTGTTAATGCGGAATGTGATGGGCAATGCAATGATTGTACCCCTGAGCAACCAAACGATATAGGAGCTGGAATGCAAAATCTTGTAGCCATGCTCACAAAACTTTCTCAAGCTATGAATCATGCAGGACTTCCAAACGAGCAAAGGAAGGAGCAACATTCTGTTGAATCCTTCATGAGGCAGCGTCCACCTTCTTTCAGTGGGTCTACTGATCCATTAGTTGCTGAACAATGGATTAGTACTACTGAAAAGATATTTTCAGTTCTTCAATGTTCTGAACATGATAAAGTCATCCTAGCAGTGTATCGTTTGGAAGGAGATGCTGATCAATGGTGGAATCTTATTAAGAATACAAGGCAAAGGGATGAAATTGAGTCTATGGAATGGGACGAGTTCAAGAACTTATTTTTCAATAAGTACTTCCCTCGTATTCTTCGAACAAAGATGGAGAAAGAGTTTCTTGAACTGAAGCAAAGGGACGATGAATCTGTTGGTACCTATGAAGCAAATTTTACAAGACTTGCAAGGTATGCTTCTGGAATTATCATCCAACCTGAAAGTAAAGTTGATCGATTTTTCAGTGGCTTAAAACCAAGTCTTCGAAGGGCATTAGCTATAAGAGACTTCAGTAGCTATGAAGAAATTGTGCGTTGTGCTATCAAGGTAGAAATGGAAGTTGGTGTTACATATCCATCTCATGGTTTTGACAAGAAACGAAAGATGGAGTTCAAGGAGAAATCTCAGAATAATGGTGAAAAGAAGATGAATGTTTCCTTATGCACAAAGTGTGGAAAGAAGCATGGTGGAGATTGTCTAAAAGGGACTAGAAAATGTTTTAAGTGTGGAAAAGAAGGTCATCGAGCAGCTGAGTGTCGAAGTAATGGAAAAAGGGTTTCTAATGATAAAGCAAACACTGCAGAGAACGCACCACCAACACTTCAATGCTTCAAGTGAAAGGAAATGGGGCATTATGCTAATAATTGCCCTAATCCAAGGGTTAGTGATGATCAACATGAGCAACCACTGAAGGCAAAGGACAAAGGGAAATCACATGCGATCACTATTGGCAATGTTGAATATGACAACGATGTGGTGGAATGATTAAGTGTTTATGTAATGGGATTCCAAAATAATGTTGTATCATTGAGTATTGCAATATTTATTGATGTGGTATTCAAAGTGATTGAGATATTTTTTTTGGAAATAAGATGATATGCGCATAATGAAGACGAGAAAATGAAATGTTTAATAGTATTCATGAGCTCATGATTGATATAAGGACTAAGTGATATCATGGTTTGAGTATAAATAATTTTGAGGATTTTGGTATGTGTAAAGTGTTAACTTTTAACTGCATTCAAGTTTTCACTAAGGTTCAATGGGTATTCAAGAGTATACATGATTAAGGACTTTGAATGTTTGGAATGTGACCAAAAAAAAAACATATCTTATGATATATGGGGATCAACGATGATATTAAATCTCTGGTAATTGTTTTCACTATGTTATGAGAGTGGACTGCAGTATTATGGATAAGCCTAAAGATTGGAATGGATTGTGTTGGACGATATTATTGATGGGATGTTATAGTAGTTTTGGAAAAAGGACAACCTGCAGGACGGGCGACAGCCCATCGCTTCGGACAAGGCTGTGGGAATCGAACCCACAACCGAAGTGCGACTGGCCTTTATCGCCTACCACTGACCTACAGGAAGTCCCTGTTTAGTAGAAACTAGTTTTATTATATTAAGCAGTATGATATATGAAGTATAAGTCCATTTTAGGAACCATATATGATTAATCTCACTATAGATCGACTTATGTATATAAGTTTTACTAACCTTTTGTTTGAGACAGATGGAATGACCTGTCATTCTATCACATGATCTGCTAACACATCACGAATAACAAATTCAACTTCATTTATTTAAGAGATGAAGTAGAAATTGTTCAAGGCACGAACAAAAGTGAGATTTTACCAAAATAAAGTAAGTATTTATTCTAAGCAAATTTTCAACTTTAGGGAAATGATCTTGAAAACCAAAAATGTTGTCCTAGTGATCTTATACCTGATGAATCAGATGGTACCTTATATCATCACAAATCTATGGATTTGTGATTACTGGCTTTTCCATAGCCATGTTCTCTACCACTCTCCATCAGAACATGATGGTTAGATTTTTCTTCCATATCCATATTTTCACCTATGTGGAAACCCAGTGATTAGTATATTTGGGTAATCGTTACATTTCATACTTTAGTTTTTAAATCCATGTTTTGGTATTCCTTTTTACGATATGGGTTTCTATCAAAGAAAATTTTGAATAGTAAACCATTTATAACCCCGACGAATTTCGAGGGCGAAATTCCTTTTAAGGGGGGTAGAATGTAACGCCCCAAGATTTTATGAAAAATATTCTTTTTAATTTCATTAATGTCTTGTGTTGTACGCTACAACAAAAGAAGCTTTCACAATATGCATCCTTGACTTTCCTTCCGTTACACGCAATCGCGACCTTCCTCGATAGCGTGTGTAGTACGCAATACTGAGTTTCACGAAACAACGATATGCTATTAAAATATTATTAAAACTAGCCGTTATGAATAGTAATAACCACTTTTTGGAAATTTTGTAAATTTTATTTTTCAAAATGGAATTCATTTTTGGATTCGGAGTATCGAATTTAGCCTAAGGTGAAATTTTGGTACTTTTCGGATAACTTTCATATTCTAATGAATAGTGAAAATTACTAAATTATAATTAAAAACAACTTTTTTAATCGAAATAATTAATAGTGATAAATTATTAATTTGAGTGGTTTTAAAGTATATTTAGAATATATTTTTACAATTTAATACAATGTTGGTCATTGTTTGTAATTTCACATTTAAACCAGACATAATCAAGTGTCAATCTTTTGATAGATTTTGTTTCTTAAAAAAACACGCTATTTGTTTTAACAGCGGGATTTAATTATAAAATTAATTAATGAAACTTCTATGCTATGAATTTGGTAAAATAGACTTCATTTTTGAATTCGGAATATGAAATATAGCTTAGGATGAAATTTTGGCATTTTTCTGAAAACTTTCAATTTTTGATGAATAGTGAAACCACTAAGTGGTAGGTTAAAAACGGAATTTTGCATAAAACTTAATTTTACCGCTTCTGTGAATGGAATTTCGAAAATCCGAGAGACACGGTTAATATCAAGGACTAAAATGTGGTTCAATGAGATGAAAATAATTTTTTGGTGAATAGTAACTTTTTACTTTTTTTACCACGGTTAATAGTAAATAGGGTAACTAAGGGTAAATATGATATTAATATTACCCTAACACATGTCCTAATTCTATTGGACAAGTGTAATTCGACCAAAAACAAACTTAGGAATAAAATATGACCATTTAGGCCCACTTGGATTAGATTAGGACATTTATTATTAATTTATTTAAAGAAGGGTTAAAATAGTTAAAATCAAAGTTTAATAAGTAAATCATTTTTAATATGGGGTTATACTTAAGCTAAATTCGACTATAAATATTCATTAGAAAGCTAAAAAGATTTCCTACATGATGGTATTTTATTTGTAATTTTTAGACAGCATATAATATAATTTATTTATGACACAAAGATGATGCAGTAATTATCTTATTAATGAAATATTGACATAATTGATAATATAAATACCAAAATAAATGTAATTTAAGACTTTTTATGAATTCCACTAATTTTCTAGGTTACTATGATATATTAGTGTTGATTTAATCAACTTGGTTCGAATATATAATTCTGTTATGACTTTCAAAAAAATCATATATCAAATAGTGTCAAAATTGACACAAAATAGTTTTTAAATCAAATATTATATTATTAATTGTTATTTTATTCCTAAAAATCTAAGGTTCGGCCAAATGACTTAGATAAGGATATATGTATTAATAATATACAATTTGGGGTTCGTTTGGCATGTTATAGTAAGTGTATTAACCATATAGTGAAAGAAAACAAAAAGACACGGTAAAAGTTAAATTATTTAACTTAGAGTTAAATCTAATTGATAAGGTTTAAAATAAGATCCAAACATGTATAAATTTGATTGGTTGATGAGATTACAACCCTATCTCATCTAAGCTTCGAATATGAGTCATTTTTGGAGGTTTTTAAGTGGGGTTATATTTATTATAAATTAATATTTTTAAGAATTCCTAAGGTGCCCCTCTCCTCCCTTATAAAAGGACACCTCCTCCCCCTCCTCCTCACACCAATTTGAGCACTCAAGCTCGGCCAACCCCTGCCAAAATCCCTTCTCCACTTCCCTAGCAACATCCTAGAGGTTCTGGTCTTCCTCAAAGACCAATTCTAGTGCCCTAAGAGGAGGTCTCAAAGAGGCACTTCAAAGAAGAGGTAATTACCGTTACCAATTCTTTCATCTTTATTTCTTCTTCCACTTCTTCTTCTTAGGTTGTTTCATTATGAAGTAATAAAATCAGTATCACTCATATACTGATATGTTATTATAAGTATGAAACAACCCTATTTCACCATCTATCCATCCTACGGAAAAAGAAATCACCGCGCGTGCGTACGTACGGAATACCGTCTCCACGCCGTGGTGTAATCTATTTTCCACCACCACCTTACATGGATGGGTATAATGGTGTAAAGAATAACTATACATAGTTATTACAACATCATAATGATTCTGATATATTTTATAATCCACTCCAATTCAATTCAATATTTATAGAAATGATATCATCGCTCGTGCGTACGTACGGAATACCGTCTCCACGACGCGATGAGATTCATTCTCCATGTTAACCATTTAAGAATGATTATAATGTATATATAAGAAATAATAATGAAATACATGACATTATAAAGATACTGGATTTATGTATATATATATACATATGTATGTCATCTACTTACTTCCATTTCAAGACAATAAGGAAAGAAAAACAGCGTTCATGCGTACGTATGGACTACCGTCTCCATGAACGGTGTTTTTCATTTTATTTATCTATCTATTATATATAAATATATACTGAATATATATGATATATAAATCATATTTTATATTCTGGAAGTAAGTAAATCATGATATAAGTAATAATGATGTCAAGAACAACAAGTCAAAACACCTACGATAAATGAAACGATTTTACCCAAAACGCTTCTTTAACATGGAATTTAGAAAAGAACGGGTAATATAATGTCATAAGTGAACCATATATGATATCATAACAATGAATATGATTCTGTAATAAGTCAATGACATTATTTAAATCATTATACAGGAGGTTCGGACACATACGAAGCAAATTGGACCTAAGGTAAGGGAAATATCACAATCTCATTTTTATCCGAGATTGTTTATTCGTAAGTATTTACTGGGGTGTATTTTATCATCCACATCCATGTTTCATCAAAATGTAATATTATTTCCATCCACCTACAATTGTTTAAATCCATTTTTACCCTTCGGTGAGTTTTTAGTAATATGTATGAAAGGAATCTTTTGTCGTACGAGGTACTTTTTGACTTTTCCGACAAAAGTACGAAGAATGTTTTTTTTAACTTATACGGCACGAACGGATTTCTACTATTTTATAAAGCCTTATTTTCATGAAGCTTCCTCTAAAAGATTTCATGACTATTTTCAATAAAATCTCTTTCTTTTAAAGTTGCATGATGTTTTGTGAAAAGAAATTGATTTTGAAGAAGAAAGGATATTTTCCTCAAGAATTCAATTCAAGTGTTTTATCAAAATTATTTTCCATCTAAGATAATAAAGAGTTCTGTTTCTATCCATATTTTTACATTGATTTGACTATGTTGTGATGGAATTATGTTTATGAATTCCTTTATCTTATATGAATGGTTTTATGATGTCATGTTGTTTAAGAATCCCATTTTTATTACATGGGTTATGAAATGATGTATGATTTATGATTTTGTGGCACACATAAGAAAGGATTCATTAAGAGATGGGTGGGACCTATATCTCCCTCCAATGCATTGGGTAAAGATTTTATATCTCATGAGATAGACATGGCTGGAATGGTAGGTTATACCGGTTCAGTGAAACAGGACTGAAACGAGGATTACTCGATTCAGAAAGGGACTTTGTCCACTAAGATAGTCTTGGCAATGAGTCTTGACTAACAAGAAATGATTCTCTATGATTATGTGTGTATGCCACAATGAGTAATGTTTTAAGTTATGATTTCATTTCACTACTATGATTTATCCCATGTTATGAAATTATGCTCTCTTTTGCAGGTTAAGATTTCCAAAAATGTTATGTTCTTATGAAAATTATGTGATTGATATTTCCTTTGTTTACCCTTACTGAGCATTTGAGCTCACCCTTTTATGTTTTCTTTTCCCCAGGATATAAAGAAAGGTTTTAGGTAAAAAAAAAGGGGATGACCTTTATGGGAGATATTGAAGAACTTTCACCACGATTAGAAGATTACGTTCCGAGTTTCCAAAGACACTAAACTATTACGATCCTTTAGTGTGTGTTTTTGTTATGTACTAAGTATTCCGCAAAAGTAATGTAATGTCAATGTACGTCAAGATACGGGTCTCTACAGTTATACATGTAATGGAATGAGAGGAGGAGGTGATGGGATTCTTTTATGGAGGTGAATAAGTTATAATCACGTTTCATGATGGATTGATTAAAACACGGTGACCTAACACAAAAAATGATATGGTGGCCTGGTTAGTAAATCATATCAATGTTTTTAAGTTATATGATTAATCTTACTCATTGATACATGTTCATGAAGGTTTATTATTGTTTCATTTGTGGAGATCCAACTAAAAATTATTTCACACAACTAGTGTGAACACCTTGTATCTCATAAAATATTTAATTTTTAATTCCTATTCATGTATCAAATGTGTAATGGGTCCAACAAGATCTTCTTTATAGGTGTTTATATATAGAGATTTTGAGGCTCTGATATTGTAGTAGGGATCATGTTTATTTTTTTTCTTATTGTGTTTCTTGTAAAGGTGATCATCCTAGTGATCGATCAATGCATGCTTGGATGATTGTGTGTTTGTATGAATTCATTGTTATGTTTTAATATAACATTGTGATTATTTTATTTTTCATAGTCTGATTATGGTTGTTAATTTATTATTTATTTTATATTATCTGTTTTACCCTAATGTGAGGGCATAGTTTCGTCATTTCAGTGATTTTATCCTCACGACTAGTCAGTAGCCAATCGTATATAAGGATACATGCTTGAGGATAGATAACAGTCCAACTTAGATATGAATTTTTGTGCTCGGATATCAAAAATTGGTATAACATATTTAAAATTTTCCTTACTATTCTTGGAGATGGTATACAAATGGTATAGGAATGTATTTGAAGAACTAATGGACCTCAGAATAGCGAGTCATGAACTCCATTCTAATGGGATTTCATAGTTACATGTTGTTGGTGTTTATTATTTATGGATATGATTAGTATTATTATTCAATATGACGGGTTTACATGAGATGTTTTTTGTTATTATTTTACCTTGTAAAGATGGAAATATATATGTTCATGCATCTTTTATAGACCGTATGAATCACAGGAAATACATGTTCTTGTGTATGATTGGATTTTCTCATTAGGATAATGCTTTTTAAAGTTTTGATAGAAAACAATATAGTTTTTTATAAAAATTTTAAGGTGGTTGTACTCAACAGAGAAGTTGTATTATATCTGATGATATGTTATATGGATCTTAGTGAATAATTATCTCATGTGGTTCCTATACAATATCATATACAAGGGATTTAGTTTAACCATTGGTTTTTGGTAAATGCATTGAATGCCTAAGGAATGATATAATTATGTGAAATGTTTTCCATTATATTTAATTTTTAATTACCTAAAGTGTCTATAATAACATATAAATGTTTTTAAATATATATTTTTTGTTTCTTTAAAGATAATATAACCATATATCTGAGGAATGGGATGAGAATTTTATTGGTATTTTGGAATATAATTTGATTGTCTAATTTTTTGTATGATGTTTCAGTATTAAGGGAAGGATCAATTAGATTCCTAGAAATGTTTTATATAGATACACATTCACGTGGTAGGTTTGGAGCATTAATATATTTTTTTGGTTTAGGAATGATTCCCAAGTGTTGAGCGATAATGTTATGGTTTAATGGTTGACTGAGATGAAATTGGTTATTGAATGAGATTTTCAAATATTTTTTTGGGTTAGGCTTGTGAATCTATTTATTATGGTATCTGGATCAAGGTAGAGGGACTTGGTATTTTCAATCATGTTACACAAAATCAGGCAATCATTGGGTCTGGATAATATCGAAGAGAATTTTGGTTATGAAACTGTGTGAGGGTTCATTATGGATCAGTCATCCTTGGAGAAGAGAGTGAGTATTGGATTATATTTATGTAGAAAGTTTGTTTTATGTATTGCAAACTAAGTTTTTCTTATATGTAGGGATGTTTGATTATTAGGTCTTTGAATATGCATTGTCTATGTTGGTTGAGAATTTTTCGTGTTTGGGATGATCCCGAGTGGTGCATCAGAAATTGATTAGTGTTGAGGCACTCACAGACAAGATGAGATAAGGGTCCTGATCCTTGTCAATTTTTAATGGGATGGGGTTGAGTGGTGATGTACCTTTTTGGGTTGGCCTGGAAGGAGCTGTGTCAGTGAATCCATATGGAGGGACCAATTAATTATTTTTTGGATATGGTGATCTACATTTATAGTGGTTTATTGAATATTTAATATGTCATTACTATAAGTTTGTATATATTAGGTGGTAAATATTTTTGTTGGTTCTATGGTATTATTGAGTTTACCAAATCTAATAATATCATGTGGTACTAGTTGGAGTGTCAGCTATTGTTTGGGTGTTTATTTTTGTAGGGAGACACTGATCAAACTTCTATTCTAGGGAGACTCGTATCGGTTGTAGGTAGATGTAATTTGATTCGGCTGGGTCATGTATTCTTTGTGGCTGATAGGAATGATAACTGAGGTGTCATTGGGATGTAAGTGCATAAGGGGATCCAAATTCATATAGTTCCATAGAAAATACCATATTCATGGTTTAGAAGTGGTGTTAGTAATAGTTGAGTATAATTGAGAGTATTTCATATTAGAGGAGTTGTAGTTATTTCGGTATGTTCATGATTATCAGAGAGGATATTTCATGGTCCAACAATGGAGTTACACTATGAGTCAGTTTTAGGCTTCCATTTAGGGAATTAGATGATCTTGTGACACCTTTAGAAGTTAAGGAGTTGTTATCAGGTAGTGAGATGATGCAATAAAAAGTAAAAATGATAATTTTGGTATAATTCATGCAGTGGAGGGACATTTAGAATTTTTTCATGGAATTTTATGTTGTGGGGTCAATACAAAAAAAAGTGTATCACTGGACCACTAGAAAAAAAATTTCATAGAAAACTATTTTTGTGGGGAGAACAATGGATGGAAATATAGATTTTCTATCAAGAGACACATTGTGGGGATCACTATAATCTATATGATCAATCTGGTAAGTATATAGCATTGTATCTAGTGGGATTGATGTGGATGAAGTCAATCTCTGAGTTTTAATATTGGCAAGATGGTTGATCGACTTATGCTGAATAGTGTTCTTAGGTGTTGGAGTGGCGTAGTGGAATCTAATTTTCTATTTTAAATGAGATTGTTTTGTGATTATAAGGAATTTGTGACTATAAAATTTCATATGTAATGGTTTTAGAGATACAGTAAAATTTCATAGATAAAATGTATTACATGGGGAGTTTTCACGACCTCACTGTTTTTCAGGGTGTTATGTTTTATAGGGAGTTTGTATTTGGGTTATAGTGTAATGAAATAAATTTTTTTATCTAATATTTTGGAATAATTTTTGGAATATTTTTGGATCTTGTAACTAAGATAGTGTGGTATTCCGAGGTATGATTCGTCATGAATTGATGTCATAAAAATATTAAATATATTAATATCACGTGCATTGGTTTTTTAAATAATGTAATAACTCACAAACAAAGTATTTTTTTATGAAATCATATACCTAAGAAGAGAACAAAATTTTATGTTTACCATTGGCATAACATAATTCATGTCGGTGTTAATCGATTTCACAAAGTAATGACATTTATAGATTAATTGAACATATTAATTTAATTATCATTTATTTGGAAATATCAAATGGATTTTAAAAAATACTATTCTATGGAAAATAACCCAGAATGTTTCACCAAATACTACAGGAGAAAAGATGATAGAGAGGGATTTTTCTGGTCATGGATGAATTTGTGGGTGATCATAAGATCATGGATCAGGGAATAGAGTAACACGAAGATCAAGTTCATTAATAAATTTCTAAGACATCACTGATTAAATAATTACATAAATTATTTTTAGTGATTGATACAAACATGAGGTAAGGAGTTTTATTTTTTGTATTTTCTCAAATACTGTTTGAGATGAACATAAATTTATTGTTTTTTGAATAAATTTATATATCTATCTCTCTTAGGTTTTTTGACATTTTATTTAATTTCATTGATCATGGAATTTGATATGAATTTAACATTATTGTTTCTTGATGATTGGATAATCCCCCATCTGTTGGATTTCATGGATGAATGACAAAACATATCCACTGATCATGTAGTTCTTTTTTATGTGGCTTTCACTCTCTATTATTAGCATTTATCATAAAAAATATTTGGATACGAGATTCACCAACACGGGAAAGGGATAATCATACATTTGAAAAATGAATCCTGATCATGTGTTTGGGATTGGGTATTGGAGATGTAGTGGATGTGTAATAGAATGTTATATTACCAAAACATGGATCAGGTATTGGTGGTTTGTGAGATGGATTGAGTTAATCTATCTGAATTATCAATGAATGAATTTTCTAAGCAATGGGTGGCCATAATCTTGAAACCTGTGATGATATCATCTGGTGTTGGTGAGAATGAAAGGTTTTCCATGACCCAGGATGTGTGGGTTCATTGTTATTATTTTTACGATTAATATAATTAAAAGAGGAATCATAAAAAATTTGTGGATATTCCTTAAAAAGTGGGGTTTTATGCAGAATATAGGAAACATAAAATCATTATTCTCTCCATACACATGACTAATTACAATTTTTTTCTTTCTTAAATAAATAAAAGTGTAATAAATTTATAATGGAGGATTAATGGGTGACATATGAAAATGAAGAGGGAGAGGCTTAAACCCCAACATCCATGTATAAATATTTCAAATAATCAGAAAAGAATATTGTCAAAAAATAGGAATGATATTATATATACACCAATGAAGAAGGGGATGTGAGATCCCTTTAGTAATTTGGTTCTATTTTATTATGATTTTAATAAAAATTATTTTTTTTTGTATTTTTTGTTCTATAATCTTATTTAAAGTGTACCTTCTTCATGGGATGTGGGATTAGCACCTATCTATATCATCATGACCATGGTGTTGAGTAAGTCTATTAAGGAATACGGATGAATTTTTAATCAAACACATGGTTATTTCTAAAAATTAATTTGACTAACATTTTTTGACAAAAATGTGTTTTTACCTTGTATCCATTTTGGGTATATAAATAGACTATCCCATGTATTTTTACTATGAATCTCACAATGGTGAGATCCATTTGCCCATTTATGTACATTTTTAGTGACATAATAAAGAATTATGTTATATCCCAATCGATAAATGAGGAACCTCGAGCACACATCATGGATTTTATAGAATCTAATTTTTTCTCATAATGATACATACCTGAGTAGATTTCCACATATAATGAAAATATTTCCCTAATTTTGGAATTTTATATATTACACAAGGTGATAACTAGGTAAAATTGCATTCAGTGATTATATACCAATTTATTTAGGGTGTGTCCCCTCAGCCCATTCCCATTAGGGAACATTGAATCCATATATCCTCGACCTAGGATTGTGATATTTTCTACCCCTTATGTATATTTCATGGTATAAATCCATGAGGTTTGGGTTGGATCCACTTTTGTATCATCTTCCCTTGGTGTGGTTCAATGTGTTTGTGTGAACAATACTACAAGGGCATTGATCCCAACATAACATAATAATATATATAATATTTATGGTGTCCCCCATAGGCACTATGTGTGATCCCATGTATTTTGATAAATATCCATAGTGTTTGACCATCATCTTTAATAAGTGGGTATTTTGAAATACTCATAACCATAAATGAAATGGTGTATGATATCCCACATAGATAGTTATTCTTCATTTGGTATTGGGAATTCCCCATGGCCCAGGGCGTGATCTCCCCCAGTGTGTTGAGTTATTTTATTTTTGATGAGGTATAGTCTAATTGAGTGTGTTGTTTGGATGAGTACACCTATTTTTCTGTGAGAAATATCATGTGTTATGTGAAGTGTATGAAATCATTTGTAATTAAATTTGAGAAAGAATGGTCATGAAGTGAGTTAGTTGAAATGGGAAATCACAACCATTTAATGAGAATTATACTACTTTGGCTTTATGGTTGTGACCCAAACCAAATACTATGTGTCTTTAAAATGTATATCTAGAATAGTCTAGTTTAATGTCATGCCTCATATCATGATTAATATAAAATCATAATTATGATATGACTACTCTTGATTCATTATGTTTGGTGACTTTAGGTGCACTATTTTGTATCGTCATAATCACCCATATATAGGCTATTCCCAAAATTATTATGTTTTATATATATGGATGACATTTTTACTGAGTACATGGGGGACATAGACCATGCATAGTTGAGTTTAATGTAATCAAACAAATCTCTATATCAGTGTTTCATTTGATGATAGTCTCTTACTTCTAATCATCTTATACTCTTCATTTTTTGGGTTTGTATTTAGATCCATTAACCTCATTTAATACATTATAACGACACACTGATTCTAGGATTATAGTAATATGAATAAATTAATATCATTAATTTTATATTTGATCTTGTACAACCATGGTGATGTGTGCATGCATACGTGATCATTAAGCAATTGTCTCCCATGTGAGGGATATGCCTACTTTGTGTTAGTCTCTAGGACTTGTCCTATTAGATGTGGTAATGGGGTTATAGTGACTTGAATCTCCCCCATCTAGGTGGGTCCAAAATAATTTATTCAAGAAAAAAAATTATTTGATGAGTGTTCTATATTACGACTAATGTTTATAGATTTTCTAGTTGTGAGATTTGGTTGGGGAACTCAGTAGAAAGTGTAAAATTTCATTGAGTTAATCAATTAGGGTATGGTATCTAGTGTTGGTGTAGTAGCTGACATTTTTTCTCACTTGGACTCTAATAATATTATTTTTTACAAAGTACGTATAGAAATTGGTTGTTAGAAAAAAATTGTACCTGGATCATATTGGAATGAGTTTTTTCCATTCCCATTTTGAGTAATCAGCAATGATAAACTCTCTGGTTTTTTTACATCATGATAATTTTAATGATTCTACAATGATGAATGCCAATATGGATTCCTTGATATTTTCATGATGAAGGATTGTTGAGTGATGATAAAATAGTTATGATTCTTATTCTCTAGGTCTTTCTTCCCAGTGGGAGAAGTGTATTTCAACCACATATATATTAGTGTTTAGCGCATTATTTGGATCTGATAAATAATTAATGAAAATCATAGAAACAAATGGCTCTATCATGTCAAGGTTATAATGTGTGATGGATTATATTATTATATGAGTTAATGATATTAATAGCACAAATGTTTTAGGGAGAACAAAAACCTCAGGCATTATAGGATTGTCTCAAGGATTTGGTTTAGGTTTTTATGTTTCTACAGACCACAAATGATTATGTTGTTGTGATAAAAACCAATCTTATTCATGTAGAAACAACTTAATCTAGTTGTAATATGATAACATACCCATGTTATGTTTAATTTTTTGATATTTATAAATAGTGTTCTACTTGATTTTTTTGTGGTATATACCCTCATTCTACTGTGGTATAGGTTTGGCTCCAGCATGTGGTGTGAGTTTCTCATTTGGTTAGGGACCATCTCAATAAGGTTCCTAGAATGGAAACATGGGGAATCAGTAAATCCAAGTGTTTCATATTGTTCATGTGAATTTTGGAATTAAATATAATGCAGAGCATCCTCCATCGACATGTGTTCTTGTTATAAGATCATAAATTGTTTGGCAGAGTCAGTGTCACCCAATGTAGATAGTTATGATTGGAGGAGGATAGGTTCCCTTGACTAGTATGTTTTAGGCTGTTATGATGGGATAAGGTGTCAGGTAGAGCCTTGGTTTTGGTGAATTTAAGGGTAATATAAGGGATTGATTCATGTAGTATGTTATTGTGACAATAATATTAGAATTTTATTCGAGGTCCGACATGTTCCTTCACACCACCATCTATATTTCTAAAATATATTCTTAAGAAACATTTCCATAAACATAAGCCATGTTCAATACTGAGCAATACTAGTGGAAGAATTTTTATTTAATATTTCTTGTGGTTCCTTTTTAGATTACCAGTGATCAAAAAATAATATTGATAGGGTGGCCTAACATTGGGAGGACATAGAGAGCCTCACATGAAATATTTTCATAGTTTCCTTGAGACCCTATGATTTTCTCACAGATGGGACTAGTTACTTACTAATAATTCCATGTTGGATTCTATCAATAGAGGTTATATTTTTCCCCTTTTAATGGGATTCATTTTTTCCATCATGGCTGATAATGATTACAAGGTAGATTTAGATGAACTCTTGTGTACAATGACAAAACATCATTATAAATTTTCTTATTATAACCCTTATAGCATAAGATAACATGATATTTCATTTCTCTATTGTGTAAGTGGAGTCTATGGATACCTTCCCAGAGTATGTACACTACATACATCCCAATCGAATGTTTTTTCAATTGTTGACATGTATAAGGGATTTCCAAATATTTTCCCAAGAATATCGAATGACCCCATTGGGCTATAGGAGATAAAGGATTTGTTTGTTGATATGTATAGATATGGCCTCATAAGACCTAGTTTTTTCACTGGAATACTATTGTTGTTCAACTAGGAGGTGTATGCATCCTTGAGGATATTTTTGGACTAACATCACCAAAACATAGTTACTATGAAGGAGGAATGTCCACCTAAATAAATAGATTACTTCTTCACCTTGTAGATATGGGAATAGTGGTTCTTATTTTTTAAATTGAGAAAAGGTTAACACTAGATATAAGTTCATTAGAATGTTATACTAAAAGTATTTCAAAAATTTATGTGTTTGAATTGAGTTCATAGTGATACACATAATCATGTTGAACATATTAATACAGTTTTTAGGAATTATTGACTAGATCAATAACAATTAATTGATTAGTCCATCGTAGTCTCCATCAGATTCATCTTTGTGTACTTGGAGTAAATAGTAGAGCCCTTGATCCTCTTTATTATGGTTCAAGACATGACATGATAGTATCAGACTTATGGGAAGCTGCAATAATAATTTTTGAAAATCCAGGGGTTCCAATTATTGGTATATTTCTTCTACAACCTAGGAGTGACCATTAACCCAATAATGGTTGAGACATTTCTCATATGTGAGCCACCCAAGGGTGTGGCCAATATAGTAGATGCTTGAAAATAAATATTCATCCACTATTTTTGTGTGAGGATAAGAATAAATTAATCACAATATAGCATTCCCATGTATATAAGGATGGTACTATGTATCTATAATAGAATTTTATGACTATTGATATTTTGTAGCATGTACAGGAGGAACAACTTGCAGTTTTATATTTTTAGGAATTTTATAACTAGATACCCAATAGACTTATTCTTCAAGTATTTTTTGATGGATGAGAGTATATCATCATTCGTAGGATAAATGATGACACCAATCTTGTAGTAAGAGGATGTTTTGAGAAGGATTATATATCGAATCAATATATACACTAGGGATGAGGAAATACCAATACCCCTTAGTATTGGGCTTTGTGGCCAATGATGTTGTATCTTGTTTATAATTTTAACTCTGGATGTCTCACCTATCACTAAGTGAATATTAAAATATCACAATAGTATTTCCATTTAATGGAGCTTATGTTAAACAATTTTAGTAGGGTTCTATCAATATAGTAACATTCAAGCGAGATATTTTTCATTGGGAACATGTTTTTTAAATGCACAGGAACCTTTTAGAGAGATCGCTGGTGTATGAGATCTAGTTGATATATCAGTGTCCCCATATATGTAGGATTTTTTTAAAGAAAAATGAGTAAATGGTTTAGAGATTGTATCAATATATTTTTTTATTCTACAATTTTTGAATAATTTTTGTAATATTTTCAAATCCCGGAATTGAGACGACATAGGATTATGAGACCTAGTGAGCTCGGAATTGATGTTATAAAAATATTAACTATATTAATAACAAACATGCAGTTTTTAAGAAATAATGTATTAATTACCAAATAGATTCTTGAATTCTAAATATAATACATTCATTGATTTTTAAATATGGGGTTTACACTAGGCTTGATATACGACATATCAGTATTACATGATTGGAAAGAGAGATGTTGTGGGATAATTAAATGAATTTAAATAATTTACTTATTTAATGGTAAATTATTTGGAAAACCAATATAAATTATCTATAAAATATAATATATTGATAATCGCCTATAGTTATCTACATAATCATATAGGGAACATAATGATGGGGATGGGGTAATCGATGGCTGGTGGGTTGGTGGATGATCATAGGAGCATAGACCTGGGAAAAAAGTAATGTGTGAATTATCATCATTGATTGATTTATTAGATCTCATCGATAACATCATTTTGATAACTGTTAATCAAAATTAATAAATCCAAACACCAGGTAGTGTTTTTATTTTTTTTTGTTTTACCCCTATTAAATTTTGAAATGAACATGCATATATAATTTTTTCACAACATATTTGTGGATAGATCATTATTGGGATGCCTAATGTTATATTTATCTTCATAGATATAGAAAACTGGGTTGTATTTATCCTCATTATTTCTTGTTTATTTGGTAATCCCCAATATATTTTATTTTATTGACAATATATAAACAATCATCGAAATGGATCGAGGCTCACATTCTATTATGTAGATTTTCCCCTTAATTACAGGTCTTAATCATTAGAAATATGTTGAACAATGATTCGATGATACCTTGAAGGATTCATCATTGTGTAAAATTATTTGGAATAACGGACCAGGATCATGATTTCCAAATATTGTTTCGAATTAATGAATATGATTTGAAGATAATGATGGGAACCCGACTTTTGATTAGTTTTTGGTTATTTGGGAGCCAAATTTAGTTGATGTCATTAGAGAAACAACTATTGATGTTTCCAAGAAACAGGTGGCAAGAATATGAAAATTGATGATGATATCATCTAGAATAGGTGTGGAAAGCAGGGATCTAATTACTTGATATATAATGGTGCATTATTATTATTTATAATAATGATTACCTTCATAAAAATGGAAAAATTCAAAAACAAAATTCATGGGATTGATGAGTTGGTGTGATACATGAAAGAGAGGAATGTGAATAAATACATTTCTACACACTATACCCCATACCATTTACATTTTTTTAATATTTATTATAATAAAAATATTTTAAGAAGTTGATAATCTAATATATATGGGAGTATTGACTTGTGTAAATAGATTAAGCTTTAAACCCCTACTCCCATATATATATATATATTTGAATTTTTATTTACAAAAATATGGTCCAATGATAAGAGTGGGATTACCTGTATGAACATGAAGATAAGGGGGGGGGGGGTGATACCATTATCTATTTGAAAAATTGTTTTAGTAATTATATAATAAAATATTATTATTGGGTTATGGATTCATCTTTCAAATGTATCATAATCATGTGAGGTCAAATTGGTGATCCTTTTCTAGCATCGTGATTTAGGAATTATGTTAGTTGTTTCAATACCAATAATGTTTTTTTAATTCATACTCATGTACTGGTATCACTAATAATCACACAGACATGTTATGACTAAAATTAATTTTAACCATGATATTATTTCTGGAATGTAAATATCTAATCCCATATAATTTTTCCATGAGGATCACAAGGGTGTGATCCAATTTTTAAATGTTCCTTTTTTATTGAATTATTATTTTATTTTTTATTTATTACATTAGAATGAATATGAGCCTAATGTGATCATAAATAATTTTCCAAAATCTCATTTATGCTCATGTTCATCCTACCAAAATCAGTTATCCACATAAAATGTTGTGGTCACCTTTGTTTTAGAATTTGATATATGATGTAAGGTGATGAATGTGGGGAACATATTTTGTAGTCTATTTTCCAGTTTATCAAGGGTGCATACTCTTGGTCAATTCATATTAGGATACATTGTGAAATTACATTCTTAGTATTGGATTTTTATATCCTCGATGGGTTTCTAATCTGATAGAGTTTGTGGTATCCCTACAAAATTCTTGAGGCGATATCCTTTAACATATCATTTTTCATTGGTGGGGTTTTAAATATATGCAAAACCAATAGTATTATATCATTGACCCTCTACATAGTGGGTTAATTTAGTTAAGGTTTGGGTTTCCCTCTTAGGCCATAGGCGTGATCACCTACATGTGTGTCAGTCCATTAAACATTATATTATTCTATCATCCCTATGTGGGGTTTTTCAAATAATCATGGAAAACACTATATCGGAATAAAATCTATTAGTTCTAATATTAAAATAGTTTGAGTTGTTAGTATAACCCATGGCACTAGGGGTGATCCCAATATGTGTATCGATATCTATTTTTTCTAGTGGATTAGTCTGATTGAGTGTGTTTCTCATATATGTCCTCTATGTTTTCTAATTAGTACTTATGGGAAGGACACAACATATAGGTATGAATGTGAATGACCTCTTGAAAGCATTTCATTAGTTATATCATGGATCATGGAGAGAGTTCTCTTAGAAGTGCGGTCCCTTAAAGCCTCTGTAGTAGAATAATAGGTTTGATAATTATTTATGATCGTAACTTGAGTCTCAGATTCTATCTCTATTTTATATGTGTTATTCTTATTTATTGTTACAGCTCAGATCTTAATCAATATACATGTGTATAGATACTATTTCTACTCATTATGATTTATTATTAGTTATTTTAGGGTTACCTACATGGTATTGTTATATAGAACCATGCATGGGAACTACATACACATGTCATGTAATAGGAGAATGATAGACTATATTATATATTCCTTGGAGGACTGAGAGAATTTGGATCATAGTTTGTGTAATATGGGTCGTGGTTTATACTAGTGTTTTATTTGATGATAGTCTAACAAACATTGGTTTCAAACACAATATTAATCAATTTTTAATGGGTTTGAGATAATTTTACATCTAAATTATCTATGATTTCAATGAGTTATTAAAAATTTGGTATGTTAAATTATAAAATTAAAATGCTTCCATGTGAATAGATATATTTAATTTTTGAATTTAGTAATATAATTGTTTATTAAGTAGAATAATACATAATATTATCATATCTTATTTTGGTGTTGATAAAAATTAGGACCAAATAATCCATTCATGAAAGAAGGGTTATGATGCCACCTAGATTGCCCATGTTTGTTTTTGAAATCCTAAAAATAACCCAAGAGAGAGACAAC
Organism: Viscum album; assembly: GCA_963277665.1. Classification (NCBI taxonomy): domain Eukaryota; kingdom Viridiplantae; phylum Streptophyta; class Magnoliopsida; order Santalales; family Viscaceae; genus Viscum; species Viscum album. The sequence goes on from OY728157.1 coordinate 2,013,506,804, forward strand.
TAATTATCATAGCAGATGGGTTTCCATCCCGTGCATGTTTCTTTGCACGGGGTTAATCTGGTGGGATGAAGGGGAAGGAAAAAGGCCTTCGTGGGATATGTGTGTCATGAAACAATGTGGGTCCATGTGGAACTAAGATTTCATCCTCATTGTAGCTTGTTTGAAATGGCACCTTGTTCCTTTGTTTATAAGGGAAAGCACACCAACTTGCACGATTTGATCATGGACACAAATTTTTGTTTTATTTTTCATTCCTACTCATATTCACCATGATCCATAATGGATCCATCATTATCATCACCATCCATCACTACAAGAACATGAGAAACTCATTTCCAATAACACCTGAGCTCGAACTTCGGCCATTATTCCAATTTCACACCTCTAAACAACTGTAGATCCCATAACCACCTTAGAAAGCCCCCATGAAACATATTCTCATATCCCTCTATCCATTATAATGTCCAAAGTGGTTGTGGAACCTCAGATATTATTGTTGTATGCTTCCCTACAACATATGTAATCACTCATCATTGTCACACTATCGATATCATTGCCTCATCTGTCATTCATGTGCCCTACCAAAACACCCCATCCAATTAATGAATATTAATATATGAAATACCAAAGACAACTAATACAGTATGCTCTCTATGATGTCCTCCCAATATCTATATGACTGTTTCCAAAATATCACATCACTGAGTCCCACGTTTTATTCAAATTTTCATATTCAAATATTGAAATGAGAAAGTAAAGATCAATAATTAATTTGAATTATAAGGATTCCACTATCGAAGGCTATAAAAGAGAGTCTTTAAATCCATGAATGGGAGTTCACACTCACTGCAGAATACATCCTATGTGGATGTAGTGTATTTTATTCAATTTTATTTGTTTCATTATTTGATTTTTTTCATTATTATTAAATTTAATTATTATCTATTTTCTCAAATTAAATAAATACATGAATTTTTTGTTTAAAATTATTCTTTACCCATCCATTTTTTCCATTTGTCTTCTTATAATTTTTTTCTTTAAATTATTTCTTTAATCCACCAATTTTTATTTTAATTTCCTTTTTTCCATTTTATTTTATTCCTTCTCTCATATTCTCTTCTTATTCTATTTTTTTTATTTCTTGTGTTTTTATTAATATTTTCTCATCCAATTTCATTTTAGTTTTTTGAATGTATATGTTATATTATAGTTTAAAAAAGAATAATAAAGAATAAATATGCTTTATATCATATAAAAATATTGGTTCAATCCTTATTATTATCCATTTGAGGTAGTAATAAAAAATCAACAACATTGTTTCAAGAGACAGTTGTTCATGGTAAAATAACAGTATGTTAGTTTCCCATTAGATGCTTGTGTGTGTATGTGTAGGTTGAAACATTATAATTAAAAAAATAATATTTTGAGGATGTTTATATAATTATATATGAATTAAAAATAATATTTAATGTGGTGTCGAATGAAAATATAATAAATGATCTTGATGAATGGTGTTACCTCTTCATTGGGTTACTCCTTTTGGTTTGCACCAATGGGATCTGTTTGGTGATTTTTATGCCAAGGGTGTGGCTTCTAGGTTGAGGTGATGTATTTTTAAGAGAAATATTTTTTGATATTTTTTATTAAATTTTTTCTTGTGATATGTGAATATGGGAGAATGGTGGTTTCCTTTATAATGAGCAAGGAGATACACATGAAATTTTTGGAAATAGGTAGGTGTACCAATGTTTTTACATAAAGAAGACATAAAAAATGAAGAAATCACAATAATAGAATGTTTATGGATGAAATATAGACTTACAATGGGCATTAGAAATATTTATATGTCATAATGTCCCTTATGTTTAAGGTTCAGTCCCTTATTATGCTTTAATGTTCCTTTTTCCCTTTATGTAATTTTATTCACATTCACTAATATTTTTTTAAAAAACTATTTATTATATTAGATTATTAATATTATACTTATTAAAAATGATTATGAACATTTTTTAAAATTTGATTAATGGAAGAAAAAATATATGTTTAATTCTAATTCCATAAATGTGGCGAGAAAGCAGGTTTTTAAAGTGAGAAAGTTAAAAAGTCCATTTGGAGTTTATATCAAATTTAACATTAAAAAGTTCCCAATTAAAAAAACTATATTAATATATTTATAATTGATTAATGTTTGCTTAAAATAAATCTCGAAATATAATTTATCTATAAAAATAATTTATATAAAAATATAGTTTTGAATTTAAATTCAGTATTCTTCACTATTCATCAAAATATGATGTTTCTCATAAAAATACAAAAAACTAACCCGATGATAATTTTTACATGATGAGTTTAAAAAATGGATTTTATTTTAATAAATAAAATTTATAATAATGTATAAAATATGGATTATTATTTTTCATAAAGTAATATAAAAAACCGTTCCATTAGGAAAATAATATTTTTTATAATATAAAGTCATTAAAAAAATTAATATATTCTATTATCAATATTTGTTATTTATTTGAAAAAATTATAACTATCATTTAATAATTAGTTATTACACTTCATATTACTAATTATATTGACTATGTTATAACAATATTATTTCAGTAATTATAATAATAAAGTGTTATTTCGTAGAAATTTTATATTTTTATTACACAACTCATATAGGTGTGGCATGTATTTCCAGATTAGCTTGGTTTGGCTTATAAAGAAATTAGAAGTTATTTAATTTATATAAAAAATATTGTTTTTTGTGTGATATGTTATATATCAAAAATTTAAAATTATTTTATTTAATAATTCATTGAATCTCGGGGTGTTACATTCAACCCACCCATAAAATTATTTTCCCTTAGGATTCATCTATCCTATTAAAGCTATAATAATTTAATGTTTCTTTTTTAATTCCCTGACCCCAGTTATCCATATTCGGTGAATTATTATGTAACATTGGCATGATCACAAAAGATCACGTCTCGAAAGACCGATTGGTTTAGTAGGCTTGGAAACACTAGATACATTCAGAAATGTTAGATTGCATCAGAAAGTGAAAAACTAAAATAGCATGGTATCCATAGTTCACACTCATATCCCATTCAGATAATATATAGACCTGGGATATGTTGTCCTAGAATTTTGAATAAATCCTCATGGAAAAAATATATACTCATGTAACCAATTGACAATGTAGATTATATAAGTTTTCCACTTCTAATAATATCAGCCTTGTATTTATGGATTTTTTATTTATTTTTATGTAAAATGACCATTTCTTATTCTCTTATAGGGTTTCCCACTATTTCACTAAAATTTATTTTTGAAAAAAAATTTAAATTTTAGGCTAAAATGAGGATTTACCTATTGTATTAGAATGAATTTATGAATTTCCTAAGGAATCACCTGGATATCCACTAGTGATTATGCTCCCACATTAAATTGAGTTAATCTATGATGAAAGAACAAAATCATGGACACCCTATAGAATCTCAACCATAGAATTAGTGGGGTTTAAGAGACAACTATATGTGTTATGTGAAATGGGATTTATTATCATGTTTGTTCCAAAATTGGATCCCTTGTTCTCTTTATCATGAATAAATATGGATTCATTAGTCTTTATATAGATTATAATAAAATAAAATCTTATAATATAAATAATTATAATCCTATACCTCTCATTAATTAATTATATTATCAAAATCATGGAAGAATTTTTTTAAATATTTACATTCATTATTAGTGTTTAAAATTGTGAGTAATGAATGAAGACATATTGAAGATATATTTTTGAATGAGGTATTTGTAAAATGAGTTTATATTAATGAAGGTTGTATTGGCTAATTAACCATTTTTAATATTGGTCTTTCAAGCATATTATACAAGAAATATAATAATGATTTGGATTTGGTATTGTTTATGATATTATAGTGTATTATAAGAGATATGAAGACCATGAGAATAATATGAATATTATTCCTAAGAATATAAAATGAAAATGGTTATATAGGGAATTTAGAAGTTTTAAATTATGGATTATAAATGATTATTTCAATGGAAACATTATCTCTAATTATGGAATCTTAAATGATCATGTGAAGAAAAATGGTGTCATAGAATTGTCTAAACCGTCAATCATAACTAAGGTTTGTTGTTTATTTTATTGGGATGTTACTATTAATGATTTGTTCAATATTTTACGCAAAAGGTTATCCCAATATCCAATATCACATATAATATGGTTATCAATATAAGTAAAAATTAATATGAAGAAATTTATGATGAATTGTAAAGGACTCTACTCAATGCTACAATTTTGAATCTGCCATCAGGAAGTGATAGGTTGGTGATATATATAGATTCATCGAATAATGGAATTTTTTTTATTTTCTATTGTAAAATTATAATGTTTTTCCCATACATCTAGTAGTTAGGGACTCAAAAATCGATATATACATCAAATTATATTGAGTTACTATCAATAGTCTTTACATTGAAAATATAGAGATATTATCATTATGGTGAATCTTGTGATATATACACGGACTATAATATCCTAAAATACATTCTTTCAGATAATTAACTAAACTGAAGGAAATTTATTTACATATTGATACTCAAAAATTATGATTTTTCAATACACTTCCTCCATGTAAATGAAGATAAGGTAGAATATTCTTTATGTAGGAATGATCATGGATTTCTAACCCAAATGATGATTGAGAGGGATCATCTGTTCATGGAACTTGTAAAAATAGATATGAAAATTATTAAGGAGATATATAAATATTTTTATAATGATTGTGAAAAATATTATTTTTGAAGATATAGAAAATTATTAATCTAAATACGTGATTTTCTAGATTTTCAAATAACCATTCATTGATGAAAAGTTAAAAGATTTTATTTTGTGAAAATCATATCTTAAAATTTGGAATGATATAATTTGTTTCATCCATACATGGCCAAAATACAGAATTTTTCGATAATACTCAGGGGTTTAATTTCTCTATTCTCCATGGTAACAACATGATATACTAGATTCTAAGGGAACGTTTTTAGTGTGATAACATGATGTGTGAAGTTGCTGATTAAATTTCTTGACGTTTTGTTTGTCAATAATTGAATGAAAATAAATATAATCCTAGAAGATTAATGATTCTAAATCCTACTACTATGTGATATGGGATAGCATTACAATTGACTTTTCTACATGACTAACAAAGACTCTTAGAATGAATAATGAAATCCAGGTCAATAGTGATCACCTAACCAAATAATTATATTTTCTCACTGTAAGAGAAGATTTATATATTGATCAACACAAATGTATTTATATTAATGATTTTACAAGACATCATGGAGAATGTTTTTTTTTCTGATCATGATCCTCATTTTTCATCAAAATTATAGAAGATTATTTGGTATGATTTTGAAATTGATCATTATTTAAGTATCTACTAGCATCCTCAAACCGATTAATTTTCCAAAAGTATAATAAAAACTTTATAAGATATGTCTCGGTGTGATCCATTGAATTTTTTGTTTTTTTAGGATTACAAATATTTGTTATTATTTTTATATAATAAAACATTTCATTAGAATTTCCAAATGATGATTTATAGAGAATTACATGGAATGATATTTTGTAATCTAACTTGATGGGATGAGGTTGTAGAAAGTAAACATGTTGACCAAGAAATTGTTGAGGATAAAATGAAAAAAATTTAAATGAAATTCAGGATCATATTAAATCATCGGAAATATAGAAAACGTTTTATTCCTAAAATAGAGGAAACTTCTAGAATTTGAACTGGTGTATCACATTTTCTTGGAAGTATCTCCATAGAAAGAGGTCAGAAGGTTCTGTAAGAGGAAAAAAATAATCCCCAAGTAACTACGAAACATTGAAATTCAAAAAATAGTTGGAGGTGTGAGTTATAATTCAATATATATCAAATTCGCTTGTAATTACATTATATTTTTTATATATCATTTTTATGTAATAATATTCCATGAAAATTTATTTTCCTCACCATTGATGAAATATAATTTGAAAATGAACTATCAAAATATGAATAGCCTATCCTGGTTCATGATAGTAGAGAGAAAATATTGAGGAATTGGAAGAATAGAATGGTAATTATACATTATATTAATCATAAAATAAATGAACCAATGTGGTTATAATAGGGTGATAGTAAGAAAAACAACCTTCATTTTTGGTTAGGCATCATTCTAGAAAAATTCTAGGTAAATATTTTTATAATATGGATGAATGTAACACCGTAGCCAAAATTATTGTGGGTAATTTTTTTATTTTTATAAAAGTATAATATATCTCATATTATAATATTTATTGGAATAAATATGTAATTTTATAGGATTTATATCGATTTTGAACATACATGTCTGAAATAGGTCTAAAATGATATTATGAATTTTTCCCCGTAAAAATAAGATTTTTTGAATAAATTTTTTTAATATTTCCCTCTTCTTCATTTTATTTATAAAATTTTTTATTTATATTTATAAATATACATTAATGAACTATTAGTTTTTTTAAATAAAAAAAATCATTTGGAGGTAATAATTTATTTTTTAGAAATGTTCTTTTTTAATAAAAATGTTTTTAAAAAGCATAATATATATCCATATTAATTACATTAAATAATAATTATTTATAATTTATTTAAAATAATATTATATAATATATATTACTATATAAATTTAAGTCCATATAATTATTATTTCTATTCATATAATTTATATTAGATCATCTTATACTTGTAAAAAGTATTTCATGAAATCATCTTTTCAAAATGATTTGAGGGTTTGTATGGAATCTAAATTCATGACATATAAGAATATAATTTGATAAAATTAATTCCATATTTTTACACATCATAATTAATATTATTTAATAATTTAAACTTAATTTTTTATAATTATTTGTAACATGATTTAAAATTAATTACAAAGGGTAATGTAAAAGTTATGCTTTATGCATCACATGAGATTATATTAAAAGTAATAATTCCCACATATATAATTTTAATTTGATAAATTTGATTTAATATTTTTAAATATTGGGAAATAATTATCTTAAAATTAGTTTTATTTTTTATAAATTGATTATTTAACTTGTATAAAAAAACTAGTTACCAAAGTGAAAAATAAAATTGTAAATGTAAGTAAACAAAGTGGAAAAGAGAGTATCATGATTAAATAATGTTTATTTTTATGTATTTTAGGTGCGGATATTAATTAAAATCAATTATTTAACAATTTTTTACAATATTTAACAGACAATTACTTCCGATTAATAAATCGATTTGGGTATTTTAAAAAATATCACTCCCCCACAATTATAAAATGGGTACTCTCTCCCCTTACGTATTCATACATATAATGCCATCAATATAAAAAAATTAATTAATCTCTCCCCAAAATCCTAATCAATATTATGTTCTTCCAAAAATACCAAGCGTATGATCCCTATGATGGTAACTTATAGAGGTTCTGTAGGTGAAGGAAATCATCTTAAAGAAGACCTTGGTTTATTTATTCTATAAAAACCTTCAATTTTGTATTAAAAATTACAATATAATAACACATGTATCTACCACATAATGAGATTATATTTTTCATAAAGAATTATATTTATCTGCATCATTCTGTATTAAATGGGAAAAAACCATTATTGGGGTGTACGAAGGACTACCACATCGGGAACAGTTGTAGATTATTTTCCACCACTAACTCCCATAAAGAGTCATAATAATGGAAATAATGAATATATATAATAATTATGAAACTATATTGATTATTTTAAAATAATATTTTATCCAATTTCTTCCCCATTCATTCGTTAAGGTAATGATATCATCGCTTGTGCGTATATAAAACATATCATATCTGCAAACTGGTGTGTATCATTTTTAATGCAAAACATTAAAGAATAGTTATAAAAATGTATCTAATTATTAAAAATGATATTTATAAAAATTAATATTGTTTTTAAAAATAACAAAATATATCTTATATAGAAGAATCAACAAATTCATGTCAAATCTAATAGAGAGAATTAAGCAATTAACCCTTAAAAATAAAAATAATGAATTATTATAAACCAAAAGGTGGTAAAATTATATAAAAGGTTCATATATGATATGACAATGATGAATATATTTCTATTATAAATTAATAACGTAATTAAAGCCACAATATTGGATGTTAAGATGTTTTCACCTAAGGTGACATGTGGGGTAAGGGAAATTAATCTCAATTTTCATTCCATTAAGACATATTCGTTAAAATTCACCCATATAATTTTATGAGGAATATATGTTTCCCCATTGTTGTATAAAACAAGAATATCAATTTATTAATGAATTTAAATATTTCAATTTATGTTTATTCTATCAAGGGTACATAATTTCATAGTCACCAAAGAGGTAATAATCTAATTGACAATCTCACTTTCTTTAGGAGTTTCTTTTACCCTCACTGAAGGAATATTATCATTTATATTTTATAAACTAAAATAATTTCTATATCCACTATATATTTAAGAATATTTTATATTTTCTTCCAACATATTCTCACTTTTGTAGTTAAATAATTAAAATTAATTTCTATAAATAAAACCCACATTTATTTATCATTAAATATTTTTTTTCAATAATGTATATCATTGTAAAACATATATTATAAAATTAATGATAAATTTTTAAATGATTAATTAAGAAAAATTTTAAAATAATGAAAGGAATATCTCTACTACGTTTCAAAATGTATAATTTTGAAAAAAAATAAAATTGATTAAAATAAATGGAAATAATAGACTACCCCACAATAGTATCACTTTTACAAAATTATAATTATTATACATGGTGTCAATGATTTACAATGAAAAAAAATATTAAAAAATATTTTAATATTTTACTTTGATTCAATAAATTCTTTATTAGGAAATTATTTATTGATAAAATATATATTCCAAATGAATTGTTGTTCACCTCCCAAATGTTGATTAATTTTGTGATTGTTAAACTTATCGTGATAAAATATTATTACTAGGATCATTATTTTTTTGAAATTGAATTTCTATTAAATATCCATAATTTTTTCATGGATTTTATTATTTTCAAAACCATATACCAGTTTTACCAATACTGTTTATTTTAAATTTTTTATTTTAACTATTGAAAAAATTTTAAATCTGTATTCATTAATCAGTATATATATATGTATATATATATATATATATGTATTCTTCTAGAGAATATTAATTATGAATGAAATAAATATTACTATATATGTACAATTGTTTAGACATGTAGTGATGGGAGGGGACCCAAATTATATACCCCTTGATTCTTTGACAGGTCTTAAGAGAATAATAATTTGTAGAATTTAAATGTGGTTTATCTATAGTTTTAAAATATCTTTTTAGTGTTCTTAACTGCTTATAAATCATCATGTCTTAGAATACTATGTCCAAAAATATTTAAATTTCTCTATTAAGGATTAATATATATTTTTCTATTAGATTATTACAAAAATATTATCAATTGATTCATTTTTAATCATGTTGTTCCTTAAATAGAATATTTTTTTAGTCATTTACATTTCTATAATGATTATTAATTATATAATTATGATAATCATGATATAGATTAAAAATGAATTTCTGTTCAGTTATTTACTACTCAATAATGATTATTCGTTATCGACCTATGATATCATACATTGTACGTAACTCTTTATAAGCACATGATCTCACAAATATGATTTTTTCCATTTCCCACGATATGAAGAGGAATGTTTCAAATTTTTTCAATGATGAATTTTTTTTTCATTAAAATGTTTTATATTTTTCTCCCAAAGTAAAAGGGGTATCAATTATTAATCTAGCATTCCAAGACTACTAAACCGAATGGCCATTTTGGATTTCTCCCCAGGAATCAATAAAGTTGTAATAATGATACCACTAGTTCTAGAATACTAGGTTTTGGGTTATTATACTAGTGGTTAGTGTTCTTGTTGATATTTTGGATGGTATGTGTTAAAATCTAACCACCTATTAATTATTTCAAAATTTAATATAACATCCATATATTTTGGATCTATTAAAATAAATGCAATGTTCTATAATATGTGTCACATCGAATGCCAAACATATATAGAATAAATAAATAATAAAAAATTATTATTAAATCTAAAACAAATATTAATATATTATACAATTAAATATTTAAAATGTGAATAGTTAAATATAAAACAAATATTAATATAATTATGTTTAAAATATTTTTTATATATATTTCTTAAAAATAATTTAAATTATTATATTAATTAAAAATTATGTTTCCTTTATCCTCTAATTAAGTATCTACATTCTAAAAATTAAAACTGTCAAACTATAAAATAATCATAAAATTAATTTATGTTAAAATATGACAATCTATTACATTAGAATCAATATTCTAGGTAATTATATGTCATATATAATATTCAATCCTAGAATTTTTTTCATAATTATTTTTATTTGATTAGATGTATTAACATTAAAATTTAATTTTCACACTTTGAGAAAAAGGGCGTTTTAAAAATATTTTTTCATTTAATTTTATAGTGTTGAAAATAGGTAAAATTATACAATCTTATTTTTTTTCTATAATGTTATTTCTAAGGATAAAATTCTATTACCATGTTTGAATTTAATTTAAGGTAATGGAGAAAATTAAAATAAATCCTTAAATCACTATTAACATATATCTAAATTAATGTATAAAGAGTATTTTAAGATTATATTTTATCAAACCCCCTATTTTTCATATTTTGAGATATTTAACCTTAAATAATATCATGTAATTGTTGAAAATTTATGATTTTTTCCAAAACATCTCTTTTTCTCCTATTATTCTAGTGTACCACTCCCCTAACTGAATGATGAATTTAACGAAGGGTGAACTCCTTGAAAATATTTCCATTTACACACTCTATAACAATATCCACTAAACATATTACACTAATCACCATTACTCATTATAATCCCTTCAATTTTAAATTAATTTTTATGGAATGATCTAGTCTCCAACATAAGTACTAGTTCATCATTATGATTTTATTCTTAAAATTAATCGTAAAAAATCATATAACTATAATAATATTAATAATTTAGTACAATGATTAAAAATTCATTTTTTTATTTTAATTTTATTACCATTATTTCATCATTTTCATTCATGTATAAAAACATAAGTTCATCGTACTTTGTTTTGTAAACAACCACCTCCACGAAGCGATGTCAATTTTTTCATTTACACCCTTCATAGAAGATACTAATGGTGGTAATATTGTATAAATATGATATATATCATATAATTATGATTATTATATTTCAATATAATTTACACCTCCATTTGATATCAAGAAATGACAAGGGTGAATGTCAAACATGCATACATGAGGACCCCCAACTAAATGATGAATGATTTTTTTTCATCTAGATTTTCATAAATTATCCGAATAACATAAAATACAATTCACCATGATATATATAAATATATATAATATAATTATTCTTATTTTATAATTATATTATTTCACAAGAAATACCTTTTTATCCCTAATATCATATCAAGGAAATATTTGTTCTCATGGGGGCATATTTGACAACCTACAAGAAATATGTTGTAAAATATGATATAGGATAACTATGGAATAATAAATTATATTTAAATTATAATATATTAATAAAATAATTTTTATTAAATGTTTTTTAAAACCTTAATTTAGGACTTAAATAATATGAAACTAATATTAATATCCTTTAAAATTACCCAAATAAGCCAACACTGATACATTTTTCATGAAAAAAAATGAAACAAATAAATAACATATGACATATAATGGTACATATTAAGTTAAATATTTAAGGCTAAAGATAAAAATAATTTATATAATAATCTTGAATCATTTACTTAGGATGTTAAGCGTGGTACAAATAAAATCTGATGCAATGTAAAGAATTTCATCCCGAATTCCCTTTATTTAAAAATAGTTCGTTTTTATAAACTAATTATTATTAAAGTGTTGTGTATAATAACTAATTTATATAAAAATCCATTAAATATATATTTAATGTAAATTTATTTCAAAATCCATGATATCCCTTTTAAGGGAGTTTATATTGAATTTTTACCCATGTTGTAAGGGTTTCTTCTAAAAATTTCTTTCATTGAGACACACTTTATTTTATGAAACAAATTCAATTTATTTAGAGTATATAATACATATTTGAGAAATATTATCGTGAATTAATCATTATTTATGATAAAATATTATTTATTTTATTCTCTCTCTTTCAAGAGGATTTTATTTAAATTCTCGAAAATTTGTAATATGTTTTCATGACTCTAAAATAAATCGTGGGTAATAATCAATATTATTATTCTATTGTCATTAAAGATAGATCTATTATTACCATGGATGATTCTATATTATATTTTAAACTTTTTGTGGAAATAAACATTCACATAAATTTTGTCTTCCGTGATGAGTCTATAGTTTTTTAAAAATGAATTTCCATTACAAACAATTCTCATTCCTTTTAATGGATTTATCATCCATATCAATGTTTTTAAATCAAAAAAACTTCTCTCATCCATAGTGGAAGATAAGTTTTTTATTTAATAATAAAATTTTAGTTTTTTCATTTTAATAAAATGGTTACACCATAAATTTAATGATTTGGGGTTTCTATAATGATATTTTATAATATTCAAAATCAATTTTATATTTCCAAAATAAAAGATTATGTCATCTTCCGATTATCATTTATTAATAAAAAAAATAAAATTATCATGATTCAATTATTTTATATATTTTTTTTAAAATATTTTTTTCCACTTATTTCTTCTTTTTTAATTGAAAACAGTATTTCATTTTCTTGTTTCCAATAAAAATGAAATTTTTTTAAATATAAACCTTTTCAAATTATTTTCAATGAAATTTTATGAAACCATTATATCATTCAAGGTACTTTTATTATAAATTATTTATATTTATTCATTCAAAAATATTCACATTCCCTTTAAAGAATAAATTTTATAATTTAATATATTATGAGGTTGTTAAAAAAATTCATTTTTTTCTTCTCTTTACACTTTATGAAATATTGTCACGAAAAAAATGGTTTATTGACCTTAAATATGATATTATCATTTGATTTATTTAGTAATGTTATAGTTTTTATATTCTATGATTACTTTAGTTTATGAAATGTGATTATTTTGTGTGTTCGTGTTTTTTGGTTTCAAATGATTTAATTAATTATGTTATTTTATAACATTTAGTTGTTTATTTTCATGGGATATTTAGGAAAAATGAATAATATCAATTTCAATGTCTATGAAACCCAATAATGTTACTAGGTATTATTAATATATTTTTAGGATATATTATTTTATGTAATTCATATATATAGATGAAGGAAATTGGGGTCCTATATTTCCCTACAAAAGATTATTTTATGTTTATTCCATCAAGGGATTGATATGGTATATGAGAGGATTAATCACAAACCAAAAGAAACAAATGAAGATTTCTTCCAATCTAATGAAGTACATAATAACATTTATACAATGAAAATGAGGAACATTGGTGGATTTATACCAATCCAAATTGTACATGCTAAGATTTATCCCATGCCAATGAGGAATATATGAGGTTTTATCCCATTAAAAAAATGGTACATGAGTTTATTATCTGAAAACCAATATCATAAATGTATTTTGTAAATTTACCATTTCCTATAATTATTTTTGAGCCATATTTTGATGTTGTATACAAAAATAAATAAATTTTCAAATGCAAATCATTTCCATGAAATTACTTGTTTTGTGGATTATGACAGATTTTAAAAGTATCATTTAGTTTAATGTCATTAAATAGTTATATAGTTATTCAGATTTGTTTGAGACATGAAATATCCTTTATTTTTCATAATTATGTTATTATTATCTTATTTTACACTAACATTTGTTATTATTTTTATATGAGTTCTTTTGATCATTAATTATGTCTTATATTTATTCCCCGTGTTCTCACTCCATATTTATGATATATTATTCTATGGTAATATTTTCCCATATAGATTTCTTGAGATCAACAATTTCATATGAATATTATACCCTTTTATAATGATGATTTTTACTTTTATGTTTCATAAAAAGGGTCTAGAAGAGGGAAACTATGGATAATGTTTTAGAATCTATTAAAAATAATTTACAAGTATAATTAATCTCGATGACACTGAACATACCAGTCCATTAGTTTTGAAACTATTTTAATGACGTAAAAATTAAATAATAGTATCCATTACTGGGTTTTGTTTTATTTTATATGGTTTATGGATTTTGTATCAAAGTATATGGTCAGATATGTATTGATATTTCATTAGAAACATTTCAAGACTATAGTGGAGATATTTAGTAAAAACCATGGGAACATATATAAGGGATGATAATAACTATATGAAGATAACATTAAATATTTGGAAGTATTAAGGGTAGATATTTCCATACAAATAAATACATATCAAGATACAACAAATGGATGTGGTCTCTGGAACAAATATATGTATGAGTAATAACATTTAAGAGGGAAGGTTGGGTATTAACTAAATCATCACCTGTTGAACCTCAAAGTGGCCAAAAAATACACATAGTATGATTCCATCCCTATATAAACATTGGTAAGTTACATTCTACTAACAATTCAATATAATTAATTTATTCTGTTAGGGAATTTGGATATAATTCTTTTGAGAACCAAATCTAAAAAAACATAGATTCATCCAAAAGTTATTTAGTTTGAACAATAAGATCATGTGATTGTTTAAAAGAGTAACATAGTCAATGATTTAATAATTCATTATAAAATAATGATTTAGGTATTGATAACTCATGAATAACTCATATGTTTTTATAAATGTATAGAAAAAATGAATATCCTTGTAAATAATGGGTGTGAAGCAAAATATATTAATGTGTAACAAATTTTGATTAAATATAGTACTAAAAATATTTTTATTAATATAATATAACTATCAAAATTTTGACTAATAAATTGAGACTTTCTAAAAAACCAAACTCAAAAAAAAATGAGAAGGGTGACGTTTCAAAAAAATGGCATGCATCGAACATGACGAAGGAAAAAATATTTAACATACCACCTATCAAACATGTTGAATGAATAACCCAAGATAATTTTACAAAGGGAAAAAATTGTGTTTCAATTATGTAATGAATTTAAATCATGCTCTTGATTAAATAGTTTACATGATGACATTATTCAATGAAAAATGAAATCATGTTTCCAAAAACCTAAAATTTCTGGAGATTTGGTTTTACGAAAAATGATTTCTCTAACCCAATAGAAAACGTTGTTAAAAACATAAAAAAACTCATAATCCAGTTATAAGAATTGGAAACTATATTATATCCTTATATTTTAAATTATGTCATGTAAAAGAAGGTTAAAGGGTATAATCACCCTCAACTTACGATAAGTGGATATCCTACTAGAATCTTTTTTCCCCACCCTTGTAGGATAATGATTCCTTATATGATCTTAAAATAAACACTATAGTGGTTTGAAATGATATTATATTATTATTGTTTCATTCAATGATGTTAAATTGATATTAATAATTTATTTATTATTATTTATTAATATAGAAGAATATAATTTATTTTTTACAAATAAATAACTCTCTTCACTTTTAATTCTCATAAATTGTAAAAATTAAAACACCACTATTCAAATTTTAAATAAATTTATTATCCTTTATCAATAAAATGATAAATATAAACACAATATCAAAACTAATGAGATATTTTGTGTTATGTTTTCTAATCATGATGAATATTTATGTCATTGTTTAATAGCACAAGTAGTTATATATATATATTCCTTTTATGAATAAATAAGTGATTTTTATAATATCAACCAAAATTTCAAGGTTAACACCGTATCATAAATTAACCTACATGTTATAAATGTTTTTTGGATACCCTTATCTATAATCATTAGTATGTTATAATTAAAATTGTGTGGATGTAATATATTTAGTAGGAAAAAATGTAATGACATGAGATTTAAAATACTTTAAAATATATACAATGTTATTTAAAATATGTCACATTCATATATAAAAATAAAAAACAAAAAATATAATAGAATTTTTTTAATAAATCTATTATAAATAATTATTTGGTATATAATAAAATATTCATGAGGTAAATAATTAATAGGAGAGAATATGTAAAATAGTAATATTAAATAAAATATACATTATCTGTATTATGTATTTTATTTTAAAATATAAATTTTAAAATTATAGAATATTTATTTTATAAAATATAATTTGATATTTATTTCTACACATCTAATTTTACTTTGATTTTATTTTTTTTAATTCTTTTTGGAAAGTTTCATTTTCAATAAAAACATATGTTTTTTCAAAAATTATAATTTTTTTTGATTTTTCCAATTATGTAAAATGATACCATAAAATCTATAAACCTATTATTTAATAAATTATTTATTTAAGGAATATCATTATGAATTTCAAAATAATTTTTTACATCTTTTTTAAAACTAAATTTAAATCTTCGATTAATAAAATAAATTAATGGCTATTCTATAAATTAATTATTGAGATGGATAAATTAGGTTTTGGATTTAATTTAAATCCATTGAAAGTTTATTTATATGTCAATTATTTAATTTATATCAATAAAATTAGTATTCCAGATAATTATATATTATATATAATAATTAATCTCAAAAATGAAATTTTCTATAAAATATTTTTATGTGATTATATGTGATTAGTTTAAATTTTATTATTCATGATCTTAGAAATTATATCTATTAAAATAATTAAATAATAAAAATAATAATTTTAATATTATTTAAAAAGTTCCAAAATTATGTTTTTTATTATTTATAATTACTAATTTTCAAAATTATTTATCGTGGCCAAAATATGATGTGTCAAAGGTTAAATGTAAAAACATAGAAGACCTAAATCAACCTTACATTATCTTAAAATGGATCGAATATAGTATTTTAGAACATATCTTATCCCTAGTACCATTTTTGTCCACTTTTGAGTCATTTTACCGTCAATAATGTGATGATAATATTGAAGAAATGATGACTATTTTCAAAAGTTCCCATTTCACCTCTTATAAAAATGATCTAGTTATAATATTAAAATATTTATTTAAACATCGATTTACTCCCTAAAAATATGAAAACATACTCTAAAAAAAAACTTTATACCACAAAATAATCCTCTAGTCACACATAGTTGATATAAAATCATCGATTTTAATGGAACGTCCAACAAAAGGTCAAGCCCTGAAAGTATTTTTTAATTTTTATGTTATTATAATTAATAATAATCATCCAAATATCATATAATACTAATAATATTATGTAATTCAAAATAATTTTTATCAATATTTTTTAATATTATTGGTACAACCCTTAGTTATATTTTTCTATACACATAGATAAAAAATAAACTTATTGTTGGGAGGCGTAAACTATGACCTCTATAAAGCGATGTCCAAGGGATTTTTTCATTCTAACATCCCTGTATGGTATTAATGGTTGTAATAATGAATAAATAAAATATATTTCATGTAATTATAAATCTGAAATTTTAGTATAATAATCGAATATACCCTTTCTCTAGTGTTGAAAAATGGGAATGGTAATCCTAAATTTGTGAGGACTCACTTCTACATGATAAAACATTGTTTAATTTCATATATAATATAAAAAATAGTCTAATAATATTATAAGGATCTTCAGGTAATATAAAATAAATATAATCATTATAAGTATGTTATAATGATATTATTTCAGTATACAATCCTCTTTATCCATACACTAAATAGAGTTAAAACATGACAATGTTTCGGTTGATTTAATCATCTACATGTACAATGATTCAAAATATGATTGTGGAATGATATTGAAACATGAAAAATTAATTTATTATATTCATGTAAATATTGATTATTATTAATATTAAAAATATTATATTGAGTATTTAACTTCTTATTAAAGTGACATTGTTTTATCAGATCAACAAAAAATAAAAAATCCTATTAAATTTTCACGAAATCTTATGGAAAATCCATAAAATAAATAATAATATATCCATAAAAAATTTTATATATTAAATTAATGATATAATATAAGGGTCGTAATAATGTATCTAATAAACTAATATTGTTATTCAGGATGTTAGGCGTGAGCACAGACAAAATCTAGAATAATGTAGGGGATTACATCTCAATTTCTGTTCATTGATACATAGATTGTATTTATGAATAATTAAATAATTATTTTGTTTTCATACTACCTAATTTATATATAATTTAACGAAATAAATTTTATTAATGGAAATTCATTTTTTTAACATTATGTAACTTTTATGCAGCTTTTAATTGTATTTTCATCAAGGTCCTAAGGGTTTCCTCTCAAAATTTCTTTCTATGAGACACATTATCTTTTATGCCCCTAATTCCTATTATGTGATGTATGTAATAAATATTTTATATTTTATACAATGAACGTCATTTTATTTATGATATAATAAGTTCAATTTTATTCTCTCACTTAGAGAAGGATTTGATTTAAATGGTTTTGAAGTTGTTAGAGGTATTTTGGACTTCAATCAATTCATTGGGTCATAATCAAGAATCATTGAATATTATATTCTATGATTAATATAATATATCTTATAATGATGTTATGATTTATTTTTATCAAATTTTTTGTGTAAATATTTTCAAAAATCAAATTAGGCTTTCTTTTCTGATTTTATGGTTTCATTTAAATGCATTTTTGTTATGAATAATTTACATTATGTTAAATGGATTTTTCACCAATATCAATTTTAACATCCCACCAATTATCTATTTTCCCAGTGAAAAATAATATTTTATTATCTATAAAGATCAATTTTCCTTTATTAATTATAAAATAATTTTTTCATCAGGATTTTAATGATGTGGGTTTTTAATAAGTTTATTTCATTATGGTCAAAGGGTTTCCCATATTCATAAAATAATGTTTTTATCCTCTACTCAAAATTTTCAGTTGAAAACATTCACATATTTTCCTAGGTTCTATTACAAAATATTATTTTTAAAAGTTATTATTCTAATATTATTTCCACTTATATTATAGAAAACATCATATATTTTTGATGTTCTCAATATTAGTCATTCATTTGAAATGTAAATGTTTTTAATATGTGATCACATATTTTTTTTGAAACCATTATATATTTAAATGACATTTTATTAGGAAATATTTATATTGAACCTTTAAAAAGACTAGTCTTTATCTTTACACAATGAGTGTTATACATTATCTGTTTCCGTGTTATTTGTTACATTTTTTTATTTTTACATCTATTTACTCTTTATGGGTTATAATTTTTGAATGGCTGTTTTAATCACCCTATATATGATATTATGAGATTATTTATCTTTTTGAAAATGTGTGATTTTATATCTGATGATTTTTTTAGTTCATGTTTTCTGATAATTTTTACTGGTCAATTTTTTAGTTTCTTACAATTTACCCTAGTATAGGGAGCTATATGTGATGATTTATCTGAAGTTAATGATGTAAATGGGATGCTTTTTACCAAATATAATGATTTACATGGGAGGATGTATCACAATACAAATTATAGGTTTTAGGATTATTATAATCCCAAAATAATAGATGGATTTAGTTGTTTATAATTTTTCTCTGAAAATGTATGTTTTAACTTTAATTTTTTTTCAAAAAATAAATTTATATTCTAAAGATGCATTTCATTTACTTGAAATTTCATGTTTTCATGGTTAATATTAATTTTTAAGGTGTTCTAAAATTTTATTCTATATTCACATGTTATATGATTATTTTGATGTGTTTTTTCCATGTAACAAATTTTATTATTTCTTAATGATATTTTTACAATCTTATGTAACATTAACATGTTTTATGATTATGATATAATTTATTGTGATATTTTATTATGATATTTATTTCATACAACTATTCTCCTTCTTTTTAATAATCTATTAACATATAATATGTGTTTCACTTACTGAGCATTTTTTTCAACCATTTATTATGTTCTAAATTTCCATGTTATAAAGACGATAATTTCATTTTAGATATCTTTAAAATCATCTAATGGATTCCAATTTTCGATAAATTTTCAATTGATTTTTAAAATACAATATTAATTTAGCTAAACACCTTAACAATAAATTTATTAAAGTTTTGTGACTATTTTTGATATGTAAATATTAAATCATGGTATCAATATATTATAAAAGTATGTTTAAATTAGTTCCCTATATTTATGGTGGTGTACTTCCATATATCTAGTTGGCCTATGATGATGGGGTCCCATGAGTGTGGGTGCTAAGATATAATGGGGGTCAATGAATTTTTCCAATATTTATTTTAAAAAACATTTATAAAATAATTTTTAAAATATGTTTATAATTTTTTATTAGTTCTAAAATACTTGTTTTCATTAAAGAAACTTTTGTGATAGATAATACGTAGTACTCATAAATTTTCCCATTTATTTTTTATCATAAAACGTCTATTAATTAGTGGGTTTTTCACACATCCAAATGCTATAAAAAGTTATTTTTACATACAATATCAATTCTTTTATAGAATTGAAAAATGCGACTTTTTTCACTACTAATTGCCAGATCTACTACATTGACTTTTATTTTTTTTATAAATTTATTTACATTTAAGTTATTTTTCTAAACTAAATTCATATATTGATATTAATAATGTGATTATACAATTAAAATTTTATATATAATGATAATAATTATTAATATTAAACATAACAATGAGTATAATATTAAATTTATATATATATACATAAATATTTAAATATACATATATATGGAAGGGTTTTGAGAAGCACAAGAATTTTATGTGTATATATGTATTATATATATTACACCTATTAAATACACAACTATGTAATATCTTGGTTTAGGTGTTTTATGAAATTCAACATTAAGGATGTGTTTAAGTGGGAATTAACTACCAATTAAGAATACGACTTATTCGAAAAGTCCAATACCTTCCAATATGTGATTAAAATTAAAAAACATGATTGGTATATAGACCATAGGTCACCATCAACAACTCCAGATACACATTACTATCATAATATGGTGATGTTGATCATGTTATAAACCATCACATGTGGTTATATACCAATAGATTTTCTACACATTATTCAAGTACAAACAGTCTAATTTGTAACAATCAAATATAGTATAGAGCCAATCAAGACCCATGAAATCACAATCACCTTGCACAAGAATAACTCACATATAATAACCTTATTTGAAAAGACTTTATCCAACAAACTTTTCTTGGTCACACTATGATAATAACTAAATGATAGGTCCACCAAACATTCTTGTTTCCTACAACTGAAATACAATACATCTAAGACTGTATGTTGACCATTAATTTGTGACCTAAACTATTATAATTTAACCCAACCAGAATGTTATTTCACTAATGGTAAAAACCAGGAATGCATAACCGACACCAAAGTGGTCCAAATAATGAATAACCCTTTAAAATAAATACAAAATAGTATATCAAAGAGTAATTAATAAGGAATAAAACAAGGAAAAAGGAAATAAATGAACATTGATAATAGAGAAATATCCAAGGGGACCAAAAAAATTTGAACTATGCATGATGAAATGACCACGAACTGAAATAATTTTCCCTTTTATAACCAAATAATTTCTTTCATCTGATAAATCAAATAAATATTCCAAATAAAATATTTTTGATCACTAATTATTGTCACTATTTATATTTTATTTCATATTGTAATCTCATTTTTATATATAATAAAACAACTCCAAATTATTAAATTATCTCAACATTTAAATTATTCCATTGTGTATATATAACTCATAATATTATATCTTCAATATTTACCAAATAAAAAAATATCATATAAAGTACGATTCATAAAAAAATTGTCCAATTGTGGTTCATCCTCTTTTGGATTATATTATATAATACTACTATTTTTTTTACTAAATAATATGATTAAACTAAAAAATCTTTAAAAATAAAATTAATTTCATACCTTAATTTTCCATTTGTATATTGTCAATTTAAAATCCATTTCCACCATCATTGAAAATCAAACCTGATTATTTAATCTCATATCAATGTGATGTTTCAGATTCCAATTGTTTTATCACTTTCTATAATGATTTATAAAACTCTTGAAATTTTAATCTAAAACACAATTGATCTTCATGATTTTATTACCATAAATAAAAATTATATACTATGAATTGTTCAATTAAAAAAAAAAAATTTCTCCAAATTTGTATGCCTCTATATAAAACAAATCATTATTCATCCTTTAAAAAATATATCCATAAAATTGAATCTATATGATAAAATGTTGGTGTTAAAATCTATGCAATAACCACGAGTTCATATCATGATATTTCTATGTATTTAATAATCAATAAATTTTATCATGCACTACATTTCAACATGAAACACAATTATAGTGTTTCTCACATAATAATGTTGTTTATTATCTTCCTTCTTATTCAACACGATTCACAACAAAAAACTCATTATGTATGTTTATCATTTACAAAAAATTATTATTTATTATATACATATTTTATAATATCGATTTCCATCCCATTTATTAAATTTCAAATCATCTATTCAATACAAAATTGTTGTTTCAACATGGGTTTACATACATGTCATTGTATATTTAATTATGATAAAAATAAAGTTCTCAATATTATGCTAAAAAAAATTTCACCCTCATCAACAATTTTTTATCACGTGATGGGTATCTTTTTATTTCAAATATAAATATATTTACAAATACATAATCATTTACTATATAAAAACAAATTAATAAAAAGAATAAATAATATTAGTATGATAAAAATGATTCAATCAATTAGTATTTGATTGACCCATCATTTTGGAAAATGTTCCCTAATATAAGTTACAATATATTCATATTCATGAACTATAAAATATGTTATATTTATCATTAATATTATATTTTATAAATAGTTTTGTGGTCTTTTAATAATAAAATTGTAAATAAGTATTTCTCTAATGTCAGTCCCATTATGAACTTGGAATACATCCATGAATCTCCCAAAAAAACTATTGTGATGAAAATTACCATTCTTTGATTAGAATTGTATTTAACCAATTTTAATGATAAAACATAAATGGGAAATACTATGAAAACTAGAAGCTCAGATAGTGGTATTAAAAAAATGTGCATTCTTTAAATTATATATCTCATTAACTAAGAATGAATTTTTTATTTATTTTTTCATAATTATAATTTTATCTAAAATCTCTTTTTTTAATTTCACCTAAAATTTTCTTAAATATCTCAAATAATATTTAAATAAAATTAAAAGTATTTCAAGTTGAAATATATATATTTATTATTAAAAAAAATATGAAATAATACTATATCATGGATTCATATCCATTATTATCATGGATTTACTATAATAGTATAATAAATTGATTAATAATCCTGTAAAATATTAGATAAAAAATATTACCAAAAAATACTATGTTTTAAAAAAAAACGTAAAATATTAAATCAATTAAAAATATGTAAAACAATATCCACCTATAGTTATTATTTTCATTTTAGGGGTTTTCACTAATGATAAAAATATTCACAAACATGTATGTAATAAATACCCATCCATAATGATAATGTCAATAATAAATAAAATTTAAATTTTTATTAAATACTAATCATTTAAAATAAAAATCCTGATCTAATGTAGAATTAATAAAATGCATAAAAATTTTTACAAAATGAACTGATGAATAAAAGTGAAACATAGACTATTGGTTAAAATTGGCTAAATAGATCGAGGAGTCTCCAAAAACAAAGATAAACTATTTTGTATGTAACTAAAAATAGCCACATTGACATATTAACCACAACCTATAAATAATTAAATGTCTCCAGTATCATGATAATATATAAAAGAAAAATGAGATTTTTTTTAGATATTCATATATTTAAATTCAAACACATATATCCTGAAAGCATATAATGGTGAAGTTTCATGATATTTCTATCATTGTAATAATTTGAAATACAAATATCCATTAATTACTCTAAATAATGTAATTAAAACAAGAAATCTCCCCATTTCATCAATATTTACTAATACATAAATATATACATTGCAATTATATAGTATAGTAAAATAACAAAACATGATTTAGAAGATATAATAATCTTTAACAAAGGGAATAGTGTCACTTAGAAATATTCCACCACCAATGATCATCATCCTTGGTTACTAAAATTATGTGTTTATAATTATCTATATTAAATAACATTTTTATGTGTTTAATTGTATTAAAATACTTTTCACAATAATGAACATTGAATTTATGTATTAGAGAACTGGGTGGTATGATTTTTTTAGTAAATTTATTTCTTGGATGAATACAATGTTTTGAATCTATATCACTTGAATAATTTTTAGAGCACCATTAATTTCATTTTTGTTTTTTAGGGGTTGGTATTAAGTCAAATAAAATTAAAATCAATATCTTTTTTGGATAGTGATTGAAATGGGAGATGTGTTGGATAAATCATGGAAGTGGTTACCCTGAGTAGTGTTTTCATAAACCTAGTTGGGTAACTAATGGGGTGATCCCACAATATGTGCCATTTTGGATGGAATCCATCATGTAATAAATCAGATGTTACGATTTTTTTAGGTTAATAATATTTGTATTTTTATTTTTCGTTATTTTAAACCCACTATCAGAATTTTAATCACTCATATGGCTATGTTAGGATTTCTATTCCTCCCTACCCATCTCCCCCTTCATTTATACACCTAATATAAGATTTTTATGGATTTATTATCATTCCTGCTAGAATTGATATCTTCATATTGATCCTATAATATTACATTCCTTTCTTCATCTATTATTTTTTTTGTAAAATTCTATGTCTTTATTATATGATTTGACCAGATAATAGTAAAATCAATTTTTATTAATAGTGATATCATGTTGGGTGGAAAGGGATTTTTTTTAAGAAGGGCGATTTATCTTTTTCTCGGAATTTTTATATATGGAAATGTTATTCAGTAGAATTTTTATGGTTAATAATAAATGATGAAAAAATAGAAATGTATATGGGTATCATGTTTGGGGATTTTAGGATAAATATGTTTGGAGATGTGTCACTAGGGGACCAGACCTCATAGATATAAATTTTAAAGATATGTTGTTTCTCATTGGGTCTATCCATAATTATTACTATAGTGGTTTTTTTGTTTTAAATAGTTTATCTACTTATTTTAAAAGGGTTCTAACGAGATATGGGATCATTGTATTCAATGGATCCATATACGATCTTCAGATAAATGAGTGGGTCAACAGTTGATATATGTGGACTTTAAATATTTGAGTTTCTTGATCGTTTTATAATTTTTATGTTTTTTTATTTTCATTATTATTATTATAAGAATGATTATATGAGATGGTATAATTTTCATTTATAAATTAGGATGGTCACCCATTATCCTAACAATCATGATGGATCACGTAGACTTATAAACAATTTTTTAGTTCTGGATTTTTAAGTTGTGATTTTATGGACTTTTTTATTAGTTATTTGTTTGAAGGAAAATCATTTTTAAAAGGAACCCACTTTTTTTAAAATTTGATTTAAATGGAGGGGGGGTTAAAAGATAAATTTCAACTATACATGGCTTAGTCCCACTCAAAAATATATTTATATCATGTGTTGTATTTAGATCACATTTCAATGGTAAAAAAGATTATATGAGTTTTAAATTGGATCCAATGATTTGTAGAGGTATGTTAAAGTAGTATTAGAAAAATGATTAGTTTTTATAGAGAATTTTTAATGTGTTTTTATTAAGGAAAATTAGTGGGTAATCTAACATATGATTCATTATTCTAAATTAATTTCTACAAAATTTATTATTTTATATTTTAGTATAAGTTAGTGAGGTATTATTCTGATATGTGTTTTACTACATATTACCTCAAAATAATAATGATATAACTTTCAACTCTTATGTGCCTATGTAAGTATATTTTTTATGGTATCATTATAATTATTCATTATTTCATTATGATGTATGATTATATAGAAACCATTTATGAGATCATTCCATTAGTAATGGGTTGATTAGTTTTGATTGAGATAATAGTTATGTTTCATATTTGTCACGGGTCATTATGAACCATAAGATATTCTTATTAAATGAATTTAGGAAAGGAATATTTTTTACAAGGGCCACATAGAGGGTTTGTGTGTTTTAGAGGGAAATTTATGGGCAAGTTAGTCAATATTGACCATTAAGAATATTTTTTCATTGATGTGATGATTTATTAACCTCAAAAGTTCCTTACAAGAGAACATCATGGTTGGTCTTAATGGTTGATGTATGAGTTACCCCTTAGAGTCCATGATTGTTGATTTAAATCAGATTCAATTATAGTAGTCCTAGTGGTGTAAAAATACATGGTATAGATCCAGATATAGAATAGAATATATGAAGTTCAATATTTATATTTTTTATATTGGGATGATGGGTTCCATATTGACTACTGTTGGATTAGTCAATATGATATATATTGATCAACCCTTGATACTGAGCAGAAATAGGGATTCTCGGATGGAATTATTATTTGAGATTTGGTACCCATGGTAATTGATGCCTATGAAAATATTCATATTTAATGTTCAACTCATGAAGCATATGAGTTTTATTTTATAGGTCACATTCCTTGTTTATTTTCCTAGTTGGGATATAACCTTTGAAAAATATATTCATAATTTTAATTTTTCATCCATAAATTGAGATATAATGAGATACTAAACACAATAGGGGATCACACTTAGTATGATATTACTATCTACGTGATATAGAGTAAGATAGTAGATTCTAGGGATCCACCTGATCTAATACCATCATCACGACACACACTTGTTATTAGTGATAATGGTATTGATATATTCTATAAGTTATCATATTAAGAATGAATTATTTGAAAATAATTTTTTGATTTTTATTCCCTATAAGGAATTGTGATATGTTGTATTGATCCAGTATTTATAAGTGGTTAATATATAATATAACTACAATGATGAATGATAATATGATATGGGGAAGTATGTGGGAGTTGAGATAGTTATATCATAACGTTTGGATAAAATATTTAATTTTACTATTTTAATTTGTTAATATATATTTGTATTTTATTTAATAGTTTTTACCTCTTTGATTTCTATATTATTTTAATTGTTATAGGATTTTTATTTCAGATGTTGTTTTGGGTTTTGGTTATCAGTGGGTCATGTGGGAATCGGTGGGTTGGGTGGAACCTAGTGATTATTTATTTTAGATATAGGAAATCTATCTCAATTTCCAATTATTATGAAATGAGGAACAATATGATGCATTCATTTTTGGTTCGTGAGGGTTTTACAGTAATCAAATGAAGTTATATAGGTTATATCATCGATTGGGTGGTATAAAATGATTTTTTGGTTCTGTGTCTCTTCATGTCTCAATAGTAGGTATATGCGAAACACAGATTTTCATTGGGTAGGATGATTTTATTATAGATCTAATGTTTACTCTCTCATAATATTTTATTCAAAATCCATTTGATAATGAGAAGTCGATTTGTTAGGGATTTCAATGAAATCTAACTAGATAATTTTACTCAATATCTAACTATTTATAGATCAAGAGTTTCAATGAACATTTTTTTGTATTCATTTTAAATTTTATGTCCTTGAATGTTGACACATGGATTGGGATATGTTTTTTATCTAACGGTAATGATATAAAAGGAGTTAGACACAAGAGTTGGGTTAAAATATAATTTATTATTTACATTCTAAATGTTTAAGACATGTATAAACATAAGGGACTCATGTATTATTTTATGTGACTAATATAAATTATATTCTTTTTAATAATACATACTTATATGGTTAATTTATTATATAGACTATTTTGTTGATTTATATTCTAGACTTTAGAATGAATTCTTCGCTCTCTATTTTATATCAACAGATTTTGGGTATATATGTTATATTGATTGGTCATTATAAAATTCCAATAGATTTGGAAATGAAATGTGTTATATGAATTGTATGGAATCATATTTCCATGAAAATTCTATTCCCCAATCACTATTCTTTAGGTATCCATGGATTTTTATATATCATAACAGTATCATTTTATGTTACGATACCATCACCCATGAGGGTTGTTCTCTAACATACTACCTTGATAGGATCACCAATTAATTAAACAATCATAAAATTTAATTGATGATTAATAATATATATTTTATGTTGAGATTAAATTAATAAGTAATAAGAGAATAATATAAGTATTTTATTGATTAATAATTCTTGTTTGACGCTTAAATGTAATGGTTTTTAAAGATTTTAGGTTATGAGGTGACCTATTTTTTCAAAAGAATATCTAAATACTAGTTCTATGTGTGTGTAATGTGGTTTAGATCAATGGGGTTCCAAAATATTTGGGATGGTGATTTTGATATTTTATTAAAAATGGATAGTGGAAATGAAATACATTTCATGGAAAATCTGGGATAGGTTATTGATTTTTGGATTTTTTTTACAATAACCCCTTGATTGGAAGGGTTGTTTCTGAAATCATTTTTCAGTTTGGGTGTCTGTATAGTGACCGTTATAGTATTTAAATAAGAAATAGAATCCTATATTATACATATTTTCATAATTTTATTTTTTGTAGATGGAGTGTCCAAGGGTTTTAATTATATTCATTTTATAAAGGGGTAATTTTGAGAGACCCATTTGACATAGATTTAAGATATTATTTTTTAAGAATAAGGAATGGTAAAAATAAGTGAATATTACAGGTGTCATAGAATATACCACCTAGAGAAATTTCTTATATGTGATTCAAATGTTAGGGTAAACCATTTGAAATGTTGAGTTATTAGTACTTTTTCCATTTGGTGTTGAGATCCGTAAGACTCTATTTGTATTGATCAACGGTGTTTGGGATTGAAATTTATATTAATTCCCTATATCATTGTTCGGGTGGGATCTATAGGTAGGGTGCATTAGAGAGTGGAATTGAAATATACAATTAATGAAAATCATCCCAAAGTGAAATGATTGATATGTGGTTATTGAGATCATTGAATGTCTGTTTGTTGTCTAGATGATCAAGAAGAAATAAATTTATTGAATAACATTTTAGGGGTTTGAATCCATTAATTGTACACATTTTTAAGGATTAGAGGTATAAAACATTTGGAAAATGATTAATTTACAGCTGGTGTTGGTTTTTATTTATGACTATATAAATACTCATTTTATCAAGGATGAGAAGCATTATGGTGTCGTGTTTGTGACAACTTATAGATTAAATATTTACTAAACTAGGAGGTGGTTCTATTTTTATCAATTTGGTGGATGGTTAAAGAAGAAATTCTGAATTTAGATCACAATAATGATGTTTGTATCATGTTTAAAATGAGATTTTTCTTTGTCTCATATGTGTGTTATTCGTGGAATAATCTCAGTTACCTTGATGTTTGTGATTTAAAATAAAGAGAAGATTGTTATAAAATACCATAAGGTACCTGAGCAAGTGCAATCCAGTAATCAATGGGGAATCTAGTGTTGTAATCAAATTAATTTCTCCCTCATGTGGGAAGTGGAATCATCTAGGTACATTTTGAACTAATTGGTGCTTAATAGGATATTCCAATATTTTTTAATATGTGAAACAAATTAATTTTACAATGGATTCCTTTTACACCCACCCCCCACATTAGGAGTTTATTCTCCTTAATAAATTATGAAAGCGAGGGTCATCATTCCTCCATTCACCCACTATCCCTTTACCAAGGTGTTCTGTAGATAGTTTATCAAATAATACCAAAATATTTAATCCTAAACGGATAAAAATATGCTAAATCATTTGATGCTGCCTTCATACTACCACCTATTTGTTTTGAGCTAGTAATTATTTCATTTTAATGGATGGATCAAATATCCACTATAGTAATAAAAAAATTACTAAATTTATAGGTGGTTCACAAATTATAAATTGAATATGGTAACATCATAAAAAAATTGTCTTTATTTATAGGTTTTTCTATCTATGAAAACATAATTTGATGTAGTTAAAACTAAAACTAAATATGGGATTATAAAAAATATAAATTCACAAGAATACCTACGATATTATACCAACAAAAAAAATAATTATTCATCCAATATGGCACAAGATTAAAAAAATACATAGGTAAGCATACATCAAACATTATATAACATTGCTACATAATATGAAAATTATCAAAAACAATTGTAAATTAGTAAAACAATATTGATTTTTTTCAAATCTTCACTCCTCTCATTATGATTAT
Organism: Viscum album; assembly: GCA_963277665.1. Taxonomy (NCBI): domain Eukaryota; kingdom Viridiplantae; phylum Streptophyta; class Magnoliopsida; order Santalales; family Viscaceae; genus Viscum; species Viscum album. The sequence goes on from OY728157.1 coordinate 2,013,537,440, forward strand.
TTGGATGTTCTAGGGAGAAAATCACCTCATGTATTACTTCTTACCACCAAATCAATAATTTAATTTTGTAAAATTCTCATAAGTAATTAAAATATTTTAACATTATTAATCCTCTCTTATTGTGAAAGTTACAAAAAATATAGACCAAAATAGTATTACCGATAGAGAAAATATTTTGTAGAAAACATATATAAATTGTCTAAAAACATTAAATTATCATTTATTTATGCATGTAATATGGTTTGTGTCCCATTTAAACTAATTGATGTTCAACTTCATCTAGGTATTATATAACCAAGTTATTTTATAATTCCAGGATCTTTATCCCCTATTTAAGATTAAAACCATGATAAAACCATTAGTAAGTGATATAATAATATGAAAATTATTCTCCTAACTCATATATATTATTTAATGTAAATTTACAATAGTATATTTATGTTTATTTATAAATCATGGTTGCATAAAATTTAGAGAAAATAGTTTTTTATAGGGGTGAATCATCATAGTTTTATCAATATTCTCTATATTGATGGCTTTCAACAAAAAATGACATGAGTTGGGAAACCAGTAATCATCATTTAACATACTAAACAAAATAAAATTAATTCCACCAACCAAATATAATCATAAAAATAATGAATCAAATTATACTAAATATAATCTAACTAACCCAAATGAACACTAATTAGACCTCTAAAAAACCTGAAAATAAAATTCATTATGAAATTAAAATTAAACAATCTTGAAACAAAATAAACTAATTTTATTTAAATCTAATAAAACCTTATTAAATTAAACTAAATCATGAAGAAAATTTAAAAATAGACATTAACTGGAAAAATAATCCTGGAGTGAGAAATATAATTTTTATCTAGCTGAAAATGATGTAAAATGAATTAAATTTCATATCAGGAATGAAACACTATTGGTAGACACATATCCAAACTATATCTAACTAATTAAAATAAAAACAACTAGATATGAACAAAATCAATCAAAATGTAACTGATCGAGGGTGACTGAAGCCTAACTAAACTGAATATATATCCAATTAACCAAATTGATGAAATGGAAATGAAATTTAGAAAAAATTAACTAAATATAATAAAATAGAATATAAGTAGTCTAAATATTAAATATTTACATAGTACCTAGAAAAAATGAAATAAATAAATAAAATTAATGTAGTCAAATAGAAGCAAATTGAGGAAAATAAATAATAATGATGTTTATAATGTATAATTATTAAGAGTTTCTTTAGGAAATAACCTTTATTAAAATGATTTATAAATCGTGATATGATGTGATTTGATCATATATTTTTTTATATTTTTTAAGAGTGTTCATTTTCACTATAGTAGATAGTTTTTTATATTTTGTTTCATGTCACAAAAATTGTGAATTATCTAGGTTATCTATTTTCACACACAAAAGGCCATAGATCTTTAAAGGGATGTAATTTTTGGTGTTCTCATTAGTTGATGATTTAATAATTATGAGTATATTGATTTACCTAGAATAATATTTTTAGCATGGTTTGTAAAAAAAATTATATATCGACAATCCTTTATGATTTGAGGATATATGTTAATGTGATTTTGTATTATATATAATAAATGATATTAATTTTTAAACTTTCTATGATAAAATTTTAAACAGAAAAATATTTTTTCTCATTTAATAAAAATATATTTTTAACAAGAAAATAAAATTAGTTTGAGCTAATAGGGAGTTTAATATTTTTCATCAAAAAGTCAACTTGAATAACTAATGAAATCTTAATTAAACTAAATCAAATAATATAATGAATTTTAATTATTATTTTTATTGGTTTTTAGTGGATCTGGACACTCAAATGAAAAAATTTAGTTGAGTAAAAATAGAACATAATATTCAATTTTATTGTTATTAATAAACCAATGATACCGCGTTAAGAAAAATACTGATAAGAGTGACATTATAGAAGAATCTAGATAGAAATGGATACCTGGTCTGATGCCTAATGCACCAACATCGTAAAAAAGTATAAAAACATGTCAATGAAATCATAATATAATTAGATAATTTAGTAACCCAATATATGAATGGTATTTTATAATTATTTCTCTATGTAGCATTTACAAATTAACTAACATGTAATCCTACAATACCATAGGATTTATGAGTAAAACTATTATATTATGTTGTATTGAAACCACCATCTCAAAACCACATACATAATGATATTACTACAAAAAATAACTATAAAATAACTAATTAAATTAATCCTAAATTTCAATTACAATAAATTATTTTCACATATATATAATTACATATTAATAAAAGACTTTGTATTTGATCTTATAATCAATTTATATTTTATTGTTAAGGATTTTATTAGATTCCATGGTGAAAATTATTTATTCATCATCTTCATATTTATCCTCTCTCAAATGAATTATTTTTTAAGGTCACTATGGTCTAACATTTCAATATTGTGTTGTTAATGGTGTTCAATATCCCAATTTACTTCATATTCACTGTAACTCCCAAAACATTTAAAAGGAAAAATCATCTTCAGGATCATATAATACATACAAAACTATGATCATAATAAAATTTAATAAAATAATATTTGATGATAAATTTTTTTTATAAATTAATTAAACCACTTCTTTAGCATTCAATGAACACAACACTGGGATTAAACAAGGCCTGATACATTATTAAAATACTATTCTTTAAAAAATGCCATTTATCATAGTAGTTAAGTTGGATTGTATGAATAAATGTTACTAAATTATTAAAAACATAAATTTTAAACATGCGTAAAATCAATTAATTGGTTATATATTTATTAGAAATAAATTTTGAATCATTTTAATAAAAAAAGATTTAATTTTTAAAAAATTTATTTTTTAAAGAGTTAGTTTTGTCACGCTTTTCCTTCATTATTAAAAATTAATATTTTATACATGAAGAAAATTTATTTGAATAAATAAAATTTATTTTTAATTATATATGTCAAAATTATATTTTGGTATGTTTTAACGATTATTTGTATATAGTAATATTTTATTATAAATAATTAAAAGTACTAATATTTATTGAATATTTCATTTTTAATTAAATGTATTATAAATTAATATTTTAATTTAATAGGGTTTAAATTAAATTTAGTTCGATTATTATAAAATATAATTAAATTATTTTATGGTAATAATCATCATTTTGAAGTAGATGTAAATAAGTTTTAATATTTTGAATGTTTTTCATTGGAAAACCTGATTATTTAATCCGTCTATGGGAATAATTATAAATTATAATTTTTTCACTTATATAATTCAAATTAGATATATTGGATTACATATTTTTAATCATCATAATTAATATTTTCTAACAATATCAACATAACTTCTTACAATTTTCAATAGTAAATGTAGTGTAAAATAAATTATTATTGTTAAGGTAAATATATGTTTATTGGGAGTTAAAAAAGAGAAGCATAAAAAATGTCCTAAAACATGTTTTAATAAAAATGATACTTTTTAGACCCCATAAATTATGAGTTTTGATAATGGTTTATTTTCTAGGGTTGTGGCTTGATAATACTATGTGTGTAATTTATTCTTTTCATAAAAAAACAAGTTTGTCCTATCTTCCACATATAAAATGACACCTCGTCTCCTATTCTATTAACACTACAAAAAACATTTTTTTCATTAAATAAAAACTATTATATTCCTATAATGTATCCTCAAACCAAATATTATTTATTTTTTATTATGAGACATTCTTAATATTTCCTTAGGTATAAACCTAAAGATGCTCTTTTAGGTAGTGGTAAAGTCCAAAACCATGCATTTTCATTTTATTTCATTCACCACCTCCATCATATTTTTCCAAATATTATAATAAAAAATCACATTTATCTCTTATATATTAATATATTAATATATTAATATATCATTAGACATATCCATCTATACCATCATAATTTGTGAAATGAAACTATCGTTCATGTATACAATGGATTACCACCTCAGAAACAGATATAATTCATTTTTCATCACCTCTTTTCAAGGATGGGCATAATGATTTTTGGAACATATTTATATAATATTTATGAAATAAAATATATTAATTTAATATTAATATCACATATAATTTCTTAAATTCCATCACATTCGAAAATAATAACGTCACTCGTCTGTGTGGAAGACTACTGACTCACGAACAGATGTGATATTTTTTTCCCATTTTTATTTTACCTGGACCATAATAAGGATTTATGAGATTAATATTTATTATATTAATAACATACTTATATCTTTTTATAAATTATATCACATGTAACTTCATAATTTTCATTCTGTGGGGGATACGATAACGTTGATTGTGTGTACTGTGGGTTTATGCATCCTAAAGCTATATGGCTCATTTTTTCCTAATTATTTACAATGTGGATAATGAGGATATTTTGGAATAATATAAAAAATATATATTATATTAATTATTATATAATTTTAAATTAATATTTATGTTTCGTTCATTCCATCCATTAATAAAAATGGAAAAAACGTTCATGTGTCTGTACGATCTACAATCTCCACGAATGGTGTAATTAATTTACTCTTTATAAATATTATATAATAAAATAAATATATAAATAATGAATATATATAATATTAATAAAATATTTATCATTATGTAGACTTTGTAACAATGATCAATTTTAAGGTAATGAAATTGCTTAACCAAAACATTCATAAAAATGAATGACTTCCAATAAAAATTATGATTTTATCAAATAATTATGATAAATGATTATATGTAAATAATATATGTAATGTGATATATTATTATAGTTATATAGTATATTTAAAATAAAATAATTTTTGTTATACATGATTTTCATAAAAATATGCAGGATTTCGAACCTAAGTTGTTTGTTTCTCCACTAACATTTACTTCAGTGATATGTATGCCATTTTCACCACTTATTTATTTTATGTGCGAATTTTTAATATTAATTTTGATATGTGATATCATAAATTAATTTAGTATATTTTTATTTAATGTTTTATTTTAATTTACTTCCTTTATGGTTATTATGATTCAGAAATTAGGAAAGTGGTAATAGTTTATGTTTCCATCTCAATATTTATGTGGATTTTTTATGATTATTTATCTTATGATAAAATATTTTCACCAACAACTAAAAAACTTCATTATTATTCATCTCCTCTGGTCAATCAAAAAATTTAATTCACTCATAAATTTTTTTCACTTTTGGTACATTAAATTATTGATAAAATATTTTTAATAAAATTTGACTTTATTTCTATCTTTGATCAAAAATACTTTTTCTTGTAGAACAATTTTTTCTAAATAGGATTTCATGAATTGTTTTAAATTATATAAATTGAATAGTAAATACAATTGTAACAAGGACTTAATTTTCATTTAAATTATTAAAAGTAATATTTGTTTTTTTATGAATAAAGAATATTTTTTCTTTTCTTATTAAAGTATAAGAAGAATTTTATTTATCTTATATAGAATGTAAAGAATTTTCTACTACCATAACCACTAAATGTTTTAAATATTATATTATATGTTTGAAATAATATTCAAAAATAAAAATATGATTACAATTGGTTGTTAATGTTTAGATTTGAAAATTGATTTCAATGTAGAAATTGTATTTTCCACACGAATGTTATTTATGATCTCTTTATGGAATTTCTATTCATAAATGGAAACAACCCATATTTAACTTATTAAAAAAAAATAAAATATAAAGTATTGATACCATAAATATTATTTTTATGGATATTGTTTGATCCAATTTATTGGGTATGTATTATTTTGATAACATTCACAATATTATGTTTAATGGTTTATGATTATGGACAGGGATTCTGGAATGTTTTAAAATTTTGTTTGATATTTTTCAATACAAAGGTTTATATTGATTGTGTTTTGCCCATTTGGTATATGGATGGAAATAGAATTATTATGTGTTGGGAGTGGCCCATTATAACAACCTCAATTCATGATTTGGTCTTATAAGAAAAACTATCTTTCTTATTTGGAAATTCCCTTTCCCAGTTATGTAAGATGTCTTAGAATGAGTCTATTATAATATAGTTGTAATGTTTGTCATTATGAATTTTCAAATTATGATATTATTTATTTATTTGAATTTTATTATTGGATTTGTTAAAATATTTATGGAAATTTTTAAGCTCATGTTATTATTTTATCATAACTTACTCCTTCCATATTATTCATTGTAAAATCCCAAGTAAGTAAAGAAATCATATCTTAATATTAATGTCTATTTATGAATTATATAGTGTTTTAGAGGCTAAAAATTAAGAATAAATCCAATCTTAGGCATAAAATACTCTAATATTTTAAAAATATTTTTTAACGCCTTTTGATGGAAATCCATTTTTAAATATAACATTTGACAATTTTATAATCTCTATTTGCCAAAATAATCTTATTCTTTAGAACCGAGACATTGAAATTTACTTTGGATTAATTTTTGGTATTTTTCTAATAGTGTTCATTTTTATTGAATAGTGAAAAAACATCATTTTACTTCAAAACTGTTTTTTCATATAATTAAGTTATATGGTTAGATTATATATTTATTTTGTTTAAAGTGTAATTAGAATATATATTTACCATTTAATTCAATGGTGGTCGTTATAATTAATTTCACTTTGAAATTGGACATAAAAAACTGTCAATAATTTGATAGATATTGTTTAATAAAAACACGCTATTTTTTTACAACAATAATTATTTTTCAAATTAATTATAGAAATTTTTGTGTTTGCAATTTGGTAAAATGGATTCATATTTGGAATCATTATTTAAAAATTATGTAATTAAGTTTTTGGACATTATGAATTGTAACGACTGTAATTATCTTTAATTATCGTAATAAATTAGTAATCGGGTAGTTAAGGGTAATAAAATAATAACATAATAATATAAAATGACCCCAAAATGTCTTCAAATAATATTTTTTAGTCATCTCCGACCATGGGATGCTTTTTACCCAACATGAGGGCCCATGGAGTCGCATGGGTGTGATAGTGAAATTTATGACATTATTTTTAAAAAGAAGGGAATTATAACAAAGGTTTGTATATACTAAGTAAAAAATTATATTTTATTTACATAAATGATCTATTAGACTATAAATAATCATTGGAAAGATACTAATATTTCCTACATCATAGTATTTTTTAAATTTTTAGACATTAAATAAATAAATTTAGTTATAACACCATGATGATGCAGTAATTACCTCATTAAAGAATGATTTAAATAAAATGAAAAGATAAGTAAGATCTTGGACTTACACATTTTTAAAACATATTTTATGATGTGTATTTATAACACATATCATCCTATATTCAAAATATATCATTGTGGGACCTATAAAATCTGAAAATCATTTTATAATAATGTAACATTTCAAGACATTCCAAAAGTGACCCACCTCTCACTTATAAAAGGCCCCCACCTATACCCCCTTACCCACACCTCTCCAAACCTTTCCTCATACAGAAACTACTCATATTATCTCACCCCATACATCACTTACTCTTTGAAGCCTCAATTTGGGATGAAGTCTTTCCAAGGAATCCTTTGGCTCAAATCAAAAAAGAGTTACCTGATTTATTGGTAATGTCTTTTCTCTAGTACATTTTTATTATTTTCCTTCATCACTCACCACTATCTTATGTTTATATGATCCCATAAAAAGAGTATCCTCAATATAATAGGATTTTTTTATGATATGGATTATTCCTACACATACACACACCTTCGTCAAATGGTTAAAGAACATACTGTTTATGTGGTTGGTGAATTACTACCTCACGAAACGACAATTGGTCAATCTTTTTTTAACACCTCTCAGTGTGTCCATTATGAGGGAAATATATTTATATATAATATATATTATATTTATTTCCTCTCTATGATATTGTATTTTATATTTAAAACATTCCTTTATGCTTGCATGTTGTACAAATGCGATAATTTTAGATGTGGATGTGTGGACGACCGCCCCCTCCAGTGGTGTGACTCGTTTCATGCAAAAAATAGAAATAATAAATAATTTAATTAATGGACTAATGTTACATATATAACATATATATTTACTATAATTATAATATATATATGTCTCATTTAGATTTATATTCCATTAATATGACAAAAAATGAAAGTAACAGTCATGTGTACGTACGGCCTACCGTCTCCATGAAAGGTACATTTAATTTATTGTAACCAAACATTATTGAATATTATTAAATAAATATATACTAGATATATATTATATTTAAATCATGAACACCATTTCGTAGATGGTGTACTTATAACTACATGGACAATTTTCCTCAAACTCGTTTATTTTTGACTCATGTACCGAACATCGACAAAACCAATTGTCTGATCTCACATAATTAACTAATTATTATAACAAGATAATATTTGATATTAATTGAATAATAATCATTAAAGGATGTCCTTAATCAATTATAAATTGACCGAAGATTATTATTCAGGAATATGATGAAACGAACAATACCGGTCAGACTTGAGGTAAGGGACTTCGTCTCAATATCCTTTCATTGAGGAATACTTCAATTTAAATACAACATTTATTTATTATTTTTATAATAAAACAATTTGACTTTTAATTTCATTAAAAATGAATCTTTTTAAATGAATCATTTTACGAAATGATAAAATAAATGTTTTTTCTTACATATGCGGTGACAACAACTTCTCTCCAACCATGACCATTATTTGAGTTTCAACATACACTACAAGCCATCAATTTTTAAATGAAAAATTAAAACCACGTTTTACTTTTATTTTATTTTGGTGTTGAAAATGATTTTGATAATGTTTTTATTATATCAATGTATTATATTGATATCTTGTTATTGAAATATGAAAATGTTTTGGTTCCTTTTTGCATGTTTTTTGTGATACAATTATGTTATGGTTCTTGGGCATTATTTATGATGTCAGGTGGTTCCAGGATAAAATAATATCCAGTGATCCCAATATAGCTCCCCAATGCATTGGGTAATATGAATGAGTTAAATGCTATAGTTTCTCTGAAGATATTTAGGGAATATACTATGATGGGTATTCCAAATATAACCATGAGGGTTAATCCCTATGTAAGAATGTTATGAATACCTCAAGTTACCTTTAGGTTATATGATTTCTATGAGTTATTAATAAATATTATGACTTCATGAGGTATGTTAAAGTGCATATGTTTTATGAGTAATGTATGATTTCATTGATTCTTATGTATACATTGACTAATGATTTATTTCCATATTTTTATATCCCTTACGGAAATTTTTATGATCATCACATGTTTTTGAAATTACTTTCACATGTTAAGGGAAAGGTACATTTTGTGAAGATAGGGTTGAGGAAGTGTCAAGAAAGAATCTGTGTTTGGTTGTAAATATGTTCCCTTTGATGGAAGAAAATGAATACAATATTTGATGTAACCACCTTGTTTAAATGTGGAATTAAATGCATGATTTATGATCTAATTCTATAAAACTCTAAACTAGAAAATAACCACAATGTGAATTCTTGAAATAACCTAAGATTAAGTAATGTTTAAGGATGGGGCCTTATAGTTGGTATCACAGGCCGGAATAGAAAACTTAAGAAGATAGAATTTTAAGATTATCATTTTTTCATCTATGATAAGTTTTTTCATAGTGGTTTTCCATAGAGGAAAAAGGGAAGTAGTTCCAGGAAGGCATACAGAAGGAAATGACCTTGAAAATCATCATCATAAGATGGTCGGAAATGGTACTAAATAGTTTTTTGCAGTAATGGTGTAATTGAATCAAGTGATAAATTGTGGTGGTATCCATGAAAATGATCATCCAGATCAGCCATAGAAGAATGTGTCAGTGGTGGAACATTTCATGAGGCAACATCCCCCATCATTCAGAGGATCATCTAACCCTGTCCTAGCCGAAGAGTGGATTAAAGCCATGGAGAAGATTCTAGGTGTCATGTGGTGTTCATACAATCAAAAGGATAGTCTTGAAATTTACCATTCAGTGGGTGAAGCAGAGTGGTGGTCGATGGTTAAAAACATCTGGGATGCGGATGAGATTGATGCTCTTGAATGGGATGAATTCAATGGTATGTTTCTTGAGAAATATTTTCCTAAGACTGTTCGACTTAGGATGGAGAAAAAATTATTTGAATTTTTTCAAGAGGATTACATAGTGGATGCTTATGAATAAAATTTCACTCGATTGTCTAGGTATTCTCTGAATTTTATACGAGACCATGGTAGTAAATTAAATCATTTTTAATTAGGATTAATGCCTAAATATCGAAGGGAATTAACATCTAGTGAGTTCAAAAGTTATGAAAAGCTTGTTTGATGTGCTAAGAAGGTGCAAATGGAGTTTTTAGTTGATTAAGTGTTCTATGAAAACTAACATAAGAAGAGGTGGAGCTGGCAGGAGAAAATGAAGAATCATTCAAAAAGGTTTGATGGTAAGAAAACTAACTTTTTAGGTTATGATAAATATGTAAAAAAGAATGCTGGGGAATGTATTTTGAATTCTGAAAAGCGATTCTAATGTGGTAACATGGGACATAAGGGTCGTGATTATATTGGAAAAGATCAGGGTAATGGTAAGACCAAATTTGATTTACAGGTAGTGAAATAATTCAAGTGCAATGAGATGGGTCATTATGTAAATGAGGGTTCGAAAAAGTGCTCGAATGATGGGAAAAAGGAAGACCACAAGTGGAAAGGTGTGGTGAAATCCTTTTCAACTACTTCAACAGATGTGTGTCCATTAAATGAAGTATTCTCAAGTACATTGTTTTTTTTCAGATTATACTAATGTTTTGATTGATCCAGGGTGTACACATTCTTTCATCTTTGAAATAGTTTCTAGTAAATTGGAAATTCCATCTCCAGAAATGACTCCTTAACATGTAGTAAAAAAACATGGGGAAAATTTTTAGGAAAAAATAATTTATAAGAATCTTCTTATACATATCCGTGGAATGAATCTACTTGGAAACCTTATTGTTTGACCTCTATTATAGATTGATGTTATCCTAGGTATGGATTGTCTCTCTATTTACCATTATATGATTTACTATAGAGATAAAGACATTTCTTTTCATAAAGACTTTTATTTTTTGTACAAGAATGAAACCTCATTGTTGATAACATATCTAGTGGCTAAGAAAAATATAAAAGATGGTAATGAATGTAACCTTGTAGATATTGTTTAAAATAAAGGAACCGTTCAGATTAATGATGTGACAGAGCTAAATGAGTATCCTGATTTTTACCCTAATTAGTTTCCTAGAATAATAGCAGAAGAAGAATTTGAATTTATTATTGACTTAGTTCCTGATATTAATCCAATTTCAAAACCCCCTTATCGAATGGCTCAAATCATACTTTTGGAGATGAAGGAGCAATTACAAGATTTATTATAGAAAGGTTTAGTTCGACCTATCACATCACCATGGGGTGATCCAATCTTATTTGTTAAAAAGAAAGATTGTTTGATGAGTCATTGCATTGATTATAGACCCTTGAATAACATCACTATTCAGAACAAATATCTATTTACATATATCAATGATTTGTTTGATTACCTCTAGGAGCTCAGTATTTTTCAAAGATTGAGATGAGGTCGAGGTACCATTAGTTGAAGGTAAAGGAATCTGATATTCTGAAGACAACGTTTCAAACAAGATATGGCCATTACGAATTTGTAGTTATAAATTTTGGTTTATCCAATGCACCAGTTGTATTCATGGATATTATGAATATAATTTTCCATGAATTCATGGATGAGTTTGTGGTTTTTTTCATTGATGATATTTTGGTGTTTTTTAAATATATAGTGGAGCATGAACGTAATTTAAGGTTTATTCTGAAAATTGTAAAAAAATTAATTTTATGGGAAATTAAGACAGTGTGTGTTTTTGTAGCAACAAATTTCATTCCTTTGTCACATTGTCTCAAAAGATAAAATAACTATTGATCCTTCAAAAACAAAGGTTGTAGAAGAATGGCCAAGACCCACAAATATAACCAAGATTCGTAGTTTTCTTGTTTTGGAAGGATATTAATGAAGGTCTGTTAAAAACATTTCACGGTTGACCAGCCTATTGACTAAGCTAACTCGGAAGGGTGTAATGTTTATCTGGACAAAAGAATGCGATGATTGTTTTCAAGAATTGAAATGAATATTGGTGATTTCTTTAGTATTGGAACTACATTCCATGAATGGTGAGTTTTTTATCTATTGTGATGCTTCATTTAATAGAATTGGTTGCGTCTTAAAGCATAATGATTAGGTAATTTCGCTTACATCATGTTAGTTGAAAAATCCTGAGATAAATTACCCTACACATGATTTGGAATTATCTGCTGTTGTTTTTGGTATAAAAAATTGGAGCCATCATTTGTCTTGTGTATATTATGAAATATATACTGATAAAAAAAGTTTAATGTATATATTCTCTTCGAAATAATTGAACATGAGACAGAGTATATGGCTTGAATTAATCAAGGATTATTATTGTATGATTCACAACCACCCAAGAAAAGAAAATAAAGTTGTGTATTTATTGAGTCAAAAAAGTAATACATCATTAACCATGTTATGTTTAGAACATGATCAATTGTTTATGGATTTAATGAATTTGGTCTTGGAAGTTGTTGATGCAGGTAATTAATCTATTTTGTTTTAGATATTAGTTAAATATTCTCTATCAGAAATAACTAAGCAAGCACAGAAGCAAGATAGTGAGTTACATAAAAAGGTAGAGCTGGTTCAGAAGTGTATGTTACCTAAATTAATTGTTGATAATGATTGTGTTTTGATATCTGGGATGTGATTGAGTGTGCATTGTGATTAAAAGTTGAAGAGAGAGTTGTTATGTGAAGCTCATAGTTCTCCATATTCAGTTCATCAAGGCAATAAAAATATGTACATGGATCATCAGAATTATTACTGGTGGGATGGAATGAAAAGAGATATTTTTTATTTTACTAATAATTGTTCGACTTGTCAATAGTTTAAAGAAGAGCGGAAGTTACCGAACGTGATGCTTCAGCCTTTACTAGTGCCAGAGTTGATATGGGAGAATATATCTATGGACTTCGTTGTGGGATTACCGAAGACACCTCGAGGTAATAATGCAATATGGGTTATTTTTGATCGCTTGACTGAATCGACTCATTTCCCTGCTATACGGAATAATATTCACTAGATAAAAATCTCGATTGTTTCTAAAAGAGATAGTCCGTTTACACGGAGTTACCCTGTCAATTGAATCTGATCGCGATCCCAGGTTCACTTCTAACTTTTGGAAAGGACTTCAGAAGTCATTGGGTACTGATCTAAATTTTAGTACATCTTTTAATCCTCAATTAGATGGGCTGTCAGAATAAAAAATTCAGACTTTGGAGGATATTCTATGTGCTTGTTTGATGGATTATCATGTAAGTTGGGACCAACATATTTCATTAGATGAGTTTTTTTGATAATAATAGTTTTCATTACAGTATACAGATGCCACAATTTGAGGCATTATAGGGTAAGTAGTGTCAAACTCCAACTTTTTGGGATGAAGTAGGTGAATGGATATTGATGGTACCAGAACTCGTAGAAGTGTTGGAAGAAAAAGTTCAGCTGATACAGAAACACATGAGAACATCTCAGAGCAGGAATAAAATTTATGCAGACAACAAGAGGAAGGATCTCTCTTTTGAGGTAGGTGATCAAATCTTCCTCAATGATTCACCATGGAAAAGTGTGATGCAATTTGGTAAGAAAGGAAATTTGAGTCCAAGGTTAATTGGACCATATGAAATTCTAGAGAAAATTGGAATAGTTATGTATCGAGTGGAATCACCTCCGAGTTTATCTCAGGTACATAATGTTTTTCATATTTCAATGTTATGGATGTACATTCTAGGTCCATCTTATGTTTTGTGTCCAGAGGTAGTTCAGCTTGAATAGAATCTATCTTATAAGAAAAAACCAGTCCAGATTATTGAAAATAGGGAGAAAGTGTTGCAGAATAAGGATATTCATCATGTAAAGGTTCTATGGAAAAACCATATAGTTGAAGAGGCAACATGGGAATATGAAAATTCAATGAGGGATAAATACCCCAACTTATTCGATAAGTAAATAAAATGCATGGACACAATTTATTAAATTGGGAAAGATTGGAAAAACCCATGTAAGTAAAGAATAATATATTTTCATATCTATGTCTATTTATGAATTAGATAATGTTTTAGAGGTTTAAAATGAGAATAAATCCAATCATAGGCATAAAATACTCTGATATTTTTAAGAGATTGTTTTACCACCTTTTAAGCAAACACCATTTTTAAATATAATTTTTGACAATTTTATAAGGACTATTTATCAAATTTAACTTATTCTTTAGAACCTAGACATTGAAATTTACATTGGATGATTTTTTTTGTATTTTTCTGACAGTGTTCATTTTTAATTAATAGTGAAAAATACTGCATTATACTTCAAACCTGCTTTTTCATATAATTTAATTATATATATATTTCCTTTTTAATTGTTTTTAATGTTTAATTATAATATATTTTTACCTTTTAATACTACAGTGTTCATTAGAAATAATTTAACTTTGAAAATGGACATGAACAATTGTCAATCATTTGATAGATATTGTTTCTTAGAAACATGCAATTTGTTTTGTCAACGGGAATTATTTTTAAATTAATTAATGAAAATTTTGTGTTTGGAATTTGGTAAAATGGATTCAATATTCGGAATCATAAGGTCCATATTATGTAATTAAGACTCTTGTTTTTGGACATTATGAGTAGTAACGATAGTAATTATCTTTAATTATTGTGATTAATTAGTAATTAAGTAGTTAAGGGTAATAAAATAAATTTATAATAATTAAAAATGATCCTAACATGTGTCCAAATCCACTTTTTTGAGTCATGGCCGACCATCGTATGATTTTTAGAGAACTTGAGCGCCCCTGATTTGACATGGTTGTGATAATGACTTTTATGACATTATTTTTAAAATGAAGATAAATATAAAAAAGGTTTGTATGTCCTATGTAAAAAATTTAAATTTTATTTAAATAAAAGAAATCATAGAATATAAATTGTAATAGGAAATATAAAATTATTTCCAACATCATGGTATTTTTTTTATAATGATTAGACATTAAATAAAAAAATTTATTTATGACACCATGATGATGCATTGATTACCTCATTAATGAATGATTTAAATAAAATGAAATGATAAGGTAAAATAAAATACATAAACATGTAGAAAACATATTGGATTGGTGTATTTTGAACTATTATCACCTTATCCTAAAAATATATCATTTTGGGACCTTTAAATTCTGAAAATCATTTTATAATAAAGTAACATTTCAAAACATACCAAAAGTGACCCTCCTCCCTCTTATAAAAGTCTCCCACCTCTACCCGCTTACCCACACCTATAAAGCCCTTGGAATGTCAAAAATATGCTCATATTATCTCTCCACATACATATCTTACTCTTAGAAGCCTCACATTGGGTAGAAGTCTTTCCAAGGAATCCATTGGCTCAAATCAAAACAGAGCTACCCGACATAGAGGTAGTGTCTTCTCTTGAGTTCCTTTCTTTTATTTTACTTCTTGAGTCACCACTATCTTCTTATTATTTGATACCATAATAACACCAATATCCTCAATATATTAGGATTTTTTTGATAAGGATTCTACCTACACATACAGCCACCTATGTCAAATGGATGAAGAACATACTGTTACTATGGGTGGCGAATTACTACCTCACGAAACAATGATTGTTTAATCATCTTTTAACACCTATAATGGCGAACATTATGATGGAACTATATTTATATATGATATATATTATATTTATGTCTTCTCTATTATCCATTATTTTATATTTAAAACATACCTTTATGCTTTGCATATTGTGAAAATGTGATAATTTCACATGAGGAAGTGTGGACGACCACACCCTCAATTGATGTGACTCGTTTCATGCCAAACATGGAAATTATTAATAATGTAATTAATGGAATTATGTTACCTATATAAATTATATATTTTAATTGAATTATAATATATCTATGTATCATTTAGTTTTAAAGTCCATTAATATGGAAAAAAAATGAATGTATCATTCATGCGTACATACGAAATACCGTCTCCATGAATGGTAAATTACATTTCTTATCCCCAAACATTACGGAATATTATTAAATACATATATAATGGATATATATGATATTCAAATCATGAAAACCATTCCAGAGATGATGTAATTATAACTACGTGGACAATTCTCTTCAAATATGTTTATTTTTGACTCATAAATCGATCATAGAAAAAACAAATGATATGAACTCACATAATTAACTAATTTTTATAACATTATAACATGTGATATGAATTGAATAATAAACACTAAAGTAATACATTATGAAATTACAAATTCACCCACAATTTTTATTCAATAATATAACAAAACTAACAAGACAAGTCGGACTTGAGGTAAGGAACTTTGTCTCAATCTTCATTTGTTGAGGCATAAATCAATTTATATACAGCCATATTTTATTAGTTGCATAATAAAACCATTTGACTATAAATTTCATTTAAAATAAATCTTTTTTCACGATGTGTTTACTAAATGACAAAGGGAATTTTTCATCTAACATATGTGGCGACAATGTCTTCTCCATAGCTGTGACCATTATTTGAGTTTCAGCTTCCTCTACAAGACATAACATTTTAAATGAAAAATAAATAACATGTTTTACTTTTCTTCTATTTTGGAATTTAAAATGGTATTGATAATGTTTTTATTATATTAATGTGTTGTATTAATATCTTGTTATTTAAATATGAATATGTGATGTTTCCTTTTGGAATGTTTTATGTGATATGATTATGTTATGGTTCTTGGGAATTGTTTATGATGTCGGGTCGTTCCTTCATATACTAAGAGCAGGTGAGCCTGAGATACCTCTCAATTGAGTTGGGTAACGTGAAGGAGTTAAATGCTAATGGTTCTCAAAATAAATTTAAGGAATATACTATGATGGGTATTCCAAACGTAACCATGAGGGTTACTCCCTATGTAAGAATGTTATGACTGCCTCAAGTTACCTTTATGTTTTATGATTTCTATGAGTTATTCATAAATCTTATGATTTCACAAGGTATGTTAATGTGATTATGTTTTTTGAGTAAAGTATGATTTCATTGATTCTTATGTGTACATGGACTAATGTTTTCTTTCCGTATTTTTATATCCTTTACTGAGATTCTTATGCTCATCCAATGTTTTTGAAATGTTTTTCACAAGTTAGGGGAATGATACATGATGTGATGATAATGTCGAGGAAGTTTCAAGAAAGAATCCATGTATTATTTTCAATATGTTCCCTTTGATGGAAAGAAATGAATATTGTTTTTGATGTAACCACCTTGTTTAAATTTAGAATGAAATTCATGATTTATGATCTAATTCTCTAAAACTCTAATCCTAAAAAGATCCACAATGTGAATTTTTTAAATAACCCAATATTATGTAATGTTTATGGCTAGGGACTTATATTAATCATTTTTAGGTAATTTATTAAATGGAATGTGTTCAAATTTGCTATCTTTTCATAATTATTATGATTCATTTACTCAATATATGTAATTTTAAAAACATACCCATACATAGAATTTGATCTCACCACATTCTTATGTATCTAACCATATGATAAATAAATGATTCTTATGGTAGATTAGAATAGATGCTATAATGGGAATAATGGTCTTTCCATAGAAAATGATATGTTTTAATTTTTAGGTTTCTAAATGTAAATTGGATTCAATTGTGATTGAAATTTTAAAAAACTATTCAATAATTTAGACATTTTTTATTTGAATCCTTTTTAATGATAATATAATAATGAAACCACTAACTGTAGTATACTAGTGTTAGGGTATTTATTATTGGGATTAGATTAAACTTTGTATAATCCTTGTAAACTATATTTAAAATTCATAGATTAAAGAACACAAATATATTAATAAATTTGTGTATAAGACTCTGTGTAAGATAGAATATTATAGTTTTTGGATGATAGATATTTTGGGGAGCACCTAGAAAGAAATATGTTTCTGAATAGTACAAATGGGATTAGTTCTAGAATAGATGTACCTAGAGTTGATAACTCCAAAAAATGATGGTAAATATTGACTAAGGTGTTGCATGGAACACGATAGAATACCTTAAGATGAATAATGTTTGAAACTCATTGGGGAAAAGATTTTGATAATTGAATTTTTATTTTCAGACCATAATAAATGATTAGACACGAAAGCATTTTGAAACATTCCAAAAAAAACTGGGATTTTGATTATATGATTATGCATGAAATAAATTTTTATTTAATGCTATGTGTATCACTAGTTTTTGGATTACACATTATGTTTTAATATTTTATGATTTAATATAGTGTATTCAGTTTTTTTAAAATAGTTCCTAGTGGAAGTAATGTGAACCATATAAATGCTCAAATATCATGTAGTGATTTCCCTCTTGAGAATGATAATGATGATCGATCTAGGTCAATAGATCGAACTAATCAAATTATAATCATATTGTGGAAGATAAATCATGTTAAGTTCAACAAACATTCCCATATTATTTCATTATACTAATACCCCACATAGTGTTACAATGTTACACCACATCATGCCACAACAACCTCTATAATTCGACGAGACAATAAATCCATTAGGAAATGATAAATATATAATTTTTTAGAGAAAATATTTAATGATCTGGGTAATAATGAAATAGGGATAGTTTTCAATGAAATTTATTATCTCTATGAAGATGTGGATAAATGTTTGTCATTGATTAAAAAAACAACAAATGAATAATAAAGAGTAAACATTGAATTGAAGGGTTTCAAGCTACTTAACATATTAATATATTTCCCACATGAGAAACTAGTAAGTATGGAGAAACTATTCACTGTGATGAGAAAAAAAGAGGATACTATTTTATCTATGCGTTAATCTAATTTATAAATTTAGTAAGGCTTGTTTTAGACTGATTACATAATCCAAATAGAAATATTTTAAATTTAATTTGTGGCCATTAGCCAATCCTTTGAAGGGAACAAGTCTACCAAATCTTCTCATCATAGGAGGATATTGTATCATGTTCCTTTAAGATATATAATAAACTTTCAATTTCATATGGATTTAAAGGTACAAAACAGTATAAGGGGATATAAGATAAAAAAATAGATAAATAGACAAAGGGAAAAAATATTTTCCAATAAGTGATAATTGTGGAATGAAATGAATAAGTATATGCATGAAGGGAATTTGAGTTTGCTACAAATATGGAGAGAAAATCCACCATGCTCATGATTGAAATGGGAAGATGTAATCTTAAAAATTTCAATGATTCTAAAATAAGGATATTGTGAACTATGAAAATTTATTCAACAGTCATAACCGTAATATAGAAACAAATAATCTATCTGATCATTGTAAATATTATATAATTTTTATAGATGAAGTGGAATATTATGTTACTTGTTTTTGGATTCAAAATTTACATTATAGGTTTATTTTATCAATTAAATTATTATTATAATAATTATGATATTTATAAGGATTATATTATTGTACATTTTTTTATATAATTTGATTGAATTTTTTGAATGATATTAATATCCATTAAAAGTGATTCAGTGTAATGATTAACATCATGGATAACACATGATCGAGGTGGAATAACCCTTATTATTTCCTCAATGATGATATAAAAATTATAAAGATACATTTATGAATGTATTGGTAATATTTGAGTTTTATATGACATTTTATGTTGACTTAGTTATGGGCTATTACAATTTAGGGACATTATAACAATTATATTAATATTATTCTGGAAAAAGAGCAACCAACATGTCGTTTGAAAACCAATAACATATAAAATGACCATGTATCTTGATCCAAGAACTAAATGATGGAATATGTGATAAGACTACCACTAGTATACATGATTTTCTTGATTATATGTAATTATTACTACATAAATTTTTTTTAAATACTAATTAATATCTACGTAGTTGGGTTACTCTTTAGGTTTAGAGATCACTCTATTATATTGAATAAATTTATCTAACAATAGTGGATTTGGAAAATACATAGTGATTGAAGAAAATATTTTATAATCTGTTAGCGATATTACTATCTCCATACTGATTTCGTAGAGTAAGAGATGAAGTGAAATTTCATCAATGAACTACAAAATGATGGAATTGTGCTTCTTAAAATAAAATATATCAAGAATGTATACACCCTTATATTAATATATAGTAAAATAATCACTTAACAATATATAAAGGACCATGAAACTAAAATGATATCATATTTCATTCGTATATGATAAATCAAATGATCCTTTAAATCATCACATATTTATGGATTTTGGGTCTTTATTCTTCAAATAACAATTCACTTTCTTTTGATCAATCTATATCACCCTATATAATTAAATGTTCTTTTCTACTTTTCACATATCATTACATCCCACAAATGTTCACCATCTTGGAATCATGGTTATGTGTTATTGTAGTTGAGTGTTATAATTCATATTATTTTTATCAATAAAATATTTTCTTAACCCTTTTGTGATGTGGGTTCCCTACACTGGTATTTTAAAATTCTAAACCCTTGATTTATAAGAACATTATTAAATTTTTGGGGAACAATTTTTTAGATGAGGTTGAATGTAAACCACTATGATTTTAAAATAAGAACATAATATTAGATAGTGTATATGACACATAAATCATTTATTGGAATAATTTTTAAAAAAATGATAATTTATCATATTTTTAATTTTAAATAAATTCCATCAATTTGAAATATTGAGAGCGACACAGTGCAATGTTCAAAACAATATGTGAAACTCTATTAACATATTTTTCATAACATGAGAATTATAAAAAATATCTTAAGTTGGTGGGTATAAAAATTTATATAAAAATTGTTAATTTTATATGTTTTAAACATGTTTAAAATAAATTTGATGGTTAAATATTTATCATAAATTAAAAAGGAAACTTTTCAAAAAAAATGACAAAAACATATTTTCTAAAAAGAAATTAAATCATGATTTACATATATAATTTATAATTATTTACTCCACTTAAATATAATTTATTATATAAAAATAAAATACTTTTTTGAAATATACATATTAAAATTATTATTTGGTTATTTTTTTTATAATTTTCGTAAAATATTAATTTTTGGATGAATAGTGAAAATAATGTTTTTAATTGAAAACTACGTTTTTAAATTATTTAAGGAAAATAAATATTAAATAGGGTTGATGGAAAAATTCGGTAACCTAAATTAAAATTTAACGAATTTAGGTCATTTTAATAAATTCGATATTGAATTTTGAGGTAAATATTTTTTAATCATCTGAATATTTTTTTGTAAATCCTCATTTTTTCGACACTTATGTGTGTATTATTTTAATTATAAATATAAAATCATATTTTTTGAATTTGATAAAATGAAATAAAAAATTTATTTAAGTTAATTAATATTATCATAAAAGGCCAACATAATTTTTTACTATTACCAATATTAAAAAAAAACAATAGTTAACCACCATAGTTTAAGTAAAAATGATATTTTTGAAAGTCTAACTTAAAAATTAAAAGACTAAAAATTAACTAAAACAAGTATCAATTCTATTTTATTTCCATATTTTGAACTTATAGCTTCTAATTTTGGTCAATGTCCCGTTAGTTTTGATTATGGTGTAATAAAAATGTTGTTTTAATTCTTTCTTCTGAAAAGAATCAAACTGTTTAATCTCCCCCGCTAATAAAAATCAACATACTATCTTCTCCTATTGGAATTTCCAAATCCCATTGGTTTGAACCATCTATAACAATTAAATTACCTAAAAACCAATCTATATGATAGATAAATTATTTGGATTGAAAAACCCTTCCAAGAATGTTTTTAGTAAAATACATAAAGTGGCACTCTGAAGAAGATGTATAGTCTTTAACCACTAGTTATTTTAGTTCTTTATCCACCACCATCAAATATTATTCAACATTGACAATATTTTAGCTCTAGAATCTCCAAAATTTATTGATGTTGTTGTAGAATAAACCATCTTACACCTTGAGAATATAAAATAACAAAATTATATTCAATAGCCTAGCGGACCTGAAACTCTATTGTTATCTTACATTATCTGTAACACCAAGGATGTACTTTATTACATACAACCCTAATTTTTTTTGTTTGATAATGTATTTAACTTGATAACCCAATAATAGACGACGCATGTTATATATTACCGTTATAATCTATTTGTTGGAATTGTGGGTATGAATATGATTAAAATAATTATGAAAATATGACTTATACATTTATATATAATAAATTATCTGGTAACCAATATATATTTACAGAATAATAAGCCTTTTTAAAAATAAAAAGAACTGTTTTATTGAGATTCTATTTAAATGTGAATATGTTTTTTTAATAAAAATAAATAAAAAATCACCCTTTTGGATTTATAAATGAAATTTATATATAATATATTCAATATAATGTTTCTAGTTCATCCTATGGGTTTTATAACAAGATATAAAAATAAATCTAATTTTAAACCTAAAACTGCATATTTTACAAAAAACAATTCCACTTTTTATGGATCAATTAATTTTTAACAAAACATTGAATCATTAATTAAATTTATTTAAAGATTATAATTTCTACAAGCTAAATATAAAAAATTAAATCTGGTGAAATTTTTGTATATTTTTAAAAATATCCATTCTTTATGGAATAGTAAAATACCATTTTTAATCTAAAAAGAACATCACGTTCAATAAATTAATTAATATTATAATTTAAATTTAGTTTTAATATTTTTTGATGTAAAATTATTTATATTTAATTTAATTAATATCTATTAATCAACTTTATATTGGTTTTTACTAAATGTTTGTTTTCGGTTTTGAAACATTGTTTTTTAAAAAAATTATTTGAAAATGCATATATTTCTTCATTTTAATTAATTTTAAAAATATATGATGTGAAGTTTTTTAAAATTTAATTTATAAAATATATATCATGAAATATTAATTTATTTTCAAACAATGATTATTATATGTCATTGAGTTAATATAAAAACATCATTGCTAAAAAATACTCTTCTTAAAAACTAGTTGCCTCCCTACGTGAACAAAATTAAAATAAAAAAATTAATAATATGTTAACTGAATTTTGAAAATTGGATTATATGATTTAAATCATAACAATTTATAATTTATAATATGGGGGAATAAATTTTTCCCCACCATTATTTGTGAAAATAGTTTAATTTAGTTACAAATAATAAGGTATAAATTATTTTAATATGGGATTAATATTTTACAATATGGGTGGATATGAATAGGAACCTTAAAAGCATTTAATGGTCACATTATGAACATTATTTACTTATTATATATTTATACTTTCTTTTGTATTTTCTTTACAGTATTCCATGAAGGTGACCCGTATAATAAGTCAATTAATAAAAAATATACAAAGGGTCTTTTTTAATTTCAATTTTTATAAATCCTTGAGATTGGGAAAAAAATATACTTTCAGTAATATATGTCATTTTTAAATTTTAATGTCTTTTTATCAAATAAATAATATTAAAATTTTAGATATTAAATAATTAAAAAAATCCTTTAGAATTCCAAAATATTATTTTTTAGTAAAAAATTTACTAAAATTAATGATAATAAAAATAATAAAAGTGTTGTAAATTGAATGAATTATTGTCTTAAAATATTTTTTAAGATGAATATATCATTTAGCACTTGTTTTAATATAATTTATTATAATTCTATATTTTTATTGATATTGTTTTTTAATTGAAATGTATTGATAATGTCAGAATTGACATTTTTATTATTTAAGTGTAAATGATATTTTATGAAATGATTTAAATATAATAAATATGATATATTCTACAAAGTGATTTTTGAATTTTATAAAAAAAATATGGTCCAATTATGGGAAAATTTTACTTTTATAATTAACATATTTTAAATTAAAAATTAATTACATTGTAAGCACAGTTATAGTTAGAGATTCATTTTTTTC
The DNA here is from genome assembly GCA_963277665.1 of Viscum album. Taxonomy (NCBI): domain Eukaryota; kingdom Viridiplantae; phylum Streptophyta; class Magnoliopsida; order Santalales; family Viscaceae; genus Viscum; species Viscum album. The sequence continues at coordinate 2,013,561,756 of OY728157.1, forward strand.
ACGATACAAACACTTCTGTTAAATTTAATTTCGTTAAAACATGGTAATTTTATTTTATAATATGGATTTAATAATTATAATATTTGGGTCTGAAGTTTATATATTATATTTAAAACAGAATTATACAAATGGAGATGTTATTCCATTTATATCATTTTTATTCCATATTGTAGTGGATACAATAACGTCTCTCGTGTGTAATTCAGATTATCGTCGCATGAAACTATGTGAAACGTTTTTCAGAAACATGTTGCGTAGAATTTAATAAGTGTAAAAATACAAAATATATATTATTTAAAAGAAAAAATTATGATATTAATTGCATAATTATATTTCTTTAAATAAAATATATCATTTTCATTATTGACATTTCACAAACTGAAAAAGTGATAAGGTCGTTCTTGAATGTCTGTACAACTACCTCCTTGAAGAGATGTGATTCCTTTTCCATCTTGAGAATGATATATATAATTATATATAATTAAACTTCATGGTAATAGACATATAAGGAACATTATATAAATATTAAAAATTACTTACCTTTTTTCCTTAATGATGAATGAAAAATGGAAACATTACTCATGCTTACGTATTGCATACAGTCTCCACAATGATAACATTAGTTATTTCTGATAAAAAATATATTTTTTGATTGGTTTAAAAAGTATCAATTATTTATAAATATGATAATTATTTTATTATTATTATTCTATATGTGATTTAGTATTTATCTTTTTTACCATAGTCATCCAACCAATGTTAATTTTGAAAGTTAAGATGAATAAGGGTAAATAATTAGACATAAAAATATTTGATTTAGTAATTATATATAAATTTATTATATTTTAAATAAAATATATAATAAACAAGAAAAAATTTCTCAATAAATTATTAAATTTATATAAATTTATTATTTGGTAAAATAAATAACAAGCATGATGAATCAGACTCAAGGTAAGGGATTTTCTTGTCTTATTTATAATTCTGTGAGATACATGCCATATACGACACATAATTTTTTTTGTGGAATGTATAATTCACATGAATGAATTTTTTAACTATTATACTTAAATTTATGATTATTTATAAAACAATTTTAGTATAAAAAATTCATGGTTTTTATGATTTCAATATTAAGAAGTTGTACGATATATTTTTCACAATTTTCCATCATTGATATGCATGTAAGGTTATAAACCAATCTTATTTTATGAGGTGCATTTACTAAAACGTTTAAATATTATATATTCAATCTAATTATTTCAATGATATTATAAGTATCAATTATTTAGTCTTTTATCCTTCTTTTTCTTCATTGTTATGATTTTTTTAGTGTGTCATATTACAATCCCATCATTTATTAGAATTCAATATGATTAAGTCTTAAATATTGAAATAAAATAATATAAATCTAAATATTTCTAATGAATTTTATTATACTATATTAATATTATGTAAATATTAACCTTCCCTTCATTTTCTACTCTATATGTACTCATGAGTTCAAAAAAATTATAAAAAAACAACATTTTGATTGAAAACTCATTCTCTTCTAAAAACATGTTTTCTAAAAATGGATTTAAAAATTGTTTAAAAATTTGTATTTAAATTAATAAATGAAATTATTTTCTGGAATTATTTTATTTATTTTCAAATTATTCCATTAAAATATTTAAATATTAATTTCAAATATAAGTATATTAAAAAAATTCTAGTTCAAGAAGTGATTTTCAAAATGAAACATGTGTATTCATAAAAATTTATTTAATATTATATTAATTGAATTCATTTATATATATTAAAAATAAAATTTTGTTTACTATAATAAAATAATAATATATTGCAGTGATATAATCCTTATTCTTTCCAAGATGTATTAAGATTTTTTATAAGAGAATTTTTTGAACCATTTTTTTTTGCATAGGAAAATTATGATTAAAAGAGATTTATTTTAAAAAAATTTATATATATTAATGATGTTTTTTATGTTATATGATGAATTATATTTTTCCATTATTTATGTTTTGGTTCTTGGACATTCCAAATATTATGGGGTAGACCTTATGGAATCTGGTAAGTCAATGAAATAAATATGATGGTATGGCCCATATAACATTGGGTGATCCAATTACTACTTATACAACGAGGTAGCAAGAAAATCACTGGGTGATACAGTAATATCATTTATAATGTTTTTCCAAGATTTTTCTCTAATTAATTTTTTATTTATTTTGTCATAATTCAAAATTTGTTAATTCTAATTAAAAAGGGTTTCAATGGGTTTTTTAAATGACTCTCTAAGATACAAAAATGTGTTTACCATCAATGTTATGGGTTTATAATGTTTATAAATATTGACATTGATATCAAATGGATCATGATAATTGATTCTAATGACTCATCTATTTTCATTGTTTTCCATTTTTATGATCCATGTATTGTTGTGTGTTATTTCTTTAATGATTTGATAATGCACTCTAATTATGTCACCGTGAACTTATGAAAAACATTTTCACAATGATTATATAAAATTTATAATGATCATGAATACCCATAATGAGAATTTGATAATTCCATTCTTATGTTATCATTTTCCCATATTTTGAAAAATATTTTTGAAAAGGTTATTTCAATAATCCATTTCATATTGATAATTATGATGTTTTAATGTGAAAAATAAAATCTCACAAAAAGGTGATAAATTATTATTTAATGACATGTGAATTCTTTATTTAATAGTTTTTTATATTTATTTAAAACAATAAGCTAAAATGGTCTTTTAGTTTTTATGTGATCCAATTATTCATTTCTATTTTATATGGTTGAGATAAAAGATTTTGGGTCACAATTATCTACATTAAATACATCATTATAATAATTTTGAATTTAGAATTGAATTTGAATGTGCCAGTTATAGGTTGTTATAGTTGACATCGTTGATTAGTGTAGTTATCTATGGATAATTCGATTTTTCATGTGAGGTTATATTAACTGTTATAAATACCATCATAGGGCCATAAGATCAGGGATGATCATAAGTTCAATATCCTATAAACCTCATTTGACATTTTTAGGTAGTAATTTTTTTAGTTTTTTATTGTCATTATTAGAGATATTATATGCGTTTATTTATTTGTAACCCCTACGATCTACATGGTGTGTTTTTATAAAGTATTTTCTTTTTAATATTAATGAAAGGAAAATGGCACAATAGGTATGATGGGTATCATGTCATTGCATAGGGCTAGGCAGTGGGTCCTGAACCCATGGATAAAGGAGAATAAGCGTTTCAGGAGTACCAATGGCCTATGTGACATCCTATTTAATATAGAATTTTTAATAGTTACAATTATTTTTATTTTGGATATATATGGAATTATATTTTATTAATAACTATTGATTTATCTTTAAATAATGTATAATCAAATCCTTATAATGATTATGAATCAAACATAGTTAGAAAATGATTAAACAATTTTAAGTATAGTTATTTATACAGTTTTTTTATTTGAACTTAGGGTACTTCTATTTAAGTATGAACAATTACGTATTATATGATGGTATATTAATTTTTGGAATCTTGTCAACATGTGAAAACTAGTTTATTTTTATAAATTTTTAAGGAGATGAAGAAGACCTTGTTATCCCATTAATGGTTTTGGGGTCCTTAAATTTGGATTTTAGGGATTCAGGAATGAAAATTTCATCTTTAATACACACATTTGTATTAAAATATTAGATTGTGGGGGAATTTTAATAATTGATTAAATAATAGTAATCAAGTATGTTTATTTCCATATTCTATTAGTCTATATTTTATGAAATTTCTTTATCTCTATGAAATATATGTGGAATGAAAATTGTTATCACAATACCTTTATTTCTAATAAATCGATGTTATTTTTGAACACCATAAATTCATCAGTTTTGATTCCCATATCATAACGTAGATTATTTAACATCTTGAGATTAATGACCTCAATCACTACGTATAATTATATATGATTTACCATTATTCCTTGAAATGTCTTCTATATAGAAACATATTTATTTATAGTTATAGATTAACTGAATTGGTCTTTTATAACATATTATGAGAAAGTTAAATTAACTCTTTTTATAATGCGGGTTTGCAACAAAATTATTTTAAATTTACAACCTATTATTACTGAGATAAAGTTAAAAAATTTGCAATAATGAAATTAATTTAAGGGGATTATAATTTTTTATTATTTAAAATAACTTTATTATATTTTATAATGTATTTAAAATGAAACACTATAAGTTTATTTCATTATAAGAAAATATCATCTTATCTTGTATTACACAAAACCTTGAGATTTTTATGTTCAATAGCATATTCAACACCCAAAACCAAAATTAAACAAGCCAAGATGCATATTACCATTACAACCTAGACATTGGAATTGAATACTTGAATTTTATTACTTTATTTTTGAAAACATGGTTTATACTATAATATATAATAAATTATTTGTGAAAAAAATAATTTTAAGTGAATGCAATATGCATTTTAAAATAAAACGAATAATTTTTCTAAAAAACTATATGAATATGAAAACGTGTTTTTTATACCAATAAAAAATTTTCCTTATTGGATTATATTATATAAATTTAAATATAATATTTTCTATCTAATTTTTTTATTGATCCTTTTTGTTTTCTATACATGATATAAAAATAAATCAAACATTACGCATTAACCCACATATTTTTTAATAAAACATTTTTCTTTTTTTATGGCACACATGTTTGAAAACTAATTTTTAAAAATCGATTTGAATAATTAAACCTTATTTTTGGAATCTTAATATAAAAATTTATATAGTGTTTATTTTTTATTATATTTGGAAATATTGATTTTACGGTGAATTGTGAGAAAACAGATTTTATGTAAAATAAAAGTCTTTTCTATTCAATAAATTAATTAATTCAATTGTAAAAATATATTTCAAATATTATTTTCAAATTAGTAATGTTATGGTTTATAAACATAATTAATTTTAATATACTTTTTAGTGGTTTTCAATATAATATTTCATGATTAAAAAAAAGGTTAAAAAAAAACGGTTTTAAAATGAATAATGTTTCACGTTTTTAATAAATTAAAATAATCCATAATCAGCTATATTTTATTAAAAAAATTATATATTTTATATCAAGAAGTAATTAATTGTTTTGAAACAATTATTATTATTATTAATTTAGTTAATATAAGATAATCATTTCTCTAAAATATATTTTCCAAAAAAATAGATCTATTGTCACATGTGTATATTTAATATTAAATCAATTTTTTTAAAATATCTTAATTGAGTTTAAAAAAATAGATTATATATTTATAATAAGAATAATTTCTAATTTCTAATAAGAGTATCCTTATATTTAAAATATTTTCTATAAAAAATAGTAAAAAATAATTGAAATGAATAATATAAAAACTAGTTTAATAGGGTATTGATCATTAATCATTACAGAAAAATGAACTAAACTCTTAAACTAAACACTTTATATTGAAATATTTAATCCCGTATTAACATTGTATAGATATTTATGACTTTTGGGACACTATTCCATGAATGTGGCGAATATAATAAGTTATGTAAAGAAAAACACAAAATGGAACCCCTTTTCATTTAAATTTCTATAAATCTTTTACTAGTGTAAAAAAATTATATTTTAAATAAAATATCTCATTTTGATATATAAATAATTTTTTATCATTATAATTTTTCTTTTATTTTAATAGATTATATAATTTTAAAAAATCTTATGAAATTCCACCATATTAATTATTTAGTTAATAATTAACAGAAATAAATAATAATTAAAAATTTAAAAGTGAGGAAAATTGAATAAATTTTTTTCTTAAATTTTTTATGTAATTAGTATATAATTTTACACAGGTATAAAATAAATATATTAAAACATCATATTTTTCATTATGTTTTTTAAAATTTAAATTATATAAATAATGTTAACAGTCTCATAAATATTATTTTATAGTAAACGTCATTTTATTAAATTATTTTAATTTACTAAAAATGTATCTTCTAAAACGTTTTTTTAATCCTTAATAAATATTAAATTTGGTCAAGTGATGGACCACATTACATTTTTAAGAAACATATTGACCACTAAAAATTAAAATCATTGTTGACATGGTTAAGGTTTATATATTGTTTTTAAGCATTACATGCTCTTCTGTTAAAGTTTATTTCAAACACAATTATGGTATTTATTTTATAATATTTATTCAATATATATAATCAGTGTGTATGATGTTTATATTATGTATCACTTTAGTTTATTCATACTGGTTAAATTAATTTGTTTTGAAAACTAACTACCTTAATGGAAAACAAAAATGAAAAAATTAACGAATCATATAAGTTCAATAAAAAACGGTTATAAAATATATTAATATTGTAATTTTAATGTTTTTAGAGACCCAATAATCCCAAAAAATAACTATTATTCAATTTTGGAAGTATATTAGGTTATGAATACCTACTAATAGTTAGTAGTTTTCTATTTTTACAATTATATCTCTTCTCTTGAACTATAAAAGTGGAATCACATTACTCATATTATCAAAAATAAAAAGACATATTTCCCATAAAAACATCTCAAATAACATAAACTATTACATAATATATTCCTATAAGACTAAATTTCTTCTGAAATCAAACCAATGATCGCATTTGGTTCAATCTAAAATGAGTGACCTAAAGAATAGTTAATGTTCAAGAAAAAGCATTTCTAGTTTTACTTTATTCCCCACCATCTTCAATTTTTTATTCCATGATTATATAATAAATAAAATAAAAAAAATATCCTAATATTTTTTAGGTAAAGGGTACAACATACAAATAACTATGTTTCAATCAAATTTGTTATGAAATCATTATTCGTGTGAACGATGGACTACAACCTCACGAAGTGATACTATTCGTTTTTCCATTACATCATTTCAGTGTTGAAAATAATGATGTATAACATTAATATAAATTATATTTATAAAAACATTATACATATTTTGTAATTATGTTACATATAACCTTTAGGTTCAATATCATAGTGGATATGATAATATCACACGTTTGTATGGTGGATAACCCCTTGTGATGTTATGTGAAGTGTTTTTCACTAACGTATTACATATATGGTAATTAAAGTACTAAAAATGAATATATATGATATAGATTTCATAATAATGATATTAATTAAATAATTATTTTTATTGAAATTTAATATATAATTTTTATTATTACATTTTCTAAAATTGATGATGTGATGAGGTTATTCATAGACATCTGGATTATCGCCTACAACAAGCGATGTGTTTCCATTAATATGAAGAGAATGATATATTTATGAATATATAAATAAATATCACGGTATAAATTATATAATTGAAATTATTTAATGTAAAAATATTGCGTAACTTCTTTCCATAATGATCATTGAAATCAAAAAAATTTACTCGTGCGTTTGTATGGCCTACCGTCTCAATTATCGTAACATTGTTTAATTTTTAATAACAATCATTCATTATTGGATTTCAAAAGTAATTTATGTATGAATATTATTATTAGTTTATGAATTATGTTTTTAAAATGTTTAAATTTTGACATTATTTACTATATTATAACAGAAAATGTAATTTTGACACATAAGATGAATATGGAAAAAAAATAAGACTTAAACATAATTGTTATACATTCAGATGTTTTTAATGTTATAAACCAATATTATATGATGATGAAAATATACTGCACAACTGAAATATTATATCATGAAACTTTATTTTTTTATAATATCATGAGTTTCATTTAATTTTACCATTTATTAGATATTGTGATTCAATGTTACCAAATTGTTAGAGTTTCACGATACAATCTTATAATTTATCCAATTTTTTTTGATTATGTCTCCAATGATGAAATGTTTAGATCTACATAAAAATAATTATCATTACATTTCTTATCCAAAATTAATATCATTTGTATACATTTTTTTTACTTTACTCTCTTTAGGTATTCTATATTGCAACAAAATATTTTTATGAGAAATAACCATTTTGATAAATAACAATTTTTTATTAAATAATATTTTTCTAAAAAATGTTTTATAAAATGTTTTAAATTTTTTTATATGAATTTATATTTCAAACATAAAATATTATAAATGATTTTTAAAATCATATTTTGTAAGAATCTAAGGTTATTATCGAATATAATTACATTAAAATGTTTTATTCTTTAAAAAGTGAACATTATAAAGAAAATGTAATTTTCTACAAAATGTCATTAATGATAATTAATTTGAATTTTAAATCATCAACATAAAAAACCATATAGATAACTATAATAAAATTTTGATATTTTTTGTTATTGTAATACTCATTATTTCTCTTTATAGACTATGATTTTATCCAATATATTATAATAAAACCCATTACTTTTCTACATGTCAATTATGTTTATAATAGATTGATATAAACCCCATTTATTTTCCATGTGATAATTATATTTTAATTAGTTTTTTGATGAACTACCCTTGAAAATTATTCTTGTTGTGATTATGCAATGGGGAGACCCATAGCGTTTCAAGTGTTTTTGTGACAACATATATGATTGGGTGGCCAAGAAAGCATTGGGTGAGACCCTAAATGTTTATATGATTGGGTGACTGAAATAGAATTATGTGAGATTATTATATATTATATAATTGGTGATCTCATGTATCACTACAATGTATTGTGGAACGATTATATTGGAATTCGATAATCTGTTTATTCCAATGAAAAGTGTTTAATGAAAACTATTGTCTATGATTCCAAAAAATTGTTTTAATAGATTTTTATTGGTTTCTAATATTTCACACAATAAATATTTATATCACATGGCTCATGATTATTTATTCTGATGAATCTTTTCTTTCCATGTTTTTATATTCGATGATCTGGGTAATAATGGGTATGAGTACTTTTATGACTCACTCATGCACCCTAATTATGTTTCCATCTCAGAATGAAATTTTTATTCTCATTGATGGCATTAAATTTTTTATTCTTATGTTTAACATTAAAATAATTCTATCTCACCTTTCTTATATAACATTCTCACTATTTTTTAATAAATAATGTTCAATATGTTATATATAAAATGGAATTCAAAAGGATGATGATAATTTATTAATTAAAAAAATAAGAGTTGGGTTAAGTGGAAATAATTATCATTTATATTCATGTGAATTTTTTAGGAAAGAGTTTTTGCTAATTTTATAATACTATAAAACTAAAATGTTCTCAATATTTTTTTTGATTAATTTTTTCCTTTTGATGTTTTATGGTTTAGATAAAATATAGGTAGACAATCAACGTCGTCAAACACTGAATTTTGATGTTCATGATTATAGAAATACTAAAATACTATGGTTTATATTCCTTTATAACTATAATATATATCCAGATACATAAAATAGTAAATGAAACTGTTTATTGTGTAAACTTTAGACTATCTTCTCACACAATGGTATAATTTTATTTCAATCAAAAACAATAAAGGTTGGATATAATAATGTATTTTACGTATTTGTATTATATTAATTACATTAATAATTTATTGGAAATAAAATATCACATGTACATTCTTACCTTTCGAACCACGGGAAAACAAAAACATCACATGTTTATACAGTGAAGTGTCACCTAACGATCGAATGTGATGTGTCTTCCAATTTTTATTTTAAATGGATTGTAATAAGGATATGTTAAATGGAAATATATTTTTTATCTATAACATATTCATACCTTTATAATTTTAATTCCACATATACATTAATTTATTGTATCTCATTGGGATATTTTAAAATGATCAGTTTGTATAACGGACTACCACATTGTGTAGTGATGTTACTTGTATTTTTAGAATGATTTGCATATAGGGTAAAAAATATGTATTTTATTTGTTTAATTATTATATAAAACATCATAATAATTTTGGAAATTTAAATTTAAATTTATCTTTTAGTATTCCATCCATTAAAGAAAAATAGAAATAACATTCTTGTATAAAATGGAATTAACATCTCCATATATGGTGTAATCCATATTCTATGCCTAACTTTTATTGACTATTATAAGTACATATATAATTAATATTTCATATTTTAATATAATTTTTTTTAATTCTGGTGATTATGTGCCCATGATGAATGTTAATGGATTAAAATTAAATAACCATAAAATAAATGTAGAACAAAGCAATTAGAAACTGAAGTAGTAATTTTAGCAATGAATTATTATAAATGACTATAAATAAATAATATATGCTATGTTATATATGAGTATGGATCTGTAATAGAATTATAATAAATTTATTTTTATTATTAATGATTTTAAAAAACATATATATGAATTCTATCTTATGGTATTGGTTTCTTGCATCACTTTTACATTTATGAGACACATGCAATATTGATCAGCGAGTCCTTTTGTGTATTGTTTATACTCCCCCAATTTAAGTGTTTTATAATTAATTTATTTATCATAATTTATTTTAAAAATCATCTGAATTTATTAATTTCATGGATTTTATGATTCATAAATTACTCAATTGGTAATGTGTTCGGTTAAATCCTCCTTTTCTATTATGATAAATTATTATTATGTTTTCGACTATGAAATCTCATGATCAAATTCTCAAAAAAATCATTAATTTTATTATCCAATGTTTATTCATGAATATTTTTTTTAATATTATATAAATTTTATCTCACTTTTGTACTTTAAATGATTTAGTTATTTCTAGGTAATCTGAATTTATTTATCTTTTGTTTAAATTCTTTTTCATCAAAAACAATGTATTCCAAAATATTTTTCAAGAAATGTTTTATCATTTTAAAAATGGTTAATTAAAAAAAATTCAACACATTATTTTTTGTTAACAAAGTTTTTTAAATATAATCTACTTATAATTTTTAAAATAAGTAACTTTATGAATTTTTTTATAAAAATGTAAAATTGTTATTTTTTTAATTTATGATGCATTTACAGAATTTCCCACCAAAATGAATATTCTCATTTTAATGCTTCCAATATATATTTCAAATATATTTTGGATGAAAGTTATTTCTGAAATAATATATGTATTTTTATTGTAAAAATGTGAATTTCAATGTGGATAAGACATTTACCTCAATTATGTTTTTAATGAAATAATTATATAATTTATATTTATCAATAGAAAAAACAAGAATTATTCATATTACGCAATAGTTATATATTATAACGATACCATCATAATTATTTCATTAGATGGATTATGATAAATTCGAATTGGGATTTAATATTTTAATACTATTCACTATATTACATTGAATAGTGTATGATTATTTTAAATTGGTTGGTAGAGTATTAAATTTTGATATACTAGTTTTTCAATATAAATTTTTTATGTCGATTATATTTCGAAACATTAATATATGTAATTTATTGGCTCTAGAAAGTGATATGTAGGTCCCCATATGGCCCCTCTATGTATCGGTGGGTATTATGATAATAAAATTTAGGTATTTGGATGAGGACTTACACATTTATATAATATGAATTTGAATGGGGACTTCAATCAATGGATAAAATGTATATAACTATGTATTTTTTCATTATGAGAATATTTATTGATATTCATGTGATTTTTTAATTAGTTAGATTATTCATGGATATGTTTCAAGCACATGTGATTATTTATAATGAATTATTTTGATCACTAGTTATTCCTTCAATATTATTATTCATGTCCATTTTATTAATTAAATGTAATGTGTTTATTTTATTTTCCATTTTATAATGGTTATGATTTATTTACTCATGAAATCGTTTTTAGTCTTTATTTTACTATGAAATTCAGCACACCTTGTTCATATGATTTTCCCCATAGGATGCTAACATATATGTTACGATTGACATTAAGGGGTATTATAATGATAATAATGTGGTTCTCAAAGAAAATACATTAGTGTATATTTCTTTTTTGAAATATATATGGGATTCACGTATGAATCTTGTTCTCAAAAACCACTAATATATTTCCCCCTCCAGGATGTGATTTCATGGTTCTAGTTGAAAATTAATAATGATATCATAGACTCTATTATATTAATGTCATGTTAAATACATTCTACACACAAATCATTCTTAGCTCTCGGTTTAATGTGTAAAGAAACCATCAAACACCCATAGAATTTACTATAAAAAAATTATATTCAATAACCTAGAAAACCTGAAACTCTATAGTCATCTTACATTATCTGTAACACCAGGGATGTTTTTTATTACATGAAACCCTATTATTTTTTTGTTTAATTGTGTATTTAAAATAATAACCCAATATCAGAAGACCGATGGTATATATCACCATTATAATATATTTTTTGGAATTTTAGGTATGCATATGATTAACTGATTTAAGAAAATATGACATGCACATGTATATATAATACATTATTTATTGACCAACTAATATTTAAGGAATATTAATCAAATTTAAAAATTAAATGAATTTTTTTTGGGAATCTGTTTATTGTGAAAATGTTTTTTATAATAATAAATTAAAAAAGTACCCTTTTGAATTATATAAATGAAATTTATATATAATATTTTTAATCTGATGTTTATCATTCTTCCAATGGGGTTTAAAATAAGATATAAAAATAAATAAAATTTTACACTTAAAACTGCAAATTTTACTAAAAATGTCCTCTATTTAGGGATAATTTAGTTTATAAATTTTTTTAATTTTCAAAAAATATTCATTTTTTGGGGAATATGGATTAACCAATTTTTTTTTTAAAAAATAGCATTCCATTCAATAAATTAATTAATATTAAAAAAATTAGTTTTTATATTTTTAGAGGTAAAATTATTTATAAATAATCTAATTAATTTCCTTAAATTATGATTATTCTGGTTCTTAGAAAAAAATTTAAAAGGTAGTTTTCTAAAAATTATTTTAAAATGAAAAATATTTCTCTATTTTAATTAATTATTAAAATATCTAAGGTGATTTTTTTAAAATTTAATATTTAGAATATATATCATTAAATTTTGATTTATTTTCATAAAATGATTATTATTTGTCATTGAGTTAATATAAAAACGACTTTTCAAGTAAATATTCTTCTTAAAAACATTTTATATCGCTATATCTGCATGATTAATATTAAAAAAATTAAACATATGATAATTTAATTTTGAAAATTGGAATATGTTATTTAAATAATTATAATTTATAATGTATAATATAGGGGAATTAATTTTTTTACTCCTAAATTTGTGAAAATAGATAAATTTTGTTACCAAGAATAAGGTAAAAATGAGTTTTATAAGGGATTAATATTTAACATTATGGGAGGATAAGACTATAATCATTAAAAAACATTTTATAGTCAAATTTTGTACGTTATATACATATTATATATATATATATATATTCATTTTTTGGGATATTAGTCCATGAAGGTGACCCATATAATAAGTTAAGGAAAGAAAAATATTCAAAGGAACATTTTTCCTTTCAAAATATATAAATACAAGAGATTAGAAATTTTTTTTAGTTATATATGTTATTTTTAAATTTTAGTGTGTTTTTATCATATAATTTTTATTTAATATTTTTAAATTAAATAATTACTTAAAAATCCTTCAAAATTACAACATATTAATTATTTAGTCAATAATTAACCAAAAATAAATGATAATAAAAATATAAAAAATGAGGTAAATTGAAATATTTTTTTCAAAATTGTTTTTTAGATGAATATAGCATTTTACAATTGTTTTGAAAAATTATATTCCAAATATATAGTTTTATTGATATTTTTTAAATATAATTTAAATTATTATGTCAAAATTGACATTAGTGTTATTTTTGAGTAAATGATATTTTATTAAATGATTTAAAGGTACTACAAATGATTTTATCTACCAAGTGAATTTTAATTTTTTTTAAAAATAAAGTATGGACCAAAAAAAGAGAAATGGTACTTTTATGATGAACATATTTTTCCTTAAATATTAAAAACATTGTTCGTACTATTATGGATAATGATTCATTTTTTCACGTTAAAAACACTTCTGTTAAAATTAATTTCATTAAAACATAGTAATTTTATTTTATAATATGGATTTAATAATTAGAATATTTTTTCCTATAAATTATATATTATATTTAAAACAAAATTATAAAAATGTAAATATATTACCATTTATAAAATTTCTTATTATATAATGTAGTTGATTCAATAAATTCCCTCATGTGTACTTTGGACTATCACCGCACGAAGCGATGTAAATTGTTTTTCACAAACATATTACATAGACATTAATAAGGGTAAAAATAATGAATATATATTATTTAAATGAAATAATTTTGATTTTATTTGAATAATTATATTTCATTAAATATAATATATCATTTTCATTATTAACATTTCACATACACAAAAAGTTATATAGTTGTTCTTTTAGGTTTGTACTACAGCCTCCAAGATGAGATGTGATTCATTTTACATCATGAGAATGTCATATATATAATTATATATAATTAAATATAAATATAATAAAGATATTATTATCATTTTTTAAATATAAAATATTACCTACCTTCTTTCCGTAATGATGAATGAAAAATGGAAACATTACACATGCTTACGTTTTGCAAACAGTCTCCACAATCTTAAAATTAGTTTATTTCACATTAAAATATTTCTTGATCAGTTCTAATAGTATCATTGATATATATATATGATAATTATTTAATCATTGAAATTATATATTTGTTTTAGTAAATATCTATTTTTCCATATTCATCCATCCAAAGTCAATTTTGACACATAAGGTGAATAAAGTAAAAACATCTGACATAATCATAATTGATTAAGTAATTATATAAAAAATTATTATAATTGAAATAAAAGATATAATAGACAAGAAAAACATTTATTATGAAATTAAAAAAATTACATATTTTTATAATTATGTAATATAAATAACATTCATGATGAATCAGACTCAAGGTAAGGTATTTTCTAATCTTATTAATAATTCAGTGAGATACATGCCATATTTGTTGCTTATTTTTGTTTTGAGGAATAAATATTTCAATTGAATGAATTTTATAATTATTATACTTAAATGTATGTTTATTTATATATCCATTTAAGGATCACACTTTCATGGTGTTTATTATTCCAATGATACCAATTTTGTAAGTGATTGCAGTCACATTATTCCTTCATTGAGATTCTTGTTATTTTATAAACCAATCTTATATTATGAGGTCCATATAAAAAACATTGCAATGTTATATATTTTATCTAATTATTTCAATGATATTATAATTAGAAATTTTGGTTCATTCATGCAGCTTTTACTTCATTGTTACAAACGTTTAAAGTGTTTCATGTTACAATCCCATCGTTTATCATAATTCTATTTGATTAAGTCAAAAATAATGAAATAAAATAATATAAATCTAAATAGTTCTAATGAATTTTATTATACAATATTTCTATCATGATAATATATTTCATTCCTTCATTTTATACTCTTTAAATACTCAAAAGTTTAAAAAAATTATGAAAAATCATCATTTATATCGAAAACACTTTTTCTTCTGAACACATTTATTCTAAAATGGTTTAATTTTTTTTAAAAAATAACAGTTTTTATAATAATAAATGATATTTTTCTCAATAAATTTTATCAGTGATTTTTTAATTATTCCTTTAGAATATTTAAATATTACTTTTAAATGTAAGTGAATTAAAAAATTCCAGTTTCAAGAAATGATTTTCAAAATAAAATCGTTATATTAATAAAAATGGATTAAATGCTATTTTCATGGAATATATTTATCAATATCATAAAAAAATTTAGTTAAATATGTGAAAATTATGTTATTTGGTTGTGATATAATTTTTATTCTTTCTTAGGATGGATTAATATTGTATAAAAGTGATTTTTTTGAATCAATTTTTTTTCCATGGGTAAATTATGATTATTAGTGATTGATATAAATACATTTCTTATTGATTAATCATGTTTTTTATGTTTAATGATGAATTATATTTTTCCATTATTTATGTTGTGGTTTTTGGACATTACAAATATGATGCGGAAGACCTCATAACATCTGGTGAGACAATTAAAGCACATATGATGTTGTGACCAGAATAACATTGGGTGATCCCACTACAACTTATACAACGGGGTTGCCCCGAAATCACTGAGTGATACAATTATATCTTTTATGAAGATTTTTTTCTTATATTGTTCTCTAATTAATTGGGTAATTATTATGTTATATTTCAGTCATTAGGTTAATCTAATAAAAATGTATTGAAAGGGTTTTTATTAATATGATTCTCAAAGTTACTGAAAAGTGTATACCTTTCATGTTATGTGTTTATAATGTTTCGAAAGATTGAGATTGATATCAAAATGATCATGATTATTGATTCTAATGACTCATTCATTTTCTATGTTTTTATTTTTTATGATCCATGTATTGATGTATATGATTTCTTTTATGATTTGATCTTGCACTCTAATTATGTCACAATACCCTTATGAACTACTTATTTTCATTTATAATATAAATTTAAAATGATCATGTTTACACTTTCTATGAATTTTATCACACCTTTCTTATATTTTCATTTCCCAAGATATTAAATAATATTTTTGAACATGTTACATCAATATTCTATTTCATATGGATGACTTTGATGATTTAATCTGAAAACTAAAATATGGGTTAGGGGAGATAAATTATAATTTAATTTCATGTTAATCATTTATTTAATATTTGTTCATATTTACCAAAAACAATAAACTAAATTATATTGTTAGGTCATATATGATCCAATTATTAAATTCTATTTTTCTTAGGTTTAGATGAAATATTTTGGGTCACAATTATCTACATCAAATACATATTTATAATGATGTTGACATCCAAATCTAATTCGAATGTGTAGGTTATGGGATGTATAGTTGACAACGTAGGTTATTGTAGTTACCTTTGGATAATTATATTTTTCATTTGAGGTTTCATTAAGTGTTATAAATAACAACATATTTCTATAAGATTAGGGATGGTCATAAGTTCAATATCTGAGACACCTCATATGTGTATTTTATTTAGTCAAAATTTTGAGTTTTTTAATGTCATTTTAATGATATTTTATGGTTTGAGGTATTCTTAACCCCTATGATCAACTTGGTGTGTTAATATGATTTATTTGGTTTTCAAAATTAATGAATGAAAAATGGCACAACATATATTTTGGGTGACAAGTCGTTGCAAATGGCTATGCGGTGGGGCCTGAACCCATGGATGAAAGACAATAAGGTTTCAATGTGTACCACTGGCCTATGTGATATCCTATATAGTATGAAAACTTTACAAGTTATAATTATTTTTATTTTGGAAAAATATATAATTATATTTTAAGAATAAATTTTTATTTATCGTCAAATAATGTATGATCAAATCCTTATAATTATTAGGTATTGCACATAGTTAGGAAATGTTTAATTAATTTTAAGGATATTTATTTATATAATTTTTAAATTTTATCATAGGGTGTTTCTATTGAATCTTGATGAATTATGTACAATATGATAGTATTTTCATTTTGTAAATTTTCTCACAATGTGCTTACTTGTTTATTTATTGTTAAATTTTTATGACATGAAGAACATCGTGTTATCCATGTTAGGGTTTTTTGGTCCTTAAATTTTTTTTTATTCGTTCAGGAAGGAAAATTTCATCTTGAATACATACATTTTTCAATAAATATTATATTGTGGTCGAATTTTATTAATCGATGAAATAATTGTAATCATGTTCATTAATTTCCATATTCTATTAGTCAATATTGTAAAAAAATTAATTATCTCAAAAAAAGATCTTGAAAGAAAATTGTTATCGTAATACATTTGTTTCTAATAAATCGATGGTAATTTTGAACACCACTGATTCTTCGGTTTTGAGTCCCATAACATTAGATATATTATTAATATCGTGTGATTAATGACCCCAATCACTATGTATAATTATGTAAGATTTCCGGATATTCCTACCTATGTACTTCGATATGAAAACATATTTACATGTAATTATAGATGAACTTAATAAGAATTTTTATATCCTATTAATAGAAAAATTAATTAACTATTTTTTCAATGTGGGTTTACAAAAAAATTATTTTAAATTAAAACTTTCTAATAATGAGATAATGATAAAAAAATTCTATGATGAAATTATGTAAAATAAGTAAACTATATTTGATAATGTAAATTTTCTAAAACACTATAAGTTTATTTCATTAAAAAAACTCACCTTATCTTATATTACACACAACCTTAAGATTTTTTATGTTCGATAACATATTCAACACAAAAACCAAAATAAAATGAACCATGATGCATATTACCATTATAAAATAGAAATTTCAATTGAATATGTGAATAAGATTAATTTAGTTATGAAAACATTGTTTACACAATAATATATAATCGATTGTCACTGGAAAAATTAAATAGAAATGAATGCAAACAAAATATAAAAAAAAATTTCTTTAAAATATAATATGAATATGAAAAAGTGTGTTTTATACTAATAAAATAAAAAATCTCTCTTATTGTGTCATATTTTAATAATTTATATATAATATATTCAATATAATTTTTTTATTCATCCTTTTTGATTTCTATACATGACATTAAAATAAAACAAAAAATTATAATTAACTTGGATATTTTTAAAAAATATATTTTGTTGGTTTTCTATGGCACACATATTTTAAAAATAATGTTATAAAATTTATTTGAATAATATAAAATTATTTTTGGAATATTAATATCAAAATTTATATAGGGTTTATTTTTTATAATATTTGTAAATTTTAATTTTTTGATGAATTGTAAAAAAATACCGATTTTTTGTAAAAGAAAAGTATTTTCCATTCTTTAAATTAATTAATTTAACAGCGAAAATATATTTCTAATATTTTTTAAAATTATTTATGTTATATTTTATAAAAATAATTAATTATATTAATTTTTTAGTGGTTTTCAGTATAATAATTCATTGTTTAAAGAAAAGGTATTCAAAAAACCTTTTTAAAATTCCAAATGTTTATTATTTTAAATTAATTAAAATAATCCATAATCAGATATTTTTTCATTAAATACTATATTATATATTATGAAATAATTATTTTTTTAATGAAATTTTTATTAATATTCAATTAGTTTATATGAAATCAATTTTTTTCAAAAATAAATTCTCTATAAAAAATAGATGTCTCGTCACGTTTGTAGGTTTAATATTAAATTAAATTCTGTAAAATAACATAAATGATTTTCAAAATATATATTATATATTTATAATAAGAATAATTTATAATGTCTATTAAGGGTATCCTTTTTTTTTACCAAATTGACTTCTGAAAATAGTGAAATTTAATAAAAATGAATATGGTGAAAACAAGTTTGACATGGGATTGAACAATAAACATAATGGAAAAAATAAACTAGACATTTGTACTAAAAATAATATATGAAAATATTTAATAACATCTGAACATTGTAGAGATAATTTTGTGTTTAGGGATATTATTCAATAAATGTGATGTATATAATAACTTATGTAAATAAAAACACAAAAGGAACCCTTTTTCCTTTCAAATTCTATAAATCCTTTAATACCATAAAAACAATACATTTTTCAATAAAATATCTCTTTTGGATATATAAATTAATTTTTTACATTATAATTTATTGTTAATTTTTATAGATTATATAATTACATAAAATGTTTATTAAATGCCAACATATTAATTATTTACTTAATAATTAGCTAAAATAAATGATAAAAAAGATTTTAAAACTGATCCAAATTGATTTAATTTTTTGACTTAAAATATTTAAGTAATTAATATATAATTTTACATAGGTATGAGATAAATAGATTCATACTCTATATTTTTTTCATATATTTTAAAATTAAAAATAAATAAATAATTTCAATAGTGACATAAATATTATTTTATAGTAAATGATATTTTATTAAATTATTGAAATGTACTAAAAACCTATATTATAAGAAGTTTTTTTGAAATGTTAATAAATATAAAACATGGTTCATTAATGGACCAATTTACATTTTTATGAAAAATTGACCCCTAAATAGTAAAATCATTGTTGGCATGGTTAAGTTTAATGTAGTGTTTTTGAGCATCACATTCACTTCTATTAAAATTAATTTCCAACACAAATTAGGTATTTATTTTAAAATTTGTATTCAATATTTATAATCAGTGGGTATAATGTTTCTAAAATGTATCACTTTAATTTATTCTTATTGGACAAATTAATTACTTTAAAAAATATTTACCTTAATGAAAAAACCAAATGAAAAAAATTACTGAATCTTACAAGTTCAAGCACAATATGTTAAAAAAATTATTAATATTGGGAGTTGGATGTGTTTAGAGAAACTATAATCCCAAAACATTAGTGTTATTAAATTTTGGAGGAGTATTAGGTTATCCATACTTACCAATAGTGAATAGGTTCCTGTATTTACAATAATGTCTTTTCTCCTGAACTATATAAGTGGATTCACTCCCCACACATTATCACTCATAAAATGACATTTCTCTCATACAAATTCAACCCAAATAACATAAATTATTCCATAATTTATTCTTATAAGACTAATTTTTTTTAAAAAGGCATCCAATAATGGCATTTGGTTCAATAAAAAATGAGTTACCTGAAGAAGATGTATTGTTCAATAACAAATATTTTCTATTTTATTTTATTCTCCAACATCTTCAATTATTTATACAAATGCTATATAATAAAAAACATATTAAAAATATCCAAATATATTTTTTATTTAAAGATTAAAACCTTCAAAAAATAAAGTTTCAATCAATAGGGTTATGAAATCATTATTCATGTGAATGACGGACTACAAACTCACGAAGTGATGCCATTCATTTTTCCTTTACAACCTATGATGGTTCAAAATAATGATGTATAAAATTAATATATATTTTAATTATATAAACAATTATACTTATGGGGTAATTATATTATATATTCCCTTTTACATTACATATCATAGTGGATATGATAAAGTCACTCATTTGTATGGTGGAAAACCCCTTACAAAGCTATGTGATGTGTTTTAGTATAACATATAACATATATGGTAATTAAAGTACTCATAATTAATATATATAATATAATTTTCATAATTATTATATTAATTAAATAATTATTTGTCTTGAAATATAATATATCATTTTTATTTTTAATTTTTCACAAATTGAAGAAGTGATGAGGTTATTCATAGACATCTGGACTACCTCCTCCTATAAGCGATGTGGTTCTGTTAATATTATAAGAATGATATATATAAGAATATATAATTAAATATCATGGTATTTATTCTATAATTAAATTATGTAATTTTAAAATAATACATACCTTCATTCAATAATGATCATTGAAAACAAAAATTTTTACTTATGCATACGTATGGCCTTCCATCTCGATGATCATAACAATTATTAATTTTTCATAACTATAATTCATGATTGTATTTAAAAAAATCATTTTCGTATAAATATTATTATTTTTTCATGATTTATATTCTAAAAATGTTTAAATTTGGTTATTATTGACCATATTCAAACAAAAAAAATCATTTTGACAAAGAAGATGAATTTGGTAAAAAATAAGACTTAAAAATAATTTTTATACATTGAGACATTCGTAATGTTACAAACCAATATTCTATTATGATGCACATATACTGCACCTTTGAAATTTTATATCATGAAACTTTTAATTTTCTCGATATCATAAGGTTTATTTAATTTTATTCTTTTATGGGTCTTGTGATTCAATGTTACCAAACTGTTAAGAGTTTCATGATACAATATTATTATTTATCCGAATGGTTTTCAATTAAGTATCCAAAGATTAAATCATTGGATATGCCTATAAATAATTATTATTATATTTCATATCCACACTTTAAATCATTTATACACTTTTTACCATATATTTTACTCTCATTATGTATTTTATATTTCAAATGAATGTTTTTATGAGAAAATAATAGTTTCGATCAAAAACTCGTATTTTTTTGAAAATCATATTTTAAATAAATGTTTTAAAAAATGTTTTAAAAAATGTTATTCAATTACAAATGGATATTTCAAATATAAAATGTTTTAAATAATTTTTAAAATCATCCTTTTTAAGAATCCAAGGTTATTTAAAAAAAATTAATTTCAAAATATTTTATGTTTTAAAAAGTGAACGTCAAAATGAAAAGGTAATTTTCCAAAAAAATGACATTAATGATATATTGTTAGAATTTTCATTCACCGACATCAAAAATCCCATACTGATACATAAACTAAAATGTGGATATATTTTTTTGTTACAATTCTCATTCTTTATCTATATAGATTATGATTTCACCAAATATATTATTATGAAGCCCTTTTTTCACTTTTCAATTATTTTTTATAATAGATTAATATGAATCCCATTTATTTTCCATGGGATAATTTTTTTAATGAGTTTTATGATGAACTACCCTTGTAAATTATTCTCTATGTGCTTATAAAATGGGGTGTACCATATAGTTTTGGGTGTTTTAATTATAACATATATGATTGGGTGGCCCAGATAGCATCATGTGATACCCTAAAATCTTATATGATGGGGTGACTGAGATAAAACTATGTGATAATATTATTTATTATATAATTTGAAGTCACATATATCACTAAAATGCATTGGGGAATGATTATATTGGAATTTGATGATTTGTTTACTGTAATTAAAAGGGTTTTATGAATATTATTCTCTTTGTTTCCAAAAAAATGTTTTAATTGCCTGTTATAGGATTATAATATTTTGCATTACCGAGATAGTTATAAAATTGCTCATGGTTATTGATTATGATAAATCTTATCTTCTCCATGATTTAATATTTTATGATATTAGGAATGGTGGCTCTGAGTTCTTTAAGATTCACTCATGCACTCTGAATATGTTTCCATATCAGTATGCACATTATATTCTCATTGATGACAATTAATTTTTTATTCTTATGTTTAACATTACTGAGAACTCTATCTCAACCTTCTTATGATTCATTCTACTTGTGTATTAATCAATAATTTTCAACATGTTGTATATAAAATAAATTCATAATGACGATGATGATTTAGTAATGTAAAACTCAGGAGTTGTGTTATGTGAGAAAATTTATCATTATGATTCATGTGAATTTTTTATGTCAGATTTTAAAGTAATTTTATAAAAATATTATCATAAAAGATTATCAATGTTGTTTTTGATTAATTTTATTCTTTTTTATTTTTTATGGTTTAGTTAAAAAATTTGGGACACAATCATAATCATCAAACACATAATTTCGATGTTCGTGATTGTAGCACAATATAAAATATTGGGGGTCATATTTTGTTATAACTAAGATATGTATCCACATTCATCAAATAGTAAATGAAACTGATGATTCTTTGGACTCAAGACTATTGCCTCACACAACGATATACTTTTCATTCTATCAAAAACATTAAAAGTTAGATATAATGATGGGTTTAACATTTTTATATGATATTAATTAAAAAAATATTTTTATGGAATTGAAATATCACACCAACATTCTTACCATCCTACCCTTTAGAAAAAAATTATATCACTTGTTTATACAATGAAGTATCGCCTAACGATCAAATGTTATTTGTTTTCCAATTTTCATTTAACATGGATTGTAATAAGGATATGTTTAATGGATATACATGATATATCTATAACATATTCATACCTTAAGAATTATAATTCCACATATACATTATAACATTCTATCTCATTGGAATATGATAAAATGATTCATTTGTATAACGGACTACCACTTTGTGAAGTGAGCTTACTTGTATTTTAATAATTATTTAAATGGAAGGTATAAAATACGTATTTTATAAATTTAAATATTATTTAAAACATCATATTAATTATTGAAATATCTATTTATATTTATCTTTTTTAATTCCATTCACCGAGAAAAATAGAAATAACATTCATGCGCACATAGGAATTACCGTCTCCATGAACGGTGTAATCCATTTTCTATGCCTAACTTTTATTGACTATTCTATGTACATTAATAAATAATATGTATGATATTAATGTCATTATTAGAAATTTAGTGATTATTTCCCCATGATTAATGTAAATAGACTAAAATTACCCAACCATAACATAAATGTAGAACAAAACAATTATGAATCGAAGTTGTAATTTTTGCAATGAATTATTATAAAATACTCTAAATAAATAATATATGGTATGATATATATGATTATGGCCCTATAATAGAATTATAATAAATTTATATTTATTATACATGATTTTCAAAATCATATAAATGAATTCTATCTTAATATAAGGGTTACTCGCATCACTTTTACATTTATGAGACATATGCAATATTCATCATCTAGTCCATTTGTGTGTTGTATATATTCCCTCAATTGAATTGTTTTATAATTAATTAATTTATCAACATTTTATTTAAAATTTCATCCGAAATTATTTATTTCATGGAATTTATGATTTGATAATTAATCCATTGGTAATGATTTCTGTTACATCCTAAGTTATTATTATGATTATTTATCATTATCTTTCCGATGATAAAATCTTATGATAAACTTCTAAAAAAAACTCATTAATTTTATTCTCCAATGGTAATTAGTGAATATGTATTTTGTATTATATCCATATTATCTTTCTTTTGTACTTACAATTATTGAGGAAGTGATTTGTAGGGAATTTGAATTTATTTATCTCTTTAGTCGAAAATCCTTTTTTCATAAAAAACTATGTTTTCTAAAACAGTTTCCAAGTAATGTATTATCATTCTATAAATGGTTAACTAATGAAATTTATACACAATATTTCCTTTTAACAAATTTTTTTAAATGATGTCTTCTTATAATTTTTGAAAGAAGTTATTTTATTAACTTTCATATAAAAATGTAAAATGGTTATTTTTTAGCTTTTTGTAATGTATATATTTTCTCACCAATATGAATATTCCTATTTTAAAGCATCCATTATATTTTACAATTATATTTATGACAAAATTTATTTCTGAAATAATTTTTGAATTTATTTGTTTTTAAATGTGTATTTCAATGTGGATAAGTTATATAACTCAATAAGGTATTTAATGATATATTTATATAATCTATATTCATCAATAGAAAAAAATTGTATTCAACTTATTACTAACTACTTATATATTTTAATGATACCATCATAATTCTTTCATTATATGGTTAATGATCTGTTCAAATTGGGATGTTTTATCTTAATATCGTTCACTATATTACTTGTAATGGTTTATTATTATAATATTTGGATGGGTAAATTATTAACATTTGATATACTTGTTTTTCAATATAAATTTTTATGTTGATTATGTTTCAACACATTAATGTAAATAATTCATTGGCACTAGTAAGTGATATTTAGGTCTCAATATAGCCCCTCAATGTATCAGCATGTAATATGAGGAAAACTAATATAGTTATTTGTATGAGGCAGTAACCATTTATATAAGATGTAAAGGATTGGGGTGATAAATAAATAGATATGATGTATATAACTATGTATTTTTCATTATGAGATTATTTATTGATATTCATGTAATTAATAAATTAGTTTGAGAATTCAAGGATATGATTCATGATTATGTGATTATTTATAATGAATTATTTTGATCACCAGTTATTCCTTCCATATTATTCTTCATGACAATTTAATTAAATAAATTGAATCTTTTAATTTTATTTTTAATTGAATATTGGTTATGATTTATTTACTCATGAAATACTTTTTAAGCAAACTGTAGCTAGCGATTTCAGTACACCATGTTCATATGATTCTCTCCCTAGGATACTAAGACAAATATTATGAATGATATTAAGGGGTATTATAAAGATAATAATGTAGTTCATAAAGAAATATCATTGATGTATATTTGTTTTTGAAAATGTAAATGGGATTCAAGTATTTATATTGTTCACTAAAACTATTAATTTTTTCCCCTCCATGATGTGATTTCATGTTTCTCGTTGAAAAGTAATAATTATATCGTATACATCTAGATATTCATTTCATGTTCAATAAATTCTCCACAAAAATCATTCCTGGCTCTGGGTTTCCTATGGACCAAAACCCTCAACTCTTCATTTTCAATATCATTGAAATAATAAAATGTTTTTTCTAACGATGTAATTATATTATTTTATAATAGGTTTTTCATGATCAATGGTATTAATTCATAAAGAAAGTCAATTTAAGTTAATTATAATAATTCATTCGTTATAAAAATGTTTTTATTTACCCACATTAATTTCAATAATAAAATATAATATTTTTAATTACAATAAAAATTGATAAATTAAAATACCATTCTCTAGTAACCCAAATATGTAACAATAAATATACTATTGTTTTATGTTTTCAAACCATCGTCATGAGGTATATTTTGAAAAATGAAACCACTACTATTATAAGCATTAAATTTCAATGAATTTTTTCGCAACATCTTGAAGAAGGTTTTGGGGTGTTGTGAATGTGGTTGGGCCTATGCAGAATAATGTGGTTTCATATATTTTATTGGATTTATCCATATAAATGGTTAATAACATTCTAGGAATAATAAGAGATATAATATTTTTATATATAATATATAAATAATTTATATTAATTTGTATTTAATTTTTTTGTATTATTAAATTGTTTGAAAACATTTTTTATACAATTATTTTGATAAAAGATCCAATGGTGAAATCTATATTGTAGTATTCCATTCAGGCTTCATGTAACATGGACTGTCAATATAGAATGTCCCAGTGCCAGTGAAGATGAATCTACCCCCTTTCCTAATTTCTAATTGATCTCAATAAGAATACTATTCATACATGAAGTTTTATATATAGTTCTATCATGTTCATGAGAGGGATGAGGACGATCAATGTTTGATACTCTTGAGAATATACTTATCAAAAATATTCTCTTTGTTATGGAAATAATTCTTATAGGTGAATGTTGTACACAATAATCATCATCACGCTAGAAATTATATAATATGATTTAAATATCTAGATTTGATAATTAGTTATTTTACATCTTCCCATATCCAATATTCTAATCAATAGAAAACCCCATTTCAAATATTATATATATGAATAATAATTACAATATTTTGTCATGAAAAAATAATGATAATCTTAATTTAATTACCTAAATGTAATTAAATATTTATTTAAATTATATATGTTATATAATTCCCATTAGAACATTAACATGGTCCATAAATCTACATCATTATTTAACAAAACATTTTGATAATAACGATTTACTTAAATAAATAAATATCACTATCATTTATTATAATATATAAATACATATTATATTCTCAAAACACACGAATAAGAATATATCTAATATTAAACCCATATATATATATATATATATTCCCTAATATAAATGATTATTGATTTAATTTAGTTTACTTTAACTATAAAATAATTAAACCACAATATTTGAATAATATTAATCTGATCTCTTAAATAAAAAAAACTAACTGTGGCTTTTGGGACAGCCAATAAGGGACTTTTCAAAGTGCAATTAGGCTTTGTAGACTAAGGTCCATGATCAATGTATAACAACATTACAAGGAACCCATATATAAATAAGTTATTGTAAATTTTTTTAAAACATCCAATAAATGATCACTATGTAATAAAATCACGGTCTATTAATATCATATCAAAGAAGGTTCATACTTTATGTCATTATCCATTATAAATGATTTATATTTTTATGTATTCTAGAAATGAAAAGCTTTATAACATTCCACAACCTTTTGTTTATTATATTGGTCTATTTTAATCAAATTTCCATATATATCTACATTCATTAATTCATCTAGGATGAATCATATTATTTAATTATTACTTAATTTTATATCATTGATGATGAAAATTACATATCCTTTCAATCCTCTAATATAAATCATCCTGGGTTTCATTCATATATCAATTAAAATGGTTCATGATATGAATTAATATTACTTTCATGTATACCGAACAATATAAATATCCATTGATAAGAATATCAAATGACACATTTTACATGTGGAATATATAATGCGGGGAAATTTCACATAACCTCATATCATGGATATTTCCAAGGGATAATGTAAATAAATAAAATATTATAGTATTATGATCCCTATAACCCTAATAGATTGTATCATATGTGTATAGACTAATGGTTCCATCGTTTTATAGATCATGTAGCAAGAATATACTCATATTAGGGACATGTTAGGTCATTTAAATGTAGTAGATACCACAAATATAGTATTAAAATAAATGATAAACAGAATAAAAATCATCATCTAAGAAAACCTATTTTCATATTCAAGACCTTGAATATTATTGTAATTGAAATTATAATCTAGCTGATTCTAGTGAAAATTTATAATATAATCCCACCTACAGTTGAGAAAGTTATTTTCTTTTTGATTTGTTTTCTTCACTAAATAAACATTCTTATACTATGGTAGGGAAAAATAGGGCAGGCCCACTATATTCTCATTGTAATTCTTTATACAATGACTTTGTCAACCTGATAATGTCCCATTAAATACAATATATGAATGTAAATATATTTTTTCATTTTCATCCATGGAATCTTGCATAATACCATATCTGAATGTGTTATGGATGTTTCTAAGGAGACGATATTCTAGTGGTAAAATCCTACTTATTACTCTTTTATTTTCTATTATTTTATTATCCTCTCATAACCTCCCCTACAAAAAGTGCAATATTAATTCCAATATTATATATATACTATAGTTTTATTCTGATTATCAGTTATCAATCATCAAATTCCTTGTACTCTTATATTATTTTAAAAATGAAATCATTATCCATGTTGGGTTGATTTACTACCTTCGTGAATGATGAGTTTTCATTTTCCTTTACCACTTTCAAATATGGCCATACAACCAATAATAAAGATAAAACATATTTTAATATAAATATTATTATTTATATAATGTTTTTGACCATTAAATATGAACATCATACTAAATAAAATCACAGAAGTTCATGATGGATATAAAAACTCCAAAAATAAATTCATACATTTTCATAAACATTTATATAATGAATAATCGTTATAAAATATTTTAAAATGATATATAAAACCATTTAAACGTATATAATTTCACTAATTCTAAATAATTTCACTTTTGGATAAGTCATTCCAGATTTAATTGAACTCCCATTTTTATAATCATAGGAATCGGCCATAAAACCGTTAAATGAACACTCCATGAACAATAAAAGTAAAAATTAGAAGTAATAAAAATATCGATAAATGAAATTAATTAAAATATAATAAATCAAATATATATGAACTATGTTTTGAATTAATTAATTAATTAATCTAATTTTATTACATACGAAATTATGTACTACTATAGATCACTTTTTAACATAATGGAAGGGTTTCTCATCTTACCTTTACTCTTATAATATATATTTCTTTTTAAACCCATAATTCGTATGTATGGTTTTCATAATGACCATTAATATAATATATTATAAATATATTTATGTACATTAAATTAAAATTTTAATTTAATGACCATTAAATTTATGGGCATACAGTTCGATAGATTACAATGTGGTAGGAAAATTACCAATTTAAATTCATGGGATAAAATTTCTTTCCATTGGATATGGAATGATATTATTATGTGTTAAATGATTTTTTAATATCTCATGTTGTATTAGACATTTTTTATTTACAGTTGACATACATATTCTGTTATTTGATTTCAAAGTCACACTTTCTTTTAAAAATATTGTTTTAAAATATTATTTTTCTATATTAATATGGAATGTTTTTTTGATTACATTAAATGTGATGATTTTTCCTATTTCATGATGTCGGGATTTATTGGGTAATATTTTTATAATTTGACATGGTTATTTTCAATGAAATTTTTTTATTATTTAATTTCACATGATTTTAAATAAGTAATTTCAAATAAATGTAGTATTTATCATAATTATTTCTTAATTATTTTATTAGATTTTATTCATCTATATATACAAACATTTTTTGATCTTATGAAAAATTTAGTTTGATAAAATATGAAACCATCTACAATGTTTTATAGAGTTTTTTTTGACCAGTTTGGTTGTAGATGTTCGATTTTGAAACCATTCTTTATATTACACCCGTTGGTTTATGATAAAGATTATTTCATGTGGAATAAAATTTCATATAATAGTTTCGATAGTAATTTATATATTTAATATTATTCTCCCATTTCATATGAGGAATGATGTGTAATAAGAATTTGGTGGTACAAGCCCACTATTTCCCCTCAATGCATTAGTATGTCTCATAGGACAAACACATTTTAGTACTAGATGATATGTTACCTAGTTATGTGTGGATTCATGTTTGAGTCCGAGATGGAGTGTTTATGATATCCACTGTTAAGCATCCCCTCATTATGATAACAGTTACTGATAATCCACTAGATTATTTGACTGTTAGATTATTCATGTATGTTTCATTATCATGTGTATATTTTTAAGGAATTATTCAATTAGTTTTTATTCCTACTGTATTGTTATCAATATATTGTGTTAACGGACTATGTTTTATGTTATTCACCCAGCATTATAGATTATTTTTATTTATGATAGAATTTTTTGTATGCATACCTTTATAGAGATTATGATCTCACCCCTTTCTTATGCATTTTTTTCCCTATGATGCAAAGATTAATGTTATTATTCAAATGATTTGATAATCTAGGAGAATAGGTGTGTTTTCAATTGAGTTAATATGTTGTATTTAATTTCATGATTTAATGAAATAATTATTACTATAACTACATCTATAGATCTACTAAACTATTATGTCCTTTAGAATGGGATATCTAGTACATGGAACCAATTTAATAATGCATGGTACCAGTTCTAGTCCACTAGGGATGCCGTATTTACAATAAAATATTGAAATAAATAAAATATTCCAAAAGTAACCTCATACATAGAATTATGTTTCATGTAATGTCTATATAGAGAAATAAAACATTAATACAAGTATCCATTGTAATACATGTATCAAAATAAAAAAATTAATTATCCCAAATTCCATCATGACCAGTTATTGTTCTTGGGATATCATGCCCAAAACTATAAGAAAACTCAAATATCATTTTATGGGTGCTTTCCGTGTCCTTAAATGCATCCATGAAGTATATAATGGTACAAAAAAAGTTTCAAATAGTGTGTCAAATAACATGAGGAAGTCCACCAACAATGATGTATATAAAAAATTTAATCTATGTGAGATAAACTAAAATAGGGCACATTATATCATAGGATAAAATGTACTGATAGAAAAGTGATACAAGCCTGGTGATACTATCAAGCATACCAAGGCTCTGTATAAATTAATATCTTGTTACCATAATAAGGGAAACCTTATGGAACCCAATCATGTGTAATAATATCATTATATGAACAATAATCAAATACAAATACCCAATATATCTAGAATGTATAAAAAAATACATGTCGTCCTTACCTTGTAAACCATGTGTATAACATCTACAACAGAAATTTTGTATAATATATTATATACAATATCCCTCAAATCCACACTGTATAACCAAATGTAATCCACAATGGTCCTTCTATATAATCAAAATTATATAAACATGAATGGATGGATCCAATGTAAAAAATCCCAAAGAATCTATATCGAGTCCCAAGATCATCTCTATTGAATCTCGATAAAGGCTTGTGTGGGTTCCAAGTAGAATGTCAACATTCCATGTTTATTACATCCGTATTAAAATCATGTCCAAATAGTTGAGAATTTTGTGGAATATTATAGAATTATGTTCTAATAGGGGAACCATTCAAATTCATCAACTACCATAAAAATCCAATGGAGTAGAAATGTACATAAAAACTTATAGAATTAGGATCCAAGGAATACCAATCAAGTCAACCACTACCATAATCATATCATTATAAAATTTCATTAATATTCAATAAATATTCTATGTATTAATTCAACTCGTATAATATTTCAATTTAAATATGTAAATCAATTCACATAATGTAACAATATGTTAAAGGAAGAATTACTACTAAATATCTGAATTCAAATAAAATTTTACTAAAAATAATCCTTATATCCATGAGAGATCACACATTTATTATGGGTTGTATAACATGGGATGATAAAATGGCACACTGCATTGGTGGCTAGTTTGGGGTAAACTCTCTTAAAAAACTATAAGTACTACTGGGGAAACCTATGATGTTCTAAATCAATCAATTCAAATATTTTATCAATTAAAGTGGAACCATAAGAATGTCTAATGTGAAACACAAAGGGGACTATTCTTATAAAAACCCAAACATGGAGGGATTATTATAAACAACTTACAATAGGTCTGTAGTAGATCAATTCTATAGTATTGATCTCTACTTCGATCCAGATCCAAAAAAATTGATGAATTGATGAACATAATGAAAAAACACATTATAGATTGCACCAAAACAACATTTTTGTTGTGATGTAAAATGAATAATGTCCCAGTGTGAATGAAGAACTCATATTTGAAAATCCAATTAGACTGATGATGTACATGTTCATGTTTTGGAAGATAATTTGGGGAAATGAAATTATTGGATTCAAAATAGAGAGCCCCACATAATACAATATCCAATAAGAAAATCAGAATAAAAATTTAGGTTATTTGATATTTTATAGGAGAAATGATCCTTTTACTACATTTAACATGGTCGTAAGGTTTGGATTCGCAGTTACCAAAACCATGCACCAATCATTCACCATTTATGACCTCATGGGGGATATCACAGTGTAATAGTGAAGGGTTAAAAAAACATGGCAATAACATTGTGTTAATCATCTATCAAATTTTTTTGATCCCCATCATGTGATTGTGCAAGATATATTCTAGTTTCCTCAAACCATGTGGTATCCTTGAACCCTTTATGTATCCCCTCATTGTTTCTCTTAATTTTATGTCTTTGGTAATATTGTTTTCCATTATACATGTAGATGAGTTGTTTTCCACTATAATCCATGCACTGGGCTGTGAACAAGAGTCAAACACCCCTGATACCCCAACGATATCATTGGGATCTCAAAATAGGTTAAAACAATTCATTTAAATAGAAAAATGATCCATACATCATAGGGAATACCTACATATTATAATATTATCTTATTAAAGTAATTATTCTCTAAATTTCATTCCATGCATTGTCACAAAATTCTTGAGAATAACTATGACCGTAGAGCACATGTTTCAGGCTCCCACCTCTACTGCTCATCCAATGAATTGTATTTCATATATAACACACGTATCAGAAGAAATAACCGATCTAATAGAAATTTAACTCTCGTGCCAATTAAATTAATATGATGCTCTTTAATGGATGCATTTGTCTGCATCTCTTCTTCCTCAAGATAATGAATATGAGATGGTTCTGAATGATTATGGTGAAACTAAGATACAAGGAAGACATTAAGTATGGTCAACTGACTATGAGGTAACTTTAAATGATATGGTAATATCTATAATATATCTATAAAATTTAATGGACAAATATATCACACAGAAAGTAAAACAGATCTTCTGAACCATTTATATCCCAGCCATTCTGACATACATTAAAAGGCTTGATCCCAACCTCAATATCAAGAGGTCTATCATAGATATTGTTTTATGATTTCTACATTGATTATGTGATATCCATCGAATTTGGAATAAAATTGACTTGATCTAATGTCTCATACTTGAGACGTGATCCGATAAATTCAACCCCACCAGCCCTTAACAAGAACACTGGTAATCAACCTTGTTTACTATATAAATCCTTACAATGTTCAATGTATATAGAATAGTGAAAACATTTTTTGTAGGAAAACCCAACTAAGGTTAGAAGCCTCTCCCAATGGTGCCTAGATATCAAAGACATATTCATGCATCGTGTCCTTAAGAAACAATATAGTGTTCTCAGACTAGACATATGCTTGAGGGTTATATGACATGATCAAAAGAACATATTTACCGAATGATCACATTAAATTAATCCAAAATTGATATGTAATCTAGGAATAATTTTCCGATAACATGGTCTACGGATCCTTATGAAGTCTAACTATCTCATTGATATAGAAACACCCATGCTCAACCACTAAGAAAGTCTTCTGATTGGTTGGAAAGTCTTTGTGAGCGTATCAAATAAAAAACATATAGCATCCCTAAATTAAGGAATCCTCAGCAAGACAGTCTTGTAATCCATCATGAGATTATTCGATTCCCACTATGAAAACATGTATCATTTTTAAAAGCCCAAAATTTTGTTTATATTTTTCCCTCCCCTACTGAAAAATGCCACACCTTGTGTATAAACCTTATACCTCATGTTTCATACCAATCTACCAATACTAGTTTTGTAAATCATCACAAATCTAGGAATCATTGGGATTCAATGCCCAAAATAGAGGTATGAAACTCTCACATATACTCCTTACGCATGTCTGATAGAACACACACAAAACCATTAATATGAATAATTTCTACCTCGCATATAGTAAAAACAAGATGTAAGACCTCAACTGTCACACTCTCTCTTTGGATTAATCCCATAAAATATGATAATTGACTTCATATATGTGTATCAATAATATTAGAAGTCAAAAAATTGTAATGTAAAGTTATTCCATGTCTATCATTATTCATCAATTGAATCTATGAAAACAGAGCTATAAGCATTACATGTCTCCTAAACTACTTGTATATCATTGCTCTTACTCAATACATCATCCCCTACATTTTCATATCTAGGTATGTAGGTAATCTCATAATAAAAATAGTATAGGTACCGAACCTTTCTATTATACCTCATATTAATATTATTTTTTTAAAATAAATACATAATGAATTTATTGTTCATGTACACGATAATACACATTCCTTGTAAAGTGTGTCTCCAGCTATATAGAGAATGAAGAATTTTTGCTGACTCAAAATCCCAAGCCATGTTATTCCTAAAAGGTGGCCTCATCTTTTGTGCCCTGTATTCCATGACACTCTACCCTTCCATCAAAATTTCTCCTATCCATATAACTATTTCACCATAATACATATTATATCTCCTTACCATCTCTATAAGAAACAAGACTTTCCCTAAGTTAGTCTCAATTACATATACTCAAATGTATTTATCCATAAAAACATCAAAACCATCATATTCAAGACCATATTTGTTTCTACTAATCATGATATGTATTTTATGGAAAACCTATAATATCATTCCATCCTTATGTAACTAAATATGTCATAAATGATCATGTGATTCTCCTTAGAAACATTCAAATTCCCATCCTCTATGTAAAATGATATTCATGTCTTTGAGATTATATTATCCCTGACATAAATGGTATGTATATAGAAGTGTAATGTTGTTATCATACCATATAATTGATTCTAAATCAATGTTTCTAAAATGATATCAGGACTTTTGGCACTAGCATGTCAATAGTTCATATAAAGTAAGAAATCATCCATGAATACAACCATAAATGAATCTTGATAAGAATAAAAAACATGTACCATCAGTGGCATGAAAATTTATAGTGAATTCAGGTGATGTAAAATCATAAAAATATACTCATATAGACTATACCTTTTATAAAAACATGAATAAGGTATGAATTAGGTTGAACACACACCTAGTGAAACCCTAACACCAAATTAATATTTGATATTACTCATGCTCATCAATGATGATCAAAATTTTATTTATCAGCGGATGATGATACTAGTTACTAACCATCAAATGGTTTAATTTTTGGTAATCTACACATACTTTAAGGATATTGTCCTCCATTTACAGAAAAATGATTAGTGAACCCCCTGATGATATATTAAGTCATATATAACTATTTCCTTTCATGTCCACGAATATCCTCTTAAAATATTTCCACACCATAGTATCAATCATTTTTCATAAAATAGATAATGGTGTAGCTCCAGGAATTATCATGATGGATAACTACACCTTCCGCCTAGGTGTGAATCGGAAAATGTTTATCCCAAAAAACATACCATATATGATGAACCACTAAATAAAAATCCACATAATGTGGTCCTAGATTATCCATATATAAAGTAGTAATTTTTTATGTCATTCTACCCATGACATTATTCTCTGTCTAGCTCTATCGGTCTTGACATACCATTCACCACAATAATCATCTTTCTAGTCCTTTTGGAGTATGATGTCAATACTAGTCATCTTGAGAACAAAAATATTCCATTCGAATTGAATCCAATTGTCACGACCCGTCCTCGGGGCCCGTGCCGTGACTACCCCAAGCCCGCGTTCCATAGGCCAGGGGATGGCGACTAGCACCAAGGTGTAAATCTTGTTAAAAAGGGAAGGAATTGCCTTTGTAATGAAAACAAACACTACAGAGCAAGAAAGCAGTAGAAGTAAACACTAAGTAAAAACTGGGTACAACAGTATGTGTCGAAAAGTAAGTGGGCCAGAATACAAACCCAAACTGAAAGTAAAGTACAACTCGAAAGGGAAAACATCAACTGAAAAGTAAAGCCGCAGCCTCGATCCATCCACTAGGACTCCCATCTGAAGGATGAGTACAGATGCCCTCCACAGCTCCTAGGGTCCATCTGTCCGCTCTGGGTACATCCCTCCCAATGGTCCACCACCAGGTACCGTTCTGCTCTGCAAGCCTCCACCACGATCAGCACTTTCTGTCGTCTGCAACCAAATCAACGTAGTGCGGGCATAGCCCGTGCAGGGGTGAGTATAAGCTACTCAATAGGGACATAGATACCCCCAAAGGTCTCCCAGAATCCACAAAGGATAAACCACAAAGGAAAGGTACAATCACGAACTAATGTCTGACACTACTTAGGTATATTCCCATACATATACCTAAGTCATCAATTCCAAGTTCGGCTCCAACATCTGAGCCGAAGTACAACCCAGTCCTCAAGGTAAATCAAAACATAATCCACACAGGATAGCACAACGCAATCCACACAGGATAGAAAAACAGGATTTCAGCTCACACAGGTATACTTCTTCGTATGATGATAGAGATGATCAGATATATCCACTGATTCATCTATGTTGTCGGACCCACAAAAGATCGATAGGTACTAACCCCCGCAATGAACCAAAAAGTATATGACCCACACATGATCGATAGGTAACTAACCCCCGCAATGAACCACAAACGATCTGACCCACACAGTATCGATAGGTAACTAACCTACATAATGACTCACACAGGATCAGACCCACACAGGATCTGTAGGCGCTTGCCCACACAGGACCGCTGAGCGCTGACCCACACAGGATCAGACCCACACAGGATCTATATCACTGATCCATGTAGGATCGCTGAGTGCTGTAGTCGTCATCGTCGAATCCACTGAGGATCTCTGTACAGTCGTCGTCATTGTCGCAGTCGCAACCAGCACTAGGGTTCCTGCACACAGAAAGATTGTTATGGAGGGTCTGCTCAATGAGCTGAGAGGCTGATACATCAACTGACACATTTTCCAGAGTTGATGTATCCAAAATTTCCATATCATCAGTAGGAACTCAACACCACAGACAATGCGTTAATCAGATGCTCGGTCTGAGAGTTATTGGCTTTTTCGTCATAGGGGCCCGGTTGGTTTTTATGTCAAAACCAACCCGACCGTACTCCACCTTCATCCAAACCTTAGGTTGAGTAAGACAAAAGATCCTTCTCACTTATATGAATCCATCAAAGTCGACGACACATCAATCGGACGTCCGGAGCTCATGTTATAAGTGTTTCCACTCCGAGGGCCCAGTTGGTTTCATGTACGAACCAACCTGGAAGAACCCAAAGTATTCCAAAACATTGAGTGTAATATACCGAAACTACCGTCTCAATCCAATGATCGCATCGACTCTGACGGTGCGTCAATCAGAGGTCCTTAGCCCAAGATATGGGCAAAATACAGAAAAGGGTCCGTAAACGGGGGGGGGGGGGGGGGGGGGGCTGGGCCCGGACTGACCAGGCCCAACCCCCCCATGGGTCGACCCGACCCGGGTCCGACCTGGATGGGAGCGACCCGGCCCAGCCAGCGCGGCCCGGCCTGGCCTGGGCACGACCCGGCTGGCGCTGGCCGGGTGGACAGCGGGTCGGCTCAGCAGTCACGGCCCAGCCGCGGGCGGGTGGCGAGCTGCCCCCACGTGACGGAGCCGCGACCCCGTGTGGGGCCACCGTTGCCAACAGATGTAGCAGCCGAACGCGTCCTATCCCCCTCTGATCCCGCGCGGTCGACGGACCGCGCCTTGCCGCTGCAGCTTTAGCCGCGGTGGCTCCTCCCGGCGGCACGCCAGCTAGTTGCTCTGCGGACCACCGGACGAGTTCCGGTGGTCAAAAAAATGCATCATCTTTGCCAACAGCCCTCCTGGGGCCCGTACTTCACTGCGAGGACCTCACATCACCAGTGCAGCTTACATTGTCGTCGTCCGCCGTTCCGCACACCAAGAACAAAAAGGGAGGTTGGTTCAGACTTTTTCGTTGGTCCGCACCCACCGTGTTAGCGGTTTTAAAAGTCTCACAACAAAAATTTAATCATACGTCGCAGATATAAATCACAAAGATTTAGATGAAAATGAACCCCCACCTCAACGTTATCATCAAACGTCAGTTCTTCACGGATTCAACCGTCGTGGAAGAAGATGATCGTCGCGTCATGGAAGGGGCGTCGCTGTCGTCACGGTACGCAGTGTTGTTTAGAGAAACTCCGAGGATTAAAATCACACAGATTTAATTGAACCATTTAAACCCATGTTGAGGATATAATTCACAAAGAATTAAAAGAGCCACAACCCCCTACCTCAATCGGTTGTTGATCGAAGATTGTCACGGGGAAGGAATGTCACGAAAGAAGTGTCACAGAAGGAGAATTGTCGGTGTCGCGTCGTCGATCTCCGAGGGTTCGGCGTTCATCGTCTCCCTTCGTTGGAGTCCGGCGTTCTTCGTGTTCTTCATGTTCTTTGTGTTCTTCACAGAGGAGGATAACGATCTTCATGTTTTATAGTTTTTCCAAATCCTCTCAACAAGACACCCTCAAGTAAAACATGGGTTGGTCTTATTTTATTATCATGCCAACAATTTAGAAATTCAATGTTTTAGAAAAAAACCATTAATTCAATGAATTAATGGTAATGACTTAACTGCCCAATTAATAGGGGCGTTTAGAATTTAAGAAAACGCATCAGTTGAATTTCATTTAAAACAGGTTTTCGCGGGTGCGTAACTTAGAGGGGAAGAATCGGTGGGGCTCATGCGGGCCCCACCTCAAAAATATCCTACCACGTGGGTAGGATATTTTGGGTTCCACCGTATATGCTTAACTTAGCTTAAGAGGCTTTATGTGGATTTATGTGAAATAAAATAAATTTACCGCACCACTTTATTTTATATCTTAACTTAACACCAAAAATTAAAACCAAACACGAGCAAACGCAACTCCGAAAAATGCATTTTTGAGAAAATACCGGTGCTACGATTCCATCGGTGCCCTCAGAATTCGATTCCGAGCACCGGTTCAAATGTTAGAAAAACCAGCTCGTTCATTCACTGAATGTACCCAATCCAATCTTCGGAAAATGATTCCGGGAACACCAGGCCTCGGAATCAGGTGCTGTCAGAAACAACATTCTTGTAAAATTCCAAAGAAAATTAAGAAAAAAAAATTCCTTGAATTTTATGGGTCTTTACATCACTCCCACATCAGGGATTTATGTCCCCATAAAGATACATCATAAACTAGGGAAAAAATGTGGGTACTAAGCACGCATATGAGCCTCCCTCTCCCAAGTGATCTCTGGGAGGTTCCCGTGCTGCCATCTGATGCACACTAGATGGATCGATCGTCCACATAGGACCCGCTCCTATCGATCCTCGACCTCCACTGGGACCTCCGTAAAAGTCGCCACATCATCAACGTCCAGCTCCCCATGGTCAATGATATGCGCTGGGTCATGCACGTATCTCCTCAGCTAAGATACATGGAAGACGGCGTGCACCTGGTGCAATTGAGGTGGTAGAGCCATGCGATAAGCCACCTCACCAATCCTGCTGAGGACCTGGAATGGTCCGATGAAGCGTGGAGACAACTTTCCACCTCGGACAAATCTCTGTAATCCACATCGAGGTGAGACCCACAAGAAGACATGGTCGCCATCCTCGAACTCCAGTGGCCTCCGTCTCCTGTCAGCATAAGACTTCTGCAGGCTCTGAGCTGTCCTCATCTGCTCCTGGATGACCTAGACCTTCTCCGTTGTGGCCTGGACCATCTCCGGTCCCACGAGTGCTGACTCCCCAGGGTCTGTCCAGCACAAAGGAGATCTGCCAGGTTGGTCGTACAACGCCTCGTATGGTTCCATCCCGATGGTGGAGTGGTAGCTGTTGATTACGCAAACTCCACCAAGGGTAGGTGGTCCTCCCAACTGTGACCAAAGTCGAGGACACATGTGCGGATCATGTCCTTGAGGGTTTGAATGGTCCTCTCCGTCTGACCATCCATCTGAGGGTGAAAGGCAGTACTCAGACGTAGCTGTGTCCCGAAGGCCTCCTACAACCCCTTCTAAATCCAGGAAGTGAAATGAGAATCTCGATCGGAGATCATAGATGATGACACACCGTGAAGCCGCACAATCTCCTGAATGTAGAGATTCCCCAAGCTCTACACTAAGCCCTACTCTCTGATGGGTAAGAAGTGAGCCGACTTAGTGAGTCGGTCGACAATCACCCAAATGGAGTCATGACCTTTTGTAGTGCACAAAAGTCCAGTCACGAAGTCCATAGATATGCCGTCCCACTTCCACTCCGGGACCTCCATGGGCTGTACCAAGCCTGCTAGTACCTGATGCTCTGCCTTCACCTTCTGGAAGGTGAGGCATCGAGAAACGAACACTCCCACAACCTTCTTCATGCCCGACCACTAGTGCTATCGTCTGAGGTCCTGGTACATCTTTTCCACTCTATGATGTACCACCATGGG
Source organism: Viscum album (assembly GCA_963277665.1). Taxonomy (NCBI): domain Eukaryota; kingdom Viridiplantae; phylum Streptophyta; class Magnoliopsida; order Santalales; family Viscaceae; genus Viscum; species Viscum album. The sequence goes on from OY728157.1 coordinate 2,013,603,155, forward strand.
AGAAGTGTGAAACTCTCTCAGCACCTCCTCCTGTAATGAAATTGGTACCAAGGTACATCCTTTTAAAAGGATGTCGTGCTCTCCTCCCATGGAGAATCCATCAGGTGCCTATCCTGAGGATATCTGCGCACGTCACGTCTCACAGTCAGCGTCCCCACACTGTGCCTCTCTGACCCGCTGCAGTAGTGGTGGAGTGACTATAAGAGTCTGGAGGAAGGCTACTCCATCTCTATCCATGAAGGATATCTTCAAAGCGGCTAGCTGCTCCATCGCCTTCTCAAGTATATGAATTCATGTCCTCCTACTGAGAGCATCATCTACTACATTCCCCTTCACAGGAATATAGACTATCTCAAAATCATAGTCATAGAGGAACTCAAGCCATTGTCACTGTCTCAGGTTCAGGTCCTTCTGTGATAAGATTTACCTGAGACTCTGATGGTCAGAAAAGACTATAAAATGCTCGCCCATCAGATAGTGCCTCCATGTCATCATGGCGAAGACCACTGCTGCTAACTCCAGGTCATGGGTGGTGTAGTTCTGCTCATGCAGCCTCAACTGACATGATCCATAGGTGATCACTACCCACTCCTACATTTGGACACATCCGAGTCCGGTCCCTGATGCATCGCAGTAGACTACGTACCCTATCACCTCCTCCGGCAACCTCAAGATAGGTGCGCTGGTCAATATATGTCTCAGCTCCTCGAAGCTCAGCAGACATCTTTCTGACCAAAAAAAGGGTATCCCCTTCTTCATCAAAGTTGAGAGTGGTGACACAAATCTATATAAGTCTGACACAAACCTCCGATAGTTTCCATCTAGTCCCAAGAAACTCTGCACCTCCGTCACTCTCTTGGGTGGCTCCCAAGCTAGCACTGCCTCGATCTTCGCAGGATCCACTGCAACTCCTGCCTCAGAGATGAAGTGACACAAGAAGTGGACCTCACGTAACCATAACTAACACTTTGAGTGCTTTCTATAAAGCTGGTGCTATCGAAGTTTGTCTAGTACAACCCGCAAGTGGTCGGCGTTCTCCTCCTCAGTCATCGAGTATACCAAAATGTCTTCGATGAGGACCACGACAAATCTATCAAGTTATGGCTGAAAGATCCTTTTCATGAGGCCCATGAACACTTCTGGAGCGTTGGTTACACCGAAAGGCATAACCAAGAACTCATAGTGGCCATACCGACATCTGAAGGCCGTCTTCTTCACGTCCTCATCTCGAACTCTAACCTGATGATAGCCTGACCTGAGGTCTATCTTTGAGAACCACCGTTATCCCTTGATCTAATCGAAGAGGTCATCAATCCTCAGTAGAAGATACATGATCCTCACTATCACCTGGTTCAGGCGACAATAGTCGACACAAAGTGGTGAGCTCCCATCCACCTTATTGGCGAACAAAATTGGGGAATCCCAGGGTGAATCACTGGGTCGGATGAATCCCTTTCCCTACAAGTCCTCAAACTGTACTCGTAGCTCTCAAAGCTCGGTGGGATCCATCTGATATGTTGGAGTGGATATCGGGGATGTCCCAGGGTACCGATCAATATAAAATTCTACCTCTTTACGAGGAGGTAGTCCTGGAATGTCGTTGGGAAAGACGTCCACATACTGATCCACCACTACAGGAAAACTAGGACTCCGCACATCAAGGCCTCCTAGGATGAGGGTAGAAAACTAATGAGTGATGGGCTATCCTCTCCTCTACGGAAGTCCATCCTGTGCTGTGAAGGCTCCCTTCTCGCCGGTGAAGGTGAACCTGCTTCCGTAAGTGCGTACACATCGCACCTTGGACCTAATACAGTCAATCTGAGCATGGACTGTAGATAACCAATTCATTCCCAAGATGACGTTGTAAGGCCTCGATGCTGCTACAAGAAGATCCTACCCGAAGCTCCTGCCTCCTAGAGTATGTTCACACTGCCGGCACCAGTGCGTAATCATCGAGTCTGCTCCCGTAGGAGTCTCTATCCATAAGGATCGAGCCAACGGCTCTGTCGGAATCTCTGAGCTCCGAACGGGGGAAACAGATATGAAAGAATGACTCGCTCCTGTGTCTATAAGAACTAAAACAAGGGTGGAATAGACACAGATATTACCTCGAATCATCTCGGGCGTGTCGTGATCGTAGGCCTCTGATGCCTGGAGCTGTGCTTGTCTATGCCCGCCAGATGCCTGTGGTCAGGGTGGACCTCTTGGTGGTTGTGGTGGTAGAGCCTCAAAACATCGCCCACCACCTGTTGATCGGCCAGCTCCTCTGCCTCATCCGCCTCCTCCTTGCGGACCGCCACGGTCGACCCTCAGCCTCTGCCTGGGTGGCCCCTCAACTGTCTGCTGCACCTCGGCATGGCGATTCGGGTAGTCACAAGCCATGTGGCCCTGACCGCTGCATGCATAGCACTGCCTACCTCTCGAAAGACTGGCTCCGCGCTGCGTGCCCCGCACAGCTGAGCCGATGTATTCAGGTCATCAGCCTGTGGGTCTAGTTTTCTTGGACCCATGATTCATCCTTCGACTGCCTGCTGCAGAAGACTCTTCTACATGCCGCCCTGCGGTAGGTCTCGCCGCTGCAGAAGGCTCAGCAAGGAAGATCTCGATCAAAATGGCTCACTCGAGTACTCCTGCCTGGGTTGGAATGATGAGGGAGATCAGTGATGCCCTGATGTCATGCCTCAATCCCTGGTCAAAGGTACATGCCTGTAAGAATTGGTCTTGAACCATGTTTGTCGAGTAGAACGAGAGATCATAAATCTCGCTGAGTACTGGGAGACCGTCAAGCTGCCCTGCCGTATCTGTAGAAGTTCCTGGATGCACACCGCATAGAGGGTTTCTAGGACGAACTCCGAGCAGAAGAGGCTCTCAAAGTCTGTCCAGAGGAGAGATGCCTCATCGTGCACCTGGAGCATCAAGCTCCACCATCGGCCTGCTGCCACGTGTAGTAGGCTCGTTGCGAGGATCACTATGAGGTCTTTTGGTGTCCTAACTAACCTGAAAATTGGTACCAAATCCTCCAGCCAGTCCTCGGTGGCCTGTGGGTCTGTCTCCCCGTGGAACTTCAGCGGTCGCTGGCACTGAAACTCATGCAGTGCACTAAGGAGACGTGCATCGTCAGCGGCTGGGGCTGGCAGCATCGGTGGCTCTGCGGGTAGAGGTACCATCGGTGCCTCTACTGTCAAAGGGCCATGTACCGAGGCCTCATCGCTCGGCAGGCTGTCATCACATACAACTCTCGGAACCCTAGCTGGCTGTGGTCGTGGGGCCATCCTGAAAAGAAACTGGTGCGCCACGGTCATAACAGTATACCAGGTGAGCTGAAATAAAGTAATCACAAAGAAAACATGAAACACACATGAAATCAATGTTTTCATGCATTACGTCAGAAATCAGAAGTCAGGGTCCTGGTGTATGGATACGTCGGTCGTCGCACCAACACTGGACTCCCTGGACTGATAACCACACTCAATACTCTTAACACTATTGCTTCACATATAAAAGATCAGGGTCATGGGTTCTGCGGTAGAACCGAACTCCTCTGATACCAATTTTTCATGACCCATCCTCGGGGCCCGTGCCGTGACTACCCCAAGACCGCCTTCCACAGGCAAGGGGCTAGCGACTAGCACCAAGGTGTAAATCCCAGTAAAAAGGGAAGGCATTTCCTTTGTAAGGAAAACAAACACTATAGAGAAAGAATGTAGAAGAAGTAAACACTAAGTAAAAACTGGGTACAACAGTAAGTGAAAAAAAGTAAGTGGGCTAGAATACAAACCCAAACTGAAAGTAAAGTAAAAATCGTTAAAGAAGGTTCAGGGTATCTAGTTTTTGAATAACAATATCCCACAATTGTTTTCACAATTATCAAGGAGGGTCTCAATCAGATGAATAAATGTAGACAGTGGTCCCCCTATACATATGATTATATCACACTCTGAAGGATTTTTTGGATGATCCTTGACACATGAAATAACCAGTGTCTATCAGAAGTGTCTTCTGCATTGTAGGCATTTTAATAGTGACTCCAAGAAGTGCTGTAATTTTTTCAAGAGAATTATATTTTTTAAGTATGAATCTTCTAGTCATGCATCAAATTTTTCTTAATTATTCCTTCAATTAGAGGTAGAAACTTCATTTTAGTGTTATACCATTATCTATTTTAGTATAAATGAGGTGTGTTGGGCATACCATTTAGTCAGTTCCACAAACTCATATGCCTCCATTAAGTCCCTCATAAAGGGGGATAAATTTTGGTTTATTACATTTATGGTTGTATGTATGATTATCCCATTGTATCCTTTTTCCCACCAGTTCACATATATTTGGTTTGAATATGGATATGTTTTGGTGTCTAATACACTAGTTCTTGGTGGAATTTAGCTAGTAATATGAGGTTTTCACATGAAATGAATAGATGAGGTCCCCAAAAGATGATCACATGATATATTTCATTATTTTTGTTGAGTTACACATCCCCCAAATTTATATATAATTTTTTATTATATTGGATTAAATGATCACATAGTCAATATTTATGTTAAAAGAATTTTCCTATTATATTTCATAAAATATCTCATGGACCTTTTTATGGGTGGTTTGATTATTTTTAGTTGTTATTAGAATTCTTAGTGATTTCCCCAAATAGTATTCATTGTTGAATTAATATAATTTATTAATAATAATATATTAATACTAGTAATTTGTTGTGTATAACATAAGATATGAGCTTAGTTAGTGGTATGAGCATGTATAATGCATGGAAGAACTTGAAAAAGAGCCAATAGTGTATCAATTAGATCACAAATATTTTTAATATTAGAGGCCCCATTAATTAAATATCAAATTAATTTTTATGGATGATATTTTTACTTCAATCAACTTTCATATATTAGGTAGATAAAATATGAATGTAATTGGACAAGAGATTAATATTGAATATTGTAGGGCCTTGTATTATTAGATTATGTTCTATTTAGGAAATATGTGAGATGGGATTATGTGAAAACTATGTATCTAATAGGTGAGGTTGAATAAAGAATTGACTAGATGAATTTGTAGGATCTCATTAAATATCTCATGAAATTGGTTTCCAAAGATAATTTTCCCGAGGCTTGTTTAGATGGTCTAAGAGGATTTGGAAAAACTAAATACAAGTGAGAAAATATTACTTCTCAACCATAGTGAGAGACAACATAATATGGATGGGTTATGGATTTTTTAGTGTCTTGTGCATATTGAATATTCTGGAAATAGATTTAATTTTTAGAGATGGGGTTCCAAGGGATGTATGGATGATAGATATCCATTAACAAAAGTGATATGGGACCCACGAGTGAATCAGGGGTTTGTTATGGACTTTTGAATAAGGATTTCATTCTAGATTTATATCAGTTTCATATCAGCCCTTGCTGTCTTGGTTGGGATAATCCAAAAGCTAATTTTATCTCTGATGGGTGATGGGAATCATCTAGAAGAAAATTTAAGTGACTATGATCAGTTCGGAGGACCTAGTTCTTTAATTAAGATGTGAGATGATATTTTCTTAGAAAAATTGCTAGGAATGAGTGACTAGAACCCGAATAATGAACTGGTTAGCTTAGATGATGAGTTCCAGGTCATGTTTTATGGTTCAAGTGTGTGCATGATTGTGTTCTTATAATAATAGATACATCATTTTGGGATGAGGGATGTGGAGTGTTTGCCTCAACATGAGTAAGAAGGTGCTTGTTATTCTATCATGGGATAGACAGAGTCATCATGTGCATGATGTGCAGATTTATATGTATGGTTTGCATCATGGCATTGGATAATTCTATAAGTAAGATTTTTTATAATACTTCTCATTAAGGGACGTTTCATGACATGATATGAAACATGTATGAGAGACCCTACCTTGAATGAAAAAGTAATTGGTCAGGATTTGGATAGACGACCATAACATATTCCTTTGATATTGGGTTATGGTCTAGAATGAGACATACCACGAGTGTTTAGGTACATTATTACTTATTGGAGTGATGGAATTGGACTTGGTGATGACGGGATTCAAGTGTGGAAGAAAATTATGTATGATAAGGTATTGTCCTACCATAGTTCTCCCTAAATGACCTGAGGCACATATATTTGTGTTGGGTTAATTACCACAAAAAGTCCACATGTTAGTGTTACATGTATACTATTACTCTTGCATTAATTCATATAATGGAATTTACATGGGGTATATGGTGATACCGTACTTTTATGTAGTTCACACATCCCAAAAAGGAACATTATTTCTTGTTAAAAAATTATATCTACTTTTAGTATAGATAACATGATGTGTAGTGGATTTTATTGAATAAAATAAATGGTAATTTTGAGATCTGGTTACTGAGGCTCAATGATGATGGTAGGGATCATGTGTATTTTTTTCATTTCATTCTATTATATATTTGATCGAACCTGTGGTTGACTAGTTCATGTTTGGATGTACATGTCCATGTGAGACTTATAGAATATATTTATATATGAAATTGTTTTTATTTTTTTATCTATAATCTGATTATGGATTCACATGTTTTATTTTTTACTCTTATTCGAGGTTATAGTCCTTCCAATCAATAGATCAATACCCAATCAATGGTAAAAAAAATATAAATATAGGTAGCTTTACATGAGACCATGTGTTAGTCTTTCATAGTTTGATTTTTTGTTCTAGGGTTTCACAATCATAATATGATTATACAATGTAATCATACTAAAATATAATATTTTGGAAGAAAAAATTATTATTCTCACCTTCCATGATAAATTAATGTACCTAATAAAATCCATATATATGGATATTCAATCACCATTTGTCATATGTTTTTATTTTCATGTTATTGTTTACATAATATGATACACTATTAAATTGATCGAAAATAATACCAGCTTTTTATACCTTCAATAATTTCTTTTCACAGTTATCCATTACCCTAGTATTGTTTGATATTCACCTTTTGAATTTCAAAATAATAAATATAAAACCCCAGTATATACTATAGAATGTGTGATATATTTATAATTTTATATTAGGAATATATATTAAAAAACATAAAAATCTTCCCTTATATAATCTCAGATAAACTAATTGGATTTTATTTCATGTGACACAAGATTTTTTTTTGATTTTCCCATATTGCAATTTTTTAATTACTATATAAATGATTAATAAAAGGCTTGTAAAAATAAACACCTTAAATATAACACTGAAGATCATGATCCCATAGAACTATGATGATACAATAAGTCATTATTTGAGAAATTTTTTAAACTATGCTAGAAAACTAGTTTGATAATTTGAATTTTATATAAAACATATGTATCTTGAAAACAATAGTAATCCCACTAACCTCTTGTAGAAACATATTAAAAAATTCATTACAAAAAAATGTACTATGATAGTATTTCATGTTTCAATTAAAAAATATATTCTTTAAACTTGCAAACTTATTTTATTTCAAATGTTCCATTATCCTTTTTTGGTCATGTAATATAGATGTGTTTCATATGAATTTTTCCATGTATGTTTTCAGAAAATTATATTTCAAATTATAATGCGCATAAAAAATTTCAATAAAAATTTGAAATCCAATGGATTTATGCATGATGACTCAGTATAACCAATCGAGATTTTTGGCTACTATTAATGTACTACACATGTGTAGTTTCAATTGAATACCCACAAATTAATTTATATCAATAATAAAAACAACCAATAAAAATAACTGTATTTATGTACATGGAATGAATATTTTATCTCATATTAAATTTCCAATCATAGACGGTTTCATCTTAATAGTCAATGTAGTAATAAGGATTCCTATAACATAATATACCACCTTTTTCAGTTTAACACCGCATTATTGGTTTTAATTTTAGGTAATGGTATGAATATTCGGAGTACATTCTCTGACTATGGAATTAGAAGATTATTTTTCACAATTAACTCTTATGAAACATGGTAATATACTTAATTAAATTACAATTTTATCACACTATATCTAAGATATATTCTTTCCCTATAGTAATAGGGTAATTATTAGCTAATAAAATTCTTATTATGGATTTTATTATCCAAAGTGGGAAAAGAGTAATTAAATAATATGCATGTTAGGTCTAATTTGGATGTTCATTTTAATCTATAACCATATTTTACAAATGTTACCCATAAAACACCAGATGTTGTAATAGAATGTCCCCCCATCTCCAAACTTATATGATATATATTAGAAAATATAGGTGGTATACGGTTATTTTTTGTGAAATTATTATTTAAATACTTCATGGAATTGAATTACAAAAAACATTCAATAAATATAAGACACCTCAAGGAATGTCATTTTAATACCATAAGTGTAATTATATGTATATGAAAATGTAGGTTTAGAAACATCTTCACTCTATATTTAAATAATTGAGGAATACTGGATTATGTGATACTATCAAAATCTCATTTGTATGATCCATATATTCATATCAATTGAATTCATTTTATTCCTGATCATCCAAAAACATTATTAATATATCCTCATTTAATTAATGAATTTACCTCAATAATATCATTAGAATAGTCTATGAAATGTAGCTAAACTAAATCTATATGATTTTTTACGTAACATTATTTATAATGTTTTCTCATTGGGGAATATAATAAGTATGTCAAAATATGATTTTTGATGATTAACAATAGTTTTATTTGGATAAAAATTATCTTTAATCAATGGGGAATAAATATTATTTTTTAATATTATATATTTACTACCAATATTTAATATTAGTTATTCATGTATAATTAGACAGATAATTTAGTATGAAATACCATAACAACATTCATTACAATAATGAAATAATAACTTGTTATGTACAAAAGTTCATATAGAAACATGTTTTGGTTACACAAAATAAAAAATTATAGTTTTATAAAATTCAATCATCATCGGAAAATGAAGACATTTCATTTTCACTACGGATATAGGAATCACACTCACTAAACCACATATATATATAACCTTATATAATATAATGTCATTGAAAATCCTACTTAATTGTAATTTACTAAAAAAATTATAAACATGATATATTTAACACCTGATATGTGAAACATATTCAATGATGAATATATGTAAATTAGATACATTTATTTTATTATTCTTTAAATGATTTTAGTTCCAAGTACATTAATTTTTTAGATAACTTGTTAAACAAGTCGATTCATTTTCACATTAATAATGTGGAATATTCTCTCTGTTTAATGGACATTATAAAGGCTCCATGCAATTTAAAATTTTCATCAGATTTTCACCATTTTCATTAAATTTTCTCACCATAATTAGTGAGGAAAAATGTTATAACCTTTCATGATGTTTATTGGGAATCATAGTATAATGAATCTTGACGGATCCATCATTAAAATTCATCTTCTAATTCTTGATCAATGTTTAGGGACTAAGAGCTATGGATCTAAATGTGATATTAATATACAATTATTTATATATAGAATCCAATAATTACTATGTAATGAATATAATTACGTATACTAAAAATTTAATCAGCATATCTTTATATTTATTCTAATTTACCCTGGTATAGTGTTGTTAAACTCTCATTTTTATTATGAATCTCATTTACTCATTAATATTCATGGAGATTATTATCCATAGATTTTGCATCAATGTACTTATTTTTTATTTTCATCTCTATAAAAATAGATTATATCATGATGATAATTCAGTATGAAATACACTATATGAATCTTTAGGAGTATTAATTTTCTAATTTGTTTTAATGGTGAGTTGGTTTAATAGGTATAGGGGACTCCAACACATAACATATATTTTCTTTATTATAGTTTATCATTTGAAAAAAATTTCCACATTTCAAAATTTGCATTGGTCAAGAAATTTTATATTTATAAAAATTAAAAAAATGTTATAATGGATTTTCATTCTATTTTAAACATTAAAAACTCATGTATTATTTCCTTATCTTGATTACAAAAATGACATTTTATTTATTTCAGTTAATTATATCATGATATTTTTTTAATTTCCAATAGTCATCACCATTAGATTGGTAATATCCTATCATATGGATATTATACTAGAAATGAACCATATTTTCTTTCTCATAACCCATACAGGGTTCTTTTCTATTACTCAATGATATTTTGTTATGATGTACTTTATAACTCCTTTAACATTCCGCTCCAAATTCAATTCAATGGAATAAAAAATCCACTTAATCATGATCATCAATTTCAACAATGCTTGCCTCCATGTTTCACCGTTGGAAATAGGGAAACTCCCCTTGATGTAAACTTGGTAAATTAAATTATTTTACTAAAATCAATAATAAATATAATGTTTATCAAATGTTTCAGTCTATGACATTGATCTATGGTTTTCTTCTACATCAAATAATCAGAATCGATTATGACTTAATTTTTTATTCTCGAATGTTTTTATTAATAAATAAAATTATGTTATTTCTTATTTTTAAATTATTTATACTATTATATGGATTTTATATGATTAAATTACAATATCACGATATACTAAATTAAGGAAAATCCATTTATTTAATCTATCATTCTTGATCAATATCTTATAAATTTTATGTACTCACGGATAACAGTTCATAAAACATATAAAATTGATAGAAATAAAATAAATAGGTGTCATGATCATGAGATTTATGAATGTTTTTTTATTTAGTGGATGATAAACCTACCATTAATCTTAGGGGCGAACTTCTTGTGTTAGATTCTACTCATGTTGCAACATCCCACCTTTGACATGTGTATCTACTTGGTTGGTTTCACTGAAACAATGACAAGAATCATCCCGACTCTCATAGTATATTAATTATTTATATATGATTTAATCACCCATAATTGAGTGTAACCATGGGTATACTGTTATATATGAGAATTCGTGATCATGCATACAAATTTAATATATATAAATTATTCATTTTTAAGACCCTAAATGAAAATTAATGCTATATACATTAAATATTATGGATTTATAGCTCAATTATCAAAATTAGAAACCTATAAAATATATCAATAAAATCTTTTTTCTTATATTTTATTTTTATCAATATATTGAGATTCAAAATATGTAATAAAATAAAAAATTTCCCAAAAATCAAAACAATACATAATATCTTTATTAACCACTTCTATTATATCTACCACTTCTAGAGTTTTAATCAAAAGAGATATTTTCATTTGTTTCCTACATTATTCTATATATAGATTAAAAATATGAATATTAAGAATCATATATCAGTGTGTTTTTATTAAATAAAACTCATTAAATGAAAATAAGGAATATTTTTAAAATTATGTATGTAATGATGTAAATGCAGATAATTTATTATTGTCCTGATAATGGTTTGTATAATCATTAATATGAATCACTCAATTGAATAATTTCATCATAAAATATATATTCCTTGAGTTTAAGATTGAAAACACTTTCTAAAGGTAACCATTTTCAATAGAATATTTTATTAGATATTTATCATTCATATATTTTTCCTTATTTACATAATAATTATTAAAAAATATAAGATATTAATAAGAAAACTCTTTATAATTTACATGGAAAATTATAATTTAATTTACCACTCAATGTGATCCATCCATCAATAATTTATAAGTTCTAAAAATAATATTTCCTTGACCAACATAAAAGTCAAATGAATCATCCCTTTGAATAATGACATATGAATAATCTCTAATGGCATCGTGTTTAGACAATTCCTTCCAAAAGCATGTCTAGCTGAATTTATATTAATGACTTATCATAAAGCTATATAAATAATATGAAAAATTAATTTATAAAAATAAAATTATTTTCACATATAATTATACATTATTAAAGTATATATGATTGCATCATAATATGTGAGTCATAAATTTTCCATCCATGTAAATTTTTATGATACAAATGAATATATTTTAAAAGTTACTTGAATATCCATAATGAATGTTAAGTGATTTAATAAATTATACAGAACACATTTTTCTCATTTTTTGTTTAAAATTTATTTTTAGATTCATATTATAAGTATTTTTTCATAGTTCATCATTTATATTCAAATAGTTTAGTCTATATGTGAATTTAGTTCATCCTTGTATTTTTATTAATCCTTAAGCGTTGTATAAAATTTATTTCCATGATGAATGAAAAAATATATATAACAACATGATTTTTTAGAAAAAATTTAAAATTTTTATTATAAAATAATATTACTCTTCTATACAATTGAATTTTCCCATATATATCTGAATGAGTTGTAATATTTTTCCTAACATTATTTAAATAATAATATTTTCAGAACTCAAAAAAACACTTGATATCTATACTAATATCACTAATCTGCAAAATAAATTTGGTGGATGTATAAAATCCATTTTTATATTGAACCATAAATTTATAAATGAAAATTAATGAGATGTAAAATTTAGTCATTAATGAAACATGAAACACCACTTTCTTTGAGTTATTTATTGAGGACCGAAATCGATGTTTCAAACTGGATGGGACAAACATGTGTGTGTTCTATCTAGAAAAATGTCCTAGTCTAGGAATCTCCTTTATGTTCTATATTAGGGAAACATGCATTTTGTTCCTTTTTATACTATATTACTCAGAAATTTTGACCTCATACACCCATACCTCTTACAAATTATGAATAGGAGTATGAATATAGACGTAAATATTATTTCCAAGAGTTTTTTTTAGTAATAACCATTTATTTTTTTACAAATTTTCTTCAATACACATCCGTGACAGAAAATTATAAGGAATTAGAAAGATATTTTATTTTTACTATTAACAATTAAAGATATAAATGGATTGAATCTATTAGCTATGAATCCCAAATTAACATTTTTTTTATCAGTAGTGAAATATTGATGTAATGAATCAATAATATTATATAATAATAAATCTCTTGTATATTTCATGAACTCATATTTGTTATATCCTTCTTCATATAATAAATTGATGTAGAGATTTATGATTTTTCAAATTCATCATGAAATAAATTCATAATTAATGGAATTTCATTATTTTTAATTCTACATTGAATCTTCTTGTGTTATAACTTCATCAGAAAATATAGTTTTTAATTCATAGAACATACTTCATATAATACTTCATTTTTATCTTTGACCAACCCAAAAAAGGAAGTTGTATTCTATGTTATTTTTTTCAATGTATTTGTCTCCAAAATATATTCAATAAATATTATATTATATTGATATATTAATCATAAGATTTTAGATTCATCATTAATATCTACATCATCAATTTGAGGGTAAACAAATGTTTCAATCTCTTGATGGTGTTTTTATAATTTTTTGAAAGAATAATTATTCATGTTTTGGATTTATTTATCCAAAAATAGATATTGAAGTATTTATTATGATATTTTACATAGTTATTCATATTTTAAATAATGTTTTATTTTCTATGATGTTTCCACTAGTAATATTGTGGATTAAATTGTACAAATATCATATTCTCAAATACTTCACCTGTCATACAATCATCACAATAATTTTCATTTTTTACATAAAAATTTTATATTTCTATACATGGATTGATATAAAATTAAGGAGATAAAAAATATCTCTAAACACATTCCATACAGAGACGTGTTTATAGGTAATGCAATCCAGACATTATCTTTATGTAATTGATTTTCTACTCGTTAAAAAAATAAAGATATGTAATTATATATATATAAAAGAATATATTTTAGTATTTTTGGAATTGTGATATATTTTCCATTGCAATGTCCTTTATATAGAGAAAAGAATAATTTATAGGAGTCTATAGTGGGGTGTTTTACAACAGCATATTTTAATGAAGAGTAGTAGTTCTAAAATAATATATCCATCTACATAAGTCCAACATTTTTAGCACTTTAAATTTAAAAAATAAAAAATACAAATTAATCTTCTCGATATACATGAGATATGAAATAGATAATAGAGACATGAAACACTAGATAGTATATCTATTGCCCCATCATACTCCATGAGAGATGATTATTTGTTTCCATATACCTTACACTAATGTCATTGAATTAATATTCAACCACATATACTGACCATCCTTTTCGTTTACACATACTAACCATAGTGATGACTATAAATTCTTGAATTATATTGAAGTATTAATAACAAAATCACTATAAATGTATCTCATAATTGTTCCAATGTTTTCTATAATGACATAACCACCCCTCTAGGGACAGAGTAATCTTTTTAAGGACATTCAACAAAAAATTTAATCCAAATGGGAAAAGAATGATTCTAAATAACATCAAATGATCCTATAGGAGGACTGAAATTTTTAAAAAATAAAAGTCATCCTAAAATTATTAAATTCATAAATAATTCTTTTGATGTAGCCCATTAAATGAAATTTTAATCTAATATTCATAAAATTCTATGTAATAGAGATGTATGAAGAATTAATTTTAGATTAAAATGAAAAAGATAATTTTAACTACTCCAGATGAGGTGAATTAACTACACCATATCCACCTAAATAGTATTTCATATATGGTAAAACATATTAAATTTGGTGTAAAATGTTATTATGTTTACAATTTTTCTTATAAAGAATAGAGGGATATTAGAGGGATAAAAATTAATTCCATAGTGATGAGGAAGTATCACATGATTGGAATACATGATTAGTATCATGTCTATACATGTTCAAAAAAATACATTGATAATAAATTGCAATACTAAAACATTGTATGAAAACATATATGGGGGGCCATTCCAGGAGAAATAATCCATGAAAATGTAAATTATTTTGTCTTTAAACAAGGATTTTGGAAATAATGAATCCAATAGATATTAAAATGGTCACTCTAAGAATTAAAGAGGTGATACTATGTAGTATTGGGATATGAATTTATGGAGAGTTCATTGAATAATAGTCCCTTCCATAGAGTAAATATATATCAATTAATAACTCTGTAATTCTTTATAGGATGGTTAATTAATGAATCTATAAAGTGTTCTATAATAGAATCATCAGTATTAACTATGGTGTCACTATTTTTTCAAGAATTACTCAAGTGATATATTTCCATTCTATTTTTCAAAAAATATAGAGGAGAATTATAACTCAAAATACTTATAGAATATGATTGGATTTTGGAATAAGATAATATAAGATTCGGCCAAATAGAGGGTCAAAAGTAATTGAAATTATCACACCAAATCTACAAATGAAATCTAAACTTAACAGAGTCGAGGTAAATAGAATTACTAGTGAAAAATTTTGAATTTAGTTCACATATAAGTAGTTAATGATGTGAAAATGAAACTTAACACCACGTCCACCATCTTTAATTGGAATGAAATATTTTCATGATGGCATACTGAGTAATCATCATTCTATTCTTCTACATATCTAGATGATGTAATTAAAAAAATATTGAGATTTTTAATAATGTAAGAGCCCAATTTTTAATCCATATTGGAATAAACTATTTTAAAAAGAATTTTTGATTTAATGAGGAAGAATCGACCATCCATCCAAAGGGATTCCCCTTTCCATGAATCAAGATACAATTATTAATAATAAAAAATATAATTGATGTGACATAACATGGTCCAACACCAAAACATTGTTACTCTATCTTATTTAAAAGGTAGAAATCCTTCTATCATATCTAGGTCATTTATAAATTCATTAATCCTTATTGAGGGAAGGTTCTAACCAAAATCAAAAATTGATTTGTCCAAATTTATACATTATACCAATACCCTTTCACAATGGTAGTACCCTTCTTGATTTTATTTTTTCAACTTCCCCCATGATAAATAAAACAATCTCATCCATATATAAGAGATGATAGGGGAAACAAAACCACGTACTACATTAATATTCCTAAAATTTACCATATTTCCCAAATGAGATATAACCCTAAAAGATTATATTTAGTAATAGAAAAAATAATATAAAAAATTGTACCACCATTCCTGATACATTAAAATAAGACAAATATATCTTTAAATATCTATTTATGAGAACATATAATTTAGAATATTTGGGTAATATCTAGATCCAATTTAAAAAAAATATTATTGAACCCCAACCCCATTGTAATTTTAAATCTAATACCCTTATCTATACTATAAATGGCCATTCTTATATCAATATTAAAATATATTTAGCCACCTATATATAGATTTTTAATGAGGTTTACATAAATTGGGGTAGTTATTGGGAAATATTCAATGGTCCATCCATTATTTAATCAAAATTCATTCTATGAATCAATATTACCAGATATACTACTCATCCTGTTAGAAAAAAATTTCTAGATAAACGTTTAAATGGGAATGATAATGGATATGTGGATGAATAGGTAAATTTAACAGTCATTTTTTATATTAGGAATCATATTATGGAGTTTATCATTATCACTCAAAGGATGTATTCTATCACATATGAAATAAATGTAAATCCTAAAAATATCATCTTTAATTACATGTCAATATTTTTTATTGATGAAATTATAATATTCATTTTCACCAGTGAACATCGAGGGATTATAATAAAAGAAACCTCTACGATCTCTGATTCAAGAGGAATGATTTTCTGTCAACATTGTTTACTAGGGTATGAATAATGGTATAAAAAATTCATCATTTAGTCAGAAACCATTGATTATATGTTTATTGTAATAAAAAAAATATATCATTGCATTTATCCATTATTAATGATCATTTAACCTGATATGATAAATAATATATCTATATTAGATTTTCTAACTCCTACAAGTTAGTTATATAAAATTTGATTTTCCCCATATTTTGATCATTTTACTCTTAATGTTTCACTTTTGATTCTTCCTTTAGTCCATGAGAATTGTTATACTTTATGGTAACATAAATTCTCTATTTCTTGTCAAGATAAAATTCAAAGGAATTTTTGACATCACAGATATATTTTAGTATTCTTTTGAAAATTTCAAATTCATGTTCCCTATATTTAATGGTCTCTGTAATTGAATACATGAGGTTTCCATTCAGGAGCATGATCATAAAAACACATAAACAAGAATACTTCCAATAGTGAAAATGACAATAATAATCTAAAATGAGATTTGAAAAATGAGGATAAAATTACCAAAATATTTTAAATATAAATGAATGTTGGGGCCTAAAATCCCTTTTCAGTAGACTTACCAATATAGGGTAGTGGTATGAATTCATATTATTGAGAGTAATTCTAGAAATACTGTCACAATCATCTTGTGTTTTATCATTAGTGAAGACTTTGTCCAACTTGATATCCATAATTTCTTTAGAATGTATATTTTAACATTTTCATTCATCCACAAAAAATAAAAAATAAATAAGTTTATTTCTAGATAATAATATTTAAACTCCTTACGGGAGAAATAAAAAAAACTGTCACAAAAATATTCATTAGCGATTATAATATAATTGAAATCACTCAAAACAACCCATTCACCTATGATTATAATACTAAGGAATTAAATATATTTCTATAAATATATTCTATCTTGATATTATTTGATATGATAGATAGGGTATAACAAGAGATGAAACCCATCAATTTCAAATTCACATTTTACCACTTGTCACTCAAAAATGAAAAAGATGACTCTATCTAGAGAATTTAAAAAAATTACTAAAAAAATTCATAGTTATATTGTAATTATTCATACCCAAAAAATAATATCTTCCATTATTTAGACTATAAGATATAAAAGGTAATTAATTATTAGGTTCAAGCATACCTAGACGTTTTACCATATGATTTTGATGAATTGTCTTGAGAGAGATAGAGGTCCCTGAGTTGCATAAATCATGAAAATTCAGAAATAGGATATTCATTTTAACTAGATATCAATTTTTAAATTCAATTTAAATTCATTATTTTACATATTCTCCATATTGAGGGCTCTTTTTTCATTCCATAAACATTTATGATAGGGGTTATAAGGATAGTGGGTCTTTACTCCACTATATAATTAGTGACCTCGATGATGTTGTCATAATAACAAATAACATAACTGTCATTATTATTAACTAAATATTCAATATCATTAATATTATTGGATTCAATTTATTTATCCTTAAAACATATCACCAATGTGTCATTACAATCAACTAGAGATTCAATATTCAAAGGGAAAACATTTTCTTCTTACATTTCCTCTTCCATCCATCTCTAGGATTTTATTATATGTTCTTATTATTGATGGTAATTCCTCATCATGCGTAGAAGGATTACTGTGGGTATTACTATTCACATACACATTGATTTTCACAAGGTAATACAATCTTTTTTTTATCCCAAGGGATTTCAATCAAGTGTCAGGAACTATATAGGCAGACTCCCTAAAATTCTTAAAATATGTGGTAGTTACCTCATTGGAATACTGTTGATGCATAACTCATTCAAATTATTCACATTACACTTTTTCTAATTAATTCATGGATATATCATTTTTCCCACCCTAAAAACTATTCTCTATATGAAATCTATGTTGGGTTGATAATTAATATTCTCATCCATGTCATTATATTCTTACTTATTATAGGTTATCAATTTTTAAAATTTATTTATTTATTTCCATTCCTTAAACACATTATAGACATTACATTTATTTATATGTAATTTATTGGATTTCATTTGGATGATTCTACAACAACTCATTGAACGAACAACAATTTATCACCCTTCATAGAAGTGGTAAGGTATTATGATTCTACAATTACTTCAATTATATGATCATTCAAAATGATATTAACAGTGTATATTAATTTTTAGTATTTATTACCATACAATATAGTATGGTTATCATACCCATATTAACTATCAGGTGTGTGTTGATCTGTTTTGATAGGGACTCAAAAGCATGAGTTGATGTCATTAAAAATTTTTGGGTATCTATAAACCAATATAAATCTATGTAGCTTTGTCAAGATGTGGGTTCTAGACTTCTTCTATGATATGATATTTATAAGAAGGACCCAGTTTTCATTATCACCTCCCTTAACAACATTATATTATTTTCCAATTATGATCAAGATAATAAATTAAAACTAGTAGTAACAATAGAGTTAAAATTTCATAAATTGTAGATAAATATGCTTCACTATTAAACAAAATTACCTTTCTTAATCGTTAATAAAACATTTAAGAAACCATTATAACAACATATTACATAAATATATATTTGTTAAGATTTTCTATATGTAAAAATTTATTAAATGACTTCACAAATAATTATTACAAAACAGTATAGTGTTATCTACCAAAATATAACCAATTGTATAAAAAGAAATAAAATTAAAAAATTAAAATAATATTAGTTAAATGGAGAATTTAAATCAATCTTTAAAATTTGATCACCTTATTTTTTTAACCTAATGACATGATATATAAAATTTTACCATATGACTAATCATGTTAATTATGTTGACCATCAATCATAAATACATTTTGATTATAGTTATATATAATATATAATATAAATTGATGGTTTTATTACAACGTAATTTTCCCATGAAAACTAATTTTTACTGGGGATATTTCGATGTTTTTTGATTAGTTAATTGGTATTTTAGTGGGTAGGTATTTTCATGGTAAATGTTTAACATTTATTCATAGGGATGTTTTATGAAATGAATAATTTACATGAAAAGAATATATTAATAATATCTTGTAATGGAATATTCATTAGATCAATTTCTTTCTATAGAATATGGATAATAATGTGATAATAATAATTTTATGAATGATTAATGTAATTTACATTGATAATGGGAATGATGATAAACTAACAGTCTATAGAGAATTCATTTTAAAAGTTTTATATAATATAAATATCCTAGTTGATAGGATATAATGATATATCATTAATAAAGAACACTATATATTTGAACAGTTACTTAGAATGATTTTCATTTCATGGAATTAAGGGATCCATGATTATATAGAATATATTTTGGGTCTTTTTGAATATGGATATATAATGGATTTCCCTATACCACCTTATACAGTAATTAGACAATAGTTTCGTTATAGTTATTCATAAAGGGAATTGATTATTTCATATCCAACACCACATAGAGAAGGATGAAATAAAATCAAACTGAATGAAATATATGTACCTAAAGGATTAAACATGATGTATTAGTGTATAAAGAACATAAATGATGTAAATGTGACACAAAATGAATAAAAATATAGTTAAACAATAAATTATATATATTTTTAATAATTCATGGAAATTATTATATTCATACATAAAATAAAATATCAAAAAAATTAAATATAATTAATATAAAAATGGATTATCAATTCCAAAATATTTTCTCAAATGATGTTAAGAATTAATGTAATTTTGAATTTTATCAATGAACAATTTCATTATTTTAATATGTAAAATATTCTATATTTGATTAGAAATACAATATTTTATATAATTCTATATTATATATGAATTTAGTAACTATAAATTAGAATAGTTTTGTGGAGGAAAACAAGATGAAATTGTTAATAATTATTTGAATTAGATTCTATGATGGGGATATTAAAACAAATGTACAACACCGTTATGGAATATGATATGGCAATAGAGGAAATGGAAGAGTAGAGGTAAATTTTAAAGGAAGAGTGTTGATGTATAAGGAAAATTATCATTGTAGAAAATGAAGAATATAATTAGTGTAGGGCATGGTTATAACATGGAGGTCAGTTCTGTAAGGGAGGTGACACTCTAGAGGGTATCATCAACATAGGAGGACTAATGTGAAGGATGAGTGTGACACATATAGATTAAGAATATTCTAGGTTATTGTAATGATTTTTTTGGATTGAGAATGAGTGGGTTCATATATATAAGAATGAAAAATGATGAGTGTACCTCGATGGTGGAGGATGAGTGGTGGAATAGTGGATCAAAAATGTTAGGTCTTAGGAAAGATAGAGTGTTGAGAAAGATTGGGAAGGGAAAATGATTCGTTTTTTAAAACACATATTGGAAAAACACTTTTATATATTATATAGTAATTTTTATGAAATATTATGATAAAATATGTGATTTCATGGATTTTTATGAATGTAATGGTAAAACGGTAGAAATAAATTTTTACAAAAAATAATTAAACTATTTCTAAACATATATTTTATTATAGTTGCACTGATTAGAGGTGAGGTCTTTTTTTTATCACAATCATTCCTTCTTATTTAATATTTTTTGTTTCCATCTTTGATTTTTTTGTGAGTATCCACTATATCATGGTGAAATAAGATTATATTGATGGTGATTTCTTGTTCATTGCCTAATGGAGATCAATAATGGGTGGTTTTTTATTATTCACATCCATTTATATAGATTTATTGATTTGGAATATTTTATCATGGTTTTTGGAAAATTTTGATGAATTTATTCAATGATTTAATTTGGATATTTGTCTTTTTTAAATATTAGATCAAAGGATGCATGGAATGGGTGCATGACCCTATTGATGGGGGTTTCAATATATTGGGGTCATCTGACGATTATTAACTCTATAATTACTATATATATTTTTAGGTTTTAAATGTATTAATGATTTATTTTTATTATTTTTGATGTGGTGGGTTATTATTGGAGTCAATATAACTTGGAATAATATTAGGATAAAAATATGGATAATTATTTGAGTTATTTGACCTTTACATGATTGAGTCTCTTATATTTGGTGTTATTATGTTGTGTGTTTTTTAATTATAAACATTATTATGTAAAATGATAATATATTACTCCATAAAATGCTATAGAAATGAATCAAAATAATAATAAAAAATAATATGTAACTTGATTAATGGTTAATTGGTGGTGGCTTAGTATAATAATAACAAGTTGCATTTTTTAAGGCTTATTTGGTGACATGAGTTTTTTTTATGGAAAACATGATTTCAATATTAAATGAAATATAAAAATGGATTTTCATATAAGGATTAATTTTAATGGGAAATTGGTTAAACATATTTTAGAAAAAATTTAAAATGATTATTATATTGTAATGATGTTTTTAAAGGAAATGAATTGAATAAGAATTCATGTGGATATAGTAAATTGAAGAGGAATATTTATAATAGAATTTAAATACAATAGAGTATTTTTAAAATCAAGGTAGTATGGTTTTATGGCCTATGTAATATTATAAATAGTTTAAAATGATATCTTTCTAAATGGAAATTAAATGTGTATTTTTCAGAATTTTAGTATAAATCCACATAAACTAGTTTTGAAATGAATTTTTTCCTATATGACCAGATAAAGATAATTACCTCTTTTTCAAATATGTTATTAAATGGCGTGGATACTTATTTATGGTTTCCTCATTATAATTCTTCAATGAATGTTTATTCATTTGAACTTAATAATCATATATGTGACCATACCTTATGTGATGGGTTTGTTAGTTTGGATTGATTTATTAGATGTTCTTTCATTTATGAATATATTCATATAATCCCTAATATTCCTTTATAAAATTAGTTGAATCTATAAAAGATGTTTAACATGACATCATTTTCAGTATCATGGTTTCTAGTAAGAAATTTTTTAGTGATTTATATTCTATTGCCTTGGGGAATCCCATACATTCAAGTACTAATTCTTTCATCTCTAAAGTTTTTTATTAAATATTCTTGTAATTAAAATCCTTTTTTAGGTTGGAATTAGTCCTTCTTCACTTCAATTAAAAAGTTTATTCTAATTCACATATAGTTTTCCCATATGTATATTAGTAAATGGTACAGATCCAATGATTGAATAAAATATTATCCATTACATCTTTGTGTTATAGATAAGATGATTTTGGGTTCCATCCATATAATTGATGGATTATTCCATTTGAGATACAATTACTGAGTATGTATCATATGTCATATTAGGTTTCATGTGACATAACTCATAATGGAAATTTGGAGCAAATGGGAGGTGAATTCTAGGATGAATTTTTCATTGATGCTCATCTTAGGTGTAGTGATTGTTTTAAATGTGACGTTGTATACATTTTTAATTTTTTGATATGTGTATGGAACACTCTATGTATTATATTGTCCATGGGAATACATTCATGTAGTTCAGGTTGAATATAAACTTGGTATGTTTTTGGCTGATTCTATGGATAATTATTCAAACTGCATGAGATATATCTAGTAGGTTTCTTCTATTATATCCATCTAAGTTAAGAAAAAAGCTATTGAATTAACATTATATTTATGGTGAGAGTGTTGATATAAAATCCAAGTTCATTAGTGTATACTATAGGTGTTTTATTAGAATATAATGTAACCACTTTCTTGTTATGACATGAAATATTTGGGTTTGGGAAGGTAGTTATTTATAGGTAGAATGTGTAACTCCGCGAAAATAGTTACCCAGAGTCAATGCATTATTACATAACACTTTCAAGATCACAGGAGATCATATCTTGAAAAATATATTAGTTTGTTAGCTATGGAGTTACTAGGTACATACATATGTATTTACATTACGTCAAGAAATAAAAATAACATTGTGTCCCCTTTTAACAAACTGACATCCTTTGGCCAATCCCTAAAATTTAATCCTAATATAAATCTTCAAATCCTAGGAAAAAGAAAACATATGAAAGGGGTGATATCAGATGCTCGATAAGGATAAAAAAATTGTAGAAACTATCAGAAATAAGCATAAATATTTAAGGAAATGTATAAGACTTAAACAAAATACTTTTAAACATAATCTTAAGAACAATATGTAAATGATAAATCAAATAATTACATTTAATTATTCATTTGTATATGCTACTAGTATAATAATCACATGCAATTTCAATAGCTAATGTTATAATGAGGGAATGCATAATGCTGGATATTATGACCACATAGTCAATGCCTCATGCCAAGACTGTAAATAATATTTTGTAAAGACCTTATGCATAGACACTTGTTTGTCGCAGGAGACAAACCGATGTGTCGAAGAGATATAGTGGGTTCCACACGTCACGTACTAAGTCTAATTCATTCCTCCTAAGAAAAATTGATACCTAACATAAACATTCATATTAAAACTAACATACAAAATGTTAATACATTAATGATAAACCATGAATGGTATAAAAATAGCACTAAAAGGTCAAACAGAACTCATTAAATACAATATGGAAGAAATTATTATAATAATTAACCTCGATCTAGAATATTGTGTGATATATATATAGAAAAAATAATCAGTATAACTATTTAAGAGAAATATCCCCTTTTTCTTGAAAACATTTAGAAGTCTCAATATTTATCAAGAAGCTATCAAAATTATATTTTTTAATGACAGTTCCCCATACTACTTGGAAACTATTGAAAAGAAATATAATTTTAATAAATTAATTTCCTTATAAATATATCATTTACAACATTTTTAAAATATAGACATTTATGATAAATATTTGTAATAACAAATCATTAAAACATTTAAATTGATATTTTAGATAGAGTTACTATCCAAATGAGAGACACCTGAATACAAAAAATATCTCGGTAATAAAAACATTATAATATCTTGATAATAAATCAATTCATGATATATTTTGCAATGTATATTATATACACTATATAAAAGTGAATTGGTGCATGACAACAATGAAGTCTAAATGTAATATAAATTGAGTTGAAACCCCTTATAACGAATATATTATAGTATTAAGGATAAATAAATAACGTAATAATTTTGTGAAAAATATAAATACACTAAATTTGATTATATATTCTGTTTAAATAAATTGGAATAAATTCACACATGTTCATTTAAAAACAACACCAATGACATGGATGTTTAACTTAGTGAATTTAAATTGTATTAAGATTACTCTTATCAAGTTCATATCGATGACTTGAGAATTTATCAATGAAGTGATTATGTGTATCAAATGTATATCCAAACAAAGGGGATTTGAAATTATTAAATAAATAAATAAATAGTGATTTCACATATAATCTTGGACCAATGTAATCAATGAAGCTTTTGTAAAAGCTATATAGTGGAAGTTGATAATAGAAATTCCCTTACCTATTTTGTAACATATGAAATATACAACCCATGAAAGAAGGATCATAAAATGAATATGTAAATACACATAAATTAAAGTATATTTCAGATAGAATACTATTTTGGGCTGTGCATACACCACACAAAATGAAATAGTAGAAAATATAGCATGAATCTCCCATGAATAAATAGTTAGATGAATGTCGCTTAACATGCACTTTTCCTTGGTAGAGGGTACTTTAGCCTCAAGTATAATAGTTAAATAATAATTGTTAAATTATAAAAGAATCATATACATAAATATGATATTATATAAAAACTAATAATAATGTTTTGTTAATAATAATTTAGTATTATCATGCTTTCGGGTGTTAAATAATTAATTTTCCTTTATATGTTTGGATAATTTAGTCATGTTGGTTATAGATAGGATGTATATGATCCATAAAAATAATGATATTATGTTCTTAAACATTATTTTTATTCCTAAATTTAAAATCATTCTTGAATGGTTACAATTGGGAATGAATCTCATTTTATTCATGGAGACAATAATCTATACGCACACATGAGCGACAATATCATTCTATTGATTGTTATAACATGTGTAATTGGATGGTATATTACATATAAATAATCATTAACATTTCATATTTATTATTGAAATCAATTGTACTAATTATTATACCCATCCAAAGAATAATTTTTTTAATTACAAACTACGCTACGACTGGGATATGGTAAACTGTATGTATACATGTATTGTGAATTTTTCATTCATAGTATAGATAAAATATTGAATATGGTAATACAATTTTTATAATAAAATCACAGAACATATATGGTAATAGAGTTATTATTTTGGTACATAAAAAACAACGATAGAGGAATTAGATGAAGAAATGAAGTTTGAATGAGTTGATGAAATTATTACCTCTTCTTCGAGTGCTTACATTTTATTTGATCAAAAGGGATCCATAGGTCAGATTTATGATCGTAGTTGGTCCTATAGTGTGAATAAATGGTAGTTAAAATGATATTTGAGTAGGGTTTGGCCAAGTCAAATGGCTTTGGAGTGCGATTAAGAGATAAGGGGAAGTACCCTTATATAAGAGAGGTGAGGGTCACTTTAGGAAAAGATTGAAATATTAATTTATTATACAATCATGTTATTTTTGAAATGGATTCACATGTTTTAAGTAATATTATACAGTGGTTCTGGGTTGCAATATTCACAACCAATAGGTTTTTGAAAGGTTTAGGAGACCATATTAAAAATATATTTTACATTTAATGCATAGTTAAATAGATTAACTTTTCCCATATATTATTGTATTTTATAATAAAAGGTTAATAATCTTACTATAAAAATCAAAAGGGAACCCCATGTTGTTAATTATTGAAATATATATCCTTATATATGTCCTTATGGTTATCCTAATATATTTAGGAATATTATATCAATTAATAATATAATATTTGTTTCAAAAACTCATTTATGTCGATTTTGACAGTATTTGTTATTTTGTTTTTGTGAAATTCATAAGAACTTTATTTCTTCAAAAAAAATTATTTAATCATTATTTAAACATCATTTTAACCTGGAAAATTCGTGGAATTCCTTAAAATTATTAATTTACATTTATTTTGATATTTATAATATAAATTATTTCAAACTTTTATTAATAAGATAATTACTACATCATCATTCTGTCAAAAATAAATTTACATATTTAATAGCTAAATTTTTTAACGAAAATTCAATTATGTAAGAAAAAGTATTGCCTTTTTTCTGTATATTTATAGTCGAATTTATATTTTGTATATCCCTATATTAAAAATTTATTAATTATATAAATTTTAATTTAGAATTTTTAAATATTCTATAAATAAAATAATAATAAATGCCCCAATCTAATCCATGTGGATAAATGAAGAAAATATTATGTTTATATGGTTTATTTTAGTCAAAAAACAATAAACCAATAGAATTATCTCATTGTGAGGTTAATTATAATATCCGTTTTACCTTTATTTACTGTTTTTTAATTTTAACAGTGGTAAATAAAATTCAGTAGTTAATATAAAAAAAATTATTTTTATTCTGTTGAATTTTTTTTTTACATAATTATGTCAACTGTGTCTCTCATATTTATCAAATTTAATATACAAAATAAATAAAATTACATTTTATTCAAATTAAAAAATGTGCTTAGAAGGTGGGTAAAAGACGTTAAAATTTTCAATAAAATTTTACACATGGAATTTTATTATAGAATGACACAAATGAAATAAATTGAATGTACATATGTATTTTGTATCTTTTTTTACATAAATAAATTTATATAAAATAAATAATTATTTAAATTAAAAGTAGGTTTTATGCAAATAGTTATTTTTTAACTATTAATAATAAATTAATGGTTTTCTAAAAAATACAAAAAATTCCCACTAAGATAATTTTGATATTAAAAATCCAAAAATGAATTCTATTTTGAAAAACAATATTCATTAAATTTTATATAGTGGGTATTATTATTAATAAGGGCTAGTTTAATTTGATGTGGGGTGCTAGAACTCGAAGTTTCACATAGCGCAAGCTATTGAATTATTCAAAGTGAAACTGATCGTGGATTCTTGGGGTGTTACATACATCCCCACATTTGTAAAATTCATCTTTTAAATTTTAAAATCGGGCTTATAACTTCATTGAATGCCAACATCGGAAAAAGAGTCAATAAAACTATCACATTAGTAGAAACAAAGGGATGTACAATGGTCATCTGAGATAACCCATACTAGGATTCCATGTATGAAATCATGGATAAGTAAGTTAAAATAAGTGTCATGTTCTAATGTATAGTGGTAGAAAACATGATCAAGGCAAAGAAAATAAAAAGGATACCACAAACAAGTGATGGGTCAAATAGTCATTAGTTTCCCATTAGTAAAAGTAAATAGAATTTTTTTTTTATGTTACATTTCATAATGTTGAAGAATTTATTTATGAGACTGAATATGACCATAATGTTATATACATACATTTTATGTGGAGTTCCATCGTTTAATAAATTTCTACCACTAACCCATATTTTCTCCAAATGATGAGTATTCCAGATGACTCTGTCACTCCTAAAGCACAAGAATCAACATCTAGAGAATCACATAATCTAAAAGGGTGATCTATATATTTCCCTGGTTTATAAATATTAATAAAAATCAAATCGTATGAACAATATCAGATGATATCCAAAATGATTAATCCTTTATAGAAAGAATTATTAATCTTAATTTTATAAATTAATCAACCAATACCCAATGTTCAATAACAACCATTCCATAAACAATTGTTCTTAAAATCAATCAATACAATCAAAACTATGATTGAATCCCAAAACATAAAATAAGTTAATATCATACTCTTTCTTATTAAATCTTAAAAATTATCACCAAATATCATCCACTGATCTTAATGTCTCATAAGGAACTGTAATTAACCAAATCACATAATATTTATGATAGGTTAATCCTTTCCATTAATATCCCTAATCTATAGAAAATAAATTCTTCCAGCATAAAAAAATCCTCCATTACTTCTCAAATGAATACCCATAGTATTTTGTTTTCCTTTGGCATATAGTGTTCCCAATAGAGTGAACTTCTTCCTAAATAAAATTTATCACTTAATCACCAAATGATTTTCCTATACCAAGGATATCAATTTGATATAACATAAGATCCCAAATCAATATATTATTTTTCAACAAAATAATTTATCTAAAAAGATGTATTCACACTAACTGGGGACATCATGTAGTGTTGTGGTAGGTGATAAATATAAGTCGCAATTTGGTTGTGGGTTCAATTCCCACAGCTTTGTCTGACGTGATGGGTTGTCTCATAGTTTTTGTGTTGAATTTTTTCAAAAACTATATTTTATAATATTCCCATAATGAGATAAATTCCTCACTATAACATTAATAACATTTAACTACAAATTTTATCTCATTCCTCACATTTTCATCCCAAAAATAATTATATGTTATTGCTTCGAATTCAAGGATCATATAAACCCCAATGGATCATTATAATTATATCACATAATAAAAGATAATTCTTCCACAAAGAGTATATTCTCATAAAAAACTACAGTGTTACACATACCAGAGAAAATCCTTCCATAGTAATCCCATCAACAAATATCATTAAAATATTAAAAATTTTCTCCATCCATTTATTTCAACATATGTTCTACCTTAACCTGGTGTTTATCCTATAGAATAGAGCATTGACTAAAGTAACTCCTAGGTCCCATACATTAATAGAAAATGACTATAAATTGATTCTTTGATTCATTTTTATTTTTTTCCATAGTAAATTTTATTTTTCCTCAACAATTATTTACATTATGTGCTTATTTCCCACTCATAAATCATTTCATTGTTCCATTGAGACACTTTCCTAAGTGTCTCCGTCCACATTTCCCACATGACATAAATTGCACATTATTTTCTCCATGTTCAGTATTGTTGGAGCTCTTATCATTCCCCACCTTTTTCTTATTTGTTGATTTTTTGAGTTATTTAATATCTATATTGTTGATCATATTTTTTGGAAAACCTTCATCAGCATTAACAAGATATCTTTTATATATATCAATATTCCATTTACTTCCTCATTACCACCATCATTTATAAATTGTAAATCATGTTCACTGTCACTATGACATTTTGGAAATCCATCCATTGAAAAAAACCAAAAAGCACAGTGTGAGTCATAATAGTCATAAAATTATTTTTATAATATCATGAAAACATGTTTTCAATATAAAAAAACTTATGATTAACCAAGGTCATTTAT
Source organism: Viscum album (assembly GCA_963277665.1). NCBI lineage: Eukaryota > Viridiplantae > Streptophyta > Magnoliopsida > Santalales > Viscaceae > Viscum > Viscum album. The sequence continues at coordinate 2,013,633,146 of OY728157.1, forward strand.
TATTATCTTATATTAAAATCCTTCAAATCAGTTTGTAAATAAAATTTTAATTATCATAGGCATATCCCCTATGAGTGACTTTTTAATATCCCATGAAAATAAAGGACATGAAATTTTTCATATTTATTAATATTTTTGAATTAAATACTAAATCTACTTTAATGAGGACACTATGTTCGATGGCGTACCCAATACGCAATAATCTTTTTCTTTGAAATCTTACATTGCACACTAATAATATAATATTAGTATTTTAAATGGTTGTTATCACCTAGCTGTTATATTGGATGGAATGAATAAAACCAACTAAAATATGATTATAAATTATTTTTGAATATTTTTATATTTTTCCTATAAAAGTTAGAGGCTTAAAATAAGTAAATAACTATAATTTAAGCATAAATAATCCAATATTCACTAAAAAGTTGATTTACCGCTTTTTAATGATGAACTGTATTTAAATATAATTTTTTCCACTTTTATATTTTATATTAGACAAAATAAAATTCTTCTTTATAATCAAGACACCAAAATTTACTTTGGATTAAATTACGGTATTTTTCTGATAATGTTCCATTTTAAATGAATGGTGGAAAATACTGTATTTTAATTCAAAACTGTGTTTTAATCTAATTTATTTATATGGTTATATTATATTGTTAATTGGTTTTAAAGTGAAATTAGAATATATATTAACCATTTAATCTAATTTTGTTCTTTATAAGTATTTTCAATTTTAAATTGGACATAAACAAGAGTCAATCTTTTGATAGTTCTTATTTCTTAAAAACACGCCATTTGTTTTGACAGCATAAATTAATTTTAAATTAATTTCTTACATATCTATCTTTTGAATTTAGAAAAATGGGTTACATATTTTGAATCAGTTGGTCTAATTTTTTTATATTGGTATCTTTTAGTTTTCAACATTTTAAATATTTACTTCAGTAAATATTTTATCTACCATGATTAAAAAGAAAAAATTTTAAAAAATGGTAAAATAAAATATTATAATAATATTAAATTACCTTAAAACTTCTCATAATACAATTTTATGATACTTAGTTGGACATGGGAATCCATGTGTCGAATTTGGGACACCATGGAGCCACATTGGAGTAATAATGACACTTTATATTAATTAATTTGAAGTAAAATCAAAAATGAATTAAACAAATATCTTTTAGTAAATCAATTTTTACATTGGGTTATATAAGCTATCATTTCGAATATAAATATTAATTTCGAAATATAAAATTTTATTTTACATCATGGTATTTATTTTAAATTTTTTTTGATATCAAATAAATTAAATTATTTTGACACTATAATGATGCAATATTTTTCTCATTAATAACTAATTTAAATAAATAATATTATAAATACTATAAAAACATCCAAAACCTGTCCAATTCATAGTGGATGATTTTTTTTCAACCATGAGTCATCATAACATTGATTTTAATGAATATTTGACCTTTTTAAACTGAACATGAGTTTATAATAAAATAGTTTTCTCAAAAATTCCTAAAGAGCCCCTCCTCTCCCTTATAAAAGACCTCACTTCCTACTCATTTATATCAAATAAGAAGCTATTTAATAGTACTAACTATAATATAATAAGATCCCAAGATACCTCTATCCATCCTAGAAGCCTTACCATAGGCAGAAAACACATCAAGGAATACTTTTGGTTCAAACAAAAATGAGTTACCCGATTTAAAGGTAACGTCTTCTCTAAAGTTTTATTGTTTTATTATACTTCTCCAACCCATTAAAATCTTTTTATTCGTTTATATTATAAATAAAAATTATTCAATATATACTAGAATGTTTTTATGAGATTTATTCAAACAATACTTATACAAACGTCCAACTAATGTGTGAAGAACATACTATTTATGTGGATGTCAAATTAACTCCCCATGAAACAATGATTGTTCAATTTTCTCCTACCACCACTTATGTTTTCCATTAATATGGAAATATATTTATATATGATAAATATTATGATTTATATAGGCTTATGTAATTTTTAGTTACAAAAATATCATTATTCCTTCCAAAATGTGTAAACACGATAATTTCATTTCAGGAAGTGCGAACTACTGCCCCTCATGGGTATATAATTCGTTCATGACATACATAGAACATATTAATATGAAGATAATGAAATTATGTGACATATATATCATATTATATTATACTGTAATTATAATATACCTATGTATCATTATGTTTTCATTCCATAAAATATAAAATAGAAATGAAAGTAGCTTTCATGTGTACGTACGACTTGCTGTCTCCATGAACGATGCATTTCATTTCATATCTCCAAAATGTTATGTACTATTACAAATATAATTATATAAATTGGATATATATGATATATGTATTATCTAAATCATTAATATCATTCTATAGATAACGTAGATTTGACCACATGGAAAATTTTTAATTATAACTTCTACATTTTTAACAAAAATTCAAAACATCGACAAAATGTCCAATATGAACTCAAAAAATTATCTAACATTTATTTCAAGTTAATAATATATATAAATGTAATAATAATTATTAGAAATATTATTAATCCAGTATAAATTAACTTACGTTTTTTATTCAACGAGAATAAGGAACATACGAGTCAAGTTGGGCATGAGGTATGTGATTTATTATCACACTTTTAATTTTGTGAGATTACCATTGTTCACCAATTATTTTTTTAAGTGGTGTTTTCTGTACATCAATTTGATATAAATATTACCATGATTCTATTTTTATTCATGTTAACTTTTATCATATGACTCGATTGATTACAACGTGGTCTGGTTTCTTTTCATATGCCTTTTTATTCACTTGAGATTCATGCTATATTAGCCACTATTTCATTTTATTTGGTGGATGTACTTCCCATTATTCTATTATTTTTGTATTATATTTTAAAATATATGTAAATAAATATTAATTTTGTGATATTTCTTTCATGGGGTGTATGTTTCATAAGTTACCATATCAGTAAAGGAACCTTTCACCCTAATCGTTTTAAAAGACTTCTATTTGTTATGTCTTTTAATATACATATTATAATATTGGGATATGGTCTTCTATATCCTTATTGATGTAAATTTTATGTCCAATTGGAGGGATATCATTTTATCTCTCATCAACTTATTTTCTTAATTTCAATGTGATGTCGTTAGGCTGTCAAATTTCTATATGAAAACTTCTTAATCCAATTTCAATTTTTTTGTTAAACATCTACTCCTGGATTATGTTGTGCTACGAATATGTGTGAATAACCTATGATTTTTTTTAAACATAATATCCACTTATATTGGGTTTATTTTTTCACACATAATTATGTAATTTATTTATCCTTAATCTAAGGATACCGTCATTATGAGGGATTTCATCTCAATTTACATTTCCATTGAGACTTCATTGTTGATATGCACCGATTCTCTATTAAATGGTGTATATACTGTGCTTTGGCAGATTATATCATGAATACCTTTATTATCATGATATTTTTATGTTTTGAAGAAATTTTATTCTTCAATTATTTGTATTCTAGGGTCTCCCATTCTATTAAAACTCTATAACTAAAATATCATTTTAATTGTTTTAAATGGTTATTCTTCTAATTCTTTCGCATTAATGACCATGTTTTAAAAAATTATTTAATGATTTATTCATATGGACATGAATGTTTAGAAATATAAAATTAATTCAAATGTTTCAAATTGGAATAGTAGAAATTGATTAAAAAATCTCTTTATTTAATATTTCAAATGGTATTGAAAATGGTATGATAAAAGCTTTGATTTTGTAAACATTTTGAAATTATATAGTGTGATTGCAATGTGGAAATTTTATCTTTCAATAATGTTTGATTTATGTGTTATAAATAAGTTATGTATATTGGTCATTGTTTATATATATTAGTGGTTCCATAATAAACCATGGGCGGGTGTGCCCGAGATAGCTCTCCAGTGCATTGGGTAACATGACGGAGGTAAACATGCGTGTTTCTCCTAAGAGTTTAGGGAATATACTTTGATGGATATTCAAAATGTGACTCCCTATATATCTATGAAATCTATAATATATGATTTATATGGATTCCAAAATTTATCTTTATGATTTATGATTTCATTGTGTTATTCATAAAACATATGATTTCATAAGGTATGTTATGATTGAAAATTATGGTTTCATTTTTTTATATTTATTGATGGGATAATGTTTTCATTCATTATTTTATATCCATTATAGAGTTTTTTATTATCATCCCATGTTATTGAAATGTTTTCCACAAGATTTAAATATGAATATGTGTCAAAGATGGGATTATTTAAATGTCATGTTGTATAAAACATGGAACTAGACACGACTCTCCCTTTTTTCAAAAGTTTTGATTTTATGAAAAAAATGGATACTATGTAGAATTTTCTACATGTAATATTAATGTTGTTATGTAAATTTTATGACCTTATTATCTAAAACTATAAACCGGAAAAGATCCTCAATGTCAATTACCCATATAATTCATGATTATGTAATGTTTAAGGCCATGTCTTTATAGTAGCTATTAGAGGGAGGATTAGATAAATTTAGAGGTTAGGGTGTTATTTAAGCATAAGTGACATAACCATTATTATTATCACAATAGAAAGAGTCAGGGTTATTTTAGATAAATATAATGAGTTTAAGATAACATGAATAAGTATATCTTAGTTTATACCCTCCTTATAAGATATTATATGACTATTTTACAGATAAAATCAGAATGACCATTTTGGTTTTAGTAAATTGCTGGATCTAACAGGAACCAACATAAAAATAGATGTAAAAGAAACTGTAGTACTTTTTATGATGAGATATTGAATGAAATCAGAGCTGCAATGAGAAATCATGTGGCTAAAATATGTTACGGTTATTTTTGAGGAATTTATCTCATTTTGGGGAATGTTATTAAATTATATGGTTTTAGAAAATGGAAAATCTATAGGAACGGTGACAGCCCTCACGTCCGGCAAGACTTCGTGAATTGAACCCCCAACCGAAGGGCGACAAGGGCGTATTACTTACCACTAGCCTATATGAAGTCCATGGTTAGTAAGACTAATATTTTTTGTTAAATGATTTTTTAGATCAAGAATAATTTGATATTATGATTTATCAAATGAATATATTTATTATAGAATTGATTTTTTAATTATGTGATAAAGGTTATATTGGAAGATGTTCTCTCTTTTTAGGAACAATATATATCTAAGTAAAATTTAATACTATGGGATTTAAATTGTGGAGTAAAAGTAGAAATGTTATTGTTGGAATAATTTATGCTTTATTTTGGAAATATGGATATTTGGGTTATTTATTGAAATGATTAACATATCATAGAGAATACGTGATTAGGTTAATTACACTTCAGTATGAGACATTATGAGTAGTCGATGCTATTTGGAGATAAATGTTAATATTTACTATTTAATACTATGAGATTATATCCTTGTGTGTTTTGGGTTTCAATCATAGTTTGGATTATTTGGAATAATTTTTAAGAATATTATGTATTGAATTGTCTTTCTTGAACTTTGGGTACTTTTTGTTGAATTTTGGAGATTAAGAGTAGTATTTTTTATAAAGGATTATATTTTTTTGGGGATTATATGATCTTGTAAAAATAAGTTTTGTTTTAGTTAATGTATAAGGGAAATGGAAATATATATATTTTTTTTGTGGATGATGTTATCCCATAGAAGATGATTCTTGTGCTTTTTATGTGACCCTGCCTTTTTGAATAATCGTTGTTTGGTGAAAAGATTAATTTTTTATAGAAACTTATTAATGGTTGAGACGCTACTTGAAGGTAAGTATAGATTATTTGGTTATTATTATATATAGTAAATGAATTACTAAAATTATGGAAATTAACATATAACAATAACGTTTTCAGATTACATTTCCTACTGGGATATAAAATTTTATATAACACATCACAAGTTTGTGATTTTCTTCTGGTTAACTTTCTCCTCGTCATGTGTTCTGTCACACTCTATCAGGACATGATTTGTTTGTTTTCTCTTCCACATAAATGTTTTCATACATGGAGTCATAGTATAGTTTATCTCAGGTAACTATTGTGTTTCATTTTATTTATTTAATGTGATGGTTTTATTGGCTATTCTTCCCATCTAAGACATTTAATGATGTTTCTGAGCCCAATTAAAAAATTAAGAGGACACAATTCTCAAAAGTGGGGAAGGATGTTACATCCCACATAAATAAAGGACATTGAATTTTTCATATTTATTAATTTTTTTGAATTAAATATTAATTATACATTAAACTGGGCACTCTGTTTGATGGCGTACCTGATACACAATAATGGGTTTCTTTGAAATCTTATATTACACACTTATAATATAATATTATTATTTGAAATGTTAGTTAATGCCCAGCCATTGTATTGTTGAGAATGAATTGAACATACAAAAATATGATTATACATGTTTTTTTATTATTTATAAATTTATCCAATAAAATTAAGTGGATTAAAATAAGTAAATAATTCAATTTTAAGAATAAATACTCTAATATTCACTAAAAACATTATTCACCTCCATTTAATGGAGAACCCTATTTAAATATAATTTTTTCTACTTATTTATGTTATATTTGCCAAAATAAAATTCTTCTTTAGAATCAAGACACCAATATTTACATTGTATGAAATATTTTATTTTTCTGATAATGTTCATTTTTTAATAAATAGTAAAAAATACTGTATTTTAATTCAAAACATTGTTTTAATCTATTTTATTTTTATATTTAAATTATCTTGATAATTGTTTTAAATGTGTAATTAGAATATATTTTTATCATTTAATATAATTTTGGTCATTATAAGTAATTTAATTTGGAAATTGGATATAAACAACTGTCAATTTATTGATAATTATTATTTCATAAAAAACGTTATTTTCTTGATAAGATGAATTAATTTTAAATTAATTTCTGCCACTTCTGTGTTTTGAATTTAGAGAAATTGATTCTATATTTGGAATAAGTAAGTCCAAATTTTATAAATAGTTATATTTTTTTAAACATATTAAATATTTACTTCAGTAAGTATATTTTTTACCATGATTAAAAGATAAATATAGTAAATAAGGGTAAAATATAATATTATAATAATATTAAATTTCCTTAATATGTGTACTAATCCTATTTTCAGGTATATAGCTTACCATTGGCATCCTTGGGTCGAATGTGGGACCACATAGAGCTACATGGGAGTAATAATGTCAGTATATATTAATTAATTTAAAATAAAAACAAAAAATGACCTAAACAAATATCTTTTAATAAATCAATTTTTATGTGGGGTTATATAAATAATCATTTCAAATATAAATATTATTTGGAAATATAAAATTATTTACTACATCATGGTATATTTTTATAATTTTTGGACATTAAATAAATTAAATTATTTATGACACTATAATGATGCAATATTTACCACATTAATAAATTATTTCAATAAATAAGATTATAAATATTAAAAAAAATCCAAAACCTATACAATTATTATTGGATGATTTTATTTAGACCATGAGTCATATTAAATTTGATTTTGATAAATATTTGGCGTTTTGAAATTGAAGATGAGTTTATAATAAAATAATTGTTTCAATCTTTCCTAAAGAGCCCCTCATCTACCTTATAAAAGGCCCTCACTTCCAACAAATTTCTCACACTTATCATGCCTTTGGATCGTAAAAACTCTACTCCAATAAGCTCCCAAAATCCATATTCCAATCCTAAAATCCATACCGTAGGCAGAAAACAATTAAAAAGCCCTTTTGGTTCAATCCAAAGGGAGTTACCCGATTTAAAGGTAACATCTTCTCTTAATTTCTTTTTTTTATTTTACTTCTCCAACCCCTAAACTCTTTCTATTCAATTATTTTATAACAAAACCAGTATAATTAATATACTATTATGTTTTTAATAGATGAATTCAAACTAATCAAACAAACACATTCAAATAATTGGTGAAAACATACTGTTTCTGTGGATGACAAATTAATGCCTCGCGAAACGATTATTGTTCATTAATCTCATATCGCCTATTATGGTTTCCGTTAAGATAGAACTGTATTTATATATGATATATATTATGTTTTTGTTTTAAATTTTATTCTGTATTTATATTTACAAACATACCTATATCCCTTCCAATATGTGTAAACACGATAATTTAATTTGAGAAGTGCTGACTACCACCCCCTCAAGGGAATATAATTCGTTCATGACATACATGGAACATATAAATATGATGTTAATGAAATTATGTATCACATATATCATGTTATATTATAATTTAATTATAATATACCTATGTATCATTATGTATTCATTCTTTTAAATATTAAATTGAAATGAAAGTAGTGTTCATGTGTACGTACGGTTTACCGTATCAATGAATGGTGCATTTCATTACTTATCTCCAAAATGTTATGTAATGATATAAATATATATATATATTCCCTGAATATATATGATATAGAAGATATCTAAATCATTAATATCATTTGATTGTTTTGACTACATGGACGAATTGTAATAATAACAACTTCATTTTAACTCAAATTCCGAAAATCAAAAAAATGTCTGATATGAACTCAAATAATTATATAACTTGTATTGAATAGTAATAAGTGATATAAAAGTAACAATAGACATTAAACAATGTTATTAATAAGTTATCTATTAACTTATTTTTATTACTCAGGAAGAAAAAGGAATATACGAGTCATGTTGGACACGATGTAAGAGATTTCTTATCTCAGTTTTAATTCCGTGAGATTTCCATTGTTCACCACTCATTTATTGCATGTAGTGTATTTTGTACTGAAATTTGATATATATATTATCATGATTCTATTTATATTCATGGTATTCTGTGATACATTTGGTAGTTATTATGTTTTCTTATATGACTCAATTCATTACAACGTGGTTAGTTTTTTTCTCAGTTTTTATTCCCGTGAGATTCATGCTATATTAGCCACTATTTTCTTTTTTTGGGGTGGATTTACATCCCAAGATTTTATTCATTATATATTTTAATTTTATTTATGGGTATTTACATATTCATTGTGTGATCATTATTTCTTAGGGTGTATGTTTCATAAGTTACCAAATCGGTAAGGGAACCTTTCACCCTCATATTTTTAAGAGACTTATTTTTGTTATATATTTTAATTTACATCTTATTATGTTGGGATATATTTATATATATAATTATTGATGTAAATTTTATGTCCAAGTGATTATAAATCCTTTTCTCTTTAATCAACTTATTTTTTGATTTTTAATGTGACGTTGTTAGGCAGTCGAATTTCTGTATGATATCTTATTAACGAAATTTCATTTTTTTGGTTAAACATCTACTTCTTGGTTATGTCGTGATATAAAATGTGTGAATAACTTTTTATTTTTTTAAACATAATAGCACTTAAATTGGGTGTATTTATTTTTTTCACACATTATTATGTAATTTATTTATCCATAATCTATGGTTATAGTCTTTATAATGGATTTCGTCTCAATTTACATTTCAATTGAGAAATCATTATTGATATGCACAAATGCACTCATATGTGGTGTAAATAAAATCCTTTAGCATACTATATCATGAATACCTTTATTCTCATTATATTATTATGTTATGATTAAATGTTATTTCTCAATTATTTGTATAGTAGGGTCTCTCATTTTGTTAAAAACTCTTTAACTAAAATATCAATTTAAATGTTTTGATGGTTTATTCATCTAAATCATTCACATTAATGTCAATGTTTAAAAATGGTTTTACGGATTTATTAAAATGAACATTAACATTTAGAAATTTTAATTTAATTCAACATCTTTAAAGTTGTATGGTATTCTTTAATTAACAAATATCGTTATATATAGTATTTCAAATGGTTTTGAAAATGGGTTGATAAAAGAATTGATTTTGTCAATATTTTGAAATGATATATTGTGATTACACTGTGGAAATGTTAACAATGCATAATGTTTATTATATGGGTTCTAAATATGTGTTGGCTATTTTTCATTGTTTATGTATATAGGTGGTTCTGTGATAAACACATGGCGGGTGAGCCCGAGTTAACTCTCTAATGCATTGGGTAACGAGATAGAGGTAAACATGACTATTTTTTCTAAGAGATTTATGGAATATACTATGATGGGTATTCCAAATGTGACTCCCCATATAGATGTGATAGCTATAATGTATTTTTGATATGGATTCCACAAGTTACCTTTATGATTTATGGTTTTTGTGTGTTATTCATAAAACTTATTATTTCATGAGGTATGTTATGATTGAAAATTATAGTTTCATTTTTTTGTATTTATTGATGGAATAATTTTTTATTCCTTATTTTATATCCCGTAATATGCTTTTTATGCTCATTCCATGTTTTTGAAATGTTTTCCACATGACTTAATGATTAATAAGGGTCATGGATTTGTTCAAGGAAATTTCATGTTGTCTAAAACATGGAACTAGCCATGACTCATTATTTTTTTAAAGAGTTTTTATTTTATGAAAAAATAGATACTGTGTAGAATTTTCAACATGTAATATTCATGTTGTTATGTAATTTTTATGACCTTATTATCTAAAACTCTAAACCAGAAATGATCCTCTGGGTGAATTATCTATATAATTCAGGATTATTTAATTTTTAAGGCTGGGTCCTAACAGTCATAAACAATAATACTACAAGGCCTGTTGTCAGGAGTCGATTTCTATTAGATTACAACTCAAAGTTGTGTTTTTGGATTTTACTCCTAGGTGAATTTGTGCTATAACTACCTCTACCTGCTCATATCTAGAAATGGTGTATTTCTTGGAAAACCCACATAATATTTACTATACAAAAAATGATGGATATCCTTTTGTACAAATTATAAAATTCATTCATAGGGTATTGTTTTCTAATCTGAGTTTTTCTAAATATATCTTCCATGGATTGTGCTAATATTCATCTGATACCAACTGTAATTCCCTAAAGATAGTTACCCTATGTCATTTCATTTTCACAAAAAATTAGCATGATCACAAGTGATCATGTCTCGAATAACCAATTAGGTTAGAATGATTGGATGTACTAGATACATAAAAAAGTATTTACATAACATTATGAAATAAGAAAACAACATTGTGACCAATTTGAAGACACTAATACCCTTTTTCAAATCCCTAACAATTAATCATAATATAATTCATCACATCCCTTGAAAAAATAAAACATAAAAAAGTGGTGAGCTCAGATTCTCAACAACGATAAAAATATTGTGGAAACTATCATAAATAAGAATAAACATTTATGGAAATGTATAATACTAAAACACCATCGTTTTAAATGTAACCCTAAGTACTATAAGGAAAAAATATAAATAAAATAATTATATTTACTTTTTGAAATGGATATTCTACTAGTTGAATAATCAAAAATAATATCAATGGTTAATTTCATAATGATGGAATTCATAATTTTGGACATCATAACCACTTATTCAAGACAATGTTCCAAGAATACAAATAAATTTTTTTCAAGGCCCTGTTCCAACACACTAGTTTTTTAATGAGACAAACTGGTGAATAGTGGTGGTATATAGGGATCCACCCGTCAATTTCTGAGTCCAATGTTTTCATCATATAGAATGTATAAAACATAACATAAACATTTGTATTAAAAATTGAATACAAAATGTTAATAATTTTACCATAAACCCTGAATGGTATAAAAATAGCACACCCACTATCCAACCTAACTCATTTAATACAATATGTTAGACTGTATTATAATAAAAAACCTTGATCATAATTAATGAAGGGTAGTGACATTGATGAAAATAATAATTAAACTATTTTATAGAGAAATCCACTTTTCATGAAAACATTTATAAGTGTTAATATTTATCAATAAAATGTTAAAAATAGATTTTTTTAATCCAAGTGTCCCATACAACATTGAAACATTTAAATGAACTATTAATTATAAAACATTACTGATTATATAAATAAATCATTAACACCAATTTTAAAAAAAGGACATTATGGAGAAATATTTAGAGGAATAAATATTTTAAAAATTATATGTGATATTTTAGTTAGAGTTCCTTACCAAATGACAGATTCCAGAATACAAAAAAAGGGTAGTAAAAACATTATAATATCATGATCATAAGGGGATTCATGATATACTATGTCAAATTAGGGAATTCAAACTGTATAAAATTGAATTTATTCATAACAACAAACAAGTCTCAATGGAATCTAAATTGAGATGAAATACCTTATAAAGATCATATCCTTAGGTTAATGATAATTCAATGACATAATTATGTGTAAAAAAGATAAATAAACTCAACAATACTGGATATTCAGTTTAAATAAATAAGAGGACATTAACACATATATTCTAAAGAAAATTCCAATGACTTGGATGTTTAACTCGATGAGTGGAAATTTAGATACGACTACTCTTATCAAGTTCATATCGATGTCTTCCGAATTTATAAATTGAGTGATTATGTGTATCAAATGTATATCCACAAAAGGGGAGTGGAAATTACTATATAAATAAATTAATAGTGATTTCACACATAATCATGGAGTGAAATAGTCAATGATGTTTTCCTAAAACAAAATGAGTAGAATTTGAAATTAGAAATTCCCTTAACAATTTCATAACATATTAAACATACACCCAATAAAAAAATGGTGATAGAATGAAGATTTAAATACCCATAAATTAATGTATATTAGAGAATGAATACTATCATTATCTGTAATAACACCACCAAAATGGAAATAATTGAAAATATATTATGAATCTCACTATAATGAAAAGTGATTTGAAAATGCATTACCTTGCAATTTTCCTTGGTTGAGAGTATTCTACCATCATGTATAACAGTTAAATAATTTTTATTAAATTATTCATGAACCATTTACATAAATAGGATAATATATATGATATTTTAATATTAATTAATTTGTAATATTTCAGTAGTATCATAGTTTCAGGTGTTAACTAATTCATTTTCCTTTATTAGTTTTTATTTTTAAGTCATGATTGTTATTTATATGATATATTTGATTCATATAAGGAATTATCTTATGTTCTAAAATATTATTTTTATTCATAAAATGATAATTATTCTTGAATGGTTATGAATGGGAAAAAATTTCATCATGTTCATGGAGATGAGAATCCATACATATGCATGAGCGATAATACCATTCTATTGATGGTGAAATTGTGTATAATTGGATGTTATATTACATTTATGATATCATTAAAATTTTATATTTTTTTATATTGATTATTCTAATTTTTATTCCCATCTAAATAATGATGTGTTGCATGATAAACAACACCATGACATGGAGACGGTGTATCGTACGTACACACATCTGTTGAATTTTTCATTCATTTGATGGATATAATAATGAATATTTTTGTACCATATTTATAACAACATCAAATTACATAGAAGGTACCAGAGTTATTTATTTGTTATGGAAATAAAAAAGAAATATTAAGTGCAAGAATAAATGAATTTTGTAAGTGGTTATGAAATTTTTATCTCTTCTTTGGGTGCTTTCTTTTGATTTGATCAGAAGGGTTCCTTAAGTCGGATTTCGGGTAAAATTATAGCCTATAGGTTGAAGTGTGGTTCTTTGGGAAGAAATCTAAGTAGGTTTTGGCTGATGAAAATGGCATTGGAAGTGCGATTTTTAAGAGAAGGGAAAGTACCCTTTTATTAGAGAGGTGATGGTCACATTAGGAAAGGCTTGAAATAATAATTTATTATACAATCATATTAGGTTTATAATGTATCAAAAAGGACATAATTCGAGGGTAAGATGGGACTGGGACAAAATAGTTTCATATAATAGGTTTTAAACAAGTTTAGTTAACCATATTAAAATTATCATTTATATTTTTCTCTTAGTTAAATAGTGTGACTTTTAACATGTATTCTTGTATTAATATTAAATATGTGTAATAAAAATCCAATAAAACTCCAATACAACCCCAAGTGGTTCATTATAGACATATATATCTTTATCTATTACCATTGGATAAACGATATATTTTTAGAAATATTATATCAATTAACAGTATTTTATTTGTTTTAAAAACTCATTTATTTCGATTTCGACATTATTTGGTATTTTTGTTTTTGTGAATGCCATAACAACATTATCACTTCGAAAAAATTAGTTAATAAATTAAATCATGTCATATTAACCTAGAAATTAGTGTAATGCATAAAAAGTCTCAATTTACATTTAATTGTATATTTATAATATCAATTATTTTAATCTTTCATTAATAAGAAAATTACTACATCATCATTGTGTCATAAATAAATTTAATTATTTAAAATCTAAAATTATATATTAAATACCATTATCTAGGAAATTGGATTATGTTATTATTTAACATTTATAGTCTAATTTATCTTATTTATGACCCAATATTAAAAAACATTATAGTTAAAAAAATTTGAATTTAACACATTTAACTACTTTTAAAATAAAATATTAATAAATTTCCTACTCTAATCCAAGTGTATTAATGAAAATAATATTTATTTCCTAAGATTTATTTTTGTCAAAAACATGTATCCAATAGAATTAGGACATGTGTTGTGGTAATTATAATATCATTTGTACTCTTAATTACCCTATTTACTTTTTAACTATATTAAATAAAATTCACAAGTTATTATTCAACATTGATTATTTTCATCATATTAATCCATATTTTACTTATTTATTTTAACTATGTCCCTCAGATTTATAAAATTCAATTCACAAAAGTGGTAAAATAGCATTTTACACAATTTTAAAAATGTGCCTAGATGATGGGTAAAAGAAGTTAAAATGATTGATAAAATTGTATAAATTTAATTTTATTATAAAATGACACCAATGAATTACATTGTACATATATAGTTGTTATGAATATATTTTTACCAAAAATAAATTTTAATAAAATAATTAATTATTTAAATAAATATTATGTTTGAAAAAATGACACAGTGTTTTTTAATATTCATAAAAAATTTAATGTTTTCAGAAAAATACAAAAAATTCACTCTAACAAATTTTGATATTCCAAATCGTAAAATAAAGTCCATTTAGAAAAATAATATTTATAAAATTTAAAAGAAGTGGGTATTACTATTCATAATAATTAGATCGATTGGTCGTGGTGGGCTAGATCTCGAAGTTGCGTACAACGAAATTTATTTTATTATTTAAGGAGAAACATAAAATGGAAGCATGGGGTTTTATAGTATTAAAATTATTCCAATGAGGACTATTAATACATTATGTAAAAAGTAATGAGTGTTGTGACTATTATCCCATGTGTTTTGACCCCATTCATTATTTATACCATTTTTTATCATGGGATTATTATTAGGATGCAATTTTTTTATTGAAAATTATTTTATTACTTATAGTTTAATATTTAATAGGATTGTTATTGGGATTCTATTCTGGGTAGTTGATTTTATAAAGGTAGTGTGGTGAATGATTTTCCATGTGGGACATGATGATGAACCTTTATAGATATAGGAAGGACATATTAATTTAAACATTTATTGATAAAATAATGGCTTTGAGGTGTGACTCATTAGGTTATGAGGTTATTTAATTTATATATTTTAGGAAGACATGACATAACTTCATTTGGGATGTATGAGTTGATTTTTTTTGGGGTGTGTTTGTTATACACAAGATGAGACACATATATGACTTTTATGCACATTAATTTGTTATTTTAATGTTTGTTTTAGTTTTACTATGATATTACATAAAATATCTCCCAAAATATTCGTGCATAACCACATAATCACTATCCTTCTGTGTGACAATGTGAACATGGGAATGTTATTTTTTCATTTAACTCAACAATACCTATATGGACCATATGAAATCCAATGTATGTGGGGAGATCATTAGTTTTTATTATAAGGATATATAATTTCATTGAATCTATACACATGGATCATTATAAGTTTTTTATGTTTTTTAAGCATTGGTTAGAGTATGACTTGTGAGTTGGGATGATGTCCAATGTATTTTAACTTATGATTTTAATTAATCATTTTTTCTCATAATGGCCTCTTGTATTATATTATGTATGGGTTGTTTTAAAAACTAATCTCTTAATTTTTTAGATTTCCTATATATAATGTTATATCAATATAGATTTTTGAATACAAAAAACCATCATGGACCTGTGTTTTATGACCACATGTTTTAGATTCAACCATTACACGAATGGGTCATGGAGAATCATTAGTCGAATCATGTTTGATACATATGTTTTATGTTCGATGGAATAGTTACCCTAATACAATTATAGGACCTAAATACTATACAAGATCCTCTATTATATGGGCTTTTAATCCATCGGTTGAGTGGAATCATTAATTCAGTCTTCATTCTAGTGGTTCATGTGAAGTCATTATCATCACTACCACAATGTAGTCCTTTAAAGCTCAAAATTTTCTTCATTGATTCTTCTGAATTTATTTTTTGTTATAATCAAATAAATCTATGACATATTAACAAAAAAATATTATTTATGAATATCTTAATTTAACCTTTTATTATAAATATCCATTAAATTATACGTGAAATATAGGTATCAAGGACTACCTTAGTAGGATTCATCTCCCCTCCTCATATAAGATTTATAATTTTTGAGATATGAGTTATCTATATATGGCTTATGAGACACTTTTTGGTGGAAGTTGATATATTGAGCTATTTATTTTAATTGTTTCTAATATTAATTTCATTATCATAAATTTCATTATTTATGTCTTATCTATTTTTAAGGAATGTTTTTATAGTGATATATATGGTAAATTTAAGTGAAATTCCCTAAAAGATTATGCAGACACACTAAGGGGTGGTGCATGAATTTGAGATCATTTAATTTGACTCATTTATTTTTAATTTCCCTCTTATCTTTCTAAATGCTACATCATTTATGATTGATCAATATAATTACTATTTACCTGCATGCAACACCACATGAAATATAATTAATTGAAAAAGTAAATGGTATAAATTATTTTTAATGGTTCAATCATAATGTGATTATATACTCAATATTTTCATTAGGTCAAGTATAATAAATAGATTTATCAAAAATAAACATGTGATTATAAGTGCTAGGTTACCCTTGTGAATCCATCTCCCAAAAACTAATATCTATTATTAAATTTGTAATAATTTAATTAGTTTTATATTATATTTTTCTTTCTGTAAAATAAATTCTAATTATTTACAATGAAATTCATTATTGGAGTTCATTTACTATAACAATAGTTTTTACTTTTATTAAATTTTTATTCTTTTAATTTATTTTTAATAAAAAATATTATTACATATTGTTCATTTTTCTTCCTAACAAAAATATAAAAATACCTTAAATAATAAGTATTGTGTATATGTTCATAAGAGGTCTCCTCTATGATGAGAACTTTGATGTGGTACAATGATATTCTTAAATATTTTTCTAGGGTTAGATAATATACTATGATGAGGCGCATATTACACAGACTATCTAGTGTGAGTACTAACAAGAATTATAGTATTAATCAAATGAAGTTTTCTATTGGTAATATCCATGAAATGATATTATGAGAAAATAACCTCCAATATTAATTCATTATGTTTTGGTGTCATTAGATATTCATATCATTATAAAATACTTGTGGTCAATAGACTTTAACATTTTCATTAAATTAGATCATGACCTGCACACATAATTTTTTTGACTAAAACAATGATAATAAATGTTCCTGGTGAGGTAGTTAACATTTGGTGCATCCCGAATAACATGTCACTAATGTATAAGATGAGAAATGATTTTTCGTATCCTTATTTATGGAAGATTACATCTCGACACTTTGATTGGATAGAACAACTCTCAAAATTCTAAATAAATGATGTAAAAATGTGTTTATTTTAGATATTTAAGGAGATATGTATCAAGCATATAGTTTATTTACATGGATGTGCAACATGATTTAGTATATATTATGACCAAGGGGTTATATTATACATTTAGAATTTATATGTTGTTATCATCATTGTAACATTATGTGAATTATTTTAGGTGCCTTGTAGCATTCAATATTGTAATATTTTACTTTAGGAAGGGTCACCTAATTCTAGTGAGAAATAATCATATTGTGTTACACACTTTGTATTTATGATGATCTTTATTATATAGTATTTGTATATAATTAATTTAATATGTATTATTCTAAAGACCAATGGTAAATTAATTCATATTTTATCATTTGGAAATATTTATTAATGAATGAAAATTTTAAATTATTTTTAATTTAGTTGTTTTATAAATTATTAAAAAGTTATGACAGAGAAAGATTATGTATGGTGACAAATAATTGTTAATAACCTGGTTAAATTGTATTTGTTATTGCATATGTTGACGCATACCAAAAAATGATGATTATTTTGTTATTTTTATTATTATTAATTAGAATGTATTTTATTAATGGTTATAATAATATTTATGGTTTGGTATAAATAAAAATAATCATATCATCCTAAAAAATCACTATACATAGATTATTATGTCAATTGTGAATGGTGTGTAATCTAAGAAAGAGAATTTTTTCACACAATTAATTATCCCAAACACTATTTCTCTATTCTACTCAAGAATAAGATACACCAAAGAGATCCTAACAAGATAGATGGATGAAAAATCAACCTGAATAATTAATGATAATATATTCACTATGCTAGCACTTAATGAGTTTTTTGAGTTGCATGTATATAAAACGAGGAAGTATGAATCATTTCAAGAGATATTCTATCATTTTATTCTCATAGTACAATGAAAGAAAAACTGAAAGGTTATTTTCTAATGATTGAAATCTACATCAATGTAATAATATCGGGATCATGATTTTGTTTCCAGCAATATTAAATAAATAAATTATAAATTGTTTATTAAATATCATTACATGGGGTCTTGGGAAACTCAATGTTAAATGAAATTTTAATATATCCCTCACCATTACAAGCTTCCAATATTCCATGAAAAAACAATTTTTATCAGAGTGATCATGTTTAAATTTATAATTATTTATTTGATATTTGAAATATATTAAATAATTATTAAATTCTAATTTTATATTACTCATTATTTAATAAATTTTAAATTATCATGTTATTGACATATTAAGTGAGTTTTATAGGGTTCTATTTTTTAATGGCCTAAAAATAGATGAGGATTGACAAGAGATTTCATTGGGAAATTCCAATGGATTGGCTGGTAACATATGGTTACATATTGTTTATCAAGAGTAAATGTCATGTATTATAGAATGAAAAATCATAAAATACATAAATATAAAAAGTAAGACACATAATTATTAAATTTGGTGTACTCCTCAGGTTGACCATATAACCAAGAACATGGCTTTACGATTATAGAGCATATATATGGCAAACATGTTGTGTAGTATACATGGGATAGTGGCCTAAATCACACAATTCTTGTTGTAATTATAAATTTTTAAAACAATTGATACATAAAATCTATATAATTAATGATATAAAAAAATTAAGAAGGTGTACACTACATCTTGTTAATAAAATCTCAAATCTGAGATACATGTCATGTCCTTGATCATGTTATATGGACACATAGAGTTATATGTCCATGGTGTGTAGTTGGAGGTACACATACTGTTTTCTTTCTCATGGAAATACACCAAATATATTCGTGGGATGCATGGGCATGATGAATTTGGATCACAGAGTATGTTATTGGAATGTACACACTGGTTAATCTAATGAGATACATGCTGATGACTAAGATTATTTTATGAGGAATACTACAAGGGGATACATATCATGTAGCTGGAATATACACATCATGTAGTTTGGTAGAGTCAACACACTAAATCCACATGTATGTTATACAGATACAATGAAATTGTGTTATAATCCATGTTGATAGATATTACAAATAATGTATTCTCCCAAATACTGGTAGAATTAAATTGTATTAAATTGAATAATTCAACCTAAAAAACTTATTTCGTTGATTGACACATTATGTGTTCGAAAATTTAATATGGGTTTTAAATAATGATAAATTCTCTATTAGTATATTATAAAAAATATACATGTATTGGTACTATTTTATATTTTCCATTTATACCATTTTGATAATTATCTCTTACTGGTGTTTGATAGTTATTATGATAATTGGGAATTAATTAATAAATTAAATATTTAATGTAATTGTGTTTCATGTAATAATAAATAATAGATACATATTTGAATGTTATCCATATACTTTTTCATATAGGATTCATGCATGATCATTCAAGTTCTAGACTTAATCTTTTGTCTGTGTTGACCTTTATTTAGTTTAATTTATTTCATGGATGATATATTATTTATTATTAAATTAATGTTGATGGCATGTGTGTCATCCCTCCATCCATTGATATGTAGTAAATGTGTGTCCAAATATATTTATGTAATCTCCAAATGACCAATATATTGGTTCCCGTATCATATGTGGTAGTTACAATTACATGTAATTAATCGATATTTATAAGCAGTGTGGAGGTAGTTCAAGATGAATCCATAATGATGCCAACCCAAGTGTAAAATAGTTGTACATGTGTAATGTTTTAACTCATTACATGGTTATAAACATAAGTTATTCACTTTAGTTTACATGTTGATTTAATTTCCCATCATTAAATAAACCATTATATTAAAATCATGGACAAGTTATTTAATTATAAATTTATATATGTTAATGAAATTTATTATTTTATTGATGAATGACCTCAATGATACAAATAAATTAATTTATGTTCATATAAGGAATTTAAATATATGTATAATGTGTAAATTTTTTGTCGATTATGGTTTTTTGATTAATAAACTTATAAATATTTGTAAAACGTTGTGTAAATTATAAAAGTCGATAAAATTTATGCATAGAAAATCAAAATCCCTCATTTAAATATTATTTAAAGCTTGGTCATCCAATAACTGATAATCAATAAAATCCACGGAAATAATTGTTTGGAAACTTCCAATTGTATGAATTACATTTAATGTGGATTTATTTTTGAGGTTGTGGGATTGTATATCCATATTACATCAAAATAGTTAACCCTCACTATACATGATGTAATTTAGAGATAACTGTTGAGGAAGTAGATGTAAGTTTTTCATTTATAGGGGACTCTAATCTGTGGATTTAGGGCCAAAAATACAACTTTTGGAAATGATATTCTTTATTAAATACCATCATGTATCTTGACCAATCCCCATTGGGGTTTTGTGAATGATTATATGGATCATTTTAACTAAAATTTCCAAAAAACTAGAAATAATAAGTTCAATAATGAGGTCTATTTGGAATATATAAATTTGTGGGAGATTAATCAAAATCAATTAATATTATATTTCTCAAAAATATGTAATCATGAAAAAGTAATAATAAATTTGTATCTTAATTTTAGAATAAAATGACAAATATTTCAGCCACACTATCCATTTGATATATATTATAGAAATAAAATCTAATAATTTGTTGTAACTTCTAATAGTTGTAAAAGTGACTTCCAATTATTTTTCACCATGAACTACAATTTTTCATACAAGATTCATCAATTTTCGATTCTCTTTCCATGGAGGAGTTTAATGAATAGATCATTGTCTATAAGACACATTTTAGTTACCTATTATAATTTTAATGTTTTATGTTTTTATCTATGTTTAGTGAAATCATGATGTCTCAAAAAAACAATGATTCATATAAAATTCCTGATCACCTCCATGGTATTTACCAGGAGACATATATAAACAAAAAATTTTATATTTCTGAGGTTCACATTAAAAAAATTATTGGTTATGATCCCTTCGTTATATCTCACGTAGTAAATATCATTTGATTTATTGAGTGTCTATAATTTCTATGGTTAAAAATACCCAATGAATTGGGAACTGATCTCATTATATCATGATCCCTCAGATCATTTCTATATTTTTTGAAAATATTAACATGAAAAAATTGCAATGTCTCTTCCAAATCATCTTTTTGTTTTTTATGAAGTAGATACTGAGAAAAGTGATAGAATGAATTTTGTTCTAAGGGTGAAAAAATTGAAATGGAATGTGAAGAGATAAAACATAAACATTTTGTATGACCATCCATGAAAGGGATGAATGTAAGAACCTGAATCTCTTTTCATGTATTTTCTTCCTTTTTTCTGGAGTTTTTGAGAAAAATGAATTTTCTAGAAATTTCAGAAGTACACGATGTTTAATCTTTCCCTAGATCGAAGCTGTGTGCTCGCCGTGTCCGGGCCACACAAACGGTGTGTAAGGATGAGGTGGGGGCTGGTTATTTCAGAGTACAGAAAATTAGAAGTACACGCTGTGTACTCAAAAATTACACGCAATGTACTTTTTTTCATTAAATGGACCGAGGTCGCGTCTAACCCCCATATCCGTCTTCTTCTTCAGTTTTCGACCGTCCGGGAGTGACCGTACGGTCGGATCTTTGACTGATTCCCACCTCGCCGTCCATTCCCCGATTTGAGCATAGTCAGTTCTGTTGGAATCATAGCAGTGATTTCTTCCTTCTTCTTTAGTCTTGTTTCTTGATTCTTTCTCGTTTCCATGTTATCGTGGGATGAACGTTTTGTGCGTTTTCTCAGATCTACGTCGTTCTAATGGGAATCTGTCATCGAGGTTTACGTATATCGATCTCCTCATATCGAGGTGGGTGGTTTGTGCCTTTCCGTAGAATGCTGATGAATATTTTTTGCAATTTCCACCAATACCCTTGAACGGGTTATTGCATGTTTCCTATTTTTCCCTTGTTACTTGCTTGCTTTGATTGATTTCTTTAGTAGAGGTTATTACTTGTGATTAGAGTATTTTTGTTTGTGATCAGTTTTCTTTTCCATGCCTAGTTATAGGATTGTGGACTGCTGATTTATTATTTCCGTTGAGCCTTAGTTGATAGCCATGTAGTTCTTGAGGTTTACATGGACGATATACACGCGCTGAGCATGTTTAGTTATACTCAGGACTGTGAGAACCTAGAGTAGTAGACCAAAGGTAGAATTGACGGAAGGGATTCTCCAGAGTGTCTTTTAATCATGATGTGAGACCAAGGGGAGAATTGACAGAAGGGATTTTGTAGAGTGTCTTTAACTACGACGCGGGCCACAAGGGGAATTGATGTTGAGTGCTTCCACAGAGAGCCTTTAGCACGATACGAGACTATAGGGGGAATTGACGGTGACTGCTTGCCCATAGATTCTTCTTGTTTACATTGCTGAACCATAGGGGTGAGACTTTTTGTGCCTCATAGAGGGTTTCTAGTACATAGAGGTTAAACCATAGGGGTTAAACTGTGAGAGCTACCCAGAGGGTTACCTGTTTTCTTTAAGTCGTTAACTGCTTACTTGTGTGCTTTACTTGTTAGAGATGTGGATCGTAGCTTCTTATGTTTTCCTGTTTACTACTTCTTGTTTATTACTTTCATTTATTCATTGACTGTTTGGCACAAATCTATGGGTGATTTCCTACTGGGATTGTTTGTGACACCCTGTTTGGGCCATGCTTTTGGGGCCAAGAAGACTGTGTTACTGCATGTATAGACAAGGGCAAGCGCCCTTCTACTTCAGGATTTTGACTGCACCAGGAGCTGGGGAGCATGGGACCGAACCATCGCTTGTATTGCTAATGAGATTACTTTTTTCTTCTTTTGCACTTGGTTTCAGTTGTATTTCATCACCTTGTTGTGTTTGCCATTTTCCTTAGATACTTGTACCTGTTGCATCTTTGTCATCATAATTATATATATTTTCATTGCTTTCGCTGTTGGTTTCTATTGGTATGCATGTTTTTTACTGATTCCACTATTATTTGTTGTTTTCTTACATTGTATACCTTACCAAATGAGGGCATAGTTTTCCCACCGACTCACCAAGGCCGTCACTGCTAGTCGGTAGCCTCTGGCATTCGGGGAAACGTGCTTGGGGTCATTTGGCGAACCGGGTACGGGGCATCAGTGGAGCGGATCCGGATTCGAGACGTTACAAAGTGGTATCAGAGGTGTTCTTTTCTCTTTCTTTACTATTTGGAGACATTAGCCAGGGATAGGATGGATTCGGTACTTGGTATTAAGTTCTGCTCGGGTGTAGCTAACCCGTGTACACGAAAAGGCCATACTACCTCGTTAATTGCAGTTTGCTGGTTTTGAGTTTTATGGTTGATATGTTTTCACCTAGAGTGATTCACATGACTTGTGTGGTTATTGTTTTGATATTTCGGTTCTATTTCTATCACAACCCATTGAGATGAGGGTATGCCATCTCATGCATCATATAGGCACTTGTAGAAATTGCATGTCACACATTCTTGCCATGCCATCTAGGGTGCATTAGAGATTAAATGCTGTTGTGATAGGCTCTATGTAGATTATGCATGCCATTTTGATATATTCTTGATAGATTCTCTATTTTTTTGTTAGAAAAATGTTGTTTTGTTCCTTTCTTAAAATGAATGCCAAATTTTGGTTTTTGAGGTGTTATGGGCCCTCGCGGATTTGAAATTGGCATGTTTTCCCTTTTTTTTAGTGTTTCTAGAATTCTATACAGTTTCTGAGATACTGCCCAGAAAAACCTAGATTACATGGCATGTACTTTTTGGATACACGCCGTGTAGTTTTAAGGCCCGTTTGAGCAGGACAAGATGTCATCAGAGTAACTTCGGGAACACGACGTGTACCATTGGTACACGCCGTGTGAGTTCAGAGCCGTGTACCTGGACCTATCACTAACAACACGGGTCGGGGAAGCTCGGGTAGAACACGCCATGTCCATAGGGAACACGGCGTGTAGTCTTGTCCGGGTACCCGACCATGTCCCAAACAACACGGGCCGGCGTGACCTTCTTTTCGACATGCAGTGTTTGTTCGGAACACACCGTGTAGTCTGGTCCAGGTACCCAGACGTGTCACGAACAACACGGGACGGTGTAACTTTCTCCTTTACACGCCATGTTTTTTTAGAGCACGCCATGTAAGATCTATCCGTGTAACGGCCAAGTACTCAACAACACGGACCGCCGAAGCCTTGTCTAGTGTAAGCCGTGTCTGTTTCGAACACGTCGTGTAGTCTCGAGTTAGGCCGGACCGTGTGGGTTATCCGTCTAAGGAGACTTGGGCAGGGGAATAGTTTTCATGTACACGCCGTGTGTTGGGGTCAACATGCTGTGTATTTTGAAGTGTACACGACTGGTAGGGCAGGGGTGCACACCCATGTTTGTAGCTTTAGAAGACACACCGTATAGTTTTATACATGTCGTGTTGTCATTTTTTCAAAACATGTGTGTTTTTCTCCCCTGTTCCCGTTTTGTGCTCTCGTTTTTTCTGTCCTGGTTTTCTTGATCTATGGTGTTCTTTTTATCTTTCAATGATATGCCTCCGAGACGTCCTTTGTTCGTACGTCAGTCGTCGGGCAGTGATCAGATGCCGGTTAAGGCTGATCAAAGTCTTCCTGTCGATCCCCCTACTGAGCCAACTTTGGCACCGGTTGTTGTACCAGTTGTAGGAGATGATGCACAGTTTAGGGAAAGTTTCATGAGGATGATGCGGGTCTTCCAGGGAGCACTGCCTCCTGTCTCGTCTATGGTAGACTTGACTCGGGTCTTCCAGCAGCAGTATTCTCCCACGTTCTCGGGGGAGGGAGGACCTCAGGCTGCAGAGTCCTGGTTGGAAGCCATGCTGACCATCATTGAGCATCTGGATATGCCTCCATAGAGGCGGGTCATGCTCGCCACTTACATGCTCTGGGACTCTGCCAAAAGGTGGTGGGAAGTGATCTCATAGGCGGATCAGAAGTAGGTTATGACTCGGGAGGAGCTCCAGCGCGTGTTCTATGACTACTTCTACCTGGATACCCTGAGGGCTGATCGAGCCCGGGAGTTCATGAGCTTAGAGAAGGGTAATCTATCTTTCTTGGTGTATTCCTCTCGTTTCACTGAGCTGGAACATTTTACACCCCTTCGAGATATGGGTGGGGAGTTCTTGGTGAGGAAGTTTGAGGATGGGCTTAGGCGGGAGATCCGCTCGCAGGTGAACATCTTCTAGCTGACTTCCATTACTTCCATCATCAACCAGGCACTAATTGTGGAACGCAGTCTAAGAGACTCTAGAGCTACGATCCATGGCGGTTCTGCTTCCATAGCTAGTTTTACTTCGAATGAAAACCAGAAGCTCTGTAGGGAGCCTACGCGCGGTGATTCGAGGAAGCCAAACAGATCATTAGGCAGCCAGGTGACATGCTATCAGTGTGGTCGGACAGGGAACATGAGGCTGTAGTGCCAGAGAGACCCCGTGTAGTGTCGATCATGCGGCAAGATGGGTCACCTTCAGCATTTCTGCCATGTATTCTCACCAGCATCAGGTTACCGGGGTTCTTCTATGACTCCTCGTTCATGAGCAGCCCCACCAGATTCTCACCATTCGGGGAACTGGAGTTCTTCCGGCCATTCGAACCAAGGTGGAGGTCGAGGCTGTGGCGGTCAGCCACCAATTCCTTAGCACCAGTAGGGAATCTCAGCTCAGAGGGGTCAGCCAGGGGCGTAGGGCTGTAGTACATGCCAGTCTTTTGCCGTGGAGCAGACTTATGAGGAGTAGGATCACGACCCTTCTACCATTCGAGGTACAATTTTAGTAGCCTCAGTTTTATCATCAGCTCTTTTCGATACTAGTGATACACATAGTTTTGTCTCTGTTTCCATTGTGGAGAGCCTTGGACTTGGCATCCCTTCTTATGACGACTCGTTGACACTAGACACACCTTTGGGAAAGAGGACATCTATTTTACGCCGGTGTAGAGAGTTCCCTCTCGAGGTTGCATTGTATCACTTCTTTTGAGATCTCTATATCCTGGAGATGATAGGATATGATTTCATTCTCTTCATTGACTAGTTGATTTCCTTCCAGGCAGTCATTGACTGTTATTAGCGCAGAGTCAGTTTCATTTCACCAGAAGGTGAATCTTCCCTTCATAGAGGCGAATGAGACGTTCGGGCGAGTTGGGCGGGACTCGAGCATCTTGGGCTAGGATGGGTGACAGTCTAGATTTCTAGTCTTTATCTGGATGATTAGGGGACTCCAAATATGGACATTCCTATAGTTGTGGATCTCTTCAGGGATGTCTTTCTAGAGGAATTTTCGGGTTTGACTCTAGAGCGTGAGGTAGACTTCTCTATTGAGCTCGTGCCAGGAGCAGCACCGATGTCCATTCCTCCCTATAGAATGACCAAACCTGAGTTGAAGGAGATCAAGAAGTAGTTAGAGGAGCTACAGGGTAAGGGTTACATTCGACCCAGAACTTCTCCTTGGTGTTCTTCTGTTCTATTTGTGACGAATGAAGAGAGTACCCTTCGGCTTTGTGAGGATTATCGGAAGTTGAACCAATTGACGGTCAAGAACCGATATCCCTTTCCATGGATCGATGACCTTTTCAATCAGCTTCGAGGAGGCCGGGTGTTCTCAATGATCGACATGAGGTCCGGTTATCATCTGTTGCATGTTAGACCATCAGATATACCACTGATAGCCATTAGGAGCTTGTATGGTCTATATGAGTATACAGTCATTCTATTCGGTTTCACGAACGCTCCTGCAGTTTTCATGGCACTGATGAACCGAGGGTTCCATCCTTACATGGAATCTTTTGTTGTGGTCTTCGTAGACAATATCTTGTTGTAATCTCACACTTGAAACAACCATGCCACATATCTTGAGATCGTTTTGAGTACACTGAGAGAGCATCAGCTTTATGATAAACTCTCGAAGTGCCACTTCTGGATGGATCATATTCACTTCATAGGTCACGTCATCTCAGAGTCAGGAGTATCTGTGGACCAGAGAAAGTGAGATCTGTAGTTTCCTGATAATAGACGAAGAACATTTTTGAGGTATGGAGCTTCCTAGGGCTGGCTGGATACTACAGACGATTCATTCAAGACTTTTATCATCTAGAAGCACCTTTTACAGGTCTAACCAAGAAGGGGGTGAAGTTTTTATGGTCAGATTCTTGTGATTCAGCCCTTCAGGAGCTAAAATATTGGTTGACGTCAGCACCGATACTAGTATTGCTATAGCCAAGAAAGTTCTACAATGTTTACTGTGATGCTTCAGGTATCAGGCTGGGAGCTATTCTTAAGAAGGGAGATGGAGTCGTTGCGTACGAGTCTCAGAAGTTGAGGCCACATGAGAGTAACTACCCTACACATGATTTGGAGTTAGCTGCTGTTGTTCATGCCTTGCACTGTTGGAGACACTATCTTCTGGGAGAGCACTTTGTGGTCTTCACTGACCACAAGTGTCTCAAGTATATCTTCAGTCAGGGTGATCTGAATCTGAGGTAGTGCAGGTGGGTCGAGTATCTTCAGTCTTTTGATTTCGATATTTCCTATATGCCGGGAAAGGGCAACGTCGTGGCTGATGCGTTGAGCAGGAGAACTTAGATTCAGGCAGTTCAGGAGGCCAGTAGTGAGTGGCACTGATGGCTCTGTTCTTTGAGATGCATCTAGAGGTGCACGACAGCCGGGGACATATTTTCTATCTTCTATAGTTGCTACCTACCTGCTACTTGATTGGGTGCAGATGAGGTAGCTATCAGACTTAGAAGGATGAGTCCTGTGGGAGAGTGTGTTAGGAGAGGACCCTCTTCCTGGATGGACAGTGGGTGAGGATGAGATATTGTGTTTCCAAGGACGGATAGTGTTCTAGTAGACATACACAAAGAGATGATGCATGATTTCCATTCCTCTGTTTGGGCAGTTCATCCTAGCATCACCAAGATGTATCGAGACCTTCATCACTAATACTGGTGGCCATGTATGAAGAAGGATGTTGCTGGTTTTGTCATGAGCTATTCTACTTTTCAGTAGGTGAAAGCAGAGCATCAGCGAGCAACGGGGCTTTTACAGTAGTTACCCATTCTAGAGTGTAAGTTGAATGATGTTTCAATCGACTTTGTGACCGGGATTCTGAGGTCCCCTCGGGGAAACGATGTTGTTTGGGTTGTCGTCGACAGACTTACGAAGGTTGCTCACTTCTTGCCGATCAAGGAGACCTTCAGTGTCGGTGATCTATGAAGAATTTACATCAGAGAGATCATTCGTCTTCATGGATTTCTGTGCTCTATTGTTTCAGAAAGAGATGCACGCTTTACCTATCAGTTTTTTAGGGTCTTCAGAAGGCCTTGGGTACACAAGTGCTTTTGAGTAAAGCTTATCATCCCCAGACTAACGTCTAGTCTGAGTGCACGATCCAGGTGCTTGAGGATATGCTCTGAGCTTGCATCCATGACGTTGGCAGTTCTTGGGAGAAGCATATTCCTCTGGTAGAGTTTGCCTACAACAACAGTTTCCAGGATACCATTCAAATGGCGCCATACGAGGCTTTGTACAGTAGTCCATGCCGATCACCCTTATGTTGGCTGGAGGCAAGAGAGACAACTTTGCTGGGACCTCATCTTGTTCAGGAGACTTCAGAGTAGATAGAGCTGATTTAGAAGAGGATGGCTATAGCGCAGTCTCGATAGAAGTCATATGCTGATCAGCAGATATGACCTCTGGAGTTTGAGGTCGGTGATCAGGTTTTTCTATGTGTCTCACCGAGGTTGGGACAAAAGAGGATTCAGAGACAGGGTAAGATTTCACCACGGTACGTGGGGCTGTTTATGGTCTTGGAGAGAGTGGGGCCAGTCGCCAATTGGTTACAGCTACCTCAGAGGTATCGGTCCATGCACGACGTCTTCCACATCTCTCATATCCGACATTACTTTTCAGACCCATCTCACGTCTTTTGGCCTGAGGATTTCGAGCTCGAAGAGGATGCATCATTAGAGGAGCATCCTATCTGGATTGTCGATCGTAGTATGAAGGTTCCTCGCGGGTGGTCTGTTCCTCTGGTACGAGTGCTATGGAAGCATGGGCGAGTACAGGAAGAGACATGGGAGAGGGAGACCGATGTACGATCACAGTGGCCAGAGGTGTTTGAGGTTTCTCCTTCTCCGCCTCGTTAGGGAAATTCAGGGATGAATTTATTTAAGGGGGGATTTTTGTAAGAACACAGATCTCTTTTCATGTATGTTTTTCTTTTTTTATAGAGTTTTTGAGGAAAAAGAATTTTCTGGAAATTTCAGATGTAAACACCGTGTATATTCTTAGTAAATTCCGTGTACTCTTTCCCCAGCTCAAAGCCATGTGCTGGCCGTGTCTGGGCCACACACACGGTGTGTAAGGCTGAGGTGGAGTCTGGTTATTTCGGAGTAAGGAAAATTCGAAGTACATGCCGTGTACTCAAAAAGTACAGGTCGTGTACTTTTTTTTCATTAAACGGACCGAGTTCATGTATAACCCCCATATCTGTCATCTTCTTTAGTTTTCAACCATCCAGGATCGAATATATGGCCGGATCTTTGATGGATTCCCACCTCTCCATCTGTTCTCCTATTTGAGCATGGTCAGTTGCGTTGGAATCGCAGTAGTGAGTTATTCCTTCTGCTTGAGTCTTGTTTCTTGATTCCTTCTCATCTCCAGGTTATCATGGTATGAACTTTTTGTGTGTTTTCTCAGATCTATGTCGTTCTAAGGGGAATCTGTCATCAAGGTTCACATATATCGATCTCCTCAGATCAAGGTGGGTGGTTTGTGCCTTTACGTAGAATGTTGATGAATATTTTGTGGAATTTCCACCAATACCCTTGAACGGGGTATTGCGTGTCTATTTTTCCCTTGTTACTTGTCTGCTTGGATTGATTGCTTTAGTAGAGGTTATTTCTTATGATTAGATTATTTTTGTTTGTGCTCAGTTTTCTTTTCCATGACTAGTTAGAGGATTGTTGACTATTTTTTTATTATTGTTGTTGAGCCTTTGTTGATAGCCAAGTAGTTCTTGAGCATTACTTGGATGATATACATGCACTGAGCATGTTTAGTTATACTCATGACTGTGAGAACCTAGAGTTGTAGACAAAATGGAGAATTGACGGAAGGGCTTCTCCAAAGTGTCTTTTAATCACGATGCGGGACCAAGGGGAGAATTGAGGAAAGGGCTTCTCCAGAGTGTCTTTAACTACGATGCGTGCCACATGGGGAATTGACGTTGAGTGCATCCCCAGAGAGCCTTTAGCACGATATGAGAGTATAGGGGGAATTGACGGAGAGTGCTTCCCCAGAGAGTCTGCTTATTTACGTAGCTAAACCAGAGGGGTGAGACTGTGTGTGCCTCCCAAAGGGTTGCTAGTACATAGAGGTTGAACCATAGGGGTAAGACTGTGAGAGCTACCCAGAGGGTTACTTGTTTTCTTCTTGTTGTTGACTGCTTACTTGTGTGCTTTACTTGTTAGAGCTATGGATTGTAGCTTCTTGTGTTTTCCTGTTTACTACTTCTTATTTATTACTGTCATGTATTCATTGACTGTTAGGAACAAATATTTGGGTGATTGCCTACTGGGATTGTTTCTCACACCCTATTTGGGCCATGCTTTTGTGCCTAAGCAGACCGTGTTTCTGTAGGTATAGACAAGGGAAAGCGCCCTTCTACTTCAGGATCTTGACTGCACCAGGAGCTGGAGAGCATGGGACCGAGCCATGGCTCGTGATGTTGAGGAGATTTATTTGTTTTTCCTTTGCACTTGGTTTCAGTTGTATTTCAGCATGTTGTTGTGTTTGCTGTTTTCCATAGATACTTGTACCTGCTGAATTTTTGTAATCATAGTTATATATATTTTCATTGCTTTCACTATTGGTTTCTATTGGTATGAAAGTTGTTTGCTACTTCCGCTTTTATTTGTTGTTTTCTTACCTTGTATACCTTACCGAATGAGGGCATATTTTTCCCACTGACTCACCAATGCCCTCGCTGCTAGTCGGCAGCCTCTAGTATTTGAGGAAACACGCTTGAGGTCATGTGGCAAACCTGGTATGGGGCACTAGTGGAGGGGCTCTGGATTCAGGACGTTACAATGAACATTGGGGAATGTATGGGAATATGATGTTTTCTATTTTTTAGGTGGCAAGATGGGTCACTGTATGAAATAATAGACCTAGAAAAAGTAGCAAGGGGAAGCATCTTGTATGTTTTCAATCATGTTAAATTTATCTATTTAGACAAATTGGACATAGATACAGCACACAATTCTCACATATGTATTAAAATATAGGGACCAAGTATATTTTAATAAATTAAAAAATGTGGGGAAACTTTAATTATTCAATAGATCCCAACGTTCTATTGTAACTATCTATGGATACCCTATCACATTCCTTACTAGAATGATAATGGAATTTATGGGTTCTTATCGCAAGACATTAGTTTTCAAAATCATTCTCTTTATATCCCAATAGGGTATACATGGATTTGTTTTCCTTCTTGAAAATTAATATTGATTATTTTAAAAAGATAACATGGTTTATGGAAAGGTTCATTTAAATGACATCATTTATGTGTTATCTTACATAGAAAAAGTAATTGTAATTGATAATGAAACCACTTCACAAGAATCATACCACACCCAACTATGAAATTCCTTGCTAGGTTTTGTAAAATAAAAATTACTGACTAAATTATATCAATATGGATATTAAGATTCTCTGGAACGAAAACCATTCAGTTTATGCCACACATGTTTAATTAGTAAAATGAACAATACCCCATTAGTGTAAAATATGAAAGGGCCAAAGGGATTATTGAATAAATTCCAACAGATGTGTGTGGAAAATTTTATATTGAGTAAAAGGGTTGGTAATAATACTTAATAAATTTTAATAATTATTTTAGTCATTATGGATATTTCTATATAATGAGGTACAAGTCAGATTAATTTGATATATTTAAAAAAAATGTAATAATAGAGTTGGGAATGATGTTATTAATAAAACTAAGATATTCCTCTTAGAAAATGGTCAATAATATCTTAACCAAGACTTAATGAATTACTTACCATTTTTTGGGATCATATCTCAACTAACTCACTTGTATACACCTAAGTGGAATGGTCAATGGCAACTGAGTAACCACACGTTTTTGGAAATTATGTGTAGAGAACCAAGCTTGATGTACATTGATATTACATTATTTTTACGGAATACTTAATACATAACAAAAACCAACACTCAAGGATTGTAACAATTTAGTGTATTTGGAAACTCGAAACATAATCTTCTAAGCATGTTGAAGGATCTTCAACATCTCCCATAAATATCTTTTCCCTTTTACCTACCTTAAACATTTCTTTATATCCTGGGGAAAAGAAAAAATATAAAGGGTGCGGTTAAATGCTCATTAAAGGTAAGAATGGAGAAAATAAAACAAACCATGAACATTTTAACTCAAAAAATCACAATAATGTTTAAACATCAAAATCATGACGAATGACATAAAACATGGCAGTATATAAGTCAGATAACATAATGGAACATAAATCATGATAAAATGGAATGGGAATAAAACATGTAATTGTTTAAAACCAATATGCACATGATATTATTTCCTTAGTATCCATGGCTTTACTGCCATGTTACCATCTTGGTGGACAAATTCCCTTTCTGAATCGAGGTTACTCCTCGTTCCAGTCCTGTATCACTGAACCGGATTAAATTACCATTCTAGCCATGTCTATCTCATGAGATATAAATATTTACCCAATGAATTGGAGGGAGATATAGGGCCCACCCATCTCATAATGAAATCATTCTTACATGTCCCACAACATAAACATAAATCATTCATCATAACACAAAGAATAAAATGGGTTTCATAAACATCATCCCATCATAACATAATCCATATAAAACAAATGGATATCATTTCTCCAAAAGAAAAGTGAAACCATGTAAATAATAGAGACATTATACATTAAACATACAAATATGATATAATTTCATAGATGGAAAATGGTTTTGATAGAACACTTGAAATGAATTCTTGAGGAAAATATCATCTCATCTTCAAAATAATTTTCTTTCACAAAATGCCATGTAATTTTAAAAGAAAAGGATTATGTTGAAAATAATCTTGAAATCATTTAGAGTAATATTTATGTAAAAAAGGTGTTATGAAACAGTAAAAATCTGTTCATTCTGTATAATTTAAAAAACATTCTTCTCATACTGTGGCCGAAAAAGTCATATAGTACCTAATACTAAAAACGACAAAAGATTCCTTTCATATAATTTACTAAAAAAATCACCAATGGGTAAATTTTGTTTAAAAAATTGAAGGAGGATATAAATAATATTATATATTTAGGAAACATGAATGTGGATGATAAAAAATCACCAGTAAATTCTAATGTATAAACAATCTTAGATAAAATTGAGATTCGATATTTTCCCTTACCTTAGGTCTGATTTGCATCGTACATTTCCGAACCTCCTGTATAATGATTTAAATAATGGAATTTACTTATTAAAGAATAATATTAATTGTTATTATATCATATACGGTCATATTCTTATCTGTTTATTAGTAATATTTTATTGCTACTTGTTATTCGGGTGTTCATTGCTTTATGTTCTTATGCATGTTTTGTCGAATAAATTCCCATTCTTATTTTTAGGTTATAGATACCTCATATCCAAAATGTTATTAGTATAATAAATATCATATTTATTAATTCAATACATTTATATAATCATTATTCAATGAAGATCATGTAGAACAAGTTGCATCACATCGTGGAGACGGTAGGTCGTACGTACTCACGGGCAATGATATCATTCCCATGATCGTGGAATTGAATTATAGTGTATGTATACTATTTCAGAATCAATATAAAATTAAAATATTAATATATAGTTATTCATTACACCATTTTAACCACCCATGTAAGGTGGTGGTGGAAAACAGATTACACCACGACGTGGAGACGTTATTTTGTACGTACGCACACGCGGTGATTTCGTATTCCATAGGATGGATTGAATGTGAAATAGGTTTGTTTCATTTTTATAAAAAAATATCAGCATATGAGTGATACTTATTTTGTTACTTCATAATGAAACAACAAAATAAGAAGAAGTAGAAGAAGAAATAAATTTCAAAGAATCGGTAACGTATATTACCTCTTCTTTGACACGCCTCTTTGAAACCTCCTCCTAGGGAACTGAAATTGGTCTTTGAAGAATACCAGGACCACTAGTATGTTTCTAGGGAATTTTATAAGGGTAATGGGAAGGGGTTGTATGAGCATTAAGGCTCATAATTGTTTTAGGATGAGAGGGAGGAGGTTCCCTTTTATAAGGGAGGAGAGGGAACCTTTGGAAATCTAAAAAATATTAATTTATAATAATTGCAAACCCCACTAAAAAAACTCCAAAAATGACTCATATACGAAGCTTAGATGATATAGGGTTGTAATATCATCAACCAATATTATTTAGACATGTTGGGAAATTATTTTACTCATTATAAATTTTGATTCTTTATATTTAATATATTTAATTTTATTTGTGGAAATAATATTCTAAATTTTAAATTATGATAAATAAATACTTATATTTTTTAATTGTCTATAATTGGATAATTAATGACATTTTAGACCATATAAAATTAAATTTATAATTTTTAAATATTATTGTGATTTTTAAACAATTTTTTATTATGTTATTTTTATAAAATAACATTATGGTCAATTTTGAAACTATTCATTCATTTGAATTTAAATAAAATCCTAAAATAAGTTATGTTCAAAATAAAAGGTTTAATAGATTAATAAAATTACTTATTTGTATATAAAATTAGTGGATTGCATAAAATAGTTCATATAATATTTATTTAAATATTTTTAAAACCATTTACTTGATATTTTAATCAATAAAATAATTCCAATATCACAATTGTGTCACATTTAATGATATTAATTTAATCCATAAAAATTATAAATAAATTAAAATGATGTAGATAATTTTATTATATTTCTGTATACTATTCATGTTCTTTATTTCAGGAAGTTTATCACTAAATTAAAATTATTATACTTATAATATTTAAGAGAGTGACATGTCGTCACTTTATTTTGTTTCAATAATAATTAGATTATTTTCATAGTCAAAATACCATAATATTTATAAATTATGACCGTTAGGTTATATGTTTCTACTTTTATTAATCAAATAGAACTTTAGCAGGTGTTAAGGTAATTTTATAATCTTATTTTTACCCACAATTACCCGATTTACCTTTAACTAGAGTAAAACAATTATCGTAGTTACTATTAATAGTAAAAAAAAATAAACCTATCCTATTAACATAAAATGGAACCATTTAATTAAAATATATAATCCATTTTAAAAAATTCAAAACACATAAGTTTCAATAATTAATTTAAAATTAATCTCGTTATGAAAACAAGTTTTAAAAGTTAAATCACTTCCAATGATTGAAATGTTTTTACCTATGAATTCAATGTAAAATAAATAGTAATGACATTTATTAAATTAAATGGTAAAAATATATTCTATTTATACTTTAAAACCATTAAATATTTAAATTTAACCATATATATTATTGCAATGAAAAAAGTAGTTTTTAATTCAAATATAGCGTGTTTTTAGTATTCATTAAAATTTGAAAGTTATCAGAATAATATGAAAATTTTATCCAAAGTAAATTTTTATAACCTGATTCCAAATGAGAAATTTATTTTGTCCAATTTAACTTATAAACCTGTAAAAAACTAGATATAATGTGGGTGTGCCATCAAAAGGCGGAAAAACTGCAATTTTAAAAAAATACTTATTTAACCCGAAAAAATTATTTTGTTCACATACCATGTTTTAGAAAATTTGTAAGATGAATAATAATGTTATAAAATTCAAAATGTAGTCAATAATATTTATGATGGCTAGTTCATAAAATTATAATATTATATCATTGTTTAGTTAAACCTGGTATTGCGTACAACAAATGCTGTCGAGGAAGGCCGTGATTTTGTGTAATGCAAGCCAATTCAGGTTTGTGTGTAGTGGTAGACACTTTTTTTTTCTGCGTATAGCATAAGATAATTTTGGTGTAGCGGAATAAAAAGATATAAGAGAAATTAAAAATTATATATCTTATAAAATCTCGGTGTGTTAAATTCTACCCCCGTTAAAATGAATTTCGCCCTCAAAATTTTTTGGGGTTATAAATGATTTATTACTTGTTAGTTTCTTTCATAGAAACACATATCATAAAAAGTAATACCAAATTTTAACATTAAAAACTAATTTATGAAATGTAACGGTTACCCAAATTAATTAATCACTGGGTTTCCACATAGGAGAACATATGTTAAAATATTGATTTGGAAGAGAAATATGCCCATCATGTTCTGATGGAGAGTGGTAGAGGAAATGGCTATGAAAAATAAAACAGTTACAAAGCCATAAATTTTTGATGATCTAAGGTACCATCTGATTCATCAGATATATGAGCACTAGGACAACATTATTTGTTTTATAGATCATTTCCCTAAAGCTAAAGAAATTGGAATTAGAATAAATAATTTCATGAGTTTGGTACAATATCAATGTTGGTCGTTCCTTAGACAATTTCCAATTCATCTCTTTAATTAAATGAAGTTGAATTTTTCATTCGTGATGTGTTAGTAGATCATGTGATATAATGATGGGTAATTCCATCTTTCACACACAAAAGGTTATAAAAAGTTATCAAATATACATAAGTCCATCTATAGTGAGATTAATCATATATGGTTCCTAAAATGGACTTATACTTCTTATATCATTCCATTAAATAAATTAAAACTAATTTATACTAACCAGAGACTTCCTGTATGCCAGTGGTATTCGATAAAGTCGTATTGCACTTTAGTTTTGGGTTCGATTCCCAGAGCCTTGTCTGACGTGACGGTTTGTCGCCTGTTCTTCATGTTGTCCTTTTTCTAAAAGTATACTATTATAAAATTCTAGAAATAATATGGAAAGACAAGTTCTATCATTAAATAATACTATCTGATTACAAATATAATCCATTAAAATTTTTAGGCTTATCCAAAATACATATGTTCAATCTCATAGTGTAAAGAAAACTATTACTTGAAAGGTTACATAACAAGCACATGAATACCATCATTTATCCCCCATATATCATAAGATATATCTTGTTGGTCACATTCCAAACCTATGAATACCTTAATAATGTATTACCTTAGATCCTTAGTGAAAATATAAGGGTTGTCAAAAGTTAACTCATTCCACATACTAAAATTCAAAAATTTCTATATACTCAATCCATGATATAACTTTGTCCTTATATCAGTCATGAGCTCATTTCAATTTTTTATCCCTTCATTATGCGCATATAATCTTTTTTCCAAAAATATTTCAAACACTTTTCATGGTTACCTGTACCATATAATTTTTGAAAACCAATACATAGATATTCAAAAATTCCAAAATACCATAAATGAGATTCCATTATACTATTTTGAAATCACATTACATAAACACTTAATAATTACACGACAACATTTTCATACTCAAATGCACAAATAGGAATCACATGTGACTTCCCTTTATACTTTTTCTTAAGAGGTTACTCACGCTGATCATCAATAACCCTTGGGTTAGGGCATTTATTAGAATAATGTCCCATTTCCTTGCACATGAAGCATTGAAGTGTTGGTGGAGCGTTATCTGTAGTCTTTTCTCTATTCCCTTCATTAGAAACATTTTTTCCATTAAATTGACACTCAGCTGCTGAATGACATTCTATTCCACAGATGAAACATTTTATAGTACCTTTTAGACAATCTCCACCATGCTTCTTTCTATACTTTAAGCATAATGAAACATTCACCTTCTTTTCACCATTGTCCTGAGCTTTTTTCCTTGAACTTAATCTTTTTTTCTTGTCAAAACCATGAGATGGATATGTAACACCAACATCTAGTTATACCATGATATCACAATGAATAATTTTTTCATAGCAACTGAAGTCTCTTATAGATAATTCCCTTATAATATTTGGTTTTAATCCGCTGAATAATCGATCAACTTTACATTCAGCTCGGATGATAAATCCAGATGCAGATCTTGCAATTCTTTTAAAATTATCTTCTCATATACCAAAAAATTAATCATCCTTCTGCTTAAGAACATGGAACTCCTTTTCCATCTTTTTTTGAAGAATAAGGGGGAAGTACTTACAGAAAAACATGTTCGTGAGGTTATCCCATTCCATGGATTCAATTTCATCATGGGGCCTTGTATTCTTAATTAGCATCCACCACTGGTCATCTTCACCATCCAAACCTTAAACAGATAAAATGAATTTTTCATGTTCTGAACATCGAAGTATGGAAAATACATTTTCAGTGGTACTGATCCATTGTTTAGCAACAAGTGGATCAGAAGACCCATTGAAAGAAGGTGGATGTTTCCTCATGAAGGACTCAATAGAATATTGTTCCCTTCATTAATCATTTGGGAATCCAGAATGAATCATAGCTTGTGTAAGTAGAGAAATAATATTTTTAACTCCATATCCAATAACATTGGTTTGTTTAGGAGGACAATAAGTGCATTTTCCATTACATTGATAAACACAGCTCTTTCGGCTTCCGACCATCATCAAAAACCCAAAAAGAATAGTTTGAGAGGCAAAAAATCAAGCTGGAAAAACAACATAATAAATGGGAAGTACATTCAATATATAACATCTTATGTTTAATTATAAGGTCGTTACCGTAATTCTTGGACTATAACCTATACTAATACTAAAACTTAGTGACATCCATAGTCATAACTTAGAAATATCTCTAGGGATCTCACTAAAGATTTTACATCCTAGTTTCTAAATCTTAACTAAACCTTTCCCCTGATACCAACTGTAGAAACCTAAGCTTGAAGTACATGGAAATTACATTACTTTTGAGGAATACTTATTACATAAAAAAACCAACACTCAAGGATCATAACAGTTTAGTGTCTTCGGAAACAAAGAACATAATCATCTAATCATGGTGAAAGATCTTCAACTACTCCCATAAAGATATTCCCATTTTGTTTTCCTACCTAAAACCCTTAATTATATCCTGGAGAAAGAAAAAATATAAAGGGTGAGCTAAAATTCTTAGAAAGGGTAATCAGGGAGAACAAAAAACAAACCACATGCATTTTAACTTAAAAAATGGCAATAATGTTTAAACATCAAAATCTAGAGCAATGACAGATAGCATGGCAGTACATAAGGCATAAATCGGAATGGAACATAAATCATGATAAAATGGAAGGGAAATAAAAAATTTAATTGTGGAAAACCATTATGCACATGATATGATTTCCATTGTAGCCAAAGCATTACTAACAAGACCATCATGGTGGAAAAAGTCCCTTTCTGAATCAAGTTCACACCTCATTCTAGTCCTATATCACTGAACCATATTAACTTATACTTCTAGACATGTCTATCTCATGAGAGATAAATCATTACCCAATTCCTTAGAGGGAGATATAGGTCCCACCTATCTCATAATGAAATCATTCTTACTTGTACCACAACATAAACATAAATCATTCATCATAACCCAAATAATAAAATGGGTTTCATAAACATCATCCCATTATATCATAATCCATATAAAAAAATGGATATCATTTCGTTATAATAAAAGTGAAACCATGTAAATTATAGAGACATTATAAAATAAACATACACATATGAAATAATATCCTCTTAGATGGAAAATTATTTTGATAAACCACTTGAAATTAATTCTTGAGGAAAATATACTTTCTTCTTCAAAATAATTTTCTTTCACAAAAGTCATTTAATTTTAAAAGAAAAGGATTTTGGTGAAAATAATCATGAAAAAATGTTGAGGATGTTTTATGTAAGTAAGTCATTATGAAACCGTAAAAATCATTTCATGCCATATAAGTTAAAAAAACATTCTTCTCGTAATTTGGCCAAAAAAGTCAAAATGTACCTCATTCTAAAAACTCCAAAAGATTCCTTTAATATGTTTTACTAAAACTAAACAATAGGTAAAATTGGATTAAAAAAATTGTAAGAGGATAGAAATAATAATATATATTGAGGAATCATGGATTTGGATATTAAATTTTCCTTAGTAAATTCTAAAGTATAAACAATCTCGGATAAAAATGAGATTGCGAAATTTTCCCTAACCTTAGGTCTGATTTGCTTCGTACATATCCGAACATCCTGTATAATGATTTAAATAATTTCATTAACTTATTATAGAATCATATTATTTTTTATTATATCATATATGGTCATATTATTATCTTCTTAATAGTAATAATTCATTGCTACTTCTTATTCAAGTGTTCATTGCTTTATGTTCTTATGCATGTTTTGTCGAATAAATTCTTATTCTTCTTTTTAGGATATAGATAACTCATTCCCATAACGGTATTAGTGTAATATATATCATATTTATTAATTAAATTCATTTATATAATCATTATTCAATGAAGATCATGTAGAACGAGTCACATCACATCGTGGAGACGGTAGGCCATACGTACGCACGAGGGATGATATCATTCCCATGATCGTGGAATTGTATTGAAGTGAATGTATAATATTTTAGAATCAATATAATATTACAATAATCATATATATTTATTCATTACACAATTATACCCATCCACGTATGGTGGTGGTTGAAAACAAATTACATCACTGTGTGGAGACAGTGTTCCGTACGTACGCACGCGCGGTGATTTAGTTTTCCGTAGGATGGATAGAAGGTGAAACGAGGTTGTTTAATATTTATAATAACATATCATTATATGAGTGATACTTATTTTATTAGTTCATAATGAAAAAACTAAATAAGAGGAAGTATAAGAAGAAATAAATTTTAAAGAATCAGTACCAGATATTACCTCTTCTTCGACACGCCTCTTTGAAACCTCCTCTTAGGGCACTAAAATTTGTCATTGAAGAAGACCAGGACCTATAGTATGTTTCTATGGAAGTTTATAAGATAAATTTGCGGGGTTTGTCTGGGATTTAAGGCTCAAAATTGTGTGAGGAGGAGACGAAGGAGGTGCCCTTTTATAAGGGTGGAGAGGGGAACCTTTAGAAACCTCAAAATATTAATTATAATAAATTCAAACCCCACATAGAAACCACCAAAAATGACTCATATCCTAATAATAGATGATATAGGGATGTAATATCATCAAACAATAAAAATTAGACATGATGGGAATTTAATTTAAACATTATAAACTTGTTTTATCATTATTTAATCTATTTAATTATATTTGTGGTAATAAGATTATAAATTTTAAATTGTTATAAATAATTACTTATGTGTTGTGAATTGTAAATAATTGGATAATTAATGAAATTTTAGACCATATAAATTTTAATTTATAATTTTTAAATATGTTTGTGATTTTTAAACAATTTAATATTATGTTATTTTTATAAAATAAAAATAGTGTCAATTTTGATAGTATTCATTCATTTGAATTTAAATAAAATCCTCATAGAGATATGTTCAAAATAAAAGCTTTAATATATTCATAAAATTTAATATTTATATATAAAATTAGTGGACCACATTAAATATTTCATATAATATTTATTTTAATATTTTTAAAACCATTTATTTGATATTTCAATCAATAAAATAATTTCAACATCACTATTGTGTCACCTTTATTGATATATATTTAATCCCTTAAAATTATAAATAAATTCACATACTCTAGATAATGTTATTATATTTAATCAGAATATTCAGGTTTGATGTTTCATGATTTTTAAAACTAATATTAAATTATTATACTTCTAAGATTTAAGAGAGTGACATGTTGTCACTTGAATTGGTTTTAATAATAATTAAATTA
Source organism: Viscum album (assembly GCA_963277665.1). NCBI lineage: Eukaryota > Viridiplantae > Streptophyta > Magnoliopsida > Santalales > Viscaceae > Viscum > Viscum album. The sequence goes on from OY728157.1 coordinate 2,013,676,233, forward strand.
TATTCATGGTCAAAAGTCCATAAAATTAATCTATTATCACCCATACGTTATATTTGTCTCTTTTAAGTCATCCAATAAAATTTTGGTAGGCGTTAGGTTAATTTTATAATCTTATTTTTACCCTTAATTACCTTATAATACTTTAACTGAAGTAAAAAACATTACCGTAGATACTATTCATAATATCAAAAAAAAATTAAAAGTAACCTATTAACCTAATTTAGATTCACTGAATTAAAATATGTAATCCATTTTTCAAAATTCAAAACATAGATGATTCCATAATTAATTTAAAATAAATCCCATTGTTAAGAAAACATGTTTTAAAAGTTAAAACATTACCAAAGATTGAAAAGTTTTTACCTATAAATTCAATGTAAAATTAATGGTATTGACATACATTATATTAAATATTAAAAATATATTATATTTATACCTTAAAACCACTCAATATTAAAATTTAACCATATAACTTATTGTGATATAAAAAGTTGTTTTTATTTAAAATATAGTGTGTTTTTACTATTCATTAAAATATGAAAGTTATTAGAATAATATGAAAAATTTATCCAAACTTAATTTTTTTATCCTTATTCCATTGAAGAATTTTATATTGTCAAATTGAAGATATAAACCTTTAAAAAACTAGATTTAATGTTGGTACTCCATCAATAGTTTGCAAAACTGCATTTTTTGAAAAATAATTATTTTACCAGAAAAATATATTTTGTTCACATACCATGTTTTAGATAATGTTTAAGATTAATAATATTGTTATAAAATTCAAAATTTATTTAATACTATTCATTATTTCTACTTCATAATATTATAATAATATATCATTGTTTAGGGAAACCCGGTATTACGTACTACACACACTATCGAGGAAGGTCGTGATTGCATGTAATGTAAGCAATGTCAGGGTTGTGTGTAGTGCAATAATCTTTTGTTGTTTCATACAACAAAATATAATTTTAGTGTAGCATACAACAGAATATATAAATGAAATAAAAAAGAATATATCTTATAAAATATCACGGTGTTACATTGTGAGATCAATTATGAGTTATTTGAGTCTTCCATTATCCATTTATTGATACATGTTATAACCAAAATAAAAAAATACTAAACCATGTTCAAGAAATTATAATATTGTATATCATACTATTTATGGAATGGAATGTGACTTGTGTTGTCATACATACATGTGCAGGGTTGGGATGATTTGGTTAATCCTACTTTAGGTTACAAAAATTCACCCCAAGGTATAAATTTTACCTTTGTGGGATAAACTAAAGAAACAAGGGTATATTGCGTACATGTCTCCTCAAAGAAAATGATAATACTGGAAATTCGATATATATTTTCCAAATAGGAGTATATCATTATAACGGACTGTTGTAGTGGGATATAATTTGACGATGATGAGGATCAAGGTGTATAAGAGTTGGCACATGATTAGATTCTCCAAATCTCCCTCAGGGGTGAAACTATTAATTACAAACAAGTACTACTTATTAGTATAATATGGGTTAAGTACATACAATGGTAAGGTTTTATAGTCACTAATTATTTTGACTCATTTTTAATTGATAATAATTATCCAATTACCAATAAAGAAGAATCAGGTGGAACAAATATTTTGAATGAGAATAAACATGGGAATTTTAAAATGGATTCTATATAAAAAAACCCTATAAATCTTTGTATATTTTATATTAGATCTGAATACTATTGGATACACAAGGATATTTAAGATAAAACGAAACATGGAAGGTCAAGTTATTAAGGAATGGCTATTTGGAATGTCTTTTAAATAATGTCCTAAAATTTAAAATAATGAAACATTTTCACAATTCTCAATACTGAAATCCCATAGAATTATAATTTCCATTATGGATTACCATGACCATGATATTTGGAAAATTTATTCCAGAATATAAATCCATAACCAAAACCATTCAGTATGACACAACCTCAAGGGTTTGTGACTCTAAAATAATTCGACCTTATATAAAAATTGAAAAAAATCCATTTTTGTGTTAAATCCAGAATCTATGTTGTGGTACATTTTTTTGATGAATATATAAAACAATTTGTTTTTAAAATGTACTAGTGAGATCCCTTTAACTAATTAATATATAGTGGCATTTTATAGATTTATCAATTGTATAAGTTAATGACATGTTATACTTGGGAAATGAAATACTTGTCTTATAGTTTGTTAAGGAGTGGTTGAATAAATTATTCTTTATGAATAACGTGGGTGAGGTATCATATATTCATAGGATAAAGATCCATTATGATATATCCACAAGTTTTCCTAGCCTATGTCAAATCACATATATTCATAAGAAACTAAATAGAATCAAATTGGAACTATCCAATAGGGTACTATTATGAGCATAAGATTCAATTCATATTTCTAGGAAAATGTATACCTATTGAAATGAGGAATGAAATAAAATTGTAAGGATACAAAATGCAGTAGTGATTTGGTCAGTCATGACTATTATTCAATATTCTTGGATAAATTTACATATGCATTATGTATCATAGGAAAATTTCATGCTGACTTATTTTAACACCAATGGATTGAATTCAAGACTATATATACGTATTTAAGGGGTATAATGTATATGTTCCTTGTTTATGGATAAAATGATGAGTTATTCATTAATGTATATGATTATTATAGTTTCTAAAAATATCAATACTAATTGAATTAAAAAACAAGATACATATTCATATATAATGGAGTTGTTGTGATCTGGTTGTTCACAATGAATGTTGTGGTAAAAAAATTTACATTAAGGTATGAGTATATTACATCCTTTGATATAGCCAAAAATGTCGTACAGATGGGAAAATTCATCAACGATTTTGACAAGGTAACTAGCCGTAATGATCCAATCACACAAAGTTGTTCTAAAATAGTAGTGATTCCACTCAAAAAATAGAAAATGTCACATCAATGGATAAAGATTGCACATTCGATGTTTCATTTCATGAGAAATTTTTCATAGAGAGGGGATGATTCAGTTAACAATTTTTCCAGGGAAAAAATTGTGAGAAACACATTAAATAAATCAATAACTCAACAAAAAATTATTATAATGTGAGTTCTAGAGGACTAAATGTTTTAGGTAATTGGATCTAGACAAAGATGGAATATAGTGAGTTTGATTTTAAGGACTGACTATTGTAACTTTTATTAAATTTATATTTTATGTGTTAAATATTACTAAACCATATTATTACATTTTGGTAATTTTTTACACTAATTTAATGTAATAATGTTCTAGGGTATAAGTCAAATTGAAATGTTTATTGGTGTTCCCCTATATGAAAACAACATTGAAGATGTTTGATAATATTTTCAAAACATGTGGAATACATTGATAGGTTAATGTGAAGGGATACATTTTACATATAATACAAAATGTGAGTACTCATATAGAGATTTGTCTTCTTCACAAGAATTCCACACATAATACTCTATAAGATGGGATATTATGAGGAAAACCCCACTAGTAGAAATTATACTTTTTTGGGTGTCATTATATATTCTTATTAATGAGTGTGTGTACTAGTCCTTATACATTAATATTATCATTGATTAATTTTTCCTCTCACCCACATAAATTATATGATGAAAAAAGATGAATCATGTTTTTTTGGTGAAGAAGGGTACAATTTGTGGGTCATGATTTTCATGCCATTAATGGATAAGTTTATGTAGGATTTGACCATTCCATCATTATGATAGGTGATGTCTCTTCCAAATGATTGGAATTGATCACTCTCTAATTTTTTTTGTTATTGTGTGATGAAATTTTTATTTCAGATAGTAGAATAATGATTTATTATGTATATGGGTTATTAAAATAGTAGTGAAACTTATTTGTTGATACATATTCAAAAGGGTTTGTATTACATAGTGACTGTACATATGTGGTTACCATCTTTGAAGAATAAATTTTTTTCTATTAAGTTCCATGACCAATTTCTAGAAATTAATTATGTACATTAGTAAACACTAGCTAATGAAAATGAAAAAGGACCATAGAGGTTCAAAAGCTATGGGTTTTTGATGATATAGACAAAATTATATTTGAATTAACAATTTGAATTATTATTATTCCTAATGCCGATGGATAATTTTATTCAAATTTAATGAAAAAATATTAATTGATGAATTAAATAATTAAATTAAATATATTTTTGGATGTTCAAAATATAATAGAGGAGTTAGAATGGACCCAGACCATTTCTGGTGAAAAATAATAATTATAATGTAGTTAAACAATACTGCTTATTGTGCATGTTTCCAAACACCATAAAATAAAAATAATTATATTATTCAAATATAGTGTGTGGTTTATTGAAGTATGTAATATTATTTAAGGTTTTTATAAAATTAAATATTTATTTTAACATAAAACCCAGCTCTGTAAGTATATGATTATGTCTATTTTGTAGGTTGTGCAGTCATGAATTGAAAATTGATGTGAAAAATGAATTCAATATTGACTCCTATTTAAATATTCCATCAAAGAAATTGGAATTAAATATATATCCCCTGAAGATCAAAGGATAATTAATCAACATGAATAACCAAATGAAATTAAATTTTGACACTAAATCCTAGATATTTATTGGAGTTATACAGGGCTCAATGGAGAATTCATGGATCACATCTATTGTGATTATATCCTTTAATTATCATTTAACTATGAATGAAAACTAAAAGGGAGTTTTTATATGATCAAAATCTACTTCAAATAAAGAATCCTCATATAAATTTTTTATTTATTATTATAAAAAATAAATTAATGATAAATGTGACATGCAATATCCTCAATTAGGGTTTTAGGAAACTCAATATAAAATAATATTTTAATATATATCTCACCATAACATGCTTACGCTATCCCTAGAACCAAAAATCAAGACATTTTCTCCTCAAATAAGATCATATCTCTTTATCTTGATGTAAAAGAATCAATTGAATCAATATTCATCCTCAATATATGGTGTTTGATAGTGAATGGTTGATCAACACCATTAACATGCAAGTCATCCTCTTCCTAAATATCGTTAAGAGTATCATCATTAAAAATATATTGATGTGTAGAAGATGTGATCACATTGATAAATTCTATATGATTCATCATCTTCATATTTCTTATCTTCTCCTTTCTAAATAATATGGTATTCAGTTTTGGTAACTCATATGCCTCTTTACTCTTCTCATCTTGTTATTCTTCATTACCATCGGAAGACAACTTATTATCTCTCTAAATAGTATTAGATAATCCGTACACAATAGTCACGATCATTATCATAAATAAAGAGAAATTTTTTTCTCTATCCCTTCTTCTTAATCCCACATTATCGTGTTTTAACCGTAATATTCCTAGAATTAAAGAAATACTATTTCTATATTTATAATATGTAAATTCAATTATATTTGGAACCGTAATCATCTCAATATTATCATTTAATCACTGAACATAACGACATGGTATTTCCCCCGGCATGAACTATGTATTCTTAATATTCAATATTTTAACACAATTGTTATTCTAAAATTAGTCATCTTTCCAAATGAAATATTTTATTACTTCTACTATATATTTGTCAATATTTTATGACAATATTTTTTAAATCCTTATACATTCATTATGGAATAATCAACCAGTGATCTTCTTATTTTCTCAACCATTCATCCTTATGACATGAATTGAATCATGATAATTCAAAGAATAGTGTTTTATAAATATGATGAATATCTTGTATATAACATTTATGAGATCAAATATTTTACCATAATCAATAATATATTCATAATTCAAATTAAAAAATAGTATTCATATGTTACCATGGATTTATATGAAATATCATAAATTTCGTATATTATATATTTCATAGGCTTTAATATCTTCTGTGTCAAAATGTGTTTTTTCTCTATTCTATATTTTTTGTATGAACATTAGAAAAAATCTTCCATATAAACTGTTTTATATTACACATCATTATGAAAAACCAATATCCATTTATGAAATTATATGAATCATATTTTAACTCCAATGTATTCTAATTTTTCTATTATTGAATGTTATATATCACTTTTGTAATGACCACAGTTTTTTCAGGTTGTTATATTCAAGAGATATTGGATTTTTTTGTCCAAAAGTTAGGGAAACATTGATAATTTTTACTTCAATTAAAATTTATAGCATCTTTATATGTCAAGAAAATTATCGAAATTATTTCATAGGAATATGATATATTTCAATGGATTGTATGATATTTCACGCACAATTGGGGTGAATTTTCAATGATATTTGTGTGTGCATGGATTATTATTCCATAATAGGTGGTGTTTATGAAATTGTGGATGACTAATCAGGGAATCACACAAAAGAATGAAATTATTAATAACATCGTTTTAATATGAAACATTATGATTAGATTTTGTCACAGATTGGTGGATTTGTGTTGGGGTTTTGGGGAAAGAAAATTATATTTTGTATTTGTGTCATGTCAAAGTTGAGGGTTCCTATAATGTACAAGAGTATTCAGGTAACTTAAAACTTACATTAGACACTAGTTTATGTATTTTTGAGTTATTATTTTTTTAGGTGAATCCTAGTGAATAATATTTTTATGTTGGGTGGGTTTTAGTGCCATAATTTGGGGGTAACAGATGTAGCAAAGTTAGAGGAAATCATGCAGCTATCCGATATAAAATATGCATATTGTCTAGAGAAGGACAAGGGGTAGAATATTATTTTATCATGGTGAGTAATACCCATATTAATTTTCAAATTAAATCATGTGATTTAGGATATTGGTGAAAATCAATGATTAAAATTCCATGTGTGTTCATAGAAGTGGAAAAAACCCTCACATGGTTTGTGAAAATTTTGGTAAATCATGCAACTAAACCATGAATGGGGATTCAATTAATCCAAATTTTGTATTATAAACTAGAAAAATTACTAAAAATCACATTATTTGTTCTATTACTTGGTATATCAAACCTAGGGGCTCTGATGGTGATTCATAGTGCCTCCTCTCCCTACATACTCCAAATATGAATGGTCTATATAATTTTTACAGGTAGATTCATGGTACGATGTTATTTATTCATCTATTAATATTTTATATTCTAGATGTAATATTTATTTCTTGAGAAGAATCATATATCCCTATTATTTTGGTCAGATATATTAAATCAATTATAATCAAATATAGAATTCCTAGATATCTGATATATTTTTGAAGTAGAAAATTAACATATCATGTTTGAGAAGATCTAGATCATCAATTTATAGAGAATATATTATGCTATGTTGATGTGGATTAAAACTGTTCTCATGATATATTCCTTATATACATATTATAGAGAATTTATTTATACGGATTGGGTCATTTGATGTAAATGTTGGTGTGTGGGCATGAGTCATGTGACATCCCCATATGGATCAAGGAAATTTTAATCTACTCATTTAATATTGGAAGTAATTATATTATTGAGACTTTTTATTGATATAGTTTACATTAATATATCATATCTATATTCCTATTATATATATACCCACATGATATGGAATGTTGTTGTGTGTGGTTAGACCATGAAACCTTTTTGGATTGACTTGTATGATCCATTCAGTGCTTAAACATTTATGATTTTATATCATTGAAAAGTAATTTTTGATATCTTATGATTATTCATTTTTATGTTTTACCTTCATTTTTGTAGTTTAATTGTGTACGAAATATTTATTATAATGATTTTTTTATTTCGATGTGATGTCATACACGTGGTTTAGTGGATAGCTATTAAAACCTCTCTTTCAGTGATCATGTTGACAAAAGGCCCTAATTGATGTTGTTGTTCCCTTAAAGTGGGATTTTTGATGACATACCTAATTAGTATTCTATCCATATAAATATGTGAATCTATAGTTCTTGGAGTGTAATTATCCCATTGCATAAAAATGTCATTTACCATTAGAATATGTTCTATAGTCTCGCATTAGGTACTAATGTGGAATGTCCTTTTGTATACATAAAGTTAAATTATTATGGGTGTTCCAAGAATGTGTACCATCAGAGTAGTGTCATGGGCTAGAGGAGAAACATTGCCTTACATGTGGGTATTATGATTATATTCCAAAGTGTAATGTTAGTTTTCATTAGATGTTGATGAATTTTCATATAATGAATTTTATAATACGATGAACACTTTAGACATTATTCTATCATTGCAGTGATATAGGTATGATTGGGGTTTGGGGTAGCTAGGTTATCTCATGATTTCTTGGAATCATATTATTTTAATATTTTATGAGAATTTATAATTCTATCCTAACATATAAATATATATACATGTACACTTTTTTTCAGGTTGTGATGATGTTGTACTACAAGGTCTACAGTCATACCATAAATTGGTATCATAGTACACGTGTATAATTCTTAACTAGAGAACCCGAGAATATAATGTGATGAATGCCAGGTTACTTATAATATTTTAGTTAATATATGTATTTGGTGCTGTGAAAGACTTTGAAAATTTTTCTCAACATATCATATTTACATATTCTAGTTGTACTAATTTTACAAGTTCATCTTCCAAATTTGGGGTCTATTTTGTTTAACATAGATGGAAATACAATTAAATTTGTTAAAACATATTGGTTAAATTATTTTCCATTTTAATGTTTGTTTTGGATACATAAATTTATATATATTTATTTTATGGAGGGTGGATATGATTACCAAGGGTAAGCCTCCTTATCTCATAACTAGACCATCATCCCTAGTTCGCAACCTCGTGTATATGGGGATGTTAACCTGAGTTCTGTTGGAAAATGGGATTGGACATAGTGATTTGCATTAGGGTTCTACAAAATTTATAAAAGGGAGGATTCCTTTCCTTCATTTACTTATCCTTGGATATGGTATAAATTATATGTGTAGTGTGGAGAAAGGGTAGGGGAGTTTCCATGTGTATGTATATCATACGGGTAATATAAACTCGGAGTTTCCATGATGGGAATGTAGTGTAAATTTATGGGATTTGGGTCCAATCATTCATCATGAATAGGCACATAGTATCACAGGTCTTGTATTGACCTATTGTTGATGCATAGTAATTATTTACTTAAATTCCATTATTTTGACAAAATATTCAGTGATATAATTTGATTCTCAATTATCATGTTATATATATGTTGGAATTTATTAGTTGAAATTATAAATGATTTAATGTTTCTTATATATTTAAATGATTGTGGCTATTGTGTAGTTATGGAGGTCTAGGCCAGATTCTACGATTAAACTAAGGATTTATACATTTTGTGTGGGTATCTGGTAAGATATAAATTCCTATAGAAATTATTAATGTTTTTATTATAACAACATATGTATTGGACATAATAAATCTATAATATATGTTCTAAAAATATGTTTTACATTTCAGAATAAATTCCTACATAAATATTCTTAATTGTGTCACCGAATGAGGTACACCAAAAGAATATTTCATGGGAGGATATGGTAGTTCCTTCATAGTTTATTCGTGATTATTCACATGTGAATGAACCAACACTCACATGGGTTGTTTGGATAATAAACCAACCCCTTCATAATGGTTTACAGGCTATAAATACATAGGGTGGCGGGGTCTCGATTTCGATGGTTGACAATTCATATGATTTATAACTCTAGTACAAATCTTCCTTTCAGGGAACTGGTGGTCCTTAGGATATTGACTATTCAGTTAACATTGTCAAGGTAATATTCAATTTGGTAGATAAACATGAATAAAGGAGGTTGAAGTGAAATTCCTTTACGATCTAAGGATTACATTGAGTATAGTTATGTGTTAAAGGGAAGGACAAAAAGTGTAAGGATATTACCTAGGAGGATGTTAAGGATTTATTATTTGTGTAATTTTATCCTAACCTCTAAATGTGGAATGAGAATAGGATTTTTTGAAACATCAATTGAATACCTTATTGGTCTATTCTTACTTTTCACATTTTATAATGTTTCTATTTTATTCAAATATTTTATATAGTAATGTGATTCATAAGTCTCAAAATATTTATATTGGTAATTATATAGATTATATATTTCATGTTATGTGATTTATGTAATGAAATATGATGAGGTTCTCAATATGGCCCTAACATTTTAGAAGGGGCTAGAAGAGGATAATATTACAAGACTCTTTTTACCTTACAATTGACTAACAATTGAACTTACCAATTCGGAAACATGATCAATTATTGGGGGTAGTATGTGTATGTGTGAAGAGGTAAAATAGTGTGGAAGATATATGAATTAGAGGATGACCTCATCTACCCTCTCAATGTGAGGAGGTTCTACCATTTTCTATAATTTTACACATAATGTTTATTTTAGTGAATTTTGTGTGAAGAAACCATGGAACTATCACCATTGATATAAGTTGGGCCATGACTATCAATTTTTATCTATGGTTTCTTGTTAGGATTTTAGGATTATAGGTAAGAGTGAATTCATAGACCAACATCATTAGACCCAGATATTATAAATGCTAGTGAATAATGTGAATTATGCACCACAATGGAAATGTCATGCTCCATAATCATGTATGATGTATATAATGGGGGATTTTATAGTTTTTGTAGGATAGATACCATATAAAATAAGATTTATGGTTTTGATTTTAACTATGTGATCTTTGGTAATGTTAAATATAGAATTATTTATGTATTTTATATCTACTCTTGTTGTTACTCCAATACAGTAAATGGTTATGTTATTATCTTATTTTACCTATCTTTTCAGGCCATTAGGATAAAATTATTATTGAATATTGTAATTTCCAATGTGTATCATAGGTATTATTAAATAAGTGTATCTGTGAGACTTCATTATCTTAGGGACGACTAGTTTTGATGTGATAATTGTAATGTTTTATTTTAATAGAACTCAAGATCATATTAGTAGAGGCTAGAGATGTGTATCTTTATCAAAACCTAGAGGAATGAGGTTCATATTTACGAATGAGTGGTATATTGGAGTAGGTAGTATTTGATTTTACTTGATCATAATTGATGTAATCCAAACACCTGAATCAGGAAAGGCTCTCACCACCGAATTAGTTGTAACCCAACCAGTCTTCCCTCCATTGGTGGATTGTTTTCATGATGATTACCTAGATAATATATCAATTCTTCCACTATATATAGGAAATTAAAAGGATATTGATACTATACCTGGGGAGTAACCGATATTGATTCCTCTATACCCAATAAAAACATCTGATTTGGGAGTTTAAGGTTCGGTTAAAGTACACGGAGAAAATAAGATTTTCCAGAACGAGAAAATGTCTTTCGAGTACTATGATGTCTTATTTATATAATTCGGATTTTAGAATAAAAATATGTTAGGACTAAATGATGTTGAATTATGTAACTAAGAAGAATAGATACATTTTACCTTGTTTTAAAAATCAATTTGTTCTATTAGAGGGGTCTTAATGTTTTTCCAAGAATGATATTTGGAAAAGTTTCCATTATATGTGGGTTAGATATGAGGATATTCAAATGAAATTTTTAGGGGTATATATGAAATTTATGAAAGAAATTTCATTATTTATGACATGAAAATATTTATATAATCGTTAATGTAGACTATCGAAATTATTTTACCTTAATACCATTACATTATCCACATTTTATTCATAGATAATATCCAAATATATTCAAGGACATTATATATACATGTTAGGTGACTAGATATTTTTTCATTAAAAATTGAGAAAAAAGGACTTGTAAGTAAACTAAAAATTATCATATTTGGATTAAAGTGGAATAATTAGATATTATATTAATTTATATGATATTAATATCCATGGACTCCGAGAAAATGGTGGTTATGATGTCTCAAGAATATCCTGAGAACATGTTTGAAATCATAAGTTTCTTTGTACTTATATGTATTATTTATATTTCTTTAAGGAATTATAGTTTTTAAAGCATCGATGATTGATTTGACAAAGAATGGGGTGAATTTTTAGTTGTATGATAACTTTTAAGTTGAATTCTTAGGGCTGAATAAGATATTTATGAAATATATAGTTTTTATTCATCCAAATAATTGGATTGGATACACATGGTACTGTATTTTTTTAGGTGTTGGTATGGTATCTGTGTAAATTCATAAAGAATAGGTTTTCAAATATGTTTTGTATCATCTCAAAAAAAAAATGAAAAACTACACAATGCACGACATATATATTGAAGCATTTATACATCACTATATGTGTAGCAGACGTTTTATCATTTATGAAAGGTTTATTTTATAAATGTGTTGAAAATTTTTTAATTCATATTCTCTAAATAAGAACTCAATATATGGACGATCTATTGAGTGATATATCTATAGATATTTTATTTTGAGACATGTAATTGCCCTAGGAAAACTAATGCAGTCATAAATTTTCTCATCAACAACACGTTAGAGGGATGCTAGAATAAAGCTAGCCATTTTTTTGTGGAGTTGTGTCCAATGTATTTGATGGGTGAATGGATTACAGATTACTTTGAGGATATTGGATTCATAAATATTTCACATCTATTTATCACGAATTCTTTAATATTCTTGGTAAAATAATTCTTCGTGTAAAATATCGTCTGTGTACTGATGAAGAAGCACAAGGTAGGGTATGGTTCAGTCCCATGATGTTCATTAGATTATTTAAATATGATCTATGTTCATTGCATGTTAGTAATGTCGGTTTCCTTAAGAGAGTAGTTAATGATGTTCTGTAATAATTTGAAAAGTTCTATTCATCTGGTATCAATGAAGATATACCATAATATCCAATTTTTTTAGTGTCCAGGTCTGAAGAGGGACACTATCTGTTTCATTTAGTGATACTTTACATACCAAAGATTAAAGGTTGAGTATCCATTCCCTTGTGTTTTACATAATTCACATCTATTTCATTTACGGAAATAAGAGAATTTGTTTATATACTTCTAGAAAGGATTAACATAGACCCCATATAAACATATTAGAATCATATCGAATAGAGATTCATATTTCCTACTTTGGATTTGTTAGTTCATAATTATTTATTTCACTACCCAACTGCAACTTAGTACAATATATCATAAACCTAGGGATGGATAGTCATAGGGGATGATCTAAAAATTAGAGGATATATTGTTGGGAATATTCTCCAAACATCAACGGAGATTGGGATGATCACCTATCCTTATTTTGATTTGTGTAAAAAAATGTTTCAATGAATTAATTTAGATATAGACATTTATGTCTCATTATATTTAGATGTGTACTTCATCATTATGTTCAAATGAGGTTAGTGAGGAAGTACTTTTGTGGCCATTCATGATACAGGAGTCCGTACAGAGTGTATAGTTTATCATGATGTAGTTAATCACTGATCAGTAGTGAAAGTAATCATAGACAATCCAGAATATCAATTATCTGGTGTCTTTGAAGGTGACCTAATTTTCTTGGTGGTAAATCCTTGATTATGGTATCAATAGTTCCAGATGTTAGTGAAGTAAGAGCTGCTATTTTCTACACTATGAGATATTACTGAGAATATTATGATAGTATCCTTCTATTTAGATCTTCTACCCTGGTACCTAGGTATTTAATATATATTCAATGAGTCTAAAATATTTAGATACATCCCAAATATGGTGAATGTGATTGACTACAAATAATTTAATCTATAAACAAACACATCCTTTTTGGTGTATACAGTAAAAATCCTTCACTGAATTGAGAATAAGATTTGTTAAAAAAATCATTCTAGTATTTAGAGACCAATGGAATCATGGTTGAATCCATGAAGTTATTTGAGATCTAAAATATTATTTACAAGCTCAATGTCTTATGTGTTTTGACATGTAACACCAGAAAAAATTCTCATGGCTGATAAATATAGAGAGGGGTGTGAGATTGTAATCGTATCATGATTTTCTGGTACCATACCAGTTATATTAAATACATAACTAAATCTAATTAAGTTATTTTTTTTCTTGGATAATGTAATGAGTTTATTTTAGTTGTTAGTGTATGGTTTTATAGGTATTTAAGGGGGTGTATTGTTTTTTCATTCCTAGGGAAACTATATAGTTCTTCTAGAAAACAATTTTATTTTCCTATTGATGGACAGTGGGTGATACAATTTTAGAACATAATTATATATAACTATGGAAATATTCATAAAACCCAATTTGGTTCATTATATTGTAAATAATCATGGTTGGTTCGTGGTTTTCCAAAATGTGTAGGCAACCATTTTGAATTCCATGAAGAGGTAGAATGACAAGAATTGTTCAGACATTGTATAGAAAACCATGGGACCAAACCATTCACATGCATTTAATTAATATGATAATAGGGTTTATAATTAATAAAACCTATTAAATAACTAATTTTTACAGATACAAATAGTTCTATAAAATATATGTGTTATGGTGATGACTTTTTATGGTTACACTTCCACTGCACTATAAATTTGAAGGATCTATGGTATTTTCTTATGTTGATACAAGGTAAGACAATGTTTATTCATATATCCATCACATATATACAATATATCATCTTTATATGGTAATATGAATCATATATCCTATATATTTTGTATTTATATTTGTATTATTTCCAAATTTAATCAATAATTATTGTTAATTTTTTTATAGAAGCATGATTTAGGGAATTATAATATCCTGAGTGAATCAAGATCTTCAATTATTGGAAAATATATATTGGTATATTGATGTGGATTACAAATATTTGTATGAACTATTCCTAGAATCCAAATTATTTAGACTATATTATGATTTATTTCATCTTTTTTACAGAACATTGGTGAGCACGGTTGATCAAGGTTTCATCCACAAATTTATCTTGTAAAATGGAATAAATGCATTACAGGTAAGGAGTATTTAACAAGATGGATCCTCTTATAATGATAATTAACATAATTAACTTATGTTTATGTGTGTACTTTAGAAGCCCTGTAATGATATAACATGCTTTATTCATTGATTTCTCTTGAGAAATGATTTCGGTGTGGCTTGTTTGTTCCATTTTCTCCTAGACCTTATATTTGATTATTTCATAGCCAAAGAATAATTTATATGAAATTTTTGTCCCTTATAATATTTAAATTTTATAATCTAATTTTCCATATTATATTGAATATTTATTGTTGTAAATTTTTCCTTATTATATCATTTATTATATGTGTTTTTTAATATCTCGTGGAACATATATTTCAGGGATCATGTTAATAGGTGGCCCTTATAGAATTACATGGTTTTTAATTGGGGGATATTATATTACATGAATCAATGGTTGTGGATCAAAATATTAAATGGGTAATGAAAAATAATGGAATTTTATTCTTCATTAGGAGGGAAAACTCATACACCATTGGATACGGGAATGCATGCATGCATGAGGTCCTGATGGGGGATATCTTTATGTCTGTGTAATGTCACATTTTTTGGGTGTCTCATGAAAGTCTAACATAAGATTCTATTCATGGATAAAATAATAAAATTTATATTAATGGATTGTAATTAGAGTTTTCTTATAGGAAAAAAGTATTTTCTATGAGGGATGAAATAATCATATCGGATTTTTTATGTCCTGTGTTGACTAGTTTGAAATTATACTTGAATAGTACCAAAGAAGGTAATGATGGGGATCATGGAAGCATGGCTAGTACATTATCTCTCATTATATGATCTGTTACATACTTTTATATTAATTTACCTTTCCATCATGTTATACATCCCTATATACATTATCACATGGGTTAATGACTCAATGGCGATGACTTGTCTAGTTTTTACTCACACAATACACATACATCTTTGTGTGTGTAAAAATATTAGCATTAAATATCCCAGTAAGGGAAAGGGAATATTGGAAGGATATTAGGGATCCTGTAGTTAGAATATTGAAACATTATGAGGATGGACTCTGACCATATGGAACTAAATTTTATATTTATTTATTCCATTTTTACTCGTTATATTTATTGAATTTGACCACTGGGGTCTACTAGGTATTATATTGTTTAACATGAAATAAAATATTTAAAAATACCATGATTACATTATTTTCTATAATAATATTAATTTAGATTATATTTTTTTATTTTCTACCATATTACTTTGACTATATAGGGAATAGTATCCCTATGATGTTTATAGACCCACCACAATATTTTGTAGCATATTATGTATGGAAAGGTCACTATAATGTCATGTGGAACCTCATCTTAGACTCTATGATTCATGTCGGGGAGAGATTTTGGAACTCCATGATGATTAACCTTACATAATATAGTTTGAACCATATTTATTACCTTTGTGAGTTTTCACATAAATATGGTCATTATGATATTACCCATGGGATATCCCGTGAAGGATAATCCATGGCGAACTCTTTCAAAACTGATCATAAAGGTTGTGGATGTACTGGAATATAAAATATGGAATGAGGATGTGATGCTGTAATGTATAGGTACATGGCATTTAGTGTTTTTTCTTGAATGGGAATGTCATATAGTGACTAGTGATGACACATCATAGAGGAATAATATTGGGGTGGCTCATTCCAAAACCCTTTTTGTGATGTATAGTTGGGTTTCCTTCCCATTTTTAAAAAATTCGAAGACTAGCCATTTTGTTGTCATCTCCCATCATGATTTAGGTAATCCCAGGTGATGGGAGAATTCCATTTCAGCCATCTCTTTTCCCATTCTTCTCCCATTTGATCCCAATTGGTGTGGAGTATTTATAGATGTGATATTAAGAGTTCTTAGGTATATTCATTATCATCCTCCTACTTATTTTTTTTATTAATTATGTTTTTTTTAAAAAAAAATTAGGCATGGGTTTGGTGATGATTTTCACTAAATAATGGTGCAATTCATCCTGACCAATGGGGATTTTTTGAGCAGTAGATATGGGGTTCCACCAAAATGATGAACAGAGGAATCATTTCACAATTTAGTAAATACACATACCTCCATGCATTATATATGGTTTTTATTATATTATATGAAATTTGAAATTAATTAAGTATGCTGTGATATGGATTCTTATTATTGTGATGTTTTGGGTGCATTGAGAAACATACAGATATTGTTAGTAATGGATATAGTGAGTGAATACCCACCAATGATATTTAGGTAATTATTCACTCTTGGAATAATTTGGATAATTAATTATTGAAAGTTATAATTATTTGTGGGGAATTTTTTGTTTGATATATGAGATCATGTTCTTGGTGGATCTTAGTATGATCATGGATGAGGCATAGTGGTATGTGGCCCCTATAAAAAATAATTTGTCTTTTTATTCATGAGTATGATTGTCCTTGTGAATTTATGGGTTTAGGTCAAGGAATATGGTCTAAGAAATCCATTATATAATGTTATGTTGTGGAATTGATCCCTTTGGTTTAGATAAGGTGCTCTCAGTATAATTAAAATGAATAGTCACCCAGTGAAGAGGTGTCCAAGGGGGTGAAGATACGTGATTAGATAACAAGAGGAACAAGGTTATTCTCTAGGAAATAATCTGGTATGCATATCCATTTATGGAATTCTTAGGTCTATTTACAGAATCATGATAGGATTAATCAGAAATATGATAGATGAGATGGTTATGTATCTCAGATAGGGTTGGGAAAACTAACTCGAGGGTGGATTATAGTTGATTAACGATATAAAAGGTATATGTACTATGAGTCTATATGTATAATGATGTTTTCTATTCCTCTATATGAATATATATCTCTCTCTAAGTGTGTGATATGATATGGTACCCAAGAATCGGTTGTGGGAATTGATAATATTTGGCACCAAGTTTTTGTGGCCCTTATAAAGAGTAAGCTTGGATTGACCCCCTAAATGTGTGACATGGTTAAGTAATTGGAAATTCAATATAATGGAACCCAACCTATGTAGTATAGAGTTTTTAGGACATCTGTTATATATAGTCACCTTGGGGTGACATGATTGAGTTAGAGAATGTGGGTAGAAATCACGCTAGGTTGTGATATCAGGTGAGTGTTCTTACATGTGAGATAAATGTCGATAGGTTTATAAGATTATGTTTGTTTGGCCCAAACATGCTTTTGAATATTATCATATGATAATAGATATAGGATGTAATTTTTATAGGGATATGATTAAAGGATGATGTTTGTAGTCCATGAGATAAAAGGTTCATGGGATGTGTTTTAATTCCCAGTGCAATTATATACAAAGGAATGTAGGTTTGATTCATTGTAAGACATGGAATGTCTATTGTTTTTGGGTACCATTCCATGAGTGAGGAGGTGTCGGTTGATCTATGTTTGTGAGACGTTCCATGTAACTAGAGAGTTATCATTGTTATGTGTTTGATATCGATATGTGCTCCTTGGTATAACCTTTAGTGAGAGGTATCTAGTCTGGAGGTATATTTCTATGAGGATAAATGAATAAAATTTGTTCCCCATTTTTTTAAAATATGAAAATTTAGATGACTTAACTGGGAGGGAATATACTCCTATGTGTATAATAAATGATATTCTATTGATGGGAGCTCACTGGAGACTAATAGATGATGTTCTAAGGTAGGATTTTGTTCCCCTTGCATATGTATTTTCATTATATGGTTCAATTGTGGGGCCTTACACCACAATATATGTTATATGAGGTTATGGGGAGGTATTTGTCTCCCAGGTTTATGTTATATGTGGTGTACGGGTGGGAATCCACCAAGGTGCAAGATAAACATGGATTCGAGGAAGGTTGTGGTTCCCTTAGGTAGTGATTTTCAATACGAGGATCTAGGGATGTATGATGCTCCTTGGTGTATTTTATATTAGGTTTGGGGGAGGGAATCCACCCACTGGTTTGGGTTCGGTTATGTTCCAGTGATAGATACCCCCAGAGTGAATGAAATAAGATATTTTAGGGTAGGACATAGTACCTACAATGTAGTGGTTTTATACAAGACATTTTGTAGAGGAATGATACCCTTCATGTGTATGGTCTTTGAGGATCTAGGATGATATTATTTCCCTGGTAATATTATATGTGATAACCTGGTTAAAGACATGTTTTTTCTTCTTTGATAATACATTATTTTTTATGGAAGAATATAATTCCCCTTTTGTTGATGTTTCACTCCCATAAATTTCTAACATAGGAGAGAGTATGTATTATCATGTATTATGGGGGCATCATTCCTAGATGATTGCCTTACTTGGGTGGCTATTTAATTTTTTTTGTTTACATTTGAATTCTTGTACATGATATTATATATTATAGGAACATTGTGAAAACCTAAAATGTTTTATTCTCACAGCCTGCATGGAAACCCTAGTCCATATATAGACCTTATGGTTTTCTTTTTGGTTAGTGAAAACATTGTGGAATGCACTGTGTGAGGGAATAGTATTCAAAACATTTGATTTATTCCCAAAATGCTATAAAATATCCTATATTTGATGTTTATTGATTAATAAGGCCATATAGAACCATAGTCATGTATAATGGTTAGTATTATACATCATTACCATAAGAATAGTGAGCTTCAATTCGTTATCTAATCTCTATTTTGAGAAAACAAACTATATATATTTATCCATTTTCAGCATTAATTTATAATTAAATATTTATAATCCAAGAGATATTTTTCATTCACTTTATAGTAATTCTTTATTGATAATCCATGTATAATGTCTAACATTTTTAGACATATTTTATAATTCATCCGTGAGAGCCACCAAAAAATACCAATAGCCACCTTAAATAACTTTGTAATTTTTATTTTGAAAATAATGCCTCAATATTCCATCAGAAAATTTCAAAATGTCAAAATAATAGTGCTCATAAATCCTTAAATATATATAAGAAAATGTGTCCCAAATAATGTTTATCCATTGTTCAATCCAATTACTACATTCCCTTTTTCCATATTCATTGCCAACATGAATTGATATTCATAATAATATCTAAAGGAAGTATTCATAAAAAATTACCTTAGGAGCTCCAAGATATATCTAATGATAATGAAATATTTAATAATTGGGTTTTTCATCATGAATAGCATATATTTATTGTTTTAATTCATGATAACAACTTTAGTTGTCAAAAACAAATATAATCATCACAGTCAATTTCACTATTGAATCTACTACATTGGATTTGTTTCCAATAACCATTGACACTTAAATGAAAATTATTTTCAATATGCTATGAGTGTTTACTCTCATTAATCACCCCTATAATGATAATAAAAATTTAATATTAATAATGACAAGGTATTCATACTCAATCCATTCTGTAATATTTATTTAAACTGCATAATCTTAACCTTTTAAAATGAAACAAGTATTAAATTTAGAAAAGGAAGGAATTATATTTCTATATGTAATGATTTAGAAATTAATATAGTCCAATTATATGTGATCTAAATATATCATTCAAATATGAGTAACATATTTGGAATTCAAAATTGTCCATAAAAATATTCATTATCTGATACCAACTTTTATGTCTCTTTTCATAGACCATTCAATAATATTTTTAAATTAATCATCCATTCTTATCTCCATAAACACATAAATCATTTATTTTCATCATTATTTCTCCCCCATTAAGAAATCATCCCACATGACTAACACTCCCAATTAATAATTAAACTTGATTCAACTAAAATATGGAATGAAAATGTGATTATCCTTTTTAAAAAATTGTATTGTTCATGTGTTATCCATATTTCTAAACTTCATGCCGGCTTTTTTATCTTCTCAACTCCCCCTGAAGGGTTACATTTCATCAAACATCTTCATGGTAAGTTATATTTAATATTATTTCCAAAAATATTTTTATAATAATAAATTATGTCTTCGTGTAGTTTTCATGCTAAGTGTTAAAGAATTCTATGACGGCTAATACATTATCCAATAATAATCACAAAATAATCTAGTTTTACACTAAATACATCCAATCTAATTTCCATCACAAATAAGTACCCAAACAATATGCAGGAGAAATGTGTGTTTTACGTAGATAATTATTGGGATAAACTAGGTTGATATTTTTTTCTCATCCCATAAACTATTTCCTATTAACTTTGTTTAGTGATAATTTTTCATTCTTTATTCTAATTTTCTTTTGGTACTTTATCAAATTTTGGTATTATGATCATACTTTTATATTTATTTATTTATTTTATGGTGTAGTATCTTTTTCAAATCAAAAAATGAATAACATCCATTATTGTGTGTTTGATCGATTTTTATCAATATCCATTTGTTCTAGCCTATATTATTATATTATTTAGAAAACATTATTTGATTATAATATTTTTCACATGTATTCTAAATATTTCATAAATCACATTTCTTTAGAAAATTTATATGATTTTATTCTTAAATTCCATTCATTAAAAAAATACTTTTGTTTTATTCTTGAATTTATTCAATTATATATTCTATCATACTCTCCTAACTTTGATGTTCATGGAAATTTTTTAATGATCAATGATGTGTCAATTTCACCATAAATAGATGAATTTCACCATTATTGTAGAATCCTTCTTAGTATTCTAATTATTATCAATTTTTATTTTACAATTATTTTAATTATACCCCAATCATTGTTTATATTTCATTTTCATCTGTTTTTTATTTTGTATAGTTGTATCTTTAGAGTATATGATTCATTTTCTGTAGGTTGGTACTAGAATTCATCATCATAATGAAAATTTGTTTCATTATAGATACGTATAATATTCTAAAATCTATTTTTAATGGATACATTTACCTTATTTTGTATACTTTTTTATATCTCAGTAAAGTATCTCTTCATTTAATATATAATCTTCCATTATATATTCCTCTTATAAGCTTTAAATTATTTACAATAATATCCTATCAGTCAATAAAGTTTCATCCAAACATCCCATATCATTACTAATGAGCAATGGACCAAATATTTTTTCATTGATTTATAGTATGGATAAATTTTTTCCCCTACTATTCCTTAAATGAAAAATGTTTTTAATGGAAATACGGTTTTATTGAAACTATTTTTTTACTCATGATGTAGTGGTTAGTTTCTTATTATTTTTATCCATCCATAACATTCTATATTTTTAGACATAACATAAACTTATCATAAATAGAATTTGTGTGTATTGATTCACTAATGGAAATTAGGGTTTTAAAAAATGTTTACAACCATATAAATAGGATATCAAATTACTTCCATATCCTATAAGAATTGATTCATGAGTCATTTTGTTTAAATATATTGGTATTTGACTATACAAATAGATTTGGAATTTTATTTTAAATTTTTATACTAATAATTTTCAAAAAAATTGGTTGATTGATTATTAAAAATATAATTTGTCAGTTACAAACCCATTACCACTCCATTATGTTTCAATAACATGTCAAATAGTATATGAATAAATTTTTTAATATAACAAAAATTAATATATTGGAATATGTTATTATAAATTTTTCATTCAATTTGAAATATTTATTATATTTTTTTTATACCACGACATATATAAATAATACTCAAACCTATACTAGTGATTCTACAATACCAATTGTAAAGTGTTGTACCAATGATTTTTTAGAGTCATTTTTATAGGTATTTGAAAATATTAGGAGTAATAAAAATGGTTTAGAAAACCATTTATTCAAGAACCATATACCAATGTATTATTTAGTATATTTTTATAGATAACTCTTTATGAATGATTTTAGTTAACTATTTGTATTAGTTGATAAATATTTTATTAATCAAAACAAATGTTTTTAAAGGAAGTGGTATCAGTACATTGTTATTGATAATGATTATATTTGTTACATTTGGATAATATCTTTTTCCACATTCCTTGATCACATTGTATATAGACTATTAAATGTTATCACGTACTTATTACTAATATGGTGTCTATTTTTTTAGTGAAATGTGTATTATCATTAAAACATCATGGTATACAGTCTTATTTAATATTCTTGGAAGGGCTCACCATGATTAACTTCAATATGTTCCATTTTTTTCATCCAACCCAAGACACATTATGTTGATGATATTATTCTCAATAACAAATGGTCAAATACTTCCTTATTATTCTATCTTGATCTTCTCAATGAATTATTCATTCCTCTAACTCATTTCATAATTAGAATTTTCAATATAATTTATCCATTATTTATTTCCAACTATGCTTCATTGAAATTAATAAAAAATTTATTTACATAAATCTCTTTATGTATCATATCATCACTCAATTTTCTTATCTAAACATTATCATCAATGTTATTTTAAAATAAGTATTCATATTGAGTGAATTTTTTTATATATAAAAAAGAATATTCATTATATTAATGAACATGATAACATAGAATCACTTTTGAAATTTCTTAATAAATTATCTTTTCATATATTATCCAATTATTAATATATATTTTTTCCATTATTAAGTTCTTTGATAAATTCAAATATATATGTGAAAAATTAATTATAATTTTTATCAAGTAATAATTAACTACAATGATGAGTTATTCAATTGATTTAATATAATTACACTATGTACTCTCTGATCTGATTTTTCAATAGGATTATACCTAATATATTTAATTTATGAAATACCACTTTGATTAAATTCAATTCGATATGTTCCCTATTTATCCATTGAAATATTTCTCAATTTTCAATCCTATTTATTCTACTTGTTCTTCTATATTTTCATGTGAAATCATCATGTAGTTATTTATTGGGCTGTATAATGTCCTTTCAATCTGAATTATCTCATAACCTTCATGAAATCAATAATTCCTCTATAATAGGTAAAAGAATATGAAATTAAATAAATACAATTAACATGGACATTTATATGTTCTAATATCATTTTAAGTACATAGATGGATCATGAAATCATATTAATAGGTGTGAATCAATATCGGTTGGTTTTACCAAATTAATTAACCTTTCAAAATGAAAAATAAAAATTTGATAGTTTGAGTGAAAAATAAAATTAATTTAAATACAATTAATAAACAGACATTCTGATGGACTCACTGAGGAAGAAAAAAATGAAGTCCATGGGATTTCACTTACAAAATGTCAATATAGATCATCAAAATATATAGTTAATGTGAATAATTCATTAGTCATGCCCCTAAAACACATTTTATATTAGTCAATTTGTTTTCATATTACCTTCTCTACAAGAGTGAACTATTTTAACTTCTAGGGTAAAAATAAATATTGATTATTTAGTCAAATAATAAATTCTATAGGGTTTGGTGAAATAACCTAATAGGGAATTTGTCACCATGATTGTGTCAGATTATGGAATTTAAAAAATGGACATAGACTGATACCAGTGGTCCTTTAATGTTCTTCAGATCATATATAACTACTATCCCTATAAAAAGATGGAAATGATATAATAAAAGTTTCCTGATAGTTCTATAAAATACCACT
This sequence comes from Viscum album, assembly GCA_963277665.1. Taxonomy (NCBI): domain Eukaryota; kingdom Viridiplantae; phylum Streptophyta; class Magnoliopsida; order Santalales; family Viscaceae; genus Viscum; species Viscum album. The sequence goes on from OY728157.1 coordinate 2,013,700,810, forward strand.
AACACACATGATTCCTGGGATTAATATTCCACATATATTAAATTTTAAACAATAACATGGAGACTTCATCCCCCACATGAAATCAGTCAATAGCATTCCATATTAGATCCTTCTATAAGAAGACACTCAATATTTTCATTCATTTATAGTGTTGGGGATGGTACATTAAATTGTTATAAATTATTGGATATATCATATCAGAATTTTATGTTGATAACAACATTTATGAAATTTATCCCATTATAGTGAATAGAGTTTTCAAAGACCCATATCACCCAAAAACCTCTAGTAACGGTAGATAGATATTACCCTTCAACATAATATTATCACAAGATATGATATCCACTATTGAAATCATGAAATCACCTACTGAATCAAATATTTCTTCATCCCCTTGGATGTTTCGGAGAGAGAGCTATTCTAATCTCTCCCACTAACATTCAATAAACATTTATTTTACTTATTTGATATTAGAGCTCTCACAACACATGTATTTTCATTCTATATGCATTATCTAACACTGAATGTTTTTCCTAAAATGACCAGATTACAGATTCTATAGAGATATATAATTGAATTTAGATGGAAATTATTTTCACCAAAGTATCTCACATAGGGAGCCGAGATTTTGAGGGGATAATTTATTTTGTGGAAATCTATATAGTCAATGTTAATTTAATGAGAATATATAAAGGCACATTGATATTTTTCATTAATAAAGTATATAAAATAAAATAGGTATATCTTTTTATTATTTAAAACTAATTCAATGAGATGATGATCTATGTTGTATTATCAAAAGTTGATGTCGGTGACTAGAAATACTAAAAAATAGATGTAAGACAAAAAAATTATAACTCTAAAAGTGATGTCAACTATCCCAATGATCCATTTAAAATTGTATTTAATGAGTTTAATATCATCATGAAAAAAATACATAGTGTTTTTATAATTTTTTATCCTATTGTGGGTATATAATCATAGTTATGTTAGGGTTAAATATGAGAAAAATATTTATCTCTAGTAAAATATTTTTTCAAGAGAAGTAGAATCGTAATACTTTACTATTGTGAGGCAATATCATGTCTAAAATTATCTACTTATATCGTTCTAGAATCTTGAAATTTTTAAAATTGCATAATTTTTCAATATACATGATCCTGTAAATTTACAATGAAAAGAGAAACATTAACATCTTGAACCAGATTATATCTATTCTATTTAGGTTCTCACAACACCAATGTAATAGATAATATTCTGAAAAAATATTTTATAAACACTATATGATCATAAATAACTATATGTCATTCATCCTCATCCTTGATTTATTTAGGATTCCTAAAACAGTCAATATATACTAATTCAATTTTACAGTTAGGCTTTCCTAAAACAAATTTATTATTTCATTCATATTATTCTCATTTATTATTATGAATTCTTATCCATTGTCTTAAATAAAAATAGGGTATATAGCAGTAATACATCATTATCCTCCTCATCCTTTTGTATAAATTATAATTTTTCCTTGACACATAGGTTTATCTCTCAATGATTATTTTTAACTATATCATTATTTGACAATGAAAATACTTTGTTGAATAAAATATATTTCATATTTATATAATCTCCAGAAACCCTTATTCAATAATTTATTAACACTAATATTATTGGGATAATGTGAATATTATATCTATATTTGTAATATATTAATTCCAGGATATATAGAATCCTGATCTTATAAATATTCTTAATTAATCTCTCAATAAAATCATATTGAAATACTCCTCATGATCATACATTCTTACTCTTCATAATATAATTTTTATAAAATGATATTCCATAAAATACCATCATCACAACAAAACGGGTAAAATAATTATTCTATTAATTTCTTCATATTTAATCACCATAAATTATTACCTAATAATTGAATATAAAAATATAGAATAATCAATCCATAATCATCTCAATGAATTTTCATTCATTACTTATTCTAAATTATATTTAATAATATATTTTCAAACAATCCTGATTGTTGAACACAAAATTAAAAAACATCATCCCATTTGTATATCTAAAATTCACATATTTATTTAAAATAATCCTTAAATATAATATAGAATATATTACCAATAACATTAGTGAACTCATAAATTTTACACATGATCAATAATATCATTTTTATGACCAATAAAATATTATGTATTTTCATTGTATTCTTACTAATTCCTTTAAATTTCACCTTTATCAAACTGAATATCTTAGGTTTCATTGATGGTGTGTTAATATTCCACCTATTTATCTTGAATGAATTATGTCGTAGCATTGATATAATATTTATACCTCAAAATATCATATATATCATCATGTGGTATTCCATTGTTGAATTTTAACATGAATTTAAGAATATATCTTCTATATGTACCAGGATATATTATGAATCATCAATAAAACCAAACATTCAATTAAAAAAATGTTAAGTATCATGTGAAACTCATATATTTAATTAAATTTTAGAAAAACAATGTCATTTTCCATACTGATCTATTGTAGATTTCCAATATTTTATTATGACAAAAATTATATATTATTATTTCTTGATAAAATTTTAAATATAGATTTATCCAATAATAATATGAGAGATTTTATCCATTCATTACAGCATCCTCCATGCTTGATAATCTGAGGATAAATTTTTATACTTCAGCATAATTTTATGCTTCTTAAAAAAATTCCAGAATAATTTTAATAGACTATGTTTTAAATCTCATGAAGTATCTTATGGTATATAGTTACTTAATATTAATTTATTCCTTATCATTAATTTATATAAATTAAATCTTGGAGATGATCATATATATATATAATATGTTTCTTCAATGAACATTATTTTCTGAATCAATGAAGAGGTTCTACTCTTTCCATCTTAATTACTAACATTATGGGATCAAAAAAATAAATATAATGTCATGAGTCCCATATAGTTTCCATGATAACTTAAATATGTATTTCATCCAAATGAACTCTTCAGTCATTGGGCTCTCCATCTTTCCCAAAAAATAATTATATTTTTTTGTTAACAAATTCATTATTTATTTTCAATATATAAAATTGAAACCATCCACTTAGCTATTCAAAAAGGTTAATAGATAATGCAATTGGGAAAATTGGGTCTTATGATTTAAATTCTTTACATATTAAAATTTTACATAATAATAATTATTCTTAGTTGAGCACATTTTTGGTTTAGCTCTTTAAGGAATGAATACATGTGTCCAATTATATATTTGTTCATCATTAATCCCCTATAGTTATAAATTAAAAATATTAGGATGAGAGTGGGGTAAACTATTCATTAAATAATTGGCTTAAATTGGATTCGTTAATTTATATACATAACATTAATATAGTTAAACCCTGTATAAATGATTCAAACATTCTAAATTCATGTTCAATTTTATTATAGATTTTGTAACTATCATTACCTCTATCATTTTGTTATGCTTACATGATGGATGTAAGGTAAGTAAGTAAATATTTTCATGATAATATCATTAGTTGAATGGAATTAAATATTTATTACTGTATTTATGGATTTATATTTGGTTATAATGTTTTTATTATGGTCACATATAAGATAGTTTATATAATTAGTGAATTCTATATGCTTAGAAATGGTCTTTTAATCTATGATCTATTATAGATGAGTTTTAAAATACTCTATCATGATCATTTAGTAACCCTATCGTTGGAACTTAATGGGATTGAGTCATTTCAATAATAGTAAATGAAAAATTTTAGCAGATAAGAATACTAATAAATAAATCTATTTTTCATGAAAAAAATAATAAATAATAAGAAGGTAGAATTTACACTCACAATATCTTAATAAATATTTATAAAAACCCATAATTCACAATATAAAATTAAAAAAATAACTCTAAAAAATTTATAAAATAATATCACAAATAGAAACATGGAAAATAAATTTCCAACAATATTGAAAAAAATAAAAAATTTACTAAAAACAAAAGGGGGAATTTTTAGAATATTTACTATGATATTTATATATTCACATTTAAAATAATCACTTTGATCCAAAATACATAATAAACCTCCATCCAAAAAATCCCATATTATAGGATAAATAAATTATTTCAATAATGAAACAGTGTTACACGTAAATACAAATACTCAAAAATAAAATCACTAATAATGACATTCTTTAAAATAATATATAATGGGATTATATGGAAAAAATAGTTAATTAATGGATTTAAGATACATAAGGAAAAATTTCAGGATAAAAATTTATATATTAAAGTTAATGATGAATTTATACTATTTTTACATCATTTAATCATATAAATATTTGAATATTTTATTTTATTTTATAGATTAATTCTCTTAATGTGAGGTGTGTCTTTCCAATACTAGTAGAAACATACCATTTAGAATTTTTTTGGTATTTGACATTTTATTTAAAAAAATTAATACAGTCTATGTAGTATGAAATATTTTAACATCACATATATTAATTAGGATCAAAATCTATTTTCGTGTAACCATTTAGGCATTTTATGACAATTATTTTTATAGCCGACAAATATTTTTTTGTATTTTTTTTTTGAAATAATATACATGCACATATCATTAATTAAATGTGACAAATAAGAAAAAAAATATAAAGGTTTAAAAACAATAAATATGTTAATGGAAAACTCAATTTGTTTACTTCTTTTCCTCATTGAAGTTGACACAAAATATTAAAAACTATAATTTATGTCTATCAATTTTATTTTATTTTCAAAATAAAAAATGTGATAAATTTATTTTGTATTTTTTTAATCTCATGTGTAATTTGGAATGTTTTTATTCTATAACACTAACATAACTCATGTGAAATCGTCTGTATTTCTTCTCCATATAAATAATTCATCATTGTCATGAAAAAATTAATAAAATAATTATAGATGATCTAAAAAATGATTTGTTTCTCAAGATATCTCTATTGAAAAAAATGAAAAAGAAAATAAAATATCAATACCAATTTTGACCTCAAGTGGGATCAATAATATGAAATTACAAAACCATTAAAAATTCATACCAGAGTAACCATTCATGAAATGTTTAATATCATCCTGTTTATTTGGGAATCCTTTTCATCAAATAAAATGTTCCTTCTTATAATAGTATACACAAGACACTAAAATCCTTGAACACTTAAGTAGGACCTAATTTCTCTTAATGGCGTCTAATCATATCATCCTAATAGGAATATAGGGAATCAATCTTTAGAGTATTTCATCAATGTGATAATAATATCCATGGTCTATAATAAAGTGTTTTTACTCCTTAAAATATGATAGATGCATCAAATTTATATGCTCACTTTAGTTTATAACATTCCAATCATTTTAAAATAAGAAATTTTGTTAGGAACCTTGTTATTGATTAATGTAAGCATGTAAACTATTTTAAAATATAGATTTAGATTAATCATAATTACATGATGGTTTAAAAATGAAGAACACATTATAATATAATTTAATGTATTGGTGAAATGGTAACTCTTATTATATTAAAAAGAACCACAATATAGATTAACACACTGTGATCCAACGTCAACCATGGCATGGTGACATAACCATGTCATGGTTTATGCAAGCATTAACCCCATTGTAGTGACCATCACCACATTATGGTCTATTATTTATTGTACACTTCATAATAGTATACAAATTAAACTAAATCATTATAGACATTATAAAATACATAAGACACCTTTTGAATTTATCCTAATGTAATTTAATAATATTATCAATTTTTTCATGATTTTTCATAAATAGATTGTACAAAAATCATGATCCATTACAGGATGTTATGTGTGACACAATGAGACTTTATAATGTCAAAAATATTATGAATTTCCTGATCAATAATTTTATCTATATTGTGGCCAACCACAAAAATATTACATAAGCTATAAATTGGTATAGAGTGTATTCAATTAAAAACATTGGTATTGTAAAAAAATATTATCAAATGGGAGATTCATTATAACTAATATTGAAACCTATATAATTCCTTCTAATAATCATTGAGTGATAACTATGAAAATAAATTTATCTAATATATTCAATATCATACATTAATCAATATTTATAGTAGTCTGAAAATTTTGATAGAATATAGTTCATGTAAATCATCACTGTTGTTATGCACATCACATGTAAATCAACTAATCATGGCCATGAATTTCCTTAGTATAAATTATTCAGGGTCTCGGATCATGATTATTCTCAATTGAAAATATGATTTACTACATACCCAACCACCCCCTAACATCATCATCTCTTTCCTGGCATCCGAAAGGTATCAATGTATGAAGTTTCATATGATATTAATCTAGTAAACCTGATGCGGTAGGTATTAATATTAATAATATATCCTAAATTATATCTTGGATCGTATGACATTCCATGTGATATACCTTTTCAGGATTCTCATGATAACAAACATCCACTTATAATCTAATGAATCTAATCTTCTATAGTATACAAGATTCATTGTATGATTATCCAAACATGTCATCAAAATCAATAATATACTATTATGATCACTAATTTGGAATAACTCAAAAGCAAACATTGTGTTAATTTATTCATCCATAAATTCATTTAATATATCTTTTAACATAAAATTAATCAAAAGACTCTCACATGGAAAAATGGGTTGGTAATAGGACATCAAGCACACCTCTAGATAAACTAGAGGCTAATGACTGGACATAAGGTTGTGATGAATATAGTGGGGAGATTACAGCCCTTGGTATATAGATACAATATAGTGGAGATTAACATGTATCGAAAAATATAAATGTAATAAAATCATAGTCACAATATAACATTAAATAGTGAAATTAATGAGTAATCAATAAAAAAATACTGAATCGTGTATATATTGGATGATATATGTATAGACGTCAAACTGTAAACAATAATAACAGTGGAATCAACTTACACAAGTAAACTCAAAGGCCATTGTCCCAAACTCCATGTTACTCCTGTATCCAAACTATATCCCAACTAACAAGAATGATTCACTCACAATGTCCCTTTCCCTTTTCGAAATAGTAATTCATGTAATCACTACTCGATCAAGAGGTTTCATGATCCACGTTTTATCATCGTTTTTTTCTAAACCGATGTTAAAGATTATTTTTTTAATTATTAATGCCATTTTTTTATTAGAAATTATTTAAAAATCAATAATGTAATCTTTTAATGTTAGTTTTTTTAAATCAACATTAATAAAATTGATAAAATTTGTTATATTGGTTTTTATAAAAAAACGATGACAAAAATATTATGAAAAACACTTTCATTTCAGTTTTCAATAAAATTAACCTCAATAATAATGCTTTTAGAGACATTTTTTTTAATATCTAATTTCAAAAACTCATTTTTTAAAAAACAATTAGAATCTTTCTATTCAAAAAATAATATTAATAACATTTAATAAATATATTTCGATAGTCATTCAATTATTTCTCTTTCATTCAAAGACCTGTCTCTCACTAGATTCACGACCAACGAAGGAATCATAATATTATATGATGTTCCATCCTCTATTTAATTATAATTTCATCCAAATTTATTCTCTATCATTCACTCTAATCCTTTTATCAACAAATTGAAGACTAAATCTTAACCAACGATAGTACTAATGGTTCCATGGAACTCAACCTCCTTCAATTTTCTATTAAAGTAAATTGTCAACCACAATTCACCAAATTTATCATCGATCTCCAATTCATAATACTTACTTGATGATCCTAGAGGTATTATTGACAAAAAAACTCTTATTTTAGGGTTTTTTGTTTTATTATTTTATTCTCAATCTTTATCAATATGACAACATTTCATAACTTTTCAAGGAAATTATTTTATTATATTTTAATTAGGTAGTCATTTTTCATTATTAATCTCCAAAATTTGTTCATTTTATTATATATTAAAATAAAATATTTTTAATTATTTGATATCATAATAGTTTTACAATTTATTAAATGTTTTTATATTTACTATTTTTTATATAATATCAACTAATGAACATATAAAGTTCATATATTTTAAAATAATTAGAGTAAATGATATCATGGAATATAAATTTCTATTATAAAATATCATTTATAATTTAATGAGCGACATATTTTCTCAAAAACTATGTATTTAGGATTCTTAACAATTCCAGCCAATATAAAGATGTGGAAGATAATTTCATACATTAGTAATAGGTAATGTATTCATCTATTTTTTGAATTATATGTAGGATTATTATCTCCAATTTCATCATGATAATTTCATTACAAATTATTGAATATAATTTAAATTACATGAGTAATATTATAATTATATCATGGGAATAAATTAATAAAACAAATCAAATGAGATGAATTGACATTTGATTATAATTATATGACTATCATTCAATGGCTATTTAATGTTAATATCCAAACATCATATCTATATAAAAATAAAAATAAATATTCAATTAATTACATTTCAATCATATCTTAAAATATATTATACAAGATATATATTTGAATCAAAAATGTTCATGTCTTCTTATTAAATGATAAAATGGATTTTTTGATGTGTATGTGTTATCCCAGAGTATGTAATATATAGGATGAGGCGACTATATTAAAAGGTAGTCCCCATATCACCTATATTTATCCAAATTAATGTATATTATATGTGATGATTGTTATTTGAATATTATTTTTCTCGGTTTATTATTAAACTAAATATATATTTTTATGTATATTTATTCAACTATTTTTTGATGATACGTCTTATTTATAATAATTGACTGTAAGATATATTTTAGAAGTACATGTACAATTGTTTTATGTTTTTTAAGAATTATTTTTTTGTAAAATTATTTATATAATTTTACATATATTTTTTTTGTTAGTTGTTTTTATGTTATTTATGTATATTATTTTGTATAATATTTTGTAATATTTTTTCTATTATTTTATGTAATTCAAGAGATATACTGTGAAATTGTTTGTAAGATATTTATTTACACATAGTTTTTTCTTATCATAATTTTTTGTTATAGTTATTTTTTATTCTAGTAATTTATTATGATAATATTTTATTAGTTATTAATTTTTATTATTTATAGATGTTGTGTACATTTTTTTTAATTTTTTATATACTTTTTAATGATTATATATTCTTAATATTCACCATTTATATTGTGATAATAAGTATTTAATATATCAAAATTGGATAAATTTATGAAGCTCCATGGATGAATATGAATATGAATATGGGATTGATAATTTCTTGTAAATTTTTAAATTATATCGTCAATAAAATGATAGATTTTATGTCCATGGATGATGAATTTGATTATGATAATGTCAAATTCTCATGAAATGAAGAATCATATAAAATTTTAGGGTTTTATAAAAAGAAATATACGTTGGATCTAGCATGGTGAATTAATTGAAAATTCCATATCTAATGTGGATGAAAATTTTTAGAATGAGACAAAAGAATATATTGAATATTTAATTAATGATTTAGTTGTTGAAACCCAAAAAAAATATTGATTATTAATCTATTATTGGACATTATATATAACCGTTATTCCAATTATTCACAAAATATACATTGTCCTATGAAACTATATGATTATTAAACTTGAAATAATTAATTATTTAATGTGATAATATTTTCTCTGAGTTTGTTGAATTTTTAAATGAGATACTTCTTGATGAAATGATGCTTCAGGATTCGAATAATGAGGCAATCAAAATATTAAAGCTGATTGGATCTGGGTATAATAAGATACACGATTGACCTAATGATTTCGTGTTTTATGGAATGGAGTATGAATATTTATCAAATTTTATTTCATGTGGGACCTCACTTGAATTGATAGAAGTGAAATGAAACTATGATTCATTCTAATTCACTTACATCAATCCTCCTACAAAATCAATTTGGTATCATCCAATAATTCTATTTAATAATTTAAATAACTAAACTATGATTCATTCTAATGTACTGAAATAAAAACTCATTCTAGAGAAATTTTTAGTCTTCTAGTAATTCCCCATTTGAGGAATCTTTTTAGAAATAAATTGATTCCATAAAGGTTATGATGAAATAATTACGAGTGCATCTATGATGGAAAATTATGTCACACTACTGATTTTCCATAGTTGAATATATTTGGAAAAATTCCTTAGTTTTGGATACAAGGTTATAAATATTATAATGGTGATATGGAAAGATGTATTGAATCCATAATATAGCTGAAGTAGTCATCATAGTTTCTGGTCTGTTTTTTGGAAGCTTATAACATGACCTAATTGATATTTAGGAAGAAACAATTTGTCATGTTAATTGTGATGATTTATGGACCAAAATAGCCAAGAAAGAATATTGATGTGTATCATTCCACATCAATTAATTGTTTGAGACATTAATGGGAGACATGTGATACAGTTATCGATTCAAACAAGAATGATATTTTTGTTTTTCATTCTATGATAATGTTCACTATAAATGAATTTCTTGCATATGGAAACAAATATTGAAATAGTGTTAGGGGCCATAAAACATGTCTAGTTAATGAGGAAGATAATTCATGTTATCATTTGATTAATTAAAGGAAGACATTGAACATGGGACATCATAGAATTTTTCGAATTTATCGTCCTTATCATAAATTGAAAAAAAATAATATTATGTTTTATAAGAATATAATCTTCCCTTAAAACCATTTTGTGTAAACGAATATTATAACATTGTGAAAAATATTGATGTTTCGTTTTCGATGAATGTATGGTTTGGTTATCAAAAAATATCTTGATGAAAAAATAAATCTTTTTCAAACAACCTTATTTTATATTTTTAAAGAGAAATCATACGATAGACATTATTCTTATTGAGACAAAAATATGCAACTTTTGGATAAGGACATTTTTATGTATATAACGATTGGCAACATATTGATATTATACATGATGGGACTTGATATCAATGGGGATTAATTTGGATTTAGATTTAGCTATGAAATAAAACTGAGAATATTTACCTAATTCTTATCACACATTATGTAATAATGAGAAAATGATTTTTTCAGGGTCTGTGTCGCATCAAAGTAATGAATGGATATTATTTAAATGTGATTAATTTGGGGTCATTAAAGGATTTAAAATAATATGTATGAAATGTCATGAGTTTCATGTATTAATGCAACAACAGTTATCTATCATAATATGTGTTATATTTCCAGCACATTTCATGAAGACTATCATGAGGTTATGTTATATTTAAAATCAATTTTAATCTAACTCATTCATCCCAATTTTCTTGATGTATTGAATAATGAATATTATATTATATATTGTTAACTAGAAATATATTTCCCACATATTAATTTGATATAATGGTTCACCTAGTGATTCATCTAGTGCATGAGATAAGAATATTTGGTACTCTTTTTTTTATATTCGGTGTATCATTTTAAATGATATATGAATATTTTTAAAATATATGTTAAAAATATCCATCATCTTGAGGCCTCTATTGTTAAAAATTATGTATCCAAGAGGAACAATATTTTTGAACAAATTATATAAATGAATTGTATCATATTTGTATTCATATATCTTGACATATTACTATTTATAGTGAAGTTAGAGGTATTTGTGAAATAATTGTAATGTTAATTAAACATGGTGATGCGATTTAGGCACATTTATACACTTGAATGGCATATATGAGTTTTAAAGTACATATCATTACATATTTCTGAATTAAAGTTAAAATATCATAATAAAATTTGAAATTTATTTATCATTGATCTTAAAAAACATTTTTCTTAGTGTTTAAAAAGAATTTCATCATTAATATAACTACATCAGAGACATTCAAATAGTTGGTAGGGGACCATATCTCAATTTGATCTCATGGTGTGGTTTTGATATTATTGATTACACATTTTTACTGAAAAATCATGATGACAATGTATCAATAAATGTAATTGTGTAATGGTAATCACTGTAGAAATGTATTTTTTATGTGAAAAAGTTAAAAAATCGAATTTTTTCATCCATGTAATATTTTAGAATTCATGATGATATTTCGAAAATTTAATATAATAAAATTCGAGTAATGATTTTTAATTGTTACATTGTAGATTTTAATAGTGTTGTGAGATAGATGATTATGTGTTCTCACTGTCAGATATAAAAATATTAAGTTTTCTAGAGGATCCATTTATCATGGTGACGCCAGAAAATAAAATATTTTATGTTATTGATTTATCGAATGACTATTTATCATGAAATTTTAAAGGGAAGATAACTTATTTATGTGATAAGGATGATGATGAGGTTATATATTTATATGAGGAGATTTTCAACTAATAATCTCTTTGTAGATGAGAATAGTGATCCTTTTGTAGACATGATATATGTTATCTTAAAAGTTCATTCTGAAGGGATATGGGAAGAAAATAAATTACTCATTTAATTATTCACGAAATGAATTATATTATATATATGTTTTTAAATTTAGAAGTGTAAACCATATTTTTTTATTAACTATTGGATTTTTAATTATATATATTTCACTATTATTATGATTCATTGTAGCAAATTTCATTTTCAAAAGTTATTTATAAACACAGTTTTATTAGAAATAACATTAAACATCATTATGTTTTTGATAAATTTTTTCATATAATGACTACATTATGACTATGATTTTTAAATTTATAAATTTTTCTATCATTTAAAATTTAATTTTAATATATAATTGTTTACTATGATTTTTTTTGTTACAAATCATAGAATCAATATTTTTCTCTAAAAAATCCACAAATGCGATACAATTTTATTGCTCTAATACTTTTTAATCATCATTTTTAAATGTACACTTCTATAAATTTATGTGGGTATGAATAATTTCATTACATAAAACTATTTTAATGAATTAAAATGAGGTGGAGGAATATTTATAGTCGTAAATTCATTTTTTCATGCTATTATATATTTAGTCATATTAATATTTATTAATGGAAATAATTTAATTGACAAATAATAACTAGAATAATATTAATCTTCCTCCAACAGATGCACCTCATTCAATGGATTCTTCTCGTTGTTATGTGAAATAATTTTCTAGAGTTAGTATACATGGAATTTCATGTTTAAAAAATATCACTTCTCGATGGAGAAAAGAGAAGACATATTGATTTTAATGATAATAATAACCCAACAAGATCAAATTCAAACCATTTTTTCCATTTATATCTATATTGAGAACCATTGTTGGAATAACATTTTATATCCTAATTGGATTTCCGTACAAAAAATAGTAAAATAGCACCATAGGGAGTCCATCATGGTAAAATATATCAATTGTATTTTTTATCTCACATTTCAAATATTATATACTTGAAATGACTAATATTTATTGTATACATTAATATATTTCATTCAATTTGCATTTAATAAAAGAAACTTAGAAAATATTTATATTTTTATCTAATGAGGGATTAAAAAATTTATATAAACTTAAATTATTAGGATGTTATTGAAGAAAACAGATGCCCCGTGTATGGATTTTTAGATGTAGAGATATGGAATTTTTTTAAAAAAGATGACATGATAAATAATGTATGGAATGACAATTATTTAATATTGTAAAATATGTTATAGATTAACTAATTACATATATGATTATTTTTTATGTAATTGGACTCGATGAGATCAAATCAGGGGATCCAATTGTATAATGAATACACTGATACATTATCACATGTAGGGTATCATTTATTAGATGGGTAAATTATTATAAAAAATTTGATGCATTTAGAGATCAATATATCAATTGTTTAGATGTGGGCCAACCTAGCCCTTTCCCTCCACCCAACCTCCCTGAAAAATTGATAACAATGATAATAAAAAAATTAAATGTTTGTAATCGAAAAATATAAGGATGTTGCCCAAATAATATGAGATATTATTTTTTTCATTAATTTTTGTATTTCTATTATTACGATCACTAATATACCATTATATTTTCTTTCAATTTTGTATGAATATCTGGAGAAATTGATGTCGGGTAACATTCTCCCTGAGGGTAGGATATACATCCTAGCTACTACATTAGGAAATCTAAATCACCCAAGATTAATAAGAGGATATGCGAATTGTATTAGTTTTAGTAATGTTTTGGTTCCCCAAAAAAATAAATCATGAAATTAAGATACACATCCCTTAAAATATGAGATGAAAGACATGAAACTGGATATGGAAAATATAATTAAATCTGATGGGTATGATATGTTTTAACATTGATGATACAATAATAGACTATACTACCTATCGTAGTTTCCAATCCAACCATGCTTGCATATCCTTGATAGCCTTCCCACTCGAATCCTCCACCTTCTAATTCAGAACATACCATATAATGTGAGCATTATGCTCGAATTCACCATGTATGTATTGTAGCATATAGTGGAATATATATTTGTTGGTATTTTCTACATCACCATCATATGTATTTGTGTCTAATAAGAATATGATTGCAGTATATTTCTAATCTAATTCATCTACTACTATTTCGTATTAAGGATGTCCATAGAGATAGTGATTGTACAAGTCATTTATTTCTTTGGGAAGTTAACCTTCTTCATTATTTAATATAAAAGGTGTTATTTTATTAAAATATTAATTACATTTGTTTAAAAAGTACTAATATGTTTCTCTCCCACTAGATTTATATATGAGTATCCAGTATCCATAGATTCATTAAAAAGTAAAAAAAGTTCATTTTCCAACAACTTCAAATACATCTGAGATTTTTGAGGGACAAAAAAGTCCATCCCGTGTTTCTTCTTCATTGGATATTATATATGAATATAAGATAACATCAGATATTTGTGTAATAGAATATTAATTGATAATATTCCAAAAATTCTTTAATGTTCTTGTAAATTTTTTGGAGCTATGTGTCCCTGTGTTGCAATATTTATCCATGTAAGTAAATTTGTATTTTGATTTTTTATTTATTTAAAAAAATATGACATCAAGTGTCGTATCATATTAAAATTTAATTTATGTATCTACAAATTATTCTTTTTTGATATTATACCATTGGTTCTTATGGCATTATATATCCATAATTAATTTTAATCATTGTGAAATATTTAAAAAATATTCCACGAGTTGGACATATATTTGAGTGATTAGATAATATGGTGTTTCAATGATTTTTATATTCCTTTATAGGTTTAAAAACATAGATGATTATGAAATAATATTCAATATATTTTAATTAATTGTGAACATTTAATATTGATCATATTAGTGGTTTTTAGATATATGTTTCCCAAATAATTCATATTGTGTTGGTTTTTCAATTTTCTAGGTGGTGTTCAAATATGATGTAGTGGTTTGTTATAATATTAAATTTTATAAATTTTATATGTTTATTTTTTAATTATTATTGTTTATAGATGTCTTTTTATGATATATATGATAATTAAGGACATGAAAAATTATTAACATAGATCACTTGTTGATAAAGTGGAAAAATACAATCCATTACATGGATGTAATGGTAAATATATTATATATATGATAATATTTTGATTCTATAATATATATATATATATCTTTGTTTGTATTGTTTTTATTTTCAAATTTATGTTTCATAAAAATAGATGCATAATCAAAAAATGCAGTGATGAATGTAGTTATTTTTCATTAAGATTAATGTATTAGATAATCATAATTGTGTAAGTGAACAAATTTTATATTGTTTATTATATTAAATTTTTTATGTCATGTATCAAATTATAATGTTTTATAATCTTATAACATTCATCATTATTATATATTTTAATGGATTAAATTTTTTATACAAATGAAATACATAACAATGTCCCGAGGTTGTTTGAAAAATGATTCTTAATTTTGATTTTGATTTCAATTATTATGTATATAACTTCCAATAAATGTTTGAAAATGATTATTTATATAAACAATTTTTAGTTTTAGCTGGTATATTCTTTTTATTATGATAGAGTTGTTATCAATTCTATAATGTTTCATGTATTTTTAAATAACTATCCAAACCACACAATCCTTTAACATGGTAAGGTATATATCATTTAGTGAATGTTTAAAAAATTATTAATTGTATAATATATTTATATTTAATGTTTTTATATGCTATTTTTTACTAGATTTAGATATTTCATGTTTGTATATATGTAAATTCTTATTTTATATAATTATTGAAAATATTTCAATATACATCCATGTCAAATAGAACATCATTTTTTAATTAATTTAGGGTTTAAATTTAGTTTTTTTGTGGGTATCTTCGCTACTATATATGTTCTCTCTTGTTGTTGTCTATTGGTATACATGTTTTTTAGATTTTTTCCCTTATAATAAATTCAATTTTTTAATGAAACATTATATTTTGAATTTTTTTTTCAAAAGAATCGATCCCCAATGTTGTAGGGATTTACATTCCACATTGGTTATTTACTAAAACCGATGATGATTATTGACATTCAATGTCATTTTTTATGAAAACTAATGTCTGAAGTATTCATGATAGATATTAAATGTTTTTTATATATAAAAAATGTAGAAATTCCTAATATATTTGTAGCACTAATAAAAAATGACATTCAATGTCGGTTACTCAAAAAACCATCATCGAAACATTTCTTTATTAAATCACATGAAACAACATTTGTTCATAACTAATGGTTAATGGAAATAAACAAATTCTGAAATATATATTTCTACATGTAAATTTACCAGGGTATTAAATGTTATCATGAAAAGTGTGTGAGTAAAACTCTATAGGTCAACACCACAATGCCAAAACAGAACATGTCTCATAATAATTATATTCAACAATGATATAATAAGTGTATTAATTAATCAATTAATGAAAAACATAAATTAAAATGTTTTGGAACCAAAGAGGAATATCTCTGAGTATGTAGTGTAACAATTCCAACCATAATCATAAACCAGGGCATAATCAATCAATCATGAAAATACCTATGTGTAAGCATTTAATCGTCTATGAAAATCTCTATATGTATGAATTTAAGTGTCAACATGGACAAAGATTATTATATAATCCTTTGAATAATTATCATTTGTCCAAGCCCACAAAATAATAATTTTAGCATGTTTCAATAGTTCATGCCCACAACCTAATAATTACAACATTTAACACTATTCCAATACCATTATATAAGAATTTCAGCATGTATCAATGGGACAAGACTACTATATAAGCATTTCTGTTTCATAGTAAAAGTCATAATAGTAAGTATATCACAGTATCACAACTATACCCACAATGGTTAATTACTAAAATATCTATTTTACTTTCAATTAATATTTCCTTTATATATCATGTTATCTATAGTAATACAAATAGGATACTTGCTATTAAAAAAGTAATTATATATCAATAATTCACCTTTAATCTTATGTCGGTATAAACCCACATTAATCCATTATTCAATTCATTATTTATCTAGGGTCCATTGATGCAACAGGTAACCATAAGCGAGGTTGCTCCAATAATTGAATCCAATCAGTTTAAAAAATAATATAATTCATGATTTACGATTAATCAATAAATAATTTAATAATTGGACACATTACATTAGGGAAATAAAAATATTGCACATACATAAGCAATTAACCCGACCATAGGGATAGGATTTAGACAACCTCATTTTAGCTGGTGATTAAGAAACACTTCCAATATGAATTTTCATTAATGAATAAGGTAAAAAAATCACAATAATATACCTAGATCAATCAATATCATGATAAAACCCAAATAAAACTACTATTCTATAAAACCACCTCCAAAATGACGAACAACAAAAGGCAAGGGAAAATCTAAGCTGCATGAATCATCAAGGATCAATCACATCTATGGGACATCCAAAAAAGAATGGGACTATATAATATCACATATAAAATTTCATTGGGTCGATAGGGAAATGATAAAGAAAAGGATATAATTAAATATTATGCAATGATGTACTTAAAACATCCTAGACTACGAAATACATAGTGTATAATATCATATGTAGTATAATTATTGATTAATATATACTCATAAAATCATGTCACCTCGAGTGAATTTAACCA
Organism: Viscum album; assembly: GCA_963277665.1. NCBI lineage: Eukaryota > Viridiplantae > Streptophyta > Magnoliopsida > Santalales > Viscaceae > Viscum > Viscum album. The sequence continues at coordinate 2,013,719,057 of OY728157.1, forward strand.
ATTCTGAACATTAAACATCATGTAACATATTCTCAGTGTGTATTTATTTTATGTCATTATTGTAGTTCATGGATTGGGTTTGGAGACAGTTAAACATCAGGTAACTCCTTATCATGACATTTAATTTCCAAACAGAAAACATTCTTTATGATTCCCATAGAATGAACATGAACCTACTCTATAGTCGTACAAACTCTCATGAAACCCTCATAATACCATTTTACATGGTTTTACATGGAATTAGTTAATTAGAAAACATACATCCTTGATCATTTGTTCATTTTCCTCAAAAAGACCTCTCTATCTCCAAAAAAGTCTCAACAAATAAGGTTTAATAGAAAGTAAAACCCAAACAAAAGTGGTTTAACCCAAAACTCATAGAGGGAGAAACATAAAAAATAAAGGCATTTTAATACCACCACACCATATAATATTTATTTCACATTCTACTACAAGCATAAATGTGTGGTTTCGATGAAAAATTTTCAACGCTATGCTCACAAACCAGAGTCCCTCTCACAGGTATTTGCCTAAACATGCCAAGGCATCCACATCACTCATTCAAAAGTTATAGTCATACTTTACATATATCTCTCACTACCCTTTGTAATTTGAATCAAATTCTCCTTAATGGAAACAACACCACAATTCTCAATTTCTTCAAAATGAGAAGGTTAAGGATTATATCTATGATGTTGTGACATGTGAAACATGTCCGACATAGAACTATGGATCTGTGGAATGGATAATCATTAATCTATTTGAAAGACAATATAAAATATATCAAATGTCCTGAAAAGCATGTTTCATACATTCCAATTTTGATGATACGATGTTTCCCCAAACCAGGTGGAAAACAATAGAAAACATGATGCCCAACCTCAAAATCAATAGGTTGTCTCTGATAGCCACCATAAGATTTATTACTAACCATTGTAGTCATATACAACCTACTGATCAACTATACCTACTCATAAATCCATTACCCTATACTTGGTCTGTTCAGCACCAACTCACCTTCGTCTAAACAATAAAGTGGAGATCGACATGTCCTATAATATAAATCCCTGAAATTTTCCATTGGGATTCATGCCAAGACTCCATTATTATATTCAAAATCCATGACATGCATATGAAGCACCCAAGAACCACGAAAATCCAATAAATAGGCTCATAAAATAGAATCCATAACCTAAATAGTCCATTCATATTGACCAATAGTCTGAATATGATATTTTGTATATAAATGAACCTATTATCCCAGAGCATTCTAAGGATCCATATAGAACTATTATGTCAAACAAGGATCCTAATCATAAACGATTCTCCTCAAAATAGTATCCATCTGAATAACATCACACACATAAGGACAACCAATATCAACAATATTGAAGGTTTCCTGTAATGGATAGAAGTGGGATAACATTAATATCCTATCTATGATCAACCATACTACATCATTCATATATAGTTTCGATGTAAATCCTATCAAAGAATTCATGGAAACATCATCAAATTTTAACTCAAGAAAGAGAAGTGGTTGAATCATCCTAGAAGTCCACTAATGCTCATTTGTTTCGACTGAAAGGTGAAATATATAACATTATAATCCTAAATCTTCATCATCGTTACTGAAAACCCATACTATCCATGGATATCATGATGCATCATTGTCAAAAAAAATTTACCACCCATATAGAAGCATAAATTAGTCTCATAATATTCTCATAAAAGCCGATAAGAACCCATACCTGACCATGGAAATATTCATAATTAAATTTTTGAAAATAAATTATTGATTGTATAACCCCAACCTATATTTTTTCTATCAGAACTAATCCCACCAGATTGGATAACTTCTTTGTCTAGATCCAATCATGGAGCATGGGTATAAATGATTTCAAATTCAAATACACTCATCACTAGGACTCCTGGACATATAAATGCATGTCTTTTAAGAGATATATAATCAACTACAACTCATATCAAACCTACAATGCCTTTTTGTTCATCATTCATCTAAAATCATCATAAAAAATGTTTCCTTATCCCAGTGTATAAGAAAACATGATGTCTAAATACTAAAAATACTCTTCCCACCCCTTCTTCCAATGTTTCATGTCCCACTATTAAAATATGAACATGAGGGTCTTGTTGTCGGTGAACATAGATAACATCCCACCCAAAATATATTATCTCCAACCCCTCATATAATATAGCACTACAAATGAATCTAAATTTTCAGTAGGATAATTCCTTTCATATAGTCTCAACTATCAAAATCATTAAGAAAACACTAAATCCTCCTATATTAAAACTTCTCTAATTACAATTCTGAATTTATCACATTAAATTTTATATGTTTTACCTGGAATAGGTCATGTGCGGATATTTGATGAGTTCATATGACCATTCAAATCCTTAAATTCTCTCTTACATGATTTTTTCAAACAAAATCCACCCATTTCCTGGTCAACCCCTACATCGGTGCTTCTAAAAGGGAGAAGTCTGGGATAATGTGTCAATAATAACCTTTTAAATCCATAAATCCATGAATCTCAAAAAAAATTATAGGGTAACATCCAAGATACCACGGTTGATTACTTATCTAGGCCCATTGACAGTGTATCCTATGAGATGAAATGGAAAACAATGTTCACTATATTCATCCCAAAAAAAAATTTGATATAGAATCCATGATCGTATATTCATGTATGATTTTCCATTCTGATTATTTAGAAAAATTGGGGTGTTTTAAAATTTTTGGAGTATATGGAATGTAATTTAAGTACATGTCATGTAACGAGATGCCACATGTGACCATGTACTGGCGAGGTAATGGTTGATTACATGGCCGTCTGGGGTGACCAGGAGACTGCCAAATGTTGAGGCTGGAAAAGAAAATCACAAGCCATGTACATTTAAAATTTACATTGTGTTCTTTTTTTTTAATAACGGACTAGGATAACATCTAATCGATAGAACCCTTTTCACAACTTCTACCTCATCCAAGACTGACTGTATAGCCTCAGATATTCGTGGAGCACTCGACTCGATGTCTATTATCCGAATCAACTGTCATCTTTCTCATTGGAATCACAACAGTGAGTTCTTCCATACTCAAGAACATTATCTCTTGATTTCTCCTCACTCACCAGTTATCCTCAGTCTGATGTTTTAGGAATTATTGTAGATATATGGAGTTATATAGAGATTAAATCCTTAGGTTCATGTATATCCATCTCACGATGCCGATGTAGGTGTTTGGTGCCTTTCCATAGACCGTATTTGAATTTTATGTTAAAAAATTCCCAATACCCAAGAATGAGATATTGTGGGTTTATGTTTATAGCCCTATTATTACCTACCATGACTTGTTTGTTTGGATAGAGGTAAAATTTTTGTAATAGGGATAACTTTTTTGTTCAATGGATGTTTTTCCCTTGTTTACTTTTTTTGACTGTTTGGTCTATCTTTGCCTATTAGGATCGTGCATGTTTCCCATGCCTCGAATTGTTCAAATGGGGTGATTATTATCTGACATGACATGATATGATGTACATTGTTTATCTATTTAGTTTTTCCGGATTACATTTGCTGCCACATATCATTTGTGGAAGACTAAATTACACAAGGCTGTGAGAACATGGTGTAGTAGACCATAGGAAAAATCGACGTAGAGGGCTTCTCTAGAGTGTCTTCTTTACTTTAATGTTGCGAGACCATAGATGGGATTAACTTTCTGCCACCTCAATGTGTCTATAGTTTCCGTGATGTGAGACATAAGGGGAATTGGAAATCGAGTGCTTCCTCAGAGTTCCTATTATTTATGGATACGAGACCACATGGGGAATTGACGGTGAGTGCTTCCTTAGACTGTCTTTGCTAAAGCTGAACTAGACGGGTTAGACTGTGTGTACATCCCAGAGGGTTTCTTGTGTTTGTTATGCTTAACCAAAGTGGTTAGGTAGTGAGTTATTTTATAAGGTTACCTGCTTTTTATTACCTACTTAATTTATATACGATGATGAATTCAATTTAAATTTTATGATTGTCACTATATGCACTTCCTTGTTTACTGCATCATTTTGTTCATTGCCTGCCATATATTTTCACTGACTATTATGAACAGATCGTTGGCTGGTTTCCTAGTAGATATAGTTTCTCACCCTTTTTGGGCCATGATTTAATGCCCAAACAGATTATATTGATGCCCGTACATATAATGGAAATCATCCTTCTACTTCAGGTAAAAGATTTATATAGAGGATGGGAGTGTGGAAACAAGCTGAGGATTACATGTTATGGTGTTGTTTACTAATTTTCATTTGTAATTTTATTTAGTATGATTTTCTATAATTTTGATTTGTTTGGATTATATACAAGACATATGTATCTTTCAACATTTATATATATGTGCTGGAGATGTGTATTTATTCTATCATTTGTTGTTTACTTATTGCATGATTTTACAACTTCCGCTATTATTCTCTATTTTACTTTCACTGTGTAACTCTATAAATGGGGGCATAGTTTCCCCACTATCACACCCAAGGCCCTCATAGCTAGTCAGAAACCTCTGGATTTTTGGGAAATTCACTTGAGGCCATGTGACGAACCGGGTAAGGTCCAGGCCTAGGCGGATTTAGAAACTGGGCCATTACAAAGTTATATCATAGGAGTTTTTAATCTTTAGGAAATACTATTTTTAAACTATATCCATGGATATGAAGTAATAGGTAGTTGGAAATATGGTGTTCCTAGGAGTAGCTAACCCGGGTATAAGGAAAGCCAATTTACCTTGGTTATGGAAATTTATAATGTTTTGCAATTTTATAGTTGATTTCATTTCACCATTGGGTCATACAAATATATTGTGATGTTGTCGTTTTTTATACAGGTTCAATTTCTGTTGAAACTCGATGAGATGAGGTTATTCCATCATAATCATAATATTGGACATTGTTAGAAATCACATGCAATGCATTCCAACCATGTCATTTAGGGTGCACTAGTGATTTCATGTTGTTTTGATAGATGTGGTGCTAGATGTGCATATTTTTGTGATAAATTCCTTGATAGAATACATTCTTTTTATAGGGTATTGGTTGTATAAATTTTTTTATGAATGGATGCCAATTTTTTATTCCTGAGGTGTTATAGGACATCATGGATCAGAATTTGGTGGAACATTGTTTTGTTTTTCCATGAATATGAAATGAATAAAATTTCAAGCATACATTCGTGGGGAGTATGGTCCCTCACAGATCATAATTTTGCATTATAATGATCACTTATTTATTTTCAAGCTTATTGAGTAGTTTCTAAGGCTTACAGTGTAGACGAACCTAGAATACATGATGTGTAATGTTAAATAAATTCCATGTGTCCTTCAGTTCGTGAAGGAACTATTTTTATTATGTACATACGGTATACTGTGTGTACACGCCGTTTAGTCTCTAACCATGTCATTGGCTATGTGGGCCGAGACACAGGATTGGGAAATATTTTTCTGAATATGCCATGTTCCTGTTATATTACCCATGTTGTGTAGACCATTTGTCCACCTATGTGACTAACAACATGGATGGTCGAAAACATAATTCATAAATGACTTTTCAAGGATGAACACATTGTGTAGTGTGACCCTTGAATCCATCCATGTAATGACAAATATAGGATGGTGAAATAATTCTAGAATATGCCAAGTCTGGAATAAACATGTCGTGTTGTGTTAGCCGTGTGACTGGTTGTGTAACTAACAACACAGGTATATGATGTTCTACTAGTACCCACTGTGTCTAGAATGAACATGGCATGTAGAAATGTCCTAGGAGAACCGAGTGGCTTATCTGTGTATAAGGACTCATGAACAGGAAGAAAATTCTATTACATTTCATGTGGAATGACAACATTCCAGTTTATTGGGTGTTACACGTCCTGGGTGGTCAAAAGTACGCACCCATGTGGAGGCTTGAGGGAACATGTCATGTAGTGGATATACAAGTCATGTATCCATGTTTTGAATAACATTAATGATTCCTTTATATTTGTCCCTTCATACACTTCAATGTTTTGTTCCTTAATAATCTTGATCTAAGGTGTGCGCTTGACCTTGTAGAGTCATTCCACTGAGTCGACCTCCGATTTTCAACCAGTTATAGGATAGTTATCAGTCACTAGATAAGGATGATCATGGACTATTAGAAAATCCACTAGTTGTGACAGTCTTGGAACCATCCTTCATTCCCAATACAGATGCTGAGTCATAATTCTTATCGGGATTTATGAGGTTTTTCTGACCTTCTGAGGAGTACCTCATCTTATCCCATCTATGGTAGAGTTGATGTGGGTTTTCCAACAGTTCATCTTAAAACCCTCATAGGGGAAGGAGGACGTCATGCTTCCTTGTAATGGATAGAATCCATGCTTTCAATCGCCGAGCATCTGAAGACACCTCCAGAGAGAAGGGTGAATATCTCTATGTATATGCTTTGGGATTCCACCAACAGATGGTGGGATGTGATCTTACTAATGGTACACTAGCAGGTTATGGAGTTTGATTAATTATAGTGTGCCTTCTATGACTAATTCTACCTGGAGACATTGAGGGACAATTGAGCTTAAGAGGTCATGATTCTGGGGTAGGGTACACTATCTGTTTTGGATTATTCTTATTACTTGATAGAGCTGCATTTCTTCATTCCTATCCTATGAGGTGATGAGTTATTTTTGGAAACGAAGTTTAAGGAAGGTATCAGGAACAAACTTCGATCATAGGGGAACATCTTCAGGTTGACTTCCATCACGTCTATAGTCAACCAGACACTAATCAGGAAGAACAATCTAATCGATTATAGGGTGATGTGCTATGGTGGTTTGACATCCAAAGTTTGTATCCCTCATACTGACAGGAGGAAGCGATGTTGGGAGTCTACGTGTGGAGATCTTAGTTTTTTAGAGACATCTTCATGTATTTAGGTTGTGTGATACCAGTGCGGGAAGAGCAGGAATACAAGGACACATTTCCTGAGGGACCTAGTGGAGTTCTGAACATGTGTAATGATGGGTCAACTTCACTACTTCTATCATATCTTCTCAACAGCAAATAGTGACAGGGGTTCTTCTATGACTACTCGTTCATGAGCAGCACCAACAATTTGTCCTCAGTTAGAGAACTAGAGTTCTTCCAGTCTTTTAGGCTGAGGGGGTGGTCATTTATGTGGTAGTCCATCACCAGGAATTCAATGATATTAGGGTGGAACAACACAGGGTGGTCAGGCAGGGTCATAGGGTCACGGTGCTGGTTAGAATTTTAAAGTGAAGTAGTCCCATCAAAAGCAGGATCACGAACCGTCTACAGTTTTAGGTACGATCCTAATTTCTACAGTTTTATTTTCTAAACATTTCGATATAGGGGCTTCCCATAGCATTATATATTTCATTGTTATGGAGATTCATGGGCTATGTCTATTTTCTTCTTCTGATATCTTGATGCTAATCAGTCCGTTGGGAGCTTGAACGACTAGTGTACGTCAGTTCAAGGTGTTCCCCTTGATGTTGGTGGGTGTCACATCTTCTGAGACCTCTATGCCTTAGAGAGGATGGGATACAATGTCATCTAGCAATAGAAAAGTTTGTATCCTTCCGGGAATTTTTCGACTGATATTGTCATAGGATGAGATTCACATCACCTAAGGAAGAATCGTTTCATCAAAAGGGAGAAAGGGATGTCCAGTTGAGCAGAGCAGGACCCGAGCATTATGGGTTTGTTGGAGTTACATCCTAGATTGATATTCAACATCTAGATGACCTGGGGACATCATAGTTGGAATTATATCCCTTGGTGGATCATTTCAAGGATGTCTTCTAAGAGGAATTTTCAGGTTTCTTCCAGTGGGTGAGGTAGACTTTTATTTTGAGCATGTTCTAGGAGTGTCCCCGGTGACTATTACTCCTTAGTGGATGGAAACTCTAGAGTTTTATAAGCTCAAGAAGCTGTTGGAGGAGTTGCAGGAAAAGGGAATATTATGACCTAGTAATTCTCCTTGGGGTTCTATTGTCCTATATTTGATGAAGGCAGAGGGTACCCTTAGACATTGTGTGGTTTATTAGAAGATGAAATAGTTGATAGTTAAGAACCGATATCCCTTGCTGAGGACTGAATATCTTTTTGATCTGCTTTGATGATCCCCAGTGTTCTCAATAATTGACTTGATATCTGGTTATCATCAGTTGTGCATTAGATCATTATATTTACCTTGTACTTCCTTTTAGAGAAGGTATGGTCTATAAGAGTATCTAGTTATCCCTTTCAGTCTCACAAGTGCACCTGCAGTTTTAATGGTGTTGATGAACCGAGTTTTCCATCTATACTTGGATTATTTCATGTTAGTCTTCGTGGATGATATCTTGATGTACTCTCACACTCGACATGATAATTCCACACATCATGATATCATTTTGAGTACACTTTTAGAGCATTAGTTATATGTTATGATCTCAAAATTCCACCTTTGGATGGAATAGATTCACTTCATGGGTCATGTTATCTAAGAAAAGGGATTATCAGTATACCCTGTGAATGTTAGAACAGTTGATTCCTTAGGGAAACCAATGATATTCTTTGAGTTACAAAGTTTTCTAGGACTGGATGGTTACTGCACATATTTCATACATGACTTTTAAGGCTTTGTAGAACCTTTGATAGGTATGAATATTAAGGGTGACAAGTCCATGTGGTTAGATTATTGGGAGTCAGACTTTCAATAACTGAAAGGAAGGTTTACTTCATCACCGATACTATTTTTTACCGGGTCGGGAAAGTTTTATAATGTTTACTGTGATACTTCATGTATCAGGATGGGAGAAGTTCTTATGTTGGGAGAAGGGGTTTTTGCATACGGGTCTCAGTAGTTGAGGCCACTTGAGAGGAACTACCTGATTCACAATCTCGAGTTGGCTGTTTTTGTTCACGGTTTACACTGTTGGAGACACTCTCATTTGGGAGAGCATTTTTTTTGTTTTCTCCAACCACAAAATTATAATGTATTTCTTCACTCAGCGTGACCTGAATTTGAGACTGTGAAGGTGGGTAGAGTACCTAATGTCCTCTTACATTGAGCTTGCGTACATTCCTTATAAAGGAAATTTAGTGGCTGATGCGTTGATCATAAGAACTCAAGAAACAGGTAGTTGAGTATGCCAGTAGTGAGTGGAAGCTTATGGATCTTATTCATGAAATGTATTTGGAGGTTCACAAGAGACATGGGATGATATTTCTATCTTCTGTAGATATTACCTATATACTTCTTGATCGATTACGAATGAGGATGCTTTGAAATTTAGAAGTCCTAGTACTATGGGAGAGTGTGTCTGGATAGGAGTCTATACCATGATGGACCATTGGAAAGGATGAGATCTAACATTTTCAGGGGAACATATGGTTGTTAGTAGACAAATACATGTAGTTAATGTGGGAAATTCATTCCTCAGTTTGGGTAATGCATACTGGTTTCACAGAGATATATCTAGATCTACACTATCATTATTGGTGTCCTGGAATGAAGAGTGGTGTCAGTAGTTTTTTCAGGAGGTGATCCACCTGTCAGCATGTGAAGGAAGATCATCAGTGACTACTAGGGCTTATGCATTAGATACCAATTCTTGAGTTGAAATGGAATCATGTAGTAATGTATTTAGTTACATGTTTTTTTGAGGTCACATTAAGGTAATGATGCAGCATGGGTTATCATTAACAGACTCACGAAGGATTCTCAATTCTTTCCAATCAAGAATATCATCAGTGTTGATGAGCTAGGATAGTTGTACATCAGAGAGATCATACGTCTACATGGGGTTCAATGCTCCATTATTTTAGTCTAGGAAACACATTTTACTTCTCAGGTCTGGCAGGGACATTAGAGGTCTTTGGGTATAAAGGTACATCAACGTACATCTTATTATCCCTGGGAAGATAGAATTGACCGAGAATTTGATTTAGGTGCTTGAGGACATGCTTCGAGCATGCATCACGGATGTTAGAGGTTTTGGGGGGAAGCACATACCTCTTGTGGAGTTTTCCTACAATAATAGTTTTCGGGTAACTATTCAGATTTTACCTTTTAAGGCATTGTATTCTAGGCCATGGCAATCACCCTTATGTTCACTGGAGGTAAGAGAGGTAGATTTGATGGGGACTCGTCTTGTTCAAGTGAAATTATTGAAGATAAAGTAGATTCAGAAGAGGATGGATACTGCACAGTCACGAAAGAAGACTTATGCTGATCAAAGGAGATGACCTAGGGAGTTCGATATCACAGATCAAGTTTTCTTGTGTGTCACACCGAGGTTGGGACATAAGGGGATTAGGAAATATGGTATGCTTTCGATGAGGTAGGTCAGGCCATATTATATTTTGGAGAGAGTCAGACCAATTTTCTATATGTTGTTATTACCTTAGAGGTACTAGGATATGCATGATGTCTTCCACGATTCATAGCGACATTAATTCTTATACCCATTTCTTGTTTTCCACCCCGAGGAGGTTGAGTTCGAGGTGGATGACTCATTCGAGGAGCATCCTATCAAGATTGTTGATCGAAATTTGATGGTTCTCTGTGTACGGAACGTTCCATTGGTATGAGTGATATCGAAGCGAGGGAGAGTACATGAGGAGACTCAAGAGTGGGAAGCTAATTTATGATAGCAGTGGCTAGAGCTGTTTGAAGATTATTCTTCTACACGTCCTTGTAGGGGAATGTCAAGGATGAATATTTTTAGCAGGGGAGATTGTATGAACCCAAATCATTTTTCACGTATGTTTTTCCTTTTTGGTTGTATATGATAAATATAAGTGTATTTGGAAATTTTAGGAGCACAAACTGTGAACATTAATTACACGTCGTGTAATTGGTAGCCATGGGTGACTGTGTACTGGTCATGTAATGACCGAGTACATGGCCATGTGTGGTGACCTGTATACCACCTAAAGAGGAGGCCAGAAAAAGGAAAGTACAATCCATGTACTTTTAAAATACATTCCATGTAATTTTTTTATTTAAAAGGACCGAGTTCGCATCTAATCAACATAACCATATTTATCTTTGTCTTTCTCTTCTATGAGTGATAATATGACCATGGATCTTCACCGAGCCCTCAAATCAGTGTTCATTCTCGGAATCGACCACCGTCGATTATGTTGGAATCGCGATGTTGAGTTATTCTTTCTTCTAGAACATCATCTTCTCATTTCTCCTCCCTCATGAGTTATCCTCAGTCGAATTATTTATTCATTTTTTTAAATCTACGATGTTCAAGTGTGATTCATGGACTGAGGTTCACGTATATCGATCTCATGATTCCGAGGTAGGTGGTTGGTTCCTTTCCATAGATAGTCTGTGAATTTTATGTGAAAAAATTCCCAATACCCAAGAACAGGGTATTGTGAGTTTATGGTTTTAATCAAGTTATTACATGTTATTCATTTTTTTTGGATAGATGTTAATTATGGTCAATAGGGTTAACATTGTCATGCAATATATATATTTTTTTTCCAATTTATTCTTTTTTGACTAATTGATCTAGCTTTTCATATTAGGCTGCTACTTTTTTCACATGCCTAGTATTGTTATAACGGATCGATTTTTATCTGAAAAGCTGTAATATGATGTATATTCTAATTCCAAGTAGTTCTCGAAGTATAAATGGGCTTCCACATATCATTTCTTCATGACTGACTTACATAGGGTCGTGATAACCAAGTGTAATAGACCATTGGGAGAATGGATGTTGAGGGCTTCTCTAGAGTTTCTATTTTACTGTTACGTTTCGAGACCATAGGAGAGATGGACATGATGCTCCCTAAAAGTGTTTGTAGTATCCTGGATACTAGAAATATATGGAATTAAACATTGAGTGCTTCATCATAGTTCCTACTGGTTACTAATAGGAGACCATAGTTGGAATTGAAGGTGAGTGCTTCCTTAGAGTGTCTTTGATAAAGCTAAACCAGAGGGGTTAGACAGTAATTACATCATAAAGGGTATCTTGTGTTTGTTTTTTTGAACTAGAGGGGTGCTGATTTGAGTACCTCATTAAGGGTTAACTGCATTGAAATATCTACTTACATGGTATATGAAATTGAATGAAATTGAATTTGTAATATTTTTACAATGTGTACTTCCTTATTTAATGCTTAATTTGTTTTATTGCCTACCATATATTTTCACTGACTGTTAAGCATAGATAATTGGGTGTTTTTATAATGGAATTAGTTTCACACCCAGTTGGGGTCATGCTTTTGGGCCCAAATCGTTTATATTGCTTCATGCATATATAAGGGGAAGCATACTTCTACTTCAGGTACATGATTTCTATGGATTAGTTGAGAATGGGACAAAGCTAAGGCTTGAGATGCTATGGAGAGGTATATTGATTCTCTTTTGTACTTTTATTGAGTAATGTATTCTGAAATTGTTATTTTTTTACTAATTTCATAGACATTTGTATTATGAATCATTTATATATGTGTGCTCCATTTGTTTTTTTATTCAATCATCCATTGTTAACTTATTTCACGCTCTCACTACTTCAGCTATTGTAGTGTATTTTACTTCTGTTATGTTACTCTCCCAATAGGGGAATTTTTTCCCAACAATCACTCCCAAGGACCTCCCATGCTAGTTGGCAGCCTCTAGCATTCAGGGAAATGCGCATGAGGCCTTGTGCCCAACCGAGTATGGGGTTCCCATGGGAAGCTTCCTGAACCGGGCAATACAATTAGTTTCATTGGTGTAAGGACAATGCTCAATTAAGGAAATAAGTAATATTTCAAGCTGTTGGGCATGATTGTTCATTGACTGGGTGAACAGTGAGATTTCTTGGATAATAACATCCACATCTTAATCTCAAAAGGGTTAAATATTAGATTCATCAAGTCCATGAATACCTTTATTGTGTTTTTCAAAAGAAATGACATCACTATGAAATTATATAATTCATAACTACTCCCAAATAAATTATTTGGTATGTACAGTGGTCTCACCATCCATCGGTAGTATCCCAATCTCAAATATGTTATTGGGAATATATTATTAATTCTCAAATGATTGAAGATATCATCGATGGAAGGAAGGGGTTACCTGTTGTTGAATACCATCTAGTTCAATCTTTGTTCATCCAAAAATATGTACATGGTCACATCTTCCTTCTTGGAGAAAATAACTAGAGAAACCATTGGATACATACTCAGGCATATGACACCCTTTTCATTTAAATCATCGAACAAGAATTTTAACTCCCAATGCTCTATTGGTTTCATCTTATATGGGTGAATTTAAGTAGGATCTTTACATGGAACCAACTCAAAAATGAAATCATGTCCTTCACTCGAGTGGTGATCCACCATGATGAAAATAAAGAATATGATGGTCAAAGAACAATCCATGACATCAAAAAAGACAACAAATGTATTTTAAAAAATTGATGATTAAAAATAATGTGTTCCTTCTGTATCAAACAAAACAAATACAAGGGTAGATTATATATTAATAATAACTCTGATAGTAATAGTTCATGAAATAATAATAGAGAAAGTATTATACATGGAAAGTAGCTGATTAGACCCTATATCCTGAGATCTAGTCTGACGACTCTATTGTACACCCTTTTCCCAATTCTACAACTCCTACACTAAAGTACAATGTCCCCTACCTCAATTTGAACATCTTTTTAAACTCAAGATACTTGTCTTCTGAATGTTTCAGAGTCCATCCTAGACTCTAGTACTTTTTCATATTCTATTCCACTAGAATGATGATTCATTCTCCTACAAAACCATTATAGGTGACCCATTCTACAACTAGAATGACACTCTAAAGCATGATATGAATATTGAGGATGGATACATCTCAATATGACACACCGATAGAACTGCTATGAAACTTAGACCAATGATTGATGTACCATACCTTGACTACTCTTCGCACTATTTGTTTGGATAAAAGTGATTAAGTTTCATTTCCTTCCACCAAAAGAAGATCTCCTACTTCGCAATTCTAAAATATATTCACTGTAACATGGGGACTCTTAAATATTTCCTTTAATGTGGAGTGTCTGTTTCATCAAAATAGAATTTATACACAATAAAAATTTGTTCAACTATGAATAAATCATATAGAAAATGACATCTTGTAGTGTTCTGACACTTGATATATCATCATCATCTAATAATGGAAAAATGATCTATAGGACATGAAATTTCTGGCATAGTCATCCACTGATATACCCTTCGATGTATAATGAATTCCCTCATTTTCAATGTCATCCCTCAATGGCTCTATAAATTTGGCTTAGTATCTTCTCCTTCAAAATTTTCTAAGATAACTCCACTTTCTTCCTGGGATGTTTTAGATTATAATACATTCAATTGGAATGTCCCTGAGGAATTTATTCATCAAGATCCAACCACTTATCTATATGTTTATCAATGTCCTTAAATATATTCTAAACTAACTCTATCCAGAAATCCTATTACTAGTGGCCTCACTCCATAGTAAACATAGGCATATTTTTTTGTTGGAACTATCTCTTAATCAAAGACATTCAAGGCATGGTATGAATAGAATCTCTTTCCATATATTGCATGACCATCATGAATATGTGACGAAGCTGAACATCCATCTTATCTTTAGAATGTACTCAAATCTACTGTTCAGATTTTTCATGAGAATAATGATTTCCAACCTCCTCCCTCACAATTCAAAGATAACAATGGGTTATTTTCCCTACATGAAAAATACAATATGTATAGAACTGGATTGTAACAAAGTCACCCATTGTGGGTGAAACCAATAAAAAACCACTGAATCTTGGTCTCACTAAACATGTCTACAAATAGTGTTATCATGAAATTACATTTTTTTGTTCCATTTATTATCTATAATAGGTATCTAATTTCATAGTTCATTAGGTCAAATATATATCACATGCAATAAAAAATGACTCTATCTTAAAAAAATCATGCCAATAGATATTATTACTTTCCTATTAAGCTGAATTCATACTCATATAAATCCATTCAAAAATATAAGTATAAAAATAAATAAAAATTAACATCACATTGAATTTTAATTCATCCTAGATAAATAACATCAATTTTATCATGTGAATATCATGAACATGAAAACCATCTCTAGGAAATATGATTTTTCCACATACATAGGTTAGTTTCTACCATACAATTGATCTTTACCGATTCCCAACACATCCTACTATCTTTTTCATATTTCCAAAATAGTAAATAAAAATAAGTATAAAACCTATCACAGATACAACATTGTAATATTTGAGGATCTAAAACTCTCTCATATGGAAAAAATTGGTTGGTTACAAGAATTAAATATTGTCTCCCCTTAGCCCAAAGGATATCGACTACCAGCAGGGGTGTGAGGAATATAGTGTAGAAACTATATGTCAATATATAGATATAAAAGATACTGGAAATAAACATATATTAAAAAAGATTAATTTGTCCCTCAATTATAGGAACTACATAAACCAAAAAAATGTTCTTATATATCCAAAACAGTTTCTTTCCATAATTTTATGTAGTGATATAATTTGATTAATTTTATCAGTTCTTCTATTATGGATTATTTGTGGAACATAAAATTCATAGCTCCGCTTTTGAGGGAAACCACAATTCCATATTGAGATTAAATATCATTATAGTATAATTATAAATTATAATTGGTGTAACCCCTTAATATTTAGATTATCCTCTCCATAAAAGATAATAAAATATCCCCACAACTTCTTAATCAATTAAAGATATTATTAAAAACCAATCATCGACACACACATGGATTGGATTAGTATATAAATTATATGAAAAAATAATAGGATATACCTAGTTTAGTACAAAACATAGAATCTATTATTAATTTTATTACAGATGTAGAAAGAACCATTTAAATACTCTATCACTAATTGAAAGGATCTTAAATGATTTAAATTTTCCTCTAATAAAAAACTATTAAATTCACATTTTTTAATGTTTCCATGCAAAACCACATTAAAAAGTTATGCATATATTTTTCATGTCTCTATTCAATCAACCAATTCACTGTATCTTTGTACATTTATGTACCCAATTTGTAGAAATCATCTCCCATGAATTTTATCGAGAAGCACTTTCCGAAACACTATTTTATATAATGTAATGTTGGTATATTATTTTCAAAAGGATATATATCATCAATATAGAATATTGTATATATTTTAATACTAACACATACCAAATTGTGTAATCAAGAAACATAAAAATAATCATTTTGATCAAAAAAGGATTTATGTTGTATCATATTCACATCATTGGCCTAATTCAAGTTTAGTAATCTTATTTTATCATCAATTTGATATATTTTATAATCATAATGAGTTGATATAGAATAAAATATCCAAATGGAACATATTACTGTAACTATAGAAAAATTTACTTCGTTTTTAAAACATTGAATTTTTATTTCTTTTTTCAACCAATACATCCTTATAGGTAGACACTCTTTTATTAATTAATTTTTCTTTATAAAAACACAAAATCACCATATGAGTATCACACCTTCAGGTGGGTCAACGTAGTTCTAAACAAGGTTAGTGTACATTAAGTCTATCTCAATTATTATTTTCTTTAACCATTTAATAAAATTTTATCAATTGTTAGACCCTCACTAGAAAATAAAAAATCGTCAATGAAAAATACTTCTATGACTCTCAAGTCATAATAAAATTTTAATTACATTACATAAATAAAAAACCTCAACAATATACATTACCAATACCTTCTATGTTTCTCATTTTAAAAATCGAGAATAAAAAATAACTAATATAAGTGATTTGATTTCAATGTATTGGGAATATGAAAACAACAAAACAAAATTAAATTAAAAATAGTTTTCAGAATAACCTAATTATACTTCTAATAATATTCCCTTCTAGACTCGTCATATATATTACATTTTATTATAAACTAATTAATTGATAAATTATGAAAGGGTTGATCATAAATGCTCGGTATGTGTAATCATAAATCCTAATAAACAAATATACTAATTATGTATATGATGAGAATATTCTAAAAATAATAAAACATAATAAAATCATAACCAAATAATATTATTTCATAAATCATTTCATATATAATTAAAATAAATCAAACATTAACCAAAATACTGATTCAATAACCAGGATCTATGATATCATAACATATCTATTTGTATAAGAATGAAATAGTGATGATATCTTAAAAAATGGTATGATCATTAGAATATAGAATCTAATTTTCATGATATATTCCAGAAGTACCAATACATTGGATAAACTAAATCATATTCATGAATTCTTGAATCATGAGATATAAATTCTTATCCACTGCAATTGAGGTTTTTATGAGTCCTCACCCACCATCCTCTACCCATACATGTGACATAATAAATAAAAATACATCAAATCATAGAGAAAATGTAGAATAAAAATGGGATTCATGTACTTTTAAAATAAATTCACATATGGAAAACATCCATAATTTATTGAAATATAAAAAATGATAAATCAATTGAAAATAAATTTGCATCGAATGAAATTAAGTAACATTATCGGTAAATAAAATTTAATAAATATAATAATGAGTAATCTATTTGAAATTTATAGATAACTGGTATATATTTAAACCCCTAATGTTCAAAATGAATCATTCAATGAAATCAATGTTGACACACTTCAATCAATGGAATAAACAACCGGTGTCCTCATTGCAATGTCATTAGACGGACTGTTATTCCTATTCATAGAGTATAATCAAGAAAGACAAGGGTAGTGTTGGATCATATCAAATATTGGAATTATATTTACATAATACTAAAAAATAATGAAGATGGATGATTTTATTTGAATATATCCCTGGTGTAACAAATTATACACCCAATTATATTATGTAACATTAAAAAATCATTCTTATAAAAGTATGCTTCAAACAGTACCACAAAATAAGTGATTAGATGTAAAAAAGGTTGGATGTTGTGAGTTAAAACCCCAATATTATATATTTATATTTATAAGATAATAAATCATGTATGAAAAATTCCATGTGTTTATATCCATTTTAATATGAAATGGAAACTATTTGTTAAATAATAAAATATAATTTTTATTCATTTTTCATATTGACATTAAATTAAAACATATACTTAAATTAAAAATATAAAAATTTGAAAATGAGAAGTGATATTTTTTATAAAGGTTTACCTTTAAAATTTTAATCACAAATAATGGTTCCCATAAAATAATATAATGTTATCTATATTAAATTTGGATCTAAATATAAAACAATTAATAATACAAGGGAATGAGCCTTTATAATACTATTAAAATACCTTTATTGATAACCCACAATATAAAAAGTTTAATTAAATCATATATTTTCTAAAAAATAATTTTTCTATATAGGATTATAAAATACTATATAATTTATTTTTTGGGTGGGAGATCCCCCGAATTGAAGAATAAAGTTCATGATAAAGCATTAAAATTGAAACAAAATAGATTTTAGTTATTAATATCCCTTACAAGAAACATAATAATTGATGAAATAAATATATGTGTCAAAAAAATTAAGAAATTGGAGAATAAAACATTATAAAAAAGGGAATAATGTTCAAAATAATTTTTTAAGAAAATTTTCACAATTCCTTTATCAAACCATAAGTGTCTAAAAACATTCACGATTGGGGTAACACTTATGTCAAAATGTGTTTGAAGAAAATAACATGATTTTAATGAAAAAATGAAAATAATTATGATTAATTAATTTAATTTGAACTCCTTGGATTTTACACAAATATAATACTAAAAAAGAATCATGGGACATAACAAGTAATAGTTCTCAATGATTCATAATTTTGAATAAGAAATGTGTTGGGGATTTAGAAACTAATCAATCAAAACCCCCTAAAAAATTGTTCTTCAAATTCAACATAAAACACAATTATTAAAATATATTATATAATATATTATCTCAAATAGTTATTATACAAACCTCATAAATAAAATTAGTTGAATAATACTAAACACATGTCAAATAGAGTAATTTGAGCTGAAAACCATTACCTTTTTTCTCCTCATATTCTAATGCACACTAAAATCATATATTCGAAGAATAAATATATTAATAAACTCTTAAAAAATCATTTTTCATATATATATATATATAATTTAATGTCATTTATAATTATTTTGTACAACTATATAATTTAGTTATTACATAAATATTATGTCCAGTAATGTTATCATGATCATTTTGAACATGGTTCATAATAGTAGTGGTAGTGTTAAATATTCTCTCAAATATCTTCATTAGAATTTCATTATAGATAAGATAGTTTATTAATTATAACATGTTATTAAATTTTAATTTACATTAATGAGTACCTTAGTATTTATCAGATATTATTAAATTGATAAAATCATTTTTCAATGATTTTCAACTAATGAATGATGTTTTCTCAATTAATGAGTTTAATATTGATTAATAATTTAATGAAAATATATTCATTCTTATAAAAAACATATCATATTAAAAAATAAAAATATATATAATATTCATCCATCATATAAATGTATAACATTATTCTAATATGTGGCCAAATTTGACAAAACAAGATCCTTCAACAATCAATGGATGATTATTAGATGTTATACTGTTAATATCATTATAAAATAATAATAATGAATGCATTTATCATTTAAAATCATTATATATCATAATTTTAATATTTATAAACTTAATATAAAATATTTAATGTCATTTTATATAAAATATAATCATTCATATCTTTGATTGCTCGTTTTAAAAGATAAAATTAATGTGTATCATTTATTGATCATATCATTAACAGGTAATACAATTTTTACTAAATTTACGTTAATTATATCATATAAATAATATATATATATATATATATACGTTTAAACCATTATAATTTCCATCCGTTTATGGTGGTGAATTAATAAAAAATTGAAATCAAACATTCACTTTATTGGGTAGTAAATACATAAACATAGATGACGATATCATTTTCCACAAAACGAGAGAAAGGATATATTTGGTTAATAATTTAGGAATAATAAACAGAGCCAAAATATCATCATCAATTTCTAAATTTTCCTTTTATACAACCTTTTATGTCAGTGAAGGAAATCAAAACACGTTGTATGGGGGGTAGTTGGCATGATGCCTGGTTTACTATTTCAGTATTGTTAATAGAAATATAAATAGGTGATTAATTATTTTTACCATAGTTTAATAATAAATATGTTGTTCGGAGTTGAATCTCATGTGGGGGTGAATTTAGTTCCTACATAAAATTTTTATTAAAACCATTATGCTTAAGAACCCCCAATTTGAAATAGCCTAGTTAATTAATGTAGTGGAGATATAAATGTTTAGTTGGTGAAAAGGTTTATCAATGGCTGATTTTTCGTACATTAAATTAGTGGAATACTATCCTAAAAATATTGAAACAGGTTTACTGAATTAAACACATACACACAACAACCAGAACTAGCTATCAACCTCAATGAAAAACAATTTTCTATTTTAGAAATTATAAGCAATGGAAAATAGGCAAACGGAGTATTACAAAATACAGTACATAGTGGAGATAATCAAGTGGTTCATTCTTATGATGAGACATAATCCCCCCATGGTGATCACTTGCCACTACGTAGTTTATATAAATGATAAAAATTATACACATCCTATATCGGGATTTAAAATGGTATTTTTTCAAAAACTGTCCAAGATTCACACCCTCAATAACATTTCCTCATAGAAAAAAACAATACAGACCACAGACAATATCTTCAACTATTTTACTTATGAATCATTGTGTAAGGGAACTATGAAGTAAGATTTTATGTATCCTTCAGTTCAATAACAGAAGACAGTGCTTGTATCAAACAGATCCACACACTCCATAGAAATGAAAAATAAAAGAACACACTAGAGATAAGAGTATAATATTTTGTTACGTGCTTTTTATGTGCTTGTAGTTCAGATCTTGAATCCTTGTTGTGAATAATTTTAATTTAGACTCTTTCTATGGATGTTTTACACAAAACAGTGTGCCGCAACTCTAGGTTCAAACATTCAAGAACTGAGTGTTCTGATTCTTGTATTGATCGAGAGATGATGAAGAACAGAAGGTGGCCTTAAATTTATTCTCCTGAAATGATATTATTGAGACACTAGGGTTCAACGTGTAAGTTCTCAAATGATTCTTCCTTGTTCTGTTTGATCTATCAAGTAAGATCTTTCTCATGTATTTTCACACTTCTGTGGTTTTACATGTTTTCTTCCTTGGTAATCTATTTTATATTTGAGATTCGAAATTAGGAATATAAAAACCATGTTTGATCTTCCTCATACCCTTAACATTACACAAATACGGTCTCTTGAAAAGTCTACAATCATCATTAGTTAATTCAGAAGTATTACATTTACCAAATATGACCATCACAATAATCATCAAAATTTTACAATATTTGGAAGGGTAATAATCGGTAGACTATTAATGGTATCCTTCAGAATTATAGGCTTAAAAAATAGTTGTGAATAGCTAGCCTCCATTGGTAGCCTTCAATAGTAGCCTTCTGTGGTAGTCATCAGCGGTAGACTTATATCGGTAACCTTCATCGGTAACCTTGCATCGGTAACCTTCCATCAGTAACCTTATCAACGGTAGCCTTGCATAGGTATCCTTCAGTGGTAGCCTTTCTTCCGTTACCTTTCATTGATGACATTTCTATTAGTGATATTTCAATCGGTGACCTTTCTATCGGTGACCTTTACATAGATGATCTTTCAATGTAATCTTAAAAAATAGAACAATGAGATTAAATATACAAAGGTATCACATGATAGAGTCTATAAATATTAAGGAAACATGATTATTAAATATTATAAACATGATTATCACATAAATGAAATATTATTTGGGATTATCAAAATAGGTGAGTCACACAATCTATGCCTTTTTCATGATAAAAAATTATGTTAGTATTATTTTGAATCAGGGTTAATCAAATTTGTTATTATATTAAAAGGTTTGTATATGGACAATTGAAACATGTTTATTGTATATATTATATATATGCAAAGATTCTAGTAATCATAAAAAACACTCCCCCATTCGGCAAAATATAATTAAAAATGAAAACTTCTCCAAATTTGTGATTATAAAAACATAAAAAAGAGGAAAACAATATTTTGTTAATAATGAAGCAATAATAAAAGATACAAAATGTGTACAAAGATATGTATCAACTATGACATCCCATAGTCAATCCACACAAGTTATATACAAGGGAGCTTGGTCTTTGGAAGCTGAGGAGTCCGGTTATGAAGTTGGAGGAATGTTCCTAGGTATAGGAGTGAGATGTGTAGGAGGAGCTACTACAGAGGCATCAGTAGACCTATAGTTAGTATATCACTAAGGAATCATAGGAGTCATGATTTTTATGGCCTATGCTCGGATCATAATTTGGGCAATACTAGTAGACACTAAAGCAGCCGGGGAAGAAGGAATGGCTTGATTAACAATGATGGGAGTGTATTCTACATGGAGGAAGGGTAAAATAAGTTTTATGAAATCCATAACAATACTTCCTCCTCTTTCCATAGCTGATATAAAATCACGTAAATTATCCCTAAATTTCATTATGGAAGGAATCAATTCTTTTAGTAAGCTAACAAGATCCTTGAACACCTGTGTGACAGCTGTGATCCTCTAAATCACCCACAATAGCCTAAAGTGACCAACCATCAGATGCTTAGGGTACACCCTTTTGTAAAATAAATCAACATTCTCTTTGACGGCCTTCTGATCATGATCATCTTATCATAGATAATCTCTAACATAATTATGAATTTCCCTTATAGTGGAAATGACTTAAGTCATAGACTGAGGGTCTAAGGTACTAGCACTAGATAATTTCTCCACTTCTTCCCTCACAAAAGATTTGAAGGCATCTAGATCAATGGGAGGAATGGATAAAGAGTAACCAGATGCACACAATGGTACCACAGTAAAATTCATTGTCTCCTTAAAATATTTGGTCACCCAATTGATTAGCCTCTTCACATCATTATCCTAGCCATTCATATAAGGCCCCAACCTTAAACCTTACTTAATCTTGAGTTACTAAAAGATTACACAATAAGGATCTTTTCAGGTTTAGAGTTTTAGAGAATTAGATCATAAAACTTGCATTACATTCAACATTTAAACAAAGTGGTTACATAAAAGTTAGTATTCATTTATCCCATCAATGGAAACATATTTACAATAAAACATGGATTCTTTCTTGACACTTCCTTGACACTATCATCATATCATGTACCCTTCCTTTGACCTGTGAAAAACATTTCAAAAACTTGGGATGAGCATAAAAATCTCAGTAAGGGAAGTAAAAATATGGAAAGGAAACATGAGTACATGTATACATAAGAATGAAATCATACTTTACCCATAAAACATATGCACTTTAACATACATCATAAAATCATGAATAAATCAAAGAAATCATAATTCATAAAGGTAACTTGAGGCATTCATAACATTCTTACATAGGGAGTAACCCTCTTGGTTACGTTTGGAATACCCACCACAGTATATTCGCTAAATCTCTTCGGAGAAACCTTAACATTTCACTCCTTCACGTTACCCAATGCATTGGAGAGCTATATCAAGCTCACCCTCCCTTATTTTATCACAGAACCACACGTCTTCATAACAATGCCCAAGAACCATAACATAATCTTATCACATAAAACATGCATAAAGGAAAAATAACATTTCCACCTTTCGATAACAAGATATCAATACAACACATTGATATAAATACATTATGAATTCCATTTTCAATACAAAAATAAAAGAAAATTAAAACATGGTATTTATTTTTCTTTTAAAAAGACGGTATGGCTTGTAGAGGAAGCCGAAACTCAAATAATGGTCACGGCGGCCGAGAAGTCGTTGTCGCTGCATACGTATGACAAAAACATTCCCTTTTATAGTTCAGTAAAATGCTTCGTATAAAAAGATTCTTTTTGGATAAATGTAAAAGTCAAAGGGGTTTATACACCGTATAAAAGAAAGTTGTGTATAAAACAAAATATTTCTCAATTAAAGGAGATTGAGACGAAGTCCCATACAAAGACGGTATCCTTGGATTAAGGATAAATCAGTTACATAACTATGTGTGACAAACGAATACATGAAATATAAGTGGTTATTCAGTGTAAAGAAATCATAGGACATTCACACATAATAATTGAACGACATATTCATGGTGTAAAATATTATCCCAAAGAATCGAAATTGGGTAAAGAAGTTCCCTTTCAAAAATTAGACAGCCTAACAGCGTCACTTCAAAATTCAGAAAAAGAGTTGATGAGAGATAAAAATGGGATCTCATCACTTGGACATAAAATTTACATCAATAAGGATATAGAATAACATATCCCAAAATAATATTACGTGAATTAAAAGACATAACAAAATAAGTCTTTTAAAAAGAGGAGGGTGAAAGGTTCCCTTACCGACATGGATATCATTCGAAACAAACGCCCTGTGAAAGAAAGACAATACAAAATTGATGTAAATACTCATAAATGAAAGAATATTACACAATGTGTAAAATAATGGTCAGTACATACACCACTCAAGGTAAATTGTGGCAAATGTAGCATAAATCTCACGAGAATAAAAGTGAGATGAAAAATCCCTTACGAAAACTCGGCAGCCAAACGACGCCACTTAAAACTTCCAAAATTGGATTGATGAGATCAAATAGGGTATCTCATCATATTACAATAAAATTTAAAGAAAGATGAATATAAAAGAACATACCACATCATAACAAATAGGATCTTAAAATAAGTGACATAAATGAGAGTACTTAAAGAGAAAGAGAGAGGTTAAATCTCTTACGAAAATTCGGCAGCCAAACGGCGCCACTCAAAACTTCCAAAATGGATTGATGAGAGAGAATAGGGTCTCTAATCATATGAACATAAAAATTACAGTAAGAGTAATATAAAATAACATCCCAACAACAAGAAAGTTGAGATTAGAAGGAATGACATAAAAGAGTGTAGTTAAAAAGAAAGAGAGGAGTAGGATCGCTTACCTCGGGTCCGACTTGACTCGATCGTTATTTAACGTCCTGAATGTTAAACTTGAGTTAATTTAAACTTTATTATGAACCTTTTTATAGTTCATTATTCCTTTTATATCAATTATTTCCATGTTATAAACATTATGTAATCATTTATGTTAATAATGTTTGTTTTGTCGATATTTGGTTCTTAAGTCGAAAGTGGACTTCTTACAATTACATGTTGTTCATGTGGTCAAATGTTCATTATATCCAGAATTATATTCATGATTTAGATATCATATATATCATATATATATCCAGAATATACATGTATTTATAATATTACATAATCATTTAGAGGTATGAAATTAAATGCACCGTTCATGGAGACGGTAAGCCGTACGTACACATGAATGCTACTTTCATTTCTATGTCATATTAATGGAATTAAAAGCAAATGAGAGGTATGTATATTTTAATTCTAGAATTATATTCATCATTTATATTTAACATAAATCATATATAATAACTTTAAATCCATCCTTTATACATCCCACATATGGCATTAACGAATCAAATCACTTGGAGGGGGCGGTAGTCCGCACTTCCTAAAATGAAATTATCGTGTTTACCCACAATGGAAACCATAAAGGTATGCCACAACAGAAAAATACAGAAACTTAAACATATTATATATCATATATAAATACAGTGACATCTTAATGGCCACATTTTAACGTGTTATATGAGTGTTGAACAATCATCATTTCGTGGGGCAGAAATTCGCCATCCACAAAAACAGTATGTTCTTTAACCATTTTATGTAGGTGTGTGTATGTGTAGCTCGAATGATTCTTATAAAAACATACTAGTATATTGAAGATACTGTAGTTGTTACAAAATAAATGAATAAAAAGAGTTACAGGGTTGGAGAAACAAAATAAAACAAAAGAACACAAGTGAAGACATTACCTTAAAATCGTGTAACTCCCTTCGGTTTGAGCTCAAAAGCTTCCTTGGGAAGACTTCTGCCCAAATTGAGGCTTCAAGGAGTTATAGAGGGATGTTTAGATACAAATTGGGTAGGTGTTGGCCGAGCCAAAGGCTTTGGAAGTGTGGGTAAGGAGGTAGAGGTGGGGGCCTTTTATAAGAGGAGACGAGGGGCACTCTTGGAAAGGTATAAAATGTAACTTTATTTTCAAATGAGTTTCGGAATTTAATGGTCCCACATTGATGTGTTTAGAGGATAAGGTGACAAGGGTTTGAAATAAACCCATCCAATAGGTTTTGTACATGTTGAGGTCTTATATGTTACATTATCTTTCCATTTTATTTAAATCGTTAAATAATGAGGTCATCGCTGCATCATCATGATGTCATAAATAATTTAATTTATTTAATGGTTAAAAATTATAAAAAAAATACTATGATGTAGGAAATAGTTTTATCTGTCCAATGAATATTTATAGTCCAAATGATCATTTATGTAGAAAAAATTAAAAATAATTTACTTAGGTGATACATTCTTTGTTACATTTAACATTCTTTAAAAATAAAAAGATAAAAAGACACTTTCTCACAAAAGTGATTCCATGGGGCCCCCAAGTTTGGCACAAGTCATCTCATGGTCGGAAATTAGACATCCAGTAGCCTTAGGACACATTTTGTTGTCATTTTTTATTATTATGATATTATCTTATTTTCCTTAACTACCCGAATACTCATTAATCAAGATAAATAAAGATAATTATTGTCGTTACTATTTATAATGTCCGAAAACAAAAGAGTCTTAATTAAATAATTTGGACCTTATGATTCCAAATATTTAAATCATTTTACCAAATTCCAATTACATAAATTGAAATAATTAATTCAAAAAACTTCCCGTTGTCAAAACAAATAGCGGGTTTTTTAGAAACAATATTTATGAAAAGCTTTGCACTTGTTTATGCCCAATTAGAAATTAAAATTAATCCCAATGACCATAATTGTATTACATGGTAAAAATATATTATAATTACACTTCAAAACATATTAAAAAAATAATATAATTATATAATTAAATTATATGAAAAAGCAGTTTTGATGTAAAATGCAGTATTTTTCACTATTCATTGAAAAATTATCATTGTCAGAAAAATTCCAAAAATTAACCCAAGTTAAATTTCAATGTCCCAATCATAAATAATATGTTTATTTTGAAAAATAGAGCTTATAAAATTTTCAAAAAGTGGATTTAAAATGGGTTCTCCATCAAAAGGCGGTTAATCGACCTTTTAAAGAATATTATAATGTTTACGCTTAAAAACTGGATTCATTTGAATTTTTAATCCTCTAACAATTATTGTAAAGTGTAAAAATATTTGACAGACATATATAATCAGTTTTTAGTTAGTTCTGTTCATTCCCGCCATTACAACGGCTAGGTGTTAACTACCATTTAAAATAATATTATTTTATTATTAGAGTGCAATGTAAGATTCCCAAGAAACTCGTTGTTGCGTATTAGGTACACATTCGTGCATAGAATCCCCTTTAAAGTAATATTAATATTTTATTCACAAATATGGATAAATATAAAGATGTCATATTCTTTATTTACATGGGGTGTTACATCCTTCCCCCTATTGGGATTTGCGTCCATGCAATTTTAAAATCGGGCTTGGAAACATCCTTGAAAGTCCCACATCAGAATAAGAGTCGGTAAAACAATCACTTTAAAATAAAGAAAGATAAGTAAAATGGTCACCCGAGTTAACCCATACTAGGATTCCAAGTATGAAAATATGTACATGGAGGAAAAAAACAAAGGGTCATGTTCTGATGGAGGGTGATAGAAAACATGTTTAGGAGAAAGTTAACCACAAGAAAATCACAAACTTGTGATGGGTTAAACGGTATTTGATTCCCCAGTAGGAAAAATTAATAGACAACATTTTTGTTCTAAGTTACTTTTTATTGAGGAATTTATTCATAAGGAAACATAATAACATATCATGTTGACTTTCATCTTTTATTAGATTCCTTACACAAACTCATATTTTCTCCAAAAGACGAGTATTTAGGAAGACTTGTTCACATTAAGAGTACTATAATAAACTTCTAGAGAATCACCTAATCCACAAAAGAGAACTATATACTTCCCATGTCTTTAGACTTTAACCAAAACCAAAACCAAAAAGGTTAGTACAAGATCAGATAATCCAGAAAAGGATAACCATTTATAAAAAGAAAATCTGTTCTTAATCTCAAAAATTTGTCCAACAAAACCCAAAGTTCAATGAGGACCATTCTATAATCAATTTGTCCTTAAAATTCTTCAAAGTAAACCAAACTAAGATTGAAACCCAAATATTTGAAGGATTTAGTCACATAGTCTTCCAAGTTAAATCGTAACATTTATCTCCAAACAATATCAGTTTCTCTTAATGTCTCGTATTGAAAAGTAATTAACCTAATCACATATCCTCCATGATAGGTTAATAAATTTCCATAGATATCCCAAAATCAACTTACTCTTAATTCATAAAATCATCTAACTAAAAAGAATCAGTCAAACTAACTAGGGACTTCAGGTAGTCCAGTGGTAGGTGATAAATACTAGTCGCACTTTGGTTGTGGGTTCGATTCCCGCAGCTTTGTCCGACGTGACGGATTGTCACTTGGTTTGCGTGTTGTCCTTTTTCCAAAACTATATAATTCTCAAAACATTTCCCAAGACGAGATAAAATCTTAAAAAATAAATATAAAATATTTTAACCTAACTTTTATCTCATGCCTTTCACTTCCATCATATCATATAGTAACCCATATTTACCTCAAAAGTAAGGATCATAAAAACCCAAATGGTTCTTTATAACTATGTCCATAAAAGAACAGATAACTATTCCTTGAATAAAATTTTCATATATTAAACATCATGGTTACACATACTATAAAAAGTCTTCTAATGTAACCCCATCATCAAAAGAGACTTAATACTCTTAAGAATTTCACCATAACTCACGAAGCCCTTATATGTTGACTTCTTACTCATTCAAAATTCTTCATGATCCATTAACCATTCATTTCAAATTCATTCTGAAATACTTCTTTCCTACAAAAAAAATCATGAATCATATCCTAAGATTCTAAAATAGGAAAACAATAGTTCTGAAATATTCCATACCATTGATTGGTCATTGTCAGTTTCTTCATCCTCAATCAGAATGGAATTAGGTATAGGTAAATGAACATTTGTACTCTCTTGGTGATCCCATTCATGAAACTTCCTCATAGGACATGTGTTTGCATAATGACCATGCACACCACATTTAAAACATTCAATTCATCCCTCAGAAAGAACTTCTTTCCCTTTCCTCGAGTCAACTGGATGCATCCTTTTTCCATGGCAGGTTCTTGCTTTATGACCTTCATTTCCATGTCTATATCATATTTCTGTCCCATTGAAACATTTTCCTAGGCCTTTATTTCCACATTTTTGACACATAGGTTTTTTAACACACAAACCTTTATGATTATTACTTGTAGTTCCGTAGGTATTTGTTTCTCACATATAGGATTCCTTAGAGAAATCACCAAGGTTTTGGTGGTCAATCATGACTCTGGATAGTTGGTTGAGGATAATCACAAGAGTTCTCATTGCAGCTCCCATATCATTCAGTTGGTTGCTCATAAAACTGTCACAGTTTCCTTCACATCCACTGTTACTTTGGTGCCTGCTAGATCCAGCCATTTACTAAAACCAAAAAGGTCAGTGTGAGTATATCAACAAAACCATCATGTACTAATGATGAAGATATACCCTAATATATACTTACTCATTCACTTTATCTAAAACTAGGATTCTTTCTGAAATCTTAACCATTATGGTAGTGTCACTTATGCTTAAATAATACCCTAACCTCTAAAGTTATCTAAACCGACCTTTGATACCGACTATAAGGCCCCAGCCTTAAACCTTACTTAATATTGAGTTACTACAAGATTACACATTGAGGATCTTTTCAGGTTTAGATTTTTAGAGAATTAGATCATAAAACATGCATTACATTCCACATTTAAAAAAAGTGGTTACATAAAAGATAGTATTAATTTTTCCCATAAATGGAAACATATTTAAAATAAAACATGGATTCATTCATGACACTTCCTTGAAACTATCATCATATCATGTACCCTTCCCTTGACCTGTGAAAAACATTTCAAAAACTTGGGATGAGCATAAAAAGCTCAGTAAGGGATATAAAAATATGGAAAGGAAACATGGGTACATGTATACATTGGAATGAAATCATACTTTACCCATAAAACATAAGCACTTTAACATACCTCATAAAATCATTAATAAATCATAGAAATCAGAAGTCATAAATGTAACTTGAGGCATTCATAACATTCTTACGTAGGGAGTAACCCTCTTGGTTACATTTGGAATACCCACCACAGTATATTCCCTAAATCTTTTCGGAGAAACCATAACGTTTCACTCTTTCGCGTTACCCAATGCATTGGAGAGATATATCGGGGTCACCCATCCTTAGTTTATCACGGAACCACCCATCTTCATAACAATTCCAAAGAACCATAACATATTCTTATCACATAAAACATGCATAAAGAAATCATAACATTTCCACCTTTCAATAACAAGATATCAATACAACACATTGATATAAATACATTATGAAAACCATTATCAATACCAAAATAAAATAAAAGTAAAACATGGTATTTATTTTTCATTTAAAAAGAAGGTATGTCTTGTAGAGGAAGCCGAAACTCAAATAATGGTCACGACGGTGGAAAGTCGTTGTCGCCGCATACGTACGACAAAAACATTCCCTTTTGTCGTTTAGTAAAACGCTTCATATAAACAGACTCCTTTTGGATAAATGTAAAATTCAAAGGGGTTTATAAACCATATTAACGAAAGTTGTGTATAAAACAAAATATGCCTCAATGAAAGGATATTGAGACGAAGTCCCATACAAAGACGGTATCCTTGGATTAAGGATAAATCAGTTACATAACTATGTGTGACAAACGAGTACACGAAATATAAGTGGGTATTAAGTGTAAAACAATCAGAGGAAATTCACACATAATCATAGAACGACATATTCAAGGTGTACAAGTTTATCCCAAAGAATCTAAATTGGGTTAAGAAGTTCCCTTGCAAAAATTAGACAGCCTAACGACGTCACTTCAAAATTCAGAAAAAGAGTGGATGAGAGATAAAAAGGGGATCTCATCACTTGGAAATAAAATTGACATCAATAAGGATATATAATAACATATCCCAAAATAATATTATGTGAATTAAAAGACATAACAAAATATGTCTTTTAAAAAGCGGACGGTGAAAGGTTCCCTTACCGAAATGGGTATATTTCGAAACATACGCCTCGTGAAAGAAGGACAATACAACATTGATGTAAATAATCATAAATGAAGGAATATTACACAATGAGTAAAATAATGGTCAGTACATACACCACTCAAAGGAAATTGTGGAAAATATAGCATAAATCTCACGGGAATAAAAGTGAGATGAAAAATCCCTTACGAAAACTCGGCAGCCTAACAGCGCCACTTAAAACATCCAAAAATGGATTGATGAGATCAAATAGGGTATCTCATCCCATTAAAATAATATTTACAGCAAGATTAATATAAAATAACACCCCCCATCATAAAAAATAGGAGCTTAAAAGAAGTGACATAAAGGAGAGTACTTAAAGAGAAAGAGAGAGGTTAGATCTCTTACGAAAATTCGGCAGCCTAACAGCGCCACTCAAAACTTCCAAAATGGATTTATGAGAGAGAATAGAGTCTCTCAACATATGAACATAGAAATTAAAGTAAGAGTAATATAAAATAACATCCCAATAACAAGAAAGATGTTCTTAGAAGGAATGACGTAAAAGAGTGTACTTTAAAAGAAAGAGAGGAGTAGGATCCCTTACCTCGGGTCCGACTTGACTCGATCGTTCTTTAACGTCCTGAATAATAAACTTGAGTAAATTTCAACTTTTTTATGAACCTTTTTCTAGTTAATTATTCCTTTTATATCACTTATTTCCATGTTATAAGTATTATGTAATCATTTAAGTTAACAATGTTTGTTTTGTCAAAATTTGGTTCTTAAGTCTAAAGTGGACTTCTTACAATTACATGTTGTTCGTGTGGTCAAATGTTCATTATATCTAGAATTATATTCATGATTTGGATATCATATATATCATATATATCCAGAATATACATTTATTTATAATATTACATAATCATTTAGAGGTAAGAAATGAAATGCACCGTTCATGGAGACGGTAAGCCGTACGTACGCATGAACGCTACTTTCATTTCTATGTCATATTAATGGAATTAAAACCAAATGGGTGGTATGTATATTTTAATTCCAGAATTATATTCATAATTTATATGTAACATACATAATATTTAATAACTTTAAATATATCCTTTATACATCCCACATATGGCATTAACGAATCAAATCACTTTGAGGGGGTGGTAGTCCGCACTTCCTAAAATGTAATTATCGTGTTTAACCACAATGGAAACCATAAAGGTATGCCACAAAAGAAAAATACAGAAACATAAACATATTATATATCATATCAAAATATAGTGACATCTTAATGGCCAACTTTTAAGGTGTTATATGAGTGTTGAACAATCATCGTTTCGTGAGGGAGAAATTCACCATCCCCCGAAACAGTATGTTCTTTAACCATTTGATGTAGGTGTGTGTAAGTGTAGCTCAAATACTTCTTATAAAAAAATTATAGTATATTTATGATACTTGATTTTTTACAATATAAATGAATAAAAAGAGTTTAGGGGGTTGGAGAAGAAAAATAAAACAAAAGAACACAAGTGAAGGCATTATCTTAAAATCGGGTAACTCCCTTTGGTTTGAACCCAAAGGCTTCCTTGGGAAGACTTATGCCCAAAGTGAGGTGTCAATGAGTTAGAGAGGCATGTGGAGAGGCAAAATGGGCAGGTGTTGGCCGAGCCAAAGGCTTTGTAAGTGTGGGTAAAGAGGTAGAGTTGGGGACCTTTTATAAGAGGAGAGGAGGGGCACTCTTGGAAAGTTATAAAATGTAACTTTATTTTCAAATGAGTTTCAGATTTTAATGGTCCCACATTGATGTGTTTCGAGGATAAGGTGATAAGGGTTCTAAATCCACCCATCCAATAGGTTTTCTACTTGTGTAGGTGTTTTATTTTACATTATCTTTCCATTTTATGTAAATCGTTAAATAATGAGGTCATCGCTGCATCATCATGATGTCATAAATAATTTAATTTATTTAATGTCTAAAAATTATAAAAAAATACTATGATGTAGAAAGTATTTTTAGCTTTTTCAAAGAATATTTATAGTCCAGAATATCATTTATGTAGACAAAATTAAAAATATTTTACTTAGGTGATACATTCTTTGTTACATTTAACATTCTTTAAAAATAAAAAGATAAAAAGTCACTTTCTCACAAAAGTGATCCCATGGGGCCCCCAAGTTTAGAACAAGTCATCTCATGGTCGGCCATGAGACAACCAGTAGCCTTAGGACACATTTTGTGGTAATTTTTTTATTATTATGATATTATCTTATTTTTTTTAACTACCCGATTACTCGTTAATCAAGATAATTAAAGATAATTACCGTCGTTACTATTTATAATGTTCGAAAACAAAATATTTATAATTACATAATTTGGATCTTCTGATTCCAAATATTTAATTCATTTTACCAAATTCCAAATACATAAATTGAAATAATTAATTTAAAAAAACTTCCCGTTGTCAAAACAAATAGCGGGTTTTTTAGAAACAATATTTATGAAATGTTTTGCCCTTGTTTATGCCCAATTAAAAATTGAAATTAATCCCACTGACCATAATTGGATTACATGGAAAAAATATTTTCTAATTACCCTTCAAAAAAAATTAAAAATATAATATAACCATATAATTATATTATATTAAAAAGCATTTTTGATGTGAAATGTAGTATTTTTCACTATTTATTGAAAAATGAACATTGTCAGAAAAATACCAAAAATTAACCCAAGGTAAATTTCAATGTCCCAATCAAAAATAATATGATTATTTTCTAAAATAGTGCTTATAAAATTTTCAAAAAGTGGATTTAAAAGGGGTTCGCCATCAAAAGGCGGTTAATCGACCTTTTAAAGAATTTTAGAATGTTTACGCTTAAAAACTGGAATCATTTGCATTTTTAATCCTCTAACATTTATTTTAAAGAGTAAAAATATTTGACAAACATATATAATCATTTTGTAGTTAGTTATGTTCATTCCCGCCATTACAACGGCTAGGCGTTAACTACCATTTAAAATAATATTATTTTATTATTAGAGTGCAACGTATGATTCCCATGAAACTCGTTGTTGCGTATTGGGTACGCCATCGAGAATAGCATACCCTTTAAAGTAATATTAATATTTTATTCACAAATGTGGATAAATATAATGATGTCATATTCATTATTTACCTGGGGTGTTACAATTCACATGTGTCTCCATAGACTTCCTAATGTCTTTAATCACAATGACCATATATTAAACCACACATTTTACATATCTATTATCAATGTCCTCTTTCACCATTGAAGCCATATATGAGTCCAATATGGCAATTGACTTCTCTATAGATTCCATAGATTCTACTAAGGTTCTGATCTAATTCTGAAAATCTATCACATAATGTAGCATATTTGAGTGAGAGGTTAAAATAACACTCTCTAAGGTTGACGCTACAACTTCACCATTCAAGGAAACTATTCTCCCTATCTCATTATATTTGACATCAAAATGTCTCTTCATATCTGACTTCAAATATTTCATGTCATAATTCTTCAAATAGTGTCAAGGGAAATGCTCTTCTGTATGTACAATAGTTGTCTCTATATTTGAAGGAATTGGAGAACATATGATAGTATAGTCATCATAATAGTCTCCATAATCTATGAACAAGACAAAAAATCTATGGTCTTACAACAAATCATCTATCCTATGAGCTACAACAACTGATCTTGTAGAAATGGATTCCCCCTCTCACATGGATCATTCTATTGAACAACCTCATTCATCTCGGCCATACCTCCTTGATCAACTGCATCAACAGGAGGGTCCACTGCCACTTACTCTATAGAATCATTAACTACTACCAATCCAATTAAATCTTATATCAAATCAGAAACCTCTTCATTTACACATTCTACCATTTCTATGTGTCATATCATTGTACTGATACTTATACATTATTCTTTACATTCACCCGCAGTTGTCTCTAAGTCATCATTACTAAATTCTCTGTCATCTTCCTCCACTGAGGTATCCCTAATGTTTCTTATGACTTTTTGTTCTCATTCTTCATCCTTGGTTTCCTCATCATCATTCTCCCATAGGACATTCTCTCTTCATGGAATTATTTTTTGTGGGATTGGGGGACCAAAGCATATAATATTGTCATGCGGAAGGTCAGGATCACTCCTTTCATCTAGAGGAAAATGTTCACTAATGTGCATAATATCAACCTCTTCTTATTCATCTGAGTATGTAGGATCCACGTCATTAGGCTTTAGACCAGGGTCTCTCTTATCCTTATTCCTAGTAGGATGAGTAAATTGGTTTAATTCCTCACATACCTTATAATATTCATTTACCCAACAATTTTTCCTAGGGTTCCACCTGATCTTCAAAAACATGAAAATTATCTTCTTGATGCATAAATTGTCCATTAAAAAAACTTTTTCCTTATTATTTCCAACAAATCCTTTCACTTCCTACATCATGGATATCAATCTAGCATTAAATAATGAATTGGAATTGGAAACAAGATTTGTCATATACTCTAATGGAATCCTCAACAATCTACACAAATTTAACTTCTATCCATGCTTCAATATATTCAAAAGAAATACATATAGATATTTCAACATAGGACTATCCCCTATACTAGGACTCAAAATATGCAGAACAAACATAAACAACAACATGTTTTCTCCTTTGATTTTTGTAGCAATCAATTTCCTAGGAATATCATTCCCTATCAGTTCAACCAAGGAATCTTCATAATAGATGAACTCACTAGTTGGTGGTACCTCTCCTGAGTAGTAATAACGAATACTTTCATGCGGCACTCTTAAATAGTTATCCCATTCAATAGAGGAAAATCTCACACTTACCCAATTTACATTTGAAGACATTCTACTCTCATCCCTAGACTGCTCAAAATTAAGAGACTCATAGATCTCCTTCACTATCTTTAGGTAATAGGGTCCATTCTTATTAGAAAAGCATTCGACCCAGTCCTTAGCTTTTTGTGGCTTTAGCAAAAAATAATATCTCAACATCATTTATTCTAAGATTACTTCCCCTTTAACCACAATTTCCTTCTTCAACAAATGTGGGTTGATTTTCATTGCCACAACCTGGCTTCCTCTACTTGACCCAA
This sequence comes from Viscum album, assembly GCA_963277665.1. Lineage (NCBI taxonomy): Eukaryota > Viridiplantae > Streptophyta > Magnoliopsida > Santalales > Viscaceae > Viscum > Viscum album. Next base: position 2,013,755,780 of record OY728157.1, read on the forward strand.
CTCAAGGTCTCTTAGGATTCAATGCATCTACTTCCTCACTGACCAATGACCTCTCCAATCCTTCTATTTCAAATTAAAGTGGATCAAGGGATTTAGTAGAAGAGTAGGTTCTAAGGTAAGAGAGAAAGTGATTCTGGATAGTGTAGAAGTGGAAAAAATTGTGGTATGTACATTAATTTTATCATTTAGGGATCTAAACAAAATCATGAAATAGAAATAAGTAATACTAAAAATGTTTGAGATTCTGGAAGTAAAATGAAAAGTCTTGGAAATTTCTACTATCGGTACGGTGAAAACAGCGAGGTTCTTAATAGTGAGGTAAAATGGTGAGGTTCCTTATAGTGAGGTCAAACATTGATGTTTTTCAACAGTGAGGTCCAATGGTGTGGTTCTTAATGGTGATTTCCAATAATTAGGTTCCTAACTGTGAGGTCCAATGGTGAGGTTTTTTAAATGGTGAGGTCCAATGGTGAAGATCCTAATGGTGAGGTCCAACGGTGGGGTTCTTAACAGTGAGGTTCATAACAGTGAGGTCCAACGATGAGGTTTCAAATGGCGAGGTTCATTACTGTGAGGTCCTATGGTGAGGTTTCTATCTTATCAATTTATCAACCCTTACTATTTTTTGATGCAATTTAACCTCTCAAAATTCAAATTCTCTATGGATATATTATCCGATTGATGTTCAATACATATGAATTCAAGAGTGATATCACCTCTTGGATATTGGTATCTCAAGAAGTGATGTCTCACATCAATGTGCTTTTTATTATCATGATATACTGGATTATTAGAGATGTTAATAGAACATTTATTATCACAGTTTATAAAGACATATTTTAATTGATATCCATAGTCTATTAATGTTGGTTTCATCCAAAAAAATTGACCAAAAAAACTACAAGTAACTATATATTCAGCATCGATTTTAGATAATGCAACAAATTTATATTTCATGCTACACCATGATACTAGGGACTTACACAAAATATGATATGTTCTAGAGGTGATATTTCTACCTAACTTGCAACCATAATGGTATCATCGGAAATAGTTTTGAAACAACAAATTGTTCTCTTGGATTAAATAGTCATATGATTGTAGTATACTTCAGATATTTAAAAATCATTTTAATAGTAGATAAATGAGACTCATATGGATTTTCATGAAAGAAAGCTCACATGAATTCACTAAACATAATAACATTTCATGTATCTGTAAGATAGAACATACTCCCAATCATACTTTTATAATTCTATTGTTCCACTGGTTTACCTGTTTCATTAGCATCCTACTTACATGTGGTACTCATAAGCGTATCACTACTTTTATTTCCATTAATGCTAAAATGTTTTAGAAGATACATAATACATTTACTCTTTTTTAAAATAATACCATTTCTATTTTGAAAAATTTGAAATCCAAGAAAAAATTACAGTTCCCCATTCAACTAATTTCAAATTCATCGTGCATCATTTTTGGGAAATCAGTACATAAATAATTTTTAGATGATACAAAAATAATGTCATGTACATAAATATATACAATTAAAACAAAATTTTAAATCCTTTTAATAAAAATAGTTTCATCCACTATTCCTATAATAAAACCTTTTGAAATATGAAAAGAACTAAGTCTATCATACAAAGCTCTTGGAGCTTTTTTAGACCATATAGGGCATTAGAAGGCATAATGATGTGATTTGAGAAATGGGAATTTGTAAAACAATTAGTTATTCAACAGATACATCCTCACATTTGTACACATTTTGAAATGCACTTTTGAAATCCATTTTATAATATTTGAAAATCAGATGAGGTTAATAAAAAAAGTAGTATCCTGATGGATTCTACTCTAGCTATAGGTACGAAGGATTCTTCATTGTCTATTCATTTTTCATGACGATATCCTTATGCAACTAGTCTAGACTTGTTTCAAAATAAGTTTCCACATTTATCAACCTTATATCTAAACACCCATTTTGTTCATATTTCCACATTCTCTTTATGTCTTTCTAATAATTCCCAGATCATGATTCTTTCAAACTAATTTAATTATTATTGCTTACCTGTCAACCCCAATTCATCATTTATTGCATCATTGATAATTTTATGGTCAAGATGTGAAATAAAATCTTGATGTTCATCGTGGTATCATAGTGAATCACTAGTTTTACTTCCGCTATATAGATCACCTTCTATAGCATCTAAAGGATGATTCTTAAGAGTTTTAATACCTATAGGAAGTGTTTAACTAGACACCTCATGGTTATCTATAGGTTAAAATTCACCATGATCAGATTGATTAATATTTCATGAACTAGATGCTTTTACATAGGGTTCACTCTCTTTACCATTAAGGTCTAAAATTCACATATCATCTTCAAGATGTTCAACAATGGTTTTGGGTTCATGTGGATCAGTCTAATCAAATTCTCCATGAACTGATTCTTCTATAAATTTCGATCTCTTATTGAATACTCTATATGATTTACTAGAGATTGAGTAACCTATTAAATTTTATTCATCACTCTTATAAGATACCATGTCTATATTATCCTTAGTGTTAAGGATACATTCTTTACAACCAAAAAATCTATTGTAATTAAGTTTAAGATTCATATTATTCCAGATCTAATAAGGGGATTTCATATGAACACTTCTAATTTAGACTCTATTGATTATGTAACAAGATTTATTAATATCATTAGCCTAGAAATAGATAGGTAGATTAAAATCATTTCGCATAGTATTTAAAATATCTTGAAGTGTCTAATTTCTTATTTCTACTAATTCATTTTGTTGAGGTGTTCTAGGAGCATAGAATTTGTGATTATATCCACTTTGTGAACAAAAACATTCAAATTACTAATTTTCAACCGCACGTCCATGATGACTTCTCAATGTATTAATTCGAAGTCCACTATGATTTTCTTCAGACTTGGAGTACTTAATGAAGTTATAACATGCTTCAGTTTTTTAAATGTGAAAGTATAATGAAGTATATCTAGAAAAATAATATATAAGAACATAAAAATTTTGATTACCAATTAAACATGAAACTATAGATGGTCCAAAAAAATCCATGTGAACCAACTCAATTGTTTTCCAGTAGAAACATCTTTTTTGGATTGAAAGAAAAATTATGTTGATTTACCTTTTAAAAAATATTATTGACTTTGTTAAGTGGGAATTTTAATTTTGGAAAGTCTCTAACTCAACATTTTCTAGTTAGTTAACTATGTGAGTGCACATAACAGTGTCTTAATCATCTGTTCCATAACAAGTATTCCTTGTAAAATAAATTTAAACCGGAAACATTTATCTTATATTATGAATTTAAATCAACAACATATACATTTTAATTTCTAATGGTAGTGAGTATTAAATAATTCATAGAATTAAAAACATTTCATGAATCATTTTGTAAATTAACATTGAAACCATCATCACACAACTAAGAGACATATGTAGATTGTATTTTAACCCATCTTTAAAATGTATTATTGAAATTAATATAGCATTATGGTTACCAATCATGCCTCATCCAACAGTCTTCCCATTATAATTATCATATAATGTGACATGTAATCCATCCACATTAACTAGGATATTGACTCTTGAATTGAATCCTATAATATTTCTTGAACATCCACTGTCCAAGTACCATAGAGTTTTATAGGATTTCTTCAGAAAATTTTCCTGCAAAATAGATTAAGTGTAGGGTAAAATTTGTACCCAAATTTTATTGGATGTTTAGTGGTTTGAAAGTAAAACAATGGGGACCCATACTTGTCTTATAAGTTTCCAATAATCAATAGATATGTTTTCTGACATGAAAACTTTGTCAGTCCTTTTTGAAAATTGTTTTTAAAAAATTGGTCCAAAACATGAACTACTAGTGAACTGTCCAGATTTTCGAAAAAATTTATTTTTAATAATCCTTCTATATCCTAGTATGTATCATAATCTACTTCTATATTTTGGAGAAATTTTTTTCCTAGAAACTAAGTAAAGGTATCACTGTCTTTAGTAATCTTCTCAAGATTCATTTTTAATTTCTCAATTGATAATTTATGATTAATATTTTCTTTTAATAGCTGGGCACATTATTCATTTTCAATATCTTAAATAGAAATATAATTTTCATTTAAAAAATTTTGTCATTTTAATCATTTATATTTAACCATGAGTTCATTAAAGGTGTCCTCCAACCTTTCACAATATTCAAATGGTTCATCATTAGACATATTCTCATAATTATTTGATTCAATTTCATTCCCCCAATAATAATAATATTGATGTATAAGAGAATTGGGTGTTACCTCATACATTTATTTCATTAAACAAAAGATTGCATGATTGTTCCTCTGAATACTAGAAGAGTCAAATCCACTGGAGCTATATTCTGAAGCACTCCATGTAGCTTTTATATCATTTTTATATTACATGCCCCTATCTTCATATTTATTTTAAAACATAAGCTTGTGTAAATAACCCTTTGCATGGCCTTTTAGTTTACACACATTAGAGACTATTTCATTTTTATGGTCATTACATTTCCATCCCTTTTCCACTATCCAAAAATATCATACCTTACTTTATTGTTTTATTTCCTAAAGAAATTCATCTTATGGTATAACATCTTCAATATCTCCAAAAGATGAGCCATCTCATAATCACTATCAGAGTTCATGTCTTCACTGGTGGGATTTTATAAAAGATCTTGAATGATGTCTTTATCATTTTTCCTTGAGGTAGCAGTCTAGAATTCCATATATTTCTTTCTTGGTTATTCAAATTCTTCTTGATTTACCATAAACTCTTGATCATACATCTTATGTTTTCCAATTATTTCCTTCATTGGTAGCTAGATTATGTCACATGATTCATGGATTGAAATAGAAGTTCATATCAATCTGTCACATAGGCATGGAATCAACTCCATAATCTGATCCATGTTGTATACTCATTTCCCAAGAAGACTTGTGGTGTTTACGATTTCATTGAACATGAGATAGATTTCAGATATAAGTTCATCATTATTCATTTTAATGTTATCATATTTATGAGTATAAGTATTTAATCTCATTTAATTATAATAGGTTCTTCCCTCATGAGAAACAGACAAACTATCCCAAATTTCATATGCAGTTTTATAAGATGATATTCTATTGAATACTTCATCACCTAATGAACAGTACAATGCATTCATTGATTAACAGTTATTGTTATATGTATCTTTGTTCAACTGAGACCATGTTTCCCTAGTAGTTAGAGTCAAAGAAAGTTGTTCTTTCATTGTGTCCCAAATATCAAGACCGATGATTTATAGATAAATTTTCATTTTTAAATTCAACTAAGCAATGTTATTACCATTAAATAATGGTGGAATTTTAGTAGCAACACCCTTATCTTTGTTAACCATTTCCAATTAGAATTTCAAAAAACTGAAAATTTAAATATGATAGAAATTTTATGATATTTAAGATACAACTAAAATCAAAGTTGAAAAAAACATGAAAACATGCATAATAGTTTATATAGTATCAATAAAAATACCCTCTGATACAAAATTTTTGTCAGAGCATAATCTCAAAAGGGGTGTGAATTGATTTCCTATATAAAGGTTATGTTAAAAATTTTATTCTTAAGAAAAATGAATTTGAAATGGAGTAGTTGATTAAGGCAGTAGGGATATAAATGTATAGTTGGTAAACAATTTTCTAAAAGGGTGATTAGTAATCAGTTGAATTAGTGTAAAACACTTATTTAACTTTTGAAATAGGTTTACTGAATTAATCACTTACCCACACTAACTCGAACTAACTATCAATGTCAATGAAAAATATTTTTCTATTTGATAATTTATAAGCAGTGGAAAATAGAAAAAATAGAGTATTGCAAAATATTGTACATAGTAGAGTTACACAAGAGGATTAATCTCAAGATGAGACGTAATCAACTCTACTTGGTGATCACCTGCCACCAAGTATTTTAAATAAATGATAAACTATATACCCAACCTATATAGGGATTTATAATTTTTTTCAAAAATTGTTTGGGGTTCACAACCAATACAATTATTCTTCATGGGAAAAACAAACAACACTTACCACACAAGGTCTCTTCACAGTCATGTGTGGGAAAGAAATTATAAGTGAAGATTGATGTGCAGATTTTCACTATCCTTCAGTTCATGAATAGGAGAAAGTAGGTGTAATAGACAAACACACACACATCTCATAAATGTAAAATAAATGAACTCAATAGAGCTATGAATTTATGATTGTGTTTTGAAAGCTCTATGTGTTTGTAGGTCCACTCTTTAATACTTGGTGTAATGAATTTGTGGTTAGAGTCTTTCTCTGGAATTTTTCCTCAAAATATAGTGTCACAACTCTTGGATCTAGATTTCATGAACTGTGTTATCAAATTCTTGTGTTGATTGAGACTAGATCATTCACATAATTCAACCTTGAATTTTGTCTCCTAAAATGATCTTCTTGAGACTCTTTTGTTCACTCTGTAATTTCACCAATGATTCTTCCTTGTTCTCTTTGATCTAGCTAGTTAGATTGTTCTCAAGCATTTTCATGCTTCTGTGGTTGTACATGGTCTCTTCCTCGGTCTTCCCATTTATATTTGAGATTCGACAATAGGAATAAGTAAACCACATGTGTTCCTACTCATTCCTCATACTATACCCAGATATGGTCTCTTTATATGTTTAAAATTGGCATTAATTAATGTTATAATAATAACATTTTCCCAATATGACGATTAGAAAAATCATAATAATTTGAAAATTTATGGAAGGGTAAGATTTGGTAGACTGTTAGGGGAAACCTTTCCAATGGTAGGCTTCAATAGTAGGTGTGCATCGCTAGCCTTTATCAGTAGCCTTCAATGGTAGCCTTCAGTGGTAGTCTTCAACAGTGGATTTGCATCAGTGACCATCATTGGTAACCTTCTCATTCGTAACCATGCATCGATAAACTACTCAATGGTATCCATTCATCAGTAACCTTCAGTTGTACCCTTACAACGATAACCTTTCATCGGTGACCTTATATTGCTGACCGTTCATCGATTACCTTTTTATCGGTGACCTTTCTATCAGTGACCTTTCTATCTGTGACATTTCTAGCGGCTACATTTATATTTTTGATCATTACATGGATGATTTTTTCTAAAAGCATAAACAATATAACAGTGAGATAAAGGATACATAGGTATAACTGGATAGAGACTATAGATATTAATGAATAATGGTTATTCTATAATAGAAACATGATTATCACTTAAATAAAACATGATTTGGGATTATCAATATAATTGAGCCCAACTATATATTAAATAAACAATACAATTTTACTAGAATAGGTATTTAAAAATTCAAATTTTGAAATTAAAAATAAAATAATAAAAAATATGTTATGTAAAAATAATAACCCACCATAACCACATTGAGATTTCCATAGAAGATCCCATGAAAAAATGGTATATTATAATCTATTATGATTAGAATTTCAAGAGAGTGTAATTTTGTTGAGTATAATTAAAACAATTAACCTTTTAATTTAAAATTGGTTTTTTATGAGTTCCTTGAATGGGTGTTTAGGGGCCCCTTTTAAAATTGGTGAGAATGTAATTTTGAAAATTCTTTATCGTTATATTGAGGATGCACATGTTAAACACATATTGTGGCTAATTTTTTGTTAATTAATATAGTAGGTACTAATCAAGGAATAGAAACACATCATACATTCATTCCCACACATTATTGAATGATATTTCAGGAATTTTTCTCATGGATTTATTACTTTCATTATTTAGATTTTGCTATGGAAACTACTTTTGACCAAGTTAATTTATCTGTTATGCCAAAAAATAATTTTAACCCTTAATTGATAATTTATTCCACTTGATTATGAATTTTAAATCAATTTAATTTACATCAATTTAGGAATGTGGTAAAATTTATTTTAAATTATAAAATTATTATGTATGGAATTTCTTAATTGAGAAAATTTTACTAATGTAATAAAATATGAAATTTTATTTTGTAATTAGTTCAAAAATATATAGGTTTTAAATTAAAATATCATATTTAAAAAAATTACATATAAAACATATATCTGATAAATAAGAATAAAAAATAATTGATATGATTAAATCCATGCGATGTCATAAAATCCATTCTATTTTTCGAAATGGTAGTTTATACTATTCATTGTAACAACAATTATATTGTAAAAATCCTAAAAATAGAACCCGAAGAAGTTTTTTAAATTATAAATTCAAAAATATGTAATTTTTAGGAAATTAAAATTATAAACTGAATACTCATATTCATTTAAATAAAAATTCAAATATGAAGAAAACTATTATTATTGAAATTGACTTCTTAAACATCATGTTTATATAATATTATTTCATTTAAAACAAAAAATAATATAATATTGAAATATTAGTTTTAAAAATATAAATATTACCAATTATTATTAAAAATTATGTGTGGATCAACATTATTTATTACTGTAATATAGTAAACCATTTTTAAGTGTTTTTAATAAATAAAACCTTTTTTCAATATTAGTCCATGCCAATAATAATTTATAATTATTTTATCTTATTACTATTTTGTTTAATAATAATTTGGTTATTCATGTATTTTTAATTTTCTATGGTTCATTTTATTTTTCATTTTTGTTATATCAATGGTTCATTTGACACAATCTATTGAAGAAAATATTGATAATATGTATCCAAAATCTTAGGTCATTTCATTATACTCCCATAAATAAAATATTTCCTCAATATTTTAAAAACTACTCATTGATGAAAGCAGGATAAATATATCCTAACATATTAATTAGTATATATATAAATTCTAAAGTGACATCTACCTTACTCTCTTAAACGTGATCTATATATTTATCTTTCCATTATTATCATTGATATTTTATACCCTGATAATAAATTATCAAAAATTTACTTATATAAAAACTATTTTAATAACCATGTTAATATACTATATGGGAATGATATATTCCTTTATAAAATAAATGTATTATTAATAGCAATTTTTTTAAACACTAGTTAATAAATCTACACACTATTAAATATATATCAAAATCCCAAAAGTGATTTAAGCATCGTTGACTGTATTATGGATAAAATTTTCACTAAAATAGTAATCAATTACAGTGATATATTTACTATCTAATAAAATTTTAATAAAACTATTAAATTCATTATTACCCCAACATCATGAATTTATTATACCTAATACTTATCCAAAAATTAGTCATTTTTCATTAATAGTTTCCCCCAAAAATATAACAATGTTATAAAATAACTTTTAATTGATTTAATTCCATTAAATAGTTCTCTCAAAACCATAAATGTAGAAATACTGAATCAAAATGTTAATATGGTTTGGATGACCCTCATAATATTAAAGATATAATATAATTCCATTGAAAATTTTCACTCACTAATAAAGTAATACAATTACAAAAATTACATTCTATTATAGTATAAGAATCACTACCATATGTGTTTCACCAGAAAGTAGATGACCATTAGTAGTGTTTAGTTCACCCTAATGGTTGATTGGGGGGTTATTTCATGCAATTACATTAACTTCAGGACACAGCTTTCATTCTTAATGGAATTTCCCAATGGTTATCTCAACCATAACTAGGTACAAACATACTTCCCAAAGGATTGTGGTTATTTGGGGTTTCATACCCAGAGAATCATAGGGCTCACATTAGTCTATGGCAGGTCGGGGTCATCGCACCCTTTTCGTGGGGAATTGTTTCATACATTAGGGCTCTATCATAGAATGAATATATGTTTAAAATCCTCCCTTAATCCTGATATAGGACTAGTTAACCTAATAAAATGGTATTAGGTTATGTATCTTTCATGTGAAATAGAATGGGATCTCATAGGTGTATATTTATGTATTTATATGATGTTATTTTTCAATTTACTAGTAAAGAATAGAAAAATTATATTATTAATCTATATAACCAAGAAAATCATAATTTTCTTAAGGGATGAAGTTAATATTCCAAGGAGTGAATTCATATTTTTTATCACTGGATTAAAAAACAGTGTAGTTTATTAATCTCCAATTGTTTAACATCATGATGACATGACATATGACTTGAATCATGAGGATTAAATAATTGAGATGTTTTCATGAGGATATTTCCTACTTATCATAGTTATTTTTGGCACCCAAGTTATAGTAGTCCAATCACACCCTAGGGATTGGATCCCTGGTATATGCACATATATGGGGGTATTTTATATCATGCATCTCAAAGGGTCTCACATACATTGATTTCCCTATATTTTTAGATTCACGATTCAAATGATGTGTAAATTGTGATTCACTAAGACATTAGGATCTATGCTCTATGTGAGAAATAATGTATAGTAAGTGATCATCCTTATTTCATACGTGTTTGAGACTTATGTACTAGTTCAAACTTTGATATGTATAATATGATTATTCTAGATTAATAAGACATCTTACGTATCCTTGTTAGAAAAGGAATAAGAGTCATTATAATTGAATTTTTTTCTCATTCCTCTAATATATGTCGAATTATGATCAAAACATGGAAATGAATGGGTCTTGATGGTTGAATTGTTAGACACATAGTGCTAAATACACTAATGTGGAATCATTATTGAAATTGGAACATGACCTAGTAAAGAATCCTATGTATCCTGGTTATAGTATGAAATAGAGTCCTCATAGTTTAGTTGATTTAAAAGTCCTCTGAAAAGTGAGGATAGATTATCATCCCATAAGAAAGAGTGGGTCTCAATTTTTAAAAAATCAAAGAAATTGTGTGAAATACACTTATTTTGATGCCTATTTGAGTTCAATATTAGGATTCATGATGATTTTCTACTTATCATTGAAATGTATAAAATCTGTATCCTCAATATTCAGTTGGTTTTTTAGTGCTTTGACAGGTGAGGAAAGATGATGACCCCATGTGATTGATTCTATCTCGATGGCTGAAATGTCAGAGACATCGAGGGAATCAAATTTATGTGGATTCCCATAATTGTTCTAGATCAAGCATTTGGAAGGCATCTTAAATATCTGAGTTATTGAATAAATTAAATTCCTTGTAGTTTTGTTGATCAGAGCTTACCCACTATGTTTTCTTGTCATTGTGGGACATGCCATATTATGTCATTTTTTGAGACTTACATGATTTGTTTGGACTTTTCTTGATAGAGACTTGTCTCATGAATGATACAATCATTAGGACTCCCTAATTCGATTCCATCTATGATCAGTGTTTGTTATAATGGATTTTATGTAATTAGAATAATTACATGTGAATTTAGGAATAATGTGTGAGGAAAACCCCTAGAAGGTTTAATAAGATATAGAGCCTTAGGAAGGAATACTACATATCCTGGTTGTGAAAATAAACAGATTTCTAAAAGGTCAATAATTAGGGATTACACATTTATTTTTCGCTTTCAATTAGGGATTGCACTAAGAGGATGAACATGGTTAAAAAGACAAATGATACACTAGTGACTTGGTCTCCTTGCCTTCCTTAGATGATTTGATTATTTTTTTCAACATGATATGTTTATGTGAATGACATTATCGAGGATGTATTCTTAATATGTCCAATTACAATATTAAGGCCCAGATAAATATTCCAAGGGATGTCAAATGTCTTTGATGGAATGTATGAATTCTTTCTATTGATCAAGGAGAAATTGTCTTGGGGATATCGTAAGACTGGTCCAGTTGATCCTATAAGTCATCGCATGACCCCATATAATTTTTCCAAAGGGTTTTATGTGATCCAACTAACATTCCCTTGTGTCATCACAGGATATTTCTGACAAAATTTTGCAGTGTCATGAGAGATTATGTGATATGTCTTATAGGGTGTCTCATATATAGGTTGACATTTCTAGGGGCATAATTAGTAATGGCTAGATTGATCAGTGAGCATTACAATATCCAGTGAAATGCTTTTGAGATTCTATGATACATGTATGGCTTGTGTAAGTGATGATATATGAGTCATGTGATAGGTCTGAAAATGACCATGATGTTTGTATGGAGAGGCTAATGACCTTCATAAGACTATGGTGGAATTCCAATGGGGTTATATTAGACTTTTCTAGACATGTATAAAGGACATCATGTGATCCAAATAGAATACCAAAGGAGCACTACGAGATCTAGGTGAAATGCATTTGTGGTGGATATTAACCAGAGTGGTTCATGTGAAGAGAATGAGTATTAGAGTATATATTCATTGTTGAATTTTTTTTGTTTATTCGAAATTCCATCAATTTATTTTAAAATTCATTTTTTTTTGAAATTTTACAAATTTTAATTCTCATGTAATGTTGTATATATTGGGGTTGTTCTTCACATTTCCTACTAAAAGTTCGGCATGTGATCTATTAGTGATCACGAGAAGTAATTTTTCATGTAGAATGGTCACCCTGGTTTATCACCAGATATTAAATGCCATGATGTTTTTCTTGTCATTAGATAAGATTATTTGAGAAATCCACTCGGTTTCATGGGTATTCTTGTGTATATGGATAAACAAAGGCCACCATATTATTTGTGTTATGTGTGGCGGAATTATAGGCCTCTCCAACTCGGTTGGTCATCACTTTTTGTGGAAGATATTGTTTGAGTTTAGGCTAGAATCATATAAGGTATTATTTTTCACACATCATTAAATGGTCCTTCAATGAATAAATATTTGGGAATTTCATATCTTTTAGTGACCAAAATCCTATTCAATCATGAAAACTTTTACTGGATTACAGCCAATTAATGTGGTCTTGTTAATTATCACAGGCATGTAATGAAATTTTATATTGTCTAGTTTACATGTACATATACCTCTGTGTGATTAGGGAACTTATTAGAAGGCCTTCTCAAAAATCATGTTACTTATCTGTGATATTTTTTGAAATATGGACATATTGTCATGTGTCTTTTATGAAATCAGACCGGTCGGTCATCGGTTCACGAGAGACCACGTTGTAGACATTCTGTGTGCATCACATCTATTTTTGTGACCATGATATGATTTCAAATCCTCCGATTTTATTTCATCTATTTATTTTTACAATGTTTGGTGGTTTTTAGGTTGTTTTGGTGTTGTCCAGGACAATTACATTACATCTCGGTTACACATCACATGACCAAAAAATGTAATTGGGTATATGTGTGATAATTTCATGGACAATTCCATCTGTTATTTCATAAGGATTCTATGTGGGAGTTCAAGTTATATTGGAAATATCTGAGGCCCTTAATGTGATGAGGATAACATGTTGGTGTGATTTTTAAAGACACGGAGGGAATGTAGTTGGTCTTGCGGTGTCTTGCAAATCACTAGGGGATCATCACGTGAATTTTATGACCACAAGTGGTTTATTTATCCTCCCATTTTCATTCCAATGCTTGTTTTACAATGTATGAGGATCTATCATGATAGTTAAAAAAATTTATGCCCAATCATCCTCCCCATAGGTGATGTGTTGTGTGTCTTATAACCACCCTAATAGGCTCCTTACCATTGTATATTCTCGTCCTATTTTGCATGGATTTTGGATGGTTTGTTAGGATATCACTAGTCAACAAGAAACATGACCTCAGTGTGTTTATATGGATATCGTAATGTGATTTATTGTGGTCTTATGTATGTTTCAAGAGATAAAGGATCATTTTAGGGGGTATGTGAGATTTTTATAATGATTTTTTCTATGCACGACACCTTTGTGTGACCTTAAAATGGTCACAAGTTTAATGTCCCCTTGGAATTATGGGCTCTGTGAGTCTTTGGATTCATTATTATTTCTTTTATTTTTATTGAGAATAACCCCTATATTAAATTATTTATTCTATTGTGATTTTCTCAATGCTCATTTGGTGGATGTCAACAAATGCACCCCTCTCTAGAGTGACATTCATTGGGTAAAATGATCGATTCTGAGGATATAAAATTTCAACGTATGTATTTTGTGTTGACTTGAATCGGTGTCTTGGGACTCACTAGGTCTAAAAAGAATCATTTGGTATTCTACAAGGTTTTTTTATATTGTGGGAAAAGAGGTACATTATTCACATGATGCTCACTTCTACAGATCTATTTACCTATTTTTATCAGGTTAACATGTTGATATACTACCCCATAACCACCAATTAGAAGACCATTCCATAACCCCATTTCATTAGAACTCCTCTCCTTGACTACTTTTTACCACACACCTACTCAATCTAATAACTAATTTTCCATCAGCAATTTCATGGACTTTTTCTAGGGGGATACATGAACATCATGAAAATTTTCTAGGATCTGATGGCTTGATCAAATGAAAATATTCCTACCTTGGAGCTCATGTGACCCTATTAATGACATGTGATAATCATACATTGAGGGTTCAAGGGGTTGGGTGATACCCTTTGGGTTTATTAGATCCATATGATCTTCAGGGTTAAGAAAAATCATAATCCCTTTAGTCAATTCATAAATGAATTTGTTGATTCATGTGAGGTGGATGATGTTTCCAGTTTATTTCATTTGACTATATTTTATTATAAATATATAAGATATTCTACATACCTTTTTTCATATAGATTCATTTTCTCACCGATCTTATTCTTCAATGGCTAATCAAAGGCCAATGGGTTGGAGAAATCGCACCGCTAATCCTTAACATTACATGAATTATATTGATTAGATTTTGAATTGAATCATATTTTATTTGATTTAGGATTTTTCCCTATTGCACTAATATCCTCTATATTGTTTCTGCTTCCTAGATGATGATTCCATTCCTCCATAAGAGATTAACATAACATCTCGTTGGGTTCCATCCTCTTCTGATTGTATTCTCAAAAGAATATAAATGATTATTCCTATCATATATAGATTGTGGTCATATATCTCTCCAAGAATTATACTAAAATGATATATGGTCATCTAGTCATAGCTCAAAACTTATATTTTCATATTTAAGGTCCTATTTGATCCGACCTTATATTAATTCAGTTAGGGTCTTTTATCTCAGTCCTACTATCACTATATTTTAGGGTCTTTTATCTCAAACATTTTATTTTTGTAGTTTAGTTTCATTGAACTCGGACATTTTTTTATTTTTTTATTTTAGGGTCTTTCATCTCAAACATGACTTTTAATCATATAATATGTTACTAAATTTCATGTAAGTACCCAAAACAAACTAATATGATGGATTATGTTGTGGTGTTATGAAGGCTCATGAGGATTTGATCCCATTTCCTTTATTGAGGAGGTGCGACTAATTGGTGGGTTAATGACCATATACATTAATAGAATTGTCAAAAAGCGGTGTCTTCAATATTTTCCATGAGTAGTAGATGGTTTATGGGGGTAATATAGGTTTATGGAGAAATACTAGTGATGATAGGTCCCCATGGATTGTTAGAATATTGTTGATGTAAGTTATTGCCAAAAATTTTGAGTCCATGAAAATAAAGTATGTTGGACATACTGGGGATGATCCGTAACACTATGGGGTGCCATGTGCTGCAACTGTCTTTCTATAGTTCACTAGGAATTAATAATCTCTTTAGAAAAGAGAATATTACTTTAGTTGGTTAGTCAAGGACCTTATCAATAAGTTTCACAGAAAAGAAAATATAATATCTAACCATTTCCAAGGCCCAAGAATGATCTATAAAAGCTCAATCATCTAGCTGATGATGTTGGGTATTGAATGAGTTCTATCTTGGGGGGGGGGTTATAGAACCATAAGTAAGTTCAATTCAAGATTTTTAAGCTCTATCCTCACACCATGTGGTTTCAAATCACGTGGTGTGGGATATCAAGGATCCTGGAAAGAAGATTCCCATTATTTCTTAGAGAAGATGTAGAAAATTTGGTGATGTTACATCGAATATTCTAAATCTACTTGGATAGTTCTGTATGAAGATTATAAATAATAACTCAATGTTCTCAGGACAAGAGGATGGCATGTGAATTTCTATCTAAAAATAACCCGAAAATTTTGAGGTGAATTATTCTACCATTTTCATATTCGGGATGACAATGATCCGAAATCCATCTTTGCAAAGTGGTATATTTTTTTGATGAACAAAAGAGCATATGTATGAGCCATAGGAATACATGCATAGTCGAGGAGAGGGTACCTTGAATCATGTTATCTTTTGGAGGCCCATTGAGTGTTGTGGTGATCTGATACACCCCTCCCATTATGTATAAATTTTATAATTTGAGAAAATCAGAGAGGGGTTGAGAACCCTAAAAGATATGTCACCACTTAGCGAACATATTCATGCAGAGATGAGTTGTGACAAACTATTACTCTAACATTTACCTAATGTAGGGGGTCTTTTGATCATATCTTAGATTTACTAGGGATACTAAGTATACCCTATGATCTTTAAAACATATAATTTTATTCTCTAATTTTTTCCTATACGCTAGAAATAAAGAGTTAGTGAGTCAATAAATTACTTTTGTTAAGTATTTTCTTTTATGTGTTTATTAAATCACATGTTTTGTGTATTTTTATCTAGAAGTTAATGGTCTTACAATTGGGAACTTTATAGTATATATAATTTATTTGTCTAAATATGACCAATGTGGATCTATTTTAATGTCATTGCAAACATGTAACAGATATGGAAGAAGATACATAATAATCCAACTAGGTTACCCAAGGTCAATAGATCTATGTCATGATTCTGAGTAGGCATGATAATATTATATTTTATGGATCAAGGTTCTAAGGTCATGGGTAATGATATGGGAAAATCAATCTAGGAATTATAAGAAACAGTCTAAGGCGATGAGGAATGTCTTAGGGATTTCAAAGATCACATGTATTGTAATTTACTTTTCACATAGAGATGAATTTGGTTTTTGAAAATTTGCATATTTTTAGGATCCATGGGAATACATGCATAGACAAAAAATGATCCCTTGATTTTGGATATCATATCTAAGTGCCATTCTATATTTATAGATATTTTAATGACTCGAGACATGAGTTTTGCTTATAGTTTTTGGTTATTAAAAGATGGATGATGCACCCTACACTATAGATGGGTGGGTTAAGTCTCTTGTGGTCATATTACAAAGGATAATGAGGGATGATTGTTTGAAAAATTTAATTTCATGTAGTAGGGACATGTTTGTCTCCATTCAATTTAAAAACATGCAGTAAAGATTCGTAACATGGTGTTTATAATCATTGAATAAGGATGTTTTTATTATTCATTTTCAATGTCACGTGACCATGATATTTACTATAAAATGCATCATCATGAGTTAAGGATATGGAGACAGATATGAAAATTTATACCGGACACATTACATACATCTTTAGATTAGACATATATATGATTCCAATGTAGGTAAAATGTCCTTGTATTTTTCAGAACCTGCACAGTTGGGGATCACTTATATTTTAGGTTTTTTCTTTTTCATAGGATTATGGATATAGGTCTAACTATGTATATTATGATTATAGGAATCAAGACAAACATATTTCTTGAATATGAAACTCTATACTTGGGTTTGTTTCTTTTGTAGGGGTGGGAATTGATTTCATTGATCATTGTAGTCAATCCCCATATTGATGATTCAAGAGTCACTATGAATAATATAATTATTGGAATCTATCCACACATTTTTCCTGAGGAATGATTTATTTTAACATCATAAGTAATGGAAATTGGATTCTGATCATAAAAATGGGATTTGTGGATATCCCTAGGGATTGAAATATTGGAATCCCTATGTGTTTGATGGTAATAAGAATAAATCCATACATAGTTGTTGAATTAGATCCTTCTTACACATGTTTTACATATACACATTCAGGGGGGAATTTTAATTTTAGTTGTGGATGGACACAAGATTTACCTTTAGGGAATAACTATGTATCATGTGTTGGAAGACATAAAGACATATTAATTTATTAAAATAATGTGTGGAAGGAAACCAAAACTAATGATAGTGGTAATTTGGGGATAAATATATTGGAATGTTCAGTTTTAAGTCATTCAAGGAACATTAACCATGCAGTTTATCATCTTCTAGTTAGGATGCATGGTATGCCATTGAAGGTCTTGAATTCAAAACTGTGATTGAACTATTATTCGATATTATTACTTGTCTTTATCTGGAATGCCGTAAAAAAACTCCTATGCTCACATGATAAATTATATATTTGATAAACAATAAATAACAGGGATCCTTCCTACCATTAAGAGGAAATTAAGGATATGATAAGGGTACTTTACCTCATTTTGTGGCAGGACCAAGATATATGATCGAGGATTCCCAGTAAATTTCTTTATAAATTCTAATCAAGGCATATATAGTAATAAAAAACCTATGCAGTGTAATTTCTTTCCAAAGTGATGTCATCAATGCATTTTAACATTTTGTGGTAAGGAAGAGAGATCTCCTGAAATGAATATGGAAAGTAAAATTTTTCATCTGTGTAGTTTTATGTCATGTGATAAGGAATAGGGTTACCTGACGTAAAAGATCATTGTATATAAGACCTAAACCAATGTTTTTTAATTCACTACGTATCATGTGATGAAATGAATCAATCCACACATAGTTATTGAATAGAATTGATTCCCAATGCTGAGTCGACTCCCATATAAGGATAGCGGTTTTTCATTTTTACATTTTACACATATTTCTCTTATTTTTTTACTCATCAATGATATTTTTTATCCAATGTAATTTAATGTCATGTGGTGAAGAAAATATATATATATAGTTTATCGTCATGTGTTAGGATGTCTCTATATAGTTTATCGTTATGTGGTTTTGGTGAGAGAGGTTGTGCAGTTTAATATATTTCTACTATGAATTGAGCTTTTGTGGAGTTTATCATCATACTACCATGAAGAAACATTCTAGAAGAAAGCTATTAAATTTTGTTGATTAAAACTATGACATTGGTCGAGTGTGTTCTTGTCTCCCCATTCATTATGTCAAATTATAATCTCCATTGTGATAGAACATATGTATTATGTATGCTCCTTCCCATTAGGGTTGTTTTTTAAGAGGCTTTGCTCATGGTAACATTGGGTTATGATTTCTATTACCAGTTCTTATAGAAGAAATTAATAGGGGAAATTATTTTATTAAAGTGTGGTGAGTTCCAATTTTGATGATATTCACAGTTGGGAAATGTATACAACATTTTCTCATCATGTTGATCCAATTCATCGACCAATTTTTTATATTTATCAACATATAAGAGCTATCTGCATATGACTATTCAGATTAGAGGTAGCTGGATATCAATGGGTTACACTACCTCACTCTTGTACACATGTAAATGTGGTGTTTCTCGTTTAGAATTCACATGGTGGTATAGTAGGCCCATAAATCATGTAGAAGCTAATCTAGGTGTTACTTATTATCGTTGTACACTATATTCAATAGTATATTTGATATAACTATGTTAAATGACTCTATATTTCCATTTCCACTCTCTGATAGTGATATAAGTGAATGGACTTGTTTTTTACTCTTGATAATGTTTATTCAACTCTATCAATCAAACTTTTGTTTCTTTTTTCATCACTATAGTGTGAGGGAGTATGAATTGTGTGAGGATATAAAACATTACTATGTTGATGATGTTCTTAATATTGACTTCTATGATGGGTTTTTCCAAATTTCATTTGGAAATGAAGTTGGTAGTAGTATGGATGTACATAAACTGCATAGTTCTGGCTTGGGGAAATGGCCCCCTGACAACCATTCCCTAGATAGAAATGGTTATAAATATTTAGCATATTGTACTAATTCAAGGAGGTTTATTGATGAATATTCCAGGTATCTGGAATTCATGACGTTTCATGCTGAATTATACATATTTATTTACCATGGTTTTCCAGTAATATCACAACATATTGATTTTGTGGGATAGATTGGTTCTGGACTAATGATCACTACAGGATCCTATGAGGACTTCTTTTATGATGAAAGGAATCTACCATTATACTTTTCATATGAGGAGGATTCCACAATAATTTATATTATAGATGGATCTATTCTCATTTAGATCATCGAGCATTGTAATGTTCACCACATTGTGCCAAATATGATACCTTCTAGTTCAGTATATAGGGAAATATCTATTTTTGGAGACAACTAATTATGGGATCCATCCATTCTGTGTGTAAATTGGTTAATAAACCTCTGGGGTGGTGTTTATTGGATTTATTTAATCCATATCACATACGATGATTGATGAGACCTTTCATAGAGTAATAATACAAAAAATTGATTTCCTTGATTGGGGTCGTCTGGGACTATAGCTGCATTAGTTATGGCATCAGAATGAGCATCCTATGATTAGAGAACATGATTCAATATGGTTTAAAAATGGATCATTTTCATCATTCCCCTGACATATTCATTGAGAGGTTCTAGTTCTTCCATTTCTGATGATATATTATCCATTAATGTTCTTAATCTCTATCTATGATTCCCCATTAATATTAGGGTTTGTGATTTGGAAGTATTCGGATAGTTCCTTGATCGAGATGAGGGATTGTTATTCTATTTATTTATTCATATATTCTATAGATAATGAGAATGTATTTGGAAAAATTATTTTTCTAGAGGGAAAAATAGAATCTCAATGATAACCCAATTAAGCTTCAGGTTATCAAAAAATTTTATAATATGACTTCAGGAGGGACTATCAAATTACCTCTCCCATATCCAGGGACTAATATTGTCATAGGAGACCTCCTCAATGGGGATTGCGATGTCCACCACTGTATTTAATGGGGATGGATGTTTTTTAAGGAAATCATTATGTGATTTCCATTTCATCGAATAATGTGATACGAACAGAATTTTTATAGCTATAGAATGACTTCCAAGAAGTCTAATTGCTCATTCGATATAGTATGATCAATGATATACGTAGGAGGATCAATACGAGGTACTAGGTGGACTTTATGGTTATCTATGTAAGGCCAATACCTTTCCACTATAAAGATGGTGAATGCTAGTCCTTATTGAAATGAGATTTATGGGCCTCAGTACATCGCATTTTTGGACATTGTTAGTGGATACTATTTGTGTCCCCATATCTTTGTACAATATGAGGATGGTTCCTAATGTTTTTTTCGCAATGTAAACAGACTAGATGAGTGTCCTCCCTTATATCTGAGGTATCAAAACTGCTGGGTTCCGTAAATTCTACTTGAGACTTTCGTAGAATTCTTGGATGACATCATCTAATTAATATGGGATTCCTTTCTTCATTATCCTAGATAAAAGGAGATATTTTCTAACAGTGCTTGTTATGAAACACCAAATTTATAAGTTAATCCCTTGGATTTCCAATAGTCATTTGATATTTAAGGGGTTGACATTTCTAAAATATCACAATTATTCTCAAGGTTGACCTAAATGTTGTTGTGACATACCACAATGCCAAAAAACCCTAATGTTACTCTGAAGATGCATTATCGTAGATTCATCATCGGATCATTTTGTTTCATCTTTTTGATTACATTTTTATGAATTGCGAAGTGATCACATCGCTATCAAGATTTTACCACCAGGTTATCTATCTATCATTCAGATATTCATCCCATGAATGAATTAATGATATTATTCATGGAATTCTAATAAGTGGCACCAACATCCATCTATCCAAATCTCATGATCTCATCAATGGAAGCACTAATCAATGTTGGTAATGTGTTTTCTTGTTTTCCTCAATTTATTTTAGTTCACATATCAATGGTGGTTGAGACACCCTCCTCAAATGTTAGAGGGGGAGTTTCTGAGGTCTTCCTCATCTTATTACACATATGAGTCAATGGGTTCATTACCATTTAAATATGTTAATCTAGTGGGATTTATGTATCTATTTAACTTATAGTGACCATGAGATAAATCAATATAATCCCATGTTTCACGATTAATTAAATTGAGATGTCAGTACTAATTTTCTATTAAAATGCTTATAGGGAAAGTAGGGTCTTTGAAAAATGGGGTCAAATATTTCAGATCAACAAGATTAATGGAGGGAACATAGTGACTATGGATCAAACCCTTGGAATATTCCAGTGTTGTCCCAAATACATTGTGGTCTGGAACATTTTTATCAATATACATCACTGATTGTTTGCCTCCCCTTTTTAGAAGCCTTCTTCATCATATGTGGCTCTCCAAGTCTCAAAGGAGGAACTATCACCCTACAGGATGCCTACTTTTTCGACAATTGGTAATTTTAGAAACTGATGGAATGTTGAAGGTATCCTCAAATGGCTTTGTATCCATATAAATCCTATCGTTATATTTTTTGTGGTGTCTTGATGGACAATGGAAACTCACTATCTTGTGTGACATCTCTAAAAAAAACTTCAAATTTTATCTATATATTATGTATTTGATCAAACTTATTATACAATTGAATGGAAAGATTTTTGGTAGATAAGACCCCTTATGTAAATTCCAAATAACATAGGGTTCAAACCAAGATAGGATTTAAACCTGAAAAATTATCAATACGTTCCCTCTAAAAATTGGCATTATTGAGTTTTACTGAAACATATAAATTTTTTATATGTTTGTAGATTACCATTTCTTGATTCTGGTTAATTAATGAGATGGATACATGTCATTTGGATGGTATGGTCACCTCTCAATAATCAACTTCAATAAAGACATAAATCATGAATTATTGTGGGATCATGAGGTCTTCAACATGTTTCTACTTGTGTTTTTTAGAAAGATGGATCATGATAAAGATTGTGATCATGGATGGGAAAACATCCTTCTATTTTTGAATGTTATACTTTTGTTCAATATCTTAGTGATTCAAAAAGTGGTGTTTCTATCAGACAAGTGGTTCAAGAGCCTAGAAATTTGAGTCGGATGGATGTGGTCCTTATGTAGAGGTATAAGATAAATATTCTACCAATGGAGCACGATGTTCCAGCCTAATATATTTTATAGGATGAACATATTATTAAACCCCCACTAGGCCATCATAAAAAAACTAGATGTCTGAAAAGCCTAGAGGGTTATAGGACACCTCTATATCTCTATTGATCATGTATGATAGTTTTCCATGACTCACATCTACAAATATTTCATCTGCTGGGATCTGACCAAAATATTTGGTCCAACATTGACTGTAATGTACCTTCGATCGTCAGTTCTGGAACATGTGGCCTCTGATTCCCCGGTTATGCTTGGGAAACTCATATTATATTGCATATTTTATGTCACGACCCATCCTCGGGGACCGTTTCATGACTACCCGAAGCCCGCCTTCCATAGGCCAGGGGCTGGCGACTAGCACTAAAGGCGTAATTCCCGATAATTGTGAAGGCATTGCCTTAATAAAGTAAAGAACACCATAGAAAAAGAAAGCAGTAGAAGTAAAGCAGTAAGTAAAACTGAGTACAACAGTAGGTGCGGAAAGTAAAAGGGGCCAGAAATACAAACCCAACTGTAAAGTACGACTGAAAAGGAAAACAACAACTGAAAAGTAAAACTGTAGCCTCGAGGCCTCCACTGGTAGTCCCTCTTGAAGGGTGAGTACAAATAGCCTCCACAGCTCCTCTAGTTCCACCATCCACTCCATGTACATCCGTCCAGTGATCCACCCCCGGTTACCGACCTGCTCCGCAATCCTCAACCACGATCAGCGCTGTCCGTCGTCTGCAACCAACACAACATAGTGCGGGCATAGCCCGTGCAGGGGTGAGTAAAAGCTACTCAATAGGGTCCCCGAGACCCTCAAAGGTCTCCCAAAATCCTCAATGGATAACCACAAAGGAATGATACAATCACAAAGTAACAATCGATACTGATTATGTATATGCCCATACATATACCTAAGTCATCAATTCTAGTACGCTCCAACCGCCGAGCCAAAGCACAAACTAGTCCACAATGGAAAACAATTCGTAATCCACACAGGATAGAAAAACACAATCCACACAGGTTAGTAATCAAGATTCAGCTCACACAGGTATACTTCTTCGAATTACGATAGAGATGATCACTGATCCATTTAAGTCGTCGGACCCACAAAGTATCAATAGGTACTAACCCCCACAATGACCCACAAAGGATCGATAGGAAACTAACCCTCTCAAAGACCCACACAGGATCGGACCCACACAGGATCTCTAGGCGCTGGCTCACACAGAACCGCTGAGCGTTGACCCACACAGGATCGGACCCACACATGATCGATAGCACTGATCCACATAGGATTGCTATGTGCTGAAGTCATCACTGTCAAATCCATTGAGGATCTGTGCACATTCGTCGTCGTCGTCGGAGTCGTAGACATCACTAGGGTTCCCAAACACACCAAGCTCATTCGGGAGGGTCCACTCCACGAGCCGAGAGGCTGATACATCAACTTACACATAGTTAGGAGTTGATGTATCCAAAAGTTCTGTATCGCCAACAGGAACTCAACGTCGCAGACGGTGCGTCAATCGGACGCCCGGTCTGAGAGTTATTGGCTTTTTCGTCCCAGGGGCCCGGTTGGTTTTTAAGTCAAAATCAACCCGACCGTACCCCACCTGCGTCCAAACCTCAGCTAGAGTAATCCAAAATATCCTTCTCATTTAGATGAATCCATAAAAGTCGACGGCACGTCAATCAGACGTCTGGTGCTCATGTTATAAGTGTTTCCGCTCCGAGGTCCCGGTTGGTTTCGTGTACGAACCAACCTGGCCGAACAAAAAGTATTCTGAAACCTTGAGTGTGATATACCGAAACAACTGTCTAGATCCAAGGATCGCATCTCAACTGATGGTGCATCGATCGGAGGCCCTTAGCACAAGTTATGGGCATCCGACCAGAAAAGATTTGGTAATAAGGGGTTCGGGCCCGGTCTGACCCGACCTGATACCCCCGGCGTCGACCCGAACTGGGTCGACCCGAACCGGGTCACGGTCCTGCCCGCCTAGGCATGGCCCGGCCTGGCTGGTGCGGCCCAGCCCGGTGGACTTTCTAGGCAGCCTCCCCCGCCTAGGTATAGCGCGCCCAGCGCGCTGGCCAGGCGCTCGGCCAAACGGCCGAGCTGTTTGGCGTGGGTGTGGCGCCTGCCCCCTGGTTGTAACCGCGGCCCCCCCTTAATGGGGGATGTTTTGTTGGTCGGACGGGGGTTTGTACCCCCGACTATCCTCCTGTCTGGTCGGCCCGCCCCGGCAGGCCGGTTTCTACCTCCACGGGACCGGCGACAGCCGGTCCCCTCCCTCCTCCGACACCAGCGGCCCAGAACCGGCCGCCTGTCACCCTGCTCCGACGTGGCCCAGAACTGGCCACGATTTTGGTTCTTCCGGCATGGCGCGATGGCATCGCGCCCCTCCTCCCCGGCCCCACTCCGGCCATGGTGTCTTTGGTTCTCTCTGACGCGGTGCGACAGCACCACGACTTGGTTTAACTTCACGGCGCGGCGCGATGGCGCCGCGCATCACTTGCCGCACTATTCCGCGTGGTGGGACAACACCGCACCATTCCGGTTCCAACACTTTAGAATCAATAACAAGGATAAGGTAGGAGGTTCGACCATGTTTGTGAGTTCTTGTCCCCTCTCGTTAATCGAAAACATTTGGTCGTATATCCACAAACAATGACAAAGTAGAATTCACGAACAAAATAAAATAACTAAACTCATACCTCGTGCGAGCTTGAATGGAGGTTCGTCAAATGAGGATTCGTCGTGTGAAGAGACGTCACAGAAGGAGACGTCGCAGAAGAACCATTTCGGAAAACAACGTCACGTAGTTGGTCTCTGAGGACTCGGCGTTCTACGACGAAGTTCGATGTGTTCTTCGTGTTCTTCATGCTCTTCGATGAAGAAGATGATGAACTCTAGCTTTTCTTATCTTTTCTCCCCAAACGTCTCAAGCGAAAAAAGTTCCAACCCCAAAATAAAATAATCTGACATCTTATTTTATTAACATAAAATAACATTTGAATTTAATGAGTTTAAAATTCAAATAACCACACCTAACTCACTTAATTAATAACATAAGTTATTAAACTTAAGTTGTCAATTATTAAATGTGAGTTGAAGGGGGTTAAAGAATGTGAAGAGTTATGGAAGGTTAGGGAAGGTGAAGGGGTAGGGTTCATCTGGGCCCCACCACCATCATAACCTCCCCTGGGAAGTTGGGTAGTAACCCAACTTCCACCCAAAGCCTAATCCACTTAGTTAAAATAAAAATTGTAGTTTAATTTTTATTTTAACTTCCACAAATTCTAACAACTTTCCATATGTAAACGCAACTTCGAAAGTGGAATTCCTAAGCAATTACCGGTGATGGAGTTCCATCGGTGCCCTTAGAATTTGATTCCGGGCACCGGTTCAAAAGTTAGAAATTCCCACTCATTCATTCACTGAACGTACCCAAGCTAAACTTCATATATAAATTCCGGGCACTCTGGGCCTTGGAATCAAGTGCCGTCAGAAACCGCATTCTTGTAAATTCCCAAAGAAAATTAAGAAAAAATTTCCCTTGAATTTTACGGGTCTTTACATTTTACATCTATGAAGGGTTTTGGACAGTGTAATACATTTACAGAACCAAATACGAGATCTTCCTCTGATGAGGGTTCTATATGGTGGGGTGATTTCTGTGATTCAAATGTTGTAGTTATTTTTTCTACAAGATTAAGATCATGGTTGGGAGTTCAATATTATTCAACCTCTTATTATTATTCCTAATTTCACTAGATACAACCCCTTTTGCTAATAATATTTGATGTCTTGTCCTTGTGTGGTGGGGCTATCGTGAGTTTCATAGTTGAGTTCTTCATGTAGAATAAAATAGATCAACTATTTTTCATGCCATCTAGTATATGGACTTACACTAATTCTTGGATAATACATTCGTCAAATCACCCTCATCATATGACTGGGAAACAGATATGCATGAAACTTTCTATGATGATTTATCTAATACAACATGTCATCAATTGACCCTGTCTTTAAGTTTGTATTTTATGATGATCAAATCATGAATATTATAACGCATAATTCTATGGAATTTGAAATAATTGGGCTGGTCAATAAGGTTGAACTCATTAGGGTTGCTTGGATGTGGTAGCTAGAGTTGGATATTATCTATGGTTGCCATTAAATAGTTGTTGGAAAAATCATTTTCAAAGGCGTGTGTATTATTTAATCATTCCCTTAATATTGGGTGACCCTGATTTTACTATGATTATGAATGAGGGAGATTATATAGTTGACTCAACTCAATAGGTGCTTCATGGTGGTTTGGGACTTTCTTAGGTGCATCTATGCACACTGATGCCAGATTAAGAGTGAAATCTTCGACATCACTTTTTCTAGTCCTTTCCCCTACAATGAAGGCATGAGTTGAGATTTATATTGGGTTTTATGAATGAAATCTTTGAGATATTGTTCTATTTTTTAAAACTCACGGAACCTGCCTAGATACATCAGTAATATTATAGGTGTCTAGAACACATCTTGGGGATTTTCAACAATGTGCTCCAGAAATTGCCTGTGTGATTGAGGTATTAAATGTTAATAGGTTATACCCTTCCAAAGGATATAATATCATAAACCATCTAATTTTCACATTTCTTGTAGTTTTTATGATGATGATTATAGTTTACCTTAGTTTAGAATTGATCTTATAAAGGAACTGACTATGAATGTCTTCCTATACTTTAACTGATCATTCTGTAAATGGTTATAACAAAGGATGGTATTATTAGAGTCTGTTTGAAACACTTCATCTTTGTTTCATCCTTTCGATCTTGATGGCCCATAATTTTCCCACATCGGGATGTGATCTATGTGGTAAGTTGTTTCAGGTCACCAACTCTATCAATTATAGATAATATATGTTTTTTAATCAATTGGGAGATATGTTTCATCCACCCACTCAGGATATTTATTCCACATAGGTTGAATTGGTTCACATCGACCATCTGTGACTTCCAATCAAGTACCCATGCACTTGACGATGTTATATATTTTTGGTGGTACTATATATGGAGCCTCCACCATCTAATGGGAGTGGGTGATGTCGATGAGGTGGCCCCACCTTTGCATCCTAAAGAGTCTTGATTTTTCTGAAAACAAAATAATAATTATAGGAAGGGATGGATTATTTTTTAAAAACAAAATTCACAATCCCTTTCAGTATCTTAATTTAAATGCACCAGCTGCGGAGATCTAAATAGAACATGAATCATAGATATTTTTCTTTCTGGTGTGCCAGCTATGAGAGGGAGAATATTTTCCTAAATCATGATATGATAAAGAATGTGAATATTTATAATGACCCATTCATTACATACATGTTTTTCTTCAACATTTAAGAATATTTTTTACACAAAAAAATTAAAAACCTTTCCAGAACTGTATAATATTAGTATCTTTTGAAACTGGGAAACAAAAACAACAAGTTCATAAAACATCAACATTTTCATATTCTTATTTCACCATAACTTGATTAATTTTTTTAAATATATTACCTAATACGCTTCTTCATGACCTGAGGAAAAGTATCATATGAATGAGTGTGCCAGAATTCTCTGTAAGGGTAAACAAGGGATATATAAATTATATTATATTCATGAGAACACTACATTGAAATATCATATCATGCATAAAAAGGATCCTAATATTGTGTTATGTGTTAAATAATAAAATTGAAATGTAATAACAATAGTCATAATATAAGAAATGATGTTTCATGGAATGCACACATAATAATAGATAATAATTTTATATTAGTTAAGACTCATTGTCAAGACAATCATAGCGGATAAAGTCCATTACTGAATAGAGTTCACCCAAACTTCTATATCTTAAATACAGATCCAGATTTACATTCAATTTATTCGTGCCTATATCATGAGATTTAATTCTATACCAAATTAATTGGATGTAGATATAGGTCCCACCCATATCATAATGAATCATTGTTATTTTTTCCAAAGAAACATAAGAACAAAAGCTATATCATAATCCATAAAATAAAATGGGTTTCTTAAATATCATTTCACTTAATTGATACAAAAAATTTATTTCCTAAAATAATTACCATGATAAAAAAGGCATAGTACTAATAGTGATAGCAATACAACCCTCTATAATGACTATCATCATGCATGGAATATAATTTATATAAAACACTTGAAATTAATCCTTGATTAAATATTATTTATTCTTCAAAAACATTTTCCTTAAAATGCCACATTATATTTGAATAATTAATTTCATGTGAAAATAAAATTTTAATCTTTTAGGGAAAGCATAGAGTAAATAATTAATTATGAAATTATAAAAATCAATTTATTTTATACCTGTTAATAGAATATTCATCTCGTCTTGTTCCAAAGAAGTCCAAAAGTACCTTGTATCAAAAACGATAAAAGATTCCATTAAAAAATATTTTTAATAATTTACCAATGGGTTTTTTATATTAAACAATTATTTGAATATATAAATAATATTTTGAAATAAATATTTTGGAACAATGTATGGGGATGATAAATATACACCAGAAAATACTTACGAATAAATAATCTTGGACAAAAATGTGATTTGTAATTTTTTCCCTATCCATAGGTCTGATATGACTTATATGTATATGATCGTCTTGTATAATGATATAAATAATGTATAATATTTATTTTAGAATCAAAATAATTTTTATGATAACATTTATTATCATATTTCCCTACATTTGGGATTAACATTTCATTGTTACATGTTACTCATTTATTATCTACTTTATGTTCTCATTCATGTTTTGTCGAATACATAACTATTCTTATTTATAGGTTATAAAAAATATCATTTATAGAATTGTATTAGTATAATATATAAAAATATTATTCATTAAATTAATTTATATTATTATTATTTAATAATGATTATGTTGAACGAATAACATCACACAGTGGAGAGAGTATGTCATACATACGCACGAGCGATGATATCATTACCATAATTATTAAATGGTAATGAAGTGGGTGGTGTATAGTATCTTAGATTAAATATAATTTTATATTAATAATATATATATATATATATATATATTAATTCCATCATTATAACTATCTATGTAAGGTAGTGCCGAAAAATAGATTACAACACGGGGTGGAGATGGTAAGGGGTACGTACCGACACGTGGTAATTTCATTTTTCATAAGATCGGTAGAAGGTGGACTATGAGTATTTAATAATAATAATAACCTATAAATATATAATTAATAGTATACTTATTGATTTATAATTAAACTACTCATGAGGTGTTAGTAAAAGAAGAAAAATGTTTTGGAAGAATTAGTAAATGATATTACCACTTCCTTGACATGCCTCCTCTAAATATACTCCTAAAGCACTACCATTTTTCTTTCAAGAAGTAAAACACCTCTTGAATGTTTCTAGGATGTTGAGAAGGGAAATGGACTATGGATGTTTGTACATGGAGGCTCAAAATGATGTGAATAGTATAGGGAGTTAGTGGCCTTGTATAAATGAGTTGAGGGGGATTTTTGGAAACCACAAATATATTAATTTATAAAAAACCAAACCCCAAATAAAAACATCCAAATGTGCCAATATAGAATATTATAAAAGATACCATTATAATATCATCAAAAAATAAATTATTTTCTAGTAATTATGTCAATTTAATCATTATCATTATAATTTACACTTAGTTATTCAATTTAATTGATAATTTGGATTACAAATATTTCTATGTTAAAATGGTTATATATTTACATATATGAAGTCAGTTAGACAATAAAAGATTAACATATATCATTTTAGACCATATCATAATTATTATATATCTTAAAAATATTTTTTTATTTAAATACATTATGAAAACCTTATTTTAAAATAATATCAATAGTGTCAATTTTGACAGTATTGATTTCATGGATTTTTTGAATTATAATAAATTAAGATGTGATCCCCGATAAAAATATTTTATTATATATCTACGGTGTCAATGAAATCATGAAATTTCATTTTATATAATAATTACCACAATTATTTTATAAAAATTCCTTTACTGAAAATCATTTTATCTCATCATTAATAATATAATTACTACATAAATTTTTTGTAATTTTTTAATATACTTATATGAGAAATAAAAACATCAAAAAAATTAATTTTTGAAGATAAATGCATTACGAAGAATTCATGTAGTATATTTTTCTGAAAATCCAATCATTAAAAGAGAAATACCCTTTTAAAACATTAATGTGGAAAATTTATCTCCACTTTAAATTTAATAATATCAGTGTCGTAGTCTATTCTATAAAACCATAAATGGTTTATAAGTAAAAAAATTGATTCTTATGGTCGATATATACTCAAAATATATGTTTTGTCATGTTTGGGTGCCTTTGGATGGTTAATAATATTTTAATAAAAATTGTTTTATTGATTTCTCATAAATTAATTAATTTATTCATCATCATTGTATAATTCTTTGTTGTAATTATTAATTTCCTAATAATTACAAATCAATTTTTCTAATGATGAAAAAATATTTTCATTAATCTCTGTATTTATAATTTAATTTATCTTCTTTATAACCTTATATTAAAAAAATATAATTATTAAAGTTCGAGTGAGACATATTTTAGTTTTCATTAAATCAAATAAAATAAATGTCCTAATCTTTTACAAGTGGGTTATAATGGATACCATTTAGACACAAGTATATTTTATATTAAATTATAATCATACAATTATATTAAGGATAGTGTTATATTATTTTTATAATATTATCTTTACCCTTAATAACCTTATTTACACTTTTATTTGGTTAATAAAATTTACCAAAGTTGTTATTCATAGTTCCCAAAATTACAAATAAAGCTATTTGAATAATTTAGAACTACTGATTCCATATATGGAATCATTTTTTACCAAATTTCTAATATAGAATATTTTTTAATATATATAAAATTTATCATATTGTTTAAATGGGAAAACATATTTTAAAATATAAAATTTTGCAAAAGACTGAAATGTAAAAGACATCTGAATTTAGTGTAAAATTAAATCCAATGACCATATTTATATTAAATGGTAAAAATATATACTATTTATACTATAAACCCATCCAATCATTTAATTTTACAAACATATGTTTTGTTAATGAAATGAGTTAATTGAAATATAAACTTAGCGAATTTTTATTATTGATCAAAACTTGAATTTTTTCCAAAAATTATCTGAATTTTATACAATGTAAATTTTTATTTCCCACATATAAATAATGCTTTATGTTTTCATATTAATATTATTTATGTGTCAAAATACTAATTTAATTGGGTTTCTCCATTCAATTATGTAAAATTAACCTTTTAAAATTTTTGTTTTTATACATCATATAGGGTTTTATTCATACCCTATGACTACAATATCCATTAGATGGATATAAAAAATATTTTATTAACTATATAACAGTAATATATCTGATTAATTTCATTACGTGAAATAATTCACTCAAAAATAAAAATATGTTGTTGATTTATTTTTTTCATAAATAATTTATACCTAATGAATTCACAATGCATTTTAATATGTTACTTATAATTATTCTAGATAACATAACAACTATGATATTATTGTAGTTTTATTATATGTTCATATTGTTGTTTTTTAAACTTAATATTGCATGTAAACAATTTTTTTGATGAATAAATATTATTTAAATAAAATATATCATAAAAACTGCAAGGTGTTAAATTCTACCCACATTAAACGTAATATCTCACTCAAAATTATTTAAATTGAAACAAAAAAATGATGATTAATTGCTTCATCATATCCTCAAGTACCCATGAATCATCTACAAATTTTTCGTTACTCTATAAAAATTTAACCAATTTAGTGTTCTTGTTTATTATATCATTTTCACTATGATCCATAATCTTTAAATTTTGTTCATGATAAAAAAATCATGCTCTAGAAGTACAACTTCTCAGTATAATACTTGTCAAGGATAGGGTATGTACATTCACATGATGAACTTGTGATAGATTCTACAGATGTGACAATAGGTATGTTACATTCCCAACATGATCCAAAATTTCCAAAAGTCTGCTATACCTTGGGCTTAGCATTCCATTCGTTCCAAATCTCATTACTCTCTTCTAGGGAAATATTCATAGAAACACCTTATCACCCACATCAAACTCTTGGCCTTTTCAACAGTTGTCATCATAAAATTTTAAAGACATTTATATACTATTATGTATTTTTTAATAGATATGACCTTTTCTGCCATTTCAGGTAGAATATAAAGTCCTAAACACTTTCTTTCCCCAACATCATCTCATCAATTTAAGGTACCACACTTCCTTCCAAATAGGGATTCATTTTGAGAAATATTAATATTATATTGGAATGTATTTTTTTATGAAAATTTTCATAATTGTAGATGTTGATCCCAAACACCTTTGAAATCCACAGTTAAAGTTATCAACATGTCTTCATGTGTTCGAATTGTCTTCTAAGACTAGCCATCTATCTAAGGATGATATGAATTGCTGAAACATAACTATATATCTAGAGCTTTCTAAATTCTTTTCCAGTACAACAAGTAAACCTCAAATCCTGATCACATATAATATAAAGTGGTAATCCATGTAATCTTACAACATCCTTTATATATATCCT
This sequence comes from Viscum album, assembly GCA_963277665.1. Lineage (NCBI taxonomy): Eukaryota > Viridiplantae > Streptophyta > Magnoliopsida > Santalales > Viscaceae > Viscum > Viscum album. The sequence continues at coordinate 2,013,789,559 of OY728157.1, forward strand.
AGAAAGATTATAAGGAGACAAATAATCCCTAATAGTAATGAAATGTGTTGAATTTGTATGGATATAAACTAAAACCTGGATAAAAATATTTTCCTTGGATATTTTTGGAAGTACAGTGTCAAAGTCCATAATGATGTTTTCCCAATTCTATTATAGTATGGGTAATGGTTGTAAAATCCCCTTTTACATGTATCACTCAACATAAACTTGTTGACAACCTAGTCATTGAGAGACAAATTCGACAACAACTCTTTTCATATCATCCCACTAGAAATACTCGTTCAGGTCCTTGTAAATCATTGTGAGTCTAGGATGAATAATGAATGAAAAACATTGATCCTCATACAATATCTCATTATTCGAATATGGTATGGGAGGAATAAAATCCTAATTACCAATCATTATTATTTCATTAAAACCTATGTTGTATTTCGGATGATTTCTCACAATATTTTCTAGCTCTACATCTTTCTCATGTGCCTCCATAATCATCACATGTATATATTGTTGAACATTCCTTTGAGAAGGGTAATATTTCTCCCCTTCCTTTAAAATTTCAAGAACCATCCATGTACAATCCATAAAATATTGGATATTTTGTGATCCTCATCATGGATAGGCTATCATGTTCTTGACGACTCAAACATTATTCAACCTTGTTTTCATTCCCCCGGGGATAATGTATTTAGTAGAATTAATCATTAATCTACTCCAATTTCCTACATGGGTGTATATTTAGCTACTTTTGTGTGAAAATATAATTTAAAATTTTATGATTAATATAAATATCACACCTTTCACCATAAATAAAATTCCTCAAAATATTTAAGGAAAATTTTCAACAGGTAAATCCAATTCACGAGTTTGGTAATTTAGCTCAAGAATTTTCAATTACAATGATGCATTACCTATTTCCATTGCATTTTTCATGAGAACACATACCATCCCCTTATGGGATGCATAACTGTAGGTCTAAAACTATTCTACACTACATGAAAGTGTGAGCACAAGAGCATTGGAAAACATTCTTTTTATCTCCTTGAAATTCTCTTCACATTCCACCATCCAAACGAACATAATTCCTTTATAATCTGTCATGGTTAGTGTATTTTATAATCCTAAAAAAAATTCACAAAACATTGATAACATAATGTAAAACCAAGATAACTTCAAATCACAGTTACCATGTTTAGTCTCGGTCAACATTCAACAGCTCCAGTTTTGATTGATCCATATATATCCCTTCTCTTGAGATTATGTGACAAAAAAATGAGACTTTATGAAGCAAAAAATTCATACTTGGAAAATATCACATAACGATTATCTTTTCTTAGGGTCCTCTATAAAATTCTCATGTGGCCTTCATTTTCTTCTATTTTCCTTGAATATAGTAAAATATAGTCTATAAAGACTACCTAAAACTAATCAAGATATTCAGTAAAGACACTATTTATTAGATAAATTATGATAATTGGGGAACCAATATGAAAAAATGGAACCACTATATATTCATAATGTCCATACCCAATATGGATTTTCCTCATTTGTATATCCTCCTTTTATCATTAATTGATGATATTTTGAATGATCTTCATTCATGGAAATGTATTTAGCTCGGTGTAGTTGGTCAAATAAGTCATAAATGCCAGGAATAGGATATATGTTCTTTATATTGACCTTATTTAGTTTTACATAATTAATTGGGAGAATCATTGATCCATATTTCTGATTAAGAAGCAAAACAAGTTATCCTCAAGGTGACAGACTAGGGTGTATAAAAACATTATCATGATTCTCTTGTTGTGGTTTCTTCAATTCATACAACTCAATTGGGGACATTCTATATGTTGTCCTTGAAATAGGCATAGCACCCGATATGAGTTATATTGAATATTCAACATCAATATTTTGTGGGAGAGTTGGAAATTCATCTTGGAAGACATCAACAAACTCCCATATAATGGGTGTATTATTAATCTCTATTATCTCCCCAACCATTTGTGATAAATAACATTCATTAATAGGAATCATGTCCTATATGATGAATGAAATTTCTACTAGAATTTTATATACATACATGCATCGATTAATGGTCATATATTGATATAGAATATGAAATGTGACTTCTCTTACATGGAAATTGTTATAATCTCCCTATAAGGAAATACAATCCATTCTACGAATCACATAAAATTCCCCTATAGGAATGATCACAATATTTTTAGGAATCACATATCAACAAACATCACCTGGAGAAGAATTATAAATTTTTTATATAACCATTGTTCCATTAGTAGTTTTCATAGCTATCTCAACATCTAATGGTTGTGGTAAAATGACAATACCCTTAGAAAATAATTCATTAATTAATGTGTGGGAGGATCTAGAATGAAATTAAATATTTTCTACATTAGAGTGGATGGTATGTGTACTATTCACCACTTCATTATCGTACTCCATATCACAAATAGTGATTGCATGTACGATTCTTTTTCTTTGGCCATAATATATTTTTGACATCGATCATCATCAATATCCATTGGATTAGGGCATTTATTGGAATAATTCCCAATTTTTTAAACCTATACAAATGATTTGTAGGAGGATCACTCCATAAACCCTATAAATTGTTCGCATAATTATACATCTTTTCTCTGTCACATCATAATTCAACTACCTGATGACCTTCTTTTCCAATAATAAATCAATTACTAGTCCCTATAAGACAATTCCTACCATGTTTCTTTCCACACATTGAGCATATGGGAAAATTAATCTTTATTTCAATGTGTTCTTAATTTTTTTCGTTGAATTCCAATATTTACTTACTATAAAACCATTACAACTAATGTGTTAATCCAATAAATATCTAACCCTTGAGATCACATGTCATATAAATGAAATATTTTAAAGGTATGTTTCATTTAATTTCCATTAATGCGATGTTTTTTGGGTTTCCTAAGGTTTTATGGAGGAATAGGTGAGTTTTAATGAATTTGGCCAAACCGTGGGCCCAATTCCAGATTTAAAAATAAATTTTGTTTCTTTTATAAGATTTTCATTTTTTATATTATTCAATATTTCTAACTACTAAATATCCTCCCCAAATATATTAACACTACGAAGCCATTTTGGGGCCTTTATAAATCCATAACCATTGTTTATTGGGGGTTTTATTTAAGGGGTTGGGCCTGTCCGAAATCCCAATTCGAGTTTCAAAATTTAATTTTTTTTTGTTTTATAAAATATTCTATTTTTGGGATTTTTTGGTGATTCTACGTCTCACATAATCCCATTAAACCTAGACACTCTTCTAGACTCCCTATACCCTCTTTGGAGCTCTGGTTCATCCCAACATGGTTCAGAACTCCCTAGGGATACTCAAATCATCCACATCTGAATAGGTAACTTCCTTCATTCATTAATATCTGAATTCTTATTATTTTTCCTAAATTCTAGTTCCTAAATTTCCTAATGATTCTTGTTTGAACCTAAGAAGAATTATGGTTGTTTTAAATTTCAGCTACTATTGTTTTGGATTGATTACTTCAAGATACTTCATGTAAGTGAGTCCATTTCATTCCTCTTTCAAATATATTAGGGTTTCATTCAAATATACTATGTATTATTGACATTTTATGGATGTACCAAATATCTAGATGGTAGGGTTTTGATCCTAGGGTTTATCCTTGGGTTTTCTTTGTCTTTTAGATTGGTTTTAGGTTTTATCTAGGACCCTCTTGGTGCGGCGGTGGTGCGGTTGAAGTTCCGCACTCGGATTTTCTGTTCTTAACTCTATTGGAAGGTGATTCAATGTTTATGAAAAATTTGTGTCTTAGTAAGATATATTTATCATACTTTCAGTTTTATCTCATTTTATTATTGCTGCAAAAATTAGTTATATTGGTTTTTTTTTACAAATGAAATTATAAATGCAAATTTCATGTGAAATTGGGGGGTTTTCATGGGAATGTTTTATTGGTTTATTTGGGGCTTCCTTATTAATAATTAATTGTTTATATTGAACTATAATATGGAATCCAATAATGTTATGAATTTTTATCCCCATTTTTTTTTTGTGAAAATGGGTTTTAATTGTGTTTATGAAACATGTAAACTTTAAGTCCCATGTCTGTGTAAACACTGCTGGAAATCTAACCTTTCCTAACGATTCTATACCAACAATTTGTAAAAACCATTTGTATAGGGCCCCTTTCCCAACGGTTTGGTCAAACCATTGGGAAAGCCCACTTTGAGGTAACTTTCCCCAAAGGTTTTCCCAAACCGTTGGGAAATTGTAAGGATTTGCCAACAGTTTGGCCAAACCGTTTGGAAAGTGTTTGTTTGAGGCCACATTCCCAACGGTTTTTCCAAACCCTTGGGAATTGAGGCCAGAAATTCCAACATCACCCCCAGAAATAAAAGACCTATTCAAATGGTTGTCAAAACCGTTGGCATAGACCTATACCAACGGTTTTAACAACCGTTGGTATAGTTCCTTTGATTTTTTATCAGATCTTCTCACCAAGAACAATATATGAATCAAAATTTTAAATAATTATGAGAATAAATATATATATTTATGAAATTATGTTCACAAAAGTCATTTTAGTTTAGTGGTTAGGCCGTTCAATGATAAACTAGGGTTCATGGGATCAAATCCCAACAAATGTTTTTTATACATATACCAATGCTTTTATGGAACCATCGATATATTTTTTTATATTAAATATACCAACGGTTTTCCCAAAACCGTTGGTAAAGAAATATCCTAATGCATTACTTCTCAACAGTTCTCCAAACTGTTGGTATAACTTATACCAACAGTGTTGAGGCCTATACCAATGGTTTCAAACCATTGGTATAGGTTCATTTTCCAGTAGGGAAAAATGGAGGTATTTCTATTGTTTCATTTCATGGTTCCCAATGGGTTTCCCTAAAAAGGATTTGTTGTTTTAATTGAAATTTATTGGTCTGTTATTTCTATTTTGGTAACTCTATGGTGTTCACATAGTGTGAAAGTTGGGTTTTTAAGGAGTTTGGTGTGTGAAACATTACGGGGTTTGGAGGAATTGTTTTATTAAAAATCTTAGTGTTTTTTTGTGTATTTTATGTTTTATAAAATGTGATAGATACTGTATTATTTGTGTCTGGCCAGTAGTGGTTTTTTATTTGAATATAGAATTATGTAGCATTATGAAACTGATTGAGAAAAAAAGGGGAAGACCGGGTACCTAGGTGGGGTGGATTTGTACTAGTACGACTAGTGGATTAGATGGGTTTTGTCCATGTTTCACTTAGAATTTGTATAACGAAAGCTCTAAATAAACTATGTGGATGAATATTGAGGACCACTAGGTTATGGTTATGTTACCTACTAGTGGATCTTGCACGAGAACAGATTTGTCTATGGTTACTTTACATTGAGGTACGTGGTACATAGGGCCCGAGACAACCTAGTTCCTAGGGGTGATCCTGATTTTGTTGCTCATTGGATTTGTGGTAATTAACCATATACTAGGGTTTGTTTGGATGTACATAAAATTGGCTAAATTTTTTATTTTAATTTGTTAACATTCTGAAATTCTCGTATTGAAAACTGTTTTCAATTGAATGTTGAATTTCTTGGAATTTTAACATTGTTTCACCTTGTGTATTAAAATTGCTTGTTTTGTTCACATTGTATTGAATGATCATTAGAATCATCTGGTGGTATCTTATTGGGATTAGGCTCACACCCTACTTACTCCCCTTGTGTGTAAGTAGACCTTCTTATGCTTGACTCAGTTAAAGGGAAGGCTAATCTTGATGGCGGTTTAGGGTGTTAGTCCCCATCGCTGGTGCGAAGTTGTGGAGAAGGCTTGTGGGTGATGACCCCCTTTGCATGTGGAGTACTTGGGGATGACTTTCTGTTGTTGTTATTTTTATTTGGGCAACTTTTAGTGTCTTTAAAAAAATTTATTCCGATCTGGTTTTGTTAAGAATTGTTTAGCATTAAAATTTCAGATTCTAATTATTGATTTTTTATTTATGTTTTATGATTTCATAATCAAGTAAATCATTATCAAAACAGATTTATTGATACCCAGGCACTTATTCCAGCCCGTGGGGATATGGAACGCCCTTCAGGCCTTTCCATGGGTTGGGTTTGGTGCTGTTAATGGTGGCGACTAGATCCAGTTCGTAAAAAATGGTATCAGAGGAGGATAATGTTTATGGTTATTTTTCTATTTTGGGATGATTAGGGATAGACAAGTGCAAGGACTATCGAGGATTGGGGTTTTGGTTGTGAGTAGGGTGCCTAGCCCGCACCTCTCAGGGAAGACCTTGTGTCACTAGGGGATGCTGGAATTTACAGATTGACTTCACTTACATGTGAGATGTGTGGGATGCAGACCACATGTGGACATCAGGCAGATGTGGAGTAGCTGTTTTTTATTTACTAAAATGTGTTTATTTTATTTATATTTTGTGTATTTTATTACAATTTTCATAATTTTGGTATTGAATATTGTTATGTGACGATTGCATTTTTTAGCAATAATCCTCCCCGGGAAGCTTCCACGTGCCCACAGGAGGAAGGTTAGGAGATTTCTCCCACACTGATTGTTCAGTGGCTTGTGGAGGCTGTGGATTGAGATATCCAAGATTTGGGATATGGACCATCTCCTAATACTATTCCTATTAATGCAGAAGAGACACGTCCTAGAAAAGATAAAGCACAAGAGTTTCGGAAAAAACAAGCCTCCTACCTTCCGAGGTAGCTCAGAACCACAGGAAGAAGAAGAATGCCTCGAGAAGATCAAGTGTATAATTGAGTTCCTAAAAACATCTGAGGAGTTTAGGGTGAAGTGTTCCTCCTTTCTATTGGAGGGTCCCGGCCGTATGTGGTGGGTGTTAGTGTTTCAGGATGGGAAGAATGAGCAGATGCACTGTGGAGATTTCAAGGTTGTCTTCAATGAATAATATTTCCATGAGGTGTTGGATTATGCTAGGTCCAGAGACTTTATGTAATTTTTTCAGGGGAATATATCTATGATGGAGTATTCCTACCATTTTTCTAAGTTGAATTGGTACATTCTTGAAATTTTCCTTAATGAGAAAGCAAAGGCCTAGAGTTTTGAGATAGTCTTGATACCAAAGATATACTCACCGGTGTTCTTATTTAAGCTGAAGACCTATGCTGAGGTAGTTGACTAGGTGTGTATGGTGGAGATTGATAGGAAAGTTAGGGCTGGTTTCTATGGTTCAGTATCAGTAGTGGGCAGTGGTATCTCTTCAGAGAAGAAATGGATGTTGGAGGATCATGTGCAGAAATGAGGGGGCAGTTCGGGCCACTCTTCCAGGAAGTTTTCTTCTACGACTTCTGATGCGAGATCATTCGTGAGCCACCAATGTTGGAAGATCGGGCATATCTGACCTTCATATCATCTTCCCTGAAGCCTTGTTACCAGTGTAGAGGTATGGATCATTTTCAGCGCTTCTGCGGTGTGGCACGTCTACTCCCAAGTGGGAAAGGGTTAGTGGATTTAAGAGGATTGTCAGCATAGTCTGACCCATCGAGGACTGGGGGATCTCGATTTAGAAGTCGTGGTGGTAGGGATGGACAATATTCTGGGAAAAACCTTTTCAGGGCATATCCACAGACTAGCGGTCATCCTCAGGTAGATACTGGACATCTCAATGTAGTGGATCAGGCACCAGCAGGATCAGAGGCAGGACCGTCGATAGTTCGAGGTACCATTCAGAACGCATCCTCTATAGATACTAATATTTTTGATACTGGTGCCTCTGTTTCAATCATTTCATCCCATTTTTTAGACATTCTAAATTTTACAACTATGTTGATGTCTTTCGAGATGGAGTTGGTGACACCACTGGGAAAGAAAAAAGAGCACAGCCTAGGGTGCCCCTTGTGTGTGCTTTCCGTTTCAGGGGTTGAGATGAAGTGTGACCTCCTAGTTCAAGATATTAAACTCTTTGACATAATACATAGCATGTATTGGTTAGTAAACATTCAGGCACACATAAATTGCTACAGACAGCATGTGAGTTCCATGACACCTGATGGGAGTTGACAGGTTTTTCATGGAGAATGGTATCTTAGTCAGGTCGTCCAGGGCCTCCACTCCCCGAGATGGGAAGTGTTATCTTTCAGTTATCTTCGATCTCTCTAGAGTATGTTCTTTCACCAAAAAGTGCACTACCTCATGTATTGAATGAGTTTCCAGTGGTACTCCAAGATGATTTTTCAGGTTTTCCTCCGGAGCAGGATGTGGAGTTTTCGATTCATCTGGCATGGGGAACAAAGCTGATATCCCTTCCCTCATACTATATTGCCCCCACCGAGCTGAGGGAATTAATGATACAGCTAGACGACATAGAATCCAAAGGATTCATTCGCCTGAGTGTCTCTCCTTGGGCCATTCCTATGTTGTTCATGAAAAAGGCTGATGGATCCCTCCGATTGTGCATTGACTACCAGAAGCTGAATAAGGTAACAATTAAGAATATATAACCTTTTCCCAGAATAGATGATTTTTTGATCAGTTGATGGGTGAAAAGTGGTTATCAAAGATAAACATACGTTCAGGGTATCATCAACATTGGGTGAAAGAATCAGATATCCCATAGACAACATTTCAAAGCAGCTATAACCACTTTGAGTATTTGGTCATGCCCTTTGGATTGACCAATTCTCCCGTGGTATTAATGGAACTCATGAATATGGTGTTTCATCATTATCTTGATTCATTTGTTGTTGTGTTTTTGGATGACATTTCAGTATACTCTAAATTTGAGGAGGAACACAAACATCACTTTAGGATTGTTTTGGGTACATTAAGGGATCACCACCTCAATACAAAGTTGTCTAAGTGAACTTTCTGGATTAGGGAGGTGAGATTCCTGGGGCAAGTGATCTAAGGGCACAGAGTTTCTAGGGACCGTAAGAAAATTATTGCGACCATGTTGTGGGAGAAACTAAAGAATGTGTTCGAGATCAAAATTTTCCTTGACTTGCCTGGTTATTATAGGCGATTCGTTCGGGATTTCTCTCGGCTTGATTCACCGATGACCTCCCTCACCCAGAAAGGGGTGAATTTTGTATGTGGTCCAGAATGACAGACATCATTTGAGGAGTTGAAGAGGCGGTGAATACCTCCACTATGATAATTTTTTCAGAGGCTGGAAAGGGATATGTGGTCTATTGTGATGCTTCTCGGATGGGTCTTGGGAGCGTTCTTAAGCAGGATGATCACGTTTTCGTGTATCGCTCTCACCAACTTCGACCAAACAAAAATAACTCCCGGACCCATGACATGGACTTGGCAGTGGTGATGCATGATTTGAAGACATGGTGTCTCAATCTCTTTGGAGATAAATTTTTGGTCTACCCTAATCACAAAAGATTGGCTTATATCTTCTCGCAGATGGACCTCAACAAGAGGCTGCGACGTAGATCGAGTACTTTCATGGTTTTGAATTTTACATTGTCTATTACCCAGGTAAGGGTAATGTAGTGGCTGACACCTTGAGAGAATTGGTTCCAATGTAGGCTTTGAGGATGTCCAGTGATGAGTAGGAATTGATAGGGTGATTTTCTGAGATGCATGTGGAGACCAGGGAACTTAGTGGAGGGGCATTCTTGGCGAGCGTCCAGTTGACTCCTTCTCTATTGGACTTGATTCAGTGGGAACTACTCGGTGATATGCTTTCTCAGTAGTCAAATTAGTTTCTTCATGGGGGGGATACATCCTCTGATTGGTCGTCATCTCCCGAGGGAATCTTGTTCTTCAATGTTCGTTCAGTAGTGTCGTTATCTCTACAGAAAGTGGTGATGCAAGATAGCCACCAGTCTCAGTGAGCTGTCCATACAGATTCCACTAAGGTGTATGTAGATGTCTATCAGCAGTTTTGGTGACCTGGTATGAGACGGGACATAACAAACTTTTTTTTTGTGATGCTACACATCCCAACAAGTGAAAGAAAAACACCAACGACCCTCTAGTTTGCTCCATACATTACCTATTCCAACCTGGAAGTGGTATGAGGTCGTCGTGGACTTCATTATAGGATAACCACGTACACCTAGGGGTAATCATTCCATTTGGGTTGTGATTGTTGGTCTGACAAATTCATCCCACTTAATTCTGATAAATCATACAACCAAAGTGGATGAGTTGGGCCATTTGTATCATCATGATGTGGTGAGACTCCATGGTGTGCCATCAGTAGTTGTCTTAGATAGATACCCTCGATTAACTTCTCTGTTCTAGGAAGGCCTTCAGAAGGCCTTGGGGTCTCAGATTGAGATGCGCACAGCATACCATCCTTAGAAAGATGGTCATACATTGCGGGAAAATCAAATTTTGGAGGACATGCTCTGTGCATGTGTATTGGACATTAGAGGTTCCTAGGATATCCATTTGGGGTTAGTTGAGTTTTCTTATAATAAAAGTTACCAATACTCAATTCAAATGGCCTCTTTTGAGGCGCTCTATGGTCGGCTGTTTCGGTCCCCCCGGTGTTGGGCTGAGGTTAGTGAGACCTCACTGCTAGGGCCGAGTCTGGCACATGAGACATCTGAGAGGGTCCAGTTGATTAGGTAGTGTCTATTGACATCTCAGATTCTACATATATATTATGCTGACCGGAGACATCGAGACCTAGAGTTTTCTGTGGGTGACATGGTATTCTTGAAAGTGGCCCCTCATCTGGGCCATCATCGATTGGGAAAGCAAGGGAAGCTGACACTGCAGTATGTCGGGATGTTTGAGATCATTGAGAATATTGGAAAAGTGTCATATAGGTTGGATTTACCTTCTCAGTTGACATCCATCCATGATGTCTTCCATGTCTCCCAGTTAAATAAATACAACTCAGATCCATCCCATGTGCTGAGTTGGGAAGAACTATAGTTAGAGCCTGACATGTCTGTTATTGAGCAGCCGGTGCAAATAGTGTACTCCCAAATGAAGGTTCTTCTAGGTAAGTCCATTCCATTGTTCCAGGTTCGTTGGAAGCATGGTAATGATACACATGAGACATGTGAGTGGAAGTCATGGGTTGAGGAAGAGTATTCGTTCATGTTTTCTGACCAAGCTTCGGGTTTACTTTCAGGGATGGAATGATTTCATGGTTTGGGGAATTGTCATATACATGAAACATTATAAAGGTATTTTTCATTTTATTTCCATTAATGAAATATTTTGGGGTTTCCAAAGGTTTTATGGAGGAATATGTGAGTTTTTATAAAATGGGCCAAACCGTGAGCCCAATTCCAGAATTAAAAATAAAATTTCATTCTTTTATAACATTCTCATTTTTTTTATTTTCACACATTCCAACTCCTAATTTTCCTCCCCGGATATATTAACACTACCACGTCATTTTGGGGCCTTTAGAAAACCATAACCAATGTTTGTTGGGGCTTTTATCTAAGGGGTTGTGCCTGCCCGAATGCCTAATTCTAGTTTTAAAATTTAATTTTGTTTGTTTTATAACTTATTCAATTTTTGGGCTTTTTCGGTGATTACAGGTCTCACCCAAGCCCATTTAACCCACATCTGAACTCCCTCCCCCACTTTGGAGCTCTGGTTCATCGCGAATTGTCGCAGAACTCCGTAGGGTTTCTCAAATCATCCAGATTTGAAATTCATCTACTATTTTTTGGAGTGATTATTTCAAGATACTTCAAGTAAGTGAGTCCTTTTCATTTCTTTTGCAAATAGATTAGGGTTTCATTCAATTTTACTTGCGATCCTTCCTTTTTCCTTGATGTACCAAATGAAAAGAGGTTAGGGTTTTGAACCTTGGGTTTAACCATGGATTTTCATGGTCTATTATTGTGGTTTTAGGGTTGATCTAGGACCCTTTTGGTGCGGTGGTCGTGTGGCTGAAATTCCCCATTAGGATTTGAAGTTCGTGACTATTATGGTCGGTGATCCAATGTTTATGAAATATTTGTGTCTTAGCAAGTTGTATTTATCATACTTTCAGGTTTATCTCATTTTATTATTGCTTAAAAAATTTGTTATATTTGTGTTTGTTTGGGAAATGAATTTAAAAATGCTAATTTCATGTGAAATTGGAGGGTTTTCTTGGGAATGTTTTATTGGTTTATTTGGGGCTTCCCTATTAAAAAATAATTGATTTTATTGAACTATAATAGGGAATACAATAATGTTTTGAATTTATTTCCCCATTGTTTGTTTCTATGAAAATGGGTTTTAATTGTGTTTGTGGAACATGTAAACTTTTATTCCCATGTTTGTGTAAAAATAGAGGTTTTTTAAGGTTATCATTTCTTGGTTCACAAGGGGACACTATAATATAAAATTTGTTGTTTTAATTGAATTGTATTGGTCTGTTTTTTCTGTTTGGGATCCTTTATGGTGTGCACATAGTGTGAAATTTGGGTTCTTAAGGATTTTGGTGTGTGAAACATTATGGGATTTGGAGGAATTGTTTTATTAAAAATCTAAGTGTTATGTTGTGTATATTAAGTGGTATAAAATGTGGTAGATACTTTATTATTTGTGTGTGACCAGTAGTTGTGTTTTATATGAAAATATGTTTTTGTATCTTGATGAAATTGATTGGGCACAAATAGGGAATCCCAGGTACCAAGGTGGGTGAATTTGTATTAGTACGGCTAGTGGATCAGATGGGTTTTGTCCCTGTTTCACCTACCATTTGAATAACGAAAACTCTAACTAAATTATGTGGATGATAATTGGGGACCACTAGGTTATGGGAATGTTCCCTACTAGTGTATAATGCATGAGAACAGAATTTGTTATGGTTACTTTACACCGAGGTATGAGGTACATACGTCCCGAGACAACCTAGTGCATAGGGGTGATCACGATTTTGTTGCTCATTGGATATGTGGAATTTACCCATATAATAGGGTTTGTTTGGATGTACATTAAATTATATAATTTTTTTTATTTTAATGTGTTAACATTATGCAATTCTCAGATTGAAAACAGTTTTCAATTGAATGTTGCATTTCTTGGAATTTTAACACTGTTTCAACCTGTGTATTAAAATTGCTTGTTTTGTTCACATAATATTGCATGCTCAATGGAATCATCTGGTGGTATACTATTGGGATTAAGCTCACACCCTAATTAAAACCCTTGGGTGTATTTAGAACTTATTATTCTTGACCCAGGTAAAGGAAAGGCTAAGGTTGATGGTGGTTCAGGGTGTTTGTCCACATCGCTGGGGCGGAGTTGTGGAGAAGGATTGTGGGTGATGACCCCCTTGTCATGTGGAGTCCTTGATGATGTCATGCTATTATCATTATTTGTATTTGGACCACATGTAGTGTCTTTAAAAAAAAATATTCAAATATGGTTTTGTTATGAATTGTTTGGCATGAAAATTTCAGATTATAATTTTTTTTATGTTTTATGCTTTCATACTCGGGTAAATCGTTCCCAAACCAGATTTTTTTTATACCCGGGCACTTATTCCAGCCCGTGGGGATTGGGAACTCCCTTCAGGATTTGCCATGGTATGGGTTTTGTAACGTTATTGGTGGGGACCAGATCCAGTTTGTGACAGCACATCAAAGAATTTCCTCATAGCAATTGGTGTCCATAATGACTCAATCCATTCGGTTACTTTGTTTTAACCCACTCAAGAATCGATAAATTTTACTCCCTCGTTGAATACTAATTCTCGGAGCATACCTCGCATGTCGTATAAAATTTGGATCATATGTACAAATGGATTCATCATCCTTTTTTTTGTGTTCAGGTAATTCATTACCCATCTTTGTTCAAATAATATTGGGAATGTACTTATTTGAAAATAATTTTTTACCTCACCCCATTCCATGGAATCAATTTCAACTATTGTCCTTTTGTTCTTGATTATATTACACAATTGATTAGCTTCAATGACAAAATTATATATTATTAAGATGAATATAACATTTTAAGAACATTATAGAACTAAAAATATCTTTTTAGTGGTACTGGTCCATTGTACAACAACTAATACATCTGTGGACCCACTGAATGAAGGTAGATGATGCCTTAAAATTTATTCAATAGAATGATCCACATATTATGATTGATTGGATATCTATCTTGATTCATAGATTGATAAGGTTGTGTGATAATGGATATATTATATTTTATTCAAGATCACATAACATTTGGTTTTTTTGGGGGAAAATCATTGTATGAATTGTCGCATTCAACATTAATGTGGTTCCATATCGTTCCACAAATTAACTAAATCATAGAAGGATAATGAGAGAACCACTAATCTTAATTGGAAAATCACATAATTCATGAATATAATTTCAATTTAAGAATCTTTATTCTCTATCCAAGGTCATTCATGGTAATTTCTAAAACACAATGTTTTTAACCTATTCTTAAACATATCCTTAATGTTATTACTGAGGATATCTCTTCTTAGATTCCAATGGTTAGTTATATATTTTCTTAATAACAACTATAACTTCCCACACATTACATATAGAGTTTACATCATCAATGAAAAATATGTTTTACATTCCATTAAAAAACCTTTCCTAGACTATATAGGATTAGTGTCATTACAAACAAGGAAACATAAACATATTTTTCATAAAACATCTATATAGTCTCCCGATTATTTCTTCAAAACTAGACTCTTTTTTGACATATCATACTAAATACCCTTCTTCATGGCCAGGGGAAAAGAAACATATCAAAAGGTGGTCTCAAATGATCGGTAACAGTAGACAAGTAAAATATCAATCATATCATATTCATAAGAACATAAAATTAGAAAATATAATCCTACATATAAGAGACCAAACTATCATTCCATGGGATAAATCATAAATGATAAATTTAATAACATTAGTTATAAAATAACACATATAATTATGTTATATACACTTATAAAAATATAAAATCATTTCTTATTAATCATGTCTCATTTCCAATACCATCCTAGTAGAAAAAGTACATTACATAATTGAGTTCACTCCTCGTTCCAGCCCTGAATTACTAAAATATATTTACTTTCTATTCTAGTCATGTATATCAAATGATATATAACTCATTATCCAATGAATTTTAGTGATATATATATCCAACCCATCTCATAATTAATACATTCTTAGGTGTTCCACGAAACATAAAATCATTCACCATGTCATAACCCATGAAATAAAATGGGTTTAAAAAACTTCCTTCAATCATAATTGATATAAAACAAATGGATCTCCAAAATAACATTCATCATAAACACAATAAAATCATATTTTTGATATTTTTAAAAATATAAAACTATTTAAATACTTCCATCTTAAATGGAAACAAATTTTAAGATAACACATGAAATAAATTCTTGAAAAAATTATCATTTCATCAACAAAAAAAAATTTCCTCTTCAAAATGCCACTCAATTTAAGATATAATTATATTATGTGAAATTAATGTTGTAAAATTTTAGATTGTGTGTTAATTAAATAAGGAATTACGAATGAAAAAATATATGTTCATGCAGAACTAGATAAAAAAATATTTTTCTTGTATTTTTTCTGGAAAAGCCTCGAAGTACCTTATAATAGAAACAACAATATATTCCATTAAAACTGTTTAGTAAAGATTCAAAAATGGGTAAAATTGAATTTTAATAATTATATATAGATTTAATAAAATTTTAAATACTTATTTTGGAACCATTGATGTGGATAATAAATATATCCCTGAAAATACCTATAAATTAATTTTTTGGATAATTATAAATTTGGAATGTTATCCCTTACTATGGGTTTGATATGAATCATATGCATACGAAACAACTATATAATGATTTAAATAATTTTACTGAATTATTTCAGAATCATAATAATTTTTAGTATAAAATTTATGATCATTTTTCATTTGTTAGATAGTAACATTACATTTTTAGTTATTATTTGAGTATTAACTGATTTGTGTTCTTATGCTTTTTTTGTTAGATAAGTTATAATTAATATTTTTAGGTTATATTTATATAGTTTATAAAATGGTATTAGTATAATATATACCATTTTTATTCAATCTTTTCATTTCTATAATTTAAATTTAATTATAATTTTGTAGAACGAATCAAATCGCACTGTGGAGACAGTAAGCTATATGTACGCATGAGTGAAGATATTATTCCCATAATTATTAAATGGTTTTGTAGGTAATTGGGTATAGTATCTAAAAAAATATCATATTATATTAATATTATATATATTATTTCCATAATTATAAACATCCATGTATGGTGGTAGTGAAAAATGTATTACACCACAACATGTAAACGGTAAGTCAAACGTGCACGAACGTGGTGATTTCATTTTTCATATGATGGTTAGAAGGTGGAATATGGTTTTTTCATAATCATAATAACCTATTATTATATAAATATCCTATATTTATTTCATTATAATGAAACAACTAAGGATGTGGAATTAGAGAAATAATGATGTTCGAAAGAATCAGTAAATGATACTACCTCTTCTTCGACGCGCCTTCTATAAATCTCCTCATAGAGCACTAGAGTTTGTATTTGAAGAAGAACAGGACCTCTATAATGTTTATATGGAGGTTAATAATGGAATTGTGAAGGGGATTTTATAGATTTAAGTCTCAAATTGTCGTGAAGAGTTGAGAGAAGAAGTTCCCTTTTATAATTGAGATGAGGGGCACTTCTTGAAGAATCAAAAATATTAATTTATAACAAAATAAAACCCCAAATTAAATCCTCTAAAACTCCCAAATATCAAATATTATATGATATCATATTGTAATATCATCCCAAAATATATTTTAGACAAGTGGATATGTTAATATAAGCACTATCATTTTAATTAAAACATAGATATTCAATTAAATTTTTAACTTGGATGTCAAATATTTCTATATTTAATAGGTGAAATATTTACTTATTTGAAGTCAATTAGAAAATAATAAAATATTTTATAACATTTTAGATAAAATAAAAATTGTTCCGATTTTTTGTATTGTTTTATTATTTTAATATAATTTAATAAATCCTTATTTTGAAAAAATATCAATAGTGTCAGTTTTGACACATTTTACTTTATGAATACTAAAATATAAAAATAAGAAGTTAACCTCTATCCATATGTTTTATTATTTCTCTATGGGGTAAATTTAATCATGAAAATTCATTTTACATAATAATTATCCCAAATTATATATATATATGAACATTTTTAATAAAACATATTTGACCAATTTAATAATAAAATAATTATACCTCAATATTGTGTAAATATTTAATAATAGTAGTTTTTAAATAAAAATTCAAAACAAAATAATATGATAAATAAAAATACATTAGATTTCAGAAGAATATTTTAGTTTATTTTATCATCTGAAAGACCAATCATTAAAAATTTCAATAATCTTATTAAACATGAATGCGATGAATTTATCATCACATTAAATAAAATAATATATGTTTCATAATATCTTTTATAAGACTCCAATTGCTCTATTAGTTGACACTTATATTCTTATAGTCAAGATATAATCGACCAATAATGTTTTTTATATTTTTTTTATACTTTTTATGGATATTAATATTTAAGAAAAATTGTTTTATTTATTCCTCATTAATTAAATAATTTTTCATCATCCATGTATAAGTATTTAAGGTAATTATTTATTTTCCAAAAAATCTATTTTTCATTATAAAAAACAAATATGTAATTCAAATGATCACTAATAATAGAATTTATATTCTGTATAAATTTATATTAAAAATAATTTAATCATTAATGTTTTATTGAGAAATAATTAACATTTATTTAAATATATTAAATTAAATAACCGAATCTTATCCAAGAAGGTTTCAATAGATTCCATTTCGACACAAGTACGCATTCAACAAAATTATAATCATCATATAATATTAGTACAGGTGTTATAGTAATTTTATAAAAAACAATTAACCTTAATTACATGATTTACCCATTTACCGTGTTAATAAAATTTACTGATGTTATAAATCATATTGCCCGAAAATAAAATAAACTATTTAAATAATTTGGAAAAACTGATTCCAAATTTGATAGATATTTTTACAAAATTTAAAACTCAATATTTTCATTAATGAGTTTATAAAATTGCTATGTTGTCCTAAACAATTTTGCGTATTTTTATTATTAATCAAAACATGAATCATATCATAAAAATATTACATGTTAATCCAATGTAAATTTTTATATCCTTAATCAAAATAAAATGCCTATGTTGTCCTAAAAAATTATTAACTTTTTATATTAATAATTTAAAATTTGTTAACCATTCAATAGTGCAAAATTAAGCATTTAAAAAAATGTTTTTTTACATCAAAGTGGGTTTTATTCATACCATATAACTACAATATCCATTGGAAGTATATAAAAAATATTTTATTAAGTATATAACTCACACACACATATATATATAATTAATTATATTACCAATATTCTTTAACATAAAAATAAAAATATCCAATTTATTTATCTTTTTCATAAATATTTGATTGCCAATAAATTGACAATTCATTTTCATAAGTTATTTATTAATATTCACGCTAAACAAACTACTAGTCTATGATGGTAATTTTATAATAAAGGAATATCATGGTTCATTTATTCTCAAAATTGCATTCAAATATCGGTAATTAATAATAAAAATTATATATTGAAAATATTTCATAAAAACATCCAACTTTTATAATATTTCCCTTCCATATCTCATTGTTGACTCGTCAGAGTGTTTTTAGCTCATTCACATATTGTAAAACATGTTCCCCCATTGATGAATTTTTGATTATTTTGGGTGTTGACTATAATATATCCATTCGATGCCATTTCTCATTTGTAGTGCTCCACCATAGATGTGGTAGCTCAGTATTCCGGGGTGCATGGTTTTGAAGCCATACATTTTTCTTGATACATATTGCATCAGTTGGTTCTTCTCAATCACCTTCCATACGAGGTACATTTTAGCATTTTTGGTCATATATATTTGTATCTTGATCCACTATTCTATTGGGTTGACAATGATAAAATTCATAGAGGCATATTTGGCAATGTCATTTGACCCATTTCTCTCGATGCAATAGGCCGATTCTATACTGTCTTTATTAGGGTTATTATTTAATACTGTAGACATATTGGGAAATTTTCACATGTGACCCCACTTGGGTGTGATTGACTTCATCATAAGTTTCTCTCTTATCAGTCTATGAACAATTACATTGGTGGTCTTTCTGGTCATGATTTTAAAATGGTCCCTAAATTGAATAGGTTTATATTTTCACAGGGGAAACATATAGGATGTTGAATAATGATTTTTACCACCCACCATTAAGAAGACTAATTCTATTTGTTGTGATGATGGTGTTGAAAATTCACCCATCCCGATGAGTTGGAATTTGTTTTATTTTCATATTGGAATGTAATGATAATGTTAGTAAGGATATAATGATTCTAGTTATGGAATGCATTATTCCCTAGATAGATATTGATATATAAACTCCCCTAGCCTAATGGGATGGGTTTCATCTAAAATCAAATTTGACTAACTTAATACATTATTAGGGGATTATGAACCTAGTGATGGTGATTGAGATATAAATTCCACCATCAAAGCATGATGGAGTTTGATCGAAGATGTTACTAGTATGTCATAAATCCTCATGGGAAATGATGATCTGAGGTATGGTGGAAGTGGTATATATTCCCAAAGACTGGTGAGGGAAATTCGCTCCAAGTTAGATGATATTGAAGATGTTACGGTAGACAGTTTGTTGTGGTGTAGCTATGATCATGTAAGATACACATGTTTGTGAAGCCCATGATTGGAATCATTCTTAATGGTATGTTTTCTGATTGATCACAACATCAGTCTCTATGTCTGAAATTAATTCATATTTTATTCATGATCCGAATTCAAATACATTCTTCCGTCATTTCCATAAATTATTGAAGTATTTTAATTCATAATGTGGATTAATTATTTTTTAGTGACCAACTATACAAGCATTACTAGGTACCCGAATAATCTCATAGGCTTTTAAATTATAGTATTCCATATAGGAGTGATTTTGTAGTACTAGGGGATCATAAAAATTTAACTCCCTATAGATTCCCGATACATGAATATTAATGCATGACTTGAATTCTTACATTATATTCCAAAGAGTAAGGATTGAATTCAATCATGCGTTTTATATAAATTTATTGTAATTTTATGATTTTGGATCATGGGCCATGGAGGTTGAAGGAAAGTCTAATTGAAAATGAAGTATCTTGATGGTTTGAAGGTGAACCTCATATCCTGTGTAATTGGGGATTGTATCCTTCAATCCTTGATGAGTAAGCTACATATGTTTTAACAGATAATGCATGCACTACTTTTATATCTCATCTAGGATATCATAGTTAGATGTAGAAAGAGAAAGAATATGATGTTGATGATTTTTTGGATAACTCTTTCCATATGTCAACATCAGCCTCCTCTTCATCACACATAAAAGGCTCCATTCGGTTAGACTACAAATGATGATTTTGATGGTCTCCTACTAAAAGGAATGGATTGATATAAGATTTTTATGAGGATGTATACGTGGTTATCCATAATATTTTGATCACGTTTCATTAAGAATGTGTCTGAGTTTTGATCAACTATCTATATGTATGTCTATGGAGAATGAGTGGATTTTCTTGTCTATAAGATATATCTTCTTGGGGACATTGACAACTGTGGATATTGGGAGTAGGGTCCCTGGGAACTATCTCTACACCACCACTAGGAGGAATTTCATTATAATGATAATCTTCTACTTTGTTTAAATATATTAAAACACCCTTGGTGTTGATAATGTATCATAAATTACCTCTTAGACACTATCATTGATTATATTATGAATATGTGTCGCATTCTGCATCATGGTCAAAATATGCCAATTAGACTATTGGAATTCTATAGGGATTTGAGCTTGTTGTTTGATGGTTTCTAGAACATGTTTATAACTATGTGGTTCTATGGGTGTAGGTTCCCATTGATATGATTTTTTTTAACATTCAAATTACACTCATCATTAATGATATTTATATGAGCATTTCCTAAGGCATGTTTTATTCTTACTCGGTGATCCTCAGACAGAGTTGGAGAATGAGTCTGATCATGAGCCTTTTGGATATGTCGTTGGTCTTTTTTGGAAGGTGTATGAGCCTACCCCAAGGATTATACATCTCTCACTTTTTGATCACCTATTGGATAATGATTATAATCTTAGACTAAATATCTATTCCTCATTGAAATATGATGATGGACATCACGATTGCCAGAAGGGATATGATCCTCCTCTTGAATTTCCTCAAAATGATTTTATTGTATTCATTCAATAGTGGAAGTAAGCATAACACCACAATATTTCATAGTACATTATCTCTTTAATTTTATTTAATATCTAGTATTGCACGCAACAATGACATGGATTCCTTGAATCGCACGATTGAGTTTCTGTGAAAAAACAAATTAGTATTATAAATACTAAAAGGAAATATTTATTTATCAATTAAATGTTTTCAGATGAAAAGTTATAGATAAAATTTAAATATTAATTATAATTTTTTCACATAAACAAATTATTTATAATTAAATTTATAAGTTTTATATTAATATTTATTTAGAATGACTATTTTCTTAAAATAACTACTTTTTATGTACTTTAATGAACAAAAATAAAGTTAAATTTAGAAAATCATAAAAATTTAATTTTGTAAAATAGACATCATTTATTATTTCAAAATATCAAAATGATCTTAGGGTAAATTTTTTTACATTTCTAATAACATTAAATTTTTGATGAATAATAAAATATACTAAACATTAACTAAAAAAACATTTTAAATTTTAATAATTCATTGTGATAAATTATAAATTTGAGTTTTTTAATATATCAATAGATTATATATTTATAATTTAATATAATGTGTTTCATTTTAGTTAATTTAACTTTTAAATTGTTCATAATCACAAGTCAATCTATTCATAGTTATTACATCTTAAAATCCTTATTTTAGGTTTTGACATTGGGATTTAATTTTTAATTATTATCTGCAACTTCTATGTTTTGATTATTTAAAAAGGTATTTCATTTCTAGAATCAGGAGTTCAAAATTTTGAAAAAGGGTTAATTTTATTTCTAGACATTATTAATAGTAACTTCAGTAAATATTTTATTTATCATGGTTAAAGGGTAAATCTTGTAAATTAGGGTAAAAAGTAATATATTAATAATATTAAAATTACCTAACACATGTCTTAACATGATTTTCTGAAACATGTATGACCATGGTAATCCTTGAATTGAATTTTGGACCACATGAAGCCACATTTATGTGAAAAATACACTTTATAAAAATTAATTTAATGTTCATGAAAATGTAACATAAAAAGATAGCTTTTAGTAAATCAATTTTTATATTGGGATAAATAACAGATATTTTCAACAATAAATATACATCATAAGTTTTAAAATATTTCCAACATCATGATATTTTATTAATAGTTCTTATACATAATATTAATAAATAAATATTTTCTACAATAATGATGCATTATTTCTTATTTAATGAATAAATCATCTAAATGATATTATAAATATTAAAATATATATAATTTGAAACTTTTTATGCCATACATGAAATTTCTAGTAGAATATGACATTTTATTTTTGATTAAATGTATTTTATTTCTATGTAATCAGTTTTTTATAATATTAACAAAAAGACATTACTAAATAGCTTCATAATTGACATAAATGCATTTTTAAAACACATATTATATTATTAAATGATATAATATTCCTAAAATTATAATTTTTGGATAATTGAAATAAATAAAGTTATATATATCAATATTGAACCAATTTAGTTTTGATTTTTATTTTATAGTATGTTTATTGATCAGGTAATTTAAAAATACAATAATCTATGGTAAGTGTTAAACTATTTTACTAATAGTTAAACATAAAATATTAGTCCAATATAGTGACCTAAACATGTATAAAAACTATTTGTTGAGAGTATTTAGACCCATAACCATATTATAGTTGAAATAAATCTTTTATTATCTATTATAAATTTAATATGATTTTATAATAAATTAATATTTCAAACTCTACGTAATGTTCCCCTCACATCTCTTAAAAAGGGTACTTCTCCTTTTCAGAAATTCACCCCTCCAAATCCTTTTGGATTGGACAAAACAAGATATAATATCATCCAAACTGCAATCACATAATCTTAGAGGCTTTAAATTGATCAAAAATCCAACATAATGACCCATTTTGATCAAATAAAATGGAAGCACTCAGAGAGTAGATAATTAATTTATCACATATTTCAGGTTCTTTTCTTCCTCAACATCCGCTTTATTTTTTGATTCAATACAAATATAATTACTATATTACCTTATACATAATGTTATATAATAGTAAATATGGTAAAACCATATTCTTTATCCAATCCATCCTACGATTGAAAATGTCACCATACGTGCCTACGTATGGCTTACCGTCCCCACATTGTGGTGTAATTTGTTATTCAAAACTTCATTATTTAGATGGGAATAATAATGTGTATAATTGATGTAGATAATAAATATACCATGTTAAATATTTTGTATTTATAATATACAATCCAATTACATACAATTTCACCATCCATATAATGATATCGTCGCTCGTGAGTACGTACAGCTTTCCATCTCAACGACGAGATGTGATTCATTTCCACGTTCACCATTCTACGATGATTAAAAAAATATAAATTATTAATAAGTATTTAATATTTGAAATAATAATTTTATTGGAATATATATATATATATATACATATATCTCATTCACTTACATCTGATCAATATGATATGAAAACCGAAACAACATTTATACCTACATACTACCTACCGTCTCCATTAACAGTTTTCCCATTTAATATATAAATCAATTATGAATGTTTATATTATGTATATATATGATACATAAATATTTATCTTATATTCTGGAATCAATTAAATCATTGTATATGTGATACGATCAAGAATAAAAAGTTAAAAAACATAGGATAAAGAAAGAGATTGTTAATTGAAATGTTATTATAACATGGTCATTATTATTAAATGGTTAGTATAATGTCACAAATAAATCAAGTGTGATATCATAAATATGAATATTGTTCAATTATAATATAATATCATATAATATTTATTATACAAGAGGTGAAACGTACCATCAAACAATGTAATGTAAAAGGTAAAGGTTAATTCATCAATCCCATTATAATATGATATTTTTTATGGGTACAATTATAATAAGAAATATTTAATATCCATTTCCCCATTTTATAAAGGAGATTTCAAAAGGAATATTTTAAGGGAATTTCTAACTTAAAAATCAATTTAAATGGTTTAAATACTTATTCTTCTAAATCATTCCCATTAATATCTATGTTTTCTTAATGTGTTTAAGGATTTATTTATATAGACGTGGATATATTTAAATGATTATTACATTAAATGTTTTCAATATGGTATTGGAAATTTTTATTCATAATTTCATTTAAATTTATTACTTTCTAAATTTTTTATCTTTTAATTCAATTCATTCAAAAATGATATTTTAGTCAAATACTTTCACAGATCATTTTCAACTTTGTCAACAACTTTTACTGCATATTATTCATTACTGAGTTTAATTTATTATAATAAAACATTCTATATTGTATAGAATGAGTTGTAATATGTTCGACTATGGATGTTGTATTTTTATACCATTCATGATTTACTGTTAATGTATTGACATTTACTACACTAATTTCAATACAAATATTGATGTTATGTTTCACCCTTTCCATTTGAGGAATTAATTGGACGTAGTATGTTAGGAGAGGGGTCTGGTATATCCCCCTCGATGCATCAGTAGGTCTTATGAGACAAAATAGGGAATTAGAATAAGGCCTTGAAAAAATTCTTATTATTAGTCTTGGAACATGTCCTTGACTATGCAGTTATAATGTCCATTGTAATGAATTATCTCATTATAAATTTTGTTATTACATTTGATTGTTCTACTAGTATAATATCCATGTTCATATTTATTCTGTAATGATTGATTTATTTTTTCCATATTATGATCATATTTATTGTTTAAAAGGATGAAGTTTTTATTATACATATTGCCTTTAAGGTTTATATCTTTCGCTGAATTATTTACCTTATCTGAGCATTTCAGCTCACCCCTTCTTATGTTTTACATTCCCAAGATACCATGAAGTGTATTATGATTGATATGCAGGGTTAAGGTAGGGGAATAAAGGCATTATCAAATTATTATTTATTTTTTATATGTAAAATTTTTTTATGTAACGTTCATGTTTTTAATCTAATTTTCATGATTGTTAAAAGGAAACGTCCTTCGGGACATGATTCTTGTAATCATAATTTTTTAAAAAATAATGAATCGACTCTGGTAAATAGATTTCGGGGAATAACAATCGATATCATAAATAATTATGTAACAACCATGGAAATATATTTAGATAAAATCTGATTAGAAATCCTTAACCTAATATAGAATTTGATTAAAAGTTTATAAGAATGTTCAAAAATATTGGTAATTTTGATATTATATGGGTTTTCTATGAAATGAATCCCTATTTGGATTCTACATGTGGATGTTGTTCTGGGACATGTGTACCTAGGAGTGAAAAAACTGATAAAGAGTATCAATCTTGACCTTGGGTATCATAGTTTAAGACAATTGGCCTTACTATGCACCAAGTTTGACACTCCGGGGGGATATGCCTAGGATAATTCACATTACATTTACAAACCATTATGACGAATTTATGAGTAAATATGTCAAAAAACCATTTTTTTGATTACGATACTATATGTGTGAAGATCATCAATTAATGTTTAGATTTTTTTTAGTTTTGGATTATACATTATGATATGATCTAACCATGTGTATGTAATCATTTAGAAATGACACCCAGTAGAAGGAATGAAAACTCTAGCAATACCCATGATCTAAATTGTATGAAGGATAATATCATTCATCGACATAATCCAACATTTATAAACAAAATAGTCTCCCGTGTATTACCATCATATGAATAAATAGATTAATGTGTTAATACGTTAGGTAATTAATTCCTTGTGTCTTAGGGATTTGAAGGGAAATAAAGAAGAAGAGGATGATACAGAGAAACATTCATAAAGGGAAGAAGGGAAACAAGTATTTATAAGTGATATTCAATATATATACCTTTTTTATAAATTTTTGACTATGATATTAGGCCGAAGTATTTTGGATATGTATAATGGTTTGAATCAATCATGTTGGACATTGTATAAAAAATTTTATGGTTAATTTTTTATATGATTGTTTTTTTATTGTTATAAAAAGGACAACCTGGAGTTCGGGAGACAACCTATCATGTCTGGAAAGTTCGTGAGACATGAACTCATAACCAAATGGAAACAAGGGTGAATCACCTACCACTGGCCTATGCGATGTACATTTTTTATAATGTTCTTTTTTTTTTAAATTTTCTTACATTAAATATATAAATTAATTTTTTTGAACCATAGATGACTAGGGTAAATAAAATATTTTTGTTTTCAATTATCTTTTGGAAGGAAAAATGAGTTTTTGATAAAAATTAGTTAATAGATGGATCTATACTTGTTATGTATTCATTTTCTCCTTAATCATTAATGAAAGGATATTGAAACCAATAATGTTTTATCCATATACCTTATTTTTTTCCTCTCAAATCTCTTATAAAAGGGTACTTCCCCTTATATCAAATTCACACCACCAAACCTTTAATATTGGCCCAAAACTACTAAACCTTCATACCAACTACCCTAAAATAATCCTAGATACCTTACATTGATCATAAATCTAACATAAACATCCATTTTGATCAAATTAAAAAGAAGCACTCGATGAAGAGGTAATTATATCATCACCTCTTTCAATGTTCCTTTCGTCTTCTGCCTTCTCAATCATAGTGGATTCTATTCAAAAATAATAAATCCCATACCTTATACATAAATTGATGTTATTATAAATATGGTAAAACTATATTCATTATTATATTCATCCTATTAATGACAATGTCACTATACGTGCGTATGTGCAACTTACCGTATCCACATCGTGGTGTAGTTTGTTATTCAACACTTAATTATTTGGATTAGAATAATAATGAGTATAATTTATGTAAATAATAAATATAACATATTAGTGATTCGGTATATATAATATACCATCCATTTATATACAATTTCACAGTAAATATAATGATTTCTTTGCTCGTGTGTACGTACGACTTACTGTCTCCACAACCAGAGACGATTCATTTCCACGTTCATCATTCAATAATGATTATAAAAATATATATTATTAAAAAGTATGAAATTTTGAAATAATTACGCCAATGAAAAATATATACATATACATATTTTTACATATATCTCATTTACTAACATCCATAAAATACAATACTAAAACAAAAACAATGTTTATGAGTACGTACGACATACCCTCTCTATTAATTATGTTTTCAATTTCATATATCTATCTATAATAAATAGTAATATTCTAATTAATTATGATACATAAATAATTATTTATATTCTAAAAGCTATTAAATCATGGTATAAGTTATACGATCATGAATAACAAGTGAAAACACATACGATAATGAATGCTATTATTACACTTAATGTTATTTTAACATTGAAATTATTAATTAATGGGTAGTATAATGTCACAAATTAATCAAGAATGATATAAAAAATATGAATATAGTTATGCAATAATTTAATAACATGCCACGGTAATTATACATGTGGTTAAACATAAAACAAACCAAAGTAAATTACAAGGTAAATGATAATTACTCAATCTCATTATTATCATAGATTTTGTGTGTGTATGTTTTTACTTTGAAATATTTATTATCCATGTACATGTTTTACAATAGAGTTTCCAAAATTACTATTTTAAGGGAATATTTAACTAAAAAATCATTTTAAATGGTTTGAATATATTATTCTTATAAATCATTCCCATTAATATCCATGTTTTGGAAATGAATTTAAGAATTTATTTATATAGACATGAATGATTTAAAATGTTAAATATTTTTAAAATATTTAATGTTGAATGAGACACTTTGATTCAAAAATACAATTTAAATTTATTCCTTTCTAAATTTTGGGACATTTAAAATATTTCATGAAGAATAGATATTTCTCCTAAATTGTCATACATGTCATTTTTAACTATGTCAACATATTTTACTTGAGATTTTTAATGATATTGGTTTATATATTATAAAACAATGTTATTTATAGTTTTTAATGAGTAATGATATGTTTGAGTATGGATATGCTATTTTTATACAATTTTTGGTTTATAGTTAATTTATTGACATTTAATTTGATAGTTTTAATACAAATGTTCGTGATAAGACTCACCCTTTTAATATGATGAGTGAATTGGACATAGTAAGTGATGGGTGGGGCCTGATATAGCCCCTAGATTCATCGGTATGTCTTAAGAAGAAAAATAGTTTCATGAATGAATTCCTTGACAAATTTTTTTTTTCTGGGCACAAGTCCTTGATTATGTGATTATTAAGTTCGGTATTAGGAATTCTATCATTATGAAAGTAGTTATTACATGTGGTTATTTTAATAGTATAATATCAATGTTTTTGATTATATGGTAATGTTTGATTTATTTTTTCCGTATTATGTTCATATTTATTGTTTAAAATAGTAAGAACCCGGTTCTTATTTTAGAGGTACGGGCTTATTCTTTTCATTTTCCTTATGTGATTTTGAGAAAATGTGGAAAAAATGGGAAATCCTAAATTTTTAAACTACACGCCGTGTACTTTTGGCCGTGTTGGCATAAGTAAATAGGGAGTGTAGCCTCGCCGGTGACAAAGGGTGTAGGAACCGACTACATGCCATGTAGTGGTCCTTTGCACGCCGTGTAGTCAGTCGGTAGGTTAAAAAGTAAGGCGGTGGAGTCGCCACCAGCTGGGCGGCAGTACACGCCGTGTACTCGGGAGTACATGTCGTGTACTCTTGTCGGCAGGTGAACAGTGCTGGTGCCTCCAAATGAACAGTTAAATGAAAGAATTACACGTCTTGTACTCAGAAGTACACGTCGTATACTTTGTTTTTTCGGCGTAAAAAAGGCAGTAGCCTCCTCATTTGGCAGAGGAGGCATTTGAGCAATTTTGGAGCCAAAGGAGGAGGCCAGACCTTGGATGATCCGCTGGGAGTTTGTCTGGAATCCGATTCGGCTTCGGACGATCTCGTTGGAACTGCACGGGTAAGCCCATCCTCCTCCCGGTACCGTTCTTGACAATTCTTCTCCCAACCTAAGTTATTTACATTTGAATGGGTTTTGTTCTTCGTCAGATCTATGCCATTCGTGGAGGTTTCTAGATTCGGCGTTCGTGTATAGTGTTTGTTGGCACATAAGGTAGGTGGCTTTGTGTTATTTTTCCAATTGTCGTGCGTTTTGTGCGTTTTCGTTCCACGAACCCATGTTGGGGTGTCGTGTGGCTGAGGCCATTGCAATATTTAATGCCCAGAATTGCATAGGTGATTAAATATTGATAATAAAATGCTGACTGGGATCGTTGCTTGGATCCGAAACCACCCCGGGGGTGTGTTTCTCTGTTTAGCCGTTTGGCCAGGATACCCGAGGGTATGCCTTCAATGTAGTAATTGTAAGAATTTCCTTGAGAGGAATTGCTTGTTTACTGCATTTTGATATGTTGGGCATGGCCCGGATACCTATTTAGCCTGAGGGTGTGATTGTATTAGCCTGAGGGCGTTGTTGTGATTATCCTGAGGGCGTGATTATATTAGCATGAGGGCGTGACTATATTAGCCTGGGGGCGTGACTATATTAGCCTGAGGGAGTGACTATATTAGCCTGAGGGCATGACTATATTATCCTGAGGGCATGAATATATTATCCTGAGGGAGAGAAATTGGTTGGCCTGAGGGCATGGTGCTGTTGAGCACAAAAATGTTACTAAATTAAAGATATTAAATGAATAATAAAATGGAAATTTAACTGTTATGTTAGTTACTTTTGAGTACTGCCTAGTCATTTCATTTTACTACTGCACACTTGTTTCATGCTTTACACACAGTTGAGCACGAACCATTGGTGGGTGCCTACTGAGATATATTTCTCACACCCTGTTTGGGTCACGCTTTTCGGGAAAAACAGATTACGTTGCTGCAGGTGTAGATAGGGGCAAGAGTCCCTATACAGGTACGATACTGTTACTGAGGAGTAGGAGGGCATGGGACTGAGCCTAGGCTCATGATGCCGCTGCCAGCTATTTTTCATTGTTTTGATTTACTCTGCTTTTGTTTGTACCGTATTGATGTATAACATATTCTGGTTTTTTTCTTAGAACTTGAGACATGTAGTATCATCATTTATATACTGTTGGTTATATCCACTGTTGTTGTGTATTTCAATTATGCATGGTTTACTGCTTCCGCTGTTGTTCTATGTTTATTTTGGTATTCCGCTCCGCTACACTTTGTCAAATGAGGGCATAGTTTCCCCACTATCAGACCTAGGCCCTCGCTGCTAGTCGGAATCCTCTGGCATTTGGGGAAGTGCACTTGAGGTCACGTGGTGAAACAGGCTCGGGGAACCCGTTGCATGGAACCTAGGACCGGGATGTTACAAAGTGGTATCAGAGGAGTTTCATTTCTTTGACATACTATTTAGAGTTGTGGTTAGGGATAAGATAGAATGGTAGTTGGTAATAAGCTGTGCCTGGGTGTAGCTAACCCGTGTACAGGGAAAAGCCAGTCTACCTCATATTTTTCATTATTTGATTTTCAATTTTACGGTTTATATGTTTTCACCATTGGGTGACGCACTTGGATTGTGCTGTTTATATTTTATCTTTGGGTTCTATTTAGTTGCAACCCTATGAGATGAGGGTATGCCGTCTCTTGCATCATATGGGCACATGCTAGATATCACATGCCATGCATAGTTTCCATGCAATATAGGTGCATTAGAAATTTGCATGTTGTTGTGATAGTTGTTGTGATAGCTACTTGAGAAATACCTGCCTTGTGATATGGTATTTTTGTTTGAGTTTTTTTATAGAATGGACGCCAAACTTTGGTTTCTGGGGAGTATGGGCCCCCATTGACTGGAACTTGGTGGATCATTGACTAGTTGTTAGTTATAACACAAATAAGATGTCAAACTTTGATTTTTGGGGTGTATGGGCCCCCACGAGTCGGAATATGACACTTAGGTGTTGTTTTTCAGTATTTTCTAGGTTCCAGAGATGTTTCTGAGGCATATTGTCTGGAAACCCAGTATACACACCATGAAATATTTTTATACACGCCGTTTATGATCATCTGTTCAGGAAGACAAATGAATTTTTTGAGTACATGTCGTGTACCCTAAGTACAGGCCGTGTAGTCTCTTCCCGTGTCACAAACCGTGTGGGTGGCGAAACGGGGTAGGGAAGGGCTTGGTTAAAACACGATGTGTAGTTTTGTACACACAATGTATTTTTGACCAGGAGTCCGACTGTGTAACTAACAACACAGGTCGGCGAACTCCTTGACAGAACACGCCGTGTCAGTTATGGACACGCCGTGTTGTGTGACCTGGGGACTCGGCCGTGTAACTAACAACGCAGGCCAGTGTCACCTCTTCCTTAAGATGCCGTGTACCTTTGGGACACGCCGTGTAGTCTTGTCAGAGGACAGACCGTGTGGTGATTAACCGTGTGGCTGGGAAACGGGATGGTGTACACACCGTGTGTGGGTATAAACACTGTGTAGAGTAAAGCCAAGTAGTCGGCCGTGTCACAGACGACACAGGCAGTTGGAAAATAACACCGAACAAGCCGTGTAGGTATTATACACGCTGTGTAGCTTTGTTGAAATGGAAGCCGTGTGGCTTAGCCATGTGGAAGGACTCGGGTAGGGGAAGGGAAGTCAAGTACATGTCGTGTAGTCAGTGTACACGTCTTGTAGTCTTATTTTGAAAATTTTGAAATTCCTTCCTTCTCTTATTCCTTTTTGGTTCCTTCATTTAAGTTCTAAAAATCTTGAATCTGAGGTGTTCTTTTGACCTTGTAGAGTCATGCCGCCTAGACGGACGCGAGTTGTTCTCTAAGAGAGTGGCGACGATTATACTCCGGAGATGGTGGGCCATGGGCTACCAGTTGATCCACCAGTAGAGCCAGATGCGGCACCAGCTGTTATACCGAACACGGGTGCAGATGCGCAGTTCTGTGAAGGATTATTTATGTTCATGCAGACCTTTCAGGGAGCACCGCAGGCTGCCACATCTATGGCCGAGCTGACGCGTATCTTTCAGCAGCAGCATCTGCCTATGTTTTTAGGGGATGGCGGACCACAGGCTGCAGAGTCTTGGCTAGGATCGATGCAGACTATTTTCGAGCATCTTGAGACGCCTCCAGGGCGGAGGGTCAAGCTCGCGACTTACATGCTGCGTGATTCTGCCAAGAGGTGGTGGGATGTTACCACCAAGTCAAAGTATCACAGGGACATGGCGTGGGTTGATTTTCAGATAGTCTTTTATGACTTCTTCTTTCCCGAGACACTGAGTGCAGATAGAGCTCGAGAGTTCATGAATCTGTACCAGGGCGATATGTCGTTGATGGACTACTCTGCTTGTTTTACAGAGCTTCAACGCTTTGCACCCGTGCTGGTGGGTGATGAGACGCTGAGAGCCAGACGTTTTGAGGATAGTCTTCGGTATGACATCCGAGCGCTAGTGAATTGTTTCAGGTTGCCTACTGTACACACTATTGTGAATCAGGCGTTGATCATAGAGAGGAACCTGCGAAAATTTGGTGGTGTGGGCCCAGGCGGTTCAGCACTAGTTACTGGTACTATTTCTGCTAGCAAGAGGAAGAGACAGATGGACTTCTCTTAGGGCGGCAGTACCAGCTAGGTAGCTTCTTTAGGTGGCCCGATCAGGTGCTACCAGTGTGGTAGAGAGGGGCCCAAGAGACCGCAGTATCCACGAGACCTAGTTGAGTGCCGAGCTTGCGGCATGATGAGTCATCTGCAGCGGTTTTGCTGGGCATATCCACCAGTGGTTAGTGAGAGGGGTTCTGTGTAGACTCCGCGTGCGGGAGCAGGACCAGTGGATTCTTACCAGTCAGGGAACTGGAATACGTCAGGGCGTGCAGGCAGAGATGGTGGTTGTGGCCATGGTAGCCAAACATTAGGATCTCAGATGCAATAGGGCGGGACAACTTAGGGTAGCCAAGCTGTGTCGTAGGGCTGCAGCACTGGTCAGGGATATGCAGTGCAATAGACCCAATAGGAGTAGTATCCCGGACCTTCGACAGTCAGAGGTACTATTCTAGTAGCTTCTATCTTGTCTTCAGCACATTTTGATACGGGTGCTACACATAGTTTTATATCTGTACATGCTGTGGAGAGCCTTGGGCTCGGTTTTTATACTTCTTCTGATATCTTGATGCTAGACACTCTGTTGGGTACTAGGAAGGTTGGTGTGCGTCAGTGCAAGGAGTTCCCCCTTGAGGATGGTGGGTGTCACTTCCTTTGGGACCTATATGTCCTGGAGATGATGAGCAATGATGTCATTCTCGGGATGGACTGGTTGGTTCCCTTTCGAGCCTTTGTAGAATGCTATCGTCGCAGGGTGCGTTTCACGTTACCAGAGGGCGGGGAGTTTCTATACAAGGGCGAGTGGGATGTTCAGGTGAGTCGAGCTGGGCCAGAGCATCATGGGCGAGGTGGAGTCACAGCCCAGATTGCGAGCTTATATCTGGATGACCAGGGGTCTTGTCAGACGGATTTCCCTCCAGTTGTCGATCATTTCAGGGATGTCTTCCCGGACAACTTTTCAGGTTTACCTCCAGTGCGTGAAGTGGATTTCCCTATCGAGCTTGTGCCAGGAGCAGCACCGGTGTCCATTCCTCCTTATAGGATGGCCACGCCTGAGTTGAAGGAGCTCAAGAGGCAGTTAGAGAGCTACAGGCGAAGGTTTTTATCTGACCCATTACTTCTCCTTGGGGTTCTCCAGTCCACTTTGCGAAGAAGGAAGATGGTACCCTTAGGCTTTGTGTGGATTATCAGAATCTGAACCAGTTGACGGTTAAGAACAGATATCACTTGCTGAGGATAGATGATATTTTTGATCAGTTTCCTGGAGCACGAGTGTTCTTGAAGATTGACTTGAGATCCGGATATCATCAGATGCGTGTTAGACCATCAGATATACCTCTCACAGCTTTCAGGAGTAGGTATGGTCTATATGAGTATACAGTTATGCCGTTCAGACTCACAAACGTGCCAGCAGTTTTCATGGCTCTGTTGAATCGTGTGTTCCATCCGTATCTTGATTCATTTGTGGTCGTATTCGTGGACGACATCTTGGTGTACTCTCACACTCGACACAACCATTCCACCCATCTTGAGATCGTATTGAGGACACTGAGAGAGAATCACCTATATGCTAAGCTCTCGAAGTGCCACTTTTGGATGGACCAGATTCACTTCTTGGGTCATATTATGTCATATGTAGGAGTTGCAGTGGACCCAAAGAAGGTGAGAGCAGTAGTTTCATGGGAGCAGCCCAAGAATGTGTTTGAGATACGATGTTTATTAGGGCTGGCAAGTTACTACAGACGTTCCATACAGGGCTTCTCCCACATAGCAGCACCGTTGACAGGTCTGACTAAGAAGGGTGTGAGGTTCGTTTGGTCAGAAGCTTGTGAGACATCTTTTTAGGACCTAAAGGGAAGGATGACATCAGCACAGATCCTGATACTCCCAGAGTAGGGGAAGAGCTATACAGTTTACTGTGATGCGACAGGGATTGGGCTGGGATCCATTTTGATGCAGGGTGACCGAGTTGTGGCATATGGGTCTCAACAGTTGAGGCCACATGAGAGGAATTACCCAATGTACGATCTCGAGTTGGTTGCAGTTGTGCATGCGTTGCGCTGTTGGAGACATTACCTTTTCGGAGAACATTTTGTGGTTTTCACTAACCACAAAAGCCTCAAGTATATCTTTACTCAGTGTGACCTAAATTTGAGGCAGAGAAGGTGGGTAGAGTACCTACAGTCCTTCGATTTTGAGCTTACCTATACACCTGGTAAAGGTAATGCAGTAGCCGATGAACTGAGTAGGAAGAGTCATATACAGGCAGTGCTGGAGGCTAGTGGTGAGTGGCAACTTATGGCCTTGTTCTCTGAGATCCATCTAGGGGTGCATGACAGTTAGGGGAAGATTTATCTTTCCTCATTAGTTGTGACTTCTACCCTCCGGGACAGAGTCAGGATGAGGCAGCTATCGGTTTCAGAAGGCCTAGTTCTACGGGAGTCGGTGGAAAGTGAGGACCCTCATTCCGGTTGGATGATATGTGATGAAGAGGTTTTTCGTTTCCATGGATGTGTGTGGGTTCCAGGGGATATACGCGAGGTTCTGATGAGGGAGTTTAATGCTTTAGCTTTGGCCGTTCATCACGGGGATACCAAGATATACCGAGACTTGAGACGTCCATATTGGTGGCCGAGTATGAAGAGAGAGATAGCTGGTTTTGTTACGAGGTGTTCCACCGGTCAGCAGGTGAAGGCAGAGCATCCGAGACCAAGTGCGCTATTATAGTAGTTGTCCATTCCGGAGTGGAAATGGGATGATGTCGCGATGGATTTCGTGACAGGTTTTCCAAGGTCACCTCGAGGCAATGACGCCATATGGGTTGTTGTGGACAGACATTCGAAGGTAGATCACTTCTTTCCAATCAAGGAGACCTTTGGTAAAGACGAGCACTGGAGGCTGTATATCCGAGAGATCGTACGTCTATATGGGGTCCCTCGTTCTATCATTTCAGATAGGGACACTCGCTTTACGTATCGTTTCTGGTATAGTTTTCAAAGGGCGCTGGGTACACAGGTGCTTCTGAGCACAGCATACCACCCTCAGATAGATGGCCAGTCAGAGCGGATGATACAGGTGCTATAGGACATGTTGCGCGCATGCGTCCTAGACTTTGGGGGCTCTTGGGAGAAGCATATACCCTTAGTCGAGTTTTCCTATAACAATAGTTTTCAGGCAACTATTGAGATTACACTATACGAGGCATTATATGGTAGGAAATTCCGATCACCTTTGTGCTGGTTAGAGGCAGGTGAGGCAGCTTTACTGGGACCACAGATCGTGCAGGAGACATCTGAGCAGGTCCAGTTAATTCAAAAGTGGATGGCTACCGCACAGTCTCTTCAAAAGTCTTATGCTGGTTTCCATAGATGACCTTTGGAGTTCGAGGTTAGGGATTAGGATTTCTTGCATGTTTCGCCGAGGCTGGGACACAAACGGATCAAGAGACAGGGTAATCTTTTGCTGAGGTATGTGGGACCTTTTGAGAGTTTGGAAAGATTCAGGCTGGTTGCCTATCGGTTGTAGTTACTGCAGCAGTACCGAGCCATGCACGACGTCTTCCACATATCTCAGTTGCTTCACTACCATTCAGACACGTCTAACGTCTTTTAGCCAGAGGAGGTTTAGCTTCAGTATGATGCATCCTTTGAGGAGCATCCGATCCATATCGTGGACAGGAGCACGATGGTTCTCAGAGGCCGGTTAGTTCCTCTCGTACGGGTGCTATGGAAGCATGGCCAAGTGCAAGACGAGACCTAGGAGTAGGAGGCCGACGTACGTGCTCAGTGGCCAGAGCTGTTCTGAGCTTTATCTTCACCACCCTTGGAAGGGAAATTCGGGGATGAATTGCTATAAGGGGGGAAGTTTGTAAGAACCCGGTTCTTGTTTAAGAGTTACGATCTTCTCCTTTTCCTTTTCCTTATGTGATATTGATAAAATGTGGAAAAAAATGGGAAAT
Organism: Viscum album; assembly: GCA_963277665.1. Taxonomy (NCBI): domain Eukaryota; kingdom Viridiplantae; phylum Streptophyta; class Magnoliopsida; order Santalales; family Viscaceae; genus Viscum; species Viscum album. The sequence goes on from OY728157.1 coordinate 2,013,826,581, forward strand.
CCTAAATATTGAAACTACACACCGTGTACTTTGTCCACACGCCGTGTACTTTTGGCCGTGTAGGGATAAGTACACAGGGCATGTAGCCTCGCTGGCAACAAAGGGTGTAGGAACTGACTACATGTCGTGTAGTGGTCCTTTACATGCTGTGTAGTCAGTCGGCAGGTTAAAAAGTAAGGTGGTGGAGTTGCCACCAGCTGGGTGGCAGTACACGCCGTGTACTCAGGAGTACATGTCGTGTACTCTTGTGGGCAGGTGAACAGTGTCGGTGCCGCCAAATGAACAGTTAAATGAAAGAAGTACACGCCGTGTACTCAAAATTACACGCGGTGTACTTTGTTTTTTCAGATAAAAATATGCAGTAGCCTCCCCATTTGGCAGAGGAGGCGTTTGAACCATTTTGGAGCCAAAGGAGGAGGCCAGACCTTTGAAGATCCGCCGGGAGTTCGCCTAGAATCCGATTCGGCTTTGGACGATCTCGTTGGAACCGCACGTGTAAGCCCTTCCACATCTTGGTACTATTCTTGCCAATTCTTCTCCCAATGTAAGTTATTTACATTTTAATGGGTTTTGTTCTTCATCAGATCTACACCGTTCTTGGAGGTTTCTTGAGCCGGTGTTCGGGTATAGTGTTCGTTGGCACATAAGGTAGGTGGCTTTGTGTTATTTTTCCAACTATCGTGCGTTTTGTGCATTTTCGTTCCACGAACCCATGTTGGGGTGTCATGTGGCTGAGGCCGTTGCAATATTTAATGACTAGAATTGCATAGGTGATTAAATCTTGATAAAAAAATGCAGATTGGGATCGTTGCTTGGATTCAAAACCACCCCGGGGGTGTGTTTCTTTGTTTAGCAGTTTGTCTAGGATACCTGATGGTATGCCTTCAATGTAGTAATTGTAAGAATTGCCTTGAGAGTAATTGCTTGTTTACTGCATTTTGATATGTTGGCCATGTCCTGGTTACCTGTTTAGCCTGAGGGCGTGATGGTATTAGCTTGATGGCATTGTTGTGATTAGCCTGAGGGTGTGATTATATTAGCCTAAGGGCGTGACTATATTAGCCTGAGGGTGAGACTATATTATCCTAAGGGCGTGACTATATTATCCTAAGGGTGTGACTATATTAGCCTGAGGGAAGAACTATGTTAGCCTGAGGGCGAGATACTGGTTGGCCTGAGGGCTTGGTGCTGTTGAGCACAAAAACTGTTACTAAATTAAAGAGATTAAATGAATAATAAAATGGCAATTTAACTGTTAAGTTAGTTACTTTTGAGTACTGCCTTGTAATTGCATTTTACTACTGTACACTTGTTGAATACTTTACACACAGTTGAAACAGGCCCTTGGTGGGTGCCTTCTGAGATATATTTCTCACACCCTATTTGGGTCACGCTTTTCGGTCCAAACAGATTACGTTGCTGTAGGTGTATATTGGGGCAAGAGTCCCTATATAGGTACGTGACTGTTTCTGAGGAGTAGGAGGGCATGGGACCGAGCCTAGGCTCGTGATGCCAATGCGAGCTGTATTGCATTGTTTTGCTGTACTCTGCTTTTGTTTGTACCGTATTGATGTATAACATGTTCTGGCTATTTTCTTAGAACTTGAGACATGTAGTATCATAATTTATATATTGTTGGTTATATCCACTGCTGTTTTGTATTTCAATTATGTATGGTTTACTGCTTCCGCTATTGTTGTATGTTTATTTTGGTATTCCGCTGGCTACACTTTGAAAAATGAGGGCATAGTTTCCCCACTATCAGACATGGGCATTTGCTACTAGTCGGCAGCCTCTGGCATTTGGGGAAATGTGCTTGAGGTCACGTGGCGAACCGGGCTCGGGGCACCCGTTTCATGGCACCCGGGGCCAGGACGTTATAAAAATTTTGATATTTTTATATTACATGTTTCCATAAAATGTTATATCTTCAGCTAATTTATTTACCCTTACTGAGCATCTAAGCTCAAAAATTCTTATGATTTATTTTCCTAGGATTCAATGAAGTGTATTATGATTGATATGAAGGGTTAATATAGGGGAATGAATGAATTCTAAAACGATTATTTATGTTTTTTTGATGTAAAAAATTTTAATTTAACATTCATGTATGTCATTTTTTTCCAATACTACTAAATTGGTCAGTCTTTCGGAACATGATTCCTTGTAATAATTACTATGTATTAAAATAATGTACTAGATCTGCGTAACTGGGTTTGGGGAATTACCATAAGAATATGTGACTGCATTTCATGGTCTACTATAATATTGCAGTTAGATCCACTGATAAGAATATGACCAAGTCCTGAGGCTAGTTACATTATCACATTGTTATACCCAACAATGATGGAAATATATGCCTCAACTTATTCCATTGTTATATGTAAATGGACTTATTTGATATGAACATGAGAATATCCCATGGCATGTGACCATCTCACTTGGTGATCCTAATCGAGAATGAGGATATGAGCCCTATCATAGGCCTTTTAAATACTTTGTTTGAGTTTTTGATAAGAATGTTCAATAATCAATATGCATGGGACACTCCCACCTAGTAAGCCCCAGCAGGAACATGAATTTGTTCCCAGTATGATTCCTCAATATTTATCTAAAAATGATGACAATTCACCTAAATGGGTGAAATAATATGAGCTTCCTTTGCAGAATCCATAATTTTGTGATCAATAGAATGTTAACATGTCCAATCTATAAGGTTCAGAATTTGTGTCACTCCATGTTTATGTACCAGTGCCAAAATATTTTTTAGTATTGTTTCAAATGTTTCAATGATTAGGATCATAATTTTGAACTCCCATGGACTAGGAGCTCGTGTTATGTTGGACTTCTTAGATATATAGGTGAAAAAACACAGGTCCTGAATTGTCGTGGTTATGGAGCACAAAAACACTCTCTAATCTTAGGTGTGTTCACTTGGAATGTTTGGATGAGTGTGGGCATGCATAGGAATCCTCCCAGTCATCATATATAGATTTTTTTGGATGAATGTGGAGCTGGTTGATTTAGTCCCATCTGACAATCCATTTATCACTATTTATGTGTCTATGGGTATGGATTTTGTCTTCTTGTCCTTACAGTAAGGGCTTGTGATGCGCAACATAGAGTGGTGTTGGAGCAATATCTCTATGGCTTCGAACCAATGTATTACCCTTGTATGATGGGTGGATATTTCAACTTTATCATGGATCCAGAATTGAAAATCGTTTGAGGTTCCTTCCCTCCTATGGCTAGATCAAGGTTTTTGAAATTTATGGCGGGAAAAGGTATTCTGGATTTTTGTTATTTAGATGATATATTAACATGGGATAAAAATCCTAAAAGGATCCAAAAAATTTGGCGTCTGTTTGATAGTTTTATAGCTAACATACATGCCATCTCAATATCCCCTAATGTTGAGGTAGCCCATCTCACTCAGGGTATCTCAGATCACTCTGCCCAGTTGAAATATCTCCCTCTAATTCCTGATGGATGTGATCTCATTCACTTTCAGGCTAATTATGTTGGCTCCCCTAGTTGTCACCAACTTGTCAGTGAGGATTGGAGGACTTTGTATCGCATCTTCTCTTGGGTGTCATACTAAAAAAATAAGAAGGATAAAAAATGTTTTCAATGTTGGGAAAAGGTAATTACCCCACCTAATCATGACCTTGACAACCTTCAGAAGGATATTGGGTAACTGAATGATTCCTAAATGATACATCATATGACATTTAAATTAAAGAGCTCTCAAATAAGATTTCTGTCAAAGAAAGGCTAGTACTAAAGTAGGAACGTTTGGCCTGGAAGAGTGTGAGGGTGAAATGGATCTACAGAGGGGACAAAAACTCATCTTAAAAACATGACTACATCAAGTAGAGAAGAAGTCTACTAAAACCCATTATTATACTTGATGATTGATTGTTGTCAGTTGTAAATGATATTATTGGTGGAATGAGATTTTACTTTTTCAATAACCTACTTGCAGGTCATAATCAAGCCATGAATTATGGGCACCCAAGTGGAAATTTGGAGCTACTAGATGGGATCCCTGACCTGATGTCAAGTCAAGACAATGTAGCACTATAAGATATCATAGATGAGAAGGAGGTTTTTTTATTGTCAATGATCCTCATCCTGGAGAGTGCTTCAGGTCTTGATGGTTTTCCAGGCACATTAAATATGGGCTCATGGAACATGATCAATGATAATATCATCTCATACATCCATGACATCATTTAAGATGGATTTATTCCTCATGTGACTGGTGCCACTACCCACGTTCTTTTGCCAATGTTCAAATACATGTCATCCATCCATGACTATAAGCCAGTTATAATGTTTAAATATTAATACAAGGTATTATCAAGTATCAATAATTCAAGGATATTCAATCAAGTCCCGTGGTGGATATCCTTAGAGAAACATGATTATTTATGGGCATGTTAAATATTGTTATGGTAGAATTGGAAAAAGAAATGATTTGTGACATCAACATGAAATCCCATGGCTCTAATATGACCCTTAAACTAAATTTAAATAAGGCCTACTACATGATTGAATGATGCTTCATCAATAGGGTGTTTTCATGTACAAGCCTCTCCCCATGGGTGATGGATTTCATTTTTAGATGTTTATGTTCTTCATATATGGTTGTTACCTTCATTGCCCAGACCCATTGCTTATTCATTCCATCACGGGGTCTTAGTCATAGAGATCCTATTTTCATTAAAATTTTAATTATTTTTCAAGATACTATTTGTGGGCTTATCAAAAAAATATATTTATTTGGGGAATCCAGATCCATTTCACAGGAGAAAGATCTGGCCCCCTATCTCCCACCTAATGTCAGGAGATGACTCTCTCATCTCTGTCAATGCAAACAAAATATCGGTGGGTAGGTTGTCCGAAATTATATATGGATACTATCACTAGAGTTCCCACAACATTATACAATCCATGTAATGCCATTATCTCCCAGTCAGATGAAGTAGTGAACTTGCCACTTCCCCGTGCAATAAGATGTGTACGTAATGATGATTTGTTCCATTTTATTACATTGGTTATCCTAACTCTCTGGCCTAGATCCATGAACGTGACTATAATGTGATTGTGAATAAGATCACAAGTTGAGTGCTAAACTAGAAGAACCACTATATTATATTCAGAGGTAGGATAACTCTAGTCAACAATGTGATTTCATCAATTCAAGTCCATCTTCTTTTTGTAGACAATGTTACAACGATAGATATTTCATCCATATACATGATTATATCCAATTTTATTTATGATTCTTAGTTTGTGGGTAAGCATCATTAGGGCCCATGTAGGAGTCTGGTGAGACCAATTCATGAAGGTGGGGTCAATGTAAGGAGAATTCTATATTTAATTCATTATTTTCTTGAAATGATTGCATGGGAGGTTACAAATGAGCGCATGATTTTTGGAAAAAATATATCCTCCTGTTGTAGAGTTAATATAGAGGATTTTTGATAATAGTATCATTCTTTATATGCTTCATATCATTTTCCCAACTATTCTCCCACATCCCCAGAGGATTTTTGGGAGGGGGGCTCTTTTTCTAGTCCCACAACTGGGCGGGTATGATCTTTGGATATCCAGGTTTTCCTAATCTAATGATCTTCCTTTGGGTGGCCTGTTTATATCTCATTTATTCATCATTGTATTTAATTCGTGGCATCAAGGGGTTATGGACCTTATCTCACTTATCCCCTGAGCCTAAATTTTGTGTGTTCACTACCTCTTCTTCTACGATGTTTTCCTCAAAGGATTTCTTCCAGATTTCACCCTCATGGGCAGCATAGTGATTAGAATAGTGTGGTCTAGTGTGATAAGGGCACAAATAAGTTAAATTCTATTACCTGGTGGATTAGGAATCATGAGGTCTATATGGAGGAAAACATGTTTAAATCGGGGGGTCAGTATGGCCTCTAGGTTCCACATTTGTATGGTGCGTAGGGAGGATCCCTCGGATCACCTATTTTTTCATGGATAATGGGTTGTGCATGTCTAGTTGTTTTTGGGTGGTATCACTGGTCGACATTGTTTTAATTTATTTGGGACTTCATTTCTGGGAACATGGTATCATGGGGTGACTAGTCTAGGGATGGAATATATGGTGAGATAATTGATCCCTAGTTCCTATTGTTGGAGTCATTGGAAAACCCATAGCAAATCATATTTGAAGGTGTCACTTCCTCTTCCATGTTAGTGATTTCTAAATCCTAATCTCTGTTTGTTGATCAGGTCTGTGATTTTATGAATTGGTGTGGAGATCCTTCTCTAAGGGCTCTTTAGCATACTGTTTCCTTATTTTAGTAGATTAACACGAGTCTGAGGGGCCACTGGGTTTCATTGGAACCTCTTATTATGGGGTTGATATTGAATTTTTATGGGTTGTTTGTTTTGGGTATCATGGATGTGAGATAAGTAGTTTGGGACCACATGGGCATTGTTATAACTATTTTTTCAGCGTAATATGTGGTGTTGAGCACTTTCCAGTTGGAGGCCAAGGTGATGTTCATGGGGATGGAGATATTTAGGAAGGAGGGGATCCCAATTTTTCCAGTGGAAACAGTTTCATAGATTATTAATGTTTCACTACATGGCGTGACCACTTCTATATTGTCGATTTATTATATAATAATGATATGGAGAATCCATCCTCAACAAAAATAATGTCGTTGTGCTTCATGCATTATGTGAGGGAAATAAGGAATGTGATCATTTGGCCTCCATGATGGTGGTTGACTAGGTTTAAAACATCATTTTCTTTTCAAATTTTCTTCATTAGGGTACATAGGGGGTAATCCTAATTAGTGGGGATCAACTAGGGATCTATTACATTATATCTCCATAAGACCTTATTTATATGTCCTTTGCATTGGTCATGTCTTGTGTATTTTTCATGAATATTAAATATATAACCCAATATGGTGTTATATATATTATATTGAATAGGTGATATGACTCCACTTCTATCTGACAAATGACATTGGGATATTCTAAAGGACATAATGCATGAGGGTAGGGATATGACCCCCCCATTAATATTGTCAGAATAGGCTCATAGACAATTTCTGATGTAGTAGTGATATGATCAAGCTCCTTGTTTATCACCAAATGCTATAATACATCATTAGTGGAAGTGGGTATTTGACCACACTCATGATTTTGTAGAACCTTCCTATCCTAATATATCACCCTTTTCACCCATACATGGCCATTAGATGTGTCAGTGTGTTGGGTGGTACCCTCAGTATGTGACTAGTGGGTACCGATGGGATTGTACTCACAAGGATGGTTTCCAAGATCCCTCCTTAGTGACCCTTAAATAGGATAGTGTATTTGCATTTTGGGTCCACCTTCATTATAGAAAGAAGGTTATGGTTATCGTCTTCCAGATATAATCTCTTGATGTTGTTGGTTGTGGTGATGACAACCACATGTTGGGCCTTAAGTATCCATAGATGAGGAATACTCATCGACATCCAGGCATAGAGGTCCCCATGAGTAGTTCTGTGGGTTATGATTATATGACATCAATTTTACTTCTAAAAAAATGTGTTTACAACCTAAAACTGATACCATTGTGAAGTTGAGATCATTTTCTCACCCGTATTGGTTGCTACCTCAACTAACCTACCTTATCAATCACTAAATGATGAAATTATATCATATTGGGGTGTTATTGATTGGTGTATTATCTTAAATCAAGCATACATTACAGAACAAGGTCAATGATTAGTGAACTGTTGTACTAATTATATTCTCAATCCGATATTCTTGGTTAGTGGGATTTTCCTTTTATTCATTATCCATCCATTATCCTCGTTTGGACTTTTCAACATGAAGATTCACTTATTTCATGGGAATGCAACCAGAGATTCATGTTAGGTTCAACATTTTTTTATGGTTTAAAAAAATGGCCCAATGGATAATAATGTAATCAATTTTTTACTTGACTGATTCATGTCTAGATAACCAATTTTTTTCATTTTATGTACAAGACAACAGTCAGATGGATGATAACCCAATTGTTTGTATTTTGAGAGACTCACTTTAGGTTTACCATTTCTTATTATATTGTTAAAAAAAATTCATGACATATTATAAACCTATAATTTTTTATTTATGAGACTCTTATCAGATTTACCATTTTTATTCTGTCTGGAATAAGAACATCGCTGGTTTTTTTGGTTCATCATAATGGTTAATTGTGGGGATTCATTTCTTTCAAAATAATTAACATCAAGTTATAATTTATGTTCTTATCTAAATCTTAGAATGGTTTCCCAATACTTAACTGGTGGAGTAACAACATTCCAAAAGTAGTTGTTCATTATGGCTTTCAGTACAAGTGGTGTTTAGTCCGTAACATAGATTAATTGGATGGGATATTTGGCTCATCACGTCCTTTTGGGGGGAATAGTTTCCTAAACTGGAGTTGTCTTATAGATTTATGATATGATCATATACCTTTCCCCAATAATAATTTGAGTCTGTTTAACCTAAAAATTTATAATGATTCATGTATCGTTTATGTGAAAAAGAACGGGATCCCAAGGGTGCATCCATCAATATGTATCTGACATTCTTCATACAATTCCATGTAATGGATAACTACTTTTCTGATGAAGATGTATAACAAAAAACATTGAAATTTCATACCATGTAAGTAGGCAGTCAATATTATGAAGAGTGGATTGATCCATTATGCAACATTGTACATATGCCATTTATTATTGGAATCAAAACTCATGTAGTTTTTAAAACCATTCATATAAACAACATTTGGGGAATAAATATGTTTGTGCACTTAGGAACTCTATATTTGAGCTCAATTCATGATGATAAGTCCTATATATAAGATTTATATATGGAATCATAGTTATCATAGTTCATTAACATCCATTGGAAAATATATAAGGATGATTACCATATGTGGGGGGATATTTTATATCATGCCATTCATCAGTGATTATATATTGAGATTACCAAAGATGGTGGAGATTCATGAGGTTAATGATAAATTCATTTTGATTCCCTAATCCAATGTGAGTCTTACTCGATGTGAGAAACAAGGGAAAATAAGTGTTCAGCCACTATGTATATGGTTGTGGGACATATGTGATGGGAATTCACAGTAGATATATGATATAAATCTACACTCATAGGAATATTTACTATGTATCCTAATTATAGAAGGAATTTGAATTCATCTAGTTCATTATTCAGGTCATTCACACTATATTTCACATTGTAATTGGGGATTTTACTACAAGAATGAATGATGTTAACACATCCAAGGATGCCATCGTGAAATGGCCTACTTGACAGCCTAACATGCTATGAATGTCCACGGAACATGATTTTGTTTTCTTATTGACATGATGCAGGATGTCTACATGGAAATAGAAAAGATAATCAGATGACCCTGTTACGTTTTCAAATGGATGTCACATAACCTATATAGAATGTCTAAAGGTTGTCACATGACAAAAGATTAAATTTTTTCAGGATAATAGAAGACCTTTGAAGACGATCCTGGAAGACATCATTTGACCCCAGATGGCATGTTAGAGTAAATCTCATGATTTAGCCAACATTCCCTGGTGTAATCAAAAGATATATATGACACACTTGGAGGGTTTCAAGGGAGTGAATATGGAAGGTATAGGAGGGTGTCTCATATATTTGTTGAGATAGTTGGAGGTCAGAATGAGATAATTCTAGCATTATCAAAGAGAATAAAAAGACTAATTTGGCATGCTAGTTATATTTCGTGAGACTCAGAAGGCATGTATTGGTGCGGTAATATGAGTTGGGTGACATGTGTGACAGATTCATTAGGGTTTGGATAGAAAGCTCACATGGATTTATAAGACTATTGTGGAATTATTGAGGTCACCATGAAACATGTTTTGAAATGTATAAAGGACTTCATGTGATAAACATAGAATACCCAAGGAGCCCCGTGAGATATAAGAACCATGTAATGGGGTAGTATCATGACCTATATGGTTCATGATAAGTGATTGAGGGTCAAAAGATAATTTCAATGCTTAGTCTTTATTCCTTATTCATAGTTAAAAGGTCTTATTTGTGGATACTATAAATTCTTTCAATATTTCCATTTTTTATGTATCATGCGATATAATAGATATGCATAATGTTAATAGCATATCCATCTAAATGATCTTCACATGATCTATGAGTGATCAGATGAATTGTTTTGAATGTTGAATGGTTGAATTAGTTGTTACATAGATCCTAAATAATCGGAATCATTTCTATCTATGAGATCATCCACTCTGAGAAATTAGTTCTAGTAGTAGTGTGTGTTGGTGAATTTGGTTGCAAAAGGCCAACCTCTTATTTGAGTCTAATATGGGTAATTTATATCCCTCAACACCATGGTTTCTCAATACATCATGAAGTGTGTATCACACGAATCTCTATTGGAATCAATAGCTGGCCTTAGTGTCACCCCTCATTACAAGGTATTATAATGAATCTGTCTTGGGTCACTACATTCCCTTCATCGAATATGATTCGAATATTTCATTATCCTTTATATTTGATTATTTTCAATTAATGGAGCGTTTTCTTCTTTTACATACATTTCAATGGACATTTTTATTTTGTAGTTGAAATTTCCTTGATCCATTATGAGATCTGAGCACATGTTCTATGGACTTCACAAGAGCCTAGGTTATTTATCTGGTACATTCCATGAGAGAAGGATATATTGTCATGGATACATAATGAAATCAGATAATATTGTCTAGGGGTATGGAAAGACCATGCTACGAATATTCTATGTATGTTGCATGATTTTTACCACTAAGAAAGATATATTCCTTCTCCCCATTATATTTAAATTTGTTATTTAATAATTATTGGGGGTTTTACATGGTTTTTTTGGTGTTATCAAAGACTATAACATTACCTCTTGGTGATACATCACATGAAAGACAATGTGACTTTGGAGTAATGAAAGAATTTCATGGATCCCTATATAATTTTTCCTTATGGTGGAAAAGGAGAAGTTCAAGGTCACATAGAACTATTGAGGGAATTTTCGTGATGAGGATGACATGCTGACAAGATTTTTTGAAACAAAAAGGACATATCACTAGTCTTTCATTGTCCTACGTATCTCATGGGGATCATCATGTTACTTTTATAACTACAATATATTTAATTATTTCGCATATTTATTTCTTTTTTTATGTTATAATGGTTAGGGAGATCTAGAGTTTTCAGTATTTTTGTCATGGACAATAATTCTCCACACCAGTCATGTGTCATGGGACTTTGTATGACCACAATATTCTCCCATTTTTTATAAAGTTTCCTCCTTTTTCCTAGGATTTTGTATAGTTTTTCAGGTGCTCTCTAGTTGAAAAGATGCATGAATTTGGGGACCTTATTAGAAAGCTTCCACATCACCAATGGTTTTCATAGTGTGTTCAATAGAGTGAAATGACTTGTCAAAGGGGATACACGAGATCTTCTTGCGGATATGTGTTTTTCATGGAACCATTTCATGACCTTATGATGGTCATGCGATCACATGTCACTTATGATATTTTTTTATTTGTGAGCCTTTTTATTCTTTATAATTCCTTTTCATTATCAGTAATATAAAAACCTATATTCAGGTAAATAGTTCCTTTTGATTTTTCCAAAGATCATTTGGTGGGAGATAATAATATAAAATAGTATAAAACTCACCATTTTCTGTCATAATGTTAATATCATATGCTTCTAAACCATTTATATATTTGGATTTATTAATAGATAGTTATTTTTGAACACATTCAATTATCAATTTTATCCTTAGGATATTATTTCAACAAAATACTAAATAAAAAAATATTATAATAATATTAAAAAGAATTGGATTATAAGAATAGTATATCTTAATGATATGATGTATTTCCCAATGAATCCATCCTTCCATTTCAGCCATTTTATACTTGATTAGCAATATATATTTCCTGGATAGTCCTATGTGATGAAGCTCAAATTTTCATATATTTTATTTTCTAAATAATTGTTGATAATCCCAAAATAGTGTTATTGATTGGGTAATTGTCACATTTTTAGGTTTTTGTGTTATTTTGAGCGTAAATGGGAAAAATGGATAATTTTGGATTTTAGACAGTTTTTTATATCATGTTTATTTTAGTCATTTAATAGAAAATATATGTCCAAATTTTGTGATTAATTTTTTTAGAATCCTGAATTTATTTCTTTCAACTTTTTCTTCTGGACCTGGAGCTGATTCGACCATCTAAAGGGTCTAACAATTCATTAAAGGATTACATTTTTTCGGGCGGAGAGCGTGGAACCCACCCCTGTAACGGAACCCAAACTCATCCTACACATATCCAAATGATGTTTCTCCACAAGGAATAGAACGAGGAATGATAGGAACGATGCAATAGAAAATATAGTAGAGATTTGAAGCCATTAAGGTGGCCATTTAACCAAATACTTTTGGAGAAACCTTCCGGGAAGCTACTTCCCGAAACAGAAACCGCCAATGAAAAATTCATAACTCCTACAAATGGTGGCCCAATGAGCTGAAATTTGGAGGCAGAATGGAATACACATGAAGGAACAAAAATTATGAAGGGTTCCACTTGTAAATCGTCCATTTTTGGGGACTAAAAGGTGCAAACTATCGGGGTCCCTAATTCTTCCTATAAAAGGAGGGCCTCACCTCCTTCCCAAATCATACAATTCTATATTCCATTCCTTCAAGGGACCAAGGAGGAGATCTTCACAAAGGGAGGTCAGCCACAAATCGTCCCCATTTCATTTTTTATTTATTTATTTTCTATGTTTTAGTTTTAGTTTTTAATTTTAATTTAGATTTCTAAAAAAAATTCATGCACTGTTTTTTATTGCGTCCATCCATCCACTGTCATTTATTCTTCACATCTTACCATCGTGAACTAAAATACTCATGATCACGAGTAAATAATCTGGGGAATATTCCTATAGATTAATCAGGTTCTTGAACCGAATACCATGTTTTTAATATTTTTTGAGTTAATTCTAAGGATAATTTATATTTGGTGCAATCCTAAATGTGATTGTCTAAAGTTAAACTTATTACTCTGTATCCATTTTCCCTTGATTGAGGAGGTGAATAGAGGGTGTTCTTGGTGATAGTTAAGTATAATTTCATTCATAACAGGGGTATACTAAGGTTTTCACACATACGATGGAGTGTGTACACTATGAATATTTGAAGCTGGTCAATAATAGTGCTCCCTAAAAGTTCTCCCGATAGAACTTCCTTTTATCCATAATTCCATTTTGTTTATAATTTAATTTTAATTTGATTTGAATTTTTGAATTTCATTTATTTTCATAAATCCTATTTAATTTATAATATATAAAACATCAAAAATAAGTAATTTAGGTGAATTATATTATGTGATTGAATAACTGAGAAATCTCCTCAAGTGAGACGACCCTAGTCTGCCACTATGCTGCACTAGTAAAACAGAAAAATATGTGTTTTCCATTTCCTATGACAGGCGTGCATCAAAACCATCGCCATTTCCATAAATCCAAACAGTATTTTACTTATCTCTTTCAATTTTCATATTGTATAAATATTTTCATTTCTTAAAAAAAATTTAAAAAATGAAAATTTCCATGATGTATCCAAATTACAATTGTTATGCATGGAATGTAAACTCACGGGTGCAACAACAACAAGAGGATGATACTTTAGCATATAACAGATCTCTGGTGAATGAACTTAACGGGGCCATATAAGGAACAAGGATTCAAATAGAAAAGCTAACATAATATGTCTATACTTCCCAAGAGAAATCCAAACCTGAGCTAGAACCAAAACCAGAATGAGTAGTGGAAGAGATTTCACCTATCAATTTTTATGATAAAGAACTAAAGGTTCATGAGAAAGAATATTTAAATGAACTAATCATATCATCTGTAACTCAACCATTGATTGAGGATGTCCCAAAAGTACACATTCATGCTGATTCACTCATGGGAGATCAACATTATTTGGAAGAATCCTGGAATAACATTGTCGAAGATAACTTGAAACATGATCTTCCAATCCTTGATGATGAAACATGAGAAACATTATACCTATATCTTGCTTTGGAAGATTATGATGATGATTCACCTGTTGAGATTATGTTTCCAATGGTCAAAATTTCCAAGATGACTTACTTGAAAGGGATGATTTCATTATTTATTCATCATGTTTTAATCATATTGAAAGTAAATTATTTTCTTACTTATCTTTCTTTGAAATTTCTGATATAACACAAATAGAGTAGAAAGTGGATGTTAAATAATATACCATAACAGTGGTGGTGATTGGAGAAGAAGAACTAGGGAGTATGGTGGTGTGACTACCTCCTCCACAAAAAATTTCATACCATATGGAGGAAAATACCACTGAAGTTAAAAGAGATCACCCTTATCTTCTATTCCCTCCCACTTCAGACCTCAAAATTTCACCTTTATTCTTTCTTGGTGATTGGGAACATACTTATCTTCTTTGGGGTTCTCTACTTTCACGTTTTACTCATGGATATGTTGAAAAATCACATGTGGTGTTTCATCTCAATTAAACCAAACCCACCTCTTGATTGGTGATAATCCATTGAAACTGCCTGTCTAGGGGTAGTAAAAACATAGCACCCACTTGGGGGGTCTAAACCAAGAATTATATCTTTTATACTCCCTTTATATTTATATTTATTTATTTTTCTTATGTATTTTTATTATTTTATTGTAGTCTTAATGTGGTAGCATTTAGGAGCTTAGCTCAAGGCATCCACATCAAAAATAATGTCAGTCTGTATATTTCCTTCCCTTGGAATTTCTACCTTTATATTAATATTTTATTTAGTGGAAATGAGGCGTAGTTAAATTTTAGTGTAGGGGAGTGTCAACATGCTTAGTTAATCTTGTGTGATTTTCATTTTTTATTATATTTTTTAGGATTTTTTTAGCTTTAATGAATATTCATATCAATTTTCACAAATCAAATGATTTTAAAATATTTGAAATGATTTACAAAATTATGAATTTTAAAAGATTTTTGATGTGAAAACATTTTGATTGAATTGGATTGTCAATACTTTTTATGATTTTGACTGATTTTTGAAATCCATGATTATGAAACACTGACTCAAAATATTTTTCCAATCCTATGAGGTATTCTAAACCACTTTTACATATTCTTCATAATACCCATACCTTCATGAGGGAAACATGAATTTTATGTGAGAACCAGAATTAGTGAATATTCTCTTTTGAATATTTGGATTTCATGGAAGGTATTTGATATTATTGAGGCATCTATTTAGATAACCACATTTTATCTTGATACCCACATTTACATTTTTCTTTCGTAAGCCCTTAAATTCCCTGAATTGACTTATAGGTTTAAACCACATTACAATATAATTTTTCCTTACCTACCCTCACTTTTAGTATTTTTCAATGGTTATTTCATGTTTGTGTATGTGGGAAGTTACTTTTTTTTGCATTCATTGGGATGTGTATCATTTCTGTGTGGTTCTAGGTGTCTGTAAATATTTTGGGTAGTTGGGGAATTGGGCATTTGTCGTCATTTAATTGTGCTTTATTTGTTTCATCCATTAATCCTTAAATAATGAAAAAATGGAGATGATCATGAATTACTCATTGTAAAATATTTTATGACTCATGTACCTCTCAAAAATCCAGGGCATGAATTGTAATTTATTCATTGTATTCAATTTCTAGCTCATACTCCATGAAAAAAAGAAAATAATGAAAATAATGTTGTGCCTTTCTGGAGCTTTGAAAAAAAGGGATAACTTAGATGATGTCATTCATTATAACCACTTATTAGATCATGTACCATGTTAGAAGAGTGGTTTTGTTGTTTTTCAGATTCTTAAGTGTGATTGAGAGAGGAATTACCTGAATTTTCCCCTGATTTAACCATTCATTGTACTTTAAAGTCCAACCTCCTCTTTCTAGCCTATAACTTTTTTCAATAATTTTCCCACCAACCCTAAACCACAAGAATCATTTTAACCATTAATTAAAGAACTCATGATTGAATTCATTTTCATGTTCCTCACTGTGGAGAAATGAGAATTTTCACAAGCCTATGGTGACACATATGATTTCCAAGTATAAGCAATACTCTAGAATCAATTTTTATTAAGTGAAGAGTTACATAAATTCAATGTGAGGTGGGTAGTGATTGGGAAATGGATTTATTTATGAGGTTGAACAAATTATATTTATTGAAATGAAAATGGTAGTTAATTATTTTTAATGTTGATACAAGATGGAATTCTATTTTGGATAAGATCATTGATATTTTCTCATTTCTGATTGTTGTGTGGAATTTGATTTGGATAAAAGATGGTTACCGAAGAGTGAAATGCTTAATTATGGAGAGTGATGAAGATCAAATTTCAAAATATTATATACTTTAAATCATTGTTTATAATCCAACCATAGTTTTATTGAATGGGTAATTGATACGTTTAAGTTTTAGTGTTATTTTGAGTCTAAATGAGAACAATGAATAATTATGGATTTTAGACATATTTTTACATCAAGGGTACTTTAGTCATTTCATAGAAAATATTTGTCCAAATTTTGTGACTAATATTATTTTAGAATCCGGATATTATTTCCTTTAACTTTTTCTTCTGAACCAGTAGATGATTTGTCCATCTAAGGGGTCTAACAATTTATTGATGTTTGACATTTTTCCGAGCAAACAACGTGGAAACCACCACTGTAACGGAACCCAAACTCAGCCTACACAAATCCAAATTAGGTGATTCCACATAGGATTGAACTAGGACAGATATAAACAACCCTAAATAAAATTAGGTGAGTTATTAAATCATTAATTTGTCCATTTAATGACATAATTTTGGAGGAACCATCCTGAAATCTTCATCCAGAAACAGAAACCACCAATGAAAATTTAATAACTCCTAAAAACGATGGCACAATGTGCTGAAATTTTGAGTATGAATGGAATAAACATAAAGGAAAATCATTTAATAAGGGGTCAATGCATAAATCAGACATTTATGGGGACAACAAAGGACAAACTCTCGGGGTCTAGAATTGTACCGATAAAAGGAGGGCCTCACCACCTTCCCAAATCATCCCATTCTCCATTCCATTACATCAAGCCACCAAGGAGGAGATCACCAAGGAGGAATGTAAGCCATAATTCTTCATAATTTAAATTATTTATATATTTATTTTATTTATTTATTTTTTAGTTTTTAATTATAATTTGGATTTCTAATAATTTCAGGCATTTTTTTTATTTTGTCCACCCATCCACCGTCTTTTATTATTCACATATTACCATCAATAACTATAATAATCATGATCATGAGTAACTAATCTAAGGAATATCTCGAGGGTGTAATCAGGTTCTTGAACTGGCACCATGTTTTCAATATTCCTTGAGTAAATTCTAAGGATAATTTATATTGGGTGTAATCCTCACTGTGATTGTATAATGTTTAACTTCTTAATCTCCAACATTTTTCCCTCGATTGAGGAGGTGAATGGAGGGTGTGAAAGGTGATCGTTAAGTATAATTTTAATTTATAACAGGGTTAGACTATGGTTTTTACACATACAATGGAGTGTGTACACTAAGAATATTTGATGTTAGTCAATGAAGGTGCTCCCTGAAAGCTCTCTCGGGAGAATGTCCTTTTGTCCATAATTCAATTTTGTTTATAATTTAATATTAATTTTAATTGAATTTTTCAATTTCATTTATTTTCATAAATTCCATTTATTTAATAAAATATAAAACAATAAAAATAAGTATTTTAGTTGATTTAGATTAAGTGTGTCAATAACTGAGAAAACTCCTCAAGTGAGACAACCCTGGTTGGCCACTATGATGGACTAGGAAAACATAAAAATACTCTCTTTACACTTCCTATGACAAGCGTGCATCACTATGATGCTTTAGTATATTTTCTATAATACTTCTTGACCTAATAACATAATGTAATTTTTATAGAAATATTTCATACTGGTTCATAATGGAAATTTTATTGAACAAAACATATCCCTAAAGATTGCCTTACCAGGTTTGTAGTTAGGCCTCTTTGTTGTACACCTTGTGAGGATAAAACTAATTATTAGTATAAAATTCTTAGAGTTATTACTTCATAGGTATATATGTTCTAGATATTGTGTTAGCTTATTGTATCCAGACATGGATTTAATTGATACAATGTCAACTTACTCAAAACCATCCAAAATTTAGGGATGTTATCCTATACCTATAAATTTATCTTGGAATAATACCTATAGTCTTCCATAAAGTTATATTATCCTAAAACACTGAATAAAATTTTATTTTATCCAAAATTTTAAATTATTCTCTATCCCAATTGGTTATCGATGCCTTTGAAGTTATGACCAACAGTAACATATCGACCCATAAATTATCATTGACTAATATCAATGTATGAAGATTAATATCCTCCCTACTCTAAAATTAAATATGGAATCCTAGATCAAATCATCCAGTAATAGTATGAATTAAAAACACAAAGGCCATTATAATACATTCCCAATTCCTTAGTGTTTTATAGTGTTATAAAATTAGGACAAATAAATTAACTTTAAAAATTGATGTATTTTTTATTTACATATTTTTTCAATCTATATACAAACATGTTTAAATATTTACCATGTATTCAAAATAATAAAAAAATTATTCTGATAAGACACAGTTTTAGATTTGTCTGATGTTTTTCACATTTTCTTTAACCATGCGAATTAACAAAATAAGGAAGGGACAATATCAGAAGCTTAATAAGTGTAAATATAAATGAAAAAAATAAAATATCACAAGCTAAATTAAGATGAGATTATAATAATAATAATAATGTGGCATAAGAAAATAATTCTTGAAAATATTATGTCATAAATGATGGAACTATTCCTTATAAGAAAAAGGATATTAATCAAAACAGTTAGTTAATAAAACTGATCATGGAGATTAAAACATAGACATCAGAATAATATTATAAATGTGACCCTTATTTCAAATAGGACACAAAAATTAGTATAAGGAATAAAACATATATTCTCCACAACATCATCTCCCATGATTATGAGTCACTAAAACTTATTGATGAATACTTGTATAATGGTATATTATCACTTCACCAATATATTAGTCAGTAATATAAGACCACACCCATAATCATCTAAACATATGAGTACCATAAGAAATAAAACACTAATCTCACCATAAATAACTAATGGAAATAAAATGTATTTCAACTCAAATTCAAAGTAAACCAAATAAAAAATGATTATAATTCCATCAATTACCATATCATGATAAACCCGTGAAAAAATGTGTATCCATTGACATCATTTAACCTTAAATGTAAATATCATTTGATAAAGATAATAAATATTATTATATTTAAACAATATATATAAGGGTATGTAGATATTATAATAATTTCCCATTTCATGTGATTAATGGACTAAACACGAACACCCTTCAATCAAAGGAATGATGATGGAACATTAATAATGAAAATTAATTAGATGGAATGTTATGCCTATTAATGGTGGATGGTTAGGAAAGAAAAAGGTGGTGATAGATAATATCATTGATTTAAATGAAAATTCTATAAGACATGGAAATTACTATGTTATATGATTTAAAAAGAATACATCCCTCATGTAATAATGAAATTCAGAAGGGTGTTGACATTATTGAAAACATATATGAAAAATAATTATTATAATTGTATCACACAAGAATTCATCAAGATTCAAATAGTTTAATAATATTATTTCAATCACAAATATTATAAATATATATACATAAGAAATGAAATTTTGTAATATAAATCACAATATTTTAAATCTTTTGAATGTGAAATTG
This sequence comes from Viscum album, assembly GCA_963277665.1. Classification (NCBI taxonomy): domain Eukaryota; kingdom Viridiplantae; phylum Streptophyta; class Magnoliopsida; order Santalales; family Viscaceae; genus Viscum; species Viscum album. Next base: position 2,013,846,574 of record OY728157.1, read on the forward strand.
AAAATTTATGTGAAAATTTAAGAGATTTAATAAAATATTTTTCATACTGATATAAATTTAATATATAAATTTAAAATTAAAATGTGATTTTTTAAAAAGTTGAAGGGTAAAATTAAAAAAATGTTGATTTCAAAATTAGAATCTATAATATTATATCCTTAAAAATATCGTAAATTTTTCTATTATAAATGTGGATCCTGAAATAAAACAGATGATAATGAATGTATCATTTTTATTACATTTAAAATACCTATGTTGAATTACTACATTTAAAATAGTAATAATGATTTAATTTTATTAAAAAAAACTATTACTAAAGAGTATTATAAAATAACATAAAATTTAATATTAGTATGGGATAACCCGAGCATGTAAAAAAAGATCAAGGTCAAAATTTCTTAAAAAATGAATGAGGATTTAAGTTATTCATATACATTTAGGGAAATATACTAAATGAAGCATAAAAATAGTTGAAAATTATTAATTTAATAAAATTATAAACACTAATTGAATACTACATAATTTAATCAATTTGAATAATTTTCCAAACATATATGTTCATGATAATGATCATAAATCAATATATGAATATTGAGTTACCAAAAACTCGTATGACTAATGTAAAACATGAGTCAATATACATTTGAAAAAAAATAATATTAATTAGATTATTATATACCAATAATTATAAGGAAATAATGTATTTAACCTTCATGGGAAATTATATCAATAGAACAACATATAAACGAAACATGGTACATAACATGTGTCTTATCTCAATGAATCAAATTTGATACATAGAATACTATTATTGATTTAGCAAAACTTTAATAAGAATCTCATGAATGAGTGGGCTTGTAATTGGCATTCATATACCAATTTTGAAACATAATTCATGATATCATATTTGAAATTGTTAGTATATTCACCACATAAATCAAATTTTTTAAATAATACCAACCCTATCTCAATTATTGGATTTTTAAATGTAAACTGTAACCTTGATTTCTCATTCAGTCAAATAAAATATAAGATCATGTATGAAATACATAAATTTTTTAATAACCAATTTTCAAATAATTAATCATGTATATAAACTTTAATAAACATTATTTTTAGTTATTAATTGTATTTAAGTATGTCAATTATTACCTATTTTTAATGTAGGGTGTGGTTAATCTTGATCAATTTTAACTAGTTTTGTAATAACAATGTCATTATAAGTTCTTCTCACTAATTTGACAATATAAAGATCATTATAGTTACTAAAATTGATGTGTTAACATTATTTTCTTTGTTTTAATTACACTTCATGAGTACACTTGTCATTATCCTAGAAGATAAGATCTGAATTGATCAATTTTCTGTGATTTCCAACCTATGATGTTGTTTTATAACTAGATGATTTGAATACTGATGCATCATACACAAAACCATAGACAATTATTTACACATTATTAACATGTTATTACCCAAAATAATTTTTCATTGTCATCCATGATATAAATACATATTATTTTTCATGTAGGTGGTTAAAAAAACCAAAAATGAACCTACCATGGTTAAGGATAATTTGGAGATTGATTTTTTGTATTATAATTACACTATATGAATAATGATATTATTTAGTGTTTAATAATTCCATACATAATAATTTAATTGAATAATAAAGTGAGTATAATTTATATAAATTCATAATATTGAATGAATGAATCATTTTCTTCTAAGTTAAATAATTTTAAATGGTTGAATAAAGTATCTTTTTTGCATGATCATTTCATTAATAGGATAAAAAAGTTATAATAAAGGAAGCATAATTAGATAATAAAAAATATTTAACCTTCAATCCCATCCACATGACTATCCATGGAATTTTATGCAGAATCAAATATCAGTAATAAATCCTTTTATGGAGGTTGTATCTCATGCATAGAGATATTTGAAAATATCCAATTCCCTAGAAAAACATAAAATAGGAATAGGATTTTTTTTTCAAAATCACAAAAAAAGTATATATATATATATTAAAATTATTTATCAAAATAAATTGTTTTATTATCTTTTTATGGTGGATGTAAAATGAATCTTGTTTTATTGTGATGATGGTTGTTTGTAAAATTCATAAATTACTATTTCATTTTTTATTAATATAAAATGTTAAATCATTTTAATGATTATTCAATTGTGATATTAAAATTAGTTATATAAAAAATACATATCTTATTCAATTGGTATTTAAAAATATTAATTGATAAATAAATAATAGAAAATAGATACGTAATTTAATAAAAATTTCACATGTTCATCACATCAAAATTACCATACAAGATACCTTTGAAATTGATGGAATTTGATAATATATTTCTAATATAAGATCGATAGAGTTAATAATAATTCTATTATAAGTACCAATAGTTGGGCTTCAATAAGAAATTAAATTTTATGTGTTTTTTAAAGATTTGTGATAGGATTTTTTTTAAATGTTGTGAGAATGACATTTTTGTAAATTTAACTACATTATATAAATGGATCACATGTTAAACATGTCTAGTGCCTAAAAAGATTGAAAATAATGGATTATAAAATACTAATGGCTGAGAAAAACCTCATACACTCATTCTCACACATGTTTAATACATGTTTGGGGTCTTTTACTCTTATATTTTTTACTTATACCATTTTAGCTATTAGAGTGGAAAGCTTTATTAACTTAGGTATTTTCTTCCTTATGAAAAAAATAAAGTTGAATATATTAGATAATTTGTACCCACTATCTATAAATTTTAAATTCTTATAATTTATACAATTTTTAAATTCATTAAATTATTTTCCAAATAAAAATATATATTGTATTAAAAACAGTTTTTAAAAAATAGTACTTATGTTCTAAAATTTGAAATATTGAGTTTTAATTAAAATATAATATATTAAAATATATAATATTATATATAAAATATAAATTTTCTTAATATAATGTTTTCATATTTTTTAGGTTAGTCTTATATGAATGTGATGTCATAAATGACATGATATTTTATAAAATGGTATTTTTTCACACTTCAAATAAAAAAATTATTATAGAAAAATTTAAAAAAAATCCTAAGATAATACTCTAATTATAATTTGAATAAAATGTAATTATTTATAAAAATAAATAATTAATAAATGTATATATTTAATTATTTAAATAAAAACATAATATCATGAAAACTATTTTTATTGAAAAATTACTTCCTAAACATCTGTAGTGTTTTGTCTTCTTTAAAATAAATTTATAAATAGTTGGATATTGAAATTTTAGTTTTTAAATTTTAATGATTTCCTATTAATATAAACTTTTATTTGTAATCAACATAATTTAATAATCTAATATACTATAGACTTTTTAAAATTATTCATTGAAAAACATCAATTTTAACATATCGAAAAAGAGAATAATCATATATAATTGTATTAATTTATTGTTATTATTTTATAAATAAACGACTATATTATTCATGTATTTTTAAAATACAATTGTTATTTTTAGTGAAGTATTGTGTTATTTTTGTTTTACATTCAAAAAATCTATTAATGGTAATATTAATTTAATGGATCAAAAATATCAGATCATTAAAACATTATCATCATTTTCTTCTACAAATATAAATCTCTCTATATTTTCACCCATCTAACATGAAATTAGTGGTTCATCTTTAACCTGAGATTGTTTAAATATAATTGTCTTTATAGGACCATCAAAAATTCTATGTAAATCAAAATTATGATATTTTGGACCTAAACATCCCTAATTTCATGATTCCTCCCATATACAACTCAATGAATGTTATCCTTATCATGGAATCTACCCGCTTAAACCATAAACACATTATTGAAAATAATTGTTTCACATATGATTCACATACAAAAATCTTTATTAATGTAAAATTGTAATTCCTTATAGACCATATCACATATGTTTCTTTATAACTACATTACATAGAATGAAGAAAAGTATGAATACAAACATTTTATGATACTACAAATAAAATTGTAATGTTAGACTAAATCATTATCTACCAAAAAAGAAAACAAAAGTTATGATTCCCCTTCTTAGGCATGATATTTGCGTATGTTTTTTTAGATGGAATGATTACATATAAAACTATATAATCTATCTGACAGTCAATAATTCAATTTCTCAATAATTCACCATCGTGACATTATTAGATGATTTTAATACAATTATCTTATTTATTATTTATGTATAATTTTCAATACCTAAAAATTTCCGACATTGAAAAATGTTTTTATAATTAAAAACACATTACCTTATCAGTTTAAATCATCAGTAAAGGTTACTATGTAACTATACCCACCCCTTGTTTGAGATCTCATTGGTCTACATAGGTCAGTATGTATAAGAACAAATAATAATAACATATTCTACTAAAAGATGATTTAATGATATTTTCTAGTAATAAAGAATCTGTTCTATCAAATTATTCTTAATTAAAAGAGTTAATATATTCATCTATATAGATCATCTGAATTGATTTATTATTTATATAACCATGGATATGTTTTCAAATACAACTAATGTTAGAATCAACCATTACATTTTCAAATTGAATACTATATATTATATTATACGTTATTAAAATATATAAACTATTCATAAAAATACTATTAAAAAACATTAATTTATATGGAAAATTACTCTTATTTTTTAAAATAATAAAAATTATTATTTAAAAATATATTAAAATTATTTTTTATTTTGGTCTCAGTACTAAAATAATTTTCTAATTCAAAAAAAAATCAAACAAGTAGTTTTTGGGAAAATGTTCCAACATCCATTAGAGTAACTCATTCCCAATTTCTAACAAGTAGATATACTCAACCATTCTCCATCACTCTCAAATTCTTCATTTTTGTTTATCATCAAAAATTATGATCCACATCTAGTTCCAATACCTATGATTCAAAATTTTAGTCCTTAATTTCAAAAATATTCACTTTAATATCCTTTTAATTAATCTCTTGAAAAACATTTATCAATAATAGATACCAATAATTAATTAATTTTATATTATAGCTATAAAAATTGTAAAAATGACAATCACAATACATGTGATAATATATAGAGAAGTCATGTATGTGGTCCAGTGTCCTATTTTGTATCTCTTTGTTAAAGGAATTGAACCAATGCACTGCCACTAAAAATTATAACCCCAAACAACATATCCATTTAGTGATTGAAGAGATATATTTCATTAACTAATGACTCCACATTTTCATGATTTAATAATTTATATTTTTATGATGGTGTTTATTGAAATCATATCCCATAAGACTCTTAGATAGTTGAGTAAAGGACTATTGGACTAAACAAAACATATATATGAAACTCAACTATATTCCTAAAATTTCTTAACTCACAGGGTTTCATTTCTAATATACACCTAAATATCATAATGGAATATGGTTACCTAATTTTTTTTTGTGATTAACATAAAACATGTATTAAAATGTAAATCCATTAGAACATTTAATTATTTTTAATGTTTCCTCCTTTTTCCTTGGATTTTTTATAGTTTTTCAGGTGCTCTCTAGTTGAAAAGATGCATGAATTTGGGGACCTTATTAGAAAGATTCCAAATCACCAATGGTTATCATAGTGTGTTCAATAGAGTGAAATGACTTGTCAAAGGGGATACATGGGATCTTCTTGCAGATATGTGTTTTTCATGGAACCATTTCATGACCTTATGATGGTCATGCGACCACATGTCACTTGTGAGATTTTTTTATTTGTGAGCCTTTTTATTCTTTATTATTCCTTTTCATTATCGGGAATATAAAAACCTATATTCAGGTAAATAGTTCCTTTTGATTTTTCCAAAGATCATTTGGTAGGAGATAATAATATAAATTAGTATAAAACTCACCATTTTCTATCATATTGTTAATATCATATGATTCTAAACCATTTATGTATTTGGATTTATTAATAGATAGTTATTTTTGAACACATTCCATTCTAAATTTTATCCTTAGGATATTATTTCAACAAAATACTAAATAAAAAAATGTTATGATAATATTAAAAAGAATTTGATTCTAAGAATAATATATCATAATGATATGATGTATTTCCCAATGAATCCATCCTTCTAATTCAGCCATTTTATACTTTATTAGCCATATATATTTCCTGGATATAACTATGTGATGAAGCTCAAATTTTCATATATTTTATTCTGTATATAATTTTTGATAATCCCAAAATAGTGTTATTGATTGGGTAATTGTCATATTTTTAGGTTTTTTTGTTATTTTGAGCGTAAATGGGAAAAATGCATAATTTTGGATTTTAGAATGTTTTTTATATCATGTTTATTTTAGCCATTTAATAGAAAATATATGTCCAAATGTTTTGATTAATTTTTTTAGAATCCTGAATTTATTTCTTTCAACTTTTCCTTCTAGACCAGGAGCTGATTCGACCATCTAAAGGGCCTAACAATTCATTAAAGGTTTATATTTTTCCGGGCAGAGAGCGTGGAACCCACCCCTATAACAGAACCCAAACTCATCCTACAAATATACAAATGATGTTTCTCCACCTGGAATAGAACGAGGAATGATAGGAACGACGCAACAAAAAATATAGCGGAGCTCTAAATCCATTAAGGTGGACATTTAATGACATACCTTTGGAGAAACCTTCCTGGAAGCTACTTCCCGAAACAGAAACCGCCAATGAAAAATTCATAACTCCTACAGACGGTGGCCCAATGAGCTGATATTTGGAGGCAGAATGGAATACACATGAAGGAACAAAATTTATGAAGGGTTCCACTTGTAAATCGTCCATTTTTTGGGACAAAAAGGTACAAATTGTTGGGGTCCAGAATTCTTCCTATAAAAGGAGGGCCTCACCTCCTTCCCAAATCATATCATTATATATTCCATTTCTTCAAGGCACCAAGGAGGATATCTCCACAAAGGGAGGTCTGCCCCAAATCTTCCCCATTTCATTTTTTATTCATTTATTTTCTATATTTTTGTTTTAGTTTTTAATTTTAATATAGATTTCTAAAAAAATTCATGCACTGTTTTTTATTGCGTCCACCCATCCACCGTCATTTATTCTTCACATCTTACCATCATGAACTAAAATACTCATGATCACGAGTAAATAATCTGAGGAATATTCCTATAGATTAATCAGGTTCTTGAACCTAAGACCATGTTTTTAATATTTTTTGATTCAATTCTAAGGATAATTTATATTTGGTGCAATCCTAAATGTGATTGTCTAAAGTTAATCTTCTTACTCTGTATCCATTTTCCCTCGATTGAGGAGTTGAATAGAGGGTGTTCTTGGTGATATTTAATTATAATTTCATTCATAATAGTGGTAGACTAAGGTTTTCACATATACAATGGAGTGTGTACACTATGAATATTTGATGCTGGTCAATAATAGTGCTCCCTAAAAGTTCACCCGGGAGAACTTCCTTTCATCCATAATTCCATTTTGTTTATAATTTAATTTTAATTTGATTTGAATGTTTGAATTTCATTAATTTTCATAAATCCTATTTAATTTATAAAATATAAAACAACAAAAAGAAGTAATTTAGGTGAATTATATTATGTGATTGAATAACTGAGAAAGCTCCTCAAGTGAGGCGACCCTAGTCAGCCACTATACTGCACTAGGAAAACATAAAAATATGCCTTTTCCATTTCCTATGACAGTCGTGCATCAAAACCAGCACCATTTCCAGAAATCCAAATAGTATTTTACTTCTCTATTTCAATTTTCACATTGTATATATATTTTCATTTCTAAAAAAAATTAAAAAAATTAAAATTTCCATGATGTAACCAAATTACAATTGTTATGCATGGAATGAAAACTCACGGGTGCAACAACAACAAGAGGATGATACTTTAGCGTATAACAGATCCTTGGTGAATGAACTTAAAGGGGCCATATAAGGAATAAGGATTCAAATAGAAAAGCTAACATAGTATGTCTATACTTCCCAAGAGCAATCCAAACCTGAGCTAGAACCAAAACCAGAACGAGTAGTGGAAGAGATTTCACCTATCAATTTTTATGATAAAGAACTAAAGGTGCATGAGAAAGAATATTTAAATAAACTAATCATATCATCCTGAACTCAACCATTGATTGAGGATTTCCCAAAAGTACACATTCATGCTGATTCACTCATGGAAGATCAACATTATTTGGAAGAATCCTGGAAGAACATTGTTGATGATAACTTGAAACATGTTCTTCCAATCCTTGATGATGAAACACCAGAAACATTCTACCTATATCTTGCTTTGGAAGATTATGAAGATGACTCACCTGTTGAGATTATGTTTCCAATGGTCACAATTTCCAAGCTGACTTACTTGAAAGGTAAGATTTTATTATTTATTCATCATGTTTTAATCATATTCACACTAAATTGTTTTCTAACATATCTTTCTTTGAAATTTATGATATAACACAAATAGAGTAGACAGTGGATGTTAAATAAGAAACCACTCAAGTGGTGGTGATTGAAGAAGAAGAACTAGGGAATATGGGGGTGTGACTACCTCCTCCACAAAATATTGCATACCATATGGAGGACGATACCACTGAAGTTAAAAGAGAGCACCCTTATCTTCTATTACCTCCCAATTCAAACATAAAATTTCACCTTTATTCTTTCTGGGTGACTGGGAACATACTTATCTTCTTTGGGGTTATCTACTTTCACATTTTACACATGGATATTGTGAAAAATCACATGTGGTGTTTCATCTCAATGAAACCAAACCCACCTTCTGATTGGTGATAATCCACTGAAACTGCCTGGCTAGGGGTAGTAAAAACATAGCACCCACTTGGGGGGTCTAAACCAAGAATTATCTCTTTTCTATTCTCATTATATTTTTATTTATTTATTTCTCTTATGTATTTTCATTATTTTAATGTAGTCTTAATGTGGTAGCTACTAGGAGCTTAGCTCAAGGAATCCACATAAAAAATAATGTCAGTCTGTATATTTCCTTCCCTTGGATTTTCTACCTTTATATTAATATTTTATTTAGTGGAAATGAGGGTTAGTAAAATTTTAGTGTAGGGGAGTGTCAACATGCTTAGTTAATATTGTGTGATTTTCATTTTTTATTATATTTTTTTGTATTTTTTAGCTTTAATGAATATTCATATAAATTTTCACACATCAATTGTTTTTAAAATATTTGAAATGATTTACAAAATAAATAATTTTAAATGATTTTTGATGTGAAAACATTTTGATTGAATTGGATTGTCAATACTTTTTATGATTTTGACTGATTTTTGAAATCCATGATTATGAGACACTGACTCAAAATATTTTTCCAATCCTATGAGGTATTCTAACCCACTTTTACATATTCTTCATAATACCCATACCTTCATGAGGGAAACATGAATTTTATGTGAGAACCAGAATTAGTGAATTTTCTCTTTTGAAGATTTGGAATTCATGGAATGTATTTGATATGATTGAGGCATCTCTTTTGATATCCACATTTTATCATGATACCCACATTTACATTTTTCTTTCGTAAGCCCTTAAATTCCCTGAATTGACTTATAGGTTTAAACCACATTACAATATAATTTTTCCTTACCTACCCTCACTTTTAGTATTTTTCCATGGTTATTTCATGTTGGTGAATGTGGGAAGTTCCTTTTTTTTCATTCATTGGGATGTGTATCATTTCTGTGTGGTTCTAGGTGTCTGTAAATATTTTGGGTAGTAGGGGAATTGTGCAATTGATGTCATTTCATTGTGCTTTATTTGTTTCATCCATTAATCTTTAAAAAATGAAAAAAATGGATATGAGCATGAATTACTCATTGTAAAATATTTTATGACTCATGTACCTCTCAAAAATCAAGGGCATGAACTGTAATTTATTCATTGTATTCAATTTCCAGCTCATCCTCCATGAAAAAATGAAAATAATGAAAATAATGGTGTGCCTTTCTGGAGCTTTGAAAAAAACGGATAACTTAGATGATATCATTCATTATAATCACTTATTGGATCATGTACCATGTTAGAAGAGGGGTGTTGTTGTTTTTCGCATTCCTAAGTGTGATTTCGAGAGGAATTACCTGAATTTTCCCTTGATATAATCATTCATTGTACTTAAAAGTCCAACCTCCTCTTTCTAGCCTATAACATTTTCAATAATTTTCCCACCAACCTTAAACCACAAGAATCATTTGAACCATTAATTAAAGAACTCATGATAGAATTTATTTTCATGTTCCTCACTGTTGAGAAATGAAAATTTTCACAAGTCTATGGTGACACATATGATTTCCAAGTATGAGTAATACTCTAGAATCAATTTTTATTGATTGACGAGTTACATAAATTTAATGTGAGGTGGGTAGTGATTGGGACATGGATTTATTTATGAGGTTGAACAAATTAAATTTATTGAAATGAAAATGAGAGTTAATTATTTTTAATGTTGATACAAGATGGAATTCTATTTTGGATAAGATCATTGATATTTTCTCATTTCTGATTGTTGTGTGGAATTTGATTTGGATAAAAGATGGTTACCGAAGAGTGAAATGCTTAATTTTGGAGAGTGATGAAGATCAAATTTCTATATATTATATACTTTAAATTAATTTTTATAATCCAACCATAGATTTATTGAATGGGTAATTGTCACCTTTAAGTTTTAGTGTTATTTTGAGTCTAAATGAGAACAATGAATAATTCTGGATTTTAGACATATTTTTACATGAAGGGTATTTTATTCATTTCATAGAAAATATTTGTCCAAATTTTGTGACTAATATTTTTTTAGAATCCGGATATTATTTACTTCAACTTTTTCTTCTAAACCAGTAGATGATTTGTCCATCTAAAGGGCCTAACAATTTATAGATTTTTGACATTTTTTTGAGCAAAAAACGTGGAACCAACCACTGTAACGGAAGCCAAACTCAGCCTACACAAATCCAAATTAGGTGATTCCACCTACGATTGAACTAGAACAGATATAAAACACCCTAAAAAAATTTAGGTGAGTTATGAAGTCGTTAATTTGGCCATTTAATGACATAATTTTGGAGGAACCATCCTGGAATCTTCGTCCAGAAACAGAAACCACCAATGAAAATTTAATAACTCCTACAAACGATGGCACAATGTGCTGAAATTTGGAGGATGAATGGAATAAACATAAAGGAACATCATTTAATAAGGGGTCCATGCATAAATCAGATATTTATAAGGACAAAAATGGACAAACTCTCGGGGTCTAGAATTGTACCGATAAAAGGAGGGCCTCACCTCCTTCCCAAATCATCCCATTCTCCATTCCATTACCTCAAGGCACCAAGGAGGAGATCTCCAAGGAGGTATGTAAGCCATAATTATTCCTCATTTAAATTATTTATATAATTATTTTATTTATTTATTTTTTATTATTCAATTATAATTTGGATATCTAATAATTTCATGCATTATTTTTTTATTTTTTCCACCCATCCACCAGCTTTTATTATTCACATATTACCATCAATAACTGTAATAATCATGATCATGAGTAACTAATCTGAGGAATATCTCGAGGGTGTAATCAGGTTCTTGAACTGGCCCCATGTAGAGACCCGAAGCCTGACGTACATGGACATTACATTACTTTTTCGGAATACTTAGTACATAACAAAAACACACACACAAGGATCGTAATAGTTTAGTGTCTTTGGAAACTCGGAACGTAGTCTTCTAATCGTGGTGAAAGATCTTCAATATCTCCCATAAAGATCTTCCCTTTTTTTTATACCTAAAACCTTTCTTTATATCCTGGGGAAAAGAAAACATAAAAGGGTGAGCTCAAATGCTCAGTAAGGGTATACAAAAGAAAAATCAATCACATCATATTCATAAGAACATAACTTTTTGGAAATCTTAACCTGCAAAAGAGAGCATAATATCTTAACATGGAACAAATCATAGAAGTGAAAATGAGATCACCATAATCATAACATGAAACTTGAAACTTTGTGGCATGCACACATAATCATGGAAAATCATTTCTTGTTAGTCATGACTCATTGCCAAGACTATCTTAGTGGACAAAGTCCCTTTCTGAACCGAGTTCACTCCTCGTTTCAGTCCTGTATCACTGAACCGAAATAACCTTCCGTTCCAGCCATGTCTATCTCATGAGATATAAAGTCTTTACCCAATGCATTGGAGGGAGATATAGGTCCCACCCATCTTATAATGAATCCTTTCTTATGTGTGCCACATAATCATAAAACATACATCATCGCATAACACATGTAACAAAAATGGGATTCTTGAAACATCATGACATCATAAATCAATTCATATAAGATAAAGGAATTCATAAAAATAATTCCATCACAACATGAACAAATCAATTTAATAATAGGGATAAAAACAGAACCCTTTATTATCTTAGATGGAAAATCATTTTGATAAAACACTTGAATTGAATTCTTGAGGAAAATATCATTTCTTCTTCAAAATCAATTTCTTTTCACAAAACATCATGCAATTTTAAAAGAAAGAGATTTTATTGAAAATAGTCATGAAATCTTTTAGAGGAAGCTTCATTAAAATAAGGCTTTATAAAACAGTAGAAATCCGTTCGTGCCGTATAAGTTAAAAAAAACATTCTTCGTACTTTTGTCGGAAAAGTCAAAAAAGTACCTCGTACGGAAAAACGACAAAATATTCCTTTCATATTATTTACTAAAAACTCACATAAGGGTAAAATTGGATTTAAACTATTGAAATTTGATGGAAACAATATTACATATTAAGGGAACATGGATGTGGATGATAAAATACACCCCAGTAAATACTTACGAATAAACAATCTCGGATAAAAATGAGATTGTGATATTTCCCTTACCTTAGGTCCGACTTGCTTTGTAAGTGTCCGAACCTCCTGTATAATGATTTAAATCATGTTATTGACTTATTACAGAATCATATTAATTGTTATGATATCATATATGGTTCACTTATGACATTATATTACCCGTTCTTTCGTAAATTCCATGTTAAAGAAGCGTTTTGGGTAAAATCGTTTCATTTATCGTAGGTGTTTTCACTTGTTGTTCTTGACATCATTATTACTTATATCATGATTTACTTACTTCCAGAATATAAAATATGATTTATATATCATATATATTCAGTATATATATATATATATATAATAGATAGATAAATAAAATGAAAAACACCGTTCATGGAGACGGTAGTCCGTACGTACGCATGAACACTGTTTTTCTTTCCTTATTGTCTTGAAATGGAAGTAAGTGGATGACATACATATGTATATATATACATAAATCCAGTAGCTTTATAATGTCATATATTTCATTATTATTTCTTATATATACATTATAATCATTCTTAAATGGTTAACATGGAGAATGAATCTCATCGCGTCGTGGAGACGGTAGTCCGTACATACGCACGAGCGATGATATCATTTCTATAAATATTGAATTGAATTGGAGTGGATTATACAATATATCAGAATCAATATGATGTTGTAATAACTATGTATAGTTATTCTTTACACCATTATACCCATCCATGTAAGGTGGTGGTGGAAAATAGATTACACCACGGCGTGGAGACGGTATTCCGTACGTACGCACGCGCGGTGATTTCTTTTTCCGCAGGATGGATAGATGATGAAATAGGGTTGTTTCATACTTATAATAAAATATCAGTATATGAGTGATACTGATGTTATTACTTCATAATGAAACAACCTAAGAAGAAGAAGTGGAAGAAGAAATAAAGATGAAAGAATTGGTAACGGTAATTACCTCTTCTTTGAAGTGCCTCTTTGAGACCTCCTATTAGGGAACTAGAATTGGTCTTTGAGGAAGACCAGAACCTCTAGGATGTTTCTAGGGAAGTGTAGAGGAGAAATTGGCAGGGGTTGGCCGAGCTTGAGTGCTCAAATTGGTGTGAGGAGGAGGGGGAGGAGGTGTCCTTTTATAAGGGAGGAGAGGGGCAACTTAGGAATATCTCAAAATATTATTTTATATTAAAGTCAAAATCGGTTTATAATGGTTCCAAAGGGTATTATTTCGAAGCTAAAGTGGGGATGGGTCGAAATCCTATCAACCAATAGAATTTAGACAAGTGTAGGATATTATTTTAACCTTATCAATTAAATTTAACTCTAAGTTAAATAATTTAACTTTTACCATGTCTTTTTGTTTTCTTTCACTATATGGTTAATAAACTTACTATAACATGCCAAACGAACCCCAAATTGTTTATTATTAATATATATATCCTTATCTAAGTCATTTGGCCGAACTTTAGATTTTTAGGAATACAATAACAATTAATAATATAATATTTGATTTAAAAACTATTTTGTGTCAATTTTGACACTATTTGATATATGATTTTTGTGAAAGTCATAACAGAATTAAATGTTCGAACCAAGTTGATTAAATCAACATTAATATATCATATTAACCTAGAAAATTAGTGGAATTCATAAAAAATCTCAAATTACATTTATTTTGGTGTTTATAACATTAATTATGTCAATATTTCATTAATAAGATAATTACTACATCATCGTTGTGTCATAAATATATTAAATTATTTGATGTCTAAAAATTACAAATAAAATACAATCATGTAGGAAATCTTTTTATCTTTCTAATGAATATTTACAATCGAATTTATCTTATGTATAACCCCATATTAAAAATGATTTACTTATTAAACTTTGATTTTAACTATTTTAACCTTTCTTTAAATAAATTAATAATAAATGTCCTAATCTAATCCAAGTGGGCCTAAATGGTCATATTTTATTCCTAAGTTTGTTTTTGGTCGAATTACACTTGTCCAATAGAATTAGGACATGTGTTAGGGTAATAGTAATATCATATTTACCCTTAGTTACCCTATTTACTATTAACCGCGGTAAAAAAAATAAAAAGTTACTATTCACCAAAAAATTATTTTCATCTCATTGAACCACATTTTAGTCCTTGATATTAACCGTGTCTCTCGGATTTTTGAAATTCCATTCACAGAAGCGGTAAAATTAAGTTTTATGAAAAATTCAGTTTTTTTTAACTACCACTTAGTAGTTTCACTATTCATCAAAAATTGATGTTTTTCAGAACAATGCCAAAATTTCATCCTAAGCTATATTTCATATTCCGAATTCAAAAATGAAGTCTATTTTACCAAATTCATAACATAGAAGTTGCATTAATTAATTTTATAATTAAATCCCGCTGTTAAAATAAATAGCGTGTTTTTAGGAAACAATATATATCAAAAGATTGACACTTGATTATGTCTGGTTTAAATGTGAAATTACAACCAATGACGAACATTGTATTAAATTGTAAAAATATATTCTAAATATACTTTAAAACCACTCAAATTAATAATTTATCACTATTAATTATTTCGATTAAAAAAGTTGTTTTTAATTATAATTTAGTAATTTTCACTATTCATCAGAATATGAAAGTTATCCGAAAAGTACCAAAATTTCACCTTAGGCTAAATTCGATACTCCGAATCCAAAAAATGAAGTTCATTTTGAAAAATAAGATTTACAGAGTTTTAAAAAGTGGTTATTACTATTCATAACGGCTAGTTTTAATAATATTTTAATAGCATATCGTTGTTTAGTGAAACTCGGTGTTGCGTACAACACACGCTATCGAGGAAGGTTGCGATTGCGTGTAATTCAAGCCAGGTCAAAGAAGTGTATTGTGAAAGATCCTTTTGGTGTAGAGTATAACACAAGACATTAAAAAGAATATTTTTCATAAAATCTCGGGCTGTTACATTCTACCCCCCTTAAAATGAATTTCGCCCTCGAAATTCGTCGGGGTTATAAATGGTTTACTATTCGAAAGTTTCTTTAATAGAAACCCACATCGTAAAAAGGAATACCAAAACTTGTCTTTAAAAACTAAAGTATGAAATGTAACGATTACCCAAATAAACTAATCACTGGGTTTCCACATAGGTGAAAATATGGATATGAAAGAGAAATCTAACCATCATGTTCTGATGGAGAGTGGTAGAGAACATGGCTATGGAAAAGCCAGTAATCACAAATCCATAGATTTGTGATGATATAAGGTACCATCTGATTCATCAGGTATAAGATCACTAGGAAAACATTTTTGGTTTTCAAGATCATTTCCCTAAAGTTGAAAATTTGAATTAGAATAAATACTTACTTTATTTTGGTACAATCTCACTGTTGTTCGTGCCTTGAACAATTTCCACTTCATCTCATAAATAAATGAAGTTGAATTTGTTATTCGTGAAGTGTTAGCAGATCATGTGATAGAATGACTGTTCATTCCATCTGTCTCAAAAGGTTAGCAAAAGTTATTAAATATACATAAGTCATTCTATAGTGAGATTAATCATATATGGTTCCTAAAATGGACTTATACTTAATATAATAAAACTAGTTTCTACTAAACAGGGACTTCCTGTAGGTCAGTGGTAGGCGATAAAGGCCAGTCGCACTTCGGTTGTGGGTTCGATTCCTACAGCCTTGTCCGAAGCGATGGGCTGTCGCACGTCCTGCAGGTTGTCCTTTTTCCAAAACTATATAACGTCCCATCAATAATATCGAAAATCTTCTATCCTTAAACAATACTAACTTATGTCCAACAAAATCCAGTCTAATCTTTAGGCTTATACATAATACAGCAGTCCACTCTCATAATATAGTGACAACGATTACCAGAGATTTAATACTGTCGTTGATCCCCACATATCATAAGATATGTCTTGTTGGTCACATTCCAAACATTCAATGTCCTTAATCGTGTATTCTCTTGAATACCTTAGTGAAAACATGAGTGCTGTTAAAAGTTACCAAAATCCTCAAAATTCTATATACTCAAACCATGATATCACTTAGTCCTTATATCAATCATGAGCTCATGAATACTATCAAACATTTAATTTTCTTCTTATCCCTTCATTATGCGCATATCATCTACATTCCAAAAATATCTGAATAACCTTTCATGGATACTGGTAACATTAATCATACACTTTCAAAACACAAGGAAAGGCAACAGTGTAACAATCCATAGATGTCTCTTTATTCCAAAATTACACATGATAAACATGTAATCATTCCACTACATTCTCAAACCATTGACCGAGCTTCAAAAATTCTTTCATCTCACATATCATTTGTAGTCTCTTCATCATAATCCACATAAATACTACCCATATGACCATACTGATTCTCTTCATGAGTCTTTCCCTTAGGGCATTTGTTTTCATAATGCCCATACATTCCACATTTAAAACACTTAACCATTTTTGATGTCGTAGCAATACCATTATCCTCATCCATGGTGTTAACCGACCCTTTTCCTTTGCACTTACTTGCTTTGTGTCCTTCTTTTCCACACCCAAAGCATCTTCCAGTTCCCTTGAAACATTCTCCTTGATGCCTCTTCCCACATGATTTACATAGGGGAAATTGAACTTTCTTTCCTCTATGATCGTCATGGAACTCCATCTTTCTCTTATTAGTCGAGTCAGGAAACTTACCAAATTTTACTTTATTGATCATATTGTGAGATTTCTGATTTGGCATAATAATGATGTTTGGACTTCCAAATCCCATTTCATTTGGTTTCTCAAGAAGAATATCATTCCATTGTCCATCATATCCTCCATTATCATGAATCACCTTGTTTCCAACCATTTTCTAAAACCCAAAAAGAATCGTGTTAGATGCAAAAATCATAATAAAGGGGGAGTAACTTAAATATCTATCATCTTTGGTTTAATCTAATATCGTTACCATAGTTCTAGGACTATATCCTATACGTATACTTATCCTTAGGGGCATCCCTAGACATACCTTAGAAATATCTCTAGGGATCTCACTAACGTTTTCGTATCCTAGTTTCCAAAGGTTGACTAAACCTTTCCTCTGATACCAACTGTAGAGACCCGAAGCCTGACGTACATGGACATTACATTACTTTTTCGGAATAATTAGTACATAACAAAAACACACACACAAGGATCGTAATAGTTTAGTGTCTTTGGAAACTCGGAACGTAGTCTTCTAATCGTGGTGAAAGATCTTCAATATCTCCCATAAAGATCTTCCCTTTTTTTTATACCTAAAACATTTCTTTATATCCTGGGGAAAAGAAAACATAAAAGGGTGAGCTCAAATGCTCAGTAAGGGTATACAAAAGAAAAATCAATCACATCATATTCATAAGAACATAACTTTTTGGAAATCTTAACCTGCAAAAGAGAGCATAATATCTTAACATGGAACAAATCATAGAAGTGAAAATGAGATCACCATAATCATAACATGAAACTTGAAACTTTGTGGCATGCACACATAATCATGGAAAATCATTTCTTGTTAGTCATGACTCATTGCCAAGACTATCTTAGTGGACAAAGTCCCTTTCTGAACCGAGTTCACTCCTCGTTTCAGTCCTGTATCACTGAACCGAAATAACCTTCCGTTCCAGCCATGTCTATCTCATGAGATATAAAGTCTTTACCCAATGCATTGGAGGGAGATATAGGTCCCACCCATCTTATAATGAATCCTTTCTTATGTGTGCCACATAATCATAAAACATACATCATCGCATAACACATGTAACAAAAATGGGATTCTTGAAACATCATGACATCATAAATCAATTCATATAAGATAAAGGAATTCATAAAAATAATTCCATCACAACATGAACAAATCAATTTAATAATAGGGATAAAAACAGAACCCTTTATTATCTTAGATGGAAAATCATTTTGATAAAACACTTGAATTGAATTCTTGAGGAAAATATCATTTCTTCTTCAAAATCAATTTCTTTTCACAAAACATCATGCAATTTTAAAAGAAAGAGATTTTATTGAAAATAGTCATGAAATCTTTTAGAGGAAGCTTCATTAAAATAAGGCTTTATAAAACAGTAGAAATCCGTTCGTGCCGTATAAGTTAAAAAAAAACATTCTTCGTACTTTTGTCGGAAAAGTCAAAAAAGTACCTCGTACGGAAAAACGACAAAATATTCCTTTCATATTCTTTACTAAAAACTCACATAAGGGTAAAATTGGATTTAAACTATTGAAATTTGATGGAAACAATATTACATATTAAGGGAACATGGATGTGGATGATAAAATACACCCCAGTAAATACTTACGAATAAACAATCTCGGATAAAAATGAGATTGTGATATTTCCCTTAACCTTAGGTCCGACTTGCTTTGTAAGTGTCCGAACCTCCTGTATAATGATTTAAATCATGTTATTGACTTATTACAGAATCATATTCATTGTTATGATATCATATATGGTTCACTTATGACATTATATTACCCGCTCTTTCGTAAATTCCATGTTAAAGAAGCGTTTTGGGTAAAATCGTTTCATTTATCGTAGGTGTTTTCACTTGTTGTTCTTGACATCATTATTACTTATATCATGATTTACTTACTTCCAGAATATAAAATATGATTTATATATCATATATATTCAGTATATATATATATATATATAATAGATAGATAAATAAAATGAAAAACACCGTTCATGGAGACGGTAGTCCGTACGTACGCATGAACGCTGTTTTTCTTTCCTTATTGTCTTGAAATGGAAGTAAGTGGATGACATACATATGTATATATATACATAAATCCAGTAGCTTTATAATGTCATATATTTCATTATTATTTCTTATATATACATTATAATCATTCTTAAATGGTTAACATGGAGAATGAATCTCATCGCGTCGTGGAGACGGTAGTCCGTACGTACGCACGAGCGATGATATCATTTCTATAAATATTGAATTGAATTGGAGTGGATTATACAATATATCATAATCAATATGATGTTGTAATAACTATGTATAGTTATTCTTTACACCATTATACCCATCCATGTAAGGTGGTGGTGGAAAATAGATTACACCACGGCGTGGAGACGGTATTCCGTACGTACGCACGCGCGGTGCTTTCTTTTTCCGCAGGATGGATAGATGATGAAATAGGGTTGTTTCATACTTATAATAACATATCAGTATATGAGTGATACTGATGTTATTACTTCATAATGAAACAACCTAAGAAGAAGAAGTGGAAGAAGAAATAAAGATGAAAGAATTGGTAACGGTAATTACCTCTTCTTTGAAGTGCCTCTTTGAGACCTCCTATTAGGGAACTAGAATTGGTCTTTGAGGAAGACCAGAACCTCTAGGATGTTTCTAGGGAAGTGGAGAGGAGAAATTGTCAGGGGTTGGCCGAGCTTGAGTGCTCAAATTGGTGTGAGGAGGAGGGGGAGGAGGTGTCCTTTTATAAGGGAGGAGAGGGGCAACTTAGGAATATCTCAAAATATTATTTTATATTAAAGTCAAAATCGGTTTATAATGGTTACAAAGGGTATTATTTCGAAGCTAAAGTGGGGATGGGTCGAAATCCTATCAACCAATAGAATTTAGACAAGTTTAGGATATTATTTTAACCTTATCAATTAAATTTAACTCTAAGTTAAATAATTTAACTTTTACCATGTCTTTTTGTTTTCTTTCACTATATGGTTAATAAACTTACTATAACATGCCAAACGAACCCCAAATTGTTTATTATTAATATATATATCCTTATCTAAGTCATTTGGCCGAACCTTAGATTTTTAGGAATACAATAACAATTAATAATATAATATTTGATTTAAAAACTATTTTGTGTCAATTTTGACACTATTTGATATATGATTTTTGTGAAAGTCATAACAGAATTAAATGTTCGAACCAAGTTGATTAAATCAACATTAATATATCATAGTAACCTAGAAAATTAGTGGAATTCATAAAAAATCTCAAATTACATTTATTTTGGTGTTTATAACATTAATTATGTCAATATTTCATTAATAAGATAATTACTGCATCATCGTTGTGTCATAAATATATTAAATTATTTGATGTCTAAAAATTACAAATAAAATACAATCATGTAGGAAATCTTTTTATATTTCTAATGAATATTTAAAATCGAATTTATCTTATGTATAACCCCATATTAAAAATGATTTACTTATTAAACATTGATTTTAACTATTTTAACCTTTCTTTAAATAAATTAATAATAAATGTCCTAATCTAATCCAAGTGGGCCTAAATGGTCATATTTTATTCCTAAGTTTGTTTTTGGTCGAATTACACTTGTCCAATAGAATTAGGACATGTGTTAGGGTAATAGTAATATCATATTTACCCTTAGTTACCCTATTTACTATTAACCGCGGTAAAAAAAATAAAAAGTTACTATTCACCAAAAAATTATTTTCATCTCATTGAACCACATTTTAGTCCTTGATATTAACCGTGTCTCTCGGATTTTTGAAATTCCATTCACAGAAGCGGTAAAATTAAGTTTTATGAAAAATTCAGTTTTTTTTAACTACCACTTAGTAGTTTCACTATTCATCAAAAATTGATGTTTTTCAGAACAATGCCAAAATTTCATCCTAAGCTATATTTCATATTCCGAATTCAAAAATGAAGTCTATTTTACCAAATTCATAACATAGAAGTTGCATTAATTAATTTTATAATTAAATCCCGCTGTTAAAATAAATAGCGTGTTTTTAGGAAACAATATATATCAAAAGATTGACACTTGATTATGTCTGGTTTAAATGTGAAATTACAACCAATGACGAACATTGTATTAAATTGAAAAAATATATTCTAAATATACTTTAAAACCACTCAAATTAATAATTTATCACTATTAATTATTTCGATTAAAAAAGTTGTTTTTAATTATAATTTAGTAATTTTCACTATTCATCAGAATATGAAAGTTATCCGAAAAGTACCAAAATTTCACCTTAGGCTAAATTCGATACTCCGAATCCAAAAATGAAGTTCATTTTGAAAAATAAGATTTACAGAGTTTTAAAAAGTGGTTATTACTATTCATAACGGCTAGTTTTAATAATATTTTAATAGCATATCGTTGTTTAGTGAAACTCGGTGTTGCGTACAACACACGCTATCGAGGAAGGTTGCGATTGCGTGTAATTCAAGCCAGGTCAAAGAAGTGTATTGTGAAAGATCCTTTTGGTGTAGAGTATAACACAAGACATTAAAAAGAATATTTTTCATAAAATCTCGGGCTGTTACACCCCATGTTTTCAATATTCCTTGAGTAAATTCTAAGGATATTTTATAGTGGGTGTAATCCTCACTGTGATTGTCTAATGTATAACTTCTTAATCTACAACATTTTCCCCTCGATTGAGGAGGTGAATGGAGGGTGTGAAAGGTGATCGTTAAGTATAATTTTAATTTATAACAGGGTTAGGCTATGGTTTTTACACATACAATGGAGTGTGTACACTAAGAATATTTGATGTTAGTCAATGAAGGTGCTCCCTGAAAGTTCTCTTGGGAGAATGTCCTTTTGTCCATAATTCAATTTTGTTTATAATTTAATATTAATTAGAGTTGAATTTTTGAATTTCATTTATTTTCATAAATTCCATTTATTTAATAAAATATAAAACAACAAAAATAAGTATTTTAGGTGAATTAGATTAAGTGTGTCAATAACTGAGAACGCTCCTCAAGTGAGAAAACCCTGGTCGGCCACTATGATGGACTAGGAAAACATAAAAATACTCTCTTTAAACTTCCTATGACAGGCGTGCGTCACTATGATGCTTTAATATATGTTCTATAATACTTCTTGACCTAATAACATAATGTAATTTTTATAGAAATATTTCATACTGGTTCATAATGGAAATTTTAATGAACAAAACATATACCTAAAGATTACCTTACCAGGTTTGTAGTTAGGCCTCTTTGTTGTACACCTTGTGAGGATAAAACTAATACTTAGTATACAATTTTTATAGTTATTACTTCATAGGTATATATGTTCTAGAGATTGTGTTAGCTTATTGAATCCAGACATGTATTTAATAGATACACTGTCATCTTACTCAAAACTATAAAAAATTTAGGGATTCTATCCTATACCTATAACTTTATCATGGAAAAATACCTACAATTTTCCATAATGTTATATTATCCTAAAACACTGAATAAAATTTTGTTTTATCCAAAATTTTAAATTATTCTCTATCCCAATTGGTTATCGATGCCTTTGAAGTTATGACCAACAATAACATATCGACCCAAAAATTATCATTGACTAATATCAAAGTATGAAAATTAATATCACCCCTACTCTAAATTTAAATATGGAATCCTAGATCAAATCATCCAGTAATAGTATGAATTAAAAACACAAATGTCATTATAATACATTCCCAATTCCTTAGTGTTTTATAGTGTTATAAAATTAGGAAAAATAAATTAACATTAAAAATTGAAGTATTTTTTATTTAAATATTTTTTCAATCTATATAAAAACATGGTTAAATATTTACCATGTATTCAAAATAATAAAAAAATTATTCTCATAAGACAGAGTTTTAGATTTGTCTAATGTTTTTCACATCTTCTTAACCATGGGAATTAAAAAAATAAGGAAGGGATAGTATCAGAAGATTAGTAAGTGTAAATATAAATGAAAAGAATAAAATATCACAAGTTAAATTAAGATGAGATTATTATAATAATAATAATGTGACATAAAAAAATAATACCTGAAAATATTATGTCTTAAATGATGGAACTATTCCTTATAAGAAAAAGGATATTAATCAAAACAGTTAGTTAATAAAACTGATCGTGGAGATTAAAACATAGACATCGGAATAATAATATAAATGTGACCCTTATTTCAAATAGGACATAAAAATTAGTATAAGGAATAAAACATATATTATCCATAATAGTATCTCCTATGATTATGAGTCACTAAAACTTATTGTTGAATACTTGTATAATGGGATATTATCACTTCACCAAAATATTAGTCGGTAATATAAGACCACACCCATAATCATCTAAACATATGAGTACCATAAGAAATAAAACATTAATCTCACCATAAATAACTAATGGAAATAGAATGTATTTCAACTCAAATTCAAAGTAAACCAAATAAAAAATGATTATCATTCCATCAATTACCATATCATGATAAACCCGTGAAAAAATGTGTATCCATTGACATCATTTAACGTTAAATGTAAATATCATTTGATAATGATAATAAATAGTATTATATTTAAACCATATATATAAGGGTATGTATATATTATAATAATTTCCCATTTCAAGTGATTAATGGAATAAACACGAACACCCTTCAATCAAAGGAATGATGATGGAACATTCATAATGAAAATTAATTAGATGGAATGTTATGCCTATTAATGGTGGATGGTTAGGAAAGAAAAAGGTGGTGATAGATAATATCATTGATTTAAATGAAAATTATATAATACATGGAAATTACTATGTTACATGATTTAAAAAGAATACATCCCTCATGTAATAAAGAAATTCAGAAGGTGTTGACATTATTGTAAACATCTATGAAAAATAATTATTATAATTGTATCACACAAGAATTCATCATGATTCAAATAGTTTAATAATATTATTTCAATCACAAATATTATAAATATATATACATAAGAAATGAAATTTTTTAATATAAATCACAATAGTGTAAATCTTTTGAATGTGAAAATGAAAATTTTGGTGAAAATTTAAGAGATTTAATAAAATATATTTCATACTGACATAAATTTAATATATACATTTAAAATTAAAATGTGATTACCTAAAAAGTTGAATGGTAAAATTAATAAAATGTTAATTTCAAAATTAGAATCTATAATATTATAGCCTTAAAAATATCATAAATTTTTCTATTATAAATGTGGATCCGGAAATAAAACAGATGAAAATGAATGTATCATTTTTATTACATTTAAAATACCTTTGATGAGTTACTACATTAAAAATAATAATAATGATTTATCTTTATTAAAAAACTATTAATAAAGAGTATTATAAAATAACATAAAATATAATATTAGTATGGGATAACACGAGCATGTAAAAAAAGGTCAAGGTCAAAATTTCTTAAATAATGAATGAAGATTTATGTTATTCATATACATTTAGGGAAATATACTAAATGAAGCATAAATATCATTGAAAATGATTTATTTAATAAAATTATAAACAATAATTGAATACTACATAATATAATCAATTTGAATAATTTTCCAAACATATATGTTCATGATAATGATCATAAATCAATATATGAATATTGAGTTACCAAAAACTCGTATGACTAATGTAAAACATGAGTCAAAATACATTTGAAAAAAAGAATATTAATTAGATAAATATATACCAATAATTAGAAGGAAATAATGTATTTAACCTTCATGGGAAATTAAATCAATAGAACAACATATAAACGAAACATGGTACATAACATGTGTCTTGTCTCAATGAATCAAATTTGATACATAGAATACTATTATTGATTTAGCAACACATTAATAAGAATATCATGAATGAGTGGGCTTGTAATTGGCATTCCTATACCAATTTTGAAACATAATTCATGATATCATATTTGAAATTGTTAGTATATTCACCACATAAATCAAAATTTTTAAATAATACCAACCCTATCTCAATGATTGGATTTTAAAATGTAAACTGTAACCTTGATTTCCCATTCAGTCAAATAAAATATAAGATCATGTATGAAATACATTAATTTTTTAATAACCAATTTTCAAATAATTAATCATGTATATAAACTTTAATAAACATTATTTTTAGTTATTAAATGTATTTAAGTATGTCAATTATTACCTATTTCTAATGTAGGGTGTGGTTAATCTTGATCAATTTTAACTAGTTTTGTAATAAAAATGTCATTATAAGTTCTTCTCACTAATTTGACCATATAAAGATCATTATAGTTACTAAAATTGATGATTTAACATTATTTTCATTGTTTTAATTTCACTTCATGAATACACTCATCATTATCCTAGAAGATGAAATCTGAATTGATCAATTTTCTGTGATTTCCAACCTATGATGTTGTTTTATAACTAGATGAGTTGAATACTGATGCATCATACACAAAACCATAGACAATTATTTACACATTATTATCATATTATTACCCAAAATATTTTTTCATTGTCATCCATGATATAAATACTTATTATTTTTCTAGTTGGTGGTTAAAAAAACAAAAAATGAACCTGCCATGGTTAAGGATAATCTGGAGATTGATTTGTTGTATTATAATTACACTAGAGGAATAATGATATTATTTAGTGTTTAATATTTCCATAAATCATAATTTACTTGAATTATAAAGTGATAATGATTTATATAAATTCATAATATTGAATGAATCAATCATTTTCTTCTAAGTTAAATAATTTTAAATGGTTGAATAAAGTATCTTTTTTGCATGATCATATCATTAATAGGATAAAAAAGTTATAACAAAGGAAACATAATTAGATAATAAAAAATATTTAACCTTCAATCCCATCCACATGACTATCCATGTAATTTTATGTAGAATCAAATATCAGTAATCAATCCTTTTATAGAGGTTGTATCTCATGCATAGAGATGTTTGAAAATATCCAATTCCCTTGAAAACCATAAAATAGTAATAGGAATTTTTTTTTCAAAATCATAAAAAAGTGTGTATATATTAATATTATTTATCAAATTAAATTGTTTTATTATCTTTTTATGGTGGATGTAAAATGAATCTTGTTTTATTTTGAAGATGGTTGTTTGTACAATGCATAAATTAATATTTCTTTTTTTATTAATAGAAAATGTTAAATCTTTTTAATTATTATTCAATTATGATATTAAAACTAGTTATATAAAAAATAAATATCTTATTCAATTGGTATTTAAAAATATTAATTCATTAATAAATAATAGAAAATAGATACGTAATTTAATAAAAATTTCACTTGTTCATCACATCAAAATTACCATACAACATACCTTTAAAATTGATGGAATTTGATAATATATTTCTAATATAAGATCGATAGAGTTAATAATTATTCTACTATATGTACCAATAGTTGGGTTTCAATAGGAAATTAAATTTTATGCGTTTTTAAGGATTTGTGATTGGATTTTTTTTAATGTTGTGAGAATGACATTTTTTTAAATTTAACTACATTATATAAATGGATCACATGTAAAACATGTCTAGTGCATAAAAATTTGGAAAATAATGGATTTTAAAATACTAATGGTTGAGAAAAACCTCATACACTCATTCGCACACATGTTTAATACATGTTTGGGGTCTTTTACTCTTATATTTTTTACTTATACCATTTTAGCTATTAGAGTGGAAGCTTTATTAACTTAGGTATTTTCATCCTTATGAAAATAATAAAGTTGAATATATTAGATAATTTGTACCCACTATCTATAAATTTTAAATTCTTATAATTTATACAATTTTTAAATTCATTAAATTATTTTCCAAATAAAAATATATATTGTATTAAAAACAGTTTTAAAAAAAATTAATTATGTTCTAAAATTTGAAATATTGGGTTTTAATTAAAATATAATATATTAAAATATATAATATTAAATATAAAATATAAATTTTCTTAATATAATGTTTTCATATTTTTTAGGTTAGTCTTATATGAATGTGATGTCATAAATGACATGATATTTTAAAAAATGGTATTTTTCACAATTCAAATAAAAAAATTATTATAGAAAAATAAAAAAAATCCTAAGATAATACTCTAATTATAAATTGAAAAAAATGTAATTATTTATAAAAATAAAAAATTAATAAATGTATATATTGAATTATTTAAATAAAAACATAATATCATGAAAAATATTTTTATTGAAAAATTACTTCCTAAACATCTGGAGTGTTTTGTCTTCTTTAAAATAAATTTATAAATAGTTGGATATTGAAATATTAGTTTTTAAATTTTAATTATTTCCTATTAATATAAACTTTTATTTGTTATCATAATAATTTAATAATCTAATATACTATAGACTTTTTAAATTTATTCATTGAAAAACATCAATTTTAACATATCAATAAAGAGAATCATCATATATAATTGTATTAATTTATTGTTATTATTTTATAAATAAACGACTATATTATTCATGTATTTTTGAAATATAGTTGTTATTTTTAGTCAAGTATTGTGTTATTTCTGTTTTACATTCACAAAATATATTGATGGTAATATCAATTTAATGGATCAAAAATATCAGATCATTAATACATTATCATAATTTTCTTCTACAAATATAAATCTCTCTATACTTTCACCCATCCAACATGAAATTTGTAGTTCATCTTTAACCAGAGTTTGTTTAAATATAATTGTCTTTATAGAACCAAAAAACATTCCATGTAAATCAAAATTCTGATTTTTTGGACCTAAACATCCCTAATTTCATGATTCCTCCCACATACAACTCAATGCATGTTATCCTTATCATGGAATCTACCCGCTTAAACCATAAACACATTATTGAAAATAATTGTTTCAAATATGATTCACATAAAGAAATATTTATTAATGTCAAATTGTAATTCCTTATAGACCATATCACATATGGTTCTTTATAACTACATTACATAGAATGAAGAAAAGTATGAATACAAACTTTTTATGATACTATAAATAAAATTGTAATGTTAGACTAAATCATTATCTACCAAAAAAGAAAACAAAAGTTACGATTCCCCTTCTTAGGCATGATATTTACCTATGTTATTTTAGATGGAATGGGTAAATATGAAACTATATAATCTATCTGATGGTAAATAATTAAATTGCTCAATAATTCACCATCGTCACATTATTAGATGATTTTAATAAAATTATCTTATTTATTATTTATATAAAATTTTCAATAACTAAAAATTTCTAACATTGAAAAATGTTTTTATAATTAAAAACCCATTACCTTATCAGTATAAATCATCAGTAATGGTTACTATGTAACTATACCCACCACTTGTTTGAGTTCTCATTGGTCTCCATAAGTCACTATGTATAAGATCAAATAATAATAACATATTCTACTAAAAGATGATTTAATGATATTTCCAAGTAATATAGAATCCTTTCTACCAAATTATTCTTAATTAAAAGTGTTAATATATTTATCTATATAGATTATCTGAATTGATTTATTATTTATATGACTATGGATATGTTTTCAAAGACAACTAATGTTAGAATCAACCATTACATTTTCAAATTGAATGTTATATATTATATTATACATTATTAATATATATAAACTATTCATAATAATCCTATGAAAAAACATTAATTTATATGTAAAATAACTCTTAATTTTTAAAATAATAAAAATTATTATTTAAAAAGATATTAAATTTATTTTTTATTTTGGCCTCAGCATTAAAATAGTTTTCTAATTAAAAAAATCAAACAAGTACTTTTTGGGAAAATCTTCCAACATCCATTAGAGTAACTCATTCCCAATTTCTAACAAGTAGATATACTCAACCATTCGCCATCACTCTCAAATTCTTCATTTTTGTTTATCATAAAAAATTATGATTCACATCTAGTTCCAATACCTATGATTCAAAATTTTAGTCATTCATTTCAAAAATATTCACTTTAATATCCTTTTAATAAATCTCTTGAAAAACATTTATCAATCATAGATACCAAAAATTAATTAATTTTATATTATAGCTATAAAATTGTAAAAATGACAATAACAATACATGTGATAATATATAGAGAAGTCATGTATGTGGTCGAGTGTCCTATTTTATATCTCTTTGTTAAAGAAATTGAACCAATGTACTGCCACTAGAAATTATAACCCCAAACAACATATCCATTTAGTGATTGAAGCGATATATTTCATTAAGTAATGACTCCACATTTTCATGATTTAATAATTTATATTTTTATGATAGTATTTATAGAAATCATATCCCATAATACTCTTAGATAGTAGAGTGAAGGACTATTGGACCAAACAAAACATATATATGAAACTAAACTATATTCCTAAAATTTCCAAACTCATAGGGTTTCATTTCTAATATACAACAAACTATCAAAATGGAATATGGTTACCTAAATTTTTTTGTGATTAACATAAAACATGTATTAAAATGTAAATCCATTTGAACATTTAATTATTTTTTATTTACATGTTTGGATGATAATTTTTTTTACATGTGCTTATTTTGTAAACAATATCACAAAATGTATTTTAGGGGTTTTCATCATCTCAAAAATTTAATATTCATAATACGTAGATTAGATAGATAACCACTAATTCTCATTCAGTTTTTATTATCTCATATTACATTTATGAATGTCAGAATTATTATAATGATTTAGTTTATTAATCATTATTTCCTCCACTAAAAAGATATGTTCAATGCATATTAATTTGTAACTATTTGTGTAATTAAAAATATCCACATATTTTTCCACATATAATAATATATCACATGTATGAGGTTCATGAAGTACATTCATATATGATTAAAACTATATTAAATTAGCAATCCATATAAGAGTAATAATAGTTGTGATGGTTGACAACCCCAACTATCCAATATAATGTAAAACCCTCTAAGACGATGTGTTTCCCAATGAAAATTCCATCTACCCATTCTTCTTTAATCAATAAATATTTGAGTTCAATCATAAATCTAACAAAAATTATTTGTAAAAAATAACTATCAATAGTATTTCAACACATAACTATATAAAAAAGGTAATTTTTGTAAAAAAGATGATTAATATTTTGATTTCATTCCTACCAAGAAACTCTTATATATATTAAGTGGTAATTAATAATAAATAGTATAAACAATTTTAACCAAATAATAAAATATAAATGTCATATAAAATATTATATACATGTATATTTAAATAAAAATAAAAATACTAAATGATATTTTCATAAATTTAACATTTGATGTCTCAATATTAGATAAGCATAGTAGTAAAAAACACATTTCATATAATTTAAACTCAAAGAATCCTTGTCTCAACAATGTATATTAAATCAAATAACATTTTATAAATAAATTATATATATATCATGATGTTCCACCATAAAATGGTGAAATTATGAAAACCATTTTGGACATTGAAGGACGCTACTCAAAACTTGATATAATTAAATTACAAAACTCATTTTGATTTAATGGTCTCACTAAAGACCATGGATTATTTCAAATATTTTTGAAAACCACTGTGAAAAAAGGTAGGATACATGGTGTTTTTCTTCCACAATCCATTTATGTACATTAGTCCACCATGAACCTAAATGGATTGTTAATTTTCACCTTGACATGGATGGTCATCAATGTGGATCTAATCACAATAGAATGGTTGTCTATCCACGCTTAGTGAATTTAAGAAATGAATCTATATCTTGTAGTTAGTATGAAAGTCATCATTTTCCATCAAAATTTTTAATTTCACATTATATTTTATAAAAAATTGGGGATTTTATTTGATGATCATATCATTATAAGGTAAAAAATTGTAGACCATGACATTGTTTTTCAAATATAAAAATCTGTGGGTATAATACCCAAAACCAGTTTTTACAAACAATTTCATCCCATCGATTCATAAAAAAATAATGGATTTGATATCCCTTTAAAAACATTTTTATTTAAATTTTCATGATAACCCCCGCCCCAATTTATCTATGTTAAATGGTAACCCAATGATTACCTTAATTCCCAAAATACATAGCTTAATTCCCTAGAGGCACAATGGCCTCGAAATGTGACCCAATGGTCTAAAACTGCTACAACTATTCCCGTTTATCCCTCATACACTAACACCAACCATTTTTACCCTAAAGACTTATTTTTATCCTAACATCACCACCACACAAAAATTTTTACTATTCTTTGAAATCACTGATCGGTTTCATGAAACATCTCTTAGTTAATCATAAGTGGAAGAAAATAGAAAATCCAAGCCATTATTAACTATGAGTTGAGTCAAACAGATAAAGAACCCCAAAAAAATAAATATTACATAGATAATAATTTAAAATTAAATTGTTAGTGACATCATGTGAGTTCTATTATCCTTCAACAATAGGTTCCTACCTCCCGTGGTATACACCAGCAAATTTAATCAAAAAATGATTTAGTGGGGCCTCATTTACCCGAATGGTCTACTAGCTCATTATTCTAGAAAAAATGTAGGATCTATAATTGAAGGGTATTTAATAGATGATAAAAATATTCAGTGTATAAATTTGTTTGATATAAATAATTTATATAAGTTTCAAACATCAAATAAAAATTTATATTCAAATAAATAACATTCCATATATTATTAAAAGGATAAACACTTCCAATGTCACCCCATTAATTAAACTAGATGTTAATACTCTTTTAATATTAAAATTTACATTACATATTATCACATGATGTGTTGATATATGAATAACACATGATTATGGTAATGACCAACACCTTTGTTAATGAAACATCCACTTGATCTAATTAAATTTTTTGTTATGCATAATGATCATATAAAATGTACACACTTCCATGGTTTTATGTTTTTTGATTTTAAAATACCATTATGAATTGTTAACATTGCACATATAGTTGTTGAATTGTGATCACCTAACAGATATTAATATAGAGCTTAAACATATCAAATTTACTCAGATCATAGAAGTGATGGCCTCAAAAAATAGAATATCTTCATACGAAGCCCATTTGATGGAGCTCGTAAAGGAGGTGTTGTTAATGAGATTCACAATTGGCTAATTAAAAGATGATCTTCCACACATTAAGCTTGAATGGAACCTCCTATGGGATAATTGTATGTTGATAGAGATTACCACCCTGAGCAATGTCATTCGAGCCACACAAGAGTCTTTCACCATAGAATATATTACCCTTAGGTACTATATAGGTGTTATAAGGGGCTATGTAACAATATCCTATCACTATGCAAATGTGCATTATTATTTTTATATAATAATGAATATTCATTAAATTTATTATTATTACCCTATAAATAGTTTTTAAATAAAAAATATAATTTTTAGTTAATATTCAATTAAAAAATATATTTGGATGAATTAATTGATTTCTTTGAATTAAATAATATTTTATAATATAATATTAGGAAATAAATTTTTATTTAATAGAAATTGTCATATAATTTTTATGAATAAAATTGTATTTTTTATTACGGTTTGAATGCTATTTTTTTCAAAACCTGTGAATTTTTTATAAATGCCTATTTTTATTTTAAATGTAAAAAATAAAATATTTAGAATATTATTTAGATAAAATGTATACTATTTTTTGAATCAAGATATTGACATAATCCAACATTGACCTTTTCATAATTTTATAATACATTTTGTTTTTTGAGAAAAAAATTATTATCGTATAAATATATTATGGGTTTTATGACATCATAATGACCTAATAGTGATGTAATAAAATACTATCAACATTATTTTCTTCAAATATATGTTTTATAATTAAAATAATGTGATTTTAGTTTTGTTTAATTTATTTTAACAAGTTTTGGTGGACCCTACAAGACTTATAAGACATTTTATATTTTTAAAATGATTACCTTGAAAGTGTAACACACATCCACATAAGAAAGCTTAATATTTTAATATCTTCGGCCCCTGGACTAATAAAATAATGGCTTACTCTACCCATTAGAAATAAAACATGGGATAAACCCATATGATGGTTTGTGGTTTTCATTAGTTTAATGTGTGGGGTCCAAAATTTTATAATAAAGAATTCCTTCTGTTTTCCTACAAAAACCCACCTATGATTTAGTTTCATCATCACTCAATTTCTTTGGAACTCGACCAGACCCTACCCTATTCTCACTATAATACTACCAAGGTTCTCCTAGCTCCTAATAATCCTCTTGGAAGCTGCTCCCAAGCCTTTGGGATCATACATTCAAATTAGGGATTCCTTCTTTTCTTATTAATGCTGAATTTTCCTTATTTTTATATGACCTTCTATTTTAAATTACTGGTGTTAGCGCATGATTTCACACCTCCACTATACATCCCTCATTATTTGTGAAGGATTAGATATCACTTTCTCTCTTTCTAACACTTTCCAAGTACACAAGTTACCATGCTGAATTTTCTTAAGGGATTTATTCATTTCTTATTTTTGTCTAAATTTCCTTATATTGTTATTCCACGTAATTTTTGATTTCCGATGACCGGGTATGATTTTTTCCACCCCACATACATTCTTCCTTATGTTTGAATGATGAGAGTACTATTTCTCTCTCATTAATTCCACAAATGTACATTTTTTACCATGCCGAAATTCCATAAGGAATTTCTCTTTTGTTATTGTCATTCAAACAATTATTTTGTATTATCTATATGAATTACATTACATTTGCTGGGACATTGTCTATATGACCCCTTACTGAAACGTTCATTTAAATATAATGATACACCCCTTAATATCTCTTTCATCAAATTTTACAAATTCTTATGACACGTTGTTATTCTGCCGAAATTACACCACGATTTTCCAAGCCAAAGTCATTGTGTTATGAATACCATGGAAAATTTCACTATCAAGGGAAATCAACTTTATGCCTTGCATATATATTATGGAGTTCCATATAAAAATTCCACATTCCTTTATTTTGGAATGAATAATTTTGTTTAATGAATACAGGTTATATGATTCATGTGGCACATTAATGCATCAAATCAAATGATTCAGAAGGGTGTTCCCTGATTATACACCAGTGCATTCGTTAAAGATTAGTATCATGATACATCAAGTGAAATAAGTCTTTAATCATGTTAATTCAAGTGAAATGAGGTTTTAATCATTCTAATTCATCTGCAATAAGTTTTTACTGACAATCCATGTACAATGGGCATTGTATCATGCTAATACCATGTTATGTTTTGTTGCCTCAGTTCCTTATTATGATACTCATGCTATATCATGCCTTTATGTTCATGTATCTCTTACCCTCCTGGGATATGTCTATTTCATAAAATTTACTATATTATTAATGTTAATACATGTTATCTCCCTTGCTGGTCTTTATAGATCACCCTTTTATTATGCAGATCCCCAGGATATCCCATGCAATGATTAGTACAATGTAATGTTGTGGTCATGTAAAGTTTGTTTTCAATAATGATTTTTTGGTTTATGTTATCAGTTGTAATAAAATTTTCCAAATTTTCCAATACACTAGACCTCTCAATCCTTTGAGTTATATAAACTTCATGTTTATGTAAAAATCATCTTTAAGAGTGTAATAAAGTGCAAGGTTTTTGTAGTTGGCATCAGATAATTGGTTTATTTATTTTGGGATTTAGATTAGAAAAACCTAGTGTATGACTTATGGATAAAATTATGTATAATAAAAACTTCTCTAAATTTTGGTGAGTATTGAGAAATTATTATATCCATAAAATACATCCATGTCTGGATACGAGTAGTTAGAGGCTGCTCCGGCATAGATGATCCTTGGAGTAAAAACTCAGACTTGGAGTTTCAGGCATGACCCAGGTTATCCTGGTACATGACAACCAGCCTTTCTTAACTCTTGGTTATGAAACTCCATAGTGATATTCATTTGTAAATTCATAAGTGTAGTATGAACCATTATTAAGGTAATGAAAAAAAATTCCTCGAATAATATATTTTGGGAAGTAGATAATGGATAACATAAATTGAATCCTATAAGACCATACATTAGTAAATAAAATTAATTTATAAGTCATGAATTTGTGTCCATTGATTACCCATTATTTGTTACCACTAACTTTCCTTTTATTCCCACAAATGGCCACTAATATGAAGTCTCTGGCTATAAACCGATGCGAAGATCAATGTCATAAATTTTCTAATGTTATTCCCAATATGATGGGAGCAGGAATCGTAAACAATGTCACAATACTCTCTCAGTTAACTAATGTTTTTAATAGAAACACTGGTCAAGAGGAACATTCAACTCCTGCCCCCACTCCTAAGAAAGAAAAAGTCTTAATCAAAAGCTTCATGATACAAAGGCCTCTTACATTTAATGGATTATTGAATCTCTCAATCATCGAACAATGTTTCAACACTATTGAGATATACTTCTCCATCATTCAC
Organism: Viscum album; assembly: GCA_963277665.1. Classification (NCBI taxonomy): domain Eukaryota; kingdom Viridiplantae; phylum Streptophyta; class Magnoliopsida; order Santalales; family Viscaceae; genus Viscum; species Viscum album. The sequence continues at coordinate 2,013,882,852 of OY728157.1, forward strand.
TATTTTGAAATAGAGTAGGTTCCTCTAAATGGTTATCATATGGAAGTTGAAATTGATTAGTGGTGGACATTGATGAAAAGTATGACTCCTGAAGAGTAGATCAAGGCATTGGAATGTAATTATTTCAGGAATATGTTTTTTGATAAACTTTTTTAGCACAGCCTTCGACTTAAGATGGAAATGGTCATCATTACCCTCCTGAAAAAAATGACGAATCATTCAGAGCGTATGAGGAAATCAAAAAAATCTTGAAGGATAGGATAATGAAATTTCCATTACCCTTCATTTCAAGGTTGAACAATTCATAGGTCTGATGAAAACTAGCCTACAAAAATCCCAAACGATCCGTGACATCGAGAGCTATGAAGAAGTTTTTGATGTGCCCTCATAGTCGAAATGGAGATCGAAGAATCTCAGGTGTGTCATAGGGATAAGTAGTGTAATGTGGAATTCAATTCTGGTGGTCTAATTAAAAAATCCAATAGTTCTAAGATAATCCATCACCACAATTTCTATTGGTGGGGAAAGAAGCAACTTAGAAATTGCCTGAATGGGATAAAGAAATTATTTGGGTGCAGAATAAAAGTGAACCTTGATGTTAACTACCGAAAACAAAAACCAATAGCTATGATAGTGGAGAGGAACTTTCTGGTCAATACTCAATGCGTTTTTCAATTCTTCAACAACAGAGAAATAGGGAACCATGAAAATCAGTTTTGTAAGCCACGTGTTTTAAGAAGAAACCAACAACCTCTACGGTAGCAAGGGAGAGCATTTTCTATCACTAACACCGAAGTGAACCCCCATAAAAAAGTGGTGACATATACACTAGTAATTCATTTATGAATAGTGAATGAACATTTTGATTATGGTTCTACACATATTTTCATACCCTAAATTTTTAGAAGAATAATCCCAACACAACCAAAAATCATGGATGATAAGATGTTTGTGAGAAAATAAAATGAAGAATTCACTACATCCAATTAATATAACACCTCCCCTATTATAATTTGTGGGTTGAACTTCCTAGTGAACCATGTCATACCCCATTTCGACGAATTTGATGTAAATATTAGCATGGTTTAATTATCCTTATATAGAGCCAACATTAATTTCTATTAGAGGGAAATCACACTACATGTGGTGAATCGAACCCAGATTCTGTAAAAGTGGATGGAGGGGGGTGAATCTTCAATAGGACCATCATATAAAGAAAGGATTTTATTTTCCATTAAGCATTCATATATTACCTAGATGAATGAGTCTAAGGAAGAAACCATACCTGAAGACATGGCAATTGTGAGGGAATTAGCTGAAGTGTTACCCAAGTAATTTTTTGGCCATATTATTATAAGAGACATAGAATTATCAATTGATCATAAACCTGGGGAATTGAAAATATCCCTAAAGCCATATATAATAGTGGTTGTAGAGATTGAGGATCTGAATAAAAAACTACAGGGGAATCTGCATAATGTGTTTATATGCCATGTGAATCATCATGGGTTGCACCTGTCTTCTTCATCAAGAAGATTGGTGGGTTAATTTTCCTTTTGATTGATTATCACGAGATCGACAAAATCATGTTAATGAACATGTTTACTTTCCAAAAAATAGATTAATAGTTTTTTCAGCTACGTGGAACAAAATAATTATCCATGGTTGATTTGCGGTCAGGATATTACCATGTAAGTGTGAAGAATGGGGATATCCCTTAGACTATTTTTCATACAAGGTACGAGATCTAGTAATGAATAGTAATGCCTTTCTGACTCAATAATTCTCTAGCAATATTCGTCATATGGATTAATAAAGTCATTAGAAATTACCTCAACAAATTTGACGTATTCTTTATAGATCATATTCTAATATACTCCCAAACCACAAAGGATAATGAGGAGCATTTTAGCACTATAATAGAGACCTTGCGAAAGGGGATTCTCTATGTAATTTATATAAAGTTTGAGTATTTGTTGAAGGAGGTATCATTCATGGGTCATATCATCACAAGAAATGATATATCAAAACATCAAAAATTGAGATACGACCAAGGAAAATATCACTAATTGATATCTATAGCTTCTTGGGGTCAGCTAGATATTATTGCCGATTTTTGAGAAATTTATCAGAATTTATAAACCCTCTTACCAGGATAATTCGGTTTGGAATCTAGTTTTCATGGAGTGATGATTAAAAAGATATATTCATGGAGTTGAAATGGAGTCTTATCATTGGGATTGTTACCACATTACCTATAAGTAATTATCTTTTGTGGTATTTAATGATTCGTCAAAGAAGGGCATGGGTTGGGTGTTGATGTAGAATGACAGATTCCTTGCCTATTCTTTAATGCAGTTAAATGTTCGAGAGAGAAAATATCCATCACATAATCTAATGATGGATGCAAGGATCTTCTCATTAAAAATTTGGGGGCATTACCTCTTTGGGGAGAAGTGCAAAATAAATACAGACAATAAAAGCCTCAAGTATATATTCACAAAGAATGATTTGAATATTACCCAACTACAATTCTTAGAGTTGATCAAAGACAATGACTGCAAAATTTATTACCACCCTAGGAATGAAAAATCAGTTAATAATGATCTATGTAGAAAGGACCCTGTAATTATACCATTGATGAGAATTGAAATGGTTAAAATCATTTAGATTTGATGATGATGGACTTGGGAATCCTAAAGAAGGGACATCATCAATACATTCATAGATAATTTTTCAACCATATCTATTGGAACGGTTAAAGAATATTCAAAAGGATGATGTGGGAATTCAAAACAAATTGGAAAATGTCAGAAAAGTGAAATCTTAAAATTTTAATGTTAATGAAGAAGGAATTTTGATATTGGGGAAATGATTATGTTTTTTGTCAAATCAATAGTTAAATAATGAGATTTTAGATGATTCACATAGTTTGAATTTATCCATTCACACGGGAATCAAAAAGAAGTATCGAGACCTCCAAGAGCATTATTGGTGGGATAACATGTAGAAGGAGATTGTTGAGTATGCATTAATGTTCACTGTATGTCAACAAGTGATGGTGGAGTGGAAAAAGTCTAAGGGGATAATGAAATAATTAACCATGCCAACCTGGATATGGGATAATATCACCATGGACTTTGTCACCAGACTACTAAAGACATAAAATGGAAACAATGATATCTGGGTTGTTTTGGATTTTCATAAAAAGACTACAAACTTCATTAAAATTCGAGAAGATCTCTCACCGAATCAACGGGCACATATATACATATGAGACTTGGTAATTCTGAATGGAGTACCATTATCGATTTCAACTAATCGATATCCTTGATTCTCCTCTATGTTTTAGAATATTCTTCCAAATGATCTGAATACTGATATGAATTTCAGTATGACTTATCATTCTCAAACTCATGGGAAATATGAGAGAACTATCCAGAAACTATAGTACATGTTGATCACATTTTCATTGGAATTTAAAGGGGGATAGGATCAACATCATCCCCTAGTTGAGTTCTCATATAACAAATGTTTCTATTCAAGAATCCAAATGGCTCATTATGAATTCTTGTCTGGGAGGAGGTATAGAACACTGAACTTTTGGAATGAAGTAAGGGGGAGAAAATACTAGGTCTAGAAATGGTCAAAGAAATAGCGGATATGGTTAAGACTATCTACCAGCACAATAAAGCTGTCTAGATTCAACAATATAGTTATGTCGATAATCATCGACAAGACATTGTGTTTGATGTCAAAGACATTGTATCCCTCTGCATATCATCATGAAAAATATTTATGAGATTTGGGAAGAAGGTAAAACATAGAAAAATGTACATCTTCCATTCTGATATCCTTGATCACATTGAAGTAGTGGAGAATCGATTAGCACCCCCACATGAACTATCTGAAGAATAATAAGTATTCCATGTATCACTCTTGAGGAAGTACATACCCAACTCATCACATCTACTAGATACAGAGGAGGTACCAATGGATAATGACCTCTCGTATTATTAGAATTCAGTAAATATGTTAGATCATAGGGAAAATGTGATACAAAAGAATATAATTTCCATTTTCAAGGTGTTGTGGCGCAACAACATGTTTGATGAAGCAACATGGAAATCTAAAGATGTGATGAAGAATATTTACCCTCATAATTTTTTAGTGAGGTAAAAGGAAGCTTTGATGCTGAAATTTCTTAATGGGGGATGATTGTAATGACCAAAACATTTTTGACTGAAAAATAATCTTTATCTAATTAAATTTCTTTTAATGTTAAATAATCCTATAAAACATATACACAACCATTGATTGGTCTTATTGGATTTTAATATAGCAATAATAATTATTACTATAACTAATATATCTTGTGAACATTGATCACCTGATTATTATAAATATATGGATTTAACTAATCTAATTTACTTAGACAATGGAAGCGATGGCCTCATCCAGTAGAATTTCTCTGTACATAGCCAAATTTTTGGATATTAGAAAGGAGTTGGAATAATTGGAATTAACTTTTGACAAATACCAGGCCTAGATTTAACAAGTCATGATTGAATGTAACCACCTATGGGAGACATGGATGTTGAAATAGATTACCACTTGAGAAATGATATCTGATCCACCCATTGAGTCTGTCAACATTACACACCATAACCTCAGGTCTTATGCTTGTTTTATATGGGGTTTAATAACAAGACCCTAAAACTTTGATTATGTACATTATTTTTGCAAATAATAAAGAATATACAATAATTTTATTATTGTTATCATTTAACCAGTTTTAAAGAAAAATTATCCATTTAGTAAATATTCAATTAAGAAAAATATTTTGGTGAATTAATGGATTTTTTTTAATTTAATAATATTTTAATAAAAAATTATTAATGTATTTCTATTTTCTAAATATAAACGATAATATATGATTTGAAAATAAAATTTTAAATTTTATTAGTGTTTGAGAGCTATTTTGGTCAAAACCCATGAATTTTTTATAAATGTATGTTCATATATTAAAAGTAAAAAGTCACATATTTAAAAAATTATTTAGATGAAATGAATACTATTTTTGCAATCAGGATGTCAAAATTATCAAAAAGTTTGTTTTTCATAATTTTCTAATTCGGTAGAATTTTTTTTGTAAAAATAAAATTCTGTTTAAATATATAATGTGTTTTTGTGACATCGTGATAACCATATAGTGATGTTAAAAAATACGATTAACACTACGTTCATCCAATATATGTTTTACCATTAAATTAATTTTATTTTATGTTTGTTTTATTTATTTCCTAATGTTGTAGTAGACCCTCCATGAATTATAAATACATTATAACTTTTTAAAATGATTACATAGAGAGTGTTACTGAAATCCACAAAAAAGCCTAATAATTAAATAATATAGGTCATTATCCTTATAAAATTATGATTTTAACACCCATTTGGAAAAAACATGGGTATAAAACATAAGATTGTTTGTTGTTTTGATTATTTTAATGTGTGGTGTCCAAAACCATAATAATAACGAATTCCCTTTCATTTCCTATATAAACCCACCAAAGCTCTATGTTCATCATTATTCAATTCTATTGGAGATTGACCATATCCTGACATCCTATCTCTAGAATCCTCCCCCGGTTCACCTTTCTCCCAAGAAGCCTCTCTCAAGCCTCTCCCAAGCCTTTGAGATCATACTTCCAAGTTAGAGATTCCGTTCTTTCTTTTTAATGTCCAATTTACCTTATATTGTTATTCCTTTTTATTTTCAATTAAAAATTATGGGGTATGATTTAAAGCCTCTCTTATACTTATCTATTTATGTTTTAATGATGATATACCCCTTTCTCTCTCATCAATTCTTCCCATGTACACCTGTTACCATGGTGAATTTTCGTAAGGGCTTTATTTTTTTATCATTTTCTTCTATATTTTGTTATGTGGTTATGCATTTTTTTCAATTAAAAATTTTAGGGTATGATTTTTCACCTACCCTATACATCCCTCCTTATGTTTTAATTATGAGAGTCCCATTTATCTCTCATTAATTCCTTTCTGGTACACTTGTTACCTTGCTGTAATTTCGTAAGGAATTTATCACTACTCATTTTCAATCAAGAAATTATTTTGAATTATGAATTTAAATTCAATGACATATGATGGGACATGTATATCTATTACCCCAATATAGTCTATTTCATGTAAATTTTATGATACACAACATACTATCATAAACTATTTTTACCAATTCTTATGTCATACCGTTATGCTGCCAAAAATGCAATTCAAATTTCAAAGCCAAAGACATTGTTTAGTGAATACCATTCCCAAATCTCACTAAAGGGTATTCATAATTTTGCACATTTACATTTTAATTATGGAGTTTAATCTATGAATTTTACAATACATTATCATCTAATAAATGATGACGTTTAATTAATAAATGTTATATGATCCACATTGAAAACATATACATGAAATGAAATGATTAAGAAATGTGTTCCACGATAGTTCTCCCATACATTTGGTAATGATTACTATCATGACATTTCAAGTGAAATTAGAGAATAATCATGAAAATTAATGTGAATTAAGGGTTTTCACATGTTATATGTGTAATTATCATTAGCTCATTCTAATACATTGTTATGTGTTACTTCTACATTTCCTTGTTTTGATACTCATGCTATATCATTCCTTTATGTTCATGATTCTCTTGATCAATATTGATATGTATATTTCCTAACATGTACTATATTTTTAGTTTTATTCCTTGGATACTCCCTTAATATGAATTATCTCTCTCCCTTTTATTATTCTTTTCCTCGGGATATCCCAGGAGATTCTATATACACGAGAATAATTTGTTCATGTAAAATATGTTTTCAATAATGATTTATTGTTTTCTATTCAATTTTCTTATGTAATGTTCCTAATTTCCCATGAACCTAGACCTCTCGATCCTCAAATTTGTCTTAAGTGCATGTTTATGTAATAAATAATTTTTATGTTTGTAATAAAGATCAAGGTTGTAATAGTTGGAATTAGATGATAGGTTTAGTTGTTTTTGGGATTAGGATTTGATAACCCTAGTGACATATATTTGTATAAAACTCTGTATGATAAAAACAACCCTAAATTTGGGTGAGAATTGAGTAAGAGGTTTATCAATAAAATTTATCCCTATATGGATACGAGTAGGTTGACGCTATTCTAGAACAAATGTACCTTGGAGGGTAAACTCTGACAAGGAGTTTCAGTCATGACCAAGGGTATCCTGGTACCCGAAAATGGGCCTTGATGTACTCTTTGTTATGAAACTCCTGGGGGATATGCTTAGGTGAAATAATAAAGATAGCATGAACCCTTATTAAGAGAATAATGAAATGAACTTAAGAATGTTTTGGAATTTGATCATGGATAACATAGATTAAAGCTTACATGTTCATAATTTAAGGAAATAAAAGTTATTTACATGTCATACTTTTTTGTCCATGGATTACCCTTTATATTTAACACATAACATTGCTTTTATTATATCCAATGTCCGTTAATAGTGGGACTCGGGCTAACAACTGATGGAATGATCAATGTGATGACTATTCTAATGAGATTCCCAATTTTATGGGGGAGGGAATCATGAACATAGTCACGATACACTCTTAGTTAATTTATGATTTGAATAGAAACATGGGTCAATATGAACATTAAACCCTCCTAAGAATGAAAATGATGCAAATGAGAGATTCATGAGGCAAAGGCCTCCTACATTTAATGGATCATTTCATCTCTCAATCCCCAAAAAATGGATCTAATCTATTAAGAATATCTTCTCCATCCTTCAATGTTTTAACCAATATAAGGTTCTCTTAGAAACTTATTGTATGGAGGATGATGATAATGAATTGTAGACATTTATAAAAAAATAAGAAAGATTAGGAGAAGATAAAGGTATTGGAATGGAAGGATTTCTAGAAGATTTTTTTTATAATTATGTTTTCTCGAACCAACCGACTTAAGATGGAAAGGGACTTCATTTCCCTCATGAAAAAAGATGAAAAATATGTCGGCGAATATGGGGAAAAAATCAAAAGGCCTTCATGATATGCCTCCATCATTTTTATAACACCTGAATGTATGGTGGGCCACATGGTTTGTGGGAAGAAACCTTGCCAACGGAAATCCCTATTGATCAGTGACATCGAGTGCTTTGGGTAAATTATCTGATGTTCCCTCAAAGTTGAAATGGATATTAAAAAGTCTTAGGCGTATCATGGGGATATGAAGCGTATGGTGGAATTCAATTTCTGAGGTCTAATGGATAAATACAACCATTCCAAGAAGACCCAGAACCCCATTTTCCAACAATTCGAAAAGAATCACCATAGAAATTGCATGAAGTGGAAGAAGAAATGATTTAGTTGTGGAAGAGATGGTCACCATTCTGTTAACTACCGACAAGAAAAATCTATGGCTGCAACAGAGATAAGGAGTACTCTTTTTGAACCTCAACACATTTTTCATTACCTCAACTGAAAAAAACTATGGTAACATGAAAATATGTGTCCAAATAAATGGGTTTTCAGAGGAAACCAACAACCTCCAAGGCAGCAAGAGAGATATTTTTCCATCACTACTGCTGAAGTGACTCCTGACAACGTAGTTCTTCCAGGTATGATATATATTAATTAAAAAAAATATGAATATAAATTATGATTCTTTTTCTACACATTCATTTATATTAAAAATTTTTTGTTTGAAAATCGCAAGACTACCACATATCTAAGAAGTAAAGATATCAGTGGGAACATGAAATGGAGCAATCATTTCATCCAATGAATATAAATCCTCCCCGGTCATAATTTCTGGATTGTTCTTCCAAGAGAGCCTTGTCCTATAACCTTGGGCAGAATGTGATGAAATTCATTTCATAGATTTCCATTCTATATATAGAGCGGACATATTTTTCTACGAGACAAAAATCAACCTCCATGTAGAGAATCGACCACTGATTTTGGACAAGTGCATGGAAGTGGATGAATCATCTTTAGAACCATCTTCTCAAGCATGTATATTACTACCTTATGAAAATTTTCATCTTTCTCAGATGACATATTCTAAGGAAGAAATCATACTTGAAGACATTATAACTATGAGGGAATACATTGAAGTGTTTCTTGAGGAATTTCCATGACTTCATCATAGAAGAGAATTTGAATTCTCAATTGATCTTATACTTGGGTAGTTGTGAATATCCAAGACTCTGCATAGGATATCAATTGAGGATATTTAGGAGCAGGAGTATAAACTATGGTAGGATCTAGGTATATGGTTCATATGCCCAATTTCTTCACAATGGGGTGCACCCGTCCTGTTTGTCAAGAAGAAGGATGGTTCAATGTGCCTTTTCATTGATTATCATGATCTCAAGAAACCACGATGCATAACAAGTATCATTTTCCATGAATTGATTACTTGTTACATCATCTATGTTAAGCACAATACATCTCCAAGATTGAAGTTTCAGTTAGTATATTACCATGTATGTGTGAAGAAAGAGGATATCACCAAGAATACCTTTCATACAAGATACAAGCACTATGAATTCATAGTAATTTCTACCAGACACACTAATTCTACAGAAATATTAATGTAATTAATGAATATAGTCTTTAGAGATCACATAGTCACAATTGTGGTAGTATTTATCGATGATATTCAAATATATTCCAAAACCATGGAAGATAATGAGGAGAATATAAGCACAGTACTAAATAAATTGGGAATGGAGAAGCTCTATGAAATGTAATTCATGTGTATGTTCTTGTTAAAGGAGGTCTTGTTCATTTGACTTATCTTCTTAGGCAATGGGATATTTGTTGATCCCTCTATGATAGATGCAATTGAGGGATGGTCGAGCCATCATCGATAATGGATATCCATTGCTTATTGGTTTTAGATATATATTATTGGTTATTTGAGAGAAATTTATATTGATTGTAATACTCTCTTACTAATCAAAATAAAAAGGGAGTCAAGTTTTCTTGTAGTTATGACTGCGAAGAGATCATTATGGAGTTGAAAAAGAGATTTATCACTGCACTCGTGCTCACATTACAAAAAATTGGATTTATTTTTTTGGTATTTAGTGATTCTTCAATGATGGTAATGGGTTTTGTGATGATTCTGAATAACAATTTCATTTCCTATTCTTCAATTAAATTGTATATTTATGAGAATAACTATCCAAAAAATGATCTTGAGTTGGCTGTAATGATATTTTATTTAAAAAATTGGTGACATTACCTCTTCGGTGAGAAGTTTGAAATATATATATGGACCAAACAAACATCAATTATATATTGACACAGAAAGAGTTGAATATGCTCCCATAAAAGATTGTTAGAATTGATCAAATAATATGACTTTTTAATCCATTGCATCGCTAGGAATGTGATCAAGGTGGTAGATTCTCTATGTAGATATGGCTTGGCAATTCTATCATTGATGATAATTGAAAAAGATCCAATATTGTTAGATTTGATGAATATTTACAAGGAATTATTTTAAAATGGAACATCATCAATACTTTCAGAAATGATTTTTCATCTATCTATTTTTAAAAGAATACATGATTCTAAAAAGGAAGATGTGGGATTTCATAAGAATGTGGAAAATATTAGAAATTGGAAATCCTCTAAATTAATTGTTAATTAAGAAGAAATTGTGAGATTTGGGACAATACTATGTGTTCCATCAAATCCAATGTTAAAGAATGAACTTTTGGATGATGCAAATAGTTAGAATTTATCCATTCTCCAAGGAAACAAAAATATATATTTATATCTCAGAGAGAATTATTGGTGGGATAACGTGAAGAAGGAGATTGATGAGTATACACTAATGTTCATGGAATGTCATAAAGTGAAGGCACAATGGAAGATGTCTAAGTGGATGATGCAACCTTTACCCATTCGAACATTGAAACGATTGATCACCACCATGATCTTTGTCACTGGGCTTTTGATGATATCTTAAAGAATCAATAAAATCTGGGTTTTTCTGGATCATCTAATAATGATTGCAGACTTCAATGCAATTCGGGAGGATTTCTCACTAGATTAACTAGCACATATGTACATAAAATATGTGGAAAGGCTACATGGAGTACCACAGTTGATTGTATCCAATAGAGATCCAAGACTCATCTCTTTATTTTGGGAGAGTCTTAAACATGCTTTGAATATTGATTTGAACTTCAGTATGTCTTATCATCATCAAAATGATGGAAAATTTGAACAGACTATCTAGAAACTAGAGGAAATGTTGAGATCACACTCAATGGATTTCAGAAAAGGATGGGATCAACATCTTCATTCGGTAGAGTTCTCTTATAAAATTTTTTTTCACTCAATAATCCAAATGAGTACATTAGAATCCCTATATATGAAGAGGATTAGAACACCAGCATGTTTAACGATGTTGGGGAGAAAAAAATTCTAGCACTAGAAATGGTATAAGAAACAGTGGATAAGTTTAAGACCATCCCGAAAACATTAAAGCTACTATGTATCGAAAAAGATCTATAATGATAAATATCTATGAGACATAGATTTGTTTGTTAATGACATGGTATTCTTCTTCATATCATAGTGGAAGAGAATTATGTGATTTTGGATGAAGGGAAATCTTAGTCCAAGCTACATCAAACCTTTTTAGAACCTTGATCTCATTGGAGTGGTATCCTATTTAATAGAACTCCCACTGAACCTATCTCGAATACATGATGTATTCTATCTATCGCTCTGAAGATAGTACATACCTGACCCATTGCATTTACTCAATCTAGATGGTGTACCATTGGATAATGACCACTATTATGAAATGAAGCATGTGACGATATTAGATTATATTGAAAATATAATAAAAAATAAGACAATTCGCCTCATCAAGGTGTTATGGCGCAACCACAATATTAATGAATCATTGAGGGAATTGGAGGAAGTAATGATATAATGTTACCCTCATCATTTTTATTGTAGGAGAAAAAATCGAAGGTGAAATTCCATATGAGGGGAATATTGTTAAGACCCAAACATTTCAAAATAAAAAATTCTCTAGATCAAAGTAAATTTTTTATTAAATAGAATGTCCATAAAAAAATATTCAATTAAATTTTTTTATGTTTTTTGATTTGAAAATACCATTATGAATTGTTACCCTTGATTATATAGTTTTTGAAAAATGATCGCCCGATTACTATATATAAAAGGCTATAACAAATCCAAATTACTCAGAAAAAGGATGTGATGACCTAATCCATTAGAATTGATCTGTACAAAGACCATTTTATGGATCTCAGAAGAGAGGTGGTGTCACTGAGCTTCAGTTATGACCAAGCCCACGCTGAACTATAATGATAAGCTCAAAGGGAACCGCCAATAGGAGAAGTGTAAGTCGATAAATATTTATACACAAGGGATGTTATCTGAGCCACCCCAAGAGTCTCTCACCATTTAAAACCTTACCCTTAGGTTTTATCTGTGTATTATAAGGGGTTATATAACAAGACCCTTGAACTATTATTGTATTCATTATTCTTTCAATGGAATAAAGAATATATATTCATTTTATTATTGTTACCTTGTAAATATTTTTTAAATATAAAATAGCATTTTTAGTTAATATTCAATTATGAAATTTATTTCATTGAATTAATGGATTATATTATTTAAATAATATTTTAATAAAATATTATGACAACATTACTTTTCATTAAATATAAGTGATCGTATACATTTTATGAATTCTATTGAAATTTTTATGAAGGATTGAAATATATTTTTATCCTAACAAATGAATGTTTGATAAATGTCTGTTTTTATTCTAAAAGTATAAATTCATATATCTATAAAATTAGTTAGATATAATTAATCCAATATTTGGAATCAGTATATTGAAATTATCCAACGGTGATTTTTTCATAATTTTTTGAGACCGTCGAATTTTTGGGTAAAATTTAAATATTTTTTATTATATAATGTATTTTAGGACATCATAGTGACCCAATTATGATGTAATAAAATATTAAAAAAATTTGATTGGCCAATATATGTTTTACCATTAAAATAATGTGATTTTATTTATGATTTATTTATTTTACAATTCTTTAGTGGACCCTCTAATACATATAAAATATTTAACATTTTTAAAATGATTCCCTTGAGAGTGTTACTCAATCCTCAGTGGAAAGCCTAATATTTTAATAATTTCTTCCATTTTCCATATAAAATAATGATTTATCTTCCACTTTTGAAAACCCATTGGAAAAAACCGTGAGATGGTTTTTGTTTTTTGTTTGTATACTATGTGGTGACCAAAACCTAAATAATAAAAAATTCCCTATCATTGACTATATAATCCCACCCAATCTCCCTTTTCATATTCACTCAATGTCTTTGGATCTTGACCAGATCCTTCCCTCCTCTATCTATAATCCTTTCAATGTTCCCCAAGCTCCTAATAAGCATCTCTGAAGCCTCTTCTAAGCCTCTCCCAAGCCTTTGGGATCCCACTTCCAAGTAATGGATTCCTTCCACTCTTATTTATGTCCAAGTTCTCTTAAATTGTTATGCCATTTTATTTTCAATTAAAAAGGATGGGGTATGATTATTCACCACCCCTATAAATATTTACTAATTTTTTAATTAGGAAATATCTATTTCCCTTTCATCAATGATTCACATGTACACCTGTTACCATGTACAATTTTCATAAGGTATTTCATGCGTTCACATTTTTTAGTAAATATTCTTACGAAGTTATTCCCTTTTATTTCCAATTAAAAATTATGGGGAATGATTGATCACCTCTCCAATTCTGCCTGAATTGTGTTTTAAGGATGATTTGACTCTTTCTCTCTCATGAATTCCACCAATACAAACACGTTACAATGCCGAAATTCAGTAATGAATTACACTTTTCTCATTTACATTCATGAAATTATTTTATATTATAAATCAAAATTCTATTTAATTTTTTGTGAAATGTATATATATGACCCTATTACTATCGATTAAATTTAAATATTATGTGACACTACTTACTCTTTCATCATCAATTTTTAAAAATTCATAAGTCACACTGTTATACTGTCGAAGATGCAATGCCATTTTCCAAGCCAAAGTTTTTTTGTAGTGAATACCATTCCAATTTCTTGATCAAGGGTATTCACAATTACACACATTTACATATTTATTATGGAGTCTCATGTAATTATTCCACATTCTGTTATAATGTAATAAATAAATGTTTTTAATTAATCAATGCTATATGGTCCTCATGGAACACTTATTATTGAAATGACATGATTGAGAAGGGTGTGAACTGATAGAGCTCCAATGCATTGGATAAAGATTATAATCATGATATCTAATGTTAAATGATGTTTAACTCATGATAATTCATGTGAAATTAGGATTTACTCATGTTCCATGTGCCATGAGCCCTGTCTCATGCTAATACAGTGTTAAGTGTGGTTTCCACATTTACATGTTATGACACTCATAATATATCATGAAATTATGTTCATGTTTTTCTTGTGCTCCATTGATATGACTATTTACTAACATACACTATATTCTTCATGTTAATCCTTTTACCCCTTACATGGCTTTATAGCTCACCCATTTATTATAAACGTCATCATGTTATCCGATCCAATTATATTTATGAGGGAATGTTGTGGTCATGTAAAGGATGTTTTCAATAAATCTGTTATATATTGTTCCAAATTTCCTAGGAAACTAGACCCCTCGATCCTCAAATTAGTCTTATGTGGACGTTTATGTAATAAATCATGTTTACATGTGTAATAAATAGTTGCGTTGTTATATGTATTAAATTTGAATATTTGGTTGAATGGAAAATCATACTATTCTCACAAACATAATGATGTGGGGAGATACAAAATGTCCAAACATCAATGATGGTATGGTTACCATGATCATTTACAATACAATGTTAATGTATACCAAAATATGGTGACCATAACCACCCAATTTTTTAAGATTTAGAATGAAATTTCAATCATTAATAATGTAGAAATGGAATGACAGACCCACAGAAGATTGTGTGGCTCAACTGCGGTGCGTTTTTGGAATAATGAAAGAGGATTGATCATTCTAGAAGAATGTGCAGTGGTGGTGGTGTGATGAAAATTAATTGAAAAAGGTATCTTGAAAAGGGTAACAAGCCTAATAAAATAGTGCACTATAATAAATTAATAGGAAATACAGAATCATGTCTTCTGAATTATTAAATAAATTTAATTGTACTTTTTTATTATTAGAGTTTCCATCTATTGTTAGAAAATATCTCTCAAGGTGTTCCCTTGGAATGTATTTAGTGTGGTTGTGTTTGATGAAAAAGCCATTTGACCTCAAATGTGTATGGTTTGTGTTTTCCGAGGTTAGGTTTTTAAGGTACCGTTGTTTCCCTGTTTTGTCCAAATTTAAGGGCCCCCAAATCGAGAATTTGTGTGAATATTTGAATATGAAATCAGTTATGATAGAGGAATGAGGATCCCGAGATAAGTATCACATACCATTTCTTGGAAGGGTACATGACCGCGTACTAGGGAGCCGTAATGGTTTTCATATATGGTTTTCAAAAGAAAAAATGGTTCCTAGTGTATGTTAGTACGGTACGTAGGCAAGGTATGTGAAAAAATCACGGTTTACAGGGTAAGGGGAAGCATTAGAAGAATGGATTGAATTTGGTGGAGGAAGTTAACCATGTAAGAGAAAAGTTGGTACTTAAAAATTGTATGAAAATGGTTATTTAATGACTTAATGATCATAATGGAATGTCTATTTGTATAAGGTGGGGGATATATCGAACCACGATTTGGTATATCTTGAGTTAGCCTATTAAGCATGTAACTTTTCCTATATATAAAATTCAAATCCCGCTGATTACTGTGATGAATGAACATCATTATAAATCATATTTTTTTTGATGAATTCAGTGATGACCGAATGAAGTTTTCAAAGGGTGGTTCTTGAAGGCTAAGGTGGTTTACAAATGAGTAGTTTGGTCGAAGGTGTTTTTGGGGATTCTTAACCCATAAAGGAATTCTAATATGTGGAATAGGAAGACCGGTATGTTGAAGGAATTGACTCGGTACAATGAAGATGAATCTTCGTTAAATGAAAGGGGGAGTTCCTCAAGTAGTACGTGGAGGGGAGATTTGGTTAGGGAATGTGAAGGGAGTACACGAACAATGATCAGTTTGCAGACAGTGGGGGTTTCACAATGGAGGTTCATAGAAATGGTACGCGACAATGGTACGTGATTGCAATAGAGGAGGTAGTCAGTAGACTAAGTGTGGTTTGTGGTAGCGACGATGGTATGTCAAGAAGTTTTCCCTAATAATAAACTAGGTGTATATAATGTGGGATAGGGCAGTTTTTGGTGTTTTTGTTAGGGAACCTTGAAATATCATCAATTCAATTTGTGAAATAATTTTTCTCTACCTAAATGTACTTAGGAAGGTTTAATTCATCTGTGGGTGAAAAAATAACTTCCATAGATAATCTACCTATACTTGAGGATGCCACAACTCATGAAAATTATGGGACCCAAATGTCCATAAACATTGTTTGACAGTCACGTCCATAAACTGTTAATAGATTCTATTTGATTATTAGTGAGCAAAAAAAGAGGAAGATGGTGACCCTTTCCACCAACAATGAGCCCATGAAAGAGGCATAGGGAGTTCCCCATTGGAATCCAGTGAGCATACCCTAAACCTTGTATAAGGATGTTAGACTAGACATTGAAGATATTTCCCGAACATTGAACTCATTATTGGCAATGAGCCTTTGTAAATTTAGTACATCGACACATATCCAATGTATTTTATCTAGACATACCCCAGGGAAGGTGAACCATGTAAAAATATATGTGTCATGTAAATGATATAATATTAGTCTGTATATTTCCACGGCAGGATAAAAGAATTTATATTTTTATAAAAATACAAAAAGATCCAAAAGGGAGAATGTTTTAATCTACCATACCCTGATTCAATCCCCTAACTGGGTATTCGACCTAGTGGAACAGACAATTGGAATCAGAGAGAAGTATTCATTTATCAAAAAAAATTTCTCTGACATGGTTCAATAAATTTTTTCTAGTTAAAGATTCAGTTTTCTCTTATCTATGTGTGACATGGATATGTGAACATCAAAGAAGAATCAAAAGTCTGGTTAAATTCCCCAGGTTGGAAGTGTCAATGGAAAGCGTGTTATTCAATTTGTGGAAAAAATTAGTGAATAAAATGATGATTTGGATAAATAATAATGTGAACATACATACTCATTCAATAATTATGATGGAATTAGTGAAGAACATGATATTCTAAGTGATTTTTTAATTACTGATGATGAAGAAACTCCCAGAAAAGGTAAATTGGAAGGTGTCCATAAAACAATGCAATTTGATCTGATGTTGGAGGAAGAGATAAAATAAAATTATATCTGGATATAATCAATATAAATTTACATTAATAATAAATGATGATTAAATGAATTGATTATGGAAGTGGTCACTTATCAATTGGAGAAGAACGATTTACAAATTGGAGAACATCAAAATATGTATATTAAGTGAGAAAATATCAATAATGATGTTAAGGGAATGTATATGAACTCACATGAAATTCAGAATCCGAAAGCCAGAAATGATGATCCTTCTTAAAAGATATCTAAACTTCTTCAGATGAATTATAGTCTAAAATAAGGGAAATCATCCCTCTCTGATTTTGTTTCTCATGAAAATTGAAAATAAATGAGAAATGTGATATGTTTGATAAGGTTAAACGTGAATTGAATGATGAGATGACTAAAGTAAGAATCTCAAAAGTGAACACAATTCTCAATGTGAATGAAGATATATGAAGATAAAACAACTAAAGGAAGAGATAGAATCCACCATGATTAAGATAGAGAAATCAAATTACAAATAAAATCCTAATATAAAGGATTCACTAAACTTACTAATTGATTGTCCTCGGTAAGTGATGATAAAATGAAATGGAAGTATGTTATTTATGAGGAGAATCAAGAACATATTTTCTCATCTCAAATACCACATAATTTTGGAATGCCTGAAATTGGATATGATGATCCCCCTTCATTGCATAATATGAAGATAGTGGTGAAGACTTCCATAAATAAGAAACAATTTGTTGTGATGGAGATAGACCTAGAAAGGCATTGACAAAAATTAATTAAAACATGTGATATTTCTCATGGATTCATATTCATACATCAGGAATATGATTAGAGGATCAAGAAAACATTTCATTGTTTGGAGATAGATGTTTTTCTAAATATAAGTATAATATTTATTTTCTAGTGAAATCATAAAGGGATGTCTCTATGAACAAATAAATAATCATATGCTATTACTATTTAAGAATGGAACACACCATGAGCATGTCTTAGAAAGTCAAATGGATCAATTTTAAAATAAGAACTCATGATGCATCAACATATCGACTGATAAATGATGAAATGAGGCATTCCAATGATGAAAATGTTTTATATGTTATGATTGTGTGACTTTAGCATGTCATTGTAATAAGAAGAAATAAGGAAAGGAAAATGAAATCGAAATGAGATTCTAGACTCTGGTGGTGTATAATGAGAAATCCTACACTGGTAGACAATGTGGTAAATTGAAATATAGGATTACTACCTCATGAAAAACATCCCTACAATTGTGGATGAGGAAAAAGAAGATGATAAGTAAGGAGATTCCTAATCAGAGAAGGAATTGAGGGAAGTGGCATACTAGTAGAACATCAAAGTCAAAAATGTATACCAGTGGGCTTATAGCTGAAATTTTGAGAAAGGCCAAGACTATAAAATCTACATATCAGAATGGGACAAATCATGTGGGTTATAGATTCTTATTTATATTTACAGTGTAGGTAAAGATAGATAGGAACCATAAAAAAACAAGGAAGGAGTGGGATGCATTGCAAGAAAGAATCCATGTATTGACCCATCAGGATCAACCTCAATCCCCTTTTTAAGGATTATAGATGTTCCCCTCTCTCTATGTATATAAATGCTATTAAATTATGATAATGTGTATTAGGATATACGATCGAATGTGAAATTACATGAAAAGATGAAAAGCAGTGATGTGATGTTATCCATAATGTCAACTGATTCAAATCTGTTATTAAGGACAAAGAAGGTATCTAGAAGAAATCTATTAAAGAGCCTTATACATCCAAATCATATTCAACAGAACATTTATATAATCAAAATCATTATCAAAAGGATTTGTGCTATGGATGGAAGATATGTCATTATTAAGAGTCTATGTTGAAACTGAGGAGCTATCAAATCAATACATGGATTATCTTGAGGTTTTGAGTTCCATTGAATATATTTCCATTGGTATTATTCCCTAGTTCAAGTGTTAATCATTTATCTAGAGAAGACGGATTACCATGAAGCAGCAACCATCATGTACTTAATAATTCTATACATTTTTAAACAATGCATCATAAGTTAACTAATTCCTAGATACTAAGGATATGTGAATGCATATAAACAATGTCTCAAACAGATACTTATTGAAACTGATAGAGTGGTAATAGATTCATGAGGTTAAAATTTGAAAATGTTGACTCATAATGAGTACTTAGATGATGAGAATAAATCTTTGTCGTCCCAAAGAATATAAAAAATGGCTGACATTGTTAGGAATAACATAATTGGTGATCAGACAACACCAGTTCAAACATGTAGGATAAATTTTTTAAAACAAGCATCATACATATCACAAATAAATCCTAGATGCTTTGATGAAGCAGTGAGAGATGTGGATTGGGTTCATGTAATGAATGAAGTGCTTGACCAAATTGTGAATAAAATGTGGGAAATTGTTTTGAGACCAGATGACCAGAATGTCATTGGGACAAAATGGGTCTACTGAAAAAAAATTAATTAAGTTGGTGTTGTGATTTGAACAAAAGAATGCCTGGTGTGGATAGGGTATTACCTAATAGAGGGTATTGATTTTGATGGGACATTTTCACCTATATCATGACTATAATAAAATAGATTATTGTTGGCCATAGCTAAAACACAATGATTAATGTTTTCCATATGGATGTCAAAACAACATTTCTAGATAGAGTATTGTAAGAATAAGTATACATTGAGAAACCAAATGGTTGTCCAATTCTGGATGATATGAATAAATTTTTTTAGCTGATGAAGGCTTTTTATGGCTTACAGCAAAAACCATATGCATTGTATTCATGGCTTGATCAGTTTCTAAAGAAGATCAGTTTCCATTATGGTGTAGTTTATTACAATCTATATATCAAAAAGGACAATAGTTAAAGAATTTTATCGTTTATGTCGATGCCATAATCTTTGGTGGATCTGATGAAGAAAAATGCATACAGTTTTATGAATTCATTAAAAGTGAGTTTGAAATGTGGATGATTGGGCAGATATCGTTTTTCCATGGCGTACATGTGATGAAAGGAATGAATGGAACATTTATTTCACAATCTTAATATCCCAAGGTGGTTTTGATAAGGGGTTTTTATGGTTAATTACAATGAGATCAACACTTTATTTTCCACCCATTTGAAACTATCACGATATGATGAAGGAAATCTAGTTAATATCCCAGAATATAGTCAGATCATTGGATGTTTATTGTACCTAATAGTGCCAAGGCCAAATATTGTATTTTCCACATGACAAGATGAATTTTATCAATGCTATCCCAAATAGAAGAAGATGATATAAGTAAAAATAATTATTTATTATATAATGGGGAATAATAGATTTTTATTTAATATATACTGAAAAATTACATCTAGAGTTAAAGGGATTTACCGATGCGTATTGGGTCAGTTCAGTAGATGATTAAAAATTAAGGTCCAATGGTTGCTTTTATCTTGGAAGATTGTGTATTTCTTGGTTAACTGAGAAACAATATTTCATTTCATTGAGCATAGTAGAATCTGAATACATAGCTGCTACTCAAGATTCCATGTAGCTATTGTGGATGAAAGAGAAACATGAAGATATGGGAATAAAAGTGATGTCTATGATTGAAATTAATTGTTATAAATTGAGTGGTACAAATCTGAACAAAAATCCAGTCCATCACTCAAGGACAAATCATATTGAAATTAAACCCCATATTATGAAGGAGAAGGTGGAGCAATGTCTTGTGAAGATTCATTAAGTGCCAATAGAATGATAGGTTATAGACATTCCGACAGAGGCCTTACGCAAGGAAGTATTTGGAAGGCATCGACTGGCTATGGGAGTGAAGTGGACTTCTCAAACATTAAATAGTGTCGATGTGGGTCCTTCACTTCCCATTTTATGATGTGACATTTCGTATTTCGTTGACATGTGTTATTTTCCCACTTGAAAGAAATATTGAAGTTCCCATTGGGTTAGTTTACATAGGTGGAGAATGTGGGACTATTTCTGGAGAAGAAAAGAGATGTGTAGTAGCTATTTAGTGGAGAAGAGTTATAGGGGGATTTAAAGGTAAGCATAAGTAGTATTGAAGAGCAATAATATAGGGGCATTAAATCTATCAATGCTATAAGTGATTAATGAAAGAATAGATATCACAACATCTGAGGATTTTGGTAAAAGAAGATAAATGGTGTTAGAATTATGTTATATGGTTTCTAGTACTCAGAAATATTAGTTAGGTATCATAAATTGTTGGAATAAATGATGTGATTCATTGACAAACATATCATTATACTCTTGTTTATCACACCGAGTTTGGATCATGTGTGCTTTGAGTATGTTTTGAGTAAATCCTTTATCGCTCTCTTAATCTAATGAAGAAATTAATGATTGATGGTGACATGAAATTTAACATGATATTAAAATGCAGATAATTTTTTAGAGAAGAGATGTCAAGAAATAGAAAGGGGTAGATTTTTTTGAAAAAAAACCCCATGAGGTTCTCTTGAGATGTTTTATGTGTGATTGTGTCTTTTGGAAATTACATACGACCACAAAATTGTATGGGTGGTGTTTGTCAATGGAAGGTTTTTAAGGTGGTGTAGTTTTCCACTATTTTCCAAATTTTAGGGCTTCGAAATAGGTAATTTTTTTGAATAATGGAGAATGAAATCAGAAATGGAAGAAGAATGAGGAGCCCAGGACATGGATCGTGTACCATGTTTGGGAGGGGTACACAAATGTGTACCTGGAAGCGGGACTAGTACATAAATGTGGTTCATGATGTAAAAAATGGTTCGTAGTGGATGGTGGTATGGTACATAGGTGAGGTTTTCGAAACCGAATGTGGTTTGTGATGGATGGAGAAGCAGTTCGAGGATGGATTGAATTCGGAAGGGGAAATAGACGACATTAGAGCAAAGGCAATACATGGAGAACTTACAAAAATAGTACACAGACGACATAAGGTTCACTATTTCATGAGTATCAGTATGTAGTGGGAGGTGTATCGAAGCGTGATTTGGAAAATCTTGATTTAGCGTAATATGCATGTATATAATCCTATATAAAAAATGAAAATCCCACCGATTACAGTAGAGATTGAAAATCCATAGAAATAAAATTTTACTTCTGAAATACGGTAAAGAACGATTTTTTTTTGAGAAGGGTGGTTTGTGAATTCTATGGTTGGACGCAAAGGAGAAGTTATCCCAATGTTGATTACAGGTATTCTTAACCAGCAATGGATGTCCGGTATGCAGAGGAGGAAGACCGGTACACGAAGGGAACTTACTTGGTACTTGGATAAAGAATCTCTTTTGTGTGAAATGGGGTCTTCGGAAATCTGTACACGGAGGGGAGCTCTGGTATGCGGAAGCTACGGTAGTACGTGAAAGATGAATAGTTTGTGGATAGAGAGTGTTTCAAAATGGATATTCTAAGAATTAGTACGTGCTAACAGAACATGATCGCGAAGGTGGAGGTATTCTACAGACTAAGAGAGGTTTTTGGTAGCAGTGATGGTATATGAGTAAGTATTCCCACATACAAAACCTGGTACGTAGTACATGGGAGAGGAAGGTGGTTTTCATTTTTCTCTAGAAATTATGAAAAATCATAAATTGATGCTGCGAATGTATTTTCAGGTACCTAACATTACTCTAGATGGTTTAATTCATCTTTGGGTGAGAATGGAACTTCAATAGAACATCTTTATATAGTTGACGATTATGACAACCCTACTTTTATTACAAACTTAAACATGATTTCTTACAAACAACATCACTTGATACAACAAGAAGATCGAGAGTTTTAGTGTCTTTGGGGCTTATGATCATTACATAATAACTTAAAACCGGAAATACAACATCTTTATTTAAAACTTACTTTACATGAACACTACATTCCTCGTACATAGCATTGCATGGGATAACCTGAGGACAAGCATAAGAAAAGGGTGAGATATAAAGCCCATTAAGGGAGTACATATGGAATAACATGAGGAGTAAAAAACATGTTAGAAAATAGTAATATCAATAGATCATAAAAGAAACATGAACAAAAAGTCATGATAGTGCATGATAATCATTAAATGGAAATGTGGCAACAACACTTAACATGGAATTAGCATGAGCCAAGGCTCATTGCACATGGAGCATCAGTAAATCCTCATTGCACATAAATGTGTACTTTATGAAATTTTAGACCATATAAATTTCAATTTATAATTTTGAAATATTTATGTGATTTTTAAACAATATAATAATATGTTATTATTATAAAACAACAATAGTGATAATTTTTACACTATTCAATTATTTGAATTTAAATAAAATCCACACAGTGGACATATTCGAAAAAATGTTTAATTGTTTTCTAACATGTCATATTCATCTAGAAAATTTGTGGAGAACATTAAGTACTTAATATAATGTTTGTTTTAATATTTATAAAACCATTTATTTGGTATTTCTATTAATAAAAAAATTACTACATCATTTCTGTATAATTATTTAGTATAATTACTATTTGCATATAAATTAAAATTAAAATCCTATGATGAAGATAAAAATAATTAATTTCATAATAATATTTTTACTCTAACTTATCATCTTAAAATCCGAACATTTAAATTATTATATTTATTAATTTATGAAGGCGACATCTTTAATCTCATTTAAAATAAAATAATGTAAATGTGCTAATCAGCTTTATAAGAAGAAAAATGGTCCCAAAATCGAGCCTTTGATTATTAGGGTATATATATACTCAACCAATAATTTCTTGTCATGTTTCTGGTCTTTTTGATAGGTATTATTATTTTTATAAAAACTATATTGTTGATTTTCCACTAAATAAATAATTTCTACATCATTAATGTATAACATTAAAAGGTAATAAAGTTTTTATTAAAAATTACAAATAAATTAACATGATAGTGTAAAACATATTAGCATTCAAATGATTATTTATAATCGAATTAAAAATAATCTAATTATTAATTTTGGAGTGAGACATTTCACTTTTCAGTAATTAAACTAAATAAAAGGTCCAAATCAAATACAAGTGTGTTCCATTAGATTCTATTTCGACCCAAGTATGATTTTGGGTAAAATATAATCATACAATTATATTATGAAAAGTATTAGGGTAATCTTATAATATTATATTTACCCTTGATTACCCGATTTACCTTTAACTGTGGTAAATTAAATTTACTGTAGTCACTATTCATTATTACTAAAAATAAAAAGTAGCATATTAACATAATTTGGAACAACTGATTCCAAATATTCAATCCATATTTTCAAATTAAAATCACAGAAGTTGCATAAATTATTTTAAAATTAATCATGTTCTTAAGAAAAAGAGTATTAAAAGTTAAAACATTGCAAAAGATTGAAATGATTCTACCTATGAATTCAATGTAAAATCAACGCGAATGACATACATTATATTAAATTGTAAAAATATAATCTATTTTTACTTTAAACCAAATCAATTTTATAATTTAATCATATAAATTGTTACGATGAAAAAAGTTGTTTTTATTTAAAATATAGCATGTTTTTACTATTCATTAAAATTTGAATGTTATCAGAATATTATTAAAAATTTATCCAAAGTAAAATATTATATCCAGATTGAAAATAAGAATTTTATTTTTTCAAATTGGCCTTATAAACATGTCAAAAACTATATTTAAACTGGGTACGACCTCAAAAAGTGGCAAAACTGTATTTTTAAAAAAATACTTATTTAACTCGAAACATTTATTTTTTTCTCACATGATGTTCTAGAAAATGTGAATGATTAATTGAATTATTATAAAATTAAAAATTTAGTTAATACTATAAATAATGTCCAGTTCATAACAATAATATAATAATATATCATTGTTTAGTGAAACTCGATATTGCATACAACACACGCAAAAGAGGAAGGTCTCCCTTGCGTGCAACACAAGACAAGAATAGTGTTTGCATATACTAAAAGATAATACGTTGTTGTGTAGAGTACAAGTTAATTATTGTGTAGCGTAAAACAAAATACATCAATAAAATTAAAAAAAATAATTATCATAAAATATTGGGTGTTAGTGAAGCCCCAAATACATTAGATTTTAATATAATAATATGATAAATAAAATTTCATTTTAAAAACATTTGAAATAAAATTATGCCTTCCATAGTAAATTTAATACAATATAAATTTAAATACAATTATTTTTGATAATATTATTAAATCTAGTATAAATATAATTTTTTTTTCAAATTTAATTCATTATAAATGAAATTATAAAGATAAATATGAATATATAAATGTCATTATCTATATTATATGTATATTATATTATATATATTTATTTATATCATTAATATAATTGTAATTATTATAAATAGTTTAATATATTTTTTAATTAATACTCTAAAATAAATGGTGATTAAATTATATTATAGGAATTGTCCAATAGATATGTGATATTTGGAAGAAAATTCAACAATTTCACTACATAAGTCATCGTTCTACTGGATTTTATTGACTATAAATCTAATTATAGAACATGATCCCTTCAATGTGCTTTCATATTGAATTTCGCAGTAAAAATAAATGTATACCCCCACCAAAAAAAATATTTTTTTATGAAACATTTTAAAATATATTTAAAAAAAAACATATATAGAAATTGAATATTTTATTTTAATATTTAATTATTAAATTTTTTAATTTTTAATAAATATCATGACTTGTCTAATGTAGTTCATTTCTTTTGGAATCTCTGTGGTTTTCCCAATTTCCTAACAGCTCATTGGCCCCCCCAAACATGATACCATTATGCATTGTTTCTAACACAGCTTAGTGCACTATCAAATATCTCATCATCACAAGCATTCATTGGTGTACGAATACATTGTTTTTTACAGCATTCATCATTTTTCAATTCCACTACAAAGAGGAAGGAGGAAAGGTGTTAATAGAAAGACATATATTTACATTTCTCTTTATCCAAAGGTAAATAAATATATTATTTTTTTGTATCTAATCCTG
This sequence comes from Viscum album, assembly GCA_963277665.1. NCBI lineage: Eukaryota > Viridiplantae > Streptophyta > Magnoliopsida > Santalales > Viscaceae > Viscum > Viscum album. The sequence continues at coordinate 2,013,909,446 of OY728157.1, forward strand.
ATACATGGGAATATGAAATTTCATTTATATATGTTCTATTTACAATTGGTTAATTTTTTCTTGATAATTATGTTCTTGGGGATTTTAAGCATGTCACGATCCATGATTTTCATTATGATCCAATTATAATAGTTAATGATCATTTTTTATCAGTTATTATTTATGTGACATACGAACTTATTACCTTTTAACTATGATATATTGTGTTTTTCTTTTATTTTTTTAATTACATTACTTTTATCAAATTAAATCTCTATTTTGATAAAATAAACTACTTTTAGAAGATCGATCATTGATTAACACAATAGTGAAGTGATATCATCAATAAAAAATATCATCTAAAAAAATTGAAAAATTGAACACCTAATTTGATGTAGAATTTCCCCAAAATTTATAGGCTTAAAATCTACCATGAAAATAGAGATATCGCCATGAGTAAACGTTTTTACATATTCTATCTCACTGTAAAAAAAATATACTCAAAATTTATCACTTTAATAAGTAGAAAAAACAACCGCAGAATATACTACACTCTCAAATAATTAAGCTATAATTTATTTCAATTAATGATGATAAAAAAATTGATGGACACCCAAATAGATTATTAGGACCTCATACCCCTACCACACAACTATGTTAGATGGGTTATGTTGGATTGGGGCCACCCATGTATCCCTACCATCACCTTCCCTTACCATATCATCCATTATCAATTATGGGGGATCATTCAATTTTTTTTAAAAGGGAAAAGAATATTGATATATCTCCCACGTAGAGATCTGATTGAGGATCAATCAAATATCTTCAAATCCTTTCTTTATTCTAAACATGTTATTCACATCCCATCAAATCCATTGAAGGATCTTCACTAAGTAAAATTATCATTGGTGATCTCCCTCATAATGTAATCTAGAAAATTTTATTTATTACTAATATTCAGAATGTAAACACATCATGTATCCTCTAAATCATGAATAATGTATTATTTTACACCATTATTCATCATAAAATTATGAAAAGATGAATTATTTTCCAAGATAAAATCATATTAACTATTAAAAAATATGGAAAATGATTTTTTACGTAATGAAGATACATTAATAATAATAAAATCCAAATAACCTCTTTATAAACATATGAAGCCACCATATAGTTCACTTCGGTCATGGTTGAATCTGAAACTCACTATATCATTGATATTAATCTCATATATCCTTCTAAAAGAGTGAACAAAAAATCAATAATGGATTTTTTCATTAAAGGCACTAGAAAAATAGGAATTAACATAACATCTAATAGTGAAATATGATCCTTCATAAAATAGATTTGTATCTGATTTATCATTAATGTATATATAAATTCAAACCACTATGTTTTTATGTTATCTTATTGGAAAATATATGTATTAGTTATATTATTCTTCATGTGAGGAATTTCTTATCAAGTACAAACTATAAGAAACATCAGACTCTATAACACTAACACATAATTTAGTCGAGAAATATTGATCTAATATACATTATTACATGGATATATTGTTGAGAATAAATTCAAATTAACATGTATACAAATTGATATTGGATTATAGTCATTAATGTGGAAGTGATTCAAGTATTTCATTAGGTAATTTTTCTACGTTATCCAAATATTTACATTAGTTTTTTTTGTAGTAAATCATTATGCAATGACTTATATTTTTAAATCTAAAATCATTTATATCAAACTCTCCATCCATTTGTGACATCATCTCTCAGATTTAATAATTATTGGAGCCTATAAACAACTAGTAATAGACACAAAATATAATAATGATAATATTATTTCCTCCCAATCTCATGAAATAATCACACATATATAAATGATGTCTCATGTTTCCAATGATCATTATATCTGATTCATATACCTTATACCAATATATTGGTTTCTACTTGAGTCTATAAAAATATTTCATAATCATGAAAGACATGATAACTGTGCCTTCTTCTACCAAAAAATTTGGTTATATCATGTAGATTTATTCATCAGGATCACCATGGAGAAATGTTATTCTTATATCTACCAACACTAGAAGGAAATTTTATATTGCACAAATCCTTGAAACAACCAGAATAGAATTCAATATAATTATAAGATAACTTGTTTGACAGAAATAAATATTTTTACCATATATTATGACCACTAGTTTGAATGATATCTATTCATTGTGTCCATTACAACAATCTTAATTTGAAAGAACAATTTTTTATAAATAAATATCCATCCATGTGATATGGAACAACATTCTGATTTTAAAACATATATAGGGATTCAATTTCCTCTTCTATCGCTAACATCCACAAGGAAATATCTAGATTATAGGTCTTCTCCAAAAAAGAAGATGGTTATCCATCCTTCTTCAAAAATCTGAAAACAATAATACTCTTACTGGCATAGATTGTGTGTCATATTTTTTAAATTTTCTCTTGGTTTGAATGTTAACATCCTTAATCAACTGGAACATCCTCATTGTTCTCTAGTGATATATTAGTTGAAATATGATATTCCTCTGGTTATACCTCCAAATTTCCAATTATAGTTTATATATTCCCTGTCACTATGTCCTAATTAATCTTTATTTAGACCTTGTATCAAAAAATAATAACATAAATTATAATGATAATTTTAGGGATTCAGTGTAACAAAAAAGTATTTTAAAATAAATTGAAATTCATAATTTATTGTTTTAAGTAGAAATTTATGACTAGTCTTTAAACATAATTTTTCAAGTTTTAGGGTTTGAATTTCAAAAAATGGTCATTTAATGTTGTGATCTGTATGTTATTTAGGGTCTAATAGAACTAACTGGTTTTTGGTTGAATAGTAAGATACCCATATGAATAGTAATATGAATAGTAATATGACCGTTATAAATGGTAAATAATTTTGTTATTTTATTTTCATAAGGTAATTAGATAATGAGATGTTGATTAATTTTTCCATGTGATATAAAATGAGATATTGTTTTAAAAATGATAATTTTGTAATAAGGTATTATTTTATTTAATAATTTAAAATTATTTTTTAGAATTAATTTTTATAAAATGGATTTAATTTTCTAATTATTCAAATCATAATTGTTAGGGTGATATTTAATGTTTTCTCTGAATTACTTGATTTGTTGATAAATATGAAAATATGGTAAAATATTGTATTTACACATTATCATGTAAATACCCAATATATGAAATCATAACCGATGTAATAAAACTTTTTTCAAACTCACACAATCTATTTGTTTTTTAAATAACAAGAATGATGATAATTAATATTCCTGGAAAAAATATTATTATACTGATTAAAATAGTGTAAAATCCCTCTTCTCCTCCACTATAAATACAACCCTCATTCCTTTCTCCCTAATAAACCTATAAAGTCAACAGGTTCTCCTAGGTTCTTCCAAATACATCTACCATGACCCTTCCCCACATCCAAGACATGATGGTCTCACAGAATGAGAAAACACAAAGTCCTTAAAAAGGATCTCAAGGAGAAAATATAAAGAAGTAAACATCCTCATTTTTTTCATTTTTTTTCTATTCATCTCCATTAATCACCTACCATTATCCAAGAGGAAATAATTATATAGTATATCTCCTACTATGAATGTAATAATGTTTATGGAATAATAACAATTATACTATTTCTCCTTTCAAACTTACTCAAGAAATTTATACACTGTCCCTGATGTGTTGATTTACTAACATCATGGGAGATGTAATTTAAATTTATTTTACTTCTATAAATACTAGACATGAACCCATTTTCATGGTTGGACTATATTATAATTTTTGTATTATTACTTATATAATTGTATGGAATAATTTTGTATACATTTTATTAAATTATTACATAAAATGAGTTCATTGTGATCAATGAATCTCCAAAATGACCTAATCAAATATCAATAAGGATTTAACTAATGAAACATCATCATGTGAAAATTAGAAAAGATAAATAGTATAATATAGATTTTGGGAAATATTTGAGGTTGATTCCATTATATTTATATCATTTCACATTCTATCGATAATAATATATATCATGAACTGATAATGGAAATATTGTAAAGAACGCACCAAGAACAATGGAAGGAACAAAATAAATAATCAAAGTTTGAAATAATGTATGTAAATGTTCATATGAGGTATTTTAAAGATGCATATGTTTTTTAAGATATTAATAACACTATTTTAACCATTATACATGATGTTTTACCAGTTTTGTTGCAAGAAAAATTTGAGGTAAGGAAATTCATAACCCGATTCCCATACATTGGGTAAACATTCCATCTCATTATTTTTGTCATATTAAAATAGTTTGTGTGATAATTTTTTTAATATTATGTTGAAATATGTGTTTTTATTGTGAATATACATATTTTATATTCTCTATTAAGTATCAATTAAATTGTACTTGTAATTGTTTTTTTGGTAAGGTTGGGACCTATATTTCCATCCAATTCATTGGGTATGTGTAAGTTGGTGGTCAGTCGTATGGTAATTACATGTGTAACTACGATGGTTACAGAAATTTTAAGGTATCCTAGAAGGTTAAAAATTACAAGGTAGCTATGAGGGTTACATGATTATGTATGTAATTCCGCAATATAACTTTATGGGTATATTTATGTTCTATATGATTTGTGGACATATAATAAAATCCATATTTTAACAAAGTATGTTTTTATGGGTATCAAGTATGTCTTATAAAAAATTATTTCATTTGTTAGTTCTATTCATGGACTAATGTGTTCATTCCTTATTATTTTATCCATTAATAAAATTTTAAGCTCATCCCATTTTTTGAATTATTTTCAGATGTTATAAAGATGTTTAAGACTAAAAAGGAAGCCATTATAAATGTTTAAAAAATTTCAATGAAATCACGTTTTATTTGAAATGAATAATAGTTTAGAAGAAATGAAAACAATTTTTATTGTATCCACACTATATTAATATGTAATATTATCAATGAATTATTCACAAATTCTTTAAATCTATAAACATTAAATTATCCTCAATGTGAAAAGAAGTTATTTCTTAAAAAAAATTATGATTATGTAATGTAATAAGGTTGGGTCCTAATAGTTGGTACCAGACAATTGTATAGATAACATTACAGGTTATGATGATTTAAATATAAAATAATAAATTAATTTTACAGTATGGTAAATTTTAATTTATTTAGGATTTAAGTAATGTCAGGTTTCATTGACTATGATATGTTTATTCAGAATGGTTCTAAGTAGAAGAAACATGCAAGATGATGAAGAGAGGAACTGACAGAACGATATCTTTCTGAGTTTGTAGCTTGGAGTGGTATAGATTGGAACTGATAAGTTTATGATAGTAATGTATCATCAAAATAAGGCAATAAATTAGGGTGGTATCTATGCAAGTGAACAACAATAGGTTCTACAATGGAACATTTACAATTTTGAAACATTTTATTAGACAATAGTTACCTACATTCAAGGGATATTAAAACCTAGTAGTGGTTGAAGGATGGATTATTTCCCTTAAAAAGATGTTATATGTTATGGGATATTCATATAAAAAAAATTATGTTTTTTCATTTATGCTTTTGATGGTGAAGTTAATTAGTGGTGGTAAATGGTAAAAAATATCACAAAAAGATAGAATATTGATGCCTCAGAGTTGGATGAATTTAAAAGTCCCTTTCTTGAAAAGTATATTCCTTATATGGTTCAATATATGATGGATATGAAATTACGTGAATTGAAAAAAATTGAGGATGATTTAGTATCGGTGTATGAAGAGATCTTCACCCGACTGGCTAGGTACACTCAAAATCTCATTCTAGATCATTGTAAAAAATCAATTGATCTATCTCAAGAATAAATCCATGGTATCGATGGACATTTTCTCCCTATGAATTAAAATGTTATGAGAAAATTTCCTTATCTACTGAGAGGGTAGAGATGGTGATTGTTGATGATCACGTGCACTTTGACAAAAAGTGGTATAAGAGTTCTAGATGAAATGTGATGTGTAAGAATCAACCAAATAAATATGATATTACTAAATTATGGTTTCTAGTTTGTAGAATGTGTAAAAAATCCCCATGGGGAATAAATTACAAAAACATGAAAGTGTTTTTGATGTGGTATGTTTGGAAATATGGCCTGAGATTATAATGAAAATTATCCTAAGTCAAATACTCATGAGAACGCTTTTAAGAGTTTTAAATGAGTTGAGATGAGTCATTATGAAAATATTTTCCTAAGGAGAGATCAGAATGATGCCAAGAAGCTAGACCATAAATAGAAAGGTGTAGTGATATCCTTTGCGACTATGTCAATAGATATCCGGCCTTCCAATGATGTTGAATTAGGTACCTTATATTTTAAAAAATATATTTCTAATTTTTTGTTACATATAGGGTCATCACATTAGTTTTTATCTGAGGAATTATATGGTAAATTGGAAATATTAACTAAATAAACTAGACTATATGTTATTTTTTGATCTATAGGGGAAATATTATAGCAGTGTTGAATTATATGAATCTTCTTATTTTTTTTCTGTGGAATGAATTTTTTACAAAAACATTTTGTTTTATCCTTATTATAGTATGATATTATTTTTGAAATGGATTTGCATTATGTTTATCTTCATAAGACTAACTATAGAGAAAAATAAGTTGTTTTTTAGATATCATTTTAGTTTGTATAAAATAAAAAACCCATACAATTGATAACATATTATGATGCTAAAAAACTTTTTAATGATGGAAATGAAAGGTATCATGCTCATATTAGGGAAAAAAAGGAACTATAAAGATTAATGATATGAAAACATTAAATAAAGAACATGATTTTTATCTTGATGAGTTACCTGATGATATAACTTATTTGGAAGTCAAATTTACAATTGACATAGTTCCTTATGGTTAGAGAATTTCAACACCCCCATATTGAATGTATCAAATAGAGCATATTGAACTAATAAATCTGTTGCATGATTTTCCTGATAATGGATTCATTCGTCCAAGAAATTCACTATGTGGTGCTCTTGTTTTGTTCGATAAAAAGAAATATTATTCCATGATACATTGAATTGACTATATGTCCTTGAATAACATCACTATAAATACATTTATCCATTCCCTCCTATCAATGACTTGTCTGATCAGATCCTAGGAACTTAGTACTTTTCCATGATAGATATGAGATCTAGATACCGTCAGCTAATGGTGAATGAATATATAATCTAGAAAACAACTTTTATTACTATATATTGGTATTATGAATTTTTTATGCTATTTTGGATAAATAATTCACCCTCGATAATCATGGATCTTATTAATTGATAATTTCATGAGTTCATAGATAAATTTTTTGTTGTTTTTATTAATGAAATTCTTTTATATTATAGGAATAAATATGTTCATGAAAAACATATAAGGGTTTTTTTTCAAAACTATAAAGGAAAGAAACTATATGTAAAATTCATCATTTGTGTTTTCTGGTTACAACATATTTTTTTCATTAGAACATTGTAAATAATGATGGAATAACAGTTGATCCTACCAATAGAATAGTTGATGATGAATGGCTAGGACCAGAAAAATGTTACATATATTTTTAGTTTTATTGGTATATTATGTTATTACTAACCATGGTTTAAAAACATTCATTGTTATCTAGCCCTATAACTATTATAATTCTAAAAGGGGTAAAATTTATTTGTATGGAAGAATGTGATGTTTATTTTATGGAAATAATGAATAAATTAATGAATGCACCATTTTGACCATTACTTCAAGAAATGGTGATTTTTTAATCTAAAACGACGTCTCGTTGAATGGAAATAGTTTTTTTCTAATGCAGAACTACAAGGTAATTGCTTATTCTTCAAGAAAACTAAAAACTCCAGAGGCAAAATATTCTTCAAATGATTTGGACTTAATCGCTCTGGTTTTTTGTTTTAAAATTTATGGGAATTATTTATATGGAGAAATATTTTAAATATATATTGACAATATAATTCTAAATTATATTTCAAACAGATGGAATTAAACATGAGGAAAAGATTATGGATTGAAATGACAATGAATTACGATTTCATGATCAGTTATGATTCATGTAAAAAATAAAGTGGTGGATTCCTTGATTCGAAAAAATATAGAATCATTAACCATGTTAATATTGGAACCTGATCCATTGATTATTAAATTAATGAATTTTGGATTGGATTTTGTTGCTGAAAGAATATGACTTTTTTGTTTCAGGTTTCACAACAATTGTCAATATTAGATATAATTATGAAAGCGGTGAAGGAAGACTGTGTGTTATAGAAAAACATAGAATTGGTTAAAATCAGTATGTTTCAAGAATCTCACCTTGATAAATTTTTTTTTAATATTTATAAATAGATTGTGTGTACCTTGGTATTCCTAGTTGAAGACATACTTATTGGGTAAAGATCATAGTTCTCTATTTTTAGCACATCCCGAATGTACTAATATTTATAGAGTCCATCTAGAGTATTACCAGTGGGATGGAATGAAAAGAGATATTGTAGATTTTATGATGAAATTTTTGATGTGTCAACAGGTTAAAGAAGCGCAGATGTTACCAAAGGTGATTCTTTAGCCTTTTCCTGTTCTAGAGTGTAAATGGAAAAATATATACATGGACTTTATTGTGGGACTACTTAATATTTCTCGAGGTAATAATGAAATTTGTGATAATGTTGATCAGCTAACTAAATCTGCACATTTTCATTATATTTGAGATACAATCTCAATAGATCATATTTCTTAATTTTAGCTAAAATAGATAATATGGTTACAAGGAGCTCCACATTCTGTTGTATCTGATCAAGAACACATGTTAACTTCTAAATTTTACAAGGGACATCATAATTAGTTGAGAACAAAATTAAATTTCATTACATATTTTTATAATCAATAAGATGGTCGATCAAAACAAACAAATTACATGTTATAGGATAGTTTTTGATCTGGTTCAGTGGACTTCCAAGGAATTTGGGATCAACATTACTATTTAGTTGAGTTTTATTATAATAAGAGTTTTCATTCTAGCATACTGAAGTCACCATTCATGGAATTTTATGTGAATAATTGTAAAACAATATCTTTTTGGGATAATGTCAGAGAAATAAAGATAATGGGAAAAAATAGAAGAGGCTGTGGATATAAATGTGATGTTTATACTGCAACACATGATGAAAGATCAAATCAGGAGGAAAAGTTATATAGAAAATAAGAGGAATGAATATTACTTTGAGGTAGGTGATCATAAATTTCATAGAATGTCATAACAGGAAATTGTTCTGTGTTTGGGTAAGAATGGAAGGCTATGTCCACAGTTCATTGGACCTTTTGAAATCCAAAAAAAGCTAGACAAATAGCCTACCGAGTAGCATTGCCTACAAGTTTATCTTAGGCACACAATATTTTTATTGTATTGATGTGACAAAAGTATATACCAGATTCATCACATGTCGTGAGTTTAGATGTAGTTCAGCTAGAGGATAAAATTTTTTTATGAAGAGTAACGAGATCAGATTTTTGATCGAAGAGAACATGTATTGCAGAATAAGTTAATCCATCAGGTAATGGATTTGTTGAGAACCCACATTATAGAAGAAGCGACATGGGAGTCTGAAAATAATAATATGTAATGTTTCCCACACTAGTTAAATAAATAAATAAAATAGAGGGGATACGATTTCTGGAAGATGGAGAAAATGTAAGGACCCGTGTTTTTAAAAATTATTTGAATGTCATGACAATTTATTTAATGTTGTTATTTATAACTAGCCTTTAAAGATAATTTTCCTTATTTTAAGATTTTTAATTCAAAAAACTACCACCAACGGTTATGATCAATACCCTATTTGGAGTCAGATTGAACTGACATGATTTTTTTGTTGAATAGTAACATTCCCTTATGAATTGTTACATCGATAGTAATATGACCATTATGAATAGTAAATCATATTATTATTATTTTTTCTTAAGTATCTATGATAATGACATCTTGATTAATTTGTATAAGTGATATAAAATCATTTATAGTTCTAAAAATATAATTTTTTTTAATCTTTGTGTTTTTTTGAAAAATTAAATTAATAATTTTTATAATTTTCTTTTAAATAACAGAATTCAATATTGAATTTTACATGATAAAAAATGGTACTAGTGAATTTTTGGGATTTTTGTTAAATTACTAATTTTTGGATAAATAGTGAAATATTCTAAAATAATTTATATAAAAATAATCAGTAGGATACACTATTTATGACATCATAACTGATGTAATCCCAATTGTTTGGAACTCAAATTCTCTCTTAAATATTTTTATCACAACAATGAAGATTATTTATAAACTTGGACCAAAATATTATAATAAGGATTTAAATAATGTAAAATCCTTCATCTCTTCGAATATAAATACAACCCTCATTCCCCTCTTCCAGCCACACCTATCAAGCCTCAAAACTTGCATATATTCTCACCAATACATCTCCCATGACCCTTCACATGTCGAAGACCTTCTTTTCTAAAAAAAATTTAAAAACCAAGGGCCTTATGGTTTTAAGGAAAGATATCCAAAGGTAAACATCCCCTTTTGTTTTCATTAAATTCATTTAATATTAATTATTCTTCTTCTTCATTACTCCCCTCGATCTTATTCAATAAATAATAACACTTTTCCTTATTTGTCGATTTACAGTTGTCGTGGGAAATGTAATTTGAATTTCGTTTACATCCTTACAGGGTGGTCATAAAACAATTTTTATGATTGAACTATATTATAATTTAGGTATTATATTTTAAATAATAATCTAGAGCCATTTTTTACACATGTTGTTAAATTACTACACAAAATGAATTTATTACGATCGAAGAATCACTAAAATGACATAAACTAATATCAATAATGTATTCTCTAATGTACCATCCTCATGTTAGAATTAAAAATGATAAATTTTATAATTTAGTATTCTTGAAATATCTAAATACTATTCCACTACATTTTTGGAGTCTCACTTCCAACCAACAAGAATATACATCACAAACCGATCATGGAAATCATTTGAAGAACGCACCCAATACAATGGAACGATCAAAATACTAACAACTAAAGGGTGAAATGATGTAATGAATTAATCATAAAAGGTAATATAATGATTAATATGTTTCTGTATGATATTAATAACAATCTTCAAACCTTAATATAAGATCATTAATCAATTTTGATGTATGAAAAACCTGTGGTAATGGAATTCATAACCTAATTTCAATTCATCGAGTTATCATTATACCACATTAATTATGTTTTTTGAAAATTGTTTCTCATATTAATTTTGTTATATTATTTTAATAATTTGTATTTCAATTTAATATATATATATCATCCCTTTTATTAAGGCTCAAATCAATTATATTATATTTATAAGGGACATTTCATTATAAATATTCATTTAAAATTCTATTTTACAAATTTCAATAAAAATATTTTTATGAAATTAGTCATGTTGAATAGTAATTTTCATGTTCATGGTCATTATTTATGATGAAGGTTGGACCTTTATTTCCCTAAAATTCATTGGTTATATGTATTTTGAATATTGGCCATATATTTAAACCAAATGTAATCATGATGGTAACACAAATTGTGTGGTAGTCTAGAGGGTTACCAATTATAAGTTGTCATGAGGGTTAAACGATTATGTATGTAACTACCTAAGATATATTTATGGATACATTTATGTTAAATATTTTCTTTTAAATCTTATGGAAATCCCATTATTCAAAATCTATGTTCATATGGGTGACAAGTAAGACTTTTTGATAATGATTTTATACGATACAAGTATTCATTGACAAATATGTTATTTCCTCCTTTTTATATCCCGTACTAATATTTCTAGGCCTATATGAAGATTTAAAATGATTTTCCATGTTATAAGTATTTTTATTAAAAATAATTTTCCCATGTAAAATGTTATGAGGATTTTTCCCTGAAATCATGTTATATTTGAATTGTTTCATATTTTTGTAAAAGGTATATTGTTTTTATGGTATCAACTCTATATTAATATGAAATGTTATGAATATATTGTCTCCCAATTAACTAAATATTTAATCATTAAACGATCCTTAATGTGAAAGGAAGTGATTTCTTGACTAAATTCAAAACTATGTAATGTAATAAGGTCGGTTCCTATAATATAGTATCCCCAAAATAATACCCCATTCCCACCATTAATGTTTCCCATGAAGATACATTTATTAAATGATGAATATGACATTAATAAATTCTAGAGGTTATGAAGTACATATATTGGACATCCAAAAATATGTAACTGATAATAGTCAATGTGATTACCATCCCATATTTGTATTGGTGTTTGAAAATCATCCACTAATGAAGTAGATATATTAATTAAAAAATTTATAGTCTTCACTTCGTGCTCCCAAAATGACTCATGAAACTCCTATAGTCATCAATATTTCCCTATTTCTATGTTACATGGTTATATTAATTCTATATGTTTCTCCTTAAGGCTGGTTATTTTATTCCACCTTGAATTTTATTTTGATACCATCATGTTAATATTTTTATAAAAAACTGAGCTTTATTTTTTCCACCATCATCAGTCCTTAAATAGTTAATATTTTTTCCATAATCTAGATTATTAAATTATTTAAATGTTTTTATGAAATCAATAATATTTTATTAATTCATGATTGAGTATTCCCAAAATCTCTTTCAATATTCATTAATGAAGCATAAAAATAACAATTATCTTCCTATATATATAAATAGTTTTTTCTAAATGATTGAATGGATCAAATCTAAATCTATTTTCTCTTCTGAATTGACATGTATAGCTTTAACCTTCATTTTTTTTAAAAAAGTACAGTGGATAAAAATTGTGAGGTTATATTTATAATCATCAGAAACATCTTTTAATAAAAAATAATCTGTATGAATTGTTCACATATACTGAAAATATGATTATTTAATGAATCCATCAATGATTTTATACAGATAGTTTACGTGGAAATGATATTTTCCACCTTTTTTATTTCACCAATAAGAACATACATGTTATTTGAAATCTTATATATCCTCATCAAAATAATAATTATCATAATAATATTTGTCAAACCTTTCTCGGTGTGAGTCTCTCACCCAATATCATTAAATTCCTCAAAATATAATATGGTATTCATCAGGACCATCAACTAGTGTAAATCTGGTATGGATTAAACTATCACAACTCTACCCCACAATAACCCCAATTGGGTATGTTGTGAATAAATATGTGTCCCATAATGGTCACCACTAATAGGGTATATGTTGACTACTATATCCAATGTAATTGTTACACATATGGGAGGAAATAGAATTATAAATTCATAAGAACATTAAATAGAACCATAAATCAATTACATACACACCCACACAAACACACAAACAATAACACAAACAAACTTATATATAAAACTAAAATGAATTAATTCATTCCCAAAACAAACTACAAGACAATGTAATAAAAAAATCAAGGAATATTTAAGGAATACCTCCTAGAACCCAATATCTCTGCATGAACCACAAAATCTCCTAAATCCATCAAAATATCATGTAAACAACTCAAGAATACTATATTTGGGTGAATATTTTGGAGTTCTTAGTATATTCAAATGTTTAAATAGTTTAATTTCTATGTGAAATGACTATTTCGGGATAAAAATTCATGATCACAAAAAATAACAACAGTGATCTAAAAAGTGATATAAAATTAGAATATAATTAAATTAGAAAATAAATATATCATTATCGGGTCTCTGTGATATTACCTTTCCCTATGTAACATGAATCATCAAATCAGATTGATAAAAATATATATTAATAATTAAATAATGTTTTTTGTTGATTTTTGGGTCCATATAAAAATTTAATATAGAATCCTCGAATCCAAACCTTGTTATTTTATATTCCTTGTAACTTTAAAATTAATATTCCACTAATAAATCACTGTAATTTTAGGTTTCTAGGTTCATATAATATTAATAGAATAGATCCTGAAAAAAAACATATCCTTTTAAATTATGAAAATCATTTCATTTTATCAATAACTATATACTTAACAAAATTAAAATGTTTGATCACAACTGATCAATCACATAGTCATCAAAGTTATATAACATACCCAACCACATAACCATGTCCTCGTGTCTACAGAATTAAAATAACATCACAAACAACCCAGTACCACAATGATCACCACATCAGAACCACTACATCACATCATGATGTACTCATTGACTAATTCTATAATTAAGATCCATTGTAGACCAAGATCCTGAAATAATCCTAATATATACCATCTTATGGATATGTATCCTTGTTATTCCCTTTAACCATTACAACATATAAATATGTCCATGAGTTAAACCATTGGGCAATTTTAGAGTAGTGCGCACACACTCACTTCACCATAACCATTTATAACCTGGGTAAGAATATAAATTCAAGATATAATTGTAATTTTTTAAAATCCATAGAAATTATACATCTGATAGTTTTGATCTATTAAATATTATGTATAAGTTTATGATCCCTTAAGATATTTTTTATTTTTCATATGTAAATATCATTAAACTCTATTATAGATTGTATGTATAGTTACACATTATAGGGAAATAATAATTTAAAAAATAAAAAAAACAATAACATTTAGACAGTCAGTCAATAAAATAGAGAAGCATTGAATTTAATACTAATACAAATTAATAGCACAAAGGATTGTAATGTGAAAAAAATTAAACATAAGAAAAGAGAATATAATCATAATAAAAGATATAACCATTAAATATCATCAAACAACGTTAAACAATTCCCAGCTAATTAATTATTTAGTTAGCTAATTATTTTATTATTAATTATTTAATATAACCATAAATTTACAATTATATTATGTCAAACCTTATCATAATCTCCAAACCTCATAAACCACTTCAATTGATTATGATAACCTTGTACTAGTAATATCTATCATACACCTCTAATTTTGTTACTAAAATAAGACCGTAAATAGGAAATACAAAACCCTCTTCTTTTTAATCCCACAATGATTGTATTCAACGTAAGCATGATTAAATTAACCATAAAAACATAAATTATTTTACATTGATCATTAGTCATATTACTTATTGTTCATTCCAATTAATAATTTCATTGATTTATTAATTATTAAGGTACTTAATATAATAATACATTAAATTTCAATAATATTAAAACATCACCATCTTACACATTCATTCTATTTTGACATATTATTTTATAAAACCGTTGTTAATAAAAAAAGTAGTATTTATACCCAAATTTAAGCTTATTTTAATTAATTCAACATAGTAGAATATATTCAATAAATAGTCAATAAATTTATTTATAAAAAAGAAAAAAGTATTAATCATACATATTTCCCTTCAAACTGATATTTATCCTTTTCATTCTCATTCCCCAAATATTGTTCAATCTTCATGGGAAATCACATAGAAATACCTCACACGTATAATAAAATAACAACAAAAAATACAAATAATTGAAATAGGTTAAACCATAATTTTTATATCCAATGATCCCTTTATTAATAAAATAAAAAAATAAATTGAGTATGGTAATTTGGTATAGGTGAAACATTTTCACAAAAAAAAGAAAAACAAAAATTTCATGAGATCCAAGAAAATGTAAAACCTACATATGAATGATATCTACTAAGGTCACTAAAAAACACAAATTAACACTAAAACATAACAAGGACTAACTATAAATAGAAAAAAAATTATCCCATACATGTTATTCTACAAGCATGAGTGAAAATGAATCATACCACCTAGTCAGAAGATCTAAGCCATCCTAAAACTATAATTCCATGACTTGAAATGAATTCTAATAAAAAAGTGAACAAAAATGAAGATGATCCGAAATTTTTCATCAACATAATGCCAAATATACAACATCAATATTGTACTTGAGTCCTCAATCCAAACTTACCATATATACTTCAAAATTCTTAATTGAATTCCCTATTTTCCATGAATGAAGATATTAAACATATGAACCAGAATTCATCACACAAAACAAAAATTCTCAAAATTAATCCTTATGAAACATAATTTGGTAGAAGAGAACCCAAATAATGGAAAATCTATACTATTAAATACTTTAAAAACAGTGATAACCATTAAGAAAGTAGAATTCCCAATAATATATCTTTCATGTCGCAATATTGTGACATGAAACCAACCATGGATAATGTAATTGGAATACCATTATAAATGGGGGTTGGACAAGGTTTATAAAAAATTGATAAACTAATAAAAGAAGTTATAACTTATTTGTTACAATGGGGGATAGTTCAATCATGATGAATGGCGATTAATCGAATTAGTAATTTTGAAAGGGATATTAATTGACAAGTGATTAAAGAACATTTTTATTAAATAAAATATCATTTTGATGATTCATAGTTCAACACCACATTAATCATTGTTCACACAACACATATAGTATAAATTATATAAGAAGAAAATAAATGTGATATAAATCCCTTACCTCAAAGAATCCTAACAATTTGAAATTGAAAAACTATAACAAAGAACCACCCAATCTAGAAGAAACTCCCACAATCCTTCTTTATTCAATTCACTATTTTATAAGGAATTGTGACACACTAGATAGAGTCCAATGTATTATAGAGGGATGCTTTATAAAATCAAATATAGATACTAATACCATTCAGTTATGAAAGACATGAAGATCATGCCATTTTGACGCCTTGAAATTATAATTAAATTTTGATGTAGAGGAACGATGTGACAAAAGACTTCTTATGAAAACCCTTAACATTAATGAAAATAAATTCAGGATTGATTACATAAATACTCACTTAACACAATACATGAATTTCATGAGGCCCACTATATTTGTTAAATTTGGTACATATAATGAAAACATGGAAAATATATTTATATATATTTTATAAAAACTATCAATTATTCACTTATAATTAGTTCTCTCTTATTAAACTGAATGGATATCCAGAGGATATATATAAGAATGAGGTGAGCTATAAAGGCTTGGAATGAAATAATAAAATCATAGAATATGGAAAAGTAGAACATGAGAGTAAAGATGTATAACATGATGATATATAAAGATGATAATCATAATCTTGTACATCATAACTTAGCACAAGATGATAAAATCATTAAAACATTGAAATATTGAGAGGACTTAAATGATGAACTGATTAATATTATATATGGTTAATCACTGATATATCTTTACATAGTGTTCTTCGGATAACCACCCAAAAACCATTCGTGGTATCTCATGAGAAGAAAAAACATTACCCAATGCATTAGATTGATATATAATTTTTATCGCACTCATAACATTAATATTGTGTACATATAAAAGTGATTCAGATTGATCATTCAACATCAAAACTAATTTGAACTATTTTAATCCCTTAAATAATGATTTTGTGTAACATACATTGATTCCCATAACAAATAGAGAATTGGTACATCAAGTTCAATACTCTCAATTAGAAATCTAGATTCAAATTCCAAGAAAATGTTTTTTTCACTAAAAAATTGGGGTTCAATTAAAATAGAATAATGACTGTACATAAATATTAAGTGGAGGTATTAATGGGAGTGAAAGAGGGTATCTCACTTAATTGATATTACAAGGTCAATTATGTGGGTGTGAAAATCACATTCCTACATTAATAATTTAAAATATAAAGGAAAATCACACAAATAAAATTTCCTGAATAATGATGAGTATTAAAAAATCTCGTACCATTAGTGGGTGCTTCTAAAATCTAAATATCATCCTTTTTATTAATTTCTAAACAATGGTTTTGGACTTTATATAATTATTAAATCAAAACCCGAATTCATCCCATGCGTTTTCCCATGGATTGTTCCAAAGGTTGGTGAATGTGATTATTTTACAAGTATAAGAATAGAAAATCTTAAATTAATACCCTTGGTGATGTGAAATTGTGTCATGTTCATAATTAATTTATTTTTAATACTGTAATATATAATATTGTTTTTGAAAATTCATTAGGGGTTTAAAAATTAAATAAATAAATTAAAAACATTATTATAAATGTAAAATATAATTTGAGTCTTGGATGTAAATTATTTCATTTATTACATCACATTTATTGTTTTATTATGTAATATGTCATACCATATTTTTATTATATATATAATTTTTAGCAAAAATTTTATTACCTCAAAAAAATAAGTGCAATTCACAACAGGATAATTGAAGAATTCTGATTTCTATAATAATATTTATTTTATAAGAAATATCTAAATATGAAAAATTTATACTTTTCAATCATAATATTAAATTATATAAAAATTATAGTTTCTATGAAGATAACAACTTTCTTAACCCATATACTGATTACATTGGGAATTCATAAATTAGATTATCAATTTCAAAAATATAAATATTACAATGAATGTTTAGTCAGGGAAAAATCTCTGACCATTAATTAATGTTAATGAAAAATTATATCAAGAAAAAAATGGATTAGGGATATCATCTTCACAAAAAGAAAGAGACAGCGACATATCATAAAAATCATACCTCTCACCACATTCTTAATTATATTTTTCATACACAGTAGCTGAATCCCACTCTAAATTTCTTTCATATTTCTTCAAAAATATTAATATTTTTTAATATGAATATTATATAAAAATTTATATTTATTTTGAAATTATTTAATTTATAATAATAACTATTTTAATTTAAATTGTAAATTTGAAAAAAAAATTGGGTTCCTTCATATCAAAACCTAATTTTCATCAACATTTATGATTTTAATAATTTAAATGGAGAAATGTATTCATTATTTTATAAAAAACAATAATAAAAAATCTAAAAATACTAGGTTCTACATGAATACCGTGCAATTACACCAGCCTAATCCCAAAGTGTATGGTCTGTAATAAAAAAACATTCATGGGTTTGTTTAACGAGCATTATTTATGCCTTGATCTTAGTAATCTGGAACTTCTACCATAATGTTATCTATTTTTCATTAATTTCTAGATCAAATCTTGGTATTGGTCAAGGTCAATTCTCAATGATTCCATATCCCTCAAAAACTCTACCAAATGAGCTTAATAAGCTATGATCTTACTGGTTGATTCCTTAACTACTTTCATCTATAAAATTTTACTTTATTATAACCCTTTATATATACTATTCTAAATGATCACTATTCAATAGTTGTATAATCAATGGTTAAGATTCATAGTTGAAATTTAAATTTAATATGCTCTAAAGATCCAAAATAATCAATGTAGTGAATGGGTTGTCGATAACCACATTAAATATTAAGACATTTCAACATCATAAAAGTAGTATCAATTTTTGAAATCTGGGATTTACATTTTTCTTCAATCATAAATATAACCCTTGAAATTTTACATTTATACGCTAAAATAGATGAGGGAGATTTTATTCCGTCTACTCTTTTAGTTCCCAGGTTTATTCTTCAAACTCATAGTTCTATGATAACACTTTGACCAGACTAGTTGTCTTATTTCATTAAACAATATTTCAGTGATATTAAAACATAATTGGTTCCACCTTGATTGAAATATGATTATCTAAGAGAAAATTCTCTGTATGAAGTAAATGGGAGGGTTTTTGTATGTATATCCCCATTATGGATACATATAATAGATAATATAATTTAGATTGGTTTTGTGGGGGTGCTATTAGATATTCCATAACTCTGATGTGATCATGGATTTTCGAGGGGGCAAATGTATCTTGGATTGGGATTTCACTTCATCCAAAACCATATGAATTTATTCCATGTCATTATATTAATGGAACATTTATCTACATCCTCAAACTCTAGATCATAATGAGTGTTTCACGCATACATTTTTATGCACATTTTAAGGATTTTATATGAATTTCAATGGTATGAACCTTATCATTCATCTATTGTATAATATCTGGTCCCACCTACTAACTCCCAAAAACCATATCCTAAAATGTTATACTTTGACACATCTACCCATACCGAGCCTTTAAAAGATAATTTTTAACAATATAATTAAACTATAATTATATGTGAACTCCATTGGGGAATGGTGTACATTCGAAAATACTATGAAATCCATTCAATATAATATCATTATATAATTTACATTTTGAATGGATTATTAATACCCATGATTTGACTAAGGGGGTTATGTCGTAATGAAACACAAATCTATGTTCAACACATACAAAAGGATTCTCCACAAGCACATGTAACCCTTAGACCTCGACTAGATATAATAGAGAATCAATCCTCATTCAATATTATCACTTCCCTAATGTATATCATAGAGTGTTCATTAAAATAGATTTGTTTCTTGATACCAGTTAAATGAACTAAATATTTAATTTGATCAACTACCACCCAGAATCCATTATTACCATTAGATTTCATAGGCAGTTCTATGAAAAATATCCATAGATATTCTTTCCCATTTCGATACTGGTATAAGAAATGGATTCTTCATAACCTTAGACATCCATTTTTTATACTTTAATTTTTTTTCATACCAATAATAGAGATGAAAACTACGAGAATTTTCACCTTATGTTATCCCACTAGATGTTTTTCCTAAAATATCTACATATTTTAGTGATTTATATATTAATAGCGAAGGATGACATATAAAGATAATCCAAAAGCCCCCTATTTAGTTTTAGTTCTTATGGGCCACATATCTGGTATCCAAGCCTTATGAATCCATATTTAAAAAATTTAAAATCCATAATACTAACTACATTCTTCTATAGTAATTATTTATCCTTTTATGCCTCCTTAATCATCTCCAAAATTTATGTTTGAGTAGAAATTTTAAAAATATTGGTTAGATATCCTTTTATTATTCTCATTTCATCATTTGTTTTCTAAAGATATTAGATCCCCTTCAATCCATACAATGGATAGGACTGTGGGATCCTTTTTATTTAAAAAATTTTACATTATTTACCCCCTAGTATGGAAATGGATTGAAAATTCATAATCTTCGATCATCTCAAACAATCATCATTGGTTCATATTGAGATCCATTTATGTCAATATACACTAGAGGTATTTATGGAATATTATTTTACACTTCTCCATGAATATATACTCCCAATATAACTCTAATGTGAAAATAATTATAACCAATTCCATTTCATGGTTTGGGTAGTTCTACTCATGGATATTTAATTATAGGGGGAAAAGAAAATCTATTTACCTTAATGAATGATTAATAAAATAGAAACCCAAATTTTAGAATCATTTTAGACCACAAATCATCCCCTTGTGGGTAATGTGAGATCATATGTAGCGATTTTCCATTTATTTAACTCCTTAAGACAATATTTTCATTCATTAGTCCATAAATACGTCACTCTCTTGTGAGTAAGATTGCTTAGTGGTCTTGAAAATCAGGATAATTTTCTCACAAATCAACAATAGTACTCATCTAATCCATGGAATTTATTAATTTCCAACACATATTATTGCATATCAAATACTTAAATTTCATTTATTTTTAATGGATCTATAGTTATCTATTATTTTTGATGACATTTAATTGAACATATTTTACCTTATTAGAATTTGAAATACATTAAGGAATATTTTTATATCAAGGAGCAAAAATGATACATGATTCTAAGGTCGGTTGATCCCAAAATTGATAATATAAAATTATTAAATATATTAATATAATTATTTTGTTGTTATCCAAATTTTTTATAAATCCCAAATAGAGTATTTTATTGTATATATGAGAGCAAATTTGACTTTGGGATGTGGGGTTTCACCTTGGAACAATTTAAGGTTCGTTAGTACAAGATGTTAGGTTATGAAAACCATTGGTAAGTGTCTTTAATTTAAATTAATATATATTTTATTTATATGTTGTATTAAATGACCTAATTATAATCCTATATAAATACCAAATTCGGAATATTTATCACGGTTTATCCATATAAACATTTATAGATATTAGATCGGAGGAGATCATTTGTAATTGGTGGAAAGACATTAAATAATGAACAACGATTAGAGTGAGGTGGATTGGCAAGTAGGAAATAGAGTGGGCATCCTAATAATTAGTGATGGAATTATTTACAAAAAATTAATACATAATTGAGTTTGGTATCATCAATTGTGATCTTCCCATTCATTTAATATTTAGGCATGGCATTAAATCAACTATTCTTGATCGGTGTTTTTAGACCCTTCGTAAGAGCCCATTAAATGTTTGATTTTTTTTTTGATTAATTCATTTTATGTCATTATTTTTTCCAACAAATCGCTATTTATTTAAAATTTGTCAATTAATTCATGAACAATAAATTTTCATCCTAGTCCCCACATTCCATTTTTGTATATTTTATTGAAATAGCCATTTTGAGGGTTAGTGGGAACCTACAAAGCATCAACCATCAACATGACATACCCCAAAAAACCATACATTACACCGTTCAATGTTCAAAAAATGAAGCAAATCATACTGCAAGCCACCTATTGTTTCAAAATTCCAACCAACCATCATCACACTGAATCCCTCAAATCAAATGAGCCGACTGAGAACTTCGCCACTCGAGAAACATGTATACCATTGAAGACCTTGTCACTAACTCATCATATCTTTATAAAATCATAGTCAACACCAATACATTGTCTTTTCAAAATTATTTAACCTTATATTATCATCATCATTAGCAACTCTACGATGTCATCCGCCTTAACTAGACACCATCATCACCACCATTACCTCTCACACCATACATTTTTCAACAAGAAATTGCAACGACCACCATCATGGTCATTAAAACACAATTGAATGAGGATATGAATCTTTTAACACCTACATCCACTCAAAAAACACCACCCGGAACTCCCTTAAAAACTACCTCTCTTGGTCGACTTAGAGATAACAGATGGTTCATGACAGAAGAGCAGAGTACGAGTACAATAGATCCTTCACCAAAAGATATGTTCATCACCAACAAGGCCAAACTAGATTGATACTGAACTTTCTCTTGTAGGCAAGCTATGCCTCATAGAACCCCAAAATGCAATACATAACCAGACCCAAATCCTCTTTTAAGCCAATAGACCCAATCAAATAGGGAGAGTGTGATGGACCAAGAAGACAGAGAGGAGTATGAGTAGGCAGAAACTATAAATCATGTCGCGACTGAGAAATCACCAATAGACATTTCAAACAGAAGTAGAAATGAAACATCACCCCTAAAATATAGACCACCATGACATTGAAAATATCTAATAACAACAAATCCACAACTCATAGCTTCCAAAGGTTAAAAAATAAATTAAGATGAAACCCTAAACGAACATGGGGATAAAACCCAAAAAGAAAATGGTGATGAAAAATTAAAAACAAAATGAATGTTAAGCAATGAAAAACTAGAATAAGGAATGTATATTGGGGGATATGACCTTAGTAAGGGGGAAGGAGGACACTATAGGCAGCTCACTGGGAGAAATTAGTGCTGAGTAGCTATGGAAGCTGACATGAGATTCTATGGGCAATAAAAGGTGATTCATAATTCCAAAAGATCATAGGAGTCCTATTTACTAATATTGAAGTCTAGAAATCGACTTATGGAGGTGTTTTAAATCAATAATGGGTGATCAAACGGTGGTAAGTGTAGCAGTGGAGGTAGATCCTTAGACAAGTGAACCCAAGGATGTTCAGACTATGATAAAACCCAATTACATAGCATTTAGTTCAGATGAACATGTATCATGTAGTCCCATTGATAAAACACAAGGGTTTAGGGTGAAGTAAAATATAAAAATCCATGTATGTGGGAATAAAAACTGTGTTACCCTACATAGGTGGCCAAGACATGTGTCTTCCATACATGCCATGGGTACCATGTTGATGGAAACACCATGTGTTGCAGTAGACGAACATGGAAAGGAATTGATGATAGTGGATAAGATGCAATACCCAGACCTAAAGTGTTCATAAACTCCATGTATCCTAGAGGGCACACAATATATGGAGACATGGATTCCTAGGACATTTAAATGGAGAACAAGGCCATGTAGTGGAGTGGGGCCATAGTACACATACTCCTATTTTAATCTTCTATACTTTGTATCTCTTATTATAGTACCGTGATTTTCAGTGAAAGTATAATATTCTATGTGTTTTCCCACATAGATATTGATGACAGTCATTGTGGTTTATTTTATATTTTGAGGAATGATTTTTTTAAAATGATGTTTCCTTAGGTGGAGCTTGATAATAGAAGTGATCATGTATGATCATCAGAGAGGTTCTTGGAAGAGAAACTGCATCCCTATTCAAGACATTGTTATGATATCTATGAGGATGGTACTACCCTAGACATCAGTGGAAATGTCCCCCAAAAATCACTAGTTAGTTTGATATTAATCTCACCTATTTGGTGTGTATGACATATATTTATAGGGATAATACTCCACTATCACGCTACAGGGTTGAATCCCTTATTCCCCTTATTTAGGTAGACATTATAGTACCATATCCTAGGAATATGTTCCCTATCTGTGAGAATAGTTTTCCG
Organism: Viscum album; assembly: GCA_963277665.1. Lineage (NCBI taxonomy): Eukaryota > Viridiplantae > Streptophyta > Magnoliopsida > Santalales > Viscaceae > Viscum > Viscum album. The sequence goes on from OY728157.1 coordinate 2,013,934,188, forward strand.
CTTTCACACTATGTTGTGGGTCCTCATAAATCCTAATATAGGTAATGATTGTTCTCCACTATTTATGGTGTGGTTACTAGATCTATGGGGACATTACCCCTTTTTCATACTTGGGCATGATCCCCCAATTTCCTTATATTTTTGTAGAGAGGGTTCTCCCCTATTCATGGTATGAGTCCTCTATAAATTTATAGGTACTTCATCATCATCAAGCTCTAATGGGGTGCATGTCCTCCATGGAGTGTGGCTCTCTATGGTGTGAAAAACATTAGTGAGGAGACAATCACTCCATTCTTATTACCATGAGGTTATTTATGATGTTGGGAATTTTTTAATAGACTACTACAACTATAAGAATTATTGTTATCATTGGATTGTCTTTGAGATGGAGATCCCAATTCTCTCTTATGTGGGCTTCTTTTTTACAATATATATGTATTATATTTCATTTCCATCTTTCATTGGGTTGAGTATAATATTTATTTAACTCTGTATCACAATAATTTTTTTCAAGGAATCATACTGAGTATGTATATACTCACCCATACATGGGTTTTTACATCATGTGTCAAGTCTTATACAGCTGATGAACATATAAATGGTGATTATGTTGAAGTTTAGTAATACATGGGTTCATTGACTATGTATGGTGGTCATAAATGGAGGTATAAAAATATTGTCTTTCATTATTCATTATTTCCATATTTTTCCAGTTGAAATATCATTTCAAGGTGGTCCATTGTTTTCCCCATTACCCTAAAGTTGTATTTTCTATACATAAGTATTTTTCCTTGATTTTAATTCATGTTTTATTTATATCGTGATGTTATACTATTAAAATTATATTCCTCTCTTTTATTTCATGGGTTTTGGTGTTTTGGATCATTTTGAAAATTCCTACCATTATAGTTATTCCTTCCTCAAGTATGGTTCTAGACACTTGCCTATTAGTGGTTGGTTTGTTGTTATGAATACATGATCTTACGCATGATAGGTTTGATCTATGGTTTGGGTCATTATATAGTTGTATTAGATGTTGATTATCCTCATGATAGTGTTTGGAGTTATCTCCTTGATAGGATTGGTTGGGAACTTTGGGAAATAATTTTATAGTGTCTCTAGTGTGGATTTTGGTCTTGGGGAAAATTTATCAATATGGAGATCGATTTATAGATAAAATAAGAATCTAACTACATTATTCTCAACTGTCCATAAAAAAAAGTTGTTTCCGAGAACAATGGTACATACATAATATAAGATTGATTCAGGTGAATTTCCTTTTTATGTCAGCTCCCCGCATATATATATATATATATATATATATATATATATTCATTGGAATGTGGGATTTATTAATTACTTTGATGATTCCTCTATGAAGATATTCATATCATGATCATATTCAGTAACATAACAATTATCTTATAGGTGATGTGGCCTCAGCTCAATTTTCAATTCATGATATCTTTCTAATAAGAGGGAAGGTTTAAAACAATATCCTATAAAAAAACATTCAGTATAATATTTTCAGGAAACAGTTGTTTGTAGAGTTACTGTAACTATGAGTTCCAATTCCATATGACATTGAGTTTCCTTTTTTATCCATATCTTCCTGATGTGTTGGATTTTCTAGATTCAGTACTCTAATTCCATTAGGCTCATGTAAACCTAAACTAACAAGATGGTGTTTCTAGTTGACATTCTATTCCGTTGAGTAGCAGGGCGCTGGTGTAGTCTAGTCACACAATGGTATGATGTGTCAGAAAAATCATGGAATGAGTTCATGTGGTTATTTCATGATGAGTAAAATCCATTATACATGTTCTCAATTAATATTTATGACCATATAGTGAATCAATAGGGTAGTATGTTAGTTACTTTCTATGTCTCTAGGTTAACATACATTACATGGTACTTTATTTAGTTGTTGTGGGATGGCATCTCCTAAAAGAGAAAATTTGAGATGTGTTTCTGTAGAGATATCTAGACTATCATGGTCTTCTAATATATCCATACTAAAGTGGGAATTGTGTATAGAGCTATAATTATAGATATATTTATAATAGAGAAACCTAGGGTGGATGGAGTCAATAGTTCGAATCCCAGGTATGAGTTGTCTGTAGTAGTTATTTTGAGACATATGTTGAGGTCGCATCAAATGAAGTATACCTATGCTCATACATTGACACAGTGTCATGAAATGTTTGGACCATGTAGAGGGAAGGTCATATTATTGAGGGGATATGACATCAATGTGTCAGGTGTGGTCACCTATAACATGACTAACCAAACCATTAAAAATATGAGGGTAGGAATGTTGTATATGAACTGCCAAAGTATAGACGACATTTTGATCAGGGATTTTCTGGGCCTTTCTAGGGAATCCCCCATGGAAGTAGAGATTGTAGATGAGATTCGTGGGGTTAAAAAGTATTTTCTACTCATATAGAGATATGCTATGAGCTACTTCCACCACTATCACTAGGTGGCTCATGCCATGCTCAGCAAGCTAGCGGTTGGAGCTAGAGACCGTTTTATGGCATAGAATATAAAAATAGGATTCTCATGAGATGATATTAGGTACAATATTTAACCATAGTAATTTTTTTTTTGTAATTTTAGATATTGTTGCGAGTCACTCCTCATTTTCACATTCCTTTGCTGAGAGCTAGATATCCCTGTTGACACCTTATCTCATTAGATATTACTTGAGGTTAAGATTGTGTGCAATTCTTTGATATATCTTAACCTCTAGATCTGATAGTTGTTTTAATGTGAAAATATATTCACATTGGTAACCCCAGTTATCATGATGATTCGTTAAGATTTCATCTTGTATATAGACTGATTTTTAGTGGGTTTTAACCATATCAACAATCATTATATGAATATTATATGAATTTAAAAACTGTGATGATATTCTACTTCAATGGAGAGATATATATCACCACAATGTGAGTGAGTAATGATAGTAGTATGTTGTACCCTATATCCCATCAGTTGGTGAGTTTATACATTGACATAATGGTCTCTTCATTCATCTTTAATCCTTCTACAGTGAATGATTTAATGTATGTATTCCCTGAGAATTTTTTGTGTCTAATTATGAGTTTGGAGATTTACTTATATGTAAATATTCACCAATGTACCATGATGATATATTATAAAAAATATCATATATCCCATATCATGATATGAAATCTTAGGGTATAGTTAGAGGGCCTTCATGAAAAGAGTTTTATTATATCCATTATGTCCCCTTGGGTAGCTATCATTTTTTTGTTAAAAAATTGGATGAGATATTTTTTATTTGTGTTGATCATCATCACCCAAAATAGGTAATGATGAAGGAAAATTACCCCTTACTCAAGAAATAAGTCATATTTGGTTAGCTTAAATGAACATGTTTCTTGTAGTAGATCAATTATAGTTTTATTTACCGCCAGTTTTTTGTTCGCATGGATAATATTTTTTAAGATAGAATTTTGATGTCGCTATGGACACTAGGAGTTCCTGGTGATTCCTCTAAGGTGGAAAATTCCCCCACTGGGTTTACATCTTAGATGAACTGCATCATCTTGCCATAAGAGGCCAGATTTTTTTGTCCTCTTTATTGATATACTCTTCTAAATTGATATATAAGAGGATCCTGTTGAAAATTGAAGGTGGTCCTATAGTTATTCTGACAACACCATCCTTATGGTAATATCACGAAGTATTAATTCTAGATACGAGATGTTCAATTTTTTGGGCCTATCATTTATGAGCATGCATTAGTTATGGAACCATTGAATATGGATACAATTCTTTCATGGTATCCCCTAAAAATCCTATCATCTGTATGGAGGTTTCATGGTATGGAAATAAACTATATGATCATTTTAGTAGAAATGTCCTAGATTACAACCCCTTTATCTACAACTGTGCTAAATTAAAATTCACTCACATTGACCAGGATGTTTTATAAATCCTTTAAATAGTTGAGGTTGAGGTTGATCTGTGATTTTATGTTGAGACTGTTGGGGGATGTCATTGATTTTGTAGTGTAATGTGAAGCCTATAGTGCTTGGATTTTTTTTAAAGAAGTGATCACATAAAGGGTGAAAAAATATAGACCCCACTTCTAGAATTATGTGACTCGTGACTAGAGTTGGCAATAGTTTTCTTCAGTCGGATGATATAGGGGCAATATATTATTATTGATTACTTTTTTTTACTTTGAACACTAGTGTCATATGTATGAATTCAAAAAGGGAGATATAAAACTTATATTTAGTCACTAGTTTGAGTTCATGTAGGGATATTATATTTATACAGTTCTTACTCCTATAAAGGGAACTGTGGAGGAATGTTACCTTAGAATTAATTCTTTTTCATGCTTGGTGATGGATGCATTAGTGCAGTTGGATTCATTACAGCTGATCCTAGAGAAGGAGAGAGGTGAATTATTTCCTCAGATTATGGTTGATCCTCTACTTATTCATCATGTGATATAGGTTTAGTTGGTATAAATATATTATAAGGTAATGTTGATAGGAAATATTCATGAGATTCAGTAGATGAATTTTCTGATGGAGAACACATCATCTTTATTTTTTGATGTATGATTGTTCTATTCACAATTTGAGAGGGGGTGATCTTATCTATTCACAAAAATATTTTATGTATTCATCCTAATATAAGTATGATGTATTGAGAACTTATATGGATGTTTTTGTGGCCTAACATGATATATATTTTCATTTATCTCATCTCTTGGTGTCACATTTTTATTAGTTAAATAATGAGCACTAGGTTCAAACAAGTTTTAATTAGCCTCATGATGTCCTAGAGTGTAAATGGGAGGAAATATCCATGGAAATTGTGAATGGGATTTAACATTTTCTGAGAATACATGATGCCATTTGGTTTATAAATGACTTACTCAATAATTCAGTAATCTTCTTTGCATTATAATATATGATTTCAGTGGAGTTTCTAAGAAAATTATACATATGGTAAATTGTTTGAATACATGTGTTTTTATTCTAGATCTTCTACAAAAAAATACATTGTTAATTTCGTAGTTATTAGTAGGCTTTTAATAAGAATTAATGACCTAGTTGTGGATTGTTATGACACTCCACACCCTAATAGATGAGAAATCCCCGTGAAATATCTGAGTGTTGGAGGATGTGTTTAGGGATTGTGTTTTTGACAATGCATTGTTCTTTGAGGGTCTCAATACATTGGTAGAGTTAATATTTAGTATCAAATTTCACTCTATGATTGACATGTAACATTTATATGCCTTATATGATTTCACTATATGTCACCCTTATGGTAGTATGAGGATTCATGGACTCCTCTTATTGGTCCAGAGATGGTGAAGATGAAAAAAATTAAAATTCATGTGATCCACAAGCATTTTCAGATAGCTAATAGTAGACTAAAATATTTCATATATAATATTAATTGTAATTTTGAGTTTGGTTGGGAGACCATTTTTTCTACTGTGTCTCCCCGTGATAAGAGATACATAGATTCTGTTGATGAGGAATGATATCCCAAAGATTCTATCTGGTCCTTTAAGTTTCTTTGAATGGTTTAAAATTCTTATTATCACTTATCCATACAAACATAGCTGGATAGGGTGAATTATATATTCCTTGAATTATATTTGAGGAGATATTCACGATTCTATTCTTGTTATTGATTAGAGACAGACGAACATCAAGGATGGAACCTCCTTCACTGAGTACCTAGTGGTGATAAAGAATTAGAATGAGAGGATTATAAATAGATGGACTATTAAATCGGTTAGTGTTTTTTGGAATCATGAGAGCATGTAGAGGATCTCATGATAGTATTATATCTAGATAAGGGATAAATATATCCTCTTATTTTTTCTCGATATTTTAGGGGATGCAAATTCTCGATGAGGGGAACAATATAGTGACCCTATTTTTCCCTTATAAGACTTTTAAATATATTTTCGAATATTATCACACACATTCACTATGATAGTGTGATATTTTGAGGACCATTGATACTGGAATTGTTATTCAAAAATAATAAAAATATTAATATCACAAAAATGTATCTTTCTTGAGAAGTATAATAAATACAAAATGGGTTCTTGTATTTGAAAACCAAGACCATATTTAATCTGGGACACTATATTATATAGAAATTTTCTGGAGTGTCATTGATCAAGTTTGTAGGTAATATTTTTTCATTTATTTGAGTACCATTGTTTTTCATATAACATAGTGGTGTTCATGGTATAATTTTATGAATAATGGAAGAAAAATTGGTTGCAAATGGTTGGTGCAGTGATAGGGAAAATCATGATCCCCAACCCAGCAAACTTTGAAACCTCATATAGTTTTGGTTTGCATGGATGGTGTATGGTTTGTCAAACCATGTTCCTAAAAATTGCAACTGAACAATCCTGATATAATATTATCAATTTTGGAGAATGGTTAGCGAATACTATGTGCCTCTTCCCAAGAAACAATAAGGGATTTTTAATGTCTCTTGAAAATTTATATTTTAAAATTTCCTAATACCTCAAAAATAATCCATATTGAGCCCCATTCAACATAAGAGGACTTTAAAATTTTTGGGGTTTTTTGAGATATTCACAGGACATATGACCTATGTTCTCCATGATTCAAAGCCTGAATTAAAGATCATCTCTTATCCCAGTAGGTTGATTCTATTTTATTTCATTCCCATTCATCCTCCTCCCTTATGTCGTTATTTTATGGGGACGTAATCTTCTGTTATTATTAATATAAATCTTGATTTGGTGAATATATATCTAGACTACAATATCTAGATTTATAATTGAAGATATCTAGTTTTTTTATCTTCATATCTGGTTCTGAGAATCATACCTTGATCTATATTATTAGGCCACTAAATTTTTTTAATGTCAATTAGGTTATTGTTCATAAATTAATCAACATAGGTGGTATATTATTCATATCCAATAGTCATTATTTTGATACATGTATGGTTGTTTTTAAATTTTTGGTGTTGTTTTGAAATTCAAATATGTAAATTAATTTTGGTAATGTGGAAAATTGAGTAATTGGGTTTAATAATGAAATTGAGGATTAATTTTGGTATTCGTTTCAAGGATTAGGGGATGTTAATATAGATATTAAATTATAGAAATACTAATGAGATATATAGATTTGTGATTAGAGATAATTAAAGGTAGGCTAATAATGGGATATTTATGTCATGATTTGGGATAATTAATGGTAGAATTAATTATGAGTTGTCAGTGGTATTTCATTGAGATAAATAATTGTAGAATTAATTATGAGATATAAGGATGGTTGAAATGAGATAATTAATTGTTGACTAATTTAAAGGAATTGACATACTTAATTAACAAGGGAATTAATAAAGGGTAATTATGTGATAAAATAATTGTTGAATTTTAAAAGAAATTTATGTTAAGAATTAATAGATGTATTAATTATTTGTCAAATAATGGAATAATTTAAGTTCAATGAAGAAGTATACATGGTAACATGGTCATTATTATGGTGAGTAAAGGAATGGTTACAATTTCATTCAATTGGGAAGTATACATGGTAACATGTTCATTATACTTGTGAATAAAAGAATGGAAAAAATGGTCATGCATATGTGTAATAATTAAATGGTATGATGGGCATTAAAATTGAATTTATTAATGGTGATATGGGGAATAAAAAATAAACTATGGAATTGTAACAAATTAACTATATGATATGGCCTCACTGGAGAATTATTTGGGCTCTAGCATGTGTTGGAACAAGAATTGAGATATGATATCACCTTAAAATACATTAGGATATAAAATGAGTCAAATCCAGTGGTAATATTTGATATTATAGAAAACTTTGGCCTCCAACATGAGCCAAAGCATCCAGGCGATAAGGGTGTCTTTAGGAAAACTGGATATAATGTTGTTAAATAAAGAATAAAATATAATGTCATGAATTGTTTACATATCAATTGTAATTATTTTTATATATAATTTTACACAATACAATATCAATATATTTGTTTTTGACTCCATTGGTGCTGTCCTACTAAGTCATACGCACACCTTACCCTGACTACTTGATTGGTACTCGAATAGAATATATTGTTACATGATAGTTAATTGGAAAAGGCCATGTATTGGATGACTGAGTTGGGGTGTAGCGTGGATGAGGAAACTAGATGTTTTCCAAGACCCACATCGGAGTGGTCAATGTATTTTTTTCTTATTTTCATTTTATCCAATATTAATGTACATTAACCTGATTATTTTACACATTAGTTCGATATTGTATTTCCTCCTTTGATTATCTCGACATATTAGTACTGTTTATGGTTATATATGCACCAAATATTAATTATTATTAATTCATGTGTTTACATAGATAAAATTTGGTGTATTCTCCCAATGATAGACTTACATGAACCTTGGTGCAGGTCAGAAACCACTAGAAAATGGGGAGGCATGCTTGAATTCTTATGGAGAACTATCTTGGGGTACAACATCATGAAACACAGGAAAGGATGTTACAAAGTGGTATTAGAGGTCCTTTATTTTTTTCTTATACATATGTATTAATGTTAGGTAAAGGTATATAGGACAATAGAAAGAATCAGGGGTTGTTATGAGAACATTAAAGGGGGTTAAAAATCTATGTACAGGGGGTGGGGGGAACACAAGCACTCATGGTGTAGTTATTGTTATTAATATTTCCTTTTACAATTGAATATTATTTCATGATGGGTAATGCACTTGTTGTGTCATTTGATGAATGTTTTTTTAAATTTTCTATGAATTGATGTGTGTCCTCAAGTGGAATAATATTTCTGTCTGCAATCTTCATTTTAGGCATTCAAGATTATTTTGTGACTTGTATCATTTTAGGCATTCATGGGGAGAAGGGTTTTGGGTATGTTGTTGAATCAATACCATTTCATCCCTTTCTTGTGAAATTGATCTAAAAATGATAAAAAATGTGAAAACATGGGTCTCATATGGAATATGAAAAATTATAATGAGAATACCATTTGATAACATTGACATCAGTGTATGATGTTTAAGGGTAGTGTTAGTACCTCATTTTTTAACACATAGTAGGATTTGGTGAAATGAATTGTTGTTACTTGTTATAATTTTATCCTACATATGTAAATGTGATACTGTTATTGTATGAGTCTTTATACATTTATTTTACATTTTATATAATATACCGCTACAATAAAACATGTTGATTAGATGAATGAGGTCCATAGGTAGGAATGGTCTTCCAATGATGGAACCTAAGGAACCACTCATGTCGTGTTATGTAGTTGGGGAGAATATCTGATATAACTTCCATTTCATTATGTAATTCATGTGAAGAAACCCAGTGTGGGTTTAGTAGAGTAAGTCTAACCTAGTGAGTGAGTTTCATTTATATTACCATCCATATTTTATTCGACAGATTGGTACAAATGGATATTAGTTCTTGGTTGATTACATCGTGACAATACATGACCATTTAGAGACTCCTGGTGAGAGGAGGGTCATGATGGATTCTTATATTTTCTGAGTATTATTGAAGTGGTAGTGGGACATTCATGTGCAGAATGGACTAGCTAATGATATGTTATAGAAGGACTTATTCGAGAGGTTTTTAGTTAACTTCTAACCAGAGATTCTAAGGTAGAGAAAGAATTAATGTTCATATGGTTGACTCATGGGATATTGTATGCGATAGGCCATGTAGGCACTTCATTGACATACATTTCTTTTCTCCAACATTGATAAGAGATGATTAAGCGTTGTTTTAATGTTTAATAGATGGGATTAAGTGTGATATTAAGTACCATGTTTACCTATTTTGCTAAAATATGTTTGCTGAGGTGGTAGATTAGGCCCTTATAGATGAGGGGAACCTGAAGGAGTCTTCAAGTGATAGAAAAATTATTTTTGATGGACAATTAGAAGGATTTAATTTTTATATCAGGAAGGTTCATTATAATTAAATTATTTAGGGCAGTGTAAATCTAGGAGGCTGGACAAGAGGATCAGTTGTAGATGACCATATTATAATGATATTCTTTTATTGTGGTATGCCAAGTTACTATCATTGAAATTATCCCAAACTTATAATAAAGTAATAATTTTGTTATAAGATGATGCATCTATAGAAGTTCTACAACACATAAGAAGAGATGTTTAGTGATAGAGGAGTTAGACCGAACCAGGGTGTGGGAAGGGGATCTTATACACCAAATCATCATTGAATTGGGGTTTTCCTAGATGAAGTTGTTGTGAGAGTGGACTTGTTTCTTGTAAAAAAGATCTTGCATATCATTCGAGTTCTGCAACTCAGTAGAGTCAGACTGCATCACAAGAATGATGGAAAAGACAACTACATGCATTTCAACCTACACTTAAGGATTAATAATAAAGAATCTCCATAGTCAGTGGTAATATTGTTATAGGTTAATGATTATCTATTACCTTACTTGATAATGGTTCCCCTCATTAGTACATATATTCAAACTTATTAATTTTTTGATCCTAGCGGTTGTGTTTGGGATGCAGCAATTACAATAGATACACCATTAGAGAATAGTCTAGAAGCTTCAATTTGTGCACAAATTGTTTTCTCAATGTTAGGGAGTATCATTTTCATTGGGATATATACGTTCTAGATATTCCAGTATTCAAACAAATTATATGTATGGAATGAGAAGTCACATACCAATCACATATTGATTCTTACCACATGAGACTAATGTTTACATCTCTTAAGGGTTACCATTTCATTCATAATGGATAGTGGGATATCTAGGAAGGCTGAGTAGTGGGAATCACTAATCTACTAGGATAGATACCGGCCCAGTTAACTATTCTATTTCTTGATGAAGAAGGAATGAAACTTGATTTTCCCCCATAAGTGGAGTTGTTTTAGAATGGGTTTCCTGAAGAATTATCAAGGATACCACATGATAGAGATGTGGAATTGACCATTGATCTCATTCTTGGGACTGGTCCAGTATCTTTTTCACTATTTATAATGTAGCCGATAGAGTAAGAATTGATCAATACTCAAATGGAAGAGTTGGAGGGTAAAGGGTTTATCTATCCAAGAATGCCACATGGGGGATCACTTATTTTGTCCATAACGAACACTCATGAGAGTATGAGCTTATCTGTTCATTTCCTGTTTAACAAGCTGACTATAATGAATCAATATCCTATCCCTCACATATATAATCAATTTGAAAAGTTTAGTGAAGTTTTCTTGTTCTCGAAGGTTGACTAAAGACCACAATATCCTCACTTGAGTGTATAGAAAAGTAATACAACATAGACATATTTCAATAGAATTTATGGCCTATATGAGATCATTATAATTTTCTTGGGGTTGATAAACAAACCAGTAATCTTTATGGCCTTGATGAATAGGATCTTCTATATGTACCTAAATTAATTTGGGGTTCTGTTTATGGAATAAATCATTGTTTACTTATATACTCATGATGATCACACCCAATATATAGACAACATCATAGGTACACTTTGAAAGAATCTGAGATACACCATGATATATAAGTGTCAATTTTGGATTGATGCGGTAGACGTCTTGGGACACATAATCTATGAATAAGGAGTGTTGGTTGATCCAATTAATGATCGAGGAGTTATTTATTGAGAGAAACACAAGAAAATATTAGATATCCCTAGAATTATTTGGTTATCTAGATATTATCAGAGATTAGTTTATGTTATTCCCTGTTTAGAAGAACCTCTATCAGGAATAACCAAAAGGGGGATATCATTTGAATGGAAAGAAGCATGGTAAAAGGACTTTTATGAGTTGATGAAGAGTTTGAAATCAACACCAATATTGATCTACCTTATCTAGGTGAATTTATATGGTCTATTGTGACACTTATAGAATTGGACTCAGAGATGAATTGATTCTGAGGGATCAATTTCTGGAATATGGTTCTCGGTAGTAGATGCCACATTAATGAAACTAACCTATACATGACCTTAAGCTATATTATTGGTTTATGATTTGATGGGTTGGTGGAATTATATATTGGGTGAGAAGATTGTGTTTTATACTGATCACAAGAGATTAAAATATATCTTTTCATTGAGTGTCTTGAATCTCTCGAAGATAAGATGGGTAGTGTATATGCCTGTAATTTGATATTGAGCATGCATATTAGACCAGGATGGGAAAACCCTGGGGATGATGATTTGAGTAGGAAAAATCAGACTCATGCGGCTTAGGAGTCTAGTGTTGAGTATAATAGAATGAATCTACAACAGGAGATACATGTGGTGGTTCAAGAGAGTAAGTATAAGATGAATCCCATTTTAGTTTTAGTGGTGTATACACAGTTGAGATGGACTAGGGATATAAAGTATGCAGATATAGAATGTTAATAGTATTTGTAAGTCCATGATTTTAGAGAATCACCTTCAGATTGTAGAATAGATGATTATGTGATCATCTATCTCAAGAATAATGATTGTCTTCCTATGAGCATATAGGTGGAGATCATGTAGAAATTTCATACCTTGAAGTGTTATATACATCTATGTGTGAAAGAATGGCCCATTAAATATGATGAATGTTTTGGTGTCTATGCATGGAAAAATAGATAACAGGGTTCATTAAATGATACTTCACCTATGAGCAGGTGAATGCAGAACATCAATGAACTAGTTGTTTTCTATAAACATTTCTCATTATTTAATGGATTTGGGATAGTGTGGCCATGTATTTAGTGGTTGGTATTTTGATGATTCTAAGGAAGAAGGAATATAATTAAGTTATAGTATATCAAATGATAAATGTTGCACATTTCTTTTAAATACATAAGACTTTCTCTAGGGAGAAGTTCTAAGTATTTTACATAAAAGAGATAGTTTGCCTTCACGGGATGTGATGGAATATAGTTTCATATTATGATTCATACATTATTTCAATAATTTGGAAGAGATTACGAAAGTTGTTTGACAAATATATTTTATTGAGTATGCAATTCCACCCATAGACTGATGGGAAGTCACTGCATACTATAAATGGGCTTGAGGATATACTATAGGCTTATGTTAGTGACATTGGTGGGTCATGGACGAATCAATTGTCTTTAGTGGAGGTTTTTGATAATAATATTTATTAGAAAACAATACATACCGAACTAGATGAGAAACTATACGATAGGACAAGTAGATCACCACTATACTAGATGGAGGCTGGTGAGACTTTGTTGTTGGAAAAAGTAATAGGTAGGAGACTTTCGTGAAGGTTTTGCGTAAATGAAAACATATAGATATGGATTAGAGTTGTTAGATTCCATATGTGGATAGACATAGATTACCCATATTGTATATGTAGGGTGATCATGTATTACATTGAGTTCCATCAAGGATTGGTCACACATGATACAATAGATGGTAAATCTGGCACCGAATTTCATCATACCATTTGATATTGTGGAGTGAATCGGTCCAGTGGCATACTGATTTGATCTTCCAAAAAATTATAGTGCCAAACATGATTTTTTCCATGATTCATAACTATAATGGTTTCACCAAGTCCATTATAATGTGATTTATTTGGATATGTTAAACCATGATATAAATTTTTCCTTTGAGGAGAAGCTGATATGTACATTATATAATAGTGAGAATATGTTGTGAAAAAAGAAATTGCTGATAGATTATATAATGTGGAAACATAGGCATGTTAAGAACGAAACATATGAAATTGATGCTTATATAAGGACTGAGAACCATAATCATGTGGGCATAAAATCTTATGGAATCCTTGATGTGTAGCTCATGGATGAGTTGTTATAAGGTGAGAAGATTATGAGATCTTGACCATTTCTATAGTTGTATCAATCATTTGTTTGGGTATTCTTTTTCCTTGTACTAGAATATATATATTTTTATTATAGGTTTTAGTGTTTTTGGGATAATATTAATAATAATGGATGAAAAAGGGATTGTGCATAGTTGGTGCATGGTTGGAGAAAACTATGATCCCTAGCACAACAATCCATGAATAAATGTTGAATGGAGATTAAGATGTTTGGTGTATGGTTTTTCAAATCATTCCCCCTAAAAAGAGATTTAATGATCCCCTAAAATAATAGGTTCACAATTGTTACATTGATTGGGAAAACTATGTTCCCCTTTCAAATAAATCATTAATTATTTTTAAAGTCTATCGATAATTTATTTTAATATTTCATAATCCTCCAAAACACATTCATATTACCCACATTCAACATAATGATGTATTTAATATTTTTGGAGCCTTATATTGGGATTTAATTATCGTACAAAAACCATTATTAAATGATTTGAAACTCAGATCAAAGATCTTCTTCTCTCTATGTAAGTAGAATATATATTGTTGTAGTCCAATTAATCATATGTCCTTCTATCCTTCTTTAAGGGGGGATTAATATTATATTTTTCAAGATATTGATCTAGATTTTTTGAATCTGTATCTTGGATTTTATATATTGATTTATAATTAAACATTTCTTATTTTTTTCTTTTTTAGGCATTATGAGATTCAGATCATGATATATGTTGTTATGTAGCTCAATTTTTGGATATTTTGATTAGGGGAATGTTCATTAATAAATTTAGTTATGTCGTCTAATATTCAATTATCTTAGTCATGATTTTTATAGGTGTATTCTTGTTTTAGTATTTATAACATTCATTATCAATTGGAATTCCAAAATAAATTTACTTAATGTGGCAAATTGATTAGTTGATTTATTGGTGAGATGGATTATTAGTTCACAAATTACTCATGAGGATTAGGGTATTTCTATTTTGATAAATAATTGGAGGATTAATAATGATATATAGAAATTTATGATTTTAGATAACTATGGGTGATAAATTATAGGGTATTTATATCATTAGATGAGATAAATAATGGTAAAATTAATTATGAAATTTTGGGATTATTTCATTCGGATAATTAAATATATAATTAATTATGTTATATTGGGATGTTTGAATTGGTATAATTAATTTATGAGGTAATTAATTTTATTTATGTACAAAATTAATTGGGGAATTAATTAATTGCATTTAATTTATCAACTAACTGTTGATTTATTAAACAAATTTTTGTTAATTATTAAATGTTGAATTAATTAGGATTAAAATAATTTTATCATGGTCATTCAGTTAACAATTATACATTGTATCATAGATATTATACATGTTAGTAATGTAATGGCAATGTGATCATTCAATGGATAATTATACATCATAACTTAATACTTATACTTGTGAACAAAATAACGGTATATTGGTAATTATTTTGTTTTATAGTTTAGAGGTAACAAGGGTATATAACCATAAATTGAATAATGGAAACATAATGAATGAATTGAGAACTAAGGTATGGTAACAACAATACGATGAGATATTTTCTCAATTTAGAATACCTGAGGATTCCTCATTAGATGAAATAGGAATTGATATATGATATCACTATTAAATACTTTGGGCTTCGTGATGAGCTGAAGTAGGTATTATTATTTGATATTACAAAGAACGCATTAGGATCCCGATTGAGCCAAAGACGGCATTATATACATGTGACCTTGGGATACCTGAAGTTAATGTGGTCAAATAAAGAACAAATGATAATGTGATAAATTTTTACATATAAATTAAACTTATTTCGTTAAAGACAATCATATACTACTATTCGACAGGATTGGTTTTTAATGTCATTGGTGGTGGCCAACTGAGTTGTACTAACATCCTACTCAGGAAATAATGGGTAACTAAATAGACTGTATTGTTTCATGACAGGTTAAGGGAAAAGGCCTATTGTTAGATGGTTGAGTTGGGGTGGATCTTTGATAAGGGTTCCTTATTTGGTTGAGGACCCCCATGGGAGTCTACAATGTCTTTGTTTTGGGTTTTCATTTTGGAGACATAAAAAGTATATTAGCAATGCATGTTTTCTACATTGGATGGATATGGAATATCCTGCTTTAATATATTGTGATATTTTTATTATTTGTTGTTTTAAATGATACAAAAATTCATAATTATTCATGCATGTGTTTACTCTCCTAAAGGATTGTGTAGTCTCTCCATTACAGACTTACTAGACCGTCAATTCTAGTCAATATCCTCTAGAATATGCGGAGTAATGATCGAGGTCATGTGGAAAACTTGCTTGGGGAACCACTGTGTTGCTCCCAAGATGAGAATTTACAGTTCCATGGTTTGCCCTAGGTGAAACCTATTGTTGGTCAGTACATGACATCTGGTTGAGTTAGCTTTTGGAATGTTAATTTATTATTATAAATAAAAAATTGTTTGTTTGTTTTACTAAATGACCTAACTATAATCATTCATTAATTTCCTCTTGTTGTTACATTATATGCTTTATCAACACAATGTTTAATATATATATGTGGTGGATTAGGTAAACGATTCTCTATTGAGTGGTGAACAATGATCAGCTCGAGGGGGATCAATTTATAGTGAATACAGAAGGTCTTCACTATCCCTGTATAATGCATTATTCACCAAAGATGGATCCATAATCGATTTCAACCTGATAAATTTTTCTTTTCTCATATTTTAATAATTGTATATTCATGTATTTCAATATTCTATCTTTTTTAGTTCTTTTTCACCCTTCACAGAATCCCATTTAGTGATTTTTTTATATTTTTTTTGTTGTGACATAATTTCATCATTTTTATACATTTTCATGTGATCATTTTCCTATAATTTTTTTTAAAATTATGGTTTCATCCATGTTAATGTGTCTTTCCCCCATTGATTCATTTTATTCTTCACCATTGACCTATGGGGTCATATTTTCACTTTCCTAGGGAGATTTTGAGTGTGATTGGACAATGAGATTCAGAGAGGTTGTGTGAAAAATGACCAGATCCGTGATTTTTGAATACATCATTACGATTTTTGAAAAATTCATCATCGATCAAGGATCCTGAGAAAAAATGGGAGGTAACATGAGGTTTCACATGTAACAGAATGTGATACAGACATCATGAATTTTGATTGATTATAACTTCTAGTCATTTTAGAGTAGGGATCTATGGACATAGGTTTTTACAATGATATCAGATGGTAAAATAATAGTAATTTTGGAAGTTGGGGTAAATCTAGAGACATGAAAAATATGAAATTTGGCCTCTGAAACACGTAACTATATTAAGAGATGTCATAAAATACACATGCATTGTAGTCACATTGTTTTGGTGCTTGTATTTTATGAAAAGTTTAATATAACATGCCATGTAGTTGGGCCTACATTCCATGCTACAATACTCAAGATTCCAAGGCATGTGCCTACCGTGTATTCTCAGGGCCCAGTGTGGATGGACATACCATATACCGGAGTACATGGGCATGGGCTGAAATACACTACACAAAATTAGATACACATCTAGGACCCTAGGTAGTCATATTCATAATGTATTGAAGAGGGAATTTCATTTACAATGACATAGAATTTTAATTAATTTCATGGGATAATAAGGATATGAAGTAGATCGAGGGTATCTATCATGTGAGATCCAAACACATCATATAATCATATTTTCTTCGTCTACCAATCAAATAATTTTCCAAAAAAACTCATATTTTGTCCCATGAGTTGGAAATCCTATGTTTTTTCCCATGTGGAATGTGATGTTTGACTCTTTAGTGTTTTTAGGTACATTGAATGATTTAAAGAGTATGAATTATATTTAGGAATTGATCAATGATGGTAGTGATTAGTAAATATCATTATAGGGATTCAAGGTTGAGTCGGAACAACCATTTTCAGGGAATAATTCATCTAAATGAAGGGAATATACTCTCCAATCAAACTTGGGAATCACTCCCACATTCATCTTTTTCTGGCATATATGATACTCCCCATTTCAGTGCATATGTTATCTATCTATGGGGGTGGGAACCCTCTCAAACTAAAACATCAGTCTCCCATTATCCTTATTCGATTTGATACAATACTCTCCCATCCAAGGAACATTTACAATGTCTACTGGAATGGTACTCCTTTATCCCAGTATGAAACCGGTCCACCATACTTTGTAGTCAAGTAGAGATAGTACACACAAATTTAGGGCATGAATTTTTTATACATTGGAATGGTACTCTCTTATCACATGAGGGATCATCCCCCCAAAAATCATTATTCTAGTATATATTGTAATCCTCTATTCAGGGTTAGAATCTATTATTAATGGAGGGGTGATCACCCATATTTAATCTTTGTTAGGGTGTAGATCCTCCGTGGATAGTATCTCACTCGGTTGTGAAAGGCAGAGGAAAATGCAAGCATCCTCCACATAAATTGTTTTGAGGTTTCCTTCAATATTGGTAATTAGAGATTGAATACCCGATTTTCAGGAAAACATCTCAACATTTCATGGTCTATGATAAGGATATCCCCTTTTTATTTTAGATGGGTTTTATTTTGATCATATATGTGACTTTTTTTTAATTTACTTCTTACATTGAGATGAGACGGACATTATTGTATCACTCCATGACTCCTTTTTAATTTTTTTGGAGACCTCTTGAGTATGTATATACTAACCCATGCAAGGGAGTTTCTGGCACATGTATTATCTAAGGCTGAAAAAAACGTTTTGTTGATGATTCTGGTAGAGCATAGTGATACATAGGTGCATTGACTATATACAGTTTTCTCGTATTGTGATCAATATTGGGGCTCTCATAGCATTCATCATTTCTAGTTGTTGCTAGGTTGGAAATTCATCTTTTATAGGGGGTTTATTTTCCCCCTTAGAGGTGGTTTTCATCAGTTATAATCAACAACCAAAGATTTTTTTCATTTGTTCTCATAAGGACCCCATTCCTTATCGATTAAACATTAGATATATTATTGAGGGTTGACAAGATAATTACATTATTCAATATTGTTGGTGGGATTCTCCAACAAAATTAAATATATCCATTCTACTCCTTCATAAATATAAATAATTTTCTTCTCCCCTTCAATAATTTTCCAAGATGCTTCTTTTCATTCTTTGGACAAGTGGGAATTTTTAAAATTTCCCTGTTTGATTTTTCCATCATATTGGTAGAATAAAAAACCATTATCTAAGTCATTTCTCCAAAATCATACGACCCATTATATTCATCAATATATATTTAGTTCTTTTGGGTAATTAAATAATTACCACAGTGGGAGCCATCCGGTATGCTGGAGTGGATATTAGGGTTGTCCAAGGGCATAGGTCAATATAGAAGTCTTCCTCTCTGCGAGGAGGTAGTCCTGGAAGATCGCCAGGAAAACCGTCCACATATTGATTCACCACTATAGGAAAACTTGGACTCTGCATGTCAACTACTCCTAGTATGAGGCTAGACAACTGGTGAGTTATCAGTTTTCCTCTCCTCTATGTGAGTCCATCCTGCACTGCAAAGGCTCCCTTCTCACTCGTGAAGGTGAAACTGCTCCCGTCAGTGCGGACACACCACACCTTGCGCCTAATACAGTCGATCTGAGCATGGACTATAGATAAACAATCAATGCCCAAGATGACGTAACAAGGCCTTGATGCCACTACAAGAATATCACAGCCGAAGATCTCACCTCCTATAGTAATCTCACACAGCTAGAACCAGTGTGTAATCGTCGACTCTTCTCCCTTATGAGTCCCTAGCAATAAGAATTGAGCCAACGGCTCCGTTGGAATCTCTGAGCTCCGAACAAGTGCAGCGGTAATGAATGAATGAATCACTACTGGGTCTATAAGGACTGCAGAAATGGTGGAGTAGAAACATATATTACCACGAATCATCTCTGGCGCACCGTGGTCATAGGCCTCCGCCGCCTAAAGCTGAGCCTGCCTATGCCCGCCAGCTCCCTGTGTTCGGGGTGGACCTCCTAGTGGTGGTGGTGGTAAAGCCTCAAATTGTCGCCCACCTCCTACTGCTCGGCCAGCTCCTCTGCCTCGTCTTCCTGCTCTCTGCAGACCACCATGGTCAACCCTCTGCCACTGCCTTGGTGGCCCCTCAACCATCTTCTGCTCCTCTGCACGGTGGGTCGGATAGTCACGAACCATGTGGCCCTACCCACCACATGCGTAGCACAGCATGCTCCTCAAAAGGTTGGCTTTGTGCCTTGTGCCCCGCAACTATGAGCCAGTGTCTTGTGGTCGTCCTCCGACTGGTCTGGTTCTCCTAGACCCCTGTGATGTCTGTCAACTGCTAGCTATAGAAGTCTCAGCAATGTGTCTCCCTGTGGTAGGTCTCGCTGCTGGTGTCGGCTTAGATGAAAAAGCTCTCTATGGGAAGGGCTCGCTCCAGTACTCCTGCCTGTGGTGAAATGCAGAGGGAGATCATCGATGCCCTGATCTCATGCCGCAGTCCCTTCTCAAATGTCTGGGCCTAGAAGAATGGGTCTCATACCATGTCTGTCGAATAGAGTGTGAGATCAGTAAATCTTGCCGAGTACTGGGCTACCGTTATGTTGCCCTGTCGTAGTTGTAGTAGCTACTGAATGCGAACCACACCTAGGTTGGCTGAGACAAACTCTGAGCGGAAGAGGCTGTCAATGTACGTCCATAGGAGAGATGCCTCGTGGTGCACCGAGAGTATCAGGATCCACCATCTGCCTGCTTCCGCATACAGGAGGCTCGCTGGAAGGATCACCATGAGGTCAGCTGGTGTCCCCACTAACCTAAAAACTCGAACTACAACCACCAGCCAATCCTCATCTTCCACAGTGTCCATCTCCCCATGGAACCTGGGTGGTCTCTAACGCTAGAACTCGTGAAGTGCGTTAAGTTGACGGGCACTCTCAGTGGTTGGGGCTAGTGGCGTCGGTGGCTCGACGGGTAGAGGTTCCGCCAGTACCCCCGCTGTAATAGAGCCCTGTACCGAGGCCTCGTTGCTCGAGGGGATATCGTCTCACACAATGGTCGGAACCATAGTTGGCTGCCGTTGTGGGCCATCCAAAAAGGAGACAGGTGCGCCATGGTCAATACAGTATAACTAGTGAGCTGACACAAAGTAATCACAATGAAAACATTTGAAACACACATGCAATCAATGTTTTAATTCACTGAGTCAGAAATCCGAAGTCAGGGTCCTGGTGTACGGATACGCTGGCCACTGCACCAACACTGGACTCCCTAGACTGATAACCACACTCAATACCCTTAACACTATTTCTTCACATAGAAGAAAGATCAGAGTCATGAGTTCTATGGTAGAACCAAACTTCTCTGATACCAATTTGTCACAACCCATCCTCGGGTCCCGTGTTGTGACTACCCCAAGCCCGCCTTCCATAGGCCAGGGGCTGGAAACTTTCACAAAGGCGTAAATCCCGAAAAAAGGGGAAGGAATTTCCATTATAATGTAAAAAAACACCACATAGTAAGAAAGAAGATATAAACACTAAGTAAACTGAGTACAACATTAAGTGTGGAAAGTATGTGGGCCAGAATACCAACCCAAACTAAATGTATAGTACAAATAGAAAGAAAGTAAAACAACTGAAAGTAAAGCAGCAACGTCGATCTATCCACTAGAAATCCCATCTGAAAGGTGGGTACATATAGCATCCTCATTAGCTCCTCAGGTCCAGCCGTCTGCTCCGTGTACGTCCCACCCAGTGGTCCGCCTCCATGTACCAAATTTCTCCAAAAGCCTTAGCCACGATCAGCGATGTCCGTCGTCGGAATCCAACACAACATAGTGCGGGCGTATCCTATGAAGGGGAGAGAATACACTACCCATTAGGGACCCCGAGACCCCTGAATGTCTCCCAGAATCCACAAAGGATAATCCACAAAGGAAATATACCATCACGAAGTAACAACCAACTCTACTTAGGTATATTCCCATAAATATACTTAAGTCATCAATTCTAGTTCACCTCTAATATCTGAGCCCAAGTTCGATCACGTCCACACATGATAGTACAACCCAATCCACATAGGAAAGCACAAACCAATCCACATAGGAAATCAAATCCCAATCCACATAGGAAAGAAAGTCAATCAGATCGAAGATAATGATTGAACATCAGGACTCAACTCACACAGGTATACTTCTTCATAAGGAGATAGAGATGATCAAATTTAGCCACTGATTCATCTAAGCTGGGACCCATGTAGGATACTAGACCATTTAATCTACCGGATCCACATAGGATACAAGACCAGCTACTCTTCCGGACCCACGTAGGATACAAGTACAGAGTCAAATACTTCCGGACCCATGTTGGATACAAGAATAGTAGTACTGCCGGACCCACATAGGATACAAGAACATTAGTACTGCCGTACCCACTTAGGATACAAGAACAGTAGTCATTGCTGTCAAACCCATGGAGGATTTCATTACGGTCATCCTCGCAGCTGAACCCACAAAGGATTTCAGTGTAGTCATCGTCACCACCGAACCCACAGAGGATTTCAGTGCAGTCATAATCATCGTTGTAGCCGGCTCTAGGGTTCCCGCACACAGCATGCTCAATTCTGGGAGGGTCCGCTCCACGTGCCAAGGGGGGTCGATACATCAACTGACACGTAGTCTGGAGTTGATTTATCCCAATGTCTAAGATAGGACCCATATAGAAAACTAGACCAGCTAAGCTGTCATACCCACATAAGATACAAGGCTAGATACTCTACCGGACCCACAGAGGATACAAGTACAGAGTCAAATACTACCGGACCCACGTAGGATACAAGAACAGTAGTACTGTCAGACCCACGTAGGATAAAAGAATAGTATTCATCACCATCAAACCCATGAAGGATTGCAGTATAGTCATCATTGTTTCCGGACCCACAAGGGATTTCAGTGCAGTTGTCGACGCTGTCGAACCCACTGAGGATTTTAGTGCATTCGTCATCGTCGTCGCAGCCAGCTCTAGGGTTCCCGCACACAACATGCTCGATTCCGAGAGGGTCCTCTTTACGAGCCAAGGGTTTGATACATAATATAACATGTAGTCCGAAGATGATGTATCCCAATGTTCCATCTAGACAAAAATAACTCAACGTGACAGAAAGCGCGTCAATCGGACGCCCAGTCTGAGAGTTATTGGCCTTTTAGTTCTAGGGGTCAGATTGGGTTTTAAATCAAAACTAACCAAAACGTACTCCAACTACATCCAAACCTTGAACAGGGTAATCCAAATGAACCGTCTCACTACGAGGAATCCAAAAAAGTTGATGGCACGTCAATAAGACGTCCAGAGCTCAAGTAATAAGCGTTTCCGCTCCGAGGGCTAGGTTGGCTTCGTGTTCGAACCAACCCGTCTATACCCAAATTTCTCCGAAACCTTGAGTGTAATATACCTAAACGACGGTCACGATCCAAGGATCGCATCTCAACTGACGGTGCATCGATCAGATGTTCGTATCCTTTGTTACAAGCTTTTAAATGAACATGTCTTGTTTTAGGGGGTTTTGGTCTCGTACCGACCCGTCCCATAACCCCCTTGGTCGGCCCGAACGGGGTCAACCCAACCGGGGTCCGGGTCTGGCCCATCAGGGCACGCCTTGGCCCGGCTAGCACGACCCGACCCAGATGGCCCGGTGAGGGCGTCCCGCGCCGCGTGAGCGCAGAAGGGGGGAGCTGCCACACATTCGGATCGAACAACAGACCCATATGGGGGGCCGCCCTGCCTCATTGAACGGGGCTCAAACACCAAGTTTTCCTAAATCTAGCCAGATGTTACGGCCAGCCAGTGCACCACGCATGACCAATTGGTCCTTCCCACCATGTTTCGGCGGCCGGCGGATCCGACCACCGCTCCCTGCTCCACTGTGGCCAAGGGCCGCGACGCTGGTCCGACGGGCGCGGCGTGGCGGTGTCGCGCCCCTCTGTCGCGGCCCCACTTTGGTTGCACCCTCTTAGTGGTCCTCATGCACGGTGCGACGGTGCCGCACCACTCTGTCGTGGCCTGACTCCGACCGTGGTTTCATTCGGCCTCAACGGCGTGGCACAACAGCGCCACGCTCCTTCATCGTGTTCCTCCTTTTTCCCGCACCGTGCTATTGCACCACACAGCCTTTTTTCGAACTGCGATGAGCACAACAACAAAGGGGGAGGAGGGTCGGCAATGTTCATGCGGTCCATCCCCATCCCGTTAATTTGATAGCAAGCGGCTAATACTTCATCAAACGATGTAAAAAGAATAATCACAAACACAAAACCCAAACCCCTACCTCGATGAAGTCATCGAATTAAGATCGTCGTGGGAAAAGGGTGTCGCGGAAGATGGCATCGCGGATCGAGGCTCAATAAGCGTCATCGATGTTCGACCAAAGAAGGATGTGGTGCGTCGTCGTTCTCTGAAGAAGGCGTCTCTCACCGACTGTGGAGAGGAGACGAGATGACATGATGATTCCCTTGCAGTGAAGGAGTTCTTCATCGTTGACTCGGCATTCTTCGCGAAGGTGACGAGGAAGAAGATGTTCTTTAGAGCGCAAGAGTCCTCTCCTTGTTTCCACACAAAAAATCAATCCCCGATAAAATAAGACATTTTATAATTTTATTAATAATCACACATGCCAACATTAAATTTATAATTTAAATAAAATCCCATTCAATTAATTAAATTAATTGAAGAGCCTTTAACAGTCCAATTAATAACAAGAGTTGACTTGTCATTAAAAGGGGAGTTTAATGGGGTGTTGGAAAAACTGAAGGAGATGGGGTCTCGTGTGGTCCCCACACAACTTCCTTGCATATTCCTTTTCCACAACGCTTAACCATCAGTAAATAAATAAAAATAAATTGTAAAACAATTTTATTTTAATCCCACACAAATTTATAACATCTTCTCTCGAGAAAACTCAACTCCATGAAAAGTCCTCCTAAGCAATTACCAGCACTAAGATTCCATAGGTGTCCTCAGATTTCAATTTCACGAACCGGTTCAAAAGTTAGGAAAACCCGCTCGTCCATTCACTGATCTTACCCGAGCCAAACTTCAGAAATTGATTCCGGGCACACTGGGACTCAGAATCAACTGTCTTCAAAAATTGCGTACTCATAAAATCCCGAATAAAATTAAGAAAAAATTTCCCTTGAAATTTATGGGTCATTACAATTACAATTCAATGGAAGACTAAAAAATTCTTCAAAAAAATATAAAAAACTCCCACACAATAGGTGTATTCTTATTAGTGAGTCTCTTCCCCACCAATTTTGATTTATGGCCTTCATTAATAGTAATCAAGTCCTATAATTTGAACGAAATTTACACATGATATACAAATTCATCCTTGCATCAATTGATGATCAAATATTGATATAGAATATGAATTATGACTTCCCATTTATGGAAAATGAAATGAGCTCCATATATAGAAATCCAATCCATGTCATAAATCATTTAATATTACATTAAAGTATAGATCAAAATATTTTCATTAAGAACATTCCTACAATCATCAATATGAGACTAATTATAAACTTTTGATTTGACTATTTTACCATTAGTAGTTATCACAGATGACTCAACATCTAATTGTTTTTGTAATACAATGATACCATTATAATATTATTCATAAAAAATAGTGTGTTGATCTAGAATCAAATAAATTTTTTCCTACATTAGAGTGGATTTTAAGTGTACCTCCCACCACTTTATTATTGTACATTACATCGCTGATAATGATCACATGTTCCTTTCAATTTCCATTGGACTTAGGAGATTGCAGATGTAGCTCATCATTAGAAACCCATGGATTATGGAATTTTATAGAATAATAAGCTATTTCCATGAACATGTATCATTTAAGTTTGGTATGTTCAATCTATGTAGCCTTTTATTTATTCACATAATTATACATCATTTTTTCCATTACATCTGAATTCAAGTGACTGATGAACTTATCTCCAACACAATAAAAAAATTATCATCCCTTTATGAAAATTTACTCCGTGATCCTTTTAGATCATTGATCATAAGGTAAAAATCTTCTTATTTTTAATATGGACTTTGGATTTTCCCATGAATTAAAAATTTCTCTTCTTTATCATACCAATACGAATTATTGATTACTCCAATTTGTATGTCTACCTTGATATCACATCGAATGATCTCTTAATAACTATTAAGAATACTTTTGTACAATTAACTTTAGAAGATTAGTTTTACGACACTAAATAATAAAATTTTTTTAATCCATGGTATGATAATAATTTCAATGTTTTACCTTAAAACTCTTGTATAACTTTCTTCATAGGCACCAACCTATTCATCATCCTTTTTCTCAAGATCAAATAAATTCTTATATATCATTGTTCTATGAATATGAGGAAATTACATAATGAAATATAAGTTCTTGAACTTTTCCCATTACATATAGCAACATTCATCTTTTATCCTTATATTCTAGATATGCTTCCACTATTGACCAGCTTCATTATCCTTATGATGGAAGAAAAAGTTGAAATAAGCATGCTCTTAACATTGGATAAGTCAAAATAACTTTTTAGTGGTACTGATCAATTATTCATCCATTAGTGGATTGGAATACCCACTGAATGAAGGTGAATTCAACCTCTTGAAGGACTCAATTGAATGTTGTTCCAACCATTTCTCATTTGGAAGGACTGCATGATTCATATATTGAGAATGTTGTGTCAGCATGGTAAATAGATTTTTCATTCCAACTCACATAACATTTGATTGCCCAAGAGTGTTTTCATTTCATTTCCGATCACATTCAGAATTAATGCGGTTCCTTTTAATTCCAACTGTTGACAAAATCATGTAATCATATTATGAAAAAAACTAATCATAATTGGAAAAACACATAATCAGGAATAAAATTTCAACATAGGACACATTATGAATTATTCTTTTTTTTTTCATGATAATTTCAAAAAATACTAGGAATCTATAATAATCATCAACATATCATTAGGGTTCTAAATAATGTTTTCTTATCCTTAATTATAAATTTTGTTTATAAATTTTCTATATTACATACTATAACATACTATACATTACAAATGTAGATATTACATAGAAATTAAATAATATTCCTTCCAAAACATAAAAAAAACACAACATGACCATATAGATTTAGTGTATTTAGAAAATTTGAGACATTAACCATCAGTTCATAAGATATCGATATTGACTACCTATAATTCCATCATTACTAGACCCCCTTTTAGCATATCTTACTTAATGACCTTTTTTATAACCTCGGGGGAAAATGTAAGAAAGGGAGAGATCAGATTTTCAATAAGGGTAAAAATGTTTATATAAATAATATCATAACCATAAGACATAATAACATAACAATTGATAATATAATCATGTATAGGAAATATCATGATATGATGTCACTAGATAAATCATAAACATTCAAAAAGAATAATTGATAATATTCCACGAAGTCATAACATAAGTAATGGAATTTGTGTTATATAAATAATCAAAGAAAACCATTTCATATATGTAAATATTAATTTCCAATAACATTATTGTGTACAATTTCCAAAATAGATCTGAGTTTACTCCTCATTCTATCCCAATATTACATAACCAGCTTTACATCATGTTCTAGCCATGTATTTCTGAACCGAGATAATTTCCTAGTCCAACCATGTCTATCTCGAATGATATAAATATTTACCCAATGCATTATAGGAATATCTAGGTGCCACCGATATCATAATTAAATAATTCTTATATGGGACACAAAAGAAAAAAATTTCATTTTACCATATCCCATTGAATAATTTGGGGTTTTTAAACATCATCCCATCATAACAGAATCCATGAAAAATAAATGGATTTTATAAATAAACATCCAACATAAAAATTACCAAATAATATCAATAATAGGGATGGAATAATTGAAACATAAACCTATTAAATAATTCTTTCTTACATGTAAATTAATTTTTACATAACACTAGAAATTAATTTTTGACTAAAATATCCTTACTTCTTAAAAAATGGATTCTTTTATAAAAATAAAATATATTTTAAAAGAAAATAATATATTTGAAAATAATATTAGAATATTGGAAAGTAATGTTCAAGGTAAAAATGTGTTATGAAAAATAAAAAATATATTCATTCCTTATATGTTAAAATAAAACATCCTTATTATACTTATGTCAGAAAAGTCAAAATGTACCTCATATCGAAAATGAAAAATGATTCCTTTCATACTACTCATTAAAAATTCCCCAATGGGTAAAATTTAAATTGATAAATTTTATATGAATATAATTAATTTTTTTGGGATACAAAATTCATAACCGTCGACATTTATGATAAATATAAAAATGTAAATACTTACGTATAAGTAATCTTAGATAATAATGAGATTACAGAGTTATCCCTTACATTATGTATGATATCCTTTGTATATATGTAAAAATCATATATAATTATTTAAATAATGTTATTGAAATATGGTAGAATCATTTTCATTTTTATGATATCATATATCAACATATTATATTCAATTAGTTAATTACATTTTTTTATTACTCATTATTCAGGTATTGGCTAATTAATTTTCTTATGCATGTTTTATCGAATATGTTTTGGTCATCCTTCTTAGGATATAGTTATATACTTTAAAAAATAATATTAATATAATATATATCATATTTATTATTTCTATACCCATATATAATCATACTTTAATTCATATAATGTTATAAAAAATATATATTTATTAATTCATTCATTATACCCATCCAGGTAAGGTGGTGGTGAAAAACAGATTACACCATGGTGTGATGAATGCCATATATACTCACACGTGTAGATTTACTTTGTCATTTGGTGGATATAATATGAAATATTGTTGTCTAATAACCATAACAACATATTAACATATAACTTATATGTGATTTTTTACTTTATAATGTAATAATCTCATGCAGATGAAGTGAAAAAAATAGTTTTTAATGAATCAATATTTGAGATTACGTTTTCTTTGATGAGCTCCCGCTTGATCTCCTTTTGAATCAGTAGAGATGGTATTTGGTGAATATCGGAACATCTATTATGTTATTAGAGAATTAGATATTATAATTGGGTAAGGTGTGACTAAGCATTAAGGCTCAACATGAAATGATGAATTGGGGGAGGATATACCCTTTTATAATTGAGGTGAGGGGCTTTATTGAAATATCCAGAAATGATAAGTTATAATAAAAAAAACTTTGAAACCAAAAACATAAAAAATGTGTTATATTATAATATTGGATGATATATATGATGTAATATCATCAGAAAGTAAATTTTTGAAAATTTTATCTATCAATATAATCCTTATCATTTATTTAACACTTAGTTATTCTATAATGTTTTTAATTAAGGTCACAAATACATAAATATTAAAATTGTTAAAATTTTACTTATTTGATGTCAATTAGACATAAGATGAATAATTTAGAAAATTGTAGAACATATAATTATTACTAAATATTTTTAAACATGTTTTAGGTTTTTATAAATTTCCATAATACAATATTTTGATAAATAATCTATTGTTTCAATTTTAAACTATTATATTCATTTTTTATTAAAAAATAAAAATATAAAAACATAACATAGAAAAACTATATTATTATATTTCTATGAGGTCAATGGAATATATAAAAATCCTTGCATATATTAATTATGCATAATTTAATTTATTTTAATATTTTAAGTAACATTTGTTTGTTATTCCAATTAATAAAATAATTACTACATCATTTTTGTGTTATTATTTAATATATATATATATTTGATGAATAAAAATTAAAAAATACTATGAGGAAGAAAAATCCCATATATTTTCGAATAATGCTTATTGTAGAATATATATTCCATAAAATCATACATACAAATGTTATTTTTATTAAAGCGTGAATGTGACAACTTTTCCATCACATTAAATAAAATATTATAAATATCATAACGATATCTATATGTCCCAAAATGGTCATTAACTCAACCCATGGATGATTGTGGTCATGATATACTTGACCAGTATGGTGTTTTCATGTTTTTTGGTCTATTAATTGTTATTATGATTTCAATAAAATTTATTTTATTCAATTTTCTTAAATTCAATTATTTATGCATGATTAATTTATGACCGCTTAAGGTAATTATATATTTCATAAAAAGTATAAATAAATAGCAATGAAAAAGAAAAAAATATATTTCAAACATGTATTTATATTCGAATTTATATTAGGTATAGACATACTTTTTAAAAGATATAATTATTAAAATTTATGTAATACATTTTCATTAAATATAGTAAATTAAATGTCTTAATCCCATACTATTGGCATCAAAAGGATAAATTTTCAACCAAATGATTATTTAGGATGAAAAATGCTAGACCAATGATATTAGGAAAACTATGATGGTAATTTTATAATATTATTTTACCCTTAATTACTCAATTAATAATCTAACTATATTAATAAAAATGACCCAAGTAAGTATTCATAATTCCATAAAATGAAACAAAACTATTTACATAATTAGGAAATTCTTATTTTAAATACAGAACAAATTTTTTAAATATAAAAATGCAGAGTTTTTAGTAATTAATTAAAAATTAATCCCGTTTTTAGAATTGTAAAATTGATTTTAGCATTTAAAACAATTCAAAAGATAGATAGGTTTTTATAACTAAATTCTATGTAAAACAAATTTTATTATCCTAAATTATTTTAAATAATGATTATTTAATCTATTTACACATTAAAACCATTCGATAATATAATTTGACAATAGAAATTACATAAATGGAAAACAAATTCAATTAATAATTTTTATATTTTAGGTATAAATCAAAACAAGAAATTTATAAGAAAAATATCAAAAATTCATCAAATTTTAACATTTATATCATTATTCAATAGATGAATATTATTTTATCATATAAAAAATCATAATGTGAATAAAGTTTAGATTAAAATGGGTTCTCAAATAAAAAGAATTAAAATTACTCTTTCAAACAATATTGGTTTTCATACATAAAATATGGTTTGTTTATATCCTATGACTAATAAATCTAATGGATGAATACATAAAATACTTCAATACATATATAAAATATATATATATAAAATTAATTTTATTTACTAAATGTAATTATATTAATTTACAATTACATAAATACAAGTATTTTATTTGAATTTAATTTTTTTATATTTTTCATAAATAATTTTTACCTAACAAATTCACCATATATTTTCATAATTTGGTTAAATATTTTCTTAATAAAATAATATATAGTTTATAATGGACATTTTATATTAAATCAATTCTTAGTTTTTTAATCCCATGATTATGTGTAATTCATGCTATTGATGAATTAAATTTATTTATAGAATATATTTCATAAAGACATCTGGGTGTTACACTTTATATTGATTAAAAATATATAGAAATAATAATAATGGGAATTTATTGGGATTTTTCTTCCTAATATATTGTTTGTGACCCTAGTTTCAGTTACTATGATACACTCTTAGGTGAATATAAATGTCATTTTAATAGCCCTATGATATGTCCTCATAGAAAGTTTTTCTCTTTACAATGGAGTGTTAGTTTATTCACTCACTTAATTTATTTAATTTTTCCCTCAATTTTCATATATTATTTGTTTTAATATATAAAATATATCCATGATGTATTCAAATACACATATACTCAATGATGTGGATGACTACCCACATATACATTATGTAAACAATTATAAATCAAGAAATGCCTATTACCGTTAATTAAGAGGATAAATAAAATAGTTATAGAATTAAAAAACACACCTCAATACTATCCATAGATTATATAATGACCAAGAACAAGTTATCAATATTCATGAATAATCGAAGAAGAAAGAAGATAGCCTACAATCATTTTATATGGAGCAACATGAGATAGTTGAGAATGAGTTATTAATTTTCTAGTTATAACAATAGTACCTAAAATTTCTGGAGGATATAATGGATGATTATTTACTAGCCAATGTTATTTGGGGAGATTAACAAGCTAACCATCTATAGTATGAAAATTAAAATAAATATGCCACATCATATTATGTTTCTATTTATAATGATAAAAATTTAAACGATGAATCTTTTATAGAGTGTTTGATGATGATTAATTCTTGATGGTGGTTCCATTTGAAGAATGGATAAAGAGACTGACTATACCTATTCTCCTATGACAAAAAACCAATTTGAGGAATTTTCAAAAGAAAAATAAATCCAATCTGAGAAAACGTTTAGAGATAGTGTTTTCATAAACTCATTTCTATTAAATTATATTAAATATGAATTTATAGTTAAATCATTCAATTTTGTACTTCTATTTACATCCCACAAATATATTTCCATAGAGAGAGACTATGCTGAATTTTTTGTTGATCATTAATGAATGAAACTTCTAGATCATATAAAATAACCATTCATATGAAAATTTTAGGAGGGTGATGAATAACATAACTAGTTCAATGTCACTACATTGAGACAAAATGATGAATTATATTATAAAATTGGAAGTGAATGGGAGATACATGGTATATAAGGACCGTATATTGAAGAAAAATCAAGAAGGAGTTGATTTAAGGAAGACATGTTCTCATATTAATATTGAGGGAAACAAATGTTGTGTTTTATGATGAATGAACCCCATTCCCCACAAATTGGGGATGTCATCTACAACATTCTAGTTTAGGATAGTAAAAATGAAACACCCGTGGGGGGTTACAAATCTATATTTCCCAAAAAACATTATTTTATTTGTTTTGTTTAAATTAATAATTTGTATTTTTGTATTTTTATATATGAATTTAAAGGAGGGATTCAAATATTCATACATTTAAAAACACATCTAGATTATTTAATATTTTCCCTATTGATATTCCATGTTGAATCCATTATTTGTTCATATATTTAATTTATATCTTTGTAACCATGATATAAAATCTAGATGGTTTTTAGATTTTATTTATAACATTATTAATGTTACTTTTGGAATCAGTAAAAACCACCAAACTCACTCACTATAAAATTTCACACAAGAACACCAATTGGTTACCTAATTTCTAGTAGCATCACTTAAGTGACATGATGAACATTCAAAATTTAAATTTACAACTGAAAAATAAGCCAACAATCACAACTATGAATTAATATATGGACAATAAGGAGATGTCTAAATCATTTCACAAAAAATGATGGTTGAGGTTATATCACTCATCATGAGATAGATGATTCCTCGATCACTAAATAGTGATGACTTCATCGTCATTGGAACCATCAACTGTAATTCAACTATCATCATCATTGTTTAACACCACATGCAATGTCACTGCAAGAAGACATCACTAATAAATTACTAATATTAGACACCAACATTCATCTAACACCAAATATCATGAAGTATAAAAAAATAAAAAGTTATCTATTCAAATATATAAAAAACCACTCTAATTATGGAACATAAAAAAAATGAAATACACATCCAAGTGAAACACCAGAACACTTTTTGTATTGGCTGATCATTAAAACAAAATTCTCTTCCAACCCAAAACCATATTGTCAATATACACTAAATAAAAGGTATTTATTTCATAAAACACACTAGTTCATTATGTATAATCACTCAATTGAACCTATCATGTAGGTGAAATAGATTAGATCTATTAGAAAAAATTGAAGAATAATAATTGGAAAAAAAAGATGTTGGAATGTAGACATTGAAGACCTGGATAGCTGTAAGGGACTAATATAATAGGTTTGGGTTCCAAGATTATAATGTATTCAAGAATATGGAATAAAAAATTTGAAATATATATAAAAAAGAAGGTAAGGGAACTGATATAACCAAATGAATGAACCCTATACACAATAGTCCCAAAGTCCCAATTAAAATGCATGAACCCAATTAAGCCTCAAGAAACAACAAATTCATGGGAAATATTCCATCACCTAATCAGTTTGGAAGGTATAATAGTGAAACATGAAAAGACCACCAAATACACTGGTTGGATGAACATAGATCTGAAGCTATATTGGAGTGCATTCCCTTAAAAATAATTGAATTAAAAGATGAAAATAGATTATGTGAAAATAAAATGGATGTATATACAAGAGGGAGAAGTGGGAACTATTACCAGAAAAGGAATAGAATGAAAGGAAAAATTTCAGGATGCCTTTGGGAAAGACACATTAAAGATATATATTTGATTAATGAAGAGGAATCAAATAAAGAGGAGGTATCAAAAAGATGTAGATGGCATAAAAAATAAGGGAGAGGACCAGAATTTCCATTAGTGATGATGAAGAAGAATATGAAAACCCATGAAAATTGATGATATAGATTTATATAAGAACAAAAACCATTATTATCCAAACTAATTATACAAAATCATGACTGTGTTGAAATGATGACAATACATGATATAAAAGTTGGAGTGTATCTTATTATTATTTTATGATTTTAATCATTCCATTTTAATTTTTTTGAGAATTTAGTTTAATAAAACACCACTACTATGTTGTACAATATATAATTGATAGTAGTTTATTAAATTATTTTTTCATATATTGACATAATTATTAACAAGATCTCATTCCATTAATATTTATTTTGTTATAATATTATAGGAACCCTTGTTTTAATTATTAGAAAATAATATTTTTTATTCGGTTACTAATTTTTATGTTTCATGATATATTTTTATAATATAAGGTAGTATGGCCTGAAATTTGGATATGTATGAGAAATTATCACTATTGATGATGAGATAATACAAAGGATGACTCAACATTGAGGTTTTGATACCACCAAGAATGAGTAACTTCCATCTCTAGTCACAATTGGGGAAAACTCACAAAAAATATATCTAGATAATGGAACCACCTACAGTGAGCTATATCTCACTATAATAATAGAATTTTGTAATAGTATGGGAATCACCTAATAGAAAAAGATGACTCGCCATTGATCCCAAAATTGGGATAAGTGTTAGAAAGACCTAAAACTCGCATTAGTGACCATTGATGATAACCTTCCATAATAATGAATATATGACCCATTATTGGTGTGAACTACCATCGAGATGAGTCACTATTAGGCTGAGTTACTACTATCCTAAGAAAACTCTTGCTTAGTGGCCACAAGATATTTTCACCATTCAAAAGACTCCATGCCAATATTTTATTAATTTTAAATTAAAATTCTCTAAAAACATTATTATCAATTTTAATTTATTTATTATTTTAATGATTTTCAATAAGATATTACATATATTTATTAAAGAAGGTATTTTCCTTTAGTATGAGGATGTATGATATTTTAATGAGTGTTCTCTATATGGACCCTCATGTACTAATATTAATAGAATGAGTCAAATCCACCATTTATATATTTGTAAAATCACTATGTGAATAAGTGGATACATGCAGATACACTAAAAGAGTATCACTCATATTGTGATCTATGAAAACACTAAATAACATGAATAGTTCCAATTGCTAATAGATCACACACTAAATCCCATTTTCAAAGGACTTTGAAATAGAGGATCGTACAAAACATAGTGATTATAGAACATTATTACACATAAAATTTTACCAAGATGAAATAAGAATCATTTTTCATCACATTGATATGCACAAAAGCTGCAGAACCTATCCTATAGAAAAACCCAACTTCATAATCATTTTTAATTGGTTACTTTGCCTATATATTTTACATTATGACAATTGTGTGTACTATGTGTTTTAAAACACAAATCTTATCAATTGTTTTTAAACTAGAAGATACTTAATATCTTTTCAACAATATATTTAACTATTTTCCTATGTGTTGTGGAAGAGTAACAGTGGTAACCTATCTTTTATTATATTCCAACTAGTTTTGTGCCCATTTATTTTTTTGTTATACACTTAATCCATGTTGAGAATAATATATTATTTTTTTATTTTCACCATAGAAATTGATTTAAATGTGAATAGGATTATGTCTGTTCTTAATATTTATCCTTATGTATTAATATAAGATGTGATTTTTTTTCATATCTATTATTTTAAAATAAATTTAGATTAAAATGTAAACAATACCAAAAATTTGATAGTTAGTTTTAATTAGTGTTAAAATAAATTTTTAGTAAATTGATTTCGAAAATGATAAAGTAAAATTTAATAATGTTTAAATGATAATTAATCAATATTGGAGAAATATATTATAAGGTCAAAACATATATTTATTTTCTATTTTAATTAAATAATAAATTTATAATTAAATTGGGGAATTCTATTTAAACATGTTTTTGATATAAATTTTTTAGGATATCAATTTACCTCCCTCCTGAGATACTCACTCTGACCAACATTTTAAATCCAAGAGCTTTCAAAATATTTTCAACTAAGATTTTAGTAGTTTTACATATCATAAATTTCTATCACATCTAAATATAATTCTTCCATGGTATAATAGGAATTAAGGTTCTACTACCAAACAAACTCGATTATTTAAGGAATATAATTATTCTTAAGGGATAATTTTTATGAAAATTCATATATAAAGTAAGAGTTTTGAATTTTGGATTGTTATAGTTGATAGATATGAAATAACTAAAACTGAAATAGTTGAATGGAATGTGGAAAATAAACATTTTTATAATAATAATTTCAATGATATTAATTTTCATTACTATGACTTATTATATTATTAATTCAATAGAATGTCTGCATTTTAAACTATTTTTATTATATAGTCTATGTTATATATTTCCCATGACGGAACCACTAATGTTAATAATATATGATTTAATACATATAAAAATAAATATGATAATTTTAAGAGGAAAACTTTTTTTATGTATCCTAGGTTGAATAAAATTATCAATAACTTGAGAACCCTAGGAAATATCTTATCTGACAATTATCATATTATTAGTCTTCTTAGATGCCTTCCAAAAAGATATTGTGGGAAATCATTGTCAATCATAGAATACTATGACTAAATAAATTTATAATTAAGTAACTAATTGGGAAACTGTGGATATAAGTATAATATCTATGAGTCAATAGATAATATGATGATGAACGCAAAATAAAATCATTAGCATTTTTTTAACAGTATTTACACAAAATTTAAATGAAAAGATACAAGAAAAATGTTCCAGTGATGATGACTCAAAATAATAATGTGATGTGGTGATTTATAACATAGAAATTTGATTAATATGTTTTATTATTAAATGTATGTTTTCCAAAATCCTATTTTTCAAGGAATACATGCAAACATAGCCTCTAGAAAGAATGATTCAAAAAAATGAGATTATTATAATGGGATAACCTTCTATGAATGTATTCATAAAGGAAATGTTAATGTTGGATTTAAAAACCAAAATAAAATATTAAATACGATGCCAAGCATAAAAAACTTATAATATACATGAAATAAATATGTTGTTCTTATAAAAAATATCTAGTGACTCAGAATCTACTCTTGAAGAGAAGTATGACTGACTAAACAAGAAGTTCTTAAAATAAGTATCTTACGTGACTGCTATAACTTATACATTATCTATTCATAATTTTGTTAACTTCGAATGTGAAGACAATGATGATAAAATGTTTAAATAAAAAATGTTTTAATAAAATAATATTATTGGGGAAATTTAAGGGGACATAAATTAAATTGTAATGTTTTATAGAAATAACATGTTATATCAGCTATTCTTATGACTGATATTTCTATAGAGAATGAGAAAATTGATGAAATTTTAAAGGAAAAAATTCAACTGTACCAATTAAATGAAAAAAATCAATAAACATTTGTAATTCATAACAAATTTTATAGAAAATCATAAATAAAATCTAGGTAAACATATTATTCTATATTATATTATAGGTCTAGGATATAATCGTGGATTGAGAAGGGTAGTTAAGGGAACACTTGTTCATAAATCTAAATATAAAATCGCTACAGTCAATTATTATTCTAGTGGAACCAAAATGGTTTTTTTCAAAAATCATACAATCGGCTTATAGGAAACCCATAAAAAATGTGGGTTCCAAAAGCAATAATATTTATCATATATAGTCCTAATAATATATTGGTACTAAATTCATTGTTGTTATAAAAAGGTTTTCTAGGAAGGATTCATAATGAGCACTTTTAAAAATCAATGATACGTTGAAAATGGTTGTTATAGTCATATGACATGAGAATATAATAGTTTCAAGAATATCCTAAAGGATAATTGTAGATATGTCACTTTGTTGATAATGTAAAAGGGAAAATCATCGACCTTGGCTATATTGGTCACACTAACTCAATTTTAATTTTTGAAGTACTTTTTATTTATGGATTGAGGTATAACATTCATAGAATCTCATGGTGATTGGATGATGGATTCATGTTATATTTTAGCACAATGAATTATATATTTTTTCTATCTAGACATGAATTAATATTTAATATCTTATGTATTGGGAATCTATAATCTATTAGTCAGGTTTCATTTATTTCTCAAAATATTTTTCAGTTGACTATCATTCATAATTAATTCAGGATATGGAATATGAGACTATGACACTATAGTATTAACTCACATAGGAAGATTACTAAGAAATGATTGGTCAGTGATCTACCCAGACATGATTTCCCAATTGATAATGTCTATAAACCCTGTTAATAATGGAAACAATTCCAGATTTATTTTAAATTAATGATGGAATTTTCAACTTCTTAACCCATTGTGTTGGTTCATATGAATTAATTTGGACCATCCATAGTTTTTAGTTTAAACGAGAAGCATTATTTTTATGTACATGAATATTACTTTTCTAGGTATACATTGGAATTATTTGTAAGTTACATGAGTTAATCCTATTCATATTTAGCCAAGTATCCGATATCTTTAGGAATAGTAATTAGACATAGAATTAAGACCTTAATAAGTGATAATGATCATGAGTTTGAAATAAATACATTTAATAATAATGCTCACAAAATGGATATAGTCATAACTTCTATAGTATTTGGACCACACAACTGATTATAGTTTTAGAGATAATAAATATAATACATAAACAGATTTTATGGACTGTGCTTATTGAATATTACATACCTACCAAATTTTTGGAAGAGGTTGCGAGTGAAACTCGTAATATAATCTCTATTATTTTATTTATTCCTATATTAATTAAGGTCCCATATGATATTTGGAATAGTATGTTTGATATTTTTAATTACTTTAGGGACATTGATTGAAATATCTGTATCCATAACACTATGGATAAAATTTATTGATTATCATCTAATAGTGATGAGCAAATTTTCCTGGGTTAATCAATATTTAGTAAATCATATATATATTTTAACAATAGGACCATGATTGAGGAAGAGTATATTCATGTCAGATATGATGAAAAATATCTAAATAAGCCATAATCATATTTACAAAAACACGAGGATGATTTTTTTAAATTTGAAAATAAATTCCAAACCTTTTAATTAATTATGAAAAAAATTATAAAAATCATCCAGTTATAATGAACATTAAGAACAAGAACTAGAACCTTTATGGAATACTAAGGTGTGTATCCCCTATTTTTCTTGATCTTTTAACACATTTATATGATGTTGAAGTTATATTCCTAGATTGAGGTACATAAATTAGATAATGTCTAATAAATCAGTTCGAACATCATGATTTCTTATCACAATTTAAAACAACGAAAATAAATTTTACAATTAATGAAGAATTATCCGGAATGCCTATACAAGAAAAACTAAATGAGTTTGATAAAAATAATGGATGGGAAATTGTTGACATACCCATAGCCACATTGATTATTTGTAATAAATGGGTATTAGAGACAAAGTTGATGAATTTGGAACTTTAATGAGGATTAAGGATATATTATTTTAAAATTTTTAGTCAAGAGGAGGGTTTGGACTATTAAGATTCATTTTCACTTGTATCTAGACCTAAACCTATTATAATACTACTATAACATGATGCACATATACATTTAAAACTATTTAAAATGGATTTTAAAATTTCATTATTAAATGGGTATATTGTTTACAATGTTTTTTTAACAATATCATGGATTTCAAAATTCCTATTTCTCAAATAATGTTTTTAAATTAATATAATGTTATATATGGTTTTAAAAATCTCTTAGATCTTGGTATGATACGCTCAACTATTTTATATGTAAAATGGTTTGTTGAATTGTATAGCTCGTACTATCCTTTTTAGAAAACTAATTTCAAAACCTGTTTATGTTTTTCAAATTTATTTGGATGATATTATATTTTGATCGAAACAAAAATTCACTATGTACTGAATTTTTAAAAATGATGCCAAATATATTTAAAATGAGTTTAATATGTGAACACAATTTCATTCATCACTTACATATTTTTTAATATGACTATTGAATTATTTGAAATAAATGTAAAAATACTACGGAATATTTAAATCATTTTTTTTCTATATAACACTATGAAAAGTTCTACACCTATGAGTACTATCTATAAGTTTTATTTTGGTGATGTAGGGAAACTAGTGGATCAAACTAGTTATAGAGGTATGAATGGATGTCCTCTCAACATAACTGATTGATGACTTTATATTGATTTTATTGTGTGTATGTGTGTTCATTTTTTATCATTCCCAAAAGTGTCACACTTTATTTCAATTAAAATAATTTTCAAATAACCCAAAAATCATAGCAATTAAGGATTGTTTTACAATAGAACTTATGAATTTTACACAGTTATCTATTTTGATTCTTTTTTTGTGGTAGTATGTTAGATGAAGAATAACATCCTGAACATTTCATCCTTTAAGTAGGGCCCTAGTTTCATAGTGTATTAAAAGAAAAATTATGTTGCATAGTATATTATTGAAGATTATTACATAGATGTAGGTACCTTCATTGCACATTTTATTGGGATAGAACACTCATTAATAGTATATGGATATCAATTATAATATGTCCCTATAAGTTATGATTGTAGATATTCTATAAATATTTATAACAATCTAAAGTCGCATTCATGAATAAAAAACAGTGTTGTAGAAAAAATATATAATGGATAATTTTCATAAGGGTGATATCACATTTGAATATATTGGTAAAAAACCTCATATATAAATTCTTTTAACTAATACATTGAATTATGTGGGAATAAATTACGTTAAAAAAGAACTATGAATGATTATAAATGCCTATTTTTAATTATATTAGTATCACTATTGAGTTTTACGCACAATTCATTTTTACCAACCAATCAATTTTACTCGTTATTGGAATTAATCACCATTGAAATTTCTATTCATTGTTCTGTACCCGCTTTTATGATTAATTCACCATTGATTTTTCTAAGAATTAGAAATACCATACCATTGTCAAATTTTTTAATATTCATTCACAATTTTGGTTATAGATTAGATATTTAATTAATTAAATAATTTTTTTGTTTATTTTTATGTTATTTTGATTTTGATTTTATAAATTCCAAAATTCCCTTATTATATATATGCGTGATTTTTCTATATAAAATGATATTATTTTTTCTTGCCTTTCTATCAAACATATTTCCACCCATTATCTCCCAAACATCTACCTTCCTTTTCCTTCACCTGAACATGCTAAGACAATCACCATGTTTAAAAAGAAGCAACCCTTTGAGTCATATATGGATGATTTATGTCTAGAAAAGAATTAAAAAATGGTATTCTATTCATTCTTATTCATTAGAGACATCGATTTATTTGATTTTTAAGAGGATTATAGTATGAAAATAAGATTTTCAAGGAGAATAGTTAATGTTGACCAAGTAGTTAGAGATAAATGTTTTATAATATAATGTATAGATGTAGATGTTCTCTTAGAATGAGAGAATTTTTTTTACAAAGATGGTATATCAGATTAATCAGTTCATTGAGTTCACCTTCAAGGATAATGAATATTGGGTGAAAAACTATCAACAAGGGTCGTAGGGTAGTTTTTTCTCTATGGAAGTGGGATACTTTTTTAAAGGTTCCTAATGATGGTATTATAAAATACTACCAAGGGATTATTAAAATGTCTTGTGAGAATTGTTTTTATGAGGATTATTTAGCTATGTTAACAATAGATTGTGTTTTAATACTAAAAGTTTCTTCTGAACATGAAAATGAATGAAAAATGATGTTCTAGGTTATCTAGCATATTTTTTTCTAAGTAATGAAAAAAATTTCACTATGAGGTATCACGATTGTTATATGTTCTTTATGATATAAATATAAGAGAATA
Organism: Viscum album; assembly: GCA_963277665.1. Taxonomy (NCBI): domain Eukaryota; kingdom Viridiplantae; phylum Streptophyta; class Magnoliopsida; order Santalales; family Viscaceae; genus Viscum; species Viscum album. The sequence continues at coordinate 2,013,976,546 of OY728157.1, forward strand.
TCAAAATTTTTAGATATATAATGATTCAATTTATTGAAATAACCAAGCCATATTCATTGTACAATTCTATAATCTACCCATTGATTATTTTATTTATAATACATTCTAAAGGTCTAGTTAATGAACATGAAGAATTATTAGTTGATTGTTGAGGCTTCTATATCACTGCAATGATTTATATACAAATAAATATCTTTTGGAATCCATGGAATATGTAGAGGATCAATGAGAGTTAATGGATTTAAGATGACTTCAACCCATTTCATCATCCATTTAGATGAAAAGATATTTTAGATCCTAGTTTTTAACCAAAAGATATAGGTGAATATTCAAATAAAGGGGAAGAAGTTGTTACCTCTAGGTATAATGAGAATCATTTTTTGAAGATGGCGGATGTGATATGGACTAGTCCATATATCCTCTCTCTATAACCATCAGTTCTCTTAGTCTTCCAATCAAACTCCCTATAAAAGAAAATATTTTTAAAGAAGGAAGTGATACAGATTAGAGAGATTTATCAGGTGAGTAATAGTTCATGATTCCATCCAAATACTTTGACAAAAATGGATATGATGAAAATGGTGATGAGGAAGAAGATGAAAATGATTAAGAAGGAGATGATAGATATGGTAATTGGATTGAAGATGAAGATGGTGATTATGATGATAAAGGAGATGACCAAAATGGTCATGTTGGATGAATAATAAATATGGATGCTAAAATACCCCAGGATCATTTTTATTATCATGGTTTATCTTATTTTAGATATAAGGATTGGCACAACCATGTTCATGAAGTGGGTATAGATTCTATAAATTAGAGAGATGTATAAGTTGGTGGGGAGGAATCCCTATGAATTTAAATTCATCTATTTTATCCCACTTTTGGAGGTGATCTTTGTGAGCATGCATCTATTTTTGAGATTAATAATGTTGCGATGTTAGTTAATGAGAATATGAAGGTTTTATTCATTGTTGAATAGTATGTTACATTGTAGATGGATTTTGTCACAACTATAGATGAGATGTCGGGTTGTGTACATAGATTTGTTGAGGCCCCTTTTGATTAACAATTAGTTTTGTCACCATAGTTGTAGTGCATACATTTTTGAACCTCCAGGATTGTCTTATACAAGATGGATGGACTATATGATTAAGGAATGGGATATGTTTTATAATATTCCTCCAATTAATGGCGGACATAATATTTGAAAGGCACAATATCATGAGGGATATAAAGTTGACTGGATTTATGCTAATGTTGGATTGAAATGTTATGTTCTGAGGTTGTGCATGCACTGACAGTTTCCTCTGAATCCATTCCAGAACATGTTTTTAATGCACTTCTAGTAGATGTTCTCAACAAATGTGACTTGGAATCGTTCTGAGAAAATATTTTTTTATATTTTTATTAAATAAAATTAATCATGACACTATGTTAAGTGAATAGAATGAATGGTTGTTATTTTTATATAGTTTTTAAATATATTAAAACAAAAATGATTAACCACATTCAGGATGATTGGATTGAAAATTTAAGACATTCCAGTGAGCTATAATCTATGAAATAGTTGTTATAGGGGAGAAATATATCCTTTTGTACTTATTGTGATTCTTTAATTAAGAGTATAGAGAATATTAATATGAAACCATCTAGTTCAATTGATCCTCCTCTTGTTCTTGATATATACTTAATTAGATCTATTGTGAGTGAATATGTTAGAGATTATTCATATGATAAACCCTACATTCCTTTGGAAGGATTAAGGAAGTTTTAGTATAATAGTGATGATGTTAACATGATGGTCAATAGATATATGAAGGATACATAATATAAATGTATGACCATCAAAAAATCCAAAAAGTATTATATTTAAAATATTTTCACTAATAATGAGTTGAATGATCATTTCAAGTTTCTAGAAGAGAATCCATGAATACCCATGGTTGTTTAATCCTTTAAAGAGACAGTGAACCTGTTGAAGGTAACGAAACCGATACTTCATTAGTTTACAGACGAGTTGAAATATTTCTTCGGTTCAATGGATAGTGGTGGTAATATCATCATGGATATAATAAATCTTATGAAACCATTTCTACATGTCCGAAAAACTAATATTGTGTCACCTTAGGCCATTCCAGTTACAGATCATTTGACCCCAACAGTTACTTTATTTAGAGTACATTAGTGTAGGTGTGACCAAAGAAACTCATGAACCCATTAAAACATATTTTCATCTTCTCTCTCAATCCCTACTAGATAATTTTTGAATACCTCTACCAAAAATCATCATTAAGAGTCTTTTAATGACTAGTATTCCAACCACAACTCCTAGAGCTCCATCAGGTTAAGATGTTGAGCCATCTACATTGAACAAATATATGGAAAAATAGTATCCTTATCCTTACCCATTTCCTCAAATCGATTTATGGTTAGAATCTATTTCCATGATGTTAATTGTTTTGGGTGTATCATTATGTTGCATCTTTTGGTTGATATTGTCGTAGATGTTTTTAATGATATTTATCTTGTTATTAAAATTAAGTTTCATTGCATGTTGTATTTTATTTTTAATTTTTGATAATAGCAATAGTGGGTGGATATTCAATGGAATTAATTTCATTTATATGGGTATAAGATATATGGAATTTTTTTCATATTAGTATTCGTTCATTCCATAGTAATATTAAATTATATATGAGTGTCAATACCGTTTTTATCTTACTTTGATAACATATTTTCATTGATATTATTTCCATATGATTTCCAATTATACTTTGTGTATCTTATTTATCTTTGATCCTATTAGGTTTTACCATTTAAATACTATGTATCATTTCATTTCCTTTGATACATTGTTTATCTTCATTACTTATTATAATTATCTTTGATACCACATTTTTTAAAATTCCATTATTTTCATCATCAAAAGGGGGGAGAATGTTGGGACCCTTGTATTAATGATGGGAAAATTATTTTTATTATGATATTAATGATCTTTAAATGTCATGAATGTATTTTAAAATTAAATGGAGTCTAGGATGGAATTTGGATACATATGATAAAGAATCTTCATTGTGGATGAGTCACTAGTTAGGCTAACTTGCCTTGGAGGATGTTGACCTACATAGATGAGCCACCACCAGCATTAGTCATATTTGGGGACAACTCACTCGAAATATTGTTATGTAATGGAATCACTGACCATTAGTTGTGTATCACCACAAGAATTGAATTATGGTAATGTATATGAGTCACCTTCCACTAGATCACAAATAATCCTTGATCATAAAATATTTCAATGTGTCTGAAAGACCTCCCACCAAGCTTAGTAACCATTATTTATGACCTTCCATGAGAATGGAAATATGAAATAGTATTGGAGTGACCTACTATTGTGATCTGTCACCATTGTCATTAATCACGACCAACATTAGTTACCAATATCTAAGTCACAACTAAAGACTATCCCAATTCAAAAGAATCACTACCACTATTTTATTTATTTTGTATTAAATATGAATAACCATAATATATTATAAATTAATGTGATTGATTTTTTTTAATGATTATTACTAATCTATTTTATAGTTACATTAATGATTTTTTATTCCTATTTTGTGAGGATGCATGATATCGGGATGATGATTCTTCACGTGGAAATTTATGCATGGTGTTATTAAATTATGAAGCTACATCCCTATTATGCATGTGAATATAATCACTTTGTGAATATGTGGATATGCATAGGTACCCAAATAATGTGAGATGAGAACACATTAAATTAATTGAAGAGTGAAAAATGTAGATTGATCGCATGTTCCATCTCATGTTCATACAATTATGAAAGATACGAGCTTACAGAATAGATAGTCTACAGTAGTATATTCAACAAATTTTTTTAGAAATATGACATAATATTCATTTTGTAACACATTAAAAGAGTCCTAAGATGAAGAGAATTTTAGACAGGGAAAATAACATATTCTTATTCCATTTAACATGCAATGTTTGTCAATTTATTTTTCATTATTATAAATGTGTGTTCCTATTTTTCTAAACCCACACAATATCTCATGCCCATAAACCGGATGATATAATATTTCTTCATGAAAATCTCTTTACCCTTTTCCCACTAATTGTGGAAGAGGTTCATTTTTGACCTGTCTATTGTTTTATCCCCCTGAGTTTTATGAATGATGTATTATGTGATCTGGATATCTTTTCTACTATATGAAAAATGTAGGTTGTGGATCATATATTATTTAATATATTCTTCATTAGAATAAGTGATTTCAAATTAGAGATAATTATGTATCTAAATTATAATGAACATCCTTTGTTCATTTCAGATGTGTTTTTTGATTTTTTTAGGATTTTATACTGAAATTGTATTAAACGCTAAAAAGACCATAATTTGATAATCAGTTATAGTTAGTGTTTATATAAGGTTTTGATTTTTTAAATTGTTGGTAATTTTTAAAGTAATATTTTATCATGTCTTGAATGAGACTAAATAATTTATTGATTACTCTTTTAAATTATCAATACATCTATGATTTATTTATTTTAACCAACAGTTCTATTTAAAATTTAACTAGTAAATTTTATATAAACCAATTTTAAGAGAAAAAAAATTTTAGGTACTCAATTATCTCCGTCTTGAGATTCTCAATCCGTCCAAATAATTAATTTTACAAAATTTAGAATCCAATGATTATTAACAATATTAAATTATAAGTCAAGTAACATAATAGGCTTTTTAACCAATCATTCATTCTCACCACATTTCTCTTATCTAATGATGAAATCTTGGAACCTTTTTTACAGTATTCAATATTCACTGATAAACATTTCAACACACATTAATTTTATAATTTATTAAAATTGTAAATTAATTTCTCTCTCAAAATCATTTATATACTCAATTTGACCCGCCTTTTAACCATATCATAAGCCTTAGAGACCATGAATGTATTTGTGTAGCTGCATGAAAAAAATCACATCCCACTATTCTCTGTTATAAAATACATATAGGTATAAAATTTCAAGTTTTGGGTTTGCATATTGGTATGTGTGGTTAGTCCTATTTCATTAATAATTGGATGTAGCACATTGTTAAGAATAAATAGTAGTTATAAATTTTACAATGGGTTAACAAGGTGAACCAAAATAATTGTAATTCAATATGAACTTATAGTTTTTAATAAAATATTGTATTAGAATAATGAAAATTCAAGATGGGGTTTGATGAAGATAACTTCTACTATGAAAAAATTAAAATTTTAACTAGTTAAAAAGGTAAGAGATGAACAGTAGATATATTTAAAATGAAATTTGTAAAATAAATTCAGATTAAAATTAAGTTGTCATATCATTGATTTTAATTTTATTGTTTGGCCTTCAATTTTACGCCTTTGATTTTGAATGTTAAATTACAATCATTTATCTCTTTAATAACCCATAGCCACACCTTTTATTTTTTTTTATTTTTCTCAACATGGTGGAGAAATGAATTGTTTAAAAATATATTGAATATTTTACATGATTCTATGAATGTGTAAATCTATGAATGCATGTTTTCTCTAGATCATGATCGAAATACATTTTCAAAAAGGTAGATGTTAAATATTCACAGAGTTTTTTTAGTATTTTTGATGAATTTTCATGAAATTATATTTTAATAAAATTTATAAAATTTTGGTTTTATTGAAATAGTTTATGGTTTTTTTAAATGTTTTATATGCCCCCTGCTTATAATTTTAGCATTATGGGTATACCTAGTGTGTATAATCCTTATTAAGACTAGGAAATTTTTTTATATGTTTTAATGATTTATCTAAGATATTTTCTATTGAGATAGATTCTCTATAGGGTTGATGGAGATAATTAAGATAATAGAATAAATGAATTGTTCATGATGGAGGTATGTGGTCATTTCATGATTGTGTCTGATCATATTTTGGATTTATTATATTTTGATTATTTAATACTATTATTATTGGAATTATTATATGATATGGAATGATGTTCCTCTATAAATTGGGATTCCCTCACATTAAAATTTTCTATATTTATGAAGGTACTCTATCATTTGACCTATGATTCCTTCACTGTCAGTCTCTTTAGATCATTTTCTATATGTCCAACACACATCTTCAATATTTTCTTTCTTTTTTAGTTTATCATTAGTATAATCTCCATGTGACCTAATATACTCGATTTTTTGGACTTTCTACTTGTTTTTTGATTTCTCTCATTCTATCCAAAATCTAAACCAAATTCCTGAAGAAGAGTCTAGTACCTTTCTTCGATAGGTGCTCTAATAATTTACCCAAAAAATATAAATGTTCATAAATTGAATAATTTTTTTGTCAAACTGTTCTTACCATTAATTGAGGCAATAATGTGAAAATACTTTAATTGATTTTCTACATTCTGAATTAGTTACCATATGAGACAATCATTCATTATAGGACGCTGACAACCTCAACTGATACCATCCCTATAGGGTGTGTTTTTTATATTCCCATGACTAAGAAGTATTAATTTCATAATGAAATTATATGGAATCACCACATAGACCTATGATAATCTATTAAATATAATATTGGGGATGCTATATGGTTTTTCTAATCACACTCATAATGGTGTGTTCTACCTTGAGAAATTCATGGATTCCAACCATAGAGTTCCTTGAGAGAACTCAAAGTATGACACATAATTCATTGATTTGAATGCCATGTGGTACACTTAACATTGATTTCATCTTCAAATTATTGTTATAAGTACATTGTCTTTTTTTCTTAGAATAATCCCTAGATTTCAAAAAACACGGAAGACATGGGATGATCTCCCATGTTTTGTCCTGATGTCGATGGATACATAATTCCTTAGGCAAGCACCTTGGATTGGAATTGATTAATACCGAATAACGATGTATATTTTTAATTGGTGTAGGTAGAAGATTATTGTGGTTTAATTCCATGGGTTCATCCCTTGGAATATACTCAACTCAAATGGAGAAACATTATAGTTTTCCATTGTGAGTTGGATTGACATCCAAAAGTAAAAGATTACATTTATATTTTGTGAGTTAATTTTGAATCATATATATAGAGGCCAATTATGTATTCCTTGGGTCTCAATATGAATAAAGATTTCATATGTTTAGAGATTTCATACTTTTTTCAAAGAAGGTAGGGTTCAATGGGTATCCCTTAAGGAACCTGATTTGGCATGATTTATGTTTATTTTACAATCCCCATTTATGATATCTAAACCGATATACGTACTATATTCACTAACATGGTATTAATAAGACTCAATTGGTTGAAGTGAAGATTTTAGACGCATCTGATATGCCTTTGTAGGCTGTTAAATTAATTTTTTTTAATTTATAGTTTTCCAAAACCCGATTAGAGGATCATGAATGTAATATTTATAAATAATTTTAATAGAACCGAACAATGGATTACCTTGTCTTATGATCATTATCATATGATATTGATAATAATACAAAATATCATTCAAATTAACATTATTGTAGTGTAAGGATTCCTGTGTAGATTCAATCTAGCAGCAATCCACAGATGCTCTTTTGATATCTGAGAAACACAAATAAATTTTCAGTTTCCAGTGCTGCAAAATAATTATCTTACATTGTTTTTAATGATCAGTACAAGATCCTTTGATCTTGAAAGAGTTATTTTCACTCATGATATAATTATTATAGTAATATGAGATTGATAGAGAGATAGATAATTATGTTTTTCACAATTATTTCCTATTAGGATTTTTCTATTAACCCAACACATTAGACATAACAATTGATTTATATAGTTTGATTTGTGGTTAAAATATTATTTTATTGTGTACTACATGATAAATAATATTTTATTATTTATTAAATGACATGAATAATAATAATAATAATAATAATAATAATAATAATAAGAATAATAATTTCTGTTGTGCGCAAACATGCACACTAAAAAATATTATTTGACCAGCTTTTAAATTAACATTTGACACAAGACAAGATGTCGGTCGACTTGAACTCCAAAAAATTCATTGAATACCAAAATAAATATTTTATTCATAATGAAATTTTTTTCAACAACCTAGAGTTCTAATTTTTTTTTTAAATATTTAATAAAATAAATAAATAAATTTTATTCACAATCTAAAAAATAAATATTTAGTTAATTTATGTGATTGATCAAACTTTGATAATATTACTCATCGGTCATGAGAATAATATTAATTTTATTAATTCAATGTAAATAGATTTAAATCTATATAAATATAAATATAGAGATTGGGACCCACTAGGATATATTCTCATTGTCATTATGCGGGCTTGCCTAAATTCGGAGATCAGTATCCAGAAAACAGATCAATACGCCTAAGAGATATAACATAATTTTTCAATAAAAAAATAACATATGAACACTCAATGTATAATATAATCACTCTATCATAATATATTATTATGAGGGATTATCATCCATATCACTGACATATATTCTTCAAATTTCATTCTTTATCATTCAGAAATAACCATCATTACTCCATGGGCATCGAATTTATATGGATGTTAAATTCCAACCGATGTGCTAGGATAGAAACATTTGATGGCACCTAAGAATAATGAATTCATATCGGATGGTTTGTTCTCATAATCTCACATATTTAATATTACCATGTATAACGTTCATGAGAATAATCTTCTTTCTTTTACAAGAACTCACACCTTACGTTCTATGTTCTATGTTCCCTTGCATAGTACATTATTCGATTGTAGAGCATGTTTTAAGATTATCGTCAAAGAATTTAATGATTTATATCATAGATGGGAAATAATTTTACAATATTAAATTTGAATGATACTCATCAATATTATCACATTAATTTTACAAATATGAACAACCAATATTAAATAATATATCTGAATTAATATGCACATGTTTGAATATACATTCAAACATAAGTAAAAAATAAGTTGGGTCTTGGGAAATATCCCTAAAAAACTCACAATTTCACTCAACACAAATAATATTGATTGGTTAGTTACAACATTATTAAACATGATTCTACTGAGTATGAATATTTCTACTAGGCCTATAATGTTTCTATGGATGGGGTGGAAAAAATATAAATGTTTGTGAAAAAAATTATTAAATGGAATCGTACTATATTTTAAAAATCCTTCATGTAGTGATATAATTTAGTATCCTCCTATTATTCACAAGTAAAATTATTCAAATCCTAACAAAATTAGTAGTAAAATCACGTTATAAAAATGATAAAATTATTTTTATTGGTATAAACTAAATTTCAAACAGGAAATTTTTAAACAACTTCTTAAGATACATGAGAAGTACCAATGTACGTGAATAATATTTATATGAATTCCTCAATATATAATAAGTTTTCCATTCATATTACCTTTCATTTATCTATGATTAAACATAAAATATCACAAAATTATGACATGATTTTAATTTACATGATCAGTAGTATTCCCACATCTACAGAAACCTACAACTCATTGGGTTCTACATTTTAATGTAAATTAAGATAGTTCTAAGTGGTAGTTTATACGGTTATGTGAGGTATGTTTTACATTTACATTCAATGAATTAGGGAATATAAATATCAAATCCCATTATTTATCATGTCACATGGAATAAATTTATAGAATATAATCATGAGAATTTATATTAATCTCAATAGTATATTCCTATGCCTAAATAAGTTCAACTGGATGAAATATATTCAAACAATAATTCAGTATTGACTTGTTACAAATTATATTTTATAAAACATTTTTAATATATATAGGTTGAATAAATGGATCCAACCCATGAATAATACATTTAGATCATATTCCATAAAAATGTTTCTACATTATATAATACTTAGAATCCAAAATTCAATAGGCTTAGAACACTCATTAGAAACAACATTTTATTAGCATTTGTAATCAATATATCTACCTTGAAATATTTTAGTTCTCCGACTAACTATTTAGAAACACATTTCACTCATAAATTTCCAAATTAATATTCTATAATCACTATTGGTTAATTATTAAAAAATGGATTTATATAGTCATCAAATCTTGTTGGTATCTGTTGATATTAGAAAACCTTTTATGTTATTCCCCATAAAAATATACTATAGTTTCTCATTTATGTTTCTTCTTATAGACATATACCGAACGGTTTCCTCTATTTTATGAAGCCTTGAATATAAATAGCAAAATATTATTATCATATAAATATTGTTTTGAAAATTAGATGTCAAAAAGGATTTTATTCATGAGGATTGGTGTATTGTTTTTTCATAGACTAAGCCTTCAACAAATATGTCTTACATTATTTGTAACATCCTATACCAACCGTGTATAGTTTCTCTTTAATACTCATCATTAGTATATAGTCTTATAAACATTCAAAATACAATGTCACTGAATATAGATACATGGAGGAATTTACATGAATATATACATACTTTTCAACCATATATTATTATAGTAGACTACTAAATTCTGGGAATATCTATTTTGAAATAATAATAATTGTATTACCCCCTCACAGTGAACAAAAACCTCCTCTTTGGTTATAAATTTCAATGCAATATTCATCACTTGAACTACTTTTCCCACTAATATTAGTGGAGTCAATCATTCTTATATCAACCCATATACATTATGTGCTTTTACACATAGATGTTAATTATTATCCAACATCATTTAAAGAGATAGGAATATATTTTGGTAATATATATATACATGAAATGAAGTTAATATCCTTAGTGACTATAAGACTATTAACTATGCTGATCCATATAGTTATGATAAATTATTGTAGAAGAGGCCATTTTTTTACAAACAATTTTAAAGAAAAATTGTTGTAGTGACTTAATAAATTCACATAATATCTTAATTGATATGATATATTTTAGATATTTTAGTTGGAATATGGTCATTCTTTAACTTCAATTTTAGAAAACATATCTTGTATTAAATAATGGATGAATTTAAATATATATAGGCTCACTATGGACATTAATTTTATTACCATCATAAGAAATGATGTTTTTAAGGAAATTTGAGTTTTGGTTGACCTTTTCTTGCCATGTATGATAAATAAACACATGGATAATATATTCTACAATAATCCATCATGTATGTTGATTAAAGTTTACCTAGAATAATCATTTAATTCAATAATTATTTATAACATTTCATAAATGATTATCATGAAGTATATGATGTAACCATTAGCTTTTGAATAGTTCACATGAACATATTGAACTAAATTTAAAACATATGTTATGTAAATTTTTGTATAAAGGTTTCATTATTTAAATATAATATTTTCAAATTTTTATAACATGTATGTCAATCCAATAGAGACTAAATTAACTTTTATCATATAAACAAGTTAACTACAATCAAATTTACTTGAAAAATAACTATCTTCCAAAAATTAGTTAAAGAATTTAATTTTATATACATCATTCCATCCAACCAAAATAAATTTTATTTTCCATGAGAGTGAATAGAAAGCCCCAAACTAATGAGGCCTGATGTAGTGTACGCCGAGGTCATCCCCTATTACTAGATTCACACAGTTAGGTTTCAAATACCTAAAGGAGATGATATAAGTACCAATGGAATTCTAGTATGCCAAAGTGGACAAATAATCATGGACCTTGTTTCCCTTGCTCCATGTGAGGGAGGATTAGATGCTGGTACCATAAAGGGATCTACATTTATGAATAGTATGGGTTCTGTACCTAAGAGTACAATTATTCTCCCTCTAGGAGTCATGAGGGACAATACAATCAATTTCCACCTGAGAGACATCCAGGTTCTCATGCCTACAAATCGTGATCCAAGTGAGTAGAGCTTTGTACGTGACCTGGAAAGGGGGTCATTTTTGTAGAACAATGAATAGGCTATTACCATAGTACCCTCAGGATCATGAATATCTCCCCCACCTCTCATTGCAACAGCAACATTGGACTCATTCATGTACAACATAAGACCACCGGTAGGAGGATTCCAACAGACCTAATTTCACCAAGTAAGACAAGGGAGTTGTGCATAGGACCAAACATGAAAGAACCGTAAAGCGGGAACACCCAGCCATTTGGAGAAGAGCGATGACAAGTCCCCCAAAATTAATTGAGTCCTTCATAAGATGGAACTCCTAAATGAGACTAGGAAATAAAATCTGGCATGTTTTCTCGCCTTCCACATGCTCCAACACCTAGAATTTTAAATCACTGCACAAGGAATTCATTAATTTCTATCATCCAAAAAACCATGGAACCTATTGTCCTTAAAAGGAGGGTTCTTGAGGTTTTGACAGGAGATGGATTTATAGACACCAAAGGTGGACTATATTGCATGATCCCACTCCAATTCAAGAAAGAGGTGATGAAAACTCTCCTCCTACCTCGGGCCAGAATAATGGAAATGATACTCCACACTGATTCCAATCTTCTTGATGTTCTAGTCAGTGGTAGTGGCCTAATTATTCATCCACCAGGATACAAATTTATTTTTAGAGGGAATCTTTTTGCACCACAATTTCTCATTCTAGCCCACTTGGTTAACCTGAGTAGGGGTCGTCCCTCAGAAGGACGTTATTGTGAAAACACCTAAGGGAGAGAGTGTAAACATGTATTTTTCTATCACATCATTGAATATCATGGACTTAATCATTTCATGTTTCTCCCCATCAGGTACTGCACTCATAAACCTCAAATATTAGATGGCTTCCTTAACTGAGACCAGTGGTGTCAGACAACTGTAGAATCTGAGAATAAATCCCACCCCGATTCAAACTAAAAACCATCCATTTTTGAAAATAGACGTAGAAAGATCCATGTTATTGACATAGGATTCTCCCTTTCTTGGCTTCTTTTGAGTTAAAACTATAAAATATCTATTCCAAATAATTGTATGTGTTGAAATATATATATATATATTGTAAAATCATTGAATGTAGTACACAATTAGTAAACATAAACAGGATGAACATACCCGAAATGGTTGAAACTACTTCATTCTTTATATCATTGCAATTTACTCTCTGAGTACCTATTCCTTCCACATAAGAACCATAATCCTTTTATAAATTTGACTACCTTATAATCATTTTGTCTTTTTTGATGGATTCCATAATAGATATATATTATTTTGTTTAGACATGGAATCTTCAACATTTTATTTAACACTTTTCACCAAAATGGGTTTATAATTAGGTCACAACTAGTTCTTATCTTCTTAGGGATATATGTATTGATGTTTCCAGTGTGACTAATCCATTTCATCTATCTAGGAATGAAACAATTCGGATAACCTTGGTTGTATATATAATTAAATTAGATTAATTGATAATTTCCTATCCATATGGAATCCTATATTTAATAAATGATAAATATAACATAAAATATTGAAGGCATGGTCAGTTTATTGATTCCTTAATACAGTTTGCATTGATATAGTTTATATTCTAGCATTTGTTACTTGAATCATTTTTCCCTTTCCCAACAGATTAGTGTTGATATGTTATGATATGGAAATCAATGTACTTATAGGGTACAATCAACTATCTTGGCCTAGTAGATAGTATTATATGATGAAAAAAGTAAACATTTTTATCAAATCATTGGTTTCCATCCTTATCACCTTCTCTCACATCTTATCGTGGCAGAACATGAATATGGAATTCCAACACAAAATAAATTTTCTTTAATAATATTGTATAATATAAATTGTTGTATGATATCAATAAATTTGTATATTTAAGGACATGCATTGTGGAAAGGAATGATCAATGTAGTTTAGTGTCATTTCATTCCATTTTAAACAATAATTAGAAGTAATGAAAAGTACTTTTGTTGATTAACAAATTATTTTTTAAATAATAAAAATATGTTTAATAAATCTCACACTATTTTATCATGTCCCAATATCACTCGCCATTAAAATCTGATTTTCTAGTTTCATTGAATCTTTAGTGGGATGGATCCATATGACCTAAACATAACCCAAATAAGGGTTGGAAAATCTATTCAAAGGCATTTAGTTTGGTACGTCATTGCAAACTAGGGGCTTGCAATACCTTGATCATATGAGTGGATTCACCAATCCTGAAATACTGATATTTATTTCCACAACAAAAGCCTAAAAAATAATCCATGTCTAGAAAGGGATAATCTTCTAGATTTGAAATGGTTTAATCAAACTAAAAATATCCTAAGAACTCTCCTTTTAAAAGTAGGCATACCAATAGGGGTTGTTCAAACACTAATTCCAATTATTTTCATTCATAATCATCTAGTGGAATTCTAAATTTTATATATGGATTTTAATTTATTATTTATAAATTTCATCTCATTTTACCCATTAAATGACTTGTTAACATTAAGTAAATTTAACTTAAATAATTAACTATGATGGATAAAATAATTACAAATAATCTGTTTATTTAAATGTTATCTTGGTAAATTATTTCCTTAAATTTTAAAATCATGTTCTGGCATCAATAAATTAAATAATCCCTCTAAAAAAATAAATACATAAATAAATATTCCGATCATGATCTTATCTAACTATGGACTATTTTAGTCGGCTATAAATCAAACTACAACCGAAAATAAAAACACATTGTTTCAATATTGGCATGAGTTGTATAATTCCACCTATCCAATTAAGTATCACTTAATATATCATAATTATTATTTTTCCTTGATCCACCTCTAATCTCCATAGGATACTCCATTAATTAAAAGTATTTATAAATCACAAACATGTTTAGGGAACAAAAATATGGATGAAGGTGGATTAAAAAAATAACCATGGACATGCAAGTCATACACAATAATATAGGGAGGTACAAATCATAGGAAATCTAATCTAATTTAATAATAAATAATTTCAAACCCTTGAAATAAATTTAATTAATTATTGACAACAAATACATAAGTCATTATCAATCTCATGAATGGTCAGAAACATAAAAATAATATAAAAAATTAAAACACAATGACATTTATTTGGTATTATAAATCTAAAAGCACTTAAATTAATTAAATAATCAATTCTCATTCCTCTTAATGACCAACTAAATTATTTTCAAAATACCCACTATTTAAAGAATTTATTCTTAATAAATGATAGAACAAATAATACCAAATTTTATACAATCAATTAATTGAGCATTTAAAGTACTATAATACCACCAATAAATTTTCAAACACAAAAGGTATTCCAATCAATAATATAATGGATTAATTAAAAAAATTAAACATTAATTTAATTTAATTCTATACTTTTTTGCGATACTACACTACCTATTCTCACAGGATACAAATTTTGTACCTTAGTTTTCATGTACGATGGTCACATGACTAAGACATCGATCATGTACCACAGATAAATGACCCTGCATGTACAAGATAAATAGATTCTTCGTATCACTCTTTTAATGGGTCCGTGATATCATATATAGAACATAGTTTTTTCTTTAGTCGCAGATACTGGTTGTTTATGGACTAGCAATATGATCTTTTTTTCTTTTATAGTGTGTCTTCAAATCTCACTCAATTGATTGATTTTTATTTTTCATGTGGAAATGATGAATTACACAACGTGTACACCTCATAATTATCTTTTATATCATTAATTATCTTGAATGTAAATATTCTATGTATTTACAATGTATAATGAGCATAACGATTTCATGAATTTCATTAAAAATAGTTGTAAAATAAATGATGTGTACACCAGATACAAATTGTGTAATCTGAAAATTGATAACCTCATTTGACCTCATCTACAAATGGTGTGCAAGAAATTAACTTTGTGTAGTTACTTATCAGCAATACATGTATCCCATGACAAGACCATGTTCAATGATCTTGGGTACACAATGTGTACAATAACTACTCAATGTGTAATCCAATTATTTTAGAAAATATTTCTCAACACATTCAAATTGTATCTCAATTCATTGTTTATATTTTCTTCTATTTCTGATATTTGATGGAACCATGGTCGTTTTATGCATGAATTGGAATATGGTTTCTGTTTGTTTTCAATCCTTTGCGGATGTTCAATATGTGTGCCAGTGATGTGATCATATTGTTCAAGAAGACAATAGTATTGAAGGAGGCACTATTCTGCAGTGTTTTCCAAATTATTGGACCTCAAAATCAGAATCTGAAGACATTGGTATTTGGTAAGAGGAGGTGCACACAAAAAGGATGTGGTGAACGAAATAAGGGATGTTTTCTAGAAAAACAGTGGGGTTTGCGAAAATTAGCTATGTGCGCGAACAACAGTGACGTGAACAAAAAACAATGGGGTGCGCGAAAAACTGCTTGGTGTGTGAAATATTGGAGAGTGTTTTTTTGAGAAAAAGGTTTTTTGGAATCAGAACGTCTAAAAATGTTACAAACATGGGCTGCACAAAAAACATGCAGTTGTGGTCGAAAAACGGTACCTACACAAAATATTATGCGCCAAATTAATGGTTTCTCACACCACATTTTTTGGGTGCGTGAGTCTGAGATGCCTATAAATAAGAGGTGACCCCCCTCATTTTGTACATTTGAAGACACAGAGACGATCTAAGTACTGATGTGTATAAAAGGATTGCGTAAATGGGGTTGTGTGAAAAAATTAGGCTTTCACAAAAAAGTCAGGCTCACGAGAAAAATTTTGAGCGGTACAAAAAATTGGGGAATTGCCTATACAATTAGGGCATGCATGGAAAAATTTAGAGTGGCGCAAAATATTCTGGCTTGCACGAAAAATCACATGTTTCACGAAAAATTATGGCTTACATGAAAAATGTGATGTTGCATGAAAAACATAAGGTTGCACATAAAACATGGTGTTCTGTGAAATTGTCAGTGAAACTGATTTGTGCATTTATGATTATCTGGTTCAGTGGTTTAGTGCACTCAATTTCATCATTTATGGACTTCGATGTAAGAACAGTCTTGTGATAGGTAGTGGCAAAGACTTCAATGCAATTCTATTGAAGAGACATTCACATCTATAAACTGATTGCGACTTCACCAAAGGCAGGGAGATGATGGGAGTCAATGGGGGTGACCCAACAGACACAATGAGATATCCTTGAACTTTTGTAAAGGAGGTGTGCATGGGACAATGTGACAGTACCTGAACTTTGTAATCCAGAACTAGTGATGTTTAGTTGAATTAGGTACCAGTGACAACTGGTCGGCGTATACTACTTTGATGTATCCCTTTGTGGTGAACCAAGTAAAAGTGTTGTGTCAACTTCTACATCCATTTGTTTGACAGGATTAACAATTTCCTACCAATGTGGGATCAACATCCATAACTTTAAAAAGAAAAAGATAACACCCTGATTCACCCCTCCGCTCTCAGAGTGTTCCATGGTCCTTCAACATTATGAATAATCGATGAATTAATTAAAATATTCAAGAAATATTAATTTATAAAATTAAATTAAAAATTGAATATTTTTAAAATAAAGTATAAACCCTAATAGGGATATGTATCAAAAAAAATAATAATAAATTTAAAATGTGACCATTCTAAAACCACATGGATGATAAATGCGCATTGAAACCACATTTTCTGGGCATTAAATTAAATTTTATTTTAATTTAGCATTTTGGAATCCCCAACAAATGATATTAAATGTGAAATTTATAAAAATATTCTTAGAACTAAATAAATGATTAATTAATCATAGGATCATTCATCAATGATGTCATTAATCATATAAATACCCATTTGGGTTACCTTCATTTCATTGTACGGTTTCATGTGTTGAAACCATTTAGTGGTGATCCAGATGTGATCCATCAATCTATGAGCTATTCCAATTGATTAATTATTCCCTGTATGAATAACCAATAGTCTACAATTTTTTAACTTGATCCATTCATGATCCTTTGGGATTGATGGAGTTCATCTAATTATTCTGAGGAAGTGTGGATGAATTTTAGAGATAGATAAAGAGAATTTTATGGTTCACAATGAATCTCTATTCTAAAATTTTGATTAACCCAACACTATATATATAACCTTATATTTATACATTATTTTTTTAGTTAAAATGTTAATTAATTCGATATTGGACCCTAAATAATGAAAAAATATTTATCATACCTAGTTAAAAAACAATAATTTTATAATTATTTTATATAGTGTAATATCTTGTGAAATAAAAAATATTATTTAACAATATATATAAATTAATATAAAACATTGGACACTGTCTTGGTTCACTCTAACAACATGAAATATATTGAATACAAAAATATACATTTTATTCATAAATATATTATATTTTATCTTCAATCTAAAGGATGAAATTTTTTTAAATATTCAATAAAATAAATATATCATTTTTACAAAATCTAGAAAATAAATATTTATTTAATTTTTTGTGATCAATAAGACATGTATATAATTATTCATTGCTCTTGCGAAAAATATTAATTTCACTAATGAAATTTAAATTTTATTTAATTGAGTACAATGGAAAAATTATTTTTGAAACCTATATAATTATTTCTTATTGGAATTAGGTGGGCTTGAATAAAGTCTAATATTACTATCTAGAAATGGGTCATGTCCCCAATGAATAATAAATTACCATCTCCATGACAAAAATCATATATGAACATTAACTATGTAATGTAATCCATTTGTCTCAAAATCTTATAAACTAGGATTCACATCTTTATCATCATTAGATATTTTTGATACGTATTTATATGTCTTTCTAAATTAATAATTTTTACAATATAACCTTGGATTTTAAGTTATAGTTATATTTCAATAAAAAGAATCAAATATAAATGACCCTAAAGATCAAATTATAAAATCTTTCCTCAATTTATACATTAATAAAATGACCATTATGACACTTAAAACATACCTTACATACCACCAATATATTAAATGGATTTTTTTAGAAAATATAATTATGTGTGTATTGACATTCCTTAATGATAATATTAAATTATAAGGACAATTAAACACACTCATAGAGATAAATATCTGATGAAAACGAAACATGAATAATTGCTACTAGAGGTTTTATTCTTATATTCTCAAATCATCAGGATTACCAAGTATTAAGATCATGATATGAAGCCTAATAAACATATGAGTCCTCGTACATAACATTTTATTAACTATGTGACCTTGCGTAGTATGTTATCCGATCATAGAACTAGTTTTATGAGTATATTAATTTCTTTTCAAGGTTGTCATTATATAAGGGGACAAATATAACTACTTCCAATGGGACTAATACTGAATGACATTATCACATAAATTTTATCTACAAGAATAATCAAAATTTGATAATATATTTATATTAATATTCATTTATTTGAATATATGTATAATATTATGTAGCAAAATATTTTGTTTTGTGAACAAAATACAATAGGTGGACTATTGAATGATTGACATACCCCATCAAGTTAATATTTTGTAAATTGGTATCCATCTTGGATGATGTAAATGATAAAATAATGTTATCTGTCATTGAATATTAATTTACGTTCTCAGATAGAGTATATGATTAGATATATAAGATAATTCATAGGACACTGATAGTGTTTTGATTCTACTTTAGTTATATATTTTGTAGAATTTACTTTTACATGCCTATTGGAATATTTCCCTACTCCTCATTTTTTAGCATCATTGATGTACTTTCTTTGAACTATATTTATATTATATTTTGGGTAATTAGATTTTCTGGATGTATTGTGTGCTATATACTTATTTATTCTATTAATATTATTATTATAATGTTTATTTACCATTTACCACAATTATCAATCTAATAAATAGGTTATACTCTCTACACCATACCACAATACACCCTCAATTTTATTTATCAACCTCTTGTCTATTGGGAGGGACCCTTTAGGCCATACATCCCACCAGGTCTGGTTACTTATGAATGAACAAGGATCAAGGCATCACAAAGTGGAATAAAACCTTTTTTTCTTTTTATTACTATTATAGGTTTGCAGAGAAGAGACTAGGAATTCATATTATTTTTTATTAAGGGACTATTGGGGATACATAATGAAAGTGATTGGGGAAAGAAATGTTTTGTTGGTTGTGACTAGATATTCTAGATTTCACTTATTTTAATTGTCATATTTACATAATTGGGTGAAGGACATTCCCTAAATTGTAATTTATATTGGATTTTATATCATTGGGTTAATATATAAAATGATAATTATCTCATTCATTAGTAAAGGAAAATATAAATTTATATTTCATTCAAATTCTATGATATGAATATTTGATTATTTGTTTTGTCTCTTGCATTTTCGTTGTATTGGTTGTTAAATATATGTGTACCTTAAATGTTTCTTTCATGGATTAAGACATTGTGACATAATGTTTTTTAATCAACCTAAATGGTTTTTTCATAGAAATAATAATCAAAACATCATAACTAACAAATTTTTTCATGTTTAATCCTTGGATCCTTGGTAACATTAGTAGAATGATTATGTTCATTAATGTTAAATGGATTAAAAATGAAATTTATACAATTGTTTCTCTATGAATTCGGAATGTAAATATGTATAAATGAACCATTTTATATGGATTTCATCATCCAAATATTTAATCTTGATTATTGGAATTTATTTAAATTTAATGTATATTTTAAAAAAATGATTATGCTTTTATAAGATCAGAATGGAAACCTGTTTAACTAAAAAAATTTATGAATTTATAAAAATTTCAAATTTTTAATTAAAAAATATTTTTCATTAATTGGGGATTCCAAAATTATCTTAAATAATTAGTTCCTCTAAAACATGGGACTGACTCCTTATATAACTAAACCGTGCGATACATCTTGAAACATACACCATAACCTATATTTTGAAGTGGATTTTTTGGGTAGGGACTCTTATGTAGTGATCCCTTGACCCGTATTTCATTACAACATGTAATAAATTCAATTATATAATACTTTTTGAGGAGTTTTATTGGAATTATAGATATATAACAATAAGACTGCCTTAGGTCGAACTCCCTAAAGGTGGTGGTGACCATTGTCTTAATGTGGTGGGACCTGAAAAACCAACAGTTTCATTTGAGACACCACAAAATATATCAAACAAAATCCTGTGGAAATGGAATTTAGGCACATTTTAGAGTGGGTTTTCTTATTTTTAGTACATTCTAGTGGATGATCTCAATAACCTTCCCCAACCATGGTATGGTTGAGATAAGAGTTCCAACAACAATACAGAATTAAATTATCAGGGAAAGATGGACCCAATGATTTTTTTCATGGTAAGAGGCTATATATACCATTTCTAACCATTTTTTGATTACTAAAACATAAGAGTGATTCTCAAAATATATATGCTTCAAAAATCTATAAAGAGGTGGTGGTGTGCTTTGAATCAAGTATATCAACATTCAGGTATATTTTAAAGATTCTTACATCCAAGATTCAATGAATAATTTTTCATAAATATGTTCAGTACTAATCAAGATATGGAATTCATTTTTTTGGAGAATAATACCATTTTTATCATTGAATAATATTCTCCGCTCACAAATATCTAGAGATTTAATCCTACTCTTTTATGTATTGAGTTATCCCGAGTAACCCATTTTAAGGATTTGGTTAGGCTAAAATTTGATCATATGTGGTATTATTCAGAGTGACTACCATCTCTAGGATGGTGAACCAATCCCTTATCATTGATTTTATCCTAAGAGAACATATATTTATGTGGTATAATGTTTTTGACCTATGAAGGGCACATGTTCACACACCAACTATAACGATTTCCTAACATTTTCTCATGAGGCCTATGGATGTGTGAGTGTAGAAATGGGTAATTATATGGTATTATGTTAGAGTGGAAGGTAGGGCCTCATGAATCTTTAGTGTAGTAGAGACAAATTAGAGTATTGAGATTTTAGTATAATAAGCTAGCTTCAAAGACTATTGTGGACCATTCCACATGTTCCTAGTGGGATAGGATCTACCCCATCTCCGAGTTTTAGGGTGGGATTTGTTGATCCAAACATGGAATGAAGTAGGATTAGTACTATCCATTGTTAATGAAATAGTGGTAGTGTAACTAGAAGCTGATTAACGGTTATGTCGCATAAGAATAGTTTACCAACATAATGAGAAATGATTCTAGCACAGGGCCATGGATCCGGTCAGTTATATGGACTACACACTACATCGGAGTAGAAGAGATTTAGGACATCAATAATACAAGGTATGATCATAGTATATTAATTTTAGTATCTACTTTTTTATAATAGATCCTCACACTTGTTTATATCTTTGATTTTAGTAGGTAATCCTGGTCTCGGTATTGAATACATATAGGGAGTAGTGACTCTTGAAACTTCAATGAGAATATTATTAGAGAGTGTCCAATAATTAAAAGAGTATCATCATGGGATAGAAAGCTAACATTTCATTTAGAACATTTTCCTCATGAGATTATGGGATTTGAGATATTTTTTATGATGGACCATTTGGTACCCTATGATTCCACTATGCATTTTTTCGTCAATAGGTGACTATATAATAACTTTATGGTGTCAAATATGTTCATAAGAGAGATTGGGATTTCCAACCATCATCAACTAGACATGAAAATTATGGAATATGCAGCGTGTTATCCCAATGATACTTCATTTTTATTAATTATAAAAGAGTATTAAAATATTTTTTCCACTAGTGTATTGTTCATTCAAGGATTTATTTAGTGGAACATTTTCTAGGATACAAAATAATATAGAAGTATAGTTCACTGTTGAGTTGGGGATTAGAGAAGAACTGATATCTATCACTGAAAACATAATTTCCACTATGATGCTTTAGAAACTCATAAGGAATTTAGAGGAACTGGAATAAAATGGTTTATATGACCAGATCATGCTCTTTGAGATTCCACTATACTTTTATCCACGAATTCATATGGTTCTACGAGGCTATGAGTGAATTATTAATGGTTGAATGGACTTAATTTTACGAACCGGTTCCCACTTCTTATAATAGGTAATATATTCAACAATATCTAAGTATGAGGGTCTTCTTGAAGATTGAATTTTGATTAAACTATCATCGTGTGGTTGTTATACCATCAAATATACCATGTACAGCTTTCCAATGTAGTTATTTATTGTAAATATTTGTGGTACAATCATTCTGTTTGATAAAAACACCATCAATCATATAGCCATGATGGTTAATTTTTTAACAAATACCTATATGAGTTTGTCAACATTTTTTTGGAAAAATACCATAATGTTTTCTTAGACTAGACCAAACTATGCCAAAAACCGTGGAAATATTCTAAAGTAAACTATTAGAGAACTAGTTATATGCCAAGATCAAAAAATTAGTGTTTTAGATCAATAAATCATAATTTTTAGGTCACATTATATTATAATTTGAAGTATTTATGGATCCTCAAAGGTGATAGATTTTTTCACAATGGAATAGCACAATACTATTTTCAATATATATATATTCTTAGGGATATACAGTTACTATCACTTATTTGTATGAAAATTTTACTTTATTTTAGTAACACATATATGATTTACCATAAATGGTGTCATGTGCACATGGTCTAATGCTTGGGAAATGTGTTTTGTAGAGTTGAAAGGATGGTCAAACTCAGTGATAATCCGAATTTTTTCTAAGCTAGAAAATGGCTATAAAGGGTATTTTTACACATTTGGCATTATAATGGGATATGTGTTATTGAATAGAGAATAAGTCATGTAGTATGGATCAAATCAGTTTAGGTGTGAGCTTCCTAAATAACTAAAACATGATCTCTTATTTTTAGGAATTTTTTAGGAATTTCTATACAAGTGATGATACCTAGTTGAGGAGTTGTTCATGGTTTTTATAGACCATAAGATAGTCATGTACATATCATATCAATGGTATTTGATCCTATGGTAGTTGATATGGGTTGATCACATTTATCCTTATGAAATTGAGTTTTTTGAGATACCTAGGAATAGAGTTATAATTATGGATTCTTTAGGATGAAAGACTCATTTTCAATCTATTTTGGAATGTTGTAGTGAATTGATGTTCATGGATTATCATTCAAAAATGAAATTGGATGTTCATGAATTTAATGAGTATCCTATTCTAGTTTATATATCAGTAACTTCATCACTTATTTTCAATGTGGGGTAGAGGAAAACATTCGATCATGGCGAGTTGGTCATATGAGAAGGTGTTTCATTTGAGGACCCACAGTCTGATTGGGTCATTGATGAGAATTACATCGTTTATATCCATGGACATATCTTGGTTCTTGAAGATGTTAGAGAGTAGGTGATGTGAGAATCGCGTTATTCATGATGTTATGTAAATACTAGACTCTCCTTGATTTATCATGATTTACGACACTATTATTGGTGTCCTAGGATAAAAAAGGTTATTACAAACATTATTACTCAGTGATACACTTATCAATAGCAGATTCTAAAACACAAGCAGCAAGCTAGACATTTATTTCCTATATTGTTATAGGAGTGAAATGTGAATATTTAACTATGGATTTCATGATGGGATTTCTATATTCACCATGATACTATGGTTCAATATGTGTGATCATGGATAATAGGAAAAAGGAATCTCGATTCCTGCATATTAGAAAGAAAATATTAATGGATGAGATTGGGAAACATTATGTCCAAGAGATCATAAGCTATTGTGGAATTACATATACAATGGAATCAATAAGGGATTCACTGTTTAATTATTAGTTCTGAAAGGCATTGTATAAGGCTCAGGGTTCACATTTACCTATGATCATACACTATCCTTGATAGATGTATAGTCATTCTGAATCCACTATAATGGTATAAGAGGATATAATCTAAGCTTGTTTCAATAATTTTATTGGTTCTTAGGAAAACCAATTTTCTCTTTATGGTTTTTATTATAATATATGTTTTCATTAATCTATACTTAGAGATCCTAATGAGGAATTATATTGTAGGTCTAGTCATTTGCCTCAGTTAAAGTAAGTGGATTGGTAGATAGCACTATAGGGAATGCACCTCGTTCATTATACATTAGATAATGTAAAATTGATCAGGAAATGTATGAATACAAATATGCCTAGGAAGAATCTATATGATGATCACCATAAATATCCTCTAGAGTTTTGGTCATAGGATCATGTCTTCATTATGAGTCTCACCTAGATTGGGTATCATAAAATTAGGAGGCATGGTAAACTGAAACCTAGATTCATCATTCAATTTGATTTTTAAGAGAGGTTTTTTCCTATAAAAGAATAAGTATCCTTCACTCAGTTTCATATGGGTATTAATGTCATTTTCCATGTTTCTCTACAGCTCCATTGTTACTATAATATTACTCATTTCTTTAATCCCAAAAAAGTTGAGTCAAAGGAAGATGGTACTTTTTAAGAGTATTTTTTATACCATTGACTACAGAATCCATTCAAATAATGGATGAATAGTTCTTATGTTTTAAGTGATATGGTACTATAACCATATATATTAAAAGATATAGGAGCACAATTCTGACATATGTGTTCAATGGACAAATTTATTTGTTAATGATTCTGATCCTCTATAGGACTTGTAAATCATGGGTTAGTTGTATTATGGAAGGGAGGTAGAATGATTCTATCATTTATTTTGAATAGATATATTTTTTATGTTTCTAGTAACTTATTTTTGACCCTAATATATGAACCCAAGGAGTTAACTAAGGTTTTTGGAGAATTCATTATTGGTTTGGAGAATAGGTTTATGGGTTTTTAGAGAAATAGGTTGAGGTGAATGGTTAGAAAATGACATAAAAATTCTGAACCTCAAACTTGTGACCTTGAAAGGGGGAACCATGGTTTTTAAAACTATTAATAGGGTTCCAGGAGACTATTAATCTTCTATAATTTATTATAGGTTCACTCACAAAATTGTTGTGTGGTTTTTAAACCTTTACACTAATCCTGAGAGGCATGATTCACATGTATAATGTTATATAATGGATTTAATATGGGTTTTTAGCTATTTGAATGAACTTTGAGAGATGTATGGACATAGATGGTTGCTGCGCATGATTGGATAATGTATTTTATAACCATGTGGGAAATACATTCAATTTTTTAAATGAGTTATAAAAAAACATTTTCCTCTTATTTTAACACTATATTTTTTTCCGTTCGTCTTCCTTCATTCTCATTTATCATCACTTCCATGATCTATGATTTAAACTCTTCATGAAATTTACTGGATATTTCTCACCCAACCTCTGATTCATTCTCTATTAGTTGGGTTGGTTCATGAACAATAATTCTATCAATCATCTATGTTACATAATTAATATTATTTCCAATTTTTTTATTTTTCTCTATGACACATAATGTTCATGATTTTCATGGAATTCATTTAGTTTTTTATTTCTTCTGTTCTATACAAAATCTGAAATCGATAATTTATGAGGAGAATTCTACCAATATTAGGTTGGGGGTCTAATACATTTCCAGAAAAAGAAAATATTTTAATAAAATTCAATTCAGTTCCTCACACCGTACTGTTAATATGTTTTAACTAAATTATATAATTCCATTAATTAATATTTTGGACCTTGATTTATTAAATCCATGATACTATTTATCATTTATGGAGGATGATAACCTTAACTCGAACTACCACATTTGGGTGTTCTTATTTATATACCCATGATATAATGGAATTAATTTCCATAAAAAATGTTATGGATACTTATCAAGGACCAATGATATTATTTTAAATATACCATTGGCTATTGATTATGGTTTTCACAATCAATCTATTCAAGGTAGGCCTGCCTTGAGCAAGAATTGGATTCTAGAATTGGAATTCTGTGAGTTAACTCAAAGTATGACAACTAATTCTTTGATTTGTACTCAAAATGATACACCAAACAAGGATTAAATCACTATATAATATTTATGACCAACTCATCTTTGTCTGTGGAATTATCCCATCCATTCAAAAAACATGTATTTCATGGAATGAACTCCCCATGTTTGGACAGATGTGTTTCATTAAGAAATCATAATAGTAAAACCATTGGATTTTATTCAAAACATACCTAATACATATGGGTAGCTTTCCATGATTCGTTTTGATAAATATAGATGTGTAATATCAAGGATTCATCCCATATACATCTCTCAACATAATTGGCCAAACATTGTGGTTGAAAAGTATGAGTTGGATTTACTTCCAAAATCCCATGATTCCATGAATCTTCAATGTGTTTTTAAGACATATATATGTATTTATATATGTATGTATATATATATGGAAGCCTTTGGAGTTTTCATCGTGTCTCGATCTAATGAAAAAGTTCATATGCTTAGAGACATCCTTCTTAGGATTAAATAAGTACAGTTGGATGTGTATCCCATGTGGATACTTAGACGACATGGTTATTGTTTTTATCATGATTTCATTTAATATATCCTCACAAGAATACATATTATATTTAATTATTATATATTAATTAGACACTTTATGTTCTGGCATACTAAGTTTTAATCACACCCTATATTGGAAGATGTTTGGTACCAGGAGGGAGTTGTTTAATACATGAATGAATAAAGGTCACTGCCTAATTGTGGATGTTTGATTTTTTTCAATGATAAAATATGAGATTAGAGGACCAGAATTTTTCTATGGATTTTGATGGAGTTCTGTATTTTTTAAATTTTTTAATAAAATTATTATTATATTCCATTTACTATGTTTCCCCAACATCCAATTTTTGTAGCAGAATGGAATCATTTGTATATATCCATGTTTAATGCTTATGTTGGGTTATTAATTCCACTTATAATGTTATGTAATATATCCTTATTTATTTGTATATAATATTTAGTTTTGTTTCTTCATTATTTTCCTTTGTTTCCCCACTAATAAAGATGGTATATTCTCCCCACGGTACTAAAAATACACCCTAACAGCTAGTTGGAAACCTCATGCATATGGGGGGCTTGATTGAGGCCCTTTATCCCATTGGGTATACATATATATGAGTGAAACATGATATGGAATTCATACTGGATGACCCTGAGTAGGATATTACATGATTTATAAGGTAATGATAGCTGGCAGACTTCTGGGGACCCACCTAGGGTAAGACCATTTCCATGGAACACTCTTATTGTTTTTGATGATTATGTTGATGTATGATCTGAGTGATAACTATATAGAAGAAGTGTTATATAAATATTTTGAGATATATATCTTTTATGAGGTCATGCGATATATGGGATCAATCTATTGTCTCTCCATGAGTCATCTTTTAGATCTATCTAAAGAGATCTAGTGAGATATGACAGGGAAATATTTGATCGTCGGAAAAATTATTTCATGTAGTTGGGAACAATTTTTTATTTTTACAATTTTTTTATCTGGTAATTTCCATTTAGATGTTATTTTATAATTGGGGACACAATTATTTACCATTTTTTTAATTCATTATAGGAACCTTATTTTTCAGGATGTTTTTTTTTTGTTTTATTTATCGTTGGATAGTCTGTTAAATTATGGGTCCAAGATGAGTTGATGAAAAAACATTATAGATATTTTAAATACATATATATTTAAAATTTTTATGATATTAGGGTTTCTACAAGTTATTCTTTATTGGTTAATGAGGGTATTAATTTCAATAATTATAGGTATGTTGGACATGTCTAGGGACGGTTGTATCTAAAGAGTTTTTGGGGTGCATGTTCCATCAAGTCACAATGGAGAGTAGGTATGACTGATTGTTAATTATTATGGGTGGGTTATTTTCACTAATCAATAACATTCAATATCATTCATGTATATCATGATGATCCAATTTTTTATTATCAGATTATGTGTCATGTTGAGGTGGGGAATCCTATTGGGTCTCCCAACTCACCACCAACCTATATACACTATATGGGTGTTGATGTATATTGGAAGGTATTCATGTAAAAATTTAGTCTCATAGAGATGGAAGAATAAATTTGGAAATATTCTTTAGAGGATTATGAATAGAAAAGAGATAAACATGTGAGTAGGATCAATGGATATTGTATATATACATATCAACTATAAAAACAACTATCAAACTAATACCATAATGTATTATATTATGTGGTTAATATTAATTATGCTATCTTTAATTATACTATTTTATATTTTTGATGCATCATATATACTATTTTATTGAATTATATTATGGAATCTAGGATTCCATATTTTCTCCATCATTTATATTTATATATTTTGGGTGAAACTATTATATATGGTGATCATGTATAATTATCATTATATTTGGGAATGATCTCTAGTAATTTTGTTGTATGGAATAATCTCCTTAGGAAAATTTCACACAATTATACCGAATTTGAAACTTCTAATGTATGTGAATGCTTGCTAGTTGCCTAGTGTGATCGTCAACTTGGTCATCATTTAGGTACGCTGGGATGAAGCATTAAAAAGTGGTGTCATATATATTTTTAGTTTCGAAAATGTTAATTAGAGGTGGATACAAAATAATTGAATGTTTTGGGTAAAATGAGAATATTCCTAGCCCATATTGATTTAGTAGAAACCCATGTTACCATAGGATATCAAATATTTCGGATTGGGAACTCAAGGTTGAGTAAGGTGTTCGACTATGAATTCCCATACATGTTGCATGGGATACTAGATGAGGCAAAGTTCTCAACAATGAGCCAATAAATTTTTTTATTCATTATTATAGTGTCATGTTAGGTTATGATATATGTTCTAATGTGAAATATTGTACGAACTACATCATTTTTTGTATGCATTATTAAATCTAGAAACCAAAAATCTAATTTATGTTTTCTGAAAGATAAAATAGGAGTTATAATATTAATATAGATATAGGGTAATTTCACGTGATTTTATTGATTTATTATTCCATTTTGGCCACAATTTCTTAGTAGGTTTTCATAAAACCTTCTTTTTGATAGATAAAATTTCATAAATATGAAAAACGTGGACTAAATCATCATTACCACAAGACCACCTCTAATAAGATAAGGGCTTGCAACCGGTGAAGAGTAGGAATATCACATTCTTGGGAGGCCATATAATAATGTAATTGAAAAAACTAACACACATTCAATCCCACAAAATGATGAAATATAAAAAAACTAAAACCAATATAAGGATACGTCTCTGATCCCATAATCAGACTATGATAGTAAATTTTGTAATGTGAAAAGGGGCCAAATAACGGCCCACACAAAAAATTATAGAGAATATATCATACCCCAAGGGGGATGAATACTATCAAATGAATCCACATTAAAGAGAATTTTGTCTGTATAGATCAAGATATTCTTCACAAGCTTCATGTCCTCCAAAGACACCATTAAATAGATTTTCATCTACATAACACATAAAAAATATTGGAAGATCCCATGAATGGGTGACTATAATAATACCTTGTAGGAAACCACGAAAAAACTAAACATATAACATTAAAAATATTAGAATCATAAAAAAGAAATAGTTATAAAAAAATAAAAAAATAATAGAGTTATACCTAGGAAGGAAATCACACCTCTAAGTGGTAACAACCAACTACCAACCACAAGAATCTATTGGTGGAAAATACTATATCGGGAGAAAAAATTCCTAAAGACATTACATCACTAGAGACACTCATCCAAGAGGTAATGATAATTGGGACACCCCTATGAATGATCAATAGTCTCAGAGGACCGTGATACTATGATAGGGGAACACACCCAGTACTGCCTTGGGATGCCACAATCTTAATCTCCATTAATGCATCACATTGGGGATAATATAAAAATAACACCATGAACCCTTATGATATGACCTACTAGATGTATGATACATTCCTTTATCAATGAGTTTATTCAAATTCCTAAAACCCAACCTATTGTATTTAATTATAGATCATCACACTCCAGTCACACAGATGAACACCAAAATCTCTATCTAAGACTCATCCTCTAGAGGGGTTTGAAATCCTTATATGTGAACATAAATACCCATTTTACCCTTGATGGAATAGACCAAGTGAACACACTCAACTAATACTAGTCCATATTGATGAATTTAATGGATCCAAAAAAACTCAATATGGGTTCACGATGTGTATTAGTGGTTCACTGTGATTCCTGCCAACTGATGGTCTTCTTCTGTGGTGCTTCCTCAAACAACATGTTATTAATAGATTATATGGAAACAACGTCTCCATACATGATATATATAGATCACCTAGAAAAATCTCATGCCTCCAATACATGCTTGGGTACACTAGGTCATGTTTCTTTACTCTGGCCTTGTTCATGTACTTTGTCATGCTCGTGCATGTGTATCCTCTTAGATGTATATCGAGATACTTACATTGGTCACACATCATGTGAATGTGTGACAACACTTTTTATATTTAACTCTTCATAGAAAACTTAGTTCCACATGGTGGGGGGGGGGGTCTTGCATGATAAGTGATCCTAGATTACACACTATATAAACTAAACATTTTCAAACCCATTTGGATCGTCCTCTAAATCATTCTTTCATTCCTCTTGATCCCTCATAAGAGACCATAATCTCTATTTATACTACACTTCCATCATCAGATATCAGGATTTGGGGTTTTGATTCTTTTGAGAAAATTCCACAATTCACGATTTGATATCACAGCATCGAATCTTGGATGAACAAAAACTAAAAATCCATTGTGATCCACCTCAGATTGTCCTTCATCATCATCATAATCATCATCACACCCTCTATTGTCAAATACCCCCATAGGGTAGATCCATTGTAATAAATAATTGTCACGAAATAATCAAATACCAGTTATAATGTAAATCATGGTCAAATAAATTTCCAAAATGATCATTTGAAAAAAGTTGTGAAATTAAAACGCCAAAAAATTGTGAGAAATAAATCATATCCATATTTCATTTATCCATGATCGGTTGTAATAGATTTATAAAAATGAAGAGTAAAAAATCCACAAACAATTTAATCTACTATAAATGTAAGAATAAATTCTTGTTTAAGGAATTGATTCATTCTCAACATTGCATAAGAAATGGGATTAAATTCAAAAATCAATAATAATAAATAGAGTTTTTAAGAATTGTGAATGAATAATGGTTCGTAATTTCAATCATTGGAAAGCTTCATGAAATCTGATGCCACAATGATCCTCAATCCAACCAATATCTTATGTCATTCACCATGATCTCCACCAACACTCTCTCCAACAGCTCCTTTAAATTTTCTAATTTATTTTTCTAACCCTATAATTACTAAATGAAAGAGTATAAAAATAATACCATTAATTTAATATTTATATATAATATTTAATTAAATTATTTTACATTTATTCAGTTATTCTCCAACAAATGAGGTCAATCAATACACTTTCTGTGGACATAGACAAAGTAGCACCTTAGGCAAAACCAATGCTTTGAAATCAAAAATTCCCTTAGAATTATAATTTCTGTCCCTAATATTCGTTTTATTCAACTGTATTAAGAAAAAATCATGTGCATGATATTAATATATTTGATATATTAAAAAATCACAATTCCAGGCACAATAGGCCTCGTAATCTCACCTTGATTCAACACATATCATTTAAAATAATCCATATAATACTATGAATAAATATATGGAAAAATTAGAGTCAATATGTTCTCCAAAACTTTGGGATTTTCATCATGAAAATAAAAAAATATACTCAAAATATGAGGGTATTTTGCTTGAATCTGAGTTATCCACTCATGGGTTCTATCATGAATATTCATCTACTACCACAAAAATTTAATTAGGTAAACAATCACCCATGGAGGATCCTCCCATTCTGATTTTATATATCTACTCGGTACTCAACAAAGGTTTCTCAATCCTTGATGTCCATCTCATCCTACTCAATAAAATGTGATGGGTCATGAATGTACCTCCTATGATTTGAGACGTGGAAAACTTCTTGTACCCAATCTAACTATGGTGGTAGAGCTAAGTGGTATTCCAAATCTCTAAATAAAAGAACAATCTAAAAAGGTCTAATGAACCTTTGAGATAAATTTCATCCATAGAAAACAAATTTTAATTAATTCCATGGTGAGACAGTCAAGAACACATGGTCTCCAACCTTGATCTCAAATGGCCTATATTGTTACATTGCATAAGACTTTGGACAGCTCTGTGCAATCCTCTCATACTCCTAGATTATATTGACCATTATTATAGAATCCAATACCATCTATGTACCCATGAGTGTTAACTCACCATGAATTGTCCCACAATGTGGTGACGTATTGGGTGTCACGCACAACACCTCGAATAGTACCTAACCATTGATGTAATGGTAGATATTGTTGTACAAAAACTCTTCCAACGATAGGTGATCCTACTAATTAAGTGGAAAATATAACATGGGTGTCTATATAATTTCCTCCATGACATAAATGGTCCACTCAATCTGGACATCAAACTGGGGGTGAAATTCCCTAATTTGGTGAAACTATGTCCCAAAGGCCTCCAACAAATATTCTCTATAATAATGATATGAAGTGAGAATAATGTTCTAAAATGACCATGGAAGGAACTACATAGATACAAAATATATCCCTCATGTGCATTCCACTCATGATATCCATTTAACTATTCCCTTGAATGGATAGGATGTGAGAATACTTGGTATGAGGATTATGATTGCCTAGATGGAATCATGTCCCATATATGTATGGGGTAAACCTATTATAAAGTATGTGGATATCCAATCCAACATCCTATATATATTTTAAAGGTGTTAATATAATCCCATTAAATCATTGTACTTATATTTCATATGTTGAAAATTGGGGCATCGAGAGGAAAAATATTCAACACATCTATTCATACCTATATGCCAAAATTGATATTGGAGTTCATGGTACATATTTTACCCACAAAGCTTTACCTTCATGGGGGATGTATGAAACACCCTCATCACTTCCCTACAATTACAATGGTAAAATTTTAAATATTTGAGTTAGGATAACATGCTCCCCACATTAAGAATATCCATCAATAGTAGGTCAAGTGGATTTCTTTATACATAGGTTCTCACAGTCAAGATAACCATGTTGTTCCTCTCAAAGATTGAATATATGATGAGGGGAAACCACCATCAACTAATTATATTAATCATCATCCATATATACTATGTACAACTACAATGAGTCTATGTTCTCTAACACCATTGCCAATTACTGATAATAAGATCTCTTATAGAGAGAATTTTCCACCAAATTACCCTTCTGAGGAGTATATACTATATAAAAAAACGTTGTCCATGAAGAAAAGTATCCATGACCTCTTTCTCATTATAATATTCTTTGTATAGAACAAATACATGAGACTATGGTGGTCAATGTTGATGATAAACATCTCTCTTATTAGGTACTCTCACCTCATCTTCAGTGTAATGACTGCTTCTTCTATCTAAAAAACATGGGTTCTGTAGTTCTTCTCATGTGATCTCAACTGATGTGATCCATTAATAATCACCTCCTACCTCTAAACTAGAACAAACAATAACAGATCCATAATTCAATATAGAACTTTACATACTAAACACCCTCCCCGAGAAATCTCAGGATGGGTGCAATTTTTCACCGCTACCATAACTCCTAAATGAACTACAGGAACCATTCCATACACATAAAAGGATACCCATTTCATGTAAAACATATAATGGTGATTACAATATATATAAATTGGGTAACAACCTCTAATAGTACCCTTTCAACCTAGGAGAACACTAATCATCAATAACAATCGTTGATGTATCCCATGAAAGAACTACCTCAACCTTTACCAGGTCCCCCTCCTCTAATGCCATTGAGATGATAAGTCATAGAATATGGACCAATATAATCCAAAGTGGAAAAATCCAGAGATTATGATAATTATGGTGGTCTCAATGTGTGTTTTGGATGATCTTCATGTTCCTTACGTGATCATCCTTGAGCACCAAGTGCATTGCTAAAATGTTGATGAAGAACCCCATGAACTAGTCTATAAAAGGCTAAATGGTCTATTTCATGAGTCCCATGAACACTTCCTGGTATTTTATAATTTTTAATGGATTACAATCTACATATAGTTAACATAGATACTAACTAATGTCATCTTTAGTATATCCACTTCCTTTACTCAGAGCTATTGAGAATCTATTCCATGATCAATCTTCGAGAACGATTGTACCCATCACAAATGATCTAAGCTGAATTCAATATTCAGTAGTGGATTCAAATATTAACAGTGATTTGGATAATGTTCTGATAATCCATCAAAAACCTCAATCTCGTTTCCACCTTATTGGTGAACAACATTGGGGCTAACTAGGGGGAAATATTTGGTCTCAAAAATTCCATATCCTATAAAACCTCCAAATAAAACCATAGCTCAAGAAGCTCTAAAATATTTCTACAATATATTAGTGTATGTATCTTGTTCATACTTGGATGAAGTTAATTTATATGTTTAAAATTTAGAGAAAAGGTATGTTTGGAATGTCCTCAGTAAATACTTACTCATACAATACTGTAACGCCCCAACCCCAGTTACATGGAGTCGGTGCATTATTACGTAACATTGGCATGATCACAAAAGATCAAGTCTCGAATGACCGATTAGTTTAGTATCCTAGGTAACACTAGATACATTCATAAGTATTACATTACATCATAAAGTGAAAACCACAATTACATAGTCTCCTTAGTCCACACCCATATCCCCTTCAGACTATCCCTGTAGGTTAGTCATAAAATATTTTTTCACATCCTGGGAAAAAAACATAGAAAGGGGTGAGCTCAGATGCCCAGTAAGGATAACAATATAGCAGAATCTTTCATAAATAAACATAAATATTTAAGGCAATGTATAACAAAAAAAAAAGCCTTTTAAAATTGAACTTCAGCATAATATTGATAAAATAAATTGAAACAATGCCATTTACTTATTCACATGGATATTATACTTGTAGAATAATCACATTCAATATCAATAACCACTTTCATAATGATGGAATGCATAATGCCAGACTATCATAACCATGTTGCCAAGGCCTCGTTCCAAGACTACAAATAAGATTTTGTCAAGGCCTCATGCCAAGACACTAGTTTGTCTCATGAGACCTACCAATTCATCATGGAGCTATATCGGGTTCCACCCATCACTTATTAAGTCCAATTCATTCCTTATATGAATAGGTTTAAACATATCATAATCAAAAACATAATCGTATCACATAAAACATGCATGAAGGAAATAAAAAATTTCAACATTTCAATCAAAAGATATCAATACAACACATTGATATAATAAAAACATTATCAAAACCATTTTCATTACTAAAATAAAAGAAAAGTAAAACATGGTATTTATTTTTAATTTTTATTAAAAAAAGTTATGGCTTGTAGAGGAAGCCGAAACTCAAATAATGGTCAGGACAGCAGAGAAGTCGTTGTCACCGCATACGTATGAAAAAAATAAATTCCCTATTGTAATTTAATAAAATGATTCGTATAAAAAGACACCTTTTGAATAAAAGTAAAAGCAAAAGTGGTTTATACACCGTATAATGGAAAGATGTGTATAAAACAAAATATGCCTCAATGAAAGGAGATTGAGACGAAGTCCCTAACCTCATGTCCGAATTAACTCAATCTTTCTTTAATCTCTTGAATAATAAACTAGAGTTAACTTCTACTTACTTAAGAACCTTTTTCAAGTCCATTATTCCTCTTATATCACTTATTACCATGTTATGAACATTGTGTAATTATTTAAGTTAATAACGGTCGTTTTGTCGTTCTTTGGTACTTGATTCAAAAATAAACTTCTTATAATTACAAGATGATCATATGCTAAAATATCCATTATATCTAGAATTAAATCATGATTTAAGTATAATATATATCATATATGTCCAGTATATATATGAATTTATAATATTACAAAACATTTTGAGGTACGAAATGAAATGCACCATTCATGGAGACGGTAAGCCGTACGTATGCATGAACAGAACTTTCATTTCTATTTCATATTTAATCGAATGAAATCATAATGATATAATGGTATATTATAATTCCAGTATAATAACATATATAATATCATTTTATCCATTCATTATAAGCCTCACATATGACATTAACGATTCAAATCACTTTGAGGGGGCGTTAGTCCACACTTCCTAAAATGAAATTATCGCGTTTACCCATAATGGAAATCATAAATGTATTTCATAAATGAAAAATAAAGATTAATAAAGAAAACATAAACATAATATTTATCATATATAAATATAGTGACATCTTAACGGCCAGTATGAGAGGTGTTAAAAGAAGATTGGACAATCATCATTTCATGAGGCAGTAATTCGCCACCCACAGAAACAATATGTTCATTAACCATTAGACGAAGGTATGTGAATGTGTAAATCAAATACATCTCATGAAAACATCCTAGTATATTTTAGATACTAGTTTTGTTACAAAATAAAGGAATTAAAATATTTTACGGGGTTGGAGTAAAAAAATAAAACAAAAGAACATAAGAGAAGAAATTACCATAAAATTGGGTAACTCTTTTTGATTAGAGCCAAAGGCTTCCTTGGGAAGACTTCTGCCCAATGTGAGGATTCTAGGAGTAAGAGAGGGATTTTTAGAGATTATTTGATCAGAGTTTGTCCGAGAAAATGTATTTTATGGTGTGACTAAGGTGGTAGAGGTGGGGGCAATTTATAATAGATGAGGAGGGGCACTCTTGGAAAGTCCTGAAATGTTACATTATTATGCAGTTATTTTGGGATTTAAAAGGTCCCACAATTATACATTTTTAGGAAAAGTTGATAAAAGTTTTATATCTAATCATCCAATAGGTTTTTGACATGTGTAAGTCTTTGATTATACATTATCTATTCATTTTATTTAAATCGTTAATTAATGAGGTAATCACTACATCATCATGGTTTCATAAATAAATTTATTTATTTAATGTCTAAAATTTATACAAAAACCATGATGTAGGAAATGTTTCTATCATTATAATGAATATTTATAGTTGAAATGATAACTTTTATAACCCCTTGTAAAAATTGTTTGAGTAAAACAATGCATGTTTGTGACAATTTTATTTTTAATTTAAATAAAAAGTTATTAATGAAATTTTCATACCCAAGTGGCTCTATGGGGACCCATGTTTACCCATGGATTTTCATGGTCGGCCATGACTCATCCAATAAGGATAGGATAAGTGTAAAGGAAATTTTATATTATTATAACATTATAATTACCTTAAATTAAAATAATTACCTTTAATCGTGATTAATAAAACATAAAAGTGACTATTCACCAAAAATTATTTTAATCTAATTGAATCACATTTTACTTACTAATGACAACCATTTATGTCATATTTTTGAAATTTAATTCACATATGTGGTAGAGTTTCATTTAAATGAGAAATTAGTTTTTTAATTACCACTTAGTGGTTCCACTATTCATCATAAATTGATGTTTTTAAGAAAATTACCAAAAATTCACCCTAAGCTATATTTGATATTGCTAATTCAAAAATGATGTATATTTTAAAAAATTCAAAACAAATAAGTTGAAATAATTAATTAAAAAATTAATTCCCGTTGTCACAACAAATAGTGTGTTTTTAAGAAACAATATATATCAAAAGATTGACAATTGATTATGTCCAATTTGAAGGTGAAATTAATTATAATGCACCATTGGAAAAAATGGATAAAATATATTATAATTATATTTTAAAACCACGTAATTGTTTAATTTATCACTATAAATTATTTTGATTAAAAACATTGTTTTTAAGTGTTTTTCACTATTCATCAAAAATTGGAAGTTCTCAGAAAAATACCCAAAATTTCAACATAGGCTAATTTCAATATTTTGAATCCAAAAATGAAGTCCATTCTGAAATATAAAATTTATATAATTTCAAAATGTGGGTATTACTATTCATAACTGATATTTTGATTGGTCGCGGTGTGTTAGAATCTCGAACTTGCGTACAATGCAAGCTATTGCATTATTGAAAGAGAAGCATATCGTGAAAACATGGGGTGTTACATTCTCCCCTCCCTTAATAAATTGTATCCTCACAATTTGAAAATGTTCTTCAAAAATAATAGTATGAAAATAGAAAATACTTTTGTGGAAAAACCATATCGGAAATAGGGTTAATAAAAATATAACTTTAAAAGAATGAAAGAGAAGTACAAAGGTCACCAAAGATAGACCATACATGGATTATATAAAAACATGGATATGGGGGGAAAAACCATTAAGGTCTGATGGAGATTTGTAGAAAATAGGATTAGGAGAATGTTAGATACAAGAAAATCACAAACATGTGATATTTTAAATGATCATTGATTCCATAGTAGGAAAAGTTAACCGACAACATTTTTGTTTTAAGTTACCATTCATAATGTTGAGGAATTTATTTTGGAGATTTACTACGAATGTAAGGAAATATACACACTTGTCATGTAGATATTCATTCTTTAATAAATTTTTACCACAAACCCATTTTTCACAAAAAAAATTATATTTATCCTAATCTTACATGGTTTAAATATTAACACATACCATATAGACTAGGAAAACTATTTTTTAATAACCAGGGACTTCCTAGAGGATATTGGTAGGTAATAAAGGCTTGTCGCACTATGGTTGTGGGTACGATTCCTATAGCTTTGTCTGACGCAATTTGTTATCCCCCGACCTGCAATATGTCCTTTTCCTAAAACTATATTATTATAATATTCCAAAAATAATCTGCATAAATGTTTTAACCTTAAAAAATACTACCCAAAGATCATCTTAATTGATTTCAACCGTTATAGTTATCCAAAATACCTCTATACAGACATTCTCTAAAAGGTCTCTAAATTCCAAAATCATTTGTAACATCAGATTCCCCAAATAATGTAATGTTTCTCTTATTGTCACATACTAAAAATATGATTACCTTAATCATATTAAAACCATAATTAAAACAGCAAGTACTTATGTATAATCCTTATATATATATATCACTTTATTATTACAACCAGAATATAATCCTTGAGTCCAAAAGCATCAATACATTAATTATTACACTTCATCATTAGTAACAGTATATGATTGTCCTTGATCCCTTGGAATTTTCTGAGGTAAGTTTCCCTGAAACTTAGGATAATCATTTTCATAATGCCCCATTTCCCTATAATTGTAGCATTCAACATTGATAGCCTCTTTCTTTCCCTGGTAATCATGAGCCTGGTGACCTTTTTATCTACATGTATAACAAACTCCCATTCATTTTAGGCAACTACTAGGGTAATTCTTCCCACAGTTATCGCACAATGGAAAATCATTCTTTCCCTTTTCTCTTTATCTGTCTCTTTTTCCACCGTTCTCTTATTCTCTTGCTTTACTTTGTTGTCATATGACTTGGAGAATTACTTTTATGTCTTGATAGCACAGAAGACAATATCTTCGTACGATGAGAATGATTTTGATACTAATGCTCGATGGAGAAATGGTGTTAACCCATCAATGAAACGATCAATCTTACTTCTTGGGTTATGTATATAATCAATATCATGCATCTCTAACCTTGTAATGTTATACTCATACTTTGAGACATTCACATCCTCATTTTTCCTCAGACTCACGAAATTTTCTTCCCATATCTGCTCGATGGTCATGAAGATAGTATTTTTCTAAGAAAATATCTTTGAACTCCCTCCATTCCATATTTGATACTTCATCATCTTCCTTTGTGTTTTGAATCAATGACCACCATTTATAGTCATCTTTAGTGAGGCGGTAAACTTCCATGACAAATTTTTTCCTTTCAGTACACCCTAAAGCCTGAAATATTTTCTCTAGAGAGTTTATCCGTTGCTCAGCTACTAAGGGATTTGTACTCCCATTGACTGTTGGTGGTTGTTTCCTCATGAAGTGGTCCAACATTGAACCTCCATGATGCGGATCATGGTGCTCTATATGAGTAAGGTTATTATTCATAACCTTAGTGAGTTTTCCTAATATGGTGATAAGTTTATTAACACCAGTTGTATCACCAGCTCCACTATACTTATCTTGAGCAGGTGGGCAATCCCTACATGGAATGCATGCATTGTTACAATTTTCATTCCTTCCACTAGGCGCCATTTCTAAAAAATTTCATAAACTAGATTTGTTTATGAATCGAAATACATAATTCTATACTGGTGCAACACAGAAATTAAATTGAACTCTTTATGGACATAATCTACAATCATAAAAATGTTTTCATTGACGAATTATATACTCATAAACCATTCATAATGGTTTAAAAAAAATAAGAATTATCCTAAGAATATCCCCTGGGATTTTCGTAACCAAGAGTTCAGCAAGGCCCGTTGTCGTGAACTAGTTCCCATTCGAGTCCAGATTAAAGAAGTGTTTTCGGGTTTTACCCCTAGTTACATCTGTTCTAGAGCCACCTCTACCTGCTCATATCCAGACAGGGATGTATTGTTCGAAAAACTCACAAAATCACTATAATAGTAAAATTCCAAGATGTCCTTCTATACTAATCCTCAAAGTCTATCTTAGGGCTATGTGATATAATTAGAGTTTTTATAAATCTAGCTTCCATGGTTAGTACTAAACTGCCTCTGATACCAACTGTAATGCCCTAACCCCAGTTACCCAGAGTCGGTGCATTATTATGTAACATTAGAATGATCAAAAAAGATCAAGTCTCGAAAGACCGATTAGGTTAGTATCCTTGGAAACACTAGATACATTCATAAGTCGTATATTACATAATAATGTGAAAAACTACAATAAAATAGTCTCCATAATCCACACCATTATCCTCTTCAGACTATCCCTGTAGGTCAGTCCTAAAATATTTCTTCACATCCTAGAAAAAATATAACATAGAAAGGGGTGAGCTCAGATGCCCAGTATGTATACCAATATAACAAAATCTTTAATAAATAAACATAAACATTTAAGGCAATGTACAACTAAAACAAAGGCCTTTTAAACTTGAAAATCATCATATTATGGAAAAAATAAAATGAAATAATTCCATTTACTTATTCACATGGATATTATAATAGTCTAATAATGAAATTAAATATCGATAACCACTTTCATAATGATGGAATGCATAATTCCAGACTACCATAACCACGTTGCCAAAAGCCTCGTGCTAGGACTACAAATAAGATTTTTTGAAGGCCTCGTTCCAAGACACTAGTTTGTCTCATTAGACTAACCAATGAATCGAGGAGCTATAGCGGGATCCACCAGTCACTTATTAAGTCCAATGCATTCCTCCTATGAAAAGGTTTAAACATATCATAATCCATAACATAATCGTATCACATAAAATATGCATAATGGAAACATAACATTTCCACATTTCAGTCAGAAGATATCAATAAAACAAAAAGATTTAATACAAACATTATCAAAACCATTTTCAATACTAAAATAAATGAAAAGTAAATCATGGTATTTATTTTTTAATTTTTTAAAAAATTATATTGATTGTAGAGGAAGCCGAAAGTCAAATAATGGTCACGGTGGTGGAGAAGTCGTTGTGGCCGCATACGTATGACCAAAAAAACATTCCTTTTTTTCATTTATTAAAACACTTCGTATAAAGAGATTAATTCTGAATAAAAGTACATGTTAAAGGGTTTTATACACCGTATAAATGAAATTTGTGTATAAAATAATATATGCCTCAATGAAAGGTGATTGAGACGAAGTCCCTTACCTTGTGTCCGGCTTGACTCCATCTTTATTTAATCTCTAGAATAATAAACAATATTTTACTTCTACCTGCATAAGAACCAATTTAAATTTCATTATTCCTTTTATATCACTTATTATCATGTTATGAACATTATGTAATTACTTAAGTTAATAACGGTCGTTTTGTTGATCTTTTGTTCTTTAGTAAAAAATAAACATCTTATAATTAAAAGTTGTTCATGTGTTAAAATATAAATTATATCTAGAATTATATTCATGATGTAGGTATCATATATATCATATAAATATAGTATATATATGAATTTATAATATTACAAAACATTTAGAGATAATAAATGAAATGCACCGTTCATGGAGACGGTAAGTCGTACGCACGCATAAACGCTAATTTAATTTATATTTCATATTTAATGGAATGAAATCATAATGATATAATGTTATATTATAATTCCAATACAATATCATATATAATATCATTTAATCCATCCTTTATACATCCCACATATGGAATTAACAATTCAAATCACTTTGAGGGGGCGGTAGTCCGCACTTCCTAAAATGAAATTGTCATGTTTACCCATAATGGAAATCATAAAGGTA
The DNA here is from genome assembly GCA_963277665.1 of Viscum album. Taxonomy (NCBI): domain Eukaryota; kingdom Viridiplantae; phylum Streptophyta; class Magnoliopsida; order Santalales; family Viscaceae; genus Viscum; species Viscum album. The sequence continues at coordinate 2,014,020,109 of OY728157.1, forward strand.
TGCCATAAATGAAAAATAAATAAGTATAAGGGAAACATAAATTTAATACATTTCATATATAAATATAGTGATATCTTAATGGCCACCATGAGAGGTGTTAAAAGAATATTGAAGAATCATCGCTTCATGAGGCAGTAATTCACCACCAACATAAACATGTTCTTTAACCATTAGATGAAGTTGTGTGTAAGTGTACATAGAATAAATCTCATAAAAACATCCTAGTATATTGAATATACTAGTTTTGTTAAAAAATAAAGGAATTAAAAGAGTTTAGTGGGTTGGAGAAGCGAAATATAACAAAAGAACATAAGAGAAGACACTACCTTAAAATCAGGTAACTCTTTTTGATTGGAGCCGAAAGCTTCTATGGGAAGACTTCTGCCCAATGTGAAGCTTTTAGGATTAATAGAGTGAAGTTGAAAGAGTATTTGGGCAGAGTTTGGATGAGATAAATTTCTTTTAAGGTGTGAATAAGGTGGTATAGGTTGGGTCCCTTTATTAGAGGAGAGGAGGGGCACTCATGGAAAGTCATGAAATGTTACATTATTATAAAGTGCTTTTCAGATATAAAAAGTCCCACAATTATATATTTAGAGGATAAGATGATAAGGGTTATAAATATACTCATTCAATAGGTTTTTTTACATGTGTAAGTCTTTGATTTTATATTATCTATTCATTTTATTTAAATCGTTAATTAATGAGGCAATCACTGCATCATCATGGTGTCATAAATAAATTTATTTATTTAATGTCTAAAAATTATAAAAAAATACCATGATGTAGGAAATATTTTTATCTTTATAATGAATTTTTATAGTCGAAAAGATAACTTGTATAACCCCTTTTAAAAATTGTTTTCGTAAAACAATACATGTTTGTGAAAATTTTATTTTTAATTTAAATAAAATGTTATTAATGTCATTTTTTTATCCAAGTGGCTCCATGGGGTCCCCAAGATGACCCATGGATTTTATTGGTCTGCCATGACTCATAAAATAAGGTTATTACAAGTGTAAAGGTAATTTTATATTATTATAACATTATATTTACCTTAAATTAGACTAATTACCTTTAATCGTGATTAATAAAACTTAAAAGTTACTATTCACAGAAAATTATTTTCATCTCATTGAACCACATTTTACATACTATTGAAAACCATGTATGTCATATATTTGAAATTCAATTCACAGATGTGGTAAAGTTTAATTTAAACAAGAAATTAGTTTTTTAACTACCACTTAGTAGTTTCACTATTCACCAAAAATTGAGGTTTTTCAGAAAATTAACAAAAATTAACCCTAAGATATATTCGATAATCCTAATTCAAAAATGATGAATATTTTAAAAAATTCAAAATATATAAGTTGAATTAATTTATTTTATAATTAATTCATGGTGTGACAACAAATAGCATCTTTTTAAGAAGCAATATATATCAAAACATTGACAACTGTTTATGTCTAATTTCAAAGTGGAATTAATTATAATGACCACCATTGGATAAAATGGTTAAAATATATTATAATTAAAATTTAATACCACTAAATAGTATAATTTATCACTATAAATTATTTGGATTAAAAATGTTGTTTTTTAGTATTCTTCACTATTCATAAAAAATTTGAAGTTCTCAGAAAAATACCCGAAATTTCAACATTTGATAATTTTGATATTCCAAATCCAAAAATGAAGTCCATTCTGAAATATAAAATTTATATAATTTTAAAAAGTGGGTATTACTATTCATAACTGCTATTTTGATTGGTCATAGTGTGTTAGAATCTCGAACTTTCATACAATGCAAGCTATTGCATTATTGAAAGAGAAGCGTATAGTGAAAGCATGGTTTGTTACAAAGATCACTACGATAAGGAACCAGTATCCCATATCATCTAATTCTCCAAGAGTCACGACAGATAACTATTTTGTAATCTATTTAACCCTAACATGCATGAGGTCTTTCTACTCTTCCATGGATTCCATTTCACCCACAACAAATAACCCCATCCCATAACTATAGAAAAACCACATCCACAACCTAAAATAGTTGATTTGACCATAAACAGTGGTTAGTGATCCATTCCCAAATATGATTTCAAAAGGTATCATTATTTTTAATTAGAGATACCCTAAAAACCTATCACCTCCAAGAATAGTATTTCACAGTCTATGGAACATCACAATCGGTGGGTTATATCCTATTCGAGTCTCCAACCATAAGGGTTTAACGTAAGGATCAACCAGAATCTTAATGTCTTGAATCAGAGAAGTGGAATGAAAGGAATGGATCATGTCCTTATAAATCAATACATTAATTAGTGTCGAAAATAAATATATCATACCTTTTATAATTCAATGATCCTTGGGTTCATAATCCATTATGGACTACAATGTTCATCATCCCTTACCACTAAAACTCTGAGCCTTGTGGGGACAACCTATGGGTGTAGGTGGTAATAATTAAATCCTCTGAACACATTATTATACTATACCACCCCTCAACTAGATATGATGCTCTATGGAGAACCCTATTCCTACCTCTATCGATACTTTTGCAGTCCCCACACAATCATTTTTTAGCTATATGATATGTTGAAAAATCCCATACCAGATGTCCCAAGTAATTTCAATAGAAACACTCCAAATCCCTCAGATAACTCAAACCACCCTGAGAGCCATTTGAAATTAATCTTATGTACAATGATTATCTCATAAGTCATTTTACATTCTTGTATTCAGCGATATTTGATATAAACCTGCTTTAGAGGTCATAAGTCGTGGTTTTCCACTAAGAACACCGACTGTCGGGACATAATCATCCAGGAATATGTCCCCCACTAAGGTTCACTCCACCAATCTAGCTTAGGTAATAATACTAATAGATATCATTAAATCCTTGATATCCTGGCATAATCCCTACTCAATGGATTTTGATATGATGAATTTATCTCTCATAATTTCCATAGATAATCATGAGAGATCAGCAAAACTCATTAAATTATATTCCAATGTCAAAATTCTCAACTGTAGATATAGATGATTGTAGATGTACATTGATCACAATGTGGATGGATAAATCACCTCCTGCAAGAGATTATCAATTTATGAACAATATATAATTGTACCACCATGTGAATGATTCACTAAACACCATCATCTTCTAGTGGATATCTTAATAAGAGCCACCAAAATGAATTCCATATAATTTGAAGGGATCCTAATAGGGAATAAAAATTATGTGAATTTCTCTAGCTAGCAGACAACCACCTGGGGGTCTGTATCACCCCAAAACATATGAAATCACTGCCTCCGGAACTCATGCAGTTCACTCAAAATTCATTCATACTTTTTACTCAATGAAATTACTATATTCTACTAAACAAGTATTGGTATAGATAGTAAACCACTCATAAGTTCTATTTCTAGTAAAACCCTCCATTCTAAAGCCTCAACATTTGGGGGATCATCATGATTATCACAATGTTGAATTAGTACCAATATTCATCATAGAGGTATGATGAAATAAAAAATCTGTACCATGATAAATGATTATATATGGGGATCTAATTAATGAAGGACATAGAAACCACAAACCAATACTTTCTGATGCATATACCAATGTTTTCTGTATAATGAATTTTCACATTTACCATGTCAAAAGGCATGTTCATAGTGTCCGAGTGTATTAATTTGATTTAAAATTCACCAATACTGGAGTCCTTTTTCACAAAGATGAACTCAAAAAATCACTACATTACATATATAAGATCCAAACCAATCTAAAAAATTATGATCCTATTGTAGAACGGACATCCTCGAGACTATTGTGTCTTGAACCATCCCAATATGGCCTGAACAGTTAATGGTCCGATCCTACAATTAAATTATATGGGATACCAAACAGCTTTATGTTGTCATATAACATAAATGGGAGGACGTATACTAATTTACCTGTACAGAAGAACACATCACCAGACATATAAATTGAGGAAATATAAAAAACTTAAACCAATGCATAAATACATCTATAATCCCATAATCATAGTATTATAGTAATGTACTGGAAGAGAAAACATGGCCAATTACATGCCCAACAACATACTACAATGACACTAACTGATTTATGGGATAAGACTACTACCAATTTATCAATCCTAAAAAAACCTCAGTCTTCCTAGATCATGAAATGCTCCACCAGCTCCCTATCCTCCCATGACATTGTATAATTGGTCATTTCATGCACAATACATTACACTTTCTGCAATATCCCATGAATGTGTTAGTATAAATATACCTAGTAGGACACACTGAAAATACTAAACAAATAGAATAAAAATTATTTATCTCATAAAATTTTCGAAACAATAAATATATCATAAAAATTGAGAAATTCCCAGGAAGGACATTGCACCTCTTGGTGTTCAAAAAAAATACACCATCTATAGGGTTCAACCAAAATAAAATATTGTTCCATGAAAATACCCTCCACCATAAATTACATCCCTAGACACACCCATCCAATAGTTCATGGTCATTGGGTCCTACTAAATAATTCTCACTAGTTGCAGAATACCATGATACTTAGTTATGGAATCATTCCTAGGAAATCTAGGGGATCCTATAAATCCAATCTGGACCAACCCGAGACCTAGGGGATTGTATACCATTGATACCAAAAACCCTACCACCATGACATTATAATTAGAGTATCTACACCCCTATCATGTAGGTCACACAATTTCAACAAATCCCACCAAGGTTATATAATGATTAAGGATCACACACCGGTCTCTTAGAGGGTCACCAAAAACTTTATTTGAGAATCATCCTATATAGGGGATCAAAATCCTTATTTTTTATGTAATTATACATTTTACCCTTTAGAAAATGTACAAATTGTACACACACTACCGATACCGGTCCAAACTGAATTAAAAAATGGCTCCAAAATCCCAGAATTAATGTACCTGTAAGGTATTAGGGATACACGGCATGTCGATCCTACATGTTTTCTCCCCATGTTGTGTCTACCAATGAAATTTATATATAAAAATACATGATGTTGTAGAGGTCATACACAACACGTAGATATTGACCATCATTATTCATTTGTCATATGGTCATGACCATGTATGCTATAACATGTCCTAGTATTGTGATCATGATCATGTACTTTGGCTTGACCGTGCCCATGTATCCATCATGATACTACTGAACCAACGACATGGGTCACACAATGTGTCATATATAAGTCTCTATGGAAACCCTGGAGATTCAAATGGGGTTTCATACATACTGTGTAATCCTGAATGGCAATCCCTATAATAATGATATTTCCATTACACATGGGTTCTTCCTCCATGTCATCTCCACATACTTCCACTGCTACTACCCTTATCGAGGATTATAGATATTGGTTAATACCACACTCTCATCACCATAGATCAAGATACCAAACATTAAATGCTATTGGGGAACCCGACCATGCACTTTCAAAACCTTATCGTCGAATCCATGTTTATCAAAAACCCATAATTCATTTTGAATCACCTCTGATAGTCCTCTATAGTTAGTTGACCTTGATCACAAATGTTAGGGACTACAGTCCCATTACCCTATTCAATTAAATTCTTATTTTCCTAATAATGTACCATAGTTTCACAAGCTAGGGTCAACCACAAGGTGGCCATATATATGCACCATATCTTTAATTTTAACTTTTAAATTTAACTAATACAAAAGTAGATAATCTAATATATATTGGGTTGGATTGAAACAAACTAAAAAATAGAAAATCAAAATGTATTAATATATATATATTATAGATTAGAAATCCAAATAAAAGCGAACAGATAAAACAAACTAGAGAAGGATGTGGTGGACAAGCCTAGATCTTCAAACATTCCCTTTATCATTGTCGACAATTTTCATCTATTTAAATTAACCAATGTATTACTCAATACCTCATGTTATACTTCTATATTGACTAGAAACCATATCAAGACATCAAATATGGGTGTTTAACCACTTGTGAAGGTGATCCAATTTCGCAATGACCTCCAAGCAATCGAAACTAGTAAAACATGTGGTGTTCAATGGGGAGACCTCACCCAAAGAAGATTAAACAACAAGAAAATTGTTTTACAGTAATATGTTGATCAACATTAATAGAACAAAATAGAAGGAAATAAATAAAAGAGAGAACATACCTCATTCAATCATGAAAAATATTTCTTGGATTATTTAAATTAATATAGTTTACAATAAAAACCACAAAATCAAAAGGGGTAAATGTCCTCGGACCGTCACCTCCCACCATTACATAATGTTTAACCCATCATGGCTTCATTATCAGTGGAACTCCTCTTCTCCAGAATGGAATTTCTAACTCAGCTACCACTGGTCCAGACGTCCCCAGAATGGTTTTGGGAATGAATGGAATGGTTTGAATGGTTGGAACTCCTATCCTTTTATATGCATATTTCGTCCTCCAAAAGAAGATATGTTGGTGACCCATTAGTTGACTGATTCAAACGTGGAAAAATTCTCAACATCATTGATTTGATTGGGACTCTAGATGAATGAATCAAACCCTGGTCTTGAAGACATAGATGACAGAAATAAAATAAGGGTTCAAAATAATCGAATCACAAAATATGGAAATATATTTTATGAGAAATTACAAAAATACACATGTGACAGAAATCTATTAAAAAACCACAATTATTCTATTTTAGCATTTATGCTCAAAATAACATAAAAACCTAAATATGTAACAATTTCCTTTTAAATTACACTATCCTGGGTTTATAAACATTAAATTACAGTATAAAAATGTGAAAATAATAGTTTCATCAATCCCCCTCGTATAATAATTTAACTCCTAAGAAATTATCATATATTCAAATCAAAATTCACACAACAATCAAAAATGATAAAACATCCATGATCTTATAAAAAATTGAATTTCAGCATATCTCTTCTATGAAAAATAATTTCCTTTCATTTTTATTCCAAAAATTTAAATTTTTTTAACCTCATAAATCCATCCATGGCTCAATCACAACCTTCCTCACATTTAATTTAATATCACTATTCACTTAAGAGAAATTAATTCAGGAGTTATTCTCATACATGAATGTTTCATGTATCACCATAGGCTTGTGAATATTTTCATTTCTCCACAGCAAGAAACATATAAATGAATTAAATCCTAAGGTCTTTCTTCAATGGTTCAAATGACTCTTTGGCTTTGGGTTGGTGGGTAAATGATTTAAAAGTTCAAAGCTAGAAAGAAAAGGTTTGACTCTTAGGTACAACACATGAATAATCAAGTGAAAACAATGAAAATTCCTCACTCAACCCTCCTTGATAATGTGAAACAAAACACCAGAACTATTTATTTATAACATATAACATGTGACAATAAATTATTACAAAGAATTATGTCATCCATGTTCTCTTATTTTTTTCATTTCATTGTAAAGCCCTAAAAAAGCACAACTTTATTTTCCTTTTTTATGTTCCATAATTCACAGCATTATTTTCATTTTTTAAGGAGAACATAATGAAACAAATGATGAAAAATGAAATGATGTCTCATGCCCAATCATTTCATTCTCTATTTCCCAAAATGTTGACGCACAACTCACACCACCCATCAATGAAACACATCCCTATAAACGCACATGAGAGGCCCATAACTAACACTCAAACAAGAAATATCCATGAATAAAATACCAAAGAGTATTAGTATGTAAGGATAATTTGTTTGTAATGTGGCTTATTACCATAAGTAAAATCCGTGAATCTATGGTCCAATGAAGGATTGATGTAAATGTGGGTATTGAGACAATATGGGGCTAGCCAATGTAGTGCCTCTATCATATTAAAACATTCCATGAAATCCAAATCTTCAAAAGAGAAAAATCACAAATTCTGGTTCTCACACAAAATCCAAGTCTCTCTCAAGAATATGTGGGTATTAGATCGAATATGTAAAATTGATTTAGAATACATCAAAGGACGGGAAAAATATGTTTTGTCAATGTTTCATATGCATAGATTTACAAAATTAGTTAAACTCATTAAATAATTCAAAATCCAATTTTAGGAAAAAAATCCAATCAACAAACAATTAAAATCCCTTTTTTAAATCATTTAATTTTTATCAAAGTAAAATAATATGTGAAATGTGATCTGAATTATCATTAAATCACAAGGTTCATAAAAAATGAAAAAAATGATAGCAAACAATAAAGCAGGTTAAAACTCCTCCCACACTTACATTTCTCTACACTTCATTTTTGCGTGAAAAAATATAAATAAAGGTAGAAAAACTAAATAGAATGAAAGACACAACCCGACTTTATATTTTAGCAGAAGAATTTAGTTAAGCTCATGAATGTACCACTTCTTCCTAAAAAGCAATAAATAATTAAATACATTAAAAAAATAGATAATAATAATAAGGTAAAGGGGAGGGATAAAGCATGGTTTGACCCCAAAGCAGGTGCTTGGTTTTTACTGCCCCTTTCAGGATGTTACAGTGGGTTAACCCAAATTTGATGGTGGATGGGGTTTCATTCTTAGAAACCACCAAAAATTATTTATCACGATATCCATAGGTGGATTCAAAAATTATGAACCCCAAGAGAATATTAGAACGTCCAATACACCTATAAGAGATGAAAAATAGATTTTGAGACTAATAGGAGAGGAAAAAGGAGGTAGGGCTGCTACCTATTTTGTTCATATGGAGGAGTGGTTTCAAATATTGGTAGAGATAGTAGATTGGGATGTGATATCTCTTCTGGTTTAAGATCTTCAATTGATTCTTCATGGATTTTATCTATTTTTCCATCATTATCAATTGCACCAATGAACAAATTGAACGGATCCTCCATTATATCCTCATTAAGAGCACCTTCTTCTCCTTCATCATCAGTATCCTACAGTAGTAGTGCTGAATCTACAAATTAAGAATAAGGTATATTACATTGAAATAAAAAATTAATGAAATATGAATGAAATGAAGGATTATAATTTAATACTCCATCAGGAAGTTCAGCTTTAAACTCTTTTTCTTCAATAATGGAAGTTGTGGACACAGTTGTAGGAGGACGAATTGAATCTTCATGAATTTCATCGACCTCTACAATTTCTTATTGAAATATAGGAGGAACACAATTTTCATTCCCCTCATATTTTCATTGTTGTTCTTCCATTCATAATAATTAATATTCTTCAACTAGTGGAGCCATATATGCAAACATCTTGCTTTCTTCTTCCATTATTCTGTAGTTCTCTTGAATTATAGAGGCATTTTCTTCCAATTGATGGGAATTTTCTTCCAATTTCGGGGCATTTTCAATAATTTGAATATTAAATGAATCTTCCCATATTTTCCCACTTTAAAATTTATCCAATTTCCAATAATAATTAATTTTCCATAAAAATCCATATTTGGTGATGAAATGAATGATATGCAGCGAAGCTATTTTTTTTTGAAAAACAATATGTGTAAACACTTAACCTCTATAGAAATGGTGCAAAATTGATGACAGGGGTTTTAGTCACATTACCCTATTCAATTAAATTCATATTTTCTTATGAGTGTACCATAGTGTCACAACCTAGGGTAGATCATAATGAGGCCTCTTATATGAACTACATTTTAAAATTTTCACTTTTAAATTTAACTAATATAAAACTAGATAATTTAATATATATGGTGGGTATTGAAACAAACTGAACTATGAAATTCATAATGTATTATTAAATATAAAATATATATTAGAATTCCAAATAAATCGAAACTAAGAAAAAAATCTAGAGAAGGAAGCGGTGGATAGACTTGGATCCTAAGACATTCCCTTTATCATTATCGATAATTTTCTTTTAATTAAATTATCCAATGTATAACTCAAGACTAAAATTTATACACATATATAGACCATAAACTATATCAAGATTTCAGATATTGGTTTTTATCTATTCATAAATGTGATCCAACTGCCCAAAGACTTCCAAGAAATCAAAACCTGTAGAACATGTTGTGCTCAATTGGGAGACCTCTCCCACAAATTTTTAAACAACAAGAAAACTATTTTACATACATAAGTTGATAAACATTCATAGAAAAAAATAGATGAAAATTAATAAAAGAGATATCATAACAAATTAAATCATGAAAACAAATTGTAGGATTATTTAAATGAAACTAGTTTTCAATAAAAACCACAAACACAAATGGTGTAAATGTCCTTAGACCATTTCCTCACACCACTACTTGAAGTTTATCCCATCATGACATCATTATCAGTGGAACACCTATTCTCCAGAATGGAATCTCTAACTCATCACCCACTAGTCCATACATACCCATAATGGTTTTGGGAAAGAATGGAATGATTTCAAGGGTTGGAACGGTTCTCCTTTTATAGGCAGATTTCGTCCTCCAAAAGATGATGCATTGTTGTCCAATTAATTGGCCAATTTATGTATGGAAAAATTGTCACCTCCATTGATTTTCTGGGCCTCTAAGTGCATGATTCTGACCCCAGTCATGAAGATAAATATAAATGAAATAAAATAAAGGATCAAAAAATATTTGAATCAAAAAATTTAGAAATATATTTTATGATAAATGAAAAAAATACCCTATGTGAAAAAAAAATCTGTTCAAAATCTAGAATTAGGCATTTTTTCATTTAGGCATAAAATAACCCAAAAACCTAAATATGATACAATTTCATATTAAAGAACACTAAATGTTGTTTATAAATATTAAATTATAGTATAATATAAGTGAAAATGTTGGGTTCATCAATCACACCATAGATCTCAATCCACACTCATTGTATTCATCAATTATACCATTGAATAGTCATGAAATGGTAAAATATCATTAATTCATAGAACCACTTGCCAATGAAAATTCTCTTGATGATAATGTAAAGGAACATGTTATAAATCCCAAAGCAATAAAATGAGTGTAAGACACATTGGACTTTGTTTATTCGGTCGTGATTCATTGTCATCTATTTTGATGAATAAATTAGAAATAATTTATGAAAAATTTAATCAACCATTAATAAATTAACAATCTATGTGAGGATAAATTCATATTGGTGGAAATTATATGTGGTCAATAGATGATAATTGAAGGGATGAAAATTAGAAATCACATGTCCTACTGGTAGTTTGGATCCATCATTGTTGAAGAATGGTTCAGTTTTTTTCATCAATCGTGAGATGCACAAACTTTTATGGAATAATGATCCTCGATCAAACCAAAAATCAATGTCATATTCCAACATCTCCTCCAAAATTATATCTAACTTCTCCTCTAAAATAGCAATCTTATTAAACTAACACTGTAATATATAAATGAGAGTGTATAAATGGATAAATAGTAAACTTTGTATTTAAATCTATTACATAATAAAATAAAATATATTTTTTTCACAGACATGATAAAACCCTACAACTAGTGATGACATATAATATATTACACCTAGGGTAAATTCTGTGCTCCGAAGTCAATGGTTCCAAAATATATTTTTATCTATTCCTCCATTGTGATGTTATTCTACTATTTTATGAAAACATCACATGTGTGATATTAATATATTTCTAATATTTTTATAAAATAATTCTGAGCACTCCAGGAATCATAATCTCATGTGGTCTCCAGGATTGATCAGAAAAAAAATATTAATTATTATTTAAATATAATACATGGAAAAATAAAAGTCATTACAAAGATCGTGGGGTTTTATGAGGAGTTCATAAATTGGGTAGATATTTTTGGTTTTTTAATGTTTGAGAATATGATTTTAAATATTCTTTTAAAATTTTGTTTTCTGAATTATAATATTTCTTCAAGGAAAATTCTAGATATTTTGTATTTTTATATATTTTGGGGTTGATTAAAATCCCTTGGATACTAATCGGTGATTCCAAAAAATCATGTTTTTTAGACCATAAAATTCATTGGGTTCTAAATTGTGTGTTTTAACTTTTATATAGTGTTTATCATGAGATAACCTAGGATGAGTTTTAGGTAACTAGATATGATGATTTGGGGTTTTAAAAAATGATCCACATACAATGTAGTTTCAGTATGTTATTAAAAGGTTGGGGAGAATTGTTACATTGATTATTTAGTTGGTACATAGTCCTTATTTTGTGGAGAACCATATGTCCATACTTGGATTGATCATTTCTGTTAGGGATTGAAAGGTGTGTTTGTCCACCATCATGAAATTTTGGTGTGGAATATAAATATGGTTCACATATGAGTGGAATTAACTTATGAGAGAGACAATAGAAAACCCAAATTAAATTGAACACAATAAGGATATGGAGATTATTGAAATTTGTGAAAGAGTAACTAATATAGAAGTAAAGAATTTAGTGAATAGTTTTTGGGGTGTTAGAATCATGCATCCGAACCAAAATATACATTATGTTGTAAAACATAGTCAATGAGTATTGAATTTATTAATTCTATATGTTTATATTTATATTAAAATAATGGTTCCAACTTCATTAGGTTGAGAAGTATTATTGGTGGTGTTTTTTTAGTGATGTACAAATTTATGTTTCCGAGAGTTGTGAGAAATTATTGTATTTCAAAATTTTATTACTCACATAAATTAGAATTATTTCCATTTATATCATAGAAAAGAAATTTTTTCATGCCTAAAATGTCTTTTGGTGTGATTTTGAGGTGAATTTTTGGTGGAATAATATATGGAGTGAGTTTTTATGTATTTATTTATTGAAAAGGAAGAAAATTTTGTTTCAAAATACCATTAAGAACTCATAGAAGATTCTCTATCTAACTAATGTGGTACACATTGGGGTATTCTCACACTGAGTGGCAAGTGGCTTCCATCAGTTACCTGGTGAAATACTATGTACTCAGTAGGAATTGACAGTGTTTTTTTAATAGGTGAAAACTGGTAATTTGACATTGGGTTTAATTTACCCTCTCAGGATTTCATTTTTCTGGAATCCAAATGAATGTGGGGTTAACCCTCCATCTACCACTTAATTATCATCTACTCCCATTAATCTTTGTTATCATTATATATTCTATGACATGTTACATAAATAATGATCTATTATCAATGAATTGTTTGTTTATAAATAGTTAAAATCACTACTAAATCATTTCACAAAGTTTACAAAAATCCATATTTAATTTTTGTGTATTTAATTAGCTAATGTATTTTTTATTTTTCATCCTGAAATAGAAATTCACAATGGTTATTTGGTTTTAGCATCATTTTAAAAACTATTGTCTATGTTGTCTAGTTTTTAGAAGCAGTTAAAAAATGTAAATAATTTAGCTAAACTAAATTATACTTAAAAATAGTTTTTATAACAAACTCAAAATATGGGAATATTATAAAATTTTTCCTTATTAATTATTTGTCTCTACCACCTTCACTTATTAACAGTGGTTTTAACCACCACTAAATGTGGTATCATTTTAAAAAATAAATTCCCAACTATCCCTAATACACTATGCCCTTAGAAAATGGAATCAAAACAGACAATTCAACAAGTATAACATAACAGTGCGAAATAGGAAGTTTGTATATAGAACATTAGTTTAATAAAATAACTAAATAATATTATAATTTCAAAAATATTAATTTTATTCAATAATAAAACATTCACTTTTTTTCTCAAAGTATCACACAATAACATTCACATTCTTTTGAAGGTTCTTGTTTCTTGTCACCTCATTTCAAACTTCCTAACTCTTTTGATTGAATTTATAATTAAATGTAAATTATTAATAAAAATATGACATAAAAATTTTGAATCTATAAGTGAGACAATTCCAAATAATATTGACCAAGAAAATATTAATCATATACAAATAATTTTCCAATGGAAAAATGTATATTTATAAACTACTAATAATTTTTTATTTTATATATACATATAAAGTTAGTTTTGTTCATTTGAACTCAAAGTGGTTTAAATATTTCTTTTTTCGGGAGCTCTCTATAGGTTATTATACACTATTATGATCATTATCCATTTATTTGATATTGAAACCAGAGAAAACCTTTGGTATGTGAACATAAATTATATTAATTCATCTCTTAAGATATAAATATTTTTATATGAAAAGATAAACTACAATGATTATGATTTTTATATATTAGGAAAATAAAATTAAGTAATTTTACTTTTTGGGAGTTTGAATCATCTAATAATTCTCAATATTCTCTCTACTGATGGGATTGAACAAAATTTCACATGATCCAAGCCACTATTACCCCAGAGTAATTATTCCATAAAAATTAACCTAATTCCACTAATCACAACCTAACTAAATTGAATAATTCAAATTATAAAAAACTAACTAGAAAACAAGAAATAACATGAATTGGATATCTCACGACACAATTATCAAGACCAATAAAAAAATAAAATAAAATGTAGTTAAATTTTTTTATTCTATTATACATAGATAAAATAGAGATAATTAAAACAAAATGAACCTAAAATAACTAAACCAAAAAATAAAATTTAAATATATTGTCATAAAATCAACAAAATAGATTCTGTATGACTATATTTTTTGTAAAATGAATCATGTTCCTTTTCCCAGACCAATAATAATTAACTAATAAATACACACAATAATTATAACTAATCCAAAAAACTCAATTATATATTAACCAAATAAAAAAACGTAATTTATTAAATATGTCCTGACCAAATTGAAATTAACAGAAGTAATAAGAACATAATTTGAACAAATTAAAATAAAATTTATTAAAAATAAACTAAATATAACCAAATAAAATATATGTCTATCAACCAATATCTAATTACAAAAAACATAATACAATTGAAATAAAATAATAAATTAACTTAATTGACTAGAACCAAAATAAAATTGCAAAATTATAAATAAAACCGTAACAAATAAATTTGGGGACGTTATTTAGGTTTTCCCATTGATTGAAAATAATTTCTCTATTTTAGTTGATGAAGTTTTACATTTTATTAGGCCAAATATGTTATGATAGTTTCCTTTTTCAATTTTAGTTTATTTTTTAACTTCTTTTTGAAGTTGCTAACAATTTGTTTTCATTCAATGAACTATTGTGACAACCTACAGGAGTAACGTTATATAAGTTATCTAATTATATTTATTACTATTTGTTGATCTATTATTATTAGAGAGTATAATAAATGTACTAACATGAAATTATTTTCATGGTTCATAGATGATAATGATATATAATAAATTATTTTAAGTTTAGAGGAACAATTTTTGTTGGTTATTTTCATATAAATGCTTCCTCATATTTAATTATTAAGCATATTAGGATATTTTTTCATTTGTTGTACTATTTTCATATCATTTAAAGAAGTCATATTTTGATTAAACAATCCATGAGGGGTAATTTTTATTTGGAAATGATATGAAATGAATCTCAAAATAACTAATGTATCTCAATCAAATCTAAATGAAATATTATATGGTAGTTCAATTGATATGTTCAATTTTTTTTGAATAGAATGAGACAACCATGCTAAAAAAATATTATTATGAAAATTTATAATAAAAAAGATAATTTTCAATGATTAAGATTAAAATACTATCAGCTTGGAATTCATTACAATAGTATTGATATAATAGTATCCCCTAGATTGTAACTGATACAGGGATTGAATGCCTTGTTCCCCAATATCCTCAAAAATATGAATATCAATGAATGATAAAATAAAATGGTAGGACAATAAAGTAACAAAAAGTATAAAATTTATTTGATGAAGTGTACCCCATGTTGCATCGGTAGATCAAATGTCCTATACTTTTATTATACTATGGTAAATCAGAATATAATTGATATTGAGTACCATAAAGAATATATTATATCAAGACCTCATCATGTGTGGTATTATTTTTAAAATATCAATGAAAATAATTCTATAAATCCTAATATTAAATTACAATTCATTACATTCATATTTAAGTAATGTAATATTAAAAATATATTTTATATCTAATCATATAATAGGTTTCTTTTTGTTTGTTAGTGTTATTATTTCCCCCTATTGTGATCACTACATTTTATTCCTATTTAACATTATCCTCCCTTAGAATACTGATGTTTTTAATATCAAAATGGAAAAACATTTCAATGTGATATTTCTGAGGGATTTTCTATAACAAAATACTTCAATGTTTTCCCATACCATATAAGTATCTTTGTTTCACTAGGAAAATAACACTCCACCCTTTATATACTATATCATTAACATAATAAACCATTTTTACTTGTAATTAAAAATATATCTATCATGTTGTTTACATAAACTTGTATCGATCAAACTAAAAGTATTATAAATACATAAATTGTAATGACACATTCTTTATAACTTAATTAATATTGACCCACTTATATTTAAATAACACAACTGATCAATATACATCAAAATTTAAATAAATAATATGAATAATTTTTTCAATAAATGTGATATAGAAATTAAAATATACTTTTTTTTAATTCCAAATAATTCTCATTATCTATTGTCAAAAATTGAAACCACATATATTGCATCAATTGAATCTCCTAGAGTTTTTATATGGAATTGATATAATGATTAATCTAATCAAGAACATCATCTTGATTATCATTATTAGATACCTATAAAATTAATATAAATTAAAAATATATACATTATATAGTTATAGATATAATTATATTAAATGAATGTATAAGATTAAAAACATAAATTCTAATAAAAATATTGAATAAGTTATTTGTAAAGAATTTGTTTTATCAACCTCAGTTGATATTTGACTCATTATAAATATTACAATTCGTATACATAATTATTCAATATGTGCATAAACATTATTAGTAATAAGAAGAAAATATCTATGTGCATTTATTAATTGTAACTCTATCAATAAAAATTTGTGGATAATTCCATATTATTTTACTAATTATAGATATATTAATAATTTAATTCCTTTTTGATAATGACTTGTATTATCATCAAAACATATGAATGGATTGAACTGTGTCCCCATACAATTAGAATACCTTTAGTAAAAGGTTATATACAATTTAAAAAGGCAACCTTTAACAATATAACATTATTATTAATCATTATTTTGCGTATAATATTTGAAATGTACAAGATTTTTTAAAAAAAATGTAATAAATTAAAATATGAATTTCAAAATTATTTAGTTAGTCCATTATAATTAATTAAAATAAAACAAAACTAAAATAAATTAACATTTTATGGAGTTCATCAATAAATATTGAATAGGTATTCCAATAGTGGTTTCCTCAACCTAACAGATAGTTAAATAAATCATCAGATTGTGAAATGGGGTAGGGAAGATCATCTACAAATTCTGGTGCTCATATAATTGTTTCCTCATTATTATATATATATATTAGGATTATGGAATTCTACAAAATATATATGAAAAATGTATATAAGAAAATTAAAACTATATTTATCACACTATGAAGTATATTTTATATTTCCAAAGGTATCATCTTCTCTGTTAGAATATGTAATCCATGCTTTTTCAATAGATATAATTTTATATTAGTCAAATAAATTCATCTAAAATTGTTAATTAAATATGCATATAGTGCATTAAATGATTTAAATCACCAAAGGAAAAAATCAATTTTGCAAATTTTAAATGAAAAAATACTAATGGATACATACCATTGTTATTTTCCTATAGTTAACACATGATATTCAATGGTTTTAGGTCCAAATGATGATTTTGGTGATCTTAAATTTACCTATCTCATCATGCACTATATAATGAACAATATGTCCCACATAATCTTAAAATCATATAATGTCAATATTGTGATGAAAAAAAATAAGAACTTGGAATATCAATAAATATGATTTTTCGTTCCATTATTGTCTTAGAATTGTATTTGATAGAGTTTGAATCATTTTCCAAAAATCATGTAACTGAAACAATTTTCCAAAAATCTTTGAAATTTATGAATTAATATAATATTTATAATCTAGATAATAAATTTTTAGGAATCCAAAAATCAAATTTTTTATCAAAAAATTAATTTTAAAATAAAAATTATTAAAATGTATTATGAAAGAATCCTTATAGCATGAAAAAACATTTCATTCTATGAGTTCGGAAAGGCAACTCTAATTCAATGTAATGAACTAGAATATAAAAAATAACGTGTTTGCATGAAATATAAAATTATCAACTTCTCACATATTCAATAATGGTACATATTAGAAAAACATGAATTTTGAGGATTTTCATGGTAGATGAGTCATTTGTTTCTATAGAATCATTCCATAACTCCTGTGATTCATGGGTATGTGGTAAATTATATAGATAAACAAAACTTTTTGGACATTATTTTTAGAGAATAATCATCGACATACTGCATGGTTTTTTCCATACTCTTCTAGGTATTTTAATTGTAAGGGATCAAAATAACTCACTATATTTTATAATTTATTCTAAAATTTCTAAAAGATTTGAATCCATAATATTTCAATCCAAAATGCATATTTCATGACTAATAGGGAAATCAATAAGTAAGGGATTTTAGGACTTCTATGATTCTGAATCACTTAAATATTAAATTAACTAATCATTGTTGTAGTACAACATGTCACATCAAATGTTCACTAGTTTTAAAACACCTAAAAAAATTCCACAATCATGGTTGAAAATTAATATGATATAAATCCATAATTAAATAATATTTTTCTATTTATTCTTGTTAGTATATTTAATCAGAAAGGGGTTATTATTTTTCATCTATAATATATAATTTTAGAAAATATTTTTCACATTTTAGTGTTGTAATATTCTTCCCAATATAACATACAATCATTGATATTTGTGTTGAGTCAATAAGGTTTTCCTTATGAATTTTCGTTTCCATCATGTTTTGAAAATCACAAACACCTTATCTTAAGGAATATTTAATTTTATCTCTATTTTACTTCTATAAGGAAAATTTCCTTCCCATATGAAATTTACCCCTTCCTTTTTCATTGTTCATATGAATATTTTTATTAAGTATAGAAATTAGATTCATATACAAAAACCTCATAATCATATAATACATAGACATGAAGCATTCTGTTTCAGGATCCGAATTATGGTTACGAACTTATGTAAAGTTCTACTCCAAATTATGGATACAATCTCTCATAATGTTCCACTCTGAATTCAACTCTGAACTTCTATTAGTATGACTCCGAACTTCTTATAGTTCGACCATAAACTTCTACAAGTTTGACTCCAAACTTCTAATAGTTCGACTCCGAACTTCTACTACATAGACTCCGAAATTAAATGAGTTCGACTCCAAAAATATACAAGTTCATCTTCGAACCCTTATGAGATCGGATCCGAACTTCTATGAGTTTGACTCCAAAATATGTATGTTTAGGTTTCAGGTTCTTGTGAATCCAGACTCTGAATTTCCTTAGTAATTTAGACTTCATAATTATATAGTAGTCAGGTTATGAATTCCAACAAAATAGAATCCAAATATCTCTTTATAATAGTCTCATAATTCTATATTTTAAATAGACTACAAACATTCATACTTTTCATACATTCTAAACTTTTATTTACTTTCATTCTGAACTTCAGTTTTACATATGGTTACACATGTTCTAATATAAAATGATGTCGTGACATCAGTTATCAAATAACTGTTGGTTGAGTGACACGTGTACAGGTCCCTCCGATATTCAAGGAGAAATATGACTGTTGGAGGTGGGAGCCGACCATTGGAGATTCGTCTATAAATAAGAGCTCATTTGAAAAGAAGGTACAAAACTTGACAACATATTTGACATTGGGGCTTACATGTTGTTGACGTGATTTCTAGAGAGAGAGGCTCTTATCAACTCTAAAGCTTCATGCAGAATGTTTAAATGGCTTGTTCAAACATTACCTTGTATAGATTTGGTTTGTGATACTCTGATTGATGTTGTATACAATCGAGGGCTTCCAGGGATAGGAAGACAGAGGTTCCAACAACTTGAAGATGAAGTCATTTTTGCTGGGGAAGGCAGAGGTTTCGACTACCTGATAGTTGAGGGATTGTGGGGATAGCAATCCATAGTCTGATCATTGTATCAAGGGCATACCCTGGTGTGGGTATGACAGAATTTCTCTAATGTATAAATCAAGGGTCCTTTATCCATGGTTTTTGGATACCCTCCTCTTTGGAATAAAAGTTTATATACTTCTTACATGTTTTTCTTACATGTTTTTTTGATGCATTTTGTATTGTTGTGGAATGTATACTTTGATATACTTCCTCATCATTGTACACTAATATAGTTAGATTCTATACTCAATAAGGTATAATCTTAATCATTATTACATTAGTAATGTTTCATTTTTTGGAATCACTTTTCTAGAATCACAAAAGCTGTTAGAACCCACATAGGTCTTGTGAATTATCTTGTTTAACCTTGTTAAACATAACCATACTAAAAATTTGCTATGGGAATTTTTAAAAGGTACAATTTACCCCACTCTTATATCTGAGAATCTCATTCTTATTTCAATCCTACGTTTGTTATTATAGAATATCTCATACTCAGTTGCATACCATCCTAACAATTGGTATTAGAAGATTGGTTCAATCTAAATTAATCTCCCAATTAGACTCAGAAGGGAATTATCGGAATTACATTTTCCATATTCATATTTTTCGAAATCTGTTATTCAGATTCAATTTTTTATTAAAACATTCAGGCTCATGTAGTTTGGATTAACTTTTTCATATTCTAATTTCTTTCTTAGGAAATTTCCTCTAGTTTACAAACTCATACTACTAACAAGTTTGTGTGCCATAGATTTTGTTAAGAATGGAAGGTTTAAATGTTGGATCTTTTGATAAATGAAATCCTACCAGACCTCCTATTTTTGATGTAAAATATTATGAGTACTAGAGAGATAGGATGAAGACTTTTGTTATCAATATTGGAGTTGATAACTATCTAATGTGGACTGGACATTATAATATTATAGATAAGGAATTCAGAACATTTATGAATCAAGAGAAATAAGAATATAAATATATCTTATGAGTCATAAATACATTGTTGTGTTCCAAGACTACGGACATCTATAGTAAAATATCATCATGTGAAGCTGCAAACAGTATCTGGAAGAAACTAGAAGATACACATTTTGGTACATCCAATGTCATAGAGACAAGAAGAGCTATGTTGAGAGCAGAATACCTTGGCATTAATTTTCATTATGGGGAACCTATAAGAAAAGTACAACAAAGGTTTATAACTATCATGAACAACTTACAATAAATGGGAGAAAAAGTATTGGATGATGAGGCTCTTGTGGATAATATTATAGATATCATGCCAAATGAGTGTGATTCCAAGAGGACAACTATTAATGGGAACATGAAAGTCACTCAGATTTCGTTAGATGAGTTGTTTAGAACTCTTTTTCAGCATGAAACTATAATAAAGAGAGATGTCGACAACATAAATAAGAAGAATGGGAATAGTTGTGTAGATTTTACTACAACTTAAAATCACATGAAATATAATACTCCTGAGAGAGTTACTAGATCCATGTATAAGAAGATTATTATCCAATCAAAATCTTGTGAAATTGAAGTCTAAGAAAATGAGTTAGCTAATCTTTCTCTAATGATGAACAAGATAGCTGGAAAGAAAAATTTTCAATCCAAGTATAAAAAGAAGGAAAGGAATGATTAAAATGATTCATAGGTCACATGCTGTGAATAAAAGAGAGCTGGACACATTAGACCAGATTCTCCTTTTCTTAAAAAGAAAGAAAGAATAGAGAGGCATACTGAAAGGAACATGAATATTTTTTACAAAGTGGAAGCTAAGAAAGTCTTGAATGCTAATGTTACATGGAGTGATTGTTGTGGACACTCTTCAGAATTGTGAATCTTCTAAATATGATTCATCAGTCCAGACGAATATGGGATTCATTTTTACTACTTCTTTCTCGTATACATGTCTTATGGCCAAGGTACGCTCTGCCGAGGCTTTAACAAATTTATCTCTTGATAAGAACAATTATTCCTAAAAAATTACTTCTAATGTAGATAATTTATCATCAGAAAATGAATCACCTTCATATGAATAAGTATCTAGATTTTCCAAGAAACTTGAAGCAAAAAATTTGTAAATTTTTTAAGAGATTAGACAAGAAAAAAACTAGAGAAAAAATTCTTACAAAAGAGATTTCAGATCATACTATAAATCTTAGAGATAAAGAAGAGATTTTAGGAACACTTTCTAAAGACCTTGAGAATGAAAATTTTGTTATGGAAGAACTCTCTATAGATCATAAGAATGCTATTTTAGAGGTGAAAATTTTTGAGAAAAAATCTATCTCTATGGAAATGATTCTAAAGGATAAGAATTATTCATCAGACTAAAATCTGAAATATTTTCTCTTAAGAAGCTCCTTGTAAAATATACCTCTGGTAAGGAATGTTTTGACAAGATTTATACTCAAATTAAACAAAAAGGAGACACTAATGGAGTTGGTTATACTCACAAAAAACTGGTTTTTTAAAATAATTATTTTTTTCATTATAGAGCCCCTTTTTTCACTAAGTGTCAAGGTGGTGGGAATTGGAAGAAAAATTTCTCCTGTTATAGATTTCAACCTCTTGGGTTTCATAAATCATATTTTTCTAAACAAATGTGGATACCCAAAATTTTTTTTCTAACAATTGAAGATCCAAGCAAGTTGGATTCAAAAAACATAACATTTTCTTATTTTCATGAAAATATGGAAAGTACCAACAAAAATACATGGTACACGGATAGTGGATGTTCCCAGCATATGACTAGTAACAAAAACTATTTTGAGAATATTATCAAGAAGAAAAGAAGAAAAGTAACATTGGTAGATAATTCTCACAGATAAATTATTGGTATAGGTAAACATTGTTCTTCATGGAAAAACATTGATTTCAAATGTTTTTTTGTTAAGGGTGTTAAGAATAACCTCATCAACATAAGTCTATAATGTGATGAAGGCTACCTTGTGAATTTTAGGAATGATAAGTTCCTATTACAAAATTCCATGGAAGAGTTTATTCTTACTCCTGATAGGCAAGAGAATGTTTACACACTTAACATAGAAGACATTAGGAGCCAAGACATACCATGTCTTAGTGTAATGGAAGACCATTCTTGGTTGTGGAATAGAAGGTTCGAACACTGTAACCTTAGGAACTTATGTTAACATTAAATGAATGTTTTATTTAAGGATTTACCGGAGCCCAGATATGATTCTTCAAATGTTTCTAACCCTTGTCAATATGGAATGCAACGTAAATAATGTTTTAAATCAATTGATGAATTCTCAACTACTGATGCATTACAGTTAGTTCATATGGATATTTTTGGTCTAACAAAAACTGGAATCATTGAGGGAATGTACTATATAATTGTTTCGGTTAATTATTACACTAGATTTACATGGGTCTATTTTCATTAAATGAATTATGAAGCTTTTTCGTATTTCAAAAGTATTAGAGACCATGTTAAAAAATGAAAAAACCTTCTCTTGAAAAAATTCATAGTGATTATGGAGGAGAATTTCAAAATTCTGATTTTGAAACTTTTTGTAGTAGAAACGATATTACTCACATCTTATCAGCACTGAGAAATCCTCAACAAAATGGTGCTGTTGTAAGAAGAAATACAATTCATCAATAAATAACTAGAACCATGTTGAGTGAGTATTCTGTAGACAAAATGTTTTGGACTGAAGATGTACGTACTGCTTTTTATACTATAAATCGAGTTTGGATTTGTCCTTTTCTTAATTAAACTTTTTATGAGTTATGGAATGGTAGAAACCCTATAAATTCCTACTTTATGGTTTTTTGATGCAAAGTATTAATTATAAATACTAATGAAAACCTACACAAAATCGCACCAAAATTCAATGATAGAATTTTCTTAAGCTACTCCACAACTTCTTAGGCTTATAGTGTTTTTACCAAAAACACTTGCACTGTTGAAGAGACAGTACATGTCAAATTTGATGAAACTGATGATTTTGTTTTTAAACAACGCCAACCTATAACGTTAGATGTGTTTTCAAAAACTGATTATCAACATTTGATAGAAAATGATTCTGATAAGGAAAATGTTCAAGAAGATACTTCTGAAACATTTACCCCAGATGATTTTCTACCCTATGTTGATGAAAAATTTTTAAATACCCAAATCTGTCATTTAAAAAGAATCATCCCAGTGATAGTATCATTGGTGATGTAAATAAACCTATAATAACCATATGATCCTTGATAAATAATGTAGAGAATCTATAATTCATTTCCCAATTATAACCAAAAGGCACTGATGAAGCTTTAGGTGATGATGATTGGATTAAAGCCATGCAAGATGAATTAATGAATTCAAAATGAATAAATTCTAGAACATTGTTGAAAGACCTAAGTAATCTTCTGTTTTTGGAGTAAAATGGGTCTTCAGAAATAAGTGTGATGAAAATACAATCATCATAAGAAATAAAGTGTGATTGATTGCTAAAGGCTATAATCAACAAGAAGGAATAGACTATGAAGAAACCTATGCTGCAGTAGCCAGACATGAATCTATTCGTATTTTACAAGACTTGGAAGTATTCTTCAATTTTTCTCTTTTTCAACTAGATGTGAAATGTGATTTTCTTAATGGTTATGTTCAAGAGGTAGTGGTTGTTGAACAACCCCTAGCATTGAAGACACAAAACATCTTGATCATATATTTAGAGTTACCAGAGCTTTGTATGGCCTCAAACATGCCCCTAGATATTGTTATGATATACTTATAAAATTTTTGCTTCAAAATAACTAATTTAAGGGAAAATCATATACAAAACTTTTTATAAATAATGATAAATTTTTTTTATGATTATTCAAATTTATGTTCATGACATTATAATTTTTTCAACTCAGAAATCATTAACTGATTCCTTTGCAGATCTAAGGAAATCTGAGTTTAAAATGAGTATGATGGGTGAGTTAACATTTTTCATTGGTTTTAAAATTTCTAAAAAACAAGAACGAATTTACATATCTCAAAATAAGTATATTAATGATCTTCTTAAAAAGTGTGGATATGGCAACACTAAGAGTATAATTACTCCTATAGGTACCACATACACACTTGATCTTAATGTAGCTGGGAAACATGTAGACCAATCATATATTATAGGTATTACAAGAATTTTACATTACATGACTATGATTCAACCAAACATAATGTTTTCAGTATTCTTATGTGCTAGATATCAATCCAATCCTAAGGAATATCATTTAAATGCAGGGAAAAGAATTCTTCACTACTTAAAGGGAGCCATGGATATAAGACTATTTTATACTTCTGGAAATGATTTTATCTTTTTTTTCTGATATTGACATTTGTGGATGTATAATGGATAATAAGAGTACATCCGAAACTCTTCATTTCTTAGGAGATTCATTAGTATCTTGGTCATGCATGACGCAACACTCAGTAGCACTCTCCACTACTGATGCTGAATATGTAGCAGCTAGAAGTTGTTGTGATCAACTATTATGGATGCATCACACACTCATATATTATGGCTTGAGATTCACTAAGACTCAAATTATGTGTGATAACACAAGTGTCATCCCCCTTAGTAAAAACCATGCACACCACTCTCGTGAAAAACACATAGATATTTGGCATCACATTCTCAGGGATTAGACACTAAAAATATATATCATTCTTTAATTCATCGGAATTCAAGATCAACATGCTGACATTTTCTGAAAATCATTACCTTCTGATAGATTTGTATATATTAAACAAAACTTAGGAATGATTACGGTTTGGTAGTTTTCCTTGATTAATGCTTCGTTAAACCCATTATCTTACAGTAATAAACACCTTTTCATAGGGGGGGGGGTAAATTTCTTTGTGAGTTCCCCAAAAATTTTTGTAATGAAGTTTTCGTACTAGAAATTTTCGTAATGATGTTTTCTTACTATAAATTTTCATAATGAATTTTTCTTACTGGAAATTTTCGTAATGATGATTTCATACTGGAAATTTTCGTAATGATGTTTTCCTACTGGAAATTATCATAATGACAATTTTCGTAATGGAAATTTTTGTAATGGAATTTATCATATTGATAATTTTTGTAATTGGAATTTTCGTACTCATATTTTTAAGTAATCATGTTTTGGTACTTAATGTTTTTCAAAAAAATCTTTTTTTAACTTATGTTTTTTGTAGTATGTTTTTTGTAGTGATTTTTTTGTAGTCAAATTTTCTTCAAGAAGAATATCACCTATTACGAATAAAATTCCTATCCAATATGAATGGTATGACTTCCTTACCTATGTTTTCATTATCGTTTTTAGTTGCTGGTAGTTTCTTTTTCGTTTAATATTTAGTGGATTCGTATTTCTTAAATCTGAATTATTTTCTTAAAACCTCAAAAGATCGTATTCAATATTTCCTTGCAGGAATTTTTTCAACCGTCATATCAGATCAGAGTGTTCTTCAACCGTCAGATTATTTTAGGAATTTGAAAGGTCATCTCCATCACCTATATATAGGGGAGCCCCAATGGTGTCCCACATCGATTTTCAACGCTCTCACGTCTCGACGGTCTGCCTCAGTTCTTAAAGCCCATTCTATATCCTTTAGTGTTCCTCCTTTCCAAATGTCTATAAAATACACTTCTCAAGAAATGTCTACTATGAAGCCAATCTCAAGATGGTTAGTCTATAGTGAAAGGTTTCACCATTAGAACTTTTTCAGTAAGTATGATTCTCTTATTTGTATGAATATCAAGCTAAATGGATGGGAAGATTTCTGCATATCGAAGACAGGGGATCAGGATGTTGTCTATACGGATTTTCTTGTAGAATTTTATGAGTCTGTTTCCTTCTATGATGATGATGGCTGTGAAAAATTCTATTTTATGATCTATTTCTAAACATACAAGCATTCTTACACCAAGAATGTTATCTTCGTGGGGCTTTCAAAGGAGGGAGAAGCTGAATTTTTCTCCCATAAGCTACTAGATCTGAATGGGAGTATCAGCAAAGTGAATCCAATGTAATTTCATTGACTCAAAGATTAAAAAACAACAAAGATTTCCCATCTCTCCACCAACAATCAGATTCTACAGTTTTGGGTTCTAGGGTTTTTGGTTCCAAGTAGAGGTGATAAAGACATCTTAATGAAAAGTGACATTTACATCTTGGGTTTCTTGGAAATTCTAAGAATGATCAATCTGATGAGGCACATCCTTATTCATATTTAGAACATCAAGAATGGAAATTTTAAAGCTCAAATTATTATATATCATGCTCTTCTATCCAAGATTACTATTCAGTTTCTTGATTCTTTCATGGATGCTTTCACCTCAAAGCCCACGATTTGCATAGTGATGTTGATTAGTGATGAAACGATAAATAGGATGAAATATAGTTTTTCAAATCATACAGGTGAGTTCAATGATCTTCCAGAGGATGACGCAGAAGTCAATCTGAAAAATGTGGAAAAGGTTGAACCCTCAAATAAAGTTAGTCGGAAGAGAATGTTGAAGGAAGATGAGGATACAGAAAAAACCCCCAACGACAAGGAACCAAAGTCCACACCTCCCAAACCTAATAAATAGAAGGAAAACCTAGATGAGGTAGTTTCCAAGTGGAGAGAGAACATGGAAAAGATTACGGAAGGGGAGACACAATTTGGTTTGGACCCTGCTAATGCTATAGCCCTGATAGAGAAAGCTGCTGATGAGATAGAGAAGCATTCCAAATAGAAGAAGATGAAGAAGAAGTTGTCTGAGGCTGAGATTGTTCAATATCTCTTGAAACCAGTAGAAATAGAATTTGAGAATACTCACATTACAATGTATTTCTTGGGTGAATGTTTACTAGAGACTCCGAGGAAGATATCCATGAATCCAAAAAAAATCTCAAGAGAAGGTTGATGAAGAAAGGTATTTTGAGAATTAAGTAAAGATGAAAGTTCAGAAACTTATGGAGGAAGTTGAAAAAGCTGAGATGAGTGGAGGTTATGATGATATAATTAGGCAGGTCAATCAATATCAAGAAAATGATAGTGCTTACAAGAAGTTCTAACTCTTGTCTTCACAAGCTGAATCTTCAAAATTGGCCACTCCTGCAGAAGATGAGAAGGGTGAAGAGGATGTGAATAAGACATCTAAGGAAGAAAATCAAAACCATGACATTATACATCCTGAGGAAATTGAAGCTGGAGCAGAGAAAGAGATAGTTGATGAATACAAGATTGGGCAATTATTTGAGGGTGAGCATGAATCTCAAGAAGAAGAGTCCATTCCGAGAACTAGTAAGGGTTAGAAAGTAGCTGTTGAAACCCCAATGAAAGATATCATAATAAAGAAGCAGTTGAGGTTCTTCTAAAAGGAAGCTGGTGGAAATAGAAGAAGAACACTCTCCTAACATGATTTCTGATACGGAGTCATCTTCATTGGGACATGATTTTGTGATTCAGTCCCTAAAGAAATTGGTAGACACCATTCCAATCATTCCTACAATAGAGTCTAGATGCCAGATGCTTAATCACAGCCTGAATCAGATGTCAAAATCCTTATCCATTGTAATGGATAAATGTGTAAAGATTGAAGCAGATAATAAAAATTTTCATATCAACTATGAGGTCCATATAATTTCTTGCAAAAAAATAACTCATTGCTCTATGAAAATTGAGGATGATATGGAAGAGCTTGATCAGTTCCAACTAGATACTAAGGAGTATTTTGGTACTGAGGATGTAAAAAATCAAAAAACTTTCAGACATTTTTGAGGATATGTTGAACATAGAAAAAAATAATTGGATTTAATATGTCAAAAATCTAAATGGATAGATGAATTATGCTGCTCATGGATTGAAATCAAAAACAAATCTACTGACCGAGATGGAAGTGAATATAGTGAAGCAAGTGGAGTTGCAAAAGGCTCAGTCAGAATCCATGAAGGCTTAAGAAGATACAATCAAAGCCTTAGAAAAGAAAGATGAGGAGGATCATAAAGAGATCAATAAGCTGAATACAATTGTGAAGAAGCCCTTTCCCAAGGAAAATGAAACAAAATAGACTCAATCTAATCTTTCGTTGCATTTGATTTTCCTTTTAAAAATTATTCCAATTATAATAGAATTATGGTTGCTTGTTTTTTTTGTTGTCTTTAATAATATCTCAGGTACCATATTTGTTTTCCATTCCCATATACTCTTTTTGAATATCACAATTGGGGAGAATGAAAAAGGACTCAATAGGGTGAAGGAGAAATCTAAAATGCAAAAAAATTTCATTGTAAAGGGGAGCTTCTCTAAGGGGGTCTTTCTAATTAAAAAGTTTTTCATTCCCATGATAATGAAAATTTCATTATGGAAATCCATAATACAATCCTTAGAGTTCCTAAGCCTAAGGGGTAGTTAGTTTTATTCACCATAATCTATGAACAAAGGGATATAAGTTTTAATTTCAAAGTATAAAGATATTTTTTCTAAGTCATTTTATTATTTTTATAAGGATGTTTGTGCTTTCAAAAAACGGGGAGATTTTTGAGTCTATATGGTTTTCCTTTGAAATTTCTTGTTCCTTCATGTTTTGAAAATCACAAACACCTTATCTTAAGGAAATTTTCATTCTACCCCTATTTTAATTCCATAAGGAATATTTCCTTCACAATTAAAATTTACCCCTACCTTGTTCATTGTTCATATATATATTTTTATTAAGTATTGAAATCGTATTCAAATTTAAAAACCTCTGAATCATATAATACTTAGACATGTAGCATTATGTTTGAGGATCCAAATTATGGATACAAACTTATGTAAAGTTCTAGTACAAATTATGGATACAAACTCTCATAATGTTCCACTCTGAATTTGACTTCGAACATCTATTAGTTCGACTCCAAACTTCTAGTAGTTCGACTCCGAACTTCTAGTAGTTCGACTCCGAACTTCTACTAGTTCAAATCATAAAATCTACTAGTTCGACTCTGATCTTCTACTAGTTCGAATATTAACTTCTATGAGTTTGACTCCTAACTTATACTAGTTCGACTCAGAAATTCTATGAGTTTGACTCCGAACATCAATGAGTTTGACTATTAACTTATACTACTTCGACTATGAACATCTACGAGTTCGACTACGAATTATCTAAGATCAGGTTCCAAATTCATGTGAATCCAGACTCTGAATTTCTTTAGTAATTCAGACACCATAATTCTATAGATATCCGGTTCCAAATTCTGAAAAAACAGAATCCGAATATCTCTTTCTTACAGACACTGAATTCTATTTTTTAATTAGACTCTGAACTTTCATACTTTTCTTAAATTCGGAACTTTTATTTAAATTCATTCCAAACATCAGTTTAATTATGCGTACACTAGTTCTAATATGAAACAATGTCATGTATTCAGTTATCAACTAAACGTTGTTTGAGTGACACACGTACAGGTCCCTCTGGAATTCAAGGAGAAATATGACCTTTGGAGGAGGGAGCCGACCGTTGCAGCTTCGCCTATAAATAGGAGATAATTTGAAAAGAAGCTACAAAACTTGAAAACATCTTTGACATTGGTGCTTAAATGTTGTTGAAGATATTTCTAGGGAGGGAGGCTCTTATCAACTCTCAGGCTTCATGCAGAATGTTTGAAAGGCTTGTTCAAACTTTTCCTTGGGCAGATTTGCTTCGTGCAACTCCGATTGTTTCTGTATACAATCGAGGACTTCAAGGGATAGGAAGACAGAGGTTCCAACACCTTGATGTTGAGGTCATCCATTCTGAGGAAGTTAAAGGTGTCGACTACCTGATAGTTGAGGGATTGTTGGGCTTTCAAGACAGACTCCAATCATCATATCGAGGGCATACTCTAATGTGGGTAAGATAGTTTTTCTTGAAAGTATAAATCAAGGGACCTTTATCCAAGGTTGTTGGATACGCTCCTCTTTGGGATAAAAGAGTTTACACTTGTTACTTGTTTTTGTTACAATTTTTTCTGCTGCATTTTTTATTGTTGAGGAAAATATACATTCTTATACATCCTCATCCTTTTACTCTGATATAGTTAGATTCTATATGATTTAAGGTAGAATCTTAATATTCGTAACATTTGTTAAGTTTCATTTTTTGGAATCATTTTTTCGAAATTGAGCAAGCTATTAGAACCCACAAAGGTCTTGTGAATTATCTTCTTTAACCTTGTTTAACATAACCATCCTAAAAATTTCGTAAGGGAATTTTTAAAAGGGACAATTCACCCCACTCATGTATCTTGGAATCTCATTCTTATTTCAATCCTATGTTTGGTATTATAGAGTATATCATACTCAGTCACATACCAACCTAACAATGTGATTGTGTCTTCATATAACTGAGTACATAATTTATAAATTTATAATAACCTTTTACATGTAATTATATTATATAGGTCTCTTAAGATTATAAAATGCTTCATTAAACAATTAACATTAAATGGAAATTTCTTTATCTATACTTCCAAATAGTTAATTTTTATTGTACAACCTTTTGAAAAAATATTTTTATGATTACTTGTTACATCATTCATATAATAAATAATTTATATCTTTGAATAGTTCAAAAACAGTAGTTGATATCGTAGATAATATTTCTATTTTATTAGTCTTCATATAACATCTGTTAATGTGTTTTCAACTTCATTTGGTTACCTACTATTTGGGATTCATCATTAATATTTTTAACTTTAATGTATAAACCAACATATATTATAGGATCATGATAGTGTTTACCTTTTATTCAAAAATAATCATTTATCTAGATTTTAATCATCATAATCCACTTATGAGTCATTAACCTTTTCATTTTTAAATTGCACATAATTTCTGGAACATTCTACATTTCTTGATTCTTCATGCCACAACCATTTCACATAATGAGTGGGAAATTATCTCAATATAATGTCCTCAAATACTTTATATTCCTTCAAATCATCATTTGATTTCATATATTGGATATTGGAATTTAACATTCCATCATATGATTGATTTTCAATTACAATACTCAAAAACATATCAAAACCCATAAGATACTAATATGTGTCCCACGTTTATATAATCTATGTTTTACACGTGAAAAATAAACTTCCTATATAATCAAATAAATAATAAATCTATATGAATAAAATAATAAAATTAAGTTAAATTAAAAAATAATCCTTTTATACAACAAAAATACAATTCATAGATGAATGTATACAAATATTAAACGATCGCAATTAATAGTAAAAATGGTGAAAATTATGAATATAAAACATAATAATTTACAAAAAATTCATCAATGAATGAGAAAAACATTAAATTAAAATGACACATAATCACTACAATTTCCATCTTTAGATTTTTTCCAATAATGATCAAGAAATATTTAGAAAATAAGCATGGAATAAAGAAATTATGGGTCATAAATTATGGTCAAACTTTTTTCTTTTTTAAACACACATTTCATTTTTTACATTTAATAAAATATATTCCCGACCTTCAAAATATCATCATCAGTTACCATCATTATGTATTAATCATTTTTGAACTTTTCAACACTTATTCAATGACTCAATGAAAAGTTAAAAAATATTATTATTATCTACCCAAAATCAAATAATTTTATAAAAAAAATTTATGAAAAATCATGTATAATAATATCATTTTAAGAGATAATGAAAAAACATAAAATCCCATAAATTACTATTTCTATCCTAGGGGGATTCATTAACTATGTTATATTATAAGTACAAATTTTAATGTAAATGAAATAAATGGAAATTATATATATATTCAATATTTAATTGAATGTTATGGTGTCAGTTCAGATGTATTTTCCTAATAAAAGGAATTATTTATTTGGGACATTGAAAATATTTTCTTTGATTAATATGAACTCAAGAATGTGGGGATTTTGATGATAAATTTTCAATATTTATTTATAGGGCTGTTTATAAAGTTGATTATTGTACATGACATGGATATTATAACAATTTCCTGATATTGGATATGTATTCAATCAATTATATTTTGGGGAAGAATTATTTTAATTTTATAATAATGATCATATGAATGAAAAACGTTATTTATTCAAATATGGGGAGAGAACATCACTCAATGGTCTATAAAAGATTCTATTTCATGGAGTCAAATCCAAATGATCACCCTACACCACCATAGTGAAATATTGTAAATATGTTCCAAATTCATCAATCATAAATAGAAATCATGATTTCATTACCAATACAAAAGAAATGGATACAATAAAAATAAAAAAGAAATAACGGGAAGTGTTTAAAGGATTCAAATCAAAGTATTAAATTAACAAGAACCCGAATGATGAAAACGTTACATGTAAAGAATATAATTAATAGTCATGGATAATGTATATAAGTATTTTATAAATAATTGAAATTTTTAGCATCATAGAGATAATAAAATATATATAATTTTATTTTAAATAGAATATATTGGAACAAATGATAGGTAAGGTAGATACTGATGTCATATTTTTTGACAATCCATTTTTTGGTAGTTTTTCTACAACACAATTGATGATGGATTTATGCTATCATAATAATTTTATATGATAAATATGGACTCTCGCAAAAGTTAACTAGATTATCAGTCAAATTGATGATGCATTAAAATAGTGCATATATTTAGTTACCTTAAGATTATGAAAGAGGTGGATCTATGTAAATTAAAGTGTGCAATGATATTCGAAGGATGGGAATTCCTATTAACATGAGAAAACCCTATAATGAATAACTAATGAAGATTTGGGGAAACGATTAAGGGAAGTCATCTAACTCAAGTGTTAATTGTTAGAATTGTACTTGATATAAATATATAGATGATAGGAATTGTGAATAAGAGAGTTTCTTGAAGACAGTACACTGAATATACATGAGTGGAGGAGGTTGACCAATCATTCCCACGTGAAAGGACATCCGTCAATAATATTCCTTTAATTTATTATAGAAAATATACTTGGGTGAACTCAACTTATTGAATGTATTGAAATTTACATCACTTGAAAAAGCACTCCAGAGTGAAGGATGTTACCTGGATAAAGTTGTGTGAAGGCACATTGGAGAATTCAGTCTTGGTAAAAGCCACACCTATGGAAATCCATACTAGGGTGAAAGATCATCTGAGATGAACCTATGTATTTATTTTAGCATCATACACTATACATTATTATGAAAAAAAATAGATTCGTTATTGATAATATATATGTAACCTTAATGTTGTAAAATTAATGAAAATTTCATCTTAAGCATTGAGCAAGGACGAGTTGATGAAATTAATCCATAGGACACAGGGAAATTTAATTGGATATATCATAATGGTAGTGATCCTAAAATGTACTGTCCATGTCCACATTATCTTACAAATTGAAAATTCAAAACACAATGGATTCGAGTGCACCCTCAAAATGTAATTTTTATGTTCAATGGAATAAATAATAAGGGATAACAATGGAAAATTTGTGTCTATTATTTTTATTTCCAAACTTTTTTATTTAGGGGATATGAAACTAAATAGGATGATCATAAAGAATTACTTCCATCAAGGGAACATGATATGAAATATAGGAAATAAAATTAACATCAGCCTCAACCCCTCCCCTCTCAAGGTGTCTCGAGTCATTGTATGTTGTATTATATCCCTATGATACCAATGTTTAACAATTGTTTCTAAATTATTACCCCGTGGAGAATAAATATAGTTCCAAAGTAGTTTATCAAAATTATGTGAGAAAAAATCAGTGTTGATATTTTTCATAATATCACCT
Source organism: Viscum album (assembly GCA_963277665.1). Classification (NCBI taxonomy): domain Eukaryota; kingdom Viridiplantae; phylum Streptophyta; class Magnoliopsida; order Santalales; family Viscaceae; genus Viscum; species Viscum album. The sequence continues at coordinate 2,014,055,057 of OY728157.1, forward strand.
CTTTGATCACTTTAGATATATGTTATATCTCCAACTATTCATGGTATTTATATTAGTGATGCGAGGGAAATGTTTTGGGGTGATGTGTAAAAAACAATCTTGATTCTGATACCAAAGCTCAACATACTCTAACTGGATCCCTATCTCATTTGATCTATTTTAAATTTATATGTTTCACCAGTGCTAATGGATTGTGGGAAAAATTGGATATATATTATATTAATGTACTAAGAAGGTTACATATTTAAAGATTCAAGTTAAATACAACTGGTTTGATGACATAATAATACTCAATAATTAATTATATAATGGATACATTATGATAATTACAGTTTTTTATGAATCTATTTGGGGATGTGGATAAAAAATAATGAAGAATTATATTATCATAAATAATTTGGGTCAATTTACACATCTACACAATAAAAAAAATAGTTCTAGAATAAAATGATTTGTAAAATTTATCTCTAGATGATCTTCATAGTAGTTTGGTAGCATATAAAATGTATTAAAGGTTGTATGATACATTATATCATGAAATTAAGGATATCTATGTCAAATAAATCGAAAATATCAATATAAATGAAGGATACAAATAATATAAAGTCATTAATGATAAAATATTATCTCTTGTTAATAGAAACTTCTATGGGTGAAAGGTAGATTCAAAGGAAATATTCTTTTGACCTATTTAGGATGTGGAGATGTTAGACACATTATAATATTGTGTCCATGGAGATTTAATTATAATTTAGGTGAAAACGAAATCAGATAGAATCTACGAAGAATAATTCCTCCCAAAAGAGATTTCTAACAGGGAAATTCATCCATATGGGAGTTTCATATTAATATTTTTGTGAGAGTTGAAGAATAGTATAATGAAAAATATCAATAGTAAGAGGAAACATTATATAAATTAGATTCTTAATATTATATTATTCCCACCATTGAAAAGGATAATCATAAAAATATAATGAGAATCGCACTGAATTGATTATTGACCTCAATGAAGAACTCAAGGATGATCTTAAAGATATAAAAATTCAATAAATTAAAAATAAAAGGATTTATATATTACTGAAAGAATCTACAGAATATATATATTATCTTGATGATATTATTGACCAAATATAAAAATATTATAAAATAAAAAATTTGGTTATGTGTGTTTATAATATGTAATCAATTATCTTCTCAAGATAGAATAATAATCTAAGGTTCTTTATTACCTCAATTCCTACATATATACGATAAATAATAAGGCAGAATACCTTAAATTCAAGTTTAATTATCTATTTTATAATGTATCATTAGATATTGAGAATTTAATCAAATTTAAAATAGAGGCTAACAAAAGAAACATAAAAAATATGAATTTACAAAAACAAATAATTATGGGTAAATGTTTAATTAAATATGATAAGGAAATTTCAAAACCATCAAAATTGATGAATCATAAAAATTGGAAGTATAAGGTTAGGGATTTTTGTGTCAACACTACGAAATCATTTTCAATGAAAATTTTATCTCCAGTTAAAGGAAGTTATATGTATTGGAAAATTCCACAGTCTATGAGGCTAAATCAATGATAGTAAAGCTTCTTGATGACTAGAGACATCTGGTGGAATGAAAGAGAGAATATTATTATTATTATGAAACATCAATTATGTGGTTTTACTAGATACAACATATCCTATTTTGAAGAGTTAATGGGATATTTGAATCTATAAACATTTTAAACTAAACAAAGAATAATGAGATAATATCCTCCACCATAGTGGATAATTTTTTTCTACTAATTGTATTTCACTATAATAAATTTTGTTATAATTTTATTAGTTGTAGACAAGTAATAAGTTGAAACTAAAATCCGTAAAACAACAGGAATATGAATATAAGGCATCCCAACTTGATTCAACTAAAATATATATACTCTTAACCATGAACAAAATATGATTATAAATACCATATTATTTTTGAAAATACGGAGGAATCCCATATCATTCTTTAACCCAACCAAGATTTTCATGGAATAAAAAGAAAAAACATAAGACAATCTATTGGAAATCAATCACAAAGACACAAACATAGTATCATTTCGGTCCTTTATCGTGGTTTCCTATCCCATATGATTGAAAATACAAACCTTCAAAATAATTTGAATTGAAGATTTATTTTAACTATTAATTTATATTAAATATAAATTATTTGAAAATCAAATGTATATGGATTAACTGATTAGTATGAAATGAGATAAAGAATGATTTAGTTATAAATGTGGATGGATTTTGACACAACCTCTTAAGGATCAGTCAACTCAGTGATTTCAGAGTTGTGTTTATGTTTTCTAATAAGGTATTCATAATACAAGATAAATTTGGTAACTAAATAATGAAAATATTAATAACAAATAGTAATATATACTAAGTGGACATCAATGAAAACATATGTATTCTAATAGTTGAATTGGAGAACCACTTGTTCTATTCCCGGCTATGCCCCATTCAACATTAAATGATACATACATTTCTAAGATGAAAGATAAAATTAATGTTCTAAATTTTAAATGACCTAATAATATTACACATGATACAAGTATATAATGAAAAATGTTTTAGAACCCATATCTATTATAGAATAAAACGGTATCCAATATCATTATTCTAATGAATTCTAATTTTTTAAGCCAATTATTATATCAAACACATAAGGAGAATTGTATATCAATATTTTTAATGATCATGATAGTATATTTTATGTCTTTATGCTGATATATATCCATAGGGAAGTGATGGAAAATATGAATAGGTACAGGTGAAGAGTAGGGAATGAAACCAGATAATAAAAAAAATTATTATCTAAAAATGTAAAACTACACATCCAATGAATTTAAAAACTAACTAAAACATGGAATTAAAAATAAGGTATCTTCAGTATAAGCTTGAAAAATAATGGAGTTTCCAAACATATGAATTGGTATTTATATAATATATCCTAAAAATTGAACATTTAATGTGAAATCTATTTCCTGCATTGGATGGATGTACATCTTGTTTCAATATACAAACAAAACCTAGAAATTCTTAACCCTGATAATGATAATACATTGTATTAAATGATTCATGTAAATAATAGCACTCTAAAAATATTTATCACTTTGAAAGTAGACATAAAATTCAAAACAAAGAAAGAAATCTTGGAATTTATGGAGTTTTGGCCAATGAAGTGTTGTTTATAGGATACTCAACACAGAGTAAATCATTAAAATGATTCGATAATATGGTGAATAAATTTATATTTAGTATTGAAATTAATATCATTGAGAAATAAAATAATAATTACACAAGAACTTTATATTTTTTGACATGAATAATGAAGAGGATGATATTGAAATAATCATATAGTAACAAAAATATCCCCAAATTATTATGATTATAAGGTTGAATATAATGATTAGATTGTTGATAAAGAAAATTAATCCTTCAAATAAAATGAGAAACATGAAAATTTAACTCTATCCACCCAACATAGTCAAATATAAATCTAATTCAAAAAAGTCAATAAGGATGAGGAATTTGGAGCATGCTGATGTGTTTTCATGGAATATCCAACATCATTTAAATAAAAAACTACAGATTAATCATGTGTTAGATATATGAATGAAGAACTAAAAAAAATAGACATTGGAATTGTAAAGGAATCTTGAACATCCAAATTTGATCATAATAATGTTGACTTCTAGGAATAAATTTGATGAAAATGAAAATGTGATCTGATAGATAATAAGTTTTCTTTATAAAAGATATGCACATATTTAAGGGGATGATGTTGAATTTTTTTTCAAAACATTGGATAAACTTGAGTCAATCTATTTATTCTTAATAATAGTGATTAATATAAAATTCATGATTTATTAAATAGAAATTGAAGTGGAATTCTTCAATAGTATACTTCATGAAGATGTTTATATTGAACAATCTGCTGGTTTCTTAATAAAAAACAATGAAACCTAGGGGTAAAAATTTAATATTCATTGTTAGGTAATAAACAAGTATAAAAAATATATTATTCAAAAAGGGCATATATTTTAGGAATATTTAATTAAAAAGAATAATATTTTATGAAAAACATTATGTGAATTAATATATTGAAGAATATTTAATGGTGTATGTATATGTAGATGAAATCTAATTTATATGAAGAAATAAATATTATGTTAATAAATTAGATTGTCCGATGATTTCAAAAGTCGATATTTCCATGATTGGGGAAATTACATAATTTATAGTAATAAATATAGATGGTAATGGGGATAGACTCATAAACATATGGAATGTAGATAGATATTCTCATTCCGCATGTGGTTGACTATCGAATTCAGGTAAGGGAGTGAATTCTACTGGTGAAGAAGGTGTAGTTTTCGGTGGCTGGCATTAGATATTGGGACAAACGGTAGTGCGTGGAGTATGGATCTCAAAATGAGACAGGATTTGGAGGTGGATCATAGATATCAGATCCATCGCATTAGGGGTCACCTGAGGTAATGGATGTGGTGACAGGGGTTTTTAGGTGGTAGGCATCATGCATCATGTGTGGCAGGTGTGAACAAGTAATGGATGGATGACAAAACAGGGAATTTCATCCTGTACAAGGTTCATATCCTGCTAGGGCTTAGGCAACAACTTCCACATTTCAAGGTTACCAAAGTAGAAGAACGATAGGGTATGCCATCTACCATCAAGATAAGGAATTGTACATGTCCAAGGCTCTACTAGCAGTGCATCCATGTAAGGATGGTGTTTTGATCAAATTATATAGATCATATACTGGGTTATCCATCATTTTTTGTTAGTTTTATTAAGACATTTGATCAAAAATTGACCATTGTGCCTTTTGGACTATGATCCATTTCGGATTTTGTAAGAACCCAGATCATCTTTTAAGTTATGTTTTTTCGTTTTTTGGTGTTTTTGAGAAAAGTGGAGTTTCTGGTAACATTTGATGTACACTCTGTGTACTTTATGAGTACATGCTGGGTAATTCCTTGATGCTGATGCCTGTGTGATGGCTATTTATGGGCCACACACACGGCCATGTAAGGGTGTTTGGAGGCCGCTTAAAGAGGTGTACGGAAAAGGAGAGTACACACAGTGTACTCCAAAAGTACATGTTGTGTTTTTTTTCATTAAACGCACCAGGGTCGCGTCTGATGGAAAGATCTATCTTCTTCTAGGTGTTCTTCATTCGAGAGAGTCTGTATGGTTGCATATATTCTCTGAGTCCTCGAGCCTCCATCTATTCTCTAAATCTACCTCCATCGATTTCATTGGAACTACATTGGTAAGCTCTCCATTTTAATAGAGCTTTGTTTCCCATTACCTTCTCTTTTCCAATTTATCATGGGTTGAACGTTTTATTTGTTTTTTTAGATCATTGAGTATCAAAGGTGATTCATTCCTCGTGGTTCAAGTATATCAATCTAATAGCATTAAGTTAGGTGGTTTGTGCCGTTTTGTAGAAAGTCTTTGAGTATTTTCTGAAAATTCCACCAATACCCTTGAACGGGGTATTACGTGTTTCCTGTTTATCCCTTTTGGCTTACTTCGTTGCTCGTATTCCTGAGTAGAAGTTATTGTTTGTGAATAGGGTAATTTAATGTGCTTTGGATTTTTTTCCCATTCATGTTTTTCCAATTAATCCCCGGTTCGTCATGTTTTTCTTGTTCAGCTATTACATGTTCCATGCTTATTTGTAGGACAGAGTGTTTTTTTTCTGACATGATGAGATTCTGTAAAATGCTAGACAATTAGTTCTTTATTTTACATTGGCTGTTATGAAATGCGATACTTGCTGACTTTACACAGGGTTGTGAGAACATAGTATAGTAGACCATAGGTAGAATGGATGTAAGGGCTTGTCTAGAGTTTCTTATTAATACAATGCGAGACAACAGGGGGAATTGATATTTAGTGATTCCTCAGAGTGTTTTTAGTTCCTCGACATGGGCCACAGGGGGAATGACACATTGAGTTCTTCCCCAGAGCACCTTTAGTGCGATACAAGGCTATAGAGGGAATTGACGGTGACTGCTACCCCAAAAAGTCTATTCTTTAGCTAAACCCGAGAGGTGAGACTGTGTCTTCCTCCCAGAGGGTTGCTAGTTCTTGTAGGTTGAACCTCAGGCATTAGGTTGTGATAACTACCCCAAGGTTACCTGTTTTTTCTACATTCATGACTGATTGTTTACTAGTTTGTATATTAAATTCTAGAAACTGTGGATTGTCTGCTACTAAGTACCTTCTTGTTTAATTTTTTCTATACTATTATCTTCCATATATTCACTGAATGTTAGGAATAGATCTTCGGGTGGTTGCCTAATGGTATTTTTGTGTCACAACCTATTTGGGTCATTCTTTTGGCCCAACCAGATTATATTTTTGCAGGTATAGGTAAGGGAAAACACCCTTCTACATCAGTTTCTGTATTGAATTGGAGCTGGAGAGAATGAGAAAAAGATGAGGCTTGTGATGCTGAGGAGTTATTTATCTGTTTTCCTTTTTTTACATGTGTTTAGTACTATATTCATCATTGTGAATTTTTTGGATACATTCCTAGATGAATTTGTATCATGCATCATTTATATATTTTTCAGTAGTTGTTTATTTATCAGTCTTCCACTTTTACTTTTGATTGGTATTTACTGATTTCCACTATTGTATGTATTTTTGTACTTCCGTTGTGTACTCGGAAAATGAGGGCATAGTTTCCTCACTATCACACCCAAGGCCCTTGCTGCTAGTTGACAGTGTCCGGTATTTGGTGAAATGCTATTGAGGTCATGTTAACTACCTGGTACGGGGCACCTCTGGGTGGCTTCCGGAACTGGAACGTTACAAAGTTGTATAAAGGTGTTTCTTTTCTCTTGAATTAATGTTTGGGGCCTATATCCAAGAAGATTACGGAATATGTACTTGGTAATAAGTTGTTCTCTAGAGTAGCTAACCTATTTACATGGAAAATCCAATCTACCTCGTTTATTTCAATTTTTTTTTTCTGGTTTTCAATTTTACAGTTAATTTGATTTCACCATGACTGATTTACATGATTTTTGCTATTACTGCTATTGTTATTGAAGCTCTATTTCTTTCGCAACATGATAAGATGTGGGTATTCCATCTCATGCATCATATATGCACCTGTTAGAAATAAAATTCCATGCATGCTTGCCATTCCATTTAGGATTCATTTGCGATTTCATGTTGTTGTTAGATTCATTTTGTAGATTACACTTTCCGTTGTGATAGATGCATTGATAGATTCCCTGCTGTTGATAAGGACTCTATTTATATAGTGAATTTCTTACATAGAAACCATACATTGGTTCTTGGAGATGTTATGGCCCCTCATCCACCGAAATTTGGTGGATCATTGATTGTCTACCTTGTTATGACTTGTATAAGATGTCACGCTTTGATTCGGGGTGAGTATGGGCCCTCATTGATCAGAATTTGGCTCCTCGATGTTTTTCTCTATGTTTTCTGGGCATTGGAGCAATTTTTGAGCCTATTTCCTAGAAAAAAAAAAGACTACACAGCGTGTACTTTATGAATACATGTCGTGTAGTTTTTAACAGTGTCACTTACAATGTGGGAAGGGACACGAGGTTATGAAAAAACATCCAAGAACACGCCATATACCGGTTATCCACGCCCTGTAGTGTTATCCTACAAGTCCAAACATGGAGTTAATAACACTATCGGAGAAGTCTTTTCTTATACATGCCATTTCCACCTTGAACATGCCATTTAGTCTTACCCAGGTTCCCGGACATGTCACAAACTTCACGGGACAATGTCATATTTTCTCATACATGTCGTGTCCTCCTGGAACACTCCATGTAATTGGAAGATATGTTGCTAGTCATGTTGCTAAATGCACGGTATGTTCAGACTTCGGTGTACACGCTGTGTTCGTCTGGAACCTACCGTGTAGTGTGACCTGGGTACACATACCTTATCACTAACAACACGGGCCAGGTGAAGCTAGTTGCATACGCACTGTGTCTACATTTATCATGTCATGTAGTTTTTTCTTAGGAGAGTCATGTGTCTTAACCGTGTTAAAGGACTCGGGTAGGAGATGAGGATTCGGGTACACTCCATGTGTTAGGATAACTCCCCGTGTGTTTGGGGTGTTACACGACTATTTTTGGAAAAAGTACATGCCCATGTAAATGACATAATGGAACATGACGTGTAGACTTTATACAAATCGTTTAGTCGTGTTTTTTAAATTTTGAATGATTTCTTTCCCATGTTCCCTTATTACGCTACTTTTTTAGTCCTTGATAATGTTGATCTAAGGAGTGCATTTTCCCACATAGTTTCATGGAACTGAGACATCCACTTGTTGCACACAAGTTTCCAGGTGATGATTAGACGCTGGATATGGATGAGCAGGGACATCCCATAGATCTTCTTGTTGTGCCAGCCTTGGCACCAGCAGTCATATCAGTTACAGGCGCTGATGAGCAGTTTTGGGAAGGCATTTTGAGGATAATGAAAACCTTTTAGGGAGCATCACCTCTTGTCTCAATGATGGTGGAATTGGCATGGTTTTTCCAGCAGTAGAATCCTCCCACCTTCTCAGCGGAAGGGGAACCACAGGCTGTAGAGTCATGGATTGATTCCATGAGGATGATCTTAGAGCATTTGGAGATTCCTCCAGAGAGGCAGGTCAATCTTTCTACCTATATGCTATGAGACTCATCTAAGAGGTGGTGGGGTATGATGTCACAAGCTGGTCGTCATCACGCTATGGAGTAGGAGGAGTTTCAGCCTGTCTTTCTCGACTACTTCTATTCGGTGACCCTGAGGTCCGACCAAGCCCGTGAGTTCATGAGCCTAGAGCACGAAACTCTTTCTATCATGGAGTATTCTGTTTGTTTCACTATGCATTAGCGTTTCACACCCCTCAAGGGAGACTATGGGTTACTAATGGTAAGGAAGTTTTAGGATGGTCATAGACCGGAGATCTGATCACATGTGAATATCTTCAGGTTGACTTACATCACTTCTATCATCATCCAGGCACTGATTGCATTGCGCAATCTGAGAGATTCCGAAGTATAGAGCCTGGGCGGTTCCACTTCCAGAGATAGTTCTTCCCCAGCTGACAGTAGGAAGCACTTTAGGGATTCTACATGTTGTGATCTGAGGTAGCGATACACATCTTCATTAGGCCAGGTTGTATGTTACCAATGTGGAAGGGTTAAGCATATGAGGCCGCAGTGCTAGAGAGACCTACTAGTGTGCCGATATTGTGGAAATATGGGTCACCTCCCGTGCTTCTGTCTGGTTTTCTAACAAGCAGCTAGGGATAGGGGTTTATCCATGACTCCTAGTTCAGAGGAAGTTCCACCAGTTTCTCACCAGTATAGGAACTGGAGATCTTTCTGTCGTTCGGGCCGAGGTGGAGGACGAGGCCATGAAGGCCATTCATTGGACGTTCAGTGACATCTAGGTGGATTAGCTCAGAGCAGTCAGGCAGGGTCACTGGGTCGTGGTACATGACAGGCTTTTGTAGTGGAGCATAACCTACAGGAGCAGGATCCTAGACTCTCTATAGTTCGTTGTATGATCTTAGTTGCCTCAGTTTTATCTTCTACTCTTTTTGATACAGGGGCCTCCCATAGCTTTATCTCAGTTGATGTTGTGGAGATACTTGTTCTCTTCATCTTCTACTCTACCAAAACATTGAATCTAGACACACCATTTTGAAGTAGGACGGATAGTGTAAATCCATGCAAGGAATTACCTTTTTCGGTGTCTAAGTATCACTATCTATGGAATCTATATGTCCTAGAGATGACAGGCTATGATTTCATTTTGATAATGGACTGGCTTGTTCCCTTCCTAGAAGTCATCGACCGTTATTTCCACTGGGTGAGTTTCATATCACCAGAGGGTGGATCATTTCTTCATAAGGGAGATTTGGATATCTAGGAGAGTAGAGACGGACCTGAGCATCATTGGAAAGGTGGAGCTACAACCTAAGTTGTAGGTCTGTATTTGGATGACTAGGGAACTTCACATTTAGACACTCCTCCAGTGGTAGATCATTTTTGAGATGTCTTTACAGATGACTTTTCAGGTTTTCCTCTGGAGTGTGAGGTAAATTTTTCTATTGATCTCATTCCAGGAGTGGAATTTATGTCTATTCCTCTTTATATGATGGCTATAAATGAGTTGCAAGATCTCAAGAAGCAGTTAGAGGAGTTTCAGGCAAAGGGTTTTATCAGACCCAATACATCTCCTTGGGGTTCGCCTATCCTATTTGTGAAGAAGTCATATGGGACCCTCAGGTTTTTTGTAGATTATCTAAAGCTAAACTAGTTTATGGGAATTAACTGATATCTATTTCTAAGGACCGATGATCACTTTGATCAGCTGCAAGGAACCCGAGTGTTCTCGAAGATTAACTTGAGATCCGGTTATCATCAGTTTCACATTAGAATATCTGGTGTACCTCTTACAGCTTTTTGGATCATGTATGGTCTATATGGGTATATAGTTATGTTGTTCGGTCTTAAGAACATGCCTGTAGTTCTCATGGAACTGATGAACTGAGTGTTCCATCCATACATGGATTCAATCATGTTGTTTTTCATGGACGAAATCATTGTTTACACTCACACTCAATGCGACCATGATACCCATCATGATATCATTTTGAGTACATTGAGAGTGCATCAATTTATACAATGATCTAAAAATTCCACTTTTAGATGGATCAGATTCCCTTCTTGGGTCATGTTATCTCAGAGACAAGAGTATTAGCTATCCCATAGAACGTGAGAGCTGATAGCAGGCGAGGAACGTCTTTGAGGTGTGGAGTTTTCTAGGGATAGATGGTTACTACAAACATTTCTTACAATAATTTTCACGCATAGCAGCACTGCTGACGGGTCTGACCAAGAAGGGTGAGAAGTTCTTATGGCCAGATTCTTGTGAGTCATTCTTTCAAGAGCTGAATGGGAGATTGAATTCAGCACTGATATTATTCTTTCAATAGTTGGGAAAGAGATACACTATTTACTATGATCCTTCAGGTATTGAGCTATATGTTTTTCTTATGCAGCGAGATGGCGTCATCGTGTATGGGTCTCTACAGTTGAGGCCACAGTAGAAGAACTACCCAATGCATGATATAGATTTTCCAGCTACTGGTCATGCCTTGAGTTATAGGAGACATTATCTTCTGGGAGAGTACAATGTTGTTTTCACCAACCAAAAGAGTCTCAAGAAAATATTCACTCAGTGTGATCTAAATTTGAGACAGCACAGGTGGGTTGAGTACCTACAGTCCTTGGATTATTAACATGCCTATACACCTGGGAAAGGCAATGTAATGGATGACTTGTTGAGCAGGTGAACATAGATATAGGTAGTTTAGGAGGCTAGTAGTGAGTGACAACTTATGGCTCTGTTCTCTGAGATGCATTTGGAGGTGCACGATAGACATGGGAAGACTTTTTAATCATCTGTAGTGGTTACCTATACACTTCTTTGTCAGGTACGAATGAGGCTGCTATCAGACTCTGATGGTTTAGTCCTATGGGGAAGTGAATCCGGAGTGGTCCCTATTCATGGATGGAAAATAGGCGAGTATGAAATCTTGTGTTTCCATGGATGTGTATGGATTCCAGCAGACATACGCAAGGTGGTGATACAAGACATTCATTCATTAGTTTGGGCAGTTCATCCTGGAATCACCAAGATGTATCATGATCTACATCACCAGTATTTGTGGCCAGGTATGAAGAGAGATAATGCAGTTTTTGTCATGAGGTATTCCCCTTATCATCAGGTGAAGGCGGGGCATCAGTGAACAACAAGTCTTTTGCATCAGTTATTCATTCCATAGTAGAAGTGGAATTATGTCACGATGGACTTCATGATGGGTTTTACAAGGTATCATCAAGGGAATGATGTTGTATGGGATTTCATCGATAGGATAATGATGGTTTATCACATATTGATGAACAAGGAGACCATCAGTGTTGATGATATGGGGAGATTTTACATCCAAGAGATTTTATGTTGACATAGATTTACACACATTATTGTTTCATACAGATATACACGTTTTACGTCTCGGGTCTGGAAGGTTCTTCAGAAGGATGTAGGTATTTATGTACATTTGAGTACAACATATCATCCCCAGAATGATTGCCTGTCTGAGCATACGATTCCGGTTCCTGAGGATATGCTCCGAGATTTCATTTTGGACATTGGAGGTTCTCAGGAGAAGCATATACCTTTTGTGGAGTTTTCCTAAAATAATAGTTTTGAATAAACTATTCAGATATAAAATTATGGGGATTGTAGGGTAGGCCATGACGATAACCTTTATGCAAGCTGGAGGTAGGATTGGCAGCTTTGCGGGGACCTCACCTTGTTCTTGAGACCTCATAGCAGATAGAGTTGATTCAGAAGATTGTGGTTATGACACAGTCTCAAAAAAAGTCTAATGCTGATTATCGGAGATGACCTCATGAGTTCAAGGTCAGTGATCAGGTTTTCCTATGTTTCTCACAGAGTTTGGGACAAAATAGGATTCAGACACAGGGTAAGATTTCACCATGGTATGTCGGGCTGTTTGAGGTGTTGGATAGAGTCGGGCCGGTGGCCTATCGGTTGCAGTTACCTCTGAGGTACCGGGCTATTCACAACGTCTTCCATGTTTCATAGCTCCAACGTTACATTTCAGATCCGTCACTTGTCTTTCAACATGAGGAGGATGAGCTCAAAGTAGATGCATCATTTGAATAACATCCTATCTGGATTGTCAATCACACTATGAAGGTTCTCCGTGGCTGGTCCATTCCTCTGGTACAGGTGCTATAGCAGCACCGACGAGTAAAGTAAGATACCTGGGAGAGGGGGGGGGGGCAATGTAAGATCGCAATGGACAATGCTATTTGGGGTTTCATCTCCTATAAATCGCTAGGTAAATTCAGGGACAAATTAATTTAAGGGGGGATGTTTGTAAGAACCTGAATCATCTTTTTAGGTATGTTTTTCCTTTTTCTAGATTTTTTGAGAAAGGAGGAGTCCCGGTAAATTTATGAAGTACACAACCTTTACATTATGAGTATACACAATGTATTTCATTGCAGCTGAAGGCTGTGTGCTAACTGTGTAGGGGCCATACACACAGCCATGTAAGGATTTTTGGAGGCCGCTTAATGCGGAGTACGGAAAAGTCGAGTACATGCAGTGTACTCCAAAAGTACACACCATGCATTTTTTTCATTAAATGCTCCGAGGTCACATCTGAAGGACATAACCATCTTCTTCTATGTGTTCATCATCTGAGAGAGTCCATACGGCATCAAATATTCTCTGATACCCCGAGCCTCCATCTATTCCTTGAATCGACCATCGTGAGTTGCGTTGGAACCACAACGGTAAGATCTCTCTACTCCTATAGATTCATTTCCCGATTACATTTCTTTTCAATTTTATCATGGGATGAACATTTTAGAAATTTTTGTAGATATTTGGTGTTCTAAGGTTATTAAAGACTCTTGGTTCACGTATTATGATCTCTTGACATCGTGGTAGGTGGTTTGTGCCTTTGTATAGAATGTCTTTGAGTTTTTTGTGAAAATTACACCAATCCACTTGAACCGGGTATTGTGTGTTTCCTTTTTTTCCATTGTGTTTTCCTGCTCTAATTTTATTAATGATTAGAGGTTATAGAATTTTAATGGGGGTAATTTACTATGCTTTGGATGTTTTTCCCATGAATGTTTTGACTATTTATGACTGTTTTTTCTAGTTCTTCCTGTTAGGATATTTCCAACTCCATGCCTAGTTTTAGGATGGAGTGTTATTTTTTTCTGACATTCTGAGATACTGTAGAATGCTATCCACATAGTACATTTGGTTAATTTTTCCATTACGTGATGCGATAATTTTTGAAATTAAATAGGGCTATGAGAACCTAGTGTGGTAGACCATATGGTGAATAGACAGTAGAGCTTCTCTAGTGTTTATTATTAATACGATGTGAGACCACATGGCGAATTGATGTTGAGTTCTTCCATAGAGTGTCTGTAGTTCTTTGACGCATTCCACAGGGGGAATGAGACGTCGAGTGCTTCCCCAGTGTGCCTTTAGTGTGATATAAGGATGTAGGGGGAATTTATGGTGAGTGATTCCCCAGAGAGTATATTCTTTAGCTGAACCAGTGGGGTGAGACTGTGTGTGCCTCTCAGGGGGTTTCTAGTGCTTGTAGGTTGAAACATAGGGGTTAGGTTGTGAGAACTACCCATAGGTTACCTGTTTGTTCAACATTTTTTAGTGACTGCTTACTTTTTTGTAAATTAAATGATAGAAATTGTGGATTGATTGTTGCTGAGTACCTTCCTGTTTACTGTTTTCTGTACTTTTACCAGACAAATATTCACTGACTGTTAGACACAGATCTTCATGTGGTTACAGATTTGGATTTTTGTCTCAACTCTATTTGGGACATGCTATTTCGACGAAACAAATTATATTTTTTTAGGTATAGATAATAGAATGTTTCCTTCTACTTCAAGTTCTTGTTTTCATTAGATATGGAGTGTGTGGGACCAAGATGAGGCTTGTGATGATGGGGATTTGTTTATCTATCTTCCTTGTATTACATGGGTTTAGTACTGTATTTAGCATTGTGACTTGTTTGGCAGCTTCCCTATAATAATTTGTATCACGAATCATTTATATATTTTTCTCCAAATGTTTATTTATCATTCTTCCACTATTTCTGTTGTTTGGTATATATGACATTCCAATGATCTATTTATTTTTCTACTTCTATTGTATACTCTACCAATGAGGGAATTTTATCCCCACTCTCACAACTGAGGCCCTCACCGCTAGTCGACAGCCTCTGGCGTTCAGGGAAATGCGTTTGAGGCTATGTGACCAAGCAGGTATAGGGAGCCTCTAGGTGTCTTCCAAAACTAAGAAGTTACAGATTTCCTCACAAACTAGTCAAAATTGGTATAATACAATAATATTAATATCCATCGCATTTGTTCCATTTAGAGATATGATTCCAAACTAATTTCAACTCTTATTGTGGTTGGAACTAAACTCGACTAACTTGAAAATGTGAAATATATATATCCAACATTTTATTAAAGATTTATCATATGTTTGTTATATATTATTGAAAAAAACAGGATGTTATATTTGAATAATGTTTAATGTCATGATTTCAATCTAATGTAAAGGAAGTTGACCATATAGTATTTAAATGTATCATGAGGTAAAGCTAGTGTAACCTTGGTTTAGGATTTGTCTTTTGTGTTGGGAATAATGATTCTCTATCATGTTTTTCAAATATAGACTAGGATGTTGATGTAGTGGAATGAAATTCCACAAGTTGTTTCATATTATTCATAAAAAAATAATATGTGGTAATGTTGATCAAAATGAAGATAATTTTTCTAATGTGAATTAACAGGTATAATGCATCAACACAACCAAAATGTAAACTCAAATTATATAGTTGAATAACATATTAGAGATACTAGTGTAGAAGTCAAATAACAAATTTTGATCTTCTGATGCAATAATATTCCAATTTATCTCATAAAAAATACAACACTACACTCTCATACAAATCATATTGAGTTCATTTATAATATTATTAATGATAAGTATTATTATGTAATGGTCATGGAGGATAATTTTAGACCTAATGAACAAGGGAATTACACTGAGACTAATCCCTTGGCCACTCTATCATTTGAGAAGCCTCAGATGAATTGTTTTGTTCTACCACCACCCACATCTTGTTGAACGTCTAATAAATCACATCTTCCATGTTTCATATAAATAATTATAATCTGTTTTTTTACATTTATAATGTCTATTTGTGTTTATTATAAAAGTAAATAAAATAGTAAAGAATTGTGAATACCAAAAATACATGTGATAGAAATGTTATTCAAAGTAAAAAAATGGTTTCAATGATAGACTCTCACATTTAAGTTTATTATATGTTATAAAATATATAGGGAAATATGATTCAATGTAATAGAGTTTTATAGTTTTAATACGATATGAATGGTAGGGGGTTCCAAATAGAAGAATTTAATAAGGTAAGAAATTCACTACTGATCCCTATTTCATCACATGAATTTAATGGGGATATAAGATTCATGGGAAAAGGGGATTATATTTTGGAAATGAAATATAATACATGGTATTTGTGGAATTATTAGTGTCATGAAACATGGAATTATCTCTTTAATTATTATTTTCTACATAGATCATTATATACATGGACATAGAGTGAGGGATGAGTTATTTCATTTCTATCTAGAAAAAGTATGAATCTTGTGATGAATTGAACCTCACATTGGATTTCTAAAAAACCAATATAGTGATAATTTTGGAATCAATGTGATATTGGATGGAGATTGACATTTTTCTTATTTTAAATCCATTTTGGATTTACTAATTATTTTCTTCACTAATTTATATTGAAATTTTTTCAATGTGATTGAAAAAAATTGAGTATAGTCAGACAATGTTTGACAAATTTTTTAGAGAAATGGAATTGATTTGTTGGTGGTTAAATCATATTAATGTTATTCAAAAATAATTTATTCAAATGGTGAAAGCTGCATACTATTGAGGTTGAATTTCATTCTATGTTCACCTACTCACAGTTGTCAAAATAAAGTATTTCATAAATAGGAGTTGCGTGAAAGCATTACAAAGACAGAGTTCAATGATAAACATGAAAGTGGAGAATCCATTTTAATCAAATAATAAAAACATCGATGTAGTCTTGTGTTTTCATATCAATGGTGGTTTTATAATTCATTGATAACTAACAAA
Organism: Viscum album; assembly: GCA_963277665.1. NCBI lineage: Eukaryota > Viridiplantae > Streptophyta > Magnoliopsida > Santalales > Viscaceae > Viscum > Viscum album. Next base: position 2,014,071,964 of record OY728157.1, read on the forward strand.
ATTTGGTATAATTATTTGTTAATCATTATTCACATATTGGTGAATTGCATACAGTAGGATTGAAAAAAATATTTTGATGGAGGTTGTTGTGTGAAAGTGATTATCCTGATGATGTAATAATGAATAAGACATATTGAAGGAGTTATAGGAATATTACATAAGAGAAGTTACTTTTTTATTCTCAGTTCTATGAATATATAGTTGTACATATACATGGAGAACTATGTTTTATAAACCTCACATGGATAAGAATACTAGTGAAAAGTAAGATACTCAATGTGTATTTTTATGAACCATAGTTTTTTGAAGATACATATTAAAAATATATTTGTTTGAGGCCATACATAGGTGAATCCAATCCTATGTTATGTCATTCTGTTGTTATGGATAATCTAAGTTGAGTTTATGAATTGTAATGGAGAATCAAACTTTTGACGACATGTTGTAAAATAAAAAATTATTTATTTGTGATATAAAAGAGACCGTCATGTTTTCAAACTTAGGAAAACTTAATCTAAGTTATTGAGGAAGAAGGATTCATGTAATGTGATTTTAGGGAGATAGTATGTAGTTTATTAATGATAGTGATATTAGAACATACTGAGTATAGTTAAAAAATATCCACCATACATGGGAATATTAGTGGGTTCATGTACACTAACAAACTTTTATTTGTATTCTCCTCGGACTATACATTAGTGGTTCCCCATGTAAAATCAAAATGTATGTTATTCATTTCTATATTAATTATAGTGTATGTAAAACAAATGGAGATATGATTAATGACTTTCTTCCAATGAGGGAACATGATTTGAACTATTGAAATTAAAAAGATTACGTATTGATTCATCTCTCCCATATTACGGAAACATAGTTTTCAATATAGGAACATTTAAAAATATTTTATAATAGTTTTTTTAGAATTACTGTAATTTGTAATTTTTGTGTGTGAATATTATCAATATCCTAACAAGTATACAATACTATATTTGAGGTAATATATAACATTTTAAACAATTCCCTATGATAATGGAATGTGGGTATGAATAATTAGAATATATTTGTGGAATATAATAGATAAAATAGTTTATTATGATTATAATACACTTTTATAATTGAGATGATAGAAGAATAAAACAATACATTTGCTAAAATGATAATGGAATATAGGTGGTGGAATGGTGGAGGTTAGAATTGGAGGAGTACAGATTGATTAGTGAAGGGATAATTGATTTTGAAAAGGAATTTAATCAATTTATATCATACGAATAGTGTATATGTTAGTGAGGAAAGGGAAGAAATAAAAATGTGGATGTCAGATATAATGAAGGAGAGGGGTAGAGGATGATTGTCACTCCTAGGGTTCATAAATATTATATGGTTGGACTTGGGTCATTTGGTTTTATGAAAATGCTGGTTTTTGAGGTGATTCTGTTGATATATGTGTTGGAGTTGGTGATTTTGGGACCTTGTTGGATGAATAAAGAAGTATGAATTGTTATTTATGTGTGTTGTCTTTTATTGCCCAAACGGGTAAATCAATGCCTTTTGTAAATACATTGGAAAATAGGAAGATGCATTTCTGATTTTTATTTCAAAAATTATATATGTGTTATATATAACATATTATTAAATAATTATAAAGAAATTGGAGACAAGATGCTTCCAATATATTTTAATGTTTTATTGGAAATAAAGATGTTGGTGGAAGACAGGGAAGTACATTACATTCCTTAGAAAAAATGAATACGCAAAAGGTGGTAGATTAGAGATTGAATATCATAATTGATGGGGTTAATGGGTAAATCAATTGATTGTAATTGGAATTTAGGGATGTTTGGTTGAATATGGTAGATTAATTAATGATGAATCAATTACCCCGAATTAGTACTGTCTGAGTTTTTCCACTTTAGGTTTTGATGTTGGTGTCGTTTCCAAGTGATTACCATGTTTTTGGGGCCAAATGTCAATTGAATGTTTCTAGAAATGGAATATTATCAACAAAGTATATTTAATTTCATAGTCCAAAAAAATAAAAATTCATAGAGAGCATACGATGTTCATGGAATGGTGATGGAAAATTAAAAAAGGATTCTATATAACAGTACTATGGGGACCATGAAGTGTGGTACACAGATCATATATATTCACGGGAGGATCATAGTTCATTGTAGAATTGATTATCATGGGGATGTTAATTATTAATTACAATGAGGAGGTGATTTTTTAGATGAATTGGCCACCAAGGGAAAAGAAATTTTTGACAAGGATTAAGGATGGAAAAACAGTTTGTGGGAGGAGCATAGTATGCGGTGAAGGTTGTAAAACATTGAAACATTTGGGAGATTGGTTTAAATAAAAATTTATAATATTTTCGATATATAAAAGATGTTAATCCCGTCATAATTTTATAGTAATTTTCATTAGAAAACATTTTCACTCTGAGGAGGAATTCAGTGATGTGTGAAGAGTTCGCGAAGGAGGATTCTGATAAGAAAAGAGTTCGGGAGGATGAGTCTTAACAAAGGAGGATGTGGTTCATGGGCTATCATGTGATTGAATGAAATTTTACACTGAGAGTGATTTGTGATGTTGTTTGTGGGATTGATATCCCACAAATTAAAATTTATTGCAGGGAATTGGTGGCTCGAGAAGGAGCGGCTTTCCATAATACAGGGATTATCCATGAAGCATAAGGAGTACATGGGACATTTTCCATACATGGAGTAGAAAAAGTCCAGAAAGAAGAGGTGGTTCATGAAGTACTCCTACCACATGGTGAAACATAGTTCATGGAGGAAACATGCAGTCTGTAGGGGAAGTCAGATAGATCACAAAGGACTACGGGTTGTTCCTTCCAGATTCTGGGTTCGAAGGAGAAGATATTTTTTTATTGATAAGACATGTGAAATCTGACCAAGAAGCGCCATAAGATTATTTTACATGATTTTATTCAATAATAATAACACACACTTTTGGAGAAAAGTTTAATGTACTGCATGATTTTAAAATAATATCCTTTTCATTTTTTCCATTGGAGGGGATTTGTTTCTAGTGGATTTTGATTTATTGGAAGGTCTCCAAACAATAAAAATGATATATCTACTTTTGTTGAGTAGTGAATCTTATAGATTCTTGTGTTCATGTGGATGTGTGTATGAATTTTGTTCAAAAGGGAATGAAATATTAAACAATAGGAAATGTTTGATTCAAATGTAAAGAAAAATAGAATAAAAATATATCATAGATTCACCCACTCCACTCATAGGGATACTTGAATAATGACTAGGAATTATCAAATGATAGAGGAGGAGAGGCTTTTTGGAGGATTGTTATTCATAGAGATTAGTAATGAGGGAAAGTTAACACCATGGTGTAATGTGAAAATATGGGTCTGTTTTAAATACCTTATGATTTTTTTCATAATAAACAATACTATATATTTTATAGATGTAGTTTTATTGAAATTTAAATTAAATATAGTATTTTTTGATGCATATGAAAAGTGATGGAATAAAGGGTTGAAATCAACATTTTGTTGTAACTTTAAAACCCATTGTTAAATAAATATTTTACTATTGTTTCATCAATTATAGTATAAATATTCTTATAGTTAATATCCTTTCTTAGACATTAATTCAGCTGTAACCATGAATGAAATTTTTTCATGATTCTATATGATCATTGTGAAACCAAAATATATAGATTGTGATTTTATCCCAATTAATAGAGGAGGCATTGGAAGGGTGGATGTAAATTTTTTATGCCATTTTTCTAAATGACTATTGACCTAGATATTTTTATGGGTTTTTTCAAATTTATATGAAATTTATCCTTGATTTATGTTCGTTATTTTAGTATTATGTGTGTTTTATGCCTAAGGATGCATTATAATGGGACTATAAATTATTATATGGAGTTCTTGTACCTTGGGGTCACCCGATGAGTATGAACCCTGTTATGACTATTTTAATTTTTTGATTTAAGAACATAAATTATTAATATATGATTATTAATTATGATTTGGATTATTAATTGTGTTTATGGATCTCATTATGACCATGGAAATAAGGAATGGATTACTGTTTGATGTTAGGGGCCTTTACATGATTGAGTCTATTGATCATTTTATATTATTATGCTTTTTGGGCTTTTTCTAGGATTATTATTAAAAAATTTGGATGATATGGTATGATGATCCACTATAAATTGGAATGAACCTTTTTAACCTAATTATTAATATGAAAAAGACTTATTGTTAAACAATTCATTTATAGTGGCTTAGTTGAATGAGCAATGATAACATAATGTAATGATTAATTGATTGAATGATTTAGGTTTGGTAAGGAAATTAAATTTTCAATTTTAAATGTAATTTAATAAGGGGTTTGGATTAATGTATAATTTCAAAGAGAAATATTTTATTCTCATTTTAATATAAAATAATTATGATTATTTTATGTACATGGAATTTCTAAAATAAATGGATTAAATAGGAATTCAATTTGACATATAGATTAAAAGGTTTTTTTTGAAATTATATATAAAAATAAATGATGTGTTTTCTATAAAGTAATGTTTCATTGTGTTTTTTCTAGGGTCCTAGTGTGAGTATGAATACAAATTATTCTATTTTATAAATGAATTTATAAAGATATTTTTTGGTTTTTATTTTAATAGATTTCTATAATGGATTTTTCTAATTTCTATTTTCATTTATTTTTATTTCTATTCTAAGTCCTATAATTTTTGTCTATTTTTGGATTGGTTTTATTGATCATTTATTCATTAAAATGTCTGAAATCATCTCAATCGATGGGTATTTTCTGTGAAATGGATAAATGATATCCTAGAATGAGAAAATGATATCGTATTTTTTTTGTAGTCAAAAACAACTTCCGTAATTTGTTTATGATTTCATTTTAATTTGGAAAAAATTTATTTTTCATTGGGTATTATATGATAGCTCTTTTAATAACAGTGGTGTTGTGGGTGTTTTGAGGACCTAATATATGTTTTTGTCCTAGGTTACGATGAGTGTATTCTTCTAGGTGGGTTTTTAAGTGATTGCGTCTCATTACATTAATCTAGAAAATTAATTATAAAATATTATTATTAAATTTTAGTATATTATTTTTTGAAATAGTATTTCTAGAGGATGAATATTATTGGCATGATCTAGGGTGAGGCATGGATGGTCTTATGGAGGAGGTAATATAGTGTCTCTATAGGCGAACCCTATCATATATACCCATATGTATGTTAATTTAAGAGTGTTTATATTTTCCTGAATTCATGTATTTTAGAAAAATAATAAAGTCCTATGGATTCCATAGATAAAATTTTGGGTATCATTAATCAATATGTTCAAATAAGGATCTCCAGTCAATGTTATGAAAACTGAAGTCACCCGAAAAATATTATTCATATAGGGAGAGGAAAATAGTTAGGATAAAAAGAGGGATATGGTGAGTCCTGAGGAAAAAATGATGTTCAATAATCCTAGGATGGACCTCCAAATGTAACATTATATATATAATATTGTTACACCTAGATATCATGGTTTATATATCTTTTCATCTTTGTTATGGTTGGGAACTCCCACCTGAGGGTTGATTGGTGTTGATATATTCTATGAGAAGAAAAATTCTTCTAGGTCATGATGTAAAATGACATGGGGTTTCATCTAGAAGATAATATCAAGAGGTCTAGAATGGGAGATATGTTAAGGGTCCCAATTATTTTCAATGGAAATTGTTGATGGCTTTTCATCAGGTTTGTGACTCCCTTTGATTGAGTTATATTTGGATTTTCATTATATTGTGGGGCTGAGATAAATTATGGGACTTATAATAGGATATAACTCAACCTAATGTGGATTGGGTTTTCAGGTCTTGGGAGTCATATGGTCATTTTTGGGTTACTTGTGAAAATTGGAGTCAATGAATAAAGAATTGGAATGGTTGGGATATTTGAGTAATGCCTTTATTGGAGGAGCTTAGACCACCCTGAGTGGGGGTGAATCAGGGTGTCAACATTTCCACTTCTTTACTGGATCCTATTCTCATGTCAAGAGAACATTTTTTAAACCTCTATGATTTATTAGCGTAATAATTAAAAAATTCCCAATTAGAAGGAAAAAATAATAGTTTTTACTTGGTTTACCACTAAGGCAAATATCCAAGGTGCATACGCCGATAGGTTGTCGGTCATACCAAATTACACTAATTTTAACAATTTGTTGATTGAAATGGTTCCAGCACAGTCCCTATATCTCATGAAAAATGGCTTTACAATTTTTTATGGATATCCCACTACTTCCCTTAGATTAATTCTATTGACTTCCCTAGTTCCCTGTCGTGGTAGTGGTATCACTCTGTTTATCGACATGCTGGTCAAGACAATAGATTTTCATGAAAAGCCTTTGTATCTATTTTAACAACCCACTATTTTATAAGATATAATCATTTTAGTTTCTTTCATATCTTATATTATACACTACACCAATATTATCTTGCGCTATACGCAACACCGTACTTGCTTGCAGTATATGCAACACTAATCTTGGACCGTGTTACACATAATTTCATGTTTGTTTGATAGTAGTTATTCTACGAAACATTGAGTATATATATATATTAAATGTATTTTATACATAACAAAAAATTATTCATGCACTACATGAAACACTAACTTGGATTTCATTACACGCAATCACGACCTTTCTCAATAGCGTGTGTTGTACGCAATACTGGGTTTTACTAAACAATGATATGTTTTTATAATATTATTATGAACTAGACGTTATGAGTAGTATTAACTAAATTTTGAAATTTATAACATTATTATTCATCTTACAAATTTTATAGAACATGGTATAAGAACAAAATAAATATTTCGGGTAAAATATGTTTTTTTTAAAAAATGCAGTTTTGCCGCCTTTTGATGGCACACCCACGTTAAATCTAGTTTTTGACATGTTTAAAATTTCAATTTTACAAAATAAAATTCATCTTTGGAATAAGTATATAAAATTTTACCTTGGATAAATTTTTCATATTATTCTAATAACATTCATATTTTAATGAATAGTTAAAACACACTATATTTTAATTAAAAACAACATTTTTCATCGAAATAATTTATGTGGTTAAATTATAATATTGAATGGTTTTAAAGTATACAAAGAATATATTTTTACCATTTAATATAATTTATGTCATTATCATTGATTTTACCTTGAATTCATAGGTTAAATCAATTCAATCTTTTCCAATGTTTTAAACAAAAAACCCATTTTCTTTAGACAACGGGATTAATTTTAATTTAATTTCTGCAAAATTTGTGTGTTGAATTTGGAAAAATGGATTTCATATTTGGAATAAATGGGTCCAGATTTTGTTAATAAGCTACTTTTTATTTTTGGGCTTTATGAATTGTAATTATGGTAAATAAAATTTATCATAGTTAAAGGAAAATCGGGTAATTAAGAGTAAATATAAGATTATAAAATTAACCTAACAACTTCCAAAATCCTATTGGATGATTAAACGTCGACCCATATCACATAAGGGTCTGATTAGAATAATTTATTGGACTTTTTTCAATGATAAAAATTAATTATTAATAAAACCAATGAAAGTGACAACATGTCACTATCTTAAATCTTATATGTATATTAATTTTAATTTTGTGATAATCTTCATTAAAACTTCAAACATGAATAGTCTCCATAAATCTATTGAAATTATCTACATCATTTGAATTTATTTATAATTTTTATGGATTAAATAATTATCATTAATTGTGACACAATAGTGATGCAGAAATTGTTTATCTAGTGAAAAATTCAAAATATAGTTTTTATTAAACTAATAGTGTCCATAAAAGGCTCAAAACACTGACCAAAACTTATTGGTCATGTAAATGTAAACCATAATCATCCAATGGTCGAATATGTGACCACTGGGAGCCTTATAAAAGCGATTATGACACTTATATTATTTTATTTTAAGTAATAATATCAAGAACGACCAGTCGAAACACATACGATAAATGAAATGATTTTACCCAAAACGCTACAGTAACATGGAATTTACAAAATAATGGGAAATATAAAGTCATAAGTGAAAAATATATTTTATCATAAAAATGAATATGATTCGGTAATATGTCATTGACATTATTTAAATAATTATACAGGAGGATCGGATCCATACGAAGCATATCAGACCTAAGGTAAGGGATACTTTTTCAATCTCATTCTTATCCGAGATTGTTATTCGTAAGTATTTACTGGAGTTATGGGTATCATCCATGACCATGTTTTATAACAATGTTTTCATGTATGTTTAATGTCCTTTTTACCCATTTTTTGACTTTTACTACATGGTATATATGGAATCCTTCTATTACAAGGTACTTTTTGACTTTTCCGGGAAAAGTACTAGAAGTATATTTTTTGTAACTTACACGGCATGAAAAGATTTTTACGATTTTATAAATCCTTATTTTCATGAAGCTTCCTCCAAAATAATTCATGAATAGTTTCAATGAAATCATTTTCTTTTAAAATTTAATGTCATTTTGTGAAAAGAAAATGATTTTCAAGATGAAAGGATATTTTCCTCAAGAATTCATTTCAAGTGCTTTATCAAAACCATTTTCCATCCAAGATGACATTATTTAATATGTGTATGTTTCAAGTATAATGTCTCCATTATTTCCATGGTTTGATTATTCTTATGATGAAAAGATATCCATTTTTTTATATGGATTATGTTATGATATAATGATGTTTAATAATCCCATTTTATTACATGGGTTATGCTATGATGTATGATTTATGATTTTGTGGCACAAGTAAGAATGATTTCATTATGAGATGGTTGGGACCTATATGTCCTTCTAATGCATTTGGTAATGATTTATATCTCATGAGATCAACATGGCGGGAATGTTAGTTAATCTGTTTTAGTGTTACAGGTCTGAAACAAGGAGTGAACTCGATTCAGAAAGGGACTTTGTCTACTAAGATGTCCTTGGAAGCAATGCCTTGGATACTATGGAAATCATGACATGTGCTGAATGGTTTCCACAATTATATGTTTTACTCCCATGATATTTTATCATGCTTAATGTTTCTTTATGATCTTTTCCTTACGTACTTCCATGTTTTATGTCATTGCTGAAGCTTTCGCTGTTTAAACATTATGTTGATGTTTTTAAGCTCAAATATATATGATTTGTTTTATTTTATCAATTATTACACTTATTGAGTAGTTGTTCTCACCATTTATATGTTTTATTTTCCCCAGGATAGAAAAAAAGGTTTTAGGTAAGAAAACAAAAGGGTTAGATCGATATGGGAGATATTGAAGATCTTTCAATAGGATTATATGTTTATATTCTGAGTTTCCAAAGATAGTAAACTATTAAGGTCCTTATGTGTCTGTTTTTGTTATGTATTAAGTATTCCGCAAAATTAATTTAATTTCCATGTACGTCACGCTTTGGGTCTATACAGTTGGTATCAGAGGAAAGGTTTAGTAAACCTTTGGAAACTATGATGCGAGATCTTTATTGAGATCCCCAGATATATTTATAAGGTATGTCTAGGGATGTCCATAAGGATAAGTATACGTATAGTATATAGTCCTAAAACTATGGTAACGATCCTAGAATTTACCCTAAGAGGTTAGATATTTAAGGCACTCCCCCTTGATTATGTTATTGTCCTTGTTTGATTTTTTCCTCTCACAGAATTCTTTTTTTGTTTTATTATATGGAGGGAACCAGAAGGATTTCGGTTAACATTGAATCCAATGGAAAAATTGGTCACTATGAGAAACAAACTTGCGTAATGCCTAGAGAGAAAGATATCGTGATTATGCCGAATCAGTCATCGCTATATATGATTAACAAGGTGAAATTTTGTGGTATGCCTAATTAATCAAAGAAGAGGAAGATAGACTTTTATGCATGTTCGCATGTTGAGGAGAATAAAGAAAGGAAGATTGAGATTTCTAAATAAAGGAAGAAGAACCTTGAGGAATACCTCAAATGGAGGGACATATGTTATATGTGTGGGGAAAAGGGTCACAGAGTGGCCGAATGTTATGGAGTTCAATGTCATATTTGTGGAGAACATGGGCATTATCCAGCTCAATTCCCTAACATAAAAAGTATCTTCTAAAATCAAGGAAGGACTTATTCCAGGACAATCATTGAAGAGGATGGATTGAAGTGTTTATGTATTGGTATTCATGAATAATTTTGTTGAGGAACTTTTATGGAGTATTAGAAAATTTTTATATTAGTCTATTGTGGTTTTCAATAATTTTATGGTACTGGTAACCATGAAAAGTGATTTCAATATTTTGGAAAGCAGATGATATGCTCATAATGAAGGGATAAAGAGAAAATGAAATGTTTGACAGTATTAATGAGCTCATGATTGATATAAGGACTAAGTGATATCATGGTTTGAGTATATAGAATTTTGAGGATTTTGGTGTGTGGAACGATTTAACTTTTGACATCACTCATGTTTTCAGTAAGATTCAATGGGTATTCATTTTTCAAAAGAATACATGATTAAGGTATTCACATGATTGGAATGTGACCAAGAAGATATACGAGGGATAAATTATGGTATTCACGTGCTTGTTATATGACCTTTTTAGTAATCATTCTCTTTATATAGTGAGTTTGTAAAGAAGTATTTTGGATAAGACTAAATATTGGAATGGATATTATTGTTTAAGGATAGAAATTTTTGTTATAATAGTATTGTTTTAGAGAAAGGATAACCTATAGGACGGGTGACAACCCGTCGCATCGGACAAGGTTGTGGGAATCAAACCCACAACCGAAGTGTGACTGGCCTTTATCGCCTACCACTGGCCTACAAGATGTCTCTGGTTAGTAGAAACTAGTTTTATTTTATTAAGCGGTATGATATATGAAGTATAAGTTCATTTTTGGAATCATATACGATTAACCACACCATAGATGGACTTATGTATATTTTATTAATTTTTCTAACCTTTAGTTTGAAACAGATGAAATGAATCATCATTCTATCACATGATCTACTAACACTTCCTGAATGGAAAATTCAACTTCATTTATTTAAGAGATGGAGTGGAAATTGTTCAAGGCACGAACAACTGTGAGATTGTACAAAAAAAAAATTAAGTATTTCTTTTGATTCAAAAATTCTTTATCATTTGAAAAATGATCCTGAAAACCAAATAATGTTTTCCTAGTGCTCTTATATCCGATGAATCAGATGGTAACTTAGATCATCAAAAATTTATGGCTTTGTGATTGTTTTCTATTTCATAGCCATGTTCTCTACCACTCTCTATTAGAACATGATGGTTAGATTTTCCTCCATATCCATATTTTCACCTATAATCTCCTATGTCGAAACCCAATGCTGAGTTACCTTGGGTGACCGTTACGCTTCTAACTTTCTTTTTTAATGTTAAGTTTTAGTGTTCCTTTATTACTATGTGGGTTTCTATGAATAGTAAACAATTTATAACCCCGACGAATCTCGAGGGAGAAATTCATTTTAAGGGGGGTAGAATGTAACAACCCGATATTTTCTAAGATATATTAATTTTAATATCTTTCATATCTTCTGTTGTACGCTACACCATGATTATTTTGTGATATACGCAACACCGTATTAGCTTGCAGTATACGCAACACTAATCTTGGATCGTGTTACACACAATTTCATTTTTGTTTGATAGTAGTTATTCTAAGAAACATTATATATATAAATATATATTCAATGTATTTTATACGTAACAACAATTTAGTCATGCACTACATGAAACCCTAACTTGGATTGCATTACACGCAATCACGACTTTCCTCGATAGCGTGTGTTGTACGCAATACCAGGTTTTACTAAACAACAATATATTATTATAATATTATTATGAACTAGCGGTTATGAATATTATAAACTAAATTTTGAAAATTATAACATTATTATTCATCTTACACATTTTATAGAACATATTATTAGAACAAAATAAATATTTCGAGTAAAATAAGTATTTTTCAAAAAATGCAGTTTTGCTGCTTTTTGATGGCACATACACTTTAAATCTAGTTTTGACATGTTTATAAGTTCAATTTTACAAAATAAAATTATTCTTTGGAATATGGATATAAAATTTTACCGTGGATAAAATTTTCAAATTATTCAGATAACTGACATATTTTAATGAATAGTAAAAACACTCTTTATTTTAATTAAAAACAACCTTTTTCATCGTAAAAATTTATGTGGTTAAATTATAATATTGAATGGTTTTAAAGTATAAATATAATATATTTTAACCATTTAATATAATTTATTTCATTATCATTGATTTTACCTTGAATTCATAGGTTAAACCAATTCAATCTTTTGCAATGTTTTAAACAAAAACCCGTTTTCATTAGACAACATGATTAATTTTAATTTAATTTCACAAAATTTTGTGTATTGAATTTAGAAAAATGGATTCCATATTTGGAATTAGTGGGTCCAAATTATGTTAATAAGCTTCTTTTTATTTTTGGGCTTTATGAATTGTAACTACGGTTAATATTATTACAATAGTTAAAGGTAAATCGGGTAATTAAGGATAAATATAAGATTATAAAATTAACCTAAAACCTGCCAAAATCCTATTGGATGACTAAAAGGCGACCTATATCACCTAAGGGTTAGATTAGAATCATTTAATGTAATTTATTCAATGAAAAGAATTTAATTATTATTAAAACAAAAGTAAGTGACAACATGTCACCCTCTTAAATCATATAAGTATATTAATTTTAATTTAATGATAATCTTCATGAAACATCGAACATGAATAGTCTACAGAAATCTATTGAAATTATCTACATCATATGAATTTATTTATTATTTTTAAGTATTAAATAATTATTATTAATTGTTACACAATAGTGATGCACAAATTGTTTATTTAGTGAAAACCCAAGAATATAGTATTTATTAAACTAATAGTGACCATAAAAGGCAAAAAACCCTGACCAAAACTTATTTATCATGTAAATTTAAAATATAATCATACAATTGTCGAATAATTGACCATTTACAGCCTTGTAAAATCGATTATGACACTTATATTATTTTATTTTAAATGATGCCAAAGTTGTCACCTTCATAATTTAATAAATATAACATTTTAAATATTGTGATTATAAGATGATAAATTCGAGTAAAAGTGTTATTGTTAAAGTTAATATATTTATCTTCATCATAGGATTTTATTTTTAATTTTTATGAAACAAATAAGTTTATTAAATAATTATACAAAAATGATGTAGTAATTATTTTATTAAGAGATAAACAAAATAAATGGTTTTAAAAATAATAAAATACATGTTATATGAACTTTTTAATGTTCTCCAATACTTTTATAGATACATATGACCTATTATGAATCTATTAACGCTTTTAGTTCAAACATATCTTCTGTATATATTTTATTTAAATTCAATGAAATTAATAGTGTCAAAATTGACACTATTGTTATTTTATAAAAATCACATATTATAATATTGTTTAAAAATCAATAAAATATTTAAAAATTATGAATTTAAATTTATATGGTCTAAAATGTTATAAAGTATCAAATTATAGACAATTTACAACAAATAAATCATTATTTTGTTTAATTTAAAATTTAGAATGTTATTACCACAAATAAAATTAAATTGATTAAATAAAGATAAATCAAGTTGATAATGTTTAAAATAAATTCATAACAGTTATAAATTTTATTGATGGATGATATTACAACCCTATATCATCTAATATTCTAATATGAGACATTTTTAGAGGTTTATAAGTGGGGATAGATTTATTATAAATTAATATTTTTAAGATTTCCAAAGGTGCCCCTCTCCTCCCTTATAAAAGGGCACATCCTCCCTCTCCTCCTCACACCAATTTGAGCCTTCATGTTCGGCCAACCCCAGACCATTTCACTTACCCACTTCCCTAGAAACATCTTATAGGTCCTTGTATTCTTCAAAGACCAATTTTAGTACCCTAAGAGGAGGTCTCAAAGAGGCGCTTCAAAGAAGAGGTAATGTCCGTTACCAATTCATTCAACATTATTTCTTCTTCTACTTCTTATTATTTAGTTTTTTCATTATGAAGTAATAACATCAGTATCAATAATATACTGATATGTTATTATAATTATGAAACAACCCTATTTCACCATCTATCTATCCTACGGAAAATGAAATCACCGTGCGTGCGTACGTACGGAATACAGTCTCTACGCCGTGGTGTAAACTATTTTCCACCACCCCCACAATTGTATGGGTATAATGGTGTAAATAATGATTATATATAATTATTGTAAATTTATATTTATTTGGAAATATTATACATACACTTCAATACAATTCAATGATCATGGGAATGATATCATCGCTCGTGCGTGCGTACGGACTACCGTCTCCACGACGCGATGAGATTCATTCTCCCTGTTAACCACACATGAATGATCATAAAGTTTATATAATGAATAATAATGAAATATATTAAATAATAATTCAACTGGATTTATGTATATATATATATGTATTTCATCTATTTAGTTTCATTCAATACAATAAGGAAACGAAAACGGTGTTCATGCGTACGTACTGCCTACCATCTCCATGAACGGTGTATTTCATTCCTTTTATAAATCTATAGTATATATGTATATTATGAATATATATTATATATAAATCATGTTTTAAATTCTGTAATTATTTAAATCAGGATATAATTAATAATATCATGAATGACATGTTGAAACACATACGATAAATGAAATGATTTTACCCAAAACACTACTTTAACATGGAATTTACAATAGAACGGGTAATATAAAGTCATAAGTGAAACATATATGATATAATAAAAATCAATATGATTATTTAATAAGTCAATAACATTATTTAAATAATTATACAGGAGGTTCAGATCCATAAGAAGCATATCGGACCTAAGGTAAGGGATAATTTTGCCATCTCATTCTTATCCGAGATTGTTATTCGTATTTATTTACTAGTGTTATTGTTATCATCCATGACCATGTTTTCTAATGATGTTTTCATGTATGTTTAAAGTCCTTTTTACCCATTTGTGAATTTTACTACATGTTATGTATGAAATCCTTTTATTATGAGGAACTTTTTAACTTTTCTGACAAAAGTACGAGAAGAATGTTTTTTTAACTTATACGACATGAAAGGATTTTTACGGTTTTATAAAGCATTATTTTCATGATGCTTCCTCCAAAAGATTTCATTATCATTTTCAACGAAATCCTATTCCATTAAAATTGAATGTTATTTTATGAAAGTAAAATGATTTTCAAGATGAATGGTTATTTTCCACAAGAATTCATTTCAACTGATTTATCAAAACCATTTTCCATCCAAGATGAAATTATTTCATATGTGTATGTTTCAAGTATAATGTTTTCATTATTTACATGGTTTGATTATTATTATGATGAAAAGATATCCATTTTTTATATGGATTATGTTATGATGGCATGATGTTTAAGAATTCCATTCTATTACATGGGTTATGTTGTGATGTATGATTTATGATTTTGTGGCACAAGTAAGAATGATTTAATTATGAGATGGGTGGGACCTATATCTACCTCCAATGAATTGGGGAATGATTTATATCTCATGAAATATACAAGGATGAAATGGTAATTTAATCCGGTACAGTGTTACAAGACTGAAACGAGGAGTGAACTCGATTAAAAAAGGGACTTTGTCCACTAAGATTGTCTTGGTAGCAATGCCATGGCTACTATGGAAATCATGACATGTGCTGAATGGTTGCTATAATTACATGTTTTACTCCCATTCTATTTTATCATTCTTAATGTTTCTTTATGATCTATTCCTTATGTACTTCCCTGTTTTATGTCATTTCTCAATTATTTGATGTTTAAACATTATGTTCATGTTTTTAAGTTCAAATGTATATGATTTGTTTTATTTTATCCATGCTTACCCTTACTGAGAATTTGAGGTCACCCTTTATATGTTTTCTTTTCCCCAGGATATAAAGAAAGGTTTTAGGTGAGAAAACATAAGGGGAAGATCTTTATGGGAGATGGTGAAGATATTTCACCATGATTAGAAGATTATATTCCGAGCATCCAAAGACACTAAACTATTACGGTCCCTATGTGTCTATTTTTGTTATTTATTAAGTATTTCGCAAAAGTAATGTATTGTCCATGTACGTCATGCTTTGGGTCTCTACATCTATTCAGAATGAGACACTACTTCAATAGATTTACCAAATTGATGATATTTTATATTCAATTTTCTCATTTAGTGTATTTACTGAATGCACTAAAACTTATTGCCTTTTTTTCAGAAGAATCATAATCTCCAGTTTTGGTTTTTTCATTTCTAAAAAATTTCATTGATTCTTTTAATTTTCCCTAATCTACAAACCATGACTTCTCTACGGACTGCCCCTAGACTGCATCGAATTCCTTCTCTTCCAACAACCCCTGCTCAGCGTACAATGCCTACTCTGCATAACGCTGTTGCTTTGCATACTGCATCTGCTCCGCGGATAGCGGCTGCTCCATAGACCATGTTTTCTCTGAGCACTATACCTGGTATGCGCACTGTGTCTCCTCCACGCACCCCCTTCACATACACCCTCATATTACGACAACTCAATATAACCTCTGAGCACTTCCTCTACATACTACCTTCTTGTACCACCTTGGCATACCATTTTATCCTACCACAAACTTCTCCATCAACTTCTATGAATTATTTTATAACTCACATACAACTTTTTTGAAAGAAATACATCTCTTGATGACTACTCTTTCCAATTTTGTGATTCAATTGGATTTCGTGTACCACATCCTTCAATCCATAATCTATCATGCATACATCTATCGAACTTAGTTGAGATCTTCCACAATGATTATACATTCTAATAAAATTTTCTCTAACGTAATGATGTGATGTACACTCCATATATTGTAAAATAAGAACACAAATTTTCCTAATCCATTGTACTGAAATTTTCAATTTGATGCAAGCTTCAAATCAAATTGATCTCAATCCACATATGGTAATTCTCCACCGCATATTGGAACCAACATGAAAACTTCAAACCATAAATTGTACCGTGTGCCTGCCGGTACACACACCTCATCTCTTCCACTAATGATGGGACATTCCACATCCTGCAAATCCTTCTACAGCGAGCCATTTTCATTTCTGTGACTTGTTCTGCAAACCATTCTGCATAACTTTCCCGCTACATGGTATGCGGCTATGAACAGTTCTAGTACATGGTACCCAATATAATTAATTATTATATTTCATTTTCAAAAATCATCTAATTTCATCATGAACCTTGTCTATCATGACATATAGTCATTAATGTATCACCAATAGCATTATTAGACTTGTACATGGAATGTACAAAAACTATACGACCTTCCAGTAACATCATTCATTCTTGACAACATTGAATATAACTGGAATAACTTTCTTAGCTTTATATGATCATTATTAAATATTAAAATCTCTATATGATCCCTCATGAAATAATGCATGTCTCTTTAGGTAGTATCTTGCATGGACTCTTTGAATGGTGATTTGTTTCCTGAAATCTATATAACATGAAGCCCTTCAACACTCTCTGTGATGATTTCATTATTTTAAAAATGTATATACTTTGATACATGTTTGTTGAACATAATATATGCTCAACAATCATACGAATTTATCGCCCACTATAACATGGGAGTTATTCTTCATATCCTTCTTTATTTTGTTTCTTCATTTAAAACTATTGAAAACAAATAAAATCTTATACACCAAGTGGTCCCAATAATATCTCCCTTTGTATTTTGTTTTCAATACAATAAATTCCTTCAAAATTAATGTGTAAATATCAAAATGATAATATTATCTCTCCTATTTTTATTTTTATTATCTATTAACATTCAATCATAACTTTCATTTCACATTCTCTCCACCTTGTTCAATATAAATAAATAGTTCAGGGGAAAAGGGTATAAGTCCATTCATAAGAAATTTCCCCATAAAAAATTTCACTATCCATCTACTTGATCAATTCTCTGTGTTGTAAACAAGAGTATTTGATTTAGACAACAAGGTTTTCTATTATTCAATGATAAGGATAACTCATGATATGAGAACACTTCTACTTTCTCTTTAATGGTTTTCTTGATTAATTATAGAATAATGTAATTCAATATCATTGTGAATAATCAACCTCAAACTATTTCACTCACTTCAAAAAATTGATCAAAAACATTCAAGTGAAATTGGAAGGATAAGTGGCCTTGGGGAACATCCATTATTCTTATGTCACACTTTAACTCAGTTAATCCCCCTTTAAAAAATGAACTTCATTTTTAGTAACCAAGGATTGTAGATTGAGAAATGTGAAAACTTTTACAATTACATGATCTTCAAGTAATTTCAAATGTAATTGATATTAATACAAAGTAAATTGAATCTTATTGAAATTAAAACTCTATAAGCTTCTTAATTTTTCTCCCTCTCATAGGAAACACACATAATAATCTTCATCAAATTAGATTATTCATTATTTTCATCAGTTAATATCGATTTATTAATCTTTCAAGGATGGGAAATTCTTCTGATTGCCTATCAAGAGTTGACATCACCCATTACTTCTCAGGTTGTCCCCCAGAGATCATGTATCCCCTTTAATTCCATGATCAATTAGCACAAATACAATACACAAATGATTAATGGAATAATGGGGTTCCTCCTTAATTCTTAAATTTAATAAGACATGTTGAGATGGTTTTCTCAATAAATATGATCCATTTTCTCAAGACTTCATACTTTCACATCTTAACACTTGTACTGATCGATGTTATTGTGGCATGAATCTCTCCACAATCACTTATTCTTTATGTGTAGATTTTTTTTCTTAATAGCCATCATGAATGATATATTATTACTACTCTTATGGACTACTTGTTTCATTGGTATTAATTATTGACAACCTTGGGAAATATGACTGAATTTTATACATCCCTCACACAGATCACTTTTAACAATTTTGTTTTTCTTGGTTTTCAATATAACATGCACTTTTTCTTTATCAAGTGACTGTTTTTCTTTCCCATTACCAAAATCCTTGGCCAGTGCATTTTCCAGATTCCTTACTCATTCTAACTCTTCTAGACAGATAACCAACTTGTCATTTAAAAGTGCTGAAGTAGGTACAGCTCTATTACAAAAGTTCATCTGAGTGTTATGCATGTTAGTTGCTCTTTTGGAGAAATATCCCATCGGTTTCATGGATCTAAAAACCAAGGTCTTATCTTCTTCACTACATGGGATCTTATTGGGGAAATTGTTGTTTAAAATATTCTTCTTATTTATTCACATTGTTTATTTTTCATTCATAGTTATCTTCTATAATCTTTTCTTCTTATCATCTTTTGATGCACTTTGAGATGAAGAAATGTCAATTTTGTGACTGCTGGCATTTCTTACTTCATAGATGTTATCATGTAACCTAAATATGTTTGTAGTATATAGATGCTTCTGAATCTTTGGATGTGGATTCTTCCACTCTAGCTTGATAAACCTTTTAATGGGATTCCATTGTGCATTTTCATTTTGATGATTGTACCCACAATCTAATGCACAATTCACAATCATGTAGCAGCACCAACATTCATTCACAAATAATTACTTCTCGATATCTTCTATTTAAGGATGTTGGGTATTCTTCTTGATTTTTTTCTCTCTATGCGAAAATGTCATACATATTTTTAGCTTTCTATCCACACTAGAGATGGTGGAAGGTAACTCCTCACATTTCATCATTGATACTTCTTTTAAATTTATCTTCCACCTTACACATCTTGTGATAACAAATTTAGAAAAATTATTAGACTATGGTATTGATGGAACCTTATTTATCTCAACTACTTGTGCAATATCACTGAAAGATGTAATGATATTCATATCACATCTTGGAGGTCTTTCAATTTTACGTTCCTCCAGTGATGATTGAGTTTCAACTCACATTGTTTCTTGAGATACATCATCAAAAGATGTCATGATCATCAATACACATGATGAAGGTATTTCAGCTTTAGAATCCTCTAGTGGACAATGAGTACCCGTATCAATTGTTTCATTCTTTTTTAAATGATCAATATGTGTCTCCTCATGATTGGTTAACTGAGATTCCAATTTTAGATATTCCACATTTAGGATGATCTTATGATCGTCAATAATGATAATCTACTCTTTACAAGTATTATTCAATCTTTCAAAATCATATTCATGCACAATAAAATTGTTTTTAAAAGAATATTTGCGTTCCATGATCTTATTAGAAGTTTCATTAAGATATAATATTTGGTATTCATTTCACTTATTCATCTCATCTTCATTTGAATGGATCCTTTATTCCATATTCTTATTGACACCGTTCATTTCAATGAGTTCAATATTTCTAGAGCCCTTATAAATTTCTAAAATATTTTCTTTCGTAGCTCTTTTCCATATGGTCAGCTATTATTTCTAATTGTGTGATCTCAATTTTCAGTAATATAAAAATTCATCACAAGGAAAACAACTATTTCTTCTGGTATATCATACAGATAGGTTCTTAATTTCTCTTTATCAATTACAATATCAAGTGTGTTAAAAACTTGATCAACATCTGACAAACCACATTTTTGGGCATATTTTTAATTCAATAAAATTTAATTTTTTGATGATTTTAATTGATAAGAAACTTGTATTAAAATATATTATTAAAATAACTGTAATTTTTAATTATATAATTAATATGAGCTGAATTGTGAAAATTACTTAATTCTGAATTTTTTACAGATTTTTATGTCATTAGTAGTTGGGTAATTTATTTAAATATATATTTCCAAATTGAGTTATTTTTTTAGAATCCATATTTTATTTCCGTCCTCAATGTCTTGTAGACTAGGGGAATAATACATCAGCATGTGGAATAAAAAAATCAACGAAGTTGAAGAATTTTTTGGGGCAGAAAGTGTGGACCCCACCTCCATAACAAGCATCCATATCATCCTACACACAAATAATTGAAGTAATTACTCCTAGAGTAGAACTAGAAAACATAGATGTTCCTTTAAAACTAATTTGATGGAGTTGTGATGTAGTTTTGGTTTTCATTTGATGTCTTTATTTTAATGGAATATTCCTAGAACCCGCATCAAGAAAAAAACCTCCAATAGAAAATTCATAATGCATACATACGATTGAAAATTAAGATACAATTAGGAGGGTGACATTAAATCAGATTTATTCAAAACATTCATCAAGGGCATCATGCATGAAGCAGCAAATTAATGGGTCCAAAACATTAAAATATTTGTAGGACATAAATAATCCTATAAAAAGAGGGGAGCTTCATCCTCTCAATTCATTACAATCCATCCCTACACCGTAAGAGGCACCAATGAGAGGATGGCAAGATCTGTTTTGAAATTTTATTTCTTTATTTTTATTCTTTTAGTTTTCTTTTACATGTAATACATTTATCATTGTTATTAAAGTGTTTCTAATTTTATTCTTCCACCCCAATTCTCTTCAAATCTCATACTTATTCTCTCTATTCCATTTTTACATTATGATCTATATGCACTTCACCATGTAATGTGACCGACTCGATTTTTGGACCCGAGGGAGGTTTCAAGGTGTTCGTTATTATTATTCTACAATTCAAAATGTTTTTATAGAATTTGTGGTGGAAGCGTTAATATTTCATGGGTGTGGTGGTCGTCTAACAATACACTATTTGAAAAAAAAAAATTTATCATTGATTAATCATTTTCACCCTATTATCTTAAAATAATGTTTCATACAGTGGTGTTGGTGTTGGTATAAGGGATGAAAAAACATTTAGTGAAGTGTGGCCTTGTAGGAATAACAATCTCGATTGAGGTGTTACCCTACATGATTATTGGATGAGGTGTGGTATGGTGTGTAGGAAACATGATAAAATCACACACTCAATAATAAATAGAGAGTAATTCAATAACCAGATTTCCCTAAATGATTTATAAAGTTGAATTTAAATAAAAAATACATAATGAATGATCTCGTATTATCCTACCATATGACCAAGAACATTCTCCCGTAATTTCATTCGGTTTGATCCTAGATTTAAATTCTTAATTTCTTTTCATCCAAAACCTTTAAATATCATATTTAATATTTAACAAAAAAAATAATTAGAATAGGTAAACTAGAACGAGTGATTGAACAGATTTTAATGCTCATCAGGTGAGACGACCTCAGTCATCCAATGCGTTTCATTATGAATATAAATTTGATCAATTACAAGATCATGTGAGGTAAAAATTTGATCAACATTCACACTTTTGATTGAATCCATATGTTTGGTGGAAACTAGATCCAACTACACTTTACATTCGACACCTGAAATTTCATTCACTATTGGAAAAGCATGATGAACAAGAAACATAATATTCTACAGATAAAAGGGACTTATTCAACTATTTATTATCATTACATTTCTTGTTCGTCATTGTCTTCAAGGGTATAGGCTTCTACATAGAGATAACTATGAGATCACTTATATTACTTATCAGTATTTAGTCATGAAATAATATTCAAATCCAATTCTAAATATAATTATTTTATTGTATCTAACATAAGTAAACTGATTCCCTCATATAATAAGTGATGGAACCTAGACATCCCTGAGAGGGGGATGAATCAGGGAGGCAACATTTTCCCATATTTAAATGATATTTTTTACCAAATTGATTGGGAATTGATTAAACTTTTATGAAAGATATGTGATGTAATGAAAACATTATCATGAATATGGAAAGTATAACACCATTTTACTTGGTTCACAGCTAAGGTCTATATCCAAGGAGAATGCACCGACATGTTTTAAGTCATACCAAATTCCACTAATCTTTACTAGCAATGGATTACAATGGCTTAGGCATAGTCACTCTGTCCCAAGAAACCTACCATTATAATGTTTCAGGGAAAGCCCCCTACTTCCCTCAAATCAAATTTGTTGACTCCCCCGGGCTCACTACCTTATGAGCGATCTCACTCAGTTTATCGACTACCTGTTCACTTAATAATATTTTAATAAAAAGTCATTGTCCATATTTAGAACAAGACATTAATTGAATTGATGTCAAAAATTGATGCAATTTTATATTCATTTTTCTCCATTAGTGCAATTAATAAATTCACTAGAACTTCTTCCTTTTTTCACATGAATCACAATATCTCTTTATTATGTTTTTTGTTTTTTGAAAACTGTACATGATTTAGCAGATTGTCTCCAATAATTATTTAATGAATACTCTATATATCATTCTTGCTTAGTGTACCATTCCTTCTACACATACTACACCTACTCAGCATACCGTGCATTCTCCACACACCACACCTAGTCTGTGTACCGCCTCTACTTTGCAAACCATGCATGCTCCATTGACTACGCCTACTCGGAGTACCAAAAATGCTTTGCACACCACCTTCTTTTACTTCCACCATGTACAACCTGTGCGTATCAACTTTGTGTACCACCTCTGTGTACCACATTCGAGTACCTCCTTTGAATACCATTTCATCCTTTTCTGGACTTCTTCCTCAAATTCACTGAATTGGTTCATCTCACCAATACCACATTTTCTTATGAAAAATATCTTCCGTGGACTACTCCTTCTAATTTCATAAACATTTTTGGATTTCACATACCACATTGTCTTATGAAATATCTCTCATATGTACCACTTTCTGACTTGGACGTGTTCTTCCACTACGATGATAAATTCTTATTGAATTTCCTCTGACAAAATAATGAGATTAGCACTCCATATATATAAAAATAACACCAAGAATTTATATAATTCATTTTATACAAATTTTCAATGTTGGACAATTATCACCTCATACTGAACTCCATCTGTGTATGGTAAGCCTCCACCAGGTACTGTTATCCACCTGTGAATTGCGAACCATCAGCACATACCATTTTTCTGCTGGTCTGTGTGCTGCATCTCTTCCGACAAAGATGATCTATTCTGCATACCGTAAATCCTGTGGTGGTTATACATATTCAGTACCACAACCCGTTCAATGAACCATTCAATGTACCTTTCCCACTACAATGAATGTAGCCACAAACCATTCGTGCACATGGTACTCAGTATATGATCTGAGGTATGCAGTTTGGTTCCATTGCTGATTTCTTTCGACAATCCACATATCGTTAACTCCTATGTTGAAATCTTTCTATTTCCAAAAACAAAATCTGGATTTTGATTTCCAGAATTTTGGAAAGCACTGGTAAATGATACCACCCTAAATATATTCTTCAGCAAGAAAATCCATGATAAATCCTTGTCATATTTATTCTTCAACAATCATATTCTTTCGTCACAAGCCTTATATATTGTGATATATAGTCATTGATCCATCACCTTTATAATCATCAGACTTCTCCAGGGAATGTATTATAAGATCAATGTCATCTATAAACATTAGTATTTCTAGTAAAAATTGAATAATAATAAAATCATTTTCTAATCATTTTGTGATCATTCATAAATCATTAAATATTTACATCATCCGTCATGAAATGATGCATGTATCTTCAAATAGGTTCTTGAATGGTCTCTTTGAATGGTGTGATTTTTCTTGATCACTTTATAACTTGATGACCTTCATCTTTCTCTGATATGGTTTCATTGTTATAGAAAATATATCATCTAAGATTCTTGTACATTGAACATAATATCTATTGAAAATTTATCTTAATTTATCACTCTAAATAACATTGGAGTTCTTTTTCATCTCCTTATACATTTTTATCTTCATTGATAACTTTTGAGCAAAAATACAACCGAATACACAAAGTTGTCCCAACATTTATTGGTGAGATGGATGAAAATAACATTAGTTGGTTTCATATTAGTGAAAAATATTTTATCAATGTTATTATCCCATGAGTAAAGATAGTGGAATGTATGCTTTTGGGTCATTTTCTTAATGTTCTTATTCCAACTCTAAATTCTAATTGGTTCATAGGATTGGTTGTATTGTAGTGTGAAATAATAAGTGTAGGAAAATAATGATAATGCTTGAAATTAAATTTCATGATATATATAGGTTTGAACCCTATATTGTGAGAGGTGGAAAAGTTGTATACATTTTTATGAGACCCACCATAGAAATGGTTGATATTGAGACTTGAGTCATTTCCTCAACATGGGTGAGAGTGTCTTTGTGTAGGGGTATATTATTATGAGGTTTGTGTGGTATAATTTTCCCAAAATGTATGATATGTGAAATTTTATATACTGAAATTTCGTGGTAAAATTATCTAAGGTGTATGTTATATGAGGTTCCTTGTACGAAAAATTCCTAGGTCTATGATATATATGTTTTTACAATAGGATGTGGTCCCACCTCATTAGTGACTTTTTATATGAGCTTCCAAGGGGGTGATTCCACTGAATGGATGTTATTTGAGGTTATAAGGATGTAATATTCCATTAGTAGAATGTTATAAGAGTTTCCAATTAGGGACAAACTAATTGGAGACTAAAATATGATGTTTTGATGTTAGATGTGGTTCCTCATTGGTATTGATTTTCTATATGTGGTTCTAGGTAGGAACATCGACATAAAGAGGATGTTATATGAGGTTATATAAAGGGACAATACCCTCATGTATATGATATATGAGGAACTTGAATGAGAACCCCACTAATGGCATGATATATGAGGTTCTAGTATAGGATATGGTTCTTCATGAGTATTTATTTTCTTTATGAGGTTCTATGTATGGAAGATGCCTCGTGGTGTATGCTATATAAGGTATTAGGAAGAGATTATATCCCCATGTGTATGGTATGTGAGGTTTTATAGTAGGATATCTTTCCACATGGGAGATACTACTCTTATATTTTTCAGAGTTGAATATGGTTTCTCTTAGGTGTTGTTATGTCTTTCCTAGAGACAACTCACATTGAATGGAGCATGTAACGATGGGTAGGATAGAGGCATAATTTTCACATGATGAACTGACATGTGTGATTATTTTTTGTTATCAATTTTCATCATAAAAAATTCATATTGATGTTTTTATAAGGAGAAATTATTCATAGATTTATAAGATATATGATCACACCCTAAAGAGGTACCTCATTTCATAAGCAGTCCTTATAGTTTCCTTTTAGGTTAGAGCATAGTTTGGGTAGCAGATTGGGATAGGAATATTTATGTATAATTGGATATGGCATAATGGTGTGGCATGAGGACGATTTTAGAGCGTTTTGTATTATTTTTGTTTAATTCATAATTTTGATCATCTTAGTGAGAGATCAGTTTAGATGTATAGTTGTACGCTTCATTCCATTTCATAAAGAATGTTTTGGATTATTTAGGTTCCCCTAATTATAAATTATCAAAGATTTTTGTTTATATTTATGATATCAAAGTTATTGACTGAGAAATATAAGAGTTTTTCCCTCTTCAAAAATCAATGACCTCTAGCATACAGTGTGGTATGCCTGAGTTCATTTGGTACCCAGGCTGGGAGGGTAGTGATTTTTCTCTACCAGGGGCATTAAATAGTTGTATTGGAGTTCATTTTCTATTAACATAATTTTTATGGATATGGAATACATGTAATATGAATCTTATGGAACATGTTATGGAACATATAGTGGTGAATATCAACACCATTCAAGTTAGATTTCATTATTTCTGGAGTAATTGGATTTATATTCTTGGATTTAAATAATATAGTTATGATATTTATACAAGTACCATGTGTGTATTTGATATTGTTATTTTTATGGATTAACTCTGGGTCTATAGTGTACAAATTAATCTATACATGCTTCATATTAGGAGTTCTTAATTCATATAATATATGTGTGGTTGTGCGTGACTAATTTTACTAACAACGAGGGTTTCATCTATTAAAATTTTAAATAAAAAATCATACTCTATTTTTCAATTTAAATTTTTGGGGGAATTATAATAAACTAAAACATGGTAATTCTTGATCAAATTTCATATGGATATTTTAATATATTGTGTTATGATGATAGAAATTCCATCCATTAATGAATGGGATGAAGAAATATATTGATTGAGTTGGTTCAAAAATTGGATGTCGTGGTGGTAGTTCGATATTGGAGGGTTATGTATGAGATGTGGTATGATTTCAAGAATATGGTTTCCTAAGGATGTGGATACCCTTGTTAGTGTTTATATGGGAAATACAGAATACCATGGTCTTTGATGTATAAAGAATAAGGACTTATTTTGGTATTAGGTTGAGGATTGGAAGGATGGATTGATTGGATACCTAATTATGTTTAAAAGTAAGGATCATTTGTATTTTTGGACATGTTGGATTTAGATGTTGTTTTTTATGGGATTAGAATCAGTAAATTATGATTGTCGAACCTAGGAGGAGTAGATTGATGTTTGTAACTATGTGTATTTGATGTTGTTCTCATATGGTATTGGGTAATGGGGTCAACCATATTATGGGTGAGATGCAATAGTTTGTGAAGAGTGAATATAGGGTGGTCCATGTGAGATGATATTTATATATAAGTGTATCATGGTCAATTTCATGGGGGTGTGTGAACCAAGATTTCATTGAATCTAACTCATTATAGTATATGTTCAGATATTTAATCATATTGTGTTGGATTATGGATCCATTTGTATTTGAATGTGATCTTGTAAGAAGGTAGATATAAACTAGTGAGATGTTTCATACGTAGATAAATCTACCTCACATAAGGAGAGTGAGGGATGGCTTGGATTTTAGGAAATTACTCGATGTGTTAATTCATTTTCACATTGGTTCAGAAAAATGTCAGTTTGTCTCATGGATTATTAGAATGGGTAATTAATGGGTCTAAAGGAATTCTTTTGTGTACTAAATGAATTTTTGTGATTAAACTACAATTGATCAAGAATCCATGGTGTAGTAAATATGAGTTTGTCATTGGAAGGTGTTGGCAATGTTGAGAATTCCATGGATCGGATGGAGTGACACGCATTCAATGTTGAAACCAATTTAGATTGTTGTCTAATGAGTGTTATAAGAGAAACCATATGTTTGGGGTTGAACCATGGGTTGTTAGAGAATGTGTCCCTTTTGTGGATGAATTATGGGGAACAACATGGATGATGTTCTTAGAATGACACGAATGGGTAGCAATTAGTTTATCATTGTAGTTTTATGGTATGGATGAGTTGGTCACATCTAGTCATTAAACTCAATAATGGATGAAGTGTAGGCCACAGAGATGGGGAATTTTAATCTAGTAAATTGATGATAGGGATATATTCAGGAACCATGCCTTGTTACCATCCAACTCGATATTCGACCTAATCAAAGACATTGCTCGATGGGTGTTCAAGATCCCCACGAGCTGGAAAATAGTGATGGGAATTAAATAAATTTTAATTAAGAATGATTTAAGTCCAGTAAACTAGGATAAGAAACCTAAAAAATTTATCATTCAATAGTAACCACAAATGATTAGAAATATATATATATATATAATGTGATCTGAATACAACACATACTATAAATATAAAAACAAATTCTAAATACAAACTGATACCGAACACACAAACAAGATCTCTATGTGTCATGTTGGTCACATCTAACCATAAGAACAACTAATCCAACAACAAGAACATAAACATGGAATATGGATAAGAAGTGGAACCTTCAAAACAACATGGGTCTTCCGAAACATAATTGTATATGTATTGTGTGAGATTCACTTCTCAATAAGTAACCACCAATGAAATAATATATTTCTATTCCATAAAATAGTCCATTATCACTATTTTAAAAAATATATATAAAAATAGGGTTTATCAATATTATTAATGAACAAATATTTTTCTTTTTTAAAATAGTAAACACTACATAACTCTTTGTCAAAGGAGATTTAACATTTTGAATCAAAACCATGGCCAGGGAAATAACAAGAAATGATGATAATGAACAAGAAGCATAAATGAAAAATCAATTGAAATAAAATATGAACAAGAAAATATAGATAGAAACATTTGAAATTTTGTAAAAATCCCTAGACCGATCCCTATATTTACTCAAAGTAGACTCACCTTATGGAATATGATGTTACTAAATAGTTAATAACCAGATGGCCTCCCTAAACTGAGTAATGTAATGGCACATACCACCAAACCCTATCAAGTAATAGGTTTTACCAAATAGACTCGTTGAGTTTTTCAATATATCATAACTCAACCCTCTAAATGATTCATAGGATCCCCATGTTTATAGTAAAATGTTTATATAGGATGCCCTCCCATGTGTTTCTCTCCTTACCTACCTCCGTAATAATTTTCTACCCCAAACACAGACACAACATATAATATATCCCAGAAGATGAAAATCCTTAATTAGGGTTTACTTCATATAACAAACTAACTAAACATTCTAACAGTTTTGTTACATCACATATGATTTCAAAAAAATTCACAAAACACATTAATTATCCAATTAGGTTCTGACATTATCAAAGACACATTGATTTCTTAACATTATAAAGTGACAATCAATCCATAAATCATGTCTATTTCAGATTAAATTTCAAAAAATTCATAACCATTTTCAAAATCTATAAAATCAGACACATTCAAGTGCTCAATGCCATATATTCTTTTATACAGAATTCAACGTCATTTCCATCCTTATTTCAAAACCAAGATGAAAACACAAAACACACTTAAAGTGGCCAATCATGATTCCATTTCATTTAGGAACCAACGATATTTAATAAAATACTAAACATGCCAGAATATTATACATAAATTATGAAAACACACAAGTGTTATTTGGAAACAAATATAGTAAAGTTAAAAACCAAGAGATGAAAAGGGATAGATAAGTGTGTTGAATATTAGGTTTTATGTTAAACATTGAAATCAGCTTTTGTGTTCCCATACATTAATACACTATATAAACAAATGGATATTCCCACATCCAATGGAATACCACAAGTAGTTTTTTCCAAAATTATTTACAAAGAAACATCCCATATTTTCCAATTATCCTAAAAAACCATAGTAGAAGAATCCATATGTTACACAAATCTTGGCCAAATAATAATCCAATAAATATAATAATATATATATAAGGTAAAATACCACTAAAATAAATAATTTTTTTTCTAAAAGCTCAATTGAAATTTTATCAAACACATTAGGTGTGCATATACATAATCATATTTAAATAATAACTTCAAAACCCCCATTTTTAACATATTATACCAACACCATAACTACTTAATCAAATAATGAATGCATCCCAAGAATGTGAATAATATATATAAAATTATTTAATGCACTAAAACATAAATGGAATTCATCATAAAGGGAATGTATTGAGGCACATACCTCAACAGTGTGTGAATACGATATAAATCATAGAGAATGAAGAATACAGCGCGAAGATTAATCATCACACCCTAATAATCAAGAAAAGAAAACTACACAACTACCATAACATGTAGGGTTTTTTCAAGAGAGTAACTACAAAAAATGAAACATGAAATTGATATAGGGGAAGAATAAGGGAGTAAATAGAGTCCCAAAACACTAAAAATTTCCATAGATATTTGGATGAGAACCCATGGAGGAGGAGAAAATGATGAGAGGGGGGGGGGTATGAGACCTCTTCATGTGACAAAAAACAAAGAGGGAGGGTGATTGATTTAGGGATAAAAATAGAGGATGTTAAATTATGGATTTTAACATTTTAAAAATCCGAGCAGCTCATAGGGCTTGGCAGTATGGTTTACCAAAATTATTGCCAACCATGCGTTATCTACTTTATAATAATGAATCAACCACCCAACCCACCTACATGGTTTGATTTACCATGTGAAAACTATATGGTCGATTCTATTCCAAATACAACACCTTCATCACATGTACATGGGATGGGACACACAGTTTATGAAATCGTCCGCCTAAATTGTCTGCAGGATAAAAAGCCTCCCAAAAAATTATAAATCATAAATTTTCTTACCACAGATCAACAAAAACCTCAACAAAATAGCAAGGATCAATACAAGAATAAAATAGTAGTGTTTTCAAATTTGTGGTGTGAAAATTATCCCCAAAACAAAAACACTCTTCCCTTAGAATGTCACCCTACCAAATGTTTACCGAAACGAAAATACATACACGATCAAAATTGAAATAAAACTAAAAACCTCAGGGTGACCCTTTTATTATATGTGCACACCTGGTCGATCCAGAAGAATCCACAACAGAAGAGTGATTGGAGGACACAAGAGGGTTGAACCCACCATAAGAACTCAACTAACACACAAGCATGACATTGACTCATCCCAATGAGGGAAAAACCATAAACATTCCCATTTTAATTAAAAAAAACCCCACCATAACCGGGAACTCCCAACATAACCAAACCTACCATCTCTACACAGGATTAATGACACCCCAACCAAAATTCAAAACATCCCACACCAGTAAAAATACCCAGAACAAGTGGATTAACCCATTAAAAAAACTTAATCATGAACAAAAATATTGTAACCATCATCCATTAATTTCTAAAAACTCTTGAACATACTATGAAATATGAACTAACAATAATGCCAACCCATGAAAGTTTTAAGAACACTAAAAAATAACATTTGATTCAAAGAATATCATTAATATAAAGAAAATTACCTAGGTAATTATAGAACTAGTCCATCACGTGTTTACAATAAAATGATGAACATTAAACAACTAAAAAGGATACAACAAGGAACATTTAAACGTCTCTACCCCAATATAGTAGACAAAACTGAACCATGGTTCTCCACACCTTAGTGATTCTCAACTGCGTGGGGTGTCCACTAAAGAGCTTATAGTTAGAGCCATGACAGTTGATGAGTCTAATACCTCACATCTAGAGGCCAATGTAATCTGACCAAAAAATATTATTCAAGTGATTATTCTTACAAAACTTCTCCAAAAGACCCAGATAGCTGTAGTGATGGAATATCTTCAAAGGATTGCAACAAGAACGTTTTGAATGCCCAAACCGACTAAACTGGTGTCACACAAGTGACTGTCATAAGGAACATGAATACAAAACCACAAGAATATACGTTCTAGACATATGATCCTCCGAAACACACTTCAAATCAAATTGCTAATATTCACAAGCAATATAGAACACCAAAATACCAACTTCCTATGATCCAGAAACCAACACGACATAAAATCATTTTCCACCAACTTCTTATAACCATGATTATGGGAGGAGGGAGCTCAATCCATGGACTTTGAAAGAATCCACCAATTAAAGTTGAATCCTTCAACAGATTTTTCAAAACTACCTCTAATGAAAAATGGAAACCAGTTCTTGATGTGGTCATCATAGGACTTCTCCATCCTCTAGCCTTGCGGAATACACATTAGCACTTTACTTTTCATCTTTTTCATTCCCACAGGTATCAATCATCTGACAAATATGGTCATATACTCTTAAAAAATCATCCCAACATGGATTTATGGTAGGGAAAACATCTTCTATTCTACAAAATATAAATCCTAAAAAAACCATGAATATACTGAAATCTAATAGGTTTGGGAGTTCCTCCCAATTAGATGATATACTCATCCTCCTATATCTATTTCACTGACTATAATGCACAACAATCTCTATAAAATATAGGTAATCACCCAAGAAGAACCATAAATTTGTAATGACTCCTTAGAAATATTGTGGACGTTTCTGGGGGGATTATTTTGAATAACACAACTAACAAGGAACCTACATCAACATCCCAGCAAAACAATACAAAAAGATCCCATCAAGCTAAATAGAATAGGCTCTCCAGCCAAAAACATAGAAACCAAACTAGAAAATTAACATTTCATAAATCATCACTTCTTTTAAAGTTTAAAACCACTTTCTCCAATTTCCATATAAAAATATTGAAATCAATTTTCTCATTCAGTGGCATCAATGAAAACCTAAGTAAACCATTAATTTAAAATACTCACACATAAATTCCTAAGAACCATCAATTATTTGTCAATACATAACTTCTTACATTATCCATAGAAATTTTCCAACATGAACATTCCATATACACCCTCAAAAATTTTAACTTTCATATGGAATACCAATGGTCATGATTACCATTTCGTTATCAACACCCACAAATTCTCCAAATTTTCAATCCAAAACATTTTCATTTAAAACTCAATTTTACTATATCAAAAAGACATGAATGAAACCATTTATTTTTCAAAAACAATTTCCATTTCAAAAGATCACTTACAACAAAAAAAATAGAATAGAAGCCAACTCACATTTACTAGAGCTGGCTAAATGAACAACTCACATCAATCACCCAGAATGACAAACTAGTGGTCATACATTACATAAAAATTTGGATGTAGACGATGCCCAAAGTATAAATAACCACTAAGAGGACCTTGAACCATCCACTAGGGCTCTGAATGGTTCACTAATCTATTTGAGGTACTGGCATGACATATTATTTCCTCTGTTGTCATTTTATAGTCCTAAAAATCCATGATAAAATAAGGATAGTGTTATCGAATGATCATGGAAACTCATGTTTCTCCATGAGTGGTGGTGATCCGGAACAAACCCATGACCAAGCTCTTGACCCTAGGGAGTCCTAATTTCTAGTCTTCATGAAGACCTAAATAAAAAATTGCTTTCTATAATACTTTTTTTTCATGGACCATGTTGGGAATGCATCCAACACGACATCTGAACAAGTCGGAGACATGGTCTGAAGGTCGTTCACAATCCCCATTGGCTAGAAACTAGTGTCAGGAATTAAATAATATCTATGTGGGAATGATTTATTGCAAATAAAATAGGATAAAATAAATAAAAACAAAAAAATCAACACGGAGTAATAATCACAACTGGTCCAATATATATATGTATACATAAATGAACTCATCATAATACAAAAAAACCTGAACAAAAGAAACTAATAAAAAATACCAACTGAGACCATAATCACCAACTAATAATTACGTGACTACTTAGTCGCCTCCAACCACAATACCAATTACTCTGAAAATGATCACACGAACTATGAACCTAAAATATATGAAAAACCGACAATGAATCTTTGGACTACAGACATAGAATGGTAAAGGAATTGTGTAATCTTTAAATAATTGATGGAAACCACCAAACAATCTGTATGTTTACTTTTCCAAAAACATTACACTTACACTAGTTTGAAATAAATATTTGAAAATAGTTTTTTCTCATTTTAATTAATGAAAACATATTTTTCTTTTTAAAACATTACACACTACATAACTATTTTTCTTGTAGGGTTTTCTGATTAAAAAGAAAATCCAAAACCATGTAAATAATAAGTGATTGTGAAAATCAAAAAGAAGTATAAATGGAAATCCAAGTGAGATATAATATGAAAATGAAAAAATAGATAATAACCATGATAATTTCATAAAAATATCTAGGGTGATATTTGGATGTACTCAAGTCGGACTCACTTGCTGGAATATGGTGCAGGTCTGTAGTTAATAACCACAGGCCGCCCAAAACTAACCATTCTAGTGGACCATCCCACAAAGAACAGTCAATTCAGGTGGTAACATCCCCTATCATATGGGTAGGTATGAAACCATCACTAAAACCACTAAAATAATAATATAATACCCATAATAATACTATAATCTATAATTTGGAGGACTTACGATGTATGACTAACATTACCTGCCACAATCACACTTTCCAACCCCAAATTCTAACACTGCCTATATGGAAATATTCAAGGGAAAAATCATTAATAGGGTTTCTCATAATATAACAAACTGATCGAAAGTTCCAATATTGAAATCACATCAGATATTCTTTCAATCAATTTTACAAAACACCCTATGTTTATAACTGGGTGTTCATATATGAAAAACCACATACATTTCCCATCATTACAATTTCCCAATAATGAATTACGTAATGTCTATTTCAAATAAACTATCAAAAAAATTTCAAATATTTTCTAAATCAATATAAACAAACACATTGAAAAGTGAAATGAAAAAAGAGCCCTCAAAACAAATCCAACTATAATTATAACCTTATTTCACGACCAATTTGAAAACACACATCAAATATACTGACTTCAAGAGGAATTCATAATTATTTCGAAAAAACAGTCCTTTATAAAATAAAAAATGATCGATAATATTAAACACAACATTTCAAAATACACATGAGTCTTATGGAAACATGGTCTTTTTAGATAAACACAAATAGTTCAAAAGGGACAAACGAATGTGTTGAAAACTACGTCATTGTTTAAACATGGAGATCATCATTTGTGTTCCCATCCATATGTGCATTGTCAGCATAGATGGATGTTCCCTCAATAAAGTTAATAGAAAATGTAATTTTAAACAAAAAATTTACTATGAAGCATCATATGTTTTGTAATTAATACAAAAAATCACACAATAAAAATCACCACATTCCATATATCATGCCAAAACTATAATACAATAAATTAAATAAAATATATATAAAGAAAAGTATCCCTCATATGAAAAAAATTTACATTAAAATATGTATTTAAATTTTATCAAAAACATTTTGTGTTTATATATATAGAAATATATACAAAATTACCATGAAAATCAGTTTGAACAAAATCTACCAACATAAAAACACAACTATCAACAAATAGAATACATCACAAACATTAAA
The DNA here is from genome assembly GCA_963277665.1 of Viscum album. Classification (NCBI taxonomy): domain Eukaryota; kingdom Viridiplantae; phylum Streptophyta; class Magnoliopsida; order Santalales; family Viscaceae; genus Viscum; species Viscum album. Next base: position 2,014,107,893 of record OY728157.1, read on the forward strand.
ATCATATATATATATAAATTTTTTAAAAGAACCATGAATATATAGAGTTAAATATATTGGAAACATATTGACACACCTACCTCAATGGTGCACTAATGAGACCAAACTCTAAAAAAGGAATAATACACAATGAAGGTCAATATGCACACCCTAACCCTCATGAGAATAAAACTACACCTCAACACCGACATATAGGGCTAATCCAAGAGAGATCCTAACAATAAACAACCATGAAAAATAGGAGAACAGGGTGTGGGGAAACCTAAAACAAAACGCTAAAAAATCACTTTAGATCTTTGGAGGAGCACCCATGTATGAGGAGGAACTAAGGAGAAGGGGTTTTGGGACCCATTAATGTGAAAAATAGACCCAGAGGGAGAGGATAAATTTAAGGATTAAATATAGTGGTCTATATTATATATTTACACATTTTAAAAATCTTGACAGCTTTCTCAGCTTGGCAGCACTGTGTTCCAAATAGGGCCCCAACTGTGTAGTAGCTACTACCTAAGAAGGAATCGATCGCACCACCAAACCACATGGTTTGAATTACAATGAACAAATAATGTGGTTGTTTATATACCAATTCCATAATCAATTAAATAATAATCATTTATGGGCCATAAGGATTACTAAACTAAGCGACCAAAATGTGTGTCAGATAAAAAGCTTCTCGAACATCCAAAAATTCAAAAAATTTACCCTGAAAAAACATGAACTTTAACCTAACATTAATGTATCAATAAATGGATTAAATAAAAGGGTTTTTATGAATAGGTTGTGAAAGATTGTATTATGTTTTTTATCATCGAAGTAGTCCTAGATGTGTCCACCTCATAGTAGAAGGGTAATATATGTATTGAGACTGGTAAGTCGAAAGATGAGATGAAACTGGGATGAAAAAGTACATGAAGATCTGATTTTATCTTTTTCCATATAAAATAATTTATTTTGGATTCATTGTAGTTGTAAAGTAGAATATATATTTTATAAATGGTATTGTGATATAATTGGGCTTGGTCTCAGTGTGAGATGTATTAGTGGTGCATGATTTCTTATAGAGAATGTATGAAAATATGTTTGGGCGGTTGAGTATCCCTCAATGTGATTAAATTAATATTAGGGTTTAAACATATTTTATAGATATTTGTAAAATCCATTTATTCTTTTAAGAGTTACAAAAACATGGTCAGGTGTTATACTGACTTATTAGTAGGTGTAATAGAGATGATTTTTGAAAATATTGACTAGAGAGGGTCTAACAAGTGTTTTTGTGAAAAGTGGGGTTGAAGTGAGGTAAAACCCACATCTAGTGTGAAATATTAGGTATAATGGGAACGTTTCAGGGAAAAAAATCTGAAATTCAAGAAGAATGGATTCTGTATTCGTGTTTATTGTTTGGAGTTTCACATTATAAGAGTATTTATTGTTCAAAGATGGAATATAAGGAGTTTGTAGTGAATTTATATTTTTTGATAGATAGGTTGTCTTGATAGAATTAACACAATGGATTATATATATATATATATAATTAAAATATAGATCTTTGGTAAAAATATTTAATTTTATGATTAGATTATATATGGTATAAATACATATGGTTTGGTTTGGAATAAGAAACAGGGAGTGTAATCATATTTTAATATGTGTACTATAAGTAATGAGGTGTTTTTAGATGCTTCTCATGAATGATAATCATTAATGTGTGGTGTTTGTAATGACTATCAATGTTATGGGTTGTAAAATTAAAATGCAATAAGATTTATTATTCATAGAGTGGGGGATTATTTGATAATTTTGAATTGGATATCAATTTTGAGTGTTTCTAGTTCTGTAGTCAATGAATTGGATGTGTTAAAGGGCCTGAGATTTGTTTTGATTTCATGGGTGAGAGTTGGTGTAGTTGCGTTGTGGAATTTCCATTATAATTTGGATAAAATTTAATTTTCATATCATGATAGGTTATGTTAAAATCAATATGAGTCGATGATCAAGAGATCACATTATTTCCTATGAGGTACCATAGTATTGATGTAGTTGGGAATAAATGGTGTAACAAAATGGTAGAATTTTTTGTGTTTTTATCAAAGGAAAATATCTAATGTATGAGAATCTTTGTATGGTTTTGATCACCACCCCATGAAGAGAATCATTAAATAATAAATTTTCAATTATTATAAATTTATATTATATTTTTACTTTTAATGAAAGTGAAAAGTATATACAGTTGGGACACTTCATGAATTATAGTATAAGGTGATATGTTGCATCATGGAGTATGTAGTTTATGGTAAAAATGGGGGCACACCATATAAGGAGGGTGTTATACAATGAAGTCTTGTGCCTTGAGTTTTGAAGGTTATTCTTGAATTGGGTAGGCCCAAAACATGATTATGGAAGCCATATCCTATGATTATTGGGTGGTATAAATTCATAACCTTTTAAGCATGTCCTGATGGGGGTACATACTTATTTTTTAAAATTGGATTATCAATCAATTTGGGGTTATTCCGATTTGTAATTTTGGGAGATGAGGTTGTAAATAGATGGTAATTTCAAGCATATAATACCCCTATCTCCTCGTGTGATAACTCCATTGACATGGTTATATTTTATAGTAGATTATATGTTTGTATAAGGAATGATATTTGAAACTACCCCTTATTTGTCTTTATGTTGATATAGGAATAGGGTTCATTTAATATTTACCCTATTATGGGGTGGAAATCATCCTATGTTCTGGGTATTTTGTGTGAAATTGATCGTGTACATCATAGATGCATGAAAACATGTCATATTTCACTATTTAAATTAAGGAACATCATTTCCATAGATTATATTGGGATATAAATTAAATTATACAAAATTAAAAATTGACATTTTTCTAAATTATAGGTATGTTTCTAATAGAGATAATTTATGTGTATCACGAACCTTGCCTATAATATTGTACATGGTTCAAATTATTTGATGCAACCTAATAAGTATTAAGATGATTTTGATTAGTTACCCAAACCAATTACTATGGTGATAGTGTATACTTTATTACATTTTCACAAGATACTTGGAATAAAATCTAGAAGTAACAAAAAATTAGAAATCTTATTAATCCAGATACTTAATTGAAATTATCATTTCATTTTAGAAAATAAATTATAAAAACAATTTTCATGGATAATTCCATTATTACACTACAGATATCACATCAAATCAATCCAGAAATACTTATTTGTATTATAGGTAAAATAAAAAAGATGAAATGGGTGAGCTCAAAAGCTCTATAAGGGTAATCAAGTGACAAAATATATTATTAAAAACTGAATAATAAATATAGAAAATTAAATATCTGAAACAAAATTAATTTAATTAATAAAATTGGAATAATATGATATGAATTAAATAATTTCAACTAATTACATATAAATAATCACAAGAGATTAAAACATGACATTGTATATTATAACCAGTCAAACAATAACATTTAATGTAAATAACTAAATTCATATTGATGAAATAAATAAGGATGAAAATATAAACAATTTCGCTATGGCTTGTGGAATGATATTTATTATCTTCAAGGGATTTGAAAATACGTATATATAAATATGTACATTCTTGGAGAAACACAATCTAGTTTTTCAAATGTGACATGCTGATGAATCCAGGGTATATAGTACGCCATATCCATCACATAAAATGTCCAATGCATCCATCATATGAAATTGGTGACACCAATTAAAAAAAATATTATTAAAATATCCTACTAAGTGTAAATAATTTCCCATATCAAAAAACATAAACATAATCAATTCAGAGTAATGTCAATGGTATCAATATAGTCTAACCCTAGTAATGATGATCATAAACCATCTAGAGAAAAAATAAAAGTTGGTACCATTGATTTATATTCCCATTAAAGAACAAGAATCACCAAATAATGTCTTCCTAGATGGAAAATTATTTATAAATATTTTTTCTAACATTTCAACAGTAAAATAACCTTTCTTTTAAAATCACCATTTTTAACATAAAATTACATAAAATATTGTAATAATAATTTATTTAGAAATCATCCTTTAATAGTAATGATTTCTAATAATAAATGGAAAACCATTTTCCTTAAAAATAATCATGTATAGTGTTAAATGATTCTTTAACTAAATTATGTCCATTATGGCATGTAATTCTATTTATGTATTATAAGTTAAAAAAATTCATTTTTAACTATAAAATGCCAAAACAGTGCATTTCTTAGAAAACAACATGAACATTCCATTCCAAAAAATTAAAAAAATTAAAACATAGGAAAAAATTAATTTAAAATTTTATGTGGATAATTCTAAAACATTTTTAACGACATTTTTTGTATCACCCCATGCTTCTACAGTACGCTTCTCTTTGAATAATGTGATAGTGTGTGTTGTATGCAACACCGAGTTCTAACACACCATAACCAATCAAACTAGCCATTATGAATAGTAATACCTAATTTTTGAAATTATATATATTTTATATTTCAAAATGGACTTCATTTTTTTGATTCGGAATATCGAATTTAGCCTATGGTGAAATTTTGGTACTTTTCAGATAACTTTAATATTTTGATGAATAGTGAAAATTAATAAATTTTAATTAAAAACCACTTTTTTAATCAAAATAATCGATAGTGATAAATTATGAGTTTGAGAGTTTTTAAGTATATTTAGAATATATTTTTACCATTTAATAAAATTTTGGTCATTGGACATAATTTTACAATTTAATTGGACATAAAAAAGTGTCAATCTTTTGATAGTTATTATCTCTTTAAAACATGCTTTTTGTTTTAACAACAGGAATTAATTTCAAATTAATTTCTGCCACTTCTGTTTTTTGAATTTGGAAAAATGGATTCCATATTTTGAATCAGGATTTTCAAATTTTTTAAATAGAAAACTTTTATTTTTATACATTTTGAATAATTACTTCGGTAAATATTTTATTTACCATGGTTAAGGGTAAATCCGGTAAATAAGGGTTTAAGAATAATATTATAATAATAGTAAATTACCCTAAAACATTTCCTAGCCTTATGTTTTGACACATGTTCGACCATAGGAATCATTGGGTCTATTTTGGGACTCCATGGAGCCACTTGTAGGTGATAGGGACACTTTATTTTAATTATGTTAAAATAAATACAAAAATGACACAAGCATATATCTTTTAGAAATTTTTTTTTACATAGGGTTATATATGTTGTCTTTTTGACTATAAGTATTCCATAGAAATATAAAAAAAATATTTACTACATAATTATATTTTATTTGTAATTTTTAGACATTAAATAAGTTAATTTATTTATGACACAATGATGATGCAGTAATTACCATAATAGTGAAAAATTAAAATAATTGATATTATAAATACCGAAATAAATATAATTAGAGACTTTTAATGAATTATGCTAATTTTATAGGATAATATGACATATTAGGATTGATTTAATTGACTTTGTTCGAAGTAATAATTCTGTTATATGTTTCACAAAAATCAAATATTGAATAGTTTCAAATTGACATAAAAGTGTTTTTAAAACAAATATTATATTATTAATTGATATTAAATTCCTAAAAATATAAGGTTCGTCAAATAGACTTATATCATGATATGTGTATCATTAATGGACCACATGTGGGTATCACGGATGTATATGTTAAGTTTATTAACCATATAATATAAAAATACAAAGAGACATTGTAAAAGTGAAACTAATTAACTTAGAGTTAATATTAAATGATATGGTTAATATAAGTACCGAAACCTGTCTAAATTCTATTGGATGAGTGGTTTTCTACCCATCCCCACCTTAACAGTTAAATAATAAACTTTGGATCCATTATAAACCGAATACGAATTTATTATAAATTAATATTTCTAACTTTTCCAAAGGTACCCCTCACCCCTTTTATAAAAGGGCACTCCTCCTTATTTCTTCACAACTTCAAAGCCTTTTGGTTCGGCAAGACTCTACCCAAATACTCTCCCAATTTCCCTGAATACAACCTAGAGGCCTTAGTTTGATCAAAAAGCCAACCTATGGAGCCCTTTTGATCAAATCAAAAGGAAGAACCCGAAAAGATGTAATGATTTCACCACCCCTTTCCAAGTTCCTTTCTTCTTCCACTTATTCTTCTTTTGTTTTTCCATTCTAAAGTAATAACTCCAGTATCATATATATAATGTGATGTTATTATAAATATGGTACAACCATATTCATTATTGTATCTACCCTTTTAATAACAAGTCACCATACTTGCGTACGTACGACATACCGTCTCCACGTCGTGGTGTAATTGTTATTCAATATATTATTATTTTGATGAGTATAATAATGATGTGTAACTCATTTAATAATAAATATAACTTGTAAATGACTCTGTATATATGATATTCCATCCATTTATATATTATTTTAATATCAAAAAAATGATATTGTCTCTTGTGCGTACGTACGGACTACCGTCTCCACGAACGCGATGAGATTCATTCTCAATCGTATCCATTCAAGTATATTTATCATTTGATGATTTAAAAATAATGTTTAAGAAATTTTTATCATTATTTATATGAATAATATACAACCTATCCATGAAAAACATGGCTTATGTAACAAAACTTATAAAATAAAACGAGTAAGTTAACACCCGAAACGACGATAATACTAAGACATTATTACCAAAGCAAAGTTAAAAGATCATATATGATATCATATGAATGTATATGATTCTTGTATAATTTAATAAAAATTATTTCAATATTATATAGGAGGTTAACCTACCCCAACCAAGGAAATGTACAAGGTAAGGGGATTTCATCTCACTCCTTATTCCTGTGAGATTCATGTCATATTGCCACCATTACCTTTTGTGTGGTGTATGTACTGCCCATAATTATATTCATTGTGTAATTCACTTTAATTTATGTGTATTTACATATTAATTGTATGATTAATCATTCATGGGTTGTATGTTTCGTAAGTTACCAAATTGGTAAGGGTTATTTCACAATCTCTTCATTATCCGAGGTTGTTTATACGTAATAATCTACTGGGATCTCTTTGTCATCCACATTCATGTTTCTTAAAAATGAATTTCAAAACATTTTTACTATTTACTAGAATATGGTTTAAAGTCATTTATACCCTTGTTTGACTTTTTATAAGAGGTTTATAAATAAATCCTTCCGTCGTTTTCCAATCAATGTGCTTTTTATCCTTTTCGACAAAATGAAGGAAAGAATGTTTTTTTAACTTATACAGCGGGTGCGGCAATTTTCTTCTGTTATAAAATCATCGAAGATTCCCATACAATCATATAAGAATATTTTCAAAGAAAAAGTTTTATTTCATAAATATAAGACTCTTAAATGATTTCAAAATAGAAAGAGATATTTCTCTAAAAAGAGTTTTGATTTCTTATATGTCATCATCCTTTAATGAATTTTACGCTTATTTGATGTTGATTTATTATGATACAAAACGTCTATATTGTATTGAAGGTTTTGTGAAATGTTTGACTGTGGATGTGCTATTTTTATACAGTTTATAGTTTATGGTGAAAGTATTGACATTTCGTATGCTAGTTTTAATACGAATGTTTATGTTATGTTTAAACCATTTGATATGGGAATGCATTAGACTTAATATGTGATGGGTGGAGCCCGCTATGGCTCCTCGATGCATCAGTAAGTCTCATAATACAAACTAGAGTCTTGTCATAAGGCCTTGACAAAATCATATTTGTAGTCACGGCACGAGGCCTTGGCTATGTGGTTATTATTGTCTGGCATTATGCATTCGATCATTATGAAAGTGTTTATTCATATTTCATGTGATTATTCGATCAGTAGAATATCCATGTGAATAAGTAAATGGAAATATTTAATTTTACTTTTGCCATAATATGTTGAATTTCACGTTTAAAAGGCTTTTGTTTTAGTTATACATTGCCTAAAATGTTTGTTCTTATTTATGAAAGTTTCCGTAATATTTCTATCTTTACTGGGCATTTGAGCTCACCCCTTTTCTATGTTTTATTATTCCCAGGAAGTGAAGAAGTAAATTATGAATGACCTGTAGGGATATTATGTGGGGATATGAGTGTGGAATATGTAGACAATATGTTGTAGAAGTAGTTTTTCACTTTATGATGTAATGTAAGACGTATGAATATATCTAGTGTTTCCAAGGCTACTAAACCAATCGGTCTTTCGAGATTTGATCATTCTTGTGATCATTCCAATGTTATGTAATAATGCACCGACTCCAGGTAACTGGGGTCAGGGCGTTACAGTTGGTATCAGAGGAAGTTTAGTACAAACCATGGAAGCTAGATTCAGATAAACTCTTATTAGAGCACGTAGACCTAAGATGAACTTTGAGGATTAGTATAGAAGAACTTCCTAGAATTTTGGTATTGTAGAGATTTTGTGAGTTTTCCGAGAAATACGTCCCTGTCTGGATACAATCAGGTAGAGGCGGCTCTGTCACAGATGTACCTAGGGGTAAAACCTGAAAACACCGCTTTGAGATAGACTCGAACGGTAACTAGTGCACGACAACGGGCCTTGCTGAACTCTTGGTTACGACACTCCCAGGGGATATTCTTAGGATAACTCTCATTGTTGTTACAAATCATTATTAAGGGGTTATTAGTATATTCTTACTCAATGAAAACATTCTTATGATTATGGATTATATCCATAAATAGTTCAATTTATGTTAAGTGTTTTATAAGTATGGGATTATGTATTTTGATTCATAAACTGATCTAGTTTATTCCATTGTTTAGAAATGGTGCCTAGTGGAAGAAATGGAAACTGTATCAATGAAAGCACTCCATGTAGGGATTTCCCTCCTACTCAAGATAATTATAGTGGAGCTGGTGATTCAACTGGTGCTGATCAGCTAATCACCATACTGGGAAAACTCACTCAGGTTATGAATAATATCCTTACCCGTATGGAGCACCCTGATCCACAGCGTAGAGGATCAATGTTAGATCGATTCATGAGGCAAAAACCACCAATGTTCAATGGGAGTACAAATCCCTTAGTAGCTGAGCAATAGATAAATTCCCTAGAGAAAATATTTCAGGCATTGGGGAGTAGTGAAAGGGAAAAAGTTATCATGGTAGTTTACCACCTCACTGGAGATTCTGATAAATGGTGGTCATTGATTCGAAACACGAAGGAAGATGATGAAGTATCAAATATGGAATGGAGGGAGTTCAAATATCTGTTTTTAGAAAAATACTTTCCTAGCGACCATCTAGCAGATATGGAAAGGCAATTTCTGAGTCTGAGACAAAAGGAGGAGGAGAATGTCACAAAGTATGAGGCTAACTTTACAAGGATAGCAAGGTATGATGGAGATTATATACGTAACCCAAGAATTATGATTGATCGTTTCTTTGATGGGTTAAAACCATTTGTCCGTCGAGCATTAGTGTCACAATCCTTCTCATCGTACGAAGACATTGTCTCATGTGCTATCAAGATCGAAAGGGAATTCTCTAAGTCTTATGACTTTAATGCAAAGAAAGATAAGAAGAGACCTGCTGATCAATCTGGGAATGGAAATAAGGGGAAGAATGGAATGGTTGAATATCCATCATGTGGTAAATGTAGAAACACCCCAGTACTTTCTTGAAGGGAACAGGAGACTGTTACAAGTGTGGTGAAAAAGGCCACCAAGATTGTGATTGCAAGGGGAAGAAGGAAGCTACCAATTTTCAGTGTTACAATTGCTGGGAGATTGGGCATTATTCAAATGAATGTCCTAAGAGTCCAGAGAACTTACCTTAGAAAAGGAAAAGGGATCAAGTCCAAGCTTATGCTATCAATACTGCTGAGGTAGAAGCTCCGAAAGACGTGGTGGCAGGTAATTTAATGGTTTCATCAAGTTTAGAAAATGCATTATTTGATTCTGGATCATCACATTGTTTCATATCTTCCCAGTTTGCTAAGAAAATTAGATATTTCCAATTTGATTTAACAAGGGAGTTGTCAGTTAAAACTCCTAAGGGAAGTATCATTGCAACAATGTTTTGTGAATCAGTCCCCATTAGAGCACATAAATGTTCTTTATCTGCTAATATCTTCATCATACCAATGATTGAGTTTGATATAATCCTCGGTATGGACTGGCTTTCACTCTATGATGCGAAGATTTATTTTAAGAAGAAAGAGGTTACGATTCTTGATGATGATGATAAGGAACACCTTATCTTTAGAGCAGAATCATCACCACCTAATTCTTATCTAGATCCACCCCCAGTAGCTGAACTAAATTCAATTATTGGGGAGGATGAGAATGAAATAGCTGTGGGTGAGGAAAGGAATGTTCAAATAGAGGATGTACCTGTTGTGAATGAATTTGTAGATGTATTTCTGGAAGATTTACCTGGACATCCTCCAGAACGAGAAGTTGAGTTTTCCATTGATTTAATTCCTGGATCAAGGCCTATAACAAAGACCCCTTATAGAATGTCCACTGTAGAATTAGTTGAACTAAAGAAACAACTAGAGGAATTGAGTAATAATGGATTTATTCCCCCTATTGTTTCTACATGGGGAGCCCCTGTTCTTTTTGTTAAAAAGAAAGACAGATCTATGAGGTTATGTATCGACTATAGGGAGATCAGTTCTATAACAATAAAGAACAAGTATCCCCTACCACACATTGATGATTTATTTGACCAACTACATGGAGCTAAATTATTTTAAAATATTGACCTTCGATCTCGATACTATCAGTTGGGTGTGAAGAAAGAAGACATTCCGAAGACAACATTTCAAACCAGGTATGGGCATTACAAGTTTACTGTAATGCCTTTTGGATTGACTAATGCACCCTCTGTATTCATGGATCAGATGAATATAGTTTTCATGGAGTATCTCAATGAATTTTTGGTGGTGTTTATTGATGGTATCTTGGTATACTCCAAAAGCTATGAAGATCATGAAAATCACTTGTGCATTATCTTGAAGACTCTGAAAAGACATGAATTATATGGGAAGTTTAGCAAGTGTGAATTTTTGCTTCAGGAGATTTCTTTTCTTGGCCATATTGTCTCTAAAGAGAGAATCTCTGTTGATCCTTCTATGACCAAGGCAATCCAAGAATGGCTAGCACCGACGAGTATAACTGATATATGTAGTTTTATTGGTTTAGCAGGGTATTATTGATGTTTCGTCCAGAATTATGCCTAATTGACTAACCCATTAACGAAGCTCACACGTAAAGGGGATAAATTTGTTTGGACAAAATTGTGTGAAGAATGTTTCGATGAAATGAAGAGAATATTAGTAAATGATCCTATATCGACTCTACCATCAGGTAATGATGGGATCGTTATTTATAGTGATGCATCGAAGAAAGGACTTGGTTGTGTCCTTATGAAAAATGATAGGGTTATTGCCTATGCATCACGGCAGTTGAAAATTTATGAACAAAACTATCCTACACATTATTGCATTGAAGATATGGAGGAACTACCTCTATGGTGAAAAATGTGAGATTTATACTGATCACATGATTTTGAAGTATATTTTCACACAAAAAGAACTCAACATGAGGCAAAGTAGATGGCTTGAATTACTCTAAGATTATGATTGTACAATACACTACCACCCGAGGAAGGTAAACAATGTTGCAGATGCATTGAGAAGAAAATATCATGGAGTTTTGAACGTGAAGAGAATTGAAAGGGATCAAATTTTCATAGATCTAGTGAATATGGACATTAGAATAACCAGGGAAGGTGAAACATCAATGCTTTTTCAAATGGTTGCCAAACCATATTTACTAGAAATGATTAAGAGTTCACAGACTAATGATGGATAATTTCAAAAGAAGATTAAATCTGTGAATGATGGGAGATTGAGAGATTTTGTGTATGAAAATGGAATTTTGAAACTTGGGAAGAGGCTTTGTGTTCCCGATATACCTGATATACAAATGGAATTGTTGGATGATGCTCATACTTCCAATATCTCTATACACCCTGGGAGCACCAAAATGTATAGAGATTTGAAGGAACATTTTTGGTTGGACAACATGAAGAGGGAGAGTGTGGATTTTGTGTCAAGATGTTTGGTTTGTCAACATGTGAAAGATGGAAGGCAACATCCCGGCAGAGTCATGCAACCTCTTCCCATACCTGAGTGGAAATGGGAAAATATTACGATGGACTTTGTCATGGGGCTACCAAAGACTCCTAGAAGGAACGATGAAATATGGGTTATTGTGGATCGTCCTACCAAGTCATCAAATTTTATTTCTATAATAGAAGATCTACCACTAGAACGTCTAACAAGACTATATATTAATGAAGTTGTGAGACTTCATGGAGTACCCCTATCGATTGTTTCTGATCGTGATCCCCATTTTACTTCAGGATTCTGGAAGAGTCTTTAGAAATCCCAGGATACTGAACATAATTTGAGCATTGCCTACCACCCTCAGACAGACGGACAATCAGAACGGACTATTCAAACCTTAGAAGACATGTTGAGATCCTGCTCACTTAACTTTCAGGGTATGTGGGATCAGTATTTACCTCTGGTAGAATTTTCCTATAATAATATATTCCATTTGAGTATTCAGATGGCACCATATGAAGCGTTATATGAAAAGAGATGTCAAACACCAACCTATTGAAATGACTATGGTGAAAGAAAACTTGTAGGTCTAGAAATGGTGGAGGAAATGATTGAAAAGGTGATGGTAATCCAAAATCACCTCAAAGCAGCTCAAAGTAGGCAGAAGAGCTATTCCGATAATCGAAGGAGGGATTTAGAAATTCAAGTTGGTGATCATGTTTTCCTGAAGGTATCTACATGTAAGGGAATCATATGTTTTGGTAAGAAAGGTAAATTGAGTCCCAGGTACATCGGACCTTTCGAAATTCTAGAACGAATTGGGGCTGTAGCTTACCTATTGGCAATGCTGCCAGGTCTCTCCAAAGTTCACGATGTGTTCCACATATATCTGTTGAGGAAATACATTCCTCACCCAACGCATGTACTGACCTATGTGGAGTTAGAACTAGAACCCAACCTGTCTTATTTTGAAGAGCCCGTCAGGATTCTTGATACGAGAGAACAAGTATTGAGAAACCGGATGACATGTCTGGTAAATGTTTTGTGGAGAAACCATAAGATGGAAGAGGAAACATGGGAACCCGAGGAACTTATGATGAAGAACCACCTGAGTCTTTTCATGTGATAATTATTGTAGAATTTTTGAGGACAAAATTATTTGAAGGAGGGGAGAATGTAACACCCCAAGCTTCTATGATACTCTTCTCTTTGAATAATGTGATAGCATGTGTTGTACTCAACACTGAGTTCTAACACACCATAACTAATCAAACTAGCCATTATGAATAGTAATACCTAGTTTTTAAAATTATATATATTTTATATTTCAAAATGAACTTCATTTTAGGATTCGGAATATTGAATTTATCCTAATGTGAAATTTTGGTACTTTTCAGATAACTTTAATATTTTGATGAATAGTAAAAATTACTAAATTTTAATTAAAAACAACTTTTTTATTCAAATTAATTAATATTGATATATTATGAGTTTGAGAGGTTTAAAAGTATATTTAGAATATAGTTTTACCATTTAATACAATGTTATCCATTGGAAATAATTTTACAATTAAACCGGACATAAACAAGTGTCAATCTTTTAATAGTTATTATCTCTTAAAAACACGCTTTTTGTTTTAACAATGAGAATTAATTTTAAATTTATTTCTGCCACATCAGTGTTTTGAATTTGGAAAAATGGATTCCATATTTGGAAGTAGGAATTTCAAATTGTGGAAATATGTAACTTTTATTTTTAGACATTTTGAATAATTATTTCGGCAAATATTTTATTTACCATGGTTGAGGGTAAATCCGGTAAATAAGGGTTAAAAAATAATATTTTAATAATAAACAATTACCCTAAAACGTGTCCTAGACTTATTTGTTGATCCATGTTCGACCATAGGCATCTTTGGGTCGAATTTGGAACCCCATGTAGCCACTTGTAGGTGATAGGGACACTTTATTTTAATTAAGTTAAAATGAATTCAAAAATGACCCAAGCATATAACTTTTTGAAAAACAATTTTTAAATAGGGTTATATATGTTTGATTTTAGACTATAAATATTCATTAGAAATATAAAAGGATTTCCTGCATAATGATAATTTTTTTTGTAATTTTTAGACATTATATAATTTAATTTATTTATGACACAATGATGATGCAGTAATTACTATAATAGTGAAAAATTAAAATAAGTCATATTATAAATACCAAAATAATTTTAATTGGAGACTTTTAATGAATTAAACTAATTTTATAGGATAATATGATATATTATTATTGATTTAATTGACTTCTTTCAAATTAATAATTCTGTTATAAGTTTCAAAAAAATCAACTATTGAATAGTGTCAAAATTGACATAAAAGAGTTTTTTTAAAAAATATTATATTATTAATTGATATTAAATTCCTAAAAATCTATGGTTTGGCCAAGAGACTTATATCATGATATATGTATCATTAATGGACCACATGGGGGTTTCTTCGATGTATATGGTATGTTTATTAACCATATAATATTAAAATACAAAGAGACATTGTAAAACTCAAACTAATTAACTTAGAGTTAATACTTAAATATAAGGTTAATATAAGTACACAAACATATCTAAATTCTATTTTTTTAGTGTTTTTCGACCCATCCCTGCCTTAAAATTTAAATAATCCACTTTTTAGCCATTATAAATAGAATATGAATTTATTATAAATTAATATTTCTAGCTTTTCCAAAGGTGCCCCTCACCCCTCTTATAAAAGGGCACTCCTACTTCTCATTTATTCACACCATCAAAGCCTTTTGGTTAGTCCAAAATCGGCCCAAATACTCTCCCAACTTCCCTCAATACAACCTCGAGGCCTTAGTTTGATCAGAAATCCATCCTAAGGAGCCCTTCTGATCAAATCAAAAGGATGAACCCGAAGAAGTGGTAATGATTTCACCACCCTTTTCCAAGTTCCTTTCTTCTTCTACATTTTCTTCCATAGTTTTTACCATTCTAAAGTAATAACTCCAGTATCATATATATACATTGATGTTATTATAAATATGGTACAACCATATTCAGTATTCTATCCACCCTTTTAATAACAAGTCACCATAGGTGCGTACGTACGATTTACCGTCTCCACATCATGGTGTAATTATTATTCAATATATTATAATATGGATGGGTATAATAATGATGTGTAACTCATGTAAATAATTAATATAACATGTTAATGATTCTGTATATATGATATTACATCCATTTATATAATATTTTTGTATCAAAAGATTGATATTGTCACTCGTGCGTACGTACGGACTACCGTCTCCACGAACGCGATGCGTTTCATTCTCCATCATATCCATTCAAGTATAATTATCATTTGATGATTTAAAAATAATGTCTGAGGACTTGATTTAATTCTATATTTGAATAATAAACGACCTATACATGACAAAAATGGCTTATGTAACAATACATATAAAATAAAATGAGTAAGTTAACACCCGAAATGAAGATAATACTAAGATATTATTAACAATGCAATGTTAAAAGATCATATATGATATCATATGAATGTATATGATTCTTGTATAATTTAATAACAATTATTTCACTACTATACAGGAGTTTAACCTACCCCAACCATGAAAAAGTACAATGAATGGGGATTTCATCTCACTCCTTATTCCCGTGAGATTCATGTCATATTTCCACCATTACCTTTTGTGTGGTGTACGTACTACACATAATTATATTATTTGTGTAATACACTTTAATTTATGTGTATTTACATATTCATTTTATGATACCTCTTTCATGGGTTATACGTTACGTAAGTTACCAAATTGGTATGGGTTATTTCATAATCTCTTCATTATCCGAGGTTGTTTATACTTAATAATCTACTGGGATCTCTTTATCATCCACATAAATGATTCTTTAAAATGAATTTCAAATCATTTTTACTATTTACTAGAATATGTGTTAAAGTCATTTATACCCTTTTTTTACTTTTTATAAGAGGTTTATAAATGAATCTTTCCGTTGTTTTCCAAACAAGGTGCTTTTTATCCTTTTCGGAAAAATTAAGGTACGAAGGTTTTTTTAACATATATGGCGGGTGCAGCTATTTTCCGCCGTTATAAAATCTTCGAAGATTCCCTTACAATCATATAAGAATATTTTCAATGAAAATGTTTTATTTTATAAAAATAATACTTTTAAATGATTTCAAAATAGAAAGAGATATTTCTCTAAAAAGAGTTTTGATTTCATCTACGTCAACATCCTTTGATAGATTTTACGCTTATTTGAAGTTGATTTATTATGATACAAAACTTCTATATTTTATTGAAGGTTTTGTGATATGTCTGACTTTGGATGTTCTATTTTTATACCGTTCATAGTTTATGGTGAAAGTATTGTCATTTCGTATGCTATTTTTAATACGAATGTTTATGTTCTGTTTGAACCTTTTCATATGGGAATGCATTGGACTTAATATGTGACGGGTGGAGCCTGATATAGCTCCTCGATGCATCTGTAGGTCTAATGAGACAAACTAGTGTCTTGGCAAAAGGCCTTGACAAAATCTTATTTGTAGTCTTGGCACGAGGCCTTGGATATGTGGTTATGATAGTATGGCATTATGCATTCCATCATTATGAAAGTGTTTATTGATATTGCATGTGATTATTCGATTAGTGGAATATCCATGTGAATAAGTAAATGGAATTATTTCATTTTACTTTTTCCATAATATGTTGAAGTTCATGTTTAAAAGGCTTTTGTTTTAGTTATACATTACCTTAAATGTTTATTCTTATTTATAAAAGTTTCTGCTATATTGCTATCCTTAATGGGCATTTGAGCTCACCACTTTTCTATGTTTTATTTTTCCCAATAAGTGACAAAGTAAATTATGAATGACCTACAGGGATATTATGTGGGGATATGAGTGTGGAATATAGAGACAATATGTTGTTGTAGTAGTTTTTCACTTTATGATGTAATGTAAGACTTATGAATATATCTAGTGTTTCCAAGGCTACTAAACCAATCGGTCTTTTTAGATTTGATCTTTCTTGTGATCATGCCAATGTTATGTAATAATGCACCGACTATATGTAACTAGGTTCGGGGCGTTACATTTGTAGGAAAAATGGTTTTAGAATAAAATTTATTTTTGACTGAAGATAAAAAATAGTCATATTTTCATAAAAACATTTTTATAATTGTATTACTTAAAAAATAGGGGGAAGATAGTACTATTACAAGAAAAATGTCATGAATAATTATTTGAGAAAAAATAAATATTTATTTTAAGATAGAAATATCTAATAATTATCTGATGGGAGATGTGAAAAAAAATAATCAATAATAATGATGAGATTGTTTAATAAACCTTTATTATACTAGTTAATTTTGATTCATAAGTCACATGAAATAAATAACAATAAATGAAACATTAAATACCATGAAAAATAATTAAATTATTGATATTAAATATAAAAAGGTCAGTATATACACCACAAAATAAAAATAATTAGTGAATATGGTGAATGTCTCATGGTAATAAATGTGAGATAAGAAAATATTACCTTTAATTTGAATCATTACGTACACTATTTATCTTCAAGAATAATTAGAATATATTAATTATATAAATTATTAATAGCATTCTCCAATTTTATTATTTCTTTTTTTTAAATTATTTTCTTTTTATAAATGATTACATCTTCAATTAATTTTACATTGGATGATTCGACAATATTTTATTAATGTGTTGAAAATAACATTAGAATGTTGAAAAAGGTCAAAGAGGTTATTTTTAAAAAAATATAAATAATAATAATCAGAAAATAGTTTTTATAATTATATAAACAATATACCTTTATAACTGAACAAGAAATATTTTTATGAAAACCTAATTACATTATAATCATGAAGATGGAAAATTGTACATACGCTCGCATAATGTTTCCATTTTCAATAATCATTATAGAAAAAAGATATGTAATATTTTCAATTTTAAAATTGACTATAATATTATATATTTATATATATATAAGCTATTATTTATTTTAATATACATATATATATCATCCATGTGGTGAGGTGAAGAAAATAGAGTCATGTCACTTCGTAAAGGGAGTAGTCCATACATACACAAGGGGTGTTATTAATTTTCATTGTAAGAAAGAAAATAATATATTTTTTTAGAATGATAAATATAGTTTTATTATCATGTATATTACTGATATTAATTTTATTAAACCATAAAATTTTCAACGTTTTGTTTTTGTGAATGATGAATTATATCACTTTGCGTGGTGGTTGTATGTTGTATACATGAGTGATGTTATCGTATCCCCTACTGAATGGAAATACAAAAATCATATCTATGATATAACGATAATAGAGGTATAATTGTTTTATAAATAATATAAATATAATTTATATACAACATCATATTAAATTGTAAGAGTTTGTAATGGAAAAACAAATGACATCTATTCACGAGGCGGTAGTCTGACGTACATAAAATTGATTATTTCGCAACTCGTTTAGTGGAAGTGTTGGAGGTATTTGGAAATTAAAATAAAATAAAAGTATTAAATTATATGAAATATATTAAGGTTATTATATAATCCTTTTATAATAAAAATTTATGGTCTTTTAGTAATAAATAAAATAAAAAATCTTGTTGAAGAACATTACCTCTTCTATAGCAATCTACGTTGTGTATTCACCAAATCATTACTCAGTTGTCTTTTGAAATGGAATAATTAATATAATATGATAGGTTATAATTTTTGATGTTATTTGGGTAGGTATACATCAATATAAATGGGTTTTAATGTGGGAATAAGATTGGATAATGGTGGCCTTTTATACTTGATGTGAGTGGCACACTTATAAATATATGAAAAAAACGTGTACTCCTTTTTTGACATACCACATGTTTCGAAAATTTTGTATTATTTATAATTAGACATTATATGTTCGATATATGGCTTTAAAATTAATTTTAGGAAAAAATTAGTTGAGTTAAGCCCTTATATTTTTAGTTAACCTCAGGTAAATCCATCATTACCTTAAATAATGATAAATAAATTTTTCTGTTTTCATAATTCAATTGTTCAAAAATTAAGTTAAAATAAATATATTATATATATTATTATGACTCCATGTATGGAATAAATTATTTAAAATTCCATTCAAATAATTGTAAAAATATAATATTAAATTATTTCCTCAGATGTGATGAAAAAGTGGGGATTTTAAAAAGAAAGTATTTAAATTTAAAAATATTATATATAGAAATCCATTATGATAATAATTACAATGAACTAGATAATATTAATTAATATATATTTGAACTCTAGTTAATTTTTAACCAATTATAAATATAATTTATCATTATAAATAATTTAAATAAAAATGTTGTTTTCAAATAAAATTGAATATTTTCTCTATTCATTAAAAAATAAATCTTTTTAATGAAATAAAAATAAAAATCACCCCAAGTTAATTTTCATGTGTTTATTTAAAAAATGAATTTCTTTTTTTCGAATAATGTTTGTAAAAGTCGAAAAATTAATTATTATATTTTTCACAAAGTGCAACTAAACTGCATTTCATAATAATAAAATTTCTCAGAAAAGATTTATTTTTCATTAAAATGGTTATAATTTTATCATTAATCTATATATATAGATATTTGATTTATTTTATACAAGTTTAAATACTATAATTCAATTAATTTAGGCTTTACTATAAATACCCACCAATTTAACATATTGGTTTTAATGGTGATGATTAAATAATAATATTTTAATAGCATCGTGTTTCATTCCCAACTGTTGTTGCATGTATTGAAATCAATTTAAGAGAATACTTTTATTTAATAATAGATATATATTACTTTATTGTTGTTTTATATTCCCTTATACACATGGTTTTTATTTTTATATCTGCTATCAAATATGATGTTTGTATCTGAAAATCATGAGGTGTTACATTCAACACCACATGAATAAATTATATAGTCCAAATTTAATCAAGTTCTTAGTAATAAATAGTTCTTCATTTGAAAATACCATTGTCAATAATTCACATCATAAATGTGGAAAAAAACACCCCCTTCATAAAAGAAAATGGGATGTGTTCATATCTTCTATAATAATAAAAAATCAGTTTCCAAATAGGATAACATAGGTGCGGAATGAAAGATTCATCATGGAAGATTACACTAATTCCCATGGAAAAATAGAGAGTGATAAAGATCATTTCTCAGAAGAAAATTTAGAATCATTACAAATTAAGGGACCTCAAAACCATAAATCTATGATGATTTAAAATATCACTGATTCAATATTAATATAGTTATTAAGATCAAATTTTGTTTAAATATAATTGATCCAGAGTTGTTAAATTCCTTCACCATATATTCAGTAAATATATTAAAGTATACATAATTTATTTCATTTTATTTTATAACCATAAAATCATCTTTTAGTCATACTTTGATAAATTTACAAGTCATTTGTTTCTATAGTAAATTAATATAGAATATGTTGTCTATTCCGAAGGCACTAAAAATAAATTATAATGGATAATAAGATCTATAATATAATTATAAGTCAATCTATATATCTATAGTTATTTTTTATAATTAAATCAATGATTTTTTTTCCGATAATCATAAATCATCATATGGTGATAAAATAAATTAATCTATATACAACATATGATGTTTTACATAAAAAATTTCTTAAGCGGATAACTTTATGATCCATATAAATTTTTATTATCCGAACCTATAGAAATATGGTAAATAAATTTCCCTAATAAACTTTTAATTAATTCCATGAAAACCATGATGTATACCTTAATCCTAACATTTCGAACATGTGAATTCATTTATAATTTATTCTCTGGAAACATGGTAAAAACCATAATTACCAAAAAATCATAATGGATAAAAGAATTACTCCTTAAATAAAACATAGATTGTTCTATATATTCCTTAAATCAATTTTTTTTGACTCTGTTAATGGTAGAATGGACAACCTTGTTAAGAAATAATACATTAGTTTCAAGGTAGAAATTATTATCTGTTTTACATTATCTATATAAATAACTGCTTTATACGAATATCATTATCTCAACATCAGTAACATATTAAGGGTTATAATTCCTTCCATTATGTGTTTTCCATTATGAATTACCTTCTACTAAATCATTTTACATAGTCTTCTTTATCATTAAACATACATTTTTAAATAAATAATTAAAAAGTATGGTTTTACAGTCCTTATACATTTCATAATTCATATAACTAGAATATCAATAATAAAATAATTTTAAAAATTCTTTTATGTATACAAATAAATAATCACACTAGTCATTACTCTTTATATATATAAATAACATAACAATGTCATTTTTCTCATAACATCTTTATTAGGTATATTCGCTTGATTCATGGTGAACTAATTTGCATAGTTACCTATATTCTTTCTATGGAAGTATTCAACATTATAATATTCATTCATTCCTTATAAATCATGATCGTGGAGGTTTTTTTCCATAAAAGATGAAAACTAATTTTTTTAATCATGTACAACGGTGTTTCCTTTCATAAGTATCTCATGTATGAAAACTATTCTTCCACTTCTTCTCTTTATCGAATTTTTTCTTTGTAAACTTATTCTTCTCTTTCATCTCTTTGAATTCATTTTACAAGGAGATTTATTTATCTTTCTTGATTGAACATCATATCATGTCCTCATATGATGAGAAATTTTAGGATACGATATCCCTTTGGAGAATTTTCTTAAGCCCACCAATTAAACGATCAATCATTTTCTATAAATTACATATTTAATCCACAATATGCCTTGTTAACCATGTAATGTGGGATTATTAATTTGCAACTTTTCCCCCTTCATTCTATCATAGACTCAAGAACTTTCTCTCAATATCCACACATTGATCCTGAAGAAAATATTATTCCAAGAATATTACATTCAAATCAATCCACTCTATTATTGTTATTCCATCCCCATACATTATTTTCTATCAATAAAAATCACATATATATATCTCTTATGAGATGATAAAATTTAATGAAAACACTCTCCTTTTGAATACTTCATAGTGTGGGTAATATCATCACTAATGTACGTATCCATTTCTCACCTAAAATGTATTTCTAGTTCCATTGAATTATGTAGGTTTATAATTCATAATGCACTCTAATATTTTTACACTATATGGGATATTAGTATTATAATCCATATAGAAAAGTTTTTTTTACTAATAAACAGTGTTATAGACACCAAAAAGTATATATTTTGATCAGTTTTATCTACATCTCCTGCTTTAGATTCATTATCTTTCCGAGGATGAAAATCCCTACATTGATGACATGATTTAATATAGATCACATTCCTCTAGTTAGTTTCCATTTCCATAAAATGATATATAATTTATTAAATCATAACTTTATGATACGTAATTAATAATCTAAAAACAAGTGAAATAATTAATATAAATTGAATGATTTATCAATAACTGATATTTTTATCGCAAAAAATTATCTTTTTTGGGGATATATATATTTTTTAATCCTTCATAATGATTTTTTAAAAAATATTAATTAACCTAAAAATATCCTCATAAGGGTGTTAAAACATATTCATAGTAAGGTTTGTTTTGATGCACCAGGTGATGATCGGGCTATGCCTAATGTACCCTTTTTAAATTTATTACCTCTATCATTCTCTGGGACTAAATCATGTCCATTTATAGTGTCTATAATGGTATAAATTACTACATAAAACAATATTATCTTATCCTTAACAATAAATTATGATCTTATTATATACATATTCTCAAATTTTATTATAGGATTATATTCCCTAAAATACGTTTTCTTATATCTTGTTCCCATGGATTCTATTAAATTCCACTAATATTAACAATTTATACTTGAACCTAGTATCTTTTATATGTTGTATACATTATTAATTTTCATAAGAAATGAGAAATCACATCTTAATGGAATGAATATATTAGTAGTCTAGGTAAACTAAATACATACTTGACATTCACCTTACATTTTTTATTATAAAATACACAAATAGTTTACTCGGATAATGAAATTATCCCTTATGGAATATCCCTTCCAATCAATCGAAATACATATCTTGGTTCCCAAGGGAAGATAAACAACGCGAAACTTATGGTCTAATTATATGGGTAATCATATAACTAATGTAATTTATAAATAAGGCGTAATCAGTATGGAATGGTATATAAGATACAAACATAACATTTAATCAGTAACTTTAGTATACTAGTGTATTAATAATAGAAGATAAAAAAATTCAATATAAATAATAACATGATCTTGATACATGACCATGGAAAAT
Organism: Viscum album; assembly: GCA_963277665.1. Lineage (NCBI taxonomy): Eukaryota > Viridiplantae > Streptophyta > Magnoliopsida > Santalales > Viscaceae > Viscum > Viscum album. The sequence goes on from OY728157.1 coordinate 2,014,131,478, forward strand.
TTTACTCACTAGATAATCAAATGGAATATCAATAAGAGAATTCATAAGGATGGAATGTATCATGTCAAATAATAACATATTCTTTAATGTAACATTCCATGAAATATATTACCATCAATTTTTGATCCAATACATCTATATAAATTGGTAAGGCCTTGGCCAAAACCTTATCTAGTTAGTCTTACGAGACCTACCGATGCAACGATGGGCTATAGCCGGACCCACCTGTTAATTACATGGTCTAATGCATTCCTCAAATGAATGGAGAAAATATGGATTAATAATAAGGATAGAATCACTAGAGTATATCCACATTAATTCATTAGTAACATCAAATAATTTCTTATTATATATATAATTTTTTAAAAGAAAACATTGAAATATTCATGAGGAAAATAACATTTCATTTAAAATCAACCCTTTTATTTTATATCTATAAAATTCATAAAATATTTTAAAATCGTTTTAATTATAATTTTTATTTTAAAATAAAAATTTATAGAATATTCAGGAAATAATTATTTGAAAATATCCATTTTAACATTAAAATTTATATTTAATTAAATTATGGTCATAAACATTGGTAATTTCATACATGCTTTATAGGTTAAAATCAACATTCATTTTGAATAATGAAAAGGAATGAAAAGTGAATTCTTAAGAATGTTTTAAGAAGAGTACTTTCATACCATTATCTAAAAAAATAAATCATATTTAATATTATATTTAATATATAATTTTGTTAATTATGAAATATTTTCGAATTTTTTTTGAGAAAATCTAGTTTTAGAAGAAAATAGATTTTCGACTGAAGACAGAAACAATGTAATATTTTATTTTAAAAAAAATTCTTAATATTTTTAATTACAATTTATTAAAAAAATTTATTAATAATTAATAATTCTCATGAATAACCCGATTATAATAAAATAGATTACATTTATGTACGAAATAAAAAAAATCTGCTAGTTCTTTGTTAAAAAAACAATCTAAAAAATGATGAGATTGTGAAATAAACTCTTTACCCTTTGAGATCATTTTAATCATACTCCTCATGAATGAAATAAAATTAAATGAATCATGAAGTACCATGAAGATAAATTAATTCATTATATAAGATAAAATAAGGGTCTTATATACACTATATAATAGAAATATGTGGTGAATATGAAATATGTCTCATGGAAGTAAAAGTGAGATGAGAAACCCTTACCTTGAGCCTAAATCATCACATATATTTTTTTGATAACTAAATAATAAAAATATGATAGGTATTTACTTTATTAATAAGTATTATCATCTTTATTATTCCTTTTATTTAACTTATAATCATGTTCCATTTTATTATATTATCATTTATGTTTGAGTAAGATGTTTTGATGATTATAGTATTATGTGTCAAAAATTAATTTGGTATGAGTAAAATGGTCAAAGATGTTATAATTTAAACCTATCTAAAAAAATAATCATAAATAGTTATTATATTTATAAATAATTTATGATTTTAAATCGAGTAATGAATTATTGTTATGAAAAATGAATTATGTTTTAATTATGGAGACGGTAGGTCGTACATACACATGATTAGTGTTTCCATTTCTCATTGATAATTATGTAAATAAGGTAAGTAATATATTATAATTACATAAAGTTCATAATTTTATTAATATATATTCATATTATTTTATTAATTTAAAATACTTATATATATCATCCATGTTGGGTAGTGATGAAAACAAAGTCACCTCGCTTCATAAAGGCGATATGCCACATATACACATTCGAAATTATCATTTATCACTGTAAGAATCAAAATGATATATTATATTTAATAATAATAAATATTACATTGATATCATAATTATTTCATTTATATCACATATATTCATTAAATTAATCCTTTCTATCTTCCATGTAATGTGTTAGTAAAAGGAATAAAATCAGACCATGAGGTAATAATATTACTTACACATGAGCGACATTATTGTGTCACTAAAGAAATGGAATGAAAATAGGGTTATATGGTATAATGATTACATAAAAATTATTATGATATATGTATCATATATATATATATATGTTATATCTATAAAAATACCTATCTATGTGAAGTGATAAGGGGAATAATTAATGACATTGGTTTGCGAGGCAGTAGTCCACTCTACACACTATTGATGGTTTCCTAACCCATTTGATGGGAGTTGGGGTGGATTTAGGTCATTATAATAAATTAAAAAATAATAGTATATTTGAGACAATTATATTAGTATATCATTATATTTTAATAAGAATACAAGGATATGTGAGAATAAATAAAATATAAATTCTCATTAAACTACATTACCTCTTCATCGTGTATTCTCCTTATATTTTCCCCAAAATCTTATTAGTTATAATTTCATCCCCAAATAATGATTATATGATGATATGAATAAATTTTTAAGTTATTTTATAATTATTTGGTTAAATAATTTGTTTATGTTTTAAATAATAGAGGACTGGAAGTGGCCTTTTATAAGTGAATTGAGAGGTACACTTGTAATTTTACTATAGAAAATGGTGCACCCAAAATATTAACATTACCAAACAGTCATATATGGAGTATTATAGATCTTTTAAAATCAAAGGGTTCAAAAATTGACATAAAATATATTTTATAACAACTTTTTGTGTCCAATTAATCATTATCATTTTAGTGTAATTCCCTAGTAAATCAATTTTTTACCTTAACCGTGGAAAACAATGTTTTCTATTTTCACAATTAATTTTTTTCAAAAATTGAGTTCAAATTACTATATGACATAAATAATAATAATTAAAAATAATTAATCAATTTTTTCAATTTTCATTCATATAACTCTAAAATATTAATTTAAAATTAATCTTGTGGGTGTGATGAGAAAGTAGTTTTTTTAAAAGAAAATATTCAAAAGTATAATATGTTTAGATATCATAGTTAAATATAAAGATGATTCCATTGATAAAAATTCGATTAATTGATATAAATGTGAGCTAATGCTTCTTTAAAATATTTAAAAATATTGTTTAACATTATTACCACATTAAACTAAAATGATAGTTTCAATTATAATTCATCTTTTCTTCACGATTCATCAAAATAAAGAATCATTTCAAAAACATACCAAAATATCACCCTAAGGTAACTTTTTTATGCAGATTTTGAAAATGATGTTTTTAATAAACTTTTTATAAAAGTGATAAAAATTAGTATTTATTTATTATTTAAAAGTGTAACTAAACCACATTTTAGAAAATTAATTTTATTCGAAAATATTTCTTTTTATTTCTAATGGTTATAATTTTTTCTATAATAAATTGATATTCTGTTTATTAAATTTATATGTGTATAAACCATATAATATTCATTATTTAGTTTGTACTATCCATACACTCTCTATTAACATTTAGGTTATAATGGTAATGATTAACTATTAATATTTTAATAAAGTTCATAGTTTCAATCAAACTCGGTGTTGGGTGTATTGTAAGCTATTGGATATATTGAATTAGTTTAAAAATTGATATTTCATAATGTCAAGAGATTTTATATTCCCTTATATGCTGGGTGTTTTCTGTCAAATATGATATCAAATATGATGTTCATATTCTAAAATTCAGGTGTATACAATTATGACTCAGTGGATTAAATTTTATAAATTAGTCAATAAATTCTTTTGATGTTCTGAATAATGACATGATTATGGGCGTATTCCATAACATGGTAAATTATTGTATGAATCATACTTGATATTACATAGGGGGGTAACTCTGGTATCATGGTAAGTGGGACCAATCATACAAAACCATATATATATATATATTCCTAAGTGTGCATGTATTAATGGATTTATGGGTTTTTGTAAATAAATAGGGATTGTGGAAACCCATAGTTAAAATAATATAGTGAAATTGATCCCTTATTTTCATAGAAGGTGTTCTATTGTGGGTTGTGGAGAATGGATTCACTCAACTATTAGGAATCCATGCGGGTGAGGATGCTCGTTAAGAAACAAATAATCTTAGGTTGAGTCGCGATGATGAGATGAGTTATGGGTGACCTATATTGGACCTATTAGGAGTATTGGCATGAAAATTAATGTATTTACACTAGATAAATAATTTTATATTGGTGATTATATAATATATGGATAGGAACACCCTACAAGTGGTGTGTTCGATGATGCATGTTAGTAGAAGTACAAGTCCTTTGGGGATTGATATTTCATGAAATGGTGGTTTTATTCAAGATTATTATATTTATATGTATCTATGGTACATTATTAAATTAGACCACATCATGGATAAAGGGAATTATTGATGGCTTATCACCAGGTTATTAAGGTTTGGTAAAATGATTTAACTCGAGATGATCACTAAATTGTATGACCAAGTTATATAAGGGGAATTGGAAGAGGATGGATCCCTTATTATTGATTCAGGGGTTTCTAGGTTTTTTGAGTAGTTGGTTTTCTATATGGTGGAATCTTTGAGTTAGATCTAATGAGTAGAGACTGGGTTGGGATGTGACATCTAGGTAATTCCCATAAAGTAGTGATTAAGGTTGAAAGGTTCCAAATTAGTTTTCTATATAACTAATATATTCATAATGAAATTAGATTAAAAGGAATTATAAACTATGAGAGGTATATTGGGATATGTCTTTAATGAATAGTTCTTAATCTATCAGTTCATGGGGTTTTGGGATAGGTTGAAATACACAATGTAGTTACATGTATTGGATGATAAGGCTGATTTGTGATATGACATGCTCTAGGATACGTAGGTGTGGACCCTTCCTTGGGTAAGGAGGTAATGGTTGGGTTTTTTATATGATACATTCCCTGAGTAAAGAGATCTCTTGGTGTGATGTGGCTGATGTAGAGACTTGATGCTCGACCTTTATCAATGTGAGAGGACTCTGATCCAGGGGTATATATGTTTGATCTTATAGAGAGATAGAATTCCCATGATTATATTTAATAATACATGTTATGTGAATTTATTATTACGAACTATTACCCCTCTATGTTTGTTAAAAGGGGTTTTGTGGAGGGTTGCCATCAAGGTTATAATTGTTCATGTTTCTAGGCGGGATGTGGTCCCCCCAGGTTAGTGATTTCCTATATTATAATTCCTTGAGGGAAGATACCCTCGATGGATGTAATAAGAGGATATGTGGAGGTATTATGACCTTTTAGTGTTTTTTAAAAAAGGTTATTGGGTGGAAATCCTCCCAGGTTCCTGAGGAATTGGTTTTGAGTCAATTCATTGTTCATACTAAGTAGTTATTTTCAATAAGTAGTTAATGGGGGATATTTCCTATGTGCCTAATATATGACATTCTAATGTAGGAATTGGATCACCCTGGATAATGATTTTCAATTTCTAGTTTTTTGGGACGGTTGATTCTCTTACTTGTATTCTATTTGACATTACAAGAAGACATGATGTCCCTATATGTATTGTATGTGACATTTGAAGGAATTGTGTGTCCCCCTTGGTGACACTACTATATATATTTTTCAAGTTGTATGTGTTTCCCCCTTGGTGGTTATGTATCTTGTATAGAGAAATCCAACATTGGATGAATCAAGTATAGTGCAATGTAATTATGGTATAGTTTCAAATTATGACTTAATTATGTTATTAGTTTATTTTCATTATTTTTGTTATGAATAAATTAATATGATGGTTTATATTTTGGGAACATTGTGAGACCCTATAAATTTATATTTGGATACACTACAACAAACCACCATTGAATGTGAAGACCATATTGCTACATTTTGGTGAGAAAATAAAATATTATTGTCAATTAAGATGGGTATCATGATGGGTACATCGATATAGGATGGATATGCGCCTTTGGGATACTACATATGAGGTCATAATGTTCCACGAGCTAGGAAATCGGAATGTGGTCTTCATCCGGGGCATTGTAAAATGTGAGCTTTAATATATTTTCAATAATCAGTTCTGGGAGAAAACTAAATGATCATTTTTTAATTTTCTACTTTATCATCGAATTCAATAACCATAATACAAGATATATTCTCCAATCATTACAGTTTCATTCATGATTGATAACCCAAGGATGGGTTTTCACAATCCTAGTCTGATTTTTTTCATTCATCAATCATATCTATTAATTTTTTTAATATATATATTTTCAATCATTGAATTTAACATGGGGTAGATAGTTCCATCATCTTCAATCATAAATTGTTTTTAATTTATCAAAAATCCATCTTATCAATCATAAAATATTTAACGGTAGTTTTTTCTATGTAAATGCTTAAACAATTATTTTTGTAATAGATTCTCTCAGTTTTCCATCATAATTTCCAACACAAATGGATCTCTAATAACATATCTAATCGAATGATGCACACCTAATCACCATAGGAACATAATATTGATTCTCAACCCAATGAACTCTTTAATCATTAATCAATTCATATTTCCCAACACTTATTGATAGATTCACTTATTAAAAACATATTTACTTATTTAATACAAGTATAAAAAATTATTCAATTGGTCTCATGAATCCCCACCCACAATAGAGTTTATTGCAATAACCTCAAACACTTAAAATAAATCATTATCAATGATTTCAAACCATTTATTATTTTCAATGCTTATTTATAATAAATATAATGGTTCAAGGGAAATATTTATTCATAAACATCTCATTATCTAATCATGACTCAAACCATATCTTCTCTTACTATTAAAATTAATACATGTTTCACATTAAGGATGGAATCACATTTATTTATGATGTGAAAATTAAATTAATAATATCTAAATCAATGTTACAAATATTTGTGTAGAAATTAAGATTAACTAATTAGGACATTTATGTTGTCCAAAAAATTGATAAAAACGTGATTCCAACTTAGGAATCACTTTTTAGTGGCAATTCCAGTATATTTTTAATATTAGTCACTTATTATAATCTCAACAAAAACATATTAACATTAATGTAAAAATAAGTTTCTCCCTATTCAAGATACATTCTATATCATCCAATTACCCACTTAATAATCATATTTCATTTAATTAAAAGTTAGATTATAAAAGTGACATACATACCACAACAATTACATTCTCTAACATTCATGCATATTTATATATAATATGATATCTTTTTATCCTATTATATCACTCTGAAAGGATACTTTTCACAAATAATAATCATTATTGTTCTTTCATAAAATGATCGCAGAGAGCATCTTTCTAATATAAGTTCAAGTGTTTCATTGATTCATAATGATATAGGCTAAATCACTCTATATTGGCTAACACAATATTCTATAGGAAATTCATAGTATTCTGGTTCTCAACCAATATACGTTACATTCAATTACCTCTACAATGAGGCATAAAAATATATATTTGAATATGGTGTGATCCTAATATCTTCGTAGGGAGAGAATCTATGTTGATATTTTCTTTACATCCTAGAAACTATTTTTCACCCATTTTTAGTTTTTTGAGAACTATCCATTCTTGTTTCAAATTTGTTTTCTATACTCTTGCCTCATTGATCATAATAATCTTGCTTTTACATTTAATCTTATTCTTGTATGGAAATGGATATTATATATTACCTACAAGATCACACTCATTATAATGTTCATGATACATTTTATAATACCTTTATACTTGGTCTTTCTGGAAAATAAAAAATTCATTTGTAACCATTATAGATATCATTGATTTTATACATGGTTTCTCAATAATTCTTGGGTGAGACATCCTTTTATGATTAACTATTTTCCTTAGGGATGACATCCTCTAATCCAGAACATTTGATTCATTATTAGATTTATTTTTTCATTTATTATATATTCACCCACTCCATGTGTATATTCATTTATACTTTTCAATGATCCATGATATTTCATTTTCCCCCACAATTAAAGCACCACATACTTAGTGTATCATTGTTATCCACATTTATTTTTGTTAACATTTCTCTACACTTTTATTTTTATTATACACTACATAAACTCATATTTCTATTGATTATTTCTTATCACTAACATAATTATTTATTTACGGTAATATGATTCAACCCTAGTAGGACTATACCATCAATTTTCATTAATGTGTTTAATTTTTTTACATTTTCAATATAAATACTAAAATCTTACAAAATTGTATTTAGTTAATAGATTTACATTCTTTTTGAGATTTACCTCATCTTATATGTGGCTCTCATTATTTTAAATCTACTTCACCTCAATAAATTCTTTTTATAAGAATCAATAATTTAAAATTTGTTCCAAAATTCAATATCCTTATGTTTAAACCATCTATACCACCTATAGTGAATAATAAACCATATACTTTTTCCATTAATTTGAGTTTATCTAGAATTTTTCCTTTAGTTTTTCGGATCAAATAGCTCTTATTTTGAGTTTCATTTGGGGATAAATGTATCTTTAATATGATTATATCAAAAATTTATGTATTTGTGATGTTCTAAAATTTTTATCTATTCATATTAACCTATATTTTGAGTTTTAACATGAAAGTTTTATATGAACAATATTGTTGAAAATGGATTTATTGGAATGAGTTTAAAAAATTTCCTTGATTTATAAATAGATATACTATTAGATGATTTCAAGACAATTTTTTATGATAGGGTAATTATTTTGATGGAAAAGAAATTTACCATAAAAATACATAGTTTTGGATCTTCTTTTATCTTCTTTGAAGGACTTAGATTTTGTTACTTCTAGATTTTTCATTTTTTACATCAAACTAAATACACATTCAGTTGTAAGTATTTTTCTCAAACTCTACTAAAATAATTACTTATTCTCATTGATTATTAATCTTTTAAAAAAATGATTCATGTATCGTACTCAATAACGGTTTTGATATTTCACGATCCTTTATGTTTTTTTTCATTGATTTAAAAAAACATCCATGAAATTCATAAAGACTTCGTGCATTTAATAAAATTCATGGACCTTCCCTTTACCGGTGTTGCTTATGTAAACATTATAATAAATTAAAATTTTTAATTGTTATTTTTTCTCTAAAAATTATCATTAAAAAACAATATGGAATATTATTTTGATTCCAACATTTTAATGAATTTGTTTCAAACATGAAATGTCGTATGTAATTATTTTTCCCGCATCTTACACATCTAATTATAAAAAAATTCTCAGTAGTTATTTCTCTGATAAAAAAATATATGTCATATATTTAATAGTAAATTAATTCCATTAAAAATTAAATTTTTGGTAATGGACATCAATTTAGTTAATACATTCTTACTATTCATATTCTAGAAATTATTCATCATGAGGATGATTATTAATAGGTTTAACAGTTAAAAAACCACCTTCATATCCTTCAATTAGTGGTGTTCCCTTATTCACCATTGAATAGTTTATCAATTCAACAGACATTTCCTTTTGTATAATCTTAATGTTTTTGGTTGGAACAACAATTTTTTTATTGGAAAGGATGTATCCTATACACATTATACTAGAAAAAAAAATTAATCAAATATATATTTAATATAAAAAAAATAAATATGAAATAGAAAAAAATTATCCTATCATGGGGACCTATTTTTATGTAATACCTCGTTAAATTATCAATAGAATCACGTAGTCAATTATATATGGGGTGAATCTCTATGAATTTTTTTTATCAAATTAGTCTCTCTAAATTATCCAATATAACATAAAAACATATACAATGATTGAGATGGGAGGAACTACATGAAAGATAACATCAAACAAAAACATATGAAAATTAGTAGATAATAAAAGAGATCATTACATGGACTTTTTACAAGGTTTGATCAAAATGATGGTATCTACTCCTTACTCTATTTGTGTCATGTACGAGATATATATTTGCCACTAATAAAAAATTGATTACAAAATAATGGTATATATCATACATTATTATTTTGAGTAAATAACCTAATATTAGTTATCACCTATAACGTTTTTAGTCTCCTAGCCAGTTTTACAATTTTTTTTGTATTTATTCATATTAAATCATACTAGTTTACAAAGAAACATTATTCTTCTACTATTGGAGAAAAATAACTCCTATCTTTTATAGGTTGTCAAAATTTAAAAAAATGGATATTATTTATGAATCCATGGTCTTTTATCGCCAATGGTTGTTCATAAAAATTAGATTGAATGTTGTAATCTTTCCCAATATTGTAATAGCCTAGAAACATAGAATATTTACATATAAAAAATTAATTTTTTATTTTCTCAATCATCTCTAATTCCATAAATGATAATAATATAAATAGTTATTGTACCTCCCTACCATCCTTCCTCTTATCTTTTTATTATTCTTCCCTAATGTTGTACTCTCTATGAATGTCGTAGTCTAATATATTTATTTAATAATTATGTTATCTAGAGACATAAAATATCCATTTATTCTTTATATCTTCCCTATAATACCTCCTAATATTATTTCACCACTCTTATATTATCATAACAATTTCAATATTATTTCTGATATATTCAATATGGAAAATCCATGATATTCGAAATCATAAAATTCATAATAAGACCATTTAATATCTCTTCAGAACAATATATGCCTGATAAATATGGTCACAAAATATTGTTTTTATTCTAATAAATTTTATCAACTCACATTCCAATAATAACCCTTTTGTAAATTAAATTTCTCAAATACTTATTCTAGTAATTTCTCAAAAATAAATAACAATAAATTAATTTCAAATATTCATATTAGAAAATAAATAAAATATAATAAATAATTTTCTAAACTCTTTCTAATTCATTCATACTTTTGAATTGGATTGAATGATCATTATTCAAAACATCATGAATTTGGGACGTAATGATTAATACAACATGGTATCATTTGAATCTCCATAATTCTTGTATTTTTCGAAATATATAAAACATATAAATGAAATGAAATATCTAAAATATCACATTAGTGAGTTCAAATATAATTTAAATGATCAATAATATATTCCCTATGCTCATGAGAATCTTAAATATTCTCAACAAGAAACTTTATCAAGACTTTTCATATCATTCATATCGTATTAAATATCCTATATATAATTGTATGTGTGAATATTTTCCAAATTTCACTATTTAATATCATAAATTTTATATATGATATATTTTGTAATCTATAAATATTTTTTATAACATAGTATGTATTTTAATTTATCTCAGTTTTTAAGTTATAAGAAAATATATTTCATATGAACTAGGATATATTAGGAAACATTACGAAAACCCAATATAATATTCATAAAATGTTACATATCTCATTAAAAACATTATATATTCTTATTTATCCTCCAGAGAATGATTTATATCACATTGAGCATCAATACATTACAAATATTCTATTCGTAGAATAATATATATGTTCGTTCATTAAATTACATGTTTTACAACATAATTTTCTACAATCCTATGAGAGATGTTACATATTCATTCAAACAACCTTCTTTTATTATAATTAAATGAAGTATTCTTATACTTTTAGATTTCTTTTCCATTTCTCCAATCACAACTCATAAATATTTTCAATATCCATCTCCGTGAATTAAAAATGTATCATCTGATAGACAGTTCCTTTATTTACCATCAACATATGTCATTTATTAACTGAAATTATATGTCAATAATCATCAAATATATATTATAATCTTCTTCCATGAACTTGTTTATACAAATTTCTTAAAAATTTCTAAACGTATTCTTCCCATATTCATTTCAAACATGAATACAACTGAAATATCTTATACCATGGAAGGTGACCAAACAATTGTTTAGGAACTCCAAAATTTATCTCATATCAATAACCTCTACTATCATTGGCCTTTTTATCATTCCAACCACATCAATAAATAAACATCACATTAAATATTTCAAAATTAAAATCTATAAAAAAAATTACTATGATATAAAAAATTAATTTAAAAAATGAAACATTCTTACATCTATGTATTAATATTGAATAATAAAAAATTAAATAATGATAAAGTCGTATAATTTTAAATATAATAATTAATTGAGAAGGAAAATGATAAATTAATTTATTTAAGATAGAAAATAAAATTTCTGTGGGAAAAATATTTCAATGTATATTTAATGATTATAATATATTATCCTTATTTTATCTTAACATGAAATGTTATAAAAGTTTTGTTTTTAATTTATTGATAATTTATGAAAATGTGTGGTGTGACCTTCAATGACTACAGGAATGATACACTTTTATCATATTTCTTTATTTTTCTCTAATGTGTTTAAATTCATCATTGATGTGGTCAATATTGCTAATAATTTTTTTACACCAGTTATAAAAAATTCCATTGAAATTTTTATTTTGAGATACCAAAGGGACATTTTATACCAATAGTTTTAATAACTACCATGGTATGAAAAATATTTTTAAAATGAAAATCAAGACACATAACCTTAATTAGAGAAAAAATATAGATAGAATCAATTAAATTTTATAATAAAAGTAAATTAATGAAAGAACTCAATGTTTCATATTCATTTCTATTCATGTGGTTGTGTCCTCCAAATATAAAGATCTTATCTTGATATTTATCTTTATAATTTGGTTTGTAAGAAAAAACTTATGTGACACATTGAATTTATGATAATAAACATCATTGGACATTTAGAATGTTTTATGGTTTACATCAACATAACTTATACATGATCATGGTTGTTATAAATATATCTAATTAATTCAATTTTTTCAACAATAAAAATTTTCTAGGAAATCTATGTGGAAAAAATGTCAATAAAAAATAATAAAATGATATAGGAATCATAAATTTATGGGTTTCATGGTTTATATCTATGTCTAAAATTGGAAACAAAATACGATATCCACACAAAGAATGACTTTGAGTGGAATTAGAATGTAGAAATAATAAAACAAAAAAAACTAATACCTCATTGTCAATGGTTTCAATATTCCATAGATTTGAGTTTCATTTAGTTCCCTTAGAAAAAATCATCAGGTTTCATCCTATTGTGAAATCGACAAACCATTTGAATCATTAAAGACTACAATATGACCTATTTATTATGAATGGTGTGATATCAACTCCTCTATAAAGAAAAATATAGAATAAAACATGAAAGATATACATTTATAAGAAAATAATCTCGTATTATTAGAATAAAGTGATTAGAATCCTTTATATAATACCCATTCAAAAAAATAGATCATCACTAGGGTTAATAACTTAAATAAATTAATAAATGACAATAAAATATATATATCACTTGAATATTTTAACAGAATGTTTATAATATTTTTACACATGAATTCAGTTTTCCCATAATCACATGAGGTGTTGATAGAAAAATAATAGATGATAATATAAATTTAGGTGTCTGATAAATATTATCTCATAATATCAACCCATGAACCATGATGTGGATTAATTCACCATTACTAAATATCAGCAATGGTGCGGTGAACATCACCATATTATTGTATATGAAAAGATAAGCCCTGGAAATCTAAAAATAACCACATCAATGTATATGTATTAATGTTTATCTTCCTACAATATCTCACTAATATTAAATCATTATAGACTTTATGTAAAACATATAAAGTCTTTTTTAATCCATATATATTCATGTGAAAATAATTATCATTATCTATACCAAATTGTGGAAAAAAACTATTTACTAAAATAATTCCACATTCCAGGACCTTATGTATAATATTGAATGCATTTTTAGTGTTGAAAATATTGAAACATTTCTTGATACAGATTTCATATTTAAGATCCACCATAGGAGAAATTCCATTCATACTCTAGCTATAAAGGGTATGTGGGTGATCTCGATAAAAAATACTCATAGATCCATAAAAACATGTATGCCAATGATTCATGTCAATACATAATATAAATTATTATATAATCCCATAACCAAAGACATATAGTGGCCAATAGACATGTAATTTTTTAATCTAGTACTTATTATCTAATATTTTAATGATTCTATAAAATATATTTACCATTTTGAATGAAAAACATCACATTCCATTAAACCATGTAGCAGAGAACTTCAAATGTCACTCAACTAAAATCGGAAATGAATATCCAATGTATAATTAAATAATGGGACCAAATATCATACATTTATTATAAGAGGATATATATAATATTTAATAGAAAAAAATAAAAATATGATCAATAATATACAAATCCACCAGTTGGTTAACTCTAGCATAAGGCCTAAATATAAAATGTATGAAGGGATGATGGTTCACCAGATAACTATATTGTCATCCTTAGGTATTGGGTATTTATATTATGTATATAGACCTATATACATAATTTATTTTATAACATTCCATCTTATATAATTTCACTATATTGTGTAGATAAAATGCATCCAATTATTATCACATGAGAATAATTATTAATATATATTAGTTTCTACCATTTTTAATCTCAAAATTTTATCACATCCCTTAATACAATATTATGATCATTTATTAAGAAAAATTAATGTCATACATTAATATAAATAAATCATTCCACTATTTAAAAAATTTATATCATACAAATGAATGTGAAAAAAATATAGATTTCTATTATTATAAATCGACTATACATTCTATAACCATATCATTTAACCACTCCTATGTTCAATACATATTTATTCAACATTACACTCATGGTTTTATTTTGTTAATTGATTTATTAATATATCTTCTATAATCACATCTATATCTTTACAATTTATCTTTACATCACCCCTCTCAATGATCTCACAAATGAAATAATATTTTTAAAGGATTTTTGTGGTCCTTTTTGGGATTGAGGATCCTTTATCTCAAGAATATCTCTATTGTTGTCAGGGAAATGACCAATTTCTCTTCAATAATAGGATCTGCATCATGTATTACAACGATCTTCTTGATCTAAACAACTTCCTTTGAAACATCAGCTAATGTGATGTGCTTTTCATCTATTTTTTTTATAACATGGTGGAATTATTTGGGATTTATAGAATTTATTTTTACATTGAGGAGGGAAAAATAAAAAAAAGATTCATATCTCATATCATCCTTTAACTATTTCTAAACTACAATCAATTTAACTCGATGAAATGATCTCATCCTAAACTATAATGTCAAAGAATATATCCGTACTTCTTCTTATGTACATAAATTTATTATTGATAATAATCCAATGACATTCACTAAGAATATATTAGTATCTAATTTTTAAAATAATAGCATATCCAACATCGAATGAATTTCATAACATGAAATATGTGATATATCTTATGGTTGATTCATAAATAGTCATCTTCATCCATTCAAACACTTTAAATAGATATTTAATATTTCTATGATTCAAGTATTAGAAAATAGATAAGTCCCCTTCATAGTGTTTTCCTTTATAAAAAACATTAGTAAATTACCAATATATGTGTTTTAACTCACATTAATTTACATATTGTATCTATCTATATATATCTATATAACTACTATATAGGATTCTTTTCTCATGTCTTAAATCAAGAAGAAGATTCCCAAACACAATATTTCTGAATGTTACATCGGGAAATTATTTATTGTAAGTATTATATCTGCACATTCAATTTTAAAATACTGTAAATCTCCCACTATCCTGATTATATTAAAAACAAGCATATTTGTTCTTGATGAATCCACACACATTCATTTCAACATAAAAATTATCATTCCAATTCCAAAATACTTTCATCAATCCTTAAAGTTGTAATTACAACATGAAAACCATATAATTCACATTTTTTTACTTCAAAAACGTTGAGTGGTTCATATACACATCACTGACTTCATCACTATAGACACTGAAAAAGTCCGTAACTCCTAAATGAATTTTCAAAATGACGAATTGAAGTCATATTCGGACTCAGAGGCTCGGTCTGGAGGGCCTGAAACAGGTGCACGAAATTAAGGAGGACTTGTGTGAAAAAATGTTTCCCGTGCGAATGAAGTCTGGGATGGAGGGAAAAGCACCGGGATGGCACGCAATTTTGCACACACGGTCTGACACGGTAAGGCCTTTCGTGCTGAACAATCCTGGCGCAGATGATTTCGCGTGCTGCCTAGATTCCGCGATGCCTGGAGCCTATAAATAAGAGAAGACCCCTTCTGTTTCAGGGTTGTGGAATGCGGACCAGCTCATGTGCACGAAGTTGGACTCCCGCACGCACAATATGACTATCACGTATTGACACTTTTCGCGCAACCTTTCCCCGGTGTTTTCCTATGCGGGCAATCCTACTGGCATAAATAAAGTTGCAAATTCCATATGGTTCTTACTTTCCACACAATCTCTTCCATTGCATGCACTCACTCCTTTGCGCGCAAATCCCAATTGCGTGAAATCCCGTCGTTAGGTTTTGCCTGACCTTAGGGATCGGCCTTCCCCCCCCCCACACAATCTAGTCCCGTTTCATGCAATCCCCCTAGCCGCACATAATCCACTTTCCCCAATTGCATGCCATCCTGGTGTTTTGAGCCCAAACCATCTCTTTGCATGCAAACCCCGAGACCCCTCACCTTGACGCCCCTAGGTGCCTCCCTGCATAGGCGCCCGATGTTCTCTATATTGGGCATGCACGCCATGCATTGTTTTCCCATACGGCCTTCCAGGCTAGCATGAAGATACCTCAAGGTCACTTGGGCAGTGTTTCCCATTGTGTTTCTTTTACTTATGCTACATCGCATAGGAATGCAAACGATTATTTCTTCTCTACATAGCCACGAAAATGTGCACCCCTCTATGGCTCACCCGGCTTCCCCCCTTCACCATGGCCCTATCGATGCATTCCCTCCCACAAGGGGTAGAGGGTGTTGGGCATGTAAGACCAATGGGTGTGGCATGAACACACCTAATCCGTGCGACAGGAGGATAAACTGCCAAGCACCTCATCCTCAACACATGACGTTAAACTGTGATCCGACCCCGTGCCTCGCATGCAGGGTCCCCCTGGCTTGGACATTCATTACGCCACTCATCTCTACGGGAATGGAATCTACCTCACATGGAATGATATCCTCCATCTCATATTGGAATTTTTCCATGGGGGATTGGTTGCCTCAGAGAATAAGCCCCTAGCCCCTTTTGTGGATGGTAGAACCCATGCACCTCCATACATCCCCACCGCCAAGTCCAGGGGATGGTGTGATAAGGAATGAGGGATCTCCTTTGTTTCATCCCAAACCCCTCTCCCTCTGTGCATTGTTTCACCATGGGCCTCCATCCTGGATTAAGCCCCGACATCAAGAGCCTCTCAACGCATAAGCCCCTTTCTGCTTCTCATGGATGCACCCTTCACAATGTGATCGTCTGGTCCCTACTGCCTCTTGTTTCTCACACTGAGAATGACTCACGTGGGTTAGAGTGAGCATGGACCATGGAACCATCTTATGGGTTGCCTCAGAGCGTAATCCCCATCCCAGTGAACTACGAAGACTTTGATCTCTTCTAAATCATAGTACGTAGGTAGCCTCCACGATGATCAAATCCACCACCCAGTCATTCCGAACTCTTCACATATATTCGCCCACACATTGGGCCGCCTTAGAGTGTAATCCCCAAATTGCCCATCCAAAATGATGTTAAACTATATGCCCACATCCCGCATGGAATTAAACTTTATACCGTCTAGCATGACGTTAAACTGTATTCCCTCGTCCAGAAAGACATTAAACTGTATGTCGTCCAGGATGATGTTAAACTGTATTCCGTCATCCCGACTAATGTTATACTGTATGCCATCCAGCATGACGTTTAACAGTTTTCCTCATCTCGCATGACGTTATACTACACCACCCAAACTACAGGGACTTTGATACATGCTATGACATGGTACTTAGGAATCCTCCACAATGTTCATGCTCACCACTCAGTGGTTATGACCCCCTTCGCGTCTATTCGTCAACCATTGTGGGCCGCCTCAAAGTGTAAGCCCCATATCCACCATTGTGGGCCACCTCAAAGTGTAAGCCCCATATCTATCCATTGTGGGCTGCCTCAGAGCGTAAGACCTGAATTCCCCCAACCCGCATGATGTTAAACTGTATACCCAAACAACAAGGACTTTGGTCCATGTCAAGGCATGGTACGTAGGAATCCTCCACAAGGTTTAAGCCCCATCACTCCATCACACATCCCGATTCTGACCCGGGCCGCCACATCCCGGTGGGATCATGCCACCTCATTCCACTCCACAGTATCCGGGAAGCCTCCAAAGTGTTGGCCCTGACATCGGTGTCCCCCCCAGGGGGTTATTCAATCTGATCCACACTCAGTGTTCTGATCAGTCCGATCGGTCCCCGCTGGACATTAAACCTGCGGTATACCCCATGTTAAACATGGGAATCTGAGGAAAACCTCAGATACATGCTTATGGCATGCCAATTCCCTATGTTCTAGGTGGGATTCCTTTTGATTCCACACACTTGAGAAGCCCTATAATAAGGGAAAGAAGACAGACATGCCAACCCCCCAACGGCACGACACGCCTACGACACTCCAGCGTGACCATTCTCCTCAATGAAGGTTGCTGCGCCGATCAGACCCCTAGGAGCATCTCGATGAAAGTATCGTAATTAACTGGTGTCTATATAAATATGGTACCGTGAATGAGATTCACAAATATGTATTAAATCTATGAGGGAGACCCGGACTAGGTGACAATCTCCAAGGAGGAATCCACGGAAGGAAGAACCGACATCCCATCATCTTGGTATCAATCAAGAAGCAGACGTCCCTGAACAATGAACAGATGACACCCACCTTTGGAAAGTGGAAATGTGGGGCAACAAGATGTGTGTCCTCCCCTGTGTGACGGATGTGCACACCCCTCAGCAGAAACCATCAGAAATAGAAAATGGTGAACCCGACGTGAATCTCTTCACCTAAATATGGAGACAGGAAGCATTTGGGTTGTCAGATGATTAGAATGTCACCAGGTCCAGGCACCCAACACTAGGACATGAAACCCGCCAGCGGTTGGGGCAATCAAGACGTTGGGAACTCCTTTCTACGACGTTGTCAGCATGGATCCCTCTCACGGACCACAAATGAAGTAATGACACTAGACTATTGGTTGTTTATTCCCTTTCCTTCAAGTGTTAATGGGTTCATCACCATGCTTTTAGAAATCTGATCCCTACATCCGGAGCATGATCACCACCTGCCCACTGGCGCAGGGGTAGGGATAGTACCGACATGGCCAACCCACGCAGTCCTACCTTTTCCACAGCTGCTCCGACCACCGCAACTGCCGGGCACTCACGCCCCCTCTCCCCTTCACTGATTATCAATTGAAGGGTGATAAATGACCTTGTGGGTAGGTATGAGGAGGGAGGGGTCATCCTGACCAGGGACATGGTGGGTTTGAATCTCGACACAGTTGTGCCTCACTGACATTGCTTCCCCCGAGGGCTGTGAATGGAGCCACCGCACCCCACACCGATGTTTAACCATTTCGGGATCCTATCCTTGGAACACCTCGACACCTTCCTTACCTATGAAGATGAGGTGGGGGATGTCCGAGGTTTCCCGATCGGGGACCCACTCCATGGGTTCACAGCAAGGTCCCCTTTAAGGCCACTTCTAAGACACCACCCAAAACCCTGAACTGAAGAGTAGGAAATCCATGTGCCCGCACCACCGGCTCTAACCCATCTGACCCGACGCCAGTGTCGGGCGCGAGCGGAAGAGGATGCCTTCCCTGTGGAATCAACTTCTGCTCCCAGTGTGGCTCGATCCACTGCTAACTCCTATCATGAAACCCCCACACTCATTGATGATGGGTAGTTACATTCCCAACCCGGATTGAGGCCCTGACCACCCCACAGGCAGGTTGGGTCGACTGTCCCGGTCGCTGGCACAGTCAATGGCCACCATGGAACAATTCTAGATAGTTCAATCTAACATGAAGGCCTACACCATACCACAATTTCGGGGGGTATGGGTCCTCCCATCTTCCAACCTCGGCCCAGAGGCCTGCCTGGCACCACCCATGTCCCAGGTAAAAAGCTTCCCCGTGACAGTAACGCTGCAGGTTGGACTCTTTCCCATGCTCACTACACTGGGTACGGGGTCACTTCCACCAATGTCGACCGCGAGTATGGATCCATTGCATATCTGGTCACTCACCCACATGGAGGTCCTCCCCATGTCCCTTCCGACATCTACCCCGGTGCTCCTCGCACCTCGGCCATCAGTCCTCTCAGCCCTAGTACCGTTGCGGCCAGAGGACTCCATGAAAGAAATCAACCTTGCCCTGAAGAGCCACCCAGGGGTAGGAAGGCGGGATGTCATCACCGTAAGAGAAACACCAGGGTAGGACAGACGGAAATCAGACCAGTCCATTTCTCAGACTTTGAGGCGGAGTACGACTCGGTGAAGGAGCCCTCCCCCCGGTCCTATGAGTCAAGGGTCAGGATATGGATGTGGTGCATCAGCCTCGTACTCCCTGAATGCGAGATCCGTATGATCCCCGCCTCTCACTGGAGGTATATTCTGGAGGAAGAGGACTTGACATACCGCGAGGGGAAAAACTTGAATTTACCATTGGGCTCTTCGGAATAACCTTTTACCTCTTTCAGAAAACGTGGAGAACTTTTCCGGGGACCGACAGAAGAGTCGTAGAATGGCACAACCTCGGAAAGCGCCGACACCGTTACAAGAGGCCCGTTTTCCAGCCCATCCTATCAGGATGTGATAGCTAGGAAACTATATCCCTTGGAGGATGTCTTCGAATTCGGTGGCCAATCGGCCAGCATGTAGTATTCTCCACCGGCCAGCCCATCGGCCCAGTGGCCTGCCTCGGCACGGCTGCCAGATCTCTAGCCAATTTCGGTTGACGATGGGGGGCCAGTAATTTTCAGATCATGAACCTGAGTCATGGAGCTTCTAGACTGTCATCGCAGTAGGACACTTCCCTGAGAAGTTTTGACCATCACATGATCAAATTTTGATATTCCAGAATCGCTCACCCCGAGAGAGTTTGAATGTTTCCGCCAGACTCTCTGGGTGACTCACTCTTATCATTTCCATGATCAGGTGCCTTATCTCGGGGGTCCAGCACATCTCAATGATATCAGTGAGTAGTGTCGTCAGGTTGACCTGGCCACGCTCTTCCTGGTTCGGCACCCCGAGTCACATGGCCACCACAAGGCCCTCAAACAACAATGCATCCAGTGATTTCAAGTACTCCGAAATGGTATCGAGGAAGCCACCCCCACACGCACGTCCATGGATGGGGGAAGTGCGCTGCCCTGCTCTTCAGTATGATTCATCAGTAGCTTGACGCACTGAGCGGTTCTAAGGGTATGCACCCCAGGGAAGCAGCGGTCAACATGGACAACCAGTCGGGAGAGGGGAACGGTTTGGAACTTCATGACGGGGACACATTCCTTGAATAAAAGCCGCTATTAGACCAATCCAAGAAGATTAATCGCCAACAGAGAAACCTCCATGGTCTCCCTGCACCCACTGAGGCATTGACACTGAGTCGGAACATCAGCAAGGGTAAAGAACATGTTGGGGCTATGAAGCTCGCCGACCCATCTGCCGCAATGCTGAAGGTAGAAAAAGATCCCGAGAAGGCCACGCTGCGCCAACGGCTTGCATAGAAGAAGAGGCTAGTCGATGAGCTCCTGGCCAAATGCATTGTAGTGTTGTGGCCTGACTACGGTGATCCTAGGCCGGGACAGCAGGGGAAGGAATAACTACCCCTTGACGAGATTCTCTCGGGAAACCGCGATCATGCTGTGTTCGTCGACAAAGGAGAGGTTGGAGCTCAAGGCAATAGGTTGTGATACAATTCACTAAACCCTCCTTAGAAGCGTGATCACCCATGAGACCTCGCTTGGGTTCCTCCCGCAGCCCAAAGAGTCACTCCACTAGCTGCCCCGCGAGCTGCTGAGCTTGACTACCAGATTGATGAGCCCAGCAATGTACTTGTGAATTGGGATCCCCATCAAGGGAGAAACCAGCATCTAGATGATCCGATGGAAGCACTCATCGCCCGCTGGGAGGCTTTCAAAACTCAATAGGTGGCAATCCCACCGGACGACAACCAATACCCAGCATGGGTGGATGACATGCTGGCCCCAATGGGATTTTGGAACCTGACATTCACACCCTTTAACGGGATAGGATACCTTCCACAACACCTAGCCCACATCAACTCGAGGTGTGGGCCTATGTTTGGAAATCCAGCGCAGTAGGAGGCTTCCAAGCACTGTTGCTTTGTTCAATTCTAGAAGGGACAACATTAGTCTAGTACAGCTAGCTCCTAGCCGGATCTATGACTAGCTGGGAGGACCTTCGTAGGAAATTCCTCTACCAGTTCAGTTCCACAACCTATAAGTCTAAAATCGCAGACCTCATCAGGTGCATGAAAAGGCCCGATGATGGACTCATAGACTTCATAGCCTAGTGAAAGGATCTCACATACTCTCTCTACATGGCTCTAAATCTGGACAAATTTCTAAAAATTTGCATAGGGAACGTCATGGCAGAGCTGGTTCTTTCATTGATCACTCAGAATTACCCCGAAGGGTTTCGGGACTTCTCAGACAAGGCTCAGCACCCCGATGAAGCCCTGAAACAGGCCAGCCAGGAACGCCCACTGCCTTCTATAATCCCTGCAAGGAGATCTTCCCGAGTCAGGCCCACTACTATAGCCCAGATAGAGGCCCCCAGGCAGCAAGAGTTTCTACCAGTGAGGACAACTCTGCATCCCCATAGGGGTCCACCCCCACAGGCATAGACTTCGGCCCAGCAGCGACTGCCTCAATATTAGTAAGCGCCACCGTGCAACGCACCGCCACCGACTATGAGAGATAATCAGGTTCTGCCTCCTTGACATGCTCCTCCTGCCCCTCATCAGGGCTATCCTCTTATAGACCCTGTTCAAGAAAGACGAAATTGGATATAATCGTTTGACGAGGCTCAGGTCCCCGGTTACTTCGTTAGTGCTTTGGAGCATAGAATTGTGTGGCTACCTATGTGGCAGAATCCAGAAGAGTCGCATCTCACTGATCACCGCAACTACTACCCTTATCACAAGAACTGGGGCACACCATCCAAAGATGCTATGTGTTCATGGACTGGCTCCAATACCAGATTGAAATGAATATAGTCAGGTTGGGCCCAGCCCCGGCACAAGTAGCATGTGTCTTTGTGAGATCAGAGGGAAATAGCAGTGATGAGGATGAATGGAAGCACGTTTCTGACCATTTATCCCATAAGTATGAAGACGGTATAGCCCACAAGACTATCACCCCTTCCCATTGCATCATCCACAAGCACCTGAATCAACCAGAGCCCTCAGAAGCTGTGGTTGCTACTTTGGCATCGCCGTCCCAGCATGCCTCTTCCCAGAAGAGTAAGCAATGACGACACAAGAAGAAAGAACATGCCATTCCAATGTTGTCTTCATACCTCACTCTTGGCAACATCATGCCCCCAGAAATGGGGATCCCCCCTAGACTCCGCCTGGTAATGGATGACTACTCGAATGATATTCTGGGGTATGATTCGGTTAACACCATAGTGTTGGTAAATCCCTTTTTGACTCCCGATGATGAGGAACGCCAGGTGGACGTTCCCAATGTCCCCAGCCGTCGCCAACGGTAGCGGAGCCGTGGCTACATAAATCACTGGGGCATGATAGTCGCACCTCGAGCCAGACCGTACATGCCACTGAAACCAGGCAACAGGCCCAGTACAAATCTTAGCACATGCGGCCCCTTCATCCTGTGTCGATAGGTCCACCTCCACCACCGTTTGTATTGTTGTATTAGGAAGAACCACCTTGGCCGTGCCGCGACCAGCTATTCCCTGCCACCAGCTGACCTCAGCCTTCCGGTTCTAATCCAGCAGCCACTCTCCATGCTTCGAGTAGTGAACAGCAAGACGAGCCTATTACCAGACAGCCACTGGTCCATCTAGTAGGGCATGTCATGCCTCCGATTGTAGAGAGGCATTTTGTAAGTAGAATCTCGTGTTTGGCCTAGAAGTATGATGTTCTAAAGCACTTATCCAACATCCCATCAAGGATTTCTATCCTTGAGGATCTTCTCCTGTCGTTTGAAATGCGTGAGGCACTCATCGAGGGCCTAAGGAGCCCCCTCTAGTTTGAGATGGAGGTAGTACCTGCAGAATCCTTCCACGTTGGGGCTATTGAGAACGCTGAATTTCGGGTGGTGATCTCATTCTCCAGTGAAGATGAAGACCCTCCCATACAGGGGCAGATTCATCCACTATACATCACTAGCCAGTTCAATGGCATGGAAGTCTGCAGCTATCTTGTTGACACAGGTTCTTGGATTAACCTAATCCCAACTAAGACATTGTGGATGTTGGGTCTTTCTAAGGATGATTAAACTCCCTCTAACCTCAGGATCCAGGGGTACGACAGAACTGAGTAAACTCCAGTCACCAAGATTCGATTGAAGACCCTGTTCAGTGGCCTAATTGTCAGCACCAAATTCATGGTTTTCTCTTAGGAAACCACCTACAACCCATTGATGGGAAGGTAGTGTCTCCACCTTCATGTGGAAGTCCCCTCAACATATCACCAATGCCTAAAATACTCCTTTAATTGTCGAGTAGGTGTGCTCTAAGAAGATGTGTCTCATTTTTCCTCATGTGAAGCCTGTTATCTGGACATCGACTACTACAAATGCAAGGATAAGAAGTTTTTGGAAGGTGAGGTTCATCCCACCGCCATCACAAGCGATCTATGGGTAGGTTTGGATGACTCTTACGTCTTCCCAATCCATCGGTTGGAGGCCACAACCCACAAGATGGGGAAGTGCTTTTTTGTATCGGGTACCAGAGGAAGGTATGTTCCCAAGTCCAAGCGACAACAGAAAAGCACCTCATACTCCTACACCAACCAGGCTCATGTGATTCCCGAACCTCCATCCCCTGTATGATATCAGGATGTCTGGCTCATGGCAACGGTGGTGCATCATACATGTCTCTTCCGCCAGGCTAGAATTAACCGGCTCAAGCCGACATGCCACTACTACTTTGATGTCATCAAGCATGGCCCCTTGGGCTGAAGACCAAATTGGATTGGATCAAATGCCTTAAATTCTATGGCCTCAGTGATGCAAGAGTCTCCAGATATGGTGACCAATGCCGCCCATGCAGGCAGCAGCTTCCAATCAGGGTCTGGTAGCCCCAATGTAGCTCCCCCCATGGAAAATCCCTCCACATGTATAGCAGAGGATCTGCAGAATTCTAACACTACTATTGAAGAAGGTGTCTCCACCACAATCGACGATTTATTACAGGTGAACCTCGGTAGCGAGGCGGACCCGAGACCCACGTTGGTCAGCACCGCCATTCCCCCTGAGGAGCTGCAACGGTACATAGAATTTTTTCAGACCGCACCGTGATGTTTTTTCCTAGAGTTACGATGAGATGACAGGGCTAGACCCCCAGATTTCCATCCATTGCCATGACCTCCCAACAAACCATCAAGGGTTCAAGCAGACTCCCCAGAATGATGCACCCTTCTCACAGTGCCATGTTGAGGCCGAAGTTGACAAGCTTATTAAAGCCATCTTCGACAAGGAAATTCAGTACCCATGGTGGCTATCCATCATTGTGATAGTTAGGAAAAAGAACGGAAAGATCAGGGTCTCTATCAAATTCCACAGTCTCAATCGCCACTGTACGAAGGATGATTTTCACCTTCCAGTGACAGAGTTGTTGATTGATTCCACGGCTTGGTTCCAAGCCCTCTCCTTAATGGATGGGTATTTCAGGTACACCCATATTTGGATGGCCCCCAAGGATGAAGATTTAATTGACTTTAAGGGCCCCAAGGTATTTTCAGTTACCTGGTTATGCCCTTCGGCCTGAAGAATTTGGGTGCCACCTATCAATGGGCCATGCATCATATATTCAAGCCAATTCTAAGGACACTGGTCAGGTGCTACATGGATGATCTAGTGGTTAAATCTCACCACCGCTTGGACCATCTCAAGGACCTTGAGAAGGTGTTCGGATTCCTTTGTTCCCGCCACCTGAAGATGAACTCGTTGAAGTGTGCCTTCGGGGTTACCTCCAGGATGTTTCTTGGCTTTGTTGTCAGATAACAAGTCATCGAGATCGTCCCGGAAAAGATCAAGGCCATCAGCTAGATGCCTCCCCTGAGCAATATTCAGGAACATCGAGGTCTCCAAAGCCACTTAGCATACATACGCCGATTCATTAAGAATATGGAAGGCAAGTGTAAGCCCTTTTCCTGGATCATGAAGAAAGGCGCCACCTATGAATGGGATAAAGAGTGTCAGAACGCCTTCGAGGAAATCAAGTAGTATCTGCTCCAACCTCCGGTCTTGATGCCACCCATTTCCTGGAAGCCGCTGGTCCTTTACGTGACATCCCTGGAATGGTCCCTCTATGCACTTCTCACCTAGATGATCAATGAGGGAACTAAGAACATTCTCTACTACCTCATCTGCATGCTCCATGATATGGAAATTAGATATTCTCCCATTGAGAAGAGTTGTCTGGTGCTTGTATTTTCCATACAGAAATTACGACACTAATTGCAGCACCACAAGGTATAGCTGGTCTCTCAGGTATACTCACTGAAGTACATCCTGAATCGACGTATGTTGACTGGCCGAATAGTGTGGTGGGCGGTGATCCTCCAGTAGTTCAACATTAGGTTCGTACCTCAGAGCTCTATCAAAGGATAGGTGCTGGAAGACTTTTTAGCTGCTCACCCAACCTCTATGGACCAATCAGTAGATCTAGGTCGTCCTGATGAGGTAATCCTCTCAGTCGATCATGCCATCCCTTTCTAGAAGATGCACTTTGATGGTGCCTCCCTGAGCCCCACCGGTAGAAGACTTAATGATCCTAGTCTCAACAATGAGGGCCTGGGCATCGTCTTCATCACCCCAGAGAAATCCGTTTGACCATATTTGTTCCTATTTTCAGAGAGCTGCACCAACAATGAGGCCAAATATCATTCCCTCATAACTGGCCTCGAATTGGAAATCATGATCGATGTGCCCCATCTACATGTGAAAGGGGACTCCGAGCTGGTCAACAAGCAGTTCATTTATGACTATGTTGTTAGAAATCTAGAACTCATGCCATTGTTGGAGAGAACCCTCCATCAAATGGCACAGTTCCCCTCTTGATAGTAAGTCATCCATATTCCCCAGTCACAGAATAGTTGTGCATATACTTAGTCCTGCCTGGCCATGTCGCATGCGGAGCCCGAATAGGATGGCTTGATTATCCACATAGCGCCCCAGAGATTCATTGTTCCTGTTTCCCCTGAGGATGATCGAGGCCCATGGGTGAACCATCTTACCGCTAGTGCCCCTACGTCAGGGGCCCCAGGTACTTCAGATACGGTGATCGAAGTTGTTCCTGATTGGAGGACGCCCATGGTCGAATACCTCTAATGCAGTAATCTTCTATCAGACTGGGCCGAGAGGGAGCGAATCTGACAACGCGCATTGCATTTTACCATTCATAGTGGTCCCAGCCTTGAGAAGATCCTTTATAGACGCGAATATGATGGTGTCCTCTTCTGTTGCCTTCAAGGATTCAAGGTCCCACAGGTCATGCAAGAGGTTCATGCTGGTTCCTGTGGCACCCATCATGCCGGGTCAAAGTTGTCTCACCAAATTCAGAGGCTAGGGTACTTCTGGCCCTCCATGATATATGACTACATCGATTTGTCCAAGAGGTGTCATGCATTCCAAGTTCATGCTATCTTGGTGCATTGTCCATTGGAGCCCCTCCACACTACCAAATATTATTTACCCTTTGCAGTCCTGGGGTTGGATGTTGTAGGACCTTACCCACTGGAGATAGTTTTCCAATGCAGGTTCATTCTGACCTCTATAGAATTATTTTCCAAGTGGGAAGAGGAAATTCCGCTCAAGGAAGTCAAAGGCCATTCTATCACTGAATTCGTGAGTTCAAACATCATCTATCGATTTGGTGTGCCTCACTCTATCCTCATGAATAACAGAACAAACTTCCCACCGGCCAAGCTAAAGAAATTTTATGCCACGTAAGACATTCTCTTTAACCATACCTCCCTCTATCGTGCGCAGTTGAATAGATAGATCGTGGCGATTAACAAATCCCTCGCAAACATTCTACAAAAAATTGTTGTTCATAACATGAAAAGTTGGCTGGACAAGCTCCCTAATGCCCTCTGGGCTTATCGGATGAAGAATCGTAATTCCACCCAAGTGAACTCGTACTCCCTATTGTATGGATTTGAGGCCGTCATGCCCATTGAGATTCAGTTTCCCTCATTGTACACGGCGGTCTACGACTAGAAAGCACTAGATAGAATTGTCGAAATCCATCAACAAAAATTAGAAGTGTTGTACATGAATAGGCTTCGCGCCTTGTACAACCTAGAAAGGCATCAGAATAGGATGGAATGAGCTTTCAATAAGAGGGTTCTCCTCTGCACTTTCCTGGAAGGTGATCTAGTACTGGCCCTCAGGGCTCCATTGATTCTTGGCTACAAACCACCCATGTTGGAGCCCAAATGGGAGGGGCCTTTCGTCATCCATAATGTATAGACTAATGGTGCGTACCACTAGTGACTATGGATAGTGAGCGTGTAACTCCTACCACCCATGCCATGTTCCTCAAGCAGTACTTTGCCTAAGCCTAAGTGTCCTGCATGTCCCTAAACTGCAATCACGGTCCCCCATAACCTTAAATTGGATCGCGGCCCCCACAAGACCCTAAACTTCATTTGGTCCTACATTTGATACCCTGATGTCCCCCATGACCTTAAACTGGATAGCGGTCACCCATGACCTTAAACAAGATAATGGTCCCCCAAGACCCTAAATTGCATTTGGTCCTACATTTGGGCCTCTAGTGTCCTGAATGACCCAAAAATACAATTGAGGTCCCCCATGACAGTAAACTGGATTGCGGTCCTGAAAGACCATAAACTGCATTTGGTCCTACATTTAGGCCCCTCGGGTCCTGCATGACCCTAAACTACAACTGTGGTCCCGCATGACCTTAAACTGGATCACAGTTCCGTAAGACCCTAATCAACATTTTGTCCTACATTTGGGCCCCTGGGGTACCCCATGACCTTAAACTAGATAGCGGACCCCATGACCATAAACTTGATCACGGTCCTATAAGACCCTAAACTGCATTTGGTCCTACATTTGGGCCCCTAAGGTCCCCCATGACCTTAAACTGGATTGCAGTCCCCCATGACCTTAAACTGGGTCCCGTTCCCGCAAGACCCAAAACTACACCTGGCCCTATATCTAGGCCCCTTTGGTCTGAGTTCTAAGTCCTTAAACATGGATCCTTGTGGTCCATCATGACCTTAAACTGCATGCTTGTCCTCACTGAATGACATCTAACTGCAAGGGAGTCAGGCCTTCCTGACCGAGGCCCAGCCTCAGGCCCCTTGGCCTTCTCGGGCCCCTTAGCCTAGTCTTTACCCATAGTTTGTGGTGTAGTGTAAGACTATGTACTCATTCACCATGGGTTACTTACCATGTCGTGCATATTCCTGGATGAAATACCTCTCATCGCCCTACATGACATTAAACTGTGCTTCTAGAAATATGTGCGGCTTGATTCCCTTCCTTATGGGATACGTTGGACATCCTGAACACATAGATTTCAGGTCAAGTTGCACCTCTTTGGAGGTCCCATGATCTCTTAATCACCTCAGTCTCTTGGACTATCCCTCCCAGTGGGGTGATATATAGGTTTGGTACAGGGTTTTTGTCACCATAACCCTTTCTCCTAAGAATCTGCCATCTTTTGGAAGCTATCAAACTGAGCCCTTTGACCCTTTCCAGTGGTTCGCTAATGTGCTCAGAGTACTCTGGTCTAGGACCAGGAGTGTTAGAATTTACTTAGGAATGTTTTGGTCCGCTTGCCAAGATTTGTGCTCTCTTTCATTCAGGCCCCCGTTATCCTTCACACCTAGAGGGCCCCAAAAGAAATGCTTGGATACAAACCCTAAAGGATCTCCTACCACCACGGGCCAATTCCCCCAAGGGTTTTAGAAAAAAATTGATATTTATACCGCATTGTGAACAAGGACACCGGTCGATGCTCATTTGTGTGTCCCCATTTTAGGCTAACGCGAAAGGATTCTGTGTTGTGAACATGGTCAGCAGTAGTCCCCTGTCGTCACGCCGACACCTTCATGCACTGAATGTTGGTTGCATGATTCATGTTATGTTCAACCCCATCATGTGACAGTGGAATCTCAACAATTCTTGCACTAACCGTCATTGAACCTCCACACGTCAGGCAGAAAAAGATGTGTGATGGTGTCTCTCAGGGCTCCCACGATCTAAGAGCCAAGGTTAGATTCTTTGGTTTTCTTTAAGGATCATGCACAACTTTACCATCATCCCCATCAGAAACTAGGAGTCGCTAGACATTGCATTTCGGGCCCAGGTCAGCTGGAAGCTAGTATCTCATGGCACCTGATTATTGGACCCTTGTCGGCACCATGGCCCCAGGATCCTCTCCCAGAATCGCACATAGTGACGGTATGAAGATAATCTCTCATCTACATTTGGTATGCCTTATCGCATCATGCCTGTTCCCCCAAGTCCAAGCCATATGACCTTAAACTGTGCTGGTTGGTCCTACCACATGACCATAAACTGTGATGATATCGTCCCGACCGCACGACAGAAAACGACACTGCTATGTGGTGACTTCCCCATAGGGGACATCAAGTTGGGTATTGGTCAATTACCATACCATTTTTCAATTCCTGTTATGACTTGATCATTGTGGCGATGCCAGGAGTTTCTACCCTAGGCTGAACATTCCATGAAAGAAAAACCATTTACCTTCATGGACAAACAAGATATATCAAATGATGCTTCTTGTGGTGCGAGGGCTAGACCTTCACTTTCATCCTTGGCACATGTACCATGTTGTGCCATTACATCCTTCAAGAGCTATGTCTGGCTTGATTCTTATCCTCATGAGTTACGTAAGAATTCTCGGGCCTCTAGTCTAAGGGTCCAGCTTGGGGTCTGCTAATTTATCATGTATTTCCCGCTTTTGGGGATTTGACCATGGGGATGCATGGTGTTGTGAGCTAGAATACATCCTCATTCACATCAGGTTTGTGATAACCACACCAAGTGCACCCTGTTATGATAATTAGCCCTCCATTTTTTGTCCTACATGATGTTAAAAGGCGCACCCAAGAACTACATATGGCTTGATTCTCATCCTAATGAGATAGGTAGGAGCACCTGGGCACTTCCCCAAATGCACAGACTAGCTTTAGTGTTTGGTCCCTTGACCTAAACATGTCTCCAAGGAGCTCATGTTAAGCAAGATCATTCCCCAAATCATGTTGGGTTCCACAACCATTTTATCATGTGTCTCCCACTTCCCTTACCCCTTTGGTCCGAGATGTAAGACCATAAACTAACATCCATTTCTAGAACTACGTGTGTCTTTATTATCATCCTTATAAGATATGTAGGAACTCCTGGACATTTCATCTTGGGTCCAGCCCCAGGGATTACAAATCCCATCCCTCCTCACTATCGACCCCTTGGCCTGACTTCTTAGGGAGTGGTTTAATTGCGACATCTACACTGAATACATTCGGGATGCCCCATGGTGTTGTTGGGAGGAGATAGTTATCTCACTAGAGATGTCTTGGTTAAAAATTGGGATGATCCGTGATCAGACTAATACATCCGCTTAGTGCGCCTCTCCGACGGTGGCATAATTTTGGGAGTGTTTGACTCTGTTTTGACAAACCACCACTCCAAATTCCAGGCTTTGTGTGCCCATATATCCGGATCCTCATCCTATTTCATGTTTTAGGGGAACCCCTAAAAGTATAGATGATAGACTTTGGTCCTCCTGCTAAAATAATAAGGATGATAGAACTTAGGTCCGCCTATTGTAGCAATATGAAAGATTGACCTACGGTCCGCCTGCTGTCCTGGGACAATGTTTCAGAAGACTGGTCATGTATGATGGGACCCCCTAACAGTATGAATGATAGACCTTGGTCTGACTACTATAACAATATGGTTGATAGCCCTTTGGTATACCTATTGTAATAGTATGGATGATAGACCTTGGTCCGCGTGCTATCTTGGGCCAACATTTCGGAAGACTGATCGATGATATTTGAGTTAGGCCCCATGTTGCGAACATGGTCAGTGGTCAGCCCTCATTTTTTGTCCCCATTTTAGGCCAATGTGATAAGGATGATGTTTTTCTTCCACGTTTAACAGTTATCCTCCATCGCTGCGCCCCCCATAGTCTTCCAGATTTGGGTAACGTGATTCACCTTTTCAATATCCCTATGTTCTGATGGATTTCAATTCCCCCACATTTTCACGCTCGTGATTCCGGACACATTGAGAAGGTGATATATCAATCGGTCTGAGGTCCTCTCCTCAAGAGTCGAGGCCCGATTTTGGATGCCTGATGCTTGGTTGACGCTCCAATGAAGTGGTAGATTATGGTTGAGCATATCAAAACAAAGGAAAAAATAAAAGGATTTGTGCATATATAGGATTAGAGTGATGAGAAGTACTAGAAAAAGTTAATTAGATGGCCAAAACATGGACCTTAAGGATCAATGTTTTGGATTGATCTTTCCAGCTTCGCTACCCTTTGGCTGGTGGCCCCTAGGACTGCTTCTCACTCACTGAAGACTCTCTCTTTGTCAGCAGCCGCATAACATAGTTCACCAATCCTAGATTGTGCCTATGCGCGTTCCTTTTGATGTATGGTCATCTGGTGACTTGCCTCCATCATTTGTTCTTGGGCGTCATCCAGCTAGGCTGTCAGTTCCTCCATGCAATCAGAGCATGTTGCAATGTTGACCTCCTTCTCTATCTCCTGCCCTTCGAGGTGTCGGACTTCCTGCTCCGCCCTCAGGAATGCTTGGGTGCTCACTGATATTTCTTGACACTGGGAAATGTCAGTGCGCCAGATGCTTTCATATATCTTCTCAGCCATGTAATCACAAACCCTCAGATGAAGGCATTGAGCATCA
The DNA here is from genome assembly GCA_963277665.1 of Viscum album. Lineage (NCBI taxonomy): Eukaryota > Viridiplantae > Streptophyta > Magnoliopsida > Santalales > Viscaceae > Viscum > Viscum album. Next base: position 2,014,164,621 of record OY728157.1, read on the forward strand.
GCCCCTCCAACATATAGGATGTGCAGCTAGGTCTAGAGTGAACCCATCTGCATCAGCCAATCCATCTGAGACTTCCTGAGAAAGCGATGGACACACATCCACCCTTTTCACTGTGTCATTTGGCTCTCCTCGACCGCTTCTGAGTCTGAATCGTCTATCTCCTCTGGATCCACAGGCTGGTACGTAGGAAAGGCAGCCAGCAGGTTAGCAGTAGGGTCTGCCTCAGGGATTCCTTCATAAAGAATATGATCCTCGATGTTCGGGAAACCCTCCTCTCATGCCCGGACAACGGCGGTGCCTCCTTCAGCTTATAGCCTTGCTCCAATGACAGCAACACTGATGTTTGCTACCCCTTCTCACCAATTGTCGGGGCCAACTCAGTTTGAGAGGTATGTTCTGGAGGAGGTGGCACATCCACCACTGGTCCACACACGGACGGCCCGGGCTTAGCAGCCTGGTGAGCCTCCAACACTAAGATCACTATACGAGGAACATCCATATTAGTTAGGTTTTCTGATAGTAATCACGAGTAGCGATGTAGGGGTCTTAATGGAACCCAGAGCATCAGTCTCCGGTGTGCTGGATGCTATAAGAGCTATCATGGGAGGAGACCCCTCAGTTCTTGTCAGTTCGATGATGGGCGTCAGGGGCCCATCTGGTCCCATCGACGATTCTCCCCCTTCATCTATTTGGGATGACTAATCAGCGCGTATGTGCTCTTGGGTGAAATAGAGAGATGGATTAGAAATTGCAGAAGATAATGTAAAAAGAAGGAAGATGAATAAGAATAGAGACAGACCTCGAGAAGTTTGGTTATCTTAATGTCGGAGTAGATAATCTCACCTCACTCCTGAAAGTTCCCTTGGTAGGCTACCCCCTACGACCCCTCACCTTTGAGTTCTCCTTCTCCTTCACCTTCTCTTTTGTCTTGTCCTTGGCCTCTATCTTCTCCTTTTCCCTCCTCCCCATCTGACTCTTCAGTAATTTCTCCTTCTCCCAGAGACATTACTTCCAGATCATGCTCCTGGTCAAGCATCACTTTCACCAAGAAAGATGGATCTGCATGCCAACCCCCTTGGCGTGCATATGTTTCCATGGCCGTTAGAAATGCATGTCGTTGATGGATGTTTACCCATTAGGTAACTTGAATGATCCCAACCTATGGCAGCTGGATCCTGTCCTACATTATCTTCTCCTAGATGGCTTCAATGATCATTGGATGCCGTAGGGTCATCCAGGCCGACCAAAATTCCTCGAAAATTGTATATTGGGAAGGGTTGAGTAGGTATCTTATCTACTTCTCAGGTAGTTCTCTGGACACCTACTGTGACCACCTTCTCAGCAACGAGGTCGTAGAGACACCATGTGAGGTCCCCGCTGTTGAGGTCCCGGCCTGCGCATGCCTCACTACCTGGCCCGCCCCTGGTTCGCATTTCTAGGAACACCTTACCTGCTTCCCCTCACCCAATTTCCATGAGGGTATTATCGAGTTTCTAGACTTTCTTGTGTCAACGCCCCTAAGGGTATGCGATAGTCCATTGTTCGTCATACTCGTTTGAGAGACCGACATCGACCCTTGTGGGAGGAAGGGTAATAACGTCACCAGATCCATAAGTGGTGAACATTATCCACATCTGGGGAAGGACACATAGATTATTCTCCTCCCATATGTCTAGGAATACCTTCTTTGGCATTCTCTAGAGGCACCCGAACTACCTGGCGAATCGGGACGGCTCTTAAGGCTCACAGATGATCTTTCCTTCAATCTGAGCTACATGCTCCCAACCTCGGATGCTCTGGAAGTATTCTTGCTACTCCAGCGAGCCTTTCCCATTATCCACCATCTGGACAACCAGGGTGGGGAACATGCTAAACTTGAATTTGGTGTGGTTACCAATTCAGATCCTTACGCCCTCCTCATTGAGTATCATCGGTTCAACCCCGACAATGTTCAAGAGAGATTGACGTAGGCCATTTCTCGGAGGAAGAACAACATTCGGGAAGGTGTATCCGCCATGATGAGCCGCCACCCAGCCGTGAAAGATCTAGAAGGAGCCACACACCCTCCGAGGCGACCCCCCTCTAGAGATGCATCCCATGATGGCATACATACTAGCCCACACAGGGACACCTATATTGAAATTTTTTTTGGAAGCCATGGTGCCTGCCATCACTAGAGTTGCGGAAAAATGACCATTCTTGCATCCCGCACCGGAAGGATCCAACAGCTCAAGAAGGTGGTGAGAAAACTGGCATATCAGACATTTGTGCCCCAAGCCTCAATGACGTGGTAGACCCACAATTGGTGTTTCCCCACCTACAAGGTCCTCTAGTACGATCCATTCTTGATCCTCTTAGATGCGGTTGGGAACCGTTTACCCTGTCCCAACATCTTGATCACCCGGGCCTTCTCCAGGAACTGGCTGAACAAGTCATTGTTGGCAATGTCTATCAAGAAGTCCTTGACCCCCAGCCTCTCTTTGGCCATCTCCAGTAGGTGCCACATCATCATGGGAGTCAGTGACCAGTCTTCCAAGGTGTTCATTGGAGGAATGAACTCTTCGTATTGGTATCCCTCTACTAGGATACCTACGATGCATTAAACGTCTCAGAGACTGATGCCAACTTCCCCGTGGTAAAGATGGAATGTGTTGGTGTTAGGGGACCATCGGGTAAACAGCTCCAGGACAAGTTCTGGTTGATGGTAGAAGTGGAACTGCAACGTCCACACCACATCGAATAGACCAATGTTCTGAAGCTCGGCCCCGAATGGGTCGCACAAATGGCGAACCCAGTTTTCCCAGGCCCACTCATTGGTGAAGTCACCCCCGGACCGCAAGTCCCAATCTTGTAGCCAACCCTTAGTGTCGTCTGTGATACTCTGACGGAACGTGCTTCCATAAAGTGTCAGGGAGCTCTCTGTAACAAGATCACTTCCATCAATGGTCATAGTCTTCGGGATCAATACATACACATCCATGTGTCTGGTCTCTCTAGCAGGATGACCATTGTTGGTGATGTTTTAACAGAGAAGGTTGACCTCCCAGGTCACCCATGACCGCGGTGTGTCCACCTCGAATCCAAGCAACAAAACCTCCTCCAGGATGCCAAAGTTCTAGAGTGGGAGGTTGTTGGACAGATGATACTCTTTCAGGGCAGGGGTCAATCGGTTGAACAAAGTATGTTTTTTTGGAAAAAACCACCTTGGCACTATAAACCTCTTCATTGGCCTCCATTTCATCCCTAAAAGCAGCGGCATCCCCCTCATCAACATGGTTCATAGCCATCATGAGATATTTTAGAGTTTCGCGAAATCAGGATGAGGTGTGCGGAATCGGAAAGAGTTGCGTGAAATCTGGACATGCGGAGCGTAATTCAGGAGTTAGGGGTGAAATCAGATTCGTTGGCGTGGAATACCATGTGTTTCCACGGAAATGCACCCGAAACATGGAAGGGATTACGCACTGCCAAAGAGTTTTTTACGCGCATCCATTGAAACAATTTAATGCACGAGAGCGTTGAGCCTATTGCACGGAGAAGCTTGAGTACAGAATGTGGGACCCGAGGCCCTTTTTTATAGGTTAGGTCAGGGTTCTGTGCCACGCGGAAAGCGAATTCCGCACTGACTCGGAGTTTTTCACACCAAGATTGGCTTTTGTGTGCAAATTTCCCACAAAACCCACCACATTGTAATTTCAGATTTTCCCTCAGAATATGATCATTACGACCTCTCGCCGATCCAATTCCAAGGGGGGCATTTTTAGACGTCGAAAAAGTCCGTAACTCATAAAGGAAGTTCTGAAATGACGAAGCGATGTTATATTCGGATTCGGAGGCCTATTTTGGAGGGCCCAGAACTGGTGTATGAAATTAAGGAGCAATTGCATGAAAAAATGTTTCCCACACGGAGGAAGTCCGGGATGCGCGGAAAAGAACCAGGATGGTGCACAATTTTGCGCGCCCGGTCCCGCACTATGAGGCCTTCTGTGCTGACCTGTCCTGGTGAGGATGATTTCGCGTGCCTCACAAATTCCGCGACGCCTGGAGCCTATAAATAAGAGGATCCCCTTCTTATTCGGGCATTTGGAATTCAGGCCAGCTCCCCTGCTCGAAATTGGACTCCCGCGCACGCAATATTACTTTTTGGTATTGAACCTTTTCGTGTAACCTTGCCCCAAGGTTCGCCTTTGCGCGCAATCCCACCAGCTTAAATAAAATTGCAAACTCCTTAGGGTTCCTCCTTTTCACACAGTCACTTCCATTGTGTGCACTCCCTCCATTGCAAGAAAAACCCAATTTCACACAATCTCGTCGTTAGGTTTTGCTCGACCACAGGGATCGGTCGTTGCCCCCACACGCAATACGAGCCCATTGCGTGAAATCCCCCTAGACGCGTGCAATCCCTCTACCCCAATTGTGTGCCATCCCGGTGTTTTGTGTGCAATCCTTCTCTTTGCGCACAAACCCCAAGACCCCTCACCGTGATGCCGTCGGGTGCCTCCCTGCATAGGCGCCCGATGTCCTCTATATCGGGCATGCACGCCATGCATTGTTGTCCCCTACAACCTTCCAGGATCGTACGAAGTAACCTCAAGGTACCGTGGGAGGTGTTTTCCATTTCGTTTCTTTTCCTAATGATCCTACACATAGGAATGCTAATGGATGTTTTTTCTTCGCATAGCCACACTAACGTGGACCGCTCAACGGCTCGCCCTGTGGCCCCATTCACCACATCCTTGTCGATGCCTTCCCTCCAACAAGGGGTAGAGGGTTTTGGGCATGTAATCCCTAGGGGTGTGGCTCAAACCCACCTCGTCTGAGCTACAAGATGTCAAACTGCCAAGCCGCTCATCCTCATCACATGAAGTTCAACTGTGATATGTCCCCGTTCCTCGAACGCAGGGCCCCCCGGCTTGGACATTCTTTATGCCTCTCATCACCACGAGAATGGAATATTCCTCACATGGAATGATATCCTCCCTCTCGGAGTGGTGTTTTTCCACAAGGGAAGGGCTGCCTCAGAGCGTAAGTCCCTAGCCTCTTTTGTGAAAAGTAGCACCCATGCACCTCCATACTTCCCACCACCAAGGACATGGGAGTGTGTGATAGGGAACAAGGCATCTCTTTTGTTCGGTCCCAAATACCTCTCCCCCTATGCTTTGTCACACCACGGGCCTCCATCCTGGAGTAAGCCCCGACACCAAGGGCTACCCAATGCATAAGCCCCTTTCCACTTATCATGGATGCACCCTTCACGACGTGATCATCCCGTCCCTGTTGCCTCTTGTTTCTCACATCGAGCATGACTCATGTGGGCTTAGAGTGAGCATGGACCATGAAACCCTCTTATGGGCCATCTCAGAGCATAAGCCCCCATTACGGTGATGTACGAGGACATTGATCTGTGCTAAATCATGGTATGTAGGTAGCCTCCATGAGGTTCAAGCCCAACACACGGTCATTTCGACCTCTTCACGTCGGTTCACCAACACTTTGGGCCTCCTCCGAGCATAAGCCCCAAATTGCTCGTCCAACATGACGTTAAACTGTATTCCCTCATCCTGCATAACATTAAAATGTATACCATCCAAAATGATGTTAAATTTTATCCCCTTGTCCTTCATGACGTTAAACTGTATGCCATCCAGTACGACATTAAACTGTATGCCCTTGTCCCACATGATGTTATACTATATGCCATCCATCATGACATTAAATTGTTTGCCTAATCCCACATGACCTTAAACTGCACCACCCGAACTACGTGGACTTTGATCCATGCTATGGCATGGTACGTAGGATGCCTCCACAAGGTTCAATCCCACCACTCAGTCGTTTTTACCCCCTCGCATTGCTTCGTCAACCATTGTGGGACGCCTCAGAGCGTAAACCCTAAATGGCCCTGTCCCATAGGATGTTAAACTGTATACCCGAACTACATGGAATTTGATCCATGTCAAGGCATGGGATGTAGGAAACCTCCACTAGGTTCAAGCCACTTCACTCCATCAACCATCCTGATTCCTACCCGGGCCGCCACATCCTGGTGGGATCATGCCACCTCATTCAACTCCACAGAATCCAGAAAGCTGCCCACGTGCTGGCCCTGACATCGCTGTTCCCCCAATGGGATGATTCAATCTGATCCACTCTTAGTACTCTGAAAAGTCTGATCTATCCCATCTGGATGTTAAACTCATGGAATACCCCGTGTTAAAAATGGGATGCTGAGGAAAACCTCAGATAGATTCCTATGGCATGCCAATTCCACACGTTTTATGTGGAGTGTCTCGGGCTTCCGCGCCCTTGAGAAGCCCTATAATAAGGGATAAAAGACAGACGTTCCAATCCCATAGTGTCAAGACACACCAACGACACTCCAGTGTGACCATTCTCCTCACCAAAGGTTTCTGCCCTGACCAGACCCCTTGGAGCAACTCGACGAAAGTAGCATTTTTAACTGGTGTCCATGAAAATATGGTACTGAGAACAAGATTCACAAATATGTCTTAAATCTATGAGGGAGACCCGGAATAGGTGACAAGCTCCGAGGAGGAATCCCCGGATGGAAGAACCTACATCCCATCATCCCGGTTTCGATCAAGGAGTAGACGTCCCAGAACTAGGAATGGATGCCGCCCACCTTTAGAAAGCGAGAATGCGTGGTAACAAGCCTCCTGTCCTCCCTTGCGTGACGGATGCGTGCACGCCCAGACGGAAAGCATCAGAAACAATAACCATTAAATGAATTATTATTTACATCCATTTTATATATCTCATAATAATAATAATCTAATGTTGAATGTTATTTCATAATTGACATTATCATTACAATTAGATAAAATAATTCATCATAGTAATTTCCATAACTTTTCTATAAAAAATTTCCACAAAGATATCCTTATTGGTACACACTATATCATCTATGTCTTTATTCTTATGAAAATACAACATTCACCCTATAGGTATAACCCTTTTAGTTGTAACCTCTATGTTCCAAAAATGGGTAGTGTACATGGAATAAATCCTATATCGCATGGAATTTAATAATATATTTCCTTAAGAAACTCATATCTAGAACGATCTTGAGGAACCCAACATTATCTTTCAAATTCATTTGTAAACAATGTAATTATTTTTATAAAACTCATAGTGAAACCATCCTAGATTCCATACAAAGAACACTTCATATTTATCTGTTATAAAATTTTCAAAATTCAAATTTCCGCTCATTGAATCCTCAACTCATGAAATCATTGTCACAGAAAACACCACCACGATCCAAATGTTATTTGAGAATTATCATAGAAAAAATACACTTTTATTTTCTAAATATTAATAATTTTTTTAGATTTGATTCTATCATTTTCACAATACTAATATACCTTGTAGGATTCACATATAAAAATCTTTATATAATTAATTTGGTGATTCCTCTCTATCAAAATCTTGTGTGGTGCCTTTAAATCTAATACTGATGGAATGTTGTTAAGTAGGAATAAAATATGTTTTAGATCATATCTTCATAAAAAATTTAGATGGCCACAATGACTCATCATTTATCAATCCATGTCTAATTGGGTATGATTGATCCTCTAAGACACACTATTCAATTGTGGTGTTCATGGAGAAAAGAGTTTTGAAATAATTTCATAAACACATTGATGATTAGAAATATTTTTTTCCTAATATTCACCACTTAGATATGATCAAATATTTTTAACTATTTTATATAGTTAATTTTGTTCATTAAAATTGAATGCCTAGAAATTTTCAGTGGTTATGGACATCGGTCTCATATAAAAACCATAACCACAATAATCAAATTAATGAATAATGTATATAATTTTCATATACATACTACTTTATTGAGTGTACATTAGTCTAAATACATCATTTTTCACAAGATCCAATAGTATACTAATCTTCAATCCTTTTCCATAATATTATTTTTCAGTAATTTTTCATAATAATAATGATTCACAATTATCAAATGATTCATAATTAACTAGGTCAAAAAATCCATTTCAATATAGTTTTTTGGATTAATTTCTCATTTGTATACCTAAGGTGATAATGAAAAATATAAATGTTATTAGAATCAAATTGGAATTTCTCAAGTAGAATGTAATATATAGGAGTATGTATACTTATAATAAATAAACCATTCACCATGTTTTCAATTATATATTTTTTTTTTCATATATATATCTATAAAAAATCTATTTTTTTATAATTAATTAAAAACAATATTTTTAATGTAATATAATTATATCAAATTTTAATTTATGGATAGATCATAGTAATAGTTTCATTATTCAAAAAATTGCCCTCTAAGAAATGTTATATCATAATTATCCACATAAAATGTTGAAGCGCAACCTATTTCCAATATGTTAATTTATTCCTCCTTTCCTAAATTCACAAATAAATTTTACGTTTTGTTTATTGTCAAAAATTTCTTATTCACATCTAGTTTCGAATACCCATTGGTCAGAATATGATAATTCTATTTCTATAAAATTTTTATTCATACTATCATAATTAATTACTCCAAAAACTCTTCTCAATACTAGTTACCAATCGAGACATATAATATATTTCATACCTATAAGAGACCACAAAATGATAATCATGATGCATGTGATAATCAATAGTTAAGAAATTTATATGTATGAGTGTCATGTGTTGTATCTTTTCATGATTATATTTTATTAAATTAATCTCTTTAAAAATTATGGAAACCAAAACATCAAAAATAATGAGTGATCTATGATCCATGTTTCACTATGTATTGGCTCTAAAATGGTGTAAAACTAATTTAATTAGAATGGTAGACAAGTAATTATGGAAATAGTATCACATGTGACACTATGATTTTTTAATTAATAACTCATAATCCACATCCATCATATATATAAAACAACCCGATATTTTGTTGGTATCCTAAATCTATGGGATTCTTAGATATTTGTTTTCATATTTCCCATAGTGGGATATGGATACCTATCTCATAAGTTCCACCAAATCCACTGTGTATTTTATAAGAAAATCAATGATCACCATTATTTGACATGAAACTGATTTTTTGGATGATCATAGTCTTAAAATGTATATTCCTTAGACATAATCTCACATGTAGTATTTGATGTGTTGTCTTGGTCTGACAAATTTAATATATATCATATACATGTTATATCCATAAAAATGGTATCATATTCAATAATTATTTCCCATGGATTATAACAAAATATATTCTGGATATTAATGATTTATTCTAACATTATTATGTTCAACAAAAACAGATGTGTAGCTCTTGACATAACTCATAGTTTTTTAACTATCCCAAAAAAATAACCTAAATATATTCACACATATCAATAAGCATAAAATGAATAAGATACATAAAACCCATTAATATAATTTTTTAAAATGATATAAAATCATGAATACTAATAAGAGTAACCATGGAGAGACATGTGTCCAACCCTCACATTTCTATACAAATCATAACCCTTCATGCTAATGAGTAGTTTGACTAAAAATCCCCCTAACCAAGATTTTCTCTGAATAATGTTTTCCATAACATAATAACTATAACAACTAATGTATGTAAACCATAATTAACCATTATATTAAAATGAATAACTCCATATAGAAGTGAATATTTTGTAGAATAAAAAAAAATAATTTTTCTATACGTTTCATAAAAATATTATATTCACTAAATTTAACATTTTATTAATCATATTAGTCAATTAAAAGGAAAAATAAAATATAAAAATAATATAAATAATTGATATAATATAATATTTAATTATAAATAATATAAATTAATTATTTTAATATATTAATAACATGAGATATCATGACTTTATATAATTATAATAAAAAACCTGTTGATATTGATTAATGTCCAAGAGGTCCAACACTGTCAAATGATTTTTCAAAAAACATTTTTTAAATAAATTTTTGTGGAAAATGTTTTTACTTATAGAGACTATACTTGAATTCATTAATTTTTAAATTCAAAAAATCATTTTTTTCAATTGTATCACCATGGATTTTGATATAGTATAAATCATTTGGGATGTTGTTTTGAACCGTAGAACCACATATATATTCTTTATGTTGTCACAATCCATTTAAGTTGACTGGTATCACAAAGAACATAAATGGATTGTTAATATCCACTATAAAATATTTTTTCATCATTGTGGATATGACCATAACATAGTGGTGGTATATCCACATAATGGTGAACATAAAAAATTCGGCTTAATTTTAATGCTAGTAAAGAATGATCATTCTCCATTTACCAGGTAGTTTTCCCTATAAATTATTATTGAACACATTATAGTGAACATCTAGAAACGTTTTTTAGGGATAATATCATAAATAATGAAATTGTTTTTCAAGAGGTCATGTATCTTGAATAACACCATAAATGAGGTTTAAAATACCTCTTTATCCCATCGATTCTTCATTAAAAATATATTTGATATGACTGATGGGTATTGTAGCACATATCTATGTCCAATAATAATGGATAAAAAAGTGAAATATATTACAATATTAATATAGAGTATATTTAAAAATATATAGACAACCATAAAATGACTACATCAATTAAAATTTACACAAAATCATTTTTTGCAAGTTCTTTCAATTTTACATTGTGGAAACCAACAGGGTACTACCTCTGAAATTATCAACTAGCCACTAGAATCACTAAATACATTGCTATGGCCTCTTCTATCCAAACTGCCTTTTAACACCTTTTCAGTGAATAAAAATTAATAGTTGAGCATGTGATAATATTTAATATTTACGAATAATCTGTAGTTTTAGTAATAACTTATTGAACTATTATATATTAAAAATATGAAGCAAATAGAAATGATCATTAGAGAAAATAAATATCAAAATTTTATGAAGTGACCAATATCTGTTGATATAACATCATTGATGAAATTCAATGTAAAAAATATTTTTGAGAATTAAAATTTACTTTCTTCATCATCACATGATGTGTTGATAGGTAAATAACGCATAACAATAAAATTTTGAGAGTAGTATGAATAAAATATCATATAATTATCACATGCACCATGAAATGTTATAATATATCATTTCCAGATATTATGAATTGTGTAGTGAAAATCACATCACCATGATCTATGTAACCACAAACCATGAAATTTTTATAATTAATACATAATTCTCTCGACTTCAATCCACATTTTTAAAGACAAATACCATGTAAAAATTGATCAACTCTATGATGATATTGAAAATATTTTATGGTGATGTGGTGGAGGAAAAAATAGTATTTTTCATTCTACAAGAATGATTGATAGTGGTTTTCATATGAGTATGATAGGATTAAGGTAGATAAAAAAGAGAGACTACGACAAAAAATAATGGATCATGAAAAATTCAAAGTAAAATGAGAATAATGTGTTATAATCTTTTAAACACATCTAGCTGAATGTTTCTAATTAGTATGATAGTATCAATGAGTTGAGTAGAGGTTAATTAGTTATACTATTTTACATTTATGTTTTTTTTCAATTGAAAGGAACTTCACCTCCTATTAGAGATTTCTATTCCCTATTGAAAAAAATCAAAAACACATCCCTAAAAACAAATATTCTTATAAGGGGAACTATTCACTAGGAACTACATCATTGGTATGGTTTCTAAATGATAAAACACTAATCAATAAACTAGAAATAATTCCTCAGTATACAATGAGAAGGATGTACCCATTCACTGAAGAATCAATATGAACCAACCCCACTTGTGCATGTGCACCGTCTTAGAATAAATAGTGTAAAACATTGTTGTGTAAAAACAGATGTTACCTATGCTTATTTCCAATTCAATAAATTTATTCAAGAGAAATTCCATTATTCAATTATATAGACATAATAAATGTAATAACCTCCATGAAATCATTATGAAAAATATAGTCCCAATTTCTTGGATCAAATTTTCCCTTTTTGTTTTTGAGGGATTGATTCTCCTTGAAATAATTCTTCAAAGTTCATTTTTTTTGATTGTTATAGAAATTAATCGTCAGTACATAAATCCCTGAGTATGATAAATCCCATTTTGATTCTTCCTCGGTATGAGAGACCCAAAATAGAAATCCCTAATTCGATTATTTCAGTTCGATCTGATGATAATCCTAATACAATTTATAAGATAAATACGATGTTCATCTAATTATGATAAATTCTGAGTATGATGGTCATCTCAATAAAATCCCATGATCATGCATGTTTTTTCCATTATCTATTAAAAATTTTCAATTACAATCAAAATTGACCCCTCTTTCTTGTACTAAAAAAATCATAATTTCTCTCTTTACTTTGGTGAATAGTACTTCGTCATCTAAAAAGTACCTTGTACTTCCTAGATTTTATAGGTGATCGAAAATAGGTTTCGGTGGGAGTCCCAGAAACATTCCCTATCGTATAAATTCACTTAAATATTAGTTTCTCCTAAAATATCAATGATATTATGTTTCTTTCAATTCTTATCGATGATTTTTTATTTTTCGTCAGACATCATCAACTTCATCATAATTTTAGAGCAATTGTATGTGTGTTTTTTATAAATGAGTCTAATTTTTATAAATACAATTCCATCAACACAATGGATAGTAAAAATTGAAAAAAAATTTATGAATAAATGTATACCATTTTGATTTTATAAATACAAATCTCAGAAGAGTTTTGAATAAAAATCATTTATTTTAATCCACAACACCCCTTAACAATTCATTCAGCAAATCTCTTTATCAGTGTTTCTTTTTTTTCTTAACCCAGATTAACAAAATATCTTATTGTATTATTCTCTTGTAGAATTTAGAATCAAAAAAATTAATTCAACCACTTTTGAAATGGTTGACTACATCATTGATCTCATTTTCTCCTTCCCTTCTCATGGCCGACAAAAAATACTTCTTCTTATATTCTTATATTAACTGGCTTGGAAGACCGATCATCTCATTCATTTATTCATTTTGACTCACTTTAAAATTTACTTCTTTCCCAACTTGTGCATATATCCCTACTTCTAAAATGACTTCGAATTCATTTGATAAAATCATTAGAAACGTCATACTTTTATTAGAATGTATAATATCTAATCATTCATTCCATATTTATTTTCATCTCAACATGAGTACAATAATTTTTTAATACAATTAGCCTAAGTATTATATTTTTTAAATAAAATGTCATTTTTATGATTATATTGGGTATAATAATTTCTATGTACAATCATTTCTTTGTAATAAATATTTATGGCCTATCCAATGGATTAGTTGGATGATACAGTAAATCAGTTCCACCTCATTCAAATAGATGAGATTGTTTTGAAAAAAAATTGGTATCACATCATTCTCTATTCCACTAGTATATAACAAATCTAGGTATGATCTCTTTATAATTGGAAGTTTTTCTTTCACACGTAACCACCTTCCCATTTGGAAATTCCCTTCAATCATCACCACCATTTAATCAACACCTCAATTTCAATTCAAATATTTTCTTCAATTGGCACAACCATTCACTTCAATCACACTTTCTTCCATCGAGCATGAATCACAAGTCCAATATTCAACTTGTGATTTACATGAAATACGATTCAGAAAAGAATCATCTCTATTAATTGATCATATTCATATATAATTTGATTCATGACACCCACATCATTTACATTTTTCGATGAGTGAATATGAAGGAATTATCTTTCCGAAATATGTATTCAATTTCATTTTTGGCATCACTTGAGTCCTATTAAAACCATTTCAGAAAAAAAATGTTTTTCTCATTATGATGGATTTTAAAGTGAGTACAAATATTTTGAAATCAAGTGTATTATTTATTTTCAAAACATAGATTTGATACCTTTGAAAACTCAGATCAAATACTTTTGAAAATAATTTGCATTACAGTTTTTTTCTATAAACAGTGTGAGGAAGTTTTTAAAAACATTCAATTACAATAAAAGACAACACATAAATAAAAAACACATTTATCATCATCTTTCTCCCAACAATCTGCCCTATTTATTTTTTTCAAAACAAATTTCATAAATTACTGATTTTTTACCCACATGAAATTGATTAGATATCAAAAATTCTAAGACTTCATGAGCTAAGTAATTATTGGAAACTAGAATCATTGATAAAAAACCATACTGTCCCAAGGAAATGATTATGAAAACATCTCGAACATTCCTTTTCAAATCATTATCATCATCCCTAGAATACATAATAATTTCATTCTTGCAACAACTCAAATACATAGTTATAATAGTTCACTAACCAGACAATACTGAATTTACCACATACCCACAACTCTAGCAATTATGAAATAGATTTATGAAACAATAATGTTCTCTCCCTTTACAATACAATAAAAATGTAAGATATGATGGGGTAAAAAAACCCATACCATAACATTGATGAGATAGTGCTTAAACATCTATGTTCAACCTCAATTTTTATAGTGATTCCTTAGGTAATGGATTTTTTAATTTGATAGAAACGTTTTCTGAGGAAAAAACATATTCCAACTATAAATAATTCTTATCTAAAATATCATTGATGAAATGATATTTTATGTCAATATGTTTTGAAAAATAATGTTGGAATATATTTCTGTTGAGACAAATTAGGCTTGTATTTTCACCCCACAATAGCTAGGGTATCTTCACATCAATAAGTTGATCATATAATTGATTTTTCATAAATATGAAATGATTAGAGGATTGAGTGACCACATCATTCTTAGAATTAGAAATATTGAGAGTTACAGAATTCTTTTTCATTGAATACCAATTTACATAATACATTTTCATAAAGAGTACTTCATCAGATGTGGATATTTTATCATCATCATTTACATCCCAATCTACATCTAAATATCCAAAAAATCAATACTATATGATCTAAAATACCTGATTGAAAATTATTTTGTTCCATTGATGTATCTAGGAATCCTTTTCTAGTAATAAGATGTGATTCCTTTAGGGAACTCATAAATATTTCTTAATAGGATACCATATAAAAAAATTTATTATTGAGTTATTAAAAAACAATAGGTTTCCAATCATATTAAGTCACCCTTTCTGATCAACTTATTTTCCTTCTCTATATTTACTTAGATTTTATCCAAATATAATCGGTGTGTAAATAGGTTTTGATTTTCCTTGCTGAACATTATGATATGTTCTATAACATACATTTTATGGGAGACAAAAATGTATTCATTATTTTTTAATATTTGTGACCCATGATAATATTTCATTTCCCCCAGCATGGAAAATTCAAAAACATTCTTCTTCTAATCAACAAATCAATTGTAATATATTTCATTAGTCCCACCCATAATGAGATCATCAATATAAATAATTAAAATAAGGGAATAATATTGAAATTCTATAATATAAATATTTCTATCCAATATTCCTTTAATGAAATTCATTATCCTTAAACAAGTATCTAATATAAAATAACATTCCCTTAGAGCATGTTTTATCACATACATGTCCTTATTCTATCTAAACACATATCTATTATCCTTATCAAAAAAACCCACATGGTTTTTAAATATAAACATCATATTCAAGATCATAATTTAGGAACGAGGATTTAATGTCCATATGAAAGATCATGTCGCCTTGTTTTGTAGCAATAAACTGAAATATTTTCATAGTTTCAAATCCTCCCATTTAATAAATGGTTTCATCAAAATCAATACCCTCATTTTGTGTACTCCCTTTTCAAATAAATCTTAATTTATTTCTTATAACCTCACCATCTTCATTCATCATGTTCTAGAAAACCCATTTTGTGACAATGATGCTTTTGTTTTTAGTCATGGGTATGATTTCCCATGTATTTCTCTTTTCAATCTAATCTAATTATTCTTCACGATTTGACCTCATTTTGAATCGTCAAAATCTTATTTCACTTCATTCGACTCTAATTTTGAATATAATGACGTATGTGTGACAGAATTATTGGTTATTTTAGATTGATCCTTTCTAATTTTACAAAAATTAATATTATGAGATTCCACTATTTCATTATGCTGGGATGATATTTTTCGAGTATCAACTTTGTCACATGAAATTGCTGAGTTTTTTTCTTCTTATTGAGAAAGAATACAATTTTTTGTATCCCTATATGAATTTTATTCATTAAATATGTCAACATCCATGTCTTATTGAGCATGTTAATCAGCCTTTTAATTTTTTAGTACATTGTTGTAAACTGAATCCACAGCTCCCATTGTTTCATTATTGAATCATCTATATCAACTTCCTTCCAAATAATATCCATAAAATCATCCATATTCACCTTTATGCTCACGTTTACTAAATATTCAACCTTTATTCTTCATAACACATGTAATTACAAAGATCATTATGTGTTTAAAACATATATTGTTTTTATAAAACTATTCGTATGTCCCATACCTATTTGAGGCTGTTAGAAACAATTGATTTGAATATAACTAGAAATACTCATGGATTTCTCCAAAAGTATTGAGAAAGGAAATGTTCTAGTAACATATTTATTCAAATTTATTAAAATATTATTTCCTTTAATTCTACAACACAAACTTATTAGGGGGTATATATGGAACTTTAGTCATGCTAAATTCTATACATATCAAGATATTATAAAGACTCATAACTTCTATACTCACCACCATTACCTATTTACATGTTCTTCACTGAATACTGACATTCATTTTCTTCTTTTCCTCTAAAACATTTAAAAATATTTAATGAATATGATTTTTGTTTCATATAAATGACAGAATTAATGTGAAAAAAATCACTAATGGAAGTAATGAAGTACATATATCAAGTCCTTAATAGTTTGATCATTGGCCCATATATATCTAAATGAATCAGTCATATGGGTTGTTTCAAACAAATATCAACTTACTTATACCCAACATTTGTTATATTTCTTTTTTAGTAGATAGTGAAACCTAAATCTCTTCTTATTAGAAATTTATGAATTTCTAAGACACTATATATTTTGGATATCTTTCTCATGCTTCTATAACATGTATGTAAAAACATTTATTCCATAATTTATTATGTTCTATCATCATCATGTAACAACTGTTTTTTTGTATCACTAACCAAAAACAAATTCCATTTTGTATTTTGGCATGATATAAAAATCTCCCCATATTCTTCCCTCATAAAAAATCCACATCTTTCCATAATAAAAACTTTTTTCCCTCATAACAAAATTAAGAATCACTAGAAAATTTGTTTTCGTACACTCAAGATATTTTTTCTTCTTGGATATCATGTAATCATTTCTAATAATGGCTGATCCAACATGACTGATTTTCAAGGATTCATCATTTCCAAATATCACATTACCTTTTTTATAATATTCTTCATTTTTTAAAAATTTAAATTCTCTTATCATATTAGAAGAACATCCGCAATCGAGTATCAAATTCCATGTTCCTTATGTGGTATTCAACGTAGTTTTGACATCATGATGCATTTTTCTTTCTTTTATTCCTTCTTCAATAGCTTATGAGAATTAAGAATCTTTTGCTGAGCTTGTAAAAATAAAAAACATCATTTTTCAATCTATCTATGATGATCAATTATTTCCGAAATTGTTTCAAGGGATTGGCTCCTATTTTAAATATTCTATTAATTATTTTCATATTTTTTTACAACAACTTTCTTAGATATCTTTTTTATAGAATTTATTCCCCCTAAAACACTTCCTTTCATAGCATGTGGAATAATAGTTATGATTTTCATTGAATCAACACATTTTTTCCATATGTCTTAATCCTATACAATACCATAAATGGACATAAAATATGTAATTTCTTATGAATCCTATATAAAGACCAAAATTTTATGTACGTTTTTCAGTCACATTTATTTAATTGTCAACTTTATTATTCCCCTTCTATTTGGCCTTAATATAATCAAAAGTATTTGAAATTTTTTTGGATCTATATAAAAACATTTCAGACTATGAATGTTTTGTAACTTATAATTTCTTCAATTTTTCCACAAATATATGATTACAAGAATTTTTCTTCCCAAAAACAATTCCATTATTAATTTTTTCCATTTTAGGTAATTATATTGAACCTTATCAGTATTCTCATTATGAGAACATTCACCAACATCAATGATAGTATTTTGGAAATATGTATTTTCCTCTTCATCATATGATTATTTTTGATGGACTTGTTATAACACTTTTTATTTTTCATTCAATTTCACTTTTAGATGCACATTACGAAAATTTTCTTCTCTAATGGATTTATTAAAAACATCAATCTCTTTCACCATCATTTCATTCTAATAAAAGAATTCCTTGTTTCTTTAGCATTCATCTTCCATTTTTTTTCACAACATATGACCATTATAAGACACTTATTTGAATATTATATAAAATGAATCTCATGTTGAGTTTCTTTCTTATTCATTAAAACTATTTCTTTTGAATTCTTCAGCATTCATAGTTTTAATAAATGTAATTTCAATACCATATGTAACTTATTTTTCTAATTCTCCATCACTAACTTATTCTTATTATTCTTCAATAGAAACAAAACAACTTATTTTTGGATTTGAAAAATATATTTTCCTTCCTACATTTTTGAATATTTCTTTATCACATTTTTAATTCCATGATCTTTTGGGATTCCTCTTCTCTTCATCACTATCCTCTCCATTATTTCATCAAAGAAAATTATTAGAAAAGGTTCCAATGACTCCCTATTAGAAATATTTTAACGGAATCCTCATTCCCTATTTCCATGTACCACATTTCATTATTTTATAAATCATGTATAAAATATCATTTATATGATTACAAACCTCATTTTCAGTGTTAGAATCACTATATTTTTCAATAGTAATATTTTTTATTTTTCATTTTTTCTAGCCATGAAAGGAATTTCTCTATCAATTTCTTTTTTTTTCATATTTTTATCTCTTATCATTTCATTTGTAATAATATTGATACATAAATCACCAAGAGATAATGTTTCATGAACTCTTTCATCCAATAATGAAACATTTGCATCAATTGTTTCATGTAGGATTCTCAAGATCTTTTCAACCATTCTAGAATCATCCTGATTTTCACCAATACTTCTTATAGTGCCCATTTTACCATTCACACTTGTCAAGAAATCCACAACATATTCTTTCTCACCTATCTTCAAGTATTCAAACATCAATAACCAAATTTGAGGTTTTTCATTCATGACATTTGAATTGCCTTCATATATGTTATTCAATTTGTCCCAAATACCCTTGTCTATGGAAAAACATTTCACACATTAGAAATAACATTCAGAATGTGATGAAAATATAGGACTCCTCTTATATTAATAATTCTCAAGAAACATCTTTTTAATAGATGTAAGTGGAGAATTAACATCAATGTGAGGAAACCCAACTTTTTAGCATCATGAACTGCATAATTAATATTTATACGATAAGAGGATATTTTATCCTTCCAGATATGATAGTTCACTCCATAAATGATTGGAATACCATTACTATCCACAAAATTCCAATTCTCCATCAGAAAAGAATAACAAAAGGAAAAAAACTCTCTAATAACACTTTAATGTGTCTAATCAAGATTATTTTTTTACTGAGAGGGGGATCTAGTGAATCAATGAAACATAATTATTTTCATTTTTCCTTCCATGTTATACATCCTTCACATCATTTTAGATATTTAAATTCACTTAAAAAATCAAAAAAAAATCCCCACTAAATAAAATAAATCAATGCACAATTATATTTATAAAATCAATTATTTTAGAAATATTATGGATATCTATTTTATTCAAAAAGGAAAAGATTCATGTGGATAGAAGATAAATCGATTCTTTAGTGGTATCCTTCTTAGATTTAGGTCTTTCACCACACTTTTCCCATTTTTTCTCATAGACTAGGTTTTGTGGGATATAAAAAAAAGGGACACATATTGAGGATAACACTTATGTATCATGTTTCTTTCTTTTGGGTTGGGATTGTGTTGATATATGTTCATTTGGAGAGAGCCCACTAGGATTATTTAATTTCTATGTTTTTTTTATTTAGATGGTTCATCTAGACCTTTACATCCCTTGGTTGGATATTACCTATATTGTTTATTTTTTTAATATATGATATATTTTGGATATATTTTATGGTACATTTTTTTTTCTATATATCATTTATATTTTGAGGTTTAAATCATTCTAGTTATTGTTTGTATGATACCCTAGAGCTTCTTCTTGGAAAATGGGGATCAAGAATTCACTTTGGATCTTATGGTGTGACAATTCAGGTTACATTATTTTTTGTTCATGTTTTCAATGATAGAAATCCCAATTAGAGGTGATTGAGGTTGTTATTAATGATAAAACTCATTAATGTGTATCACCATCATTTGACTGATCAATGTTGTCATATTAGTGGATGGATTGTTGGAACATTGTATGTAGTGTAGGAGTGTGCATGTCTAGCCTACACTCATGAAAGTCCTATTGGTAACATGGGTTGTTTAGGGATTTATTATAATCCTTGTATAAAGTTTTATACTTTAATTTCATTTATAAAAATTCATTTTCCAATATGAATACAATTTTTTATTTATTTATGGTGTTTTTAATTTTTTTATGACAACATAGTGCATATAAGATGGACATCATAGAATGCTATAGTGGAAGTTTTTTTGTAAGTTATGCCATATAATCTACTATATAACTCAATCTTGGTTGAAATTATAGTCTAAATGATCTAGTATATGGGATATGTATACAATTTTAAAAAATAGAGAATTTGGACAATGCCTTAGAAATGACTATGATGTATCCACTAAACTTTCATAGTGAAAAATGATTCCAGGAATCAAAATACTTGATTGAGTAGATTCAGAAGATTTCCCACTTCTTGAAAAATATGAAACACTCTAGGATATTTATTTGACTTATATTATTAAGAGACCAGGAAGGAAGTGGTAGTAATATATTTTTTAAGATAAGTTTCATGAAGATACCACATGGACTACTTTCATGAAATCCTTCAATCAATAGATCAATCCTAAGGCACTAAGACTGGATAAGAAAAAAAATTATTTACTATAGTGTAGGGAGATCATTTCATTCATAGATTATAATACATTTCATAGTTGGTTCACCTATATAAGATCTTATTTCCAATGGTTACCTATTGTTGTTGAGGATTAAGGTCAGTTTGAGGTCAGATATTCAATCATTGCTAATTCATATTTGCCTACCCACCTCGAAAGACGTTATAGATAAGTAATATATGGATAGTATAGATACGACATAAAGGAAAATAATAATAATATGATCAATTAAAAATGTTGGTTTAAAATGTTTTTATTCTATCCAAAACGGGAATTAGGGTGACCTTTAATGAGGTGTTCAATGGAGTATAAAACACATGTCAGGGTATGTACACGTGTTCTTGTATTCGTTTAGATAACGAGACACCTAAAACATGAATGTATGGCTACACCCATGGTTTTTCACACATGTGGTGAATTTTTTCATATTGTGAACTTATATAAGAGACAATCCCATATATGATGTCATAGATACACCTATAAAAAGGGCTCTCAATTTGTTATATTGAAATCTTGGTGGGATATCAACTTCTTTCCTTGTGTGATGCTATGGTTGTGAATAAACAAGAAAATAAATATGGAATTATCTAATAATCAAATTGGGCACCATATAAGTATGATTTATGATCTTATATTGATATAGGTATAATGATTGTTGTAATTTTGTTTTTATATCTCTATTTTATTATGGTGAAACTCATTCCATTATATTATTTAAGCTCATTTACAAGTTGTGAATGTGCTCGTAGACTATATCATTCAGGATTGATATTTCTATTAGTTTTGGAAGAATGTTGGGGAAGGGTTATAGATGACTTGAGTGTCAGGTGTTGGTTTCTTACCACAAAACCATATAGTATTTCGTAGTCCCGGATCTTGAAAATGTTGATATCATCATTGTCATAAATTAAATGTTTATCTCTAGAACCCATATTGATTATAATCATGATCATGTGTATTTTATTTATACTGTGAGAGTCATTGATGTATGTCATGGTGACTGGGATCCTAGATATGATAGAGTAGGTACCACTATTTTATATTCAATGATTGTCTAATTCCATTTTCGGAAATTTTTCTTCATGAAAATTATTTACATCTTAGATTACCAATTCCTATGGTAGCGAGAAAGTATCATATTGTTTTTTCAGATTATTTTTTTGGGTTTTTTCAATATAGTTAAGTCAAGTTTTTAATAGGTATAGCTTCATGGATAATGACAATTTTCCTACATTCATATAGTATATAATCAAATTAATTGAAATAATTATAGTTTCTTCATGAGTATCTCGAGCTTAATATATTTATTCATACTATTGTATCACATTCAAAATTTTTAGAGATAATTGAAATAATGGAGTTTGGGGGACATTGATTTTTTTATTACTAAAAACCAAACCAATTTATCGTTAAAAAAATATCTCTTGCCTTGGACTGATGGCCTTTCATATCCACTCAAGGGAGACTGGAGGTTTAAAAAAATTTAATTGATATTTTACTGCAATAAACAAAATGTATATGACACATTGAACATAGTTTATATATTCTTTTATTTATTTCATGGATTTAGTTTTATATTTTATTTTCATGTTTAGTCCCCATGGGTTTTTTGTTTTTATTTTTCATTTATAGTTATGAATCATTTCCTGATTACAGTTGATAGATTAAGGGAAACCATACAACTAGCTTATCAATGGTTCATTTTAGTTCAAATTATTCTTGTATATTTTGTGTCACATGTGAATCATATAGCACCGTCCTAACTGTATGATTATCGGGAGAAAATCTAGGTAATTCTTGAGTAATTTGGGGGTTAGAGAATGTATTGGGAACGATTATAAGAAATCATGGTGAAATATTGTGGTTATGTCTTTATTTAGACATAAACATTTTTTCAATTTTGTTGAAAGTTTCCAAACCCTTTGGCTAAACTGTGCAAGACTGGTTTCCATTCTACTGGATAGCACACGATTAGCACAATGTTTCAAAAATCTAGTTGCCTTAACAATTGAATTTCCCAAAATATGTAAAACTATAAATACCTATGTCTTCCACTAAAAAATATAGCATCAATTCACACTATCCCCTCCACCATTGTACCTTGTCATGTGAATGGGATCCCAAACCAATATCCCATTGCTCCTCCTCATTGGATTTAATATTCCCTATCAATCATGGTCAATTTTGTTTATATTTTGGTTCATTGTTCATATCTTTTTCATTTCCCCCTTTTTGTTCTTCATATTTTCTTATACTGGGATCATCTTGGGAGAACCCAAGGATATGGGGAATGTTGGTGTCTTGGGTTTTCTTTTGAATTACGGTGTTTTATTTGGTTCTTAGGTTTCTTTTTTCATACTCATGAAGTATTGTTATCTTATAACAATGTTGAGGAACATTCATTCATCCATTTATATTAAAGAAAATTATATGTTATTCTTGTGATTTTTTAAATACTTTTTAATTTTTTTTATTTATTCTTTTGGAATGTCGGGCATGTTTTTTCTGACATTCTATTCAATGGTTTTCTTAAAACGGTGTTTCAAGGGATTTGTATAATTATTTCAATACATGATCATAATATTTGTTTGGTATGTTTTTGGTAGAATTTCATTTCTCCCTCTAATTATTTTTGGTGTTTTTAATTGTTTTTTATTTTCTTGTATCACTGATAAAATTTGGTGACAAGTGTAATTGTTGTATATGCGGGGTTTTTGATCTAATTATGGATTTGGTTCTTATGTGAGAAACACATATATTTCATTGTGATACTTCTTCATATTAATTTGAATCTGTTGGACTCCTCATGTATTAATCATGTTTTAATGATCACAAATCCTATTACTCTTGATTAATCTCAATCTTAATTGAACATCTTGTTAATGCTCTTCAATCTGAATAATACCTACACATCATTTTTTATTGATATCAAATCATATTGATGTTAATTGCTCTCTTTTTTATTTAAAAGTCTTATGCATGATCAAAAATCTCACTTATATTATCAAGCCTTTATATTTATGTTTTAACATCTCTTGATTTATAATAATTAATCTTAATACATAATCTGCATATTAATGTTTAGCTCTAAATACAAATATTTGTCCATGTATAGTCACACCGTGATGTTTGACACAATAAGAGAGACTATGTGCAAGACACAGTCACAGTCAGATAGACACCTTAAAGGATAAACCATGACCCCGACACCATGAAGGACAAACCGTGATTTAGACATTGTGAGCTAGATAATGTGAACCACATACCGGGAAGCACATACCGTGAAGAATACACAGTTTACATAATAACTGTGAAACAATTTCGTAACTTTTTTGTCAATATTATTTAAATATTTCTAGCGGTCATATTTGATGTTTTTCTTGCAATTAATGATAATTAATGATAGTTGTTGGAATTTTAGGAAACTGTATCTCGTACCTATGAAAAGTGAATCATTCCTACTTCTAGAACTCGAGGAATATAAGGATGTTTGAGCTGTAGTACATGTATGAATGTGTGATGATACAATAAGAAGAACATACATATGCCCGAGTGTACTATACTGAACCATAAGAACAATCCCGAGCAAGAAAGAGATTGCAAGACTTTCAAAGAACTCTCATGAATTCAATCCAACACCACTAAAGAACACATGATGAATCAAGAGATCATTATCAATGGTGGAATACAAGGTGAACCACAACACTCCATTTTTTAACAATAAAACCAGAGATGGACTCAGAAGAATTTATGTTGGATCCAATGAGTGCAGAGCTGCATTGCTTATCAATAGAGCTTTCTAAACTCTAATCTGTTCTCTATATGTGATTGGTTTATTTACATTCAAGCAGTGTGGGGTAATCTGTATATCTCAAACACACACACACTATCTCAATCAATGAACTAGAGGATATCAAAATCCTCACTCCAAAACACTTAACTCTTGTTTAACCACGACAACTGTGGAAGAGGTCCTTGTGTGTCCTGGTCTTTGTTTTGTTTCCTACGATGAACTGTGGTAGAGGTCCCTACATGGCCTGGATAGTTTTGTAAACTGTTTTTAACCCTGATCCAGGGTGTGTATGAAATTCATATAAATGTGAAAGGACTAAGTCTCGGCTTGATACTGAACCACTTTTTATATTTTCTATGCATCTTTAGTTTATGTTTAAAGTATACTACATATATATTTTATATTCCGCTACTGTTACATTGAAATACAAAACCATTTTAATGTTACATTGATAGTTAAATTAGCAAGTGTTTACACTTATTTTAAATCAGTAGGTTATTTTCAAAAGTTAGTTTAATCTTGTTGTTAAATTAACTGAGACCTAATAAATCATTGAGATGCTAAGTGAAAATTTACAATATGGATAAATTCGCTACAGTTTTACTTGTTTTATAAATTGGGGGATTTTAATAGACAATTTTCTAACAGAAATTTAAATTGGAACTCAATCCCCCCCCCCACCCTATTGAGTATCCACTCTGACCAACATTTGGTATCAAAGGCTGTTTCTGTTAATGGATTTTTGAAATAATATGCTTTTCAACTGTGATTTTATTTTCATATTTAAAGATCTAAAATTAAGGTTATATATATTATTGATCTATTTAAATTTACTTTCTAAAATATTTCTATAGATAATATACTAGAGGGTTTTGCGACTAACATTCCACCTTTCGTTAATGGTACAAACTATTCCCAGTGGAAACATTAAATTAAATTTCATTTGAAAAGTATGGGTTTTGATATTTGGACTACTATAGGGTCGCAATATAAAATTCCAGAAACAGAAAGAACAACTTGGGAAGAACTCACAAAGATTGCTTAAAATAATAATTGTAAAGCTATGAATGTCATATACAATGCTTTTGAAGAAGAATAATTCAATAGAATATCTTACTGTAAAACTACTTTTGGAATATGGGATACTTTGTGTGTTTCTCATGAGGGAACAACCAATGATTATGAAAGGAGATTAAATACATATACTATTAAATATGACAATTTTAAAATGAAAACTGATGAACCCATTTGTGATATGTTTCTTAGGTTCAATGATACAGTCAATACAATGAATTTACTTGGAAAAGATATTTCAACAATGGAACAAATAATGAGGATATTTAGGTGTCTACCAAACCGATGAAGAGGCACATCTTTTTCAATCAGAGAGTCATGAGACAATGGAGATCTACCTGTCAAAGAGCTGATTTCTAATCTATGGATGTATGAGGAAGAACTCAAGGTGAATAAAGTTGAAGATGATGAACGAAAAACGAAATCAGTAGCTTTCATGTCTACTACTTCAATGAGCAAGGACAATGGAAAAGCTCAAATATAAACTAACAGTTCAACAAGTGAAATTTCAGACTCTGATAATGATGCTTAAATGGCTCAAATAGCAAGAAGATTTAAGAAATTTTATAGGAAGAAGAAATTTTTCATAAAATAAAATTACAAGGGAAAGTTTGAAAATAAGGGACATTGGACGAAGGACTGGAAAAAGCCAGGTAAAAGTGATGAAGTTATTTGGTACGAGTGAAAAAGAAAAGGGCACATTAAAGAGGACTACCCAAATCTAAAATTTAAGATGAAATATGACTATAAGGTCAATAAGTAAAAGAATGAAATGAATGAAACATGGAGTGCTAGAGAAGACAGCACAAGTGGATCTAAAATGTCTGAATCTGAAAACAAACATGCCAATATGTGTTTCATGACAAACACATCCAATGTAACCTTAGATACTCTTTCTTTAAATTCCTATTATTCTGGAACTGAATCTGATTCAGATTCTGAAAACATTACTAGTGAGGTATTATTTGAATATTGTAATATGCTGGAAGAGACATGCAATGGAATTATGGATAAATACAAATCATTGAAGAAACAACATGCTCTGACTTCAATTGTTAAAACTGAACTTACTATTTACAAAGAGAAAAATGCTCACCTGTTAAAGGAAAACACAGAACTGAAAATATAAAATGAGAAACATAGAAAAGACATAGAGAAGTTCACACATGGAAATGATAATCTTACTCAAATGCTATGAATGAAAGTGGAAAATAAATAAAATACTGTAATAGGATACAAACCTGGACATATACAGATTACCAAGAATAGATTTATTCTTAAATATGGATAGAATACTGCTAGTTCAAGTTCCGGAAATTCATTTTCTTCAACTAGTTACTCATATAGTTATAGATTAAATAGAGTTTATCTTTCAAAATATTTTGACTCAAATTATATGAGACCCATAAGACAAATTTGGGTACCAAATTCATTGACTACTAACCTGTCTAGACCCAAGAAGATCTGGGGTACCAGAATCATATTCTATTTAAAACTGTTTTGTAGGAATCCAGCTTAATGAGTTCCCACAAGAAGACATTATATTCGGAATGTGGATGTTCAAGACATATTCCTGTGGATTAATAATTCTTCAAGAGTTTAATAAAGGTTGATTGATGTTATGACACCATTGGGGCTAATTCTAAAGGAATGATCATCGACCTAGACCAAATTGTTAATAATAATTCAGTTTGATTTTGCAAAGTTTTATTTGTTGATGGACTGAAATATAATCTATTATGTGTTTCCCAATTTTGCGATGATGGTTTTAATGTCACATTTGAAAATGACTCTTGTAATTTTTTCAAATTCTAAAAATGTTTTAGTATTTTTCTTCTTTAAGAAATGAAAATGTTTAAACTGTTGATTTGAATTCTTTATCTAAAAATAATGTTACCTGTTTAAATGCTTTTCTTAAAGAGTCTTGGTTATGGCATAGAAGATTAGGACACTACAATATACAATCACTTAGAAAAATGACTAGGAAGAACATAGTTAGAGACTTACCCAAACATGAATTTCCAAATGAAAAAGTTTGTAATCCTTGTCAAAAGGGAATGCAACACAAAATATCATTCAAATAAAAGAAAGAAGTTTTAACTTCTCAACCACTCAAGTTGGTTCACATGGATCTCTTTGGACCATCTAGAGTTTATAACGTAAATGGGAAGCACTATTACTATGTCTTAGTAGATGACTTTTCTAGATATACGTGGATATACTTTTTATCTCACAAATGTGATGATTGTTCTTATTTTTTAAAATACTACAAGTCTATAGAAAACCTTAGTGGTCTTATGAATAAAACTCTAAGAAGTGATCATGGTCGTGAGTTTGAAAATCAAGACATTGAATCCTATTTCTCACACCAAGGCTATAGTCAAAACATGTCTTCTCCTAGGACATCTCAGCAGAATGGTGTAGTATGAAGAATAAATAGAACCCTGCAATAAATTGCATGAACTATGCTTAATGAGTATGACCTGCTTATTTATTTTAGGGCTGAAGCTGTGAATACAGCTTCTTATATCATCACTAGAGTCTTGATTAGACCTATTCATAAGTAGAACCTTTATGAAATTTGGAACAATAGAAACCCAATGTTAGTTACATTAGAGTCTTTGGTTGCAATGTCTTTATTCTCAATACAAAGGATAATCTGGACATGTTTGCTTCTAAGAGTGATGAATGAATCTTTTTAGGATATTATATAACTAGTAAAGCCTATCGAGTTTTCAATAAGAGAACCAAGTGTGTTGAAGATTCTGTTCACATCAAACATGATGAAACTGATCCATATAAGTCTAAAACCTCTCTTGAAATTCATGAAGAAGGTTTATCTGTTCTAGACCTTAATGATAAAATCAATGAACCTGCTGTAAAGACAACCATTTCTGGACTTATTCCAGAATCTACTCCTAATGAAACCAATCCTATAGATGAACCTGAAATTTCTAATCCTACCTTTACTATATCAACTAGAATTCTAAAGAATCATCCTTTAGATGCTGTTGTAGGAAATCAGGATAGAGGTACACATACTAGAGCTTCTCATTGAAATCTGGTTGAACAATAAGCCATCTTATCATAGATTGAACCTAAGAACATTGATGATGCCATTAATGATAAATTTTGGGCAATTTCTACGCTATAAAACTAAATCAATTTAAAAGAAATAAAGTTTGGAAACTTGTTGAAAGACCTAAGGACACATTCACCATAGGCACTAAATGGGTGTTTAGAAATAAAGTAGATGAATGTGGAAATATAGTTTGAAATAAAGTTAGGTTATTTTCACAATTCTATAGTCAAGAATAATGAATTTACTATGAGGAGACTTTTTCTCATGTTTCCATATTAGAAGCCATTCAGATTTTACTTTCTTTTGCAGCACATCTATATTTCAAACTATATCAAATAGATATCAAGAGTGCATTCTTAAATGGATATATTGTTGATGATTTTTTTTAACAACCACCTGGATTTTCATACCCTCATTTTCCAAATCATATTTTCAAATTATAAAAAGCTTTATATGGTTTAAAGAAAGATCTAAGAGCATGGAATGAAAGATTAAGTACTTTTCTAATTTCTAAAGGTTATAAAAAAGGTATAGCTGATACTACTCTTTTTATAAAAATAATTTCTAAACATGTTTTTGTTGTACAAATATATGTACATGATATTATTTTTGGATCTTCAAGAAATTCCATATGTATTGATTTTTTCTAAAATGATGCAAAATGAATTTGAGATGAGTTTAATGGGGGAACCCAAATTTTTTCATGGATTTCATATAATTCAAAATGATGATGGAATTATTTTAAATTGATGTAAATATACTAGAGATCTTTTAAAACGGTTTGGAATGGATAACAAAAAAATTAGTGACACACCCATCAGTTCCAACTGTAAGTTGGATCTTGATGAAGATGGTAAATATGCTGATCAAACCTCTTATAGAGGAATGATTGGAATCCTACTCTACTTGACTGCTAGTTGTCCTGAAATTATGTTTAGTGTGTATCTGTGCTCGTAATCAAGAAATCCCTAAAGAACCTATGGAACATGTCACCTTTTAGGAAATTCACTAGTATCATGGTGTCGAATGAAACAAAATTTTGATGCATTATCTACAGAAAAAGATGAATACGTAGCTGTAGGAAGTTGCTGTGCAAAAATTTTCTAGATGAAACACACATTACAAGACTATGGATATCAGTTCAGACATCTCCCAATAAATTGTGATAACACAAGTGCTATTAACATTTATAGGAATCCTGTTTCACATTATAGGAAAAAACATATTGATTTAAGACATCACTTTTTGAGGGATCATTATCAACAATGTGATATCACTTTGGAATTCATTGGTACTGAATATCAACTTGCTGATATATTCACTAAACCATTAAATTCTGAGAGATTAGAATGCATCATACATGATCTTGGCATGATTAATCATAAATTGATATCTTACTGATCTTAATGTTTAATACTTTACTGAATTTTACTTTACGGTTTCATGCTCACTGTTTTATAATTATTGTTTCATGCTTACATTGTCACTGTTAACACCTTGTTCTCACGGTCTGTCACCTAACTGTATAACCGTGATGGATCGGTTTTCTCACTATCTCACATAAACTACACAGAATGGTCACTATCTCACTATGACTACACATAATGGTTATTGTGAAATAGTGATGACTGTTTTCATCACACTGTAACACCTACTCAGGGTCTCACCGTGAAGATTATTTATACTGATATTTTAATCCATATCGCGGTAATTAATTTTTCACCGCTATTTAATTTCCCCCATCTTTGTTTTTATGACGTTTGACATTCCCAAATGATAAAACATAAGGGTTTCATTTGATTCCTTACCCAAAATCTCTCTTGAATCTTCTCATTCGTGAAAACCTTCTCCTCTCTTGTCGTAACCATCAGTGGATGCCAAGGACGAAGCTTCCATCATCTCCCTCATCTGAGAAGCGCCGCTCTATCAAATAGAAGAGAATACCAAGGATAGCTCCAGAATGACCTCTAAATCTGGACCTTTTTAACCGTACTGTTATACCTGAAAAAGAGATTTGCCTTGAGTGGATGCTGTCTAGCAAGTTGTTAGTCTTTAATGTTTTAAAAGAACAAGGATGGCTTGAATGGTTCTCTGGACAAGATAGACCGATTTATCCAAGGTTGGTATCTCAATTATACCAATATGTGAGGTTTTGGAGAAAGCTTAATGGTGATAAGGTGGATAAATGGAAAAAAGTGTTCATTCTCTTCGAGGATGTGGGCTGCATGCCTAATGATTCCTCATGAAGGTGATAGTGAGGATTACCAGAGAGACCCTCCTCTATCATCTAGCATCTTTGATATGGAAAATGCCTTGGAAACCTTAACTAGTAATGGCACCAAGAGAAGGGCTATAGCTACAGAGCTAGATTGAGAAACTAGACTACTATACAAGTTTCTTCAAAATTTGATTAGTCCAAGAAAAGGGGATTTTTCTATGATGAAGTACCAGGATGTGTTCCTGATTCACCTTTTTAAAATGGCTATAAGATCAACCAATGCAATTATGTTATTAACCATATATGTGAGCTAATTTATGTAACATCCAAATCCACCTCCTTGTTTTACTCAAGGATGATTTCATCCAGGCTAGTTGCCAATGGAATGTTTGGACCAGATGAAGAAAAGCTAGATGACTTTGATTTCTTCTTATCCAAGCCTATTATCAGAAGGATGAAGTTTAGTTGGAACCCCTAAAAGAAGAAGTGGGTTGAGGATAATGATCAAAATTATAAGATGTTTGATCCTGTTGATTATCCAAGATGACCTAAGAACCTAGATGAACCTGGTTTGGAACGAGATGATGTGGCTGAATATTTGGAAGAAGAAGAAGAAGAGGAGGAAGTTTAAGCTTATGTACCACCTAGAGAAGAGGATGAAATACCTCATGAGGAAGAAACTCCTATTGGAAAAGAAATAAATATTGTCCCTGCTGGGGTTCCTATTAGAAATACCATCAATAGAAGAAGTTGTTGTCAGTTTTAACAAGATGAATCTCATGATTCTAGTGAGGATTTCAATCCAAAAACTCACCCTATGGTTGCATGAAAATGTGTTTTTCTCAATTTAGATCAGCAAGAAATGGTGGAGACAGATCATGTTGTAGAAGAACTCCCTGTTGAAATGCAAGCCAATCTGGAAGCACTGCTTGTAGAACAGTCAGTTCCTCAGTACATACCCTCTGCTGATGAAAGGAAGGAAATTTCCTTTCAGATGGCAAGGAAAGAGTTTATTGAAGATACTAGAGATGATCCTATGTATCATGACCCAATTCCTGAGCGTCAAGAATATGAAATGGAAATGCATTTTGAGGGGGATGAACCTTAAAACCTTGAGATTGTAGAGGCTAGACATGTTGGAACATCTCAACCAATTGTCACTTATTATGTGTATACTCGGTATGAATTTACAAGTTTTTATGATGTTAGTGAGGCACAACAAGTGACTGAAACTGGTATAGATTTCTCTTTATTATTTCAACTGAAGTCTGTAGCTAATCCATAACTAGAACCAGAACCAGAGCCTCAATCTGAATCAGATCTGAGTCTGAAGATGACTCGGAACCACAAACAGAACCTACTCCACTTCTTTAACTAGAACACTTACCCTAGAAATACTCTTTTGTAACTAAGTATGATTTTAAAGTCTTTTGAATATAAATTCTGGCTAGTGTTGAGTATATTTTATCCTCTTATCCTCGTCCGATGACTCAGTTAAGTCAAGAAGATGCCTCAATTCTACTGAAAAACATTATTTTTCATATTCAACCGAGGGTGATCCATGAGGTTCAAAAATTCAGGGTTGAATATTGGTTGCTTAGTGCTAATGTTGTAAATTTGAATGGTTTTGTGGAAAAACTACATTCATGACTGTCTTTAATATCAGAGCCTATGCCTCTTCCTATTTCTGCCCCTGCACATGTTGCTTCTTCTTCTGAAAAAATTGATTCCACCCTTTCTAGAGAGATTGTGTCTCAAGTACATCCATAAATATTTTCTTTTGATGAGAATATTGGAAAAGGACACACAAAAATGATGTAACTCATGAGGGAGTTGGTAGAAAATATGAATAACCTCACAGATGGGAACACTAGATATCTGCAAAAAGTTTTAAAACAGATCAATGTTCAAACTGAAGATTGCATGGATTCTTCTACCTCTGGTTAGACCTCCACATATTCTTTGGATGCTTATATGTTTAGATCCACAATAAAAGAAGAAATTAAGAATGTTTTTAGTGGATTAGAT
The DNA here is from genome assembly GCA_963277665.1 of Viscum album. NCBI lineage: Eukaryota > Viridiplantae > Streptophyta > Magnoliopsida > Santalales > Viscaceae > Viscum > Viscum album. The sequence goes on from OY728157.1 coordinate 2,014,197,997, forward strand.
CTGTCTCCTCTAGATGAAGTTATGAAGAACATTGATTGAGCACTTGATCTTGTCCAGATCCATTATATGATAACTAATGATGCTCAACAAGAGATCACCAAGAAGCTAGATTTTTATCTTACCCGGATTCCCACTAAAAGTGATATGACATACCACTTTAGATATCTTGTGGAGAATTTGAGAATCCCTCCAGTAACTCTTGATTTTAAATCTCAATTTCAGAAGCCTACAGAGTTCACCAGATTGTTGGAAAATTCATAGAGAATAAGAACGATTTTGAAAAGGCTATACAATATGGTGGAGAAATCATTACTGATTTCATCAAACTTTTAATGTTGTATCTTCATGTGTAGAGTAATACTATAGTTGTACCAGCTACTGAACCCCTAAGGCATGGTCTACCCGCCATCACCTCAACAACCATGTCAGTTAGTCAAGATCTTTCTCAGATCCAGCCAATCATTCTTGACCAACCACAACCTAGATCTTTTACTGCTGCTACTTTGGCTCCATCTGTTTTTGAAGGTGAACCCTTACCCTCTTTGTCTACCACATCAATGTCATCTTCTACATCAGCATCAGCTCATGTTGCTGATAAAGGAAAGGAAAAGGTCAATCCCTGAAGACTCTATGGGCAGTTTTCTTTTTGATGGGATATCATTTACTGTTTACTATTTGTATTTCTCTTGTATGTTACTTTATGAAACTTTTTAATGACAAATGTAGTGTTTCACTTCACTTTTTCAACTTTTTGATAATCCCAAAAGGGGGGAAGAAGTCCAAGTAAAAGTACAAGTATTAGTATTCTAATTGTCGAAACAGTTATATTCTCTAATGTTGCATCTCTTTTCTATTTTACCAATACATGATTTGTGATCTTCAAAAGGGGAGATTCTTAGACTCCTCAAGTATTAATCATGTTTTAATGATCATAAATTTTATTACTATTAATTAATCTCAATCTTAATTGAAAAATTTTCTAATGCTCTCCAATATCAATAATACCTACACATCATGTTTAATGATAGAAAATCTTATTGAGGTTAATTAATCTATTTTTTATTTACAAGTCTTATGCATGATCACAAATCTCACTTATATTATAAATCCTATATATTTATGTTTTAACCTCTCTTACTCTCTAATAATTATGATTAATCCATATTCTTCATATTACTATTTAAGTATAAATACAGGAATTTATCCATGTATAGAGACATCGTGATGTTTGACACAGTAAGATAGACTGTGTGCAAGACACAGTCATAGTCAGACAAACACCGTGAATGACACACTGTGACCCAGACACCGTGAAGGACAAACCATGATTCATTCTCCATTAGCTAGATATCGTGAACCATATACCGTGAAGCACATACCGTGAAGAAGACACAGTTTACATAATCATTGTGACACCGTTTCTTAACTTTTTTTCAATATTAATTAAATAATTCTAACAGTTATATTTGATGTTTTTAATGAAATTAATGATAATTAATAATAGTTGTAGGTATTTCTGGAAACTGTATCTCATACCGATGAAATGGGAATCATTCCTATTACCAAAACACGTGGAATATAAGGAAGCATGAGCTGCAGTACATGTACAAAACATTGACGATACAATAAGAAGAACTTACATATGCCCGAGTGCACTGTGCTGAACTAGAAGAAATATACCAAGCAAGAAAGAGATTGCAAGAATTTCAAACAACTCTCATGGTTGAAATCCAACACCACTGAAGAACACATGAAGAATCAAGAAATCATTCTCACTGGTGGAATACAAGTTTAACCATGTCAATCTGTTTTTCAACAGAAAAACTAGAGAAGGACTTAGAAGCATTTCTGCTAAATCCAATGAGTCTAGAGCTGCATTACAAGTCACTAGAGCTTTCTAAACACTTATATGTTCTATCTAAGTGATTTATTTATTTACTATCTAGAAGTTTTGTGTACTCTATATATCTCACACTCACACACACACTGTCTCCTGCACTGAACTGGAGGATATCAAAATCCTCACTCCAAAACTCCTAACTCTTGTTTACCCATGACAACTGTGGAAGAGGTCCTTGTGTGGCCTGGTCTTTGTTTTGTTTCCCATGAAGAACTGTGGTACAGGTCCCTGCATAGCCTGGACAGTTTTGTAAACTGTTGTCAACCTCGATCCAGGGTGTGGATCAAATTTATATAAATTTGAGAGGACTAAGTCTCAGATTGAGACTGAAACAATTGTCATATCTGATGTGCATCTTTAGTTTTTTTAAAGTATAATACATATATATTTTATATTCTGCTGCTGTTACTTAGAAATACAAAACCATTTTAATGTTACTTTGGTAGGTAAATTAGAAAGTGTTTAGACTTATTGTAAATCATTAGGTTAGTTTCAAAAGATAGTTTAATCTTGTCGTTAAATTAACTGAGACCTAATCAATCTTTGAGAAGCTAAGTGAACATTTAAAATCTATATAAATTCACTACATTTCATATTCTTTTATAAATTGGGGGATTCTAATAGACATTATTTTAACAAAAATTTAATTGGAACTCAATTCACCCCCCTCTTGAGTATCCACTCCGACCAAAAAACTGATCCATTAACATTTTTATGTATGTCCATATGTATTATAATGTGATATTTTAATCTCTATATATTCATGGAGTTCCCATATATAATTGTACATAAATAAAATCTAAATTACATAGGGTGTTCATTTTCAGAAACCTTTTCTTCCTCAAATTATTTATTAATTTTAAAATTCACTTCAATTGATGTTTTAATATATGTTTTAGAATTAATTATTCAAATTCCCTTTTCTCACCTTGAATGGACTATTTGGCGACTTTTATGTTGTGATTTTAGAACCAATTTACTGTTGGAAATATTTTTTCGATGGAAGGTGTATTTCCCTAGAATTGTATTTGATTTTCAAATGTTAATGCCATACTGGTAATTTAAGGTGTTTATTTTAATTGTTATTCTAAAATTTGATGATACAAAATCTTTATAAGTACCTTATAATTTTTTATGAATGGTGGGAAACCTTTTTAAATCCATCAACATAGATTGGGACCTCACATTGATGGTTTTAGAGTTATGGTGTGGGAATGTAATACATGTTGGAATTATTTTTCTATAGTAGAAATGTTATAAATTTGATGAATACCTTACATTCCTATTATTATAATTTCATGGGGACTTATATTTCATTTATAAGGTCAATACATCGTTACTATTTGTTCATGGCTAGATGGACTAGATAACCAATTATTGGGAATGTATATAGTGGTTTGTGGAACCTAGGATGCTAGTTTAGGGGAGCCAAGTGTTTTATTGACAGTGAGTCACATAATTAGACCAGCTAGAAGGTTTTGAAATGAGTACATCTTCTTCTAACTGTTTATATCTTTTTGATATTCATATGACTTAATATTTTATATGTTCTTTTATGGTTCTGGGTAACATTGTAATCCTTTTGTGTTTAAATTTGATCATTAATATTCATTATGCCTATTATTTTGGTTTTATTTTTTAATATTTTATACCCTACATCTTTTATTTGTATTTGATCCTTCTTATTTATGAATCTAATTCATGCATGTTTCCATTCATAGGAAGATATTTCAAACTATAATTTCTAATGTAAATTTTTTTTTCGTTAAATATTTTTTTTGTTTTTAAATATAATTTTGGATGAACTTTGTTTTGTGGAAAAAATAAAATAAAAATTTAATTTTAATCTCTTAATTTGTATAACTACATTTATGTATTATATTGGGAATGAACATGCATTAATTATATATTGATTACATATTGAGATATTTTATGATCACTCACTACTTGTACCACTCAGCATTGGTAGACACATAATATTTTGTAGTTTCATGATCGGTTGTTGAAATATCATTGAGACAGTTGGTTTTATAGAGGGTGACGACTAAGTGGACATAAGGAGATCATCTATAGTATCATTTTAGATTTAGTTTTATAGTGTTATCATGTATTTCGATCCAATATTTTATGTTTAGTTTTATTTTATTCTACTTGTCTGGGCTGCTCTGTTTATTATGTTGGGTATCATGGATATTAGGATGAATCTTCCCTAATGATTATATCATGGGGAACCAATGATTGTTCTCATCTCATGGGGATACGATATGCTCTTTGGGACTTATCATGGGCCATCTCAGGTGACTGATTCAATGTTTGACTCCTCTCAGTTTGGGGAAGAATTGTATCTTTGGATCCCTTTGTGGTGTAGGAAAGTCTAGTAGGTTTGATATATATACTTTTAGAACTCATGATTTTTGTTGAGAAGTTTTTAATGATAACATACTCATATGAACTATTAAATTACTAGGGACTATTGGGTTTTCTTATTTAGGGGGATAATAATTGATGTGAACTAATGTTTCACTATGAGATCTCTTATCGTAGAAAAGCATGTGAAACCCTATTGTATGGTTCAATATGATATCGGTGGATGGATCATTATTAGTGCATGGTATACAAAACTATGTGGACAAGTCATTAATAATAATTATATCCCTATCTAATAGGCTTTAATGTATGTGATGTTTATAGTCTAATATATAATATCTTGAGTTGTTTTTAATGGAAATGATTTTTTATTTTAAAAGTTCAAGAAAATGGAGTTCATTGGTGATAACAATTTTTGGTTTCTAAAGGATATTGATTGGTTTTTATATGGTTAGTCTATTGATGACTTTTATTTTAAATTTATGTTTGAAATGGGATATTTGTGAAATGGATTTTGGTAATCAAAATGGTTTCCAAATGGAGGGGTGTAGAATTTAGAGTATAAATGGATTCATTGAAAGTGTGTTTTGAATTTTTTATACTATTTTTTGGTTTTTGATGTATGGAATTGGATATTAATTTTTATCTCGGTGGATTTTTTAATGTGATTTGGGTTGATGTTGATTTGATTCTTGTATTCATGTAACGTAGATTACACCACCAAAAAGGCCCAAATAGTTTCTGAGAAGCCTCTTGAAATTTTTCATTCTGCCCAAACACCTATTAGAGTGGTGCGGTGAAGATATTCTCAGCCATTTCTCATCATCCCTGGTGAGCATTGTTTGTTAAAGGTATTGGAGGGGTTATTGTAAATTGAAAGTCCTTTCAAGACAATTGAAACTATAAAAACAATTTGTGTGATAGTTTTTTGGGGTTTATTAGAGGGAAAAAGTTAGGATCAAAGGGAACTTATAATTCCATCTACATTAAAATATGAGATTAGGTATTAAATTATCATGTATACGATAAAATTATGGACTATTCCTGGTGAATTTAATTAAATGAAGGTATTAAATCTTATGGTAATTAAAAAAAGCTAACAGATGGTGAAGGAGTGTGTTATAAATTTCATAGTGTTAGTTCCCTTTTTATCAAATAAAGAATTGTGTGATTTGTTAACATATCATCTCTTTAATAAGTGTATTTCACATAATGTAAGTTATTGATTTCGTTAATATGGGAAATTCTTGATTAAAAATATGGTGTATGTGTCATTTATAGTTGAGTCAGTTTCTAGAGGGAAGAATGTGGTGTCTAATAGATGATCTCTATTAGTGTAAGTAAGGGTTCCCTATTTATTTAAGAGTGTAGAACAAAATAACTTTTTCGAGATAAGCTTCATTTATTGTATTATAATTCTCATCAAAAGTACCACTCACTTATTTGTAGAAAATGTGGTCGATTTGGGAATTCTAATACATCATGGCATATTACTCTGACAACATGTCATCTGTGTGGTCGACAAATAAATATTATGAAATTATAATATTTTGGGACTCAAAAAAATATATATATAGGATAAATATACATCATATCATCCTTTACTCTTAGTGCTTTAGTTGTAACCATTTTTGATGTTTCCCCTCTTTTGTTTTCATTCCATCTTCTTTGTTTTTTCTTTACTCTTTAATATTTTACATTTCATTATTCCATGTGTTTCATTAGGAGATTCAATATATCATGAACATATAGTGTTGAATGATTCATGAGGAACTATGAATTTTGATAATTATGGAATTCTTATTTTCTTTATTTAGTAAAATACACCTTTTGAGTTGGATTTTATTCCCATTAGTGTTCTACCCAAAAAAACCAACATGATAGCATGTTTCTACATTGTGAATAGATACACTATATAAATAGTTATTATTTTCTCTTAGTTTAGTTTTTTTGACTTTTGGTGATATGTTCCATATTAGGGTTGATGGATTTCTTTTAGTTTCAGGTTAGTCATGGATGTTTTGTTCTAAAAAGTTATTCTTTTAGTTTCAGTGTTACAGTTTCATTTCACATCATTAACGTAATGAATTTTTGTGGTAGAATTTTTTTACAGTGGGATAATTTTCACAACATAGCCTTGGATTTCATTATTATAGTATTTATTTCATAGTTATTAATATTTTATTTGATTTTTGGGATGAGTTTAATGAAAAATTCTGTGTTATAGATATTTTTTCATAGTTATTTGCACTATGCATGGTTAGTGCGCATTGTTTTAGATAAACTATGTAAATGGAATATCTAAGGAGTGGTTTCAGTCAAAATTATTCATTCATGGTTTGTGTCTCAAGGGAAGTGTATGGTTTGATAGAAACCATGCATGCCTCAAGAGATACTATGAAATCATCATAAGGTGTCAGGAGCAAGTACAAAACTTACACAGAGTTATAGTAATCCATATGGAAAGAGTTTGATGGATGTGTAAATTTAGAAATAGGCGTAGTTCATGGTTATAACATGGTTTCTATATCATGTAGAAAAAACAACCTAGGTTGGTTGTCATTTTAATGGAGGATGTATGGTTGATGTATGGTTTTGTAAAATGGGTAGATTAATAATACGAATAGACTAAAATCCATAAAACATAAAATTATTATTAATACTCTAAAAATAAGCCCCATATTATTCCCTTATACCCCATTATACCTTTTTACAAGATTAGAATCCCATAGCCCACCCTCTATTGTCATCCATCATAGATTAAATTTTTCCATCAATATTGGGTAGTTTTCATAGGATTTCGGCTCATTTTTCATATCATATCATAGTCCAATATTATATTTTTTTTACAGAGATATGGATATTTTATAAAAAATTATAGAGGATGGGGAATGATGTTGCCTTGTGTTTTCTTTTGATCTTCTGTGTGCAGTTTGGTTATTATATTCTCCTTAAACCATTATAGATGTCTCATTAAATTCACATGTTTGTTATGCAGGTTTGTTTACATCCATTTTATTTCTAGAACATGAAATGAAATTATTTATATTTTCTAAATCCATTATTATCATTCTATTCATGAATATTTTCAGTTAAAATAGTTTGTTATGGATTTTTATTATAGTGCGTTTTTTGGAAGATGGGGTTTCAGAGGATTTCTTTATATTTTCCTACACATGTTCAATGTATTGGATTGGTAGGTGTTTGATAGAATTCTATGTGTCATTTTAAATTAATTTTTATTTTTTAAGGTGTTGTTTTCTCATATTAGAGCATTGATAAAATTGTGTGATTTGTGGAATTATGTTTTAGTGGGTTTTTACCAACTTATAAATCTAATGATTATATGGGAAAATCAAATATTTGATTATAAAGAATCATTGTATTATTTTGAATGAAACATTTACATTATTAGTGATATATATGTTTTTGATGGTATGATATTTGGATGGGGTAATCATATAGATGTGTGAATTCGTATAAACTGAAATTCCATATGATTTAAATTTTTTAAAACCTTTTTCACCCAAATAGTTCCCTAATTTATAAATTCTCTTAAAATGATGTTTTAATATGTGTTTCCTATTGTTTCCCAAAAGATCCTATAGTTCAATTGAATATCCCATTAAGAACATTATATTTTATTGTATGACCACATTTGTTTTGGAAATACTTTTAGATGAATAGAGTTTTTACCTAGAATTTTTTCCTTGGTTTTCAATCACTATGTTCCATTTGGTACATTAAGGATCTTATTTAGAATGTGGTTCAAAATTATCATGATTCTATGGCCTGTAGGGTACATTAATGAGTTTCCTGAAATTTGTACACCCTTAGGAGTTCCACAACAAAAAAAGGGTCCTAAGATGGATGGTTCTAGTGTCGTTGGTTGGGAACAGTATGCACATTTGAATTATTTTTTCTGTAGAAATGTTGTAAATGTGATGACCAAGTCACTTATTCCTTATTTTAATGTCATCGTATCTTATAAATCATCTAGAAGTTCAATATATGGAAACTATTATTTATTCGTAAGATATAGTATATTCATTCTGATAGGGAATGACCATGGTGGGTTGTGCCACATGTGAGGCCAGTTCCGGGCATCTGGATGTGTTATTGATTTTGATCAACATCATTACTACGGCTATAAAGATCTAAATTGTGTACATATAGGTTCTATTAATGATTTTTTTTGGATATCACAATTCCTACATATCTTGTATATATTTTTATGGGTTTTTCTCACTTTTTACTGGAACTATGTTTATATATTAAAATTTATATTTATGTTACCCCATCTATTGGTATTGTTATATTGATATACCTTAAAAAATATGTATGGATTTGACCCTTCATGCTTATGAATCTATTTTGGTTATGTTTCTCATCATGGGATGGTATTTATAATTTCACTTTTAAAGGGTGATATATTTTAAAATAAAACAATATTTTATTTCAAAAGATGGTATTGGAAAATACTTGTATAAATTTTTGAAATGAAAACCTCTATTTTATATCTAAATTTTCAAACTAGTTCATATGGATTTCTATGGGACAAGATATGTATAGATTGTTTAGTTCATACCAAATTATTTTTTATATTTCCACACCCAACTTGTTCCACATAGTTTAAGTATACCTGATAAATTTAGTAGGATTAGGTTTTTATTATATAATAATCATGGATCTAGTTAGTTTTTTGGATAATGGTGATTAAGATTTCACATGGGGATCATGATTAGTCCTTGTTCCGAGGTTTTTAATAGTTTTAATTTTGTATTTAGACCTATTTGTAGTTTTTTATTTGTTATAGTAATAATTGTTTCATGGGTTTTTTCTACTCTATTTATTATGTTATGTTTTTGGATAATGGGACAAATAATACACAAATATTTTATCATGTTTCCCTAAATCTGTTCATCAACATATGTGATAAAGGAATCCCTGTGGGCCTTTCTATAGTAGTTCTAGATGATTTTATCTCCTATGATATAGTAAACCCATAATGGTAGGATGTTTATTTGGAGTGATTTGTTCTAGATATATTTTGAAGAGTTAAAATTGATATTGTATTCAACTCTATCCTTGATCATCCTAGAGTCAGGTTTGGGATATGCTGTTAACTCAAATACCTTAAGTACGTTTTTGGGTTTAATTTTGGTATATGGATATTTTAGTTTATGGATCTCATCAATTATACCCTCATGTGAATAATTACCACATACATGACTTCAACTTTACAGTAGTGATAGACTCTTATAATAATTTTCCCCACTACCTCATTAGGAAGCAGTTTAGAGTGTATCTAGATCATAATTCTTAGAAGTCTATTATGACATAGTGATATCTAAACATTTGAAAGACACGATGGGTAGAGTACATGAATATCTTTAATATTGATTTTTCATACACCCTAAAAATTGAACTTGATCATGGATGATTTGAGTTTATATTATTTAATTGAGGAATAAAGGAATCTTTTGAAGAGTGTTTTTAATATGATTGTGTTTTAATATGATCTTGGATTAAGAGAGATAAGAATGGTTTGTATTCATAGATTTTTCTCCGGCGGAATCATATCTTGATGATCACATTCAACATGGAAAATCCATTTATGTGATGTTTCAATTCATTAGTATGATTATTTATGATGGGCAGGATCTTAGGTGACTGGGCATGGCCTGTCTATGGTGTTTTGTAGTTCCAATGTTGGATTGTTGTTCTGATAGACCTAATATATAACTTAATGGATATTAGACACTGATATAACTAGTGATTTGAACCCATAGATAAAAATATATATCATAACATGAGAGGCCACTATTGATGTCATGGAATGAGATGAATTATTATCATTTTTTATTTTTCCATTACTTTAATATTATATAATTATGTCCGAAATTTTGAGGGATAAAATGATTTTTCCAAACCATACCCATTCCAGTATAGAAATGGGATAGGATAGCCATGGACATCATGATTTGGATACCTCATACAACTTCTAGTTATGATATGATATGGATTATTATTGATATACTCATTAAATAAATTCATTTAGTTCCAATCCTGGAATCAAATAAGGTAGATGAACATTGGCACTTGTATGTGTGGGCGATTTCTAGACATTATGTTTTTACCATTTGATATCATTTCAGATAGGAACCCTCACTTCAGGTATCATTTTTTGAGTGGATCTAATAAATTATGGGGTACTTATATTAAGTTTATCATGATATATCATCCCTATATGGATATTAATAATGAAAAAACCATTCGTAATAAAGTTGAATTGCTTCTAAAATATAGTATTATCCTTAGTTAATATTGAGATAAACAACAATATTAAGTGTAATTTTACTATAACAATAGTAACCCATCTTTGGTGAGGATGGTACCACTATAGATGGCCCGGATAACAGTCACATTATTGGTTTGAGGTTTTAGAACATCATGTGTTATACAAGAATAATTTCGGTGACAAATGAAAATTTGAAATTGATTAGTGTATGGTCAGAGACCGATCAGATTTGGCTGAAATCGTATTTTATTTGACATCATCATCCATTTTAATTTATGTTTGCTGATAATTTTATATGTAGATTTTTACCTTAGTTGTTTTGTTTGGAGAAATAGGGTATGTTAGAACATCATTATGTTGCACCGTTTGTGATTGTGTATTGAATCTAGAAAGGGTATTATCAATTAACCGTAACTACACATTCGTCCTTAAACATGATGTGTTCCTTGTTTTGGGATAGAATAAGTGTCATATATATTTTTATGTTGTGAACAAGTGGGAGGATTTTGAAATTGAACCCAACACGTCAGTGATTAAATGGAATTTTAAGATAGTAGACCATAAGGATATGTTGTTACATGGAATTATGATCCCTTTAGTTTGAGTGATATTGATGTGTGGTAGGATGATTTATGAGATATAGTATCACAAAGCATTAGCGGTGATACAATTTTCATATCTCTATTTGTTTTTGGATCATGATTCATTTGGGGATTGAAATATATTATGGTGGGGATAAAAATCACACCCAGGTATACAGAAAATGGTACGGAGTATATATTTTATTTCTTATTGTACTTTGGGATCATTCCATGGTTTGGAGAAGTGAATTCTTGTAGTATAACTGGATTCTACTTAATGATGTTTAATTTTCACTATGGAGTATTTGGTTATGGAGTGGTTCGATTACCAAATCATAGAATATAGTTTTGGTTTTTCATCTAATTTTACAATTGTTAAGGTGTGGAGTGCCAGCAGTGATGTTGAGACGAGGTGGTTGATATCAGGTAGTTCCTCTTGTATTGGGGTCTCTATAATTTGATGTGGGGGTCGCAGTAAAGTTTATTTATAAGGGAATGGAGGTTGTCTCATAGTGATGGCCATTTTTTCATAGTAACTGCACTTTGTTAATAGGATTTCATCATTGACACCAGTTTGGATTCTGCATGTGATTTTGACCCGGAACCACTACTGCATGGCCAACTCATTTTCACTATTGTTCTTATTTTTTGGGGATAAAATTTTGAATAACCCTATATAATAAATTGTGATTAATATTTTTCAATAAATTCCATAAATATTCATATGTATTGACCCTGATATTTTTTTCATTTATCTAGGGGATCCATGGTTATTATTTATTCTCACTACCTCTTCCCATTAGAAAATAAATGTGTTGATGGAATTATATAATCTCCATTAATTTTCATTTATTTACATCCATTATAATCTATTTTCTTATCTTATTTTCCATTTTCTCCCTTGTGTGAATATCTCACATTATAAATCTTGGATATAGATAATTGAAATTATTTTTATTGGTTCTAGTTCATCTAGGACCAGATTCCATCTTCTCCTATCACCATTTTATAATGTAACACTATTTTTATCAATCATTAGGTAGTTGTCTCTATCATATTCTATATCACATGGATTTATTTTTATTCCTATAATAATATAATTTGAATTTGATTTATGAATTTGAATATTCATATTGGCCTATATCTTTTTTTGAAATGGGAAAGGTTGTCAAAATGGTTTTCCTAGGAAAGATAAATTTTATAAATATTATTTGTGTGACAAAAGAACTAAAATAATTTTTTTAATTGAAATGGGTTTCCAATATTTAAACCGGTTGGAATAAATTATAGAAAATGATTAATAAAATGTGGGATTTGTTTTCTCAAAACTTAATGATGATATATTGCACATTAGAAGACATTATTGTAAGTTAAAAACAAAACATATGAGAACCATAGTGGAGTAAGATATTATAGAGATCATCTCTTCCCGTACATAGAAATTACATCAAATTTGAATAACATTTATTAAAATACACAAAAAGTTACCCAGAGACAGTATTATATTAGTTTCTTTGGAAACATGGATCATAATAACTAGTATATAGGTTATCTACATTATCTCACATTGGGATATTCATGATTATAACCTTTAATTGACACCTCATTTATAATAAATATCATCATATCATAGGGAAATGAAACATAAAAATTGGTTATCTCAAATACTGGGGAATGGTATAAAATGTTGATATATAGGAATAATCATAAAAAACATTGTATGAGAACATGATCATAACATTAAAAGTTTAATACCTACATATCAATGATCATAATCATGACTAATAGAATAAATATTATTAGTTTATAATACATAAATCACAAGGTAATGAAAAGCATAATTCATTAAAGTATTAATTATGAATAATCCATAGAATTATTTCATAAAAACAAGTATATAAAATTATTTCCATAATAGTGAAGTCATAATTCCAAGGATAACTTAGTTGAATGGGTTCACTCCCTAAACAATCATGGTAGTCAAGGGTTTCTCCCATGCCCAACATTTTAGTCATGGTTCACTATAAAGACCATCTTAGTAGAAAATGTCCTTTACTGAATCATGTTCACTACCCATTCTTTCCATGTATATCTCATGTGATTTTTATCATTACCCAATGAATTGGATGTAGATATAGGTCCCACCCCTTTAAAATGAAATAATATATATGTGTGACCGTAGATCATAAACATGAATCTATTGATAACCCATGTAATATAATGTGTGTCATAGACATGTGATTATTTCATTACCATTGGAAAATAGATAGTTTTCATAATTATTTCCTCAATTCATATCCCAAGAAAATAAACTAATTTAAAAAGCATGTATCCCATGGAAGAGAAACGTGTTTCATAAACAAAATTTTGTCAATATTAAAACCATTTAGATAAAGAATATAAATTATAAAAACTAGATCATATCTGCCTAAAGGAAAGCATAACACAAACAGATTTTAGTATAGATGGTAAATAATTTTTAAATATAATATAATACATTTCTTGGTTAAAATATATTTTTCTATTTATAATTTTTTTTAAATACATAAAAAATTTTAAAAATATTTTTCAACGAAAATAGATTTAAAAACGTATAAATAATGACTTCAAAATAATTGAAATAATTTTTATTTGAAAAAAATAAAAATAAACGTTTTAAAAAATCATTTAAAACATTTTTTAAAAAATTTCTGGAAAACATCGTTTTGGAGGATAATATATTTCGGACTGATGATTTAAATGAAGTCAAATTTTTAAAAAAATATTTTCTCAAAAATATTAATTAACAAAAGTGAAAAAATAAAATAATTATATGAGGATTTCATGAATAATATAATCATAATAAAATTGAATATAATTATTATTATATTGAGCATAATATTCATTCAATAGAAGCATGATCATAAAAAATCCTGATAAATGTTGACATTATAACAACACACTCTTACCTCATTAGTGAAATTAAATCAAAATAAATATGACATAATAATGTTAAATGAAGCATATAATTTCATGAAAATAAGTATATCCATTTTATAAAAGATCAAATGTAATTATATGCACCTTGAGTAATAATATAGATGCATAAAAACACATGTGTCTCAAATAAATAATATTGAGACCAAATTACCATACCAATTTGGTAAAATTTGAACTGTAAATCCACAAGAAATAGAGATAATAATTTGGATAGGTAAATTAAAAAAATATTAAATATAAGCATCATTCAATTAATTTTTTTTATTGATATTCATTACAAAAAAATCCAGTGGTGAATAAGGCATGTGTCTCATAGAAATAAAAGTGATTCTAGAAATACCCTTACCATATGACTTTACCCTCATTGTACTCGTTAAAAACACATGTTTAATAAATTTAATTTTTTAATTAATATATAAAATAACCAATTAATTTATATAATACAATATATTATTTTATTATGAACTTATATTATGTATCGATTAACCCTTTTATGTTAAAGTTATGTTTCAGGTAATAATAGAATTATTTTTCACTTGTGTTTTGATTTGTTATATTTTTGTCCTCTTGCTAATATCATTATTTCATTATCTATATATTGAAAAAATTATGTATATATAATATATATTAACTGTATTTTTATTTATAATAATCTATAAAATATATAGATATAAAATAAATCAAACCAATAATGGAGAGAATAGGTCATATGTACACATGCATGTTGCTACCATTTTCATGTTTTATTGAAAGAAGAAATGTAAATGTTATATATATATATATCATAGTATAATTATTTTGTTATATTTATAATATAAATTCACGAAAACCTTAGTTAAATATTTATAGGTAATATGTGAATGATTCACATCGCTTTGAGTAGGCAGTTTTCTACACATCCACAAACAAAATTATTATATTTCTATGAAATGTACATCAAAAATCTATGCGTTATTTAGTAATTTCAACAAAATAATTAAATATTAAATTTCTTATATATATATATATATAATATAAAAAAATTCCATCATTATTCCAAACATTTAATTTTTGAAATGGAAGAATGAACAACATTGGTTCGTGAAGCGGTTGTCTGCCGTACACATAAATGATGATTTTTTATCTCATGTTATGGATGTGTGTGTGAGTTTAGGTCATTAAATTAACATAAAAATATATAATAATAGTTATTTTTATGATTTTATAATATAACCATGTTATAATAACAATTCATTTGGTGGTGAATGAAACAAAAAACCTTCTTATTGAGTGATGTTAACTCTACTTTGGTTAAGATATTTTTGTTTTCACCAAACAGATACCCTAGATGGATTTATGAATAATGGATGGCTTAGATGATATAAATTGGTATTTGTGGTGTCATTTACGATTTTATAGGATGTGTAAAAGGTCATGATAAGTGTCAATAAGTGTGGTGAGGTTGATTTCCCTTTTATAATGGAGATGTATTGGAATTCCGGTAAATATAAAAGGAAAATAATATTAAAAGGTATACCTTTCATAATTTACTTCAAATAATTATGAATTTTTTAACCATTATGGTACATGATTGAAATATGTCCTTCTAATGGATTTTGAACATGTTTCTAGATTATTTTTACCATTAAACTAATTTTTAACAACTAGGTGAACTAATTTTACAATAATCAGTGAAATTAAATTAAAATAAATTCACTAATAAAATTAGTAAAAAAATAATATTTACCTTATTAGAAATTATAAATTATTATGACAAATAATATTTAATCAATTTTTTCAAATTTCAAATCATAAATTTGATAAAAAATTAATTAAACTTAATCCTACTGACATGGTGCGAAAGTAGGTTTTTAATAAAAAATATTTACAAGATTGACATATTTTTATATCCATTACCAATTTAAAATTAGTTAAAATAACCAATAATGTTTTAATTGATGTAAATTTTATCTAATTATACTTTATAAGAAAATTATAATATAATTTAACTATATTATTAAATTATATTTCAATGCATTTTCAAGTAAAATTCACTGTTTTTCACTATTCATCTAAATATAAAATATTTCAGAAGAGTAATAAAATCAACATAAGATAATTTTGAAATTATAAATTAAAAAATTAATATTATTTTATATAATTAAATTTCTAAAACATTTTCATCAATATTTTATTATTATTCACAAAAGGACACAAAATGTTGTTCCATTGGGAAAATAGTATTTTTTACAACATCTAGACTTTAATGAAAATAAAATATTTCCTTATTAATATGCTTTATTTATGATAAAAATTTATTTGTCATACATAAAAATTATTTATTACTATTTATATTATAAATATTTAATAGATAGGTTATAAATTTATTTTTTAAATAGTTATAATAAAAATTGTGTTGTTTCTTAGAAAATCATTATTGTGTGTAATGAAAGATAAGTTGATTTTGTGTGTAATGAATGATAAACTTGTTGCACTATAAAAAAATATTAACATGATGTATCATTAAATTAAATACCATATGTAAATATTCTTTAATTGAAAAAATGGTCAAAAAACTAATGTGGTAACATTTTACCCCCATTAAGACGAATTTCACCCTCAAAATTCACCATTATGAAACAAAAAAATGTGGATAATTCTTCCTCATAGAATCGTTTTATCCAATTTATCTTCCATAAATCTTTATTTATCTAGAAAACATTTTCTAGGTGAGTGGTATTGTTTCCCAGAACAGTCTCTATACAATAAAAATTATCAACTACTTGTTTTTTTATAATAAATATCATACTTGGGCATTATGACATATTAATTTAGTACATGTGATGGGTAATATAAGTACTTTAAAAAGATAGTTACATGTTACCCATAATGGAAATGAGATCTACTTGGATTTAATTCTAATATATAGGCTACTATCCTGATTTAATCAAGAACATCAAGGGGACTGATATGCTTAGGTCTTAGTTTCCCTTTCTTCCAGAATCTCACAACCTTCTTCTAATTATAGATTCATTGATGAAAAATCTAAATTACTTAAAATTCTTGATCATGTGTCAAATTATAAACATAAATTTTCTTCCAACAATGAGTTGTGATGACATAATGCTGCACGGTTCAAATATTCTTGATGATTTCTTCTGCAATCTCAAGTCCCAATAACTTTCATTCTCCAACTTAATTCAAAAAAATCATATCTCTATATTTCATTCCATAGATGGAATTATAATGTTTCATCATAATTCTAGTGTGAAATTTATTTTTTAGGAAAAATTTACTACATGAAGGTGTTGATCTGAACCACCATTGAAATGCAGAGATTAAGATCTCAATATACCCTCTTGTGTTTTAACTAATCATTATAACTGACCAAAAACATTTGGATGATAGGAGGTGATGAAACTCAATTATATTTCAATGTATTTATTAATTCTTCATCCTATATTTGAGGTAAACCTTAGATCTCAATTAGATATATTAGAATGTGGTACTCCAAGAAAACATACAACATCGTTAATGTATATACTAGAATGTTGATACAGGGAGATGCCTTATTTGATAGAAATTAATTTTTGTAACTTAATATGGAATTCAACTTACACCCATATTGTTTTATTCTATTTAGTGGTTTTGGGGAGTTAGATGAAAAAAACAATAGAAATTTTCTCCCATTTAAATTCTACAATGGTTAATGGATGTAACTTCAACTAATAATTCATTTATTTATGTTTAACATAATATCCTTGAAGCATGGTGTGTTTTATCCTATCATGAATTCAATGGTTTGGTTCTATTCTAATGTTTATTGCAGCTGTCAGGTCGAATCTTTAACGGTGACATTTTTTTGAGTTAATTGTTTTTGTTTTCTCTTATTATAGGGGAGTTTTTTTGAATAAATTATGTGAAATGAATGATTTATATATTTGGTTTAACAATTAAATAATGATTTTAGTGATTTTATAATTAATTATTTAATCTTGTGTTGTCCTTTAGAATTGGTATATGTTTAATTATATTATCAACCACTTCACATGGTAATTTTTTATCTGAATTCATTAATATTTTTCCTCATATCCAACTCTCTACTAGGAGACTAATCTCAATAAATTTTGATTAATATACGGTTCAATATTGAATGATCCCATGTACACATGTGGATTAAATACTAAATCTAATCCACATTTTCAAAAAATATGTTCGTAATCCATGCCATTTTAATTTCAAAATACATAATATTTATTTAAAGAATATTAATCATGAATAAGCTTTTAGTCACATAATAACCCTAAACTATGCCACTTCCAAATTGTGTATTTACTCATCCATTAATATGGTTATTAATACTTTTCAATATCTTTATAGTGATAAATTATAAAGAGAATGAAAATAATGGGATAAGAAAGAGTTGTGGATTGAACACACACTTGAACGGTAAAGAGAGGTTTAAATGCACTTTTTAATTATTAAGTAACCGGAATAAGGGAATGGATATAGATATTTTTTGATTTTTTTTTTGAAAGTTAATCATAGAAAACATATGGTGGATTATTAAATTAGAATATGAAAATGAAACAATATTTAAAACACTCATGAAATTGAAAACACATTCCATTAATACAATTTAAAACAATCAATGTACAAGAAAATAATTCATGTAGGAAATTTATATAGTAAAAACATTATTTTTGAAGGTAATAACAAGATTTTGGATTGAATTAGGTCACAAAAATGTATCGTCCAATTTTTTGATGTGACATCCCCTTGCTAGGATAATAGTGGGATTAATTTATAGAAAAATGTGGATACTATTTTCTTTCCAAAACTACCCATAATTTTGGATCTAACACATGGTCTTATAGAATGACTAATATTGAGATATATTCATATTAAATTTCTTAGAAATGAATATTGATTTTAAACCATTGAAATTTAGAGAAAATAATTGTTTTGGAGCCAATTATTTAGTCATCCAGAAATAATTCCACCACTATTTTTATATTAATAATGTTTAAAAAATCATTTTTCTTATTAAAAATTTATTACTGGAAAATCTGGGGGCTCATAACACACTACTCTCAATATGTGAATAAAAAAAATATTATTTTTGCAGGTTAACTTATTCACCCACCACCTGTGAATATATTTTAATTTGAAAGGGATATCATCTTCCATTCACTATTATTAAGTTACCAAGTATAAATATATATTTTTATGGTGGTTTAGTGATTATGGGTCATTATGAATATAATGTTCTAAAATATAGTAAAAGAGAGGTAAAACACAAACATAGAAAAAGAATTGAGAAATTATTTTGAAATGAGACATGGATAAAATTGTGAAAAAATATTAACAATGTAATTAATATGTGAAGTAATATAAGAGATGACTTAAATTAAAATGGGATGAAATGATGAAATATACAAAAAAACAACCCCTAATAATAGTATAAATGATTAGTCAAGTGTAATTTTTTTTGTTAAAGAAGGTAAAAATATCACCCTCATCTCCCAACCCATGTTTCATATCATCATGAAACTAATTTTAATATTTATAAGAAGATAAATGGTTGACTAAAAGTGAATTTTGACCAACCTACTGCATAACCCATTTTTTCAGTTTTTATATTTTTTTCTTCTAATTATTCATATTTTTTTACACTTTTAAAAAACATGTATAAAATAACATAAACGTCAACAAATTCCCAAAACACACTAAATAAAAACCCATCCCCCATTGTGTAAAGTATTTGTTATCTCTATAATATGATGACATAATGTAAATCAATTAATTAATAAAGTAAATAAAATCCATCCCCCCTACACACAAATTTTATTACATTATTATTTGAAAATCCTTCTATATGTTGATCAGGATACGATTTTGGTCTTGTAATATGGATATAAAAAAATGTTCCATAGGCTCTATGGCGATTTCAATAGGATGATAAATATAAGGATAATGGGAGTATATTTGGCTATTTTGATCCTTAGGTGGTTTTAAAAATTATTATATCATATTTATGTGCGATGAAGCAGGAAATTTTTATTTTATGTCAACATACTCAATCCTCACAGTCAGTGGTGAAAACATTTTTTTACGAAAAAATGGCTATAGGTGACCTTAGAGAGAAATATAACATTGTTCCTAATGGTTGGGGAAGAATCAATTCACAAAAAAATTAAACAAATCATAATTTATATATTTTTCAGAAAACAATTTATATACATGTATGAAAAAAAAATTATTGAGATGAAAAAAGTCAATGGACTCCCTAAAATGGTTGGAAAATATTTCAAAATCTAATGGTGTGTAATTTTTAATATTTTTTATTTTTTTTAGTTTATTTTAAAATAAAAACCAAACATCAAAGAATGTACAAAACATGTTTATGAATAATGATGTAAAATATTTAGAGTGATAGAGGATTAAAAATAATAAAGAGATAAATAAATATATTTATGTAAATAAGGGAAATATGGTCCCACTTATTTGGATTTGGTTGGTTGTTATCCCAATCTAGTGGTGGGTCTAGTATAGTATGTGGGGATCTATTGGATGTTTATTCGGTTCTGAGTGCGTGTGTCCTCTCATGGTGATGCTTTAATTTATTCCCACTGACCGTGATTTTTTGTTTCTAAGAAGGGTATTGGACATGGACTACACAAAATGGAAAAACATAAGTGACAATAAAAAATCCACCACAATAAAAATTAATCAAAATGGGTGATGTTGAAATCTATAGTGGACACACATTTTATTTTCACTATAATGGAATACCTTTCAAATGAATTTTTATAGAGTGCATTCTACTTTTAGTTGTAGATATAGTAATTCTCATAAATATCATGTTGAGGATCCTCCATTTCATTCTACCACAAAGACCATTTTTCACAAAATTTTTCACAATAAAAATTAAATTTTTTCTAAAAACAAAATGACATATGATGGATTTACAATGGTAAATGAAAATATATACCATAAACTATGATATAATGATATATATAAATACAATTTATTGGAAAATTGATAAAACTAATGTTCTTCCCAATGTCATTCCGGAAAATATATTTATATGGTCATACCAATTCTGTAATGAACTCTTTTCACTTCTCTATTAGAAAGTTCATCCACAATTTTTTTTGGTGTTTATATTGAGTAGATTTATTATTTATGACCCCATTATTTTTAAAAGTATATTTCTTGGTCCAATTAGATAAATGAGTTCCATAATCCACTTATCAATGCATGTTGTGTTCCAACTCGATAAAAGATATGGGTTTTCATAAAATCACTAATGATATGTTCATCATCTGTCATAATGGGTTTGGCATCAATACACAATGAAACATAGTCATATTCAATATGAATTTGGTGAATTCTATTGTAAATGGATGTTTTGCCATGAAATCGATTCCCTAAACATTGATAATAAAACATAAATATATTTTGATTTTGTGTCATTTCATTTTTTTGGAAATTGTTCCCAATTTTTTGGCATTTGGGAAATGATTGATAAAACTCATGTGAGTTCATGAAGAGTGAAGTCCAAAATAATTTTGAGTCTATGACCTATTAGGAGGTCCTTTATTGTCAAATGTGTCTACCACCAGGCTTTGAGTGGATGAATCCAATGATAGAGGAATGATCATTTTCATTAATAAATATCCTAATTACTAGTTCCACTACATTTTTCACAATTTTATTAACATTATGAAGTTATTATTTTGATTAAACATTTGTCATCAATTATTGTTTTTTTTGAAAAAAAATTCATGAAATACTGCAGCAAAAAATTAATTATCAATTAGGACATACCATGGTAACCTTAGAGTTAGATATACAATATGTTTAGTAGGAAATTAAAGATTAATGATTTTAGAATTTGAAGAATAAATAATTGTACACAAGTGATCAGCCACATGGTTTTCTTTTCTAGGAATATCGTTAATCTCATGTTCAAATTATAAGAGCATTTAGATCCATCTTATTAACATCATTTTGGAATCAATTTTCTTATTTAAGAACATTAAAGGTGAATGATCTTTAAAAATGATAATTTTGGATCCTAAGAGATTGAGACAATATTTATCCATAAAAAACAATGTTTGATGTTAAATTTTTTCATAGTCAAGTGATATTGACTATCATGATATTTTTTGAGTAATAATATATTAAATTTGTATTTGTTTCTATTTTCTGACCATGAACATCCTTGAAATCCCAATCATATGAACCACCCATTAGTTTCCAGGGTAATGAACAATATATTGGTTTGATCATCTAGGGTGATGTACGAATATAATTTTGTTTGACAAATAATATATTGAAAGTCTCAACAAAATATAATTTAACAACATTCTGTAGAAAATGAGTCTTTTGGAGTGAAATCATAATAATTTTCTGCATTAATTGCAGATAGAAACAATCATTATAAAGGATTAAAAGTATTTCTCCCACATATATTTGTTCGAGAATTGATTGGATCAACTTAATTTTTTTAGGATCGACTTGAATACCCTCTTCTGAATTTATATGACCTAAACAATTTCCATATTTTCCAATGACTATGATTTTTCAAAATTCAACACATGATTAAATTTTGACATACTTTTGTAGGATTGTTGACAGTGAATACAATCAGGATTAAAATGGCTCACCATAAAGGGTATATTCATCAATTAATTCCACCATTTAGTCCTCAATGTATTCTGAAAATGTTCCAATTATATTGCGGTAGAATGTTTTTGGAGGATTGAAAAGGATAAAAGTCATTCTCTTTTATGCACATGTTCCAAAGGGGAAAATGAAAGTAGCATTTTATTTTTCTGGAGGTGTTATTGGGATTTTATATCATTTGGTGCATCCATTAATAAATTAATAATGGGATTTTTTTCTAAAATTCTTATCATTTTATCTAGGAAAATAATAGGTTAGTGATATTTTCATATTTCATAATTTAATTACTAATAATCAATGCACAAACTCAATTTTTTCTTCAATAAAGTTGTGACCACCACTTAGTCTACATTTCTAACAATAGTTATCGAAACCATGTTAGGTACAACTAGAATCATAAAAAATAATTCACTATAAGAAATAGGGTAGATTGATCTAGAATTAAAAATATTTATAATCTCTTACAAAACTACCCCAATAATGAGTTTATTATGTCATATAAGTTATTTTCTAATTATTTTAGATGATTATTCAAGATGTATTTAATGCATGTAATGGGAACGGTTTTTTATGGGTTTGACATATTGGGTCCAACCTAGGTAATTTTTATTACCCACTACTGCATTAATATTTTTGGAATCATTGGTTTCAATTAGTAAAGCATAGATAATTATAGTATAAAATTGATCATGGAAAAGGATTGCATATTTCAGGTGTGCTAAAAGGGGTTTCAGAACTGTAGAATACATTATTTATGAGATTAAAAAATTTAGAACATTTGAAGGTATTTTAGTTTTTTTTTTGATTTCTATTCCAGAATACTACTCAAGGGGGAGCCATATATATTAGTGTTGATATCTGATTTTAGGGAGTTTTCATGAATCCTTATGTTGATAAATTCTACGACTGAATGGAAAACATCAACTTCACTATTTATGAATTTGTTAATCGTGGTGTAAATTTAACAAGCTATCCTCACATTATTACATGATAAACATGATTGAATAAAGACCAATTTACTCTAATAAGAATACTTAGAAGCATGTAATGATAATATAGAGTTATCCTAATATGGGTATCAAATGGAATGAAAAATATGGAAATTTACCAAATGGTGACCAAACTGAATGGATAATATTCCCACAAAAAAATCAATATTAGTTATAGGAATAACATTGAATGGTCTTCATATAATTATGGGAGATCAAGAAGAATTAAAATCATCATCCATGCTAATGTGAAAATATATATATTGTGATGAAATGTTCATTTACCCGGAAATGTACATCATCAATTACTCCCTTAATACAGGAAGTGATATAATTGAATTACTGGATAATTAATCATTCTTGGTGTAAGGGCCTAGACCACACATATGTAATATGGATATGAGAATTATATTTAAAAATTCTTATAGTTCATTGAGTTCATTATTAATGTTCGAACTCCCTATATGGAATGAAACCATAATGGTCCCTAGAACTTTTCATTTCATTAGTAAACACTATTTAGTTGAAATTTTTTAAATGTTTCTTTTTATTCTCTAATTGGATCACAATTATATAAGAATATTTTCATAATTAATTATTTTATTAATGGAATATTATAATGTAATGTTTACCTCATCATGTCTAAACAGGTCATGTCTTTCACAGTTAGGATCAACGGGATTCTTATGCTTAAAGAAGACGTGGTAAAAATGAATTTTTTTCATTAGTGGAATGAATGGAGGTGAGTGAGTTTTTTCTAGTTCATTTTTTGTTATTTTTTTATTTTATCATTTACATCAACATTTAAACAGCATTAGGAGAATGCAATAAGAGTCCAAACAATTTTAATTTCAGAAAGAAGTGAGATTGCTCTTAAATTTCTGTAGTGGTTGATAAAAGGTTGAGCTGGGGTTTTCAAAGAATTTTATTTATGTGGATGAATTATGTGGGATGAAAGTTTAACAACTTATGTTTAAATGTTTTTATGCTAGAATGGGTGATGGAGGAAAGATCTTTTCCAAACATTTCCAATTGTTCTTGAAAAAAGACGGATGTACCTCATATGGATTTCCATGATTTTGGTTATTGAGAAGCTACTTGTATTGGTTTGGTAGTTAAAAAGGATCACCAGTATAGTGAAATAAAAGAGGAGTAGGGGTATGATTTTTACATTGTAGTTGAAGAAAAAATGATATAGTTGTTGGATGTTACCACCACCATAGATATATTAGAATTGTTTTTGATAATGAGTAGGTAATTATGGGGGATGAGAGAAGGGATTACCATACCTCAAAACAAGGTTATATGTTTAAGGGAAAAGATCAGAGAGGGATTCAGTAGAGTTTATAATGAACTAACCTTATTATTGTGGGATGGTGTTCTACTAGGAATATATTTTATTATGATTTATTAGACTAGAAGAATTAGATTAATAATCTTGATGATGTGTACATGTGTCGGTTGTATGATCTGGTGATATGTAGATTCCATAATTATTTATTCGACCACAGAATAGAGTTTTTGAAGTGAATGTAGTTAGGGATTTGGAAGCCACAACTAGTTGATGCACAATACATCTATTTTCAATCATCCACTATATCATGTTTTTGGTCTCTATGGATAAAATATCTTAATCATGAATCGATTGAGCATGTTCTCGAGTATATAATTGTTTTGTGTTTTCAACTAGGTAGATTATGAGATCTCAGGATGCAATAAGAATTTTTTTGATATGGGAACAACCACCTGTGGAAAAAATGATAGTTCAATTTTGATATAATAACTCCTCATAAATTATTGGATCAAGAGTTAGCCCTGGATTTTATGTTTTTGGAATTTTTTCCCATGTATTCTTAACCTCCCCATGTACACATAGAGTGATTTATTGGTAAATGAATTATTACAAAAAATAATTCAGAAAAAACCAGTACAAGAAGTATTGAATAATATCTCTAATAAGACAAGAATCATTTCATTCCATATGTTTAGGTAAATAAGAGAGTTAGAAGAGACTAGAATTCATGGATTTACATATTGATATAGTTAATGCATGAAGTTTGATTTGTTTTTCAGAAACCCCTTGTGGATTCATGGTATAGCACACCACTTGGGAATCTTCAAGGTAAAGATGAGGATCCTCACCTACTAGCCGATGTAAATGAGGTAAAAGATGAATAAATTAGGATTTGAGTTTGAAATATTCCTCAATTATTGGATATTCTATACAATGGGTTTAGCAAATCATTTCATGGGAATTGAGTTCCAGAAGGGTTTATTTCATCGGATTGGTCATATCTAGTTCAATTAAATTGGATCTGAATCGATCTTGGGTGATTTGTTTATCTCTAAAGTTTATCCTATGTTGGAAAACTGTTAATTTAATTTTCTTGTTAAACAAATATGATTGATTTTTTGGGCGGATAAAGAAAATTTAGGGAAATTTGGAAAGGATGATGATGGAATGTTTTTGTTTTTGTTTAATTATATTTCATTGGGATATTTAGATATTTTTAAACCAAAAACTAAAATGTAAATTTTGAAGAAACCTAATAAATGGAAACATATTAAGAATAGATGATCGCCTTCTATTGATTTTTAAATGGTATGGTGATTTCTATATATATAATATTTCTTAGGTGAAGTAAAAGGAGAATGATTTTTTAAGTCGACTTTTTTGTATTTTTTTTGAAAGGGTTTTTTTAAAAGAATATATAAAATGATTGATTTATATATTTAGTTTTAAAATTTAATAATGATTAGGGTGAGTTCAACATTATATATTTTATATTATGAGATCGTTGAGATTTTTTATATATTAACCTGAATTAAAACCCACATCCCAATATGATTTTCTTTCAGAAATCAACATTGTTTTGTATTTAATCGAGGCATAAACTAGGGAATTTATCTCAATAAATTCATATTTGTGGAAGGATAAATATTGAATGAAAACAATTTTAATCAGTTTTCCATTCATCCATGTAATCCCCATTTCAATCAAAATAATACATTTTTTCATAACATTTTATGTTCAAAATACACTATATCAATTTAAAGAATATTAATCTTTCATAAGCCCTCAATCACATCACCCCACAAAATTTTTAATCACCCCAATAATATATTTCATCTTCAGTTTATATGGTTATTAATAATATTTAATATTAATATGTTGAATAATTATAATGAAAATGAATATATATGGATATGAAAAGTGATATGTGATGAACACACACACGAATAGCAAAGAAAGGTAAACATGGTGTTTTGATTAAATACGAAAGTGAAATAAGGGAATATTTTTCAACTATATTTAAATTATTTTAATAAAATTAATCCTTAAAAAATAAATTGTATTATTATAAGGGAAGATGTAAATGAATCATGCATTAAAATTCAAATTATATTAATATCAACATACATGATTACAATTGAAAACAATTTAGGTACCTAAAAAAACAAGGTGGATAGGTATCTATACTAGAAAACTGAGTTTGGAAGCAACTACCAATACATTGGTAAAGATTTATCAAGAAAATATAACATCCTATGTTTTGATGTATGAACCCCTTTCAATGAGATGGAGGATACAAATTTATTTCCCAATCTGGTTAATTGTTTTCCTTCTAAAGATGTCCCTGAATTCAGCATGACCATTTTATCTTCTAGATAGTGGAATATAGAGATATATTATTATATAACAATGCAGATAAATATTTTTATAGTACACAATCCAAATTTGGTGGGCATTGAACTTTTTGATCCAAGGTTATGGTAGTTTTCAAAACCATACATTTTTTGATAGTTTTGAGTTTATATTTTCTATAGTGTAAATGTAATTTATATTATAACATTAATGATTCCCTATAATAAGATAAATTGTTTCAAAATATATATAATATAATTCATATTTTATTTCATATAATAACATATCATCTCAATCTGTTTATTTGATTGCTCGATTTTTTTTGAAATGTGGACAATTCATACTTTACAGATAGAATTGCGTGTTTCACGTCAAAGAATTAGTTGGATCATTTTTGGAATATTTGGTCCATCAAATATTTATCCAATATGTCTTTGGATATTTAGGATCAAATTATATAGTTTCAATAAATATTAGTTTGGGATTGATCCCATAAATTATATCTTCTTGGATAGTTCTGTTTTCATCATAGATTTGGTGGTCCTTCTTATGTGGTTCATATGACCATTTAACTAACTAAATTAGGCAAAGCTCAAATTAAATGATTTGAGAATCATTGCATTATAAAACCTAAAAAATAATAATCCTACAATTTTGATAATATGGGTGATCAATCTGATTAAAATATAGAACATACTTGAATGTGGATTAATTCAAATAAGGATAAAAAATATATTTAATATTAAATAACAAGTATTTCACAAAAATCATTCTCTTTTACTTAAAATAATTAAATAGAGTAGAAATATGTTTTGAATAAATTAAAAATAGTAGGGATACAAAAAACTAAGATACAAAATCTATTGTTTCTCTCTTCATGTCATGAAATTGTATGTATTATTTCAAGTCTCAATAAATATTCATACATCGAGTATGACGAGAGAATGATGAACAATTAACTTCCTAAAATATCACCTTCTAAAAAGTATGTTATGTATAAAAAATACAAGATTCCAAAACATTATAATTCGATCATGATCAAGGATAATCTAAGGAACATTTATAACTTTCTTTAGTAGCCCTTCATTATCATTTTGTGCCTCATTAAACATTACATGGATAGAGTGTGGAAAATTCAATTCAGATAAAAAATATTTTACAATTCCTCAAGGATTTACCGGTTCACCCTTTTACAATAAAAATTATAGGAATTTTTTATCCTCATTATAGAAAATATATCATGATCTATTTTACTCAAATCATCGACCACCATTTTTTATTTCCCATAGTGGTAATGTATTGAGTAGTTATAATCGTTTCTAGATCTAACCATCTTCTCGGGTACATACTTAACACTTGTGTGCATATATACTTCCAAATTTTATGATCAATATATATATCACACATTTATCTATATATATAGTGTCTCAAAATATTTGATACTATAATTACCAAAGCTAATTAAATATCATGTGTTGAGAAATGTTTCTCTGGATTGGTCAATTTTCACGAGGCATAGGTTATACCCATGTAATTCGATGTAGGTAAGCATCTAAATCCCTTATTCGATGAATAATTATATATTAAAAACATTTCTCAACTACATATTTATGTAATAATGTGTGTTTGGACGAACCCTCTCCTATGTTCCTTGATTTTATTCCCCAAATTCATCGCTCTAAAAAATTGGCGCCCATCTAAGTAATATTTTTCGTAAGAATTTATAGTCTTGGGAAATTGTCCATAAAAAATACATAATATCCAAGAATTTTAATAAATTAATTAATATCCGTGTTATTTGTATGGAAACATGCAATTTCACCATCTATTGATGGTTCAACTAATATACCCTATCATGAGATTATATAACTAAAAAATGAAAACTTTTAAGTTACAATGTACAATTTATAAACTTTTCATATAGATTATCCTTATTTAATGAATTTATTAAAATATTCAATTATACAAGATTCTCTTCCTCTCCCACGAAATGAATAATAATATCTCTTATTAAAACTACCAAAACTGATCAGATTAATCTATAACGAAAATTGTCATAAAATCCATGAATATAAAAGAGGAATTAGTAAGACCAAAAGGAATCATTGTATATTCATAGGGACCATAAATTCATATTAATTTTATATTTGAATATCATAATTTTTCCTTAATGGATTATATCTATAATAATTCCACTCTTGTGAAAGTATTGATCTCCTTGTATTTTATCAAGCAAGTCATCAATACGAGGAAGATTATTCTTGTTTTTTATCATGATATTGATAAAATTTTAAAAATCAATTCATAGTTTCATTGATCTATATTTCAATATTATTAAAATGAATAGGTGCACTATTAGGTAACATCCTTGCATAAATGAATACCTTATCAATACATTCTTGGAGTTTTCATTCAATCCCAACAACATAATCACTTTTAATCTCTAAGGAGTAACTTAAATTGGTGTATAACCATGTTTCAGTTTTATTGAGAATTTGTATTCATGTATTGTTGGAGGTATCAGCAACTATTCTAGAAATACATCCAAATATTTTATAATAATAGTAATATAATTAATGTTGTGTTTATACCCATACATTTTATATAAAAATGCTTTCTATAAGTGAATTAAAACCCATACAGTTGAAGTAATCGATGTCGAAATTTCAATCATATCATCTCAATGATAGACTATCATTAGAGTTTTTTTAAATATCATATGTAACTTTCATTCCCTTAATTTTTTTTTGTAATTATGAAGATAAATAAAATCCATATCCTTAGAAAACATCAAATTGATCAAAATAAAGAATGAAAATATTTTTAGGAAGAAAATTCCAACAAACATCAACTTGAGAAAAAATCATAGTCTTGATATTAAAATATCTTACCATTAGGTGTTGTCCTTAATAATTAAATATATAATAATTTGGGTGGAATCATAATAATTTTAAAAAATTATATTATATATTACTATTTAGGTGGACCAATAACAAAGTAATACATATGTAGTTCTAGAGTGGATATTTAGTGAACCTTTCACTACATCTTCATCACATTCCCCATGAGAAATAGTGGTTGTAATATATTTCTCTTTGTACCTATTTATAAGAGTTTTCTAACATCGATCACCATGATTATCCTTATTGATTATAAATTCCATAGAGTAATTCCCAATCATGTAACACTTTTTTCACTAAAGTGGGAGATATTCTTTCTGTTTAGTTTTCTCCCCTTTCGTATAGTCATCTAACCTCTTCCCATTACATAAGCGATATAATACTTGATGAACTTCCTATCCACCCGTAAATCATTTATGATAGACCTTAATAATATTTCCAAAATCATTATTCCCAAAAATTTAGCATAAAGTATATAGTCTCCTCTTGCTTACATGTTTTTTATATTTGCATTGGAACTCCATATTTTTCTTGTTAAAAAATTATATAGGTATGTATGTTCAACCTCCATTTCATCCTCAATTTCAAAATACACAATATATTCATAGATACTAATGTATATAATGTCTATCCTCATTATGAGACATGGATTTATGAAAATTAAAATCCTACTTTCATTACTATTGTTTTGGATAACAATACCAGGAGCATACCTCATAGGTCTTATTTAATTTTCCTTGATGGTAGAAATAGATTCTTTATCCCTTTTCACTGTGTCATGGAACTCTTTATCTTCCTTTGTAAAAAAATACAATGAAAGAACATATTGGAAAATAATTTCTTGAAATCATCCCAATCCATGGATTAAATTTTAATTTTTTTCCACAAACTTTTCATTAGAGTTTAACACTAGTCCACATTACCTTATTACTGATAATCATAGAGAATGAATTCCTCATTTTACAAACTCAAAATAATATAGAATATACATTCATTGGTTCAGATCCATTTTCATTAAAAATATTAGATTAGAAGATCCACTAATAGAATGTGTTCATTACCTCATGATGTACTTTAAAGCTTGTTGTTCTCTCTTTTTCTAATTTGGATATCCAGTATGACATAGATCTGGAAAAATTTGTTTGAGAATAGCAATCAGATTTTGAATTCCAAATCCAATAGAAATATAATGATCATATATCAAATCATTACATTATAGGTCACACTCATCATTACTGTAATTCGTTCAGGTTTCTATAATTTATTAAAATACAAATTTATAGAGTATGAAAATATTGTCAAAGTGGGCAATACTAAATTTCGATAAACCACATATATTATATTTAAATTATGATTAATTTTTTAATCTATGAATCCTTAGGATTATTATAATTTCTTTTATCCATATTATATTAAAATTCATTATAATTTTTCATGATGAATTTCTGAATTTCCTAAGCATATCCCTTTGGAGTGTCAATCCAATTGTGCAATAAGGCACCTTGATGTGCACCAGTTCCCAACTGAGTCTAGCCCAATACTATGTTTTCAAGGTAGTTACCCCAATGCTCATATGTTGTAGAGCCACATATACATTTACTATATATATAGGTATTTTCTACTAGTAAACAACTTAATATATACATTACCAAAATTCTAGAAAATTTTCCAATACATTGACTCATCCTTAGGCTTATTCATTGAGGCATGTCCATAGGGATATCAAAAATATTTTTCTCATACTTATCTATAACATCAATATTATACAGTCATTAATGGAAATTTATTATCATACATATAAAATACATAAATTTTGAAGAAAATTTATGACACTAAACGAAATGACATCCAAGAACTGTATTTGTTTAGTGCCTTTGGAAACATTGAAACATAAAAAAACTGTTCATAAGAATGATAAATAATCATCCACTAGGTTCTTCATGATCAAAAACCTTATTAGAAACAAGATACATAATACAAATATTCATAACATGGGGAAAGTAAAAAATAAAAATATTTGATTATAGATGTTATGTAATGGTAAACAAGGGAGGTATATAGGCAAAAACACTATAATAAGTGTATGAAAACATGATAATGACATTATAAGATCATATAATTCTTATCAATGATCATAAATAATGATTTTATAATAATCTTTTGTAGTTAATAAGAATTGAATCAAATTTGAATCATGAGTATAATACTTGAAATCATAATATAGGCATAAGAGATAGAATTGTGGAAGAAACATAAGCGTATACAATGATTTCCATAATATTAAATACTTAATTCCAATGTCATCTTAGAAGAATGGGTTCACTCCCCAAACCATCTTGGCATACATGGTTCATTCCCTTGGGAATATTTGTTGTCAAGGTTCACTCCAATGACCTTATTAAAAAAAATTCCATTAATGAACTGAGTTCAATTTCCATTCAATCAATGTATATATTTTGAGATATAAATAATTTCACAATGCATTGGAGATTGATAGAGGCCGCAAAAAAATCCAAATAAAATCATACATATGTGTTCCCATATATCCTAAAAATTAATCATATCATAACCCATGGAATGAAATTTGTATCATAAACATGTCATTATATCAAAACCTATGGAAAATATATGGGTATCATAATCATTTCATAAAATCATAACCTATTAAAAAAATTGATTTTCACAAGTATGCAACCCACTAAATAGAAAAAAGTTCCATAACAATAATTCCATAAAAATATAAACCATTTGATGATTGAATTTTAATGTTACCCTTGGAATATGTCCCCAAAAAGTCTTGCTTAACACTAATGTATTTAATCTTAGATGAAAAATAATTTTTAAATATCATTTTTAATATTTCATTATAAAAATATCAATTTTCCTCTGAATTTTTTTTAATACATACAATATTATAAAAAAAATTTCTTTTAAAAAGGTGTTCAAAATTATAAATTATGATTTGAAAATAATTTAAATCAGTATTATTTCAAAATAGTCCTTAAATAACATTTAAAAAGTTTATATCAATTTTAGAAATCTTTGTTTTTGAAGAAAATAGATTTCCAACTAAATATTGAAATGGAGTCATATTTTCAAAAAACAAAAAATTCATAATACTATTATGAATCAAAGAGTGGAAAATGTTAAAATTACCTGGCAATGTCATGAATAAAAAATCTATAATAAATTAATAATAATTCATTACAAATGTATAATAATATATCAATAATTGAATCATTTCATAAACAACATCTTTAAATGATGAGATTATAGAAAAAAACTCTTAAAACATAGGCAATATTGAATAAAAATCATGGAAAAATAAAATTATGAAAAGCCTAAAATATCATTAAAATTATGATATTAAAATATAAAATGACTAATATTAGTACATAAACCTTGAAAAAGAATATAGGTCTACAAAAAACTTGTGTCTCTAACAAGGTAAATTGGGAAAAACATACCTTTCTGATTAGGTAACTATTGAAATATAAAATCCCCTAAAATAGAGACCATAAGATGTATATGTAAATACCCAAAAAAATTTATAAGATTCTTATAATTAATTATAGTCTTTAATAAACCCAACAAAAAATATTCAACTTCTGAATACAGCATATGTCTCACTGAAAAAAATTGAGACTAGAAATCCCCTTAACATATGTATCTACTCTTATCATACTCATTAAAACCTCATGTATAATATATAATATTTTATTTTAAATATATTACAAAAAAATAATTAGTTATATAATACCACATATGATTTTCTTATAAAAATTTATTACTCTTTTATTAACACATCCATTTTAAAGTTACATTTCCTGTAATAAGCTATTCATTTTTCACATGAGTTTTTTATTTGTCATTTTTCAGTCCTCTTATTGATATATTTATTTCACCATGTAAATAATTATAAAAATGAAATAATTATAATATATATTTATATTTATATTTATTTCTAATAATCTATAAGGGATACTAATAGAATTTGAAACACACTATCCTTTGATATGGTAGGCCATATGTACGCATGAACATTGATTCCATTTTCTTCTTATATTGGAAGACATAAATTCAATGGATTTTTTGTACATATAAATATATATCATAAAAGTAGTAATATTATTTTATATATACCATATGATTTAACTAAAACAATTATTAATACAATCCATGTAATGTGTGAACAAAACACATCCATTTGATGAGGCGGTAGTCCAAACATCCACCAAAAATGTTATTTTAATTACAAAAAATAGAATGAATGAATGTAAATGATATATAAAAATTAATTATTAGTTTATAAATAATAAATATAATATATATCATTTAAAAAATAAATTGCATCATTATTATAAACCTATAATGGTGGAAATATAATAACTAATGTCTTCGGTTGTTGAGGTAATAGTCTAGTAAAGACAGGAACGATTACTATGTATCCAATTTAATGGAAGTGTGTGTGATTTAAGGTTGTAAAAATAAAATATATACATATAAGTATATTTGTGATAATTATGATATAATATAATAATCTAATGAGATTAATTGAGGTTGTATGGAATTAAATAAAACAAATGTTCTTATCGAAAGATGTTACCTCTTCTTGGGGTAACTCCATTTTGTTTTCACCATAGGGTTCCTCGGTAAGATTTATACCACAAGGGTGGATTCTAGGATGAATTTAGTTAATTTGGGATAATATTTGGGAACATTTTGGACAATAAAAGGGCCTTTAGGGGTTTAAAGAAGTGAGTGGGAGTGAGTTCATTTTTATGGTGGAAGAGTGGCATTCTTGTAAATATAAAATAACAAAAAAAATTAAGAGGTCACCCTTACATCATGTTTTTAAATAGTTTACCTATTTTTTTACAATATGGTATGAGATAAAAATATTTCTAGAAAATAGATTCGATACATGTTTGGATATAATTTATTCACTAAAATTAATGATTAACCACTATGTAAACTCATTTTTACCGCACTCTTTGTAATTAATTTTAACAAATTTCACTAATAACATTGCATAAAATTTACGTTTACCTTTTTATAATTTATAAAATATTATTATTCATAATATATAATCACTTTTCCAAAATCAAATCACATGTGTGGATGAAATTAATTTAAAATTAATCATGCATATGTGTTGTGATATTAGGATTTTAATGAAAATATGTTTGAAAGTTAAATTTGATTTTATATCTAATTTCATAGTGAAATTTCTTCCAATGAATTAATTATAAGGAATATATATACAATTTCACTAAATAAACTCTGAAAAAACATTATAATATAATTTAACTAAATCACTAAATTAGATGAAAAAACAAATTTCAATAAAAATAAATTATTTTTCACTATTATTCGAAAATAGAAATATTTCAGAAAAATCCCAAATTTTACCCTAAGATAAATTTTATAAATATAATTATAATATTTTTTTATTTTTCTAAATAATATTTTAAAAAAAATCAGAAATTAATTTTATTATTTTCTACAAAAATAAATTAAATAAGCTCTTTGGTAAAAATAATATTTTTTAACATATAGACCTTAACAAAAATATATATATTTCATTATAAATATGTTATATTTAGGTGATGAAATTGTAAATTATAAATAAATATTAGTTATAAATATTAATATTTCAGATTTTAATAGTTATGTCCTAATTTTATTGATTAAATAGTTATGATAATAATGTTATATTTTTTATAACTTATTGTTAAGAGTGATACAATATAAGATGATGTTTCATATAGCACATGATTAACATTGTGTAGAATATAATTTTTTTCCATGGTGTAGTGTGTAATGTAATACATCAAAGAATATTAATTTAATAAAAAATGGTTTGAAAAAATATATTATAATACAAATATCACTACGGTACGTACCAATGATGTTAGAGTTTTTAGTTGATAGACTTATATGGGTGAGGTTAATGAACATTAGGGTTCATTTATATCGGCTAATGTAACTATTTGTGACTTAGTTGAGTACAACAGTGTGCCGTGTATTTCCCTTCGGTTCATTATGGATACATTACATGAATTTTTACTAGATATGATTTTTTCCCACTTGATATGGATATTGATGCTTGAAACAATTTTTTTCATATTTTAATGACTTATAGAAGTATTTTATGTCATATTTATTTCATTAATTTAATTCAGAAATATTTTTTAAAGAAAATTGAAAGGATTGTTTTATATTGTAAATTGATTTCGTTTGAAAGTTTTTTAGATATATATTTTATAAAATAACAAATATATGCATGTTGATATATACCATCTATTATATTTGGGGGGTATCCTACTATGATTTATTTTTTAACAATGTACTTTTCTATAAGGATATTTTTAGATCAGGTTTTAAAGGAATAATGAAATGGGAAGAGTTTGAGGTAGAGGATGAATCTATTGGATCGCTTCTCTGTCTGATGGTTTTAGATGGTTCTAACATATGGTTACATGGAGATGGACCCATGGGTTGCTTCAGGATCCATGCCAGTTATCTTTTAGATTTCTTCCCTAGACTATTTTCTTTAGTTGTTGGATGATACATTTATGGTTTTTTAGATATATGATTTAATTTGGATATCTGTTATGATAAACTCGAGGTTTCTAAATTATCATATTATTTATTAGGGTGAAATTGTTCCTATGTTTATTTTTATTATACCCCAATCTGTTTTTATAGTGATTGATCATCTAAAAATGTAAATTAGGGCAGATGTTAGTTCAATTTTTGGGACATTATATGTTTACATAAGTTTGTCTATTACAACTAACCCTGACAAAATCCATCTTAAATCATCCCCAACCTCTACTTAGAGGTCTCTAGATGCTCCAAATACATGGTCTTCTACCTAACATTCAGCAAATTAAATAAAAATATTTCATGGGTAATATGTTTTTAATGGTTTAAATATCCATATTTTAGGACACGACCATTAGAGATAAAAGAAGCTTATTCCCTAGGTCACATGCGGCCTTAGCACTTTGATCAATTCACTAAAAGTATTTTCATTCAAATCGGACAATTTATTTAATTTAAAATGGTCAATCTTCCTTAGTGGAAAGAGCCCACCTCAAATGCCAAAATAAATAAATTGTAGTACTATAAGGGAATGTAATCTAGACCACCTACCTGAAATAAAGCCTTTTCCATTTTTAACATAAAATCTTGTATGCAACCGACCAAGGGTATCCATGAATGTCTCATCACCAAATATCAAACTCATGAAAATTTAATAAAAAATAATTAATAAACATTTTTAATTAATTAAAATAATTATTTCAACAATTAATAAAAAA
The DNA here is from genome assembly GCA_963277665.1 of Viscum album. NCBI lineage: Eukaryota > Viridiplantae > Streptophyta > Magnoliopsida > Santalales > Viscaceae > Viscum > Viscum album. The sequence continues at coordinate 2,014,235,661 of OY728157.1, forward strand.
TTCATAAATTAAATAATATTACACATAATTCTTTAAATCTCTCTCAACACCCTCATCTCATCAAAATAAATATCAATGGAATTCCAACATCATGTGGCATTATTTGGAAACATCCGTACTAAAAATTAAAAAAAATAGCAAATATTTATTAAGTAAATTTATTTAATATAGTTCAATCCAAAATATAAATAAATTGGGTTAGGTAACACCACAAAATCTGGGAGAAACAACATGAAAAAGACATTAAAAACCCATATTTTCACATTAGAAAAAATACAAATCATAATCGAAGGACTTCACCAACCTCTAGTAAAATCCTTATAAAATACCCAAACAAGGGGAAAAAATCAATAAATGGGGATAAAGATAATGAATATTGGTTAATTGAAATGAAATGATAGCTGTAAATTTCACAAAATTTAATGAAATTACTCCATAATATAATTCAAAAAAATTTTGTTGATGAACATCGGACTCCGGTTCCATGTATACACAACGAATAAGAAATGGGGCTCTCTGTTTTTCATTTTGAATGTGTAAAATTTAAAAACGAAATTTTACGGAATTTTATGGTTTGATCATATTGTATTCTAAACCAAGATATTGGTGTAGACAATGAATAGCTCCATCAAATTTTTGGGCTACACTATTTACAAAACAATGCACCAACTATGAAAATCAACACAATCTTAGTCTATTAAATTTTAAGTGGGTTTTCTACAACCATGCTCCAAGCCCTCAGTCTAACTATGATCACACGGTTTACTCTAAGATCACACATGGTTATCCATGATCAATGTTCATCTAGTTAAATTCATATATTGTTGTTATAAAATAAAGTAGATTCATTTTAATACTCAAGGGGCTATATGATATCCCCAAACGGATTTACACAAATTATTATCCCTATGATTAATCCTCAAAAAACATAAAAATACTTACCTGAAACTACCATGATTCACATGAGATCCCAAGACACCATCCCAGCCTAAAACCATATCATAAGACATCGTCACATGATACTTTAAATCATATATTTTCAATCTTATCCCCAATTCAAAAAATAAAACATCCCCTAAATAGAAAATCCAAATTAATTTTGGATTATAAAACACATATATGAACACGTTTTTATAACCTCCAATCTATTATAGTAATCCTCCTGAGAAGTATTATAGATCTCTCGAGCATCAATACTGACTAATTTCATTCAATAATTATATTTTACCCTTGTATTTTTATGAAATATTTATTATTAAAAAATTTAATTTATTCAAAAGCTTGAATTACACGTAACATGAAGTTTAAATAAACCTTGATATCCTATTAATATATTTTTATTTTAAAGATAGTTTTAGTGTAGTTATTTTATTGATTGGAATGAATTGGGATATATAATATATGAAACATTTATGCTTATATATGTGTAAAATTAATTCATTGGTAATTAATTGATTATAAATGAAAATATAAATCATTTGGATGACAAAAAATAATTTTCTCAAAATTATATTTTTGCATGTAATGTACTTTTAAATTAAAAAATTAAATTAATAATCATTAGTAAATTAATTTAATGAAATTTACATATTATTTACTAATTTTTTTAAAAAATAAATAACTATTTTTCTAGGAAGAGGTTTTGAAGAATTCCAATTTTTTTTCAAAATTTTTTTTTTCAATAAATATATTATTTTACAAATTTTTCATTCTTATATAAATATAAATTTCTAGAATTTATTTTTATTTAATTATATTAAATTATTTTTATATTTAGAATCATTAGGATCAGATTTTATAAATAGATAGATTTTATTTTTGGTCCACATGTATAATTGTTGAGGTTAAATATATCACATTGTTAAAGGGTAAATCAAGTTAATCCATAATAATAACAATTAATAAGACCATAATTATTCATTAATATAATTATTGTATTATTTTAATTTTACCATTAACACCTTAGGAATTATATTATGTTTTTAATGAATAATTTTATATGACACATATATTATTTAAATAAATGAATGTTACAAATTATCAATTGTATTATTAATATCCTCTATCTCTCCACATAGGAACAAAAGTTTTTTATGAATGAATATAAGTATTTATTTTGAAATTAATAATATTACATTCAGGATAATGATTATTTTTAATTCTTAGTAATTATGTAATGACATTAATTTTTAATGCAACACTAATGCATCCAACGAGTATGTACCTGCTTGCTTGAGGCTACTCCATGGCATCGAAAAGACCCATGATCAAATCTGGGTGGAGGTGAAATTATATGTTTCTATAGTAATAAATTTTCAAGTACTATGAATTAATATTTAATCCATAACTATTCATCCAATTTGGATATTTAGGCCACTTGTTTGGTGATACAGGTCTCAGGGACCTCAGTTCATCAATGACTTTGGGCCACATTGAATTTATGACACAAGTGGCCATCTGGGGACCAAGCCAATGTACTATAATTGACCATGGAGCATACCTGTCAAAATGCAATGGCATAGGTTCCAGAAGGGGATTCATATCATGTAACATCCCCCAATGTAGAGTAAACTATATTGGATGAATGGGGGTGTGTGTCAATTAAAATTGATACTATGAACCATGAATGTCTATATTGCCAAATTATAGTTGATCGGTTATGTGAGGTAGGGAACTAGGAAGCATTAAAAATACATAGATGTGGGGGTGGATTAGTTCCAATGTATTCAAGTATAGGGCATTCCAAGTTCATGTACTAGTACTTATGTTTCTAGTACTTCATGTCATGTGTGGGACTTATTCATCAAGGCCTAATTGTCATATAAGGGTTCACCAATAACAAATAAAGAGGGTATTATCCATAATAAATAAAAATATAAGGCCTTCTTCCTTTTAGATTATTAGTAAAAATGATGCATTACGACTCCATTCAATAAAAAATAGAATAAATAATTTTAACCCAACTAAGAGTGATATTTTTTCAATGAGTTATTATGACCCATGAATTATATAAAACTATAAGACATAATTATAAGGCTTGAAAGAATTATATTTAAATTATTTCATTACAAGGATTCATTTATACCTACATTAATTGAATAGTGTCAATATTTAAAATTATTATATATTATCAAAATTACATTTATCAAAATATTTAAAAAAATGCGAAGTTTCCATCAACATAATTATAAAAAAACTCCTCTGTCAATTGTTTTACACCAAATTGAACCTTCTAGCTCAATTTTTTTTCCCAATTTCAATTCATAACATCCCTATCCATATCCTAGTGGAGTTGTTCTTATAAATAGAAAAACCTCATAACATTTTATAAGATATATAAATATTTATTTATAATAAGAATAAATTCCCATCATAGATAACATTATTTTCTATAATTCATTACCTCCCTTAAATCCATGGTGTTAATCATTAAATAAAAGCCTTAGTTTCCTCAATAATAATAAATGCTATTATGATTATGATAACCATATACATCATTTTTACCATCAAATAATAATTGAAAGTGTTATTCGTGCGTACGTAAGGCTTACCATCTCAATATAACGATAAAATTCATTCTTATCACTATATTTAATGAATTGGTGCTATGTTTCAATTAATGATTATATATAATATTATTGAAAAAATTATTATTCTGGAATAATATTATTATTTCTATTTTGTCACACCCCCATGTCACTATGTTGTATATTTACTATTATTTGGTGAAATGGAGGACCATGTTGTGTTTTCATGGTTTTTTGGTTTTAAACATGGAAATATTTTAGATTTCCCTAAATTGAATGGTTCATGTTTATCGTTAGATGTAAACTATGTGAACTCCCATTAGGAGGATCTTTTTTAGTTAGTTTTGGACTAATTTTTTTTTCACACTAGATGAGAACGGTTGACTCTTAACTATGCGACCCCAAAGATAAAACATGTGGGATCATTGGTGTGTAAAATGTGTATAGAATGAATTGAATGAGGTTATTTAAGCCACAAGTTAAACATGAGGTTGGTTCTGTAATTTTTAAAAGAACTATTTTCATGTATTTGTCATGGTTTTTCAAATGTTCTGACACACCTTAAGAGGTCATCTGAGGCTGGGGTGGTTTTTGAGTGAGTTCTATAGTTTTTCCTAAACATAAGTCCTCTCATGATTAACCTTGGGGAATAATATTTAGCGTGGTAGTGGCTCAAAAATAGTCAGTTCACAGTTTTCATAACCGTGTTGCCAAACTATATGGTTTTCCCAGGTGTTTAAAAATTGTATTTTCACTATTTTACCCTTTAAATTTTAAATGGGTTTCTCCCCTCTTCTCCCCCATGTCAATTGAATGTCCCTTGGGATCCCTTAGAGGTGTTCCAAATTCCCTCATCCTTGATTATTTCCCTTCTAATGATGTTTTCAAATAAGATTGAGGTGATTTTATTTTCACATTAACAATTTCGTACTTTAACCTCTATTATATCATGTATTTGGATTCCCCTATAAACACTAGTAATAACGCACCTAAATTTTAGTGTTTTATGTGGATTTATTGATGGTGATTTTATTTTCAAGGGGTTGTAGATACGATTTCTTATCTCATGGTTGTGGTTTTCATTAATGGATAAATGTTTCCGGACATTTTAGGGTTGTTTCCCACTTCAGTAAGGTAATTATTACTATAAAATTATTTAATTTTGGAATTATAACCGTTATGTAACATGACCAATTCTCTTATAGTGAATTTGTAACTATATATGGTATTATTGTTATTATTTAATCAATTTTTGAATTTTTTATTCCTGTCATAATTGGATTTACATGTGAATTCAATGTTTAATTAATAAAATTGAAATTTATTTTTTATTTAATTACTCCAATAAAATTCAATATGGATTTTTTAAATGGTTATTATGAAGGAAAAATGTTATTTAACATGGTTTTTATTTTCAATGATGGAAAACAAGTTTTTAAAATGTAATTTTGTTATAAGTTGAGGTGTTGACCTCTAAATGGTTAGAAATAAGGTTTTTTAGTGTATTTTTAATATTTATATTAAATGTGTGTGTGGAAAAACGCATGTGAAATTCCATGGAAGAATATTTTAAATGGTTTTATGGGTAATGGTGTGGCTTTTTCACTTATTGAGGTTTTCAAATAAAAAGGCCCATGTTGAAGGTTATCTTTGAAATGTTTTTAATGTAATGGGTAATTTATTTTTCTTTTTTAAAACAATTTAAGTCATATCATGTGAAATTTTTGAGGTAAATAAAAGAAATTATCCATGTTTTGGTTTTTTAATGAAGATATCTAATGTGTATGGATGACATTAAAATGATATAAATGCTTGGGAATTTTCATTCTTTTTTTTAAATTGTGTTGGGAATGTATTAATGGTGAAATGTCAAAGGGCTTGGATTTATAAGATTTATTTTGATATTAATGTACCTATTTGGAATTTGGTTTTGAAATTGAGTTTTTGAAAGACACACCTTTATAATGCCTATATTGTTTACCCCTTGTGTTTGTTTTTGATTATTTTTTCATGTTTGTTTCTCAACTTGTGTGAGAATGTTCTTTTTATGCATTCTGTCCATGTTATGTGTATTGGTATTTTCATTATTGGTTGTTATGTTTGAGTGTAGTAATGTTTATACCTTATGAGTATAAATGTATTTATTTAATTAAACCTCCCTTTGTTTATCAATCAATGGATTTTAGGTACTATGTTGAAGATTTTGGTTATTCATCAAGTTGGATTAAACATAACATGTTTCCCACCAGCCTTACTTGGAATAATGGATTGGGGGGATTTTTTATAACAAAAAGGCTTTTATGGGATACAATTATAATGGTATGGCATTATCATATGATATTAAGTAGTTTATTATTGTACCCATATGGTTAGATGCATGATATGCTTGTTAATTTTCATAGGGTTGTGATAATATTTTCTTCTGAATGAGTTATTTTTTAGGAGGTTGATCTTGTGAATTATTGTTTTATTTCCCCACCATTATTTTATATAATACATTCCTGGATTATAATTCATTTAAATATATATTTTTTTCATTCGTTTTTTTCTTAACTCGTATGAGTTGGCTTGTTTCATATAAAAATTTTGTTTAAAATATGTTCCAAAAAAACTATTTAGAATTCTTAAATACTCTTTTATGTGTAAATTATGATGGATTTTGTATTGGATATTTAGTTTATATATAGATTTAGCCAGTGAAATGTTTTAATGTAACAATTTCTATTTTGATAAGAGAAGTTTGGGTTGCTTTTTATACATTTTAATAGTGTGGTCTATTTTGAAACGGATTTTCCGATGAATTTGATTTCAAAATTCATGTGTTCAGTTTTAGGAAAAAAATGGAAAATATTTTCAATGTGGATTAATGAATTTTTTTACTTCTATAAAATATATGAAAATATTACAATAAATATTTATTTTATAGTTTTAATTTATTAATTTTCTTTTGAAAATAATTACATAGTTTCGACATGCTCTGGTGTACAACCAAAATTTTTATATCAATTCCATAAAATATAAAATTATACATTCTCAATTGGATCATTAATTTTCATCAAGGATGTTTTTGGGTGATTTTGATGGTGATGATAAACTATAGGTTTTATTGAGTTTCATTCAGGGTCATCATGAGTTTGTTGGTGTGTAGTTTTATTTGTTCCTGGTTCTTCTTTCCAATATATTAATTTTCATTTATGGAAATAAATCTTTTATATGAAAATAGTTTGGATCATGGTAGTTGGTTAAGACTTCATAGGAATTCTATTTTATTCATTTTCACTTATATATTCTCTTATTCATCTTTTGTATCTCTATTGTGGATTAAATATATTCCCAAAGGAGGTTATATAATGCCCATGTTCTTTTCACATGCATGTGGGGATTCGAAACACTCATCAAGAGGAAAGGTGAGTCAATTACGGTATTGGGTAGAATATAATCCCTAATATATTCCTTAAATACATTCTTACCATCCTATTCTTTGAGAAATGAGAACGTCACTTGTGTGTACCTGTGGACTACCACCTCTATAAAGGGAAGTTATTAGTTTATCATTTATATTTAACTTGGATAGTAATGAGGTTGAATTTAGTTCAATATATATGATATATATGATATAAAAATTATCTATTAAAATATAATTACTACGTACTTTTCTATCATTCAATCCAATGAAAAATGAAAATCCTTGGTCATGCGTGCATAGAACCTACCATATCTATGAATAATGCAATTAATTTTTATATCAATAACATTTATATATTCCTATATATATATTTATATAATGAATATATATATTATTTATATCATGATAAATATCTAGTGGTGGTGAACCCAAGAAATATTTACATAGACCCAAACTATTGAAGTGATATACTCACTAAAAAAATAGTTAAGACCTATAAATATCAACTTTAAAATGTTTTAATGACCACAAGATGTGTTAAAATGATGTAATGATATCATATATTGTATTAAAAGTTTTATAATTACCTTATTATATAATTATAATAAATTTAAATGCATGTAAATGGATGTTAGAGTGCGTTCAATGTAAGGAGAACTCGATGTATGGGTTTATTTCACAATATTATCGATATTTGGGATTTTTTTATGTCTAAGTATCCACTAAGGATAACATATATTTCATATCCATTTTTTCTAAAAATGATTTCAAAAATGTTTTTTTCACTCATATGTTTTTTAATTTCATTTTTACTACGTTTACCTTTTTAGAAAATGGTTTTAAATAAATATTTTAATGATATTTCAAATGAGGAATGTGGTGATTTTAGGGGGAAAATATGGAAGGAGTTGATTTTTGACATATATAGATTGAATTAATTTTCCCAAACTCATGACTAAATTTTTCATTGATGATTCGTTTTTAGATTTACAAGGTCCTTTTTAGTGAATATTTTTTTCCATTATAATTTAATGATATTTTTAAAAATATTTTTTTAAAAAAATGGAAAGGTTATTTTAATCAAGAATTATTACAACGAATATTTTAAAATCATGTTATATATAATTAGAAATAATTTGATTTAACATTTGAATTTAATATGTATTTGATCCGAAGATATCATCTTTATTCTTTCTTTATATGATTAATTTTTATGATGATATGTTTAATTTTATATGAAACGACTTTCATACCCATAGGTTATATTGGGATGAAATATTTATGAATATAATTATTTTCCATGGGTTTTTTTATGATGAAATTTTTAAGAAATTCATTAATTTTCATGTGTTTAAATATTATTAATATTTTATGATCTTGTGTCAACCATATATATTATTTTAATTTTGTGATGGGTTAGTCCGATATCTCCCTCCCATGCATTCAGTAATGATTGATATCTCATGAGATAAATACGAATGTAATTGGGAGTGATCCCAATATAGTAAAGGACCATTTCATGTAACATTATTTTAAGTTAACTTTTAGAAATATGATGGGTTGGGATGTATACCCATACCACTGTGATATCCTTTGAAATGATCCATGATTCTAAAGAAATGATTTTCTATGCTTATGTGTATGCCACAATTAAATTTCATATGCATATATTATCATCTTATGGTTCATGTTTTCTAATTAAATAAAGATAAATGTCGTATGAAAAATAAAATATTTATGCCATGAATTTATATTTTAAACTTTGATATCCATGGTATGGGATTAAAATGTTATGATCATGACTTCATACCCTAATTCTAAAGTTATGCCTGGTTGATCATTGATATATTTCATATATACCTTTTATGAACATATATTCTCATAATTATCTTTTAGTTACTCTTCCCAAGTTAGGAATAATGGTATTAAGTATGATATTTATAGAAAGGGTGCTAGTTATATAGAAAAACATGGGACATGATAAGGCTATTTTATGAATGAGTTGTTTAGGATTCCATGTTTGTAATAATACTCGACATGATCAATTATGTTATGGTTCAGAATGTTTGTAAATTAAAATTCATCTATTAAGATATAATTTCTATGTATGAAATGTTTGTGTCAATATAGTTGGTATATTTTAATGTATTGTTATTTTACATGTATTTATTTAGAATTTATTAAGGATTATTTTAAGATTTAGGTGGTGAGACGATATGATATTATGAGGCTCAGTGGTCTAAGAACTATTTTTCAAAAATATTAAATATATTAATATCACACAAATATGGTTCTCATAAAATACTAGAGTAACACAAAAATGGTATTCCCACGTTAGAAATATAAGGGAACCGTTGTGTTCATATAATTTTTTTATGCTATGTGTGACAATGTATTTGTTGTTGTTGTGTTTTGGGACATAGTTCCTTAATGGAAGAATAATTATGTAAATTTAATTTTATTTATGTACTTATTAAATTAAAATAGTAATCAAAATTATATCATGTTTATAATATTCATTAGAGAAATTTTAGGGCTAGCATCATAACCCTTCCATTTGAGGGTATTTGTTGGAGATAGAATTAGGGGAGATCCTTGTGAATAACATACAATTTACAAAATATCATGGATCACTGGATCACTGGAGTTTTCGGATCTCACAAATGATGGAAATTAAAGACCCATTCATCATTAATTAAATATCCAAAATCTATTTAAGATGTTTTATTCTTATAAATAAATCATTTTATGTTATCCCAAATGCACAAGACTCAATTATAATAACAATAATTGATTCACTCATCAATGGTAGATTTATTTTTAGTGGATTTATTTTAATAGTTTTTTATTTATCCTCTCTTAAATCATCAAAATATATGAAAAAAATCAATGATAAATGAACAATGGTCAAGTTTCGTTTCCCAAAATTTCTGGTTTATGAATTTCTATTTAATTTCATCATGCATTCATCATGGGTATTTTATTTGGTTTGTGGACTAATGATTACCTAAAATTTGATCATTTTGAGACTATTATTCAATTAAGTGGATCAATAAGTCTTGTACGGATTGGGGTTTTAGATTACATTTTGTGGATCAATGACAAATGTGGAAGATTTGTGGAAATATGAGACCTGATCAAAACAATGGCATATGTTTCTGCAATGGACATACATTGGTGGCTCAGGGTGGAACAATATTTTTCTTTAGGGTCATGTTTTAAGGGAACATTTGAGCTATAATCTCAATGATCAATGAAATAAATGAATTTATAGATTCAGATCGTTAATTTTTGGATGAAATCATGTTTACAATGGCATGCAAAGATGAATGGGGAGGAACATAAAAGTTATATAAAAGTTTTGGTCACACTATGTGTAATATGAGATAATATGCCATATGGGACCCAGAGATGTCACACTTGGGATTCCAATATAGATTTATATCACATATTTTGTGACACTTTCACATGTCATGTGACTTGTTCTAGGAATATTTTTTTGTAACTCAGAGGTTACAGGGGCATTGATAGGCTGAACTACAAAAAAACAGCCACAGTAAACAGGCATGGTTCAGTGTACATTAGTATGGCAAAAAAAATTAATATTGTTTATAGAGATCTTTACACACAATGTACTATTTATACCAACATAGAATTAGAATATTTACACTCTGTGTGAGGTAGTATCACATAGGGAAACCAGGGGTTGGTTGGACACACTGTGTACCTATTTTGAGGGTGTTTAAATCCCATAGATTACTCAATATAGAATAGTATCGAATTACTGTGTTCACTTGGGCCACCAACTAGAGGGTACATTGCAACATTATTTCCATATATTTAGATTGTGATTCCATATGGTGGATAATTATTTGTTAGAAATTATAGTATCCCCCCGTGAGACTCGAGTGTGATACTATTTCACTATATAGCCTATGTGGGGTTTTTTGAATCAGCGTGACCTCCATGAGAAGGGTCTTGTAACAGCCCGAGATTTTATGAAAAATATTTTTTTTAATTTTATTTATGTCTTGTGTTGTACGCTACACCAAAAGAAGCTTGCACAACACACATCCTTGACTTTCCTTGCATTACACGCAATCACGACCTTCCTCGATAGCGTGTGTAGTACGCAATACCGAGTTTCCCTAAACAACGATACGCTATTAAAATATTATTATAACTAGCCATTATGAATTGTAATAACCACCTTTTAAAATTTTAGAAATTTCAGCTCTCAAAATGGACTTCATTTTTGGATTCGGATTATCCAATTTAGCCTAAGGTGAAATTTTGGTACTTTTCGGATAACTTTCATATTCTGATGAATAGTGAAAATTACTAAATTATAATTAAAAACAAATTTTTTAATCAAAATAATTAATAGTGATAAATTATTAATTTGAGTGGTTTTAAAGTATATTTAGAATATATTTTTACAATTTAATACAATGTTGGTCATTGGATGTAATTTCACATTTAAACCAGACATAAACAAGTGTCAATCTTTTGATAGATATTGTTTCTTAAAAACACGCTATTTGTTTTAACAGTGGGATTTAATTATAAAATTAATTAATTCAACTTATATGCTATGAATATGGTAAAATAAACTTCATTTTTGAATTCGGAATATGAAATATAGCTTAGGATGAAATTTTGGCATTGTACTGAAAATCATCAATTTTTTATGAATAGTGAAACTACTAAGTGGTAGTTAAAAAACTGAATTTTTCATAAAACTTAATTTTACCGCTACATTGAATGGAATTTAAAAATTCCGAGAGACACGGTTGATGTCAGTAAGTAAAATGTGGTTCAATGAGATGAAAATAATTTTTGGTGAATAGTAACTTTTTACTTTTATTTACCACGGTTAAAGGTAAATAGGGTAATTAAGGGTAAAAATGATATTAATATTACCCTAACACATGTCTTAATCCTATTGTAAAAGTTTATTTCGACCAAAAACAATCTTAGGAATAAAATATGACCATTTAGGCCCACGTGGGTTAGATTAGGACATTTATTATTAATTCATTTAAAGAAGGGTTAAAATAGTTAAAATCAAAGTTTAATAAGTAAATAATTTTTAATATGGGATTATACATACGATAAATTCGACTCTAAATATTCATTAGAAAGCTAAAAAGATTTCCTATATAATGGTATTTTATTTGTAATTTTTAGACATTAAATAATTTAATTTATTTATGACACAATGATGATGCAGTAATTATCTTGTTAATGAAATAATGACATAATTGATGTTATAAAAACCAAAAGAAATGTAATTTGAGACTTTTTATGAATTAAACTAATTTTATAGGTTACTATGATATATTATTGTTGATTTAATCAACTAGGTTGGTACATATAATTCTGTTATGACTTTCAAAAAAATCATATATCAAATAGTGTCAAAATTGACACAAAATAGTTTTTAAATAAAATATTATATTATTAATTGTTATTTTATTCCTAAAAATATATGGTTAGGCCAAATGACTTAGATAAGGATATATATATTAATAATAAACAATTTGGGGTTCGTTTGGCATGTTATAGTATGTGTATTAACCATATAGTGAAAGAAACCAAAAAGACACGGTAAAAGTTAAATTATTTAACTAAGAGTTAAATCTAATTGATAAGGTTAAATTAATACCCTAAACTTGTCTAAATCATATTGGTTGATATGATTTAGACCCATCCCCACTTTAGCTTAGAAATAAGACCCTTTGGAACCATTATAAACTGATTTTGACTTTAATATAAAATAATATTTTGAGATATTCCTAAGGTGCCCCTCTCCCCCCTTATAAAAGGGCACCTCCTCCCCCTCCTCCTCACACCAATTTGAGCACTCAAGCTCGGACAACCCCTGAAATTTTCTCCTCTCCACTTCCCTAGAATAATCCTAGAGGTCCTGGTCTTCTTCAGAGACCAATCTTAGTTCCCTACGTGGAGGATTCGAAGAAGTGTTCCAAAGAAGAGGTAATATCCATTACCGAGCTTTTCAATTTCTTTCTTCTTCAACTTCTTCTTCTTTAGTTGTTTCATGATAAAGTAATAACATCAGTATTTCATATATAGTGATATGTTATTATAAATATGAAACAACTCTAATTAACATTCTATCCATCCTACGGAAAAAGGAAATCACCGCGCTTGCGTACGTACGGAATACCGTCTCCACGCCGTGGTGTAATCTATTTTCCACCATCACCTTACCAGGATGGGTATAAAGGTGTAATGAGTAACTATATATGATTATTATAAAGTTATATTGATACTGAAATAGTATACATACACTTCAACATAATTCCACGACCATGGGAACGATATCATCGCTCGTGCGTACGTACGGACTACCGTCTCCACGACGCGATGAGATTCATTCTCAATGATTAGCCATTCATGAATGATTATAAAGTATATATAATAAGTACTAATAAAATATATGACATAATAATGATACTGGAATTATTTATATTTATATGTATGTCATCTACTTAATTCCATTCAATTCAATAAGGAAATGAAAACATCGTTCATGCGTACGTACGGACTACCGTCTCCATGAACGGTGTATTTCTTTCCATTTAATGATTTATTATATATGTATATTCTGAATATATATATATATAAATCATGTTTTATATTTTGTAATTAAGTAATCATGATCTAAGTAATCATATGAATAATTACAAGTTAAAAACACGAACGACAAATGAGATGATTTTATCCAAAACGCTACTTTAACATGAATTTACAAAAGAACAGGTAATATAAAGTCATAAGTGGACCATATATGATATAATAACAATGAATATGTTTCTGGAATAAGTCAATAACATGATTTAAATCATTATACAGGAGGTTCAGACACTTACAATGCAAGTCGGACCTAAGGTAAGGGAAATGTAACAATCTCATTTTATCCGAGATTGTTTATACTTTGGTATTTACTGGGGTGTATTTTATCATCCACATCCATGTTTCCCCAATATGTAATATTTATATCCTTCTACAATAGTTTATATCAAATTTTACCCTTCGGTGAGATTTTAGTAAAAGATATGAAAGGAATCTTTTGGCGTTTTTCATACGAGGTACTTTTTGACTTTTCCGACAAACGTACGAGAAGAATGTTTTTTTAACTTATACGGCATGAATGGATTTTTAAAACATTATTTCCAAGAAGCTTCCTTTACAAGTTTTCAAGTTTATTTTTAATCAACTTCTTTTATTTTAAAGTCGTATGACATGTTATGAAAGGAAAAAATGTTTTTGAAGAAGAAAGGATATTTTCCTCAAGAATGGAGTTCAAATGTTTTATCAAAATTATTTTCCATCTAAGATATTATAGGGTACTATTTTTATCCCTATTATTACATTTATTTGATTATGTTGTGAGGGAATTATTTTTATAGTCATTTACCTTATATGGTTTGTGTTATGATGTCATGATGTTTCAAGAAACCCATTTTTGTTACATGTGTTATGCGATGATGTATGATTTATGATTATGTGGCACACATAAGAAAGGATTCATTATATGATGGGTGGGACCTATATATCCCTCCAATTAATTGGGTAAAGATTTCATATCTCATGAGATAGACATGTATGGAATGGTAGGTTATACCGGTTCAGTGAAACAGGACTGAAACGAGGGTGACTCGATTCAGAAAGGGACTTTGTTCACTAAGATAGTCTTGTCAATGATTCATGACTAACAAGAAATGATTCTCTATGATTATGTGTGTATGCCAAAAAGTTTCATGTTTTAAGTTATGCTTATTGGGATTTCATTTCACTACTATGATTTATCCCATGTTATGAAATTATGCTCTCTTTTGCAGGTTAAGAATTCCAAAAGTTATGTTCTTATGAATATGATGTGATTGATTTTTCTTTTTGTTTACCCTTACTGAGCATTTGAGCTCACCCTTTTATGTTTTCTTTTCCCCAGGATATAAATAATGGTTTTAGGTATAAAAAAAGGGAAGATCTTTGTGGGAGATATTGAAGATCTTTCACCACGATTAGAAGATTACGTTCCGAGTTTCCAAAGACACTAAACTATTACGATCCTTGTGTGTGTTTTTTTCTTATGTACTATGTATTCCAAAAATGTAATGTAATGTCAATGTACGTCAGGCTTCGGGTATCTACAGTTGGTATCAGAGGAAAGGTCTAGTCAACCTTTGGAAACTAGGATGCGAAAACGTTAGTGAGATCCCTAGAGATATTTCTACGGTATGTCTAGGGATGTCCCTAAGGTTAAGTATACGTATAGGTTATAGTAATAGATCTACGCTAACGATCATAGAATTAAAACTAAGATGTTAGATATTGAAGGTACTCCCCCTTTATTATGTTGTTTTCCCTAGCATGATTTTTTCCCCTCACACTATTCTTTTTGGGTTTTAGACGATGGATGGAACCCGAAGGAACCGTGTTGATCAATGCAATGGACAATGCAATGATTGTCCTCCTGAACAAACAAATGTTATGGGAGATGGAGTGAAAAATCTTATTGCTATCCTTACACAAGCTATGAATCATTCTGGACTTCCAAATGAGTAGAGAAAGGAACAGTATTCTATTGAGTCCTTCATGAGGCAACATCTACCTTCTTTCAGTGGGACTTCTCATCCACTTGTTGCTGAACAATGGATCAGTACCAATGAAAAGATATTTTCAGTTCTTCAATGTTCTTAACATGATAAAGTCATCTTAGCAGTATATCGTTTGGAAGGTGAAGCTGATCAATGGTGGAATCTTATCAAGAATACGAGGCCAAGAGATGAAATTGAGTCCATGGAATGGGATGAGTTCAAGAACTTGTTTTTCAGTAAGTACGTCCCTCGTATTCTTCGAAAAAAGATGGACAAGGAGTTTCTTGAACTAAAGCAAAAGGACGATGAATCTGTTGGTATATACGAAGAGAATTTTACAAGAATTGCAAGGTATGCATCTGGCATTATCATCCAACCTGAAAGTAAAGTTGATCGATTTTTCAGTGGCTTAAAACCAAGTCTTCGAAGGGCATTAGCTATAAGAGACTTCAGTATCTATGAAAAAATTGTGCGGTGTACTATGAAGGTAGAAATGGAAGTTGGTGTTACATATCCATATCATGGTTTTGAAAAGAAACGAAAGATGGAGTTCAAGGAGAAATCTCAAAATAATGGTGAAAAGAAGATGAATGTTTCCTTATGCACAAAGTGTGGAAAGAAGCATGGTGGAGATTGTATTAAAGGGACTAAATTTTTTTTTAAGTGTGGAGAAGAAGGTCATCGAGCAGCTGAGTGTTGAAGTAATGGAAAAAGGGTTTCTAATTATGTGAATAAAGCAAACACTGCAGAGAACGCACCACCAACACTTCAATGCTTCATCTGCAAGGAAATGGGGCATTATGATAATAAATTCCCTAATCCAAGGGTTAGTGATGATCGACATGAGCAACTACTTAAGGCAATGGACAAAGGGAAGTCACATGCGATCACTATTGGCGATGTTGAATATGACAACGATGTGGTGGAATGATTAAGTGTTTATGTAATGGGATTCCAAAATAATGTTGTATTATAAAGTATTGGAATATTTATGTATTGGTCTAATGTGGTATTCAAAGTGATTGAGATATTTTTGGAAATAAGATGATATGCGCATAATGAAGGGAAAAAGATAAAACAAAATGTTTAACAGTATTCATGAGCTCATGATTGATATAAGGACTAAGTGATATCATAGTTTGAGTATATAGAATTTTGAGGATTTTGGTATGTGGAAAGTGTTAACTTTTAACTGCATTCATGTTTTCACTAAGGTTCAATGGGTATTCAATAGAGTACATGATTAAAGCCTTTGAATGTTTGGAATGTGACCAACAAGATATATCTTATGATATATGGGGATCAACGATGGTATTAAATCTATGAGAGTGGACTGCAGTATTATGGATAAGCCTAATGATTGGAATGGATTATATTGGACATAAGTTAGTATTGTTTAAGGATATATGTTTTTTCGATATTATTGATGGGATGTTATAGTAATATAGATTTAGAAAAAGGACAACCTACAGGACGGGCGACAGCCCATCGCATCGGACAAGGCTGTGGGAATCGAACCCACAACCGAAGTGCGACAGGCCTTTATCACCTACCACTGGCCTACAGGATGTCCCTGTTTAGTAGAAACTAGTTTTATTATATTAAGCAATATGATATATGAAGTATAAGTCCATTTTATGAACCATATTTGATTAATCTCACTATAGATCGACTTATGTATATAATTTTTGCTAACCTTTTTTTTGAGACAGATGGAATGACCCGTCATTCTATCACATGATCTGATAACACTTCACGAATAACAAATTCAACTTCATTTATTTAAGATATGAAGTGGAAATTGTTCAAGGATCGAACAACAGTGAGATTGTACCGAAATAAAGTAAGTATTTATTCTAAGAAAATTTTCAACATTAGGGAAATGATCTTGAAAACCAAAAATGTTGTCCTAGTGATCTTATACCTGATGAATCAGATGGTACCTTATATCATCACAAATATATGGATTTTGGATTACTGGCTTTTCCATAGCCATGTTCTCTACCACTCTTCATCATAACATGATGGTTTGATTTCTCTTCCATATCCATATTTTCACCTATGTGGAAACCCAGTGATTAGTTTATTTGGGTAATCGTTACATTTCATACTTTAGTTTTTAATGCCAAGTTTTGGTATTCTTTTTTACGATGTGGGTTTCATTTAAAGAAACATTCGAATAGTAAACCATTTATAACCCCGATGAATTTCGAGGGCGAAATTCATTTTAAGGGGGGTAGAATTTAACAGCTCTAGATTTTATGAAAAATATTCTTTTTAATTTTATTAATGTCTTGTGTTATAATCTACACCAAAAGGAGCTTGCACAACACACATCCTTGACTTTCCTTGCATTACAGGCAATTGCGACTTTCCTCGATACCGTGTGTAGTACGCAATACCGAGTTTCACTAAACAACGATATGCTATTAAAATATTATTATAATTAGCCGTTATGAATAGTAATAACCACCTTTTAAAATTTTAGAAATTTTAGCTCTCAAAATGGACTTCATTTTTGGATTCGGAGTATCGAATTTAGCCTAAGTTGAAATTTTGGTACTTTTCGGATAACTTTCATATTCTAATGAATAGTGAAAATTACTAAATTATAATTAAAAACAAATTTTTTAATCAAAATAATTAATAGTGATAAATTATTAATTTGAGTGTTTTTAAAGTATATTTAGAATATATTTTTACAATTTAATACAATGTTGGTCAATGGATGTAATTTCACATTTAAACCAGACATAAACAAGTGTCAATCTTTTGATAGATATTGTTTCTTAAAAACACACTATTTGTTTTAACAGCGGGATTTAATTATAAAATTAATTAATGAAACTTATATGTTATGAATTTGGTAAAATAGACTTCATTTTTGAATTCGGAATATAAAATATATCTTAGGATGAAATTTTGGCATTGTTCGGAAAATCATCAATTTTTGATGAATAGTGAAACTACTAAGTGTTAGTTAAAAAACTGAATTTTTCATAAAACTTAATTTTACCGCTTCTGTGAATGGAATTTCAAAAATCCGAGAGACACGGTTGATGTGAGTAAGTAAAATGTGGTTCAATGAGATGAAAGTAATTTTTGGTGAATAGTAACTTTATACTTTTATTTACCACGGTTAAAGGTAAATAGGGTAATTAAGGGTAAAAATGATATTAATATTACCCTAACACATGTCCTAATCCTATTGGACATGTTTATTTCGACCAAAAACAAACTTAGGAATAAAATATGACCATTTAGGCCCACTTGGGTTAGATTAGGACATTTATTATTAATTTATTTAAAGAAGGGTTAAAATAGTTAAAATCAATGTTTAATAAGTAAATCATTTTTAATATGGGGTTATACATAAGATAAATTAGACTATAAATATTAATTATAAAGATAAAAAGTGTTCCTATATAATGGTATTTTATTTGTAATTTTTAGACCTTAAATAATTTAATTTATTTATGACACAATGATGATGCAGTAATTATCTTATTAATGAAATATTGACATAATTGATGTTATAAACACCAAAATAAATGTAATTTGATACTTTTTATGAATTACACTAATCTTGTAGGTTACTATGATATATTATTGTTGATTTAATCAACTTGGTTCGAACATATAATTCTGTTATGACTTTCAAAAAAATCATATATCAAATAGTGTCAAAATTGACACAAAATAGTTTTTAAATCAAATATTATATTATTAATTGTTATTTTATTCCTAAAAATCTAAGGTTCTGCCAAATGACTTAGATAAGGATATATATATTAATAATAAACAATTTGGGGTTCGTTTGGTATGTTATAGTAAGAGTATTAACCATATAGTGAAAGAAAACAAAAAGACACAGTAAAAGTTAAATTATTTAACTTAGAGTTAAATCTAATTGATAAGGTTAAAATAATACCCTAAACTTGTCTAAATCCTATTGGTTGATAGGATTGCGACCCCTCCCCACTTTAGCTTCGAAATAAGACCCTTTGGAACCATTATAAACCGATTTTGACTTTAATATAAAATAATATTTTGAGATATTCCTAAGGTGCCCCTCTCCTCTCTTATAAAAGGGCAGATCCTCCCCCTCCTCCTCACACCAATTTGAGCACTAAAGCTCGTCCAAACCCGGCCATTTTCTCCTCTCCACTTTCCTAGAATAATCCTAGAGGTCCTGGTCTTCTTCAATGACCAATTTTAGTTCCCTAAGTGGAGGATTCAAAGAAGCGTTCCAAAGAAGAGGTAATATCCATTACCGATCTTTTCAATTTCGTTCTTCTTCAACTTCTTCATCTTTAGTTGTTTCATGATAAATTAGTAGCATAAGTATTTCTTATATATTGATATGTTATTATAAATATGAAACAACTCTAATTAACCTTCTATCCATCCTACGGAAAAAGGAAATCACTGCGCGTGCGTACGTACGGAATACCGTCTCCACGCCGTGGTGTAATCTATTTTCCACCATCACTTTACCAGGATGGGTATAAATGTGTAATGAGTAACTATATATGATTATTATAAAGTGATATTGATACTGAAATATTATACATACACTTCAACACAATTCCACGACCATGGGAATGATATCATCGCTCGTGCGTACGTACGGACTACCGTCTCCATGACGCGATGAGATTCATTGTCAATGATTAGCCATTCATGAATGATTATAAAGTATATATAAAAAGTACTAATGAAATATCTTACCTAATAATGATACTGTAATTATTTATATTTATATGTATGTCATCTACTTAATTCCATTCAATTAAATAACGAAACGAAAACAGCGTTCATGCGTACGTACGGACTACCGTCTCCATGAATGGTGTATTTCTTTCCATTTACTGATTTATTATATATGTATATTCTGAATATATATATATATAAATCATGTTTTATATTCTGAAATTAAGTAATCATGATCTAAGTAATCATATGAATAATTACAAGTTAAAAACACGAACGACAAATGAGACGAATTTACCCAAAACGCTACATTAACATGAATTTACAAAAGAACGGGTAATATAAAGTCATAAGTGGACCATATATGATATAATAACAATGAATTTGATTCTGGAATAAGTCAATAACATGATTTAAATCATTATACAGGAGGGTCGGACACTTACAAAGCAAGTCGGACCTAAGGTAAGGGAAATGTCACAATCTCATTTTATCCGAGTTTGTTTATACTTTGGTATTTACTGGGGTGTATTTTATCATCCACATCCATGTTTCCCAAATATGTAATATTTATATCCTTCTAAAATAGTTTATATCAAATTTTACCCTTCGGTGAGATTTTAGTAAAAGATATGAAAGGAATCTTTTGGCGTTTTTCGTACGAGGTACTTTTTGACTTTTCCGACAAAAGTACGAGAAGAATGTTTTTTTAACTTATACGGCATGAATAGATTTTTAAAAAATTATTTCCAAGAAGATTCTTTTACAAGTTTTCAAGTTTATTTTTAATCAACTTCTTTTATTTTAAAGTTGTATGACATGTTATGAAAGGAAAAAATGTTTTTGAAAAAGAAAGGATATTTTCCTCAAGAATGGAGTTCAAATGTTTTATCAAAATTATTTTCCATCAAAGATATTATAGGGTTCTGTTTTTATCCCTATTATTACATTGATTTGATTATGTTGTGAGGGAATTATTTTTATAGTCATTTACCTTATATGGTTTGTTTTATGATGTCATGATGTTTCAAGAATCCCATTTTCTGTTACAAGTGTTATGTGATGATGTATGATTTATGATTATGTGGCACACATAAGAAAGGATTCATTATAAGATGGGTGGGACCTATATCTCCCTCCAATTCATTGGGTAAAGATTTCATATATCATGAGATAGACATGGCTGGAATTGTAGGTTATACCGGTTCAGTGAAACAGGACTGAAACGAGGGTGACTCGATTCAGAAAGGGACTTTGTCCACTAAGATAGTCTTGGCAATGAGTCATGACTAACAAGAAATGATTATCTATGATTATGTGTGTATGCCACAAAGTTTCATGTTTTATGTTATGTTTATTGGGATTTCATTTCACTACTATGATTTATCCCATGTCATGAAATTATGCTCCCTTTTGCAGGTTAAGATTTCCAAAAGTTATGTTCTTATGAATATGATGAGATTGATTTTTCTTTTTGTTTACCCTTACTGAGCATTTGAGCTCACCCTTTTATGTTTTCTTTTCCCCAGGATATAAAGAATGGTTTTAGGTATAAAAAAGGGAAGATCTTTATGGGAGATATTAAAGATCTTTCACCACGATTAGAAGATTACGTTCCGAGTTTCCAAAGACACTAAACTATTACGATCCTTGTGTGTGTGTTTTTCTTATGTACTATGTATTCCGCAAATGTAATGTAATATCAATGTACGTCAGGCTTCGGGTCTCTACAGGTCTTGATACTCTATATAGATGTCCATTTCATTAGGGTTCATTGTATAATTACTCTATATTACCTATATAGAGCTTTGGTCCAAATTATGTTTGTGGGGACCCTCAATGGTCCAGGTTTTTAACCCCTATCTATTTATCAGGTACTTCTGAGACTGGTGAAATTTAGTGGGTGGATTCCAATATATATTATAGTAGATTTTTTTTAAATAAATTATTATTACTCCATTTTTTATAAATATTATGATAATTAAAAAAATACATACTAGAGGACAAAAATAGATTAGTTTGTTTATAAATTCAAAAAATATATTCTGGTGAATGGTCTTAAACAACACACATAAAGATCTACACATATAGTACATATTCTAAAAACCATTATATACAACCTGGGAATGATAACATATGAATTGGGTGAGCTAAAATTCTAATTAATAAAAAAACATGAGAGATATTTAAGAATAATCATAGAATTAATGGTATGAATACATGAGCATGAAAATAAAATATCATATCCTACATATCAAAGATCATTCACATAAACCGTACCATAAATAATGTTAGTTCATATAACATGAATCATATTGAAATAATTAACACAATACATGAAATAATAACATAGGCATAAAATATGGTATTATAGGAGACAAAAAAACATATATGTTGACTTCCATAATATTCAAGTTATTACTATTATGACCATGTTAGTGGATAATGTACATTATAGAAACATTATCACATGACATTCCAATCCTGTATTCCTAAACTAAGTTCTCCCCTCATTCTGACCCGATTTTATTAATCCATGTTCAGCCCACACTATAGCTATGTATTACTTAATAGAGTTCATTTTCTGTTATATCCATGTAATATTGAACAAAGTTCATTTCTTGTTCCATCCATGTATATTTTATAATATATAAATATTTATATAATTAATTAAAATTGGATATAGGTTCCACCCATCTCATTCCAATATTGTACATGAATGTGGTAAAAAATAATTAACAATAATATAATAAAACATGCAATGAAATGAATATCAAAAATATTTAAACATATCAAAACCTATGGAAAAAGTTATAGGTTTTCTAATCATTTCATAATAAGAAAAAGTCATGAATGAGAAATTGGTTTAATAAAAAAAATAACCTATGAATAATAATTTGATTTCATAACCGTATAAATCATGAAAGATAAGCATGTTTGATAATAACCATGACATTCAGCATAACCCATTCATAAAATGAATATTATCGGATCCTTTTGATCATTTCTATGAGGGGAATGAGGATCTCCAACAGATATCATCTTAGATAGAAAATAATATAAAATATATTTCAAAAATATTTATTGAGGAAAATATCCTTTCATATTTTAAAATTATTTTTAATAAATAAAAGCATCTGAAAGTCAAATTCTTATAAAATACCCTGAAAATTTATAAAGAAAATTTGAACACTTTTTGAAAACATTTTTCCTTGAAAACATAAAAATTATGCATTAAAATATTTTAAACCCCATTTCCATTGAAAAAAAATTTAAGACATATAATGAAACATGGAAAATGTTTTGAAATCATTTTTACTTGAAATCATTTTAAAATTTCTTGAATTTTTTTTGAAAATAATTTTTCAAAATATACATTGAAAACAAAGAAACTATGAAAAAAATATTAAAATCATTATCCTTAAAAACAAATAAAATAAGATTGAAAAAATTTTACAAAAAATTTCTTTGGAAATGTATTATAAACATATTATTAAAAAAATTAACCATTAAACATGAAAAGAATTATTAAATTGAATGTTGGCGTATGAATCCATACATATCATACGAGGTAAAATGAATATAGATTTTTCATTTTAAAAGGGATAGAAAAATACCATCATTCTGGAAAAAACAAGAATATTCCTTTGAAGATATTGTTAACAGAAAAAATTATTAAAATATATCATTAAACCCTTTTTTGAGAACATGGTTTTCTGACCGAAGAGATGGTAATGTTAGGATTTCATCAAATACTATTCTTTAATATTTTATGTACCAAAGCTTAGAAATATGGTAACAATACAATAAAATAGAAATTACTCCCTTGGTTAAATATAATTCATGAACATATTGAGAAATATATTTTAATATTTCATCAATGGAAGCATGTGAATAAACAATCATGAAAAGTAATGATATTATCTCAATAAAATATTATAACTTTCTAACATGAGATCATACTCTCCATATAAAAAAAGGAATTTAAAAGAATAATAAAATATTGTTAAAATATATAATTACTAACAAAAAATGTAAAATTGAATTATATACTTCTCAAAATATAATTTATTTTAATAACAAAACATGAGTCTTAATGAATGAAAATTGACACAAAACAATTTAACATATTTAGAATCATTAGAAACCTATACCCAGTGAAGGAATGTTCATAAAATTGATATTTTAATATATATATTTTTATTTAAAATGTAATTATAATATAATAAATGATATTAAATACACCAAAAAAAAGGAAAGAGTGGATAATATAACATGTATCTCACACAAATACAAAGTGAGAATAAA
Source organism: Viscum album (assembly GCA_963277665.1). NCBI lineage: Eukaryota > Viridiplantae > Streptophyta > Magnoliopsida > Santalales > Viscaceae > Viscum > Viscum album. The sequence continues at coordinate 2,014,260,242 of OY728157.1, forward strand.
TCCTTATACCTTGTGTTTTGACTCTCTTCATACTCATTCAATCCACATGTTTAATAAATATGAATTTATAATTAATATATTAAATAACCATATACTAATATGTAATACCATATTTTTATTATTATGATCTTATATTAACTGTTTGTTATCAATCCTATGTTGAGGTTTTACTTTGGGTAATATTTTCTTTGTTTTTTATATTTATATTAAATTTTAATATTTTTGGTCTTTAAAAATAGATCAAGATTCTAGAATATAAAGAATGTTATAAATATAATTCCTATATACATTATATGTGTATTATAATACTTTTTATATAATATATGTATGAAATGGAATACACCGTTCATGGAGATGGTAGGTCATACTTACGCATGAACATTTTTACGGTTTAATTGTCCAGAAGATTGAAAGAAAGTAAAATTCAAACAAACACTCATATAATTATTTATGTATCTTTATAATATTTTATTTAGCATTTTTTTCACTATAATCATCTTTAATACTATCAATTTTTTGTATGACTGAATCATATCACTTTAAGGGGCCAGTAGTAGACACTTCCTCGAACGAAATAATCATATTTACAAAAAATGGAAAGAATAAAGGCATGATCGAAATAAAAATATAATAAGCGTTAAGATGTTATAAATATATTATATAACATATATTAATAGTTTTACCATTATAGGTTGTAGTGGAAAAATTAACAATCATCATTTCGTGAGGTAGTAGTTTGTCGTACACCTAATGAGTATGTTTGTTACCAATTAGATGGAGTTGTCTGTAAGTGTAAGTAGAAGTATTTTCATAACTAAATACTAGTATATTTATTATACTCATTTTTATAATCATTGAATAATGTGAGTTGGATAGGTAGAGATGGAATATAAATGAATTGAATTGAGAAAAAAGGTTTCCTCTTAATCGAGTAACTCCTTTTGGTTTGTGAAAAAATGGATTCCTTGGATTTCCTTCTTCTTAATAGAAGGATTATAAGTGTAAGTGAGGGTTTTTTGGAATTTTATTAGGTATATCATGTCTAATTCAAAAATGGTTGAGTGGTGTGAGTATTTTGGATTGGTGGTATCCTTGTATAGGGAAAGAAAGGACTAACAAGGAATTATTTCAAACAATTAAGGTATACAAATTTTATTTCCTAAAAATGTCATTAAAACAAAAAATAAATAAATAATGGATGGTTTATAGCCGTAATATTTCCGTAAAATGGTGTTTTGACTAGTTTCAAGGTCATTTGGACTCCTAAGATTAAGGTTTACCCGCAAATAAATTATATTTTTTCCTTAACCAGTGTGATTAATTTTTTTGACTTTTACTAATCATTTTGGTCAAAAAATAACATGTTATAATTAGAAACTATTTTTTATTCTAATAAAATTAGTTAATGTGAGTTTTTTTTAAATTCAATTCACATATGTGGAAAAATTATATTTAATTCCAATTCCATAGATGGGATGAAATTATGGGTTATTAATGTAGAAAGAAGTTCAGAAGTTTATAAGGATTTAAATTCAATTCAAATGAAAAAATAATTATAATATCTTAGATATTATTAATAAATTTAAAATTTTTATAATTAGACCTTAATTAATTTATAATATAATTTATCATTAATATTTATTTAAATTAAAAGATAATTTGTAACTAAATAAAAGTAATTTTCACAATTCATCAAAAAATGATGTTTCTCTTAAAAATTAAAAAAATATTCCTAAGATTATTTCAACATTTTAAATTTATAAATGAAGATTATTTTATTAGTATTAAATTTATAAATGTTACCAAAATTAATATTATTAGTCAATGTGGTTCTTTTGAAAAATTTGTTTTTTAAACATAAAATGGATTTACAAAAAACATATATTTCATTATCAATATGGTTTATCTATATAAATCAAGTATAAATAATATTTTAAAATTAGTAATTACTATTAAAATAAATATATTTATCTACTAGGTTGTTATTATCATATTTAAATAATTATAACAATAAAATTATGTTTTATTCAATCATCAATGTCGTGTGTAATGTACATCATGTTGGTGTTGTGTGTATCAAATACCATGTTTGTATTGCATATAGCGCAAGTCGAGTCAGTACAATGTAAAATTAATGATTGACTTAGTGTTTCAGTATATATACATATAATGAACTTTATCATGGGTTAGATAAAATGATAAATATATTAATGATAAAGACATTTGTAAAAAATAAATCACAAAATCCTTGGGTATAACATTATACCCCCCACCCTAAAATGAATTTATCCATTTAAATTAATTTTTGTTATCAATTGTTTCAAACATGAATGTTTCATTCATCAAACCCAACATAGTAAACAATAATACTACTGTATCCTATAAAAGGGAATATTAATACAATAAGGGTTATCCAAAGTAATATATAATCATGTCTCCATATTAGAGAACATAATTTGGGAGTGAATATTGGATAATGTGTAAAAGAATAAATATTTATGGGTAGTGATTGCGGTTATCAATCATAAATGAATGAATGATCAAAGAAATGTTGTAAATATATGACCCTATAAGCTCATATTTGGTGCATTATTTTATTATATTATCATTATTACAAGGAATCAAATCCTATAGGACTAATCCATTTTTCATTCATGGAAAATATATCACATATATGAAAATTTCGTTTTAATTTTAAGAATAAAATGTAACGTAGATAAATCATTAAAAACTTTATTATTTATTTATATTAACCCTATATATCTGTCATAAAAAAATTCTTGGAATAATTTAAAAATAAATAAAATCAAATGGCTTATCTCAGATGCTAAGTAATGGTAAACAATACAACAGAAGCTTTCATAATATTTTAAGCATGATATGAAATTGAAACACAAGCCATTAAAACATAATATTCTATATAAAATGGAATGAATAAATAATATAATTCCATTTATATATTCCCATAGATATTCAACATGTCGATTAATCATAGTAATATAAATAACTAATGTCATAACAATGGCATCCATAATTTTAGTCCTCATATCCATATCATCAAGGCCTAAAACCAAAACCAAACATAAACTGGTAAAAACTAAAAATAGTATGTCTCATGGGACCTACCGATGTACCGATGGGATATAGTGGGACCTTACATTAACTTACTAGGTCCAGTGCATTCCATTAATAAAACATAAACAATAAAAAAATTAATAATAAAAAATTTATATGAAATCATAATACATTATACCTTATCCAGGAATTTTATAAAAATAGGACATCCACACTCAATCTACTCATAAACCCTTAAATTCAATATGATTGGTTTTGTCATTATAAATTTACCTCAATTAAATATAAGTTCAAATAATATAACATGACATATATGAAAATGTTCTGAACAAAATCATAGGATAATACATTAGATTAATAACCCTTTATATTGAAAATAGTTATTTAAAATGTCATAAAATTTAAATATAAAATTTATTCATTGAATATAAGATTGTATTTTTTTAAAGTAGTATTAAAAATTTTAACACATAATGATGGAATAAAAATCCACTCAAATTATATATATGGTTAAAAAACATTATTCTCATACATTGTGGAAAATTATAAACAATGTTCCCCATAATGAAAATGAAATAAAGCTTCCTTTTAATAAAATAAAGCATTTGTAAAAAAAATTAAACAATTGTAAAATAATATTATGAATGTTTTGAAATAATGTTTTGATAAATTGGAATACAGATAATAAATATGTCTCAGTAAATACATACATATAATCATTGTCGAATAATAAAGTGATTTTCAAATTAACTCTTAACTTGTACCTCCCTTTAGTGAAGGGTGTTTTAAATTCATGTATAATGTTTAAATATTGTTAATAAAATTTTCTAGGACCATATAAATATTTATGATATCATATAATTTCCTCTTTTATCATTTTGATAATAATATTTGAGTATTACCATTGTTTCTGGTGTTAACTACATTGTATTCCTATGCATGTTTGGTTGTGTGATTCATGTTTCTAAAGCTTATGATATATTTTATTCAAATCTAGAATGATATTATGTTCCTAGATATTATATTTACTCATCATATAAATTTTTAAAATCATTATTTAAGGGTTAACGTGGATAATGAAACATAAGACGTTGTGGAGACGGTAGTCCATATGTATGCACAAGAAACAATATCATTCCACTAATGGGTAAAAATATTAAAATTTATTGGTAAATTAATTATAATGAAAATTTATCCATTAATATTAATTTTTTATATCCATAATTCTAAACATTATACCCATCAAAATCAATTAGTGATGAAAAAAAATTACAACACAATGTCAAGATTATAAGTTAATCATACACACACAAAATGATATTATTATTTGTAGGATGTAAAAGGGGGAATATTGTTGTACCACAATTATAATAAAATATCCTAATGTATATGATACTATATTTATTAATTTTGTATGAACAAAATCATAGTAGGATGAGTTAGGTGAAGAAATGAAATTTAATTAAATTGGTAAAACAATTCCCTCTTCTTCGAATATTTGATTCTGAATTGCACTAAAGGACTTCTTATGTTTGATTTGTGACCTAATTATGGTCTCTAAGATTAATTAATAGAAGAAAAGGGTAGAAATGGGTAGGTTTTGGCAGACCGAAATGGCTTTAGAGGTGTTAATAAAATGGAATGAGAGGTTCCATTTTATAAGATATGGGAGTGGTACATTAAAAAACTCTCAAAAATATTAAAATATAATAATAATATTAGAGATAGAATTATTTATAAATACACCATAAATGAAAATTAGTTTATATTTTTAACCATATCGTATTCGATTGAGATTTTTATATTTTTTCAATTTTTTTATAATTAAGTAATAAATTAATTTAATAAGATATCATTATTCTGAAATGTATTACAATTCATATAATTTTACATAAAATATCTCATAAAAAATTAGGATTTAGAAAATAATGGTTTTAAAAATATAAAATATATCTTATAGATCTATTTAATTCGTCATAAACATAAAATAATCCAATATATAATAAAATTAATTTTATTAAAATTATTTATTTTTTTTTATGTTAATTAAATATATATTGGTTTTGTATTGAATATATATTTATGTTATTTATATAACTTATAAAAATTATTAAAAATTTATAATGAAAATAATTTCATTTATATTAATATAGTCAATTATATTAATTGATATACTGATTTTATCACCTTTTTTAAACATAAAATAGATCAAATACAATATAGTGATATTTTGAAATTTTATTTCATTTAGATAATATATAACTTCGTTCATATAAAATTGTACATTAAAAAACTCAAAATAAATGATAATGTGGAAATGATCTAATCTAATTCATCCAATAATTTTTTGGACATGTTTTGGTTTTATTTCAAACTATATAATTTAGATTTACCCAAAATTATTCTGTCTAATTTTAATTGTGGTAATAACATTTTAGATAATAAAGGATTTAAATTTTTAATTATAATGATAAAATTGTCCATAATTGGAAATTTAATGATATTTAAGACCATATAATTTTAAATTTTAAATTTTTAATGATATGTATGATTTTTGAATATTTTTATTAATTATTATTTTTTATAAAACATCTATAGTGTGAATTCTGACAGTATTCATTACATTAACATGAAATAAAATTTAAATTTAAATTTAAATTATAAAAAAATAATTTAATACACTCTTATCATGTACTATTCGCCTATAAAATTCATTGGGAACCTTAATTAATTAAATTTTCTTTATTCTAATACTTTTAATACGATTTATTACATATTTTCTTTAAAAATTGATTACTTTATCATTATTGTGTCACAATTTAATTTAATAATTTATTTTTCAAAATTATATCTATAATCCCATTCTTTATATCAAAATTTTATGTTGAAAATTTATATTTATATTTTCTAGTATCCCTTATAAAACCACATACTAAAAATGATATAGTTATTGAAATTTGAAGATGACATTTTTATCTCTTCTTTAAATAAGATATATTAAATGTTTTATCATCCATGAGTAGCCTAGAAATGATCATATTTTTAAACCAAAGATCATTTTGTCATAAAAAAACTTATAAAATGGAATTAGAACACATGTTAGGGTAATTTTATAATCATATTATTTTTTATCTTCCTATATATACCTGATTAACTCCCATCCTTGGTATATAAAAGAAAATTTACTACCATTAATATTCACACACAAAAACCTATTAAATTGTATTACATTAAAAATTTCTTAAAAATTAAAACCAATTGTGACTTTTTTCAGAATTTAATCTAAACAATCGATAAAATTGAATTCAATTCCAACCTGTAGATTTGTCTAGAAGGATGGTAAATGAGGAATTAAAATTTTTAATAAATATATTTGTCAAAGTTTATTTTAAAAATTATTTATATGACCTATAATGGGTTTATATTAGTATTATTTATCAATATTTACATTAAAATCAATAAATATTTAAAATATATATTTAAAGGAAAATCGGTTTTTAAAAAAGAATATCGTATTTTTCACTATTCATAAAAAAACCAAACTATTCAGAAAAATATGAAAAATTAACTCTCTGATAATTTTGATATTCTAAAATAAAAAATGGGTACTGTTTTGAGAAATAAAATTTATAAATTTAATTAGGTTGTTAATATTTATCAGGGACTTCTGTGACTGGTGAAATTTAGTGGGTGGATTCCAATAGATATTATAGTAGATTTTTTTTAAATAAATTATTATTACTCCATTTTTAATAAATATTATGATAATTAAAAAAATACATACTAGAGGATAAAAAAAGATCAGTTTGTTTATAAATTCAAAAAATATATTCTGGTGAATGGTCTTAAACAACACACATAAAGATCTACACATATAGTACTTATTCTAAAAACCATTATATACAACCTGGGAATGATAACATATGAATTGGGTGAGCTAAAATTATAATTAATAAAAAAACATGAGAGATATTTAAGAATAATCATAGAATTAATGGTATGAATACATGAGCATGAAAATAAAATATCATATCCTACATATCAAAGTTCATTCACATAAACCGTACCATAAATAATGGTAGTTCATATAACATGAATCATATTGAAATAATTAACACAATACATGAAATAATAACATAGGCATAAAATATGGTATTATAGGAGACAAAAAACATATATATTGACTTCCATAATATTCAAGTTATTACTATTATGACCATGTTAGTGGATAATGTACATTATAGAAACATTATCACATGACATTCCAACCCTGTATTCCTAAACTAAGTTCTCCCCTCATTCTGACCCGATTTTATTAATCCATGTTCAGCCCACACTATAGCTATGTATTACTTAATAGAGTTCATTTTCTGTTCTATCCATGTAATATTGAACAAAGTTCATTTCTTGTTCCATCCATGTATATTTTATAATATATAAATATTTATATAATTAATTAAAATTGGATATAGGTTCCACCCATCTCATTCCAATATTGTACATGAATGTGGTCACAAATAATTAACAATAATATAATAAAACATGCAATGAAATGAATATCAAAAATATTTAAACATATCAAAACCTATAGAAAAAGATATAGGTTTTCTAATCATTTCATAGTAAGAAAAAGTCATGAATGAGAAATTGGTTTAATAAAAAAAATAACCTATGAATAATAATTTGATTTCATAACCGTATAAATCATGAAAGATAAGCATGTTTGATAATAACCATGACATTCAGCATAACCCATTCATAAAATGAATATTATGGGATCCTTTTGATCATTTCTATGAGGGGAATGAGGAACTCCAACAGATATCATCTTAGATAGAAAATAATATAAAATATATTTCAAAACTATTTATTGAGGAAAATATCCTTTCATATTTTAAAATTATTTTTAATAAATAAAATCATCTGAAAGTCAAATTCTTATAAAATACCCTGAAAAATTATAAAGAAAATTTGAACAGTTTTTGAAAACATTTTTCCTTGAAAACATAAAAATTATGCTTTAAAATATTTTAAACCCCATTTCCGTTGAAAAAAAATTAAGACATATAATGAAACATGGAAAATGTTTTGAAATCATTTTTACTTGAAATCATTTAAAAATTTCTTGAATTTTTTTTGAAAATAATTTTTCAAAATATACATTGAAAACAGAGAAACTATGAAAAAAATATTAAAATTATTATCCTTAAAAACATATAAAATAAGATTGAAAAAATTTTACAAAAAATTTCTTTGGAAATGTATTATAAAAATATTATTAAAACAATTAACCATTAAACATGAAAAGAATTATTAAATTGAATGTTGGCGTATGAATCCATACATATCATACGAGGTAAAATGAATATAGCTTTTTCATTGTAAAAGGGATAGAAAAATACCATCATTCTGGAAAAAACAAGAATATTCCTTTGAAGATATTGTTAACAGAAAAAATTATTAAAATATATCTTTAAACCATTTTTTGAGAACATGGATTTTTGACCGAAGAGATGGTAATGTTAGGATTTCATCAAAAACTATTCCTTAATATTTTATGTACCAAATCCTAGAAATATGGTCACAATACAATAAAATAGAAAGCACTCCCTTAGTTAAATATAATTCATGAACTTATCGAGAAATATATTTTAATATTTCATCAATGGAAGCATGTGAATAAACAATCATGAAAAGTAATGATATTTTCTCAATAAAATATTATAACTTTCTAACATGCGATCATACTCTCCATATAAAAAAAGGAATTTAAAAGAATAATAAAATATTGTTAAAATATATAATTACTAACAAAAAATGTAAAATTGAATTATATACTTCTCAAAATATAATTTATTTTAATAACAAAACATGAGTCTTAATGAATTAAAATTGACACAAAACAATTTAACATATTTAGAATCATAAAAACCTATACCCAGTGAACGAATGTTCATAAAATTGATATTTTAATATATATATTTTTATTTAAAATGTAATTATAATATAATAAATGATATTAAATACACCAAACAAAAGGAAAGAGTGGATAATATAACATGTATCTCACACAAATACAAAGTGAGAATAAATCCTTATACCTTCTGTTTTGACTCTCTTCATACTAATTCAATCCACATGTATTATAAATATGAATTTATAATTAATATATTAAATAACCATATACTAATATATAATACCATATTTTTATTATTATGATCTTATATTAACTGTTTGTTATCAATCCTATGTTGAGGTTTTACTTTGGGTAATATTTTCTTTGTTTTTTATATTTGTATTAAATTTTAATATTTTTGGTCTTTAAAAATAGATCAAGATTCTAGAATATAAAGAATTTTATAAATATAATTCCTATATACATTATATGTGTATTATAATACTTTGTATATAATATATGTATGAAATGGAATACACCGTTCATGGAGATGGTAGGTCATACTTACGCATGAACATTTTTACGGTTTAATTGTCCAGATGATTGAAAGAAAGTAAAATTCAAACAAAAACTCATATAATTATTTATGTATCTTTATAATATTTTATTTAGCATTTTATTCACTATAATCATATTTAATACTATCAATTTTTTGTATGACTGAATCATATCACTTTAAGGGGCCAGTAGTAGACACTTCCTCGAACGAAATCATCATATTTACAAAAAATGGAAAGAATAAAGGCATGATCGAAATAAAAATTTAAGAAGCAATAATATGTTATAAATATATTATATAACATATATTAATAGTTTTACCATTATAGGTTGTAGTGGAAAAATTAACAATCATCATTTCGTGAGGTAGTAGTTTGTCGTACACCTAATGAGTATGTTTGTTACCAATTAGATAGAGTTGTCTGTAAGTGTAAGTAGAAGTATTTTCATAACTAAATACTAGTATATTTATTATACTCATTTTTATAATCATTGAATAATGTGAGTTGGATAGGTGGAGATGGAATATAAATGAATAGAATTGAGAAAAAAGGTTTCCTTTTAATCGAGTAACTCCTTTTGGTTTGTGAAAAAAAGGATTCCTTGGATTTCCTTCTTCTTAATAGAAGGATTATAAGTGTAAGTGAGGGTTTTTTGGAATTTTATTAGGTATATCATGTCTAATTCAAATATGGTTGAGTGGTGTGAGTATTTTGTATTGGTGGTATCCTTGTATAGGGAAAGAAAGGACTCACATGGAATTATTTCAAACAATTATGGTATACACATTTTATTTCCTAAAAATGTCATTAAAACAATAAATAAATAAATAATGGATGGTTTATAGTCGTAATATTTCCATAAAATGGTGTTTGGACTAGTTTCAAGGTCATTTGTACTCCTAAGATTAATATTTACCTGCTAATAAATTATATTTTTTCCTTAACCAGTGTGATTAATTTTTTTGACTTTTACTAATCATTTTGGTCAAAAAATAACATGTTATAATTAGAAACTAATTTTTATTATAATAAAATTAGTTAATGTGGGTTTTTTTTAAATTCAATTCACATATGTGGAAAAATTATATTTAATTCCAATTCCATAGATGGGATGAAATTATGGGTTATTAATGTAGAAAAAAGTTCAGAAGTTTATAAGGATTTAAATTCAATTCAAATGAAAAAATAATTATAAAATCTTAGATATTATTAATAAATTTAAAATTTTTATAATTCGACCTTAATTAATTTATAATATAATTTATCATTAATATTTATTTAAATTAAAAGATAATTTTTAACTAAATAAAAGTAATTGTCACAATTCATCAAAAAATGATGTTTCTCTTAAAAATTAAAAAAATATTCCTAAGATTATTTCAACATTTTAAATTTATAAATGAAGATTATTTTATTAGTATTAAATTTATAAATGTTACCAAAATTAATATTATTAGTCAATGTGGTTCTTTTGAAAAATTGGTTTTTTAAACATAAAATGGATTTAGAAAAAACATATATTTCATTATCAATATGGTTTATCTATATAAATCAAGTATAAATAATATTTTAAAATTAGTAATTACTATTAAAATAAATATATTTATCTACTAGGTTGTTATTATCATATTTAAATAATTATAACAATAAAATTATGTTTTATTCAATCATCAATGTCGTGTGTAATGTACATCATGTTGGTGTTGTGTGTATCAAATACCATGTTTGTATTGCATATAGCGCAAGTCGAGTCAGTACAATGTAAAATTAATGATTGACTTAGTGTTTCAATATATATACATATAATGAACTTTATCATGGGTTAGATAAAATGATAAATATATTAATGATAAAGACATTTGTAAAAAATAAATCACAAAATCCTTGGGTATTACATTATACCCCCCACCCTAAAATGAATTTATCCATTTAAATTAATTTTTGTTATCAATTGTTTCAAACATGAATGTTTCATTCATCAAACCCAACATAGTAAACTATAATACTACTGTATCCTATAAAAGGGAATATTAATACAATAAGGGTTATCCAAAGTAATATATAATCATGTCTCCATATTAGAGAACATAATTTGGGAGTGAGTATTGGATAATGTGTAAAAGAATAAATATTTATGGGTAGTGATTGTGGTTATCAATCATAAATGAATGAATGATCAAAGAAATGTTGTAAATATATGACCCTATAAGCTCATATTGGGTGCATTATTGTATTGTATTATCATTATTACAAGGAATCAAATCCTATAGGACTAATCCATTTTTCATTCATGTAAAATATTTCACATATATGAAAATTTCGTTTTAATTTTAAGAATAAAATGTAACATAGATAAATCACTAATAACTTTATTTTTTATTTATCTTAACACTATATATCTGTCATAAAAAAATTCTTGGAATAATTTGAAAATAATTAAAATCAAAGGGCTTATCTCATATGCTAAGTAATGGTAAACAATACAACAGAAGCTTTCATAATATTTTAAGTATGATATGAAATTGAAACACAAGCCATTAAAACATAATATTATATATAAAATGGAATGAATAAATAATATAATTCCATTTATATATTCCCATAGATATTCAACTTGTCGATTAATCATAGTAATATAAATAACTAATGTCATAACAATGGCATCCATAATTTTAGTCCTCATAGCCATATCATCAAGGCCTAAAACCAAAACCAAACATAAACTGGTAAAAACTAAAAATAGTATGTCTCATGGGACCTACCGATGTACCGATGGGATATAGTGGAACCTTACATTAACTTACTAGGTCCAGTGCATTCCATTAATAAAACATAAACAATATAAAAATTAATATTAAAAAATTTATATGAAATCATAATACATTATACCTTATCCAGGAATTTTATAAAAATAGGACATCCACAGTCAATCTACTCATAAACCCTTAAATTCAATATGATTGGTTTTGTCATTATAAATTTACCTCAATTAAATATAAGTTCAAATAATATAACATGACATATATGAAAATGTTCTGAACAAAATCATAGGATAATACATTAGATTAATAACCCTTTATATTGAAAATAGTTATTTAAAATGTCATAAAATTTAAATATAAAATTTATTCATTGAATATAAGATTGTATTTTTTTAAAGTAGTATTAAAAATGTTAACACATAATGATGGAATAAAAATCCACTCAAATTATATAAGGTTAAAAAACATTATTCTCATACATTGTGGAAAATTATAAACAATGTTCCCCATAATGAAAATGAAATAAAGCTTCCTTTTAATAAAATAAAGCATTTGTAAAAAAAATTAAACAATTGTAAAATAATATTATGAATGTTTTGAAATAACGTTTTGATAAATTGGAATATTGATAATAAATATGTCTCAGTAAATACATACATATAATCATTGTCGAATAATAAAGTGATTTTCAAATTAACTATTAACTTGTACCTTCCTTTAGTGAAGGGTGTTTTAAATTCATGTATAATGTTTAAATAATGTTAATAAAATTTTCTAGGACCATATAAATATTTATGATATCATATAATTTCCTCTTTTATCATTTTGATAATAATATTTCAGTATTACCATTGTTTCTGGTGTTAACTACATTGTATTCCTATGCATGTTTGGTTGTGTGATTCATGTTTCTAAAGCTTATGATATATTTTATTCAAATATAGAATGATATTATGTTCCTAGATATTATATTTACTCATATTATAAATTTTTAAAATCATTATTTAAGGGTTAACGTGGATAATGAAACATAAGACGTTGTGGAGACGGTAGTCCATACGTATGCACAAGAAAAAATATCATTCCACTAATGGGTAAAAATATTATAATTTATTGGTAAATTAATTATAATGAAAATTTATCCATTAATATTAATTTTTTATATCCATAATTCTAAGCATTATACCCATCAAAATCAATTAGTGATGAAAAAAAATTACAACACAATGTCAAGTTTATAAGTTAATCATACACACACAAAATGATATTTTTATTTGTAGGATGGAAAAGGGGGAATATTGTTGTACCACAATTATAATAAAATATCCTAATGTATATGATAATATATTTATTAATTTTGTATGAACAAAATCATAGTAGGATGAGTTAGGTGAAGAAATGAAATTTAATTAAATTGGTAAAACAATTCCCTCTTTTCGAATATATGATTCTGAATTGCACTAAAGGACTTCTTATGTTTGATTTGTGACGTAATTCTGGTCTCTAAGATTAATTAATAGAAGTGAAGGGTAGAAATGGGTAGGTTTTGGCAGACCGAAATGGCTTTAGAGGTGTTAATAAAATGGAATGAGAGGTTCCATTTTATAAGATATGGGAGTGGTACATTAAAAAACTCTCAAAAATATTAAAATATAATAATAATATTAGAGATAGAATTATTTATAAATACACCATAAATGAAAATTAGTTTATATTTTTAACCATATCGTATTCGATTGAGATTTTTATAATTTTTCAATTTTTTTATAATTAAGTAATAAATTAATTCAATAAGATATCATTATTCTGAAATGTATTACAATTCATATAATTTTACATAAAATATCTCATAAAAAATTAGTATTTAGAAAATAATGGTTTTAAAAATATATAATATATCTTATAGATCTATTTAATTCGTCATAATCATAAAATAATTCAATATATAATAAAATTAATTTTATTAAAATTATTTATTTTGTTTTTATGTTAATTAAATATATATTGGTTTTGTATTGAATATATATTTATGTTATTTATATAACTTATAAAAGTTATAAAAAATTTATAATGAAAATAATTTCATTTATATTAATATAGTCAATTATATTAATTGATATACTGATTTTATCCCCTTTTTTAAACATAAAATAGATCAAATACAATATAGTGATATTTTGAAATTTTATTTCATATTGATAATATATAACTTCGTTCATATAAAATTGTCCATTAAACAAGTCAAAATAAATAATAATGTGGAAATGATCTAATCTAATTCATCCAATAATTTTTTGGACATGTTTTGGTTTTATTTCAAACTATATAATTTAGATTTACCCTAAATTATTCTGTCTAATTTTAATTATGGTAATAACATTTTACATTATAAAGGATTTAAATTTTTAATTATAATGATAAAATTGTCCATAATTGGAAATTTAATGATATTTAAGACCATATAATTTTAAATTTTAAATTTTTAATGATATGAATGATTTTTGAATATTTTTATTAATTATTATTTTTTATAAAAAATATATAGTGTGAATTCTGACAGTATTCATAACATTAACATGAAATAAAATTTAAATTTAAATTTAAATTATAAAAAATTAATTTAATAAACTCTTATCATGTACTATTCGCTTATAAAATTCATTGGGAACCTTAATTAATTAAATTTTCTTTATTCTAATACTTTTAATACGATTTATTACATATTTTATTTAAAAATTGATTACTTTATCATTATTGAGTCACAATTTAATTTAATAATTTATTATTCAAAATTATATCTATAATCCCATTCTTTATATCAAAATTTTATGTTGAAAATTTATATTTATATTTTCTAGTTTCCCTTATAAAACCACATACTAAAAATGATATAGTTATTGAAATTTGAAGATGAAATATTTATCTCTTCATTAAATAAGATATATTAAATGGTTTATCTTCCATGAGTAGCATAGAAATGATCATATTTTTAAACTAAAGATCATTTTTTCTTAAAAAAACTTATAAAATGGAATTAGAACATATGTTAGGGTAATTTTATAATCATATTATTTTCTATCTTCGTATATATACCTGATTAACTCCCATCCTTGGTATATAAAAGAAAATTTACTACCATTAATATTCACACACAAAAACCTATTAAATTGTATTACATAATAAATTTCTTAAAAATTAAAACCAATTGTGACTTTTTTCAGAATTTAATCCAATCAATCGAAAAAATCGAATTCAATTCCAACTCGTAGATTTGTCTAGAAGGATGGTAAATGAGTAATTAAAATTTTTAATAAATATATTGGTCAAATATTATTTTAAAAATTATTTCTATGACCTATAATGGGT
Source organism: Viscum album (assembly GCA_963277665.1). Taxonomy (NCBI): domain Eukaryota; kingdom Viridiplantae; phylum Streptophyta; class Magnoliopsida; order Santalales; family Viscaceae; genus Viscum; species Viscum album. Next base: position 2,014,275,901 of record OY728157.1, read on the forward strand.
TTATATTAGTATTATTTATCAATATTTACATTAAAATCAATAAATATTTAAAATATATATTTAATGGAAAAAGTCAGTTTTTAAAAATGAATATCGTATTTTTCACTATTCATAAAAAAACCAAACTTTTCAGAAAAATATGAAAAATTAAATCTCTGATAATTTTGATATTCTAAAATAAAAAATGGGTACTATTTTGAGAAATAAAATTTATAAATTTAATTAGGTTGTTAATATTATTCATAACTAATTTTTAAAAATTTAGATTGATAGATCCTGGTGCGTTTGAAATGGGTGGTGCATGAAACACAATAAATTGTATTTAAAAATAAGTATACCATGAAATTTTGAGGTGTTACAAAATTTAAGGGCCGCAATGTCATAAATATGTGATGATTTAAAAGGCCATAAAATGCACAAAATTATGTTATTAGGAAAAAATGTTTTTTTGACCATTATCCTATCAGAAATTAATTCTTTTATTGACTAAGAATATATGTAAATAAAAATACTTGAAATATTTTTTTTTAAAAAGTCAATGTTTAATTGTGTTTTATCAAATTATAATTAATCCCTTACATAATGTAATGAATTTATAGAAATTTACTTTTATGCCAGAAGGTCCGGAATACACGTTTAGAATATCTTAAGGCTCAAAAAATGAAAGAAATGTATAACTATTTACTAATAACGATTCTTAAAAATTAATATGGTTAATAAATTTATCACTAAAGCTAAAACATAATAGTACCATTTCATTATGAATAATTATTAATCAATAATAATTATACATTATCTAGGAAATTGCTAGCCCAATGGTAGAAGTGAAACCCTTATCATCCTTCGGCTGTGGGTTCAAGACCTGCAGCCTTGCAAAAAATAGTTGGTTTTCACCCGAAACACATGAAATAATTTTATAATACCATAGTAATATAATATAAAAAATAATAAAGGAATAATAGAAATAATTTTATTAATAAAATATCTTTTTAAATAAGGATTTAAATACAATCTCAATACATAAATTCTTCCACCAAATTTTACATTAAATTTTCAAGATTGGATAAACTTATAAAAATTATAAAAGATGAAAATCCAATAGCATAGAATTAAAATCATGAAACCATATTTTCATTAATTCAACAGAAAATTAAAAGTTTCTCTCAGATGTCACATTCAAAACATGTGAATATGCTCTTGGTAAATTCTCCTGAAATATGATAATAACCTGATCTACCATCAATACTTAATGAAAACATCTATGTTTCCTTATACCATATATTACTATATATATTAAATAAATCAAATATGTTGTAAATAATATCCATGATACATAAACTACTTTTCAACCCGTCATTACAAAGTTGCCAGGTAATTTGAACCTTATAATAGATTAATTTATATCCCACATATCATTATCCAAAAAAAATCAACAAAACATATAGATAATATTAAGTGTTATATTTCCCTCAATCATATTTTTTATATGGGAATCACCTTTCAGTTATATCACTTTTCAATTCAATCATAATCATTCGATGTTTTCTTGTAAATCAATAGTAAAAAATTAAAATTAACATTCCATTTATACTTCACCATTCATATAACATACTTCTAGACTCCAAACAATTAAAAAATATACCACCTCACCCACATTCCAATAAAAAGGAAACCACATCCCTTTTCACAATAATTCTTTTCATTAATATTTCATCTATAGTCTCTTCATCATCAGTATTGTAACCATTACTTATAACACCTTTATGGTCCACTTCTGGAGATTTCCTCTTAGGACACTAGGTTGCATAATGAATTTTTATTTCACAATTAAAACACTTAACCATCGATGATTTCTTATAGAGGACAATATTAAAGTCTATTTAATTAATCTTACTCTTAATTTTTCAATTACAATCACTTTTTTGTGTCCTTTACCATAGTCAAAACAACTTCTCATTCCTCTAAAACATTTAATTAGGTGATTCTTTCCACATTCCTAAAATTGAGGAAACCAAATATTTTCTTTTCTCCATTGTATATATTACCCAAAGTATTAGTGAGCTACTTCATTCTCTTCCACGGTGAGTCTGATAGATTCTCATGGATTATATTGTAAATAATGTTCCATTAAAAATTATTAGACCAGATCACAAAGTCTATCAATCTATAGATCATTTAACATGACTACTCATTTGTAAAATATTATATCACAATAATCATTAATCTAGTTCCTTTCATTTTCTACCATTGACTAAAACAAGAAGCATAGTGTGAGCATTACCTATCAAATTAGAAAACCACATAGTCATAAAAATATCTTCTTATAGGATGTATAAATCATGAAACATTCATTATTCTATAAAAACACTAGTTTATCCAATGTTATTAATATAAAACAAATATTTAAATACTTCAAGATAAGTTTTGTAGAGTTTGTGTATTGCTAAAGAATATCCCCAAGAGTGTCAAGGCATGTGTGCTGCAAGGCCCATTGTCAGGTACTTGATTAACACATGTTAGGACTAGAACATCTTGGTAGAGTTATTGCCCTTATTTATATTTATTCCTAAGTGAAATCCACTTTTATTATCCCAACATGAATGTATTATAGGAAACCAAAAATTCTATGCTTTACCAAAATTCCTGGACATTTTCCTAAATGTTAAATCATCACTATACTAATCCTTAAAGAGATACCAAGATATATCCATAGAAATATATCTAGGGATATCACTTATATTTTATCTTCCTACATTCTAAAGGACTATTGTCACATTCCATTGATACCAACTATATTTGATCCAGACTTGACATACATGGATATTACATCATTTTAGATGACTTTTCATTATATTACAAAAATTCATGTCTGTGGAATGTCACAGATTAGTGTATTTGGTCATTTGAAAATAATACTCTATCTCGTGGAATGATCATTATCATATCCCATAGAGATCTCCCCTATTAGTAATTATACCTAAAAATATTATATATATCCTAGGGAAAGGAAACATAATAAAAGAGTGATATCCAATTATTAGTAAGAATAGACAGGGTGATATTTAATCATAATCATGAGTATAAGGGTATGAGAACAAGATCATGGAAATGTATGATCATACCTTGCATATTAAAAATCAAAGACAAGAATCCTTTCATAAAAAATTTTGTTTATAAGAAAATAATCCTATGTAAAAAATGATCATAAACAACAAAAGCATAACAATTGAATAAAACATTTAATTTTTTAAGATACATAAGAATATAAAATGATTTCAATTGTATTCATGGCATTACCACTAAGACCGTATTAGTTGAAAAAGTCTTTTACTAAACTTGGTTCACATACCATTACATCCATATATTCCTAAACTGAGTTCACCCTTCATTACATCCATGTATTATTAAATCAAGTTCACACCTTATTCTAGCCTTAAATTATTGAACAGAGTTCATTTAAAATTTTATCCATGTAATTCTGAATTGAGTTCATTACTCATTCTATCTTTTTCTATCTTATGAGATATATATATTTTCCAAATACAATAGAGGCAGATATTGGTCCAACCCATATCATTATGAAATCATACTTATATGTTCCAAATTTTCATAAACAATCAAATCACATCCCATGAAATCAAATGGGTATCATTAACGTGTAAACATATCATAACCTATGAAAATGATTCATGTTTTATAATAATTTCATCAAAACAATATTCCCTGAAAATAAATTGATTTCATAAACATATAACTCCCAAAATGTAAAAGGATATCATAATCATGTATCCTATCAAAGAGAATTGGGTTTGAAAAATCCAATGACATTAAGCATAACCTTCTCATAGAAATAATATGAAAAGAACCATTAGATCCTTTTCTAGAAGTAAATAATGAACATAAACATGTGTTATCTTATATAGAAATTAATTTTGAAAATTGTTTCAAAAAAAATATTAAGGTAAATATATGATCTTTTCTGAGAAGAACGTATTTTATACATAAAAACATTTTAATGACATTTTCATTAAAAATACCACGAAATATTATAAATAATATATGATATCATTTTGAAAAAATTTTCCCATGATTTATTATAAAATAATCATAAAACAATTTAACAATATATTTCCTTGATTACAATTTGAAAACATATAGATAAATCATGAAAATATTTTGAAATACTTTTACATCCCAACATGTGAAAGGCGATTGATAATGTTTTGAAAATATGTTCATTAAAAATACATTCAAAACATAGAAAAAATGCTTGAATAATTTTTGAAAACATTTTCATTGAAAACATATAAAGAAAACATGAAATTATTCTGAATAATATTTCTTTGAAAATATCCTTTAAGAAACTTTTTTTAAAACAATTAACCTTTAAACATGAAAATAATTCGTCATAGGATTTATGATGGATAAATCAATTAATGTCATATGACATAAAAAATATATCTTTTGAAGGTTAAAAATAATACAAAAAGTCCTTATTTATAATGAGATTAGAATATTAATTTGAAGAGAATGGTAAAAGATAAAATTGTAAAAAAGATATCTAACAATCGTAATATATTAGTAGAATATACCTGGAATCAATTTTTAGAAAACATGGTTTTTCGACTAAAGAGAGGGTAATGTCAGGATACCCTAAAAACACATTCATAACTATCATACGTACCAAAGAGTAGAAATATAGTACCAATATGTTTGTATAGAATTAATAATTATTGTGGAAAAAAATCATGATCTTCTAGAGAGATGGGTTGTATGTATTCATCAAAGGAATCATAAACATAAACAATCTTGGAAAGAGATTATATTTCTTAGTAACCTCCTATAACTTCGTAACATCGGATCATAATCTCAATATAAGAAATGTAAATTTCATGAATCATAAAATATAAGGAAAATAATTATGTTCATGATATAAAATGTAAAATGGAAGAATATAAACAATATAATATAATATAAATTAAAAAAAACCCGAGTCTCAAATAGGGGAATTTGAGAAAAAAATATTTTACCAATATTGAATCTTTTGAAACATAAACCCCATGAATGAATTATAATAAAATGGATATGTGAACACCAATATTTTTAAATATAGGGAATGTATATTTTAATCGTAGACTATATGTACACCACTGCCAAAAAAATATTTTATTAATAATGAAATGGGATGTCTAGAAGAAAAAAAAATTCCAAAACAAAGTACTGGCCAAACCTTGGTAACAAGGAGAGGCCTGGCTCAAGGAGGCCTATAGAAATGGGTTCTAAGTGAGTCACCTTGAAAAAATTTGGAAACATTGGAGGAAAGGTTCATAATCAATATATATAAACAATATCGTCGCCGTTGGTGAACTGAGAAGCCAGGAAGGCTACTACTGTGCTTCCCTCATGCCATGTATGTAATAGTCGTGAGCTGCCGACAATGAGTTTCTTGCATCAAAAAAGTTGGTATGATATAGTCCACAGTGTGTCCTTGCTATAATTAAGAGTATCATAGATAATTTTGGAATTATATTCAATCTTTGGGAGTGGGGTGTGAGAAGAAATAAAGATGCAGATCCCTTTTATTAGAGGCCAGGCCTCCGTCGGAAGAGAGTCTCCTATACCAAACCTTGCACTGAAAGCAGTGGCCATAATGTCCCCTGGATTATGAATAACCCATATGCCTCTCATGATACCGATTTCAAAGGACCATTATGAGTTTAGTTTCATCCCTATAGAAGGGGGTCTCTAGCAGACCCAACGACCCTTAGACACCATATTGTTGTCTGCCTGAGACGAATATTTTTATCAAATCACCTGCCACAAAGACGGTGCCACCTCCCATTTTTCTAGAATCACTCCAAGGTTAGTAATCATTAAAATTATTATAGAAATTATATCCTCCTTAGTGCACACCACACCTTCGATTTGGGATATGTTCCTAACCTCCCATATACACCAAATAGCCAACTGAGATAAGTATTTCCCTGGCCTTTTTCTCCAATTGGTTATTTCCCATGCCCAGGATCAACCTCTGCAGAAATGAGTAGCCTAGACAGATGGGTGAAGACATTGTAGTAAAGTCCCCCACTATATTCCAAACTAAGCCAGTCCAATATCTCTTGAAAAATAAATGATTGGTAGAGTCGAAGCTGGGGAGTAGGCAACAAGAGCTTTTTGAGACAATTAAAACCCATTTCTAGCATATCTCCACTTCTGTTGGAATGGAATGATGTAATATCCTATATATGTAAAAATTGTGCTTTAGAGAAATCCCTTGGTACCAAATGAGTTTCCCCCTTGGATCATGAGTGTGGGGATTCATGAAAATCAAAATGTAGGCCTTAAAGGAAGAGGATCTAGAGGAAGTGTCCTTAAACACTCCCTTGTCTGGTTCGTCAGAGAGCCTAATATGATGAAACATGTTGATCTAATATTTGTTAAGATCTGCTTGTGTAATGGATGGATGCTCACTAGTCTTTTTGAAATTAATTTAAGTAACCAAGATTCCAGGAAGGCCAAAAATGTTTCCAAATCTATTGTCAAGCTAGAATTTAATGTCTCCACCTTCGATGATCCATATTGACAGATTATAAAGACGGGGAATATGGTTTTTAATATTTCTCCACTGATAAGAACATTTTATACCTAAACTCTATAAGATATTCCTTAATTACTTCTTGATCACCCATTCCTATAGATTTTCCCATTCCACTTATGGAAAATCCATCCTTTCCAGGAGGCCGTTCATCATGACATTAACAATACAGAGTAAAATAACAGAATCATCCATAGGAAGAGACATTCTTTTCCAAGTTTCCCAATGACAATGTCCCTCTGAATGTGAGTCCAAAATTAAACCATTCAGGACCATCCCAATATTTTTAAAGATAGAAATTGGGAGCTTGGGAGCCGAGAGGACAAGAATTGGGATGGAGGTATATATTCTATTAACTAGATTGATCCTCCCCCCAAACAAGAGTAATAGTTTTAAAAAATTATTGATTCAGTCATTGATTTATCCCACCACCTAATCCAAAATCTTGATACGCAGCCTCATTGACGATATTTTGGATCCTATGTATTACATAGGGAGGGTCCTTATGCTGAAACCCAAGAGGGATTCAATGATGTGAGAAATTATCTCAGAGAAAAGACTCGATATGTAGGGACTACTTTAATATTTAATGATGAGTTTCCCATTCCATATTCATTATTCCTCTATGGTTCTATTGATACTCTGAATATATCAATAACATAAATTTATAAAAATGAACATATCATCCGCAAACATATGGTGGGATAGTTTCTGATAAGAAAAACAATAGTAGAAAGGTTGAATGGTACCCTTTTGAATTTTTTCTCAAATAAATATGAACAAAGCATCTTGATCCATGATATACAAACTGGTCTAGAGAGGGTAACCTTGTCTATGGCTGCAGATAGATATAAAAAACCATTTCTTTCTTCCCAAAAATCATATAGAAAACCATGAAGAACTCGAACATCTAATCATTATAACAGTTGACCTCCAATGGAATCACATTAATCCTAGATCCTTGATTATGAAAGACCACTCATGTTTTTCATATGCTTTCTCTATATCCTACTTTAGGGTCAAATTAGATCCCTAATATTTCCTATTAATATTTTCAATCATTTCCAGGGAAAAAACTATAGCACCTTGGATGGTCCTACCATTCATAATCACAAGTTATTCTATAGAGATCCAAAGTGGGTTATGAATACCAAGTATTCTATTAATCACTATAAACATAAATTTGAATGAAAAATTGCACATACTTATAGGCCAATATTTCTTAAGAGATAAAGGTTTGTTTACTATAAGAATGATAAAAATATAAGTCACACTATCCACCCAAGATAAGGTACAACCTCGGAAAAATAATTCATTTCCTCAATAATATACTCTTTCACTATGATCTATAATACCACATAGAAGGAGCTGGGGAAAATATTTGGACTGGGATCACTATCAGGATTTTTCACTTCCATTCCCTCCCAAATTTCATCCTCCTCCAAAATAGATTCTATGAAGAGATTGTGGGCCTCAAAAACAAATTTAATAATGTTATCAAATATAGTTGAATGTCCACTTGGTTTACCATCTTGCATGGAAGGGTTATGACTAGCTAATAGAGATTTAAAGAGAGCTTCGACCATACCTCCAACAACATTAGTGTCTGTAATGAAGGACTCATATTCACACAGGATATTTGGATGCCTAATACATTTTCAATTTTTATGAAATCATGATGGTACCATCTATTCCTGTCGCCTAATCGAAGCCACGGTGCATTGGATTTCTCCAATTTATACCGCTCTTGCGAAAGAATCATATCTTCATAAAGATTCCTCTTGTTATGGAGGGTGAAAAAGAAGTCATCATTGAGTTATTATTAATACCCATTCTCAATATGATCAATTTCATGTTTATGAAATTGCAGATGCTTCTACAAGAGAGAATGCCTGCTACCCTTGGAAAATAAGGACTCCTTCTGCTGCATCAGCTAGTTGTGATGGCTGATCCACCAAGAGCCTAGAATGGGTCAAGATCAAGAGGACATCACTTCATAGAGGAAGCTACTTTCTAATGTCTAGCTATTTGAGAACACAATGTGAATCCTCCCCTCTTCCCCTAACTCTAGGCGTATGACTACTGGAGAATGGTAATTGTGAGTGAGAATCAGGTGAGTGACTGATGCCATCGGAAAGGTGGATATCACTATCAGGAACACATCAATGGTACTTCAGTTTAATTTTTCGTGCTGAGAGAAAGAAAGTATAATACTTATATATATATATATATATCAAAAAAAAAATTGATTTATGATATCATATATATAATATATATTCATTAAAACAATTTTTAATACAATATATGTTGTGTATGAATGAATCATATAAATTTGAGGGGCCTATAGCCCACACTTCCAAAAATGAAATTATCATATGTACATAATACACAACGAAAAATGGTATATTCTAATAAAATTAATAAATAAATAATACATTATAAATATAATATAAATAATATGTAAATTAATATTTCAACATAATATCTATCATTTTAGGTGGTAATATAAGAAATAAAAATCATAGTTTTGTTGGGAAGTAGTTCACAGTACACAGAAAAAGTATGTTTGGTGCCCATTAGATGAAGGTTTCTGTCTGTTTAAGGGGAAAATTTTACATCCCAAAGTTCTAGAATTATCTCGATAATAGTTTTTTATATAAAAATATTATAACAAGAGTTAGAGTGGGTGGGGAAAGAAAATAAATGAAAGGATTTCAGAGAATATATTACATCTTTATTATGTAACTCCTTTGGGTTTATGTGAAATGAATTACTTGATTTTTATTTTGTCCATGGTATGGATTATGAGATGAATGGATGTATGTTTGGAAGTTATTTGGAATAAATATTCCAAACCTATGAGGTATGAGAGGAGTACGGATGTGGTAGAGGTGGTCTCCTTTTATAGGGAAAGAAAAGAACTCACTTTGAATGTTTTATGTCATGTTATGTGTACACGTGATATTACGTAAAATAGTCATATCAATATATCCTAAATATATTATTGAAGATTTATGGACGTTATAGTCCTAGAAAATGTGTTATGGAATGTTTTATAGGTATTTTGGGCTCTTAATATAAATGTTTTCTCCCCAATTAAGCTTAATTTTACCTTTGTCACCGTGATTAATTTTAATCACCATTACTAATAATTTTGGTAATAAAATGAAAATAATATAATTAGAAAATAAATATTATACTGATTAAAATTTTATATTTTGGGTTTGTGATATTATATTAACAATAGCTGAAAAATTAAGATTAATGAAAATCCCAAAGACATGATGAAATTATGTTTTTTTATAAAAGAAATATTATAAAAAGATTATTATGTTTTTATATTTAGGTACAATTAGAAAATGATAGAAATAAACTAAAATATATTAATAGATGTATAATTAATCTATTTTGACATTAAAATATGTTAATAATATAATTTACTATTAATTTTTATTTAAACGAAACATTAATATTAAACTAAAAAGAATTATTTTTCATTATTCAGCAAAAAATGATGATTCTCCGTAATATACCAAAACATTAACGTAACATAATTTAGACATTATAAATTATAAGATGTACATTATTTTATCAACATAAATTTAATTTTTTTTTTCAAATTGATTTATTATTAAAACATTTTCATCTGAAAAATTAGTATTTTTAAACATAAATGGACTTTACCAAAAATAAAATCTTTCATTGGAAATATGTTTTATATACAGAAAGTAAAATTAAAATTATTTTTTAAAATTAGGTATTAATATATTTATAGATATGTTTAATGACTAGCTTATAACTATATCAGTTAAACCATTCATATAATGAATTGATGTTTTGTACGATCTTCTATGTTGCGTGTAACGTATGCCATGTTGATGTTGTGTTAAACAAAAGCCATGTCAGTATAGTGTGTCTCATAAGAATAATTACTATTGGATTTGGTAAAATACAAATTGGTGTAATGTGAAAATAATTTTTTACTTAGTGATATAATAAATATATATATAGAATTATTTTTTAGTTTCACATGAAATAAAAAATATAAAAAAAATAAATTAATTCGAATGAAACTTGTTCACACAAATCATGGGTTGTTACAATAATGACCCCTTAGATGTTTTTATCCAATTATTGCCTAGATCATGTCTATGATCCTCCCAAAATGAGTATTTATTTAATAATAATCCTATGGATAATAATTTAGTTGTAGCAGGATGGAGGTGTGGCATCCTTCCAAATTATATCTAGGTTCATTTTTATGCATTGATAGATATATCATTGTTATGAGCTAACTATTCTAAATTCTTTATGTCTAGTGTTTTTTGTGTGTCCTAATGCATATTTTTATAATCATACATGTATTGTCTTTCCTCACACATGTCATGTCTTATTTAGATGATGACCCATTTAGTAGTGTCCTATGAGGATAGAGAGTTGGTGAAGCATAGCTTGATCCAGACGTACCAATGTGTTTTCTGAGTGTTATCTTTCATTCATAGTACCCACCCTTTGTGTCTACTGGATACAATTATGTATTAGGTTGCGCTTGTATTTGAATATTTTTTTTACTTTTTATAGTTTACGGTCACACTCTGACTATGTGATCAGAGATTTATGCTTGAATTAGTTTCATTTATTTTAAATTTATGTATTTTAAAGACTTGTATATGTTTATTTGTGTATAGTTACATTGGGATGTGGAATCCCATGTGTGTGGGGTGCCAACTCGGTGCTAAAAACCAGCACGTGCTGATTAGATGTGGGATTTGGGATGTCATAGTTCTATACACATTGTTTCGGGTCATGATATATTGATATTATAGAAATTTTTTCTTCCATATTACTAGAAACTATGTGATTAATTTGGGTTTTATGGAAAATAGTTATGTGTATCGGGTTTGTATTTTAGGCTAGTATGTAGAAGCTATCATATCTTTGCACCATGAATATGATCACCTACCATTAGAAATTGTGCATATAGAAATTGGTTGTATGAAAATCATTGGTAAATCCATCATATATAAATCTTGTGTGGTTTCAATGTCCTTCCTGGGTTATCTCCCATAATACACACTTTGACGATGGTACATCTTTTTTATTTCAGGATTCCTCTATGAATATAGCCATCCATGATTCCACTATGTCATCATACAGATGATCTACTATGTGATGAGGCTTCATTATATGAGGGTGTAATAGATATAGTTCCATCTAGTTGTTTACTAGGTATACCCACACCTGTTGAGAATTATCATGCACTGGAAGTTCCAACAAAGGATGCATTCTAGTTGAGTACATATATGGGTTCCAAAGGCCATGAACTCCCAGGTTTATGTCCGATACATACCCCCCATGTGGAAATGAATTGTCTAGAGGTAGTAAATTATGTTTTCCTCATTATGAGCACACATACATATTATATTATAATCCTCAAATTAGGTCTTTTTCTATGATCCACTATGGGATGGTATTGTTAGTGACTCAGTAATTGGATGAGACAACTCTCTCTTGGTTATAATTTTACCGTCTCATTAAGGAGGGGTTTTATTTGAATAAATTGTTATTAGTTATCATACACGATATTTTACATCTACAGTGTAGTCGTTTGACCGTGGTGGAGTTTTCAGTGAGGTTTTATAGTCTCTTACGACACACGATATATATTATGTATAATATATTTTTCTAATAATAAACATTTGATCACATATTACACTGTGAAATTAGGGCCTTAGTGAAATCAATCAACATTACAACTTATGATTAATTATCGGAGAGAGACTTAGTGGTACATAGATTCATGGAAGATGATGTGGATATAGTGTATAACATTAGTGGGCATTTATGAACTAAGAAATCGATAATTGGTGGTTGACGATATTTGCATGGGACCAATCATTCTAGATACAAAATGGGAAAATCGCAGGATTGTGGATTAGTTGTGAAGGGATCTCATAATTGACTAAACTATTTGAGGGGGAGATGAATTTTGTCCCATGATAGTCTATGACATCTAGAATGCGATTTTCTGATCCATCACATAGCTGAACTCGAGATATTTATGGGACCACTGAGGAAGTGACATGTGAAGGATCATGGTGGTCCTTAGGGATGCTCTAATAGAAGAGGTTCCATTAGAGAAACATGTGGTGTGTCAAAAGTTCGAGTTATCGCCACAAACACCCCTTGTGTCCTGGACAGAATTAGGTAGTTGGCGGTCATTGGAGAGTATTCCCACAAGCTATGTTCGGTCTATAACCTTGAGCATCTAGGGATGCCATGTGGTAGAATCTATGTCTATTATACCATTGTTTTTGTATTAATAGACATATATTAGAGTCATTCATTTTGTTTGAAATCCCTAGTCCAAGGCATAGATATTAATGTTATGCCTTTTTCTCAACCCTACTTGTTGGAGACTCTGACATGTGGTAGATCAGCAATTGTGCACCTTTTAAAAATTGAAATTTTACACATTATGGAAATTGATTTGTATGAGATATCTATGTAATATTAATGATGCCTTATGATAACATCTTATGTATTTATTGGATATCTAAATTTAAATACCATATTGATTTTTTAGGTAATGGATGTGGTTTGGCATTATCAGAGAAAATGATACCTCGATAGGGTTGGATAAGATCAGGCATAGGTGATGGAAACCAATTACACAAAAATAGTATAAAATGACTATTTGAGGAAAATATATTATGGTATACTAGTTCCCTAAGGTGGTAACAGTGTATTAGGACATTATTCCTTTGTACATTCAAGGATTACCTCCATGTTGAGAGCTAGATTTGTACGACAAAATAAACCTTAATACGACCTTGGTATTTTCACTAGTATATCTGATGGATATCATAGATCAATATATGATGATTATATTTTTTATGAATTTTAGGATAAGGTATTTGTGATACCTAGATCATCCCCATGAAAGCCCCAATTTTATTCACTAAGAACGAGGATTGAAGATTATGGTTATGTGTAGATGACCAGTGCTTGAAACAGTTAATCATGAAAAATAAGTATCCATTTCCAAGGATCAATGACCTCTTGGATTAGTTTATATTGTAATTATGGTTCTCAAATATATAATTCATATTAGTCTTTTATCAGTTGTGAGTATTGGATGAGGATATATTGAAGAGGAAATTCAGTTCTCGTAATATACACTAGGAGTACATGATTATTCCTTTTAGTGTGATGAATTCCCTATAAATTTTCATGGAACTCATAAAACATATAATTAATCCATTATTAGAATAGTTTTTGGCTATCTTCATCAATGATATCCATGTGTTGTCAGTTTAATAGAAGGATCACATGAGACACTTGAGTATGATCTTGGACACACTGTGAGAGCAAAATCCTTATAGAAATCTACTAATGTGAAAATTATTGCTATGATAGGTCCAAATACCGAGACATGAAATATTATATGTGGGAGTGGTACTACACCATAAATGGTTTAGGTAGTACTGGAATGGGATCCAACAAAATGTGTTACTAATGTGAGGTGTTTTTGTGAGATTTCAGTTTACTATCAGAGGATTGAACTTGATTTATCTAGGGTGGTAGCACCCTTGATATATTTTACTCAATATGGGAATCATTAATATTAACATAAATGTGCCAATATTTTTTTTCAAACTAAGGTGGATATATATGACTGCTCCCACATCGAGATTGATAATGAAATTTATTCAGAATATAGTTTTTTGTGATATCTCAGGGACTATACATGGTTGTGTTATGCTGTAGATGTACACAGTGATTGTATGTTGTTTGATACAGCAGATAAAACATGGGCATAATTACATTAACCGTTATTTTGAGTTATTATTATTTCTCATCACATAGAATATGTGGTGAATCTATCATATGGGGAAGAAATTTATCATCTACTCTGACCATAAAGGTCTCAAATATAGCTTTTTGATATAAGGATATTAACATGAGATAGAGGAGATGGATTGAGTTTCTCCATGACTAAGGTTTCATGAATTTATAAACTTTAGTGAAGTGGAAAATGGAAGAAGATTCAATTAGTATGAGATCTTGTTTGTGAATATAGGCTGAATTGTTAGAGTTGTTAGACTAATAGTAGATGTCCTTAGTGGAAAAGGATAGTGCATCATATCATTATTTTATGTTTCTAATCCATTTCTTTTACAACATATTAGGGAAGGTCATTATAGATATATTGATTAGTAAACCATACACACTCAAATATCTACTACATGTTCTCTTGATGGATATACTGAATGTGGGGATCATGTTATCCTTTTCAAAGGACAGACCATAGTACAATTGACATTCTGATAGCGGGTGATGATGGTTTTCCAAACATCCCTTTTATTGGAACATATATTTGTGGGAAAGATGTGATGGGCCCTCAAAATATAGTTTTGGTGGCCAAGAATAAAGACTTTTGTTGTAGAGTTGTAACTCAATGCCTCACATTTTAACATGTGATGGATAAGCATCAGATTCCATCCGGTTTATATTAACCTCTTAAGGTTCCATATTAGATGTGGTTTGTGATTTTCCTGGAAATTATGATCGGTTACCTTGCATGTTCTTGGGACACAATCCCATCTAAGTAATCATAGACTAACTCTCAGTGTATTAACACTTCCAATCCATTTGAGAGAAGAGTTCAATAGAGTGCTTTAGAATCTTATACATGAAATACAAAGTTTTTATCCTTGTAGTTCCCTTGATAATCATTTAAAATTTTGATGCATGCTTCTTTTTGTTATTATGGAGAAGTTTTATGATCTTATTGGTAATAATTTGTGTTTGAGAATGGAGTTTAACCATTATACTGATGGCAAGCTTTATCAACCCATTCAGGCCATGTTGTATATACAATGGGCTTGGAAGATGTATTTTGGGAGTTTTTGGTAGTATCACCTTACCTTTGTGGTGTTTTTATACAAAAAAAAGATATCATACAACTAGTTGTATGGAATGAATATAGGCCTTTAATGGGTGACCCTATAGGTCACCACATTTTTAGATAGATCCAGGAATGTCTTCACTCATGGGTTTTACTGATGGTGCATGGTATTGAAGGGATGTTATATATCATGTAGGAGTAGATGTGGAATTCATATATCTATCATAGGTTGATCGTGGAATGATAATTAAGACATATAAAGTTTTGATAATGGATACCATGTGTTTCTAAGGGTTTCACCTCATTCTGTATTGAGTATATTTGAAATGGGTGTTAATTTATCTTTTATATTCATTTGATAATCCTAGATGTTTCATAAAGATGGTGAGGAGTCATACCACCTATCACTACTACCATTGTCGGACCGAGTACAGGACATCTTCCATGTGTTGCAGCGTAGGAGGAATGTACATGACCTAGCACATGTTATTAAATGGGGATATCCAAACATGGAATATTGAAATACATTTGGTGAGTTCCCATTGGCAATTGAGGATCCATATAAATGGATCCTTTCTTGGATATCAATTCCCCCTATGCATGCCTGGTGGAAGCATTAGAATCATCAGCAGAGCACTTGGGAGTGGGAGACCTAGATGTGATTCCAGTACCGTATTCATTTTGATCATGTTATTCTCATTTTTGAGAAAAATCTACAAGAATGGTTGTATGAAATGACTCTATTTTTTTCCAAGAATTTATTTAAAATAGATTATTATTTAAACTAGGTGTAGAGATGACGTGACATAATAGTTCCTAGAATTCATTGAATTTATTTTTGAAATATATTAATTATAATAATTTTACATGAATAAAGTTTTCATGAAAAATTGGAATAATTATTGAATGGTGTCCCATATAAAAGATATTAGGTCACCATTGAGTACAAAATATGTGTCTTACCAGAGGTGTGACCTAGTATTTGTCGATATCACGGTTGGTCTTGAGTTCCATCATTGGAGAATAATTAAATATATTTATTTATATTTATTTAATTATTAAATTAATGTACTAATCCTAATGGTGTTATATTTATACACTTTTTGGAAAAAATTTCAGGCTTAACCCCATAACCCAAAACTTTTAGAGGAGTTGGTGGAGAGATAATTGGAGAAGATCTTGGTGAATGACATCGAATTGAGGACTAATAAAGGATATTTTCACTATAAGAGTTCCTATAACTCACCGTTAAAGGTAATACAGAATCATTGTTTTTCATCATTCAATCCAACCTCATGTATGGACACTTTATTTTTGTAATTCCATTCATTTATTTTATATTGGTAATAAATAGGTTAATTACATAAAAATTAATTTATTCATGCATTGATAATAGTTTATGTATTTCTCCCCCATTTCATTGTTTTTTTATCACATGTATTTTCTTGGTCCCATGGTTTGACGATTACCTGGTACTCGATTGTTTCTTTCCTGTTCATCAGTGAAATAGATCGATACCATATGAATAGCTTGAAAAGGAGGATTCTACATTTTGGACTAATGAAGAGGGTGGATAATTCAATTTGGAACGATACCGAATCTGACTGAGTAATTCAATTTCCATGATGGATATAAAATTGAAGATCAGGAGGTCGGAAGATTTGGCTCGATAATGGTGTTTTCGGAGAATATCTGAGATCATATCCTCACAATTGATTGTCTAAAGTAGTATCCAAATTCAAATCAAAAAATTCATATGAAATTGAGATAATGAAAGTTTTCACTAACAAATGGAGACGAACCAAAGGTTTCTAGATATATTTGTGTTAAAAAAATGTAATTCAGGATCACACACTCTATGGTACCATGTTGATACAACGGAATGGATTATTCAATAGATAGATTTATCATGTTGTGTGTCCCTATCACATTTTATTTGACTCATCCTAGGGAACCTGATGTTTAAATCCGAGCATACATGGGCACTAGAAAAATAATGTACATTGACATGGCCAGTGTATATAGTCATAGACCTCAGTGCATGGTCATGGAAGAACGAAAACAAAAAAGTGTCAGTAAATCTCCACAAACTATGTAATATTTATGCACATTAGTTATTTGGATATTTTTACACTCTATGATGAAATATCACAAAGGCATAACATGGGATGGATGCACACAATGATTACCTATATAACACATCATCTTCTAACTTCCAGGATAATTTGAGCACCTAATTTTGTTAACATAGAACAATATCTATTGAATGTGTTCCATAATTCCATCCACTTTATTGTATAGTTAAAAATTAAATCCAAATTTTTGGATTTTGACCCCCTCTAGATGATGAGTCTCAAAGAGAGTATATGGGGTTCTTTCATGATACTAAACTAAGATTCACTGTCATTTTATACCCTGTATGGATTTTTTGGAATCAAAATTACCTTCTGGACCAAGTAATAGAACATCAATTTTGTTAGTTGTTTCTATGGGTTTGCGGTATCATTTTTATACAATCCACTAAATAGAATGCTGATCCATACTAGGTTTTGAAATCCCATGGAGATATTGCATGTGATCCCCTATCTATGTATCACGGTCTTCTGAGACTATAGAGCATTCAAGGGCAAGGAATAAATTTCATGACCTTTTTAATGACTGTATTAGTTGATATAATATATCATGTAGTGAAATATCCTTGAACAAGTAGCGCTTCAAATGCAATCCTTTGGATGGTTGTTTGGATATGAACACCGAGATGTGTATTGTAATTTAGGAGTACATGTAGGTTCTTTTTGTTATGAATTTTTTATATACGTTTCTTATAAGTTAACTATTATTTATGATTCATGATTATTTTATTTTTGAAGCCTTATTGGTTATTATTATAAAAACCAATATATGCACTCTTCCTACACATTTTGTGTTGTGTATTATGAATAAATCATTCAATTTGATAGTGTACTAGGAGGATTGGGAGCTGTTGGGGTTTAACATTAGTGAGACATGCCATAGTCTTTTATGAGTGATTTTTTTTATCATAGTATACTCACTTGGAGAAGGTTTGTCTCACAATATTTTTTGTTTGGACATATATTTTTCCAGAATTTTAATTTACAAAATTACTACCATACTCTAATTGTGGGATCATAGATGTATGCATTCATTGGAAGAGTTATTTTACATTTCTGCACTATATGGGATTGGATATTTTTACATTTTTATAGCTAAATCTGGGTATTTCCTCTTATGTGTGGGATATTCCTACCCAATCATGGTCTCCATCACCTGGAATATTAGATGTTAGATTGGGGAATTCATCATTCTGTCCATGTTGGGATAGTTCATGATAACTAAAATCAAGGTTTAGTTATCCATTGGAAACTATCATGAGAATAATTTCATCACAACCCTAATTGTAAGAATACAATAAAATCATAATTTTTTGGTAATTTTCAAAAATTATCTATCATAAACCAATGATTCATATAAGAATTATTATATTTTTAGAGACCCTATGAAGTTGTTTCCTTATTATGGGGATTCCCTCCTTGATTATTACTTCCCACTCTATTATTTTTGGTTTTATACTATGGATGGAACCCAAAGGACATATGTTAATGGTTAATTTGTAGGAAAATTCAATGATTATAATCTTACGAATCAAAATTTTATCAGAATGCGAACAAAAATAATTATTTCTATGATCACATATCATTATTAATATTTGAAACATTTTGAGTTTCCAAATGAGAAAAGGATTGAAAAATAATCATTTGATTTCATCATGACCCAACTGCCACATTCATTTAGTGGATCTACCAATCCAATAGTAACTGAAATTTTGATTAGAACCACTAAAAATATAGTTTTTTTCTCTAGTACATATTACATGGAATATTTATTTGGGATTTTTCTCATTTCAAAGGATAGGTAGGTCAATAGTGGAATATTTTCAACAACATGAAGAAACATGATGAAATTGACTCAATGATTTTGGATGAATATAAAAATTTATTCATCAAAAATGAATATAAAAATTTATTCATCAAAAATGAATTTAAATTTATTATTAATTTAAAAATAGAGAAATAAGTTTTTTTAGTAAAAATAGGATGATGAATCCATTGATGACCATGTGGATAATTTTACATGTCATGTGAGTTATGATTCTGGTAGTATCATCTAACCTAATACAATGTTTGATTGATTATTTATTAGCTTAAAACCATGTATCTGAATGGTGTTTTCCATATGAGACTTTAACAACAATAAATAATTTTTTCTATGTTCTGTCAATATGAGGATTGAATTTTTTGTAACCCTTTAATATCATGGTTTTTATAAAAAATGATGAATTGAATTCAATGGTAATTATAAAAACTATATAGAGAAGAATATGATATTTCCTTTATACTCTACCTGTAAAATAAAACATCATGGGAATTATATTTAGGGTAATATTAAATTTTTCAATTGTGTAAAGGAAGTTCATTAGAAAATTAAATGCTGAAGTGATGGGAAGATGTTATGTAATGATTTAAATAAGGTGAATGATCAATATAATTAACCACCCACACTCTATTGTTTTAAAATCAAGGAGTACGGGAACTATTCTTACAATTTCCCAAATATGATAGTTAATAAAGATGATAGACCTTAATAGCCTATTAATCCTATAGACAATGGGAAATTTCTAGATATCACCTTTTTTAAACGGTGTGATGATGACATTTAAAATTTAAAAATACCATCCACTCAAAATCTTCTAATGTTTTATTTGATTCTGGATCTACCAACCCATTTATATGTAAATAATTTTTTAATGGTATCACAATATCACCTCAAAAAATTCATTTTCAATTAGTCATAAAAACCACTAATTGTATTATGATCGAATCCTAGGTCTCGGATTTTTCTTCGATTGATGTTTTTCAGAATGGGTTTTTTAAAAATATTTTCATTCATCCTATAGTTTAATTTGATAGTATTTTAGAAATGGGTTGTATTTATTTAGATAAATCCCACATCAATTGTCATTTAAGGGAATATACAATTTATATTTTGAACCAACCTATGATCCCCTATAAGTGTGATGAAAAAATGAACTATATTGATATTACATCAAATATATGCTTTGAGATTACTATTAAATAGAATAATTTTTCTTATATGATTGGGGACAAACTCAACATCAAATGTATGAATATTATGACAGTGTTAATTTATTTCTATAGAGAAGATCTACCTGGTATTCCACTGACTCATGATGATGAGTTTAAAATGTTAATCATTCATGTTGCTACAAAAATATCCAAAACACCATATAGAATGGACCCGATTATGATTCCTAAATTGATGAAGAAAATCTAAAA
Organism: Viscum album; assembly: GCA_963277665.1. NCBI lineage: Eukaryota > Viridiplantae > Streptophyta > Magnoliopsida > Santalales > Viscaceae > Viscum > Viscum album. Next base: position 2,014,296,782 of record OY728157.1, read on the forward strand.
TAATATTAACAATGCAATTTTTTATCCAATTACATCACATTAGAGAACACTTGTTCTATTTTCTAAGAAGAAATAATGAACAATGTGAGTCTAATTTGATTAATGAGAACATAAAAATTTCAATATCATGAAAAATAATATATACCCAATATTGATGACATGTTTAATAAACTATGGGAAGAACAATACATTTCACTATAAGAATGTTGTTTTGCATACTATAAATTGAGAGTCACGAATGAGGTTATACCCAAGTTGAAATTTCAAACAAGATATATACATTATAAATTTATAGTGAATCTATTTGGTATTACTAATGCCCCATTTATCATTGTGGATTAAATGAATATTGTCATTATAGATTCCCTTGATCAATTTTAGTGGGTCTTTATAGATGATATTTTTAGATATTCAAATATAGAGGAATATTATTAATATCATTTAAAAAAATTTATGTTGAACATGATAATGTAAGATATTTGTTTTAAATTAAAAAAGTGTGCGTTCTACATTTATAATGTTTGATTTTTTGGATCAAATAATCCGAATTGATAAAATATTAGTAGACCCTTAAAACAATGATTCTATTTCACATTTAACCAGACCAACCACTATTACTGTGATCTATAGTTTTGTTAGTTTAAATTATTCTATTGATAAATATTAATGATTTTTCAGGAAAATCTAATCCACTCAAAATGTTAACTCAAAAGACATCCAAGATCATCCAGATGGATTAATATGAAGAATTTTTTATAAAACATATGATAAAGATTGTTATAGCACTAGTTCTTACACTACACTACATTACAGAATGGTTTGTAATCTATATTGATGATCAAATAAGGTACATTCATGGTCCTTCATGTTGAGAGATATGGTAATCTCTTTTTATTTATGACAATTGAATTCCTTTATGAAAAATTACCCAAATAATTATTTACAGTTTGTGTCATTAATTTTTTCATTAAATATATAGAGGATGTAATTATAAATAGATAAATATAATATAAATTCTGATCAAAAATGTCCAAAGTATATATTCATAAAAAATAGATAATTAAAACTCTATAATATGGTTTTAATTTATTAAATATTATGATTTATCAACTCATTACAACCCTCGGAAGGTGATGAAGGTGAAAAATTCTCTGATTCGAAATAATATTTTTTTGATTTTCTATGATGTGGATCAAAAAAGGACTAATTATAATAGAAATGAAATGGATGGAACGTCAAATATTAATTTAAGGGGAGAAATATAATCTAGATAAAATTAGTGTGCATACATCTATTAAAGTAAATATTAAAGAGGAATAAAAGGAAGGATTATAGATACAACAGAAGGTGAGAAATATTCCTATGTTTATCCTTGATTGTGATGGAATAATAATATTTTGGAATAATGTGTGTGTCTCTTTAGTAAATTATTTTAAAGAGCTAATGTATGAAGATAATAGTTTTCTATTCTATATTAATCTTGTAAGTATGAATTTTAATATAGAATTGATAGAGTATTTTTTATGGTATGGATTAAAGAGATATTTTACAATGAATGTTTATTAGTTATTAGTGTGTCAGTAGTTTAAGGATGATATACAATAGTTTATGGGGAGGTTATAACCATTACATATACCATAATTTAAATGAAAAAAATATGGATTATTTAATTGGACTCCCCAAAACATCTATAGGGAATAATTCTATTTCGGTTATAGTATGCCATTTTTCGATGTAATAACATTTAATTTAAATTAGATAAGATTTGTATCTTTACCAAAATACATGAATATAATTTATGGATGTTTTAATATTTCATGTTGTACAACTATCAATTGTATTAGATCGGGATATGAGGATTACAATAAAGTTTTACATAATTACTTACACAGATATGTATATATAGTTATGTTTTAGCACTACATATCATCCATAGAAAATATAGTTTGTCGAATATTAAAAATAAATCACTAAAAGACATGTTGAGATCTTGATGTATGGATTTAAAAGGTGGTTGGGACCAACACCATAATTTGGTGGAATGTTATTCAAAAAAAATATTTCACTACAACATTTAGATGGATCATTAGGTATCCCTCTATAGTTAGAAGTGAATAACTTAAACATGATGGAATAATGTTATAGGAAGGAATATATTGTGACATAGACTAGCTAAGGAAATAATAGAAAAAGATATGTCCATTAAATAACACATAAATGAGACAAAGATTTGATGAAACATTATTGTTACAATTTTTAGAAAGGTCTAGAGTTTAATGTGGGTGAAAATGTATTTTATAAATATCTCACTAGAATAGGGTGATGAAATTTACAAAGAAGAGAAATCCAAGACCTAGTTATTTTGGTCCTTTTGAAATTATTCATCATATAGAGATGGTATCTTACAAATTGGTGTGCACAATAAATCATTATCAAGTCAATGACGCGATCCATGTATATCTCTTGAGGAAGTACATACCTGAGTTTTTAAATATTATAAACTCATAGGTCATTCAACTAAAGTATGATATTTCTTATTAAGATAAAATAGTAGAGATTATTGATCATATAGAGAATTTTATAGTAAAAAATTCAACTCCCCTAGTCAATGTTTTTTGGTGAAATAATAAAATTAAAAGAAGCTATGTATGAACATGAAGATGTAATTTTTTGACCAATGATGCTCCAAATGAAGCTATGTAGTGGTACCAAAGATTATCCCCATGGCAATTAAGTATGTCAGTATCATGTTCGAATATTTTGGGATGTTATATTAGATCTTAAATAGACAGGGGGTAATACCTAATACTCATCCTGTTTTAGTGTTCCAGTTGAGCGTAGCCCCATTTTAGTGGGCAGTGGGGTATCTGGTCTGTTGTCAGGAGCATCATGGGATTAACAGTAATGAGGTATAAGTATCCTTAATTATTTGTATTAGTGTTATTAATTTAGACGATGAAAAAAATATTATGAGGGGTATAATATAACACCCTGATATTTTTATGAAGTATCTCACATTAAATAATTTTATTTATTTGATTTCTTTGATTACATGAAACAATGAGTTTAAACGAACTGCAATGTATAGTTAAATTATAATTTTTTTAAATGAAATTTACAACATATCCATTTTATTGGTTGGTAAAAATATTAATAACTTAATTTAGAAACATTAATGGTTATATATGTATAAAATTTGTTCATTTCATTCAATTGATTATAAATTAAATTAAAAATCACAGGAATGATAAAAAATTGTGAAAAATAGTTTTTATGTGTGTTATGTATTTTTATCACATTAAATTAAATTAATCACCATTTTAGAATTATATTAATTTAATTTATATATTATTTACTTGATCCAATATTTTAAATAATCAAAAAATATTTTTTAGGAAAAGGATACGAATAAATATAGTTTTATGCATAAAATGTATTTTATCTAAAAAAGCATGTTTTGTCTGTCATATTAAATTTTATGTTTATATTTCCAATTTATAGTTATATAAATATATAATATTAATTACATATTAAGAATCAAATGGTATGAATTTGGAAAAAGTACCATACTAATTTTGGTTTATTTGATTAATAATTTTGATAAAATTTATCAACTCAATAAATGGTAAATCAAGTAAATATAGATTTTAAATACAAGATAAGATAGTAATTATTCATCAAAATTATTATTTGATTAATAAGATTAGTCACTTAAAACATTGATCTCAAAATTGAGATTTTTAATGGACACTTTTCCATGATGATGACTTATATATTATTTTCCTCAATGAAAGTTAAAAAATGTCTCTATGTATGTTTTTAATATAATTTATGTGTCCACATTGGGGGAAATTAAAGTTATGGAAGGCTAAAAGGTTTTATATTAATATTACTTCAATTAATTTTCATGATATAACATTATTTTGTTTATAATTATATAGTGGCCATAATTTGATATGCAACACCGATGATGTATGTCTCCATTTAAAAAAAATATTTTAATAATATTAAAAGTCATATAATCTACATGATTTAATGTGACCTAATAATTATCCAAAATTATATAAAATATTTGGGAGACATTAAATCATTATATTCTAATTACCAATTTGTTTATGTGTTTAATGTTAAATAAAATGGGTAGTTTAAAAATTTAAAATAATTATATATTATGAAACTAATATTTTATAAAATTATATAAAAATAATATTATTATTTAATTAAGACATTCCGTTTATTATATGGTTTAATATTTCCTCAAATTGTCATTTTTGACCAATTTTTACCATATAAGGAGAAATAACACACCTTTTAATGTGAAAAGGGTGTTATTGTAGTTAAAATAAATATATTTCAACTAGGGGTTAATCGAAATTTGATGGTTTAAAATAAACACAAAAGAATTATTAATACAAATTTTCAATTTTTTTAAATCCCTCTCAAACTGTATCTTTGAATCCAATGACATTTTGAAGAATTTAGGTTGATTATTATTTTTTTTGGGAAATCTCAAAAGTTACCCCCACAAAAATTTTAAAATGGCACAAATTTCCTAATTTTTTAGCAATAATTAGAATTTTATATAGGCAAAACCTTTAAAATTTACCTTATGATATTAAATATCCATTTATTAGAGTATATTTTCTACTTATAATACCATCCCTAGATCCCATTGGAGGCTATATGATGGATTCATTTATAAGAAGAGGAGATCTCGTTAACTAATCAATTTTATCAACACTTCATTAAATAAAATAAATATATATTATGAATCATAAAATAATAAATGAATTATAGTAATGATAAATGAAATTTATATAGATTATAATAAAACCATTAAACACCATCTTTTATATCAAACAATAAGTGAACATACCACTCATGTGTGTGTAGGACTAATTGTATCCACTATGAAATACAAGTCAATTTACCCCACCATATATTATAGATGGTTATTTTTATATATTTAATTATTATATATTATAATAGTTATGAAATCATATTTATTTAACAATAATATAAAATCAACCTTCATATCATAAAATCCTTTGAGAAACAATAAAGTCACTCATGCATACGTGTGGACTACCACCTATATGATGTGATATGATTTTAGACCACTTATATTTTACATATATTGTAGTGAGGATGAATTTTTTAAAAAAATATGATATATATTATATAATAGAATTTTTTTAATAATAAACTAATATATACTATTTTTAATTCAATCTGCGGAAAAATGAAATGGTGTTCTTGCATAATTATGACCATCCTCTCCATGAGAGATGTGATTCATTCTTATATATCTAAATATTTTGGATGAATATATATATATATATATAATGAATAAATATTATTTATATATCATGATAATTTTTTTAATAATTTGACCAATATAAATGTAAATATATTGGAACTGCTGAACCGATATACACATGTTAATTACAACAATTCCTACCATGAAATAACAATTTAAATATTTAATTATGGGAAAATAGTGGTGTTGAATTAGTTTAATGGGATAATATTTGATATTATAAGTATAATAATAACATTGGATTATAAAAATTAAAAATTTAATTAATTATTCAATAGGTTAGAGTTTTTTCATTGAAAGAAAATTTGTGGTTAGGGTTTATTCAATAATCTCATCAATATTTCAGATTATTTATATCTAAATATCCACTGGTGAATATTTTTCTACCAAATCTATTTTTTATAAAATTGTTTTCCAAAATATTTATAGTAATAACCTAATATTAATTAATTTTATTTCTATGCATATTTCACTTTTTACAAAATGGATATAAATGAGTATTTTTATCTTGTTCTAAATGATGTAATTTGTGTTTTTTCTACAATAATAGGGAATGATTTTTTTTTTAAATTTCATCCATGAATTATTATTTTTTACATTGTGAATAAATTCTTATTATTATATTCCATTTAAATGTTATAGGGTTCTTCAAAAACAATTTTTTTCCACTTATAAAATTGCAGATTTAAAAAAAATATCTTTAAATGGAATGGTAATTTTCTTCATGAATTTTTCCAAGTGAGCATCCAAAATCATTTTCCATATACGATGAAATTAATTGATGAAAATTTTTTATTAATAGGGATATAATCTAAGGGTAGGATATTTATTTTTTCTCTGGATTATTTATGTCTATGTAAATGGATAAAATTTTTATGAAACCCATTTATTTTCCATGGCTTATGTTATGTTGAAATGTATGTGAAATCCATTTATTTTCCATGAGGTATGTTATGATGAAATGTTTTATGAAACATATTTATTTTCATGGGCTCTAATATGATGAATTTTAACTAATATTATGGCATTTATTTGTATGATTCTCATTTTGGGATGTGTTTGACCTATATATCCTTCCGATGAATTGTGTAAATATGGTTATCTTTGAGAGAAATTAGATTATAAGGGGTAGATAACCCTAGTCCTCAAGGGAATTTTTCCTCTATGATAGTTTTTGGAGTGAACCATGGCTACGTTGATGGGTTTTGGAGTAAACCCATTCCACTGTGATACCTTTTTAAGGGAACCTTGACTATTAGGATAATTATTTTGTATTCTTATGTGTATGAAAAAAAATCCTATTCTAATGAATATATTATGATAATATGGTTCATGTTCTTTGATTCTTTTATGATTCAATTGTTTTGAAGATCCATTATTTATATAAGGAACTATGATTATAATATTTTATTTGTTGAGTGTGATTTTGAAACATTATGATCTGGTTCTTATACCCTTAAGTACATGTTATTCATATGTGATCATTGATATATTCCTTGTTTACCATTAATAAGAATCTATGATAAGTATTTTTGTATGTTTCCTTCCCATAGGTTATGATACATGTTATTAATTATGGTATGTCAATGAATGTTGATAGATACGAATAAATGAGTGGGATACTATGATGATATTTTGTGAACAAATTATTTATTTTCCATGATTCCAAAGAAACATGACGTATATAATCAAGTCATGGATCAAAATATTATGTAATTAATATTCATCTATTAAGACATAAAATCTATAAATTTAAATTATGGGTCTCTATTATTTCAATACTAAAAGGCCTCACTCTATTTCTAGGTACCCAAAACACATCCTTAGTTTAACTCCAAATAAACGACACACCATGCAAAAATACCCAGTCCACAACTCATAATTATCACTAAAGAATTATCATGACACTCAATGATGACCATGCTTTCAAAAACATTCAGTATCCATCATCAAATTAACACTCATTCCAATAGTACTCCCCACCATGTAGACTATAGAGACCCGTATCTTGACGTACATGGACATTACATTACTTTTACGGAATACTTATTACATAACAAAAGCACACACACAAGGATCGTAATAGTTTAGTGTCTTTCGAAACTTGGAATGTAATCTTCTAATCATGGTGAAAGATCTTCAACATCTCCCATAAAGATATTACCTTTTTTTCTTACCTAAAACCTTTCTTTATATCCTGGGGAAAAGAAAACATAAAAGGGAGATCTCAAATGCTCAGTAAGGGTAAACAAAAGAAAAATCAATTACATCATATTCATAAGAACATAACATTTTGAAAATCATAACCTGCAAAAGAGAGCATAATTTCATAACATGGGATAAATCATGGCAGTGAAATTTAATCACAATAACCATAACTTAAAACATGAAACATTATGGAATACACACATAATCATAGAGAATCATTTCTTGTTAGTCAAGACTCATTGCCAAGACTATCTTAGTGGACAAAGTCCCTTTCTGAACCGAGTCACCCTCGTTTCAGTCCTGTTTCACAGAACCGGTATAACCTACCATTCCAGCCATGTCAATCTCATGAGATATAAAATATTTATCCAATGCATTGGAGAGAGATATAGGTCCCACCCATCTCATAATGATACCATTCTTATGTGTGCCACAAAATCATAAATCATACATCATTGCATAACCCATGTAATAAAATTGGGATTCTTGAAACATCATGTCATCATAAAACAAATCATATAAGGTAAATGACTTCATAAAAATAATTCCCTCACAAGATAATCAAATCAATGTAATAATAGGGATAAAAACAGAACCCTATATTATCTTATATGGAAAATAATTTTGATAAAACATTTGAACTCCATTCTTGAGGAAAATATCCTTTCTACTTCAAAAACACTTTTCTTTTCTTAACATGTCATACAATTATAAAATAAAAGAAGATTATTAAAAATAAACTTGAAAACTTATAAATGATGATAATGTTTTAAAAATCCATTCTTGCCGTATAAGTTAAAAAAACATTCTTCTCGTACTTTCATCGGAAAAGTCAAAAAGTACCTCGTACGAAAAATGACAAAAGATTCCTTTCATATACTTTACTAAAAACTCACCGAAGGGTAAAATTGGATTAAAAAAACTGTACATGGATGGAAATAATATTACATTTTGAGGAAACATGGATGTGGATGATAAAATACACCCCAGTAAATCTCAAAGTATAAACAATCTCGGATAAAAATGAGATTGTGATATTTACCTTACCTTTGGTCGGATTTGCTTCGTAAGTGTCTGAACCTCCTGTATAATGATTTAAATAAAGTAATTGACTTATTATAGAATCATATTAATTGTTATGATATCATATGTGGTTCACCTATGACTTTATATTACCCGTTCTTTTGTAAATTCCATGTTAAAGAAGTGTTTTGGGTAAAATCGTTTCATTTGTCATCCATGTTTTGACTTGTAATTATTCATATGATTACTAAGATCATGATTACTTAATTCCAGAATATAAAACATTATTTATATATAATATATATTAATAATATACATATATATAATAAATCAGTAAATGGAAAGAAATACACCGTTCATGGAGACGGTAGGCCGTACGTACGCATGAACGCTGTTTTCGTTTCCTTATTGAACTGAATGGAATTAAGTAGATGAAATACATATATATACACATAAATCCAGTATCATTATTATGTCATATATTTTATGATTACTTATTATATGTACTTTATAATCATTCACGAATGGTTAAAGTGGAGAATGAATCTCATCGCGTCGTGGAGACGGTAGTCCGTACGTACGCACGAGCGATGATATCATATCCATAATTATTGAATTGAATTTGAGTGGATGATACAATATATCAGAATAATTATGATGTTATAATAACTATGTATAGTTATTCTTTACACCATAATACCCATCCATGTAATGTGTTGATGGAAAAACAGATTACACCACGGCGTGGAGACGGTATTCCGTACGTACGCACGCACGTTGATTTCGTTTTCCATAGGATGGATAGATGGTGAATTAGGATTGTTTCATACTTATAATAACATATCAGTATATGAGTGATACTGATTTTATTACTTAATAATGAAACAAACTAAGAAGAATAAGTGGACGAAGAAATAAAGGTGAAAGAATTGGTAACAGAAATTACCTCTTCTTTGAAGTGCCTTTTTGGGACCTCCTCTTAGGGCACTAAACATGGTCTTTAAGGATGACCAGAACCTCTAGGATGTTTCTAGGGAAGTGGAGAAGAGAATTTATCAGGGTTTGGCCGAGATTGAAGGCTCAAATTTGTGTGAGGAAGAGAGGGAGGAGGTGCCCTTTTATAAGGTAGGAGAGGGGCACCTTTGGAATTCTTAAAAATATTAATTTATAATAAATCTAACCCCACTTAAAAACCACCAAAAATGACTCATATTCGAAGATTAGATGAGATAGGGTTGTAATATCATCAACCAATCAAATTTAGACATGTTTGGATCTTATTTTAAACTTTATAATTTTGATTTATCCTTATTTAATCTATTTAAGTTTATTTGTGGTAATAAAATTCTAAATTTTAAATTATAACAAATAATTACTTATTTGTAGTGAATTTTCCATAATTTTCTACTTTATAACATTATAGACCATATAAATTTAAATTTATAATTTTTAAATATTTTTGTGATTTTTAAACAATTTTATAATATGTTATTTTTATAAAATAACAATAGTGTCAATTTTGACACTATTCATTTATTAAAATTTAAATAAAATATATACAGAATATATGTTCAAAATAAAAGCTTTAATATATTAATAAAAGGTCATATGTCTCTATTAAATTAGTGGATCACATTAAATAGTTAATATAATATTTATTTTATTATTTTTAAAACCATTTATTTGGTTTATCTCTTAATAAAATAATTACTACATCATTTTTGAATAATTATTTAATATACTTATTTTTTGCATAAAAATTTAAAATAAAATCCAATGATGAAAATAAATATATTAACTTTCCAATAATACTTTTACTCGAATTTATCATCTTAAAATCACAAAATTTAAATTGTTATATTTATTAAATTATGAAGGTGAAAACTTTGGCATCATTTAAAATAAAATAATATAAGTGTCATAATTTCTTGTATAAGACTCCAAATGGTCAAATATTAGACCATTGGATGATTATAGTTTCACTTTACATGACCAATAAGTTTTTTTTCAGGGTTTTGTGCCTTTTATGGTCACTATTAGTTTAATAAAAACTATATTCTTGATTTTTCACTAGATAAATAATATCTGCATCACTATTGTGTCACAATTAATGATAACTATTTAATCCCAAAAAAAATCTAAATAAATTCTCATGATGTAGATAATTTTGAAAGCTTTCTGGATACTATTCATGTTTGAAGTTTTATGATGTTTATTACTAAGTTAAAATTATTATACTTATAAGATTTAAGAAAGTGACATGTTGTCACATTCTTTGGTTTTAATAATAATTAAGTTATTTTCATTGACAAAATGTAATTAAATGAATCTAATCCAACCCTTAGGTGATTTGGGTCGATTTTTAGTCATCCAATAGGATTTTTACATTTGTTAGGGTAATTTTAAAGTATTATATTTACCCTTAATTACCCGATTTACCTTTAATTAGGGTAAATAAAATTTACCGTAGTTACTATTCAAAATTCCCAAAAATAAAAAGTATCCTATTAACATAATTTGGACCCACTGATTCCAAATATGGAATCCATTTTTTAAAATTCAATACACAGAAGTTTCAGAAATTAAATTAAAATTAATCCCGTTGTCGAAAAAAAAACGCGTTTTTGTTTAAAACATTGCAAAAGATTGTATTGATTTAACCTACGAATTCAAGGTAAAATCAATGCTAATGACATACATTATATTAAATTGTAAAAATATATTCTATTTATACTTTAAAACCATTCAATATTATAATTTTACCACATAAGATATTATGATGAAAAAAGTTGTTTTTAATTAAAATATAGCGTGTTTTACTATTCATTAAAATGTGAAAGTTACAAGAATAATATGAAAAATTTTTCCAAAGTAAATTTTTATTTCATGATTCTAAAGAAGAATTTTATTTTTTCAAATTGAACTTATAAACATGTCAAAAACTATATTTAATGTGGGTGCGCCATCAAAAGGGGGCAAAACTGCATTTTTTGAAAAATACTTATTTTACCCGAAAAAATTTATTTTGTTCTTATACCATGTTCTAGAAATGTGTAAGATGAATAATAATTTTATAAAATTCAAAATTTAGTTATTAATATTCACAACAGCTAATTCATGAAAATATTATAATAATATAACATTGTTTATTAAAACCCAGTATTGCGTACAACACACACTATCGAGGAAGGTCGCGATTGCGTGTAATGCAAGCCAAGTCAGGGTTGAGTGTAGTGAAAGAATCCTTCATTGTTTCGTATAACAGAATCCAACCATATTTCATTTATACATTGAATATATATATATATATATATACACACACAATGTTGCATAGAATAACTATTATCCAAATTGTGTGTAACACGATCCAAGAATAGTGTCGCGTATACTGAAAGCTAATACGGTGTTGCGTATAGTGCAAGGTAATCTTGGTGTAGAATACAACACAAGACATTAATGAAATTAAAAGAATATTTTTCATAAAATCTAGGGGTGTTACATTCTACCCCCTTAAAATGAATTTCACCCTCGAAATTAGTCGGGGTTATTAATGCTTTACTCGTCGAAAGTTTCTTTAATAGAAACCCACATCGAAAAAAGGAATACCAAAACCAATCATTAAAAACAAAATTATGAAATGTAACGGTTACCCAAATAAACTAATCACTGGGTTTCCACATTGGAGAAAATATGGATATGGAAGAAAAATCTTACCATCATGTTCTGATGGAGAGTGGTAGAGAACATGACTATGGAAAAGCCAACAATCACAAATCCATAAATTTGTGACGATCTAAGGTACCATCTGATTAATCAGATATAAGAGCACTAGGACAAAATTTTTTGTTTTTAAGATCGTTTCCCTAAAGTTTTGTGAATTTGAATTAGAATAAATACATACTTTATTTTGGTACAATATCACTGTTGTTCGTGCCTTGAACAATTTCCACTTCAGCTCTTAAATAAATGAAGTTGAATTTGTTATTCGTGAAGTGTTAGCAGATCATGTGATAGAATGACGGGTCATTCCATTTGTCTCAAACAAAAGGTTAGAAAAAGTTATTAAATATACATAAGTCATTCTATAGTGAGATTAATCATATATGGTTCCTAAAATGGACTTATACTTCATATATCATACTGCTTAATATAATAAAACTAGTTTCTACTAAACAGGGACTTCCTGTAGGCCAGTGGTAGGCGATAAAGTCCAGTCACACTTAGGTTGTGGGTTCGATTCCCACTGCCTTGCCGACGCGATGGGATGTCGCCCGTCCTGCAGGTTTCCCTTTTTCTAAAGCAATATTACTATAACATCCCATCAATAATATCGGAAAACGTTTTATCCTAACTTATGTCCAACATAATCCATTCTAATATTTAGGCTTATCTAAAATACTTCGGTCCAAGCTCAAAGTATAAAGAAAATGATTACTTGAAATGTCACAGAACACTCACATGAATGCCATTATTTATCCCCAATATATCATAAGATATATCTTTCTCGTCAAATTACAAACATTTGAATACCTTAATCATGTATTCTCTTGAAGAATGAATACCCATTGAACCTTAGTGAAAACATGAATGCAGTTAAAAGTTAACGATTTCCACACACCAAAATCCTCAAAATTCTATATACGCAAACCATGATATCACATAGTCCTTATATCAATCATGAGTGCATGAATACTGTTAAACATTTCGTTTTCTCGTTTTCCCTTCATTATGCGCATATCATCTTATTTCCAAAAATATCTCAATCACTATGAATACGACATTAGACCAATACATAAATATTCCAATACATTATGATACAACATTATTTTGGAATCCCATTAACATAAACACTTAATCATTCCACCACATTGTTATCATATTCAACATCGCCAATTGTGATCGCATTTGACTTCCCTTTGTCTTTTTCCTTAAGTGGTTTCTCATGTCGATCATAACTAACCCTTGGATTGGGGAATTTATTAGCATAATGCCTCATTTCCTTGCACTTGAAGCATTGAAGTGTTGGTGGTGCGTTCTCTGCAGAGTTTGCTTTATTCATATCATTAGAAAGCCTTTTTCCATTACTTCGACACTCAGCTGCTCGATGACCTTCTTTTCCACACTTAAAACATTTTATAGTCCCTTTAAGACAATCTCCTCCATGCTTCTTTCCACACTTTGTGCATAAGGAAACATTGATCTTCTTTTCACCATTATTCTTAGAATTATCCCTGAACTCCATCTTTCGTTTCTTGTCAAAACCATGAGATGGATATGTAACACCAACTTCCATTTCTACCTTGATAGCACAAAGCACAATTTCTTCATAGCGACTAAAGTCTATTATAGCTAATGCCCTTCGAAGACTTGGTTTTATGCCACTGAAAAATTGATCAACATTACTTTCAGGTTGGATGATAATGCCAGATGCATACCTTGCAAGTCTTGTAAAATTCGCTTCATATATACCCATAGATTCATCATCCTTTTTCTTTAGTTCAAGAAACTCCTTCTCCATCTTTGTTCGAAGATTACGTGGGAATTACTTATTGAAAAATAAGTTCTTGAACTCGTCCCATTCCATGGACTCAATTTCATCTCTTTTCCTCGTATTCTTGATAAGATTCCACCATTGATCAGCTTCACCTTCCAAACGATATACTGCTAAGATGACTTTATCCTGCTCAAAACATTGAAGAACTGAAAATATCTTTTCAGTGGTACTAATCCATTGTTCAGCAACAAGTGGATCAGACGACCCACTGAAAGAAGGTGGATGTTGCCTCATGAAGGACTCAATAGAATATTGTTCCCTTCTCTGCTCATTTGGAAGTCCAGAATGATTCATAGCCTGTGTAAGTATAGCAATAAAATATTGAACTCCATCTCCCATAACATTTGTTTGTTCAGGAGGACAGTCATTGCATTGTCCATTTCATTGATCAACACAGTTCCTTCGGGTTCCAGCCATCGTCTAAAACCCAAAAAGAATAGTGTGAGAGGCAAAAATCATGTTAGGGAAAACAACATTATAAAGGGGGAGTATCCTCAATATCTAACTTCTTAGGTTAAATTCTATGATCGTTACTGTAGTTCTAGGACTGTATCTTATATGTATACTTATCCTTAGGGACATCCCTATACCTTAGAAATATCTCTAGGGATCTCACTAACGCTTTTGCATCCTAGTTTCCAAAGGTTTACTAAACCTTTCCTCTGATACCAACTGTAGAGACCCGTATCTTGACGTGCATGGACATTACATTACTTTTTCGGAATACTTATTAAATAACAAAAGCACACACACAAGGACCATAATAGTTTAGTGTATTTGGAAACTCTGAATGTAATCTTCTAATCATGGTGAATGATCTTCAACATCTCCCAAAAAGATATTCCGTTTTTTCTTACCTAAAACCTTTCTTTATATCCTGGGTAAAAGAAAACATAAAAGGGTGATCTCAAATGCTCAGTAAGGGTAAAAAAAGAAAAATCAATTACATCATATTCATAAGAACATAACATTTTGAAAATCATAACCTGCAGAAGAGAGCATAATTTCATAACATGGGATAAATCATGGAAGTGAAATGTAATCACAATAATCATAACATAAAACATGAAACATTATGGAATACACACATAATCATAGAGATTCATTTCTTGTTAGTCAAGACTCATTGCCAAGACTATCTTAGTGGACAAAGTCCCTTTCTGAACCGAGTCACCCTCATTTTAGTCCTGTTTCACTGAACCGGCATAACCTACCGTTCCAGCCATATCTATCTCATGAGATATAAAATCTTTACCCAATGCATTGGAGGGAGATATATGTCCCACCCATCTCATAATGATACCATTCTTATGTGTGCCACAAAATCATAAATCATACATCATTGCAGAACCCATTTAATAAAAATGGGATTCTTGAAACATCATGACATCATAAAACAAATCATATAAGGTAAATGACTTCATAAAAATAATTCCCTCACAACATAATCAAATCTATGTAATAATAGGGATAAAAACAGAACCCTATATTATCTTAGATGGAAAATAATTTTGATAAAACATTTGAACTCCATTCTTGAGGAAAATATCATTTCTACTTCAAAAACACTTTTCTTTTCTTAACATGTCATACAATTATAAACTAAAAGAAGATGATTAAAAATAAACTTGAAAACTTATAAATGATGATAATTTTTTAAAAATCCATTCTTTCCGTATAAGTTAAAAAAACATTATTCTCGTACTTTTGTCGGAAAAGTCAAAAAGTACCTCGTACGAAAAATGACAAAAGATTCCTTTCATATCCTTTACTAAAAACTCACCGAAGGGTAAAATTGGATTTAAAAAATTGTAGGTGGATGGAAATAATATTACATTTTGAGGAAACATGGATGTGGATGATAAAATACACCCCAGTAAATCTCAATGTATAAACAATCTCGGATAAAAATGAGATTGTGATATTTCCCTTACCTTTGGTCCGATTTGCTTCGTAAGTGTCTGAACCTCCTGTATAATGATTTACATAATGTCATTGACATATTCTAGAATCATATTCATTGTTATGATATCATATGTGGTTCAATTATGACTTTATACTACCCGTTCTTTTGTAAATTTCATGTTAAAAGGTGTTTTGGGTAAAATCGTTTCATTTGTCGTCCATGTTATGACTTGTAATTATTCTTATGATTACTTAGATCATGATTACTTTATTACAGAATATAAAACATGATTTATATATAATATATATTCATAATATAAATATATATAATAAATCAGTAAATGGAAAGAAATACACCGTTCATGGAGACGGTAGGCCGTACGTACACATGAACGTTGTTTTCGTTTCCTTATTGAGTTGAATGGAATTAAGTAGATGAAATACATATATATACACATAAATCCAGTATCATTATTATGTCATATATTTCATTATTACTTATTATATGTACTTTATAATCATTCACGAATGGTTAAAGTGGAGAATGAATCTCATCGCGTCGTGGAGACGGTAGTCCGTACGTACGCACGAGCGATGATATCATTTCCATAATTATTGAATTGAATTTGAGTGGATGATACAATAAATCAGAATCATTATGATGTTATAATAACTATTTATAGTTATTCTTTACACCATAATACCCATCCTTGTAAGGTGTTGATGGAAAAACAGATTACACCACGGTGTGGAGACGGTATTCCGTACGTACGCACGCGCGGTGATTTCATTTTCCGTAGGATGGATAGATGGTGAATTAGGATTGTTTCATACTTATAATAACATATCAGTATATGAGTGATACTGATGTTATTACTTCATAATGAAAAAACCTAAGAAGAAGATGTGGAAGAAGAAATAAAGGTGAAAGAATCGGTAACGGAAATTACCTCTTCTTTGAAGCGCCTTTTTGAGACCTCCTCTTAGGGCACTAAAATTGGTCTTTAAGGATGACCAGAACCTCTAGGATGTTTCTAGGGAAGTGGAGAAGAGAATTTTTCCGGGTTTGGCCGAGCATGAAGGCTCAAAGTTGTGTGAGGAAGAGAGGGAGGAGGTGCCCTTTTATAAGGGAGGAGAGGGGCACCTTTGGAATTCTTAAAAATATTAATTTATAATAAATCTAACCCCACTTAAAAACCTCCAAAAATGACTCATATTCAAATATTAGATGAGATAGGGTTGTAATATCATCAACCAATCAAATTTAGAGATGTTTGGATCTTATTTTAAACCTTATCATTTTGATTTATCCTTATTTAATTTATTTAAGTTTATTTGTGGTAATAAAATTCTAAATTTTAAATTATAACAAATAATTACTTATTTGTAGTGAATTTTCCATAATTGTTTACTTTATAACATTATAGACCATATAAATTTAAATTTATAATTTTTAAATATTTTTTTGATTTTTAAACAATTTTATAATATGTTATTTTTATAAAATAACAATAGTGTCAATTTTGACAATATTCATTTATTTGAATTTAAATAAAAAATATACAGACGATATGTTCAAAATAAAAGCTTTAATATATTAATAAAAGGTCATATGTATCTATAAAAGTAGTGGATCACATTAAATAGTTCATATAATATTTATTTTATTATTTTTAAAACCATTTATTTGGTTTATCTCTTAATAAAATAATTACTACATCATTTTTGTATAATTATTTAATATACATATTTGTTGCATAAAAATTTAAAATAAAATCCAATGATGAATATAAATATATTAAATTTCACAATAATACTTTTACTCGAATTTATCATCTTAAAATCACAATATTTGAATTGTTATATTTATTAAATTATGAAGGTGAAAACTTTGGCATCATTTAAAATAAAATAATATATGTGTCATAATTGCTTTGATAAGACTCCAAATGGTCAAATATTCGACCATTGGAAGATTATAGTTTCACTTTACATGACCAATAAGTTTGGTTCAGGGTTTTGTGCCTTTTATGGTCACTGTTAGTTTAATAAAAACTATATTCTTGATTTTTCACTAGATAAATAATTTCTGCATCACTATTGTGTCACAATTAATGATAACTATTTAATCCCAAAAAAATTCTAAATAAATTCTCATGATGTAGATAAATTTTTAAGCTTTCTGGATACTATTCATTTTCGTAGTTTTATGATGTTTATCTCTATGTTAAAATTATTATACTTATAATATTTAAGAAAGTTACATGTTGTCACTTTCTTTGGTTTTAATAATAATTAAGTTATTTTCAATGAAAAAATTTAATTAAATGAATATAATCCGACCCATAGGTGATATGGGTCGATTATTAGTCATCCAATAGGATTTTGACATTTGTTACGGTAATTTTAAAATATTATATTTACCCTTAATTACCCGATTTACCTTTAACTTGGGTAAATAAAATTTACCGTAGTTAATATTAATAATTCCCAAAAATAAATAGTATCATATTAACATAATTTGGACCCACTGATTCTAAATATGGAATCCATTTTTTAAAATTCAATACATAGAAGTTGCAGAAATTAAATTAAAATTAATCCCGTTGTCGAAAAAAACGGGTTTTTGTTTAAAACATTGCAAAAGATTGAATTGATTTAACCTACGAATTCAAGGTAAAATCAATGCTAATGACATACATTATATTAAATTGTAAAAATATATTCTATTTATACTTTAAAACCATTAAATATTATAATTTAACCACATAAGATATTTCGATGAAAAAAGTTGTTTTTGATTAAAATATAGCGTGTTTTACTATTCATTAAAATGTGAAAGTTACAAGAATAATATGAAAAATTTATCCAAAGTAAATTTTTATTTCTTGATTCCAAAGAAGAATTTTATTTTGTCAAATTGAACTTATAAAAATGTCAGAAACTATATTTAAAGTGGGTGCGCCATCAAAAGGCGACAAAATTTCATTTTTTGAAAAATACTTATTTTACCCGAAAAAATTTATTTTGTTCTTATACCATGTTCTAGAAATGTGTAAGATGAATAATAATGTTATAAAATTCAAAATTTAGTTAATACTATTCATAACGTCTAGTTCATGACAATATTATAATAATAAAACATTGTTTATTAAAACCCGGTATTCCGTACAACACACGCTATCGAGGAAGGTCGCGATTGCTTGTAATGCAAGCCAAGTCAGGGTTCTGTGTTGTGAAAGAATCCTTCGTTGTTTCGTATAAAAGAATCCAACCATATTTCATTTATACATTGAATATATATATATATATATATATATACTCAATTTTGCATAGAATAACTATTATCAAAATTGTGTGTAACACGATCCAAGAATAGTGTTGCGTATACAGCAAGCTAATACGGTGTTGCGTATAGTGCAAGGTAATCTTGGTGTAGAATAAAACACAAGACATTAATGAAATTAAAATTATATTTTTCATAAAATCTAGGGGTGTTACATAGACCATCTCACAATGGTTATTTTCGAGTCATGGTACCCTCCACCATTGAAATGACTAATCAAAATAGATCATTAGAGCGCTGAGGAAATGGCTAATAAGGATTATATTATACCACACCCAAAATCATGTGAAACCACCAGTCAAAATATTATACCTCTCCTATATCACAAACTCGAATTCAGTTTTACATGTCAATATTTCCCATTACAAAATCCACATATGTCATAATTTTCCTGAAAACCCCATATTTATCCCCAAGTAGCTCCCATATTATTCAACATGGCGTGAAAAATTTGGTTCTTAAAATGCCACATCAAATTTCTCATAAATTCCCGATTGAACCTTCCCGGATCAACCTATTGAAAATACACAAATTCTCTATTATCAACATACTATCGTTTTTTATTAGGACACAAAAAATAATCAAGGAATATCATGATAATTTCCATTTCATTAACTAAATTCAAAATTATACATCAAATGAAATTTCATGGTTGGATCCTTGACCAACTAATCCCACCGCCATGCTCTCACCTAAGTATCAAAATGCCATCAAAATGAATGAATTTTTAATCACATAAAAATTACCCCAATACCAATTACAACAAGCAAAATCTATTCAAAATGTCATCTGGTCCTCAAATATAATATTAAACAAGGAATTATATAAATTGTATTTACACATCACTAGAATCCATGTACCCTCCTGATGATCCAATGGAAACCTTCACCATGCCAACTACCAAAAAAATTGGATCTCACTTTCATTACCTATTATCCTTCCATTACTGCACATAATGTATAGACATGAACATATAATTTATACCCACGTAACATCCTATAAAATTAAGCACAATGTTTTTCTAGCTCATGGAAATGACATCAAAAGAATTTTATGAATCTACAACCATGATGAGGGTCTCACCCTCAACCGAAAAGTGGTGTACTCCCCATAAGATTGTATAACTTATACCGCTACTAAATCATAACCTCGAAACGTTTCATCATTGTTTGTCTTCTGCTCTTCTAGAACATGTTTCTCACACCCTATTAACGCCTATATAGAATCAATTACCAGATTTATTGTGCCAAAAAACCCAATATATTCTTATTTCACCTCTCATTATATAATGTCATTATATATTTCATCACAACCTTGGAATCTATGACCTCAACATTTCATCAAATTTGTTGTCTATCATCCCGCACTAGGATTCTCACAGAGTGATGACTCAATAGTTTTACACATACCCAACACAATATACATAGATATCATCCAAAAGTAATGAGTATATTCTCTTATACCAACAAATCATAGAAAATTATTCATACTCCCATGAGTAACTTCTCATCATAACTATGCTAAAGAACCTATCTAACTAATCTTGTTACATTCCATTTCAATATACTATATTTAAGAAATCTCAATGCTTCTTTTGAAAATATTGTATATCACCAATGTCATTCTCTATCTCATACTCACCCACTGCTCAGTCGTCATTCCTAAACTATATGAATTCATCGATACTCTGACGGAATAATTGGGAGTATACCCAAATTCAATTGGGACAGCTACTCAATCAGTCTTTCTTGCAAACACCAAACAAAAAAACCGAAGGACTATCACTCATGGTTCTTTTCAAATAAAAACAAAAAGGAATATGTATGCCTAAACCATATAATTAGTACCACCTTTAATGGACTATTAATAACACAAAAAATATACCCTTACTTTTATCTCTTAGGGAACTCACAATCATTGTCTAACCCCTGAATTTGGATACCATCACAAATCTCATTTCATCTATCCATAACACTGAACTCATTAATAGTCGATGTCATATATCAAACCACTAGGCTCTCCCACATTAACCAAAATTCAAGTGATACACAAGGTTACAACCCACATAAATAATATATCATAGGAAACATCCCAGTTTAATCATAAATAACACATGATAACTCATATTTTAACAATTATATCTCGGGTCTCGCATCCATATAACCAATGTCACAAGAAAAATCATCACCCACTCCGAGGGAATGCATCCTCTTTATGAATTATCAATTCAAACTGGTCCATGGATGAAAAATCCACATCCAAACACACACACACACTAAATATATATATATATATATATATAATGGAATATCCCTATTTTGACTCTTGTAATATACATTTTTTACATTATAATTTAGTAGACATTAATTCCATGTTGTATGGGGGAATACTATGTTGGTTGTTTCTGACAATTTATAAAATTAAATTCATATTCTAGTTTAGATACCTCATATGTGAAACATGTTCCTATTATGAACTACCAAGGTTCACTAAACATCATGTGTGTAAGGGGGTATACACCATTATCCTCATAGACTATCACTACATCGATTCATATGACCAATAATCTAATATAAATACACATAACAGCCAATAAATGATGAATTACATAGAGAAATTATATTAGAATTAATTCTATAGGTTTTTGTTCACAAATTAAATAAATGGACATGTGGTATAGGATATAAATTACACAAACACACATATTTCATGTGAATTTGATTTGAAAAATTTGATGCATGCAAAACATCATTACATTACATTATAAGAAGAAAAAAACCCAACAAAAAGAATCATAAATCTAAAAACGTGTTTCTATCACTCAATGTGAAAATGAATAAACTATATCATCAGATACCATGAAAAGTGATAGGATATCCCATTTAATAAGGAATTTATCTAAAAATCTACTTATGATGTACTAATATGAGTTTGATCAAAAGCACTAAAACATTCCTATATTGTTATTTTATGATTATCCAAATAGGGAAACAATATGAAATTTTGATATATTCAATAATATAAACCAAAAAAACCAAAAAAAAACCACTCTATGAAGTCTTAACTGAGCTCATTATAAATATTTATTAGGTCAAGGTAAACAAAGCCTTAGGGGTGCCTCCAAATATTCCTGAGGTTCCCAACTAGTAGTAGGGGTCTATAGTAGTAAAACAGGGATACTGTACTACCTAAATTAGAGTCCTCAATCAAATATAGAAATAAGAAATGCATCATCCACATCAGAAAATCAATAGAGTTCGTGAAATAAATAATCATATTATTCAATATAAAATGAAATGTAAGCATATATATTCTTGCATGATTATTTATCACCAAATGAGCTAATCACATATAAAAATAAAAGATAGAATTAAAATATAAATGGCTCTAATACAGTCCCCACGCCATACCTCATCCTCATCTCAAAATCTCATCAGATATACTCAACTAAATAAAGATACATTGGGCCTCTACACAACGTAAAACTAAAAAAAGTGATTTATAATTGTGTAACCAAGTATAATTGACACCTGATTCGTGTGTGAGTACAGAACTCAATAAGGTGCTACTAATGTAGTCTTGTACATAACCAGTAAATGTAGTGAATACATGTGATATGCTCAGCATAAATATTGAAACTACAATGATAAAACGATAAATAATTTTCATCCCATAGGTTCCTCAGTGACTCTTAAGGCTATTTCTATAGGATTTTGGTAGTGTTAAACTATCTCTTATAAGATTGTGTTATCATTCTAACAATATATCCACATAGAGTGGTGTCCTAACATAGAACCAATACCCATCAACATACCTTCTTCAGCTAGTTCTAGAGTGTCTCTGATCACGTTTTCTAGTCATGTAAACTAATATAACCTATGCATGACAATTCACCCTGGTATACCTATGGAAAACACCATTGCGATGACCCACATAGTGTAAATTAGATTAACACCAAGCAGGTGGCCCATCTAGTAAATTTAAGAAAAAATTCAAGGGTCTAACCCACTAGGTATACATGAGATAACCACTTAGATCTAATCATGTCAGTATATATGTAATAAAAAATATGGACAACCACCCATGTATACATGATCAATTGATGACTCCCAATCAAAGGATTATATAGTACCCAAATCCATGTAGCTGGTCACATACCCTACCCATGGACCAAGGAGAATGTCCAAGGCATCCTATGTACATGAATACACCTCGAACAGTAGTACATTCAACTATAATATCATATCTAGGCTATCCATATGCCTGATCCCATCTCATATAAACATGTTCATCCTCACAAGTTCATGAAATTTATTCATAATGTGTATAACAGAGTAAAATAATTGATTCTAGTTCTATGGTGACACTCACAATCATCACATTCCATTTCTCTATATTCCCCATCTAACTAGTGTAAACAACATAGTGAGGAACCCACCGTATTTCCCTTCATTTCATTATAAAAATAAAACATCATAAGGGTCCTTATATCCCTATACATTACTCGGATCAAAACCCATTACTCATAATTAAAGAAACCCCTAAACATTTTCAAAATATAATTGTAGCCTTACTGGGCTCCGAGGAAAGTCCATGAAGGATCCTCTCAAAAGGGAAATCTTACGGCCACTCTAAGTATCCCTGATTTCCTAAGGTCCTTCTAAAAACTCATTACATTATCAAACCAGTTGATCTATTGCATGTAATGGGTTTCATATGGACAACCACTTGTCCATCCATCCCAACTCATCAGTAACCTATACTTAGAGGACTCTATTGTCTCCAACTACAT
This sequence comes from Viscum album, assembly GCA_963277665.1. Classification (NCBI taxonomy): domain Eukaryota; kingdom Viridiplantae; phylum Streptophyta; class Magnoliopsida; order Santalales; family Viscaceae; genus Viscum; species Viscum album. Next base: position 2,014,320,930 of record OY728157.1, read on the forward strand.
ATTCAACTATTCTTCATTCATCAAAATTAATAAAAATATGTAATTGGGTCTCAGCATCCCAAGGAATTCATATACATAATAAAAACCTTGAACATCATTGGTTTTGAAAAAATAACCAATGCCCAAGGTCCCAGATGACCATATCAATTTATATAATTCAGATTAATGATTTACACATTTATAAAAAAATAATTAATTTAAACTAGTAACCAACCTAAATGTAGAAACCTAACTTAACATAACGAAATAAATAAATTTAATTACCATAAGGGAAATAATGTTAGAACACATACCTCTAACAAATATTTTTCCCCTTTTAATTCCAAATCCAAAATGCTTCTACCCAGTCACATCCATGCATTCCTCAACTCCCAATCATTTAAATCATGAAAACATAATAATAATTTAATATAAATTATTTTTAATTACATATCCCAATAATTTTCACGATTTATAACTAATTTAATAATTTTTATTCTATATATGACTTAAATATCAAAAAACACTCACATCGCATCCAAATCATGATCAGTGGAGTGCCAATACTACATGGATTTCTCATAGAATAACCCCACTCAAAATCAATAACAACCAATACCAACTTAATAGGAATTTTTATATTATTCTACCCAAAACCCTTATAAAAATCATTAAATTGACGTACCTCCACTGAATTAATTAGTGAATATGTATAGAATATATCATGTGAAACCCTCTATCCCTTTCTATTAATATCTCCATCAACATTAAAATATTTCACAATCCTCTAGTGTAATAACTATTACGTCCCTAAACTGAGAAAATTGAAATGATGATAAAAAAATAGAGAGGATAAATAGAGGTTAATGATAATGAAATCATACCTCATGATTCTAGAGAAAATGATGAAATTGTATCAAAATTGAAGGGAAATAGAGGCGTTACTGGGTAAATGGCCTCCTAGTTTGTGTCAACATCATTGAGAAGAAATTTTAGCTTCCCATTTAATTTTTAAATGAAAAAATGGATAAACCCAAATTTTAATTTATTACATATTTTATTGCATGTCATGCCAAAAGATTGACAATAAATGAACCATAAAATATACATAGAAACCATCTTTACATGTTTGGGGTCACACTTTACTAAAAAATATGTTAACCATGAAAATAGAAACTATATAGGATTTTATAATTTGGTATAATTTTTTTCTAACCATGAACTAATCAGTAGGTCCAACAACAGTCACATGGTTTTCTATGATTTCTTTCATAATTAACCTTATGTTTTGTTCTATCCATGTAACACAACCATAATCATGATATAATATACAATAAACATGTAAATACATATGGTGTTTTGTTGTTTTCTTTAAACTGTGAACATAAAATCATGCCCCCCCAACAGATTCTTCCCAAACCATACATAAAATTTTATATACCTCTTATGAGTAACCTGAGCACTTTCGAGACCCCCTGATACCCAAGCCATTTCTAAAATTACCATATTAGGATGTTCTAAATCATTTATTATCAATAAAAATCATAGTTATAAAATTTAACATTCCAAGAAATGGAAATTTCAAATTCCTTATAATTTTCAAAACCATTATGTAAAATGGATTTTACATTTTTCCGTTAATTCGTATCCAAAATTGAATATAAGAGAGGAGATAAATAAAGTAATATGAGAGATACCCCATGGTTTTTGAGGGATAACACCATCAATGGATTTATCTTTAGTGAGTGGATTATAAATTTATCCATCACATTATTCCCAATTCATATAGAAGTTGTAGTAGACATGAACATTGAATAGATATTTATAGAGAGAATTCCCCTATTGAAATTTAAATTGTAATAAGATCCTAAAATTGGACCTGGACAGTGTTTTTAAACACCAAATATGAAGACACATTAGTGGAATCCCTATGATGAATCACATTTACCATGTTCTATGTTGAATTAGCATTATACTAGGCGTCAACAATATGAAGAGTAGTATCCAGCATTTTGTAAGACAATGAATTTTATTACAATTTATAACTAAAAAATATCCTTGTATTATTATAGTTAACTAGAAATGAACACATATTTTAAAGAGGGTTTTTACCCTTGTTCATCCATGATTTCATGAATATATTTTAAGATATCATCATTTCAAATGAGGTATGAAGCCATTAATTTCGACTATAAATCAATTTTAATTCTAATTGACTTGTTTTATGTTTACTACAAATATTATAATGTTTCTGGGAATTTCTCATATCCAAGAGCTCTAGTTTTTGGAGAAATAGACGTAGGCGCATAATTGGTGGATGGTTTGGAGTAACCATATGGCTGAAATATGAAGCCTAGTTAGAGTAGGTGAACATAATGTTAAACCAATCAGAAGAGTTCACATATCCATATATGGAGCAATAATGATATTTTATAGGGTATCCACATAGGTTGTGAATGGTTTTCTAAAACATGTGCTTATCGTACATCCTTTTTTCCACCTAGATATTGGATCCACATTATTGGTGCATGGTTTAGAAAAATCATGTGTTATGTTAATGAATGGTTATATTACTTATTTCCCCTCCTTCCTTCCTTAAATAAAACCCTTATTCATTCCCTAATTTTCCGTATAAACCTCTCACATATATTGAGATATCATCCTATCCTTTCATCCTTGGATTTGAGCTACCTCTCTCATTTGACATATGATTATTATGTTGTTAGTTTCATTGGATAGCTACATTTATGACCTTTATTAATATTAATTTTTTTCTTTATTTATCTCTACCTCAGGAATTTTATTTGTATTTGTTCTAAAATTCCCTATTTTAAGTGTATTTTTCTATTTTTTTGATTTCTCCAATTTTACTTCAAATATAAAATGATACTAGATGAGGAGATTTCAATTGACATGTACTATTAGGTATAGTTATTTTCATTAAAGATATCTTCTTCCATAACATGTGTCTTATTTTCTTATGCTAAATGTTCCATGAATTTCCTTAAAAATATAATTTTTCTTATATAATTTATACCATGGTAGACGAACCCTTGTATACCCTTATTTATTTTCAAAGCACACCCACCTAGTAATGCGGAACCCCCTTTAGGTGTTCTCATTAAATTACATTGACGTATTAAATGATGAAGTGTTCAAAACACATTCTATGTGGTGTTTTTTGTCCCACCAAATTGATTGGCACAATATAATTTTATGGAATGTGAGTGGCAAGACAATGTCATGTGGCCATCACATGAGAAATGGATTATTCCCTTTGATAAATGGAGTGTCAAATGTTTTGAAACTATAATTGGATCATGTTAAAGAATTATATAAATTATGAACCATTATTATTATATCTCACTATTTTATGATATAATTTGAGACATTGTTACATTTATTGTTGGAAGAAGCTTTATACTCCCTTGTCGTGTGATATTAGGAAGGATGTCTCACATAATTTTTATAATAGTGAACAAAATTCTTCATGTTTAACTAGACATTGTTGGAAATGATGTTTCAAATTACACATTAAATTTATTAATATGATGAAATAATATTCCCCAATAGAATGCTTGGTCCAGTACCTTATTTATATAATGATGCTCTTATAACTAATCATGGAAGATAGTGTTATGCCTCATGTCCTATATAGTTTAGTATTTATATATATGGATATAAATTATATAATATATATGGTTCATATATTTAATGACATGTCAACAAACATAAATATCAATAAATATTTGTTACTTATATATATATATATATATAAATTTACATTGAATCATACTCATTTGTATCGCAGCATAGGCTAAAGTAGGTGGTGTCAGCATTGTGTCCTTCAAGAACAAGATCCAACTCGTTTATACAATATAGACATATTTTACATTCATTATAACTATACATTGTCATTTTATATAAACAATAGAAATTTTACTAGAATTTTTTGGTGGTGAATTATTGAATATATTTCACCCCCTATTTGGTCCACTGATTGGTACCCAAACAATATTTTTTGTTATAATTTGTGAAAAGTGAAAGGGTATATCTATGGATTCTTGAATTAACTCGATGGATGAAGTACAAGAGTATATCCCCATGAATATATAAAATATATTATTGTTTTTGTCTTGGTAATATTGTTATCTTTTTTATACCCATTAATATATTTGTGTTATTTGTATCCCATTAATTTTTTGATTTGTATAGTATAATGACAAGGTCACAATTTTGTATATAGTATTAATTTTATATATCAGTATTGACTTTTTTATTCAGATTATCATTATATTTTTTACACATATTCCGCCATATTAACTATTATCCTTTGTTATGTTCCACTATGGATAGAGGGGATCATCTCGCTATGGACACTACCCATACCCTTGTTGTTTATTACCAGCCACTAGAATATTAGGAGTCACACATGAGGCTATGTGGATAACCATATCAAGGATCTGTTTTACTGGAATCTTGGAGATGATGTTACAAAGTGGTATCATAATAATTTCATTTAGTTTTATCTTTCTATTTTTCATTGCATAGTCATGTTATTATATTCTGTTTGAACATAATAACGATCATATGAGAAGATTGTCTTACCAACATATTGAAAATTTAAAAACTTACACATATATGGTTTTAATTATCTATTTCTACATTTCTGGTTTTATTAATTTCATTTTTGGGTGATTCAAGTTTTTTGATATGTAAAATTTACGAATTTCTCTTTCATACATGGCCTAGTAAGTTAAGGAAACACAATACATGCATCATCATATACACATAGAGAATCACATGTCATGAATTATTCCAATCCATATAGGTTTCTCTCAATGCTTACATAGCATATATTACTTATTGTTTTTGTAGGTTCCTTGAAAGTTATATTTTAATTTTGTGATTTTTCTTGAATGGTGGGGAATAATTAGTTATTAAACGATTCTTTAACAAAATAAATAATGTATTCAAATTTTAAATAATGTTGAAACTCTAACTAACCATTTATGTGGCATGTTTGATCCATTGGCCATTAATCATGTGGGCTTAGATGTTAGTTGTTGTAATTAAAAGGATGTCAATTTCAATTTATAAATTTCATGGGCCTCTATAAATTTTAAATGGTTATTCAAATATTTTAACCATTGTAATGGTTGGTGAATATTAAATGTGTTTCCAAATTAGAGCATATAATATTTATTCCATTACTCCTTGGGATTGGTGAGACATAAAACTAGATCATGATAGATATATAAATATAAATGAGCATAAAAATAAATTTAATTAAATTCAAAAATAAAATAGATAATTCCAAATAGGAATTCTAATTGATATGTAAATAGATTTTTAATCAATGACTTTAAATTAGAACTCCATATATCAGGGCCATGTGATGTGATATCAGACCATGTTCCTATCCTGACCTTAATAGTGAAGAGTGTGGAGTGTCTCTAAAACTCTAATAATCTTATGAATTTACAAAGACTTATCATTATGAGTAGTTATATGGTTGTTCAATATTCTATTTGAAGGAGTTTTAAGTATCTTATTTGTTGTTTTTAAATCTATTTTGTTATGAAATTATTGATTGGAGCGAGAGTTTAGAAATTGTAGATATATTATACAACTATTGTTTAGAGTCAACTACTACGAATGTTGGTATGAACATTAAATATGGTTGTGGGACTTGATCCACCAGTATTACCTCCTACAGTGCCACTTATGGGAACCAAATCTATACCCGAGTTAGGAACTGATTCTTAGTTATATGAGAAATTTATATTGTTTATGTAGTCCGAGTAGGGATCTATATAAGATGCATCTTCGATGGATGAATTTACATGGGATTTCCAGTAGTACTATCCACCTTTGTTCTTAGTGGATGGTAGACCCCAAGCATATAAATCATTGCAAGATGACATGGTCTCTATATTCATGCACTTGGATACATCTCTATAAGTGAGGGCCATGCTTCAACCGTACATGTTGTGTGACCCTGAAAACTGATGGTGGGATGTTATCACTAGATCTAGTCAACAATTGGATGTGGTATAGAAGGATTTGTAGAATTAGTTCTTTGGCATCATTTCCCCACACACTCTATGTAAGTAATAAGCTAGGAAATTTATGAGCCTTCAACATGGTGTTTTTCTATGATAGAGTGTTCTCCTCATTTCACATAGCTAATAAATTTTATACATACTCTCATTGGGGATTAGATGATGACAGTTGTATGGATTAAGAATGGTCCTTAATACACCATTTAATCTAATTTTAATATCTTCTTCTTGAATACCATTTTAGAGATGGTAAACCAAGCCCTCATCACTACGTGGAACTTGAGGGATGATGATGATGTGGGATATAGAGGATTAAGATAGTGATTGGGTAGCGACACATATATTAGTCGAAAAAGGCACCATGATTCAAATAATGGAGGTTGTTCCAGTCAGAAAGAATGTACCGAATTTAATGTGATGTTCCTTCAGTATGTAAAACCCAATCATATAAAGGAACAATGAAATAGTGATCTAGTTGAATGTTGAGACAATGAAAAAACTGACCATCTCAATTATTTTTACTAATCCTTTTCCCTATTAATTAGTGACAATGTGTTTCAATTGAAATCATGTTCATTAATAGGAAAGGAAGCATCATGGTAGAAAGTAATATGCGCTAGTACAAATTGATCGGGCTAAGAAGGTGGAAACGTCCACGGGAACTACTCTTATGAGATCAAAAAATAGCAAAATGAGTCTACTAAAGGTTTTCAGGTTGTATATCATGGTTGTGGTAAATTAATTATTTTTGTAGTGTAGTGTATGTGGGTTTAGAAGTGTGTGGAGACTTTTATAGTTATATATACTATACTGGTAGCCTCTACATTAGTGTCTTCTTTCTATGAAATAAGAACATAAAATTATTATTTTTTAAAACATTATGGAAATGTTTTTCTTGGATATTGTTTACTTTTATGGGTTAATGACATTGGACACTCCATTGGGAAAAAATCAAAGATTATACACCAATGCATTGATTTACCTCTTTAAATATGTAGTTTTTTTTGTGGAAACAATTTGTGACTGATAAGATAGGATATGATATCATACATGGTATTTAGGGGTTATACCTTCATATATACCATATTTATTACTATCATTGAATAGTTTCATTCATGTCACCTAAGGGTTGTAAATATTATCACATGGGAGAATTTATTTTTCAATCAAGTTGAGCTAGATCAGAGCATCATGGGATGGATTGAGTGGTGATCTAGATATCTATTATATTTTTCTTTTAACAGGGAATACGACATATAGATTTTACCCATGTAGTGGATTGTTTCTAGAATATCTTCCCAAATGTCCTTTCTAGGACACTTCTTAAGTGAGATGTGGGGTTCACTATTTAACTAGTTTTAGGAGTGATACTAGTTTCAATTTTGTCTTACATGATGGATCAAATAGAGTTTCTTGAACTCAATAATCAATAAAGTTATTTTTAATATAATTGGTTTATGTGATCTATTAATACACATTGGGGTTCACCTATCCTCTTCCCAATGATGGATTATACCCTTAGGCTCTTTGTAAATTATCAAAGGTGGAATCATCTTATGTTCTGGAACTAGTATCACCAAAAATTCATTAAATAACTCTTTGAATAGCTTTGAGGATTTAGTGTTTTCTCAAAAATCATTATATTATCGAGATATCATCATGTATGAATCAAGTCATTAGATATATCATTTACAGTGTTACATAGAACATATGGCATTTACAATTTTATATTCATTCCTTTCTGTCACATAAAAATTCACACAGTATTCATGGCTATGATGTATCGGGTCTTCCACCAATATTTTGAATCATTTGTTTTATTATTTGTTGAAAATATCATTGTATAATATCATACATGGAATGAACATATTAAATATCTTTAGATAATCATTATTACAATAATATTTAACCAAATATATTTTAAAATAACCAATATTAATCTATTGGATTGATAAAGTTCACTTATTGAGTTACATTATATCTGAGGAATGTGTATCTGTTCACTTAGAGAAGATGATATCCATGGTATTTTTAGAATATCACAAGAACTTGTTTGACATACAAAGTTTTTAGGGATAGCAGGGTATTATCTGTACTTTTCCAAAAACATCTCATGCTTAAAAGTGACTTTATAGGGATTTACTAAAAATAATGTTATGTTTTAATTGTTTTAATTATGTGAAATTTCCTTTCATGGATTGATAGTGATATTTACCTCAACATTGATCCTAATTCTACAAGATGTGGGGATTAATTATAAAATTTATTTTGATGCTTTAAGTGCTGGGATATGATATGTTCTAATGATTTATTATTAATTCGTTGTCTGTGGTTCTAGGTAATTTAGGAATCATGTTCATAACTACATGATAAATGAATTTTTTTTGTTATTGGTGGTTCATGAGTTATGTTTTTTGAGGCACTAATTATTAAGAGAATATTTGTTCTGAAAATAGACCACAAAAGCTTAAAGTACATCTATATATAATGTAACATCAATATTATGCAGCGAATATGGGTTATATACCAATATTCATTGTAATTTGAGATTTCTTATATGGATAGTAATGTAAATGGAATTGTTGATGCTCGAAGCTAGAAGACTCAATCACATGACATTATGGAGGCCAAAAGTGATTGGTAGTTAGTGAAATTGTTTTCTAATATGGAATTTGAATTAAAAAATTGCCATGGGTAGTCTATAATTATAGCTTCAACAATTACCTATTCACTTCTGGATAGAGTGAAGATGAGATAACTCTATAGTCATGAGGTATTTCTCTAACAAGAGAGTGTTTCAGCTGAGGACATTTTAACAGATTGTGTCCTTTATTGATATGATCTAAATTTAATTCATGGATGAACATAGATTCATATATATGATCAAGAGTAATTGATCAGAGAGTATCATGCCTCTTTTTGGACAATATATACTAGTGTTAACAAGATGTATTTTGAATTTTACTTATAGTATAGGTGGTTGAAGCTGAGAAGAGATATAGCTAGTGCCATTACATGGTGTACCACCAATCGGTAGCTGATTGAGGAAAAACAACAGACATTTGGGAATATATAGTTGTTTCCCATTCTTTATTGAAATGGAAGAACAACACCATCGATTGTTTTACTACATTACCATGACCCAATTGAAGAAGTGATAAGGTATTTGATTCCTTCGACGTGATTACTATGGATGCTCACATTATACATATCAAAGAGAGCTTTTTAGTGGATAATCATCGTGAATAGGTTCTTATGAGCACATCCATTTTCACATAGAATGATGAGTAATAGAAGCATTCAATTCAAATATTAGAGTAAATGATCATTGAATGTACCCGTGATTTTAGAGGTTTTTGGGAGAGAGAAATACCAAATTCTGAGTTTGATTATAAAAACTGATTCCATGAAAATATACATATGCCTCCTTATGAGGCCCTATATTGTAGCACATTCCATTCACACAAATACTAGTTAATGGTAAGAGAAGCACTATTACTTGGACATGTATTATTGAGGAAACTTTGGAATATGAACATATTATTATGAAATGTGTGGATATAGCTCAGTATAAGAAAAATTCAAATTTTTATCTTCACCAACAACCTATGAATTTTGAGGTGAGACATCGAGTGTTTTTAGGCGTTAGACCTATGTTGAGTCATAGTCATATTTAGAAACAAGAATAACTATCAACTCATTATGTTATGTCTTTTGAGATCTTATCAAGAGATGGGATGGTAGGATATTAGTTGAATTTATATCAGTGGTATCAACCAATGCCCGATTTCTTCATTGTTTATTAGTATCACCATTATTATTCATACCAATATCATACTCTTAAGCCTAATGAGGTTGAGCTAGATATTGATGCTTCTTTTGAAGATAACCCTATTCATATAATTGATTTAAGAACTAAAATAATGACCCATAATATAAATAAAGATTTTAAATACACATTTTATAATATTTATTACATAACATAAGAAAAACCTTGCCAAGACCATATAGTTTCAGTGTCTTTAGAAATTGGTAAATATGAACTACTAGTTTATAAAACATCTACATTGTCTCCCACTTATTTCTTCATAACTAGAATCATTTTCCACATATCTTATTTAGTACCCTTATTCATGACTTGAGAAACAAATCATATGAAAGGGGGAGCTCAAATTATCAATGAGGGCTAACAAGGGACATATCAATCATATCAAAATAATAAGAACACAAATTTTGAAAATCTTATCCTGCATATAAAATATCATAATATCATGTCATGGGATAAATCATAAAAATGAAATGTAATATCAATAGTCATAACACAAGACATTAAATTTCATAAATTACATGTAGAAGAATAGAAAATAATTTCTTATTATTCAACGCTCATTTCCAAGTTCATCATTGTAGAAAAATTTCTATTACTGAACTGATCTCACAGCTCATTACAACCCTTTATTACTAAACCATATTTATTTATTTCTCTATTAATTCATATCTCATGAGACATTAAATTTTACCCAATACATTGGAGACAGATATATGACACACTCATCTTATAATGAAACCATTCTTTAATGTTCTACAAAAACATAAAAACATTCATCACAACATAACCCCTAAAATAAAATAGAATTCATATACATCATTCCATCATAATTGATATAAAACAATTTGATTTACTAAATTACATTCCATAAGAAAAAAATATAATCACAGTAACAACATGGATATACATATAACCCTATGTAAACAGTTTCATCTATGATGGAAAACAATTTTGAGGAAACACTTGAAATTAATTATTGGGGGAAAACCCGGTTCTTTTTCCAAAACATTTTCCCTCCTCAAAGTGACACCAAATTTTAGAATAAATAGTTTTATATGTATATAATACTGTAATATTTTTGGGAAATCCTAAAACAAATAAGGAAATACGAAAATATAAAAAACCCTTTCGTACTGTATAAGTAAGAAATCATTCTTCTTGTACATTTTCTAGAAAACTCAAAAAGTACATTGTACAAAAAATGATAAAATATTCTGTTCATACCATTTAGTAAAAATTCAAAAATTTTGTAAAATTTACATTTAAAAAATTAAAGGATATAAATAATATTTCTAGTTACATATTTATAGAACATGGATGTTGAAGATATATATACCCATGTAAATACATATAAATAAAAATTCTCGTATAAAAATGAGATTTGTAATGTTATCTTTTACCTTGGGTTATATTTTCTTCGTATGTATATATAAATAATATATAATGATTTAATTATTGTTAATGATTTATTTTATAAGAATAATAATTTTCATTATAACATTTATGATCATAGATTCATCAGTTTGTTAGTATCATTTCATTGTTAGACATTTTTTAGTTATTAATTAATTTTTGTTCTCATGCATGTCTTGTTAGACAAGGTCATATTACACTTTTTAGGTTATATTTATATAACATAAATAATAGTATTAGTATAATATATATCATTTTTATTCATTAAATTAATTTATATAATCATTCTTTAATGAAGATTATGTTGAACGAATCACATCGCATCATGGAGATGGTAAGTCATATGTTCGCCCGAGCGATGATGTCGTTGCCAAATTTGGTGAATTGTATTGAAGTGGATGGTGTATAGTATCACAGATTCAATATAATTATATATAAATCATATATATATATATATATATATTAATTCCATAATTACACCCATCCATGTATGGTGGTTGTAAAAATGGATTACTCTACAGTGTGGAGATGGTATTTTGTACATACGCACGCCTGGTGATTTCATTTTTCATACGATGTGGAGAATGTAGAATATGGTTGTTTCATAATAATAATAATAATAATAATAATAAATTATTATACAATTACTAATGTATTTATTACATTATAAATAAAAAATTAATGATGTGGAGGTAGGATAATAAAAGTGATTCAAAGAATTAGTAAATGATATTACCTCTTATTTGACGTCACGCCTCTAAATATCTTCTTAGAGCACTAGAGTTGGTCTTGGAAGAAGACCATGTCCTATAAAATTTTTATGGGTATGTTTATATGGGAAAATATGAAGATATGGTTTCGAAATAAGTATCAAATGAAGTTGGAGAGTTGAGGGAGTATTTTCCTTTTATAACTGAGGAGAGGGGCACTATTAAAAAGCTCAAAATTATAAATTTATAATAAAATCAAACCACACCAAAATATTGTCAAAAAGTCTCAATTTATAATATGAGATGATATAGGGTTGTAATATCAGCAATAAATTAATTTTAGACATGTTATTATGTAAATTTTTTTATTATCATTTTAATTAACACTTATTTATTCCATATAATTTTAAACTAGAGTAACAAATATTTCAATACTAAAATGATAAAATATTTAATTATTTGAAGAAAATTATACCAAAAAATGATAATTTAGAACATATTAAACCATATAATGATTATTATATATTTTGAGAAATGTTTTATGATTTTTAAATAATTTAAGAAAACCTTATTTTAAAAAAATATCAATAGAGTAAATTTTTATACTATTTGCATTATGGTTTTTTTAAAATACAACCTGAAGAAGTGAAAATCTTCCAAAATATTATATTATATATTTATAGAGTCAATATAATATAGAAAATAAGTTTTAATAAATAATTATACCAGAATATATTTCTAAAAAAACTAATAAACATTATTTGATTTCTTCATTAATAAAATACTTAACACCTCAATTTTTAGTAATATTTAATATTCTAAATTTTGAATAAAAATATAATGTAAAATAATATGATAATGGTGAAACCATTATCTTTCAAAATAATATTTTTAGAAGATTTTATCACTTAAAAATCCCAACATTAAAAATGCTATACTCTTTTAAAACATTACTGTGAAAAATTTACCATCACATTAAATAATATAATATATGTCTCATAATATCTTCTTTAGGCCTAAAAATGATAAATAACTCTACCCTTGGATGATTATGGTATTGATACACTCTGACAATAAGCCTTGGTCTACTGTTTAGGCATTTTTATGTTTATTTATTTAGAAATAAATTATTTATTGATTTCTAATCAATTAATTAATAGTTACATCATCCAAGTAAGTGTATTTAAGATAAATATTTATTTAGTAATAATCACATATAAATTTTCATGATAAAGTAAAACATTATATCTTATAAATGTGTTTTTATAATATAACATTTCTTCTAGATATCATTATATTAAAAATAATTTAATTATTTAAGTTTGAGGGAGACATATTTCAATTTTATATAAATAAAATAAAAAAACATTTCTTAATATTATCTATGTGGGTTCCAATGGATACCATTTTTACCCACATATATTTTATAATAAATAATAATCATCTAATTAATTTAATACAATTATTAGAGTAATTTTATAATATTTTTTTCATTTTTAATTACCTGATTTACCCTTTTATTGTTTTAATAAAATTTATCGAAGTTACTATTCATATTGCCCAAAAATAAAATATATCAATCTATATAATTTAGACCAACTGATTCCAAATATGGAATTCATCTTTTCATAACTCAAAAAATAATGTTGAGGTAATAAATTTGAAATTAATGTTTTTGTCGAAATAAGAAATTGGTTTTAAAATAGACAATATTGCAAACGTTTGAAATGTTTTTACAACTGATTTTATTATAAAATTAATTCCAATGTAAAACATTATATTAATTAGTAAAAAATTATTATATTTATAAATTGAATCAATTTGATAATATAATTTAACAACAGGAATTAGGTAAATTAAAATTTATTTTCCATTTAAATTTATCATATTTTTACTATTTATCAAAAAATTGATGATATTAGAAAACTATCAGAAATTCATCAAAGTAAATATTTTATCCCACATCAAAATAAAATGTTTAATTGGTCGTATAAACATTTTAAATGTTTCACATTTTAAAAGTAATATGGGTTCTCCATATAATATTTTTAAATAATCCTTTTTTTAAAATCGGTTTTAAACATAAAATAGGGTTTTATTCATAACCTATGATTAAAATATTAATTATTTGAGTATAAAAAATATTTAATTATGTTTATAAAAAATATATATCTCATTATTTTTATTATTAAAATTAATTCACACAAAAATAAAAATATCTAATTGATTTATATTTTTTATAAATAACTAATTCCCATTGAATTGACAGTACATTTTCATATATTATTTTTAATTATTTCCACTAACCTAAAAACTAGGATATAATAGTAATTTTATAATAATAAAGGATCATGTTTCATTAAAAATCACGATTGTCTGAAAATCAAGCGACTAAAGAATTAAAATTATTTAATGAAAATAATTCATAAAATCATCTGAGTGTTATCATTTATCACCCTTAAACTAAATTTCACCCTTGAAATTTGTCTCGAGGAAATTAATATATAGGGATACATGTACCTCATCATATCGTCGTGTTCCCATGTCACTACTTTAAATTGATGGTTCCTCCATAAAACATTTACCAAGAGAGTGGTCTTGTTTCATAAGACTTTCTCACTAAAATCTGGAATCTATCATTTATTCTTCATAAGAATGATTTTCACTACTGGTAAAACGTCTGGGATTATTAAATGTGAAGGATTGGGTATTTAATTTCATAGTATAAATATATATAAAAAATCATGAAATTTATAGACATTTGGAATTAGTGCCAGTTAGTAATCTACCTTTACAAAAGATCCTAAATTTAAAAATAATCGATATATCTAGGTCTCATCCTTCCCTTAATTCCAGATATCATTACTCTCTTCTAGAGAGATATTTGTAGAAATAGCTTATCACCCACATCTAATCCTATGTCTTTTTTCCAGCTATCAATATAACATTTTGGTGAATATTGAGATTATCTTATGTGTTTTGGAATTGATCAGACCATTTCTACCAATTCATAAACATGATAAGGTCCTAATAGATTTCATTCCCCACTATTTTCCCTGCAAGTTGTAGTTCTCCACTTCTTTCCATAAAGGGATTCATAATGAGCCATTTGAATACTATAGTGAAAGATATTATTGTATGAGAATTCCACAAAAGGTAAACATTGATCTTAAAAACCTTTGAAATCCATATAAAAGGCTCTCAACATGTCTTCTATAGTTTGAATTATCCTCCCAGACAGACCATATATTTGAGGAAAATAAGTAGTGCTAAAACATAAATCTATATCCAGAGCCTATTGAAGACTTTTCCAGAACTTCTAGGTAAACCTCGAATCCCAATAAAATATAATGTAATATGTCACTCAATGAAATCGCACCACATGTTTCACATATTCCATGAATGATTATTATGAGGTAAATCATTTCTAATACAAATGAAACATGCCAGGTTCACAAGGTGATCTACTATAACCATGATAAAATTATTTCCTCTAAATGTTTTGGGAAGTCCAATTAAAAGTCCATAATGATGTTTTCCCATTTCCATTTTGGTATGGGTTTTGGTTTTAACAACCCCTCATACTACTATCTCTCAACATTAACTTCTTTTCCAAACAAGAATCAAGATACATATTTAAAATCATCACTTTTCCTTCCATCCCACTAAAAATACTATTATAGGTCCCTATATAGCTTTGTGAATCTAGGTTGAATGGATAATGAAGAACTATTAGAGTAATCCAATAGCTACATCATTAATTATGGTATAAGAGGAATACAAAATTGATTCCAGAACCATATTATTTCCTCAAAATCAATGATTAATTTAGGAACATTTCTCATATTTTTTAGCTCTACATCTTTCTTTTGTTCTGCCTTAATCTTCACTTGTATAGGTGGTTGAACATTCATTTTAGATATATAAAATTTCTCCCCTTCCATTAAAATTTCATGACATATAATTTAAAAATTCATACATATTGTACCTTTTATGATCCTTATCATGGATATGTTATCATGGACTTTTCAACTCAGAGAATATTCCACCTTGTTTACTTTCCCCGAGTGGTACTGTATTGAGAAGTTGTAATCGTTAATCAAATACCACAATTCTCATTTTCACATATTCAACTTCTTTTATGAGAAAATATACATTAATATTTTATGATGAATATAAATATCACAACTTTCACATGAAATATAATTATTTCATATAATTAATGCAATTATTACCATAACTAGCTCCCAATCATGAGATGGGTAATTTTTATCATGGATTATCTACTACTACGAGGCATAAGTTATTACCATAGTATTTTTCATGAGAACACATCCCATTACATTGTTGGATGAATCAATGTGTATCAAAAATTATTCTCCTCTTCAAGGTAGTTTGAGGACAGGTGCACTGGATAACCTTATTTTTAGCTAATTGAGATTCTCTTCACATTTCTCCATCCGAACTAACATAAACCCTTTATGAGTCAACACGGTGATTCGATTTTATAATAATGAAAAATCTTCCACAAAAGGTAAATAATTTCCTACAAAACCATGAAAATATTGGATATCAGTTGTTGTTATTCATCTCATCAAAGTTTTATCATCTTCTATTTTTTATGGATCCATAAATATTCTTTCACTTTAGATTACTTGACCAAAAAATGAGACTTTCTAAATCCAAAATTCACACATCATAAATATCATTTAAAGCATCTCTTTTTCTCAGGTTCATCATAAAAATTATCAAGTGGTCTTCATGTTCTAGAATTCTCATTTAATAGACCAGAATATCATCTATGAAGACTACAAAAAACTGATCTGGATAGTCTCTAAGGACTTTATTCATTAAATCAATGAATACAATATGTGTAATAGTAAGACAAAATGGGATTACTATAAATTCATAGATTCAAAACCTTGTATATTATATCCTCTTCGGTATATCAACCTTTTTTACAGTTAAATGATGATATCCAAAATGAAGTTCTATCTTGGAAAATTATTGAACTCCACATAGTTTTTCAAATAAGTGATCAATGCGGGAGAGAGGATATCTGTTCATAATAGTGATCTTTTTAATTTCTAGATAATCAATTTTGGTTCATTGATGTATATTTCTTTTTAACATATAGAACATGTCCATCCCAAGGTCACATGCTAGGGCATATGAATACCTTATAATTATTCTTTTGGATTTTCATTATTAATTCATGAAAATCAATAAGATGTCTTTGAAATAGGCATAACACCCAGTATGAGTTCTATTGAAAAATCAAAATCACAATTTGTAGGAAGACCAAGAAAATCATCTTGAAAGATATCATTAAACTCCCATACAATGTGTGTACTCATAATCATGAGTTTCCCCACAACCATTTGAGATAAATAAGATTCATTTATAGTAATGAAGACCCTTTAAATGCAATAAATTTCTATCAGAAGTTTATATTCACCCTTTAATCGATATATGATTATAGATTTATGAGAATATGAATTGTGACTTCCCTTCCTTGGGAATTTATATCATATCCATATAGATATTTCCAATATATTCCAAGAATCACATCAAATTCCATAGTAGGATGGATCATACGATTTACAGAAATTAATTTCCCACAAACATCAACTAGAGAATAATTATAATCATTTGATGTGACCATCTTTCCATTATGAGTTGTTATAGCCAATTCATCATCTAATATCTATGGTAATACATCAATACCCTTTGAAAATTAATAATAAATAAAAGGGTGGGTATATCTAGAAATAATACATTTTCAATATTAAAGTTGATGGTAAATTTACTTTTCACCACTCCATTATTTTACTCCTTGTCACTAATAGTGATTTCATGGAACATACCTCTTTATTTGGAATTATAAATTTTGTTGATGTCTATCATCACCAGCAACCCTTGGATTATGGAATTTATTTTCATAATTACCCATTTCTTTGTACTCATATAATTAGAGTATTTGAGGTTAATTATTTTTTTATATTTTCTTTATTCACATAATTAGATATGTGTTCCCATCACATTGGAATTCAACTTCTCGATGACCTTTTTTGCACACTTTAAAATTTTATTAGTCCACTTAAGACAATTCCCTCCATGTTTCATTCCACACAATGAGGATACAGGAAAACTCATCTTTTTTTGAGGGTGGACTTTATATTTTCCATTGAATTACATTTTTCTATTCTTATTAAATCCATATGATTGATGGGTTAATCCAGTATTAATAACATCATTGAGAGAACATTGAACAATTTCCTTTTGGTTATTGAAGTCCATTATGGATAATTCCATTAAAATACATGATTTTAATCCATTAATCAATTGATCAATTTTACTGTCAGGAAGGATATTAATTCATGAATCCTACATTTCATGTATTGTAAAATTTTATTTTTAGGTACCAACGGATTCATAAACCTTTTTAAATGTTCAAGGTACTCCTTATCCATGTTTTTTCAAATAATATTAGGGAATTACTTATTGAAAAATAAGATCTTGATCTAGTCCCACTTCACGGACTCAATTTCACTTTTATTCTTGATAATATTACACCATTGATCAACATAACCTTACAAACAATAAACTACAAATATTACGTTATATTTCTCAGAACAATGTAGAACGGAAAATAACTTTTCAGTGTTAATGATCACTTGTTCAGCCACTAATGGATCATAAGACCTGTTGAATTATGGTTGACACTACATCATAAAGGATTCAATAGAATATTGCTCCCTCCTTTACTCGTACGGATGTCCATCATGATTCAAAGCTTGGGAATGTTGTGGGATCATGATTATAATATTTTTAATTCCAGCTCACACAACATTTTGTTTCTCATTGGGGAAATCATTGCATTGACCATCACATCCAGCAATAAGGTAGTTCTTTCAGGTTCCATCCATTGAAAAAAACCAAGAAGAATAGTGTGAGAAACACTAGTCATAATAGGAAAACCACATAATTGTAGAATTAAATTTCAATTTAGGACTCCTTAGGTTTTATCCTAGGATATTAACACTCATTTTTAAAACACTAATATTTTAACATATAATTAGATATATCCGTAGAGTTCATAATAAGGTTCTCTCATCCTAGTTTCCAATGGTTAACTATAACATTCCTTTGATTCCAACTATAAAGAGCAATAATTAACATATATAAATATTAGATAAATAGTGTAGAATATTTATTACATAACATAACAGTACCATTTCTAGGAGTGTATAGGTTTATTGTCTTTAGTAACTGGTAAACATAAATAAAATGGGATCATAAAATATATACAATGTCTCTACATATTTCATCACAACTAGGATCCTTTTTTAAATATCTAATTTGATACCCTTCTTCATGTCCTAGGAAAAAATAATATGAAATGGTGAGATAAAATGGTCATCAAGGGTTATCATGGTAAATTTAAATCCTATCTTAATCATAAGAACATATCATTTGATAATCATTTCTTGCATATAAAAGATCATAATATAATATCATGGGATAAATCATAAAATTAAAATGTATACCATGTACTCATATCCTAAGACATGATATTATGTGTCATATGAACATAAGTGTAGAAAATCATTTCATATTAGTGGAGGATCAACTCCATGATAATCAGAGCCAACAAAGTCCATTACTAAACAGAGTTCACTCCTTGTTCCAACCCTGTATTATTGAAGAATATTTACTTGTCATTAAATTCATGTCTATATCACAATATATAAATTATTCCCCAATTCATTGGAGGGAGATATAGGTCCCACACATCTCATAATGAAACCATTATTATGTATGTAACAGAAACATAAAACATTAACCATTTCATAATCCAAGAAATAAAATGGGTTTCATAAAAATAATTTCATTATAATAGATATATAACAAATGGATTAAATATATAAAATTGCATATTAAACACAATAATAACATCTTAATTATTGGGATATAAATATAATAATATTTAAAGAGTTTCATAATAGATGGAAAATAAATTTTACAAAAAAACATGAAATTAATTCTTTTGTAAAATATCGTTTTTTCTTAAAAACGTTTTTCTTCCCCAATATTTTACACAATTTACCAAAAAAGTAATTTTATGTGACAATGAATGAGTAATATTGTAGGGGATTCTCCAAAGAAATAATTAATTATGAAATCATATAATTCTTTTTCTACCGTACATGTTAAAAAACATATTTTTAGTACTTTTTCCGGAATAGTCAAAAATTACATTGTATCAAAAATGAAAAAATATTTCATTCAAACCATTTAATAAAAATTCACCAATTCATAATAGTTTCATTAATAAGTTATGTAATGATATAATTAATATTTAAAAATACATATTTAGGAAACATGTATGTGGAAGGTTACTATAGCCCAGTAAATACTTTGGAATAAACAATCTCGGTTAAAAAAAGATTTGCAAAGGTATCACTTACCTTAGGTCTGATATAACACATATGTATTTGAAAATCCTATATAATATTTAAATATATTTGTATTGGTTTATTTCAAAATCATAATATTTTTTTATGATATCATTTATGATCATATTTTTATCTATTGTTTAGTGACATTTCATTGTTACTCGTTATTCAGGTATTAACTGCTTTATGTTCTTTGGCATGTTTTGTCAGATAAGATTTTATTAATATTTTTAGAATATAGTTATATCATTAAAAGAATTATAATTTTATAATATATATCATTTGTATTAATTCAATTCATTTATATACTCATTAATTAATAATGATTATGTAGAATGAATTACATCACACTGTGGAGACAGTAAGTCATTTGTATACATAAGCGACGATATCATTCCAATATTTTTAGAATTCTATTGAAGTAAATGGAGTATAGTATCTAAAAATAAATATAATTTTATATTAATAATATATATTTATTAAATACATCATTATACACATCCATGTATGGTTTTGGTGAAAACATATTGCACCATGACATGGAGATGTTATGACACACGTACGCACGCATGGTGATTTTAATTTTTAATTAGAAGGGTAGAAGGTGAAAAATGGTTATTTAATAATAATAATAATAACATATTATATATTTACTATTGGAGTTATTAATTTATAATGAAATAACCTATGAGGCCAATGTATAAGAAGAAATAAGTTTGAATTAATTTCTAAATGATATTACCTCTTCGTCGATGTTCTTCCTCTAAATCTCCTCTTAGAGAAATGCATTTGGTATTTTAATAATTACAAGGCCCCTCTAATTTATATAGAGAAGTTTATAAGTTAATTTTTTGGTGGATTTTTCAACTTGATGGCTCAAAATAAAGAAAATAGTTGATGGAGTTCATACCCTTTTATAATTGTTTTGATAGGAAATTTTGTAGACTTCAAATATATTAATTTATAAAAAGATAAAACGCCACATAAAAACTTCAAAATGCACCATTTTATAAGATTAGATGATATAGGGTTGTTATATTACCATCTAACAAATATTAGACATGTTATTATTTCAATTTAATAATTTTCATATTAGGTAACACTTAGTTATACTATTTAATTTTTAACTAGGGTAAGAAATATTTCAATATTAAAAGGGTGAAATATTTACTTATATAAAATAAATTAGACCATAAATTTATTATTTATTAAATTTTAGACAATATAATAAATATTCAACATTTTATAAAATGTTTTATGAATTTTAAATAATTTAAGAAATCCTTATTTTGTCAAAATATAAATACTGTCAATTATTACACCATTTATATTATAGAATTTTATCAATATAAAAATAATAAGTAAACCTCCATACCAATATTTTACTATATCACTAAGATGTCAAGGTAATATATAAAATTATTTTGAAATAATAATTTTTCCATATTATATTTGTTATAATGTTTTTTATAAAATTTATTTTTTCCTTTTATTAATAAAATAATTACTCCCTCATTTTTCTAATTATTTTATACTCTTATTATTGGAATAAAATATCAAAATAAATTAATATGATGAATTTTAATCCATTATATTTCATAAATATTATTTTAGTCAATTTTATCTTATGAAAAACACAATATTAAAAATGATAATGTCATTTAAAACATGAATGTATAAAATGTATATTCACTTTAAATATAATAATATATGTGTCATAATAACTTCTAAAACCCTCTAAATGGTAAATAAGCAGACATTTGGTTGATTATGGTCAATATATTATCCAAAAATAAGTTTTGGGCATGTTTTTTGGTGTTTTAATGGTTATTAATAATTTAATATAAAAGGATTTATTGATTTCTCATCAAATATTTTGTTTTTTTCATCATCTAGTATAAGTCCTTAATGTAAATATTTATTTCCTAAAAATTAAAAATATATTTTAATTTTAAAACAAATTGATTTTAAATGAGTATTAATATTCTAATTTATATTATCTATAACCATATATTAAAAATAATTTATTTATTAAAGTTTGAGAGAGACATATTTCACTTTTATTTGAATAAAATAAATAAAACATCTGAATCTTATCCAAGTGGGTTCCAATGGATACCATACCAATAGACATATATTTTAATAAAAATTATAATCATCCTATTTTATTAATATAAGTTTTGGAGGAATTTTAAAATATTTTTTTACTCTTCATTAATCAATTTACCTTTTTACCGTGTTAGTAATATTTACAGAAGTAACTATTCAAATTTTCCATAAGTAAAATAATTCTATTTAAATAATTTGGACATATTAATTTAAAATTAGGAATCCATGTTCTAAAAATTTAAAAAAGTGATGTTTCCATAATTAATTTAAAATTATTCTTGTCAAAAACCAAATTGGGTCAACCTTGAACCGGTCACCCAAGCTGGTCTGCGACATGGCCCGAGAGGCATTCCCGATCCTCCCGGGCTAGCAACAAGCATCGGGGCACCAACAGAGAGAAAGTAGGAATGATTTTGCCCAAAATAAATAAAGAAGCAAAAATAAAGCAGATCAGCGCAAAATAATTCAACAGAGAAATGTAACTAAACAAGAACAAAAGAAAGTAAAACTAACCGAAAGAGACAACCACTATATCTATGTGACCTAGCTGGTCACTCTCCAACTCACGACCAAACATCGCCCAAGGCGAACACACCCAAGTTGTAGTCTGCACAATCACTAAACACAGAAATGAACTATAGGCGTGAGTATTCAAACTCAGTAGGCAAGCCCGATATCTATTCCAAATGCACTACCATTAAATAAAGAAATTACTAATTCCAGGTTTGAACTAAATTATATAAAATAGTATTTTTCACACACACTTTAATTTCTAAGGCAAGTAATAGTCCATTTCCCTTTTTAATTTAATTTTTTTTAATGTTTGAAAGGAACAGGTGCATTGCATTTTTAAAACGTTGTTGCGAACAAGTAGAAAACCAAGATACAGTTATTAGCCAAAATGGAAAACTACACGTAACACACAAAACACACCAAGGGAAATAGAAAAAGTGGCACACATGGGTCAGCTACCAAACTAGACCTCTCAACCGTCCTCCACCTAAAAATAAACACAAAAAGAAACATAGGCCAAACCTAGGAGATCGTGAACAATCCAGAACATACTATACATCTGACTCATCGTGAAGTCACGCCCTAACTCGATGACGTCATAACAACCATACTACTACCCGGTATAGCCCTATATGGCCTAACTGAGGGGCCCAATCCCCATAGCAGCAATAACTTAGTATTCCCCTGCAATGGGGCCACTAGCTAGTGTGTGGTCTAAACTAGTGCATAAATTGTTCTCAAAAAATACACTCAATATTCCATAATCCCATGTCAATAAAATCAATAAAAAGGGGTGCGTTCACAATGTAAATCAATCATTCATGATGCAAAAACATCACATACAGCTCACGCATTCAACTCTCACAATATATCAACTAGTAATGGGTTTCCCAAAACAATTTATTTTATTAAAGTTCCAAACGGGCCTTTAACAATTTTAAAGCAAAAACACATTTCTCGAGAAAACCCAAAACACATGGTCAAAGGAAATAATTTATCATTAAAACTAGAAGTACATTTGAAATTCTATGAATTATGTTTAAAGTCCAAACGGGAATTCTTCCAATAATGGGTGTCCGCTCTTCATGAAAATGTCCCAACTGTTCGGTATAAAATAAACAGCTTTTTTCACACTAGACAATAATTTAAAATTTTATTATCTAATATTATTTTTCATTCATTAAAATTAATAATACATAAAGAAATTAATAAATTATAAATTTAAAAGTAATTTCAGTGTGGAACCTACCTCGAATCGCAGCCCGGTTACGACGACGAAGCAACGTGGCTCGTACGGGCACGCAAGTGCGCGCAAGCTGACAAACGCATGAGTGTGGAAAAACCATGCCAATGTGATATAACCACATAGAAGATGAAAATATATAAACATGGACTTAAAACAATCAAAAAAAACAAATAGTGCAAAATAACCACTTCATCCTACTTCCAAAGCATAACTCACACCACACAATCAAACCATAAGCACATGCTTAAGAAGACAAGCAATCCAAACCAACCCTACACACCTCAAAATCACCATTTACACTCCCAAAACGTATTTCAACACCACACACAGTCAAACGAGATTCCAAATTTGTGGCAAGTCCATATAATCATTTTTTCAAAACTTTACACCATTTATAGCATGCTTTTGCACCATTCATGAAACTCAATAAATCATAAATAAAAATTTATAAGATTGTTTAAAAAGAATTCACATGGCTTTACCTACTCAACGCAAACGACGTATTCAATACCAAACTCAAAAAATATACCATGTCAAAATGAAATCACAACACTTGCGCAGATTAACAATCAAATACACAGTTTATTCAAATGCAAACAATTGACAAAACATAAACATCTAGAAAAACACATTTGTACCCTATGGGAAAGCTACTAACCAAATCAGACGCACGCTAAAATCCAATAAAACCTAATTTGTTTCAAATAAATAAATTAAAGAACATACTAGATTAATCAAGAAAACAAGAAAGTCATCATAGACACATGCCAACATATCCTAGGAACTGACTCAAAACATAATTTTAACCAATTATAAAAATTTCATAACACTATAGTAAGATAATTAAGGGTATAACGAACTGCGAAACCAAACAAGGGGCATAAAAGTACACCTTGGATGTCGGCAGTGGACCGAAAAGGGGTCAATCTACTTTTCCATCGGCAGCGGATGTTGGAACACACAAGCGCAAGACATGATGAGGTCTTCTGATACCCTATTCAAGAGAGAACACGACAACCGCATAGTATCCCATCCTTAGGGGTCCAATTGAGTCCAAACCGGGTATCTAAGGAGAAACAAAACCTCAAACTGATAAAGGAGGATGTCAGAGATGGTATTACCTCAATGAATTAAATCTCAATCGGATATCATTCATTGGGAATCCGAGAGGAATCAGCTGTGGAAGCGTCAAGAGCTAAAAAGGGGAGCTAAAGGGAAGGACTGACCAAAGGGAAAAGGGAGCCGGTGGGAGGTTTTTGCGTACAATCCAAAGAAGCAGAGGATGTTATAGATTCTATTCGGAGCAAGGGTAGAGGGTAGGGTTACTGGATGCCTTATGAGGGAGAGCCGGTGGCTAAGGGAAGGGTGCAGCGCCGCAGGAAGGGGAAGTCGAGGGGAGTTCCGGGCGGATGCAGGGGGCAGGCCGAGGGCTTATGAGAGACTGAAAGGGGTGCTGGATTGAGTGGGTAGGCGCTACATGAGGGGTGTAGGCAGAACCTGGAGGCATGGAGTTTCTACGGATCGGACGGGGAGGAGGCTTGGTGAAGGCGGATCGACTAGAACCTGTAGGTAGGCGGCTGGATAGAAACAGGGGGGGGGTGCAGCAGGCACGCACAAGGTTGAATCCGAATAGGTCAGCAGGCGGAGGGGAGAACAGGGGCATCGCACGCTACTTGCTAGATGGGAGGGGACGCACAGGTCTGATTTTTCGGAGTAGAAGAGGATCAAGGGAGGATGGCCGCTGTGCGCATTGTGGAGCACTATAGGGTTTAGAGGGGGGGAGGAATTGGTTCCTACCGATGGAGAGAGGGGGAGATAAAGTGGGGAAAAACAAACAAATATGAACTAATAAAAAAAGTTTAAACAAACATAAAAAAATACTAAAATTAATGATAATAAAAAAAATAACAGTATGATAATAATTTTACAATTATGAAAATGATTTAATATTAAGTCTAAATGAAGTGTTAATAAAATTAATAATAATAATAATAATAATAATAACAATATTATAAATTATTGTCACTAATATTATTACACATTTTATAAAATTCTTTTCCAATTTACTTATTCAATAAATTTTATTATTTATCAAAACGAGTGGGTAACCGCGCACTCACCAGGTCCGAAGGCACGATCAGACCGAATGTGCGGTGACCACGCTCCCACCCGGACCGAATGTGCGGTGACTGCTAGTAGTGCGGTGACTGCGCACCGGCCCGAGACCCACTAAAAACATAAAATAAATAAAAATAAAATAAAAAATCGAACCTAAACCCTAACCCAAACCCGACTCTACCCAGAGTCACGGGTCAGATAAAATAATAAAAAAAGTGTATGTGGTCAGGGTGTGACAATTCTCCCCACCACAGACACTTTCTGCCCCTAGAAAGTCACCAAGCCAATATTTGACACACTTGAGTTCATTCCCAGATAAAATCATAGAGAAATGAGAGCTTCAGGATAACCATTCCCAATAAATGTCCCACCCGACCAATTCAAGAAAAAAGACGTCCCGATATTGAGGGGAGAATATGAGAGGGTACTCCCCATCACAAGATTTTAGTAATATAGAAACCCTTGAAATTCGAAAAAAAACCACCCAGGGTGGGGGGGCAACACGGTAACTCCCAAAACAAGCTCATTCATTTTTTCCCCCACCTGTACCGAACAACACACCTGAGACATTGACAGAAAGCTTACTACGAAACAACCCAACAACTTGGGGATGAGAAATTAACTCAACACCTCCCCTTAATTTCATGAAACGAACATCCCCCTAATGAACACTACAAGGGCCAACTCAAAATCAGAATAGGTCCATTATTCATAGGCCCACACCATTCAAAGAGACCGATCAACTTAATAAACGCACTAAGAGCAGATAAAACCGCTTGGACTGTGGGAAAACAAGATCTTCACACCACCACAACAAGGATGATCTTACGATAGTGATGAGAATAGAACAAGGGAAATTTTGGATATTTCCATTCCAAATCTGAGAACATTATCTGGACCGGGGTTCCACACTCCCTCGGAATCTTCTGACTGTGGGTGAGCTTCACCCCGAGACCTGTGGCTGGGGCCCTAATGGCTGAAGCATCTCCTGCCTCACAGTCAGGCATTTTTATCTTCTGGTCTCTAACTCATTATTTTCTATGTTTCCAACAACCATGATGGTCGTACATTTTCAAAGGGATGCAACATGATGACTTAGAATGTCTGTAGAGGTAATACTGGTGGCGCACAAGAGAGCGGTCCGATGAACTAAGAGTCGATACCGATGATGATAGTTTCTTGGAGATAGGTTCAACCGGCCCGCACTCCTTGCCAGGTGGGAAACCTTCGCCGAAGTCGACCACCATTAATTACACCTAAAACACCAACGACGATGAGACATCCCACCTTTACTAGTCCAAAGCTGAACCGTCTACTAACTCTAGGACGGTATGAACCTCAACTATCCTGGGAGTTCCCAATAACCCGAAGACACACTATCTCCATTGACCATACAACTGCCTCTAACGGGCTTCGACTACGTCAAAAAGCTAGCAACGCACAAAACAAACTGAGAATTGATCATAATTCATTAACAACTTTTGGTGCCATTATGGGCGACATACTTATGACAACTCAAAAAACACCATCGAGACCGGCATCAAGACAAAACTCAATCAATGAAACAACACAGGCCAAGGAAAAACATGCCCATAATCCAATCATACACAAACACAAGCAAAAATAATTTTTCCAAAACCATCATTTCATTAAAATTTTAAAAACCAGCTATGGAACCTTATAAATAGTCACATGTGCGTTCATTAAATCTTGCTCACATCATCTGCAAACAAGTTCCCATACACACTCTCTGTACATACCCACACACGTGTGACCCTCTACAAGGAGTTCCAATGTTCAAACATTTTTATCCTAACCAAATCCAAGCACATGCCATGTTTTTCCAAACCAAAACACCTTCTTTTTAAAAACCCACTTTATTAATTTCAAAAATAATTTGGAAGAAACACTTTCCATTTAAAAAAACCAATTTCACCTTTAAAGCACACTCAAATCAAATGATATTGAAACAAAACACAAGCAGAAATAACCCATTGTAATGAGGAACTAGTGAATATTTCTTACTCAGTGACATGGTGGTGAGCTATGCCCCAAGTAAAGCATAACACTAAGAGGACCTGAAACCGGACACTTGGACTCCACATGGGTCACCACCCCATGTGAGGCTGCAAGTGAACCGATTTGCCTACATTATCATCCCTCAATCCGAAACAACCAAGGGAAGGTGGCTCAAATCCTGGACTAACCCTGGTAACGAAGGTCTCGTCACAAGCAGTGGTGATCAGGAACCGACCCGTAACCTACCTCCTGATCCCCGAAAGTCCTAATATCCATCTACCAGACATCCCAAATAACAAAGGTTTCTCTGAAAAGTGAGGTCCGCTAAGAGCCAACCTCCTCTGATACCATTTTGTCACGAACCAACTCGGGTCACCCCTGAACCGGTCACACAAGCTGGTCTGCGACATGGCCCGAGAGGCGTTCCCGATCCTCCCAGGTGAGCGATAAGTACCGGGGCACCAACAGAGAGCAAGTGGTAAAGATTTCTCTAAAAATAAATAATGCATCAAAAATAAAACAGAGCAGCGCAAAATAATTAAACAGATCCATGTAACTAAACAAGAACAAAAGAGAATAAAACTAACTGAAAGAGATAACCACTATCTTTGTGTGACCTCACGGGTCACTCTCCAACTCACGACCAAACGTCGCCCAAGGAGAACGCACCCAAGCTGTATCCTGCAAAATCACTAAAAACAGTAAAGAACTATAGGCATGAGTATAAAAACTCAGTAGGCTATCCCGATATCTATTCCCAATGCACTACCTTTAAATAAAGAAATTACTAATTCCAGGTTTGAAATAAATTATATAAAATATTAGTATTCACACACACTTTCATTTCTAAGACAAGTAATAGTCCATTTCCCTTTTTAATTTAAAAACAATTTTTAATTTTTGAAAGGAACAGGTGCATTTCATTTTTAAAACGTTGTTGCGAACATGTAGAAAACCAAGCTATAGTTATTTGTAAAAAAGGAAAACTACACATAACACAGAACACACACCAAGGGTAATGGAAAAAGTGGCACACATGGGTTAGAAACCGAACTAGACCTCTCAACTGTCAACCACATACAAATAGACACAAAAAGAAACTGGGTCGAACCAAGGAGATCGTGAACAATCCATAACATACTATACATATGACTCATCCTGAAGGCATGCCCTAACTCGATGACGTCATAACGCCCATACTACTACTTGGTATATACCTACATGGCCTAACCGAGGGGCCCAATCCCCATATCACCAATAACTCAGTATTCTCATTCTATGGGGCCACTAGCCAGTGTGTGGTCTAAACTAGTGCAACAATCGTTCTCAGAAAATTCACTCAATATGCCAGGTTCCCATGTCTTCACAAGCAATAAAAATGGGCGTGTTCACAATGTAAGTCAATCTATCACGATGAAAAAACATGACATACAACTCACATAATCAATGAACACAAAAGATCACCCCTGAATGGGTTTTCCAAAACAATTTATTTTATTAAAGTGCCAAACATGCCTTCACCAATTTTAATGCAAAACCTCATTTCTTAAGAAAACCCAAAACACATGTTCAAATGAAATCATTTATCTTTAAAACTAGAAGTACATTTGAAATTCCTTGAATAATGTTTAAAGGAAAAACATGCATTCTTTCAATACTGGGTGTCTGCTAATCAAGAAAATGTCCCAACGATTCGGTATAAAATAAACGGCTCTATTCACACTAGACAGTAATTTAAAATTTTATTATATAATATTATTTCTCATTCATTAAAATTAATAAAACATCAAGAAATTAATATTTTATAAATTTAAATGTAAGTGGAGTGGGGAACCCACCTTGACACGCATCCCGGTTACGACGACGATGCAACGTGGCTCGCACGGGCGCACAAGCGCGTGCAAGATGACAATCACATGAGCGTGGAAAAACCATGCCAACGCTCTGTAACCGCAATGAAGACAAAAATACATAAACACGGACTTAAAACAATCCAAAAAAACAAATAGGAAAAAAGAACCACTTCATCCTACTTCCAAAGCATCACTCGCACCACACAATAAAACCATAACACATGCTTAAACAGACAAGCAATCCAAACCAACACTACACACCACAAAATCACCATTTACACATCCAAAACGTATTTCAACACCACACACAGTCAAAAGGGATTCCAAAAGTGTGGCATGTCCATATAATCATTTTACCAAACTCTACTCCATTTATAGCATGCTTTTGCACCATTTATAAAACTCAATAAATCAGAAAAAAATTATATGATTGTTTAAAATTAATTCACTTGGCTTTACCTACTCAACGCACACGACGTATTCAATACCAACCACACAAAATATACCATGTCAAAACACAATCACAACACTTGTGCAGATTAACAATCAACTACAAAATTTATTCAAAAGCAAACAATTGAAAAAACATATTCTTCCAGAAAAACGCATCCATACCCTATGGGAAAGCTAAAAACCAAATCAGACGCACGCTAAAATCCAAGAAAACCAAAATTGTGTCAAATAAATAAATTAAAGAACATAACAGATTAATCAAAAAAAACAAGCAAATCATCATAGACACATGCTAACATAGCCCATGAACTGACTCAAAACATAATTTTAACCAATTCAAAAAATTACAGAACTCTATAGTAATATAATTAAGGGTATAAAGATGATGTGAAACCAAACAAGGGGTATAAAACTATAACTTTGATGTCGACTGTGGAACTAAAAGAAGTTAATCCACTTCGCCATCGTCGACGAATATTGGAACACGCAAGCGATGACCTGAGGAGGTCTTCACTTACCCTATTCATGAGATAACACAACAACCGTATAGTATCCCAACCTTAGAGGTCTGATTGAATCCAAGCCACGTATCGAAAGAGAAATAAAACATCAAACTCATATAGGAGGATGTTTGAGATGGTATTACTTAAAATAATTAGATCTCAATCAGACATCATTCACGGGGCATCCGAGAGGAATCAGCTGCGGAAGGGTCGACCGCTAAAAAGGTGCGCTAAAGTGAAGGTCTGACCAAAGGGAAAAGGGAGCTGGAGGGAGGTTGTCACGTATAATCCAGAGAAGCGGAGGATGTTGGAGATGCTGTTCGGAGCAAGGGTAGAGGGTAGGGTTGCTGGCTGCCTTGTGAGGGAGAGCAGGTGGCTGAGTGAAGGGTGCAGTACCTCTTGAAGGGAAAGCTGAGAGGAGTTCTGGATGGACATAGGGGGCAGGCGGAGGGCTCAGGTGAGACCAAAAGGGGTTCTGGATTGAGTAGGGAGGTGCTACATGAGGGGTGTAGG
The DNA here is from genome assembly GCA_963277665.1 of Viscum album. Classification (NCBI taxonomy): domain Eukaryota; kingdom Viridiplantae; phylum Streptophyta; class Magnoliopsida; order Santalales; family Viscaceae; genus Viscum; species Viscum album. Next base: position 2,014,352,712 of record OY728157.1, read on the forward strand.
CAGAACCTGGCCGTAGGGAGTTTGTTGCGGATCGGACGGGGATGAGGCTTTTCGAAGGCAGATCGACTGGAACCTATAGGTAGGCGTCTGGATAGCAACAGGGGGCAGTGCAGCAAGCGCCCATAAGGTGGAAGCCGGATAGGTTAGCAGGAGGAGGGGAGAACTGGGGCGTCGCGTGCTGCTTGCTAGATGGGACGGGACGCACCAGTCCGATTTTACAAAGCAGAAGTGGAGCAAGGGAGGATGGCCGATGTGCGCAAGGTGGTGTGCTATGGGGGTTGGAGGGGGGGATTGGTGCGTGTCAAAGGAGATAATGGGGAGAGGGAGTGGGGGAAAACAATAAGAAAATAAGAACTAATAAAAAAAGTTTAAACAAAATTAAAATAATAATAAAATTAATGATAATAAAAATAATAATTACAGTATGCTAATAATTTTAAAATTATGAAAAAGTTTTAACATTAAGTCCAATCGAAGTGTTAATAAAATTAATAATAATAATATTATTATTAATATTATAAATTATTTTTATTATTATTATTCATTTTGGAAAATTCATTTCAAATTTACTTATTCATTAAATTTTATTATTTATCAAAATAGGAGGGTAAACATGCACTCACCAGGTCCGAAGGCACGATATAACTGAATGTGCGGTGATCGCACACCCACCCGGACCGAATGCGTGGTGACCGCTAGCAGTGTCGTGACTGCGCAATGGCCCGAGACCCACTGAAAATATCAAAGCTTCAAAAAAAGAAATTCAAACCCGAACCCAAACCCAATCCCGACTCTACCCAGAGTCGTGGGACCGAGAAAATAATAAAAACAAAAGCGTCTGTGGTCAGGGTGTGACAAATCTCATTGTTGAAATGAGATAATTGCTTTTAAAGGATAAAATAATCCAAAAGATTGAAATATTCTTACTTCAAAAATTAACATAAAATTTATTCCAATGACATACATTATATTAAGTGGTGAAAATATTATCTATTTACAATTTTAAATCATTCAATAATGTAATTTATAAATAGAAATTATTTCAACAAAAAAAATTATTTTCATTTAAAATTTAGCTTATTTTTAATATTCACCAAATCATGAGTGTTATCCGAAAAATATAAAAAATTCTTACGAAGTAAAATTTTCAACCCACATAAAAAATAATTGTACGTTTTCATAAAAAAATTATGAATTTTTCAATATCTTATTTTAAAAGGGGTTCGTCATTAAAAAGTGAAAATTTAACCTTTTAAAAAATATGTGTTTATACATCAAATAGAGTTTTATTCATACCCTATGACTAAAATATCCATGTCAAGATTATAAATCTTTTTATTAAGAATATAACATGTATATATCTCATTAATTTCAATACCAAAAGTAATTCACTGAAAAATAAAAATATCAAACTAATTTATATTTTTCATAAATAATTGATTTCAAATAATTTCACAATGCATTTTCATATGTTGTTTGGTAATTATTATCACTAACCTAACAACTAGAATTAAATTGTAATTTTATAATAAGGTCATCTACGGTTTTATATAATCTCATGATTGTGTGAAAAGAAAGCTAGTGATGAATAAAAATTATTTAATGAAAATATTTCATAAAAATATCTATGTGTTACAATGAAGGCTCCATAGATCATGAAATTCTCTCTAGTATGGGTGTTATGGAATAATGGTAATTTACAGGAGTATAACTAGGATATATAGGTCATCATACATTCCCACTAGCTGGAACAATTCTTAAATGATACGTTGCCTCTTTTAGAAAGACAAATCATTCATCAATCCATTCATTTCAAATCATTCATTTTCACATTTATCACTCCCTCCTAAATTCTATTAGTTGAAGAACTAATATAAATTATTTAGTTGATTTCTCATGTTCTACATAAAATCAAATATAGATACTAAAAATGAATTCATCTACTTCCTTATAATAGGTAATTTTTTAATTTTTCCCTAAATTAAATACGTTTTATAAGATGTTTCATTCCACCACATCTAGAGATTCCACACAGTTTTTTAAAATTTTAGTTTCCCATATTTAAATTTAAAACCTAGTTATATGAAAAGTTATAATCCCTTTTTTTCATATTTCTTCCAACATGAAATGTACCACACATTTTAATATTCCCAATAATACCCTTTTATTATTATATGTTAATATGTTCAAACCACCTTTTCAGTGGTGTTGTTTGTCCTCCTAATTGATTAGCTCATTCTAAATAAATGGAAATTTAGAGGCATGACCACTTAATTTTTACCACATATGTGTAATGGATTATTCCCTCAGATAAATGGAATTTTGAATGATTGAAAACCATATATGGATCATGTTAAATGTAACTACCTAAACATTTATAAATGAAATTAAATTGATTGAATAAATTTATTATTATTTAATGTATTTAAAGATAACACATGCACTAAAATGGACTGTTATAACCAGTTAGGTTTTTAAAGGTTGTTAAAAAAGATAACCATTGATAATATATCCATTTAATTATATCCATTAAGTTTATTATTTATCAAGGATTAAGAAAAATAATAAATGAAATATACTGAAGAAGCAATGGCATTGAACAGTAGTATTATACCCTATGAATCTCATTTTTCTTTGCTTCACAGAGAGATGCAATTCATAGGATTTGACCATGAACAATACTTATCCATGATTAAAAAATAAATAATTACATAAACTATTTGTGTGATAATATTATGCCTTTTTAGATCACATTCTAAACCATATATGTTGAACCACTTCAATAAAATATCAGCATTATGCACTTTACTCTTAATGTCTTGACACATGCAAAAATGGTTATGTTTCAAGACCCAAAGAGTATTTTATATATATATTTTTTAAAATAATGTGAATATTTTTACAATTTTATATTAATTTTTAAATTATAATATAAATAGTTTAATAAAAATTATTTGTTGCTACAAAAAAATCACATTTAATTTCTTACAGATTTATACTTCTTATTGAGAAATTATTTTTATGAATATAATATTTTTTAGATAAATTATGAATCAATAAAATTTTATTATTAAATAATAATAATTATATATAAATTAACATATAATTTTTTAAAGCCAATATTTATTATTATAAGGTGAATAATGTATTGTATTAAAAAAGAACAATTTTTTCTTTAAATAAGGATTTCTTATTTTAATATAGAATATATCATATTTATAGAATCATATTGATAAAATAATTATTATTTTTGAAAAAATAACATTTAAATTATCCAACAATGAATATTTCATAAGTTATTAAGGAAGTTTGCTTTTTGGGAAAAAATTGAATACAATATAATTATAAGATATTTATTATGACATCATAAAATCTGAATTGTGATGTTATAAATACTATAATGGGTATCTAAAACAAAAAATATGTACTACCTTTAAATTAATATTTTTTGTGTTAATTTTATTAATTTTATAAATCCATAATGAATACTTCATAATCAATATTTTATTTTATGGTATTAAAATCAATTATATATATACATTACTCGATTAAAAATTAAAAATATATTTATATAAATGATCTTGTTTCTTAAACATGTAAAATAATTAAAACAACACCACTTTAGTAGAGACCACACGAAAACCCATGGTGTTGTTTGTGGATTTATTTACATTATCATATAGATTCTTAAACTCATATTTAGAAATTATGGAAGAATCCTAAAATATTTTTCTATATAAACCCACCAAATCTCCGATTTCAATGTACTCTTAACTATTATAGATTATAATTACTATTGATTTTCCTCTCTATATCACTCCCATGGTGAACCCAGACTATTAAAAATCCACTCCAATCATTTTAGAAGCACTCTATCAAGGTAAGTGGTCTACTTATTATCCTATTTTATTCAAAAACCTACTGTATTCTATGAAATTTGTTTTAAATTTTTACCCATTGGGATATATTATTAAACATACATGTTATTTAAATTATTATTTACAAGTGATGAGAGACCCCTTTTAGTCTGATAAATCCATCCAAAGTACCAGTATGTACACACTTTATGATGGAAAAATTATCCAATGTTTTTCATGCCAAATAGATATATAGTGAATACCCATACACATTTAAATTCATGTGTATTATCTTAGATGTACATAAACTTCATTGAAGGGGGGATATATTTTATTAACACACATTCCATAAACATGGAATTATATGTGATTAAATATTTCATTTTTTTAATGATATATATGGAACACAAGAGCATGTCCATATTCTGAAGGGTGTGCCTAGATTCTACTTCAATTAATTGGGTAATTTTGTAGTCTCATGATATTTAATTATGGGATTAGGGAGTAAACTTAATCAATTATGTCAATTTTTCTACCATTATAGGATTTTTTTTTGGTTATACTTGACCTATGTTAATGATTTCATGATTAATGTTTCACCACATTGTTAAATTGCATTTATGAAATCATATTATATCTTGATTAATTACTCAAGATTATTATTATCACAAAAATTATATTACATTTATAAGTCTCTCGGGAAACATGTACTATTTATCAATATTATATTCTTTTTTTATTCCCTTAATATTATTTATATCTCACCCATTTCTTATTTACATTCACTTGTTATACCAAGTTGTTTTGGATGATCTTTAGAATAATAGTTCATATTGTATTGTTTTTATTGTAATGTTATTATATACCACGTTCAAGTTGTTATGTTATGTTCCTAATCACCCAAATACAAGGCACAACATTATATTATGGGTTGTATTAAGTTTGACTTTATGTAATAAATCATGAATAATGTTATATTAAAGAAAAGGGTTTAATAGTTTGTATCAAGGGAATGTCTACTTATTTTGGGGTTAGGATTATAAAACTCTATAAAAATAATAAAGGATAATTATAGATATAATACGACATCCATAACTTATGGTAATGAGTAGAATGAGGGGGTTATAATAAAATACATCCATTTTTAAAAACTACACATGGATGTGGCTAAGATATATCGGTACAAATGTATAATAACTCCAAATGGGTTATTTAACAGGACACAATCATCTCCTAGTGCATCCAAATATACATTCATACATACCTTTTTTGGCACTCAATGGGGATATACATTTGTAAATTTAAAACATCCCTTTGAAAAATTATTAAAGAATAAAGAACTCCAATAATAAGTTATAAATGAAGTATATTGTGGAAATCTTATATTTAAATAAATATAAATTTATTGTTTAAAGAAAACATTTCATTTATCAGTTATGCATTTATTTGTTCATGGATTTCAAATTATGTTTTTAATGTTTTATTAAATATTCCCCATAATTTTTCCTATATTCTTATCAATGGATTTAAATATGAGAAGCCAAAAATATAACCAATGTGAGGGGCAATGCACCGACTACACAAATGAGAAACAAAATATAATGGGAGATAATGTTTGATTTGTTTTAATTATTCCAAACCATTTATCATAAATCATGAATGAAAACTGGAACATAGTTGAATTTTCCAACAAGTTAATTAATAATAGAATAACATATCAACAAACTTCATCTTATTAATTTAACAATGGAATGAATGATCAATTTATTCCATGTCAAAAATGTTGAAAGAGTCACCAAGGTAAATGTCACAAAAGAAAATAAATGTTATTTTATTTAGAGAACATAGTATTAATGTTGTTAATTTTCATGGAAAATGAATAGTATAGTTAACATAATAGATGTAAATAATTTTTAATCTATGTAACCATTTATTGTTCTTTGTAGTAAATGTGGAGAACATGTGAATTATATATTCCAAAGGACAATAATCATGATTTTCACCAAAAAATATCCAACAAACTATGAAAAATAAATGTTTTACCAGAGATGGATCCGGATGAATAAAGTACAAATAACCTCTACTCAATAGTTTTATTTGTCCTGATTACTATAAATTCCAGAATTATTAACATATCTTTTTTTATTCTTAATAACATAGATTCACAACCCTAAATAATTTTATTTCATATTGCAAAAAATCTATGAATATTATATAATATCATGAAGTTCATGGGACTGTTCTTGGAAATTATATAATTATACCTCTAGTGGAATTAGATGATATTCTATATATGAAATAACTTTCCTTGTATGGGTCCATCATAAATTAGTAAGAGAAAGAAATCATCCTCCTTATGATGAATCATCTTTTATTTTATACATTTTTATAGAGGATGATGAATCTTAGTTTGAATTATCATAAAAAATGATGATATTCTTACCTTATGAGTAGAAATATGTCACTAAAATTATTGACACTAATGAAAATATCACCCTTCGTGACATAATTATTATAATGTAATTACCTTATTTTTTCGAGAAGGAAATTTGTCCTTCTTGCCAAACATGATGTCAACTTATAAGTCATCCTTTTCCTAAATATTTTAATAAATCCAAGACCCTATATTGAATAGATTTTGATAAACATGAGGAGAGTAAGAGGAAACTATAGGAGAATTTTGATAATGGGTTTATATGCCCATGTGATACACTAGGGGGTACATTGGTCCACTTCATCAAGAATATAGATGGGTTAATTTTCATTTTCATTGATTATCATGAGTATAATAAGATCATGATAATGATAATATATCCTCTTACATGTATTGATGAATTTTTGATCTACTATGTGGATTCTAGAATTTAACTAAATATGGATCAGTAGTTGGTATATTATCATGTTATGATGAAGAAGGAGGATATCCCCAAATATATTTTCTTATAAGGTATGGGAACTACGAGTTCATAGTGACACCATATGATCTCACTAGTGCTCCAAAAATCCTCATGTATTTAATGAATTTGGTCTTTATGGATTACAATATAAAATTTATGGTATCATTTATAAAATATATTCATATATACTCTATGGGAATATGGGAACATGATGAGTATTATAATACTATTCCGGAGAATTCATGGAGAGAAAAGATGTACATAAAGTGTAATAAATGTGATATTGGGTTAGATAAGGTGTCATTCGTGGTCAATTATATTACTAATAAATGGATATATGTTGACCCTTTAGAAATACGAAAACTGACAGACGAAATAGTCTAAGATATATGAAATAAAATAGTAGTTTCCATGGATTTATTGGGTAAAATCATTGATTTTTCAAAAAACCCTAATTATTTTCATTCCCACTAACCAAGCATACTTATAAGGGAGTCATTTTTTCTAGATTTCTGAATGTGAGGATTTCCTTATAGATATAAAGAACAGGATAAACCGTACATAATTTTTTACATTACATACTAGTGGGGAAGGATTTAGGATAAAAAATGATGGATCAAAAATGGTATTCGGTTTTGTAATAAGGAAATATGAAAAAGTGATAGACTATTCCTCCCACCAACATATGTTCAATGAGAACAACTATGAATTGAATGATTCATAATTGGTTGTGTTGATATTTGGTTCAATGATTTATTGGAATTATCATAACAAGGGAAGTGTAAAATATATAGAGTCCTAAAAATCCGCAATTATATAATTACAAAGAAATATAAAAATAGGTGCCAATGATAGTGGTTATATGTTACCAAGGATTTGGATTGTTCAATCCACTTCCATCATGGGTAAGAAAAATAAGTGGTATATACTAAGTGTAGAAATGATTACTCAACATTATACATGATGAGTAATGAAAGGGTCCCAATATTCATGGACATGAAATGGATGGAAATTAGAATAATAAAAGGATCTATATCCCGCCATACATAAATAACTACTCAACCATTAATTCTTGAAAGAATCATGCTACCCTAAAAAGATACGATGTGATACAATAGAATGTAGAGAATAATAATAATTTCAACATTGCTAAATATGGATTTATATGGTGGGGAATTTAGAAATATCACCCATTCAAACCATAATTGAGGAGGGAACACATGGATGATGTGGAAAGCTCATCCATAATAATTTTTCAACGAATGATAAAGATGTATAATGTTTTTAATTGAAATTTAAGTTAGGGTAACATAAAAAATGGAGATTTTATATTTGGTATCTTGATTCATGGTATTCTAAATATTAAATTATGATTTACAAAAGTTTTATGATATTATGAAATCATTTCCCATAACATGATTAAAATGAAAAAATCACGGTATTTTTCTATCATAATCCTCAGGATACATAACGAATCCAATTTCATATGGGTGGTAATTGATCACCATAAATTGTTATTTTTTTTCATTTAAATAAATGAATAATACTCTCTTAGATAACTGACGATGATAAATATTAGGGATGTGGTAAGAATTCATGATGTTTCACAATATTTTGAATGGGATCGAGATATGAGGATCACCTAGTGGTTTTGTTGAATTATTCAGTATGCATTGAATACAGATATGAGTTTTCGTTTTTTTCACTATCCTTATATTGATGTATAGTCTGAAAGGACATTAAAATTCTATAAGATATGTTCAGATAATATTAAATGGATTTAAAATGATTTTTTGATCAACACCATCCACTAGTGAGGTTCTCAAATAACAATATTTTACATTGTAGAATTAAAATAACACTTTATAAAGTTCCATATGAGATGAGATGTCAAACACCCGCATTTTGGGATACTGTTCGAGAGATAAAGCTTATGCGACATGATCTTGTCCAAGATATGATGAAAATGGTTCAAATCATCCAACGTCATATGAAATCTAGATATATTTTTCAATAAAAGATTTATAGAAAATCATTGGAAAGATCCATAGTTTGAGATTAGAGATAATGTGTTCCTATATATATCACCAATGAAAAATATCATGAGTATTGGGAATAAGGTAAAGCCTATCCCAAGATACATCGACACCTTTTAGATCCTTAATATCATAATTGATATGTCATATCAATTAGAAATCCCTCCTGACATATATTATGTAAATTATTTATTCCATATATCATTATTTAAGAATTAAATACCATACCCCTAACATGTACTAAATCCTATGGTGACAACCATGGAGAATTATCAATCATATGAGGATAATCTAGTGAAAATATTTGATTGTAGAGGAATAAATCTATGAAAGTAGACTAATTAACTAGTAAAAGTGTTGTGGTAGAATTTTTTTTTTAGGAAGTAGTATAGGAACCCAAAAAGGTTATTAAATAGAAGTACCCTTTTTTATTATATGAAATGCAAATTTAGAGGGAAAATTTTCTGAAGGAGGGATGATTGTAATGACCCAAATATTTATATATAAAATTCCCTTCATTGAATAAATATATTATAAATTATTGTAGTTATAAAAAAACATGGATTGTATTGGACTATTAATATCTATCATGTTTTAAAAGACCATTAAACAACATAACCATTGACAATATATCGATTTTATAGTGACCGTTAATGATAGAATATATTATGTATTATGAAATATTATAATTAAAGAATATTGAAGAAGTGATAACCTCAGCTAGTAGTATTGTACAATATAAGACCCATTTATTAGTGTTTTTGAGGGAGAAAATATCATTAGTATTTTCCATTGAACAAGGAATTTTGAAGACAAAATAAGTAAATAATTAATAAAACCAATAATGTGATAATATTAGGCTTATCAATATCATGAACCAAACCATGTATGTCGTACCACCCAAGGAAAATATCACCATCCATGACATTGCAATTATGGAATATAATAGTTTAATATTGTGTTATTTGTCTACACCATTACAAAATGAATTTTTATATTTTATTTTTATAAAAAAGTTGAAAATATTTTTCCGGTATAATATTAAATTAGGAATTATTAAATAATGAGTTGAATTTAAATCGGATTTTGGTATATTTAAACAAAAATTAATTTTTTAGAGATATATAGTTTAGATCATGAAACTCATTTTATAAATTTAAAAATTCTGAAAAAATTGAAATTAGAGTAAAATATTGTTATTAAATAATATTTATTTTATATAAATGATAATATAATTTTACGAAGTCAAATGGAATTTTTATAAGAGTCGAAAAACATTTGTTGTCAGAATAAATAGTAATTTACATTAAATTTAATTATTTATTTAAAATTGAAGAATAACATATTTGTAGAATTATTTAGATAACATAAATATTATTTTCTAAATCATCATTTTGAAATTATCCAATGTCAAATTTTATGAAAATTTACGTGACATTGATTTTTTTGATAAAAATTTAATATCACAGAATTATAATGCATGTATTATGTTATCATAAAATCCAAATATTTGTGTAATGAATACAAAGAAAAATATAAAATCCCAAAATTATGTATATAATTTTAAATAAATGGGTTTTATTTTATTTTATTAATTTTATAAATCCCTTCTTAATCTTACAAAATATATATAATATTTTATGGTTTTGAAATAAATTCAATATAAAGATAAATTGAATCCACTATACCAAGTGTATTATTTTAATTATTGTCTTTCTCAAACACCTAAATAATTAAATCCATTGAACTTAGGTAGAATCCCTGGTAATCCTCATTGTATGGTTTGTGGTTGCGATTACACTATCATAGAGATTCTAAAACCTATGTTCGGAAGTTAATAATGAACTCTCCCTTATTTTGGTATACAACCCCACCCAATATCTCATATATCTTTACTCAAAACCCATGTATCATAACATTACTCTGACATTCCCTCTATATATCCCTCCAAATATTCCATTACCTCTCAATAATCACATACCTAGCTTATATAATCTCCCATTGAAGGTAATGGATCCTCTCTTGATCCTCTTTATTCAACATCCTCATTTATGTTATTCATATTATTTTAAATTGATTAATTTTGGGATATTTTATCACACCATCCTATTACTAATGTTATTATTTTCAAGTGATTAGAGTCCCCTATCATTATCATTAACCCCTCCCATGAACCATTATGTACTTTTTTCCTACTTATGAAATAATATTATGATTTTCGATGTCAAAAAATTGTCTAGTGAATACCTGTACTCATTTAAAAGCATGGGTATTCACCTAGATGTATCTATAATAATGTAATTTATAACATTTATATATTTAAAACATAATCCTTAATCGTGTGTTTAAATGTGATGAAATATGTCTTTATGATGAATGATCTATGTGCAACACATAATCATGTACATATTATGATGGGTGTGTTAATATAGAAATCCAATGTATTGGGAAATGTATTTTTGTCATGAAACATCATGTGTTTTATTATAGATTAAATTTAGTCTATTTTAGGAATTTTTCTTCTATTATATGATGTCTTATAGGTTATCCAGGACTTATATTTATTATTTCATGACTATTTTGCCACCACATTCCTCTGTGTCCTTTGTGCTATTATTTTATATCAGGCTACATTGTTGAAGATTATGATTCTGACCCCTATTATGTTATCCTAATACACCTATTGATTCAAATGTGCTTGTTTTCCATATTTCATTTTTTTAATCATTTAATGGGTTGTATAGCTTGCCCCTTTCGTATGTACGTCCCAAGTTATCACATTTAGTTTAAGATGATTCATTGAATATAAGCACATGTTTTTGTGTTTTTATTAAAATATTATGTTTCTAGTGTTTTATTTTTTAAGATATATTCCAAATCAACCATGGACATTAGGATTCATGATCTTTTAGGTTGTATTAATTATGATTTTATGTAAAAATAATTAATTAATTTTTATTAATGATATGGTTTGTCAAATTAAATCATTAAACACATGATGTTTCATTATTATTATATCTCTCACATATATAGTAAACTCAGAGAGAAGGATAAGGATAGTGTGGGATGATGCTTCACACTCTATTAATGTGTGATGTTGGTCATAACATCTCACAACATTTATTATTTGTTTCACATGATGATTCACATTCCTACAGAGGTTGTTTGACATGATGTTTCTGTTCAATCATTAGGTTGATACATATAATGAAATCTATATGAATGATCCAATGCTTGTTCTAGTACCACATCTTTAGCATGAAACTATTATGGCTAACCACGGACTCTGGATTTACACATCAGATCCTAGCTAGTTTAGTATCATTATATATGTATATAAATGTTATTATATATATAGTATATATATAAATATATATTCATATATTAATACAATATATATATATATGGTTTTTCATGCTCATTGGTATCCCACCTTATGAAGAAGAATAAGGTATTGACTTAGTGTTTTTTAGAGACTAGAGGAAAATCGTTCACTACATATAGTACTATTTTAAATTCATGATATCCACACACTACTATTTTATATACACATATGGTATATTAATAGATCGTCTCAATGGTGGAATACTGTGTAAATATCAAACTCTATTTTGGTAGATGATTGGTACTGGTACAAACTAATTGGTAGGGAGATTTGAAAATGGAAAGGGTCCATCTATGGATTCTTGGTTGTCTACCAAGGATGGAGTATGGGGAAGAGGACTAATCTTATTATTTGGATGCTATTAGAGTTATCTTGGACCATTTGTTATCTTTTATTATTGATTATAGTATATGTCAATTCAATTTTTCTCATTCTTTTCACTTTTTTAGTGTATCGTGACATGATCATAATTTTTTATATCTCACAAGAGGTATTTATATTGATGGATTTTTTCTTCTTAAAATTTTCTATATATATATTTTATAGCTTATGATAATTTATTATATTATTTACTTTTTTTTCCACTATGGCTATAGGGAATAGTCTCCCCACATACCCCTAGGCCCTCAGTACTACATGGTAGCTTATGGTGTATGGAACGGTACACATGATTTCATAGGGCCAACATACTAAAGACACTATATTAGTGGATTTTGATCCCGAATGTTACAAATAACATTACACATATCAGTTAAGTCCTTATCACCAATATATGAAACCCCATGAGAAAAAAATACAGACTTTTCAACCTGGTCAGCATTAGAATATGTTATCATTCCATTTGAATCCTTAAACATTAAATCATCAAAACCGAATTCATTTTGTAGTGTGTCATCATGGGACTTAGACACCACCTATTTACCATTTACAACAAAACCTATAAAAATATTTTAATATTCACTACTATTATCCTTATCATGAATGGTTTATTTACTAATAATATTATTCCCTATCAACAAACCATCATTTATAGGCTTTAATTGATAGTTTTCCAAGCTAATTCAACTCTACATGCAATTTACACATATTATAACCAAGTAACATGCATCTAATGATAGACCAATAATATTTTATTTAGGTAAATGGTCATAAATTTCGTAAATTTAGTTGCAACCTCCAATATGATAACAATATATTTTTGAAAAACAATGTTTTACGACAGTGTAATGAAGACCTACCTCCACAAAAATTTCTATATAATGACAAATCATTGTTCTTCTTATCTCCCAAATAAAGTTTCTAGTCACTACAATAACTAGGGTAATGTTACAATGAATATTGTAGTTCCATAAAAAAATTAGTCTAAATATGCAGATAGAAACATAATTTATAGAGTTCTTAACCATTGTAGTTTTAATTAATGGATCATGATGTTGGATCTTCAAAATACTCAACATGATAGTGAAAAATCCATGTCCTTAGATTTTAAGTTAGTTTAGGGAAAGACAATATAGAAAAACAAATTCCCTAATTTAGTCAATCACTAATCATTATATCCACAGACCAAGGTTAAAATCTAATTTATGTCACCAATATTCTAAATATTGAGCCATTGTTTAAGAGACATGTGGACATTAATAAAGTGAATTCACTCATCAAGTCAGTTATCCAGATTCAAAATTTTAATATGTATATTGACTAAAGAACCACTCGTATTGATCCTTTTAAAGGGAAATGATCCATGTCAAAAAATAAAGAATAACATACGAGCCTCAAACTTCACATCCAGATAAAACATTAACTTTTTCAAGTCATTCACATACTTTAAAGCATTAGAGGTTCACTAGACAGGATACAAGGTCATCCTATCTTCTGTATGAGAAACACCAATGATCATAGAACAAGTAAAAAAACACTAATTGGATTGATATAGTGATCATGATTGATATCCATTGAATCTACTAATTTCCATTATTAATTGGAGAGAACCATTCAAATATTCACAACCCCATCATCATTATAATTTTACTAAATTGATAAATAAATATAATAATACAATAACATAAAAAATTAATTAAATGAATAATATAATAAATCAATAAATCAATATTTTATTTAAAACAACTATAATTATATTTATATAAATATATGTTTATCAATTTCGGGTAGAAATATAATATAATTTGAAATATAATTATATATAAAATTATAATAAATATAAAGTGAAATTATTTTTACAAATATAGAATATTTTTAAATTACTAGTATATAGTCTATTTGGAGATATGGGAGATTAAAACTATAAATAGATGAACCATAACACTTATATCATGCAAAATTCATCCCTAATGTAGATTGAAAAACATATATTAGATACGATTAATTAAATTATTAATTTTCTAAAAACAATTCAATTTTTTGTAACCTGGAATCCCATGATCACCCATTATTAAATTTGGTTGAAAGCCATTATCATTGATTAAGGGACTCTATATTATAGTCCTTGGATTATAGAATTTTGAGGCATGTTGGAGTCATTGTAATAAAAGTGACCATTATTTCCAATGCATGGGGTATTAATGGGGAGGGATGGGTTGGTCCATATGTTTAATGATGTGGGATTTCAATTTCATTGAGAAGTATGGTCTTATCAACAGTGAAAGAGGGTTTAAAAATTAATGACTCACCATATACATATGGGCCACAAAAGATAATAGTTCATCCAACATGATTAATGAAAATAATATATAATAATATTTTTTTGGCATGGTGAACCATAATGAATAGGATTTGAAAATTAGAATTTTTTAGATTAAGAAGAAATCCACAGTATTTAATTTACAATAACAACTCAAATAATGTAAAAATCAATAATTCTTATAAAATTATATATTTCATGATTCTTTTATGGTTATATTATATTTGTTTAAGAAATATTTTTTCCAATCATGTTAATTTAATTTATTACATTATTATTTTTAATTTTATTTTTCAATAATAATATTTTGTTAGACTAGTTAAAATTACAGACAAAATGGGACCTAAGAAACTCAACAAGCATGTCCGTGATGGACAAGAGACTAACTTTTTGGATCAATCATGATACTAAATTTTAATGTTAAAAATATTTAAATATCTAACCAATATAAATTCATGAGCTAATGAATCAACACGAAAAATTCATTATTTGTTTGATAGGTATAGCTAGTGTTATTATTTTTATTCATAAAATAAATAATAAATAGATTTAGTGTTTTAATTGAACAAAAACTTCATTATTATATTGATATTGTGTAAAAGGATTTGGAATACTAAATTGGATTTGGGGATAGAATTCTTTAGTCTCCCCATTATATAAAGGGCCTTTGGTAATTTGATTTTTTATCAGAAAAATTTATTTTCCTAAATGATTTTAAGGTGTTTTAAAATATATATTTAGTAATAAAAATTTATATTTATATATAAAAAAGAAATAAAATAAATATTGTAATATATATTATGAAAAAATTTGTAATAAAAAGAATAGTCGTAAACATTGGATTTTGAATTTTTTTAAAATCTGAAGGGGAGACCACCACCAAGATTTGACTCAATTCAATAAAAACCAATTTTTATTTGACGTAAATGGTGACATCCAATTGTATTCATTCAAACTTATTTTG
Organism: Viscum album; assembly: GCA_963277665.1. NCBI lineage: Eukaryota > Viridiplantae > Streptophyta > Magnoliopsida > Santalales > Viscaceae > Viscum > Viscum album. Next base: position 2,014,368,549 of record OY728157.1, read on the forward strand.
ATATATAAATATGTGATAATTATAAAAATTCTAAATAATTATTCTTCTATTCAAGAATGATTCCAGATATGTATCCCCACATAAATCATGTAGGGTAGTGTAAAACAGGTGTTTGATTTTCCCCAAATATTTGTGAAATACTCAATGGAATCTTCTAATAAGAACTCTACACCATCAATGTAGGGGATGTATCAAACCCTATTGGACAGGGGAATAAATTAATGTATAGAGATTATCTCTGACTACTCCAACTACATAACTATTTTTATTCAATAAAAGTGTTTAATCCCAAGACATAAACCTTGAGATGAATTCTAAGTCCCACAATGTGACGAACAAATGCATCATGAAGCTAGACTATTTCAATGGAAAAAAATTCCATGTTGGTAAGACAATATTTTTTTTTCATTCTACAATGTTGAAATTTCTGTACATTTTGGGACTTAATCTAGCTTAAATTCCTAATGATCCTTCTCTTAATTCCACCACCAAACCATTTTATGAGAATCAAGTTGAAAAAATTTGGTATATTGTAAGAAAGATGAATTCATTCATGTTATTTGTCAAGGATATATTCTCAAAAAATTATCAAAACGTCTTTATGACAATTTTCACCAAATGTACTCTACTTGAGAGATTAGGGATGCTCTGGAGTTTATGAATATAGATGATGGAGAATGTACTAATAAATTTTTTATTTCAAAGTATAAAAACATCATAATGGTAGATAACAAGTTGGTGTTAGTGTTAGTTCACGAGTATTAATTTTTAGAAAATAAAAATATTTACCGTATGATTATTATACTAAAAAATTTCGATGTTTGTGAAATTATTTACAAATTTTCTACCTATGTAGAATTTTTTTGGTAAATACTCATCAGAAATATTAATAATTTTCCTTGGAAAAATTGAATTTTTTTTTCAAATTGATATAGAAATCATGTCGAGAGACATGGGAATGGCTTCACAAATTGATAACAAGATTAATATGATTGTGTGAAATGAATATTCAAACTTATCCTAACATGTCAAAATATAAAATTTAAAAATTCAATAAGAATGGAAATTGTTTGAAGAGTAAAATAGATTTCTTTATCTCTAGATAAATGAGGCATTTTGCAAGGGAATTTCACAATCAAATGAATGTTGATAAATGCACTAAAAATAAGCTAAATGATGAGACTATAGTTTCAATTATATGTGAATTCAATATGATCTATGCAAGGATCATTTGATGTTAATGAAATTTGAATATTGTATATCACAAAGGTAGTACAAATTGGAAATAATGTATGCAGAAATGTTAATATAAAATGAAACATATAGATAGAATTTTTATCTAGGATGAATTTGAATCTTCTTAATGTTTTATATGTACCTTAAATTCATTATAATTTAGGTTGTATCTATCATTTGTATAGGAAGGGATTTCAGGATTCATTTGAACCTGAATTGGTTTATCAATAGGGGAATTTTTGTGGGGAAAGGGTATCCAGATAATGTTTTCTATCAACTATTCGTTAAAAATATTATTCAATCTTATTGTTAAATGAATAATTCCTTTAATTTATATAATGATCATTGATCACGTGTTATTTTAAATTCATTAAAATTAAATAATAATTTAGAATTATTTTTCATTGGAAATGAATTTAATAAATATGAATAAAGTATATAGCCTAAAATAGTTAAGAAACCCTTTCATACGATCGATATAAATTATGAAATATTATAATTACAATATTGTTATATCTTTGAATTAAAGTTATTATTAATGTGAGTATTAAAAATATATTTTACTACTTTTTTATGAATATGTTAGATATTTACATATATAACTTCCTGAAAAAGGATGAAGACATTAATATGATTCAGAAGTATAATATAGAAGTTTAAAACCAATTAAACCACAATAATAGTGTATGACACTTAGATAGAGGTGGTGAATACTTTATGAATGAACTTAATGAGTTCTGTGATGAAAATAGTAAAATTAACCAATGCACTATTCTCCACGCACCACAAAAAATGGATTATCTTGAATGAAAAATTCACAATTTAGTTAAAATGGTTAATTACATGACTAATAACTCTATGTTACCATTATATTTGTTGGGAAAATATTTATTGGTTTCAATACATATTCATAATAAGATTGGCTCTAGCAAAGCTATGCTACCCCCTTTTGAATTTTAAGGAGGTAAAAGACCAAATCATTATTTTTTTAAGTGTGAGGGTTTTTGTTTTCGATAGACTACCTAATCCTAAAATAAAATAAATTAATCTTAGTGAACTTAATGGTGTTATTATTGACATGCAGAAAATAGAAACGCATAATGAATAATGTAGTTTTGAAATAATAGAAATATGAAATAAAGGTATGTTGTGTTTCATGAAAATAGTTTTTATAAAGATGACATAGAGGATTTTATTCTTCATACCCATATCACATGTAATTTATATAGTTCAAATACAATAGTATAGAATAATGATGATAATCATGTTTATCCCAAACAAGGAACAAAAGTAAGGATGTAGGAAAATCTATATATAGATTTAATTTCACATAATTCCATAGTTTTCATTTATAAAGGATATCAAAAGAATCATCCAATGAATATGTATAATATGGTATTGACTATATGAGATGAACAAATGATTTAAAAATTGAAATGACTAATAGAGATGTTTTTATATGAAAAGAGGTGATAAATTATGAAATGCATTCCATTATGAGGAAAAATACATGGGTGATTACGGATTTACCAAGAGGTTAAAAGGTAACATGTTGTAAATGGGTTAATAGAAATGATATATTTTTTAAGTGGTAATATTACATCTTTTAATGCTAGATTGGTTGATAATGGTTTGAGAAAAAAAGGATGGATTATTTTGATACATATGCTCTATTTTCTAGTATTACTCAAATAAAGATATTATTATCATTAACTTCAATTAATCATTTTTTATCCATTAAGTAGATATTAAAATATTTTTTAAATGGATAATTATATGAATATATATACATGTAACAACAAAAATAGTATGTTTTAATAGGAAAAGAAAATAATGTATAGAAACTAGTTAAATATATTTTTGTCCTAAAACAATCTCTAAAGAAATGGAATGAAAAATATGATTCTATTATTATATCAAATGGGGTTACTCATAATAATTTAGACATATGTTTTTATTAAAATATTAAATAAGAGTATTGAGTGATTATTCATTTATATGTGGATTATTTGTTAGTTTTTTAACAAATATGGTAGGTGTAATTCAGATAAATTATAAAATATTTTTTATGTATAAACGGAAAAATCATAGAATAATAGATATTATTCAATGATTCAAATTAAAAAAAAATTTGTGGTATTTATTAAGTGACACTCATTTCAAAGAAAAATTAATAAATAAATTTGATCACTAAAAATTCATATATACCAAAATTAAATTTGATTCTAGAGTTGAACTATTTATGAATAGTGGTAAATCTATATAAAAACAAGAATATGCTAGTGAAATTGGTTTTTTATGTTTTCAATGAATTTCACTAGGATTGTTATTTATTATTCAACATGAAAAATTAGTATATGTACTATTAATAAAAGTATGTATCATGGGAGATGTAAAAAGTGAGTTTTTTGGACACATAAGAAACACCAATGATTTATGTTGATACTATAATGATTATCTAGTTGTATTATAAAGATACATCAATGAATGTTGGATTAATAATTTTAGTGATAACCAGTACACAAATGGATGGTTTTATACACTTGTAGGTTGTGTTATTTCTTGGTCATGTAAGAAAAAAAAAATTATTCGACATTCAACCATGGAGACAGTGTTTATTTCCTTGTTGGCATGTGGAAATAAAACACAATGTATTAGGTATCTATTATAGAATATAGTATTGTGGAATACTATAATGCCTTTTATCTCTATCAACTATGATAATGAAGCAAAGATATATAATTTTGTGTACAAGGTAACATCTATTCTTATAATTTTGATACATGATTATGTAAGAAAATTGTAACAATATGGTACCATCAAAATTTACTATGTGAGGTCATGTAAATATCATGTTGATCTATTTACAAAATCACTTTTGAGAGTGATAATTTGAATAATAATTAATATATGGTGTTAATACCCATATAATAAATCATTTTTATAGAGTATACTCGACACTCCCTTTAGGTAAATATTAATCATAGGGATTGATATGTAAAAATATACTATGAAAAAAATTGTTGATATTTAATATTATACACCAAAACTATTTTCAGGCAATATAAACTATTATGAATGAATATTTAGTTATAAATTCTTAAAAATATTTTAATACTAAACGAGTTATGCATTCTAATAATGGAACCAAATTTTAATATTTTGTTAATGGGGAAAAAAATTAGTACTGCTTCTTCTGGGTGTTGATGGGTTTACTCCATTGATAGTTCATGAAAAGGATATAAGAACATGTCCATAAAACATCTGTAAAATTATATGTTGGAATTAAATATCATTATACATATGATTTTTATGATTTAAATTAAGTGATAATAAGTTAAATGTTTCAGAAACATTAAAATTTGATAATATATTTAGATATTGATTGTAGTAATATTTTTAAATGAAAATATACCATTATTATATATAATAATTGAATTTTAATCTGTAGAGATAGTATTTATTAATAAAGGTGTGGAATTTTTATTAATTTTATTCTTATAATAAATTATAATTAAATAATGTTCTTTGATAAGAAAACACTTTTCAGAAAGGATTGATGTGGGGTACAATGATGTGGGATCCGTTGTTGGAGTTGGGGATTGAATTCCCAAAGATCCCCCCTTATATAAAGGGTCCTTGGGAATTGTGAATTTTAAATATATATGTATATATATATATATATTCATAAATGACTTTAATTGGTCTTAAAATATATATTTAAAATAATATTTTTGTTTAAAATAATATTATATATTATGTATATAATAAAAAAATTAAACATATATATTTTATAATAAACTGTTAAAAACATGATTATGCATTATCATTGGTCTTTTAATTTCGAAAATCCAAAAATATTCCCACAACCAAGTGTAGTTCTTTTTGATGAACCATGGCAATCTTTGAAAAAAAGGTGGGATCAAATTGTGGATGTTTTTACATATTTTTATATATACATAAGTGATGGCGGGATAACATATAATTAAATATTATTCAATCCAATAAATTTGCCAGATATTTCTCTCCACATCATTGAAGAAGGTTATTAAAATATTGTACTTCAATAAACTATATATCATGATGAAATACTCATGTGATACATCCACCGAGAAACTTACACCATCAATGTGGGGCTGGTTTAGACCCTTATGTTATATAAATTAAATTCACACATCATGATTCAATTTTACTTCTCCATCTACCAACCTATTCTCTAAAACCAATCATATTAAACATACTCCTTTATCAATGGTCCCACCTATCGTTGACCAATCTCTAGATGTGTGAGTTCCTTCAGCCGTAATTATAATAATCGTGAATATTTTTGTCACCCTAAACATTATGGGGGAAAAATCCCACAACATGAGTCATATAACTCCAATAGCATATAATCATGGAGCTACTGTAATATTTTATAACATTATCAAGAATACAAGGAATCACATACGGAAGTACATATTAGTTAATCTATTATGGAAATAAATATTAAACTCATGATACAAACAATACATTGGGATTTGGAATATAAAAACATGTAATAAGATAAAATTAAATAAGTGACATCCTTGATACTCCATCAAAGGATTCCTATTCATAACACATGGAAGGGAAACATAACAAGGGTGATCTAAAATTCTCATTAATTGTGTGTAATAAAATAATAAAAAAATTATTGATTAGATTAATCAATATGGTAATGTACATAGACAATAAGACATTTAATTAAAATAACTATATAATGTTATATCAATATGTAATGGTATGAAACTTACAGCCAATTCCATTTAATAAATGAAACTGAGTATGAAATTAATCCATAGGGATATCGATGCAGAATATAATGGATAAATAATAAATGAATATAGATGAGTTAAATGCTTAATTATTGGATTCTAAATTTCATTGGTACATGATACCTTTACCATAATGATATTTTACAAAACTTTTATAACATTCAAAGTAAAAACAAATGTGGTTTTTCAAACCGCATATCTACATTAATAACCATTACCATGATATTTTATAATGTTCACATTACAAACATGAAGGGTTTTTCATTCCTAATTTTATCCCATGAGATTACCGATGCATAAAGGGAATTTGACTAACCAGCCCCCAACCCATATGGATTACAATAAACGGTCCTCAACATATGCCTTTTATGTCCCAATCATTCGTAATATTGAGTAAATAATACTATAAATAAACAATGTTACCTTTTAGTAAATGTATGTATTTAATAGATGATACATATTTATGTATAATTAATTAGTGTAGGATAATTAAGAACATATTGTTTTTATGTTATTATTGAATATACCATTGAATGATCATTAAAACATTCGTGGGGAAAATAATAAAAAAACATTCCAAAGTGTCCCATACAATATTGAAACATTTGAATCATAATCTATAAGAATTTATAATATTAAGTGAAAACTATAATATCATTACAATAATTCTAATCATGATATAACTTGTCAAAACGGATGTATACAGACTATATAAATGTAAATTGGTTCATAACCACAATTAAGTATCAATGGAATGTAAATTGAGAAAAAATCCTTTACTTTCAGTTCGACTTGTCCTATGTGACTTCATATTACTGAATAATAAACTTATGGTAATTATAAACATTCTTGATAATATTTTTAATGCCTATTATTAATTTTAATTTACTTATTTTTACAATTTAAACAACTACATAATCAACTATGTTTACATCGGGTGGTTTGACCGTGTTCAGTTTATATTTAAAAATAACATTGGTATATCAACAATGGCCAAAGGCATCACTATATAAACATATCCATTTTAAAAATCCTTAAATAATTATCATATTTATACATAATTTATCCTTTAAAAATAATAAATGAATTATGGTTATGAAAAATGAACCAACGTTGCAATCATGGAAACGGTAGAACATATGTATGTGTGAGTAAGGATTCAATTTTTTTTATCATTATGGAAATAATTTAAACAACATAATATGTTTCCATAATTCTCATTGAATAATAAATAAAATTTTATTTAATAATATATAATAATATATATAATTCTTTTTATGTAATAGGAATCACATCCTATCGATGATACAGAAGTTCACACATCTACAAGACTGATGTTATCACATTTTTGTGTGTGAAAAGTATAATAAATAAAAAAATAAATTATATAAAAATAAATATAATTATATAATAAATATTTCATTTATTTCAATTATGTTACATATTTATAATAAAAAGTATCTTTTATACACTCCAAGTATTGTTTGAATGAAGTACATCGTTTTGAGGAGGTGGATGTCCACACATAAACAAATTTTGTTATCATTTTTCCAAAATATGTAAATTATAACGTTTTGTGTTATAAGAGAAATAAATAAGAATAATTACATAATAAAAATCATATATAACATATATAAATAGTTTTTTCATCATATTTTCAAACCATTATGGTTGGTAAAGGAGAATGAAGTATCATTGTTTTGTGAGGCGGTAGTTTGTCACACACATAAACATTATGTTCATTACCCCTTAGATAGAAGTGTGTGTTAGTGTATGTTTAATACATATAATTAATAAATACTTGTATATTAAAGATACTAGTTTTGTTATTTAATCGTGGAATAATTATATTTTATGGGTATGAGAATTGAAATAAAAAAATAATAGTTTAAGGAAAAATGTTACCTCTTAATTGGGTAACTCTGTTTGTAATTAAAGAAACAGAATACATGGATTTATTTTTAAACAAGTATTGGATTATATGATTATTGGATTTATGTTATGTTCCATTTGAGTAGTTTTTTTAGACAAAATTAATTATGATGTTTCAATAAGTTGGTAGAGTAGAGGCCCTTTTATAGTAGAAAAGGAGTGACACTCTTGTAAATATCAAATGGTATACATTAATCGGTGGTCAAATTTAACAAGTGTTCTTCAAAAATTGACATCTAAGTTTTTTAAATGGATATAATTTTCTATAAAAACCTACACCATGAAAAAATATGTTCATTATTATAATTTTCTTTAATATCAATGTTCCCTAGTTTTATCATTTTCATTTTTATTATTAAACGAGTTTTCTATCGTAATTAATTCTCCATAATATATATATTAAAGTTAGATTTACTATAAAAAATATAACCACTTGACTATAAATATTAAATATAATTTTCCAAAAAAAATTTAAATGAGTTTTGGAAATTATGTTTAAGGCAAGAGCATGCAACATGGAAAAACACTATTTTTACTCGAACCCTGCTAAAAATGTTTTTTTAAACTACGGGTCAATAAGAAACATATAAAAGACCAATTGGTTCATAAAGAGGCCATATTAAAAATTTACTTACACTAAAATATTATTTTTAGTGTATAAGTTTTTTTTATAATTTTAAATCATTTAATAAAATAAAATTTGTTATAAAATTACATTAATATCAATTTTTACATAATTTATTTAATTATAATTTTAAAATATAAAAACATTACTATAATTGAAATAAATTACATTCAAATTTTAGTAACATTATTTATTAATCTAATAAAAAACCTAAAGACAATAATTCAATCAGTTTTCTTCACTTTATTAATTTATTGTATCATTTAGTTTAGTATATTATTAACTAAATAATCAGTTCGTTTTTATTTCATAAACATTTTAATTAGCTAATTCACCTCTAAAATTTAATGGAAAATTATTATGATAAAAATAAATCATTTATATATCAAAAATATTTTTATAACAAATAATATGGTGTTTTTTACATATCCCAAATTATTATAAATATTAATTGTAATGAAGCTTCATTTTTGTCTTTTTCCTTACATAACATATCATATATGGAAATTTCATGTATATTATCCCAAAAAATGATATAATTCAAAGAAATAGAAGAATGGTTAAAATACTAGAATCATATAACTTTTAGACATATTTACATGTCAGTACAACCTTTAAGATTATGGACTTTTCCCTAGTTATGCTTAATTTTTCCTTAATCCCTGTTACTAATATTTATCACTTTCACTAAATTTTTTTGTGAAATTTTGTTTTGAACATACTAGAAAAAAAACAACTATACAAATTAAAACATTGTATGTTAATTTTTAAAAATTCAAATCATGGATGTGAGAAAATTCAGATTAATGAAAATCTAACAGACATGGTGAGAATGTGAGATTTTAAAGTCAAAACATTCAAAACTTCTCTAAGTAATTATATCCAATTTCAATATAAAAATTATTTAATTGACATGAAAAATTTAATATATCTATAATGGATATTTTTTTACATGAATAACCAATATAAAATGAAATTTATCATTTTTAATTATTTAAAATAAAATGTATTATTTAAATAAAATGTAGTTTTTTCACTATTCATCATAGAATCAATATTCTCAAAAATATACCAAAATATCACCTTATGATAATTTAGATATTAGGAATTAAAAAATATATTTTAGTTTATAAATAAAATTTAAAATGTGTCATTATTTAGTTCTAAAATATGTGTCCCATAAAAAGGTGGTAAGACTGGGGCTTGCATGTAACACAAGCTAAATGAATGTTCTATATAGTTTAATATTAATGTAGTGCTTTGTATAAAAATATATGGAAGATAATTTAATTTTATTCAAAAATAAAATTATATTAAATCCATTGGGTGTTTCATTCTTTCAATTATAATGAAATTTTTTCCTCACAATTTAAAATTGATCTTCGTAATAAAGAGTTTGATATTTTAAAATTCTATTGTAAAAAAAATTCACATCTTAAAAAGATTAAATAATATATTTTCATAATTTGAGGTAATGGAAAGTACCATAGTCACTTAACTAGGTTTCCTATAAGGAGAATTTAGGTGATAATTGGAAACAAGGATGTGAAGGAAAAATACAACAATCATGTTATGATGGAAAGTGATAGAGAACATTTTGAGATAACTGTTGTGGACCACAAAAAATGATAGTGTGATTAATGGTCATTACTCAAAAGGATCAAGAGATAGGAAATGAGCCTCTTAAATGTTTTTAGAATAAAAACGAAAATGGAAAGATAGGGGACGTGGTCAAACAAATAACATTCCCTCATCGAAACATGAAACCTGCACATCTATAAAAAGATTATTCTCAGGATCATGGACAGAGTCTCATTTTCCTCAGTATTTTCATACCCTAACTCTATTTTTCTTTGATTGAAATCCATATATTACTTACCCATTGTATTTTACTGCTCCGTATTTATCCTTTTGGGAGAAGACCTGGTGGAAATTTTATCATTCCCTCATTCACTTGACCGACCATCAAGATCACATCCTCAGCCACGACTATATAGATTTCGACTCAACTAATATGTTTTATTTAGATGCCAATCCCCTCCCATATATTCATATTATAACTAATAAATAAGGGGAGGGGATAATATGTGATTATATATGATCAAAACATTCTTTTTATCAAGATTATGAGAATAAAAAATCCCCTTAGGTTTACTCAACCTGCTATAGGAAGTCACATCTTATTCTTGAATCAATTCATTGTACACTTCATCTTGAATATAGTATTCAAGATGATCTGAATCATTAGAGTTAGCAAAAAATTTTATATAAACCAAATCTCTTGGATCATCATTTCGTTGGGAATTCACTTAATGGTCACACTATATCATTTCTAGGTTGCGACAATGAACATGCTTTGACTCCAATGTATTACCATTCTAGGAGGTCATCAAGACCTCCTCATATTCCTAAGCCATTTCTATGGTTCTACCTACCATATTACCCAATACCTTGCCTTCATCAACTGTATCTAGATATCCATCTTCAAAAAATTGTACCCAAAACATGGAAGCCTTATTGATCATTTCAACACCCCCAAAATCATGTTGACCAACTCCCCAAGCACCAACATGATCACACACATCATTTAGAGATTCAACATTCCCATATTAAAAGTGGACCATGGATTGTTTTTCATGAAACATACACGTAGTCTACTTTTCAATTTCATTACCATAATTAGAAATATAATTTTGGTATGAATCATCAAAATTAACAATTTCATGAACTAGTTCAGTGTTAATAAATGTGAATAAAGTTCATTTATATCATAAAAATTGATGATTATATGACAAAAGTTTTATAGTACCCTTTTCACTAGATGTGAGATATTATTTTTCACAATATGAATATATGTATATATATATATATATATATATAATATTTTCCTTAATTACACATTGAACTATTTTTACTTCATCTATTAAAAAATAATATTCAGATAGTGATGTAATATAACAATATCTAAAACGACATCCAACGTAAAACTAAAACAATTCCATAAATTATTATTCTTCCAAAAATATTATTATCCAACACATTAGAACCATTTCCATTGGAGTTTCAAGGATGTGGTTTAATTTATCCATATTAATCATCTCTTTGTCCAAAAATAATTAACTCAACCTTAGGGATATATCGGGATTTATCTTTCCTAAACCACATATTTTCCAACAAGTTCAACATTATACTAAATTAGTATTATTTGTTATCAGTACTGATTAAAAAAATATTTTAAATCCTTGATGAAAAATTAATGTAATAGAATCATTATATATATCAAAATACATATTACCATTACAGTAATGATAAAATACATTTAACACATTATTCAAGGATCCAAATACATTGGAACATTAATCATTCCACATCAGCAGTATCAATAACATATCCTTATCCATTATCACCCATCTTCTTTTAATATATATTCTCTTGACTTATTTGGAAATCATTTATGCAGTTCCCCATATTATTATAGGGTAATAATTTAACATTTGAATTTCTTTTTTTTTTACATTGAAATGACGAACGTTGTGTACTTTTCTTCTTCAATTAATAAAACTCCCATTACCTTCAAGAAATTACATGGGTGTTTCTTTCCCCAATTATCACATATTGAAAATTCTTTCATTCTCATCATGTTGTTAAATGTTTTCAAATATACCATCTTTTTTTCATCAAGCATCCCATCAAATACATAATACTTAGACAATTAATTATTTTTCTTAATGATACAAAATACTATTTCATTATTTTATTAAATGTTATGGGAGGCAAGTTCACTTTAGAGACATGGCTAAATAACATCAAAAAATTTATCAATCATTCACTCTATTATTCATATGTAATCTATAGAATACCTGGACATTATTTGAAATATAGTTTCATAATCTTCTATATTCTATTCTTCTTTATTCATTAAAAAAAGTAACACTATCTTCATCTCAATTTTTTGATCATGAGGTAAGTATTTATTAATTAATGTATCCTTATTGTTTCTCAATTCTATGAGTTATATTTCACTATCCTAACTAGTATTATTTATCAGAGACTACCATTGATCATCATCACCTATGATTCAATACACTACAAGTGTAACCTTTTATATTTTGTTGCATCCTAGTTCAATGAATATAATCTCTAGAGAATTAATAAATTATTTAGTTACCATTGGAGAAGTAGTCCCACTAAATGATGTTGTAATCGATCGTATAATGAGATACTAAATTAGAAAGTATCGTAGTGGAATAGGTTTCTCTATTTGGAAAATTTTATGTGTCATAATATTAGTAATATTCTTTAATAAATCAAACACATTATCAGTTTTAATAATATTTATATTGGGTTTCTATGATGGTCATCCTTTACAATGGTAAGGAGTATTTGTATACATATTTATTCTAGGGTCCATTTATATACAATTTAATATTGTATATTATATCATAAAATAAGGAATATTTTCTAACTCTAAATATAGTGTAATACGTAAGAAAAATTTCAATATTTATGCATATCCAATCTCAAAATCTTAAACATGGTTTTTTTAGGATTTTTACAATCAAATTTGTAATGATTTTTTATAAATAATATATTAATTTTCCTATGTTTATCCCTAGGGGGTGTCAAACCAGGTGCATGGTAAGGCATATTTTCATTAACTATGTTTTGTCATGTCATTCCAATCATACCTTGTCACAGTTGTTACTCCAAGGTACATATGTGGTAGAACCACATCCAGTTATAGAATCTAGAGAAGGACTTATTGATTGTACTAACAACATAATATCTAATCTAACAAAATTTGATGATAACCCCCATTATATATCTTCAATTTCTATCATTGGGATTGTTTCCCTTAACAATTTTTTCTAAATGTAGTTTCCAAGATTGCTGCTAAACTTTCTTTGATACAAACTGTAATGCCATAACCACAAGATCTTGGAGGTGGTTCATTAAGGAATATTTACATTGGAATCAATACAAGGAATCCAATGATAAGGGACAAGTATGTTTAAATTTTTTTGAAATCCTGAGTACATATATGATACCAATAATTCATTTTGAAATAGAAAATACAAATATGACACATAATAAAATAAAATAAAAATTATCCTTGAAATTCATTAGAAAAATATTCATCTTCAATATAATGGTAATGGAACTATAATAATGGTGAGATCAAATGATCAATATGGGTATGCAAAGTAGAAGTATCAATGAATTGATGAGTTTAATAAAAACAATATGGAAAATTAATAATAACAATTCCATTCATATAACTATGTTATGAAATATCAATATAGAAAGGTAAGAAACTGAAAACACATTAAATTTATTCAATAAAACTGAATATGAACTGAATCCATATATATTTCAATGAAAAATCTCACGGATAAAGAATAATTTAAGTGAAAATGTAAAATTATTAATTAATGGATTCCATGTTTCCTAGGAAAATGGTACATTTTCTATCAAGTCATTTCATTATATGGTTTACAACCTACTGAGTAAAAACAAATTTCGTTCTGTCAACATTATATCTAATGTCAATACATTTCATATTCGAGTTTATAACATATTGGTTACAAACATTGGGGGGGTATTCCAACCTATTTTTTCCATATGGAACTATTGATTGATCGATAGTATTTTATTAACTGGTCCCCAACCCATAGGGCTTACATTAAATGGACCCCAACCCATGTCATCCATGTCTTCTGAATTACACATATTAAATAAAACATATTATAAATAAACAATGTTCCATGTTCTCAAATGTACATATTGAATGGAAGATATCGATTTGTTAATAATTAATTTGTGAAGGATAAAAAAAAGGTCTGTTGATGTTATGACTGGAAATACAATTGAAATATCATTAAAACAATTTTGAGTAAAATAATCATTGAATATTCTCAGGTGTCACATGCCACTTTGAATCATTTGAATCATAATCCCCAAGATGGAATAAAATTATGAGAAAATTAAAATATCATCAGAAAAAATTTATTCATGTTATAACATGTAAAAAAGTATATAAACCATATAAAAGTTAATTAATCCATGAAAAAATAAGACTTAATGGATTGTAAATTTTTTAAAAAATACCTTACCATATTTTCGACTTATTAATTTTGTATTAATAATACTTAGAAAGACATATATATTAATTATTTATTTATTATAGAATCAATTAATGGTTTACTATAAATTTCACATCACTTATTTCAATTATTTAAGCAACTGCATAAATAATTAATTTTACATTTTTTGTTTGGATAATATTTAGCTCATGTGTCAAAAAGGACTTCGTTAAATCAACTATGGTCAAAGGGGTAAAAATATAAACATATAAATAATAATAATAATTAAATAATTATCATATTTTTATTTATATATTATACTTTTAAAGTAAACCATGAATTATTATTATGAAAAATGAACCAACGATACAATTATAGATATGGATTGTCTTATATATGAATGAGTAATGTTCCCATTTTTTAATGATCATTATAGATATAAGGTAAGTAATACTATAACTATTAATAATGATAAATAAATAATATATAACATTTTATTTAATTTTATACCCTTATATTTTATTATTTTGTTGTTGTAAAATGTAACGCAACATGTCGAGGAGGTGGTAGTCCACATGTCCATAGCTGATTTTTTAGCATTTTAATTTGTGAAAATGGAAATAAAGAAAAAAATAATTTAAATTTATATAATGTTCATTATTTCAAAAATAAAAAATATATTTCATTTATGTTATAAGATTTTAATTAAAATAATCTTTTATACACTCTATGTAAAGTGTGAACGAATCAAATAGCTTTGATGGAGAGGTAGTCCACACTTCCAAAAATGATGTTATCAAATTTATATAAAACTGATATTATAAGGGCATGGATATAAAAAAAATTCCAAAAATTATAATTAATTTCATATATTATATCTATAAAAATAATTTACATCAGAATTCCCAACCATGAATTTTTGTAATGGAAAATGGGCAATCATCTTTTCATGAGGCGGTAGTCCGCCACACACATAAATGGTATGTTACTTAAGCATTAGATGGATGTTGTGTTGAGTGTAGATAAAACTAATAGAATAATAAACATTCTAGTATATTGACGACCACATTTTTTATTATATAATTATCTAATTATTATATTTTTAGGGGAGGAGAATAGAAAGAGAAATATAGATCTTAAGTAAGGATCTTACCTATTAATTGGGTAACTAATTTTGGTATGAAATAGAGGGCTTCCATGGATGGATTTATGAGTAATGTTAGGCTTCTTGGTTAAGGGGAGGGATTATATGTCGATATTTAGATATATATAGGCTGTGAAAAAAGTTTATTGAGAGGTGTGAGGGAATGAGAGAAGAAGATATATTTTTATAGTGGAGGATGAGTGACACTCTTGTAAATAGAAAAAGGAATACCATAATGGGAGGTAAAATTAGCTAATGGTCTTCAAAAATGGAAATATAATGGTTTAATGGGTAATAATGGCAGAGAAAAACTACAACTACACAAAAATAAGTGCATTATAATAATTTGATTCATTCATTTTTATGTTTCCCTAATATTATCATTTTGGTTTTTATTATTTAAACCCATTTCAAATACCATATAAAATAAGAATTATTAATAAATTAAATTTAAATATATAATAAAAAATAGACCCATTGAATTATAAATTTAATATGTAATTTAAAAAAGGGCATTAAATGTGAAAAATATTGTTTTAAAATGAAAACAATGTTTATAAAAATTGTTGGCTTGTAGGTTAATTATTAAAGATAAATTTTTTTACAAGAATACCATATTTAAAATTTATGGACACTTTATAATAACTTGGACGAGTATTTTTTTAGTAATTTTAAATCAATTAATAAAATGTAACTTATTATAAAGAATGTTAATGTCAATTTTCAAATTAATTATTTAATTTTAATTAAAAAACGTTTTTGGATTTAAAATATATTAAGTTCAGGTTTCTGTAACATTATATATTAATCTAAAATGGTATCTAAAGAAAGTAATTCAATGAATTTTCTTCACATTTCATTTTTATTCTATAATTTTTTTTATTTTATTATTAACTAAATAATAAATGTGTTAGCGTTTCTTAATAATTTTATGTAGATAATTCGTCTATAAAAATCAATGAAACATTACTATGATAAAAATAACGTATTTATATTTCAAAATAATATGCTTAAAAAATATGATCTTTTGTATATATGTTGAAGCTTTATAAGTGTTAAAGTCATGTAAGGTTCCATTTTTTATGTTTTTTCCTTACTTAACTAATCGTATAAGAAACATATCTGAAATTTTGTCCCAAAAAAACATAAATTTTAATCAGAGAAAGCATATGGTAAAAATATTGGCATAAAATGGATTTTTGACATGTTTCTAGGCCATTTGGACCATTAAAAATAATGTTTAGTCCTTTATCAAGTAAAATTTTACCGTAATTAGCATATTTAATATTAATAAATTTGAGGTAATATTTTCTGTTAAAAATAAATTTGATATAATTATAACATAAATATTATATTTATTACAACCATGAATTTTATTTTTTCAAAATTATAATTAAAATTTAGGAAAATTACCATTAATGATCATCCTAAATATATGGTGAGAAAACAAGGTTTTAAAATAATTTTTTTAACATTTCAATAATTTATGATATCCAATTTCAATAAAAAATGATTCCTTCGATGTAAATTATGTTAATATATGTATAATTGTTCTCTTATGACTTTAATAACAAATTGTGAATATAATTTATCAGTAACAATTATTTAAATGAAAAGATGTTTTTTAAATAAAATGCATTTTTTTTATTTATCAAAAAATAAAACTTCTAAAAAAATAAAAAAAATTCACCTTTAGTTAAATTTAACATTTTGAATCCAAAAATGAATTTTATTTTTCCTAATAAATTGTATAAAAGGATCATCATTTTGTTTTAAAATAGTTTTTCTATTAAAGAGAGTTAAAAAACATTATTTTATGTAACCCAAGATAACTCGGGGTAGTGTATAGGATTTGTTTAACATGCCATTGTGTATAAAGAAAGGTAAAAAAATTAATTTAATTCAAAAATGAAAATATATTAATGTCTTGGGGAGTTAAAAGTCCTATAGAATTTCATGCCATGTTGAATTTTTTTCTAGTTCCACAAAAGTCCAATAACCTCACTGTAGGATTCCACACACATGTCACATCGATAGGGAGAACATACCTCCAAATGTAGGAAAATAAAAAATTCTTTACCAAATTAACATATGACAATATTTATAATTATATAAGTATAAATATATTCATATTCATCTTTATTATAAAAAAAGATATATATTATATAAATATATTTATATATTATAATAAAATAAATAACATTTTATTTATAAAAAATATAACTATGGTTATATAATAAAATAATTTCAATAATATATCATAAAAATAAGTAATCTTAAAATTAAAATAAATAAAAATATAGTTGATTTCTTGTTTATATAATAAATGTAACTATTTTAATAATTAAAAATAATATAAATGTATATATAAGATTATAGATATTATTATAATTTAAAATGATATTATGATAAATAAAATATTATATTTAATGATATTTTTGATTAAGTTTATTCGATATTAATGTAAATATAATATTAATTTAAATACACCCATGTTTTAATTATTATTTTTAATATTACTATATTTATATTTTATATATTTATTATATAGTAAATGTAATTATATATATATATATCATTATATATTTGAAATTATAAAAATTTAATAATTTTT
Organism: Viscum album; assembly: GCA_963277665.1. Taxonomy (NCBI): domain Eukaryota; kingdom Viridiplantae; phylum Streptophyta; class Magnoliopsida; order Santalales; family Viscaceae; genus Viscum; species Viscum album. The sequence continues at coordinate 2,014,386,979 of OY728157.1, forward strand.
ATTATAAGAAATATAATATTTATATATCATATGTATAATTATATAAAAATTAAATAGTGTAATGTATTTATTAATATATAATTTGCAAGTATGCTAATTAATATTTATCGTTTACTATTTTCCAACCAATAAGATTGATTAGAAAAAATATACTTAAAAAAATAATTCATAAATAATTATTATGCTCTATTTTCATATATAATGTTCTGATTATAAAACACCATAATATCTATTGTTTAATTTATTTTGTTTCTTGGTAAAATCAAATGTAACCCCCACTATCGTAGATATTTTATAATTCATCTATTTTAAATAAATATTTTTTTTAAACCCCAATCTAAAATCTATATTTATCATCTATTATTATAATATTTTTCATATTTCTATGCTCATGTGTCACTATCTCATGATTTCATCTCCCTCCAAATTTTTCCATCAACTTTCTTATACTCCTGATCTCATTTCCATGTATGATATACCCCATATCTAATAATGAGAAAGCCCTATTTTACTATTATAAGTGGTGTCTTTATTAGAGATGAACCAAATCATTCATAGAATAAATCATGATTGTGACATAAATATTTTATGAATATCCAACAAAAATACACAAAAATTAATATAAGGAAAAAAATCTGAGATACATATTTTAGTTTGGAAAAGCTCTTTAATGAGGAGGATTAAAAAACCATCTAAAATTTAGGAAAAATTACATTTTTGATCAGAGGTTGAAAAATTCAAATAATAATAAAAAATTCATTACAATGAGAGTATATAAAAACCAATGTAAAAACCACACCCCAAAATGAATTCATATATTTAATTATAAATTTTCATGAAAAAAACCATTGAAGATCAAAACTAAATAAGTGGAATATGTTTGTCACTTCTAATAAGCCAATTCACAACCAAAAAAATTATTTGATGATTCTTCCCTTGTCTAGAAACCATTTCCCAAACATCTTCCATCAGCGATGATTCACACCAAATATTTTATCATTTTTTCCCATGTGTAATACCTATACTGAATCTTCTTTTTAATCAATGAATTTACTAAAAAAACATGTCTCAAAATCCATTAAAATATTCATATACTATATAATAATAATTTCTTGAAATCTACAAATATATATAGGATATTATTTTTGATTTTATCTTCAATTTGAAAAAATACTTGGTTGAACCAATCAATCACAGCCTTCAACTTGACATTAAATAAGTTTAATTCTAAAAAATTCAGATGGAATGAAAACCACTTGACATTACACCCACTATTAAAAACATGACCATACTCTTTTTCCAATATAATAGAAACCTAAAATCTCTCCTATAAATGAAATCCATATGTTGAAATTTTTCTCATATATGTGTTTGGAGTTCCTAGCAGAACAATATTGGAACCAATAACACCTGGTTCCCCCATAAAAATGTTCTCTATATAATACTGATTATATGAAGAAACTAATATATCCCTCTACTCAACATCATAATAGGAGTATTTAACTCTTAAAACATCACCTCAATCATTTATTTCAATCCCATATTCACTAGTGACACTCTATAATGAAAAATAATTTGGCTTAAAAACTCATACAATATCCCTAACATACTCCAGCATCAAAAATATCTTCAACCTAATCGAGGGTTTTTAACTCACACAAGATGATCACTTATTTTAGGAATCTGACATGGTTTTATTTCAAACTACTTCCCCACATCCCTGCATGCCTTTATATTGGTATTACTAATTGTTTCCACAATTCGACCTCCCATATACAACATGAATCCATGGAATAATTTCCCTCTTCCATTTTTAAAATCTCTCCCTAACAAGTCATTTTTAAGAGTACAAACAGAGAAAAAATTACTAAATATACACATTACATATAAAACATCTATCTATATTAGTTCACAACTTACATTTATAGTCAAACTAATATGACCAACATCAATGAAATAATAAAAATATCAATTGTCCCTATTCAATCTATCAATGTCTCATTATTATTATAAAAAGAATATTTACCTCATTGGTTAAATTTGCTATGATGTTTCTAAGTCAACCACTCATTCATTGTACAAATCTAAAATTTGACAGTCAATGATAACTGAATGTAAATAGCCATTATCTTGTATAATACATATTCGAATATCATGAAAATTTGTGTCATGTGTCTTCTTTTCATCCATAATGGTTTTCAACGCATAAAATTTTCTCTACAAATTACTATACTTATTGAAAAATTATAAAATTACTATAATCCCTTTTTAACAGGTATTGAATTACCTTTATCTTCAATCTTTACAATCACCAAACACTACACCTTAAGATGTTTGATGATTTCATCTAGTTGTTTAACTAAATATCTATTATCTGAAATTTTAAAATGATATAATATTTTTTTAGATATAAGGGACTGTTTAGTTATTTTGATTTCTAACTCCTTTCATACTACGCCTAGATATCTAATAGATTTACTAGATTCCCCACCTTTCACATTGTATTATCCACAAAATAAATTTGAATCACGAAATTTGATAATTGTATCATATACCACCAGTCACCATCACACATATCCTCCAACATTATTGGTTTTTTATTAAGCACCTTCCCTATCTACTAATTAACCATAATATTTTTAGCTCATCATTACCATAGTGTAAAATAGTTTTTCCCATTAAATATTTTGATATGAGTAGAAATACCAAGACATGAATCACTCATGTATAATTTGTAAGAAACATGAATATGTTACTATGATAAGATTTTTTTGGTATGAAGCAGGTCATTCTTAGGATTTAACTCTATAAAAACATAAATATTGTTAAAATATCCAATGAAAAATGAAGTATACAAATAATTTGCAGAATATAATTTGAGATAAAAATATTAACGTAGAAAAACTCAATGATTTAGTGGATTTAAAAATCAAAGGTAAGCTAAAAAATAACCATATGAGTAATAGAGTATAAAATTCATGTAATACATGAAATTTTATTACAATCAGAGTTAAAAAACTTATTTAAAAAATATACCGTTCAATTACTTTTCCTTTTCTCTAATAATCATTAATGAAAAAATATCACCCATTAGAGATCAAAACTAGTCATGTGATGTTGTTTCTGGTAACACACTGATATTTTGACAAGATATATTTATTATTATCATTATTACTAAATTATTTGATGTATTATTTTGAATGATACACCAATATAATCTAGCGCAACATGAATCACTAGCATAGCTTGCAGTATACGGCACATTATGTTTGGATTTTATTACACACAATTTGTTGTTCTTTTGATGGTGTTGATTTGAAATATGGATGAGATTAAATAAAAAACAAAATATTGTTATGTTACCATGTAGTATAGACATAATAATGGTTGGTATAAACACTATTATCTAAATAATGAAAATATTCAATAAAAATGATTATATTAATATTTTTTTGTGGGAATTAATTATAAATGGAAATAAATATATTTTTAAATAAATGGAAATGTTTTTGTGAAAGAATATTTAAATGAAAAAAATGAAAAAATAAAATAATAAAATCACTCTTGTTGGATTTTAATAAAGAAATATACATGTTTAATATATTGAATATGATGTTTAAAAATAATCTTATATTATTTCTAGACATGATATAAGAAAAAATTAAGTTTTTCAAATAAAAGAACTATTTTTAAAAAAATAATGTTTTACCACCTTTAGATGGAACACCAATTTTAAATATTGTTTTTTTACAATTTTATATATTCAATTTAATAAAAAAATCATTGAAAGAGGGATATAAAAGTTTACTTTGGATGGATTTTGGATTTTTTTTGTTAAATTTCAAATTTAAATGATTAATAAAAATATAATAAATTAAATTGAAAATAACTTTATTTAAAGTAACCCGCCTTTAAAAGTTACTTTGTATTGACTTTAAGTCGTTAATATAAATTAGTAAACATTAATAATATTTTTGAGTTTAGTTTTTAGATAATTAGGATACCTTAAATACAGAACAAACCACATTCAAATAAGATAAATCTAATAAAAATAGTTTCCATTTTTTCAAAATACAAAACATTAATGCATAAAACATGATTTCTATAAAAATTATTCAAACATTCAAATTGACTTCATTCTATTTATTACACATCTTTATAACTCGTGAAAATAATTTAAAAACATGGAATGAGCTCAAAAAGTTCATTAAGGGATATAAAAAGATTGAAATAACACATTAGTCCATGAATAATTGTGACTGGTGAAATCATTTTCAAAAGACATACTTTACACCCACATAAACCTACATTGTGAAACATAATATATACATAAGATAAAAAAATATAATAAAAAACATAGACCCATAAATTCATATTGGGTCATTACTTATAAAATATTGTAACCCTCATGGCTACCATATAATTTGTAAACCTCACGACAACCTTACAATTTTTGTAACCGTCGCAATTACACATGGAGTAACCATAGAACAGACCTAAATCATATAAATACCCAATGTATTGGAGGGAGATATAGGTCCCACCCTTCATTATAAACAGTTCCCAAGAAACAAAACATAATCACTTAATATGAATAATAGAAAAAATATATTTCTTTTTAATTTTTAAAAATAAAATTTTTAAAGGCGATTTTCAAACAAATATCCCTTAAAAATATCATATAATTTAATTGAGACGTAAAAGAGTAGAAGGAATATGTATAAACACAATAAATGTAAATATTTAAAAATAATTAAAACAAAAGCTATCACACAAGCAACATTGATAACACATAAATAATGGAGTAGAATTTTAACCCAAAGAATGGAAATCGGGTTACGAATTTCCTTACCTTGAGATTGTCTTACATAAACGTGTTTAAAACTCATGTATAATGGTTAAAAGAGTGTTATTATTTTATTAATGAAATGCCTTCATTATTGTGATATCTTATATGATCACTTGAAAACATCATTTCACCCTTTAAATGATTGTATTTGGTTCCTTCCATTGTTTTGGTTGGGTTCTTTACATGATTTCCATGATCGGTCCATGATTGATGTTCAAGTCGATCGGAAGTGAAAATACAGAATTGAATTTGACTGTTATTTATATACTTCAGGAATAATAAAGTATACTATTTATCATTTTTAATTCATACATGAGGATGATTCAAAAGATAAAACATTATGATATTCATTTAGATCATTTTAGTGGTTCTCTGATAATAACGACCTTATTTTGTTTGATAAATTAATACCATGTGTAAAAAATAATTCAAGAAAAATTTATGAGACATAATAAATATATTTTATTTCAACCATATAATTGGATTCTTGACCAGAACTGAATGAATAAATGTAAATTGAAATCAAATCTTCCATGATGTAGGTAATTCGACACATGACAGACATTGTTTGTATTCCTTAAATAAGTGGGATATAAGGATAAGAATGATTTTGAATTTTCCATGAACATGAGAAAATCCAGAATATAAATAATTTCTATAGAATTCATTATTATTGGGTAATAGGAGAGGAGGAAAAAATAATAGAAGAAAGAAACTCAATATAAAAGTTTTGTTGAGAAATCCATTATAAAATAATCAGCTGCCTAACCGTAATGAAACATGGTTTTAAAAAACATTAAAAAGAGTGGGGGAAAGGGTAAACCATCCAGAAATGAATCATAATACTGAATAGATAATGAATAGGTGTAAAATAAAAACATTTTATAGATTCTTTAATTCTATACAACAAAAAAGAGAACTTCAATGTAAAAAAATGATGATTTTCATACGTTAAAAACGAACTCCCAGAACATGAAGTTAGGGACCATAAGGGCTTCATGAAACCTTGGGATGACTACTAGGCAATTAAGGAGGCTAGATTTCTGTTTATGAGAAATTTCTATTGAATTTAAATAAGAAATTGGTTGGTATTTTTAGAAAATTGAGGGGATATTTTAATAATTTCTTTTTCACACCACATTAGTGCTATTTAAAAAACCGTGGGCTTTCCCATGTTATTTTCCCATTGTAATAGACACTTGGGACACCTCATAATTTATTTTAATGTACATATTTTGACCAGAATAATTATATCATGATTACATCATTAATGGTGTCATTAAACACATTGAAACTCAAAATTGAATTTTTACAATTCACTGAAAAATCAACATTTTCGGAAAAATCCAATAAATATACCCTCAAAATTTTTCGATGTCTAGAATTAAAAAATTAACTCCATTTTCCAAAAATAATTTTCTAAATATAATTAATTTAATTATTAAATAAAATCATACTTAATTCATAAATTAACAAGTTTAATTCTATAACTACATTTATATCACATTGAAAAGATAACCAAGATGACATTATATTAAATCCATTAGAAAATAAAATAATAATACAATTTACTATTAAATAGGGTCATATTAAAATTCATATTACTATTTATAAGGGTTTGTTACTATTGAACAAAAATTGTGGGTTTCACCTAACTATAAATAACAATCTGATCACAATTGTTGAGAACTGTTTTTAAAAATTCAAAACATAGAAGTATTAAAATCATGTTTAAAGGATAGTTATAATTATCTACATAAAACAATGTTTCATGCATTTCAATTTATTTTTAAAAAACTTTGGGGTGTTAAATGATTCATCAAAATAATTTATGTGGCCAAATTATATTATTTAATATTATAAATTATAAGTATATTTTAATTTTATCAGTTAATAATAAATATGTCATTGGAATTTATTTAAAATTAAATTAATATGTAAAAACATTTCACAATTTTGTAATGTTTTATCAATTAAAACGCATTTCCACATTCCAATAATGAGGTTTTTTTAAAAATTGACATAATATTATGTGTCTTGAATATTGAAAAAATTATTTCATATTTGAAATAAGTTGTTCTAAATTATTTGATTTTAATTCTCTTATTTATTTTCATTTTTAATTGTAACTTTGTTAATTTTTATTTAGACTGTATAAATGTAAATCAGTTAATTCAGGGTAAAATAATATTAAAAATGTAACATAACAATTATTCTAATATAATTGGATGAGCTTTTTTTCTACCTAAATCATCATTTAATTGAAAATGGTATGCATTGGAAGCCACTCGGATGAGATTAGGAAATTGTATATATATTATTTAAAGTAATTTAAATATACCTTACTCAAATTTTAATAATTATATAATTTTTTATATAAGGTTATACATAATATTAATTAGACTATAAATAATCAACTAAAATCTAATGTTTTTCCTTTACCAGGGTTGTTTATTTTTTATTTTTATGAAATAAATAATTACATTAATGAATTATATATTGATGATTTTGAAAACATTTAATTAGTAAAAAATCAATAAAATATTTTATTAAATGACAATAAGCATAAAAAAAATACAAAAACACATCACCAAATCATATTGGTAGAGTATATATCCACTATATTCATCCTAAGGTATAGTTATTAACCATTTAGAGACATATGGAAGAGATTACGACAAATATAATATTTTATCTGAAGTGATACTTAAGTTGTCACATCAATGCTTTAATAAGTATAACCATTTTAATGTATTAATTTGGAGATTATATATTTTGATATATATATTTTTATGAAATCAATAAGATATAACTTCTATATAGTATTTAATTTTTAAAAATTATTCAAAAAATAAGTATATAAATAATTACCCAAAACCGATGCTATTATTATTTTATTATTGGACATAACAAATAAATGTTATTAAAAATATAAAAATAAATGTAAATTTTTATTAATTAATATTTTTGATGAATTTTATTGATGAAATTGGCCTATTATGAATATAATAAAATCATTTTTATATGAACGTGTTATCATTATATTTTTAATAATCAATTATTTGAATAGTGTGAGAATTTAAACTATTAATTATTTATCAAGAAAATGTATTACTAAAATATATAAAAATTAGAAAAAAAATTAAAAAAATATATATAATCATTATTGATATAGTTGGTAATGTTCTAAATTGTTAATTTATAGTCAAATTAACATCAAATTTGTAAATATTCCAACCATTGTATCTTGTAATATTTGTTGCCATAGTTTAAAATTTTATTGAATAACTACGTGTTTATTAAAATGATAAATTTAAAATTTATAGGAATGATTTAATAAACTTATTTGGATGGTGATATTAAAAACATATCTATAGTAATATTTGAAACTATGAAATTTTGGAGGTTTATAAATTTGTGTTGAATTTAATTTAAATTAATAATTTTTTAGATTCCAAAAGTTCCCTCACCTCAATTATAATATGGAACCTCCTCCCTCACTTATTCAATTCAAATTTAGCATTCAATCTCATACGTACCCTACCCATTTCACTTCTCAACTACTATAGTCAAATTATAGATGGGTTGGTCTTCTCAAAATACCACCTCTAGTTCCATTAAGCAGTGATCTAGAGGGATCTCTCCAATGAATAAGGGTTCATGATACATACGAAGGAACCTTGACCTAAGGTAAGGGATAATTTCTCAATGACCTTACAATCCATGATTGTTTATATATATGTATTTACTGTTGTTTATTTATAATCCATGTCCATGATTTGTAAATATATATTCTAAATCTTTTTCCTATTCTTCTACAATTGTATACACGTAATCTTACCCATTGGTGATTTTTTGTTAAATGATACGAATGAAATTATTTTTATGAATGAAGTATTTTTTGACTTATCTATCAAAATAATGAAAAAAAATTCTTTAAAATCATATGGAATGAATGGATTTTATTGATTTCACAACACCATATTTCTATGAAAATTACTTTACTATATTTAAATTTTTTTAAAGAAATTCTATATATATTAATGTATTAAGAATTTGGAGAAAATAAAAAAATATAGAGAATAAATAATATTTTCCTCATGATGTAATTTCATGTGTTCCATAAAAATTATTTTCCATCTATGGTGGAATTATTTAATGGGGTTAGTTTTAATGTATACTTTCCTTATTATTCCAATTGATTTATTATGTTTAATATGTAATGCAATTTATGAAATCCATTTGTTTTACATGGATTATATTATGACATAATGATGTTCAATGAAACCCATTTGACAACTTGTGTTTTGTTATGATGAATGATTTATGTTTTTTCGACCAAGTAATACTTATTTCATTATAACATGGGTGAGACCTATAACTCCCCCAAATTCATTGGGTAAGGATTTATATCTTTTGAGTTAGAGAGGAATTGAAGGGAAGTAAACTCATTTCATTTAAATATAGATAGAATGGGAAATTATATTAGATCATTATCAACGGGATGTACTGGATAGTAAACTCGGTTTAGTTATACATGGCTCAAATGAGTATTGAACTCAATTTTTAATATAATTTTTCCACTATAATGGTATTGGAAATGAAGTTGGCAGATATGGAAATGATTTTATATGATTGTGTGCCGTCCACAATTCCATGTTTTATTCCAATTTAATTTTCCATAGATCTTGTTCATTTATGATTTATTAATTATGAACATCAATGAATTATTACCTGACACATGATTTTAATATATTTTATATTTATAATGATAATAAAATGTTATGTTAATGTTTTTAATTCTTATGGTCATGTTTTATCTAATATTTTCCTCGTTTACCCTTACTTAGAATATGAGCTCACCCTTTTCATATTTTTCATTACCACAATATATAAAAGAAGGTTTTATATAAGAAAACTAAAGGGGATGATCATTATGGGAGATATTTAAGATCTCTCACCAAATTATAAGAATGTGTTATATGATTAAAAATGTCTTAATCTAATATAGTATTTTGTGTATATTTCTGTTATGTATTATGTATTCAAAATTATATCTATAATGTCCATGTAGATAAATCTTAGTTTATTATAGTTTGTATCTGATCCATGGTATATTTGTCCATTAAAAACTACGATGATAATACTTTAGTGACATCCCTCAAGATATTTCTAATGATATGTCTTGATATGTACCAATGTATAATCCAATTTATTGGGTACAATCCATGAATTTTGTTAATGATCAAGGTTCACAAAGGATTTAACCATATATGTTAAAGATTGAATGTACTTTCCCATAATTATTTTTTTTCCGAGTGATATTTTTTACCCACACTATTCATTTTTGGTTTTTGAAATTGAATAGAACCCAAAGGAACCATGTTAATGATTAATGCAATAGGAAATTCATAGATTTCAAATATAAATAACCTAATGTTATTGGAGATGGAATGTAATAATTTATCGATATACTTACAGAAATTATGAATCATTATATACTTCAGAATGAGTATATAAGGGAAGAACATTCTGTAGATTCCTTCATGAGGAAATTTACACCTTCTTTCAATGGGTCCTCTGATCCACTTATTTTTAAACAACATATCAGTAGAACGAAAAAGATATTTTATATCCTTCAATATTTGGAAAATGGAAATATTCATTTTGGATTTTTATCATTTAAATGACTAAACGGGCCAGTGCTGGACTATATTCAATAATTTGAGGAAGTAATATGAAATTGAATCCCAAGATTGGGATGATTTCAGTAAATCATTTTTCAATAACTACATTCCATTTATTCTTTGAATTGAAATGTAATAAGAGTTATTTAATCATAATAAACAAAATGATGATTCTATTGGTACATATGAGGAATATTTTACAATACATTCAAGGAATGTTTCATGCATTATCATCCAACCTAAAAGTAAGGTTGATCGATTCTTCAGTGGCATTAATCCAAGCCTTTAAAGGGTGGTATACGTAAGAGATGTCATTATTCATGAACAAATATTTTTTTGTGCTATAATGAAAAAAATAGAATTTGGGGTGACATATCAATATCATGGTTTTGACATGAAACAGAATATTGAGTTCAAGGAATAATATCAATACCACAACCAAAAAATATGAATGTTTCCATATGCTCAATGTATTGAAAGGATCATGGTGGAGATTATCTTCCGGGGGATAAAATATTTTTTATGTGAGAAAAATATGGTTATCAGTATGTTGATTACCGAAATAATGGAAAAAATATATATAATGACAAAAATAAAGAAATGGCTGTGTAGAATATACCACCCACACTTCAATGTAAAAAGTTCAATGAAATGGGGAATTATGATAAATAATTCCCTAGTAAATTGGATATCGATGATGATCGATATCATAAACCTCTTAGTCCAATGGAAATAAAAAAACACTTGATATTATTATTGGAGATGTAATGTATAACAATGAAGTAGTTGAATATCTGAGTTTTTACATATTGGGATTCGGGAATAATTTCATAGAATAACATATATAGTATTTTTAGATAATAAAATATGTAGTATTGGATAAATGTGTGTTTTACAAGTTTATTTAAGAGTATATGTTTAGTGGTACTGGTAACCAAAAAAACAGATTCAGATATTTTTGGAAAATCCATAATGGGAAGGATATCCCTTAATATGTGTGTAATATTGGGATTAAAAAATAATGATACATGTAATAGAATTATTGACCTCATGACTAATATGATGATGATGATGTGATTTATAATATCATAGATAGATAATATAGTATGTTTTGGATTTATGTTAATTGAAAATAGTTAATTTTCTAAATCTTGACTGTTTTCACTAAGGGTCAATGGCAATTGAAGTTATTACCATGTTTCCAAAATAATGGTGAATAAATTCACATGTTTGGAATGTGACCAACAAGAGATCCCTTATAATATATGGGGGATAAATTTTAATCTGATTTAGTGAAACTATATCTAATGATTTGAATTTTTTACTTTTAGATGGATTATATGGTCATCAATTTATGCAATGTTTAAGTACAAATTTGGATGAAGATTGATAGAATAAAGTATTACCTTACCATAGGTGAACTAATGTATATTAAATAACTTATGATAACCATGTTTTTATGATAAAAATAGATGGAATAACCAGTCATTCTATTTATTGATCCCATGATCTGCTAATGATTGATGAATTAAAAGTTTAACTTCATTTCATGGAATAAGAAATGAAGTGAAAATTTATCAAGGAAAAATTAAATGAAGATATTATTCTTCATAATTTAAGTATTTATTCTCCTTCTTTAACTCTATTAATGGGATCATCAAACCAGTAATGTTTTCCTAAAAACCTTTTTACCATCAAATCAAATGGTTCCTTTGTTCATTAAATATTTATGGATTTTGATTGTGAACATTATCTTAATTACGTTCTCTATCACTCTTCATTAGATCATGGTTGTTAAATTTCTCTTCAATGTCCATGTTTTCTCTTACCACCTATATTCTCCTATGTGGAAACTCAATTATGAATTAATATTGGTAACTATTTTTTCTAACTTTCCATTTTGAAGTAATTTTTTAGTAACCATTTTTACTATCTGGGATTGTATGAAATAATCATTCATGTATTTATCCCTTTATAAAATATATGAATTTCAAGGGGCGAAATTCATTTTAAGGGGGGTATAATGTAATGCCCCCGATTTTATATGATAGATATCTATTATTATTAATTTATTAGTGGTATTGTTTTTTTTTAAAACTCCATGAAAATAATTAACTATATGAATCAACGGTTTATCTTGAGATATACACAACACTATTCTGGTATTTTCTTACACAAAATTTGAATTTCTCTTGATAGTGTTCATTTCACAAAGAAAGTGTTTGAGGGAAAAACTGAATATTGTTATGTTACCATATAAACAAGCCATTATAAAGGATGGTATGAAAAATAAAAATGAATTATGAAAATATTATTTACACATGATTATATATTTTCTTATTTGTTGAGAAATTTATTATAAATGAAAATAATACCCTTTTTAAATAAATTTAAATTATTTTATAAAAGAATACTTAAATGATAATAAATGAGTTAATTATATAATGAATCATTATTGATGGATTTTATTAATCAAATATATATGTAATATATATTAAATTTAATTATATAAATTCATATTATATACTTTTTATACATGATATAAGAATAAATTCAATTTTTTTATAAAATAAGTATTTACCAAAAAATGCAGGTTTACTGTATTTTGATGGAAAACCCATATTAAATCTTCTATTTAATACATTTAAATATTCTATTTAATAATATAATCTTCTTATTTGAATTTATGATATTAAAATTTACTTTGGATGATTTTTCTATTTTTCTAATAACAATCAAATTTTGATCAATAGTAAAAATATACTAAATTTGTATTGAATACAAGTTTTGCATTGAAATAATTTTTGTGGATAGATTATATTATTGAAAGATTTTAAGGTATTAATTTATTATATATTTATAGATAATATCATTCTATAAATAGGCATTAATGTATCTTTGAATTTAGATGTAAAACCATTTCAGTAATTTTTAATGTTTTTCCATTTAAAACCTATTTTCTCATTTCGAGAATAAGATTTAGAATAAATTAATAACTGTAACAATTTTTATAATAAATTTTAAATTATCTAATCCATATTTATAATTAGTAGGTTCATTTTATTTAAATATTGTTCTTTTATTTTTGGTCATTATTAATAGTTACTTCGTTAATTTTAATTAATATGCTAAATGGTTAAATAAGATAATTAAGGGTAAAAAATATTATAAAAATACCATAACACGTTTTCTAATATCATTGGATGGTTTTTTCATCCTAAATAATACTTGGGACGAAATGGAATCATTTCGAAGCCAGTTGGAATAAATTATGATATTTAATTTAATTTAATTCTGTAGAAGTTAAATACGTGTTACTGAAATTTTAATATTTATATATTATTTAAAATAATTTTATACATAAGATAAATCCAATAATAAATTTCAATTTCATATATAATTTTTTTTATTTTTTTTGGTAAATTTTATGTAATTTTTATGAAACAAAAATTACCTTATAGGCTTACTCATTGATGATACAAAAATTATTTTATTAATGAAAAATTATTAATATTTTTTAGATTTGATAAATACTATTAAATGACAAAAAAACATCACCAAATATTATTGTAAGAGTATATCTCATTAGAAATCATTCAATGGGTGATTTATTGTCCATTTGGAGTCATATGGAAAAAATTATGATACTTATTTTATTTTATTTAAAGTGATGTTTTTGTTGTCACATTCATATTTTGATACACATATCATTTATAATGAATGATTTTCAAAAAGATATATTAGACTATATTTATTCATATGAAATATATAGAATTTAATTTCATAATATTATTTTAATTTTTTTTTCAACAAAAAATTATATAAAATAATTACACAAAAATTATGCTTTAAAGTTTTTTTATTAATAGTGATAACGAATAATTATTAGTAATTTTTTGGAATAAATATATTTTTCGATAATTGACTTATTTAATTAAATTTATTGGTTAAATTGAACTATTATGTATATAATAAAATATTTTGTTCAATGTAATCATGTTATATTTATATTTTTAATAATCAATGAATTGGATTGTGTCAAAATAGTTAGTATTGATTGTTTATGAAAATAATATATTATTATATTATAACAAATTATAAAATATTTTCTCTAATATAGAATAACAATGATGTGTTTTAAAATTGTCTAAATTATTCATTTATTGTTTAATTTAAATGAAATAATTAAATATTATTCCATTTTTATATTTAAATTCATATTACCCCAGTTAAAAATCAAATAGAATAACTTAAAGTCAACTAAAATTATAATTATTAAATTTATAGAAAATCTTGTCTCAAATTTATTGGTTAATGATGTTACTAAAATATCTCATGTAATCTTAGAAAATAATAAATTTTATATGTTTATTGATGTGTTTTATATTTATAATAAATTAATATTTTTGTAGATTCCAAAAGTGTCCCTCACATCAATTATAAAAGGGAAAATCCTCTATCACTTATTCAATTATTTTTGAGCCTTTAAGAACGTCCATACCCTACCTAATTTCCCTCTCAACATCCCTCATCACATTGTAGATATTCTTTTATTCTCAAAAGTATAACTCTTGTGCCTTTAATAATAGATCTAGAGGGAGTACTCTGAGGAATAATAAGTTTTTAAAACATATGATGGAACTCAGACCTAAGGTGAGAAATAATTTTACAATCTCATTATTATCTAAGACTGGTTATATATATATGTATTTTGTGTGATATATTAATAATACATTTCCATATTTCTTTAATATTTTAATTTTTCATGTATATTATCCATATTATTCCTATGGTGTGATTATGCTTATGATTTAATGCTATTTATAAACTCCATTTATTTTACATAGATTATGTTATAATGGAATTATGATTGAGGAATCCATTTTATTCCATGGGTTATGATATGATGGAAAATTTATATTTTGTGGAATATGTATGACTAATATCATTATGAGATGGGTGGGACCTATATCTCTCTCCAATTCATTGGGTAATGCTTTATATCACAAGATATAGACATGGATAGAATAGGAAATAATATAGATTCAGAAATACATGGCTTGAATGGAAAATGATCTTTGTGTAGAAATACAAGAACAAAATTTTAAATAAACCTATTTAAGTATTACATTACTACATTAAGGACATAAATTGGTTCAGTAATGGACATTGTCTACTATTATGATCTTGTAAATGTGCCTTGGCTAATATGGAAATTCTTTTCTATGATTATCTATCTTCAGAAATTCCATAATTTATTCTCAAGTTATTTTACAAAGATCGTATTATATTATGATTTATGCCTTATGAATATCCAAGACATATTTCTTAACCCAAGATTTTGATATATTTTATATGTGGAATGATTTTACATAAGTTATGGTCATGATTTTTTATTTCTTTTGTTACTGTTTTGATTGACGTTTTCCATGTTTACCCTTACTAGGAATTGGAACTCACACATTTCATATGTTTTTTCCCTAGGATATAATGAAAGGATTTAGGATGGAAAAATAATGGGGAATATCATTACGGTATATTTTTAAGAACTCCTATCAAATTATATTAATATGTTCCTTGATTGAAATAGATGTAAAATAATATAGTCTTTATAAATACATTTATGTAATGTATTAATTATTCTGAAAAAGTTTTCTAATTTCAATGTTAATCGTGCTTGAGTCATTGGATATCCATAGGTCAAATAATCTACCAGGTAAGACAATTTCTTATTTCTCAACATTTCCCATGCCACAAAACTATTTCCCACTCATTTTCCCACAATGATGATGCACACCACATATCTACTCATTTTTTTTCTCTCTTGTGAAAATCCCTAAACAATAACTTTTTAAAAGAAATTAATTTTTTAAATACATGTGTTCAAAATTCATTCAAATAATAAAAAAAATATAATGATATTATCATAAAATAAAAAAATATATATGGGGTATTATTTATTATTTTCTATCTAATTTAAAAAACAACGGGATGATTTAATCATCATTTTCAATAAGGCCTAGTCATCTCCTCCTATTTTTTTTCTTCCCCCTTCATCGATCGAAGATGGAATTGATTTAAAATTTGAATTTTATCTTCATATTTTTATTTTTATTTTCATGACATTATATTGGGCTACCACTTCAATTAGTGACCAACATATATTGAATATTATATGATACATTTGAGATTTCAAATAGCCTTGAATATTTTTTTTAGGTAAATTTATTCGTTTCATCCATGATATTCTCTTTAATTTCTAGTTGATATTTTTCATTTTAATTTCCCATACAGTGACCCTATTCTTTATTCTCTCAATATAACTCATGAAGGTTTGAATTATTATAATAATTTCTATCCAAACCATTTAATCTATTCCTTCTAATAAGTTAAATTCTTCAAAACCATTCCACCACATTCGTCAAATGAAATTCCCAAATAAAGAAATTTTTTATTTAATGAAAATGGGTAAATTTATTAAATAATTCCCATATATCACCTTATTTGGAAAATTTCTAAAGAAGGCGTTGTCCCAGACAACTCACTACATTCTATATTTTTTATAATTTTTTTATTTGTTATAAATATATATATATACATAAAAATAAAAAATACAGTTATATTTTATTTAGCTATATTTACATTTGATATTACATTAATATATGAATTATGGAATTCTTTTTTAAAATATAAACCAACATCCCCTTTTATAAGTGTGTGTTACTAAAAAAATTATATTGGTTTTTGATATATGATTCATACATCACAATACACAGATTTAATGATTAATATATTATTTATAATAACATATTAATGATAATAAATAAGGATTCACAATAGTTTTATGAAAAAAATATATCTTGATAACATAATAAATACATACTAATGATGTCACCGAATATATGTTTTATGTTTAGGGGTACAAGTACAAAAAAACATAAAACACTACCCTAGTGGTGTAAAAAAGATCTGATTACCTGAATTCCCACCCGACCCAGTCTAATGACTCACTAAGCCTGACATGGGCTGGGTTGGACTCTAGTTGAGGGGTTGGTTTGTATAGGCTTTTGGAACAATATTTTTTCATTTCACATTTTTAATGAATAACCCATATGGTAGGCCATAAATCCAAGCCCATTAAAGCAACTGGTAGGCCTAAATCCAGCTTGAAAACACCCATGAAAATTAACCTAACACATAGGTTAGGGGATATGTGATCCCCCTACCAATGTCTTCCATTGTTACACATAGACAAACTAGTCCATGAATTAAAAATAATATATTTATTAGATATTTATAATTTTATATCTAATTTTTTAAAATTTTATAAATGTTATTTTAAAAAAATATTATTAGTTTCACATTGATATTAGAGAACTGATGGCCCAGGCCTATATCCCAATTCGACCCAAAGAATGAGTTTGGCTCATGGTTTGTCTTTGGTTGATCTAGGGTGTTGTTTACGCTAGCATGTCATCCTCCAAATAGTATCATTCTGCCTGAAGATTTTATGTTCATTCTCCTTGATAACCAACATACACATGCGAGACTAGTAACCCCCCAAGGGGTAGTCAACCATTTTTATTTAATCATAATATAAATATTAATATATAATTACAATAATCCATTCATCATATGGCCTGTAATGCCCCTTCTTTTTCGCTCACCACCCCCTTACATCACTAGCAGAAAGACCCCCTTTATTATAGCTCGTATGTCTAATTTTCCTCTTGGAAAAATCAAATTATTCCACCCTCAACCATCAGAGGCCACCGACAACCCATAGGCTTAAACAATAGCTTTCAGTAATGGGGATGTGCCGCCATCCCATTAATTTCATTGATCGTACATGTAGTGTCAAGTCATATCCACCATCGCCAATGAGGCAGTCCTCTAGTCATCGAAAAATGTGGTGGTTTCAATCTAATATCGTTAATCATTTATTCCAATCCCATCATTCTTAAATCCTAAATCACGAGTCATTATAGCCTTTGTCTCAGAGACATCACTAGAATTAACCCCTGTAACACCCAGGCTTCCACGGTATGTTTCCCATAGAATAATACAATAACTTGCCTTGTATGCAACATCGAGTTCTAGAACATAACGACCAATCAAAACGACTGTTATAAATGGTAATACTCAGTTTTTAAAATTTTAGAAATATTATTTTTCAAAATGGACTTCATTTTTGGATTCAGAATATCAAAATTAGCTTAGGGTTAATTTTTTTTATTTTTCTAAAAAAATTAATTTCATGATGAATAGTAATAACACTATGTTACTGTTTATAACCTAATTTTTATTTAAATAATTTTTTTTATTTAAATTTATTTTCGATGAAAACAAGTACATAATACCTATATAAGTTCAATTTAATTCTTTGATGTCATTTTATCATAAAATTAGATGTGTAAAATTTTATTGAACATTTTGACGTCTTTTCCCCACCTTCTAGGAACATTTACAAATTTGAATAATTGATAATTTTACTAATTTTGTGAATTAAATATCAAACATTTGAGACGCATGGTTGACATCAGTAAGTAAAACGTGGTTCGATAAGATGAAAATAATTTTTTGTCACCGGTTACTTTTGAATTTTATTTTCCATAGTTAAAAATCAATACTATAATTAAAGGTACAAATTATATTATAATTAGCCTAAAACATGTCCTGATCCTATTGGAAATGTTTTTTTAGATCCAAATCAACATTATAAATAAAATATGTCCCTTTTTGATCCACTTGAATTATATTAGGACATTTTTTTTATTATTTTACTCAAAGAATAGTTAAAAGTATTAAATTCAAATTTAAATATCTAAAAAAATACAATATAGGGTTATTAATAAGATAAGATCATCTATATATATTCAATAGACCGATAAAAAGATTTCCTACATAATATAATTTTATTTATAATTTTTAGACGTTAAATACTAAAATTTACTTATGACACAATGATGATGCAGTAATTACTTTATTAACGATTGATTAAACTAATTTATTTTATAAATATCCAAATAAATGTAATTTAATATTTTACTAAATTATACTAATATTATAGGTTAATATGAAATGTTATGATTGATTAAATAAATTTTGTTCGAAGTGATAATGTTTTATGACTTTCACAAAAACAAAATACCAAATAGTATCAAATTTTTCAAAAATGTGTTTCTAAACAAATAATATACTATTAATTGATTTAATATTTCTCAAAAATTAAGTATCACCCAAAGGACATACGTAAGATTATATATTTCAATAAACAACCACATTGTGTTCTCTTGGATTTTTTAATGTATGTTTACTAACCATTTATTATAAAAATAGATGAATTTATGGTAAAAGAGAAACTATTTAACTAATAGTTAAATATAAAATATATGGTTAATATGTTGACCTAAACGTATCTAAAACCCCTTGGTTGAGATGTTTTCAACCCAACCCCATATAATCCTCAGAATAAATTATTTTTGGGCTATTAAAAATAGAATATTATTCTATAAAAAATAAATATTTCATGACTTTCCTGAAGTGACCCTAACCACTCTTATAAAAGGATACTTCCCCTTCTCTCAAAATCACATCTCCAAATCCATTTGTCTTATCCAATACCTACCCTAATATCTTCCCAACTACCCTAAATTTAACCTATATGCCTTTTTTTGACCAGAAAGCTGACCTATATAGCCCCTTTGATAAATAAAAATTAACCACATGAGGAAGAGGTAATAATTTCATCACCACTTTCAAAGTAGTTTTTTTCTTCCACATCCACTTTAGTTTTTGTTTAAAAACAATGATAATAACTCTAGTACCTTCTACATATTGTGATGTTATTATAAATATGGTAGAACCATATTAATTATTCTATACATCCTATGATTGACAATTTTACCATATCTGCGTATGTACGGGTTACTGTCTCCATGTCGTGGTGTAGATTGTCATTCAAAACTTAATTATTTGGATTGTTATAATAATGAATATAATTGATGTAAATAATAAATATAACATGTTAATTAATTTTTATATGTAATATACCATCCAATTACATACAATTTCGCCATCAATAGAGTGATATATTTGTTCGTCCGTACGTATGGATTACCGTCTCCATGAATGTGACGAGATTTACTCCCCATCCTAGCCTTTCAAGAGAAATTTTAATTTTAGGAAAAAAATATTTTTTTATAACTAAATATACTTCTATATATGAAATAAATACAACCTATCCATAACAAAAACGACTTATGTTTCCAAGAATATAAAATAAAACAAATGAGTTAACACATGAAACAATAATACTATAGAAATATTATTACCAAAACAATATTAGAATATCATATATAATAACATATTTATTAATACAGATCGTTAATAATTTAATAAAAACTATTTAGTTATTTTATAGGAGGAGAATGTACTCTCGACCATGAAAATGTACTAGGTAGGGGTTTTCATCTCAATTTTTACTCTTATGAATTTCTGTTTATATTTTACACTATATTATTTTTTTTGTGGTGTATGTAAAACCCATGAAAGTATATTATATGTAATATAAATTAATTTATTGGTATATACAACTTCAATTTATGATCATTCATTCACATGGTGTATGTTTTTTTTTGTTACCAAATTGGTAAAGGGGATATCTAATTTCAATTTCCACTCATTAGGTTTTACACAAACATCATTGAATATTTTAATCCCTGATTATGGGTGAAATCAATATTTATTTATTTATGTAATACTTTACACTACCTATTGTGAGATATATATTTTATACACATAATAAATCCATTTATAAATTCTTAAGTGATCGATATGAACATGATAAAAGTAATCTTATCTTAATTTCCATTTATTGAGATAAAAAACCAAGTATTTCGTATAGTTTTTATAAGAATAAGTTTTAAAATCCACTGATTTATATACACAGAATATCCATTCAAATGGAGTGTGTTTATATTTTTCACAAATAATTATTTAATTGATTAATCCTTAACCTAATCATGCAATCTTTTTATAGTATTTCATCACAATTTACATTCCAATGAGAATTTTTTATTATTATTGACAATTCACTTTTATATGATGTATATAATGTAATTTAACATAGTATATCTTGAATCCCATTATTCTCATGATATTATAATGTTTTTATTACATAAATTTTTTTATATTCAAGCTTCTCTCATTTGGTTATGAACTATAGCTAAAATATCATTTTAAATTTTTTTATAGATTTCTTCTTCTAAATCGTTCACATTAATGTCAATGTTTTAAAAATGTTTTTAAGTATTTATTTATATGGACATGAATGTTTTAATATTAAAATTCATTTTAATTGATTCAATGTATTATTGGACACATTTTTTAAATTACCTATTTTTAACATCTTCTTGATTAATATTAAGACTTTTAAATGTTTTCATGAAAAGGGGATATTTCTCCCGATTAGTTTTACTGATTATTTTAATCTATGTCAATATAAATCATTATTCATGATCGAGGTTGATTATTATAATATTATCTTCCATATTGTATTGAATTATTTATGTTTTACTTACGGTGTTATATTTTTATACCCCTAATTGTTTATGGTTAATGTATTGACATTTCAGAAGGATTTTTAATATGATTCTTTGTCAGGTTTCAAAGTTTTCATATGAGAAATGCATTGGAATTAGTAAGTGAATGGTGGTGCCTACTATAGCTACTAGATGAATCATTAGGTCTCTTGAGAAAAACTAGTGTCTTGACATAATGGCTGGAAAAAATATTATTTGTAGTCTTCACATGAGGCATTGACTATGTGGTTTTGATGTCAAGCATTATGCATTACATCAATATGAAATAATTTCATTATATTAGATGTGATTATTCGAATAGTAAAATATCCTTGTGAATAATTAAATGGAATTATTTGATTTATCATTTCCATATTATGCTGATGTTTAATTTTATAATGCTTTTGTTTTAGTCTTATACATTTCCTTAAATGTTTATACTTATTTATGATAATTTATGGTATATTTTTATCCCTAATGAGCATTTGATATCACCAATATCTTATGTTTTATTTTTCCGAGGATGTGATAAATTAAATTATGATTAACCTGTATGGATAGGAAATAGTATATGAGTGTGTTCAAATGAGACACAATTTTTTTCATTTAATGATGTACTATAAAAATGTATGTACGTATCTAGTACTTACAAGGCTACTAGGATAATAGTTCATTTGAAATATGATATTTGGTGACCATGCCAATTTTATTTAATAATTCACTGACTCTTGGTAACTAGGGTTGAGGTGTTATAGTTGGTATTCGAAGAATTTTAGTACGAACCTTGGCAGAAAAATTTCGAAAAACAGTGATTATAATGCACTGCCATAATATAGTCATTGAATATTTGTGTATAAATACATTCAAAAATTGTGTGAATGTAAATATTATGTTGGGTTTCCCATAAAAACATGACATTCTATATATGAGTAGGTAGAGGCGGCTCTGGCACAGATGTACTAAGGGGTAGAACCTGAAAACCCCGCATTGGGCTAGACTCGAATGGAAACAGATCAATGACAATGGGAATTATTTCTCTGTAGTAATGGAACTCTAGGGGGATATGAATAGTATAATTTACATTTTCATTAATAATGACTTGATGTATCTTAAAATAAGATGATAATATATAACTTTGGTTAATCCTAAGGTGTTTTATATTGAATATATGTTGTCATGATATTCATTAAATAATATTATGATTATTTTTACTAAATACATTCTTTCTATTTTTAGTCTATGGATTTATTACAAGGAAGTTATAGTCAAAAATATCATGATGTATAAGGTGGGAATAATTGTAAAAATGTTAAAATAAATGGTATTTTGGGAGGTGTAAAAGATTTCGTGTCCATGTTGAAGGAATTTTCCAATAAATATGATAAAATATATATACATTAACCAACTCTCATACTCAAAAAAGAAGAGAAAGGTGGGGAATGATAAGTGCTCCAGTAGTGGAGACCATGGAGTAATGAAATCTAAACTTACATCATGTGGGAAGTGTTGAAGGGAAACCCATGAAATTTACTCAATGGGACAATGAAATGTTTTATGAGTGGGAAAGGACATAAATTAATGAATTTCCAAGGAAAAATGATGATTTTTAAAGATGAAAATAAAAAAAATCCTAATAATCCACTTACAATTATTTTCTGTAAATGTAGGGGACCTGGGCGTTACCCAATTCAATTCACTATTAAATAGGATAAACACATGTTCACGTAAGAACTAATATGGAAATATTAAGATTGTGAAATTTTTAAAATTATTTATAATCATTGTTGAAAATGAGAGCTATGAGATATCATTTTTTGTTAAATTATGTTATGGTTATTTTGAGAAATTTATCTCATTTTGGAAATTTTATAAAATATATTTTTTGAAAAAAGGACAACACATAGCCTGTGTGATAACTCGTCGCATCAGAAAAAGCTACGTGAATCGAACCGAAAATAATTTTTACTATGAATTTTCTACAACAACTAGACTGCATGAAGTCCCCGGTTAGTGTGACTATGTAAATTTTGTAAAATAATTTTTTTGTTTAATAATACATTGATTTGAGATATTAGTTTCTATCAAATGTATATCCTTAGTGAAAGAAAATTATTTGGTGATTAAGTGATAAATGTTATTTTAGAAGTCATTCCCCCTATTGGGAAAACTACATGCCTACAAAATAGAATACAATGCTATTTCATTTGAGGAGAACTGGTGTATTTGTTTATTTTTTAATCAACTATGTTTTTTATATAGAATCAGGTTATTAATGGAATTTGTTAACCTATCCTAGAGAATATGTGATTTGGTAAATTACACTTCTGTATGGGACTTTAAGAGTAGTTGATGTTCTTATTATATTAATGTTAAGATTTAATATCAAAGTCTATGTGATTAAACTTTTATGTGATTTTGTTTTCAGTCTTAGATTGGGTTTTATTGATATATTTTATTGAAAACTTCAATTCAATTTCCTTTATTTAACATTTAGTTTTGTTTGTTTTATATTTGAAATTAATATTTTTATTTATTTCTATAATGTATTATCTGTTTTGGGGATCATCAGACCTTATACTAACCATTTGATTTTTTTAATCTCAAATGTAAAGGGAAATATATATTTCATCCTTTTTTATTATGTTATTCTCTAGGTGTTTATTCTAGTGCTTCAGGTGTAACCGTGTAATCTTGAATACTCTTTGTTTGGAGAAAAGATGAGTTAGTGATATAAATTTACTAAAGGATGAATCTATACAAGAAATATAAGTATATCTCTTTATGTTATTACTCAATATCATTAATAAATTCCCCAACATTATTAAATTAAACTAAAAAATCTGTGTCCCTTTACTTTTCCTTTTGGGAAACTAATGACTGTTTAACCTATCACAAGATTGGGGTTTTCGTACTATAAAATTACTAATAATCATGTTTTCTATCACTCTCCATCATAACATGACACTTAGTTTTCCATCTATATCCTTGTGTTCCTACATGAAATCCTAGTAATTGTTATCTTTGGTGAACTATTACTTCTCTTTATTTCTTTTAAATTGATTTATTTATTGACTATTTTTCTGATATGGGACTGTTAATGATGTTTCAAAGACCAATTTTAAAATTGGGAGGAAGAAATTTCCAAAAGGGGTGAAGAATGTGACAACCCACTCTTCCACAGTTTGATTATCTATGAATAGTACAATATCTTGTTATGTACGCGACGTTGAGTACTAGCACACCATGACAAATCAAACTAGCCATTATAAATAGTAATACCAACTTTTTTAAATTTAATTAATTTTATTTTTCAAAATGGACTTCATTTTTGGATTTGGAATGTCAATAATATCTTTGGGTGAGTTGTTTTTATTTTTCTGAAAACATTATATTTTTTATAAATAGTGAAAAACACAACGTTATTGTTTTAAAACTAATTTTTTTAAAAAAAAATTATTTAAATTTGTTTTATGTAAAAAATATACATAATACCTATATAATTTAAATTTAATTCATTCTAGTGTTTTTATAATATAATCATATTTATAAACATTTACTAAATATTTTATCATCTTCTACACATCATTTAGGAACATTTGAAAATTTTTATAAAACATAATTTTTTCACTTCTATGAATTGAATTTGAAAAATACAAGAGACACTACAGACCTCAGTATGTAAAATGTAGTTCAATAGTATGAAAATAATTTTTGGTGAATAGTAACATTTGAATTTTAGTTACAACTGTTAAATGTTAGTAGAGTAATTAAAGGTACACTTTATATTATTATTACAATAACACATTTCATAATAATATTGCATATGTGTTTTTTGATGAAAATAAACCATTGGAATAAATTGTGATCTTCTTTGATACAGTTATATTAGATTAGTACATTTATTATTATTTTAATTAATGAAGAGTTAATAGTGTTATAATCAAATTTTCATAACTAAATTATTTTTTATATTAGGTTATACAAAAGATAAATTTGACTACAAAAATTCATTAAAAATCTAAATAGATTTCTTTCATAACGGTATTTTATTTATAATTTTTAATCATTAAATTATTATTTTTTAACACAATGATGATATAGTAATTACCTTAATAATGAAAGATTCAAATAATTTATATTATAAATATTCAAATAATTTTAAATGGAGACTTTTTATGAATTAAACTTATTTTCTTGGTTAATATGACAAGTTAGGAATAATTAATTAAAATTTATTTGAATTAATTTCATTGTTATGACTTTCACAAAAACTACCAAATAGTGTCAAAGTTGACTTAAATTAATTTTTAAAACAAATACAATATTATAAATTGATATAATATTCCAAAAAATAAGGTTATCCCAAAGAACTAGATATGGTTGTATATGTCGACAATGAACCACTTGTTTTTCTATTTTCTTTTTATAGTATTTTTATAAACCATGTATTATAATAATAATAAAAATACATGGTAAAAGTTAAAAAATTTAACAAAGAGTTAAATCTAACATATTTGATTAATATGATGGTATAAACCTGTCTAAACCCTTTTAGTAGAGAGGATTTTGACCTAGAAAAACCAAATCCTCAAATTAAATCATTTTTTAGCCACTATAAACTGAGTATTATTGTATAAAAAATTAATATTTCAAGGTTTTCCTAAAGTGACATTGACATCTATTAAAAAAGTGTACTTCCCCTTCTCTCAAAATCACAACTCGGATTCCAATTGGATCAGCCAACCACTACTCAGATATCTTCCCAACTACCATGACTTCAACTTAGAATCATTAAATTGATCATAAATTTGTCCTATGGATCCATTTTGATCAAATCAAAAGGAAGCACCCTAATAAGAGGTAGTAATTTGGTCATCTCCTTCAAAGTTCTCTTCTTCTTCCACTTCCTCATTATATTTTGTTTCCATAAAAAAATTATTAATTTGTTTCCTTCTTCAAACTTTGATTATATTAAAAATATGGTATAACTGTATTCATTATTCAATTTATCCTATGAATGAAAAAGATACCATATGTGCGTATGATTGGCTTACCATCTCCACATCATGGTGTAGTTTTTCATTAAACACTTCATTATTTGGATGGGTGAAATAATGAGTATAATTGATGTATATAATAAATGTAAAATTTTAATTATTCATAAAATGTAATATACCATCCTATTACATACTATTCCACCCTCAGTAGAATGATATTGTTTCTCGTGCGTAGGTATGGATTACTATCTCCCCAAACGTGATGAGATTGAATTCCCATAGTAACCATTCATGAAAGATTTTCATTTTATGAAAAATATGTTTATAAAATTAATTTCATTCTTCATATGAATCAAATACATCTTATCCATAAGAAATATGACATACTTAGCAAAACATTTAATGGAAAATGAATAATGTTAACAACCGAAAAATTGATACTCCAGAAATATTATTAACAAAACAATATTATAAGACTATATATAATATTGTAATTAGGTATATGGTTTTTGAATAATTTAATAAAAATTATTTAACTATTATACATGATTTTAACGTACCATCATCCAAGTAAAATTATAAGTTAAGTGATTTTCATCTAACTTTTTAATCCCATGAGATTCATATTATATTTCCAAATATTTCATTTTGTGTAGTGTATGTACATCCCATGATAGTATTCCTTTTTTAATATACATTAATTTATGTGTATTTACATCTTAATTTAATTATTCCTCTTTCATTAGGTGAATGTTTCATATATTACCAAATCCGTAAACGGATTTCTAATTTCCATTTCCACTCATTAGGTTTTACACAAACAACATTGATTGTTTTAACTCCAATATTCTGTGAGAAATAACTATTTATTTATTTATGTATTAATTTCCACTCTCTTTTTTGTGTGTATACATTTGATGCACCTAATCAATCCATTAATAAATTATCATGTCATAGATATCAACTTGATACGAGTAATATTAACTCCATTTCCATTCATTGATTTAAACAACCAAGTCATTGGTGTTGTTTTTAGAAGAATATGTGTGATTTTACTGTAATTGATTTACAGTAAATATCCCATCATATTGAGTGTATGTGTATTTTTCACACCTAATTATGTCATTTATTTATCCTTAACCTAAGGGTACTGTCTTTATAATGGATTCCATCTCAATTTATATTCCATTGTGACTACTTTTTTGTTACGCACAAATTCCCTTTTATATGATGTATACAATGTACTTTAACATATTATATCATGGATCCCTTTATTCATAAAATATTATAATGTTTTTTATTAACCATTTTTTTATTCAAGCATATCTCATTTGGTTAGTTACACTATCTAAAATATCATTTAAAGTGTTTTAAATATATTGTCTTTTAAATTTTTCTCATTAATTCCCATGTTTAATAAATTCTGTTAAGGATTTATTTATATAGAAAAGAATGTTTTAAAATTAAAATTCTTTTTAAAATTTTCAATTTTGTATGGGAAAATTTTATTCAACAATTTCTTTTTAACAACTTCTTGAAAAATAGTGAGATAATTAAATTTTTTAATGAAAAAGGGATATTTATCTCTAATAGTTTATTCTGATTATTTTAATGAATGTCAATATCATTCATTATTCTTTTTCGAGGTTGATTTTTATAATAATGTCCTCCATATTTAATTGAATGAGGTATGATTGACTATGGGTGTTCTATTTTAATATCATTTATGGTTAATATTTAATTTATTAATATTTTGTATTAAAGTTTAAAGAAGAATGTTTTTTTTATATTTCAACTTTTTCATTTGAGGAATTCATTTAATTTTGTATGTGATGGGTGGAGCCATCTATACCTCTTAGATGCATCAGTAGGTCTCATTAGACAAACTACTGTCTTATAATAAGGCCTTGTGAAAATTTTATGTGTAGTTTTGGCACGTTTCCTTGACTATGTGGTTATGATGTATGGAATTATTAATTCCATCATTTTAAAATTAGAAATTGATATTACATGTGATTATTCATCTAGTATAATATCCATGTGAATAAGTGTATGGAATTATTTGATTTATCTTTGTTATATTATGTTCAAGTTTATGTATAAAAGGTTTGTGTTTTTGTATAATATATTTCCTTAAATGTTTATTCTTAATTATAATAGTTTCCTCTATATTGTTATCCTAATTGAGAATATAAACACACCGCTTTATTATGGTTTATTTTTTCGAGGATGTGAATATGTATATTATTAATAAATTGCAGGTATAGAAAAAATTATATGAGTGTGTTCAAAGGGTAAATTTCGTTTTTCACGATGTGATGTAAAAGATTAATTATATATATAGTACTTCCAATGATACGATACTAATTGGTCTTTTGAGATATGACCTCTTGTGATCATTCCAATGACCTTTTAAAATACACCCACACATGGTAACTATGGTCATGGTGTTATAAACGTTGTGCGTGCCTCCACCTTGTATCCCATGTTTTTCATTACATCCATACATCATAAGGTCATCACCATCTTTCTGAGGTTGTGGTTATTGTGCTCCATGCATCCCATGGTCATCATCACCAATTCATGATCATAATACCATCTTTTTGGACTCTATTTCTTACTCTGTAGACTATACTCCATATGGATTCCATACAAGCGTCACCATACAACAGCCCCACTACTATCCCCTTTCATCGGCCTGATCTCCACATCATCAATGGTTGGAACCCATCCCAATCTATAAGTCTACACTGACTCCCGATTGGATTTGGTTCCCTAGAACCAACATTTGTATACATTAACAGAACATGTATTCATTGTTTTAAATATTAATAACATATTAATAATATTATTATTGTTCTTCAATATTACATATCATATGATAATGTCTTATCGATAGTTATCGCACTAAAAGGTCATAGAAGCTCGCTTTTATGATGAGAACCTCGAAGTGTCATGAAAGGTTTCATAAATATTTTTGTTCTAGTTATAAGACTTAATTTGAGTGGAAAAATGATATAATCTATCACTAATGGTGACCCATATGACAGTTATACACCTTTTCATGGTGTATGCCTTAGTAGATTCCAATATATGAGATTATGAGAGTGATACCATCTAGTATGAAATACATATTTATATGTTTCATTAGATTTTCCAATCTACATACATGTGTATTATTCCTTACAAATTAATATTTCTACAAATGAACATTATGCTCCTTATACATTGATGTATTTTAGAAAACCATGATTAAATACGTTCTTGTTGAGGTAGGATACATATGATGAGTCATAAGAAATATGTCATTAAACAATAATGTGAGAAAGGATTTTTATCTAATATTATTTAATAAAATTTGATATCCAATTCCATTTTATGGTAATGATATATTTGAAATAATCAATGCCAATAATTTTTATTAGGAAAGTTTCATTTCGGAAAATTCAATAAATTATTCATCGAGTGAATAGTTTTATTTCACCATAATGAACCTTTCTTGTTAAGAGATATTATGATAATGGGTTTATATTAGATGGGTTGTGTTTGTATGTGTATTTATGATATTATGACATTAAAGTATTTCACTATTGGTGCCTTGTAAATTTTTTAGAAGCTATCCATGGAATATGGGATGATTTTCTTAATGGATCTGAGTGAGAGGCCATACTGTGTCACAAACTGGGTGTATCGAGAAATTCAGTTAAATGATATTATTATTTATTATTTAAAAAGTTGAATTAATATTATTCCCACATGTGGGATAATAATTTTCATGTTTTCTTGATCCCATAGATTTCATCACATGTTATCGAAGAGATTATATTTTTAGTAGAATGTTTAATTAATATCATTTTTATATTTAGTGAATATAATATTTATTTATTTATTAGTGAATAATGTGGTGATATATATTTAATAAATAAATAATTATTATTCAATACCAGATAAACATTATGTTGGATGGATGGATGTAGTATAAGGTATCGTGATAAATAATATTAAATATTATTTAAATAAATAATATTTAATTTAATTCTATAGATCTATCCATGTAATGATATAAACATGTTGTTGTTATTATAAAAAAAATGATAAAAATTGATTAGTGAAATCTTAATGACACACTTATGAAATTATTATCTTCTAAACCTAATAGTATATAAACCTTATTATATTATTTTCTCAAGGTTATCATTTCATTTTGTAGTTTAACTTTACATTTGGAGAGAATTCTATCGAATATATAAAGTTTCCCCCCTCCAAGAAATCTCTGAAGAATAAAGAGCAACTATATCACCCCCCTTATATTGTGAATTGTTTTTTAATTAACTTTTCCTAGGAAATATTTTGTCAATTCATGTAACACTGAAAATAATTTATTTTATCGTAATTCAATATGTTTTACTTGCTTTATATAAAACCACTAGTTAATCATGAATTACATATAACATAAATTTTGTGTTTCTATACCCTAAACACTGAGGTTAGTTGTGACTTGGCACATGTTACATACAACACTAACATATTGTATGCATCACACTAAACAAACATTGCATATGTTTCACACAACACTGAGTTTCTACGAAATATATTTTTATTGATATAACTATTTAAATTATATAATTATAATCCTGCCATTAAAAATACTAATAAGAATAGTTATAAATACTTTTAAAATACTTTTCATAATTTGTTTTTAAAAAATATCATATTTATGGTGAAATATATAAGATTTGTTAATAAACTTATATGTTTATAAATAATATTTGTTAAATAAATTGTATTTAATGTCCTTGTAGGAAAAAAAATTAAATTAATTTTAGACAAATCTATAAATTGAATTTTAATAAATTAAAATTCGTTTTTTAATTTAAAATTTTCTAATTATCATAGGTTTTAATGTTGGGATTTTCATGGGAAACATGTTTTTTACGGATAGGAAAAAATTCTTCATTTTAGTTAATAACAACCTTTTCATTTAAATTATTACTAATTATAAATTATGCATAAATTTTATTAAAATTAAAATTAGATATATAATAAATAATTTAATAGAATTTAGTTATTAATAATCAATTTCAATTTTAAATTGAATAAAATTGATAACAATCTTTTTCAAATATATCTACTTTGAAAACCGGTCATATCATCCCATATGTGAGATTATTATTAATATTAATTTTCTCAATTATGTGGACTGAACATTGAAAATTTTTAATAATGATTTTTAATAATTATAAAATTTTTAATCTAATTAAATCATAAATTTATGACAAAAATTGTTAGTAAAGGGGATTAAATTTAATTACAGAGATTAACATAAAATTAAGCATAATTATGGACTAAACCTTAATCTTAGGGGCCCAAATTTACTAGAAACTTATCCAAAACCGCATATTCTAGAACTATGTCATCCATAAAGAATACATTATTTATTAAAATTGGCTTTTTAGGACATTTTTTATATATTACAATATTCCCACCTAACTTGATTTCAATAATTTTATGTGAGTCATTTTCCGTCCCTCTAAAAAGACACCAACTAAACCTCTTTTTCACACATGTAAAACCCCATAGTTTCGTCCAACATTTCTATTAATTCACAGAAAATAATTCTTAAATTACTCTTATAGTCCTTATATTGAGATTAAATCAATCCATGGAATCCTTTTGGCACAAACCAAAATGTGTTACTTGATTAAGAGCTAATGTCTTCTCCCAATCTCTGATCTTTTATTTTCATTCTCTACAAACCTATAATATTTTCATTCGATTCATTTATAACATAAAAAATTATATTAAATATAATAGTATGTAATTATTCTAAGTGTTAAATTTACACTTACACACATATCCATCTAATGGGTAACAAACATAATGTTTACGTGAATGTTAAACTACTACCTCACTGAAAGATGATTGTTCCTTTTTGTCCATTACCGCCTTTCAACGTGGAAATTATGATAGAAAATAAGTTTACATATGTAATATATTATAATTATTATGTGTTTATGTATATTTATTCATTTTTACATAATCATATCTCTATAAATTACATTTTTTGTAATACAAAAATTTCATTTGTGGATGTGTGGACTACCGCCCCTCAAAGCAATATACATACATCATACACTAAATGGATTGAATTAAGGTTGGATTTTAAGACTATATATGAATAAATGATATCATAAAGTTATGTTAATAGTTATATATATATAAATATATATATTTATTACATTTACTTTCATTCTTTCAACACGACAATTAAACAGAAATAACAATCATTCATACGTATGACATACTATCTCTGTGAACGGTGTATTATGTTTCATAACTGTATATTTATTGGATTATTATAATAAAAATATAATTTATATATATTATGTGGTTTAAATTATATAAATTATTATACATGTATAGGGACCAAAGATATTGAAAATTAAGACTGATATAAAGAATGAACCAAATATTACATGAAGTGAAACCTTAACATATAATTGTTAACCAGCGAGTAATATAGTGGAATAATCAAACAATATTTGGTATTATATATAATAATATGGTTTTTTAAAAGATTTATAATTATTAACTATTTATTATACTTTTTTTGATGTACCAAGATAATCAAGACAATATCTAAGGGGATGTCATCTCACTTGTTATTTCTATGGGATTCATGTTTTATTCACCACTATTTCATTTTGTTTGTTGTGTATACATAAAAAGGACGTAATAAATGAATAAAAAAGTTAAATATATTTTTATTTACATATCTTTTTTAAGACCTTAATTTCATGGAGATTAAATTTCAAAATTTACCAAACCGGAAAAATAGTTGTGTCGCCATTTGTATTCTTTGAGACTCATGTTTTTTATCTGCCTAAATTAATTTTTAAGAGTAAATAATTTCATCTCATATTATATATCATGAATATAAATATTTTTATGATATAATTGTCGTAATTTAATTACCATTTTCATACATGGATAGTATGATAGCATTTTACTATGTGATAAGTGTTTATGTAAACAATTTAATCAATATTCAAGATTGATTATTTTTAGGCTTCCTGGGATAAAATATTATGATCCACATCTCAAGAGAACACCTAAATTTTATTATAATCTTATTATTCATGATATATTCATGTATGGGTACCATTATTCTACTATTTGGAACATAATATAGTTATGAAAGCGTTTATCAGAAATCCAAAATTAACCTTGTCTTCAGTAAGAAATCTAGGTTCCTTTAAAACCATGTTTTATAAATATAGTTTACAAAAAAAATTACACAGATATACAATGATAAGTTAAATAAATATTTACTAATTTAAACTTTTTCCATGTTTTTCAAATGAATCTACTTGTTTCTTTTTGAATGGAGAATTTTTCTATCTTTTTTATCGTGAAAAATGAATAGTATTTTTACATCGTATGAATTTTGTGGATTTATCTGTTGTATATCATTTAAATAATTCTTTTCATGTAAAAATGATATTTTTTTGAAATTTTTTTTAAAATATATTATCAATGAAATGGTTTATGAAATGATTTCCATCTTATTTTATATGTTCTCAAGGAAACTCATTTTCAGACTATTTTTAATCTTATATGATGTGTTTTAAAGAAAATTATTTCAACCCTCTCTTATTAGTTTGAAATGTATTTTTAATGAAATGGATTTCATAAATTTTACAAGAATATTTCATATGTTTTCATTTAAAATTTTATTCAAAATGTTTTCAATCACCATTTAAAATTTATAAAGGAAAATGATATTCAAAACATTTTCAATCTCCATTTATAAGTTTCCATGGAAAATGGTATTCAAAATGATTTCATGATTACTTAATTTGATTTCAAGGAAAAAGGATTTAAAAATATTCTGAAGCCTTTATTCAATGTTTAAAAAAAAATTAAATGAATTTTTTTAAAAATCATTTTAAATATCATTTTATAATTTTTAAGTAAAATTATTTTCAAAATGTTTCCATTATTAAGTTATAATTTCCAACGGAAAATGGTTTTCAAAATATGTTTTAAACTATTTTTTATGTTTTCAAGGTATTTTAAATGAAAACGGTTTTATGAATTTTATTTTTGTTTTATAAGTAATTTTTCAGTGAATATAGTTTAATTTCCTTGAGAAATGTTTTCAAAATATCCTTCAATGTAATTTTCATTATTAGATTACATTTGTTGAGGTTACTCAGGCCCTTCATGGTAATAATCCAAAGGTTCTATTAATAATATTTCTTAAATGGTTTACATTTTGATGGACTGAATATTATGACACTCATTTCTCTTTCATAGTTTATATACTTTTGAAAAATTCTTCATTTCCTTGGTTATGTTTATAATGAAATGATTTGGAAACATTTATTTTTTCATAGGATATTCAATGATTACATGATTATAATACCCAATTAGTTTAAAGTGGCCAGATATGAATATATAATATCATGTGGGACATGAACTTAATATTTCATTAAGATATGGGTGGGACCTATAAATATCTATAATGCATGGGTGATTATTTATATCAAATGATATAGACAATGATGGTATTGGGATTGAACCATTACTTATAAGATATCCATAGAAGTGAAGTATTACTACCAAGATGGTATATAGAGTGAAATCATGCCACTAAGATGGCTATAATAGTGAATTATCACTACCAATATGGTATGCTGAGTGATCCCATACTGCTACGATGGTCTCGGAAGTAATTTCGTTCATATAATTAAAATAATATTATATTCCTATGTTTCCTCAATTCCATATTTTATAATTATTTTATGCATTCATAGATTATGTTTCTTATTTCATTATGATTGATTTCATATGAACTATTAATATTTATTATGATATTGAATATTAAGGGTTTGCTCTACAAATGTTATGCTCATGTTCCATACCCGTTTGTTCATGTGATTCTTATTTATTTCCATTATTTAAACAAATTGAGTATCTGATTTCACCCATTTTTTTCCAATCTGTAGGATTTGAAGAATTGTTTTACGTAGAAGTACTAATGTTTGAGATATTTGGGGGAGATGTTGAATAACTTACAGAAGGATATAGTATTTTTCTGTGTATCCAAAGACACTAAACTCTTATTGTCTTTGTGAAATTATTTTTTGTAATGAACTAAATATTTATCTAAAATGATGTAATATTCATGTATGTTAAGAGATGTTCAACATATTGTTCCTCAAGAACCAAAAAATCTTGTGTCAGAAGAGATCAAGGAGAATAATTCATCAATAAATTATTGTGGTGGTCTTGGAAGAACACCAAAAGTGTAAGGATATACCACACTAGCACCTCAATATTCCTATGATGATGTTCAAAGGGTAATGGAACATGTGTGGATTACAACCATAGGGAATATACTATTGATTCATACAATACAATGATGGTATGATATAGAGATAATGTAAAATACCTAAACTAAGTAAACATTCACCACAATGAAATTCTTATTTATTAAAAATAGTTTTATACAATATTAAATGATTAAGTGTCTTAGTACTAACACTAAATCATCATATTATCTTTGATTCAATTTTATTGATCACATTTATTATTATCTTATAAAACTATTATTAATCATTGATTAGAATAAATCATTTCAGTAGGTAATAACCCATATGACACTTTTTCTACTCTCGGAACCATCATTTGGTATCAGATAGATCACATAATTATTTATAATGATTTAAATATTATTCAATTATTTATATATTTATGTTTAGTTTCCAATTTAATATTAATCATTCATTAATCTAAATCATTATATCTAATATTCTTCATCTATATATTTGAAAATATAATCATATTGTTAAATTTTACTAATGAATTATATTCAATGAAGTCATTTAGACGTGTCGAGAATTCATCTAGTCAATACAAGAGATCATATTGTGTAGCCCATTGGTACACACTGAGTACTCATGTTCAATTAATTAAGAATTAATTTATAATTAATTAATGTTATTAAATTTTATTACAAATATTGTTTATAATGATACACAATGTGTTAACTAAGATAAGATAGTTCCTAATTAGTTGAACTACATGGTATGTAATAACCATATTTGATGTGTACTCTATTAGTGAAAGACATGTCATGTATACTCTTAAATATCTTATATTATTGGTGACCATGTGATATAGAGACCACACACCATGTATCCCATGTATACATAATATCATCCATTATTTTCATGGGTCAATTACATGCTAATTCCCTAGATGTTTATAGGGGATGAATGGTGAGAAATATTCATGAATTGTAGCTATATTATATGATCTGTTTATGTAAACATGGTAAATAGAGTTAAAAATTAATTGATTATAATAATTTTAACTTATCAACCTATATACCATGTAGTAATTATGCTAATTGTACACAACATGAAATGGGTTATATATATATACATTAAATTTTATATTAATTTCTATGTAATGTTCAAAAAAATACTCTATATGTTAGACATAATATGGTTATTATTATACACCCATTAAAACATGACATGATACGTAAATACATTGTGTTATATGAAATCATTATTATGATCTTACATGGATAAAAATTATTTTTGAAGTCGTTTATTCAATATCTCACATTAGTAAATATTATTTGAATATAACATATGTTGGGTAGTTCAGATGAGTACTCACCATGTAACCTCTAAGGTACATTTTTGTACACTTTTTATTTAATTAAAAATAATTTGTTTAAAACTAAAATTTAAATGAGTATCAATAATATTTAAATTATGATTTTGATAAAAAAAATTATTAATTAACGAAGAAAATTAGTTGATTCAATAATTATGTATCTTGACTAAAAATTATTTGAATTGAATTCTATTTTATTAAATGTAAAATTATTTTCATGTATTGGGATGATCATAAGAATAAACTATTACATTGTATGTGACTGGTTTCATTTGAATTTATTATTAAATTAAAAATATTGAATGTGAATCGTCCCTCCACTCATTATGTAATTCTTTGTGAGCACATTATTTTTTAATATAATCCCTTGACTGATCCTTTTGATCTACTCACCCATGACTGTGTAAAAGCATATGTAATAGATGCATCTCCCTAACTAGTGGAGGCAGATCATGATAGGATTCATGGAAAAACAAAGTCAATAGAGATACATAAGTTGACCTATGGAAAGCCACAACACAATCCAACAAAAGGTACTAGGTATTTTTTATATAGGTTGAAAGAAAGTTTATAATTGTCAATAAAAAATATCCATTTGTAAAAGATCATGACTATAAAAATTTATTACTATTTTTCTATCATGTATCATGGTTATTTCATTGTGGACTTTTTTTCATGATTACATTAATTAATGAATTAACAATCATGATAAAAATATCTAAATAAATTGTATTATGTGTGAATTATATCTATGACATGGTTAATCACATAAAAAATCCACATAATATTATAAATCATGTAATAGTGATAAAATTTGAAACATATTATAATTAAAAAAATGACCCAATTATATATTTTATGTCACTATATCCTTCCATTAATTAAGATAAAATTAAACCATAATAAAACGATCATGATTTACCAATGTCGGGGTGTATTGAATTATTAATTATTTCTAACATGATGTTTTGGGTTAACATAACATATATTTCATCAGGGGTTGAAAATAAATATGGTAATCAGTGTAACTAAGATGCAATGGTTGTGGAAATCCAATATATTGATTTTGTATTTCACTCAATGTATAATTGAATTTTGAGTTAATAGAGTTGGAATTTAGAATTCCAACATAAAACCCTTCAAATTTCTCAACCAACTAATGTTAATGTGATGAAAAGGTAATATGTATCATTACTACTAAAATCCCTAATCATAAGGATATAATTATTCCAATAGTTAGGGTCATTAGGAATCTATAAAATATCTGCATATTAATAAATATAATACAATATTTATTTATACACCTTCTATCAAATAATGTACTTATATTATTCTTTTTTTATTTATAGAAAAAATAATAATCAGGACCTCAAACAATGCACTATGATCCATACATGATAAGGATAACCTTCTTACTATCACAAATTTCATTAGTGGAAAAGGAACTTATATGTTATCATACTATAATAAAGAAAGTTGAATGTGAAAGGAGAATATGTATATGATGAACATGATAAAGACACTAATGAAGAAGAATATACTCTCAATGAGAAAAATTTTATTTGATGCCAATTATTTTTGTTGATTCATGCTATCACACATGAAGAATGAGATTTTGTAGAATCATGAGTACATGGAGGTGTATAACTAGTCATCTCACCTTCAGGATATTAATTATAAGAAAAAAATATGAGAGAGATATGAGATCTCCAATAATCTTTTTACATCAATGATTGGAGAGTCACCACCCGATGAGCCTCATTTAGTCAATATTGTTAACTACATAATTTATTATAAATCATAGGGATTAAATTCCCAGTTGACTTGGGTATTGATCTCATAGTCGCCTCACTACCCCAATTCATTCTCTTGTTTTATTTTTAATTAAATCATGATATATTAGGAGAAAAGTCTTTTAAAAATTATTAAACTAATTCTCTAGGATGAAAAATATAGGGTATTTGACAAAACCATATTACTTACGGTGAATAAGAAAATGTATAAAAATAAAAAGGTGATTAAGAGGTAGATCATGGAAAACACTATATAACATCATACCACTAGGAAGTGGAAGATCTAGAGGAATGGTATTGAAAAAGAAGAAGTATGCTTTTCATTTTTAAAGAAATGGGGAAAGAAGATGAATTACACAAAAAATATAGGATAAGATAAATGTTCATTCGTTATCAAGTGTAATAATCCAATATCTACACATTGATTATTATGTATAGGTTGTAGTGCAAACATTTATATCTATATGTAGGAACTAGGTGGACTGAAAAACATTTATATTAGAGAGGTGGATTTGTGAATATAAAATGGTACATGGATTGATTCTCTATCCATTTATACTACTATTGTTCATTTCCAGTATTAAAGGAAATCATTTTAAGATATTTTTATTATGTACCAATTATTACAAAGAAAGAAAATTTCATCATTCCTCGATAGAGATGGTTTTATTTTTAAATATAGTAATAAAATTAATAATTTTTTAAAGACATCATATTAGGGAATTTTACATTAAAATAATGGTATTTATTTATTAAATTATGAATACAAAGTAGGAAAATTGATATATAATATTCTTTACACAGCTCATATAACACCCAACTATGGAATCAATGTCTTGGTCATATAAATGATAAGAGTTTATGAAATCTCGTTCATGATCATTATTTAAACAATTTTGATCAAAAACCAAAAGAAAGATGTCATGCTAATTCATAAGAAAAAACGAGAAAGTAACCATTCAATGGACATGGTAAAAGGGGTATAAATATTTTAGTATCTATACATTCTATGGTGTGTGGACCATTTCAATAAAAAACTATATGTGTTTATTCATACATCATTGATTTTAGAAATAACTTATATAGATATGGACATGTAAACATGATGAGGTACAGGTCCAAGTCCTTTGATAAATTCATATAATTCAAAAATGATGTAGAGAATCAACATTAAAATAAGATAAAGAATCGTTGATTAAAAAGTGTTTGTGAGGATATTAGCCATGTGATTATCAAATTTTAAGGGGAGTTTGGAGTTACTACTCTAATAACTCCACCATACACACCATAATGGGACATTGTTAGTTAAAATAGGAACCAAACCTTACATGAAATTATAAGGTCGATGATGAGTCACATAGATCATTAATTATCCTTTTAGGGTTATTTTTTACTAATTATGAACTATACACCAAATCAAGTACCAACTAAAGAGAATAATGGAATCCATATAGAGATATAGAGTGGAAAGATTATTGTTTTCTATCATACACGTGAATGGGGATTTGAGGAATTTGTTAAGGCCTTCAAAAGAATCAGACAAGCATCACATGACCAAAATTGTATCCTTAAGGTATGATAAGTAAAAAAGGGATACTAACATTACAAACTCCTCATATAATATATTTATTATTTATAAACAATACATCATTATTGAGGGGGATAAAAGCATTAGGAAGTATAGAGAGATAAATATTGACTTTGATGAATTTTATGCTAAACATATAGAAGAGTGGTTATATAATCAAATTCTGTATATACCTATGGATGAATTTTTTACTAACACATAAGTACTTTTTTGGATAACTAGAGAGGTAGGATGATAATAGAAATATGGAATTCTAGTCACCAAAGATTGTGAATCATTATTGTTAGAAGACAGTGTACCTCTCTCATAAAAATAGGCAGTAGAGAGATTAGATGTAGCAAGATTGAAGGATTCCATGAATTATGAAATGTATTCCATGAAAAAAAACAATGAATGGGTTCTGTTCAATCTTCTAGATGATGTAAAATAGTTTTTTTGAAATAGGCATTAATGATAAATAGGACCTGGAAGTTAAGAAAGTACCTTTAATGAAAGGATACTGAATAAAGGGATTAAAC
This sequence comes from Viscum album, assembly GCA_963277665.1. Lineage (NCBI taxonomy): Eukaryota > Viridiplantae > Streptophyta > Magnoliopsida > Santalales > Viscaceae > Viscum > Viscum album. The sequence goes on from OY728157.1 coordinate 2,014,428,688, forward strand.
CGAACCAAGGAATTGAATATAGTGATTACTTTTACCTAGTTTCCATGTTAAAATATATATAAATCAATCTTACTATAACAAATATTGATGATAATGGAATTTTTAAGGTTGTTTTCAAAATATATATCTTTAATTTTAACCATTATAAGGATGTCCATTTTACATGACTAGAATATCTTGTGACTCTAGGTGATGCTAAAAGGATAAATGAGCTACAAATATCCATTAATGGATTGAATCCGGCTTCTAAGTGATGGAAAATATGATTCAATGAAGCTATAAATGATTTTTATTTTATTAGTAATGAATTTGATCCGTGTGTTTACTTCAATTTTAGTGGAATTTTGGTCATTATTAATGTAGTATATATTGATGACATTCTACTTATTGAAAATGTCATACCATTCATAAAACATGTTAACGAATGATTAAATAAGTGTTTTTCCTTGAAGGATATAGGTGAAGAATACAACATTCTAGGGATCAATATCATTCAGGATGGATTTAAGAGGATAGTTGGACTGAGCCAAAGTATATACATTTACATGATGTTAAATAGATTTAGTATAGAACAATCATATATGGTATTATTTTAGTATCACATGATAAACATATTTCCATGAAACATTGTCCTTGGACACAATAGTAGAATTAGATGATGGGAAGATATTATAAACTTTAGTGAAATGATCAATCACATATTTCGTGTTATATACTAGAATTTATGTATCCTATGAATTTATCATAGTATGTATATATTAACGAGATCTTGGTGATAAAAATTTGTCTTATTTAAAGGCCATATATATGTATCATAGAATAGCTAAAGACATATTCCAAGTTCATAGATGAGATGAAGAGTTATTAATTAGAGGTAATACTGATGCTTGTTTTCAGATACATATGAATGATCTAAATCCACAATAATGATTTGTTTTCAGTCTCTAGGACAGAGTTGTGATATATAAGGGTTTAATGATTCTAATTTTCACTAATTCTATAGTAGAGTCCATTTATATAGTGGCATATAATATATCCAATTAATTCATTTGGATATGAATATTTTTCAAGGCTATCGTTGTGGGGCATATAATTAATGACCCAATCACATTGTATTTTGATAATACTATAGTGGATGCTCTTAAAAAAGATCCAAGGTCACAATAACGAACAATGAATATATTCCGGAGGTATCACCTATGGAAATTTTTTTATCAATATGGTAATGGTACAGTACATATATTTTCCATGAAATACATTGTGGAATATGCCTTGAATAATGAATTATCTTAGTAGAAACATTAGTATAATGTTATATCTGGAAGATTGAATGTTGTTAGTAGTTGACTCTAGTAAAATTTATAGTCTTTTGTAGCTGGTTCCATATAACCAACTTATTTTCACATTATGATTACATGTTTTGATATTTTTTAATATTTATAAAATACATATCTCATTATAATTTTTCTTCTGTGTAACATTTCACATGATAATGTTTTAATAATAGCTTTCACCCTGAATTTTATTTACAGTTCCCCACTTTTATAGAATATAGAAGTTATTCAATAGTGTTTTTAAATATTATTACTATTATTGGATGAAATCATTTAATTGATGAAATACTATATTATACTAGCTGAGGGGACTCAAATGACTTTAATACACCTTTTTATGGTGTATTATGTAAGTAATGTAAGGCTTATGATATTTTGAGAACAAGACTATCCTGTAGGTAATCAATTGCTATATTATTCATTGGATGGTCCTATCAACGAACATGTTTTTGGCCCTTAGTATTTCATATTATTTTTAATATACACTATAAATCTCATGATTGATGAATTTATATAATGTGGATGACTAATTTTCATGGCAATGTAGGATACATTGAGTGTTTCACAAGTAATACTTCATTAATAAATAATAAACGATTATTCCCTAATTTTCATTAGCATAGGTAGATAACTCATCTTCTTTAATGGATATGATATAGCCTAAATGAATCATTGTTATGGTGTTTTTAGGAAAGTATAATTTTTGAATTCCAAGGAATGTGACTTTGAACATGTAGTTTGATGGAACCCCCATGCAATATACTTGATTATATATGTCATTATAATGTAATTTTATTAGGCAACAATGATTATCATGTGGTTTTTTACATTGAAACGTTAACTCCTTTATCTATTTGTACCTTAGTATGTTGCTAGATTAAAACCGTGGAATTTTTTATCCTACACAAAATGCCACTGAGAAATAGGACATGAGGGACACAAACTGAGTGTATTGAGAAAAACAGTAAAGTAATATTTTTATTTATTATAAAAAGATGAATAAATATTATTTCCCCAAATGGATTAAAAATTATTAAAATTATCTCAGTTTCTTATTTTCTGAAAATATTTATTTGAAAAAATATTTTTTTGAAGAATAATATCTAAGAAAGAATTAATGTAGAATAAAGAAGTTATATTAATTTAATAAAGAAATATTCATTTTTGAAGAATTAATAATTATTATATAAGAACGTAGGATTGTTTAAAATTGTCTAATGAGAAAAAATAAATATTAAATATTATATAAATAAGATATATTGAATTTAATTCAAAATATTTCATCCTATTAATATATAATAATAATAACAATAATTTAGACATGGGGTTTTTTAAGGTATTAAATGATTAATAATTGGAAACATTTGAAAGTATTATTTTATAAACCTATTGTAATATAAATCCAATTGTTTTATTTTCTTGTGTTTTCAATTTCATTAATTTGAGCATAATGACATTCAGATAGAATTTTATTAAAGGCTAAGAGAGCTCTCTATATGTAAAAGCTCTCAAAAATGGAGAGTGATCCTCCTCCACCAAAAACACTAAATATTATAGAGATCAAATATAATAATTCATTATGTGATTATTAGGGAGATTCATTGTGGATGAAGAAAGAATTAGTATATACCATGCTAGAAACCATATTTTCATATAATTATGTTTAATTGTGTGTGGAACATGTATGGATCAAAATTTAAGAGATTATTATCTTAATTACTACAACACAATGACAGTACATTTTAGTGATATTGTCAAATTATTTAATTATGAAATAATTAATTGAATCTTTATTATTAATTTTACAAATTAGTTATAAATAAATTTTGATGTTCATTAATATTGGCTATAAAATTCATTCATCAATTGATATCGTATTAAATAATATTGATTATTGAATTTATCATCATGTAAATCATGGATTAATACATTATTTTTACAAAAAAACATGATGGGAATAACCCATCTGATACTTCCTCTACGCATGAAACCGTCACACCCCACATATTGTGATTCATATGATTTTTTCTAGTTATCTCTCATGTACCAATATCGTTTACACCAAATCATAATCTCCAACATTCACCTGACATCTGTTGGGTGGGGAAAGGCCATTTTGGGCCTAAATCTATAATGCAATACATTCCACTATAAATCATTTTGACCAAATTCATCCAGGTCATCGCCTATATTTGACATCGATGAAACCTACACCATTTTTATATTCATCTATATGGCACCATGATTTTGAAGAAAATCGTTGTCATTGATTCAATACCATACCATTTCTTGGAAATCCCAAATAAACTATGACCCTCCATGTGGGTTAATTAGGATAGAAATGTTTTTCTCTAATGGGATGTAGCCTCAGTAGTTTCTCATTTCAACAAAATCATCCAAATATTATTTGAATAACATATATTTTACTCTTAATTTACATGTAATCACCATCACACATAATTAAAACATCTTCTGAAGCAAACCCCGAAAATTACATTACTTTATTTAAATTTAGGATTCAGAAGATGATAATATTTAAATATATTTTATTTTTAATTTTTGAATAGATATAGAATTTCTTCAACTTGTAACTCTTTATTCATTGATTGTTAAATAAAATAAATTTCAACATACCATCATTGCATTTTATGATGCTAGTGTAGAATCCATATATAAGTGAACCACATGTGTATCGAATTCCATAAGTTCCATCATATAGTAATCATTTTCGAAAAAAATGATACCAATCACATGAATCGTTCATAGTTAATCACACCATAGTTATTATTGATGGAGAAGTTACTCTTGTTGTTCTATATATGGATTGCGAGAGGGGGAAGATAGGGAGAAGTCTAGATAACTAGATCTGTCTCCATGGATTGAAAGAGTCTACATCTATTAGTTCATCACATCAAAAGTAATTTTTTGAATGTGATAAAATATTATATTTATTATGAAATTTTTAGGGAAAGAATATCACACACACGCACTACATTAAATACAAATAATTCATAGTTGCCCCAATGACCAATAATAATTTTATTATTAATCACTTCAAATTTGAAACACATTAAAAATATAAATAAAAATTAATTCTAAAATTTACAATAAGGCCATTAATATCGGTTCACTTTCATTCATTGACATTTAGTGATCCTAGAACAAAGATTATTTAATAAATTTGTTTCACTCCATTATTCTATAAAAAATATAATAAATATTATATTTTACTGGAATTAAAATAAATATTTAAAAATATGATTTAACATAGTTATTATATCAAATATCATGGTATTAAATTATGGATATCAACCAAACCAAAAAAATATTAATTTCTATTACCATTTAATTTAATTTAATTAATTTCACTAAGATTGTGAATAAATTTATTGGGTCACCCTCTATGAATATTCATCAGTAGAATTAGACATTACCACCTAAAGTGCTTGGTTAGCATCATACAACACACTAGGGCTCCCATGGATATCTAAGTTAATGTCATAATTATATTCAACCCCTATAAATTATTATCGGGTCATGGAATCTCATTATCATGGAATCTCAAATCAAACGGGTTTAATATCGTTACTATCATCCTATATAATCCATCCTTTATAATTTCAATTTTGGTAAATGATATCTCCACCAAACATAATTTCTATTGATTTATTAATTCATTTCCATTCCCATCAATGGAAATGTGTTCTAAAATTATGTCATATATATATGAAATAAATCCTTTATCTCATTATTCATTGATGTGATATCACTTTTCATGTATCGAATGCATCATACATCACCTTGATAATATATTATTATAGTTTTCATCAATATATCAATGTTTGAAAGACATTATATACATTAATGATAATGTTAAATTATATGGATCAACACACATATCAAAAAAAATTTCATTCAATAAAACATGAAAATCTGGATTTTCTATCTACATAAATGTTCTCATAAAATCATATCATAGAGTTTACCAGGGGAGAAACCATGAGAATGTGTCTCAATATCTAATGATCTTCCTAACATTTATAACCTATATATTTTGTGTCTCATTTAATAATATCATCCTGTACTAGAACATATATTCATGAATGATGTCATTTAACCATATGGTTTTTTCATAATGGGGAACTACTATTACCATTCAGAATTACCAATTATCAGGATAGTATCACATTCAAATTTCATATAGAGGAATAATCATTACGAGATAATAAACAATATTAATATTGAACACATTAATCATGTAATAAGAATATTTGTTCCAGGTAACCCACTCCAAAAACAAATGCTTAAACTATATCCAACTAATAATACCATTATGTCTAATAGCTCTCACTTGACACTAATTCCTCATGCACAATATTATGAATCCTAATTTCCATCATGCCTATATCAGAAGCCACAATATACTCCGAATGAGCTGTATAATTGGAAAAAACTAGAATCTTTAAACCCCTTTATATAATAGCTCTACTTTTGAGACAAAATAAATAACTAAATTGTGTCTTTCAATAATTTTTATTTGTAGGTTATCATGCTTTTTATAGACCATGATGATTATCTCTTCATCTACTCTATATAACCATAATATATATTTATTTTACCTCAAATACTTATGGGTATATGTAACAGTAGGCCAATGTTATTCCCCTAGATCTCTTGGCTATCATCTCCCAATATTCAATGATTAGATAGCATCAATCCTCATATAAAACATGGAATACTTGATCGATCTTATCACAAACGTTTATGGGGTCTTTCTCATTTTCTCTATTTCTATGTATGTCCATGGACACATTTTCATGGAATGATTTATTCCATGTGATACTGAGACTATTTCCATTCATGTTTGATCTAAACTAAACCAATTCAATATATAGTCAATATATGTTCCTTATCTTTTTTTTCATGAATCCTATTGGATCTATCATGCTTGATCTTATTCTCAAGAATTTAGGTTGATTCACTAATATAGTTTATAGAGAGTCGCAATATCAATCAGTAATTAACCTCAAGTATGGTTGTAATATCATTCCCAATTACTAATATGTCATAATTATATAATTTTATGAAACCAAATATATTCTAACAAAAATAATTGTAAAAACAAGTATCATATTTGTTATTAATGAAACCAAATTCTTTAATGGATTCATCAACTCACGTGTATAATATCCTAGATTCTTTCTTTAATATAAGGATGTATCTCAATAAATTTAATTCCTTTTAATCATTTCTATGTGTTACACCCCTAATGGTTGTGCCATAAAATATCCAATTAAAGGTTCCAATTAGGGAATTAGGCTTTTACATGCATTTTACAAATCTAATTTTCATTGTAAGATATTATGATTAGAAACTCTTTTTTGGATCTAAACATGGAAATTAAAGATAAAGATTCATCTTAGCCAATGCACTAAAATGATTTAAATCCGTTTTTATTTTTTCATGTTAATTATGTATTTATTTTACCTTCCATTTATTTTATTCTCTTGAATACCCATTTACACCCAATATGATTTAAATATACAATTGGATTTATTATAACCCAAAATTTGTTTTAATTCATGGAATACATCCCATAATTTATTTCTCACTTCCACCATTAAGCTTAAGGATCTTTAATACCTTCTTATTGGAGAGAGGATAATTATTTTCAAATATTTATGAGTAACCAACATCAGTGACATTTAAACCATATCTTTCTAGTTATCGTACATCTATATTGTTTCAAAAAATTTCTTTTATTTTAGGAAAAAAAACATTCCCATGGGTACTTTTGGAATATTTTAATATACCAACTCTTTATTATCATAAGAATTAACTTCATAGAATTAAATTATTCTCCCACTATCCCCTTTGAGGATTTTATCCCTCTCAATAATGATGATTATCCTACAAAAATCTTTTTCTTGTCTAAATGGATATGCTGATAATATCCCATTATTTTCTTAGGATACCTTGTAACGATTCACTTTATTCCTCGAGGTTCTTGTTTATTACTTGATCTATCCTTAAAAAGGGATTCACTACCCCATGAAACAACATGTGATGTAATTGGTTTTCTACAGTGCATAAGTCAAAGTAAATAACATTACAACATTATTTTTTACTTAGTTTATAAATTATTATATTGTATGTAATTCATATACTAAATAGGATAATGGATGGATTTAATAACTCATTATTGACCTTTCCATGTCCAGTAATATACATATCTAGTTTTCATGAACTCCATTCAACTAAAATTTATAAGGTGGAGTGAGTTGATATATTTTCCAAAACTCCCATAGAATATAGATATTGTCTTGGTTATGATATGCAACACCTCTATCCTATATAAATTTCTTTATCTTCTGATAAAGATGATTAGAAAATTCATTGATGAGCTCTTTAAAACTATCAAATGATAAAGTCAAATAAATCATCATGTAGATTTAACCATAACTATTCAAGTAATCTGTAAATGTAATATAGTATGAGAATACAGCTTTAGACTCTACTTGAAATGTTCCACACAAATTGGTGTGCACAAAATATAGAATCATTATTGTCATTTCACCATTATAATTGAATGTTGCTTTAGTAATGTAGACTTGTAGTCAGTCATGGAAACGTTCAACAATTTTATGATTAAAAGATTCTATGTTCCCTTTAGTTTAGATATTTTTCAAAAACATCATGTTTAAAAAAACATTATAGTGATTCAGTCACTGGTTGTTAAATGTGATGTGCATATTTTATTCATTATCAATGCCCAATATTTTGTTTTAATTATTCAATACATAAAAATTTCTATTAAACGATTACATACCATAGGATATGATATTTTATTAAATTCAAAACCCTTATTTCCAAATATTGAAATATGTCCACCTATGTATAAACAAGAAATGAAAATAATGTTTTTGGTAGAACTGGGAATATAATAAACATTTATTAAGACCAAATTAAATCAATTTATTAATGGGATATAAATGTCATTGAGGGTTAGATCATCAAACCTCACTCCATTGGAATTGTTCAGATCCACCACATCTCTATAATTCTTCCTAAATCATCTTGGTTATTGTATTTGGATATAAATGTGACACCATAGGTGACATCAAATAACAATGTTTTTGATATAGAAATATTACACTCAATAACAAATTCACCTTAGCCTTCCCCTTACTTCTTTATATGGGTGAAATTAATCTTTTAGTGGCCCTGGTTTCCATATACAAGACCTACATCATCATATTCCTTTACATTCATCTGGAAATTATTATTCATGGAAGGATGGTGATTAGGATCCTTAGACTTAAAATTAGTCTTTATCCACTTTTTCTTCTTCCTCCTTTAGTATTCTCTATATGGACCACAGGTTTTTCATGCCCCATTTTTGTATAATCATTGAGGATAATATTATGAAGTTATGAAAGTGTCTTCTCAGAATATCTCACATTATAATTCAAAATAAATCTTTAGATGTTTTTAGTAGTGAGAATATAATTAGATCTTTGAACAACTCATCAAGGATCAACAATCCAACTATGTATGGATTCTCAATGTATACAATCATATTTGATACATGTGGCCCAACTAGGGATGACACATGATGCTTTCATGTGATTGGTGCATTATTGATATCATATCACCATGATCTCACCTTCTCGTGATGGAGATATTGAACATGAGACATGCTGTGACACATATACATATCCATATACTACATTATAAGTTCATTTTATAGTGAGGATATCATTAATTATTTGACATATATTGCACCATCGATATGTTTTACATAGAAAGACAATTCTTCTTTATTGGCCTCTTTTGAATTAAATTTAGGAAGTGGGGAGTTCAAAATGTATAATATTTATTCATCACATAATTATAACACACATTCCCCTGTATAATTCCTAGAATATTATGCTTGTAATAATGTTATCCATCTCTAATATTTACTGTATTGATATTGCCGATGTTGTTGGATTTCACATTTTCTAAAAATTAATAATACATAAATATAAATATTTATTATAAAAATATATTAATAAATTTAAAATTAATAAAACTCTATTAATCTTCTACTATTTTACGAAACCACATACCCTAACTATCAGTTTTAAAATATCTAGATTCACAGATATTTTAATGGTAAGGATCCATATTCCCCTTTTCATAACACAAAGGTCAACCAGAAATGTTATTTGAATGGTTTTAGGTAGTTGTAAAATTTAAAATGAATTTACTCATAGTTCCTTGATTTATTGAGTGGAATCCCCAATGCATAAATTAAATTTTAGTTATTTACTCAGTATTTCCCTCTCAGTGACACCATTCCATTCTTGGGAAGATAGTCCTTGATGTAAAGTAAATCAATTTAGCCAAAAAAAATAAATCAAAAAGTTCCATGATAATGGAAACCACCCATATATTGTGTATGTCAAGTAAATTGAATTATTATGATTATTATAACTTATGTAATCAAATGATATACTGATATAATATTTTAGTTGATGGATTTTTAACCTTAAATTAATATCTCATTTTATCTTTTTTGGACTCTCTTTTAATATTAATTGTATTTTACAATAGTGATTGGACATATCTATTAAGACATTTACACGTAGTCTTATAATAAATTATAACATTGTGTATACGTGTTTATTTAATTATTAGGGCATTATGAAAAATTTACAAACATTAATAATTAGCCATGAGATTGATATAAATAATATATAAGTTACAATATCATTATATTATCTATTGGTTATTTTAAATAAAATATAATAAACTAACCCTAAACCCTACAAGAAAACACCTTTAACCATATCTTGGTTCATGCTACAAAATCACACCTTTGGATCCTATGTATTTTCTTGATATCTTTCACCTCAACTCCTTGACCCAGAAAACCTCTTATAGCCTAGGTGCTTCAACAATAAATGTGATTTTACTTACACATTGGTGCGGGGATCCAATATTATAGATAAAGAGGATTTTGATAAATGAAGCCATATGAAATGAAAACATTTATTAATAAAGAATAGGGCATGACAAGATGTCTATCAATTTTAATTTATTTTAATAAAAATAATTTAAAAGGGACTAAAATTATTCATGATGAAAATATATTCTCGTGATCAACGACACAATATGAAATGAGAATACATTATAAATATTTTTTTAAATTAATTTGAATTATCCTTTTAATAAATATAATGAATCAAAAATTAATCCAAATAATTCAATCTATTTTGAATCCACCCAAGCTTCCTTAATTCATGGACATAAGAAACTAAAGGGGACATATAATGTATAGTAGTTATTGTAAATGTATTTTTTTCATGTTGTGTACTAGTATATATGGATCTTCACATTGATCAATTTTTTGTCAAATCTTATATCTAATTTCCTCTTGTCTATTCAAATTTATCCTCATATACAGATGTTAAAATAATAAAAAACTTTTTATATATAGGTTGTACACACTATGTACTGTAGTTTTGTCAAGGTAGATCCTTTGGAACCACCAGATGGTATTATTCATATGTATCTTCATTTTCTATCATAAAAATTTACATGTTATTATTGTCAGAATAAGAAAAAGAAGATATGATAATATTATATACAAAAATTATTCAAAATAAGTAAAATAAAACACACACAAAATCCCAGATTACTAAATAATTTTAAATTAAACATGTGACTACTCTAATACTACATCTAGGTTCTGGGAACAATAGACGAATCCTGGTATGGATTGAAAAAAACAACATTTAGACATTATTTATATATAATCATTACCATACATTATTGAAACATCATGTCCCACACAAATCATAGAGTACATCACTATATTAAATATTTAGAACTAGAATCGGAGGTTCTTCCCCTATAATTTATAATTAATTTATGAGGAAATATATAATTACCTTATCATGTTATTCTCTCTTCACTAATGGTATTTTTGAATAGATATCATTGTAAAATCATTGTTCCACACATTATATGTACATAATATCATTATTAGTGTTCAAAAAATGTACCCGAATATCTATACATCTTCATAAAATTACTAGGTGCTAGTAGGAATGATCTCAATCAATTGTTCAGTTCATGGTTGATCACAAATTAATTACTTATAAATGAAAAATTACTCTTGATGTTATCATGATCCCTTTACTAAATATGAATATATGGTCTGAAAAATATTTGTAGATCTCTCTCTAGTTCTTCTGATAGTATCTATATATCATTTCTTCACAGAAAATGTCATTTAATATAATTTTATATCTATAATGGTAGGGTTAGGGATCGAAAATTGAACACAATCCTCTTTCAAAACATGTAATTACTAATTTACCCAGTATCCAATATTATTAATATTATTAATCACCATATATGTCAAACATATTAGGAAGATAATGAGATTTCAATTATATTATTTCTTGTAGCACTATTATCTATTTCCTATTTAAATCATTAACATTTAATAATTCTCGAATACAAAAAAAATTAATAAATAAATGTCACTATAAAATTATATGAAATATATAATAGATATAACAATAACCCAACATGGAAATGAAATGTAAATTATTATTATTATTTCACTCAATTCTTATTTTTAATAAATTTTTATTTAATTATAAAAATCTACCCTATTGAAAAATATTATATATTCTAAATGTTACAATTCATTACATAAATTTAACTAAATTTCATATCCACATGTTGTGTTAACCTCCATGCCTCATTCCTAGTTCAATTTGGCATAACTTCTTAAAATCCGTGTTAGTACCGAGAAACATGCTAAGGATACAATAGAGAAAAAATTTATTATCATTATGCCATTAAAACTTCTTCAAACACTTACCATGTAATATAATCCATTTATTATGACATTTCAAATCAAGTAGGTTGAATGTCGGTGTCAGCAACCTATATTATAAATTTATATTTATTTCACTTTTCAAAAATGAATTCACTTACTAAACACTATGGAAATGGATTAATGTTGTATATTCCACTCCATTGATATTCTTAAGATATCAACTTCTATCATTTGATAGAAGGGATAAATCCATTCTCACATTATCCATTAACATGATATTACTGGTGAGATTCCCAAGGTACCCTTCCCTTCTATGAGAAAATTTCATCATTATTTTCAAAAAAACATAAAAGTACATGTGTCATGTTTTCCAATAATGATAATCATAATTTTTAAAGATAAATACACACATATGGAAATAGGAACATTTAATGAAACATTAAATTGTGTATATCCTTTGAATGGGTCTATTATCATAACTACATATCATAGTTATTTTCAATGGAGAACACTATAAGAAGCTGTCTCAAATTATTTTGAGGATCCTACCCCTGACAACCAATATTATTTATGTCCCATAGTAAAATATCATCCGTCCATAAATCATATATTCAAGATTTATGTCTTGGAACCTTCAAATTATAATCATTTTGGTGTTTTTACATGATACTAATCTAGGTTGGTGAGGACTCATAAGTGCATCCAGGCGACCTGGGAGAAAATCCAGACAACGACAGAATTTCTAGGGTAATGTAGTAGTACTGTAGTAGTACTGAAGAATTACTAGTGGGAACTGTGCAGTACTACAGTAGGTACTATAGTGGGACTGTAGTAGGAACTGTTTGGCACTATAGAATCTTTGAATTTTCACGAGTTTGGGTCTTCAGGAGAGTAATTTGGTCCCTGAGCCTTTTAAGGCCTTCGGAGCACGAACGCCTTCAAGCAAGTAATTCCTTCAAGACACCTCAAGGCCTTCGGGCTACCTCAAGTACAGATGAAAACTAGACAACCTATAATAAACAATCTCTATAATAGGATGAGAAAAGATCTTTAACCAAAGAAGAAGCTACATATATTTCAAGAATGAGAGGGTATGGAACCTACCATCCAGACAATTCTGTGTATGCATGGGATAGCCTAGCTGAACTACAATGTGAAGGTGGATAGCTGATTTCACGATGTAGATGCCGGGGAGGAGTAGTTCTAGGTAGTTAGTCTGGGTTGTATTTAATGTTTGAAGCCTACTGGCAATGAATTCGACTAAGGCCTACATGCCATGTATTACCCTCTCTAATGGGCCTTTAAAGGTTCCACCTCACCACATGAAAGGTAGATTATCAAAAGTCAATTCAAAATGAAGGCCTTCAGGCCATTGGATGAATAATCATTGTGGGATAATTCATTTTCCATTCATTACAATGTATATTCTTAAGACATCATCATATAAATTTTTTTTAGTATGAACAATTATGATGCTATAATAAAAATCATTAATAATGAAAACATCTAATCAAGTACCAAGAAATTTAATTATATGGCACTAATATTAACAATATCATCCTTGATTTTTTAAATGAACATCGATATTTAGATGAGAAATAGTATTAAAAGTGATCTTGAATTCCAAAAACATGATATTAATTTCGATTTTCTTCAATGACGAGATATTTCAACGGATTTCTTTGACAATTTCTATTTCCTCCCATTTTAAAATTACATATAGCGAATACAATTCTTTGGAATAGACAGTAAAGGGTTAAGATATTCTTATTCACAATATCATCTAAATGAATTTATTTATCCTTAGAGAAGGGTGATATTGATCGATAACCAAGTTGACCAGCCTTAGATATTGGAAAGAAATTGTCCAACGTATCAGTCATAAAAATATGACAAATAATTTCATTAATGTTGTTAAAACTATAAATAACAATAAAATAATGTTTTTAAATTATGTGATTAATAATTAAATTATTAAAAAAATTAATTATTAATAATTTATAATACTAAAAGTAAATAATTTAATTAACCATAAATTTAATTTTATATTAAAAAATAGACATAATTAATAATCAAATCAAATTTTTATTATAGTTATTATTGTATTAAAATTAATAAAAACAGTATAATTGTGATGATGTGTTTAAAATGTTTCTGCACAATATCTCCCTTTAATCTAATTATGCATAGGGTTTTTTGTGATGATGCTGATATCATATAATTATTTTATTCCCTCACGGGTCTTTATATTCCCTCTGAAGAGGGTTTAGGGGGAATCTTATTTGGGAAAATAAATTTGTTTCTTATAATGTTCTTCATATTAATCGATATGAGAATAACCTTGAGAAGTCAATTATGACAAAGCATAAAGACAAAATCACTTTTTATTTAGAGAATCAATGATCCTTGATTACTCTTCCAAAACTTTTGGTGGAAAATTCTATTGAAATTAGTTTTTTAATAAAATATTCTTATTGAATACACCTCCCACCATAAGAGAATAATGAAAAAAGAAACCCTCCGGTTTAAATAATCCCATCTAAAAATACATTTGGATACTATTGATGATTTTTGATATGAAATTAATTCCCTCCTGAAAAGAAACATCTAATGACAACTTTTGGAGATCATGGAATTATAGAAATAGCTCACATAGATACGGTGTTTTAAAGGATTAAGGGTGATTTCATTTGGTGATGGTTTTTATCATACATTTTTTTACTCTAGGGATATTAAGGTGAAATCCACGGTCCATGGATCAATGTTTTATTATATTAGTTTCTTTAGAAATTGTTATTGGGATCATCTATTTGATCTAATTTAAATTAGAAATTATATTTTACTTGCATGGATTATGATTAGGGGAATCAACATGTTTTACTAGAATCCATGAACCTTATGGGAAGTGGACTCATATATATTAAACCCATCAAATTTTATAGAAAGACATATATTGAAACGTATGGCCATTATGATTGAGATATATATATGGTAAACCTTAGCGATCCTCTCATTAAAACTATATTTTTTCTACCAATGAATTAATATTGAGATATCAATAGAATATGAGTTATTTCTTGACATCTATGAAAAATTCCAATCTATTAGACATTTTATTTGAGATTTAATACGAATTTAAAATGATCAAATTTAAAAAATGTGGTCATTTTATCGAAAAATGTAGATTCAAGAAGCCTTTTTTTTGTTATAAATTTACTGGGATTTATTCCCATATAGTGTGTGGAGACATAAAATCTTATTTGGCCTATGGTACTACCAAAAAAATATGTCGATTATCATACGAGTTTTAAGGGGTGTAATCTAGGTAATCTTGTTGAATATTATAGTGGTATGTTCCATAATCCATAGGCCAATTTGAAAAGTCCTACATAGTACTTTGTAGTTATAGTGATTGGATTTGATCATCAGACCCAAAAGGTTATTACTGATTCTTCTGACTGTGGTCCAAACATGTTTCGTAATGTTGAATTAGATATGGAATAGTGGGATAAAATATAGGAGAGAAATTACATTGTGATTGAATCTGATATTAATCATTCTTTTATTATTGGTGATATGTTTCATTCATATTGGAAGAAAACGGCCAAGAAAACATTTACATAGATAACCCCATTTTAAGATAATGATCAAGGAAGAAGATAAATACACCATCTTGCAAGACAAAATAAATTTAAAAATAAAAAATACATATTCATGATTATTTTGGTGTTCCTACAAGTATTCCCCAACATGATGATTTTGGGGATATCAATTGAAATGATGGTTATTCCAAGAAAATTACCTTTTCATGGTTTCTCATCTCATAGAAGAACCTTTTATTTATACTAAGACAATATCATAAGATAATGTTGATCATCACACTATGGGAGGTATATAACAGAACATTTTTTCTATACCTTTTCTACATAGTCCATCCCTACCAGATCAAACATCAATGGGTACTGAATTAATTAAATTCTAGGATAATGATATGGGGCTTTGGGGTTTCCCTAACTTATTCTTTCTATTGGAATCTATTAATTCACCTGATTTTTATAAGATTTACCGTGAAAGTATACATAAAATGATTTCCAATAATAAGTGGAATTCATCACCCACTCTATATGGTATTGATTTAATTTTGAAATACTCTATTAAGTGTGTACATTCCCCATTTCTAGATGGAAGGCTATCCATGAAAATCATGAAAATTATTGTGGACTCTATTGGGGATCCATATGCAAAATATTTACATGGGATGTCACCTAAGGAGGTTAATAAGACTATACTTTGGGAAATTATCTTGATGGGCCCAGGAAAGATGAATACAGAGGCTGTGATGATGAATCTGATATATATCTGAGATCTATGAAGGATCTTGAAGAATATAAAGTTTCACCAAAGGAAGCTTGAAAATATCCAGGTTCAATAAAGAAACATGGAGAAGATTTGGGATATCTAATGGAACATGGAGAAGATTAGGGTGAGGATGATGTGACTTTCGGTATGGTTGATCCAACCTGTCCAAGGCCTTCCCAATAGAGGAGTTTTCGGTACCCAATATCTCAAGGTGGATCTTGAGGAAGTAGAGGATTACATAAAAAATATGTATTTTTTCTACATTTGATTTTATGGAATTGTTTTTCCACATGAATTATCAATAAAAACTCATTCTGTCTTCTATACATTAAGTTTTATTAACAAATTCGATGACCTAAACACTTACCACTTTAATAGTAGTGGTGTGATAATTTATTATTATTAAATATTAATAATTTGTTGGTTTTATATCATTTTATATTTATTAATCTTATGATTAATAATAATATTAAAAATAATGACGATGATATATATATTTTAATAGGTTGAGGGTCTTTCATTCATTTGATAAGACAAGAAACTAAATCAACATTTAAAATATTTTATGGGGGACACAATAAATGGAAAATGGACCCATAGGAAATTTTCTGGTGAAATTCATGGCTTAAATGGTGAAATAAGGTCTAAAAGAACCTAAAAATCATAGGCTTAGAAAATAATCCTCATGAATTAGATGCCCCAAAGGCACAAGAGGTAGCATGCTTCCGTCCATGCACCAATCAATTACCTCACCACCAACTACCAAAGATACATTACCCATGTTTTCACTCAATGATTTGGCATCACCCCGACCAAAAGTTGTGATTTATTGTTCCAAAAAAATGTGGAAAGGCCCCCCATTATCCCAAATTACTACGTCGGAGAGGAATGTATGATGGGGGCCAACACACTCATCTCCCCTTTGAGCCGCCCACTATGAAGATGCATGTGCATCCACACAACTAATGTAAATAATGGTATTATTGTTTATAATTTATTATTGTTATATAATATATTAATTACTATGTCTTCATAATAGTATTAGTATTTTTAATTTATTAATATTTACACTAATGATATAAATAAAAATTTTAGTATTTATTATTAAATATTATTAAATAATATGTTAATTATTATGAGTTCATGAAAATAATATTTTAATTATTATTACATTATTAATAATGAATTCATAAATTACGAATGTGTTGCATTCAATATTTATAAAAATATTTATAGTTCATATTAATTAATAATAATTTTGTTTTAAGAAGCATAGTAAAAAATATAAATAAAAACTTTTGTAATTAAAAGATTAATTTAATTATTAATGTAGTTAATAAATAATATATTTATTATTTATATATTAAATAATAAATTAAATTAAAAAATTCATACTAATTTAAATACTATCAAAATTAATAATGTGATTCCAAATAATAACAATGTAAAAAAAATTAAAAGTGTAAATAGGTTTTTTTAATCAATAATGATCATGTCATGTAAATTAGTTTTTATTTAATATATTTTTGAATAATAGTAATATTATTATTATTATTAATTAAAGAGGTTTAAAAACTAAATTAGATACGATGAAAATAGATGCTTATGGGAATTTGAACATGAATAATAATGTCAGCATAATAATGTCATGATAATATGTCGTTAATTATAATTAAGCCATTATAATAAATCTCATGATAATAATTTCATTATAATAAATTAATGAAATTATTAATAAAGTCATTATGATAGTTTTTCATTAAATCCTTGAAAATAATAATAAAAAATTATTTATTACTAACAATAATAATAATACATATATAAATAATGATGTATATAGAAATATTATTATTAAAAAAATTAATTAAAAATAATTTTATTAAAAATAATATTAATATTATTTATTATGAATTATGTTCTAGCCTCAATTGATTATTAATTATTAATATTATATTAAAAATTATCAAATTAATAATAATAATATATTAAATTATTATAATAATTTTCACTATTAATAAGTAAAAAATATTAAAAATATTTAATGTATTAATTAATTATATTATTTTTAATTCATATATAATTATTAATACATAATAATTATTATTTATTATCTTCACGAAATTATTCTTATTTTCAGTTATTTTATCTATTTTTAGTGGAAGATATAAATTATATTCTAAATCTACAAATTTTAAGGATAAATGTTATTTTTTAAACAATATTGTTTATATATTCATTATTATTATCTATATGTTATTTTGATGAAAATATTTTTATTTTAAATATTATATTATTTTTTGTCCATGTTTTAAATTTTATTATTCTTATAATTATAATTTATTATTTATTGGATTTTAAAGTCACTCATATGAAATGAAACAAACATATTATTTTTGAGATAGTTTACTTTGGAAGCCTATAAAATATAAACTAAAAGTAAATTCTTAATGAAACCTAAATCATAGACTAAAACATTAATCAATATCGGAAAATAAAGATAATTTCAAAAATATAATAAACCCATATTAATTTACAAGACACAAAAAATTGTTGATTAAACAGATAACATTTAAAATATTAGAAATTTATGAGCATGAACATAGATTAATTAATATATAAATGAAATTTTAAATAATTATAGTACAACTAAAAAATGAAAAAAAGGAAAGAATCTAAAGAAATAATAAAATAAATATTTTATAGAAAAAATGTCATCGGTAATAAAAACAATTTAGTTAAAAATGTTATATTTTTGAAAAACAATATTTTATTCCATTGAAAATTTATTTCAATAAATTATTTTATGAAATTATTATTTATTTTAATTTATTTTATTATTTGTCATTTAATTTGACAAATTTATCTTATATTGTATATATACATTATAATTTAAATGTTTTCAATGTCACCAAATTGAAACATTATTATATTTCATGAAAGAAAAATTTGAAGCATATAAATTATATAGTATAAATAAAATCTATAAGAAAATTGACACAATAACTAAACATATAATAAGTAATTTAATATAAAAATAATTCTATAAAACTTATAAATAAAACTAATTTTTAGGAAAAAAAATTATTTTTTAATGGTCAATATTTTTATTATGTATTAATTTATTAAAAAAATATTATAAATTATCATTTTTTATGTTGTTATTATTATATATTATAAATTAAATTTTATATAACTATTAATTAATTTATTTAATATTTATAAAAATTAAAATAATAATTGTGAATAAATATTTAAATAATATAAATATTAATTTATTTAATAATGTAGACAATTGGAATGGAATGTATGATATTTACAGTTGATGGGACCTTATCAAAGCCAATTGCAATTATCTAGAGGTAATTTTGTAGATGTTTTTTATAGTCATGCTTGAATGGGATTATTAGATTATTCATTAATTTGCAATATTTTATAGAAAAAAATGCTTTCCTTACATAACAGAAATTATCTTTTTTATGTCGATCATTGGGTTTGAATTCAAGATTCAGTAATTACCTTTTTGGTTAGAAATCTATATAATTAAAATTCAATTATAAATGGAATATTTGAATTTTTTAGATGATGTAGCTACTGATCATAGTCTAATTTTGTGGCAAGGTTCTTGTAAGAACAGAGAGATTTGAAAATATTTTATAGGCATCATATGATTACTAACTTCTTATGAATTATATACCTTCTAATCCTCAAACATTATCAATGTGAGTGCGTTTTTTAAGAAAAAAAATTTTAGACAAAGGATTTGGTTTTCCAGATCCATAGATCAATCTCTTAAAAAATAAATTATTAAATTATAAAATAAAAAAATTATTAATTAAATTCATAATATAGAAAATATAATCATTAATAATAATGATATTATTACCAATTTATTATATAATTAATAATAATTTTTAATAATCAAAAAAGTAATGTAATTAAAATATTTATAATATCTAAATAATTATAAATTATAAATTGTTTATATAATCTAATTACTTATGTATTTAATTATAATGAATAATGATATAATTAAAAATGTAAATAATTATAAATAATAATTATATTATTTATGTCATCATAATTATCATTATTGATTGTTTAATAATTCACAAAAATAATAAATAGAAAATAATTTACATGACACAAACGATTAATATTTAATAATAATTAACAACAATGAAATTAATTTTATTTAAACTAATTATAATATAATTAATATTTATTTTAGTAGTAATTATTATTAATTATTTTCAAATATCGAATAAAATTTATTATTTTTTTCCTTATTTATATTCAATTTTCAATATTATTAATTATTATATTTCTATTAATAATAAAATTATTAATGACATCATCTAATAAATATTATTATTAATTATGTTTTAAATAAAATTTGGGACATTATTAATAATCATTCTATATCTTTAATATTTACAATTTATTAAATAATAAAATAATAACAATTTATTAATAATATGTTATGATTTGTAATTTATTATCATTAATGGGTTATTGTACATAATATATTGATCATTAAATGAAAAAAAAGTGTCATTTGAATCCTAAAAATGAAACCTAGAAAATATTTCAAGTACTAACAAATAATAAATGGAGTGGTTGGTTGGGATTTTATAAAGAAATCAAAAAAAATTATTCTTAAAGTAACATTAAATTTAAAAATAGATAAATACTATTTATCTTTTTATTTGGATTATATATATAAATATATAACAAAACAAAATAAATAATTTAAAAAATGTAAAGAACGAAGGTGTTGTATCGAATAACGCCTACCCATTTTCCTGAAAATCCAATGATTTCATCTGTAGATTGTGAAATAGTTTCTCAATCTACCCATTTTCAAATATAATTTTATTATATTTCTTATGTGAGAATAAATCCCCCCTACAACTCACCAGGATGTCATTTGAAAATCTATTTCTTAATGACCACTATATATTACAAATCTATTTTATTTCATTTCAATGGGGAACTTCTATAATGAAACTAAATATATAATATCAACATTATAATATCAATGAAATTTTGGGAGGAGGTATAATTTTTTTTTCTGTCATTAAATATATATATATATTCAATCAATTACACTTACATAATTATAAATTACCTACTTATTTTATAGTGTCAAATAGACACTATTCCCCAAATTTATTTCTATAGAAACTGAATTGTTTAGAAAAATCATTACCCACTTCCTATAATTTAATGTGTTTTAAATATTCACCATATTGTTTATGGAATACTCTAAATTATTTTGAAAAAATATTTTTTTATTAATATTTTTAGAAACATACTTGAAATATTTTTCATCTTATCTTTCATTTCATACATCACTCTCATTTTTTCTAAACAATTTACTTTGTATTATTTTGTGTATTCCCCATAATTGGATGTGGGGTGGTAAGGGTTTGGGGATTACAGGAAATTTATAAGTTTAATCCCCTTTTCATTAATGTTTACTATAATTTTGTTCTGTATGTTGTGTTCTATGGCTGGGGATATAAGCGACCTAGTTTTTAAAATTTTTATGTATATGAGTTATATTTGTTTTTTAAATGTATATATTTTTACATTATAATGATGTATTATCCTTTGCAGTAATTAAGATCTTTGAAAATATAATGATTTTATCTTTATCTAGGAATCTAGTATCACTTTACTATTTTTCCACTAATTTCAACAGTATGCATTGAGAACACATATAAATAGTGATAACATTAGAGAAAACTAGTCGTCTTCAGTAACTATGAATTTCTAAAGATATTCACCCTAATTACTATTATAGTAGTTAAATTCCTTAAATATATTTTAACTTAATATTTAATTGAGAAAATCGAATGAACTTTTTATCATTTCTCTATCTTTTTTACATTCATATTTATTGTATGTGTGATACCAAATCTATACTAAATACATTACACACGATGTACTTATTGAAACACTGGTATATATAGTTTTTGTATCAACGTGATATTAACATATAATATGTATATATTTTATATTTCAATTATGTATTATAAATTATAATGATAGATATATTTTAATATTTTTTTGACTAACACCAATCATTGTGTTAACAATATCATTTTCTTCAATTTATTTCTATTTAAACACAATGAAGTGTAAAGATTTATATCTATTGTTTTATGTATTTTTCTTTATTTAAATATTATTATATCATTAATATATGTCAAATCATAATTGAATAATACTAATGTTCCATTTTTCTATGAAACTTATCCATTTTAATGTTCACATTTTCCATTTTTATAACACTATCTACTGTCATATTTTATTTATGTTTCATGATTTTATGAATGATTTCCATAAATATTTTATACCTAAGAATATTTTAATGTATCAAATATATTAACTTCATAAAAATAAGATTTTTCATCTAACTTATAACTATTATATCACTTATTTTTCGGCTAACATCTATGATTTTTTATGATTTACTTGTTTAGGTTTCCCCATTTATTATAAAATCATAGTCAATCCAAAATATATTTCCTCTTATTTCAACGATCACTAATTTCATTTATCATATTGTTATGTATAATACATATTCTAAGAGTTATTTCAATGTATAACACTATTTGGAGCTATATTCTAGAGATATCCTCACATAACTATGATTTCTCGATCTATATTATTCAATTAATCATCTAAATTGATGAATGAGATATATTTGTGATTTTTCCCTGATATTTCCTCAAATATATTTCATTTATCCTAATTCTAATATCCTTTAATAATAGTGCATGTATCATTAACTAATCAAATTCTTCATTCTCTATTAGTATTTATGAATAACTGATATCATTTCTTAATGACTGATCCATCCCATCTTGTGTTAAAAAAAGATATATAAAGAATCTTTATTTTTAATTTCTACAAGAGATGTATGTATGAAATGTGTCTGATGATCTATATTAATATTTCTGTCATCTCTAATACTTTAAATGGACTTTTTAAAATGATTATAGATCACCCCAACAGTTTTTAGGTCATCAATAATTGTTTCCACATTATTCAATAAAAATATATTTTCCCTTAAAATATACTATATGATAAATGGGGATATCAATATTTCTCTTTTTTCCACCACTATCACAGTGGTTGATTTCAAATATTTTCTTTTAATAGGTTTTTCTTTAATTGTTTAATCTTTATACTTTCCAAATCATTGTGGACATGATGAATTTGGGTTTTATAAAATTATATTATCAAATTTTTATTAATTTTAAATATATATATATATATTTCATTATTAATCCTTATATAAATGTCTTATTAATAAAATTGACATTACTAAATCAATCATACTACTTGGACTATGGATATTGGTCAATTATAACCCACTTCATGTCCATGTATTTTTTATACAATTATTAATCATGAATGATGACTTCATTTATAAATATAGTTTTTTAATTTAGGAATTTTCTGATTTTATTTCATTCATTTTGATTTTATACAATCTTTGTTGTTTGATTTTGTAAAACATCACCTTATCTTTTTTAAATAAAATAAATTCTCTTAAAAAATTATAATATATATTCTATTGGAATTTTTAAAGTAGAACAAAAAATTGATTCAATTGTGATGTGTTTCAATAAAAAAATTTCATTTTAATTTTCAAAATTGGGTTTAACAATTCGTTATTTTTTTTAAAAGAAATACATGGAATACAAATAAGTATATGTATTTACTATCCATTCATTCCATTTCCTCAAATAATTAATTATCATAATAAATAGGTTAATTTTTTAAATATTAAAACCACATTAACTTATACTTTCCCATTTTTTAACGATAAATAATCATGTTATATTTTTTAAGGTATTTTTTTTAGATTCTACTTTGTCACATCCGAATAGTTAACTCATGGTATACTTGTTGTAAAAATGGTTTAATGGAACCATTTCATAGTGTTATTTTATAAATGGTCCATTTAAATTCAATTATAATGTTTTCTTTTATTATTATGTTAAAATATAATAATTATTCATGTTTAACATTGAATTTTTACCACAATATTCAGTAGACCTAGATCATGAATTATTCAAATTTTTACTATCGTGTTCATTAGATATTTATCTCCAATTATTTATTCCATTTTTATATTATCTTATTATTAATAAATACACACAAAACATATTATATACAAATATAAAAACAATTTTAATATTGTTAATCAATGATTTATCATTAATAAAAAATATATTCATTTTAATTACCTGAAAAATAATATGTATTATAATATCATTTAAATCGTAGTTATACTGTAACCAATACATTTATTTAGGTACATTATATACAATATTAATTTCTATCATCTATTATCATTAAAACTGTTATGTCAATTTCACATCATAGTTTCAAAAGTTTAAGTAGTGAATATTCATTTTTATAGTGTCAACCAACTATATAAATATTTTTCAAATTTTATATAGTTATATTTTTCCAAAATTATAATTTCTTTAGTATTTTCTTATGATATTTGTGCAAATAAAGTGTAAATTCTGCTATCAAAAACTAAAATTCATTAAACAATGTAACTGAGTAATATTTGTGATCTATATAAACTTATGTTTCTATATTTGTTCTATATTATTCTTTGGATTTTGTTCTTATGGTTTATTTAGATATAAATGTGGATCAAAAAACTTACTTTTTTATTAGTAATGTGTTTTACCATATCCAATTTCATCACATTAATGTGATATAATCATCTCAAACTTCCAAAAAATGGTTCATTTTTATTTTGGCATCCACAAAACTCTATATGAATGAAATCAAAAGAAGATATACAGTGAAACAAAAAATTGATATCAATTATTTGAATTAATTCTACAATCACATTCATTGAGGGATATGTTCATTAAGTTCAATATCTTAAAATTTTGGTTTATATTTTTATATATAATCCTCATGTTACCAATATTACTTTTTGTTACAGCTTTATTATATCTTATTTTATATGTAAACAACAATAATAGTTTTTTAGTTATAGAAATTTTTTATTCACTTCATTATATGTTTCATTTTAACACATTCTTTAGTATTTATATTACATTGATGTACCATAATAACAATTTTATATATGTAATTTTATAATTTTACATCCAAGAAGAATACTATTAATTATTTCATTACAACATTCTAATTATTAATTTAGTCTATTTTTTATATATAATGTATTTTCTATATCCCTATTTTCAATTTAATATATTCAGAACTCAGAATGTGTAATAATTTACACTAAAAATATAGAACAAAAAATAATGAAACCAATATAAATATATTCACCTATTTACAACCAGTAAAACCCAATTTCCCTTTAATTCCTCTAAAACTTCCATGGAACGTTTATAGTATATAGTAACTTATCACTTTTTCATTTTATTCCATTATTAGGAATCTATTATAGTGAAAATCATCACATAATTGACTTTACCAATAGTTCATTGACATCATTTAACCAAATGGTATTTAAAAAGGTTCTATTACATATTATCAACCATTAAATTAACAACACAAAATATGAATTTTTTTATTATTCATTTCATATAATAGATGATAACAAAAATAGAAACACTTGATTTTATTTTTTTCATTTTTTATTATTTAAAACAATACTTTCAGTGTTATGTCCTCCATTTAGATGTCATTATTCCCCTTAAAATTAATTACATTCATTTTTTATATCAAATTTCCACATATAAATACCACATATTGTTTTCATCCAATGAAAAACGTCCACATATTATTTGAGTGATTTTTAATGGGCATAATTTTTTTATTGGGGGGCTTACATAAGTGGTAATGTATCCTCGTAATATTGCATGAAGCCTGGGTTCAAATAATAGTGGTTATAATTCTAATAGTTACAAAAAATTGTAATAATAGGATTATCTGAGTAGTGGTACTATTTATTTCAAAAGGGCTTTTAGAAAATAAAATTGGACCTTTGGGCCATATGGATTCTGGTCTATCAATTGTTGGGACTTTGAGCTTATAATAGAGAAAATTATTTCTAATGTATTGTAAGATGTTGCATAGGAGGTCTACATTATTGTTGATGGATGTAAGATGATCATTAATCAGGACCATTGGCAGAAAAAAATAACATTTAGAGAACCAAAACTAAGGCACCACACATATTTATATGTTGTGGTGACGATACGATGTATAAAATTTTTGTTGTGGGAAGGAATTGGATAGAAACAAGATGGAATAAGGGGATGTTGCAGCTTGTATCATTTTCCATAACTATTCAGGCCATCAATTTTTTGTGGATTAGGTCCTATATTATTAGTCCTATGAGACTTCTAAGGGATCACTCTTACCCCAAGATAAAACAAGATTAATCAAAAATAAAAAAATGTAATTTAAATAACATTATAATGAAATATAATGATCCAAAATATAATATCTTTTTCATGAAATTGTTTCTATTTTGTTATTGGGTTTATCATTATTTTTTTAAACAAATGATTCGTTTTTAATTTAGTTTTATATATAAGAAATTATTTTATTTTTTTGACTATTTATATATATTTTATTTATATTAAATAGGTATTCACATTACTTCTGTAAAATTTAGTAGAATAGTTTTGGATATTATTATTATTTTTATGAATCATTTACTCAGATTGAATGAAATTTAATTTTTTAACCAATATAAATTATTTTTCATCATTATTAACTAAAAATTTTAGTCTATATCGATTTTGAAATAATTATCATTCCACATTGATCAATATGTTTATAATTTGACCATATTTTGAACTAGTGGGGTGAGTGGTTCAATATCAAACTGGTCAAATTGACAAACCTAGGTAGTCAAAACCGTTTTATTATTTTATTATTCTGAATAAAATTTTATTTTTTATAATATAATATTATTGATTAAATATATTTTTTATATCGTATAATCTTTATAATGATATTTAAATAACTCATGTTTTATTATGAAGCATATTATTATAATTATTTAAAAATCTTATATACATATATATCTTATTAAAATTTAGTTTTTTCATCAATAAAGTATTATTTTTTTATTGAGTTAATATTAAAAAATTCTAAACAATGTCCTCAATGAAATATTGTATACATTAATATTTTGATAATTGGTCATATATAAGAAATATATAATTATATAAATACCTTTTCAACCATTAAATATATATATTAGGTGATTGGGGGTAAAATTATATTCAAACCCACACGGTACCACAAAAATGGATTTTCATAGTGAAACACTTCAATAGAACTAAAAAATTTCTAATAAAGGATCTACATTTATCAGTTCTAAAAAATCATTGATAAAATGTACTTTTGACAGTTCTAATAAAACGTTGTTAAAAGTTCCCCTTAGCGTTTTTTAGTGTTACTAGTAAAGGTACCCCCTGTATTAGTTCTTTCTCACAAGCATTGATAAATGATATATGTAAAATATATAAATATATATTTCAATTATAATAATATATTGACATATATATATAATTATGTATTTATATTGATATAAATATAATATATATTTTTGAATATGTTTAGGCAAGTAGAAATTGACATTTACACTTAAAATATAATATATCTAATGAAAATTACTTATAAAATATTTAAAAAAAATATTACTAATTAATAACGTGGTAATTATTATCACGTAATATTAATTTAATAAAAATTTGATTAAAAATAATTAAAAAAAATTAATAAAAAATCTAAAATAAGATGAAAACACAACACAAATTTCAAAGAGCCATAAATTCTGATCTAGACGTCCATTTGTGCTCTACAACATATCAAATCGAAGCATGTGACGGGCTCTATTCACTACGATAAAGATGTATACCTCTATAAAATTTTTTACTCAAACTTAGGCCTTTATGGCCTCTAAAACTGAGTTTTTAGTCAAAATACCACAATTTTTTTAACATTCGATGGAATTTCAACATTTTTTAAAGTGGTATTTTTTCTTATTTTCAATCGGGAATAATTTTTTCTAAGGGATTTCAATTCATATTGATAATATAGCTTTTAAATTTTGACACTTTTCACAATATACTATTATTTATAATCAAATATATTACATTAAATACGTAATTTTTGTATATTCACACAAAAACATTAAATTTTATAAATAATTAATTAAAATTAATTACATATAAAATATAATTATCAATATTTAAGACATATCTAAATAAAAACTATAATATCCATTTTATTCAAAATACATATATATAAAAATTTATATACCTATTACTATGTGTGTGTGTTTATTTATGAGTGTTTGTATTAACAAACAGATATATATTATCTATATATTGTAACACGTGTAGATACATATTAATATATAATATTTGTAAATATATATAAATATGTATAATTATAATTATATATACATATATTATATATATATATTCATATGTGTGTGTGTGTTGTTTATGTGATTGTATGTAATGAATTAATTATTTAATTATTAACAGACATAAAAAGCATATTTTATAAATGTATATAAAACTGATCATATAAATATATATTAATATATGTATAAATATAAAAATAAAAAAAATATAACTATATATGTTTATATATGAAGACATATATTTATATATTTATTTATATAACTATATATATAAAAATATATAAATATATATATATTTTATTAAATTGAGAACAAAGCAATATGGAGGTGTGATATAGGGTCATGCATGCGTAGGAGAGGTCTCAAGTTCGAATCCTGGGGGAGGTGTGGGTGGGCATGTGAGTGAAATTGGGGATTTCTATTTTAAATGGTGGAGGGTGGCATGTGCATGCGAGTAGGGGGGAGGTGCTTCTCAAAGCACTGTTGAATGGGGTCAATAACTATTAAAACCCTCATATTTGATGAATTTATTTTTTTATTATTTTTCCTTTTTTAACATTTACCATCACATTTTAAACCTTATAAAAGGGAACACTTTTATTAGCACTATGATTATTAGTGCTTTTTTAGCAATGATAATGGTCTTTTTTAGCGATGATAAAACCCTATTTTGTAGTAGTAACACCATGAAAACAAGTTGAAAAGTCATTCCATAGACCCAATAAAGGGTATAAATCACCCATCAAACGCTATTTATTTTTCTATTATGTTTCTCACTAGACTAATGAGATATTGAAATCATGACAATCGATGACTGCCATCACATTCAAGGGAAAATGTATGCCACCACTAATCTCGATCCCTCTAGTCCGCTAATTGTCTGGAGGTCATCTACTGCACCATCCATGCATCATTATTGGTGTTAAATCCTCATTATCCCATCATTCATCTATTATAGAGGGATTATCGCATCTCTCATGAATCACCACCAAAAAATTTCCACCACACATAATAACACCCATTGAAAGCCTCCTGGAATGATTCTACCCAGGGCACCACTGTTTTTCTCCATCGCATGTCGCAAACTAAGATAGCTAAAATCTGTCTCCAACAAGAACCAATAGTTCCCAAACAACATATATGATGTTTATAAACCACACAATCATTGCCCAAAGCTGATGAACTACCTTTTCTCTCAATTGATGTCATACCCATCGAAGAGACCTACTTTCCACCACCATACCCTCTACTGAGAAATCCTTCATCAACAATCCATCAGTAGAATATATAGACACATAAAGACACACACACATAACATATATAAACAAACAAATATATATATATATATATAGAAAAAACATTTTAATCATCCTTCAACCCTTCTCAACATGTTAAATTATTCGCGATGTCAGGCAGTTTGATCAGATTCCCATTGGGCCACAATGTCATCTCTCGACTCAACGTATAAAATGTTTGAATAAGAAAAACTATTCTCAACATATGAATTGTCCCCAAATTGATCTGATGAAATTTTTTATCTAGATTAAATTTTAAAATTGTTAATTTTGAATGTTGTTAATTTTATTTTCTCCCAAAATATCACTTCAAATCATTGACATTCACTATCTAAATGAGATCATGAAAACCACCTAGGATTTTTTCTCACTAAACACTTATCTACACATCACAAAAGTTACTATTTTATGTTATATATCACTCAAATTACTCGGTTATTGATTTACTCATCATCACATGCATCCATTGGATCTAGTGGGTTTCAGTTTTATCCAGTTTTCACCATTTCCTAATTTCCATGGGATGAGGGGAGCTAGTAAGTGGAAGGAAAATTTTGACACAACATCATACCCATAGGTGAAAATGAATATTATTTTTTGGAATCTAAACTAGATATTTTATAATATTTTTATTATATTTCCATATTTAGTTTTTATTTTTAGTCTTAGAGTAGTTCTATTAAATGTATTCTCTCTTATTTTAGGTGTATAATAATGTATAGTTTTTTGGAAATTTCATTAATTATGGTAAAATATTTATTTTATCTATTACTATTTATCTATGTTACTGCAATGAATGTCCAAAATACCACATTAAATATACCCTAGGTTAATGATTGATGAGGGTATAAAAATTTTACATATGGAGGAATTACCCACAATTGAAAATTGGGGCCTATAGATAAGATACCATCCATAGAAGAACTCCATCACATTATATAAATTATGTTATAAGACCATCCCGTAATGTATGAAAATTATCCAATTAAGTCAAATAAAAATCATCATGTGTGTTCTAAATGAAATATTTTATGATAAATAATCAACAAAAAATATAGTACACAGGCTAGTAATGTACATATTAGTCCTTAATGTCCTCCAGAAATCCTAAAACAAAGTTTACAAACGCAGGGAGTGAACAATATATATTCATAGTTGGACCATACCAAAGTTCTCTTTTTCACATGTTAAAGGAACATCTTAATGAATCAGTGAATGAACAACTGAACCAACATGCACATAAATATGAGAACTATCCAATTTGATCACATTATAACATTTTAACAAGAAAAAACATCCAATGAAGTAGCATAGTATCAATAGAATATAAAAATGGAACATTAAAGCCTCCAACCCACTTATTTTCCATTCCCATGGTCTAACATAAAATTTACAATGCTCTAATCACTACAATGCATATCTCATTACATGAACCTGCATCTTTGATTTTTCTCATGACAAATTCGTACCTACCCTACCCCCATAATGTTTAGAATTTTGAAATATCATCAGCTACAATCCATATATTACAAACTCTTCACATTACCACATCAAATATCTAGAGTAGTTGAGTATCTTGATTGTGAAATGTATCAACCAAATTCCATCCTCCACCCATGCATGGACACCACCACACATCACATACACATTTTCCGTAGGTTATCACAAACATTGACCGATCATCACTATGAAATGTCCAACACTAAAACATAATGGTTACTAATGTTGAAGGAAGATTGGTAATGGGGGTATCCATCTACATTATTTCACCTCAATCTTGGAAAAATTGGAAAACACCTAGACCCAAACACATTCAGATGAAAGTAATGTAATATGATTATATTGGGGAATGTATAAAAATAACATTAAATACATTGATAATAGACAACACTCCATACCCAATTCATGGGTCAAAAACAATATAACCAATGTATTTCTCAATATAACTACAACACCTCCATAACTTTTCTACTATAAGCTTCCACCACTAAGGAATCACACTAGACAAATGGAACACACAAGTCAAAAAATCTCACTTTATAATAATAAGCATCACCATTTCATGAATTATTTAGTTCACAATGACTCTAATTTAAAAATAAATTCCATTTCAAATTTATACAGCTCATTAAATAATCATTCAATTCATTTAATCTATTTACCATACATAAATTTAACCCCATTCATATTCTATTTTTATCATATTAAATTCATTGCAAGATAACCAGGAATCTAACACAACCACACCAAACAACAACTCATCCACCCCCATATAAACCAACACCACATAATAACATATGTCAATACATCACCATGATCAATACATCTAACGATGAATACCACATGAATAAACCACATAAACCATTTACTACACATCTACCCTAGTCACTCCACATCCAAACAAACAAAATCTCACTAATACCACATTCCACCATACAACTGGTCACCACCATCACTGAAAAATCCATTCAAGATACCCACACATCTTATAAGGCTACATATGAATCAAATAAACAAATGTAAACACATTATAGATTCAAATATTCCATAATTTTTGTTTGAGTTATTTCATAACATCACATATTCATTAGCATGAATATTATCAAACTACTCCTAATTTCCATTGGAAGTCGATTCATCAACCATATATAAGAGTTTTTCTGTTATCATTCACAATGATGTCACTAAAAAATTTATAGTAAGAGTCAAATAATTCACATAAATCCCTACACAAACAATGTCCCCAGTAATAGTTATTTTGAACTATATCATCTAGTATGTATCATAATAAGAAAATCATTAAAGTTGTATACACATTTGATTTCTCACCATTTCCATCAATTTTACATAAACTTGTTCATTATACTTATTAGGAAACCTCATTCTATCCACCCATTGAAAATTAAATACAGAAAATCCCAATAAACATACATAAAAAGTTAGAGGATGAGGATCCCCATCTTTAAGAAATCATAAAAAATTCATGTGTAATGATGGAAGAAGGAACATGAAACATAATTTATAATATCACAAAAAGGATGGTTCAAAAACATAAAACACAATATCCTATATCATGCTCCAGTCACAATAATACCCATACCATTCAAATTGTAACGACCCGAATCTGGAGCCCCTCCACTGGTGCCCCGTACCCGGTTCACCACAAGACCTCAAGCATGTTTCCCCAAATGCCAGATGCTACCGACTAGAAGTGAGGGCCTTGGTGAGTTGGTGGGGAAACTATGCCCTCATTCGGTAAGGTATACAACAGAAAAATAGCAGTCAACAATGAAAACGGTAACAACATGCATAACAACAGAAACCAAACAGCAGAAGCAATGAATATATATAGCAATTACGAAAATGATATAGCAGGTACAAGTATCTATGGAAAGCAGAAAACACAAAAACGTTCTAGAATACAACTGAAATCATGATCAAGGGAAAACAAAATAAACTCCTCGGCACTACGAGCCCTAGCTCGGTCTCATGCTCTCCAGCCCCAGCGTAATCAAGAACCTGATGTGGAAGGGCACTTTCCCTTATTTACACCTAGAACAACATAGTCTGAAAGATGTGAGATGGGTCTAAAAAGTAACGTCAAAATAGAGAGATGTGAAAGATGTATTGCATGACCCGATACCTCTGAAGTAGCTGAAACCGATTGGAAATCAGTCCCACTCTCTCCGAGACCTCAAACAGCCCGACATACCCTGGTGAAATCTTACCCTATCTATGAATCCTCTTCTGTCCCAACCTCTGTGCGACATGCTGGAAAACCTGATCATCGACCTCAAACTCCAGATGTTGTCTCCGCTGATCATCATAATAATTTTTCTGAGACTGTGTTGTAGCCATCCATTTCTAAATCAGCACAATCTGTTGTGAGGCCTCCTAAATGAGATGAGGTCCCAACAAAGCTTCCTCTCCTGCCTCCGGCCAGCATAAGGTTGATCGGCATGGCCTACCATACAAAGCCTCATATGGCACCATCTTAATGGTCGCTTGGAAACTGTTGTTGTAGGTTAACTCCACCCGAGGAATATTCTTCTCCCATGAACCTCCAAAGTCCATGATGCAAGCTCGAAGAATATCCTCAAGAACCTGGATCATGCGCTCAGACCGACCATCAGTCTGGGGATGGTATGCTGTTCTCAAAAGCACCCATGTACCCAAGGACTTCTAGAGTCCCTTCCAGAACCGATAAGTGGAACGTGCATCCCTATCTAAAAAAACGTAGTGTGGAACTCCATGGAGATGAAGGATCTCTCGGATGTAAAGATGTCCGATATCATTAACACTGAAGGTTTCCTTCATTAGAAAGAAGTGGGAAACAATCGTGAGCCTATCAACGATGACCCAAACAACATCGTTCCCTCAAGGTGTCCTTGGCAACCCAGTCACAAAGTCCATCGTGACATCGTTCCACTTCCACTCTAGAATGGGTAGCTGCTGTAAAAGGCCTGTTGGTCACTGATGCTCTTCTTTCACCTGTTGACAAGTAGAACACCTCATGACCAACCCAGCAACATCCTTCTTCATGCCTGGACAACAGCACTGGCGATGAAGATCCTGATACAACTTGGTGATGCCAGGATGAACTGCCCAAACTAAGGAATGAAATTCCCACATCAGCTACTCGCATATGTCTGCTCGTACCCATACACATCCCTAGAAATGAAATATCTCATCCTCTTCCATTGTCCATCTAGGAAGATGGTCCTCTCCTGACACACTCTCCCGCAGGACTAAGCCTTCAGAGTCTGATAGCTGCCTCATCTGTACCCGATCAAGAAGTGTAAAGGTATCAGCTATAGAAGATAAGAAGGTCTATCCCTGTCTGTCATGTAACTCTAGATGCATCTCAGAGAACATATTCATCATCTTCCACTCACCAATGGCCTCTTGAACTGTGAGAACCTGTGTTCTCCTACTCAGTGCATCTGCCACTGTGTTGCCCATCCCTGATGTATAAGAGAGCTCGAAGTCAAAATGTTGTAGATACTCAACCCACCTACGTTGACTCGGATTCAGATCATACTGAGTGAAGATATACTTGAGACACTTGTCGTCAGTGAAGACCACAAAGTGCTCCCCCAGCAGATAGTGTATCCAACAGCGTATGGGATGAACAATAGCTGCTAACTCTAGATCGTGCATAGGGTAGTTCCTCTCATGTGGCATCAACTATCGAGACCCGTACGCAACGACTCCATCCCCATGCATAAGCACAACTCCCAGCCTGATACCTGATGCATCACAGTTAAGAGGGTAGTTCATGCCTGGCTCTGACAAGAAAAGTATCGGTGCTGACGTCAACCTCCCATTCATCTCGTGAAATGCTGACTCACAAGAATCTAACCATAAGAACATCGCCCCCTTCTTCGTTAAACCTGTCAAAGGTGATTCTAGATGATGAAATTCATGAATGAAGCCTCTGTAGTATCCATCTAGCCATAAGAAGCTCCGTACCTCAAAGACATTCTTCGTATGCTCCCAAGAAACTACAACTCTCACATTATCGGGGTCCATTGATACTCGTGCCTCTGAGATGACATGACCCATGAAGTGAATTTGGACCATCTAGAAGTGACACTTTGCAAGTTTATCACAAAGCCGTGCTCTCCCAGTGTACTCAAAATGATCTCAAGATGTGTGGCATGGTTGTGTCAAGTGTGAGAGTACAACAAGATAACGTCCATGAAGACCATGAAAAGGAATCCAAATATGGATGGAACACTCGGTTCACCAGTACCATGAAAACTGCAGGTGCATTCGTGAGACTGAATGGCATGACTGTGTACTCGTATAGACCATACCTGCTCCTAGAGGCTGTCAGGGGTATATTTGATGGTCTAACGTGCAAGTGATGTTAACTGGATGTCAAATCAATCTTTGAGAACACCCAGGCTCCTAGAAGCTGATTAAAGAGGTCATCGATACTTTGCATGGGATATCGGTTCTTGACCGTCAAATGGTTCAGCTTCCAATAATCCACACAAAGCCGAATGGTATCATTTTCCTTCTTTGAAAATAGGACAAGAGAACACCAGGGAGATGTACTAGGTCAGATGAAAACCTTAGCCTATATCTCCTCTATCTACTTCTTGATCTCCCGCAACTCAGGTGTAGCCATCCTATAGGGAGGAATGGACACTGGTGCCGCTCGTAGAACAAGATCAATAGAGAAGTCTACCTCACGCTATGGAGGCAGACCTGAAAAGTCCTCTGGAAATACTTCCATGAAGAGATCCACCACAGGAGGAAATTACAACTATGGAGTCCCTTGGTCATCCAAATAAAGGCTAGAAATCTGGGCTATCACCCCTCCTAGCCCAAGATTCTTGAGTCCTTCCCGACTCACCCGAACATCCCATTCACCATTATGCGGAAATGATTCACCCTCTGGTTAGACGGAACTCACTCTGTGGCGATAGTAGTCAATGAATTCCAGGAAGGAAATCAACCATCCCATTCCAAGGATGACATCATATCATGTCATCTCTAGGACATAGAGATCCCATAAGAAGCGATACCCTGCAACCTCTATAGGTTACTTTCTACAATGGCGTACACTATATGTCCTCGTCCCCAAAGGTGTGTCTAGTGTCAATGAGTCGGTAGAAGAAACGATGTAGAGTCCAAGGCTCTCCACAATATCAACAGAGATAAATCTATGCGTAGCACTAGTATCAGAAAGGGATGAAGATAAAACTGAGGATACTAAAATCATACCTCAAACAGTAGAAGGGCCGGGATCCTACTCCTGATAAGTCTGCTCCATGGAAAAAGACTGTCCAACACCATGGTCTTGTGCCCCTGGATGACCACTCTGAGCTGAACCTCCTTATTGGTGCTGAGGAAATGGTGGCTGACTACCATGGCCTCGACCTCCACCTCCGCCCAAATGGCCGAAAGAACTCTAGTTCCCAGACTGGTGAGAAACTGGCGGTGCTTCTCCTAAACGAGGAGTCATGGAAGATCCCCAATCACCAGCTGCTGGTGAGAAAACTTGTCCGAAACGTCGATGGTGACCCATCTATCCACAAGATCGGCACTCCACAGGGTCCCTCTGGCACTGCGGCCTCGTGTACACTGATCGGCTACTTGATAATGATCTATGAACTTCTAGGCCATGGAATGAGCTAAGGTCTCAGGGAAGTACGGCTCATTACAAAGAACCATGATATATTTATAGACCATCTAATCATGGTTTCTATCTTGGGCCAGTGAGTCCCACAACATAATACTGGGAACATATAAAAATAATGAAGCACATTTATCCTTGAATAAATTATTTTAATCAAGAACCCCAAAATCCTTTCAATATTTTCAATACAAAACTCAACATCCTGGGTTTAATGATACCCTAGAAAGTGGGTGGCTTATTCATAAAGAACACCTGAGTTGTGTCCTTTTTTGGACCAAATTTGGCTTCCTTTACATATGAATGAACTGATCCATCTACATGATCAAATTATTATATAACCCAAACAACAACCACTATTAGACATTGATCATTTAGTGTTGGAGAAATCACTCTGGCCTTTTACTATAGTTCCAATGGAGGTCTCTGATGAGGAATGATTCTAAAACCTTTAAAAACACAAGGAAACCATAAACATAACACCTAGAACATTTTTTAGTAATAAGAAACTATTTAACCACTATATAAATCAAATAAAACCGTCAAAAATAATAATAAAAAGTAAAACCACTCCAGCACCACTAATTTTCCAAGCATATATTAGATAATTTACATAACACATGGAGAAAGATTCCTAAAAATCCCATAAATCACATGGTAACCCAAGGCCAATTTAGAGTTTTGTTTTATAGACACCTCATTCAAAAACAAAACCTCAAACCTCAATAGACCTATCTTTAGTCAATCTGTACTCTCCCAATTATTATAACCCAAAAAGGGATAACCTTTTATGATACCATTTTTTCATGAACCATATTGTGATTCTATCTGACAAAATACTCGACCCATCACATAGAATGGATTGAAAAGAATACCCAATCCTCGTTATATAGAAACTAGTTACATTGCATCAAACATCACATTTATTAATAATTTCTCCTATAATATGTATTCATAACAATGAACATGAAAAAAATACCACATCATAATCAATAACCATAATAGATTTAAATAAATCTATCACAAAATAAAAAATGTATATTTTTACCAATAACGAAAATTAAAAAATGGGAAGGGGATCCAACTAAACTACCATGTATCCATGCAGTAGGAGTGAGAGAACCCTTTTTCCAACTCAACAACCACCATCAAAATAGGGAACCACTAACAACCTGATCCACCATCTCCTCAATAAAAAAACATTCTTTTACCTGGGTAAAATAGATCAAGGCCCACATACTCCGGGCGTTATATGTAGGGTGTGAAAAATTTCCCAGTATTATACCACAAAACTATATCCCATGATATAACATTATAATAGAAAATAATCATTCTAGTAATTTTGAATTCAAAGAAAAAAATTAAAATAAAAAAATCACTTTAAATTAATAGTGAAAGTAAATACCACAAAAAGATGTACAATTAGAGAATTTCATTTGGGAACCACAGAAAATATTTATGGAACTAGGGTTTCTAGGGTCCTTGGGACTTAATTCATTTGTGGTATGTGAATAAAAACCCACAAATCCTCATACATGAGAAACTATATTGGAACCACATCCTGGAGTTCTGGTGGTATCCTACCATCGTCATCATTATTTAGTAAGTGTTCTAGTTTTAATCAATATAGGGGGATGTGGGTCTTATCCAAGAAAATATAACTATAATATTATATATATTCTTTCCACCTAGTTATATAAGATTCCCTCTTGATCTATTCCTTTTCCATTGTCACATAAACAACCTCTTAAATAAACACACCTCCATAACTTGAATCACGTGAAGAAAAAAATATTTTTCTATAGGTAAACCATTTTGAAACCCTAACATACCCATATACATCAATGAAATCATGATTCAATAGATGAACCTGACATATAGAACCCATTATAAAAAACTATAAAATGTACTAAAATCATCAAAAAGTGTTAAAGAATAGATCCTCATACCATTTTCTTGAACACATAACAAACCAAATAATAACCACAACCTCACATAGGGGAGAACCTATAAGGAAATGAATAAATCACATCCATTAATATTTATACGAAATAAAAATATTGAACCACATAGAACAACCCATCCAATGGAGTAAGGACAACACAAAATATAATGACTGAGATACCAATGAAAAGAAGAATAAGAGGAGAGAAGGATCTTACCCCAATGACATCATGGGGATCTAATAACAAAACCACAAAACCATTGATGTACAAGGGAGAAAATGAGATGAAAGAGGAACACCTTGGGATAATAATCCTGAATGGGGTGATTTAGGGTTGATATGAGGTTAAAATTAGCGAGGGATGGAATAGTAATTTCAATATATTTAAGGTTATTGTAGTCCACACGGTTCGGCCATACAATTTACCAGACTATGCCCCAACTATGAAACACCTTTTTATAAAGGTTAAAAATCCACATGGATTTATGGGGAAGGGTGAATGGTTGTGCACCTTATTATAATCCTCTGATAGAGGCCCTGTCCTTGGCGCATGGTTGTCCCACAATGTCATGAGCTATGTCATGTGACATGGACTATGCGTCTGTCTCAGGTGTATAGTTTTTTCTCAGTTGTGACATTATTCCTACCTATAGTTCTCCACCATCATAATAAACTGAAATCCACTATTTTCTCCAAAAAAACACCACCTAATGCTGAGGTACAAATTAAAGACCAATAATAGAAGAAAAAATACATCAAATTTATTGGATTGTTTTTCGTAGTATCATCTCATTATACTTTGTTTAAATTTTTATATATTTTATTGAATATTATATAGTCATATTATTAAAAATTTTACTTTATTCTATCTAAATATAATGTAATAATTTCCTCCAGTATTTTTTTATTTCATAAGGTCGATGTATGACTCTTCTATGTTGATAACCATGATGTATAATGAAAACATTCTTAATATAGTTCTATAATTAGATAAAATTTTATGATGGGATACAGAGTATATCGACAATCACATGCGAGTACTCCTAAACAAATGATGATTCTTCCCATGAATCTTACACTTCGTAATCACTAATAATGGATATTACAATAACATAACAACTTGTATGAATTTCACATGATTTTGTGTCAATAGCTATTTCAATATGATAGTATGTGTAATGGTCTTTTGACTTAAATATTATAATTACTGCATGTCATGACTCACACACATATATTTATTGAAGATCATTGCAACACAATATATTGGTGGAACATAGGGTACATTGCATGCATCATGATTGACATGTCGTCATTGTATAAGCCGATGAATGATTTATCACTTCCATTTTTATGGAAGATTATATCTTTTCCATTTTATTTGAACTTAACGGATTCCCAAAATTCCATGTAAATGGTTTAAAGATGTGTTCTTTTTCAGATAGTCAATGAATGGATTATCCAGAATATAGTTAGATGAAACTGATTCGAAACCTTTTTGATGAGATATTATGATTAAGGGATTATTTTAAACAATGATTATGTGTTTGTGTTTGTCATCATGGTGATATTATCTTCATTTTCCAGGGTACCTTGACCTATTACTAAATAGTAATTCAAGACATTACCAAAACCCGCCTAATGCTAATGATAATGAATCTTATAGGCTCTCACAGTATTTATTTCTTTTGATCTAAATTAAATTATATTTTTATTTAATATATATAATAAATATTATTCTTAAGTCTAAGGAATAATATTATTAATGTTATATTGACTGGATAATGTAAATAAATTTTTATTCTCAAGTAAGAGAATAAAAATATA
Organism: Viscum album; assembly: GCA_963277665.1. Classification (NCBI taxonomy): domain Eukaryota; kingdom Viridiplantae; phylum Streptophyta; class Magnoliopsida; order Santalales; family Viscaceae; genus Viscum; species Viscum album. The sequence continues at coordinate 2,014,469,832 of OY728157.1, forward strand.
TTTGAATTTTTTATTGAGTTTTTTAATAAATATTTATTCAGTGGTTTGTGAATTAAATTTATATTTGTGAATAAAATAATTATTTAGGTATTCCAAAAATACCATGTTTTTCAAGGGACCAAGATTGTGTTCGATGATAAAATAATTATTTAAAATCGTGTAAATATTTTTTATCAATATGTATAAGTTAGTGCCCAAATGAATAATAAAAAAATTTCTATAATTTGGAATGTTATTTTTTAATTGTTTTAAATGTTATTTAATAGATAATATTCATTTAAATAGTACTTTAACCAAACTATTTCACTATAAATAGAAATTTATGTCTATTTTGTATTACATCAATGATTTAGAATAAACAATTGTGGGCTAAAATAAATTATCTCATGATTTTACTTATCCCTTCCCCTCATGAATAAAAAACATAAGAGACATTCCTCATGACCGAAGAATGAGCAATCACGAACGAATAACATAATACATTATATTCACCATGCTAGTACCCATAGATCTAGTGGCATTACTCTGAGATCATAAGAGAATGAGTGGATCACTACTAGAAGGATTCTATTATTGAATCCCCAAAACGTAATGAATGAATACTGAAATGGTATTTTTCATGATCAATATACATAAAAAGAATGGTTTAAAGTCGCATATTAATTTTTTTCAGATATAAAATATCTAAATAATAAATTTTTAATTCATGTTCCAGGAAAATAGTTTTAGGAAATGGTTATTAAAAACATAAATATATCTCCACCACATCAGGATTCCATTATTCCCAAAACCAACTAGTGGTATCTGAGTATCCACACTTAAATTTATAATTATTTATTTTATTTTTTAAATATTCATAATTGTGGTTAGATATTTATTTCTTGTTATATATAAAAAAATCCTATTTGAATTTACATGTATTTGATATATTAATCATGTCCATTCAATGTTTCATTTTAATAATGGTTTAAGAACAAATGGATAATAACATGAGATTCCATAAAGAAATTTGAAACCTTTTTATAATAAAATAGTGTTACATGATGTTTAGATGGAGCAAATAATGTATGCCCCTGTGCATTCTATACGAATGAATATGCTATTAATTACACATTGTGCATTTAATGAACACAACATGTTGAACGGGCCAATATTTCACACAAAAATTGGCTACATTGTGTGTAGATTTCATGTACATATCATGTAATTTGTACAAGTTAAACCACTAAATCCCCTAGTGTGTGACTCAGATACCATAAAATCAAGGAACAAGTGTGTAGTTAGATTTTACCCACAGTGTAATCTCTAAATTATAAGAATAACTATGTTACATTAGATAGAAAATTTATGTAATAAAACATTAATTAATTGAATAATGCCTATTGTGTGTTTCAAAATTTTATAATGGTTTTAATTTTTATTAAATGCTCAATTAATTTATTTCGATAAATTAAGTATTATTTGTTCTATTGTTTATTTTGAATGAATGTCTTAAATTATTGGTATCTCAAATTTTGTTCAGATGTTTAGTCAAATAAAAGGAAATTAATTAATAAATTCATTATTTGTTTACATTTATTTTAAGAAAATAGTGTGAATAAAAATTTAATAATATCTAGATACTTTCTAATATTAATTGCATAATGACCATTCATAAACTTGAACAAGACCTATGTAAGAATTGGATGTTTTAATTTAATTATTTTATGGGTTTACAAGTTTTTATTGGTAAATTAATACTGACAGCCTACGAGTCATCCCTGTATAAATTATAATGTTGGACCTATTTTTTTAATGATATTTGTGTCATCCCCGTTTAAACAGTCAATTCGTTCCCCTAAAATTAGTGTGATTCATAAATACATGTAATTAATGGTGTATCCTAATGCATGTGGAGGAAGTTCAAGATGAGCCAATAATGAATCCAACATAGTGATACAGTAGTGTATAGATGGAATGTTTTAACTCATGTTAATACTGTAAAAAGAATTTATTCCCCCAAGGATGTAGATTTATTTATTGTCTTATCATTAAATAAATCATTAAATAATGGTCATTAATGGGTCATTTATTTATTTATTTCTATCTACTGGACTCCTCATGTGTTAAACATGATTTTGTGATCAAAAAACTTATACATTATGTAAATGTTGTTAATTAATTTTAATCTGTCTAAAATCATTTTTACTAGTGGATGGTTTCAATATGCTTCAAATAATCCTATCCATGATCTTAATTGTTATGTATGATTATTGTAAACTATTTTTAATTCTTGTTATAATAGATTTTATTGATAAATTATTAAGTCAAATACATTTTATTAATATCACTATTTAATTCTGTATACAGATATTTCGTTAAATCAGAGAAACCGTCAGTCTACCACAAGATATGTTTTTCTGGAAAAGGACCTAGATATCATAACCCAGAACACGTGACCCGGACACCATGACTAGAGACCGTGATAAGAAACTGTGACCAAACACCATAACCCAAACACCGTGACCAGACACTGTGACCCAGACACTGTGACTAGACACTGTGACCCAGACACCGAGAACCAGACACCATGACCAGACACTACATATGTGTTGTTTCTTCTTAATATTTATACAATTATGTCATTATAATTGTCTCACCACTCAATGAAAATGAAGAATACATTTTTTATGGAGACACTACTTCTAAGTCACACTATTTCCAGACAGACCATGACACAGTTATTTAATCTGTTTTTTCATTTTTCAATTTAATTTCTAATTGTCATATTTGAGTCATTTAAATGCACTGGCATTATTAATATTTCATTTTAGACATTTCACCTGATATTATGAGGTATGAGGTGCCGAATACATGAATCTTGATGGCTCAAACACATTCATTCCAATAATAAGAAGATAATTTTGGCCTATAAAAATATGTGTGTAATAACAAATAAACCCTTGAATTCTAGAGAATAGAACCATCACATACAACTCAATATATAAAAAGAACACATGAAGCATTTTAGAATCTAAAATGTCATTATTCAATAGATATGAGTCCAGAAAATCATCCCACTATCAACTCTATGAAGAACACGAGTCGGATCTAACAGGAAACCAGAGCATCAAACATGTGATACACTATTTCTTGAAATAGTACTCGATACCAACATATTCATCATCCTAGAATTATATAGCTACATAGACTAACACTCATAGAACTTCTATGCTTATCAAAATATCTTTTCTTTGTTGGGGATTATTTTTATCTTTCGAAAAGTTTGTTTGTGTCTATATAAAAAACCACATAGTCACAGGTATTAAACTAGATGATACAAGATATCCTTCTTCTCAATCCTTTTTAATCTTTTTATTCCCACAGATTAGTGCGGAAGATTTCCTTGTGTGTCATATTAGTTTATACCCACGAAAAACTATGGAAGATGTCAGGTGAGGTTGATAGTCTTGTGCATTGTTATTTACCCTTATGTTGCGTGTGAATCATGTTTATTAATATAAAATTCTTTGTGGTAGGTGATCACCAAGTGGATTAGATTAGGTCTTAGCTTGAGACTAAACCACTTGTTTTATATCCTCTATGTGGTTTAATTTAGTTTTACTATTTTAATGTATAATTCACAAATCACTATATTTAATTTGATAGATAATCTTGGAAAAAATTATAATTGTTTTTCCTTATTAGAAGAACATCAAATGATATATTAATAACTGATATTGACATTACTAATAAATAACCAATCTTTTGAGAAGTTATTTAAAAAGTAAAACATTAAATACCATAAAACATTTTCTTATTGAGCTATATTATTTTTATTTTGTAGCCTTTAGAAAATAATTTTCAAACAGAGATTTTTATAAAAACCCAATTCACCCCCCCCCCCAATCTAGAGTAATCTACTCTGACTAACAATTGGTATCATATGTCTTTGGTATTCTTGTTAAGCCTCTGTTATGGAAACTATTCAAAAATTATTTTAGTGGTTCATTAATGATAAGTAAATTTTTATTAATTATATATTTATTTCTCCTTCAAAGTATTTATTTACTATGGATAATAGACTGGAAGTTGATGCAAAAAACAAGCCACCATTCTTTAATGGAACAAATTATGCCCAATGGAAAATCAAAATAAAAATGAATTTAGAAAGAATGTGTTTTGAAATTTTGCCATTATTTATAGATGAGTATACAATTCCTACTACTGATTGAATCAGTTGGGATGACCGAACCAATACTACCTACAATAACAATTTCAAATCCATGAATTTTTTATATAGCTCCATAGGTGCTGATCAATTTAATAGAATTTCTGCATGTACAGGTTCCCATGAAATTTGGGCTACTTTTCTGTTTCAAATGAAGGAACATCTATTAAGAATGAATGAGACATAAAACATATACTATTAAATATTATAGCTCTAAAATGAAACCCGATGAGACTATTTCTAACATGTATCTCAGGTTTAATGATTTTGTAAACATATAGAATTATCTTGGAAGTGAAATCACTACCAAAGAACAAATTAAAAATATTATCAGATGCCTACATTGAAAGATGGATAAGAACCTCTATCTTTATTAGAGATTCATGCGACAGAAGCATGTTACCTGTAAAATATCTCACTGTGAAACTAATAATGTATGAAGAGGAGATAAAATTAAACAAAAAAAAGAGGATAAACAAAAAAGAAATTCGGTTTCATTTTAGACCACCACCACCAAATACAATGAAAAAGGGAAATTAGAATCCACTGTAGAATGTTCCAGTAGTGGAAAATCCTCACCTTACAGTGATGTTGAGATGTCTCAATTATCGAAAAGGGTTAAGTGATTTTATAAGAAGAATAATTTTTTTATAAAACCTATCTTCGATGGATGATAATATCAAAGTGGAATCTGGAAGAATGATTGCAAATGAAGTGACATGTTTGATGAGATATTATGCTAAGAATTTAAGAAAAAGGGACATATAAAGGCTTACTGTGACAAGCTCAATTGAAAAAAAGAAATATTTGTAAAAAGATAGAAAGTATAAAAATGAATTGAAAGCAAAGTGGAATGCTTCTGAAGATTGATCAAGTGACTCAAAATCATCACATGATGAACATGATAACAAATCCAATATGTGTTTTAGGAAAAAAAAAACATCTAAGGTAATAATATAATCTCTTGTATAAAATTCATATTATTATAGAGATTGGAGTGACTCTGAAAATATGTCTAATGAAGAAATGATTGAATTCTGTAATATTCTTGATGATACATGTACTAAACAAAATGATAAATACATGTCTTTAAAGAAATCGGATTCTCTTATCTGAACTTTTAAATTTGAATATACAGTATAAAGAAGGGAAAATGATCAAATTCTCAAAGAAAACAAAGAACAAAAGATATCTAATGAAGAATTGAAAAATTATATTGAATGCTTTACTAATGGTAAATATTATTTGGTACAAATTCTAGGAAAACTAATTACTCATAAACATATAACTGGTATAAGCTATCAACCAAGTGAAAGAAATTTTTGGAGAAAAATTTTTGTTTCTATGTCTATGAAATACAACTTTACTCCTAATTCTAGGAAACATTCATCGAGTTCAAATTATGATACACTCTCAACTGTTTCATGATTTTCTAGAGAAAATAGAGTAAAATTTCATGAACATTACATAATGCTTATAGGAAACCAATGAAGTATATATGGATTCCAAAATCACTAGTAACTAATATTACTGGACCCAAACATGAACGTGTAAAAAATTCTATTTTTATTGGATTATTTTGTAGGAATGCTTCTTAAAGAGCTCTTGTAAAATCTTATGGTACATGGAGTGTGGGTGTTCAAGAAACAAGATAGAAGACAATTCATGATTAAAGAATATAATAAAAATTGATGGTGGACATGTCACATTTGGTGACAATTCAAATGTAATGTTCATTGGCCTAGGCCAAATCACTAACACTGACTCTGTTTTAATTTACAATGTACAGTTTTTTAAGGATTGAAATTTAATCTTTTCAGTATTAAACATCTATGTGAAGATTTATTTCTTGTCCAATTTTAAAATGATGATTGCAATGTTTTTAAATCTAAACCAACATTAGTGTTTTCTGCAATGGGAAATGAAAATGTATACTATGTTAACATAGATTCTTATGTCTCTCAAAATGGTTCATGTTTAATTGTATTTAATAAAGAATCGTGGAATTGGAATAGGATACTGGGATACTATAATATTCACTCTCTTATAAATTTAACTAGAAAGAGTTTATTTAATGACCTACCCAAACATGAGTTTCCAAAGACAATGTTTGTAATCCTTGTCAAAAGTGAATAAAACAAAAAATTTCATTCAAACCAAAGAATGAAGTGTCAACTTATCAACTTCTCAAACTAGTTCACGTTAATTTCTTTAGACCATCTAGAGTTTCTATTTTTAATAAGATGCATTATGTTTAAGATCTTATAGATGACATCTCTAGATACACTTGGACATTCTTTTTGGCTCAAAAAAGTTAATCCAACTCCCATTTCACCAAATATTCCATAACTATAGAAAATCATAGTGGACTTAGAATTAAATTTATAATATGTGATCATGGACTTGAGTTTGAAAATAAAGAGTTTGAATCCTTTTTATCACAAAATGGCTATAGTCATAATTGCTCTTCCCCTGGAACACTTGAACATAATGGAGTTGTTGAAAGAAGAAATAGAACCTAGAAAGAAATTTCTAGATGTATGCTTAGGGAATATGACAAACATAATTATTTATGTGCTAAATCTATAAATAAATCATGTGATATTATCAATATAGTGTTTATTAGACCTATTCTTAATATAACACCATATGATTTATGAAAAAAAAAGTTTCCTACCTTGATGTTTTTGGATGCAAATTCTATATCCTTAATAATTAGGAAAATCTTGACAAATTTGCATCCAAGAGTTATGAAGGAATATTTCTAGTATATTCAATCTCTAGTATAGCCTATAAATTAATTAAAAAAAGATGTAAATGTAAGGACGAATATTTCCACGTCAAATTTGATGAAATAGATCCACATGAGCATATTACCTCTCAAGAGAACCTAGAGGATTATTTGACATATCCGGCAATCAATAAAAAACACTCTAACCATCAAATACTAGAATCTGTGAAAACATCAAGTTATCGAAATTCATTAGATTCATGTCATAATGAACCCAAACCTATTGAATAATCTGAAATCACTAGTCCTTCTTTTTCTAGATCTATTAGAGATCTTATGAATCATTATTTAGATGCAGTTGGTGGAGATTTAGATAAAGGAACACAAACTATGGATTCTATTAGAAATCAGGTTGATCATCAAGTGTTCTTATCAAAACATGAACATACAAACATTAATGAAGCTATCAATGGTGAATTTCAATTGATGTCAATGTAAGAATAACATAATCATTTTGATAGAAACAATGATTGGAAACTTGTTGGGAGACCCAAAGACACATTCACCATTGGCACTATGTGGGTGTTTAGAAAGAATGTAGTTGTGACCAGTAACATAGTTTTAAACAAGGCTAGATTGAATGTACATGGCTACAGTCAATAATAATGAATGGGATATAAATAATCCTTTTCACCAGTAGCTAATGATGAATCAATCAGAATTATACTTGCTTATGTTTCTCATCTAAATTTCAAAATATATCCATTGTATGTTAAGAGTGAATTCATAAATTTTTATATAGTGGTGAATGTATTTATTTAGAAACCCGCTAATTTTACAAATCCTCATTTTTTAAACCCTGTTTTTAAACTGAAAAATTAATTATATTGTTTAAAATGAGATATAAGAACTCTTTATGATATATTATGTACTTTTCTTATTTCCAAAGGATTTAAAAAGGAATAACCAATCCTACAATTTTTATTAAATTAATTTCCAATGATGTTTATGTTGTTCAAATTTATGTAGATGATATTGTCTTTGGATATACAAAAAAAATTTTTGTATTGAATTTTCTAAAATGATGAAAAAATAATTTGAAATGAGTTTAATGGGAGAGATGAAAATCCCTCATTGATTTCAAATCATTTAAAATTATAATGGTATCATTTTTAAAAAATTCAAATATACTATAGATCATCTTAAATGTTTTGGCATGGATAGCACAAGAAGTAGTGAAACTCCAATGGGTACTAGTTATATGTTATATCATGATGAATATTGAAAATCTATTTATCAATTCACATATAGAGTTATGATTAGAAGCATAATCTATCTAACCGCTAGCCGAAATGACATTATGTTTATCAAATGTAAGTGTGCTTTTTTTTTCAATAAAACCCTAATGAATCACATTTAAATGTTGTTAAGGTAAATATTAAATACCTCAATCATAAACCCAATCTAGGACTGCTAAATCCTAGAGGAAAATCATTTGAATTAGTTAGTTATTCTAATGCAGACTTCAATGTTTTTATATTAGTTAAAAAAAGAATCTCTGGAACATATAATTTTTTAGGCAAGTAACTAGTATCATGGTGTAGTAATAATCAAATATATGTGGAATTATCTATTTCCAGAACTGAGTATATAGGTACTCGTAATTGTTGTGAAAACATTTTCTGAATGAAACACACAGTACTAGATTATGGATGTAAATTCATGAATCTACCAATAACTTTTTACAATAAAAACGGTATCAAAGTCTCAAAAAATCATGTTTCACACTCTAGGACAAAACAAATTTATGTATGACATCACTTTTTAAGAGACAATTATCAAAAAGGTTATATCACTTTAGAATTTATTGGAACTGAATATAATCTCGTTGATACGATCACCAACCTATTAAATTCTGAATGAATTGATTACATCCTACATGAGTTGGGAATGATAAATCTTATATAGTAAGTGTACTATCTCACAACATCATGTTTCAGATTTTATGGTTTCAAAATTCATTGTCTTATGTTTACAGTCTTAAATGTTACTGTGTCAAACAATACGGTCACACCATTTTGAGGTCACATAATTACAGTCTCACTATGAAATCCAATTACAGTCTCACCTTGAAATCTTGTCACGGTCTCACCATGAAATCCAATTACAGTCTCACTATGATATCCAATTATCATCTATCTATAAAATCATGTTACGGTTTCACTGTACATTTTTTTATAGATTTATTTAAATATTATAACTCATATCATTGTAATTAATTAATTTATTCTATTAATTTCTTGTGCATTTTTTTTGCAATCCATGAAATCCCTAAATGATAAAAATGGTAGAACTTTCACTCTTTTCTTTACCAGAGCGCTCTTCACTCAAACTGTAACCCTTCCTTCAACCATTTTATCTCTCTAGAACTATAATTTAATGGCAAGAATTAAATGCCCAGAATCATCACCTCTTGTCAAGTGAAGATCAAACAAGAATATGAAATTAGAACAATTGTTAATGCTCGACAGTCTATTGAATCTGATCCTGGTGAAAAAAATAGTGGTACATGAAAAAAGAAAATTTTCCTTCAGTGGCTTCTCTCATGTAAGAAATAACTATTAAATGTACTAATTGATCAAGGATTGTTATATTGGTTCACAATGAAGAAAAAGATGACATACCTAAAGCTAGTTTCTTAGATTTTTCATTTCTTTCAATTTTATTTTATTACAGGAGATGGTTTAGTTATGAGAAGATAGATCAATGACCATAGATGTGCCTTTTATTTGATATTATGGGATGAAAGCCTGGAGATACCACATGAGGGTATTTTTTAGGAAAACCAGAGAGGTCCCTCACCACCATGTGAGATCTCATTTTTTAAGAATCCATGGGATTCTTAACTAGGAATGAATCAAATAGAAGATCTATAGCTGCTGAGAAAGATGAGGAAACCTGACTTTTGGTTAAATTTGTTCAAAATCTGATTTGCACTAGAAAAAATGATTTTTCTACACTCATGTATCTGGATGTATTTCTTATACATATTATGCATAATGGAAAAAATATCAACCTACTCATGTATGTTATACATCATATGTGTGATTTTTTAAAGAAAATATCCACGTCAACCTCTATTTTCTACTCAAGGGTAATCTCAGAAATTCATCATGAAAAAGGATTAGTTAGACCAGATGATAAATTCATTAAGGACTATGAATTTTTTAATTTAAAATTTACAGTCTAAAGAATAATAATTAGTTGAAATATATGTCGAAAATCATGGGTGTAAGATAATGGGAGGGTCTTGAAAAGTTCAACCCGGTTGATCACTCATCATGACCTAAGGACAATTTTTATCCTGGTTTGGAGCCAGATGAGATTGAATACTTTTCTAATGAGGAAGAAAAAGAAGTGTCTTTTACACCTACATGGAAACCGGGCCTAGATGAGATATATAGTGAACCTTATCATCAAGTCTTTATTGAGAAGGATGTACATTTAACTGAAGAGATTGTGGATCTGGAAGAAGAACCTGCCTCTAAAAAAGAATATGTTGTTGTTGAAAGGGAAAGGGTTATTCTGGAAGAACATTTAGAAAAATGATCTATCTCTAGAGAACTAATGTGAAAATGAGGTATATTTGGAGGAAAAAGTTGTTCCTGATTTTTTCCCATCTACTGAAGAGGGAATGGAGAAAGTATTTTAATTAGCTTGAAAGGACATGGATGAGACTATTGGGGATGAAATCTTAGAATTATCCATGGATCTAAATCTCTTAGACCTAAGAAAATGAACATGTTAAGGGGGATCAGCACCCGAATATAGAAACTATTGATATTTCTAATCTAGTTGATCCAAGAAATGTGGATACGTTTTATAAATTCCCAAGCTGTTTTGATCTAAATAATTACCATGATGCCTTAGTTTAAGATATAGATTTGTCTATATTGTTTCAATTTAAAAAAGTATCTACTCTTGATGTAATAGCTAAAATGGAACCTGACCCTATATCAGATCTTGTCCATAAAGCATCACATTAACATTATACCTTAGTGAGTAAGGATGATTTGAAAGTATTTAGAGCTACCCGATCGACTGGGGTTTAAATGATCTTGAATAATAAACCTACTCTTGTGACAAACTTGAGTGAATGAGATGCATCCTTGTTGTTAGAGAAGTTTATTTGGATGATTTAGCCAACAATTCCACATGAAATTAAAGATGTCAGAGTTGAGAAAAACAATTAACTGATAAAGTTAAGTCTCTCAGAGTTATGGTTGAAGATATGCCGAGAAAGCTGAAATCTAGACCAGAACCGGTTGCTAATTCTATTGAGGATGTTGGGAGTAATATTCCATTGGATGCAGCCTCCCTAATTCAACCTAACCTAACTTACTTATCTGAAAAAGTGGATAAAAGAAACAAGAAAATAGTTCAATAGATGCATGAGTTTGTTATTGGTAATAACAAGTTGACTGATGAGTATAGGGGTTGTCACCAGAAGTTTCTGAATCAACAGAATTATCTTACTAAAGTTTTTAGGGCTTCCAATACCTCTGGAAAATAATCTAAACCTTTCATGGACAATGATCACCTTAGAACTATTAGTAATGAATAACTTCATTCAATGATTAGTGATTCTGATAACGATTCTCTACTTGTGGTTATTAAGAATAGTGAAAGAGTTTGTGATTTCGTGATAATTCATTCATAGGATTCCAATAATTCCCAAGAAGAAATTACTAATAAGGTATATTTTTTACTTTAGTATGATTTTCTATAATCATGATATGAAAAAAAAATTCATTTAGCACGTAGAAAATTGGAAAATCCCTCTTAACTCTCAAGATTTCAAAAATCATGTCACAATGCTGAACGATTTCACTCCCTTATAGGATCAGTTCATGGAAAATAATGATGACGTTGATAAAGAGATGCAACATGGTTGTGATATTATTGCCGAAATTATCAAGCTATTTGGGCCTTATCATCATGTGCAGAGCACTGCAATAGTGGCTTTGGTTGCTGCACCCTTTAGAACTGGTTTTCCTCCAACCTCTTTCCCTTCCTTTTCCTCTACATCGATTTCTTTCACTTATGCTCTGAGTAAGATCATACAAGTTATACTTGACAAAAAATTACCTTATTATTCCACTACACCAACCTTGCACCCTTTGATTTTTGAATAACCCAATTTTTCTTCTCTGTCTGTCAGTTCACATCCTTCTTCCACTTTTACATCTTCTCCTTTGGCATCTAGTGATTCTACTACCAAGGGATAAGTTAAGACATTCAGTGGTAAAGAATAGTGAAAACTATCTTTTTATAGGGTTGTTTTTTTTATTTTTGTTGATTAGTAATTGTAATGACACCACTTTCTGAATCTAATTCAGTATGAACTTTTATTGTCTCCTATATTATTTACTTTTGTACTCTTTTTTGATAATACCAAAAGTGGGAAATACATGTGCACTAACTGCACAATAAGGGGTAGACACATTCACTAAGAATATATATCGCACTCAGATAATTAGTGATCATCAAAGGGGGGGGATATTTTTGTGCTCTTCATGTGTTAATCATGTTTTAATGATCATAAATACTATACATTCTATAAATCTCGTTAATCCTGTTTAATCAGTCTCAAATCATCTGTACAGATGGTTGGTTCCTTTATGCTTTAAATAAACATATCCAAGATCCTAATTTCAATGTTTTTTTATTGTAAATTGTTTTTAATTCGTGTTATAATGGGTTTACATGATAAATGTTTATGTCAAATCCATTCTATGAATATCATTTTTTAAGTCTGTATACAAATATTTTTCTAAATATGAGAAATCATCACTCTACCACTAGTTTTTATAATGAAAAGGACCCAGACATCATGACCCAGACACCATGATCAGACACCATGAAGAGACACCGTGAAATGACCCTGTGACCAAGACACCATGACCATTAACTGTGACCAAGACTTCGTGACCAGACATCATGACCCAGACACCGAGAACCAAACACCATGACCAGACACTGCGTTTGTTCGACCAGTTCATGATCACTATACAAGTGTTCCATCATAAATGTCTCACCACACATATGCAATGAATAAGAAACTCTTTCATTGAGAAACCACTTCTATGTGACACCATTTCTAGATAGAATGTGACAACATTCTTTTATTTGTTTTTTTCAATTGAATTTTTAATGGATATATTTTAGTCTTTTAAATGACCTGACATATTTTATATTTCTTTGTAGACATGTCACCTGAAAGTATGAGGTACTAGGTATAGAATACATGCATCCTGTAAGCTCTAAAACATTCACACCATGAATAAAAAGCAAAGTGTGGGCCAAAATAAGATGTGCATGATAAAAAAGAAACCTAGGAATTATTGAGAAATAAACTGACACATTCGACTCAATATACCTTAAGAACACACTACGCATTATCAAATAAAAAAATATAAGATACCATATATTAGTATCAAGAACATCTTCACACTATCAAATCCATGAAGAACCAATGCCAAATATAACTGGAAACTAAAGCATCAGACCAACAATATTCGGTTTCCTACAAGAGGACTCAATTCCTACATCTGCATCATCCTAGAAGTCCAGAGTTTCATAGACTAACAATCAAAGAACTTCTTACCTTATATCATCATATTTTCCTTATAGTTTATTGTTTTTAGATTTTCAGAAGTGTGTGTGTGTGTCTAAATAAAAACAAACACTTTCTCATTCATTAAACTGGACGATACAAGATATCCTACCAATCTCATCATTTAACAAATGTTTACTCCCATGGGTATGTGTGGATGAGGCCCATGTATTACCTATTGGATTATACCCATGATTAATTGTGGAAGAGTTCATTTGACCTAGGTATTCTTGTGCACTATTATTTCCCCCAATCCAGGGTGTATATCATGTTTATTAGTATAAATTGCTTTGTGGTCGGTGATCACTAAGTGGAGTGGATTAGGAATTAACATGAAACTAGACAATCATTGTTATATCTGCTATTTTTCTTAATTTGTTTTTCTCTTTTGTAATGTATAATTCAAAAATCACTAGATTTACATTGATAGTTAATTTGGAAAATAAGTTATAATTGTTTTTCCATATTAGAATAGCTTCAAAAGTAATATTAATAACTTATATTATGATTAATTTGAATTAATCAATCATATGAGAAGTTATTTAAACAGTTAAGCATTTATAACCATATTACTTATAATAACTAAGATGAATTTATTTCTATTGGGGTGCCTTTTAAAAATACATTTCAAACATAAATTTTTATAGATACTCAATTCACCGCCCCTCTTGAGTACTATAATCTGACCCAAACTATCTATTACATTATTTATCTTATGGATAGAAGATCTTTATGACATAAATACATGAATTAATTTGAAAATAAACAATTTAAATAAATTTATTATCTGAAGATGTTTTATATATCCTGGTTAATTATTTAACCAACATCCACATAATATTAACAAGATGTTTAAAAAAACAAGATAAAATTTGTTCCTAATAAATTAAATAAATTAATTAGGTGTTAATGTATTATTCAGTATGGTTAATTAATTATGTAACATTTACACAATATTAATATTAAATGTAAAGGATAATAAGTTATAATTTTTTCATAATTAGTCAAAATCCCCCATCTTAATATTAAGTCATACGTAACCATTCATTACATGATTAGGAAGAAATCTCAATATAACTTCCTGTTTTACCAAAACTTTTTTGGAAACATATATTTATAAGTGGAGTTCTTATAATGGTTTTGAGTAGACTTAACTAGTCTACATTAAGAGGAGTATCCCTTGAGAGATTTGATGTGAATTAGATGAAATTATTGATGAAATCCATGTATGGATTTTAGGAATGGGGAATCTACACAACAAATCAATGATTTTCAATCCCATAGATAGAAAATTAGCTCCTAACTAAATTAATTCATTTAGATTTAGAAACCCTTATTGGGGTTATTTGAATAGGAATATACAACCTTTCTGTAATAAAATTTAATGTAACTATACATTATGAGTTAAATTATTACGAATATTGAGACATGTAAAAATATTAGTTGATTTAATAAAAGTAATTAACTTATTATTTCACACTTAATTTTTATTCATGAAAAGTACTAACAATATGATTTTCTAATTGAATTATCATATTTAAATATCATCATCCTCATTATTCGTATGATCAATATTGAAGAGAGATAATATCCAAAATGGATGTAAATTTTTGGACTGGTTTAGATTCCTTCTTCTTACTCTAATGCAGGGAAAGAAATCTTCTGCTCTATAATCCTCAATGTCTAATCCTCCTGCTAAAGATAAATGTGAAGAAGTGTTCTTGAATATGAAATAAATTGAACAAAACAACGACATTCAATATCTGATGATTTCATTAATTTCTAGTAACCCCAAGAAGTCTCATGAAATCATGGATTCATATAGAATTATTAATAACATATGTGGTCCTTACTATGATATTTATAGACATGAACAGTTTGAGATTTTGATGGTTCTCTTTCAAATAAATTATAGAGATGGTGTCCCATACATGCCTCCTACATTGAGAGAAATTGGTTGTATGTTTCAAACTCCCTAAATAACTGTGCAATGATATCATTCTCGATTCTCTACCTTATATATTAAACATATTTATTATGAATTTTTAATTGAAAAACATGGGAATGTATTTTATAGAACATCTCTATCTTCTCCACCAAGTAGAGAAGGATACCAACTGAAAAAATCATTTTAACCTTATGTTTCAAAAATAGAAAGGTAAAGAATTAGTTTTAATCCCAAAAGGTCTTAACATATTTTCAAGACGAGTGGGTTATAGGGGTGAGAAAGGAAACTTGATTCTTTTCAATTTTTCCTGAGGAAAGATGGGCCACTAGAAGAGACACTGCAACAATCCAAAGTATCATTGTGATGTATTATGTGTTTTTGTTATCGAGTGAAATTTATTTGTTTCTAAAATATGGTTTTATATTTAGCATGTGGTGCTCAAATATTTATTCAACTAAATGAACCATGTAGATTAAAAAATGATGATCATTGAGAGTTATATAGATGAGTATAAAAAGGAGATAAACTTTAAGATGTAGCTATAGGGGACTTTTGCCATATGTTTTCGACCAGAATGATCTAGGTCTTGAAGGGTAGTTATAATGATCTTGTATGTTACTAAAACTGTTATTTTTTGATCCAGATGTGATAAAAGGGATTTATTTTCATATTTTTTAATAAATGCTTCATCTTTTATAAGGGTATTATTTTTAGGCTATATTGATTTTAAAAAATGGGGTTTCTGTTTTGGATTGCACAGACTAGGTTATCTATATCGAAAATTATGTTACATCACATGAATAATACCACACCCAAATTTTGAGACACCATATATATATTTTAAATATATCAAATTTGACGAATTTACTTTAAGATGGATATTTAGATTCTTTTGAACTATAAACACTTGGTATTTTTTGTGTATTTTTATAAGGAATAATTACAATATCTCTATTTAGTTGGAAAGGTAAAAGGGATGAATCAATTATTGAATTAGTTAATATCGATGTGTGTGGACCATTTAATTATTGAATAATGTTTTGGATAATCATACATCATAACTTTTATAGATGTTTTTCATAGATATGGACATGTATAATTAAAGTGGTATATGTTTGATAGTTATGATAAATTATTGGAATGAAATACTAAATTAAGAACCATCTTGGATGAAATTTTAAGAAAATATAATCAAAGTACGGTAGAGAAAATCTTATTCAACACTCCACTGATTACATATAGGGTTTTGGTATCAAATCCCAAATCACTCTTTATTAAACAACTCAGTGTAATAGTTTAAGAGAAAGGAAGAACCACTCTCTATTGTATATAGCGAGAGAAATGATGACTCATTGTAGTCTCCCATTATCCTCTTAGGAAAAAAAATTACAAACTAAAACAAATATACATAACCATGTACCAAATAAATAAATAAATGGTATTCTATATAAAATTTTGAGAGGTAAAAAAACATTTTATCAAATTTACATGTGTGGGGAAGTGAATAATTTTTTATTGAATCTTTACATATTAATATTTCCCCATGAGGCACAAATTGTACCTTTATGAATAACCTAATGAAGCATGTAGATATTACATATGAACACTAAGAAGAAAAATATAGCAGAATAACACATCATATTCTTTGAGAGATAACACATCTGTAAAAGTGATAGTGGGAGTAGATAGACATCAATGTCGTTGAGGATCAAGGCACGAAAAAGATGGTACAAGAATAGACTATGAAAATCCCTATTTAAGAGAAAACTATTATAGGGACAGAATTAATGATCAAGAGTAAACGAAATGTTATAAAACTAAAATGTTATGTTTTTCAAGTTTCTATGGATCTTGGGTCGTTATTAGTTGAAAATAATGATCCTCTAACTTACAAGGAAGCATTAAGTGGAATAAAAGTTTTCCAAGTGGAATGAAGAAATGAAATATGAAATGTACTCCACATACCAAATCATGGTTTTTATTTTTCTTATAATATATAGTAAATTATAATATATTTGGTTTCATAGGGGTAGATAAGTGGAAACTAGACACAGAAGGAGAATTCAATAGCTACCTCGCATGAATAGTTTCAAATGGGTTTAAATAAAATCATAACATTGAATACAATGAAACCTTTTTGCCAGTTGCAATTCTGAAATCCATAATAATCATACATTCCATTATGTATTTCCATCAATATGATATTTGTAAAATTGAAATAAAAAATTCCCGCTTTAATAGTAATCATCCAGAATTTGTCTATATGACACTACCAGAAGTGTTTTCAACACCATTAGAAGCCAATAATGTATTAAAATTGGAAAAAAATAATTTATATAATGAAACATTAATCTAGGTCCTGGAAAATTCATTTTCATGAAGCCATAATGTAATTTGTCTTTATAAGGAATGAATGGACGACTTAGGTTTATTTACTATTTAGTGGGTGCAAGGTCATTCCCAAAATATTATATGTTGATGAAACATTACAAATAGTTAATGAAATACAAGTATTACAACTTCTTAAGGAATGGTGGAATAAATTTTTCTATATGAAGGAAATGGGAGACCAAAAATATATACCTGGTATCAAGATATATCATGAAAGATCCATTATACTACTTGAAATAATTAAAATTATTTACATTTTCAAGATACTAAAGTGATAAAGTATGGAAAAATAAAAGAGGGTATTGTTTCCAACATCACAAGACATTCATATTTCTCGAAATATCTATCCACACAAACATGAAGAAAAAAATATATTGGCAGGGATACCCTAAAAATCAGTGATTATATCAGTCATGTATGTTATTTTATATACTTTTATATATGTCTCATACACATTATGTATGGTAGGACGATATCACTATGATCTGTGTGACTCTCATTGGATGGACATCTTGACTATCCTTATGTATCTAAGGTGTAGTGTAGATATTTTCATAGATCATAGAAGAGAGGAGGAACTAGTAATCAAAGGATATTTATTTGGTAGTTTCAAAATTGATAAAGATGACATATAGTCACAACTAAGATTCATCATCAAATAGAATATGGCTTCCTTGACATAGAAGAGAACAAAGATGGAAATGTTTGCAGATTCTATAGTAGGGTGAGAGTATATTACGGCATATGAGGTAGCTATGGAAGAATTTTAGATAAAAAACTTCATCCATGATATTAATGTGGTACATAGAAATAAAACATATTTCATACATTATTGTGATAATACTGTAGAGTTCACTCTGGAAAATGATCAATGGTCTCATCAGTAGGAGAACTACATAATTTATAAGTATCATCAGTTGTGGGATAACTTAAGATAGGTGATGTGGATGTGAGTAGTATTTTCATTGAAGACCCATGGCATTCCACTTGATTAAATCCTTTTCTAAATAGAAACCTTATTATCATGTGAGTTTTAGCATAGTAAATGTTGTAGGAATTTTTTCCTTTTTTAAGTGGGATTTTTTAGTTGGTTTCCCAGGACTAAATGATATTTCATTGATTAGCTGTATTTTTTATGTAATGAATTTTAATTAAACATCTTATTACATATTGTAAATTTTTCTATATGACTTCAATTTAATAATTTCCAATAGTATTTGTTTCATTGATTAGGTAATCTTAGTTCACCACTTTTATGAGAACCTTGCGGTGCTATAAAAATACTCATAATATAGATCTATAGTGGGATTTTAACATCCCAGGTAAATAAAGAATAAATAATTTTCATATTTATTAATATTTACGAATTAAATATTAATTTTAATTAAAATGGGTTTCTACGTTCGATAGCGTACTCGATACACCACGATGAGTTTCTTTGAAAACTTACGTTGCACACAAGTAATAAAATAATATTATTTTAAATTTTAGTTAACGAGTAGCCGTTGTACTGGCGGGAATGGATAGAAATAACTAAAATATGATTATATATGTTTTTAAATGTTTTTACATTTACCCAACAAAAGATAAAGGCTTAAAATACGGAAAGAGTTCAATTTTAGGCATTTATACCCTAATTTTCACGAAAGGTCCATTTATCACCTTTTGACGGAGAACCGTCATTAAATATAGTTTTGATCGATCTTATAAATTCTATTGGACCAAATATAACTCTTCTTTAGAATCGGGACATCAAAATTTACTTTGTGTAAATTTTTGGTACCTTTCTGATAAAGTTCATTTTTTAATGAATAGTGTAAAATGTTGTATTTTAATTCAAAACCTTTTTTTAATCTAATATATTTATATGATTAGATTATCTTTTGAATTGGTTTTAAAGTGAAATTAGAAAATATTTTTACCATTAAATCCAATAGTGGTCGTTGGAATTAATTTCACTTTGAAATCGGACTTAAACTAGTGTCAATCTTTTAATACATATTGTTTTATAAAAACATGCTATTTGCTCTGACAGCGGGAATTGACTATTAAATTATTTAATGTGACTTATATGTTTTTAATTTTGTAAAATAGTCTTCATTTTTGAATTCGTAATATCAAATATAGCTTAGGGTGAATTTTTGGTAATTTTCTGAAAAACATCAATTTTTGATGAATAGTGAAACCACTAAGTGGTACTTATAAAGACTGATTTTCCGTTTAAATGAAATTTTGTCATCATTGTGTTTTTAATTTCAAAAATCCGACATACATGGTTGTCATTAAGAAGTAAAATGTTGGTCAATGAGATTATAATAATTTTTTGGTGAATAGTAACTTATTAAGTATTTAATCGCGATTAGTGGTAATTAGTGTAGTTTAATGTATAAATAATGATTTAATAATATGAGATGAACATTAAACATGTCCTAACCTCATTGTATGTGTGATGGCCGACCATGACAAGCCATGGGTCAACTTGGGGACCCCATGGGGACACATTGGTTGGGAAATGTCATAAATAACTTTTTATTTAATGTAAAAGTAAAAATGACACAAACATGATATGTTTTTACTAACACAATTTTTAAATGGGGTTATTCAAGTCATATTTTTTATTATAAATAGTCATTGGAAATATAAAAAGATTTCATACATCATAGTATTTTTTTATAATTTTTAGACATTAAATAAATTAGATTATTTATGACATAATAATGATGTAGCGATGACATCATTATTTGACGATTTAAATAAAATAGAAAGATAATGTAAAATATATGAACTACACATGTCCAAAACCAATTTGATGAGTGTATTTAGAACCCATATCACCTTATCCATTAATTATTTCAATGTGGGTCCTTTTAAACCCGAAACACATTTTCAAATAAAGTAATATTTCTTTGCTTTCAAAAAGTGCCCCTCCTCTCCTCTTATAAAAGGCCCCCACCTCTACCTCATTTCACACACTCCTCAAGCCCTTGGCTCGGCCAACCCCTACCCATTTACTCTCTCCACATCCCTCTCCTCATCCTAGAGGATTCCCTTTGGGCAGAATCCTTTCAAAGGAAGCCTTTAGGCTCAAATCAAAAGGAGTTACACTTTTAAAGGTAATTCATTCTCTCATGTTCAGTTGTTTTATTTTGTTTATCCAACCCCCTAAACTCTTTTTATTTACTTATTTTGTGACAACACCAGTATCTTAAATATACTAGGATTTTGTTATAAGATTTATTCGAGCTACACTCTCACACAACTTCATCAAATGGTTAAAGAACATACGGTTTCCGTGGATGGCGAAATTCTGCCTCCCGAAACGATGATTGTTCAATACTCATTTAACACCTTCAAAGGAGGCCATTATGATGTCACTATTTTTATATATGATATATAATATGTTTATTTTTTTCTTTAAGATTCTGTATTTTTCAATTTGGGCATACCTTTATGGTTTCCATTATGGATAAACACGATATCTTCATTTAAGGAAGTGCAGACTACCGCCCCCTCAAAGTGATGTGATTTGTTAATGCCATATGTGGGACGTGTAAAGGATGGATTTAAAGTTATTATATATGATGTTATACTGGAATTATAATATACCTATATATCATTATTATTATTTTCATTAAAGTATGAGATAGAAATGAATGTAGCGTTCATGCGTACGTACGGCTTACCGTCTCCATGAACGGTGCATTTCATTTCTTATCCACAAATGTAATGTATTATTAAAAGTACATGTATATAATGGATATATATAATTAATGATATATCTAAATGATGAATTTAATTCTGGAATTAAAATATACATACCTCTCATTTAGTTTTAATTCCATTAATATGACAAAGAAATGAAAGTAGCGTTCATGCGTACGTACGGCTTACCGTCTCCATGAACGGTGCATTTCATTTCTTACCTCTAAATGATTATTTAATATTATAAATACATGTATATTCTGGATATATATGATATATATGATATCGAAATCAGGAATTTCATTCTGTATATAAAGAACTTTTGACCACACGAACAACATGTAATTGTAAGAAGTCAACTTTCGACTTAAGAACCAAATATTGAGGAAACAAACATTATTAACTTAAATGGTTACATGGCAATAAGTGATATAAAAGGAATAATGAACTTTAAAAAGGTTCTTAATCAAGTATAAATTAACTCAAGTTTATTATTCAGGACGTTAAAGAACGATCGAGTAAAGTCGGACCTGAGGTAAGGGAACTTCTTAACCCAATTTCAATTCTTTGGGTTAATCTCCTACTTTCAAATTATGTCATGATATTATTATGTCTTATTTTTTATTTTTACATTCTTTATGTGTACCTATAGTGAATACACATAATAGATCTATTTTATTTTAAAAATTATCTTTTTAAGGACTTCGTCTCAATCTCCTTTCATTGAGGCAAATTTCGTTTTATACACAACTTTCTTTTATACGGTGTATAAAACCCTTTGACTTTTACTTTTATACAAAAGGAATATTTTTCTACGAAGCGTTTTTCAAAACGAAAAAAAGGAATGTTTCTTTTAACGTATGTGGCGACAATGACCTTTTCCGCCGCCACGATTATTATTTGGTCTTTGGCTTTCTCAACAAGTCGTAATGTTTTTAGAATAAAATAAATACCATATACTCTTTTATGTATTTTTTTATTGAAAATGGTTTTGAAAAAGGATTCTATTATGTCAATATATTTATGATATATTGTGACTGAAATGTGGAAATGTTATCATTCCTTTATATTGGTTTTATGTTTTATGATTTTATACTGGTACTTGGACATTTTAACGGGTGGTTACGTTATAAACCATATGACGGGTGGTGCCGTGAATACCAGGACGGGTGGTTACGTTATAACCTCCAATGAATTGGGTATGGAAGTCGGCCGTATGGCTATTCCATTAAGTATGTATGGAAATTGGTCGTATGGCTATTCCATTAAGTGATATGTGTGGAAGTCGACCGTATGTTTATTCCACTTAAGTATGTTTATGTCCCATGTTAACTTTATATATGTTATGTGTTCTTTATATGCGTTTTATGGTAATACTTTGGTTACAAAAAGGTAAGTAATGATACTTTATTCAGTGAAGAGTTTTTACCACTTCATGTAGGTGAATGTATTAATTTGATAGAGTATACATGGTTTACATGATTTTGAAAAACTAACAGTTTTCATTCTTTGTGTATCCCTTACTGAGCTTTTTATGCTCACCCCACGTTTTTTTGAAATGTTTTTCACAGGACTTAATGTGGAATAAGGTCAAGGAAGGGGTAAAGGGAATGTCATGCTATATAAAACATGGAACTAGAAAAGTTTCTTTCAAGAGTTTTTTTTATTATGGAATCTTAGTAGAAGTGACTACTTTTTAATCTTTTGAGATGTAATAGTTATGTTCTAATTCTGTAAAACTCTAAACCTGAAAAGATCATCAACGTGAATTATTCATTTAATTCAATATTAAGTAAGGTTTAAGGCCGGGGCCTTATAGGGATAACAAGCTATGATGTGACACATGGTATATAGACCATTAGGTGTGAGTAGTTAAAATAATATGAAGCTTCTTCTCATGATGTTTTCACTTCGTAATCACTAAGATAAGCGATCATGAAGCATACCTGCCAGTAAAAATTCCTCTTGTTTTGGTGTTATCTGAAATTTCTACCTGCGATCAAGTATAATGTACCTAATACATTAATATTTTCACTAATGCATGTGAGTACTTGAAAACTATGATTTACTAATCAAAACCAACACACCATATATTGGTGGGAAGTTGGATATATTGGGTCTTTCATGATTAAAATTTCATTAATAGATAAGTTGAATAAGGAATTATTAGATCTATATTTATGGAGTCTTATATCTCATCCCTTTGATTGGAATATAAAAATAACCATAAATTCCATGTTCATGGTGTAATGATTTGTTTATTTCATATAGACAAATAAATATGTATCAATCATATAGGATGGTGACGCAAATGTAAAACCTTATTGATGAGATATATTGATTAAGAGATTATATTACACAATGAGTACGTGTTTGTGTTTTGCATTGTTGATATATTATATTCTTTCACTTTGGTGACAAGACCTATTTCTAGATTGTAATCTAATGTATTAGGTATTCTCTACAAATGCCAACAGGAAATAATCTTAGTGCGTCACAAAATAGTTTTTCCTATTTATCTCAATTAAATTCACTTGGTATTAAATCAATTGAATAATATTATTTTGAATACATAGGAATACTTTTTCATAAATGTTATATTGATTTCATAATTTAAATAAATATTAATTCTCTATAATGTGAATAGCGATATTTTGTTTCTATATTTAATCTATAATAAATATTTACTCTCCAGTATGTGAATGAAATAAATATTTATAAAATAAAAAATTATTTGGGTATTCAATAAATTATGTGGAGTTCTAATGGACCATGATCACATTTGGTGATAATCTAATTATTTACCAAATATTATATATTATTTATCATCTTTTACTAGTTGGAATACCACAAAATAATAATATTATTTTTATTTTTATTTTTTTAATTTTTCACCAGCTTTATTAAAGGGTTGTATTGTTATTTAATAAATATCATCCATTTAATTAAAACATTAATCTATACCATTTATGGATAAAAAGATTTTCAAATAAATTGTGTACTACATCTATGATATAAAATAGAAAATTTTTGCCCACAATGAATTATTTCTCGAATCATCCTCTATACATCAATTGAAAGAGGACTATAAGCTATATATCTGAAAGGTCAAAGAATGAGAGACCAATAATGACCATCTCATGACATTTGATTCACCGTTCTAACACCCAGAGATTGACGAGAATTGTGTGGATATCATTGGAGAACATGTGGATCACTACTTGACGTACATTATCATTACAATGATACAATGAAATGAAAGTATTCCAAAAGGGTATTTTCAGATGATCGACATTCATCAATGAAGAATGTTACTATGACCGTGTATTAATTTATATAGATATTAAATAAATTGATTATAAATTTGACATTCAATATCCTCTTCCTTAGTTTTAGGAAATGATTATCAAACGAAATTTATGATATCTCCCACCATCATCTGACTTTATGGTGCCTGGAACAAAAAATATAACATCACTGATGTGACATGAAACATAAATGATTATGGTTAAATGGGTTCCAAAAAAAATCTATACAGTGTATGGGCCTTTATAAATAGGAAAGTGTGACCCATATAATTGAACCATCTTTTATAGACTAGTAGAATTCTATCATTGAAGGTAAAAAACTATTATAGGTTACTTGAATTCCAATTTTAATTTATAAGGGAATGTATTTTTTTAAATTTGGTAATGGTAATTGAAAAAACTAAACCATAATGTGTGGATATATATAAATACTAGAAAGTAAAAATTGTTGTTGGAAAATGATGAGGTGATTTGTAATTTATAAATTATAGATCCTATATAATATATGATACATGACCCAAATGGCTAAATTTCTATATTCACAACCAGAACCAAGTAGGTTTTTCAGGGAATTATTATAATGGTATAATCCCACTAATGGTGTTTTAAAATTTTGGTTAAAATTATGTGACCCATGTAGGTCACCATATCCAATATATTCATTGGTGTTTAACGTCATGGGTTCATGGTTATGCTAAGGGGTAGACTATTTATTTGTAAGTCACCACTTATATATCTTTTATATATATATATTGTAGCATATTAATTTTCCAATACCATTAAATTAATGATTACTTGTTATCTACTTTTGAGTGGTACTTATATGATGTATTCGTTATTTATAATTATAATTAAAACCTAAATGGTGTTTCCTCGATATATCTATATTTTCATTTCCTATAACTAAGCATATTATTTTAATTTATTTTTAATATAAATTGGTATTATATGGTTAAAAATTAAATTTTTGGATAACAACCTAATGTTTCATGGATTCAGATAAATAAATATCTTTGTACAGTTGTTAAAAATAGTACTTGATCTCCATTATTTATGAGTTTTTTAAATGTTGTGAAAAATGAGAACTACTTAAATAACATAAAATGAAACCATTAATTGTATGTTTAGTAACTAATCCTCAAGTATGGGTCACTTTTATGTTCTCATGTAATAGACACTCTAAAAGGAAAAGTGAGTGTTTTTCATAGGTCTTAGTTTGCCTCTATTCTATTTTTATGTTGAATATGAAGGATAAGTGGTAGATCCTTGTGATTTTTTAAAAATTATACTATTTTAATTTTTATTCTCTATATTATAAAATTGGTAATACTATTAATGTAGAACCCTATAATTTATATTAGCATCAATAAATGCCTACATTCAGTCTTTACATGAGAGGTTTCATTCAGGTACCAGTTGTGTTGGGCCAGACTCGTAGTAATGATATGATTCCCTGGGGTAGATAAGTTTTTTTCTATGGAGTTAACCCTCAAGGGGTTATTTTTGTATACAGATACATGGAATGTTCAAACTCTTCATCATATATGTTTTCATTTTATCCTTTTATCGAACACTACCCTATTTGAAATTCTTGGGATGATCATGGCCTAGAATCCTGATTCCATGAAGGTAATTTCGTTATTATTATTTTGATAGGTTTTGAATATATTATCTCAATTATTCTATTCCTATTTGGGATTATCCTATTCAAAAATAAGCATTAGAAAAAACATAATAAATGGACTTAAGGGGGTTATAGTGAATGTGAGAGAGACATAGTGATAATTATATGGTCCTTGTGGCACTTATTTGAGCTTAATCAATTGGGCTAGTTGGGAGACCTAGAAGAACATAGTTTTGAATCAGACCCTTGTAGGTTAGTTGAATTTCAGTTAATTGAGGGAATCCTATAATATAGGTCAAACCAAGGATTATATTTTCAATATATAAAAAGTGTGTGGTTTAATTCCCTTTTTGAATCTAGTACATAGAAGGTGCTCAGGTTTTACAATATATGTATGGTGATGTATTTCATTTGAAAAGAACCCTGAGTTCTTGTTTATGGAAAGTGGCTCAATGGGATGGACTGTTTGGGTCACCACTAGAAAAATGACTTAAATATATAGACATATACCCATATATTGAAGTAGTGTTCTAAATATATATATCTTCCCTCACAGATTTCCAATCCTACCCACCCACATTCCCAATCCCATCTCTCGATCCCTTCATACCCAGTCAATTGTTACTCGACTGATCCCTTCTCAATTAGATGATCATCATCGGTTTCTCACTCAAATTATCATCAATTTAAAGTACCCTTCTATCTCATTCAATTTTCATCTACTCCTCCCTCAGTTGATTCAATCCCAACCAATCCCTTCTCCCTCAGTCAACCCTCACATGGTTATCCTTTAAGTTCTTCTATTCAACATGTGATATCTCCTTCATCACACATTTATTGCATACTATATACCTTTCATCACTTCTTCCTCAATATTTTTCATCGAATGAACCTGAATTCGTCATTTAGTGGACAACTGATTCTATGTTCCCCTCTACTCTGTGTGCTAGATGATTTATTATCCTTAGGGAAGTAGACGGCACGAGACATCGGTAGTCAAGGCCTTACACATGAAAGACCTTCACGAGACCGCCCCAACCTTTTATATATACCACACACCACCAAATCCTCATAGTTAGGTGAATATTTATATATTCATTTGTATTATCATTTATTTATTCGATGAGATTCGGAGGAGATGGCACAATAGTTCATAGAAGATAAAGAGAGAAATATATGGATTAATTTCTATGTGATTAGTTCACTAAAATAGGATATTTAATTTATATTGAAATTTCTATTATACTAATAATAATATAGAAAATTCAATAAATTATTCAAGTAGACCACTGCAGTCGAGTTTTCCTCCATTCAGTGCAACATCGAGGTTCTTTTCCTTCTAGATGTGGAATGCACATGACTATTGTAGCTGAGACCTTACATGACAAAGACCTAGATGGGATGATCTGTATATTTTCTATAACACCCCGACCCTAGTTACCCAGTGTCGTTGCATTATTACATAA
Organism: Viscum album; assembly: GCA_963277665.1. NCBI lineage: Eukaryota > Viridiplantae > Streptophyta > Magnoliopsida > Santalales > Viscaceae > Viscum > Viscum album. The sequence goes on from OY728157.1 coordinate 2,014,497,888, forward strand.
CATTGTCATGATCACATAAGATAAAATCTCGAAAGACCGATTAGTTTAGTAGCCATGGAATCACTAGATACATCCATAAAGTTTACATTACATCATAAAGTGAAAACTACAACAACATCTTGTCTCCACACTCATATCCCCTAATGCTATCCCTGAAGGTCACTCAGAAAATTCTTCTTCACATCTTGGAAAAAATAAATCATAGAAAGCGGTGAGTTCATATGCCCAGTACGATATCAATATAGCAAATACTTTCATAAATAAGAATAAACATTTAAGGCAATGTATAACTAAAACAAAATCATTTTAAACTTGAACTTCAGCATAATATGGAAGAAATAAAATTGAATAATTCCATTTACTATTTCACATGGATATTATACTAGTAGAATAATCACATGCAATATCAATAACTACTTTCATAATTATGGAATACAAAATGCCATACTATCATAACCACATAGTCAAGGCCTCATGCCAAGACTAAAAATAATATTTTGTCAAGGCCTTGTGTCAAGACACTAGTTTGTCTCATTAGACCTATCGATGCATAGAGGAGCAATAGTGGGCTCCACCCATCACTTACTAAGTCCAATACATTCCTCATATGAATATTTTGAGACATAACATAAACATTCGTATTGAAACTAGCATAATAAATGTAAATACTTTATCCACAAACCATGAATGATCTAAAAATAAAACGTCCACAGTAAAACATAACTCATTCAATAAAATATGGAAGATTTTATTGTAAGAGATAAACCATAATGGATAATAATAGAAGATATTGAAATATATGAAAATAATTATCCAAACTATTTGAGAAATATATCCCCTTCTTCATGAAATCATTTAAAAGTCACAATATTTTTAAAAATTCCATTTAAAAATATATTTTTGAATCAAAGTGTCCAATACCACTTTGAAATATTTTAAGTGAATTTTGATTTGAAATCATTAATGTCTATATTAATAAATCCTTAAAACCATTATTAAAACAAGTGCATTAATGAGAAATATTTAGAATAATAAATCATTAAAATGTTTTAAAATGATATTTTAGTTAGAGTTCCTAAACAAAACCGAGACACTTGAATACAAAAAATTGTGGTAATAAAAACAATATAATATCATAAGAATAAAGGGATTCATGATATATTATGTCAATGAAAATTATATACACCATATAACAGTGAATAGGTGTTTGACAGCAATGGATCATCAATGGGATGTAAATTGAGATGAATTCTCTTATAAAGACTGCATCCTTAGGTTAAGGATAAATCAATGACATAATTAAGTGTGAAAAATAGAAATAATCCATAAATGATTGGATATTAAGTGTATATTAATTAGAGGAAATTTTTATATATTCTTGTAAATACAACACCAATGAATTGGATATTTAACTCATCAAATGTAGATTGAGTTAAAATTACTCTTATCAAGTTCATATCGATGAATTGCGAATTTATCAATGGATTGGATATGTGTATCAAAAATATATCAACATAAAGGAGAGTGGAAATTATGACATAAGAAAATGAATAGTGATTCCACACATAATCTTGGAGTAAAATAATCAATGAAGTATGCGTAAAGCCGAATGATGATGTAAATATCCATAAATTAATGTATATTACATAGTGAATACAATCATGGGTAGGAAACAGACCACATGAAATAAAAAAGTGGTGAACAATGGAAATCTCATTTAATTAAAAGTGAGATATGAAACCCCTTACTTTGTACCTTTTCTTTGGTTGAGGGTAGTTTAACCTAGAGAATAATGGTTAAATAACTGTTATTGAGTTATACATGAATCATATACATTAATATGATTTCACATATGATCTTTTCACATTAATTTTTAATAATATCGTAGTATTATCATCTTTTTGGTTGTTAACAGATTCATCATCCATTTTATTCTTTGTTATTTGAGCCTTGTTTGTTATGGATCATATTTATATTCCTTATATCCAGAATGATATCATATCTCTAAACACTATTTTTAATCATCAGATAGAATTTATTCTTGAATGGATATGATGGGGAACGAATCTCATCGCATTCGTGGAGATGGTAGTCCGTACGTATGCATGAGCGATAATATCATTCTTTTGATATTAAAATATAATTTAATTGGATGGTATATCACATATATATAATCATTATAATGTTATATTTGTTATTTACTTCAATTACAAATCACTATCATGCCCATCTAGATAATAATGTTTTGAATAACAATTACACCACGATGTGGAGACGGTAAGCCGTACATACACACATATGGTGACATGTCATTCATTGGATGGATAGAATTATGAATATGTTTGTAAAATATTTATAATAACATCACAATACATATAAGATACTGGTGTTATTATTTTAGAATGGAAATAACAATGACAGAATAATTTGAATAAGAAAGAAACTTGAAAGAGGGTGGTGAAAACATTGCTTCCTCTTCGGGTTCATCCTTTTGACATGATCAAAAGGTATCCTTAGGTTGTGTTTATGATCATACTAACACCTCTAGGTTTAATTGAGGGAATTTTAGAGGATATTTTTGTAGGGGTTGGCCATTCCAAAAGGCATAGAAGGTGTGAATTACTTAGTAGGTGGAGTGCTCTTTTATAAGAGTGGTTAGGGGAACCTTAGGAAAATCTAGAAATATTATTTTACAGTAAATTAATATTCTGTTTATAATGTATCCAAAGTGGATTATTTAAAGGATAAGGTGGGTATTGGTCGAAAACCACTCAACCAATAGGTTTTAGATAGGTTTGTGTCACTATATTAACTTTATCTTTTTTATTTAACTCTTATTTAAATAGTTTGACATTTACCATGTCTCTTTGTATTTATATATTATATAGTTAATAAACATACTATATACTTCTAAGAGACCCCAAAGTTGTCCATTAATGATATAAATATCATTATATAAGTCCTTATTCTGATCCTTAGCTATTTAGGAATATAATATCAATTAATAATATAATATTGGTTTTAAAAACACATTTCTGTCAATTTTGACACTAATTAATAATTGATTTTTGTGAAAGTCTTAAAAACATTATTAATTACAACTAAATTAATGTAAGAAATTATAACATGTCTTATTAAGAAATTATATGCACTTATGTCATCAAAACTTTCAAACTATACTAATTTTAACATTTATAATACCAATTATTAGATTCATTCATAAATAAGGAAAATACTACATCATTATTGTGTCATAAATAAATTTAATTATTCCATGTATAAAAATTATAAATAAAATAAAATTATGTAGGAAATATTTCTAGATTTATAATTAGTATTTATAGTCGAAAATATAAGATATATAACCCTATGTAAAAATTATTTTTTCTTAAAGATATATACTTATGTTATTTTTGTATTCTATTTAACATTATTAATATAAAGTGTCATTATCACATACATGTGTCTCCATGGGGTCCCAAAATCGGCCAAATGATTCCCATTATCGGAAATGTATCAACCAATAGGGTTAGGACATGTTTTAGGGTTAGTTAATATTATTATAATATTATTTTTTTACCCTTTTTTATCGGATTTACCTTTTAACCATGGTAAAAAAAATATTTACCGAAGTAATTAGTCAAATTGTCTAAAAATAAAATTTACCTATTTACACAATTTGGACCTACTAATTCTAAATATGGAATACATTTTTCTAAATTCACAACTCTGAAATGGCATAAATTAATTTATAATTAATTTTTGTTGTCAAAACAAAAATCGTGTTTTTAAGAAATAATAACTATCAAAAGACTACCACTTGATTATGTCCAGTTTAAATGTGAAATTATGTCCAATGACCCAAATTGGATTAAATGGAAAATATTTAATCTAATTATACTTTTAAATCACTGAAATTAATAATTTATCACTATTAATTATTTCGATTAGAAAAGTTTTTTTATATTAAAATTTAATAATTTTCACTATTAATCAAAATATGAAAGTTATCAGAAAAGTACCGAAAAAACACCCTAAGCTAATTTCGATATTCCAAATACAAAAATGAAGTCCATTTTGAATGATAAATTTCATAAAATTTTAGAAAGTGGGTATTACTATTCATAATGGCAACTTTGTATGGTCATGGTGTGTTAAAATCTCAACGTTACGTACAGTGCAAGCTATTTCATTATTCGAAGGGAAACATATCGTGGAATCATGGGATGTTATATTCACCCCTCCTTCAATAAATTGCATCCTCTAAATTTTTATAATTGGTCTTGGGAATATAATGGAAATTCCCAAGTCAGAAAAAGAGTCAATAAAACTATCACTTTAAAAGAAAGAACGGGAAGTACAATGTTCACCAAATATAACCTATACTAGTATTACATGTAAGAAAACATGGATATGGACGATAAACTATGTGTCAAGTTCTGATAGAGATAGATAAAAAACAGGATCACGAGAATGTTAACAACAAGAAAACAAAAAACATGTGATGGGACAAATAGTCATTAGTCTCCCAGTAGGAAAAGTAAACGGACAACACTTTTTTTTGTTTTATGTTACATTACATAAGGATGAGCAATTTATTTATGATATTGACTAATAAGATAAAGAGATATACTTAATTTTTATTTAGAGTTTCATTCTTTAATAAATTTCAACCACTAACACAATTTTTTAAAAGATTTATATTCAAGATGACTTGGTCACACTGGAAGAGCTAGAATAAACTTCTGTATAATCACATGATCCACAAAGGATAAACTATATATTTACCTTGTCATTATAGAATAGTAAAAACCAAAATTGTTAGTATATGATCTAATGATCCCCCAAAATGTAATTTAATTAGAGAAAGAAACACAAATCTTAATTTCTAAAATTAAACCAACAATACACCAATGTTAAATAAATACCATTCAATAAACAATTTTCCTTAAAATCCTTAAATATAATCCAAACTAATATTGAAACCCAAAACATAGAAGAATTTGGTTATGTAGTCTTCCACGTTAAACTGTATCTCCAAAGGACATCAACAACTCTTAAAGTCACATTCTTAAAAGCAATTAACCTAATAACATATTCTCTATTATAGGTTAATCATCTCCATAAATAACCCAAATAATTACAATTACGCAATTAAAACATAGATATAAATCCTCTATTACTCCTCAAATAAAATCCCATAGTATTCTATTTTCCTTTGACATATAGTCTTCCCAACAAAGCAAACATCTTCCAAAATAGCCCTTAATCCCCAATTCATTTTACTATACTACTGGTATTCATTTGATAATACATAAGATGCCAAATCAAATTATTATTGATCAATAAAATTATTTAACTAAAAATAATTAGTCACACTATTCAGGGACTTCACATTGTCTAGTGGTAGGAAATAAATCCCAATAGCACATTGGTTGTGGGTTTGATTCCCACATATTTTTCCCATGCAATGGGTTGTCACATGGTCTATGTGTTGTCCTTTTTGAAAAACTATATTTTATAACATTACCAAAATAAAAAAAATTCCTCAAAATAACCATATCATAATTTAACCACAAAATGTTTCTCATATCTTTCATTTTCATCCGAAAATATAATAACTTGTAATTACCTCAAACCCAATGATAATATAAAACCCAATAGTTATTTATAATTATATCCATAAGAGAAAAGATATGTCTTCCTCAAATATCATTATCACATGGAAAACTGTGGGGTTAAAATACTAGATAAAATTATTCCAAATAGATATTCCCCATTGATAATATAAAATCAAATTTTGATTTATAACTATATCCACAAGAGAAAAGAGAAGTCTTCATCAAATATCATTCTCACATTGCAAACTATAGGGTTACAATAAAAGATAAAATATTTCCAAAGTAATCCCATCCAAAAGATGCACTAATACTTTTAAAAATTTCACCAACCATTTATTTCCACGTAGCTTCTTATTTGACCAAGAAAATATCCTATAGAATAGGGCATTCACTCAGGTAATGGCTAGGTCACCAACATTTACAGAAAATGACTGTAAATGGATTCTTGGGACCATTTATATTTTCTTCCTTAGTACTCATCATTTCTTCCCTATAATTCTTCACTTTATTTCCTTCTTTCCCACACTTAAGGAATTTATCAGTTCCATTGAGATACTTTCCTGATTGTATGCTTCCACATTTCCTGCATGATGGAAATTTAGGATTCTTTTCCACATGGTCTCAACTGCCGGAGCTCTTATCATTCATAACCTTTTTCTTCTTTGTTGATTATGTGAGTTAGATAATATATATGTTGTTGATCATGTTTTTGGAAATAATATTTGTCTTGAACGCGATATATTTTATGCCTATCAACATTCCATTTTGTTTCTCATTTCCACAACAATTTCCACCTTTTACATCATTCTCAATGTTACAATGACTTCCTTGGAATCCATCCATTTTCTAAAAACAGAAAGCATTGTGGGAGTAACAATAGAAAAAAAATCATTTTGAAAATATCATGACATTGTACTCTCAATTTGAAACACCTTAGGATTAACCAATGAAATTTATTCTCATATTATATTTAAATTCTTCATTTTTTGTAAAGAAAATGTATGTTATTTTATGCATATCCCATGGGAGTGTCGTAACCAAAAGTGTAGGAAGGCCCATTGTTGTGAACCAGTTCCCATTTGAGTCTAGTTCAAAGTGGTGTTTTCAATTTTTACCCCAAGGTACATTTGTGCTAGAGCCGCCTCACCTGCACATATCCAGACATGGATGTATTTTTCAGAAAACTCATAAAATCTCTACAATAACAAAATTCTCTAAGTTCTTATATACTAATTATCAAAGTCTATCTTAGGCCTATGTGCTCTAATTAGAGTTTATCTAAATCTAGCTCCCACATTTTATACTAAACTTCTTCTAATACCAACTGTAATGCCCCGACCCCAGTTACCCATAGTAAGTGAATTATTTCATATCATTGGAATTATCACACACAATCAAGTCTCGAATGATCGATTAGTTTAATATCATTGGAATCACTAGATGCATCTATAAAGTTTAAATTACATCAAAATGTGAAAACTACAACAACATCTTGTCTCGACACTCATATCCCTTCATATTATCCCTCCAGGTAATTCATAAAATACTTCTTCACATCCTTGGAAAAGTAAAACATAGAAAGGGGTGAGATCAAATTCCCAGTAAGGATAACAATATAGCAGAAAATTTCGTAAATAATCATAAATATTTAAGGCAATGTATAACTAAAAAAATACTTTTAAACAATAACTATAGCATAATATGACAGAAATAAAATTAAATAATTCCATTTACTTATTCACATGTATATTCAAATAGTCAAATAATCACATGCAATATCAACAACCACTATCATAATGATGGAATGCATAATGCAAGACTATCATAACCACATAGTCAAGGCCTCGTTCCCAAACTACGAATAAGATTTTGTCAAGGCCATGTTCCAAGAAATTAGTCTGTCTCATGAGACCCACCGATGCATCAAGGAGCTATAGAAGTCTCCAACAGTCACCTACTATGTCCAATGCATTCCTCATATGAAAATATGAAACATAACCTAAACATTTATATTGAAACTAGTTTACAAAATGTCAATACTTAATCCAAAAACCATGAATGTATAAAAATAACACATCCACAGTCAAACATAACTCATGCAATACAATATGGAATATTTTTTTGTAATAGATTAACCTCAATCGAGAATAATTAAGGATATTAAGATAGATGAAATTAATCATCAAAACTATTTGATAGAAATATCCACTTTTTCTTGAAATCATTTAAAAGTCACACTATTTGTCAAAAATCCATTTAAAATAGATTTTTAATCAAAGTGTCCAATAACACTTTGAAACTTTTAAAATGAATTTTGATTTGAAAACTTTAATTTCCATATAAATAATTTCTTAAAACCATTTTTAAAACATGTACATTAATGTGAAAGATTTAGAATAATAAATCTTTAAAATATTTGAAAATTATATTTTAGTTAGAGTTCCTAACCACAAGGGAGACACTAAAATACAAATTATTGAGTTAATAAAAACATTATAATATCATGAGATTAAATGGATTCATGATATACTATTTCAACAAACATTATATACACCGTATAGAAGTGAATTGGCGTATAACAACAAAGGATCATCAATGGATTGTAAATTGAGATGAAATCTCTTATAAAGACAGTATCATTAGGTTAAGGATAAATCAACGACATAATTATGAGTGAAAATTATAAATACACTAAATATGATTGGATATTCAGTGTATATCAATCATAGAACCATCACACAAATTCTTTTAAAGAAAACACAAATGAATTGGATATTTATCTCAACAAATGGAGATTGAGTTAAAATTACTCTTATCAGGTTCATATCGATGAATTGGGAATTTATCAATGGTGTGGTTATGTGTGTCAAATGTATATCCACATAAAGGGGAGTGGAAAGTATGACATAATAAAATTAATATTGATTCCACATATAACATTGGAGTAAACTAATAAATGAAGTATGCGTAAAGCCGAATGAGTGGAAATTGAAATTTCAAATTCCCTTATCGATTTGGTATCTTATGAAGCAAACACACATGAAAGAAGGATCATAAAATTATGATGTATATATCCATAATTAATGTATATTACACAATTAATACAATCATGGGAATTACACACACCACATCAAATAAATAATTAGTGAATTATGTAAATCATACAAAATTAAAAGTGAGATAAGAAACCCCTTACTTTGAACTTTTTACTTGGTCGAGGGTAGGTTAACCTCCAGTATAATGGTGAAATAATTGTTATTTAATTATAAAAGAATCATATACATTAATATGATTTCATATATGATCTTTTAACATTTATTTGTTAATAATATCTTAGTATTATCTCCGTTTCAGGTGTTAACAGATTCATTTTCCTTTATATTCATTGTTATGTGATCCATATTTGTTATGGATGAGATGTATCTAATTAATATATGGAATGATATCATGTCTCCAAAAATTATTTTTAATAATAAAATTATATTTAGTCTTGAATGGATATGATGGGGAATGAATCTCATCGCGTTCATGGAGACAGTAGTCCGTACGTACACACGATTGGCAATATCATTGTTTTGATATTAAAATATTATATAATTGGATGGTATATCATATATACAGAATTATTGTAATGTTATATTTATTATTTAAATAAAATAAACATCATTATCATACCTATCTAAATAATAATGTATTGAATAATAATTACACCACGACGTGGAGATGGTAAGGTGTACGTACGCACGTATGGTGACATGTCATTAATCAGATGGATAGAATAATGATTATGGTTGTACCATATTTATAATAACATCCCAGTATATAGAAGATACTTGTGTTATTATTTTAGACTTGAAATAACTATCAAAGAATATGTTGAAGAAGAAAGGAACTTGAAAGAAGGTGGTGGAAACATTACCTCTTCTTTGGGTTCTTCTTTTTGACATGATCAAAATAGCTCCATAGGTTGGACTTCTGATCAAAATAAGGCATATAGGTTGAATTGAGGGATGTTTAGAGGATATTGGTGAAGTTTTTGGCCGTTCCAAAAGGCTTTGAAGGTGTGAATAAGTGGGTAGGTGGAGTGCCCTTTTATAAGAGGGGTGAGGGGCACCTTAGAAAAAGCTAGAAATATTATTTTATAATAAATTCATATAAGGTTTATAATGGATCAAAAGAAGATTATTTAAAAGTTAAGGTGGGGATTGATCTAAAAACACTCTACCAATAGGTTTTATACAGGTTTGGGTCACTATAATTACTTTATATTTTTTGCTTTAACTTTTAGTTAAATAGTTTGACATTTACCATGTCTCTTTCTATTTTTTTATTATATAGTTAATAAACATACTGTATAATTAAAAGAGACCCCCCAAGTGCTCCATTAATGAAATAAATATCATTATATAAGTCCTTTTGCCTATTCTGAGATTTTTAGGAATAGAATACCAATTAATAATATAATATATGTTTTAAAAACTCATTTATGTCAATTTTGACACTATTTAATAATTGATTTTTGTTAAAGTCATAAAAACATTATTAATTCAACCCAAATTCATGTAAGAAATTTTAACATTTCATATTATCCAGTAAAATTCTATTATTTCAAAAAATCATTCAATATATATTTATTTTAACATTTATAATACCGATTATTTTATAGTTTCATTAATAAGGAAAATACTGCATCATTATTATTTCAAAAATAAATTTTATTATTAAATGTCTAAAAATTATAAATAAAATATCATTATGTAGGAAATATTTTTATCTTTCTATTGAATATATGTAGTCTAAAATATAACATATATAACCTTATTTAAAAAAATTCTAAAAGATATTTGCTTATCCAGAATTGGATTAAATGGTAAAAATATAATCTAATTATACATTAAAATCACTAAAATTTATAATTTATCACTATTAATTATTTCCATCAATAAAATTGTTTTTAATTAAAATTTATTAATTATCACTATTCATCAAAATATGAAAGTTATCATAAATGTAAAAAAAATTTACCCTAAGCTAATTTCGATATTCCTAATCCAAAAATGAAGTCCATTTTGAAAGGTAAAATTTATAAAATTTCAAAAAATATGCATTATTATTAATAACGTCTACTTTGATTGGTCGCGGTGTGTTAGAATATCGAAGTAGCGCACAGTGCAAGCTAGTGCAATATTTAAAGGGAAATGTACCGTGGAAGTTTCGGGTGTTACATTTTAAATGAACCAAACACCCACTCTCCACATTCAGGTTGATGAAGATTCTGATATCTTTTGGTATAATATTTCATTTAATTTGATTATAATAGGTTGAGATGTGATGGTAGTTTGAAGATCATAAAGAGGGTTTTATCTATATTAGTTTCTATATTGATTGGTCATGATAATATAACATTTAATTTTAATGTATATTTTTATCATATTATTAAAATTTTAAAATATTCTATAAATTACATGACTTGGAAAATATGGCTGAGTTCTCTATTATCTTGTGCACCAGCTGATTGATTTTCCTTCTATGAGTAGAGAACACTTGACTGCTGCAGCCGACACCGTCCACAAGCGGGACCAGCACAAGAAAACCCCTAACATTTATTAAAAAATTTAGATATCCCTTGGTATACTCATTAATTAATTCGATGAGAATCAAGGGATATGTCATAATAGTTCCAAGATGAATGAATGGAATTATCTTGATGATTGTATATGTGTTTAGTTCACGAAAAAAGGTCATTTACATTTAGTAAGAATATTATATTATATTAATAATATTATAACATAATATTTTAAATACACTATGTACCCTAAATTTATATATTACATATTCCCACGTAGGATTATATAAATAATATATTTTTTGGCCATCACTAAAATGATATGGATATGATTTTTATAATAGGAGGACTGTTACAACTACAACCTTATTCTCAGACATGATCATATGATTAACTCAATATGGTGTGAATTTTCAGTTGGCATTACCACCACATCATCTCCGATTGGGTCTTTTAGATATAATCCATTATAGAGGTTTTAAATAATGGTTGGTCAATTAATTTAATGTGTTAACTTAATAAAAAAAAATAGGATGTGGTTCAATACATGAGATTGAACTTGGAAAGGATTATACCTAATTGCCTTTATTAAATTATTTTCTTCATGATGGATAATTTGAGTGAAAATATCAATCTCATTAAGGGTCCTCTAAATCAAGTCTAAGGCTATCAAATCCCACTTTCTTCCTTTAAAATCATCCATAGATTTATACGTATTTCTTAATATAAGGGATGAAACTATGTGGAATTTGGGTGTATGTTTGCTATAATTTTTCCTATAGATCATTGCGTATTCATATATAGTTGAGTGATCCATACTATGACCATGGTAGACATAACACTTTTAGAGAGTCTTAATTTGGTGTTATCCCCATCTTATTTCATAAAATGATGGTTTCCCCTATATGGAATTTACACAATTGAAGTACTTTTCACTAATTTTGAAATTGTATAGATTCACATGATCTGATGGAATGATATTTGACAATTGCCTAAACTATTTTAAATTCTCATAGGGTATAAGGTTCAGTTAGATTACATGTTATAATTTAAGTGTGATTTTTAGAATATAGACATGACTACTCTATAATGATTTTATTGAAGCGAAGTCATTTTTCATTGTACTCCCTTGAATAAGAACCCTGAAAGGGTATGTCAGATTATCATGTGGGACAATTGATTACCATTTAATTAAGGATAATAAAATCACTAAGAAACGTGATATTACTAATTATTATTAATTAAACATTAATACTATAATCATTAATGTAATTTATGGGTTGAGTAACTGAAATATTTTTGTGGTGGGATTAAATTCATTAATATCCAAATCATAAAATTTAGACCTTTAGGTTTTAATGAACTTTAAAATAAAATAATCAAACTTCAAGCCTTACTACCAACGACCTCGAGCTTGTTACATTGTATGGAAATGATTGGTTGCTAAAACCACAGTTTTATACACCATTTTAGAGATTATTATTCTCCAACCATTAAAATTAATTAATCAATAAATACCAACAAAAAATTTTGCTAAGTCATCTATACATAGAATAATGACCAAAATATTCTAAGTAAAATTAACATGATGGAATGTATTTGTAAAATAGATTCAAAATATTGTAATTGATGAAACTGTACTAAAAAATATTTGAAAACAATTAATAAATAAATAGTGTTGAGAATGAAAGTAAAATTGATTATAACATTAAATCTATTCACATATAATATATTATTTTACTTTCTATTTCAGATATTAGTAACAATGTTTTTATGAACATGTCATTCATGATTATAATTTATCTTATGATACAACACATATAACATTAAGTCATTTTATGTATTATTTATTTAATGGATATTTGTTTTCCTTAGAATGACTGGAATTCAGATGTACAATGTTGATCGGATCACTAATGAGTTTCAAAATTTATTATGATATCAGTTGGAATTCTCACTATCTAATTATTCAGAGAGATGATTGATTCAATTTACATAAAATGATTATGCTAGAAGACAATGTCAAACTCATGGAATCTCAGTTACTATATCACTAAACGTGATTTCTAAAAAATATCATCTGTTTTATTACAATGGATAAAAATATCAAGTGGAGAATGAAAATGATTTAGAAAAAAGTATTGGTAAAAGAAATTGGTTTCTGATCAGTTTCAATTTCTTTCTTGAATATAGCTCCCCATGTAGACTAGTGCTAGTGGAAATGAATACAAGAAACAAAATTCATCTATTGATCAGAATTGTGACATTGTGGGTGTTAAAAATCTTATGGAATACGTGATACCCCCGTATATCTAGGAATTAAAAAAATGATAAATCGTTAGTTTTTCATTTGAAAACATCATAAAAAATAAATGTATGGATTTAGTAATAATACGATTGAATATATAAATATATTTATTAAGGATTTAATATGTATTGATGAATGTATTCTAGAAAATTATTACTTGGAATTAATGATGGTTGAAAAATTTGGATTTTTATTTACATATATCCATTCTATCCAAAAAAAATTTCTCAAAGATGTAGAGTTGAGTATGAGAAAAAATGTGTGATATCAAGGTGGAAACCTATTAATTATGGTACTCAATCCCATATAACATAGAATGTGAAGTGTCACATTCCTGTAATTATCATTATTAAAAAACATATTTTTTCATAATAGCTGTTGTGAAATATCAGATGGAATAAAGATGAATGGAAAAAAGGAAAAATATGAAATGCTAATGTAAATATGTTATCATGGATGAATTCATATAGGTTTCATCCTAGTGTTTTAGCAGAACTATGAAAAGTTATATTAGGATTATAATGTGTTGGTTTCAACCTATTTCCTAAATGCATACTTCACATAGTACTTGTCCACTTTTTAGTCATATTTAATAAAATCATATATTTGGTTGAAGAATCCATTTACTATCATGATTATATTGATATTTGTACCCTATAATTCATGAAATGAAAATGAAATATACTAAAATCTAGTAATGTATGTGATAAAGGATCATTTATTGTTCTTGAGTTAGCATATGATACAATTAAGATGTAGTAATTTATGCTTCATGTAGGTTAACTATGTATGATAATTGATTTACCTAATTATGGAATGATGTAAGGTCGGATTACAAAGGGGAAATTACCAATCCTTTCTTGTAATTAGATTTCATGTTCCCAAAGATTAATGATTTGATAAATATTCATCTTCATAGGGAAACCATGATTTCTACAAATGGATCATCCATAAGAAAAAATAAGAGATGATTGATAATGTCGATGAGACATATAAAACACCTACACAAATGTTAAGGAATGATATTGTTAACAAACATAATAATTTCAATTTTGTTCATGGAAAATACTAATCAAATATTTTAAAGAAAAATAACATTAATTCAAATTACTATACATATCAAATGAAGAAACGTATATTCTTTGAGATACTGTATTGGTAATCTAATTTATCAAATCATTATGTTTATGTAATTCATCCTAAGAAAAACATTTATGAGATTTTACTTGCTACTCAAATAGATGTCAAAGGGAAAAACAAAGTATTATTTTCAAGGACATACTGATTTTGGGGATTGGGGAATAAGAGCATGAGTTTATTCTATGTTAATTGGTTAAAATAAGTGGAAAGTCCCTTTATCATGTTCTTTGACAAAAAATCTGGACAAAAATAATTTCAAAAGCTATTGGAAATTCTAAATGTTGTAGATGGTTATTTATGTAACATTTCAAAAATGGTGAATAAAGAATATTGGAAAATAAAATATCTTAATACCCGGGATTGCAATGACTTTTTAAATGAGTTTATTAACATTTCCATTATACATTTACTATGACATAATTTTAATATTGTTTTTATTAAGAAATGTCATTATTATTGAGACCATTGTTCCAAAAGACTAAATAAAAGTGCTGTTTGTAAAATTTAGAGAGATGAACTGATTATTGTTTGAGGCATGGATAAAATTTTCCCACCATGATTTTCATATATATGTTACATATTACAGTTCATAGTTACACAAAAGTTCTATTTTTCGTCCTGTTTCGAGTAGGTGGATGTACTAATATAAATAATGACGTATACATAGAAATATTTTTAAAAAATAAATATCATCTCAAAGGATCTACAATGGAAGACAATTTAGAAAATGATTACATGGATTTATGTTCATCATATATGGCTAAAGTCACTACAAGGTTTAGTCGAATAATGAGAACTAAATATGAGAAAGATTATACAATTGATCTGATATTTCCTTCACTTCCCCAAATAGGGGGGATATTTGGATTGTTCTCATTTCATACATTATGTGGGTCATATTAGGAAATAGATTATAATTATTATTCAACTATAGAGTTATTGATAATTAAATCACGTATTTAAACTAATAAATATCCATTTTTGGTTTTATGATTTCATTATAGCATTTGATCTTCTAATGATTTCATATTTTTTTATAACATTTAAAAATTACAAAAATGAGACATCATTATGTATCTATTTGGAGGACGAAATAATTTTACACCGAATAACTTTCTACTTGGTTAATTTAAAAGGTAATATATTTCCTTTTATTTCACATTACAAAATCATAGGTATCTATTTAAAATTTGATGATGGAATATTCCAGGTTATAACATTATTAATTATTGATTTATCAGATGAAATAATGAGAATTTTCATTTGGTCCAAAAACTGTTGTATGTGATTGTATGAAAATGGATTTTAGGGGATTTAAATTCATTAAACGTAGTTGTGTATCTAAAATGGAAATGTTGCAACGAAGTTTCACACTATGTTCCACAACAGATTATTATGTGGTTACATTTGACAATAAACTTCGATCCGAAAATATATCATATTACGGGGTTCTCCAAAGAATCACTTTTGTATATTACTATGCATATGGTCATGTCTCAATGATGAAATACATGTGGTTGGATTTAAGGACCTAAGAACATGTATATAAAAAAATGGGTTTTTTGGTGGTTGATATGAACAATTAGGTTCATACTGATGAACCTTATATTATTTCCTAACAATTTAGACATATATTATATATAATTGACCCTTGAAAAAACAATAGAATTATTATTGATATCATTCCTAGAATTATTTTTGACAAAGGAATGAATGATAATGTTTTTTTGGATGAACATGTCAATATTTATTCAAGTGATTCATTCGAGGACACATTTGATTCAGTTATTATAATAGTCTATGAACTAAAAATAGTCACCAAAGACACATAGTGTTGACTCATTAACAGGTATTCACTTTATATTGATTCAATATTGTATTTGATTATTTAACATACACATAAGATATAAAATTCAAATCTATATCCCCCAATTATATTTCATGAGATATGATTGGTCTTTTTAAATAAATTGATTATATTGAATTAAATATCTATTCGGAAGCTGGAGAATCTAGATTGAGGTGCATCATTCTTGTCAAATTATCCTAAATGATTAAAATAAGAAAAAAAACTAAATACATAATTATATAATACATATCATGATAAAAAATGAAATAATATAAACTAAATTTTGAATAATTGAAAAGAAACATAAAATGGAATACTAAATGAAATAGTAAGAAAACATTGTTAACTTGGTTTATAAAAATTCATAAGTTACCAAATATAAACTAAAAAAAAGCTATCGAACCACCAAATCATCATGTTCAAAGAATAATTTATTATAAAATAAAATACAATATATATAAATGATAATAATTATATTTATTAAATTCATTAATGTAAACACTGCAATAAGAGTGATAAATTTAAGAATGTGTCAAATGTTTATTGTGGAAACTAGTTTTAAAATTGCTTGAATGAAATGAAAATAAATGATAGAGATGCGATTTTTTTGGAGGAAACTTACTATAAAGATTTATCATAAATTTTATATATTGGAGAACATGGAATCATATAATTGGAATTTTAAACTATTATACATGTTCATGGTAGTGTAATCAACCAAATACATATATAACAATTATGTGCAATTAAATTTTTTCTTTTAAAATTGTAAATATCATTATGATAAAAAAAAGTTGAATCAAGTTCACACCGTATCTACTAACTAGGTTTAGTTATTGAATAATATTTTTAATATAAAAATACCAAACAATATACTATACAAAATACTTTTTGATGATGTGAAAACCGATTTTACAATTCATACCTAATTGTATGAGGAGATGATGGTCTCTCTTATAATGGTGAGTTGGAATGAGAAGTATGATTTTTTTTAATTGTATGTGTAGTAGAGTGTATATTAATAACCTTTTTGGGATAATGAATCTAAAGAAAATATTAAAAATTTACATCAAGAAAAATATAATTAATATCAATAATTAAATTATTACATATATCTTAGAGATTAATTTGATAATATTGATATTTGGGGGAATATTTTCCAGCCAACCTAATAATATTTTTTCAATTGTCTTTAGTGATATTTTATAATGTATTACATTATTTAAATTTATATGGTTAACTTAAGTAAATGATAAAAATAATGTAGTTGAGAAGAGTGAATCATTTATTAATGTTGGTAAATAATTATAACACAAAATATGGAGCCAAACAAAAAATGTGCTAGAAATTATGATAATGATTTTTTAATAACATTGTATGTTCATGATAGTATAATAAAACTTATTAGTATCATAAAAATTTGATAATTTAATTTTATATTGTATAGACCTTGTGCCAATACATGAACCTATTGATTATGGGAGTGTTTTCATGGGTATATCAAAAAAATAATAATATAAAAAATAATATATCAAAAATGCAATGACAATATATTATAATTGAAATGTTTCAAAAGATACTAAGTTGATGACTTTTAATATTCACATTTACCTGTATGCTCTATCCATGCTTCCTTACTACATGCTGTTTTATATCAACACATTTCTTCAAAATTTTATATGTTATGATAATAATGTTGAAAAAACATATTTAGAACAAATATTATAATAAGGACATTAAAATAAATTAGTATAAAATAAACCAAGAATAGATTTGGTATGAATAACTATTTAAAGGTATAAAATGGAAGTGATGCATGAAAATGAAGAAATACTCTGAAAAAGATAATTTATTATCACAAGATTGTGTATGAGAATATATAATCTGAATAATATATAATTCACATGACTATTTTTTGAATAATTGTTTTTTAAATAAGTAAATTTATTTCTATATGAAGTACCATGTTTCATAATGTCTATAATCCCAAAAAAACATCATCACACAAAAAATTACCCTATTTCACTAAGACTCTTAAAAACACTAATTTTGGTTATTTCACAATTAATAACCAACCAAAGGTAATAATAATGAATCATCAACCAACACTCATTGTTTATATAGGGGAAAGTATTCTGGTACCCAACATCCTTCAATTTATATCCATTCTCGACACTGAAAATATTTAATTGGTAATGAGATAAAATTATTATGATTGCATAAAATATATTCTTATTCCACCCTCAAATCCTCACATGAGAGACATTTCATGGAACCTATGTCTGTCCAAATCAGATAAAACCCAACCTATATGTTCAAACCTTGTAACTAATTCTCCTATGTCAAATTCATAGGTTCTCTTTATGTATAGTCCACTATATGGATGCCAAGACAATCCATGGTGGTCCAAACTAGGGGATTATACACCATACCAATTTTCAGATTTAGTGATATGATTGGTCTCGATAATATCACCTAATCTATTTTTATCCATCATTAAACCACATTGAAAAACCATAGTCACATTTTGAACTTTTTAATTTAATTCTATCAATATTATTCTCATGCAACATATAAATATATAAGTAGAGAAAATTAACACATTTAATCAATCTATAAGCTTCAATGTTGTATTTTAATGTTGTTTAATTAATGAATAAATAAAATTAGTTTCCTGAATTGGAGTATGATTTTCTACAAGATGGAATATAAATTTGTGTCGACTTTATTGTTGTGAAATAGAAACATATCAAACTTTAATGATACAAATTTTAGGAAACTTAAGTAAGTAGTTTTATGGATGCTATAAACAACTACTAGTGTAATGTGGTTCTTATATTCATTTTTTATGTAATCACTATTAGTGTTTCCAATTATACAATAATAGTTCAACTGCTATTGAAAATTTGAATTCTATTACAATGTGATAATGTTATTAAATAATACAAACATGAAAGTATTTAATCATTATTAGTGTAATGATGATAATAATATTTGATGTTGTAGAACTTTTATGACCAAATACTAATATTGTATACAATAAAGTCATGATACTGAAATTATGACACAATATCACTAATACTAATGATAAAAAATATGTGAATATTAATTCTCCAATAGTAATTAAGGTATTGTTATAGTATTATTACGATGATGGTGATATGTTTCCTCTATTTTTTTGTTTTATGTTAACGTTGTAAACCTCCATGTAATAATATATATTTTATAAATGTTAATGTTTCTAATCATATATAAAAACAATACACATCCATATAAAAGGATATTGAATGTTATTATAGAATAAAGCAGTAACTTTAATTAAATTACAGAAATTTCAAATAAATTAACATTGTGGTAACTAAATATCGACATGTAATGAACTTATTATTTTGATGTTGATATCTCTTTTCATTATAAATAATTTTTCAGGAATTAATTTGATTTCAAAGTCAACTTGTTTTCTTATTTAAAATTTTTATTATTTACATTTATGTTAGAATGACAATTTATATTTTCTAGTCCAAATTTCAGATTATAAAAAATTTATATGTATAAGAATACATTGAAATGCACAACCTATAAGAGATTTAGGAATGTCTCATATTATCACCACTGTATGTACAATTAATGTTTGGATATTAAGATCCATCATATTATTCATCTTTTTATTATTCATTTTATTTTATCATCCATGTAATTTTTGGATAAATAATCGTGGAGATGATTGGATTATGATAAAGAAGATGTCTGTATGGTGAGGCTACTAGTATTAAAAATTATATGGTTTCGCCTACCACTATGTTACTTTGTTCATGTGAGTTCATTTTGTTAATCATATTATCATCCCACTTCAGTCACCAGGAGGTCATCCTTCGATTATTCCCCGTCAATATTTTTATAACCACCATTTAAATTTCCTTTTCCATTTGAACCCACATAGGATGGTATTTCTCAAGATCACATACCTTCTTGTTAACCATTCACACCATCTAATATACAAAGAACTACTCCCCCATATATCCCACTATTATATCAATAAACTTATCCAAAATCATCTATATAGTGATATCAATTTGGTTTTCCCGACTATTAGTAAATTTATTATTAGTGACTATACAGAGTATTCCTACTAAAGATATCCAAACTACTACATAGAATACTCCCCCTCCTCTAGACACAAAACTTCAGGGGTTAACTGATCACTCATCTACTGGTATGTGTGTAAACATTAATATTTGTTATTAATGATAAAACATAATATATTATTTTCTATTATTAATTTTATTTAATGGTTATCCATAACATGTACTAGATGATGTGGTCGCAATAAAATGTCATATTCCAGGAATAAACAACAAAAATCATTATTGAATACACCACAGATAGTGATATAATTCAATATAATGGTACAAAATTCACAATATTTGTAGGATCAATTTAAAAATTTAAAACTACAATTATAGTTGAAAAAATAAGTTGGAGGGAAGTGAGAGACCAAATAATGAATTGTTTTTTTGCAAATATTTTGGTATGTAATATTAATCACATATATATATATATTAATTTATAAAATTTTATTAATAAATATTCTTTATAATCTATATATGATATAATTTTTATAAAGAGAATATTTCCAAAGACATATGGTTAATGGAGTTGGGTTATATTTGGACAGGGTTTAAGAATGACTTGTATGTTGGTTGAAAAGGGAGAGTTGATAAAGAGATTGAAGAAATATTGATAATACATGATTTATAAATATCCTAATATAGAGATATGATCAACTACTCCAAGAGTGTATAATATATGTTATTAGTTAAATTTATATATGTAATAATTTATTTATTTTAATTATTTATTTATAACATATATATATTATTTATGTTAATAAAATTATATAATTTTTTGTTTATAGGGTAAATTATACATAAATAAAATAAATAAGAATTAAATGATATTTATTCTCACTCTTGGACAAACATAAAACCAATATCACGAGAAATAAAAGGTAAATTAACATATTAAATATTCAACATAATTTTTATGAACTATGGATTTATTACAATTAATTTTTCAATTCTCTTTCAAACTTGTTTGTGATTTTATATGTCTATTTTTTTCGACACATCTATTCTCAATTTCCTTCATTATCATGTTTATTTTAACATCAATGTTTATTCTTATATGGGAATCATTATATTGATTTCATTCACACATTTACCCAATTATTTTTACACATAATATTACAAAACTAGTTTAATATTACATTGGTTCCACTTGTTATTATATGTTCTATTAGTATTCTAATTTAATAAAAAATAACTAGATAATATATTGAGTTTTTATATGCAACTGGTTTGAAGTTAATTTTCAACCATTTTATTTTTATCTTCCTTATAGAATGTTATTATTTTTTAAACTCCTTCTTCATAAGACATAAATATTCCATTATTTACATATGATTATTCCTCTTTTTAATTATTAATTGTTAATTCAAGGAAAATGTAAACTAATTTAGTGGCTACCAAGTATCATATAGTTATAGTGAAAAGTTCCCTAATTCATTACAAATATACTGAAATTATTCAAACCACTCTTACTTATTCTATCATTTTTCTTAAGACATAATCCTTCATGAACATGAAATTCAGAATATTTTTTATGATTTGAATTCATATAAATAATATCATAAATTTTGTATTCATTAATATCATTCCCTAAACCAATTTTTTTCAGTCTTCCACTAATTCTTCCATCTGTTATAGTGATGATGATTTCTATGTTTTGTTTGTCGTATTATTTTATTGTATGGAGTCCCACATTCTTTTATCCTTTCAATAATTCTTAGATTAAATTATCCCAGTTTTCTCTATGATATTTTAAATTCCATCATCGTTATCTATTGACTTTGGGTGATATTTTTTAAAAAACACACATTGACGTCCCCTTGGTTTTCTAGGGTAATAGTATCTATAATTTTAGTGAATTTTTGTATCATGAATTCATATTAATACTTTAATGGAATGAAGATATTGTTTCTCTGAGTTTAATGGAATAAATTTGAAGAATAATCATTGATCATATGACTCAACTTTTATGAGATGGTTTTTGTAATGAAATTTCATATTTATCTTTTATCTTTGTCAATCATCACACCTTTAAATAGGTTTGTCTTGATTCACCCAAACAAGATGCAAAATATTTTTACTTCTATAATTTATTAATTTTTAGAGTTTCAATGATCCCTAAAAAAATATTCAAAATATAAATTTTAAGATTTATTATATGGATTTTTGAATTTCACATTTTATAAGGATTGAATTGCATTATATTCCATGGCAATTTTCACATTTTTTTCAAGTTGAAAATGCAGTTGTAAAATTTTAATTCCAACTCAATATCCCTAAGTGAGGAACATTGCATCTTATTCTAATTTCTTTTGAAAAAAAATACCAATGAAATATTTTTGTTATTATATAATGTGTGTGTAAAATTATTTAATTCTTTGATTTAATGAATCGTTAAAAACATTTTATATTAGTAATAGTTTTATCAATTATACTTTTTAATATATTGGTTTATATAATATGTAAACCATATCACCCATGTTAATATTCTAGGACAAATTTATAATGTAATGGAAATATCTATCACAACATGTATATGAACGTTATATAAAAGATTTCTAATGTGTTTTTAATCTGGAATAATATGTTTCATAACATTTACAAGATCAGGAATATAGATTTTTTAACTTTCCATTTTTTACTTGTTGTACACTAATTAAAATAGGTATATAACCCATGATTTATAATCTATAATACTTCTATGAAATAAATTAAATGAGTAAAAATGTTTTATAATATTAAATATTCTTTTTATAAATAATAATTTTAATTCTTTTTTAGGTTATAATCAATGTATTATTAATTTTTAAGATGTGATCTCTTTATAATCTTAGTTGAAGATTCAACAATCTATCAATACACACGATTTCATATATCATATAGACAAAAAAAAGATAAATAAAACTGGAGGGACATTAAAATCATGTATACAATATAGTGTATCATAAATCTATTCTATTTTTAGCCTCTAGTTCCTACGAAAGCAACACATTATATGTGAGAAATCCATCAAAAAATATAAAAAACAACACATTAAATAATTATCACATAAATTTTGAATCCCTCCATATAAATAAATCTGATTTTATTATTTATAATTGAAAAAATAACATATTTCCTAATATTTGATAACAAACTAGGAAAAAATAGTATACATTCCATCTATTTTAATAAGATGATATTATATAATGATATCATAAAATCCTTTACTTCTTCATCGACAACCTTTTGTGTCATTTTTATATCAATATCATATCGATCTCAAATTCCATCTTAAGTTTAATACAATAAAATTCATTATCTAATGTAATCCATTTTCATGTATATTACACTATTTCATGCATGTATTATACTTATGATAATATTAATACAACATTCTTCTATCATTTTATTGTCTTACTAAAATATATTTCTATTTCAACTTATTGGATGTGATTAAATTATATCATTTTAACTATAAATGAAATTGAACTTATTATTATGTTACAATGTAATTTATTATCTATGTTGCTTTGAGGGACTGAAATTGAAATCCCTTGATGTCACTGACTCTTGGGGTAATCATTCCACCCTGCATGAAATTACCCTCCATTATGCACCACCCTATGCTGATATTTATATATTATAGTAGATCTTATCTAGTACCGAAATCAGTATCAATCAAAAAAATTTGTAAAATAACATCTTTGGATGTGTTATATCTTGATCAATCCATATGAATTTCTAAAAATAGTAAAAATCATATATATTCTATATACAATAGTTTATCACATTGATTCAACACAAATTTTTGTCTTCATATGAACGAATACCGAAAAATCCAAAATCATTCAAAAAATTCAATGTGTTCCAAACTCCAAGTATCCCATCCATAAGGATACATACATGGCCATGGAATATAAGACTACTTTTTGAAATATTTTTAAAGACTCAGATATCTCAAATACAGTACATGGTTTGTTTCTATAGTGATATTTTTTATATATATTCTCTTACATTATTCTATTAATGAATGAATCGTTTCCAGGTGTCCTTGGTATAATGTAGAGATATTTAAATTAGGTCTAGTTATAGTTTTGTTTGATATAATTTAGTTGGCTCATTATAATTTTTCTAGGTTTAGTTGTATTCCAAATAGTTTTTTTTACTCTATAAATTATATCTCACACTTTCATATTATTTTGTTATTTTGGTTTAATTTTTTATATTAAAAGTCAAATTTTATTATCTAGATATTTTTGGGTTTTTATATAGAAATAAATTTTATTAAGATGAATCTAATTCATTTTATCAATGTATAGTGTAATTTAATTAACTTTTGATGTTTCATTATTTCATTATTGTTTCAAATAAAAATGCATTGAAAATTGATGGTCGTGTTCCTCAATAAACAATATTTTGTACAAGAATTAAAAAAGAGAGATGTAAATATGGTAAATTAAAACACCTATGATATGATTATAAGTATATTTCAATTTATATTTTTTATATATTTAAATAATTATATTGTTTTATCATTATAATTTCTTTTATATTTCAATCAACATATTACTTTGGAGGTTTTGGAAGAAAAATAACCCTACCATTTGGGCCAAAATGGTCATATGCATAATCTATCAGGATATGATCATTGTAACTCCATAATATTTTTATGAGATATATTTTTTCTTTGATGTACTATTTTTTACGCTACACCAAGATAATCTTGGGGAATATGCGACACTGGCTTAGCTTATGGTACATGCAATGGTATTCTTGGATTTTATTAAACACAATTTCAGGTTATTTTGATATAATTCAATTAACTCAAGGCCATGAATAAGTGAACAGAAAAATATTATTCTGTTAACTTATAACCTAGTAATTAAAATGGCAGGTAAGATTAGTATTTACATTCTTCTAAGAAAAATATTTGAAAGTAAATAAGTGATTTTTTAAAATAATAAAATCACATTATATTGATTTATTAATGAAATATATATATATGATTTATTCAATATAATGATTAAAATCCATCTTATATGTTTTCTATATGTGATATAAGAACAAATTAAATTTTTAAATGAATGAAAAAAATTTCAAAAAATGTATTTTTACCTCCAATTATTGGATCACTAATTTTAAATCAAGTTTTGGACACATTAATATATTTTATTTAACAACATAACCATTTCCTTTAGAATTGGGATATAATGATTTTCTTTGAATGATTTTTTATATTTTTCTGATAACATCCTTGTTTTGATGAGTAGTCAAAATACATTGAATTTTTATTGAAAACAAATTTTTTAACAAAAATAATTTATATGGTTGAATTATATTAGTTAAGGTTTCAAAATAAAAGCAGAATATATTTTTATCATTAATACTAATTTATGTCATCGTAATTATTTTTACCATGGTGTTTTTTGTGAAAACATTTCAATATTTTGAAATGTTTAATCATTTAAATCTTGTTTTTCATTCTGGAAACATGATTAATTTTAAATTAATTACTGTGACTTATATGTATTTAATTTTTGAAAATGGATTCCATATAACGAATCATTATTTCAAAAAAATTTAAATATATTCTTTTATTAAAAAAATATTAATAGTAAGATCAATAATTGTAAAAAGGTAAATCAATTAATTCAGAGTAAAAATAATATTTTAAAATTTAACAAACACCTCTACTAGTGTGATTTAATATGTTATGTTCATTATAAACCATACTTGGGTTGAAATGAATCCATTTGGAAACCACTTGTCTAAGATTAATACATTTAATATATTTTATTTAATAAAAAATTAAATACGCCTTCATCAAATTTTAATTAATAAATAATTTTTATATATAATTATAATGAAGATAACATCTGTTATTAAAACTCATTTAATTTCTAATTTTGTTAATTTGTCATTTTAATTTATATTTAATTTTTATGAAATAGATAATTACCTTAAAGGTTTATATATAAAGGATACAAATTTTTTTTAATTGATGAAATTCAATAAAATAATTTTTCTTAAAATGATTATAACTATTAAAAGACAAAAACACATGAAAAAATCTTATTACTTGAGTATATTGGGGAAATAATCTTAAAAGGATCGATTTATTGACCATTTGGTGCCTTATATAAGAGATAATGACACAATTATTATTCTATTTAATATGATGTTAATGTTATCTCATTCTTGTTTTAATAACTATATCATTTTTTTAATGACAGATTTTTAGAGGATACATTAGAAAAAAAGTATTATTCGAAAAATTTAGTAGATTTATCATCAAAATTGTATTTTATTTTTAATTTTTAGTCACACAGTTACTGTATCAAATAATTACACAAAACTTATGTTGAAATTATTATAGGGATAGAAATATCAATTTATTGTTATTAAAAATTCAAAAATAAATACAATCTGTGATAAATACTATATCTAATTAATTTCATATATTATAATGACCCCATATGGATATAATAAAATATTGTTTTTGAATATAACATCTTATACTTATATTTTAATAAATCCACAAATTTAATTTTTTCAAAATTGATATTATTGTTGTTTTTTTAAATTAATGATTTATTAAATATTTCTAAAATCATAAATAACTTTTTATAAAATATAATAAATATGAAATGCTATTAAATGTTCTAAATTATATTTTTGGTTTTTTAATCTACATAAATAAAATTAATGGTATACACTTTTAATATTGAAATATTTGTTACCCTAGTTAAAATAAAATATAACAACTTAGTGAAAAATAAAAATGCTAAATTTTCAATGGACAAGAAAACATTCCGAAAAATTAATTATTTTGGAATAAAACATTATTTAATATAATATTCTAAATCATGAGATTTTGTGGATTTTGGATGTGGTTTTAGTTTATTGTAAATCAATACATTTGATGATTCCAGAAGATCCCCTCACATCAATTATAAAAGAGATATTACTCCCCAACCACTTCAGTTCACATTGAGAATTCAAAATACTCTATAACCTATCCATTTCCACAATCAAATTATTTAGCTACAATATAATGGTTTTGTTCTTTTCAAAACACTAACTCTAGTTCATTTAACAGGAGATTCATAAGGATCATGTGAAAGAAGAGGTAATCTCCTCTACTCATTCGTTCTAATTTTTTCATATTCTACACCAACATCATGATTTTTTTACATAATAAAGTAGAAAATATATTATTTATTTTATTATGTAATGTTATTATTTTTATGAAACAACCATACAAAACCTTTAATCTATCCATTGATATATGAAATCACCACACATGTGTACATATGACTTACCGTCTACAGGCCGTGGGGTCATCTATTTTTCACCA
This sequence comes from Viscum album, assembly GCA_963277665.1. Taxonomy (NCBI): domain Eukaryota; kingdom Viridiplantae; phylum Streptophyta; class Magnoliopsida; order Santalales; family Viscaceae; genus Viscum; species Viscum album. Next base: position 2,014,525,838 of record OY728157.1, read on the forward strand.
CCGTCTTACTTGGGTGGAGAAAATGTTATAAACAATATATATATATATATGATTATTATAAAATGATATGGATTATGGAATAAAATATATATCATCCACTACCATACTATTGAACAATTAGGGGAGTGAGATCATCGCTTGTGCGTATGTATGACTAACCATCCCCACAATGCGATTTGATTCATTCTACATGATCTTGATTAATTAATGATTATGAAAATGAATTTAATGAATAAATATGACATATATTATACTAATATTATTCTACAAATTATATAACTATAACCTAATAATAGGAATTATCTGAATAAACATGCATAAGAAAATAATGATGTTAATACTCGATGGATGATTTAAAACGTCACAAAAAAGTGGAAGATAATATGATAATATATGAATACTATGATTTGGGAATAAGTTAATGAAATCAATTAATTCTTTACAAATTATTTTTTGATACATCAAAAGGATTTCATAACTAAGGTTAGAGATGATTTTAAAATCATATTATTATTTGAGATTAATTATATTTAATTATTTACTCGGGTATATTTATCATCCATGTCCATGTTATTGAAAAATGTTTTCATAAAATTTTTACTATTCTACTATGGATTTTTAAAGTACTTTTTACCCATTTTGAATTTTACTTCATGGTTTGGAAGAAATTGTTATATTTTCTATACAAGGAACTTTTTTACTTTTCTGGAAAAAGTTCGTGAGGAATGTTTTTTAATTGATACAGCATAAAAGGACTTTTACACTTTCATAATGAAATATTTCTTTAATTCTTACCTTAAAAGATTTCAAGTATACTTTATATGAAATTAATTTCATTTAAAAATACATTGTGTATTACGAAAGGAAAATTATTTTAAAAAAGAAATAATATTTTCCCCATGAATAAATTCTTAGTGTTATATCAAAATTATTTTTGATCAAAGATAGTTTAATTTAAAGAGGGTTATGTTTCAATCCATATTATTACTATGGTTTTTTATCTTTATGATGTAATTATATTTATGAAATTAGTTTTTAGATTATATTATTATGGTATGATGTTTACGAAACCAATTTTATTCCTTAGGATATGCCCTAATAAATGATTTTTTTTGTGTGGAAAGCATAAGAATGATTTCATTATGAGATGGGTGAGACATATATATCCTACAAATGTATTAGGTAAGGATTTATATCTAATGAGAGTGACCTGAGTGGAAGACAAATTAAATTTGGATTAACAAAATATTACATAAGGTCAAGTAAATGTTGTTTAGTAATACATGTTTGAAATGAAAATTATATCATCTTTAGTAATTGAATTTTTCCTCAATGATGTTTTTGGAAATTAGCCTTGGCTAATATTGAAATTATTTTATATTATGATGTGTTTTCCACACATCTATGTTTTATGACAATGATATTTTCTCACAGATCTTGTTACTTTATGATTTATGCCTTATTAATTACCAAGATTTATTTCATAACTCATGATTTGTATATTTGTTACACATAGTATAATTTTGAAAAGTTTTGTAAATGTTATTAAAATATTATTTTTTATGATTGGATTTATATTTTCCAAATTTAACCTTATTGGGAATTTAAGATCATCCATTTTTTCTTTTCATATGGAGAAGGTTATTATATATGATTTTTCATAAATCAGTTTTAGTAATGAAGGAAAAAACATCAGATGATGTATATGTTTTATGAACTAGTTGTTTATGTTTCCAAGTTACCCAAGACAATAAACTAATCTGGTATTTGGGTGTCTATTTATTTCATGTATTAAATATTTTACAATAGTAATGTAATTTCTATTGCGTTATGATTTGAGAATTTATAGTTGGTATCAAAGAAGAGGTTTATTAAAACACTATAAACTAAGAAAAAAATCATTAGTGAGTTCCCTAGAGATATATCTGTGGTATGAATATGGATTTCTCTAAGGATATGTTTACCTATAGGTTACAATTCTTAAATAATGGTAATTATCATATTTAAATTATTATTAAATATAATATTTTAGAGATTGAAAGTATATCCCCTTGAATGTGTTTTTTTCTAGTATGACTTTGGCCACTCACATTATTCTTTTTAGATTTTAGAAAATATTTGGAACTAAAAGGAACTGTGTTAATGATCAATACAATGGTAAATAAAAGGAATTTTCTCATGAACAATCAAATATTATGGGATATGGAATTAAAAATCATATCCCTATAATTACAAAATCTATGAATCATTCTAGACATCCAAATGATCAGAAAAGGGAACACCACTCTATTGATTCCTTCATGAGGCAACACCCACCTTCATTTATTAGGTCTTTGGATTAAGTTTTTGAAGAACAATGGATCTATAACATTGAAAATTTATTTTTTATCCTCAACTCTTCGGAACATGAAAAATTTGTTTTCACAATTTATCATTTAGATGGAGAAGTAGAACACTGATGGACTCTAAGAATGAATATGAGGATGCAAGTTAAAATTGAATCCATAGAATGAGATGAGTAAAAGAACTATTTTTTCAATAACTACTTTTGTCATATTCATCAGAATAAGATGTAAAAATAATTCCTAGATCTTAAGAAAAAGGATGATGAATATGTTCGTACATATGAAGAAAATTTTATAAGACATGCAAGGTATGATTTTGGCATTATCATCCAAACTAAATTTAAAGATGATCAATTATTCAAGGGGATAAAACAATGTCTTTGAAAGGAATTACATATAAGAGACTTCAGTATGTATGTAGAGATTCTATGTTGGGATATTAAGGTAAAAATGTAAGTTGTTTTTACATATCAATGTCATGGTTTGGATAAGAAATAGAAGATGAAGTTAAAGAAAGTATCTCAAAACAATGGTGAAAATAAGATGAGTGTTTTATTATGACTAATGTGTAGATAGGATCATTTTGGATATTATAAAAAAGGTACTAGTAAATGTATTATGTGTGTACAATTAGGTAATCGAAAAATTGAGTTTCGATGTAATGGGAAATAGGCAGATAATGATACAAATAGAATAAATGATACACAGAATGAATCTCCCATGCATCATGTTGCAAGCGTATGGAAATGGGGATTCAGGATAACCAATTCCCAAATACACAGGTTATTGAGGATGATAGATTTCAACAACCTTTTAAGTCCGAAGAAAATTTAAAATCACATTTGATCACTATTAGAGATGTTTAGTACGACAACGAAGTGGGGGAATGACAGAGCATTTTAATAATGGGACCAAATTTTTTTATAGAATCTATTTTATAGTATTATAGAATTTTAGAATATCTACATATTGGTACACTGTGGTTTTCCACATGTATCAATATATATATTTCGAGTGGTACTGATAACCATGAAATGTGATTAATGTAATAAGGTGACGTTTTCCAAAAACACATTATTAAGGGATGGATAAACCTTGATATGGTAATGATGTTGAGATAATGATATTTGGAAAATAATCTTTTGGATTGGAATATGTAAATTAATCCATATTAGTTACCTTGAAACTGGTTAATGATTTACATACATATGGTTTATGCTATCATAGATGATTTTTATAGCTTTTGGATATAAGAATAAGGAAACATGCATGTTTTTTCTGTATATATGATAATTGACATTATTACTGTGACTCACGAAACTTCATGATTAAGGTGTTCACATTTTTTGAATGTGACCAACAAAAGTTACCCTATGATATATAAGGGATAAATGTTAAGCCAATTTATTTAACCTTTTTCTTTAGTTTTGAATTTTTAGCGTTTATAAGGATTTTATGGTTATCAATTTATGGAATGTTTATGTTAACCCTCAAATGATGTTTTTTTATAAAAAATAATTATCTAACCATTGGGGAACATATGAATAATTTATTGCTGGTACAAACCTTTTTTCATGATAAAGAAAGATGGAATGACCTGTAATTGTATTTTTGGATCGCTTGATATTCAATCACTTCATGAATGACAAATTCAACATAATATCTTTGAATAATAAATGAAGTGGAAACTTTTCAATGCACATCCAATGGAGAGATTTTACTGAAATCAAGTAATTATTTCATAAAATTGTCTTCAACATTTGGGAAAGGATCTTAAAAACCCAAAATGTTATCCCAGTACCTTCTGATTTAGCGAATCGTATAGTTCCTTAGATAATTGTATATTTTTGGTTTGTGCTTAATAATATTTTTTCTAATTATGTTCTCTATCACCCTCCATTAGAACTTGATAGTTATATTGCACTAATATATCCCTATTTTCTCTTCCCACCTATGTTCTTCTATGTGGAAAGTGAATGATGAGTTACTTTGGGTAACCATTATTCTTCTAAGAATTATTTTTAAAACAATGTTTTTGTATTCATTTTTACGACGAGGGATTCTATGAAAGAAAAAATCCATTATGAATACTTTAATAATTTTGATAAATTTCTAGGGAGAAATAAATTTAAAGGGTGGTATAATTTAACACCTTGAGATATTTGTGCGATTGACTTTTTTCTGTTGATGTTCTGTGTTGTAAGCTATAAAATGATAAAATTAGGCAATATGCATCATCGTTATAGATTACTATATACACAACAATACACTTGGATTTTTCTATAAACAATTTCATGTTCTTTTGTTATAATTAATTTCACTAAAGACCAATTATTAGTTAGAAACTAGATATTATTATGTTACCTTACAACCAACTAATTATAATGTCAGGTATGAACATTAATAACTTTCTTCCGATAAACTATTTAAATATAAATATGTGAGTTTATAAAACCATAAAATCAATCATTATAGATTTTATTAATGAAATATATGTTTAATATTTTCAATCCAATGTTTAAAATTCATGTTATATGATTTATATTCATTTAATAAGAACAAATTTATTTTTTAGATAAAAGATGTAATTTTAAGAAATATGTGGTTTTTACCACCTTTTGATGGTGAAACCATTTTAAAAATTGTTTTTGACACTATAATGTTTTATATTTAACATCCTAAATTGTTTCATTTTAAAATATATAAAATTTAATTTTGGATAAAATTTTACATTTTTCAGATAGCTTTCATGTTTTTATGAATAGTTAAAATACATGAAAATTTAATTGAAAATATCCTTTTTAAATAAAACCATTTATATGATAATTTGTTTAATTGAAATGTTTTAATGTATACATTTAATACATTATTATCATTCAATATAATATATTTCATTAGAATTTATTTTAAATTTATTTTTTATGTAAAAACATTTCTATCTTTTTAAATGTTTCTATTTTCAAAACCCAATTTTCATTCTGACAGAAAGAATAATATTAAATTAATTACTGGAACTTATGTATTTTATGTTTTAAAAAATTCATTCCTTATATTAACTCACTATTTCATAATTATTTAAAAATTAATCATTTATTTATAGGCAGTAGGAATTGTAATTTCAGTACTTTTTCATAACATGGTAAAAAGGTAAATCGGTTAATTAAAAGTAAATATAATATACTGAAATTACTTTAACTATTCTCTGAATGTGACTAGATGAGTTATTTTACACCTAAAAGTTTCTTGGTTGGAAATTATTCCCTTTAGAATACACTTAGATGAGATTAATTCATTTAATTTATTTTATTTAAAAACAATATAAATATGGCATACTCAAATTTTAATAACTAAATTAATTTTAAGATAAGTTTATATTGAAGATAAATTCTATTATGAATACTCATTTTAAATCATTTATGTTATTAGTTATAATTAAATTGTTTTTTAAATTTAAGGAAAACATAATTACTTGAAGGTTTATATATTGATGATGTGGAAATTATTTAAAAGATGAAAAACAATAAACTTGTTTTTATTAAAAGGGTTATAGACATTAAAAGACACAAACACTATAACAAATCATATTGGTTATTTATATCTCAACAATAATCATTCAAGGTTCGATTTATTTACCTTTTGGAGCCTTATATAAGGGATTATGACAATTATATTATTTATTAAAATTGATGTTAAACTTATCACATTTATGTTTTAATAAGTACAATGTTGTTAATGATATATTTTCAAGAATATGTATTCAAAAAAAGTATTCTTATTAAATATAGAAGATTTATTTTCATCATATTAATTATTTTTATATTATTATTCAACATATTAGTTTATTAAATAATTACACAAAAATGATGTTGAAATTATTTTATTAATAGAGTTTTCAAATTAATGATATTAAAACTGTAAAAATAAATGTAATATCGGATAAATAATATATCCAATGAATTTAATAAACATACTTTACCCGATTGGGATATAATGAAATATTTTGTTCAAGGATGACTTATTATATTTTTATTTTTAAAAATACAATGATTTAATACTGTTAAAATGTGTATTATTGTTCATTCGTAAATATAATGTTTTATTAAAATATTTAATCATTTTTAATAATAGAGTGTAAATAAGATATGGTATAAAATATTATAAAATTTTTATTTATGATTTAATTGACATAAAATAGTTGAATATGAAAGAAATTTAATATTGAAAAATTTGTTAACCTAGTTAAAATGAAATATAATAACTGGCGATGATTTAAAATGATAAAGATTAAATGGATAGAAAAACTATTCTAAAATTTATTTTATGATTATATTTGAACATTATCGCATCTTATATTTTAAATTTGGAAATTTTGGAGGATTATGGATGTGTACTTAGTTTATTATAAATTAATATTTTTGAGACACAAAAAGATCCCTTCAACTCAATTATAAAAGGGAACCTCCTCCCTCATCAATTTACTTCACATTCAGCTTTCAATGTAAGCCATGTCCTACCCGTTTCCCTTCCAAACAACCCTTGTAACATTCTAGGAGTTTTGGTATTAGGAAAAGTAAAAATCTAGTGCCTTTAAAAAGATATTTAGAGGTAGCATGTCAAAGAAGATATTATCTCCACTACAGATTCATTAAACTTATTTCTTATTCTAATTCAAATTCATGAGTTCTTATCCAATATAAATTAATGAATCATGAAGAAATTATAATTTTAGATGTTATTATAGTTATGTGACATCCATATTCCACTATCTATACAACCAATGAAAAAAAAATCACAACGCAAATGTACGTAAGATTTATTGTCTCCATATCATGGTGTAGTATATTTTTTTACCACCATCTTACATGGATGAATTTAATGATGGAATATATATATATATATATATGGTATTTATTATAGAATGAAATATATTCCATCCACATCAGTAAAATTTCAGAATTATAGGAATGATATAATCGCGTGTGTGTACGTACGCCCTACCTTCTCCATGATGTGATGTGAATCATTATACAAGATCTTTATTAATGAATTACAATGAAATTGATGTGAATAAATAATAATGACATATTATATATATATATATCATTTTTCAAATTATTTAACTATATCCTAAAAATAATAACTTATCTCAATAACATGCATACAAAAATAATGATGTTAATACCTAATGTATGCATAATAATTTTTCTAAAAAATGTATGATAGTATGATCATATATGATGAATGTGATTCTGGAATAAGTGAATGACAATATTTAGTTTCTTATTTATGAGTTTTAAATATATTAAAATGATATCTTACAAAAGGTAATGATTAATTTTCCATTCCCATGGATATTCTTGATTGTTATATGTAATTATTTATCAGGGTATATTGATCACCCATTTATATTTTTTCTAAAAATGTTTTGGTAAAAATTGTAATATTATACTATGGATGTTGAAAGTCATATATATCTATTTTTTTTAACTTTTTCTACATTCTTTGGATGGAATATTTCATTCTTTTTCCATATGATGTACTATTTGAAATTTTCAAAAAAAAAGTATGAGATGAATTTATTATAAACATATAAAAAGTGAAAGAATTTTAATGCTTTCATAATAACATAATTTCATGAAAAAAATATTACATGTTTTCAGGTATATTTAAAAAAAATTATTTTCTTTTAATATATCATGGTTTTAAAAAAAATGTTTTTGAAGAAGAATGGATATTTTCCTCATGAATGGATTTCAATTGTTTTATAAAAATTATTTCCCATCTATGATGACATTCCCTAAATAGGTTTATTTTTTTATCACTATTATAACTATGGATTGATTGTGTTTATTATTGAATTATATTTGTTAAATCCATTTTAGATTATGTTATGACGAAATATTTTTTTTAAAACCCATTTTATTCCTTAGGGTATGCTATGATGAATAATTTATGATTATGTGGAATAGAAAATAATGATTTCATTATGAGATTTTTTGGACCTATATATCCCTATAATGCAATAGGAAAAGATTGTATATCTAATGAAATAGATAGTAGTGGAATGAAATGTAAAACCAGTTCTGAAATATTGGGCTAGAATGACATGTAAAAAATAATTTAGTAATATTGAGCTAGAAAATAAGTAAACCTTGTTCAGTAATAGATGTCTTACACTATGATGATCTTGGAAATAATCCTTGGATAATATGGAAATAATTTTCTATGTTTATGTGCTTTCCAAAATTCTATGTTTTATGCTAATTCTAGTTTCTCATTGACATAATTTCTTTATGTTTTATACCTTATAAACTACCAGGATATATTTCATATCTCACGATTTTGATATTTTTTATACATGGAAAGATTTGAAGAAGTTATATTCATGTTTATACAATTTTTAATTTATGTTTTGTTTAATATGATCCATGTTTACACTAATTAATAATTTGAGATCACCCTTTTTATATTTATATTAAACAAGGTAAGAAGAAGTGTATTAAGTAAGATGTTTCAAAAAGATGTTCTAGATTTAAAGGAAAAAATAGGAGATGATGTAGCTATTTTATGAACCAGATGCTTATGTTTCTGTATTTCTAAAATCACAAAACTAATACAGCCTTTTGGAAACTATTAGTGTTAGTTATTAAGTATTCCAAAAAAATTAATGTAATGTCCATGTACGTCAGTCACAGGTTCATCAGATTTGTATCAGAACAATGGTTTACTCAACAATTAATATCTCGCATTTGAAATCATAAGTTATATCCCTAGAGGTATTTCAAAGTTATTTCTAGGTATGTCACTATAGATAAGTATAACTATAGGTTACAATCCTTTAATCATTGTAATGTTAATTTTTAAAATAGGATTTAACCTAATATATAATAGATTTATTAAACTTTACATTGAATATGTTTTTTTCATGTATGAATTTTCCTATCACACTATTCTTTTTTGGGTTTTAGATAATGCATGGAATAAGAAATAAACGATTGAATGGAAAATGAAATTATTTTCTTCTTGGAAATAAAAATTTTATTGGATATGGAATTAAAAATCTTAACATTATGCTCAAGAAATATATAAATCATTCTAGACCTAAATATTAGCAGAGAAGGGAATGACATTCTATTGATTCTTTCATGAGGAAATATCTATCTTATATCAGTGGGTCCTCTAATCCTCTTGTTGCTGAAAAATGGACCAGTACAATTGAAAAGAAATTTTATATTCTTTGTTGTTCATAACATTATATATTATTTTTAGTTGTTTATCATTTATAAGGAGAAGTATACCAATTGTGGAATTTATTCAAGAATATGAGCAAGCAAGATGAAATTGAATCCAAGGAATGGGGAGAGTTCAGGAACATCATTTTCAAAAAGTAAATTTATCATATTATTAAAATGAAGATGGAAGAAAAGTTCATAGAGCATTAGAAAATGTATAATGAAACTTTTTTTATATTCAAAGAAAAGTTTACAAGTCATTCAATGTATACATCTGGCATTATAATCAATCCAGAAAAAGGAATTTATTAACACATCAATGGATTAAAACCAAGCGATAAAGGGGTATTATCTATAAGAGACTTTCGTAGAAATGAATTGAATTTTCATAGGGATATCAAGGAAAAATTATAACTTGGTGTTACATATCAATATAATGTTTTCATTAATAAATGGAACATATTGTTCAAGTGAAAATGTCAAAAAAGGTAAAAATAAGATGTTTGTTTATTATGCTCGATGTCTGGAGAGAAACATGGTGGATATTGTTTTAATGGGACTATTAAATGTATTAATTGTATAAAAGAACGTCATTGTAATGATGTGTTCTGAATTAATGGAAAAAAGGTGTCTAATGATGTTAATAAATAACGGAAAACATAATAAACCTCTCACACTTCAATGATTCATTTGGAATGAAATGGTGAATTATTATAACCAATGCCCTAATCCAAGGGTTATCGATGATGAATAACCTCAAAAACCTTTAAAGTTCAAGTAAAAATAAAAATATCATGAGATCACTATTTTAAATATTTATTATGAATACAAAGTGGTGGAATGATTGAATGTTTATGTAATGGTATCCCAGAAATAATGTCACATGATAACATTTATTATATTATAGAATATTGTAATTTCAATGTTGTGGTCCACTATGGTTTACACATGTATTTGAGAATTATATGTTGAGTGTTACTTGTAAACATGAAAAGGGATTGAGGTAATAAGGTGATGTTTCTTGAAATCATATTATTAAGGGTAGGGTAACACTTAATATGAGCATGATGTTGAGATAATGATATTGGGATAAAGATATGTCAGATAAGAATAAGTGAGTTGGATGATATTATATAGATTTTAATAGGTTAAGTGTTTATTTTTATGTGGGTTATTCTATCATGGATGGTTTTTATATATTTTTTTAATAAATGATAAATAAACATGCATGTTTTCAAAAAGGTTATATGATAATCTTGGCTGTTATTGCGAGTCATGTGAATTAATGGTGAAGGTGGTCAAATTTTAGGAATGTGAAAAAACAAGTTATACAATATGATATATGGGGGATAAATTTTTAGCCCAGTTAGTAAAATATATTCTATAGTTTATGATGTTTACCTTTCAAAAGGATTATAAGGTTATCAATTTATGAAAAAATAGTGATAAACATTAGATGAATTTTGGTAGAATAATTATTGTATTACCATAAGAAGACTTATGAATATTTGATTACATGTTGATAGAGAAATAATTTCGATTAATTTATATTGAATATCATTTTTTAAAACGCAAAAAAGGGTTCCTCTAATATGAATTGTTTCATTTTTATGATAATTGTGTTATTTTGAAATGAATAGTAAAAATTGGCCATTTTGGAATTTTAAAAGTTTTAAATTTTTTTTGTATATTGGAAACAAAATTATATACACTGACACAAAATGAAAAATTATTTCTTTTCCAGATGCTACACATCCAGGGCTTCATTTACTATTTTTGGACTAAAATCTGAATCGGCCATATGGAAGCTCAAAAGAAACTCACAAGTGGGAGAAAGAAACTGTTTTCAGTTCTGCATAGTTTTGGTGTGGGATACATAAATCATCCATGATGGTCCCAAAGCTTGTGAAATATATGGGTGGACGCGGAAGGAGTTTTGGATAATCTTTTATGAAGAAATGACCGAGTTAATTGGACGTTTATGGGGTCATTAAATCAACATAATCTGGAGGATTTCGTTTTGGAGAGTCTGACTGTACAGAATAAATGCTCAGTGTAAAACAGCCATAACTCATGAAATAAATGTCCAAATCCGTTGAGATTTTGAGGGGACGCGGCCAAGGGAATTATGAACAACATTCAATAAGGTCTTAGTGCGAGAGGATGTCATTTTATGGGGATAAAACCCGTCAACAACTGGGGGACAAATTCTGGCTATACAAGGTGGAGAGCTCCACCCTCTCAAGGAATCTCATTCTACATCCCATTCCTTCCGGGACACCTAGAAGAAGAACTTTTTGGATTTATTTATTATTTATTTTCATTTTCATAGTTTTATAATGCCTTCTTCTTCCCCATTCGTCACTATTACCCTTACCATTGTGGGGTAAACATTTGGAGTGATTGGGGAAGGGTTGGTTTTCTACATTGTAATGTATGAGTTCTTGGACGCAATTGAATAAATTTATTTTTCGTCAAAGTTGTTTTCAATTTTTTATAGAGGATTTTATAATAATGTGAAATAATTCTTGAATATTAATTCCATTATTGATTTTTTCCTTGGTGAAATAATCATAATCATCCTCCCCTAATTTCTGGTTTATATAGATGGAATAAACTAGAAATTAGTGGTGAAATACTCGATGATCGTCAGTATGTGTAAAAGGTGTAGTGGATGTTCATGATTGTTTAGGATAAACAAAACCAGATCATGTATTTCCCATTTCAATAAAGTATATTCAATACAAATATTTTACACATGGAAGGAGAGTTGACCAAACCAAGATCTTGGTAAGGTTTTCCCTCACAATAATAATTTCACACAGGAAGTGAGAGGAAATGATTGTGTAATCTCACTTTAATCAACTAATAATGAGAGGATTGAATTTAATTGAGCAAGGAAAGCATTATAATTAGGAAACTGACCATGACCTAATCACCCTTTTAATTTCATAGTTTTTCAATCATTTGAATGTCAAATTTCTTTTCAAAAGCATAGCATTTTTACCCCCGTTTTAAAGTGACAACACGTTTTGTGTGCACTCCTCTTCGAGAGACATCCTAGGTCAACCACATTACTAAATTTTATCTTAGGAAATAATTGTTTTTCCATTCCCTATGACAGGCATGCGTCAAGCATGGTGCCGCTGTCAGGGAGGAATTGCAACAACAAAAATCTAAATTGAATGACCCGTACCTCAAAAGAACAATTAATTGAATTTGATCCAAAAATTGAAAGAACATTAACCCAACTATGAAAAAAATCTACCAGAAATCATTGAAGAAATACATCTCTCACATTCAACTGTAACACTTAGTGTTCACTCTGAGCATGAAATCATGGCTAGAAATCCCAACCAAACCCTGTGTGATCTATGTGCACCAAAATTTGCAATTCAAAATAAGCAACTAATAGCACCCACTGATCCAAATGTTTTTTAATTACATGTCAATATGTTTCCTGTTCTTCTAAAGTTTCATGGTCTTGCAGGAGAAGATCCAAATTGGCACATGCAAGAATTCCGATACACTTTCTCAAGCTTTGGACCAAGAAGAGCACCCGAAGACCATTTTCAGTGGAGGGCATTCCCCTTCTATCTTGAAGGTACATCTAAAGAATGGATGTACAACATACAACCAGGGGATATTAGTGATTGGGAAGACCTAATGATAATTTTAATGCATGGATTATTTCCCACATCGAGGAGCACTGCCATCATGAAAGAGACTACATCATACGACAATCAACTGGAGAAACCCTCTACGAGTACTGGGAGAATTTCAAGAAGCTATGTTCTAGCTGCCCACATCATGAAATGGAGGAACACCAATTCCTGGTGTTCTTCTATCAAGGACTTATGGATAATGATCGAAATATTCTAGATGCCTCACCAGGGGGTCCCTGATTGAATAGTCTCCTACTGATATTAGATTACTAATTGAGAAGATTACTCATAACTCACAACAATTTGGACTAAGAGGAATGGGAACCAGGGGGATACATGGGGTAAAAATATCGGATTCATCTACATTTATTGAAACCAAAGTTGATGACCTTGCAAGGTTAGTCCGTCAAATGGATGTAACACGGGCAAATGGACAACAAGATTCAGCTCAGGTATGTGGTTTATTTTATTCATCCACTCATTATATTGACCAGTGCCCTAATATATAGGGGACAAAATACTGTGCTGCGGCCATTCAACCAGGACAATTCCATCAAAATCAACTGCAAGCCCAACAAGGATATGGTAACCAACAAAACCAAATGAGACCATTTAACTAGCACCCCAGTCAACCTTATTATCACCAGCATCTATACCAGAACCCCACTCCCTTCCATAAATCTTATAAAAAACCCTTCCAACAACAAAAATCTTTTTAGCCACCACCATTCCAAAGAAAGACATATGAACAACCATCCACCATCACACAACCATCTATGGAACAGCTACAATCCATGTATGAGGGCCTAGCAGATAAGGTTGACAAGCTAGCAGTCACAGTGGGAAGTCTTGTTGAAATAATATCCAATAATCTAGGGAAGCATCCATCCCAATTAGTGCCAAATCCTAAAGATAATTTTAGTGTAATCATAACAAGAAGAGGAAAATAAATCCCTCCTCCATCCAACACTGAATCTGAAATAATACCACCTATTCTGAAAGAGAATGATTTAGAATGTCATTTGAAAACCCACCAAGAAGATGAAAAGGAGGAGGAGGAGGAGGAGAAGGACCGACCATAGAATAAGAAACAAGAAATTCCAATGCATCAAAAACAAAGGTAGAAGAACGACTTACCCCCACCATTTCCAACCAGGATGACCGAATAAAAGAAATTGCATGAAGAAGCACTTCAAAAAGAAATTCTGGACACCTTCTAGAATGTGGAAATCAATATCCCCCAACATGAAGCTTTTAAACTAATTCCATGGTATGAAAAAATTTTGAATGATCTTTGCTCTAAAAATAGAAGGCTTTATGGGAATGAAAGAATCAACTTGGGAACAAGTGTCTCATCCCTTATCATGCCGCAGATTCTAACCAAATGTCAAGATCTGGGGACGTTTTCCCTTCCTTGCACCATTGGTTCATTAAATTTCACTAATGCGTTGTGTGATTTAGGTGCTTCACGGTATACACTTCTTTGAAGATGGGAGAATTGAACCCCACAAGAGTGGCGGTCCAGCTTGAAAACAGATCCACAATTTTTCCTACATGAGTATTGGAGGATTTCCTTATGAAATTCAAAGATCTCTTATTCCCAATGGACTTCTACATGCTCAATATGGAATAATATTAGAGCCTTTCACATTCAACCATCATTTTGGGGAGACATTTCTTGAAGACAACCAAAACCAACATCAATGTCCACAAGGGGACACTCATAATGGAGTTTGGAAAGAGCACGGTCTACTTAAATATTTTTGAATAGATGAGGTATCCATCAGATGATCACTACATCTTTTCTCTTTCCCATTAAGTTGGTGCCGAACCAATTGAAGAATCAGGTATGCTCTATGAATTCTTAGACTTAGGAGAGACTTCGTCCCTTGGAAATGTCATTGAACATGTGGATGCTGAATATGTTAGTGATTATGACCTCATGTGGGAGGAGGAGGTAAAATCTGATTTCATTGACGATTTTTTAAATAATGAGGAAGATGATCTGGTGTCTTGTGTGTAGGAGGTTCAATGTTTGGAAGAGGAAAACGTCAATTTAGTCTCATCCCTTGAGCATCCCCCTAATCTAGAACTCAAACCACTCCCCACTAATTTGAAATATGTATACCTAATGGAGGAAGAGAAACTACAAGTGATAATTGCTAATAATCTTTTGAAAACCCTAGAAAAATCATTGATTGAGCTTTTGAGAAAGAATGTCCAGGCAATAGGATGGAGCATAGGTGATATCCCAGTAATTAACCCTAAAATATGCTCACATTGAATTTTTGTTGAGGGGGATTCCAAACCTGTTAGACAGCCCCAATGGAGACCGAATCCCACCTTGACAGAGGTTTTGATGAAGGATATCGAGAATCTCTTGGAATCTGGGATCATCTATCCCATTTTAGATTCACAGTGGGTCAGCCCTATTCATGTCGTTCCAAAACAACTTACCTGACCACTGTAAGGAATGAAAATAATGAGTTAATCCCTATGAGAATTCAAAATAGCTAGAGAGTGTACATTGATTTTAAGAAATTTAACCAGGTCACTCGAAAAGATCATTTCCACATCCCCTTAATTTACTACATGTTAGAAATATTGGCAAGAAGAACTCATTATTTTTTTTTGGATGGATTTTCAGGTTACTTCTAGGTACCCATTGCTTTTGAGGATCAATAGAAGACTACATTTACATGCCCTTTTGGTACTTTTGCATATAAAAGAATGCCATTTTGATTATGTAATGTTGTAGTTAAATTTAAGAGGTACATGGTGAGTATCATTTCTAATCACATTGAAAATTTAATGGAAGTTTTCTTAGATGATTTCATAGTTTTTGGAAATTTTTTTGATCATTTTTTGAAAAATCCGAAAAATGATTTGAAAAACTGCATTGAAAAAAATCTTGTTTTGAATTTTGAAAAGTGTCATTTCATGGTTCAAAGAATAATTTTGCTTAGTCATGTCATTTCCCAAAATGGAATTGAAGTGGATAAATCAAAAATTTAATTAATAAATTCATTTCCTTACCCTACAAGTGTGAAACATGTTAGATCATTTTTAGGACATGCATGATTCTATAGGAGGTTTATCAAAGATTTCATTAAGATTTATCTCCCTCTCTATAGATTACTATTGAAAGATGTTGATTTTGATTTCAATGGTCCATGTAGGGAATCCTTTGATGAGTTGAAGAAGAGATTGATTTCACCACCCATGATGCAGCCTCTAAATTGGGAAGAAACATTTGAACTACTTTGTGATGCTTCCAACCGAGCAGTTGGAGTAGTCCTTTCTCATCGAATAGAGGGAAGAACACAAGTCATTTCATATGCATCGAGAAATTTAGATGTGGCCCAATTCAATTATACAACCACAGAAAAAGTGTTCTTTGTAATTTTTTTGCTTTAGAAAGATTTAGATCATATATTCTTGGAACTAAAATCACTGTGTTTTCTGATCATGAAGCTTTGAGGTACTTGATGAAGAAAGCTGATGCTAAACCAATGTTAGTGAGATGGATGATACTGCTACAGGAATTAAATATAGAAATCTAGGATAATAAGGAATCTGAGAAACAAGTGGCTAATCACTTAAGTTGACTGCCTAACACTGCTGAAATTGATGTTCCAATAAGAGACCCAATGAATGATCATATTCCAGGGGAGCAGTTGTACTTGATTGAAGGAGAAGTGCCTTGGTATGCTGACATAGTCAATTTTCTGGTAACATCCCAGGTCCCATCTCATTTCAATTCTCACCAAATTCAAAAACTAAAAGCTAAATCTAGATATTACATTTCGGATGATCCATTCCTTTGGAATATTTGCAATGATTAAGTTATAAGAAGATGTTTACATGAAAGTGAAGTTAATGATGTCTTTGATTTTTGTCACACAATAGCTTGTGGAGGCCACTTTGGACCTCAGAGGATAGCATGTATGGTTTTAGAATCTGGAATTTATTGGCCCACCATTTTTAAATATGCTCATGAATTTTTCAAAATATGTGAAAAATTTCAGTTTTCATGAAAATATTTCAAAGATACAAGAAATGCCCCAAAATCCATTGAATTTTTGTGACATTTATGATGTTTTGGGGATAGATTTTATAGAACCTTTCCTGATGTCATTTGTAAATTTTTATATCTTTCTTGTAGTTGATTATTTTTCCAAATGGGCTGAAGAAAAAGAAACTAGAACTGACGATGCTAATGTTGTTTGTGATTTTGTCATGTCTAAGATATTTTGTAGGTTTGGAGTGCCCAGAGTAATCATTAGTGATCAATGGACTCACTTATGCAATTTGAGAATGGAGAATTTGCTGAAGAAGTATGGGGTGCATCATAAAACAACAACTCCCTATCATCCACATACTAACGGGAAAGTCAAAGTTTCAAACAGGGAAATCAATGGGATTTTGGAAAATACCATTAATCGAAACAGGAAGGATTGGAGCCAAAGGTTGGATGATACCTTATGGTCTTAAATGAAATCCTTCAAAACCGCAGTTGGAATGAGTCCATATAGGCTTATTTATGGGAAGAGCTACCTCCTACCTGTGGAATTAGAGAATAAGGCGTATTGGGCTGTGAGGAAAATGAATTTGGACCTTGAAAGTGCTAGGAAGGAGAGAAGATTGATGTTTCAAGAGATGGAGGAAATAAGAATGGAAGCATTTGAAAATTCTAGGATTTACAAAGAAACAACAAGAGTGGCCCATGACAAGATGATCTCACCAAAAGACTTCTCTCTTGGAGACAAAGTGTTATTATTCAACTCATGAGTCAAGATGATTCCAGGTAAACATCATTATAGATGGGAAGTTCCATTTATAGTTACTAATGTATATCCTTTTGGTGTTGTGCAGATTATGAAAGATGGAGAGAAGGATCCATTCACTGTGAATGGATATAGGTTGAAGAAATTCCTTGGGACCCTTCCATCAGAGCCAGTGGAGAATATCACATTCCTCCAACCTAATTATTAATAAGATCCATCAGGTTGTACCACCCCTTCACATTTTCTTGTTGTTGTGATTCAATAAAAAATCTACATACATGTTTAATCCACTTGAATGCATCGAGGACGTTGTATCAGTTATGTGTGGGGGATGGAACCTTTGTAGTATATGATTTTCATTTGATGATTGTTTTCACAAAAAAATAAAAATAAAAAAATGTGTGTTTTCAAAATTTTGTGTGTTTATTTTTAAATTTTTGGTGTTTTTCTAAAACTTTTGAGCTAAAATGATTATCAATACCATTTTTTAAACCCATTTCAATGAGTGAACCAATCTATTTCATGAAAACAATCTTAACTAAATGTTGAAATTACTTCTTTTCAGGTTCAAATCTTATAGAATTTCATGAAATGTACACTGATTTTTGAATCCCATGCCATATTTCACTGTCTATATCTTTGAAATCACTTTCCTATGAGGCTTTTGAACCATTTTTTTCATATTCTTTTCATTGATCACATTTCTTGAGAGAACCATACAATGCTTGCTTTAAATAGAATTTGATTTATTCCATTCAAAACTAGAGGGTTTTGGGTATGTGTGTTTTGAATGATTGAGGTATTTATTTGGTTTGAAGCCCCCTTTTCAAAATAATACTTTTCATTATGTCCCACCTTTACAATTATCCTTAATTATAGCCCCTAGTAACCATGAATTTCTTATTAGGCTAGCCACATTACAAGCCAATTTTCCCTATCCTACCTGCTCTTGAAGTGAAATTGTATGATCTAGTTGAATTTAAGTGCGGGGGAAGATGTCTTGTGGTGTACTACCACATTTGCTGATACTTTGGGTGGAAAATAAATTGTAGAAGAGATGTGTGTGATGCAGAAGAATTATTCATTTTAAATTTGTTCCTTTTCTGGAGCTTTCATGATAAGAGAAGCTCTTCCTTTCTGGAGTTTCCAATGTAAAAATAAATTTCTGCCTCTCTGGAGCATTCATGAAAAATCATGTTTGAAAATATTGAAATTTTTGCTGCTGAGCTAATTGATTGTTGATGGATCCTATTTTTTACAGAGGGGAAGTGAAGGAGACCATAATTGAGTAAAAATTAGAATCTTGCAATTTTTCTTCACAAAGAGCCAAGCCCTCCATTTTCGGCCTCAGAATGTTTGACATCTAAATCCTACCAACCCTAAGCCACAGAAAAACCCTGAAAATTCCTCATTAGAAAACACATGTTCTTGACTCACATCGGGTGGAGAAGTAGGAATTTATCAACCCCATCGTGACTCTTGTATGAGTTTGGATGAGAAAAGATTCGTTCAGCATTTACATTTGTGAGATGAGAGAAAATTCATGTGAGGTAGGTGTTTTGTGTGCATGGGATAAAAAAATTAAGTTAAAATATATTAAAATATTAAATGGAGAACTTGAAATAACTATTTTTGATGAGAGATGATATCTTTTTGTTTCTTGAAATTCATTTGATAGATCTCATTGATATGTGGTTTGGATTTAATTTGATTTGATTTTTACTTGTCCAGGGGTCCATGTTCTAAGTATGGGCGAATTGATAGAGTAAATAGTTTTAATTAATTTATATTGAATATCATTGTTTTAAACCCACAAAATAGTTCCTTTAAGATAAATTGTTTAATTTTTATGATAATGGTGTTATTTTGAGATGAATAGTAAAAATTGGCCATTTTGGATTTTTAACAGTTTTAAATTATTTCTATAGTTTGGCCATGACATTATCTAAACTGATCCAAATTGAAAAATTCCTTCTTTTCCAGATGCTACACATCCAGGGATTCATTTACAATTTTTGGAATAAAATATGAATCGTCCATATGGAAGCGCAAAAGAAGCTCACAAGTGGGAGAAAGAAAACTGTTTTCAGCTCTTCCTTGTTTTGGTGTGGGATCCATAACCTATCCATGGTATTCCCAAAGCTTGTTAAAATCGGTGGGTGGACGCGCAAGGAGTTTTGAACCATCTTTCATGAAGGAATATCCAAGTTAATTGTCCATTTATGGGGTCATTAATTCACCCAAAGACGGAGAATTTTGTTTTGGAGAGTCTGACTGGGCAGAATAAATGCTCAGAGTAAAATGACCATATCTCTTGGAAAACATGTCCAAAGCCGTTGTGATATAGAGGGGACATGGAAATGGGAATTATGAACAACATTAAAGAAGGTCTCAATGCGTGAATACGTCATTTAGTTGGGATACAATGCTTCAACATCCCGGGAAAAAATTATGGCTATAAAAGGAGGAGAGCTCCACCCTCTCAAAGCATCTACTTCTCTATCCCATTACTTCTGGGACACCAAGAAGAATATCTTTTCGGATTTATTTTTTGTTTATTTTCTTTTTCATAGTTTTATAATGCCTTCTTCTTCCCCATTCATGTCGATTACCCTTACCAATGTGGGGTAAACATTTGGAGTGATTGGGGAAGTGTTGGCTTTCTATGTTGTAATGCTTGAGTTCTTGGACACAATTGAATAAATTTATTTCTTCTTCAAAGTTGTTTTCAAATTCTTATAGCGGATTTTATAATCAGGTGAGATATTTATGGAATATTAATTCCATTATTGATTTTTTCCTTTCTAAAATAATTATAATCTCCTTCCACTAATTTCTAGTTTATATACGATGGAATTAACTAGGAATTAGTGGTGAAGTACTCGACGATCGTCAGTACGTGTAAAAGGTTTAGATAATATTCTTGATTGTTTGGGATAAACAAAACCCGATCGGGTATTTCCCATTTCGATAAAGAATATTCAATACAAATATTTTACACATGGAAGGAAAGTTGACCAAACCAAGATCTCGGTAAGGTTTTCCCTCAAAATAATAATTTCACCAAGGATGTGAGAGGAAACGATTGTGGAATCTCACATTAATCAACTAAGAAGAAGAGGTTTGAATTAAATTGAACAAGGAAAGCATAATAATTAGGAAACCATCCCTGACCTAACCACCCTTTTATTTTCATAGTTTTTCAGTAATTTGAATTTCAAATTTCTTTTCAAAAGTACAACATTTTGTTACCCCCGTTTCAATGTGACAACTCATTTTATATGCACTCCTCTTTGGGAGAAATCCTGGGTCAACCACATTACTACATTTTAACTGATGAAATAATTATTTTCCCACACCCTACGATAGGCGTGCGTCACTTGTTCTACATTTTTTGTTGTGATAAAGAAAAATGGTATGACCTCTCATCCTATTTATGGATCATATGATCTGCTAAGACTTCATAATTGAAAAATTAATCATCATTTCTTTGAATAAATGATAAATTATGAATTGATCAAGGCATGACCAATGGTGATATTATACTGAAATCATGTAATTATTTTATCCCATGTTCTATAACTTTAGGGAAATGATGTTAAAAACAAAAAATGATATCCAAGTACCTTTTATGTGATGAATCTGGTGTTCCCTTTGATCATCGCAAATTTATTGATTTGTGATTGTTAACATTTTTCTAAAAAGTTATTTATCACTCTCTATCACTACATGACTATTATATTTATCTAATATATCTATGTTTTCAATTTTGACTAATGTTATCATATGTGGAAACATAGTTACATGTTTCTTAAGGTAAATGTAATGTTTTTAATTTTCATTTTTAAAATGATGTTTTGGTATTTCTTTTTACGATGTATGATTCTATGAATGAAACATTCAAGTATTAAACATTATAAAACCACAATTAATTTTCGATTTGAAATTAAATTTAAGGAGGGTAGAAGGTAACACATATAGATTATTATGATATTAATTATTTTTCATGAATGACTTTTATTTCACGCTACACCAAAATATGCATGTGCAACAGGCAACAACAACTTAGCATGCAGTATACGCAGTGATATTCATGGATTTTGTTACACACAATTTCTTGTTCATTGGAAAAAATTAATTTCATTCAATACCATCTATAAATGAACAACTAAATACTATTATGTTACCTTATAACATAGTCATCGTAATAGTAGGTAGGACCAAGATTAACTTTCACCTGAAAAACAATTTAATGAAAAAAATTTAGTATATTAAACAATAAAAGAACACTTAATTGATTTTAATAATTAAATATATATTAAATATTTTCTATATAATGCTTAAAATTCAACTTATATGCTTTCTATACATGATATAATAACAACATCAATTTTCTGGATAAAAGAAGTATTTTTCAAAAAATGCAGTTTTGCCACATTTTCAAAGAGCAATGATTTTAAATCTTGTTTTTGGACCCATTTATATACTATATTTTAAAAAATATACTTGTTATATTGTATTGGGATATAAAAATTTACATTTGATGAATTTTATATATTTTTTTTATAACTTTTATGTTTTGATGAATAAAAAAGAACTAAAATATTGTTGAAAACAAGTTGTTTCATTGAAATAATTTATATGGTAAAATTATATTATTTAATTATTTTAAATAATAAATATAATATATTTTCATCATTCAATATAATTATTTCATTATAATTATTTTTACATAGACTTTTGATATAAAAACTCATCAATCTTTTGAAATGTTTTAACTTTTATAACCCCTTTTTCATTCCCACAACATGATAAATTTCAAATTAATTACTTCAACATATATGTATAGTATTATTATAAATTAATTACATATAGGGAATAAATAAGTCCAAATTATTTAAATAGAAATACATTATTTTTAATCATTTTGTATAGTAACATCAGTAAATTTTATTTGTATGGTTAAAAGGTAAATCGAGTAATTATGGTTAAATATAATTTTAGAAAATAACCTTAACACTATTCTTAATGTTATTATATGATGAATATTCCACCTAAGACATGTTTCTATGGAAATTATACCCTTTTGATTCCAATTTGATGAGATTATAACATTTAATATATTTTATTTGAAGAAAAGTTAAATATATCTTACTCAAATTTTAAAAACTAAATACATTTTTATATAATGTTATACAAAAGATAAATTAAATTATGAATAATATTTTTAATGATAAAATGTTTTTATTTTTCATTGTAATTTATTTTTAATTTTTCAGAAATATATAATTACTTTAATGGTTTGTATGTTGATGATATAAAAATTATTTAATTAATGAAAATCGATAAACTAATATTTATTAAAAATATAACAACCTATAAAAGTAAATAAAATTTGACCAAATAATATTGGTCAAGTATATATTGACAATAATCATACATGTGTATATTTATTGACTATTTGGAGCCTTATTTACGTGATTATGAAACTTATATTATTTTATTTAAAGCGATGTTCAACATTCCAAATTCGTGTTCTAATGAGTGTTGCATTTTTAATGATGGATTTTCCATATGATAAATTTTACTAGAAGTATTCTTATTAGTTATATTATATTTATATTTATCATAGTATTTTATTTTTATTTTATATTCACCAATTTAGTATATTACATAATTACACAAAACTGATGTTGAAATTATTTTATTAAGGGAAATATCATATTAATGTTAATAAAAATACTAAAATTAATATAATTAGAGGTAATTAATCTATAATTTAAGTTTTATATATTACCTTAACCCCATATAGATATTTTAAAATTTATTTTTCAATGAAAAAATATTCTCTTCTAATTTTTAAAAATCCTATAATTGAATATTGTCCAAATTTAAATTTTTGTCGTTTTGTCAAAATAATGTTTTATTAAATATTCAAAATCCTAAAACATTCTAAAAAATAGAGTAAATTTTTTATAGTCTAAGATTTTATCTATATATTATTTTGATTTAATTTATATCAAATCATTAAATATTTCACCGTATTAATAATGATACATTTTTTAACCTAATTAAAATGATATAGAATAACCACTTTATAAGTTAAAATGATATGGTTTAAATATACACTAAAACATGACATAAATTTATTTTATTGTTGTATAAAGACCTTATATTATCTCATATTATA
This sequence comes from Viscum album, assembly GCA_963277665.1. Taxonomy (NCBI): domain Eukaryota; kingdom Viridiplantae; phylum Streptophyta; class Magnoliopsida; order Santalales; family Viscaceae; genus Viscum; species Viscum album. The sequence goes on from OY728157.1 coordinate 2,014,550,057, forward strand.
AATTATGTCTTTTTTCATGTTTTTGAATTTTTTTTAGTTTTATATAAATTAATACTTTTGGGGATTCCAAAAGAGCCCCACACCTCAATTAAAAAAGTGAACTTCCTCACTCATCTCTTTAATCGACATTGATCATTAAATATTTACATACCCTACCCATTTACCTTATCAAAATCAATGGATATATTATTGAATATCTAGTCTTCTCAAAAGACTAATTCTAATTCCTTTGAGTGGATATTTAGAGGGATAACTTCGAAGAGAGGTTATCTCCTCTACCAATTCTTTCAAATTATTTCTTCTTATACATTCTATTCATGAGTTGTTTTCATTATAAAGATATAAATAATGTATAAACTATATTATAATATTTTATTATGATTATGTAACATCCACATTTCTCCTTCTATCCATCCTATAAAAAACTAAATCACCACACGCGTGTACACTTAACTTACCGTCTCCACAAGATAATGTAATCTGTTATTGTCCACCATCATACCTGGATGGAACTAATTAGGGAAATAATATATATGTATAATTATTATAAAATTATATAGATTCTAGAACAAAATATCAACCACCCACTTCCATACCCTTTGAGAATTATGGGAATGGTATTTCCACTCATGCGTACGTACAACCTACTATCTCCACGATGCGATAAGATTCATTCTACATGATCTCCATTAAATAATGATTATATAAATGAATTTGATGAATTAAATAAATTATGATCATTTTTATTATACAAATATATTTCTCTAAATAATATAATTGTAACCTAAGAAGAGGAAATTCTCTGAAAAAACATGGGTAATAAAATAAAGAAGTTATAAATTTATGGAATAGTAATTATAGTACTAACAAATGGATGATAATATGAGAATATATGATTAATATGAATCTGTAATAATCCAATGAAATCAATTAAATAATTATACATGAATTTGGATATATAAAGAGGATAACATACCTATTCTAAGGGATAATTTCTCAATCTCATTAATATTCGAGATTGATTATACATAATTCTTTACAAGAGTATATTTATCTTCCATGTACATATTTTCTAAAAATGATTACATAAAATGATTAATATTATTCTATGTGTGGTTATAGTCATTTTTATCTATTTTACACTTTTACAATATCTTTTGGATGTTATATTTCGTTACTTTTCCATATGAGGTAATTTTTTTGTTTTTCAGTAAAATCATGAGAAGAACAGTTTTTTAACTTATACAGAATGTATGGGAATTTATTCTTTCATAATGCCTTACTTCCATGAATATTCATTTAATTGTTTTAATGGTTATTTATAATGAAATTTTTATCTTTTAAAATTTCATAGTGTCATAATTTAATAAATAATTTTTGAAAAGAAATGGTATTTTCTTATTAATTAATTTCATGTATTTTAGAAAAATTATTTCCCATGTAAGATGACATTAATTAAATATTGTTATGTTTATATCCCTATTATAACTAATGTTTAATTATTTTTATGATGGAATTATATTTATGAAATCCATTTGTGGAATATATTATAATGGAATGATGTTTAAGAAAGCCATTTTATTCCTTCGGGTACGCTATGAATATTTTTTTTTGTTTTTGTGGAAGATGTAATAATGATTTAATTATGATATGTTGAGACCTATATCTCCCTAAAATTCAATTGTTAATGATTTATGTCTCATGAGATAGACATGACTGGAATAAGAGTAAATTCGGTCTCATAATACAGATCTAGATGAGAAAGTAAATTTGGTTTAGTAATATAGGGTTGGAACGACTTGTAAACACAGTTCAATAATCGAATTTTTCAAATTTCATGGTCTTGGAAATGAGCCATTGTTAATATGGAAATCATCATCAATGATTAAGGGCTTTCCATAATTCAATGCTTTTTACTGATGTAATCTCTTCATGGATTTTGTTTTTTTTATGATTTATGCCTTATTACCAACCATGATTTATTTCAAAACTCTATATTTTGATATTTTTTACATGGTTTGATTTTCAAAAGTTATGTAGATGTTTTTACAACATTATTTTTATGTTTTATTTGATATATTCAATGTTTACTATGACTGTTCATTTGATCTAACTCTTTTTAATGTTTCTTTTCCATAGTATTTGAAAAATGATATTAAGTAAAATGTATCAAAATGAGTTTCTTTTTATGAAAGTAAACGGGGGAGACAACATAGATGTTTTATGATGATGTTTTTATGTTTCCTAGTATCTGAATACATTAAACTAATACAGTACATGGGATTATATTTGTTTCATGTTTTACGTTTCCTGCAAAATTATTTTAATTTCTATGTACGTCATGATTTGGGTCTTTAAAAACATCAAGGATGACTGTGTTACTGACCTGGTAAGGAGATTTTACCATCTAGATACTAGTATTCCTTTAACATTTGGAGTATTTATTTTAATATGGTCACAGAAAAAAATGAACATATAATGATAGATATGTATTCAATTTACTTTTCACTTTCACTATAAGATGATACAATGGTTGATTCTTATTTAATGATGATGAATTCTTCTTATATAGATTCCACTTCTCCTTATGATGTCTATATTGATGTTAGTGGTGATGTCAATTTCATTTTAAGTTATGATTTTGTTTATGAAACTGTTTTTTCTTCAAAATCCCATGATGATGAGAATGACGGCGGTGTGAGTGGTAGTGATGGTGTTTCCATAGATGTGGATGAGGGTTATCATTGTTAGAGTGATGCTGATATTAAGGCACACTTCTGATGTAAATCATACTGTTTTTACCTATTTTTTAAATTTTATTAATTTTCACTACGTTATTATTGTTATATTGATTTCTATGTTGGTGTGAATGTTTTTTTCTATGTATATTAATTTTTTGTATTCTAGTGATTCTTTGATTCTACTGAGTGGTAAAGATGTTGTTCATTTATGTTCATAGTATAGAAGTCTTTATCAATAGTTAGAAAATGAAGAAAGAGACAAATATTCCAGGTTTCCACAATGGAAGTACACAAGTAGCAACTATTTTTAACTATCACTATATTATTTTATGAAAAAAACCAATATCCATGGTTTTAAATTTTTAGCCACATGTGTATTTCGATGGGGAAAGACATGGATATTCGTATGTTTTCATAGTTTCCAATCGTGGCTAGAGTGTATTATAATATTATTAATAGGCATAGTTTATACCTTGGAAATAAACTTATATTCACGATTTATATCAATGTGTATATCCATTGCCCTACTTCCACACCAATAAGCTCCATAGTAAACCAAACTGTAATTATTTTGAAATATTCAAAAAGTGGGTTATTTCCCTAGTTAACCATTTATTACACTTCAAATGACATAGTTTTCAAAAAATAGGCATTGAGGTTTGAATTCACTCGTAAAATCATGGAATTGGTTGGTGAATAAATTTGGAGAGGAGGTCTAAGGGAGATCATAGAATGTTAGGAACTAACATTCCATGTAGCACAGTCATATTGACCTTATTAATGGATAATCCATGGTAGTGTGAGTTAGGTTTGGAACAAGTGTTATTTGGGATGTACAACCTCTACATATGACATGTTTATTTTATGTCAGTTGTGTAATGAAACATTTTGAGATGGTAATCAGTTACAGGAAAAGAGCTAGTCATGGATAAAAGATTTAAATTAAAAGATTCTTTTGGTAAGAGAAACCTCAATATTTTAGTTATTTTTAAAAATTTAATTTGAAGAGGACCAAATTTGGACAGAATCTAGGGTTGTGATATTGGTAACTATAGTAGGCCCTTATAACACATGGTTGGGAAACATCGTGTCAGTTGTTCATTATGTTAATTTTTTAATGTTTTAATTACTGTGTCTCGGGAGTTCTCTACACACCGATCTATAAAATTTCAGTGAAATCCAAGTTATATGTGATCTTTCCCCCAATCATATAATCACCCTAAGTATCCTATAAGTGTGGAAGCTATATGCCAGATAACAAGCTATCAAACTATTATGGTTAAGAAATGTGTACTCTATGGTGGTTATGCTCAATGAGTGGTTAAAAATAAATTTATGCAGTGCATTGTACACCATTTTCCATTTAAGGGTTTTGAACCTCATTATGAGTTTCAGTTTGACATATTCCATGTGAAGTGTTCTATGAAAATTGGAATGAGTAGTGCGAGACGTTTGGAGTAGTGCTCAGGATGATCAGGTTCTTAGCTTATCTGTGCCAACTATAATATTTGGGATTTGGTTGTGATAATTGCATTATCCTTTTGTATGACCAATTAAAAGGATACACTTAATGATGGTAGTGGGATGTCTATAACTAGTGTTCCATCATCTAGTTTGAATGTTCATGGGTTATTTGTATCGTTCATTGGATAGTAATTTTGGACATTGTATTCAATTTAAAATATCGAATATGGTCTTGATGGAATCATTGGGTAAATATGTTTTAGGGATCAATTAGGATTTTGGGTGAATTCCAAATGTAGGAATTAATCCCATGGTATATTATGTTCATCCATGGATGTTGGGATGGGTTAGTGTTGGGATTGGTTATATAACATAATGATGGTTTTATTGGGGGATTTTTCATCCATGTAACATCACCAGAAGTTTGCCACATACTTCTGTGAGTGTACATAGAATGGTATCATTACTTTTTTAACAAAATGATGGATCTGAAGCCTCATTTATTATTAAATCAAATCAATGACCTCTTTAACTGGGTAGAGGGAGACCCATTACATATCCCAATGGCACAGTGGGCATTTAGCCCATTATATGGACCGTAGGATCTAATGTAGTGAATAGAGAAATGTTTTGGAGGTGTTTCTATGATACTAATGGATTACTCAAATAGAAAATTCTAATGGTGGGAGAACCGTGATTCAAAAATTTCCATTAGAATTAATGAACCAATGGTGGGTATCTCTATAGGCTAGATAATGGAATGGTTATTTAATGGGTTACAAAGGATTGGGTGCGAACTGTCTTGGTTTATTATCTTTGGGTATGAGTGGTCGAACATTATTTGAATAATTAAGTACTTTCATATTAAATTTAATTATAGAGGTGTATTGGTTATTTGGATACACAACATGGTGGTATGGGATGGAATTTCCCAACAAGGTAGGTCGGGGGATGTTGTCATTATTCCCCAATACTTCTCAAGGATGAGAATTTCTATAGTTGGAAGATTATAAATTATCGTGTTTTTGGGATTGGGATAAACTCAAAAGAAATTTTAAATTTTATTTGGTGGATAAACCAAACATTAATTTCAGCTTCAGAATGTATTTATGATTGTTGGAATGATTTTATGTGTTTTTTTAATGTATTTAGATGTTATGGGGGTCATGAAGGATCTATGGAAGTTTATATGTGAATCAAATACCCTGGATAGTGAGTGACTATCAGCTGTATCCATTTATGTTGTAAATATATCATTTAGATTATAAATGTATCAAACTAGGGTGGGCCCCTCTACAACTTTTCATTAAATCAAGGGTTTATTCCATAAAAAGGTTTTTACAAGTATGTTTCAAAGGATATTAGGGTATAATCTAGAGGTTTATGCCATAAAAATATCCTTTGGGAAAAAATTAAGATGAATGAAAATAATGGTAGTGGAAAATAGTTCTATTCATATAGTGGCATCATACACCCTTCTCCCTTCATCACATAAGGTTACAAGGTGGATTTTCCATCATATGAGACCTAAAGGAAATTTTGTTGAGTGATTTGGAAGTTTAAAAATTATTCTATGAATCCTTTTAATATTATTATTCATTTTTCAGGCCATATTTGGGGTTATCATCATACAAATGAATTCACCCAATATTTAGACTGTTTGTCTAATATTTTGATATCCCTCAGTCATGCTTGAATAAACACACTATTTTTTGTGATTGGTCAATCCTAAAAACGACTAAGTTAGTTTATTTATTTTCCATTAAATTTTCATCATTTATATATATATATGTTTGGTAGTTCTACAAGTTGGACATTACATGCATTGCACCAAAAATATAAAATACCTTAAATTAATTTATTAAACCGAACATGTGATGTAACATAGACCACATATCATAGTTGGAGGTTGATTTCTCATCATTAACCACATCATATAGTGATTTATAATTTTTGGTACCTTTCCACTAGCCTTACATAGTGATTAAACCACCCATCGGGTGTGTTCATTAAAATTTATTTCTATAATTACAAAGGATCTAATGAATTAAATGTTTTTGTTATTCTATTTTTTATCCAGGGCCACATTTGGATTGTTTGATAATTTTTTACAACTAACATAAAAGAATTAATTATTTAGTTTGAAATGATATGACAACCATTAATATATTTTCTAATAAAACTACTTTTTAGGCGTGCCACATTATCAATGAAAACAAGTGAGATAATTGAAATGTGTTAGAATTAATTTATTCCATTGATGCTTCCCAATGTCTTATATAATTTTAATTAATGTACCAACTATGGTAATCTAGATTAAATGAAGATTAAATTTTAAAAAAATATTTAATAACCCTTTATAGGTCTTATAAATGAAATGTTATGATGTTTCTACAAAAGAAATAAATAGGATTGGTGTCCCATATTACTTATGGGAATATAATCCCTTCCAATTTATGGCATGGAGTCCCTTACCATTTATGGTTATGGAATGTTGTAAAATTTTTGGGAAAGTATTCCCTTACCATTTATGTGCATGGATTCCTTTAATATTACGAGATATGTGTCACTTATTATAATGGGAATGGTGTACCTTATCATTAATGGACATAGTGTACCTTTATATTATGGATGTGGTGTCCCCGATTTTTCATGGAAATGGCGTACCTTATGAATTATGAGACATGGGAAAGGAATACCTTATAAATTATGATATTGGGTCATCGATTACGTTTTAAATTAGGAAACATGGCCATGAAAACTGATATTTTAAATGTGAATCTTATCATTATACATGGGAACCTTAGTTGTGGATCATGTTCAAACTAGTACTATATATATATATATTAGTTTGTATACAGATAGTATACCTAAATAAATACATGCATGGATGCATGGAAGTATATATTTATATATCTAGTGGCTCACCATCTGAATTATTCTATCTTAGGACGATGCATGTATTAATGATTAGGTATCTTTTTTGGAACCCAAAAACGACTTCATTATATTAATTTATTTCATTACATTGATTCTATTGTTATACATACACAATAAATTAATTTATATTGATGGTCTATATTGAATTAAGAAATAATGTTGGTGGCCTACTGTGTATATCTCATACATTTTTGGGTCACTAGTTGATACCCAAAAAAAGATCATGGTTGGGGGATCAAGATCATGGATTAAACTATGTGTTGTCAAATGTATAATTTGAGCTTAAGAGCACATGATTGTTCTAATAATCATGATTCCTATGGAGTTTTCCATGGAAGAGTATTTTATTTTATTTTATTGTACTTTTATTATATTGTATATCTATTTCACTATGTTTTAGTTACATGTATGTCTCTTTTATATTATAACATGTTCATGAATGAACATTTATTCATTTATTATTTACTATTTATTATTATTATTTTGTGATATCATTATTCATATTAATTACAATATAAATTACCCTTAATATCCCTTCAATACACAGATCATAATGGTATGGCCTCCCCCTCGTACAAAATTTATATCCTTACTTCTAGTTGGAAGCCTCTAGCATACATGGACGCACACAAGGGGCCAGGTGAACGATTGGATCAGGACACCGTTTCAGTGGCTCTGGGGTCATGAAATCAAATGAAAATTATAAAATATTATAAATAATTAATAAAATAATATAATTGGTCTGACCACCCAACTTAACATATTTGATCGATTCAATTATGAAATGCCCTACAAATTGATTCAATGGACATCCTGGTTATATAAACATTAATTGAAACTGCACAATAATAATTCCAAAACTTATATAGACCAAAATTATCAGTTAGTAATTGTAAAAAAATCATTGGATAAAAACAATTTAAAAAATTTATAATTCGTGTAAATGATTCCTAAAAAAACATAAAAACCAAATATATTATTGTTTTTGGATCTAAAATAACATTAATATCCCAATAAAATTAGTATAATATATATAAATTAAAATTATAAAATAACTTCATTGATAAAAAAATGATAATAAATATATTTTATTCATAAATACGATAGATAGGAGTAGTATAGAAAGAAATGTTAATTCAAGAATAAGTTGTTATATAATGGTGTTGGATGTGAACTAAAATATATATATATTATATTTTTTATAATATATACATTAGTGTATATTTAATACATTAATATTATGAATCACTGAATATGTGAGGAGTCTCAACCTCAACCTATATAAGAAGATGGATTCAACCTCTACTGAGTGTGGGGAATTCTCTCTTCTTCCCATACTTATGTTCATCATCTAAGATGAAGGCACTAGCACCCCATCAGTACTCATGTATCCTCATGAGATGATGGTAGATCCATTTCTCACTGTCCCCACAACTATAGTAGGGTTATTTTTTTCATTACTTTCTGATCATTATAAAGAATTATCCTTTAACAAGGAAGAAGAAGACCACTTATATTTGTGTTTTTAGGTACTTTTTATACATTGATTATTAAAAATATAACTACCTCTGTTTTTGATTTTTTTTCTACCATATATGATCATATAATGATATCACAAAACCCATTTGTATTATCAAAGGGTAAGATTCATTAATCAATGAACATTTTTCTTATTTTATGAAAAATGAAATTTATAAAAAATAAAAAAGATATTTCATGCATAAAAAATATTAATATTCATAGTTAGTAAATAAATATAGAGATTATTTAATAATTTTTGAACATTATATTAATAAAATGTTTTATAAAATGGGAATAACATTACTATCGAAGGATTAATTAAAAATAATATTATTATTCTTTCATAAATATGAAATGTTCATATTTATTACTATTATTTATGAAAAATAAATAATGTATTTATTTTAATCAAGAAAATTCCATTATAAATTGAATTATATTATTTACACAATATTTATACATAATGAAAAATATATATTGATATATTTATAAAAATTAATTAAAGTGTTATTTTTTAATTGACTATAAAATATTTATGGTAAATTGATAAATACATTTAAAATTTATATGATATATGAAAGTTCATAAATGAGATAAAAATAGTATTTGGGGAGTAATTTTGTTTGTAAATATTTTTATAATTAAATTAATTAAAATTATTTACAATTAATCATATAAATGTTTATGGAAAAATGTTCAATAAAATATTATGAATAGTAATATTTAATATTTTAAATACATTTTGACATTTTAAATGAAATTATTTATGATATAAAAATCAATAATTTATTTATAAATCATAAAATTTAATTTATAAATTGTTTATAAATTACAAAAAAGTTGATACATCGATTATATAAAAATGATTATATAATAGAAATTGATTTATAAAATATTTATAATTAAAGAAATATCATATAATGTTTATTTAATATAATATATGTTTTGGTTCCTATTGAAATGATTAAAAAATAATATATATTTTCCAATTTATAAAACATTTATAATTCTTATTTATTCATGAATATTGCAGAAATTTATCTTGTTTTCGAAAATAAATAAATAATTTATTTAATTTATATCCTTGATATTATTTTTTAGTTCATATTTTATAAACTATTAAAATTGTGTATGCCAATTTTTATGATAAATTTCATTTAGGATAGAGCCTTATATATAATTCAAGGTTTGATATAATAAAACTTAGACTCCCTAAACCATGATCTCAGTTTCTAATTTGAGTTCTTACATTGAGAATAGTGGTTCAGAATAGTTTGTGCATGTAAGGTATTAGAGTGTTCACAAATGGAATTATTTCTTCAACTAGCCGTAGGTAGAGGGAATTAGGAGTAGACCACCTACTTACCTGGATGATTCCCTTATCTTGGAAAGTGAATGTGGTTTTCTGTCTATTGCTCTAGGCTTACTCATGTGGAGTTTATCAATCTTATATAAATCTGTGGATTACCATGATGAATTCATGTACCATATGGATATGGTTCAATTGGATACGTTTGAGTATAATTTACTTTAGTTGTTTGGTGATTAATAATTAATTTTTGGTCGTGTATGGGGTTACCCAATAATAAGGTCAAAAAATATTTATTTAGATGTTGGAAAATAGATTAGAAAACGAAATTATTAGAAGCATTCAAACAAAAAACATGAAATTATAAAGATCTTATATTCTGTAGTAATTATGAATTTAATATTCATATTATGTATCTTAAATAAATGATTCTAAAATCTGTTAAAATATTAAGTGTGAGATTTCTACCCATGAAACACTGTCCATGACCTAGATCGTCCAATTGGGTAGTTTTTTCCTATATAGGTGCCACTATATTATCTTGTGTAAGGATAACAAGTAATAGGTGAATTCTGATTGTACTGATTGGTAATTTCATTCCAATGCTATGTCCACAGTTATAGTCCTTCATAATCTTCTATTTATAATTTTCATTGGGTTACACAACTGGGAATCCCTACCAGTTAAGATACCATTGTAATTGAGTTTATTATATCCATTTAATGCATTATGATAAGTTATTATCTGATTAAATATGTAAGAGTCAATATCTTCAAACTCATTTTATATTTAAATATCTATGTATTGATATGAATACCCATTCAAACTCATTTTATAGTGAAATATATATCTTCAATCACTAAATGGAAATGATGACTTGGGTCATTGTTTTTTGTGGGGGCATTTTCATTTAAACCCCATAATGAAATTATATAATACATAAAAACATGCATAATGATATTTATTCGTTATAAATTAAAGAATACTTCAAAATAATAAAAGTAATATCATTAATTGTTTTAACATTTAAAACATGTAAATATTGGTATCTATGATTGATAAGTGTTCCAAAGGAGAAACATTTAGAGAACCCAAATGTGAATGTAATAAAAATTAATTTCTCAAACACTGCAATGTGGGTATTAGATAATGGGTGTGCCTAAAAAATTTATATAGACAAAAACCTACTAATAAGTAAGACTGAATTCATTAAAGGTTAAATAAATGTTCTTTTTGGTAATATATAAAAAAATTATACATTATAGTTTGATACCTTTGATCTAATTTTACTTAGTGGATTGGCCCTTGAATTAATAAACTATTATTATCTCTATTCCATAAATTCAAATATCTGTCTATATCTTTTTTGGAAAATTTGGGGAATTCATTCATTAATATGAAAAAAAGTTATTCAATGTAACACCCAATTTTTTTTTGAAATATTTTCATTAAATTATTTTAATCATTCAATGGCCTACATTCCACAAAATCATGAGTTTAAGCGAATTGTGAGACAGTATTTTTTATAAAATTACCGTTATATCATAGAACTTAGGTTAGCAAGATTAATTATAACTAACTTATGTAAATACGTTGTGAATTCATTGGATAATCATTATTTATGTAAAATATAAATCAATTAGATATTTTTATTTTGTAGTGAATTTTTATTGGTAATGAAATTAATGAGATATATATGTTATATAGTTGATAAAATATTTTTTTTATTTCCCAAAATCATATTTTATTAATAGGGTATAGATAAACCCAATTATGTGTATAAAAACCTATATTTTCTAAATGGCTAAATTAAAATCATTAATTATAGAAACCATTTTAAATTTTGATTTTTACATAATAATAATTCTAATATGGAAACATAATAATATACTTTTGTAGAGGGATAGAAAAACATATTTTGGGATAAATTATTATATTTTTATCATAACATTCATGTTTTGATGAATATTAATAATACAATAATTTTTAGGTGAAATTTTTTTTCATTTAAATAATTTATATGCTTAAATTGTATTATTTAATAGTTTTATATTTAAAATCGAATATATGTTTATCATGAAATAATTTTTTTTCATTAAAAAATAATTTACATTGCATTCTGATGTAAAAATATTTCAATATTTTGATATGTTTCAACTTTTAAAATTGGTTTTATCCATCCAATATTGAGAACAGTTTTAAATTAATTACTAAAAATTCTGTGATTTGAATTTTTAAAAATGGATTGAATATTTGTAATTAGTTTTTTCTAATTATGAAAATATATTTATATTATTTTTGGGCATTATGAAAAGTAATATCAGTTATTTTTATCAAAGGAGTAAAAGGGTAAACTAGGTAATTATGTACAATAATCATATTATAAAATTACTCTAACACTTTTCATCATATTTTTTAATGGTTGTGTATTTAACTAAATTATACTTGCGTCGAAATGGTATCCATTTGAATCCAACTGGATGAGATTAGGACATTTATTTTATTATATTTAAAAAGGTAAATAGGTTACACACATATTTTAATAACTGGATCATTTTTTACAAAGTTATACAAAATATAAAATCTATTATAAATACTCATTTTAAATATAAATTTTTATCTTTAACATGTCTAATTTTATTTAATTTCATGGAAATAAATAATTACCTTAATAGATTATACATTAATGATGCTGAAATTATTTAATTGATGAAAAATAAAGAATATTGTTTTTTATTAAAAAATTCACCCATAAAAAAATCCAAAAACTAGACCATGTATTATTGGATGAGTATATTTTGACCAGAATAATCTATGGATTGAGTTATGGACAAATTGGAGCCTCATATAAGGTATTCGTACACTTATATTATTTTATTTAAAATTTTGTTAAAGTTGTCACCTTCAAAATTAATTTAGTATAACATTTTAAATTTTGGATTTATATGATGATAAATTAGACTAATCATATTATTCTCAAATATATTAGATTTATAATCACCATAGTATTTTATATTTTATTTCAATTAAATAAATAATAATATCAATTAATTTCACAAAACATTTGAAGTATTTATTTTATTAAAATAAATATAAAATAAATGATAATAAAAATATTAAAGTAAATATAATTTAGTCTAATTAATATATCTAATATATTTTATAGATTCCCCTGACCTCCTACGAACATAATCTGTTTTTTTTTGAATTTATGTTATTATATTAATATTAATAAAAATCATTGAATTTAATAGTGTCAAAATTCATATTATTGATTGTTTATCAAAATAATGTATTATTAAATTTTTTAAAAATAAATGATTTTTTAAATATATATAATTATTATTATATGGTATAAAATGATCTAATGGATTTATTTAGGGTCTATGTTTCATCAAATTAGTAAATATTTCACCCATTTAATATTGAATTATTTGTTACCCTAGTTAAAAATTTAATAAAATAAAAATGTGTTAATTAATAATATAAGGTTTATATTGATATAAATAATTTTAAAAAATTATTTTTTGATGATATTACTACCCTATATCTTACCATATTCGAAATCCAGACATTTTTGGTAGTTTTTGGTTAAGTATTGATATTTATTTTAAATAAATTGTTTTGGAGTTTCCAAAATTACCCCTCACCTCAATTATAGAATAGCACATCCTCCATCAGTTGTTTTCATAACATTGAGCATTCAAGATCATCCATACTCTAAAATCTTTCCTTTTCAGCTTAAATATTTAAATTATAGTGGTTATTTTCATCTTCAATAACCATCTCTTGTGCACTACGAATAGATTTAGAGGAAGCACAGCGAGGTAGAGGTAATCTCTTATTCTTGATTGTTTCAAACTTAATTATTCTTCTACTCCCTCTTCATTAGTTTTATCATTATAAAAAAGCTATATAAGTATCAATAATATAATTATATTTTCCATTAATTATAAAAAATCATATTCAACCAATTATCCAACCCATAAAAAAGTAATCCCCACATGTGCGTACGTACGACTTACCCTCTCCACGCCTTGGTGTAATATTTTTTTCACCCCATCCATACATGTATGCACATAATGATGAAAATAATAACTATATATCATTACTATAAAATTATATTAATTATTAAATATTATAAAACATCCACTTCAATTCCATCCGATATTTATGGGAATGATATCGTCGCTCGGGCGTACGGATGACGGACCATTTCCACAATGCGATGTGATTCAATATACATGATATTAATTATAACACAATTCTATAATCAATAGAATGATGGAATAGATATATTTTATACTAATATCAGTTTTTAAATGATATTTTCATAACATAATAAGTGTAACATGATCTTATCATACAAAACATGTATAAGAACATAAAGTAGTTAATATATGAATAACGAGTGAAAATGAAATGTTACTAACAAATGGATGATAATATAATAATATATGATTTCATAAAAATTAATATCATTCTGGATGAAATCAATAACATAATTTAAATCAATATAAAGGAGGATTGGATATATACGGTGTATATGAACCTAAAGTAAGGGATAATTTTTCATTCTCATTATAATCGGAGATTGTTTGCACGTTAGTATCTATTGGGTTATATTTATCATCCACATTCATGTTCCCCAAGTATATAATATTATTAATATTCTTATACAAATATTTATTTTTAATTTTAACCATTGGTGGATTTTTATTTAATGGTACGAAAGGAATCAATTTTCATTATTCGATATGATATAAATTTTGACTTTTTCACCAAATGTAAGAGGAGAATGTTTTTTAACATAAATGGAATTATCAGATTACTAAATCTTCATAGCATCCTATTTCCTTGAACAATCATTTACAGTATTTCATGTATATATTCAAATAAATTCATATAATTTTAAATTTTCTATTATTTTGAGAAACTAAAATGTTTTTAAAGAGTAAAATATATTTTCGTCAAGATTTAATTTCAAGTGGTTTATATAAATTATTTTACATCTATGATGAAACAAATTAAATAAGAAAATGTTTCTATCACTATTATAACTATGATTATATTTTGTTAATGGTATAATTATATTTTATATGGATTAGGTTATGATGAAATGATAAACCCATTATATTTCTTGAGATATGATTGGATGAATGATTTATGTTTGTTGTGGAACATGTAAGAATGATTACATTATGAGATACATGGGACCTATATCTACCTTTACTGAATTGGGTAAAGATTTATATCTCATGAGATATAAATGACTAGAAGGGAATGTAAATCAGGATCAGTAATACAGAGATAGAATGGCATGTAAACCCTATTCAACATTGGGAAATTTCTAGTATGATGTTCTTGTAAATGAGCCTTAACTAATATTAAATTATTTTATATTCTTATTTTTATGACACAAAGAATAATGTATTATGTTATGACTTTTTGTATTGTGTCTACTAATTCTTATGAACTTTTATCCAAAGCCATTATATCATGATCTTTCATATGCATGATAAAATTTTAAATGTTATGTTCTCATGTATTATGATTTAAATATGATTGATATTTACCTTGTTTGTACACATTGAGAATTTTATCTCAACGTTTCAAATGTTTCATTACCATTTTAAATGAATAATTGTATTATTTATGATATATCAAAAAGGTGTCTAGTTATGATGATATAATCGAGAGAAAATGTAGATGATTTTTGAACTATCTATTTATGCTTCCATCATTCCAATGACTCTACACCTATAAAGTCATATCATGTATTTATTATATTTTGTAATGAATATAATTAAATTTTTATGTAATATAAATTAATTTAAATTATGGGTCATTATAGCTAGTATCAGATAAAATCTATAGTAAGCCTTTGGAAACTCGGATAAGAAATCCTTTGTAAAACCTAAAGGATGTGTATAAGTACAGGTTATAATCATAGTATTATCGAAATGAACATGAATAATATAGGAAAATAACTAATGTGTACTAAATTTTATTTTTTATCATGATTATTTCTTTTTCCAATTATTATTAGTGTTTCTCACAATAGTCATCTTGTATTTGGTTAATAGATAGAACCTAAAGGAACCATTTTAATATTGAATGTTATAAGTAATGCAAATATTGTCCTGATAAACCAAATGTTATGGGAGCTGGAATAAAAAATATTTTATCTATTCTCACACATATTTCTCTAGCTATTAATCATGAAATACATCCAAACTATCAAAAGCGGGAGAAACATTTAGTGGATTCTATCAGGCGACAGCATCCACCTTCTTTCAGGGGTTCTTCCTATCCATTTGTGGTTGAACAATAGATCAATAACTCTAAAAAGATATTTTTAGTTCTACAATGTTATGATATTGATAAATTAATCTTACATTTCTATGATTTGAAAGTTATATATAATCAATGGTGCAATCTTATCAATAATATGAGGAAAATAGATGAAATTGAGTCAATGAATTTGACAGGTTCATGAACATATTTTTTAACAAGTAAATTTCTCATATTCATCGAAAATTGATGGAGTAGGATATCCATGAACTTAATCACAATGATGATGAATCTATTGGTACATATGATGAATATTTTACCAGACATACAAGGTATGCTTCTAGAATTATTATTCAAGATGATAGTAAAATTTATCCATTCTTTAGTTTCATAAAACCAAGTATCCAAAGGGAATTATCAATAAAGGACATTAATAGCTATATATAAATCATTTGATGTATCCTCAACCTTTATATGGGGATTGGAGTAACCTATCAGTCCTATGGGTTAGATAAGATGATAAAAATGGGATTTAAAAGAAACTCTGAACACAACACTGAAAAAAATGATTTTCCTTTATACTCAATGTGTGGGAAGAAAATGGTATAAATTCTCTTAAAGGAACTAGTAAATGTTTCATGTGATGAAAAGAATTTCATCAGATAGTTGAATGATGATGTGATGGTAAAAATATGTCTAATGATGCAAATATAGAAAATTCTACACAGAATTGACCTCCTACACTTTAATGCCACAAGTTCACGAAAATGAGCCATTATTCCAATAAAAGCCTCAATCAAAGGGTTATTGATGATGATTGGCATCAAAAAACTCTTATGGCTTAAGGTAATAGATAGTCCCATGAAATCACTTTCAGTGATGCAGAGAATGATGAGGAAGTGATGCAAGGTACTCTTACCATCCACTATAAAGTATAAAATGTTTTATATGATTTCAAATCCACACACTCTTTTATTTCTAATGTATTTTATAAGGCTATCACCTTTTTAAATCAACAATTAGAGGTTTATTTAGTCATGAAAACTCTTAATTGAACTATGGTCACATTAATAGTTTATTATTATACTATGATTGAAGTTTGTGAGAATGTTTGTCCTTCAATTATTGTGATCCTTCCTATAATTGAATTTGATGTGATTATTAGTATAGAATGGAATTATATATATAAATCCCATATCAATTTCCATGTTAAGGAAATCTGATTTCCTATGCCAGATCAATATATGAACATCTATAGATGGATGGAATAATATAACCTTCGAATATAAATTCATTCCACATTATCAGTCTTGTTCCCTATAAAGGAAGGTTATCTATCTCAAATGTTAGGGGATAAACTCACAATTTATAATACACTGATTATATGGGATTTTGATGATGTCTTTCTCAATGAATTTCTAGGTCATCCTCCATTTCATAATGTTTTGTTTTCAATAGAACTCATATTGGTTGTTATTTTTATTTCAATGACTCGTTATAGAATTTCCATAATTGAGTTGTAGAAATTGAAGAATAAATTCCACAAAAATCTTGATAAGGGATTCATATAACCTATTACATCACCATAGAGATCACCTCTTTTTTAATAAGAAATATGGATCAATGAGACTCTTCATGTATTATCAAGAACTTTAATATATATTTTTTGAGAACAAAATATCCACTAGACTACATTGATGACATATTTGTTGACTACATGAAGCTTAAGAATTTTCAATGTTTGATATTCATTCAGGATATCACCAATTATGGCTAAAAATAGGATATACTAATGAATACATTATTTACAAGTTATGGATACTGTGAATTTATAGTGATACCCTATAGTCTTAATAATACCCCAACTATCTTCATATATCTAATGAATATTGTGTTTATATATTATCTTTATCAGTTTGTGGGTGTATTTATATATGATAATCTTTTCTATTCGACGAGAAAGGATGAACATGAAGTCCACTTGACAATTGTACTAAAGTCCTTGATAAAGGTATATATTTTTGAAAAATTTACAAAGTCTTAATTTTACCTTTTGAATGTTTCATTTTTGGATCACATAATACCAAGATATGGGATATCTATAAATAACTCAAAAAAATATTTTCTTTGAATGTTGGCAGAGACAAAAATGGTTACAATGATCCTATATTTTCTTGGATATGATGGATATAATCAATGTTTTTTGAGATATTTTTCATGATTGTCTAATCCATTAACCATGTTTAATTGGAAATGACTTCATTTTTTATGCATGGAGGAATGTGAATATAATTTCAAAGATAAAAAAAGATGGATATACAGTTCACCTGTGCTAACAATTCCTTGTAGTGTAGAATGGTTTGTGATCTAAATTGATTCATCCATGATGGTGCAAGGAAGTGTTCGCATGAAAAATGATATGGTGATATATTTTGGATCATGTTAATTGGTAATCCATGATAAAATTTACCAAACACATGATTTTCAGTTATCTATGTTAATATTTTCATTAATTATATGGATGCATTATCTTTATGGTGAAATGTGTGATATTTCAACTGATTTTAAATGATTAGAGTATACATTCAGAAAAAAGTAATTGAATATTCAGCAAAGAGTAAGGTTGGATTTAATTAATGATTACAAATATTTAATACATTACCACCCTGGGTAAGCAAACAAGGTGGAAGATTCTTTGAGATAACAATACTATACTAGCCCATCCTTGGCGAGGATCAGAAAAGATCTAATATTTTTGGATTTTAAAATGATTGATCATTAAATTATAAAGGAAGTGGAGAAATCTAATATTTCCCAAATGAATGTTCAACCATCTATACATGTGAATATTATGTAGGCATAGAAGGATGATGTTGAGCTAAAAATGAAGGTGAGAAATGTTCCTAAATTTTACCATGATTGTTATTGAATAATAAGTTTTAT
This sequence comes from Viscum album, assembly GCA_963277665.1. Lineage (NCBI taxonomy): Eukaryota > Viridiplantae > Streptophyta > Magnoliopsida > Santalales > Viscaceae > Viscum > Viscum album. The sequence continues at coordinate 2,014,569,269 of OY728157.1, forward strand.
AAATCAGGTTTTCATTTCACCATTACCAGGATTAAAGAAGGAGACATTGGATGAGGCCTATAGTCCTTTATTATATATTCCCCCTGGATGTAAAAATATGTATAGAGTGCTGAAAGTGTATTTCTGGTGGATTGGAATGAAATAGGGATGTTTTGGAATATGTCTCTTAATGCTTGGTTTCTCAGCAAGTTAATGATAAGAGATAGATTTAAAAGGTGATGTTACAACCATTATGTATAAGAGAATAGAAATGGAAAAACATTACTATGGTCTATGACGTTAGACATCCCAAAACATCCAAAGTAAATAATTCTTTATGGTTTATAGATAGTCACCATACGAAGCTGGCATAGTTCGCTATTATAAGAGATGATTTTTCTCTTCATTATTTTTCCATTATATATATAATGAAACTGGTATGATTTAATGTAGTACCACTTTCTATTATATATGATCAGGATCCATGTTATACCTTGATTATTTGGCAATGTCTTCAACTTTATTTGGATACAGTGTTATATTTCAGAACTACTAATCATCCTCAAACAAATGGTCAGTCTGAGAGAACAATTCGAACTCTAGAATACGTATAGAGAGCTTTATCTATGGATTTCAATGGTTGTTGGGATCAAAACCAACCTTTTATGTAATTTAATTGTAACATTATATTTCAAACTTGTATTCAGATGTGTCTTTATAAATCTCTCTTTGTAAAGAAGTGTTGAAATCCAACATTCATGGATAAAGCGGGGGAATGAAATCTATTAGGATTGATCTAATTGATGAAATGGAAGAAAAGGTAGATCTATTAAACAATTCATACGAGTATCTCAGAGTCAAAAATAATGTGATACTAAAAACCATAGAAATTCCATAGAGTTGGAAGTGGGTGAGAATGTGTTCCTACGAATATCTCCCAGGATGTGAGTAATGATATTTGGAATGAAGATAAATATGGGCCCATGATATATACTTATTTCTAAAATTATGTATCATGTGGGGATTGTTTCTTATATATTGGTGATTCTACGGAATATATCTCAAGTTAGAGATGACTTCCATGTATCTCACCTATTATACTATATACCAAATCCATCACATGTACTAAACTCAGAAGTCATTCCACAAGATAATTCTCTTTCTTATAATGAACAACTGATATAAGTTTTTCATCATATTGAAAATGTTATATGAAACTAGATCACTTTCTTTCTTAATCTTATATGGAGGAACCACCAATTTGTGAAGCCACTTGGGGACATGAGGATATGATGAGGGGGAGGTATCCTCATCGTTTTGTTCCCATGTGTGGAATTTTGAGGGTTAAATTCAGTTTAAGTGGGGTAGTGTCACATACATGACTTATTATAATTGTATTTTTCATTTACTTTCCATTCATTATTTTTTGGGGGGATTTCCAATGCATATTCATTGAAATGGTGGGTTTTTAAAATCTGGGGCAAACCATGATCCCATTTCATGATTAAAAAATAAATTTAGTTTCCTTTATAAATCTTTAATTCTTAAAAAACTTTCATCCATTAAACATTTTACTTGTCCACACCAGACCAATTAACACCACCATATCAATTGGGACCATTTAACAATATATAATCATGATATATTTGGGTTTTTGATTAAAGAATTCAGAGATCTCAGAATCCCATTTACAGTCTTAAAATTTTAATTTTTTTATTTAATAACATATTCCGTTATAATGATTATTCGATGATTCCACCTCTCTCAAAAGACCACTAAACCTAGTATTTCCCTCATTTTCTTATACTCATATTGTGATCTCATTTTATTCACTTTTAAGGTCTATATAGCTTTAGTTGTAACAATTCATCCAGATTTGAATAGGTAACTTCATTCCTTCATAACTCCATCAATTGTTAATCCATTCCCCCATTTCAATTATCACATCATATACTCAAACGTATTCAAATATAACAAAAAAAATTGGTTGTTTTTATATTCTCCTACTATTGTATTTGGGGCAATTTCATTAAGATTACTCATGTGAGTGTGTCTCTTTCGTTCTTCCTCCCATTTGTTTACGGTTTTGTTGTTTTTTCTTTGGGTTTCTTCCAATTATACATTATTTTTCTAATTTCCAGAAAGTGGGGATTAGATACTGGGGTCTAATCATCGATTACTGGCCTTTTCTGTTGGTTTTTGGCGTGATCTATTTCTTTTTATGTGTGGCGATGTTGTGATGGAATTTTCGAACAAGGGATTAAATCTTTTAAAAATTATTATAGGTGATTCCCATAGGTATGAAATACTTGTGTATTATATTGTTTTTATAATATTAATATATATTTCATTTTATTATTGGTACAAAAATTTGGTTTAGAGACATTTATAAAGAAAATGAATTTTAAGATCCATTTTTATGTGAAATTGGGGGGGTTTTCATAGAAATCATTTATTGGTTCATTTTGGGATCCCCAATAACTACATTTTTTTATTGAAATGTATTAGAGAAACAAATCATGTTTTTAATGTTCATATTATTTATTTTTTTCATTGAAATTTGGCTAGGTGTGACATTTTTTATGTAAATGAATTTTTTGGTTCCAATTTTGTTCTAAATTCGGTGTTTTATATGTCTATTTCTTGTCATGAAAATTTGTTTTGTTTTCAACACATTTTATAGATTAATACAAAATATTCTTATGAAAAATTCTTTTTTGGTGAAAATGTGAAATAACATGGGAAAAAATGTAGTATTTTAAATGGATTTTTGTGTGAAAAACATTGTTAGCTTTTGTGAATTTGTTTTATTGAAAATAAAAATATTTTGTTTTGTGTATTAAGTGTTGTAGAGTTTGTGTTGAAACTGAATTGCTTTTATTTTAACCATAGTGGTTTTTTATATTGATATTGATGTGTGTTTCATGATCAAATTGATTTAGAAAAAAGGAGGAATCTCATATACCTTAGTGGGTGGATATGTACTAGTACGACTAGTGATCTGGATGAGTTTTTTCCCTATTTCAATTATAAAATGGAGAATGAAAACTCTTACTAAACATTGTGGATGTTTTTTGGGGACCACTATGTTATGAGTATGTTCCCAACTACTGTATCATGCTTGGGAAGGGATTGTTACCTAGATACTTTACAACGAGGTATGAGGTACATAGGGCCCTAGAATATCTTGTTCCAAGGGGTGTTCCAGGTTTTTGTTATCATTGGATATTTTATACATAACATTGTCTTAGGGTGTGTTTGGATGTAAATTAAAGTAGATAACATATACTATGAAATTGTATAATCATTCTGAATGTTTTATTTTGAGAACCCTTTTCAAATTAATGTTTCATATCTTGGAATTTATCACCACTTTTCATTACATATTAAAACTGATTTATTTTTTACCTTATATTGATTACTCATTGGAATATTTGGATGGTATCATTTTGGTCTTAGTCTCACACACTAAATAAACCCCTTGGGTGTAATTATAATTGGTTTTTTTTGTCTCAGGTAAAGGCAAAGCCTTGGGCGAGGTGGTTTAGGTTTTTAGTCCCCTCCTATAGTGCAGTGTTGGGGTGTTGGCCTGGGGGTGACGACACCATATCCTGTGGAGTCTTTGTGGCTGTTTTGCTACATATTTTTTTAATTTTGGACCACTTTTACCTTATTTAAATCCATGTATTCAGTTCTATATATTTCTTATGTCTTGTTTGGAATTGAAATTTCATAAACTAATTACTGAGTTATTTTAAGGATTTATTATTTCATATTCAGGCAAATCATTCCCAACCCATATTTAATGATACTCGAGAAAATTTTCAAGCCCAGGGAGATAGTGAAAGACATTCGGTCATTTTCATGGGATAGATTTAGTGTCGGTATTAGTGGTGACCAGATTTTATTCATGACAAAATGATATCAATGGAGGTAAACGTTTTTGGGTTATATGACAATTTTGGGATGAGTCGAGACACACATGAGCTAGGAATGTCTGAACTCGAGGTTGTGGTTATGAAGAGAGTGGCTAGACCACACCTCTCATGGAAGACCCTAACTCACCATGGGATGTATGAATTTTTTGATTGACTTCACTTCTACGTGAGACATGTGGGTTGCAGACCACACATGGACATTGGGTAGGGTGGAGTAGTTGTTTGTTTTATTACAATAATGTATGTAGATTATTTTTATTTGATTTATTTAATTAATATTTTATGAATTGTGATATTGACTATTTTTTTGTGAATATTTCAATTTTTAGATACATGCCACAAATAAAATCTCCCATGGACCCATAGGAGGATGTTGGAGAGTGTTCTCCCACACTAATTGATCAATGGAAAGTCAATGTTGTGATCCAGGATGGCCAAGATCTGGTAAAGGGACAATGTCATGTTCGCATTCCTATTTTGATATAATAGACAGGTCCTAGAAAAGGTAAATCCTTGGAGTTCCTGAAAAATAAGACTCATACCTTCTGGGGAAGCATAGAATCCCAAAAAGTAGATGAATGGCTCGAAAAGATCAAGCATATATTTGAGTTTCTGGATACACCCAATGTGATCAGGGTGTTGCTCACATATTTTCTATTGGAGAGTCCCTACAACATGTGGTGGGAATCAGTACATCATACTAAGAATAATAGACATATGCATTGGGGAGATATCATGTTTGTTATAAAAAATAAGTACTTCCCTAAGGTCTGAGAATTTTCCAGGTTTTAAGATTTAATGGATCATGCTCTAGGGAACCGTTATATCATTGAGTAATCCAACTATTTCCTTGAGTTGGTTTAGTATGTTTCTCAAGTTTTATCAAATAAACAAGCAAATGCCCAGAGGTTTGGGAAAGACTTCAAACCAGAGATGTACTCTGAGGTTTTCTTGTTCAAGCTGAGGACATACGCTGAGGTCATTTACCAGGCATGTATGGTGTAGATTTCCCATATTGGTTGGGATGGTTTCTCTATGTAGGTATCCGTAGTGGGATGTGGAAGCTCTTTAGATAAAAAAAGAAAGTGGGAGGAATAGGTGAGGAAAGGATGTGGAATTTCAAGCCACTCCTCTAGGAAATTTTCATCTATGGATTTTGATGTGAGATAGGTCATCTGCCACCAATGTGGGAAGTTGAGGCATATCTAACCAGCATTCCCACTTCATCCAAAGCCCCATTACCAATGTGGAGCTATGTGTCATTTTTATCAATTATTTGGGGTGTATTGTCCACTTCTATGTGGGGAAGGATCAGCAAAATTAATAGGAGTGAAAGCATAGCCTGAGACATCAAGGATGGGATAACCTTGATTTTGTGGCTATGGTGGTTGGTTTGGGTCATCATCTGGGAAGATCCAATTTAGGGAAAATCCATAGTGTATCGTTCTCCCTCTGGCAGGGACCACACATCTCCAGGCAGTGGATCTGGCACCATTAGGATCAGAGGCGGGACCGTCGATAGTTCAAGGTTCAAATTTGATTGCATCATCTATAGATATAGATCTTTTTGAAATTGGTTCATTTGTGTCATTCATTTCTTCTTGTTTTGTGGAAATGTTTAATTAACAAACCAATTTATATTCTTTCGTGATGGAGTTGGTGGCATCACTGGGAAAGAAGCAGGATCAGGGTCTCAGGTGCTCGTCATGTGCGCTTTTCGTGTTAGGGTGGAGAGAGAGTAGGACCACTTGGTCATAGATATTGATCATTTTGATGTGATTCATGGATTGGATTATCTATTAAACTTCTATGCACACATTTACTGTTACAGGCGCTGAGTTAGTTTCATAGCACCTGATTGGAGTCGTCATGTTTTTCATGGAGAATGGGATCCTCATTCGCATCATGCATGACCTCCAATACCATAGATGGGAATTATTATCTTCCACTAATTATCATTCATGATAGAATAAATTGGTATTTCCCTTAAAGGTGAAGTAACTCATGTATTCAATGAGTTTCTGAAGGTATTCCTGGATGATTTATCAGGTTTTCCCATAGAGCATGATGTGGAATTCTCGATTGAACTGGTGTCGGGAAAATATTTATTATATCTTCGCTTGTATCACATGGCCCCTATTGATATAAGGTAATTAATCATAGAGATGGATAACTACGAATACAAATTATTCATTCACCCAAGCATTTTGTCTTATACCACTCTTGTATTGCTTGTGAAAAAGGCTGACGGATCCCTTTAGATGTGCAATGATTACTAAAAGCTGTATAATGAAACAATTAAGATTAAATAACATTTTCCTTGAATAAGTGATTTGTTTGATCAGTTGAAGGGGTTAAAGTGATTCTAAAAAATAGATTTTTGTTCTGGATACCATCAAATCTGGGTGACAGATCAAAGATATCACGAAGACAGCCATTCGAAGCAGGTATGACGACTTTGAGTATTTGGTCAAGCCCTTAAGATTGAAGAAATATCTAACAATCATTATGGCCCTAATGAACAAGATGTTCCATCAGTATCTTGATTTTTTTATCATGGTGTTCATGGATGACATTATAGTATATTATGGCTCTAAGGAGGAACATGAAAATATCCTTAGGATCATTTTGGGCACCTTACAAGAGCATCCCCTTTATGAAATGTTTTCAAAATACACCTTCTAGATTAGGGAAGTTAAATAAATGGGCATGTGATCTTGGAGAAGGGGGTTTTGTGGAACACAAGAAGATCAGTGCGGTCATGTTTTGGGAGCAACAAAAGAATGTGTTCGAGATCAGGTGCGTCCTTAGAATGGATGGTTATTACAGGAAATTCATTTGGGATTTCTCTCGGATTTATTCACCGATGATTGTGCTCACCCCAAAAGGGGTGAAGTTTGTATGGGGCCAAAAATGTTAGGCATCATTAGAGTTTCTAAAGATGCGGTTGACTACCACCACCATGTTGGTTTTTCTAGAGGATAGGAAGGGGTATGTGGTCTATTCTTGTGCATCAGGATTGGGTCTTGGGTTCATTATTATGTAGGATGATCACATGGTGGCGTATGGATCTAACCAAATCTGACCACATGAAAATAATTACCCAAAACATGACATGGAGTTAGTAGTTGTGATGAATGATTTAATGTCATGGCAACACTAACTCATTGAAGAGAAGTTTCTGGCCTTCTCTGATCACAAAATCTTGGCCTATATGTTCTTACAGAAGGAACTCAACTTGAGGAAGAATAATTGGATCAACTACATGAAGGGGTTCAACATTGAAATTTTCTATACCCTATGAATGGGTAACATGGTGGCTGACACCTTGAGTAAAAGAGTTACAGTGCAATAATTGATGAAGTATAGTGATGAGTGCACTTTGAGGGGGGCCATTTCTCAATGTATGTGGAGACCAAAGAGAAAAATGTGTGAGTGTTATTGGTGAGCATCAAGTTGACTCCTTCTTTCTTGGAGTTGATTCAGAGGGTACAACCTAGTGATGATCATGGTCAGTAGTTGAAGTAGTTTCTTATTGGTGGGGAGATGTCATCTGATTTTTCTTCATCTCCCATGCTTATCTTGTGATTCAAGGGTTGTTCAGTAATTCCGTTATCTTTGAAGAAGTTTGTGATGTACGATAGAGACCAATATTAGCATGTTTTCCATATGGGTTCTACCAAGATGTATTATGATATGCGAAGACAACTTTGGTCACTTGGTATGCGACATGTCATAGCTGACTTCATGTTGAGATGCTACACATGCCATTGGGTGAAAAAAAGCATCATATTCCGTTGGGTTTTATCAAGCAATTACCTATTCATACCTATAAGTGGGGTGAGGTATCCATAGACATTATTGTCAGTATTCCATGTACACCTCGTGGAAATAATTCCATTTGGGTGGTGATTGATTGTTTGACCAAATAATCCAAATTTATTCAGATGAGAGATACAAATATATTGGTTGAGTTGGGCCATTTGTATCATCTAATGGAAGTAAGGCTCCATGGGAATACTTCTATTGTTGTATCAGATTGTGTCCCCCATTTCACTTCTTAGTTTTGGGAAGGCCTTCATAAGACCTTTGGGTATCAGATTAATATAATCATGGCATACCTCCATCAAGTTGATGGTCAGAGAGAGAGGGAAAATTAATTTTGGTGGACATGCCCTGTATAGGTGCTTTAAAATTTGTTGTTTTATAGTTTTTCTATTTGGGATTGGTTTAGTTTTCTTATAATAACAGTTACCAATACTAGATTTGAATGGCTCCATTTGAGGCTCTCTATGATCGACCTTGTCCGCCCACTTGTGTTGGGATCAGGTCGGGGAGACCTCACTACTAAGGCCATGTTTGTTTCATGAGATGTCTCTGAAGATCATGTTGATCAGGAAACACTTAATGGTAACTCAATGTTTCCATAAATTATATGCTAATTATAGGCATCGAGACATAGAGGTTTTTTGGGGGTGACATGGTATTCGTGAAAGTGGCCCTCATCTGGGCCACCATCAATTAGGAATAAATGGGAAGATGACAGCACGATATGTTGATTCTTTTGAGATTGCTATGATTATTGGAAAGGTGGTATACAAGTCGAAATTTCCTTCTCAATTGAAATTTATCCATAACATCTATTATGACTCTCAGTTGAATAAATATAGCCTGGATGTATCCCATGTGCTGAGTAAGAATGAAAGGGAGATAGAGACGGACTTCATAGTTTTTGTGTGCACCGGGAAAATAGTGGACTCCCATGAGAAGGTGCTTTATGGGGATTTCTAATCCTCTGTTCCAGGATCATTGGAAGCATTGTAGTGATACTCTTGAGACATTAGAGTGAAAGTGAGGGTCTAAAGAATAGTACTCGATTCTATTTTCCAATGAAGCTTCAGGTTAAATTTTCAGGATGAAATGTTTTCATGGTGGGGATATTTTTCACATACTTGAATTATTTTAAAATAATTTTTCATTTTATTTATATTAATTCATTATTTTGTTGGGTTTTTCAAAATTTTTGGTGGAAATGGAGTGTTTTCATAAATTGGTCCAAACCATGAGCCCATTACCAGATTAAAATATAAATATTGTTTCTTTTATAACACATTAATTTTTCACCATTTTTTATCCATTCCAATTACTACATGGACTCTTGTGACCTATTAACACCACCATATCAAATTGGACACTTTATTAATGCATAATTATTATTTATTTGGGTTTTTATTTAAACAATTGGTGCATCCCTAAAAACCATTTCCAGTTTTAAAAAAATTGTTTATTTAATATATTATAAAATTTAAAATATTTTTCTGTGATTCCACCTCTCATCTAGTCCACATAACGTATGATTTCTCCTATTCTCTTTTCCACCACTATAGGGTTAATTTGATTTAGGTATTATGTGAAAACATCATAGGCTATCACAATTCATCCTGATTGGAAGAGGTAAATTCAGTCCATTATAACCCCTTAAATTATTACTCATTCTACCCATTTCAGTTATCCAATGTCCTTCTAATACTTATTAAAACCTCACTTACATTTTTAGATCATTTGGAATTCAGTTACTACTATATTTTTGGTGATTTCATCAAGTCCACTCTAGTGAGTGTGTCTCCATCATTCATCCTCCAATTTACTTAGGGGTTTTACGTTTTTCTTAGGGTTTCACCCAATTCATATAGATTTTTATAATGTACATAATGTTGGGATCCTAACCTAGTGTTTAATATTGGATTTCATGGCCTCTTATTTTTGTTTTATAATTGATCTATGTCTTTTGAGGTGAGGCTGTAGGGCAATTGAATTTTCACAAAACATATTCAACTTTTTAATAGTTTTGGTAGGTGATACCACTGTTTATGAAATCATTGTGGCCTAGCATGATGTGTTTATAATATTTTCCATGTTTATTTCATCTGATTATTGATAAAAAAATTGGGTTTTGTGACATTTTTAAATAAAATGAATTTTAAGCTCCATTTTTATGTCAAATTGGGTGTTTTTCATAGAACTTATTTATTAGTTCGTTTTGGTTTCCATATAACAACATAGTTGGTTTTATTGAAATGTATTAGGGATAAAAAAATGTTTTGAATGTTCATATCCTTTTTTCTATGAAATTTTGTCTTTGGGTGACATTTGTTATGTAGATTATTTTTAGGTACCAATTTTCTGCTAAATTGGGTGTTTTACATATATATTTAATGTAATGCTAGTTGCGTTTGTTTTATAACTACTGTAATGGATTTATAAAAAATTTTGGGGCTACAAAATTCTATATTGGGGAATATGTGTAAGCACATGTTTTTCAACATGTTATTTGAAGGGATTTTTTTGTGCATAACATGCATATATTTTGTGAATTTGTTTGATTTAAAATCAAAATTTTTTGTTTTGTGTGTTAATGTGTGTAAAGTTTTTATAAATTCTTTATTATATGTATGTGACAATTAGAGGTATATTTATATGAAAAAGGATGTATCTTGTTTGCTGAAATTTTTTGAGAACAAAGGGGGGTGCCTGGGTACCTAGGTTGGATGATATGTATGAGTACGACTATTGATCTGGATGGGTTTTGTCCATGTTTGACTGAGAGAATGTATAACAAAAACTCTAAATAATATATATAGATGATATTTTGGGACCACCTGGTTATGGTTATATTACTTACTTTTGGCTCATTCAAGGGAATGAATTGTGACATGGATACTTGACACCATGGTATGAGGTATATTAGGCTTGATACAATCTACTGCCTAGGGGTGTTCCCAGTTTTGGTGATACTTGGATTTATGAAATTTACCAATTTCATAGGTTGTGTATGGATGTACATTACTGTAGATAAAATTTCCAATTAAATTGTGTTAACATTTTGAAATTTTTATTTGACTACTATTTTCATTTGAAATGTGGATTTCTTGGAATTTATCATCGCTTTTCAATACATATAAAAACTGATTTCATTTTCAGCTTGTATTGAATACAGTTTAGAATATTTGGGTGGAATCTTGTTGGAAATAGTATCACACCCAAGTTACACCCTATGTTTTTATGTATACTTGGATATGTTTGACTCAGGTAAAGGAAAATACTTGTGTTAAGGCTGTTTGAGTTGTTAGTCCCCTCTTATGTGTTGTGGAGATGGCTCGGGGGTGGGAGCCCTTGTTGTTTAGAGTCATTGTGGATAGTTTTATGATTTTATTGTTTATGTTTGGACATGTTGTACTATATTAAAAACCATGTATTTAGTTATGGATTTTTTTTATGTCTTGTTGGGCATTGAAAATTTAGATTCTTATTATTGATTTTTTTTAATGTATTGTGCTTTCATACTCAGGTAAAAAATTCCAAATCTGAATTTATTGATACCCAGGAACATGTGATAGCCTATGGAGATATGGAAGTCCATTAGGGACTTAGCATTTTCTATATTTGGTATCGATATTAGTGGTGACCATATTCGGTTCCTTATAGGTTGAATTTAACACCTAGAAGTTTTTATGAAATATATTCTTTAACTAATTTTAATTCCTCAGGATATTTTATTTCACGCAATTTTGAGTTTTAATGAACTGATAGATTTTTTTAGTTTATAATTACTTTTATATCTATCCATTTGGTTAGAGAGAATATGTATTAATGCATATGTAAATTCACTATGAATTCATTGTCTACTAATAATTTATGAAAAATATAAGGCAATTTGATATTTTAATTTTTAGTGAATAATTATTTGTAATTAAATTAACGAGATATATTTTTTATATATTTAATAAAATATATTTTTATATTAATATGTTTTATATTTTATTCATAGGGTATGAATAAACCCAATTTGATGTATTAAAACGTATAATTTTTAAAAGGTAAATTTTACACAATTGAATGGAGAACCCCTTCTAAATTAATATTTTGACACATTAATAATTTTTATATGAAAACATAATAATTATCATTTCAATCGGGATATAAAAATTTATTTAGGATGAATTTATGATATTTTTTTGATAATAATCATGTTTTGATTAATAGTAAAAATACACAAATTTTTTTGTGTAAACATATTTTTTCATTGAAAAACTTTTTATGGTAAAATTATAACATTGAAATGTTTTAAAGTAAATATAATATATTTTTTACATTAAATATAATTTATTTCAGGAATTAATTTTATATTGAATTTGGATGTATAAAACATGTTAATATTTTTCAATGTTTAAACTTCTAAAACTACTTATCTCTTTCTAAAAATGGAAATCATTTTAAATTAATTATTTCACAATTTTAATTTTGAATTTTAAAAAATGGATTGAAATTTTTAATTAGTGGGTCCATATTATATAAATAGATTTATTTTAATTTTGGTAATTATTGAGTAGTGACTTCGATGATTTTTATTAAGTATGTTAAAAGGGTAAACATGTTAATTAAGTGTAAAAATAGTATTATAAAATTACCCTAAAACTTGTCTTAATATCATTTGATTAGTATGTTTTTACCCAAATCATCTTTCAGCCGAAATAATATTCATTTGAATCCACTTTTATGAGATAATTTCATTTAATTTATTTTACTTAATGAAAAGTTAAATTTGTCTCACTCAAATTCTAATAAGTAAATACTTTTTTATATATGGTTATACAAAAGATAAATTATATTATAAATTCTCCCTTAAAATAATTTTTTTTCTTTTAGATCTAAATTCATTTCTATTTTTTTAGAAAATAAATAATTACCAAAATAGGTTATACATTAATTATGAATAAATTATTTAATAGATGAAAAATCAATAATAAAGTTTTTATTAATATACAAATACCCATTTAAATATAAAAAAACTTGAAAAATCACATTATTCAAGTATACCATGGTCATTATAATATAAGGGGAATTTTATGGACCATTTGGAGCCTTATATAAGGGATTTTAACTCATATGTTATTTTATTTAATGTGTTGTTAAAGTTGCCACATTCATAATTTAATAAGTATAAAATTTTAAATATTATATTTTCTAGAAGATAAATTCTACAAGAAGTATTCTTCTATAATCCATTATATTTATCTTCATCATATAATTTAATTTAATGTTTAAAACAAAAAATAATAATATTATATAATTTGACAAAAACTATTGTGTTAATTATTTTATTAATAGAAATATAAAATAAATGTTATTAATAATATTAATGTAAATATAACTTCGTATACTTATCGTGTATAATGAATACTATAGATTACCATGACATCATAGGAATATAATAAAATTGTGGGATTGATGTTAACTTTTTATATTAATATTTTTAAAAATTAATGAATTGAATAGTATTAAAATTGATAGTATGGATTGTTTATCAAAATAATATATTATTAAATTATTTAATATTATTTAAAAAATTTATAAATATATATATAGTAGTTATTATATGGTATAAAATGATCTAATTTATTTATTTATGGTCTATATTACATCAAATAAGTAAAATTCACACCCTTTTAATTTGTAATTATTTGTTACCATAGTTAAAAATTAAAGAGAATAACTAAGTTTTAATTAGTACGATAAGGTTTAAATTGATAGAATAAAATGTCCAAAAAAGTATTAGTTGGTTATATTTCGACCCCGTGTCATCTCATCTTATAAAGTGGGTAATTTTCGAGGTTTTTGGATTGGGTTTGAATTTTTTATAAATTATTATTAATGTAGATTCCACAAGTGTCCCTCACCTCAATTATAAAAGGGAACCTCCTACGTCACATAATAACTTCACATTGAGTCGTATTGCTTATCCAAACCCAGCCATTAATCATTATCAATATCATTATTTACATTCTAGAGGTTCCTTTTATTTTTAAGGACCAACTATAGTGTTCTAATAAGAGATTAAGATGTAGCACAATGTGGAAGAGGTAATCATTTGTACCAATTCTTTCAAACTTCTTTCTTCTTATACTCCATCTTCATTAGTTTTTTATTATAATGTAAAAACATAATTATCACTCTTATAAAGATATTTTATTATAATTATGAAGCAGCCATATTCCACTTTCTATCCATCATTTTAAAAAATCACCATGCGTGTGTAAGCATGGCTTACCATCACCACGCCCGTGGTGTAATATTTTTTTTCACCACCACCTTACATGGATGGGTATAATGATGGAAACAAACAATACTTTATTATTATAACATGATACTGATTCTGAAAAATTATACACCATCCACTTCAAAACCATTCCAATATTATGAGAATGATATCATTGATCATTTGTACATATGACCTACCGTCTCCACGATGCGATGCAATTTATTCTACATGATATTCATTAAAATCACAATGGGTAGAAAAAGTCTCCAAGATCTCTTCTAAATCACAGGATCCTCCTTCCAATGTTCCAAGCACCTCAAAGGAGTATTTTCAGATAGTTGTTGAAAGTAAAGCCACTAGTTATGTGATTAAGGATATCACTAATGATACTTGCATTTCTGGGAATCAAGTTGGAGTTTTTGTCAGGGTGATGTAAGATGTAGTAGTACCTTTTCCTGTGGAGAATAGGGGTACACAGCATGTTGCTGACACAGATTCTGCTCACCATGTATGTCCTTCCATAAAAGTTGATGCAGATCATGCGGAAGGAGAAAAGGATCGGAATGAGGAATCTGATAAGGACACTTCAACGGAGGAAGAAGACAAACATGGGCAACTAGAGGAAGTGTACCTGAGTTCCATGGCTAAGAAGGGGAAAAAACCATTGGTAGATGCTGATGGTTTTATTACCCCGATATCAAAGAAATCTAGAAGGCGTAAGGATTATTCACAAATGGAAAGGACAATTTCTACTAGATTGATGGAGGACAAAAAAAAGGCTACCTATGAAAAAGAGCAAGAAAAGCCAGCAATTAAAGAATCCAAGCAACAAGCTAAAAAGGAAGTTCAACATTTTACACCAACTTGTGAAACATCTGCTACTTTCACGGGACTCAGTGATGAAAACCTCTATAATTCTTTTAGGAAAGGAGGGATCACTAAGAGCTCATACTTAGCTGCAAAGCAAGAATTATTCAATGAATGAATCAGGAAAGAATTCTTAAATTGATCTTGTCTCAGATGTATCATTTCAACCTTTGATCTGCTATTGTTCATGCTCTTTTTCTGGATGTTTTCTCTCTTTCTATAAACTATGAAGTCTGGATCTGTTTTTTATTTTCTTCTGTCTTGCTGGATATGTTCTAGAGATTTCTCTGAAGCTTTTTGGATGCTGTCTGGAGTTCTACTTTAGCCTGATTGGGCCAGAATGCTCATTTTCTATTTTGGATTTCTTTTTCTGGTCTTTCCTTGCCCCTTTTTGTTTGTGGAATTGCTCAGATGGTGTCTGTTTCAATTTTTGATTTTTGGACAAGTGTTGATCCTGATATGGATATTGATGTATCCGAATTCTGAAGATATGGTGGGGGCATGCAGAACTTCTCCTGGAATTTTGTTGAAGAATAATGGCTGGAAATTGATAGATTGGTTTTCGATTTGTACCGAAATAAATGATGTTGTCCAGCTCTGAAGACTCCGATGATGTGGTGACATCATTTTTTCTTTGAAGCCTTTATCCTCCTGCCTTGAGCATGCTTGGATCTGTTTGTTTTAGGAATGCAGAGTGTGATGCTTATGTTTGTTTTTAATATTTTTTTCCAAGTTGTTATCCTACTAAACCACTGCTTTCATGCTGTTTTGTTTTGTTCTCTGCTGGATTTTAGTTTGGACTCTCTGGAAATTCATGAACCTGGAAGTTTGAAGACATGATGAATGGTCTATTCTGTTATGAAGTCATCTACCAGTTGAAGCTTGGGAAGATCTAGGCCGGAATTAATATTGTTTGAGGATACATCTGCTTCTGACTGCTATCTCATTGGTTGTCCCTGATGTTGGTCTCTCGGCACACTGCATGCAATTGGAGTCTACAGTTGCAGATTGGGACGATCTTGTTCAAAGTTGAACCTGCGTGATTCATGTCTACTCTTTGCTACAAAGTATCATTGTACCTTTCTGTGTATCATGTTTTCTGATGGTGCAAATTCATTACACCTCGACATTTCTCTGTAAACCTTTTTGGATTTAATAAACTCGTTCGGCATGAATTGGGAAACCAATTCATGTCATCTTTTAGAAAATAACAAAACCCCTATTATAAACAAGAATGGAATTAATAAATATGATATATATTATACTATAATAATTCTCTAAATTATATTATAATAACCTAAGAAGTGAAAAATTAACTTATCTGGCCAAAATTGCATAAGAATATATAGTAGTTATTATCCAAATAACGAGTGATAATGAAATTTTACTGAAAAACAGATGATAATATGATCAGATATTATATAATAAAAACAACTATGATTCTGTAATATGTAAATAACATTATTTAAATCATTATACACACTTTTTGGTTATATACAAAGGATATCAGACCTAAGGTAAAGGAATATTTTTCAATCTCATTATTATCCAAGATTGTTCATATGTATGTATTTAAAGTGTTATATTTATAATACATGTCGATTTTTTCCATGTTTATAATATTATTTCTATTCATATATAAATTTTTAAACAATATTTAACCCTTGGAAGAATATTTATAAAATGTTATAAATGTGATCTTATGTCATTATTCGATATGATGTAATTTGTAAATTTTCCAGAAAATCTATGAGGAAAAAAATAACTTATACGGTGTGATAAAATTTTTAAGTCCAAATAAAACCATTTTTTAATGAATATTCATTTACATAATTTCATTTTAATCTTCAAAATAATTAATTTCTTTTATAATTTCGTTGTATTTTGGGAAAATAAATCATTTTTGATTAATGATGGATATTTTAATCAAGAATTAAATTCCACATTTAAATCAACATTATTTTCCATCATTGATGATTCTCTTCATATAGAGTTATATTTATATCCATTTTATTACTCGGATATTATTTTTTTAATAACAGAATGATATTTTGCTTCTATATTGTAAAGATGAAATAATAAACTGATTTTATTTTATGGGTAATGCTATGATGAGTGATTTGTGTCTTTATGGAAAACATATGAATGATTAACATACAAGATTGGTAGATCTTATATTACCCTCCAATGTATTGGGTAAATATTTATATCTCATGAGATAGAAATCACTAGAATGAATAGTAAATCTGTTTCAGTAATAGAATGCTGAAACGGTATGTAAACCCAATTTAGTAGTGGACTTTGTCTGTTATGATGGTCTTGGAAATGATAATTGACTAGTGTGAAATGATTTTATATGCTTAGGTGTATTAAAAAAAATCATTTCTATGTTTTGAATTTTGGGATTATGTCTATTAACTCTTTTTAACTTCTATCCCATGACATGACATCACAATCATTCATCTGCAGTATAAAACATTACAATGTTTTCTTTATTATGCCTTCTTATTTTGATGTGATCGATATTTCCCTTGTTTTCCTATACTATGAATTTGAGAGAACCCATTCATTTGATTCTTTTCCCGATTTCAGGAAAAAATATAATAATTAAGATATTTCAAAAAGGAGTACGGTTATGAATATATAAGTGGTAGAAAATATAGATGTTTTGTGAACTCATTGTTTAAGTTTCCCAATTTTAAATACACTATACATAAAAGATTTTATCATTTATTTATTATATGTTATAATGAATATAAATTAGTATTGAATTAATATTAATATATGTAATTCATAGGTAATTCTATTCCATATATAAAATTGATATTTTTAAGGAGGAAAATTTATAATGAAAGGTTTATTTAAACATGATATGGATAATTCTATTATTATAATTTAGAATAAAAAATTTATTGAGTATTATAATCCCAAAAACCTTTGGAATTATCATCTTGGATGAATAAATGAGTAATGCATTAAAAGACTCTATATAGATGGTCTGTTGGAAACATTGAATTAACAATTGTTTGACACTTGAAAATAAAGTTTATTGTGTTAAATTCTAGAGTCACATTTTGTAAGAAAATTTGAGAGGGATAATGGACTATATTATATATACATAGTGATATATGTGGACAAATCTATACACAATAAAATGGTGGTTATAGGTTCATTTTTACATTTAACAATTTATAATGTCAGTATGGGTGTCTATTTTAGTTGAAACACAATTATGAAACTTTTAGTAATATCATGGATATTGAGATTGAAGATGAGAATTAATATAGATAAAGTATTCAGGTCCGTCGATTATATTGAAGTGGTGAATAGTTTATTAAAGAAATCATATCTCATTTAGAGATTTTGGAATTGTTTTAAAACATATTCATCCTAGAATACTAGAATGGAAGGTTGTCTCTGGAAGTATTAATCATACAATGTTTTAGAGGTTTCGAATGATGATTATTTTATGTGAACCTCCAATGTTGTTATGGGATTATGCTAATAGTTGATAATTTACATAACAATGACCTATCTAAAAAATTAATAAATAAACCATCAATGATATTGACTTAGAATCTTCCCATAATGTCGTTAATGTGGATTTTTTGTTTTGAATCACTCTTATGATGAATGGATTTATAAAAAATTGACACTAGGCCTGAAAAAGTTTTTTCAATCAGTTATCCAAAGGAAACTAGCAGATATTACTTGTATAACCCTACTAAAAACAATGTATTTGTGTCTGGACATGATATTTTCATTGAGGGACAAAATATAAGTTGTGGGGTTCGAGGGAGGGAAGTATAAGCTAAAGATGATTAAGACCGACAAACAAGAATTGTTCTTGAGAGAGTAGTTGAGATGATTCTATAGAGTAGTGGAAGAAAACCAGCTCATGTATCACAATAACATTAAATTTCTGATAGAATTCTTTAGATACCAAATATTTATACAATTCTTATGGAAAATAATGTTGAAATAGTTTTCTAAAACATGAACCTACTTCATATTGAGAGTCCATTGAGACTTTAGATTCTGAGAAATAGTTAAAATCCAAGGAATATGAGATGGACTCCATGTTCACTAACCATATTTAAAACTAGGTAGATTCCCCTGAATGGGTGATACCTATAAGGTTGAAGTGGGGGTTTCATAATAAAATTGACAAATATGGGAGAGTGTCAACCTATAAAGAACACTTGGTGGAAAAGGGTTATAAAATATTCCTAGTATTGATTATGATGAGTCCTTTTCCGCTGTT
Organism: Viscum album; assembly: GCA_963277665.1. NCBI lineage: Eukaryota > Viridiplantae > Streptophyta > Magnoliopsida > Santalales > Viscaceae > Viscum > Viscum album. Next base: position 2,014,588,416 of record OY728157.1, read on the forward strand.
GTGTTAAAAAACTCCATTCTAATTTCTCTATTGATAGCATCTTATTATGATTTTAAGATATTTCAAATGGATAACAAAAATAAATTCCTTAATTACAATATAGATTAGGATTTGTATATAATACATTCCAAGGGTTTTTATGTTACAAATGAGAATACTAATGTTTTGAAATTCCAATTATTTATTTAAGGACTGATGAACGAATCTCAATGAAGGAATATCTGGTTTGATCATATAAAAATGAGTTTTTTTCATTAAAAACATATATTATTTCTCTATATATACCAAACATCGTGGTATAATAGAAGTATTTCATATACTACATGTTAATGACTTGTATTTTGATGGAAATAATGTCCAACACTTCACTCATTGAATATTATGTTGGGTAATGTTTTCTCAATTTCTGTCGTGGGTAATGTTGATTACATACTTATTAAGAGGAAAAACAGTGATAGATCTAAAAATATGATTAGGAAATGTTATAACGCAGACATTGGTAATGTTCTAAAGATGCTTTTTTATTGAGAAGCCCAAAAGTGATCTTTACCTATGCTGTGTGGCATGAATTGTAGTAAAATTCCAGATCCCCCAAAATTGATGGATATGTTGGATAGGATTCATTATCAATCCACCATTGAATCTATCATATATTACATGTTATGTACATTTCCTAATGTCTCTATTGATTTGAGAAAATGTGTAGATACCATTCAATTATTGGGGAGAGTAACATGATTAATATGAATAATAACATCATCTATTAGGGAAAAATATGGATATGTTCTTAGAAATTTGAAGGAGAGGAAGAGCTACGTGTAAATTTATACATATATTCTAGTTCCCAATACAATAAGGAAGATATAAGTTCTCAATCTGGTTCTTATTTATCAAATATGGTGGAGCAGTCATATTGAAATTGTTTAAATAATCTACCATATTAGACATGAAAATAGAGGCATAACACATTATAGTATCACAAACTATAGATTGTTCTCTTTGTATTAGAATGTTCATTTATAGATGTGGGGTGTTTCTAAGAATTGCGGGATATATTTTGATATATTGTGATAAAAATGGAGTTATTTATCAGGATAAGGAATCTTGGTCTCATTAAAGGACTGAAGTCATTCTTCATTCATACAATCTCATATATAAGATTGTTAAAAGGGTTGATGTAAATATCAGATGAGAAGATACATAAGATAATGTAGCAAATTTTTTAATAATGCCGTAACTACAGTAACCACATGAGGGACTTGTAGAATCTATGGATAATAAACACATTATAAGTTGGTTGTAATGGTTGTAAATATATCATGTTATTATATCAATGAAAATTAACATTTATCATTTATTCATGTGTGTTACACATTATTTTAAAAGAACTAAGGAATGATAAATATCACCTCAATGTGAAAACATTGACTTTCCCTTAACCAATATGAAGTATTTTTTATTTCCTTTGATTGGAATGGGGTTCTTTATTTTGAGAAAAAAACCATTATTATCACAATGTAAATCAAATTCTACCTTGATCTTTGGAACCACTCCATGTTTATAAATTAACAGCATGATCAATATAGTTTTCTTTTAAATCATCTAATATATTGATGTATTTTTCCTATATTTTCGTCTCTACTATAGTGAATTGTTTGATACATTTCCCACTTACTTCTCTAGATTTTAAGCAAAATAAAAATCCCTATTAAAATTTCTTATATTCATTAGTAAAATGGATATTATAATATTTGTAACACTATTCAAATACCTCACCTACTCTTCCAATGACTTAGAATATATCTTTAATCATTCATATATTATTAAAGTTTTTATTCATTGTAATCTAGTGACTCTTACCATGATTGGATTGTCGTATACTCATTATGCTCAAATAATATGAGACATTAATTCAAGTTTATAACATGTCAAACATGATAGATCCTATACAGGAAGCATTAGGATTCATATTCATTATATCCATCTCTTTAAATGGATCCAAAATATTCCAATGATTAATGCAATAAAATAGTAGTAATGAAACCTTTTTAGAGTTCTCGATTCAATCCCACATTAACACATTACCAATATATGTGTTTTGAAATATTTTAGTAAACAAATTAGTTATATTTTTATTGATTATTATACCTAGTATGTAATCTTCTTCACCCACAAATTTCATTGTGAAACATTTACCCAGACACATCTTCACAAACTGAAATTTTGAGACATCATTTCCAATAAGAAATATATCCTTAAAATAGAATTAAAAATAAAACAATGCTTCCACTAATCCTATTATATAAAAAAGAATCATACAAAATATTAGTTAAATGAAAATATTTTATTGCATTAAAAAACTAGATATTCTAACCTCAAGATGATTTCTTCAGTCCATAAGTATATCACTAGAACATGAAAAACATAGCATTTTAATTCCAAACATAACAATACACATGATTTATCACATAAACATCTCTAGAATAATTACCATAAAACAATTTAGTTTTCACATAAATTTCATGTATCTCATAATCAGAATGATCTTATATGGATAGAAAATCATAATGGAATTTTTCATCACAATATGAGAATATTATCTTCATAATCAATACTATGAATTTATTTATTACCCTTTAGAAACATACAGGATTTATTGGTTGCCACTCTTCCAACCATATTAGTATTTCTATGAAAATCCTACATAATCCAATTAGGTATCACCCCTTAAGGTTCATATACCATGTCCTAAAATTTTTACTATACAAGGATTCCATATTACATTCAATGAATTTTTAACACTTCTAATAGTATAGATTGTGATGACCTCTCATTAGGAAGTAGAATCATCATTGGGAAATTCCATATTCTTAATTTTTTTAAATGGTTCATATATCATGTGTATCCCATGAATTCTACCAATCCATTTAGGTTCTAGTGTAAATAGAGTCAGTTCATCTTGCATAACTCCTTATAGAGCCATCTCAACTTCCACCTCAGGAAATTTTCTAGTTTATTCGTCATGAACATCCCTATCATTAATATTAATCAGTCAAAATACTTGAATTCTATGTTTTCCTCTTGAAAAACAACATGTTAGGCCATATATACTCTTTGTATAGTAGGGTTATAAATTTTATATCCCCTAGTTTCCATGGGATAACCAACAAATAATAATTTATCAAACTCAACATCATTTATTCTAAATCCAGTAATCATATTAATACTTCAAAACAAAAAATTTATCATAAAAGACATTATGAGATGTGTCCTATTCCATATTGCATATGGTGTCTTGATGAATAATTTATATGGAACATTGTTATGTAAATATGGAACAATTTTCATTTAAGTTGTCCAAAATAAGATTGTAAGGTCATATAAACTCACCATCATTCTGACCATATCTCACAATGTATGATTAATCATTATAGAAATACCATACAATTTTTGTGTTCTATGATGAGTTTGTGTTAAAAAAATTCTACAATGTCAAGTAGCAACTATGAATTACTGGCCCAATTAATCACCACCCTGATCTCATCTAAGGACATTAATAAATAATTTACCAGTTTTATTGTACATTATTTTGAATATCAATAAAAATTTCTAAATTTTATTAATTTCATTTCATCAGAAACATATACTAATAACGAATAAATTCATCGGTAAAAGTAGGAAAATTCCTATAACTATGATTTTGTTGTATACTAATTGGTCCACATACATCAATATATATAAGATTCAATTTTCCACTGTAAAGACCCGAAAAATTCAAGGAAAATTTTTTCTTAATTTTCTTTGGAATTTTACAAGAACATAGTTTTTGACGGTGCCTGATTCCGAGGCAGGGTGTGCCCAGAATTAATTTCCGATGTTTGGCTCGGGTACGTTCAGTGAACGAGCGAGTGGGTTTTTCTAACTTTTTAACCGGTGATCGGAATTGAGATCTGATGGCACCGATAAACTCGCAACGCCGGTAATCGCTTAAGGGAACATTTACCGTAGTTGCGTTTGTGCGGGAGAAGAAGTTAAATTTTGGGGATTAATTAAATAAAGTGAATAAAATTATTGAATCAATTTTATTTCATGTTGTGTGGTTAACTTCTCCCATTGGAAGTTGGTGGTGGGCCCACATCCATCCAACTTCCCACGTGTAGATATTTGAAAGGGTGGGGCCCACACGAACCCCCCACCTTTTCAAATTCCTTAAACTCTCGAACCCTCTTAACCCCTCTTAACCCCTCACATTCCAACTCCCCATTAACTCACCATATTTAATAGTTGACAACTTGTGGTAATTAATTTGGTGAGTTACATGTAGGTTTTTGAAATTCAAACAATTTAATTTCAAATGCTTTGTTGTGTTAATAAAATATGTTTAGAACTTATTTTATTTTGGTTGAAGTTTAGTTGATTGGGAGCCTTTAGAGAAAAAGTTTAGGAAATCCTGAGTCCTTCTTTCTCTATAGCGAAGAACACGAAGAACGTCTCTTCTTCCACTGAATCACGACGATGCCATCTTCTTCCTCGTTCTTCAACCGAGGCAAGAAAAGGGATGTGATGCTGGCGACATCTCCAACGACCATCATCCGCGTCAAAGGAGAAGGCGTCACATGCGAAGAACGTCGTCAACGACGACGTCACCTCCGAACGCTCATCCACCAACGACGAGTACCCTTCTTCCTTTCCGACGCAAGAGCATGAGAATTGGGAGTGTGTGATGAACACGGCAATCGAGGAATCGATATCCGCCCTTTTTCTGAGATCGTCAACTAACGACAATTACGAGGTAGGGGATTGTTTCAATTGTTTATATTTGTTTGAGAATTCCGACTTGATGATTCTTCGTGGTATAAAACCATTTATCGAATAATGCGAGGGGGTCGGACCGCACAAACACGGCCGAACCCCCCTCTTATGTTCATGTTTGATTCTTGTATATGGAGCGGAATGACGTGTTGTCGGTGCACCACGCGAGAATCGCTCGGCAAAGTATTACGCGACGCCGTCACGCCACGTCGAGAAGTTGAACAAGAACATGACGCCGTCACGCCGTGTTGAAGGAAGTCGAAGGTGCCCCGGCCGGAGCGGAGCCATGGTGAATGGGCGCGGCGCCAGCACGCCGCGCCGAAGAACCACGATGACGGCGCATCTCATTTTTGATGTGCGGATTGACGGGCGACGACGAAACAGGCCGTTTGGGCATTTGAATCCCTTCGTAGTGAAGGTGGGGTCCCGAGGGGACCATAGGCGAAGACGACAGAAGGAACGGACCACTAGAGCGCATCCGGTGGTCCGCGGAAGGCGGCGGCGGCGCGCCGCTGGAAAGGAGGCGGCCAGCGAACCGCCGGTCTCAATCAACGACGAAGGGCGGGGGAGGCGCGCGCCCCACCCGTGTGTCCGCTCGGCCGCGCAGGCCGAGCCGCGGCCGGCCGTTCGGGCCGGACCGAACCGGACCGTGCCGGGCCGGGCCAGGTCGGCCCGTGCCCATACCCCCATTTTCAGACCACTTTCAGTCAAAAGCCCGTAACATGAGCTATGAGCCTCAAAACGACTCGCCATCAGCGACAAAGTGATCCTTGGATCGAGTCGGTCATTTCGGTATATCTCTCTCAAGGTTTCGGAGAACTTTGGGTTCGGCCGGGTTGGTTCGTACGCGAAACCAACCGGGCCCTCGGAGCGGAAACACTCGTAACATGAGTTCCGGACGTCTGATTGACGTGCTGTCGACTTTGATGGATTCCTCTAAGTGAGACGGATCTTTTGGATTACTCTGATTGATGTTTGGATGCTGACGGAGTGTGGTCGGGTTGGTTCGCTCACGAAACCAACTGGGCCCCTAGAACGAAAAAGCCAATAACTCACAGATCGGGCGTCCGATTGACGCACCATCTGTCTCGTTGATTTCCTCTTGATAAGACGGAACTTTTGGATTACATCGCCCGAGTTTTGGATACAGTTGGTAGTGGCCGGGTTGGATCACACCCGAAATCCAACAGGGCCCCTGGAACGGAAAAAATGATATCTTTCAGACTGGACGTCCGTTTGACGAACCCTCAGCGGCGTTGGTGATCACGTTGAGAAACGATCCCTATGAGAATACCCTATGAGAGTTCGGGGTACAGTTGAGATACGGTAGTGATTGGTTCGCCTACGAAACCAACCGGGCCCCTGAGACGAAAAGACTAATGACTCACAGACCGGGCGTCCGATTGACGCGCCGTCTGTTGCGTTGAGACCCCTATGATGAGGCGGTCCTTTGTGATACTTCTTCATGGGACGTTTAGATACTTGGAGTATCGACTTGTAGCTTGTGGAGCGGACCCTCCCAGAGACAAGCGTATGGAGTACGGAGACCGTGTAGCCGACAGAGACCTGAAGACTGCTTGTCTGATTCGATTCGGAGTGACTTACGTAGCCCAGTGGGGAGAACTACTTTGTGAGGTGGCAGACCCACAACGGAGGAGCCCTACTATGTGAGGTGTTAGACCCGCGGTACTCGAAAGGAGGAGTACCTCTGTAAGCTATGAAGGGGTAGCACTAATGTGTTTGGGTGGTAGACCCCAGCGGGAAGAACTACAGTGTGAGGTGGCAGGCCCGCGGTACTCGACAGGAGAAGTATCTCAGCAGTCTTAGTATAGTGAGCAGTACCTCAGAGTCGTGATAGGACCACTGTACACTCTATAGACGGAGCTCTTCAGCAGTTACGGTTTCGATAATGAAAATCCTGGTTTGAGCTGAGACTTTTGACCTTAGTGTTTCCTCATGATTGAGATGGGTTACTTGATAACATAGGTATATGTATGGGCATATACCTGGGTAGTTGTTATCCATTGATTTCATGATCCTTGTGTTTCCTCATGGTTGAGATGGGTTACTTGATAACTTAGGTATATGTATGGGCATATAACTAAGTAGAAGTTATCTGTTGAGAACATATTTGTGGTTATCCTTGTTGGTTTTAGAGAGACCATGAGGGTCTCGGGGTCTCTACTGAGTATCGTTATACTCACCCCTGCACGGGCTATGCCCGCACATCGTTGTGTTGGTTGCAGACGACGGGCAGTACTGAAGGAGGCCGAGTGTTCGAGGACTGTTCGGTACCCGGAGGTGGACTACACGGCGAGTTAGTACCTAGAGGTGGACTACACGACGAGTCAGTACCCGGAAGTGGACTACACGACATGAAGACTCACAGAGGAGGTTGACGGACGAGAGCGTGGAGGAGGCTATCTGTACCTACCCTTCAGATAGGATCCGAGGAGGACGACCCAGGAGCTGCTTCCTTCTTCTAGCTGTTTGTATTTTGGCTGTTGTACCTTGTTCAGTTGTAGTCGTACTTTCTTTTGGGTTTGTATTCTGGCCCATTTAATTTTCAGAATTTCTTTTGTGCTTAGTGTTTTGCTTCCGCATTTACTCTGTGGTGCTTGTTTTTCTTTTATAAATGAATTGCCTTCCCATTTGTCAGGATTTTACGCCTTTGGAGCTAGTCTCCAGCACCTGGCCTATGGAAGGCGGGCTTGGGGTAGACACGGCACGGTCCCCGAGGACGAGTCGTGACAAATTGGTATCAGAGGAGTTCGGTTCTACCACAGAACATATAACTCTGATGTTTCTTTCTGTGAAGCAATAGTGTTAAGAGTACCAAGTGTGGTTTTCAGTTCAGGGAGTCCAGTGTTGGTGCGGGCGGCCGATGTATCCATACACCAGGACCCTGACAACTGATTTCTGACTTTGTGCACGAAAACACTGATTGCGTGTGTGTTTTCCAGAAGTTTTATTTTAATGTCACTTCAAACCAGGTCATCTCACCAGGTATAATCTTTTGACCGTGTCACATTGTTTATTTAAGGATGCCTCCCCGTGGACGACCAGCTACAACCCCGAGAGTGGTGCATACGGACCGCCCGCCGAGCGACGTGGCCTCAGTACAGGGCCCTATTCTAGTTGAGGCACCAGCGGAGGCACCAACGGTACTACTACCCATTGGGCCACCGATGCCACCAGCCCCAGCAGCAGAGGATGCATGTCGCTTGAGCGCACTGCATGAGTTCCAGCGCCAGAGGCCACCCAGGTTTCAGGGAGGGACGGACCCGCAGGCAGCTGAGGATTGGCTAGAGGCTGTGGTGAGAGTCTTCAGGCTAGTGGGGATGCCGGCAGACTTCATCGTGATCCTTGCTTCCAGCCTTCTTCAAGAAGCAGCAGGCAGATGGTGGAGCCTGATGCTCCAGATGCATGACGAGGCGACACTTCTTTGCGCAGACTTTGAGAGCCTGTTCCGGGCAGAGTTTGTACCAGTCACCCTTCGAGCGGTGCGTATACAAGAGCTACTTCAGCTGCGGCAGGGCAGCATGTCAGTGGCGCAGTACTCAATGAGATTCACAGACCTCTCGCGCTACTCCACAGATATGGTACGAGACCCGTTCTTCTGGTCCCGAACCTATGAGCAGGGGCTCAGGCGGGAGATCAAAGCTTCGGTTGTATTGCACCACATTCCGATGCAGACAGGAGTGTTGGAGCGAGCCCTCTTAGTGGGGAGTTTCCTTGCTGAGCAGTCTCTAGCAGCAGGACCCACCACTAGCCGGCATGCGGCAGAGTCTTCTAAAGAGGGCAATAGACATATGACGTAGGGGTCCAAGAGGACGAGACCTACAGGTGGTCGACCGCGTGACTCAGGGTCAGTAGTGCGAGGCACCAAGGGAAGTGATAGAGCCAGACCTTCCATGAAGTGTTACTCCTGTGGCGGAATTGGTCACATGGAACGTGACTGTCCGACCTGCCATGCAGATGACCAATAGTTAAATAAAGAACCTCCGAGGAAGAGGAAGAGGTTCGATCAGGGCGGACCACAAGGAGTAGGTAGCCATGGCAGAGGAGCTGGTTGTGAAGCTAGAGGAGGATGACGCTTCGGGATGTTGCCAAAACCACCAGGAGGCCCACCCCGACTGCAGGGGACAGGAGGACATGGGAGAGCTCAGCTTCAGGCAGCTGAGGCCTATGGTCATGGAGCCCCAGAAGCAGATGGACAGGAGTGGGACTAGATTCCGACCTGGAGGCTATTGATCCTGTTGCTTCTAGTTTTGTTGATGTTTGTCTGTAGTTGCTTTGTGTCTTTGTACTATGAGCTGCAATAATGAATAGACACGTATCTTTGTTTGCTTTCCTGTCCTTTTTTTGGTTGATACTAAGTGGTCTCGGTTAAGACTGTTGACTTGACCCTCACATTCGAGTTTTTTTACTGAAGGAGACCTAGTAACCACACACTGATGCCGACAGTGTGACTCGACCCTTGAAGGCGAGAGTGACAGTTGGATCTCTTGGTAGTTACGTCGAGGCCTTACGACGTCATCCGTGGCTTGAATGCATCATTCATGTCAGGATTGACTGTATTAGGCAACAAATGTGGTTCATCCAGGGGATGAGACCAGATTTCTCTTATCGGCAAAGAAGAAATCATAGCAGTTCTTGTGAGACTAGAGAAGGTCCAGGTCATCCAAGAGCGGATGAGGACGACACAGGGCCGACTGAAGCCTTATGCTGAGAGGACTTTGAAGCCTCTAGAGTTTGAGGATGACCATCACGTCCTAATACGAGTCTCACCTTGACGAGGTTTATGGGATGTGTCTAGGGAGGCAAGTTATCTCTGAGGTTCAATGGACCTTTCTAGGTCCTCAGCTGGGTAGGCGAGGTGGTTTACCGCTTGACCCATCCACTTCAGTTCCACTAGGGGAATGACGTTTTCCACGTTTCTCAACTGAGGAGATACGTGCTCGACCCTCTGCATATCATCGACCATGAGGAGCTGGACGATGTCGATGGGGTGTCTTTCACGAAGGTTCATGTGGGGATCGAGGATCGACAAGATCATATCATAGGAGGACGGTCGATTCCTCTTGTGCACTTTCTTTGGCAGCATGGGAACCTCCAGGTGAGCACATGGGAGCGGAAGTCTCAGATGCGTGCTCAGTAACGCCTTTGTTTACCTATGTTTGTGTGAAGATTTACGGGGACGTAAAGCCCTGTGGTGGGAGTAATGTAAAGACCCGGAAATTTCCAAGAAATTTTTTTCTTAATTTTCTTTGGAATTTTACAGGAACGCGGTTTTTGACGGCGCCTGATTCCGAGGCCCGGTGTGCCCTGAATTAATTTCCAATGTTTGGCTCGGGTACGTTCAGTGAACGAGCGAGCATGTTTTTCTAACTTTTGAACCGGTGCCAGAAATTGAGATCCGATGGAACCGATGAACTCGCAAATTCCGGTAATCGCTTAAGAGAACCTTTACCATAGTTGCGTTTGTTCGGGAGAAGAAGTTAAATTTTGGGGATCAATTAAATAAAGTGAATAAAATTGTTGAATCAATTTTATTTCATGTTGTGTGGTTAACTTCTCCCATGGGAAGTTGGTGGTGGGCCCCCATCCATCCAACTTCCAATGTGTGGATATTTGAAAGGGTGGGGCCCACATGAACCTCCCACCTTTTCAAATTCCTTAAACTGCATAACCCTCTTAACCCCTCACATTCCAACTCCCCATTAACTCACCTTCTTTAATATTTGACAACTTGTTGTAATTAATTTTGTGAGTTACATGTAGGTTTTTGAAATTCAAACAATTGAATTTCAAATGCTTTGTTGTGTTAATAAAATAAGTTTAGAACTTATTTTATTTGGGTTGGAGTTTAGTTGATTGGGAGCCTTTGGAGAAAATGCTTAAGAAATCCTGAGTCCTTCTTTCTCTACGACGAAGAACACGAAGAACGTCTCTTCCGCCACTGAAGCATGAAGACGCCATCTTCTTCATCGTTCTTCAACCAAGGCAAGAAAAGTGAAGCGACGACCGTGAAATCTCCAACGACCTTCATCCGCGTCAATGGAGAAGACGTCACCTGCGAAGAACGTCGTCAACGACGACGTCACCTCCGAACGCTCGTCCACCAACGACGAGTACCCTTCTTCCTTTCCGACACATGAGCATGAGAATTGGGAGTGTGTGACGAACATGAAAATGGAGGAATCAATATCTTCCCTTTTTCCGAGATCGTCAACGAACGACAATTATGAGGTCGGGGATTGTTTCAATTTTTTATATTTGTTCGAGAATTCCGACTTGATGATTCTTCGTGGTTTAAAACCTTTTATCGAATAACACGAGGGGGTTGGACCGCACAAACACGGATGAACCCCCCTCCTAAATTCATGTTTGATTCTTGTGGATGGATCGGAATGATGTGGTGCCGTCGGACCACGCGATAATCGCTCGAAAATGTATTACGCGACGCCGTCACGCCACGTCGAGAAGTCAAACAAGAACGCGACGTCGTCGCACCGTGTCGAAGGAAGTCGAAGGCGCCGCGGCGGGAGCAGCACCACGGTGAAGGGGCGTGGCGCCAGAACGCCGCACCGATGAACCACAAAGATGGCGTGTCTCATTTTTGACGTATGGATTGACGGGCGACGACGAAGCAGGCCGTTTGGGTGTTGGAATCCCTTCGCAGTGAAGGTGGGGTCCCGAGGGGACCATAGGCGAAGACGGAAGAAGGAACGGACCACTGGAGCGCGTCCGGTGGTCTGCGGAAGGCGGCGACGGCACGCCACACCGGCGCGGTGGCACCGGCGACCGGCGGTGGGTGTGCGCCGCTGGAAAGGAGGTGGCCGGCGAACCGCCGGCCTCCATCAACAGCGAAGGAAGGGGGAGCCGTGCGCCCCACCCGCGTTTCCACTAGGCGCACTGGCCGAGCCGCGGCCGGCCGGTCGGGCCAGACCGAACAGGTCAACGCCAGACAGGGCTGGGCCGGGCCCAACTGGGTCAGACCTGGGTCGGGTCGCCCCGGTTCGGACCGACCCAGTGGGGGTCGGGCCGGGTCGGCCCGGGCCCAGACCCCCGTTTTCGGACCACTTTTAGTCAAAACCTCGTAACATGAGCTACAAGCATCCAAACGACTCTCCGTCAGCGGCATCACGATCCATGGATCGAGCCGGTCGTTTCGGTATATCGCACTCAAGGTTTCGGAGAAGTTTGGGTTCAGCCGGATTGGGTCGTACGCGAAACCAACCGGGCCCTCGGAGCGGAAACGCTCGTAACTTGAGTTCCGGACATCTGATTGACGTGTCGTCGACTTTGATGGATTCCTCTATGTGAGACTGATCTTTTGGATTACTCTGCTTGAGGTTTGGATGCCAACGGAGTGCGGTCGGTTTTGTTCGCTCACGAAACCAACTGGGCCCCTGGAACGAAAAAGCCAATAACTCACAGACCGGTCGTCCGATTAACGCACCGTCTGTCTCGTTGATTTCCTATTGATGAGACTGAAATTTTGGAATACTTCGCCCAAGTTTTGGATACAGTTGGTAGTGGTTGGGTTGGATCGCAACCGAAATCCAACCGGGCCCCTGGAACGGAAAAGATGATATCTTTCAGACTGGACGTCCGTTTGACGAACCGTCAGCGGCGATGGTGATCACGTTGAGAAACAGTCTCTATGAGCATACCCTATGAGAGTTCGTGGTACAGTTGAGATACGGCCGGGATTGGTTCGCTCACGAAACCAACCGGGCCCCTGGGATGAAAAGGCTAATAACTCACAGACCGTGCGTCCGATTGACGTGCCGTCTGTTGCGTTGAGACCCCTATGACAAGGCGGTCCTTTTTTATACTTCTTCGTGGGACTTTGAGATACTTGTAGTATCGACATGTAGCTCGTGGGGCGGACCCTCCCAGAGACGAGCGTACGGAGTATGAAGACCGTGTACCTGGAAGAGACCTGAAGACTGCTTGTCCGATTCGATTCGGATTGACTTACGTAGCCCAGTGGGGAGCACTACTTTGTGAGGTGGCAGACCCACAGCGGAGGAGCACTACTATGTGAGGTGACAGACCCGCGGTACTCGACAGGAGGAGTACCTCTATAGGCTATGAGGGGGGAGAACTACTGTGTTTGGGTAGCAGACCCCGACGGTAAGCACTACTGTGTGAGGTGGCAGGCCCGCAGTACTCGACAGGAGGAGTATCTCAGCAGTCTTAGGTTAGTGAGCAGTACCTCAGAGTCATGATAGGACCACTGTACACTCTTGAGACGGAGCTCTTCAGCTGTTACGGTTTCGATAATGAAAATCCCGGTTTGAGCTGAGAATTTTGACCTTTGTGTTTCCTCTTGATTGAGATGGGTTACTTGATAACATAGGTATATGTATGGGCATATACCTGGGTAGTGGTTATCCATTGATTTCATGATCATTGTGTTTCCTCATGGTTGAGATGGGTTACTTGATTACTTAGGTATATGTATGGGCATATACCTATGTAGAAGTTATCTGTTGAGAACTTCATTGTGGTTATCCTTGTTGGTTTTAGAGAGACCTTGAGAGTCTCGGGGTCCCTACTGAGTATCGTTATACTCACCCCTGCACGGGTTATGCCCGCACCTCGATTTGTTGGTTTTAGATGATGGGCAGTGCTGACGGAGGCCGAGTGTTCGAGGACTGCTCGGTACCCGGAGGTGGACTAAACGGTGAGTCAGTACCGGGAGGTGGACTACACGATGAGTCAGTACCCGGAGGTGGACTACACGACATGACGACTCACTAAGGAGGTTGACGGACGAGAGCGTGGATGAGGCTATCTGTACCTACCCTTCAGGTAGGATCCGAGAAGGACGACCCAGGAGCTGCTTCCTTCTTCCAGCTGTTTTTATTTTTGCTGTGGTAACTTGTTCAGTTGTAGTCGTACTTCCTTTTCGGTTTGTATTCTGGCCCATTTACTTTTCATCATTTCTTCTGTACTTAGTGTTTGTCTTCCACTTGTACACTGTGGTTCTTGTTTTTCTTTTATAAAGGCAATGCCTTCCCAGTTATCAGGATTTTACGCCTTTGGTGCTAGTCGCCAGCCCCAGGCCTATGGAAGGCGGGCTTGGGGTAGTCACGGCATAGTCCCCGAGGATGGGTCGTGACATCCACTACAACTATCACCGTTATCCTAAACAATGGATTTTTCATTTTGGCTAGTAAAAATGATTCACATTTATCAAAGGATTCATAATTGAATGATTCTAAAAATAGGTATCTTGGGATTCATTGAACATGTTTCTCATTTCTGTGTCCATGGTGATGATTCTACGGGTTCGTGTGATTATAATCCACCTAGACTGTCTTATTATTAATGATAAAAATATAATTATCCATGTCCAGAATATATAAACCATTCATTATATGACTATTTCTATAAATCTTTTAATTATTATATATGTAAAACCTTTATTATTAATAAAGAATTAATAACGCATTATTTTCAATAATATATAGAAAAAAAATTCTTATTTATGGTAGAGACATAATAATTGTCTCTAAATTATAGGATTAATTAACCTGGTAAAATTAGATCATATGTGTGAAACACTAATTTTTGACCTTTTTCTCCCTTATAAACATTAAGATATACTTTACCATTGAACAATTCCCACCCATCATTGAGTCCATATTTTTCTACAAGAATATGTAACACCCATACAATATGTAGTTCCCATGATTTAGAGTTAGAGAAATTAATTTCTAAACCATTCAAAATTGGGGACACTTAATGTTTCACCTAGAGGACACCTCCTAAGTCCAAGATAAATCTTTTTATTTATTTTACTGTTTATACCAATAATTAATCCAAATATGATTATTGTGAAATATTCCATAATCTATATTAAGGTCATATAAATACTAAAAATGATGACCCAATACTCCATATCCATTTATTGTTCCAATATTTATATTTCACTAAGCATTGAGCCTTCTTGGATGTTCGTATCATTACATAGTTATTTTGGTAGGGAATAATCCAAATCCAAATAGTTGGGAATATTAGACTGTTTATTGGATAATCACTTATCCAAATCCATCATACTGATATAATAAACACTATTCAGCTAGTTTCCTAACTCATATGTATTTCTAGCATGTGTAACCCAAATAAAATACCAAAAAACAATCAAACAAAGGAAATTCCAAGTGAACCTGAATTAGGCACCAATCTACCCAATAAGATAATCTAGTTCCACTCTATAATTTTTTTCCTCTGACATTATAATTTAGGGGAGGCCAAAATAGACCCAAAACATTATGATTGGATTATCAACGTCTCGGTCTGTTTTTATTATGGCGAAATCTCCCACTTATTATTTTAGGGTTTTTTGTCCCATAAATTTTATATACATCATTTTCATATTAAATTCACAAATATTTCATTTTATGTAACAATTATCTTTTTTTGTTTTATTTCATTTTTATGTATTCATTCTTTTAATAATTTAATTTTTAAATCCCTATTCAAAACACCAAATTAATCTGTTTAGACCATATTAATGTGTAATTCTCTAAAAAACCAATAAGTAAGTGTTGACCACACAATAATGGAAATCAAGTATACTCATCCAAATTCCTATAAATTACATGAATAGGGTAAATGAACGCCTCATGTAAAGGCACATAGTTATATGATATTGTGAAATGAAACATGAGTAATCCTGTAATGAAAAATAGCCAACCCCATTCACATCCTAGCCATGGAAAGCCTCTAAGAATGTTGGTGGACCCCATGAAGACCCTCTATCCAATGAGACATTATTAAAGAAAGAATTCAATTTATAAAAACATTAACACCCAATATGAAAAAAAACAATTCCTAAAAACAATTCTCAATCACTTAACTCTAATTACAAACTGAGATCACGGTAGAAGAAAAATAATCTTTATGATATCACACATAGATTAATATTAAAGGACACATTATAGAATCATTTTAAAATATTAATTGGAATAAAAAAAATTCATATTTCATAAACAATAAACTAAACATGAATATATAAAAAATCTAATCAAAAAATATAAAAAATTATTTATTATCCCAAATATGAGACATTTATGAACATTTCATAAATAAATTCCAATTATAAACAATTTTGAAAATTTAAAGAATATAAACATTTTGTATTCAATTCAATATGAACCCCTTTATATTTTAAATTAAATTGAAATTATATTATATTTCTAAAATTATAAACATTTTATAATTCAATATTTATTAAATATTTTTTAACATTATCTTAATAACATATATGATGTAATTTATAAACAATTTACAAATTAAAATTTAGGAATTTTAAAAAAAATATTCCTTACTATATTATAAATCATTAAATTTAATATGTCAATATGTTTTTTAAAATGAAATATTTAATATTTGGAATTTTTTTATTAAATGACTCATAATAATTTATATGGTTATTTATAAATAAAATTTAATTATTGAAATTATAAAACATTTATCAATAAAAATATTAATGAAATACCATTTTTATATGATTTATAAACTTATACAAACCATATACACTTTAAAAATATTTACAAATTGACTGTAAATATTTTTAGTTAAATGATATATAAAACACTTTTACAAAATTTTATAAATAATTAATATTATTTGTTCAATATTTAGTTTATTATAAATAATATATTTTAATTAACAATTTAATTATCTTGATTAAAATAAATACTTTATTTATTTATCATAACAAAATTAATAAATAAGTACATTTCATATTTGATAATTGTTAACAAAACAAATTATAATAATCCAAGGCTATTAATGTTATTCCAATTTTATAGACCATTTTATAAATATTAATAACATAAATAATCAAATAAAATTTTGTTTAATTACCAAATATGAATATTTATATTTTTTCCAAACAAGAACTATATCGTATTACAATTTTTTAAGAAAATATCATAAAATTATAAAAAAAAATTATTCAAGAAAGAATACCTTTTGATACAACTAATGAGTTTCATATGATCATAATATGACTATATATAGTACATATCAACCCAAACAGAGAGAGATATATCTTCAAGAATCAAGTCATATATAAAATATTAAACAGAGTACCTGAAAAATGATAACTACTTCAGTCTTGTTCTTCCTTGGTAAAGGATAGTTCATGATAAATATCATGAATCATTGACAAAAGAACTAATGATCGTAATGGAGAACATCGAGAGATGGATACGTGATCGTATCATGAGGATACTGAAATGTTGAAGGGGTGAGAGTGAATTTGTCTCAAAAGATGAAAAACAGTGTGGGAAGAAGAGAGAATTCATCACACACAATAGATTAAGACATCATCCTATTATATAGGAAGATACCAATTCTCCTTATATCATATAAATATCATAATATTGGGTTAATTCATAAATTTTTTTCATAGAATTAATATAAATCCATTAAATAATACATAATGGTATGTAACTGATAATAAAACAATTCGGGATAAATAAATACATATCATATATATAATTATTATCACATGATAATTTAATAGATAAAAAATATACCTATATCACATGAATTTATTAATTAAACACACACACACAAAGATATATATATGTATATATATATATATCATATATTATATACAATTTGGTGAACATTCTACAAATGGATCATTATTTTTTTTACAATTTGTAATATTATAAATAATAAAAATAATTTCATATTTTAAAAATCGAAAATACTTTATATAGTTGAATAATTCTATGAAATCAAGATATTGTATTTTTGTGAAGAAATTTCTCGAAAAGGGTGTTTTTAGTGAGTAATGAGTTAATGTTAGGGTTTGTATAAAAAACCAAAAAATTAAATATAACTATAGTAAAGGATAATGAAGTCAGCTATTTGGAAAAACATTATAAAATTAGCAAGATTGTAGTAACTTTGTATTGATTTTATTATATTTATCATTTATTATTTCAAATTAATAATAAAATAAAAATCAAGAGTCGTGACATTAATTTAATGGTTGATGATATGATAGGGAACATTTTTATATATCTGTGGGTAAAAAAACATCAATGATACATTGAAAAAGTCACTTAGTAATTTCTATTATAATATATTCCCTATAAAATAATAAAATCAAAAACATGAGAAATAATTACATATTATAATATTGAAAAAGATGTTTTTGTGGAATTTAAATAAAATTGGTTGTTAATACATACAAAAATTGAAATATATTAAAAGTAGTTAAACTTTTTTTGATTAAAATTTTTTCTGAAATGTATATACATGATGAGTAATGATTCTAAAAAAACTAAAAATGTGGATATGGAAAAGATACTATATCTCCAAAACATAATCAATATTGAAATTATAGTTCGATAAAAAGAATATTATATTGAAATATATTATAGAATAATTTAAGGAAATAAAATAATGAAATATATAAAATTGTTATTATATTATAACTATGTTTTATAATTACTTAGAAAAGTGTAACTTCTTGACCAAACTCACTAAAACTTGTTTCAAAACTAGTTTTCCACATAACATCAGGTGTGCATCCCCATATACAAGGTGTAATCGACTAGTAGTTAGATTCTACTAACATATTGTGGGAGACTATGACCACTTTATCAGAGTAGAAAAAAAATATATCATAATAAATTATAAGGTACATTAATTAAAAAGAAAAAGAAATTAAATATAATTTTCCCAAAATTAGATGTTCTCCAATAAGCCAATATGAGGAAAAAATATTTCAGAATAATAAAGTGTTCTAATAGGATTCCAAAAGATAATTCACTACTAAAAATCCACAAAATTGGTCTTGAAATCAATATTAGTATCTTAATCCAAACTCCATCACATGATTCCAAAATAAATAATCTATTATTGGTGTTTTTACCTTATTTGTACCTACAACCGTGAAGTTAACTCAGGTGCCAATGGTGGCTTAAGCATGGTGTGAGTGCAACTCAGTAGGCCAACACCAATATTGTATAAAAAACATAGTCTAAAAAAATGTATACGTAGATATGTAATGAAATAATATACAAGGAAATAAAATAAAAAAAATTTCCAATGTAAATAGTTTCTAATCATCCTCTTTTTTAACTCATATTCCAAAGACCTACATGGGCCAACCCAACTTTCTTCAGCCCATTATGGTCATCTAAATAGTATACCATAGAAGATATACGCATTAAAAAAGTGTATTATTTACATATTTAAATATATTTATAATGAAAATTTGATCATGTATCAATGCTGTGTAAAATGATATTAGTGGATTAAAAATATGTATATCATCAAATAAATCATAAACAATAGTTGGTCCTAAAATGTTTTTCTAGAACTATCCCAATGATAGGTATCATCAGTATTACATCACAAAACAGATCACTGTTTATAATTTACAAAGATCATCATCATTTTCCTTTTAACACAATAACATAAAAAGGTATTCCATTTCAATTTTCAATATGCTTATACAATATTGGATGATGGAGTTCTACATATGCTGAAACAAATTTTAATGATGACTTGAAGTTGTTCGTTTTCAAATTCTTGTTGGAGTAATTCTCTTTTGTTTTATTTTAAAAAAAATATCAAATTTTTAAATTTTCTAATAGTTGTTATTAGGAAATGTAGGAATTGTATGACGATTACCAAAAAAAAATTTGTTTACCAAGGTGATGGGAAGTAAAATAGTGTTTGGGTATACAAAATTATCAGACGATGTTTTTGTAACAAATTCTGTCAGTAGAAGTTCTTGTGTAGGAAATTTATCTTCAATAATTTCTGACAAAATGTTTAGACAATCATAATACGGTTCTTATTATCTATTATGAAATATTTAAACATAAATATACATGACATATATCATGATCCAATTCATTATTAATAAATAAGATAAATTTTTCAGGTTTACAAAGTTCTCTTTTCAATGTTATATGGAATTTACTAGATAGAAAAACCCATATATATTCATGTATGAGGAATTAATTTTTCAATATTTCATGATGCCTTAAATAATTAAAATGATTTGATGTCGTGACATTATAAAATTTTAGGTTGATATTTTCTGAATCAAATAAATAGATAAAATTATCCAAATTACAATAGGGGAAATTAGTATAATGGGTCCAAATTAGGTATTTGAATGATTTATAACATACAAATGTTTTTTAGAATGTTTTTCAAAAATACCATATTTCCTAGATTTGTACGATTTTTTGTAGAGTTGGATGTTGCTGATATTTTAAATAACATTGGGGAATGAGATCAGTGGATATCCAATAGGTCATTATTTTCATAAAAATATTTATCAGAATAACATTGGGTATAGTTTCTATTAGAAACGTTTTTATGATGTTGTGAATAAGGAATTAATATATGGTGATCAGATTACATTTTTTTATAATGTTCGTCGAACAAACCGTCTGTAAAAATTTCCCTCAAATGGATATGTATAATTCTAATTAGAAATTCTACTAACACTCAAAAGTGGAGTAATCATGTATTATCATTGGATAAAATCCCAAAAAACAAATTCCATTAGGCATAAAAATTCATTGTTTAGAATAATGTTTCTATGAGATGACATAAAAAATGTTCCGATGATTTTTTTGATCGTTATTCGAATATCCATCATATGGAGAAACACTTCAGAGATTCTAGGAAAAAAATTTATGGTTGGTGTTTCATGATGTAAGTTTATCTATGAAATGATACTAAATGTTATTAAAAATGACAATTTTAATATGATATTTTAATGTTACATATATCATGGTGGAAAACTATGACATTCACCGAGTACTAAGGTTATTTTAAGAATGGTGAAGTCACTATTTTTTTTCAAATTCATTTAAGATTGTTCTATAATTATTGAGAATATATCGATGAATCGTATAATCAAGAATTTTTAATGTTGAGTTTTTTTAGTAGGAAATTGATTTGTTTATCCCTATTATGATACCTCAGAAATTTAATATATAAATAGATGTGAGAAAAAATTACATTTTTTACTTTTCATGTGTGTGTAAAAGATAAAATGTAGTATAATTGGTTTCATAAAGAGAATTTAGATTAAAATATGTTAGTAATAGTTTTGAGTAGGGATGTATATAACTATTGAATATCTAGTTTGAAGAAGAAGAAGAAAAATTATTTAGTGAATGTAGAATTTTTGATAATGACACATTAGATGAACTCATTATACAATATTTTAACCAGGTATAATAAGCAGAATTGGTCATATAGAAGTTGTAAAATTAAAATAGAAGAGTGTAGAAAACATTTCTAGATTATGTTTTTGGATAAAATTTATGAATAAACACATCTTATTAATGAAAACTCAATTAATTATGTTCATACCGACTACTGGGTATGAAGGAGAAAATAGTGTGTTATAGAATAAAAAAGTGATTTCAATACAATAATCATAGTGAAAACATTATGAGCATTATCGTGAAGGTTTCTAAAAGTTGTTATAAAATATTAATTACATATTTACCTCTATCAAAATAACATGTAATGTATTGTTTACAATAGTTCAATGAATGTGTAATGACATTCCTTGCTTATTGTAACAACATAAAAAGATTAATTTCTAGTGGATTGTGGGTTATTGGATTATTTCCAATCCATTTCAAGTACTATCTACTATTTTTGAGTTATATAATTTTTAAATTATTATTTAACTATGTATGTTCTTAGGATATTGTTTTTATAAAAGTTATTACTATTTAACATGGGTCCAATGGTTGTTTCATAAATAATGATAAACATAAATCAAAAGAGATCATTTATTCATCTCTTCTCCCTATCATTGATCATATAGATCATACTTGTTCCTTTAATGTAGTATTATTATAAGGACCCAACCATAAAAATTAAATAATCATGAGTTAAATAAATAATTCACATTAAGGATCTTTTTAGGTTTAGTGTTTTAGAGAATTAAGCCATAACTATTACATAACAAATTGAATATTATAGGTTGACACTATAACTAAGTATCCATTTTTTCATAAAATAAAAACTCTTAAAAAGAAACATGTCTAGTTATATGTTTTAGACATCTTGACTTTTCCATATTCCCATACATGACCATATTCCACTTCATGACCTCTGAAAAATATATCAAAAACATGGGATGAGGAAAAAATCTCAGTAATGGATAATGAAAGATGAAAAACTATTAGTTTTTGAAAACAACATGAAAACCATGAAAACAATATCATAAGTAATAATTTTCACCTTTCTGAAGTAGTAAATACACTTCACTGAATGAAAGATCATTTCTTTCCATTTTTTACAAAAAGATTACCATAAACCCCATAAAATGTACATAAAACATATATAGGTATGTTGGGACATAAACATACTTAAGTGGAATAACCATGATATAGACTTCCACACATATCAATAAATGGAATAGCCATACAACCCACTTCCATACCCAATGCATTGGTGGTTATAACATAACCACCAGTCCTAGTTTATCAATACACCACACATCATTTGGTTTATCACATAAGAACACATAAAATGACCAAGTAACATTAATAATAATAACACATAAAACATGCATTAAATAAAGAAAACATTTCCAACTTTCAATCAAAACATATAATTTCACGATATTTATTTAATCAATTCTTTATCAAATACTTTTTGAAAAAACATTTAAAACATTTAATAATGGGATTTTTGAATCATGTGTCCCATAAAACATTGAAAATTTTAATTTTTTTTATTATTTTAAAACATTAATTTCCATATAAATAAATTTTTAAATCATTTTTAATATATGGATAATGGGGATAAATATTTTTAAGAATAAAATAGTAAAAACAATATTTTAGTTAAGGATTTATTAAAAAATTGATGAGATGCTTGAATAAAAATAATTAGAGATTAACATTAATAAAAACATTATAATATCATTAGAATAAAGGTATTCATGACATAATATTCCAAATAATAGAATATACACCATATAAATGTTAATTAGATTATAACAACAATAAATTTTCAAGGGAATGTAAATTAAGACAAAATCTCTTTTAATGACAGTATCCATAGATTAATGATAAGAATATTACATAATTATTTACGAAAAAAATAAATACAGTCAATATGAATTTATATTCTGTCTAAATCAATCAGTGGACATTCACACTTGTTCTTTTAAAAAGAAAACCAATGACCGGGATGTTTAACTCAATGAATGGACAATGTGTTAATATTACATTTATCAAGTCCCTATAAATAACTTGAGAAATTATCAATGGAGTGAATATGTGTATCAAAATTATATCCACACATTAAGGAGTGGAAATTAATACATAAATAAGTAATTAGTTTTTACACACATTATCATAACATGAAATAATCATGAAGTATAAGATTAACCCAATGATTTGAAATAGGGTTTAGATGTTCCCTTACAAAAGTCAGCAGCCTAACGACGTCAATTAATATTTATGAAAATGATTTGATGATAGAAATGGAGAATCTAATATCATGGATATAAAATTTATAGATATGAGGATATATAATAACATATCCATACATTTGAAAATTGGAATTTAAATACAGAACTTAAAATAAGTCTTTGACTAAAGGAGTATGCTGAAAGGTCCGCTTACGGATATTGTAACATATGAAACATTCAACACATGAAAGAATGATCATATAATGAAGATGTAAATACCAATAAGTTAAATTAAATTATTAAAATAATAAAAAAATGGATATAACATACAACACACTAAAGAAAATAATGGTAAATATAGAATGAATATCATGAGAATAAAATGTGAGATTAAAACCCATTACATCATTATAATCAATTGATTCATATGGCCCAAACTTAATACCCACCAAATGAATCCTATAATACCATAAATATAAATATAATCATGTTAATATATATCATATTTTTTAACACATTACATCACATGCAATAAATAAGTGGTGATCAATATAAATCCCCATGAATTAAATGTGAGATAAGAAACCCCTTACCTTGTGTCCGACTGGACCCGTTCGTTCTCTAATTTGTTAAATAATAAACTAAAGATAATTTATAATTTAATAAGAACATTTTTAATGTTTATTATTCATTTTTTATCGTTTATTATCATTTTATAAACATTATTCAGTCATTTAAGTTAATAATGGTCGTTTTGTCGATATTTGGAACTTGAGTCAAAAATGAACATCTTATAATTGAAAGTTGGTCATGTGATCAATATTCCATTATATAAAAAACTATATTCATGATTAATTCCTCATATATATAATATATATCTAGTATATATATATATTTATTTATTTATAAAATTACATAACATTTGGAGATAAGAAATGAAATACACCGTTTATGGAGACGGTAAGTTGTACGTACGCATGAACGATAATTTTATTTCTATTTCATATTTAAAGGAATTAAAAAATAAAGATAAATAGGTTTCTTATAATTATAGTATAATATCATATATTAGTTCATTAACTCCATCCTTTATATGTTCCACATATGGCATGAACTGGTCATATCACATTGAGGGGGTTGTAATTTGCACTACCTCAAATTATATTAACATAGTTACCCCAAATAAAAAACATAAAGTTATTCTATAAATGAAAAAGTGTTAAGAATATAAAAAATATAAATATAATATATATAAAATATAAATAATGTTACATCTTAATGGATACCATAAGAGGTGGCTGGAGAAGATTGAAAAATCATCAATTTGTGAGGTAGTAGTTCACCGTCGAGAGAAACAATATGTTCTTTACCCATTACATTGATGTGTGTGAAAGTGTATATCGAATTCGTCTAATAACAAAAAACTAGAATATTAAAGATACTGGGGTTGTTATAAATAATGGAATAATAAGAGTTTAGGGGGTTGGAGAAGTTAAATAAAATAAAAGAACTTAAAAGAAGATGTTACCTATAAATCAGGTAACTCCCTTTGGTTAGAACCATAAAAATTTCAGGATCTACCTTCTGCCTAAGGTAAGGCTTCTAGTATTAAGAAGGTAATCTTGAGAGATTATTTGATTAGAGGTTGGATGAGACATGGTGCTTTATCGGTGTGATTAATGGGTTAGTGTTGATGGATATTTAAAAGGGGTAGGATGGGATCTTTAGGAATGTTTTAAAATAGTTTTTTATTATATAGTGATATCCATTTTATAAAGGTCAAAAAATTAAAGTTGAATATAAGATGTCTCAAATTAAAAATAAAATCATCTCATAAGAATTGGACAGGTTTTGGATATTGTTTAAATTTTTATAATCTTATTATTTTTTAATCAATCACTAATGAGGTAAACACTACATCGTTATTGTGTCATAAATAATTTTATTTATTTTTTTAAAAAAAATTATAAATGCACCATTATGTAGGAAATAGTATTATCTTTAATATTAATATTTATAGTCAAATATATAACTTATATAACTTAAAGTAAAAATTTATTTACTAAATGATATATGTTTATGTCATTTTTTTCATTAGTTTAAATAAATTAATATAAATTGTCATTATCACTCTTAAGTGGTTACATGGGGTCCCAATATCAACCCAATGATTCCCATGGTTTGAAATTTATCAACCAATAGGATTTGGACAGATGTTCTATTAATTTAATATAATTATTATATTATGTGTACATTTAATTGCCTATTTACATTTAACTGCTATAAATAAAAGTAAAAAGTTACAATTCACCAAAAATTATTTTCATCTTATTGAACCAATGTTTACATACTAATAAAAACCATCTATGTATTGTTTTCAAAGTTAAATTCACAAAAGTTATAAAATTTCATTTTAATAGAAAATTATGTTTCATAACAACTACTTAGTGTTTTCACTATTCATCATAAATGAATGTTTTTCAGAATAAAATATCAAGATTTCAGCTTCAGATATGTTTTATATTAAAAAGTTAAAATTTATTTCAATTTTACCAAATTCAATACATATATTATTTATTAATCAATTTAAAATTAATTCCTAATGTCCAAACAAAAAATCATTTTTTAATGAAATAATAACTATAAAAATATTTTCACTTGTTTATATGAAGTTTCATAGTGAAATTACATCAAATTAAAAATGATCTATTTAACTGAAAAAATTAAATTTAATTTAAAATTAAAATCTATTGAAATGATAATATAACAAATATAAATAAATTAGTTTAAAAGGTAGTTTTGAATTAAAATACAGTGTTTTTCACTTTTCAATTAAATTTTTTTTTAGAAAATTTTTTAAATTTTTTCACATATAAATTTTGAATTCGTGATTATAAAGAGGAATTTTATTTCATCCAATAGAATATTTATAAGTGACCACAAATCGATTTAAATACGGTTCTCCATCAAAATGTGGTAAATCATCCTTTTAAAGAATATTATAGTATTGATGCTTAAAATTATATTCAATCAGATTTTAAGACTATAATTTTTATTGAAAAAATGTAAAAACATTTAAAAAAACTTTTTTAATCATATTATAGTTAGTTCTATTCATTCCCGCCATTAAACAGCTAGGTGTACACCTCTATTTTAAATAATAATATATATTATTTTCCACCATAACTCAGCATTGTGTGCAACGTATGACTTCAGAGAAACCCATTGTTGTGTTTCAGGAATTCCATTGAATATAGCATCCCCTTTTAAAATAAAATTTATATTTAATTAAAAAATATTAATAATTATGAAAATTTCATATTCATTATTTTCCTAAGATGTTACATCCTTCCCCAATTTTGGAAATTACAGCCTTTCAATTTTACAATTGGGCTTGGAATCTTAATTAAAATTACCACATTAGAAAAACTTCCAATAAAATAATCAATTAAACAGAAATAAAGTCATGTAAAATGGATTCCTATGATAGCACATGCTATGATTCCATGTTAAAAATCACAGATACGAAAAATAAAAGAATTATCATGTTCGGATGTAGAGTGATAGAAAACATTATTAGAAGAAAGTTAACCACCATAAAATCACTAACTTTTGATAGGTATACAATTTTTGGTTTCTCAGTAGGAAAAGTGTACAGACAAAATTTATTTTTTTATGTCCCTTTTCATAAATTTGGTGAATTTATATATGATATTGACTAAGTATATAAGGAAATATACTAAATTTTCTATTAGAGTTTAATCCAATAATAATTTTCTACCAAAAACTCATCTTTTCTCCAAGTGATGAGTATTCAAGATGACTTGTTCACTTATGAAGTACTAGTATCAACTTCTAAAGAATCAAATAATCCAAAAACTATGAACTTTATATTTTCCCTTTCTTTAGATATAATCCAAAACCAAAAAGTTTTGTAAAAGATTAGATAATCCAAATAAGGATAATCCTTTAAAAAAATAAATATCATTATTAATCTAAAAAATTATACAAACTATTCACAATGTTCAATAAAAACTATTCATTGAAAAATTGTCCATAAAATACTTCAATGTAAACAATCCTAATATTTAAACTCATAACTTAAAATTATTTAGTCATATAGTCTTCCACAATAAATTTTAACATGTATCTATAAATAACATTCACTTCTCTTAATTATCATACTGATGTGTAATTAACATAATAACATATTTTATATGATAGGTTAATCATTTCCATAAATAACCCAAAACACCATATGTCCATAACAAAAAAAATACAATCTTCCAAAATAAAATTCCCCCATTACACCTCTATTGAAATCCCAAAGTAAGGTATATAGATTCCCAAAAAGATAAAACATATTCAAAATTAACCATTATCACTTAATCACCAAATTATTTTCATATACTATGTATATACATGTGAAAAAACAGAAGATAACCAAATCAAATTATTATTGAACAATAAAATCATTCAACAAATGGAAGAACTCATACTAGTCCGGGAGTTCGCGTAGGCCAGTGGTGGGAAATGCACCCTTGACACCCTTTGGATGTGTGTTTGATTCCCATGGCCTTTCCAAACATGACTGGTTTTCACCAATCTTATGAGTTTTCCTTTTTATAAAACTAAAAAATAACCCAAACATATTTTAACCTAAAAGGTTATCTTATACCTTTCATTTTCATCCCAACTCATTAATACCTCAAAACATTAATGAAGACTTATATATATCATCATTTTTTATTTTACCTCCATATAATAATATAAAAATATTCCCTAATGAAAGATAATCGTACCATGGTCATGGTGTCTATATTGTTTAATCATTATCTTGTTCACGTAGGTATATCTTCCATGTATTGCAACCGTTATTTAAATATCCTTCAAAATCATTTACATCCTTTATTAAAATACAAATTATATAACATGTGTCCAATGGGATCTTAGAAAAAAATATTTTCAAAAAATATTCATGTATATCATATAATTTCAAAACATCTGATAAAACAGGTTTTTATGAAATAGTCGGACTCAGTTGAGTTGAAATATTCTATCAATGGTCCTTTTAAAATACCATTAGTATGATCTAAAAGACTATAATTTAATGAAAATATAAATAGGAGTCCCAATGGTCTCATTCATAAGATCCTTCCTTAAAATCATTATATGCTTCAAAATATTATGATAAGGTAAAATACTTGAAAATGCATTGATACTTTTTATTATTCTTGAAAATATGAGAATATTATGAAAATCGAATTTTATTAAATACAACCCATGATCCATGATGATATTGAGGTACATGGGATGTGTTTTATATCTCAAAAAACTTCATTCAATTTTGTTTTTGCTAGAAAAAGTTTCACAATCATCTGAACATGACTTTAAAATAATTATTATAAGAAAGTCAAAAGATATAGATAAAATGTCATTTGATATCCTCCTCCTTCAATTTTTAATATACATTAACTTATTTGAATAAGTTCCAATAAAAGAATTTAACTAATTCAGTGGACATAAAGACTAACCATGTCTCTATAAAAAACTTCTAATCCCTATAGTTGTCTAAACTTACCATTGATAACAACAATAAGGACCCAACCTTAAAAATTACATAATTTTGGGATAAATAAAGAATTCACATTGACGATATATTTAGGTTTTGAGTTTTAGAGAATTAGGACATAACTAGTACATATCAACTCGAATATTACTTGTAGACAGTACTACTTAGTATCGATTTTTTCATTTAATATAAACTCTTAAAAAGAAAAATGGTGACTTCCATGTTTTAGACATCATTAATTTTCGGTGATCCCATTGTTGAATATATTCCACTTCATGACCTATGAATTACATTTCAAAGTATTAGGTTGAGAAAAAAAGACCACTAATGGATACAGAAATAAGGAAAACTATTAGTTTTTTAAGAAAATAAGTAAACCATTAATACTATATCATAATTAATATCTTTCACTTTTCTGAAGTAGTAAATACTCTCCATTGAATAAAAGATCATTTATTACCCTTTTGTAACCAAAATATTACCATAAAATCCCTATAAATAACACATAACACATATAGGTAACTTGGGACATAAACATACATAAATTGAATAATCGTACAGTCAACTTTGACACAGATCACTAAATGTAATAGCCATATGGCCAACTTCCATACCCAATGCATTGAAGGTTATAACGTAACCACATATCCTGTTTTATCATGGAACCAACCATCATTTGGTTTATCAAGAAACCACCCTTCCAACGTACAAGTACCATTAACAATCATAACACGTAAAACAAGCATGAAAGAAAGATAATATTTCCACACTATATTCACAAATATATCATTTCACTATATTGATGTAATCAGTGCTTTATCAAAACCATTCTCAAAAACCCTTTATGGAATTTAATAATGTAATTTTTGAATGAAAGAGTCACATTCTACTTGAAACTTTTAATGGTTTTAAATTTTAAAACATCAATTTCCATTTAAATAAATCCTTAAATTAATTTTGAAAAGATGGATATTTATGTGAAATATTTCTAATAATAAATCATTAAAAACAATATTTAAGTTAAAGAGTTCTTATCAAAATGAGAGATGATTGAATAAAAATAAATGAGGAATAATATTTAATCAAAAATTAATAATATCATGACAATAAAGGGATTAATGATATAATATTCCATAAAATAGTATATAGACCATATAATAGTGAATTGATTCATAACAACAATCAAGTCTCAATGGAATGTAAATTGAAATGAAATCCTTTATAAAGATGGTATTCATATATTAATGATATGTCAATTACATAATTATGTGTGAAAAATATACATACATCAATATGATTATATATTCAATGTAAATAAATAATATTAAATTCACACATGTTCTTTTAAAATAAAAAACAATTACTTTGATATTTAAGTCAATGAATGGAAATTGAGTTAATATTACCTTTGTCCAGATCTTTTCAATGACATGAGATATTATCAATGGAGTTATTAGGTGTATCAAATGTTTATCTAGAAAAGGAGTGGAAATTAATTCAAAAATAATATAATAGTTATTACACACATAATCGTAAAATGACATAATCAAGAAGAATAAGATTAACCCAAATAATAGTAATTGGGTTAATAATTTCCCTTAAAAAATTCAGCAGCATAATGACTTCAATTTATAATTCATCAAATGAGTTGAAGAGGGAAAATATGTATCTCATCACATGGTACAGAAATATGAATATTTAATAACATATCCCATCATTTTAAAATTGAAATTTAAATACATAACAAAAAATAAGTCTTTGACTAAAAGAGTATGGCGAATGGTTCCCTTACCGATTTGGTATCTTACTAAATAGTCAACACATGAAAGAAGAATAATTCAATAAAGATATAAATACCCATAAAATAATTTATATTATATGAAGAATACAATAATGTTTAGTACATACACTACACAAAATGAAATAGTTTCTAATATAGCACAAATCTCAAGAGAATTAAATGTGAGATGAAAACCCATTACCTCATTATAATCAATCATGTCGTACGACCCAAAGATAATAATCACCAAATTAATCATTGAATACCATGAATAAAAATAAAATCATGATAATATAAATCACATGGAAGTACACAATACACCACATGCAATATATTAGTGGTTAACAATGGAAATATCACATAATTAAAATTGAGATAAGAAACCCCTTACCTTATGTATCACATGACCCGTTCATTCTTTAATATCCTAAAAAATAAACTAAATTTATTTTATACATGATTAATAACCTTTTTATAGTTTATTATTCCTGTAATATCACTTATTACCATCTTATAAACATTATTCAATCATTTATGTTTATAATGTTTATTTTGTCGATATTTGGAACTTGAGTCGAAAATAAACTTCTTATAATAGAAAGTTGTTCATGTGGTAAAAATTGCATTATATCTATAATGATATTCACGATTAATATATGACTCATATCGTATATATCTAGTATATATATGTATTTATAATATTATATAACATTCGGAGATAAGAAATGAAATGTACCGTTCATGGAGAAGGTAAGTTGTATGTAAGAATGAATGCTACTTTCATTAATATTTTCTATTTAATGAAATGAAAACATAATGATAAATAGGTATATTATAAATCCATTATAATATCATATATAATTTCATTAAAACTAAACTTTATATATTCCACATATGGAATGAACAAGTCATATCACATTGAGGTGGTGATAGTCCACACTTCCTCAAATGAAATTATCTTATTTACCCACTATGGAAACCATAATGGTATTTTATAAATGAAAAACACATAAGAATAGAAGAAATATAAATATAATATACATCACATATTAATAAATTTCCATCTTAATGGACACCATAAAAGGTGGTGGGAGAAGATTGAACAATCATCGTTGAAAGGCAGTAGTTTGTCATCCACAGAAATAGTATGTTCTTTACCCATTAGATGGATGTGTATGTAATTATAGTTCGAATACATCTCAAAAAAAAACAACCAATTATATTGAGGATACTGGTTTTTTTATAAATAAAATTAATAAAAAGATTTTAAGGAGTTGGATAATTAAAATAAAAGAAAAGAACAAAAAATAAGATGTTACCAATAAATCGGGTAACACCCTTTGGATTGACCCAAAATGATATTTTGAAGTGCCTTAGGCCTTATGTAAGGCTTCTAGGTGGAAGAGATGGATCATGAGAGATTATTAGGGTAGAAGTTAGAGGATACAAATGTCTTGAGAATGTTTTTATAAGGGGGTGGAGGTGCTCCTTAAGAATGTTTGAAAATATTATTTTATTATATAATTAATTTGTTTTTCTAAAGGCCAAAAATTCATTAATTTAGAAGAAGGATGACTCATGCTCAAAATTAAATCATCCAATATTAATTGGATAGGTTATTGATATTGTTTTAATATTAATAATCTTATTAATTTAAAACTTTCATTAATAATGTAAACAATACTGCATTATTGTGTCATAAATAATTTTATTTATTAGATGATTGAATAGTAAATAAATTACCATGACATAGTAAATATTATTAGATTTAAAATTAAAATTTATAGTCAAATCGATAACTTATACAAAATCATGTAAAAATTGATTTACTAAAAGATATATTTTTATGTCATTTTTTACTGTACTTTAAATTATTTTATATAATGTGTCATTATCACTCATACATGGCTCTATGGGGTCCCAAAATCGACCCAAGGTTGCCTATTTCATCATTGTAAGAAATTATCAAACTAATAATAAAAATTATATTATTAATGATTTAGGTATAAAATATGGAACACTTCCTTTCACATATCATGGTGTTCCCATTTTTTTTGTTAGGCCCAAATCATGCTATTTTACTAGAATTGTAGGCCAAATAACAAATAAACTTCCCACTTGGAACGTAAAAACAATCTCTAGGGTAGGGAGAATATGCCTTGTGATGTTATTAACTATTTTCAAAATTGTATATTCCATGATTTTTCATAAATGGCCTTTTGATATTTGAAAAAAATAAATATTTATATTAACAACATTGGTTGGTCAGGTAGTACTATTGAAATGAAGCTTGTGATTGTTCCTTGGTCTACCTAATGAAAAACTCTTGTCAATGGGGGTCTTGGAATTAATAATTTGTATCTTTTTAATGAGATGCTTCAATCCAGACGTACTTGGAACCTGATCTATAATGTTTTTCTTTTTTTTTCATTCCTCAAAAACTAGTTCCCTGATAAACTGAAAAAAGCAACATGTGTTTTCCTAACTCCTCCATCTATCCTTCTATAAAACATATTATGACAACCATATGATCAAATATATATTTATGGTCCCAAGAGACTATTCCATGATATTTTTTTCAGAAAATTGGATTGGTTCCCCTCTTTCCACATTATTCCCTGATCAAACCCCTACAAAAATCAATATGACCATCCATGATGTAATTAACTCCAAAATTGATAGTCTTCCCAAAAATTCCAATCAAGAGATTTAAAATTTTACTTTCTCTAACATGAATCATTTCATAATATGGGAACTTGTTCATAATTTCATGCATTATTCAATGAAGTTTTACAAATATCACTTCTATAATGATGACAATGACCTTAGTTGGACAAAAAGTTTCAACAAGCCTTGGATAAAACCCTCATTTTTACGCTTATTTGGAGTGTTTCCTATAATAGAATCCCAACTGATTCTTGTTTACAATCTTATGGGATTCACATATTTTCTAAATGTAGAATTTGTAATCAGCATAGAGAGGATAGAAATCAAATGTTTCATTTATGTGCCACCACAACTGCACTTTGGAATTATATTGTTGACACCATTGATTGAAAATGGATGATTCCTAACTCTTTCAATGCATAGAAAAAGAATTGTGTGGATATATAGAGCTCTCATCAAATCCATAATAATTTCCATGCCTTCATAACTGAGGTTTTTAATAAAATATGGTATGATATAAATGTATTTTTTTCACTATAATTACATACTCAACATCAATGTAGATCAGATTCAGATTCTCATTTCCATTCGCGAAGCATCTTTGATTCAAAAAAGAAACTGCTACAATAGAGTGAGGGGATTTAATTATTCTAATAATGATCTATGTTAATGGCATTTTTTGTCAACCATGACACACTTTTGAATTTTTTTGGAAGCTCCCACCTCCTAGTTGGATCAATGTTATTATAGATAGTGCTTCTGATGGATATCTGAGACTTGCAGGTTATGGGGCCTTCTTCAAGAATCATCTTGGTCATGTCCTTGGATATATTCTTGGAGGATGGTGCATCACCTACTCTATCAAAGCTGAAATTTTGAGTGTGATACATGCGATCTCTTATGCAATACACAACGGTTGGAACAACATGTGAATTGATACTGACTCGACTAGCATTGTCTACGAACATTGGAATGGTGTGGTTCATCTGGTAGGGTTAATCACTAATATATTGATGGAGTTTCTTCATTCATTCAATGATATCAATCAGATTTCCACTCATACCTACCATGAAGGGAATACTATTTCAAATGGTCTTGCAAAGAAAAGAGTATTTCAGAACAACACTTGGCTGCAGGATCACCCTGATGACTTAGTTTCCCTGTATGTGAAAGATTGTAATCTAATATCATATTTTCAGCTCCTGTAATCTTGAATTTTAATTTCAAAACTTCTTTGGTTTTTTAACCAAAGTAATACCTTCCTCAAAAAAATAACTATCAAAATATTGAAACTTTTTTATGTCCAATTTCAATGTGTAATTACATTCAATGACGATCATTGGAATAAATGGTAAAAATATAATCTAATTGAACATTAAAAAAATTAAAAAGATAATCTATCCATATAAATAAATTTTTTAAAAGGCAGTTTTTATTAAAATACAGTATGTTCACTATTAATTAAAAAATTAATTTTATAAGAAAAATACTAAAAAATTACCCAATGTAAATATTGATGTCTCTATTTTAAAGAAAAATTTTATTTTTTTATATTGAATATATAAATGTGAAAAAATAGATTTAAAGAGGGTTCACCATCAAAAGGCTGTAAATCGACCTCTTAAAAAATATTAGAGTATTAATTCTTAAAATTAGATTCATTCAAATTTTAGGTATCTAACTTTTATTGGATAAATGTAAAACATTTAACAAACTTTTATAATCATATTGTAGTTAGTTTTGTTCATTCCCACCATTACAATGGAAAGGTGTTAACTACCATTTATAATAATAATAATATATTATATTCCAGTATAACCCAGTATTGTGTGCAACAAAAGACTTCGGAAAAACCCATTTTTTCATATAACATACGCCATTTAATATAGAATTCATTTTTAAAAAATATATATTTAATACAATAATATTAATAAATATTAAAATTTTAAAAATTTTATTTTCCTGTGATGTTATAATCAGTGTGAAGTTTACCTTGATTACCACTTTACTGAAGTTGGAATAAAATATATGTTTCCATCGATGGTCAAAATTCTATGGACAGTAAAGTGATTCCATTTTTTGATGGAAGAACTATAATATTTGGATTGATCGAATATATCAATATCTTATGTCTCTTAGTTATTATGTTTTTTATGTTTCAATATATTGTTTCTCTTAGGCTGAGAATGTTCCTCTAACGGATGAAGATAAGATAAATTTGGGGATTAATGATTCACCTATATATTTTATAATTTACTCACTCTCTGAAAGTTAGTTTCTCATAGCTAAATAATTTTTAAATGTGAAATGAAATTTTTAAAACATTTATAAATGAAATATTATTCATAATAAATCCATGTTACAAATATATAGTATAAATTAAAAAGATCATAGAATGAGGGATTGTGAATCACATTGTGACTTCTTTACAAGAAGAATAATATTATTATTATTGTAAGATGACTTCACCAGAAGTTGGAATATTTAGACTTAATTGAAAATAACTCATTAATTATTACTAATAAGTATGTTTAAAAGAATTCCTCATTTTAATATAGGGTTAAAAAATCTATATATTTTTATGATCTTAATAACACCCTCAATACACAAAATATGTGAAGGGAGAATGTTTTTAAGAGAATAGATAAGGATGGTCGAAAAATTTCTATTAATGATATAGATAATGAAAAATATAAAAAAGTTAAAAAAGAAAAATAAGGTATATATTTTGAAAAAAATAAGGGGTTAATAATTGATTATGGATTTATGTCCATGTTTTATAGAAATATAAAAATAGGCATGTGAAATTTCAAAGGTGAGTAACACCTAATATTCATTGGCTGTGAAGAAAATGGTCAATTCTTTACATATTATTCTAAAAATGGAAGTTGAAGAATTTGTTGAAGATGATTGAAATCCAATAATATTCATTATAAATAATGAAAAAAATATAAATCATATTCTAAAGGAAAGGATAAACATTTCTATAAATGTGAAAGCAATTTCTTTTTTTCTAAATGTGAGAAAGATAATAATAGTAAAGAATATGATGAAAATGTTGGTTATGATTATATAGAAAAAATAATATTTCTATTGTGAATGTTAAGAAAGAAAAAAGTTATGAAAGTAGTATTTTAAAAGTTAAAGAATATCTATTATAATTTTTATCCAAAAGTTATTTCCAAAAGTGTCATTGAAATAATATAAGACATGAAAGATAGATAAAAAATTTAGAAATGGAAAAATAATATATCAAATAATGAATAAAATTTTATTAAAAAAAATTCTTTTTTTAGAGATATTGATAATATAATGATGTTTTTTGATAATAATAAAAATTTAAATTTAAAGATGAATTAATAAATGATATTAAAGGTGTACGTGTAAGAATGTAATCATCAAAAAAATATTAAAGTAAGGAATTTCAAATTTTAAAAACTCATTTCCTAATTTAGTGAAATAATGATATATGAAAACCTAAGTGGGATCACAAAATTTTATCATCAAATGTTGATATGAATGATAAATTCTTTCAAAATAGTATGAAAGTGGATAAAATGATGCATCTATCTAAAATAAAAAAAAGATTAAAAATATTAAGTATCTAGCATTTCAACTTTTTATCTAAAAGTCGCTACTACTGTTGATTCTTATGAGGTTGAGAATATTTTAAAGATAAAGAAGATAATTTCATAAGATGACATCTAATTTGCATTATAAAAAAATAATAAAGAGGGTAGTAGGAAATATGATTAAAGAATTCTCATAAATCTTTACATCATAGATGTTATATTGAAATATATTACATATATGTTTACAACAAGTATTGTGGTAGGTTTTTCCATAAAAAAATTAGGGTTGTTTAAATAAAAAAAATTAATCCCATGAGAATCAAAAAGTAGAATTTGAGGATGATTCAACAAACTCAAATATGTAAACCTAATAAAGTTAGTATGAAAATTTAAAATAGATTTAATACTTTGGAAAAAATTTGAGAAAGATTTAAACCTCATGGACAACTCTTGAAAGGATGTTTTTTCATGTTACCATGACAACAACTATATTATAACAATTCTCACATCTTGGATTTAATGAATGGTAATGGTAATAAAATTCCCTTTTTGTTGAAACTTATCTAAAATATAAATATAGAAAAAATTAAAGGATTTTGGATAGTGGGTTACCTTCACATATTTCAATAGATTTTATAATTTTAAGAATGTAAATGTTTTTATATTAGGAGATTTTATTTTTAATGACAATGTGTCACATATGATCAATGATATTCGGGTTTTTATCATTATGGAAGAAATGTTGAAATCCAAAAGTGTCATATTTCCGGATGGGATGAAAAACAACCTATTATGTTTTTTAATACATTTTTATAAAGGTAATAATTTTTATTTGTTGAAAATATATATATTTTAAAAAATGTTAAAGATGTAAAACTTGCAATTAATAGCCAATGAACAATAGGAATTTTTTTTCTCGTTGGTATATCCCAATGTGGGTTCTATTTGTGCCTGATGGAGGATATTTATTTGCGGTATAAATGGATGGGACACAAGTGTTTGAGGAATATGAGAAAAATAACAGAGATATGCAAGTTAGGATATTTAGGAAATAACCAGAATAAGATATTTATGTTTCACCCATTTAAAAAATAATAATATTACATACTTAATAAATATGAATGTTTAAATTTCATCATCTCATCCCATATAACTAATGCAGTCTAATATATATGGGATGATGAGTAAAAAATCAACATATGAAGATAATTAATTTATTCATATCAATGATGACTTTAATTTCATTAATATAAATATGTTTTTCGAACATAAATATAAGGATGTTACTATGTTTTATAATTTTATAATGAAGTGTAGTGAAATAATGTGGATATTTAGTAAAAACTTATGAACATGTTATTGCCTTGAATAAAAATATAATGTGTTCAAAGATTATCTTAAATATAAATGAATTATTCATCTGTTTAGTTCATGGAACACACCGTAGAAAAGGATTATTCATAATAGAAGAAACAAATGTTTGGAGGTGATGGAATGAATAATGTTTATAAAACATGATAATTCTAATTATTTTTTGGGGCATTATGCCAGTATAAAAAATTATGTTCATAATAATTTTTTCTATATTAAAAACTCTTATATGACTCCATATATAATTTACTTCATTGAAATTCCATGTTTGAAACACATAAGGGATTTCAAGAGTCCCTTTATCATAAAAATCAACGGTGTAAATCTTTTTAATAATGATATACTATGAACAAATGAAATATTTCTTAGATATCCACCTAATGTAATAGGATTCTAATGATACGATAAAGAAATAAGAAGGATGGTTTATTTTACATATATAAATGTTTGCAAAAAATATGATAAGTATGTTTCAAAATCTAATGAAGATATTGATAATGAGGAATGTAATATGGTTTTAGTTGAATAAAGTGATTTTTCCTCAAAATAATGATTTTATATCAACTATTTATAATGATGTGGTTTAACTTTTTACATATCATCCAAGTTTGTGAAAGTAGGGGAAAATTAAAATCAACATTGCTGATAAAAAATTGATCAATTCCCAATAAAATCATGGTTAGTTTTGCATAATTACTTATACATAAATATTGAGCTACATTATATTATTAAATAATTTGAGAATTTCTAGTGAATTGATGCTATGAATGAATATATAGATCAAATTGAGAAGAATGATACATGGAATCTTGACCCAAACTAAATAAAAAAATGTAATTGGTGTAAAGTGATTATTCTATAACATGTTGAATTAAGAATGAGAAGAGTTGTGAAACAAGTAATTAATGGTATTTTAATGGTACTAAAAAATTTGAAGTCATTTATTTTTATGACAATTTTTCACCAAATAAAGGATTAGAAACTATCATAATATTAATTTCTATATAAAATTTTTCAGTTGGACATAAACAGATATTTTTATATTATAGATTATTGTGAATAATTCTATATTGAATAGCCATGTGTCTTCACTATTTGAAAGTATGAATGTTTTATTGGTATGTTGAAGAAGGAATTATAAGAGTTATTGTAAGATTTTTGCGATTACTATTCCAAATTGGATACTTACTCATGGAAATTGAACTTTTAAAAAAGAAGAGTTAAAAGTAATATCTAAATAAAATAAAACCAATAAAATTCCCTCATTGCGATTATTTATATTGATGATAAAATAATTATTGGGAATGAAAAAGAATATGTGAAATGTTTTATTGGGAGATGAATAAGTGATGTGAAATTTTTATTCTCGTCTAAATGATATATTTTCAAGGGTTAAAAATTTCACAAAAATAATAAATATATATTTTTCTATCAAGATATGTATTCTACAAATCCTATATGTAATATTGTGTTGGAATATTCAAAAATATTTTCAACACCAATTATAATTGGATCCAATGTTTTGAAATATAGATAATGTAAGGAATATGATTGTAAATAATTTACAGTCATTGATGGAAATTTTATATATCTGATGGAAGTAAAGCCAACTATGTTCTTTTATATTTCTTAGTGTGAATGATTCTAGAGTGCTCTAAAATAATCTCATCTCTGGCTAAAAAAATGAATTATAAGATATATTAGTGGAACAAATGATCCTGATAAAAAATTTGAAATCTATAGAAAACATTGATTTGTTTCATTATAAAAATTTTTATTGGTATGGTAGTGTTGATGTCAAAATATC
The DNA here is from genome assembly GCA_963277665.1 of Viscum album. NCBI lineage: Eukaryota > Viridiplantae > Streptophyta > Magnoliopsida > Santalales > Viscaceae > Viscum > Viscum album. The sequence continues at coordinate 2,014,628,454 of OY728157.1, forward strand.
TATTTCAAGTTATGTTTTATTTTTTGGAGAAATTTCAGTGAGTTAACTCACAAAGAAGAAAAATTAAAAAAAACTCTCAATAGAGATGAATCTGCATATGTTGGTACCACTAATGATGAAACACAACTTATATGGATAAAAACTCAATTTTATCATTTTTTAGTTAATATGAAATAACCCATACTCATGGATTTTGATGATAAAATCTCAATAAATATCATCAAAAAATCACTGAATCATTCTCATTAAAATAATATTGATATAAAAATAAACATTATTAATGATAAGGAGTAGAATAATGAAGTAAAACAGGAATTTGTTCCTACAATAGAGATGGTTTCTAATATATTATAAAACATCATTAAAGAATGGGTTTATAAAATAATGTCAAACATGGTCCTATAACCTTACTTTCCTCATGGTTATGGTATGCGAGACTATCCCTTCATTCAAATATCCATTAGTTAGTATGTTTAGTGAGGTAAAAGATATCTACCTAAATATATCCATCGGTATTGGACCAACCTTTTACAGAAGAATCATATTTATGCAGAATTTTTAAAATTGGTAAACTAGGATTTCATCATGTGTGAAAAATTTTAATTGTTTATTGAAGAGAGTAATGGGAACATTTTTTCATTTATTAAAATGTTGTAAAATTTCATTTTTTATGTAAAAGGTTATTGGGGATGTGTTGAAGAAGTCGTTTGAGAAGTCAATATTTATGGGGATAATGAGTTTTTTGTTCAATGATTCTTGTTTCCTTTATATTATATTTTCACATAGTCTTAAAATTAATTGATATTGAAACCAAAACATAAGAAAAAATGATATATTAATATATGAATCAATAATGATAGAAAAATATAATGACGGAATTTAGAGGCCAACTTTGATAAAGGGGTTTCTATAGTTTATTAATTCTTTTTGGAAGATGTTTCGATGTTTCTGGTTGTAAGAAGTTTTTTTGAAGAATTTCCTTTTGTTGTATTTTCAAAAAAATAGATCACGTTGTTAAAGATTCGAAGGATGTCAATCAAATTGAGTTGAAATTATATAAAGATGAATTTATAAGGTTTAATTAACAAAGGTGGCCAAATGGAAAAATGAATTCAAATGTTCAGCAATAAAATATGACGTTTTTTATTTCAAATTACATCAATAAATGATCTTGTTATGGACGTTTATATTCAAAAAATTTAGACACAGAATATTCTAACAACTAGATCTAGAGATCAATTTCTATAATTATAGATTCCAAAATAATGAGAAATGAAATATCTCATGATAGATAAATTTTATTAAAAATATGGAGAAGTTTTCTCATGTGTACAAATTTCACATTTATATGTTCATTGTATTTCACTAGATAGAAACAATTAGACAATGTCTTGGATGTAGAATTTTGATAAAAAATATTAAAAAGTTTTTGGTCTCTTTGATAGTTATGATGTTTGGATGGTGCCGCATTATAAAATTACTGATTCAAATTTTCAAAGTCTATAAGATAGAGTAAGGTCACAATAGTATGAAATGGTAATGTTGAAGAAATGAAACAAATACAGTATTCTAATGAAGTCCCTAATATAAATATATTGTATAATGAATGTTTTATGAACCATACATTCAAGATTTATATAGTTTTTTGTTGAGTGGAATGTTTCTGATATTTAAAATCTTGATGAGGATAAATATTGGGTGTAGAGTATTAGAACTTTAAAAAGTTATTATAATATCATTTGAAACAATATATACATGAAAAATATGCATGATGTTTTGAAGTTAGAATTAATATAATATGGCCTGATGAAATTTTAGTATATATTTCATTGTAAAACACTCGAGATTCTATAAAAACATATTATATTTGATGTTTTAATAATAACATTTCTCAATTAAAAGTTTTTCAAATATATTAAAATTGATGATGCTGAATTGGTATTTTCATTCTCAAAATATCAGGGGAGAATTTTATTAATTTAATATGATTCAAAAAAAATTTATAATCTTTCTGTGAATTTTATTAGTTAGAGTTTTTAATTTTTAATTTTTATTAAGTATGACACTAATTATTTTTAATGCATATGCTCCCTCAAATGGTACTATATAATGAGGATCCTAGATAATATATAGTTTAAATTGTAAATACATTTAGAGAAGATGATGTTCTATAGAATTGTTTTCATACAGATAAATCAAATAAACATATATCCATCATAGTTTTGTGTACTGATGTTTCCAACCATGGAATCTTATAGTTGAAGAAGAAGAATAAGTTTTCAATGAATATAGAATTTTTTATCAAGGTCCATCCAAAAAATTTAATAGACAATACATAAATCATGTATAATTGGATCAGCAGATCATGATGAATTTTTGGACGATTTTTTAGAAGGAACTAGGAAAACCTTCCATATGATGTCTCCAGATGGACATTTCAGTTAATCCCATCAGGAATACATTAAACTGGTTAAAGATGTTCTTACCTGATGATGGTTAATAAAGTGATGAAGATGTTTTTTTCAATAATATCTCAAGGGAATCATATATATATAGCATTGTGAAAATGTTATGTGAATTATGGTGAAGGTTTTTAAAAAAAGTAACACACTCTTTTTTATATCTTTATCTATGAGGAATTCACATGATCAATAGATTTGATATTAGTGAATTGCAAGTGTACCGATATTTAATACCTAATATAACAATATTAGAGGATTTTTTTCTATTAGATTTTTTGGTATTAGATTATTTTTATACTATTCCAAGGACTACCTACACTAGTTGAGTATTGAACCTTTGAAGTTCACATGTTATTATGGTTGTGCTTTTTATTTATATACAATAAAATTATAAATAGTCAATAGGAGGTGAAGGTTGTTTCATAATGAAAGATAAACATTAAAGGAAAATTAATCCCTAATCCACCACTCCCCATATAAATGACTACATTGATCATGGTAGATACTTTCACATTATTATCCATTGTCTAACATACTAAACACCTTTAAACCAACTTCATAATTAATATATTCCATCATATATCCATCGATCCCAACTATTAAATGTTATGAAACAATTTAACTACATTATGTTTACTCTTTTTACCCATTATAATTTCATTATTTAGTCATGTCATTAAAATATCTAATTTATACAAACATTACTTTATTCCATGATAATAGTCTACAAATCAAGTATAATTAGGTTAAGAGTTTTAGCACATGTCTCATGATTAAAACACATTTAAAAATTTTCATGGAATTAGTACTCCATATGGGTGTCCATATGTCTAGTCTCATATTCATTATTGGAAATGAAGGGTTTCACAAAAGATTTATATCAATATATAAAATCCAAATTTATTTTTCCTAAACAGTGAATAAAATTTGAATCATGTCGATTCCAATATACATACAATATATAGTTGATGAATAAATAAATTCAATGGTAAAGGATCATATACCACCAACCTTAGGCTCATAGGTAACCACTCATCTATACAAAGAATTTAATTCATGATAAAAAAATTAAAATAAAAAAAGAGAACAGATCCTTCGAAAATGGTCTTTTCTAACATAGATGACCATGGAAATCTAATTTGTAGATTATTATGGAAAAATAATGAAACCAACTCATATAATTACATAGCACATTAAATTATAAAAAAGGACACATAATGTGACCTAGAATCAAATTAGGTACACTCATTGAAGAGGAGGAAGAGTGTATAGTGCACCATAGGCTATTGGGAGAGAAATAGGGGAAAATTAGAGTCATATTGATATAATAATTTGAGGAATAAGTGTTAAAATATCTAATTTTAATAAGTTTAATGGTCTGGAAACATGAATTTCTAAACCATGCACTAAACATGCGACCTCTACTATCAAAAGTAAAATATTCTCACAGGGCCACCCAGGCCACCCGCACAGTTTAATGAACCATGAAGATGTTGTACAAATGACTTTAGACATAACCAACATGGTTACTAGGAATCCTAAAATGGATTTCAAAACCCTTACCCCCATAAACATTTTAACAAGATCATTGTTCTCAAATAGCAGTGACCATGATCTGAAAATGTTCCATTTTTTTTTTGGCATGTTTTTTAATTTTTCAAGTCTAGAACCACCATAATTATCTTAAAAGATCCATAATCCATGGAAATGATTCCATAATATTTTTAAAATATTGGGTAACCATAATTTATATCACAAAATACATTTAAAAAGGTCTATATTTTACAATATCCCTACAATATCATTTCTCATTCATGATGTTCACTCTCCATCATTACTATGCCTCAATTTTAAAATTCTTGAGCCATTGCACCGAAAAATAAGATTCCCACTCATAATATTTTTCTTTAAAATAATCATGATTCCAAAACACTTGAATTAATGGTATGTTCATACCGTTAATAGTTTTTTCAACATTATCCCCAACAATAATTAGATTCTCTTTAGAGAAAACATTAAATTTATGCTCAACATCACCAACATCAGTTACATGAGATGGTTAAGAGTGATACTACTAATTTTATGATACTAAAAAACTTAATTTATAATATCATATAACTATGGAAGAGGAAAAAAATATTCTACAACATTGATCCTCTCCATAAACTGAAATGACTGTGAAGACCTAGGGACCACATTATCGTATTTCTAAATCTAATGGTAACCTGGACCTAGAGAAACATGAAAAAAAAACACAACTAACCCACAAAAACATGAGAAGATATTGAAACTGATAGATGTATAAATTCTATATTGTTTAGGTTTTATCCATATAGGTAAATATCATATGAACATGTTTTGACATCTTTCAAACATGATTCATCAACAAAAACATAGATTCTTCGACTTCCATCAAACACAATGTTGATATGGATGACATAACAAAACCTTCCTCATAGGGTTATCTCAAAATAGTATATGGATAACTATTGTTAAAGGTAAACTCACCAAGTGCCATGTGAATCTCCCAAACACTATAGAAATCATGTACAAAAACCGTCAGAATCTCTTTCGACACCCGAATACTATCCATAGTATTCATATCAATCTATGGGTTGCATGAAGTGCTAAAAAAACTGAGTATTGGTCACCATCTACAATCCTTGCTATATGCATGACGTAAAATAAGGATCATGATCTAAAATAATACTATAAGGTTTCCAGTGAAAGCATATTATATCATTAATATATATGTTTACAATTGTATCAAAAGTAAAGGTCTCCCGAATGGATACGAAATGGGCTTCCAATTTCAACCAAAAAACAATCGCTGAAGTTACCAAAGGTCATTGTAATATCACTGAATAGGTGAGGTGGTCAATCTATGATCAAATTTTCTTTATTATTTTAATTGAAGTATTCTTAACATCATAAGGAATATGTTTCTAAAATATAATACTATTTAGAGTAAAAATCCACTCTTATTTAAATTTAAACCTCATATTTCATGTACAATAAATATAAATAGAGATCAAGAAAAATAATTAAAGAGTTTTGTACAAAGGCCTTCTATTTTATATTATGGTTATTTTACTCAATATTGAATATTTTACTAAATTCATTTAGAAATACAATGAAACATGAAATGAATGGTTATACCTCTAGTAGTCTTTCCTCTCACAAATCCAGGTTCTAACCCCAATATTCATCTACATTACCTCAGATCGATACACGTTCTATATTTTTAAAAATTATCCATTGAATCTAAAGCTCGTTATACCCCTTCCAAAAATAATTATCGTAAAATTTTTATAGGTCCGAACAATAAGCACTTTCCATATTTTTTGATACGTTGTTGAATGATATTCTCTTTCTCTATAAGAAAGTTGAATCACCTTTACATATGCATAATCTTCAATAACTTCAATAACTCACTTTATGTTTTTTAACCATGAATATTCCACTTGATCTTATTGATATATGGATATGATTAGTCTAATATTTTTAAATCATTGTCTGAAAAATTATGTTAAAAATTTGCATATCATAACTACATCTAATATGTCTCCATATGATGACTTTGTTAGTATTTCATTGTCTAATTATTTTCCAAAAGTTTTGGTATATAATTTTGTATTTTATGTACTAATTATTGATGTTATTATTTATATAAATTATTATATGATGAGGTATGTTTAGTACTATTCACATCCTAACTTGATAGGTGCTTTACTAGTTTGATATCTGATTGAAGCCCCTATGTCTGATGCACAATTCGTTAACGTAGTACGAACTCAGTATGCTACTCTCACTATTCATCTTCATCATCCGATAGAAATCAGTTTGATGAATATTATTTAAACAAGGTGAAACATTATCAAATTCATATAGCATTAAATCTTCATCACTTTAACTGTTATAGAAATGGACAATGTTCTCTACGTTTTCTCCATAATTTTGAAACACAATATATAGATGGACATATAGAATATTGGGGACGAATTAAAATAAGTTTCCCCACAAAATGAAATTTCATTATTGAAGATTACGACTCCATTAAATTTCTTGGGAATGAATGTCATGGTTTGTGGAACATTCTGGAACTCTATTAATGTTTATAAAAATATCACCCTTTGTTTAAAAAACCTTTAACATAATATCACCCTTTATTTTTCCTGATTATTCTACCTTCCACCAGCGAATATTCATATTACTCTTCATTTAAAACCTCAAGATGTTGACAGACTAACTCTTTTATATCATTCTTCTATAGATACTCATGCCAACACATATTCATAGGATTGATAATCTGATTACATCATGATTATCAATATTATTTGTGTCCATTTCATGCCTTAAAAACATTGTATACTCATCTATTCTTATAGAACCTTCACAGTTCTCTATCCAACATCATTGGGAATTACCGCATTATTGGATATTTTGAGTATCAGTATGATGAGACTCCAAACATTCCAAATTAATTAAAATATCAATCAAATTCACTACTTGTAATTTCATATGAAAGATATCATGTTCATGTTATCCTCCATACCATTATGTAGGCCTGTTAAATCATTGATGAATTTTTTTTAACTATATCAATAAAATTATTCTATTACATAGTACCTATGATAATTTTATTTTAGTAACATATATCATGATTTACCTTTGCATAACCTTAACTACAGTCTCTTAACATACTTCTCCTCCATTTATACATCTTTTATCATAGGTTATATTTGTGAAAATATAATCTCAATGGTTGTTTTACCTACAACTAAAACTTTTCAACTCTGACCTTCTTCCAATAACACGTGTTTGGTCCATCAGATCAAATTTTAATACTTTAGAAAAATTGTTTTTGGGTATATCCATATTGATCTATGTGCTACTACTCGTTCATGGACTTCTCTCAATTTTTAAAACAAAATAAATGAACTCTATAACATGTTATTTCTTAAAATATTTCATTTAGAAAAAATTACATTTTCCTTTTGATAACATTGTGGATATTCAACTATTTAAAGCTATTATATCTATGTTCGATCACATAAGACAGATGATCGTAATATGGTAGTGTTTGTCTAGGTATCCTGATATATCACAATTAGTACAGTATCCTTGATATACCCCTTTGTATTATTTATCATATCATGATATCTTCATGATGATAATCACATGAATAATGATATTGAATCATCTCACGTGGTGGGGAATGATTCCTATTAATGTTTAGAAAAATCACTTACACTCTATGAGGATATTTTCTCTACCTCATATTGAAACATATTTATCTTCTTTAAGGAATGTTTCATAGAAAACATTATAATCAAAATTTATCAACTATATCAATACATATATATTGGCCTATTAATAAAAAATGAAACAAACACACTTTGGAACAACAAACCTCCCTTTGTGTTTATTTTTAATTCCCACAAAAACATCAAGCATAATCAAATTAAATATGTGTGTTACATTATTTCTCCCTATGTGATGTTTTAATTTATTCCCTCATATGTAATTTTCCCCTTTATTGATAATCAATTGAAATGGGAATCATATGGGTCATCTCATATCATATAAATTTTCCTTTGTATGTTTAAATCCATATTTGTGAGAAAGTTATTTTCAAATGAGTTTCTTAAAAAGATACATCAACTAAACATCAATTACTCTAGATAGGAAAAAATATTGTAGAATAAAAATAGTGTATAATTAAGGAGATAAATATTGTCAACAACACAACATCCATGTAATACTTTCATTAATATTCTTCAAATATCATTATATTTGGGGAAATATAAAAAAGATTGTTAAGGAAAAATCGGCACACGTATTAAAAAACATATAAAAATAGTTCATGTGCATAAATTTTTTTTCCAACATCACAATTTTTAAAACATAATGACGTTTTTAGGAAAAGTGTTATACTCATACTAAATACTATTAATTTCTCCCGCTCAGGGGTATAAATCCTTTTTCATCAGATTTATAACAATGTTTCATGATGATATTCATGATGTAAGACTAAAAGTAACTCATCTAGCTTCCTTACATACCCTATTTCAAAACCCTTTATGTCTCCAAAAAAAATGTCTTGGGAATGAAGGGAAATATAAATTTTTTTATTATAAGTGATATTTTCTGTGAACATATTTTCCTAGTCTTAGCTTCACCACTTATTTTATATTTATTTTCTCCCTGGAAAATTAAATAAAAAAATTGCATACGTTATTTATGAGATACATCAACAAAGAATCCAATTTTTTTATCAACATCCAAATTTATCATATTTATATCTATAATAGAAACATAATCAATGATAAGAAATACCATAGTTGCATTATCTCTAACATCATGGACATGAGATATAAGATTGGGTAAAATCCTATTATTTCAATTGTGAGATTTTTTTCATCATAAATTGAATGAAACATAATGTTTACGGAATTCAAATTACCCATTCTTATAGATGGATATTTTAGAGGTAACCTATGAACTTATACTAAATGAAGTTCCCTTGGACCAATATAGTATTGTTGATAAGGGGACACGATGAATCCTTGATTAAATTTTCATTATTTTTTCTTTTAGAGGAATATTGTTCATCATTATAAGGACACTTTTACTAATCTATTAATCATTTTAGTGTTACAATATACTCTTATAAAAATATGAACCCGCCCATTATAATGAAACAAATATAAAGTGAAATTTAGACACGATATTCATAATTCTCAATCCAAATTCCTAGTCATATCTATGTTGGTTATTCCCCCCCCCCCCAATATGGATTATTTTACTATGTTATTTTAGAATTATAGATGTACATGTTGAAACACGTTATTCCCCAAAGTAATTATTCTTCCAGCTAGCCAATATTATATTCCAAATAATCAACTCTTTTACCATGGATGTTCATACCCCCAATCATCTTAACAATATACATTGATGTCCTAAATGGTTACAATCCCATGAAACTATGCTTTTTATAAATTGGGAATACACCCAAATACAGTAACTGTTTTTCTTTTTCTATATCTACTGCAGAATGATATCCTATTTCTTTAAAATAAAATGGGTATACTATATTGGTGTATAATATTTATAATCATTAACAACTTTATTAATATTTTATTGTCCATGAAATTTCCTCTTATTCTACTGATGACCTAAATATTCACAATCGAAAATTTCCAAATCATTTTCTAAATACATCCTTTGAATATTTCATCTAATGACTCTTTCCTGTATGCCTTCATCTGATGAATTCATTGGGAAGTCTTTCTTCAATTCTTCTCACTACAATTTTTACTCTCATATTCTGTTTGACATACCCACAAACAATGTTCTTGGACTGATGGTTATATTTCCCATAAATGATGTTCTGTTAGACACACCTCCTACATATATAAATTCCTGGTCTATTGTATAGATTAACAAACTCACAATACATTACACTCTCCATCTACTGAGTAAGAACCCAATCAGATGATCTCACTATACTTATTCTTCTTCAGCTTATGGAACTTAATTTCACAAAACATCTTTACCTATGTTGATAATGTTTTAGTTTGACCTGGAACAAAATTCTTAGTAAATTATATCTTGTGCATGTTAATATTTTTCTCAATTGTTAATTCATAAATTTGAAACCAATTTTATTAGTGCACTTCCAAAAAAATTTGTGGGAACCCAAATTCATTTTCCCTATCAATGAATCACTGAATGGTTAAGCTTTACACAACATAAATTTCACTGGAACAACAATCAATTATTCTACAACATTATCAGACAGACATAATGTTTCTTTAAAGATCCCCTTTAATCAAACATCTTAAAAATCATTTCTATGTATCTTTTGTGAAATTCATAAACATTTCTGGATACTAACATTTAATACCCAATAATGATTCATCATTGTTTGGTTCATAAAAATTATATGTAAAGAACCATATAACACCTCTATTTATTGTATATAAATTAATTTTTTTGTTAGAAACTAATTTTCTGATGGTACACCTTCAACATTCCCTTTTGTATGGAAATCACAATATTACATCGTTCGATAGACCATCGATAAATTTCCATTTATAAGTAAACATCCATATGAAAAAAATCTACATATGTAAATCCAATATCTTATCTTCATCAGATCCTTACATATCCAACAAGGGATATTCATACTTCTCTTTGTATGCAATCTTTTATCGATGACTCAAATACAAACAATCTAATCATTTTAACTTATCAAAATTGACAAATACACTATTATAATTTTATCCATATTATGAAATCATATAAATAAGTCCAATGTTAATTTTTGTGATTCCATATAAATATTTTATGCCCATCTACTCTTGGATCACCTTCACAGTTCTCCTTCCTTTGTTAGTGGATAATCTCCTTTCATTAGATATTTCGACTGTCTCTAAAATGTAAATCTATCCATTTCCACATCATTGATGTATCCATATAGTTCACTACAATTAATTTCATTCATCTAATAGAATATGAAGGCTATGATATATAAATTTATGTAGGTTATTAAATCCCTAACATTTTTTACGTAACTATCTGAATCTTATTTTACCTTTACATAGTGCATGTGAAACTATTTCATAGGTAACACGACACAATATTTACCTTTACATAGCCTTCATAACCCTCTCCTAACATAATTGTCCCCATAATATTTTTTTAACAATTATTTATTCATCTTACTATAAATTAAACTTCATATATTGTGACAATAAACATCATGTGAAAACATTAGCCTAGTCCATCTGATTTTTTTGAACATCAAACGAAATTACGATATGATAACTCTAGGTTGAAATTATTACTCTCTACTCATCATTAAAATCTATTACGTTTTAATAACTCATAAAATCTCTACACGTTGAAACATAATATTTCATTCAACTTCTCATCTAAAAAATCATTCATGTTCCCTCTAATATATTTGTGAAAACATAACCATAGATATAAATTGTATCTACATCACATAACATGTTATAAGTGATAAATACTTGTTACCTAGTATCTTGTTATCTTGGTATATTAAATTTATTATAGAAACCTCAATATATCAATTAGGATTCATTCTTGGATTATGAAAATATTCAGATGGTCATGAACATAAATAATTATATGTAATCATATGACTTTTTAAGGAAAATTTCCTATCAATTTTAAGTAATCTTTATTAAAATTATTAACGATAGTTATTATATCAGGTAAGAAAAAAATCCATGACTTTGATAAGGAATGTTTCATAAAAATAATCAATAATAAGTTCTCTCAAATTCTTCAACAAATTAATATTTTCATTTTGATCAAAAATGACAACAAACACACTTTGTCGCAACAATCACCAATATCACATCACTATTCTAACAATCCAACGTAATCCCAGCCTAAAGTTTATAGTAACCACAATTAACATCCATTATAAAATTGGAATGGGATCTATTATACTAAAAGGCCATTGATTATTGTCATTAATTTTCTAATAGGTGTAGTATCATATCACAAAACCTATGATCTCGTTCTTTATTCTTATGGAACTATATATTCTGTGATGATCATGGTATTCTTTTTGTAAAACATTGTTGTAACATGAATTTCAATGAATTAAACTCACACATAAGCTTTTACAACAATACTATAGGCACCTATACATGGAAATGAATGTGTATAATATCTTCACTATAGATGGATAAGTCATGAAGTATTTCCCCATCATTAAAAATGTTCATCAATACTAGTCAATCCTAATCCTCATACTACCTCCATTTGATCCTATTTAGAAGATAGGGTAAAATGGATAAAGAAATGTGAAATTTCAGTTACCATTCATCGTAAAAAACTATATGCATCTTAGAAATTAGGGTTATTATCATCCATCTAGAACTAGTATTGGGACCTGATTGAGTCTATGTCTTCCAAATTAATGAATCAGAAATACTGTTTCCATTTCGTGATGTACATGCTAGCTCAAAATCAATAGATCTCATGTAATCATCCCATATATGATACTAATGATTTCGATATTACTGATGAATGATATATTTAAGTCCCTAATGATAGGTATAAATAGAAAAACGTTCACACTAAAGATAATTATACCGATATTTGAAGGCCTGAAACACTATTACTAAGTCAAGATCATGAATATGTTAGTTTCATTGAGGTGTCCTTGAATTCTATGATCCATATTCCACAACATGATTATCTTGAAACCAAAGTATCCTACGAGAGATAATAAATGCATTAACATATATAGTATATTATTTATTGTGTTCATGTAAGAGCATTTTCAGCATTGTTTGAAATTGAAACTTTAGTTCCTGAATGACATTCTCATATAATCCATACCAAAAAAAATCATCCCTTCTTCGTAATCCATAATATCAGTGATCCCATGTGAGAAAACTCCTTGATAAACCATTGGTGGTAACCTAAAACACCTAAAAATATCATGATGTAAAAATCATTCTTGTGTTTCTACAAATAAACTACCACTTGGACCATGTTAGTGGCCACGAATACTATTTATTTGGAGACTATGTTCCATAATATATGCATCTTCTAAATCCAAAAATTCTGTTTGTATAAAATTGATGTATAACTGATGTAGTCTCAACATACTCAGGATGATGTTAAGATTCTTGGAAAGATCATATATTTAATGATCGTACACTAACATGTCATCAACAAATACAAGAACTAATTAATTTAAATATGGGTGAGACATATAGTTCACCATGTTCATAAAGATAATATGAGAGTTTTTCATCCCAAATAACATCATAAAAACTCATATAATTCATAACTACTTGTAGAAGTTTTCAGGGGTATATATGATGGTCTCACCCTCAACTAAGTGTACCATAATATTAGAATCAATCATAGAGAATACAAAATAACACCTTATCTAGGCAAAGAGATCACAAATATAAAAAATTGTTTATGGGTTCATAAATTTTATAGGATTTAGCTTTCAATAATTGAAACACACGCACAATGTTCCAACTTCAATCTTGGAAAATAAAACCAGAGAAACCCACGGTGACATACTCAGATGAATGATCCCTTTATCCTATAGTTCCTATAGTGGAATCTTAGGATATTAAATCTCTACTGGATCCATTATATATGTAAAAATAAAAATGGATCATCACTAGGCATTATCTAAATAGTGAAATGGGTCTCTCTCTCTAGTGGAAACCTAAAAAGATCTTCAAAAACACATTCTAGAAATGATGCACTGTAGGTGGGAAGATATCACGATCTTCTCCTCTATAATTTATAACATTAATATCATATGGGGCTATGATATTAACTTGGTTTTAATAAAATGGATATGTATGACCATCTTTTATATCCCACCCCCCCTACAATGAATATAATTGTCACCCTCAGGATATGTGAAATTCACCCTCCTATGGTAATAGTAAAGTAGAGTTTGGTATGTATCCAACCAATCCATTCAAAAAAGCACATAAAATACCATCATATAAGCATTAAATAATCTAAAAGGATATAATACCCCAAATCTCAAGGGCACACTACTTATAAGGAAAAATATCCTTTGACCGCACCCCTAACTACATGTCGATAAACAAAACCCCAAATAATAACTCCAATGTCAAACCTAAACCAATAAAAAACTAAGAAGAAAAAAATATTGTGAATATATTATATAAAATAAATAATTATCCAAAATATATTTCATAATAATCATACCTTATATAGTTTACTAACTGGGCTCATTATCAATAAGGTTAGGTCAAAATGCATACAATTTACATATCCCATTAGCTAGCACTCTTATTTATGTCCCATGTGGATAAAAAATATGATGATACAACCACTAATGTCTTGTAGTAACATGTCATTCACCCCAAATATAATGTATGATGGGACTCCAACTATGGGACTGATATGAGGCATCAAATCCACTTTTAGTGATCGATGTTGACCTAATTCCTCAATTACTACACATCTAATGAGGTTTCCTGCAGAACCATTGTATGTATCCCATGCCACACTAACCATGGAACAGTAATGGTAGTTGATGAATCCACCCTCAAATGTAACTAGATTATCTTCACAGATAGTATAATAACATTTTACTACCCTAAGAGGCTGATTCTCTCCCTTGGATACTCATTCCACCACATCCTTAGAGAATGTTTGAGTAATGATACATTCTACTATTTTAATATGTACTACAACAATACTCACCTAAAATTATTTACCCCCCACTAGAGACCTCCTTAGTTTTTCTCATAGATGTGAGAGAAAAACTCACCACCTATATGAACTTATTTCAGTAATGACCCAGTATTTGCTTATAATTGTTTTTTAATAAATGGAAATTTTATGAGTCTGTGAAAATTTACGGAGCGTGATTCCAAGGTGTGGAGTGCTCGGAATGAAATACAGAACATTATTTCATTTTTGTTCAGTAAATATGCAAGTGAATTTTTCGTTGTTTTGAACCAGTTCTTGAAATTGAAATCTGAGGGCACCGTTGAACTCGCATCGCCAATATTTGCTTGAGAAGTCTTTCACCTCTATGGAAGTTAGATGAGGATGAATGATAAATTTGGGGGTTTTCATGGAAATTATAAAATAAAATAAACACACAATTATTTAATTTTGTGTTAACCACAATCAAAGTGGATTTTCAGGGGTGGGGTCCATTAGAACTAAACCTCCTCTTCTAGATTTATTGTGGTTGGGACCAAACGGGATCTCAAAACCTCCCAATTTTCATTTGGTGGTGGAGACCACCTGACCCCTATTAATGGGGGGAGAGGAAAACACTCAACTCCCACAATAAATGAGGGAGAGCCTCTTCAACACCTCCACAATTATAATTGTGCCCACACACAATATTAATTGTGCCAACACCCCCTTACTCAATTAAACAATTTTTAATATTATACCAAAGAATTAATTGATATTATAATATATTATCTAGGGATTTCAGTTCAATTAGGGTGTAATTTCAGGAGAGTATGAATTTGGTATAAAGCTTCCAATGAAGAATGATCCACCGATGAGGAACGCTCCACCGACAAAGAACACCGACGAGGAATGGCTTTGACTACGAAAAAATGTCCTCGACTTCGACCTTATTTCTTGGAACTTCCTTCGACGTAGGACATGTTTGTCTAAAATGAATTGATGTCCACCATCTCATTCCAACATCAGCCAACAATGAACATTATAGGGGTTTAATGCTGTTTGATTATCACTTCACAATTACTCCCCTTCATTTCTTTTGCGGGTTGGGAATAATCATTGTGGGAGGGTTTGATGGGATTTGTTCTTATGAACCTCTTGCTACAGCTCGAAGGTGGAGAGTGCATGCTAAAATAACATTTCTTGTCCTCTCCATTACCCTTTTTTGTATTTTTGGTGTTCTTCAAAATAGTGGTAAATGATGAAGGTGACTAAGCCAACGGCGACGCTCCCCACGGCCACCACGCCGCCCCCACGGTGCTGCAGATTATATGGTCATGACACCCACTAGCCACGCACTGTCACCGCATCATGTCTCCCTAGGCCAAACTGGCCTCATGCCCCAGCTCGCGTCGCTCGATGGCCGCACCCCCCTTACGGCGCCGCCACCCTTGCCACTCGCATCGTCCATTGGCCGAACCACCCTCGGCCGCACCACACACTGCTCACACCACCCCAGCCTTTCCCCGTCCCTCATCTCATTCCGCCCGCCTGCCAAGCCACCCTAGCCACATAACCCACTGGTCGAGCCACCCCGGCCGGGCCCCACACCCCGACCCGCACCACCCACAGTCCCAGCCACCCTGAAAGTGTCACCCATTGGTCGAGCCACCCACGGCTTATCCAGCACCCCAGCTCGTTCCCCCCACAGGCTGAGCCACCCCCGGCTGAACCGCCTACTTCTCGAGCCTCTAAAGCCTCACCGCACACCACCCCCACCCCCCACCCCCCACTGGTCGCACCGCCCGCGGCCTCGTGCCCTCGCAGCACCCTTTGTGGCCAAGGCACCCTTCTGGTTCTCTACGGCCGATTGCTGCCTACTGGGTCGGACCCAGCGGGCCGGGCCGAACCCAATGGGCTGGTCCACCCAACAGGTCAAGACTGACACAATGGGTCAGGCCGATTCAATCCACAAAGGGTCGGCCCAGGTCAGGTCGGCCGAGTTCTGACCAGACCCAGGCCCGCTACGCCCCTTTACATTCATTTGGCCATATCATTGACACTGGACATCCATTTTAAGAACTATCAGAGGTTCTAGAAATATTTTTGTGAGAAGATTCATTTGATTATACTTCTAGTTGTTTTTTTTTTGATTTTGGAAATGGTTAGGTTGGATCGGGCACAAATCCAACTGTGCTCACAGGACTAAAATGCTAATAACTCACAGATCGGGTGTCTAATTGACGTGTCGTTAGTTGCGATAAGACCCTCATGACATATAATACCATTGAGATAATTATTCATGGCACATAGTTGTTGTTGTAGCATCGACCAGAAGCATTTATAATAGATCATTCGAATATGAGTGAGTATTTGGGTGAGAACCAAGGAGCTTATTGTGACCTGACGACTGATGATGGTTTGACCTGGAGTGACTCTACTGGCCCTGTGGGGAGTGCCTTGGTGTTGTCAAAGACACACATTATGGGGCACAATAGTGATTCGGAAGACCCACTGTACATGAAAAGATGAGTACGTCAACATACTATAAGGGGGAGCGTCTATGTGTGACGCCACAGACCCACGGTGAGGAGTGCCTCTGATTGATGTGGAAAACCCATGGTACTATACAAGAGCAGTACCTCAGTAGTCCATTGATAGTGGGAAGGGCCTCTGTGTGACACGAAATGCCTAGTTAACTCAATAGAGATGGACTTCTTCAGGTGCAGTGGGTTCAAAATGTTACTACCCTTAAAATAAATCCTGGTTTGAGCCTAGTCAGTAACATTTTGTTTTTTCATGTTTGAGATGGATTAATTGATAACATAGTTATACCTATGGGAATACAACTATGTAGTGATATCTGTTCATTTCATTTTTTGTGGTTCATCGTTGGTGGATTTTCTGAGACCTTGAGGTTCTTGGGGTCCCATCTTAGTATCATTATACTCACCCTTGCACAGGCTATGCTCGCATCGTGTTGTGTTGGATGCAGACAATGGAGAGCGATGACTGAGGCTAAGAGTACCAGGACTAGATGGTACATGGAATTAGTCCATATGACCAGTTGGTACATGGAGGATACAAACAAACATGGTGTGATGAGGAGCCAATCTATACTTACCCTTCAAGTAGGAACCCGGAGGACAAAACAGTTTTTGTCTTTCTTGTTCATCAATTGTATTGCATTTTAGTTGTACATGAACATTCTAGTTGGGATTGTATTCTAGCCCATTTTAATTTCAGCCCATTTTTGTTATACGAGATACTTGGTGTTTTGTTAAACTATGTGATTGCTTGTGTGTGTGTGTGTATAGGTTATTAAGGCAATGTTTTCCCTATTTTAGGGAATTATGAATTTGGTGAAAGTCGTCAACCCCTGGCCTATGGAAGACGGGATTGGGATAGTCACAACATGGGCCCTGGGGGACAGTTCATGAAAAATTGGTATCAAAGGAGTCTATTCTACTACAGAACTATGGACACTAATATTTTCTATGGAGTAGTTGTGTTAAGTGTAGTGAGCACAGTTTTCTGTTCAGGGAGTCCAGTATTGTTGTGGTGGTCGATGTATCTATACACGAGGACCCTGACATCTGATTTCTGGCTCAGTACTTAAAAACACTAATTGAGTGTGTGTTTTAAAATGTTTTATTTCTTTCAACTCACCAGGTATAAACTTTTAACGGTAGGTAACCTCTTTATTTTAAGGATTTTTCTATAGAGGTAACCATATAGAGTTCTGAGAGTTGTATGCACTGATAGAGCACTGAGCGACGAGGTCTCGGTGTAGGGCCCTTCTCCAGTAGAGGCATGAGTGGAGGCACTAGTGGTACAAATCCTTATTGGGAAACCGATGCCACGATACCCAATAGTAGATGGTGCACGCCGCCTTAGAGTGTGGCATGAGTTACAGCGCCATAGGCCACCTTGGTTTAGGGGAGAGAAAGAACCACAGGCGGCTGAGGATTCGCTGGAGGATGTGGTGAGAGTCTTCTGACTCATAAGGACACCAGCTAATCACAAGGTGATCCTTACTGACTGCCTTCTATAGATAGCAGAAGGAAGATGATGGAGATTGATTCTCGATGTTCACGATGAGTTGACACCTCTTTGGGTAGACATCGAGAGCCTGTTTTGGGCAGCGTTTTCCCCAGAAACTCTTCGCACAGTGTGCATTCAGGATCCACTTCATCTACAGTAGGGTAGCATGACTGTGGCTCAGAACATAGTGAGGTTCACTAAATCTCAATTTACTGCACATATATGGTGTGATACCCAATCTTCAAATCCTGTACTTTTGAGAAGGGGCTCAAGAGAGAGATCAGGGCTTCAGTGATCTCACTTAGCATCCCAACGTAGGAATGGGTGTTAGACAGAGCCCTCTAGGTAGAGAGTTTCCTTTCTATAAAGTCACAAGAAGCGAGACCCACTACCAGTCATCATGTAGCAGAGTCTTCTACAGCTGGTAGTACACAGATGTCTTAAGGGTCCAAGAGGACCAGACATATATGTGGACAACCGCATTACTCATGATCAGTTGTCGGGGCACTCGAAGTGGAACTAGTCAAGCTAGGGGCGGGTAGTGTTTTGCATGATGTGTGTAGGGTTACATGGCTTGTGACTGTCTGAGCCGCTATTCGAATGATTTGAAAATGGTCGATGGACCACCCAGACCAAGATAATGATTTGATCGAGGAGGTCCCCATGGAGCAAGCGGACGTGGCAGAGGAGCTGGTCGTGCTGCTAGAGGTGGGCGACAATTCGAGGTGTTACCCCCATAACCACTAAGAGGCCCACCATTACTACGAGGAGTAGGTGTACAGTAGATAGTTCAACTCTAGGAAGTTGAGGCCAATGATCACGGTGCACCAGATATGATACAAGGTACGATCTGGGTATTTTCAACCATAGCTTCAGAACATAAAGACATAGGTTCTAGTCATTATTTCAATGCCATCACCAACATTTAGAGCTCAATGATTCTGACGGAGCTGTTGGCTCGATCCTTAGGGCTATATATTCATATGGGAGTAGATTAGATGATTACAAACTGGATATGGCTTTGCGAGATTACTCTAGGAGGTGAGAGCTTCATCTGGGATCTTCTAGTAGCGGTGTCTAGGTGTTACGACATCATCTTGGGTATGGACTGCTTATCTACATTACATGCCCTTATTGATTGTATTAGGAACAAAGTGCGGTGAGTCCTCACCGATTAAACCATGTTTTACGTCACCGATGAGAATGGAGCCTTTTCATCACATGATGGACTTACCCAAAGAAGAGTGCAGTCGATCACTAATCAGTTGGCAAGCCTTATGATCAGATCTGTTGATGTGGAGAGTCCTATTTTTCCTGTAGTGGTGGACCAGTACATGGATGTTTTCCCTAATGATGTCACAGGTCTACCTCCTCACAAAGATGTTGACTTTTGCATTTATTTGTACCCCAGGACAGAACTGATATCTAAACCAGCATTTCAGATGGCTCCCGCAGAGCTTTGTGAGTTGCGGGTGAATCTAGGGACTTGTAGGGGAAGGGCATCATCTGGTCCATTGTTTCACCTTGAGAAACCCATATTTTGTTTTCCAAAAAGGTGAATGGGAGCTTGAGTCTTTGTTTCGACTATCGTCACCTGAACCAGTTGACCATGAAGAATAATTACCCAATCTTGAGAATTGATGACCTCTTTGATCAGCTAAAGGGAGCATGGTGGTTCTTGAAAATAGACCTCAGATCAGGCTATCACCAGCTCAGAGTTCGAGATGAGGATGTGCAAAAGACGATCTTTAGGTGTTGTTACAACCATTATGATTACATGGTTATTCCCTTCGGCGTAACCAAAGCTTCAGATTTGTACATGGGACTCATGAACAGGATCTTTCAGCCTTACCTTGATCACTTGGTAGTGGTCTTCATCGATGACATTCTGATCTACTTGGCTACTGAGTTGGATCATGCCTATCATTTGCAGGTAGTGCTGGACACACTCCGAGAGCACCATCATTATGGTAATCTCTTGATGTGCTAGTTATGAATCTGCAAGGTTAACTTTCTAGGGAATGTCATATCTGAGGCTGGAGTTGCAGTGGATCCAGTGAAGATTGAGGTGGTACTTTCTTGGGAGCCACCCAGGAGTGTGACAAAGGTACAAAGTTTCCTATGTTTGGCTGGATACTTCCTGAGGTTTTCTCCAGACTTTTTCAGAGTTGTAGCAGCACTA
Source organism: Viscum album (assembly GCA_963277665.1). Lineage (NCBI taxonomy): Eukaryota > Viridiplantae > Streptophyta > Magnoliopsida > Santalales > Viscaceae > Viscum > Viscum album. The sequence continues at coordinate 2,014,649,346 of OY728157.1, forward strand.
TTATCCTTATCAAAGAAGGTGAAAACCCTCATTTGGTCGGAGAAATGCCATCATAGTTTTTAGGAGCTGAGGCAGAGGATGACTAGTGCCCCCGTCTTGAGGCTTTTTGAAGTAGCCGTAGGGTACATAGTTTACTAAGACACATCAGGGACCGGTCTCAGATGATTCCTGATGCAGGAGCGAGCTGTGATCACATATGGTTCTTGGAAGCTAAGTCAACTTGAGATGATCTACGCTACCCATGAACTTGAGTTATCAGTAGTGGTCTTCTCCATGAAGATGTTGCAACACTATCTGATGGGAGAATGATTTACATTGTACTCTGATCACAAGTGTCTCAGGTATATCTTCTCTTAGAAGAACCTGAACCTAATACAACGGCGTTGTCATGAGTTCCTCCAAGACTACAACTTCAAGATAGTCTATACTCTTGGGAAGGGGAACGTTGTAGTAGATGAACTCAGCAGGAGGTATGTTATATAGTTCCTAAGAGAGGGGACAGAGAAGAGGGCCGCTTTGCATATATCCTTCATGGATAGAGATGGAGCAGCTTTCCTTTAGTCTCTTACAATCACTCCCCAACTTCTCCAGTGAGTCTGGGAGGTTCAGCGTGGGGACACTGACTACGAGGCTCAATGTGCTCAGATATCCATAGGGTAGGCACCTGATGGATTTTCTGAAGGTGGGAAGAACATCATCCTCTTTGTGGGAATTACCATGGTAAAAGAGTCAATTTATGAGTATGTTTTGAGGGATTTCCCCACATCCCCTCTAGAGGTATATCCATGAGTGGCGAAGAAGTACCATGACCTCTGACGACAACACTTGTGGCCTGGAATGAAGAAAGCAGTAGCAGAGTTTGTCTCTTGGTGCCTCACTTGTTAGCAAGTGAAGGGGGAGCATCACGTACCAGTAGTCTTGGTTGTGCCTTTAGAGGTCCCAGAGTGGATGTGGGATGGGATATCGATAGACTTCGTGACAGAACTTCCATGTACATTCAGGGGACATGACTCTATTTGTGTGATCATTGACCGACTCACCATATTGGCCAACTTCCTACCGATTAGAGATCAGGGTTCAGTAGAGAGCATGGGACTCCTCTATGTGCCTGATATTGTGTGGTTACATGGAGTACCCTCGATGATTGTCTCCTATCATGATGCATGTTTTACATCCTGGCTATGGAAGTAGTTATAGGAGGATTTCAGGATGCAACTTATTTTGAGCACCGCCTTCCAACATGAAAAATGTTTGAATTTGAATATAAAAATAAATGAAAACATAGAAATATATTTCAAACAAACTATTATTGAATTAGATATAATAAATGTTTCTTTTAATCATTTTATCTACATATTGTAAAACAAATATAACTGAAATTTTTTAAATATAAGTGTAATTTATGATTTTGGTTTAAAAAAAATACATAGTTTAAATTTATATGGTTCTATAATTTTTTTAAAAAAATCCCTGTTATTGTAAAAATTCATGTTTAAAGGAAAATGTAACGTCTCTGATAGTCAACACATATAATTATCATCCGACCAATTTTAAATTTTAATTAACACATTTTCAAATAAAATTTTGAAAATAAAAATGAAAACAACTCTGAAAACAAAGAAAAACCTAATCCTTATTTTTTTAAATATTTTACATTGGGTTATAAAATTCCTCAAATTGTGTAATTTAAATTTTTTTTAATTAATGTGATGTTTAATAGAATAAAAAAATGAAATTAAAATATTAAAATGAAATAAATAACATTAAAAGTTTCTAAAATAAACCATTGTATAAATAAATGAAATCATATTTTATGATTGGTAATTGTATCTAAAATACATGTATGTGAACTACGATGGAATTAACAAATATAAGAATTCATAATATAAAGATGGATTTTCTTAATGGTAATCTTTTAATTTTTACATTCATATGAGGATTAATAAATCTTTTTAAATCCATTGAAAATGTATAAAAAGTAATAAATTAGTTTTAAAATTCACTAAATTATCATGAAAATATAAATTTTTAATGTACCATACAACAATTATAGGGGATAGAAAATTCACAAAGAAAATGTAAGAAATCATATATACTGATTATTAAAAAAATAGAAAATTTGAGGACACAATTTATGATATAGTATTTTTTAGGAGAATATATTTTTATACTGAATAATGTAGAAGAATCTAGTGATGACCATAAATTTTCTGGGTGATCCACAATAATTCCTAGAAGTCAAGATTAAGTATATGAGAAGATCAAAATATTAAAGAAGAGCATAAAAAACAAGTCTTATATGAATCTGTTCTAGAAATTAAAGAAAGAGAGATTATTTATGAAACATTTTTGGATATAATAGGATATATATAAACCATTAAAAAGAATAAATCATTCTAAGAGGAAAGAATGGAAAATAAAAAATTGTCTCTTATTTTGATTTATCCTCCCACTAATGCCCCTAAAAAACCTTGATTTCAAGTCAACATGTAGATACCATCTTTTTATGAAGACATATTTTTAATGGGAAGAATAATAAATATAGTTATTTCATCTTATCATCAGTAATATATGTTATCTCATTCGAACATTTGATCATAACTAATTAGTGACATAGTCGTTATAGTGATATCACATCAACAACTACATCACTATAGTATCCAAATAACTACATTCCCATGTCAGCATATCCATAACATCATCACAACCATAAAATCTCTATAACCACAACCACATCACAACCACCACATCAAAACATCATGACATTTCATTGTGATGAGATTAATTAAATATGTACTGAAACTAATTAACACCTCATTAATCATCCAAATTATTTTATATTATCTAAAACAATTTATATCATATCATTCACAACTTCCATTCTAACTAATCAATAAAATAGTCATTATTGTCATGCCACATCCACCACCACATCCCCATAATCATCATATCACTACATCTACATGTCCCTAAAAGGATAACCACATCACCACCCCACATCACCACAACCACAACGCCATCATAACAACCACATCATCATAACTATAGGGATATAATATTCACCAGATCACAAAATCATGAACTCATTAACAAATTAAGAAATAGAGATTCCTCACATCCCAAGAACATGGAAAAACATTACTATATAATTTCCTCACGAGATGTGAACTTGTTATAAACATATTCCATTTTAACCCCTAAATTGGTTCTAATGTCGAACCATTGATATGTTACCTCCAACATATATATATATATATATACCTCAACTTAATTTACTATAACCCATGAAATTATATAAATGAAATTAATAACCAAAATCCATAACATCCCATGAAAATTTTATATGTGATATCCTTTTTCTATTATATCTCAATTCTAGGGGTACTACAAATCAATCCATTATATCTTATGCAGGTATACAAATATATGAAAACCATTATAGCCTATAATTATATTAACATATAATAATTAGAAAACAAGAAAAAATAGGTTGTTATACAAATGAAAAATGGCTATAGATAAAAAATCAATTAATTAAACAGACATTCATATACATTAACAATGAGAAATGAAAATGAGCGAGTGATTATGAATAGGAAACATTAATACAGAAGATAATAAAATAACCAAATCATGAATGACATCCCCACTAAATAATATTAAACCCTAGAGTGAATTCATACCTTATTAGTTATTTACTTTCCTCTTAGTGAATTAATACAACGATATATTTTAGTTAACAGTAGTCATAACAATAAAAAATCCCATAACATAAGGTACCACTACCCATGTCCATGAAAACTAAATAATAACATTAGCTATAATACACCACAAAATATAATTCTCAAAAAATGATTATAACATTGACATACCCAACACATGTTCTTTTTGAAAACATAATAATATAATTTAACAAAAGAAATACAATTAATGTTATAAAAACCTAAACTAATTCAATATAGACATTATATATATTTATTATTATTAATTACTTATTTCCTTACTAATAAAAACCATTATTATGTTTATTCCTATACTATTAATTCTTATTTGGTGATTCAAATATCAAAACCATATTCATCTTACTTTCTATTTACACATACGATTTCAATATAAAATTTCCAACCTAATATAGTAGTATATGTATATATATTTTAGCATAATATCATACATTAAATGAATCAATATATCTTTAATACATAATCAATAAATTTAAGTTTAAAGGGAAAGAATATTCATCTTTTATATATCATTTCCAATATAAATTTCTCATTTTTTGTCTCATTTTCATAATACTTCCAATTTCATAAGGGGAATCACATAATATGATAACACATGAACGATATAATCATCATAACAATTATGCATAATGATAATTAAAATCTTAATGATGGATAATGGAATTAAATAAAGAACTAAACAACAATGATAGATAAAATTAAATAATATAAAAATTTAATAAATTACAATATACAATAACCCCTTCCCCTGATCTAAAATAGCACTTTTTAGCGAGATAAAATATTATGGTAATTAAATGCATAAATATATTGTTACTCATACATTAAACCTACAGTCACAATAAATTATGATGAGATACTGATAAAATTACCTTAAATATAGGGTTTCTTCATGGTAGACTGACAAATTGGATAAGTAATATAAGAAGTTACAACTTATAGGTTAAAATAGGAGGGTTTCCGTCAAGATTAATAATGATGAATCTCACCATTCATTTGAAAGGGGATATTAATTTTGAAAATATTAGGCATTATAATTTTCAAATATGTTAAAAATATAAGTATTTACAGTTCAAAAAGGGTATATTAGATGTCTCCTGAAACATTTCAATTAGAATAAATTCCTAAAAGTAATATAAATTGTTAATCCCCATTCTTCAATGAAGCCATGTAGTTCCACATCGAATTATTGTAGATAAGAACCATCAAATCTTGAAAAGAATCCCACTAACCTTATTAATGTCATTATTTAATTTTAAAATTAAATAAACCACTTGAATTGGAATATCATGATCATACATGGATTTCATCTACCTTCAAAAAATTTATTTTTAAACCAGTTTAGTTTGAGATACAAAAAGATAAAAACAACTAGGCCACATGACTTTTTAATTCAATTTAGATATAATGGAAAAAATGATAAAAAATAATTTATTTATTATTCATACTCTTTTAAATCCCTTTTAATTTTCTCATCAATTCAATATAAATTATGTAGGTCACTGTCTAATGATTACTATTATGTTAAGAAATTCATTTCCCAAAAAATCGCTATAAAATTATGAAAACAATGAAGGGGAATTTAATTACATAAAAAATGAATCAAACTATGTAATTTTATGAAAAATAATTTTCATCTCTTATTAATATTCATAAATAAAATTTTATATATTTTAATTTATTATACTAAGATTAGGAAATTTTTCATACAAAAATGGGAAAATAATTATTTTTATCCAGATTGGATTTTCATTCATTATATATTTTTATTTAAAATAATTATCTTATAATTATAGATTTTTAACTTGACTAAATGAAAATAATTTTTGTGTTCATCAGGTCAAAAATTATCTTAGTAAATTTTTTTCATTATTTTCTGAAAAGTTTTATTTTTCAAGGAATAGTGAAAAATACCGATTTTTATGGAAACTGTATTTTATCTTGTATTTAAATAGAAAAAAATATAATTTTGACAATTTTGAAATTTATATTAGTTATATTTAATTGCTAAATCCCAAAAAAAATGTAATTATATTGAACATTATACCATAATTTCTTATAAAAATATTATTATTATTATTAAAAGGCATTTTTTAAAAATAAATTTTTTCTTCAAGTTTTCCATGATTAATTAAAATTGAATTATGAATCTTATATGATTTTAATTTATTAAAATTGAGTAAATATTTTTAATTTCCATAATTAATATTAGGTAATAATTTCAGCTTATTTTTTGGTAATAATAAATACTAAAAAGTGTTAAAAAAATTCCTCTTGGTTAAGGTTAAAACAGGTTCACTGGGGGTTAAACTAACAGGATAAGAGTTCATGTAATAAAAAATAATCTAAATAATATTATATGGTAATATTTTAACCTTATATAATCTTAGATTATTACATTTCTCTTTCTGGATCAATTTGTATTATGTAAGACAGTAATATATTTTAATCTTTCTAAAAATTCAATGTGTGTCCTCTACCCCAATTATAAAAATAAACCCCTCTCATCCCATATCAAAACTTCAAGATCATTTTGGACAATTCCTACGAAAATATCTTTCTTATATCCCTCCACACAACTTAGATTCCTAGGGTTGATAATAGAACAAACTATGAATCGATATTTGTATAAACCATAAGAGGTTGTGGAAGAATATGTATTGTTTTTAAATAAGAATTTTGGTGTTATTTATTTTTCCACATCTATAAAATATTATTCAAACATGTAAAATAATGTCAATAGTATCTTAAATTGTAGATCCCCCACTATGATTACTCTTTAAATGGTTCTCTTGGCCTATTAGACCCTAAGATTTAGGTGTGTCTCCCCGTATATCAAAGGATGTTTACTAATAATGAGTGTATAAAGAGGTGATTGTTGTGATAAAACACATTCTATTGGTGATAATAATAATGGACCACGTATCAATATAGTACTATAATAATAACCAAACACATTGGAAGAAAATTTTATTAAGTGACATCATAATACACAAAAATGCTATTAAGAAAACTCAAAGGCATAATACCATTTGTTGAAAAAAATGAAAAGACGTAACATGTTATACAATATAGATAATCCATGTCACCTATGGCCAGTCATCATAGTATTTATATATAATTTATAGAAATACTCAAAAGAACGTCAAAATGGAATCTCCAACTAACGCAGAGGATCTATCATGGTACACTATCATCCATCCCATGCATCAGTTCTAATAAATCACTAAGGTCAATATCCTAAACATAAATCATTATATAATCAAAAATTTGTATATTATAAATGAAACCTTAAGGGACTTTTTAGAGAGTATGAATAATCTCGGTTGGCCATGACCAATGTGTTCCTATCATATATCCACACCAATGTAGTTTTATACAGAATATTCATAAGAATGTCATTGAACAAATTAGTGATAATATTCCCACAACAATGGTTCTCAAAAAACGAAAGTGAGAATTCTACATACATTTACCATTTATGGTATATGTTTGAAAATGTCCCACCAACTATAAATATTACATACAACACATGTATTCATATATATAATTGTAACGGTGATGATCCATGAATTATCACCCATGGCATCCCCTGATGGAAATCATATCATTTGAACCCACAAGTTCAACCTATAATGTAATGTTCGAGAATTTATGTTTAATATTTTTTAATTATAAGTAATAATTTCGAGACAGTGAAATATGATGATGCATGATTCTGAGGACCGGAGTTCCTGGAATGATATTTCGTAGATTTTTTAAACATTAAATAGTGGGAATAAGTAGTTTTCAAGAATAATTGGAAGAACTCTTATATGGTTCCCTAAATCAGAAACCTGAGGGCACTGTTGGGCTCAGAATAGTGGGTTTACCCTAGGAGCAACATAAGTTTAGTCAACACGGGCTTCCATTGGGAAAACTATAAAATGATGTTACCATAATAAGAATAATTAAATGAAATTATTTTAATTTTCAAATGATTATATCTCATGAACGATGAATCTTATTACAAATCTGAGACCACCGCCGAAATCATGAGGGTATTCTCTCTTTAGGAAGATTATAACATTGAACAATGTGGGCCACTAGCGGATGCTATGTTTTGGCTGTAAATCAAATAATTAACTGAAAATTATTTTATTGTAAAATCCATAACTTATAAATGGTAACTCGGATTGAAAATCCCAGAGAACTATTGAGTTCGTTGGGGTGTGTTCCTCTTAGGCGTAGTCTAACCTCTATCGGAGTGGGTCGTGGGGGAACGTTCATAATTTATTGAACTTTTTTCGGTTACGTTTAGTAAACATGCGAGCAACATTTTCTAACTTCCGAACCATTACTTGGATTAAAAATATGAGGGCACAGTTGAATATTATGCATTGAGATTCTCTTAAGGGATACTTTACATTTACCACAGTACGTCCTGAGGAAAAGTAATGTTCTAGTACTTTTTAAAAGAAATAAAATAAAATAATTTTATTAATTTATTTCACATCCTCCAATAGGCAAGTAATGGGGTGGGGCCAACAACGTGTAAATCAAATTACTGGATTGACCTTCCAACCCTATGTAACGACATCGTTGGGAATTAGGAAGCTTCCTAACTATGATAACCATTAAATTATAACATCATAACTTATCCTACCCCACTCCTAAATATATGCTGCTTAGGGGGGGTTTTGGCACATCATCGCCAAGAAATGAAGTGCTGAAGGAGTTCTATGACGTCGAACCCTTAGAGGACAGAGCCAATCCTATTGGGTTGTGATGGGCAACACATAAACATGAACTAATGAACAACGTGTTGGTGCTGTTGTTGTGAACTCGTTGTGGAAACAAGGAACATGATCCACCTTCAAGCAGTGGGCACTCTCCAATAGGCTTTGAGGTAGCAGTTTATTCATTTAAATTTCCATGAAATATTATCTCTTCCCCATTCATGAAAATTATATGATGAACGTGGTCAACTGACTAACTGTTTGATCCGTGAATCATTCGTTTGGTGGGTATTTATTAAGGGGTATCCCTGTGGGGTTTTGTTTGTAGTATAATAGAAAAAATAATGTTATACTCATTTTATTCACCATTTGATCATGAACATACACAGAGGGCGCTAGCCAAACAAACCCAGCTAGACCCTCCACAACGTGGTTAAAATTTCACCTATTATGGAAGACTATCAGAAAGGTGATAGTAACAGGCTACAAATGATTTCATATGCCAAAACAAGCTGCTAGAGGTGGTTGTGACACAAATCCGCGAAGAACTTTGGAGGGGCCGACACCGTCCGACCTCAACAGAGGCAAGGCGTGCGGACGTGCACTACCAGTGTGCAAATGGGTCATGGATTGTCAGCCACATCAGACTGAAAAGGTTGTCAGCTCGTCATCCTGTCGTGGAAGGGAAGTGAGACACGCCATCAAATGTAGCTGGTGTGTCAGAGACCACTGACGATGTAACAGCGTAGGAGGCAGAACCCATGCCTCTAGAGGGTTTTTTGGTGACTGAGAAGTGCCCATGTGGCACAACTACTTTAATGGCCGAATGGCATTTGGCCGTTTGGGATATCGATGGAAAAACTCCCCCGATCCTCCTGTAGGAAGCACCATAGGATGCACCCTTTGTGGTCGGGATGCTCTCCAGTGTGCTGTCGCGCAGCAGGTCGGGCCACACCCTGTCGGTCGGTCTGCACCCCCTGGTCGGGTCGTTCCCCACCACGGACCGGGCTGCCAATTAATGGGCCCCTCCCTACACATACTAGGCCTCCCTTATAGGACTTCCCTTTTTGATGGCCATTCCGGACCTTGGCCGAATGTGCCAAGTCCACCGCATCCCAGCCTAGACCAGGTAAGGCCAGGTAGCTCCGACCTAGTCGGACCGCACCAGGGCCCAACCAGGCCCAGAAACACTTAAAAGGCATTATCCCAAGAACCCCACAGCTATTTCACGAAGCTTTTTCTACGTTGGGATCATTATAGAAACATAGTAATTTTTAATTACTCCATTAGAGGTTTGTGGAAACATAGAGTATGGCCCGGGTTGATCGCACTCAAATCCAATCGGGCCCTCGACCCTGAAATGGCAATAATGCACAGACTGGGCATCTAGTAGATGCACTATCTTTTGCGTTATAACCATTGTGACATGACGGATCATCAGGTTACTTATTTGTGAGACTTCGTGTGGGTTGATATTAGACTGGTGACATGGGTAGGGGTTCTCTTGTGGGTGCTACGTAGAGAATCCTATGACTGGCTATGAACAGATGACTACTGAATTTTCAACATGGTGTGAGTCCATATCCACAGTATGCAATGGGTAGGAGTACCTCAGTAGTCCATGGTGGGGAGTGTCCATGGTATGTGATGGGTTGGAGTACCTCAGCAAACCACTATGGGTGAGCGGCTTTGTTTGTCCCGGTAGGCCCATGGTACGAGATGGGGAGGAGTACTTCAGTAGATCAAGGTTAGTGGGAAGTGCCTATGTGTGATGAGGCAGGACCTCTATACTCGATAAAGGAGGATTACTCCAACAGCCATGGTGTTCGATGTTGTGGCTCAGAATGTTACCATTTCCTAAGCCTATATAATCTGTGGGTGGCTATCAGTATTCATAGTGATCATGTGTTCGTCAACATCATATCCTTATTTCTATAAGTTGTATACCTGGTTTGATATGAGGATCTTCTTGAACTAAGTCTTTTACCTTTTTGGTACTATCCTCATGGTGTTACTTATGTGGAATGTCTACATTCACGGTATTAACTTTGGGGCATTCTTCCCTCATGTATGAGATGATTATATCATGATAACATATGTATATGTTTGGGAGTATACCAATTTAGATTTGATGGATTGCCCTATGGTGTTTCCTTTGTGGAACTTTAGGAGACATACATCTCTCAGGGTTCCTTCTGAGTATCATTATATCCACCCCTGCCCAGGTTTCGACCTCACCGTATTGTGTCTTGTGTAGAAAACATAATACATTGATCATGGATGAGGGATCCAGGACTGGATGGTGCTTGGAGACTGACCCTTTGGTGTGATGTGACACATGGAATGATTATCGTGAGCTATACCGACCCCTCCAGTATTATCTAGGGTGGATCGTTTGGTGTGACGCGACATAGGAACTACCGATCATGAGATGTATATACACTTCTGGTATGATCTGGCATGGACGATTCAGGAGCTGCATTTCCCTTTTTTAGTTGTATTGTTCCTTTCAGTATTATTAGTAGTTTTCATTTGTACTCATAATTTCGTTTGATCTTGTACTCCGACCCCTTTTACTTTCAACACCCCTTTTTACTATAGCTGTTTACATAATAGTTTCTTCTTGTTGTGTTCTCAGACCTTATGTTTGTAAAGGATTAAAGGAAACACCTTTTCATTTTAGGTAATATTCCTATCGTTGCTAGTCTCCAGACCCTAGACAATGGAAGGCAAGTGTGGGGTAGTCACTACACTGACCCTAGGGGATAGGTTATGAAAAGTGGAATCATAGGAGATCAGTTCATCCAAAGAAATATGGCTCAAATATGTTATGTGATGCAATAGTATTTACTGTTATATGTGTGGATTTCATTTCTAGGAGTCCAGTGTGGGTGCGGTGGCCGACGTATCAATACACCAGGACCCTCAATTCTGATTTCTGACTTAGCACACGGAAACATTGACTGCTGGTGTTTTTTAATAGTTTTTCTTGTGATTTCTGGGAGTCATCTCAATAGTAATAACATAATAGATTTGGCACACCTATACCTTATTTGGATGCCGCCGCATAGATAGATAGCCAAGATTCATGAGAGAGTACGTGATGATGGCCCACCAAGTGATGAGGCCTCGGTATAGGGCCCTCTTATGGCATCAGCACCTTCAAGTGTTGTACTAGTAGTACCATTACCCATTGGGCAGTAGTTACCACCATCTCCACCAATAGAGGTTACAAATTGACTGAGCTCGTTTCACTATTTATAGCAGTAGAGGCCTCCAAGGTGTCAAGGTGAGATAGATTCCCAAGAAGTAGAAAACTAGCTGGAGTCTTTGGCTAGAGTTTTCTGCCTAGTTGAGACACCAGTAGAGAATATTGTGATCTTAGTTGTTAGTAATTTTTTAGTGAGTGCCCATGACTATGGTCTGCATAGTGATGTGGCTTAGTTATATGGACCGTTTCCCGAGATAGTACCTTCAGTTAGGGTGTCAACTATATCATTGTATGTTGGTCATCTCTTACAATTGGCAGTATAGGTAGAGGACACGTGTTGGCTCAGTACCTTTCACATTTTTCAACATTAGATGCCCCTCAGATTCCAAGGTGAGCCTAACTCACCAGTGGCTAAGGACTAGTTTGAGGAGGATTCTTAGTTTCCATATAGCTAAGGAACAATTTGATCATTTGGTGGTCTTGTTAGAGAGCCTTCAATGTGGCTCATCATGATGATGAAAGGGTTTAGGAAACTGTGATCTTGCGAAGAGGTGGGTAATTTATGTGGACAAGTGGGAGAACATTCTTCAGAGAAGGGGGTCTCTTTCCATAATGATATATGGTATGAGTGTTCCCTAGGGATTCTATAGCTTCTGTAAGATGGCATGTCTATAGTTGAGTATTCATGGAGGAGTACTGATCATTTTGGGTACTTGATGAATACGATATAATCAGTGCTTCAGGGCATGTACTTCAGAGTGATGTGTGTTTAAGGACATTCGTGCAAACACTATTCCTCTATGAATTCCTATCTTATGTTAGGGTTCTAGAGAGATCATTTGTGGTTAAATTTTCTTTTGATGAGAGGATATATCAAAATAATGTTAGTAGTGAGAATGTAGGAAACCTATGCAAGTCTTAGAGACTTGGGTCATAAAAATGTTTCAGGAAGAGGATTTGATGGGGACAGATGAATCTATAGGGTTGCAGATGTGGAATCAGATCTAGGAGAGTAGAATGAGGTGGTGTACATTTGGACATGATACAAACCGACCCCATTTGTTGTCCCCATAGGCTTTTGGAGCTATAGGAGAAGGTAAGGGAGTAGCTGCATGCGGTCAAAGAGTGCGACCCAATGGGTCAAGGAATGATTTGTGGTATGGTATGTTTCCACTACTAGTAATTGTATAAATAGACATAGGTACCATTCATTCCATCCATCCATAAATCTTGTCCAATAACTAGAGTTTCTGGTTAAATTGTTGACTTGATCATCATGTCTAAAGATACCATTGGGATGAGACTTAATAATCTCACTTATGCCGATTGTGTGATATGGGCCATGAGGTGAGAGTTCTAGTTGGAACCTCTTGGTTGCAGCATCAAGTCATTACGATGTTAGTTTGGGTATGGACCAGACATCCACAGTTCATAATCATATTCACTGTATTCAGACAAACGGTTGTGGTTTATCTACGATGTTGGAATGGGGTTTTCTTGGGTCTGTGAAAAAGTAAACCCAGGCATCACATGATAAACTCAGGCATAAGAGGGTTCATCAGATCACGCTTATATTGGCCAGACATAACCTCATGGTTGTAGGAGTTTTGAATATTCAGTTCACAAGAGGAGAGGATGAGTGTGGGGACATCTTTTCAAAATATGTTTCTAGGATTACCTCCTCAAAGGGAGAGGGTCTTCTATTTTGGATGGGTAAAATAAGATATTTGTATCTTACTTTTACAGAGTTGCAGCACCCATGTTAGCTTTGATGAAGAAGGGACAGACCTCTGTATAGGTGGAGATATGTCAACATATTATCTAAGAGCTGAGGTAGAGGCTGACAAGTTCCCTCATCTTGAGGCTAACAGAAGAGGGAATTGGGTATTTATTCTACTACGATGCATCAGGGACCAGATATGGGTGTGACTTGATGTAGGAGCGAGCAGTGATCTCTTATGACTCACAGAAACTAATAAATCGTGAGTAGAACTTCACAACCCATGACCTGGAGTTAGTAGCCATGGTCATTACACTGAATATGTGGTGGCATTACATTATGGGATAATGTTTTACAGTCCACTCTGATCACAAGAGTCTCATGTATATCTTCTCTCAGATGGACCAGAACCTGAGATAGCAGCCATGGCTAGAGTTCATCTAGATTTATGACTATAGAGACCCGAAGCATGATGTACATATACATTACATTATTTTGCGGAATACTTAATACATAACAAAAACAGACACCAAAAGACTGTAATAGTTTAGTTTCATTGAAAACTCGAAAAATAATCTTCTAAATGTGGTGAAATATATTCAACATATCCCATAAGATCTTCCCCTTTCTTTTTCTTACCTAAAACCTTTCTTTATATCTTGGGAAAAATAAAATAGATAAAGGGAATGTTCAAATTATTAGAAAGGGTAAGCATGGATAAAATTAAAAAAATCATATTCATTTGAGCTTAAAAACATGAATATAATGTTTAAACATAAAAAGCTGGAGCAATAACATAAAACATGGAAGTACGTAAGGAATATATCATAATGAAACATTAAGCATGATAAAATACCATGGGTGTAAAACATGTTATTGTGGTAACCATTCATCACATGTAATGATTTCCATAGTAGCCAAGGCATTGCTGCCAATTCAAACTTAGTGGAAAATGACCCTTTCGGAATCGAGTTCACTCCTCGTTTCAGTCCTGTAAAACTGAACCAGATTAACATACCGTTCTAGCCATGTCTATATCATGAGATATAAATCTTTACCCAATATATTGGAGAGAGATATAGGTCCCACCCATCTCATAATGAAATCATTCTTACTTGTGCCACAAAATAAACATTCATCATTCATAATAACCCAATAAATAAAATGTGTTTCATCAACATCATCCCATCATCACATAATCCATATAAAATAAATGGATATCATTTCCTAATAAAAAAATTGAAACCATGTAATTCAAAGATACATGATACTTGAAATATACACATATGAAATAATGTCATCTTAGATGAAAAATGGTTTTGTTAAAATACTTGAAATGAATTCTTGAAGAAAATATCCTTTATTCTACATAATCGTTCTATTTTCACAAAATGTCATGAAATTTTAAAAGAAATTAATTTTGTTGAAAATATTCATGAAATATTTTTGAGGATGTTTCATGAAAATACGTATATATAAAACCGTAAAAATCCGTTAGTGGCGTATAAGTTAAAAAAATCATTCTTCTCGTACTTTTGCCAGAAAAGACAAAAAGTACCTTGTAAAAGAAAGATTTCAAACATACCATGTAGTAAAAGTCAAAAATGGGTAAAAAGGACTTCAAACATACATGGAAACACTTTTAATAAACAAGGACATGGATGATAGAAATAACCACAGTAAAAACGTACGAATAAGCAATCTCGGATAAGAACGAGATTGGAAAAGTTAACCCTTACCTTAGGTCTGATATGCTTCGTATGGATTCAAACCTCCTGTGTAATGACATAAATAATGTCATTGACTTATTAAATAATCCTATTCATTGTTATTATATAATATATGTTTCACTTATGACTTTATATTACCCGTTCTTTTGTAAATTCCATGTAAGAGCAGCGTTTTGGGTAAAATCATTTCATTTATCCTATGTGTTTCGACTTGTCTTTCGTGATATTATTACTTATATCATGATTTAAATAATTCTATAATGTAAAAAATTATTTATATATAATATATATTCATCATATACATATATATTATATATCTATAAAAGTAATGAAATACACCGTTCATGGAGACGGTAGGCCGTACGTACGCATGAACGCTGTTTTCGTTAACTTATTGAATTGAATGGAATTTAGTATACGACATAAATATATATATACATAATACCAGTACCATTATTATGTAATATATTTCATTATTATTTATTATATATACTTTATAATCATTCTTTATTTGTTAACATGGAAAATGAATCTCATCGCGTCGTGGAGATGGTAATCCGTACGTACACACGAGTGATGATATCGTTCCCATGGAATTGTATTGGAGTGTATGAATACTATATTAGAATCAATATAACTTTTCAATAATCATATATAGTCAGTTTTTACACCATTATACTCATCCATGTATGGTGGTGGTGGAAAATAGATTACACCATGGTGTGGAGACGGTATTCTGTACGTACGCACGCACGGTGATTTCATTTTCTGTAGGATGGATAGATGGTGAAATTGGGTTGTTTAATACATTTAATAACATATCATTATATGAGTGATACTGATGTTATTACTTCATAATGAAACAACTAAAGAATAAGAAGAGGAAGAAGAAATTATGTTGAAAGAATAGGTAATGGACATTACCTCTTCTTTGAAGCGCCTCTTCGAGACCTCTTCTTAGGGCACTAAAATTGGTCATTGAAGAAGACCAGGACCTCTAGGATGTTTCTAGGGAAGTTTAGAAGAGAACTGGTCAGGGGTTTTCCGGGCATGAGGACTCAAATTGGTGTGAGGAGGAGAGGGATGAGGTTCCCTTTTATAAGGGAGGAGAGGGGCACCTTTGGAAATCGTAAAAATATTAATTTATAATAAATCTAACCCCACTTAAAAACCTCCAAAAATGACTCATATTCGAATATTAGATGATATAGGGTTTTAATATCATCAACCAATAAAATTTATACATGTTTGGAAATTATTATAAACTTTATCAACCTGATTTATCCTTATTTAATCAATTTAATTTTATTTGTGGTAATAACATTATAAATTTTAAATTATAACACATTATTACTTATTTGATGTGAATTCTCCATAATTGGTTACTTGATAACATTCTAGACCATATAAATTTATAATTTATAATTTATAAATATTTTTGTGATTTTTAAATAAGATTATAATATTTTATTTTTATAAAATAACAATAGTGTCAATTTTAACACTATTCATTTATTTGAATTTAAATAAAATATATACAGAAGATATGTTCGAAATAAAAGAATTAATATATTCATAAAAGGTCATATGTATATAGAAAATTAGTGGAGCACATTAAATAGTTCATATAATTTTTTTTATTATATTTAGAACCATTTAATTGGGATATCTCTTAATAAAATAATTACTAAAACATTATTTTATAATTATTTAATATAATTATATGTTGCATAAAAATAAAAAATAAAATCCTATGATGATTATAAATCTATTTAATTTAACAATAATAATTGTACTAGAATTTATCATCTTAAAATCGCAATATTTAAATTTTTATATTTCTTAAATTATGAAGGTGACATCATTGGAATTATTTAAAATAAAATAATATAAGTGTCATAATCTCATTTATAAGGCTCGAAATGGTCACATATTCCACCATTGGATTATTATGGTTAATATTTACATGACCAATAAGTTTTGGTCAGGGTTTTGTGCCTTTTATGGTAACTATTATTTTAATAAAAACTAGATTCTTGATTTTTCTCTAGATAAACAATTCCTGCATCACTATTGTGTCACGGTTAATGATAATTATTTAATCCCAAAAAATTATAAATAAATTCATATGATGTAGATAATTTTATTAGATTTCTGGAGACTATTCATGTCTGAAGTTTCATGAATTTCATCACTAAATTAAAATTAATATACTTATAAAATTTAAGAGAGTGACATGTTGTCACTTTCTTTGGTTTTAATAATAATTAAACTCTTTTTATTGTAAAATAATATTTAAAATATGTTAATTGTAAAATGTCCATAAAATCAATCTAATCTGACCCTTAAGTGATATGGGTCGACTTTTAGCCATCCAATAGAATTTTGGAAGGTGTTAGGGTAATTTTATACTATTATATTTACCCTTAATTACCTGATTTACCTTTAACTGTGGTAAATAAAATTTACCGAAGTCACTATTCATAATGCACAAAAATAAAAATTATCATATTTACATAATTTGGACACACTGATTCCAAATATGGAATCCATTTTTCCAAATTCAATACACAAAAGTTGCAGAAATTAAATTAAAATTAATCTCGTTGTCGAAATAAAACGGGTTTTTCTTCAAAACATTGCAAAAGATTGAATTGATTTAACCTATGAAATCAATGTAAATTCAATGCTAATGAAATAAATTATATCAAATGGTAAAAATATATTCTATTTATACTTTAAAAAAATTAAATATTATAACTGAACCACATAAGTTATTACGATGAAAAAAGTTGTTTTTAATTAAAATATAGTGTGTTTTTACTATTCATTAAAAGATGAAGGTTATCAGATAAATATGAAAAATTAATCCAATATATAATTTTATATCATGATTCCATAGAATAATTTTATTTTGTAAAATTGAACTTATAAACATGTCAGAAACTAGATTTAAAATGGGTGCTCCATCAAAAGGTGGCAAAATAGTATTATTTGAAAAATACTTATTTAACCCAAAAAAATTAATTTTTTCTTATACCATGTTCTGGAAAATGTGTAAGTTGAATAATAATGTTATAAAATTCAAAATTTAGTTAATACTATTCATAACGGCTAGTTCATAATAATATTATAATAATATATCGCTGTTTAGTAAAACTCGGTATTGCGTACAACACACGCTATCAAGGAAGGTCGTGATTGCTTGTAATGCAAGACAAGTTAGAGTTGCATGTAGTGAATGAATCCTTTTTTGTTGAGTATAACAAAATACATTGAATATATATATATATATATACTCAATTTTTTGTAGAATAACTACTATCAAACATACATGAAATTGTGTGTAACCCGATCCAAGAATAATGTTGCATATACTACAAGCTAATACAGTGTTGTGTATAGCGCAAGATAATCTTGGTGTATCGTACAACAGAATATATGAAAGAAATTAAAAAGAATATATCTTATAAAATATTGGGTTATTACATTCTACCCCCCTTAAAATTAATTTCTCCCTCGAAATTCATCGGGATTTAAAAGGTTTTCTACATGAAAGTTTCTTTAATTGAAACCCACGTTGTAAAAAGGAATATCAAAACTTATCTTTAAAAACTAAAGTATGAAATTTAATGGTTACCCAAATAAACTAATCATTGGGTTTCCACAAAGGATAACATAGGTGAAAATATTGATATTGAAGAGAAATATAACCATCATGTTCTGATATAGAGTGGTAGAGAACATGGCTATGAAAAAGCCAACAATCACAAAGCCATAGATTTGTGATGATCTAAGGTACCATATGATACATAAGATATAAGGTCACTAGGACAAAATTTTTTGTTTTCAAGATCATTTCCCTAAAGCTGATGAATTAAAATAAATAATTACATGATTTTGGTACAATATCACTGGTGTTCATGAATTGAACAATTTCCACTTCATCCCTTTAAGAAATGAAGTTGAATTTGTTATTCATGATGTGTTAGCAGATCATGTGATAGAATGATGGTTCATTCCATCTGTTTCAAAAAAAAGGTTTGCAAAAGTTATAAGTCCATCATATGGTTAGATTAATCATATATGGTTCCAAAAATGCACTTATACTTTATATATCATACTTCTTAATAAAATAAAACTAGTTTCTACTAACCAGTGACTTCATGTAGGCCAGTGGTTGGCGATAATGGCCAGTCGCACTTCGTTTGTGGGTTCGATTCCCACAGCCTTGTCCGATACAATGGGTTGTTTCGAGTCCTACAGGTTGTCCTTTTTCTAAAAATACATTGCTGTAACATCCCATCAATAATATCGAAAAAAGTTCTATCCATAAACAATACTAACTTATGTCCAAGATAATCCATTCCAATCTTTAGGATTATCTAAAATACTTCGGTCTAAGCTCATAGTATAAAGAAAACAATTACTAGAAAGGTTTTCTACCATGAAAGTGAATTCAAGCATTTATCCCACATATATCATAAGATATATCTTGTTGGTTGCATTCAAAACACATGAATACCTTAGTCATATATTATCTAGAAACAAAAATTACCATAGAACCTTAGTAAAAACATGAATACTATCAAATGGTAACTCTTCCCACATGCCAAAATCCCAAAAAAATCTATATAATCAAACCATGATATCACTTAGTCCTTATATCAGTCATGAGTTCATTAATACAATCAAACGTCTCATTATCTTCTTATCCCTTCATTATGCACATATCTTCTACTTTCCAAAAATATCTGAATAACCATTCATGGTTACCGGTACCATTCAACATATTCTTTCAAATACTTTAGGTAAAGAAATAGTGTAGCAATCCTTAGATGATTCTTTATTACATAGTACCATTAACTATACAACTTAACTCTTGATAAAAATACAATCATTCCACTACCATCATAAACAGCTGTCTGAGCTTCAACATTTCATTCATCTCATATATCATTTCTAGTCTCCTCATCGTCATCCACATATGTACTACCCATATGACCATTCTGATTCTCTTAATGAGATTTCCCTTAGGGAATTGGTTTTCATAATGCCCGTATATTCCATATTTAAAACATCTAATCATTATTGATGTCCTAGAAATACCATTATCCTTGTTCATGGTGTCAACTGAACCTTTTCCTCTGCACTTACTGGCTTTGTGTCCTTTTCCACACCCAAAGCATCTTCCAGTTCCCTTGAAACAATCTCCTCGATGCCTTTTCCCACATGATTTACATGAGGGAAATTGAACTTTCATTCCTCTATGATCACCATGAAACACCATCTTTCTATTATTATATGAGTCGGGAAACTTACCAAAGTTGAGATTATTGATCATATTATGAGATTGCTGATTAGGAATAATAACAATGTTTGGACTTCAAAATCCCGTTTCATTTGGTTGCTCATGAAAAATATCATTCCATTGTCCTTCATTTCCTCCATTATCGTGAATCTTTTTGTTTCCATCCATTTTCTAAAACCCAAAAAGAATTTCATGAGAGTCAAAAATCATGTCAGGGTAAACAACATAGTAAAGGGCGTGTACCCTCAATATCTAACATCTTAGGTAAAATTCTCAGATTGTTACCGTAGTTGTAGGACTATATACTATACATATACTTATCCTTAGGTACATACTTAAACATAACTTAGAAATATCTTTAGGGATCTCACTAACATTTTCTCATCCTAGTTTCCAAAGGTTGACTAAACCATTCCTCGGATACCAATTGTAGGTACCCTAAGCTTGACATACATATACATTACATTACATTTGCGGAATACTAAATACATAACAAAAACAGACACCAATGGACTGTAATAATTTAGTGTCTTTGGAAACTCAGAAAATAATCTTCTAGTCGTGGTGAAATATCTTCACCAGATCCCATAAGATCTTCCCCTTTCATTTTATTACCTAAAAACTTTCTTTATATCTTGGGGAAAAGAATACAAATAAAGGGTGAGCTCAAATTCTCATTACGGGTATGCTTGGATAAAACAAAACAAATCATATACATTTAAGCTTAAAAACATTAATATAATGTTTAAACATCAAAATCTTGAGCAATGACATAAAACACGGAA
Source organism: Viscum album (assembly GCA_963277665.1). Lineage (NCBI taxonomy): Eukaryota > Viridiplantae > Streptophyta > Magnoliopsida > Santalales > Viscaceae > Viscum > Viscum album. The sequence goes on from OY728157.1 coordinate 2,014,670,561, forward strand.
GTACGTAAGGCATAGATCATAAAGAAACATTAATCATGATAAATGATCATGGGAGTAAAACATGTAATTGTGGAAACCATTCAGCATATGTCATGATTTCCATAGTATCCAAGGCATTGCTGCCAAGACCATCTTAGTGGAAAAAGTCACTTTCTGAATCAAGTTCACTCCTCATTTCAGTCTTGTAACACTAAACCGGATTAACTTACCATTCCATCCATTTCTATCTCATGAGATATAAATATTTACCTAATGCATTAGAGGGAGATATAGGTCCCACCCATCTCAAAATGAAATCATTCTTACTTGTTCCCCAAAATAAACATACATCATTCATAATAACCCAAAAAATAAAATTGGTTTCATTAACATCATCCCATCATCACATAATCCACATAAAAGAAATGGATATCATTTCATAATAATAAAAAAGAAACCATGTAAATCATAGATACATGATACTTGAAACATACACATATGAAATAATGTCATCTTAGATGAAAAATGGTTTTGATAAAACACTTCAAATAAATTATTGAAGAAAATATCCTTTCTTATTTAAAATCATTCTCTTTTTACAAAATGTCATGAAATTTTAAAAGAAAATAAATTTGTTGAAAATAGTCATTAAATATTTTGTTGGAAGCTTCATGAAAATAAGGCTTTATAAAACCGTAAAAATACGTTAGTACCATATATGTTAAAAAAACATTCTTCTCATACTTTTTCCAGAAAACTCTAAAAGTACCTCGTAAAAGAAAGATTTCATACATAACATGTAGTAAAAGTCAAAAATGGGTAAAAAGGACATTAAACATACATTAAACCACTTTTATAAAACATGGTCATGGTTGATAGAAATTACCCCAGTAAATACTTACGAATAGGCAATCTCAGATAAGAACGAGATTGGAAAAGTTATACCTTACCTTAGGTCTGATATGCTTCGTATGGATCCAAACCTCCTTTATAATGATTTACATAATGTCATTGACTTATTAAATAATCATATTCATTGTTATGATATCATATATGTTTCACTTATGACTTTATATTACCCGTTATTTTGTAAATTCCATGTTAGAGCAGCGTTTTTGGTAAAATCATTTCATTTATCGTATGTGTTTCGACTTGTCGTTCTTGATATTATTACTTATATCCCAATTTAAATAATTCTAGAATGTAAAAAATGATTTATATATAATATATATTCATCATATAAATATATATTATAGATCGATAAAATTAATGAAATACACCGTTCATGGAGAAGGTAGGCCGTACGTACTCATGAATGCTGTTTTCGTTTCCTTAATGAATTGAATGGAATTAAGTATATGACATACATATATATATATATAAATAAAGTAGAATTATTAGGTAATATATTTCATTATTACTTATTATATATACTTTTTAATCATTCTTGATTTTTTAACATGGAAAATGAATCTCATCGCGTTGTGGAGACGGTAATCCGTACATACGCACGAGCGATGATATCGTTCCATTGTAATTGTATTGGAGTGTATGTATAATATTTAATAATCAATATAAATTTTCAATATTCATATATAGTCATTGTTTATACCATTATAACCATCCGAGTAAGGTGGTGGTGGAAAATAGATTACACCACGGTGTGAAGACGTTATTCCGTACGTACGCACGCGCAGTGATATCGTTTTCCGTAGTATGGATAGATTGTGAAATAGGGTTGTTTCAAAAATATAATAATATATCAGTATATGAGTGATATTTATGTTATTACTTCAAAATGAAATAACTAAATAAGAAGAAGTAGAAGAAGAAATAATGTTGAAAGAATCGGTAACGGACATTACCTCTTCTTTGAAGCGCCTCTTTGAGACCTCCTCTTAGGGAACTAAAATTGGTCTTTGAAGAAGACCAGGACCTGTAGGATGTTTATAGGTAGGTGGATAAGATAATTGGTCAGGGTTTGGCCGATCATGAAGGCTAAAATTGGTGTGAGGAGGAGAGGGAGGAGGTGCCCTTTTATAAGGGACGAGAGAGGCACCTTTGGAAATCTTAAAAATATTAATTTATAATAAATCTATCCACACATAAAAATCTCCAAAAATGCCTAATATTAGAATATTAGATGATATAGGGTTGTAATATCATAAGAAAATAAAATTTAGACATGTTAGAAAATTAGTTTAAACATTATCAACTTGATTTATCCTTATTTAATCAATTTAATTTTATTTGTGGTAAAAACATTATAAATTTTAAATTATAACACATAATTACTTATTTGTTGTGAATTTTCCATAATTGGTAACTTTAGAACATTCTAGGCAATATAAATTTAAATTTAAAATTTCTAAATATGTTTGTGATTTTTAAACCATTTTACAATATGTTATTTTTATAAAATAACAATAGTGTCAATTTTGAAACTATTCATTTATTTGAATTTATATAAAATATATACAGAATATTTTTCCTAACTAAAAGCTTTAATAGATTTATAAAAGGTCATATGTATCTAGAAAATTATTGGATCACATTAAATAGTTCATATAATATTTATTTTGTTATTTGTAAAACCATTTATTTGGTTTATCTCTTAATAAAATAATTACTAGAACATTATTTTATAATTATTTAATATACTTATATGTTGAATAAAAATTAAAAATAAAATCCTATTATGAAGATAAATATATTAAAGTTCATAATAATACATTTACTAGAATTTATCATCTTAAAATCGCAATATTTAAATTGTTATATTTATTAAATTATGAAGGTGTTATCTTTGGCATTATTTAAAATAAAATAATATAAGTGCCATAATCGCTTTTATAAGACTCCAAATGGTCACAAATTCCACCATTGGATGACTATGGTTTATATTTACAAGACCAATAAGTTTTGGTCAGGGTTTTGTGCCTTTTATGGTCACTATTAGTTTAATAAAAACTATATTCTTGATTTTTCACTAGATAAACAATTTCTCTATCACTATTGTGTCACAGTTAATGAAAATTATTTAATCCCTAAAAATTATAAATAAATTCATATGATGTGTATAAGTTTATTATATTTCTGGAAACTATTCATTTTCGATGTTCCATTAATTTTATCGCTAAATTTAAATTAATATACTTATAAGATTTAAGAGAGTGACAAGTTGTCACTTTCATTGGTTTTAATAATAATTAAACAATTTTTGCTATAAAATGTCCATAAAATGAATATAATCTGACCCTTAGGTTATATGGGTAGACATTTATCCATCCAATAGAATTTTGGAAGCTGTTAGTGTAATTTTATTATCTTATATTTATCCTTAATTACCTGATTTAACTTTAACTATGGTAAATAAAATTTACCGTAGTTACTATTCATAATGCCCAAAAATAAAAAGAAGCTTACTAACATAATTTGGACCCACTAATTCCAAATATGGAATCCATTTTTCTAAATTCAATAAAAAAAAGTTTCAAAAATTCAATTAAAATTAATCTCGTTGTCGAAAGAAAACGGGTTTTTCTTAAAACATTGCAAAAGATTGAATTGATTTAACCTACGAATTCAATGTAAAATCAATGCTAATGACATAAATTATATGAAGTGGTAAAAATATATTATATTTAAACTTTAAAACCATTCAATATTATAATTTAACCACATATGTTATTACGATGAAAAAAGTTGTTTTTAATTAAAATATAGCGTGTTTTTACTATTCATTAAAATATGAATGTTATCATAATAATATGAAAAATTTATCTATGGTAATATTTTATATCCTGATTCCAAAGAATAATTTTATTTTGTAAAATTGAACTTATAAACATTTCAAAAACTAGATTTATAGCGGGTGGACCATCAAAAGGTGGAAAAACTGTATTTTTGGAAAAATACTTATTTTACCTGAAAAATTTAATTTGTTCTTATACCATGTTCTAGAAAATATTTAAGATGGATAATAATGTTATAAAATTTAAAATTTAGTTAATACTATTCATAACAGCTAGTTTATAATAATATTATAATAATATATCGTTGTTTAGTAAAACCTGGTATTGCGTACAACACACGCTATCGAGGAAGGATGAGATTGCATGTAATGTAAGCCAAGTTAGGGTTGGGTGTAGTGAAAGACTCCTTTTTTGTTGCATATAACAAAATAAATTGAATATATATATATATACTCAATGTTTCGTAGAATAACTACTATCAAACAAACATGAAATTGTGTGTAACACGATCCAAGAATAGTGTTGCATATACTGCAAGCTAATACGGTGTTGCATATAGTGCAAGATATTCTTGGTGTATCGTAAAACAGTAGATATGAAAGAAATTAAAAAGAATATATCTAATAAAATATAGGGTTATTACAATGACCATGAGATAGTCCATACTCCTAGGAAGGGAAACCTTGTAACAGAAGCACTCAACAGGAGGTCTAGTCTACAAATGCTGACTGAGGCCTCAGAGCCACTAGATGCATAGAGAATAGACATCGTGGTTAAGGGTGGAGAAACATACCTCCAGTCTAAATCTGTCACTCCCCCAATACATTAGAAAATTTGTTGTGGGGGGAACATCATGAGACATTGACTATGAAACCTGACATGATTAGATATTCAGTATGGTCTCCTAAAGGATTCTCTAATGGTGAGGAGCATTTTATCATCATTATAGGATACACCATGGAACCTATTAGTCATCAATAGGAGGTGTTGTGGGAGTTCTATACAATCCCTTTAACGGTACATCCTGGAGTGGTGATGATATTCCAGGCCCTCCGACATTAGTACAAATTGGCATGGAAGAAGGAAGTAGTGGAAGTTTTTGTATCATGATGACTCACTTGTTAGTATGTGAAGAATTTATAGAGATGGCAGAGGTCTTATGACTAGAGAAGGAGGGAGACAATGTCGTTCTACGGGTCTCACCTCAATGATATTTGGGGAGATTTGGATGGGGCGACAAGTTATCTCTGAAGTTCATCAGAATTTTCAATATTCTCCGTAGATAGAGCAAGGTTGTGTACCATCTATATCATTCCAAAAAGATACATCGAGTTTATAATATTTTCCATGGGTCGTAGCTGAGGAGATGCTTGTATGATCCATTACACTTTATCAACTAGGGAGATTTGAACTTTGATGATAGGGTGACTTTAATAGAGTTATCAGTGGAGTTAATGGATCGATAGTTGTAGGAACTTGTTGGGTGGTCATTACCTCTGATGCACGTTTCCTGGTAGCACGAGAACCTACAGGAGTGTACATGGGAGAGGGAGGTTCAGATTTTTGCATAGTACCCTCATTTGTTTGTTTTTCTATTATTTATGCCTTTAGGGACGTAAATCTCTATGGTGGGTAGAATGTAAAGTCCCTATATTTCTGTATAATTTTCATAATTATATGGAATTATTTTGAGACCATGAAATTTAAGAGCGAGGGATTTTGAGGCCTGAAGTACCCAGAATGATCTATCAAAGTTTTGTTAAACATTAATTAGCGTGTGTAAGTGGTTTTCAGGAAAAAGTGCAATAACCCTTAAACAACTTCCCAGATTAGAAATCTAAGGGCACGATTACGCTTTGGATGGCTAGTTTACCCAACGCATGACTTATTATTAATCAGTACATGCCTCCTATGGGAAAACCCGAAAATGGCATAACCATAAATAAAATAATTAGATAAAATTGTTTTAAATTTGAAATTCTTAATACACATGAATAGTGACTCAGAATAAAAATCAAATACCACTAATGAACTCATGAGGGTATGCTCTGTTTAGGAAAATACTAACATTGGATGACATGGTCCACCAGTGAAAGATTGTTTTTGGTTGTAAATAAAATAATTTAGTGAGAACTATTTTATTGTAAAATAAATAACTTCTAAAATATACTTCCAATTGAAAATATGATATTAGTATTGAGTTTTTTGGGGAGTGTTGTCTTTAGGTGGAGCCTAACCGTGACCGACGCAGGTCAAGGATGAACGTTAATAATATATTTAACTTTTTTTCAGGTACGTTCATTAAATGCATTACTGGCATTTTATAACTACTAAACTGTAACTCAGATTAAAAATTTGAGGGCACCATTGAAATTGTATCATTGAGATTATCTTCTAGAAAGCATTACATTGAACTCTATTGTTCTAGAGAAAAAGATAAGACTCGTGACATTTAAAAACAAACGAAATAAAATAATTTTATTATTTTATTTCACTTCCTCCAACGGACAATAATAGTGGTCGGTCCAGTGACGTGTGAAGCCACTAAATGGATTGACCTGCCGACCATATGTAATGAAGTCATTGGGGAATTTGGAAGCTTCCTAGTTAATGAGGTCCCTTAAATTCTTACATAATTACTTAACCTCCCCCTCTCTTATATATATAGAGCATGGGGATATTTATTTGCATAGATTCACCAAGAAATCAAGTTTTGAATAAGCCCCATGATGCCAAACCGTTAGAGGATAGTGTCTATCATAGTGGGTGGTGATGGGAAACACCAAACAATGAACTAAAAGATGATGTGTGAGTTCAGTCATTGGAAACCGTTTTCCAAAATGAAGAACACGATCCACCTTTATGTCACAGATTCTCTCAAAAGTGCAACGAGGTAGGGGGTTTATTATTTTATGTTTCCTTAAATGATTCCCTATTCCTAGTTATTGAAAATTATATGAAGAATGTGGGTCAACCGACTAATGTGTTGATATGTTAATCATTCATTTTTCATGAGGGTGTTATAGTGTATCCTTGTGGGGTTTTGTTTGTTACTTAATACATGAAATTATTAATCCAATTTTACACAACCTTTTATCATGAGATAATTTGAAGGGTGAGGGACTAATGAACCTAGACCTAACCCTCTACAACATTTTTACCCTTGTTGCATCCGTTTAAGACCGCTGGTGCAGCGACACCAACCAGCTACAAAGGTGGCGTCATGCCAATGCACGATGCTAGAGGAGGCCGCGACACTATGCTATGGCAGACATCATAGCGACCAGAACCGGCTGGCCATAGAGGAGGTGCGGCTAGCCATCACAGAACGATTATGGGAAAAGTCGTTGCGGCTCGTCAGCCTCGGCAGACGGAGAAGGCGGCCGGCTCATCGGCTGGTCACAGAAGGGAAGGGTTCTGCACCGTTGCATGGCACTAGTGAGCAGGAGACTGTGACCAATGGTATAAGGCCCCAGCCTTAAACCTTACTTAATCTTGAGTTATTACAAGATTACACGTTGAGGATCTTTTCGGGTTTAGAGTTTTAGAGAATTAGATCATAAGACTTGCATTACATTCCACATATAAACAAAGTGGTTACATAAAGATAGTATTCTTCATTCCCATCAATGGAACACACATTTAAAATAAAACATGGATTAATTCTTGACACATCCTTGACTCTATCATCTTATCATGTACCTTTCCCTTGACCTGTGAAAAACATTTCAAAAACTTGGGATGAGCATAAAAACTCAGTATGGGTTATAAAAAAAACATGGAAAGGAAACATGAGTTCATATATAAATAAGAATGAAATCATACTTTACCCATAAAACATAGGCACTTTAACATACCTCATAAAATCATGAATAAATCATAGAAATCATAATATGTAAAGGTAACTTGAGGCATTCATAACATTATTATGTAGGGAGTAACCCTCTTGGTTACGTTTGGAATACCCATCACAGTATATTCCCTAAAATCTCTTCGGAGAAACCTTAACGTTTCACTCCTTCGCGTTACCCAATGCATTGGAGAGCTATAACGGGCTCACCCGCCCTTAGTTTATCACGGAACCACCCGTATTCATAATAATGCCCAAGAACCATAACATAATCATATCACATAAAACATGCATAAAGGAAACATAACATTTCCACATTTCAATCACGAGATATCAATACAACACATTGATATAATAAAAACATTATGAAAACCATTTTCAATACCAAAGTAAAACATGGTATTTATTTTTCTTTTTTTAAAAAAAGGTATGGCTTGTAGAGGAAGCCAAAACTCAAATAACGGTTACGACGGCGGAGAAGTCGTTGTCGCCGCATACGTACGACAAAAACATTCCCTTTTGTCGTTTAGTAAACGCTTCGTATAAAAAAGATTCCTTTTGAGTAAACGTAAAAGTCAAAGGGGTTTATACACCGTATAAAAGAAAGTTGTGTATAAAATAAAATATGCCTCAACGAAAGGAGATTGAGACGAAGTCCCATAAAAAGATAATTTTTAAAATAAAATAGATACATTATGTGTATTCACTATAAGTACACATAAATAAAGTACAAATACAAGATACGACATAATAATATAATGACATAATTTGAAAGTAGGAGATTAACCCAAAGAATGGAAATTGGGTTAAGAAGTTCACATACCTCGTATCTGACTTGACCCGACCGTTCTTTAAACTCCTGAATAATAAACTTGAGTTAATCTCTACTTGCTTAAGAACCTTTTTCAAGTTCATTATTCCTTTTATACCATGTTATGAACATCATGTAATTATTTAAGTTAATAATGTTCATTTTGTCGGTATTTGGTTCTTAAGTCAAAAATAGACTTCTTACAATTACATGTTGTTAATTTGGTCAATGTTTCATTATATCCAGAATGGTATTCATGATGTAGATATCATATATGTCATATATATCCAGTACATACATGTATTTAAAATATTACATAATCATTTAGAGGTAAGAAATGAAATGCACCGTTCATGGAGACGGTAAGCCGTACGTACGCATGAACGCTACTTTCATTTCTTTGTCATATTAACGGAATTAAAACTAAATGAGACTTATGTATATTTTAATTCCAGAATTATATTCATCATTTAGATATATCATTAATTTTATATATCCATTATATACATGTACTTTTAATAGTACATTACATTTGGGGATAAGAAATGAAATGCACCGTTCATGGAGACGGTAGTCCGTACGTACGCATGAACGCTACTTTCATTTCTATATCATACTTTAATGGAAATAAATGATAATGATATATATAGGTATATTATAATTCCAGTATAACATCATATATAATAACTTTAAATCCATCCTTTACACGTCCCACATATGGCATTAACGAATCACATCACTTTGAGGGGGCGGTAGTCCGCACTTCCTTAAGTGAAGATATCGCGTATACCCATAATGGAAGCCATAAAGGTAAGACACAAATGAAAAATACAGAAGCATAAGTAAAACATAAACATATTACATATCATATATAAAAATAGTGACATCATAATGGCCACCTTTGAAGGTGTTAAATGAGTATTGAACAATCATCGTTTCGGGAGGCAGAATTTCGCCATCCACGGAAACCGTATGTTCTTTAACCATTTGATGTAGTTTTGTGAGAGTGTAGCTCAAATAAATCTTATAACAACATCCTAGTATATTGAAGATACTGGTGTTGTTACAAAAGAAGTAAATAAAAAGAGTTTAGGGGGTTGGAGAAGAAAAATAAAACAAATGAACATGAGAGAATGAAATACCTTAAAAAGTGTAACTTCTTTTGGTTTGAGCCTAAAGGCTTCCTTTGAAAGGATTCTGCCCAAAGGGAATCCTCTAGGATGAGGAGAGGGATGTGGAGAGAGAAAATGGGCAGGGGTTGGCCGAGCCAAAGGCTTGAAGAGTGTGTGAAATGAAGTAGAGGTGGGGGCCTTTTATAAGGGGAGAGGAGGGGCACTTTTGGAAAGTAAAGAAATATAACTTTGTTTGAAAATGTGTTTCGGTTTTAAAAGGTCCCACATTGATAGAATTCGTGGATAAGGTGATAAGGATTCGAAATCCACTCATCCAATTGGTTTTGGCCATGTGTAGGTTTTAGATTTTACATTATCTTTCCATTTTATTTTAATCGTTAAATAATGATGTCATCACTGCATCATTATTATGTCGTAAATAATTTAATTTATTTAATGTCTAAAAATTATAAAAAAAATACTATGATATAGGAAATCTTTTTAGCTTTCCAATGACTATTTATAATCAAAATTTGGGCTTGTATAACCCCACTTAAAAATTGTTTTCGCAAAACATATTATGTTTGTGTCACTTTCACTTTAACATTAAATAAAAATATATTATTGTCATTTTCCAACTAAAGTGGATACATGGGGTCCCCAAGTTAGGCCATGGCTTGTCTTGGTCGGCCATGACACAACCAATGAGGTTGGGACATGTGTCTAGGTCATTTTATATTATTAAAGTATTATTTATACCATAAACTACACTAATTACCACTAATCGCGATTAAAAACTTAATAAGTTACTATTCACCAAAAAATTATTATAATCTCATTGAACCACATTTTACTTCTTAATGACAACCATGTATGTAGGATTTTCAAAATTCAATACACATTAGTGGTAAACTTTCATTTAACTGAAAAATCAGTTTGCTTGATTACCACTTAGTGGTTTCACTATTCATCAAAAATTGAAGTTTTTCAGAAAATTACCAAAAATTCACCCTAAGCTATATTTGATATTCCGAATTCAAAAATGAAGTCTATTTTACAAAATTCAAATCATATAAGTCACATTAATTAATTTAATAATTAATTCCCGCTGCCAGGGCAAATAGCGTGTTTTTACAAAAAATTAAGTATCAAAAGATTGACACCAGTTTAAGTCTAATTTCAAAGTGAAATTGATTCCAATGACCACCATTGGATAAAATGGTAAAAATATTTTCTAATTTCACTTTAAAACCAATTCAAAATATAATCTAATCATATAAATAAATTATATCAAAAATAGGTTTTGAATTAAAATGCAACATTTTACACTATTCATAAAAAAAATGAACTTTATCAGAAAGGTACCAAAAATTACACAAAGTAAAATTTGATGTCCCGATTCTTAATAAAAGTTTTATTTGGTCCAAAAGAATGTATAAGAGTGATCAAAACTATATTTAATGACGGTTCACCATTAAAAGGTGATAAGTGAACCTTTAGTGAAAATTAGAGTATAAAAGCCTAAAATTGAACTCTTTCCGTATTTTAAGCCTTTATCTTTTATTGGGTAAATGTAAAAACATCTAAAAACATATCTATTCATATTTTAGTTATTTCTATTCATTCCCGCCAGTACAACGGCTACTTGTTAACTAACATAATATTATTATATTACTAGTGTGCTACGTAAGTTTCAAAGAAACTCATCGTTGCGTATCGGGTACGCTATCGAACATAGCAACCCCTTTTAATTAAAATTCATATTTAATTCTCTAATATTAATAAATATGAAAATTATTTATTCTTTAATTACTTGGGATGTTACATCCTTCCCCCCTTTTGGGAATTGCGTCCTCGCAATTTTATTCACTTATCAAAATAAGTGGGGGTATTTATCCCTCATAGCATTTTCAGATTCTCACGTTGCCTCTTCAATCACATGGTTTTTCCAAAAAACCTTTACCTGATGAATCACCTTATTCCGTAACACTTGCTCCCTGTGGTCAAGAATCTGGACCGGTTGTTCCTCATAAGATAGGTTCTCTTCCAGCTGAACTACCTCTGGACTCAAAACATGAGATGGATCTGGTATATACTTTCTCAACATCGAAACGTGAAAAACATTGTGTACCTGAGATAAACTCGGAGGTAAAGCCACTCGGTATGCAACTGATCCAACTCTCTCCAGAATTTCATATGGTCCAATGAACCTTGGACTCAACTTTCCTTTCTTACCAAATCTCATCACACTTTTCCAAGGAGAAACCTTGAGAAAAACATGATCACCTACCTCAAAAGATAGATCCTTCCTCCGGTTATCCGCATAACTCTTCTGCCTGCTCTGAGCTGTTCTCATGTGTTTCTGAATCAACTGAACTTTTTCTGCCATCTCTTCTACCAATTCTGGTCCCATCAATTTTCTTTCACCCACTTCATCCCAGAAAGCTGGAGTTCGACACCGCTTCCCATATAATTCCTGAAATGGTGCCATCTGTATACTAGAATGGAAACTGTTATTATATGAAAACTCAACCAAAGAAAGATGATGGTCCCAACTTCCCTGATAATCCATAGAACAAGCTCGTAGCATATCCTCCAATGTCTGAATTGTTCGTTCTGACTGCCCATCTGATTGAGGATGAAAAGCTGTACTAAAATTTAATTCAGTACCCAACGACTTCTGAAGGCCTTTCCAAAAGTTAGAGGTAAATCTGGGATCACGATCTGATACAATGGAGAGGGGAACTCCATGTAACCTGACTATCTCTTTAAGATACAAACGGGAAAGTTGATCAAGAGAGAAAGTATCTCGTATAGCAAGGAAATGAGCAGATTTGGTCAAGCGATCAACAATAACCCAGATTGCATTATTACCTCGAGATGTCTTCGGTAATCCAACAACAAAGTCCATGGATATATTCTCCCATTTCCACTCTGGCACTGGTAAATGCTGAAGCATCCCTTTCGGTAACTGCCGCTCTGCTTTAACCTGCTGACAAGTCAAACACTTCACAGTAAAATCAGCAATGTCTCTTTTCATTCCATCCCACCAGTAATACTCCCGCAGACCTCTGTACATCTTAGTACTGCCAGGATGAAAAAACAACTCATTCTTCAACTGTGAATCACAAGGCACACATAACCTCTTCACAAACCTCAAAACACAAACACAAACTTATCCAAGAACTCATGGAAAATTTTATTCATAAGGTCCATGAATACAGCAGGTGCATTGGTTAACCCAAAAGGCATAACTACAAATTCATAATGGCCATATCTAGTACGGAACGCAGTCGTCTGCTTCTTTTACTTTCAACTGATGGTACCCCGACCTCAAGTCAATCTTCGAAAAATACTGAGCTCCCTGGAGCTGACACCACTTCATTCGATGGCCCAACATCTGCTGAAGTAGTTGCAAAGGATTTCACCACCCCTTTCTGCTTGTAGTCTAACTGCTTCCCATCACTCAAGCTCCTTGTCGGACACTCGTTTGCATAGTGACCCATCTCATTGCACTTAAAACATTTCACTAACTGTAAATCAAATTTGTTCTTACCTTCAACTTGATCCTTTTCAGTGCAATCACGAGCCTTATGTCCCATCTTACCACATCGGTAGCACTTCCCAGAATTCAGAAGACATTCCCCAGCATGCCTTTTTCCACATTTATCACAAACTGGAAACTTAGTTCTCTTACCATCAGACTTCTTTGAAGAATTCTTACCTTTCTCCTGCCACCTCGGTCTCTTCTTCTGCTGGTTGTTATAGAACACTTGGTCATCGGCAAACTCCATTTCCACCTTCTCAGCACATCGAACAAGCTTTTCATAACTTTTAAACTCTCGAGAAGCTAATGCCCTTCGATACTTTGGCTTTAATCCTGAGTAAAAACGATTGATTTTACTATCAAGGTCCCGGATAAAATTGGGAGCATACCTTGCCAATCGAGTGAACCTTTCTTCATATGCAGCCACTGAGTCTTCCTCTTGCCTCAATTCCAAGAATTGCTTTTCCATCCTAAGTCGAACAGCCTTAGGAAAATACTTCTCAAGAAACATACCTTTGAAATCATCCCAGTCAAGAGCATCAATCTCATCGGCATCCCTGATATTTTTAACCATAGACCACCACTGATCTGCTTCACCCTCCAAACGGTAAATAGCAAGACTAACCTTTTGATTGTCTGAACACCCCATGACATCAAAAATCTTCTCCAGTGCTTTAATCCACCCTTCAGCTAGCACAGGGTCAGATGATCCTCTGAATGATGGGGGATGTTGCCTTATGAAATGTTCCACCACTGACATGTTCCTCTGCGGTTGATCTGGCTGATCTCGTGCATGGATACCACCGCCATTTATAGCCTGAGTCAACTGTGCCATCACTGCAACAAACTGTTCAGTTCCGATTCCGACCATTTCTGGATGCTGATTCGGAAGGTTATTTCCTTCTGTATGCCTTCCTAGCACTGCCTCCCTGTTTCCTCTGCGGAAAACCATTCTGAACATGGAAATATCTTAGGCGAAGCAACATGGTAATCTGTAAATGCTATATCATTTCAATCATATTATAATTTAACACTTTTCTAACTCCTAAAGTTGTCTAAACCGACCTCTGATACCAACTATAAGGCCCCAGCCTTAAACCTTACTTAATCTTGAGTTATTACAAGATTACACGTTGAGGATCTTTTCGTGTTTAGAGTTTTAGAGAATTAGATCATAAGACTTGCATTACATTCCACATATAAACAAAGTGGTTACATAAAGATAGTATTCTTCATTCCCATCAATGGAACACACATTTAAAATAAAACATGGATTAATTCTTGACACATCCTTGACTCTATCATCTTATCATGTACCTTTCCCTTGACCTGTGAAAAACATTTCAAAAACTTGGGATGAGCATAAAAACTCAGTATGGGTTATAAAAAAAAACATGGAAAGGAAACATGAGTTCATATATAAATAAGAATGAAATCATACTTTACCCATAAAACATAGGCACTTTAACATACCTCATAAAATCATGAATAAATCATAGAAATCATAATATGTAAAGGTAACTTGAGGCATTCATAACATTATTATGTAGGGAGTAACCCTCTTGGTTACGTTTGGAATACCCATCACAGTATATTCCCTAAAATCTCTTCGGAGAAACCTTAACGTTTCACTCCTTCGCGTTACCCAATGCATTGGAGAGCTATAACGGGCTCACCCGCCCTTAGTTTATCACGGAACCACCCGTATTCATAATAATGCCCAAGAACCATAACATAATCATATCACATAAAACATGCATAAAGGAAACATAACATTTCCACATTTCAATCACGAGATATCAATACAACACATTGATATAATAAAAACATTATGAAAACCATTTTCAATACCAAAGTAAAACATGGTATTTATTTTTCTTTTTTAAAAAAAAGGTATGGCTTGTAGAGGAAGCCAAAACTCAAATAACGGTTACGACGGCGGAGAAGTCGTTGTCGCCGCATACGTACGACAAAAACATTCCCTTTTGTCGTTTAGTAAACGCTTCGTATAAAAAAGATTCCTTTTGAGTAAACGTAAAAGTCAAAGGGGTTTATACACCGTATAAAAGAAAGTTGTGTATAAAATAAAATATGCCTCAACGAAAGGAGATTGAGACGAAGTCCCATAAAAAGATAATTTTTAAAATAAAATAGATACATTATGTGTATTCACTATAAGTACACATAAATAAAGTACAAATACAAGATACGACATAATAATATAATGACATAATTTGAAAGTAGGAGATTAACCCAAAGAATGGAAATTGGGTTAAGAAGTTCCCATACCTCGTATCTGACTTGACCCGACCGTTCTTTAAACTCCTGAATAATAAACTTGAGTTAATCTCTACTTGCTTAAGAACCTTTTTCAAGTTCATTATTCCTTTTATACCATGTTATGAACATCATGTAATTATTTAAGTTAATAATGTTCATTTTGTCGGTATTTGGTTCTTAAGTCAAAAATAGACTTCTTACAATTACATGTTGTTAATTTGGTCAATGTTTCATTATATCCAGAATGGTATTCATGATGTAGATATCATATATGTCATATATATCCAGTACATACATGTATTTAAAATATTACATAATCATTTAGAGGTAAGAAATGAAATGCACCGTTCATGGAGACGGTAAGCCGTACGTACGCATGAACGCTACTTTCATTTCTTTGTCATATTAACGGAATTAAAACTAAATGAGACTTATGTATATTTTAATTCCAGAATTATATTCATCATTTAGATATATCATTAATTTTATATATCCATTATATACATGTACTTTTAATAGTACATTACATTTGGGGATAAGAAATGAAATGCACCGTTCATGGAGACGGTAGTCCGTACGTACGCATGAACGCTACTTTCATTTCTATATCATACTTTAATGGAAATAAATGATAATGATATATATAGGTATATTATAATTCCAGTATAACATCATATATAATAACTTTAAATCCATCCTTTACACGTCCCACATATGGCATTAACGAATCACATCACTTTGAGGGGGCGGTAGTCCGCACTTCCTTAAGTGAAGATATCGCGTATACCCATAATGGAAGCCATAAAGGTAAGACACAAATGAAAAATACAGAAGCATAAGTAAAAAATAAACATATTACATATCATATATAAAAATAGTGACATCATAATGGCCACCTTTGAAGGTGTTAAATGAGTATTGAACAATCATCGTTTCGGGAGGCAGAATTTCGCCATCCACGGAAACCGTATGTTCTTTAACCATTTGATGTAGTTTTGTGAGAGTGTAGCTCAAATAAATCTTATAACAACATCCTAGTATATTGAAGATACTGGTGTTGTTACAAAAGAAGTAAATAAAAAGAGTTTAGGGGGTTGGAGAAGAAAAATAAAACAAATGAACATGAGAGAATGAAATACCTTAAAAAGTGTAACTTCTTTTGGTTTGAGCCTAAAGGCTTCCTTTGAAAGGATTCTGCCCAAAGGGAATCCTCTAGGATGAGGAGAGGGATGTGGAGAGAGAAAATGGGCAGGGGTTGGCCGAGCCAAAGGCTTGAAGAGTGTGTGAAATGAAGTAGAGGTGGGGGCCTTTTATAAGGGGAGAGGAGGGGCACTTTTGGAAAGTAAAGAAATATAACTTTGTTTGAAAATGTGTTTCGGTTTTAAAAGGTCCCACATTGATATAATTCGTGGATAAGGTGATAAGGATTCGAAATCCACTCATCCAATTGGTTTTGGCCATGTGTAGGTTTTAGATTTTACATTATCTTTCCATTTTATTTTAATCGTTAAATAATGATGTCATCACTGCATCATTATTATGTCGTAAATAATTTAATTTATTTAATGTCTAAAAATTATAAAAAAAATACTATGATATAGGAAATCTGTTTAGCTTTCCAATGACTATTTATAATCAAAATTTGGGCTTGTATAACCCCACTTAAAAATTGTTTTCGCAAAACATATTATGTTTGTGTCACTTTCACTTTAACATTAAATAAAAATATATTATTGTCATTTTCCAACTAAAGTGGATACATGGGGTCCCCAAGTTAGGCCATGGCTTGTCTTGGTCGGCCATGACACAACCAATGAGGTTGGGACATGTGTCTAGGTCATTTTATATTATTAAAGTATTATTTATACCATAAACTACACTAATTACCACTAATCGCGATTAAAAACTTAATAAGTTACTATTCACCAAAAAATTATTATAATCTCATTGAACCACATTTTACTTCTTAATGACAACCATGTATGTCGGATTTTCAAAATTCAATACACATTAGTGGTAAACTTTCATTTAACTGAAAAATCAGTTTGCTTGATTACCACTTAGTGGTTTCACTATTCATCAAAAATTGAAGTTTTTCAGAAAATTACCAAAAATTCACCCTAAGCTATATTTGATATTCCGAATTCAAAAATGAAGTCTATTTTACAAAATTCAAATCATATAAGTCACATTAATTAATTTAATAATTAATTCCCGCTGCCAGGGCAAATAGCGTGTTTTTACAAAAAATTAAGTATCAAAAGATTGACACCAGTTTAAGTCTAATTTCAAAGTGAAATTGATTCCAATGACCACCATTGGATAAAATGGTAAAAATATTTTCTAATTTCACTTTAAAACCAATTCAAAATATAATCTAATCATATAAATAAATTATATCAAAAATAGGTTTTGAATTAAAATGCAACATTTTACACTATTCATAAAAAAAATGAACTTTATCAGAAAGGTACCAAAAATTACACAAAGTAAAATTTGATGTCCCGATTCTTAATAAAAGTTTTATTTGGTCCAAAAGAATGTATAAGAGTGATCAAAACTATATTTAATGACGGTTCACCATTAAAAGGTGATAAGTGAACCTTTAGTGAAAATTAGAGTATAAAAGCCTAAAATTGAACTCTTTCCGTATTTTAAGCCTTTATCTTTTATTGGGTAAATGTAAAAACATCTAAAAACATATCTATTCATATTTTAGTTATTTCTATTCATTCCCGCCAGTACAACGGCTACTTGTTAACTAACATAATATTATTATATTACTAGTGTGCTACGTAAGTTTCAAAGAAACTCATCGTTGCGTATCGGGTACGCTATCGAACATAGCAACCCCTTTTAATTAAAATTCATATTTAATTCTCTAATATTAATAAATATGAAAATTATTTATTCTTTAATTACCTGGGATGTTACAAATGGTGTGACAGAGGATTCATAAACCACAACTCCATTAGGTTCCTCAATGATCTGGGGGCGCCTATGTGGCACCACCTCTTTAAATGCCGAAAAGATTTCGTTGGTTCATGATCTTGAGGGAGCACCTCCCCCAATCCACATTTCGGAAGCACCGTTGGCCGCCCCCTTAACGGCCGGGTCCACCCTCAAGCGGGATACCACTAGCTGGCCGGCCTGCCTACCCAGTGGGACGCCATTCACAGGCTAGGCCGCCTGCCTGGTGGGCTGCCACCTAGTGGGCAAGGCCGTGCCCCACCGATCGGGTCGCGCCCCACCGTGGGTTGGTCCACACCTTTGCAGGCCTCTCATTACATAGTTTGGGATACCCTTGTGGCCTGCCCATTTTTTAGGGCCACACTATACCTCATCCAATCAGGCCGAGTCTTCCATTGACCTACCCAAACTGGGTCGGTCCAGGTCTGTCTATCACGGTCAAACCAGATTAGGGCCCTACCAGACCTAGAAACACTTAAAGTGCCTTATCTCGAGAATCGGACGTCCGTTTGACGAAGCTTCTGTGGAATTTGGATATATTGAGAGAGAAGGTCCTTTTTAATTACTCCATTATATTTTTGGAGAATCTTGGAGTACGGTCGGTTTTGATCGCACTCGAATATATATGGGCCCTTGGTACTGAATTTTTAATAACGCACAGACTAGGCATCCGGTTGACGCACCGTCTATTGTGTTGGAACCCTTTTCACACAACAGATCATTGGGTTACTTCATCGATAGACTTATTTCTGGTTGATATACGACCCATGGATTGGGGAGCAGTTCTCCGAAGAACACTACGTACGGAACCCTATGACTGGCTGAGACCAGACGACTGCTGACTTTTCGAATCCGAGTGACTCGAATTCCACAGTATGTGATGGGGAGGAGTACCTATACAGGCCATGGTGGGGAGTTATCATTGTATGTAATGGGGAGGATTATGTGATCCAGACAAGATGGGGGAGAAACTCTGTGTTACCTAGTAGGCTCATCGTACGTGATGAGGAGGAGTACCTCAGCCGATCAATGTGAGTGGTAAGCGCTTCTGTGTGACGCGACATTCCCAATGTACATGATAGAGGAAGAGTTCAAATTAGCCGAGGTGTTTGAAAATGCCACTGTGAATTATACCTGTTCCTAGGCCTAGATAATCTGTGGCTGGAAATTAGCATTCATAGAAATCCGGTGTGGGTCAACATCATAATCAGGTTATTCTGAGTTGTATACCTGGTCTGAGTTGAGGCTATACATGAATTAGGTCATTTACCTTTGTGGTACTTTCTTCATGGTGTTACTTATTTGGTACTTCTAGCTTTGTTATGTTATCATAGTTGTATACATCCCTCAATTATGATATTAGTATATCATGATACCATAGCTATATGTATGCGCATATACCTAAATAGAGTTGATGTCTCACTTTTTGGTTTTTCCATTGTCGAACATTAGAAGACCTATGGGGCATCATGTTCCCTACTATGTATTATTATACTCACCACTAAAAAAGATTCACCCGCACCTTGTTGTGTCTTGTGCAGATGATGTACAACATTGATTGAGGCTGAGGGAGAGAATCCTCAATTATGATATTAGTATATCATGATACCATAGCTATATATATGCGGATATACCTAAATAGAGTTGATGTCTCGCTTTTTGGTTTTCCCATTGTCGAACATTAGAATACCTATGGGGCATCGAGTTCCCTACTATGTATTATTATACTCACCACTAAAAAAGATTCACCCGCACCTTGTTGTGTCTTGTGCAGATGATGTACAACATTGATTGAGGCTGAGGGAGAGAATATTTGACAGTTCTTTGTGGTGGACAATTTGGTGTGACACGACGCATGGACTAATTATCATGAGCTATACCTACCCTTCATGTTGGATCCCGGGTGGTCCATTTGGCGTGGTGCGATACTGGGACTACAGATCGTGAGTTGTACATACCCTTCAAGTTGGATCCAATGTGGACGATCCAAGAGCTGCTTTTCCATTTTTCAGTTGTATTAGTCCATTCAATTGTATTAGTACATTTCCATTGTACTCGTACAATAATTTGTGCTTGTATTTCGGCCCCTTTTACTTTAATCACTCCCCTTTTAGTACAACAGTTTACTTGAATGTTGCTTCTTATTGTTTTCTCGGATAGAAAATTCATACAGGTTTAAAGGCAATGTCTTCTTGTTTTAGGGAATATGCCTTTCGGTGCTAGACTCCAACCACTGGACTATGGATGGAGGGATTGTGGTTGTCGTGACATGGGCCTAGTGGGATGGGACATGACATATAATCATGTCACTAGCACCATATTCCATCAATAAAATATCAATCATTTATACATCATTCCCAATTTATAATATCCAGGTGGCATAAACCTCAACTAAAAGATTCACCATTGGCCTGAGGCCTGATTTATTGAGCAATGGTGGAATCCATCCTATTATAAATAGTCACTATCATCTCAATAGTCAATGTCTTATGTTATAAAACTAATAATCCTCCCATAATCGCAGCCCATGACCTCAGGTGTAACAGCATGACCCATCCCCTAACTGATGGTCCCAACAGTCTCAAACAATTGTCCATCTCCATCAATATGGATTTATATAGTTATCACCAGCAATATAACTGAAGATTAACACCACCCCCGGGGCTGAATTGTCTTTTGGATCCTCTACATGCAAAGAGTGGTCAAATCCAGCCAAACAAAGTCATGTCTATCTACACATGATTTGAATGGTGTATCATACAAATAATGGTGTGATACAATAACAAAAACAATTAAAAACACATCATATATTTCCACATACACCTACATCTATATGGCACAATCTGGATGGTCAACACCATCCCATGTCCCATGATACTTGACCCCATCCTAATGATCTGATCAGCTCAATTTGATAACTATTTCATATCAACCTAGTGATCAACATCACCTAATGTGGACATGGCCATCTTCAACCTGACAACCTCATCACCTCAGTCTAGGTGATCAGCATCACCTCAATCCTCAGTCCTCTACAATAAAATTCCAATAGAACCATTAATTTTAATATATAAAATTCAATTCAATTTAATTTTCACACCCAACCAAACCCCCTAAGGTATATATACCTTAAAATTGATCAATATAATTTTGTGAACTAGGCATTCCCAATTCCATCCCATATAAACCTTTTTTTAATTTATAACCAACCTTAATTTAATTACGGAATATGTCAGACTACCCTCAGGGGTGTGTATATAACACATTCCAAAAAAACGTCTAAATTCAAGGTGAAATATAGGTACCACATAAATTATAATCAAAATAACTCTCTCTTCTGATATTTGCCTCTAACATGTGCCTAATGAGGATAATATTTTATTATAGAAGAACAATATAAAAATAGGGGAAATGGTCCAAATTGATATAGAATCTTGTATGGTATGATAAATAAAGAAAATTATTGTGAATTATTAAATGTCTAATATAGATGAATCATTATCCACAAATAGATCAAGTATAAGAGTCTAGATTGGGAAGATAACTCTTATCCTAGAGTAGGAGGAGAATTGGGAAGCTCCTATGAGTGTCATGTGAATTGGAGAATAATAAGGAAGAAAAAAATAATTAAGGAGGGGAAATAATAAAATTTTACAAATTTTATTGTGCCTCATGGGTTGGACACATAGGTTTTCCAACTGTGCACTAACCATTCGATTCCCACTATCCAAACACCATATGTAAACATATTTGGAAAACGTTTTTAAAACCATGTGTAGATACTTGATAATTCCACTATTTAATATTTAATAGTCCTTACAATTTCATATGTAACAACATGCATGGTTTTTCAAACCATGTTCAGTTCCATTGGACAGTCAAAATGATTCTCCTAGTAGGCTGTAGTGTTTTTCCAAACTATGAACCTCAGTCTATGTGTAACCAAAAAATGGTTTATAGTATTCAATGCACCTGAAACTCACCTAAATTCACTAGGAACGTTTCAAGACTTATACAAAATCTAAAAATTGGTCTTTGTTAAATCATGCTCTCAGAAATAGGTTCCAAATCCCCAAAATAATTTCCTCTCTCTTGTTAAAATAAAATATAAAAAAAAGTTTTTGATTTTTGACCATCTCAATAACCATGGATTTTATGATCTCCCATAATTAACATAGCAGATCCTAGAGTTATAATGAATTACACATATATTTTAAAAAATATACCCATCTCATTTATATTTCCTTGTTCTACACAACCAGTCACATGTAAATTCCCCTAGTGGTGCTCCCCGTCTTAGTAATTACGATCCTTGTCACTTCAAGACCAAAAAAACATATGATGGTGACACCTACCATCCTTAGAATAAAATGTCTTCCCTTGATGAAATATTATTCTCAGAACTCATCATTTTCTAAAAAAGAACCCATGTCACATTTTAAACCAATAATGTCATGCATCTCTTTTAATTCCAAAAGGTACATATGTTCTACAAGACACCCATAATAACCCAAATCTCACAAAATAACCATTGATCATATAACTCATGAGATGCTCAAAATAATCCATGATACTATAAATATAAATATATATATATATATATATTCATTCCAAAAAACATTTTGATTCCATTGAACTTCATATAAAACCATCATCATTGATGCCCACAATCACTAACAGTTCCAAAACACCTCATAAATATATATCACACATCATAAATTATTCTAACCTACTAAACAACACCTAGTTTTCCAAAAATAAATACTTATGTGCCTCATACAGCAAACTAGAAAAATCATAAAACAAAAAAAAATAGATTCCCAGCCACTCCCAGAATGTACCTTAAACTATCATTAGATTCCCAAACCACTCTAAAGCTATCAGCTCAACTATGTTCACCAAGCTTGAAGTTGAACTACCTGAGGCCTAGAAACCTAGTGTAGCATCACCAAATACTAGCGAATAGCATCATTGATGGATCCCACTATCTCTTATATGACCACTAAATGTATTTTAATCTCTACTACCACCTTAGGGGACCACTCCCAGACAATCCTTAGATCCCTGAGTCTCACCATTTCCCTTGCCATCAGCTGTCAAAGAACAATTCCTATAGAACGTATCAATATGGTCTATCTAGATGCATTCCCTACACTCCATCAGTACCCAATCACACTTGGTTTTTACATACCATGGATGCCTGAATTGGAAGCACACCATTGAATACCCATTCCTCGATGGTCTGCCTAAATCATTGGCATGGCTTCCCTCCCCGAGCATAGTAGGTTAATATTGCATCAATTCCATGAAATCCACCACCTACCTTTACTAATGTATCCTCTTGATGGTGATTGATGAATTTATAGGCTCTATCCACTCTCAATGTCTATGGAATAATGAGAGTGGATAGAGCCTACAAATTCATCAAAAACGTCAAAGGATTTTCTGGGAGTGGTCCACTCTCAATGTCTATGGATATAATGATGAATTTGTAGGTTGTATCCACTCTCAATGTCTATAGAATAATGTATCTTTTTGATGCTCCACTAGAAGGTGTATATGTGAAATAATGATGAATACCATCAAAAAAGGTCAAAACACATGAATATATATATATATATATATCATATATATGGAATCTTTTAATAGGCAACTCATTTCAACACCATTACACTCCCCTACCACAACCTGTTACAAGACATCCGACCAAAGGAGCCCTTACCAACCCATATCTTGGTTAGGTATCTTGAATCTTATCGCCACATATAACCCCTTATATCTCACATTATATTTAGGAATCACATGTAATCCAGCCTCAAGGCCCACTTTATATCCACATCAGAGTTTGAAATCATATTTAATATAAATCAATATAAGGTGGATGAGTAGAATGACACCCAAGGGGAAATCAAATCAACTATAAAATCAAAAAACATACCCTCAATTTTCTCCATGGTAAATGTGGAATGTCTCCCATTCATTGGCCTACAAGAAACAAAAATCAATCTCTTTCCCTTGTTTCATTAACATACTAGTCACCGGTCAACAATATAATATATAGTAATACCTAAACAAACAAAGAATTAGATATAATTTATAACACTTTATCCATGATTATCATTTAAAAAATTTATTGGGATGTTGTAAGGAAAAAATAAAAAGACCATGTCTAATACTATTTATTTCTTCCCACCCTATATGATACTTTGAACAGTGCTCTAGGTCGGTTGTTCACTAGGAATTATTCTTGCCCCCCACACAACATAGGATGCCGACTACCTGGGAGGGTGTAAATAGGTTATAGTAGAGAGACTATACACTTTTCTAGTGATCACAATAATTTCCTATATATAAATATTGATGTGTAAGATGAATAATACACCGCAGATGAAAAATTTAACTTGTGGAAGAATAATACACAATAGTAGTCTTAAACAACCTCGAAGGAATAATACCATTTGTACTCACACATAATATTTCATAACAGGTCAAACACAATAGATAATCTTGGTTTCCCAAGAATGATCATCACTGTACGTATATATAAATCACGTTTAATGTCAAAATAATGTCTATATGGAAACTCCAGTCATTATAGAGGATCCAAAATAGACCAATACCATACATCGCAGGCCTATGCTATAACTCGATCACTGTAGTCATGATCTTAACCTTGAATCCTTAACAGATCGAAAATGAATAAGGCCTACACATGTATGAAAGGGACCTTGTAGTGTGTGAGAATGACCTCAGTAAACTCACACCAACATGTACATTTCTTAAAACGTTATCTATGTTAGAATATAATGAATATAAATAAAAATTCATTACACACATGAGTAATAATATTGCCATACTAGATTACTCAACCTCCAAAAGGGAGAATTTTACCATCTTTTTCCATCATCAATATAAGTTTGATCACAAACCCATAATTATATATGTGGATTTCAACACATGTCTGTATATCTATTATTGCATTGGAGGGAATCCACGGTTTAGTGCCCAGGGAATCCATTGAAAAAATTTATATCCAGTGAACCCTCAGGTTCTTCCTATATTCATTTCACCAATACCGCATTAAATGAAAAAAAATTATGGTTTCCTTTTGTAATGTCCAATAAATATGATCACGATCCCATGGACCTCT
This sequence comes from Viscum album, assembly GCA_963277665.1. Taxonomy (NCBI): domain Eukaryota; kingdom Viridiplantae; phylum Streptophyta; class Magnoliopsida; order Santalales; family Viscaceae; genus Viscum; species Viscum album. Next base: position 2,014,696,015 of record OY728157.1, read on the forward strand.
GCATTATGTTTCCCCCATCACTCCAAGCTTGATTTCCTGGTCTATGATGATATTCATCCTCCAATAAAAAATCACCATTAACAGAAATTCTAGCATCCTGAGGTATGATGATTAACATCCTCCCATAATCCTAAACCACGTCTTCTGTTGTAACGATCATCCCTGACCCCAGTTGATTAACTCAATTTCATCAACTAATTGTCTCTGAATATTGATGTGGCTTTAAATGGGGATCACCACCAGAATATCTAATGGTCAACACCATCCACTAATACTCTTTGTAATCATGGTTCATTACCCTCAACAAGTTGTTAATACCACCACATTTGTGTCCTATATGTGTTAAAAGGACTCTAATACCACATCAACCAACTAATAATGACATAATATCACCAAAAAAACCAAATACCCATCATATGGACCCTCTTTCCCATTAAACTATATCACTCAATCCTGATTTCCATCACCATCCCATTTCGCAATATCAATTTACTCATACTAATGATAAAATCATCTCAATATGATGACTATTTTACTTAATCCCATTTATAAACATCATCTCTTTTCTATCATGTTAATCCCAACTAAAAAACATCTTCGCCTTAGCCCAGGTGATCAACAAAACCTCTATCCTCTAGCATCTCCCTTCACATTCCCATGAATCCAAGAAAATAAATATAAATATATATATATATTATTTAATTACATTTAACTTATACACTCATCCTAACTTTACCATGTTAAAATATTTTAAACTCGGCCAACATAATTTTTACGAACATGGAATTCCTAATGACATCCCATACTATCAAATTATTAATTTAAGAACATCCATTAATATAATTAATTTCCCTTTTAGACTACCATCATTGGAGTATATAAAACACCCCAAACAATACCCAAAAAATCAAAGAGAATGGTCCATACCAGAAACATGATACTTGTATGTTCTCACTCATATCATATCTTCTTCTAGCATGAGCCAAATTGGAAGATTTTTTTTAGATCAATGTATGTATCCATCCTTAAAATTTACATATTCATGTTATTTAAATACTATAAATAAATTTCTTTTCTGGACTATCTTTTAGATTTATTGTTTTAGTGAAATTGTAATATCTCTTTCATAGTAAACCCATTCACTACAAGTAGACAGTTATACTCGGTATAAATTTTTTTCACTGAAGAAATCCCATTGAAAATTAAATATTGTTTATTTTCAGGATGTATCTTAACAATTTTATAAATGACCTAAATGTTGTACATACTCTTCCTTAAACCCTTCTAAAAACATTTCAAAACATTGATTGAGAAAAAAACATAGTACGAAACTTAATAGAATGGAAACCATTAGTCCAAGGAAAACTAAAAAAATATTTCTTTAATAACATACATTTCTTACCATAAAAAGGAATCATTATTTCCAAAGTCTCACTATCTTACCTTTTTTATTGTCAAATTTTTTTCCGTGAAAACTCTTATGAAATAATATAAAAGATAAGTGGGTAACAAATGTAATAATTAAATTCAAATGGATTAACTAGGAAGTTGACTTACATACATGTAATTCTGAAAAATGGAATAAGCATATGACCAACTTCCATAGCCAATTCATCGTTGGTTATAACATAACCACACATACATGGTTTATCACAGAACCAACATTCATTAGTTTATCACATATCCACCCATGAAATTTCCAAGTACCATTATATAATCATAAACCCAAATTATTTAAATTTTAAACAAGTCACTTAAAAAATATCATTTGAACACATGTGAATATATTTCAAGTTATTTGAATAACTATTCCATTCTCAAAACCCATTTAAAACATTTAAAAATTGAATTTTAAATCATATTGTCTCATATCACGTTGATTTTTTTAATGAAACACCAAGTTAGCATTTTAAAAAATTATTTTCTAAATAAATAAATTCCTAGAAACCATTTGGGAAAAATTGACATAAAAGAGAACAATTTATAGGAATAAATATTTAAAAAATTTAAACGGTTATTTTTAGTTTACGCGTCCATTTAACCGAGTATGAATCAACACGTAAAATATTTATCCAACAGAATATTAAAATTATTTTATTTATTTACTTTATTGATAAATTTATCAATTTTTATATTTCATTTTATATTAGTTTCTATAATGTTTCAACTAATACATAATTATTTAAGTTCCCATTAGACGTTTTGGCAGTATTCCGTACATGAGTCCAAATAGAATTTGTCATTATGTACATAGTAAATGATTAAATAATTAAATCATATCTATAAAATTATTTAGGAAATAATAATAAAATTTATACATCAAATATACCTTTAAATAAAAACATATATCAATGGTTTTGGGAAATAAAAAACCTTATAATCATTGATACTGTGGGTTGTACAAACGCATGAGAAACATTTCCATTTTTCAATGATAATTTTAGAAATAAGGTATGTATTATTTTATCTTTTAAGAATGTTAATAATATAATTAATTACATATTAATAATTTAAATATATATATATATATCATTCAAGTAATTTGGTGATTAATAATGCATCACATCGCATCGTGGAGGTGATAGTTCAAATGTATGTTCGATTGATGTTATCATTTTCATGTGTAGGGAATGTTTTGAATATAAATGATATAAAATATTTTAATAATGATAAATATGTCATTAATATAATATATAAATATTAATTCTATATTTATAAATATTATTTAATGATGGTGATGGAAATTAAATTGTATTGGTTTGTGTGGCGATAGATCACTGCACACATTAAATATGATTATTTTCCAATTTGATTGAAATGGAGAAGAATTTAAGTGATGATATTAATATAATAAATTATAAGTATATTTTCATACTATATTTATTATTTCATCATGGTGTAATAATATTTTATGGAAGTGTAAGAAGAAATAAAATAGAAACACTTAATTAAAAATGATACCTCTTCTTCAGACGATCTCATTTCATTAACACCTTTATACTACTATGCTCTGCCTAATGCCCAAATTAATATATTTATAATGATTTTAGGGATTCTAGGAAGGTATTTTAGTAACTATTGGCCAATATAAAATGTGTTTAGGTATGATGAATTGGTAATAATGGGTTTGTTTTTATGTGAGATGGGAGAGTCACTCATATAATTCCTCAAAATATTAAATTAATATTAATTAATTTTCATTTCAAAATGAATCAAAACTATTTTTTTAGAATATATGATAATTTTTATCCGATATATATCATTAAATAAAAATTAGATATGTTTTTTCTATTTTTAAATCCTTATTTTTTTTGTTTTATCAAATATTTTTCATTTTTATTTTTTTTGTGATGTTATTTATTTTAAAATTTGATGGTTAATATAATTAATATAAAATAATAAAATATAAATATACAAGTCATATATAATATGTTAAGAATTTTCACAATAATTTGAATGATTTTTTTATTTTTATGAATTTCATATCATTTAATAAAATTATATTTATTTTAAAATATCAATAATGTCAATTTTGACATTTTTTGTTACAAGAAAATTTAAAAATATCATAATAAAAAGATAAATTCTAAATCAATACATATAAAATATCACCAACTTGTAAAATTAATCTAAAGAAATTCTTTTCTGGAAATATTAATTTAAAATTATATTTATTTTAGAAATTATAATATCATTTATTTGATATTTCCTTTAATTAAATGATTACTACATCATCATTATGAAAACCTTTAATTAAATGATATATTCTCTAAGAATTAGAAATAAATTATAATAAAAAGTACAAATATTTTTTATTCCAAAATACAATATATTTTAAAATATATTTCATATATAATCCCATACTAAAAATGTTTCACTTGTTAAAAACAAAAGTGTGATAAAATTGACTTTTCTTTGAATATAATACTAATTAATTTCATCCAAGTTCCTCCTATTGGACATAAAATCATCCATAGAAAGATCTTGGTAGACTATAAGTCATCCAATAAAATTAGGAAAAGTTATAGGGTAATTTTACAATATTTATAATATAATTTAAACCCTTAATTACATGATTTACCTTTAAACGTGTTAGCAAAAAAGTAACTACTGTTATTATTAATAATGTCCAATAATAAAAGGGTACAATTTACATAAGTAGGAAATTATTATTCAAAATATGGAATCCATTATAATAACTCTTAAAATATAAATTGTAGAAATTTTTTAAAAATTAATCCAATTGACGGAACAAGAAAATGATTTTTTAATTTAAAAAGGTTCAAAAGTTCAAAATGTTTTTATATCCAATTTCAATATAAAATTAATTCTAATAACCTATATAATATTCAATAATAATATATCGATCTAATTATAATTTAAAACTAATAATATATATATGTTTTCAATATAAATTATTTCAATGAAAAAATTAATTAAAATTAAAAATTCAGTATTATTTCACAAATTATAAAAAATGGATCATGTCAGAAAAATACCGAAAACCCATCCAAAGTAAATTTTTAGTCTATAATTTCAAATAATCTGTTTATTTTTCTAATTTAATTTATAAAATTATCAAAATATATATTTAAAACATATGAACCATAAAAATGAGGTAACACAACCTTTTTTTTAAAAAATACACCTTTTATTGGTAAAACTATAATTGTTATTATATCCTGATTAGAAAAGAAATCAGATGGAAGTTTAAAAAAAATATTTAATATATTATTTTTATAGTGTATTAATATAATACAACAATAGTTATATTTTATTTATTTTTATAAAAAACACTTGTTCATATTTAAATAGTTTTTTAGAAAAACATTTACTTTTTATAAAATTGTTTTTACATTCATTTGAATTTAATTTGATAAATAATTAATTACATATAACTATAAAATCCATAATTTCATAATTCTGTTAATCCTATTCATACCCTCAATTATATCATCTATAAGATAACTTTCATATTAAATAATAATTTTTAATTGTTCATTTAAGATCGATGTGGCGAATCATGTATGATATCAAACATATAGATTACTTTTTAAATTAGAGATATTACATTATCTCCCAATTTAATAAATTTGTTCCTATCAAGTTGAACAAGGGATAAAAAACTAGCGGTTTGAATTTTGAAAATACCTTTATTGAAATCCCATATTGAAAAAAATGGTTAAAAACATTAATTTTTAAAGAAAGAAATGGAAGTAAATATGTCACATAAGATAACACATACCGGGGTTCCAAGTAAGAGAACATGGATATGGAAGAAAAAATAACTATCTTGTGTGGATGGAGAGTGATAGAGAACACAATCATGAGAAATATAACAATCACCAAACAACAAAGCTATTATGGGTAAAAAGGTAATTGATATCATATTAAGAAAAGTAAACAAAAAACATTTTTAATTTAGAATAATTTTCATAGTGTTGTGGAATTATTTTAATAAGTTTACTATGATCTTAAGGAAACATACTAACTTGAAAACAATAGTATCATCCTCTAATCAATAGCCACCACAACCAATGTTTTTCTTTAAAATATGAGTATTTATAATGAATTTTTCGCGCCTGAAGCACTGGACCCAATTTCTATAAAATCACATAATCAAAAAAAAATTAATTATATATTTCTCATGTATTTATACATTAACAAAAACCAAAATTATTATGACATGATAAAATAATTCTCCAAAAATAATAAACCATTATATGATAAAAAAACTTTTAATCTTTAAAATTTAACAGTAATACCCAAAGTTCAACATAAACCATTACCCAAATAATATTCCAATAAATTCCTCAAAATAATCCAAACTATAATAGAAACACCTAATTTATAATTATTTAATAACATAGTATTTGAAGATAAATTTTTTACTTTTATATCTAAATAACATTAATTACTCTTGAAGCCTCATACAAAAAATTAATTTCCAAATTATGATTCATGATATGATAACCTTTATCATAAATAACATAAATCACTAAATGTCCAATATTAAATAATATATTATTCTAGAAACATAATTCATCATGTATTCCTAAAATATAATATAATAGTATTCTATTTAAATTTATCATATAGGATTATCAAAATAGAAAATGTCTTTTGAAATGATATTCCTCACATAATATCAATATATGTTTTTAAAATATGATAAAAAAATATTACCAAAATAAAATTATTCTAATTACAAAAACTCATCAAACTAAAAATAAAAATTCATTATATCCTGGTACATCACATAAGGAAATGGTAGAAAATAAACCTTCTCTCCCTTCAATTTTTGTTAGGATTCTCATTCTCTTCTTTGACGTGATGAGTTTCCACACATCTTATGGGCTTTTCCTTTTTCTAAAACTATATAATTCATAAAACATTACCAAAATATGATAATGTCTTTAAAAATTACAATAATATTTTTAACCTAAAAATTTATCTCATTCCTTTCATTTTGCATCTGAAAAAGTAATCACCCATAATTATCTAATAAATTCTTTTCTCCAAAATTCCATTAGTCACCTTAAATTTCATAAATTAAAGCATGAAAAAGTGGTCTCTAAGAAATTAAAATTATTAAATACCCAAAATTTATAAACTTATTATAATATCACTAACATATAAGAAAAACTCATAATATTCAATGTTATCTAAACAGTTCTCTGATTCGAACTATAGTGAGCCATCCTTAAAAATTACATAAAATTGTTATTTTTAAAAAAGAAATCAATTTCCTTCCGCAAAGATATATTAGGTTTTCTGTTTTAGATAACTTGGAAAAAACTCTTACATGGTAAACCCCTAAATTAAAATTTGAAACTTACATTTAGTATCGATTTATTCATTAAAAGAACCCCTTTTAATTTAAAACATGGTTTCTCTTCATGACATATGTTGGAAATTTTATTGATTACCTCAACCTTGTCCCTACACTTCTATAAACAGTATGCATTTTTTTTCAAATAATGGGATGAGGACAGAAGACCAGTAAGTAACTTAATGATGCCAAAAAAGACCAGTATGTTTCTTAAAAGAATTTAAATCAATTATCTAGTGAAAAAAACCATTATGTATTTTCAAAAAACATACCTTTTTACCATGAAAAATGAATCATTAATTCCAAAATCTTATTATCATGCCTTTGGATAAATAAAATTAATTTCATAAATTCTCATGAGGAAACAAATAAAAGAAAATAAGTCACTTGGTGGATAATTATAATCAAATGGAATAATCATTCTTTCAAATTCCATACATGTCACTTTTATAATTTCAATATCCATAAATATGACTTCTATATCTAATTAATTGTAAGTTATAACATAACCACCCATCATGGGTTATCCCAGAATGAAACTTCATTATATTATCACGTAACCACCCATAAAATGTCATGGTACCATTATATATTACTAACAAATAAAATCATTCAATTTTTAACATGTCATTCATGATATATCTTTTTCACACATAAGAAAATATTTTATGTTATTGAAATAACTAAACTATCATAAAAAGTCCTTTTAAAATATTAAGAAATATATTATCAAATGTAACTATCTCATTCCAGATTGAAATATTTGATATTAAGTAAAAATTATCATTTTAAAACATTTTTTTCTATATAAATACATTCATAAAAATCATTTTGAAAATATGGCCATAAAATATAAAATTTTGGATGAATGAACATTTAATACATTTAAATTTTTGTTTTTCTGTTAAAGAGTCCCTTACCCCGAGTCCAACTCATCAACTACAATATTTTCCATCCAAAATAATAAAAATATTTTAATTATTTAATATCATGCGATCGTTTTTAAATTTTATTATACCTTTTATGACACTTGTTATCATGTGTTAAAAATTACTTATTTATTTAAGTTCATGTCAGAGGTTTTGACAATATTCAGTACATGAGTCCAAAATTACTTTGGTATTGTGTCTATTTTCAAAGTGGACCTAATTATATAATCTATAAAATAATATTCATGAACTAATAATTACTTTTATATATCAATTAGACTTTTAAATATAACCATCCGTGTATAGTTATGAAAAATGAACAATGTTATAATCACTGAGATAGTATGTTGTACGTACAAATGAGTAACATTTCCATTTTTGAATGATCATTTTGGATAAAAGGTAAGAATTATTTTATCATAATAGAATGATCATAATATAATTAAAATAATATTAATCAATTAAATAAATATATATATAGATATATATATCAATAATGTTATGTTTGGATGACAAATGAATCACATCACTTCATGGCAGTGATAATTCACACATACACAAAAATGATGTTATAATTTTCATGTGGATGGAAAGGTAAGATTATAAATGATATAATAAAATTTAATAATGATAAATATGTCATTAATATCATATTTAAACTTTAATTCCATCATTATAACCGGTCATGAGAGATGGTGTTGGAAAATGAATTATATCGGTCTATGGGGCAGTACTTCTCTGTGCACATGAACGATAAATCATTTTCCATTTGATAGAAGTGAAGATGGGTTTATGATATTATGTTAAGATAAAAATATATCAATATATTTTGGATACATTAATTATTATTTCAACATGGTTGATTAATATTTTTAGGAATAAGAAGATAAAATAAAATAGTAAAACTTTATTAAAAATAATACCTCTTCTTCAGACAATCTCCTTTGATTATCACCTTAATGCCTATAAGATGAGTAATCCTTAAAAACTAAGAGATATAGAATGTGGGTAATGATTATAGGAAGGTATTTTTATATAATATCTTAAAAATATGGTTTTATGTGTGAATAAAAAGATAATAATTAATGTCCTTTTAAAGGAGAGGGGAGGGGTACTCTTGGAATTATTTAAAAAATTTAATTAATATAAGTTAAATTTATACTCCAAATGGATAGAAACTAACTTATTTTGATACTAAAGTGGTTTTGTATTGAATAAACTTCGTAAAATTAAAATTATATATTGGTTGAATATTTTTTATTGCTTTTCATTTTGATTTATCCATTATTTAACCTTTTCAATTCTTAACAAGATATCGTGTAATTTACTCATTGTTGGATAATATAATTATATAAAATGAAAAACAACAAATAAATGAGTCACTTATTACCTTTAATTTTTTTTATCCCAATATATAGGCATATTTTTTTATTTTTATGATTTTTATATCATTTAATAAAATATTATTTATTTTCAAATATCATTATTGTCATTTTTGACACTATTCATTACATGAATTTAAAAAATATCATTACAAAAAGATGAATTAAAAACAATAATACTAAAACATAAATAACATGTTTGTGTAGTATAAAAAATTCATGTATGACATTAATAATTAAAATTATATATATTTTATTTTTTTTAATAATAATTATCTGATACTTCCTTCAATTAAACAATTACTCCATCATCATTGTGAATGAGATTAATTAAATTATATATTCTATAAAAATATAAAAATTAATTATCATGATATATATAAAAATTTTATTTTCCAAAATAATATTTATTTTCCAATAGATGCACTATATGACAACATATTAAAAATAATTCCCTTCATAAAAAGAAAAGTTTGAAAAATTGGCTTTTATTTAAATAAAATACCATAAAGAAGTATAGTGTCCTAAAAGTGGATCCAATTGGAAATAAAATAATTCCATTGAATAAATATTTCAAAGATAACTCATAAAATTAAATTTGGTCAAGTGTTATCGTAATTTAATAATATTTATAATTGTTTACCCAAAATTACCCAATTTACCTTTACCTGTATTAATATAAATGTTGACCACCATGTTTTAGTGATCACCCAATCACGATTCTAATGTTATTAATGAGTTTCATGTTTACTATAATAATATCATATTCTGATCCAGGTGACCAAATTTATCTATGTTTGGAACTCCATTTAGGTTGACACTACCTACTCGAGACACAGTTGTCCTGTATCAAAATCATGCTAAGTATGTGATGTCTCTTGGATATCACAGTACTAGAATCATGTAACATTGGACTAAAAAATTTAAATAGAATAAGAAACCATAAGTTGAAACCACATTAGGGTGCCATACCACAAGAATGAAATATTGGATAATTATGATATACACCCAAATAACTCAAGGCCAAAATTATACCATAAACACAAAATTTCATTTTAGTCTTCGTAACCACTAGACCACACACTATCAGACCTCATACCTCCAGACAATACACCACCAAACCTCACAATGCCAAACCAGACAACACAAGTCAAGACACTTCTAGCATAGTGTAAATTTTGCTATGTATAACACACCACCGATGTCATAATGCAAACATTATTCTTTTAAGCGATACATCACTAGTTTAAGACATGAAAACTATTTCCTCCACTTATCATTTTAAATCATTATATTGAAATGGAAATTTTTATTGAATTTAAAACTATGCACTATTTTATTTATTGTATCTCGATTGATTGATGTAGAGAATTAATCATAGTTTTAGGCTATATAGTTTGAGATGACCACTATTCTGGATATTATGCTTGCTGTTATAGTAGATAAAAGTGTCGTACACTCCCTTATCAATTTGTGATAAACAAATAGGTGCATACAGACTGATGAAAAAAGATGTTGTGGGGAAATGAAAAATTGGGATCTTGAATTTCCGGTAAACATGAAGATATCACCTGCAGCAAACATTCAATTGGAATCCAAACTACACATTTACATCTACTTCATTCTTCCAGTCAGAGAACAAGAGTAACAAAAAAGTCTATTTCGATAATTATTTTTTATAGAACCAAACTAAAGCTTCATTGCTGAAACAAATCAAGATTCAAAAGCTGTATTGAATCGGACCGAGAACTTGTAAACTATAATTTTATGGATTTATCATTTCTATTTAGTTTAATTACTTTTCAATAGTTTGCACAATACTATGTTTAATATACAGACAATGTATCCTATTCTAAATTGAAAGATACTCAATATCTTCTCAAATCCCATTTTTCATTATTTCACCTAAAGATAAGAGTGGTAATGGTCCTTTTCTAGAATGTTTTTGTTTTCTCCCATGAATAGAAATGTAAGAGATCATGTGTGACCTTAACGTTGTGCTAAAAACTGTAAAAACGCAATCCAGGTTGTGGATCATTATGTTTATTTTATATAAACTAATTTTCAGTGGGTGATTACCATGTGAAATATACTTTGTCTCGAATTGATATAAAACATGTTGTATGGATTCCTCTTATTGTCTGTTTTATATTGGTTTTATTTTATTTCTACCATAAAACATAATTTTTTTAACTGTAATCAAAATATATACTTTGATAGTATATCTTCATTTGTTTTCATATTGTATTTCAATAATGTACACTAAATTCAAAGGATTGAATAATATCGTATATTATTCATTATAAACCTTATTAATCAATGAGAAATATATTTAAATATTTTTATCTATATCATACTACTTGTTTAGATAAACTTTTTTGTGTTTAAACATTTAGAGGATTTCAAAATATTCCAATTTAGAGAGAAAATTTTATTGGGAAGTCTATTCAATCTATCTATAGATACTCACTCCATCCAACATTTGTTACCGTAAAATTTTCACCCATTAGAATTTAATTTTTTCCAAATTTTTTAATTGGAATTTTACTTTCCATTTAATGATCTAAAATTTTTGTCATTTCTATATTTTTTTCTTTAAAATGGAAAATCAACAAGAATGTTCCTCTACTAATAGACCTCTCTTTTCAATGGAACAAATTATTCTCAATGGATGATTAAAATGAACATTCATATATAAATCTTGTGTTTTGATATTTTTTATACTATAGATAAAGAATATGCTATACCTAACTCTTATAAAATCTATTGGGATGATGATAATAATGTTAGATTTTGACAATAATTGTAAAGTAATGAATTCCCATTACTTTCCATTGGGATATGAGTAATTTAATCGGATTTATGATGTAAAAATGCTTTTTATATATGGGACACTATCTATTTCCCATAATGAAAATTAAAATGTTACATATATGAGGATTAATAAATATACTATTAAATATGATTATTTGATAATGATGCATGATGAACTCATTTCTGAAAGGTACTATAGGTTCATTGAAATTTTCAACACAATGAGCTAACTTGGATATCATATATCAGACCAGGATCAGATTATGAGACTTATAATATGCACACTAGAATGATCGAGAGGGACATCAGTTTCTTTTAAATAATCATGTTACATAAGTAAACTAACTATGATGGTGTTGGTTGGAATGATTATGATGTATGAATAAAAATTGAAGGTATGTCGTGAAGAGTATAAGGAACCTAAAATAATTTTAATTAATTACAATAATAATTATCCTAGAAAAATAAAATTAAAAAAGGAAAACAGAAGGCACAATCTTCTACCTCTACTGAGAGTGAATCACCCATTGATAGTGTTGAGGAGGTAGATCATCTAGAAAAAAGATTCATGAATTTTTAGTGAAGGAAAAAGATCTTTAGGAAGACAAATTATAAAGTTATGTGTGATAACCAAGGAAATTGGAATAATTTTTGGATGAAATTTTATTATTCTAAAGAATTTGTTTACTATGAATAAATGTTTAAAGGTTACAAAAAATATGATATTTTAAATCTAAATTATAAAAAGAAATATGTTGACAATGATAAAAGATAAAAAAAGGCCAAGTTGGAAACCTGGAGTGCATTTGAAGATAGCTACAATGACTCACATACATCACCTATAAATATACTAGATAGTTGAAACATTTGTTTTATGACTAATGTCATGGAGTTACATAATTTATATATTATTTATAGTATTTTTCCCATGAATGTATTTGATAATTCTGACAATGAACAACATGATGATGATAATTTGTCAAAGGAATAATTATTTGAATACTATAACATTCAATATGATAAATTTATTTAATTAAAGGATAAGTATAAAAGTCTTAATAGACAACATGCATAATATGTAAATATACAATTTTAACATTCTATAGAAAATAAAAAAAAAGCAACTGCTCAATGATAATATTGAACATAGACTATAAAATGATAAATTATTGGAATTCTTTAGAAATTTTACAAATGGTAGAAATACACTCACACAAATCCTGGGAAAAAAAGTTTCTCCCAAATTGGTTACTAGATTAGGATATGAACTAGGTAAAATAAGAATATCTAAAAGTACATTTGGTCCAGATTCATGACATCAAAGTTCAACTGTTAATAATTATTCAAAAGGAAAAATATTGTTTTATATAAAAAAGTTTTTAGTTCATTTATTGGAATCCCATTATGAAAAAGTGGGATCCAAAATCATTTATTACTTACATTTTTGGTCCCAAATAGATTTTTAAAGAAAAATCATTTCTTGTTTAAAACTTTTATTATTCGAAAAATTATTGAAGAACTCCAGTAGAAGTTTATAGTACTTGGATAGTGGTTGTTCATGAAATGTAAAGGAATATGATTCATGTTTCAAGTGTCTCATAATGTATTATGATGGAAATTTCATCATTTGATACAATGAAAAAAGAACTATCATCGTCCTATGTGATTTTATTAAAACAAATCACTTATAATTTCTAATGTTTTATATATTGAATGTTTAATGAATTAGAGGAATAAAATTAAAAAGTTGTGTATTGATGGTTTTATGTTACACAAAGGAATGATTATTTAAATGTTTTTTATTCTATTATGTATTTAATTTTTATTTCATTTCAAAAATACAATGTTTATGTTTTAAATTTTAATTATTATATTTCTTAAAATGATTCTTTATTATGTTCCCTTCAGAAAGAGTCATGGATTTGACATTGGATTCTAGTTCATAGAAACATTCATTCTATTATAAATTTAATCAGAAAAGGTTAGTTTTGGATCTAATTAAAATTGAGTTCCCAACTGATAAATTCTATAACCCATGTCAATAATGGAAAAAACAATGTTTCTTTTTAATTAAATAATGAACTATCAACTTATGAAACTCTTGTGTTGGTTTATATGTATTTTTCTGGACCTTCTTGGGTAATAATTCATAATGGTAATCACTTTGACTATGTTATTATAGATGACTTCTCTTCACGTACACAGTTATATTTTCTGGATCCTAAAAGTAAAGCATGATCATACTTCACCAAGTATGTTAAGTCCTAATAAAATCATAGTGGACATATTTTGAAGACCATAAGGAGATATCTTTTATGTTAGTTTAAAAATTAAGATTTTGAGTCATCTATCACAAAAAATGGCTACACTCATATATTCTATACTCTTAGTAAACCCCCAAAAGAATGAAGTAGTTGATAGGAGAAATACTATCTTACAAGGGATAGATTGAACTATGTTAATTGAGTATGATCTATATATCTAATTTTGGTTAGAATCTTTAAATAATGCATGCTATATCATTAATATAGTTTTGATCATACCAATCCTTAATAAAACTCATTATTATTTGTGAAAAAATAGAAAACCTATGATAAATTCTTAACTTTTTTGGTTGAAAAATCATTACTCTTAACACAAAAGATAATCCTGGAAATGTTTCTTCTATAATCGATGAAGGAATTTTCTTGGGATATTCAATCACTAGCATAGAATTTAGAGTTCTCAATAAGAAGACAAAAACTATTAAATAATCAGTCCATTTAAGATTCATTGAAACTCATTTTCGTGGTTATAATAACTCATTAGAAAACCATGATGATGGTTGACCTTCACTGAACCTAAATTCTACACATTTAAACTATGCTGCAAAATATGATGAAAAATCATTTATTTCGAAAGAATATCCAGAACTTGAAGAACCTAAATATGAAAATCTAGAAGGGACCAATGCCTCCTTATACATATATATTAAAACAATTATGTACCATCCTTTAGAAAATATTATTAGTGATAAAAATAATGGAAAAAAACTATAGATTCTATAAGAAATCATGTTGAACAAAAACCTTTCTTGTCTCAACCTGAAACTAAGAAAATCAATAGAGATATTAAAAATGAATTATAGATAATAACTATGAATTAATAATTGTATCATTTCAAAAGAAAAAATTGTTGTAACTGGAAGACTGACCCAATGAGACCTGGACAATTGGAACTAAATTGGAGTTTAGTAACAAAGATGATGAGTTACAAACCATAGTTAGAAACAAGTCTAGACTTTTGCACCTAGTTATAGTTCGAAATATGGGATTGAATATGAATAAATATTTACAATGATATACATACATTAAACAATAATAGTAATGCTTTCCAATGGAAAACATTAATATTTCATGCATTTTCATATGGATGTTAAGAGGGTATTTATAAATTGTTTTATTGTTAAGAAATTGTTTGCGGAAAACCCCTTGGTTTTTAAAACCCTCATTTTCCAAATCGTGTTTTTAAAATCACC
Source organism: Viscum album (assembly GCA_963277665.1). Taxonomy (NCBI): domain Eukaryota; kingdom Viridiplantae; phylum Streptophyta; class Magnoliopsida; order Santalales; family Viscaceae; genus Viscum; species Viscum album. The sequence continues at coordinate 2,014,711,489 of OY728157.1, forward strand.
AAATTTTTATATGTTTTCAAATAATCTCCCAAATATTGGTATAATGGGATTTGTATTTTTTAATTTCAAAATGTTTTTCAAAAGGAATATTTTATCCCAAACATTTCATTAAGATAATTTCAAAAGATGTATAAATAGTACAAATCTATGTTGATGATAATATTTTGGGATCAAAAAAATAATTTTTGTACTAAACATTTTAAAATGATAAAATGTGTATATGAAATGAGTTTAATGGGTGGACTAAAATTGATTTTATGGATTTCAGATCTTTAAAAACAATGTTGGAATAAATTTTAATAAAGTAAAATAGGTAATAGATCTTCTAAAATTTTTTCACTATGATATAATTATGAGTAGTGATACTTCTATGAGTACAAAATGTAATTTGGATCTTGATGATGTTGAGAGACGAGTTAATCAAACCAGTTATAGGGTTATGATTGTTTTTCATCATTGCATGACTTATAGCTGACCAAATATTATGTTTAGGGTGTGTTTGCATGGTCTTTTTCAAGAAAACTCAAAAAAAATCACACCAAGTTATTGTCAAAATAATTTTTAAAAACCTCCATTATATAAAAAATTTAGTATTTTTTTACCCACGTAGATTGTCATTTAATTTAGTATGTTATTATGATGATGGTTTTGGATGATTCATGTTGTATAAACAAATCGAATTTGGAACATGTCACTTTATAGGCGGGTCTCTAGCTTCTCGGTGTAGAAAAAAAGGAAATTTATGTTACATTATATACTACTCAAGATGAGTACAATGATATATGTATATGATGTGAAAACAATTTTTATAAGAAACACACTCTACTAGACTATGGATATCAATTATGACATGTCCCCATAAATCATGACAACACAAGTGCTATTAACATTTCAACGAATCTTGTTTCTCTTTCTAAGAGAATGTATTTTGATATAAGATTTCAATTTTTGGGAGACCACATTAAAAAAATAAATGTCATTGTTGAATTTATTAGCAATGATCATTAGTCAGATGCTATCATTACAAAGCATGTGAATTATGTATGATTTTATTATACAAAAATTAGTTATAAATAATAATTTTTTATTATGTTTAATTTTCTATTAAATACCATTGTGGTTCATATACGATTATGATGAATCATCTATGTCTTGCCATGTCATAGTCCTATCATGCCACAATATTGTCATGTCATTGGATTGATACATCAGTTATATGTCATACCATTTCAATTTCATACCATTATACTAAATGAATTTGAAATTTTTTCTATTTCTCAATATTTCTAATCAATGGCTTATTTAACAGTTTATGTTATATATTTAATCCAATGCATGTTTCTTAACTATTTCAATTTAAATTTCAGGTATTTATTTGATTTTATAATAACTCATATCCCAAATTATTTTAAAGTAGAATAATTTCTATTTTAAAAATTTCTTCACCCCATGTTATACTATGGTATCTCTCACATTCCTAGTGCAATGCTTTCACCTATCACGTTTCAAAACATCAGATACCCTCAACCGTCCTTGTTGAGATGATATATATGCAATGAGTCGAGTGTGATTTTGAGTATTATCCTAATAAGTGTAAATATTCAATAAATTATAATAAAGTTTTGAGTAAATCGGATCTAGTAGCTCTAGTAAATCATGATCTTGTTAACAAGTTAGTTATACCAGGAAAGAAATTTGAATTGAACTGGTTATTTTATATTAAATCCAAAGTACTGAAAGGGTATTAGGATTAGGAATATTTTGAATAGTAATCCTTAAATAAAATACCAATCTACCATAATCTTTTTAGTGATTATTATCAGAATGTAGAGTTTTCTTTAAATGAAGATAGCACCGATTGGATTAAAAGATGTGTGAAAGGTCACGTTTTTGGTTATTTATCATGATAATGGGATAATTGATTAGTCATTCTTCACGATGGATATTATAATGAATAACAAGGTAGTATTCTAGAATCTAGTTATCTTTTAATATAAATGTATACTCTTGTTATGCTAACTAGAAATTGAACAACCGAAAGGTCTGTAATGTTTGTGTTGGATAGAGAATATATTGTATTATTTTAGATTTTGTAGCACACTATTTTCTTATGGAAAGTGGTTTTTTAAACACAAAGGTACCATGATCTTTATCTTATCTCTATAATGACAGAATTTCAAAATATTAATCTCTATATATAGATTATCTTGCATATGTATAAAATGACCAAAAAATCCTCAAGAGATAATTCTATGATCTAACCGATGATGATTTCTACCAGCGTACAAGCCAAGATCCTATTACATAAGGATGAAGATTCAAGAATATACAAAATTTAATGACCCAAAGTTTCATTAATGGAAATCCCTCTTGATCTAATTAAATTTCTCTTTATTTTTATATAAAGTGTCATCTTCCTTGGATTTATGTTAATAATTTTGACCGTTTTTAATATAGTCGTTGAGCAGTGATCACATGATTAGTATAAATATAGGACGTTAACAAATCTAATTTACACAGACAAAAGAAGCGATGGCCTCGTCCAGTAGAATTGCTCTATACGAAGCCCATTTTTAGGAGCTAGGAAAAGAGGTTTCATCCTTGGTCTTCTCTCTTTACCAAGCCCAATTTGAGCTTCATCATGTCAAGCTCGAACGTGAACGTCTATGGGATAAGTGAAAGTTGATTGAAATTACCACTCGAGCAATGTTATCTAAGCCACCCCAAGAGTCTGTCAACATCACAAACCTTACCCAATGGTCTTATACAGCTGTTTTAAGGGGTTATGTAACAAATAAGTAGTACTATGTTCATGTACATTATTGTTATTTGTATATAATAATGAATATAATTTCTAGTCATTTTGGATACATTGTAAATAGTTTTTAAAAGTACAAATGGTGTTTTTAGTTATTATTTAATTAAGAAATATATTTTATTAAATTAAGGGATTTTTGAATTAAATAATATTTTAATAAAATATTATTATTATTATTAAATTAATTTTTATTAAATATAAATGATCTTATAATTTTATGAATGCAATTACAATTTTTATTAAGGTTTGAAAGCCATTTCTGTCAAAACCCGTGAGTTTTCGATAAGTGTCAGTTTTTAGTATAAAAGTAAACATTGACATATTAATGAAATTATTTAGATAAAATAAATGTTATTTCTGGAATCAGGACGCCGAAATTATCCATTGGTGAATTTTTCATAATTTTCTGAGACAGTCAAATTTTTGGGTAAAAATTAAATAGCGTTTAAATATATAATGTGTTTTATGACATCATACTGACCCAATAGTAATGTAATAATATACTATAATCTTTTTGTTCGGCCAATATTTGTTTTAACATTAAAATAATGTGATTTTGGGTTTATTTGATTTACTTTTCAAAGCATTAATGGACCCCTCAAACTTATTCAACACTTTTCCTTTTTAAATTATTTTCCATGGGAGTGTGACTCACCTACACATAAGAAACCTTATTATTTTTAGAAGTTAGGACTTTGGCCATATAAAATATTTTTTTCCTCTTCCCTTTTCCAAAAACCATGGGCAAAACCATGGGATGGTTTGTGGTTTGGAGTAATTTAATTTAAGGGCACCCAAACCATAATAATAAAGAATTCTCTCACCTTTCCTATATAAACCCACCCATGCTCTCACTTACTCATCAGTCAAAGCCTTTGGAGTTCATCCAAACTCTGAACCACTCTCTCTAGAATCCTCCCAATGTGCCCCAAGCTCCCAATAAGCCTCTCAGAAGCCTCTCTCTAGCCTTTGGAAGCACACTTCAAATAAGGGTTTTTTCTTCCATTCACATTTTTGTCCAATTTTCATTAAGTTGTTTTTCCATTTTTAATTTAAATTATGAATGTTTGGGTATGGTTTTGCACCTCCCCAATACTTCCCTCTTCATGTTTGAATGATGTGAGAACCTTTCTCTCTCATTAAACGCCTCCCAATTACATCCATTACTATTCGGAAATTCTGAAAGGAACTTATCTCTACTCTTTTACATTCAAGAAATACTTTTGTATCAGGAATCTAAATTCCATTAATATTGTTGGAACATGTATATATATTACCTACTTATTATTAATTACATGTAAATACAATGAGGGACCCCTTTCTCTCTCATCAACCATTTTTATGAATTCTTATGTCACGTCGTGACGCTGCCGAAATCACGCCGATTTTCTATGCCAATGTCACTGTGAAGTGAATACCATGCCCATTTATCCATTAAGGGTATTCACCATTATGCACATTTACTTATTGATTTTACAGTTTCATTTATGAAATTCACAATCCTTTATCATGGAATAAATGATTGTGTTTTATGAATCCAAGTTTTATGATCCATGTCGCACACTTATGCATTAAATGAAATGATTAAGAAGGATGCGCCCGTATAGCACTCCAATGCATTTGATAAAGTATAGTATCATGATACATCATGTGAAATGAGGGTTTACTCATGATAATTCAAGTGAAACGAGTGTTTACTCGTGCTATATTTGCAATGAGGATTTACACATGCTCTATGTGCAATGAGCCTTGGCTCATGATAATTCCATGTTAAGTGTTGTTGTTACATTTACATGTTATGATTATCATGCTTTTTCGTGCCTTTATGTTCATTTTTCTTTTATGATTTATTGATATGCCTATTATCTAACATGTATTGTACTCCTCATGTTATTCCATATGTACTCCCTTACTGGGCTTTATAGCTCACCCTTTTCTTATGCATTTCCTCAGGTTATCCCATGCATTGCTAAGTACAAGGGAATGTAGTGGTCATGTAAAGGATGTTTTAAATAAAGATGTTGTATTTCATGTTTTAACTTTTTATTTAATGATACTATGACCGAAAGAGACTAAACCTCTCGAACTTATTTTTGTATCGACTGATGTTTTTATGTAATAAATATTGTTTATGATTGTAATAAAAGCGGGGTTGTCATAGTTGGTATCCGAGGATAGGTTTAGTTATTTTTGGTATTAGGAAACCCTAGTAAATCCCTAGAGACAAGGATAAGTATAATAAAAATATACCTATGTTTTGGTAAGTACTGAGGAAGTGGTTTATCAGACAAATACATCCCTATCTGGATATTAGAAGGTAGAGGCGGCTCTGGCACAGATGTATCCTAGGGGTAAAAACCAAAAACACCGTTTTGAGCTAGACTCGAACGGGAACTGGTGCACGAAAATGAGCCTTGATACACTCTGGTTTACGACACTCTAGGGGAATATTTTTTGATTAATTCACAAGCTTACTATGAACCCTAATTAAGGGAATTAAAAAAATGCCCCTAAGAATATATGTTAGAATATAGATCATGAAAAGACTAGATTGAAGCCTATAGACTCATGAGTTAAGGAAAGGAATGTTTATTTATATGTCATAAAATTTTGTATTTGTATTACCCTTTATTTGTTACTCCTAACATTCCTTTTATTCCAGCCAATGGCAGGTAATAGGAGGACTTGGGCTAAGTACCGTTGTGAAGATCAGTGTGATGACTGTACTAATGAGATTCCAAATCCAATGGGAGTGGGGATCATGAACTTTTTCACGCTTCTCTCTCAGATAACTCAAGTTTTGAATAGAAACATGGGTCAATAGAAATGTTTAACCCCCCCCCCTCCCTAAGAAAGAACAAGTCACTATCGAGAGCTTCATGAGACAAAGGCCTCCTACTTTTAGTGGATCATCTGATCCCCTGATCGCTGAACAATGGATCAACTCCATTGAAAAGATATTATCCATACTCCAATGTTCTTAATAATAGAACGTTCTCCTAGATGCTTATCGTATGGAGGGTGAAGCTGATCAATGGTGGATGTTGATCAAAAATACGAATTCTGAGAAGGATATCGAGGCATTAGAATGGAAGGATTTCCGGAAGATGTTTTTCGATAAATATTTTCCGTGCACCCTCTGGCTTAAGATAGAAAGGGACTTCCTTACCCTCAATTAAAAAGATGATGAATATGTTGGAGCGTACCGGGAAAACTTTACAAGGCTTGCACGATACTGTTACAGCTTTGTTGTTACCCCCGAATACAATGTTGACCGCTTCTTTAGAGGGATGAATCCTAGCTTGTAGAAAGCATTAGTGATCCGTGACTTCTACAGCTCTGAGGAAATTTTCCTATGTGCCCTCAAGGTTGAAATGAAGATTGGGGAATCACAGGGGTATCATGGGGACAATAAGCGTATGGTGGACTTCAATGCTGGTAGACCGATGGATAAATCCAACAGTGCTAAGAAGATCTAGCACCCCACTTTCCATAAGTGCGGAAAGAAGCTCCCAGGAAATTGCCTTAAGGGGACGAGAAAATGCTTTAGATGTGGAAGAGAAGGGAACCTAGCTGTAACCTGTCGGCAAGAAGGACCCGCGGCAGTGAAAGATGCGAGGAATGCTCCGTTCGAACCTCAATGCATTGTTCAATGCTAAAAATGAAATTAACTGGGTCATTTTTCAAATCAGTGCCCTAATCCAAGGGTTTTAGGAGGCAACCAAAAACCTCCAAGACAGCAATGAAGAGCTTTGGCCACCACTTCTGCCGAAGTGATCCCCGACAACGAAGTGGTGACAGGTACGCTTGTTATTCATTCAAGAATAGAGAACGTACTTTTTGATTCATGTTCTACCCATTATTTTATATCTCGAAATTTTAGTAGAACAATCCCAGCACCACCAAAAATCATGGAGGTAAAGATGTCGGTGAGTACAACAAATGGGGAAATCATTGCATCCCATGATTATAAGTCCTACCCTGTTATAATCTGTGGATTGAATTTCTTGATGAACCTCGCTATACCCCCTCTGTTAGAATTTGATGCAATTCTTAGCATTGATTGGATTTCCTTATATAGAGCCAATATAAATTGTCAGGAGATGGAAATCACACTCCATATGGAGAATTGACCCCCGATACTTTACAAGTGGCAGGAAGAAGATGAATCTCCTTTAGCTCCATAATCTCAAGCATGGATATTACTGCCCTATGAGAAAACGTATCTGGCTCAGATGATTGAGTCCAAATAAGAATCAATCCTTGATGAAATGCCTATTTTGGGGGAATTCACCGAATTGTTTCCCGCGGAACTGCCTGGTCTTCCTCCTAGAAGAGATGTTGATTTCTCAATTGAACTTATACCTGGGGCACTACCAATATCCAAGAATCCATATAGAATGTTTGTTGTTGAGCTTGAAGAGCTGAAGAAACAACTACAGTAGAATCCGGATAAAGGGTTTATACGCCCAAGTGCTTCACCATGGGGTGCACCAGTCCTCTTCATCAAGAAGAAGGATGGGACAATGCGGCTTTGCATTGATTATCCTGAACATAACAAAATCACGATAAAGAAAATGTATCCTCTCCCATGAATTGATGACTTGTTTGGTTAACTGCGTGGAGCACAATACTTCTCCAAAGTACATTTGCGGTCGGGATATTATCAAGTTAGGGTGAAGAAGGAAGATGTCCCCAAGACTGTTTTTCGTACAAGATACGGGCACTATGAATTCATAGTAATGCCTTTCAGACTCACCAATTATCCATTAATATTCATGGACATGATGAATAGAGTCTTTAGAAATTACCATGACAAATTTTTGGTAGTCTTCATAGATGATATTCTAAAATACTTCAAAACCAAGGAGGTTCATGAGGAGCATTTAAAAACTGTACTAGAGACATTGCGCAAGGAGAAGCTCTATGAAAAGTAGAGAAAGTGTGAGTTCTGGTTGAAGGAGGTCTCATTCATGGGCCATATCATCACAAGCAATGGGATATCTATGGACCCCTCCAAAATAGATGCTATTGAGGGATGGCCGAGGCCAACATCGGTAACAGATATCTGTAGCTTCTTGGGGTTAGCTGGATATTATCAACGATTTGTAAGAAATTTATCATGATTGTCCAACCCTCTTACCAAGATAACTCAAAAGGGAGTAAAGTTTTCTTTGAGTGATGAATTCAATTAAAGATTCAAGGAGTTGAAAAGGAGGCTTATCACTGCACCCGTACTCACTTTACACACAAGTGGTGGACTTTTTGTGGTATTCAGTGATTCTTCAAAGAAGGGATTAGCATGTTTGCAGATGCAGAATGATAAAGATATATCCTAGGCCTCAAGGAAGTTGAAAATCCATTAGAGAAACTATCCAAAGCATGATCTGGAGTTGGAAGCGGTGATCTTTTCCTTGAAAATATGGTAGCATTATCTCTATGGAGTGAAATGTGAGATATATACTGACCACAGAAGTATTAAATATATATTCACATAGAAAGAGATTAATATGGCCCAGAGAAGATGGATAGAGCTCATCAAAGATTCTGACTATTCAATACATCACCACCCAGGGAAAGCGAACAAGGAGGAAGATGACATAAGTAGAAAGGACACAACAATTCTATCAATGATGTGAATTGAGAAGGATCCAATCTTCTTAGACTTGATGAAGATGAACATGGGAATCATAAAGAACGGAACATCATCAATCCTTTCACAAATGAATGCTCAACCATCTCTTTTGCAATGGTTAAAGGATGCTCAAAAGGATGATGTGGGAATTCAGGAAAAAGTGGAAGCTATCAAAAAGGGGAAATCCACACAGTTTAATGTTAATGAAGAAGGAATTGTGCGGTTTGGGAAAAGACTATGTGTTACATCAAGTCCAGAGCTGAAGAAGGATCTATTAGATAATGCACATAGTTCAAAATTCTCTATTCACCCAGGGAGAACAATGATGTATCGAGATCTCCGAGAAAACTTTTGGTGGGATAATATGAAGAAGGAGATCACTTAATATACATCAAACTGTTTGGTGTGTCAGCAAGTGACGGAAGAGAGGTAGAAGTCTGAGGAGATGATGCAACCATTTCCCATGCCCGAATGGAAATTGGAGAACATCACCATAGACATTGTCACCAGACTTCCAAGGACATCCAAAGGAAACAATGCAATATGGGTTGTTGTGGATCATCATACAATGACTGAACACTTCCTTACTATTCGGGAGTATTTATCTTGTGATCAACTGTCACAGATATATAGCAGGGAAGTGGTAAGGATTCATAGAGTACCACTATCTATTATCTCTGACCGAGATCCAAGATTCACCTATATGTTTTGGAAGAGTCTTCAACATTCTCTGAATACTGAACTAAACTACAGTACGGCCTATCATCCTCAAACAGATGGCCAATCCGAGAGGACTATCCAAACACTTGATGATATGTTGAGAGTGTGGTCAATGGACTTTAAAGGAGGATGGGAACAACATATTCCTCTGGTTGAGTTCTCTTATAATAAAAGTTTACACTCGATCATCCAAATGGCACCATATGAATCCTTGTATGGGAAAAGGTGTAGAACACCAGCATGTTGGGATGAGGTCGGTGAACGTAAGCTGCTTGGACCACAAATGGTCGAAGAAATGGTGGAGAAGGTGAAAACCATTAAACATCATATTAAGGCAGCCCAGAGTCGATAGAAGGGTTATGCAGATAATCGTCAATGAGACCTTGAGTTTAAAGTTAGAGACATGATGTTTCTAAGCATATCTCTGTGAAAGAAGGTCATGAGGTTTGGAAATAAAGGGATTTTAAGTCCAAGGTACATCGGCCCCTTCGAGATTCTTGATCGTGTCGGGGTTGTGACCTATCGACTAGAACTTCCACCTACTATGGCCAAAGTACATGATGTCTATCATGTATCCCTCTTAATAATGTACATACCGTACCCTTCACATGTATTCTCTTATGTGGTGGTACAATTGGAAGATGATCTTTCTTATGAGGAGCAACTAGTGAAGATCATATATCGTAGAGAAAAGGTTCTATGAAATAATACAATTCCCCTAATCACGGTGTTGTGGAGAAACCACAAGTTTGAAGAAGCCACATGGGAATCGGAGGATATGATGAAGCTGAGTTACCCACGTTTGTTTTAGTGTGGGAAAAGAAAAATTTCGAGGGCGAAATTTCTTAAGGGGGGAATATTGTAACGACCCGAAGTTTCATTAATGGAAATCCCTCTTTATCTAATTAAATGTCTCTTTATGTTTATATAAAATGTCAACGTCATTGGTTTTATGTTATGAATTTTGACCATTGCTAATATAGACTTTGAACAGTGATCACATGATTAGTATAAATATAGGACTTTAACAAATACAATTTACTCAGACAAAAGAAGCGATGGCCTCGTCCAGTATAATTGCTCCATACGAAGCCCATTTGTCAGAGCTCAGAAAATATGTGGCATCTTTGGGCTTCGCTTTTTACCAAGCCCAAGCTGAGCTTCCTCATGTGAAGCTCAAACTTGACCGTCTACAAGAAAAGTGGAATTTTATTGAAATTACCACTCCAGAAATGTTATCCAAGCCACCCCAAGAGTCTATCACCATCGCACACCTTACCCTTAGGTCTTATGCGGCTATTTTAAGGGGTTATGTAACAAATAAGTAGTACAAAGTTCATGTAAATTATTGTTTTTTGTATATAATAATGAATATAATTTCTAGTCATTTTTGAAACATTGTAAATAGTTTTTAAAGTACAAATGGTGTATTTAGTTATTATTTAATTAAGAAATATACTTTATTAAAATAAATGATTTATAAATTAAATAATATTTTAATAAAATCATATTATTTTTATTAAATTAATTTTTTTAAATATAAATGTTCTTATAATTTTATGAATGCAATTAAAATTTTTATTAAGGTTTGAATGTCATTTCTGTCAAAACCAGTGAATTTTTGATAAGTGTCGGTTTTTATTTTAAAAGTGAAAATTCAAATATTTAGAAAATTATTTATATAAAATGAATCTTATTTTTGGAATCAGGACTCTGAAATTATCCAACGGTGAATTTTTCATAATTTTCTGAGACAGTCAAATTTTTGGGTAAATATTAAATAACGTTTAAAAATATAATGTGTATTATGACATCATAATGACCCAATAGTGATTTAATAAAATACTATAATATTTATTTTCTTCCAATATATGTTTTAACATTAAAATAATGTGATTTTTCATTTTTTCTTGACTTACCTTTCAAAGCGTTAATGGACCCCTCAAGACTTATTCAACACTTTGCCTTTTTAAAATATTTTCCATGGGAGTGTGACTCACCTACACATAAGAAACCTTATTATTTTATGATGATCGGACTTTGTCCTTATGAAATATTGTTTTCCTCTTTCCTTTTAGAGAAACCATGGGAAAAACCATGGGATGGTTTGTGGTTTGGATTAATTTAATGTAAGGGGACCCAAACCTAATTAATAATGAATTCTCTAACCTTTCCTATATAAACCCACCCACGCTCCCACTTCCTCCTCACTCAAAGCCTTTGGAGTTCATCCAACCTCTGCCCTACTTTCTATATAATCCTCCCAAGGTGCCCCAAGCTCCCAAGATGATTCACACATGCCTCTCAGTATCCTTTGGAAGAACAGTTCCTAGTAAAGGTTTTTTTCTTCCTTTCGCATTTTTGTCCCATTTTCTTTAAGTTGTTTTTCCCTTTTAATTTCAATTATGAATGTTGGGGTATGGTTTTTCACCTCCCTCATACTGCACTATTCATGTTTTAATGTTGTGAGAACCTTTACCTCTCATTAAACTCCTCCCATTTACACATGTTACTATGCTGAAATTCTGAATGGAACTTCTCTCTCTTCTTTTACATTCAAGCAATACTTTTGTATCATGAATCAAAATTTCATTAAAATTGTTGGGACATGTATCTATATGACCTCATTAATTTCGATTAAATTTAAATATGATTATGAAGTCATTTATCTACCATCAACCATTTTTATGAATTCGTATGTCACGTCGTTACGCTGCCGATATCGCACCAATTTTCTAAGACGATGTCATTGTGTAGTGAATTCCATGCCCATTTCTCCATCAAGGGTATTTAGCTTTATGAACATTTACTTATTGATTATAAATTTTAATTTATGATTTCCACATTCCTTTATCGTGGAATAAATTATTATGTTTTATGAATCCCTGTGGCACACTTATGCATGAAATGAAATGTTTAAGAAGGGTGCACACTTATAGTGCTCCAATGCATTGGGTAAAGTATAGTATCATGATATGTCATGTGCAATGAGGGTTTACTCATGATAATTCAAGTGCATCGACATTTTACTCATGCTTTATGTGCGATTAGGATTTACTCATGCTCTAGGTCCAATGAGCCTTGGCTCATGCTAATTCCATGTTAAGTGTTGTTGCCACATTTCCATGTTATGATTATCATGATTTATCATGCCTTTATGTTCATGTTTATTTTATGATCTATTGATATGCCTGTTGTCTGACATGTATTTTACTCCTAATTTTATTCTATATGTACTCCCTTACTGGGCTTTATAGCTCACCCTTTTCTTATGCATGTCCTCAGGTTATCTCATGCAATGCTAAGTACGAGGGAATGTTGTGGTCATGTAAATGATGTTTTCAATAAAGATGTTGTATTTCATATTTTAAGTTTTTATGTAATGATCCTAAGCCCCAAAGACACTAAACCTCTAGATCTTATTATTGTATCAAGTGATGTTATATGTAATAAATCATGTTTAAGTTTGTAATAAAAGCAGGGTTGTCATACTAAGGTAGTTTTTTCTTATAATTTGTACTTGGTCAGGAATAATAATAAGATGAAAACCCTTGAAGAAAACATTTTTTAAGGATTTTGAAAAGTTTTATATATAGATTAATCTAGTGGATCACCCAACCCATCCAAATGATGAAGTTGATATAGGCATGGATACTGATGAAGTCAAGGATTACTCTAATGAATATATGGAAGAAACCGTTGTTGGAGAAGTAGAAAAGGAACCATATGTTATAGTAGGGAGTGACCTAGATTTCAGTTCCAACTCATCCCTTACTACCTTTGGAGCTCCTATTCCACCAAGGAGGTTTCAAAAACGAGTGAAATAGGTTAAGAGTGATGAATAATTGATTCATATCATAGAAGTGGAGAAATATAAACGTTATAAATAGACTGAATATAATGATGAAAAAGAGGAATAAGAGGAAGAAATATATGATGATGGAACTAGTGATGAAGACTCTGATAAATGTTGTCCTAGTTTCATAATCAAAAGAAATGAATTGGATATTATTCCATATCTTATGGATGCTTTGGGGTGGATAATTCTCTATCTATTGATGATTTTCATGAAGTTCCACATGCTGATAATGTTGAGGCTAGTAATTTTTCCACTATTGAAACAATTTTAGATTCTACTTTAATGGAATAGTTAGGTGTTATAACTGCTATAAAACTACATGTATATGATCAATAGAAAAAGGATCTTATTTAAGATGAATTTGGGAATGAATGGTTATTTGAATTAAATATTGATAAGTCCCTTACAGGTGAAAAATTGGAACGGAAATCCGATCATGTTTCTGTTCAATAAGATGTTCAGAAACTAGATGTACCTTCTTTTGGAACATATTGAGACACTTAGTTTTTCAGTGTTACATTATAGAGATCAATTTCAATATCATTAAAAAAAGTCATTGTAGATGTTTTATAGTTTTTACCTACATAGATTTATAATTTTCTTAAATCTATTGAGATAGTGGTGTTTTTACCTTCTATTTTTCTCCCTTCAAGAACTTATAAATTTTTTGAGTCTTTTGGGTGATCAGTTGATCCCATGAATGAATAAGAGAAAATATTTAGTTAAAGATAACCAAGGCGTGATAAACTTGACATTAAATTTTAAATTATTCTTAAGGGAACCTAATTGATCAACTATATTATGATGGGATTTCTGAAAATATCATTTCTATCAAAACCCTTGTACCTAAATGTACTCCATCATCTGATTCTATTTTGATTGATGTTGTTACTGAAACTAACATTGATGGTTTTGGTATGTTTTAAATGTCTAATTTTTCTTTAAAGATAACAAATTAGATATCTAAAGAGAATTTCAAATGTAGAATGGATATATGGTACACATATGCTTTTTTATTCAACATATCCAACATAAGATGATTATTCACACACATACAAAATAGAGTAAGAATAAAATAATTGGAAGTGAGTCATGTTTTTAAAAAAACTGATTGTGGTCTGGATGTAAAATTTTACTAATTATATGGAAGGTATCTTTAAAATACTTGAAGATAACTCGTCTGATACTTATTGTGATGCTCCTCCTCCTCTGGTTCCTGATGTTTATGTCATCCAATCAGTTATTAGAGAGGAAATACTAGATTCGTTTAGCCATCCCTTTATTGGAGAACCTATGTTTCCATTAGAAATTCTAAAGAAGATTGATTAAGGAACTAAGAATGATCATATTATGATCAGGAATAATGTTGAAGATATGAATGCTGAAAGAGATACTATTACTATATCCATCATGTTCTATCCCTCTAATATTTATACCAATCATTCTATGGATGCCAATTTCTTATTCTTGTATAAAAATCTATGAATTACACTTATGACTTTGGATTTAAAACAACATGTCAAACAACATAAGGATATGAACCTTGTGTTAATCTTTTTATAGAAGAAAAGGAATATTTTTTTGGTGCAATGGAACAGAGTTTCCAAATCATCAAGGATTTCATCAAATTTAAGAAATTGTTTGTTCATGTTCATTGACATGATTTTGTTTCTAATGTAGTTGTATCAATTACTACATATTCATCTCTCTGAATAGGAGATTCTATAGACCCTTTAACACATTTCCTTCATAATTTATTCCTTTTTCCAATCTCTCATCTGCAAGACTTAAGATAAAACCTAATAATTTTTCATGTGGAAGATTATCCTGAAATTATAGCTGTGATATTCTCTGGTGTCCCTTCTTTTTCTCATAGAGATAATCCTACTACCTTATATAATGAGTTAGAATAAGCCAAATATAAAGGGAATGATCCAATGGATCCCTCTACTAAATCATGGAACTTATTTCTATTGTATTGCACATTTTTTCCAAGATGGTAGACGAGATTTAATATATTTTTGGAAGTAATTTTGAATTAATCTTTTTTTACTTGTTCTTTTGTTTTTTGTTTTTATAATTCTTTTATTTATCTTTTTGATAATACAAAAGGGGTTGAATTTAGATAATATTGAGATGCATATGGAAATTTTTTTATTACAATATAGTTTCTATACTATCTTTGATACTAAAAGTTATTAATTTATGTTTTTATTATTTCCATTCAAAATACTTATATATGATAATGACTATTTATTTTTGATATTATCTAAAATTACTCGGAATGCTATGTTCATCATTAAACTATCATGGATTTTTTATTTATACTTCTTTAATACATCTTATTCCATTATTTTTCAACGTAAAAAATTGGAAGATAGTTAAACTCTGATAAATAATGGTCCAATGATCAAGATTCTATTGATATTAATGAGTTTCATTTTTTTCATAATAATATCATATTCCATAATTGATGAAAAAAATAACTAAGTATGATAAACCATTGATGTTGGAACCACCATCTAGAGATACCATTATATTTTATCAAAATCTCTTTATGTATGAGATACCTATAGGATATCACATTTTTAGAATGTCATACTGTTGGCCAAAAAATTTCACATTGTCTGAGACACCATCAGGAAACACACCATTAGGATGTCATACCGACATATCAAAATATTGGATATGTATATGATACTGCCAGAAAAATAACAATTGAAATAATACCATAAACCTAGAATTTTGGATAAGTCTAAGACAATTATAGACCTAACACTATCAAACAACATAACACCAGACATTATTTTTTCGCACCTTACTCCACTAGACCAGACACCATTAGTCAAGATACTGCCAACGTAGTGGGAATTTTTCTATGTTAATGCCAGTGTCCAACCTCTAGCATCATACTGTTAGTGAGAGACTACCTATCTGAGTCACTAATTATATTTCCTTCACATATCTTTTTGAATCATATTTTTATAATGACTATTTTTATTGAATTTAATGTTATTTACCATTTTCATTATTTTATCGTAATTTATCGATAGAGAGAATTGAATAGAGTGTCAGGCTATGAAGTATGAGATATTAGTTTTTTCAAATATAATGCTTGCTACTATTACTGTTAAATGTGAAGTGCACTCCCTCGTGCATTATTGATATATAAAGAGATACATACATGCAAATGAAAAAATATGCAGTTGTGAAATGTAAAACTGAGAGCTTGAACACACTAGTTAGACTTAGAGCACACTTTCTAAAAACATTAAACATGAATATTATATACACATATACATATGATTCTTTATTTAAATATGAGATGTAAAGTATATGAAAAAATATTTTCCTAATGCTTTTGAAGAGAACCCGACACAAGCATCATTGATGAATCAAATAAATAGTCGCAAGGTTCATTGTCAGAGACTAAGAAATTATAAACTCCACCCATATTGATTTCATTATTTGGTTTAGTATTATATATTTCAAGATATATGTACTATAATCTATTTTATATAGGAACATTTTCACCTGTCATAAACTAGAAAAAACTCTATATCTTCTCAAACCCCCTTTTTATGTGTTTCACCCAAGGATAACAGTTGTACTGGTCCTTTTGTGTCATTTTTAGTTTTTCACCCATGAATAATTGTTGAAGTAGATTTTTGTGACCTGTAAAATATGTAAACTATTGAAAAATCCCAATCTAGGTTATGATAATTGTGTTTATTTTATATAAACTACTCATTGGTGGGTAGTAACCAATACGAGACGACTGAGTCTTGACATGACACTAAAGCTCTTCTATTCATTATTTCCACTATGTGTTTTAATTTTTTTTAATTTATTTCCACTTTAAAACATAAAATTATATTAAATGTAATAAAAATATATAATATGATATTTTATTTTAGTGTGTGATATTATATTATTTTTATCATGTAATCTAATTTCAATGGATTGAATAATATTGTATATTATACCTCTGATACCTAATGAATCTTTGAATAATAATTAGAAAGATTTATATCAACATCATAGTACTTATTTTGATAAACAATAATGTGTTTAAAAAATTCTTGGACTACAAAATAATCCATTTTAGATAGAAAGTTTTATTGGGTACTCAGTTTAGCCCCCGCTTGAGAAACTCACATTAACCAACAAAAAAAATTATGAAAGTTAATATTCATAATGTCAAAAAATAAAATGGATATATTTATATATGTTGAAAAATATGATTCCTAATATGGAATCGAATTGTATAAAATCAAAACATAAAATTGTAGAAATTAATAAAAAAATAATCCTTTTGATTGAATGAGAAAACGAGGATTTAATGTTAAAATGATCAAAAGTTCACAATGTTTCTTATCTAATTTAAATATGAAATTTATTCTAATGAGATAAATTTGATTAAATGAGAAAATGATTATCAAATTACAATTTTAAAAAAATAATAAATATACTTTACCAGAAATCAATTTTGATGAAAAATATTTTTTCAATTAAATACACAATATTTTTCATTATTAATAAAAATTGAATCCTATCATAAAACCAATAAAAATTCAACCAAATTGATGGTCTTACTAAGAAGAATATATATCCACTAACATATCACGTATCAGAGTCTAGAAGAGGATGTTGAATCATATCTAAGTGGAGGAGAAATTGGAAGGCTTGTGTGTGCTGCGTGTGAATTGGAGAAGAAGTTTCAAATAAAAATAATAAGGGAGGTGAAATAAGTTAATTGTTAAATTTTTTAGGGGAAACATTTTTTGGAAACATAATTAATTGGAAACATGGTATGACCATATATTTTAGCCAACCATGCACCAATTATACACCAACCGTGTGATATCAACTATCCAAGAACAACACATGCATGGCCTAGGTGAATGATTTCCCAAAATGATCTGATCCCATGTGAAATACCTATGTTAAAAACAATAGTGTCCTCTCATAGATGTTTTCTCCCACATATAATGCATGAAAAGCCATATACAATACCAATAGAGGTTCACACGATTTTTGATGGGAGACAGCATGGTTTTTCCAAACCATGTGCCCAAGTCTACACTTTAAAAATTGAGTTTCCATATTCAACACACTTGAATATCACCCAAAACCAATTATATCTTACCAATCCATAAAAAACATTTAAATACAAGGCCTTCTGAAAATCATACTCTCAAAATTTGGTTTTGAATCCAAACAATATTGTTGCCTGGCTCAAAAAACACAAAAATTTTAACAGGATGGGGATTTTTGACCATCTCAAAAACCCAGCATATTACCCCCATATATTTAGACGAGTTTATATTAATGGAATAACCTAATTACGTATCATTCTACCGTAAAATGGGAAATAAAAACATTGTATGTCTGCCTAGTGAACTACTTCCATTTGAACTGACTTAATTTGTTTTCCATCCCCACCTTTTATAGATTGATATAGTGATGAGCTTATTGTGTGTATATATATAAAATATTCATGAAATATATATCATTCCTTGAAGATAATATTTAATATAATTTCTTATATTTTTACCCATTAATAATGATAATTTTCTTTGTTTCAATGTTTATATTACCTCCTCCATAAATTTATATGATTCTTTTTTTGTTTCCATATTACATAAATTATATATAAAAATATATTTAAATATATTGTATTATATATATAATACAATAAAAATTATTGAAATAAAAAATACATTGTTTTTTTTCAATGTGTTTGCTGAAAAATGGAAAAATTACTCATTCATATGTATGACCTACCATCTCTGTGATTGTAACATAGTTGATTTTTCATAATCATATTTCAAGGTCTACATCAAAAATATAATTAATTTATAAAAATGATAAGTATTTTATTATTATTATTTTGGATATTATGTAATAATTAACCCTTTTACCACAACCAACTTACCAATGTGAGTTTGGGTATTTTTTTGAGAATATCTTCAAAAAACAATTGTGAACATAATTTATTAATTAATTGTATATAATAACATAATTAATAAAATAAAATATACAATAAACAGGAAATATTTTATCAATAAATAAAATAATAAACATAATTTTATTATAAAGTAATATAAGAAACATAAGTAATGATTCGGACTCGTGGAAAGTAAAACTTTACCTTTAAAAACGTGTTTTAAATATTTAATGATTTTCTTTCTAAATATTTTTATTCCATGATTATATTAAGAAATTTATTTTATGGATGTATTTATATGGATAAATATGAATTATAAAGAATATTTTATATCACTTTTTCTTTTATTTAAATGGTTTTTATAATGAATATTTTTACGTATTTATACAGTATGTATTGAAATTATTTACAAAAAAGGAAAATGAATATTCTATTTTAATATTTATAATGAAATCGATTTTCATCACAAGGATAATCATTATTATTTTTTTAATTTTAATATAATATATCATGTTTTCTTAAACGAAATGTTAAAATTACTTCATTATAAGAAATTACAGAAAATATTATAAATAGATGGAATATTTTGATATCAAGAAATGCTTTTCTTATGTGCATAAACATTATTGTAATTATCATGAAAATATAAATATAGGATTTTATGTATTATTATTATGTTATAGTTGTTGGGAATTATTTTATAATGAAGGGTGTTCCTGATATAACTAATGGTGATGAGTTTTCGCAATATTGATCACGATGACATGTGAGCTCAATATAGTTCCCTAATGCATTGGGTAAAGGGATGATGTTAACTGGTTTGGTTTATTCTTATATATTATAAAAATTTACTAGGTAGGTAATTCTATTTAAAGAAATGACAATAATAGCAATATGAAATTAATATCCAAAAAATACATAAATGATTTAACTATGATTACTATGGGTTTTTACAGAAATATTATGATTTTAGAGGGTATGATAATGAGCCCATGTTTAACAGAAATAATATGATTCTCTTTTAAAGTGAAATATATAACACTGTGAAAAAAGATTTTAAGAGTTTATCATGACTTATAATGAACTATTCTGAGTTTTATTTTTCTATTTTATTTTTAATTAATTTTTTATGAAATACTTTTGATAGATAAGTTTATTGCATGGGAAATAAAATTATTATTTTGAGTCAAATGTTTATCTTGAAAATGGATTTTTTTTAGCTTCCATTGAGTAATAGATTTATTTATATATTTTTATATTTCCCTTACCAATATTTTTTTCATCATCATATGTTTAAAAAAATAATCAATTTTTAGGATACGTAGTGATACAGATAATTTCAAGAAGAAGAATAGGAATACCTGTCATGAAAAGAAAACATGATGTGTCTTATCTTTTTCATTAGAAATGTATATTAAATGGATGTTTCCTATTTGTGATGTAATATATTATTATTATATGGTGATGGAATAGTTATATAAAAATCTAACATAAAAATTTTCTATGAATGAAATAAATAGATTTATTATCTAAAGAATAAATTTTATAGATTTTTTATTGCTGGGTCCTTATAATTGGAATCATAGTTGAGGATTAGATTATTTTATAAGATATGATGATTTAAATTATTAAAATTAAGTGATAATAATTTATGTTTATAATTATATAATATTTGAATATTACTATATTGCTTCATCATATATTTTTATGTTCATAATGGGTTTTCATAGGGCAAGCATAGAAGATGAAGTATGATGGAAGAAAAAGGACAATATCCTTCTAAATCACCGACCAATAGTGGTTAGAATTGGACCTGAGTAGTTTTCTGATATGTTGGATCTACTAACATAGGTTATAAATAGAGGAATTATCCATGCTATAGAGAAACCAAATCTTCAATAGAGGATCATGCCAGCAAGGGATAATTTTATGAGACATAACCCCTTAGCATTTAGTGGATCATCTGACTCAGTGGTATTTGAGTGTTATTTTAAAGATATGGAAATGATATATGATGTCTTAGATTTTTTGGATCATTAAAAGGAAACCCTTACAAATTACCATTTTGAATGTGAGGCCAAAAAATGATGTTCAATGGTTAAGAATACTAGAGAATGGAATATATTGATTCCACTGATTGTGTTACATTTAAGAATATTTTAATTGATAAATATTTCACAAATGTATTTTTAACATATGATAGTAAAAAAATTATAAAAAATGGGGGAAAATGAGAAAGAATCACTAGTCATGTATTAATAAAAATTCAACTATTTGGTAAGGTACATGTCAAATTATATCAGAGATATTTAAAGTAATATTAATAAGTTTGAATCCAAATTAAATCCAATTTACTAAAGAGAATTGTCCTATCATGAAATTTAAAGTCATAAGAAACTTTTTTAATGTGTTGAAAAGGTAAAAATATTTTTTTCTAACAATAATGTGTCCTTTGAAAAAAATTATAAAAAGTTGTGTAAGTGGATCAAAAATAGGAAAAATACAATAAATACATATGAAGGAGATAAAATCATGTTTTTGGTATGTAATAGTGGTGGTAACAAGTACCATGAGAAATGTATTATGAAATTTAGTAACTAATCATGATAAACTACTTTTGGCCATATTGATCATGATTTCATCAAAAAATATCTTGGTAGTGCTAATAAGTTTTTTTATAAAAGGGTGTAAATTGATTGAAATGAAAGGAAAAGGTTCATTAAATGGGTTCATTTCTGAAAAAAATCATAGATAATTAGAAGTGGAAGGAATATAAGAACAAGTGTATGGTGAAATCCGTTGAAACTACCGCAAAAAATATTGATCCATAAAACAATGTCGTAAAAATACATTACTTATTTTTTCAGAATATTCAAATGTTTTCCATTCAGTGTCTACAAATTCATTTGTTTTGTCAAATATGAAGGTAAAATAAAATTTCACCTCAAGAAATGAAATTATGACTTTGGGTAAAAACACATTGGGGTATTAATAAGGGAAAATAATTTAAAAATATATTTCAATTATCATTTTTTTAAGGGTTTAAACTATACTTTTTTATTTTCTATTGGAAAATTTGATGTTTTCCTATGTATGGATTGACGTTTTTTTATCATACTAAGATATGTTGCATGTAAAAAGATGTTATTTATCATAATTAATTTCTATTTTTATATAATAATAAATTAATACATTTGAATACAAGTCATGAAGATTGAAAACTTTTAACAGGTGGAAATGAATGTTACCTTGCTCATATTATTGAAAATTTGGAATCATCTCAAATTTATGATATGGTATTAGTAATGAATATATAGATGTTTTTCATGATGATTTACATGGAATTGTACCTACTTATTTATTTTAGCATAATTTCTACTCAATTCTTGTTGATAAGAAAATTTCAAACCCCCTTATTGAATGGATCAGGAATAACATATAAAATTGAAAATGAAGTTGTGGGAGTTACTTGATAACAGTTGCATTCATCACAACTACTCATAATGGGATGCTCTAATTTTATTGTTAAAAATTAACATGGTTGCATGATTCTATACATTGACTATATGGAATTGAATAAAATTAATGTTAATAATGTGTATTTAAGTCCACCTATTGATGAATGGTTTGATCGTCTCTATGGATCTTGGTATTTTATCAAGGTTGATCTATAATTTAGGTAATATTTGATGAATGTGAAACAATTTGACATCCCTAAGACATAATTTCACACTGGGTATTGGAATTTTGAGTTTGTTTTTATTCAATTTTAACTGAATAATACTCTATTTGTATTCATGGAACGTAGTGTGATGGCCTAGGCTTATTTGGTCAATTAGTTTAAAATAATATTGGTGTATCAGGTGTTTTTGAAGATCAAGGTGGCTCATTTCAACACATAGAAAAAATAACATTTTTTCCCATTTTTCCAATGGTGTCCCACACCAACGATGTGTCACCATAATAATGTCCCCATGGAAGTGTCACCATGGAGGTCACTTGCTCGTGGTCACTCACATCTGGTTGCTCTGCTAAGGTTTTTTCAGCCTCTGGTACCTTATGCGTAATGGTAGTACATCCGGTGGTATCTCACATGATGATCTCTCACTGACAATGGAAGACATTTCATATAATGGTGCCTCATATAATGGAGTCCCATCCATAAGTACATCATCTCACAGTGCCTTATATTGTGGTGCCCTTTCCAGTGGTACTTCATATAGAGATGCATTGCTGGAGGTGCATTGTCGCACGGTGGCTCGTCATGTGGTGTCTCACAAACATCATTTCCATATACTTCCTCTTCATTACTTTTTACATCTCCTTTGACAAAATAATTTTTAATGTGTTATTTCAAAGCCTTTAATACTAATTCAAAGACCATGAATCATATCTTAAATTCTAGAAGTGTGAGGAGTCTTTTAGTTGGTCAAAATGCATGGTCATTACCAAATTCATGGTTATAGGAAAATAAAAACATATATAAACTCATAACACACTTTAGCTATTTCCAAACTCAATATATCCTTCATATTTTTCTTCCTTCTTTAATTCTCTTGGAAATGGATTCCTTGAACTTTTCTTCATATAGGAGTCATGTGGATAGGATTTAGCCTTTGGTTTGTGATTCTTAAGAGTTTTTTCATACTACATGTGTTCTCCAATTTTGGCGCAATTACAAAGTGTTAATCTTATTTTCTTCAAAGATGGTTTCTCCATCATTTGTTGTAATTATATATCATGTGGATGGGTATATGGACGTTACTCCCATGAATATATTTATTCCAAGATTATTAATTATAATTAAATAAACTTTAAATCAATGAACATAGGTCTGGGAAATGTGAAGTATGTTCTTTGCTTCATTTTTTTCTATTGATATTGTGATTTATACGTGATAATTACCCACTAAAAATATTTCCCTTTGGGGGTCCTGGTTTTTACAAATAATGGTTTATGGAATTCTTCTTATTGTCCTACTAAATGACTACCTTTGAAAATTATAACTCACATATATTTGTTAACAAATGGATTTCCCATGATCATATTATTTCTTATAAACCAAGAATTAACAATTCTAAATTAAAGGAGGGATGTCATGTTAAATTTGAATATTTCTTTATTTTGGTTATATGGTCAGGATGTGGTGGGAAAACATTAAACACTGGGATAGTTATGTTTTTGCGGTGATCTGGGTGTGGTATGTTTTTGAAGTGGGGTCGTAGATCTGGTTGTGCAGTAAAATGTTTCCGGATGTGGTTGTGGGTTGGGGTTGTTTTTTTGGAATTTTTTTGGGAAGGATGACAATGATAAATGATGGTATTGTATGCTATGTGAGTTTCACCATAGATAAAATGATTATTTCATCACCAAGTATCTAGAGATCGATATATGATATTTTAGGAATAGGTGATAAATGTGGTGGTTGTGGAATGATGTGTCTTTAATGTGAGGCTTCCTTTATATATCAGGCTATTAATATTATAGAATGAATGCCTATGTGTTTCATACATTCTAGAAAAATGATGATATGAATAAAAAATTATCTAATAAATAATGAATGTGGTTAAATAAATTCATTGAGAATGTGATTTGTGTTTTGTGGCATGTTGTGTGGTTTTGTGAATTTAGAGGCAGTAGAAATGTTGGTAGTGTTACGATTTGGTGGAATGTCTGAGAATCCTTATGTTTGGATTTTATTTTGGTATCATATATGTATATACATTTATTTTATTTGTGATTTATATACACAACCCAAAATAGTTGATCACTGTATTTCAAACAACCCCATCTTCATATGAGAGGGTGTCATTATAAAACATCCATATGGGTGGATGGATGGATGAACACCTGCTTTTTCAAGGTCACTCTTCTATGTGGTTATCACCCAAAATGTTTTGGGTAGGTTGTGATTTGCGGGTTCGATTGGTGTGCAGTTGAATTTTTCATTCCTAGATGACTTTGAGAGGAGATGTGATGTGCTTTCCCTGCTGTCTTCAAGATGAAATGTGTTGTGATTTCCCAAGTTTCTTCATAATGACATGTGGTTTCTGTCCTAAGTGTATGTGGGGGGAATCATTATGTGGTTTGAGGATGAGGTGTCTTCAGGTGGTATGCAATGTGTTTTGTGGCCTAGGTGTTTGGTGGGATAAGGAGGGATGTGGTGTTGTTTTTGAGGCCTAGGTGTGTGTGGATAGTATGTGATTATGTACATTCAAATGGAGTGGGAGAGCATGGATGTTTCCATTAATAAAAAATTACTAATCATTAATAAATTGGTTCATGTCACCCTATCATCGATGTGAATTTTATTTTGTTACATGACCTGCATTAAATAGTGAGTGTGACTTGGTGAGATTCAGATTCTTAGTCAACCTTCTTGGTTCTATTTGTTCCTCTTTGATTCACATAGGGGAATTAGTATGCTTCATTAACATGTGCACAAGAGACATAAGTGTGGCTACTGGGTATACATATATTCTCACCATATGTATATAAAAATATTTACATGGTTTTAGGAGGAATTCCTGAAACATGTTGGACCATACTAGTTATGGATTAGGATAGTTCTTGAGTCATTGCTTTATCATTCATTTGGGTGCATCACTTTGGATACATTATTATGTTTACTTTTGTTCTATTTTGAAACATGGATGTGGGAGGGTTTTGGGATTTCTATAACATATTTCATAGTGTAATTTTTTAGATTATCCATGACATCTCTATATATTTGTTTAAAGGGTAATGCCTCCCATGTTGTGAGAACTCTATATCCTTGGTGCTAGTTGCTAAACCAATCCTACTAGAGGCCAGAATCAGGTGTCATTTTCTCCGTTAATTAATTTCTACCATAGTTTTGGTATATTTGGATGGAGTGGGTCATGAAAATATGGTATCATATTCGATTAATGAGATATTGGATGAAATTTGGGGAATGTTTTATCAAGTATTTCATGGAATGGTATGGAAACCATGTCGGGTGATCAAGGTGTGTGAAATAGGAAAGGGACAATCATCTAGGACAAGGGGTTTTAGGGAACCCGTGATCCAAAGCACATACTCTGATCCTAATTAATGACCAAATGAGGATACCCCTCTTATAAGGTTGATTCCCTTAGAAAGGAACATGAATGATAATCAATTGTCTTCTTGTTTTAATTGGTATGTTTTACGAGATTTGGAATGATTAAAAAATTAGTTAAATGAATAAAAATGAATATTAAATAAAAATTCCACACTAGTAAGGATTAAGAAATCTATGTTTACTTTTCAGTAATATATCTTAGTCAATGTTCACATGGGGCTTGGAAAGTTGAGGTTCGATATGATGATCTAGTTAATCGAAATAGGGTTGATCCAGTTTTTTAGGATGACCAGTGGTAGAGTATATTGTGTGCTCTCTAGTGGCATGCCATGGGAAGGAATGATGGTAATGCATTGGACATGGAGATAGATAGCCATCATGAGGATCCTGCGATCACATTTTGTTGGATCTAAGACCTGATAGTATATTCAGATTCTTTGGTAGTCAGTCATATGTGAGTATTTGTTCATTAGTGATGAGCACATTATCTTGGGGAGATGATGGAATAATATGTTTTGTGGGTTCAATATAGGAAATAATTATGAAGATAGTTCATTTCATCGACCAAAAAGGATGAAAAGAGGCATGTTCTACTCTCCCTTTAGCAAATTGATTTTTACAGTATTGGATATCGGGATCAAGTGCAATGATCTCATTCATTTTGTGCTATATATTTTCCAAGATATGGACTCTCATGAACGATATATTAGGGAGAAAATCCATCCATCTATTCAGTATGTTGTCAATCCTTTTACATTTCCAATGTGTCTGGAGGTTTATTAGAAGGAAGTGGTTATCGAGTAGATGCATTCATAAGGGGGTATATAATAAGAGTGGAGCCACAAGACGTAATTTAGAGGTAGGGTTTCTGTTAGAAGGTCTTAGGAGCCTAGGCCATCATGGTTTTGACACAATGGGAGTTGACCCCAAAAGATCCATTTTTTACCATCCAATTCTCGTACCCTTCTTATGGGTTAAGTGTAAATACCTCACCCCAGTTTGCTGAAGTCGTTTCCATAAATCAATACATTGGGATGATTACACGAAATCAATATCCTGAATGAATTAATAATTTAGTATTTTAGGAAAACTTGATAAATACCTAAGTTCAACAATACCACTAGAATAGAAACACATTATAGAAATTCCTCTGAAAACATCAATAGCTCCTAAGTCATCCCTACATGCCATTCATAATATACTTCTTCATGTCCAGAAAAAATGAAATATATGTAAGGGGTGAGTTCAAATTCTCATTATGGTTAAGAAATATAGTACAAGATATCATAAATATAAACATTTGTCATGTTGAATAACTAAAGAAACATTCCTTTAAAAATTAACATGAACACATTATGGAAGGAATACGTTCTGAATAATTAATTTGACAATAAAGAATAATCATATATATTAATTTATTTTTATACACTTTCTGATTTTTTAAAATGGTATAGGAATTTTTTTTTAAAAAATATGCCTTAATGGCTGCATTGCAGCGACGCCACCATTGCACATAAACTAAAGGGTGGAATCAACGATTCCCCCATTAACCTAAAACAATATATTTTTTCTATTTTATTTTTTATATTTATTTAAAAAATTTCTATTTTACTATTAGGTTATTATTGTTATATATATATACATATATATATATATATGTAAAATAAAATTGTTTAACATAATTTATATTTTGTTCAAGTATGTGACTTTTTTAATCCAAAAAATATAAACAATAAGACCGATATGTATGAAATTTTCAAAATTGATTAGAGAAATAAAACATACCCTAAAATAAAAAGAATTTTATTAAAAAATGTTATTTGCAGAAATAATTTATAAGCATTCTAATCCACCTACTTTAACTAAAAAACGATTCAAGTACACTCCTTTTATAGCCTATAAAATATTAAATATAAGACTGATATGAATGAAATTTTAAAAATTTATTAGGAATTTAACTAGTAGTCTAAAATAATAATAATTTCTTAAAAAAATGTTGATGAAAAATAATTTATTATCTATCTAATCCACGTACATGAAATTTAAAAATGCTTCAAGTATGTGAAATTGATAAACTATTTAATATAAACTCTAAAACAAATATAAATGAAATTTTATAAATTGATTATAAATATGACAAGTAGTTGAAAATGAAAATAATTTATTAAAAAATATTAGTGAAAAATAAATTATAAGATTTTTAAGCAAACTAATTGAATCGTAAAAATGTTTCAAATATGTACCATTAAAATCCTATATAATATAAATTATAATACTGATATAAATGAGATTTTAAACATTGTTTAAACATATAATAAGTAGTATAAAATAAAAATTATTTCTTAAAAAATATTATTGAAAAATAATTTAAAAGCATTCTAATCCATCTACATAAAACATAAAAAAGATTCAAGTATGTGACTTCACAAGCCTATAAAATATAAACTATAATATTAATATTAATGAAATTTTAAACATTGATTAATCATATAATAATTAGTTGAAAGTAAAAATAATTTTCTAAAAAAATATGATGAAAAATAATGTATATTCTTTTTAATCCACTTAAATGAAACTTAAAAATATTTCAAGTACGTGGAATTGCTAGCATATATAATATAAAATATAAGATTGAAATGAAAGAAATATTAAACATTGGATAAAAATATAATACATAGTTAAATTTTTAATTTTTATTTATATGGGTATTATAGTTTTTATTTCACAGGATTTCAATGTCATGTATGTGGCTTAGGATCATCTTCGATATTCATTCTTTTCTCTCACTTCCGAGTAACTTTTCCTAAATTCCATTCATTATCATTTACTTATTTTATTAATGAAACAATTTATTTTCAATAATTTTTTAGATATTTAGGATAAATTTTAAATTTTATTTATATATTTTTTATAATCTTTATATTATAATATTTTAATGTTATTTATATGAAATTTAATATTTATTCGTATATTCTATTTAGGTGACTTTGATTGTTGTCAAATATAAATTACTCCTAAAATATAAATGAAAATAAAAATGGCGGATAAACATTTAATAAGGATAATATTAATAACAGTATTTTTATTTCAGTAGAAAAAACATGAAAATAAACATGTATAATCAATGTTTATGTATATGGATAGGATATTCTGTCCCACATGGTTGTCTGGGAATAGTACGTCCTCATAAAGTGCATATTGGAGTCCTATGACCAGGATAGGATTGATCATCGGGCCCTAGAACATCTAATGTCACTTTCTCTATCTATGTATTAGTGGTCGGAACTATCAATTGCATCTAATACTGCCCTCCATATCCTTCTCCTATTAGGGTGGTAGAAGGGAATGCCATCATTGTAGTGGGGTACCAAGCATGCGATAGAGATATACCCCAATACTGTGATGTATTTGGACCGTAGGGCTATAATGGATCTAGACGCTAAGGATTTCATAGATATGGACCCAATGGATGTGATGGATTTGTACCCCAATATAGAAAGATCTTCAGATATCCAGTTTGGAATAACGAATCGCATGCCACCTAAGGCCGTTCCAGAATTGGTTGATCCAGGAATTATAGAGGAATGCCCTCTTTTTTGGAATAAATGATGCCTAAAATGTAGTACGATGTAGTATACGTTTCCATGGTCAAGTATCCTTACCACCAGAAGAAGATGCAAGATGTTCCTCTGGGGAAGAAACCACTACTATCTGGGTCGGATGCTCGAAGATGCTCTTGAAAAGTGTATGAAAATATTTTTTTGCCTCCATTGTTGTAGCATGGATAGTTTCCTAGCTAAAGATCCCCTCCACTTATTCATCACTCGTGTGAAAAAATGCATTGTTTGATTTCCCTGTAATGAGACTCAAATTGAATTAGAAAATATTTTAACAAACAAACTAATAGAAATTTATTAACATACCATCCTATGAATCTATCTGTCATGTCAGGTAAGATACAGTACATAAATCATTTTATTCAATGGAACATAAACAACCTACTCTGTAAGAAATAATTAATTCGTAGGTACACCCTGAATACAAAACTATGTATGTATATTCCAGTAGTTGATATACTAGTCTTGTACTCGGGGCCAGTCCTCATTTTGGCTCTCTGTTAGCTTCATCCCATGAAGATACTCTGTCTTTCTAGACAAAAATGGAATCAGATGAGCATATAAAAATAGGAGTATGACTCTATAAAGATTCTTCCCCTAAATAACATGGAGGATAATGAGGGGACTATAGACATTGCATCCTTACTACCAATTGTGCAGTATACAGGCAACTGGTCAATAATACTTTAGTACAAATGTTATGAAATCGTAAATGGCATGTGACACTATCAAAAAATTTCTTAACTAAAAACCAAATTGTTGCAATTTTAAATTTTTTTTACAGTGAAATATTGTTTATAAATACTTGATTAGGTATGATACAGTCCAACTGGAGCTGATATACACTCAAATGGTGTCTCAGAACAACATTGAAATTGTGTCACTGTCACCACGTATAAAATATATCTTCAATACTGACAAATAATGAGAAGTTAATGTCAATAAATTATAGTATCTTCAAAAACAAATAGAAATGAATTATGATACCATCATCCATGTAGAGAATTATGAAGTACATGTATCTTGATTGGAGGACCAGCATGCTCAGGGTGGAATGCAAGGATGTGCTCCCATGCCAACATCTGAATAAGTATGAAGCATCCCCGAGACCTATATTGTCCCTATTGGATAGCCTGCATGAGGCTCCGTACGTGTTTTCCAAGCCGGATGACTCCCAACTGTATGACCCAGCCTGATCAAAGTCTTCTAGTAGGGGTAGATACATCATGTGCACCTGCATCCCGGAGTGATAAATACATATGGTCCCACAAATGAGCCGTAATATATATTCATGAGCATAACACATGGTAGTATGCTCGTCAGCATCTTCGGGTAAGAGTGGAATCAGCACCTCCAACGAAGGCAAAAATTTGGACACTCCATCGATAGCCCTACCATCAAACAAAATTACAATTCCTAACCAGAACTAAGAAAGGTATGTCCAAGATACATGAGTGAGTCCAATATCTAGTCTCCCCAAGATAGGAAGATCGAGAAGCACTACCACATCCTTGAGGGTTATGGTCATCTCTCCCTCCAGCATATAGAATGTGTGTGTCTCTGGTATCCACCACTCAATGAGGGCGGTAAGTATATGATGTTCTAAAAATGTGAAATCTGATACAGTATTTCCATAGAAGCTAGTATGGCGCGAGTATGGTCTAATATCATGTGGAGGATCATTGTGAAAAAATAGTGTCCGCGTCGCACCCAGATCGATCAATCTGAACCACCGACTAACATGACTTGGGAAATATGGGTACACTTCTGAGTGATTAGTATTGTACCATCTATCTTCATATAAAAAAATCAAATGAGTCCTAATATTAAAATGTAAATATAATGTTATGGTCAGAATAATTTTATGACTTGTAGATCAAGATATAATTCTCCAGATCAAAATATTCTTCCCCTGATATAGTCATAGAGGCACATTCTATGATGTAATGTGTGTATGGAAACCGTAAGGACTTAATGTTTCTACATTGACATTGCCTCGTTACTAGTATTACCACCGTCATTAAGCGAAGCAATTGGCAATGGGGTATGAATGATTTTGATCTTCAAATCAAGAGTTTTCTCATCGAAAAAGGAATACCTGGTAATCAAAAGAATCTTAAATATTCTTTTCAATCACTAATTGAAAGTATCTTCTGTACATTTTACCCTGTTATATTCTGTCTGATTCTAGTTTTTGTCTATAAAAAAAGTACATCATGCATTGATACATTTTATCTTGAACTAGGGTTGTTATATGTAGCTTGAGAATCCCATTAAAGACACCATTGATTCACTCCACAATGTTTGTGGTCATGTGTCAGTACCTATTCCACCCATCATATTTCAATGTTAACTTTTCTTTTAGAATACCCATCACATAATCATAATCTTCTTGATTAGCCTGGATGATTTTTTTAAAATTTTATTCAAACAATTGTTGATCCAACTAGTAAGATATATATAATAGATTACATTTCATATAATTTGATTTTATATTTATGTTGAAATAATAATAAATAACTTATACAAGGTGAATCACGCCTCGTGATTTCCTTCATCATCTGTTAATTAAGGATTTTTTATGCACGTTGCTAAAAATGTGTCTAATGCAGAATCGATGATGTGAATTTGGGTGTCTTCATGTATCAAGATCTATATTGATTGTCTCATTAATTTCCCTATGGTGAGAAAATATCAAACAAACACCCTGAATGTTGGTGAAATGGTTACTAATCCATGCTAGAAACCAACTGTATGATTCATAATATTCATTCTCTGTAATGGAAAAGGAAAGCAGAAGAGGTGACTGGTTTCCATCATCGTCTTTCACAATCATGAATACACCCTTTTATTTTATATATAGAAGTGTTCCATCAATATAAATGAACTGTTTTCTGAAACAAAATATAAAGATACATGGAAGGAATTCCCTGAAAAAACAATGAAATTAAACACGAGATGGATCACGTCAGTTATCCAGAGACACATGTTAATTTTTATCAATATGGAAGAAAACATGGTTAGGATTCCTCGGTATGGCTAGAAATTGTGGATGAATCTGATATGAGTGATTCCAATCACCATAGACCTTCATAATTTCCATCTATTTTTCCATCCATGCGTTATTATAGGAAATATTATAAATAAATGTATGTTGTATCCTCTCATTCAAAAGGGTTATCAGAATATCTTGACATTTCCTCATCATCACAAAAAAAAATATTACACAAATTCTATGTTCGTTGATCTATGATATTGTGTCAAGATTGGCAGAACACAAGTATGTCCTTCCTAAATCATTGAGATTTTCCATCCTCCGAAGGCAATGTCCAGAATCTCCCTTAGAAAAAATATACTATCAATCCCATACATCTCACACCGTATAATATATTTACTAGTTCATGAATTGTGAACTATTTATTTTTAGTTCCTCTAAATGTTAAATCACTTTAGACTATTATTTACTACATATTTACTTTTAAAATTCATTCCAACATATAAAGATTGGTCCAACTCACTGAACCTATCTGGTAAATCATTGGGGAACTCAGTTTTTGGTGTGAGAGAAAACTTTTTGAATACAAGAACATATGTCATTTACTATGACCAATATTCAAGGTGTATTGGATGATTTATTATAGGTTGAGGTTGATGTTCAACTAATTCATTTCAGGAATCCTTCTCCCTAACTTCCATTGGTCCTTCTTTATCCACACTGTTGCCACCATCTGATCTATCCTAACAAAAATCCTAATCATATGTCGGATTGAAATGTATATCAGAGAGTTCATCTTGGTTTTCCTCTTCTCCATTATTTGTAATATGATCAATTTTATGGGGAAGATTGTCTTATACAACTATTTTATCTTAACGTCTTCATATAAATAGTCGTTGTTGTTGTATAGTTGAAACATTAACATATAAATCCATCATGGTACCATCTGACCATTATGAAGATAAATTAATTTCTTAGACCCACTGCACATTTGAATCCAATGGACAAGCTATATGCCACAGTGTTGCCAGGAATTGAAAATTCTTAAAGCATAAAGACTAGATCTCTTGATCGAATCCCAGATTTATGTAACCACAAATTCTATCTTGAAGTTCACTTCTAGTTACACAATAACATGTACCAACCTCTATTATTTGTTTTATATAGTATGAATCTACTTGCTCAGATTCAATAACCTCCCCATAATAATAAACATAAGAAAATATGACTCTTTACGTCAAAAATGTTTCTGTCATCAAAATTTTGATATTTTAACAAATATTATAAATTATGGTTGACCATATAATATTTACATGAATGAAATTTTTTGACACATTTTTATCCATTATGATATGCTAATCATTATATGGATTCATGCTTTAATAATATTTTATTCATTAATTATTCTATAATTAATAATTTTAATAATAACTATTATTTCTAAACTATACAATCTTTGTGATACTAACATATGAAAAGAATCTTCTATATTTCAATTTATATAATCCTAAATTTCATTTTATCAACAGATTTTCTTAGTACAGTTTTTAACTAATTAATCATTCTTTAATCACTAGTTAATCATTATGATGTTATTAATTAATTATTTATTTTTTAATCATTTATCTTATTATATTCATTAGTTAAATATAATTAAATAATCATATGTTTTAATTTTTAATTATATGTTATCATTAATTAATATATTATTAATCTTTACTAAAAATAAGTATTATTTATAAACTATATATAACTATTTAAACAACTTAATATATAACATCCTAAATTACTAATAATAATTATCATTTGTTAATGCGTTGGCCCATATTTAAATTTATAACATCATAATTATCATTTTATAGTCGATAAATATACTGAATTGAAATTTACTTCCCAATATATATTTTTAGTTTATAAAGAAAATATGAATAATCATTAACATATCCCCCAGAAGTATTAAACTATGAGTGTAACATGGCCCTTTTTCATTACCAGGATACCCTAGATCAAGCCCAAAACACCTTGTCAGAGTTTTCACACCTAGGTATATCTGTTATAGAGCCACATACACTTGTTTGTATCCTTTAAGAGATGTGATTTGTTAGATAACCACATAATCCTTATGCTACCAAAATTTTACAATACATATTCTTAAGTTAATAAAATTTTCATTTATACATGTTATTTAATTAATCTATACTTAATATATAAATAATATTTAATTAATCATTACTAATAATAATTTTTTTCCAAAAAATATATAACTAATTACAAAACCAAATAAAAAAAAATATTTAGAACTAACTAAAGTACTTAAAAAATAAAATATTTAAATCTAAAAATAATTCAATTAAATAAAAAAAATTCATTAAATTAAAGAAAAAAATACCTCTAACTAATGCCTCACAAAAAAACTACCATCTATTGGACCACCGACTCCACCACATGGAAAGTTATTTTTTTTGAGAGATAAGAAGAAGATTTAGGTTATATGAGGGAAAATAAAGTGATTAGAATTGGGGGATCCCTTTTATTGGGACTGGACGCCAAGGCATCATCGTTGACGCCACCTTTTACCAATGCGTGAGTCCAATGGAGACCTCAGCGGTGCTATCAAGCGCCTTACCAAGAGGTGAAAGGAAGCACCCCCCACCGCTGCCTTTCCCATGTCATCGATCGGGGCCAAAGGCGACATGGGGGGTGGAAGGCGACCTCATCGATTGCACCTTTGTGGAGTATTTTTCAATTTTTTTAAACTATACATTTTATATTTTATCAGAAAATTTTAAAAAAACTATTCATATTATATTTGTTCAATAACCACAAGAAAGTTCAATTAATTGTTTCATAATGCGGTAATTCATAATTCCGGACATCATAACCATACTGTTATGTCCTCCATCAAAAACCATAAATATCATTTTTTCAAAGTCTCGTGGTAAGACATTAGTTTGACTTAGTAGACCTACTGATGAATCAAGAGACTATAGCAGGCCCAAACCATCACTTACTATGTCTAATTCATTTCTAATATTATTTCTGATAAACACATTCAACATATACATTCATACTAAAACTAACATATTAAATTTCAAAAAATTTCCCAAAATATTAAGCGTAAACACTAAACATTCCAATTGAATAGGTGAATGGTTTTAATGAAGTACATTAATATTCAAAATAATCATAAAACAATTAATTAAATATGGTATATTATATCATAAAATATTAAACCCAATAATACATAATAATCAATATGATTGTTGAAATAGATGGAGATAATATTATAAAATCATCGAGTCATTTTTGAGACAAATATACATTTACATTGAAAAGAAGTTTTTTTTTGAAAAATAATGTCACAAAACAAGAAGTGATGTTATATATGATTTTAATAACAAAATGAAATATTTTAGAAAGGAATTATTTTCTAAAAATATATTTTATATTTCCCACGAATGTAGGTATGAATTTTAGAAATTCATTTGAATCGGGAATGTATTTCAAGAATGGTTTTGATTGATACCGTTAAATGATATAAGTATCCCAAAAATAAAGTAGGATTCATTTAGTTACACTTACATATAACATTCAGACATAATTCAATTGGAGTACATATGATTAAATAATAAATTATTTGCGGGATGTAAGAATAAGACTTACATGAATGGAAATGGTGGATTGGGTAGAAAACCATTAAGTAAATTCGACAACTTAATGATGTCACATAAAAATTTATATAATATTTTAATATGAGAAAAATTGGTCTCTCATTATTCATAAATAATATTTATAGCATGTTGAATATGGAATTACATATCCATACATTGTCTAATTGGGTTTAAAATAGAATATCATAAAAAGAGTTCTTGAAAAGTTAAGGGTGGTTGATTCCCTTAACTTGTAGAGTAACTCCTAAAAAATGTAGGTTATGAACATGGGGGCTTGATTAAACCTTAGGAGAACCCCTCAGGATGTAAAAATACCAGATATTTATTGATAATAAATTTTCAATGAATTAAATTTAAGGAATGAGTGGGTATTTATAGTAAAAGAGATGGAGTTTTTTTTATTAATTTCATAGGACACCTCATTAGTGTTATTTAAAAACCCATGATAATCACCACAGTATTTTCCCATCGTATTAGAAACTTGAAAAATCTCATCATATTTTATTTTACACAAGTAGAACTGAATTTTATATTAATTATTACATCATTATTATTTAATTAAACATACCACAAACTCAAAACAGTTTGTTTCCTATTTACGAAAAACTAAAGTATTTTATAAAATTATCATAAAATCAAGGTAACCTAATATTGACCTTATGATTTCAAAAATGAAAAAAATTAAAAATATTTATATAAATATGATTAATTACATTTTATAATAAAATGATAATTTATTCGAAAAATAACTACTTGAAAATTATAATTCATTTTATATCACATTGAAAAATTAATCAAGATCTCTTTATCATACAACCTTAAAGAAATAAAATAATAATATGATTTACTAATCATAAGGGTCATGTTACTATTTGTTTTACTATTGACCAAAAATTATGTTTGTCTTATCAGAATCTAAATATCTTACTGAACCCAACTATGTATGTATGTTTTTTGAATTTCATATCACTATGGTAGAAAGAAATTGTTTACAGGCTAGGTTATAACAATGATTTTTTTGTGGAGAAATATTTTCCATGTATTCAAAATTATATTTTCCATGTATTCAAAATTATGGTAGAAAGAAATTGTTTACAGGCTAGGTTATAAGATTTGGGTATTTCTTAAACCAAAGATCAATAGGCTACCATGTCACTTCTTTAATTATAGAATTATTTCAATGTAACTTTACCAGTCACATTGTTTGATTCTTCAACACATGTTCCTCGTTGTCTAGAATCCAGATATGCTCTTCATAGTATGATAACTTAGGTTCGAATTCTATACCATTATAAGTGAGGACATGCATTGGGACTAGCAGGTAATTTCTCAATAATGATACATGGAACACATTGCATACCTTATAAAGATAAGAAGGCATTTCCAAATAATATTTTGCACCTCCAACTCTTTCCAGAATATTAAAATGGCCAATATACCTAGTGCCCATATACCCATTATTCCCAAATCTTATAACACCCTTCCATTGTGATGCCTTCATGAAAACATGATATCCTATTTTAAATTACAAATAATTCCTTCAGTTATCACTATAGTACTTTATCCTACTTTGATCTACATTGATACTGATGTGAATAGTCCTTACCTTCACTATTGTTTCCTCCACAATCTATGCACCCACAAGCTTCCTTTCACTGACTTGATCCCCACATATTGGTGTATGACATTTCCTTCTATTCAATGATTCATATGGTTCAATTTGAATTCATTAATGTATAATATTATTGTTTGAAAACACTAGAAAAGGTAAATATTGTCCCTGTATACCTTGAAAATTATGTGTGTTTGATCTCAACATCTATTCTAATGTTTGTACCATCCTTTAGGATTTCTCATCAGTTTGATCATGATAAGTATTACTCATTTGAAGCACAGTATCCAGCTCTTTCAGAAGACATTTCCATAATTTTTTTGAAATTTTGGATCACTGTAAGACACAATTTATAGTTTTGACCATGACCTTAGTCATTTAAATCATCAATTTTAGGTAGAGGAAATTTTTTCGTTATTTTTATAGAACCTATCTCCCTAAATTCA
Organism: Viscum album; assembly: GCA_963277665.1. Classification (NCBI taxonomy): domain Eukaryota; kingdom Viridiplantae; phylum Streptophyta; class Magnoliopsida; order Santalales; family Viscaceae; genus Viscum; species Viscum album. The sequence goes on from OY728157.1 coordinate 2,014,749,896, forward strand.
ATGCACTACCTTATAGATCCATCATTATTTTTTACGAAATGAAATAGAGATCACCATGGATAAACAATAGAGATAATGTATCATTTATACCCCAATTCCTTAAGTTGATTCTTAAATTATGATACATCCATTGTGTCCCTTTGACAAGGAGTCTTTGTTATAGGTATTGAACTAGGAATTAAATTAATTGATAATTCAAAATAAAACTCTAGAGGATGTCCATGTAAATCCAATGAAAAAACATCAATATATTCTTAAACAACATGTAAATAATAAATATGAGAATTTCATTCCCCACACAAAGATTTCAAGTTCTCACCATCCCCGATAATTAAATTCAGTAGAGCTACTGAGTGTGGATCTAGATGAGAATAAGATTGTGATGTTTCTTCGCATAAGATAAGGGATTCCAAAATGTCCTCAGATGTTTTTAATTGGTTTTTCATGTAATATATTTTCACATCATAATTTTAAATCTAATCTATACAGAGGATTATTTCAAATTAAATTATGTATATAAAGAAAATACTGGTAGATAAATCACGTTTATATGCCATAATGCGGTATTCCTGACACATCTTCATTGAAATAATACTCCACTTAGGAGTTTTGGCGAACAACTCCCTTACTAAATAAATTTGGAAATATCTAATTTTCATAAAAAACTAGAAAAATATTCGAGAATGAAAAAATAAAGATAATATAATGAATTGGTTATATTTGAGTAAACAATTAATATAACCACCACCACATCATTAGGGGATTCAATATCAGTCGTCATGATCACATAAGTTTGGCATTGATCCTATTACCTTAATTTATGAATTTTTACTTGATGACTAGGAAAATAATTAGAATAATGTCCCCTAGGCCTACAACTATAACATTAAAAATTAGTAACTTATTTATTCCAATTATAATCCCAAGATATGTGGGAGTTTACTCCACACATTAAACAAATTCCTATACCATTCAGATATGTACTAGGGTGTCTCTTCCCAAAATTATCCCAGGGTGGAAGGTCAACATTTCCCTTCATTCATAGTTCCTTATTTCCTTTTCCATATTTTTCTACATCCCACTTCTTCTGTTTCTTTCCCTTAAAATAATAATACATAGAGAATTACATTTTTTTTCTTGATATCATATGAGACTATATCTTCATATGATGAGAAATAATGGGATTCTAGAGCCTTTGGGAGTAATGGTTTTAATCGAACAAAGAATCGATTAATATTTCACCTTAGATTATTGATGGAGTCGATGGAATGTTCTACAAACATTGTGAAGTTAGCTTCATACTATGCAATATTCTCATCCCCTTTTTCCCTCAGATTCAAAAACATCCATTCCATGTCAACTAACTGCTCATGAGGGATGTATTTTTCTAAAAATATTTCAATTAAATCCCTATATTAAATATCTCTTATTTATCCATAGTCCATTCTGTTTTGGATTATGGACCACCCCTGATCTTCATCTAATGATAGATAATAAAATAAAATGATATCATTTTCTATTTCTGTACATCCCAAATAGAGAAATATATTCTCTGAAGAAATTATAAATTGCTCTACTATGAATGGGTGTGCATTACCATTAAATGACGGAGGATGTTGTCTCATAATGTGGTCTAACATTTCTCCTACATATTTTGGATCCAGATTCTTCATATAGGTATAGTTATTGATCATAACATGAGTCGGTTGTCCCAATATACTTATAATTTGCGCAACATCAATCACAAAACCAGATCCAACATCGTTATGTTGCATCGATGGAAATCCTTAAATGGAACATATGTGTTCATGAGGTTTACATTCCTTCCACTATTATTCATTTATAAATAATAGCATACACTAGATTATGTTAGGAATCATAATGTTTATTCATAATGAAGAAAAATAAATATCATAAATTGAAATACGATACATAACAAATCTCATAATCAAAAACATGTTTTCATTTGGGAAAAAATTTACATTTAAATCCATCATAATGGATTGTTTTAAAAATATGAATTATCCTTAGTAGATCCCTCATGAGTGTCAAACCAGGTGCATAGTAAGGCTCATTTTCAGTTCAGGCATGAAACTCTTTGTTATAGTTGTCACTTCTCAGTACATATGTTTCAAAACCACATCCACTAATAATATCTATATATAGATATATTTTATAAAAATATCCACATAATATAATCCTTACAAAAATTATAGGACATCAATGTCTGTTTATACATAATGTCTATATTAGTGTTTTTCCATTAATCTACATTTTCTAAATCAATTTTATATGTTTTCTGTAGAACATCTATTCATAACAACTATAAAGACCAAAACACAGTTTCCTAGAGCCGGTTCTTTATATCATTACATTGAAATGATTATAAGAAATTATTATCCTGATGGAATGAATATTGTTTAATTTTTGGAAAACTAAATACCTAAAAAAAATTAACAATTTGACATGCAATGAAAAACAATATATAATTTTCATTGACAACATTCATAACTCATTGTTAATACCTGTATGTCGTACAAAATATTCCTCTTCATGTCCTTGAAAAAAGAAACATAATATAGTGTTCAGTACAAATGCTTATTAAGGGTATGAAATAAATTGGAAGATATCATTAACATATACATTAGGCATGGTGAATAATTGAAAACCCTTTCCTTTAAAAATATACTTGTACATAATATGGTAGAAACATGAGATAAATAAATAATGCCATCATAGAGAATAATCAGGGTATTCTAATAGTCAAATGACCACATGAAAATTAAATTACTAGATTAATAATGGGTTAATTCATAATGATAGACATCATAACCATACTATTAAGGCCTTATGCCAAGACCATAAATAACAATTTTATCAAGGCCTCGTGCCAGGACTGTAGTTTGTCTCATGTGACCTACTGTTGCATCTTTTGGATATAGAGGGTCTCACACATCACTTACTACATCAAATTCATTAAACATATGAATGAGGATAAAAATAAACAAAAAATATATTTATAAAGAAACAAACATATGAAATGTGAATAACATTCCATGGACATTAATAATATACACTGACCATTCAAAGAGAATTGATAAATGGTTTTAATATTTCACATCAACATTCCAACAAATAATAAATATTTTAATTAAATATTTTATATGATATAAAAGAATATTAATCCCAATAATACATATTAATCAACAAGAGTTTTGAAATAGAGGAAGATACAATTAAAAAATCATCAAGTTATTCACGAGATAAATACTCTAATAATTTGAAAAGAAGAGATATTTTCAAAACATATCTATATAAAACCATAAGTGAGGTAAGATGGTATTTTCGTAATAAAATTATGGATTTTAAAAAGATAATGGTTTTTGAAAATATATTATAGAGTGCCCTTGTAAATTGGTATGAATTGGAGAAATACCCTTGAACCGGGCTTGTATTTCAGGATGAATTTTTTAAAGATCATTTGAAAAAATATAACCACCCATAAATGAATGTAATATTTTAGTTTTTAAACATATATATAACATTCAAATATAATTTTTTAGGATTAAATATGTATAAATAAGACATTAACTAAGTTGTATAGAGAATAAGATTAACTTGAATGATAATGGATGATTGGGTAGAAACCCCATAAGAAAATTTGGTATCCTAATAGATATACTTTCAAATTCATAAAATATTATGAAGTGAGAAAATAGATTCTCTCACCATTCTTACATAATATCAAAATTAATGGGAATATGTAATGAAATATCCCAACCTGATCCTGTAGAAATTAACAGAGAAAAACATAAAGTGTGCTTGAAAAAGAGAAGGGTGCTATATTCCCTTACAATGTTGAGTAACTCCTAAAACACGAAGTTTAATACCATGAAGGCTTGAAAAAACATTATAAAGACTCATAGTAAGGAAAAAGAACCATATATTCTAGGATTATAAAATTTGAATGAATGAAAATTAAGGAATGTGTCAGTATTTATAGTAAAAGAGAGGGACTTTTTTATCAATTTCATCGGAAACCTCATTAGTGTTATTTACAAAACCATGTGAATGCCCATGGAATTTGAAAATGGTATCAGTCTCATGGGAGACATAATGTTATATTTTAAAGTACACAAGTCGAACAGAATTTTATATTAATTATTACATCATTATTATGTCATTAATCAAATAGAAAACTGAAAACTGAGAACTGTATTTTAACTATTCATGAAAAAACGGAAGTATTTTTTAAAATTATCATAAATTCATAATAAACTACTATTTTCGTTCTAAACACTAAAATGATACTCATTTTTTGAAACTAATTTTCTAAATATGAATAATTTAATTTTTATATAAAATCATTATTTATTCAAAAAATAATAATTTTAAAACTATAATTGTTTTATATAACCTTGAAAGAATAACCAAGATGTACTTATATTATAACATTATACATTAAAATACTGATATGATATACTATTTATAAGGATAATATTACTATTCATAAGGGTTTGCAACTATTCACCAAAAATAAATTTTGTCTTATCATACTGTAAATATCTTACTGAACGCAACCGTGAAAGTCAGTTTTTTGAAATTCAAATCACAATGGAGGAAAAATATATTTACTAGATTGGTTATAACAAAGTGATGTTTTGTGGAGACATATCTTTTCATGGATTCAATATTATATTTATTTATAAATCCTTGGGGTGTTACACTTGGAGATGAGTTTTTTCTTTTATGGAGTTCATGACCATCTTTGTAACTAGTTTCTAACAGACATTTGAGCAATGTTTAGTGTAGGTGGACATAATCAGTGTCAACCTTAGTATAAGTTGATGATGAGATAGATTCAATAGTAGGGACAATAGGTTTTTACTCTATCTAGGGGAGATGGGGTGGGAAGAGGCTGACCGCATGATGTTCTTCATGTTCAGAGGCCCTAACTAGGGGAGCCCATATAGTTTCTTATCAATGGAGATGCAAGGGATTAGGGCATGGTAAGTAGAACACAATGGAAGAAGTAGTTCCACCAAGGCCAAAGATAGTCAGAGGTAAGATTGGTATGTTTAGTACCCTCTCTTGTGCTTTTATTTTATTCTGGATATTTCCACTCTATTGTTTCACATTCTCTAAATCAATCTCTGGGACTAGACATAGATAGGATTATCATGACATTGTTGTTGAGAATGCTAGTATTATGATAGACCAACATGTTTGATTTGTTTTGGGGGGTAGACCGTTGATTGGACAACATCAATGCTATGAGGATATTTTTTTCTACATATACATTAATATGATGTCATCCCCATTATAGACTAGTTGAATTATATACACTATGATATCAATTGACATCAAAGGAGATTCATGTTTTCATATTTCAATGATCGTCATGTGGTTTTCATTAGCGTACCGATTTTTCAGAAGGGCGGTCAATGTGTGATGACCCTTCTTTCCTTGTTATCTTAATTATCAATAGAATCATTCAATGTTGAAATGGTGGATTTTCCTGGGATTGTTAATGTGTTCCTATATTTTTTCACTGAGGAGGATGTGATAATACTTCCTTAATGAGATGTTGAGTTTAAGATAGACTTTCATCCTGTTTCATCTCCAATTTCTTTGTATCCTTATTAGATAACACATTTTGAGTCGTAAGAGCTGAGTATTTGATCGTACCACAATTCACAGTGTCATTTTCACCGTTACACCATTGTATTAAACTAAATTTGTATTGTAAATTCCAAAAAGAAAAAAAAAATTAATTCCATGTTTGAATAATTTATTTTGGGTTTATCACTATTAAAAAGACTAATGTTACTTGTCTTGAATATTTCATTAAAGTTGATGGTGATTTGGAGGGCCCGTGAAGATTTCCATGAAAAATGGGCCAAACTGTGCAGGATCCAAGCATACCAGTGGATTAATCCACATACAAATACAAGACGGTGCATCCAGTTGGGATGAAATTTTCTGTTCTGGTCCACACTTCATTGGGACCCATGACTCATTTGGCCATCTGATGGCCTTTCCCAATTGATCTATCAACAACACCAAATCTGCACGTAGTCAAAAGTTGTGTGTTATGATCTATCCATATCTCAGGCTATAGGTGTCCAAATACTTCCAAACGATCGGTGGAGACATCAAAGAGGTTGGGATACAACTTTTTTATTTTCACCAAATTGAGATAAGGCTATCTGAAGGTCGAAAACCATGTGACAATTCATTTTAATAATTTTGTGTCCTCAAAACCACCTTCCAATTTTCCTATAAAATGGATCCTTGGGATCATCATTTTCATGTTCGACCAGGAGGCAAAGATCTATTATTTTTGAGACCCAAAATAATTATCTCCTCATTCATGATGTTCTAGAGGCCCTTATCATTATAGGGGGATCAAAAATAAAGAAGGAGTTCCACCCGAGCCTTCTCCTCCTCTCGATGGAAATATAAACGGTGGACGATCATTTTGAGGGAGCTACACATACAATGGGAAGAGGTACGGCACATTATACTCTTCTATATTATTGTAATATGTGATTGGATTATTTCAATTATTATTTTTATCTAAAAATGTTTCTCCTATGAGTTCATTTTGTGGGTTTAATTAAGTAAATTGCTTTTCATTTCAACATCGATTGGGTTGAAATTTCATGTGGGAAACATGAGTTGTTCCGATTGGGAAACAAAAGGATCCTCTCTCTCTCACACAAACAAAAGATTTTATTATTATTTAATAACCATTAATCTATTTTTTATGTTGAAACCATGACAATAATATTTTTGTGTCACATGATGGTACTTTGTGAAACATTTAGAGAGTCAAGAGGGGAATCAAGATCTTGAAAATCCTCATGCACAAAATTAAAAAAAAACCATGTGAAATTTTCAGAACAATGAACTATCAAAGATTTGTATTGAACATGAATTTATCTTCTTATATCATAATTCTTAAACCACCACCTTATTCTATCAACTATTAAACACTTTAAGTTATGTTATTTCATAAAAACTATTTTCATAATCACCCTGCTCTTTTAGTAATCTATATTAAAAATACAAACTTAAAACCAATCAATGCTCTTTGAGATACAACCTAGGGTATTCCCTATACTATAAATAAACCTTATAATCATTATAAATTTGATGTGTCATGACAGAATGGTAAAATTTTGGCATTGTTTTCTGGGAGCGCTTTGATTTTTTTTGCATGTTTTTGAAAAAACATTTTCTCTAAATATTTGGAATATTTATCTATTTTATACCTCTACCAATATTTTTTAATTATAGTCTATTATTTTTGTAGGTTTGTTTCATGAAACGTTCTAATCTGGGAGATTTACCTCCTTTAGAACCTGAACCAGAGGGGATCTTACGTCAGTGTCCCTGAGACGCACAAGAGAAACCATCGACGGAGGACACACAAGACATTGACACTCTTCATGATCCTTCCCCTTCATTTTCTAGATCGAATATAAAAACTGAAATAAAATTTCATAATATGGATGAAAACTACCATACATTAAAATAACTAACCTTGACTGATGTTGATATCCTACCCACATATATTTAATTACAAGGCGAGGCACCTAATTTTGAACTAAAATCTGGATTATTTAATCTATTACCAAGATTACATGGACTTCTTGGATAGGATCCACAAAGGAAATTAAAATAATTTCATACATTTTATTCAACATTAAAACCTGTTAATGTAGATGAGGATCAAGTAAGGCTTAGAGAATTCACATTTTCATTGGAAGACACTATGAATGATTGGTTATGTAATGTTAATTCCCTAATAAGAGGTTGGGCAGACATGAACCACCTTTTTATTTAAAAATATTTTCCATCCTCTCGAACTGAAAAAATAAGGAATGAAATTTGGGGGATAAGACAATCTCAAGGGGAAAAATTACATGAATATTGAGAATGTTTTAAAAGTTTATTTTCATGTTTCCCACAATGCCAAATAAGTGATCATTTTTATTTTTAATATTTTTATGACGGTTAAATCCATATTGATCAAAATATGATCGATGATGCTGCAGGTGGTGCTCTAGTTGATACGATCCCAATTGTTGTAAGTACCATAATTGAAAACATGGCTCCAAAAAACATTAATTTGGTTCATTGACAAATTTACTGATTCCAGGTGTCCATGACGTATAGTGTACAGAATTCATGAAGAAGGAGGACACAATGTTTGAACAGGTAATTACCCTTCTTTGAAAACCTTCTCTTTCCAAAGGGAAATCCCAATATTCTCCTCCTATCCATTGTGGTATATGTTCATCTGACATGCACTACTCTGACTAATTTCATCAATTGAGAGAAACATCTGAGAGTTGTGAGGAAATATTTCCAGGCTGCCCCTTTAACCAACCCTTTAGTCATGAACCTTACTATCCATCCAACCCTAGGTGAAAAGAGAACTGAGCCTATAGGAAAGGGGGCATTCAAACCAACCTCATCAACACTGCAGCCAACTAGGGTAGAGTAATCATCATCCACCACCACCTACAATCCCTAAACCACCCTAAAGGCCGTTCCAACAAACCACTCAGAAAATGGAGCCCAGACTAGAAGATATGATGAATCAAATTCCTACCAACAGTATCCAATTCAAAAGATACCACTCAAGAAGCCATATAAGTCCTAAAAACACAATTAGGCCAACTATCTATCTCAGTCTGTGAAATTCAATGCCATGGGTCAGGAAAACATCTCTCTCAACAATTAGTTAACCCTAGGGATAAAGGAAATGTTAGTTCCATCACCCTTAAGTGTGGACAACAACAATAATATAAAATTCATCCTTCATTATATCATCCCCTCGTAAGGAAAACTACATCCCAACAATTAAGAATGTTACAAAGGTTGAAGAACAATGTCCTGAGAGAATCCCTTCCAAAGGAAAGAGTGTGAATATTGATGAGTCACCTAGCCCAACCATTCTTCTTCCACTTCGACAAAGGGCCACCCAACCAAGAAACCCAAAAGAAACTGAACATGATAAAAAAATATTGGAAATTTTCATTAAATTGAAGGTTAACATCACATTGATTGATGATGTGAATCAAATTCAACGGTACTCTATGTTTATAATGGAGATATGTACACACCGAAGGTGACTTCGAAGTGATGAGAATGTAATATTGTGAAGGAATGTTTCATCATTGATAGAGCCATCACTCCCCACTAAGTGCAATGATCCAAGAACATTATCAATTCAATGCACCATAGCGGAGTATTATTTTTCTAATGGTATGCTTGATTTATGTGCCTCTATAAATGTGATTCCTCACTCCATTTACTTGACATTACAGGTCTGGTAATAGATGCCCACTGGAATTCTTTTTCAACTAGCTAACCGGAGTACTTCACACCACTTTGGTGTGTTAGAGGATGTTCTTGTGAGGGTCCAAAATTTAATTTTTCTTGCTGACTTTTCTGTGCATGAAATTTAAGATGATAGGATGAATGGACATTACTTGATTATATTTGGAAGACCTTTCTTGAAAACCAAAAAAACCGTAATTAATGTAAAAAATGTTACATTATCTATGGAATTTGGTGCTGATATAGTCCATTTCCACATCCTTGATTCCATGAAGAACCCCTCAGATGAACATTCCTCTCTCTGTTAATTCAATTAATGTACTCCCTACCCCTGAAAAAACAACTTTTCATTCCCCAGAACCCCATTCTGAGTTTTATTCATTGATAGAAATGATATAAAATTATTTATGAATTGATAGTTGTAATGGTCTAGAAATGTTTCATGCATTTTTGTTGATTGATGATTTCTTTAACATTGATGATCCGCAGACCGTTGATGATACTAATAAGATTTTAAAAGCTCATTCCACATTCGAGGTTGATACCATTGAGTAGTTAGATGAGATCAGTGACCTCTCATATTAACACAGACTCACATTAATCAAAAATAAATTTGAATTGGAACTAAAACAACTACCTCAAAATATAAAATATTCATATCTTGAGAATGGAAACAGGTACCCCGTCATCATTGCTAGTTCAGTCCCTATTGACCATGGATTGTGACTACTTGAACTTTTGAGGGAGTATAACCAAGCATTGGGGTGGAAAAATGCTAACAGTATTGGTATTTTCCAATCATTTTGTACACATCATATTTTGTTAAATGATGAGGATAAACTAGTGTGGCAGCCACAATGCCGACTGAACCCAAACATCTTAGAAGATTTGAAAAATGATGTAGCAAAATTATTGGTTGCTGGGATCATTTACCCCATCTCTGAAAGCCAATTGGTCAGTCCCATTCAGTTATTTCCTAAAAAAATTATCCTTACAGTAATTAAAAATTAAAACAGTTAATCGGTTCCATCTCTTGTGCATAATAGTTGGTGTGTCTGTATAGACTATAACTGACAAAACCAACACATTAGGAAGGACCATTTCCCTTTTCCATTAATTGACCAAATTGTAGAGAGGCTAGGGGGTATATACCACTACTATTTCCTTGATGGGTATTCTAAATACTTTCAAATCCATATTTCCCCTGAGGATCTGGAAAAGACAACCTTCACTTGCCCCTTTGGCACATTTGCGTATAGAAAGATGCCATTTGGTCTGTGCAATGCTCCGGGTACATTCCAACGATGCATGGTTTTTATTTTTTCAGATTACCTATAGAATTGCATGGATATATTCATGAATGATTTCACTATTTATGGCTCTTCTTTTTATGAATGACTGAGTAGACTTGGTTCAGTCCTAGGTCATTGTATTGAAAAAAATATTGTATTTAATTATGAGAAATTCCATTTCATGGTGCGACAAGGTATAGTTTTTGGGCTTGTAATTTTTGGGGATGGTATCCAAGAAGATAAATCAAATGTTTATGTCATTTATTCCCTTACATTCCCCAAAAATATATGGGATTTGAGATCTTTCCTAGGTCATGTTAGATTTTACCGTCGTTTCATTCATGACATTAGTAAAATTGCACTCCCCCTCTCCTAATTACCCCAAAATGAAAAAGTATTTGTCTTTGATAATGAATGTGAGGATTCTGTTAATATTTTAAAATGGAATCTCACCTCACCTCTGGTAATCCAACCACCTCGATGGGATTTACCATTTGAGCTCATTTGTGACACCTCTAACTATGCAGTTGGGGTAGTTTTGTCACAAATTGTCAACCGAGCTGCACATGTCAGAGCCTATGCTTCACTTACTTTGGATCATTCACAAGAAAACTACAACACAGATAAAAAATAATTCCATACCATTTTGTTTTCTTTAGACAAATTCACGTCATACATTTTGGGGTCCAGAGTCATTGTGTTCTCAGACCATGCATCCCTTTGGTACCTCCTTAAGAAACTGGAAGCCAAACCACATCTCATTCGTTGGATTATCCTCCTTCAAGAATTAAATCAGGAGCAGATAATGTGGTGGCTAACCATTTTAGTAGGATTCAACCATCCCCAGACATTGACTCATACCCCTGTATTCCCATAAATGAACTGTTTCCTACTGAACAATTGTACCGAGTGTAAGATGATATTCATTGTTATGCTGAAATTGTAAATTATTTGGTAGCATCTTGAATTCCTACTGATTTCAATAGAAACCATGATAGTTGTCTAAAACATGAGTCCCATAGGTATATTTGGGATGTCCCCTAGCTTTTTCACACATGTAGTGATCATGTCCTTTGGAGTTGTGTTCTCGATTGTGACTTCCAGTCCACAAATAGATTTTGCTACACTCTTTCTTGTGGGGGAAACTTTGGTCCCCAATGGTCTGCTTGCAAGGTCCTTGATTCTGGTCTCTTTTGACCAAAACTTTTTTGGGATTCCCATGATTTTTGAAAATATCTTTCTCATTGTCAATGAATGGGGAATGTCTCTAAAAGAAATGAAATGACACAACAATTGTTGGTCTTTCATGACTTTTTGATTGTTTGGGGTATTCACTTTATGGGGCCATTTCCGAATTCCTTTGTAATCTTGAAAATTCTTCTGGCAGTTGATTATGTGTAAAAATGGGTAGATGCACAAGCTATAGGGAATGATGATTCTATGGTAGTTGTAAAATTGTTGAGAACCCAACTATTATTTAGGCTTGGCTTACCTAGGTTCATCATCAATAACCAGGGTTCTCATTTCTACAACCAAATAATGAAATCACTTTTTTATTGGTGTGGTTTCGGTGATCAATTGTCTACTGCATATCACCCACAGAACAATGGTCAAGCCGATGTGTCAAATAGGGTGGTAACAGAAATTCTTGAAAAAATAGTTCAATCCACTATAAAAGATTAGAGTCTTCAACTTGATGATTCATTATGGGCCTAATGTATATCTTTCAAAACTCTCATTGGAATGTCACCCTATAATCTTGTGTTTGGAAAGAGTTTTCACCTACCTGTTGAGATTGAGAACCAGGCATAATGGGCCATCAAACAATGAAATTCTAATAATTCTAGCGTAGGTGCTCAAAGGATGATTCCAATTCAGGAGCTAGAGGAAATGATGAGAGATGCATATGAAAAATCTAGAATTTATAAGAGGAGAGCCAAGGCTTCCCACAACCATCTTATCCTTCATCATTAGTTCTACATTGGGCAAAAGGTCCTCCTTTATAATGAAAGGCTGATGTTGCATCTAGGTAAGCTTTGTTCCCGCTGGTTTGGACCATACACTATTACTAATGTCTCTCCATTTGGGGTTGTCCTGGTACAAAATGAAGAAACCAAGCTAACATTCACTTTCAATGGGTAGTGGCTGAACCTCATCCATGAATCCATTCTGGAGTCCCCGATAGAGGAACTCCATTATCAATAAGTAATCTATGAATGAAAATCACCAGGTTTTATCCTTCCTTTCCACATCCTCTTTTCTTAATGTGAGGATACTGCAAAAATTGGGAGTGGGGAGGGGTACATTCTTGGGATAGTTAGGAATTTTCATCATTTTTTTTCTTTCACCGCTTTTTCTGCCTTTTTTATGGTATTTTCACTTTTCCCCATCTTTCTGGGTTCAATAGGATTTCCATTGTCTTTCCCCTTTCTTCTCTTTTTACCTTCTTTATGGTATTTTTATTTTTCCCCATCAAAAATTTCAAATTTCCATGTTGTGGTGACCATAAAGGGGGAAGGTAAAAATACCATAATGAAGGAAAAAAAGTATTTTTTTTATGAATTTATCCTCAGGGAATGATTTTTAATGAATTACTTTTCTATCAGTGATATAAATGGTTGTATCACTATTAAACATTTGAGATGATTGATTCCCCTTGTGTGAGTAGTTTTGGGAAAAATGTGTCACTAATATCTCCATACATTTGTTTACCAAACCATGAAATATGAATATCTATTACTTAATATAAGGTAAATATATGTTAGGTTGATATTTTTCTGCTTTAAATGATATTTTCACACATTCGTTCCTTATTCATTTGGTTTCATTATTATACTAGATTGACCTATGCATGTGTATCTAATGTCCGACTGTTGTACACCCTCAAAAAAATTATGTATTGGGTAGGTAAAAACCCACTAATCCTCAATAGATTATCTTTTTATTGCTATTGTAATTAGTTTTGTGAGGAAATTAAACAAGGAATGATATATGAGTGTGAGATTTTTTCCAAATGAAACATCAAAAAAAATTATAATAAATGAGGGGAGTGATGAAATGTGAAACATATAAATATATCTATGTCATAAGCTTATGGATTATCTTCTATGAATTTTTAAGTGAGGGGGTCGTGAAATATTATTGCAATGGATGTAGGACGTGTTTGGTGTAAAATCATATAAAGCTGAATAATGATAAAATAACCTATATTTATTTTATATAAAGTGGAAAGAATAGCATGGAATGGTTTTCACATACACACATGGATAGTTAGTGAAGTGTTTTAATTATGAATTCTTTTCTCAGGTCGTTGTCATGAATATCTTTGAATTTTATTGTGATATGATTATGAGACATCTTTTTCAATTTTCACTAGGAAGAACTCCTTGGTGTGGTTCGTGCTTTGATCACATTAACTCAGTGAATTAAATTTTTTTCAAATGTTAAATTTTCACGATGTTTGGAATATATATATATATATGTGCATAATTTTATTTGGGTATATGAATTTTCCCAGGAGTGAAAATGTTTTGGTGTGGGGGTGTGATCGTACCACAATTCACTATGTCATTTTCACCCTTACACCATTGTATTAAACTGAATTTGGATTGTAAATTTCAGAAATAATATCCAATTTAATTCCTTTTTTGAATCATTAATTTTTTTATCGCTATTAAAATGTCCAATGTTACTTGTTTTGAAAATTTAATTAAAGGTGATCGTGATTTAGAGGGCACATGATGATGTCAATGAAAAAAGGGCCAAACTGCGCAGGATCTAAGCACAACACTGGATTAATTTGCACACTAATACTAGACTGTGCATCCATTTGGGCTGAAAATTTGTGGGCGGGTAAAAAATACATTGGGATACATTTCATATGAAGAAAAACAAGACACATTCGTTCATCTGATGGCCTTTCTAACCTGATTTGCAAAACATACCAAATCTGCACGGAGTCAAAAGTTGTGTGTTGTGATCTGTCCATATCTCAGGTTATAGGTGTCCAAATTGTGCCATAAGATCAGTGGAAATAGACAAGTGGTGGGGAAAGAACTTTATTACTTATTCCAAATCTATATAAGGCTTTTTGGAGGTCGATACACATGTGACATGTGTTTTTAATAATTACGTGTGCTGAAAACCGCCTTCCCATTTTCCTATAAAATGGCACCTTGGGATCCTCATTGGCATGTTCGGCCAGGAGGAAAATATCTGGTATTTTGGATACCCAAAGGATTTTTCTCCTTATAATTGATGCTCATTAGGCCTCTACAATCATAGGGGGATTAATAATGAAGAAGGAGTTTCACCCGATCCTTCTCCTCCTCTTGATGCTGAGCTAAACAGTTGACTATCATTTTGAGGTAGCTACGCATACTTGGGAGGTATTTCCGGCACATAATACTCTACTAGTTTTGTGTAATTTGTGTGTAAATTATTTCACTTATGTTTTATCAAAACATGTTTCTCCTCTAAGTTCATTTTTTCGGTTTAATTAAGGGAACTTCTTTTCATTTCAACACCAATTGGGTTGAAATTTCAAGTGGGAAACATGAGTTGTTCCGATTGGTCAACACAAGGATCTTCTTTATCACACACATAAAAAATATTTTAGTATTCTGAGGTTAACATTAATTTTCTATTGAAGTCCAAACATTGACAAAACGATAGTTGAGTCATGAGTTGGTACTTTATGCAATGTTTAGAGAGGAAAAAGGGGAATAAAGTTCTTGAAAACCCTCAACCAAAGAATTAAACAAAACAATGTGAAATTTTAAGAACGATGAACTTTCCAAGATGTGTAGTGAACATGAATTGATCTCTTTATCATATATTTCTTAAACCACCACCTTATTCTACCAACTTTTAAAATCTTTAAGTTATGTTATTTTCTTAAAACTATTTTCAAAACCAGCCCCCTTAGTAATCTTTATTAAAAATAAAAACTCAAATCATATCAATTCTCCTCTAGATATTGCCTAGGTTCTACCCTAGACTATAAATTAACCTTAAAACCATTATCAATTTGACGTGTCATGATAGCGCGATCATGATTCAGATAGGAGATCCGATGAAGAAGTGTTTTTTCTTGAGTAATGTGTCATTGTGGGGGTGCTCTAATGTTTTTCTTAATGAATGGAAATGGTGGTATAAGGTTCTATATATACTACCATAGACTAAATTAGTCGATGTTCAAGAACGATTACCCTATTCCCTGGAAATTTGATATTTTCAACCAATTGAGAGGGGTGAGTTGGACTTCCAAGATAAATCTATAGATTTGATATCTCTAGTTGAGGGTGTAGGAGGGAGATATCCTAGAGACTACAATCAGATATAGGTATCGAAACATCATGTTATTATTCATTCCATTCAATATTACTAAATCACTAGTTTTGTTCATGGTCCATATGTAATATATGTTCCCTAAGTTCCTTGATCAGTTTGTCACTATCTTCTTCAATTACATCTAAATCTACTCGAAGTCAGAGGTGGATCATTCGATGCATCTCAAAATAGTCTTGTAGGTTCTTCAACACTAACAACTATATTGAATGTTTTCCGAGATTAATTTCTCAACACGAGAGGTGCATTTTCTTGGGCATGTGGTGTCTCGGAATGGTGTAGTAGTAGACCCATAAATGGATGAAGAAGTAGTTTCTGGGGTAGCCTATAAGAATATTACAATGCATAGCAGTGTCCTTGGTCTCGTAGGATATTATCATATTTTCATACCCGATTACTCTCAATTTTCATTCCATTTGAATGATTTATCCTCGATAGATCATGATTTTATGTTCAGTGAGTGGTGTTAGGTGGTGGTCGACTATTGTCCTATGGTTTCCTGAGGATAGTGTTATTTTGGAGGAGTTAATTGATTCATACCATTAAGGTTTTTTATGCACCTCGATGAAATAGAGAACAATAATCTCTTATGCATCTAAGAAGTTAATTTCCCAAGAGAATAACTCTTGTAACTCTGATCTGGAGATGGATTCATTTATGTAATTTTTGAAGTCATGGCATCACTACCCCATTGGGGAGTGCACTATGGTCATCATGGATGATAAGAGTTGAAGTTTATCATTTCCCAGTGATATATGAACTTGTGAAAATGGTGGCCGATGGAGATCCATCTGCACTATGATTTCAAGATCATCTATTCATTAGGAAATGTTAATGTCGTTGTCAATGCATTAATAATTAATTCGTTGGAGGAGTTTTTTTCAAGAATATTTGGATACATCAAGAGTGATATAGGAGTTTGTTGATTTTCACATGGATATGGAGTGGACTGAGGTAGTAGTTATTTATTTCCAATGAAAAGGATTTCATCCCTGATGTGTAATGTGAAAAGTAACATTGTGGTGGGACTCATAGTAAGTGTTGTTCTGTAATCATGTTGGTCATGGTATTGTTTTGGAGGTATGGTAAGAGGATATTAAGAATTAGATTTTTTATGTGGGAAGTAGTTTTTTCTGGTGGCAGTTTATGAGGTAGTCCTTTATGAGAATCATATATAGACATTATTGGTACACCCAATAGGTTCAAAGATGTCCCATGGATTGAGTTAATTGTTTTGGTGGACAAAAGTGTAGTGCGTAGTGTTATAGTTTGTAGTTAGGTGATTGGTATTCCATAAAGTAAAACCTTGGCACCATGTTCTCAGTGGTTTATTGTTTCCCTTGGATAGTACTAAGTGGAAATAGAATGAAATATCAATTTATTTCTTCATTGGGATACAAAAATATCAAGGAGGATGTGATTATATATATGTAGTAGGGGATTGGCTAAAAAACTAACCTCACATATTATTGATCAAGGAGTCAGGTGAAGTGGATTGCATGGAAAAAGGTATGTGGATGAGGTGATACAGCAAAAATAGAGTTTTGAGATCCGTTATCTCAGATCAGGACCCACTCTTTACCATTTGAATCTAGTATGGATTGAAACAAGCTTTGGTCACCCTGTTACGTCTCAACATAGCTTTCCACCACCATAAATATCGGAAGATGGAGTGGAACATCTCGAAAATGAAGGATATGTTTATATCATGCATCTTGACCATCATTGAATATTGGATTTAACTCCTGACTTGGTAGAGTTTTCTTATACTAAAATATATATCTCATCTATTAATATGGATATATTTGAAGATTTTTATGTAATATATTTTCATTCCCTGTTGTTCTGAAAGATGATTGGGAGATAATTGTTCTAGGTCTTGAGGTAGTATGGTGCATGAAATAGAAGGTCCATCTTATTTTTTAGAAGATAAATAATCCATATGAAAACCAGATGTCATATATTGATCATAGGAGGTGGCTCATGGAGTTCAATGTTGGGAAAAAGTGTTCTTGAAGCGTTCCCCTTGATGCGGGAAGTAGAGGTTAGGTAGAGGGTTTATGATTTTCTGCAGTTTTTTTAGACCCTGTGCGGTGTTTGGGTGAGATGGAGAGGTGGAATACCAGTTGGTATTTCCACCATAGTTGGGGAGAATCCGTGAAGTATTGCAAGTCTCTAAGCTTCATCTATATCTATATGATTAATTCTATGTTCATTACTAGGGAGATCTAGATATCAATGATGATGTGATGTTCATGGATTGACCAGTAGAAATCTAGGATCATCATGAGAAGGTGCTTCATGGGTGGATCATTCTATTGGATTGTGTGTTGTTGCAATATTGTGTCTGGTAGGAGAGTATTTGGGAGCCATCTACAATTATGTGTTCCTAGTACCCAAATCATTTTTAGGTTTTCTCTGTTTTATTCTTGAAATGTGATTTTTCAATCTTGTGGATTTTGATATAAGTTGTCCTCCATGGATTTCAATGTGTGTTGCGATTTGTGTAGGTATTGGCCTTCATACACATTAAACATGGTGTGACTAAACCTGTATATGAGGGTCAATTATGAACATATTAGATAGTATCATGACATGGATGAAGTAATTTTTATATTTGTGTGTTCATGATGGCAGAGTTATTATTCATGTGTGGCCTGTTTTTCTAATTTTTGGGTTAATGTGAAATTTAGTAGATGTCGTATGAGGTGTTAATATATGTAGAAATGTCTACTCTGGATTTCCATCAACATAGGTTGTTTTATCATGGAAGGTTGGTGTGTTTAGTAGATATTGGCCTTTTAAGTGTAGTGATATCCTTCAGAGGTATCTCGAGGAACAATTTTTTGAACCCTTCCTCTCTTTTCCTTCTGGGTTGGTTTTGAATTTGTGAGGGATGGAATAGTTTGAGATGTATTTGATGTAATATCTAAAACCTCACTGGTCCATTACATTGTGAGAATCATTGTGTCTGAGGTTTTGTTGGGGGTCAAGGTGACACATTTCAACCCTTAATAAAAAGTACCACTTTTCCATGTTTTGTAGTGGTGTCTCACGTGAACAGTGTGTCACCATAGTGGTGTCACCCTTAAGGTAACTCACTAGAACTTACTCTCTTTTAGTCGGACAAATTCGGTCGCTTACTAGTGGTCACTCTCATATTAGGGCCTCATCCAGTGGGGCCTGGTGACTAATTAAGGTTTTCAGGTGGTGTCTCACATGATGGTCTATCACTAACAGTGCCGTATGTTTCATCTAATAGTGCCACATCCAACGGTGCATCGTCCGGTGGTACATTCTCTGACGGTTCCTTGTCTGGTGGTACATCATCTAGTAGTGACTCACTGGTGGTGCCCCATCGAGATCTCTCCAATCTATCTATATCTCATAAATATAATGTCTACCTTCTTCCAACACTACCATTCTTGTGTCCCCATTAACAAAAATTGTTCTAAATTCATTGTTTTAATTTTCGTGAGACCATTTAAGTCTCATAAATGATATCACAAATTTCATAAGAGGGATGAGGATTTTAATAGGTCAAAACATGTGGTCATGAACATATCCCCCATTATTGGAAAATCAAAACATATCTAAACATGTGACTCAGTTAATATACTTCGAAACCCATGATATCATTTTACTAGATCTTCTATCTTGATATCTCTTGCTATGGGAATCCTCGAGCCATTCTTCCCAAAGGATGAATACTATCAGGTAGTATCCTTTAGTTCCTGGTTCCCAAGAGATTTTTCTACTACATGTAGGCCTATGTTTTGACATAATTAGGTAGTTTCGGTCGTCTTTTATTCTATGTACAGTTATCCTACAGAATTCATAATTGTGTATCACGTGGGATGGGTATATGGATGTTAATCTTGTGAATATAGTTATTTTTTTATTACTAATGATATTTAAACCCACTCAAAACAAATAATATAGGGATGTGAGAAGTGTTGTATGACCATTCTATGATTTTTTTTCTATTGATATTGTGATTCTTATATGATTATTACCTACTAAAAAATCGTTGTCATAGGGTTTCCTTGTTTGTACAAATAATTGTTTATAAAATGTTGATTGTTCTTATGCTAAATGATTAACATTGAAAAATTTTAACCACATATGTTGGCTAAAAATTGAATTCCCTAGCACCATTCTGTTTTGAATAACCACTAAATTATCTAGTGGAAATTAAAGTAGGGTTGTCAGGTTAAATCTGAATATGAAATTCTATGGTTATTGTGGTGATGAAGTGGGGGGAACAACTATAAACTAGGGGTTAGTTTAGTTAAATTAGTTATTTGGGTGTGGTATGATTGTGGAGTGTGGGTATATAACTGGTTGTTTTTAATGTGGTTCTAGATGTGGTTTTATGTTTGGGGTTGTTTGGTTGGAATGGTGTATGAGCATGATTACATTGAAGAAATATGGTACAAGTTGGTATGGGTACTTTTTTATTGACTACATACAAATAGATTAACCATGTACCTAAATAAGGATATATGACATATCTTTTATAGGTGTTTAACAGGGAGGTTGTGATAGGATTTTCCTTTAATGGGAAGCTACATTTATTTATCAGGATCCTCACCTTCTGTAATGATAGCATCTATGTTTCATAGTTTCCTGGATAGTGATGGAATAGTTATTTGAATTGATTAATATATAATGAAGGTTTTTAAATAAATTGATTGAGAATGTGATTTGGGTTTTGTGGCGTGATGTGTTGGGTTGTGTATTAAGATGTAGCTATAATGTTGGAAGTGTTGTGAGTTGTGTTTTTCAGAGAATTCATATGTTCATATTTAGTTTTCTGTATCATATATGTGAATACTTGTATTTTCTGTGTGATTTATATGCCCACACCATGCTAGATAATCATTATGTTCTGGAGACCCCCATCATCATGGGGGAAGGTGTCTTTCTAAAACATCTCGATGGGAGGCTGGATGGCTGGAAACTCATTCTTCCCTACTCCCTCCTCAATGTGGTGATAACCCAATATTTTTTGAGAAGGTAGTGGTTTGTATGGCCCAAGTGTGTGTGAGTGATTTTTTCATTCCTAGTTATATTTGGGATGTGATATGTTGTTCCTTCCCATGTATCATCCAGATGATATTTGTAGTGATTTACCATGCATCTTCGAGATAAAGTGTGGTTTGTGGACCAGGTCTCTATAGGCGGGACATGATGTGGTTTGTGTCCCAAGGGTATGTTGGTGGTCTATAATGTGGTTTGTTGCCTATGTATTTGGATTCGGGATGTGGTGTTGTTTATCAGGACTATGTGTGTGTGGGAGGGTTTTAATGTGGTACTTTCAGAAGGGGTTGGGTATGCAAAGATGTTTTAACTTAGGGAAGAGTGTGTAATCAGTGGGAATGTGGGGGAATGGTAACCTATCATTGATGTGAATTGTATTACATAAATGGATTTTGCTACTTATCGGTCATTCCTTTTTGAGGTTGGGATGGTTAATTTACCATTTATGTGTTTTTGGGCTCTATTTGTTTTCTCACAGGAGAATTATTATGGTTCATTAACATGTTCATGAGAGTCTTTGGTATTCCTACTAAAAATACCTATATTCTCGCCCTGTGTATGTAAAAACATTTTTTAGGTTTCCAGGATGATTTCATAGACCACAATTAACCTTACAAATTTGGGATTTGGATATTTTCTGACTCACTACATTATCATGAATATGGGTACGTCAAATTAGATACTTTATTGTGTTTGATTTAGTTATTTTTTGAATCATTCTTGTGGGATGGTTTTTGAGTATCGTTAATATTTTTCTTGGAGTTATTTTTTGTATTATCCAACATATATCTTGATCATTTTTTAGAAAATATAGAAATTCCTCCCATGTTGTGATATCTATATACCCTTGTTTATCGTCGCTAACCTAGGGCCTACTGGATGCGGGACATGGGGTAATTATCTCCCGTTATTTATTTACATCTCAATATTTTCTTCTTTTGAAGGAGGAGTTCATGACCGAATGATATTAGAGGTAATTGTTTATATATATGACAGATTTTTGGGTTTGTCACAATTAGGATTTCATGGTTCTTTTGGGAAACAATGTTAAATGATGTTGGTGAATGGCGTAGTCTTGGGAAGATCAGAAAGGACATATAATTTTACCCACCCCCCATCTGATGGATGGAATCTCAACCTACCAAATGGCCAAGTGAGGCTACATCATTTATTGGGTAGAGATCCTAGAAAGGTAATTCAATCATGTTGACTGGAGTTATTTTTTGAATTAGGTTGTTTTCTAAATTTTGGAATTAATAAAATGACTTAAATGAGATTAAGTTAATCATGAATAAAAATCCATATTACTCATGCTTAGGAACTCTTTGTTTACATTTTATTTATCGCTCCTAGTTATCATTCGTATTTGGCTTAGGAAGTTCATTCTTAGCATTCTGATCCAGTTGATTGATGGATGGTTAATATAGTTGAGTAGGATCTCCAATGTTATATGTAGTTGTATTATTTTTAGTTTTAGCCTTTGGGAAATTAAATGTGTAGAGTTTCAGAAATAGAGACAGAGAACTGGCACGAGGATATATATATTATCTTCAGTTTTTATTGTCCCCAATAGGATACTGGTTTCCATTGGTAGTCAATCCGATGTGAGGAGTTGCATGTTTATGGTGGATTCTTTATCTGGAGGAGAAGAACAAAGCATAAATTTTCTGGGTTGATCTTGCAAAGGAAATCAGAGAAAAGTTCACTTCATCTACCATGAAGGATGATAATATGATTTTGAAACTATCCATTTAGAGAAGGATTATGTTAGTTTGGGAGATTATGATCAACTTCATGAATTCCTTCATCTTTAATCAAATCTCTTCTCAGATGAGAAGACTCTTATTAGATGTCTTTATGAGGAACTATGTCCTTCTATCTCGTTTTTCATTACAACATTAATGTGGAAAACATATTTGGAGAATTATAAGAAGGAATATGTGCTTGAGTATATGCACTAATGTGTGGGTCTACCATGAGAGGGGATCCAGAAGGGTTCTTCGAGAATATGATTTACTAGTGGTAGGTCTCATGTTTCAAGAAAAACAATGTTTTGACTGGAAGGGGGTGAACCTCAATTGATCCCTTTTCTACCTTCTAGTCCTCATTCCCTTAATATGGGCATGAGGATGAGTTGTTTATTTTGTATTTATTTCTCCTTATTTTGAACTAGTGTACAACTTCCATTCAAGCTCATTTTGGTGGACGTGAATATGAACATTATCAGCCTTAGTAATAGTTGGTGGTGAGACAGTTTCAGCTGTAGGGACAACATGGTTTTACTCTAATGAGGGGATATGGGGAAGGTATAGGACAACCTCAATATGATCCTATTGTTAAATTTCTTTTACTTGGGATATATTTTGCAGGTAGTCCTCATTATAGAGGCAGGAGAGCTAGGAGGGGTCAATTGCACATAAAGGTGGTGATGGTTCTAGCAAATCCCGAGATCACCAGATGTAGGATCAGTTTGTTTAGTACCATTTCATGTGATTTGATTGATTTAGAAGCTTAACAATCCAATTTTTTACACTATCAAGCCAAATCTATATTACTGTAGATAGAGAGCCATCCATTTCCCCTAGTGTGGAGTATGCTATCCGAAGGATATACTAGTTTGATTGATGTTTTCCTTTGTGTATATTGATGATGATACCACCTCCGTGCCATGGGGGTCCTTTCTTGTTTCGAGTGAAACCATACAATTTCGTCTTCAAAATTGAATAGTTTTATTATTTACATGCTATTATCAATATATTTATTAGTATAGTTATGTTTTTTTTATGGATGTCCAGTTTTTGGACTTCAATGGTGAGAATAGTTGTCAGGTTGTTAGTTGGTGTGTGGAGACACTCATTTCTTTATTAGCATATTGTTTAGTGGAATCAGTGGATACTAAAATTGTGGATGTTCCAATGGTTTTTGGAGTGTTCTTAGATATTTTCCATGAAGAGTTTGTGACACTACCCCTCGATGTGATATTTTTTTTTGGATAGGCAGGTAGCCTAGTGCTCCCCTAATTTTTAAGTGTCCTTATCAGATGGATCCTTCTATGATGTGTGATGTAAGGATTCAGTTTAATATATCTAATGAATAACATTTCTATCTAGCCTATTGTGTCACCATGGAGTGATCTAGTGTTTTTCACAAAGAATGTGTACTCTGGTCTATGCTTCCATATAGACTATTGGAGGATGAATCATGTAACGGTCAAGAACTGTTACCCTCTTCTATGGGGAGATGATCATTTAGACCAGTTGAGAGGGATATAGTTGTTTTACAAAATTCATTTATGGTTTGGATATAAAAAATTGAGAGTTAAGGAGGATGATATACTGAAGACTATTTTCATATGTATGTGTGGGAACTTTGAGATTTTAATCATTCCATTTGGTGTTATGAACATAGAAAATGTGTTCATAGGGCTAACAAACTCTGTGTTCCATGTGTTTCTGGATCAGTTCATCAACATGATCGTTGATGATATGTTAATCTACATGAATTTAGAGGAGGAGAATTCCGAGCATCTCATAATTTTTTTATGGTTTTTGGACACCATAATCTCTATAGAATGTTTTCAATTTGTATGATTTGGATAGGAGATGTTTATTTCCTCAATCATGTGTTTTCTATCAAGGGTGTAGTAGTAGTCCCATCGAAGGATGAAGTATTTTGATTGGTAGAAACCAAGAATGTGTTAGCCGTTAACAATTTTCATGGTATCATAGGTATTTATGGGTGGTTTGAACCCAATTTATCTCATGTTTCAGGCCCATTGATAGATTTAACCTATAGTGGCCAAACTTTTTTTGTAGTGTGATCTATTTAATGCATTTTCTGACTACATTATGGGGAATATGGTTACTGATGTAGTGCTCTGGTTTTCTGAGGTAGGTTTAATGTTTATGGTGTTCTGTAAGGCATCATATATAGGCTTGGGATGATTCATGATTTTTTAGTGAGAAGTGATCTATTATGGGTCCAGAAAATTATGTCCCCATGAGCGTAACTATGCCACCCATGATCTGGATCAGAAGAGGCCATGTTCATGCTAAATTTGTGGCAACACTACCTCATTGGGGAGCACATTTCAGTCTTCATGAATTATAAGAGTTTGAGTTATATTTTTTCCTATGAGATCTGAACATGTGACAATAGATGCAGTTGGAGTTACTTTAGGACTACAATTTTGAGATCACTTACACTTCAGGGAAGGGGAATGTCATGGATGATTCCCTATGTAGGAAGTTGTAGAAGGAGGTTGTTGGGGAATATGATGATTCTGGGAGATCAATGGAGGAATTTTTTGTTTTTCACATGGATAATGTAGTGGAAGGAAATATGTATGTTTATTTTAGATGATAGTATAGTAATCCCAGATGTGACTGGTGAAAGTGTCTTAATGGGGGACTCCAAGGAAAATGTTTTTCCTTATCATGTTAGACATGGTGATCCTCTAGAGGCATTATCAATGGATATTCAGAATTACCTGTTGTTCTGGGAGAGGTTATTTATTCTCGTGTTGATGCATGATGATTAATTCATGAGTTTCAGAGTTCACCTTTATTGGTATATCTAGTGGTTATTAAGATTTACCGTGGATAGATTATGTAGTTTTGGAGGCCCGGGGTGAAGAGAGATGAGGTGATTTTTTTATAAAAGTGCTTGGTATGGAAGCATTTAAAAGTCAAGAACAATGTTCTCATTGGTAATTTGAAGCCCCTATATTTCCTTGATTTGGTGTGGGATGAAATATCGATGGATTTCATAGTATGGATACCCAGATCTTAGGGAGGTTGTTATGTTATCTAGGTAGTAGTGGATCGGCTAATGAAATCGGTTCACTTTTTAGTTTTTAAGGAGTCAGGCATAGTGTATGACTCAAAAAAAAGAACATGGATGAGGTGGTGTGGATACATTGAGTTTTGAAATCCATTTTATCATATTGGGACACATGATTTATCTCACAAGTCATGATGGGATTACAACATGATTTTGGAACCCAGTTACACCTTAGTAATTCTTCCCCCTAGACAGATAGGCAGAAAGAGAGAACTATCAAGATTTTGGAGGGCATGTTGGGAACATGAATCATTGAATTTGGAATATTTTTTATACAACACCTTCGCATGGTAGAGTTTTATTATAAAAATTTATATCATTATTCCATTGGCATATCATTGTTTCATGGTTTGTACAATTGATCGTGTCGTTCACTATTGTGCTTGACAGATGTTGGGGAGATAGATTTTCATAGTTCTGATGTAGTTTAGAGCACAATATAAAAGGTTCATCTTACTTGTGAGAAGATTTATGCGAAAGAGGACCATCATAAGTTGTATGTTGATCATATTGGGGGGCCCTTGGTGTTCATGGTTGGGTATTACATATTCTCGAATGTTTTCACTCTATATGGGATACAATGGTTTGAATGCTTTCTCCCATGTTTTTTGGACCCTTTTAGGTTTTGTGGAGAGATGGTGAGGTGACATACTAGTTTGAATTTCCACTATAGTTTGAGAGAATCCATAAAATCATCCATGTCTCTCAGCTTCATTGGTATCTAAATGATACTTCGATGTTCTTGACTATGGAGAGATGGATATCAAGGATGAATCAATGATCATGGTATGGCCATTAGAAATCCAAGATCGTAAATTTATGGTGTTGTGTGGGTGGACCATTCCCTTATTATGTGTGTTGTTGAGTCATGGAGGATAAGAGTAGAGTACATGGGAGAATGAAAAGAAATTGTGTGATCAGTTCCTAGATCTATTTCGAGTTTATCATTGATGGTTTTTTCATTTAATGTGATGTTTTAATCTTTTTGATTTTGAAATGATCTGTTCTTATTGGTATTAAATGTCGGGTGTGATGTTTTTATGTATTTACACATGAAAATGGGATAACTCGATTCCAAATTAAAAAAAATTAACTGTTATGTGATTAAACCCATGCGAGGGATTCATTTCCTCCTAAAGAGAATAATATATTGACATGGAGGAATTAATTAAATGATTCATGTGTTTGGGGTTGTTTTGTTTTTTTTTTCTAGTGTGGAATGATTTCTGATCATTTGGGTTGACATAGTGGTTCACTGATTTCAAAGATGTTTTTCATGGATGTTGAGAATTCCTCCCTAGATATTCAACAACTTATGGTGGTTTATCATTAGGATTTGGATTTTTTAGTTGACAACGGTGTTTCCTGTATAAAGAGTTCATTGAGAGATATCTCTAGGTATGATTGTTCACTATTTTCCTCTCATTACCTTTTTGGATGGTTTTTGAATTATTGAGTGTGATAATAGTTTTGGAGGTATCTGATGCAATGGATCAGACCTCTCCTGTCCATTACATTTTGAGAATCTTGATGTCTAATGTGTTTTTGTATATCAATGTGACTCATTTCTACAGTTAGAAAATATTATCAGTTTTCCATGTTTTGTAAAAGTGTCTCCTGCTAACGATGTTTCACCCTATCGGTGTCACCTAGGTGGTCATTCACTGGCAGCGGCTCACTAGTGTTCTCTTGCGGGTAGTCTCTCATTAGCTGGTGCTTGTTGGTTGTTTCTCTCAATCTATCTCTCACCCAATGGTTCCTCGACCTGAGGTGCCTCATGCCTGATTTTGGTAAATCTGATAGTGTATGACCTGATAGACTTTCAATTGCAGTGGAAAACATTTCATTTGAAGGTGCCTCTTCTAGAAGTTCCTTATTTGACGTTACATCGTCTGATAGTGTCTCTTCTATAAGTGTCATGTATAATATTAATTCATCTACCAGAGACTTTCTGGTAGGGCCTCATCGAGTGGTACCTCGTCCTGTGGTGACCCACAATGAATTTTTCTATCTTTTTCCAGTTTTATTTGTTTTATATCTCCTTTGACGGAAAACAATTTTAATTCCATATTTTGATGGCTCTATAACTGATTCAAATACCATAAATCATATCTTATATTTCGTATGTGTGAAGAGGCTTTTAATTGGTCAAAACACGTGGTCTTTATGAGATCCACCTTTATTGGACTGTAAAAATGTATCTAAACCCATGACTCAGTATAGATATTTAGAAACCTCATATATCCTTCCCCCTTCTCATCCTTCTTTCATTACCATTGTACAAGAATCCCCAAACCTTCCTTCTCATAGGATTCATGCAGTCCGGATGTAGCCTTTAGTTCCTAATTCCCTGGATTTTATCCTCCAATATGTGCCCCCTATTTTTGGGTAATTATGATGTGTGAGTCATTAATTCTTCTACATAGATTTCTCATTCTTCTTTCTGAATTGTGTATCACACGGGGTGGGTATGTTGATGTTACTCTGTTGAATATAGTTTTTTTAGATTGATAATGATAATTAAACCCTCTTTAAATCATTGAATAGGGGTCCCAAAAAGTGAAATATGTTCTTTGTGTGTGTTTTTTCAGTTGATATTGTTATTTTTATGTTATAATTACCAATTGTAAATCATGGTTGTTGGGGTTCATAGTATTTTAACATAATGGTTCGTGGAATGATGTTTTTTCTCCTAATAAACTATTATATATGGAAAATTTTAACCACGTATATTGGTTAAGTAATGGATTCATCAAGGTCATTATTTTTTGTATAACCCCTAAATTATTGAGCTAAAATTAAAGGAGAGGATTCATGTTAAATAATAAAAAAAATTCTTTGGATATTGTGGTGATGAATTGTTGGGAACGAAAATATAGAAGGGTTTTGTTCTGTTAATGTGGTTATGTGGGTGTTCTATGTTTGTGTAGTGGGGCTATAGATTAGTTTGTGTTCTAATGTTTTAATGGATGTGGTTTGGAGTAGGGGATTGTATTAGTTAGAACATTGGTTTGGAAAGGGTGACATTGATGTATAATTGTAGTGGTTGGTATAGGTTCTTCACAATTGACAAAATCCTTAAGTCTTCACCTCATATCTAGAGATAGATATCTAATATATCATAAATATGTGTTAAATGGGGAGGTCATGGAATGATGTGTCATTAATGTGAATCTGCCTTTATATATTAGGTTCTTCACCTGTTAGAATGTCTAATTCTATGTTTCATGGTTTACTAGATAGTGATATAATGTTAAATGAAATTATTAATAAATAATGAATGTGGTAAAATAAATTGGTTGAAATTTGATTGGGATTTTGGTCATATGTTGTGTGGTTTAGTGCATTTCGAAGTAGTAGAATATATGGTAGTGTTGCGAGTGGGGTTATTTCATGTGGATAATTATGTTTTCCTTGAGTGTTTGGTATCATTTATTTATATTCGTCTATTTTCCTTGTGATTTCAATATGGAACCCACCTTAATTGATAAATATCTTCTGAACACCCCCATCTCCATAGGGGAGGGTATCTTCCAAAACATCATAGTGGGAGGATGGATGACTGGCCACACACTCTTACCAACTACAAATTCCTAGTGGTGGTATCCCAACATTCATTTGGTAGGTTGTGGTTTGTGAGGCCCAGGTGTGTGTGGTTAGGTGTTTCTTTCATAGTTCTCTTTGGGATGAGACGTGGTGTGCCTTCGTAGGTGTCTTCAAGATGAGAAGTGTTGTGCTTTTCCAGGAGTCTTCTATATGAGGTTAGGAGTATGGCCTAGGTTTATATGCGTAGCGTGTGATGTAGTTGGTAGTCTTAGTGCCAATGGATAGTATGTGATTTGGTTTGTGGTCCATGTTTCACCTAGTGGGGTGTGTTATTGCTTGTGGGTACAAGGTGTGTTAGGGAAGGATGTGACAAGGTAATTTCAGAAGTTAAGGGAACATGATGAATTTTTTTTAGAAAATATTGTCCAATCAGTGGGAAAGTGATTAAGTTTACCATATCGTCTATGTGAATTTAATTACATTACATGAAAATTTTTACATGGTGAGGATTCCTAGGAGAGGTTGGGATGTCTAGTATACCTTCTATGTGTTGGGTTTTTTTCCTAGTAGGGTAATTAATAATCTTCCTTCACGTGCTCTTGAGAGACTTCGGTTTTCCTACTCTCTATACCTGTATGATCACCCTATGTATATAAAACTATTATTATGGTTCATTGAGGATTTCCTAGAACATGTTTGACCTTACATGTTCAGGCTTGGTGATGTTACTGAGTCTCTACTTTATCTTCGGTTTCGGTTGTTCAACATGGAGACTTTATTGTGATTGCTTCAGTTCTATTTTGAAACATGCATGTGAGAAGGTATTTGGATTTCCCTCTTATATTCCATGAAGTTATTTTTTGGATGATCATGAATATCTATCAATATTTTTGTTAAAATAAGGGGTAATGAATCCCATGTTGTGAGATCGTTATATCGTTGGTGCTAGTCACCGACCTATGTCCTATTGAAGGTGAGACTTGGTGGGTTCAGTATCTCCCTTTCTTTATTTCCAACCCAAGAGTGGAATCTTGGTTTGGACGAGGCCGTGATACTTATGAATAGTGTTTTACATGAAAATTTAATTAAATTTTATGTTGATTTAATGGATGATATTTTAGTTTATTCAAAAAGAAATGTAGGTTATGAAATACATAAATTTACCTTTTTATGATAAATAAAATAAGTTCGATTGAAAATTTAGTAAAATTTATTTATGATAAGAAAATATTTAATTCCTTATAAATATTATAAAAAGGATGGCAAAACTATTTATTCTGATAAAAACTAAACTGGTTAACAAATGAACAAGAAATGAAAAAGTTTATTAGGATTCATAGTTTTCATTGATTAACAGGCTATTACTGATAATTTGATGAAATTTTTTTACTATTATCTAGCTCACTGACTATGCTAACACAAATGTGGTTCAGTTAATCATGATAAAGGAATGTGATGAATACTTCATTGAATAGTAATTAATACTATATAATTCCACAAATTTTTCCTACAATATAGGAATGGTTAATTATTAATCTACATCAATTCATTATTGAAGGGAATGTGTTTTATTTTAATTTATATTGATCAGGATATTTCATATGATTTATATAAATTAAAACCTTATAAGAATAATTATATTATAAATTGCATTGAATATGAAGCTATAGTTTTATTTTTAAATTTATTTGAGGCATATTTTTAATGGATTTAAGTGTGGAATATATACTAGACAAAAATATTAATTTATTTATTCACTTAAAAAAAGTTAAACATGAGATAGAAGAGATAGATGGAGTTGATAAAATATTATGAATTCCCAATTCAGTCACATCTAGGTAAAGAATACAATACATCTAATGATTTGAGTAAAACATTTAATGCATCATTAACTATGACACATCTAGAACATGATACATTAATTAATTATTTGATTAGTTTTTTCGTAGAAATAGTTCTTATAGGAACTCCCTTATTTTTTATGGTTTCAATGTAATCATATTTATAATACACAATTTACCCATCTCAGACATAGGATCAGGTTTTATATGAAATGGTATAATATATCAATAAGGGTACGTTTATATAGTTTAATATTTACAATGATGGTGTTTTGATATTTCAAAAAAGTTACAAATATTAGGTAACCCCTAGTTTAGGAATATCTATTTATTAATTATCATTGTTCTCCTTTTTTATTTAACCCCGGTAGAAGAAAAATGTATAGATACTTTTGAGAGCATGTTTGGATGGAAGACGAGATAATTTAGTGATTTTAAAATTATATGATTAAATTTTCAATTAATTAAAGTTAAACAGAAATTATTAAAGGTTATGATTCAAAATGTTTTAGTGGAAGAATGAAAATTGAATAATATTATTTCTTGGTGAGATTAAATAAAGAAATATTGAGGTAATAATGTGATTTCTTTAATTGTTGATTGAATAAATAAATTTACCAATTTCGTTTCGATTTTAGTTATTATGTATTTAGATGAAATTTCTGAACATTATGTTACAGTGAAAATTAGATTACATGTAGTTCCCTATTCCTATTTTATAAGACCGTAATCCCTGATTTATCTCCAATTTCTGGAAAGAACATTAGATGTATTTAGGTAATAAATTAAATTTCAGTAAAACCTTTCATCCTCAATTTGAGGGAATGTAACAATGAAAGATTAGAATTTTTATTTATATTCTTCATTCTTGTTCCATGAATTACATGGGAATTTATCATCAAAATATAATTTTTTTGAGTTTTCATATGATAAATGTTTTAATTTGAGAGTATATATGGATCATTTTGATGTGTTATATAGAAAATAATATAGGCTACTAGTTTTTTTGTATGAATATAAGGAAATAATGTATTTGGACAAATAATTTGAAATATAAATGTATTATAAGATTAGTATGATTCCTCAACACATGTGGATGGCTTAGAGTAAGAATAAAAGTTACATATATAAATTGATGAACAATATTTATTTCATGGTAGGTGATGATGGCTTTTATAAAGTATCTCCATGGAAAAGTTTAACTTGTTTTTGGTAAAATGGTAATGTTTAGTTCATGGTTCATTAAAACATATGAAATCATAGAAAATGAGGGACATGTTTCTTGTTGAGGGTTCATGCTTCTAATTTTATCCCAAGTTCACAATGTATATCATGTTACTTTGTTATGTAAATATGTACTAAATGCATCTCATGTTTTTCCCTCTAAAGTAGTTCTGTTGGAAGAGAAATTTTAATTAAGGAATAACCTATTCATATTTTTGACCTTAATGAGTAGGTGTTTTGGAATAATGTGATTTAGTAGGTTATCATTTTCTTGAAAACCCATATGTTTGAATATGAAATATAGGAATTGAATATTTCTATGAAGGAAAAAATGTTCACGCTTGTATAAGAAACAAATAAAATTATGAGGATGAAATTTAAATAAGGAATGAAGGATGTAACAACCCACTTCATGCAAAGATAAATCATTATCATGTCTTATTTTTATTTGTTAATTTTATTTTATATATTTATATTCTTTATAATAATTGTTTGTAAATTTTTTATCAAAATGAAAAAGGATTTAATTTCAAACTTATTTCATATATCATTCATTATATAGTTTTATTTAATATATTCATTTACAAATTATAGAATTTTAATTTGGATAAATTATATTCAATTTTTAATTCATCATTTGTAAATTTATCTCAGTGTTTAATTTTTTATAATTTTTTTATATCTTTTATTTTTTGATGAATTGTTAAAAATATATTTTTTATTGAAAATATACATTTATTTTAACATATTTATAATGTGATGTTACATTTAAGATAAATTTTAAAATTTAATTAGTTATATTTCAATAACAATCATCCAATAAATTTTATTTGAATAATCGTTATACATTCATCTGGTATAAAATCTTTTTTATACATAAAAGAATATTTTACGAAAAACTGGTTTCATCATGATTGGGAGGTTTAATTTAAAATTAAATTCTAAATTTCTTTAATTGAATTTAATAATATGAATTTTATATTTTGAATTATAATAACTAGAATTCATTAATAATTTCACCATACCTTTATCCCTTATGCATAACAAAAATAATAAAAATATATTACCACAATTATGGTTAAAACTGTTTTATCGGGGGTTATACTCTTGAAATATGTGTTAATATTACATAAAAGAACATCTAAATACAATTTTATGAAAATATTTAGCCCCTATATAATCTCATATTCGTAAATGGTCCATTTTCAATCCATTTTTATTGACTAATACATTAATATCATATATTCTTCTTAAAAATTATCTAGTCTATCCTCTCCCTAACATATAAATAGACACTCCTATCATCCCCTATCCCATCTTATATAGCCTTAATTTGTCCAATACATACCAAAATTCAGTCGTTGAATTCCAACCCACACCATAGTAACATTTTATTGATCATAAAACCAACTTAATATTTATTTACGCTACAACCAAAAGTGGTTGTTTGAAGAAGAAGTCTTGTTCTTAAAAAAGCATTTTTTTAATTTCATTTTCTTCCTCCATAAATTTTTATTCAACCATGATGAAATATTAACACATTTATCTTTCATATATTGAGATATTTTAATGTTAATGTCGTACCTTATTTCTATATTATTCATCCATAAAATGAGAAATTAAGAATCATTATTGTGTAGGGCCGAAAACTACCTCACGAACCGATGTAATTCGTTTTCCATCACTGATTCTCATAGATGGTTAGAATTATTGATTTAATATATAAATATGATATTAATTTCATATATATCATTATATAAACATAATATATCATATAATTACATATAATTTATTCATTTGGAAACTGATGATTTTGTTTATGTGTATGTGTGTATTACCACTACCATGAAGAAATGTGATTTGTTTTCATGACTGTATCAGATTGATTCAATATATAAGTGTATTTAATGAAATAATTTTACCTTTATGATATATTTATAATTATTATATCTTAAAATAATATTCATCATTTTTATAGTATTTTCAAGGAAAAATGGAAATATTACTCATATGTATGCGTGAACTATCATCTCAATGATTGTAACATAATTTATTTTATAAAATCATCTTTAATGGTATATTTTAAAAGTAATATTAATGTATTAAAATTATAATTATTTCATTGATATTATTCTATATATTATTGAATAATTACGACTTTTACCATAGTCTACTAACCAAAGTAATTTTTGATATGTGATATGAATATCATCCAAAAGATCCAGTGTGAACATTATTAATTAAATAATTAAACATAATGATGTAATAAATAAAAATAATAATAATAACCATTAAAAAGTTTTTTAATAAAGTAAATATTTATTCAAAATGTATTATTTTTGGGGGTCAATAAAATAGATGATGATTCAAACTCAAGGTATGATACACATTATCCTAATAACCTTTTATTAATCTTTCAATAAATAATTTTATAAATACGTTTCTTATATGATAATATTAATAAAATGATTTTATAGGTGTATTATGGTGAAATAAATGAATTATAAATGTTTATTTTTAGTTACATTTGACTATATTTATAAGTTTTTAAAATGGAATACCTTTACTTATTTTATATAGAATTTTTTGACTTTATTTACCGAAATACCAAATAAATGTTCTATTTTAATGTAAATAGTGTAAATATCTTTTCCCACTTCCATAACTATTATTTTATTTTTGTACTACTCAAAAATAATATACTTTTATTAAAAAGTATACCTCCTTCCTTTTTTCATGATATTCTCAAAATGAGTTTTAACTAGATTGGATATTTCGATATACAAAAATGTTTTCCTATGGATGCAAAGAATTTTTTTATTGTGATGATTGAAATAAAATACTTCTTATATATTTATTATATAATGCATCGTGGGAATTTTTTATGATGGTGTTTGATCTTGATACAACTCATGATGATGGGTGACCCGATATAGGTTATGATGATGGTTTGGATATTTCTTTCTCCAATGCATTGGGTAAAGGGAAAATGATAACTGGTTTTTTTTCTCCTTAATGATTATTGGAATTTACCATGGAGTTTATTCCTATTGTAATGGTGATTTTGAGATTGATTTTAAAATTATGTTCCATGTTACCTATATTATTCTTCTATGATTTTAAAGGGTTTTTATGAAAATATTGTGAATTAATTAGGTATACTAATGATCTTATTTTTAAAAGAATGCATGTTCTACTTCTTAAGTGTGAAATGTGTACCTTGTGAAATTTTTTTCCTATGTTTTCTAGAATTAAATGAAACATTTATGAATTTTTATTATTTATAATACTTATTAAATATTTTGTAATAATATTTTTGAATAAATGTTTATTCGTTGGGTAAAAAATGTTATTTTTAGATCAATGTTTATTTTGAGAATAATATTTTTGATGAGTATCAATGGAGTAACTGGTTTGTGTATTTCTTCTTGTATGCTTATTATTATAATTTTTGTTTTCCTAACTCATTTTTAAAACATTATATATATTTTTAAGTATGAATAGAGACATGAATAAAAACAGGAAGAGAATTATGAAGATATGTCATGAAAAAAACATTTCATATCATAAATGTGTTCTATTAAGGATAAAATAGATGCTAAATGGAAGTTCCCACCTTGTGATGTTTTGTATCATTATGTAATTTTTATGGTATAATTCTTAAAAAATATATACATAAATATCTTTAGTAATGTAATAAATCCATTCTTATCCAAATAATAAATTTTATTTATTCTTAAAGGTTGGATATTTATAAATAAATACACAAATAAAAAAAATCTATGATTAATAATATAATTATTAATAATAAAATATAACTCATACCATCTTGTATGAAGAGAATTTCACCATGGGAGGTACCATATGCATGGAAGAAACAACCATTAACACATTAAGGGGGATATTTTTGGATTTTAAAATTCACCATAGAGTTTACCTTTAACCATTAATAAATGACTTTTACATATTATCATTTAACATTTACATATGAAAATATTAATTTCTATAAATGTAATGAATGATATTTGCATATAAAAAATTAGGCATATGTAACATTATTTTACATTTACATATAAAAAATATTACTCTTTATGTATTAATACATTACTCTTATAGATTTCAGGATAAACTATTCTGTTTTGAAAATCATGAAAAGTATGGAGCCACATTGTGATACGTAACAGAAATTGAAATGGAAAAGGGTTACACATAAGGGTATATAGAGTGATATTTAATGTACATTATGTTATAAATTCAATATATATATGTAAATCGGTGACATTTTAAGGTAGAATCTAATCCATTCAAAATACATAGTGTCTACTCTTTCCACAAATAAAAAAACTGATTAAAAATCCAAATATTATTGAATTATTAAAAATTCAATTAAACATTTCATAAACCATCCATGGAATTTAAATATTTAAAATTAAAAAATCATAAATACATTGAAAATGAGAAATAATGGAAAATGGTCTTTTAAAAATATTACATCATAGAGAAGAAAACTATCAAAAAAATTTCATCCTTGAGAATCAAAATAAAAAACAATTGAAAATACAAAAATAACTCAAATAGAGGATAGAGAATATGAAGCCTTTACATTATATAACAATCAACTAATTCTCTACCTCATGAATAAAAAAATAAAATAATATAATACTTTATTATAAATAACATGGAAAGATACATCTTAAATATATTTAATAAACTAAATCCATGGAGAATTCTCAAATTATATAAATAAAAAAATACCACTCTAATGTTATCATAATTAATAAGGCTAAATTAAACATTTAAAGTTGAGTAATACATACAACTAACCTCTAATTAATTACTTCTTTCAATTCACCCTGAAATTTAAAAAAAATTATTTTTAATAGACTAAAAAGTGATTAAAATCCATTGTTGGTTGAAATTGAATGTCCTTAAAACTATAAGAGTTTTTCTTTCTAATTTTAATAAGATATAAATTTAATTTATTACATTAATATAAATTACCATTTTTTAATCTATATTTGAACATAGTTTCCAAATTATTACTATGTTTTAAAAAATATAATGTAAAGGATCCAACATATGACACATATCATTGATGACTAATAGAATGAAAAACATACCACAATCTGAGTATTCAAACTAATAATTTTATAATGAAATGGATAAAAGATGACTCTCTTAGAATAGACACTCAAAATGGATCAATTCCAATTTTTTGAGCCATAAAATATCTCTAAAGGATCCACACACACTCTGATCTCATGGTAATACTCATATCATATTATTCTGGTCTCTCTCTATATTCTTGGAAGAGTCTATTATCTATACAAGGATAATAAAATTATTGCATGAATATTTCAAGTATTTTCAACTAGGATAAAAAATGTGGGCATTTTTGTTAATTCATCCATAATATAAGTTCAAATTATACAGAAAACAAAATGGTTACTATATATTTCTTAAATCATGTTAAAAATGTCGAAAACATCACAAATATCAGAGTAACCCAAAATCAGATTTCAATTTTAAATCATATGACAGGAACAATATTTTAATATATAGTATAAAAATAAAAAAAAAATTATATTATATCACGACCTGTCCTCGGGGCCCGTGCTGTGACTACCCCATGCTCGCCTTCCATAGGCCAGGGGTTGGTGACTAGCACCAAAGGCGAAAATCCCAAAAAGGGGAAGGCATTGCCTTTTATATAGTAAAAAAATAACATGCCAGAGTACGCATGTGAAGTAAGAACCAAGTAAAACTGGGGACAAGGTATGTGCTGAAAATTAAATGGGCCAGTATAAAAACTCAATTGAAAGTGCAGTAATTAAAATATAAACACTGAGTCGTCCTCCGGAAATCTCACCTGAAGGGTGGGTACAAATAGTCTCCTCATCTCCTCAGGTCCGGTCGTCAGCACCGTGTACGTCCCACCATGTTTTCCACCTCCGAGTACCATCTAGATCCACAAGACTCCACCTCAATCAGCAATATCCTTCATCAACATCCAACACAACATAGTGTGGGCATAACCCATGTAGGGGTGAATATACGATACTCAGTAGGGAACCCGAGACCACCGAAGGTCTCTTAGGAATACACGAATGATAAAACATAGTGGAAAGATACAATCAAGAAGTATCAGACAACTCTACTTAGGTATATTCTCATGCATATACCTAATTCATCAGTTACAGTTCGTCTCTAACTCTCGAGCCCAAGAACAATACAGTCCATACAGGAAAACACAACCCAGTCCACACAAAAAAGCAAGGCAATCACCTCAATGATAATGATTGTGATCAAGAATCATCTCAAACAGGTATAAACATCGTAATGAGATAGAGACGATCAGATGAAGCCACTAATTTATCTAATCTATCGGACCCACATAGGATACAAGACCAACTAATCTGTCAGAACCACAAAGGATACAAGACCAGCTACTCTGCCGGTCCCACTTAGGATACAAGTACAGAGGTCATACTGCCAGAACCACATAGGATACAAGAATAGTAGTCATCATTATCAAACCCACAAGAGATCCTAGTATGGTCGTCGTCGCTTCCAAACCCATGGAGGATCCAATTACAGTTGTCCTCGCTGTTGAACCCATGGAGGATCCAAGTGCAATCGCCATCATCGCAATCGCAGTCATCTCTCGGTTTCCCACACATAGCATGCTCAATTCTGGGAGGTCCTTCTCCTCGAGCAAGGGAGTTGAGACATCAACTGTCACAATTTCCAGTGTTTATATATCCCAATTTTCCGCCTCGTCAAAAGAAATCCAACGTGATAGACAATGCGTTAATCAGACGCCTGGTCTGAGAGTTATTGGATTTTCAGTTCCAGGGGCTTGATTGGTTATTAAGTTAAAACCAACCAGATCGTACTCCAGTTACATCCAAACCGCAATCAGATTAATCCAAAACGACCTTCTCATCAAGAGGAAATCAACATAGTTTATGGCACGTCAATTAGACACCTGGTCCTTATGTTATAAGCGTTTCCGCTCCAAGGGCCTGGTTGGGTTCGGGTTTGAACCAACCCGAACATACCCAAACATTGTAGAAACCTCGAGTGTAATATACCAAAATGACCATCTCATTCCAATGAATTCTATGAAACTTAAATTTAATTGATCAGATGTTTGTATCTCAAGTCATTGTAAAAATATCGAAAACGGTCCGAAATGGGGGTCTGGTCCCCGTCCGACCCGGCCCGACCCCCCTGGGTCAGCATGAACCGGGTCGACCTGACCCGGGTCCGGATATGGCATGACAGTCAGGGCCTGGTCCGCGCGACCCGCCTCGGCTCGGTCGGGGGGGGGGGGGGGGTGCGCTGGCTCGGCTAGTGAGCCAAGCGGGTGACGCGTCCCCCGCTTTCCTCAGACACGACTCTAGGGTGGCGTCGTGGGCTCCCCTGGATCCTGCGTGGTCGTGGGATATAACCTTTCCACCCCAGCTGAAGCCGATGTGGACATCTTCTGGCAGTGCGTCATAGCCTCCAGTCGGCCTCCAGCTACCCCCATCGTAGGGGGCTTCCGCAGGCCACCAGAGTCATTCTGGTGGTCCGATTTTTCTCTCATCTACACGTGTGGTCGTCTCGGGACCCAAGCTCTACTGTGAAGGCTCCTAATTACCGTTTTGTTCCCGTTTTGTCGACTCTAATAATCCCATGCATCAAGAACAAATTAGTGGCAGATCTGGGCTTGTTTTTCAACCCGCACCCACCGCATTAGAGGTTTAAAACATCACCTGATAATTACACGCCATGCCAAGGGTATAAATCACATCAAGAAATATAAAAAGTTTCCTACCTCAACTAATGAAGAAGAAAATTGGCATCATGGTAGACGGAATTGTGGAGAAGAGGTTCGTAGGAGTCATCGGAGCACGCCGACGAGGAAGCGGCGAATTCTATCTTGTCACGAAGAATAGTAAGGGTGGCGCATCA
Organism: Viscum album; assembly: GCA_963277665.1. NCBI lineage: Eukaryota > Viridiplantae > Streptophyta > Magnoliopsida > Santalales > Viscaceae > Viscum > Viscum album. The sequence goes on from OY728157.1 coordinate 2,014,790,346, forward strand.
TCGATCTTCTAGGAACTGGCGTTCTTCTTGTTCTTCATCGGAGGCCTGAAATCTTCGTCATTATTCATCGGAGACTAGCGTTCTTCCAAAAGCACCAAAGCTCTCTCGATCTCTCTCGTGCAACAAAAGCTCCTCCCAAAATAAAACAATAGGTTCCTCTAATTATTTTGTTACACATGCAATGAAACTCCCAGAATTAAATCACCACATTTAATAACGTGTTGAACTTTGATTTAACATAATGGAGAGGGAAGGTCCCCATTAATTAGACGTGTAGGCAATTAAATGGGGGGTCCCAATTTAAAGAGAGACTCTTAAAGAGATTAGATTAAATTAAATTGTGGGTCTTTTGTGGGCCCCACCTCTCTAACATCCACACTTGGGTAGTTAAGTGGGTGTGGGCCCCACCCTTAACTACCCATAGGAGGGAATAACCACCTTATAAAATAAAAATATTTTTGGAAATTTTTATTTACTTCTTAAACAAACCCCCATAATTACCTTCTACTCCTTTGCGAATGCAACTACAGTAAGTATCCCCTTAAGCAATTACTGGAACTACGAGTTCATCGGTTCATTCCGATTTTAATTCTGAGAACCAGTTCAAATGATAGAAAAATCCCCTCATTCGTTCACCGAACATACCCAAGCTAAACATCGGAAATTGATTCCGGGTACACCGGGCCTCTGAATCAAGTACCGTCAGAAGCCACAGACTTCTAAAATTCCAAATTATTTAAAACAATTACTTGAAATTTCTAGGTATTTACCTTACTCCCACCTTAGGGCTTTGCATCCCCATAAAGCGACATCATAAACTAGGGAAACAAATGAGGGTACTGAGTATGCGTATGAGCCTCCCGCTCCCTTGTGATCTCCTGGAGTTTCCCGTGTTGCCAACGAATGCGCACAAGGGGAATAGACCACCCACATAGGACCCTATCCTCTCAATCCTTGATCTCCACAAGGACGTCTGCAAAAGTCTCCCTGTCATCGATGTCCAGCTCCATATGGTCGATGATATGCACCAGGTCGTGCACGTATCACCACAGCTGAGATATGTTGAAGACGCGGTGCACCCGGTGCAACTGATGTGGAAAGGACAGGTGGTATGACACCTCGCCTACCCTGCTAGGACCTGAAAAGGCCTGATTAAGCGTGACAATAAAATTCCACCCTGCCCAAATCTCCATAATCCATGTCAAGGTGAGACCCGTAATAAAACAAGGTCACCATCCTGGAACTCCAGTGGTCTCTGCCTCCTATCAACATAGGACTTCTGCCTACTCTGTGTAGTCCTCAACTGCTCCTGGATGACCGGAACCTTCTCTATCGTAGCCCGAACCATCTCTGGTCCTACATGTGCTAGCTCCCCAGGGTCAGTCCAGCACATAGGTGATCTGCATGGTCGGTTGTACAGTGCCTCGTAAGGTTAAATCCCGATGGTGGAGAGGTAGCTATTGTTGTATTAAAACTCCACCAAGGGTAGGTGATCCCCTCAGCTACAAATAAAGTGAAGGACACATGCACGGAGCATGTCCTCCAGTTTCTGAATGGTCTTCTCCATATGGCCATCCATCTATGGGTGAAAGGAAGTGCTCAGGCATAGCTACGTACCCAAAGCCTCTTATAACCCCTTCCAAAGCCGGAAAGTAAAGCGAGTGTCTCAATAGGAGAGGATAGAGAATGGAACACCATGAATTAGTACGATCTCCTAAATATAGAGACATCCCATGATCTCTACTGAGCTCTGCTCTCTGATCGGTAGGAAGTGTGCCGACTTGGTGAGTCTGTCTATGATCACCCAGATGGTGTCATGTCCTCTGGATGTACGCGGAATCCCCATCACAAAATCTATGGATATCCCGTCCCACATCCACTCTAGGACCTCTATGGGGTGTACAAAACCTAGAGGTACCTAGTGCTCTGCCTTAACTTGCGGACAAGTGAGGCATCACGAAACAAAATCTCCCACAACATTCTACATACCAGGCCACCAGTAATGTCATCTGAGGTCCTGGTATATCTTCGCTACCCCAGGATGTACTGCTAGAGAGGAAGTGTGGAACTCCCTCATCACCTCCTCCTGTAGTGAAACTAGTAACATGGTACATCCCCTAAATAGGATGAAGTGCTCTCTGCCTTCATAAAATCCATCTGGTGGTAGCCCTAAGGATATCTGAGCACGTCACACCTCACAGTAAACAACCCCAGATCTGAATCTCTGACCCACTGAAGAAGTAGAGGAGTGACTCTGAGGAACTATATATAGGATGCCCCATCTATATCGACGAAGGATATCCGCAAAGCAGCTAACCACTATGTCGTCTCCCAATGTAGCTGAATTCCTGATCTTTTGCTGATAGAATCAGCCACAACTTTCCTCTTTCCAGGAGTATAGACAATACACTACTACATTTTTTAGTTTTGGCGCCTATGGTAGCGGGCGACCGCCAAAAGCGGTCGCTAAAACTAAAATGTAAATGGTGGGATTTTTCCCGCCCCCCACGTTGTCTTCTTCTATGTCACTCGCTGCAACAGCGTCGACGCCTCCCACCGCCGCACTGCCACCACAGGTCACCCCCTGTCGCCGCCACCCCGTCGCCTCTCGTCGCCCCTACCAATGCTGTCGGAAAACCTCTCACCCCCGGCAGTCAACCGATGCTGTTAAATCCCCAACGTCACCCTTGACGCTTCCTCCGTCCACCGTGGTTCTTCCATGGCCGTCAACCCAAGCTCCGGGTCACCTCCAACATGCCTCACGCACCCCAGTATACAATCGACACCAAATAATTGTCGGTTTTCAAAGAGAGTATTAGCGACCGCCATTAGCAGTCGCTATTACTCAATAGCGACGGAGCAACTACGACCACCAAAAGTGGTCGCATGGTGGTCTCTAAAGGGCATTAGCGACCGCTTTTGGCGGTCGCTAAATCCCTCTTTTCTAGTAGTGATATCAAATTCATAATACTAGAGGAACTCAAGACATCGCTACTGTCTCATGTTCAGGTACAACTATGAGAAAATATACCTGAGACTCTTGTGGAAAAGTAGAATGTAAAGCGCTCTCCCATCAGATAGTGTCGCCACATCTTTCGGGCGAAGACCACTACTGCTAACTCCAGATCAGGGGAAGCATAGTTCTACTCAGGCTGCCTCAACTGCCATGAACCATATATGATTAATACTCACTCCTACATAATGAAACACCCGAGTCTGGTACCTGATGTGTCGTAGTAAACTACTTACCCTCCACACTCCTCTGGTAGCCTCAAGATGGGCTCACTGGTCAATCTCCGCCTCAGCTCCTGGAATCTCTCCTGACATATGTCTGACCAATCAAAGGGTTTCCCCTTCCTCATCAAAGCTGTACGTGATGATGCAACTCTGAATATGTATGGAATAAATCTCTGATAGTACCAATCAATACCTAGGAAACTCTGCACCTTCGTCACACTCCTGGGTGGCTCCCAAGAAAGTACTGCCTCAACCTTCAGGAGATCCACTGCAACTCCCGACTCTGAGTTGATGTTCCCCCTGAATTGAACCACTCGAAGCCAGAACTGGAACATCGAGTGATTACCATAAATATAGTTCTCTTAGAGTGTATCTAGTACAACATGTAAGTGCAAGGCGTGCTCCTCCTAGGTGGTTGAGTAAATCAGTATGTCATAAATGAAGACTACGACAAACCGATCGAGGTAGGGCTAGAAGATACTATTCACGAGTCTCAAGAACACTATTGGAGTGTTGGTCACATAGAAGGGCATGACCAAGTAATCATAGTGGCCATACCGACACCTAAAGGTCGTCTTCTGCACATCCTCATCCTGAACTTGGAGTTGATGATAGCCTGACCGGAGGTCTATCTTTGAGAACCAATGTGCTCCCTTGAGTTGATCAAAGAGGTAATCAATCCTTGGAAGTGGATACCTATTCCTCAGAGTCACCTGCTTCATGCGACGGTAATCGACACACAGTCACAAGCCCCTATCCTCCTTCGTGGAGAATTGAACCGGAGAAGCCCAGGGTGAAACACTGGTTTGGATGAAACCTTTCCCCTATAAGTCCTCCATTTGTAACCACAGCCCACGAAGCTCGATGGGAGACATCTGATATGATGGAGTGGATATCGGTGATCTCCCAGGGTACATTTCTATATAGAATCTACCTCCCTGCGAGGAGGTAGTCCAGGAAAATTGTCAGGAGAAAATTCCACATACTGATCCACCACTATAGGAAAACTCAGACTCCGCACGTCAACTGCTATGAGAATGAGACTAGCCAACTGATGTGTGATCATCTTCCCTCTCCTATGCGTGAGTCCATCCTATGCTGCAAAGGTTCCCTTCTCAACGGTGAAGGTAAAACTGGTCCCATCCGGGTGGACACACCGCACCTTGCGCCTAATATAGTCAATCTGATCATGGACTGTAGAAAACCAGTCCATACCCAAGAAGCCATGCTAAGGCCTGTACGACACTCCAAGAAGATCCCACCCAAATATATAACCACCAAGAGTAATCTCACAGTGCCGGCACCAGTGCGTAATCATCGAGTCCACTCCCCTAGGATTCTCTAGTCGTAAGGATCAATCGAACGACTCCATCGGAATCTCTGAGCCCCAAACAAGGGCAGCAACAATAAAATAATTACTCGCAACTGTGTCTATAAGAACTATAGCAAGGGTGTAGTAGACACAAATAGTACCTTGAATTATCTCAGGTGTGTCGTGGTCGTAATCCTCTGCTGCATGAAGCTGAGCTTGCCTCTACCCGCCAACACCCTCTGGTCGGGGTGGACCTCTTGGCGGTGGCGGTGGTAGAGCCTCAAAGCGTCATCCACCACACGCTGCTCGGCCAACCCCTCTTCCTCGTCCACATGCTCCCTATGGACCACCACGGTCAAACCTCTGCCTCTTCTTGAGAGGTCCCTCCACAGTTTGCTGCTCATCTTCATGGTGGGTTGGGCAGTCACGAGCCATGTGACCCCACCCGCCGCATGCATAACATTGTCTGCTCCACATAAGGCTGCCACTGTGTCGTGTGCCACGCAGAGCCGAACCTGTATCCTTTGGTCACCCACCGGATGGCCTGGTCCGCTTGGACCCCTATGACATCTGTCGACCGCCAGCTGCTGAAGACTCTGCTCCGTGTCATCCTGTGTTGGGTCTCGCTGCTGATGGATGCTCGATGAGAAAGCTCTCCACTAACAGGGCTCGCTCATGCACCCCCGCCTGCGTTAGGATGTTGAGGGGAATCGTCGAATCTCTGATCTCATGTCTCAGACCCTGCTCAATGGTCCATTCCCGGAAGAATGGTTATCAAGCCATGTACATGGAGTAGTGCGAGAGGTCGGTAAATCTCCCCAATTAGTGGGCTACTGACTTGCTGCACTGCCGTAGCTGTAGTAACACATGGATGCACACCGTACAGAGGGTGGCTGGAATGAACTACGAGTAGAAGAGGCTCTCGAAGTCCTTCCAATGTAGAGATGCATCATCGTGCACCGGAAGAATCAGGATCCACCATCTACCTGCTGTTGCGTGCAGAAGAATCATGTCAAGGATCACCATAAGATCTGCTGGTGTCCCAACATGTCTGGAGACTCTAACGATGGCCTCTATCCATTCCTCGACTACCTGAGGATCCGTCTATCCGCGGAACCTGTGCAGAATCTATCATTGAAACTCGTGCAGCTTGCTCAGGCAGCGTGCACTCTCCACTGCTGGGGCTGGTAGCATCAGTGGCTCAGCGGGTAGTGGTACCGCTGGCACCTCTGATGTATTGGGGCCCTGAACCGAGGCCTTGTCGCTCGATGGGCTTCCATCTCGCACGTAACTAGGAACCCTGGTCGGCTGCCTTTGTGGGTCCATCAGGAAACGATACAGGTGCGCCAATGTCAAAAAGTATACCTAGTGAGTTGACACAAAGTAATCACAATGAAATTTTTTGAAAGGAAACACACATAAAATCTGTGTTTTCTTGAACATAGTCGGAAATCAGAAGTCAGTGTCCTAGTGTATGGATACGTTGGCCGTCACACCAACACTGGACTCCCTGGACTGAAAACCACACTCAATACTCTTATCACTATTTCCTCATAGAAAGGAAAGATCAGAGTCTTGTGTTCTACTGTAGAACAGACTCCACTGATACCAATTTGTCACGAACCATCCTCGGGGTTCGTTCTGTGACTACCACAAGCCCACCATCCATAGTTCAGGGGCTGGCAACTAGCACCAAAGGAGTAAATCCTGAAAAAGGGGAAGGAATTTTATTTTATATAATAAACAAAAACACAACAGAGTACGCATGTGAAGTAAGAACTAAGTAAAACTAGGTACAAGGTAAGTGCTGAAAAAGAAATGTACCTGTATACAATCCAAAATTAAAGTGCGGTACAACTGAAAGGAAAGTACAACAACAGTATGAAAAATAGCAACACCAAGTCTTCCTTCAGAAATCCCACCTGAAGAGTGGGTACAGATTGTCTCCTCCGCTCCTCGGGTCCGGCCGTCCGCTACGTGTACATCCCGCCATGTGGTCCACCTCCGAGTACCATACAGCTCCACGAGCGTCCACCTAGATCAGTGATGTCTATCATCTACAACCAACAAAACATAGTGTTGGCATAGCCCGTGCAGGGGTGAGTATAAGATACTCAGTAGGGACCCCGAGACCCCTGAAGGTCTGTCAGAATCCACGAAGGAAAAAACCACAAAGGAAAGATACCATCACGAAGTATCAGACAACTCTACTTAGGTACATGCCCATACATATACCTAAGTCGTCAGTTATAGTTCGTCTCCAACTCTCGAGCACAAGCACAATCCAGTACACACAGGAAAACACAACCCGATCCATACAGGAAAGCAAGACAATCACATCGAAGTTAATGATTGAGATCAAGACTCATCTCACACAGGAATACACTTCGTAGGGCGATAATGATGATCAGAGGAAGCCACTAATTCATCTATGTTGTCGGACACACATAGGATACAAGGCCAGCTAAGCTGTCGGACCCACAAAGGATACAAGACCAGCTACTCTGGCAGACCCAATCAGGATACAATTACAGAGGTCATACTGCCGAATCCACATAGGATACAAGAACAGAAGACATTTTCGTCGAAACCACAGAGGATCCCAGTAAGGTCATCGACACAGCCAAACCAATGGAGGATCCAAGTACCATCATCCTCGCTGCCAAAACGACGGAGTATCCAAGTGTAGTCGTCATCGTCGCAGTCACAGCTAGCTCTAGGGTTCACGCACATAGCATGCTCGATTCCGGGAGGGTCCGCTCCTCGAGCAAGAGAGTCGATAAATCAACTGTCACGAAGTACAGAGTTGATGTATCCCAATGATACATCTCATCGAAATAAATCCAACGCAATAGTCGGTGCGTCAATCGGACTCCCGGTCTGAGAGTTATTGGCTATTCCGTCCCAGGGGCCCGGTGGGTTTTTAAGCTAAAACCAACCCGACCATAATAAAACAGTTTCCAAACCACAGGAGAAGTAAGCCAAGAAGACCATCTCATCAAGAGGAAATCAACACAGTCGACAACACATCAAATGGACGTCTGGTCCTTATGTTATAAGCATTTCCACTCCAAGGGCCCGGTTGGTTTCGGGTTCGAACCAACCCAGCCATACTAAAAATTTGCCGAAACCTCAAGTGTAATAAACCGAAATGAACGTTTCGCTCCAAGGATTTCCATGCAACTAACGGTGCATTGATCAGAGGTCCTTAGATCATGTTATGGGAAAAGACCAAAAACGGTCTGATGTGGGGGTCTGGGCCCGGTCCGACCCGGCCCAACCCCCCTGGGCTGGCTTGAACCGGGTCGACCTGACCTGGGTCCGGGTCCGGACCAGGAGGGGGCAGCCCAGCCCGACAATCATGGCCCAACCCGGCCCAGCCGGGGGGGGGGGTGCGCTGGATCGGCCAACGAACGGGGCGGGGGACGCGACCCCCGCTTTCCGTGGACGCGGTGCCAGGGTGGCACCGCGGGCTTCCCTAGATCCCTTGTGGCCACAGGATCCACCCTCAGCACTGAATCTTCAGCCACAACATGCTTCTACCAGAGGCACACCGGGGCGCCACCGCCTCCAAGCGGAAGGCCGGCGCTACCGTGTCGGCGACCCGCACTGCCGGGGGCTTCTGCGGGCAACCTGACTAATTTCGGTGGTCCGATTTTGCTCTTGTCTGTACCTGTAGTCGTCTTGGGACCAATGCTCCACTGAGATGGTTCCGAATTGCCATTACGGTCCTGTTTCGTTGACGCCAATCATCTCGTGCATCAAGAACAAATTAGCGGCGGGTCTGGGCTTGTTCGCTAACCTGCACCAACCGCGTTAGAGGTTTAAAACGTCACCCAATAATCACACACTATGCCAAGGGTATAAATCACATCATGAAATAAAAAAATTTCCCTACCTCAACTAATGATGGAAAACGTCGGCGTCACGGTAGATGACATTGCGGGGAAGAGGATCGTAGGCATCATCGGAGCGCGCCGAGGAGGAAGTGGCTTCTCCTCTCTTGTCGCAGAGAAGAGTAAGGGCGGCGCGTCGTCGATCTTTGAGGATCCAGCGTTCTTCATCGTTCATCGTCGTAGGCTGGTGTTCTTCGTCTTTCTTCGTCAGAGACCGGTGTTCTTACAAAAGCTCCAAATCTCTCCCGATCACTCCCGCACAACTAAATCTCTTCACCCAATTAAATAATAGGTTCCTCCTATTATTTAATTCCACATGCAAGGATAATCCCAGAATTAAATCACCACATTTAATAACATGTTGACCTTTGATTTAATGGAAGTTATAGGGAAGGTCCCCATTAATTAGACACATTATAATTTAAATGGGGTGGGTTGTCCAATTTATATAGGGGTTCTTAATTAGATTAGAGGAAATTAAATGGTGGGGCTCGTGTGGGCCCCACTTCTATAACATCCACACTTCTGTAGTTAAGTGGCTGTAGTCCCCACCCATAACTACCCATGGGAGGGAATAACCACCTTATAAAATAAAAAATGTTCTCGAAATTTTTATTTACTTCTTAAACAAACCACCAAAATTATCTTCTCCTCCTTTTCGTATGCAACTACTGTAAGTGTCCCCTTAAGCAATTACTGGTGCTGTGAGTTCATCGGTGCCCTCAGATTTTAATTACAAGCACCTATTTAAAAGATAGAAAAACCCGCTCATTCGTTTACTCAACGTACCCGAGATAAACATCAGAAATTGATTTTGGGAAAACCAGGCCTCATAATCAATTACCTTCAGATGCAACATAATCATAAAATTCCAAAGTATTTAAAAAAAAATTCCTGGAAATTTTCGGGTCTTTACATATTAAATGTTAATAATCTAACAAATCTTATTTAAGCAGATCATTCAATCATTAATAAATAATTAATTAAACATTGTGGACAATAATTATAATTTAGCACAACATCATCATTTTTTTCTATTTTAATTCATTAAATATTATATGGGTTTTTTAATATTAAAAATCCAATTATAATAGTATCTAAAAATGAAATGGATATAAAAAATATATTCATTTTTCATATCAATAATTTTAATAGAAAAAAATTGGAAAATTGACAAACAATAACTAATAATCATGAAAATAAAATCTTATATTAAAATAATAATTATTAATAATGAAAATAAAGATAAAACAACTAAAAGATAAACTATATCTACCAAAATTTTCATATTTATCACATTTACCCATCAAGCATTCATTTTTCTATTAATTATAATTTATCATATAAAATATTTCCATAAATGTCAATAATTAATTTTTTATTTGAAAATTGTTTTATGTTGAAATGAAAAATCAATAGCCACATAATCATGATTATGGTTTGAAAATTTCACATAAATGGAATGAGAATATTTATATTGTTAATAAAAAGGTCAAAATTTACTACATACTATTAATGAAGATTTTCATAGAAGGATCACATATAATATTTTTATTCGATGCTTCAATAATTAAAAAATGTTAATAAATCTTACACCAAAATACTTTCACCATTTTCGTGACTTTATTAATCTTAATTTGAAGACATCATTTAATTACTATATTTTTTTTCCTAATTTACACTAATAAAACGTAGGAAAATATATTATTTATATATTTAAATCATGGTATAATAATTGAAATTTATCAATCCCAAGATTGTATAAACAACGATTTACATGTCCTATATTTTATCATTATTGAAAAAATATTTCTGATGGTATTTTAAAATATACGACTTATTTTTTACTATAGTAAATTCCTCTATATCAAATTATTTATTTATCATTAAACTTTAAACCTTTTTAGTTCTACTTTGTATTAGTCATGCTGTAAAAAATTTCATTAATTTATACATGTTATATAATAATAATTAATATTTCATCTTCCTCCTTATATTAATAATTTCCTAATTGAAACATGAAGTCAATTTCAATAAATATCTTTAGTTATAAATTCTTCATAAATTTTTTTGAAACATTACATTTTTAAAAACATTGAAATTTTAATCATACAAAAAAAATAAATTATTTCAAAATCACTAATTAATCTGAAATATATGATTCATTTGGAAGACATTTATGAAAACTAATTTATGGAGGAAAAAATAATTTATCCAAGCTAGACTAATAATGGAATCATATTACAATAATATTTATATAAAATTTAATTTTTTTTAAATTATTAACATAATATTTTTTATTTCTTATTTAACATGTAATAAATTTTTTATTAAAAAACCAATCATGGAACATTAAGAAAATCAAACATCATATAATGTTATATTTATAAATAAATCCATATTTTTAGATCGTATGAATCAGTTTATTATGAGAAAATGAAAAAAAATTAAAAAGATGATATCATATGAAAATAATTTTTCATAAATCAAAACACTAATCAATATTTATAACATAAATTCAACCTATGAAAATGATTAATTCTTAGTTCCTAAATATTTCAACCTATAATCATAGTATCCATAAACTAAACATGCATTCTTGGCTATCATTTTCCTTGCATATAATTACAAGGGGAAATAAGACCTAGAATTTACAGGGTTTTCTTAACTTCTAGGTTTATGATGTTGTTAAAAAGGGACTTACATGTCAATTCTCTTTCCAATACTCTACCTTAATCATTGGTAACTTTTGAAGAAACTATTTATATATCCAACCCATGAAAAACCCATGAAATCCTCAGTGTTCTGGACTGCAAACGCCAACATTTCTCCCATGAAAAATCTCCAATATAATATTTTCATGACCCAACCTCATTGAAACACATGTTGAGTTAGTAGTGAAGACAAGTGTAACCCTCAACATAAACCTTCAATAATTCATGTGTTACAACTCTAATTGAAATCATTTGTCACACATATGAAAGGAATTACACACATAAATTATTATGAAAAATAAATATAAACCCCAATCAGTAGAATAGATATATAATTGAAATGAAATAATCCCTCATGAAAAATTTTATTTTACTCTAATGAATATAATCAAGCAAGTAAAATAAAAGGAATGACTCTTATATATCAATCAATTTTCCAGCATTAAATCATCTCTAATCTCTATTGAGAAATCCTAAAAAAACATGGGAGAATTATTGTGTTTTTATCAATATGTATTTCTGAGTAGGATCATATTTCAAAAAATTTCTATATCCTAGAAAAATATATATGTCACGATATACATGTATGATCTCAACCATGTAGAAGAAATTATTAATCAAGGATAGATATTTACTGAGTATGGTTGAAATAAAATTTAATAATATATTATTTCTTAGATATTACCCTTGGATATGTCACTTCTATCATCATATTAGATTGATTACATTATATAAGCATAATTAAATTATATATTTTTTTGGATTCCAGGGGTCATATAATAATTGAATATGGAATCCATAAATCATATCATTCTCAATTGATGAACCATATCTCATTAGATTAATATTTCATTAATAAATAACTAAAAATCTTTGTTTTAGGGTTCATGCTGGATTAATAGAAAAGCATCAGAAATAAACCATCATCATTTCAATCATCATAATCATTTCATCTGATCAATAATAATATATGTTATATCATATAGAAATTTTAATATACATGATCAATCAAAAAACAGTAATATCCACATAAAATCCACTACCGCATCACCATATAAACCATATCACCACAACCACAACCACATCACAACCCCCACATCACTACAACCACTAACACAGCATAACCACCATATCCCCACATCGTGAGCACATTAATTTGAGATAAAATTGAGACCTTCCATAGTTCAATAACATTACTTAGCCCAAATCCATCACATCATTGGATAAATTAGGCATGTTATAACCTTAATCCATTACAATCCATTAATAGGTGCACATGTCAAACCCTTGATCCATTTTATCTTGAATATATATAAACATACATTCACATAAATTTAATCCATTATAACCTAATATAATTATACATGTGATAATCTTGGGCCATTAAATAGTTTGAATATGTTTGTTATGCCTCAAATTATTATAGCCTATGCAGGTATACAAAAGATTCAAAATCCACTGTAACCTACATGTGTAGTAACATAGAATCATAGTGAGACAATCAATGTATAAGTAATTGTAAAAATATCAATGAAAATAGAAAAACAATCAATCAATTAATCTGACAACCGCAAGAACTTTTAATAAAAAATATGATAACATAAATTATTAAAAAAAATATCGACACATATGCTAAAAATTAACCACATTGTGGGAGATATCTGTAATGAATATTATTAAACCATCTAAAAAGTTATAATATTATTAATTATTTTAAACTAGTTATCTGATTCCTACATAGTTAATTAATTCAACTATAAATTTATAATTAACTTAATAAAAATATGGAACAAATATCACAAAATAATGAACTATGTTCCATTCCCATACTAACCAAATACTATAAAAATATACCAAACACCTCAAATGAAATTCCAAAGAAATAATCATAACTAGATCTTTCCCAAGACTCTTCTTAATTAAAAAATAATATTATTCAAGAATGTACATATTAGTAACTCTATAAATTATTAAAATAGTTTAATTTTATCATTACTCATATGAATTATTATTAATTTTTGACTAACTTCTTATTCATATTAAAATATATGTTACATCCAATCACAATAATTATAATTTTAAAATTTAAATATCATAACCATATTCGTATTACATTCCATTTATACATAGGATATCAGTATAACATTTTCAACAATAATTAGTGGTATATGTACATATATTATAGGATAATATAGTCAGTTATATAAATCATCTCATATTCAATACAGAATAAATAAATTGTAGTATAAAAATTAAATCATATTCATCTTCCATATTTCATTGATAGTACAGATTTTCACTTTTCATTATCAAATCCATAATACATCTCATTCCTCAAAAGAAATAACATATTATTAGATTACATGCATTAAATAGAAGGCACAATTGTTGGACCTAATGATAATATAAATCATGAAGTAGAATAAAGGAAATACAGAATGAAATAATAGACTAGAAAATATATATCTATATAATGAATAAAAGATTAAAAAATACAATATAAAATGATCCCTTATACTAAAAAGTAATCATTACCAAGCCCAATAGATGAGTGTGAAAATAAAATACATAAATAATAACCCCTTTGCCTGGACCAACAAGGTATAAAACTTATATAAAGTAAGTGATACGCTTCACCTACTCTCTAGGGTTTGTCCAAGCTTTACTGACACATTGTTAGAGTGATATTAGAAGTAACATCTTATAGGTTATTATGATATGGTATTAATCATGATAAATAATGATGAATACCATCATCCATATTGAAGTATTTAGTAATTTAAAATAGTTTAATCACTATTGGCTTCAAAGAGGATAATAATCTATAGTTTAATGTTCGATATGAATATATTATCTGATTATCACAACATATTATGCAGTAGGTTTTCAAAACGAAAATAAAAATATTTATAAAAACTCTACCTTAATGAAGAAGAGAAGTTCATCCTTAAAATAAAAAAACCGAGAAAAAAATAAATGTATAAAAATCTCTCTCAAACCATAATCATGTCATACATCAATTTTAATAGAAATTCATCCACATGAATTATATATATAGATATCTTACCCTGATTTGAGGCACATTAAAAAATAGATGTCAACACCGCCTTAGTTCAAGAGACAAGATGATCAAACCATGTGGACATCAGAATTTATAATTCAATCAATATATTAATATATGGAAGGTTAAATTGAGTATTAGTACAATTACTCCCCTTTTAAAACACATTAAATTCCCTCTTAAATTCAATATAAATAAATAATCTTATGAAGATACATTTATCCCCCAAAAACAATTGTACAATTACATAAATAATTATGGGGAATTAAATTTTTCAATAAAACCTCCAAATTAAAAGGATTTATGATTAATAATATAATTAGTAATCATAGAATTAAACATACACCATTCCATATGATGATATCAACATAAATTATAAATCATATTCATGGTGTAATCGTACTCTTATGTATGAATGAGAAGACTCTTATTTATTAATATTCACCATAGTATTTTACCTTTATGCATTAACAAATGAATCATACATATTAAAAGATTACTTTTACAGATTAAAATATTACTTTTATGAGGGAAAGAAATGATTATTATGAATTATTAAAAGACACTTATATATTATTATTTACATTTATTTCTATATATTTTTATTTTATGTATCAAGACATTACATTACATATCATAGGAAAAACATTTATGTTATGAAATTCTTGAAATGTATATTGTCACACTAGGATACGTAAGGGTCATTTTCCTAATATATTTTGATATATATGGGTCTCTAGGGTGATAAAATATGTTAATTTTTTCAAAAGTAAATATATAATTTTTAATGGTAGATATATAGAGGTAAATTATAATCCCTTAAAATTACATAATGGGTTCTCTAAGCATAACATGAAAAATACTAGACTAAAAACCCAAAAAGTAAATACTATTTAAATTCAATTAAAATCATAATAAATCATCCAAAACCATAAATAATATTATAAAAAATCATTGTACACACATGACATCTGAGAAATTTTAAATGAAGGGATTATAAAAATCTAGTCCCTGTGAAAATTGTATTGTCATGAATATTCAACTTAATGGTATACACTGCAATAATTATTAAGGTATTATCATTACCAATATATACATGTCCTTCCAGGATATATTTATAATCATAAAACCATTAACATTGATACATAATATGGAATGTTTCACCTAATTCAATTATTCATACATCATTGATAAGAAATATACCTTTCGAAATCATCATTTTTTTAGTAACTAGGATGTCTCTATTTACAAAATTGTTATTTACATTTCATTAAGATTTATTTTTTAGAATAATATTTTTCCAATAGTCATTATTTATGTACCCGTTTATTATAATAAAAACATGTGACATTATTCATCATTCTCCTTGAATATGGTATTTATGGTGTTTATGTGGTTAGTCACTGATGATGAATCTTTCATTCAAGTTTGTGTAATTTTATTTTTAGTAACATTGTGTTGTGTAGAGATTTTGTCTTGTATAGCTTGGTTATCATATTTTAAATTTACTTCAAAAAACATTATTCTCAAAACTAATGAGGAACCTATCATCTAATAAAAATAGATATTATAAATATAACTCCCATAAATGTAATTAAAATTCTCCTACATCACACCCATCGGTCTTTTTCCAATCACTAGTAGGTAATTATTCTTCTGTAACACCACTAGCTTCTTTGATTTCCATAATATTTAATTATTTGTGATGAATTCATCAATATAGGATTTCATCCCCATGTAAACATGTCATAAAAAATGGAATATTATTATTTCATAATAGTACATATAATAATATACATAATATTTCTCTATTTGGAAACATTAACTAAGTCACAATAATAAGTTATTCTCAGTTTTTGAGAATTATTAATACTCAAAAAGTGAACATGAATGGGCCATAACCTTGATCTGATAACACTATTTGGTATAAGATATTGATTAATCCTATGGTTCTATAAAAATATCAAGATAATATATCGTAAAAACAAAAAAAATATCAAGTTTAATTCTAAAAAAAATCCAAAATGAAGAGGGAAAAAAATAATGAGAATTAAAAAATATAGTTTTATGTAAAATTAGCTAACAAATATATCAATAGTACAAGGAAAATATATTTTTAATTTATCTCTTCCAAATTTTTACAATGAAACATCCAAAAATACCACACACTCAAATATTTGAATGATAATTGATTTTGGTCAAAGCCAATGTGAAATTTGAAGAAGGTCACTTCCTTTTATAGGCATCTTAAGAATTTTTTCCCACTTCTCCCCAAGATAAGTTTAGTAAGATTTTAACCACCCACCCATTCCTACTAAAAAATAAACCTAGAATTTCCTCTATAAAAACGTGATGGTATTAGAACTAATATTGAAAAGTAATGGATTTTTTAAAGAGTTGACAATCTCAAATGGGTTGGTTAATTTTCTATTGGGGTGTGTATTAGTTGGTTTTTATTTTGATTTTATTCATTTTTAATTTTTTTATATTATCTCATATCAAAAAATTTATTAATTTTTCATGATCTTATTTTAATCAAATTTTATCTAATGTAAGGATTTTATATGCCTTTTTGGATAATTTTACTATAATTTTTATATGAAACTAATCATCTGGGAAATACAACACAAAAAATGTATGAGTGTAAAATAAATTTCTATACATACTTGAAATCATAAATCTTATTAGAATTATGGAATAAATTTGGGGTACTGTAGTTATATTTGAATAATTTTATATTGGTTTTTCCATGGACCTTTATGGTTCATAGGTTAAATAGAGAAGGATCTCTTCTTTATTCCCAAATTCTTTCTATGATTAAACTTGATTTTCATTTTCAGGTCCACTAAATGTGGTTTTGGTATTTTGTTACCATTATATCCTATTAAAACCCCTTATTTAAACCCATCATTCGAAATCATTAATCAATTTAATGAAATTATTCCCATTAATGACATGAAAATGGATTATATGATGTCTATTTGGATGTAATACCAACTATAAATATTAATCTCTTCCAACCTAGGGGAAAAGGGAGGTCTAGGGGATGATTCTAGATGATTAATGACTCATTTTTTGTAAATATTTTCATATAGGGATCCTTGTAGGGAGTATTCATATGAATTTATTTAGCATATAAATATCTGTTATACTAAAATACACTCTGAATATTGTTTTATCATATCTATATTTTTGTCTTCTTATCATTCATGTGTTCTCACCACCTATTTTTTTATTCTCTTATCACTACTTTTGTTTGGTTCTGAATCTGTTGTCCACATATCTATTCCATTTTCCAATAGTGTTCTTGGTTAACTAAATCATGACTTTTTCAAATATAAAAAACTCAATTAATGGTAATATTATACATTAATTTTTTATTTTAAAAATCATATTTTTCTTATTAGTATTCTAAATCAAGAATAAGTTAATTTTCTATAGAAATTTGACAATGCATTTTCTTATATTATGAAATTCAATTTTTTATATTTTGAAAATAAAATTACTAATAGGTTATTCAATAAAATTAAATACATAAAACATGTTCATGTGATTTACATAATTGACTAGGCACTAAATAAAAATTAACAAGGGGATAAAAATAATTTATAATATAAATTTCCATTAAATAGTTCAGTAATAATAAAAATAAGACTTAGAAAAATGATCAAATAAGATTCCATGAGTTATTAGAGTTATCATTGACAAAAAGGCAATGATGTATACTAAAAAATCCTTTTAACATTTGTGACCAAATAAAGGTTTAGGTCCACTTTCATCTCCTTAATGAAAGAGAGTCTATACAGATAAAAAGAATGGAATCCACAGTCGAATATGATATTTGTATAGTTCACCCCCACTATGAGAGTTTTTTCTATAGTGATACATGAATCTAAATATCATGATAACATTGTAGGATCTATAGTTTAGCATGATATTATTCTTCCAATCAATAATACTATTCTCACTCTCTTATAATAAGAAAAAAATGTTCTACTTAAAAATAATTTATAGATTATAGTATCCTAGTATTGTACATGTGTGGGAGAATTTACTCTAAAGTATGGTTTTCCCGACACTTCATTATACATGTTCATAATATGCATGTACAGTTTTCAATGTTCCCTTAAAATACCTATTATGATAATTTTTCAAGGAATCACATAGCATTGATGGGTTACTGTACTAATGTAGACACTAGAGTTATCTTAAAAAAGTCATTAATGATCTTTAAAACACCATGTTTTCCTGTAATTTGATAGAAACACAAATTCTAAAAAATAACATAAAGGGTTTTATATGATGCTTTTTTCCTTTGTTTGTATTTTTTATTTGGGAAATTGATGGATCATCATTACAGTTATCCATTCCTTAATCAAATTGGGAGACTTTTTAAATATGGTAAAAATTAATGGATATAAATTTATTACACTTTTAATGTAGATTATGATAGACATGATTTAAATATGAGAATTATGATATCAATCAAGTTAGGCCTAGATGTGACAACTATTATCATCCTCAGGATCATAATCATGTGGTGATGCATACTTGGATCTACGGTATTCATAATTTATTTTGAACTATATATTAATAAATCCATCTCATTGGGTTTATGTGGAAAAATCATTCATTTCATGTTCTTTTAATGGTTGTAAATATTGGGGTTATAAGTTGTTCATCGCATTATCCATTTAAGAAGGTCAAACATTCTATAAAGTATTTAAAATCTAACAGGGTATATGTTCAACACACATATCTTGAAATGAATTGACATCAATTAAATAATATAAAATATAAAAACATTTATAAAATAAAACACTTCACCACCCACTAATAACCCAAACACACACCTTCTCTCTATTTCTTTCTCAATATTCAACTTTTAATTTTTTATTTGATATTTTTCTTGATTTTATTACTTTCAAATGAAATATAATTTCATAAAAAGAATTAATTAAACACAATCATTTAGTTATGACTATTTGTTTTATTAAGATTTTCATAGTCAAACAGTCACATTTTTCAAAATATTAGTTTGATTTTTATATTCATTTAGTTCAAAAATGATTACAGTATTAATATATTATTCGAAAATATCAATTTAATCTATTATATGTTAGCCATAACATCTTGTTTGATTTAATCTCTAAGACATCAAAAAATGTAGGGGTTGGTAGGGGCACTCAAAATGAGGAAGTATTTGATTCCAAATTTTTTTAAATAAAATAATATATTCTAATATATTCTAGAGGAATATTCCATAGAAGATAAATTAGTTTTTAGACCTCCTAATTTTACATTCACTCATTTAGTATACATTTTATCCAAAATTAAATAAATAAAATCATATAGTGTATTTTAATTATAAGGATTAGTTTCCCAACGTTATATTGGATCTATCTGTGATATTGTTTATCATTAATATTTTTTGGTAAAATAATAGTTTTTATATGAACCCTGAGTCTTGGGTTTTATCTTTGAATTCATAGTTGGGTGTGTGTTGGTATTATTGATTGGATTAGCTAAATTGTATTGGTTACTTATTTTTCTCATATATGTAATTGGAATTGATATCTTATGGTTTAATTGTAATTATATATATATAATTATCAGAAAAATGTTCTTATGTAAATTTTTGAATTTCATGCTGATGGTATCTACGAGTTTGTGATGAGTGAAACATTGAATATATAATAGTTCTATGATATTATTTATTCATGACATATGTTGTATTTGACTTATTAATCTTTTTTAAATAAATTAAATTTCATATTTCCATGACAGGTGATTGGTTTTTTTATTTGACATAATTATATTTTGATGATGATTTTATTATATGTATATCATGAAAATATTGAAAAAAGATTGTAATATTTTATAATTATATATGAAATATAATTTAAAACAGGGAAATGATTCTGGGTTGAGATAAATGTATAGATATATGAGATATAAATTGATGGGTAAAAGTGGTCATACGAATTATCATATAACATGATATGTTATTTATTTCTTCGGGTACTCTATTATTGTCCTAAATATTTTTCTCTATTATTATGTTAACATCATCATTCCTTGAAAATAAATTCCAACCATGATACATTTTATAGGAATAAACATTATTTTCATTATTTTAGATCGGAAAGATTTCATGGATTTTATAATGATTCATAAATGTATTTTCAAGAAATTTTCTATCAAGTGAATGTAGCAACACCAATTATTGAATATTTTTCAATAATGGACTAAATATGGCTTACATATTGTGCATCACTTTTAAAATTGGATTTTAAAGTTAAAAAAGTGGCAATAAATATGACAAATAATGTATGAAATTTTCTAATTATAATGTAAACAATCACTAATGGGACCTAGATTTAATTTAATGAAACAATGTAATCCTCTCCATGAAAATAGTCGAATAGAAACAACCCACCACTTCAATAAAAATTACTTTAGTTATGTGAATTCGTAATTCACTTTTAGTGATATTTTATATGTATATTTTTTTATTAAATTGGATATTATTGTTGGAGTTTGTGTCCTATAAAAAATTCATTGTACTTTTTGATAAAATTGTATTTATATTTTTTCAATATTAAAAATATTATTAAAAAACCATTATTTTTATTATTCATAACATATAATTTGATGATTTAATTAGAGTAGTTGTCGTACTGAAAGGTCATAGTATTTAACCACAATGATCGAAACTCAGAAGTGCTATGTCACAATTCTTGAATATATGTTCTATTGAATGATGATTTCATTTTAGGGACAAAAATTACACATTCTATTAGGGGTAGAGACTCGTAGAACATTGAAGCCCCTTTTCATGGTGTACTCCCATGGTAATGTCCAGTATGGAAATTATTAGAATAAGACCTACCAGAAGGAAATCAGAATTTTTATGTGTCATTGGATGTTCCTATAGGTGGATGTGTTTATTCATCCATATATTTTATTTTTATTATTAATGATTATTATGAGTTGAACACTTAAGTTATTTATGAAAAAACATGATGAAAAATGTTTATGGACATGTATGATATGTTGGGTGTGTCACAAATAATATTTCATTAAGGAATATTTTGAGAAAGGATTTATCCCTCTTATTAATTAACAAACGTTAATAACTCATGAACTTTAATGTAAATGATATATCCTATATTAATCCATGTATATAGTGTTCTATCGGCATGTTCCATTTCTGAAAATTAAAAAAAAAAGAGATATCGAGCACATAGGTTGATGGAATTGACACGAAACCTATTTGATTAGAGATATTATGAAAAAAGGGGCAATATTACATAGTAAATCTTTGTATGAGGTGTCATGAAATATCAGCATTAACATCTTTCCCAATGGGTTCGTTGGAATGTTATATGATGATAACCTTGGAATTTAGACTACATCACCTAATTCCATATAGAAAGAGGACTACTGGATCCCACAATAAGTGTATCCAAAATCTCAGATAAATAATGTTTTATTATTTATTTTTTGACTGGTTGAATGAATATAATTCTAGTATATGGATTAATAATTATTCATTTATTCTTAATCACATTTATTCCTTCACTAGTTATTTTAGATAATATATTGTAATAATGATATTTGAAACATATTTATTTTCTATTTAGTGAATATAATATTTTTTTACTTATGGAATAATAATGAAGTGATATTTATTTAAAAAATAAATAGACAATATTCATGGTCTGATGAATAATGTGGTGGAATTGAGAACCATGTTTAATTGTCCAATGATAAATAATAACATTTAATATTTTTTAATTAAATATTATTTAACTACAATTCTCAAGTTTGAAATATGTTATTAAATAAAAATATCACTATTATTATCTGGAAAGGGGTTTTTCATGGATTAAATAATAATAAGGGCTCTTGTGTAATTATTTTATTTCTACCATTGAAATATAAATACAAAATTATATTATTATCTCATTAGACTATTGGGTTTTTCACAACAATATTTTATAATTCATTGAAACATTGAGACATCCCTTCATTAAGAACACTCCCAGTAATAGTGAGATATCCTCCTCCACCACATAAAGAAAAATTATTTGGAAGTGATTGTCAAGGTGGTTAATGCGGACGATGCAAGCATATAGATCTTCTATTCTACAACCACGAGAATCCTTTGCTGGCATCTTGAAATTCTCGGAACATATGAGGATTCCTTCTAGAATAAATACAAAATTGGTTTGTACAATTCAAGGATTATGCATCATTGATCAATCTCTAGAGTCATCAATGAATAAATAATTCCTTTGAGTTGATTCTTTTTCCAATTATATTAATTATAAACAATATGTGTTGATCTCCAATATTTTACTTCAAGTAAAATTCTTCTTTGTCCATTTATTTGACTCAATTATGTGGATCACAACATTCATCATCACGAGATCTCAAATTGATCATTAATTATGGAAAATTCAATTTTTGGCACTGCAAATCACATTCTTCCACTATTATTAGAACCTACAAGTGATATAATATAGGGACCATAATTTTTATTTATTATTTAAGATCATCATTGATTAACACTTTTATAATTTATTCATTCAGTTTAAATATAATTGTTCTTTTTATCTGAAATTAAAGCTCTATTTCTTCATTTGTCATTTATAATAGATCTAATAGAGATGTTTAATCATTTTATTAAAATAAAATTGAGGAACTCATCTGGAGGAGGAATGGATTATTCATAGAAAACACAATAGTATAGACCATGTATCTAAAATCACACATTGTGTAGTTTTTTCCATTGAACTTTCAGTTTATTAGGAAATAACACATAATTTGTGCATTAATGACATGTAGTGTAGTTAATTATTATACCACATGTTGACTGAGACACACTGGCACACAATCATTCATACTACAAACTGTGTGGCCCACTGGACATGGATTTTGGTCCCTTTACGTCAATATTGGGCCATCTATTCAATACATAGCCTACCTGATGGGTGACCATGTAACATAGAGACAACAAAGTATGTGGCCCATTGGACATTAAATATACATCAAATTTTCTATGGAACACGTTAAATTTCGAGTCCATAGGCATGTGTCTCAAATTGATGGTGAGTGGTGTACACACCATGTAGATTTTATCTACATGCAGTGTACTTATACCAAGTTACACATATTTAAAATTTATTTATTTTAATATGAAAACATTGATACATGTAATTGTGTGTGGTCAGAAAGATAGGACACACCAGATGATAGGTTTTAATATACATAATTATTTTAATGTTTAATTAATATCTGCATAATGTTCTACATTTTCATATCATGTATGAGTTGTATTACATGTTTTTACTCTATTTACATTGAATCATAACATGTGACTGAAAAATAATGTAATTAATGTAATCATCTATGTATTATTTGTCATAAAAGTACCAGATAAGTTATGAATTCCATATTTAATAAGTGTATAATTGTATATGAGTATAATAAAGGTTGGGTAGATTTGGACAGGTATTCACCATGTTACCTCTAGGTTACATTTCCATATAAGGATAATTTTAAATTAATTTTTTTAATTTGTTTACAAGTATAATGGATGAGAATATCATAAAAATTCATATAAGAATTAAGATAAATTTATTGATTAATTAAAGATAATAATTAATCAATTCGAGCATGATTTATATTAAATAAGAATGATTAAAGAGTTAAGTTCTAATTTTTTTTAATTGCGTAATATGTTTCATACCTATAGATGATCCAGAGCTGAACCAGACCATTTTTTTGTGATTGGATTCATTTAATTAATCATTGAATTAAATTATTATCTATTGTACCTTCTCTCAACATTTTTATATAGGCCGTGCGTTCTTATGATTTCTTTAATGTAAAACCCCCTTTACCCTCACCTATGTGAGTAAAAGGAATTTGTAATAGATAGATTTTCATTTCCTATAGAGCCAGTTTAATATAGGATCTAAGGAAAAACCATTCCACATAGATACAAAGGTGGAAAACTATAAAGTTATAAGCAGAAACCCCAATTGGTTCAATGTGTTTCTGCCATAGGTCTACAATTAGTCTATCAACAACTAGAAAAACCAACCATTAGTATAAGCTTATAATAACTCTTTTATTTTATTTCAATCAGTATATGGTTATTTCCTTATGTATGTTTTGTCTCAATCACATAATTAATTAATTAACAAGAATATTATATAGAACTAAAATAAACCATCTTATGCATAAATATTATCTAAGACATGGTTAATCACTTATGTAATCCCAATTATTATTAAAATACATGTAATAAATATAATATTTGAAAATTTATGCATAATGGTTAAATTACCTCTTAATAAAATATGTTTTTTTTCCCTTCAATTACTTTAGTTAGAATCAAAACACATTTCAATGTACTTGACCATACAAATTTGGGATGATTTTATTTTTTGTGGAATTATAACATAGGGTTATATGTTCAATTAACATTTTTCCCATCAAGGGTTGACTATCTAAGAAAAACATGGTGTAACTGAAAGGAAATGTTTGAGGAAATATAAAACAAGTATTTTAGGATTGGGGAGTCCACTCTGCTGATCAATGGACTATGAGTTAATTTAGTTTTCATTTGTAATGCCAATCTAAAACATTTTAATTGGTTGACCAGTGATAGTTGGGAATATGGAAATTTGAATATGGATCCATGCAACTAGGATGTCCAATAAACATGATATTATAAATCCAATGGTGAGGGATATTAGGTTTATAAAAAATATTAGGAGACTAGTATATATAATATTTATTTATTTGATTAAATTTTATCAGATAAAGTAAAAAAATTATGATTATCTAATTTTTAGAAACATCAATACAATGACATCAACATATCATTGTGATCCATAAATTCAAAAGAAAACCTTCTCACCGACAATAATTTCTTGGAGTGGAAAAGGCACCTACGGTTCATCTATCACCATGAAATTAAATTGAACATTCTGGAAGAAACTTTTCTAGTTGTGCCTATAAATGAGACATGTGATAAAGAAGTATCTCTCTATGAGAAAAATTTAAATTATTCTAAAGATGCGCATTGATTCATATTTTCATCCATTTAATGTGACATTGTAAAGAAACATTAGTAAATAGATTCATATAGCATTATGTCTCACCTTCAGGATCTCTATCATGAGAAGGTGAGACAATAGAGGTATGATGTATCCAATTAATGGTATACCACTATGCATTGAGTTTATTTGATAGCTATTCCTCATGTAATTATGATTATTGGATACATTGATTGTATGTAAATCATTGAGATTAAATTCATGGATACGTTTCATACAGATCTCATGATTTCATCACTTTCCATGACCATCTCAATTATTATTTTGAATTATAATATGATAAATAATTAGAGGAGTCAATCAGAACATCCATCCTTGATTCACCAAGTGAATAAAGACACGGATCTTAAAAAAATGAAAAGTCCTTGTGTGGAATTAGAAGAGTGAGGAGAAGGAAAAATGCAACATGCCTTATAAACATTCTAAAGCTCTTGAGCATCATCCTGTAAATAATAAGAAGATCTAGTGGAAGTGAACGGAAAATGAGGTAGCGTATTTTTCATGTGGTGAGCCATAACAATGGAAGAATAAATTCTCACAAAAGCACTAGGATGCTCAATTTGTTTCCATTATAAAGGGGAATTTTTTTAAATCTACAAATTGGGTATTAGATACAGCTTATGGGGATCAAATATTTTTCAAAATTTAAGAACCAAGTATATTTATGATGATTTCTAGAGGATATGAGGATCTTCAAGATACCAGTGGTGCATGTCAAGATGCTCTATCCATTAGAGACTACCACCATTCATTTCCAATAGGATTGATATTGGTTTTATGTGGGTATTATTATGCACCTACTCTTACAAAAATATAATTTCTATATGAATTTTAGTTATATATATATATATATATTTTAGTTTGGAAATAAAAGTTTTTTCTTTTATATAAGAATCGTATGATATGTTATGGAACATTTAAAAAATAGACTATATGTATAAAATTATGGAAACCATGTATTTTCAATTGATATCAAATTAAGATCACATGACTCACATAACAACAAGCTTTGGCATCACTATCTTAGTCATGTAAATGAAAATTATTGGATAATTCTCTGTCAATATGGTTATTTAGAAGATTCTTAGATAGAACAGTGTGATATATTTGATGTTTATTTACAAGGAAAAATAAACAAACAACCATTTTTTGGATAGGGTAAAAGGGACAGAGATCTTCTAGGATTGGTATAAACAAGTGTGTGTGGATCATTTCTAGAATAATCTATTGGTGGGTATTCATACATCGCAACATTTACTGATAATTTTAGTAGATAAGGATATATCTACTTAATGATGTAAAAGTCTGTGTCCTTTGAGAAATTAATTGAATTAAAGAATGATGTAGGGAACCATCATGGTAAGATGATAGAGAAGATTTGATGAGATCTAGGTTGTAAAAATCCAAGAAATCAATTCATCGACATTATACGGGTGTTTGGGATTCTATTTCAACTCACTCAACTATATAAACTATTGTTTAATGGTGTTAGTGAATGATGTAACCATACCATAAAAAACCTGGTATGATCAATGATGTGTCATGAAGATCGTTTATTTTTCTTCTGGGGATGTGTTTTCAAAAATATGACAAAATATTAAATCGAGTACCAATTAAAAAGGATAATAGATTTTCCTTTGAGCATTGGGGTGGAAAGAAACTCATTTTTTTGGGTACACACGTATGGGGTTGAGATGAATTTGTCAAGGATTTATCAGGAAACAGACTCGAACCCCGGGGAATGAGGTGTATCTTTATAGGGTATCTGATGGAAGTAAAGAGATACTACTTATACAAACCCCCATACAAGAAACTAATTGTCTCTAGACAATATGTATTTCTTCAGATGGAGTACATAATCAAAAAGGATAGTTGTATAAATATTGACTTCGATGAAGTTGATGCTCAATATATTAATTAGTTGGTATAGGAAAATGTTTCATTGGTCCACATGGAAGAAGTAATTCCTGAAACAAATGTACTACGTATGAGTGTAAGAGAGGTAAGGGAAAAATGGAGAGATTGATCTCTTATCACTAAGGGTGGTTACTTATTATTATTTCACATTTATGAACCTCTCTCTTATAAGGAAGAAGTAGAGTGCTCAGAATCAGTAATATGTCTAGAAGCTATAGATTTTAAAATGGATTCCATGTATCAAAACCATGTTTGGGTTCTGGATGATATACAAGTTGATTTAAAGCCTATTGGAAGAAAATTTGTATTCAAGAGGAAATTGTACATGGAAGGAAAATTACGTACCTATAATGATTGGCTAGTCGCTAAATGGTTCAAATAGTGTGATGTAATTAACAATTATGATACCATGATTCTATTTTTTTATGTTTATATCCATTTTAATAATACATTATATAGAAAATTACCATGGCCATTAGATTTTGGAAGATGTCTATAAAAATGTATTCATCAATGGGAACCTTCAGGAACATTTTACTCATTCAATAGGGTTTATGACACCAAGTGATTCCAAATGTATTTTAATGTTGCAGATATCAATTTATGGATTCTATCAATCATCTAGGTCATGGAATATTTGATTCGATGAAGCAATAAAATAATTTGGTTGCATTAAGAAAGAATGTGAGTCATATATTTACAAATGCTTTAATGGGAATGTGGTCTTTATTCTAGAAGATTATGATGATGAAATATTACTTATTGGAAATGACATACCAGTCTTACAATGTGTTAAAGATTTGTAGAAAAAGTGTTTCAATATGAAGTATTTTAGAGAAAAAACAAATATTCTAGGGATGAATATTATTTCTGATTGATCAATGAGGATTCTTGGACTAATTCAATGTAAATATATTTAATATATACTAAAATATTTTAAATGAAATAATAAAAGAGGTTTTATTGTTCTAGTGTCACATGGTTTACATATTTCTAAGAAAATGTTTCCTCAGAAACCATATGGGAAAAAGATAAAGGTGAATATAACATACACATTGGTGATAGAATCAATCACGTATTCCATGTTATGTACTTGATATAATTTTTCATATATACAGATCATGGAAGGTATATATCAAGCTAATCAAGGATAACAACATTGGACTAATATTAAGGTTACCCTCTAGTATTTCAAAAAAAACTAAGGATTTGATCCTAGTGTATTTACGAGATGAGGAGAATTTTATCAATGAGTATACTGAAATTGGTTTTCAGAGAGATCTAAATCATCTAAAGTCACTATCAGGATATAGTTTCTTTGTCAATAGAGCATATGTAGGTTGTAAGAGTTCCAAGAAGCTATTTTTTGTTGATTCTATAGTGGAGACTGAGTATATATTGGCTTCAAATGTTTCCATTGATGTCGTTTAGAGTCAGAACTTTGTCCAAGAGCATGATGTGGTACCTCGCAGTAAATACCCTATAACATTGTATTGTGATAATACAATAGTGGAGGATCATGATATATAGACAATATCACACCAACAAACAATGAATATACCCTATAAGTATATCCTTTTGAGAGATTTCTATCAAAGGGGTGAATTTTCATTAATAATAGAACCATATAAGATAATATGGAGACTCCATGAGTAAATTCATGTCTTAGAAGAAGCATGATTATCATGTGAGGGATAACAGAAATAAGGTTTTTAGTAGTTGTCTTACCACAACCTACCCTCACCATGATGAGGAAATGGACAGAAAAATACCAGAACCATCTGTATTCATGTTTAAGGAGAGATAATGACCCCCGAGTCCCACCTTCAATAGGCCCTAGAGTGGTGACTAGCACCAAGGGTATAGAATATCATATAAAATGGAAAGCATTGACCTTTTTATTTAACAGGACCAGAGATAAGAAGGATAATCCCAAAGAAGTAAAACAATAAATGTAAATTTAAGGGAAAAAAACCAGTCCCATATGCATGTTCAAAATAAACTAACATAGTGTCCATGAAAACTCCATCGAAAGTACCAAAAGAATGAAAAATAGAAACTATTCCCTATGCCCGAGATAGTGAGGTCTAGCATGGTTCTCAAGGTCCTCATGGAAACTGGAATGTTGTTTTATATATGTAGAGTGAGTATATAGGTATACTCGATAGGGAAAAACCAAAAGATCTCATGCACAAGTGGGGATGCATTATAATGCCCCGTGAGAAAAAATGAGATAACCAAAGCACCTATCTTGGAAAGAATCCACCCATACTCATAGCGTTACACTCCCCAAATAACACATGTCAGCTAATGTAATAGTAATAGTATATCGATTTTTGGGTACCCCACACCACATTCCCACTGGTTATTAGGACATCCAACACGTTAGACCACCCACACAAGTCTCACTACAGTCCCACAATCGCCGCAACAACAACCTTATAGGCCATCACTATGCATCCCACCTGCAGACACCTATACCGCTCCAACCATACATAACCATGCACGCAATCACCTACGGCACAAAAAACACTACCACGCCCGAAGACACCTGGGTCAGAATGACAATTTTCACACCCAAAGACACATGGGCCTCATCCTGAAGACACATGGGAAAACAATCCTACCTATAAACACTTACGACAACCAACACAACACACACTTCCCAAAGAGTTTTGGGCCATAATATATGTATGTTCATCACAACCAATCCAAATATTCTTGGGATACCTCTGAGAGGGATTAGAATAGATCTAATAACCAACCACTCATAATAATGTTTGAAAAACACCCTCCCCGTGAAATAGGGTTGTTTTTCACTGGGTCCTCAACATGGGTGGGGTTTGAATAGGAAAAATATGAACTAAATTTATTAGAATATTTAAAAAAAATTGCAACCCAGACTAAGGGATTAAAAATATATTACTATCTCATACACAACCAATGCACAACCACCCTCATTACTTTTCCTATATGTAGGAACGCACAACAACCACAACCAGAGCACAACCCATTTTTGGAAAAAAATCCCCCAATGAACCCATTTCCATTATCATTTTCGTGTAATTCCATTAAAAAATCCCTTCACTACAGATAAAATAACAGGATTATCCATAGTCCATGAAAAAACTGGAGGAAAAATTCAAGCAACAAATTAAGTATACACACTTGGTTCTCTTGTAAATTAACAAAAAAAATGGGGTCTTTGATATCCCTTGAAGTACTAAAACCAAACCAAGCCCCAAAATATGGATGCACATGGCCTAAAATCCATAACCAACAAATAAAAAACATGAGATCCCATCCCCATCCATGTCACCCAATGAGCATCATGCAGACCATCCATGTGTATTAGCCAGACAGACCAAAGAAGTTTTATAATTTAACCACACCATTTATAAATTGTATTGCTTCCAAATGGTTAAACGGGGTTATCAAACAATGATTCTAATTCATTTTGAATACACTTTATTAACCAAACATATGTGATTAACCAGTTTATATGTTATAGACATTCTATCATGATATTATCCAAAAATATTAGAGGTTCATTAGTGTCTATGAAAGGAACAACAATGACAACTATTTTTAGTGGGCATAAGCCCATTCAATTTAAAACATAAAAATGATGATAAAAGAAATACCACAACAACATAATCAAAAAATCTCCTCCATTAATTAGTGTCATTTTATCATATTTGTTACGGTTTTGATTCATCCAAATCTCAAGGAAAACATTATCCTACCCACTCTACATGATACATAGTAAAGATAGATAAAGGGAAAAAAAAATGATGATAAAGAATCGATGTTTTCTCCCCACACTAAGAACTAGAGTTGCATTATTTGACGAGAAATAATTACAAGGAATATATAGATGATAAATGAAGTGATCAATTATGGAACATGATAAGAATTCATAGATAAAGAAAAATAAATATGAAGATAGGATATCATCCTAGGAAAGGGTCGGATCCTAAACCTGTTGAGACGATTTTGATGTACTTGAAGTCGGATCATGGAATGAACATGAATTAGGGTGGTCCCACATGATGGTATTAATTTTTATATAATAATTATCATTAGAGATTTTGGAGATAATAGTTGTGATTAAAAATATTTCCTTTAAAAAGGGAAAAACACATATGAAGGGAGAAACTATAAAACATGACAAAGGTTTGACACCAAAGAAAAAGGCAACACATTTTGGTAACTGAAGGGTCACCAAAATTCTAGGGGTGTAAAATCTATTTTACAATCATTAAATGGCATTAAAAGTTTTATTTAAACAATTTTACATAAAATGATACATTATTGGGGAAAAATTGGAATTTCGTGGAAAAAAGAATAAGGGCTCACTATTAGGTGAGTCACCATTTCCCTAACACTGTCACCCTCGAAACATCTCCTTGGCACTATTGCCCTAGCTCTGCCTCCCTGGCACCGATGCCAATTGTTTCTATGGAAGAACCATTAGTGCCATCGAATTCTCCTCAGTTCCACCGACGCCCATCGGTTCCACCGATGCTTCTCGGTGCCACTGATACCCATAGGTGCCACCGTTTTTTCAAAAATGATTTTTGGAAAAAACATTATTGAGTTACTGATGGTCCACATTCCATCGCAAATACAAAAAATTCGCAAAGTAATGGACCATTAGGTCCAAGCCATTACATCTGGAACCTCTCAAACTATTCTCGCCCTGGAGAAATCAAGTGTAATCCTGGTGAAAATATGGGGCTTCTAAATAAAAACCTCTCAAGATAACTCTGAGGGAGAAACCAACCAAGGGTTTTTTGAATGCCGGAACTAGCATTGAAATCTAGGAACGCCTCACCCTCATCATTCTCATACAAAAATATAGATATAATACCATTTATATCCCCAGAAAAACCATAAAAACATATAATAGTTACACCATATTGACATATAGGTTCGAAAGTACCTTCCTCCATGTCAAAATACTCATTGCTTTGGGTAGCACGGACTCACCCGCATGGGTTTAATCACATCCACCATAATGTGTCTTTATTCGGGATCTGGTAATCCCCTCCCCAAAGTGTGGACTTTTAAACATATTCTAAAAATCGAAGACAACCTATCTTATATATAACAAGGTCAATCACTACATCAAATTCATGTAAAAAACAAACACAAAACAAACCTCAAAGCATCTCTGGGTACTCAACATGCATTTGTGCCTCCCATTCCCAGTTAAACTCCTCAAATCCACCATGTATCCATAACACACGAACCAAGAGAATGGTTTGCCCATGAAGCATATTCTCTTCATGATCCATTATTTTCAATGGTGTCTCTATGAACATCTTGTCATCCTCGATTTCTAGATCTCCCTAGTCAAGGATGTGAAAGTCGTAGTGTAGATATCGATGAAGCTGAGTCACATTGAAGACATTGTGGATCCTCTATAGATGCGATGGTAATCCCAGCTACTGAGCCACATCTCTAACCTACCACATCACCTCGTTGGGACCAATGACCATTGGTGAAATCATACACCCATGTTAAACCTATACTTCCCACACTGAGGGGAGACTTTTACGAACACGTGGTCTCTAACATCAAACTCCAAGGGTCTCATCCTAGGACTGAAATATGGAATATGCTGGTCCTGATCCACCTTCATCCTCTCATGCACAAGCTGAACCTTATCCATCTTGATTTGTACCACATCCGGTCCAAGAACACTTGCCTCCCCAACCTCTATCCAGTAGCCAGGTGAGCGACATGTGCTCTTGTTCATGGATTCAACTGAGCCATATCAAATGTATAGTGATCAATGTTGTTGTAAGAAATATCTATCAGTGGAAAGTGTTGTACCCATGATCTTCATAAGTCTAGAACACATTTCCTCCGTATATCCTCCAATTTCTGGATAGTTCTTTTGGTCTTCCCATCTATCTGGGGGTGGAAAACAGTACTAAGGCATAGTTGGGTGCCAAATAATCACTGTAATCCACTCTAGAATCTGGAAGTAAAGAATGTATCACTTTTTGAAACGATGGTTTTGGGAACTCCGTGAAACCTCACTACCTCATCCTTGTACCACATTGATAAGGTATCCACCAATCTTGACTCATTTATTTTTAGGAAGTGAGATGATTTTGTTAGATGGTCTTCCACTGCCTAGATAGCTTGGCATCCTCCTTGATCTCTATGTAGTACTGTGATGAAACCTATTGATATTTTCACCCAATTCCACTTCGGTATATCAAAAAGATGCAAAACAATTCCTAAAACATGGTGCTCTACCTTCACCTATTGGCACATGATGAAATTTTCCAAATATGTCTTCCACTAACCATTTCACCCGAGGACACCAAAACTGACCCCTCGTGCCCCATTACATCTTGGAACCTCACGGGTGTACCAGTAGGGTTGAGTTATGTTCCACATAATGAAGTCCCTCATAAATCATCTTTGGGACAAACAACATCCAATGGAAAATCATATTATTCTTACCATCTTCTGACCATCCTTCTAGATCATTTCTCTAGATAATGCAATCGTATATGATTTTTGCCTCTATGTCCCCCACTAAGACACCTCCACCTGTTGTCCCAAGGATGAATGTAGGATCATATAAAACAAACAGCCTCTACCATCCTTCACCCCTCCATAAAAAATGCAAGGAATCCAACTCTTCTATTGTTTTCTAAGACTTTTCTAACTCCTGAACCACATCCCTCTATGACTTCCCACTAAAGGCATCAGCCTCCACATTCTTCTTTCTTATGGTGTCAGAGATAAAAATGTTATATTCTTTAAAGAAACTTCATCCACCTCCACTACTGTAAGTTAAAGTCTAACTAGGAAAAGACATACCTCAAGATCATGTGATTTTTAAGATGAAAATTCTCTCTCTGATGAGTTAATGAAACCAAAACATAAATGTGAACACAACCACTGCATGCTCTAAATCATGGGTGGCATAGTTACACTCATAAATATATATCTTCCTGACCCATAAGATATCCCTCCTCACTATTGCATCAACACAAATCCCAAGCCTGTCCCAGAAGCATTATAGAAGACATCAAAGATTAAACTTTCCTTGGGAAACTTCAGCATTAGTGAATTGACAAGATTCCCCTTCAGATAACTTAAAGCACTATGGCATTGCACACTAAAAATTAAAGCTTGGTCTTTCTCTGTCAAGACATTAAAATGCGACGAAACTCAAGATATGTCATGAAGAAATGTCTAGTAGTAATCTACTAGACCCAGGAAACTACGAAATTATACCAAATTTTTGGGAACATCCCGAGAAACAAACACATAAACCTTTGATGGATCCTCCATTATTCACTACTAGGACACCATGTGTCCGAGGAAGTGCACCTCTCATGTCCAGAACATGCAGATAGACAACATCCCATAGATATGAAGGATTCAGAGGACATTTGAAACTATTCTATGATTCTCAGCGTGATCCTCCTCTAATATTGAGTAGATCAAGATTTCATATATAAACACGACTACAAACGAGTCGATATATTCACGGAAAGTGGAGTCCATGGGCCCCATGAACATGGTTGTTGCATTTTAATCTCTAAATAACGTGTCCACAAACACAA
The DNA here is from genome assembly GCA_963277665.1 of Viscum album. Taxonomy (NCBI): domain Eukaryota; kingdom Viridiplantae; phylum Streptophyta; class Magnoliopsida; order Santalales; family Viscaceae; genus Viscum; species Viscum album. The sequence goes on from OY728157.1 coordinate 2,014,825,216, forward strand.
AGTGCCCATATTGGTAACTAAAAGTAGTCTCCGATATGTAACCCTCCTTCACCCTCAACTGGTGATATCCTGAATGCAGTTTAATCTTAAAGAACCAACCATATCCCTTCAACTGATCAAAGAGGTAGTCGATCCTTTGATGGGGGTAACAGTTCTTGATCGTCACCGTATTTAGCCTCCTACAATCTAAATAAGTCCTGATACCACTATATTCCTTCTTCATGGACAAGACTAGAGCACGCTTTGGTGATTTTCTCAGTCGGATTCTTTATCAAGACATTAACCTTGATTTAAAACTCCCTCAACTAATAAGGAATCATATGACATGGATCTGTCAAAAATGGATGGTCCTCAGGTTGTATGTATTTCCCAAAATCAACATCAGTTCAAGGGGGTAGAGTCACCACCTCTCCATGGAAGAAGTCTAGGAACACACTGATGATCTCCACGACTTCTACCATCTCTATATCTATTAACTCAAATGACATATTATATAACAGGGAATTAAGGGGTTCCACTCACCGACTGCCCTCTTAAAAAACCTGCTCTCCCATGAATGTTACATGCTGGACACCCATATTTGAGAATACGACCCTTCCCTATAAGCAGACAATAATGTCACACACAACGAAAATCCAGTCGATGCATAAAATGACATCATATTGCAGTATCTGATTCAAATGAAGGTCCCCAGTAGACTATTGTGGCCACTAAATTTGTCTGTATCCTCGACAAACGTTAGAAAAGATGAGTTAATCCCTGACTGGTGTACTCAATACAAGGTTCAAGAGATGTCTTTTTTCATCTAGACCTAGAGCATGAGATAAACAAGGTGTAATGAAGGAGGGTGAATCTATTGAATCATACAAGGCAGAAGAAAGTGTAATAAAAAAGATGATCATACCTAAAACAACCTTTGGACCCACTAGAACTACAACCTTTATGGAGTAAAACTTCCCACACCCATATACTCTACCACGTGGATGTCGGATGCCTCCCCAACCACATGTTGGCCAAGGGCCTAGAGGAGCACCCTAAGGATGGCCTCCTCCTGCAATGTCTTCTCTTGGAGGAGCAGGAGTTCACAATCCCTACCGATGTATCTGAATGGGTCTTGCTGGAAAATACAACTGCGGAGGTGGGAACTGAACCTGACCACCTCCACTATACTTCACTCGGTTTCGGAACTATTTCTGATGATTTATATAGCTGCCACAGATAAAAGACCTCGACCCTAGGCTCATGGAGAATAGGCAAGGACCTGGAGATTAAAACTATAACTTATAAGGTTTTCTCCCTATCTGCTGAAACCGGGAAGGCCAGGATGATGGAGGCATGCTGTTAATGGACATCCCCTTTGATGAGATCAACTAGATCCCTTCTCTCTGCACACCTTATAGTGTGTTCTTCCTCTCCACCACTTCATCATTACTTTGAACCTCTATGTACGTCAGAAGACTGATGGGTGTAACGACATTCTAAAGGGAAGGTCGGAGTGCCTCCTCAAAATGTTTCTCCCAAGAGTATTCAGCTAGAAAGTGGTTGGGAGATAAGTTGAGGAGTTCATTGAACATAATCCCCATCTCCCTCACTAACATAATCTCAAAATATAGGGAGAGTAGATCATGCCTCTTCTTAGCCTTCATTGGGGATGAAAATATTTCTACCCAGAACTCCCACTCCAAGTCATCCCATGAAACCTCAACATCATTCTTTTCCTTGACATAGAGAATCCACCATTAATGTGTCTTTTCACACATCATGTTCATGGACAATGAAGCCTAGTACTCAATGGGTTCCTGGATCAAGCTATGTGCTATCAACAACTCCTTGAGATAGATCTTTTTCTCCATGTCTGATATGTTTCCCACATACCTCTTGAGGGTCTTCCACTAAAAGGCATGAATTATCGTTTTCCATTTGTAATCATCCATATATCAATTATTCCTCCACTGATCTGTCAAATCAGCCTCTTTGTCCTTGATTTTCCAAAAAACTAGTGGATATCGTATTGGTTTTATGGATTCAAGGTCAACAAGGAATGCATAATCCTGAGTAGTGTAGAATATCTCTTTTAATTTTTTTTATTAAGAATTTTAATCATTTTAAATTCCATAAAAAATCCGAAACACACATGAAAACAAGTCATCATGATGTATGAACCTTTCCTAGGGACTCTACACTACAATCTATGTATCCTTACTTGGCCATTGGGTATACCCAATGTCCTTTCATTAGATCACAGGGGTCCCTAAAATCCTATCTCATATGTGGTATTCCCTGGCCTATTTCACAGACCATAATTTCCTAACATTATTTCCCTACCGTACCAGGAAATTCTCATTGTGCATAACCATGAACTCCATTCTATTTATCAACCTTCCTTTGATACCATTTTTTCACAACCTACCTTCACTATGATGAGGAAATGGACAGAAAACAACAATACCCTTCCTTCTTCAAGTTGAAGGAGAGATAATGAATCAATAGTCTGGACTTCAATATCCACCAGAGTGGAGACTATGACCAAGGGTAAAAAATATCAGAAAAAATGGAAGGCATTACATTTTTTTTCTAATATGGTCAGGAGATAAGACCGTAATTCCCAAACAACTATAAAGAAAACTAAAATTTAATGTAAGGCCACAAATCTACTCCCATATGCATGTTTAAAATAAACCATTACAAAGTACTATAAAACTCCATGGAAAAATCCAAAATAATGAAAAGTAGAAACTACTCCCAATGCCCGAGCTAGTAAGGTCTGACACGGTCCTCAGAGTCCTCTTGAAAACCTAAAAGTATTTTCATATATATAGGGTGAGTATACAAGTGTACTTATTAAGGAATAAGAAAAAGCTCTTATCCAGAACTGGGTAGGCATTCTAATTCCCCATGAAAAAAAAGGATAACCAAATCACCATGTGAGGAAACTGTCCACCCGGACACACCAAGGAACACTCCCCAAATAAAGCATGTTAGATAAATTCATAATAATATAACATAATTATTTGGCTACCCCCACCACTTTCCCACTAGTTATTAGGCTATCCTACACCTCATACCACCCCCACAAGTCTCACGGTAGCACCACTACAACCCAAACAATAGCTTTTTTTGTCCATCCCCATGCTTCTCGCCTACAAATACCTGGGCCGCCACAACCACCCATAAAGACACCATAAAACACCTAATCCACCACATCCACTTCCAAACATAATGATTCATTGGCCAAAATGACCATTGATACACCCTAAGACACCTAGGCCTCATCTTGAAGACACTCAGGAAAACAAACCTTCCCAAAAACACATGGACTAACAACAATAAGACTCCTTGCTCGAAGATTCATGGTCTATAATATACATTATTCTATAAAATTATATATAAAAAGACTTGGAATACCTAGGAGAAGGAGTGTAATATAGATAATAACCATCCCCTCGTAAGAATGATGGAAAAAACACCTTTCCACAAGAAATGGTGGTGTTTGGTATAGAGTTCTCAATATGGATGGGGTGGAAATAAGAAACACAATAACTAAATTTATACATATTATAAGAAAACACCCATCCCAACCTAAGGGTTTTGAATTAGAAATCTATCCCACATGCAACCAGAGTAGAAAAATACTCATTATTATTCCTATAAGCAGAAACACAGAACATCCACACCCAGACCACATCCCTTTTTTTAAAACAATCCCCCAACGTTCCCATTCCCATTATCATGTTCATGTTATTCCATTTAAATATACCTTCTGTAAATGGAATCTATTATTCATAGCCAAAAACCAAAATAAAAACTGATAGAAAACAACCAAGCATCAATTTAAGCATTCACGCCCAGTTCTCTGGTCAAATCACAAAAAAGGGTATATAAGATCTCTCAAGGTATTAGAACAAAACCACGCAGAAAAATAAATCTACACTTGGCTTCAGATCCACAACCAACAAATGAAAACTAGGAGATCACATCCCCATCCATGTCACCCCACAAGCATCAAGAGGAACAACTATGTGTATTATCTGGACTGAGAAAGGGAGTATTCAAATTTAACCATGCCATTTATCAGGTTTCATCATTCCGTTTGGAGAAATAGGGTAATCACACAAGGATTATTATTCATTGGGAATCTATTTTATCAACTAAATATATATGATTAACCAGTTTCCATGTTACATCCATTAAATCAAAAGATTAAACAGAAAAAATAGGTTCATTAGTGTGCATGAAAGGACCACCAACAACAACTTTTTTTAGTGGGAATAAGACCATATAATTCACAACATAAAAATGATGATAAAATAAATACTACAACATCATCATCAAATACACCCCTATATTCTATAGAGTTTATTTATTTTATTTTTCACTGTTTGGTTTCATCCACTTCTAGAGGTAAATATTATATTACCCACTAGCATGATACAAAATAAAGAGAGATGAAGTAAAAACCCTACATGGTTGATAAACTGTCAAAGTTTTTCCCTTGCACCAAGATCTAAGGTTAAATGATTTGTAGAACAAGAGATAAGGGGAATCAAATGCTGAGAGGGAAGGTCTCATGCATGGGTGCATGATTTTTCTCTTGATTAAGTCACTTGGGTATATATATAAAATGAAAAATAAATAGGAATAGAGGATCTCGGCATAAGAAAATTCTAGATCCTAAAATTAGGGAGACGGTTTCGAAGTAATTGTTGTCGGATCAGAGTTTGACCATGTAGTTGGGAAGTTTCACATGTCATAATTAATTGTAATTTAATATTTATCCATATATTTTGTGGAGATAAAATCTGTGAGTTAAAATAATTCCATTAAATTGAGAAAAAACGTAAAATGGGAAAAATGGCAAAACATGAAAAATGTGTAACACTAAGGCAAAATGCCACATGTTTTTGTAACTCATGGGGCTCTCAACTACTAGTGGTATAAAAAAAATTATACTATATTAAAATAGAATTGAAAGGGGTATTAAAACCCATTTATGTCAAAAGATATGTTACTGTGGAAAAACTAGATGGTCCCAGAAAATTAGGGAAGGAATCACTGTTAAATGAGTCACCCTCTCCCAAATACCGTAGTCAAGGAACCAATGCCGATTTGTGTTATAGAAGACCCATTGGTGCCACCTATTACATTAAATTCTACTGATTCCATTTAGTGCCCTCGATGCCCATCGGTTCCACCGACACTCATCAGTTCCACTGAGGCCCTTCAGTGCCACCAATTCTCATCGGTGGCAACGATGCCGATCGGTTCAACCAAAGCCCATTATTGCTATTATTGTTCATCGATATCATCAATTCCCATTGGTTTCATAGAAGCGCATCATCTCCAACATTCGTTCAAACCCAAAATTTGGAAAACTATTTAATGAGTCATCGATGGTCTAAAGGACATCCCAAACACCATAATTTGGAAAAGTAATGGACAAATATGGTTCGGGCCATTACATGGATCTAGTGTAATTGGGTGTCTGTAGGCATTGGTGCCCTAAAACAACCTTTTTTGTACTTTATTATAATCATGTATTCATGGTTTTTGAATACTAATACACTTCTTATCACATCATGATTATTATTATCTATAATATACAACGTGATAATGTCTTAAGATTAGTAATCAAACTAAAAGGTCAATGAAGTTAACCTCTATGATAAGAATATGGAAATTCTATGACACTATTCTTTAATATATGTTCTATATCTAGATGATATAATTTAAGGGATACAAATGATACTAGCTATCAAAGGTGAATACTCATTGCACATTGAGTCACCTTCTCATGGTGTATTCCATTGGTAGTGTCAAGTATTGATATTATATGAGCGAGACCCACCAATAAAAAATCTACATTTTTTTCATTGGATGTTTATATTTGTGATGTATATATTTTTCCTTATACTTTATGACTATTATTAATGATGATAATAATTTTCACACTTATACATATTTATGAAAATTATGATGATAGATTTTTGTGATAAATTAGGGTAATTTGGTTTCATCACAAGTAATATTTCATTAATGAATATTGTGTTAAAGGATTTATCACATTCTTTAATTAATAGATGTTAATATGTTAGGACCATTAAAGGAACTGACATAGCCTAAATAAATCCATCCCCATGGGGTTCAATAGGCATGTTCTATTTTTTTAAATCCAAAGTATGAGATTTGGAGCACATGGGTTGATGGCACTGGAATGAAGCCTATTGGAATAAAGATATTCTAAAAAAACATTATAAAATAGGATAGTCATTTATATTATGTGAAATCATGTTACAACATTAAAATCATTCTCTATGGGTTCTTTGGCATGTTTCTAGATAATAAAACATGGACATTAGGCTTCTTCAGCTAATGCCATTTAGAATAAGGCCTATAGGGTCACACACTGTATAAGGCCCCGACCTTAAACATATCTTAATATTGAATTAAATTAATTATTCACTTGGAGGATCTTTTCAGGTTTTGAGTTTTAGAGAATTAGAACATAACTACTACATCTCAAAAGATTACAAAGTAAACACTTCTACTATGTTTCGATAGAATAAAAAAACTCTTAAAAAGAAATATGTCTAGTTCCATGTTTTATATAGCATGACTTTCCCTTGATCCCATCCTTGACCGTATTCCACGTTAGGTCCTGTGAAAAACATTTCAAAAAACGTGGGGTGAGCATAAAGAGCTCAGTAAGGGATACACAAAGAATGAAAACTGTCAGTTTATCAAAACAACAGGTAAACCATGTAAACTTTATCGAAGTAATACTTTTCACCTTTATGAAGTAGTAAAAACTATTCACTGAATAGCATATCATTACTTACCCTTTTGTAATCAAAAGATTACCATAAAACCCATAAAAAGATCACATAACATATAAAGGTAACTTGGGACATAAACATTCTTAAGTGGAATAACCATACAGTCGATTTCCACACATATCACTTAATGGAATAGCTGTACGGCCAACTTCCATACATACTTAATGGAATAGCCATACAGCCGACTTCCATACCCAATGCATTGGAGGTTATCACGTAACCACCCGTCCTGGTATTCACGACACCACCCGTCATATGGTTTATCACGCAACCACCCGTAAAATGTCCAAGTACCATTATAAAAATCATAAGACATAAAAAAATATAATGGAAAGAAAACATTTCCACACTTTGATCACAATATATTGCTTAAATATATTGACATAACAAATCCATTATAAAAACCATTTTCAATACCAAAATACATAAAAGATTATATGGTATTTATTTCATTTAAAAAAACATTACGGCTTGTTCCGGTAGCCAAAGACCAAATAATACTCGCGGTGGCGGAAAAGGTCATTGTCACCGCGTACGTTAAAAGAAACATTCCTTTTTGTCGTTATGTAAAATGATTTGTAGAAAAAGATTCTTTTTGTATAAAAGTAAAATTAAAAGCTTATACAACATATAAAAGAAAGTTGTGTATAAAATGAAATATGCCTCAATGAATGGAGATTGAGACGAAGTCCCTTACCTCGGGTCCAACTTGACTGGATCGTTCATTAACGTCCTGAATAATAAACTTGAGTTAATTTATACTTTTTTAAGAACCTTTTTCAATATCATTATTCATTTAATATCAATTATTTCCATGTTATAAACATTATTTAATCATTTAAGTTAATAATTTTTGTTTTGTCGATATTTGGTTCTTAAGTCGAAAGTGGACTACTTACAATTACATGTTGTTCATGTGGTCAAAGGTTATTTATATCCAGAATGACATTCCTGATTTGGATATCATATATATCATATATATCCAGCATATACATGTATTTATAATATTACATAATCATTTAGAGGTAAGAAATGAAATGCACCGTTCATGGAGACGGTAAGTCGTACGTACGCATGAACGGTACTTTAATTTCTTTGTCATATTAATGGAATTAAAACTAAATGAGAGGTATGTATATTTTAATTCCTACATTATATTCATCATTTATATGTATCATTCATCATATATATTGATTATATACATGTAATTATAATAGTACATTACATTTGGGGATAAGAAATGAAATGCACTGTTCATGGAGACAGTAAGCCGTACGTACGCATGAACGCTACTTTCATTTCTATCTTATACTTTAATGGAAATAAATAAAATGATATAGAGGTATATTATAATTCTAGTATAACATCATATATAATATCTTTAAATACATCCTTTATACGTCCCACATATGGCATTAACGAATCACATCACTTTGAGGGGGCGGTAGTCCGTACTTCCTATAATGAAATTATCGTGTTTACCCACAACAGAAACCATAATGGTATACCACAAATGAAAAATAAAAAATAATGAGGAAAACATAAACATAATATATATCATATATAAATATATTTTCATCTTAATGTCCTCCTTTGAAGGTGTTAAAATAATGTTGAACAATCATCGTTTCGGGAGGCCAAAATATGCCATCCACGGAAATAGTATGTTCATTAACCATTACATGTAGGTGTGTGTAATTGTAGATCGAATCCTTCTTATAAAAAAAATCCTAATATGTTGAAGATACTGGATTTGTTACCAAATAAATGAATAAAGTGAGTTTAGGGGGTTGGAGGAGCAAAATAAAACAAAAGAACACAAGTGAACACATTACCTCAAAATCGGGTAAATCTCCTTGATTTGAGATCAAAGGCTTCATTGGGAAGACTTCTTCCCAATTTTAGGATTCAAGGAGTAATAGAGGGATGTGGAGAGACAAAATGGGCAGGGGTAGGCCGAGCCAAAGGCTTTGGAAGTGTGGGTAAGGAGGTAGTGTTGGGGGCCTTTTTTAAGAGGAGAGGAGGGGCATTCTTGTAATGTAAAGAAAAGTTACTTTATTTTAAAATGCATTTCCGGTTAAAAAGGTCCCACATTGATATAATTCGAGGGTAAGGTGATACGTGTTCGAAATACACCCATCAAATAGGTTTTGGACATGTGTAGGTCTTATATTTTACATTATCTTTTCATTTTATTTAAATTGTTAAATAATGAGGTCATCGCTGAATCATCATGATGTCAAAAATAATTTAAATAATTTAATTTCTAAAAATTATAAAATAAATACTATGATGTAGGAAATCGTTTTAGAATTCCAATGACTATTTATAGTCAAACATCTGACTTGTATATCCCAATTTAAAAATTGTTTTCGTAAAACAACTCCTGTTTGTGTCATTTTAATTTTTACATTAAATAAAAAGATATTTATGTCATTTTCAAACTAATGTGGCTCCATGGGGTCCCCAAGTTGACCCATGGATTTTCTTGATTTTCCATGACACATCCAATTAGGTTAGGACATGTGTCAAGTTCATTTCATATTATTAAAACATTATTTTACCTTAAACTACACTAATTACCTCTAATCGCGATTAAGGCCTGAAAAGTTACTATTCACCAAAAATTATTTTAATCTCATTGAACAACATTTTACATCCTAATGAAAACCATGTATGTCCGATTTTTCAATATAAAATCACAGAATGACAAAGTTTCATTTAAATGAAAAATCAGTTTCTTTAACTACCACTTAGTGGTTTCACTATTCATCAAAAATTGACGTTTTTCAGAAAAATACCAAAACATCACTCTAAGCTATATTTAATATTCTGAATTAAAAAATGATGCCTATTTTAAAAAATTAAAATCATATAAGTAACATTAATTAATTTAATAATTATTTCCCACTGTCATGACAAATAGCATGTTTTTATGAAACAATAAGTTTCAAATGATTGACATTAGTTGAAGTCCAATTTCAATGTAAAAATGATTCCAACGACCAAAATTGGATTAAATGGTAAAAATATATTCTAATTTCACTTTTAAACCAATTCAAAATATAATATAATCATATATATAAATAAAATTAAAAAAAGGTTTTGAATTAAAATACAACATTTTTTACTATTTATTAAAAAATGAACTTTATCGGAAAAATACCAAAAATTTACACAAAGTAAATTTTGATGTCCCAATTCTAAAGAAGAGTTTTATTTAGTCCAATAGAATGTATAAGAGTGAACAAAACTATATTTAATGACGGTTCACCATCAAAAGGCGATAAGTGTCCCTTTAGTGAAAACTAGGGCATATACACCTGAAATTGAATTCTTTCCGTATTTTAAGCCTTTATCATTTATTAGATAAAGGTAAAAAACATTTAAAATACATATATAATCATATTTTAGTTATTTATATCCATTCCCGCCAATACAACAGCTATGTTTTAACTACCATTTAAAATAATATTATTTTATTACTAGTGTGCAACGAAAGATTTCAATGAAACTCTTTGTTGCGTATCGGGTACGCTATCGAACAAAGCAAACCATTTATTGTAAAATTAATATTTAATTTGTAAATATTAATAAATATGAAAATTTTCTATTCATTATTTACCTAGGATGTTACATCCTTCCCCCCTTTTGGGAATTGTGTCCTCGCAATTTTATTCACTTATCAAAATAAGTGGGGGTATTTATCCCTCATAGCATTTTCAGATTCCCACGTTGCCTCTTCAACAATATGGTTTTTTTCACAAAATGTTTACCTGGTGAATTGCCTTATTTTGAAACACTTTCTCTCTTCGGTCAAGAATATGGACTGGTTTTTCTTCATAAGATAGGTTCTCCTCCAGCTGAACTACCTCTGGACTCAAAACATGAGATGCATCTAGAATATACTTTCTCAACATCGAAACATTAAAAAAATTGTGTACCTGAGATAAACTTAGAGGTAAATCCACTCGGTAAGCAACTAATCCAAATTTCTCTAGAATTTCATATGGTCCAATAAGCCTTGGACTCATCTTTCTTTTCATACCAAATCTCATCACACTTTTCCATGGAGAAACCTTGAGAAAAACATGATCACCTACCTTGAAAGATATATCCTTCCTCCAGTTATCTGCATAACTCTTTTGCCTGCTCTGAGCTGTTCTCATGTGTTTCTGAATCAACTTAACTTTTTCTGCCATCTCTTCTACCAATTCTAGTCCCATCATCTTCCTTTCACCCACATTATCCCAAAATGTTGTAGTTTGACACCGCTTCCCATATAATGCCTAAAATGGATCCATCTGTATACTAGAATGAAAATTGTTATTAAAAAAAACTCATCCCAAGAAATATCTTGGTCCCAACTTCCCTGATAATCCATCGAACAAGCTCGTAGCATATCCTCCAAGGTCTGAATTGTTCGTTTTGACTGCCGATCGGATTGCGGATGAAAAGATGTACTAAAATTAAATTCAGTACCCAACGAATTCTAAAGGCCTTTCCAAAAGTTAAAAGTAAACCTGGGATCACGATCGGGCACAACGGAGAGAGGAACTCCATGTAACCTGACTATCTATTTAAGATACAAATGGGAAAGTTGATCTAGTGAAAAATTATCTCGTATAGCAAGGAAATGAGAATATTTAGTCAAGCGATCAACAATAACCCAGATTGCATTATTACCTCGAGATGTCCTCGGTAATCCCACAAAAAAGTCCATGGATATGTTTTCCCATTTCCACTCTGGCACCGGTAAAGGCTGAAGCATCCCTTTCGGTAACTACCGCTCTGCCTTAACCTGCTGACAAGTCAAACACTTCATAGTAAAATCATCAAAATCCCTTTTCATTCCATCCCACCAGTAATACTTCCGCAGATCTATGTACATCTTAGTACTGCCAAGATGAACTGAAAATGGGGAACCATGAGCCTCACATAACAACTCATTCTTCAACTGTGAATCACAAGGCACACATAATCTCTCCCCAAACCTCAAAACACAATCATTATCAATGTTAAATTCAGACAACTTACCCTTCTGAACCAGCTCTATCTTTTTCTATGACTCAGTGTCTTCTCTATGTTCCTGCTTAATTCTGTCTGATAGGGATGATATCACTGATACCTGAAACAAAACAGAAGAACTTCCTGTACCAACAACTTCCACTCTAAAGCTCATCAAATCCTTAACCAAAGGATCACGTTCCAAACACAAAATTATTATTGAAGCATTACTTTTTCGACTCAAAACATCAGCCACTTTATTTTCTTTTCAAGTATGGTAATGAATTGTACAATCATAATCCTTGATTAATTATAGCCATCTCCTCTGACTCATGTTCAATTCTTTCTAAGTGAATATATACTTTAAAATTTTGTGATCAGTATATATTTCACACTTTACTCCATACAAATGATGCCTCCAAATTTTTAGAGCAAAAAAAACAGCAGCTAATTCCAAATCATGTGTAGGGTAATTTACCTCATGAGTTTTCAACTGATGTGAAGCATAAGCAATTACCTGATCATTCTGCATAAGGACACATCCATGTCCCTTTAATGAAGCATCACTGTATATAACAAACTCACCATTCCTGGAAGGAAGTGCCAAAACTGGAGCATTCACCAATATTCTTTTCAACTATTGAAAACAATCAGCACATTATTTTGTCCAGATAAACATAACACCCTTCCGAGTTAGCTTAGTCATTGTACTAGATAACCGTGAGAAATATTCAACAAACCTTCAGTAGTAACCTTCCAAACCATGAATACTATGGATCTCGGTTACATTTGTGTGTCTTGGCCATTCATCAACAACTTTTGTTTTGGCAGGATCAACAGTTATGCCATATTTTGAAACAATGTGACCCAGGAATGAAATTTGTTGTAACCAAAACTCACACTTTCTGAATTTTCCATATAGTTTATTTTCTTTTAAGGTTTTCAAAATAACCCTTAAATGAATTTTATGTTCCTCTTTACTTTTTTAAAATTCCAAAATATTATCAATAAAAACAACCAACATTTTTCACCTGAGTCATCTGAGCCATCACTGCAACAAACTGTTTAGTTCTGATTCTGACAATCTCAATATACTGATTTGAGAGTTCATTTCCCTCTGTATGCCTTCCCAGAAAAGCTGTTTTGTTTCCTCTATGAAAAACCATTCCTAACAGAGAAATATCTTAGGCAAAGCAACATGGTAATCTTTAAATGCTATATAACTTCAGTCATACCAGAAATTAACATTTAATTTAACAATTTTCTAACTCCTAAAGTTATCTAAACCGACCTCTGATACCAACTATAAGGCCCCAGACTTAAACATATATTAATATTTAATTAAATGAATAATTCACATTGAAGATCTTTTCAATTTTAGAGTTTTAGAGAATTAGAACATAACTAATACATCTCAAAAGATTACAAATTAGACACTTCTACTAAGATTCCATAGAATAAAACAAACTCTTAAAAACAAACATGTCTAGTTCAAATTTTTATATAGCATGAATTTCCCTTGATCCCATCTTTAACCCTATTCCACGTTAGGTCCTGTGAAAAACATTTCAAAAAACTTGGGGTGAGCATAAAGAGCTCAGTAAGGGATACACAAAGAATGAAAACTCTTAGTTTATCAAAACAACAAGTAAACCATGTATACTTTATCAAAGTAATACATTTCACCTTTATGAAGTGGTAAAAACTCTTCACTGAATAACCAATCATTATTTACCCTTTTGTAACCAAAAGATTACAATAAAATCCATAAAAGGATCCCATAATATACAAAGGTAACTTGGGACATAAACATACTTAAGTGGAATAACCATACGGTCGACTTCCACAATATCACTTAATGGAATAGCCACACGGCCAACTTCCATACATACTTATTGGAATATCCATATGGCCAACTTCCATACCCATTGCATTGGAGGATATAACATAACAACCCATCCTGGTATTCATGGAACCACCCGTCATATGGTCGATCACGCAACCACCCGTAAAATGTCCAAGTACCGTTATAAAAATTATAAGACATAAAAGAAATATAATGGAAAGAAAACATTTCCACACTTTGATAAAAATATATCACTTAAATATATTAACATAACTAATCCATTATAGAAACCAATTTCAATACCAAAATACATACAAGATTATATGTTATTTATTTCATTTTAAAAAAATAATTACAGCTTGTTCAGGAAGCCATTGACCAAATAATACTCGCAGCGGAGGAAAAGGTCGTTGTCACCGCGTATGTTAAAAGAAACATTCCTTTTTGACGTTTTGTAAAACACTTCGTAGAAAAAGATTCCTTTTGTATAAAAGTAAAAGTTAGAGGGGTTTATACACCGTATAAAAGAAAGTTGTGTATAAAACGAAATATACCTCAATGAAAGGAGATTGAGACGAAGTCTCTTACCTCAGGTCCGACTTGACTCGATCGTTCTTTAACGTCCTGAATAATAAACATGAGTTAATTTATATTTTCTTAAGAACATTTTTCAAGTTAATTATTCCTTTTATATCACTTATTTCCATGTTATAAACAATATGTAATCATTTTAGTTAATAATGTTTGTTTTGTCGATATTTGGTTCTTAAGTCGAAAGTGGGCTTCTTACAATTACATGTTGTTCGTGTTGTTAAAGGATATTTATATCCAGAATGACATTCCTGATTTGTATATCATATATGTCATATATATCTATCATATACATGTATTTATAATATTACATAATCATTTATAGGTAAGAAATTAAATGCACCGTTCATGAAGACGGTAAGCCGTACGTACGCATGAACGCTACTTTAATTTCTTTGTCATATTAACGGAATTAAAACTAAATGAGATGTTTGTATATTTTAATTCCTGAATTATTTTCATCATTTATATGTATCATTCATCATATATATCCATTATATACATGTAATTATAATAGTACATTACATTTGGGGATAAGAAATGAAATGCATCGTTTATGGAGATGGTAAGCCGTACGTACGCATGAACGCTACTTTCATTTCTATCTCATACATTAATGGAAAGAAATAATAATGATATAGAGGTATATTATAATTCCAGTATAAGATCATATATAATAACTTTAAATCCATCCTTTATACGTCCCACATATGGCATTAACGAATCACATCACTTTGAGGGGGCGGTAGTCCGCACTTCCAAAAATGAAATTATCGTGTTTACCCTTAATGGAAACCATAAAAGTATACCACAAATGAAAAATAAAGAGGAATAAGGAAAACATAAACGTAATATATATCATATATAAATATAGTGTCATCTTAATGGCCAACTTTGAAGGTGTTAAAAGAATGTTGAACAAACATCGTTTCGGGAGGCCAAAATTCCCCATCCACGGAAATAATATGTTCATTAAACATTAGATGTAGTTGTGTGTAAGTGTAGCTCCAATACTTCATATAAAAACATCCTAGTATATTTAATATACTGGATTGGTTAACAAATAAATGAATAAAAAGAATTTAGGGGGTTGGAGAAACAAAATAAAACAAAACAACACAAGTGAACACATTACCTCAAAATCGGGTAACTCTCTTAGATTTGAGCTCAAAGGCTTCATTGGGAAAACTTCTGCCGAAAGTGAGGATTCAAGGAGTAATAGAGGGATGTGGAGAGACAAAATGGGTAGGGGTTGGCCGAGCCAAAGGCACTGGAAATGTGGGTAAGGAGGTAGAGGTGGGGGCCTTTTACAAGAGGAGAGAGGGGCATTCTTGGAAAGTAATGAAATGTTACTTTATTTTAAAATGAGATTCAGATTCAAAAGGTCACACATTGATATAATTTAATGGTAAGGTGATAATGGTTCGATATCCACCCATACAATAGGTTTTGGACATGTTTAGGTCTTATATTTTACATTATATTTTCATTTTATTTAAATCGTTAAATAATGAGGTAATCACTGCATCATCATGATGTCCTAAATAATTTAATTTATTTAATTTCTAAAAATTAGAAAATAAATACTATAATGTATGAAATCTTCTTATATTTTTAATAACTATTTATAGTCAAAATTGTTAATTGTATAACCCCATTTAAAAATTGTTTTAGTAAAACAACTTATGTTTGTGTCATTTTAATTTTAACATTAAATAAAAAGATATTTATGTCATTTTCCAACTAAAGTGGCCCCATGAGGTCCCCATGTTGACCCAGGGATTGTGTTGATCGGCCATGACACATCCAATTGGGGTAGGACATGTTTCAAGTTCATTTCATATTATTAAAACATTATTTTTACCTTAAATTACACTAATTACCTCTAATCGCGATTAAGAATTTAAAGTTACTATTCATCAAAAAATTATTTTAATCTCATTGACCCACATTTTAGATCATAATGACAACCATGTATGTCTGATTTTTGAAAATAAAATCACATAAGTGACAGTGTTTCATTTAAACGAAAAATCAGTTTCTTTAACTACCACTTAGTGGTTTCACTATTCATCAAAAATTGAAGTTTTTTAGAAAAATACCAAAACTTCACCCTAAGCTATATTTGATATTCTGAATTAAAAAATGATGTCTATTTTAAAAAATTCAAATCATATAAGTCACATTAATTATGTTAATAATTAATTTCCACTGTCATGAAAAATAGCGTGTTTTTATGAAACAATAAGTATCAAAAGATACACACTAGTTTAAGTCCAATTTCGAAGTGAAATTGATTCCAACGACCACAATTGGATTAAATGGTAAAAATATATTCTAATTTCACATTAAAACAAATTAGAAATATAATCTAATCATATAAATAAATTAGATTAAAAAAAAGGTTTTGAATTAAAATACAACATTTTTCACTATTCATTAAAAAATGAACTTTATCGGAAAAATAAAAAAAAATTACACAAAGTAAATTTTGATGTCCCGATTCTAATGAAGAGTTTTATTTGATCCTATAGAATGTATAAGAGTGAAAAAAACTATATTTAATGACGGTTCACCATCAAAAGGCCATAAGTGAGCCTTTAGTGAAAACTAGGGCATATGCACCTAAAATTGAATTCATTCCGTATTTTGAGCCTTTATCTTTTATTAGATAAAATTAAAAACATTAAAAAACATATATAATCATATTTTAGTTATTTCTATCCATTCACGCCATTAAAACGGATATGTGTTAACTACCATTTAAAATAATATTATTTTATTACTAGTGTGTAACGAAAGATTTCAATGAAACTCTTTGTTGTGTATCGGGTACGCTAACGAACATAGAAACCCTATTAAAGTAAAATTAATATTTAATTCATAAATATTAATAAATATGAAAATGTTTTATTCATTATTTACCTAGGATGTTACACACTGTGTGTATCTAAAGTCTCAGTGAAATAATATATTATTTGTTATTGTTTATCAGGTTGAATAAATATTATTCCCAATAATGGTTTAATAATTGATCATGTACTATTGAATTTATTTATTCAATCACTAATTATTTTAGAGAATATATTATCAACAGATTATTTAATAAATATTAATGTTCTATTTAGTTAATACAATATTTCTTTATTTATTAGTGAATAATTCACTAATATTTATTTAATAAATAAATTGATATTATTCAATTCTCGGTAAATATTGTGTAGTAATGGGGGGTTGAGAATAATGATCTCATGAGAAATGATAATATTGAATATTTTTTAATTAAATAATATTAAATTACTATTCGCACATTAGTTGCCTGTCGATAAATTATAATTTTACTATTATTATCTAAAATGGGGTTTTGCAAGGATTAAAAAATAATAAAACCACTTTTGAATTTATTATATTTTGACCCTAGAAATATAAATACCCAATTATATTATTTTCTCGTCAGCCTATTCATTTGTTCACAACAAACAATGAAAATTCATTGTTGCCTTGAGAAATCGCTTCTCCTAGAATTCTCCAATAACGACGAGAAATCTTCCTCCTATACATGAAGAAGAATGTATTGGAATAGACTCTCGAGGGGATCAAGGTTGATGATGAATGTTCAATGATATTCCCCTATGAAACCAAAATAATCATTCATTGAGATCTAGAGATTCATGGATCATGTGTGGATCATATCTAGAGAAAAGATACCCTTAGTTTCTAAAAACATAGGGATAATGTATCGCAGATCTTTTACTAGAATAATCAATGAAGAAAGAATTCTTTTAACATAATTCGTTATCCAATTAAATTAATTAAAAACAATATGTATTGATCTCATCTATTTTTGTTCTAGAATAAATATTCTTTATTTATTTTTTTCACTCAATTATGTGGATCATAGCATTCATTATCATGAGATCTCAAATTGATCATTGATTATGGAAAAACAAATGTTAGGAACATTCCATGTAATACATCTACTACACTTAGATCCCACATTTATTTCATGTAATAAATAGTTGTTTAATTGTATTTTGATTTAAATTCTTGAGATTTAATGGGAATATTAATTTTTATTGGAGTGAAATATTTAAAATTTTACCTAGGTTTCCTTCTTTTGGGTCCTGGAGTTACCCTATTTAATGACCCTTATATGCTTCCTGTTTTCCTTCATTTATCATATAAATTTAAATGTATTTATATCAGCATATATTTAGTGTATATCCTTGGGATTTTGTTATCATATTATGTGTAACCTTGGAGGGTTTTTTCACTATGAAAATTCACATTGATTCATATCCCAACCCGAAGATCTTGTCCTATTTCTCCATAACATCACTGGTTATCGGGGATTCTATCTAATCATGGGCATATGTGTATAACCTATGATCATTACCCATTTTTAGATCTTGTTACATACTACTACAAGGTATTAATTATTTAATATCATCTTATGTATTTTCTTTTTGTTAATTATTTATTTTCTCTAATGAGGGCCTCCTAATGGAATTTTTGAGGGGGAAAATAGAGAGTGGGAGTTCACTGTAGGGACATGATTTCAAACAAGATTTAATAGAGGATACCTATTATTTGCCTACACTTTAATTGAAAATAGGGTTTTGACCCAGAGTGGAGGATATCCAAGAGTGGGAGCCATATCTTTTCTTTGTTTTTTTATTAAAATGAGTGAATTCTTGTCTATTGATGATGATGATGATAATGAAACTATAACTCATGGATAGTGAACGAAAATAATGATAAATGTTTAAAAAAGGTTGAATTCTTTATTCGATATCCATTTGAAATGTTATTCTATATCCTTGGTATAGTTATTGAATGATAACCCATCTATTTTTATTTTTAACTTATTCTATATTTGATTTTGTAAAACAATAATATTTTATCACTAAGTTGGATTAGTCTATCCAAACTAGAAGAAATGTTTCTTTCTTGAGATTGATCTAATCATGAGTTCCTAGAGTAATAAGATTTATATTCTTGGATAGTTTTTCATCATTTTCTATTTAGACATGTTATATTTGTGGCAATATCTCATTCATTTTAGATAAATAATACATATAATGATCATGTTTTATTTATGTTGGTTCATATGAACTGAATCAAATAAAAATCATGGTGTTCATTTATATGTTATTTTTTTATCCTTTTTAGTCGAATGAACAATCCAATTTTTTTCCTTAATGCATAGCATCAACTTTTGTTATTTATTGTCTACAAAATCAAATCTGGATTATTTTCTTCTAGTAATCATGTTGAGAATTGTATTTTTATGATTACTTCTCTTTTTTATTCATTATTTATAAAGTAAAAAAGTATTAAATGATCCTTGTTATATATATCTTGAATATGGTAATCTCTTTATGTTATGATTATATTTAGAATTGAAGTCGTTTCTTGATTATTATTATTATGTTATACTTTTTTTAATTAGTCATGAATCATCACATTTGTGAGTTTATATTATTTTCATTATTATATGGCCACTTTATTGTCATTTTTTCACATTTATGTTATTGTTTTCATGTCACTGGATTATTTTTCAAATATTTTATTATTAGTTTTTTTGTCTTAAAACAAAAAAATAGAATATATTATTTATTATTTATCAAACAACGACTATATTCAATTAAATAATACATTTTTGAATATTGATGTAATACTCTGAGAATTATCATCCCCCATTACATACAAATTGATCAACGTGGTGACATAAAAGAATCCAAATTGAAAAAATTCCCATGGTTAAAATGATTTTAATTTTTTCCCATATTTTGTTTTATGATTTTTCTCATTTTTTGGACCATTTTTTTCAATATATAACAATTTCAAAATCAATTATTCCATTGATACTAAATGTTATGAAGTTTTTTTACATTATTCTCCCTATATTACAGATTATAATGATCCTAGAGGTGGCTTTATGTGTTAGAGTCTAAATTCATCTAGTTCTTCTATTGTTGTCTTTGAGGTATTAACGATGGTGTCAGGATTTTTTATGGTTATCATGGAAGTTAAATTCATATTTTTAGTTTTTATGTAATCCTTATTGTGCAATATTTCCCCTTATATCATTTTTTTGTTCGTGTATTTGGGTCTCATCCTGGTCGATGGTTGTGGTTTAGGAGGGGGATATTGTGATGTTTTATTATCACTATATGGAAATTATTATTTTTGTTTTCAAACCATGGGTTGGTTTATGTGAAATAAAAAAAAATTATTTTATGTATGGGGAATTTATTATATTTTCCATAAAATATATAGATAAATACGTTGTAGCCTTCAACATTATTTTATATGAAATGGGATATATATCTGTCTACAATGGATTTTCTTGAGAATTAAAACAGGCTAGAGGAAAATAAGAGATAATATAGTACCACTATAGACCATAACTATTAAAAAACGTCTAATTGATATCACCATAAACCAAATTATGGTATATTTCAATTGATAATTCCACAAAGGGTTGAATTAAACACAAACCACATCACTTGAGAATAAATGATTACAAAAGGAAAAGACCTAGTATGAAAAGACATGAAGGAATTAAGATAAAGGTAAATAAACAAATGAATGTCACTAAATAGTATAATCCAATGCAATTAATAACCTCAAAATATAATCCATGTCCAAGGTAAAACAAATTTGACATCATTGAGATGGATATTAAAAAAAAGGGATAGAACCCAAATAAAACATATTACTGAAATAAGAGAGAGAATAATGATCTTGAATATAAAGAATTGTCCCAAATTAATCATCAAAAATAGATGACCTCTTAAATGTATATATACTTTAGAACCCATAAATATCTCTAGAGTATGGAGGGAAACATTAAAATTAACTCTTTTCATGAGATAGAACATAGGGAGTGTGACATCATCATATCTTAAATCATCCTACAATTTCACCATTCAATATAACCTTGTTGCATGATTTCATGGTTAGTGTGGTGTGTCAATTTATGGTTAGAGATGAATGTGATAATTATATGGTAGTGATTATATATTAATATGATATTTTTATAAAGGTTATTTTATATTATATAGACCATAAGATGATATTTCTCCCATATTTTATCATTATAAATTTTGTTATTTCTCACGTACCGCGGCCTTAATTGGGTATACATATTAATACCTCTATGGGATTTTTCATAAAATAGTTAAACAATAATATCCCATATATGGGGGGAACCAATGATTAAATACTCAATCCCAACCGCTCTTCCTTATCAACATATTGTGCCCATGTGTTTTGGGAAGTGTTTTTAGAATGTGGTGGATTTGGTAGTGGTATGTAATTGTAATTATTTTTTTGTGCAAAATATATGTAGTATGTGGTTTTAATATTTTAATGTGGTATGTGGTTTTGTTTTACGAATATGATATGGTACAAGATAAGTTTTATATTTATTTATTGGATATGAATGTTACTCGATTGGTAGGGAAGTACATATGGGGTGGGTCGTTTGCTATCTATGTGGTAGCTAGCATGAATACCAGTTTTGATGGGAACTAAATCTTGGAATTATCTCTCTTTAAAATCAAAGACATTAAAGGTAAATATAAAACATACAATGGATATATCTGTATTATTGGGAAACCTTCCAATATATGTTGGGATAAGATAATCACATATAGAGCTTCAAAATGGTAATTGATAATGAAGCTGAAATTGAGGGAGTGATATTGTATATCTTAATTGAATTATTCAACCACTAGAGTAAAATATGGAATGATATTGGCTCTAAAATTATTACATAGAACATAATGTTAAATATATATTCCCCCTATTGGAGGATTTTTAGACATTGTGAGGATTTGGGAAATAATTATAGTCAAGTTGAATTTATTGTAACTCAGATCTATAGAGAGAGTAATAGAGTCATTAACGCAATTTCTAATTTTGGATTTTGGTTGGGGGATGTAATTGGAATTGGTCTATGATAGATTTTATTAACAATTTATTTTTCCACAAAATAAAAAAAACATCCTTCCATTCGTAATAATATAATGTTGTCCCAACATAATCACTCCATGGAGGCCTACTATTATTTTATATATGGACTTAGAGAGTGAAAATTTAGTGAGATGGGTTATTGATGATTTTGAAGTAGGAATCATGATAGTTACAATTGATTTATTTTGAGGTTTAGAATTTTTCATCCACTTTAGTATAAGAGTTTATAAGGAGGACCCTATTGATCATACATGCTTTCTCAGACCTGCTTCTAAATAATCTTTTTATATTTACTGGATGGATTTGGAGAACAGACTGGTGATAGATATATTCACTGAATACTTATACATATGATGTGTACATGGATATATAATATGGTATGACATATATGTATAATAATGAATTATATTAGACATCATGTTACTAACATATTTTTATCATAGTGTATGACATGAACAAATAATGATGAAATAGTGTGGGATATTCTTATGATAGGACTAAGATGATATTTTAAAAATATAATAAAATATTACATTGGTTATTACTTTTTTAAAAATATTCGATGCAATTAATCATTTTATTAAATGTATCATAATTAAATTTTTACGATTAATTTTCTGATGATTATAAATATTTGTAAATTCATTTCATTACTCAAACATTATATATTGTTCCAGCAAATCGAAGAGGGTTGAAGAGAATCATCAAGGCCTATATAAACTACCATAAGTCCATGAATGTTTAATAATACATTATTTGGAAACATACTTGATGATAAATTACACTACCTATTTACAACATGATATAATATCATATTATTTAATGTCAAAGGATCACATACAAGCTCTAAGTGATTCAGTTCTACACATGGATATTCCACAGAGGATGGACTCTATTGCTTCCTTTAAGGGAACTCCATTAATAGAATTATTCAAAACATTGGTAGTGGATTTAATTTTTTAAAGTTAAATGGGTTATTTATTTAGGTTTATACATTGTTTCAGTTTAATCCATGATTGGTTATAGGATTTTATATTTATAAGTGCATTAGATCCTCTGAAAAAGTATTTTTGAAACATTAAAATGATAACGGTGGTATCAATGTTTCACCATGCTTTACGATTCATGAAATATTGTTTATTAATATTTAAATATGATTTCCTTTTTATATCATAATAAATTTTTGTATTTTTTAAATAGTATATTGTATTATAGTGGAAGATATCATAAGCTGTTATTAGATCATCTTGTATGATATGGGATATCCTATTGAGAAACATGGTATAATATTTTTGTTTTTTCAAGTTAAAATGTTTGAAATGGGTAGTTTTATATTTTGATAAAACTAAAACTTATTAGAAAAAATAGATCTTCACATCATTAAGGTGATATCATGACGTATCCTAAGCGATTCTATGTTAAAATTCGAAGCGCTGATCTTATAAAATACACACACATTTTTAATCTTATTACTGAAATTTATATTTTATTTTACTTTAAGGAAGGTTTATTTACGGTTGAGAAGTAACAAAAACCACCACATAAATTGATGTTAGTTCTGGAAGGATTCAAAATTCAGTAGGTTCAAAAAGTCAAAATAAAAAAAAACACATTCAGGAACCTGGAACCTGAGGATAACTCTAAACTAGAATAACATGAGTTAACTATATCCATGTCACATGCCATCATAATCATGAGATCACCACCATCACCATAGTTACTCTATCACCACTAGAGTCGATAAAAAACCCAATTATACTTTCTAAAAAATAATCATCAAGACAGATGATTCAAAACACCATATATACACGAAAACATTGTAAAATAGAGAATGATGAACCACACCACCATTATCTTTGTGCTTCACTTCCATAAAGGATAATACATACTAAATAATAAATAGACCATATACACCCCTTAAACCTCACAATGATGACTTCACCATCATCATTGTCATTATATGGGTCCATTATCAAATTCCCCATCACTAAAAATTCAACATCACAGACTTATCATTGGTACAAACTTCAACACCAAGGTGTATGTCACAATAGCCCATTAGAATAATAAAAAAACTTTTAATAATTATTCCAATTAACACCAGTAATAGATAATCTAGTGTGAACCCACATGAAGCAATAAAGCCGTAGAAATATGGTCCTCCTAGTCTAATGAAATCTTGAAAACCAATTTCCAAGAATACTTTGAAATCAACCACCCCTGGCTACACTATAAAAGGCATGATGGTTTTTACTGTAAGAGCAGAGTAGGAGGAACATCCTCAATAGTGATCCACAAACATTTCCAGAACAATCAGTTTATTAATTTTGAACCACCACCATACGAGTCAATAATTTTTTCACATATCTAAAAGAAATGAGATATGTCATTGATAGTCACCCAAAAACAACCTATCAGCTTAAAATAATTCCATCAACACTCACAATTTCACCTGTTATAAGAAATTTTATTATCATACAGAATACTAGTAGAATCTTATCATTATCCTCATCAGATTTGGAAACCAAACAGCAGAGTGTCTTCATCAGAACCACATATTTCCATCACATCATACAACCAAAACATAGTCCTTCGTCTTAGAAAATCTTTGGCTTCTTGAACAACACCTTCCAATGCTACCACAAGATCCATCACACTGGACCATCATTGGATGAATATGTCATAATATATTATTGATTATTAATTCAGTTAAATCATTTATAAAATATGTAATGTTTATTTTTGGATATTTAGCTAGTGTAAATAAAATTTAATAACATTACAAATGTAAAGGAATTTATATTTATAATTATGAATCATTCAAAATTATTTATTTTAATTATAAAATTAAAAATAAATTTTTAGGAGTTATTTAGACCATAAAAAATGGGATTTGATTATTGATTTGATCGCGGATTAAAAAATATTAAATATGTATTATTTAAAATTTTTTATATAATATGTAATTACCAAACCTCAAAAACCCTAGGCCGATGCATGATTTTATTACATTGGCATTATTACTAGTAGTCAGATCTTGAAAGAACGATCTGTTTAATAGTATTATAAATCTATATTAAATAATTGATACACATAATGAATAGGGCAATTGAAAATAAAAACATGATACATAATAATATAAAATAAAATAAAACCTTTAACTCTTACTCATGTTTTTATTTTTCATAACTTGGGGAA
The DNA here is from genome assembly GCA_963277665.1 of Viscum album. NCBI lineage: Eukaryota > Viridiplantae > Streptophyta > Magnoliopsida > Santalales > Viscaceae > Viscum > Viscum album. The sequence goes on from OY728157.1 coordinate 2,014,850,674, forward strand.
ATGAATCATTATAAGGGTAAGATCAAATGATTATTAAGGGTAACTAATCCCAAAGAAATAATAAATCAATGAGAATAAATTAACATTTAAAGGTAAATAACTAATAACAAATTACATTAAACTAAATAGATAATGTAATATCAATATGGAAAGGTACGAAAATGAAACCCAAGCCATCAAAATCAAAAAACTGAAAATGAAATGTATCCGTAGATACATCAATGCAAAATATCATGGATGAATAATAAAAAATTCAAAATTCATGAAATATATTAGTTCCAAACACCATGTGTCATAGGTATATGGTTAATTTATCTTGATTAACATTTATAAGGTATTTTACAATATATAGTGTAAAAATACATTGGATTTAGCCAAATGATTCGTCTCATGAGTCAATTGAGGCATATAGGGGCTATATATAATCAGAATCCTCCCATGATTTACAATTAAAATGAATCCCTCATTTATAAAATAAATAATGTACCATATCAAATATCTATATTGAATAATGTATACATATTTATAAATAATACCTCATATGATGATATGTAATAACAAGGGTTGTTGACATTAAGACATTCTTGAGTAAAAATAATCATTATACATTCTAAAGTTTACCATACCACTTTAAAACATTTAAATCATAATTCCACATGAATAAAATTAAACTTATAATATATATAGAATTACTACATTCATTATATATCAAATAAAATGGCAGTATAGACATCAAATAAAATTGTATTGATTCATAAATAAAATAATCCTCATTGGAATGTAAGTTGGGACCAAATCATTAACTTTAACATTACATTTATTTTGTTGTATTTATAAACATATTTAATGGTATAAAAAATGATAATAACTTATACTAGAACCATATTAATGTTTATAATATAATATATTAACTTTTTATATAATTTTAACAACTTTTTTTAACACATTAATTTTTTTCTATTTTGGATTTTAATTGTCCAGTTTTCTCACGTATGCTTTCCCTTTTTTCTTGTTTTCATATTTATTACTTCCTAAAATAATAAAATATATAATAAAAAAATGAATTAATTATATTATATAATCAGTACAGAAGAATTTATAGTTTTCAATAATATATGGAGATTAGGAATGAAGTGCATCGTTCATGGAGACGGTAGGCCATACGTACACATGAACACTACATTACATTTATTTTCGTATCAAAAAATGAAAAATGGTAAATATGTATATTATAATTAAACAATCAAATATAGTTTATATATTTTAAAGAGTATTATTACAATAATCTTTAATATGTTCCATGTATACCATGAGGGAATCACATCATTCCAAGGCATCAGTAGTCCACACTACCCCAAAAGATGATTTCATATTAACGTAAAATGGGAAGTATTAAAGGTATGTGTTTTAAATTGATTAATGAACTATATAGACATATTAAATATAATTTATAAAAATTATAAAAAGGTCTTCCGTCATAATTTCCTCCATGATCAGTGGTAAAGGAAAACTGAACTGTTATTGTTTTTTAAGGTAGTTGTTCACCATACACATAAACATTATGTTCATTTCCCATTTTATGGAGTTTCTAGTAATTTTAGATCAAAAAAATTATAAAAAAATTCATAGTACATTGATGATACTTGTGATTTTATATAAAAATGTAATAATAATATTTTTAGCCGTGTAGAATTGAAATGAAACTAGAGGGCCTGAGAGAAGACGTTACATCCTAATTGGGAAACTTCTTCTAGTTTTGTGACAAAAGGATTCCTTGGGATGATTTACATAAAAATGTATTCTTCAAGATCTTGGGTAGGGATTCTGGGAATATATAAGGAAATATCTTGATTGAACTTAATTGTTTTGGGGGTGTTATGAATTGGGATAGGCGGTGCCCATTTAAAGGGAATGAAAAGGAATAACATGGATTTTTTTTAAATATAAGTTAGGCGTAATCATATTTTTACCTAAACAAATCATTAAAAACAAAAAAACAAAATAAGTGAATTTTAAATAATCATTTATTTACATAAAATGGTTTTTGGACAAGTGGATGCGTCATTTGGGCCCATATGTTAATGACTTAGTTCTTTTTTATTGTGAATTTTACATTAAAATTGTATTTAATTTTAATGACATTCACTAATATTTTTGGTAAAAAAACTAAGTAGTCCTTATTAGACAATAAATATTATGTTTACTAAAAATATGGAATCCTTTTTTCAAATTCAAATCACAGAAGTGGAAAAATTATATTAAATTAAATCATGTACTAGGAATGATAATGCTAATTTTATAGGAAAAAACTATCAAAAGGCTTTATATATTTTAATAATCAATTTCGAAGTGAAATTGACTATAATAACCTAAATCAGATTCATTGATAAAAATATTATATAATTAAACTATAAAACCAATGTAAAACATAATATAACATGATAAATAAATCTTTTGAAAAATGTGTTTTGAACTAATGTTCAGTATTTTTCATTATTCATTAAAAAATGACATATTTATGAAAATTATAAAAAATTCACCCTAACCCATTTTTTATGTATATATTAAAAATATTAACATTATTTTGATATAATAATTCAACTAAAGTGTCAATAGTTAGATTTAAAATGGTTTCATCACTAAAAGGTGGTAAAATTATCATTATAAAAATACAGGTTTTGAAGTGTAATATTTGGTTTGTTCTTATATTATGATTGTCAAATCTATTGGATGAAGATGAAAAATATTATATTGAATATATGATATTTATATTATATTAATATCTCTCACTAATTTTCATTAATTAAATATAATATGGTAAAACAACTTTGTGAAAATAATATTATTTTCTTCTATATTCAATTAGTTTTAATATTAATTTACAATTAATTTATATCCAACTAAATAATTATAAATTTTTTTAAAAATTATATTTTTATAAACTAGTTAAACCTTTTCATAAAAAATAATTTAACAGATAGGTTAGATCTTGTTATATTAAATAATAAATCGTCATTCATTAAAACTCATTATTACATGTAATGTAACCTTTCGAAGAAAGTCGATATTATATGTAACACTAGGTATCTCGGTATATAATGAAATAAAAAATATAGAATATATCAAATATATTTAAATAAGTAAATATATTATAATTTATTAGGGTTTTATTTTCACATACACACTTGGTGTCACGTTTCATGCACGCTGTCGAATAGGGATTGACGTTTTTTAGGAATAATGAATGTAAAGAAAGATTCATGAAGTTAAAGAAGATGAAAATCACAAAAAATATATTCACAAACTCCACCTATAGTGAAATACTTGTGATATACTATAATACCACAATGAAAATCATGGGTTGTGCACTCATGGATATTGCTAAGTTGATAGCATATTCGTCCAGGCTGTTGAACGTTCATGAGTATAATTATCTAACAAATGATATGTTTTTTGTGGTAGTAATATTATTATTAAATATTTTTATGAATTTTTTCTCTAAAGTATTATTATAAATATATAAAAATCATATGATCCTAATTTATATATTAACATAGAATAATATTAACATACCCCAATCCAATTGATTGGAGTTAATCATGGATTATGACTGTTCAACCCACCAACATCCTAAAATAGAGAAAAATGCTTGATAATCTAAATAGAAAAGGTCTGGAAACATTAACCTTGAAAAGGATTGATAGTATAAAATTATCGTAGAAATGAGTAATATGGTCATGGGAATCATAAATAATTGATCAAAATCTTATATTTCATAAATAATTTCTCAACCATTTATTTAGAATAAGATCAAGGATGCTCAAAGTGATTATCAAGATATATAGAAAAGGTGGATTCTATTAGAATAGGGATATCCTCTATGATAAATATTGATAAATTTAATGTTCTGAAATTTGGTAGGCGACTATGTTAACCACTGGATACTTAGAAAAAGAATGATATATTGACTGATTCTCATAGATCAACATTTTATATCCAACTATAGAGTATAATAGCATTAGATATATAAGATTTAATTTTTAGTTAGCTAATATGGAGAAAAATATTAACAAATATACATAATGTTTCCTAGTATGTAATCTTGTTAATTCTAAATGAAATATTTGAATGTGTAAGGTGGAACCATTACCTAAAACATGATGTAAATTAGAGAAAAACCATATATATTTTTTCGGGTGTCCTTCAAATACAACCAAAGTGAACAATCGAATAAGATTTTTTCCCATCATTATATTAATATTTCTCATTTGATTCTATCGTGGAGGAATTATAAATTTATCAACTTGTAAAAATCAAATTATTTAAGTGGTGAGGATGCATAGAATGCCATTATCTATTATATATGATCACGAAATAAGAGTTACCTTAAAATTATAGACCTTTATCCGAAATGAACTTAATATAGAATTGAATTTTAGTATGGAATATAACCCTTAGGCTGATATAATACTTAAATAGATAATCTAGAAAATTAATAATATGTTGAGAGATTTACCAATGAAAATAACAGGGGGATGGAATTATCATATTCCTTTTGTTTAGATCTCAAAAAATCATAATATCCACTCATTAAATTAATTGGCTCTTTAGGAATATCTCAATGGAAATAAATGTAGAATAATGATGTGATGAGAAGAAGACAGTGATCAAAAGATATTGGGTAAAAACATGTATAATTAATGATGTAGAAGGTCATGTCCATTCATTAACACATGAGATATGTAAAATTTTAAATTAAGGAATTATGTTCATAACCATCAATGAGATGTAGAGATCAAGGTTTGAGATAAATTTTAACTTTTCATATCTCACAATAAGACAGTGAAGATGTTTGGTACAAAAGGAAATATGCATTCTAGGTATATTATCTACATTTAGATTCTTAATTATATCCTATTTGGGAACTATTAACATGCACCCCCACCAAAAATTACTTAAATTAATGAAATATTTAATGTATCCCTATTTAGTAAGTATATACCAGATATATCCCATATAAAGAATCAATAACTCATGTTGTTTGGGAATAATATTTCAGACAATTACTATCTTTGGAAGATGTTGGATATTAGGTACAAAAAATTTACACAATAAGAAAAATCACTTAGTCAATATTCATTGGAAGAACCATAAGTATAAGAAAGAAACATGGGAACCCTTTTAAGTGATAAAGTTGAATTTCTATTAATTTCTTTTACCGAATTGTATGAAATTAAATTTTTTCCGTGAAATTTCATATGCAATGATAACGAATTATCCATGATTTCCAACAAATAATTCATTAAATAATTCCTCCCATTTTATTGATAATTGTTTGTCATAATCATAGAATTTAAATTCTTATAAGAATGAATGATTTTCCAAAAAAAATTAGATTAGTTTTTTATGTAACATGTATCATGATAAAAGTAAATTATGAAACATTATATGTGTATTATCATCACAAAATGTTTATTAAATCTTGATAATAAGGCATATATATTGGTAAAATGGTTGTAGACATATCTATGAAATTATTAAATATAATGTTTGTTACACAAATACACATTGAATAGATTACATATTTTGAAGAAACATTCCATGTAAAGAGAAGATTAATTTCATAATATGAAAAAATTAATTTGATATTAATAAAATGTATAAAACAATTCAATATTTATATGGATAAAAATATGTATCATTATTAAATTTTATTTTTTAAAAGTCTGTTTTTTGAATATAATGCATTGAATGCTCGATTGTGATTTAAATTATTTTATTAAATTTCTCGTAAATAGAAAATTATTTTATGAAAATCGATTTAACTTTTTACTCAACACAACATAATAATTTTAGGTGATTTTTTTTGGATTTTTGGACAAATGTGGTTAGTAGAAAAGTGAAAATTATTGTTTTATTGGTACCATGAATTTTTGTATAACGTTATTATTTAGTAATTACATAAAATTTATTGATATTTTTTATTTAATAAAAAATTCAATTAAGTAGTATAATAATTAATTTAATTTTTGTAATTTATACATAATATTATAGAACATTAATTATATTTTCCCATAAGAAAAGGTATATTTAATTCGATTAATTAAATGATGTTGTTAGAATATTGTTTTTATTTTTCTATTTATAATGACATAAAATAATCTACTTTTTCATGATGAATTTCATATATAATTATTTGTAATTAATTCCTCCCACAATTGGTTGACTTAAATACCAAAATAACCTACAATTTAACCCTAAATACCTCCCTTGTTGATTATAAATTATTGGAGATAGTTCCTAATAACTGAATAAATAAAAATATATGGATAATTTTATAAATTAATTTTAATATTTAAAAAATATATTATTACATCGTGATTTTTCTTCTATGTGACAAATAATGTGATAATATAATAAGTGTACATGTCACTCTGAAAGGTTTTAGTAGTTACCCACTATGTTAGGAACCTTGATGATCTTTGAATATATTATTAAATATTAATTCTATAACTAGATGATACCATTTGATAGGACAAAAATGATATATGTTATTAGGGGTGATGATTTCTTGGTCATTGAGAAATTTAATCATAGTGTACACCCTTGGTTATCATCAGTGTAAGAGATTATGGGAATATGACCTGCTAATCAGAAATATATATTTTCCATGTTATTGGATATTAATATAAGTGAGAATGTATAATGTTTTTTATTGTATAATATTATTATTAATACATGTCTTAGGTCACACAGTTTGATTTACTGACGTAAACCGTAATGATATATGTACATTGGGATGCACGATGTATTGGCTATGTCACAAGTGATATTGTATTGATGATTAATATGACATCATATTTATATGTTCTACTACTTAATATAAGTAGATAACTAAAAATGTTAAATATGAATTGATTTAGTGCTTAAATCCATATACCTAGTGGTGTTGTTATCATGTTCATTTGCATAAATATAAATAATGTGATATCGATAAAATAGGTTGATGACACAAGAATGAAACCTACATAGAGAAAGATATCATGGTAAATAGATTATATTATATGGTCTATGCTCATAAAATATTACCAATTATTGTGACATTAACTTCACTCACTATAGGATTCTTGGAACATTTCATGATTATAACCTAGTATTTAAGAAGTGAACCCTAGTTCAATAAACAAAGAAGATTAGGGGTTTACACATAATGTATATTTGGAACCGCAGTTAAATTATATATAAATTTGTAATATTGAATAAATAGTATTCTCATATATAGTTTAATAATTTTTCATGCTGGTTTGTTCTCAAATATTCAATCACTAGTTATTTGGGACAATATATATATATATATATATATATATATTTACGAGTTGAATATTTAATAAATATTTATACTCTGGAAAATTATTTATTTAATTACATGAATAGAGAAGTATTTATTTATTCTCATTTTTTCACATGGAAATTCTTTTATTAATTTATTTATATGAATATTTAATAACTATTCATTCATAAGATTTAGTGAATATAATTTTTATAATATTTGTTATAAATTAATGTGGTGGTATCTACTTAAATAATGAAATAGTCATTATTCAATGACCAATAAATATGGAGGAGAATAGGTGGAATGAGTTGAATGGTCAAGTGAAAATTTCATATTAACTATCAATTAATAAATTTTAATATACTTATCCTTGTAAAATTGTATTTATTTTATCTGTGAGTTTATTAAATTTAATGTAAATAATAATAATATTATAATTATGTCAACATGTGGTTCGCCAAGAATTATGAAAATAGTAAGGGACCATGGTTTTATTATTAAAATTTTAACCCTAGTTTTATATATAATAGTTCATGAAATTTTATAGATGATGAGATAATCACATTTGATTATTTTGCACAATGATTTATATAGATAATCCTCTCAATCCCATAAGATATATGTCCTTATAATTCTCTAATGAATGATGAAAAATTATCCACCCCCAAAATGTGTGAATTTATTCTCCATTTAGGGATTTTGTTATGATCAACATCTATCACTGAATGTGATAGATTCTACCACACTAGTATCCATATAATTGTATAGTTATGATTCCTGTTTTGCAAAGCATGTGTGGATAACCGCTAATGGGGTACTACAATTGATTGGTTTGATGTAATGAATTTAAAATAAGAATGGTTTACAGATTCATCAACTATGAAATAATTCACTGAAAGGTATATATTAATTAAATAAATATATTATATATTTTATATGAAAGGATCATTACTTCATGCATTTCGGGAATGAATTTGTATCATGTTATGTGCAGAGATAAAAATAAAAAGATGGAATCATTTTTTAGCAAGGTACTGATCACTTTTGTTTCACCTTGGAACCATCAATGGGTATCATAGTGGTCACATAATAGTTTATTTCCATTTTTATTGCTTGATAATTTATACACAATATTTTTCAATTAATTTAATCTAGTTTATTCATTATTTAATACAATGTTTAATTAATATGTTTAGACATATAAATTCTATCCATTAATATTTTATATAATATTAAATAGGTTACGAATAGATGAATAATTATTGGGGATTCTATTTTGTGGTGGTGAGGAATATGGGTGGTAGATAGAGATATATTTCACATGACCCAATATTCACACTATGTACCCATGTTCACATCACCTCGAAATATCATGAGATATATGATACAAAAAGTAGTAATAAATCATATAAATTTTAATAAACACCTTTTATTGACTAATAAAACCTAGAAAATGGTATATTAGTCCACATGGTGTGTATCTAGAATATTAATCCTATTTTCTACATAGATTAGTGGTCAAATTCACATTAACAATTTAGTAAAATATTAATAATAATAGTATATGATAATGGATTCCAATATCATTATTGAGTTATATGGTGTGTAAGTTGTGCACGTGTTGTGTGACTCATTAATCCTTATGTCTAAAGAATATTTGAAATAAACCAATGGTTTACATTGAAACACGAATACATAAACAAATGACATGTAGGTGGTTAGTACATTCCGTGTAATATGGCTGAGAAAAATATATATTCTTCAGGTGATTATCCTAGAACCATGATAAGAATATACAATAGTTCTGATCTTGTTAGTATTCACCACATAATAACCCAGTATGTAACACTATTAAATTTTATAAATAATAATTAATTTCACTATCAAGAACATAATTATTTTATTCCCATTATTAATTTTTGATATATAATATGTTATGAAAAATTAATAAATTATCTTTTAATTCTTTATAATTATCATTTATTTCTTGTTAATCCATTTACTTTCCATACTGAATTTATAATGTCTATCAAAAAAAGTCATCAAATGTTATTTATGTTAGGGGAATTAATTAATTATATAAATATTAGAATGTCTTGTTCGTGTGGTTGGTTTATTTAATTTCTCATTGAATGGTTTTGTGGTTATTTATTTTATTAAATAATGTCATGTCATTCATTCACCTCCTATCATCATGTATGGGCATTCATTGCTCTCAATTTATTTTATATAAACCCCCATTATCTAATAATTTTGTTCTTCTAACCTACATGAGATTAATATTATAAAATGGATGGAGATACTAGATGAGGGGTGGTAATTCATGTCTCGAGCTGAGAATAAACCAATCATAGATGTTTTAAATTGAATGACTAGAATTATATAACTCAAATCATGCATGGTTCCATGAGTTAATTCACTAGGTTTTAGGGTTGGTTTGTCATCCTCCAGGTCAACCAACCATCTGATGAGTTCATGGTAATTTCACTCTATATATTTTATATCATATATTTTCATGGTTTTTTATAGAATCTCGCCCCTAGAAATCAGAGAGTCTTTGTCATGATCCTATTACATAGTCATAAGATATAAGTAAATATCGTTTGGAAGGATTGAATAGTTTAGTAGTATTGGTAAATTATATATGAACATGATTGAAAAAAAATTCACATTATTTTTATGTTAAATAAATTTCATTTGGTGTATCCTTGAATATCATTCATAGAACAATTCATAGGGCCCTTGGGGAAAAGAAAAATAATTAGTATGCACTCCATTTAATAGTAATGGTATGTATAATGGAAGTAATAACGAATCAATGATAGTAATCATTATGTAATGGTAATTATATATATTAAAATACATGTAACCAATAATTTTAGAAGTAATTTCTTAGATATTATAGGTTGGTAAAGAACTGAAAAAACATTCCATTTAAAAAATCAGATAATGGAATATTAATATGGAATGTTAAGAAAATGAATCCCATTCCATTTAATAAGTAAATTCATAATTAAACTAATCTATAAAATTTTTCATAGTGACAATGTCATGTATAGTAAATAATAAATATTAATTGAGTTGATGCTTAATTATTAGACGTCATGTCTAAGGCACATGAAAACCTACACCATTAATACAATTCACAAGAAAGCTTAAAACTAATAGTATAATCTTGATTAATTTGTGTAAATTATATTTCTAATTAAAACTTTTAAATAGATAGATAATGTTTATATGTTATGGTTCCCACCCCTAACAACTTGTCAAAATCATTCCTCATTTTGAATAACTGATTTAATTAATAAATAATATGATTTATCAAATATTATTATTGAATGAATAATACTGATTTATCAAAATTTCTCTACTAAATAAAATTACAATCTTGGTAAACATGGTGTGTAAAAAATATTACATGGTTTATGAAATAGTAGTTTTAATTATAAATGATATAGATAATTGGGGTAAATTAAATGATCAATGATCATTTGAATATTTCAAGGGGACAATGAAATATAAATGACGGAAGTGAATTTCATTAATGTCTTCAGTCCAATCAATCATAATTTATCTAGAATAAGAATAAATAAGCTATCTATACAAAATATCCCGAGTAAAAAATAAAGGTTTTTTTCCATTGATAATTAGAAAAATTATAAAAAGATATTTTTAAAGTAATTCTTTGGTAAAAAGTTCATTTTTTTGTGGAACAAATTGAAAATCATTTTATTTGAAAATATCTTTTTAAATAATTTTATTTCAATGAATACACCTTTAAAATTTTACATGATTCTTAAAATAAATGATGATGGTTAAATCTGCATATTCCAAAAAGGTAGAATGAACATATCCTTTTTCATTGTAAAAAATTTATAAAAGTTCTTGGGTATTAATGAGATAAGAAGGATTCATTAAAAACATTAAAAAGGTTAAAAATATATTTAATAAATCATTCCTAATGGTCAAAAACGTTTTGGAAAAAATTTCCAGGAAAAGGGTTCTTTTGATGAAAATATGTTCTTTGACTAAAGGGAGAAATGAACTTCTAGTTTCATAAAAACAATTTTCAAAACACTTTTGAGAACCAATCAGTGGAAAAATAAAAAAATTACTTGAAAAGTTTCAAGAATAACCATAGGATAAAAAAATGAAATATTTTTTTTAAATAATTGTTAAATAATTGCCTTTTATAGAAATTCCTGTGTAAAAAATCTCAAACCAAAAGGGATTGTGATGTAAACCTTAAAAAGACCATAACATTGATGAGAGAATCATGAAATGAATTGATTATGTGCTCCCTATTTAAATAAAAATAATAAATATGAAATAAAAATAGAAAATTATGAAATTGTTTACACAGACAATCTTAGTATATTAACAACAACAGTAAAGTATTATAACCAAATGAAATAAATTGGGCTATGACATTATTTTACACTTGGTAAGGCTTAATTAAATCCCTTTATTTTAAATAATAAAAATAGAAACTCATAATATCATGAAAAATGAATGAATAATTATATTAGATGTAAAAGTGTCAGTATGTTAACAATATATAATAAATAAATTTCACAACAATAATGTATATATGAAATAATGGAAATTAAGATGAAGTCACATGCTACTTGGAATTTTTTTTATAATATTACCCAAGAAATAAGTAATTTAAAATAACAATCTAAATAACATGAATAAAAATGTATTAATAATAAAAATTACAATAGGGATATTATATATACCACACAAAATAAATATTATTTGAAAATGGGGTATGCCTCATGGAGAGAAAAGTGGAACAATAATCCCTTACCTTCCATTTCCTTTTTGTTGAATGTCATTTAACATTAGGTATAATATTTTTAAAAAGTACACGAACTTATTCACAAAAAATAATCATATTTATAATTTCACATATTATCTTCTTATAAGATCACTTTATATATTTTTAAACATCCATTAATTATATTCACTATTTTACGTACTAATTTCCTAGTTTTTCAAGTACGTTTTGATGTGTTTTATTTTGTTCTTCTTGAATTGATCATGATTTAATAATATATAGTATTTAAACCATTATTAAATTAATATATAAGTTAATTATACATGTATTTATCATAATTTATAATATTCTGATATATGACGTAAAATACTCCATTCATGGAGATGGTAGCCTGTACGTACGCATAAACACAACGTTCATTTCGTTAATGTATTTAAAAGAATAAAAATTTAATCACACACATATATATATATATCTATGTGTCTGTATTATAATTCATGTAAAATATTTATGTAATATATTTCACATATGTTTATTAATATCATTTTTAATAAATTCTATGTATAATGTGAATGAATCACATCACTTTGAGGAGGCATTAGTCCACATTTCCATACATGATGCTATCATATTAAAAAACTGAAAATCATAAATTCATGTAATATATAAAAGTCAAAGAGTCATAAATATATTATAAATATAATATATATCATATTTAATCTATTTTTAATTAATAATTCCAACTATGATAAGTGGTAAAGGAAGAATGATAAATTATTATTTCACGAGACTGTAGTCTTCCATACTACCGAATGGTAATTTTTGTTACCCATTAGATGAAAGTGATTATTTGGGATGGTATGACCCTTATAATAAACAAATATTAGTTTTTTAGTATAATTATTCTATTATATAATTATTTGATAATAATAATTGAATGGTTATAGAAATAATCAAAACGACAATGACCGTTGAAGAATATTCCCTCGGTTTCAGGTAACTCCTTTTAGTTTCTACAAAATGACATCCTTGGTTAGATTTATTCCTAATGGGATGATTCTTGTATTAGAGTAAGGATGTTGGGATATTATTTTTTGTTTTTTTTCAATCCAAATTGCTTGATAGGTGTGAATTAGAGGGATAGGTTAATTTCTTTTTATAGTGGAGTCAGAGTGGCATTCTTGTTAATTTTTTAAAGGGAATTCCACCCACGTTCTTCCTATGTTGACATTCTATAACAATATTAAAAATTATATATAAGTGTTTATAAGGTATAAATATTAGCATATAATAGATTTTGTAAAATATTCTAGGGTATTTAGTCCCTTATGTTTAAGGTTTAGTCCTTTATTAAGAAATTTTTTTTCCTTAATCGCTCTAATTAATTTTAATCACATTCAATAATAATTTTGGTCAAAAAATAATTTGACAATATTTGAATTTTAAATTATTATGATTCAAAATATGCAATCCATTTTTATAAATTTCAATCTCATAAGTGGAATTATATAAAGAAAATTTAATTCCATGGATGGGACAACATGTGGGTTTTTAATGTAAATTATTTCCATAGTTTACTATGTTTTTATATTCAATTTCAAAGTGAAATTTATTGCAATGAACTAAAAAATATTAATTTATTTATTACTTATATACAATGACATTATAACAATTTTAATATATAAAATTTCTTATTTAATAAATTATAGGAAGAAGAAGTTTTGAATTCACATTCAATATTATTCACAATTCATCAAAAGATGAAACCCAACAGAAAAATATCAAAAATTCACCATAAGTGTAACGACCCAATGTTTCATTAATGGAAAATCCCTCTTGATCCAGATAAATGTTTCTTTATGAAAAATGTTTTTATAAGATGTCAACTTCTTTAGTTTAATGTTAAGATTTGTGACCGTTACTTTTATAGTCGTTGAAGAGTGATCATCTGGGTAGTTTAAATATAAGGCTTTAACGAACCAATTTTTCTACTCAGACAAAGGAAGCGATGGCCTCATCCAGTAGAATTGCCCCTTACGAAGCCCATTTGTCGGAGCTCGGAAAGGAGGTGGCGTCTTTGGAATTTTCCCTTGACCAAGCCCAAGCTGAGCTTCATCAAGTCAAGCTCGAACGTGATCGTCTACGGGAAAAATGGAAGTTGATAGAGATTACCACTCGAGCAATGTTATCCGAGCAACCCCAAGAGTCTGTCACCATTGCACACCTTACCCTTAGGACTTATGCAGCTATTTTAAGGGGTTATGTAACAAATAAGTAGCACCATGTTCATGTACATTATTTTTGTATATAATAATGAATATAATTTCTAGTCATTTTTGATGCATTGTAATTAGTTTTTAAAGTACAAATGATGTTTTTAGTTATTATTTAATTAAGAATTATATTTTATTAAATTAAAGTATTTTTGAATTAAATAATATTTTAATAAAATATTATTATTAATATTAAATTAATTTTTATTAAATATAAATGATCTTATAATTTTATGAATGCAATTAAAATTTTTATTAAGGTTTGAAAGCCATTTCTGTCAAAACCCGTGAATTTTTTTATAAATGTCGGTTTTTATTTTAAAAGTGAAAATTAACATATTTAGAAAATTATTTAGATAAAATAAATATTATTTTTGGAATCAGGACGTCGAAATTATCCAACGGTGAATTTTTCATAATTTTCTGAGATAGGCAAATTTTTGGGTAAAAATTAAATAGCATTTAAATATATAATGTGTTTTATGACATCATAATGACCCAATGGTGATGTAATAAAATACCATAATCCTTATGTTCGGCCAATATGTGTTTTATCATTAAAATAGTGAGGTTTTGGGTTTGTTTTACTCACTTTTCAAATCATTAATGGAGTCCTCAAGACTTATTCAACACTTTGCCTTTTTAAATTATTTTCCATGGGAGTGTGACTCACCTCCACATAAGCAACCCTAATTTTTTTAATATGTTCGGACCTTGGCCTTGTAAAATATTGTTTTCCTCTTTCCTTTTCCAGAAACCATGGGCAAATACCATGGGATGGTTTGTGGTTTGGATTATTTTAATATAAGGGGTCCCAAACCTAAATAATAAAGAATTCTCTCACCTTTCCTATATAAACCCACCCAAGCTCCCACTTCCTCCTCACTCAAAGCCCTTGAAGTTCGTCAAACCTCTGCCCTACTCTCTCTATAATCCTCCCAAGGTGCCCCAAGCTCCCAAGAAGCCTCTCACAAGCCTCTCTCTAGGCTTTGGAAGCACACTTCCAAGTAAGGGGTTTTCTTCCTTTCTCATTTTTTTGTCAATTTTTTTAAGTTGTATTTCCCTTTTTATCTCAATTATGAATGTTGGGGTATGGTTTCTCACCTCCCCCATACTGCCCTCTTATTGTTTGAATGATGGGAGAACCCTTTCTCTCTCATTAAATTCCTCCCATGTACACCCGTTAATATGCCGAAATTCTGAAAGGAACTTCTCTCTCTTCTTTTACATTCAAGCAATACTTTTGTATCATGAATCTAAATTCCATTTCTATTGTTGGGACATATATATATATGATCTCCTTACTGTCCATTACATGTAAATATGATGAGGAACCCCTTTCTCTCTCATCAACTTTTTTTTTATGAATTCTTATGTCACGCCGTTACGCTGCCGAAATCGCACCGATTTTCTAAGCCAATGTCTTTGTGTAGTGAATACCATGCCCATTTCTCCATCAAGGGTATTCACCTTTATGCACATTTACATATTGATTATAAAGTTTAATGTATGAATTCCATATTACTTTATCGTGGAAGAAATGATTATGTTTTATGAATCCATGTTTTATGATCCATGTGGCACACTTATGCATGAAATGAAATGTTTAAGAAGGGTGCACCCTTTATAGCGCTCCAATGCATTGGGTAAAGTATAGTATCATGATACGTCATGTGCAATGAGTGTTGACTCATGCTAATTCAAGTGCAACGAGGGTTTACTCGTGCTTCAAGTGCAATGAGGGTTTACTCATGCTCCATGTGCAATGAGACTTGGCTCATGCTAATTCAATGTTAAGTGTTGTTGCCACATTTCCATGTTATGATTATCATGTTTTATCATGACTTTATGTTCATGTATCTCTTATGCTCTATTGATATGCCTATTTCCTAACATGTATTGTACTCCTCATGTTATTCATTATGTACTCCCTTACTGGGCTTTATAGCTCACCCTTTTCTTATGCATGTCCTCAGGTTATCCCATGCAATGCTAAGTACAAAGGAATGTAGTGGTCATGTAAAGGAAGTTTTCAATAAGGATGTTGTATTTAAAGTTTAAAGTTTTTATGTAATGATCCTAAGCCCCAAAGACACTAAACCTCTCAATCTTCTTTGTTGTATCAAGTGAAGTTTTATGTAATAAAGCATGTTTAAGTTGTAATAAAAAGCAGGGTTGTCATAGTTGGTATCAAAGGATAGGTTTAGTTATTTTTGGGATTAGGAAACCCTAGTAAAGCCTTAGATACAAGACTAAGCATAATAAAAACATCCCTAAGTTTTGGTAAATACTAAGTAAGTGTTTTATTAAACAAATACATCCCTGTCTGGATACGAGCAGGTAGAGGCGGCTCTAGCACAGATGTATCCTAGGGGTAAAACCCGAAAACACCGCATTGAGCTAGACTCGAACGGGAACTGGTGCACGACAACGGGCCTTGCTGCACTCTTGGTTACGACACTCCCGAGGGATATGTTTTGATAAATTCACAATCTTAGTATGAACCCTTATTAAGGGAAAAATGCCCCTAAGAATATATGTTAGAAGGAAGATCAGTAAAAGCCTGGATTGAATCCTATAGACTCATGAGTTAAAGAGATTAAAGTTTATTTATAAGTCATCAACTTTTGTCTTTGGATTACCCTTTATGTGTTACCCATAACTTTCCTTTTATTCCATCCAATGGCCGGTAATAGGAGAACTTGGGCTAACAACCGTTGTGAAGATCAGTGTGATGATTGTACTTATGAGATGCCCAATCCAATGGGAGCGGGAATCGCGAACTTTGTCACGCTTCTCTCTCAGCTAACTCAAGTTTTGAATAGAAACACCGGTCAAGAGGAACGTTCAACCCCCCCTAAGAAAGAACAAGTCGCTATTGAAAGCTTCATGAGACAAAGGCCTCCTAATTTTAGTGGATCATCTGATCCCACGATTGCTGAACAATGGATCAACTCCATTGAAAAGATATTCTCCATACTCAAATTCTATGAAAAAGAGAAGGTTCTCCTGGCGTCCTATCGTATGGAGGGTGAAGCTGATCAATGGTGGACGTTGATCAAAAATACGAAGCCTGAGGAGGAGATCGAGGCTTTGGAATGGATGGTATTCCGGAAGATGTTTTTCGATAAATATTTTCCATGCACCCTCCGTCTTAAGATGGAAAGGGACTTCCTTTCCCTCAAGCAGAAAGATGAGGAATCTGTGGGAGCGTACGAGGAAAACTTCACAAGGCTTTCACGATACGCTTCCGGCATTGTCGTTACCCCCGAATTCAAGGTTGACCGCTTCTTTGGTGGGCTGAAGCCTAGCTTGCAGAAAGCATTAGCGATCCGTGACTTCGACAGCTATGAGGAAATTGTCCGATGTGCCCTCAAGGTTGAAATGGAGATCGGAGAATCACAGGGGTATCATGGGGACAAGAAGCGGAAGGTGGACTTCAATGCTGGTGTTCCGATGGATAAATCCAACGACGCTAAGAAATTCCAGCACCCCACTTGCCAAAAGTGTGGAAAAAAGCACCCTGGAAATTGCCTAAGGGGGACAAGAAAATGCTTCAAGTGTGGAAGAGAAGGGCACCTAGCTGTTAACTGTCAGTAAGAAGGACCCGCGGCTGCGACGGAGGGGAGGAACGCTCCGTTCGAACCTCAACACGTTGTTCAATGCTTCAAATGCAAAGAACCGTGTCATTTTGCGAATCAGTGCCCTAATCCAAGGGTTATCGGAGGCAATCAACAACCTCCAAGACAGCAAGGAAGAGCTTTTTCCATCACTTCTGTCGAAGTGAACCCCGACAACGAAGTGGTGACAGGTACGCTAGTTATTCATTCAATAAAAGCGAACGTACTTTTTGATTCAGGTTCTACGCATTCTTTTATATCTCAAAAGTTTAGTAGAACAATCCCTGCACCACCACAAATCATGGAAGTAAAGATGTCAGTGAGTACGGAAAATGGGGCAATCATTGCATCCCATGAGTATAAGTCCTCCCCTATTATAATCTGTGGATTGAATTTCCCGGTGAACCTCGTCATACTCCCTTTGGTGGAATTTGATGCAATTCTTGGCATGGATTGGCTTTCCTTATATAGAGCCAACATAAATTGCGGGAGAGGGAAATCACACTCCATATGGAGAATAGACCCCCGATTCTTTACAAGTTTTAGGAGGAAGATGAATCTCCTTTAGCTCCATCATCTCAAGCATGGATATTACTGCCTTATGAGCACACATATCTGGCTCAGATGATTGAGTCCAAGGAAGAAACCACCCTTGAAGAAATGCCTATTGTGAGGGAATTCGCTGAAGTATTTCCCGAGGAACTTCCTGGTCTTCCTCCAAGAAGAGATGTTGAGTTCTCAATTGAACTTATACCTGGGGCGCTACCAATATCCAAGACTCCATATAGAATGGTTGTGGTTGAGCTTGAAGAACTGAAGAAACAACTATAGGAGAATCTGGATAAAGGGTTTATACGCCCAAGTGCATCACCATGGGGTGCACCAGTCCTCTTCGTCAAGAAGAAGGATGGGTCAATGCGGCTTTGCATCGAATATCGTGAACTTAACAAAATCACGATAAAGAACAAGTATCCTCTCCCAAGAATCGATGACTTTTTTGATCAGTTGCGTGGAGCAAAATACTTCTCCAAGGTCGACTTGCGGTCGGGATATTATCAAGTAAGGGTGAAGAAGGAAGATATCCCCAAGACTACTTTTCGTACAAGGTACGAGCACTATGAATTCATAGTAATGCCTTTTGGACTCACCAATGCTCCAGCAATATTCATGGACTTGATGAATAGAGTCTTTAGAGATTACCTAGATAAATTTGTGGTAGTCTTTATAGATGATATTCTAATATACTCCAAAACCAAGGAGGACCATGAGGAGCATTTAAGAACTGTACTGGAGACATTGCGCAAGGAGAAGCTCTATGCCAAGTACAGCAAGTGTGAGTTCTGGTTGAAGGAGGTCTCATTCATGGGCCATATCATCACAAGCAATGGGATATCTGTGGACCCCTCCAAAACAGATGCAATTGAGGGATGGCCGAGGCCAACATCGGTAACTGATATCCGTAGCTTCTTGGGGTTAGCTGGATATTATCGACGATTTGTGAGAAACTTCTCACGATTTTCCAACCCTCTAACCAAGCTAACTCGAAAGGGAGTAAAGTTTTCTTGGAGTCATGAATGCGAAGAAAGCTTCCAGGAGTTGAAAAGGAGGCTTATCACTGCACCTGTGCTCACTTTACCCACAAGTGGGGAGATTTTTGTGGTATTCAGTGATGCATCAAAGAAGGGCTTAGGATGTGTGCTGATGCAGAATGATAAAGTGATATCCTATGCCTCAAGACAGTTGAAAATCCATGAGAGAAACTATCCAACGCATGATCTGGAGTTGGCGGCGGTGATCTTTGCCTTGAAAATCTGGCGGCATTATCTCTATGGAGAGAAATGTGAGATATATACTGACCACAAGAGTCTTAAATATATATTCACACAGAAAGAGATTAATATGCGCCAGAGAAGATGGATAGAGCTCATAAAGGATTATGACTGTTCAATACATTACCACCCTGGGAAGGCGAACAAGGTGGCGGATGCCCTAAGTAGAAAGGATCTAGCAATTCTATCAATGATGAGAATTGAGAAGGATCCAATCTTCTTAGACTTGATGAAGATGGACGTGGGAATCATAAAGAAGGAACATCATCAATCCTTTCACAAATGATTGCTCAACCATCTCTTTTGGAAAGGTTAAAGGATGCTCAAAAGGATGATGCGAGAATCCAAGAAAAAGTGGAAGCTATCAAAAAGGGAAAATCCTCAGAGTTTAATGTTAATGAAGAAGGAATTGTGCGGTTTGGGAAAAGACTATGTGTCCCATCAAGTTCGGAGCTGAAGAAGGAACTTTTGGATGATGCACATAGTTCAAATTTCTCTATTCACCCAGGGAGCACAAAGATGTATCGAGATCTCCGAGAAAACTTTTGGTGGGATAATATGAAGAAGGAGATCGCCGAATATACATCAAAGTGCCTTGTGTGTCAGCAAGTGAAGGCAGAGAGGCAGAAGTCTAAGGGGATGATGCAACCATTTCCCATACCAGAATGGAAATGGGAGAACATCACCATGGACTTTGTCACTGGACTTCCAAGGACATCCAAAAGAAACAATGCAATCTGGGTTATTGTGGATCGTCTTACAAAGACTGCACACTTCATTGCTATTCGAGAGGATTTCTCTTTGGATCAACTGGCACGGATATATATCAGGGAAGTGGTACGGTTGCATGGAGTACCACTATCTATTGTGTCTGACCGAGATCCAAGATTTACCTCTAAGTTTTGGAAGAGTCTTCAACATGCTCTGAATACTGAACTGAACTTCAGTACGGCCTATCATCCTCAAACTGATGGCCAATCCGAGCGGACTATCCAAACACTTGAGGATATGTTGAGAGCGTGCTCAATGGACTTTAAAGGAGGATGGGATCAACATCTTCCTCTATTTGAGTTCTCTTATAATAATAGTTTCCACTCGAGCATACAAATGGCACCATATGAATCCTTGTATGGGAAAAGGGGTAGAACACCGGCATGTTGGGATGAGGTCGGTGAACGTAAGCTGCTTGGACCAGAAATGGTCGAAGAAATGGTGGAGAAGGTGAAAACCATTCAGCAGCATATCAAGGCAGCCCAAAGTCGACAGAAGAGTTATGCAGATAATCGTCGACGAGACCTTGAGTTTAAAGTCGGAGACATGGTGTTTTTACGCATATCTTCGTGGAAGAAGGTCATGAGGTTTGGAAAGAAAGGGAAGTTAAGTCCAAGGTACATCGGCCCATTCGAGATTCTTGATCGTGTTGGGGCTGTGGCCTATCTACTAGCACTTCCACCTACTATGGCCAAGGTGCATGATGTCTTCCATGTATCCCTCTTAAGGAAGTACATACCAGACCCTTCACATGTACTCTCTTCCGAGGTGGTACAATTAGAAGACGATCTTTCTTATGAGGAGCAACCAGTGAAGATATTAGATCGTAGAGAAAAAGTTCTACGAAATAAGACAATGCCCCTCGTCAAGGTGTTGTGGAGAAACCACAAGTTTGAAGAAGAAACTTGGGAGTCGGAGGATATGATGAAGCTAAGTTACCCACATTTGTTTTAGTGTGGGAAAAGGAAAATTTCGAGGGAGAAATTTCTTAAGGGGGGAATGTTGTAACGACCCAAAGTTTCATTAATGGAAAATCCCTCTTGATCCAGTTAAATGTTTCTTTATGAAATTTTTTTTTATAAGATGTCAACTTCTTTAGTTTAACGTTAAGATTTGTGACCGTTACTTTTATAGTCGTTGAACAGTGATCATCTGGGTAGTTTAAATATAAGGCTTTAACGAACCAATTTTTCTACTCAGACAAAGGAAGCGATGGCCTCATCCAGTAGAATTGCCCCTTACGAAGCCCATTTGTCGGAGCTCGGAAAGGAGGTGGCGTCTTTGGGCTTTTCCCTTGACCAAGCCCAAGCTGAGCTTCATCAAGTCAAGCTCGAACGTGATCGTCTACGGGAAAAATGGAAGTTGATAGAGATTACCACTCGAGCAATGTTATCCGAGCAACCCCAAGAGTCTGTCACCATTGCACACCTTACCCTTAGGTCTTATGCGGCTATTTTAAGGGGTTATGTAACAAATAAGTAGCACCATGTTCATGTACATTATTTTTGTATATAATAATGAATATAATTTCTAGTCATTTTTGATGCATTGTAATTAGTTTTTAAAGTACAAATGATGTTTTTAGTTATTATTTAATTAAGAATTATATTTTATTAAATTAAAGGATTTTTGAATTAAATAATATTTTAATAAAATATTATTATTAATATTAAATTAATTTTTATTAAATATAAATGATCTTATAATTTTATGAATGCAATTAAAATTTTTATTAAGGTTTGAAAGCCATTTCGGTCAAAACCCGTGAATTTTTTTATAAATGTCGGTTTTTATTTTAAAAGTGAAAATTCACATATTTAGAAAATTATTTAGATAAAAAAAATATTATTTTTGGAATCAGGACGTCGAAATTATCCAACGGTGAATTTTTCATAATTTTCTGAGATAGTCAAATTTTTGGGTAAAAATTAAATACCATTTAAATATATAATGTGTTTTATGACATCATAATGACCCAATGGTGATGTAATAAAATACCATAATCCTTATGTTCGGCCAATATGTGTTTTATCATTAAAATAGTGAGGTTTTGGGTTTTTTTTACTCACTTTTAAAAGCATTAATGGAGCCCTCAAGACTTATTCAACACTTTGCCTTTTTAAATTATTTTCCATGGGAGTGTGACTCACCTCCACATAAGCAACCCTAATTTTTTAATAAGTTCGGACCTTGGCTTTGTAAAATATTTTTTTCCTCTTTCCTTTTCCAGAAACCATGGGCAAATACCATGGGATGGTTTGTGGTTTGGATTATTTTAATATAAGTGGTCCCAAACCTAAATAATAAAGAATTCTCTCACCTTTCCTATATAAACCCACCCAAGCTCCCACTTCCTCCTCACTCAAAGCCCTTGAAGTTCGTCCAACCTCTGCCCTACTCTATCTAGAATCCTCCCAAGGTGCCCCAAGCTCCCAAGAAGCCTCTCACAAGCCTCTCTCTAGGCTTTGGAAGCACACTTCCAAGTAAGGGGTTTTCTTCCTTTCTCATTTTTTTGTCAATTTTCTTTAAGTTGTATTTCCCTCTTTATTTCAATTATGAATGTTGGGGTATGGTTTCTCACCTCCCCCATACTGCCCTCTTATTGTTTGAATGATGGGAGAACCCTTTCTCTCTCATTAAATGCCTCCCATGTACACCCGTTACTATGCCGAAATTTTGAAAGGAACTTCTCTCTCTTCTTTTACATTCAAGCAATACTTTTGTATCATGAATCTAAATTTCATTTCTATTGTTGGGACATGTATATATATGATCTCCTTACTGTACATTACATGTAAATATGATGAGGAACCCCTTCCTCTCTCATCAACATTTTTTTTATGAATTCTTATGTCACGCCGTTACGCTGCCGAAATCGCACCGATTTTCTAAGCCAATGTCTTTGTGTAGTGAATACCATGCCCATTTCTCCATCAAGGGTATTCACCTTTATGCACATTTACATATTGATTATAAAGTTTCATGTATGAATTCCATATTCCTTTATCGTGGAAGAAATGATAATGTTTTATGAATCCATGTTTTATGATCCATGTGGCACACTTATGCATGAAATGAAATGTTTAAGAAGGGTGTGCCTTTTATAGCGCTCCAATGCATTGGGTAAAGTATAGTATCATGATACGTCATGTGAAATGAGTGTTGACTCATGCTAATTCAAGTGAAACAAGGGTTTACTCGTGCTTCAAGTGCAATGAGGGTTTACTCATGCTCCATGTGCAATGAGCCTTGGCTCATGCTAATTCAATGTTAAGTGTTGTTGCCACATTTCCATGTTATGATTATCATGTTTTATCATTCCTTTATGTTCATGTATCTCTTATTCTCTATTGATATGCCTATTGCCTAACATGTATTGTACTCCTCATGTTATTCATTATGTACTCCCTTACTGGGCTTTATAGCTCACCCTTTTCTTATGCATGTCCTCAGGTTATCCCATGCAATGCTAAGTACGAAGGAATGTAGTGGTCATGTAAAGGAAGTTTTCAATAAGGATGTTGTATTTCAAGTTTAAAGTTTTTATGTAATGATCCTAAGCCCCAAAGACACTAAACCTCTCGATCTTCTTTGTTGTATCAAGTGAAGTTTTATGTAATAAAGCATGTTTAAGTTGTAATAAAAAGCAGGGTTGTCATAATAAGATATATTTTTTAATATTAATAAATGAAGATCATTTTAAAATATCTAATTTATAAAATTTCCATAATTTGGATTTGAAATTTCTTTCTCCGGTACAAGGCTGTAAAACTACCTTTTTAAGAATATAGGATTTTACGTATAGAATTGTGTTTGTACTCATATTATTCTTCTAAAATTATTTGTAATAATATAATAAATATTTGATTGAAAATATTTTTTCATTAATATCATTCACATGGTTTAATTAATTTAATTTATTTGGATAAACAAATTTTTGTACTTGAAAAACATATCATTTATATTCAGTCGGTTTTTATATTCATTTTTATTTAATTGGAATCCAATGAACTAATATTATATTTGTGTATACTAGACATTTTAATAATTTAGTTACTAATATTTAGAAAATCTTATTTAAATGATTCTTTATATCTTATTAAATCAAATAATAATGTTTTAATATTGTTATTATCGTTTGGTAAAACTCAGTATTGCTTCTAATGCAATTTTTCGAAGAATTTTTTCATTATGTGTAACATATGATAACTCATAATTGCATTAATTTCATGATATATCACAGATTTATCTTAATTGAATTAGTAATTATGTTTTTATGTCTGTAGTTATTATATTTCCTTACATTCTTGGTGTTGCATGGTATACACATTATCAAATAAAAGATACTTATTTAATAAATATTAGTGTTACATTCTCCACACCTTAATTAAATTAGATAATAAAAATTTTAAATTGATTTTTGAAATATAGGGTTTGATATATGAAAATTACATTGTTGAAATCCCACATCCTTAAAAGAGTTAATAAAATATCCTATTAATAATTGATTATTATAAGTACATTGTCACATGGAATAATATATAACTTAGTCCCGAATAAAAAATTAGGGGAAAGTAGATATATGGACTTGGAAGAAAATAATAACTATTTATTGGGATTGATTGAGGTCATTAGTCACAAAAAGGTTAATTATTAATGGAAATTTTAGGGCCTCAATGTTATAGATCCATGTTGATTTGAAGGACCATCATTTCAATAAAAGCTTAGGAGTTACGATAACAATTTTTTTAAAAGATATTTTTCTTAATGTTGAAGAATTATTTAAATGACCAATAATTTAGAGAATCATACTTAATTAATATATCTTTATAATTTTTTTTCATGCATTATTTGTGATTTGATCAATTTTCATTTCATTCATTTCATCAAGAAATGGATATCCAAAAATTTACATTCATATGTGATGCACTAAAAAACCAATTTAATCGATCTTAAGGTTCCTAAAAGAGTGAAACGTGATTCCACTTGCCTATAACTATTTTCAAAATCCATCATTATTAATACATTAATGTATGTACCTATGTAATGATTATATATATTCATCATTAATATTTATTTGTCAAATTGTTTAGATAAAAGCAATGAGACACTGACATAGACATCACATAGTCCAATGGTGTGTGTGAAACCGTTATCATCCTTTTATAATTGGTTCGAGTCGCACAAAATTTCCAGAAATGATGTGTTGTCACCTTGCATATAAGTTTTCCTTTTATAAAACCATATTAAAATAATTTCCTAAATAATTATTATGAACATACATAATGTTATATTAATTATTAAGTATCCTTTTTAACAATGATTTTCAATACTACACAAATAAATAAATACTTCATATACTTTATTTATAAATAGTTGTTTCCTTCTTATATGATTTATCTTATGTAATTTATTGTACTATTCTATTGAAATGATTTATAATTATTGATAATTAAAATGGAAATTATTCAAAAAATATCCCCCAGGAGTCTGAATACAAATTTATAATATGACCCATTTTCATTAACTGAGATATTCTTGAGTCAAAACTAATTCACCTTTTTAGATTATTTACCCCTAAGTATATCTAAGACAGAACCATACCCAAATTTTATATCATGGTAGTGATGTATTTCTAGAAATACAGGAATAATCTACACCTTAATAAAAATCTATTATGTTCTTATATAGTGATCATCAAATCCTGTCTTCGGGTTATGTTCTATAACAAATGTTTTGACAAATCTATCTCCCATGGTTTCTATTAAATCTACTCTAATACCAACTATATTTTAGAAAACCGAGAAAACATAATGCATATTTCTTGTAACCATTATATTGTAATATGATATAAGTAAATTTCATCCCAAAGTACTGAACAGTTTAGTTGTCTTAGTAAACAAGATAAATAATGGGTAAAATTATCAACATAATTTTTTTCCTTTCAAAGATTATATTCCATCTAGAGTATCCATGTACAACATTCTTCTCAAATGTTATGGAATCATGGGTGAAATGAAACTCAATAAGGGTTTCCTCAAATTCAATGTAAGGGTATGTATAGTGGAAGAAATAATAAATCAATGAAAATAATCATTATTCAAGGTACATAACTAGACATGCTTTCCACATAATAAATAAACTAAGAATAATGTGCCCAAATAGTATAGAAATTTAAATAACTAAAAACACATTCCTTGTAAATATACTGATAATGAAAAATTATTATCGTAAGGTACAAAACTGAAAAAATATGCACTTTTTTCAATAAAATATGATTGAAAAACATCCATATATTTTTTCTAGTGAAAATAAAATGGATAAAAAGTAACGAATATTAATGAATGAAATTCTTAATTGTTGGAAATTATTTCTGAGACACATGAAAACCTATACCCTCAAGACCATTCATAATAATGTTTAAAACTATGGGAAGAAACCTTTTTAGTTTTCAAAACGTATTTTTCTTTGAATGTTATATTATTTAGTAGGGAAGTATTGATAAATCATTATTATTAATTCAATAATTATATTTTACAAGGATTATTTTTATTGATTTAATCAACTATTCAATATGAGGATTATTTGGACATGAAGTGATGAATGAGGATCATAATTTATATATCCCCTAGATGCATCAATTGTTTATCATTAGAAAAATACGTTGTGAAAACTAAAAAGGTTTTCTGAGACACATGAAAACCTATACCATCAAGACCATTCATAATAATGTTTAAAACTATGGGAAGAAACATTTTTAGTTTTCACAACATATTTTTCTAATGATAACCAATTGATGCATCTAGGGGATATATAAATTATGATCCTCATTCATCACTTAATGTCCAAATAATCCTCATTTTGAATATTTGATTAAATCAATAAAAATAATCCTTGTAAAATATAATTATTGAATTAATAATAATGATCTATCAATACTTCCCTACTAAATAATATAACATTCAAAGAAAAAACTATATGTAATAATGTTATATGAAATTATAAATATTCATATAAAAGATAAATGATATGGATAATAATGGGAAATTAATTTTAAAGTGATCATTTTAATTTTTTAAGGGACCACAAAAAATTAATCCTCGAAGCTAATTCCAACACAATCCTTAGAAAAATCAATCATAAATAATCTGAAGGAAGAATAAAAACTGTATCAATAAAAATTTTCCCATGTTGAGTAAAAATAAATGGTTTTTATCATGGATGAATGAAAATAATATAAAAATAACTTTAAATATGTTCTTAAAGAAAATATCTTTTTTATTTTGAAAAAAATTGAATTAAAATTCTTTGAAAATAACTTTTGAAAAAATTTTCCTTAAAATATTATCCATTAGAACTTTCAAATGATGTTTTCATGAAATTATGGCTGTTAAATTCCTGCATGTCATTCATGATAAAGATAATATTAATTTTTAATGATAATATGGTCATAATATTTTTTTGGTTTGAAAGTTACAATAATATTTCATTAGGAACATTTTTGAATTCATAAAGTGTAAAAATTTCATTATAATATATTTTTTCAATGTAAAAAACATTTTCTAAAACATTTTTAGGAATTTGGGATTTTTTAAACAAAGTAGTATCTTTGAAAAAATGAATAAAATGAAGTCGGTATTTCATGAAATTTATTTATAAAATAGTTTTCATACCAAAACGATGAAAACAATTGTACTGTTACTTGAAATGATTCATGAATAATCATTGGAGGATAAATTTAAAGGGATTATTAAATAATTATCATATAATTTACTTTAATGGAAATTCATCTATAAACAATATAGAAAAAAATTCAATTATTAATTAAGTAAATGAATATAAAATAATATTTATGTGATAAAAAATAAATTTATAAATTATGTGAGTGAAATGAAAATCCAAATAAAACAAGTGGAAATATAAAAATATAATTTAAATATTTATGATAAAAATAATATAAGAATATCAACGACAATGAGGATATAGTATAACCTAGAGAAAGATATTTTGTTACGAAATCATTTTCCCCATGGAAAAAAATATATCCATTCCCATTTGATGGAATAATTCAAAATGAAACTAATAATTTTAGGAACAATTAATTATTATATATAAGAAATTATTTTCACAATAATAATGTATGTATCAATGAATAGAAATTTAGATGAAGACCCTAACTACATGGAAATGTTTTATTTACAATCCCTGTGAAAGAAATATATTAAAATGACACTATAAATACCATGAGGATAAATATATTGAGGATCTAAAATAAAATACGGTTAGTATATACACCACACAAAATAAATAACTACATTAAATGGTCTATTTATCTCCAAATAAAAAACAACGTAAGAATCCATTATCATGTGTCTTTGTTCAAGTGATCATCCTTTAACTTCATGTACAATGGCATTAAAATTTCAAATACATATAATAGAACAATAATCTTATTTATAATTTCATATATTATCTTTATATAATATCTCATTACTCATATGTTATCAATCATTCAATATTTCAATTATTTCATGTATTACTTTCCTTGTGTTCTCAGAATGTTTGTACTATTTATTTTAATTATTCATACATTTTTCATGGATTCATAATTATCCATGATTTAATCCATTATTTAATTATCATATATATTCAGTATAAATTTATTTAATATTATCCATAATACATGTAGAGATGGAATGAAATTCACCGTTTATAGATATGACAGGTTGTATGTACGCACCAACAATACATTCATTTCTTTTCCATATTTAAAATAATGAAAAGTAAATGATATGTATATATATTATAATTAAATTATCATATTAATGTCATATATTTCACATATGGTTATTAATACACATTTTAATAAATTCTATGTAATTTTTGAACGAATCACTTCTCTTTGGGGAGGCAATTGTCCACCCTTCCACAAATGATGTTATTGTATTCCCACAAAATGGATGGAATAATGATATGTGTTAAATAAAAATAATAGAATCATAATTAAATTATAAATATCATATATATTATATATTTATATATGATAGTGATAGTGTTAAATGATAGTTTTTTCATTATAATTCTCACTATTAGAGGTTGTAAAGGATGAATGAACAATCAATGTTTTGTGAGGCGATAGTCCGACGTACAAATTAATGATGTTTTATTTACCCATTAGATGGAAGTGTGAAAAAAATATAGTTAAAACCCTAATAATAATAAAAATATGTTTATTTAGGATACAATTATTATTATATAATAATGTAATAAGAAAAATTGAATGTTTTCAGAAATAAATAAAATGAGAGTGATCGTTGAAGAGTGTTACATCATTTTCAGGTTACTCTTTTTGGTTTATACCAAAAGACAACCTTGGCTCTATTAATGCCAAAATTTATAATTTTATTACTAGTGTAAGGATGTTAGGTGATTATTTTATTAGATTTTGGGTTATCCAATTGTCTTGAAAGATATAAATATGCAGGAGGTGTGAGTGCCTTTTTATAGTGGAGGAAGAGTGGAATATTTGTAAATTTATAAATGGGAATTACAACAAAACAATTTCCACGTAAAATTGAATCAAATAATTATAGAAAACATATTCAATGGACTATTGGGTATAATTATGAATATAAAATTGATTTGAATATATCATGTGTCATCTTCATCTTATGTTTAAGGATTAGTTATTTTTCAGCTAATTTTTCATTTAATCACTGTAATTAAATTTAGTCACATTCATTTATATTGTTAGTAAAAAACATTTAAACTTATTAGAAATTATAAAGTATGATTATTACAATTATGGAATCCATTTTTTAAAATTCTAATCACATGAGTGGCGGTACTTAATTTAAATTTCATCACATTGACCAGAAGAAAAACATATGTTCAAAAGATTATTGTGTTTTTATATAACATTTTAATTAGAAATTCATTCCAATGGCATAAATTTTATGGTCTAAATTATAATTTATATAATTTTAATTTAATATAAATTTAATATATAATATATCCTTATGATTAAATTAGACAAAAAAGTAGTTCTGAATTATATTTCAATATTTTTTACTATTCATCAAAAGATGAAACCACAAAAAAGTAAAAAAATATTTACCCTAAGGTAATTTTTTGCTATTATTAAAAAAATATGATTACTGTTATATATTACATTTATAATGTTCCAAAAAATTAATTTAATTTAGGATTCTCATTAAAATTTTGTAAGAGTTCTTTTATAAAAATACACTTTTTATATATAAAATTTGGGGTTTTCTCATATTATTCCTATAAAATAAAATAGAGTAATATAACAAATATTTTATTCAATATTTATGTTTTATTAATATCATTAAATATTAGTAATTAAATTTTTTTATTTTTATAATTAAACTCCTTTGTTATCATAAAAACATTTCAATTATATTCATATAGGTTTTATATTATTCTTAATTAATTGTTAACCTATAAATTCATCTCATTTTAATGTAAACAATATATTTTAATTACTTATTTAATACTATTTATAAACTATAATTTAATGGAAGGTTTTATCTTATCATATTAAATATTAATGTATTTATAATATATATTTTTTCAGTAAAAACTTTTTCTTGCGGGAAACCTAAGCTATCGAAGAACGTATCCATATTATGTAACACAAGATAATTAAGTAGTTTTTGAATTTAAATATATATCAAATATTTAATTTATTTAAAATATTAAATATATTATAATACCTAGGTATATTATACTCCCTTACTTTCTTGGTGTTGCATGTCATACATATTATCAGATAAATTTTACTCATATGATTTTCATAGTTTTACATAATTATTTATATATATTAATATAATTAAATAAAATAATTACAATGAATTCTAAATAGATGTAATATAAATATAATAATATTATTAAACATTATATATATGGTTAATAACTTCAATATAATCCACTGACTATTAATAATAATTTGACAATAAAAAATGGCCAGTTTAATCAAAATTATAAAAAACCCCTCTATTTAAATGTTATGTTGGTATAGTGTTCCCCTAATTGGGTATAAATTGATCCATAGTTCAATTTTCTTGAATGAACTCCTTTCAGGTTATTTCAATTATTAGAAAAAATATCTCTGTGTATTTTATTCGAATTAACCTTAGCATCCCAATATTTTCATATATAAATATGATAATTATTAGATGATTATTTAGTATATAACATTACAATACGTGACATAACTAGAATGTTTTTGTGTATTTTGATAATTTTATAAATAAATAAATTAAATGTAATTGACATAACTCATTTTCCACTTATTTCATCATATCTAGAACCCAACTTATACATATCATACTTAAGACCATTCATCATATCATGGGGGAGGAAATATAATAACATATAAACTCATGTGTTTAGTATGGGTAAATAGGGTAGATATTGGTTACAATTTATTTATATTAGGAGAACAATGGTATGAGAGTATTACATTATCCTTTGAAAACCAAACCCACCACTCCATATATCAAAATACTAACTTATTGAATGAATTTGATTAGTTTATAAGGCATGAATATAAAAGAAATCAAGTAATATAATTCATGAGTAAAACATTTTTAGAATATCATTTCATTAAATAATTGAATAAAGTTTAGAATGATCACAATCATTGAAGTATTATGTCAAGGATACCTACCAATATATTAATAACAAGGTAGGCATAAGATAGTTGTTGGTGTTCATAATCTATGTTAGTGATATCCTCTCCTGAAACTTTTTTGGGCTTGGTATAACCTCATGTGTACCAACTTTTGGGATTTGAATAACCTCCCATGTACCATCGTTTGAGCTTGAGATAACCTCATGTTTACCCTTTGAGCTCATAAAACAATAATAATTACCTAATCCATTTGAGGGCTACATAATCTTGAGTTAGGAAATATTAATATAATATTCCATTCATAAACATTCCACAATATCATAAAATATTAATAATATCATCCTAGAATAACATTTGAAAAATTTAATAATTTCCAAAAAATCTATTCAATATAATCATAAAATATTATTATTTTTAATATTGATTTTTTCATTGAATCATATCAACATTCAATCATAATTAACATCATATATTTTATTATAGATAAAAATGACATTAAAATATCACTGAAATATTTCATTTGGAAAATACCATTTTCAATTTGGAATTAAACATTTATAATAAAAAAATTAAAAATATCATGGAATTTTTTTGGAAAATAACTATAGAAACATTTAAATGTTTTTTCAATAAAATAAGTTGTCACGATGGTGGGAAATTATATTCATGAAGATTATATTGAGAAAAATATTTCATTCTGATATTTAATAAAAAATTTAAAGTACCAGATTCATAAAATGACATGATGCTTCCTTTGAAACATTTTAACAAAATTAAATAAGCTGGGAAAAAATAATTTATATAATAATTGGATAACATAAAAAAAATTCATGAACCCATTTTGTAGAAAACATGTACAATTATGAAATATATTCCTAACCAATGTGAAAATAAAGTTTGTTTTTCTTATAAACATTTTCCAATCATTATTATTACCGAAGATAGGATAATGGTAGTTTTTCATAAATATTTAATAAATAAACATTGTAGAATAAAATATTGGGTTTAATTTGATGAATATATTATAATTTCACTCAAAGTAAATTTAATCAATAATAATCCTAATTTTGATGAGATTTTAAATTAAATCCCATACATCAAGTTATGTCTTACTTTAGAACGAGTTTGAAACTATTATACAATAAATTAATATTTACAATTAAAATATTCCAATCCCATACTCATATTTTTCATTATATATATGATTTTCATTCAATATTTCATTCCCATATTATTAAAAAAATATTAATTAAAATCATTGTTTATGGTTGTAATTGTTTTGATTTTTTCTTGAATGTTTTAGTTCAGAAGTTTTTTCCCTTGTACATGGATTATGTTTATGAAATATCCATAATGTTAATATTGTCATAATTATCATATTTAATAATTATATACTCCTTTATAATGATTAATATAGAGAGATAATGAAAAATGATTTATATCACTTCATGAAGATGGTTGTTTTTATCAACTCATAACTGATGATTATACTTTTTTATGGATGGAATGAGTGAAAGGAAAATAATAATTAACACTTCCAATATAAAAATTATATAAATATATCATGTATATTCATTTAATATATCATTATTACCATCCATAAAAAGTAAAAAATAAAAATGAATCACCGCTGTTTGGGAATTTGGTAGTCCAATCATACACACATGAAACATTGTTCTTTTTAATGAATGGAAAGGTACGATAGTAAAAAAAAGTTATTAGAATTATAAAAATATAATTATTTCATAACGAAATAAAAAAATTAAATTCATTAAAATATCCCGAAATGGATTATGGTGATGGATAATGAATAATATCACTATGCGGGGCATTAGACCACTCATGTGCATGATCAATACTTTTGCATTTTTATTTTGTGGATCAAATTATAAAATTGGATGATAAATAATCAAAATAAAATAAATTATATTAAAAAAACCTTATTTTATAATAGATACCAAATATTAAAAGGATGTCAAATAAGAAAGAATATTAAAAGTACTCAATTAAGAGTTATACCTCTTTGTTGAAAACCCTTTTTTGTATTGATCCTTAAAGTGTGAATGTATAGTAATTTTTAATCACCCAAGGATATATGAAGTTTATATATAACCTTGGAAGATATTATTTTTAGTGAGTGTTGGTATATAAGTCTTATGAAATGTTGATAAAAAAGGAAATGTGGTATCTGTTTATAAAGGAGGGAAATAACACATTTGGAATTACATGAAGGATTAAATAATATATATTTATCATGATCTTTTAGGGTGGAATAGAGACATAAATAATTAAATTATAAGAAGTTATAGGGTGAATATAAACTCATAAAATCACATTAATTCATGTTGTGGACACATTTTACCCCGTATCTTTTAGTTAAGCCATTATAAGCACATTTTAACATAATCCTTTATAACATAACATTTTACCATGATAAAAAATTATATGAACAAAAAAACATATATTATAGAAAATATTTATATTATTAATAAATTTTTTTTATCTATTTTATTTTATTCAATTTTTTATGTATAATAAATTATTTTTAATATATGAACAAGAAACACATGACTTTTTTATAGAAAATAATCATTTTAAGAGTATAAATAATTTTACATTGAAATAAATAAGTAAGATGGTTTTAATTATATTTTGGTTAAATTACAAAAACGTAATTTTATTATAATTTTTTAACATGTAAAATCCAATTTTAATCTCTTAACTATTCTATTAAATGAAAATACCCCAATATAGTTTTTAATTTGAATAAAATATAACTCATCACCACAAAAGTCAAGCCCGAGATTCCAAATAGTATATAATGTTTAAAAATACATTATTTAATTCCATAAACATGTATTTCGTCTAAAACACTCATAAAATAGTATAATTTCATGTGTTAAAGTGATTTTAATGTTTTACCCAAATATTTTAACCCATTTCTAAAACTTTTACAATGGTGACAAATATTTAAAATGGTTATTATTCATAAGGATAAAAAATAAAGTTGAACGCATTAAATTACATTATTTATGATTATTATACATATTTAATCCATTTAAAAAGATTATTCTTATATATGTAGTAGAAATTATTTTTAAAATAAAAACACAAAATAAAATAAATTGTGTCGTTGGAAAATTGTATTTTTAAGTATTTATGTAGATTTATTCTTAATCCATGCCAACTAAAAATAATTCATTGAATGTAAAATATGATTTTAACATATTATCTATACGTTTAATTAATATAATTAATAATTAGTGATTCATTTAATTAATTTTGATAAAAATATTTCCACAAAAATAATTTTTTTAAATTGTGTGTTTAAGACCAAAATAAAACATTTAAAAAGTCTTGTATAATGTTTTTCACTTTATAAAAAATTATATTATAATTAAATAAAGTATTATTATAGTAATTTAATAAAAAATTTAAATGATAATGGAATATTGATGAAAATAAATGATATTTTGGAGAAAAGTTTTTTTTACCATCCATATGAAATCCAACCATTTTAAAAAATCACAAAACATTACTATAAGATAACTTTGATAGGTTAATTTAATAAATTAATATTATTTTAATCATAAATAATTTCTAAAAAATTATTTTCACATACATGAAATATTTTAATGGTAAATTTAATTTAATTTCAATTCATGATTTGTTTTGGGGGTTTCCAATAAATTTTTAGAGGAATGGGTGAGTTTTAATGATATGGGCCAAACCGTTAACCTACTTCTAGATTTAATAACAAAGCCCTATTCTTTTATAACAAATCCATTTTGTAATATTTTTCACCCATTACACATTAAAAATTTACTCATCTTACCAATTAACACCACCATTGCAATTTGGATCCCTTTAAAAATCTATAATAATGGGGGATTTGAATTTTTTTTCGGAACTTGGCCAGCCCGGAAGCCTATTTCCAATTTTAAATAAACATTTTTGTTTCCAATATATTATTCAATATTGATGATTTTTCA
Source organism: Viscum album (assembly GCA_963277665.1). Lineage (NCBI taxonomy): Eukaryota > Viridiplantae > Streptophyta > Magnoliopsida > Santalales > Viscaceae > Viscum > Viscum album. Next base: position 2,014,886,934 of record OY728157.1, read on the forward strand.
GAGATTACATCTCCCAGCTGAGCCCACTAAAACTAGGAACACCCCCATTACATTTTCACGCTCTTTGAATCTCATAATCATCGTGAATTAGGGATGAACTTCATAGATAATCTCAAATCTTATAGATTTGAAGAGGTAATTTTGTTCCTTAATAAAAAATCCAATTATTACTCATTGTCCCCCATTTCAGTTATCACATAACAATCTATGACTTATTTGAAACCACACTATCATTCTATTCTATTTTGAAATTCAACTACTGGTGTATTTTGAGAAATTTATTCAATATCCTTTTAGTGGGACTCCTTCAATATTCCCCCCATATTCTTAGGGTTATATTTCCTATTTCTTAGGGTTTATTCTAGTTCTTCTAGATTTTTATAATTTCTAGAAAGTGGGGATTCTAACCTAGGGTTTTATTCTTTTTTTCTAGGACTATTTAATTGTTTTTATGCTTGATCTAGGCCCCCCTTCGTGTGGTAGTGGTGCAATTTTATTTTCACAAAATGATTCAAGGTTTTTCATTATTTTGGTAGTTGATTCAATTGTGTGTGAAATTTTGTGACTTATATTTCTTTTTTATTGAAGTTTCATGTTTATTTCATTTATTTTCAAAAAAATGGATTTAGTTGTATTTATAATGAAAATGAATTGTTGGTGTCACTTTTATGTGAAATTCGGTGTTTTACAAAGAAGTCTTTCATTGCATCACTTGGGGATACACTATAATTTCATAGTTTATTATATTTAAATTTATTACGAATTTATATATTTTTTTAATGTCTATCTCCTTTTCTATTTGTTGCGAAATCATTTTTTAATTTTTTTGTGAAACATATAAATTTTTAGGTGCCATGGTTGTGAAAAATGGAGATTTTACAATGTTACCACTTCTTAAATTATATGGGGATACCATTATATTGATTAATTGGTGTAATTGTAAGGTTTTGGACATATTATTTTTGTTTTTGAAACTTAACGTGTGCACATGGTGTACATATTGGTGTTTTAAAGGGGTTTTGGGCACAAAACAATACATGATTTTGAGAAGTTGTTGTTTAAAAATATAAATGAATTGTTTTGTGTTTTTCGTGGTATAAAATCTCTACCACAAATATACAATTTGTAAGCGACCATTAGTGGTGTTTTTTAATTCAATGGGATGTTTTTTGTTTGCTGAAATTGTTTGATCACAAAAGCTGATGCCCGAGTACCTAGGTGGACGTATATGTAATAGTTCAACTAGTGAACCGAATGGGTGATATCCCTTTTTCACTGAGGAAATTCCTAATAAACTCTAAATAAACCATATGTATGATTATGGGGGACTAATAGGATATTTTTTTGTTCCCTACTATTGGCTCATGCATTAGAAAGAATTTTTATATGGTTACTTTTCATCGAGTTATGAGGTGCATCAGGCCTGAGATTATCTAGTTGCATAGGGGTGTTCCCGGTTCTAGTGCCCATTATATTTGTGGAATTTATCCTTGTATTAGGGTGTGTTGGGATGTACTTTAACGTAGCCAAAATTTCTTATAACAACTTTTGAACATTCAGATGGTTTTAATTAGAAATCTCTTTTCAATTGAAACATATGTTTCTAGGAATTTATAACTACTTTTTTTACATGTTAAAACTTCCTGTTTTATCATAACATATTACATACTATTTAGATAATACGGGTGGTATCCTATTTTTCTTAGGTTTACGCCTTACTTAGACCCCATGGGTGTAATTTGACTTCATTATTTTTGACTTAGGTAATGGAAAGGCCTCAGGAGAAGGTAGTTCGTGTTGTTATTCCCCTCTTAAGTTATAGTGTTGTGGAGACGGCTTGGGGGTGATGGCCCCTTGTTGTGTGGTGTCATTGTGGATGAATTTCAACTATTATTTTATATTGGTTCATATGTTACCTTATTTAAAACAATGTATTCAGTTATGGTGTTTTTTATGTCTCTTTTGGCAGGGAAATTTTAGATTCTTATTATTGATTGTGTTTTATGTTTTATGCTTTCATACGCTGGTAATTAGTTCCCAAACCTAATTTATTGACAACATGGAACTTATTCCTACCCATGGGTATAGCTAATTCCCTTTGGGCTTTTTCATGGGCTATATTTGGTGTTGGTATTAGTGGTTACCATATTCTGTTCGTGACAATATGTTATCATTGGTGTTTAATGTTTTGGGTTGTATTGTTATTGTGGTATGAGTCATGCTAGATATGAGCTAGAATTATTTTGACTCGGAGTTTTGGTCATGAGTTAGGTGTATGTCCCACACCTCTCTTGGAAAACCCGTATTCACCATGGGAAAATGAAATTTTTTGTTTTACTTCACTTCCAGGTGAGACGTGTAGGTTTTAGACTATATATGGACCACAGTTGAGGGTGAAGTCATGGTTTATTTTACTGTTGTAATTTTTTTGACTTCATTATATTTGATGATATTGATGGAATTTTTTTGAACTTTTATACTGATTTTTTTTCTCTTGCAACAGTTGGCTTTTTTTCATAACATGCCTCCCTGTAAAGCTCCAATGAACCTATTGTCGGGATCCAATGAGATTTCTCCCTCACCACATGAATAGAATATTGTATGAGATGTGGTTCGGGCTGTCAAAGCACATGGACCTGGACTAGATCTAATTCACAGTCCTATTATAGATTATGGGACTAGTCCTAATAAGGAAAATGATGAGAAGTTCTTGAAAAACAAGCCTCCAAAATTTTGAGGTATCATGAACTCACTGAATATACAAACCATGTTTTTGTCTTTTGCGATGGAGTTGGCGACGCCACTGGGAAAGAATAAGGAACATGGTCTCAGGTTCCCATTGTGTGCTCTCTTTGTATTAGGGATTACGATGGTACGAGGAATTTTTTTCATAGATAAGGAACTGTATGACATAATACTTGGCATGTTTTGGATGTTACACATCAAAGAACAAATTGATTAATACCATCCATTAGTGAGTTTTACAACACCAGATGGGAGGTTTTTTGTGGAGAATGGGATCTTCGGTCAGGACGCAAAGGACCTCCACTCCTATAGGTGGGAAGTCTTATCTTCTATTTATCCACACGAATTCTAGTGGACGGTGGTCTTACCACAAAATTTTTACAACTTTAGTTAGTGATTGAGTTTTGTAATTTATTCTTGGATTATTTCGTCGGTTTTCCCCCTGATCGGGATCTGTAGTTCTCGATTGAACTAGAACCCGGAACGCAGCCGATATCTCTTCCCTAATATTTCATGGCCCCTAAATATTTTAGAGAATTAACGATATTGCTGGATGACTTATAATACAAAGGATTCATTCTTGTGAACGCCACTCCTTGGGCTGCTCCTATTTTGTTTGTGAAAAAGGCTGACAGATCCCTCCGATTGTGCATTGACTTCTAAAAGCTGAATAAGGTAAAAATTAAGAACAAATAACCTTTGCCCAGAATAGATGATTTCTTTCATTAGTTGAAGAGGAAAAGTTGTTTTCAAATATATACATTTAGTCAGGATACCATTAACTCAATGTGAGAGTGTAATATATCAAATAGATATCGTTTCGAAACATGTAAAGACACTTTTTGTATTTGGTCATGCACTTCTGATTGACCAATGCTCCCGGGGCCATTATGGAATTCATGAACAAGGTGTTACATAAGTTTCTTGATTCCATTGTTTTGGAGTTTTTGGATGAAATTATAGTATAAATTGTCTCTGAAGAGGAAGATAAACATCATTTGATGACTGTCATGGGATCTTAGTGGGATCACCGCCACTATACAATGTTGTCAAAGTGCACTTTCTGGATCAGGGATATAAAATTTTTAGGGTATGTGATCTTTCAATAGGGGGTTTTAGTGAACCCTAAGAATTACAGTGTGGTCATATCATTGGAGCAACTGAATAATGTGTTCAAGATCATGAGTTTCTGGGTCCTAGCTGGTTATTATAGGTGGTTCATCCAGGATTTCTCTAAAAATGCTTCACCAATGAACATGCTCACCCAAAAAGGGGGGAAGTTTGTATGGGGCCCAAAATGTTAGGCATCATTCGATGATCTGATGTGGTGGTTGACTACCAATCCCATGATGATTTTTCAAAGGCTAAAAAGGGTTATGTGGGGTATTGCGATGCGTTAGGTATGGATGTTTGGTGTATGCTTATGGATGATGATCATGTGGTTTCATATGTCTCTCGCTCACTCATACCACACAAAAATAATTACCCGAACCATGACATAGATTTGGTAGTGGTGATACATGCGTTGAATTATTGGAATCACTATATCTTTGGGGAGAAGCATGTGGTGTAATCTGATCACAAAATCTTGGCCTATATCATCACAAAGAAGGACCTCAACGTGAGGAAACATCACTGGATTGAGTAGTTGTTAGGGTTTGACATTGACATTGTCTACACCCCAAGTAAGGGTAATGTGGTGGCCAATGACTTGAGAAGAAGTGGTCCAGTGCAGGCTTTGGGGATGTCTAGAGATGAGTGAACTATGATGGGACTCTTTTATAATACGCATGTGGATACCAGGAAGCATAGTGGAGGTGCATTCTTGGAGGGCATTCAGTTGAATCCTTCTCTATTGGAGTTGATTTTTTGGAAAAAAACATACTGATGAACTTTTTCAGTGGTTGTGGTAGTTTCTTCAGGGTAGGGATATTTCCTCTGATTGGCCATCATCTACTGAGGGAATATTTTGTTTCCAGGGCCTCTTAGTAGGGCCATCGTCTCATGGGAAGATTGTGATATAGGAAAGCCACCAGTCTCTTTGGGCTATCCATATTGGTTCCACCAAGATGTATTATGATGTGCGAAGACAGTTTTGGTGTCTAGCTATGTAATGAGACATAGCCAAATTTGCATTGAGATGCTACACACGATAAAAGTGAAAGCAGAGCATCATAGGCCCTCTAGTTTTATCCATACATTTCCCATTTCTACCTAGAAGTGGGATGAGGTCTCCATGAACTTCGTTGATGGATTTTGTAATACACCGCAATGTATGAATTGCACTTGGGTGGTGATTGATCATCTGACCAAATAATCCCCCTTCATTCCAATAATAGATACATCTAAAGTGGATGAGTTGGGTTGTTTGTATCTTTCGGAGGTGGTGAGACACATGGTCTTCCATCAGTAGCTGTCTTAGACAGAGTCCCCCATTTCACTTATTGGTTCTGGTAAGGCCTTCAAAAGGCATGGGGTATCAAATTAAGATGAGCAGGACATACCACCCACAGACTGATGGCTAGAAAGAGCATGTAAATTAGATTTTGGAGAACAATCTTCGTGTATGTGTTCTAGAATTTGGAGGATCCCTGTATATCCATTTTAGATTGGTTTATATATGTTATAATAATAGTTACCAATCCTAGATTAAAATCGATCCTATTGAGGTTCTCTATGGTGAGCCTTTCAGTCCCCCCTATGTTTGGTTGAGTTTGGTGTGACTTTACTATTGGGGATGAGTCTAGTGCAGGAGACATCTGAGAAGGTCAAGTTTTCAGGAAGTGATTATTTATAGTTCAATGTCATCATAAATCATATTCGGAATGAAGGCGTTAATACCTAGAATTTTTGGTGGGTGATAGGGTCATCATGAATGTGGCCCCTCGTCTAGGCCATCATCGATTGAGAATGCAAGGGAAGTTGATGCCACGGTATGTCAGACCCTTTGAGATCACTGAGAGTATTAGGAAGGTGGCATAGAGGTTGGTTGTCTCAGTTGACATCCATCCATGATGTCTTCCATGTCTCCCATCTAAATAAATACAACCCAAATCTTTCTCATGTGACGAATTGGGAGCAAGTGGAGATAGAGCCTGGCATTCCATTTTTTGGGCGTCCAATGAAAATAGTGGACTCCCAAGAGAAGGGGATTTGATGTAATACTATTCCATTAGTCTTAGTTCTCTGGAATCATGGTAGTGATACACCTGAGACATGGGAATCATGTGCTGAGGATGAGTACCCGTTCTTGTTTTCCGATTATTCTTCAGGTTGACCTTCTAGGTTGAAAAGTCTTTTATTTAGTGGAGAGTTTTCACATCCATGTAATATTTTAATGATAAATTTCATTTAATATCCATTCTTTCTTTCTTTGGGGGGTTTACCATGCATTTTTGGAGGAAATGGTGAGTCTTCATGATTTAGGGCAAACCGGGAGCCCATTTCCAAATTTGAAAAAAAAAATTAATTCATTTATAACTTTTTAATTTTTTAATTTTTTTCACCCATTACCTTTCCAAAATGGCCTATAATTGCCTATTAATAGTACCATTTTAATTTTTATTCCTTTAGGAATTTGTAATATTTCTGAATTTCTATTTTTATTTGAGGAATTGGGCCATCCCGGAAGCCCATTTCCAATTATAAAAAGAAATTTGTTTATTTTGTTATTGTATTAAATATTAATTATTATTAAGAGATGCCAAGTCTCATCCAAGATCATTGAACCCAGGAGCGCCCCCTATACCTTTTACCAATATTTGGAGGTTGTATACATTAAAAATTAGGGTAGAACATCATAGGGATTTTCAAATCATCTAGATTTGAAGAGGTAATTTCATTACCTCCTAAATGTTTTAATTCGTAATCTTTTCTCCAAATTTCAGTTCTAACATTACCTTATAAGACTTATTCGATCCTCACATTCATTCTTCTTTTTTTGGAAATTCATCTACTGGTGTATTTGGGGAGATTTATTCAATATCCTTCATGTTAGTGGGTCTCCTTAATTATTCCTCCCATTTTCTTAGGGTTTTCTTTCCTTTCTCTTAGAATTTATTGAAATTATTCTTGATTTTTCTAATTTCCAATAAGTGGGGATTCGAAACTAGGGATTTATTATGGTTTTCGTGGTCTATTTCTTTGGTTTTAGTCTTGATCTAGGTCAATCTTGTTGCGAGCATGGTGTGATTTGATTTTCACACAATGATTCATGTGTTTTCAGTATTTTGGATGGTGATTCCATTGTGTGTCAATTTTTTATGTCTTATATTAGTATGTAGATGGTATTTTTCTATTTATATCATTTGAATTTTGATGTGAAAATTGGTTTTAGTGGTATTAATAATGAAAATGACTTTTTGGTGTCACTTTTATGTGAAATTTGGTGTTTTACAAAGAATTCTTTCATTCCGTAACATTGGGATACCCTATAATTGCTTAGTTGATTCTATGGAAATGTATTACATCTATAAATACTGTTTTTATTATCTATATCCATTTTTGGTGTTGTAAAAATCTGTTTTAATTTTTTTTGTGAAACACATAAATTTTTAGGTGCCATTTTTGTGAAAACTAGATGTTTTACAATGTTATCACCGCTTAAATTATAGATGGATTACAAAATATTGATTTTTTTTGTTTCATTAGAAGTTTTGGATTTCCATTTTTTTTGGTAACATAATTTGTGCACATGGTGTGCATAGTCGGGGTTCTACAGAGTTTTGGGCACACAAAAAACAAGATCATGAGAAGTTTTTTATTGAAAATAAAAATGAATTGTTGTGATTTTTATGTTGTATAAATATTTTTTACCAACTGTAAAATTTTGAAGTGCAAAATAATAGTTTTTTATATGTTTTGGAATGGTTGTTTCTTGCTGAATATTATTTACCACAAAAGGGGAATCCCATGTACCTAGGTGGGTGGAAATGTACTAGTATTACTACTGAACGGGATGGGTGTTCTCCCTATTTAACTAAGAAAATTGATAAATAAAACTATAACTAAACTCTATGGAAGATTATGGGGGACCAATAAGTTATGGATATGTTCTATACTAGTGGCTCATTCATGATAATGGATTTTTTCAATGGTTACTTTTCAATGAGGTATGAGGTGCATAGGGCCCAAGAATATCTATTTTCATAGGGGTGTCCCTGGTTTTCATGCTCATTGGATTTTTCATATTTACCCCTGTATTAGGGAGTGTTTGGTAGTAAATTATAGTATATAAAATATCTTATTAATTTTTGTTTCATTAAGAATGTTTTTGTTCAAAAACTATTTTCAATTGAATGTTGTGTTTCTGGGAATTTATCACAACTTTTCAGTTACATATTTAAACTGCTTGCTTTATCACCTAGTATTGAATAATATTTGGAATAAAATGGTGGAATATTATTGGTATTAGGATCACATCCTACATACACACCTTGGGTGTTTTTATACTTCATTATGTTTGACTCAGTTAAAGGAAAGGCCTCTAGTGAATGTGGTTCGGGTAGTTAGTCCCCTCCTATTGTGTTGTGTTGTAGAGACTGCTAGGGGGTGATAGACCCTTGTAACCTGGAGTCATTATGGCTTACAAGTGGGTATTTTTATTTATATGTGTACCTATTTTACACTACTAAAAACAATATATTCTGTTCTTGTTTTTTCTTATGTCTCGTTTGGCATTGAAATTTTAGATTCTTATTATGGATTTTTGATGGTTTTACGATTTCATACTCTTGTAAATCATTGCCAAATATAATTTATTGAAACCCAGGATCTTTTTATAGCTCGTCGATATTGGGAAATCTCTTAGAGTCTTTTCATGGGCTGGATTTGGTGCCAGTATTTGTGGATACCAGATCTGATTCAATACAATTATAAAATAATTACAATATTTTCTCACAAAATGAATTTTATTTCTGAAAACAAATCATTGCAACATAAAGTGACTTGAATGAAATTTGAGTAATTATATATTTTTCATAAATCAATAATAACTAATTATGTGAATATGTGTGTGTGTGTGTCTGTGTTTTATCCTATTCATACTGCCAATTTAAATAGATAGGACATATTATATCATATTTCACTTTATACTCGATCTTGCACGTGAGGAAATATTTCAAACACATAAAAATTATTCAAAAGAGAAAAATATTATAAAATATATAGTTTTTATATAAAATGACTTGTGTTATGGGTTGATCACCACCATGAGATTTAGTACAAATTAAAAGTAATGGTTTGATGGAATTCTAATATGGGATTCTATGATTTCAGAGTCCACTGAACAAATTATAAAAAAATGTTTTAATGTAGATGGAAAGTTATGACTAACTAAATACCTTGGATTACCTGGTCATATATCCATTTTTGATATGAGAAGTGATATATGGATCCTTGACACTAGGATATGTATGCGATGGGATAATCAGAAACTAATGGTGATGTATATTTTGATTTTTCTAAAAACAATTGATATTAATAAATTAAGTTGTATTTGTCATCCCAATTCTAATCAGGATAAAGTGTTAAAATTAAACTCATATTTATTATAGAAATGGAAACTCAAAAAACATCAAAAATATAATTTTGATCCATCTTATAGAAGGATTAAATTCTAATTGATATGAATTTATTGGAATGCGATGGACTCGCACATGTCATACCACATCTTGGATAAAAATTATATGTGTTGGAAATAACTATTGTTAATGTTCTTTCTAACAAGAATATGATGATTAAATGTATCTATATATTTAATTTTATGATAATTCCATATATTTCCAATTTTTTATGATATCATCCAGGTCTTTTGATATTTTAATGAAACATAGGGATATTCATGTACAAAGCTCTATGTCTCACCATTGGGATCCCAACTAGGAAAATGTAATACATGTGAGATAAAATGTGTATAATGCACTATTTATGTTCAATCTAGGAGTGTCAATGCCATATGGGCCTCACATAGATTAGATTATTGGACTCATTGAGGGGTAGATATCATGGGATTTATAATCCAAAATGAGATATTAATAGATCTCATTTTATACTTGTTACCTAAGAGTTTCTCATATGTTATTAATAATTATAATATAATCAATAATGGTAATCCTATTTTATAACTCCTTACTCTCAATCACTAGGTTAATAAAGATATTCTATGTTAAAAACATATTCTTTTTATGGTGAACAAGGAAATAAATAACAAGGAAAAGTGACACAAGACTCATTCCATTCTTATACCTCTTCATAACGTCCATTGTATGATAATGATGATACAATGAAAGGAAGAGGAAAATGATTCCATATGATTTTCGTTTGGTAATAATGACCATTGGGAGAAAAATTTCACCCCATAAAAGTAGTATGGGGAATATTTATGTTTATATGTTATGAAGTGAAATATTTTTTTATCTACACATTGGGTATTAGAAAAAATTTATTGTGCTCAAATATGTGTTAAAATTAAATAAATGACAATATTTTAATATATTTGAATAGAATATGTGGTTTTATGTGTTGAAAATGGTTCAAGGTTGGATTGTATATCCCATTGGAGACAACATAATTTCATTTCCAAAATGAAAGGTCCTAGTATTAAATGATTTTTCTTGTGTATAAAATATTTACAAAAATATAATTTATGTATCTTCACCACATAAATGATTATTTAATTTTATGTTCATAAATAAAACCTTTTAATATTATTAACACAACATTTTTTATGATGTGGATCATTTAAATAATGTCCTTTAGGTATTAAATTACTAAAAAAATAAATTTAATATTTATACTGAATCATGTTTTCATGATTTATCTCACACACAGCTAGGTAATCATCATTTAGGTTATATAAATATGATGTATATGAAGAATATTTTTCATGATGGTTACATAGAATCTTGTGGTCTAGAATCAATTAATTGATGTCACACTGTTAATAAGGAAAACTAATCATTAATCTTTTTCGTGGAATAGTTGGAAGATTTAAAGAGGTTATTTAATTAGTACACAATCATGTGTGTTGAATGCTCCTACATGATTATAGAGGTGGTTATTCTTAATTTATTACTTTTACTAATGACTTGAGTAAATATTGATATGTATAAATATTGGGTTATAAGTATTAATCTGCGGATAAGTTTACATAATTCATGAATGTATTAATGAATCAATGTGGTACGAAGATAAATAAAATTAGATATGATTTGGAAAATATCACACCCAATAATTAATTATGTCATGACCTGCCCCTCGGGACCCGTATTGTGACTACCCCATGCCCGCCTTCCATAGGCTAGGGGCTAGTAACTAGCACGAAAGCCGTAATACCCTAAAACCAGGAAGGCATTACCTTATAAATCACCAACACACACAACTAGAGTACAAGTGGAAGAAAACACTAAGTAAAATCTGTATAAAAAGTGTACCGAAAGAAAAGGGGGGGTAGAATAAAAGACCAACTATATATTACAAATACAACTGAAAACAAGTACAACTAAAAAAGTGAAAAACAATTGAAAGGTGAAAGCATCTCCTAGATCGTCCTCCTGGTTCCCAACATGAAGGGTAGGTACAGATGGCCTCCACAACACTCCACGTCTGTATGACTCCACTGTGTACCGATACGTCTTAAGGTCCTCCTCCGGGTAACATCCAATCCTGGCGCTCTCGGCCCACGTCAGTGCTGTTCGTCGTCTGCATCCAACACAACAAGGTGCGGGAATAGCCCCTGTAGGTGAGAGTATAACAATACACATTTGGGACCCCGAGACCCTCAAGGTCTCACAAAATCCAACATGGATAAACCAAAAATAATTATTTAAAAGGATAAACATTACATAGGTATATTCCCATATGGATACCTAAGTTATCATATAACCCATATCAATCATGAGGAAAAAACCAAGGTCATTGACTCATCTCAAACCAAGATTTTTCATTATCAAAACCACAAATTTTGGAGAACTCCTCTTCGATCGAGTTCAATGGGCCTGTTGCAACTCTGAGGCGCTTCTCACTAAACTTGGACTGCTGAGGCACTCCTCCTATCAAGTATCATGGGTCTGCTGCCAGCTATCAGGTGCTTCATCCGCTATGGGATTGTCTCTAAACACTGAGTGCTCTCCCTAATAGGCTACAGAGGTAATCATGTTGTCTAGTACCATGGGTCTGCTGCCAACTACTAGGATCTATGTATGGCATGGGTCTACCACCAAATTTCGGGCTCTCCCCACTAGGCCAATCGAGTATCTCTGAGTCAAATCGGTCAAGCAGTCGTCAGGTCTACTACTACTAGGTCTCTGCACTCTGTCTGCTCCTCACTAGAAGGATCCTCTCCATGAGCTACTGGTCAAAACTCTAAGTGTCACTAATTCTCACATAGAAGTATCTCAAAGTACTGCCACATAATAAGGGTCTCAGCGCAACAGACATCGCATCAATCGGATGCCCGGTTAGTTAGTTATTAGAATTTTAGTCCTGGGGGCATAGTTAGATTCCTGTACAAACCAACCTGACCATGACTCAACTATACCCCAATATTCTGTGGGGTATACTCAAAGAGACGACTATGCTCTATAAATAACAGCTCCAATGACGGGTTGTCAAACAGATGTCTGGTGCCAAATATATGGCACAAGATGGAAATGGGTCAACAGTGGGATTAGGTCCGGTCTGACCCGGTCGGATCGACTCGACCCAACCCAGTCAGGGATGACCCGTAGAAGGTCGACCCTGTCAAACTCGCTGGGTCTAACCCGACCCATTGGGCATGTTATCCAGATATGTTTTGACCTAGTCCGCTAGGTCCGGCCAAGTGGACCTTGATGACGGTTCATCCCGGTAGTCGTCATGTAGGAGGCTAGGAAACTCAGCTCGGGAGACCAGGTCGGTTCATCCAGTAACACCGTGGGGAACATCATGGGTCGGCATGGAAGACCGATGTCCAGGTGGCCTGCAGGAAGGCTGCACGGGGCGTGGGCAGACTGGTTGGACACTGGTCAGGCTGCGGGTGCACTGGGCAGGGGGATGGGGCACTGGGTAGCATGTCGGGGGAGTGCGCTGGGGCACAGGTAGCATTTCGGGGTGCTGGGTAGGCCACCAGTAGGGGTCGTGCAGGCCTCCAACAGAACACGAGGGCATCAGGTAGTGCTCCGGTGGGGCAAGGGGGTGTCGGGCAGCGCGCTGGTAGGGTGCGGGTGCATAGGGCAGTGCGCCAATGGGGCACGGGTAGCAGGTTGGGGCAGTGCCAAGATGCGGGAAATATACTGGGGTGCCGTAGGGATGGTGCATTTCGTGGAGGCCATGGGTATCATGACCCTTGTTTGACGTCTTCTTCATCGTCGCCTCTTTGCCAATCCATTGTATCGAACAACAATAAACTAGGGCAGGGTCGGAATGTGCTCGTCCAGCCCGACCCCTCCCCATTATGGTGATATAAATTGGAGATTCTCATACCATATCACTGTTTGACTAAGAATGAGGATTATAATAAAATATAAAAATAACCCAAAACACCCTACCTGAATAGTCGGGCATCGATGGTGAAGTCGCAGGAAGAAGATGTGGTCATCGTTCATTGCGTCCACTACACACTTCCACTTCTATGTTCACATGACAGTTGTGGAAGCATCTCTACATCAGTAGGTAATTGGGGATGATTTCCATGGGAGAAGACGATGAAGAAAGAGCGTCGATGGCATTTTTCATGTTCTTCACGTTCTCCGTTAGGAGATTGGTCCTCCGTTGGGAGCTTTCTCCAAAAATCCCAACAGAAGAGAATGCCAACCAAAATAAAATAATAGTTTTCCTATTATTTTATGTGTTGACACGCAATTCAAAAATGTGAATTAAAATCCTGGCTCCTCCAAATTAAATGCACGAGTGTTGTCTCATATATTTAGAGGATGAAAAGAGGCTCACCTTATTAAAACACAAGTAATGGAACAATTTATTTCGTAGGGAGGTCAAAGGTTCTTCTTCATTAATGTGGGAGAGTGGAGAGGTTTCATGCTCTACCATCATTAGGGGTAAGTTGGTACCCACTCCTATCATTAATAGGGAGTTTTTGGGACTTGGGTTGTCCCTACCTCAATTCTCCTCCCATAGATGGTTATGATTGGGTGGGACCCACCACCATAATCTCTCATGGAAGGTTAGGGTGTGGCAGTCCCACCACCAACTTCTATGGGGATATTTTAATCAACACTATCAACACATGGCAGCATAAAAATAAAATATAGTGTTTTAAATTATTTTATTATTTTTTTATAAAAATCCAAAAACATACTTTTATTCCCGACCCACTATCGTCGAACTGAAAGTCTTCCTAAGTGAAAATCACCACTGTGAGTTCAACGGTTTCCTCAGATTTCAATTCTGAGCACCGGTTCAATACTTATAAAATCATGCTTGTATGTTTACTGAATGTACCCGAACAAAACTTCAGAAATTGATTCTGGGCACACCGGGTCTCGGAGTCAAACGCCGTCAGAAACTGTGGAATCATAAAATTACCATGTATATAAAAACAATTCATGGGAAATATGGGTCTTTACATTCTCCCCACCTCAGGGATTTACGTCCCCATAATATACAACTCGAACTAAGGGAGAAAATGGGTGTAATGAGCACGCATTTGAGCCTCCTACTCCCATGTTCTCTCCTGGAGGTTCCCGTGTTGCCAATGAATGTGCACCAGTGGTATCAACCATCCACATAGGACCTTCTCCTGTCGATACTCTATCTCCATTGGAACCTTCATGAATTTTTCCCCATCATCGATGTCCACCTCCTCATGGTCGATGATGTGGGATGATTCGTGCATGCATCTCTTCAGCTGAGATATGTGGAAGACATCGTACACCCATTGCAACATAGGTAGAAGATTCAAGTGGTATGCCAACTTGCCTACTCTAATGAGGACCTAGAAAGGTCTGATGAACTATGGAGATAATTTTCTTCCTCGGACAAATCTCAGTATACCTCGTCAAAGTGAAACCCGTAGGAAGATGTGGTCATCGTCCTTGAACTCAAGAGGACTCGGTCTCCTGTCAGCATACAATTTCCACCTGCTCTGTGCAATCTTAATCCACTCATGGATGATCTGAACTTTCTTTGTGGTAGCCCATACCATCCCTGGTTCAACTAGTTATAACACCCCTGGGTCTGTCAAGCACCGTGGTGATCTTTAAGCTCATCCGTACAATGCCTCAAAAGGTTCCATACTGATGGTGGAGTGATAGTTGGTGTTATAGGCAAACTCCACCAAAGGTAGGTGATCCTCCCAGCTACGAACGAAGTCATGGACACATGCACAGAACATTTCCTAAAGGGATTGGATGGTTCTCTTGGAATGTCCATCTGTTTGAGGATGGAAGGTGGTTCTCAAGCGAAGCTGTGTCCCGAAAGATTCCTACAACACCTTCCATAACCGGGAAGTAAATCATGTGTCATAGTCAGATAATATAGAAGATGGTACTCCATGTAATCAGACAATCTCCTGCATTGAGAGGGGACTCACACTCTCTACTGATCTTTTCTCTCCTATCAGTAGGAAGTGGGCAAACATGGTGAGTCGATTGATGATCACCCAAATCAAGTCGTGACTCCAAGATGTACATGGAAGACCCATCATGAAGACCATGGATATCTTATCCCACTTCCACTCTGGTTCCTCTATGGATTGAACTAAGCCTGTGGGTACCTAGTGCTCTACCTTCACTTGTTGAAAAGTGATACATCATGAGAGAAACTCTGCTACCACCATATTCATACCTGGCACCCAATGATATCGTCGAAGGTCCTGGTACATCTTCACCACACCTCGATGTACCGCTAGAGGGGAAGTGTGGAACTCCCTCAACACATCCTCCTAAAGTGAAACTGGTACCATGGTACGTCCTCTAAAGATTTTGAAATGCTCCCCAACTTCATAAAATATTTCAGTTTCCTAAACAATGGATATCTGAACATGTCGCGTCTCGCAGTCAGCCTCCCCATGTTGTGCCTCCCTGAATCACTAAATAAGTAGGGGAGTGATGGTAAGAGACTGTAGAGAGGTTGATCCATCCCTATCCACAAAGGATAACTATAAGGTAGACAATTGATATGTCACCTCAACTAGCTGATGTATACCAGTCCTCCTACTGAGTGCATCCGCAAGAATGTTCCCCTTACCAGGAGTATAGATTATCTTGAAGTCATAGTCCTAGAGGAACTCAAGCCAACACCATTGTCTCAAGTTCAGGTTCTTCTGAGAGAAGATATACCTGAGACTCTTGTGATAAGAGTAAACGGTAAAACATTCACCCATCAGATAGTGCTGCCATATCATCAAGGCAAAGACCATTGCAGATAACTCTAGGTCATGGGTAGCATAGTTATGCTCATGATATCTCAGCTGCTGAGAAGCATATGCTATCAATACTCGCTCCTGCATCAGGACACACCCAAGTCCAGTCCCTAATGCATCATAATAAACTATTTACCCTACGCCCTCCTCTGGAAGCCTCACAATGGGGGGGCACTAGTCAGCCTATGGCTCAGCTCATGAAATCTTTGCTGGCATATCTCCGACCATACAAAGGGTTTCCCATTCATCATCAAGGATGAAAGCGGTGATGCAACTCTGTAGAAATATGCAATCAATCTACAGTAGTATCAAGCCAATACCAAGAAACTCCAAACCTCTGTCACACTTCTGGGTGGCTCCCTAGAAAGCACTGCCTCAAACATTCCTAGATCCACTGTGACTCCACCCATCAAGGTGACTTTCCCCCAAAAGTGAACCCCTTGAATCCAAAACTAGAACATCGAGATATTACCATAATGTTGGTTCTCTCGGAGTGTGTCTAGTACTACGCGCAAATGGTAGGCATGCTCCTCCCCAATAGTCGAGTAGATCAGTATGTCATCGATGAAGATTTTGTTAATATGAGCAAGGTATGGCTGGAAGAACCTATTCATGATTCTCATGAACACTTCAGGAACGTTGGATATGCTGAAGGGCATAACCAAGAACTTGATGTGGCTGTAATGTCACCTAAAGGTCGCCTTCTGCACATCCTCATCTCGAACTCTGAGCAGGTGATATCCTAATATGAGTTCTATCTTTGAGAACCATCGTGCACCCTTGAGCAGATCAGACATGTCATAAATCCTTGGGAGTGGGTACTTGTTCTTCACAGTCACTTGGTTCAGGCGATGATAATCGACATAGAGCCTCAAGCTTCCATCCGCCTTCTTGGTGAACAGAATCGGGTTTTCCCAGGGAGAAACCTAGGGCTAGATGAATCCCTTTCCCTACAAGTCCTCTAGATGAACTCGTAGCTCATGAAGATCAGTGGGAGCCATCAGATATGCTGGAGTAGATATCGGTGCTATCTGAGGGTACAGGTCAATGTATAAGTCCACCTATCTGTGAGGTGGTAATACTGGAACATCGTGAGGGAAAACATCCATGTATTGGTCCACCACTACAGGATATGTCGGGATCTCCACACAAATGGATCTGAGGGTAAGGCAATCCAACTGGTGAGTGGTCAGATTCACCCTCCTCTGAGTAATTCTGTTCTGTGATGCAAAGGTTCCCTTCTCTCCCGGGAAGGTAAACCTGGTCCCATCCGTGCAAACGCACCACACTTTTTTCATAATACAATCAATCTAAGTATGGACTGTAGAGAACTAGTCCATACCGAAGATTGCGTCATAAGGCCTCGACGCCGCTACTTGGAGATCCTAGTCAAAGATCTCGCCTCCTAGAGTAATCTCCCACTGCTGGCACCCGTGCGTAATCATCGAATCAGCTTTAGTAAGAGTCTCTAGTTGTAAGGATTTTACTAATGACTGCTTCAGATTCTCTAAGCTCTGAACGAGGGAAGTGGGAATGAAAGAGTGACTGGACCATGTGTCATTAATAACATAATCTATGGTGGAATAGACATAGACCGTACCTTGAATTATCTCTAGAGCATCGTGATAGTAGTCCTTTGCTGCCTGAAGTTGTGCTCTTTCCTATCCACCCAATCCATGTGGTCGGGGTGGACCTCCAGGTGGTGGTGGTGGTATCACCTCGTAACATCATCCACCACCAGCTGCATAGCCAGCTCCTCTGCTACGTCCTCCTATTCCATGTGTCTGCCTCGATCGAACCTCTGCCTCTGCTCGGGAGGTCCCCCAACTGTCTTTTGGTCATCAGATTGGTGGGTCGGAAAGTCACGAGCCATGTTACCAAGCCTGACGTAGATGTAAAATTTTCTATTCCTATCATGACTGGCTCGGTCTTCACAATGGGTTCCCTGCACTACCGATCCTGAGTCGTTCAGTCGAGCACCTATGGGTCTTGTCCTCTTGGACCACTCCGTCAGCTGTCTACTATCAGCTGTAGAAGACAGCACTGCATGTCGGTTACTGGTGGTTCTCGCTGCTGGAGACTGCTCGACAAGAAAACTCTCCACTAGGTGGGCTCGCTCTAAAACTCCTTCCTACGTCGAGATGCTATGGGAGATAACCGAAGATCTGATCTCTCACCTTAGTCCCTGATGAAAGGTCCAGAACCTGAAAAATGTGTCCTCTACCATATCAGTGGAATATCACGAGTCGTCAGTGAATCTCAATGAGTACTGAGCTACACTCATGTTGCCCTGATGTATATGAAATAGCTCATCTATCGGCACCACTCGAAGGGTGGCTGGTACAAAATCCCCTCTAGAATAGGGTCTCAATGTCTGTCCATAGATGTTTCACCTCGTCGTGCATCTGGAGCATCAGGCTCCCCCATCTGCCTACTGCTTCCTGAAGGAGGCTGGTAGCAAGGATCACCATGATGTCGGCTGGTGTCACTACCAGTCTAACACTCTCACCATAGCCTCCAGCCAATCCTTAGCCGCTTCCTGGTCCATCTCTCCCCGGAACCTAGGTGGCCTTTGGACCAGGAAATCATACACCAGGATCAAGCGACGTGAACTCTCTACTGCTAGGACTGGTGGCATCGGTGGACCAATGGGAATTAGTACCGCTGGTGCCTCAACTGGAAGAGGGACCATATACTGAGGCATTGTCACTCTGCGGGCTATCTGTACGTACAACTCTCGGGTATCTATCTCATCTCCCACGGGGAGGAATTCTGAAAGAAATAGATGTGACATGGTCAAAAGTCTAAAACTGGTGAGCCGACCTGGTTTGCGTTGAATTAATGAAATATTTTGAAAACACACATGAAATTAGTGTTTTCGTGTACTATGTCGTAAATCAGTATTCAGGCTCTTATTTTATTGATACGTCGGTCGCCCTCACCAACAATAGACTCCCTAAAATGAAAACCACACATAGTACCCTTAACACTATTCCTTCACAGAAAATGAAATTTCAGAGTCCTATGTTTGGCAGAAGAAATGATATCCTTGGATAAAAAATTGTCATGACCCTTCCACCAGGGCCCTTATTGGGACTACCCCATGCCCAACTTCCATAGGGCAGGGGCTGGCAACTAGAACCAAAGGCATTATTCCATAAAATTGGGAAGGCATTGCCTTATAACTCATAAACACTCACAACCATAGTATAAGAGGACGAAAAAACTGTGTAAAAGATTTATAACAAGTGTATTAAAATAAAAAGGTGGGGCAGAATACTAGCCCAACTGTAAAGTACAAATTCAACTAAAATCCTGTACAATTGAAAAAGGTACAAACAGATGAAATTTGAAAGTACCTCCTATATTGTCCCAAGGGGTTCCTACCTGAAGGGTAGGTATAGATGGCCTCCACAGTACTCCATGTCTGTTAGACTCCACCATGTACCGATATGTCATAAGGTCCTCCTCCAGGTACCATCCAGTCTTGGTGCTCTATGCATCCCTTAGCGTTGTCCGTCTTCTGTATCCAACACAACGAGGTGTGGGAATAGCCCTTGCAGGGGAGAGTATAATGATACTTAGTAGGGACCCCGAGACCCTCTAGGCATCAAAAAAATCAACAATGATAAACCACAAAGTATGATTTCAACGGAAAACCATTACATTGGTATATTCCCATAAATATACATAATTTATCAAGTAACCCATCTCAATAATGAGGAAATCCCAATGGTCATTGACTCAGCACAAACCAGGATTTTTCATTATCGAAACCACTACTGCGGGAGAACTCCTACTCTACAGAGTATAGTGGGCATGTGGCAACTCCGAGGTACTACTCACTATCATTGGACTGTTGAGGTACTCCTCCTGTCAAGTACAGTGGGTCTGCTTCCAACTACCAGGCTCTCCATCAGTTATGGGTCTGCCGCCAAAAATAGGGCACTCCCCTAATAACCTACAAAGTTACTCCTCCAATCGAGTACCGCAGGTCTGCTGCCAATGACCAAGCGCTTCGTCCACCATGGTTATGCTGTAAAATATAGGTCACTCTCCACTGGGCTAATCGAGTCTCACCAAGTTGAATTTGTCAAGGAGTCAGAAGGTCTACGACTACTAGGTGTCCACAGTCTATCTGCTCGTCATAGGAAGGATCTGCTCCACAAGCTACTGTTTGATACTCCATGTGTCACGTAGTCTCATGATGAATTATCTCAAATAACTTCCAAATCTAGGGGTCTCAACGCAATAGACGACACCGCAATCGAATGCCCGGTATGTGAGTTATTAGAATTTTAGTCTCGGGGGACCGGTTGGATTCTTGTACGAACAAACCTGACTATGACTCAACAATACCCCAAACTCTAGTGGGGTATACTCAAATAGACGGCTATGCTCCATGAATATCAGCGCCACGGACGGTTCGTTAAACGGACGTCCGGTGCCAAAGATATTTCCCAAGAAGGTAATTGGTCTATAATGGGCCCAGGTCGGGTCCGACCTGGTCAGAACCACTCGGCCCAACCAACTCTTGGCTGAATCAGTCTAGCTCAACCTGGTCAAACTCACTGAGTCAGACCTGGCCCATTGGGTGGGTCACCCAACTATTTTTCGGCCCGGTCCATTGGGCCCTACCCAACGGACTGTGAGGGCAGTTCGGCCCTGCAGTCGCTACGTAGGTGGCTTGGATGGTCGGCCTGGGATACTAGGACTGTTCATCCAGCGACACTGTGGGAAACGCCTCCTGTCAGCTCAAGAGGCCAGTAGGTAGGCCACACAGGGTGTGGGCAGATTGCGGGTGCACCAGGCTGGGAGTCGGGGCACCGGGCAGTGCTCTGCGGCATGGACAGCGACCCATGGTGCCAGGCAGGCCATCGACAGGGGCCGAGAAGGACGTAGACAGGGCACGGGGGTGCCGTGATCCACGTCTGTAGGGAACGGGGGAAATGAGAAGCATGTCATCCGGGCACGATGGGTGGGTGTAGCGTGCTTGCGGGGTGCAGGGGCACCAGGCAGTGCACTGGAGGGGTGCGGGGGTGCCGGGCAATGCTCAGGCGGGGCCGCATCGGGCAGTGCACTAGGGGCGTGGGGGCACCGGGCAGCGCGCTGACGGGGTGCTGGGGCGTCGGGCAGCTTGCCAGTGGGGCGCGGGGGTGTCGAGCTTCCCTTCGGTGGGGCACGAGTAGCGCGCCAGGGCAGCGCATGAGGGCGCGGGAAATGCGTCTGGGCACCGCGGGGGTGTCATAGTTTGTGGAGGCCGCGGGTAGCGCGGCCCTTGTTCACCTTCTTCATTGTATTCCCCTCTATACCAAGACATTTTTATCGAAATAGAACAAACAAGGGGCAGGTGGACCGTGTTCGTGCGGCCCGAGCCCTCCTTGTTACGGTGATAGAAATTGGTGATTCTCATACCATATATTAGTTCGACGTAGAATGAGCTTTATAATAAAATATAAAAATAACCCAAAACTCCCTACCTAAAAAGTCTGGCGTCGACGGTGAAGTCGTGGAAAGAAGAAGTGGTCGTCATCCATTGTGTCTGCTGCACACTTCCACATTGGAGTTCACACGATGGTTGTCAAACCCACTCCACATCAGTAGGTTACCAGGAGGAAGTCCACGGAAGATGCCAATGAAGAAAGAGCATCACATGCGTTCTTCATGTTCTTCGCATTCTTCGTTGGGAGAGTGATCCTCCGTTGGGAGCTTTCTACAAAAATCCCACTAGAAGAGAATGCCAACCCAAATAAAATAATAGTTTTCCTATTACATTAAGTGTTGGAACACAATTCAAAAAGCAGAATTAATATCCCAGCACTTCCAAATTAAATGAACGAGTGTTGTCTCATTAATGTGAAGGATTCTAAGAGGATCTCTTAAATAAAACAAAAGTGTTGGCGCAATTAATTGCGCAGGGAGGTCAAAGCCTCTCCCTCATTAATGAGGGGGAGTTGAGAGGTTTCACCCTCCACCATCAATAGGGGTTGGGTGGTCCCTACCCCTATCATTAATAGGTAGTTTTTTCGACTCAACTTGTCCCCACCGCAATTATCCACCCATGGGAGGTTATGCTCGGGTAGAACCCACCCACAAAACCTCCATTGGAAGGTTAGGGTGTGGCGGTCCTACCACCAACCTCCATGGGGGGGTTTTAACCGACACACTAAACACATGGAAGCTTAAAAATAAAATAAAGTGTTGTAAATTATTTTATTTCATTTTAATAAAAAGACAAAATATAACATTAATTCCTGACTCACTACCGTCAAAGTGAATGTCATCCTTAGCGAAAATGGGAATTGTGCGTTCAACGGTGCCCTCTGATTTCAGTTCCGAGCACTAGTTCAAAAGTTATAAAATCCTACTCGTATGTTTACTGAACGTACCTCAATAGAACTTTAGAATTTGATTCCGGGAACACGAGGTCTCATGATCATGCGCCGTGAAAAAATGTGGAATCGTAAAATTCTCATGTATTTAAAAAAATTTATGGGAAATCCAGGACATTAAAATCACATTTTTTAGGTTTTTGGGATATTATAGAAAATCACTCATCCTTATATGCTATAGTGTAATGGTGTTAGTGAAAGGTGGAATCATTCCATTAGTAATAAGGTAATGTTAATGAAGATAAATGAAAGTTTTACATTCTCTGTTTTGTGATATTAATATCACAAAAAAAATAGTAATTCCAATCTAATTACCTATTATAGTTGTAGATGAGATATCTTATGATTTAATGTATGGAATGATTGGTTTTCACATTATTGTGCATGAGTTTATGAGGATTTAGTTAAGTTCAACTCTTGAAAAAAAAAATTCACCCTGAGATAGAATTGTATGATTATAGAATATACTAAGGATATAAGGGGATACTATTATTACAAACTCAAAGATAAGAACATGTTTTTTGCATGATAAGAAATTTTTCTTTTGTGGGAGTAAATAATTATGAATGATAATTGATGAAATATTTACTTTGATAATGTTAACACTCAATATATATGATTCTTAGTATCATAAAATGTTACATTGGTCCCCATGGAATGTGTTGATACTAAAACAAAAGTACTACATATGCGCTATAGAGGTTATAGAATTTGAATGATATGGTTTTATAGTAATCAAATATTTAGACTCATTAATTGTTAAAAATAGTGATCCTCTTTCCTATAGTAGGTACTAGTGATCATAGAAGCTATAAAATGGTACAAATCCATGAATTATGAGATGGGTTCGATGTATTAAAACCATGACTTAGTTATGGTTGATTCACCAGTTGATGTAAATCCTATTGGGTGAAAATGGGTTTTCTAGAAAAATTGAATATGGAAGGTATAATATACATATTTTTATTAATGGACAGTTGTTATAATATTTAAAAACCCTTATGTAATTTAAAATGATAAACATGTTTCTCTAGTTTCCATATTTAAATATTTTAAAATTCTACTTTCCATAACATCATTCCATGAATATGATATTTCGAAAATTGATGTAAAAATAGATATCATTAATGGAATCCATTATGAAGACATCAATATGAATCAAACTAGAGGTGTTACGACCGTAGAAAATTCTGATAAGATATAGAATTTTGAGATATCCATTTATATGTAATTGTAGGCATCAGGGGTCATGGAACATTTTGTTTGATGAATCAATATAATAATTTAGTTTTATAAAAAATAAATATGAGACCTGTATTTGAAATAGGGTTAGTGGTAGTGTGATATTATTCCAATTAATAAATTTTAATGACATATTATTCATTGTAATTGACACACTAGTATTACAGTCAGTTACAGACAATTTGACCAAGTGTTTCTCTCTAAAGGGCATTGGTGAGGCATCATGTAACCTTGTAATCATGATCATTCATGATAGATAAAATTGAATTATTGTGATAGGGAAATGTATATAGATTTACTATATTATAAATGTAGTTATTATGCAATTATCTTTGAGGGAACTGGTTCTAGTGTCACAAGTATGCATCACTTTATGAAAATATGTCCTCAGACATATACAGGGAGAGATAACGAGTAGGATCATTTAAAAATATAATATAGGATCTATAATTTATGTCATGATATGTAATTGGATTAGTGGTTCCTATATTTTAATCATGGTATAGAAATTTGAAAAAGATCCATGAAAACAATATTGGTAAGATGTTAATGTTATCCTTGAGTATGTGAGGCATACAAAGGATAGGTTAATGGAAAATGCATGAGGTGGAGAAATTTTCATCAAATGATATATTTATTATAGATTAAAAACATATAAAAACAATATGAAGTCGCATTTATGAAATTTATTATGTCCCAATGGAGGATATAAGAGCTGGAGGTGTTAAAAACATGTAGTTGTCACCAATTGTTTAGTAGAGAATGAGTATATATATTCTACTGATATAGTAAAATAATATTTTTTTTATTCATAACATTGTTCAAGATATTTATGTTGTACCTAGTATTAGATATCTGAACACATATTGTAATATTAATATAGTAATGGCTCTCACAAATGAGACAATGACACATAAAATGACAAACACCATACTCTCAAAATAACATATATTAGATTTTTTTTACGAGAGGGGTGATGTCACTGCAATCTATGATTCCATAGACTATAACATGGTATACCACTTGGAAAGATATGTATATGTCCGAAGTCATGGATATCATGTGAGAGCTAGTGAAATGAAGGATTTTAGGAGTTGGCCCTTGTATAGGAAAGAGCATGTGGGAGTTAGTGCCCTAAAACCAAATTCTAATTACATTATGGTTTCTTGTATTCATGTATTTTAATATTTATAAAATATTTTACCACATCGTTTTATTCTTTCCAAATAACATAATATGTGATAATTTCATAATTTTACTTAACACACTAAAAGATTATAGTAGTTCATACTATGATGAGTACCTGTATGTGGAACAATGGTATTCTTAAATATATGTTTTACAGCTAGATGATATCATTTTATGGGACACAAATAGTACATTTTATTATTTTGGGAGGCCCATTGTAATTTTAGACACTTTTTCATGGTGTGCCCCTTGTTATTATCCAGTGTAGAAAATTATGAAAACATAAACCAATAATTGAAAATCCACATTTATACATGTCAGTAGATATTAATATATAAATACTTTTATAATGATCCTTTCAAATTAATATTATTATTAATACATTTCATAATTATTGTACTTTTATTTATTGATTAAAAAAATAATGACATATGATCTTGGTGAAGTATGACATGTTGGGCGTTTCACGAGTAAATTTGTATTATTGAATAATGTAAGAAATCAATTTTCAATCATATTAATTTACAGAAGTAGATATATTAGGACATTTTAGGTTAATTGACTTGATTAATAATTTTAATGGCCATGGTATTTTTTTATGAAAGTAAATTATTGAAAATTCAAAGAAAGTGACATCAATAACATAGTTTAATGACCCTAGAATGAAACAAATTTGATATGATTTTGATATAAATATATGATATTTCATGGTGTATGATCATTATTGGTTTAATGTAATGGATCAATATCTTAATCATCCATAGGATTCTTTGCATGTTGCAAGATACTAACCTTAAACATTAGGTAATATAACTAATTACAATAAGAAAGGGGCCAAGTGGGACACACACAAAGCATATTATAAACCTCATATGAATTATATGATGAATTTTTGATGTTGAAAAAATATTATTTATGTACATGGTTTTATAATTATTTATATTTTTTTAATTGAAAATCTTTAAACACCATTTATTTGAGTGAATAAATTATTGAGTTGAATAGTAAATCAATACTTATTAACCAAGTATATATTTATTTAATTAAATTAATATAAAAATATTTTTTTATTATATTTCATTGAAAAGGTATGAAATAATTTATTTATTTAGTTATAAGAAAATTCATATATATTTATTTACTATTTTTAGTAAAAAAATATTATTATATTTATTGGAAAATAATATTTTGGTATTTATTTAATTTAATATATATTCATTATTCGAGTGTCATTAATTATTGGGGATGATTTTTAGACCATGTTTAATGATCTAATGAGAAATATCATAAAAGAAATTATTAGAATAAAGATTAATTTATTTATTAAAGAAAAATGATATTTATGTTCTATTTGAGTTTATCATATATTATGTAAATAATAGTAGTTATAATATATAGAGATGGGGTTTACTGAGGAAAAATAAAATAATATTTTCCATTAATCAATAATTAATATTATAGACGTATTACTATATAACCGCAATTATGACATTTTTTGAATGCTATGAGATAAAAATTTTAAAATTGCCAAATAAATTATAGAGGATTATCCTCTCATTTCATTGAGAGAGGCCACCTTAGAACACATTCAGGATCACATAAAAATTCTCTTCCTCTACTAGGGGAAATTTGTATTCCTTAAAGGATTTATATGTGACCAATATAGATCATTTAAAGAACTATATTTTACCAAATGATCACCCAGACAATTCTATAGTGATAAATATAGGTATTCTCTATATGTATGGATATCTATTAGAGAGAATATGTACATTATTCCTCTAACATAATTATAGAACTGAAATAATTTTTCTACATATTCATTGATGAAAAAAAGAATTTAAAAAAAGATAAATTAAACCAATTAGTTATAAATTATATGTGAACATACACTATATTCATGGATTTCATGAACAAATTTTTATCTAGTTTCTAGGATAAATCTTGAGATGTTTATGGAAAGCCTTCATTGTTCACAACCCTGATAACATTCATTATGCCTTGAAACCATTATAAATACCCACCCATTCCCCCATCACTCTCAACTCCAAATAAATTGATCACAAATAAACTCTAATTATCATTACAAAGAGTCTATTCATATTGGTTCTATGGTTCTACATTATCTCACTAGATCTTTATGAAGCTCCAAATTAATGTCAGTGTTATCTCCCTCTGATTATCAATTCCAAAAAATCCATTGTTATAACACATTTTATTTCCATTTAATTATTTATTTAATTTGATTATTTTCACCCCATATTACACAAAGTATTTCCCATTATTGAGATAATTTCCATATACCAAAATAATCTCTCCAATTAACATTTAAATATTCCCAATATTTTATTGAAATTATCCTCTAATTTTCCAATCCATACTTGTCGAGTAGATTCATAAATAATTATATGTATCAATAATTAAAAATAATTTTTTTATATTAAATATATTAATATTTTGGATTTTATACTATTGAAATCTTGTATGAATTTGAGTATATAATAATATATATTTTCAAAACATATCTCTAGATTTTATGTTGTTATTTTCCATATATATTTTTTTAAGTGTATAGATGTTTCCTAGGATAGATAATTCATTTGTGACCTTAAAGAATATTTCAGGTATGTCTTTTAGTGTTCCCAGATAGAAAATATGTTTTCCACCATTTAGAGAAACACTAATACACATACACTATTTGGGATTCATGAATTTTTTCTTTCACCTATGGTGCTGATTTTTAAGAATTAGATACACTCTATATTTCTATCATATCGTCATCAATAGAACAATAAATTCAGTAATATTTTTTTCAATGTAAGAATATTTTATACTTTTAATTGTAATAAATAAAATCTAAAATCAATATATATCATTTCTTAAATTTTATTAGAAGTTACTGATGGTCTTTCACTTGATTTCTGTAGGTTTCAAAAACTATTTTGTGAATATTTTTTAATCATAATATGACATATAAATCACTTACTAAGGAGATTCATTATTATTAAAAATGGTATTTAAGTTTTATAAATATAATTCAACTAGAGAAAAATTTTATTATATCATTTAGA
Organism: Viscum album; assembly: GCA_963277665.1. Classification (NCBI taxonomy): domain Eukaryota; kingdom Viridiplantae; phylum Streptophyta; class Magnoliopsida; order Santalales; family Viscaceae; genus Viscum; species Viscum album. Next base: position 2,014,914,929 of record OY728157.1, read on the forward strand.
TGGTCTCTTCTAGGTCATATATTTAAAATTTCAATATATTTATAGTTTTATGAAAGTTGAATATACAAATCATTTACATGAAGAGTTAGCTTAAGTTAATCCATTAAGTTATTCTCTTATATGGTGAATCACATACTTTATTTTTGTTACATTGATTTTATAAAATGAAAAATTAGATTCATTTCAGAAAAACATCTACCAAAAAAATGTACAACATAAAACTAATGTGTTTTTAAAAAAACACCAAAAAACTGTTTTATATATTTTTTAATTTTTTTTATAAATATCAAAGTGTGTTTTATCTTCATAATTGAAATGTACAACATAAAAATAAAGTTTTGTTTTGATTATTTTTTATTTTTTTATTTTATTTTGTTGTTTACAATTTAACATGAGTTCAAATTAATTCGATTAAAACATTATTCAATATAACTAATATAGTGGGATTAAATTTTTAATTTCACCATTTTTCGCTACTTAGTTTTAATGTAATTCATTTTTATTTCATATTTTAAATTCATACTTGTAAATTTCATGTAGTATTTCAATGAAATATTGATAAAGTTAATATTTATAATATTTAATATGTATTTTAATTTTTTATAATTATTCTGTGTTGTTTTGAATACAATACATGAGTTGAGTGATAATTTTGGAATGAAAATATTACTCTTTCACCTCTATTTCTTATATTTATGTTTTATCGTTTTTTTATTTTTGAATTTTCTAAAACATTGCAGATGTGTTGATTTTATTTATTTTAATATGATTTGAACCATTACTAATATAATAGTCATATATATATATATATATGTTTCAATAACATGATCTTTTGAGAACCAAAAATTTAATATAAATATTGTATTGTTATACTTATCTGATCAAAATTCCCTACACTAGAAAATATATCAAGGGTTGAATGTAAACTTCTATGACTACTACTTAAATGATGATATATCATGAAACATATTCCATGAACTAGTACCAGTCCCTTTTCATTTATATTCTTCCTCATCCATGTTAATTATGTCTATAAAACTTCGTCAAATCATTTACATACAATCATATTTATTTTTATTAATTTATTTAAAAAATTACTCTTATCTTCTATTTTTAGGTTATAACTCAAAAATTCTTAATTCACGACGATTCAGGTTATGAATCCCATAGTTTAAAGACATGGTTTTAAATGGGTTATGACTAACCAAATACAATTTATGTGCCTTTATTATAATAAATCCACAAGTAAAAGTATATTGTAAAATTTTTATGATTCTCCATCAATAATCCGATTAATGCACTATATATCTCTCATACAGTAGAGAGGTATAAGAGTAGAATAGGTTTATATTTCAATGAATGACTATATAAAATACACATGTGTAATTTTCATACTTTTACAGTGTTTAGTACATTTTACCTATATAAACTCATTATCTTAATTATTCTTCATAATTAATTCTTATGTTTTAAATTATTAATATTCTCTTTTTAGCCTCTTTATTCCCTTTTATATTACCCTGTGAGTGACTATAAATTTTTATCATATATTATATCAATTAGGAATTTATAACTGTAAATTTTATATATCTATCTCATTAAAAAAAATCATAGTCTAAGGGAATTATCATTAATGTGGATGGAATAAACATAAATTATGTTCTGATTCCCCAAAATCTACCACACTTTAATGGCAATGATTGTGGACACTAACGATAATCACTTGATACATACGAAAAAAAATTAAGCATAGAACATTGGCAAATCATGGTAATTTATTTTATACCACCATAAGATTCCCTAGATACTCTTATAAGAAAAAGTGTTGTTTGATAAGTTATAAATTAAAAATTCATGAATATTATATATTATGTTATTAATAAATTTTGGTTTATTAATGTGTATTCTAATAAAAAATATCATTATATTTATACTATTTTACAAGTTACAAACCTTTGATCAGACAAATTAATTATAAAAAAATATAGAATTCTTTAATCTAAGTATTAGGTCTTCAATAATATAAAATAAGAAACTATGAACCTAATATTCCACTGATTCTCAAGCACATTTAATGGAATAAATTCTCTTGGAGAAGATTTATAGGACACAAGCATGTTGAATGAGTAATAGGATCACTATCAATGAAATAGAATGAAATAATTAACCATTGAAGAAAGAATGAACTTAAAAGAGTTCACTCTTAATAAATTTATTGGATCACTGGTTCAGTATAAAATGGAATTAAATAACATCATTGAATAAGAGAAAACCAAGAGAAAAGTTATTTTTTGAAATATTTTAATGTTTCATCTACATATTCTATTGATTCTGAATGAAATGGTTCATAATAGGATATGTATAATATTGTGACTAGAGTCTATGAATGAATGAAAAATAAATTATTCAAGAACAAATTTAAAAGAAACCCTCAAACATAAAAATGAAAGTTAGATAATAAGTGAATTAATAGTTATAATACTAAGGATGTAACAGGATTTGATTTTTTGAAGTAATTGAATATCAAGACATCATATATAAAAATAATTAATGAAGAGAAATAAATAAATATGTATAAAAAGGAATTGAAAACTCATTTGAGTTATACCGAATAATCTAATTATAGAAAAAATATTGAAATGATAAAGATTATGTTAAAGGTTTCTTCATGGATACCATACATATGTTTATTGATTGAGAATTTTATTGTTGATTTTTTTTATTTTAATTATGAATCTAAAATTGTGAATGATTTTGAGTTAAATGAGTAAATTAAATGTTTGAGAAAATATTTTCTCAAAGGTGCTTGTTTGTGGTAATATGATTGATGAAAATAATGGGAGAAAAATTTATCAAAATAAAGTTCTTCTATAAGATAATGATAAAAAATGAATATTTTCTATACTTCTCATTAATTAGTTTTCAATAATTTGAAATTTGTTAAGGTTTTGAATGAAAAGTCGAAAAAGGAAGATAAAAGTCTTATGTAATGTTTATCATTTTTTATTACAGACAATGAAAAAAATTATTAAATAATTTATTTTAATAAAATAAATAAAAATAAATATTATACCGTATATGATATAATGAACCACTAATTTATCAAAATAATATTGTTGAAAGACAAAAAATTGTTTTACATCTTGAATTACATGTTTTAAATGTTTCATGAATGGTCACTATAAAAATTATTTTTCTGTTCAATTCAAACTATATTTGAGAATTAAAATGTCTCATATTTCAAAATGATTGTTCTGTAGAGTTCCATACAATACATTTAAAAATTATATGTTTCTAATTATGAATTTTTTTGATAAATTAATTACTCCCAGAGTATCTCCGGTTCCAAAAATGTCAAGTAATTAATTTTTATATAAATATTACAGAGATTCCTCAAAAAATCCATTTGGTGCATTGGTAATTGATTCTATATGAATATTATTAGAGATCCATCAATATTTATTATATATAAAAAAATTTATTGATGCACTATTACATTTAGAGATAATTCCAACAGAAAAGTAAAGGGTTATTGGTAATATTGGTACTTCTAATTATAAATTAGTTTATAATGTTTTATATATTGAATGATTAAAATTATTATTTAATTATAATTTCTAAATTATATGATTATGTAATAGAATCTAAATTCCAAAATGATAAGTGTTTACTTTTTAGGGGGGGTTATATATTACTTTATACTAATCGAAAAGAAAATATTTATACTATTAATTTTTAAACAAAAAGTTCCATATTTTTTTTGTTTTCATGTTTTAAATAATGATAAAATTATTTATAATTTATTATTATTTCATATTAATTTTATAATGTTATATAATATCTATATAAATGAAAATGTGCTTCAGTTACCTACCTTAAAGAAAGAACAACATTATGTTTTTGACACTAGAATGATAGGGGGACAACATAATGTTTATTTTGGAACCATAAATCATATAGGTACTAATAAACCTTCATAGTTGGTAAATATTTATCTATTTTGTATTACTTTTATTTTTTGGAATCAAAACACTATGATCTTATACTAAAATTATAATATTTAAATTTTCCAATTTGATATAGATGTTGGTGAACCAATGTTTACAAATAAATCATATAATGTAAAAAATAAATATTATATAACTTATTAATCAATGTACCTTTATGTTTTATTGTTTTGGAGATTTTACAGATATTTTTTCATGAACCAGCCAGAGTCAGCCCCGAACCGGTCACCTAGGCCAGCCTGCAACAAGTCCCAATAGGCATTCCCATTCCTTCTGTGATGGTGATAAGCACATAGGTAATCAATAGAGTAGATAAGGGATCAATTTCAACAAAACATAAAAAATAAAACAAACAAAAAAGTGAAATGTAAATCCCAAACACATTTTAAAAACACTGAATTATCCATCGTTTATACAAAAAAACTAAAAGAAAAACTGATCTATACCAATACATCATTAAGAATCGATGACCAAATTACTCCACATGACCCCACGAGTCACTCTCCAAAAAAACATTCACATTATGCTCAATGTGATCGAACATATGTTGAAACCTGCACAAGGAATGAAAACAAAAAATAACAATAGGCGTGAGTATTAAAACTCACTTGGCTAGCCCAATAACCTAATCCAAATGCACATCTTTTATAATAAGCGAAAAATAATTTTCAAGTTTAAAATACAATATATAAAAGTATGATTTTCAACATGTTTACTCAAAAACAAATTAAATTCATTTCCCTTATTTCTTTCCAAAACAATATTCATTCAACTAGTGTTCCAATAACATTTTCAAGTGGGAAGTGATGTTTACATTTCCAGATTTTCACTATAGGATAAAACAATTTTATTTTAAAACATATTTCATAAAACTAATCAAAACAATACAATCAATTTCAATGAAAAACATTAAACAATAAGGCATAATAGTAATCAACCAACAAGGGCATTGTAAATATATATACAAGAATCATATTCATCACAAAAAGCTACAGAATTCCAGTAGACATGGGTGAACCTAGGAGATCAAGAATAAACCAGAAATATTAATACATGAGACTCTATCCCCGTTGTCATGACACACATTATTTAAATCAAAATTCCCAAAACCACGACCACCCTAACTCAGGACAGACCAAGGGGCCCAATCCCATAGCAATAAACCCAAAATATGTCCACCAACTTTGGGAAACTGGTAAGTCCATCCACTACCAGTGTAGCCATGGTTTAGAGAATGTTCTCTAAATATTCCATGTTCCCATGTCTCATGTATATAAAATGGGGTGTTACAATAAATCCCATCTAGGAATCCAATCAAAGCATATATATAATGATAATTCACAACTGACATCACCATGAGTCACTCCAAGGGCTGATCTCATGCTATTAATCAAAAATAACCTAAAGAATAAAACTAGAGTCACTATAATAATATATAAAAAGTATTCCTTAGTAAGGATGTACAATCCATTATATACAAACAATCATATAATGGGAAACATCCACAATAGGTTTTCATACTAAACAATTTCACCATTTTTAACAATGTTTCCAAACGATCAATTAAAATTTTCTCAAAAAAACATTTTACGTAGGTAAAAATTTAAGTTTTAATAAAGAGGTGTATGCACACCATTTAAATTACAAAACCACTTTCAAAAAACCCTTAAAAACTAAGGATACATATTTAAAACACGACCATTTTTATAAGAATTCCAAATGGGCCATTTTCCAGCTACTCTGACCAAAAGAAGTTATAAACCAAAAGCTATTTATTTGTAAAACCAAACACACTTTGGAAAACCAATAATGGATCCCAGAATAACATTTTTCATTCTTCTGACGTATTTATAAAAAAATTCCTTTTAAAATTCACTAGACACATAAAAACCAGCCTGGAAATTTACCAAACTCATAGCATGCACTCTTTAACAAAAAAACTTCTTTTATGCACTTGAAATGGGATTAAATACCATTTTCATTCCATTAATTTATTCAAGAGACAATAGAATATTCAAAATACCCTAAAATAGGTGATAAATTTCATGGAAAAATTTATCAAACAAGAGAAGTGAACATTTATACCAAAATAATGATATTTTAAACAAAATAAGGCCTAAAACAACATTATCACAGACCAAAATTAAATAAAATGTTTTAAAATCAGAACATGTACCATAAATAAGGTTATAAATACATGATAATGATGAAACATAAATGATAATGGATTGTTCAAGGGATATATTACCTCAAATCCATGACGAAAAGGAGTACACCTGAAATCACCTGTTGTGGATCCCAAAACTCTAGATCTATGACGACCCACCCTAAACTAAACAAAACCCCATAAAAAATATTAAAAAATAGTACCATAAGTCAGGAATGACCAGGTGATAAGATGGAACCAAAATAAAAAGGATAAGAATGATGGATAAGAAAGGACAGATAATATCACCTTAGAAACCAAAAGACTCTGAATCTACCCATCGATCTGCACCCGTAGAGGAAAGGTAATGTCCTGGAACATCATTTAGATTATCCTTAGGTCTAGAAAAACCATGGAAATTATATTTGGGTTAAAAATAAAGAAATATTAAGGATTTATGAAATAGTTTATTTACCTTACTAAATGTGAATGATTTTAAAAATCTTGAGAAGATTCGCCAGAATACTCAGTTAATATGTTCTCTAAAGAGTGAAACTCAACAATGGGGGTACACCTAGGAATCTTTTTCTCGAGTGGGATGTAGAATCCCCAAATAATGGAAAACAATAAAATGGATATGAAGGAAATAAATTATTTTTAAAAACACGAAATGGGCCCACAAGATGGCCCAATACTTTAATAGATAACCAAAATTCACCATGTTTAGTTATTATTAAGGGATACAAAAGGTTATCTAGGCTTCAATATGTTGGGTAAGAAGAATAAGAAGTCGAATGGGTAAAAAATGATAAACAATGAAGGTGTTATAAAAGAATCAAAATATTTTTTCAAATATGGAAATGGGCTCATACTTTGGCCCAAATCATGAACTAACAACCCTTTCGACAAAAACTCCCTAAAAATAATTGAGGCACCCTAAGATGGATGATTAGATATATATGAAACATTAAATCTAAAAATTATTCTCACCCATGACCTGGGAAAAAGATCATTATTTATAATGAATTGGATAAAAACAATGTCATGAAAAACTGGTTGTGACAATTCTCCGCACAATTAAAGCATTCCACCCTCGGAAGAACATAGCATATTTCATATGAATGATCAAAACCCAATGATTTCTTATAAATATGATCCCACCTCTAAATCCAAGAAAATATGATTCACATTTAAAGTAACTTAAGCATCGTTCATCAAACAAAACTCCAACTCACTACCACTTCCTATGAATCAACTAATATATCGAGTCATAACCTCCACAACCAAATTAGGAACCATATTGTTGGTCCTTCCACAAATGAACACAACGATCACCCAAACTAAAGAGCACTCACGAAAACCATATAATCATGGTGATTCTAGAATGGGATCCTCGCCTTTAAGATAAAAATATTATTATAAATTTTCATTGAATTAAAATCCATGAGACCCATGGTGGGTCTCCCTGCCATTAGAAACCAACTAGAAATGAGCAAACAAGAATTCAGCATGAGATAGCATTGGGTCTCACTCACACAACAAAACAAAAACTCTCCTGAAAAAACCTACCAACCCATTATGAGAGGAACACAGTATGAACATTTATGCCATACACTCTCAAATGGAGGTGGAAATAATGGGGCCAACACTCTCTATATGGATCCAAACCTCAACCAATTAAGGCAGGGAGGGATGGGGGCCCAATAATTCGGCCATTAAAACAACAAAAAAACAAATGAATTACCTCACTGAAATGGTATAGGTATGAACCTAGCAATACAACTCGAAATCCTAGGACTCATGGCTATATGCCAGCTTTACCCTGAAACCTATAGCAGTAGCTCTGATGGATGAATCATCTCTTGGATCATAGTCAAAATTTGATAATCCCCTACTAGTGCTCCATGAATTGGTTCCACAAAGAACCACAAAACACTCCCAGTGAGAAACTAAAGATCAAGAGACACCATGAATCTTGCTTTGTCGACCACACACTTTTACCCAAAAAAAGAAAATGATGATACAGAACACCATTTTCTCTCACTCCGAAGGATGATCAGAATGATCATGGCACACAAAACTCTTAATAAACATCACATAGCACAACTACTACAACCGAGAGAATCATCATAAAGGGAAAGAACATTAAATTGATCCCAAACATCTCGTTATTTCAAAAAATGGGCCAAGGTATCATCCAAATAAGTGGATTTATCATTCGAAAAAAATACATAGGTTGATAAATTGGAAATCTTTCCAATGGGGAACCATCCATGGCCACACCACAACATCCAACACATCTTTAGAATCCCACTAAATATTACCCCAAAATAGAACCACTAACAGGATCCCATTTCACGACACAACAAGAGTATGAATTCTATATCATAAAGAAGCATACCAAATAGACAACAATTCCATGACATATGATAAACCATCCAAATAACCATCAGTTCATAACAAACACCACTATTTTTCATCTCAGAACACATTTCAAAAAATAAACTAACTTGATGGATTTTCATATTCACCAATGGAATTTCGTCATCCCTCAATCACATTCACATTTACGGCCCACCTTGGGCTCTGAAATACCATTCCATACCTGCCATTCATCCATATATACACAAATCCTTTCATATGAGAACCCATGAAATCACCAAAGGAAAAAAAACAACATCATTACAAAAATAATCATGTACCTTTCAAAGGCACATTAACCACGGAATCAGAAACCATTTTCCTGATTCCAAAAGAGAAACCATGCTTCATCAAGAACCATTTGATTAAAAGACAGTCCATTTACTTTAATAAAACATCTAAAAACAACCATTCAATTCCAAATATCCCTTTCCCATTATATAAAAATTCCACAAGGTCTCTTTTCATAATCCGACAACCACAAAGGCCAAACCCCCATTATAAAAAACACCAGCTGCTCAAAACCAAATTTCCAAAACCAAGTCATCACATTCAAACACTTTTCAACATCACAAAACACCCCATTTAAAACAAGGATTCATAATTACATTATAATATTCCATGTATTACAACAATTTCATTTCAACAAAACTTATGTTTAGACCATGGAAAATTCAATCACTGTAAATCATTTCCTCTATCCGCAAGATTTATTTCAGAAAAAACCGAATATTCCAACACCATTCAGATATTAAATTTTGAAAACCAATTATCAACTTTTCAAAAAACAAACAATCCTTTAAATCATATTTCCTAATTCTTACATAAGGATTTTCCAAAAAAACACAATTCAAGGAAATCCCAAGAGACCCACAACAGGGAACTAGTGTCGGTGGGTGACTTGATCATATGGTTGGTGGCCAGATTCCAAAAACACCACCAACATAGAGAATTTCTAAGACCATGCCTTAGGCTCTGCATGGATTTCCAGACCATGCGATCTCACAGAGACCATTAGTCCAACTCACCTTGTCATAACCCAACACCAAACAATCAACAAAACCAATGACACTAATAAAACCTGACATCCCATGGGCACCCAAGGATTGGAAGGAGCAAGAGTATATGATTCTCTCATTGATCCTACCCCCCGATTACTAAAAATACTAATCCATCTACCTTGACATCCCAAAATAACACAGGGTAATCTATAGAGAAAATTCTACTAAGATCTAAGCTTATTCGATACCATTTGGTCACGAACTAGCCTGAGTCGACCCTGAACTAGCCACATAGGTCAGCCCACAACAAGTGCATAGAGGCATTCCTGATCCTCATGAGATGGTGAAAAGGATAGAGAGAATCAATATGTCAGACAAGTGGATGATTTCACCCAAACATAAACAATAAAACTAAAAATGAAGAGAAATGGATAGCCCAAACACATTTATAAAAAATTTAATCATCCATCATTTATACAACAACACTTAGAGAAAAATTGAATGATGCAACTAAAACCTCTTGAATTGATGACCAATTGACTCCACGTAACCTTAGTGGCCACTCCCCACCAAAATAATCACATGCAGCTGAATGTGATTGAACATAAGATAAATCTTACAAAAGGGATAAAAATAGAAAAGAACTATAGGCGTGAGTATTAAATATTACTAGGACAACCCAATAATCATTTCCCAATGGACTACAATGTTACTCAAAAACAATAATTTGAACTATTGTTCCAATATCATTTTCATGGGGAAAGTGATGTTAACATTCTATGATTAGCACAAGAGGATAAAAACTTTAATTTAAAAACAATGTTCATAATCCTAATCAAAACCAGCCCAACACTTTCCCAAAAAAACAATATATAAGAAGGAATAATAGTAATCACACAATAAGGGAAATGTAAATATATATACAAGAATTATATTTACCACTACAAGCAAATGAATGTTAGTATACATGGGAAAACCTAGGAGATCAAGAACAAACTAGAACATACTAATACTTGAGAGTGGTTCATGAAAATCTAAATAGGCGTTCCCAATCATCATGAGATGGTGACAAACACTAAGGGAATAAATAGAGTAGACATGGGAACTATTACTCCCAAACAAATACAATGAAACAATAATGAAGATAAATGGAAAGACCCAATAAATTCATAAAAAACTGAATTACTCATCATTTATACAACCAAACTATGAGATAAACTAAACTACACAACTGAAACAACCAGAAATGAAGACCAAATAACTCCCCATAACTCCACTAGTCACTCTCCAACAAAACAATCAAATGACGCTCAACGCAATCGAGCAAAATCTGAAACATGCACAATGGATAAAAACTAAAAATAATTATAGGCGTGATTATTAAAAATCAGAAGGCTAACTCGATAATCTATTCCCAATGCATGTCATTTAAAATAAGTGAAATATAAATTTCATGTTTGAAATACAATATATAAAATTATGGTTTTCTACAAGATTACTAAAAAAAAGTACAATACATTTTCCTTATTCCTTTTTAAAAATAGATTCATTAAAATAGCGTGCTAATAGCATATTCAAAGGAAAAGTGATGTTTACATTTTTAGATTTTCACAAAATGATAAAAAAAATTAATTTGAAAACAATTTTCATAAACCTAATGAAAACCTATCTAACACATTCTATGAAAAACAATACATAAGAAGTAATAATAGTAATCACACATTTAGAAAATGTAAATATATATACAAGCATCATAGTCATCAATACAAGCAACTGAAATCATGTAAACTGTGGAGAACCTAGGAGATCAAGATCAAACCATAACATACTAATACAAAAAACTCAATCACCATAACCATGCCACAAAATATAAAAATCAAAATTCCCAAACTCCTCACCACCAAAACGTAAAAAGGCTTGAGGGGCCCAATCCCATAGTAAAAACCCCAAAATAAATAAACCTACTATCGGACACTGGTCAGTCGATCCACTACCAGTTTAGCAATCGTTCATAGAATGTTCTATCAATATTATAGGTTCTCATGTCCCATGTATATAAAAATGGGTGTGCTAATCGATGCCATCTGAGCATCTAATCACAACATATATATAATGATAATTCACAACACACATCACCCAGAGTCACTCCAAGGACTGATCTCATGCCAATAATCGAAAAGAACATAAAGAGTCAAACATGAGGCACTCTAATAATAGATCAAAAGGTTTACATATTAAGGTTGTACCATTAATTATATACATACAATCATAGCATGAGGAATTTCTACAAGAGGTTTTCAAAATAAACCATTTCACCATTTTTCACAAATTTTCCAAATAGGCCCTTAAGATTTTATCAAATGAAACATTTTCCAAAGGTAAAAATATCACTTATAATAAAGAGGTGTATACACACCATTTACAGTAGAAAACCACTTTCATAAATCCCTTAAAACACTATGTTTACATATTCAAAACAAGACCATTTTCATAAGGATTCCAAACGTGCCATTTTCTGGAATGTAGGGCCCAAACATGTTACAAACCAAAACCCATTGATTTGTGAAACCAAATCCATATCGGAAAGCCATTAAAGGGAACCAAAATAAAAATTTTCATGTTTCTAATGTTTTTATAAATCCCAAAAAATCATTCTATATTGAAATAGATTCATAAATGCCAATTGGGATATTTACTGATCCCATGGTTTTCACTCTTTAACAAAACAACTTATTTTAATCTCTTTAAAATGGTTATAATAAAATTTTCATGCCATAAATTTATTCAAGATACAGAAACATCTTCCAAATACAACAAAACAGGTTCCAAATCTCATTGCATAATTTATCAAACAAGAGGAGTGATCATTAAAACAAAAACAACTATATTTTTTAAAAAATAAAAAATAAAACATCATTTTCACACAACAGAATTAATACCATGGATTCAAATGAGAACATATCATATAAATAATGTAATAAAATCATTATTATGTTAATACTTAGATGATAACATTTTGTTCAAGGGATATCCTACCTCAAACTAATGGCGGAAAGGAAATGCACACCCCAACCACCTGTTGTCGTTCCCTACACTCTAGATCTATGAAGACCCACCCTAAACGAAACAAACCACCATAAAAAGAATTCAAAAACAGTATCCTAGGACTTTCATTACAACTAGAGAAGGGGAAACCAAATGAAAATCGAATGAGAAGGAAAATGGAGAGGAAAGGTGAGGGAATCACACCTTGTAAACTAAAGGACTCTTCATCTTCCCTTAGATCTACACCCTTGGAGGAAAGGTGATGGAAAGGAAATTCATTGATATGGTCATGTAATAATAATGAATATCTTATTTGGGTTAAAAAGTGAAATAGAAGGATTTTTGAAAGAGACAGTTTACCTTAGAAAATCTAGATGAAATTAGGAATCTTGATAGGTTTTTCCCAAATACACTACTAAGATGATCTCCAAAGAGTGAAAATAGAAAATGGGGGTGCACCTAGGTACCATGTTCTCGAGTTGGAGGTGGAATCACTAAAAAATTTCAAATAATAAAATATATAAAAAATAAAAAACTTATTTTTTTAATTCTAGAAATGGGCCCACGGGCTGGCCAAATACTTGAATCAATAGCCCAAATTCACCATGCTTATGATTTCGTAATTGGTATAAAAGGATATGTAGGATTGAATATGTCAGGGGAGGGAAAATAGACAGTGGAATAAGTCAAAAATTTAAAATAGTAGAGGAGTTATAATAGAAAAAATTATGTTTTCAAATTGGGAAATGGGATCACGGTTTGGCCCAAATCATAATGTAACCACCCTTTCTAAAACAACTCCAGAAAAATTATATAGACACCCAAATATGGATGATTAGATATAAATGACACTTAAAAACTAATCCTTAATCTCACCCAATACCTAGGAAACGTATCAGGATTTCTAATGAAACGGACCAAAACAAAGGCATGAAAAACTGGGTTTGACAGATTTAAAAACAACTAATTCTTAAATATAAACATTTTAAAGCCTCGATATTGAAATGTAAGAACATCATATTAAAAAGAATATATAGTATTCCACACCAAGGATATAAGGAAATATAATATCCTTAGTATTTAATATATATTTACCAATTTAAATAAATTCAAACTAACATATAACATTAAATGGATTCAAAAACTCTGTTATATTTCTTATCTTGTAAGAACAAACTTGTTTGAGATCTTTCCTTACACCCGTGACTACATTTTACCAAAAAAAAATATTTTTAATATTTTTAATTACCATAGAAAATAAACTAGTGGTTATTAACATCATTAGAAATATTATGAAAACATATTGTTTAAAAAAATACAAAATAAATTCATTGGATAATAATTAGTTATAAATAATTATAGGAACCAATCAAATATAATGGTACTATTTTTTAATATATATTTATGCTAAAATTGATTTATTATCATAATAAATTAAATTAATTACAATTATTTTGTGATATTAATGAAATATACATATCATATATTCAATGAAATAGTTTTTATATTCCACCAAAATATTTGATATGGATAAGATAAGAACAAACCTAATTGTATAAAAAAAATCTATTTTTATAAAGTTAGTTTTTCCATCCATTAATGGGGACACTATTTTAAGCATAATTTTTATAAATTTTTAATGTGTTAAATGCAAAATTAAACTTTATAATTGAAATAAGAATATAATAATTAGTAGAGTGTGGATTTGTTTTATTTTTCTATGATGATTGTTTTTATTAATATTCTAATATATGAAATTTTAATTCAAAACTACATTTAAACTAATATATTTATAAGGATAAATTATTATTTTATTTGGTATTAGAGTTAAATTATTTAAAACACGTTAGGTAATTTTAATGAACTTACCATTGAAATTGGATGTAAAAACATAGAAAACATCTGAACATTTTTACTTTAAAAACCTGCATTGTCGTCCTGTCACTGTTATTAAATTAAAATTATTGATTTTCACTTATATTATTGGAATTTTTTAAAATTTATTTCCTCTTTATAATCATAATATTTTATAATTTCTAATATGGTGAACATATTTTTTAACCATCAATATAAGTGAATTTGTTTAAAATTAATTACAATGATTAAGAGAAAAATTAACTTTACAAGGGGTTAATCCTTAAACCAAAAGGAAAAAATGACATAGAAACTTATAAAAAATTCATTTTATGGAAATATTTAGACCCTATACTTAGTTTTATTAACTTTTTACCATTATTGTTTCCCCTGTAAAATGAAAAAAAATTGGTGGAATTCCAATTTCCAAAATTTATATGTGTGTCACTCCCTGTCCACTATAAAAAGACAATCTACACTCCCACTTCCTCATGCATCTCATGCCAAATTTCCTACATAAATATCTCAAAAAAAATTATCCTCAAAATACATCCTATAATAATATAAGTCTCAATATTGGAATAAATCCATCCAAGGAATCCAGTTTGGGAAAACCAAAAGGAGTTTCTTTAATAAGAGGATACATCCTTCTTTAATCTCTTTCGTTTTATTTGATTTTTACACCAATTAAATTAGCATTATTCCATAAATATTTAATATAAAAAAATACTCAATATAATAAGATTTTTTTTATATTTATGTATCAACCTACACTTATAGAAACTTATATCTAATGGGTAATGAAATTACTTTTCATATGTACATCATACTACCGCCTCATAAAAAAAATTATTCATTTTTCCATTAACACATCTCATCATGGGAATAATGATGGAAAAAACTATTAATATATGTTATATATGATATTTAATATGATATTATACTTATTTTAATTTTTGATATAATGTACCTTTGTGAATTTTACTTTGTGGGACTATGATAACAACGTTTGTGGAAGTGTGGACTTCCGCTTCCTCAAAATGATGTGATTCTTTCAAGATATACAGGGAACATATAAAGGATTGTTTAAATTATACATAACTTAAATAAAATATATATATTATAATCATGATATAATTTCATTTCTATAAATATAATATATCATTCTCTTTATTACCCTTTAACACACTTAAAATGTTATAACATCGTTCATGGACTTGTGGACTACCACCTCCTCAACATGATGAGATTCCTTTTACATTGAAATAAATAAATAAATATATAAGTAAATATTATTAAATAAAATGTAATTAATTACATAATCACAATTTTGTATAAAGATAATTTTACATACCTTTATTCTAGAATGATCATTGAAAAATAGCAATGTTACTAATGCATAGGTACAATCTACCAAATCTATGATTGTAATGTTGGTTTCCTTTTTATTAAAATGTTTCATAGTTGATTTTAAGAGTATAATTAATGAATAAATTTTATAACTATTTAATTATTGTTTTTATTTATATGTAATATAAAGAACCTTTTTACCATAGTTGACATACTAAAGTCATTGTACACACAAAAACCGAATTTGGTCCAAACAAACGATGTAAAGTTAATTATTTATGTTGTTGAAAAAAAATTTAATAAGTGATGTAAAAGTAATAATTACAAATAAAAAGGTCATTAAAATACTAAATAATTACAATAATTTATTTATTCATTAATATAAAGACACATGAGAGAAGACATACTCATGGTAATTGATTTTCATCTCATTGTTTACATATCTGAGATAAATTTCATATTCAAAACATTCATTTCTTATGTGGTCTATTTTTTACCATTTTTAAAGATTATGTGATGAATTATTTTATCTTAATGTTATTTCAACTTACAATTTTACTTACTTCTTTGATGGATATTTGAGATAAAATTTAATAAAGTGGAAAATAAATTTCATAACACAGATCCTTTTTATTGGGTTATATTACTTCCTCATTGTCATTAATATTCTATGATTATGTGTATAATGATTTTGAATATATATTCATTTATTGACACTTACATTGTGTGGATATATATTTGATACACATATACAATTAATTGGTAGAGTCTTTCATTCATGTTATAAACTTTTCAATGGTCTACTTAATAATTTTACTTTGTTCTGGATTGATTACACTTTAATTTAAATCAGAAAAATTATTTGATAATTAACTAATAATCCCTTGAATTTTCTCTTAAAATGGTTATTCATGATATTTTTCGAGTAATACTACAATTTTTCCATAGTTTTGTACCTCAAATATTTTAAATAATGTTTTTAAGATTACTCGACTTCATTTATCCATTAAAAAAGAGAACCAACATTTTTTATAAAAACCCAATTTTATAAAATTGATTTAAAAATAGATTTTACCATTATCCAAAAGATTTATCAAATACATTTTTACCCTTATATATATATTTTTTCCATGTATTATTCCGGTACCAAGCGGAACAATACATTTTTCTATCCTTTAACCATGAAGAATGAATGATCTTTTATACTTCATAAGACATGTACAGATTTACCCATTATCATTTCTTTTAATCTTACTTTTATTTTTTAAAAGGTCTATTTCAAATTAAAATGTTTCAAAAAGTGATTTTCAATGAAAATTATGTGTATTTTTTTCAAAAAAAAAGTTATTTTTCTGATGAATGGTTTCAAAAGATCTTTTTATAGTATTTCTATTCATTAATGTCAATAAATCATTATTTTTAATCTACACAGGATAAGTTGTGTTAATACCATCTTTATTGTTCCTCGGTATTGTTTATAATTGATTTTATTAAAGATAGTATTAACATTCACTTCAATGGTTCCTTTTTTATTCCTCTTTGTATATTTAATTCCCTATGATCATTAAACATTGAATTTCCCTAAATAATTAATATAATTTATCATGGATATGTTCATTTCATAAATTGTATACCATTTTTTATATGATATTTATTTTTAGTTTTATTTTATTATTTGGGTAAATATTGATTAATATCTATAATTTATTCAATTTAGAGATTTGATAATTCATATTGTTTATTAGATATAAGTAATGCTTGAGACATAAAGGTGAATTTATTGGGACCATATAAGTTTGGCCCAACGTTTTGGGAACTTGTTAATGCCAACCCCATGATGCATTGTTAGTCTCATAAGAAGACATTAGTTCGAGACAAATACATAAAGTTTATTTCTAAGCAGAATAGATGTGTTTCTACATACATGCATAAAGAATCATTTGATCAGTTTTGATAGTAATGATTCATCTTCTAGATATATGATGTCTAATAATTATGAATTTCCTTTATTTTGATTTAGTATTTAATTATCATTGATATTTTTCATCGACATATCTATGGATGTATTTAATTATAATTTTGTTGATTTAAATAGAATGTTTCTTCAATTTCTAACTTTTTTAATTTTATTATTTCAATCCCTATTATTTAATTTGAAAGTGATTTCAATTATTAACATTTCATATTGTTTATCCATTCATTTTATTAATTCTGTGGAGTGATCATTCTATTATTACTTTTCCATATCAATTATTCTCATTGATTTATGTTTTCATCCAATATATATAACCCTTTATGATCATTTGAGATCAGCCTTATTTTTTTTCTTCTCCCAAGATTCCCTGTAGTGTACTATGGTAGATAAAAAAGCTAAGGTAGTTGGAATAATGTTATTTTTTAAGTGATAATTATGATGAAATTATTGTATTAATTTATAAAACGTGTCTCATGTATGTATCTAGTTTACCAATACTAATAAAATGTTAGGTTTTTGGGATGATATTTACCTCTATCTTATTATAATATAATGGTAGCGTGACACTATATTTCAAATTACTGTGTTCGGTTTTCTATAGTTGATATGGCAAAAAGTTTTTGGAAACCTCAATACTAGACATAGGAAATCATACATTAGAGAAAATATCCTTAAGGTATAAATTGAGGATATGTATAGTAGAACATTCTAATGTTTCAGTTAGATAGAGATTATATATTGTTCATAGAAACACATCCCTATCTTGATACTATAAGTGTGCATGGTTATAATATCGTAGTATTTAGAGGTATCATCTATGAAAAGTTGTGTCAGTCCTTACTCGGTGTAACCTATTACATGACAATTAGACTTACTACACACCTAATTTGAAAATCCATAGTGATATTATTAGGACTATTCACAATTTCATTACAACCCATTACAGTGGTTTTAAATAGTTAATGAAAATGAAAAACCTAGGAATAAACATAGACCTAAAATGTACCTATGTTTAAATAAAATAGATGACGTATTTTTGTATTGATGTTGTATTGAAAACCTTTTTTAAAATCATATTTAGTGATTAATCATATACAACGGATTTCCATTATATTTATTCTGAAAATTATATTAAAAATTTACTAAAAAACGACAACATGTATTCTGGGTGACAACCCATCAAGTCTGGAAAGCCCATGGTATGTGAAACCATGGCTAAGGATGATAAGGGTTTGTTACAAACCACAAACCAACACAATTCCGTAGTTAATATATTATCGTTTTTTGTTATATAATTTGAAAAATATATATTAATACAGAACCAATAGTGTTACATTTATATTATAGATTAATATATTAACTATATTAGATTTAGATAATATTTAGAGATAAATGGAAAGACTATTAACTCTTTTTTGGGACTTATGATCTGTTAAAATTATATTTTAGATCATTAAGGAACACCATTAATTTATGTATTTTCATTTCTCTGAGTAATTGGTTGAATAAGAATTTGATCAATGCACAAACAAATTATGAAATGATTTTTATGAAATTGAAATGTTTCAATTAAATATAATTATTTATGTTCATGGTCACTAAATGAATTCATCAATATTAGTAAAAAATAATAAAGTGAAATATTCTCATAATACTGTGATTTTTATTCAACATATGCTCTTTAAAAAAATAAAATATTTGTGGCATTGAGTACCTCATCATTCCATTGATTGTTCACTGTTTTATGATTGATGAAATCGGACACTAATTATAAATATATACTATTTTCCTCCATGTATGTATCCCTACATGCCTCTAATGTTCTTCTACTAGGATATCTAGTTTCATGTTTTTCTGTGTGACCTTTGTAATCCCC
The DNA here is from genome assembly GCA_963277665.1 of Viscum album. NCBI lineage: Eukaryota > Viridiplantae > Streptophyta > Magnoliopsida > Santalales > Viscaceae > Viscum > Viscum album. The sequence goes on from OY728157.1 coordinate 2,014,934,604, forward strand.
ATTCTCTCTTTTGTAAAGGATGCTTTACGAAACCATATAATGATGTTGAATATGAAACAGGATATATATTAAAATATATTACAAATATTAGGATTAAATTTCTAAGACACAAATTTTTTTGGTGGAGATAATGAAATGTGCCAAAATTATAGAGTAAGATAGTTATATTTGATAGTATGTATGACCTACAAGACCAAGTGTGTATGGGAATGTAATATCACAAGAATTTATAATATAAATAAAATTTTAACTAAATAAAAACTATAATATAGATTTATATACATGTATACACTATGATATATTTCAATATACCTAAGAACGACCTTGTTTGATAGCTTCTATTACAACAATGATCATATTTTATCGAAAAACAATATATTCTTTAATTATTATCTTATATAGATTTTAAATTAGTGGTTATTAATAGTATTAACTAAATTGTTAAAATATATGGTTTGAATAATTATAATTTTAATTAATTTTTTACAAATTAATTATAAATGAATATATTAGCCAGTTAATTATAAAGGGAATATTTAAAAAAAAATAATGATATAACATATATTATCTTAATAAATTAAGTTAATTAAAATTATTTAGTGGTATTAATTAAATTTATATATTATATATTTAAACACATTTTTTATTCATCCAATATATTTTATATGTATTATATAACAACAACCATAATTCTGTGCACTAAAACTATTTTTTTATAAGGGTACTTTTACCTCATTTTAATGAAAAAACAATATTTAATAAAATTATTTGAACTTGTATAGATTTTATATCTAGAAATAAAATTTATATTTGAAATAAAAAAATTAAAAATTAGTTTAAGGTAAATTTTTTGTATATTTCATTGATTTTTTATTTATCTGAAGTATAATAAAAAATACTAAATTTTAGATCAAAATTTTTTCATATAATTATTTCATAAGGATAAATTATGTTATTAATTGGTTTTAATGTTCAAATAGATCAATTTTTAATAATTTTATCCAATTTAGGTCCTTTTAATAAATTTCATTTTGATATTAAATATAAATACATATCAAACTTCTAATCATTATAGCTCTAAATACCATATTTGTCATCACATCTGTATTATTAAATTTAAATAAATTTCTTTCACTTTTGTGATAGGAATTTTAAATAAATAGATTATATATTTTGAATAAGGAATATTTATAATTTATATTAATATAAACTTTTTTTGGTAAACAAATATTATAGAATTTGATTAAAATTAATTAAAACAATTAAGGGAAAAGTTTTATTAATAACAGACTAAACCTAAATATTAAAAGAAAAAATGGTCTAGAAACATTTTGAAACTCCATTTTTCGAGAATATTTAGTCCCTATAAAACATTTTATATAAGTTTTACCATTACCTTATCTACTTTATTTGGGAAAAACGATGGTGAAATCTATTTTAAAAAATTTATAAGGGTGCCACTCCTCGACTACTAAGAAAAGTAACTCAACCCTGAAATTTCCTCAAACATCTCATGCCTCTTTGTCACAAACATGATCTGCAAAAATTGACCCTAAAAATAAAACCATTTATCCTTTAATCATAACCTTGTTTATAAATCCATCCATGAAATCCCTTTGGTGAAAATGAAATGGAGTTACCCAAATACGAAGAAATGTACTTCCTTAAGCACTCTAGACTAATTTCTTTTTAAACCATTTAAAATATCCATATTCCATGATTATATAATAACAGTAATATAATAAATAATATATATTTTTTATATGATTTTTTTTACCAACATTAAAAAAAAAATTCATCTAATGGGCAATGAACATATAGTTCTTGTGTACGATGATCTGTCGCCTCATGAAATGAAGTTGTTCAGTTTTTCGTTTACCACCAGTTATGGTGGGAATTATGATATAAAGTATATTTATATATGTTATATATGATATTTATAATTTATTTATTTTTCCTTAAGTTTTATATATAACATACCATTATGATTTCCATTTTGTGGAAATATGATTAAGTTATTTGTGGAAGTGTGGACTACCGCCTCCTCAAAGCGAAGTGATTCATTCACGCAATAAATGAAATTTAAAAAGGATTATTTTAAATAAAAATATGTGTAACAAAAAATATATATTTTATATTAATTAAATAATTACCATTATATAAATATAATATATCATTCTTTTTATTACCATTTGAGGCACTTAAAAAGTGATAACATCATTCGTGGACGTGTGCATTATAACCTCCGTGACATAATGTGATATTTTTTATATCACAAAAATTTTATATATAAGTATATATTATTAAATAATATTTTATTTATGTTATAATGATATTTCTATAAAAATATAATTTTTCATACCTTCTTCCCATAATGATCTATGAAAATGGGAATGTTACTCAAGCGTACTACACCCTACCATCTCCATGATTATAACATTGCTTTCTTTTTCATAAAATTTCTTCAAAATTGATTTTAATAGAATTATTTTTTACAAGTATGACAATTATATATTTATTATTATTATTTAGATTTTATATAATAACCCCTTTCTCTATAGTTGACTTACCAAAGACATTTTTGACACTTAATTGAATATATTTAAAACAGCTGATGTTATCCTAATGGATTAATTAGTTTTATTAAACAATGTAATTATTGAATTAAAATTAATAAATAACATTAAAAGGGTAATGAATGAATTATATAATTAATATAATTTTATTATTTAGTAATAAAAAGACACACGATACATGTCAAACTCAAGGTTAGTGATTTTCATTTCACTTTTTACATCCATGAGATAAATGTCATGTTCACCACTTATTGTATGTGTTATATCTAATGCCAATTTTGATATATTATATAATGAATTAGATTGTCTTAATAGTATTTTTTGTTTAATTTAAACTCATTTCTTAAAAACGGATTTGAGTTAAAAGTTACTCAAGTGTATAATAAATTTCACAACACAATTCCTTTTAAAATTTGTTATATTACATTCTCAATGTCATTAATATTGTTTGAATATATGTATAATAAATTGGGATATATATTTATTTATTTCCCCTTAATTTATGTGTATTTAAATTTCATATACACAATCAATTTATTGGTTTAGTCTCCCTTCAACTTAAATGTTAGTTTCAAGGGTTTAAATTATAATCTTATTTTATATAGGATTGTTTACACATGAACTTCCTACAGAAGAAATTATTTTATCATTATATAATAAATCCATTTGTTTTCTACAGCAATGGTTTCTCATTACCCTTTTTCAACAATTACAAACATAGAATTTTTAATAAAATGTTTTTAAGAAAACATGATTTCATTTATCATTAGTTGGATATCCTAGTCTCTTCATAGAGCCATGTATTCGGAAAAGGTTTCCAATTTTTATTACCCATTAAAAAATGATTTATTTCTTAATTTTTTAACATTTATTCTTTTATAAATTTTTTCTTAGTAATCATATTGTCGTTTTCCTAATAAGAAATTTTTTCATACATTTTTAACCTGAAAATTTAAAATTCTTTTTACCTCTTACAAGAAGTATATATTTACCAACCGACATTTCATTGAAGCTTACATTTCCTATTTAAATTAATAATTTTTAATGAGAAGTTTTTGAAATGTGATTTACAAACAAAATTATTTTCAGAATGTTTTCCAAACTAAAAATGATATTTCTATCAAGAATTTTTTTAAAAGATATTTTTTCTAGTATTTCTATTCATCAATGAATACAACCCTTTATTTTTACTCTACATGGGATATGTTTTATTAATACTATTATAATTATTCCTCTAGATGGTTTATGATTCGTTTTTCTAAAGATATAATTGATATTACATTACATGATTACATTGTTATTAATGTTGAAATATTAAATTCCCTATGATCATTGATCATTTAATTTCACCTAGTAATCCATATAATTTATTATGGATATGTTCATTACCTAAACTATATAGAATTTTTTATAGCATGTTTACATTGAATGTAATTTGATTATTTGGGGAAATATTGATAACTTTTTATCCTTTATTAAATAAATATTTCTTATAATTCATAGTATTAATTTGATATGTGGATTTTTTAGGACCTGAATGTGAAAGGTTGGGGAACATTTATTGAAATATATATGGGTTGGGGATGGGTTAATACAAGAAACGTGATGCATCGGTAGTCTCATGAGATTAAATTAGTCAAAAAAACCCTTCATGTTTTTTAAATGAATAATAGATGGGTTTTTACACTAAGATATAAACCATCTTCTTAATGGTATTGATGGTACTTGATCATATTATAGATAAATGATGTCCAATTATTAATAATTACCTTCATTTTTATTCATTATTTATTTATCCCTGAATTTTTTGATTGATATATCTATTGATACAAATAATTCTCATTTTATTGAATAAATAACTTGTTTTTTCAATTTATTACCATTACATATTTATTTTTCCTTACTAGGATATTTAAATAGATTTTTTTTCAATTATTACCTTTTTATATTATTTATCCATTCATTTTATTGATTATATGGAATGTGCTTTTAGTTATTAGGTTTCTATATTGACTATTCTCATTGATTCATTAATGTTTCCTCTATAAATAAACCTTATTGATAATTTGAGCTCACCCTTATGGTTTTTCCTTTCACAAGGATTCCCTATATTGTACTACGAAAGATATGAAATTGTAAACTAGATGGAATAAATTTATTATCCTCAAAAAAATTATATGGTTATTAGTGAATTAATTTTTAAATTAAAAATCTAGTATGAGTCTAGTTTTCTAGGACTACTAAATTATTCTACCCTATAGGGATTCAATTTGAATATATCATATGCCATTGTAATGGTATCATTACATGGGATTGAAAATTGATATGTCAGGCCACTAAGAACATCATCTATTTTTATAAACAAATTTTCTTTTTTTAAATTATGTCCTCAAAATAATCCTTATGAAATGACTTATAATCCTAATTAATTCAACAAAATTCTTGATTACGAATGGAAGAGGATACATGTTAAGGGAGACCACAAATGACTAGTCTTGGAAAACTCAATAATTAAATATTAGTGTTATCATTGAGTGTAAATAGACCATAAGGCTGTGATAATTAATGAAATTGAAATATTATAATGTAAAAAAATTCATACACATCAATAACTATATAATTATACACGATAACATGTAAAAATGATTTAACAAAGGAATGAATCACTATATTGAATAACCACAATCCATTTGATATCAATATTGATCAAATGTGACATCATAACCGAATAGGAACCATAGACAAAATGTGTTGGTATCAGGGGACATCATCTTCATAAAACATTTAAAAAACCATTTTAAAACACATTAAATTTGAATAAACATTAGTATTAACTCCGATCAAATTATACTATGAAAATATTTATTACCTAATTAATAATATCGCTATTATGTTGCTCCAATTATATAAGCTTTAGCAGGCTCACCCAACACTATCTTAGCGCAACCTTCATTTATAATTCCATTAACCTAATAATTAATAAAGAATATAGAAAATTTATTTATTCATAACTCATTGAAAAAATTATAATTCATTTTAGAACATGATTAACCCATAGTGAAGAAATGGGTTCTATATTTATCTCTTTAAAACATGATTTACTTGGGTAAAGAAAACTTGCTCAATGACAATCTCTATGATAAAATCATAATAACTCAAGTAAAATAATGTTGTTGGTATCAATAAATAATATCCCCACTATAGTATTTATAAAACAAAATGACAATAAATTTTTCTAAACTAAAATACTATTAAAATATCATTATATATTGTTTTGTTAAAATCCCTTTTCATTTTGGAAATCACTTTTTTAAACAATAAATTCATTTGGAAAATTCTTTTCATTGAAAATAATGTTGAAAGACTGTAAAAAATATTATATAAATAATTTAAATACTTTTTAGTGAAAATATTGTATCAATTTTTTAAAATAAATTTTTTAAATAATTTTTTAAAACATGGTTCTGGAAGAAAATCTTTTTTTGACTAAAAATAATATTTTTTTCATAAAAATATTATTTAAAAAATACAGTATATAAAAAGAGTAATATAAAGGAAAAATTTTATTTGCATGAAATTTACAATGAATAATAAAATTAACAATTTTATTTAGATATATATCATAATATTTCACCATTAGAAGCATTATTATAAAAAATCCTAAAAAACAATGAGATTGTATTATAAGACTCTTACAACATTGGTAAATTTGATGTATAGTACCCCTGAATGAATAATATGGAATAAGAATTATAAAATAATTAAAAAACGATATTTATGATATAACATTTTAAATGGTTAGTATATAAACCAATGAGATAATATAGGTTTATAACATAACATATGTCTCAAAGAAGGAAAATTGAGACAAAATATCTTAGTGCTATTGTTACTTTGAAAATGTAAAAATAATTTAAGATAGATGATAAAATGGATATTTAAATCCCAATATATTTCATTATAAGAATAATACAATACATTCATGGTACTTATATACACTACATAGTAAAAATAAGTGGCTATTATTACATACATGTCACAGAAAAAAAGTGAGATGAGAAAACCCTTACCTCAGGATTCCTTTTGGATCATCATTTTTCAACCTCACGTATAGTCTTCTAAAAACGTTACTCACTTATTTAATAACTATATAAAAATTTATAATATAATTTATGAAACTATTATAACATATTATCACCCATTCATTAATAATCATTCATTATTTTCATTTTTTCAGGTGTTAATTCCATTTTTTTCTTATTCATGTTTTTGTATCAATGTTTCATCTATTGTGCATATAATATTGATATATCATATAAAAAATTTATATAATTATCAAATTTTATGACAAATTATTCTTTCAAACTCTATTCATGAATTATGGTTATGAAAAATGAAGAATGTTACGATAATGGAGTGGTAGACCATGCATACACATGAATACCATGTCATTTTTTCAAGGATCATTATAGAAAGATAGAATATAATATTTCATTTTAAATTAAATATAAATATATAAAATCTACATTATTATTTTATTATATGATGATATATATATATATATATTGGGATGTGATGGTGAAAAAAATAATCGCATTTCTTTGAGGTGGCGACAGTCCACACGTTTATGAACGGTGCCATGTCTTTCTTAGTGCATCAAAAGGTATATTAAAAATGATATTTGGAATTGAAAAAATGATAATTATTTCTTAAATATCATCAATATAACATTTATATTGAATATATTTATTATATTTTCCCTTGTTACATTAAATTTAAGGAATTTTTAAAAAATAAATCATATCGCTTTGCGAGGTGGTAGTCCACTGTATAGACGAGCTACGCAATCAGATCCATGATGGAATGAAATGTAAAATGGTGTAAATTGTGTGATAAATCCAGAGTTATAATTATTTTTTAAATATAATATACAAAACTTTTATCCATCATCATACACAACTGTGAGCGGTGGTAACATGATAATGAATGACATCGTTTCGTGAGGCAGTAGTTCATTGTACGCAGGAATGATGATTTCGTAATGCATTTGATGGAAGTATGAGTTGTTAGATATTGAATCCTTATCCAAAAACAGAATAATTATATGGATAAAACATAGGTTGTTATATCAAAATATAATTATAATAAATTAAAGAAGTGGATAATGAAATAAAACAAAAATATTCGTTGATGAATGTCACCTCTTTTTTGGGAAACTCATTTGGGATTTCACTATAGACATTCCTTAGTGGGGTTTATAGGAATATTAATGATTATAATATGTTATTAGGGATGTATATAAGTAATTTGTTTAGTTATTTGGTGAAATAAATAGTTTCAACAATGTTAATAATGGAGGGGAGTGGGTGCCTTTTATAACTGTGGTATGTGGGACACCGGTAATTGTTTTTAAAAAATAGTGATTTCTACCATGTTTATTTCCTCTCCCTAGGACCAAATAATATTCAATTATTGAAACTATAAAGTTTATGGTAGAAATATTTCAATAAATGTTTTTTTGGATAATTATATCCGTCATTTTGACTCTTACTTTTAAGTTGTATCCCTTCAATGGACTCATTTTTACCACATTCGATATGATTACATTGAACTATTTTCACGAATCATTATGGTTCAAATTTAATTTGTCATTATTATAAATTATAACATATTCTTATTCAAAATAATAAATCAATTTTATTAAATTATATTCACATAAATTTTAACATTTTATTTAATATTATCTTACTGAAGTAGAGAGGCAATGGGTTTTTATGAAGAGATTTATTTTAGAAAAAGACGCTTCTATATTAACATTGTGAAAAATAATAATCTTTATATGAAAATAAATTAATTTTTAATGAATTAAAATATTTAAATTTAATTTCAAATAATCCTTATTATGTATTATTTTAATTGATTTAAGATGATATACATTATTAATTTTTGATAAGATTTTTGGAAAAACATGTTTTAACGCAAAAAACAAACTTATAATAAGAACATATTTAATGTCAATTAAAATATAATTAAGTGAATTTAATAAAACCTAAATTATAATAACGTTACATTAAACTAATTTCAAAACATATTTAAACTTTTAAATTACTTTATTTAATAATAATAAAATAATTTTTACAAAATTTTGTATTTTCACTATTCATAAAAAATTGAATATTTTCAGAAAAGATATAAAAATTAAGCTTAATATAATTCTGTAATAATTATTTGAAAAGATTATCTTAATTTTGAAATTTAATTTTATAAATGTGACAATAAATGTTTTAAAAATACATGCTCTAAAAAAAGTGACAAAATGTCATTTTTTAAAATATATATATATATATATATATATATATTGTTTTAAGAGAAAATTTTGATTTATATATATCTATTGTCATGAAAAAATATTGGATGAATGTTATAAATTATATTTTATAATATATATATAAATATATATGATACAATATAACAAGTGGGATTTTATAAATTTATTTATATAGAACACACTTTTACACAATAAAATAGTTTTTCAGAAAAAAGTTTTCCTTTATTATTAAAATGGTTATATTTCAATTTCAAATTAATTGATTACCACTGAATAAATTATATATATATGTGAAAATCATAAATTTTTAATTCATTTATTACTCTTCATATCCAACATTCAAGTTAGTAGGTGATAAGTGTTACATATATCGTGGGTCCTTTATGTTTGGTGTTGCATAATGAATATGAAATCAAACATAAAAATCCCAGGATTTTCTATAATGTACGATATAATTAGTTTTGATTGTAATGAAAGTTAAACATACTGTTTAATTTCCTTTACAATATCAAATATATCTTTCTTCTTTTAAAATCTATGTTTGTTACATCATTCCCCTTTTAACAAATTACATCCCTACAATTTGAACATTATCTCAGTAATCAAATTTTGTAAATTTGAAAACTCTTTTTTCTTAAACCCACAATACAAAAAGGTAAAATATAACATCTTATAAATAATATATAAATGGAATTGAAATGTTTATATATAGTAATACATAGCAAGGTTTCCAAATATTATAACATATGTGAGATTGGTGAAAATGTATATATAATTATTGAGAGTTATTGAGTTCATTGATCATAAAAATTTGAAGTATGAAGGAAACTTTAAGGACCATAAAACCAATAATTCATAATGATTGAAAATACCATTGGTTCATCATAATTTATGCTAATAGGGTTACATTTTTGTTTCAATTTATTTTTGTTAAATTTGAGCAATTATCTTACCTCATATACTAATAGAAAAATGGAAATATACTCACTTGAAGACTTGAATTCCATCATTAAATAAATTTCCTCAATAAGATAATATTTTTTTCCAATGATGTGTCTTCTTGATGAATTTTTCATATTTGATACAAAAAAAATTAAACATTAAATAACTATAAAATTGTTAAAAATATATTCCTCAAGGTGTTAAACATTAACGAAAACCAAAATTTCTCTGACATTGAAATATAATTCAAAAAATTAACAAAACATCCTATGATATATTAATAGTGAAATTTTAACTTTATTAGAAAATGATGAAACCAAATAATTCCCTTACCCTATATCCCAAATAACAACAATAACCTCAATATTATATAGTGTTTTGAGCTCTATGGTTATTTCATACCTTAATATCCAATTCCAAAAATTTATGGGTATCTTATCATAAAGTAAAATTAATCACTCAGAAACCAAATTAAATTTCAATCTCTTGGATATCAATATTATAAATCTTATATCACAATAATTTCCTTAGTATTCCATATCATATAAACCCTAATTTATATCAAAACAAAAAAAATTATTTCCAAAAAATGAATGTTTATACATGACATTAAACAAAATCATCACATATAATAAAACCTAAAAAATGTATCCTAATGTGTAATTACCCACATTACTATATCATATTTAAAATCTAGAATGGGATTCCTAATTGATTTAAATTAAGATCATACATAATCTTATTAAACAATTAAAGTATCCATAACTCTTAAGACAAATTCATTAAAAAAATACTAATCACCAAAAAATATAAACCTTGCTTGGATAACAATTATATATCCCAAAGCCCACACTCTCATATCTGGTGCAAAATTAGAAATCATTACATATTTATCGTTGATTCTAAATATGGTGAACGAATTTTCACTAACAAAAACACAAAAAGGCAAAAAAATATTTGACCACTTAAATAACCATGGACCATTTTCTTTTATATTTTTAAAAAATTATGATCCCCTCATATCAACTTGGATTCGTAAATAGCTTGTTCATAATGGTCTAAAACAAATATCATTAAACAAATCATTTATTATTTTACATAGACTCATAAATATCATCCTTGTGAAATATTTTATATACATAATTCATTCAACTACATTCATTATAACCCTTAGAAGAGGAAACACAAGAAGGGTGATCTCAAATTCCCAGAAAGGTAAAACCTAATAATTAACAAATTTATGTCATCATTGGGTTTAAGAATAACATAAGGGTATAATGAAATAATAAACTTTCATTAGTATTATAAAAAAATATTAATACTCATCAATACATATATCATCAAACAAGAAAATATTTAAGTTTTTCCCAAACAAAAGAGTTATAAGAATCAATAATCTTGAGCCATGTGATAAATATATTTGATCATATGAGACATAATAATTCCTTATGATGCATAGAAAAAAACATGATTGTATCTTAGGACATCATCTTCATAAAAATTTAATGGTCCCTTACAATGAAAATAACCATATAGATTAATTACAGTATAATTATTGTAGAACATAATATTTACCCAATTCATTATATCCTTATTTGTCTGCACTCATTTTATAATATATAATGGGTGCACATGACACTATTAGAGTCCACCCATAATTTATAATTTCCATGAACCAAATAATGAATAAATCACATAGATAATTAATTTCATCATAACTCATTGAAATAACAATTATTTTTTGATATAATGATTAACCCATGGAATGGAAATGAGTTACATAATAATCTCATTGAATCATGATTATCCTATGGAAAAAAATTGGTTTCATAACTATCTATTTGACACAATGGTAATCCATTTAGGGAAATAGTGAATATGGTATCAAAAAATACCCCTAATGTATGATAAGTTACAATAAGTGTTTCAGATATTGATGAATGACAATTTCCTTAAAATATAATTAAATAGATTTTGAGGATAATACATTTTCATTTTGAAAGTCACATTGTAAAACATAAAACATTCTTAAAATTATATTATTTGAAAATAAGCATAAAATTATAAATTTATCCTATATTAATAAATTAAAAACAATTATTAATAAAACTACCATTTCATCATTTAAAATATATTTTTTAAACTATTAAACTTCTTTTAAACATCGGATTGGAAGAAAAAGAGTTTTCTAATGAAATGTTTATTTTCATTAAAATCATTGTTTCATACTTTTGAATAAATAATGAGAGTTAAATTTAAGTTAAACATTTAGTCCCAGGAAATAATTACAGGATACTAAAATTCATGGGTTTCATTAGATATTTATCATAATATCTCATCAGTGGATGCGTAATTACAAACTATTTGGATTAGTAATTAGAATCTAATATAAGACTCTTACCATCATGGTAACAAAAAATTATATTTCACATGAAATAATATAAATTAAATATAATTATAATATAATAAAAATAAATATTTTCATTTTATAACATTTAAAATGGGTAGTATTACACCTCATAAAATATTATAGGTTTATAACATAACTTGCGTCTCAATGAATGAAAATTGAATAAAAAATAACTAACAACTTTGGTAACCTTGAAATCATAAAAATCATGAAATAAAGACTATAAAATGGATATTTAAATCTCATATAATTCAAGAATAAAACTAATAAAATACATTCATGGACAATATTTAAATTTAAAAATAAAAAAATGGAGAATATGGAATTCATCTCATCGAAATAAAATTTACACAAGAAAACCCTTATATCACTCTTCATTTTTCTGGATTGTGGTTTAACCTATTTTATTTTTAAATAAAACAAGTTAATAAATTCTTAAAGAACCAAATTAATATTTATAAAATTATATTTGTTTCTTTCATAACATAATTTCACCCATCAATTAAAAATGTTTCATTACTTTAATTGTTTTGTTATTAAAGTTATAGTCCGTGTATAAGGCCCCGGCATTAAACCTTACTTAATATTGAATTAAATGAATAATTCACAATGAGGCTCTTTTCAGGATTATAGTTTTTGAGAATTAGATCATAAATCATGAATTACATTCCACATTTAAACAATGTGGTTACATAAAAGATAGTATTATTTTTCCCCATCAATGGAAAAATATTTAAAATATAACATGGATTCTTTCATGACACTTCCTTGACACTATCATCATATCATGTACATTTCCATTGACCTATGAAAAAAATTTAAAAAACATGGGATGAGCATAAAAATCTCAGTAAGGGATATAAATATATGGAAAGGAAACATGAGTACATATATACATAAGAATGAAATCATATATTACCCATAAAACATCAGCACTTTAACATACCTCATAAAATCATGAATAAATCATAGAAATCATTAGACATAAAGGTAATTTGAGGCATTCATAACATTCTTGAGTATTGAGTAACCCTCTTGGTTACGTTTGGAATACCCATCATAGTATATTCCCTAAATCTCTTCGGAGAAACCTTAACGTTTAACTCCTTCACGTTACCCAATGCATTGAAGAGATATATCGGGCTCACCCGCCCTTAGTTTATCATGGAACCGCCTGTCTTCATAACAATTCCCAAGAACCACAATATAATCGTATCACATAAAACATGCATAAATGAAACATAACATTTCCACCTTTCAATCACAAGATATCAAAACAACACATTGATATAAAAACATTATGAAAACCATTTTCAATACCAAAATAAAAGAAAAGTAAAACATGGTATTTATTTTTCTTTTAAGAAGAAGGTATGGCTTGTAGAGGAATCTGAAACTCAAATAATGGTCATGGCGGCAGGTGAATTCGTTTTCACCGCATACGTACGACAAAAACATTCCCTTTTTCTTTTAGTAATACGCTTCATATAAAAAATATTCCTTTTGGATAAACATAAAAGTAAATGGGTTTTATACACCGTATAAAAGAAGGTTGTGTATAAAACAAAATATGACTCAATGAATGGAGATTGAGACGATGTCCCTTACAAAGATGGTATCCTTAGATTAAGGATAAATCAATTACATAACTATCTGTGAAAAATGAATAAACCATATATAAGTGGATATTATGTGTAAAACATTCATAGTTTATTCACAGATATTCATTTAATGACATATTCAAGGAGTACAATTTTATCCCAAAGAATCAAAATTGGGTTAACAAGTTCCCTTGCAAAAATTTGACAGCCTAACGGCATCACTACCAAATTCAGAAAATGAGTTGATGGGAGATAAAAAGGGTATGTCATCACATGGAAATAAAATTTAAATCAATAATGATATAGAATAACTTATCCCAACATAATAGTATGTGAACAAAAATACATAACAAATGAAGTCTTTTAAAAAGAGGAGGGTGAAAGGTTCCCTTACTGACATGGGTATCTTTCGAAACAAACACCCCGTAAAAGAAAGACAATACAAAATTGATGTAAATACTCATTAATTAATTTTTATTAAACAATGAGTAAAATAATTGGTTTTACATACAACACTCAAAGGAAATTGTGGAAAATGTATCATAAATATCATGCGAATAAAAGTGAGATGAAAAATCCCTTACGAAAACTCGGCAGCCTAACGTCGCCACATAAAACTTAAAAAAATGGATTGATGAGATCAAATAGAAAATATCATCATATTTACATAATGTTCATAGCTATAGGAATATAAAAGTACAACCCCTAACATAACAAAGAGGAGCTTAAAATAAGTGACACAAAGGAGAGTACTTAAAAAGAAAGAGATAGGTTTGATCTCTTATGAAAATTCGGCAGCCTAACGGCACCCCTCAAAACATCCAAAATGGATTGATGAGAGAGAATAGGGTATCTCATCATATGAAACAAAAAATTAAAGTAATAGTAATATAAAATAACATTCCAATCACAAAAAAGATGAGCATAAAATGAATGACATAAAACAGTGTACTTAAAAAGAATGAGATGAGTAGGATCCCTTACCTCAAGTCCGAATTGTCTTGTTCGTTTCATTATATTCCTGAATAGTAAACATTGGTCAATTTATAATTTCCTAATTACCTCCTTTAATGATTATTATTAATTTCATATCACATATTATAATGTTATAATAATTGTTTAATATTGTTAGTTCATATCAGACGTTTTTGCCGATGTTTGGTACATGAGTCAAAAATGAACTTGTTTGAAAAATGATTGCCCATGTAGTTATAAGTAAATAATTTCCATAATAGTATTATTGATTAAAATATCATATATATACAGTACATATTCATTTTATACTATTCCATATCATTTGGAGATAAAAAACAAAAGCACCGTTCATGGAGACGGTAGGCCGTACGTACGCATGAACGCTACTTTCATTTTTTTGTCATATTAATGGAATTAAAAATCAACGATATATATATATATATATATTAATTCCAGTATAATATATATGTTATATAGGCCACATATGATCATTAATTTCATTCTTTATACATTCCATGTATTGCATGTACGAGTCACATCACTTGAGGGGGCGATAGTCCACACTTCCTCCTATGAAATTATCGCATTTTCACAACAAAAAAGAATAAAGGTATGTTTTAAATATAAAATAAAGAAGCATATATTAAACATAAATACCATATATATCATATATAAAATACATTGACATCATAATTTCCACCTTTAAATTTGTTAAAAGAATATCGAACAATCATCGTTTCGTGAGGCAGAAAATCGCCAACAACAGAAACAGTTTGTTCTTTAACCATTAGACGAAGGTGTGTGTAAGTGTAGCTCGAATCCTTCACATAAAAACATCCTAGTATACTTAATATACTTGTGTTTTTACAATAGAAAATAATAAAAAGATTTTAGGGGGTTGGAGAAGCAAAATAAAACATAACAACACAAGAGAAAACACTACATTTAAAACGGGTAACTCTCTTTGATTTAAGTTTAAAGGCTTATTTGGAAAGTATTATGCCCAAAGTGAGGCTTCAATGATGAATATAGGGATGTGGAGAGATGAAATGGGCATGGCCTGGCCGAGACAAAGGCTTGAGAGGTGGGTGTAAGGTGGTAGAGGTGGGGGACTTTTATAAGAGGAGAGGAGGGGCACTATTGGAAAGTAAAGAAATGTTACACTATATTAAAATGTTTTTCGCATTTAAAAGGTCCAAATTTTATATAATTTGAGGATAAGGTGATAAGGGTTAAAAATATACCCATCCAATAGGTTTGTGACAGGTTTAGATCTTAGATTTTACATTATCTTATCATTTTATTTAAATAGTTAAATAATGAGATAATCGCTACATCATCATGATGTCATAAATAATTTAATTTATATAATGTCTAAAAATTTTAAAAAAATAATATGATGTATGAAATCTTTTTAGCTTTCCAATGACTATTTATAGTCAATCATATGACTTGTATAATCCCATTTAAAAAATTTTATACTAAAACAACTCATGTTTGTGTCATTTTTACTTTTACATTAAATAAAAAGATATTAATGTCATTTTCCTTCCAATGTGGCTCCATGGGGTCCCCAAGTTGACCCATGGATTGTATTGGTCGGCCATGACAAATACATTAAGAGTAGGAAATGTATCAAGCTCATCTCCTATTATTAAAACATTATCTTAAATATAAACTACACTAATTACCTTTAATCGCGATTAAAAACATAAAAGTTACTATTCACCAAAAAATATTTTAATCCCATTGAACCAAATTTTACATCTTAATGACAACCACGTATTTTGGATTTTTGAAATTCAAAACACAGATATGGTAAAATTTCATTTAAACGAAAAATCAGTTTTTTAAGTACCACTTAGTGGTTTCACTATTCATCAAAAGTTGATGTTTTTCAAAAAAATACCAAAACATCACCCTAAGCTATATTTGATATTAAAAATTCAAAAATGATGTATATATTAAAAAATTAAAAACATATAATTTACATTAATTAATTTAATAATTAATTCCTGCTGTCAGAGCAAATAGCGTGTTTTTATGAAACAATAATATCAAAAGATTGACACAAGTTTAAGTCCAATTTCAAAGTGTAATTAATTCCAACGACCACTATTGGATTAAATGGTAAAAATATATTCTAATTTTAATTTAAAAAAAATTCAATAGATAATCTAAACATATAAATAAATTTGATTAAAAAGAGGTTTTGAATTAAAATACAACAGTTTTCACTATTCATTAAAAAATGAAATTTATCAGAAAGATACAAAAAATTTACACAAAGTAAATTTTGATGTCCCGATTCTAAATAAGAATTTTATTTTTTATAATATAACATATAAAATTGTCCAAAAGTGGATTTAAAATAGGTTCACAATCAAAAGGCGGTTAATCGACCTTTTAAAGAATATTTGAATGTTTACGCATAAAATTGGATTCATTCTCATTTTTAATCCTCTAACATTTATTGTAAAGGGTAAAAAATATTTGACAAACATATATAATCATTTTGTAGTTAGTTATGTTTATTCCTTCCATTACAATGGCTAGGCATTAACTACCATTTAAAATAATATTATTTTTTATTGGAGTGCAACGTAAGATTCCCTAGAAACTCGTTGTTGCGTATTGGGTACACCATCGAGCATAGTGTACCCTTTAAAGTAATATTAATATTTTATTCACAAATATGGAAAAATATAAAAATTTCATATTCTTTATTTACCTGGGGTGTTACATCCTTCCCCCTTTTTGGGAATTGCATCCTCGCAATTTTAAAATTGGGCTTGGAAACATCCTTGAAAGTGCCACATCAGAACAAGAGTCAATAAAACAATCAATTTAAAATAAAGAAAGAGAATTTCAGAGGTCACCCGAGTTAACCCATACTAGGATTCCATGTAGGAAAACATGTACATGGAGGAGAAAACATAAGGTTATGTTCTGATGGAGAGTGATAGAAAACATGTGTATGAGAAAGTTAACCACAAGAAAATCACACACTTGTGATGGGTTAAACGGTATTTGATTCCCCGGTAGGAAAAGTAAATAGACAACATTTTTGTTTTAAGTTACTTTTTATTGAGGAATTTATTCATAAGGAAACATTATTACATATCATGTTGACTTTCAACTTTTATTATATTTCTTACACAAACTCATATTTTCTCCAGAAGATGGGTAATTAGGAAGACTTGTTCACATTAAGAGTACTATAATCAACTTCTAGAGAATCACCTAATCCAATAAAGAGAACTATATACTTCCTATGTCTTTAGACATTAACGAAAACCAAAACCAAAACGGTTAGTACAAGATCAGATAATCCAGAAAAGGATAACCCTTTATATTAAGAAAATCTACTCTTAATCTCCAAAATTTTTCCAACAAATCCCAAAGTTCAACGAGGACCATTATATAAACAATTTGTCAATAACATTCTTCAATGTAAACCAATTAAAGATTGAAACCCAAATATTTGAAGGATTTAGACACATAGTATTCCCAGTTAAATTTTAACATTTATCTCTAAACAACATCAGTTTCTCTTAAAGTCTTGTATTGAAAAGTAATTAACCTAATCACATATCCTAAATGATAGGTTAATAAACTTCCATAAATAACCCAAAATCAACTTACTCTTAATTCATAAAATCATCTAACTAAAAAGAATCAGTGAAACTAACCAGGGACATCACGTAGTCCTGTGGTAGGCGAAAAATACCAGTTGCACTTTTGTTGTGGGTTCGATTCCCGCAGCTTTGTCCGTCGTGATGGGTTGTCACACTGTCCGCATGTTGTCCTTTTTTTAAAACTCTAAAAACAACCCTAACATGTTTTAATCTCAATAGTTTCCTTATACCTCTAATTTTCATCCAATTACGTTATGATCTCAACATCTTAATTCTTGAAGTATTATTTCACTACCATAAGATAAAATAAAATGATTCCCAAAATGAATAAAATCATACCTTGATCATGGCGTCCACTCTATTTCATCGTCATCTTGCTCATGCAGGTAGACGTCCCATGCATTACAATAATGATTTAGAGATCCTTCAAAATCATTTGCTTCCTCCATCCAAATACACCTTGTACGACATGGATCATATGGGTGTTCACAGAAAAACAGTTTTGAAAAATAATCATGTATGACATATAATTCCGAAACATATGATAAAACATGATTTCTATAAAATAGTCGGACAGAATTTGAGTTGAAACTTTCTATTATTTGTCCTTTTAAAATACCATAAGTATGTGCTGAGAGACTATATTTTAAAAGAAAATATAAATAGGTTGTGCAAGGGTCACCTTCCTTAGCACCATTTTTAAAATCATAATATGCTTCAAATTCTTGTGATAAGGTAAAATATTTGAAAATACCATTATAATATTTACCTTTCTTGAAAATATGAGAATATTGTGAAAATAGTATTTGTCTAAATACAACCCATGATCCACAATGATAACGAGGTATAGTGGAGGAGTTTGATATCACAATCAACTGCTTGCAAGTGAGTTGTATGCTAGAAAATGTTTCACAATCATCCGAACATGACTTTGAAAAAATTATTGCAAGCATGTCATTAGGAAGAGATTGGAATGTCGTTTTATATCCTTCTCCTTCCATTCGTTACCGACTTTACATGACCTGATAAAAGTTATATAACAAGTATTTAACTGAAATAACAGATATAGGGACTAATCAAGTGTCTAACAAAAACTCATAATCCCTAAAGTTGTCTAAATCGACCTCTGATAACAATTATAAGGCCCTGGACATAAACCTTACTTAATATTTAATTATATGAATAATTCTCATTAAAGATCTTTTCAGGTTTAGATTTTTAGAAAATTAGATCATAAATCATGAATTACATTCCACATTTAAACAAATTGGTTACATAAAATATAGTATTCATTTTTCCCCATCAACGAAAACATATTTAAAATAAAACATGGATTCTTTCTTGACACTTCCTTGACACTATCATCATATCATGTACCGTTCCCTTGACCTGTGAAAAACATTTCAAAAACATGGGATGAGTATAAAAAGCTCAGTAAGGGATATAAAAAAATGGAAAGGATACATGAGTACATGTATACATAAGAATGAAATCATAATTTACCCATAAAACATAAGCACTTTAACATACCTCATAATATCATGAATAAATCATAGAAATCATAAGAAATAAAGGTAACTTGAGGCATTCATAACATTCTTACGTAGGGAGTGACCCTCTTTGTTACGTTTGGAATACCCATCATAGTATATTCCCTAAATCTCTTCGTAGAAAACTTAATTTTTAACTCTTTTACATTACCCAATGCATTGGAGAGATATATCGGGCTCACCCGCCCTTAGTTTATCACGGACTGACCCTTCTTCATAACAATTCCCAAGAACCACAACATAATCGTATCACATAAAACATGCATAAAGGAAACATAAAATTTCCACCTTTCAATCAAAATATATCAATACAACACATTGATATAAAAACATTATGAAAACCATTTTCAATACCAAAATAAAAGAAAAGTAAAACATGGTATTTATTTTTCTTTTAAAAAGATGTTATGTCTTGTATAGGAAGCCGAAACTCAAATAATGGTCACGACGACGGAGAAGTCGTTGTCACTGCATACGTACGACAAAAACAATCCCTTTTGTCATTTAGTAAAATGCTTAATATAAAAAATATTCCTTTTGGATAAACATAAAATTCAAAGGGGTTTATACACCGTATAAAATAAGGTTGTGTATAAAACAAAATATGACTCAATAAATGGAGATTAAGATGAAGTCTCTTACAAAGACGGTATCCTTGGATTAAGGATAAATAAATTACATAATTATGTGTGACAAATGAATACACAAAATATAAGTGGATATTATGTGTAAAAAAATCAATGGTTATTCACACATATTCATAGAACGACATATTCAAGGAGTACAAGTTTACCCCAAAAATCAAAATTGGGTTAAGAAGTTCCCTTGCAAAAAATTGACAGCCTAACGGCGTCACTACAAAATTCAGAAAATGAATTGATGAGAGATAAAAAGGGTATCTCATCAATTAGAAATAAAATTTAAATCAATAAGGATATATAATAACATATCCCAACATATTATAATGTGAATTAAAATACATAACAAAAGTAGTCTTTTAAAAAGAGGAGGGTGAAAGGTTCCCTTACCGACATGGGTATCTTTCGAAACATACACCCCATGAAAGAAGGACAATACAACATTGATGTAAATACTCATAAATGAAATTATATTACACAATGAGTAAAGTAATGGGAATTACATACACCAATCAATGGAAATTCTGGAAAATGTAGCATAAATCTCATGAGAATAAAAGTGAGAAGAAAAATCCCTTACGAAAACTCGGTAGCCTAACGGCACCACGAAAAACATACAAAAATGGATTGATGAGATAAAATAGGGTCTCTCATCATATTTACATAAAGTTTACAGAAAGAGGAATATAAAATAACATCCCCCAAAATAACAAATAGGAGCTTAAAATAGGTGACATAAAGGAGTGTACTTAAAAAAAAAGAGAGAGGTTAGATCTATTACGAAAATTTGGTAGCCTAACGGCGCCACTCAAAACTTCCAAAAAGGACTGATGAGAGAGAATAGGTTCTCTCATCATATGAACATAAAATTTACTGTAATAGTAATATAAATGAACATCCCAATCAAAATAAATATGAGCTTAAAAGGAATGACATAAAAAAGTGTACTTGAAAAGAAAGAGAGGAGTAGGATCCCTTACCTCAAGTCCGACTTTTCTTGTTCGTTTCATTATATTCGTAAATAATAAACTTTGGTCAATTTATAATTTCCTAAGGACCTACATAAAATATTATTATTCAGTTCATATCACATATTATAATGTTATAATAATTATATAATAATGTTAGTTCATATCAGACGTTTTTGTCGATGTTTGGTACACGAGTCAAAAATGAACTTGTTTGAAAAATGATTGCCCATGTAGTTATAAGTAAATAATTTCCAGATTATTATTAATGATTAAAATATCATATATATCCAGTATATATTAATTTTATACTATTCCATATCATTTGGAGATAAAAAACGAAAATCACCGTTCATGGAGATGATAGGCCGTACGTACGCATGAACGCTACATACATTTTTTTGTCATGTTAATTGAATTAAAAATAAATGATATATATATATATATATTATAATTCTAGTATAATATATATTTTATATAGGTCACATATGTTCATTAATTTCATTCTTTATACATTCCATGTATTGCATGTATGAGTCACATCACTTAAGGGGGCGGTAGTCGACACTTCCTCATATGAAATTGTCGCATTTGCACAGCATGAAAAGAATAAAGGTATGTTTTAAATATAAAATACAGAATCATATAGTAAACATAAATACCATATATATCATATATAAAATACAATGACATCATAATGGCCACCTTTAAAGGTGTTAAAATAATATCGAACAATCATCGTTTCATGAGGCAGAAAATCGCCAACCACAGAAACAGTAGGTTCTTTAACAATTAGACAAAGGTGTGTGTAAGTTTATCTCGAATACTTGACATAAAAACATCCAAGTATATTTAATATACAGTTTTTGTTACAAAAGGAAAGAATAAAAAGAGTTTAGGGGGTTGGAGAAGCAAAATAAAACATAAGAACACAAGAGAAAACACTACCTTTAAAAAGGGTAACTCTCTTTGATTTAAGATAAAAGGATTCCATGGAATGGATTATGCCCATATTGATGCTTCAATGATGAATATAGGGATGTGTAGAGATGAAATGGGCAAGGTTTGACTGAGCCAAAGGCTTGAGAGGTGTGTGTAAGGTGGTAGAGGTGGGGCCTTTTATAAAAGGAGAGGAGGGGCACTTTTGGAATGTAAAGGAATGCTACTTTATTTTAAAATGTGTTTGGGATTTAAAAGGTCTCACAATGATATAATTCTAGGATAAGGTGATAAGGGTTCGAAATATACCCATCCAATATGTTTTTGACAAGTTTAGGTCTTAGATTTTACATTATCTTTTCATTTTATTTAAATCATTAAATAATGAGGTAATCGCTGCATTATCATGATGTCATCAATAATTTAATTTATTTAATGTCTAAAAATTAAAAAAAAATACTATGATGTAGGAAATCTTTTTATATTTCCAATGAATATTTATAGTCAAATATCTTACTTGTATAACCCCATATAATAATTGTTATAGTAAAACAACTCATGTTTGTGTCATTTTTACTTTTACATTAAATAAAAAGATATTAATGTCATTTCCCTTCAAAAGTGGATCTATGGGGTCCCCAAGTTGACCCATGGATTTTATTGGTCAGCCATGACACATCCAATAAGGGTAGGACATGTTTCAAGCTCATCTCATATTATTAAAACATTATTTTTACCTCAAACTACACAAATTACCTCTAATCGCGATTAAAAACATTAAAGTTACTATTCACCCAAAAATATATTTTAATCCCATTGAACCACATTTTACTTCTTAATGACAACCATGTATGTCAGATTATTGAAATTAAAAACACAGAGGTGGTATAATTTCATTTAAAAGAAATATCAATTTTTTATGTACCATTTAGTGGTTTCACTATTCATAAAAATTGATGTTTTTTAGAAAAATAACAAAACATCACCCTAAGATATATTTGATATTAGGAATACAAAAATGATGTCTATTTTACAAAATTCAAAACATATAAGTTACATTAATTAATTTAATAATTAATTCCCGCTGTCAGAGCAAATAGCGTGTTTTTATGAAACAATAAGTATCAAAAGATTGACACTAGTTTAAGTCTAATTTCAAATTGAAATTAATTCCAACGACCACTATTGTATTAAATGGTAAAAAGATATTCTAATTTCACTTTAAAAACAATTCAAAAGATAATATAATCATATAAATAAGTTATATTAAAAAGTGGGTTTGAAATAAAATACAACATTTTTCACTATTCATCAAAATATGAACTTTATCGGAAAGATACCAAAAATTTACACAAAGTAATGTTTTATGTCCCGATTCTAAATAATAATTATATTTTGTCAAATATAAAACATAAACTTTTAAAAAAGTGGATTTAAAAGAGGTTCGCCATCAAAAGGCGGTTAATCGACTTTTTAAAGAATATTAGAATGTTTACGCTTAAAATTGGATTCATTCGCATTTTTAATCCTATAACATTTATTTTAAAGATTAAAAAATAATTGACAAACATATATAATCATTTTTTAGTTAGTTCTGTTCATTCCCGCCATTACAACGACTAGGCGTTAACTATAATTTAATGTAATATTTTTTTATTATTAGAGTACAACGTAAGGTTCCCAAGAAACGCGTTGTTGTGTATTGGGTACGCCATCGAGCATAGTATCCCCTTTAAAGTAATATTGATATTTTATTCACAAATATGGATAAATATAAAAATGTCATATTCTTTATTTACCTAGTGTGTTACATCGTGTACATATAATATAGATATATAATATCCAAAATTCTAATCATGGAATAATTATAATATTTAATAATAAATTATTATTTAGAACCAATCATGATATATGGTTATGAAAAATAAATCATGGTCTGATAATAGAGATGGTAGACCGTACGTACGGATGAATAACACTTCATTTTTCTAATGATCATTATAGAATGATTGTATGTAATATATTATATTTAAATATTTATATTTATATTAATAATACGATATTATTTAATTATAAATACTTATATATATCATTCATGGGATATGTTGTTGAAAAAAGGAATCACTATGCATTAATGAGGTGGTAGTCCACACTTCCACAAAGGAAATTATTTCCATGAGTAAAAAGGTAAAATGAAAATGATATATTATGTTAAACTATAAATAAATTTTTAATTAATATCATAAATATTTAATTTATATCACATATGTGGATTTATTTACCCTTATTGCATACCATGTATTGCATTAGTGAAAAACGAATCATATTGCTTCCTAATGCGGTAGTACTATTTACACACGAGCGACATTATCATATCCCATCAAGGAATAGAACGTAAAAAGGAATATATGATATAGTTAATCAATAAGTATAATTACTTTATTAATATCAATTATATACATTTAAAACCATCATACCCAATAGTGGTAGGAGGTATTGGAAAAATTAATAACATCGTTCCGTGAGGCGAAAGTTTACAGTACACACAAATGATTATTTCATTACCCATTTGATATATATGTGTGTTTAGTTTTAGATCATACCAATATAAGGAAAAAATATAATCATATGTATGATTATAGAATTAATATATCTTGTTTTTGTGATAATAATTTAATGAGGTGGACAAAGAAATAAAAGAAAAATGCTCTTGATGAATGTTACCACTTCTTTAGGTAACTCGTTTGGGTTTGCACCAAAGACCTTCCATGGTTGGATTTATAACCAAATTGTGTCTTCTAGTATTTTATTATTAAATTTCATAAAATATTTTGGTAGATATTGGAAGAATAAATATTTTTGAAGGTGTTAGTAAGGGATGATCATGGGTGGCCTTTTATAAGTGATGTGAGTCGCACACTAATACTTTTTTTGAAAAATTTAATTTATCCAATTTTTTTTCATGGCACATGGCTTAAATAATATTCCATTTTCTATTATATAATTTTTAGGTAAATTTATTTCCGAAAAATTGTTTTTTTAAATATTTTTTTTTTCATTTTTTCATATAAGATAAAATTTTAATCCATCGATAAACTCATTCTTACCTTAATCAAGATGATTAATTATTTAATGATTTACTAATCATTATTCTAAAAACATATGTTTGAATTATGTGATATTATAAATTTTTATGATTTAAAAAAATAATATATTTTTCTTACTTCAATACACATAACGTTTAAAATTTAATTTAATAGTAATCGCACAGATGCGGTGAGACAATGAGTTTTTAAGAAGAGTAATTGTTTTTTAGAAAAAGGTGATTCTATATTAAATCTATGAATAAAAATATTAATTTTATGAAAGTAAATTAATATTTAATGATATATTATATATAAATTTCATTTAAAAATACACATTCTGGATTATTTTAGATGACTTAAAGTAATAGACATTTTTTATTTTCAAGTAGTTTTCAGAAAACCTGTTTGAAATAAAAAACAACATATAAAAAACAATTAAAAAGTTTACTAAAAAGTAATTAATTGAATTTTATATAACTAAATAATAATAATTTTTCATGAATATGTATTCAAAATATATTTGTACTTTTAAATTAATTAATTGATTAATATGTAATTACATTTTTTTAATATTTATTTTTTCTATTCATCATTAATTGAATCTTATTAAAAAATTAGAAAAATTCTTTCTGTGATAATTTTTTTATTATGATTAAAAAAAACAATATTTAAAAAATATTTTTTTTAATTTTCAAAACTTAGTTTTAATAACAACTATGCCAAATAAGGCAATAAAACTGTTTTAATACAATTGTAAGCATAAAATCAGATTTATTTATTTCTATTATCTAAGAAACATATATGATGAATATTAAACAATTTATTAAATATATTATATATAACAGTTATAATTATAATTAAATAAGAGTTATTTTTTAATTTATTAGTATAAAACCCACTTGTTCATATTAAAATAGTTTTTTCAGAAGAAAAGATTTCATTTGATTTTCAAAAGTGTTTGATTTCTAGTTATAATTGATTATTCACCAATGAATTTATTATATATAAAATTTAAACCATAATTTAATAATTCATATAAAATTTTCAATACATTCCATTCCAAGGGAACGGTGATATGGGGTAAATATACGGTGGAATGTTTATGCTAATTATTACATTCTGATTGTTCAATTGAATATAAAATTCTTGGGGTTTATTGTAAGATAATCTTAAATAAGTGTTTCATGTAACACAATGTAAACATAGTGTTGAGTTTAATTTATTAAATTTAATGTAATTTTCCTATTCTAAAATCATAGTGTGTCACACCTACTCTCATTTTTTTCAGTTTAGGAGATAAATATAAATTTTTTATTGTTTATCATTATAGTATATTTACATGGGTTTACTTAGTTTCACATAAAAATGATAATTTAATAATATTTATTTATTTTTTTAATTTATTCCATTATTAATAAAGTTTTGTTATCATTTCTATTCATATTAATAAATTTGGTGGGTTTTCATAATTTAATATTATAAAATTTTCAATGAAAATAATGGTTATTATCATCATTTTTGTACTCCTAGAACACCACAAAAATATAGTGTTGTAGAATGGTAAAATATAATTTTTTGTCGAAATTTATAAGACAATATTATATGAATAAAATTTCAATAAATATTTTTGAGTTGAATCTCTTTTTTCCCATTATTCTATTTCAAATAGAATTTTTTTGGCCTTTTTAAAAGAAATATTCTCATAAATACTATAAAGGTAAACTCCAAAAGATGGTTATTTTAGTTTATATTGCTATATTGTTATTTTTTTGAAATTTTAATAATAATTTAGATAAATTTATACAAATGTCGATGAAGGTATTTTTAGTAGTTATCATAATAATAATAGAGCATATAAAGTTCATGATAAAATAACACTAATTATTGAAGAATAAATTAATTTTATGTTTGATGATGATAATATAAAATTTAATTAATATTATTATTATTATTTCGATTATTAGTTTAGATATTTTAATAGTAGTTACAAGACATTAGAATAAGGATGAATCAATTGAGGTGGAGCATACTCCCTCTCAACATGATCAAAAATCCTAGAAGATTCATAAATATTAACCTAGTGATAATTTGATTGGTAATGTTTTATTTTGTGGAAAAACTACAATCTATACTTTAAACATATTTTATAACTCTTATTTTGTTTCAGGTCAAGTCCCTACTTATATTGGTGATGCTTTAAATGAACCAAATTAGACTGTTTCCATGAAATACAAGACAAATAAATTTATTAGAAACATTTTTCTGTGAGTTTAATTATCAAATAATAATAAGGTAATATAAACTAAATTGTTCTTTATATACAATATGGATGAATTTTGACAGATTTTCAAAAATAAATCCTTACATATTGGCCATGGATACTCTCAAGATGATTGTATAAATTTTAATGTTTCATTTCTCTAATTTTTAATGGTTTGATGAAATTGTATTATAATCATATTTTTCTTACAATAATGTTTTTAAATTTTATCAAATTGCAGAAAAAAATTTCATTCTAAGCTTTTATTATCAATTAATATTTTTATCTTTCTCAATCCCATGGTTTTAAAAATGAATAATTTTTTAAAAGTCATTAAAATTTTCTAAGGATTTTTATAGTTCTAAAAAACACATAATGCTTGGTTTTTTGGGATTTATTTACTCATAATGAATATTATTTTAATGAATTTTTTTTTTATTACTAATTTTTTAAGTAAATTTTTTTTGTTGAAATTATAATCGTATAAATTTAAGTTGATGATGTTGTTTTTTTGGGTTTCCTAGTGAATTACTTTGTACTAAATTTTATACATTGATGTTATCTGATTCTGAAATGAGATAAATGGGTGAGTTAAAGGTTATTGTGTAATTCCCCAACTTTAAATATTACATAATCTTGAATTATGTTAATAAATCACAATGAGGATCTTTTCAGTTTTAGAGATTTATATAATTTGGTCATAACATATACATAAAAACCTGAATATTACATATAGAAACTTCTACACACTATTCATTTTTTCATAAAACAAAAACCCTTAAAAAATAAACATGTTTAGTTCCATGTTTTAGATAACCTGAATTTTCCTTGATCCCATTCTTTACCCTTTTCATCATTAAGTCCATTAAAAAACATTTCAAAAACGTCAAATGAGCATAAAATAATTAGTAAGGGATACATAATGATGGAAAACTATTAGTTTTCATAAGAACATGTAAACCATTAATACATTATTAAAAAGTAATACTTTTCAAATTAAATAAGTAGAAAAAACACATCATTGAATATAATCTCATTTATTACCATTTTTTGTAACAAAAAACATTACCCTAAATCCCATAGAAAGAAACATATAGAAAATAATGTATCTTGGGAATGAAACATACATAAATAATTCAAATATCAATATTTCATTCCCATTTCTATGGAGTTTATAACGTAACCACCTGTCCTTGGATTATCATGCACCACCCATCATTTGGTATATCACGTAACAATCGATCATTGGTTTATTACGTAACCACCCATCAAATGTCCAAGTACCATTACATAGTCATAACACATAAAATATTTCAAATATCAAAATTTCTTTAATAACATTTAATTTCCAATCGAAATATATCAACTCAACATATTAAAATACTCAATACATTTCAAAATCATTTTCAGTACCAAATTACCCAAAAAGGGAATACATGATTTCCTTTCATTTTAAAAACATTAAGGCATATAGAAGAATCCAAACAACAATTAAGGTCGTAGAGAGGCCATTGTCGTCGAATACGTTAAAACATTCATTTTTTAGTAAAATTCTTCTTAGAAAAAATAATATATTCGATTTAAAGAAAAATTCAAATGGTTTTATTATACACCGTATAAATGAATGAGGTGTATATTATCAAAATATGACTCAATGAAAAGATATTAAGATGAGGTCCCTTACCCCGTGTCTGACTTGACATGTTCATTCTTAAATTTCCTAAATAATAAGCTTAAGTTAATTTTTACTTTCTTCATAAGCTTTTTCAAGTTTTTTATTTCATTTATATCACTTATTACCATGTTATAAAAATCACATAATTATTTATGTTAATATCGGTCATTTTGTTGATATTGCAGTCAATAGTCCATTATCAATAAAATATGATTCATATATATCATATATAACCATTATATTAGTATTAATAATATTCCATAACATTTGGATATATTAAATGAAATGCATCATTCATGGAGACGGTAAGGCATACGTATGCATGAATTCTACATTCATTTCTATTTAGTATTTAATTAAATGGAAAATAAATTATATATAGGTATATTATAATTCCAGTGTAATATCATATGATATATAAATTTTAAAAAATCATTTATTTTAATCATTATACATTCTAGGTATGGCATGAACGAGTCGGGTCATTTTGAATGGGGTCATAGTCCGCACAATCACAAATGAAATTATAGTGTTTACCAATCATGAAAATCATAAAGGTATTTTTTGACTCTTTTTCTAGGGAATGAATCCATATGTTCAGATCCACTGAGTCTTCCCTGTATTCCCTCTTTCTATTGGCCGGCGACATCTATCGCTTATTCAAGAATGATTACTCCTTGATCAAAACATGATGATGGGATGTTGGTTCCTTCCTTCTATGGATTCCTCCTCCAAACTCGTTACCTACTCTAGGTCCTCCACATATATTTGAGTCATGGTTTGGTAATATCATTCCTAGTTCCATGTCTTTATGGAATCCTATTAATTACTCAACATCCTTCAGTGAATTACCTGGTGTCTTGATAAGGTAGCATCCTTCGATAGAAGTAGATGACAACATCAGGCATGTTGGGGAATATCTGGATGCATGGACATTGGGGAACCAGTATTCTTCCACATAAGACATTGTCTCAAGGGCACAGAACATGAGGCATCCCATGTTAGTCGTGGGGTATCGTAATCTGAAAGGCTAACTAGATGCATTGATCAGAATTACTAATCTGGACGGATATGAGGTGGTGTGTCCCATAGAAGGAAGATATCACACCATGATGGATGATCTGGACACCACTAAGGGCTGATCAAGTAGAGTGAACCCCCATAATTGGGGACACCATGGATTACTATTGGCTGGGATTGAACCTCATGAAGGTTTTCTATGTACACAATTTAGATGACAGGGATCAACACCCGCGTAGTTCAAAGTAGTGATAAATCATTATGTACGTAGAGGACAGAGTCCTAAGACACACTAGGGATTCCACCTTGATAGCCGCCCATAGCAAGAGGGATTCCCTTGATTGGATGGTTATGGATTGGTTGTGGTGTATGCATGGTCAGCTACCCAAGATAATAGTGTGATCCCACCAGGATGTGGCAGCCAGGTAAGAATCTGGATGGAAAATGAAGAGTTGAATGATGTAGAGGGGAGATGAGATTGAACCATCATGAATGTGACTGAGTTGTGGGGATCGAACCTCAGAGTGACTTCCTACTAATCTGTCTGACAGGGAATCAATGTGTGTGTAGTTTTTGATTGTGATATAGGATTGGGGTGTACACGTATAAAATGAACATGACGATATGCTATGGCTTACACTTGGTTAGCAGCCTGGGGTTGGTCTGATTCTTGAGGGGCATACCAGAGATGTGTGGTCCCTACATGGGGGACACAAAAGTTTACTAGTGTATGGGGTTCGTCCTTAGAGAGGCTTCCAAAATACCCTGTCTTGGAGATAGGTATCAAACCTACGTACTTCGCCTTACAATGACTTACTGTCTTGTGTGGCTAACAACTTCCTACTGTTGGGTGGGTTACAAAGGCTTACCATTGAGAGGGGGATACAACGACCTTTCTTTGAATAGAGAAAAAATTGATAACTATTTATTGGGGGATATTTTAGTGTACATTGGTAAAAATAAAGGGGGTGTACATTATATCTTCGTTCATGAAGAGGGTAGCTTGACATGAAGTGGTTAGGACTTATTGGTTTTGGGCATGAACCTTAGAGAGGCTTCCTATGTACCTTGCCTTGGAAAGGATCAAATTCCATGTAGTTTGGAATGGTTTGGTGAACCAAAGTAAATGGGTTAGGACTAGTAGGTGTTGGGATTGAACCTCAGGGAGGCTTGCTACCTACCATGCCCTAGAAATGGTCAAATACCCCATAGTTCGGAAGTTGTTTGGTGAACTGATGTGAAGGGGTTGAAACCAGTGGAGGTTTTGGGCTTGAATCTCAGGGAGGCTTCCTAAAAATCCTGTCTAGGAGTAAAGTATAATATTCCCCCTATTACAGAAGGGGGGATTAGGTCTTATACTATAAGGTGTCACAAAGAGTATTCCATGGTCGATACATACTCTATGCATTTGTGATTCATACTCAGTGTGAGAAACAAGATGTAACAACACAGTTGACAATCATGGGGAAGAGGTGTGGCCACGATGGATGGTGAATGGGGCATAAACATGGATGTTTTACATGAGCCTCTAGAGAGAGGAAACAGTGGGTAGGGCTTACTCTTCGAAGTTTCTCAGGTGCCGGTTTGGAGCTGACGTGGTGAATTGGTCTTATTCAGAGAAGTTTCACAGGTGTCGCTGTATAGTGAAAATGTTGAATGGGGATTACCCAAGTATGTTGCACGGGTGCTGCTATGGAGTGATAATGGTGAATGGGGTATAGGCAAAGAAGTTTCCTGAGTGCCACTATGGAGCAACAATGGTGAATGAGGCTTATGAGGGGAATATTCATGGGTGCCACTCTGGATCAAAAATGGTGAATGGGGATTACACTAGGAAACTACTTGGGTGCTGTTATGATGCGACAATGTTAAATGGGGATTATGCTAGGAAGCATCCATAGTGTTGTTATAGAGAAAAAATTGTGAATGGGGATTACCCATGGAATCTTATTGGGTGCTTCTATGGAGTGACAATGGAGAATTGGGCTTAGGTAATGAAGTTTCGTGGGTTATGTAATGGAGAGACAAAGGGGAATGTGGATAATGCAAGGAAGCTGCTCAAGTGTTTCAATGGAGCAACAATGATGGAAGGGGCTTGTGCAAGGATGCTACCCAGGTGCCTCTATGGAGTGGAAATGGTCGATGGGGCTTATGCCAGGAAGCTGCTCGGGTGCTGCTACGGGGCGCCAATAGTGGATGTGGCTTACGCAAGGAAGTTGTCCTGAGGCCGCTATGGAGAAAAAATGGTGAATGGGGCTTATGCAAGGAAGCTACCCAGGATACTGCCATATGTCTGGACATGAGGGCATCCCGACTCACTAGTGAGTTGATGAATATAGTTTATGCCTACCCATATAAACTAGTGCACAAGAAAGAGAATGCCTAGTGTATTGGAATTAGTCCGAACAAAGGGTGACAAAAAGTGTTAGCCACATACCAAATATTCGGAAGGCGGTGAGGGTGGCATGATGATGGGAGGAAATGATTAATGTGTTCAAAACACAACATCCATATCACATTATCTAGAAAAAGGTAAAAACAAATGAGGGTCGATTGTTCACCATGTAGAGACAGAAGACCTAACTCTAAGTGTCGTCCAAAGACTTCCAGGGCATTGGCCCAGAATGGTAGGGGAGCTGGGGAGGCATGGGACAAGGCTGGTAGGGTGTCTCGTCAGACATGAAAGAGGATGAAGATAAAAACATAGGACACATGAATAGTGAGGTAGATTGAAGGATTGTTCGAATGAATTCCAACACTATTGAAATTATTCCACACTAATAAAGGCTTGAGGCATCTTATGCTTGTCACATAAGGTATCTCTTATTTGGAACAAGAGGCATCATGTTATTGAATGATATGGAATACTATAGGTTAGAGTCATTTAGATAGGATTGTTACCATCTTTTTCATTGGGCATATGGAATCTCTTTTTTAGGGCAAGAGGCATCCTATATTTTAATGAGAGTGAATGCTACAGTATAAAGGCAGGTAGTAAAGACTATTGGCATCTTATTCATGGTGAATAAGGCATCTCTTATTTGGAGTAATAGGAATCATATGTTTGTAACATAGGGTGCACTGAAATTTAATGTTATCTATTGTTGTTAATTAGGCATAAGGTTCCTAAAAATGGTTGGTGTTGGGAATTATGCATGAGCAGCCCCCTCTGGTTCAACCTAGAATAGGAGTCAGGTGAAGGGGTTTGGATGAGTTTCTTAAGGAATGGTTTGACTCAACGTACATTGGGAATTGATGATGAGAATCTCAACTCACGACATGAATAGAACCATGAGGAATATTTCCAATCATGGTGTTTCATGGTTTTCAGAGGATTATCTAAAATCATGGTATTCCATAGGTGGAAGGTGGGTTTACATAAGGCCGCAATGGAAAATGCTGACGTTCCTTTACAAAATGAGCACAGCGTGACTCCACATTTTTCATTGGCATTAGTGATAGAGGTTAAGGGATTGGTGCACACAATATTGGGCATGTGGAACTATTGCGGGAAATATATGATGTTTTTCGTGCAATAGGGAAGTTTTTTATGCAATAGGGATGATTGTCGCACAATAGATATAGATTGCACGCAATAGGGAAGGATTGGACACATTAGTGGTAGTGTGCACACAATTGGGTAGGTTCATCATTGATGCATGCATAATTGGTCACAATGGCACTATTGTCCACAAAAATTGTATTTTGTGAACAAACATTTGCATGTTAGAACATTTACACACAAAAGTGATGTTTTGCGTGCAAGATGGCATCTTTGGAAAGTAGGTGATAAATGTGAGGACATACACACATCAGAGCGATGACCAGCATCCCCCCTAGAAGAAGGGAGCACACTTTTATTTATAGGTGAATCCTTGAATGAGGGTGCACATAAAATTCCATTCCAATTTTGCATGTAAAGCCATTTTGCGTGCAAGATTTCATTTTCTACGCACAATATTCCATTTTTGGCATGAAAATCCATACTTTTCCCCAAAATGATCCTCAATGGCCATTCACAACTGTCTTCCTTCAAAAAGACATAACTTTTGATCTGTAAATCTATTCGGGCTCCATGACCTGTCAAATCAAATCTTGCAGTACAAGATGTACTTGAAGATCATGTTTGTTAGCATTCAATGAATTACATGGAGGCATTTTTCAGTGTCAAAAAGTATGTAGTAAATAAAAATTTCGTATTCATAAAGGCAATATAAACTTAATATATAGAATATATAATTACAGTTCCTTTATAATGGCCACCAAGTGTGGTGGTATGAGATAATTAAGAAATCATCATTTTGTCAGGCAGTTTTTCGTCATCCACAGAAACAGTATTTTCTCAATAAATTATACGAAGTTGTGTGTATGTGTAGTTTAAATCCTTTTCATAATAACATCATAGTATATTAAGGATACTGGTTTTGTTATGTAATTAAAGAATAAGAATATAATAATCAGGTAAAAGTAAAATGTTGGAAATGAACATTACAAAAGACGTTACCTCTTAAAATATATAACTCCCTTTGATTTGATCCAAAAGGATTTCTTCAAGTTCCTTCATCATAATGTAATAATTATTGTAGGAATATATAGATTTCATAAGATTATTGAAGTAGAGTTTTGATGAGAAAATGGGATTTTTTGGTGTGAGTAAGGGGTTAGAGGTGGTGGCCTTTTATAAGAGGGGGTAGGGGTACTTTCACAATGTCATGAAATATTATTTTATTATAAACTAAATTTAGATTTCAAAGGTCCCCAACAATGTATTTAGAATATAAGATTATTATTGCTCTAAATACTCTCAACTAATAGGTTTTATACATTTTTTGTTTTTAAATTTTACTTTTCAATTATCATTAACCCTTAGTTAACTAATGTAATTATTACCATGTCTTCTTGTATATTCATATTATATGGTTAATATAGTAACCATAAAAAGAAAATAGAACCTCAAGTGGTTAATTAATGACATTTTCAACATTAACTATGTAATTTGGAAGAATATTATATTTTTAGGACTAATATATCATTTAAAAAATTAGTATTTGTTTTAAAAACTCTTGTATGTAAATTTTTATACTATTCATATCATGGATTTTTTGAAATTCATAACAACATGATTCAATAAAAAACTCATTAATTCAAATATGTTAAGTAATAATAATCCCTAAAATTAATTTATGGAATAAAAAGTTTCAAAATAAATTAAATTCTATTTTTATAATCTCATTTATTTAAATCTTTTATTAATACTGTTATCACAAAATCATCTTTATATCATAAATATATATATTAATATGATGTAAAAAAATTATAAATAAAATAATATGATATATTAAATAACTTTATAATTATATTGACTTTTTATATATAAAAATATAAGTTATATAACCCCATATAAAATTAGTTTTATTAAAATATTAATGTTTATGTTATATTTTCCTTAAAATTAAATTAAAATTAATTAAATGTCATTTTATCAATGAAGTGGCTCTATGTGGTCTTAAAATTGACCCTAGGATGGCCCTGGTCAGACATTTATCATCCAATATGGTTTGGACATGTGTTTGGGTAGTTTAATACTATTATAATATTATTTTATACCGTTATTTACCATTTTTTACCCTTAATAATGGTAAATAAAATATGTACTCATATTACTATTCATAATGTATAAAAATAAAAGGTACCTTTTTATATAATTTCAACCTCCTAATACCGAATATAGAATCCATTTTTTCAATTTCAAAATACAGATGTTTCAGAAATTAATTTATAATTAATTGTCGTTGTTAAAACCAAAAACTATGCTTTTAAGAAGAAAAAACTACCACAAGATTAAAATGTATTTATGTCCAATTTTAAAGTGAAATCGCCTCTAATTACCAAAATTGGATTAAATTGCAAATCATAATCTAATTACAATTCAAAAAATTAAAAATATAATCTATGAGTAAAAATAAATTATATTAAAATATATATTTGACATAAAATGGATTATTCTTCATTATTCATTAAGAAATAAAATTTATCATAATAATAGAAAAAATTTACACAAAGTAAATTTGGATGTCCTATTTTTAGATAAAATGTTTATTTTTTCAATTGGACCATATAATTTTGATAAAAAGTAGATTTAAAAATGGTTCACCATCAAAAGGAAGTAAAACGAAATTTTAATAATATTAGAGTATTTAATGTTTAAAATCATATTCATTCTCATTTTATGCCCCCAAATTTTACGGTATAATTGTAAAAAACATATAAGAAACATAATTAATAATAACTTGGAAATTTCAGTTCAATCCTGCTAAAACAACAATTAAGACATAACATCCATTTAAAATATTAATATTATAATATTAATTTCTTAGTATGACTCAGCATCGTGTGAAACATAAGATTTCAGAAAAAAACCATTGTTGCGTGTTGGGTATTCCATCAAACATAACACTCAATTTCTTGTAAAAATAAAATTTTATTCATATATATTAACAGAAATGAAAAGGTGTTACTCTATAAATACTTGTGTTGTTACATTTTATTAGACATAAAATTTCTCAGAAAAAGATAAGATATGTCTAAATCTATTTAAAAATTATAAATAGTTTCTTAAATGTTTTGGTCTCAATTCATGTCAATCTGTGATCACTCCTATGAGTATATGATGTAAATTATA
Source organism: Viscum album (assembly GCA_963277665.1). Taxonomy (NCBI): domain Eukaryota; kingdom Viridiplantae; phylum Streptophyta; class Magnoliopsida; order Santalales; family Viscaceae; genus Viscum; species Viscum album. The sequence goes on from OY728157.1 coordinate 2,014,971,892, forward strand.
TGATTATGTATCTTGTAAATATACTGATATTAATGTTTATAGAGGCATAATAGATATCTTTATTTATTTAACATCATCTAGAACTAATATCATGTTGGTTGTTTATATTTGTGAAATATTTCAATCAAATTATAAAGAGACTCTTATTTAAGATGTGAAAATAAAAATTATATATGTTAATGGAACTATTGACTCTTATTTTTTTATTCTATGTAAATGTTTTTAATTTAATATCATATTATAAAATTTATTGTTCAGTTTTTATAATTAATTGAAAAATAATATCAGGCATGTTCCATATTCATTAAAGCATTTTACATTTTTGGTTTTCTAAGAAGCATATATCTTTTATATTATCTACTAATAATGTTGAGTATGTTTTTTTCTAGTTATTATTCTAAATGTATATGAATTAAAAAAACATTATGGGGTTAACTTATTTATCTTGATAATTTTTTATATATTTTTATAACACATCAAGAATGACTATTTATGATAATAATATACCATATTCTCAAAAAAATCGTACCAATATTATATTTCATTTTATGGGAGATCATGCGAATAAGGTAGATATTTATTTACTTTTTATCATTACTGATAATAAACAAGAACATGTCATTATTAAGTCTTTAAACTTCACTAAAATTAAAAATAATAAATTTGATCTTAGAAGGATTGAATATTAATTTTTTTATTTTATTATGTATTTAGGGGGACTTTGAAAGAATTTATATTCAGAACATTTCATATTTATATAAAATTTGAAAAATCCTAAATTTGTTTTTTAAATTATTTATATATATTTCATTTATTTTATTACAATTTTAAAAAAATTAATTGATTTTATATAATTATAAATTATTTTTTAATCCTTCAGTTTTCATATTATATTTTTTTAGAAATATTTGCCATTATTATTTTCATTAAAATATTTAAAATAATTCCCACATCATTTGTTTATATTTTTTAACACTACATGACGTTTATCTACGATCCTTGATACATAGGTTAAACGAAATTATTCATATTGGTTCCTAAATATATGTTTTTTACATATGAATTTTTAAAGTCTATCTATAAACTATTTTCATTATATTTACTGAAAAAAATATTCTTTCAAACCATATATTATTAATAGTTTTAAAAGGGGATATATGTTTTTTATGATATACATGGCTTTTATTGTTTATTAAATCCCAAAACTCATTATTATTTCATACTTACAAATACTTATCTGTTTTATTTCCATTAAATTTGTCAATAAATTAAATTATATATTGATTATTTTTAAACTTTTATTAAATTATAATATTTCTTTTCGTAATAAAAGTTTATATTTCATGTTTTATTTTTTATTGAAAATTTATACAAGTGTTATGAAGTGTTCCTAAGATGAATAAAGAATTTGGGACCTGAAAATATCAACTAGACATGCTTTTAAACTATTCAGATACAAAAAATATACTACTCACCACACAGCCAAATCATAATCCACATAGCCAATTTGTGATTAATTTATCTGTTTTGTGGTCCGTATATTCGATTTTCCATAAATAGTTACCATATGTACTTTGGTCATATCATGAGGAAAATAACTCTACATTGAGTGATTAATTTTTAGGGAGGAAAACAATATTTTTTATATATAATTAGGATAAATATAATTCTGAATCTGCCTCTATCATGTCTAAAATTTGGTTAGAAGATATTGAATATTTTTAGTCTATTTTTTCATTTTTTTCAGAACTATTTTCCAAACATTTTTTAATTATAACATTAAATATAGAACGCTGATTATTGTTATTATGGGCTATTTTGATATCTAATGAAATTTTATAACTATAATTCAAATGGATCTAAAGATGATTCTATTATTAAATTCTATTATTTAGTATTGAAATTTAATAATTCAATTTGTTTATAGTTTTCAAGAATTTGTATATATGAATTTCTTACAGGAAGAATTCTATTATGTGAATCCCTTATATTGATCTCCTATATGGGAAATCAATTACATTAATTCAATTATATTGATATTGGTATACGGTTAATTTTCTTATTTAATTAATAAAATGTGAAAATCCCCAATGTGGAAATCCCCTTTGTGAATTTAGCTACATTGTACATTGATTTTCAATATGTGTTTCTAAAATATTGAAAATTTTTCATTCCTTCTAATTATTTAATATTAAAATTTTATTCATGTTTCCTTCATATATTTAATGTATTATAATGAATTTATGAATTCATATTAAATATGTAGAACCTGCCAAACTATTTTTGAATTTTTAAACATATTTTTATGAAGATCAAAGTGTCTTTTATCTTCATGCATGAAACGTATAGATTATAACTCAAAAATAATATTCATTATTTTATGATTTTTTCTTATATTCAATTGTACACAAATTAATATTAGTTAATATGAAACACCTTAAATATTTTTTAATATATTGAATGTAGTTATACTAGATTCGGAATTTATCTACATCTTTATTGCTTGTTATAAATGGTATGCATTTGAATAATATAATTAAAACATGTGATTTTATAGGGATATTTAATTGAACTATTATTATAGAGAATTAAAAAAATTAATGTCTATTTCAAAATTTTATGAGTTATGCACTGAGTTTTTGAATACCAGACAAAAGTTCATCGATATTTGTGGAACAATAATTTCTCTATTTTCTCATCTGAAAATTCAATTTTATCATTTCATGAATTTTTATTTCTCTATCGTATATTAATTTTGTTGAGTTTTTTTGTGTTTATAACTATATCATTCATTTCTTCTATAATAGACATACATATATGAGTATCGAGAAAATTAAATATATTAAACCAAATATTTAATTTCATCTTGGGAGTGTTGTACATTTGTGATGCAGTTTCCATCAACCAGATGATCGATCAAGGGATGAATGAAATATTCTATGACTAATACTAACTTGTAGAAATATTCTAATACATTTCTCAAGAACTAATACATGTAATTTATTAATTTATCATTTTTTTCATCTTGTTTTCATGTGTTTGTAACACTTCTTCAAATATACCATGTACATTCATTTTTTTAATTATGATTTTAAATTAAAAAGTAATTATTAATATTTATCATTGGGTTGTGTCATCATGATTCTCAAATTTGGACTACTTTGGTCATAAATCCCATTCTATAATTTCACAGTTGTAATTGGGTTGTGACTCAGCACACAAAAGTAATTTTTTAGGTTATACAAATAGTAGAAAAAGTAGGTTTTGATCAGGTTATAATTACCCTTAAAAATCAAATTTGTTGAGAATTTTTATCTATATGGTTATTGTTATATAAGTGTAGACTAGGTCCACTTTGGACCAAAATACTATAAAAACATCCATCTATCCTTTTTTATTTTACATTTTCAACTGCTAATTAGCTCTATAAATTAACAATATTAATTATCATTTATTAGTAATATGCCATTTTAAATTTTAAATTTTCTCTATTAACCACCTATAAACAATCTAACATTACCCTATCAAGACCTAAAAATACCCCAATGTTGTGAATATCAAACCATATTTTCATTCAAGTGTATTCACCACCATATAAAATCTCTTCATTGATTTTGGAATTTCATTTATGAAAACAAAAAATATTAATATTGGGGTTTTATTTATGAAATATATTATTATGTTATATGGTTGATGTAAAAAAATGTATTGTTAAACATATGGAGGGTGTGACCTGATAGTGCTTCTATGCATTGGGTAATGTCTTTATCTAACAACATACCATTTATAGTGCATGAAGTGTTATCCTAAGATCACCTTGTTATGATTAATTTGTGGGTAGCCTTGATATATACATATGATGTATTGTTTAATGTGTCACATTCCTATGATACTATGACTTTATGATTAATTTTTCACGTTCCATTCCACCAATAAAGTATATATGAATCTTACAACTGTATATTATCATGATATAACTTTGGAATCATATGTATTATTTATCATCATTGTAGGATTAGATTATTCTATTATAAATATTTTTATCCCACCCCTTCCTTTTATATTTCGTTAAGTTATCTTGTGCTGTATTTAGAGTTTAAAAAAACAAGGATAACATTCTGAAAATTCAGATAATGATATTTTATTTTATATTAAGCCAATAGTATATGAATCTAATTTTCAAAAAGTCACCATACGTCTTGTTTTTTTAGATTATACTATATATATCGTTGATTTAATAACCATGAAATAAAATGTATTAGAAAAATGGGTACTTAAAGCATTAGTCCCTAAGATGGTGAAAATTTTCTAGAAGGTAAAAGTTATAATTTATAAATAAAATAAAATAATTAATTTATTAGACTAATTATATATTTTACCCCAAAAATATATATTTGAACATTTTTATATCTAATCTATATGGTTATACACAAACCCCTATGATATCTTTTGATAAGGAGAGCTACTATGAGGGGATTTTATGGACAATTATTAGATTCAGTGAAACACATGGGTCGATGATGAATGTGATGGGGTTTAGTGACAACATCATCATAGAGTTATTCTTCACCAATGATAAGTATAAGAATGTGATAGGGATACCACTTCATAATTTATTAAAAAAAATTATATTGTTTCAACAACTAAATATTTCTCATGTCAAATTATTCATGAAATGACCCTTTCTAAGATCAGTAAAATTATATTTTGGTTTAAAGGATGAATTTGGAATAGTTGATTCTGAAAATAGAAAATTTTGTTATTTATTTATATTTTACATAATATAATAAATTTACTATCATGCTCAATAATCATTTATTCCCACTTTCATAGATTATGGGATCCTCCCCCCATTTCACATGTATTGATTATTGATATCTTTTTTTGGGATTTTTATTCAACTATACATGTGGACCTAAATCCTTCAACAATAAATACATTGTTCAATGGATTATTTTCATTGGTTTTAAAAAATGGATTGAAACTTAGAAATTTTTTATTGAAGATGATAGGAATATAGGTAAATAATAATACCCATAGTTTCTATTTAAATATTTATTTGGATGGAACATCAATGGGGGATCTTAATTCCAGTGATTAATTGTCAAAAAATCAGTTTCTAACTATAGTAAATCCTTAGGAAATTTTTATGAAAATATTTATAGCTGATATTTATTTAGAAATACAAGGAAATAGTGGAAAAACTATATACACAATGATGATTATAAATTTTTATAAAATTACTAATTAAATTTATTGTATTTTAGAAAAACATACATTGTGTTTCAGGAAAGATATGGTGCTATAGTATCCAAATCAGTCTAAAATATCATGGTCATGCGGATAGTCCCACATGTCATGTGAAAATTTACGAACACCTCGGTGCATATAATTTGTATATGTCTATATAAATTAGGTGTAATATAAGGCAATTTATTCCTAGGTCACAGCCCATATACCTCCTGGTGGAACACAATATGGGTAGATAGGCATATGTTTTCTGTAAAACCTAAAACTGCCCATCATATAACATGTTCCACGTGATATATTGTCATATTTATTTATCTGATGTGGGTTTCCAGCATACAAGTAGTTGAATTCTTATTGGATTCACATCGTATACCTGAGACAACATGTAGTGTACCATCATTTGGCTTCGATTTGGGCATTCATGTAGTACCCTAATAGGGTAATTAAACATGAGACTAGATTTTGGATCTACATATAATGATAAATATTGTATTCATGTTTAGGAAAAAATTATTTACCACATTATAATCTCAAATAACAATATTTGGTTTTAAACACCATTAGTGAGTTACAACACACCCTAACATGACAGTTGTGTCTGGGTAGAAAACCCTCTTACCATCTCTAGGTATAGTCAACCATCCCCCCATGGGATTAGGATGAGAGATTATGTACTGATAAATTATACTAGGATAGCGAAACCTAATATTATAAGGCATGGGCATCATATTATGAGGTAAATATCCCTCTATACTACTAGGGGTGTGGGATCCTCTATTATAGGTATAGATAGGTTTCATGAGTTGAAGGTTCTGATGAAACTAATAATTAAGAAGATGTTATGAATACGGGGAATCTCTATAAGGAATGAGAAAATACTATGAGTTTATTTATCCCAAATATGAGAATATACATGTTTTTATTCTATACCCTCTGGATTATATTTTTAGGATACTCTCTTTTGATGTTATACATATTGGAGATTTCAATGTGTCTAAATAAGTTTGTTTCAAATCACCCATGTATGAACTCTCCCCATATGTATCTCATATTATGAAGATAAATTATTATTCAATAAAGATCTATGATTACATAGTTTGAGGTTTATTAGTGGTTCTTATTAAGCTTCTACAATAGTATTTTAGTCAGACTGGAGGTTCCAAATGAAGATTATTTTCCCCTTTATTATTAGTATAGACCTATGTTTATTTGTTGGTCCTGTATCATTTATTATTTAATTTGTTTATGTTTTATATCATTCTATTGGGGGATATTAGTATTTTTTATAAATCTAATATTCTTTTTGTTTACTCTAACACATTACTCTTGTATTTTTGGAACCATGTGTGAATGTTTTGATGTGAAATATGTTATGGCCTCCCTTATATGGATTGGGACTACACTATTATATTCTCCTTCCCTTGAATTATTGGAGGTGGGACTGGGGTAGAACAACCATCTTACCCCAAAATAGGTAGGGTCAGGTGGGTTTGGTTATTTCAATGTGGTTTCATATTTCTCATTTATCCTAGGGATATGTTTTAAGATAAATCAATTTTAAGGATTAGTTTGGGATTTAGAATTATGTTGTTGATGTATATTGAGATCCCACTCAAGTTAGGTAATCTACTGATAGTATGGAGATCACTCTATCCATCCACTATGATTATAATAACCGAATTATCATTTTGGAATATAGATACACAATTATTAGGGGAAATGATTTTTTCATGCATTCTATTAGTATGTCCTTTGGTTTCCATGACCCTCTTCAATAGGATCCTTAGATAATACCTTTTGACTATGGTACATATTTTTTATTTAAATATTCCATTATGTTGATTTCTAGCTAGTATTACCTGACAGGATCATGATTAAATTTATCTCAGTGGTAAGGTCTAAGATTAGGGTCCAATTTTGGAGGTGTTTCCTCTGGGCGGACAGTAAGTCGTACATCTACCTATTAAGTTGTGATATGAATTACCCCTTGTATCATGGGATAATAGTTTCCTTCATGTATTATAGAACATTATTCTAGTAATTTAGAATTATTATACCTATAGTATAAATGTGTTTTATGTGTTCTAGAGACATAATATGGCTAGACTATAGGGAATGCCTGACCCATAGGCAGCTGAGGATTGGTTGGAGGTCATAGTTTGAATAATATACCATTTTGGGACCCCTCATAAACAAATGGTGGTTCAAGAATCTATTCATCTATATGGATTGTCCTGATGATGTGGGATTTTAATGTCTCAAACATAGTGTGAGTTGTCCATTCCTAGGATTGAGTTCGAGTATATACTATGATAGATGAATTTTCAAAATACATTATGATTATTTAACATCTACTATATTCTTGATATACATTATAGAATGATGTTATCCATTGCATATCATTGAAGGTATAAAAATCATATAAAGTTCTCTTCGAACATGTTTTTTTATTGTTATTCCCGAAAAAGTAGTTCCCCATTTCATTCCTATATATTCGAAGGTGTTGGAGTGAGACCTAGCAGTGGGAATTTTTTTCCATAGGCCAACCAGGGGTTGGGGAATCCAGTTTCTATCATGAGGATAATTATTTAGAAGTATCATGCAAACAAGATGTTGGTGGATTACAATGTAAGAGGTTTCTACATGCTTAGTATTTGACATAGGTATCAATAACATATGTATCCCATATATGATCTTGTCACCAAGAGGAAAAGATATTATTCACCTATGAGTGTTGGGGATATATCCCTTGAGACATCCCAACCCACCATGTGGTATCTTATAGATAGATTGTGGATGGTCCATTTAGGTATAGGCAGCAACATGAGAATGAATATTTGTAGAGATGTGGTCATGATAGTAGAGCACAAATGGTTACAAAAATCTAACATATGTTATGATATGATACAACCTCTATCACATCCATGGGTTCCACATCTTACTTCTGGAGCTACCATATAGGGACACAACTAGTTTCAAGATCTAGAGGATTATGACCGAGAGTCTCAGAACATGATCCATGGTAAGATATGTGCCTTCTCTACCTTGATATTAGTATAGATAGACACAAACATGATCTATTAATTTCGAGACTAATACATTATTCCATTACTATATATTCTAATGGATACATTATCCCAAACGTTATTTATAGATACCCAAATAGTATTGGATTCTATAATCACATAAATCTATAGAGAGTGTGACTTGGCTCTTACTGAATATAAATTGTTATGAGATGTATTTGTATTTGTGTTGTGACTATATGATTTCATTAGTTGTATAGACTAGTAATTTATGATTCATGACTAGATTGACTGTATCTAGTAGAGTATTTGGAGGACCTAGAATAATTGGATAATATTTTTCTTCATTATTAAGAATTAATTCATGTTAGAGATGGTTGAGATAATATAAATTATTCCACTAATAATTTCACATCAATTATCTTTCTTGAATCTTTTTTGAGTAGACTCAGGCAATGTCTTATTCCCTAATGTAGTGTAGAAATACCCAAATTCATTCCCTAAGGACTTAACCATTTTACATCCTCAATAAAAGGTTTATTTCTATATTATTTCACCATATGAACGCTCTATTATCATAGATGGAATACAAGAATTCCTATTTAGAGATTCACGATATGAGGGTGTTGTTTGACTATCATTATAAGAAATAATTGACAAAACCAAATGTGTCCCCCCTGGGAAGATGTAGTATTATTATCTAAGAAATTGGATGGATGTATAATGGTATGTTTGTATTATAATCACATAAACCATGTTATTGTTAAGAATAAATATCAACTATTGAGAATCGAAGAAAATTTTGATCATCTAAATAGGGAATAGTGATTGTTAAATGTTGACCTCGAGTTAGACTATAATCAATTGACAGTATATGAGTATGATATAGGAAAGATAAAATTCCAATGTTACTATGGTAATTTGGAGTTCATGGTGATACCCTTTATAATGATTAATTCTCCAACAATGTTGGGGAATTTATAAAATAGATCTGATAACATTTGTTGGACTAGTTTTGGGGGGATATTATCAATTAAATTATTATATAATGGGTATGATATGATTTGAATAAATATCAATTGATGATGGAACTAGATATACGTTGAGACCACTAGTTTTATGGAAGAAACTGAAAGTGTTTATTATAGATTAGGTAGGTCCAAATTTTGGTTGATGTTATCATAAAATATAGTGTAGATGTAGACCCAATAATGATTGATGTAAAGTATTATTGGAAGACAACCTAGTACATGATGGAGGTAAGGTGAATCCATTGATTTGATGGGTATTTCAATATATTCATGAAATATTTTTCCAATAATACAACACACTTTATTAAATTAAACTAAAAAGTTATTAATTTAATATGATTATAGATGTACTAGAAAGCACTTGAGTAGTTCCAATAGTGGTTGAGAATCACTCTGTTACTCAATTTTTCATAATAGGGGTTGAGTACATTGTGTTTTGTGATCCCTCTATAGTTATTCTTGAATGTGTGTTGATGGAGATAAAGGAAATTTTATAATATAAATAATGGTAGTTGAAACCATATTACCATAGAAATGAAACCCATGACAGGGCACTAGTAGTTGTAGTATTGACCCTAAATATTTTGAGACACCACCTTTTTATAAAGTGTATTATTGTCTATTTTGACCACAATTGTATTCACCACATCATTGAATCAATAGATATTATCATAGGACATAGGAATTGGATATAGATCCTATAGAATAATTAATTTGAGATAGTATTTACTCTTGCGAAGGGAAGTGTGGTGGAAGATTCTATCAAAAAGAAATACTATTCCCCATTTCTAGTTGATGAATCATAGTGGTTAGTCACATGTTTTAACATGTTTTATAAGTAAAGAACAATATAATGTTAGTAGATGGTTATGAACCCTCATCTTCTATTGTATGTGTGGGAATCACATATTTTAGACATTGATTGTGAGGTATTGCACAACCATATATTTTTAGGACATTTTCCTGATGGAGTCTATATGGTGGGTAGCTTCTCATCCTCTATTCAGGAAGAAATATGGAGCCAGTAATTTTCCAAGAGGAGGTGTTTAGTGAGTACTATATATATATCATAGAGGTACCTCTTTGAGTACAAAAAATGTAACTAGATCATTGAGAATATTTTTTGTGTTCATAGATAAAGGGGTGTTTTGTAGATTTCATATGATGATACATTATAGGTTAGTAGCTGAAGGATAAGCTCCAGGTTCTGGTAGGGTAATACCAAACACTTAAGGTACCACATTTGATATGGGATGTAAGGTAAATGGATTTCATAATGATACTTCCATGGCTGGTGAGAGGTCCTGATTCCAAATTAGTGATCATATATTGGATCACTATATCTACCCCACCTCCTCTCAATTAGTTAGTAGAGTTTAGTGCTGGGGTTTGTACTCATTTTCGTGAAATATATCAATTAACTTCATTGTATCCCCTAAACGATTTTCTCAGATCCCAATGCTCACTCCATGAATTAGTTGTTGATGTTTTCATAGGATTATTTTCAGACTTACTTGTATATGAGAATGAAATTGCACCCCTATATCAATGAAAAAAACTTGAGAACTATTTAGTTCCTGTAAAACATAATGTAGGATTTCATGTTAGACGTTGGATGAAGTTTGAACGATTTCCAATCGTTAGTACTATTTAATAAAAACATTAAAATATATCACTGTATTATTATAATGACTCATTCTAATTCCATTTATGAGAGTCCTTGTCGGTAACCACTATTCTAGTTGTTGTTCGGAGAATCTACCTTGGGGGATAAAGTTAGTTTGAAATTAGATGGTGGAAGGTTTAGGTAATTCCGAAGAGGATGAAGACAACTTAGATATTTCATAATCAATAAATAGAAATATCTTAGAGGCCTTTTGAGCTTACTGAGGTAGACTTTAACATCCATAGAATTAATAGAATATAATTTTCAGCCATATGAAGGCGTAATTTTGGATTTTAAATTGTTAGAGGTTCTAAATGAAAAATACAGGTTTTGAGAATTTTAGTGTACACTAAGGGTAGAATCACACTGTGGGTAGGTTGTTTTATGCTAAGAGCCCTCTAATATGAAATATTTAAGAACAATATTACTATTCTTGGACATCTTCCAATTATGGGGTGTTATAGGTCAATTCACAGACCATATATTGAGTAGTCTCCCCATTGCATCAAGGAAGACATGGTGAGTCTAGAATATGTATTTATTTTCGACTAAACCCTGGTGTAGATCCTAAGTGTGTCATGATAGAGGGTTACATTGGTGTGGTGGGAATCAGTATTCCATGTTTTCATTGGTTTTAGAAGCTTTAAGTGGCTGAATTAGCCATCAATCATTATGGGTTCTAAGAGTATCGAAGTGGGAATGGGCGACGTCATCATGGAATTATATTTAATTCTCTTTGAATTATTTTTCAAATATTAATTGATTCATCATACTTTCATTTTTGGTTACATGGAACAAAAGAATTTATAGATTAAATTATGGAGATTATTTGGGAATTATTTTCTCTTTGACTAATGAAATAGGGAAATTCCATACATAAATAATTTTCTCATATTGTTCTAGGTTTGGGGGAATCTCAAACTCTATCCCCTTTTCATTATTCCCAGTGTTATGGGATTTATTCATATAACTAGAACTAGATATATCTTCAATTATAGTTATTTTTGGGTAAGTGATATAGCTCTACCCTCTTGGATTGCATCACTTCATGAATCATATTTTGGAACCCTTGTTATATTTGTTTGGAATTGCTTCCAGTTGCCCTTAACATGCAGGTTTGTTCTACTTGGTGAAAAAAATTCAATAGTTAACCATTTTCTTGATGAATGATGATGCCAAGATCAACATATTTATGATAGGATAAACCTATCATCTTTGGACCTTGTATAGTGCTATTTTACATGCTTGAATTTTTTACGTGGCTGTTATAGGGACCTGTTCATGATATGGTACATTAGTTTGTGTGGGATTCCCACGAGACCATTTATTATCATTCATGAGTTCTTCATTGATATACTATGTCAGGATTTCATATTATTTCATATAATGAGGAATAAATCTTGTTATATATTGTTCCATGTTATTTCATACCATACTTATGGAATCATACATTTCTTGGAGAACCTTTATTTAATTATTTAGGTTGATAGGTTTCCCTAAAGGGCGTAGTTGTACCCACAGTGGTAGATGTTGGATAACATGATTCATTGGATGTGGGTAGGGATGTATGAAGGATTTACTATGTTTGGGATGTGATATTACATTGCAAGGATAATGTTATATGATATTAAAAGAGGGTTTTTAGGTGGATATGGTGTTCCTATGGGGGGAATCTTAAAATATTTACAGAGTCCCCATATTACATCATACCAAGTGTTTGTACCATAAAAGTGTTGTCATGAGTAATAAGTTTTACTTTCACTTAAAGGATATAATTTAGTTTTCACTTAAAGCTAGATTTCATATTTTCCTAAAGGGATGTACAGAAACATATTACTTGGTTTACATCCAATGATGATTACCTATAACTGTATTCTTATATTGAAGCAAAGAAGGTAAAATTGGGATTCATGGTATCTTGGTTATTTTTAGGATTAATTGGTGATTTTATGTTGGGTTTAAAATCACATGAATCAAATACATCTCAGTGTGCATGAAAAGATCATGATTAGGGATCCAGATAAGGGAAAGGGCCTTATGGTTTGTTGCTAAAGAGAATGGATCTAGGATATGGATTATGTATCATGATGGGCATTATAAATCGATAGTACAATCTTTTATTTATTATCATTTCAAATTACACTCCATATACTTTTTGACCTTCCATATTGGGGTTTAATTTGATTATAAATGTATGACCATGAATGATATATGTTATGGAATTTATTCTTGTTACATAATGTTATGATGATTAACAAAAATGTGTTTCTTTTTTTATTTTCTAGTGTAAGGATATTTTTATTGGGGATATAATCCCCCCATGTCACTTTAGACCCTCACCTTTATATGGTAGCCTCCTATAAGTGGGGAGGTTCACATGAGGTTATGTGGGACTTTATCATAGACCATGTGATTCATTTTAGGTTATTATTAAATGGATTTAATGACCCAGGGTTTCCTTTCTCTTGTTTTGGGGTTATGCTATAAATAAGATATATTTTTTGGAACATAGGTATATAATTACCCACGTGCCTTTCAAACCCATGTGTAACAAACTATTGACTTACTAGTAAAGGTATTGTTGTTACAGTTTTTATATTAATTTTATGTGTTCATACATCATGAATAAGCATGTATGATCACATGATATGTACATATAGATATATATATTGTTTTCTACATATTAGTTCATTAATTAATTTCTTTTATTTTTGTTAATTTGTTTTTTATTATAACTATTTTCAATAATATAGTGGTATATCTATAATACAATTAGACAGTCTGAATTGGCTATAATATTATAATATATATATAATTGTGACATATGTGTAGGTATATAGGTCTATTCTTTAAACTTGAGATGAACTAGAAAGGTTATACCATATGTGCGGCTGTCTCTTAGGATAAGTTTTCTAATATAAATCTATAATTTATGTCTTATAAATACTTAATATGTTATCATAAAAATATTATTTACGTGCTATAATTATTTATTTGGTATTTTAGAAAATACACCCTCAAAGATACTAGATGGGGACACCTATAGAATAAATATAGAATGCTATCTTTAGGGAAAATGATCTTGTTCCACTGTATTCTATGATGAAGGATGCACCATAGAATGATTCCACTCTTGTTCTAGTGGTTCAGCTAGTAAACCTACCCCTGGTCAGAGTCTTATGGATTGTTCATGATCGGGTTAGTGGGGCATAGTGGATGATGGTTTTCTATTATTCAGAATATTTTTTCTTCATCCACCAAAGTTCCATGTTGTTGTGGTTCATTATGATAGAGAACGATTGGATTTACAATATTGAGGGAATATTCAATCTAGTATTGACTCCCAAGTAGAGTAGGGTGAATCTCAATACCATTATACATCAAGGACCCACCCTAAAGAGTATAGGAATTATTAGTTAGGCAAGAAAGTATGATGGTATTACATGGGAGGATTTTAAGGTTCAATCCTTCAAGGAGTTATTTCCAAACACACTATTTCTTGGCAGAGAATTTTAGTATATAGAGATTCCAATGTGGAAATTTTTTGTTGTTTTTCTGGTATTTCTTTATGGATTTTCTATTCCTTTGTACTATTGTTGCTATGAATGATCACATAAGGCTATGAAGATTTTAAAACTACCTTCATGTAATGGTTATACATAATTTAAGTGGATTTGAGTTGATGATATAAACTTGGGTTCTTTAAATAGACCTAAATTTATGAGAGATTTATTGGAGGAAATGATTTCATTTTTTCTTCAAGATTATAATTCATTTTTAACCAGAATTTCTGGTAATACAGTGTATAACTCTTTGAGTAGTTGGAATAAGAAGTAAGAGGAGGTACAATAGGGTGGAGGATATGTGGATTTTATTACGAATTATTTTAACCCCTTTGGGGGAGGTTTGTTTACCATGTTATATAATTATGTATGGAAAGGACACTATATTAAATTATTCCAAATGAAACCCAATGAATGTTTGTTATTTGTAATGATCAGTAATATCCAGTACTTTTGTTATAAGGTGACATATGCAGGCTCATAAAGGTTAGGTAATGGTGCAGGTAGGGTTCCTCAGTACTTGATGAAGGCACCACAGGCTTTTTTGACTCAGGAAATTCTAGTATCATAGAGGCAAGTCCAAACATTAGAGACCTGCAGTATATATGCAGTGGATGAGGTTATACCCATCACTAGGGAGGTTACTTATATAGTTAGAGCTAAATTATTTATTACCTCTACACTATCTAATAATTTTTTTGATAATTTATATTCCCATTATTCTATACCTACCCATGTATTTACTATAAATGATTTACCAATTATTTTATCTAATGAGTTTATCTCTCTTGACACTCCATTATAATGGAAACAGGACCATCTCTAGTAATGACCTAAGTGTACCATAGTATTTAATGGTTATAAACATCAATTCCACTTCATGAACATAAATTTTCCCGGTATTGATTATATATTTTAAATGGACTAGCTTACCATGTATTGATATCATATTGACTAATATTTGAAACATGTATCTTTCAACATGCCTAGAGGAGAGAGGTTCATATTGACCAATGAGTGGGATGTTAGAGAAGGTTGGATTAGACTATACATGAGCCCAGTCAGAGCTATAATGGAACAATTAGTTGTCTTGGATAATATGACGTAATTAGTAGCACACCGCTCTATTTTCCCACAAATAATGGATTGTTATGAAGGAATTTTCCCAAATAAATTATCAGGAATTCCTTTAAATAAAACAACGGTGTTTGAGTCTGAGTTTGAGAATCTAAATAAAGCACAATCGATATCAATTCTTCATTATCATAGGTAACTAGATAGGATGATAGATTTGGGGATGTATTTTGAGTATTTTGAGGTAATGGAATTTATCATATTGATCATGTGTCTTTGTGGTTCACGTTTGAAGTTTGTTAAGAAGTCATATGGTCTTCTATGTATCTATGTGGACTACATGATGCTGAATAATGTAGATATGAATAAAATGTACCCATATTCAATTATTTATGATCCATTTAATTAGGTATAGAGATGCTGATTTTCTTCCATCATTGACCAGTTTTTAGGCCACCATCAGTTGCAGGTCAAAGAGGAAGAAATTATCAAGATTGTGTTTCAGAATGTAAATGAACATTATGAGTGTATTATCATCCATTTTGGTTTTCAAAAAGCTACATTAGTTTTCATAGGTCTATGGAATCATATTTTCCATCCATACATTGACTCCTTAGTAATTGTATTAATGGTTGATAAATTCATATATTCTAGGGAAACCAATATGCATTCTAGGAAATTAGGATTCTATTGAGTACACATCATGTACATAAAAATTATTGTAGTCTATAAATGCCTCCATTATATATTCAAGAGTTTGGGTTCCTCATTCAAGTATTTCAAGATGCTGGAGTTTCAATGGAATCAGATAAATTATAGGATATGATATCCTAAGAATGCCCCATGAATGTGTTTTAGATTAAGGGTTTCATAAAGCTCATGGATTACTATCAACATTTTACAAAGGACTCCTCCATTTTGTAAAAGATGGTGATTATAATCGATAAAAAGGTGGTTAATTTTGAGAATTATAATCTGTGACAATTGACCTTTTTATTGTTGAAGATGTTGTTGATGACAGATATATTTTGGACACTTCAAGAGGCTGGAATTGTTTACATAGAGTATTGTTATTCTAGAAGAATTAGGATGGGTGTTTTTTATCTATAGGGACCATGTATCCACTTTTGGGTCACATTATCCATGAAACTAAGAGTATAACTACCCATTGCATGTATTATGTTTGGAAATTTTTGAAAATGATTTGTTGTTTCGGTGACATTTCCTCTTCAAAATGAATATTATCATGAACATAAATCAAAAGATATTGTGATACATATCCTCTATGAGGGGAAAAAATAAAATTTAGATACATTGGGTTGACTATATACATACATTCAAAATTGTGATGGAATGTGATTCTGGTAAATGTTATTTTTTTTAAATTATCATAGATTAAAAACTCGTCATACTAATAAATCTGGAGAGTAGGCATCACAAGAGGAATATAATCTGATGATTTATATGGTTTAGTGGATAGTGGATGCATCTTAGGATTCTTTAGTAATGACATGTGTGTTTTTTGTTATCATGTATTCCATATTGGACAATTTATTGGCTATCAAATAGTCATATCCTTGGTGCATAGTGATGTAGGGCTACTTGGTGGGGATGATTCTTTCTATGGGTGGTCTTCAGATGATTAAAATGTGATATACATTCATGGAATTGTTTTAGAGATATATTTCATGAGGGGAAATATGATAAGAGACCCTCTCAATTATAAATGTGTATATTATCTATATTCCACAAATATTTACAATGTTATTTAAAATTAGTTTTGGTGGAAATGTATGAAGAGGGAAATTTAATGTTTTGTATCATGATGCATCACAAACTAGTTAGAAAAAAACAGAAATATCATCAATTAGTTTTCTTCAGTAACTTCTATTAACTATGTAGAAGTGGGAAAATGTGATGAAAGACTTTGTGTTAGGTTATCCAAGGACCCTAATGAGTTGGGATGTTTTGTATGTGATAATAGATCATCTAATAATTATTTTTCATTTATTTCCAATTCTAGAGACCCTTCATGTTGATGAGTTTGGAAATCTATGTATATTAATCACGAAACAACTACATGTAGTTCCATTGAACGTCATGAGAAATAGGGTCCCACAATTCAAATTTTAGTTTTAGTAGGGAATACAAAATACATTGGTCACCCAACCTAAACTATGTTGAACATATTATCTATAGATGGATGAAAATGTATCGAGTATGATATATATTTTATAGGATATTATATATATATATATGTGTTTTTTGGTCCTCAATGGATCTTGTTATTATCACCAAGCATTTATTGAGTTTATATACAATAATAGATTCTAGGATTTAATTATAATTTAACCATTGCAGGCTCTTTATGGCTGGTTATGCCTCTAACTACTATAGTTGAATGAATCTAGTGAGATATTATTTGTGGGTCCAATATTCATAAATGATAACTCTAGGATATTATAGGTGATATAGAGGTTGTTAATCAACATTGAGTTCATATATAAATCACATTCCAATAATATTAGGCATTCGTTCGAGTTCACTACGAGTGACTGAGTTTTATTATGGAAAAATTATAAATTTAGGAATCACTAATTTTAGAAGTATGGAAATTTACTTCCATGATTATTTGGATTATTCTTGATTATAAAGAATATTGGGACGGTGACCTACATTTTTTATCTTTTTTCATGTTATTATGATATTAAGGATGTGTTCCATGTGTCTCATCTCCAGAGGTATGTTCCCAATCCTAAATATGTGAAATAATATGATGGAATTATGAAGAATCCTAAATAATCATTTTTTGAACTCCTAGGATGGATCATAGAATATAATTATAAAATATTCCATGGAAAGATAGTTCCAATTTTTAGTGTTTGATGGCATTCAGGATAGGTCCAAGAGGAGACTTGTGAGTGGGAGTCCAAGTTTTAATCTCAAGGATTATAATTATATGAGAAGGACTATTAAATTTACTTTTCATGGATGATATGTCATTATATGGGGTGATTTAAAACATCCACAATTTTAAAGAATTTTAATTTTATTCCTCATCATGGTTTAATTCAAATTCATAAAGTGTTGGAGGTTCTTGGTTTCTAAAATAGTGGGATTTGATCATTTTAGGTTACACTATGGGCATAAACACAATGGTTTAGGTTGTTTAATGAGTAGGGCCCTAAATTGTGAAATGATAAATTCTAACACACACATTCTAGGAATAGTATAAAGCATTGAGCATTGCAGGACCTCTTATATACCATGGCTAAAGAGATCTCTCATCACCATGGTGCATGGCATGGTGAGTACCAAATGAGAAGGGATTTTTTCATATTCCTTGTTAGATCTATGTTGTGGATATCCTTGGAATATCATGATCTAGTCTACCATAGGTGTGGTGGGAGTATCTATGTTCTATTTGCGCCATATTTGGATGTTCAAAATGGTTGGATTAGTTTTCGCAATTTGTGGGTTATAAATGTTTTGATAAAGAAACATTTTTGATATTTATGTAAGTATTTATAATTTAATTAGATTCATTTATTTATGTATTACTAAATAAGTAAACCATCCTTTTCTATATCCTTAGATTCATAATTTTCCTAGATGAAACAAGTTTGAAGCTTTAGGAATTATAATTTCTTTGACCAATGTACCAAGGATATTACATCCGTCAAGATCTTATTTTTATTGATCTTGGCTCAGGTGTATCTCAAACTCTCTAATATAGTCATTGTTATGGAAGAGATCAGTTCTCTTCCATTAATATATATATCTACTATTCATGTTGGTTGTCGTTCGGTTGGTGATATGGTTTTACCCACTCTGATCGATTCCCTAATTTATTCTTTTTCTACAGCCCTTATTTTGTTTATTTGGAATCAGTTTTAAGGAACATATCCATGATGGTTCGTTTCTATTGGTGAATAGTCGTGTTTTTTGTGGCCACACTCTAATCAGATATTGATGTTGTAATCAATGAATTAAATGTAGGATGTCCTTATCATCTTGGACCATTGTATGTTGTTTTTTGACATTCCTTTATTGTGTCTATGTGAATATTTTAGATACCCTTTCATGATATGGTATGTTGGCCAATGTGGATATTCTATGTGTTATATAATTTTTAAACAATGGTTATTCATTACTATGTTACAGTCTGAATGGATATTATTTCCTAGCATGTGGATAGTATATTTTGATATATTATTCCTCTCTATGTCATATGTTAGTTAAGGATTTAGACATAGCTATTAGAGCCTCTGTTTCAGGGTTCAGGTTGACTAGTGTCCCAGATGGCCATAGCCTACCCTTATAGAGGATGACTTTGGATGACAGAAATTGTTATTTGTAGATATAAATACATTATGGATATCAAGATATTTAAATGTGATCGGTCTATGTGAGGAGAAATCAAAATTCTATTGGATGTTGGTCAATAGTTTGAAAAGATGTGCAGATATATAATGTCATTAGGTATGTAACACCTAGTTATTTTATAATATTGATTCTTTTAATGTCCTTTATGTCTTTTGTTTTACGCTACAAAAGTGTTAGATTCTACTATATGAAACATTTTATTAGCTTGTAGTATACACAACACTATTCTGGGTTTGTGTTCCACACAATTTCATGTTCCTTTGAGATAAATCATTTTACAAAACACAGAGAATAGATTTTTTTCAATGTATAAATGAACTAAGTTTGCATTATGTTATACGAAACACAAAAGGATGCTTTCGCTACATGGAAAGATTATCAGATTTGTGTTACATGGAAGAGTGACCTTCCATGATATCTTGTGTTGTACGCAAGCTTATTCTATGGAATAGGGACATATAAATTTACTTTTGTTGAATTTTTGATATTTTTCAAATAAAATTAAATTTTAAATGAATAGTGAAAAATACTGCATTTTAATGTTGAAATATCTTTTTAACTAATTTATTTATAAAATTATATTATCTTTTTCATTATTTTTATAGTGTTATAGGATTATATTTTTTATCATTTAATCCAATTTTGGTCATTGGAAGTAATTGTAGTTTAAAAATAGACATAAACACATGTCAATCTATTGATAGTTATTACATCATAAAAATCCCCTTTTTGGTATTGATAATGGAAAATAAATTTAAATAAATTACTGCAACTTCTATTATTTGAATTTTTAAAAATGAATTCCATATTATGTGTCAGAAGATTAAAATTTTATAAATGGTTACCTTTTATTTATGGACATTCTGAATAGTATATTCAGTAATTATTTTATTCACCTTTCTAAATTATAGCGAATGAAAACAATTCATCGATAGTGGGTGTTTCTCCATCATTATTCGGGTTGGGTTTAATTAGGGTTTTATTTTCAAGAGTTGTAAAACAAATTTTCCTCCCTTGTGTTGTTTTTAAGCTAATGTGGAGGGTTCGAGCGTAAAAAACCCTGAACAGACCCTTCTCAACCTTGATACACTTTCATTATACATGTAAGACTGCCAGTGTGGCAGTACTGACGATCGGCGTTGGCAGGGACCAAGGCGGTGGCCAACACACCGCTCGACTGTGAGGGAGGAGGCGGCGCACCCACAACACCGGAGGAATCGTCTTGGGATTGTCAGTAAAGTTGGTTAGAAGACTCGGTCGACCCATCGGATTTCTATGGAAGTGGATGGCGGCGTGACTAGGGCACTATCAGTGCGCATGGAGCCGCGGCTGAAGCCATGAAGGAGGAGGAAACCTCGCCTCCAACGGGTTCTACGGTGATTGGGTGGTGCCCATGTGGCACCTCTACTTCACAAGCCGGACGGTCTCTAGGCCGTTCGAGAAGACCGGAGGTCTCACGCCCCATATCGGCAAGAGGAGGCCTTGGTCTAGGTGATCCACTCCACCTATGGGCCACACTCAACCGTGAATTGGGCCGCGCTCCACCGTGAGTCGATCTGTGCACCACCTCAAGTCGGGCCTCGCCACCACGGGTTGGTCTACGCGAGCACTGCGTGTTGCATCCTTATGGGCTCTATCACACCCCCTTGAAGGTCAAGCTAGACTGTGTCCAAATGGTCTGATCCTACCACGACTCATCCTAGTGAGGTCTAACTCAAATAGGGTCGGGTCTACCTGAAAAGGTTCAGGTCAATTCGACCGGGTTGGGCCGGACCCGGGCCCAATCAGACATAGAAACACAAAAGGGGCTATATCATGAGAACTAGATGTCCATTTGATGAACCATCTTTAGTGCTGGGATGCTTGGATGAAGACAGTCCTTCTGATATACTCCACTACAGTTTTGGAGAATGTATGAGTATATAAGGGTTGGATCGAACCTGATTCTAACTAGGACCTAGGATCTATAACTCTTATAACACATATACCGGGAGTTCGATTGACGCACCATCTATTATGTTGGATCCTTTAATACATGGTTGTCCATTGGGTTACTCCTTTATAGAGCTTATTGGCGGTTGAGGTATGACTGATATCTCGAAAGTCATATTCTACCAAACATGAACGCACCGGGTGCGTAGATGTTTTTGGTTGGATGTAATGTGAAGAAAGAACATAGATCATTTTTGGTTCATCATCTATCAATATTGTGTGGGTATGTATCTATAAAATCATGTGTGGGTCAGCACTCAGCGATCCGGTGTGGGTCATCTCTTACCGATCTTCTGTGTGTCAGTTCCTGGGTGGGTCAGTGGGGGTTATTACCTATCGATACAATGTGGGTCAGCAGTAGTGATTCATTACAGTATAAGCTGATCTAGACTTATGACTAATCATACATACTTATGTACATATGTTATACCGGATTTTGTGTTTATTCTTTTATCTTTCTGGAGTCATCATCATGATGTTACCTATGTGGTACATCTATCATTGTGGTATCACCTATGTGGTTCTTTCACCTTCATGGTTATATCGTTGTGGTGTTACCAATGTCGTACATCTATCGTTGTGGTGCTACTTTTCTGGTACATTCACCTTCATGGTGTTATCTGCGTGGTCTGACCTATGTGGTATTCTATCTTCATGGTGCTACCTGTATGGTACTTCTACCTTTTTGGTGTTGTCTTCGTGGTGTTACCTATGATATACTTCAATATTTGTGGGGTTACCTGGGTGGTACTTCTATCTTTTTGGTGTTCTTCCCTCTTGCGCGAGATGAGTATATCTTGATAACTTAGGTATATGTGTGGGAATATAACTAAGTAGTGTTGATTTTAATTTCTTCATACTTAGAGATTGGGGGTCTTGTTCTGTGGTTTATCATTTGTGGAACTTTGGGAGACTTATGGGGTCTCGAGGTCCCTACTGAGTATTGTTATACCCACCCATAAAAGGGCTTCTTTTACACATTATTATGTCTATTGCATACGACATGCATCGGGGATGAGACTTGAGGGATCCAAAACCAAGTGGTACACAAAAGGGATGGGATGATGTGGAGTGTTGTCGAGATGATCTGTACCTACCCTTCAGGTAGGATCCTTGGTGGATGATCCGTGAGCTGTTTAGTAATTTTCCATCGTACTTTTACATTTTTCAGTTGGGATAGTATTCTAGCCCCTTTTACTTTTAACAATAATTTACATCAGCACACTTTTACGACTATAGTTTACTACCTGGTTTCTTCTCGTTGTGTTCATGGACTGTCTCTCTGAAGAGGTTAAAATTCAATGCCTTCATATATTATAAAAATTCATTTTTGGTGCTAGTCGACATCCCCTGGACTATGAAAGGTGGGCCTAGGGTAGTCACGACACATGCCCTGAGGGATAGTTCGTTAAAAAGTGGTTTTAGAGGAGTTAGTTCTACATAATAACTAGGACTCTGATCGCTTCTATGTGGAAAAAGTTTTAAGTGTTATGAGTGTAGTTTTCTGTTTGGGGAATCCATTGTTGGTGGGGTGGACGACATATCCATACACCAGGACCCTAACTTCTTATTTCTGACTCATTGCATGAAAACACTGATTTCATGTGTTTTTGAAAAAAAATTCTTCTTGTCTCTTTGATTCAGCTCAACATGTACAGCTTATCGAGATTGGCACACCTGTTTGATTTCTAGATGCTTCTATATAGACAGCCAGCTAGGATTCCTGAGAGAGTATGCGATGAAGGATGACCATGTGATGAGGCCTTGGTGTAGGTCCCTCCTACGGCGTTAGCACCTTTGGGTGGTGTACTAGTAGATCCACTCCCTATTTGGTAGAGTTTTCCTCTAGCCCCACCAAAAGAGGGTGTACAACGACTCAGCGCATTGCATGAGTTTCAGTGGTAGAGGCCTCTGAGGTTCTGAGGCGAGATGGACCCACAAGCAGCTGAGGTCTGACTCGTGGCTGTAGCCAGAGTTTTCTTTCTAGTTGGGAAACCAGCTTACCTTATGGTGATCCTATCATCCTGCCTTTTTTAGGATGTATCATGGAGATGGTGGAGTTTGATGCTCTAGATACACGATTTGGTGACACACGTCTAGTCGGACATCAAGATCCTTTCTAGGGTAGAGTACATCCCAAAAACCGTACACTTTGTGCATATACAGTAGCCTCTATAATTACAGATGTGAAGCATGATTGTGGCCTAGTTCTTGATGAGGTTCACTGATCTCTCCCACAACACCACTGACATGGTATGAAACCCTTTCATTAGTGCCCAAACCATTGAGAAGGGTCTCTGGTGGAGATCAGAGAATGGATGATATTGCTTAACATTCTGACACTGGCTGGGGGCTAGAGTTAACACTCTTGGTGGAGTGATTCCTAGCTGAGAAATCACCGACAGTGAGAGCCACCACCGGACATCAGGTAGAATATTCATCTACAATAGGATGTTTACAGATGACACAGGGGTCCACGATGGCCAAGCCTTCTGGTGGATGACCTCAGGATACAAGGTTGGTGGTGAGGTGCTCATGGGACAGAGGCGGGATACTAAGGAGAAGTCACTGATACATGTGTTGTGGGTAGGTTTACATGGCTTGAGACTACCCGAACCCCCATACAGAAGACTAGTGGACAGAAGAAGGACTGCTAATGACGATGCATATATTTGATTGAGGAGGTCTGCTGAAAGTAGACGATTGTGGCAGTGGAGCTGACTGTGTATCTATCGGTGGTCATCCATTCAAGGATATACCTCCACCACCTCTAGGTGGTCCACCCTGTCCATATGGAGTAGGTGGAAATTGATGAGCTCAGGTCCAGGCAGTTGCGTCCTACATCAACGGTACTTCGGAGATGATTAGTGGTATGATATGTATCTACTCCACCATAATTGCGGTATTTAAAGTAACAAGATCTAGTCACTCATTTATTAACAAAGAATTATTTTGTATCTCTGATATTCCGATTGATCCGTTTTCTCATTACATTCAGCTAAAAACATTTATGTGAGTGGATTCGATGATTACACACTAGTACCGACAATGTGAGCATACTCTTGGAGGCAAGGGCTTCAGTTGGGATCTTATAATATCGTCATTGAGTCCATATGACGTCATCTTGGGTATAGAGTATTTATCCATAGTCCATGCGCAGATTGACTGTATTAGGCACAAAGTATAGTGTGTCCATGAGGATGGGACCATGTTTCCCTTCAACGGCGATAAGGGAACCTTTTCAGCACAAGAAGGACTAACCTAGAGGAGGTTCCAACCGATCACACATTCGTTGTCCAGCATTACCCTTGGGCAGTTGATGTCGATAGTTTGAGAAATCCTTTTGTAGTGGACTAGTATGTCGATGTCTTTCCTAAAGATGTTACAGGACTGCATCCACATATTAAGGTAGACATTTACATTGACCTATACCTCAATATGACACCAATATCTACACCAGTATATCAGATGGCTCTTGGAGAGCTCTGTGAGTTACAGGTATAGTTGGAGATCTTTTTGAGGAAGGGGTTCATAAGGCCTAATGTTTCTCAATGGGAAGCCCCTATATTGTTCACCAAGATGGTATATGGTAGTTTGAGACTCTATGTGGACTACCGGATCATAAACAATGTGATCGTCAAAAACAAGTATCCACTTTAGAGTATTGATGATTTTTTCGATTAGTTGAAGGGATCTCATTGGTTTTCAAAGATAGACCATAGGTCATGCTATAATCATCTTAGAGTACGAGATGAGGATGTGTTGAATATGGACTTCAGATGTTGGTACGGCTACTATGAGTTCTTGGTTATGCCATTTGGCATGACCAATTCCCCAACAGTGTTCATGGGACTCAAGAATAGGATATTCAAGCCTTTCCTCGATTTCGTTATTGTGGTCTTCATCAATGACATATTGATATACTCAGAGATAGAAGAGGAGCATGTATATCATCTACAGATAGTTCTGGATACACTCTGAGAGCACCAACTTTATGTTATGATCTTGAAGTACTAGTTATGGATACAATATGTCCACTATCTGGGACATGTTATATTGGAGGCTGGAGTTGTAGTGGAACCAACGAAGATAGAGGCTTTGTTTGAATGGGATCCACGCAGGAGTGTGACTGAGGTGGATGTTTTCTTGTATTGGCTAGTTACTAATAGATATTTATTCCTAACGTTTCCATTGTTGAGGCACCCTCGTCGGCATTGATGATGAAGTGAAAACCCTTCGTATAGATGGAGTGAAGGAAGGAGACTTTCCAAGATCTAAGGTAGAGACATATGAGTTCTCCAATGTTGAGGCTACCATAAGAGGGTGTAGGGTATGTAGTCTATTATGGCCCATCATGGATCGAAATCGGGTATGTCCTGATGCAGGAGTGAGCACTGATCACCTACGTCTCACTGAAACTTAGGCAACATGAGTAGAATAATGCTACCCATGACCCAGAGTTAGTATCAATGTTCTTCTCCATGAATTTGTGGCAACATTACTTAATGGGAAAATGTTTTATCGTCTACTCTGATAACAAGAGTCTTAGGTATATATTCTCTCAGAAGTTACGGAACCAGAGTCATCAGTGATGGCTAGAGTTCCTCCAAGACAATGACTTGGAGATATCCTATACTCCCAGGATGGAAAATGCAGTAGAAGTTTCACTCATAAGGAGGTCTACTCTATAGGTGCTGAGTGAGGTGACAAAGAAACTAGTCGTGACACAGATATCATTCATTGATAGAGATGGTAAAGCTTACATCTATTTTATGACAGTCACTCCCACAGTCCTTTAGCGAGTTAGAGAAGCTCATCTTTTGGACATTTACTGTGAGGCTCGACATGCTCAGATACCTTCATGATAGGAACATAATTTATTTTTTGATGTTGGGGAGAATATCATCCTCTTCATAGGACGTACCACTTTACCAGTGGCCATACACTGATGAAATGATATTTACCACAGGAATTAAGATCAAGTGTTTTATAAAAATTTATTTCCTATCTACGATGACATAGTATATGTCTCTATCCATATTATTTATTTTATTATATTTTTATGATCGAATTATTTTTATAATTTCCATTTATATTATATAGATTATGATTTTGATGAAATGATATTGAAGCATCCGATTTTATTTCATGGGTTCTTCTGTGATGAATGATTTATGTTTTGTGGTACATGTAAAAATGATTACATTATGAGATGGTTGGGACCTATATCTCCCTCCAATGAGTTGGAAAATGATTTATATCTCATGACATAGTCATGACTGGAATTCCAAGAAAACCTAGATTATTAATGTAGTGCTAGAATAACATGTAAATAAGGTTCAGTAATACATGGCTCAAATGATATGTAAACCCAGTTTAGTAATGAACTATATCCACTATAATGGGCATGGGTGAAATTACTTGGTTACTATGAAAATCGTATTATGCGATTATTAGTTTTCTACAACTGCATCATTTATGACACTGCTATTCTGTCATGGTTAATGTTCCTTTATGATTAATTCCTTATGTGCAGCCAATATTTATTTCATGACTCATGATTTCTATGTTTAAACCTTATGTTCATTTTTCATAAGTCCAAATGTTTATATTTTGTTTTTTGTCGTCCATGTTTACCATTAATGAGAATTTGATTTCACCCTTTTAATGTTTTCATTTCAATTGGATATAATGAAAGGTTTTAGGTATGAAAACAAAAGGGGAAGATGATTATGGGGAATTTAAAGAATAATTACAAAGTTAGAAGTCCATGTTCCATGTTTCCAAAGACACAAAACCAATACTATCTTTGGGAATATATTTGGGTTAAGAATTTATTATTCTACAAATGAAATGTATGTTTCATGTATTTCATGCTTGGGTCTCTACAATATATGTGTAGACATCCATTTTTTAGGAATTCTATGTTCATGTACAATCTATGGATAGTCATGAGTCAAGGGTTTGAATTTCTTTATAATGATAGCATGGAGTTGTTCCTTTATGGTAGAGCATATATTTTTTGAAATATATATATATATATATATATATATAGTATGGTTTAAGCTATGGGATAATGAATTATGATATTCATTTTTTATGGCATAAAAGAAAGTATTATTGTGATACATGGAATCTTTGTTAGCACATGATTATTGAAAATATGATTGGTTGTATTCATTTATTTTAATTTACCTATCCATCATGTCACACACATCTATATACACGTTCAAACATATCAAGAAAGTATTGGTGGTGTCCTACTACGATTAAACTCAAACCATCTACATGAATCTCAATGCTCTTGAAGAATACAAGAACAAGGATCTAGAGAAGGGAAATGTCAATGTGGAAGTTTATTGGGGAGCTTACAGCTAAGAGATGGATGTAGTACTAGGATAATATATGGAAAAGAAATTTGAGATTATTTTATTTATTATCATTTCCTATTATACTTCTTATACTTGTTAACATTCCACATTGGGGTCTGTATGATTATTATTATATGACCTTACATAAAATATATTATAAGATTAAATCATGTTACCTTCCACTATATTGTTCATTTTTATTATGATTATGTTTTTATTTTATGGTGTATGGCTATGTTTACCGATGGTATTGTCTCCCTGTGTCACTTTAGATCCATGCCTCTAGTCTGTAGTGTCTTTTGGAAGGGGTTTCATACATGAGGTTAGGTGTAACGTCATATCAACCCCATTGAATCAGATAAGGTTGTTATAGATAATAAGTGTTTTCAATGGACTATCAACAACATGTTTTTTTTGTTTTTCTAGAATGGAAATGTAGTCTTTGAGGTTCATCAATCATTTTGAAATTCTGCAAAGGTTTGGTGGTGTTGATTACCTCTTTGATTTACCTCTTCTGTTGGATCGAGTTCATTAATTCATATATGATTCAAAATTAAGGATATAAATTAATGATTCATTCAATGATACTTATTGATGGTGATCTAGCCATTTGAGAAATAGAGACCCTTCTAGAGGATTTGGTGGTGATCAAGGATTGACAAGAAAAGATGATTTTTTTTGTGGAAATTCCCCTTTGTTCATGATCTCGAGTAGAATGAAAAACTTTCAGAGAGACCAAGTGATCAAAAGAACCATATTAGATATCAGTTCCCTCTCCATGTTGAGTACATATTTATTGTTATGATATAAAACCTCAAAGGTGTAGACAATCTAACACTGCTAAATTTTTTTATTAGATCTTATTAATATTTTAAAATTAAATTTTCATAGATATTTATGTGGTTAGCATGAAGTTTTGGGAATCATATAGTCATGAAATTGATATATTAAAAATAATTAATATATAAACTCAGACACTAAAACACACACTTCATTTCCGAAATAGTGGTATATTTCTTGAAGATTGTATGATATAGGAAAACTAGGACCTCCGTTGAATTAAAAACATGGGTTTCACACTGTGAAAAACATAAAGTTCCCTCGTATTAGACCTAGAGATGGTACATAGTATTCATACAATATTAGATGAAATAAATTAATTTAATAGGTTTATTAAACTATCCATTTAATGAAAAATATTATCCTATATATACTCAATTTAAACATTGTTATGAAGAATATACAAGGTTACCCACATAACCAAATGTGATCCTTTATGATAGATCCACTATGATAGATTTTGTTGGATAATGGTCATATTATGTAGAAATTGTGGATAAATGAAAAATATGGTTGGGATCACCAATGAAATCATAAATGACTCATTCTTCACCAAGGATTGATCCTAAATTGAGGAGGGGCTCATATTTTATCGAATCATCCCAATTTTTTATTTCATTGTGATTATGAATTATTTATCATAGAAAAATATTTTGGAATCTACATTTCCACAAACCTATTAAATTAGATTTTTTCGGTTATATGAATTAATAATAACCAATTTCAAAACATGTAATATTTACTTCATTCATCATTTTTTCCAAAATGTAGTCTATCTTTGAACACATTCTATCATTTTTTAACTCTCAATGATGAGGTTTATGGGATTCATCAACCATTCAATATGGTTCAACACGGATATCTATATTTAGTTAGTGGTTTTAGTTTAGTAATTTACAAATCACATTTAATGATTGATTATTGTTTTTGTGGATCATTGTTGCAAGAACAAAATCATGGGTTGCTGTATAGTAGGAGATTTTTTATAATGATGTGAATCTTGGGAGGTAGTGGGGATTTTTATTTCAGGGATCTAGCAAGAAATAAGATGGAATTAAAGGAGGTATTGTGATTTGAGTGAATGACTGTATGAAAATCACTTTTTTAATGTAGTTGATCATTATTTTATGTATAAGATGAGATATTTAGACATTATTCCTAGTGAAGATGGAATGAATTGTGGAAAATACAAATATACATTAAAGATGAGAACTTTATAAAAAATTTATGTCCGAAATAAATGAAGATTAAATGTACACACATCTTGTTTCTAGGAAGATGTTGTTGTAGTGTTTCTATCCATGTTAAATATCACATGGATGTGTGGTAAATATCACACTCAATGTGACCCTAAATTTCAAAATAAATGTGTATAGGAAGTAAACACTCAAGTAAATAAATTGGAATACAATATCATCAATTCATAGGATAAATAATTTGTACCTTACAATGGAACATGACTCAATCATCAAGGCACATAATGAGTTTCAAGTCCAATACTACGCCAATTGGGACATGATCCGTACACTATGAGGTCAACCATTTTCATGTCATGTGAGGTTATAGTTCATATGAATATGACTATTGATGGGAAATATTACATATACCCTTGGAATCACATCATTTACCTTTAATAATCTTGGATTTTATTCTTCATGAATCCCCATTATAGTGGAATTATTCTAGAGATGTGATGGTTGAACTACATCCAAATAATGCGATAATAATCAAGTTGAAGTGATAATAACCATATAGACAGCATTATCATGGATCAAACATGTATTTTATATACTTCTGATGAGCGGTAACCCACAATGACAAAAAGTTTGTGTCTAGGAACAATATATTCATTCCATCCATGGTTAGGAAGGACTATAAATCCATTGGATTATAGAATAAGATAATATTTCTATATATTAAATGTGTTTGGTATCCCC
This sequence comes from Viscum album, assembly GCA_963277665.1. Lineage (NCBI taxonomy): Eukaryota > Viridiplantae > Streptophyta > Magnoliopsida > Santalales > Viscaceae > Viscum > Viscum album. The sequence goes on from OY728157.1 coordinate 2,015,003,028, forward strand.
TTAAAATTACTAATTGTTGCATCCACTATCTATCAAGTAAGTATCAACACTTTTAAATGAGATTATATAGGGTATGATATACTCCATTGGGGTTAGTTTTTCTGATACACTATTAGGGGAATGTGATTCTTTATTATAGGTACATGTGATGAAGGTTTTATTCATAATAATATCTAAGAAGTCATTACGAATCATTGGAATCATTATAAAGAATGATACTATAATATGGGTATGTGTTTCATTCCTTTAATAATATATGGTTTCTTATTTATTACCCTCATGATAATGGATTTGAGTTAAATATCCATTTACACATTACATATTGGTTATTTTTGTGTTTCGTTTTGAGTATATATATACTCAACCCCACATGTGACCTTGCCATACATTTTATGTCTTATATGTGCGTCAGTATAAGTAAATTAGATTGAGGCCTCCCATATGTGTGATTTCCATACTTGATGTTAGTCACCAACCCATTGTGTATTGGATTTGGGATTAAGATTCCTTACTCATTTAATCACTATTATTTTAGGAATTTGTTTGTTGGGTCAGGTCATAGTCCTTTTATATAAAGTCACATTGTTTTCATGATATCAAAGTGATCTGATGGAATCATTATTCATGGATATCAAAAGAATTTTGAGGTATATGAAAGAAACATTAAAAATTGGTTTAATGTGTCTATGAAGTGATTAGTTGAACTTGGATTCCTGGAAACCAATTTTTCTAGTGATTTTGAGGATTGAAATCACCATTTAGGGGAAAATTATATTTAGGATAAAGTTGTATTTGTTGGAAATGAAAGAATCAAAACTTAGTGACTTTGGGTATAGAAAAGTCAGAATATTTTTTACATCCATGATTCCACTTAAATGATGTGGATGATGGTTAAACTATCATAACTGAATGTTAATTATGAATATCAATTAAAAAAATTCTATGATAATAATTATTCAATAATTATTTCAATGAACCCAGTTCAACATACTTGGTCAAATAATATTGGCAAGAGGTTTCATTTCATCAAGGATAATATTTCATCTAGAGAAGTAGAGATTAAAAGTTCATAAAAATGATATAATTTTCGATATTTTTAGTAATATTATTCCACAGTAATGATTTTGGGATTTGACTCTAAAACATTATTCCCATCAATAATAATGGGTGATGTTTATGCTCTAGAATAAGAAAGTAATGATAATATTTTATTTTTATAATACACCTTGATTTTTAAAAATATATTTCCACAAATTAATTTAATAATTTTTATATTTTTCATTACTCATGACACTAAGTTTATTTTTAATACATGAAACACTATGTTTCACTCATGTTGTAGGAATCATTGAGTTTAAAAGAAACATGACATACTATTAAAATAGTATCATTTAATATCATAGTTATCATCTAGAAATTTGAATGGAGAGTAAGAATGGGGATAAAAAAATTATGAAAATATATTCTATACACATGTATATGAAATTAATTATTTGGTGACCAATTAATTATTAATGAAAATAAAAACTATTATAAATTAAAGAAATCTTATTTTTGAAAAGTTATAATATGTGCACAAATGAATTTTATGTCAACAAATGAATCCAATCAATTTTGAAGAATTATTTTCATGGAATTTATATATTATTTATTGAATAAAAATTTTAACATTCAAGTTAGGTGTTTTATATAATTGATGTAAGAATAAACCCACTTTTATTCGTAAAAATTTATTTTTCTAAAAAATGTTTCTTTATATATTTCACACTTATTTTTAAGTTACTTTTTGAATAGTTTAGAAAATATAATTGAAAAACAATTTTTTTTTGAAATAAATATTCCAAATTTATCTGAGGGTGATTTGTTGATATTTTTCTGAAAAAATTAATTTTCGGTGAACAATGACAAATACTGTTTTTTATTGAATACCACATTTTGTTTTAAAGAATATATAAAGTTAATTTCTTCTTAAAAATCATAAAAAGTACAATTAGTAAAATTAAATATCAATTAAACAATTTTTTTATTTTAATCAATATCTTATTAATGTTTGATATAAAACCATATTAATCTTTTTATCATTTTCTCTCTAAAACCCCGATTTGTGTCGCATTTAGGAGATTGTTTTTAAATTAAATTTCCCACTTCCATGAATTAAATATTGAAAACAAAAGTATATATTTTTAATAACAATAATTTATATTATATAATAATGCTAACTTTTTTTTGACAAAAATTTCCAGTTAGAATTAAAAATTTAATTTACCACGGTTACGGTTAAAATTTCTTTATCGTGGGTTAAACCACAAATATAAGGTTAAAAAATGAACCAAAACTTGTTAAAACATTGGATATCCATATTTAGATATTATATATTTTATTACCTATAATAGTATATTTTTGGAGCATCATGGAATGTGTAAAACATCAGTACAACATTTTCTTTTAAATATTTACAAGTGGGCCACTCACCACACTTCTACAATTCAACCCTTCTCCTCTCTTCATTACACATGTAAAATGATATTTTTCGATAATTATCTTCTCAAATAAATTCCTTAAATCCCTAAAATCATCTAAGAAGAAATAAGTTTGTAATAAATTCAATCATTGAAGGTCTCTTCGGAATTCCAAAATTAGTTTTCTGAAGAAGATGTGACATCCCTAATCGAGTGGTTTATTTTATTTATTGCCTCACCTCCTTTGAATTTTATTAAAACATGATGATATAATATCCTTGGTATCATAAATATACATATATTATTCTATGTTAATTTCATTACCTACAACCACATCCTCTTTAATAAAATTGGATATGATAAAATCATTCGTTTCTACGACGAACCACAGCCTTGCAAACTGATGATATTCGTTTTCCAACAACACCTCTCACGAATGGATATAATGATGGATTAAATGTATTTATATGATATTTAAGTTATTAATATAATATATAAATATTATATCACATATACCTTAATACAGTTCATTCTATCAGAATATGATAATGTCGTTTGGGTGTATGGAAGAATATTGCCTCGTAAAGCCTTGGGATTCATTCACACTTCACATGAATGGTAATAAGGATGGTTCAAATGAAAATATATCTGAAATATGGCATTAAAATTATTATTTAATTTTAATATATTATTAAAATTTATTATTTAAAATCCATCAATAAAATAAAAAAAATGTACATGAGAACATATGGCATACTATCTCCATGAATGATGTTTTTTATTTTCTGATAAATAAATATTATGGATTATTATAAAAAATATATATTGATTATATATATATATATGATAATTATATCATGTGAAAAATTATATATATTATTAAACAATTATCCAAGTAATAGGACCAAAAATAAAAAATCAAAACACACATGAAAAGTAATGCAGTTATTTAAAGAAACAAGACTTTAACATGGAATTGTTAATAAAAGGGATATAAAATGTCATATTAAAATCACATATGGTATAATATAGATAATTAAGGCTATTTCATATATTTATAGTAAAATTATGATTTTTATAATGTCTTTTCAAACATTTATGATGGATGTATGGACGTAAGGAAAGACAATTCAACTCGCACTTTTATTTCCGGGATACATATAAATATTCACAGCCTGTTTGTGTTAAGTGATGTATGTACTATATCTTTTAAATGATATATGATTAATATAAATATTTTATTTATATTTAATGGTTCATTTTATGTTATTATTTATTGTGTCTTTTGTTTCAAATGTTTACAAAAGTAATAATATATTTCATCTCAATTTTATTTTTTTGTTGTTGTGAGGCACGATACATATTAACCATGTGTTTATTTTGAGTGGTGTATATATTTACCATGAAGATATTTTAAAATTCTAATAATTAATGTTTTTCATATTTACATATCCATTTTAGGATAAATATTTCATACGGTTCACAGTTCAAATGTCACTCATGTGGAAAATTATTTTTGCATTAATTTTCTTTCATTGAGAATATGTTATGTAATCCACCAATATTGTTCTGTGTGGATTATTTAAATCCAATTTTCTGTGTAATATAATTAATTTATTTATTATTATTATATTTTATGTTTCATTTAATGTTTTCCCTTCATTTTTCATACAATTAAATATTAAAAGTGTAATAGATTCTATGTTACAATCTCATCATTTATTAATATTGGAAATGTCTATGTTTATGACAATAAAATATTATGATCCATATCTCAAAAAACTCATGATTTTTATTCTACTCTATTAATTTCATGAGAATTAATTTTTTTCGTAATTTTCCTCATTTTAAGTACTCAGGATTCGAAAATGTTGTTTTTATAAAAAATCTTCTTTATTTTTATCTTCGGTCGAAAACCCAATTTCATCTAGAAACATGATTTATAAATGTTTTTTAACATTTTATTAAATAATAAATTGAAATCTTACTGATGTTTTAATTTTGAATTTTTTTGAAGTAATTTTATGTCATTTTTTAAACAAACTTGTTTGGATTTAACCAAAAAATGTGAATGAAATATTTATTTTAACAAGTGTAATATGAATATAATTCTCTAATCTCATAGAAAATGTTTTATTTTATTATTCCTTTACAATATTCAAATTCAATTTTGAAGAAAAAAGTTTTGGAAATTTTTTTACGTTTTATAACTAATTTTTTAATATTATAATAGATATTTGATTCAATAAATAATTTAAATAATATTTAAAAATAATTTTTCATTTTGGATGACATCAAATGGTTCTACAAATTTATTACATGGGATATAATCCAACGATACCATTATTAATAGTTTTTTGACTGGTTTTTTATGGTGGTAGGATTTTATGGAATCTATTTTTCTTCCTTTGATTAGACCATGTGAAATTTCATTCAAAACATACTTCATGTCATGGGTAATACTACTTTTAAATGATGAAATGATTATGAAACATTTCTCTTTTAAATAGATTGTGATATGATGAAATTTTTTTGAAACCCATTTTATTTCACTGGTAATGATTTGATTAATGCTTTAAGTTATTTTGGAATAGATATGTATAATTTTTATTTCCTTATTAGTGCGAACTATATGTCCCTCCAATGCATTAGAAAAATATTTATATCTCATGAGATAGAAAAGAATCGAATGTGGAGTGAAATCAATTCATTAATTGAATGTGTACCATATTATGGTCTTTTGAGTGATCCATGGATACTATGATGGTTTTTGTACCAAACCCAGTCCACTCTGATTACTTTAGTAGTGACCCTATACTATTATGGAAATAATATTCAATGCTAATGTTTGTGCCAAAAATATGAGCCTTTTGTAAATGTTTTTCACCCAACAATTCCCTTATGATTCATGTCTTATGAACAACCAATAATTATGTCGTGACTCAAGATTGTGATATTTGATATGTAGGGTATTGTTTTAAAATGTTATGCCCATGTTCTTATACCATTATAATCTTGTTATTCTTACATATATCCATTTTTACCCTTATTTAGCATCTAAAATCCCCTTTTATTATGTTCCCCATTTTTAGGTTATGAATAAATATAGTATTTAAGATATTTTTATTAAGGTCAATAGTTATTAACAACATAGTGGTAGATAATATAGATCACTTATGGACTATATGTTTATGTTACCACGTTTCAAAAGGAAATAAAACGTTACAATCCCATAGAATGTGTTTGTGTACATTAATGCATATTCATTTAAAAATATACAGTAGTTTTGTGTAAAAGTCCATGTTCATCAAATTTCGTATTAGAAATAATGTTTGATAATATTGGGAAACTAATATGATAAAACTATTTTGAAATCCCTCGGGAATTTTATAAGGATATGTCTCGAGATATATCAAATGATAAGTATAAAGATGATTCTTATTACAGGATAATGTCATGGAATTTTGATAAAGGATAGGGAATGCATTTTTCAGTAAATTACATTCTTCTCTAGATATTATAAGTGTATTTGGATCTAGAACAGGGTTTCCTAGGGTGAATATATCTTAAAAGACTGCATTAATTTATACATTCTTGTCAACTGGTGCATGAAAACAGGCCCTGCTACGTACATAGTTTTACACTCTCAGGGTATTTTCTTGGTATATTCACAAACAATTTATGAACAATCATGAAGTATTTAAAAAAACAATTATATAACTCTGATAAACCTAAGGATATTTAATTTAAAAATATTTCATGATTTATATATCCTCAATGTGATTTTTATTTATTATTTGTTTCCCTGTATTGATTATAAACAACTGCACTATAGTTTTTGTTTATAATCAATGTAGTAAAGCAAAATGAATTGAATTAACAATGAATGTGTTATAAAACATGTTGATAATAAACCAAATGGGATGTGGAATATAGTGAAGGAGATTGTGTTTTTTCCTAATTAGTTATAATTATATATGATTAAAACATTTCACCTTGAGAAACTCTTGGACTAACTACATATGATAAATATAGAGATCAATGAGTGTTTGGGAGGTAGAGAGTATTGAGGAATGAATATTAGTTTCCTGTATGTTTATAATTTGGGAAGAATAACCAAATTGAATGTCTCAGAGGAACAAGAATATTTTTTGCGTGTGGAAAAAATGGACAAAAAGAATGTAATTGTAGATGAAAGACAACAGGTTCAGTTAATCAAATGGATGATAGTAATCTTCACCATATGATATCATTTTTGGTTGAATGGTTCAATGATTTAATATCAATATTATGGAAATTTATGTCCTAATTGTAAATATAATGAAGATAATCTGGATGGTAGTATAAGTATTGGCTATAATTCTGATGATGTAGAGATTAAAAATAACATATGAATTGTATGGGATCTTAAAACTGTATTATTTATATTGAATGTTATAAGAATGATTAAATTATTATTGTTGAATTTTATGAAATGATTCATATTTCATATTATTGGAAAGGGTTTTTATAGAATAAGGTGATGAAGCCTACTAAATGTGTTGATAAAGAAGTGGGATTATTTAAGTGTTTGTGTGTTAGAATTCATGAGTTATGTCATACATATCATGAAATATATAAGGATTGTTCGGTATACGTTTTCTTGTAAGGATTTTTAAAATATTGTTTATGGTGTTGATGGTCTTGAAAAATTATTTCATATATATGATATATTTATTATTAAAATTTATTCCATAATATTTTTCCAATTTTGAGAAAATGTTGTTTATTTTAGATAAATAGATGGTGATATGAATAAGGTAAATTAAAATATATTGATTTCCATGGAACTAATTAATGATTTGGGAAAAAGAGTTTTATTTTATCATTGATAGAGTTTACAACATTATTGTATTTTTTAGATATATTAAATAATATGGTGTTTTATTATAGGAATGAAGAAGTATGTTTGTTTTCATTAACATTTTATGTTAATTATGGTTATTACCAAGTTTCAAGAAAATATGTGACAAAGGTATTCACATATTTCATAAATGTAAATGAGTAAATCCTTCATGATTATTTGGGGATGAATTTAATGATTACCTTTTTAAAAAATTTAATTTTGAAAGGGTTAGAGGATTAACTATTCCGGTAAATGATTATGTTTCAATTTGGATGAGGTTTTAGATATTAATAGATTATTTCACCATATGAATATTTATATATAAAATGGTCTAATAGTTTTCATAATAACTAGAGGTTGATGTAATATAATATTATTCATATATGGATCTGATTTAGTGCATCATAAAAAAACCATCTATTTGGGTAAGTTAGGAAGTAGAAATTGGTCACGGTGCAACCAAAGGAAGAGATTGTTATTTTTAAATAGTATAAAATTAAGTATATAAATCATCTCATGAATATTACAAAAAAATTAGAAAATGTGTATTGAAATAAAAAAAATTAATACTACCATGATTTTTTATAATATCAGTTACCTTTTTCACACATCTTTGGTTTATGGCTTTGTAGTCATTAACATTCATTTTACCACATTTCCTATAACTCTCAATCTGTATTTGAGTGATAGTTTTCTATTCTATGTCCATATTTTTAATTCCCACCTAAGTTCTCAAATTTGGAATCCTATTATGTGTTATTCCATATGAATTTTTCAAATCCCTTTATCTCTTTTCACGATATATATTTAATAACCCTTTATACTATGTGGGTTTCCCACACAGTTGTTTTTAAATATTAAACTATTGTTTACCATGTTCAAGTATAAATTGTGATGATAGAATTTATTTAAGGGGGTTTAATTTAACAACCCAATATTTAAAAAATATATTTTTTAAATTAAATTTAAAATTTTAGGTATTTTTCATTATATGGAACACTATGTTAATTTTTTTTTGAATGCAATACTATGTTTTTCTTGTTATATCAAAAACATTGAGTTTAAATTAAACATTAAATATTATTAAAATATTATAATTTAATATGATAGTTATCACATATCTATTGGAATGATCAATATTAAAAGGATTGAATAAATTATTAAAGAAATATTTTCTAACAATGTATATAAAATTAATTCAGTTCCCAAAATTTTATTAGAAATAAAAATTTAATCAATTTGAAATTGAAGGAAATATTTTACTGGGAAACTATTTTTATGTGTGCAAACACATTTTATGTTAACAAATTAAACAAATAAATTTTAATTAATGCTTTTAATGAAAATTATATATTATATTTTAAATAAAAAATTAACATTATTCATTTCTATTTTCTATAAAAGAGATAATATTAAATCTAATTTATGTGTAAAACTTTATTTCTCTAAAAAGTATTTATTTATCCTTTTCCACACTTACTATAAATTGATTTATCTATATTTTAAAATATTTTTTCAGGAATTAAAATTATGATTTTAAATAATAATTTCAAAATATTCTTATGGTAAATTATTAGTATTTTTCTCAAAAGTTTTTCCCTTCATTGAATAGTGAAAAATAATGAATTTTAATGAAATCCATCATTTATTTTAACAAATTTAAATGATAATTTTTTTAAAATATTTTTTAAAGTTAAATTAAAATAATTATATATTTATTAATAAAAATTATTTCATTGAGATCATTTTAATATTCAATTTTTCTATAATCACCTTTTAATCTTTTGATCATATTCTCATTGAAAACCTGATTTATTATCGGTTTTGTGAGATTATTTTTAAAATAATATTTTTTCCCTTATGTGAATTTAATATAGAAAACTGGATTAAAATATTTTTAAGAATAAAAATATATATTATGAAAATATTTCAATTTTTTTAACATAATATATTGTAAAAAAGTAAAAAATATTTAAATTAGATAATGTAAAAATTGTTTAACCAAGGGATAAACAAAAAAGATAAGGGTTAATGTTGAACCAAAAATTATAAAAACCCAATTTTATGTCCATATTTAGAACATATATCTTATATTATTGACACTTGTCCATTTTTTATCCTTTTTTCATGTTGAAAATGGGCTACACCCTTTTCATTTAAAAAACTACAAGTTTCCCATTGACCTCACTTATAAAAGGACACACCTTCTTTCCACCTATTAACACTTGAAAATCCATTTGTTTTGGATAATAAAAACATATATAACTTACCTAATTAACTATTATCATCCTAGAATCCATATTTTCGTTATATTTCAAACGTATGATGGCTTTTGGTAAAAACCAAAAGTAGTTGTCTGAAGATGCAATGTCCCTAATCGAGTGTGTTTTTATATTTATTCCATCACCGCCATAAATTATTATTAAAACAAATTATATAAAATGTAATGTATTATAAAATTAATTATATGTAGTTATGTTATGGACAATAACTACAACCATATTTTCTTCTATCAAAATGTGATATGAAATCATAATTTGTGTGTACAGTGGACTATCCCTTTGCGAATTGATGTTATTCATTTTCAATCACCACATATAACAGATAGATATAACTATGGATTAAATGTTTTTATATTAAATTTATGATATTATAATACTTATTTAACTATTAAATCAAATACATATTCATACTTTTCATTAATACAAAATATGATAACATTACTCTTACGAACAGTGGAATACCACCTTGTGAAGAGATGTGATTTGTTTAGTATTTACATTCCATTTAATAATGACGAGTTTAATGAAAATAATTTATATATAATAAATTTGAATTATTATATTATGGTAATATATTATTTATATTTATTTATTTCAATCCATTGAAAAATGGAAATAATATTCATGCGTACGTACAACATACTATCTCCATGAATGGTGTATTTAATTTTCATATTTTTAAATATTATTGATAACATTTAAAACTTGAATAATTAATATATTGGATAATAATGTTATTTTTAACATTCTATATATTATGTAACCTAGATAAATGATATATTACCAAAAATAAAAAATGAAAATTTGCATGGAAAACAAAGTAGTTATTGTCTAAAATGTGATATTAACAAGTAATTATACACAAAAGGGTAATATTATGTCATAAAAATTAATATATAAAATTATATATACAATAATAATAATTTAAAATTTTTATAATAAACTTGTATTTATTATAAATGACGTTCAAACATTCTTGGAAAAACTTGAGACATAAGGTAAGGGATTTATATTCTATCTTTTAATACTAGAAGACAAATGAAAATTCACCACACATTTATTTTGTGTGGTGTATATACATAAACATTTACAAGTGATATAATGAATAAAATTATTTTAATGATATTTAAATATGTATTTTATTTTATTCTATATTTTCCCTTATGATTCAAAATGTTAGTAAAGTGGTTATGGAGTTCTGCATTAATTATATTTTTCTTGGAGACACAAGCAATAACCACTATGTGTTTTATTTTTTATAGTGTATATACAACCCATGATTGTATTTTAAGATTATTATCCATAATTTTATGCTTATTACATATCTATATTTTTTATATTTCTTTCTTGTGTTTTATGTTTCATAGGTTACCAAAATGGTATGGGGTGTTTGTCTCAATTTTCCCTTTTTGAGATATATGTTATGTTATAAACCTATATTCTATTATAAAATGTGTGTAAATAACCTTTTCAATGTAATTTAATTATATTATTTATTCTAATTAAATTTTATTTTTTATTTAATGTAATTTCATTATAAGGATTTTAATTAGAAATTTAAAAATTGGTAATTATTTTATAATATAATTTTATCATTTACTAGGATAGATTATGACAATGTTTTGGATGATAACATATTTGGATAAATATAATATGAAAAACTTGAATTTTATTCTACAGAAGTTATATGATGTGACTTAATACATTCTATTCAATTTCCTCTCATTATGAAATCAATAGTTAAAAATAATTTTTTTAATAAAATTGTCTTTATTAATCTCTTGGGTAGATAACCCATTTTTGATAAAAATCCATGTTTTATAAAAGTATTTTTGAAAATGTTTTTTTACATTCTGAAAATGATTTATTAAAAAAGACCCATGTATGAAATTTTAAATTTTTTTTTGAAAGTAAAATTCATTTCATTCTCCAAACAATTCACATTTGTATTTTTTGCAAAACATGAATGCAATATTCATTTTTAAGTGTACAACATGAAAATAATTATCCATCATCATAATAAATAATTTATGAAAACAAGACATTAAAATAATAAGAAAATATTTTGAAATATTTTGAAATTTAAAAAAATAATTTCGCATATATATTTTTTATAAGAAATATTATAAATGATATTTTAAAATTATTTTCCATATAGGGTGACATAAATTGAAGTTCAGAATAAATTACTATGGATATGATCGAAGGATATTATTCTTGTTCTTTTTATGAATGGTTTTTTTGGAAATCTATTTATGAAACCGGTTTCTCTTCTATGAGATATAAAATGAGAAAATAATTCTAAAACACATTTTTTATTGGTTACACTATAATTAAATGATGAAAAAATTAAGAAACATATCTCATTTTAAAAGGATGTGATTTGATAAATTAATTATGAATCCCATTTCATATCATGGGATTTGATATGATGCATGGTTTATGATTTTTTGTCACAGATACTTATGATTTAAATTATTCAATGTGTGGAACATATATCTCCCTCCAATTAATTGGGTAAAGATTAATGAGCCATGAGATATAAAATACTAGAATGTGTAGTAAACCTGATTCATTAGGGTATTTTGTTAACTATAATATTGTTGGGAGTAAAAATTTACTACTATGATAGTTTGGGGAGTGAACCTATTCTGCTAAAATTGTCTTGGTATTGATCCTTTACTACTATTGAAATTATTTTCTATGATTATGTGTTTTCCACATATCAATTTATTATATAAATGTTATGATATAATTTATCATGCCCATTGATTACCTTTTGGTTATTATATTATTCATTTATGATTTTTATCCCATGAATCCAAATTATGATCTTCTATATGATGGTTATGGTATTTAAATGAGGGGGTCCCAACCTTAATTATATGTGTGTCTCCTAGGAATAAGAGAGAGATTGGGTTTATTACATGAGAGTATCACAACCTTAACTAGTTGAAGATGTAAAATTAATGATCAAGAAAGTGGTAAAAATAATTCAACACCACCTTTTATATAGTTCAACCATTCCTAGGAAACACACATATGATGGAAATGAACAAGATAACTGAAGGGGTTTTACTGTCTCCTTATAATGTAAATTTTAGTTACTGGTGTTTTTTTAAAAAATTCTTCAATATTGAAGGGTCTTGATGATGGTGCTGGATGGAACATAAGTATTATTTTATAATTATATTGAGATTTTAATGAAGGTGGTTTTATAGTGTTCTAGTGATTTTACATTCTAGTATGGTTGAAAAACACATCTAAATTTTCCAGTAATTTGTTATCATCACTTTTAGCTACAGTGTTAGGAATGGATTCATGAAACATCATGGATCATTTAAAAAAATAATGTATGTATAGTGGTAATGGTGTTTCATTATCTTGTAAATTTTATCTATTTTTCCTCCATATCAACTAATTGAGTTGAATTTCACTTTTTTCATATGATTTAATTTTTAATATTCTATTCTATTGGTTCTTCTAGTTAGATCCATTGTGTGGTTCCCACTATACTGGTAAAAATTGATTTATAAAGCACTAAAAAATGGGATTTTAAGGAAATAGTATATTATATTGAATGTTTTTATAAACATTTTAAATATTAAATAAATTGAAATCATGGTAATAATTAATGAATATTTTATATTTCATTAAAGAGATGAAGGGATGCATTTTAAAAATAAATTATTGTATACAAAATAATATTTCAATCCTTGATGAATATTAGTAACATAATTATAGTTATCCCATTTATCTTTTATTGTTATGAGATGTTATTCATAAATAAATTGTTTTCATGGAAAATATAGATGATGGATTCAATGCACATGTTTTATTATTCACCATATTATATAACAAATTTTGAAAATATTTTTAGTATAAAATTATTTCTATCCAGGATGAAAGAGATTGTCTAGAGGTTTGTTAAAATATTAGGTATGTTAACCCACAACCCATTATAAGTGATATTTCATAATAAAATGGATTTTATATATTTTGTTATGATATGTTGAAGATAATATAATGTATAAATGGATAATGGTAGTATTTCTGGACTTTGAGAAATTCAAATATAACAAATAAAATATTACATAAGTCAAAATAAAAACATAATTATATATTGTATTGTAAAAAAATTAGGTTTTCCAGTAATGAAAAAATGTGAAGTGTTACTTTAGAAACAAAAATATCATATTAAATTTAGTTTGATGGAGGAGGTTAAAAGAATTATATTGGTGATTAACATTGAACTATATCTATATAGGTAATATAAGTTATCTTCATTAAAAAAATTGATGTTATGTAATCTAGTAGTCTATAATTTATCAATTGTTGAGATGGGCTATTATTTATGGATTTTCTAGTATTTATTAAGAGTTTATGAATATAAGCTATATCACGTTACAAACATGTTTTTCCTAACATTATCATTTTTTATATTGGATAAATATACATAATAATTGAAAAGACAATTTTATACTCAAATTAAGACTTTGATAAATCCCCATCAAATGTTCATCCGGGAGTGTTATAGGTTGTCATTAAATTATCAAGTTACAGTGAGTATAATTGAATATATAAATAAAAATTGAGTTCTTGAGTGATAATACATGTTTTGTTAAATTTATAACCAACTGTGTATATCCCAAATTTTTTTATAAACTAAATCATTGATTCATTTTTTAATTATCAAATTTTTTTAGAGATATCAGGAATGAAAACCTTCATACATTTCTACATTACTTATAAAATCCTTTATACATAACTAATCATGGTGTGGTTGGGTGTGTTTTTAATTAAACCATTACTTAGAGATTAACCAAAATCGGATTTTCCATCTTGTATACAAAGAATAACATATTGGCACTTAGTTGAGATGTACAACGGATGTTTACAATTGCAAGTATATTAGACATGGGATGCGAATATTTTTTATATGAGGAAATTGTGGTGTGCTTATCTGTAAGGTAAAATGATGTGTGATGTACTCATCAATAAGGCCAGTCTTTAATAAAAGAATCTAAAATGTATATCTATTTATATAGTATTTAAATTATAAATATCTTGTGGTTACATGAATTCGTAGATAAATGAATAATTTTAATATTTATACTTGTATATCATACCACTGGTGGGAATAGGTATAATCAAACATGTGTTTTATTGAGATCATGCTAGAATCCAATTTTTCATTAGTTGGATTATTTTTATTTCTAGAGTGATCTGATTGATTATATTTATGTATTTTGGAATTAATATTTTTTATCAAATATACAAGAACCCTTGCGGTCATAAACAGTGGGTTTTTTACATAGGTATTGATTTTTTCAAAACATAGGGAGTTTTGCAAAAAAAAATTGGTTTATATAAATGATATTTGGGATTTATATTCAAATGAATTTGCAGAGTATTTGACACATAATGAATTTGATGATAGATTTACCAAAATTTATTTTTAAGATATCAAATATAAAATTTGGATATTATTTCACAATTTTTTATATATTATACAATATAATGTGAAATAACACAAACTCTATGAAGTATTAGTTCAATTGAAAGATTGATTGAGATATTAATAAAAGCCCTATAAAATTGAGGTGTACTTAAAAATGTCATATGGTATAATATAGGTGCCAAAAAAATGTTTATAAGATATCATACAACCCTTTTTCTCCAGTTATAGTGTACAACATGGTTAGATCAAAAAGAAATGGTGTAGGATACTTGTATAGAATGATTAACATGGAATCATTAAGGTGTATGAAATATTTACATTAACTGTTATTTTTTGAAAAGTCATCAAGATTCATTATCAACATTTTCATAGTTTCATAATGATTCATTTTTGATAATTGTAAGAAAATTTATAAATAATTTGTATCGTTATGTCATTACATTGAACAATAAAAAACATTTGAGGAAATATATAGAGGCATGGGATGTGTCCCTAATGCCTATATATTCCTTTCAAAAGAAAAAAATTATTTTTTAATACATTATATGGATACTCCATAAAATATCATTCCACATTCTACTTTTTCTACACTATATATTAACATGTCTATGATGGTTTGAGAATCCCATATGAGCATCAGGTTTATAAGTTGATCTTGTGGATACAACTCATATGAGGGATTATGTTAGGTTCCTCTAATGGATTTTCATCAAGTGCGGGATTGATGATAGTGGAATCATATTTCAATGGTGAGAGGTGCAAGAGTTCTTCATTTATGGTTATAGGTTGTTTTAATGTCATGCATGGTTGATCGTGAAATTTTTGGTTTTTAATTTTTTTATCTGATTAAAAAAGTGTTTTTAAATCCTTACATTCCCAACAGATAGACCCTAATCACTCATGTAATAGTTAATTTTTGGTCTTAGTAGGTCTTTTACCATTAGGAGTGGTTTGATCCCAATATTAAATTTGGATATATTATTATTATTTTTATTGAAATTATATTATTAAATATATTTTTATTAGGATTTTTAGATTTTTTTATCTATGGAGTTGTTGATGATCTTTGGGTTTTATATTTTTTGGAATAAAAGGTATTAATATAAATATTGTATGGTTTAGATACTGAAAAATTATTTCTAACCCATTTACAAATGATCGTGGGTTCGGTGGATACTAATAAAACCATAAAATCTCTTATATTTTATTCAATAATTCATCAATAATATTCTTACAAATTTCATAAATCACTTGAAAATATTAAATTTTCATTATATAAGATTATTTTATAGTTAATTTTAATTACATTAAAATTAGGTGATATTAATTATTTATATAATATTATTCTTAGAATATCATTGTATTAAATTGATTATTTTTTTTATTTTATGTGTAATAAGTGAATAGTATCTATTCCATACATTTATGAAATAATTTGTTTAAAAACCTATCATATAAGTGTAAACTGAATTTTAGATGATATATGTAAGAATAAACAATTATCAATCCATTTTTTAAAATTATAAGGGTAATTAATGTAGTTTCAATCGAATAAAGTCAAAATCCTAAATGATTTATAAGTGTAAACCAAACAACATAGATTCTATGCAAGGGTACAGACTTTTCTCTAGGAAATAAATAGTATATTTGAGGTTACATAAGAGTAATTGTGAAATTATGTAATCTATATAAAATTAAATAAGTAATACAAAAAACAACTTAATATTAAATTATAGTGATGTAAGAATAAAAATCATCAATATAATAACTTGGTTCCAAAACCAAATATATAAGGTTTTCCTCTTTACCCAAATGAGTTAAATGACCTTCATAAGAGTAAATCAAATCATGAATCGGATATGGATGACACATGGGTTGTTTGTGAGGATGGGTTACAAGTGGAATATATGAAAACACTATTTGTAAAGTCTCATTTCTGAAAAGACTTATTTAGTGGTCAATTTGGATCTAATTATAGAATTTAATTGGTGTAAATGTGGGCTTCTTTGAATTATTTTTCAAGATGTGATTTTATTATATATTTTGTGATTAGCGATTGAATTTCATGGTCTGGGGATGAAAATTGATGTGTTTTAAGATTTTATTTTGTTTTAAATTGGAGGTTTAGGAATTATGGAGTGGTTAAAAGTTGGTACCACTAGTATTTTAGAACTGTAAGTGGACTATGTACGTGATGGTAGGTATTTAGTACTTAGTGATGCAGTGTAAAAAGGGGTGTCTCTACAGGGACCAATGGGTTACCCAATTCCTTTTTAATGAAACCATAAGGTCCATGTAAAATATTTACTAAAATAACAACAAATTGATCATTTTATTTTCTCAATTAAATCCACTTTTCTCCCTTAAAACATCATTGTTCCTAGATCATCTACACACCCATTAGCCTTCCTTATAGACCATATTATTCACCTCCACATGTTCCAGGATTCAAAGATATTTTAGGTAGTTTCCTTTCATAGATTAAAGATAGGATTTCTACCTCTCATCTATTATTTTTTATTTATTATCTCTTCTATATTTTCTTTCATCTTGGATATGTATTTTTGTTATCATATAATTAATTTATGGTGAAATAACATCTTGGATTACAGATTCATCTTAACATGAATTATGCAATATCTAATGATTTCATTTAATAGTTTTCAATATTCGATTGATATGAAATTATTAATGCATTATTTATTTTAGGTAATCATAGTCATCAAATAAAAATTCAATAATTTTCGTCTATTTTAATAGGTGACTTTGATCATTAATATATTGTATGAATTCTAATATTTATCATTATAGGGTTTTCATTGGGTATTACTGTTATTAAATTATATTGATTCTATAATTAATATTAGTTTTTTTGAAATACTTTCTAATGGTTGTGATGTGTTTTTTGGAGATCTGTTCAAGTGTCCTAGAACAAAAATGGAGATTGTGGGTGGCCTCACCCCTTCAAGTGAATTACTTGTCTGTTCAGGGAATAAATATTCAACTAATTTTCAATATTAATAATAATGATGGACCCCCAAAATATTATATATTTGAATTAATAGTTTTTAGAGATATTTTATAAAATAAATTAATTAAACTCAAATAACATTTTATATATAAACCTATGTGTTGTATTTTTTTATACTTATTATCAATTAAGACTTTTTTCAATTTGGGAATAAAATTGATTTAGAATAAATATTAAATATTAATGTTAATATCCAATTTGAGTAATTAAAATTAATCATGTTTAAAAGGTTTATTTATAGTTTTTAAATATAACATATTTTCATTATTTTTTATAGATTTTTACCATTGGTAATATATTGTTTGAAAATGGTTGACTCGTTATTTTAATATTATTTATATATTAACTATGTTATTAAACTAATTATATTATCTTGAATTTTATTCATATACTCCATAAAAAATAGTGGTGGTTTTTTGTTCTTCAAAAACATATATTCTTTTTATTTATAGTTGTATAAGACTAGAAATGCCTCAAAATACTATATATTTTGGTAAAATAATAAGGTGATAATTTCCAAGAATTTTTTTCGAATTACACAAAGTAAATTTCTAAAATTAATCATGGATTGTGTGGACATCATATAATAAGAAATATTATTATTAAACATGCATCATGTTCCACTAGGGAGTTAAATTCCTTCCATAATAACCTGAGTGAGATACTTATAAATTATATATACCTAACCATAGTTTAGTTTTTACATCAATATCAATATTATTATTGGGTATGATAGGAGTAAAGGAAATGATTTGATTTATAAATAATTATGGATTTAATAACATGCATGTTCTAATTATATAAAAATGAATCTTTCCTAAAATACACTATAAGCTCAAATATTTTAATCTTTTTTCAATCATAAAATTTCCATAATGTAAGGTTGATATAAAAAATAAAAACATTCAAATACCTGAATAATATTTCCAAAAAAATGAGATTCAATATAGATGTTAAACTAAACTAGGAATTCATAGCTCCATAATTATTTTTATAAAATTAGTATCTAAGAATCTTTTTATGCCTTCTTAGGACCATAATGAATATTATATGGTTATATATAATTCCATGATAAATTATTTATTTGGTTTTAATTATCAGGGAAATGTTTTTGTATGTACCTCATTTTGTGTCTTGATTAGCTCATAATGAAAATACATTAATAGTTATATATTAATTATTCAAAAATTTATGGGATATGTTTCTAAAAGTATTTTAGGTGTTGACTATATCATGATTTATTTAATGCTTGACTAGTTCCTATCATACCTAAAAATTTCAATGTTGTATGTCATCAATGGAATGGATTACCCATTTGGTCATGTTTAGATATTATGTTTAATTTATCACTCTATTATGATACCATAGTTCTGTTTACAAAGTGTTTTTCTTCATTTAGGGTATAATGAATGAATTATTATTTGTTATCATGCATATATTTGTTATTGGTACCCTATTCATGTGGATGGTTTCATACATTGTAGTTATATACTTCATGATCATGTATTCAAGATTATGATGGATTGGGATAGGCTTAGAATGCATTAACTCATTATACACTCCCCTTTTCATTAATTTATGGGAAATAATATTGTTCTACTTATTATACAGATTTCACTTTCCATAATGGGTGAATAAAAAACACAATTTAGTATACTACTATGGTTAAATATCCTACTTATCGACCATTTTCTCTTTTCCATTATAATAGGGGATGACACTAAATTAATATAATAATATAGTTGGAAACCCTATTTATTATATAATTTTCCATTTCCACCTATGTTGGATGATGATCCCATATTTGTTATTAATAATTTTGTTATGAAACATCTTGTTATACAAGTGTTACATACCCCATAAATGGTTGTCTTATTATATCAACTCATCATTGATTCTATTCATATGCTCTATAAATGTATTATAGGTTTAGACCCACATGTTATATAGAGTTATCAGTTATCATCAATGTTGACATATAGTCAAATTTATTATTTTTTAATTCGATGTTTTTATTGATAATTTCCTATAACTTATTTTCATGTATTTATGTAAATTTGTAGAATTGTTCTTGAATGCATATTTTATTAATCTTTTTATTTGAGAATCCAATGGTTGTTCCCTATAATGTATTTATTCTCCCAACCTACCTAAATACCCTAGTATATTGAAAATTCACATACTATTTTTTTATTCAATTGATAGAGAGTTTACAAATAGATAATTGTGGGTTTATTATATGATCATGACATATGTGTTGTATTAGGTTCCTAATAATTGATTAAATTAATGCTAGTATTACTAGTTGTTTCCATATTTTAATGATACCCATGAAATAGTTTTTTGGTTTCATCAATTTACATATTGTGTTGTTTTATATTATGATAGTTTGATAATAATGTTGTATGTATTGAGTATATATATTCTTTCATTGTATATATCATGTTTATAAATTTTTTATTATGAATTTATATGGAATTGGATCCTTTGTCAACTTGATGGTGTGATTTATTATTATTATAGATTTTTTGGGTTGGAATAAGGGACTATGATGCATTGGGATGGGCTCAAAAAGTCTTGACTCATTATAAAAATCATTTTTCTGAGAAGATAGAAGGTAAGGGTATGCTACATGTTATACATTTTCTCTTTCACACATGGGATTGTGGGTGATGAACCTCATTATTATAAACTTTTCCCATTCTATGTTGTAAAATTTATAAACATGTGTTATTACGCTAATAATGTGGAAGAACCTAATTGTTATATACTTTCTCCTTGAAAAATGGGATGGGTGATGACCTAGACTTATTATACTGAGAGAAGTGATGAACACACTTACTATACATGATATACTTCCCACTCATAGGATGGGTACTTAACCAGGAATTTTTATTTCCAATCATCATCGTTTCAGAGTGTATGATGAAATTTGGTAGTATATGTATGTAATCTCCTTTTATAGGAGGTAATCTATTATCATTAAAAATGATCTATATGCCACACCAATATTTACTAGTTCGATGTTATGATTGATAACTTCCTGTAAAACTATTTTTTATATAAATGTAAATGTTTGGACATGTTTTTACATACAACTATTTATTTTCTATGTAGTTAAACATAGATATTGATTACATATTTAGTATTTATGAGCATAACATGTATAGAAATTTTAGTAGATATGGATCTTCATTTAATGCATTTCATGTAAAATAAGTATCTAACAAACTAAGGTATTTTCATGGATTCATTATATGTGTGTGTCATGTGAGAATTTTTGGGTTCCAAATCAGTTCTAGAGTTTGTGGAACATAATCAAAGGTCTTATTGAATATGTTGATGTTAAGAATAGTGAATTCAATTTTCATGTTCCAATTGAGATTACAAAAAGGATGTACTATATAAGTTACCTTGGATTGTTTTTTTAACTAAATGAATCTAATGATCCAATGGTTGGTAGGATAGTAACAATATTTAATCATTCGTAGATGTTTAGTATAAAAGTTTTAATAGAATATGGAAGATCATTAGATGATCATACATGAGTGTGGTCATTATAGTTGGATGTACCACTACTTTATATTTTCATGGTTTGTGTTCATGTTGGTTTGTAATAAAAGGTATTTAAAATAAACATGATAAATGGTTGTGTGTCTACAAATATCATTGTTCAACACATATAGTTTCCATATGAGGACCCAAAATAAAGTTATGGTGGTAACACTTACACATGTTTCATTTCATTACAATATATCAGTGATCGTTGTGGTTTATTATTCATAATGATTGTAATCCTATTTTATTTTTAATAAAAATATCATGACAATTATCTCTCATGGTTGTAGGACTCAATATTAAAACTACATTAGTACATGACTGCTAATTTTATTATTTTCCACATGAATGTATTTATGTGAGTTGGGAGTGTGTGTTTTAGATTAATTTTAATCAATTCATAGGTTTGGTGTGATTATTTTTTACTATGTTATGATACACTAATTTTGGTTATGATTTTATCCATTTATTTGTTATTGATATTGTAAGTTCTATTGATATTAATATCTATTATTTAAATTTATAAAGGACACTCAAGAAGTGATATAATAGAATTTGTGTTATGTAAGGCTAGGAAATTCACACTGTAGAATATCCTAAAAAATATCCCTAATGGTGATGTTATTTTGAGTTATTGGTATACATTTTACAATAAGATATAATATATGATGATGGAAAGATCTAGATAAAAAATTTAATGTAATTTTTTTTTGATTATAGTGAATATTTATGGATTATTATCTCATTAATAATGACCTATATATTCTATTAAATATAGTATATCCAATAATAATGAACAAAATTTTCAAAATAAAGTGGTCATCCAGGTTAAAATTTCTAGAAAAAAAATATTTATCTAGTCTTGTGAATGATTTCAACCTCAATTGAATCCATATAGTGTTAATTAATGATATGTTCATGAATGATTTCTGTTCACTACTATTTTTATCATCACTTTTGTAAAGTTGGTATGTGATGGTAACTAGGGAGAATCTTGTTCTTGATGAAATAAATAGTGTTTATGGATTCCAAAGAACTCATGAAGAATGAGGAACTTGATAAAAGATACTTCTTGAAACCTATATAAACTATGTTTAACACTGAATGTGGTGGATTTAAACATCAATAGAGTAGTTTAAAATTATTGGAAGATAAGTATAGTGATAATATTTAAAGGTAATTAACTGTAAAATGTCCTACATGATGGAAATAATGAAAATAATGAATCTCATTAAGCAATATACAGGTAAAAAGGTAAAATCAATAATAACATCTTTTTAAAGGTAAAATTATGAGAATATTAAATCTTTATGTAGATGTAGTTTTCTAATGAGTGTCAATGTTCTAGAATAATTATATAACCTTAATTTTGGTTCATCATTCAATTCTATTGGAGTGAAGTGACATACAGTAAAATATTTATTTATATTTTTTATATGGTTTACTTATCTAATGATTACTCTCTTGATATCATGTGTAAGGGAGAAAACATATTCTAGATTAAGAATATATATATATTCTATTATCGGGGGATATTTGAATCATACCATGTCTATGGAAGAATATCATTTCCAATGGTCATCGAATGACAAAATGTTGAAAACCAACATTTCAAATTGAGAGTGTAATATTGCATAGGGTTTAATTATAATAGAAAGAGGTGTAATGGTTTTCATAATTTATTAACACATGAAATTCATAAAGATTTAAATGTTCTTGAACATAAAATTTTGATAACAATTATATTGGAATTTTCACCTTGAGAACAGCAGTGATAAAAACAAAGAGATTCGAGTAGGAAACGTATTACTAATGTAAGATAATATTGGATTAAAAAATTTAGAGTGTTGTATACTAAAAAGTAGTGGATTTTTATATTAAATTTGAATAATGAGACATATAAGAGTCAAAATTTATATATTTTTCACAAATTTTCTTTGAATTTTCCCCATCTAGTCTCATGGAGGCCCACAATACTTTGTTATATTTAATGAAGAATCCATAAGAAAAAATGAGATTTGTTTCAAAAACATGAATTCAAAGTATTTAGTATTATTTTTAAGTTAATAGGCAAGGATAAAAAGGGTTATTACATGGAATATGATATAATTAATATCTATCAATACTTGTGAGTATTTTAGGAACATATTCTAGAAATTCTGTGAGCACAAAGGAGTCATACTTAAGAAGGATGTACATAGGATACCTAGGTAGAATGGTTTGGATAAGAATATTATTAGACTTTAATTGGGATGGAACATAGCATGAGGATTCATTGTAGAATTTCCTCAGACGTTTGGATGGGAATATTTTACTATACATCATGCATATTTATTAAGGTTCATTTATCACAAATGGGGTGGGAAATTTATAATGTTCTATGTTATAAAATGTTAAAAGAACATAACGACATATTTTATTGGATGTTTCAACTATTTCTATGTTGATGCCGAAGACTGGGACATTAATGAATCTATGTTTCACACATGTTAATTTCTATAATATAATGATGAAAGTATTTTGTTACAATATTATAATGATGTCAAGAGAGAAGTAATCAGATGATAAAATGTACTCATCAATGACCGTGTCTTCTATAATGACGAGAACATAGAGATAAATATTGTTGAGAATAAAGAATGAAATGTGCACGTCTTTCCTGATTAAAATAGAATATATGATGGTTTGAATGTTTTAATGGGTTTATTTGGTGTTGAATCCTCTGGGGGGGAACAAGATCTATAGGAAAATTTAGGGAGAACATAATAATTAGAGATTAAACGAATAAAAGTTATACCAAATTGATCAGGAACTATTAATGGTCAAATTATTGTATTGGAAGGTGATGTTTCAAATGATTATGTTCATCAAATTTTAATACTTTAGATATAATGATGATGATCTACATGATTTCGACAGTCAATTATTTACTATGGAGTGAACACTCATTTCATTATTCTATTGAATGGAGAGAAACCCAATATCATAGAAGAAGTGGATTGAGATAGGGATATAGGAATGTGTGAGTTAAATTTAAATGAGTCGTCTGATTCTATATAGGTAAAATAAACCTATGAACTAACATAATTACAACTTATAATAACAGATCATGAGAAAAATCTGGTCTTAAGATTGAAAGAATAGGATTCTAGATAGAAGATGTAACACCCCTAGTTTTTGTTATATTACTGATTTAATATATATTCTGAATTTATTAATACATGTGTTGATTTCTAAGAGTTTTTATTTGGTTTTAATTTTTTTTGGACGGAATTATAAGGGTAGGGATTTTGATAATAGTTACGGGTAAACCATGAGATTTTACTCTTGAAACCATGTGATTGACTTATGAGTGAAATATTGTGTGCATATCTTGTGCGTGTTTTTCCAATATATATGGTTAAAAAATGAAATCATGTCATTATAGACAAATGGAAAAGTGTTTTTGAATAATGTTTTGTCTAATAGTGAAAACTAACCATGTGTGGGCGTGGTTTAATGGAAGTAACAATCACATTGTTAGCACATGGTTTTCCAAAAACTATGAACTAATCATGACGTATGCTTTTAATACCCCAAAATATTTATTTTATCTTGGTTTAACCCCTAGGACAATAATTTATTCCTATAAATTTATTATCCTATACGAAAATCATCTTCTAAGAGTTATTGGTGGTTCAATTTCATCAAATAGTCATTTTTTATGGATCTAAGCGAGTTGGATCATATAAATCATCAAAAATCTCTATTTTTAGTCTTTATATTTATATATCCTTATATACACTCTAATGGATTGTAAAATATAGTCCATTATGTTAATAACTATAATCTAGTATGTTTCTTATGATATATTTATTGGCTATACTAAGGGAATGTAGTTTTAATCTGGGATCTAGAGTTTTTATTGTACTATTTTTTGTTTTGGTCACTTGTTGAGAGGTGTGTGTATTCTCTCTCTATCTATTACCCACATCGTCTATAACGTCAGGTAATCGCTATATTAAATATATTTTTGGATTTAAAAATACAAAATTAGATTATTTCATAATGTAAACACCTATTAGTTTAGAGTTTGGATATCTTAGTTACTTGAATATATTTTGGAATTCCCCTTTTAGTTATGGTTTTAAAATATAGATATAGTTTAACAAAATAAATATGTTCACCATAATGTTTTAAAATAAAGAATGAATTTATATGGAATTAATGGGTGTGAGATCATATAATACCTGGGATTTATTTACATTGTGCAAGGCCCTGTTAGCAGATACAAGGTGATAAATTCTAGAATGGAGGCACATAAAAGTATATCACCAAGTGGTAGTTATGTGATGGATGGATCACAAATAACGAGTATTATAATTTTCATTCATCATGCATGTATGTGTGACTGGATGGTTGTATTTTGGGAATTCCTGGTGGTATTAATAGAAAAATCTGTCATCCTTTAATTAGAATTATTCTAAATTGGTAAACTACATGGATGTCCATTTATTTGTTATAAAATATATTTCTAACCACGATCTAATATGTTTATGTCCAGGTGGTTTAAAATTAGTATTCGGTTGTGGAAATCCTACTTGTTATGACTAATCACCTTCTATGTATCCACATTGGTGAGTTTTCTAACATTATTCTTTATGAAACCATTATAGGAATGATCTCTTATTACACTGGTGGAGAATCATGATGCTACACCCCCAATATAGTATTCTTAGCATGGAGTTTCTCTTATGGATTAGTTAGAGTGATTCCATAACAATGTAACTATATTTGGACATCCTTTGGTTTTCTTGAATCAAATTCTAGTACTTTTTTGTTTCTAATTTGGTATTGATGTTATTGTGTTTTTTTATTTTAGTTTTATTGTTTAGATTATTGGATAATATAGATGGTTTATTTGTTTGTATTTTGTCTTGATATGTTTTCTTATTACTAAAAGGAAAACAATAACCCAACATATAGGAAATACCATGGCATTTTTTTCTGACATTTTCTGTCTTGGAGATTTCACCTAAAGTTAGTGTCACTTTGGATATTTCCCATTAAATGGATGGGGTTTTGATATTTTAAATGGTACCATTTTTGGTTGGTCCACCATCTTGGGATGGTAGAAATAAAATATTAATTGTGGTAACTGGAAATGTATATCATAAAATGTTTTAACTAACCCATTTATATTGAAATTGTTTTTTTTATGGTGGATCAATTATAAAAGGTGTTTTAGACACCTATTAGATTTTTTTCATCTCATTGACATGGGTTTACATGATGATTTCCCCTTATCACGCATTAATAAGGAGAATTCCAACTAGGACTATATTTTTGAAATTAGATTTTATGATTCCTAGGAAATGGTTATAATTATTGTTTCATTAAATTATCATGAATATTATATGCCTTCATTTTATAATGAATTTATTACTAGGATATATTTAGTTTTATCTTAAGAGAAATGGAATTAGTTAGGAAAACTACAATGATTTTAGTGGAGTTATTAGATATTGTTTTTTCACCTAAATCACAAGTTTACTGTCATCTTATCTACAGAATTGTTCACTCATTTAAAGATAATGATAAGGGAAATTATAATTATGAACCATGGAATGGGAATCATAATGTGTGGTTTTAAAAATTGTATCCACAAATCTTTTGGGTGGATTAAAAACCAAATGTTAAAATAATGAAAATGATTTTTGATTTCCATGGAACCCATGTCGATCTAATGTGCCAATTATTATTATATATAATGGATGATATTAGATTATATTTGTGGGACATATATGACCTATATAATTTTGAACAATACCATACATAGGGGGATTTGAATAATTTTTTAACAAAATATTATTTCCACTCACCATCAAGTAGGTAAAAAGATATATTTCTTTCGTATTAAACAAGAAAATATATCATTGATGGAGTAAGAAACTATTTTTATGAAATTAGTTAATTTTTATAATTATGTGGTGGCTAGTGCATCTCTAATGGATTGCATATTTGAGTTTGGGCTATTATAAGAAATTCATTCCAAGATATCTATCCTATTTATTGAAGAATTTTTAAGAAAAATTACAAATATATAGATAAGGACAGTGATATTAATAAAATCTCGACTACAAGAACTACATTTTCCTATATTGGAATAAGTGTTAACTATAATGATTATAAAAGGCATATGTGGAAAACCTACATCCTATGTAACATCGTAGGTAAATATATAATAAGTTGTTTTCATATTTATAAATATTTTTTGAATTAAGTATTAATTTTACCTTAATGGGGTTACTATGTTTGATGGTGAACCCTCATTAAATATATTTTTGGTCACTAATATAAATTCTATTAGACCAAATAAAATTCTTCTTTAGAATCGACTCATCAAAATTTAGTTTGTCTAAAATTTTGGTATTTTCCTGATAATGTTCATTTTTTATGAATAGTGAAAAACGTTCTATTTTAATTAAAACCCTCTTTTAATATAATAATTAATAAGGATATATTATCTTTTAAATTGGTTTTAAAATGAAATTAGAATATATTTTTACCATTTAATCCAATTGTGGTAATTGGAATTAATTTCACTTTGAAATTGGACATATACAAGTGTCAGTATTTTGGAAGATATTGTTTCTTAAAAAAACACTATTTGTTTTGAAAATGGGAATGAATTATAATATTAATTAATGAAACTTATATGTTTTGAATTTTTCAAAATAAACATCATTTTTTAATTCGGAATATCCAATATATCTTAGGGTGAATATTTTGTATTTTTTTTGAAGAATTTCAATTTTTGATGAATAGTGAA
This sequence comes from Viscum album, assembly GCA_963277665.1. Lineage (NCBI taxonomy): Eukaryota > Viridiplantae > Streptophyta > Magnoliopsida > Santalales > Viscaceae > Viscum > Viscum album. The sequence continues at coordinate 2,015,031,515 of OY728157.1, forward strand.
ACCCCTAAGTTGTTGTTAAACAAACTGATTTTTCATTTAAATGAAAGTTTACCACATATGTGTATTGAATTTCAAAAATCTGACATACATGGTTATCATTATTATGTAATATTTGGTTTGAAGGGATTAAAATATTTTTTTGGTGAATAGTAAGTTTTGAGTTTTGTTAACCGCGATAAGAGATAATTAGTGTAATTTAAGATAAAAATGATATTATAAAAATATAAAAATATAATGAAACATGTGATGACCTTATTTGATAGGTCATGTACTACTAAAACAATCCATGGGTCAATTTTTGGGACCCCATGGAGCCACATGGGTAAGATAATGACATTAATACCTTTTATTTAAAGTAAAAATAAAAATGTCACAAGCATGTATTGTTTTAATAAAACAAATATTACATGGGGTTATATAAGATATATTTTTGACTATAAATATTCATTAGAAATATAAAATTATTTCATACATCATGGTAAATTTTTTATAATTTATAGACATCAAAAAAAAAATTATTTATGACATAATGATGATGTAGTGTTTACATCATTAATGAATGATGTAAATAAATAAGAAGATAATGTTTAAAATAATATCCAAAACTTGTCCAATTATTATTGGATGATTTTATTTCTATCATGTTCCACCTTATCTTCAACTTTAATTATTTTTGGATCTCTAGAAACCAAATTTCATTTTATAATAAAATAACTGTTTCAAGATTTCCATAAGAGCCCCTCCACTCCCTTATAAAAAGACCCCACATCCTACCAATATCTCTCACATATCAAGCCAATTGGCTCGTCCAAACTCTAATCAAATAAGATCCCAATATACCTCTATTCATCCTAGAAACCTCACCTTTGGCAGAAATCTCTTCAACAAACCCTTTTGGTACAAACCAAGAAGAGTTACCCGGTTTAAAGGTAATGTCTTCACTTGTCTTCATTTGTTATTTTATACTTCTCCAACCCCCCTAAACTATTTTTATTCATTTATTTTGTAAAAACACAAGTATCATCAATATAATATGATGTTTTTATAATAATGATTCGAGCTACACATACACACACCTTCGTCTAATGGTAAAAGAACATATTGTTTCTGTGGATGGTGAATTATTGGCTCACGAAACGATGATTGTTCAATATTATTTTAAAACCTTCAATGGTGGACATTAATATGTCACTATATTTATATATTATATTTTATATTTTCATTTTTTCATTAAACTTCTGTATTTTTCATTTATGTCATACCTTTATGGTTTCCACTCTGGGTAAATGTGATATCTTCATTTTAGGAAGTGCGGACTACCGCCCCCTCAAAGTGATTTCATTTGTTAAAGCCATAAGTGGGATGTGTAAAGGATGTAGATAATAATATAATATTTGATATTATACAGGAATTATAATTTACCTTTTTATCAGTATGATTTAATTCCATTAAATATGAAATAGAAATGAAATTAGTGTTCATGCGTACATACAGCTTACCGTCTCCACGAACGGTGCATTTAATTTCTTACCTCTAAATGTTATGTAATATTATAAATGCATGTATATACTTGATATATATTATATATATAATATCTACATCATGAATTCAATTCTGGATATAATGGATATTTTACCACATGAACAACTTGTAATTATAAGGAATTTTTTTTACTCAAATACCAATGATCGAAAAAATGACCATTATTAACCTAAATAATTACATAATGTTCATAACATGGTAATAATTGATATAAAAGGAATAATAAACTTTAAAAAGTTTCTTAATCAAGTTGAAGTTAACTCATGTTTATTATTTAGGAGATTAAAGAATGATCGATTCAAGTCAGACATGAGGTAAGGGACTTCGTCTCAATCTCCTTCCATTGAGGCATATTTTGTTTTATACAGAACTTTATTTTATATGGTGTATATACCCCTTTTACTTTTACTTTTGTTCAAAAGGAATATTTTTATAGGAATCATTTTACTAAATGAAAAAAGGAATTTTTTTGTCTTACGTATGTGGCGACATGACTTCTCAACCACCATGACCTTTATTTGAGATTCAGATTCCTCTACTAGACATAACTTTTTTTAATGAAAAATAAATTCCATTTTTTACTTTTATTTTATTTTGGTATTGAAAATGGTTTTGATAATGTTCTTATATCAATGTGTTATATTGATATCTTGATATTGAAATGTAGAAATTCAATGTTTTCTTTAGGCATGTTTTATGTGGTATGATTATGTTATGGTTCTTGGGAATTGTTTACGAAGATGGGTGGTTCCGTGATAAACTAAGCGAGGTGAGCCCGATATAGCTCTCCAATGCATTGAGTAATGAAAAGGGGTTAACCGCTATGGTTTGTCCGAAACGATTTAGTGAATATACTATGATGGGTATTCCAAACGTAACCATGGGGGTTACTCTCTACATAATAATGTTATGAATGCCTCAAGTTTCGTTTATGTCTTATGATTTCTATGATTTGTTTATAAATCATATGATTTCATGAGGTATGTTAATGTTATTATGTTTTACGAGTGAAGTATGTTTTCATTGATTCTTTTGTATATATGGACTAAGGTTTTATTTTCGTATTTTTTTATCCCTTACTGGGATTTTTATGCTCATTCCATGTTTTTTAAATGTTTTTCACAGGTCAAGGGAAAAGAATATGATGTGATGATATTGTTGAGGAAGTATCATGAAATAATCCATGTTTTATTTTAAATATGTTTCCTTTAATTATAAGAGTGAATATTGTTTTTTATGTAACCACCAAGTTACAAGTGGAATTTAATGCATGTTTTATGATCTAATTCTCTAAAAATCTAAACCTGAAATGATCCTCAATGTGTATTCTTGAAATAACTGAAGATTAAGTAATGTTTAAGGTTGGGGTCTTATATACTAGGTGGTATAGAATTTAAAAAAATAACCACTAGACCCATTAGGTTTTCTCCACACACTATTAACAAGCCTAGAAGTTTCCAATGCTTATCATTCAATCTTATAAAGAGATATTTTATGAAAACACATACATAATTTCATAGCTATAATAATATGACACATCTATAATCTCATATCTATAATCCTACAAATGAAGTTTCTAGAAAATACATCTCATGTTTCCGAGGAATCTATTGCACCAAATTTATGATCAGATACAAACAGTTATCATACTTATAAATGAGTGAACCAGGGTGATTCGATGAACTCCCCAACTCCTAAAACCATTAAACAACAATAGGTAATCAAACAATAAATAAGCGATTATGAATTTTTTTGCTGAGAAGATGATCATATATGACTAATTAGGTCCTTTCACTATACGAGGTATCATTACTTTTAACATGACCATTATATTAGTTTTTTATGATACTAGTTCATCCCACACATTTATTGTACCATGTTTCATTCATTGAATGGTATTTTCAGTCAATTTATTGACACACATAATGAGTATGTTGATACCTCTTTGAAAATGATTGTAAAATTTATTTAAATATGAAAATTTTATCTATAAAAATTGATGTATTCAAGTTTTTTTGGTACGTTTGTATTTTGGATATGGATATCATTTAAATAATACCGGTAACATATTGGTAAGTTTAATTCATTGTTCATATCGATTATTTTCTTCGATAATTAATGTTTTCATATTTTAATGGGATAGTATATCTCTTTAAATGAATTTTGGATTAGAATGTTGTTAATGATGTATATTAGCACCAATGGATAGAATTATTTCATAACAACTAGTGTCTTTCAAGTAGGAAAATTATATTATAATTTGGATAAGAAATTGTCTTACTATTATGGATTTCTATCCAGATATGTGTACAAAATATTTCACGAATCATCCACCTAAAAGGGAAATGTGATTTTTTTAATTAACTCCTTCTAAGAAAAGTACTTATTTATCTTATATTTTATAAAATAAAAGTAACATAATTAATAGAAGTCAAGGACAAGTTTTAATAATTGGAAATTAATGGTTTTTTAAGATCTATTATGTTGCCTCAGATACTTTAGATTTTATTTTCATGAAGGAGGATGGATTTTTACAACTCTATAGTGATTATCATAAACTGAATCAAGTTAGGATAAACAATATACATCATATTCCTCATTTTGATTATCATTTTTAACAATTGATGGGTTCCTAATGGTTCTCTAAAATTTATCTATACTTATGTTATCCTCAAATCAAGGTTAAGAAAGATGGAATTCCATTGATTTCTTTCATGATTCATTATGATAATTTTATTTATGTGTTCATGACCTTTAGTATTAAAATTTAACTATAAATTTTCATGGAATTGATGAATTGTAACATTAAAAGTTACCTCGAATCTTTTTTTGTGGTATTTTTGGATGAAATTATAGTGTATTATCAAACTCAGAAAGAACATGATGAACATTTTAATATTTTGTTGAGTATTTTATCTAATCATTTTTAATATGAAAAATTCCCTAAATTAAATTTATAGAAAAAATAAGTTCTCTTTCTTGACCATGTCATCTTTGAGAAAGGTGTATCAATATATCATGAAAATATTGAATCTATTGTCTGTTGAAAACCTCTAAGAAATTCATTTTATATTTTAAGATTTTTTAGATTAATAGTTAAGTATCATTTATTTTCTTAGGACCTCTACTGACTCTCATATCATATGACATTTCTCATAAAAATGGATCTTCATACCACTTTTTTGATGACTTTCAATAACCCTTTGAAGTGATTTCATAAAAACTCAATTTGGCACTAATTATTATTTTTTATAACATGGAATGTATATTTGGTTTATTTTTATTCATTTGTATTTGATCATGGTTTTGTTATCATTAATGTAAAGCATGTTTCATTATATATATCTTAATTGGTTTGAATTCATGGAAGGAATTATCCAACCCCTGATATGGAATTTGTTGTGGTTGTATATGCTTTTATAATATGTCATTTTTATAAATTTAGTGAGAAATTAATTTCTTTGACCAACTATTATTTTTTAAAAAACATATTTTCATATTGATAATTAACCCCTAGAAAACTAAAATGGATTTAATATCTCTTGATGGTCAAATATGTAATGATTTATACTCCTAGAAAATGGATTTTGGAGGCATACGAGTTAATCCAAAAACATTAGATCAATTAGAAAAATAATATCATGATCATTGATCATTATGATTATGATTTCATATATTCATTTGTATTGTACTGAGCTAAATAAAGTCATAATATTTTACCTAGTGAATCGAGATCCAGAATTGGTTGGAAATGTAATGAATGATCACATAATTTATCCTGAATGCATTACCATTATATCAAAACATAAGAGTTGGGATACCATTTTTATATATCAATAATATAAAAACCTTTTTTTCTTCCTTGATATTGAATTTTAAATCTATAAAATTGTCAAGAACTATTTTTTATACTTATCACCATTCAAAATTGGCAGTTCACCAAGGTATCCAAAATATGTACAAGGATCTAGGAATCTATTTTTGGTGGAAGGTATAAAAAATATGTGGTTTATTTTTTCATGAAATTACTAACTATTAATTTGTTCATCTAAAAGAATATATGCCCTTTTATAATGATATAATGAATACCAATCCTTGTCTAGAAGTGTTAGAAGATCTATATGGACATTTTCATAGGATTACCAAGGAAAATTTAGGGGCACAATTCAATCAGGTTGATTGTGGAATGAATCGCAAAATCCAACCCATTCATCCCGATTCGTGAATCTACTATGGTAGAATTGAATGGAAACATTCTATAATCATGAAGTGTTTAAAATGAATAGAATAATAGTTTTGATCTTATCTAACTGAGATACTCATTTCATCAGTTGATCACTTTATGATGATTAGGGTATCTAATTTACAATGAAAAATTATTATAGTCATCAAACAAATTTTTAGTATAGAAAAAAAATTAAAAAACACTAGATGAATTTCACTAATATTGTGCTATGGGATTATGATAGATCATGAGAAGATAATTTGACCTAAGTATAGTTTTTATATAACAATAGTTATCAGGGCAAAATATAAATTTATTCATTCGAGAAATTGTATTTCCATACTTGTTGTTATGTATTTTATTGGATTGATATTGGAGAAAATTCACTATTTATAACATTATTTTTTTATGAGATCACAAAAAAAATCATATGATTAAGAAATGGACGGTTTTTATCTGAATATATCAGAAATATTATGTTAATAATTGTAATCTCCATAAATAATTTTCTATGGGAGATCATATGTTACTAAAGTATCTCGGAGGATGGTACATCTATAATTGGGTAATCTAGGGAAGTTGTCTCCACCTTACATTAAACTTTTTGAGATAATTCAATTAATTAGTGTTATTTTTTATCAGTTGAATTTAACACCGCCATTTAGTTTGGTTCATAATTATTTTCATGTATCTCAAAATGATAAACTATAAACTTGGTCCTAGTCATGTTATTTGGGGTATCATGTTAATGTCAAAATATATGGAACATTTATTCAGGTTTTAATTCATATCCTATAGAGAAAAAATTATTCCATTAATTAGAAACAAATTCCATTGGTTTGTGTCTTATGTAAATATAGTGATATTTATGTGTAATCATGGGATCATGAAAATGAGATACCAAAAAATGGCCTAAAATATTTAAACGAAACAAAAATCTAAAACTATTCTATGATGGAAAACTAAATGGTGGGGAAAATTGAACAATCTTTTTTATGAAATTTAACAATTTATTGCTTATTTTGAAGATATATAATACATTCTTTTGGTTTCACGAGTTTTTGTATGGCTATATTGAATTTGGGAAGTTAATGTAACGGTTAATGGTTAGGGGAAACTGTAACATCCAAGATAAATAAATAATAAGAAACTTTTCATATTTATTAATATTTGTCAATTAAATATTAATTTTACATTAAAGGGTATGCTATGTTCGATATCATACCCAACACAAAACAACATGTTTCTTCGAAATCTTACGTTGCACACTATTAATATAATATTATTATTTTAAATGGTCGTTAACTCCAATCCATTGTAGTGGCGAGAATGAAAAAAACTAAATACCAAATGATTATAAATGTTTGTAATATGTAATTACATTTATCCGATAAATGTTAGAGGCTTAAAATATGAATGAATCTAATTTTAATCATAATTTACATTAAAAGGATGATTTGCAGCCTTTTAACAGAAAAACCTCTTTAAATATAGGTTTGGTCACTTTAATACATTCTATATGACTAAATAAAATCCTTATTTAGAATGGGGACATCAAAATTTACATTGTGTATATTTTTGAAATTTTTCCAATAAAGTTCATTTTTTATGAATAGTGTAAATATTGTATTTTAATTCAAAACTTTGTTTTAATCTAATTTATTTATATTGTTATAAAATCTTGTAAATTTGTTTTTAAGTGTAATTAGAATATATTTTTATCATTTAATCCAATTTTGGTCATTGAAATTCATTTCACTTTGAAATTGGACATAAACATGTGTCAATGTTTTGATAGTTATTGTTTCTAAAAAACACGCTATTTGTTTTAACAATGGGAATTAATTTTAAAATTAATTAATGACACTTTTAATTTTTTAAATTTGGTAAAATAGACATCAATTTTGAATTTGTAATATCAAATATATCTTAAGCTCTTTTTTTGGTATTTTTCTGAAAAACGCCAATTTTTGATGAATACTGAAACCACTGAGTGGTAGTTAAAAAAATAACTTTTTCATTTAAATGAAATTTTACCACTTCTATTAATTGAATTTCAAAAATCAGACATACATGGTTGTTATCAAGAAGTAAAATGTTGTTCATTAAGATGAAAATAATTTTTGGTGAATAGTATCTTTTGACTTTTATTTACCGCGGTTAAAGTTAAATAAGAAAATTCAAGGTAAAATGATTATTATAATAATAAAAATTACCATAACACTTTTCCATAACTTATTGGATGTATAATGGCCGGCCATGGGAATTTTGGGGTCTATTTTGAGACTCCATAGAGCCACATATGAAAGATAATGACACTATAGATTAATTAATTTAATGTAAAGGCAAAAATGACAAAAACAAATATTTTAGTAAATGAATTTTTATATAGTATTATATAATGAATATTTTTTACTATAAATATTCATTGGAAAGATAAAAATATTTCCTAAATTATAGTATATTTTTAAAAATTTTAGACATCGAATTAACTAAATTATTTGTGACACAATAATGATGAAGTATTTACCTCATTAATAAATTATTTATATAAATTAGATTTTTAATATTTATGTCATATCCAAAACAAGTCCAATTATTATTGACTAATTTTATTTAGACCATGAGTCATATAATCTTCTACCCTATGTATTTTTGGACCTTTATAAACCGAATATCATTATATTATAAAATAATATTTTCACACATTCCTAAAGATCCCCTCCTCTCTCTCATAAAAAGTGACCAATTCTAACCAATTCATCACACATCTAAAGCCATTTGGCTCATCCAAACTCTATCCAAACAGTCTCCCTACATCTCTATCCTCTAACTAGAATCCTTACCTTTGGTAGAAGGTACTTCAAGATGTTTTTTCTTCAAACCAAAGGGAGTTACCCAAATTAAAGGTAACAGTTTCTCTTAAATTGATTTATTTTTTTTAATTCTCCAACCACTAAACTCTTTTTATTCCTTAATTTTGTTGAAACAAAAGTATCCTCAATATAATAGTGTTTTATTATGAGAATTATTCAAACTACTCTTACACACACCTTCATCTAATGGGTGAAGAACGTAATGTTTCTGTCGATGGGAAACTAACGCCTCACGAGAAGATGATTGTTCAATTAGCTCTTACAGCCTCTCATGGTGGCCATTATGCTGGAACTATATTTATATTTGATATAAATAATATTTTTATGATTTCCTTATTCTTCTGTACTTCCCATTTATTGCACACCTTTTGGTTTCCAAAGTGGGTAAATATGATAATCTCATTTGAGGAAGTGCGGACTACCGCCCCCTCAATGTGATGTGACTCGTTAATGCCTTATGTGGGATGTATAAAGGAATTATTTAATGATATTATATATTATATTATAATTAAATTATAATATAACTATGTATCATTATGTTTTAATTCCATTAAATTAAGAAAAATAAATGAAATTAGCGTTCATGCGTACATAGGCTTACCGTCTCCATGAACAGTGCATTTCATTTCTTACCACCAAATGTTATGTACTATTATAAATACATGTATATACTCGATATATATTATATATATAATATTAAAATCATTAATATCATTCTGTATATAATGAACCATTGACCACATGAACAACATGTGATTTTAAGAAATCCATTTTTGACTCAAGTACCAAATATCGACAAAATGGACGTTATTAACTTAAATGATTACATAATGTTTATAACATGGTAATAAGTGATATAAAAGGAATAATAAAATTGAAAAAGTTTCTTAATCAATTGGAAATTAACTTTAGTTTATTATTCAGGTGATTTATGAACGATCGAGACAAGTCGGACACAAGGTAAGGAATTTTCTTATCTCACTTTTAATTCTATGAGATTTCCATGGTTCACCACATATTAATTGCATGTGGTGTATTGTGTACTCCCATTTGATATATATATTATAGTAATTTTCAATATATTCATGGTATTATGTGATTCATTTTGTGGTTATTAACTTTGGGTCATACGACTCGATTTATTACAATGAGGTAAAGGGTTTTCATCTCACATTTTATTCCCGTGAGATTCATGCTATATTTGTTACTACTTCCTTTTGTGTGGTGTTTGTACTACCCATGATTCTAATATTTGTGTAATACACTTTAATTTATGGTTATTTACATCTAAATTGTATGGTTCTTCTTTCATGTGGTGTATGTTTTTTATGTTACCAATTCGGTAAGGGAACCATTCACCCTCCTTTTTATAAAAGACTTATTTTAGTTATGTCTTTTAATTTACATATTATTATGTTCTTATATGTTCTTATATATCCTTATTGATGTAAACTTTATATAAAAGTGATTATATTCCATTTTTTATTTCATCAACTCAATTTATGAATTTTAATGTGACGTCGTTAGGCTATCAATTGTTTTATAAGGGAACCTCTTAACCCAATTTCAATTCTTCGGGTTCATTTGTACTTCTTTTATATGTTATCCTATGAATATTTGTGAATGAACTATGATTTTTTTACACATAATATCCACTTATATTGGCTGTATTTATATTTTTCACACATAATTTTGTGATTTATTTATCCTTAATTTAAGGATACCCTTTTTATAAGGTATTTTATCTCAATTTACGTTTCTATTGAGACTTCATTGTTGTTACTCACCAATTCACTCTTATATGGTTTATATACTATCCTTTGAAATATTACATCATGAATCCCAATATTCTCATGATATTATAATTTTCTGATTAAAATTTATTCTTCAATTATTTGTATTTAAGCGACTCTCTTTTTTTAAAAACCTTTTAACTGAAATATCATTTTAAATGTTTTGATGATTTATTCATTTAAATATTTCTCATTAATTTCCATGTTTTCAAAATGGGTTTTAGGTTTTATTTATATGTAAATTAATGATTTAAAATGGTAATTCATTTTAATGCATCAATGTTGTATGGGACACTTTGATTCAAAATTTTCTTTTTAAATTGTTTTGAAAATGATTTGATAAAACATTGTTTATTTCAATATCTTGATTTGATATATTGGAATGTATAAATTTTATCCTTCCTTTATACATGTGTCATATGTTATGATTATGTTATGATTATTGGGAATTCTTTACGTATACAGGTGGTTCCATGATAAACCTAGGGCGGGTGTGCCCGAGATAGCTCTCCAATGCATTGGGTAACTTAATGGAGGTAAACGTGATGTTTATCTTAAGAGATTTAGGAAATACCATGATAGGTATTCCAAGTGTAACTCCCCATGTATCAGTGATAGATACAATGTATGTTTGATATGGATTCCATAAGTAACCTTTATGATTTATGATTTTTGTGTGTGTTATTCATAAATAATATGATTTCATAACGTATGTTATAATTAAAAAGTACGGTTTCATTGATTTGTATTTATTGATGGGCTTATGTTTTGATATCTTATTTTATAACCCTTTCTGAGCTTTTTATGCTCATATAATGTTTTTGAAATGTTTTCCACAAGACATAATGATGAATTTGGCCATGGATAGGATCATGGAAAAGTCATGTTGTCTAAAATATGGAACAAGATATGTTCCTTTTTAAGTGTTTTTTTATTAAAAAAATGGATACTGAGTAATAGTGTCTACATGTAATATTCAAGTTGTTATGTAATAGTTATGGCCTAATTCTCTAAATCTCTAAACCTGAAAATATCTTCAATTTGAATTATTCATTTAATTCAATATTATGTTATGTTATAAGGTCAGGTCCTTATAGTTGTTATCAATGGTCGGTTTATACAACATTAGAGATTATGAATTTTCATTTGACATATGGTTAGTCCCTATCTAATATTTTAGTTAAATCATTGTTTTATAACTTTTTCTGATCAATGAATTTCTATTAAAAATGGAATGAGGATGTTCTCAAACGAAATTCCTATCACTTCTTGATGACATGATTGTAATAATTATTACAACGTAATGTTGAGATGATTGTGAAAATTTTTCTAGCATACAAATCAAATGAAAGCAGTTGTTTGAGATATCAAACACCTCCACTATACCTCGTTATCATCATGGATCATGGTTTTAATTTATAAAAATAATTTTTTCACAATATTCTCATATTTTCAAGAAAGGGAAATATTATCAAGTAATTTTAAGATATTTTACCTTATCACAAGATTTTGAATCATATTATAATTTTAAAAAAGGTACTGAAGAAGGAGACCCTTGTGAAACCTATTTATATTTGATTTTAAAATATATTCTATCAACACATACTTATGGTATTTTAAAAGGACCGTTAATTGGATATTTCAACTCAAATTCGGTTAGACTGTTTTATAGAAATCATGTTTTATCATATGTTTTGAAATTATATGTCATACATGGTTATTTTCCAAAACTGTTTTTCTGTGAACACCCATATGACCAATGTTGTATGTTGTGTTTTTGGACGGAGGAAGAAAATGATTTTAAAGGATCTATAAATCATTGTTGCAATTCATGGACCTTATACCTACATTAACAAAATGATGATGAAACCAAATGGACACCATGATCAAGGTATGATTTTCTTCATTTTGGGGTCTGTTTTAATTTATCATATGGTGGTGAAATAAGAATTTAAGAAATAATATGTTGAGATCGTAATGAATTTGGATGAAAATGTGAGGTAGAAGGAATCCTTTGAGGTCAAAACATGTTAGGGTTATTTTTGAGTTTTATAAAAAGGAAAACTCATAGGATGGGTGACAACCCGTCGTATCCGACAAGGCTGCCGGAATCGAACCCACAACCGAAGGGCGAGAAAGGGGCATCGCCTACCTCTAGCCTACATGATGTCCATGGTTAGTATAAATTATTATTTTAGTAAAATGTTTTTATGTAACAATAATAAGTTGATTTTTAATATTATGTTTTATCAAATGGATATAAATAGTATTCAAAAATGATTTAGTGATTAAGTGATAAAAGGTTGTTGTGGAAGACATTCTCTCTTTTGAGGAAACACTATATGCCTAAGGAAGATTGAATACTATGGGATTTCAATTGTGGAATAATTGTTGAAATTTTAGTTTGGAAGAATATATGTTTTTATTATGGACACATGATGATTTTATTTATTTATGAAAATGATTAACCTATCATGGAGAATATGTGATTAGGTTAATTACTTCTCAATATGAGAATTTATGAGTAGCTGGTGTTACTTGGAGATAGAGGTTAAGATGTATCTTGGAAGTCTATGTAATTAAATCCTTATGAGATTTGTGTTATAATAAAAGTTTGGATTACTTTTGAATAATTTTTGGGATAATTGTTTATTTAATGGTCTTTGATGAACTTTGGGTTTCATTAAGGCAAATTTTTGAGATTAACAGTAGTTTCTCATTATGTAAAAGTGTATCTTTTTTTGGGATTATTTGATCTTGTACTAAATGTTTTGGTTTTAGTTAATATCTAAAGACAAGGTAAATATATAATACTTCTTTTTTAGATTATTTGATACTCTCGAAGTTGATTATAGAGCCTCTAATGTAAAGAAGTCATCCTGAATACTCATCGTATGGAGGAAAGATGATTTTGTGTTATAAATATAGTAAAGGATAAAATTATATATGAATCCTAATTAGGTTTCCTTATGTTTTTAGTTAAGCTCATAAATATATTCCTCAATTAAAAGTAACTTAAAACTAAAACTGTGTTTGTTAACCTTTCCTACTGGGGAATCAAGAACCGTTGAACCCATCACATGTTTGAGATTTTCTAGTGTGTAACTTTCTCCTAATCATGTTTTATATCACTCTACATCAGAACATGACTGTTGTTTCTCTCTTTCATATCGATGTTTTCCTACATGGAATCCTAGTATGGGTTTTCTCAGGTGACCATTGTAATTATCTTCCATTATTTTAATGTGATTGTGTTATTGATTGTTTTCCGATGTGGGGGTTTTAATGATGTTTCCAAGACCAGTTTTAAAATTGAGAGGACACAATTCCCAAAAGGGGGGAAGGATGTAGCATCCGAGATAAATAAAGAATAAGACACTTTTCATATTTATTAATATTTTTTAATTAAATATTAATTTTACATTACAGAGGATGCTATGTTTGATATCATACCCGATACACAACAACATGTTTCTTTGAAAACATACATTTCACACTAATAATATAATATTATTATTTTAAATGGTCATTAACTCCTAACTATTGTATTGGAATAAAATGAAAAAAACTAAATAAAATATGATTATACATGTTTATTAAATATAATTACATTTGTCCAATAGCCAACGAGCACGTACCCAAGTGGTAAGGGATCCTCCTTGGCATCCAAGACACCTGGGTTCAAAACCGGGCAAAGGAGAATTTTGGGGTTACTGTAGTAGTAGTGTAGCAGTACTATAGTAGTCATTGTAGCAGTAATGTAGCAGTTACTGTTCGTTACTATAGTAGCCGGAACTATTCACCCGATTTCGGGCCACTGGTTTGTGCCTACGGGTCTCAAGGGCCTTTGGGTCATCAAAGGCCATCGGGCCTCAGGGCCTTCAGGTCATGTAGACCATGGAGTAGCACAGTTCACATAAAATAGGGCCCAGAAAAGGATCAGAGAAACATGAGTAGCAGCCACCAGATGCAGGGCTAATCGGATTGTAAGAATGAGAGGGTATGTCAACCACCATCGGGACCAGGAACCGTGCAGCATTGTATGGGGAAATGCTAGCCGATCAGTAATGCAAGATGGGGATCTAGGTGATCAATGATGTAGTAAGCTGGGGAGGGGTAGTTCAAGTGGGCTGGGCCAAGGGTCATGTATTGGGCATGGTATGCCTCTGGGCCTTTGGGTCATGTATTACGAGTTTTTCGGGCCTTGTGCCATGGGCCTAAGGGTCATGTTCGGGTTCCCCTTATACACTTAAAATGGGGATCATCCATAATAAAATAAAAAATAATGCCTTCGGGCCATTCAGAGTAATTACATTTATCCAATAAATTTTAGAGGAAAAAATGTGAATGAATATAAATTTAAGCATATTTTACATTAAAATGTCGATTTACAGCCTTTTAATGGTAAAACATCTTTAAATATTTGTTTTTTAACTTTAATACATTCTATATGACTAAAAGAATCCTTCTTTATAATTGGATCATCAAAATTTACTTTGTGTAAATTTTTTGGAATTTTTCCGAAAAAGTTCATTTTTTATGAATAGTGTAAATATTGTATTTTAATTCAAAACGAAGTTTTAATCTAATTTATTTATATTGATATATTATCATTTAAATTAGTTTTTAAGTGTAATAATAATATATTTTTACCATTTAATCCAATGTTGGTCATTGGAAATAATTTCACTTTGAAATTGGACATAAACAAGTGTTAATCTTTTGATAGTTATTATTTCTTAAAAACACACTAATTGTTTTAACAACAGGAATTAATGTTAAAATTAATTAATGGCACTTTTATGTTTTGAATAATGTAAAATAGATATCATTTCTGAATTTGGAATATCAAATATATCTTATGCTGATTTTTTTTTGTATTTTTCTAAAAAACATTAATTTTTGATGAATAGTGAAACCACTTAGTGGTAGTTAAAAAAACTGACTTTTTAATTTAAATGAAATTTTACCACATATGTGAATTGAATTTAAAAAATCCGACATACATGGTTGTTATAAAGAAGTAAAATGTGGTTCATTAAGATGAAAATAATTTTTGATGAATCGTAACTTTTGACTTTTATTTACCGCAATTAAAGATAAAAAAGATAATTCAAGGTAAAAAGAATATTATAATAATTCAAAATTACCTGAACACTTGTCCAAACCTTATTTGATGTGTAATTTCCGACCATGGTCATTTTTGGGTCTATTTTGAGACCCAATGGAGCCACTTATGAATTATAATGACACATTAGATTAATTAATTTAATGTAAAGGAAACAATGTCAAAAACAATAATATTTTAGTAAATGAATTTTTATATAGTGTTATATAAAGAATATTTTTAACTATAATTATTAATTGTAAAGATAAAAAGATATCTTACATGATAGTATTTATTTATAATTTTATACATCGAATAAATTAAATTATTTACGACACATTAATGATGAAGTATTACATCATCAATATATGATTTAGATAAATTAGATTATAAATATTAAAATAATTTGCATAACATGTCCAATTTTTATTGGATGATTTTATTTAAGCCATGATTCATCTTATATTCGACCATATGAATTTTTTGACCATAATAAATTGAATATCATTATATTATAAAATAATATTTTCACACTTTCTTAAAGAGCCCCACCTCTCCCTTATAAAAGGAGACCAATTATAACCAATTCCTCACACATCTCAAGAAATTTGCCTCATCCATACTCTACCCAATTAAACTCTATACTTACTTCTCCTCTACCTAGAACCTTTACCTTAGGCAGATATCACTTCAAGAAGTCCTTTCATTAAAACCAAAGGGAGTTACCCAAATAAAAGGTAACAGTTTCTCTTAAATTATTATTTTTCTTCTCCAACCCCTAAAAACTTTTTATTCCATTGTTTTGTAATAACAACAGTATCCTCAATATACTAGGAGGTTGTTATGAGAACTATTCAAACTACACTTACACACACCACTATCTAATGGGTGAAGAACATAATGTTTCTGTGGATGGCAAACTAACGCCTCACGAGACGATTATTGTTCAATTACCTCTTACTGCCTCTCATGGTGGGAATTATTATGGAAATGTATTTATATATGATATCAATATTATGTTTATTATTTCGTTATTCTTCTTTACATCCCATTTATTGCACACCTCTTGGTTTTCATAGTGGGTATATATGATAATCTCATTCGAGGAAATGTGGACTACCGCCCCCTCAAAGTGATGTGACTCGTTAATGCCTTATGTGGGATGTATAAAGGAAGGAGTTAATGATATTATATATTCTATTATACTGTAATTATAATATACCTATGTATCATTATTTTTTAAGTCCATAAAAATTAGAAATAGAAACGAAAGTAGCGTTCATGCGTACGTACCGCTTACCGTCTCAATGAACAATGCATTTTATTTCTTACCCCCAAATGTTAGGTACTATTTGAAATACATGTATATACAAGATATATATGATGTATATGATATTAAAATAATGAATATCATTTTGGATATAATTAACCATTGGCCACATGAACAACATGTGATTTTATGAAATCTGTTTTTACTCAAGTACCAAATATCAACAAAATGGACGTTATTAACTTAAATGATTACATAATGTTTATAACATGGTAATAAGTGATATAAAGGAATAATAAACTTGAAATAGGTTACTAAGAAACTATAAATTAACTCTATTTTATTATTTTAGAGATCAAATAACGATCATGTCAAGTCGGACACGAGGTATGGAATTTTCTTATCTCACTTTTAATTTTGTGAGATTTCCATGGTTCACCACTTATTAATTGAAAGTGGGGTATTGTGCACTTCCATTTGATATGTATATTATCATTATTCTAATTGTATTCATGGTATTCTATGATTCATTTGGTGGGTATTAACATTGGATCATATGTCTAGATTGATTACAACGTGGTAAGGTGTTTTCATCTCACTTTTTATTCCAGTGAGATTCATGCTATATTTTCCACTACGTACTTTTGTGTGGTGAATGTACAACCCACGATTCTAGTATTTGTGTAATACAAATTAATTTATCGGTATTTACATCTACAATGTATTTTCCTTCTTTCATGCGCCGTTTGTTTTGTATGTTACCAAATCGGTAAAGGAACCATTCACCCTCCTCTTCATAAAAGACTTATTTTTGTTTTTTATTTTAATTGACATATTATTATGTTGGGATATGTTATTATATATCCTTATTGATTTAAACTTTATTTACAAGTTATGATATTCCCTTTTTTATCTCACCAACTAATTTTCTGAATTTTTTGTGATGACCGTTAGGTTATTGATTTTTTTATAAGGGAACCTCTTAACCCAATTTCAATTCTACGGGTTTAACTGGTACTTCTTGAATATGTCATCCTATGTATATGT
Source organism: Viscum album (assembly GCA_963277665.1). NCBI lineage: Eukaryota > Viridiplantae > Streptophyta > Magnoliopsida > Santalales > Viscaceae > Viscum > Viscum album. The sequence continues at coordinate 2,015,049,375 of OY728157.1, forward strand.
GTGAATGACTTATGATTGTTTTAAACATAATATCCACTTATATTTGGTGAATTATTATTTTTTACACATAATTATGTGATTGATTTATCCATAATTTAAAGATACAATCTTTATAAGGGATTTTTTCTCAATTTACATTTTTATTGAGACTTCATTATTGTTATGAAACAAATAACTCTTATATTGTTTATATACTATACTTTGAAATAGTTTATCATTAATCCTTTTGTTCTAATAATATTATAATGTTCTGATTAAAATTTATTCTTCAATTATTTGTATTCAAGTGTTTCTCTTTTTTGTTAAAAACTCCTTAACTAAAATATCATTTTTAATTTTTTAATGATTTATTCTACTAAATATTTCTCATTAATTTACATGTTTTGAAAATGGTTTTTAGGATTTCTTTACATGGACATTAATTCTTTCAAATGATAATTCATTTAAAAAGCTTCAATGTTTTATAGGACAATTTGATTCAAAAAATTCTTTTTAAAAGGGTTTGAAAATGATTTGGTAAAACCCTGTTTATTTCAATATCTTGATTTGATATATTAGAATGTGGAAATGTTATATTTCCTTTATACATGTGTCATATGTTTTGATTATGTTATGATTATTGGAAATTGTTTATGTATACGGGGGTTTCCTTGATAAAGCTAGGGTGGGTGAGCCTGAGATGGCTCTCCATTGCATTGGGTAACATGACCGAGATAAACATGATGTTTCTCCAAAGAGATTTAGGGAATATACCGTGATGGGTAATCCAAGTTTAACACCCTATGTAGTTGTGATAGGTAAAATGTATGTTTGATATGGACTCTATATATAACCTTTATGATTTAGGATTTGGGTGGGTGTTATTCATAAATCTTATGATTTCATAAGGTATGTTATGATTTAAAAGTATGGTTTCATTGATTTTTATTTACTGATGGTCTAGTGTTTTCATTTCTTATTTTATAACACTTACTGAGATTTTTGTGTTCATCCCATTTTTTTGAAAATTTTTCCACATGACTTAAAGATGAATAGGGTCAAGGATGGGATTATGTAAAATTCATGCTGCCTATAATATGGGACTAGACATGTTTGTTTCTAAGAGTTTTTATTTTATTAAAAAAAATAGATACTGAGTATTAGTGTCTACATGTAATATTCAAGTTGTTGTGCAATAGTTATAGCCTAATTCTCTAAAACTCGAAGCCTGAAAAGATCCTCTATGTGAATTATTCATTTATTTCGATATTATGTAATGTTATAATGTGGGTCCTTGTAGAAACCATGATGTTTTCTCCCGAAAACTATATAATATGATTAATAGGGAAGGATGGTTTGAATAGTCAATTCATATTTGTTCAATAACATATGAGTGCCCAGGAAAATAAACATGAGTGGAGATAAAGGTAAAATAAAGGTAGGCATAAATTTTTTCAAACTATAAAATTAAAAAACGTGAGTGTATTGTTTGGAGTAAATAATATGTGCACTCTTTACCAAACCATATAAAATTACCTTTTTGGGAATTTAATGCATAGAGAACTGTTGTTTAACATGTATTTAACACCAATAACCATGATTTTTCACCAATAATCTCAAGATCATGAATATCAATCCTCTCATAAGTGTTCCTAGTGGATTATTTTGATCCAAATAATGGGTTGGATGGAGATAACTGTGTTTGATCTCCACAATCAATGTAAACTCTATCTTTATATCTCCTTTTATTTATACCACCTTATCTCCTCTCACTCATAACATTAAATAAAAATTATTTTGGATAGATATGAGATCTATGATATCTGATTTGTTATTATGATCTCTTTATTGAATATATTGAATGAATTATTGTGGGAAATCAACAGATAATAGATTCATGTGGTCGAATTTTCATTGTATGGGGAATTATCTTTATAGAAAGGGTGTTATATACCATATTTGTTTCTTTGGAATGCATGTAAACTTGTGATTACTTGAATAAGGAAAGATCACCACTTGTGAGTAATAGGAAATTCATTACATGTGTGTATGAGTGGATTGATAGAGTTTCAGTATACCATTTTGTATTTATAGATAAATTATTCTACCATTAATCTAAATTGTTCTAAATTGTTAAAATATATTAAGGTTCCATTATTATTTAGAAATTATATTTTTAACTATGAGCTATATTTTTACATTTCCTATTTGAACAATTGTATAGTCTCTTGGGGAAAGGCTACCAGTTGTGATTACACACCCCATGATTATGTACTTTGGTAAGTATTAAAAAAAATTCTTATTGAAATAAGTAATGGAAAGGTATCTCAATTTACTAGAGTAGAATAAATATGTTACTTCCTCAATATAGTGTTATGATACTAGAGTTTATCCGGTGGATTGGTTGCAGTGATGCCACATTAGTGTTTCACCATAGAGAACTCCTTTGGTTATCTTGTGTCATCTTGCTATAATTATTCATTCCTTCTTTGATATTGTTTTTTTGTTTTTCATTACAGTTGAATTTTTTGTAATCATGAATCAGTTATTTGGTTTGGTTTTTTTATTTTTTATTGATAGGTTGTTTTTTTACTTTAAACAATGTCGTCATCCAATGTCTAGGTAATCCCATTGAATTTATTATCAACCTGTACTGTGTTGGAAATGTCATCCAATGTTAGTGGATCCTCACATATTTTCAATATAATGATTTGAGTAGGGATGATATTTAATTGGTATAAGGAATTGTTTTTTGTGATGTTTTTTTAATAGAAATAAGTGGTTAAATTATATAAAAACATTTCACTAGTAGTTAAGAACAAAACAATCCAAATGATACGTCATGTGCATCTCTCTCCAAAGGCTTGCCCGCAGACACCTGGGATAATCTCCACAATCTGCACCTCATGCACCACAAAGGCTTGCCCGCAGACACCTGGGCGAAGCACCACACCATCCTCACAACCCAAGTAACCAGGTAGTTTCCGGGAGCCACCATAGCTCGAATGACATGTATCATACGTCGAGTATTATTCCTCAAGCCATCACAACCCATACGTCGAGTAAGGATCCTCAAGCCATCACAGCCTAAACACGTTACACCTATAGTATTCCATAGGATACTATATCCAGAATATATGTGTGTGAAATAACCAGAAGCCATTACAGCCCTCTACACACATATATGGGTAAAACTAACCACTGTTCCTACCAGCACAAAGGTCTACCAAGAGATGAGAGCGGGGCCAAACGGGGTAGTCAGCCATTCAACCTCCCATCAGAATGTTGCGGAAAACACACCCCCCCAGGGCTCAGAATCCCCGGGGTGTCAGTTGCCCTTACCGACAGGGTGGAGTAGCGTATAGAAACACAAAAAGTAGAGAATATATAAGTAACTCACATCCACACTATGGGCATTGCCTAGTATTAGATACAACTGCAGCTAACGTCTCTCAGACTCCAGGCTGCTACTTCTAAGACTAGGTATCCTATAAGCACACAAACAATGAAGAGATTTATTAGATTACTCCATTCTCATTTATCTGTTCCACTGTACATTAATTAATTCTTTAAACATTAATTAACAATGAATAATTCCACATTAAACTGAAATGGCATCACTTTCAAAAACAACTGCTCCTTTTTAAGATTCACATCACCTTTAAATTCAAGCATCTCCATCCCCATGGATTTTCACCATTTAATCAAACATTCCTTACAAAATTACTTTTCCATATTCCCAAGCATTCTAGAAAAACATCCTATGCTTCTAAACACAAAGGAGGCTCAACATGGTGAGTAGAGATATTACCTGTCGAGTCTTTGCCGCCTATAGAAAGAGCATATACCCATTCTTCCTCGGGAGGCTAAACACGGAAATCACGTGGCATACCCCGCGCGTCTTCACCTCCTTCGGAAGAAGGGTAGCAAGACCAGATGCCTTGAGCAGTGGGGAAAAGCGAAGCAGATTAACATTCAAGAAAACCGCAAGCAACCAGCAACCACATCCATCCCATTCCATCACCCCTGGTGCCCTCCCCGACACCCACATGCATAAACCGATGCATCTCGCCACACTAGGCGTCATTCGCTGCCACAACCACAAGGCCTCCATGCCTCCGCATATCACAACAGCCCTCCAGGCTCACATCACAGCACAAGCAGCAGGAAAACAAACATCACATCATGGGCTCTTGACCCTTTAACAAACAAGAGGGTAACTCAGAACCCTTTTATAAATTCCCACATAATCTATTCTCTAATTCATATCGAATTAACATATTTTTTATTCGTAGGTTCCAATCATGGATACCTAATCAGTAAGATATCACAATTAAATAACCATGCTTACTTCCATAATTTGATTATCCTCAAATTAGAACAACTACAACAACGACAATAACCAGATTAATTTACAAGCCTCTTTATCATTAGCCAATTAATTAACAATTAATTCCGGCTTTACGTTCGTTATCAATTTCTATCATGAACGAACAACGAATCAAAGAAACATAGATATCACTATATCTAGGAAAACATGAGGCAAACCGTTATCACGGTATAAAGCAACAACATGTGATCAACCAATTCTTTTAATCCGGTTCAAGTATTTAATTAGGTCAATTTCATTGTGATCCAAAGGAATAAATCATGCTAATTCTACGATTGCACATTCACAATCAGAGAAGCCATGAATCCCCTACCTCAAACAGTTCCTCACGTTCTTTATCCACACAACAGGTCACGATCCTTCCCTCGCGACAACTGCATCCACCGGAGGATGCTTATATCGAAGATTGATCGACAGAGCTTGGTTGCATCAAAACAAAGCGGAACCAATACTAGGAGTAAAGATTTATTGTGCAACTATTACGGAAAGGATTGAAAGGTTCTAGCGTCTCTTAGCCGAGAACAAATGGAAAGAACAAGGGAGAATGATATCTCGTCCCTTTTTAAGATTTAATGGGGCGACAGTTTAAGATCCGGTTAATTCTCCATTAAAAACGGATCGCATTAACCCACGCGGTTTGACCAAGTAAAACATTCCAATCCTTAGGAATAATTAATATAGGATTTATGGAATTTGAATCGGCCTTAAGATCCCTTAAAATAAGGCTTTAAATGTGTTTTACGTCAAAGGAAACGTAAAAAGGGGCAAAACTGTAGGAGTCTGGAAACACTGTTCACCAACCGTTACTGAACATGAAACCGATCTGTGAAACCAATCTATGAAACTGATCTGTGAAACTGATCTGTCACACCGATCTGTGAAACGGATCTGTGAAACAGATCTGTCACACCGATCTGTGAAACCGATCTGTGAAACTGATCTGTCACACCGATCTGTGAAACCGGTTTGTGAAACTGATATGTGAAACTGATCTGTCACACAGATCTCTGAAACCGATCTGTGAAACTGATCTGTCACACCGATCTGTGAAACCAATTTGTGAAACTGATCTGTCACACCGATCTGTGAAACCGGTCTGTGAAACTGATATGTCACACCGATCTGTGAAACTGATCTGTGAAACTGATCTGTCACACCGATCTGTGGAACTGATCTGTGAAACTGATCTGTCACACCGATATATGAAACTGATCTATGAAACTGATCTGTCACACCGATCTGTGAAACTGGTCTGTGTAACTGATCTGTGAAACTGATCCGTTACTGTTCATAAAACTGGAAACACTGTTCACAGAACTGGAAAATTGGCAAAGTGTTGGGGATAAGTCCCCTTGGCCTCCCGGAACACCTCCAACACCAAAATTCCACAATGTAATGGACCGGAGAGTTTCGGGCCATTACATTTGATACCTCTCAAAACATTCTCCTCCTCGAGAATTAAAAACCAACCCAGAAGAAAAGAGGGGTCCGAACAACCACCCCATAAGATACCTCTCATGGGAAAACCACCATGAGTTGTTCAAAATCTGGAACAAAACTACGACATCCGGGAGTATGGGAACAAACAATCCATACCCAAACAATTCAAACATAACATCACATCAAAGGTACATAAATAAAACATGAAAGATCTACCCAGAGAGGAAACATCATTACATGAAAGAGTTAAACATTGTACAACTCTGGGTACTGAGCACGTATCTGTGACTCACACTCCCAGGTACTCTCCTCCATGCCATTGTGTCGCCACAAGACACGAACTAAGGGGATAGAACGCCCATGCAACACCTTCTCCTTGTGGTCTAGGATCTCCACAGGTCGCTCCTCGAAGGTTGCATCATCATCAATATCGATCTCTCCCCAATCGATATCATGAGATTCATCATGAAGATAAAGACGGAGTTGTGATACATGGAAAACATCAGGTATCTGACTCATCTGAGGGGGAAGTGCTACTCGATATGCCACAGCTCCAACACGAGCTAACACATCAAAAGGCCCAACAAAACGAGGAGACAGCTTACTTCCGCGAGCAAACCTTCGCTGCCCACGACGGGGAGTCACCTTTAGAAACACATGATCCCCAACATTAAACTCTAACAGTCTCCTTATTTGATCAGCATATGATTTCTGACGATCTTGTGCTGTCTTCATCCTCTCACAAATCACCTGAACCATCTCTGTTGTATTCTGCACTAGTTCTTGTCCGAGAATTGCTGACTCTCCGACCCCAGTCCAGCACAACGGAGAACGGCATTGCCGGCCATACAAGGCTTCAAACGGCGCCATACCGATGGTAGAGTGAAAACTATTATTGTAAGCGAACTCTACCAAGGGTAAGTGCTTCACCCATGAACCTCCAAAATCAGGAACACAAGAGCGCAACATGTCTTCAAGATTCTGGATGGTTCGCTCTGTCTGACCATCCGTTTGAGGATGAAAAGCAGTGCTAAGGCACAGTTGAGAGCCAAAAGCATGCTGGAGACCTCTCCACACCCTAGAGGTAAAACGAGGATCTCGATAAGAAATGCTCATCTTAGGAACTCCGTGAATCCTCACCACCTCCTCCAGATACTGCCTCGACAAAACCTCCACTGAGCTCGACTCCTTGATTGCTATGAAGTGGTCCGATTTCGTTAAACGATCCACTACCACCCATATAGCATCATGTCCTCCCAGAGCTCAAGGTAAACCTGTAACAAAGTCCATTGAGATGTCCTCCCACTTCTATTAAGGAATCTCTATGTGTTGGAGAAGACCACTAGGAACACGGTGTTCGGCCTTCACCTTCTGGCAGACTAAACATCGAGACACACACTCTGCAACCATACATTTCAGGCCAGGCCACTAGAACTGACTCCTTAAGGATCGGTACATCTCCGTCACACTAGGACGTACTGCCAAGGGTGAACTATAGAACTCTCTGAGAACCTTCTCATGCATCGCCAAGGGAACAAAATGCCTGCCATGATACAACGCTCGGTGTGGTTCATCCTCCGACCAACCATCAGGGGCCTCCCCACAAACAAATCTGTCTCTCCAAACTTCCACCTCTAGATCACCCAACTGAGACTCTTCCACCTTCTGCATCAGGGATGATTGCACCGTCATCTGGAAAAGACAACCTCTACCCCCAAATTCTCCCATATCAATATGCAAAGCTGATAGCTCTTCCATCACTCTCCAGGAATCACCAGATTCATGCACAACATCATTACGTGACTTTCGGCTCAGTGCATCAGCAACAACATTTCCCTTCCCAGGTGTATAGGATATTTCAAAGTCGTATTCCTGCAAGAACTCCGTCCACCGAAATTGCCGCAAGTTCAAGTCACGTTGGGAGAAAACATACCTCAAACTCTTATGATCGGTGAAAACCAAAAAGTTCTCACCAATGAGGTAATGTCTCCACAACATCAGAGCAAACACCACGGCTGCCAACTCAAGATCATGGGTGGCATTGTTGTGTTCATGGGGACGCAACTGCCGAGACCCATAATAAACAACTGACCTCCGCTTCATGAGAACACAGCCTAGCCCCAGATGTGAAGCATCACAGAAGACATCAAACTGGACTCCCTCCGCTGGAAGACAAAGGACCGGAGCACTTACCAACTTCTCCTTTAGATACTCGAATGTTGTCTGACACTGATCAGTCCATATGAACGCTTTATCCTTCCTGGTCAAAGCTTCCAAAGGAGTCGCAACTCGGGAGAAATTGGCTACAAACCTCCTATAATAGCCTGCGAGACCAAGGAAACTTCGCACCTATGACACAGTCTTGGGGGATGCCCAAGACACCAATGCTTCTACCTTTGAAGGATCCACAGCTACTCCCTGTTGGGACACAACATGCCCTAAGAAACGAACTTCTCGAGCACAGAACTCACACTTGGACAACATCCCAAACAACCGGTGTTGGCGAAGAACTCCCAAAACGGCTCGTAGAAGCTCTGCATGCTCCTCTTCAGATGTGGAGTATACAAGGATGTCGTCGATGAAAACCACAACAAACTTGTCCAGGAATTCACGGAACACAGCATTCATAAACCCCATGAAAACAGCTGGAGCATTTGTCACGCCGAATGGCATTACAACAAACTCATAATGCCCATGCCGACAACGGAAAGCAGTCTTCAGGATATCCTCATCCTTTACACGCATCTGATGATATCCTAACCGCAATTCTATCTTAGAAAACCAACTTGAACCCTTTAGTTGATCGAATATGTCATCAATCCACGGGAGAGGATAGTGGTTCTTTATTGTCACTTTTTTTAAGCGACGATAATCGACGCACAACCACAAACTGCCATCAGCCTTTTTCACAAACAAAACTGGTGCACCCCACGGTGACACACTTGGCCGAACAAAACCACACGGCAACAGACCATCGAGATGAATACGTAGCTCTCGTAACTCCTAAGGGGCCATTCAATACGGAGACATAGAGATAGGAGACGCTCCTGGCTGTAGCTCGATCCCAAACTCGATCTCTCGTCGAGGGGGTAAGGATACAACCTCTTCTGGAAAGACGTCAGGGTACTCCTTTACGACCCTAGGAAACGACAATTGTTGAACCTCTGAAGAACTCAGAATCATCCCAGCCATCATGGATGATAAGGATGAAACTCGTCTATGACTCATCCGAGGATCTCTCTCACCAACAAACACTACTTCCTCTCCATCTTCATCAAAGAAAACGACCTTCTTCCAGTAGCAATCCACAATAGCCTGCACCGAATACAACCAATCCATGCCGAGGATGACATCATATGGTTGTATTCGTAAACATAGGAAATCTCCCCAAGAGCGGTGCTGCCCCAACACTAGCTCACAGTCTCTACATACTTCAAACAAGCTAGCATGGCCTCCAACTGGCGTAGTCAACGCCAAGGGGACTGGAAGCCTCTCTACCTCAAGTCCCAAAGCGTGGACAAGGGTAGGGGATATAAAGGAGTGTGTCGCTCCTGAATCAAAAAAGGCATACACCAAGGTAGAAAACAAGCAAAGGGTACCTCGGACGATGTCTGGCTCGCCTGGAGCTGGCAACGCTAGAGCATGAAGCTAACCACGACCACCTCCACGGCCCCTCTGACCCTGATGACGACCACCACCACATCCACACTCTGCTCTCTGAGGACGGGGAGCGTCATGGGGTTGTCCTCTGCCTGCTCCATCTACCCTCTGGTGATCTAAAGCTGTTGCCACCTGTTGCTGTTGCCTCGGCTGGAACTGCCTCAACGGAGGAACCTGGAGTGGAGCGCCTGGTGCCCGATGACTGCTCTGAAAAGTCGGGCACTCCCGCTGCTGATGACCATGTCCACCACAAGAAAAGAAAGCACATGATCCCTTTGCATATGCCTGAGAGTTGCTGCCTCCGGAGAAACGAGATGGGAAGGGCTGGGACCTACCCCCAGGTGAAAGGAAACTCTTCTGTCCTGAAAATCAGGAACCCCGGACCACAGCTCTGCTTCATGGGGAATCATGACGATTCCCCTATCGTGACGATCCGGTCCTGGCCAAAGTCCTCTCAACAACCTCTGCCCTCGCCAGCACCTCTAGATATGTCTTCAGCATAAATGGGGTGACCTGGCGCTGGATCTCTAGATGCAAAGCCTCCTCGAAATGCCTCGCCCTGGCCTCATCATCTGGTAACAGGTCTGAAGCATATCGTAGAAGGTTCCTGAAACGGATTCCAAACTCTCGAACACTGGATCTCCCCTGTCGAAGGGTAAGAATCTCCTGGCGACTGGACGCCTTCGTAGTCGATGAAAGAAACGTGACTCTAAACCTGTCTTGAAACTCCTCCCATGAGATCGCTGACTCCTCACGATCCCCGAGGAACAAGAACCACCACTTTCTCGCTGCTCCATGCAACATCGTCACAACCAAGGACACCCAGTGTTCCTTCCGAGCAAGAATCGAACTGAAGCCTATCTCGACCTCCTCCAACAAGTCTTCTGTGACTGCATCTGAAACGGAGCACTCGTACTTCTGTAGACTCTGGCGCTGAAACTCTCGGAGTGTCTTCCTCCAAGTGTCATCGTCGTCAACCTCTACCCGGCGGCGATCTGCTGGAATAGCCTGCTGGGCACCTTCTGCGCAAACCTGACGAGGACGTCGACCTGGAGCCATACCTGTAAAATAACAACTGTTAGAGCTCCTAAGCCTGGAATATGGAAGACTCAACATTTATTAATTAATTATTTTTTTTATTAATTTTAGGTTACCTATCCCAAGGTCTACCCATTCAAACACAGGCGCAAAGAATAATGATGCATGATCCTTTCCAGGGTCTCTACCCTGCAACCAGTATCACTTTGTTTTGTAGCCATCGTAAACTTAAAGGTCCGTGCAACAGATCATAGGGGGCCCTGAACGCCTATGTCACTGCCGGTCTCCAGTGCTTACCCCACTTGCTAAACATGAATAACACCGTTGCCCTACCATCCCATGCATCCTCACCTGTGCCTAACTCCAAACTCCATCCTATCCCTCAACCAGACCTCTGATACCACTCTGTCACGACCCCCTCCCCACAAAGTGTACCCCTCCTGGGCCGGCAATGTGAAAAGGGAGATAATGACCCACGAGTCCCTCCTCCAGTAGGCCCCTGGTTGGCGACTAGCACCGAGGGTATAATACACACACAAATAGGATGCATTACCCTCTAAGAGAACACATGCAGAAGAGAGAGATAGAATAGACTCCAATTAACTCCAACTCAGAACTGAAATATAAAAGGAAACCAAGTACATATATGAAATGTCATGCAAAAGTACTACAACTGAAAGGGGAAACAAAAAGTGCCCAAAAGAAAGTAAAACAGCAGCGACCACAAGCCCGAATAGCTCCTCCTCCAACCGCAAGCTCGTAGTAACCAGCATGATCTCCAACCTTCTCCAACTGACCTAAAAAACAGTTTATATGTACATAGGGTGAGTATAACAATATACTCAGTAGGATCCTCCCCAAGACTCTCGTGCAAAAGTAAAGGAAGCATGCTAAAGCCCAGTGAACAACAAGTGAAACTAACACGTCACCTAAATAGGTATACTATGTTCCAAACCTCACCATGGCTACTCTCACCAAGTAACGCATACAAGAATATAGCATATAGTAAAGAATATCAAGGGTACCCCGCTACTACTTCCCCACTGGTTTGCCGCTTTTCCCCAACGACATACGTCATGTGCATCTCTCTCCAAAGGCTTGCCCGCAGACACCTGGGCTAAGCTCCACAATCTGCACCTCGTGCACCACAAAGGCTTGCCCGCAGACACCTGGGCAAAGCACCACATCGTCCTCACAACCAAAGTAACCAGGTAGTTTCCGGGAGCCACCATAGCTCGTATAACGTGTATCATACGTCGAGTATTATTCCTCAAGCCATCACAGCCCATACGCCGAGTAAGGATCCTCAAGCCATCATAGCCTATACACGTTACACCTATAGTATTCCATAGGATACTATATCCAGAATATATGTGTGTGAAATAACCACAAGCCATTATAGCCCTCTACACACATATATGGGTAAAAATAACCATTGTGCCTACCAGCACAAAGATCTACCAAGAGAAGAGAGCGGGGCCAAAGGGGGTAGTCAGCCATTCAACCTCCCATCAGAATGTTGGGGAAAACACCCCCCAGGGCTCAGAATCCCCGGGGTGTCAGTTTCCCTTACCGACAGGGTGGAGTAGCGTATAGAAACACAAAAAGTACAGAATATATAAGTAACTCACATCCACACTATGGGCATTACCTAGTCTTAGATACAACAACAGCTAACGTCTCTCAGACTCCAGGCTGCTACTTCTAAGACTAGGTATCCTATAAGCACACAAACAATGAAGAGATTTATTAGATTACTCAATTCTCATTTATCAGTTCCACTGTACATTAATGAATTCTTTAAACATTAATTAAGAATGAAGAATTCCACATTAAAATGAAATGGCATCACTTTCAAAAACAACTGCTCCTTTTTAAGATACACTTCACCTTTAAATTCCAGCATCTCCATCCCCATGTATTTTCACCATTTAATCAAACATTCCTTACAGAATTACTTTTCCACATTCCCAGGAATTCTAAAAAAACATCCTATGCTTCTAAACACAAAGGAGGATCAACACGGTGAGTAGAGATACTACCCATCGAGTATTTGCCGCCTATAGAAAGAGCATATACTCATTCTCCCTCAGGAGGCTAAACACGGAAAGCACGTGGCATACCCCGCGCGTCTTCGCCTCCATCGAATGAAGGGTAGCAAGACTAGCTGCCTTGAGTAGTGGGGAAAAGCGAAGCAGATTAACATTCAAGAAAACCGCAAGCAACCAGAAACCACATCCATCCCATTCCATCACCCCTGGTGTCCTCCCCGACACCCACATGCATAAACCGCTGCATCTCGCCACACTAGGCGTCATTCGTTGCCACAACCACAAGGCCTCCATGCCTCCACATATCACAACATCCCTCCAGGCTCACATCACAGCACAAGCAGCAGGAAAACAAACATCACATCATGGGCTCTTGACCCTTTAACAAAAAAGAGGGTAACTCAGAACCCTTTTAGAAATTCCCACATAATCTGTTATCTAATCCATATCGAATTAACAAATTTGTTATTCGTAGGTACCAATCATGGATACCTAATTAGTAAGCTATCACAATTAAATAACCATGCTTACTTCCCTAATTTGATTATCCTCAAATTAGAACAACTACAACAACGACAATACCCAGATTAATTTACATGGCTCTTTATCTTTAGCCAATTAATTAACAATTAATTTCGGCTTTACGTTCGTTATCAATTTCTATCATGAACGAACAACGAATCAAAGAAACATAGATATAACTATATCTAGGAAAACATGAGGCAAACTGTTATCACAGTATAAAGCAACAACATGCGATCAACCAATTCTTTTAATCTGGTTCAAGTATTTAATTAGGTCAATTTCATTGTGATCCAAAGGAATAAATCATACTAATTCTACGATTGTACATACACAATTAGAGAAGCCATGAATCCCCTACCTCAAATAGTTCCTCACGTACTTTATCCACACAAAAGGTCACGATCCTTCCCTCGTGACAACTGCATCCACAGGAGGATATATTGAAGATTGATCAACAGAGCTTGGTTGCATCAAAACAAAGCGGAACCAATCCTAGGAGTAAAGATTGATTGTGCAACTCTTACGGAAAGGGTTGAAAGTTTCTAGCGTCTCTTAGTCGAGAACAAATGGAAAGAAAAAGGGAGAATGATATCTCGTCCCTTTTTAAGATTTAATGGGGCGACAGTTTAAGATCTGGTTAATTCTCCATTAAAAACGGATCACATTAACCCACGCGGTTTGACCAAGTAAAACATTCCAAGCCTTAGGAATAATTAATATAGGATTTATGGCATTTGAATTGGCCTTAAGAGCCCATAAAATAAGGCTCTAAATGTGTTTTACGTCAAAGGAAATGTAAAAAGGGGAAAAACTGTAGGAGTCTGGAAACACTGTTCACCCACCGTTACTGTACATGAAACCGATCTGTGAAACCGATCTGTGAAACTGGTCTGTGAAACTGATCTGTCACACCGATCTGTGAAACTGATCTGTGAAACTGATCTGTCACACCGATCTGTGAAACCGATCTGTGAAACTGATCTGTCACACCGATCTGTGAAACCGGTCTGTGAAACTGATCTGTGAAACTGATCTGTCACACCGATCTGTGAAACCGATCTGTGAAACTGATCTATCACACCGATTTGTGAAACCGATCTGTGAAACTGATCTGTCACACTGATCTTGGAAACCGGTCTGTGAAACTGATCTGTCACACCGATCTGTCACACCGATCTGTGAAACTGGTCTGTGAAACTGATCTGTCACACCGATCTGTGAAACTGATCTATGAAACTGATCTGTCACACCGATCTGTGAAACTGATATGTGAAACTGATCTGTCACACTGATCTGTGAAATTGATCTGTGAAACTGATCTGTGAAACTGATCTGTCACACTGATCTGTGAAACTGATCTGTTTCTGTTCATAAAACTGGAAACACTGTTCACAGAACTGGAAAATTGGCAAAGTGTTGGGGATAAGTCCCCTTGGCCTCCCGGAACACCTCCAACACCAAAATTCCACAAAGTAACGGACCAGAGAGGTCCGGTCCATTACAAGTTTCTTGTAGAAAAAATAAAAACATTATTACAATTAGATGGTGTATAAAGATAATATATTTATAATTATCATCCTATAATTTGATGATATGAACCAATAATTTATAAAAATTAATATTTTTTAGGACTTGAAGTGTGATCCTTTCATAATTTTTGAAAAAAATGATCTTAGAGATTCGAATAAAATATTTGGGATATGGATTTAGTGATTTAAGAAAGATATAAAATTTCCAATGTATTAGAAAGAATATATTTGGATAATTTTTAGGAGATTATAGATTTTTAATTGTAATTTAATCTCAAAATAGTTTTCCATACACTTCAAGTTACCAAATAATTAATAACCCAAAATAGAAAATGAAGGGATGTTTACAGTGATGAATTTATTTACATTACCGGTTAGATGTATATAGAGAAATTGGGATGTTGTAAAAGGCATTATCTGATATCTTGAAGGAATATAAATTTCATTCTTATTTTTTTAGGAAAGATGATCCATTATAGGGGTATGTTGTAAAATACTTAGGGGTGATTTATATACTCATAAAATAAAAAGATTCTACTTCTTCATAATTGAAGAAATTATAATTATATATATGTCATGTATTTAAAGGTTAATATCTATGCCGAAGAAAAAATATAGAGTTTGTAGTATCCATATTTGTATGATAAGAATTTATATATATCTAGTGTTTATTAGGAGAACTCCTAAGGGATTGGGGGAATAAATTTCTATACCATGATAGCCAGAGTGTAACACATTAGGCCATGGATATTGTGTTTCAAATAAGTACTAAACACAATGAACTGAAATATCATTTCATATTTAATTTAATTTGGTATGGTATTATATTTTTTATAATGGTAAGTGGGATCTAAAATTTATTAATAATTTTCACCATTTTTCTACACCAATAAATCATGAGGTAACAATGTGCTTGTGTGTGAATAGGGAGACCTGAAGTTGGTTGAGAGAATTAATTACCGTGAATGTATGGTTTTTGTTTTGATTCCAATATAGTAGACATTATTATGTTTCATATAAAAAAATTCATGTGAGAGGATATTATAACTGGGAAGGTAATTTTTCATGTGTTGATTTAGATGATTGTTTATGATTCATTCATTGCGGTGCACTTATAACACATGTTGCATCACAATTTATTTCAATGAATTCCAACATTCTAAAGGTGGGTGGATTTCATCACATTCCTTGGTTATGTCTACTCCTTGATCACAATATGATGATGGGATATTAGTTCCTCCTTCTATGGAATCTTACTTAGAACATATTCCAAATCTATGTCTCCCTTATAGAGTTATGTCATGTTTGTAGAGCTCAGTCCCAATGCCATCTCATTGTGGATGCAAGATAATTAGGTTTCTTCTATATGGAAATTTCAATGGGCCTTGAAAGGGGAAAAACCTAATGATCAACCGAGAGAGTATTCTCTTTTGGAATCATTAGAATATATGGATTCTAGGAACATTGGTGACCTGTATTCTTACTCATATGAGGGTATCTCTTGGAGATTTCATAAGAGAGAAACCAAATGCATCCCATGTTGATCATGACGTATGTAACACCGTAAGCTCGTATCGTCCAAGGATTTCACCACAATAGACACATGTTTAGCAGGAGGTAGATGACACCATTGGTTCATATCTTCTATGATTTTCACCGCAGGAACCTTATATAAACCCTCTCTTTTCATATATTATCATTTCATCATTTTTGTTGAATTCTTAATACATTTCACAAATAGAAACCCCAAAGACTGTATTAGTCTAGTTCCTTTAGAAACATGGAAACATAATCACATGTACGTAAGTGATCTATATTATCTCAAACAAGGTTATTCATGACTAACACCATTCTTATATAAATAAAATCTAATATATATCATCATAACCTATAGATAGGAAACATAAAAATGGTGTGAGCTCAAATTCTCAATAAGGGATAACGAGGGAGATATGTAAGAATAATCTTGATAACAAGGGTATGAGAAAAAGATCATATCATTATAATATTTTTTCAGGCATATTATTGATCATAAACATGAATTCTTAATAAATATTGCAATCTCATTAGACATGAATCATAATGGAAAAAGAACATAATTCATGAAATCCTAAAATTGGAAAAAGACATAGAATTTTTGGTAGACACATTAGAAAATAAAATTATTTTCATAGTAGTCAAGGAATAAATACCAATTCTTTACTAGTAGTAATGGATCACTCCTAATTCGTTCTTTGTAGAAATGGATCACTCCCTTGATAATCTTAGCTGTCAAGGTTCACTCCCAATACCATATTAGCAGATAAAGTCTATTACTCACCCAATTTCACTCACTATTCCAGCTAATTCATTCTCATGAGATATAAAGCTTTACCCAATGCATTAGAGAGAGATATAGGTCCCACCCATCTCATAATGAAATAATATGTATGTGTTCCACAATATCATAGGTAATAATATCATAACCCATGAAATAAAATGGGTATCATAAATATGTAATCAAATCATAACATGTCGAAAAGGGAATGGTTTCATTATCATTTAATAAAAGCATTACCCATGAAAAAAATTGGTTTTCATAATCATATAATCTATGAAAGAGAAACTAGTTTCATAGAAATATAACTCATAAATGAGAAACATGTTTCTTAAATATCATCTCATCAACACATAAACCATTCAAATAAATAATATGAATAGATCCTTCGAATAATTTCCCAAGATAGGCATGATTAACTCCAGAAGATGTCATATTAGGTGGAAAATAATTTAGAAAATATATTTTAAAATCATATCATGTGGAAATTATCCATTATTCATGAAAAAAATCTTTGAAAACATAAAACATCTTAAAACCCACTTTGATTAAAATAAATATGAAAAATTATAAATAATGTTTTGAAATCATTTAGAAAAAACTTTACTTTGAAAACATATAATTAAAGATGATGGACTTTTTTTAATCCTTTTTCCTTAAAATATATAATAAAATCTTGAAAATGTTTTGATTTTTTAAATACATTGATAACTTATTAATAAATCATGAAAACAATTTTAATCCATATTTATTTTAAAATAATTTAAAAACATATAAAGAAAGCAAGGGAAATTTTTTAAAATGGTTTCCTTTAAAAAAAATTAAGGAATCATGAAAATATTTTGAAAACCATTTTCCATAAAAATATATAATGGAATATTGAAACCCATTTTTGAAATAAAATTTCATTGATAACATAAAAAAGTTTGTTTAAAATTTATTAAAAAAACCTTGAAAAATATAAAGAATTATTCAAAATGCTCTTAAAACCTTTTTCATTGAAGTAAAATTGAATTATAATGTATAAATCGTTATCTTACAAGAAAATATTGTTTTGAAAGAACATATATTTCCGATTAAATAGATTAGTAATGTTGAAATTTCTTAAAAACACATTCTTAATCATATTATATGCAAAATATGGTAAAAATAGTACCAATACATGAAAAAATAATTATTTAGCATCGTAGAATAATATTAATGAGATTTATTGAGGGATTGATCATAATTTTTCCCTGATGTAATCAATATGATAAACTATCTCGTTAAATGATGAGATTGTTTCCATAGAATCACACAACATGGTATCTTTGAATAACAGTCAATGCGTAATAAGATGAAGTTACATGAATCATGAATTATCATGAAAATAATTTAATTTATTAAATAAAAAGTAAAAAATATATGTATAAACCTCATATAAGAACATATGTGCATATCATGACATGTTCCTCAATAATGGTAAATTTAAACAAACCTACATTACCAATTTTTTAACTTTTGAAACATAAACCTCACAAAATAGAGAACATATAATTGTTATTTGTAAAAAAATATTTTAATGATAAAATTATATAATATTTTCAGGGTAATTATATTCACCACATCAAAAAATGGGTGGTTTATAACACATAAATATAATAGAGATAAAATTGAGAAAAGATTTCCACTTACTAAAAGAATTGAATTTCATTTTACACATTAAAAACTGGTGTATAATAATATTGGTTTATTATAAATATATCATATAACTATATTATTATGTCTCATAACAAATATTATATTTTTCATGACTTCGTATTACCCTTATATAAACAACTCCATGTTAATATTATGTTTTGGGTAATATCATTTTTGTTTTTCATAAATGTTTTGGATTTTTATTCATGACACTCTTACTTATATTTTAATTATTATTCTAAACAAATGTAATGAATGATATAAATACCATATATATTAACTATGTAAGTATTTATAATAATCTATTAAATATATGAATATGAATTAGAATAAACTATTCTTTGAAATGGTAGGCCATATGTACTCAAGAACATTGTTTCATGTATTATCGTCATATTGAATTAAAGAAATACATTGAAAAATAAAAATATATAAATATATAATATAATTAAAATGAAATATTTTTTCATTTATTTCTACTAATATTACAAACCCTTTCTAAATATATACCATGTAGAGTGTTAATGTATCACATGGCTCGGAGGAGGCAGTATTCTACACTTTAACGAAATATTGTATTTACAAAAAATTGAATGTATGAAGTAACATGTTATATAATAATTTTTAATGTATTAATAAACCATATATATAATTTATATCATATAAAAATATTTTTTCCATTATAATTCCAATATATCAGAATTGGTAAAGTAAAAATAAACAACATCATTTTATGAGGTAGTAGTTCTTCATTCCCCAGAATGGTATGTTTGATACCCATTAGATGAAAGTGTGTGAAAGTGGTGGTATAAAACATATAATAATAACATATTGGTAATATTAGAATACTTATTTTGTTTTATAATCAGGTAATATGTATAATTAGAGTAGTGGAGAATAAATTATTACTAAAGTGATCATTGAAGAAGGTTTCCTCTTTTTGAGATAACTCCTTTTGGATTTCATCAATGTACATCCATGGATACCTTTCATCCCAAAGTGACAATAATATTATGAGGTTTTGTATTTTTTTTTATTATTTGAGCATATTTTGGGTGATCCAATGGTATTTATTATTGTTAATAAGTAGGTTGGTGAGTAACTTTTTATAGTGGAGGAGTGACATTCTTGTAAATTTGGGAAAATGGAATTACACCAACATTTTTTCCCATGTAAATTATTCAAATGATGGTCCAAATTATATAAAAGGAATTATAGGTTATAAAAACAAGAATCCAATGGATTATAGACAATTTTATTGTTCATTTTGACCCTTGATGTTATGTTTTTTCAATAGTGTAGCTAATTTTCCTATTAGTCATTGTAATTAATTTTAATTACAATCACTATTATTTTTGGTAAAAAGATAGTTTTACCTCATTAAAAATTATAAATTATGAACATTATAGATATATAATCAATTTTTTTAAATTAAAATCACAAATGTGACAGAAATTAATATAAAATTAATCCTGAAGATGGGATGATAATGAAGGTTTTTAATGTAAAAATGTTCAAAAGTTTTCTATGTTTTTATTTATAATCGTATTATGAAATTGATCCCAATGAACTAAATTATATTAATTTATTTATAATTGAAATAATTGGTTTGTAATCACAAATATAAATATAATTTATCCTTATAAATAAATTAGATGAATAAACAATTTTGAATGAAAATTCAGTATTTTCACTATTCATCAAAAAATGAAACTTCACATAAAATTACAAAATATTAATCCTAAAATTATTTTTATATTTATATTTAAGAAATTTATTTTATTTTTACCAATAAAATTTACTGATGTTCCAAAATTTATATTTAAAATAGATTTTCCATTAAAAGGCGTCATCACTACTTGTATAAAATTCTAGGATTTTATGTGTAATATTTGGTTTATTTCTATATTATACCTATAAAATATATTTGATGAATGTAAAAATATTTTATTAAAGAGTAATTAATTTTATTTATTAGTATAACTTGTAATTTTTTAACAAAAAATATTTTTTTATAAAAACAATTCCATTATATTAAATTAGTTATTATATTAAATTCTAATTACTTTATAAATAATTAATTGAACAATGAATTTTCCTAAGATAGTTTATCTTATTCATAAAAAATAATTTAAAGGATAGGTTACATATTTTTATATTAAATAGTAATATTTTTTAATAATATATAATTTTTCAGTAAAACATGGTCTTTCTTATTATGAAAGCCATCGAAGATAGTCAGTCTTGCGTATAATATAACCGAACCATAGTGTTCGATGTAGAGATACCTAAACATTATATTGTGTGTTATTCAGGATTAAAATTGTTTTATATATTTTAAAATCCAAATTTATTGCTTAGAAAAACTATTTTTAGTGATGCATGAAATGGAAAATATTAAAAATATTAATCTAATAAGAATAAATTTAACAAAATCTCAGGGTGTTACATTCTACCACCCCCCTCCCCCCCCCCCTTTAAAATGAATTTCTCATAAAAAAATTTCATCATGTTTTATAAGTTTATAATACATGAAATACCATTTCATATAAACCCACATCATAAAAATAACCCCAATATTTTCATTAAAAAATTGAATTTTGAAACATAATGTTTACCCAAAGCACCTCATAACTAAGTTTCCACATATGAGAACATTAGTTGCATGTAAAATCATGGTTATGGAAGAGAAATTTTATGATCATGTTATGATGTAAAGTGATAGAGAATATTGTTAAGACATTGTTAATGATAAAAAATTCATAACCCAATGTGTCTTGAAAATGTTCATTGATATCATAAATAATTAGGATAATAGGCCAAAATTTTATTTCAAGACCATTTTTGAATGTTGAAGAGTATTCATTAAAATATATACAAACAAGATTTTTGGAAAATCATACCATTTATGGATCCTTGAAAATAATACATTTCATCTATTATTCCATGAAATGAAGATGAGTTTTTTATCCCTAATGAATTAACAGATGATGAGATCCATAAATAGAATTATAGTTCATTCCATCTGTCCTAATCAAAAAAACATTGTTTGCACAAGTTATCTAATATGCATAAACTGAAAAATGTATAATTAACACTTTATTCCCAAAAACATCATATGATGTCTAAAATAATACATTTAATATATGGTTAACCTTATAACCCCTCTAAAAAATCATTTACCCTTTATTCCTTAAATAATATATTATCCTATACTAAAATAATTTCATTAGAAGAATTGTTTCTAACCTTATGCAGAGAAAATAGAAAACCTGATTTTATTATAATAGATTCCATTTAGAGGGATAATATAATATTAAGTTTCACTAATGGATAGAGAATAATATTGTCATAGGGATTATTCATACAAAATGAGACATGAAATTCCAAAATAAGGAGAGAAGGATTAGTGTTCCCTAATTATCATCACTCTCTTTATCCAATGTGATTTCATAAGAGATAAATTTGTATTATTCCTTATATGTTATTTTGGATTATCATCAACACCCACCATTGGATTGGGGCACTGATTCTCATAATTACTAATCACCCCATATTTGAGACACTGGAGTGTGGTATGTGCATTCTCTGTAGCTTTCTCTTTATTAATATTTTTTGCTTACTTCTTGACATTAAATCAATAATTAAATTTTCAATGACCTTAATTTACACACCTAAAACATTTATTAGATTTCTTATGAAAATATATTCCATGATTCTTTCCATTCTTGTACCATTAAAAAATCTCATTTTTCTTCTCTTTTAGATATTTAGATTTTCCTTTGAACTCAGTATGCTTTTTTTGTCAAAACCATGAGATTGATATGTAACTCTAACATCTATTTAATCCTTGATTATACAAAGAACAATATCTTCATAACTACTAATATATCTTATGGACAATTCCATTTTAATACTTTGAATTATTCCACTAAATAACTTCGG
Organism: Viscum album; assembly: GCA_963277665.1. NCBI lineage: Eukaryota > Viridiplantae > Streptophyta > Magnoliopsida > Santalales > Viscaceae > Viscum > Viscum album. The sequence continues at coordinate 2,015,071,929 of OY728157.1, forward strand.
ATGTGTACATTCTAGTAGGATGATAATTCAAGAGAAAAACCATAAAATTCATTTGAAATTAACCTCATTAGAATATACAGATCTATCTTAATATTTATTCAACTCATGGAAAAAATTTTACACCATCACATGAATAATACAATGTAAGTAATTATTGTATAATATGATCTTTAACCCATTCAAATCCAGGGATTTATTTTCATATTTCTTCCACATATACAAGATTAGAGTCCACCACTTGTCCACTCCACCTACTAAAAAATAGACAACCGAGATAATGATTACATGTTCTGATCACTATAGGATGAAAAATATATTTTAGTGGTATTAATCTATATATTTGAAATAATTGGATTCTAAGACCCACTGAACTAAGGAGTATACTACCTCATTAAGGACTCAATAGAATGTCTTTCCCTCTATTTCTCATTTGGATGTTTATAATCGTTCATATATTGTAAAATTTGGGTGAGCAAAACAGTGAAATTTTATATCATACATATCTCATAATCCTATTTTTCATGCGAAAAAATAATTCAATTTCGATCACAATCACCATTAATATGGTTCCTTCATCTTCCATCAGTAGACTAAAATTAGAAATCATAGGTTGAGGAACATTTATAATAATATAAAACATCATAATAATGAAAAATTACTTATAAGATGTCTAAATAATGACACCAACTTCTTTAATATATGATTTATAATGTTTATACATTTTTATTTATAATCAACATCTATATAAATTGTTTATAGTGGTTCGTAATGAGTTTTTTAATTCCCAAATATTATCCCCCCAAGTGTGTCGATCCATTTGTGAAACATGGCACATTGTCCTTACAACAATATGCTCAAGTCAGGACCAAAAAACCATTTAAAAATTATTACACACATATATATATATGTGCAAGTGCTACATCCACTTTTACTTTGTATATAATGATGTAATTCTTGGAAACCTTTCATTCTACCATTTTTTATAATTCTATGAAATTTCCAAATACTTTTTATTATCTGTAAACTTATCCTTAGAGATACCCCTATATATATCCTTAGAAATTTACCTAGGGATATAACATAAATTTTCTAATCCATGTTTATAAATGTAAAATGTTAATTTTCTATGTTAAAAATTTTGATACCCTCACTTTTCATACATTACAATTTTATTATTTCTATAGATTTCAAAATACATTACAAAAATAGACACCCCAAATACTGTATTAGTCAACTGCCATTGGAAAAATGGAATCACTAACAGTGGAAAATAAGTGATCTATATTATCTAACACTGGGTTATCTATGACTATCACCATTTTTAGACACATAATAAATAACTTATAGCTTCATAACATAGAGACTAAAAACATTAAAAATTGATGAGCTTAGATTCTTTTTAAGGGTACAAAAGGGAGATATATAAGCATAAACAATAACATAAGGGTATAGGAACGTTATCATAACATTATATGATCATATCCAACATATAAACGATCAAAAACATGAATCATATAATAAATATTAGCATTTAATTATACATGAATAATAACATAATCAATGAAATATTTCATTAAAGAATAATATAGGAACAATATATATAATTTCTGGAATACATATAATCAAATAAAATAATTTCTATACTATTCAATATATTTCATCTAAGGACATTATAGTGGTATGGGTTAACTCCCCATACCATCTTGGTATTCGTGGTACACTCCCATGACAATCATAGTAGTCAAGAACCTCTTAATGAACAATGTCCTTTACTAAATGAAGTTCATTCCCTATTCCAACCATGTATACCTCATGAGATATAAACCATTAACCAAATAACGGGAAAAAGATATAGGTCCTAGTTATCTCATAATAAAATAATACATACGTGTTCCAAAATAATATAAGAAATAATATCATAAACCATGTAATTAAATGGGTATCATAACATGTAATCATTTTATATCATTGGGAAAATAGAAAGGATTTGTTAATAATTTCTCTGATGCATAACCAGTGAAAAGAAGCAGGTTCTATAAGTATAAAACTCAAGAAATGAAGATAAATTTCATAAACATATATCCTATTAAATATAAAGAGGTTTCATAAACATCAAGCCATCAACAAATAAATATTATGAGAATGAATATTAATGAATCCTTTGAATCATTTAACTAAAAAAGCTAGATTAACACAAGTAAATTTCATATTAGGTGGGAAATAATTTTTAAAGTTATTTTGAATATATTTCGTGACGAAATTATCCTTTCTTTATGGAAAATTTATTTATGAAACACAAAACTTATGGAGACCCATGTTCATTAAAATAAACATGAAATGTTAAAAAGTAATCTCATAAAAAATTATTAAATCCTTTTTATTTTAAAACATTAAAAAATTATTTAAAACAATTTAACTTGAATTTCCCTTGAAAACATAAAAAAATCAGATTAAAAATGTGTCGAAAACTATTTCATTAAAAATAAATTGAAAACATATATAGAAGGATTGAAAACGTTATGAAAAAGTTTTTAATTGCAAATAAATTTAAAATAAATAATGAATTATTGAAAAAATTTTGAAAACCAATTTCCTTGTAAAGTTATAAAATTTATTTAAAACATTTTGAAAATCGTTTTCCTTGATAAGATATAAATGATGCTTGAATTTTTTATTCAAAAATTGTTTTTTTTAAATAAATATAAAAAAATCCTGAAAATTTTGGAATAATATATTTATTAGAAAATAAAATTACAAAATATTTATAATTTTTTTAAAAAAAATTAGAAAACATGGTTTTTAAAGAATTTATATTTCCAACTGAAAAGAGTGGTAAAGTCATACATTTTTTAACAAACAATTTCTCAATATGTTTATGTAAAAATGAGTGTAAAATGATACCGAATAATGAATATATCATGAATAACCCAATAAGATGAACATAAATTCTATTTCTTGAGATACAGATCATAATTTTCAATCATTAGAAGATGAATCATAAACAATCCCATTAAATGTAGTTATTGTTTCAAAAAACTCTTACCACTTTTTAACATTGAATCTCACAAGCCATGTACGAAAATTAAATTTAATGAAGCTTAAAATAACGTTAAAATAAGATTATTTATTATATAACATGTAAAATAGTTGTGTATAAACAACATAGTAGATCATAAGACCATATCATGGCATGTGTCTCAAAGAAGGAATGTTGAGCAGAAACTACTTAACAAATTTGGTAACTTTTGAAACATAAATCCCATGAAAGTGAAATAATAAAATTAATATTCAAATTACCATGAATAAAATGATAAAAATAATATAATATATTTAGTTTTATGATATACACAACACAAAATAAATTTTTGGTGAATAATGAAAAAATATCAAAGAAATAAAGGTGAGACTAGAAATCCCTTCTGCATAAGTTTTGTATTTGTTCATACACATTCAAAAATCATTTATAATAAATATAAGTTTATTATAAATATAAAAAAGAACCATATTATAATAACTAATTTAATATATAATTTTTTATGACTTTATATTTCCCATTTATTAACAATTCCATGTTAATATTATGTTTTGGATAATATCTACTTTATTTTTATTATAGGTTTTGGATTTTTATTGATGATCTTGTTACATAAATACTTTTTACTTATTCTAGATATGTATGTAATTATATAAATATCACATATATTTATCATATATTTATTTATAATAATAATTTAAATTTATAAATATTAAATGGAATAAAATGTTCATGGAGACAGTAGGTCGTACGTGCGCATGAGCATTGTTTCCATGTTATTATTTCATTGAAATAATTAACATAAATAACAAATATATATATATATATATCATTATTCAAATGGAATTATTATTTTATGTATAAAATATAATTTCACTAAACTCAGATTTAATACATTCCATGTATATTTTGAATGAATCACATCACTTTGGGGAGGTGGTAGTCCACACTTCCCTAAATGTAATTATCATATTTAAAAAAAATAGAAAGTATGAAGTTATGTATTATATAATTATAAAAAATACACAAATTATAATTAAATCATATATATCATATAAAAATAGGGTTTCTATCATAATTCCAAACCATTGGTGGTCGTAATGGAAAAATAAAGAACATAGATTCATGAAGAGATAGTTCGACGTACATTAGAATGGTAAGTCCAATAAAACATTAGATAGAAGTGTTTAGAAGTGTATGTTGAAAACATAGAACAAAAAATAAAACGTTATTTATGATACATTTATTGTTATATGAGCATGGAATATGTATAAGTGAAAGAGTGGATAATGAAAAAAAACTAAAGTGATCATTGAAGAAGGTTACCTATTTTTGGGGTAACTACTTATGGTTTTTAAAAATTACATCCTAGGATCCCTTTATTCCAAAGTTATGTCAAATTGGATGAGGATAAGTATTTTGGGAGATTTTTTTACTAGAGCTTGGGTGAGTCAATGGTCTTGAGAGATGTTAGGTGATTTCCTTTTAATAATGGGTTGGAGTGGCATTCTTGTAAATTTTGGAAAAGGGAATCACACCCATGTTTCCCCATTAAATAGGATCCAATGTTGAAAAAAACTAGTTACAAGTTATTATAATGTCAAAATTGTAACATTGAAGGGGTTTTAGACAAGTATATAAATCATTTTGTCCCTTATGGTTAGGGTTTAGTCCCTTGATATGATTATTTTCCTCTAAATTATTGTAGATAATTTTATTTACGTTCACCAAATTTTTTAGAAAAAAGCTATGTCGAACTTATTAGAAACTAGAAAATATTATTTTCCAGAATATAGAATCTATTTTTGAAAATAATACTCATACATGATTCATTAATTAATTTAAAATTACTCTTGAATATGGGATTATAATGAATTATTTTAAAGTAAATATGTTCAAAAAAATTCAATGTTTTTATATGTAATTTCATAGTGGATTGGATACCAATGAAATAAATTTGATTTATTTATATATAATTTATAGAATTATACATTAATAGAAATTATAAATATAATTTAACTTTAAAAATAAATTATATTAAAATGAATTTTTTAATTAAAATTTTGTATTTCCATTATTTATCAGAACAAGAAACTTCATATAAAAATACAAAAAATTCACCACTACATAATTTTTATGTTTCTATATCAAAAATGATATTTATTTGGACATATTAAATTTATTAGGGTAAAAATTTAATATTTTAAATACGATCTCCATTAAAATGTGTTTAATCTACTTTTACAATAATATTGGTTGTAACACCCCATGATTCCATGGTATATTTCGCTTTGAATAATGCAATAGCTTGCATTGTACAGAAGTTCGAGATTCTAACATATCTCGACCAATCAAACTAGCTGATACGAATAGTAATACCCACTTTTTGAAATTTTATCTAATTTATCATTTAAATTGGACTTTATTTTTTGGTTTGTAATATCAAAATTATCTTAGGGTGATGTTTTTGTATTTTTCGGAAAAAATTAAGTTTTTTATGAATAGTGGAAAATACAAAATTTTAATTAAAAACAATTTTTTAAATGAAAATAATTTATAGTGATTATATTGGGTAGATTTTAAGTATAATTATATTATATTTTTACCATTTAATCCAATTTTATCCATTGGACATCATTTCACTTTTAAATTGGACATAAGCAAGCGTCAATCTTTTGATAGTTATTATTTATTAAAAACATGCTTTTTGTTTTGACAACAGGAATTAATTTTAAATTAACTTATGCCACTTCTGTGTTTAGAATTTAGAAAAATGGATTCCATATTTGGAATTATTAGGTCTAAATTGTGTTAATAGGTGACTTTTATTTTTAAACATTACGAATATTTACTTCAGTAAATATTTTATTTACCGTGGTTAAAGCGGTAAATCCAGTAAATAAGGTTGAAAAATAAAATTATAATATTATTAAAGTACCCTAACATGTGTCCTAACCCTATTTTATGATACATTTCTGACCATGGTAATCCTTGGGTCGATTTTGGGAACCCATGGAGCCACATTTAAGTGAAAATGACATTATATATTAAATAATTTAAAGTAGAGAAAAAATAACAAATGCAAATATCTTTTAGTAAAACAATTTTCATATGAGGTTATATAATTTATCTATTCGTATATAAATATTCATTACAAATATAAATATATTTACTACCTCATTATATTTTATTTACAATTTTTAGACATAAAATAAATGTATTTATTAATGTCACACTGATGATGCAGTATTTTCATTATTAATGAAAGAATAAAATAAATGGTATTATAGTTGTTATAAATATTTAATTTGAATGTTTTGATTCCATCCACGAATATTCTATGATAATGTGACATGTAAGTATTTATTAAATGAATTTTTTAAGTAATAGTCCTATTAAAAATTTAACAAAAACAAAATAGAAAATACTGTCAAAATTGAAAAAAAGAGTTTTTAATAAAAATATTATATTATTAATTGATATTAAATTTATAAAAATATAAGGTTCATCCAAAGGTATTAAATAATATTATATATGTCATTAATTAACCACTTGATGTTTTTTTGGAAGTTTATAGTATGTTTATTAACCATATAATATAAAAATACAAAGAGACATGATAAATGTACATCTAATTTACTAAGAGTTAAATCTAAGAGATAAGGTTAATTTAGTGACCCAACCCAATCTAAAACATATTGGTTGAGTGGTTTTAGACAATAACCCCCTTATACTTTAAATAATTCATTTTATATCCATTATAAACCTAAAATTATTTTATTATAAAATTAAATTTATAGCTTTTCCTAAGATGCCCCTCACCCCTCATATAAAAGGGCACTTAACATTATCTCTAATTCACACATTAAAAGCCATTTTTCACAGCCAACCCCAACCCAAATACCCTATAAACTATCCTACCATCATCCTAGAAGCCTTTATTTAGTCATAAATCCAACTTAAGGGGCCCTTTTGATTAAATCAAAAGGAAGAACCCGATGAAGAGGTAAATATTTCATCACCTCTTTCAAGTTCCTTTCTTCTTCCACTTCCTCATTTTTGTAGTTTCCATTATAAAATAATAACTCCATTATCTTGTAAACACTTTTATGTTATTATAAATATGGTATAACCATATTCATTATTTTATCCATCCATTGAATGACATGTCACCATACGTGCATACGTACGACATACCTTCTCCACGTCATGGTATAGTGGTTATTCAATACATTATTTTTTGGATGGGTATAATAATGATGCATAATAGATGTAAATAAAAAATATAACCTGATAATGATTCTGTATGTATGATATACCATCCAATTATAAATTATTTTAATATCAAAAGAATGAAATTTTTGCTCGTTCGTACGTACAGATTATCATCTCCACAGACACGATGAGATTCATTCCCCATCATATCCATTGAAGACTAATTTTCATTTGATGATTAAAAATAATGTTTAGAGACTTAATATAATTCTTTATATCAATAAGATACATCCTATCTATAACAAAAATTACTTACGTAACAAATCATATAAAGGAAAGTGAATCAGTTAACACCCAAAATGACGATAATACTGAAATATTATTAATAAAAAAATATTAGAAGATCATATATGATATCATATTAATGTATATAGTACTTGAAAATTTTAATAACAATTAGTTCACCATTATACAGGAGGATCACCTAACCTTGACCAATGAAAAGTATAAGGTAATGGTTATTTTCACAATCTCTTTATCAGCCGAGGTTGTATTTACGTAAGTATCTATTGGGACCTGTTTATCATCCACATCTATGTTTTCCAAAAAAAAATTATTCCAAAACATTTTTACTAATTACTAGACTATGGGTTAAAGTAATATATACATTTATTTGACCTTATACATTTTTAAATGAATCGTTCTGTCATTTTCCAAATAAGGAACCTTATGTCCTTTTCGACAAAATTAGGGTAAGAATGTTTTTTTAACTTATATGGTGAGTGTGGCTATATTATACCATTATAACATCTTCAAAGCTTCCCTTAAAATAATATAATAATATTTTAAAAATAAATGTTTTCTTTTATAATTTAGTATCTTTTAATGATTTTGAAAAAATAATGATATATTTCTCTCAAATAGTATTGATTTCAACTATGTCAACATCCATTAATGGATTTTATACTTGTTTGATGTCGATTCATTATTATACAAATCTTTTATATTTTATTGAAGTTTTTACGATATGTTTGATTGTGGTTGTGTTATTATTATACCATTCATGGTATATGGTTTATGTATTGACATTTTGTATTCTAGTTATAGTACGAATGTTTATTTTATATTTCAACCTTTTCATGTGGGGAATGTATTAGGCTTAGTATGTGATGGGTGGAGCTTTCTCTATCATTTGGATGCATCGATAGGTCTCATGAGACAACTAGATGTCAAATTTACCATGACCTTTCCCAATTTTATATATGGTTTTAGCCAAGGCCTTGATCATTTTTAGATGTCTTGGCCAAGGCCTTGACAAAATGTTTTAGAATGTTCGGAATTATACATTACCTCATTATAAAAATAAGATTTATGGTTCATGTGGTCATTGGACTATTAGAATACCCAATATTAGGTTTTATTATGGCATTATTTACTAAGATCATATTTTTTCCATAAAAGAGTCCATATTTATTACTTGTAAATGCATGGGATTTCAATTATTCAACATTATTAATATTTATGATATCTTCTACTGTATTGTGTACCCTTATTGAGTGTTTGAGCTCACCCCTTTCTTATGACTCGTTTTCCCATGATATGAAGTTGTTTGTTATGAGTGACTTGCAGGCATAATCTAGGAGGCTTGGATGTTTCTAATGAAATAAAATCGTGTCGTATTTATTTTCATGTTGTAAAGTTGAACTTATTTATGAAACCTGATTCCAATAATACTAAACTGATTGGTATTTAGAGACATGGTTTCCTTGTGAACATGCCAATGTTATGTAACAATGTACCGACTCTAGGTAACTAGGGTCGGGGTGTTACAGTTGGTATCAATGAATGTTTAGTACAAACCATGGAAACTAGATTTAGATAAACTCTTATTATAGCACAAATCCCTAAGATAGAGTTTTAGGATTAGTATAGAAGACCTTCCTTGAATTTTGGTATTGTATAGATTTTTTGAGTCTTCCAAGAAATACATCCGTGTCTAGATACGAGAATGTAGAGGCAGCTATGGCACTGATGTACCTAGGGGTCAATCCCAAAACACCACTTTGGGCTATACTCGAAAGGGAACTTGTGCATGAAAATTGGCCTTACTGCACTCTTGGTTATGACACTCCCATTGGATATGATTAGGATAATTCTCATTTTCATTACAAACCATTATGAACAGTTTATGAGTATATACACCATCAAAGAAAACATTTTTATGATTATGTATTATATCATAAACTTTTTAAATTTATTTTATGTGTTTTACAAGTTTGGATTTATGTATTGAAATTCATAAACTAATATAGTGTATGCCATTATTTAGAAATGGCTCCTAGTGGAATGAATGGAAGTTGTATCAACACACTCACTCCATGTAGGGATTTCCCTCCTGCCCAAGATAATTTTAGTGGAGCTGGTGATACATCTGGTACTGATCAGCTTATCACCATACTGGGACAACTCACACTAGATATGAATAATAACCATACCCATATGGAAAACCCTAATTCACAACATGAAGGATCAATGTTAGACAACTTCATGAGGCAACAACCACCAACACTCAATTTGGGAACAAATCCATTAGTAGCTGAGCAACGAATAAATTCCTCAGAGAAAATATTCCACAACATGGGGTGTAGCAAAAGGGAAAAAGTTTTCATTGAAGTTTACCACCTCACTGGATATGCTGATCAATTGTGGTCATTGATACAAAACACAAATTAATATGATGAAATATTAAATATGTAATGGAATGATTTTAATGAAATTTTCATAGAAAAATAATTTCCTCATGACCATCGAGTGGATATGAAAAGACAATTTCTGAGTCTGAGGAAAAGGGAGGATGAGAATATCGCAATTATAAAGCTAAATTTACAAGGATAGTAAGGCAAGCTGCAGATTATATATGTAACCCAATAAGTAATATTGATCATTTCATTGATGGGTTAAAACAATATCTCTATCGAGCATTAGTATCACAATCATTCTCATCATATGAATATATTATCTCATGTGCTATCAAGAAAGAAAATTAATTCTATATGACGTATGACGTTAAAGAAAAGCAAGATAAGAAGAGATATTCTGAACACTCTAGGAAAGGAAATAAGAAAACAAGGAAGAAGGGAAGAATTGAATTTCCACCCTGTGATAATTGTACAAGGAAGCACCCAGGTGCCTGTCTAAAATGAAAAGGAGTATGAAACAAATGGAGAGATAAATCCCATATTGCTAGTGGTTGGAAAGGAATGAAAGATGATACCAATTTTAAATGATACAATTTTAGGGAGATGGGACATTATGAATATTAATTTCCTAAGTGTCAGGTAAACTTACCTCAGAAAAGGCCAAGGGTTCAAGGCCAAGAATATGAGATCACTACTACTGAGGTTGAATCCCTGAAAGATGTGGTGGCAGGTAATTTAATGGTTTCCACAAGAATACCCAATTCTTTATTTGATTCTGGATCGTCACATTGTTTCATATCTTCCCAGTCTTATAAGAAAATATGATATTTCCCATTTGATTTAACAAGGGAGTTGTTAGTCAAACATTAAAGGGAAGTATCATTGCTACAAAGGTTTTTGAATTTGTTCCCATTAGGGTATATAATTGTTCTTTATCTACTGATCTCATCATCATACCCATTATTGAATTTGATATAATCCTCAGTGTGGATTGGCATTCGGACCATGATACAAAAAAAATTTAGAAGAAGGAGGATACAGTTTTTGATGATGATGATAAAGAACACCTTATCTTTAGAGCAGAATCATCACCACCTAATTCATATCTAGGTCCATCCCCAATAGTTCAAATAAATTCAATTATTAGGGAGGAAGAGAATGAAATAATTTTGGTTGAGGAAAGGAATGTTTAAATAGTGGGTGTACATATTGTGAAAAAATATGTTGATGTATTTCTGGAGGATTTGTCTAGACATCATCCAGAATGAGAAATTGAGTTTTCCATTGATTTAATTCCTAGTTCAAGACTCATATTGAATACCACTTATATAATAGACACTGTGAAATTAATGGAACTAAAGAAACAACTAGAGGAATTGAGTAATAAGTGATTTATTCACCCTAGTGTTTCTCCATGGGGAGGCCCTGTCCTTTTTTATAAGAAAAAGATTGATCTATGAGGTTGTGCATTGACTACAGGGAGGTCAATGCTATAACAATAAAGAACAAGTATCCCTTACCTCACATTAATGCTTTATGCAACCAACTTCATGGAGCTCAATACTTCTCAAAGACTAACCATCGATTTGGATGTCATCAATTATGTGTGAAGAAGGAAGACGTTCCAAAAATAGCATTTCGAACTAGGTATGGGCATTACGTGTTTACAGTAATGCCTTTTGGATGGACTAATACACCCTCTGTCTTCATGGATCTAATTAATAGAGTTTTTAAGTGATATCTTGATGAATTTGTAGTGTTATTTATTGATGATATCACGGTATACTCTAAAAGATACAAAGATCATGAAAATCAATTGCTCATTATTCTAAAGACTCGAAGAAGAAATGAATTATATGGGAAGTTTAGTATGTGTGAATTCTGGCTTCAGGAGATTTCGTTCCATGGCCATATTGTCTCTAAGGATGGAATTTCCTTTGATCCTTCTAAGACAAGATCAATCCAGAAAAGGACAGTACCAATGAGTATGACTAAGGTACATATGATTACTAGTTTAGTAGGTTATTATCGGTGTTTCATCACGAATTTTACTTGATTGGTAACCCATTATCAAAGATCACACATAAAGGGGTTAAATTTGTTTGGAAAAAAGAGTGTGAAGAATTTTTTGAATAAATGAAGAGAAGATTAATCAATTCTCTTATATTGACTCTACCATTAAGGAATGATTGGTTTGTTATTTATAGTGATGCATAAAAGAAAGGACTTGGTGGTGTCCCTATGCAGAATGATTAGTTCATTGCCTATGCAGCATGACAATTAAAAATTCATGAGCAAAACTATCCTACTCATGATCTGGTGTTAGAAACTGTAATCATTGCATTGAAGATATGGAGACATTATCTCTATGGTAAAAAATGTGAGATATATACAGATCAAAAGTGTTTAAAGTATATTTTCTCAAAGAAAAAACACAACATGAGGCAAAGAAGATTTCTTGAAATACTCAAGGATTGTGATTTCATGATACAGTACCACCCAGGGAAGGAAAATAAGGTGGAAGATTCTTTGACCAGAAAAGATCATGGAGTTTTGAATGAGATGAGAGTTGAAAGGGGTCATATTCTCATGGATCTAGTAAAGATGGATATGGGAATAACCATCCAAGGTGGATCATCACTAATTTTTCAATAGGTTTCTAAAACATATTTAATAGAAATGATAAAATGTTCTGAAGATGATGATGAAGAGTTTCAAAAGAAGATTAAAGCTATAAATGATGGGATATTTAGTGACATTGTGTATGAAGATGGAATTATGAAATTTGGGAAGAAAAATTGTGTTCCCAATATACCTGATCTAAAAATGGAATTGTTGGGATGATGTTGGTGAAAGAATCCTCGTAATCCCAAAACTTATGGAGAAAACGATAGAAAAGGTGATGGTAATCCAATCCCATATTAAAGCAGTTCAATGTAGGCAGAAGAGCGACGCACATATCTGAAAGAAGGATTTGGAATATCAGTTCGGAGGCCATGTTTTCTTGAAGGTATATCCATGTAAGGGAGTTATACGTTTCGGTAAAAAGGTAAAATTAAGTCCTAGGTACAACAGACCTTTCGAAATTCGAGAATGAATTGGGGTTGTAGCTTACTAGTTGGCAATGCCGTCTAGTCTTGCCAAATTTCGCGATGTGTTCCATGTATCCCAGTTGAGAAAATACATCCATGACCCAATGCATGTACTCACCTATGAGGTATTAGATCTGGAACCTGATCTTTCATATTGTGAATATCCTATCATGGTTCGTGATACAATAGAACATGTGGTGAGAAACCAGACGACTCGTCTGGTAAATGTTCTTTAGAGAAACCATATGATGGATGAGGCAACGTAGGAACCCGATGAAGTAATGATGAAGAACCACCATATTATTTTTAGGAATTAATATTCTACAAAATTCGAGGATGAAATTATTTTAAAGAGTAGATAATGTAACACCCCAAGCATCCACGTTACGTTTCCCTTTAAATAATGCAATAGATTGCATTGTATGGAACTTCTAGTTTCTAACACATCGCGACCAATCAAACAAACCATTATGAATAGTAATACACAATTTTTAAAATTTAATCAATTTTATATTTCAAAATGGAATTCATTTTTTTATTCATAATATTGAAATTAGCTTAATGTGAATTTTTGGAATTTTTCTGAAAACATTAAATTTTTGATGAATAGTGAAAAATATTAAATTTTAATTAAAAAAACATTTTTAATCAAAATAATTTATAGTGATAAATTATAATTTTGAGTGGTTTTTAATTATAATTAGATTATATTGTTACCATTTAAACCAATTTTGGTCATTGGACGTAATTTCACATTTAAAATTGACATAAGCAAGTGTCAATCATTTGATAGTTATAATTTCTTAAAACACACTTTTTATTTTGACAATAGGAATTAATTTTAAATTAATTTATACCACTTTTGGGTTTTAAATTTAGATAATTGGATTCTATATTTGGAATTAGGAGGTCCAAATTGTTTAAATAGGTAACCTTTATTTTTAGACATATGGAATATTTACTTTAGTAAATATTTTATTTACCATGGTTAAAGGGGTAAATCGAGTAAATAAGGTTAAAAAATATTATTATAAAAATAATAAATTACCCTAATAAGTATCCTAACCCAATTGGATGATACATTAACGACCATGGGAATCTTTGAGTTGGTTTTTGGACCCCATGGAACCACATGGAAGTGATAATGACATTATATATTAAATAACTTAAAGTAGAGACAAAAATAACAAATGAAAAAATATTTGAGTGAAAAAAATTTTATATGAGGTTATATAACTGATCTATTCAGCTATAAATATTCATTATAAGGAAAAAAGGATATCCTAACTCATCATATTTTGTTTGTAATTTTAATACATAAAATAGATATATTTGTTTATGACACAATGTTGATGCAGTATTTTCATTATTAATGAAAGAATCAAATAAATGATATTATAGATGTTAAAATAAATATAATCTGAATGTTTTGATGCCATAGATGAATTTTCAAGGTTAATTTGACTTTTTATTATTGATTAGATAAATTTTCTTGAAGTAATAATGCTGTTACGAATATAAAAAAACAAAATATCAAATATTGTTATAATTGACATAAAGGAGTTCTTAAAACAAATATTATATTATTAATTGACATTCTATTACTACAAATATAAGGATCAGAAAAAGGACTTAAATAATATTATATAATTCATTAATGAACCACTTTAGGTTCTATTGTAGGTTTATAGTATGTTTATCAAACATATAATATAAAAATATAAAGAGACATTGTAAATGTCATACTATTTAACTAAGAGATAAATCTAAAAGATAAAGTTAATATTTTGACCCAAACCTGTATAAAACCTATTGGTTGAGTTTTTTTTACCCATCCCCACCATATAATTTAAATAATTCATTTTGGATCCCTTAAAACCCGAAAATTATTTTATTATAAAATAATATTTCTAGCATTTCTTAAGGTGCCCCTCGCCCCTCTTATAAAAGGGAACTTCCTATTCCCTAAAATTGAAACATTCAAAGCAATTTGGCTCAGCCAACCCCTACCCAAATACCCTCTCAAGTTTCCTCCCTTAATCCTAGATGTCGTACTTTAGTCATAAAGCCAGCCTAAGGAGCCCTTTTGATCAAATGAAAATGATGAACCCGAGGAAGAGTTAAATATTTCATCACCTCTTTCAGGTTCATTTCTTCTTCCACGTCATATTTCTATGTTGTTTCCATTCTAAAACAATAACTCTAGTATATTAAATATACAGTGATGTTATTATAAATATGTTACAACCATATTCATTATTGTATCCATCCTTTGAATGACTTGTCACCATACGTGCGCACGTTTGACATTTCATCCCCACGTCGTGGTATAGTTGTTATTCAATACATTATTATTAGGATGGGTATAATAATGATGTATAATTGATGTAAACAAAAAATATATCATGATTATTATTCTATATATATGTTATAAAATCCAATTATGTATTATTTTAATATCAAATGAATGAAATTGTTGCTAGTGCATACGTACGGATTACCTTCTCCACGAACACGATGATATTCATTCCCCATCCTATCCATTTAAGACTAATATTAATTTGATGATTAAAAATAATTTTAAAGACATAATATCATTCTGAAAATGAATAAGATACATCATATCCATAAAAAATTTACTTATGTAACAAAGCATATAAAGGAAAACGAATCAGATAACACCATAAATGAAGATAATAATAAAATATTTTTAACAAAGCAATATTAGAAGATCATATGTGATATCATATTAATGTATATAGTTCGTGAATAATTTAATAACAATTAGTTGACCATTATATAGGAGTATAACCTACCCTCGACCAATGAAAGGTACATGGTAAGGGTTAATTTCACAATCTCTTTATCAACTGAGGTTGTTTATACGTAAGTATCTACTGAGACCTCATTATCATCCACATCTCAGTTTTCCTAAAAATGTATTACAAAACATTTTTACTAATTTATAGACTATATTTTAAAGTAATTTATACCCTTATTTTACCTAATATGTTTTGAAAGGAATCATTATGTCTTTTTCCAAACAATGTACCTTATGACTTTTTTGGCATAAGTAAGGTATGAGTGTTTTTTTAACTTATATTGAAGATGTGGCTATTTTCAGCCATTATGACAGCATAAAAGCATCCCTTACAAGATTATATGTATGTTTTAAAAGTAAATGTATTCTTTTATAATTATGTAACTTTAAATGATTTCAAAGAAAAAAAAGAGATATTTCTCTCAAATAGTTTTGATTTCATCTATGTCAACATCCTTTGATGGATTTTATACTTGTCTGATGTTGATTCATTATGATACAAATATTCCATATTGTATTGATGGTTTTGTGATATGTTTTACTACGGATGTGTTATTTTTATACCATTTAAGGTTTATAGTTAAAGTATTGAGATTTCTAATTCTATTTTTAATACAAATTTTTATGTTATATTTCAGCATTTTCATGTGAGGAATGAATTGGACTTAGTAAGTGACGGGTGCAACCTATTATAGCTCCACCATGCATTGGTAGGTCTAGTGAGACAACTAGTTGTGGAATTGGCTGATACCTCTCACAATTTGATATACCGTTTTGGAAGAGGGATTAATCATTTTTTGACTTCTTGGACGAGGCCTTGACAAAATGATTTAGAATGTCCGGCATTATACATTCCATCATTATGAAAATTATATTGATTGTTCATGTGGTCATTCGACTAGTACAATATCAATGATTAAGTTTTATTATATCATTATTAACTAATCTCATATTTCATCCATAAATGTGTTCATGATTATTAGTGGTAAGTCTTTTGATTTCAATTATTCACCATGCTTAGTATTTATGTTATCTTCCGCTATATTTCTTACCCTTAATGAGTGTTTCAGCTCACCCCTTTCTTTTGTCTCATTTTCCCATGATATGAATAAGTTAGTTATTAGTGGTTTGTAGGCATAATCTTGAAGTCTTGGATATTTCGAATGTAATAAATTCATGTTTTATTTATTTTCAAGATATAAATTACAACTTGTTTATGAACCTAGTTTCCAATAATACTATACCAATCGGTATTTTGAGACATGATTTCCTTGTAATCATGCGAATGTAATGTAATAATGCACCGACGCTGGGTAACTAGGGCCGGGGTATTACATTGGTTTTTATGCGTAATATTGGGTTTGTTCCCACTTTATGCCTATAAAATATATACAATGAATGTTGATATAGTTTATTGAATTGTAGTTAATTTTATATTTTATGAAAAAATTACTTCATTAGAATAAAATTAGTTTTTATAAAAACATTCCATTAATATTCAGTTGGTTTATATATTTATTTAAAATTAATTTTTAACCATTGAATTCAACCATGCATTTCTCCACTTTAAATAATCCTTCTAAAAACCTCCAATATATATTATGTATTTAAATAATAATGTTTTTAATAATATATCATTATTCTGTAAAACATAGTCTTATGTGTTATGCAAGCCATTGGTGAAAGTTAGTTTTGTGTGTAACCTAATGCATCCTCTATTTTATATGTAGATAATATTAAAATTTATATTGCATGTGGTGCATGATTATATTGGTGTTTAATATAAATCAATACAAAATTAGATAATTAATATAAATAATAACTATTTTTTGTGTGGCATGAAATGGGAAAAAATCAAAAATACTAAACAAATTCAGAAAATATATAACAAAAAATATTATAGTGTTATACACCCCATGATTATGACGCGGTAGAAGCACCGAAGAGGTCATGAGAATAAAATCCCGCAGAGATAGAATGAGACTTATTATAATGCCCCTAAAGGTGGATCAAGGATGTCTATCCCTAAAAGGGATCTCCGGAATGATTACCGATGGATGGATCAGAACACCCAGTAGAGGAAGATCTTGGAAGCACACCCCATAATGGGAAAATGTCCCATGATGATTGTGGATGGATCAGAACTCCCTTGGAGGAAGACCCAATAGGTATGTCTGATAAATAGATCACGTCAAACCGTGAAGGTTGACATGAATTCCTATGAGGTGGATAAGGTAGGTTCTTGTCTAGGAGGGTCACTATATTTTACCATTTTTTTGGACTGAACCTTATTGTGGTGGCCTATATATCTGTTCTGGAATGACCTGATAAAAACACAATAGTTTGATGTCGTAGTTTATGGTCTTGTGAAATGATGGGTCTGTGTAGTTTAACATCATGCGGTGAGTATTCTCACGCAATGATGTGATCATTAGTGATTGTTGGTGTGTGGATTATGCATGTATGATTCCCTTCACAAAAATATTTCTCTAGGTTGGATATTTTGTGGATTATGCATTGAGCTTCCCGATGAACTTGGTAGATATGTAGTCTCCCAAATGAGTAGCATGATACTAACAGTAATGTTCTCTAGAGAAGATTATGATAGTTTTGGGTATTGTTTTTGAACCATATAGTGGCTTCCAATGCATCCCAGTTTATTGGTTATAAAATACAACATAGTTTGGTAATGATGGGATCTTATACCTAAGGAGAATTAACATTTGGTCGGGTACTTTGCATGGATG
Organism: Viscum album; assembly: GCA_963277665.1. Lineage (NCBI taxonomy): Eukaryota > Viridiplantae > Streptophyta > Magnoliopsida > Santalales > Viscaceae > Viscum > Viscum album. Next base: position 2,015,090,537 of record OY728157.1, read on the forward strand.
CGGCCTAAAGATGATGAGTATGGTTGTCAATTCTTACATTCATGAGAATGCACATATTGTTGGATGATTGATGACATGGTCTCTACTAACCTATAACACCACGTGAGTCATGGTCATTGTAAAAAAAAGAGGAAGCAGTAGACCTGAAACTCATGTAATAGAAGTTATGTCAATGAGAGATTGTATGGGTATTAAAAATATAAGTTTCCCAAGGAGGATTTCATTCCATTTGGGAAGGATCTCATTCCATGTTAGGAGAATCTCATTCCATATGATTCATACATGGATCATCCAATGATTGTGAAACAAGAAATAACATGGGGTATAGAAAGGGACATCCCCTGATGATCATACATGGGGAATAAAGTATGCATTTCAAGGGGTATAATAATAGTTTTACATCATGTTCTTAAGATATTGGTTCTAGAAAGTTTAACATCATTCAATTTAGATATTTGGGTCTCTTAGTCTACCCATAGAGCTTACATAACCATCCATCATACACTTTTGGGATGGGAAAGGCTTACAAAATTCTAGGATTCAATAATGGGGAGGGTTTCTTGATCATGAGGTCCCCATTATCATGCCAATGCAAAGAAACAATGGGAAATAGCATATATATGATAATAATAAAATGTTTATTTGGTATATTAGTCCACCCTTAATGTAGACTAGTCCATAGGAATGTGTGGCACAAGTCACACAAAGACATGAGGTTTAGTTAGAGCAATCCTAGATGAGTATTGGGGGTTTGGGAGCTCACCCATCTTGAATAGGTGTTAGCTGATGAGATACAATGTATGGATTCATTGGAGAATATATTATCAAAGCATATGTCCATGAAAATATGTGATTCATCAAGGTTTGGGGTATTGAAAATGATAATGATTCACAATACAGTGTAACCCTGCATCGAGATGTTTCCATGGATCCAAAAAGGAGTTCTTCAAGAAGGATTAATGCTTTTTGAATCCTCAAGATCCCCTGAAGGACATATTTCTTTCGTAAGGGTGTATGAATTCATCAATGAAATCCTCACTAATGGTGGAGTTTTTCAAGAACACAAAAAACAGGATTTCATTAATCTAAGGTACCTTAATATATATTTTTTTTTCTTGTTCATGATACATAGGTGCTTTGAAAATTGATATTAATTCATAAGATGAAAGGTCAGGGTAACCATCCCAAATGATGGGAATGAGGGGTTATATATAGTAAAGGGGTTTCTTGTAGCACAAAATATTTTTTGGGAATAAATAATTTGTCTTGAAAAATAGGTGTATCTCTCTCGTACTGTCTATGAACAAATTGAATCCTTCATCTAGTTATAAAGTAGTTTTAGACTCGTGGAGTTACCTCAATTGATTTTCACGATCTCAAAAGTTTCCTCAGAATAAATGATAGTACCATGAATGATTTATATGACTATGAAGTGGTATTATAGGCTATAAAACATACAAGATTCGTGTTGTAGACCCTTAATAGGGGTTTTGAGACATTTTTTCTTGGATTTTATCCAATTTAGATTCTATTTATTTAACATTTATAATGGAACATATTTTTATTCCAACAAATTCTCCACCACAAGAATGGGATCTTATGGGGAATGGAAGGTCTTATTTTGTGGGTGACCCACCAAAATATGAAAGTCTTATCCCTTCATTAGGCTCACTACTGATGCTCACTCATGACATCATCTCATGATTATAACTGTCACGAATCCATCGTGAATCCTCGACTAATGTATGCCTATAATTTGCATGGGGGGATCAAAGGCACACAACAACATGCATAGAAAAGAATATTTTCTATGTTTTTGATAATCTCATGATCTAGGAATATGTTCTCCATTAATTATTCTATATCGAAGAAAATCTTGGAGCATTTCTCCTTGAATTATTCATAGAAAACCAGATATTGCGAACAATATCATAGCAAAATGAGCACTGTGTCCTAGAGATCCATGAATAAACTATATGAAAAGTCTTCAAAAACAACAATTGTGAGCCATAATAATAAAATTACTATGTATTAAATTAAATGGCAACTCAGGAAGTCACTTTGGAAGTCAAACTAGATGTTTCATGGTTGGAAGAGATAGAGAACATCATCATCGGGGACTGAATCCAAAACACATCGGATCACAATTAATTTCTCTTAATTCTATCCAAATTAACCTTTTTGAATGGTTTATCCACTTTCGGGATTCCTACTAATAGATGATGTCTTCATTCACATATTATTTAGTGATGAGAAGTCCTACATGTTCAGTTGGATACCTAGGTAGTACCAGTGGCACATGGCTTCTACATTCCACATATGAAAGGCCCATCAACCTATCACAATAGATTTCTTCTATAAACATATCAAAAACATTCATGGGAAGAATCTAAAAGATGAAGATTCAGGAATATAGTATTATAATAATATCATGGAAGGATTGGGGTATCCACATAAGGGAAGGAATGATGGTTCAGTTCTATCCTAGGGTGGAAACATCATAGATGAATGATTCTAGTATTACTGGGCATGTGTGTCGTGCTAATAATTTGAGGTAGAGTTGCAGTCGATAAGACATTATGAAGTTTCATGGGCTTCATAGTTCCATGTTTATCAGAAAAAATATATCATGCTAGAGATACTAGGAAGATTATAATTAGGGACCAATAGATTCCATATGCATCATGGGGAGTTTGAAATCAACATATGAGACCTTTAAAAAATAATTAAGATCTTGATCCTATGGGAGGTTTATGATGATTTTCTCACTTTAGAGAATAAACAAGAAGTCTAGGGTCAGCATTAGGGTTTGGTTATGGTGTTTCTTGAACTGATGGGGGATCTAATGAAGGGATGTTTGGGACAAGTGACGTTCACAATGAGTGATGCTTCATATACCTCTATAATGAAATATAAAAGTGTCCCGATTAGGGGGAGGATATCATAATTAGGTTTTCAAAGAGGCCACACACATGTCCAAGGGGATACCAGTAAGGAAAAAATGATTCCTACTAGAAGATTATGGAAGCGATCCAGTAGAATCTATGGGGATATATCTTTAAGACTAACAATCAACCAATATTCATACTGGTGGGATTCGTCATGACAATCATTTTTGTTTGGATTACCCTAATGAAGGGCATGAATATGGTGCTGCAGCTAAGAACATTTATATTTTCATTGAATTTGGTGAGGGGAAGCATTGCAACCTTGGAATCTCAATTCTGAAAAGATGTAAAATTTATATCATCTAATTAGGGAATAAGAGACACTACTTGGTGTCTATGAGATTATTTATTTTTTTAGGTGGGTGGCCACACAAATGGGGGGTATGTGTACGTAAACCCCATTTCCCCTCGAATAAAAAACATTTGTTCGATGATTTGGAACATCCCAGGAAGTTACCCATTCATTTTTTGTCGGACAGATGTGTTGAACAAGGTCAAGTAGTCTGATAAATTTATCATTCACCAAATCTTTCTACCAATGGAGGTGGTCACTAATGATGCAGCCGATATTGAGGAATATAGATCATACCTCATGGCCTATCTAGGTTAGGTACTAGTAGCTAGAGTTGAAAGTGAGCCGGTTTACAAGCCATACAATGCACACAGTTTCATATGGAAATTTAGGTTTCAACAAATGTTAACCCCAAAGGTACACTCTGAGGTGGGTAATGAGACCCAAACATTGGTGATGAGGCCTCTTTGAATCATGTTAATTAATTATAATGGAAATATGTGGATTTAAATATAGTCATGTAACTATGTATATGAGATTACCCATGAACACACATAGAGCTAGGAGAATGCATACCCTAATCTTATTCATATGTAGTGGGACATATGATCCAATGAAGGGGTGTCCCCACAATCACAATGTGGGGCATGAATGGTGGTTGAAGGGAATTTTGGTGGTGGAGTTGGTCTAATGGGTATAAAAATATAATAGGGCCAGTAGTCCAGGAGCCTAAATTTGATGGTATATTGGGGAAGAATAATTCTAGGCACGAGGATCAGAGGAAAGAGGGTATATGGAGTAGGATTTTCTATATAAGTGATATTAGTAGTGAAATTTGATGTCTTATGGAAATTATTTCACCACCATAGTGTTACCTATGAAACTATGTACCCATATTCCCGAGAGTCTTGGAGACCTCATAAGAAGATCACCACTCTGGGTGTGGTGTGGTAGTCACACATTACCGATGGATATTCCTCGATGTGACAGACCATGAAAACTATGGCTTACATGATCTTCATGCTAATCTGATGTGGTACATAACGATGCTTCAAGGTGATGTATACTCTGAAGGTATCACATATCCCTTGACTTATAGGGTGAGAATGTTATTGGGAATGTATTCCCCCTTGATACCCTTGCGAGCTATGTGATTGTGGTCGATGGTGAAGAATCATTCGATACATTAGGGATGATGCCTACTGAATCTCAAAAGGAGACATAAATTACACTACTAACAAAATAACCTCTCTAATCTTTACCCAATTTGAGAACATCTCAGTATTCATGATCATTTCCAAACACTTTCTTTACATATGTAGGAATAGGTAAAAACTAAACAAGGGGATGTCTATGAAAGGCCTCTAGTGGAGGGAGATGGAACATTAACCCATAAAGTGTTGTGAATGAGGACCCTCCCTGATGTTGTGTATATAGGGGATCAAACATTGGCCCTTACTAAAAAGGAATTGATCATATTATCTAATGTGATGATAGTGTATGATAGTATCTCGGTAGAGATAGTCGGGGAGGATACAAAGGATAATCCAACAGTAAAGGAACCACTAAAGGGAACTTTTGAGTCCACTCCATCAGAAAAGTGGTTAAGGAATGAACCACAACAAGACTGATTAAAGAAGGTATTGTGGTTGAGCTATGAAATTTGGTACCACCAGAAGCATCCACTATAACTCGAGTTACTGTGGAATGTATTGAGATGGTGACACCAACATAGATGGCTAAATGAGTCATGGGTGATGAGCCTGTGGTAGTGGAATTTCCAAAAAATGGTTGTTGGATCTAAATATATGATAGGGGATGTAGTGATGGTAATAATGGCCAAATATACTAGTGAATTATTATAGGGTGTTCCAATCAGATAATTATCAATAGTTATTGATGAAGAGGCTATTACTAATTTCATTCGACCAATAGAAGGAATCAAGGGAGTTGGGATGATGTAGTCCTCCCTTATGGATCCTCAAGGTGCTGCGAGAGCATCTATCATATATGGAGAAAATAACAAGTATTTATTCCACGGAACGGTTATCTAGAAGCTCATGCTTGAAGATCTGTAATTGGAGGACCCAATAAAAAAACATATTGGAAATACTTACACCACATAAGGCCACCTAAGGATTTGGAGGTTTTTGGACCAAAATTCAACAGGGTTAAAATTTGTTTTCCACAAGGTATGGAAGAATGTTGGAATTTCATCCCTCATGTGGGGATAGTTGAACTTCCACAACGAATGGGATATAACCTCCATTGGTCGGACATTATAGAGATCAATGTGATGGTTTATAGAAATATTCATTCACTCTCGTGAGACATACACATCGAGTAGGATCACATGAAAGGGATTGATCGTGACGTGGCCAGGAAGAAACACAATGTTGGTGGTACCCGAGATCTTCTGATGGATAAGGAATAGATTCGCTTCCTATAAGGAATGAAATAGGATAATTATTTGGATAATCCTACTCAGATTGAGACCACTTTTAGTCTGGGGGATCAACTAGTATTTTATGTGGACGAGGAAGCAGAGATCGATATGGAAGAGGATGTGTTCCCAAGGGAGAAGTACTGGTAGTGGATCAGGGTTTATGATTTTTGTTCCAAATCCAATTTGGAGAAGTAATAAATGATATCATGATAGCATTACTTCGAGACTACTCGGTCTACATTAGTCAAGAATGATCTCTCAATCAATGAGGTAGATCCATAGAGGTACTTTTTGTTCTGGGATAGGACATGATATTTGGATGACCCACTAAAACTAATTTGTTTGAATTTTTTTATAGAACTAAAATCTTTGGGGAATTTTGTTAGATTTATCATATTTAGAAGAAAACTAACAATGAATCCCTAAGCATGTGTGGGTATGTATTGGTGTGATAAATGAGGTAAATCCATGTGATATCTCTTCATATGAGAGTGTTGTATAGTCAATGAACAGTTGGGGTCTTCTCTTGTTTACATATCACCAAGATTAACTGGGAAGGTAGAGGATATGGATAGTGAAAATCCATCTTATATTATACATGTTTATCTTCTAATTTGTGATAGTGCACTAATGGGATAACGTAAGGGGTGATGAATTTGATTAAAATAAATGGGAATGGGAAATTTTAATCACAACTACCAATATTAATATCAAATTAAGATAGGAATTTTGATTTAGGATAATGGATGAAAATGTTCAAAATGCAATATAAATATTGTTAGTATTTTATGAAACAAATAAATGAGGGACAACCACTGAACATGTTTGAAACATTGAACTAGTCTCAGAATGTCATCCCAAGTCTTACAATACATTTTCCTATGATGGTATGTGAGAAAAATGGAATATTAACAAGAATTTTGGGGGTACCTTCACACATGGAAGAGGATTAAAAAAATATGGGGCACACCAAGAATGGGAGCAGAGTGATGGAATATTTTAATGCACATCAAAACTCTTGGAATTATGAAATCATGGCTTAGAGAACATTAGTGTAAGAGTATTGGTTTAAACAATGATCGAACTCATCTTCTAAGGGTGTTATATCTCATATGTCAAGAGAGAGATAATGTAACATGAGAGATGTATTAGGTGACTGGTACTGAAGGAATGGGACTCAGGAAAGGTCCTAAGATACAATGCAGTTTTACGTTTTACAAAAATAATTATTGACACACTTTTTTATGTCGTACAATGAGGATGGTGGAAACAAGGCTTAACATCAAAAAATAGAGACATAAAATTTTACAATTTAATGTTTTGTGACTATGATTCATATAATAGTTTAACATTATGTGACCAGTACGTATCTCAATGTTTTACATCATCTGACTATGATGTTTCACATAGTTTAATGTTGGTGCTATCTGGATATTATGTTTAAAATATGAAATGGAGATCTATTGTGTGAAAGAGTGAAAACACAACATGCATGATGGATATGGAGACAAAAAATCCACACAAAATTTCCCCTAGAATATAACCCACATATAGTTTAAATCCATCATACATGGACATAGATTCAGCGTTTATGTTCATAGTGCCAGGACCCATTTCCTTTAGTTTAATTTCATGTTTCATGGATCATATTCTCTTTGTATGATGGAATAGTGTTTTGAATTCAGGAAGGTGACATCCCAAAATGGGAATATGTGTCATAGGGGAGTGAAAACCCTAATGTGAATGAGGTCTAATGAGTCCCGATTCTATAATACATATTCCCAAATAGGCTTTCACCCTATTTAAATTCATTATTCTTGGATCGTTGTTCCTAGTTTGTGGTCATAGAGCTTGGACCCTTTTTGAAAATTGTTTATGTTTAGGTTTCATAGATCATAGGATGGCTATTAGTTTGATATCTTAAATCATAGACCATTGAGACTCATAGTTTATGGTCATAGAGTTTTGACTAAGCACCCATTTGTGTAGCTCGACCACATTAGTACTCAACCAATAAGAACTCTAATTCCCACATGATACATGATCAATGTTGGAAAAAGGAACATTAAAATGATTTTGTTAACTTGTGTATGTTCCTACAAGGGGTGAAACTAGGGCTATTGGAATTCCACTATGATATAGGGAGGGTGAGAGAAGGTATGTCAAGACTTATAGGATATGTATCAATCATGACTAGTAGGAAGGGATCGACTGCTGACTATATTTGAAACATAGATTCATAAAAACAAACATGTCAGGAATGAGGAGAGAAAATGAAATATTTATTATTGTCAATTTTTGAAACAAAAGGATCTGTGATTTTTTCCTAGGATTCATTAGGGCATGTCCCCAGGAAAGGATGTGATCCAATGTGTCATTAAGAAATCACTATTAAGGTGTCCATCTATATATTAATGATGATGGAAATAAAAAATTTAGAAATCCTCATTCTATAGAATGGAGTGTATCATAGTGTAGGATTCAAACGTATGTTTCATGAATATCTTATGGTCTTATTGCATTAAAAATAGTATGTATATTAGTTTAGGTAAATAAACATCAAAATAATAAAAAAAATGAAGTGCCTCAAAAAGTAATGTATGAGGATATGTGTAGTGTGATAGAGTAAGAACCCTGTGTAAATAATGATCGAGTAGTATCGTGTCGCACCGCATAATCCCAAGCAGATTCCCGCATATAGTTTAAGTTATGGTTCATGGAACGTAATGGAAAATTTCACTCATAGTGTATATATATACAAATAATGATGTAAAACCCTTTGTGAATAAATACAAGGATGTCCATGTACCACATAGACACATAAAGATGAACTATTCAATGTTTAATGAAATAATTCATGGAATATAACTGAGGGAAAGGGGATAAAGTATTCATGAATTTGAAGTTATTCCCAAAGAAAAAGTGTCTGAGCATTTATTTGTATCACATAAGGATGGGAATCAATAGATATGTTGTTTTTAAATCATAGCCTTGTGATAGACCAAAACTTGTGGTGAAAATCCTCTTTAGAAAAGTAACATAGGCATCCCACAATTATCATGAGGCATCATGAAATTTTTCAGGGTTGGATCTCAGTTTAATATCGTGAATTTAGGATCATAACTCAAATTTTATGGTCATAGATTTTAGACCATAAAATTGGGAATTTCTCTACTAGGTATGTTTATTGTGGTGATATAAATGAGGACCAAGGAAGCCCACACTGCACAAAACATTCCTACGGAATCCCATATATGGTTTACTATCACGATGCTTTGTCTATATGGTGGTTATTAGTTTATGGTCATGATGTTTTTGAACATGGGTTAAGCAATCCAAATGGGATATGTGTAATGTAGAGGAATAACCAAACCAAAGTGAAAAATTACTATGGACGCCATAGAAATACACCACATATGCATTAGTATAGAGGATTGCATATTGTTTAAATTGATGATGATTGGACATGGAGTGAAAAGTTTATTTTAATGTTTCCTAGACCATATTGTTCTTAGTGTAAGGTTATAAACGATGGACTTTGGAGTTCTTCATTAAAGGTTATAGCGATCGGACCATGGAATCCTCTAATGAATATATATAGCATGGTGGATTGACAGAACTGATGAGAATGGGGACTAAGGAATCCCTAACACCACAAAACATATTTCTATGTAGATGATTGAGATTGGTCCTACAGACATAAATATGATACAGATTGATGAAATACCATACATGATCGAGGGTCAGGTAGGTTCATCTTACCACAAATTCAGATGATGGTGAAAGAGGGATAATGAAATTGTGGATGGACCTAGAGAAGAGAAGTTTCGTTGTCACTGCATATCCTACAAGGGTTGGAATCAAGATGTATATAGTTATTGATGAAAATACCCCTACATAGATCTGGCCCAAACATAGGGAGGGCGTATTTTATTTACTATTTTGGTGGATATTCTAGTATTTAAAATCCACTAATCACTACAAATCTTGTGTGTATAAGAATCCAGATGTTTGTAGTTCTTGAGTATATAATGGTATAATACCAAACCCATGGGTGATGTACTCTCATGTTAGAATATATTAGTGTTGTGTAGTTTATCACAATAAAACCAGGATTATAATTCCATAAAACCTATTGTCATTAGTCTATAATAATTTTTGTTACACATTTTTTATATAATGAAACTGGGATTTTATTACATGAATTTTAAGTAAATGAAAAATGGAATATATATGTGGTGTATTTTAATGTAATTCATCTAGGACACTAACACATTTGAGTTTAATATCTTAAACCATAGATTAGGGTTCCTTTATTTCAATACTTCTTCTTAAACTTTTCATCAGTTGTAGGAGTGGTGCACTCTCCATCCATAGTGATTAGAGAGTTTGTGCCATTGAGAAAGACATTGTGAATGATTTATGGTCCTTCTCCCATAGGCTCTTACATTAGTTTCTTCTTCCTATGTATCATTTGTGTTCTGTGAGATAGTAATGTGCCACCTTAGAGGAAATGGAACATGTGAAATTTCTTATTGAATAATTTGGATATCTTATTATTGTTCCTCTCTGGATAATGAAAGGCATGGATACTATTCTCTTTAATGGTATCCAAATAATCTTAATAGAATTATACTATTATTTATAAAATTTTCATATCATCAATAGCTGGTCTAATTGACAGCACTAAATATCAATGGGTAGGACTACCTTTGTTCTATGCACCATGTAATATGGAGTCACTTGTGTTGAATTTTGAGTCACCATCTTATAGGTCTAGAGAGCATTGGGGAGCCTGAACGATAAACTCTTCTGATTATATCCCACCATCTTCTACAAGAATGTTACATAGGGTTTTGTTTAACATCTCGATCTATCGATTTTCTTGTTTGTAATAATGGAAATTTGGTTTGACCTGATCCATTACAAGGAATACAAATTCTTCATCTCAACATTTGGGAAGTTGGTTCCATTTTCAATGATAATTACATGAATAAGTCCATGTCATTGGATGATGTGAGATATCGTTAATTCAAAATCTAATTTTACCTCAACTCCTTTGAGGGGAATCACTTCTGCCCACAGGGACAGGAAGTATATCATGGTCAGAATGAACATAAACTAGTGAGATTCCACTAGTGGCTAGGGTCCCACAACGTGACTCTACATACTGCAATGGGATAATATTGCTCTATAGTATATAGGGGATATGGTGGTCAAATAAAAAAGGTGGTGTGGATCTAAAAAGTGTAAAACCTCTTGGAAAACATGTTTTATTAATGAACAATGGTTGGCCAGAAGTACACTAGCCTCTGAATCTGGTGTGAGGGATTTAATACTACCTGGTGATCACAAGAAGACCAAACATGAGAACCATGTATACCTTGGGGAATATCATATCCATGGATTAAAAAGCTAATAATTCCATAAAACCCACATTTTTAGAGAGTATAATCATGGTTAGGACCATTTTTTGAGGGTGAACTGAGATTTACACTGATGGATTCTTTCATGTTCTACTTGATATGGTAGGAGACCAACATGATGGATGTACTCGGATATATGATTTTTCCATTTTGTGATATATTCCAGTCTGGTGTGATTCAGTTGTCTTTATTTATAAGAACTAATAACTGTCTAGTTTACCTACTAGCTTTCATAATCATCTGATATGATAGAAGTAATAAATATCTGATGTGATAGATGAATGAAAAGATTATTTGAGTCAATATTTATATGAAATGTAGTTAGGCTGGAAAAAAAATCATTCTGACCATTCTATGACCATATGAAATTAGTCACCTTTGGATGAGAAGGGAACTAGGCCATCATCTTGTGAGTAAACACTAGCAAGGGCATGGGCTCTAGCCTCTTAATTATGAAGTTTCCATTGAAATTATAAATTATTAACATGGAGTCAGCCTTCACATGAAAACATGTAACATAAATATCAAGAGATATCTTGAGTCCAATGATGAGCACCTGATACACATACTTAATGCTCGTTTCGCCTTATAAAATTATGAATGAGTGTAGTATAAGAACCTATATAGTGTTTATGAAGAAGATCCCTAGGCCAATGCTATTGAGCATGGAATCATTGATCCATCTATTGGTTGGGACTCTATATGCACCATCAAATTGAATCTTCCAACATGTAAAATCAAGTTCCTGAAAAAGGATGGACTCATATGGGATGTCAATTTATTGAGAAAACATTTTGGAGGTCAAATCGGTGGCCAAAATATATTCCAATGTTTAACCCTTTCCATCCTTCTAAAAACTAACCAGATGTCGAATTGCTGGAGGATCATTTCCCAACACACTAATCAGCTTTTAAAAATCATATGATTCATTATTTTTATTAGTAGATCCATGAGGGATAATGAGTGTATATCATGATGATACAAATAATTATGTAACTTCTATATGGAGAAGTTAATCATGAAACATATCTTCTTGATATGAGATTATTTGGCCTCAATGTTGAGGATCATGCCACCGAGATAGTTTAAACTATTATCGTTTCATTCTATTTTATTCTGGGTTATAATAGAACAAATTAATTTTTACTGGTTCGTAACATAGAATACTAGAGGGGTATGTGAGATGGTTGGAGTTATAACCGAAATTTTTAGAATAAAATTCTTGATTTCGTCAAATGTGGTCTTGAATTTCTCATCCCACTAGTAAACAATGCTTTTATCTAGGATGCTAGAAAATGACTTGAAATTTTTGGTCAAATTCATAATGATTTAGAATATGTAGAATAATTATCCTTGAAGGTCTTATAGGTAAAATAGGTTTCTTGGAGGAGGCATATGGCTAATGTAATTGATCTTCTCTTAGTCAATCTCATTTCATTTTTATCTGAAATAAAATATGAGAAATTCAAAAAGGTAACCCTAAAAAAATATTCAAGGGGTTCATATTTATATTCTATCATGGGAATAATCCTTATAATTTATTAAGATATCTTATATGGTCTTGATGAAGGTAGGATTTGACAAATTAATCATCCAATTACCATTCCACTAACATCCTGAGAATCAGTTTGAAGATGTGGTGCATGGCCCGCTGATAAGTGGCTCTTACAATAATTTGACTAAAAGGCATTACATGAGAGTATAAGGTATCACACAGTTCACTAAAAGTGGTATAATACTCATCTATGGGGGATATAATAGTTTGGTTTTATCCAAAATATCCATCCTTTAAAGAGATATCCCAGAACCCAAGTATGACATTGATTAGTATCTCTATCATTAGTAGGGAAAATCAACCTTTAGATAGTGGCGGTTGAGGTTTGGATATTAGATAGACTCTTATCTACCCATTATTTTTTCCATAACAATACTAGAATTCCATGTGGGGTTCTAAACTTACACGAAAATGTTGGATTTGATAATCTTATCAACCTAAACATTGACAATGGAACCATGATAAGGGTTGATTTTCATGGGAGACTTATTGAACCTATAGTGAATAACCAAGAGAACAAGAAAATTGAAAGAAAATTGAGGGTCTAGTCCTAGAATCTCATCATTTCTCTACAAACATACATCCTGATGTTGCTTGAGGATGGACATATACTGTTATTGTTCCTCTGGTGGAAGAGTTGCACGGATCATCATTAGCCTTAGATATGCTTCAGTTCCAAGGATAAAATGCTCATTATCGTCAAAGATGGTGGATATTCTCTATTCAAATGTGGGAGGAGAGTTTTTCGAATACACTTTGTTTCTTGAGATAGGTGAATCAGGGAGAGGATATGGCTCATCTGGGCCAGCTGGTTCGAGAGGAACACTACTTTTAGCTTGGACTAATGTGGAATCCTCACTGGGGGACTCCATCTCCCCTGAGGCCAGAGATATGTTGTTTATACTATCAATCCAGTCATGCCTTCATCCATAGGGTCCATTCGTTATTTCAATGTGATGGTTGTAGGTCAGTTTAGTTTTTTTAGATCGGCTCAGAGATATAGGTGAGTATGACATAAAATGGTATCCATGGGGTGAACATCTATCTACTTCACAGGGGTAGGGGTTTCTAGTATCACCTAGTCATGGAATGTGAAGGATTATGATGTAATTCAATGAAATTCCTTGTACATAAATGAAATGGAACCCATTTCTCCCAGAAATGAAAAATGTAATTTCCCAAGCCTTTTTTCAAGGACCTTAACAAGCTAATTATGATGAATAAAGAATTATCCAATTTGGTCCATGGGCTTTCTACAAAGGTGGTGTGATTAACATCATTGTCCTAAAATTTATTATCCATTCTCTTAAAATATCTAAAATATAGTTAGAGGGAGTCATAATGGTATATGGGATACACATCACCTTGAATCAATCATATGCAACCATTAATGGGGTACTTGAGGCATGGGTTATAGGAGGAGGGGAATCCAACATGTAGATGGATCTAGGGTCTACCCATCAATTCGTTTCTTATATTATCCTAAGATACAACCATGAATTTAGTGTTTTATATCATGAATGTAGAGAACCTAAGAATGAGGTACATGGACATTACATTACTTTAGCGGAATACTTACTACATAACAATAACAGAAGCACAATGACCGTAATAGTTTAGTGTCTTTGGGAACGTGGAACGTAATCTTCTAACCATGGTGAAAGATCTTCAACATCTCCCATAAAGATCTTCCCCTTTTTTCTTACCTAAAACCTTTCTTTATATCCTGGGGAGAAGAAAAGATAAAAAGGGTGAGTTAAAATGCTCAGTAAGGGTAAGCATGGATATAATAAAACATACCATATACATTTGAACTTTAAAAAAACATTAACATAATGTTTAAACATCAAAAGCTTGAGCAATGACATAAAACATGGAAGTATGTAAGGAATAAATCATAAAGAACCATTAAGAATGATAAAATATCATGAGAATAGAACATGTAATTGTGGCAACCATTATGCACATGATAAGAATTCCAAATTATCCAAGGCATTGCTGCTAAGACCATCTTAGTGGACAAAGTCCCTTTCTGAATCGAGTTCACTCCTCATTCCAGTCCTGAATTACTGAACCGGTTTAACTTGCCATTCCAGCCATTTCTATCTCATGAGATATAAATCATTACCCAATTCTTTGTAGGGAGATATAGGTCCCACCCATCTCATAATGAAATCATTTTTACTTGTGCCACAAAATAAACATACATCATTCATAATAACCCAATAAATAAAATGGGTTTCATAAACATCAACCCATCATCACATAATCCATATAAAGGAAATGGATATCATTTTCATAATAGTGAAACAATGTAAATCATAGAGACATTATACTTGAAACATACACATATGAAATAATTTCATTTTAGATGAAAAATGGTTTTGATAAAACACATGAAATAAATTCTTGAGGAAAATATCCTTTCTTATTCAAAATCATTTTCTTTTCACAAAATGTCATGCAATTTTAAATGAAAGAGATTTGGTTAAAAATATTCATGAAATATTTTTGAATAAGCTTCTTGAAAATAAGGCTTTATAAAACCGTAAAAATCCGTTCGTGCAGTATAATTTAAAAAAAACATTCTTCACATACTTTTGCCGGAAAAGTCAAAAAGTACCTCGTATCGTAATCAAAAGAAAATTCCTTACATACCATGTAGTAAAAGTCAAGAATGGGTAAAAAGATCTTTAAACATACATGAAAATTCTTTTATAAAACATGTACATGGATTATAGAAATAACCCAATTAAATACTTACGAATAAGAAATCTCGGATAAAAATAAGATTTGCAAAATTATCGCTTACCTTAGGTCTGATTTGCTTCGTAAGTGTCTGAACCTCCTGTATAATGATTTAAATAATGTCATTGAATTATTTCAGAATCATAATCATTGTTATGATATCATATATTGTTCACTTATTATTTTATATTAGCCGTTCTTTTGTAAATTCCTTGTTAAAAAGCGTTTTGGGTAAAATCGTTTCATTTGTCATCCGTGTTTTGACTTGAAATTATTCATATGATTACTTAGATCATGATTAATTAATTCTAGAATATAAAAAATGATTTATATATAATATATATTCAGAGTATACATATATATAATAGATCATTAAATGGAAAGAAATACAATGTTCATGGAGACGGTAGGCCGTACGTACGCATGAACGCTGTTTTCGTTTCCTTATTGAGTTGAATGGAATTATGTACATGAAATACATATATATACACATAAATCCAGTATCATTATTATGTCATATATTTCATTATTATTTATTATATATACTTTATAATCATTCATGAATGGTTAACGTGGAGAATGAATCTCATCGCGTCGTGGAGACGGTAGTTCGTACGTACGCACGAGCGATGATAACGTTCTCATGATCGTGGAATTGTATTGGAGTGTATGTATACTATTTCAGAATCAATATCACTTTACAATAACCATATATAGTTATTATTTACACCATTATACCCATCCAAGTAAGGTGTTGGTGGAAATAGATTACACCACAGCGTGGAGACGGTATTCCCTACGTACACACGCGCAGTGATTACGTTTTCTGTAGGATGGATAGATGGTGAAATAGGGTTGTTTCATAATTATAATAACATATCTGTATATTAGTGATACTGATGTTATTACATCATAGTGAAACAAACTAATAAGAAGAAGTGTAGGAAGAAATAAAGATGAAAGAATCGGTAACGGACATTACCTCTTCTTTGAAGCGCCTCTTTGATTCCAACTCTTAGGGCACTAAAATTGGACTTTGAAGAAGACCAAGACCTATAGGATGTTGATAGGGAAGTGGAGAAGACAATTTTTCAGGGCTTGGCTGAGCTTGAAAGCTCAATGTGGTGTGAGGAAGAGAGGGAGGAGGTTCCCTTTTATATGGAAGGAGAGGGGCACCTTTGGAAAAACTAAAAATATTATTTTATTATAAAGTCATATTTGGGTTTTAATAGCTCCAAATTGAGTTATTTAAAAGCTAAGGTGGGGAAGGGTCGAAATACTCCCATAAAATAGAATTTAGACAAGTATAGGTTCCTATTTTATCCTTATCATTTATATTTAACTTTAAGTTAGATAATTTTACTTTTACCATGTCTTTTTGTGTTCTTACACTATAAGGTTAATAAACATACTATAACTAGCCAAACGAACCCAAAATTGCTTATTATTAATATATATAACCTTATCTAAGTCATTTGGCCGAACCTTAGTTTTTTTAGGAACAAAATAACAATTAATAATATAATATTTGTTTTAAAAACAATTTTATGTCAATTTTGACACTATTTAGTAATTGATTTTTGTGAAAATCATAACAGAATGATTAGTTCGAACAAAGTTAATTAAATCAACCATAACATGTAATATTAACCTATAAATTTAGTTTAATTCGTAAAAAGTCTGAAATTACATTTATTTAGGTATTTATAACATCAATTATGTCAATATTTCATTAATAAGATAATTACTGCATCATCGTTTTCTCATAAATAAATTAAATTATTTAATGTCTCAAAATTACAAATAAAATACCATTATGTACTAAATCTCTTTAGCTTTCTAATTAATATTTATAGTCGAATTTATCTTATGTATAACCCTATATTAAAAATTATCTACTTATTAAACTTTGATTTTAACTATTTTAACCCTTCTTTAAATAAATTAATAATAAATGTCCTAATCTAATCCAAGTGGGGCTAAATGGTCATATTTTATTCCTAAGGTTTTTTTGGTCGAATTAAACATATCCAATAGAATTAGGACATGTGTTAGGGTAATAATAATATCATTTTCACCCCTAATTACCCTATTTACTTTTAACCGTGGTAAAAAAAATAAAAAGTTACTATTCACCAAAAATTATTTTCATCTCATTGAACCACATTTTACATACTGACATCAACCGTGTCTCTCGTATTTTTGAAATTCCACTCATAGAAGCGGTAAAATTAATTTTTAGGAAAAATTCATTTTTTTAACTAACTCTTAGTGGTTTCACTATTCATAAAAAATGAATGTTTCCAGAAAAATACCAAACGTTAGGCCTAATCTATATTTGATATTATGAAATCAAAAATGATGTCTATTTTACGAAATTCAAAACATATCAGTTGCATTAATTAATTTAAAAATTAATTCCCATTGTCAAAACAAATAGCGTGTTCTTAAGAGATAAGAACTATCAAAAGATTGACACTTGTTTATGTCTGGTTTAAATGTGAAATTACATCCAATGACCAACATTGTATTAAATTGTAAAAATATATTCTAAATATACTTTAAAACCAGTCAAATTAATAACTTGTCACTATTAATTATTTTTATTAAAAAGGTTGTTTTTAATTAAAATTTAGTAATTTTCACTATTCATCAGAAAATGAAAGTTATCCGAAAAGTACCAAAATTTCACCCTAAGTTAATTTCGATATTCTGAATACAAAAATGAATTCCATTTTGAAAAATAAAATTTACAAAATTTCAAAAAGTGGTTATTACAATTCATAATGGCTAGTTTTAATAATATTTTAATTGCATATCATTATTTAGTGAAACTCGGTATAGCGTACTACACACGCTATCGAGGAAGGTCGCGATTGCGTGTAATGCAAGGCAAGTCAAGGATACGTGTTGTGCAAGCTAAATTTGGTGTAGCGTACAACACAAGACATTAGTGAAATTAAAAAGAATATTTGTCAAAAAATCTCGGGGTGTCACACTCTACCCCCCCTTAAAATGAATTTCGCCCTCGAAATTCGTCGGAGGTATAAATGGATTTCTACTCGAAATTTTCTCTAATAGAATCCCACATCGTAAAAAGGAATACCAAAACCAAAAAAACAAAATTTTGAAATGTAACGGTTACCTAAATAAACTAATCACTGGGTTTCCACATAGGTGAAAATATGGATATGGAAGAGAAATCTAACCATCATGTTCTGATCGAGAGTGGTAGATAACATGGCTATGAAATAGCCAGCAATCACAAATCCATACATTTGTGAAGATCTAAGGTACCATCTGATTCATCATATATAAGAGCACAAGGACAAAATTTTTGGTTTTCAAGATCATTTCCCTAGAGTTGATGATATTGGAATTAGAAGAAATACTTTCGTGATTTTTGTATAGTCTCATCATTGGTCATTCTTTGGAAAATTTCCACTTCATCTCTTAAATAAATGAATTTGAATTTGTTATTCATGATGTGTTAGCAGATCATGTGATAGAACGATGGGTCATTCCATCTGTCTCAAAAAAAAGGTTCGAAAAGTTATCAAAAAATACATTTGTCCCTCTGTAGTGAGATTAATCATATATGGTTCATAAAATGGACTTATACTTCATATATCATACTGCGTAATATAATAAAACTAGATTCTACTAAACAGGGACTTCCTTTAGGCCAGTGGTAGGTGATAAAGGCCAGTCGTACTTCGGTTGTGGGTTTGATTCCCACAGCCTTGTCCGACACGATGGGTTGTCGCACATCCTATAGGTTGTCCTTTTTCTAAAACTACATTACTATAAATCCCATAAATAATATCAAAAAAAACATCTATCCTTAAACAATACTAACTTATGTCCAACATAATCCATTCCAATCTTTAGGCTTATCCAAAATAATGTTGTCTAATATCATATTATAGTGAAAATGATTACCAAAGAGTTCATACAACTAGCATGTTAATACCATTGTTGATCCCTATATATTATGAGATATGTCTTGTTGGTCACATTTCAAACATTCGAAGGCCTTAATAATTTATTCTCTTGAAAAATGAATACCCATTGAATCTTAGTGAAAACATGAATGCTTCAAAAGTTAACTCTTTCCACATTCCAAAATCCAAAAATTCTATATACCCAAACCATGATATAACCTTCTCCTTATATCAGTCATGAGCTCATGAATATTATCAAACATTTAATTTTCCCCTTATCCCTTCATTATGAGCATAACATCTATTTTCCAAAAATATCTGAATAAACTTTCATGGTTACTAATACCATTAATCATACACATTTAGAACATAGGAAGGACAATAGTGTAACAATCCTTATATGTCTCTTCATTCCATAGAACCTTGAGATTACTTATACAACATTACACTTGATAAACATGTAATCATTCCACTAACTTCTTAAACCATTGACCAAGCTTCAACAATTCATTCATCTCACATATCATTTATAGTATCTTCATCATCATCAACATAAATACTACCCATACGACCGTACTGATTCTCTTCATGAGATTTTCCCATAGGGCATTGGTTTTCATAATTCCCATACATTCCAAATTTAAAACATTTAATCATAGTTGATGTCGTAGTAATACCATTATCCTTCTCTATGGTGTTAACTGAACCTTTTCCTTTACACTTATTGGATTTATGTCCTTATTTTCCACACCCAAAGCATCTTCGAGTTCCTTTGAATCAATCTCCTCGATGCCTCTTGCCACATGATTTACATGAGTGAAATTGAACTTTCTTTCCTCTATGATCATCATGAACCTCCATCTTCTCTTATTATCTGAGTCGGGAAACATACCAAAGTTGAGATTATTGATCATATTAGGATATTTCTGATTAGGAATAATAATGATGGTTCGACTTCCAAATCTCGTTTAATTTGGTTTCTTATGAATAATATCATTCCATTGTCTGTCATATCCTCCATTATCATGAATCTTCATGTTTCCAGCCATTTTCTAAAACCCAAAAAGAATAGTGTGAGAGGAAAATATCATGCTAGGGAGAACAACATAGTAAAGTGGGAGTAGCCTCAATATCTTACATCTTAGGTAAAATTCTAAGATCCTTACCATATTTCTAGGAATATATCCTATACGTATACTTATCTTTAGGGACATCCCTAAACATACCTTAGAAATATCTCTAACGTTTTCACATCCTAGTTTCCAAAGGTTGACTAAACCATTCCTATGATACCAACTGTAGAGACCCTAAGCTTGACGTATATGGAAATTACATTACTTTAGCGGAATACTTAATACATAACAAAAACAGACATACAAGGACCGTAATAGTTTAGTGTCTTTGGAAACGTGGAACGTAATCTTCAAATCATGGTGAAAGATCATCAACATCTGCAATAAAGATCTTCCCCTTTTTTCTTACCTAAAACCTTTCTTTATATCCTGGAGAAAAGAAAACATAAAAAGGGTGATCTCAAATGCTCAGTAAGGGTAATCATGGATATAATAAAACATACCATATACATTTGAACTTTAAAAAAACATGAACATAATGTTTTAACATCAAAAGATTGAGCAATGACATAAAACATGGAAGTACGTAAGGCATTGATCATAAAGAAACATTATGAATGATAAAATAGCATGAGAATAAAATATGTAATTTTGGAAACCATTAAGCACATGATATGATTTCCATATTAGCCAAGGCATTGCCACCAAGACCATCTTAGTGGACAATGTCCCTTTCTGAATCGAGTTCACTCCTCGTTCCAGTCCTGTATTACTGAACCGGTTTATCTTGTCGTTCTAGCCATGTCTATCTCATGAGATATAAATCGTAAACTAATGCATTGGAGGGAGATATAGGTCCCACCCATCTAATAATTAAATCATTCTTACTTGTGCCACAAAATAAACATACATCATTCATAATAACCCAATAAATAAAATGGGTTTCATAAACATCATCCCATCATCACATAATCCATATAAAAGAATTTGATATCATTTTCATAATAGTGAAACCATGTAAATCATTGAGACATTATACTTGAAACATACACATATGAAATAATTTCATCTTAGATGAAAAATGTTTTTGATAAAACACTTGAAATAAATTCTTGTGGAAAATATCCATTCTTATTCAAAATAATTTTCTTTTCAAAAAATGTCATGCAATTTTAAAAGAAATAGATTTTGTTGAAAATATTCTTGAAATATTTTTGTGGAAGCTTCATGAAAATAAGGCTTTATAAAATCGTAAAAATCCGTTCGTGCTGTATAAGTTAAAAAAACATTCTTCTCGTACTTTTTCCAGAAAAGTCAAAAAGTACCTCGTATCGTAAACAAAATAAAGATTCCCTACATACCGTGTAGTAAAAGTCAAGAATAGGTAACAAAGAAATTAAACATACATGAAAATACTTTTATAAAACATGGACATGGATTATAGAAATAACCCTAGTAAATACTTACAAATAAGCAATCTCGGATAAAAATGAGATTTGAACAATTATCCCTTACCTTAGGTCTGATTTGCTTCATAAGTGTCTGAACCTCCTGTATAATGATTTAAATAATGTCATTGACATATTCCAGAATCATACTCACTGTTATGATATCATATATGATTCACTTATGACTTTAGATTACCCGTTGTTCTGTAAATTCCATGTTAAAGAGCGTTTTGGGTAAAATCGTTTCATTTGTCGTCCGTGTTTTGACTTGTAATTATTCATATGATTACATAGATCATGATTACTTAATTCCAGAATATAAAACACGATTTATATATAATATATATTCAGAATATACATATATATAATGGATCATTAAATGGAAAGAAATACACCGTTCATGGAGATGGTAGGCCGTACGTACGCATGAACGCTGTTTTCGTTTCCTTATTGAGTTGAATGGAATTGAGTAGATGACATACATATATATACACAGAAATATAGTATCATTATTATTTCACATATTTCATGATTACTTATTATATATACTTTATAATCATTCATGAATGGTTAACGTGGAGAATGAATCTCATCACGTCGTGGAGACGGTAGTCCGTACGTACGCACGAGCGATGATATCGTTCTCATGATCATGGAATTGTATTCGAGTGTATGTATACTATTTCAGAATCAATATCAATTTAAAATAATCATATATAGTTATTATGTACACCATTATACCCATCCAAGTAAAGTGGTGGTGGAAATAGATTACACCACGGCGTGGAGACGGTATTCCGTACGTATGCACGCGCGGTGATTACGTTTTCCGTAGGATGGATAGATGGTGAAATAGGGTTGTTTCATACAAACAAAAACATATCAGTATATTAGTGATACGTAAGTTATTACATCATAATGAAACAACCTAAGAAGAAGAAGTGGAAGAAGAAATAATGATGAAAGAATCGGTAACTGACATTACCTCTTCTTTGAAGCGCCTCTTTGAGTCCTCCTCTTAGGGAACTAAAATTGGTCTTTGAAGAAGACCAGGACCTATAGGATGTTTATAGGGAAGCGGAGAATATAATTTGGCAGGGGTTGGCTGATCTTGAAGGCTCAAAGTGGTGTGAGTAAGAGAGGGAGGAGGTGCCCTTTTATAAGGGAGGAGAGGGGCACCTTTGGAAAAACTAAAAATATTATTTTATTATAAAGTCATATTCGGTTTTTAATAGCTCCAAATTGAGTTATTTCAAAGCTAAGGTGGGGAAGGGTAGAAATCATCTCATCCAAAAGAATTTAGACAAGTATAGGTTCCTATTTTAAACTTATCATTTATATTTAACTTTAAGTTTGATAATTTTACTTTTACCATGTCTTTTTGTGTTCTTACACTATAAGGTTCATAAACTTACTATAACAATCCAAATGAACCCCAAATTGTTTATTATTAATATATATAACCTTATCTAAGTCATTTGGCCGAACCTTAGTTTTTTTAGGAATAAAATAACAATTAATAATATAATATTTGTTTTTAAAACTATTTTATGTGAATTTTGACACTATTTAGTAATTGATTTTTGTGAAAATCATAACAGAATGATTAGTTCGAACACATTTAATTAAATAAACACTAACATGTCATATTAACCTATAAATTTAGTTGAATTCATAAAAAGTCTCAAATTACATTTATTTAGGTATTTATAACATCAATTATGTCAACATTTCATTAATAAGATAATTACTGCATCATTGTTGTCTCATAAATAAATTAAATTATTTAATGTCTCAAAATGAAAAATAAAATACAATTATGTATTAAATATCTTTATCTTTATAATTAATATTTATAGTCGAATTTATCTTATGTATAACCTTATATTAAAAATTATCTACTTATTAAACTTTGATTTTAACTATTTTAACCTTTCTTTAAATAAAATAATAATAAATTTCCTAATCTTATCCAAGTGGGACTAAATAGTCATATTTTATTTCTAAGGTTTTTTTGGTCTAATTACACTTATCCAATATAATTAGGACGTGTTTTAGGATAATAATAATATCATTTTTACCCCTAATTACCCTATTTACTTTTAACCGTTGTAAAAAATAAAAAGTTACTATTCACCAAAAATTATTTTCATCTCATTGAACCACATTTTACTTACTGACATCAACCGTGTCTCTAGTATTTTTGAAATTCCACTCACAGAAGCGGTAAAATTAAGTTTTATGAAAAATTCATTTTTTTACTACCTCTTAGTGGTTTCACTATTCATCAAAAAATGAAAATTTCCAGAAAAATACAAAAAGTTAGGCCTAAGCTATATTTGATATTATGAACTAAAAAATGATGTCTATTTTACAAAATTCAAAACATATCAGTTTCATTAATTAATTTAAAAATTAATTCACATTGTCAAAACAAATAGCGTGTTCTTAAGAGATAATAACTATCAAAAGATTGACATTTGTTTATGTCTGGTTTAAATGTGAAATTACATCCAATGACCAACATTGTATTAAATTGTAAAAATATATTCTAAATATACTTTAAAGCCACTCAAATTAATAACTTGTCACTTTTAATTATTTCGATTAAAAAGTTTTTTTTAATTAAAATTTATTAATTTTCACTATTCATCAGAAAATGAAAGTTATCCGAAAAGTACCAAAATTTCACCCTAAGCTAATTTCGATATTCCAAATACAAAAATGAAGTCCATTTTGAAAAATAAAATTTACAAAATTTCAAAAAGTGGTTATTACTATTCATAACGGCTAGTTTTAATAACATTTTAATTGAATATCATTATTTAGTGAAACTCGGTATAGCATACTACACATGCTATCGAGGAAGGTCGCGATTGCGTGTAAGGAAAGGCAAGTCAAGGATACATGTTATGCAAGCTCCTTTGGGTGTAGCGTAAAACACAAGACATTAGTGAAATTAAAATTAATACTTTTCAAAAAATCTCAGGGTGTTATACTCTACCCCCCCTTAAAATGAATTTCACCCTCGAAATTCGTCAGAGGTATAAGTGGTTTACTACTCAAAAGTTTCTTTAATAGAATCTCACATCGTATAAAGGAATACCAAAACCTAAAAAACAATGTTATGAAACGTAACAGTTTCCCAAATAAACTAATCACTGGGTTCCCACATAGGTGAAAATATGGATATGGAAGGGAAATCTAACCATCATGCTCTGATGGAGAGTGGTAGATAACATTGCTATGGAAAATCCAGCAATCACAAATCCATAAATTTGTGAAGATCTAAGGTACCATCTGATTCATCACATATAAGAGCACTAGGACAACATTTTTGGTTTTCAATATCATTTCCCTAAAGTTGATGATATTGGAATTAGAAGAAATACTTTCTTGATTTTTGTATAGTCTCATCGTTGGTCATTCATTGGATAATTTCCACATCATCTCATAAATAAATGAAGTTGAATTTGTTATTCATGATGTGTTAGTAGATCATGTGATAGAATGATGGGTCATTCCATCTATCTCAAACAAAAGGTTAAAAAAGTTATCAAAAAATACATAAGTCCATCTGTAGTGAGATTAATCATATATGGTTCCTAAAATGGACTTATACTTCATATATCATACTGCTTAATATAATAAAACTTGTTTCTACTAAACAGGGACTTCTTTTAGGCCAGTGGTAGGTGATAAAGGCCAGTCGCACTTCGGTTGTGGGTTCGATTCCCACAACCTTTTCCGACGCGATGGGTTGTCGCCCAGCCTACAGGTTTTCCTTTTTCTAAAACTACATTACTATAACATACCATAAATAATATAGAAAAAAAACTTCTATCCTTAAACACTACTAACTTATGTCCAACATAATCCATTCCAATCTTTAGGATTATCCAAAATAATGTAGTCTAATATCATATTATAGTGAAAACGATTACCAAAGAGTTCATACAACTAGCATGTTAATACCATAGTTTATCCCTATATATTATGGGATATGTCTTTTTGTTCACATTCTAAACATTTGAAGGCCTTAATAATGTATTCTCTTTAAAAATGAATACCCATTGAATCTTAGTGAAAACATGAATACTTCAAAAGTTAACTCTTTCCACATACCAAAATCCAAAAATTCTATATACTCAAACCATGATATAACGTTCTCCTTATATCAGTCATGAGCTCATGAATACTATCAAACATTTAATTTTCTCCTTATCCCTTCATTATGAGCACAACATCTATTTTCCAAAAATATCTTAATAACCTTTCATGGTCACTAATACCATTAATCATACACTTTCATAACATAGGAAAGACAATAGTGTAACAATTCTTATATGTATCTTTATTCCATAGTACCTTGGGATTACTTATACAACATTACACTTGATAAACATGTAATCATTCCACTACCTTCTTAAACCATTGACCGAGCTTCAACAATTCATTCATCTCATATATCATTTTTAGTCTCTTCATCATCACCAACATAAATACTACCCATACGACCGTACTGATTCTCTTAATGAGATTTTCCCTTAGGTCATTGGTTTGCATAATGCCCATACATTCCACATTTAAATAATTTAATCATTGTTGATGTCGTAGTAAAACCATTATCCTTCTATATGGTGTTAACTTAACCTTTTCCTTTGCTCTAATTGTATTTTTATCCTTCTTTTCCGCACCCAAAGCATCTTCCAGTTCCTTTGAAACAATCTCCCCGATGTCTCTTCCCATATGATTTACATGAGTGAAATTGAACTTTCTTTCCTCAATGATCATCAATAAACTCCATCTTTCTCTTTTTATCTGAGTTGGGAAACTTACCAAATTTGAGATTATTGATCATATTATGAGATTTCTGATTAGGAATAATAACGATGTTTCGAATTCCAAATATCGTTTAATTTGGTTTCTCATGAATAATATCATTCCATTGTCCGTCATATCCTCCATTATCATGAATCATCCTATTTCCATCCATTATCTAAAACCCAAAAAGAATAGTGTGAGATGAAAAAACCATGCGAGGTAAAACAACATAGTAAAGGGGGAGTACCCTCAATATCTAACATCTTAGGTAAAATTCTAATATCGTTACCGTGGTTCTAGGACTATATCCTATACGTATACTTTTCTTTAGGGACATCCCTAGACATAACTTAGAAATATCTCTAACATTTTCACATCCTAGTTTCCAAAGGTTTACTAAACCTTTCCTCTGATACCAACTATAGAGAATCTATGCTTGACGTACATGGACATTACATTACTTTAGCGGAATACTTAACACATAACAAAAACAGACACACAAGGACCGTAATAGTTTAGTGTATTTGGAAACATGGAACTTATTCTTCTAATCATGGTGAAAGATCTTCAACATATACCATAAAGATCTTCCCCTTTTTTCTTACCTAAAACCATTCTTTATATCCTGGGGAAAAGAAAACATAAAAACGGTGAGCTCAAATGCTCAGTAAGGTTAAGCATGGATATAATAAAACAGACCATATACATTTGAACTTTAAAAAAACATGAACATAATGTTTTAACATCAAAAGCTTGAGCAATGACATAAAACATGGAAGTACGTAAGGCATAGATCATAAAGAAACATTAATAATGATAAAATAGCATGAGAATAAACAATGTAATTGTGGAAACCATTTAGCAAATGATATTATTTCCATATTAGCCAAGGCATTGCTGCCAAGACCATCTTAGTGGACAGAGTCTCTTTCTGAATCGAGTTCACTCCTCATTCTAGTCATGTATTACTAAACCGGTTTAACTTGTCGTTCCAGCCATGTCTATCTCATGAGATATAAATCTTTAACCAATGAATTGGAGGGAGATATAGGTCCCACCCATCTCATAATGAAATCATTCTTACTTGTGCCACAAAATAAACATACATCATTCATAATAACCCAATAAATAAAATGGGTTTCATAAACATCATCCCATCATCACATAATCCATATAAAAGAATTTGATATCATTTTCATAATAGTGAAACCATGTAAATCATATATACATTATACTTGAAATATACAATATGAAATAATTTCATCTTAGATGAAAAATGGTTTTCATAAAACACTTGAAATAATTTCTTGTGGAAAATATCCTTTCTTATTCAAAATCATTTTCTTTTCACAAAATGTCATGAAATTTTAAAAGAAAGAGATTTGGTTGAAAATATTCTTGAAATATTTTTTAGGAAGCTTCATGAAAATAAGGCTTTATAAGACCGTAAAAATCTGTTCGTGCTGTATAAGTAAAAAAACATTCTTCTCGTACTTTTGCCGAAAAAGTCAAAAAGTACCTCGTATCATAAACAAATTAATGATTCCCTACATACCATGTAGTAAAAGTCATGAATGGGTAAAAAGGACATTAAACATACATGAAAATACTTTTATAAAACATAGACATGGATTATAGAAATAACGCCAGTAAATACTTACAAATAAGCAATCTCGGATAAAAATGAGATTTGGAAAATTATCCCTTACCATAGGTCTGATATGCTTCATAAGTGTCTGAACCTCCTGTATAATGATTTAAATAATGTCATTGAAATATTTCAGAATCATACTCACTGTTATGATATCATATATGGTTCACTTATGACTTTATATTACCCGTTGTTTTGTAAATTCCATGTTAAAGAGCGTTTTGGGTAAAATCGTTTCATTTGTTGTCCGTGTTTTGACTTGTAATAATTCATTTGATTACTTAGATCATGATTACTTAATTCCAGAATATAAAACAAGATTTATATATAATATATATTCAGAATATACAAATATATAATAGATCAGTAAATGGAAATAAATACACCGTTCATGGAGACGGTAGGTCGTACGAACGCATAAACGCTGTTTTCGTTTCCTTATTGAGTTCAATGGAATTAAGTATATGACATACATATATATAAAAATAAATCCAGTATAATTATTATTTCATATATTTCATGATTACTTATTATATATACTTTATAATCATTCATGAATGGTTAACGTGGAGAATGAATCTCATCACGTCATGGAAACGGTAGTCCGTACGTACGCACGAGCGATGATTTCGTTCTCATGATCATGGAATTGTATTGGAGTGTATGTATACTATTTAAGAATAAATATCACTTTAGAATAATCATATATAGTTATTATTTACACCATTATACCTATCCAAGTAAGTTGGTGGTGGAAATAGATTACCCCACGGCGTGGAGACGGTATTCCGTATGTACGCACGCGCGATAATTTCATTTTCCGTAGGATGGATAAATGGTAAACTAAGGTTGTTTAATAATTATAATAACATATCTGTATATTAGTGCTACTTATGTTATTACTTCATAATTAAACAACCTATGAAGAAGAAATATAAGATGGAATAAAGTTGAAATAATCGGTAACAGACATTACCTCTTCTTTGAAGCACCTCTTTGAGTCCTCCTCTTAGGGCACTAAAATTGGACTTTGAAGAATACCAGGACATCTAGGATATTTAAAGGGAAGTGGAGAAGATAATTTGGCAGGGTTTGGCCATGGTTTAAGGCTCAAAGATGTGTGAGGAAGAGATGGAGGAGGTTCCCTTTTATAAGGGAGGAGAGGGGCACCTTTGGAAAAACTAAAAATATTATTTTATTATAAAGTCATATTCGGTTTTTAATTTCTCCAAATTGAGTTATTTTAAAGATAAGGTGGGGATGGGTCGAAATCCTCTCATCAAATATAATTTAGACAAGTATAGGTTCCTATTTTAACCTTATCATTTATATTTAACTTTAAGTTAGATAATTTTACTTTTACCGTGTCTTTTTGTGTTCTTCCACTGTAAAGTTAATAAACATACTATAACAAGTCAAAAGAACCCCAAGTTTTTTATTATTAATATATATAACCTTATCTAAGTCATTTTTCCAAACCTTATATTTTTTAGGAAGAATATAACAATTGATAATATAATATTTGTTTTAAAAACTATTTTATGTCAATTTTGACACTTTTTAGTAATTGATTTTTGTGAAAATCATAACCGAATTATTAGTTCGAAAAAAGTTAATTAAATAAACAATAACATGTCATATTAACCTATAAATTAAGTTGAATTCATAAAAAGTCTCATATTACATTTATTTTGTTTTTAATAACATCAATTATGTAAATATTTCATTAAAAAGATAATTACTGCATCGTCGTTGTCTCATAAATAAATAAAATTATTTAATTTCTAAAAATTACAAATAAAATACCATTATGTATAAAATATTTTAAGCTTTCTAATGAATATTTATAGTCGAATTTATCTTATGTATAACCCTATATTAAAAATTATCTACTTCTTATACTTTGATTTTAACTATTTTAACCCTTCTTTAAATAAATTAATAATAAATGTCCTAATCTCATACAAGTGGGCCTGAATGGTCATATTTTATTAATAAGGTTGTTTTTGGTGGAATTAAACTTATCAAATAGAATTAGGACATGTGTTAGGGTAATAATACTATCATTTTTACCCTTAATTACCCTATTTACTTTTATCCTTGGTAAAAAAAGTAAAAAGTTACTATTCACCAAAAATTATTTTTATCTTATTAAACCACATTTTACTTACTGACATCAATCGTGTCTCTCGTATTTTTTAAATTCCACTCACAGAAGCGGTTAAATTATGTTTTATGAAAAATTCATTTTTTTAACTACCACTTAGTGGTTTCACTATTCATCAAAAAATGAAAGTTTCTAGAAAAATACCAAAAATTAGGCCTAAGCTATATTTGATATTATGAACTCATAAATGATGTCTATTTTACCAAATTCAAAACATATCAGTTGAATTAATTAATTTAAAAATTAATTCCCATCGTCAAAACAAATAGCAAGTTCTTAAGAGATAATAACTATCAAAAGGTTGTCACATGTTTATGTCTGCTTTAAATGTGAAATTACATCCAATGACCAACATTGTATTAAATTGTAAAAATGTATTCTAAATATACTTTAAAACCACTCAAATTAATAACTTGTCACTATTAATTATTTCGATTAAAAAGGTTGTTTTTAATTAAAATTTAGTAATTTTCACTATTCATCAG
Organism: Viscum album; assembly: GCA_963277665.1. NCBI lineage: Eukaryota > Viridiplantae > Streptophyta > Magnoliopsida > Santalales > Viscaceae > Viscum > Viscum album. The sequence goes on from OY728157.1 coordinate 2,015,121,544, forward strand.
AAAATGAAAGTTATCTGAAAAGTACCAAAATTTCACCCAAAGCTAATTTCGATATTACGAATACAAAAATGAAGCCCATTTTGAAAAATAAAATATAGAAAATTTCAAAAAGTGGTTATTACTATTCATAGCAGCTAGTTTTAATAATATTTTAATTGCATATCATTGTTTAGTGAAACTCAGTATAGCGTACTACACACGCTATCGAGGAAGGTCGTGATTGCATGTAATGCAAGGCAAGTCAATGATACGTGTTGTGCAAGCTCCTTTTGGTGTAGCGTAAAACACAAGACATTAGTGAAATTAAAAATAATATTTTTCATAAAATTTCGGGGTGTTACAATGAAACCAAACTCGGTATTCAAATAGATCCTACAAAATGATCTATGCTCTATCTTATAATAAGATTGAGTTTTCATATTAGAGGGAAACGTGTTTCTTTTAGTGAGTCGTAGCCTGGGTAGCATTCTAATTGGGATAATACTGATCCCAAAACATGTTTTGACCAATATTTATAGATATTCACACCATTTTATTGGACGGTTATTTATATTAGGCGTATATTCCCTTGAACGAGGGAGTTCACATCTTATCTAGAGATGTAATTGATTTATTAACATTCTGCTTGCTCGAATTCCTCATCATAGAAGGTTTATATGGATACAACATATTTTATAACTATTGGAGATCTTTACATATTATTCAAGGGATTTTCACATATCTATTTATATGAGGATGTTCTGGAGGATTGTGGAACGTTCAATTATTCCAGTAAGGTGCTTTTACACATTGTAATTCCATTATAAATGTGTGTGTCTGCCAACAGGGTGTTACTATTTATGAAGGTTGACAAAAGATGGTAGTGGATGAACAAATGGATTATACATTGTGTTGTAAATTTCATGCCACTTATCAGATAACTCACCTCATAATATTATGGGTCGACCATCAGCTGGGTAAGGTCTAACTTTAGCTTTACATGACTGATCATGATGGAGTTGTGGCTATTTGTCCTGGTCAGTTAGCATGGTCAGCTGTGGTAGTGAGTCCAAAAGTGCAAGCTAGAAATATTATTACTATGGATCTCTACAACGAACGGATTTACTGGTTTCATTAGCATTAACATAATTTCTTGAAACATTAACCTAATCAATCTATATGTTTTGATGAATTTGACCATTTCATTAATGAAATCAGCCAGAGGAACTCAGAGGGAATTCCTGATATTCATCATAATTGGGGTCCATTGATGGATCTACCATATTGACTATATTCATGGTGGCATACTTCAAGACATTTATAATGTAATCTTCCAATGCTATGTCGAACCAGGGAATGAACTCTAATTTTGGAGCCACAAAATTGCTAAGAGTATGGGATTAATTTTGAACGAATTGGGGGTTTTCTTTCCATTTCACTATCATTGTCTACACTTTTGAGATGTGGAAGGTTGTGATAGGTATACAGAAGGGTCATCCATGAACTATGAGATAACTTCAGGAGGTTTGAAATAGACTAAGAATTCACGGATGATGACATGGGAATGAGAAACATCTCTATGAGACAAATATTCAACATACATCTGAATACTATAGTTGGAAACATTTTTTCATTCACCTTATATAATTATATTAGTCTCACTATATATTTGGACCACCTGCACTATGAGGTTTCTCAACTTTAGGATACCATTTTACACTTCATCCCAAAGCCAATATTTAAACACATATCATTTTTAATGTTATTTATAAGGATATTATTGTAAAGGATATGTTTGCGGAGATCATTAAACTTGGATTCATGGAGAATGATGTACATTATAATGTTTAGAATCCCATGTTAAATGGAACTATGAAAATATACAAGACCTTATGCATCCTTGAAGAAGTAATTCTATTTTTCTACATGGGAAAGGATCTTTGGGAGTTTTCCGTGACATGGAAATGTAGTTTGATGAGAAGTCAGGGATACATTCCCTCAATGGGGAATATTTTCTTGGTGAGGTGGTGCCTGCCAGTTCTATACTAGATGGGGAAAGCTAGATGATGATATTGCACGGAGTGAGGAACTGCTGGAGGAGGCTCCATCAACTATATTAGCTTCGAGGCCTTTACCTATAATGTGATGTCAGTCTCCACCTTTGTAATTATTCTTATAGAATCTAAGAATGGAAAAAAACATGCATGAATGGCCTAATGCAATCAATCATCAAGGAACATGTCCTAATCAAAGAAATCATGGAACCTACCTAAGAAGTTTGGAATGATGAGGGTATGGACCAACTTAGTCTTGAAATTTCCCATTCATATCATCAGCAGCATCTCTTGGGTAAGTGGCATGTCAAGTGAATATATGAGGCCCTTCCACTGGGTGATGAATTTCATGACATGATCATCAAGAAGTGTCATGCAATTGAAGAGGTCTATAATTCATGTATTTCATATAGTCTTGATAAACTGGTAGATAAACTATCTATGCAATTCTTTGAAATCAATGATAGACCCAATGGGTAACTAGTTTTACCAGATGATGGCATTACCTTATCATTTTTGTACAAAACATTGGATCTTTGTGGCCTCCTACTACTCTAGGTTTCCCAACATAGGCACATAACATGAAATTAAGTGGTCTAAATGTTCTAATTTCTTTCTCATCATTATTAATGGGGATAAAAAATGTTTCCCAAAATCATAGAGTTATCTCATTTCATCTAACAATTCTAGATAAGGATTTACATCAGGTGGTATCTATAAGGACTTATCCATAACATAACTTCTTATAGTTAATTTTGACTTGATTGTATTCTATTTCATTCCAAATAATCATTTATGTCTATTGTTATAGAGAACTCATAAAAAATATTACATATTAAACTCGTACATTATAAGAGGACACATACACTCAATATACATTTTTTCACCAATGGAAACCCTTTTAAAATAACATATGATTGCTTTTCAAGAATCATCTTCAATACATTCGTCATAACATGTTATTTTTCATTAAAAATCCTAAGACCTATGAAAAACATTTGAAAACAAATGTATGAGCACAAAAAATAGTAAGGAATATAAAATAAAACCATTAGACCATCAATATTTCAAACTCATGAAAATATTTTCTCTATATCGTACTTTTCACCCATAAAACAAAATCTCTTTAACATACTTCATGAAATCCTAATATTATAATAAAACTCCTAGAAATCATAAATCATAAAGGTAACTTGTCTCATCCATATCATACATACACTGTAAATTTCCTATCTTCCTAGGGATTAACCTTCATAGTTACATTTGGAATAACCATCACAATATATTCCATATATCACATTTGATAAATCTTATCGTTTAAAACCCTCTAATTTAGAAATTAATTGGAGAGTTATCACAGGCTCGCCCACCTTCGGTATATCATGGGACCACCACAATTTTTTTTATCACATAACCACCTATAAAATGCCCATTTACCATCGTTTCACATAATAGATTCCAATTATCAACATTATACTCATTAAATATTATTTTCAATCAAAAGAAATAATTTCATGATATTGAAATTGTCATTCTATTATCAAAACCATTTTCAATAAAAAAACATACACATAAATGGATTTATTTATTTATTTTTCTTTTGAAAACATTAACAAATGTAGATTAAGACATATATTATGTAACATTTATGGGCGAAGAGATGTCATTTAGGACGTATATTTGAAAAAAATAACATTCATTTTTTTCATTTTGTAGAGAATATATATTCTTTATATAAAAATATTACTTTTGGAGACATTCAATGAAATTAAATATATTAATAAAATTTCTTATATAATCCTTCTATATACATATAAATAAATATGAATATTAATTTCATTGAGAAGAATATTTGATAATTAAATCATTAAATGTTCAAGGAGTCCCATACCACATTAAACATTTAGATCTTAATATCCATGAATTAATACATATTAAAAAATAATTAATAACATTATTATAGATAAAATATGGATATGAAATGTCATTGTGTCTCTATATACACCTTATAAATCTATAATGTGCGTATTATCAAAAAATTCCTCAATGAAAGGACATTGAGACAAAATTTATTACCATGAATCTGACTCATCACGTACAATATTTATATTCCTAAATAATAAAATTATTTTAATTTATACATTCATGATAACATTTTCAATGTTTCTTATTCTTATTATATCACTTATTAATATGTCATAAAAATCATATAATTATATAATTCCATATTAGATGTTTTGTCGATAATCACTACTTGAGTTGAAAATGAATATAGTATGATGTCAACAGTCCAGGCGGTAATAATTCCATAATCTCCAGAATAATATGCATGACATAATTATAAATTTTATATATCAATTATACTTTTAAATCTATTTATTAAATTTGGATATAAAAAATGAACAACGTTACAATCATGGTAACGGTAAGTCATACATACACATGAGTAACATTTCCATTTTTCATTTTTCATAATAGAATTAAGGTAATTATTATTTTTTATTTTTAAAATGGTAATAATATTATTAAAATAATAATAATAATTTAAATATACTTGTAAAAATAATACATGTGATGTGGTATATAGAAACAACTCACATCACTTTGGGGAGGCGATAGTTCACATGTACGCATGAACGATGTTACCATTTTTAAGTGTATGAAAAGAAAGAATATAATTGATATATTATTTTTTTTATAATGATAAATATATCATTAATATCATATATAAAAATTAATTTCATGTTTATAATCAGTATTTTTAAATTGTATTAAAAATAAACATTATCGGTTTGCGAGGCGGGAGTCCGCCGTACAAAACAATGAAAAGTTTATTAACCATTTAATGGAATGGGAGAAGGATTTAGGTGATGGTAGTAATATAATAAAATGTAACTATATTTGGGATAAGTTATTTATTATATCATAATGGTTGGAGGACATTATAAGGATGTATAATAATGAATAAAATAGAAACACTTAAATAAAAACATTTCCTTTCCTTTGGATGATCGCCTTTCATAACACCTCAACTCCATTAAAGAGGTGTTATAACTAAAATAATTCCTAAAGAATTTGGGGATATATTATTTTAAGGATTTAAGGGAAATATTGTACCAATAATAATTCTTTTTATGTGTTAGTATAAGAGAATAATTGGTACCTTTTTATAGGATATGGGAGGGGCACCCTTCAAAACACTTAAAATATTTAATTAATAAAAATTTGATTTCAATTCGAGATGGTCAAAAAATAATATTTTCTAAGAAAACAATATTTTTGGTCTAATAAACATCACAAAATTAAAATTCGACACATTTTGAATATGTTTTAATACCTATATTTTGGGTTTAACCATTATTTTACCATTTTTAATCTTACCATGATATTTTTTTATTTATATATTGTGGATTAATTTAAATATCATAACATGACATAATACCCAAAAAATTAACATTTATGACATATATTGACTTTTAATAACAATTTTTTGGATTCTTATATCTTTATAAATTTAATATAATTTAATAAAACATTATATATTTTAAAATACCAATAGTATAAATTTTGACACGATTCATTTCTTGATATTTAAAAATATAATAAGATAAATATAAGTTCAAAAAAATAAAAAAAAACATCAAAACCATGTCAAAATTATATATCAACTTCATGGATGGGATAAATTATGTTATATAATTTGGATTAACATTTATAATATCATTTTTGGATTCTTTCTTCAATAAAGAAATTAATACATCATCTTTGTGTCACTATTTAATATAATTATTTATTTTCTAAAAATTATAAATAAAATACCATGATGTAGGTAATCTTATCTTATTTATAATTAATAACTATACTCAATGATATCACTTTTATAACACTGTATTAAATTTTTTAATGTATTAGAGACATGATTATGGCATCATTGTCTTTATTTCCAATAAAATGATTATATGTATCATAATAACATCCTAGGGGATCAATGTGGTCCTAAAATAAAAAAAAGGGTGTGCATGGTTGGGATTCACTCATATGATTATATTAGGATAATTTTTTGGGCAGTTTATTGTAATAATATTATTATTTATAACTTTAATTACCTGATTTACCCTTAACTCTGCAAATTAAAATAATAATATAGTTACTATTCATAATATCTAATAGAATACCTATTTAAATAACATGGAACTTATGATTCAAAATAAGGAATAAATTATTCCAAATTCAAAACATAGTTTTCTCAATAATTAATTTAATATTAATTACCATTTTCAAAATGACAAAAATTTTTTATGTAAAAATCATTTAACGATTGATATGTGTTTATATCAAATTTCACATTGAAACAAACTACAATGAAACAAAATTGATTAAAATATCAAAAATTAATTAAATTATACTTTATAACATACTAAAATTATAATCTAACTATATAAATAAATTTGATGAAAAGGCATTTTTGAATTAAAATGTCGTCTTTTTAACTATTCATTATAAATGTATCTTATTAGAAAAATTGAAAAAAGATAACCAGAGTAAATTTATATTTCCCTATTCAATATAATAACTAATTGTTTTTTTAATATAACTTATAATATTGACTTAATAGATTTAATTAGGGTACTCTATTAAAAGGTTGTTAACTATATTTTAAAAAATATTTGAGATTATATGTTTCAAATTGGATTAATTCTCATTTTAAGACTCTATATTTTTTTATATGTAATAAAAAAGAATAAAAGTTTTTACGAACAATATAGTTACTTTTTTTCCGTCCCAAAAATTCAACAACTATTAAATCACTTTCATTTTAAATAATAATATTAATAATGTTTTATTTTTCATTATATCTCATTCTTCTCTGAATCAATAAAATTCAGAGAAATCCATTGTTGGGTGTTAGGCATACTATCGAAAAAGAGTCCCCTTTAAACTAAACTTAATATATATTTCATATATATTCATATATATGAAGAATTTCTATTCTAAAATTACATAGGATTTTAAATTCACTCCCCCCCCTTATTGGAAATTGCATTCTAGAAATTTCAATTCAGAGTCGGTAGCTAACGTATGAATTTTCAAAATGCCTTTATTGAAAACCTACATCGGAAATAAAATTAATAAAAAAATTTGTTTAAAAGAAATAAAGGGTATTATAATGGTCACATGAGATAACACATACTAGTATTCAACATATGAAAACATTGATACAGAAGAAAAACTAAGAATCATGTTCTGATCGAGAGTGATAAAAAACATTATCATGAAAAAATGTTAACAATCAAAAATCAATAAATTTGGGATGGGTTAAATGGTTTTAGAGTTCATTGTTGGAATGTAAAAAGGAAAATTTTTTGTTTGAAGATAATTTTCAAAATGTTTAGGAATTATTTTTCATTCTTAACTAATAACATAAGGAAACATACATACTTTACAAGTAGAGTTTCATCCATTAATCAAATTCCACAAAAATCTCAACTTTTTCTCCAAACAATGAGTATTTTTTATTAATTATTCATACCTGAAGCACTATAATCAACATCTAAAAACTCACATCAACCTGAAATTGTTAAATATCTATTTCTTTAAACATTTAATCATTAACCAAAAACATTTTTTTACAGTCTTAGATATTATCACAAAAAATAATCCTTTATAAGGAGGATTACATTTAATCTCTTAAATTTAACTATAATACCCAATGTTCAACAAAGAAAATTCAACAAATAATTTTATATAAAATTCCTCAAAAAAATCAAAACATATATTGAATCACAAAAACCTAAAATAATGTGATCACACAAACATCCAAGATGACATTTATCTCCAAATAGAATCTTATACTATTAATGTCTCATACCAAAAATTAAATGCCTTATTAATTCATCAATATATGTTAACCATTTCCATAAATATAACATAAATCACCATAATCCAAAAATAAAAATCATTTATTATTCTATATGTATTATTCAACTTTTACACCTCAATTAAAATCCAATTGTATTATTTTTTTCTTTAATCATACAAAATTCCCAAAATAGTAATTGTCTTCAAAATTAAAATTTATCACTTAATCCCCAAATCATTTTCAAATTGCATGGTTTTCTATTTGATAAAGTATATGTTTCCCAAGTCAATATATTCATAATCCATAAAATCATTTAACTAAAAAATCATACTTAACATGGACTTTGCGTAGGCCGGTTGTAAGAGATAATGCCTTATAGAACATTGGATGGGGGTTGGATTCTCACATCCTTTTCCGATGTGATATGTTTTCACATGATCTTTGTGTTTCCATTTTATAAAACATTATAATTATAAAAACATTACAAAAATGAAATAAAATCATCAAAATTAACCATAACATATTTTAACCTCAATGGTTATTCTATTCCTTCATTATTCATCGCAAAACGTAATAACCCATGTCTCCCTCAAAAATAATAGTCTCTAAAAATAATGGTAGTCACCAAGAAATTTCATAACATATGCATCAAAATGGATTCAAATAAAATAAAATTATGATAATCCTTTAGCCTATAATCTTAGGGTGATATCCATAACTCCAAATAAAATATCATAATCTCTAAAGTTGTATAAACACTTCACTAATACCAAATATAAGGTCTTCCCCTTAATATATCTTATTATCATGAATTTTGACTATAATTTATTATATTTATTTCTCAAATATCATGTAGGTATATAGTTTTAAAGGATTGGAAAAAAATATTACATAGTAAACTCATACAATACAAGAGGCAACATAAACTCAGTATGAGTTTTTTTTCACCCAAGGAACCCCTTTAAAAATAAAACTTGATTTCATTTCAATACACATATTAAATACTTCAATAATAGAATATTATTTTTACATACCTATATTAGGGCCTATAAAAAACATTTCAAAATAAAGGATGAGCACAAAAATATCATTAAGTAATATGAAATAAGGAATCAAACTGTTAGTCTATGAATATTTCAAAATCATGAAAACATTTTCACCAAATCATACTTTTCACCCTTAAAACATAAAATCATTAACATACCTCAGGAAATCATAATATTATGGTAAAAAAACATAGAGATCATAAAACATAAAAGTAACGTAATTTATCCATATCAAACCTAATTTTTAGATTTCACAACTACATATGGAGTAACAGTTATGGTTACGTTTGGAATACCCTTCACAGTATATAAACTAAATCTCTTAGGAAAAACCTTATATATTACTCTATCACATTTACCAATGAATTAAGGAGCTATCACAGGGTCACCCGCTCTCAGAATATCATAGAACCACCAGTATTTGGTTTATCACTTAACTAAACATCAAATGACCGTGTATAATCATAACATATAAATGATTGAAATTATAAATATTCCATGCATAGAATTTATTTGAAATAAAAAGAAATAACTCAAGATATTAAAATATACAATACATATTCAAAACAAACCCATGAAAAATACCCAAAAAATGAATAAGGTATTTATGTTTCATTTAAATCATTAATTCTTGTAGAGTAATCCAAATAAAATGCAACGGGTACGGCTGTAGAGAAGTCGTTGTTGCCGTGTACATTAAAACAGAATACATTCTTTTTATCATTTTGTAAAGAATATAAAACACTTCATACTAAAACAATAACATTTAAAACATGGAATGATATTTAAAATAGACATAAAATGTCCTATATAATCCTTTTATGTCCATATAAATAAATATGTAAATAGATATCATGAATAAAATGATTTCATAATTAAATATTTAAACATTTAAGGTGTATCATACCACATTGAACATTGAAATCATAAAATCCATGAATTAATACATCCAAAAAAACAATTAATAACATTATTATTGATAAAATGTGCATATGTATTTTCATACTAGTCATATATATACCTTATAAAATAATAAAGGAGCATATTATCATGAAATTCCTCAAAGAAATGAGATTGAGATAAAATCCTTTACCTTGAGTCCAAATCAACACGTAAAATATTTTTATTCCTAAATAATAAACATAGCATAATTTCAAATTTCGTGAGAATATTTTTCATTTGTATCATGCCTTTTATATCACTTATTATCATGTTATAATTGTTACATAATTATTTTACTTCATATTGGTTGTTTTTCGATAATCTGAGCTTCAGTCGAAAATGAAAATGGTATGACATCAATAGTCCATGTGGCCATAATTAAATAATATCCAGAATAATATTTATGAAATAATAATCACATTTATATATCAATTATAAATTTAAAATCCATTAATTAATCTTGGATATGAAAAAGGTGAATGTTTCAACCATGGAGACGACAAGTCGTACACACACAAGAGTAATGTTTCCATTTTTCATTTATCATTATAAAAATAAGTTAATTGTTATATTACCTTGAAAATAATGTTTATACTATTATTAATGTCATAATAATTATTTTAATATTTTTAAATATATTTCATACATGTGATGTGGTATATAAAAATTATTTATATCACTTTGTGGACGTAATAGTTCACACGTGTGCACGAAGGACGTTAATATTTTTATGTGTGTAAAAGGTAAGTAAAAAAATTGATATTTATTTCTATTATAATGATAAATATTTTATTAAAATCATATATAGACATTAATTCCTTCATTATGATCAGTCTAGATAGACGGTAATGAAATATGAACTATATCTATTTGCGATGTTGTATTCTGCCATACATACAAACAAATAATTCATTTCCCATTTTATGTAATTGGAAAAGGATTTAGGGGATTTTATTAACCTAATGTCATCTAAATATATAAATTACAATTATTTTATTATGTCTTCATGGTTGGAGGATATTTTAAGGATGTGGAGGATGAAATAAAAGAGAAACACTTAAATAAAAACATTACATTTCCTTCAGATGATCACCTTTAATAACATCTTAACTCTTCTAAGGATGGGAAATGCATTAACTAAGGCCAATAAATGTGGGGAAATATTTGAGAAATAGTTTAGGGTTGATAATTTCCTATACAACATTATTTGGAAGTGTGAATATTAGAGAATAATGGGTTATTTTTTATAGTATAGGGGAGGTGTGCCCTTGGAAACTATGAAAATATAAAATTAATATAAATTCTATTCCACTTCTAAATAGTCCTAGAAAAAGATATTTCAATGATAAGATGATTTAGGGTTTAATACTCATCATTTTAACAAAATTGTATAGTTTTATAATATCTTCTAAAAATTATTTTTGGTTTAACCATTATTTTATGTTTTTTAATCTTACTGTGATATTATGTTATTTACACATTGTGGGTTAATGTAATTACTATAACATGTCAAATGATGCAAAAAGACCCGATTATGACATATTTGGACTTATCCTAACCAATTAGATAAATCTTATATTTTTATTAATTTATCATCATTTAATAAAATATTTTATTTTTTAAAATACCAATTTTGTCAATTTAGAAACTATTCATTAGTTGACTTTTAAAAATTCAGAATGGGAAGATAATTTTGAACCAACAAAATTAAATCCTCAAAAACATTTTAATAGTTTCTATAAAATTCATGGATGGCATAAATTATTTCATATAATATTTATTTTAATATTTATAATATCATTTATTTGATTAGTTAATTATTTAAGAAATTAATACACCATCATTGTGAAACCATTTAATTTAATTATTTATTTTATAAAATTTATAAATAAATTAACATAATACTGCTAATATTATCATGTTTCTAATGAAAATTTATAGTCAATGATATCACTTTTATAACCCCATGTTAAAAAAAATTAGTTATGAGAGACATGATTATGATATATTGGTATTTATTTAAAATAAAATGTTTAAATACTTCATAATCACATCCATGTGTCTCTATGTGGTCCTAAAATCATCAAAAATATTTTCATGGTTAGGATACACTCAGAAAATTAAATTAGGATAAGTTTTGGGGTAGTTTTATATTATCATAGTTCTAATTTTACCTTTAATTACATTATTTACACTAACTATTGTAATTAAAATAATTACTTAAGATAATATTCATAATATCCAAAAAAATAAAAATGGACAATTTAAATTAATTTGACCTTATTATTAAAAATATTAAATCCATTTATCCAAATTCAAAAGGCATAATTTGCAGTATCTAATTTGAAATTATTTATCTTTTTCAGAATACAAGTTTTTAAAAAAACTATCAAAACATTGACATATGTTTATATCAAATTTTAATGTGAAATTACATTCCAATGGAAAATTTTAATAAATCATAAAACATTATTCCTAATAAAATATAAAAGTATTCAAAAGGATAATCTATATACAAAAATAAATTAGACCAAATGTCGGTTTTGAATTAAAATGCTGTGCTTTTTGAGTATTCATTAAAATTGAATTTCTTCATAAAAATTCATAAATAAAACCAAAGTAAATATTTATATATCGCATCCAAATAATATGTTTATTTTTTCAAATATATCTTATATACATGAAAAAAACAATATTTAAAAAGGGTACCCCATCAAAAGCTAGTAAACTAACATTTTAAATTATAAGAATATTTTATTGTTAAAATTGTATTTATTGTCATTTTAAGTATATAAAATTTATTATAAGAAAGTAAAAAAATTAATAAATTTGTGTAAAAATAATATAGTTATTTCTCTTCATTCTCACAAATACAATAGATAGATGATGACTATAATTTAAATTTATTATTTTAATAATGTGCTATTTTTTTGTATATCTCAAAATTGTGTAAAACATAAAATTTTGGAGAAACCCATTATTGTGTGTCCGGTAAGATATCGAAAATAGTGTCCTATTAAAATTAAAGTAAAATCTAATTAATAAACATTAATATTTGTGAAAATGTCTTATTTTATAACTACATGGGACATTATAGTATCATTATCTGTCACGTCTCTATGGCTTTGAAGTGAGAGGTGAGAGATGATTTGAAATCAAAATAGAGGGGGTTTATATTTTGATTATGATCTGTGACCACTAATGAATTCAAAGGCACCTCAACGTGTTATATAGGCTTATCATCTCATGGAGTTTCTCGATCTGGTTCCCAAGGAATATTTCCATGCTTCTTGAGTGGATTTAGTGACTCATATATTGTTTGCATTCAATACACTCTAGTGTCTACTTTATCGAGATATGAAAGAACACCAGAATCAATTTGGAGAAACTCGCCAAGGGGAATTGTGTATACCCCTTGTGAGGAGGAATAAGAACCTATTGTGGAGTTCCATAATCATCGAACCACTCCGTGTGGAATTCATTGATGATCCTACTATGATCTGTGAATTTTTGGAACAAGGGGGAAATTGTGGGATTGACCTCTGAAATGATTTAGTGGGATCCTTTAGTCCATGTATCTAAATTTACAGGTGGGTATGAACAACTATATAAGGGTTCACATGATAGTGCACTTACCCAGGGGTTAGTTTCCTTTTGTAGACCCCGCGATGGTGACCTAATCGTTAGAAAACACATGATCAACCATATTCACTATAATAATAACTAGAGCCATATCCCAAATATCAATAGGTATGTATGGTTGATATAGGATAGGTTTGAAGTGGTGTTATGGGTATTATCCCCGACCTCGGATATGAATGTGTGGGGATGCTTCATCCATGATTTTTTGGATCATTGTGAAGCTATTAACACATATCTTGTGGTGGTTCAAGTGGTATTTTGTTGATATAGGGTTTTGAGATACTATGAGTGATTTCACATCAACAATATTGAACTACTTATCATTGTCATCAAAGTGATCCTAGCTTCCTGAACATACCATCTAACAATTATAGAGGTGAAAACACATCATCCAGATCATCTGATAGAAGAAAAAACTTATTCCTTGATGAGGGATTTTGGGATTTCTACTATGGAACCCACATTCACCTAGAATACCACTAAAGGTTGATTATAAGTAAATTTATACCCCCATTATTTCTCATTAATTAGAGGGTACCCAAATCTAGGACATCCTAAGCATCATTTGGCACTTTCCAACTGATTGGTAGTGACACTGTTGTTCATCGGTGTGGATGTGGGTTGGCCAATAGAGGAGCCAATGAGTGAGTCAACTGTTCATTTCACCCTGGTTCATCTCTCGAGGGAGGTTCATGGGACATCATTACATCCATATGTGACAAGTTTATCACCACTAAATCACGTGTGATTTCAGTGGTGCTCATTGGTGACTCAACATGTCACTCTATATCTATCACAGTCCAAAATAGTTCTTTATGATCTCATATAATGGTAGAGAAGGAATATAGACATGATAAAGATGTTCTAATGATGAGCCCATGGAAGGTATCCAAATATCCCCCCAACTACATGTACATGTCAATGGAGTTGGGGATTCCTTAAATCTCATCATCCTGGATTAAAAACATCATATATTATTCTCATTAATCAATATCTAATGTTGATGAATTTGGTGAATTTTCCATCATTGGACCACATTCAACCATAAAATTTACAAAGCGGTCGGTATTCCCAATAATATAGAACTTCCCCTAACTTTTCCTTCGATAGTGGTGGCTCATACGTTTCCCCTCAGATGTTTCTTCAGGGCATGTAACTACATTGGAACTAGGAGGACCTCTGTGTTGGTGCATGATAGGGCAGTGAGGGCCTCCACTTTAATTGGTTGGGATATAGGGAGGGCCTCTGTATTAGATTCTATTGGAGTATGGAGGTCCTCTTATTTAACTTTTATAGAATTTAGGAGAACCTACACTCGTTATATTGAATAATTAAGTAGGGACTCTACTTTGGTCGATGGGGATATGTGGAGAAATTCCATGCTGGCCCGTAGTAACATCACGGGAAGGACATAAGTAACACGTGGGTTTTTTGTTTTATCCCATTGTTCTGGTTTATTTTTTTTCTTGAGTTTTATCTCATGTTTGGGGTGTGACATGTTTAAATTTTGATGAAATAATTTTTTTACCTTTGTTCTCATGGTCATTTCTTAGTTTCCTATGAGGGGATATGTTTAAAAGTCTAGTTTTTTTGTCATGGTAGTAGGTGGCATAGGTTTATTGTACGGTTAGAGGAATCTATGGGGATTGGCCAAGGATACAATGATTATTTGGGTTGGTTTCTATGGCATGGTGCATGGATTGCACACAAATTTTGTAAAACATTGTTGAAAGTGTGTGTGAAGTTTCTATCTCTTAGTAGAACCAAATAAAATTTTTTGCACATAGATTAGCAAACCTTATGGCCAAACCATTCAAGCTACTCAGATCTGAAAAATTATGAAATGACTTTTTTACCTTCTAAATATTTTAACCCCAAAATACCCATTTCCTTCTTCCCCATGTTCATGTGACTCAATGGAGGATTCTCCCCCATCTCTATGATTCACCCTCCCTACATTAGTGTTGATCTAGGGGTTTCATATAGGTTTGGGGCTTGGTCTTTAAAGTAATCTTCTCTCATCTTATCCCTCTTCCTCTTTCTCCAATTTTATTTGGAGATATTCTTGTCAATCCGTTTTATAGATTTAGGGTTCATGTTTCCCTCTATTTGTGTTGGCGGGATTTCTTGTTTATGATCTCCCTTGGTTGTCCATGTCTCATAGAACCAAGGTAATATTTTTTTATATGTTCATTGTTGAATTTTCATGAGTTTGAGGTAGGTTTTCCTCTTGAATTTCCCATTAACATTAAGATATATTGGTTTCTTGATTTATGATACTTCCTTTGATAAAAAATAGGGATGTTTGAACTTTTGAATTTTTATTTGTTGTGAAATGTAGTGATTTCTTCCTTATATTTTGATAAATGGAGTACTTTTGTAAAATATTTCACACCATGTTTTATATGAAATCCCCAGTTGGGTTTTGAGGGAATTTTATGGTATGTAAAGTTTTTTTGTATTTTTAAACTTGTAATTGAATATGAAAATATTTTTTGGGATTCTTGAATATGTTTTCATTTTTTTTTGAAAATAGAAAGAAGATTGATTTTGACTTTTGAAAATGGTTTGGCATGTGTTGGTGATGCATGTACCTTTTAAACGTTTTGTATGAAAGTGGATTTATCATGAATACTTTATGTGAATGATTAAATTCAATTTCTTATAAAAGTTTTTGAGTGGAAAATTATTTATTTATGCCTTTTTTGAATTTTGGTTTTGGTTCATCTAAATGACGGTTTCTTAAAATATGATTGATGTCCTATTTGGAACATTGTGAAATTCATTGTCATGAAACCTCTCTTTAGATGATTATATTTCCTTATTTATGTTTACAGGAATTTTTTTACATATTTGGGAATCCTTGTGATCCATTTATGTGATTGGGTGGGATGTCCTCAATGTGGAATCCTCATGGCCCATTTACATTGATCGGAACGGGTGATCCTCAGTGTGGAATTCATTGAGATCTATTTATTTATGGAGTAATATTGTTATTGTATATGACTCAAGGTAGTGCATGTTGTGTGAATTAATATATTTTATATATGTTATTGTGATTGGATACTATTGTTTCATTGGTTGACTCACCAACTTTATACTCTTGACCTGGAGGCCTAGTATAGTTATTAAATATTCTGAGAGTGGTAGCTTTATTAATTATTATTATGCTCTGACTAGTGGCCCATAGAAAGTAATAAGATATGTTTGTATATTATTTATATAGGATAGTATCCCTCATTCAAGAAATTTAATGTGTGATCATGTATGTAAGAAAAATTAGATTTCACAGAGTGAGGACGGCTTTCTGGGATGAGTCAATATGTATACTATGATTGGGATTATTAAAGAGATCCTATGTTCTCCGAGGTTTATCTCTACATAGTTATCTATAGAATATGGTTTAGTTTCACTTGTTTTTTTTACTCATGTGTTTTATACTTCACATTTCCCTTGTTATGAGATTATTGTTATTTCATCCTTGAGCATCATGTAGTGTTTTTTAAAATTTATAAATGACATTCAACTGTTTTCGAAAATGGTTTGGAATGTGCTTTGCATTTTTCATATCCATTCTAAATAAAATTCTATTAATCATTTAAAATTTTTGAGGATATTTTTTGGAAATGTGTGTGGGTTTAAATTGAAATGGGTAATGAAATGTTATTTTCATTAATGAAAAAGTTTAAAAAAAATCTTACTTATATATATATTTTTTAAAACATGAAATTAATGTTTCTTTTATTTAATGGAAGTGCATTGTGAATATATTATTTGTGAATGAATACTGATTTTTAATACCCACAACTATAGTTACTTCGTGTTTTTATCCTGTGGTGTTATTTTTAGTTTAGTATCGATCACTGTGGTCAATCTTTGGTCTTGGTATCAGAGACTATACATTAGGGTCACATGGAGATGTTGTGGTCATCAATCTTAATTTTTCTTAATTATTATTATTTTTTGTATTGTTAGTTTCTCTTTTAATATAATGATCTGTTTTAATATTATATATATATATATATATTGGGATTCCCTATATATTTATGTCTTTGTGTTTATTGATTTTTGTTTGCAAAAATCGTCTTCTAAGTTATCTAATGATTTCAGGCACTAGTTTCCAACATGGGAGGATCAATAATTCCTCGGGTCCTTTCCATTGATCAACTTGTGTGAACGGTTTAGGGTCAAAGAGTGATTGTTCATGAAACAATGGTATGATAGATGGATTTTTAGTTATAGTACCTCTATTTTAGAGTGCCCTTTTTATTTGGTATTCCATTGTATATGGGGTTAGATTATCGAAACATGGTTTTCATGTCTAGGGGGTGTCTGAAAAAAAAATGACAAAAACATGATTTTCCATGGGAATTCATCTTCCTTTTGGTTTATCCATTTCTTCTTGGTAGTTTTCTATTTAGGAAATGAAAATAGAGTTTGGAAAATGGTATGAGTGAGCTCATAGGGCTAAGAAAACCATGTGGAGATGGGGATATGTTCTAATAATACTCTATGTGGTTGTGGTGTGATTAGCATATGGCTGACAACCACGTGGGCAAGTCACCAATCTGCACTAGTTTCCCCTTATGAATTATTTTGGGTATTCCAAGATTCTAAAAAAATTATATCCCTCATATTGATATTATGAAAATTTGATTTTAAAGTAGGAATAGTTTGGTTTTGAGAAGAAGTAAAATGAGTTTTCAGAAACAATTTGAAGAAAATATTAAAAGGTGTATTTTTGTAATCTAGTTTTTTGGTAAAATGGGGTGTCTTTTATTGAGATTAATTTTTTATAATCAAATCCAAGGGTTTTTCAAAATTTATTGTTTTCAAATTAAAAATTTATCCTGAAAGGGGTTTATAGAATTTATTTTAAATGAGATAGAATGAGGGTTTAATCAATTTATTTTTTAATTAAATGATATTTTTTGAAAATTGGATATGTTTTGAAATGTATGAATTGAAATTTTTTAGTTGGGATCAATTATATTTTATATATAACAAGATAAAATTAGATAAACTGTGAATCTTGGAAATGGTATTTAACTGAGTGGTTAGTGATCCTTTTGATGAAATCTTGAAATTTTAAATGGGATGTGAATTGAGAGTGTGAAACAAAGGGTTGAATGTTTTCATGTGAAAAGTGGAAATGTTTTGTTTTTACCCTTGGTATTCCCTTGAGTGATCAAATTCATTGATATGTGTGGGAATTTAAAGGGATTAATGTATGGGATGATGAGTTTTTGGATTGGCATGAGTGGTTGGGTCCTGGGTTGGCACAAAAATGTCCATGTGAGTGAGGATTTAGATGATACCATTGGTGATTGTGAAACCCACAATATTTTATTCATTCCAAAAATGTTTTATCTAGAAGTTTGAGATGTTTTGATATCCAGTGGCTATGTGGATTGTTTTAATATGTTTTGGAAATGTTTTTTATGTAGTATTTTTAGTTTATGAACCCTTGATGATGAGTTGGTTTTGATTGATTACATAAATTAAATATTTGATAGTGTTTACCCACAAAAATATTTGATGGATATTCGGGGTGTGGATATGGGTTGTTCACTATTATAAAACCTTATATTTGATCATTAAAAGGATATCCTTATCTTGTTACAAAAGTAAAATCCACCTTTTTATAGTCAAGAGGATCCTCTTGAAGTGGAAGAGTGGATGAGGAAAATTAATATTAAATTTAGTCTCCTTGACTCTTCGTAGTTGTTAAAGGTTATGGTTACTAACTTTCTTACTGAAGCTGTAACCTATAAGTGGTGGTAGTCTATTTTTCCAAACAAACCACTCGAAGATCTTACCTGGGAGTTCATAAAAGGATTTATTCATTTGACATTGTTTATATGAGGTAGTGAAGGGGATAAATGGGACGGAGATGTGTTGTCAACAGCAAGGTTATGTAACATTGATGGGGTTCTCTTATCAATTTCTAGATCCAGTTCTATATCGTTTGGGGATGGATACAAGCAATTTCTGGAAGGCTTGACTTCTTGAGAGATGGATTTATCCTGATCTATATTCATATGTGTTCATGTTTTTATTAACCTATTTTTTCATCAATGTCTGTCAATTCCTTCATGTGGAAGCTAGGCTAGTCAAAGTGCATGAGGAATATAGTCTGCATCTATTCATTTGAAGCAGTCAAGGGAATCATGTTAAGAGAAGGGGAAGCGACCTGAAGCTAATGGTGTTGTCCATGGAATTAAAAAACCTCTTAGTATTTCATTTTCTAAATCAATGATTGGGATAAAAATTTTCCTTCAAAACGGCAACCCATATCATAAGATTTCGTCATGTTTAAGTGCTCTAAAGACCCATCATGCATGTGGACACCTAGGAAACTTGCAAAAAGTTTTTCATGGTGTGGTAAGTAAGTGACATGGATCCTATTCATAGAATTAGGATGTTGTTCTTGTCCCATATTAATGTTCCTTTATATTTATTCCACCTTAGTTGTAATTGTTGTTTCCAGTGGTTCTTTTCAGTGTTATGTTTTCATTAAATTCTAAATGTGGGTGTAGTGGACCTCCTAAGAACTATTGTTTTAATGGAAGTGTTTTTTTATTTTGGAAAATTCTATATATCTCCATTAAATGATGTGATGTTTATTGTCGAGTGTTTTATATCAGTTGTTTGTCACTCAATGTGGATGGAAATTATGGGTGTGTAACCCATAAATCCCTATTTTGGTCGAGTGAATGAGTATTGACCAAGGATATTTAGCTCATGACTATGAGGAACTAGATACATCAAACCTCCAGGATCCATCCATAGTCCATGGAGTGATACTGGAATGTAGTTAGGAATCTGGGGGTGATGGACCATGGTCTAGATTCTATCTTCCTCCAGCGAATGGGGACCATTTAGGATTCATTGTGGTATCTTGTTATTCTTTAAAGGTGCTTTTTGGTGGAAATAGGTGTTGAAACCTTATTCTCTTATTGCGGTCCTTATGGATTAAAGAGTTCCTATTTTGTTATAAAGATGCATGGTTGAATATTTTTATTTAAATTTTCTTAGGTGTGATTTTTTAGTGGTGTGGATCTCTGTTTAGATTCATTTTGTAGTTTGAATTTGTGAATCGATTTTGGTTCTAGGCAGTAATGGGTAAGATTTGTTGTTCCCCCTTGTGATGGTTTTTTTTGGAAACTATGAATAATTATGGGTTATCCTGAAATGGGTTTTTTATGTTGTTTTATTTTTGTTTGTTTAATCCATTTTAATCTTAATGGTGGGGAGAACCATTGTGGAACTTAGTGAGGTTTCCTCTTGTTTTGATCAAAACAAGTTGTTTTTTTGGGGGGATCGCATTCTGGACTCTTCTGTTGGTAATTCGATTTTAATTCTGGTGTTGGTCTACTAAAAGGGGTTTTATTCTAATCTATTGAATATTGGGTTCCTCTCTATTTGGAGGAATGTTTGGATTTTGGAGTACACCTTATGGATTAATCTATGGATGGTTTGGGCTGGTTATAGATTGAGTTTTATATTGATTTTTTTGAAGTGGAAAGAGCTCCACATGTTTTTAATTGAGATGTTCTTGGTTCTATATTTTCGATCATGTAGTTGTGGGAATCCTTTTTCCCTGATCGATCTACTTGATAATTTTGTGGATTTTTTGGGGAATAAAATTTTACAGGGGGGATAATTTTCACACATGGGTTTATACTTTATCCCTTTTTTCAGGTTCATTATTGGATCTCAGTTTTCCTCTCAATTTCTGAGTCTGAAGGGTTTAAATTTTGAGGTGATATTTTATTTATATTTTGTTCCATGGTTATTCCATAGTTTCCTCATTGTGTTTTATTTTGGAAAATATGTGTTTTGGTCTTGGGCATTGGTGGATGACAGTTCACACACAGTTAGAGGAAACTGTAATTCTTAGCCCAAGAAACCATACTGCTTTGGGTCTATTTCTGAGGAATTGTTTGTGACTTGTGAATGGTTTTTATAATTGTGCCGAAAGTGTGATAGAAGGCTTTGTCTCTTGGAAAAACCATATCACATGTATTGGTTCGATTAGGTCACTCAAGAGGGGGTGAATTGAGTTCCTATACAAATTTATGTTTAAAATTATATTTCAAAATTCCCCCAAATTTGAAATTAAATTTACCTGTTAGACAGTAGTGAATTTGTAATAGCTTGAATATTCGAATAATTCCTCAAAAGGGTGATTAGTTCTCAGTTATATCAATTTTAAATTTAATACATCTTTCGAAACATACTTAATAATTAAATACTATTATAAACACTTTATACGACTAAATATTATAGTACCATTTAGTTTTTGTAAATATTTGATAAAACTAAGTAAAAAATAAAAGTAAAATCATAGAATAAATAAAAGAAGTGGTTCAGTATCAAGAGGAAACCTAATCATCTCTACTTGGGGATCATGTTCCACCTATCTATTTATGTCCACAAAATGTCTATTCCACACCCTAGTTTGAGGTTCACAATAGTACAGGGTCAGTCCAGATCACAAGGCCTCTACCACTGCTCTTGCTGGGTATAAACAACCAAGTCACACAACGACATCATCCAAACATATCTGTCAGAGTAAACATAGGAAATAAGCTATGAGTTGTTAGATATCATGTATCCTTAATTTTGATATATCATATACTGTGTTCATTACAGTCAGATACACACACTGATAAATTTTATGTTGAAAGAGCAAAACATTGCAAAAAAAATTGGGAATGTTTTTAGAAAGATCTGTGTCTCTTGAGATGCAGCTATAGACTCTTCAGATGTAGCTGGGATGTGGATTAAGTCTTCTTCTATAATTTTACACAAAAATAGAGTATCATATTCTGGTTCTAGGTAGAACTATGATTCAGTAGGTATAATCTCCTCCTTTGATATGCTGAGGGTGTTTTTTATTCAACGTACTATTTCATTGGGATTTCCTTGTATATTCTTCTTTTGTTCTCATGTTCACCATGGGTGGATGAGAGTCCTAAATGTTATTCTGTGTGTCTTAGATGTGGGAAGGCCACCCTTCTCTTCTCATCCATTCTAAACATTCTTCATTCCCCAAAATTCTTTTATATTTCATGGCCGAAAATAGCATGTTCTTATCACATTCATAGGTTCATCATACCATGTACTATCTTCTAAAAGTCATACAAAATATTATTAAATAATTTAGTATCATTAAATGACTCAAATATGACTGTTATAAATAATTTTAATAATTGAAAATTAAAACATTCTTTCTGTGAGTCATGCAATTGATGAGACAATCTATCGGTGTGTTTTTTGTCAGTATCTCCATATGTTAGTGACTCAACCCATCGATATGTCACTTTTTCTATCTTAAATTACACTGGTGACTCATTACATCGGTTAGCCATTTAAAATATCGATGATTACATAAATCAATAAGAGCATGCATCAGTAGGTCAGATGTATATTATTGTGTCATATGCATTAGCAAGTCAAATGCGTCGATGGGTAATATTGACTCGTAGGTTGTTTGTGTTAGTGAGTCATATGCATCATTAGTTCATTTTCATCGATGAATCATATACATCGGTAGGTCATTGGAATCGGTGATTCGGTTCTTCTATTAGTTTCAATGACTCATACATAGATAATTTTTGATGTTTTTTCAATCTTATAGTATAAAAAATTCAAAAAAAATTTAATACCCATAATTACATATAAATAATAATTTATAAGATTTTTTTATTCTTAAACAAACATAATTAGATATATGATTGAAATGAACTGATAAAAGAGATAAAAATTGACATAATTTAGAAGATGGAATGATGTAAGATACATGTTAATATATGACATGATTTGTGATAATTAAAACCATTATTTTCAGAGATAATTGACAACAATATCTTATGGGCCGACAACATAGTGGGCACACAGTTTACCAAACTGTGTGACCAAATCATGTGAGCTACCCAGATCATAATTTTTTTTGAAATAACTATTCTACCCTCTTAGAGAATTAACCCCGTCATTCCAATTTTAATCTCCCCTGGTTCATGTATCCTAACAGAGGATTCCCTCCCCTTCTCCAAGCTTCTTCTTCCCTCCCTTGTTGTTGTTCTGGGTGTTTATTCATTGTTTTGGTATAGGTCTTCAAGGTGATCATATCTTCTCTTATCCATTTTCATCTTTTTAATATTTTATCTTGACATCCTCTCCCCCATGGTCTTTTGTATGGATTTTTCATTTTTATTTGGTTTATGCTTCAATTTTTCTTGGTTAGGGTCTCTCTAGGTTTTCCATGGCTCATGTAAATTTGGAATGTTTATTTCATATGTGCCCTTTTGAAGCACTATGAGTTTTGGGTTAGTTACTCCCTATGGTTTACTTTTAAATTAAATATTCATTTGTTCATTTAAATTTAAAAATTCCATGAATATTAAATATTGATATGGGATCTTTGGAATATAATTTGTGGTGTGATATTGGTTTATTTATTTCTTGTTTTGTGATAAATGTTATTATTTTGTAGAAGAATGCACACCATGTGTTCAATGAAATGCCCAGTTGGATTTTGTGTTAAATTAGTGTATGTAATGAATGGATAGGATTTATAAAAATGTAGATTCATATTAAATTATGGTTTTTTCATTAATTTCCTTTTGAATTGGTTTTTAATTGTTATGAAATGTGTATCTATATTTTGAAAACGGTTTTGCTTGTATTGGTAATGTGTGGTTAATTTTGAAACATTATTTTATGAAAGTTGATTTGTATTGAAAAAGTGATTTGAGTGATTAAATGAAATTTATTCTATATGGGTTTGAATGGGAAATGGAATATTTTTCAACATTTTTGAAAGGTTGTTTTTTGTTCTTGAAAATGGATGTTTTTTAAAAGATTCTTAGTGTCCCATTAGGTATATTTTGAAATTGGTTAGCATAAAAAGTCTCATAAGATGATTCTATTTCCTTATTTATAGTAAATTGTTATTATTTCCTCAGGGTGGAATAATTTTTATTCATTTATGTGAATGGGTGGGGCATCCCCACTGCGGACACCTCGTGACCATCTTACTATGATTGGAATATGTGATCCACAGTGTGGGCTCCTTTGAGATATATTTTTATCTATGGAAAGAGATTGATCGTTGGGGTTACATGGAGTGATTCATGTCATGCGAATTAATGTATTTTATAAATTTGATTGTTTTTGTATGCTTATGTGGCATTGGATTGTCCACACCCTTTATACTATTGACATTGAGACCTGGCATAACTAGTGAATTTTAAGAGAATGATTGTTACACTAGTAATGATAACTCTATGACTAGTGGTCCATTGAGGGGGTATGATATGTTCGTTTATTATTTTTATGGGATAGTTACAGTCAATTACTCGATTAAGAGTTTTATTTAGTGGGTGGGTGATATTTGACTTCATTGAAAAGGGCATGATTTTGAGGAAAGGTTATGATTTATAATATGTTTGGAATTATTCATGATCTACTAGGCTATCCCATTTTCATTCATTTTTTATATGACTTTTGTGGATGATTTAGTTGTCTTGTTGGTTGGTTACTCATGTGTTTTATGCTTAAAATTTCCCTTGTTTTCTAATTATTGTAGTTTCTTCCTTGAGTAACGTCACTTTTTGCTGAATGTGGTGAAATATTTTCATGTGTTTTTCAAAAAAAAAATTGGAAATTTTTTACATTATTTGACACCTTTATAAATGTAATTACATCATTATTTTAAAACTATTGAAGATATTTCGTATACAATTCTATTGTTTTAAATGAAAAAAATGAAATTGATTGTGTTATTATTCAATGGGAAAATGTATGGAAAATCCTACATTAATATATTATATTTCATACATGACGTTAATGTTTATTTTATATAATGTAAGTTCATGGTTAATAGATTGTTCCGTCACACCTACAATTTTTTAATAAACATGTAAATATTTATTTCCTATTTTTAGCTTCTGGTGTAGGTTTCTTCTTCGAATCAATGTCCATGGGAAATGGTTGGTCTTGGTATCAGAGTGTGACCCTCATGGTCACATGTAGATGTTGTGGTCTTCTAGTTCAGTTGATCATTTTTGTTTAGTTTTTTGTATTTTTTTCCATTTTATAATGATTTTTAGTATGAATAGTTCATTTATATATTCGGATACACTATTTATTTCTGATGATCAGTTTATTTATTTTTGTTGGGATAAATAATTCCCTTAGTTAATCTAATGATTTCCAACACTAGTTACTTGACCTAGAGGATCCCTAAAGCCTCTCAGGCCTTACCAGGGTTAGATTAGTTTACTGTTCCATTATCTACCAAGATTGTTTCATGAAAAACTCAATATTGAGTGGTTGAAGTGTGAGGTGTACCTTTTCATTGATCAATTCCAGAGTGTTGAGTATTGCTGCTTGAGCTAGTGGAGATATGATAAGAGCCTACATATTGACTGGTGGAGGAGTGTGGAGGACCTCCACTTTAGTGGGAAATGTAATAAAGATATCCTACAAGATAGAAATAAAATGTATGGGGACAACCTCCACACTGATTGACATTGAAGTGGTGAGGACCTCCAATATGATTGGTACTAGGGTAGGGAGACCGGTATATGAGCTGGGAGCATCATGTGGAGGAAATTGAAACTGATTCTCCTTTACCCAGTGTGGACCTCTATGATGACCATTGGTAGAAACACAGAAAGTAAATTTACAATGACTTCCAAATTGGGGAGGACAAACGCTTGAACTAAGACTGGAACAAGTAAGACCTTCATGCTGATTGTGAGAGAGTGTAGGAATTTTTTTGGGGTTAATGACGTTGTGTGGAGTACTTGTTCACTAAAACTTATCATTATGGCTTTTCCAATAATAGTGTCTAGTGGTTCTAGTGATTGATATAGTCATTACAACAATAAAGTAGGTATAATAAGGTCTAAATATCATTAGGGAAAAGGAAAAACCCTTCTCATCTGTAGTAGTGGTCTTGGGGAATGCATTGGTAGTGGTAGGGGCCACAGAAACCATAGGAGATGATGCGCCTTGATGGGAATTCTCCTGAGACTGAAACTGATGTTGATGACAGGTGTTGATTACCTGGGATAAAGATGTAGTGGCATAATGCACCTGTTCTTTATATAGACTGGTATGTCATTGTTGGTGAGGACATGTCCTAGTGAGAGCCCTTATTGGTTTTCCATGGGTAGTATCAACAACAATGGTGACTCAAGCATCCCTCACCTCTTCAGAATAGGGGAGGAAGTCAAAGTTTTACTCTAGAGAGAGGATATCAAATCGATTCACTAACGGAGTGAGGAGAACTATATCCTAGAGAAGACCTTGTGGGAAGTGGTGTCAATGAGGTGTTGGAACCTCAAAGTCTTACAGGTCTATATCCATTTTTGGGATGACCCCCTGCTTCTCATATCAACATACGAGTGTGTTAATGACCCTCCAATTGATGATTTTAGTAGGTTTGATAGGTCATGAGTCCCCGATAACCTTAGCAACTTCTAAAATCATTGTGGTGGTTGTTTCATGTGGGACATCTACAGTAACATTTCTCCCACCCTATTATCGATAGGAGTTTGGTGGTTGATTTCCTGTGGGTTGGGTCCTAAAAAGTAGGTGGATTTACCTATTAGTGCGGATTTATGGTATGAAATTCCAAATTCCCAATTTTCATCCAATGTTCTATTAATGTAGGGGGATATCTACAATAATGATATTGCAGACTAGAATGCCCAATAACTAACTACCCCAATTTTTGGTGAGTTCCATGCAATGACCATTTTTGTCATTGTGGGTCATGGAATCGAATAGCTAGATTCGGTGACATGGTAGTCTGCAGATGTCTTGAACACTAATAGTCCCCACATTTAGAAGAAGATATTCTTTTTGAGTTCACCAATTCTCATAGTGGATGTACATCAGTAACATCTGAGTAAAATCCTTGATCAGATAACCAACATTGAATTCCCCCCATGGTTAAAGGGGAAAATATTCATGCTAGTGTCACTATTTTTTTTCTGATTCATTCGTCGGGGTGAACCACATCCACCTTTTGATGCATTATAGAATAGCAATTTTTTACCCTATATTCCCACTTTCTAATGTTGAGTTACATTAATAACATTCTTCACCAATATTTTCTCCTGAATTGAAACATGAATATTGGATTTTGGATCCCCTTACATGGATTCCTCTTTAGAAATTGTCACTTAGTATGGGTCTCCTCATAGAGTGAATTCATGTTCATTGAAATCATTATCGGTTCCATCTATTTTTGGATGATGGATACTTACACTACTTCTTTCTACACATTCCAGTAGATCTCTATAGGGCAGCAACATTTGATCAAGAGAGTTTTCACAATTGGAAGCACTAGATTGTATGAATTCTACAATACTAATAAATAGGCCTTTAATAGAAATAACAATCTTTAGTGCTTGGAAAAAGTGATGATAAATGGTACCTTTTATCATACTCTTTTTATCACTTATACATGACGCCCTTTATCATCAAATTTGATTGCACTGATAAAGTGTTTTCTTTATCAGCGCTTTAATTTTATCAACCATAAAGGGAACCTCTAATAGATCTTTTTAAGCACTGATAAAATTCCAAAAAAGTGAAATAATTAAATATATAAAAAATGAACAGAAGTTTCATTAATTAAATAATTATTTATAATTAAGGCTATATGCTTCTGGGCCTTTGAGTGTGTAATGGGTTCTCCCTTAACCAAGTTCAAAAGGGGTTCCCCTATTTGTATTTTTTAGAAAATGGGATTTCCTCCCTAATTTTCCTTATAAACATATGAAAATTACAGATTTTAAAAACAAATAATCTAATTAAAAAATTGTGAATAATATTTGACATTTTATTAATTAAATAATTATTGATAATGTTAATAAATAGTATTTAGTATATATATATATGATTTATATAATATAAAATATTTATTCATTGCATTAAATATTAATATATTTAGTTAATAATGGTTTATAAATAAAACTTAATATGGATTAAAATTTATAACTAATTACATTGTGTAATGGACATAATTTATTGTCATTTTATTTTTCAATTTAACATATATCAATATTATGTTATATTCACTTCACATATAGAAAATTAAGAAATTTTCATATATAATGCAGACACAATTTTTTTTGAATTTTTAATAATTTTAAATTTTTATTTTATATATAATTATTTACTAACTTTTAATATTTTAAATATGTGTTCATATTAATGTCAATATATATCCATATTTATAATAATTGTTATTAAAGTAGTCATACTTGTCCAAATTTTCAATAATTCGAATGTGTAATGACTTTTAACCTTTTAATTTCATGCATTTTTTACATGTATGCACTTAAAAGTATATATTCCTTAAAAATGTTATAATAATATTTGAAAAAAATAATTATATATAAAAATATTTATAAATATTTATTTAAAATTATTATACATTTATGTATTTATAATTACAAATTATAAATTTTATTTTTCAAAAATGTATTTATATAATTATAAATAAATGAAAACATATTTAATGAATTATAAAATTATAATAAATGTATTTAAATGAAGAATATATTTACAATATATATATATATATATTAAATATATTTTTTTTATTGAGATAAATATATTAAAAAAGACTTTTATATATAATTATAATTGGAAAGCTTTTGTCAACACTTGATTAATTATCATTGATAAAAGGCATATTTAACAATTCTTTTTTAGTACTAATAAAGCTCTATCTTAATTAGTGGTAAAAAAACATGGATAAAATGGATATTCGTCAATGCTTTTCTAGATGCACTGAAAAAAAGTTTCACGAGCTAATTATATTAACCCTGACCAGTCACAAACTCACCACCATATCTGAATCTTCCCAGCGAGGCCACCCTTTGTCAGCACTCTTCCCTAGTGAATGGAAGAGCAAATCAAGACTTAAATTAAAGCTCAAACAATTTCAAGTCTCAAATCCATGTAATGTAGGATTAAAGGGTTGAGTGTATCAAAGACCCTATAATTTTCCATTTATTAGATATCTTCACTTTCTCTCGGATGATTCAAAGCTCCAATCAAAGGTATATTTTTTTCTCGTCATCTTCCTCATTTGATGATTTGTTGTTTGCTCAAATCTATTTTTTGTTTTTTATTATAATTTATTCATTACCATTGTAATATCATCTTGTCTTGTAATGTATTTTGGATGATGTTTGGTTTATAGGAGGTAAGATTATCATTCCTTGAACTCCCCCACCCTCACCCCTTACTGATTCTATTAAACCCGTCCACCCCAACACTACTGAAGGAATTAACTATTTATTTTTTAGTATAAAAATTTATATTTGAATCATGGATCATTAATTATGAGACTTAATTCCACTATGTAACAATTAATGGATGCATGTACTATTATAAATCTCTTTTTTTAGAAATTTCCATTTAGTCAATGATAAAGATCTTCATATTATTGGGAAGGGCATTGTAAAAGATGATATTTCATAGGAATGTTAATTTTTCTTCAAAAGAGTTAGACAATTACCATGTTTATGGATGAATATATTTTCTATTGTTCAGCTAGATGAAGTCATAATTTTAACATAGTTCATGAATTAAAAGTGTTAAATTACTTGGTGTTCCATGGTTTTTTATAGAGGTATAAAATAAATGTTTTTTTATACACACCCACACAAACCCACACATACACTAACTTGTATACTTTAATAATATATATATATATATATATATATAATATATATATAAAAGTATATAAAAATATATACATTATACTAATACATTATGTATAAATAAATAAATATTTATTTATTTATTATACAAAGACAAATATATATTGTATTATATAAATATAAATTATATAGTAATATTATACAAATATATTATACCAATTTATTATGAAACAATACTATATAAATATATTATATAATAAAATTATAAAAATTCATATTTTAAAATTATGTTATATAGATATATTACAATAATTTATATGTATACAATTAAAAAATACAAATTTGTTATATATATATATATATTATTTATATTTAAATATATATATATTAAATATTAAATATTTTTATATTATAAATATAATTTATACAAATATAGTTATAATAAAATAAAAAATTTATATTATAATAAATAAATATATATAATAAATATAATATATATATATATTACACTAATAAAAATAAAAATATATATATTATACAATTAAAAAATATATATTCTAAAAATCTATATTATTCTAATATATTATAAAAATATATAATTCAAATATATAATTCAGATATATTATACAAATATATTATACAAATATATTGTAAACATATATTTAAATATAGTTCATTTAATGGATGAAATTTATCATCCAACACTACTTAAGAAGAATCATCTCTCTTTGAAAATATTTTTTTTAAAAGTTTGACATCCCCCATAAAACATAAAACATCTATATCTAACATTATTATTATTATTTATTTCAAAATTAGTATTATTTTATACTATGTGCCCAAAATCACCTTAGAACCCAAAATGGCTATGAAAATTACATTTTCATATAATGTCAACCCTTCTTCTTCTTGAGAATAATTCTTATTCTAAACCTATCTAGAAATAATTAATTAATATATTTATCAACTAATAGTTTTTAGATGTATAAAACCATTATCATTAATAGTTGTATACTTTTCCTAAAATTAATTTTCCCATTCCTTATCAATTTTTAATTGAAATTATAATTTTGAGATGTTTTTGAATATTTAATAATTCATTATTAATAAATGTAATAATTCCTTAAGTTATTACAAAAATTGATCAAAAAAATATAATTGGTGTTATCAAATTCTGTATATGTGAAAATAATTATGTGAAAATTATTTTTAGGTATTTATAATTTTATGTCCACATGTATTGGTTCCACTATTATGAATCATTGATTACCATCCATTTATATGAAAAAACTCTTTACTTATTAAAATTTCTTATCAATAAATGATGATATCTTATATTTTATTGAAGGATAGATTATTTATAATTTTAATCAAATATGGGTCTCTTATTAATCCTTAATTTCATATATTATATTCTCATTTGTTCAGGGGATTTAATAAATGCTTTATGGCTAATTTAAATAATATTAGGACTAGTATTAGTTTAAGGATAAAGATTTTTAAAAGTGATCTTTCTCCAATAAATATAGAGTTCATAGAGGCCAATATATTAATATATCACAACATATCCCCATTGAGACCAATTTAATTAAATACATGAATGTTTATGACCACTAATATTAACATCAATGGACCACATGTTAAAAACTAGTTCCAATGCCCAAATAATCACAAATGGGAGGCATTACCCCCTTTTAGACAACATAATGTAGTACAAGTCTCCTCCTCATCATCTTCTTATCTCAAACTATTATTATTTAATTTTGATTCCTTTAAATTAATCTCCCATATCAATTATGTTTCTTGTACTACTCTATGTTTTATTCATCCCATAGATGAATAGTATTTAGTGCAATTCAAGCAACATAGTTTCATATCCAAAATATACGGAGGATGTGTTTCGAAAAACAATATGCAAGGACAAATATTCCGTAGATGAGCTGATGAGGGTTTATATTTTCTATAAATGTTATGATTAAAGTAATTCATAGGATAAAAGTCGAGTTGTTCATAATGGGCTTCATAAAGGTTAATTCAAAATTTCAAGGGAAAAATACAAGGATTTAATAAATTTCTCAAAATTACTGAATAATTTTTATGACTCATATCTAATTAAAAATAATTAGTTGACTTTTCTTATGGTGACTAAACATTATTTTTCGTTCAGGTGAAAATTCAATTAAGGATGGCAATTTCTTTGGGATGTCACAATAAGTTTATGATGGTCCAAATGTTGAAAATATCTTGTATGTTAGAAGGGATAAAAATGGGGTCTGGATTCTCTATAATGCAACCAAATCCCTAAAACATTTTATAAAATAATGAGAGATCAAGGAGAAGGTAAAATTGTTTTGTAATATACTACATTTTTCCTCATAATGTCATGTTTTCTCTGCTCGATTAATATAATATAAATAAAAAATTTACTACTAATTCAAATAATGTATTCTTCCCTATATTATAAGGCCCCAGCCTTAAACCTTACTTAATATTGAATTAAATGAATAATTCACGTTGAGGATCTTTTCAGGTTTAGAGTTTCAGAGAATTAGAACATAACTATTACATCTCAAAAGATTACAAAGTAGTCACTTCTACTAAGTTTCCATAATAAAAAAACACTTAAAAGAAACATGTCTAGTTCCATGTTTTTATATAGCATGACATTCCCTTGATCCCATCCTTGACCTTATTCCACATTAAATCCTGTGAAAAACATTTCAAAAAAACTTGGGGTGAGCATAAAAAGCTCAGTAAGGCATACACAAAGAATGAAAACTGTTAGTTTTTCAAAATAAAGTAATCCATGTATACTCTATCAAAGTAATACCTTCACCTTCATGAAGTTGTAAAAAACTCTTCACTGAATAAAGTATCATTACTTACCATTTTTTAACCAAAGGATTACCATAAAATCCATAAAAAGAACACATAAAATTTATAATGGTAACTTGGGACATAAACATACTTAAGTGGAATAACCATACGGTCGACTTCCACACATATCCCTTAATAGAATATCCATACGGCCAATTTCCATACAAACTTAATGGAATAGCCATACGGACAACTTCCATACCCAATCAATTGGAGGTTATAACGTAACCACCCGTCCTGGTATTCACGGCACCACCGGTCATATGGTTTATAACATAACCACCCGTTAAAATGACGAATTACCAGTATAAAATCATAAAACATAAAACCAATATAAAGGAATGATAACATTTCCACATTTCAATCACAATATATCATAAATATATTGACATAATAGAATCTTTTTTCAAAACCATTTTCAATACCAAAATACATAAAAGTGTATATGGTATTTATTTTATTATAAAAACATTACGGCTTGTTGAGAAAGCCAAAGACCAAATAATACTCACGGCGGCGGAAAAAGTCATTGTCACCGCGTACGTTAAAAAACATTCCTTTTTTTCGTTTAGTAAAACGCTTCGTAGAAAAAGATTCCTTTTGTATAAAAGTAAAAGTCAAAGGGGTTTATACACCGTATAAAAGAAAGTTGTGTATAAAACGAAATATGCCTCAATGAAAGGAGATTGAGACGAAGTCTCATACCTCAGGTCTGACTTGACTCGATCTTTCTTTAACGTCCTGAATAATAAACTTCATTGAGGCATATTTCGTTTTATACACAACTTTCTTTTATACGGTGTATAAACCCCTTTGACTTTTACTTTTATACAAAAGGAATCTTTTTCTACGAAGCGTTTTACTAAACGAAAAAAAGGAATGTTAAACTTCAGTTAATTTATACTTGATTAAGAACCTTTTTAAGGTTCATTAATCCTTTTATATCACTTATTTCCATGTTATAAACATTATGTAACCATTTAAGATAATAATGTTTGTTTTCTCAATATTTGGTTCTTAAGTCGAAAGTGGACTTCTTACAATTACATGTTGTTCGTGTGGTCAAAGGTTCTTTATATCCAGAATGAAATTCCCTATTTGGATATAATATGTATCATATATATCCAGAATATACATGTATTTATAATATTACATAGTCATTTAGAGATAAGAAATTAAATGCACCGTTAATGGAGACGGTAGGCCGTACGTACGCATGAACGCTACTTTCATTTCTTTGTCATATTAATATAATTAAAACTAAATGAGAGATATGTATATTTTAATTCCAGAATTATATTAATCAT
The DNA here is from genome assembly GCA_963277665.1 of Viscum album. Lineage (NCBI taxonomy): Eukaryota > Viridiplantae > Streptophyta > Magnoliopsida > Santalales > Viscaceae > Viscum > Viscum album. The sequence goes on from OY728157.1 coordinate 2,015,155,951, forward strand.
TTAGATATATCATTAATTATATATATCCATTATATACATGTACTTTTAATAGTACATTACATTTGGGGATAAGAAATGAAATGCACCGTTCATGGAGACGGTAAGCCGTTCGTACGCATGAACGCTACTTTCATTTCTATCTCATACTTTAATGGAATGAAATAATAATGATATAGGGTTATATTATAATTCCAGTATAAAATTATATATAATAACTTTAAATCCATCCTTTACACGTCCCACATATGGCATTAACGAATCACATCACTTTGAGGGGGCGGTAGTCCGCACTTCCGTAAATGAAGATATCGTGTTTACCCATAATGGAAACCATAAAGGTATGCCCAAAATGAAAAATAAAGAAACCTAAAGAAAACAATAAACATATTATATATCAGATATAAAAATAGTGACATCATAATGGCCACCCTTGAAGGTGTTAAATGAGTATTGAACAATCATCGTTTCGGGAGGCAGAATTTCGCCATCCACGGAAATCGTATGTTCTTTAACCATTTGATGTAGTTGGCTGAGAGTTTAGCTCAAATAAATATTATAACAACATCCTAGTATATTGAAGATACTGGTGTTGATACAAAAGAAGTAAATAAAAAGAGTTTAGAGGGTTGGAGAAGCAAAATAAAACAAATGAACAAGAGAGAATGAATTACCCTTAAAAGTGTAACTCCTTTTGATTTGAGCCTAAAAGCTTCCATTGAAAGGATTATGGCCAAAGGGAATAATCTAGGATGAGGAGAGGGATGTGGAGAGAGTAAATGGGCAGGGGTTTTCCGAGCCAAAGGATTGAGGAGTGTGTGAAATGAGGTAGAGGTGGGGGCGTTTTATAAGAGGAGAGAAGGGGCACTTTTGGAAAGTAAAGAAATATTACTTTATTTGAAAATGTGTTTCGGTTTTAAAAGATCCCACATTGATATAATTCGTGTATAAGGTGATAAGGGTTCGAAATACACTCATCCAATTAGTTTTGGACATGTGTAGTTCATAGATTTTACATTATCTTTCCATTTTATTTAAATCGTCAAATAATGATGTCATCGCTGCATCATTATTATGTCATAAATAATTTAATTTATTTAGTGTCTAAAAATTATAAAAAAAATACTATGATGTAGGAAATCTTTTTATATTTCCAATGACTATTTATAATCAAAACTCTGACTTGTATAACCCAATTTAAAAATTGTTTTAGTAAAACATATCATGTTTGTGTCATTTTTACTTTTACATTAAATAAAAAGTTATTTATGTCATTTCCCAAACAAAGTGTCTCCATGGGGTCCCCAAGTTGACCCATGGCTTGTCTTGGTCGTCCATGACACAGCCAATGAGGGTAGGACATGTGTCAAGCTCATCTTATTTTATTAAAGCATTATTTTTACCTTAAACTACACTAATTACCACTAATCGCGATTAAGAACTTAATAAGTTACTATTCACCAAAAAATTATTATAATCTAATTGAACCACATTTTACTTCTTAATGACAACCATGTATGTCGGATTTTTGAAATTCAAAACACAATGATGGAAAAATTTCATTTAAATAGAAAATCAGTCTTTATAAGTACCACTTAGTGGGTTCACTATTCATCAAAAATTGAAGTTTTTCAGAAAATTACCAAAAATTCACCCTAAGTTATATTTGATATTCCGAATTCAAAAATGAAGTATATTTTACAAAATTCAAAACATATAAGTAACATTAATTAATTTAATAATTAATTCCCGCAGTCAAAGCAAATAGCGTGTTTTTATGAAACAATAAGTATCAAAAGATTGGCACTAGTTTAAGTCCGATTTCAAAGTGAAATTAATTCCAACGACCACTATTTGATTTAATAGTAAAAATATTTTCTAATTTCACTTTAAAACCAATTCAAAAGATAATCTAATAATATAAATAAATTAGATTAAAAAGAGGTTTTGAATTAAAATACAACATTTTACACTATTCATTAAAAAATGAACTTTATCAGAAAGGTACCAAAAATTTACACAGAGTAAATTCTGATGTCCCGATTATAAAGAAGAGTTATATTTGGTCCAATAGAATTTATAAGATCGATCAAAACTATATTTAATGACGGTTCTCCGTCAAAAGGTGATAAGTGGACCTTTTGTGAAAGTTTAGGGTATAAATGCCTAAAATTGAACTCTTTCTGTATTTTAAGCCTTTATCTTTTATTGGGTAAATGTAAAAACATTTAAAAACCTATATAATCATATTTTAGTTATTTCTATCCATTCCCGCCAGTACAACAACTACTTGTTAACTAACATTTAAAATAATATTATTTTATTACTTGTGTGCAACGTAAGTTTTCAAAGAAACTCATCGTTGCGTACCGAGTACGCTATCGAACGTAGAAACCACTTTTAATTAAAATTAATATTTAATTCGTAAATATTAATCAATATGATAATTCTTTATTCTTTATTTACCTGGGATGTTACATCCTTCCCCCCTTTTGGGAATTGCGTCCTCGGAATTTTATTCACTTATCAAAATAAGTGGGGGTATTTATCCCTCATAGCATTTTCAGATTCCCACGTTGCCTCTTCAATCACATGGTTTTTCCACAAAACCTTTACCTGATGAATCACCTTATTCCGTATCACTTGCTCCCTATTGTCAAGAATCTGGACCAGTTGTTTCTCATATGATAGGTTCTCTTCCAGCTGAACTACCTCTGGACTCGAAACATGAGATGGATCTGGCATATACTTTCTCAACATTGAAACATGAAAAACATTGTGTACCTGAGATAAACTCGGAGGTAAAGCCACCCAGTATGCAACTGATCCAACTCTCTACATAATTTCATATGGTCCAATAAACCTAGGACTCATCTTTCCTTTCTTACCAAATCTCATCACACTTTTCCAAGGAGAAACCTTGAGAAAAACATGATCACCTACCTCGAAAGATAGATCCTTCCTCTGGTTATCTGCATAACTCTTCTGCCTGCTCTGAGCTGTTCTCATGTGCTTCTGAATCAACTGAACTTTTTCTTCCATCTCCTCTACCAATTCTGGTCCCATCAGCTTCCTTTCACCCACTTCATTCCAAAATTCTGGAGTTCGACACAGCTTCCCATATAATGCCTCAAATGGTGCCATATGTATACTGGAATGAAAACTGTTATTATAAGAAACTAAACCAAAGAAAGATGTTGGTCCCAACTTCCCTGATAATCCATCGAACAAGCTCGTAGCATATCCTCCAATGTTAGGATTGTTCGTTCTGACTACCCATCTGATTGAGGATGAAAAGCTGTACTAAAATTTAATTCAGTACCCAATTACTTCTGAAGGCCTTTCCAAAAGTTAGAAGTAAACCTAGGATCATGATCTGATACAATGGAGAGAGGAACTCCATGTAACCTGACTATCTCTTTAAGATACAAACGGGAAAGTTGATCAATAGAGAAAGTATCTCGTATAGCATGGAAATGAGAAGATTTGGTCAAGCGATCAACAATAACCCAGATTTCATTATTACCTCGAGATGTCTTCGGTAATCCAACAACAAAGTCCATGGATATATTCTCCCATTTACACTCTGGCACTGGTAAAGGCTGAAGCATCCCTTTCGGTAACTGCTGCTCTGCTTTAACCTGTTGGCATATCAAATACTTCACAGTAAAATCAGCAATATCTCTTTTCATTCCATCCCACCAGTAATACTCCCGCATATCTCTCTACATCTTAGTACTGCCAGGATGAACTGAAAACGGGGAACTATGAGCCTCACATAACAACTCATTCTTCAACTATGAATCACAAGGCACACATAACCTCTTCCCAAACCTCAAAACACAAACACAAACTTATCCAAGAACTCATGGAAAATTTTATTCATAAGGTCCATGAATACAGAAGGTATCAAGGAAGTTCATGTAGCACCAGTTCATTAGCAACTAGGAGAGCTCATTACCCAGGTTTCTAGTCTATTGCTGGATTATGGAGGAAAAAATTATGATTTCCTTCCACCTATAGTGGATTGGATTCAAGATGTATTTCCTAAAAATTTATCAAGGCATAAACCTGAGAGATATGTGAAATTTATTATTGGGCTCATATTGGGGGTGATCCAATTTCTATTCCACCATATAGAATGGCACCAACAAAGATTAAAGTGCTTAAGAACAAACTAGATGAGTTAATTGATAATTGTTTTATCCATATAAGTACATCTCCTTGGGGTTATCCAATTTGTTTTGAAAATATGGATTGATGATCTTTGTGCTTATGTGTTGAATATCATAATTTTAATCAGATGAAAGTGAATAATCGATATCCTCTTCCACGTATCGAAAACCTTTTTGACTAGTTGAGAGAATTTTGCGATTTATCTAAGATCAGACTGAGATCTGGGTTTCATGAGTTTAATGTTTGATCTTTTGATATACCTAGAACTTTTTTCCAAAAAAGGTATGGCCTTTATGAGTTCTTAGTGATTCTATTTGGGTTGATTAATTCTCTAAAATTGTTTATGGCCTTGATGAAAAGAATATTCCACCCCTGCCTAGATCAGTTTCTGGAAGTGTTTGGGGATGAAATCTTGGTGTACTTCAAGACTCATAACAATCATGAACAACATCTTGGCATTATCCTAATTACATTTAGATAGCATTACATATACACCAATCTATCTTAGTGTTAGTTATGGATCAATCAGGTACACTTCTTGGGTCACATCATCTCCGATGAAGGTGTGTTAGTGGACCCATATAAGGTTCAGGTAGTTGTGTCTTCGGAACAACCCAACAAAATTTTTATATCCATAGTTTTCTGGGGATAATAGGTTATTATCAAAGGTTTATCTGAGACTTATCGCATTTGGTAGCACCAATTTTTTGCTTGAAAAATAATGGAGTGAAGTTTTAATGGTATGTAAAATATGAGAACACCTTCCAGGAGTTGAAGTAGTGTTTGAAAACTACAACAATATTGATAAAAATGGAGTTGTTTGAGGAGTATAAAGTGTTTTGTGATTCTTATAGGGTCATTATTAGAGTTCTATTACTGTAAGAGGACCATTTTTTAGATTATGGGTCTCAAAAATTGAGACCACGTGAACAGAACTACGCTATTCACAACCTTGAGTAAACTATTGTGGTTTATGATTTGGAGTGTTGGTGGAATTAACTGTTGGAAGAAAATTTTATTGCGTATACCTATCAAGAGAGATTAAAGTATATATTTTCTCAATATGATTTGATTCATTGGTAGTAAAGGTGGGTTGATTATATGCAGTAAATTGATTTTGAGCTAGAATATATTCTTAGGGAGGGATTTTTTTTGATTCTATAAGAAGTAAAACTCAGAATGAGGTAGTTAAGGAGTCTCGTTATGAGTTTAAGATGATGAATTTTATAGTTTAGATGCATGTTTTGGGTCAAGAGGGTCAAGAAAAAATGATTCTCGTATTATTTTCCTTGGATTCAATAATTTTTAACTAGACTAGGGATTGAATTTACGAGGATCTAGAATGTTTTTCCTTGAGATAAATCCTTGATGGTGGGGAATTTTAATTGGAATACAGATGAGGACAAGATCATCTATATTAGAAATTGAGTTTTGGTTGCTACAGTATACGGGGGGAGCTGATGTGTGAATCTCATGCCTCAAAGTGTGTGGTGCATCTGGGTTTGACCAAAATGTATCATGACCAACATCAGTAATATTGGCGGTCATGCTTGAAAAGGGAGATAATAGGGTTCATAAAATGATGTTACACCTGTCAATAGGTGAAGGCCAAAAATCAATGACCTAGTGGTTTACTATATCCATTTCCAATTCTAGAATGGATGTGGGACGACGTTATCATGGACTTTGTGGTGGGTCTCCCAAGGAAGCCTCATAGGAATGATGTTATTTGGGTGGTTGTGGAATAACTAATGAAAGTAGCACATTTCCTATCTATATGGTATACTTTCTCAGTGAATCATTTGAGAGACTTGTATGTTTGTGAAATAGTCTGTCTGTATGGGGATCCATGAAGAATTATTTTAGACCGTGACTCATGATTTACTTCATGCTTCTAGAAGGGATTAAATAACGCACTTGGTACATGTATTTTACTAAGTACAAATTTAGACCCCCAGATACATGGGTGATTGGATCATGCTATACAGGTTATAGAGGATATGATATGAGTTTCCATTATTGACATAGGTGGGTATTGGGAGAATCAATTAGCACATTTTGAGTTCACCTATAAAAATAGTTATTAGGAGACTATTTATATGGCACTATATGAGTCACTTTATGGTAGGCCATGAAGATCACTTCGATTTTTTACGGTGACAGGTGAGTTAGAGTTATTGAGACTAAGTCTCTTGTAGGATACATCAGAGAAGTTTTAGTTAATTCAGAAGTGTATGGATATGGATCAGAGTATAAATAAGTTATGTGATGATAAATGCCGATAAACCCTAGAGTTTTTATAGGGGGTCTTGTTTTATTTTGGGTGTTTCATAGATTAGGTCACCATAGGATTTGAAGATATGGTAAGTTAGTACCCATAATTGTTGGATCGTTTGAGTTTGTTGAGAGAATCAGGTTGGTGGTGTAGTAATTGTCTCTTCCATAGAGGTATAGTGATATTCACGATGTTTTTCATGTGTAACAACTTCGGTGGTATCACCGTGGACCTTATAATGTGATCGATGTGGTGAATTCTGATCTTGAGACTGATTCACCCTTTAAGGAGAATTCAATACGTGTGTTGGATCATAGTTAGAAAATGTTGCAAGGAAATACCATGCTGATAGTTCATGTATTGTGAAAACATGGATGTGTTCAAGAGGAAACATGGGAGAGATAGGATGATATGCGGGCTTAGTGCCCCGATATCTTTACCTATAAATCTTATTGATACTTGGGAGTACAACTTGAGAATGGGCTATTATACGGTGGGGAGATTGTAAGATCAAAAACTTTTCTGGAGATGTGTTGAGATTATTTATAGGAACTATTTTAACCCTGTTTTGATTGTAACTTTTTTGGGTTTTACTTTGGGAATTTTGGGGGTGAAATTTAAGAATTTTGGAAGGAAGAGGGGTAGTGCATGATTGGAACATGGTTTTCCCAAACTGTATGCCTAGTACAGAAAACTGAACGAACACAAACATAGGGGATTCACATGAATGGTGCATGTTTTTTCAAACTAGGCACCCTCCCAGAAGTAACTGTGTGGCTCTTTATGATGAGGTGCATGGTTAGTCACACTATTAAAGAATACCATGAAACCTGTACAGGACACCATGTACACAAAAATTTAAACCCATGAAAAATTAAAATAAAATCTTGAACCCCCTGATATTTTTTCCTAATCAGCCGACTCAAAACTAAATTGATTCCTATGAATTTTAGAGGCTCTCAGACAAGTTCAAGGAAATTCAAACCACTGTTATTGATGAATCAAAGATCTTTTGACAGATCTTGACCTCTTTTAGTAAGTGTTTCTAATCCCATTTGGGTTTCATTATCTCTCATATATTATTCTGAGTGAATAGGGTTGTTTGTTTTTATTAAGGGATAAGAACTAGGTTATGAGAGATATAACTCTATTCGATCTTAGATCTTGGTTTTTTTTACTAGATCTCATTCTTCTTCATGATCTTGGTTGTTTCTATTCAATTGGGAATTTCTATTGCCAATCAGTCGTCATCTATCTTATAAAATGTGGTTTAAATTGAAAGTCCCATAGTCTTGATTTAATCACATGTATGCAATTATGATATTGAAATTGTAATTATTGGTAAATTTCATCAGATATTGAATTGATTTAATTTAATTTATATGTGATTATTAATTGGATTAAAATTATGGAAATTGGAATTGGGGGAATTGGATTAATTAATTAATGAAATATTGTTATTGTGGAATTAATGGAATAGTGGGATTGTTTAATTTTTCAATTAATGTGATTATGAATTAATTGACAATGATAATTATGAGTGGTTGACTTGACCATAATGGGTTAATTAGTTATATTATTTAAATACTGAAAAATAGTTTAATGGTGATTTTTTATATTATTCCATGTGATTAAAGTATTGAACCATGATTTTTTTGATAACTAAAATGGTATCCATGATGTGAAATGTGATAAGGGGGTTAATATTGATTAACCTTATTGAATGTGATATATGCTATATGTGTGTTATTGATTAAAAAAAAGTGTGGGACATGGGATGATGCTCAAAATACCCATATGTGATTGATTGATATATAAGTCTGGGATACAGACTGATGCCCTAAATATCCATATGAAATTGACTGATAAATGGGGTGTGAAATAGGGACCGATGCTCCTAATACTCATGGGGTGCTATACATGGTATTCTAGGCTAAAAATGTTGGAATTGGACTACGGTTCAAAGTAGTAGTGATATTAAATTGAAATGAAATGGATAATGAAATCTCATGTTTTATAATGATTTTTGAATTGAATATGTGTTATGGTTTAGACTCCGGAATTAGAAGAAGCAGGTATTGGGGGTTTGGGTGTCATTAGGAACCCACGGATTTATGTGGTTAAATAAATAATTTTTGAATATATAAAAACTGTTTTATTTATTTCTAGTATTTTATTCTTTATAAAATTTCATACACTGTTATTGACTAGATTTTTTTAGATTCCATTTTTTATAGCCTAATGAGTTGTTATCACACCCTAATCAGGTAGCCTGATCGGTACCAAAATAGAATACATGTTTGTAGGATAGGATAAGGGAAATATCCCTATGTTAGAAGGATGATATGGGATGAAGAATGGATCAGGGGATCGGGCTTGGTATCAAGACCTACTTGGGTATTTTCAATGTATTTATTTAGGGTTTTTATTTTAACACTAGACACATATTTGGAATGATGTAACTATTGATTTGGTTTTGGATATTTTATTCAGGTTTTGGTCATTGTGTGATAATGATATTATTATGGTAACGACGATTTCATTTGGCTGTTTTTAATTTATTATCATAGTTGTGAATATTTGTTAAAGATGGTAAAATCTCCCCATGGTCAATATCAAGTCCTCACTATTAGTCAAAAGCCTTTTTAATACAAGGAGACAAGCTTGAGGTTTTGTGAATGACCGGATCGATGCACTAGTGTGTAGCACTTGGGTCGGGATGTCACATTATTAAAAGTTTATAAGAGTTCCTAGCTATATTGAGAATCTAAATATACAATAATACTAATCTTACTTTATATGGCCTAGATACATCATAATAACAGGAAGCATATGATGTTTCAATATTAGGTATTGGGGGATCATAAGCATCAAGACTTCTTCTCATGAATTTTACACTTGGTGATCACAAGTAGAGGAGATTATGAAGATTGACCCGCCAATAGGAAAACCACATGTTTTGGGTGTCATTAGTAGTTCCTTCCCATGAACATATGTATTGGAATCAATACTTGAGATCATTATCAATGTGTACTATTTGATCACATACCTTGATTCAATATGAAAACCATAACATTTATGTTTTGGAGAGGTATCTTGCATTGGATGCATCATTGATGGTATGAAATTGGTTGACAGTTCAAGAAAGGTTTTGTCACTTCTTAAAGGAAGAAATGTATTATATTGAGTTGGCCAAGATGGTAGTACCATTATTAAATCCATGACTATGACGATTAAAGGTAAGTCTATCTAGTAAGGTAATCAAATAATAATTCTATAATTGATGATGGCATGAAGTGTATATCCTACTTTATGAGATATCATGAGATAAAAAGAATATATTACATGGAATGTGTTCGTATAAGGTTTTTATTTCTATGACTAAACCTTACCACCTTAGGGGTATTGATGGATTTCCAGAATCTACTCTTGGTATGTAAATAGTACTCATTATAATCGAGATAAGGACCTAGAGAGTCACACACTAAGAATATTCATGAGTCTAGCCTATTATAAGAGACTAAGAGTTGAGGACAAGGTGGGACACACAATAGGGTTCAAGTTATGTCCATGTTTGATAGATCACTAGAAAATAAATAAATTCAATATTATTCGAGTTTAGAATAATATGTTTTGAATTTATTTACTCACTGTATTCACATGTAATTAAGAGAATACAAAATAAATATTTTTGAACACATGTTTTTTATTCAAGGTTCGTTAAGTATTTAATTAGTGAAATGAGTTGAGTTATTGACACTAATTTTTTCGCATAACATATATTTGATGTTACAAGTGTGTGATAAAATTTAAAGTAAATTTATAGTATAATTACTAAGTCATTTAGTGCCATTAAGGGATTTTATTGAAGTTTTTAGTTACATAGGGGCCTAAGTGAAATATATAAGACTTTAAAACTAACTATATAAGAATTGTGAGACAAAAATTGGTGGGATTATTCATTTCCATGAATTTGAGAGTATATCTCTATATTCTCTCCCAATTTATAGAGTGACAAAGATGATATCTAAGTAGCCTAATCCAAATTCTTCATATTAGATCAAAGGTACAATGCTCAAGAGATCATAAAGACATTGAAAGTGAATTGGATTCTCTTCATGAGCTCCTAGAAACCAAATATTCTCATAACGGATGGCTATTGAAGCATGTGTGGTTTATCTAGAGGGTTTGGTGTCTGGTTCCATTGACTAAAGATATACAGTAGCGTGGAAAACATGATTCTAATCAGAATCCAATGTTTCATGGATTCAATTTAATTTTACATTTATAATTCATCATGCATAATGAAATTGAACATGATCCATGAATGAATCTGAGCCGAAGTTTACTATATTTGATTTTTTGACACAAAAATAACCCATAAAATTTAAATATAAAAATTTTCACACTTCCATAAATCTTTGGTTTACTTCAATTAGTATCATAGGGAGGCGTGGATTTAATTAAGACAAATTAAAAATTAAATTTTCATTTATTCATGAAGAGGGAATTGGAATGGTCCCAACATCATAAATAGTGCATTGATTAGAAATTGAATGATCGAGTTATGGTCATCCGGATATCGAAAAAATAAATTTTCAGGTTCAAAATAAAAACCCATATATATTTATATGTATACATCATTGTTTTGTGGGGGGAACCTCCCAAGGAGATCCTATGGACTTTGTTGAGCCTAAGGTGACTAAGGACATGACTACGAATCCTGAGGCTAATATCTTGGGAGAAGAAGTTGTGGTGTCCCTAAAGAGAATCCATTCTTCTAAGGTGCCCGATTCTGATGGGTTCCATTCCATTTTCTATAGATGTTTTTGGTATATTGTAGGACCAGATATTATTTCATTGATACATGGGTTATGAGATGACTCTCTAAGTTTGTAAAGGATTACTGAAACTCTTATTATGGCGATCCCAAAAGTCTGGCCTAGTTAAAATTTATGATTTTAGGCCTATCAACTTTTGTAAAGTAGTTTACAATATATTATCCAAATTCCTCTCTCGTCGCATGGGTAGAGTCCTCCAATCTATTAATTATAAGAACTAGAGCGATTTCATTCCTAATAGGCTCATCACATATAATGCTATTGGTGTCCCTAAAATATTTCACTCAATGAAAACATGTTCAACTCAAATAGATGGATTTTGGCTGGGAAATTGGATATGTCAAAGGATAATAATAGGGCAGAATGTGCCTTTCTAGAAGATGTTAGAGAAAATTGGACTTTTTCTTAAATGGGTGAGAGAGATCATGCGTTGTATTAAAAATTCTTCTAATATCATTAATGTTAATGGCTTACTCACAAATAATTTAGAACCATACAGAGGCCTAGGATATGGTCACCCTCTTTCCCCTTACTTGTTTCTCATTGATGCTGATTTTTTCTCTAAAAATTTATATAAATAAGCTTTGGATAATCTTATTCATATGGCCAATGTTTTTCGGCAAAGTATCCTTATTTCTCACATTTTCTTTGCTGATGATTGCCTCATTTTATCTAGAGAAACTCTTCAGGAGTGCCAATAGATTATCAAAATCATTGATCCTTTGAACATTGCTTCAGGACAATGGGTCAATTTTTCAAAGTCTGAGATGTCTTTTGGTCATGGTGTGCAATGTGGGAAGAGAGACACTTTTTTTTGATTTTTGTGGGATTAAGGTCGTAGAGAAACATAAAAAATATATGTGGCTCCTGATGGTCTTCAGGTTCCCCAAAAGAGAGGTCACATCTTTTATCCTTGATAAAGTCCATAGAAAAATCCCAGGATGGTCAAGAAAAAATATTTCCAAGGAAGTTAAGGAGGTTCTTAATAAATCTATATCCCAAGATGTTCCATATTATGTGATGCCCCTTTTTAAGATCTCTGATTTCATTACCCATCAACTTCATTTATCCTTTTCTAACTTTGGGTGGGGCCGTGAAAATGGGAAAAATAATCTTCACTAGATATGTTGGAAGAAGTTGTGCGATCCTAAGGCTTGTAGCGGCCTAGACATTTATTATTTGAAAGTTCGTAACAATTCCCTCCTGTATAAGCAAGGCTGTCTCCTTTTACAAAACTCTGATATATTTTTCACTATAGTGTTCAAAGATTCATACTTTTCTAATGATTATTTCTCGTCATCCATCTTGGGTCCTAGACTGAGCTTTATCTATAGGAGTTTTTTTGGCGATCAAATGTCGTATTTAATAGTGTAATTTTTTGTATAATTTCTAGTAGTGATTCAATTAATATCCGGTGTGATCCCTGACTGCCTGGTTTAGAGGGATTGATTTCTGCTTCTTCACTTGCATCCATCCATGAGCCTGTGATTGTTTGAGATCTCCTAGTTTATGAAATTTTTGGACAGTATCTTCAGAGGCTCTCTTTATTGTTCACTGAGTCTGACCGTAAGGATATCCTGACAATTACAGTGGTCCACAATGGTAGTTCTAACAATCTATAATGGTATCTTGATCATTCTGGATGATATAATGTTCATTCGAGTAACATGGAATGTGTTTCAGGAGGCGAAGTTACTTGGACCCCCTTGGGAAATATCTTTGGAATCTAAATTCTCTGCCTAAGGCCAATATTTTATTATGTAAAATGTGTAGGGGAATCCTTACTACATATTATTTTTTGGATGATAGGCACTTCTATGAAAATATCATATGCTAGATCTGTGGGGTTATATCAGAGACATACATTCATTCAATTTTTCCCACACTTGGGTCACTAGGCTTTGGTCCATGTGTGCGACACAAGATCTCATTCTATAGAGAAATCTTGGAGATGTGAGTCTTATTATGGGGTATTGGTTTAGATCATTTCCTATTTATACTATTGTAGGTATGTGTATCTGATCCTAGATTATATGGTTTTGCTGTAATGCCTTCATTTTTTTGAGAAAATGGTTAATGATGATAGGGTATGGTCTTCAAGATACATAATTGGTGCTCTTAGTGTCTTGATGATGAGGGGGCCCACACACCTTCACATGATATTCCCCCTGCTGTTAGATGAATCCCCCCTTTGGGCATTCTCAAACATAATACAGACGTGAAGATTCCTGGGGATTGGTTAGTCGTCTTAGGGGATGTACTTTGGTATCATGTTGTTTGTATTATTGCAGTTCATAACACCTCGGTCATTTTGGGTTGGTCTCCGCTTATGGAAGAGGCTATGGATATTTAGAAGGGTTCATAGTTTATCTAATCTATCAGATGGAAGGATGTTTTGGTCGAATCTGATTTTCAAGATATTATCAGTGTATTGAAGGAGGATGAAGGTGGACACTAGGCCTATGGGTCCATTATCGACATCATTAGATCATCAGTTCCTTTTATCTCCTCCTATTGTTTTTCCATCATTAGGAGAGAGGTTAATCCTGAGGCTCATTTTATGGATGCCTTAGGGAATCATCAGGGGCCTTAGTGTTGAAATTCATCATTTCCTACATAATTATATACGTCTTCTTTGGCTGATATATATGTTTTGACGATTTCCTTAAAAAATATGTTATATTATTTATATATATAATAATATTTAAAGGATAAATAATATAAATGGTCACATTATTATATATATATATTATGTATATTGACACATACTTGTGAATAATTATATATATATGTGTGGAATGTGCTTTTTCATGCTACACTATTTTTCCAAGGCTTAAGATTTTGAAAATTTAAATTATAAAACAAAATAGAAGAAAAGGGTAGGCACTAGACACGTAGTGAGAAAAAAAATTAAGGATAATGGGTGTGACTCCAATATAGGGTCCCCACTTATAATAAAAAAATAAGAAAAATATTTTATTTGGGAGCACCACAGCCTCTATATTGAGCACCCGAGGATTATAAAAAAACATTTTCATTTTGGGGGAGCCAACCCCTCCTGTAGCATGAAGAAATACTCACAATGGGGTGTGGTGGCACCCAAAGAACCTCATAATATATATTTTTTATAGGTGAAACCCATTAAGGTACCCACCTTTTCCTGCATTCATGATGTGTGTGTCTGATAATTCCCAAGTCCGAAACCTCTATCTAGTCGGCCTGATCTACACAAGCCATATTAAGTTATGTCTAACTTGTCTAGCCTTTATGGGTATCTCCCTACAACCTGAAACCCCTATGGAGGATTTAAAAATATCATGGAATACTTAATAAATATATAAATGTCTTTAAAATTATTTGGAATTTAATTTTATATTTTTGTGGGATCATACACCAATTGTTTGTGAATTAAAAATAAATCAATTCATCAAAAATAACCTCAAGACATGAGTTTAATGTATTTGATGGGTGAGTGCTGCAACTAGTTTAGCAAGTGTTGCAACCCAAGGAGTTAACTGTAGGGTATAGATTGATCCATTATTTGGTAAATGGATCAACCATTAGTATCACCTCAGAATAATTTTATATAATTTAATTTATCCATGATTTATTATTTTATGTAAGTGTAGTTTTATCTGTGATTGCATAAAATAATAAATGGGAATGTGTAGATAAAAAGAATATGTGTGATGAATTTTTTCCTATTTATATCATTATAAATATATGAATTAAGTTACATAGAACAAGAATGCATAAATATAAATGGATTAAATTATTTGAGAATAATAAAAACACTCAAAAAAAATACAAAGTCATATTGTCTTTCATTACTTAATTTTGAACAAAACTGATTGTATGAAGTTCTCATCAACCCATGTTGAGGGAGACTCCTACTATCGGTGAGTTCATATGAGAGTGATGAGTTGAATTGACCGATGTTAATAGAAAATAATTAGTCATATCTTACTTGTTGCAACTTTATAGGCAAGTGGTGAGAAATTTAAAGTTATAATTTTCATGAGACGAGACTCCACTCAATGAATTAAGGAGAAACGAGTTAATGTGGTTGTCCAGATGAAATCCAACATAGAGACTCTATAAGAAGTGGAATAATAATATCTTGGACTATGAGGACAGGTTTTAAGGATCATTGAAACTAGAATACTTAAGCAACTTAGTATTCTGAATGAAGTAGTTGAGGGCTACAAGAATTCAATAAAATAGTGGGAGACATTTATGATAACAAAATACACCATGTCTAATAAATGGTAACCAATATGAAATTATTATTCTACTTAAGTTTTATATTTTTTATAAAAATGGATAGTAATACCAAAATTTCACTACGATCTTTAATGGAAAAAGTACATGTCATATTCGATATGAATTTCCAAGTGTAGTACAAGCAGTTGTGCAAAGTTCTACGATATAAGAATAAATCCTCTGTGCCATAGTACCCACTACCTATTAAGCCTCCTCTAGAAGTAATATTGAAAAGGAAGCATACAGGGTAAACATTATTGATGTAATTTATGTTAATATCATAGTTCTATTATCATTTTCTAATGAGTTGTGAAAAAAATATCAAGAAAATGATGGATTCAGATGTTGTCTCATCTTTGAGAAGTCTGTGGTGAGAAAGAGAAGCGAGAAATGAATGATATAATGATTACAAAAAACATGTGTAAATTGAAATATGTATCACAATATTTCAATAAATACCATTATAAAATCATTATCACTGAATTTATCCAGTTTATTTTAGGATTATATAAAACAATAAAAATGGATAAAACACTTCATTACCTTTTTGGGTAATGTTATCCAAGCAGAGATGAACTTAAAAAATGATTAATAATTAATTTTTATGATGAAAAGGGTGAAAAGGCCAATGAAAGTTGTGATTCCAAAGGCACCTTAACAATTTTCTACAATGAAGAGAGTAAAATCCTTACACAAGAGGCTTATTTCATCACATGTCATGATATAAGTCTATAGAATATAAAATTAAATGAATTTATTTTGAAGCATGTAATGACTTTGACTTGGTTTATATTCATCATTGTATGTGATTTTTCAGTTTTACTTTTTGGGTATTAGACACCTAATGTGTGTCATGCATTTTTATTCAAATAAAGTAGCCAAGTAAGTACAAAAACATTACAATAATTAGGGTGTCTTCTCCAAGTAGCTGATAAAATCTGATTCATAATTCAGTAGTGTGAAGTGCGGGACTTTAAATTGTCAAGATTAATGATTCAGATTTATTTTTTATTGAATATTTCAAAATAATTAGTTTCATAAGTCCATTAGACACAAGAATATGTTATTCTATTTTAGAATGAATGTAGTTTGGGGTACCTCAGACTCTACTAATAGTTTAGTAATGCTTGAATCATTGGAAATAATAGATGAATATAAAATGTAAGACTAAAATACCTTGTTGTGAAAAGATGATTATTTGTCTATAAAACCAAATTTAGTTGTCAAAGATAAGCCCAATATAGTCTTTAGACTCTTTGTAAATAAAAACATTAGGTATTATTGACAAAATTACATATCTAGATACTGACAATGAAAATTTTATAAATAAAGGGAAGCCACATATATTTCAAAATTAGTGTATCTAAGAGAGCATAAACCATCCCAAGGATAATTTAGGGGAAAATTCTGATACTTCATGAGATACCTTTAATATTTTTAAGGAATGTAAATGTGAAGTAGTGAATATTCATGGTTAGAAGATATGAGTTTCTTTGGGCTTGTCTATAGAATAATATCTTGACTAAAAGTTTAGTAATCATGAAAATGTATAGTGGATTTATTTCTAAACTCACATTTACTTATACACATCAAATCCATGATGTTAGTGAGAGGATCAATTATGAGTCTTGAATTAATACATTTATCATTAAAATGTATCATTGATAATTCCTAAATGCCCATTTCCTTATACACATCAAAGTCACGATGTTAGTAAAAAGAGCATCAACGATATGGTTTGATAAGACATGAAAAATATTTCATTATATATTCAAGGCATGATTAAAAAATTGTGGCGTTAACCCATAACCATATGAATGTATCACGGCAGTGTAGTAGAAGCTGGTAGGCCATGAATTTAAAATTTTTCATCACCGATATGATGAAACTTGTCATCTTTAATGTTTTGAGCCTTGATACGGCCCTGAGGATCTAGCATGAATGAAATAGAGCATGAAAAAAATATAACATGTACCTTGTTCAGAATCAAAGTGCGCATGAATGTATCTTGTCAGCAGTGATTTTTGCTCAGAGGACTCAAAGATGAACCCATCTAGATCATCCACTCATGCTTCAAGAATTTTATTTCTCATCGTTCATCAAATTCTTGGTTCTAGCACGGAGCTCTGATGAATCCTTCAACATCACATTGATCACCACGATCCCCTTACTTCGATTCGTAAAGGAAATCTTGGATCGTATGCTTGGTTGGAGAATTTCTCACTCTAGGAATTGGGATGAGATAGAATCTCTGAATTCTGAATGCATGAATAGTGCATGGAATGAATCTCCTCTCATACTTATATAATGGATTTATCAAAATACTTGGATAGTGTTCCCGACCCCAGTATATCTAACATCCGCTAAATAATCCATAAATAAATAATTATGATGAAATAAATACCATCATAAATATTATTTATATATTATCACATGACTATAATATATACTAAATATATTACTTGATAAAATCTGATTCATTTAACATGACTCTTCATTCTCGGTAATATTAAGTGATTCTGAAATATTAAAATAATATTCATTCATATAACATTTTTCTTTTATTCACTTAATACCTTGTGAATACTTTTAATAAATAAATTTATCCAATTATTCATTACTTGAGTAATAATGAATTTATTTATTTATCGATGATCGATGATACTTGGACAACCATTGGACCCCTTGATGGGGCCCACTATGTCCTATTTACCGATTCTATAAAATAAGGTAGATTGTTGAATACACTATTATCTCTGACCCAACAAGACCCTATCTCAATAGTTGTGAATAGTATTCACAAACCAAGAGGAGAGTCTAGTAATCCATCAAGATTCCTAAAAATATAAGGAGTAGTCATAGAAAGGACAACCAACCTACGAACATGTACTGTGTAATATACTCTCTTTATCTTTGGATATCTCATAAAGTAGGACATAAACTTGTCTCATTCTCATTTCTTAATTTATTATTTGTTGACCTAACTAGATGTATTTACCCTAGACTGCCTTGGATAAAGACTTATGGAGATGCTACCATTCCGATTAACCAGGCCTGAAATATATTAATACCTAGACTCAAAAGAGACATATCCTATCTTGATTATTCATCCAATTTCATACCCCCAATGATGCACCCAACACAAGCTACCTCGCCATAATATAATTATCGTGGGGTTTTCCTTAAATCAAAGTATGTGATCCAATGGAACACATTGATAATGATCTCAAGTTAGGATACCAATACACTTGTTTGTAAATAGGAACAACCAATGAAACCTAAAATATGTTTTGTTCTTATTGGTGGGATTATCCTCATAATCTCACCTACCAGAGATCACCAAGTTCAAACTTCATGAGAAGAAGTCTCAATTATTATGATCCCCCAACACCTAATAGTCATACATAAACTATTTCCCCTCAATATGATGTATCTAGATCAGAGGATATATATTTAAGATTAATTTTATAGTATCTCAACATTATCATTATATCATGTGATCTTCTATAACCTTTTGATATGATAATTAATCTATGGACATTACTATTTAAATAGTAGATGTAGAAATCTATACACAATAATGGTCAGAGTACATCATGTATAACAAACTATTTGCATGATATGGTAATCTAAAAGTACTATTCATGTTGGGTCTAGGTCACCCACTATTACAACATTCCCACTTTCACTAGATCCAACTTATTAACCACCCTTATTATCTCTCATATGATTAAGATCATATTTCTACTATGTCCTGACTTTAGTTTCTATGCCTACCACATCTCCACTGCATGGCTATTCTGCTATGTGCAACCTCACCTCCTTGAGTAAAACTTATCAATAGATGTTATCCCCATATATTCCACTTTTTCCACTGTCAAAACATGACATCATGGATTGTACTAGTAATAGATTTATCATCATGATAACACATTACTTACTAGGCATGATTCCAAGAAATAGAACAAATCATTTCATATCTTACACTGCTTCTTTAGATATCAAAGAATATGAAACATACATGGTATATATAGATATGGATACTAATTTATTGTATGAGTTTGTATCGCTCATTCCCTTAGCCTGACTATGATATTAGATCACCTTGATCTAAGGAAGACTAGTTTGTGACATTTGAAAACTAGTATCTTTCCTTCTCCACTTACCATGTATATGTCCTTTATACTTCTCAAGTATAATTGTATTGTTATGAATGATTCCCTTTCAGTTCTCCTAGATATATCAAATATTTTCTTACTATAATTTATATGTTGGAAATATCATTTTTTGTACATATCATGGCATACATGATTGATCCACCGTTGAGGCGTATGGACTTTCAACTTACCACTTTAATCTCCTCATGTGATTATACATGTGGTCTTGTAGAGATTTATGCCATATGACACTATAAACTATTCTTAATCAAATTGTTCCAACATGTATTTTTAATACCATGTCAATATATGTATGATTGACAAGGTCTAAGTAACTGTTTTAGCTACCTAAGTAGATGTTGTTCCATAGAACACATGTTGCCACATTAAGTCAATATCTAGAGATTTTCTTTTATCCAGTTCTTAACAAACTATAAGACCAATAGATGTTTTCCATATGTTATTTAACATATTTCACATGGAAAACATTGGCGCTCCCACTAACCTATGGTAGACACATGGAAATGATTCATTCCAAATTAATATAATATGTTCTTTTTGTTTACTTTAATCATAAACTAGATTTCAGTAACTTTAACTCTTTATTGGCAATCTATTATGTCACCATCCTTTTCTAGTTGAGTAGTATAGACACCTTCCATGATTGGTAGTCTTCACATCCTGCGATCAATAATTTGATCATATAAATTAACTATTATAAGTAAAATTATAATGGATTTAGGAATTACTACTTGGTATAACCAATCGATCCTTATTGGTACCATGCTTGTAACATCCATATATCACCTCACTTGAGTACCCACTACAATATTAAAAATAATAAGCCCCATGTAATTTGATAGATGGATTCCATTATTGAAAGAAAAACCATAGGGAACGGTTTTTCTAAACTTGAAACAAGATAAATGGCACATATATACAACAAAAATAAATAGTGGAATAAAAATAGAAGAAATATATGCCATAACACAAGAAAAATAGTCATAATGATATAACCCAAAAAAAGATAACAAATCTCCAAGGTACATATCCAAAAACCAAAAGGGACA
This sequence comes from Viscum album, assembly GCA_963277665.1. Lineage (NCBI taxonomy): Eukaryota > Viridiplantae > Streptophyta > Magnoliopsida > Santalales > Viscaceae > Viscum > Viscum album. The sequence goes on from OY728157.1 coordinate 2,015,176,730, forward strand.
AATCAAACAACAATCTACTACACCATGTGATATGTAGGAAACATCCCACGATCTCACCACAAACTACCCATACCTAGATAACAGGAATCTCACTACCTCACTACGACGCCTTTCCTTTTCCATCATCAAAAGACAATACAAGGTCTATACACTGCTGAAGGGGTGTTCAGGGTGTGATCTAAATACGATCAGTAGGATCCCACCCATGTGTTCAATATCAAGTATCTATATTACAATATCAATATTCTCAATTTATAAAACATTTCATGATAAGCAGTAAAATAGTTTATATGAAAATCATGGTAAATCATTTCCCTTTTTCCATAGTTTTAAAACAATATAGGTAAAATAGTATCAAATCATACTTTACATAAATATTTATCTAAAAAGGTATATCAAATCCATATAGTACAAATCCAAATAATAATGTTAAAATATACACCAAAGATAACTCATGATTATGATAGTTAGGTCACTCATACATCAATATGACTATTGTGAATTAAAGTCTCCAAAACCCTTGTATCAAGGTCTAGAGAATAGAGAAACACCCTAGAAAGTGAACCCTCCTACCATTTCAATCAAGTACAAATTCTATATGTATCTTGATCTAGAAAAGGAAGAACACACCCTAAATTAAACCCCCAAATAGTATCAAAATACAATCCCCAAAACCACACCTTCCTCCAAAGAACACAAAACTCCCATGTGATACATTTCAACCCATTTCAAATGGTATACACGTTTCATAATAAAATTTAAAACACCCATTCCAATAAAATCCTACTTTGAAAACCCATTTCAATAACAATTTCTCAACGCTTTGAAAACCAACTTTTATTTATCAAAACAATGGTAAAACCATATTTTCTATAAAAACCCGATTACACACACACACATAAATAATTTCACAAAAAAATCAAATTTACTTATAAAATAATTTACCGAACAAGATAAATCAACTATTATTATATCCTAGGCTAGAGACAGAACCACCTACCTCAAACTCCGGCCGCACACCACCCACAATAGGTTTCACACACCATAATGAATTCATAGTCAACAATGGAGGCCCTAAAAATAATTCTCACAACTTAGAATTGATTCCATAATAAAAATGGTCATCAGAGGGGATGGATAAACATACCATAAGAAAAACGCATTCCACACCACAAACAATATATGGGTTGAACTCTAGGAGAAGTTCAAAAAATGGATATACAAGGATCAAACAATATTCATCACAAGATTAATAGATCCCCAAAACCCAACCCAAAAATATTGTCACAACCAAGAGCAGTGATGAATCAGAAATGTCCCTTACCTGAAGATAAGTGACAAAACCAATTTCTATATCGAACATCGAACAAAGTGATCTAGAGGAGGAGGAAACACCCTAAATTACCTGGATGAGAGATAAGGTTTGTTGGATACCACTACACCATGAATGTAGAGGGATTTTTATGAAAAGTTCCTAACACCTACTGGGAATGAGGGGTTATAGTGTAAATTCCACATAATTTATGTTCATTGAAAAACACTTCACATTGGGTTAAATTATCCCTAGTGACATATTTACAACGTACAAGCTGGTTTATGGCATAAAATATTTTACATTATATATTATTTTCATGGATTGTTCCCAGTGAAAAATTTACATTGTAAATCACTCATTTATGACATAAATGTTCCCTGTAATCATCAAACATCCCATGTTTTGTAGAAACCCCAAAAAAATCCTATTCCATTTGAACCTGATATAAAACCTCTTAAGCATTAAAAAGAATTTAATTTTTTATCTTGGTTGTTACACATATGTAATTATGTAAATAAAAAATAAATATTTTGTGACAAAATATTTTGATTCAAGAGTAATTAAGAATTTAATGGAAGAATCAAGTTGAGTTAATGAATCAAATTTTATCATGTAACGTATATTTTATTTTATATGTATGTGATCAAATTTAAATAAAATTTATAACATAATTACTAATTCATTTAGTTTAATTTAGTTCTTATATTGAATGGTTAAATTACCTAGGGGCCTATGTATACTTTATATGACTTTAAACATACCTATATAAGACATGAGAGGCCAAAATTCATGGGAATATTCATTCCCATGAATTTGAGAGCCCCTATATCTCTCTTATATCCAAAATTATAGAGTGAGAAATACGATATCTGAGGACCCTGATCTATGTTCTTCATCCCAGATAAAAGGTACGATGCTTAGGAAATCACAAGGATGTTGAAAGAAACATTAATTCACTGTGATAGCACCCTGAAAATTAATATTGACATAACAAAAAACTCTTGAAGCACATGGGGATGATCTATAGGGTTCCTAGTTTTGTTACTTCATGAAACAATCATTGGATGTGAGAAAAACATGATTATAATTGAAATCTAAAGCGGTATGGTTTTGATTTAATTTTTCAATCACAATTCTTAAAGAATAATTAAATTATACATGATACATGGATGAATATGAGATAGTTATAGAATATTTAATGTTTCAACACAAATCCATAGATGAAATTTTTAATATAACATATTTCTTACTCTCTCCATAGTCTAGGTATCCTTCAGATAGGCCCATTTGTTGTGCACAGAGTGATGATATACTCATCACTCAATCAACCTTTTCCAGGGTTATTACCCTAAGGTTCATTTGAAAAAAAATTCATCCAATTTTAATATACATATGAGGATATCATTGCAAGGAAACCACACACTATTTAATTAACCAAAATTTAGGGTGTTTTATAATTATCCCTTAGGTTTCCATTGATGTTTGAGCATTATAACGACTCATGAAAGTTGTATAATGAGAGGTAATGGTGATAGATCATTGATTATATGATTATGAATTCATATAAATAAAGCATAATAACATTTCATATTGAAATTAAAATTAATTTGTAGAGGATTACACAAATAAATAATATTAAGGAATTAAGGAACCTTATATCAATATTATAACGGCTTAGGAAATGGATCTAATTAGAAGGAATAAGTAATATATTGTTAAAAATATATCAAAGGGATGATAATACCATGTAATTAATATCATGAAAATATAAGAAAAAGAATATAAATTATATAATAAAAAACGATTTCAATTGAAAATGAAGAGGAGGATTAAGAACCCTTACATTGAAATGTAGGTTCTTAAAGTTTGATAAGAGAACCTTATAACCAAATACACACCTTGGAGAGACTCTTGAGAGATATAAACAGAGGAGAAATGATAAATAATTTTAGAGTAAAGATAAATGGTAGGATAATTGGTTATTTATATTGAATGAGATTAATTTTTTAATTAATTTAAAAGCATGAACCTTGGACCTTATGTTAATAAAAAAAATACTTTTCATTTACATGGTTTTATCTAATGATATTTGACACATAGGGCTTGGTTTTTAGATTTAAATTATTTAATAACTTATATCCCTTAAAATATATTATTTTGGATGTGGAAAATATTCTTATTTATAATTTTATTAAAAAATCATTAAAATATAATTTTGGTTTTGTAAGATTCTTTATAGGTTTGAAAAATAAATTTTATTACATTAAAATAAATTATTTTAAGGAATAAACCAATTTTTTGTATTAAAACCTTTATATTACCCATTATTTTTTTAATTCGTTATGATTTCATAATACTTACTATATATGCATATGGTAGTTTTCATTTTATCCAAAATTCAATTATCTCAAAATATTATGAAAAATTTACCATTGTATAACTTTTTTTATAAATAATTCCAATTTTAAATTCCTATTTATGAATATATTTTTTTATATATATCAAATTTAATTATTAAATAAAAACACTTGTGCTTTTCATAATCATGCATTTGACTCATCAAATTAGAAAACTCTTCTCATTTTTATTTTGAGACACATACATTATTTATTATTAATTATATTATTACCAAATGATTTTATAGCACTTATAAGGACCTAGTCTTCAACATTACTCAATCTAGTAAATTAATTTAGAATTAAATTTTTTATATTCCCAAAAATCTTTCCAATTTATATTTTTATAAAATTAAGACATAATTCATACATATAATTCCACAAGCATACAAATTGGGTACTACTAAAACGGTATCAATTTCATCAATAATACAATTTTTTTAATAAAAATGAAATGTTTTCATGAAAAAAATTCACACCATTCATCTTGGATATTTTTTTTCTCTTACACCTCATTAAACCCTGTGAAAAACCTTTTAAAACATGGGATGAGGGAAAAAAACTCAGTAAGGGATATTAAAATAAAAAAAGAAACTATTATTTTTAGAATACATATAAACACATGAAATCGCATTCAAAAATACATACTTCTCACCCATAATGTTTCATATGCTTACTTTGGTAAAAGAAGAGATTTTTATAAAACATTGAAAACAAAAATAAAACCATAAAGGTAACATTGAGAATTACTTACTTAATATTGTAACCCATTTGGATACAATATTATTTTTAAACCTTAGGGATACATTACAATATAACACTCACAACTATCTTATAATGAATCCCTCAGGGCTACCTTATGTTGTAGCCTTCGTAGTTACACTTGGAATAACCATTACGGTCAACATCCAAAATAATCAAACCCAATGAATAAAAGGAATATATAGGTCCCACAATTCACCATAAATAATAACCAAGAACCAAAACATAATAAAAAAACATGAATACTTCTATCATAAAGAAACTCTTTTTAATTTTCAAAAAATAGAAATTTAATAGAACATTTTTAATGAAAAGTTTCATACCTAGGGTTTGACTTCCCTAAAATGTGTTAAAATCTCTCATATAATGGTTTGAATAGTGTTATTAATTTATTATAGAACTATATTCATATTTATAATACCTTTTATGATACTTTTATAACATATTTTCTCCAATCTATTGATAATATTTTGTTATTTTATTGTTTTGGGTGCGTTTATTTCCTGATTTTATTGGTTGGTTCATTATAGGTTTCCTTGTCGAATAGAATGAAAAATTATGAATTAGAAATAAATGGTATTAATATGTTTCCCGAATATTAAGTGGTACCATATGTAATATTTTTTGATATGATAATGATTTATTAGATAATAGAGAAACGAAAATGATTTAATTTATTTTAGTGGTTTTTTCGACCATCATGATCTTATATCATATTACTTAATATCATGTTTACATATTGGTTATAGAACATTATATAACTAATAATATGTATAATAAAATATTATGTAACCATAATAATGGTTTTATGACCATACATGAAGGTGGTAAAATAAAATTAAAACACATCGTCCATAATGATGGTAAATCGACACATCACAGGCAATGTTTTCATTTTTTTTAGAATAAGAAGCGAAGAGGAGAGGTTTAATGATGGATATTAAAATATAAAAAAACTATAGTATATGTAATATACCTGAGTTATCATGTCACTTTGATGAGGGGAGGTGAGGGGATAATAAGAAATTAAAATAAATTCAAAATAAATATATAAGAAAATGAAAGAGGGTTTTACCACCTAAACTTCTTCTCCTTGAGAACTTCTTTAAGGCACTTATTTTTATCCTTTTGGTATTCCCAGTAGGTATTGGACATTGGGAAGATTATTTATATGGAAATTAGGTATAAATTAAATAAACTATAATGATTTAGAGGTGTGTGTAGAATAGGTGGTGATGGGTGATATTTATAGGGGAGGAGAGGGGTGTTTTTTTAATATTTTATTTATTAGTTTATTATTTCGGCTCAAGACTATGAATAGTTTGAATATAATCACTAAATATAATAAAATAATTAATTAGTGTTATATATTATGGGGATTATATCAGAAATAACTCATGGAATATTTTATTTAACATATAATGTATATATATGCAATAAATTACCGTACGATACTATTAAAAAAATTCATGTATTTTAGAAAAATACAAAAAAATTACCACATCCATTTTTCGATGAGTTCAATTAAAAAATAAACCCCATTTAATGAAAATAAGTTTCTACATTTGAGTAATTTAATTATTAATTAAACCCATCATCTATTCGAAAAATACTGATTTTAAAATTAGAACTGATTGTATAACCCTTTGAAAAATTAATTAAGGTATCATAAAATTACATTATAATCATAAAGAAAAAATATTATTTTTTGAATCTATTTTATGAAGATAAATTTTATTTTAAATCATTATATTAATTTAAAAATTGTTAATAAAAATTAATGGGACGTAAAAATATCAACACTTAATTTATCATTTTCAAAATATTTATTAATATATTCCATGATATAAATATATCATATTACAATTCATAATATAGCTAAATTTTATTTATACTTTCATAGGTGAGGTTACTTTTCTCTTTGTATATATTCCTTAATTTTTATAATAAATAATTATTTCATTAAACATTTACAACAAATAGAGTTAATATTATCATTTTTTTCATGTGGTTTTCAATGATTTAATCCCTAGAAATTAATAAATGTTACCGTATTTACATCATTTCTGTATTTTTGGTGAATTTCTGGCTTAATTGTCAAAATTGTATAATTATAGAAATTTAACAGTTCTCTCGATCTTCTATATTTTGGTAATATCTTTTACAATTATGAACGAAATTGAGTTATCACTTTTTTAAACTTTCCTTGCTTGTGTTACTATTTTTTTTTTTCTGTTGGACCTATGTCCAATTTGAATCAAACATTCCCTAAGAAATCTGTCAAGTGGAGAAAGTTTTCTGGACAACAGAATGGACCCCATATTTGTAATGAAGTCATATCTCAGCCTATATATATTTAGATGATGTGATTATAGTTGTAGTAGAAAGAGAAATCTGATCTGCATGTTGACATTAAATCCCTTGAAAAAATTATCATATTAAGGAATCCATTTAATATGAAAAATTAGAGGGAGTTGAGAAGTGTTATCCTCCAAACATATTATTCTCTTGTAATTAGAGTATAAAGTTTTTACCACATGTCCAAATAAGTTTAGATTTTTTGGACTCATGAAAAAGACAAAAGGGAACAACTTTTTTAATGATAACTTCCCTATATTTTTCCATTTATTATGGAAAAGAAACACAAACATTCAAAGGATTGAATCTACATAGATATTTTTCCACCCCCGACCCTATAAATTTGACTGTTCACTTCCATACAAAGGTTTTGGAAAATGTGATAGTGGGTCTGTGATGGAGGGTTTGAATCTTGCATTTATTTGGATTTTATCTTTTCCTTTTTTCTTAGTTTCATTAATCCTTTCTCCCATTTCAACTCTCTTACCCTTCACATGTAGGGGTCAAACCATTGAGTGATCGGGGAAGAGGGATTTTTAGATTTTTAATGTTGGATTCTTGTGATTTAATTTGAAACTCTATTTTTATATTGAATTATTTATATTTTTAGTGTTTTCCAATTCAATTAATTAGATTTTATTTTGGGTTTCAGTTTCATTCCTTATTTATATCATTGGTGGAATAAATTTAAACTCCCTCTATAAAATTTAGTTTATCTTAATAGAGAAGCTTGTGTTAGGTGGTGAGTGTCTAGAGATCATTAGAACATGTGTGGAATAATTTAAATATTTATATATTTATAATGAGAAACAATTCCTAATTAGGATTTTCCTTAGTTATTTGGGAATGGTTTATTAATTTCATGCACATATGAGTGGGTTCCATTGATTCCTTTAACCAAAGGTGATTGATAACTCGATTGAGCATTATTTCACTTGTAATTCAATATTAATAGAGGGGTAATGATATTTATGACTATTATGACACTGAAAAAGGAGATCCAACCCTAACCTCATCACTCTCTTCTAAAAAATTTTGTTCAAAAATCATTTGAATTGCTTTCTCTAGTTTTAAAAACAAAATAGTTGAAAATCAACATCCACTTATTTCTATAATTAAATGTGACAACTTGATTGTTAAGAAATCCTCTATAGATACAACCTAGTTTGACAACTTTACTGCATTTTAACTTAGTAAATATTAGTTTTTTTCACACCCACTGACAAAAACGTGTCAAAACATGGTGTCATTGTCATGGAGGTGGTTCCAAATTTTTTTTATTTTCTTATTTCTCATTCTTCTTTTTTTATTTTCTCTTCAAAATTGTATAACTAGAACCTCAAACACTGAACCTTTCCATGTATATCCTAGAATTAGAAGAAATTTGTTGAATATACTTTGAAAAATTAATTTGAAATTTTCTTTTGGGGGAATTTATTTTTCATAGATGAGTGAAACGTTTTATTATTCACTCTGAGCCTCTCATCATGGCAGTAAAACAGAAAAAAACCCTTATGACGTTTGTGCACCACAATTAATTAATCAAAATAATCAACTTGTAATGAAAGAGTTAATAATTTTTTTTGATATGAAACCGATCATGATCCCATTTCTTCTAATGTTTCATAGTTTGGTAGTTGAATATCTAAATAAATTTATTAAAGATCTCACACATGTCGACACTACTTTTAGACCCTCTGGAGTAGCTACGGAGCAGGTAAAGTATAAGTAATTCCCATTTTTATTGGATAGATCTTCTAAATAATGGTTTTATGGTCTATAACCAAGATATTGGGATAATTGTGATGAATTGGGGAAATAATTCAGGAAAACATTCTTCCCCACATTTATAAGAAAAACCATCAGAAAGGAAATATATACCATCAGACAGTCATCTAGAGAAACCCTATACGAGTCTTGGGAAAGATTTAAATATCATTATTCTATCTGCCCACATCAATAAATTGAGGATAATAACATTATTGTCATATTTTATCTTGTATTGTTGGAAAATGATAAAAACATTTAGGATGAATCATCTAGAGGCACATTGATTGACAAGTCACCAAAAGAATCTAAGGGATTGATTGTGAAGATATCTTAGAACTCACAATAGTGTGGTATACGAGGTACTGGAAGAAGATAAAGTCATGAGGTAATAAATTCATATCAATAAACTTTTTGGGAAACTAAGATTGGTGATCTAACCAGTATGTTGAGACATATGGCCATGAATAAAGTGAGTGAACAACATGTACCAGCTAAAGTATGTGGTTTATTCTCATCACCTAATTATTTCACTGTCCAATGTGCTAAAATACAAGGAATGAAAACTTGTGGAGGAGCATTTCAATTGAGGTAGTTCCAAAACAATCAAGGATGGAGAGAGCCTAACTGATTTTAATATGGGTTTAGAAGTCATCAGAATGAAGCTAGACCCCCATACCAAAACTTTTTCCAAAACCAACCCCCATTCCAACAACAATTCAAAAACCCAAAACCATTTAAACAAAAGAAATATTATAACTATACTTTACACCACCAACCACCAACTTTACCAAGACCTTATGAGAAACCATACCCCAACACATAGCCTTGTTTGGAACAACTAAAATCCAAGTATGAGGGCCTAAAAGATAAGGTTGATAAGATGGAAAACATGGTGGGATGTCCTGTTTAAATCATGAAAAAAACCTAGGAAAAAATCCTTCCTAGAAAATCCCAAACCCAATAGATAATGTCAATAAGATAACAATAAGAAGTGAAAAATAACTCTCATCACTAGCATCCCATGAACCTGAAATAGCACCACCTGAATTGAGGGAGAATGAAGTTGTAAATTCTTAAAATCATGTGAAAATAAACCATGAAGAAGATAAGAAATATGAGGAGAAGGAAATGACTAGTAGGAAGAGACAAGAAACACTATTGAAAATAATATAGGGGGAATAAAGGATTTACCACACCATTTTCATCATGTATGATTGAATAAAATAAATTTTAGAAAGGATAACTTCAAAAATAAATATTGGACACCTTCTGAAAAGTATAAATTAATATCCCCCTTCATGAACCAATAAAAAAATTCCAAAGTATGATGATTTTTTTAAGAAACTTTTCACCAAGAAGATAATACTTCAAGGTAATAAGTGGATCAACTTGGGTAGAAGTGTCTCAGCCCTTATCACATAATAGTTTCCGAGAAAATTTCATGATCTAGGGACATTTTCTATTCCATGAACCATTGGTTATTTCAATTTTTCAAATTATTTGTGTGATATAGGTTCATGAATTATTATATTGACTCACTTAGTATACACTAATTTGTATATGGGAGACTTGAATCCCATAAGAGTGGTGGTCTGGATTTCAAATAGATCCATAGTTTTCATAGAAGTAGTTTTGAAGGATGTCCTAGTGAAAGTCAAAGATATCTTATTCCTAGATGACTTATATGTGATGAATACAGAAGAAGATAGGATCCCATCATAATCACCCATAATTATTGGGAGACCTTTCCTAAATATGTCCAAAACCATCATCAATGTCCATGAAGGGACACTCACTATGGAATTTGGAGTTAACACTATCCACTTCTATATTTTTGAATCCCTGAGCAACCCATAAAATGATCACTCCCTCTTTGCACTATCCCATGAAGTGGGTATTAATCCAATTTAATAATTTGGTATGTTCCATGAATTTTTAGGGTTATCAGATAATGTTTTCATTGAAAACATCACTAAACTTGTGGACTCCCATGAAACTGAGGATTCTTATTTCACGTGGGATGACGAGGTAAAAAATTATTTAATTGATGATTCGTTAAATTATGAGGAATATGATATGATTTCTTGTGTGAAGTATTTATAACATTGGGATATGGGGAATTCTAGTTTAATATCAACCCTTGAGAATCCCCATTATTTGTAATTAAAACCACAATCCACTGATTTGAGATATGTTTACCTTAGGGAGGAAGATAAATTAATAATTATAATTTCTAATTGTATTTATAAAACCCATGAAAAATATTTGGCTGATCTTTTGGGAGATAATTTCCAAGTAATAGGGTGTAGATTTGGTGATATCCCAATAATAAACCCAAAAATATGCTTACATAGAATTATTCTTGAGGGAGATTTCAAACATACAAAACATACCTAAAGGAGGATGAATCCCACCTTGATGGAGGTTTTAAAGAAGCAGATTAAGAATATTTTGGAAGATGGGATCATCTATCAAATTTCATATTCACAATGGGGTTTCCTTATTGATGTAGTTCAAAAAACAACTGGCCTAACCACTTTGAGGAATGAAAACAATTAATTAATCATTGTGATAATTACAAATAACTAGAGAGTGTGCATTGATTTTAGGAAGTTAAATCAGGTCACTAAAAAAGATCATTTACCTATACTCTAAATTAAACAGATGTTAGAGATATTTTTAGGGAGAACTCATTATTTATTTTTGGATGGATTTTTAGGTTATTTTCAAGTACCCATTGCTCTTGAAGATCAATAGAAGACAACCTTTACTTTTCCCTTTGATAATTTTTCATATAAAAGGATGCCATTTTTATTAGGTAATTCTACAGGTATATTTAGTAGGTAAATTATAAGTATTTTCTTTGATCATATTAAATATTTCTTAGAGGTTTACGTAGATGATTTCATAGTTTTTGGAAATTCTTTTTACCATTGTTTGAAAAATCTAGATAAAGTTTTTTCAACTTTCATAGAAAATAATCTTGTTTTATATTTTGAAAAGTGACATTCCATGGTTGATAGTGAAATTTTCCATAGACATGTAATTTAATAAAAATGGCATTAAAGTGGATAAATAAAAAAATTTAAGTGATAAATTTGTTTCCTTACCTAACTTGTGTGAAGCATGATAGATCATTTTTAGGAGATGAAAGATTCAAAAAGAGGTTTGTTAAATACTTAAGTAAGATTTATCTCCCTCTCTCTAGCTTTCATTTGAAAGATGATGATTTTATTTTCAGTGGTACATGTAGAAAATATTTTGATGAGATGAAGAAGACATTGATTACACCACTAGTGATGTAGCCACCAAATTTAGAAGAACTATTCGAGCTACTTTTTGATGCTTCCAACCAATCAGTTGGAGCCGTCATTTCCCAGTAAATTGAGTGAAGTACACAAGTAATTGCCTATTCATTAAGAAAATTATATTTGTCTCAATTCAATTAAACACCACATAAAAAGATTTTTTAGGAGTTGTTTCTTCTTTAGAAAGATTTATATCAAATCTACTTAGAACTAAAGTCACTATGTCTTCTGATAATATATCTCTTAGGTACTAGAAAAAGAAGGATGAAGATAAATTAAGGATAGTGATATAGATTTTACTACTAAAGGAGTTAAACATAAAAATCAAGGATAATAAGGGATCTGAGAACCAAGTGGATGATCATTTAATCATACTTCCCAACACTGTTGAAGATGAAATTCTAGAAAATAACCACTGAATGATCACCTTCCATGAGAAAAATTATACTTGACTGAAGAAGAATTTCATTGGTATGATGACATGGTCAATTATCTGGTAACATCTCAGGTCTTATATCATTTAAATTCCCACCAAATTCATGAATTGAAATATGATTCCAGATATTACATTTGGGATGATCCAATTCTTTGAAATATTTTCAATGACTATGTGATAAGAAGATATTTTTCTAAAGGTGAAATTAGTTCTATAATTGAGTTTTGTCACACTTTAGCCTATGGAGGACACTTTAGACCTTAAATAATAGAATTTAAGGATTTATAATATAGACTTTATTACACCACATTTTTAAAGATACTCCTGAATTTTCAAAAAGCTGTAAAAATATCTATTTTTTGGAAACATTTTAAAGAGACAAGAAATTCCCCGACATCCACTTAATGTTTGTGATTTTTTTTAAGTATGGGGGATAAATTATATAGGAGCTTTATCATTTTCATATGGAAATTCTTATATATTTCTTGTAGTTTATTATTTTTTCAAATAGGTGGAAGAAAAATACACCAAGACTTATGATGCTATTTTTGTGTGTGATTTTTTTAGGGTTAAAAGGTTTTGTAGGTTTGGAGTGCCTAGATCCATCATCAGTGATTAGACAAATCATTTTTGAAATAAGAGAATAGATATTTGTCTGAATAAGTATGATCTTCATCATAAGACATCAACTCCCTATCATCCACACACTAATGGTCAAGTTTTAGTGTCCAAAAGGAAATCATTTTTTGGAAAATACAGATAAATCAAACATGAAGGACTTGAGACAAAGGATGGAAGACACGTTATGGGCTTACAGGGAAGCCTAAAAAACCCAATTGGAATGAGTCCATATAGGATGATTTATGGAAAAGGCTATCATCTACCACTATAATTTGAGCATAAGGGGTATTAGGATCTTAGGAATATTAATTTGGATCTTGAATGTGATGGGAAATAGATAATCTTATATTTGTAGTATCTAGTAGAAATTACAAGGAATGATTTTGAAAATTACAGGATTTATAAAGAGAGAACAAGAGTGGATCCCGATAAGATGATCAATCCAAAAGACCATTATCCTGATGAAAATGTGTATTTATTGAACTAAATACTCAAGATGATGTTAGGTAAAGTTCATTCTAGATGGGAAGGTCCATTTATAGTTACTCATGTATATCCTTTCGATGCGGTAAATATTGTGAGTGATTGAGAGTATGATCCCTTCACACTTAATGGAAACATGCTGATGAAATTCTATGGGACTATTCTATTAGATCCAGTGGAGGATATCACACTCCTCTAAACATTTTATCAAAAAAATTCATCTGGTCATACCTATCCTTTACACTTTCTTCCTTACTATGATTGAATTTCAAATCCTTTTATAATTCAAATAAAATTTAATTCATTTAGGGGACTGTATCATTTATGTATGGGGGATGGAACCTTTTTTATCAATATTTTCATTTTTCATTTTTTTTTGTTTTTTAAAAAAATTGTGTGCTTCTTAATTTTTTTGTGTTTCTTTTTCAGTTTTTGGGTGTTTTTTAAACTTTTGAGCAGAAATGACTATCATTTCTATTTTTGAAACCCATTTCAATGAGTAAACCAATTTATTTCATGAAACTAATATTAAATAAATAATTAGAATGAATTTATTTAATGTTTAAATCTTTGGTAATTTCATGAAAATTACTCTAATTTTTTATTCCCATTCCACATGTCACTATATTTATCTTTGAAATCACTTTCCTATGAGGCATATGAACCCTTTTTGTCATTTTTTTTTTCATTCAACTCACTTATTGAGAAAAACAAACCACATTTTAAAAAAAATTACTTTATTCATTCCTTTAAAAACATGAGGGTTTTAGGTTTTTGTGTTTTAAATGATTTATGCTTTTATTTGGTTTGAAAGTCCCATTTTCAAGATAATGCTCTTACTTATGGTCTTACTTGTACATTTAATCCTTGTATCTCTTATAATCCATAAAATAATTTTTAGGCTATCCACATTACAATCTAATTTTCGTTATCCAACATACTCTTGAAGTTAAATTATATTATTTAGTTGAACTTGAGTTTGGGGGGAAGGTGTGTTGTGTTGAGATACCTCATTTGATGATACTTTGGGTGGAAAATAAAATGATTAAGAGAACTGTTTTCTGCAGAAAAAAATCATTTTTTTGAAATATATTCCTTTTCTAGATCTTTCTAGATAAAGAAGCTATGCCTTTTTATAGATTCTAATGGAGAAAAAATGTTGTTCCTTTTTTGGAGATGTCATGAAAAAGAATGTTTGAGAAGATTGAAATTATTTTCCACTAAAATGATTAATGCTGTTCACTTTCTTTGATTTTTCATGATTATGGATCTAATTTACTACTATGGGGAGTGAGGAGTACACCATAGTTGGGTAAAAATTAGAGTCTTTCAAATTTTCTTCAAAAAGAGGTAATCCCTCGTCATTCAACATAAAACCTTTTCACATCTAAATCCTACAGACAAGAATTCACATAAGATCCTTAAAAATTACCCATGATAAAAACATGTCCTTGAATTTCATCGGGTGGGGAAGTATGAATTAATCAATCCTATGATGACTCTTGTATGGGTTTGGATAAGAAAATCTTTGTTAAAAATTGAAATTTGTGAGATGAAAGAAAATTCAGGTGAGGTAGGTGTCTTGTGTGCATGAGAGGAGAAATGAAAAGGAAATATATTGAATGGTATAGTTTTAGAACATTAAATAATGAATTTTTAAATGTCATGATATATTTTTTTTCTTCGTATGGAATTGGTGGATCTAATTAGCAAGTGTTTCAAATTTTCATTGATTTGATTTTGATTTTTACTTGTCCAGGAGTCCATGTACTAATTGTGGGGGAATTGATAGAGTTAATATTTTAATTGTTTTTAATTTGTGTTCTAGTAATTTAATCCCTTAAAATTAATTAATTTCATCTTATTTACATCATTATTTTATTTTTTTTAATTTTTGGCTTACATGTAAAAATTGTTTAATTAAGGAAATTTAACAGTTTTCTTGTACTTTTTTATTTAAGAAATATTTTTCAAATTTTTTATCCAAAGTTATTTGTTATTATTTTTTAGTATTTTCTTGATAATTTTCATAAACATTGTCTTCTAGACCCAGATCCCATTCGAATCACATAGGGCCATAGAAATCAATCAAGTAAAGAAATTTTTCTGGCCAACAGAATAGACCCCACATCATTAATGGAGTCATATCTCAACCTAGACATATTCAAATGATATGATTTTAATTTTAAGAGTAATATATCTCAGATTTTAATTTTCAAAATCAATTTCATGAATAAACTCACTCATTAAGTCATCTATTTAGTGCGTAAAATTGGAGGGAGTTAAGAAGTCTTCTCATCCAGAAAAAGTATTTTACAGTAATCCAAATAACATTTTTACAATTGAAAAAATAATATGATATTCTATGGGAGAATGAAAAAGAGAAATTTGAATAACTTTACTAGAGATAAATTTATGCGATTTAGCAATTTACTATACAAAATAAACAGAAAATTTCATAGGAGTGAATCTGAAGGGAATATTTTACATACCTCAACCCTATTAATATGAGTGTTCACTTCCATTAAAAGGAATTGAAGAAGATGAAAGTGGTGTTATGATGGAGGATATGAATCTTGATGTTATTTGGATTTTATCTTTTCTTTTTTCTTAGTTTCATTATTCTCTCCACTTCCCCTTTCAACTCTCTTACCCTTCACACAGAGGGGTAAAATTTTCGAGTGATCAAGGAAGAGGGAGTTTCAATTTTTTAATGTCTATTTCTTGTGATTTAATTTGAATTTTTTTATATTTAATTAATTATATTTTCATTGGTTTAAAAATATCTTAATGTGATTTTATTTTTGGTTTTTGTTTGATTCATTTTTTATATCTTTGGTTGAATAACTTTAAACTCCCTCTTTCTAATGTAGTTTGTCTCGATCAAGAAGATTTTATAGGTGGTGAGTGTCTAGAAATCATTATAATGTGTGTGGGATAAGTAAAATTTTTCTATATTTATAAGAAGTATGAGTTCTCAATCAGATATTTTCTTAGTTATTTGTTAATGTTTTATGAATTTTCAAGCACAAATGAGTGGGTTCTATTGCTTACTTCTACCAAGGGTGATGTTAACTTGATCAAGGAGTCTTTCACTTATCATTCAATAGGAAGAGATGAGGAATGATCTTTATGACTATGATGACATTAAAAAAGGTGATCCTACCCTGAACCCATAACTCTATTCATCTATTTTTTTCAAACATATTTTCAATTACTTTCTTGATTTTCAAAAACAAAAAATTTCAAAAACAAATTCCACATATTTCTATAATTAAAGGTGAAAGCCTTATTTTTGAGCGCTTATATCTGGAAACAACATAGGTTGACCACATTACTTAATTTTAACTTAGGAAATATTTGTTTTTTTCTCACCCCATGATATGAATGTGCCAATAAATATTTAATTACAAAATGAAAAAAATTATTTTATAAGTACCTAGGTCATTACATCCCCCCTTCTAGAAATTGCCTCCTCAAAATTTTTATTCACTTATTAAACAAGTAAGGATACCTTTCCCTCATAGAATTTTTAGATTACCATGTTTCTTAATCAACCATGAGGTTTCTCCATAAAACCTTAACCTTGTAAACTACCTTTTCCAAAATAATTTCTCTATATAATAAAAAATAGGAAGAGGTTTTTCCTCATAAGAAGGGTTCTTTTATAGTTGAACTACTTCTAGGGTCAAAACATTTTATGAATCTGTAACATAATTTCTTAAAATCAAAAATGAAAAACATTTTGTACCTGAGATAAAATTGGAGGGAAATCTACATTTTAGGTAACTGGTCTATTTTTTATAGTATTTAAAAAGGATTAATGAACCATGGACATAAATTTCATTTCTTACCAAAACATATCACACTTTTTCAAGGCAAGATTTTAAGAAAAACATGATCACCTACCTTGAATGAAATGTCTTTCCACTTGTTATTTACATAACTATTCTGCCTACTTTGTGCTATCCTTATGTGTTTTTGGATCATCTTCACCTTCTCAACCACTTCCTCTTCTAATTCTAGTCTCATCAACTTTAGTTCTACAACTTTATCCCAAAATTATGGAGTTCGACACTACTTTCTATATAATACATCAAAATGTTCCATATGTATACTAGAATGAAGAATATAATTATATGAAATCTTAACTAAATAAATATGATGATTCTAACCTCCCTAGTAATATATTTAACAAGTAGGTAACATGTCATCCAATGTCTAAGTTGTTTTCTCGATCTGTCCATCAGATTGAGGATGAAAGGATATGCTGAAATTTAATTCAGTTCTCAATGAATTCTGATAGACTTTATAAAATTTAGAAGTAAACCTAGGATTATGGTCATATACAATGAATATAGGAACATTATATAACCTGACTATCTCTTTGAGGTGAAATAAAAAAAATAATCCAAATACCTAGTATCTCGAATAGGAAGAAAATGTGCATATTTAGTTAGCCGATCTATAATTACCCAAATCACATTGTTACCTTAAGTTGTTTTTGGTAACCACCATGAAATCCATGGAAATATTTTTTTATTTCCACTCTAGCACTAGAAGAGGCTAAAGCATCCCCTTCAGTAGTTGATTTTTTCTTTATCCTGTTGACAAGTCAAATATTTCATTATAAAATTAGTAATATCTCTTTTCATTCAATCTCACCAGTAATACTCCCAAATGACTATGCACAACTTAGTGCTACTAACATGAAATGAAAATAAAGAAATATGATATTTACATAACAATTATATCATCACATGGTAATAATAAGTCATACACAATCTCTTCCCAAATATCAAAATATAATATTTATCAATTATAAATTCTAGAAACTTACCCTTTTTCACTAATTCTATTTTTTCTATAACATATAATATTTCTTCTTCTCTTCATTAATTCATTCTGAGAGAGAGGAATCCACTGACACCAGAAACAAAATAGAATAATATAAAATAACAACTTCCAAGAGAAAATTCATCAAATAATAAAACTCGGGGTCATGTTCCAAACACAACATGGTCAATAATGCATAATGTTTGGGAATAAAGGAATCCACCACCTTTTTTTCTTTTACAGGATGCTAATTGATCATCCAATCATAATCCTTTATCAGTTTCATCCATCTTCCCTACCCCATGTACAATTAATTCTGAGTAAATATATACTTAAAATATTTTTGGATTGTAAATATTTCACATTTGGATCCATATAAATGATGTATCCAAATTTATAAATTGAAACCCATATCTTCAAGTTCAAGATCATGTGTGGGATAATTTAAATCATGAGGATTCAATTATCTTTAAGAAAAAATAATTACCTGTGCATTCTATATTAGAATGAAACCAAGTCCCTTCAATAAAGCTTCACAGTAGATGAGAAAGTCTCCATTTTCGAAAAGCAGATCCAAAATTGGAGCATTGAACAATATTCATTTCAGCTCTTGAAAACAAACATGATAGTCTTATATACAAATAAATTTAACCCCTTTTCATGTTAAATTAGATAGCATGCTATATAATTGTGAAATTTGTTTAACAAACTATCAATAATAACCTACTAATCTGAGAAAACTATAAATCTCTATAACATTTGATGGTATTGAACATTCATCAATTTGTTTGGATTGATCAACTGTTATTCCATATTTACAATGTTACCATGAAAGAAAATTTATTACAACCAAAATTCATATTTTCTAAATTTTCTATATAACTTATTTTCTTTAAGGATTTTCTAGAAAATCCTTAGATATATTTCATGATCCTAATAAATTTTTGGATAAAAGAAAATCTAATCAATAAAAACAACAAAAAACTTATCCATATATTCATGTAAGATTATATTAATAATATCCATGAATATAATATGATCATTTTTCAAACCAAAGGGCATAACAAAAAACTCATACTACCCATATCTTGTTCAAAACATTGTTTTTCTTCATACATGACCACTAAATATTACTAATTTTTTTCAATTAAAGGGATTTATTTTCCATCCTATGTCGATTCACTTTAGGAAAATATTTTTCATGAAACAGATTCTTAAATTCATCCCATTCAAAAGATTCATTCTCTTTTGTATCCTCGATATTATTGACCATTGACCACTGCTAGTCAGATTAACCTTCAATATGATAAATATCAAGACTGAACTTTTTATTATCTAAACACCCCATTTAATATAATATATTTTAAATGGATTTATTCCACACTTCAGCCACCATAGGGTCAGACGATCTACTAAAATTAGGTGGGTGTTGCCTCACAAAGTGTTCCATTATCCTCCTGTTTCTTTGTGGTAGCTCTAGTTTTTATATGCATGGATTTCACTTCCACATATAGCATGAATCAAATGATTCATTACTATCACAAATTTATCAGTTCCAATTACCACCATTCCAAGATGCATATTCGGAATGATACCATTCTATCTATGCCTTCCAACTTTATCTTTCCTGTTTCTTCTGTGAAAAACCATTCTAAACATACATATCCTAGATGAAGCAACATAGTAATTTTTAAATTCTATTTGAACACAACCATAAGGTAAAAAAATTTATGGTATTATCTTAATATACTCTTAACCCATATAGTTATATAAATTGTGCTCTACAACCAACTATAAGGTCCTGACCTTAAACAATACGTAATATGGTAAATTATTTTACAATTCACATTCTTACACTCCCAACGATATTTTAATTGTAATGTTTTAGATAATTAAGAAATAATTCATACATATCAACCGAAATCATACAAATTGGGTACTATAAAAATAGTATACATTTCTTCCATAATAATTTTTTTAATAAAAAATGAAATCCTATCATGATTTTTGTTACAACATTCAATTTGGATTCTTATGTTATTTTACCCATTCTTAAACCCTATGAAAAACATTTTAAAACATCGGATGATCAGAAAAAGCATATTAAAGGGCATAAAAAGAAGGAATAAAACTGTTATTTATTGAATACTTATAAACATATGAAATTATTTCACAAATACATACTTATCACCGATAAAAATTCATATACATTATAGAAATAGGAGATTTCCATAAAACATAGAAAACATAAATAAGACCATAAAGGTGACATGGGGAATTAAATACTAATGATTATAAACCTCATAGATAACATATGATTTTAACCCCCATATCTATTTTACAATGTAACCCACATGACTACGTTATGATGTAACCCTCACAACTAACTTATGGTGTAGCCATCTCAGTTACTTTTGAATAACCATTACAATCATCTTCCAAAATAAACAAACCCAATGAATTGAAGAGAGATATATGTACAACCCTTTAGAATAAACAATTCCCAAGAACCAGAAAATAATCATAAAACATTAATACTTGAGTCATAAAAAAATTATTTTATAATTTTGTAAAAATATAGATTTAAAAGATGATTTTAAAAGAAATTCCTAATACCATGGGTTTTAATTCCTTAAAAGATGTTAAAAAATCCTGTATAATGGTTTAAAGAGTGTTATTAATTTATTAAAAAACTATATTAATAATTATAATTCCCTATATGACATTTTTATAACATATTTCCACCAATTTATTGATAATATTTTGTTATTTTATTGTTTTGGGTGTGTTTTTTCATGGTTTTCATGGTTGGTTCATTATGGGTTTTCTTATTTATTGGAATAAAAACCACAAAAGTGGAAATAAATGGTATTAATATGTTTATAGAATATTAAATGATATAATATATCATTTATTTTTCTGATATGAGGATGCTTCATTAAACAAAACATTAATTAAAATGATTTAAGTTATTTTGGCAGTTTTTATGAGCATCACGAACTTATATCACCTTATTTAATATCATATTTATATATTGGTTACAGAACATTATATAACTTATAATATTTATAATAAAATATTATTCAACCATTATAATGGTTTTATGACCAACTTCAAAAGCAGTAAAATAAAATGAAATCACATTGCCCACAATGATGGTAAATAGACACATCACGAACAATGTTTTTGTTTTTTAGAATAAGAGAAGAATAGGATAGGTTAGATAATGGATGTTACATTATAAAAATAACATTCCAGTATATGTAAGATATTGGATTTATCATGTCACTTGGATGATGGGAGGAAAGGAGATAATAATAAACAAAAATAAATTGAAAATAAATTTAAAATAAAACGAAAAGGGTTTTACCTCATGAACTCCTTCTCCTTGAGAACCTCTTTAAGGCACTTATTTTTTGGAATTTTTGTGAGAAAATTAGGCCTTGGACATTTCTAAGATGCTTGGGAATGGAATTGGGTCAAAATTAAACAATCTACAAGGATTTGTATGTGTGAGTAGAGGAGGTTGTGAGGGGTGGTATTTATAGTGGAGGAGAGGAGTGTTTTTTTAATATTTTATTCATTAGTTTTTTATTTTGGCTCAAGGTTGTGAATTGTTTGAGATTTATCACTAAATATATTAAAATAATGAATGGTAGATATATATTTTGATAATTATATTATAAATGACTCATGGAATTGTGTATTTAACTTATAATGTATATATTCTGTAAATTGCCATATTTTACTATTCACAAAAAATTCAAGTATTTTAGAAAAATCTCAAAAAATAAAACTAAATATTTTTAAACATTTAGAATTCAAAAATAAACTTAATTTTATGAAAATAATTTTCTATATATGAGTAATTTAATTTTTAATTAAAGTCATCATTTATTCGATAAATATGATTTTAAAATTATAACTGATTTTATGACAATTTGATAAATTAATAAAGGTCACATAAAATTTTATTATAAAAATAATACAAAAAAATATTAATTTATGAATCTATTTTATGCATATTAATATTCGTTTAAATCATCATATTAATTATAAAATTGTATATGAAAAATTATGTGCCACAAAAATAACAACACATAATTTATCATTTTATAAATATCTATTTACATATTCCATGCTATAAATATATCATATTTTCATTCATAACATACCAAAATTTTATTTATACTTTCATAGGTGAGGTTAATATTTTAGTTTTATAGATTCCTTAATTTCTTTAAATACCTCTTATTTCATTATATATTTATAAATATTTAATTTTAAATAAAAAATATATTTTATAAGTATCTAGGTTGTTACAATACTGGTTTTAGATTTTATTATAAACAGAATTTACAAGTTTTTTATCATAAAATAATGTTTTATACTAATATTTTTAAAAACTAGAATTTCCATTATGATATATTTTTTGTGATGAAATGCTTCTTTACTATTATAAAATATTAGGTATTACATTTGGATCTCCTAAGATTACAAATTTTCAAGATTATGATTTTTGATCTGGATGTGTTCTATTGAAATCCCAAGATAGTGTGGGGTGATGATGTATAAGGATCTCCAGGTGGGTTTGACTCATGTTGGACATTTTGGCTTTATATAAACCTATAATCACATCCCCAATCCTAGATTTTCATGTTGGGTTTTGTTTTAAAATAGGCGTAGAGAGAGAAACAACCTCTTCATCAAATGGCTAGGCCTTTTATTAACTCGTTTCTTGATGATTATGATTTTCTTGAATAGGTAATTCATTTTAGAAAACATGATTCAATAGTGAAAGTTATTGAAATAAGAATAAAATTTTGGAATAATTTTTAATAATTTATATGATCATCAAAACAAAAGAATAATGTATTGTCTCAGTATCATTAAGACTATAACCCATGAATGTTTTGTGGATG
Source organism: Viscum album (assembly GCA_963277665.1). Lineage (NCBI taxonomy): Eukaryota > Viridiplantae > Streptophyta > Magnoliopsida > Santalales > Viscaceae > Viscum > Viscum album. The sequence goes on from OY728157.1 coordinate 2,015,199,937, forward strand.
TATGAGTCTTCATGAATAACATCACGTCACAATATTATTTATATATGAATATCTATCCATTTCAGGCTCTTGTAGAGTACTAGAATCATATTCCTCTTCCTCAAACTGGTCACAGTGAAGATTTTTCTTCTAAGAGATTAATATACAAATAATTATCCTCATTGTATTGATTGGACTTTGGTTTCACAAGTTATATTATTTCATCTAGACCAAAATTGTATTATTATTACCAATAAATGTAGACATATAAATTTGGTAGACTTAGGTACTCAATGAAAAAATCACTCTCCAATTGAGTTCTTTATTAGAAGAGTTTATACATTATAGTGGCATTTAACATGTTTAAACTAAATACTAAAGACAGAAAACTTACCAGGTCAACCGTACAGTGAGATTTATCTAGACACAAAATATCTCATTTGGATATATATGTGTGCGCATGCATAAGTTAAAAAATAATTTAGTAAAAATATTATGAAATATTAATATTAAAAATTTTAATATATGAAACATATTAATATTTATTTTCAAGTGGTATAATTATTTACAATGGTAAATTAATTTTTATAATAATAGTTATAATTTTTGAAATTAAAAATTAGTAAACTGTTCTAAAATAAAATTATCAATAAATCTATTTTGAATTTTTTTTATTCGGTAGTCCCAATTTTTTTATGATGTTAGTTATAGGGATGAAAATGAGTACCCATTAACTGACTACCTGACACTACCCGATCTCCCCAAATAGAATTTGATTGTGTTTAATTATTTTTTTTCAATTTTATGAGGTGTGTTTTTCTGTCAATTCTAAAATGTACCCTTTGTCAGTTTTCATATGCACTAATAAAACTTTATCTAATAAAAGTAGTTTACTTTTAGAAATTATAGACTATAACACTAATAAAAGAAAAAATTTATCAATGCTAATCCAGCATTTAACAAGTGTTATTTAGGGAAAAAACACTGGGATAACATGAATAAAAATAACATATGAAATATAGAAAGTGAATGCTGAAATGGAAGTATAATATGATACTGGAGAAGAAATATAAATTGATGAAGAACATGCAATGTAGATGAGAAACATAAAGCAAACAACTTTTAGCAACATGATATATATGAATTAGAGTGAAACATTAAATTTGTAAAAAAATATATATTTAAAAAAGTTATGATTTCATTATAATAATTATCGAAGATCAAAGATATTGTGAAACTGATCTGGATATTTTTTTCATCTGTATTTTTTTAGTCAGATATAGATCTATGTTTTTTTCATGGAGTTCACCCATTAATTGTTTCCATAAAAAATGAAACGTAAATCTAATTTTGGGGTTTCAGTAAGGAGCATTATGTGAATGTTATTGTCATAATTTTTTTTATACCATTGATGATAAATGGTATTTTATATCAATGTTTTTAAAAAATAATAAAAGATATCCTTATTTTTTTTAAATAGAAGTTAAAAATACCCTTTTATCAAGGATTTTGAATGTGTTTTTTGGGTTAATATAGTATTCATGTCTATTCATTTCAAATTTATAAATAAATTTTGAATTTTTTAAATTCTAAATGGGTTGGGGGGTAAATGGGTATTTCAAAATATAATGGAGTGAGTTAGAGAAAAGACATGACCCGAATCACTGGTACCATTCTTGGCCTATTGGAAAGATAAGTGTGTGCCGAAAATCTTGTCACTAATTGGCCAGGGCTTATGAAAAGTGACAAGAAGGAAAACCTTACATGAGATACATTTTAATGTTCCAGGCATAGTGAAAGCATGTGATGGGTCATTCCCAATTTTTCTTTTTTCATAATAGATGATCATTTTGAGATTCCCATGATGATGAATTTTGTGATCTATGAAATTGAATCAATGAAAACAACCAAGGGATAGAACACCAAGACCAATATTAGAATCATCACATATTATTTATTTTTATATTTATAAATTTAATAATTACCTTATGATAAATATTTCATTGCTGATGGATCAGATAAAAAATATACATTGTACTATTATTGTGTTGTAGTAATCAAGAGTAGATTCTCTCTAGCGGTGATCCACAGGTGTTTCATAAACCATCAAACATTTCCATAGGAATCTCTAGGTGCTAGCGTGGAAGATCTGAAAACTTGTGTAATTCACTTTTAATCAACAAGAGAGTCACTTCCAAAGTGTTCTACTTGACCTCTCTAAACTTAAGAGTGGGATATGGAAGAAGACCACCCTCTTTTCTTGGGAGCGTTCTTGGAGAGGTATCTCTCTAGGTCTTGAGAGTATTCTCTCTGGATATTATTGACACCATATTAATTAGCTACATTTAAAGATAATATAATTTATTTTATATATCTCTAGGGTTAGAAATAAATATTTTGACAAGTTTACTTTATTATTTATTTAATCCATTATGGAACCTCGTATATATAATAACAAAAACATAATTATTTCTCGACATTCATTTAACATGTGAATTAAAATAAAATATTATATATTAAAATAATATTAAATATATATGATTTCATAGTGGACCATTAAACATGACCTATCATTACTCCACAATATATATCAGGATTCCAATAATGTCTATTTATTTATTAAATAAATGTCACTGTATTATTCAACAGTAAATAAATAAATATTAAAATCACTAAAAAGAAGATAAATATTTATTAAATATTTCACTCACATGATCTTCTCTCAAATAGATGGTGAAAGAATATATATAATCAATAAAAGAACAATAATTATGAAATCATGTGAGGGTATAATATGTATTCAACTTTTTAAATACTAAATAATAATATATAATTTAACTAAGATTATGGATACACTTAGTGTGTGTCCCTCTAGGCCTCTTTCTCAATGGAATTTGGTGAATTAGCCTAAAGTAGATGGTTAAAATCTATCAACACACCAATAACCAATAGAGAAATAATTAATGTCACTATGACATAATACATCAAATGATTTCTTATTGTTCAATATAATCCTTTTATCAGGATATCTCTAATCAAGCTAATTGCATGCTGTTGCCATCAACCAATGTTCTCGACGTCTCTTTCTTAGACATTCTCGAAATCAAACATGCTCATATTACCCCATGGTCATGGAGTTATTTAGGTTATATCATTTCCATAAAAGGGAATGATATACCAAATTCAATTTAAAGAATATAAGGGACAAATATTTTATTTCATAATTCATTAATGCAATAATACTCATGATGCACTCAACGTATCCTACCTCTCCGCAAACATATGTAATCATAGTTTTCTTCAATACATCAAAGTAATAAAATTATAATATTCATTAATAATAATAATCTTAATGTATAAGGATTAATAAAAATTTTCGTAGATAGGAACATCCAATGAAACATATGAATGTATATTTCCCACTGGTGGGTATCCTGCTCATAATATCCTATACTAGATATTACCAAGAGTTCATGCCATGAGAAGGTACCACAAATTCCTATGAGTCTCCACCATTGATATCTTGTATCATTAATGTACCTAAAATTATATCATCCAGCTATGGAATATATATTTTAGAATACTGTTGTAGCACTTCTGGGTTCTCATCATAGCGGAGAACTGCTCTGACCTTTTAGTTCGATCACTACCATTATAACATTTTAACATACTATGTTACACATAAGAACAATCATGATGTAATAAATTGTTTATTAATATTCAGAAATATGAATATAGGTTATCATAAAGAATACAGAAGTTGGTTCTAGGGCACAAACTACAACATCCATAACATATAAAAATATACAATAAAAATACATCTCCAATATGAAATATAAACATTATATATATATACAACTAAATAGAAAAATAAGGAATGCATGGGATATCTAACCATAGGGAAAATTCCACTAAGTATAATAACTCGGGAAAATAAAACACTAGAAAAATTCTCTGAGCACTTAAAACATAAGATATGTGAAGACACCATCTCACTGTAAAGTCTTTTGGAATGATCACCAACTACAACCATCACTTCCATAGTCCATAGTATTTCACTGTGCATCAACTCTACCATCTATAAAATCTCTACATCCACCAAGGTACCTTCAAGTTTTACATCATTTTCAAAAACACAACATATGTGGTCACAATTATCATGAATGATTTAGTATAAATATACCGAATAGGATGCCTAAAAAACACTTAGTAAGAATTAAACCATGAGTCATCTCAAACCCCTAGGATGAGGGAAACATAGAATAATCTCAAAAATGCCAAATATTTTATAAGTTTTGGAAAATTTGGGATGATAGTATAATTCTAATCTTCACAGTTCATTCCCATAAATAATCATGACTTGAAAGAAACTAGAGATAAATAATGGATCAAAAGACCCCATAAATCCGAAAATTAATAAACCATTTGTAAGACATAACATGAAATAAATTAATAATCCCTAACATGTTACAAGACCTAAAAAATCTCTGTTACTTAATATAATACCTACCCAGAGCACATAACATTCTGGTTACCTATCTATAACTATAGTGGGGAACCCATACTTTACTAAATAAATTTCTGCTAGTCAAGGGAGTATTGAAACATATAGTGGACTTACACCTCATCTAGGGGAAGTGTTTATTGTGGGTGTACTGACTCTAATCGATGAAATATCGACTCCCCATCTAATGGTGAAGTAAATACCTCTAATGGTTCAGTTCCCACACCTCCTCATGTGGGGGGTATAAACTTTGACTATAGTAAGGGGTATTTTTACCCCATCAAGATCAAGCAAGTACCAATCCCAGGCCTAAACATCCTGATACAGATGGCCCTCACCCTGTACTAGTAATGGTGAACTGAATGATTGGTATTTTTGGGGGACCCACAACTTGATATTATAATGTCTCCATGGAAGTACCTGAAACCCATGTTTTCTTAGAATGCCTAACCCAAACCCTATTGCCTCCTCTACAGATCTAAGATATTCAAACTACCCAAAATTCCTCATAAATTTTTCTTGGTGACTAAGGTGATCACACCTTATTACTCCATAAAAATTCATATAGATTTTAATATTTACCTATTAAATTTTGACACATGGGTGAGAATATTAGAGAACACCAAAGAAAACACAATACACAACATGTAATTTTCTAAACATGGAGTGTAATACTTAACTAGTGTCTAGATGTGTATCGTTGTTTTTCTATAATGTTATTTCAACCTAAAATGACTTTCTCAATTAGGTATATGGCATGTAAAACTTATGAGATGCCCAAGTGTGTACCAAAAATATCTCAATTAATGTGTTCCCAAACCACAAAACATGTACTGATGACAACACATTGTGTAGACCATGTGGAATTCCTTATGTGTGTACTACAGACTATGTTGTGTCATGTAGGTCGAACATGGAGTGTACCACTAACAACAATCTATGTATACTGAATGAGGTGGCTGGGTTCGTACTCTGCAACCCCTTGAGTTTTATAGTTTTATAGATCATGATTTGTATCCTGTAGGCACACCTTGTGTGATATCCATGTGTAAACCCTATTTATAGAAACAAAGAAATGAATAAATTTTATGATAAGGTCAGACACTATCTGTTATTTATAATATATGGATACCATGGAGCTAGAGCCAATATGTATATGACACATGTTTCAATGGTCACACTCCATGTAATCAGTAATTCCATATCCATAACCTTTATTTATTCCTGATTTTCACCACTACCTCCAATGTTTCCATTGATGTTGATGTCATCACTCATCGCTCCACTAGCCATGACTAGACATCGCCACCTCACCTCTGATGGTCGTCCCTTACCATCATTACCTATATAATTGGGTCAATTTTAAATTCCTGATGTTGTTTCACCATTATTTCTTTACTCTAACCATCACCTAAGGACCTTATTTTGTGTGTTTATTTCCATGCCACCCTAACGGCATTTCTTCACTGTTACCTCATTCGATCTATATTTACACTTACCCATTATTGATTAGTCTATTATTCATGTCCACCATTGAACTATCAGCCATTTCAAAGGTTGATGGTGATAATTATATATGGAAATAGGAAATTAAGAGATATATGGGAGAGAATATATGGTATGCAATTCTTGTGGCCACCATTCATTGATCATATAATATTTATTCAATGAAGAATGCGAAAATTTTATATAATAAATTAATATTAAAAATTGAACAATATTTATAGGGATTTCATATTCAAGACAATGAATCAAGAATACATTTGGATATCAATATAAAATTATAATTGATAATTTATAAGAATGGAAATAATGAATGTGGCCATCAGAGATAAGATCGGTGCCCTACTTCATAACAAAATGTGAGAACTTAAAAATGATGATCCTGATCCACAGACATTATCAATTATTATAATAATGTGTGTCTATGATATTTTTTAGGGTTTATAAATTTGATATCATTGAAAACCAATTCTATCAAATGAGTATTAGAAACAAAACTATAGAGGGCTGGGGTTAGGGTGTTTCAAATTGGTCCCTTTTTTAAGAATGTCCTAGAACATGCCCAAGGTATGCTCAAAACCCAAATTATTTTTACCCCTCTCATATATAAAATAATTTATTCTAGAAACAAGAATGGTGAAATAGTTCTCTATTGAGGTTCTATTTAAGAGATATCATGGAGAACATATATGGGATTTTTTTAATAAACATTAATTATCCATTACAAATCAATGCACTTGAAATTACACCAAAACTCATTCTAAGGTTAAACAGCACATCCCAAAACCAACATAACCATTGAAAAAAATTATGAGGCCATTCACTATGATAAATTTACCTTCTTACCCCTATAGAGGAATGGGGACTTCAATACTCAAAAATTTGTTAATTTTAACCGAGGTGAAGAAACCAAGGCCACTACATCATCACCATATTTAAACGTTTTTATCCCGGAAAAAGAAAAAAATATGAGCTCCTAAAGCTAGAAGATTATAAAACATCCATGTATGGAAAACATCGCATCATTACATTCACTTCATCCTCTTTATGTTTGGGTTTTATATGAACCTAAAAGAGAACCACATAGGGAAATTAACTCTTTTATTATCACTTTCATTTTTATTACCTTCCATAGATCTCCACTTACTCACATGAATAGATCAACTCAATCCCATTATACGGTAAAATATTTATGAAATAATGAGATCATATTACACAAACCATTCCCCAATTATATATAATTGAAATATCTATCTATAGTTCACCCCATATTCATATAATATGAGTGAAACTAAGAACCATTAATACTAACCTTAGAAATGTATTTTATAATTGGTACCATCTACAGGAGTGTTACTCTACCCATTTTAAATACTGACCCATAATTTACCCCATGGGAATCCTTGGATCACATAAATCCCTACCACTAGGAACGTCAATGAAATAACCTACACTAACCAAATATTATCTTCCATGAAAATATTCTCAATGTTGGATTTAACTCATCATGGTCACCAATGAAGAAAAATACACCAACATATTCAACAATGATTATAGAGGCATCATCAGTCGTGAATATTGCTCTCTTCTCTACCACCAGTGGGAACCATACAACTGAACCTCTAATAAATATCTAATCCATCATTGAAGATAATATAGTTTGGCTTTGTTCTCTCTTCATGAAATATATGGATGAGAATATCATGAAATTACACTAAGATGATCAATATTCCATGAATCGAACCCTTACTTTATCAGTGACCCCATTCCAACATAATCTAAAGAGGATAGTTCTTAACTATTCATATGATCTTCCTTTTCCAGTTCCAGACCCAAGGTTAACACCTGGAATGACTTGAGAAACCATAATACGTGACCCATAGAAGAAAAAAAATTCAACATGAAGTGTGAATTTTTACATATTGCAATTCAATTATAGGTTAAAACTGCACCACCAAGGTCCCATACCCAATAAGGTGACCTTAGTTTGAAATCACACATTTCAATATCCAAGTCAAGAATCATGGGGATACCACAATCGAGGCTATGAAATATAAAAATTTACTCCCCTATTTTATGGAAATTTCTCTCAGTTAAATTTCTAGACAATATCTTGTAATACAAGATCCCACAATCAAGGATATAATTATAGGCATCTTCTTCATTTGTTGAGCATAAAATTCTTGCTAAGTGAGTCAGCTACCATGCTACAATTGGTCCGTTGGGGACAAACTGATACATTACCATCCTTGATAACATCCCCAAAATAATTTACCTTACATGCCCAAAACATGTACTATGAGAGTTCACCAAGTAGCTAGGGCTCCCAAAACAAGACAATGAAAAACCTTAATTTCTTGGAATTCCCACACACTAATTTACTTCAAAAGATGGTGGAATTAATAAAGAAAACAAAAAATATCCACGGGTCTCATGAATGAAATAGTGGAATTTATTACTCATAAAGACATCACTAGTATTTTAATACATCCATAGCGACATCTGAACACTAGTCGTGGAATAACCTTCTCATGATATCAATGATATGGCTAATCATACCAATGTTTGACCAAGAACCACTTGATTATTTCTAGTAGACACAGAGATCACTTTGATCCTAATAATCCCTTCTTCCAATAGGTCTTCCAGCTACACCATCTTCTCCCTAAGATTGACCATGTTCTTTGATAAACTGAAGAATATACCACTATGAGAAACTACCCTTTTCCATATCCATAGTGAAAAATATAAAATCATCAACTGGTTGGTGATCGGCTGCTATCACATGAATGTTGACCGACTCATCACTGAGAGTGGCCTTTGACCAACCCTCACTACCACAGATCCAGGCATGGGATGCGACGAATTTTATCAGTGCTAATTAGAAAGTGCTGATAAAAGTGGGATATATTTTAGTGCTAGCTAAATGTACTAATAAATCTACCCTTTATCAGTGATATGTTTAGTGCTGATAAATGTTCTTAATACAAAATATTATTAAATTTTATTAAATTATTATTTTTATATTAAAAAATAATGTTTATTTGTATACATTAAATAAAAAACACATGTTTATAATTAATATTTTTTAATAATTCAAATATATATAGTAAATATCCTTAGATAATAAATTTATTTATTATAATTATTATATTTATATATTAATAGGTTTATAATTTTATATAAGTACTTTTTAAATATATATATAAATACTTTTTTAATATGTATTTTTATAATTATATTTATTATATTTATATGTTTATAAAATAAATAAATATTTATATTTAAATAAATATATGTTTCTAATGAATTGGTCAATTTATGCATGAATATAATTGAAATTATTATATATGCTATCCATTCATCATGAATGTTCATTTATACATCACACCCTCACTACTATTCATGTTGACCATATATACGATGACCCATCTTTTATGATCTGTAATTTACTAGGTTTATATGATTCATGTTTCCATGAAGATATAATATTTATTATATTTTCACATTTATATGTTTACAAAATAAATATATATTTATATTCAAATAAATATATGTTTCTATGAATTGGTCAATTGATGCATGAATATAATTGACATTCATATATATGTTATACATTCATCATGAATGTTCATTTATACATTACACCATCATTACTATTCATGCTAGCTATATATATGATAACCCATTTTTTTATGATCTATACTTTACTCTGTGTATATGATTCATGTTCCCATAAAGCTATTATGTTCTCTAAAATGATTAAAATCATGATAAATATATTTAAATCATAAATATATTTATTATATTTATAAGAATAAATATTTATTAATATATAAATACTTTTTTAAATATATTTTTATATATAACTACATATATATATTTAAATGATTAAAAAATTACATTAAATTTTTTAAATGAGAAATATATATTTATTATATTTATAATTATATACCAATACCCTTTAAATATATTTATTTGTAATTATAGTTTTAAATATATATATATATATATATATTTAAATAAATATATGTCTTTAATGAATATATATATATATACATATAAACATATAAACATATATACATATATACATATATACATAAATAAATATATACATATATACATATATACATATATACAAATATAAATTTATATAAATATTTATTCATATATATAAATATTTATATTTATAAGTATAAATAATATATATATGTAAATAAGTATCAAATTATAATAAATATATTTAATATATCTATAAGTATAATTATAAATAAATATATATTTATTTATTGTCGTAAATATATATGTATATATAAATGATTATGAAAGTAAAATGAAAATACTAATTATATTTATTATTTATAATTATATAATTATTTAAATAAATATATATTTATGTTGAAATAATTATAAAATTATAATTAATATATTTATTTTAGTTTCAATATTATTTAAATATATATAGATTAATATATATTTATGACTATAAATAAATAAATAAATAAATATTTTTATAATTATAATTATAATTATAATAAATATATTTATTATAAATATATTTATTATAATTATTTAAATAAAAATATATATTTATTTAAATAAACATTAAATTATCAAAAATATATATAATTAATATATTTATTTTAATTTCATTATAATTTAAATAAATATAAATTTATTTATATTTATGATTATATATAATTAATGTATTTATTTATAAATATTTGTATATATTTAAAAATATATTTATTTAATTATATATATATTTATTTAATAATATCTTTATTATAATTTTAGAATTATTTCAATATAAATATAAATATATTAACAATTATAAAATAAATAAATATTTATTATAAATAAGTATTTATTATATATATTTTTTAATTATAAAGAAACACATATTTATTGTATAAAGAAATATATATTTATTTATAATAATTATTATAAATAAATAAATTTATATTTTTTATAAATATAATTTTATAAATATATATAAAAATATAAATAATTTATTATCATTATAATTTTATCGGTACTTTTTTAGCACTAATAGTGATATACTTTTGTTAGTGCTAATAAAGCGCTGATAAAATGTGTCTTTATCAGTGCTAAAAGTTTAACACTAATAAAGACATCCTTTATCGGTAATTTCTAATTTAACGCTAATAAAACTTGCCTTTATCAATTATTTTTAGCTAGTGCTGATAAAATCTTCCCCCGATTTAAAAAAAATCTCTAACAGTCTCCTCATTCCTTTGCACACCTCGAGCTCTCATAGAAGCCTTACCCTACCACCGCTCTTCCTCCTCTACTGCCGAATCCTCCTCCTCCTCCTCCTCCTCCTCCTCCCCTGCTGCCACTAACTTATCGTCCAACTAGCCTCTGTGAATCCATCATCCACCACCGCCATGATGCCCTACCTTGTCGCCACGTGATCCCTTCTCTGCCCTGCTGCTGCGAAGCTCTCATTCGCCACTGCATAAAGCTTGGGCACTTTTTTAAATCTCCCTAAATTTTGAGATACCTTACGCATTTTTTTCTGAGTAAACTTACATGTTTTCTTCTGAGTCACCTTAGTGAGAACCCATGGAATTTAGAGGAATTTATCATGAATGAACTTGTTTCATCTCCTTATCAAGCATAAGAAAGGTTTTGAGATCCTAAAAGATTTATGTGATTATTGTTGAATTATAAATTCCATTATAAGTGTTATTTAATTAAAATGTTAATTAGTAGGTGACATAAAAAGGGTATGATATATATTATTTGGTTTTATAAGGATGTCTAAAGTTAAGATGTTTTAATGAATTATTATGAAATCATTAGTGTATTTTTTCAATCATGCTTATGTATTGAGAATGTTGCACCTAATTATAGAAGATTAATGTGTATTCCAACCTTTAAGTAGTATGATGGTATGTCTCCATGGTTGTGAAATGTTTAATTCATTCTATTTCAAGCATATCAAGCATAAAACATAAAATTTAAGCATGTGAGTTGTTTATTTTATAACTTAGATGCATGCTGTTGTGATATCAATGAATTAAAAAGTATGTTATTTTAATGAATTTGTCATATTTATTTTCGTGTTCCATTTTATTATTTCTTCTATAAGGTGTTGATATAATTTTGGTAACATATATTCATAAAACTATAATTTGTTAATCTAAAGGCTAGTTAATATTAGTTTTATTCTTTATTGAGTGTATTTCTATAATTCTTATGTTGATTCATTGAAATATGTGTGAAGTGATCAATGCTAGTGATATTTCCTCTTATCTTGAATATGTGTTATTTATCTAATTGAATTGATAAGGTCCCTTTCTTTAAATGGTTAATATTTTAAAGAAGTTATTGATAAAGCTATTTCAAAATCTAGAATTTGGTGACGATGTTGTATTGGACACACATAATGCTTATGAAAATAATAATGAAAGGGGGATTGGTTGTTGTGTTTTATTATTGGGTTTGTTGTGGTTGGTCGTGTTTCCTGTTTTGTGGGTTGGGTAGTCTCAGTTGGTAATTGTTATAATTTTTTTGGGTGTTGGAATGTGTTATGATGTAGGTATGGTGGTCGGTTTCCTTAATAATCACAATAAGTTTTGATTGTTGATATGGAAGTGGTGAATATATGATTTTGTGGCTGGAGTGACAGATGAACTATTGTGTTTGTAATATTGTGGTGTTATGGTTGGTGCTATAGGAAAGAGATTATTTTTTGGGTTGTTGTTGAGAATTTTAAGTTGTGATGAGTTTTGGAGCTTCATTTGGTTTGTTATTTTGGCATGAGGTGATGTAGTTTATATGAAATAGGTGATATGATATTGTGATTAATTCAGAGTGATGAAGTGGTTACAAGAGATGTTGTGTAGATTAGATGAATAGGAATAGTGGAAGGATCAAGCATAGGCAGTACATGAATCAAGCATCAAGTGGAAGAGAGTTTCCCAATTTGAAGATATGCAACTTTATTTTCAAAAGTATCATGGCCAAGTGACACTTATGTCTTTATCTATCACTTATTCACTCCTCAGTATTATGACAGGAGTAAACTATAAGATTCATACTATTTATTCATGAGATACATGACAAACCTTTTATAGATTTATATTTTATAAATTGTTGGTTATTTTTGATTCATGTATCCTTTATAAACTGTCTCTATTGGGATTTATGTATTTGTGAAAATGCATAAGTGTCTCTTTTAAAATAAGAAGTGTTTTAAAAAATTTCTTAAAAACATATTTGTCTTCAACATACCATTTTTTTGTTTCAAATAACATTAAAATTATTTAAACACTTTTCATGGACTTAGGTTGCATGCCAAGTGTTTTTCAACTCACCTGATTGGCTTTCATCATGGTATGTGAATATTTTGAAAGCATATGTAATGATGGGTTCATTTCAACAAGGGGTGTGTGATGTTTTAAATGAAGATTTTTAAAATATAGGGGGTTGTCGCTCATTTTAAATTATTAAGATTATTGGTTCATGAAGTTTCCTTGAATTATTTTTTAAAAAGTAATTGGGGTTTTGAGAACGAGTGTTCGAAACTAATTGGATTATATTAAAAAGGGCGTTTTATTTTAAAGAAGAAAGTTGTGTAAATGGTTGGGGGTTTAATTGGATTTGAACTATGAATTTATAAATAGCTTTCGAAGGAATCCTAAATTCTATAACTTTTTTTATCCATGGTTAATTTTTATATCAACATTTTGTGCAATTATTTTTTTAAATAATAATATTACCAAATAAAATATAATGGTTATGAATAAATAATGGATGGATGCCAATCATTTGAAAAAAGAGTATGAAGATGGAGTGAAATATTTCATCATGTTTTCAAAAGATCATGAATATTATAGTTCTCAAATCCCTTTTCCATGTTTACACTATTGTTATTCAAACAACTTAGTTAAGATGAGTTGGAATAACAGTTGATCTGTCATAAAATATATCAAAGTTATAAATTTTGGAATAAAAACAAGAAAAAAGAGAATGTAGCTAGTGGCTGGGATAAAACTGCCATTTATGGATCATCTGATATGATTACAAGTGTGGTCAATGAAGAGTACCATATGGAGGAAATTATTACATATGTGAATTATAGTGAAGTTCTTATTGAAAAAATGATAAGGATTGTTGAATATGAACTTAACAATTACCAAAAAATGTTTGAGTAGTTAAATATTTATGAAAAGATGTCATTGAATGGTGGCAGCACTAAATATACATCATTGTCATTTGTACTGAAGCTGTATAATTTTAAAGCAAGAAATGGATGGAGTGACACTAGTTTTACAGAATTACTTTCTCTCTTTAATGACATGCTCATAGAATCTAATAAGTTCCCAAGACAAACATAAAATGCTAAATGAATTATAGGATCAATGGGTATGATCTCTGAAAAAATAGACATCTTCCTGAATGACTGTACATTATTTCTCAAGGACTAAAAATCACTTAGAGAATTCTCAAATTGTGGTGATTCTCACAATAAGAAAGATGAACTCGACCCTATGAAAGTTGTATGGTACTTTCCAATCTTTCCATGTTTTAGGTGCCTATATGGAAGTGAGGAGACTATATATAAATTGATGTGGCACATAGAAAGAAGAAATAAATATGGTAAACTACATCACTTGGTAGACACTCCACAGTGGAAGATAATTGATCACGAGTATCTGAATTTTGGAAATGATCTGAGAAACCTTCATCTTGTGTTATCTAAAGATGGAGTGAATCAATTTGTTTTTTAATGTGGCACTCATAGTAAATGGATGGTTATGTTGGTAAATTACAACTTCCCAATGTGGTTATATATGTAACAAAAACACATCATGATATCTATGCTTATATCATAACCAAAACAAACAGGTAATAATATTGATGTTTATTTGGATATATTGATCGTGGATTTGAAATTATTGTGAGATTCAAGTGTTATGATGTATGATGGTTATAGAAATGGAGATTTCACATTGAGATCCATATTGTATGAGATGATAAATTAATTTTAATCTTATAGAAATTTTCCAGGATATATCATTAAAGTAACTCATGGGTGTCCCATATGTGAAAAAGGTTCATAATCAATTAGGTTGAAACATTAATCTAAAACCATGTTTCTTGGACATCACAGATTTCTACCCCACAAACATAAGTACCAATCTTGGATGACATAATTCAATGGAATTTTAGAATAATGTAAAAAACTATCTCTACTAATAGGTGATCAACTATTTGATAAAGTAAAAAGATGTGGACACAACATTTGGAAAACCATTGTAAAAAAACCTTACAATAAACAGTTGAAAAAAGAGATCATTTTTTTGAATTACCAGACTAGACTTTTATGTAGGTCAAACCCTTTATTGATGTTAGGAATGTTAAAAAATGTCTGTGATAGTGTCATTAGTATGTTTCTAAATACACTTAAAAAAAGGATGGAATTAAGGTTAGGTTGGATATGGTTGACAAGGGAATCTGAGAATAGTTGGTGCTAGTAAAAGGTGAAAACAAAATTTTCTTCCTCCAACTACTTACAATCATTCCAAGTAAGAGAGATATCAGTTTTGTAACTTCTTTAATGATGTAAAGGTTCCAAAGTGGTATTTATTGAATATCAATAATATCAATTCAATGGACGATTTAATGTTAAAGGGTCTGAAATCACACGACTTTCATGTTTTAATGTAATATATAATGCCTATAGATTTACATTGAATTATTCCTATGAATGCCTATCATAAATTAACCAAACTATGTTTCTTCTATAAATCTATATGCATCAGAGTTATAGATCCAGAGAAATTTCCGAGTCTGGAAAGAGTAATTGTAGTCATATTATGTGAATTGGAAATGTTCTTCCCATAAAAAATATTTGATATGATGGTTCATTTGATAGTTTACTTGGTGAGAGATATTCGAATATGTGGTCTTGTAAACTATAGATTGATGTACCCCATTTAATGTTATATCAATATTTTGAATGGGTATGTTAAAAATCAAAGTCATCCAGAGTGTTTTTTGTGGAGAGATATATTTTTGAGGAAGCCATTGAATTCTGTACCGAATAACTTTTCGAGGTGGAAATCATTGGTTTATCAAAATATCATCAAACTAGGATACTTTCAAGTGAAGGAATTTATAGAATAGATGTTGTCATAATCAATATTATAGGTCAGTATCAGGCCCACCTTTACGTTTTAAAAAAAAATTCTGAGGTTCACCATATGTCGAGAGCCACAAAGAAATTCTTAATAATTTGAATCCATCAAGGGATGAAATATGGATATCAAATACATATAATAAAGAGTTTATATGATGGTTTGAAGACCATAATTGAATGGTTTCAGATGAAAATACGGATTTAATTTCAGAACAAATTCAATGGCTAGCTAGAGGACAAAGTGTGTATGTATTATCTTACAATGGTTATGTAATTAATGGTTATACATTCTGATGTGGCTCTATTTTTACACAGTTTTCCACATCATTTTTATTATTTTTTAATGATTTTATTAATTATTTTTACACTTTTTATCTAATAAATGAACTATTTTATTTTTATATTTAAATTTTCTAAATATTCATTTTTTAACAATTTACGTAATTATGGGCTATAAAATAATTGATTTATTCTTTCTTTGTTTTTAATATAACTAATTTCTAATGTGTTTCCCCAATTTTTATCTGTTTATTTTATTTATTTGAATTTTGTAGTTTTTAAAAATTAATAAGTTTTCTAATTAATTTACTTTTATTTTTAAAAATTTACACATCCAGAAACATAGTTACCGTTAGCCAAGCTACCGATAGCAAGGTTACTTTTGCTCTAGCGGTAACCTGGTTTCCATTACTGATTAACAGGGACTTGTATTCTTTTTTCTCTAGCGGTAGATAGTTTTGGGTTGTAACAATGACTTTGTTTATACTGGTAACCTTTTCCACTGTTATTCATTCCTACAGGTGTGCCTTAAATTAAAATTATCGGTGACCCTTTTATTTTAATTTAGTAACGGTGAGTTTTTAGATTGGTTAAGTTAAATCTGCTTGAATTTTTTATTAGGTAATATCTATTTTAAGAAATTATTTAATCATTATAATCCTATTTAATTAACTTAGTCTTTATTTTAATATTTTATCTATTATTTTAGTTACATTAGAAAAGTTTAGCAAAATTAATTGATATGTTTGGTCGTCCGACCAATCATTTAAGTATATAGTATGTTTGTTTTAAATTAAATTTAACAGTTTGCTTGTAATTTTATTAGTTCAAATAGTTAATTAATTAATTAATTAATTAAGAGTTTTTAAACATTAATTATATTATTTTATGTATGAAAATTATTTATTAAGTCACCAGATTCTATTTTTAGTTTACCGGTGAGGTAGAATATAGCTTGCGCTGACTTATTAGGTTACTGATGTTTTTAATTTTCATTCACTGCTACCTTGAAATTAATAACTTTATATAGTTATTTTATTTTGAAGGATTTTATTAATTTAGTTTAAAAATTATTCAGTTTATAATTTTAGTGTTATTAATTAATAACATTAATGTTTTAAAGGGTTAATTAAAAAATCCTGTTTTAATTTTTTGATGTTTAGTTTCTTATAAATAATTATTTTCAATCTTTATTTTTGTTTCACTTAAGTTTTAATTTTTGGTTCAATCTAATTTCCAAAGGTCACCGCTAACTTTAATTTTGTTTACCAGTAACTTTAATATTCACTGACAGTGACCCTTTGCTCTAACTTTGAACCATTTTCTGTATTGGTGACATTCTTCTTTGATTACCAGTGACTCTTTTCTCACTGTTATAGTCCCTTCTATCGGTAGCCTTGCTACTGGTCTGCACCTAGTTTCCACTTCATTGTACCGGTGGCTTCTAATTTTATTCTAAGTGTGGTTTTATTTTTTTTCTATCGGTGGACTTCTCTCACCTTTCACCATTACATCCATGCTTGCCTCACTGATTTCCTTTTCTCACCGATACACCACCATCCCTTCATCCTCACTGTTAGACCATTCTTCTCCCACCTCACCATTTCTCAATTCTCACTGATATCTCCTTTTCTACTACCAGCACTCACTCCATTTCCATTCTCCTCTTGATTAGAGGCATCGTCTCCTCCTCTTCCTCTTTCAGACTAAAATTGGACCTCCCCTGCTTCTTCTCACCGATGTGGGTCTATCCTCAATACCACGCCATGCCCCTGTCCGCCACATTTCTTGTTGCGTTGTCGCTGAAGGTCGTGGATGAAGTCGCCGCACTAGTGTGAAGAGGCTGCTGTCTGCAAAAGTCCACCATTCCACCACGCACTGGAGGAGGCCGAGTTTGCTGCTGTCATCACTGCTATGATGTGCGCCACACCAGAACTGATGAGGGTCGAGCCGAAGAGGGAGTCACGCCATCTGCTTGAGCCTAGTCACGGTTCATGTGTGCTGCTGAAGCCACCATTGTGCTGGAGGTTGATGAGCACGACGCCAGGGTCAGAAGGGAATGTTGAGCCACTGCAGGGCTCATTTCACCGCCGAAGAAATCCCTCCCCCTACCCCTGTGCGTCGAAATTAGGGGAGGAGGAAGAAGATTACACAAATAAAAAATAATAATGATAATAAATAGATAAAATATAATAATAAAAGTATAATAAAATTTAAGTAAATGGAGAAAAGGAAAAAAAGGTAAAAGTTAAAGTAAAAGTAAACTTTTAAAAGTAAAATTAATATAATTGAATTTGTAAAAGTGATAAATTTAAACAAATAGAATTTTATGAAAAGATAAATTATGAATTAAATAATAAAACTAAATTTAAAATAAATGAAAATAAAAATAAATACACTGTTAACAATATAAATATATAATTAATAATAATTATAAATAAACTACCAAATATACTTATTGATTTTAAAATATTTAAAATTAAATTATTAAATTCTTATTATAAACTAATTAATAAATTAATTTAGAAATTTAATTTCTTATATACTAATAATGAAATTATTAATTCAATCTAAATTATTAAATTTCTATTTACTTATTTATTTATAATGTTAAATTTTAATGATTTAGTTAAGTTTGTTAAACTAAAAAATTAGTATTTAGTATTTATATTTATTAATCTAATTATATCAATAGCTTCTGATAAATTTATAATAATGTTTTATAAAATTAAATAATAAT
This sequence comes from Viscum album, assembly GCA_963277665.1. Lineage (NCBI taxonomy): Eukaryota > Viridiplantae > Streptophyta > Magnoliopsida > Santalales > Viscaceae > Viscum > Viscum album. The sequence goes on from OY728157.1 coordinate 2,015,219,116, forward strand.
CATCAAGTAAAATATTTATGAATTAACTTTATTTAATTATTAACGATTAAAAATAACATTTAACTTTAATAATAATATTTCTTCTTTCTTGCGTCCTTATTTATTTACTTGTCTTTCTTATTTAATTTTTCAGGTTCATTCAGAAGACAAAAACATGTCTAGGTACATTCAACTAACTCAGCGGGAGTTAGTTACGAGGGAAATTACAGTGTGACGTGCTTGTCGCGAAAAAACGTACATTTTAAAGTGCGTCGGTGAAGAACTTTTGAAGTCAGTGGAAGACGTTATAGTGACGTGTAGCAGATGATAGATGATACTTAAGTAGAGCAAGTAGCATATTTTGAGGAAGGGGCATTCATTCCTAGAGACACACTCACTCGAAGAACACACCAATCTCGGTACAGAGCAGAGTACCTGGAGCAATTCTCAGAGAGCCGCTCCTTGGAGTTCTGAGGGCCAAAAACAGCAGGATTGATGCGAGCAGAGGGAGTTTTCTTCCTCTATTTTCCTTTAAATCTCTTCCTATCTAATTGAATTACTTTTTTATTTTAGATAAAGATGATGATAGGCTAAATACTTTTAGTTTGGCGATGAATTTACGTTCTACTGGTTACTTTTAATTATCATATCACTTAATCAATTCACTGAATTCAGTAAAGATCGGTGAGATTGATGATGAGTTCATTCAATTTCTATTCACCACTAGTACTTAATTTTTAAAACTCCGCAATCAAATAGGTGAGATTTATCGTGGAAACATGTTAAAAAAATAATCAATTCAAAAATTCTTCGGGACTTACGGCGAGTTCGTCTTGTTGTCATTATCTTTTCAAACTTTTCAGAGCTGATTTGTTTTAGAGTAGTGAACTCCAAAATCAATCAGCCTATGTGACTTAGCTCTTGGCCAGGGAGACAGTTCACTCTTTTTATGGTGGTGCAAGGAAATATCATTAAAGTGATTTGAAAAACCTTTTAAACCAATATAATGAAGACTTTTCCCAAAGCAATTTACTTGACTGTTCACTATCAACATTTTATATCTCTGTTTCTTACTTTTCATAGTCTGTTTCTTGTTTCATAATAGTTTATAACAAAAATTCAAAAATACTGTAGTGTTTCATTAGATTACAATTTTAAAAAAATTTAAAAAAAATAAATAAATAGGAAATCTATTCCACTGCTGAAAACAGTGGGATTATTTTTGTATTTTTTTAGAAGAATAGTGGTCATATTCGCCTTCTCTGTGGGTTCGACCCTGATTTCCACATATACTGTAGTTATTAAGAATTTAAATATTAAAATTTGACCGAATTCAAAGATGGTCTAGGTCATCTTTTTGGCATAGTTCCTGTGGAAGGCACGAGCCATTATTTTTCTAAAAAATTAAAAAAACATATAAAAAAACACAAAAAAATTGAAAATTTTAAAACTATAAAAAAAATCCACTTCAAGTACTACTGAATTGTTACTATTTTTTGTATCGTAGAACTCCTGTTAGTTCTAATGTTGTGCTATTTTGAACTGGTTTCACACTTTGCTTCAGCACAAGTGAATTCATTAGTACATTAGAGCCACTGAACTTTGAACTAGACAAACATTTAGCTACATCTAAAAAAAATTTAATGGAGAATCAAGATAATAGGGTTGATCAAAACAAGAATGTTCCACAGCCCGTAGTTCCATCCCATCAGTTACTTAGACTTAGGGAGTTTCAAATTCCAATAGTATCAAGTAACCCATAATGTATTAGGTTGACCACTAGGTTTAGGAACTATGAAATTAAGCAGTCTCACCTTTCTCAACTTCCTTCATTCAATGGTCTTCCAGGAAAGGATTCACCTTATTTCATTAGAGAGTTCTATAGTTCTATACAACAAATAACTATGAGACAGATTTGTGAGGAGGAGTTAAGATCGAGGTTGTTTTCATATTGTCTGAAGGGGAAGGCTATGACTTGGTTTCAGAACATAGATGAAGAATGTTTTGAGACATGGGAAGAGGTGTTTACTGCCTTTGTATTAAAATTCTATCCTAGGAACATCACCTTTGAGATTAGGAACAAAATTACTGGGTTTGTCCAGGATGAAGGAGAGTTATTTCACAAGGCATGGGATAGGTTTAGAAGTCTCCTTATACAAAGTCCCAATTATCAGTTTTCTCCTCATTTACTCATGGAGACTTTCTATAATTCTCTCACCCTTTACAACCAAAATTTAGTTGATCAATTCTACGGGGGTGATTTTTCTGACTCCAATGTTAATCAGCTGAAACTTGTGTATGAAAAACTTGCTCAAAAATCTCAGCACAAGTGCTTTAGGAAGAGGGTCGACCATAGAGGTGAATAAAATACTCAGGTTGTTGTTGTCAGTGATAGGGTCTTAAGGGAGCAATGTAATCATTGTGGGATGTTCGGTCACACTCATACATGTTGTCCTAATTTTGATCTCCCTATCCAGTTTGATGAGAGTGCCAAATTTTTAGATTTTAGAGCTAGGAACCAAGGTAAAAATGATCAATTTTCCAATCAGTAAATGTCTGGTTATCAAAATCACCGAAACTTTTCCTAGAAAGAACAAGGTGTCATAAAGCAGACCACTTCCCCTAACTACCAATCACACCATAAAATTTATATCTCAAACCAATATGGGGATTAATCTTCTAATTCTCAAGGGGAGTTAAAGGGGATGTTACATCAAGTTTTGGGAGATATCAGTTCATTTAGGAAGGAAACAAATGGTAAGATTCACAATTTATAATATCAAATAATTCAAATAGCTAAGGATCAAGGTGATAAGGGAAATGGAAGGCTTCCCAAAACTTCAAATCTTAATCCAAGAGAGAATATCATGGCTGTAACCACTAGATCTGGCCTTCAAACCCAAGAACATGTTAAGAAACACTATGGGAATACTAAAATAGATGAGAAAACTAAATCTGGAAAGAAAAATATGCTTGAAATAGAATCTGGGAATCTGGACAGCTTTGTTCAACCTGAAAAGAATTTTGAATTTCCACCTAAAAATGTTCAAGAACCTATAAAATAAAGAGGGAGTTAATTAAAGAAGAAAATAAAAAGAATGGAATTTAGGAGAAGGAGAATAATCAACCTGTTCTTAAAAAATATGCCCCTCCCATTCCCTTCCCTGAAAGAGTGAAGACGAATAATGAACCTATTTATTTGAGGTTTCTTAAAATGATTCAAAACATTAGTATCAACATGCCATTTGTGGAAGCCTTAGATAAAATCCCTTCATATTCTTATTTTACCAAAAGGTTTCTAAAACATAAACATGATTGGAAGAAGTTGGAAAAAGTTAATCTCAATGAGGAGTGTAGTGCCATCTTGTTGAAGATGTTTCCTCCAAAATTTAAAGATCCTGGTAGATTTATTATTCAATGCAAAATATGAGCAAGTGAGCAACTTAATTGTTTGTGCGACTTAGGATAAATCATCAATCTAATGCCTTACTCCCTTTTTAGAAGGTTAGATCTCAGGGATTTTGAACCAACTTCTGTTTGTCTTCAACTTGCTGACAGGTCACTAACACACCCTTCAGGGAGGGTGGATGATCTATTAGTTAGTGTAGGAAAACTGACATTACCCATAGACTTACTTATCTTAGATATGGAGTGTGACAAAAAAGACCCAGTCATCATAGGGAGACCTTTCCTTGCTACAACTGGTGCTGTCATAGATGTGTCCAAGGGGAAACTCACTCTTCGAGACATTAATGATGTGGAGGAGTTTTTGGTGTTTGAAAATCCTCAACATGTGGTTGGATGTGATTTGATAGTTGTTGCTGAGAATAAATGTTATAAAATTGAGGTCTGAGCTGAGTATGGTTCTTTTCCTCTTGAGGTCACAGAGACTTTGATTCCCCAGCCTATTGAAACTTTTCTTCAAGATTCTATTCCTATCACACTCCTTCCTCTAGATGAGAAAAATATTTCCCTTGAACCCATCTAGAGAGTGAGTCACATTCTTGTCCTGAATTGTCTCAACCCATTTTTGAAATTTTTCCTTATGAATTCGATTGTCCAAGGGTTTCTGAAGTTGGAGAAAGTTTTGGTCTGAGTCCTGATGAAAATCTAAATTGTGCCCATTATGAGAAAGTTTATTTTCTGGGTACATTATTCCTTGATTAGTTTGATGTTGATTGTGATAACTTCCAACCTGAACTTGAAAAATTCACATCATTTGAGACATCTGGGACATTGGGGACCACATGTTGGAACCTGAATATGATTCTTTCCTCTGAGAGTTTTCTAAGTTTTCCATTGTGAAATATGTGTTGGGAGTATTCAATGAAAATGATAAAGAGTGTGTTGATTGTTTTTCTTCTGATTCTGGGGTAGAGCTGACCTCAAATTGTTGGGGAATCCATGACATTATTACTGGTCAAATTGATGATTTTCTTAGGAATCTGTTGAACATTTTTAGAGCTGAGGAAGTGATCATTAGAGCCCAAAATGGGATGGAAATTATATTAGCAATGGTGTTTTTGAGGTAACTTTTGAGAATATTGTTTGATACTGTAGACGATAATGTTTTGGTTGATCCTATTTTGGAATATTTAGATAATAGTGAATTTCAAATAATTAATAATTCTTTTCCATTAAATGATCATGTATAGAAATATCTAGGGAAATTGAGTCTGGATGGAGACTATAAACCTAGTGTTGCATGTGAGGCAACCCATAGTTTTTTTGTTAATAAATAAAAAATTGTAATTAAATAAAGTCTTACTGAAGACATTAAATTATGTTCTTCTTAAAAGTCAACCCATGTCCTTTCTTTGTTTTCATTTTTGTTTTGTTCTTGTTTTACTTTAAATAAAGTGCTACTTTTTTGTCTTATATATGATCTGTCTCTGCTGGATTTTTGTTCCTGGTTTTCATACTATGTGTTTTTAGGATTATAATGTCGTTTAATAATGGAGTGGAATTCCCATGATGAGGGATTGATGGAATAAACATTAAGTAAGGTAAGTGTCTTACTATTATTGTTTGTTTCATTTTTCTTCTCCATATGCTTTAAGGAAAAAATACGGTTGCATGTTCTGCTTTTTTGGAAAATTATGCTCTAAAAAATTCTACTTGTATTAGAAAACTTTTTTTGCATGTCACTGTGATGTGCACAAATTCTGCATGTTCCTCCTTGCTGAAAAATTGAATTTCATTGTTATTAAAATCTTTATAATGCTTGAAACTAAGTGGGGGGGGGGGTACATGGTGCTGGTCTTTTAAATCTGATTATTGTTGGGATGTTTAGGAGGAACTTTCTCTGCTTAATTTAATATATATATGAATAAATTTACCTAATACTTTCTTACACCCAATTAATTGTTCACCCACAAGTTGCATGTCTGGTTTGTACATGAATTGAAAATCTTTGTCATTGGAGTTAAGTGTTGATTCACGTACATTGAATGAACCTAATGAGTATTTATTTATTGTGAAAAACAATATTTTTTAACTTCATTGAGACCCTTTATACATGTCATCTATTTACTTACTTGAAAATTTGTTTTGAACCTTAATTGATTAATTGTTCTTCTCTATATTTAGAAGTCAACTTTGGGGACAAATTTGGGTTTTAAGTGTGGGGGAGGGGGTCAATTCTTGACCGGGAAAAACTGTGCTTTAATGGAAGCCCATCAATTATCACTACAACTTTAATTCAAATTTCTAGTAATAAATGGTTAATTTTTTTCAAACTTCTTGCATAATTTTAGGCTTACATTGTACTCAATTGGGTCTTTCTTCAAGATAAGTTCCCTATTGGTAGTTAATAATTTCTCTGAACCTAAAATTGATGATAATGGATGATTGCTGAGCGATCTTACTTAGTGATTTGATGGAAATTTGGTTTAGAGTATATTTCTGAAAGTGATATGGGTTACATGTTTGTGGAATTATGGTTATAACCATTGGAATTGGAAGTTTGATTCTGATTCTAGGGGCCTCATTTATTTTCTTTTAAATTATTTAAAGTAATTGTTGTAATAACCCAATGTAAATGATTTTTGGTATAAATCTTTTAAAACTGGAGTAATTTGCGCATCTGTGATCCCACGATGAGTCTCTGAGACCTTAAATGTTGGGTGCGTTTCTATTTGCTATAATCCCTTTGTACACTTTGAATAAGTGTATTTCACAGTGCTTAGCACAATGATACATGGCTTGGAAAAAATAAATACAGTGTCTAGGGTCAAAAATGAGTTCATTAAGGTGAGTGGAATGATGAACGCCCGATGAAGAAGGGTTCAGTTGGTTTATATGGGAATCATTTAGCTTATATCATTGAGGTGATTCACAAAAAAATTAATTATTTTTGAAACCTAGGTGAAAATTCAAAGTACAACTGTAGCGACCCCGGTACCCAGGGGGCCTCATGAGACATGATATACTTAGCATTTCATTACAACATTTACAAAAATTATATCATGTCCCATGACTACAGAAGATCGCGAGGCTCATGATTCTGGGAAACCAGCTGCTCTGATAAACTTCATCAGTACATTCCATGCCTGAAAAATTTTAAACAAAACATAGGGTGAGCAAAAATGCCCAGTAAGGGGTTTTAAAAAACGTTTTAAGAAAATCCTTTCTCAAAGAAGACCTGTTTGAAGAAAATTAAACACTTTGATAAAACTAAAACATTGTCTTTTCTTAAAACATGAGATCCATTTTTCTTTGAAAACCACTTGCACAAGGAAACACGTACTTGAAATGATCTTTAATATAAACATGATCAGAGTGCGCAATATAAGAAGAATAAATAATGCATAATGCTAAAAACAAAGTTACTTTACTTCTAAAATAATTCTATGACTAAACAGGGAAGACATGCATATCATGGATCATGAGTAAAATGCAGATCATCTAATAGTTTACCATATGAACACAGTTCTTATTGCATAAGGTACACTTTCATGATCATGGGAGTTTCAACTAGGGGTTGTCCTGTTAGTTGAACTAACCCCTGGTTATCCTTTATCATTACATGCAGAGGGGATGCATAATACTGGACTTTGTCAAGACCTCGCGTCATGACCTTAAAACATAACTTTAGTACGGGTCAAGGCCAAACGCCAATCCCGTTTCCCATGGTAGCACGAGTCAAGGCTATCTGCCAAGACCGTTGCACATGATAGCATGAGCCAAGGCTATTCGCCAAGACCGTTGCACATGATAGCACGACCCAAGGCCGTTCGCCAAGACCGTTGCACATGACGTCTCATGAGACTCTTGCTTTACCCAAGGCATTGGAGCGCTGTATAATTCTGGGCGCACCCGTCCATAAATATTTAAGTCCTATACATCCCTCTCATATCTTGACATGGTCATTCATTCATGGGGTTCCATACATTCATAATCAAAACTACATAATCATGACTTGAAGGGGATCATAACGTAGATGTAAAAAAGAACTAGGCTATTGGCTTCAGATTAAACATTGATGCAAATAAACTAAATCAACTTACTCTTGCACATGAAAAAATAACTGGAATACTAAACATAGCGGATTGTCATGTAAAATTTCATCATGTTCATTATATAAAACCATAAATTCATAGTTCATATCTTTAAACATGCAAAACACATTCTTTACAAGTATAAGTTTCATTGAGGGTACTTGAATTTTCAGGTTAAGCCGGCCCACTGGTGCGATACACATGTTGGCTTAGCATCAATTAAAATTATTAGAAACTTATGTGTCTATAATTATATATATATATATAACCAAGTCCTGATAATAATTAAATAAAAAAGGTTTTGGAAACTGAAATTTTGAAAACACATTCACTTGGAAACATATAAATTCTTAAGGGGGGTTCATGCCACACATTTTTACAAAAAGTGCATGAATTGTCAAAATGATGATAATTGAATATTTTCAATTGGAGAAGTTATTTTGACACTAAACCAATCCTTAATCTTCATCATATATATATAACCATGTTTATAAATAGTCTTTGTATCGTTCTTTGGAGTAATAAATTTTAAAGGGTATATATATATAATTTTGATAACTCATCAAGTTATGAATTGTCTCGTATGGTCCTACATACATATTTTATATAAAAAGTGGATATACATAAATATATATAATCATTGAAGTGTAGGGAAACGAAACGACGGATTCCACTTCATTGTGAAGACCCCCAATTTTGGGACTTCCGAACTGAAACGGACTAGAAAAAAAATCCTCAAAGGCATGCATATGGGTATCAACAAGGTGTATGTACATATAGGTTTACATAAACATATATATAATTATGTATATACCGAAGCAAAGAAAGAAGAGAAGCAAGCCTTGTCCCTTGCCTCCGTTCGATTCACAAAATAGGAGAGGTGAAAACAGGTATAAACTGGTTTATATGGTCCTTTATATTCTTGTACAAATTTATACAACATAATTATATAACTTTGAAAATCTTGTGGAAAAGAAAAGAAATGAAGGATATGATTTCCTTTTTCTACTATTCGGTTCCTCAGGCTAAGAGGGAAGTCCACAAGGTTCGGGTTTGTACATGGTTCGTACATACCGAAAATATATAACATGTAAATATATATATATATATATACCGAACTCGAACAGAACCCATAACAAGACTTCTCCCTTACCTTAGTTTGGAGTGGAGATGAGAAAGATGCGGCAAAGAGGCATGTGATTTTCGGATGTATAACACAGGATGGATAGTCATGCACATAACCCGTATATACGTATCTATATATATATATATAAAATGAAACTTCAAACAAAACTCAAAACAGAACTCAACCCTTACTTGTTCGACGAGGATGAGGAGAGTCGACGGAGTAGGTGACGCCGGACCGGTGATCGGAGGCCCAAGAAACTCGAAGCAGCCTTCCTCGCTTTCGGTGCAGGATCCTTCTCTTCGGTGTAAACCGAATTTTAAGGAAGGGAGGATGGCCGACTCATTAAAGAGGTGGAGAGAGATCCGAGGCCGAGCAATAAAAAGGCAGCGCCGATTTTGTGGAAGAAGGGAGGCGGGACGTGGGCACAGCTGGCCTAGGCGGAGAAAAACAGACGCAGGCCTGGTGCGGCATACACGAGGAAGAAGAAGGCCGCGAGGAGAGAGGGAAAGCCGGAAAATCGATGGATGGACGAGATCAAAAGGAGGAAGGTTGGACGGCCCGGATGAGATGGGGTATTAAAAGGGATGGATGGCTGCGATTGGAGGGTGCCGGATCGGACGGCTCAAGCTTGCCGCGGTGGTTTAAACACGCGGCCCCTCCCCCCCGATTCATTCTCTTTTTTTTATATCGTTTTTATTAAAAAAAACGATTATCTTATTATTTTATTAAACCTATTATAAAATCATTAATTTATCCTTATTAATAAACTAATATTATCCTAAGTCAAGGGTCATTAAAACACTTATATATATTAAACTATTAAACCCCTATTTAAAACATAAATTATATTTTTTTTCCTCTATTTCTTTTATCAAAACATATAAATACACATATATAAATTTTATACATAAAATAAAAAGTGAACTCAAGTATAATAACATATATACTTATGATTTCAAAAATAAACTAAAAAAAATTACATTCGGATTATTTTGAAACAAAAAGAAAGTGTTTAATATTAATAAGTTTATCTCTAAATAGGTAGAATGTCAAAATTAAAGCAACAAAATAATTAGATTTTAATAAGAACATAATTGTGTAGTTTTATTTATTTATTATTATTATATAAATAAATTCATAAATTAATTTTGTAAATGGGTAAATATACATCATTAACAATTTTATGAGAAGTTAACCGTAAATATAATTTATAAAAATAAATTAGTTTTATTGATAATTTTATAATAATTTAAATTTAATCAAATTTTAGGCTAACAAACCAAAACCATATATATATATATATATATAAATTACAACTATATATATAAAAGAAAATACATATCACTTATCAATTATTTCAAAACTATACTTAATAAGTTTTAACACGTCGACAAAAACTGAATTTAAACATTATTTGGGTAACGGTTAAAAAAACAAAACATTAGATACTTTGGGAAAACAACGGTCGAAAATATAGCCGTTTGAGGTCCAACAGTCAACATAGAGGATAAGGAGACCCAACGGTCAAAAATATAGCCGTTTGGGGTGCAACGTCCGTATTAGGGTGCTTATAAAAAGAAAGGTTTGGTCTCGGGTGTCCCTTACCCCAAGTGATCGAAAAAAGGAAGATGGTTCGCGTGATCCCCTTGGTGTTGAGCACGGTCGCTGTGGCTTCAGCAATCCTTATGTTTCTTATGATGGATGCTCGAAATCCCTACCGCATTCTCGGGATCTTAGTAGTTTTAAGCAGTCTTCCCATTATTGTAATCGGGTTCTTGGTTGGAATATTTGGTTAGTGAGCTTTTCTTGTAGCCCGAAAAATGTAAGACCCTTAAGTGTTGAATTCATTAAATAAAAGTTACGTGTTTTTATATTTTACATTCTGATTGTTTTAGAGAGAGAACTTCAAAAGCACAAAATGCCCAAATTTCATTTAAGAGGTTTGAAAACTTCGGGGTGTTACATTATCTCCCCCTTCAAAGAATTGCGTCCCCGCAATTCTATCATTAAAAAAAGAAACTGAAACTCCAAACGTAAAACTCTACCGAAACAGTGGATCTGGCTCAGTAAACGGAACACCAAAGTTGGCACACAATTCTTTCGTTTCCCTAGTCCAGATGCACCTCGAACAGTGCTCCTTGAACTCCTGGTCGTGTGTACTGCACACGGGCTTCCAAAGGGAGGCTCGTGCGATGCAAAGCTCGGATATGTCCTTGTAGATAAACTCCTTGACGACTCTTCTGGCCGCATCCTGCTCGAGGTAGTCGAGAGGGACGGTGCGATCGAGGAGACTGATGTTCAAGACTTGGAACATATAAGCTGCACTGAGCTGGCCATCCTGGGCGGCCACGAGGAAACACGCTCTGGCAGAAAAGTTCTGTGCCAGAGTGAAACATTGGAACAGGCCCTCAAAGTACATTCCCCTTCGCCTATAGCAGGGGAGTTGAGCAGCAGCGATGAGCTGAAAGACGCGATTATTCTCTCGACATAGCCGAAGAATCTCTGGACCGTTTGCTAAATTGAGAAAACGCTGGCAGGACCCTTGTAGGTGGAGGAATGATGGGTAATCCACCATGCATGCCTTGATCAAGATGACTTCTACTAGCTCATCGGGTAAGGATGAGAAGTTCGTTTGTCCAGCCATCTGAAAACAAACATCAAGGGGAAACTCTTAACAACATAGATACGGTGAAGACATGAAAAGAAACAAGAAACTTCCATTTATAAAAGAGTTTACACGGAAAAGTCTGAGTTCACAAGACGTACGCCACAAAGAGTGGCAAAACTTCATAACTCTTCAAACCACACACATGATGAACATACATGACTAAACTCATGGGAACATTTATAATGCCTCCTGAGTTTAGCGTGAGGGGTGTGGAGTTGGGAAACATCGGTGTACACTTCTTGCCTAAGAGACACACGGGTGGACTCAATTTCCAACGCTCAAAAGTCCATTAACTGGCCCCAGAAGCCGTAGTGCAGGACCTGGCACAGATAAGCCGCTCGGAGGTCTCCAGCAGCAGCAGCTTCTTGAAAAGGGTTATCTAACATTGTGCCAAATTCCTCGCCAGTTGTAAACACTCGGAAGAGTCCTTCGTGATACCTTCCCCGACGTGCGTACGAGGGAAACTGGGTCATCATCATTAGGAGATAATCCATCCCCATTCCCCGGTGGAGACTAAGCACCCTAGATGAGTTTGACACATCGTACAAGTGCTTACACGTCATGCGAATTTGGGCATAATTCAGGAAGTTTTCACGGCTAGATAGAGATATAATGTTCTCTAGAGCCTCAGTGGGGAGTGACAAAAGGTCGGTAGGTACATCGGCCATCTGAAAGTTATAACATTTTTACTTAGTTAGTTTTAGCAATATATTTATATCACCTGGTTTTCCAGAGTTGCCTGAACCTATCCTCTGATACCAACTGTAGCGACCCCGGTACCCAGGGGGCCTCATGACACATGATATACTTAGCATTTCATTACAACATTTACAAAAATTATATCATGTCCCATGACTACAGAAGATCGCGAGGATCAGGATTCTGGGAAACCAGCTGCTCTGATAAACTTCATCAGTACATTCCATGCCTGAAAAATTTTAAACAAAACGTAGGGTGAGCAAAAATGCCCAGTAAGGGGTTTTAAAAAACGTTTTAAGAAAATCCTTTCTCAAAGAAGACCTGTTTGAAGAAAATAAAACACTTTGATAATACTAAAACATTGTCTTTTCTTAAAACATGAGATCCATTTTTCTTTGAAAACCACTTGCACAAAAAAACACATACGTGAAATGAGATTTAATATAAACATGATCAGAGTGCGCAATATAAGAAGAATAAATAATGCATAATGCTAAAAACAAAGTTACTTTACTTCTAAAAGAATTCTATGACTAAACAGGGAAGACATGCATATCATGGATCATGAGTAAAATGCAGATCATCTAACAGTTTACCATATGAACACAGTTCTTGTTGCATAAAGTACATTTTCATGATCTTGGGAGTTTTCAACTAGGGGTTGTCCTGTTAGTTGAAATAACCCTTGGTTAACCTTTATCATTACATGCAGAGGGGATGCATAATACTGGACTTTGTCAAGACCTCGCGTCATGACCTTAAAACATAACTTTAGTACGGGTCAAGGCCAAACGCCAATCCCGTTTCCCATGGTAGCACGAGTCAAGGCTATCCGCCAAGACCGTTGCACATGATAGCACGAGCCAAGGCTATTCGCCAAGACCGTTGCACATGATAGCACGAGCCAAGGCCATTCGCCAAGACCGTTGCACATGACGTCTCATGAGACTCTTGCTTTACCCAATGCATTGGAGCGCTGTATAATTCCGGGCGCACCCGTCCATAAATATTTAAGTCCTATACATCCCTCTCATATCTTGACTTGGTCATTCATTCATGGGGTTCCATACATTCATAATCAAAACTACATAATCATGACTTGAAGGGGATCATAACGTAGATGTAAAAAGAACTAGGCTATTGGATTCAGATTAAACATTGATGCAAATAAACTAAATCAACTTACTCTTGCACATGCAAAATTAACTGGAATACTAAACATAGAGGATTGTCATGTAAACTTTCATCATGTTCATTATATAAAACCATAAATTCATAGTTCATATCTTTAAACATGCAAAACACATTCTTTACAAGTATAAGTTTCATTGAAGGTACTTAAATTTTCAGGTTAAGCCGGTCCACCGGTGCGATACACATGTTGGCTTAGCATCAATTAAAATTATTAGAAACTTATGTGTCTATAATTATATATATATATAACCAAGTCCTGATAATAATTAAATAAAAAAAAGGTTTTGGAAACTGAAATTTTGAAAACACATTCACTTGGAAACATATAAATTCTTAAGGGGGGTTCATGCCACACATTTTTACAAAAAAGTGCACGAATTTTCAAAACGCTGATAATTGATTATTTTCAATTGGAGAAGTTATTTTGACACTAAACCAATCCTTAATATTCATCATATATATATAACCATGTTTATAAATAGTCTTTGTATCGTTCTTTGGAGTAATAAATTTTAAAGGGTATATATATATAATTTTGATAACTCATCAAGTTATGAATTGTCTCGTATGGTCATGCATACATATTTTATATAAAAAGTGGATATACATAAATATATATAATCATCGAAGTGTAGGGAAATGAAATGACGGATTCCCCTTCATTGTGAAGACCCCCAATTTTGGGACTTCCGAACTGAAACGGACTAGAAAAAAAATCCTCAAAGGCATGCATATGGGTATCAACAAGGTGTATGTACATATAGGTTTACATAAACATATATATAATTATGTATATACCGAATCAAAGAAATAAGAGAAGCAAGCCTTGTCCCTTGCCTCCGTTCGATTCACAAAATAGGAGAGGTTAAAACAGGTATAAACTGGTTTATATGGTCCTTTATATTCTTGTACAAATTTATACAACATAATTATATAACTTTGAAAATCTTGTGGAAATGAAAAGAAATGAAGGATATGATTTCCTTTTTCTACTATTCGGTTCCTCAGGCTAAGAGGGAAGTCCACAAGGTTCGGGTTTGTACAGGGTTCGTACCTACCAAAAATATATAACATGTAAATATATATATATATATATATATACCGAACTCAAACAGAACCCATAACAAGACTTCTCCCTTACCTTAGTTCGGAGTGGAGATGAGAAAGATGCGGCAAAGAGGCATGTGATTTTCGGATGTATAACACAGGATGGATAGTCATGCACATAACCCGTATATACGTATCTATATATATATATATATAACGAAACTTCAAACAAAACTCAAAACAGAACTCAACCCTTACTTGTTCACGAGGATGAGGAGAGTCGACGGAGTAGGTGACGCCGAACCGGTGATCAGAGGCCCAAGAAACTCGAAGCAGCCTTCCTCGCTTTCGGTGCAGGATCCTTCTCTTCGGTGTAAACCAAAGCTTAAGGAAGGGAGGATGGCCGACTCATTAAAGATGTGGCGAGGGATCCGAGGCCAAGCAATAAAAAGGCGGCGCCGATTTTGTGGAAGAAGGGAGGCGGGACGTGGGCGCAGCTGGGCTAGGTGGAGAAAAACAGACACAGGCCTGGTGCGGCATACGCGAGGAAGAAGAAGGCCGCGAGGAGAGAGGGAAAGCCGGAAAATCGATGGACGGACGAGATCAAAAGGAGGAAGGTTGGATGGCCCGGATGAGACGCGGTATTAAAAGGGATGGATGGCTGCGATTGGAGGGTGCCGGATCGGACGACTCAAGCTTGCCGCGGTGTTTTAAACACGCGGCCCCTCCCCCCCGATTCATTCTATTTTTTTATATCGTTTTTATTAAAAAAACTATTATCTTATTATTTTATTAAACCTATTATAAAATCATTAATTTATCCTTATTAATAAACTAATATTATCCTATGTCAACGGTCATTTAAACACTTATATATTAAACTATTAAACCCCTATTTAAAACATAAATTGTATTTTTTTCCTCTATTTATTTTATCAAAACATATAAATACACATATATAAATTTTATACATAAAATAAAAAGTGAACTCAAGTATAATAACAAATATACTTATGATTTCATAAATAAACTAAAAAAAATTACATTCGAATTATTTTGAAACAAAAAGAAAGTGTTTAATATTAATAAGATTATCTCTAAATAGGTAGAATGTCAAAATTAAAGCAACAAAATAATTAGATTTTAATAAGAACATAATTGTGTAGTTTTATTTATTTATTTATTATTATATAAAGAAATTCATAAATAAATTTTGTAAATGGGTAAATATACATCATTAACAATTTTATGAGAAGTTAACCGTAAATATAATTTATAAAAATAAATTAGTTTTATTGATAATTTTATAATAATTTAAATTTAATCAAAATTTAGGCTAACAAACCAAAACCATATATATATATATATATAAATTACAACTATATATATAAAAGAAAATACATATCACTTATCAATTATTTCAAAACTATACTTAATAAGTTTTAACACGTCGACAAAAACTGAATTTAAACATTATTTTGGTAATGGTTAAAAAAACAAAACATTAGATACTTTGGGCAAACAACGGTCGAAAATATAGCCGTTTGAGATCCAACGGTCAACATAGAGGATAAGGAGACCCAACGGTCAAAAATATAGTCGTTTGGGGTGCAACGGCCGTATTAGGGTGCTTATAAAAAAAGGTTTGGTCTCGGGTGTCCCTTACCCCAAGTGACCGAAAAAAAGGAAGATGGTTGTGATCCCCTTGGTGTTGAGAACGTTCGCGGTGGCTTCAGCAATCCTTATGTTTCTTATGATGGATGCTCGAAATCCCTACCGCATTCTCGGGCTCTTAGTAGTTTTAAGCAGTCTTCCCATTATTGTAATCGGGTTATTGGTTGGAATATATGGTTAGTGAGCTTTTCTTGTAGCCCGAAAAATGTAAGACCCTTCAGTGTTGAATTCATTAAATAAAAGTTACGTGTTTTTATATTTTACATTCTGATTGTTTTAGAGAGAGAACTTCAAAAGAACAAAATGCCCAAATTTCTTTTAAGAGGTTTGAAAACTTCGGGGTGTTACAACAACGTTCCTCAGTTAAGATCATAATTCCATTGATATAATATCTCCTGTCATTCTTGGAATTAGACCCTGAGTTTGGATTGAAATTAGTCACTAAGTTGTATCACAAATGAGGCATGACATCTTCTTTGATGGACAGTCTTTGTGCTCTTAATTTCCCTTGAATGTTTGTTTTTGGTAATATTTATATGAGTAATTAATTTTTTTAAAGCCTGCTGTTATGCTTTGTCCTCTGTTTTTGAGTGCTGGACATGTTACAGTTTGAGAAAAATCATTAATACATTTTACTTTTTTTCAAAGATAATAAAACATGGGATTGTTTGAGGACAAAAAATGCTTAAGTGTAGGGGAATCTGATGTGGCTCTATTTTTACAGAGTTTTCCACATCCTTTTTATTATTTTTTAATGATTTTATTAATTATTTTTACACCTATTATCTAATAAATGAACTTTTTTATTTTTATAATTAAATTTGTCAAATATTCATTTTTTTAATAATTAACGTAATTATGGGCTATAAAATATTTTGTTTATTATTTCTTTTTTTTAACATAACTAGTTTTTAATTTTTTTCCCAAATCTTTATCTGTTTATTTATTTATTTTAATTTTATCATTTTTAATAATTATTGAGATTTCTAATTAATTTACTCTTATTTTTAAAAATTTACACATCCAGAAACATAGTTACCGGTAGCCAAGCTACCGATAGCAAGGTTAATTTTGCTCTAGTGGTAATCAGGTTTCAGTTACTAATTAACGGTGACCTGTATTATTTTTTCTCTAGCGGTATATAGTTTTGGGTTGTAATGGTGACTTTGTTTATACTGGTAGCATTTTTCACTGTTATTCTTTCCTACCAGTGTGCCTTTAATTTAAACTACTGGTGAACCTTTATTTTAATTTAGTAACAGTGAGTTTTTAGATTTTTTAAGTTAAATCTTCTTGACTTTTTTTATTAGTTAATATCTATTTTAAGAAATTATTTAATCGTTGTAATTATATTTAATTAACTCAGTCATTATTTTAATATTTTATCTATTGTTTTAGTTACATTAGAATAGGTTATCAAAATTAATTGATAAGTTTGGTCATCCTCCCAATCATTTAAGTAAATAGTATGTTTGTTTTAAATTAAATTTAATAGTTTTGTTGTAATTTTTTAGTTCAAGTAGCTAATTAATTTATTAATTAATTAAGAGTTATTAAAGATTAATTATATTATTTTATGTATGAAAATTATTTATTAAGTCACCAAATTATAATTGTAGTTTACCGGTGAGGTAGACTATAGCGTGCGGTGACTTATTTGGTTACTGATGTTTTTAATTTTCATTCGCTACTACCTCGAAATTAATAAATGTATTTAGTTATTTTAATTTTAAGACTTTTATTAATTTAGTTTAAAAATTATTCAGTTTATAATTTTAGTGTTGTTAATTAATAACTTTAATGTTTTAAAGGGTTAATTAGAAAATACTATTTTAATTTTATGAAGTTTAGTTTCTTATAAATAATTATTTTCAATATTTATTTTTGTTTTGCTTATGTTTTAATTTTTAGTTCAATCTAATTACCAAAGGTCACCGCTAACTTTAATTTTGTTTACCAGTAACTTTAATATTCACTAACGGTGACCCTTTTCTCTAACGGTGACCCCTTTGCTGTATCGGTGACCTTCTTCTTTGATTACCAGTGACTCTTTTCTCACCATTACAACCCCTTCTATCGGTATCCTTGCTACTGGTCTGCACCTAGTTTCCACTTCGCTGTACCGATGGATTCTTATTTTATTCTAAGTGTGGTTTTAATTTTTTTCTATCGGTGGAATTCTCTCACCTTTCACCATTACAGACATGCTTTTTTCACTGATTTCTTTTTCTCACCGATACACCTCCAGCTCTTCATCCTCACTGTTAGAACATTTTTCTCCCACATCAAAATTTCTCAATTCTCATTGATATCTCCTTTTCCACTACCGTCACTCACTCTATTTCTATTCTCCTCTTAATTAGAGGCGCCGTCTCTTATTCTTCTTTTTTCAGAATGAAATTAGACCTCCCATGCTTCTTCTCACCGATGCGGGTACATACTCAATACCACCCCACGCCCCCTGTCTGCCGCATTTCTTATTGCGCTGTCGCTAAAAAATGTGGATGAAGTCGCCACACTGGTGTGAAGAGGTTGTTGTCTGCTAGAGTCCACCGTTCCGCCATGCACTGGAGGAGGTCGAGTTTACTGCTATCATCCCTGCTATACTGTACGCTGCGCCAGAACTGAAGAGGGTTGAGCCAAAGAGGGAGTCGCACCATATTCTTGAGCCGAGTCGTCATGCGTGTGTGCTGCTGAAGCCACCGCCGCGCTGGAGGTTGAGGAGCATGCAGCCAGGGTCAGAAGGGAATGTTGAGCCACCGCATGGCTCATTTCACCGCCGAAGAAAACCCTCCCCCTACCTCTATGCACCGAAATTGGGGGGAGGAGGAAGAAGATAACACAAATAAAAAATAATAACGATAATAAATAGATAAAATACAATAATAAAAGTATAATAAAAGTTAATAAAAAGAGAAAAAGAAAAAAGGTAAAAGTAAAAGTAAACTTTTAAAAGTCAAATTAATACAATAAAAATTGTAAAAGTGATAAATTTAAACAAATATAAATTTATGAAAAGATAAATTATGAATTAAAGTATAAAACTAAATTAATAATAAATGTAAATAAAAATAAATACAATGTTAATAGTATAAATATATAATTAATAATAATTATAAATAAACTACTAAATATACTTAGTGATTTTAAAATATTTAAAATTAAAGTATTAAATTCTTATTATAAACTAATTAATGAATTAATTTAGCAATTTAATTTCATTAATAGTAATAATGAAATTATTAATTCAATATAAATTATTAAATCTCTAATTACTTATTTATTTATGATGTTAAATTTTAATGATTTAGTTATGTTTGTTAAACTAAAAAATTAATATTTAGTATTTATATTTATTAATCTAATTAAATTAATAGAATCTGATAAATTTAGAATAATTTTTTTATAAAATTAAATAATAATCATACATTAAGATATTTATTAATTAACTTTAGTTAATTATTAATGATTAAAAATATCATTTAACTTTAATAATAATATTTTTTCTTTCTTGCGTCCTTATTTATTTACTTTCCTTGCATATTTCATTTTGCAGGTTCATTCAAAAGAAAAAAACATGTCCACGTACATTCAACTAACTCAGTGGGAGTTAATTACAAGGGAAATTCTAGTGCGACGTTCTTGTCGCGAAAAAACACACATTTTGTAGTGCGCGAGTGAAGAACTTTTGAAGTCGGTGGAAGATGTTGCAGTGACGTGTAACAGATGACAGATGATACTTAAGCATAGAAAGAAGAATATTTTGAGGAAGGGGGAATTCATTCATGGAGACACACTCACTCGACGAACACACCAGTCTCGGAGCAGAGCAGAGTACCCGGAGTAATTCTCAGAGAGCCACACTTCGGAGTTATGAGGGCCTGGAGTAGCAGGATTGATGCGACTAGAGGGAGTTTTCTTCCTCTATTTTCCTTTAAATATCTTCCTATGTAATTGAATGACTTTAGTATTTTATATAGAGATGATGATAGGCTAAATAATTTTAGTTCGGGGATGAATTGACGTTCTAATGGTTACTTTTAATTCTCACATCACTTAATCAATTCACTGAATTCAGTAAAGATCGGCGAGATTGATGTTGAGTTCATTCAATTTCTTTTCACCACTAGTACTAAATTTTCGAAACTCCACAGTCAAATCTGCTAGATTGATCGTGGAAATATCTTAAAAAAATAATCAATTCACAAATGCTTCCGGACTTACGGTGAGCTCGTCCTGTTGTCATTATCTTTTCGAATTTTCACAGCTAATTTGTTTTGGAGTGGAAAACTCCAAAATCAATCAGCCTGTGTGACTTAGCTCTTTTCGAGGGAGACAAGTCACTCTTTTTATGGTGGTGCAAGGAAATAACTTTAAAGTGATTCAGAAAACCTTTTAAACCAATATAATGAAGACTTTTCCCAGAGAAATTTACTTGATTGTTCACTATCAACATTTTACATCTCTATTTCTTACTTTTCTTAGTCTATTTCTTGTTTCATAATAGTTTATGACACAAACTCAAAAATTTTGTAGTGTTTCATTAGAGTAAAATTTTAAAAAAATTAAAAAAATATAAAAGATTTAGGAAATCTATTCCACTACTGACAACAATGGGATTCTTTTTGTATGTTTTTAGAAGAATAGTGGAAAAATTCTCCTTCTCTGTGGGTTCGACCCTGCTTTCCACATATACTGTAGTTAGTAGGAATTTAAATAATAAACTTTGACTGAATTCAATGAAGGTCCAGGTCACATTATATAAAAATAATCATGATGTATATAATATATAGAAAAATAGTAAAGTTATACTCATGGATGAAGCGATGCGTGTTTCTAGTACTACGAACATATATTCAATGTACATGAATATGTCATACTTTATCATCATTAAACAAATACGGGAGTTGAATTTTACAACATTCCAAGTTCTGACTTTTCAATGTAGGTGGGTTGATAACAAGAGTGACATTAATATAGATGAATTGGGATTTGTGAAAGTTGATTTCAGTAAGGAAGGGTATAAATATAAACCATTTATAATATCATCATAGCCAGTACAAGTATTTTAAGTTACAGATCCCACAAACCGAAAGTGGTAAATTGTTCTGTTATCATGCAAAACCAATAAAGGGTCAGATAAAAATTCAACTAAGTAATACCCTTTCATTGGGACGTCACAATCATTTTGTAGTGGTACTAATGTAGATGTTGTTTTGTATATCAGAGGAGACCAGAATGAAGGGATTTGGATCACCTATAGAGGGGTCAAATACCTTTATCCTTTAAAAAAGAAAATGAGATTTCAATAATCAGGTTACATTTTCTTGTAATATACATTATGTTACCACGTGTTATTATCCGTTTTCTTCTGCATTTATATACTCTAAATTATATGTTAAACCACTTATAAAGATAATGAATTACGTACCTGTTGGTTCTCCCAATCCTGAGAAGCAACACGTCTATGAACCTGTTGCTTCTCACAGTGCAGAGGAACAACATTCTACATGTGTTGGTGGTCCCATTCATGAGGAATGATAGGTTACTCAACATCCTACCCAGTGCCAAGGTAAAAAAACCATATACACATGCCAATTCTACCACTCTAGACGAATATATTAATGGTGTTGATTTGGGAGAAATAGTAGGTGACTATGGATCGATGTTTTGGAAAAAAGGAGTGTCATAGTTTGATGGTGTTAGAAAAATAATTAAGGTTAATGTCAAAGGAGTAAAATTCAAGGTGGGATGGAATGAAAGAGGTCAACATGTTAACCCCAATAATGCTACGTTCGATATTTATATTGGAATCTTCACTCGAAAATGTGTGTTAATTGACCAAGATTCGTGGCACCATGTTGTACCCAGGATAAAGACACTTATGTGGAAAAATATCATGGTAACATTATGATATCATTTCTTTATTTCACTAAAAAACAAAATAATGAAATATTGATTTACTATTCATCATCCATTGCAGAGTGCATTTATAGTAGATGAATCCCACAAGATGTATGTATTAATATTTTTTGGAAGGATTCAAAAAGTATTTTTCACAATCATAACCAGATATTATCTTAAAGATGATGAAGGGAAAATAAACCTGCACCAACCTATTATCTATACACCCCTAATAACCCATGAGGCATGGGATGCTTTTACTGGATGTCGTGGAGATGTATTTTTTCAAGTACATTGGGGCATGTGATAAATTGTTTGATGATACATGTATTTATAACTTTGGTTGATAATTTTTTATTTGTGGGATAGAAATTGAGTGTTGGAAATAAGGAAATAGATATAAAACTAGGGTACCCCTACCATAAAGTAAATATGGGGTACTCTTCACTTCAAAAAAAAGTGGTATGAATTTTAAGTTTAGTGTAATAATTTTATGTGACATGAAACAACACCTTAATTATGTTCCTTAATTTATATTAATATTGATATGTCGAAATTCAAATCCACTTCCATCCCATGACATATTCTATGGAAGGAGGCACATGTAAATAAAGACAGAATACTAATATATGAGAACAAACAAAAGTGTGGGAATCATGTGTAAGTATTACATAATAAATTTTTTTTATTTCAGTTGTTACTACATAATATTGATCAATTATTTTCTTATATTTTCTATCTGAGATAGTCATAGGAATCAACAACACTAATTTAGGATGAACACATACTATGGTTGGCCTTGAAGAGACTGGAACAGAATGGCTGTGTCAGAGGTGTGGGTTTTGGGATGAAACCCCGAACTTATTTTGAGATAACAAAACAAGAGGACGATCAAAGTGAATAAATAATATAGATGAAAGAATAATATTTACCCTTGAAGGAAATTTCTAATGATAGAATGTGATAATTGTAACATTAACGAGGGATATGCAAAGATAATAAGTAACTCAAAAACAACCACTATGTGGAGATACCACCCCACACCCACCAGCTATGGGGCTAGCCATTCCCCTCAAAGATAATTCTTAGGATAGGTAATAAATGTTATAAAAAATGTTTCTATGAAAATTGAATCAGATAGAAATTGATTCCTTCCCTGTACTGCTATTATATGGGGTGATAATGATTGTAATTTATATTTAGCAAAACCCAACCATCACCCTATGGCAAGGGATACAATGTTAAATATTCAAAAGGATGTGATACACAACATGCCACTTCTAATAGGTCATGTGTGAGTGTTGATCATCATAGTCCATGATCCATGTGCAGAGTTAACTATTCCAATTCATGATGAGGATATCAAAACAATTGAAAAAGTAGCTGGAACATTCATCTCATGGCTATCACATCATGTAAAAAACCAAGGGGATAAAGAGGTATAAATTTCAAATTTACATTTAAAGCTAAACCTTTAATAATTAATGAAAAAGTTCTGAACTGATGAATGTTATTAAAGACAGAAAAATTGAAGGGGTTGAAAAGAAAGACCATCGCAAAACCATCTAAAGGATTTACCAACTGATCAAAAAGATCCATCGAAAGCACAATTACCCCATCTGTTTTATATCCTCATTTACGAGCACTCAAGGATCATGTGGATACAAAGTTAAAATATAGTCACAATCACATATTTTATTTTAATGAAAATATGTATGGAGAGAACGATAATGACTTCATTTTTATTGATAGTGAAACTAAAATCCTTGACTATGACTGGTTAGGTAGCTTAGTTTTAAATTTATACATGAGGTAAGTTCTAATGATTTCATTTTACGAAAGCTGATATACTATGTTAATTATGAATAAATACATTTCAAATTTTCAGCAACAGTATATAGGAAAAAAATTGAATGGATTATCCGATGAAAAAAATTCAGACTTTTTAGTCCTCACATCTCCTCTAGAGTAGAAAATATAGAGAGAGAAAAAATAATGAAATAGTGGTAGGTCTGATCAAATTGTTTGAAAGAAAATTTTTGGATAAAAGAATATATTTAATTACAATGATGAATAGTTAAGAAACTAAATGTTAATAATATCAAATATATTTTTATTTATTTCATTACATATTATTTTTTGTGTTTTTAGGCAGCATTGGATGCTCATTGAGGTAAATTTGGATTCTACAAAAATTTATTTCATGGATTCAATGCATGGATATCCAACAAACTGTCCATAGATGATGAAATTTATCAATTTCTAATACACTAAATCCAATGTTTTTGAACTTAAAATCATGTTATATAATTCATATTAGCTTTTTAATAACGTTTATGTTATTATAGAGTAGTGTATCACTATCATTTGAAAAATGGAATAAGGCCATGGGCTAAGGACAATGATGAAGACATGTGCTATGACTAGATCAATATTAGGGTATATATAGTAATATTTCACCATCGAGACACATATCAAAATAACATACTTATTCTCTTCAATTTTTCTTGTGTATCTGAAACAAACCAATGGAAAATATTGCGATTATTATGTTTGTAAATTTAAGAATGAGACCATATTCCACGAACCGACCAGCATACCTAAAGAGGTATTTTTCAAGGTAATTAATATTTCATTTAAAATATTAACTAATAATTTCGGTATTTATATTTTTCTAGTACTACCATGATTTTAAAAAAATTATGCACAATATTATATAGATATTCATAGAGACCAACTGGCATAATACATCATCTAAGAATGTAAACAAATAGCATGAAGATGTGACTTTTATATGTAGTGTATGAATTTATAATATTAATATCACATTATAACATCATTATAATCATGTTATTTGTATATGATCATTGATATATGCCTTGTTTTCCCTTATTGAACATCTATGATCACCCTTTATCATGTTTCATATCCTTAGGTTGTGACTCAAAATGCGTGTTTCCAGTTTGAAATGATGTTTTAGTAAAAAAACAAAACTAACATACTGAAAACCAAGAAAGAAAATTAGGATTGTTTTGATACTCTAGGAAAATGATCTATAGGTCATTTTTTACATGTAGGAATCAGATTACCTCAATATGATGCACGGTGTGACTGGTAGAACTCAAAATGACTCATTTTCTTTAAAATTGACATCAATTTAAGTAAAAACAACAAGTGATTTACTGAGATTCAAGAAAACACATTTGAATTGTTATGATACTCTAAGAAAAATATTTATAGGTCGTTTGTGACATGTAGGAATCAACTAAAACTCAATAGGACATACCAAGTGACTAGTATGACTCAAAGTGTGTCTTTTTATTTAAAATTGTCATTAATTTATGTAAACAAGAACAAGTAAATTACTAAAAATTGATAAAACACATTCATATTGTTTTAATAGTTTAGGATAACAATCCATGAGTCTTTTATGAAATGTAGAAATCAGTTTCACGACAATACAATGCAAAATGTAACCAGTATTACTCAAAGTGTCGCTTTTTATTTAAAATTGACCTTGAATTAAGTAAAAACAATAAGTGACATACTGAAAACAAATAAAACTCATTCCAATTATTTTTATACAATATGAAAATGAAACATGAGTCATTTATGACATGTAGGAATTGACCTCGCCTCAATCTAACAGACAATGTTCCCAGTATCACTCAAAGTGTCTGTTTTTATGTTAAATTGACAATAATTTAAGAAAAAAATAAGTGACATACTAAAAACTATGAAAACTAATTCATATTATATTTATATTTTGGGAAAAAAATCCATTAGTCATTTTCGACTTATATGTATTAGCCTAACCTCAATACGACACATGTTGTGGCTGGTAATACTCAAAGTGTCTCTTTTTATTTAAAATTGACATTAATTCAAGTAAAAACGAAAGGTTACATATTTAAAACTGATCAAACAATTTAAAATTGTTTTGATACTTTAGTAAAATGATTCATGAGTCAATTGTGATGTGTAATAGTCAACCGAACCTTAATTCGATACACGGTGTGACCAGTATCACTCAAAGTGACTTTTTTATTTAAAATTGAGAATAATTTAAATAAAAACAAAAATTGACATAATAAAAACTGATAAAAATCATTCATATTGTTTTGATATTTTATAACAATGAACTATTAATCATTTTTGACATGTAGGGATTAATTAAAATTCAATACGATGCACAATGTGTCCGGTACAACTCAATGTGTCTTTATATTTAAAATTGACAATAATTTAAGTAAAAACAACAAGTGACATACTGAAAACTAGGAAAAAACATTCAGATTGTTTTGATACTTTTAAAAAAGATCTATTAGTTATTTTTGATGTGTAGGGATCGACCACACCTCAAAACGATGCATGGTGTGACTAGTATGACTAAAAGTGTCTGTTATCAGTTTAAAATTGACATTTTAGTTCAAAATATATTACTCATTGAAAACAAATAAAACACACTTTGATTGTCTTTATAATTTATAAAAAATGATTCATAAGTCATTTGTAACATGTATGAAGCAGTCTCATGTCAAACCGACACATTATGCAACCAATATGACTCAAACAGCATGTTTCCAGTTTGAAATGAAGTTTTAGTAAAAAAACACAATTGGAAAATTGAAAACCAAGAAAACATATTCATATTATTTTGATAATTTAGGAAATCAATACACCAGTAATAATTGATAGGTAGGAATCATCCAAGCCTCAATACGACGCACGGTGTGGCTGGTATAACATCAAACGTGTCATTATTTAAAATTGACATTAATTTAAGAAAAGAACAAGTGAAATAATTAAAACTAAGAAAAAACTTATGGATTGTTTTTATATTCTCTAAAAATAATCCATAACTCATTTATAACATGTCAAAATCAACCCCCCTCAATTGGACACATGGTGTGACCCGTATAATTCTAAATGTGTCATTTTTATTAAATACCGTGTTTTATTAATGTGTTATTTCATATTAATATTTATTTTATTTATTTATAGTATTTTTAATATAATATTTATTTTCATACATAGGTGGAATATTTTTCTTGTGTTGAGATGATTTTTTTTTCAAATGATACCCTGGGGTGATTTTTGATAGGGGATCACAGGTGTCGAAAGATGAAATATGAAAGTTTTAGAATGTTTGTTGGACAATTGAAAGTGTAATTAGGTAAAAAAATTTGTTTTAAATGTAAATAGAAGTGTTTATTTTTTTATATACCATGCATGGATATTTTTTAATTCATTGTGTAAATTGAATAAATACAGTACATTTTATTCTTGGTGTGTTGTTTTTGGTGTGCAGGCTTGATTGCAGGTTCAACATAGTGTGCTGTTAAATAAATAGGACACTTCTAGGTGGGTATCCCTTTATCAACACTATTTTAGAACTAATAAAGGGGGTACTTTATCATTGCTATGATTAATAGTGACTTTCAGTGCTGTTAAAGACAATATTGTGTGTTGTTAAAGGACATATATAGAGTAGTGACACTTGACTAACTTTACCTTACAATAATAGAGAACCACCCAACCCACATAAAGGATGGTCTCATGGGGTCTTATACCAATATGATGGAACCCCAAAAAGGTATTTCCACCTGAGAACAATATCACACTATTAGATGATGTGAGTAAAGTAATTATTTCTACTAGTATGGGTCTCTTTCCAAAGAGTTTTAGATTGGAGCCCCAATAGAATTTCCAACTCCCAAGTAATGGCATAGGAAGAATGTAATAGATCATGCCAATATCGACAAGTATGAATTCAAGTGGAGAAGACACAAACTAAAACAATAACCCTACCAGATGTCGCCTTATTGAAGCCATCTATTGTGAAAAACTGTCCATGTACTGACCGCTATCACTCTTTGTTCTCATGAGGTCTACCTATAGGCAGTAGAAGAGATGGTTGAAAGTAGTTTTCCACCTATGGATTATATTGAACCACCTTCTCCTCTTCTGAACCTGCCTCTAGGAAGGCCAATGAGACTACAATATATAGGTCCCTTATCTCGATGTTTTCATTATTGTTGAGGTCTGTCTATGTAACCTCCCTTCATAATAATAGAAAAAAGCATTAGCCTATTCCAAAAATAGGGTACATCTCTAAGAAAATAACAACTACCAACACTCGCTCAAGGTCTATGGAAAAGGTGGATGATTCAGAAAGGAATAACCCAACTAGATTATAACAATGGAGACCTTTCTCAAAATCAAAAACCAGGAAGACATCTAGTTTGAATCGTGTACAAGGATAACCAAATCTATAAACCTCAACACATACATGGATATAGTCATGTTACCCTAACATGGGTCCAATATCTTTTTGAACTTAAATATTCCTCAACATCATCAGATAGAAAATCTTGTAAAAAATATAAAACTATAATCATATAAGAGTAACATCGCCGTGAGTGGGGTAAACATCAACTAATCCCTTGTTGTTCCTTGAAATAAACTTGATGAAAAAACCACCATCAAGTCGGTAGGTTTTCAGGATAGGAAATGAATTCCTTAGACACCAACTGGTCCTTTATCACCTACGAATTAGGCTTTCCATGAAACCTAGGAGGCCTTTGAAATTTTAATAAATAATGCATGTAATAAATTCAACCTAATGGTGGTCACATCCCACACAACAGGATCTACCACACACTCTATGAGAAGTTCCACACTAAGTATAAATGGTGAAGGATTTAACCACTACTCATGGGGCAATGAAACCTTTCAATTGTGTCCCAGAATAGATGCCCTATTACTCAAAAAATATGTGTTTAAAAGATTAAACATAGTAATTGTGTTTTTATGACATTGACTATGAATCTAAGATATATTTATATGGGTATCATCCTTTTTTTAATGGGAGGAACCTATAGTTAATAGTTTTTATATGGGTGAGATTACATAGGAAGGACATGAAAACCACAACTAACCACTGTATGATGCGTATACTATAATGGATATACCCCAAAACTGGTGCCTTAATGTTTCAAGATGATCAATATATCATCAAAGTCCTTGGGAATGAATATCTTTTCCACTAAACCAACACTAGGTTCCCTGATTTGAATAACAAACTAAAAATCCAATTACATTGTTTCCCAAAATTCCCAAACCACTAACCCCAATCTACATCCTTGGGAGTAAATTGTTTTGACTCCACACTAACATGACTGAAACCACTAAGAAACCACATGGACTAATGGTACCTGGAGTGTTCCACCATAATCCTAGCTCCAATAGGTTAAGGGTTAAAAACTAGCACCAAATTGGTATAACATACATGACATGCCTTATCCTATAATGACCTAAAATGGACATACATATCTGATATAAAATATAACAAAATATACTAGTAATATATATAATCAACTAAACTAAATAAAGTACATGTCTAGGATACCTACAAATTAAAACAATGAAAAATACTAATATTATGGGAAAAAAATACATAAGAAAAAGTATCTAAGAAATTTGAACACAAAATATAGGAAAAAACTTCCTTATTACAAGGTATCCTAAATAATATCCAACTATTTCCATCACCACTATAGTTCACCATACAAGACTATTCATCAACATTACTAGATTTAAGATCTCTATGTACATCGAGGAAAGTTCATAATTGTGTATTATTTACAAATTAATGAAAAGCATGGGAACATGTCTTATACTGGGGTGAGCATAAATATACACAGTAAGATGTCTTGGAAATTTAAAGTATGAATGAAATAAAAAGTTAACACAAACTCTAGGACTTAAGGAAACAAGGAAGAAACTATGATATTCCAAAGGTCTTTAAAACCAAGGATGATTAAATAATTCCATTATTCATAGGCCAATTCCATAAAAAACATTGTATCACAAATAATAAAAGACACATAGAGGATCGAAAGACCCTATAATGACAATATCCAGTAGCCCATGTATAATCCATATCATGAAGCCATCCACAAATTCCTAACATATTGAACCACCTAGAACATCTATATTAAACAATTTCCTAACTACCCAAAGCACAAAAATTCTCTGTTATATCCTTGTAACCATAGCATAGAATCCACACCTAGACAATGGAAAAATAATTGGTATAGGGGTAATGACCCATTTGGAAAAACTTCACCACATCAAGGGGAAGTGTTAATTGAGGGATTATAGAATTCAATAGGTGAATGACTAACACCCTATCCCATGGAGGATTATCAACTTCTATAGTTGAAGTTCCTACACCCCATCATGTGGGGGTACCAACTGCGATAGTAGTATGGGGACCTACACCTCATTAAAATAAAGGGACTGATAGCACCTTACTAAACTTATTGATACATAATATTAATCGAAAAAAATAGTGGAGTACTAATTATATCATTCATGCTTACCCTGACATCATAATTCCACTGGGGGAGTCGATGAACCTATTTTTTTATTTGAATGTCTCGACCAAACTCTATCATCTCATTTATAGAGATAAGATCCTAGAAAGTCACAATATGACTTGTAAATGGTCTTTTATGACTATAAGAATCAATCCATCATGATATAAATGAAAATACACTTAGAACAGACTATTTACATGTCTGATTCTGACACCCAAGCAATAATATATAAAAACCACTAATGAAAACTTAGTACATGAGATGTTCTCTACCAAACATAATGTATGAGCCCTGAATATAGGTTGAGTTTGTATTACTATTAGTTTATAATGTGGATTCAATCTGAAAATAATTTCTTAGTAGAGTACATAATGTGTAGACCTTTTAAGATTCATAGGAATGTACCACAAGTAGCCTGAGTCATGTGGCCCCAAACCACATAACTTGTCCCAAAGACCAAATAGAATGTAGACCACATAGAATGTACTAGGAATGTACTGATACCCATATGATATGATGTGTAACCCTATATAATGCCAAAAAGTGTGGTTGGGCCTCTAATCTCCACTACTTAGGTAGTGTGGTTCCATAGAACACGGCGTGTAACTTACAGTCACGCCATATGTGTTATCCATACGTAAAATCTTACAATTAAAAGGAAGAGATACATGAAATGGTGCAAAAGGATACATGTGTTTCAGTGGACACATAATTTTTTTTCTAAAATTATAAATCCAGAACCTTAAGCTTTCTATAGTTTGACCTATCACCTTCACTAGTAATTTCCATTCTCATTACCACTCAATCCACATGCCATGCCCAGATTCCACTACCTCACCTTTGGTGGACATTTCCGCCGATTCTCATCATCCTTTCCAATCATTATCTCACTACAATACTAGTCTTCCTTCTCTATTGCCTCATCCAATCCATATACACAATTTTTCATTGTTAGTTGCACCACCATGGGATAGGGGTGAGAATTGGTGGCTGGTATCTATTCAGACCATCATTCATTGATCGCACAATCAATCATTGGTAAAGAACATACATAATTGAAGTAATAAAATAATGTTTAAAGGCACTAAATATTTAAGGAAAAAATCCATAATAAATCTCAATATCAATATCAAATTATAATAAGTATTTTCAATGCATCAAAACAAATATTGTGGCAAGAGGAACAAGATCAGATCCTTTCCTCATTGGAAAAATAATTTTTCTTTAGAGAGCTGGTCCTGATTTGTGAACATTGTCGTATACCCTAAGAAAATGGATCTCCAATATCCTATTGTGTTTTTAAATCTAATTTAATTATTGGAAAATCTCCTCAAAATAGGATTAAAAAGAAATTTATAGACAAGGAGGGATGGGGTTTTGGTCTCATCGATAGGCTTTTTAGACAACATCCGAAAAGGTCTCCAAACCCCCAACAAATTTTACACCTATCCTATATAAAATAAAAATTATCGTTCACGTCAGGAACTTAGACATGAGGGTCAGGTCCACAGCTGGATGAATTCTACATGTCGAAAAAGTGATATAGTGGAAGATATAAATCGTAAATCATTCTAATTTTTAAAAAACAAATTGATTTATTTGAATGTGTTCGACTTAAAAACCCTTCAATCCTACTGAAATAAAATTAGAAAAAAACCAAAACCATAAACATTAAATCAAGGAAAAATATATAATAATAATTCCTTAATAATACATATAATTGGAAATATAAAACAGCAATAAATATATAATAATAGTTAATAAGACTAAAATTATAATAATATTTAATAATTTGTTATATGTTTATAATGATATAATTGGAAATATAAAACAATAATAAATATATAAAAAAAGTTCATAAAACTAAAATTATAAAAATAATAGTAAATAAAACTAAAAGTATATAAATAATTAAAAATTTATTATATGTTTATAAATATATAATTGTAAATATAAAACAATAATAAATATATAATAAAAGTAAATAACACTAAAATTATAACAATAACTTATTTATCTAGTAATCTATTATCACTTGTAATTTAAGTGGAAATTTGAATTGAAAATTTGTGAATAAAAATTTTCATCCTATGATCATATGAAGTGAAATCAAACTAAAATACATTTAAAACCTATTATCAAAAGAATCAATATAAAAGGAATAACTTACACAAAAAACAGTTCATAACAGGAATGTAGTTTTTGCAACAAACTTAGATTCCACTGAAAGCATTAAACTTTGACTATTAGTCTTCATAGGGAAATTTTAATGGTATTGTGTGATTTTATAAAAGAAATGTATAATTAAAATTATATTGTATATTTAAATTTTAATATATACATATATATGTATGTATATATACATTTATATAAATTTTGTACCATAAATTTGCACAATTTTATTTTGTATAGATTTATATTATTGGGGATTTATAGTGTAAATGTAAAAAACAAAATTACAATGAAAATTTATATTGATATTTTTATACATGTACTAAAATGTCCACTATAACATTTTACTTGACGTTTATAATTAAATATTACCGGGCTTATTTGTATTTGAATTTTTTTCTTTATGTTTTTCTGTTTTCATTGAAAATTTCGAATATACAGTGAAATTTTATTAGAAATTTTCAATACAAATTTTCACAAAAAAAGTTTAAAATAAATTGTAGTGGAAAATATATATTTAAACATTCCACTATAAATTTGAATGTAAATTGGTAATAAAATTTTATAGTTGACACTTGAACTAAAATATTCCTTTTTTAAATTTGAACTAAAGGTTTCCTATGGAAATGTTCACTTAAGGTTATTAGTGAAAGTTTTAAATGGAAATTTATAATGAAAATTTATATTTTTTATTTTTTTATCAATATATATTACTTGTAATTTAATGTGAAAATTTGAACTTCTAGTTGAGGTTTTCATTATAAATTTTTAGTGTATGTTTTCACTGGAAATTTCCAAATGATGTTTTCACTGGAAATTTTCAGGGAAGGTTTGCACTAAAAATTTCCCTAGGAAATGTCCTGTTAAAATATTCTGTTAAAAATTACACTGTTTTCGTATGTGTTAATATTTTTTAACTACAAATTTAAATACTAATTTATCTGATAATTTTTATATTCTAAATTTTAATATAATCATAATAAATTTTAATTTTAAATTGGCACTTAAAATTAAATCTTGCATGTAAATTTACAACAATGACTGAAAATTTCAACTGTAACTTATCACTTGAAATTTTTAATTTGATATTACCATATATATTTATATATTTTTTTTTATTTTATGTTTTTATTTTTCATTTTAAATTATCCTCGTTCATAGAAATTTTATTGGAACTTTTTAGTGAAAATTTGCACTTTGAATTTTAAATGGAAATGTCAATGAAAAAAATACATTGAAAATTTCAACAGGAAATTTGAATGAAATTTTACACTAAAAGTTTCATGTGGAAATTTTCACTAAATGTTATTATAGTGATAGTTATAAAAATTTAAAGAACTCTTTATGTTCAGTTTGTATACATGAGGATCTTGGGAAGAGATTTATTTATTTACACATGGTTTATAAAGTGTTTATAGACTTTTAGGAATCCCTGAAATTCAACGTAGAAGTTTATGATAAAAATTTTAAATGAAAATATGCAGTAAAATTTTTCATTTTTATCTATATATTAATATATTTTCAATTTAATTTTAAGTGAAAAATTTAAATTTAAATTTCTTGTGGATATTTACAGTGGAAATTTATAGTGGAAACTTCCACTGGAAAATTCATGTGGTTTCTTGTAATAGAAATTTAACAGTGAAACTTTTCACTTTAAATTTACAATAAAAATTTCTATTGAAAATTTCCCAATTTAATTTGTAGTTTAATTATTAATTGTCATATTATAAATATAAATAATCGATATTATATATATAAATATCATAATAAATATTATATATATATATATATGTGTGTGTGTAATAAAAATTATACATATATTTATATAATTATTATACATGAATAATAGTCAATACATACTAATTTCATTATAATTAATGGATGGGTTTTATAATAAAATTTAAAATATAGATAAAACTTTAAATAGATATATTTATATTATTATGTATATTTATATGATTAATAGTCATCAGATAATAAATCTTTATAATAAATATCATATTAAATATATTTTGATAAGTTTTAAATATATATAGTAAATATTATATATATATGTAAAGAATAAGGAGCAGTGGCAGTATAAAAAAATTAAAGATTGTTTAGCATGGGAATTTTTCCCTAAAAACCCATTTTGAGGGTCACGTCGAGGTGCCTGACCCGGGCTAATTGAATTACTATATAAAGATCATCCATTTAGTTGATATCACTACCCTCATATGCAGGATGAATATTTATTTGTTTAATAAATATTAATTGTCCCTTAATGTTAAACCATAACCTTATTCCATCAAAATGTTTCCAAAGGTAAACATCACATCTTCAAACTAATGGGACCATAAATTATGTTGTAAGGTCATTTACTTCGGTAAATTTTACATTTTACTCCCTTAAAACACTCAGGACTTTGAAACTAAAAAAATGATTTGTTAGGTCTTGTCCATGAAAAAACCAAGTTCACTATAATTAATGATTTTAAAAAATATATGGGTTAGAATATTTTGGAAAAATAAACGGGTTTGAGTCTGTGGGTCGGAAATATCACAAATACTTAACCTATTTCCATCCCAAGTTAGTTCGAGTACATGTTGAATTTTCTATAAAATCAATTGAAAAATAAATATTTATTATCTTAATTATTAGTACATATTATGATTTTCATTAAAATGGTCAAATATTATTGAAAACATTTATTTGAAAACAAAAAAATTGATGTCTCCACTTACACTTTTTATAATGGTTCAGAACCTTCCATCCCATTACTTGGTGAGATTTGGGAGAAATAGGTGTGGAGAGGATATTTTTGGAGAAGCTTTAGAGTTAGAGGTAATAATTCATGTGAGGATGGAGATTATAACATGGAGCCTTTGGTTTTGTTATAGGAGTCTTATGAATAAGGGTACTCTAAAAACACGACATTTTCTCTTGTGAAGCAAGGGTATTATTTCAGGGTAGTTTTATTGGTTCCACAAGGGATGGATCATGTGAGGGTCTTGTGTCGAGGTCATACTATGTAAGAGTAAACCCAAATACATCGTATAATGGGTCCCTATGACATGAAGGGGGGAGAAGATAGTTTTTATCTCCCTATATCATGAAAGGTTGTTATGACATGGATATAAGAAATGAAATAGGGTCTCGGAGAGGCAATTTTTGTTCTCTCTCTCGATTTTCGGGTATTTGTGGTGTGGTGAATGAGCTGCACAACAAACATACCTGAGTTATTATAATATGGTCATTGAATACGTTGTAAATTTTATAGGGGATTTGAAAAAGGATCCATTATGGCATAGAACTTTATCTTGTGTCAAGCCTTGGTGGAAAACTATTTTCAAAATGTCACGATTAAGGGTTCTATGTTGTGGTCCCTTGAAAAATATGTGGGGTATAAATTGAAAAACTCATTTGAAACGCATCACTATAAAAACTTTTCTCTTGACTCTAGGGTGGCCTTGGTGCATCCTTGGTTGGTATTTCAAAACCATTTTGGTGTTTTTCATTCCCACATTCAATAGATTGATTCTTATCCATCAAAAGCGAGTAACCTTCCCTTCCCTTCACTTCACTTCAATTTTTTTCTTTCCAATTTTTTTAGGATATAGGTGTTATTTTGGGTATTTCTAATTTGGGAGATTTTGTGACATTAGATCCATGGGGAAATTTTTGTTTTAGTTTTTTGAGGTGTTATTGGTGAGATATTAGACATACGATTATTTTCTTGTTTCTTGGAACTTTCATAATAATTTGGAAAACCTTGATTAAGGCATGTGATCCATGTTCTCTCCTTATCTTTGTGAATATGGGAACTTAATATCATTTTTTATTTCTTTGAGTGGATGGTAAGAACTAACTAAACAAGATAATGAACTGGATCAAATGAAATTAAAGGGAAGGGAGAATTCTCATTTTGTTACAAGTTTTATGTTATTTACATTTTTGTATCTAGACATGAACTTAAAGAATGGTTTTGAAGTGTGATTTGAGGATATTTTGAATCATGAACCCATGATGTGATTTTTCATTTGAATTCACCATTCATAAATCATTATGGATTTAAATATGGTTATGAACTTGTTGTGTGTAAATATAAAAAATATATAAAAACAACCATATAAGAGATAATGATATTTTGTGAAATCCCTCTATAAATGGAAATTGTGGAAATAGCTGGGGAAGGAATATACTAATTTGTGCTTATAGTGTGTTGTTAAAATTATTGTTCTTGCATGGGTTTTTGGGGATTGTGCATTGATAGTGGTGACATGTTCAAATGTGGAAGGTGTTGAGGTAACAGGGAAATAGTTAATCCAACATGGGAAATGTTGAGGGATGTTTTTCAGTGGAATTTTAATGGTAATTTTTGAGAGGTGGTGGGATATTGTGTGGTTGTATTGTTGTTGTTTCCTGGTAGCTATTTAATGTTATTATTAATGATGGAATGAGAATAGTGTGTGGCAGAATTAAATAATCATGGGATGAAATTCAATATGTGGTAATTGATTAATGAATTCAATGTTGAATAATGGGATGGAATCAACTATTTAATGTATGAAATTGAATAAATGGTGTACTTGGGAGTGTTTATTCATTAAATATGCAACCAGTTAGTTAAATAAATAGAACTATTTTGGTAAATAGTAAATCAATAAATGGAAGAATCTATGAATAATATAGTGAATTATGGGTTGTGTGTGACTTCTTTTTATAGAGAATTTATTCATTAGGGAGAAGAATCTAGTGGTTGATATCGTTGGGTGATATGTATGTATTATGGGTTTTTATAATGTTGATTAATGTGGACCCTTAGGTGAGATATTATTTGAAATTATCTATTATTTTATTTTCAGGAAATTTCAAAATAAAACCTAGAAAATTTTTATAACTTTACCAACACCCAAATGTTTTAGGTTCCAGGTTTTTTCCCAACATCTAGATCAGTGAGGGAGGATGGTTAACTACCACATCTCCCTATATATTTCTTTTGCAGTGGAGATGATGGCATAGTTGGTGGAAATTCATAGTGACGATGGATTGACTAATGGACATGCATAATGATAATTTTTTAATTCATGTAGATTCCTAGTGCTGAAAGCTATGTTGGTGGTGATTCATGGTGATGAAATCTTAGTCGGTAGGAATGAATAATAGTAATGTATTTTTTGGTTGGTGAAGATAATTGATGTGATTCATGGTAGGGGTCATCCATGGTAGGATGAGGGAAAAAGGTTGATGTCCATCATTCTCATGATACCCTAATACCTTGGATATGGGAGTGGAAAGGCCGGGGGAAGCAGTTGTGGGACACCTTAAGTTATGTTCTTTTCATATTATCTTATTAAATTGGATGCACAACTACAAAACAGGTATTTAACAGCACTAAAATTGGCCTTTGTTTTAGAAAAAAAAGAACTGACTACCATTGAGTAATTAAAAGCCCTAGGATTTTACCAATGCTAAAAAATCACCGATAAAGGTTTCCATTATCAATGATTTTATAATCAATGATAAAGGACCCAATTTATCAATGATTTTATTTAACACTAATAAAGAGAGATATTGTACTGTATTGCTAAATTTTCAACACACTATAGCACCAAAAATAATTTATCATAGGTACAAATAAAGATTATTAATGAAATAAAATTTACAAAATAAACAAAAAAATCAAAATATTATAGAAATTTCAAAAATTGGTTTATACAATCACATTAGTAAGTTGAAATTATCAGTCACATTAAAAAACATCAATGTTCCTTGGTCTTTATTCCATGACCCTCATTCATTCAATTTCCAAACAAACCTCCCCAAATCATTAAAAAGAATTAACCTGTATAAGAGAAGAATTATTATATTAGTAGTACTATAAAAAAATAAATTAAATAGAAAGTGTTTATTTTAAACTAAACTTTTATTTATACCAAGAACATTGTTTATCAGATTGATTTGTAGTTGATTGTTCAATGTCACACAATTTCTTGTTCGTATTCAAGAACTATCTTTATGAAAATTAACTAAATATACACAAGATAAGAACGATAAAGAAATTAATTGAGTAATAGAATATATAATTATGAGAAACAAATCTAGGATTGTTTTCTTGGTTTTGGTGATGTGATGCATATTTTAAACTAAAATGAAACTTATATATTGAAAACATGAACATGGAGTCATATTGATCATATAGTACATCAGATTGGGGTGTAGATAATTTCTACACATCAAAAATGACTTATAGATCTTTTTTCTAATGTATCAAAATAATAAAAATGTAACACCGCAAGCTTTCATGATACATTTCTCTTTGAATGATGCAATAGCTTGCATTGTACGTAACTTTGAGTTCTAGCACACCACGACCAGTCAAACTAGCTGTTATGAATATTAATACCCACTTTTAGAAATTTTATAACGTTTTTTTCAAAATAGACTTCATTTTAGGATTCAGATTATCCAAATTATCTTAGGGTGAATTTTTGGTATTTTTCCGGGAACTTTTAATTTTTTATGAATAGTGAAAAACATTCTGTTATTGTTTAAAAATAAATTTTATTTAAATAATTATTATTTTTAGTTTAATTTATTTTAAAATCAAAATAGATACATAATTCCTATATTAGTTCAATGTAATTCATTGGAGTCATTTTATAATAAGATTAGATGTATAAATTTTTATTGATTTTTTAAATGTCTTTTACCCACCTTCTAGGTACATTTGAAAATTTGCATAAAACTTAATTTGACCACTTCTATGAATTGAATTTCCAAATTCTAAGAGACATGGTTGACATAAGTAAGTAAAATGTGGTTCAATATGATGAAAATAATTTTTAGTGAATAGTAACATCTGAATTTTATTTAGCACTATTAAAAGTAAATAGGGTAATTAAAGGTAATAATGATATTACAATTATTCTAAAACATATCCTAATTCTATTGGATTATTGTTTTTAGACCAAAAGAAACCATTGGAATAATGTATTATCCTATTTGATCCACTTGGGTTACATTAGAACATTTATTATTATTTTATTTAAAGAAGAGTTAAAAGTGTTAAATTCAAATTTTCATAACTAAAACATTTTTTATATAAAGTTATACATAAGATAAATTTGAATATAAACATTAAATATAATTCGAAAAATATTTTCTACAAAATGTAATTTTATTTATAATGTTTAGTCATTAAATAATTAAATATATTTATGACATAATGATTATGCAATAATTACCATATAAATGATTGATTAAAATAATTGATATTTTAAATATACAGATATATGTCAATTGAGAATTTTAATTAATTCCACTAATTTTCTAGGTTAATATGATATATTAGGATTGATTTAATTTATTTTTTTTAAGTAATAATTTTTTTTAACTTTCACAAAAACCAAATACTAAATAGTGTCAAAATTGACATAAATGTGTTTTTAAAACAAATATCATATTATTAATTGATATAATTTTCCAAAAAATCTAAGGATTAACCAAAAGACTTATTTAAGATTAAATATTTAAATAATGAACCACTTGGGGTTCTCTTGGATTTTTATTGTATGTTTATTAACCATTTATTATAATAATATAATAATACATGATAAAAGTTAAACTATTTAACTAAGAGATAAATCTAAAAGACAACGTTAATATAGGGACTTGAACCTATCTAAAACCAATTGGTTGAGAGGTTTTCAATACAGAACTATATTTTCCTCAAAAAAGATCCTTTTTTCCATTATAAACCAAATATGTTTGTATAATAAATTATTATTTCAAAATTTTCATAAAGTGATCCTCACCTCTCTTATAAAAGGGTACTTCACCTTCTTTCAGAATCACACCTCCAAAGCCATTTGGTTTAGACAAAACCTATTCCAATATCCTACCAAAAACCCTCACTTAATCCTAGAGTCCTTAATTTGATCAGAATCTATCATAAGGATCCCTTTTTATCAAATCAAAAGGAAGCACCTGAAGAAGAGGTAATAATTTCATAACCTCTTTCAAAGTTATTTTCTTCTTTCACTTTCTCTTTATTTGCTGTTTCC
This sequence comes from Viscum album, assembly GCA_963277665.1. Lineage (NCBI taxonomy): Eukaryota > Viridiplantae > Streptophyta > Magnoliopsida > Santalales > Viscaceae > Viscum > Viscum album. Next base: position 2,015,259,513 of record OY728157.1, read on the forward strand.
ATACCAAAATAATAACTACAGTACCTTCTGTATATTATTATGTTATTATAAATATGTTAAAACCATATTCATTATTATGTCCATCCTATGAATGACAAAGTCGCCATACGTGCATACGTATGACTTACCGTTTCCACACTGTGGTGTAGTTTTTTATTCAACACTTCATTATTTTAAAGGGTATAATAATGAGTATAATTGATTTCAATAATAAATATAACATTTTAATGATTCTGTATATATGATATACCATCCAATTGGATATTATTTCACCATCAACAGAATGGTATTGCGACTCGTGCGTACGTACAGATTACCATCTCCAAGAACGAGATGAGATTCATTCCCCATCGTAACCATTCTAGAATAATTTTCATCTTATGAATAAAATCAATGTTTAAGAACTTAATATCATTCTGGATAAGAATAAAATACACCCTATCCATAAAAAACATGACTTACATAACAAAATATATAATGAAAAATGAATCAGTTAACACCCGAAACAATAAAACTACTAAAATATTATTAACAAAAAAATATTAGAAGATCATATATGATATCATATTCTTGTATATGGTTCTTTTATAATTTAATAACAATGATTTAACTATTATACATGCGGTTAACGTACCCTCAATGAAGGAAACATTCAAGGTAAGAGTTAATTTTACAATCTCTTAACTATATGAGGTTGTTTATACGTGAGTATTTATTGGGACCTCTTTATCATACACACCCATATTGCTTAAAAATGTATTTCAAAGAAATTTTACTATTTACTAGAGTATGGGTTAATGTCATTTATACCACTATTTTAATTTTTAGAAATTGTTTTGAAATGAATCTTTCCATCGCTTTCCAAATAAGGTACTTTATGACCTTTTCGACAAATTAAGGTAAGAATATTTTTTTAATGTATACGGTTGGTGTGGCTATTTTCTGCCACTACAAAATATTCAAGTCTTCCGTTAAAATCTTATAATAATATTTTCAAAATAAATGTTTACTCTTATAATTATGTTACTTTTAAACGATTTCAAAATAGAAAGAGATATTTCTCTCAAATAGTTTTGATTTCATCAATGTCAACATCCATTGATGGATTTTACACTTTTTTGAAGTTGATATATTATTATACAATCTTCCATATAGTATTGAAGGTTTTGTGATATGTTTGAATGTGGATGTTTTATTTTCATACTATTCATTTTTTATGGTTAAATTATTAACATTTCATATTACTTTTTTTAAAATGAATTTTTATGTTATGTTTCAACATTTTCATATGAGGAATGCATTGGACATAGTAAGTGACAGGTGGAGCCCGCTATAGCTCCTCAATGCATCGGTAGGTCTCATGAGAAAAAATAGCATCTTAGAACAAGGCCTTGACAAAAGCTTATTTGTATTCTTGGAATGAAGCTTTGACTATGTGGTTATGATGTCCGACATTATGCATTATATCGTTATGAAATTACTATTGATATTACATGTGATTATTAAACTAGTAGAATATCCTTGTGAATAAGTAAATAGAATTAGATGATTTATCTTTTCTATATTATGTTGAAGTTTAATTTTAAAAGTCATGTGTTTTATTTTTATACATTTCCTTCAATTTTAATGCTTATTTATGAATGTTTCTACTATATTTTTATCCTTACTGAGCATCTGAGCTCACCCCTTTCTATGATTTATTTTTCCTAGGATGTGAATAAGTTTATTATGACTGACTTACAGGGATAATCTAAGGGATATGAGTGTGTTCAAAGGAGACACAATGTTTTTGTTTTTCCTTTCATAATGTAATGTAAAAATTATGTACATATAAATAACTTCAATGGTTACTAAACTGATCAGTCTTTTGGGATTTGATCCCTTGTGATAATGGTAATGTTATATAAGAATGCACCAAATTTGTGTAACTAGGTTCATAGTGTTATAGTTGGTATCAGAGGAAGTTTAATATAAACATTGGAAACTATATTTAGAAAAACTTTGATTAGAGAACATTACCCTAAGACAGACTTTGAGTATTGGTATAGAAGATCTTCCTAGAATTTTTGTAATGTAAAGATTTTGTGTATTTTCCAAGAAAGACATATTTGTTTGGATATGATCAGGTAGAGGCGGCTCTGGAACAGATGTACCTAGGAGTGAAAACTCTGAAAAGTAGTTTCGGGCTTGACCCAGGGTATCCTGGTACACGACAACGGGCCTTGCTACACTCTTGGTTACAAAACTCCCAGGGGGTATGTTTAGGATAATTCAAAATTTCTTTACAAAAAAATATGAAGGATTTGTGAGGAAACACTTCCTAAAAAATAGTTCTTTATGATTATGGATTATATGCATAAACTATTCAATTTATTTTAGGTATTTTACTAGTTTGGAATTATGTATTTTGATTCATAAATTAATCCATTGTATTCCATTATTTATAAATGGAACCTAGTGGAAGGAATAAAACCCATATCAACTCACATAATACATGTAGGTATTTCCCTCCTACTCAAGATAATTATAGCGAAGTTGGTGATGCAATTAGTGCTGAACAAAATATAAACATACTGGGACAACTCACTCAAGTTATGAATAATAACCTTACCCATATGAAGCACCTTTATCCACAACATGAAAGATCAATGTTAGACTGACCCATGAGGCAAAACCCCCAACAATCAATGGGACAAAAAATATATTTGTAGCTGAACAATAGATAAGTTCCTTATAGAAAATATTTCATGCATTGGGGAGTAGCGAAAGGGAAAAAGTTTTCATGGCAGTTTATCACCTCACAGGAGATTCAGATCAATGGTGGTCATTTATTCAACACACAAAGAAAGATGTAGAAGTATCAAATATAAAATGGAGAGAGTTTAAAGAGATTTTATTATAAAAATACATTCCTTTTGATCATTTAGAATATATTAAAAGACAATTTCTGAGTCTAAGGCAAAAGGAGGATAAGAATGTCATAAAGTATGAGGGGAACTTTACAAGGTTAGCAATGAATGGAACAAAATATATACAAAACCCAAGGATTAAAACTGATCGATTATTTGATGGGTTAAAACCATTTCTACACTATGAATTAGTCTCAAAATCATTCTCATAGAATAAAAACATATTTATCATGAGCTATCAATACAGAAAAATAATTCTCTATGTCTTACGGCTTTAAAAAAAGAAATAAAATAAGAGATCTGCTGAACACTCAGGAAATGGAAATAAGGGGAAGAAGGAAAAAGTTGAATTTCTATACTACAGTAAATGTGGGAATAAACACCCTAGTACTTTCTTAAAAGGAATGTGAGTCTGTTACAATTATGGTGAAAAAGGCCACCAAAATCATGATTGTGGTGGAAAGAAAGAGGTTTTCAATGTTGAATGATACAGTTGTAGACAAATAGAGAATTATGAAAATGAATGTCCTATTTGAAAAGGAAACATACCTCATAAAAGGCCAATGGATAAAGGATAATCTTATAAGATCCTTAATTCTGAGGTTGAAGCTCCGAATGATGTAGTGGTAGGTAATTTAATGGTTTCCTCAAATTTATCCAATGATTTTCTGGATCATCACATTGTTTCATATGTTCCCAATTTTATAAGAAAATTAGATATTTCCAATTTGATTTAACAAGGTAGTTATCAGTCAAAACTCCTAAGATAAGTATCATTGGAAAAACATTTTGTGAATCAGTTCCCATTATGGAATATAAACGTGCTTTATTTACTGATCTCATCATCATACCCTGGATTGAATTTCATATAATCCTTAGTATGGATTGTCATTTGGACCAGGATGCAAAATGTTTTTTAAGAAGAAGGAAGTTACAATTTTCAATGATGATAACGAGTACCATATCATTGGAGAAGAAATTTCACCATATGATTCTCATCTAGACACCCCAGTAGCTCTACTAAATTTAATTATTGTGGAGGAATAGTGTTAAATTACTATGTGTCAGAAATGGAATTTTTAAATAGAGGAATTACCTATTGTGCAAGAATATATTGATGTGTTTATAGAGGATTTACCTGGACATCCTCGAGAATGATAAATTGTGTGTTTTATATTGATTTAATTTCTGGTTCAAGGCCCATATAGAAGACCCCTTATAGAATGGACACTGTGGAATTGGTGTAACTAATGAAACAACTAGAGGAATCGAGTAATAAATGATTTATTCACTCAATAGTTTCTCTATGGAGATCCCATCTACTTTTAGTTAAGAAGAAATATGGATCAATGAGGTTGTGCATTGACTACAGGTAGATCAATGCTCAAACAATAAAGAAAAAGTATACCCTACCTCGCATTGATGATTTATTCAATCAACTTCATGGAGCTCCATATTTTTCAAAGATTGAACTTCAATCTGGATATCATCAGTTGGGTGGGAAGAAGGAAGACATTCCAAAGACAACAATTCATACCAGGTATGGGTATTATGAGTTTACAGTAATGCCTTTTAGACTGACTAATGCACCCTCTATCTTCATGGATCTAATGAATAGATTTTTCAAAGAATATCTAAATGACTTTTTAGTAGTATTTATTGATTATATCTTGGTTTACTCCAAAATATATGGAGATCATGAAAATCACATGCCCACTATTCTAAATACTCTTAGATGTAATGGATTAAATGGGATGTTTAGCAAGTGGGAATTCTAGATTCAGGAGATTTACTTTCTTGTCCATATAGTCTCTAAGAATAGAATCTCTGTTGATCTTTCTGAGACAAGTGAAATAAAAGAATGTCCAACACCGATGAGTATAACTGAGGTGTGCAGTTTTATTGGTTTAGCAGGTTATTATTGGAATTTCATCCATAATTTTTCCTGATTGTCTAACCCATTAACACGGGTCACACATAAATGGGTTAAATTTGTTTTGAAAAAAGAGTGTGAAGAATATTTTTAAGAACTGATGATAATATTATTCAATGCTCTTATCTTGACTCAACCACCTAGGGAAGGAAAATAAGATGGAAGATGTTTTGAGCAGAAAGGACCATGGGGTTTTGAACAAGATGAGAGTTGAAAGGGATCCTTTGTTCATGGATCTAGTAAATATGGATATGGTAATAATCATATAAGGTGAAACATAAATACTTTCTCAAATGGTTTCCAAACCATCTTTACTAGAAAGGATAAAAAGTTCTTATAATGATTATGAGGAGTTTCAAGAGAAAATTAAAGTTGTGAATGATGGGAGATTGATTGAATTTGTATATGAAGATGGAATATTGAAATTTGATAAGAGACTTTGAATTCATGGAATACCTAATATAAATGGGGAATTATTGGATGATTCTCATAGTTCCAATTTATCTATACACCATGGTAGGACTAAGATGTATTGAGATTTGAAGGAATATTTTTGGTGGGACTATATGAAGATGGAGATTGGTGATTATGTATCAAGATATATGGTTTTTCAACAGGTGAAGGCTGGAAGAAAACTTCCTAGAGGATTCATGTAACCTCTTCCCATACTTAAGTGAAAATGGGATGATATTATGATGGACTTTGTCATGGGTCTACCAAATATTCTTAGAAGAATGATGCAATATGGGTTATTGTTCATCATATTACCAAGTCAACACATTTCATTGCTATAAGAGAAGATTTACCACTTAAAAATTTAGCAACACTATATATTAATAATGTTTTAAGACTTCATAGAGTACCCTTATCTATTTTTTCTAATTGTGATTCTCATTTAACATCAAGATTATAGAAAAGTCTTTAGAAGGCCATGGATAGTGAACTTTATTTAACCACTTCTTACCACCCTAAAATTTATGGACAATCAAAATAGACTATTCAAACATTATAAGACATGTTGATATCATGATCACTTAACTTTCAAGTTATATGAGATCAATATTTACCCCTAGTAGAATTTTCCTATAACAATAGCTTCAATTCAATTATTCAGATAGCAGTATATGAAGCTTTTTATGGAAAGAGATGTAACACCCCAACTTGTTGGGATGATGTTGGTGAAAGAAAACTCATAGGCCCAGATCTTGTTGGGGAAATAATGGAAAAGGTGAATATTATCCAAACCCACATCAAAGCAACTCAAAATAAGAAAAAGATCTATATCGATAACCGAAGGTAGGATTTGGTGTTTCAAGTAGGAGATCCTATTTTCTGGAAGGTATCTCCATGGAAGGGTGTTATACGATTTAGTAAGAAGGGTAAATTATGTCCCAGGTACATCAGACCTTTTGAATTTCTAGAACGAATTGGAGTTATATCTTACCGTTTGGAAATGCCTCAAAGTATCTCCAAAGTTTACAATGTGTTCTACATATCACTGTTGAGAAAATACATTCCTGGCTCAACACATGTACTCACCTATGAAGAAATAGAACTGGAACCAGATCTATCTTATTGTGAAGAGACTATCAAGATTCTTGATACCAGAGAACAAGTGTTGATAAATCAGATGACTCGTCCGGTAAATGTTTTATGGAGAAACCATAAGATGGAAGAAGCAATGTAGGAACCAGAGGAACTTATGTTGAAGAACCACCCGTATATTTTTATGCAGTAATATTTTATAAATTTCAAGGATGAAATTATTTGGATGGAATAATGTAACACACTATGCTTCCATGGTACATTTCTCTTTGAATAATGCAATAGCTTGCGATGTACGCAACTTCGAGTTCTAGCACACCACGACCAATCAAAATAGTCGTTATGAATAGTAATACCCACTTTTTAAAATTTTATAAATTTTATTTCTTAAAATGAACTTCATTTTTGGATTCGGAATATCAAAATTATATTAGGGTGAATTTTTGGTATTTTTCTGAGAAGAGTTAATTCTTGATTAATAGTGAAAAACATCGTGTTATTGTTTAAACCCGAATTTTATTTAAATAATTTTTATTTTTATTTAAATAATTGTTATTTTTTATTTAAATTTATTTTAATGTAAAAATAGATACATAATACCTATAGTAGTCTAATTTAATTCATTGGAGTCATTTTATAATAAGATTAGATGTATAATGTTTTTTGAATTTTTTAACGTCTTTTACCTCCTTCTAGGCACATTTAAAAATTTGAAAAAAAACATAATTTTACTACTTCTATTCATTGAATTTAAAAATATCAAGGGAGACCTATGACATTAGTAATTAAAATGTGGTTAAATATGATGAAAATAATTTTTGGGTGAATAATAACTTTTTGAATTTTATTTACCATGGTTAAAAGTAAATAAGTTAATTAAAAGTAAAAATGATATTATAATTTCCCTAATATATGTCTTAATTATATTAGCTAAGTGTTTTTCGACCAAAATAATCCTTAGGAAAAAATATTATCCTCTTTGATGCACTTGGATTAGATTAGGAAATTTGTTATTATTTTATTTAAAGAAGAGTTAAAAGTATTGAAGTCAAATTTTCATAACTAATTTGTTTAATATAGGGCTATAAGCAAGATAAATTAGACGATAAATATTAATTAGAAAGATAAATATATTTCCTAAATAATAATATTTTGTTTATAAAATTTAGACATTAAATAAGTAAATTTATTTATGAAACAATGATGATGCAGTAATTACCTTATTAATGAAAGGTTAAAATAAATGATATTATAAATATCCAAATAAATGTAAATTGAGACTTTTGATTCATTCCACTAATTTTATAGGTTAATATGAAATGTTATGATTGATTTAATTTATTTTTTTCCAATTAATAATGTTTTTTTTGACTTTTAAGAAAACCAAAGACTAAATAGTGTCAAAATTGGCATAAATGAGTATTTAAAACAAATACTATATTATTAATAGATATAAAATTCCTAAAAATATAAGGTTCATCCACTGGACTTAGATAAGGTTATATATTTTAATAATGAACCACATGGGGTTATCTTGAATTTTTATAGTATGTTTATTAACCATTTATTATAATAATATAGGAATAAATGGTAAACGTTAAACTAGTTAACTAATCGTTAAATCTAAAAGATAAGGTTAATATGGTGACCTAAACTTATCTAAAACCTATTGTTTGAGTTCGACCCAGCCTCATAATTTCATCTAAATAAATCCTTTTGGAGCCATTATAAACTGAATATGATTGTATAATAAATTAATATTTCAAGCTTTTCCTAAAGTGACCCTCACCTCTTTTATAAAAGGATACTTCCCCTTATCTCAAAAACACACCTCCAAAGCCATTTGGCTCCACCAAAACCTAATAAAATATCTTCCCAAATAATCTCAATTCAACCTAGAGACCTTAATTTGATCAAAAGCTATCCTAAGGATCCCTTTTGATAAAATCAAAAGGAATCACCTGAAGAAGAGGTAAAAATTTCATCACCTCTTTCAAAGTTCTTTTCTTCTTCCACTTCCTCTTTATTTTTTGTTTCCATACCAAAATAATAAATCCAGTACCTTATACATACAGTGATATTATTAAAAATATGGTAAAACTATATTCAATATTCTATTTATCCTTTGAATGACAAAGTCAGCATAAGTGCGTTTGTACGGCTTACCGTCTCCATGTCATGGTATAGTTTTTTATTCAACACTTAATTATTTGGATGGGTATAATAATGAGTATAATTGATGGAATTAGTAAATATAACATGTTAATGATTCTTTATATATGATATAACATCCAATTTAATACGATCTCACCATAAATAGAATTGTATTTTCGCTCGTGCGTACGTACGAATTACTGTCTCCACGAACACAATGAGATTCATTCCCCATCATAGCCATTCAAGAATAATTTTACTTATATGAATAATTTTTTTAAGAACATAATATCATTATGGATATGAATCAAATACATCCTATAAATAATAAACATGACTTATATAAAAAAACATATAAAGGAAAATGAATCAGTTAACACCCAAAAAAATGATACTATTAAAATAAAATTAACAAAACAATATTAGAAGATCATATATGATATCATATTTATGTATATAGTTCTTTTATAATTTAATAAAAATTATTTAACTATTATATAAGATGTTAATGTACCCTCTACCAAGGAAAGTTACAAGGTAATGGATAAATTTACAATGTCTTTATTATCCGAAGTTGTTTATACAAAGTATTTACTTGGACCTCTTTATCATCCACATATGTTTTTCTTAAAAATGTATTTCAAAACATTTTTACTATTTACTAGACTATGGGTTAAATTAATTTATAACTTTGTTTGATTTTTTATAAAATGGTTTGAAAGTAATACTTCCATCGCTTTCCAAATAAGGTACTTTATGACCTTTTCAACAAATTAAGGTAAAAATGTTTTTTAACGTATATTATGGGTGCGGCTATTTTCCACCGTTATAACATCTTGAAAGCATACCATAAAATATTATAATAATATTTTAAAAATAAATTTTCTCTTTTATAATTATGTGACTTTTAAATGATTTCAAATTAGAAATATATATTTCTCTCAAATAGTTTTGATTTCATCTATATCAACATCCTTTGATGGAATTTACACTTGATTGAAGTTGATTTATTATGACACAATATTCCATATTGTATCGAAGGTTTTTTGATATGTTTGACTATGGATGTGTTATTTTTATACCATTCATGGTTTATGGTCATATTATTAACATTTCATATGCTAGTTTTAATACGAATTTTATGTTATGTTTCAAACTATTCATATAAGGAATGCATTGGACTGGGTAAGTGAGGAGTGGATCCTGTTATAACTCCTCGATTCATTGGTAGGTCTCATGAGACAAACTATTGTCTTGGCACAAAGCCTTGAAAAAATATTATTTTCAGTCTTGGCATGAGACATTACTATGTGGTTATGATGTCCTACAGTTTTTATTCTATCATTATGAAATTATCTATTGATATTACAAGTGATTATTTGACTAGTAGAAAATCCATGTGAATAACTAAATTGCATTATTTGATTTATCTTTTCTATATTATACTGAAGATTAATTTTAAAAGGCTTCTGTTTTAGTCTTATAAATTTCCATCAATGTTTATGATTATTTATGAATGTTTCCGCTATATTGTTATCCTTACTAAGTATTTGAGCTCACCCTTTCTCTGTTTTATTTTTCCTTGGATGCGAAGATGTATATTATAGATGACTTACTAGGACAAGATAAGGGATATGAGTGTGTTAAAAGGAGACAAAATGTTGTTGTTTTTCATTTCATAATATAATGTAAAACTTATGTATGTATCTAGTACTTACAAGGCTACTAAATTAATCGGTCTTTCGGGATTTGATCCCTTGTGATCATTGCAATGTTATATAATAATGCACCGACTCTGGTTAACTCGGGTTGGGGTGTTACAACAAAAGCATTTTATTGGTTTTGAGCATGTTACTTGTGTTTTTTACTAAAATTTCACTTTAAACTAAAAGTACACACTTTGATTCATACCAATAATGTTGTGTGTGGGTTTGATGTGAGACTTATTCCTACACATCAAAAATGACTTATGAATTTTTAACTGATAACAAACAATTTGAGTTATACTAGGAACGTAGTGTATCTGATTGAGGTGTGGTTGATTCCTACACATTAAAAATAACTTGTGGATTTTTTTATAAATTATAAAAATAATATGAATGTGTTTTCTTAGATTTGAGTATGTCAATTGTCATTTTTATGAAAATTAATGTCAATTTTAAATAAAATGACACAATTGGAGTCATATCGATCTCACAGTGCATCATATTTATGTTCAGATAGTTACCACAAGTACAGAATGACTTAGCGATTGTTTTTTTAAATTCAAAAAAACAATATGAATGCATTTTCTCAGTTTTTAGTATGTCACTTTTATTTTTTACTAAAATTTCATTTTAAATTGAAATTTTTTTTGAGTCATAACAGTCACATCATGTGTCAATTTTATGTGAGACTAATTCCTAAATGTCCCAAATGATCCATGAATAATTTTCCTAAATTATCAAGAAAATAGGAGAATGTTTTATCGATTTTCAATGAGTGACACTTTTTGAACTAAAATATCAATTTTAAACTGATAAAAGACACTTTGAGTCATACCAAGAACATCATGTAGCAGTTTGAGTACAAACAAATTCGAACACATAAAAAAATAAATATTGATCATTTTTCCAATGTATCAAAACAATCCTTATGATTTTTCTTGGTTTTGGGTGTATTAGTTGTATTTTTTACTAAAATTAAGGTTAATTTAAAATGTAAATACACACTTGGATTCATACCAATCACACAGTTTGTTAGATTGAGGTGTGAAAAATTTTTACATGTCAAAAAATTAATTATATATCATTTTACTAAATTATAAAAAAAAATTAATGTATTTCATTAGTTTTGATTATATAACATTTTTTTACTAAAATTTCATTTCAAATAGGAAACAAACACTTTGAGTCATACCAGTCATATAGTTTATTAGTTTGAGGTGAGACTAATTCATACATGTAAAAAATGGCTTATAAATAATTTTAATAAATTATAAATAAAATATTAGTGCATTTTCATATTTTTTTAGTGAGTGACACTTTTTGAAATAACATGTCAATTTTAAACTAATAACTAACACATTGATTCATACCACGCATATTGTGAATTAGATTGAGGTGAAGATGATTCTTAGACATAAAAAATGACCTATAGATCATTTTACCAAAGAATCAAAAAAATATGAATTTTTTTTCATGGATTTTGAGTATGTCACTTGCCTTGTTTAGTAAAATTAAAGTCAATTTTAAATAAAAAGACACACTTGGAATTATTCTGGTAACACCATGTGTCAGAATAAGTGTAGGATGATTCCTACACATCAAAAATACTAATCGATCATTTTCTTTAAGTTTCAAAATAATATCTATGTATTTTCTTAATGTTGAGTATGTCATCAGTGTATTTTAATAAAATGTCATTTTAAAATGGAAACATGCACTTTGAGTGACACCGGTCCCATAATGTGTTATTTTGATTTAAGTCTAACTCTTACAGGTCAAATATTACTTATTAATTGCTGTTCTAAATTATCAAGGCAATCTGAGATTTTTTTCATAGTTTTTAGTGAGTGGCATGTTTTGAACAAAAATGTTAATTTTAAACTGATAACAGGCATTTTAAGTAATACTGGGAACATCATGTATTATATTGAGGTGAAAATGATTCTTATATATCAAAAATGAAGTATCGATTATTTTTTAAAGTATAAAAACAAATAGAATGTCTTTTCATTATTTTGAGTATATCACTTTTCTTTTTTTCTATCATTAATTTCAAATTTAAATAAAAATGACACACTCGGAGTCATACCGGTCACACCGTGCATCATATTGGGATTCAGTTGATTCCAACATAGAAAAAATGACATTTTGATAATTTCCCTAAAGTATCAAAACAATTCAAGTATGTTTTTTTTGGTTTTGAGTATGTTACTTGTCTTTTTGACTAAAATGTAATTTTAAGTTTGAAAAACACACATGGAGTCACACCTGTCACATAATGTGTTGGGTTTCCATGAGAATAATTCAAACATGTCAAAAATGAAATATGAATTGTTTTCCTAAATTATCAAGAACACATGATTTTGTTTGCTCAATTTTTAGTGAGTGACAATATTTGAACTAAAATGTCAATTTTAAAATGAAAACAGACTCTTTGAGTCATACTAGAAAGATAATGTATCATATTATGGTATGGATATTCCTACATATAAATAATAACTAATGGATCATTTTGAAAAAGTATCAAAACAATCTAAATGTGTTTTCTCAGTTTTGAGTATATCAGTTGACTTTTTTACTAAAGGTAATGTCAATTTTAACTAAAAAGACACTAGGAGTCAAACCAGTCACACCATGCATAGAATTTAGGTGATGTAAATTCCTAAACATCAAAAATGATTTATGTATTTTTTTCCTAAATTATCAAAATAATCCTAATTTTCTTTCTCAATTTGGAGTATGTCACATGTGTTTTTTTGGTAAAATGAAATTCTAAACTAGAAACAAGAACTTTTGGTCATACAGGTCACATTGAGAGTTATATTGATGTGATACTAATTTCTACACATCACAAATGATGTATGAATCACTGTACTAAATTATTAAGACAATAGAAGTATTTTTTTCTCAGCTTTCATTGAGTGACATGTTTTGAACAAAAATGTCAATTTTAAACTAATAATAAACAATTTGAGTCATACTGGCCATATAGTGTATTAGATTAAGGTATAGATGATTCATACACATAAAAAGTGGCTTATGGATCATTTTACTAATGTATCAAAATAATATGAATTTGTTTTTTCAATTTTCAGTATGTCACTTGTCTTTTTTACTAAAATTAATGTCAATTTTAAATAAAAATACTCCCTTGGATCCATAATAGTCACATCATGCATTAGATTGAGTTGTGGCTGATTCATACATGTCAGAAATTACATATGAGTTATTTTAATAAATTTTAAAAATAATACGAATGTGTTTTCTTAGTTTTGAGTATGCCATTGTTCTTTCTTACTAAAATGTCATTTTAAACTATAAATACAAACTTGGAGTCATACCATTCACATCATGTGTCAGTTTAATGTGAGACTAATTCCTACATTTAAAAAATTAATAATGATTCATTTTCATAAATTATTAATAAAATATGAGTTTATTTTCTCTATTTTTAGTGAGTGAAACTTTTTGAACTAAAATATCAATTTTAATCTGATAATGGACACTATGGGTCATACCAAAAACATCACGAATCAGATTAAGGTGAATATGATTTATACACATCACAAATGAATTATAGATCATTTTTATAATGCATCAAAACAATATAAATGAATTTTATCAATTTTGAGTATGTTAGTTGTCTTGTTTGCTAATGTTAATGTTAATTTTAAATAAAAAGCGCATGGAGTCATATCGATCAAAGAATGTGTTAGATTGTGGTGAGGCTGATTACTACACATTGAAAATTATTTATGGATAATTTTACTAATGTATCAAAATAGTATGAATGTTTTTTACCTATTTTCAGTATTTCACTTATGTTTTTTTAATAAACTATCATTTTATACTAAAAATAAACACTTTGAGTCTTACCGGTCACATCATGTGTCATATTTACATGAGACTAATTCATATATTTGAAAAATGACTTATGAATAATTTATTAAATTATCAAGAAAATATGAGCATGATTTCCAAAGTTTCATTGAGTTGCACACTTTTTAAGTAAAAAGTCAATTTTAAACTGATAATGGACACTTTGAGTCATACTGATAATAGTATGTATCAGACTGTGGTGAGGTTGATTCCAAAACATAAAATATAACTTATGGGTAATTTTATTAAAGTATAAAAACAATCGGAATGTGTTTTCTTTGTTTTGAGTATTTTAGTAGTCTTTTTTACTAAAATTAGTGTCAATTTTAAATAAAAAGACACACTTAGAGTCATACCAGCCACACTATGTGATAGATTGAGATGTAGATAATTACTACATGTTAAAAATGACATATGAAGTTTTTTTCATAAAGTATAAAAATAATATTTAGGTGTTTTTTACATGGCCCACCTTCTACAAGATGAGGGAAATGACAATAAAGTACCACCCCCTTCCTTCTTCAAGATAAAGAAGATATAATGAACCCCGAGTCACACATTCAATAGGTCATGGGGTGGCGGCTAACACAAATGTTATATATTCTCACATAATATAGAAATAATTACCCATTTTATAGAACAATATAGAGAGATAAGATGGTAAATCCCAAGAAAATCCAAATACCAAAATTAAAAGTAAATCCTAAATTCATTCCCACGTGCATGATCAAAAGTAAAGCTGATACAAGGTATAACAAAACTACAAAGTAAAGTACAAAAAGAAAAGAGACTAAGAAGAAACAACAACTAATCCCAATTACTGAGCTAGTAAAGTCCAGCACGATCCTCGAAGTCCTCCGGAAAACCTGAAAACAGTTTTATAGATGTAGGGTAAGTATAAAAATATTCCCAGTAGGAAAACTAAATCCACTCATGATTAAGTGAGGGAATATACTAATGTCCCTGTGATAAAATAGTAAAACCTCAAAACACATACCAAGGAATACTAACAAGTCTATCCTTACCAATTCACACTCACCAAATAACACATGTCATGTAAAGTAGTCGTATAAGCACATCGATATTTGGGTACCCCACACCACATTCCCACAGGTTAACTACTCACCCATAACAGCTAACGTATTAATGCTACCACTCTTCCCCTACGTAGTCCCATTGAAAGAACTTTCTCGCATATATCTGGGACTCAAACCACACACAACCCCACCCACAGACACCTGGGCAACAACAACCACACCATTCACCTGAAGACACATGGGCCTCATCTAGAAGATACTTGGGAAAACAATCCTGGTCTAAAAACACCTAGACCTCTCATCCCCAACAAACCCTTTCCCAATGGATCTTAGTATATGGTAAGCCTCAAGCCATTACATAATTCTTGGAGACACGTGAGCAGTAAGAAACCCAAAGGTGGTGTGAGGAAGAAAATCAGAAACCCGCCATCCATCCTCCCACTGGGATGTTGGGAAAGAAACCCCCCACCCAAAAGTACTAGTGGTGTTTGGCACATGGTTATCAACAAGGGTGGGGGTGTATATAGAAATAATGAAGAACTAAAATTTATACATATATATAATCAAAAACTTATCCAAACCTATGGGTTTTCAAACAAACAACCAACTCAAACAGAACCACAGTTGCTACTACCCTTATATGCACAACCACAAAAAAGCCACAACCAAAGAATAACCTAACACTTTTTTCTTTTAACAACTTTTCATTTATTGATTTAGGTATGAAATTTGAGTTATTTCAGCACTACTAGAAAACTACCAACCATAAAAATACAAAAACAACAAGTAAAAACACATTGTAGACCCACTGCACAACATCACAAAACCTAGATTTACAGTCCAACACAAAATAATCATTCTTAAAAATTATACCACACAATCCTTCCATCAAAACAAAGATATGGAGCCCTGCTTCCTAACAATTCCCAGATGTAGTCCCACTATACACAAGTTCATAAACACTCTTTAATCCCACTTCCCAACACCATTCGACAACCATGACACAAACAAAGGTAGTCTAGCTTCCTACAGGTCCATCCATTCCATAATCAATGTATCTCTCAAAATATGATACCAAAAAAACCCATGTACTAACCCAAAAAAAAACCCAAAACAACAACTATTAACCCACATATCCGTTATACACACATACCACACCCTTCTCACAGAACCAACTCCTCTTTCCACCCCTGTACACACAACCATGCTCCCAACAACAGCACCACACAACTCACACAATGTCACAAAACTCAACAGAACACAACCCTCAGCCACACATATCAACATAATTTATATATATTTATATTTCTATTTATATATAATAGGTTCTATATTACTATTTTATTATAACTAGGGTGATCACACAATTGGTTTGATCCTAGGGAATCCATTTATTTAACCATGTATATGTGGTTTAACAGTTTTTTATATAACAACCATTTATCAAAGCATCACAAAAAAATTGAACATCACTAGTGCAGAAGAAAATACCACCAACAATCATTATTTTTAAGATTCATACAATCCCAACAATACATAAAATAATCTAAGATAAAAATAAAATAGGCAATCAACATCAAAACACTTCCTGTCCATTATTTTAATTACCCATGTTATCTTTTGATCATATTCACTTATTTTTCATTTCTAATTTTAATAAAAGTATTCAGCCATTCATCACAAGGATTCATTAGTAATACCACCCCATATGATTCTCAAATTTATATATATAAGAAATCCCTACCAGATGATCACATGATCGAAGATCCTCCTTGCGCCAAGAACAAGGGATTACGCGAGAAGCAAAGAAGAACACCAATGAAACTGATTAGGAGGGGCTCTAGAATAGGTGCATGAATCATATGGGGTGGTAGGATCTAGATTCACTAAGTGGAAATAGAAAACAAACTAGGAAGGGGAGATCCCAACTTTGAATATTAAATCCTATATTAAAGGAAGAGCGGTTTTAAAAGACATTGATCGTTGAATTGTGGTCAAGATCCTGCAGTTTGAGTGTAACTCAATTCCCTATAGTGATAGGATATTAAAGATATACTTAATATATGTAAAAATATCTTAAATATTCACAAACAAGTCTTTATACTTAGTTTACATCAAATAATATGTAAGAGGGGAAAATCTAAAAAACTGGGAAAACTGAAAATGAGTCACCGATGGGTGAGTCCCCGATGCAAAGCCACTAATAGGTGAGATACCAATGCAGCCTACTAATGCTAAGGGATTGACACTGAGCCACCGACACTGATCTATTGACACAATGGCCTACTAATGCCTCATCCTACTGATGCCTCGCCCTACCGATGCCTCGACCTACCTAAGTTGATGGCCCGGACATGCCAACACACTGAAATTCCGACCCACTAACATGGTGACACACTGATATGACAACACACTGACATTCTGACAAATTGAAATTCTAATGATGATTCCTTGAGTCACTGATGGAAAACTGGAAAAACTAGAAAACTCCTCAAATGAGCCACTGTTGCCTCCCAGAACACCCTAAACTCTAGTTTTTCATAAAGGAAAGGTCCGGGGAAATCTGAGTCATTACATCAAATACCCCTCAAACTGTTATCTTAGTTGAGAATTTAAAACCAACCAAGAAGAAAGGGGCTTCGAACAAACACCCCTTTTGATACCTCTCAAGAGAAAACGATGTCGTTTTATTTTTTATTGTTTGAGTGAAAACCTCGATATCCCAGAACACTTATTTGTCATCTAACTCCTAAGAAACTATGAAAACACTAAGGCCCCACACAGCCCCAAACAACCACACAATCACCAAAGGTCACACCATCTAGACACATTGATTAGGGTGCTCTTTCCTCCATGTCATGATACTATCTACTTTGTGTGACACTATCTCACCCAAATGGGTTTAATCACAAATGTATTGATGTGTCTTTCTTAGGTATCATGATTCCCCTCCCCATAGTTAAATCTTCTAACACAAAATTAGAGAGTATGAAAACAACTTATCATAGAGAAAGTATGGTCAAACATGACAACATAAGAAAGGTATAAAGAAAAACAGAAGAGAAAACTCAGAACAAATTCAGGTTTTGGGAACACATCTGTTCTTATCAATCCACATTACTCTCCTCGAGGCCACCATGACTCCATAACACATGATCCTAAGGAATGGTCTACCTAGAAAGAACCTTCTCCTTACGATCCTCGATTATTAGTGGTCGCTCCATGAAAGTCACATTTTCCTCGACATCCATCTCTCCCTAGTATAGGATGTGGGAGTCATCGTGTAGATATCAACGGAGCATAGAGACATGAAAGATGTCATTGATCATATCCAAATGCGGTGGAAACACCATCTGATATGAAACCTTTCTTACTAATCCCAAAACCTCGAAAGGTATGACTGTCCTGGGAGAAAGTGTGTTTCCTCTGCCAAACCTCTATTGTCTACACTGAGGGGAGACCTTTAAAAATACATGGTCCCAAACCTCGAACTACAAGGGCCTCCTCCTATGACCAACGTATGATTTATTCCAGTCTTGAGCCCCCTTCATCCTCTCATGCACAAGATGAACCTTCTCTGTTGTGTTCTACACTACCTATGGTCTAAGAAGGGCTTCTTCCCAAACTCTGTCCAGCATACGGGTGAGCGACATGGTCTTCCATACAAGGCTTCGAACTATGGCATGCTATTTTTAGAGTGATAGATAATATTGTAGGAAAACTATACAAAGGGAAATTGTCATAACAACAATCCTCCGAAGTCCAGAACACACACTCATAGCATATCCTCCATTGTCTGGATGATCCTCTCTATATTCCCATCCATCTAAGGGTGGACAACAGTGAAAAGTCCTAAATCGATTCCAAATAAATGTTGAAATCCCCACCAAACTCGTGACGTAAAATGTGTATCCCGATCTAATACAATGGATCTTAGAACTCCATATAGTTTTACCACCTCATCCAAATACCTCTGTGCTAAGGCATCCACTACACTTGACTCATTGATATCCATGAAGTGAGATAACTTTATAAACCTTTCCACTATTACCTAAATAGCATTGCATCCTCACTGAGACCAGGGAAATCCTTTAAAAAAATACATCAATATGTCATCCCACTTCCACTCAGGAATATCAAAGGACTGCAACAGACCACCATGAAACTGGTGCTCAACATTCACTTAATGACACACTAAGCACCTTTCCCCAAACTCCGCCACTTATCTCTTCATCCCTGAACCACCAAAATTGTTCCCTCAATCCTCAGTACATCTTAGATACTCCTAGACACGCCGCCAGGGGTGATCTATAGAACTCACGAAGAACTCCCTCATGCGTTTACACTCAAAAAAACAACTTCCCATGGAATAACATCTAATTCTAGATATCCTGCCGCCATAGTTTTGGAGAATCTCCCTAGACAATGCAATAATGCATCACTTCAGTCTCTATGTCTCCCCACTAAGACTCCTCCACCTATCGCATTAAAGAGTAATGTAATTTCATCTGAAATAGATAGACTCTACCACTGTCCTCCCCAACATCTAGGCACAAAGAGGCCAACTCCTCCATTTCCTTTCAAGAATTTATGGATTCCCAAACTACCACCTTCTGTAACTTCCTACTCAAGGCATTGGAAACCACATTCTCCTTCCTTGGGGTGTAAGATATTTCAATGTTATTATAATTGAGGAATTCCATCCACCATCACTTCCACAAGTTTAGGTATCATTGGTAAAAGATATAACTAAATATCTTATGATCTATTAAGACTAAAAAACGGTCTCTGATAATGTAAGGATTCCACAACATCAGTGAAAACATGACCGCTAAAATACCTAGTTCATGAGTGGAAAAGTTACGCTCATGAGGATGTAACTTCCTAGAACCATAAGAGAAAACCACTCACTTCTTCATCATTACACATCCCAAGAATAGGATAAAAGAATCACATAGCACCTCAAATATCACCCCTTAATCTAGAATCCAAATCACTGGGGCATTGACCAGCTTCCCCTTCAGATAAATGAAAACTACTTGACACTACTCAATCCACATGATGGCAATGTCTTTTATGGTCAAATATGTCAATGGAGATGCAACTCAAGATAAGTTAGGTACGAACCTCTGATAATAGCTTGCTAGAACTAGGAAACTATGAACCTCTACCACATTCTTGGGTGCTTCCCAATAAACAATCACTTCAACCTTTGACGTGTCCACTACTATCTCTTGTTGGGACACCACATGTCCAAATAAGGGCACTTCTCATGTGCAAAACTTGTATGTGGACAACTTTCCATAGATATGCTGGTGTCGGAGGGCCTCCATGATAGCCCTTAGATTCTCGATATACTCCTCTTATGACCTTCAGTAGACCAGGATGTCGTTGATGAATACGATGAAAAACTGGTCTAGGAACTCACAGAAAATAGAGTTCATGAGCCCCATGAACACAACTAGTGCATTCGTGACACCAAAGGGAATAGACACGAACTAAAAGTGCCCATACCTGAACCTGAAACCAGTATTTGGGATGTCACCATCCTTTACCCTCTACTAGTGATATCTAGACTGAAGGTTGATCTTAGGGAACCAACTTTCTCCCATTAACTGGTTGAAAAGATAGTTGATCCTCAGAAGGGGGTAACGATTCTTGATCGTCACCTGATTTTGTCTCCGATAGTCTATGTACAGTCTTAGACCACCATCCTCCTTCTTCAAGAACAAGACTAGATCACCCCACAACAACACACTTTGCTGGATAAATCCCTTCTTAATCCGGTATTCAACTTGAATCCACCACTCCCACAACTCAGAATGCATCATCTGATAGGGAACCATCAAAATTGGACGGGCATCATGTTACATGTCTATTCCAAACTCAATGCCACATCTAGGAGGTAGAGTCACCAAATCATTGTGTATGAAATCCAAGAATTCAATGACAACCTATGGAAATTCCACTATCTTTTTATCTACTAATCCCACTAATAGCTCAGATAATAAAGAAAGGAGAGGCTCCACACACTAGCTTCCCTCCTGATAACTCTACTCGCTAACAAAAGATATGCACTGACCTCCCATATCTGAAAACATGAACCTTATCTAGAAGTAGTAGATAAAATCATGAAAAATAAAACAACCAGTAGATTCCTATGATGAAATTTTATAGATTCATCTATAGTAGATGATGACCCCCACTAGACCGACACAACCTGGACATTAGTCTACGACCATGAGAAACATCAAATAGACTAGTCAGACCTCTAACTAGCATAATAGAAAACAAGGTCATGGAAATTCACTCCACTTATAGTCCCAGAGTGTGGGATAGACTGAGTAAAAAATGGGTGTGAAGATCCTGAATCAAATAAATCAAACATAATATTATTAAATAGACCGATCGTACCTTGACCAAAATCTAGCCCTACTGAAACTGCTACCTCTGCGGTGTACAATTTTCCACACCTAGATCCTCTAACTCTCTAATGTTAAACTCCTCCTAAACCACTCCCTGTTCAAGGTCCCTGGAGAGAACCCTAAGGTCGGCCTCCCCCAACACCATCTACCCTTAGTGGAGTGGGAGCTCGCTGCACTTGCTTCTGGAAGGGCCTGACTGACAACTGCTACTGCTGAGGTGGGCGCTGAAACTGCCCACCTCCAGTATACTTCGATCAAACTCGGCACTAGTTATAAAGATTTTTAGTGCCTCCACATAAAAAGTACCTTTGTTTTCGACCCATGGGAAAAAGGAGAGTACTAGGAGATATGAACAAGAATTGTGGGGGCCTACTTCCCGTTAGCCGAAACCTGGAAAGCCCTCATGCCCAAGACATACTTCTGATGGATTTCCCCTTTGAATAATTTGGTTGGATCCCATATCATGTCACACATCCCAGTGATTTTATCCATTCCACTATCTCTAAATTCTAATGAAACACTAATTATTTCAGTAGAGTAAAAAAGTAACATCATACTGAAGGGAAGGTTTATGTGCCTTCTATAAGTGTCTCTCTTGGGACTCCTCATCTGGAAAAAGATCCAATGAAAAGTGAATGAGATCTTTAAACATGATCCCCAGTTCCCTTATTAACATACTCTAATACTGGAGGGATAATAGCTCCTACCTCTTCTCGGTCTTCATCGTGGAAGAAAGGAATTCCGCCCTGAACTACTTCTCAAAGTCTGACCACAAAACCTCAGTTTCCTTCCTCTCTCTGAGGTATAGATTCCACCACTGGCATGATTTTTCTTATATCTGGATCATTTCTAGAGGAACCCAGTGCTCTTTCAAATCCTATATCATGCTGAATGTGATCACCAGCTCCTTGAGACAACTCTCTGTCTCCATGTATGAGACGCTACCCTCATAATTTCTTAGAGTCTACCGATGGAAGGCATGAAGTGTCGTTTTTACACTGGTCATCTTCCTCCTCATGATCGACCCTCCACATATCAACTAGGTCAACCGTCCGGGGATATACTTCTTGTACCACATGTGGGTGATGTCCAGGTTCCATAATTGAAAAAGTAAACAAGGGACTCCTAAGCCTGAATAGTGTAGAAATTTTCTTTTAAATTTGTTTTAAATCATTGGTTTTTTTAAATTCTGAAAACAACAAAGACACAAAATATAAAACGTTATTTTAATGTATGTAACTTTCCTAGGGTCCCAACACTACAGTTATTATAGCCTCACATAGTCATTAAGTAGGTCCATCGTCATTTGATTGGATCACGGGGGACCCTAAAAAACTATGTCCTAGCTGGTCTTCCATGGAATATTTCGTGTACCAATATTTCTTAACACCATTTCCCAACCATCCCATGTAATCCTCACCATTCTTAACTCCAATATCTATCATACCAATCAAACTCCCAAGAAAACATCCACTGCTACAATTTTATCAAGTCACTCTTTCTTCAAGATGAGGGGAGTGACAACAAAATGTCACTCCCTTCCTTCCACAAGATGAAGGATAAATATTGACCCCTGATTCTCACCTTTAATAGGACCTAGAAAAAAAATAGCACCAACGGTATAGAATCTCACATAATATGGAAGGGATTACCCTTTTTATAGAACATGATTTGAAGAAAATATGGAAAATCCTAAGAAACTCTAAATACCAAAAGTAAACGTAAAATCAAAATCCATTCCCACATGCATGTTCAAAAGTAAAGATGATAAAAGGTAAAATAAAAATCCAAAGTAAAGAACCTAAAAAAGATCCTAAGTAGCAACAACAACTAATCCTGATGCATGGTCTAGTAAAGTCTAACACGGTCATTGAAGTCCTCTTAGAAACCTGAAAATAGTGTTATAGATGTAGGGTGATTATAAAAGTATACCCAATAGAAAAACTAAATCCACCCATACATAAGTGACGAAGCACATTTACATCCCTATGAGAAAATAGTAGAACCTAAAAGAACCTAAAAAGTATTGGTAACCGACCTATCCTCATTAAGGAACACTCACGAAATAGTGCAAGTAAAGTAAAGTAGAAGTATAGGCACATCGATATTTGGGTACCCCACACCACTTTCCCACTAGTTAACTACTCATCCCTAACAGATAATGTCTTGATGCTACCAATATTCCTATATACAGTCCCACTACTACAGACTTTGAACACATACTTGGGCCTCAAACCACACTCAACCACACCCGCAGACACATGGGCCACAACAACCATGCCTCTTACTTGAAGACACGAGGGCCTCCTCTTAAAGATACATGAAAAAAACCTGGTCCGCAAACACCCAGGTCTCTCATCCACTAAAAAAACTTGCCTAATGGATCTTCGTCTATGGTAAGCCTCATGCCATTATAGACTCTCCGGATATTCTCGAGCGATAAGAAACTGGAAGTGGGTGTGGGAAAGAAAGTCAGAAACTGGTCATCCATCCTCCCACTGGGAAGTTGGGAAAGACACCCTCCCCCAAGAAATGGGGGTGTTTGGAAAATGGTGCTCAAAATGGGTGGGGTTCATATATAAATCACAAAGAAATATAATTTATACATATAGAAAATCAAACACTCATCCCACCCAATGGGTTTCCAAAGAAACAACCAACTCATAAAAAACCACAGTTGCTACTACCCCTATATGCATAACCACGCAACAACCACTGCCAAAGCATAACCGAACCCCTTTTTCATTTAACCACCTGTAATTGATTAATTTAGGGATTCACTTTAAGTTATTCAATCACTATCCAGAACCTAAAGACCAAAACCATAAAAAAAAAAGCAAAACCAAACTACCATCCCCCTTCAATACAACACAAAACCTAGATTTACATTCCACTACACAACAATCATTCTTCAAAATTATACCGCACAATATTTCTATCACAACTCAGATCTGTAGCCCCACTGCCCAATAATTCCCAAATGCTATCCCACTGCATACAAGTTTATAACCACACCGCAATACCACTTCCCAATACCATTCAGCATCCATGACACAAACAAAGGCATTCCAACTGCCTATAAGTCCATCCATTCCATAATCAATCAATATCTCAAACTAGGATACCAACACACCCGTTTGTACTACCCCACACACAATTCCCACAAAAACTACTATTAATAAGAAGCCTTGTAGTACACACCTACCGCACCCCTCTCATGGAAACAAATTCTTTTTCCACCATTGTACCCACAACTGTTCTCCTAATAGTCGCACCACACAACTCACACAAAGTCACAAAACTAAACAGAGCACAGTACTTAGCCACACATATCAACATGATGTGAATATATATTCATATTTAACTGAAATAGGTTCTTTAATTCCATATAATTATAACCGGGGTGATCACAAAATAGGTTTGATCCTGTGGAATCCATTTACTTAACCAATTATATGTGGTTTAGCAGTTTTTCATGTTACGACCATTTATCAAAGCATCACAACAGAACAAAACATCACCAGTGCACAAGAAAATACCACCAACAGTCATGATTTCTAGGAATCATACAGTCACAAAAATCCATATAATAATCAATGATATCTAATAAAATAGGCGATCAACATCAAACCACTCCTTACCTGTTATTTTAAATACCCCTGTAATCTTTTGATATTATTTACTTCTTTTTTATTTCTCATTTTAAGAAACATTTCCTGCCATTCATCACCAGGATTCATTGGTACACCCACCTCGCATGATAAAAAAATATATAGAGACAAAATAAATTCCTACTAGATGATCAAAGGATCGAATATCCTCCATGCGCCAAGAACATGGGATCACACGAACAGTAGGGAATAACTATAGGGAAACTGACCACGATAGGCACTATTATAGGTGCATGACTCGTATGGGGAAGAAATCTATAAACACACAAAATGTGAAATGTAAAACATACTAGGAAGGGAAGATCCTAGCTTTGAAGAGACATATCCTATATTAAAGGAAGATTGGGTTTAAAATACATTAATCGTGGAATTGTGGTCAAGATCACATGGTTTGAG
The DNA here is from genome assembly GCA_963277665.1 of Viscum album. Lineage (NCBI taxonomy): Eukaryota > Viridiplantae > Streptophyta > Magnoliopsida > Santalales > Viscaceae > Viscum > Viscum album. The sequence goes on from OY728157.1 coordinate 2,015,285,168, forward strand.
CACCTCAAAACCCCCAGAGAATTAAGATATTAAATATATACTTATTACCCTTCAAAATAATATTAAAAATTCACATAAAAGGCTTTAAAATTGGTTTCTGTCAAATTAGACGTAAGAGGGGTGCAACTGGAAAACGGGGAAAAAATAAGAAAGCTGCAAATGAGTCCATGATGGTTGATTCACTGATGCAGAGCCAATGATAGGTGACATACTGGTGCGACCAACCAATTTTGAGCCATCGAAACTAAGCTACTGACACAGAGAACTATCGAATCCTTGACCTACTGATGCCTTGACCTATCGATGCCTCGACCTACCAATGCCTCAACCTACTGACTTCTCAACCTACTGATGTTGATGCCCCTGACATAACGGCACACTAACATGCTAACACAATGACATGACGACACCGATGACCTATGTCACTGATGGAAAATAGAAAAAACTATAAAATTATTTAAACGAGCTACCGTTGTGTCTCAGAACACCCTAAACATTAGTTTTTCACAAAATACAGGTTCAAGGAAATATGATTCATTACATTTTTATTGATATTGAGTATTTTATGTGTGTTTTGAACTAAAATATATATTATTTACTAAAAACATACAATCTAAGTCACACTGAGTAAAAAATGTATTATATTGTGGTGTGTATTATTGAGTATGTGATATGTTTTTCTATTTAAACTATCTAAAATATCTAGTAAAGGGAGAATATATTACATTATAATGGAAGATAAAACCTAATTCTACCTCAAACACTTCACATTTTAGAAATCATGGTGTTTCCTCTTCCATAAAAAAGAAACCTGTTATTATTCCATTTTATTAATTTAATTATCTCAGTAGTAGCCTTGAACTCAAATCTCTTAAAGTCACGAGAATCTTTGTAAAAAACACCCAAAATTCAGAAAAAAAATCTACCTGTATAATAAAATAGTACTTATGTTGGTAATACCATAAAGAAATTAATTAAACATGAATACAAAATAATACATTCTACGTACCATTATTTAAACTATGATTCCAATATATATTATTTTCAATTCCCCCATTGTAAAATCATATGAGATATTTTATAAGATCAATCCCAATAACATGATACATTTAACCACTTTACAATAATATAATATTCATGTATATCAAAAAAATCCCATAAAACATTTATCCTATGGTATTGGTTTAAAACACATATATAAACATTTTCCTTCTTATTGGATACAAAAAATTATCATAATACATTTTATATTCCAAGATTATACTAAAAACTAGTGTATCACTTCGTTTTTTCCAAGAAAACATTAACCATTAGGGTAAAATTATTAGCATACATTGATTGAACTAAAATAAATATTTATATTTGAGTTTTTATGGTGCGTAATAAAATATATATTTTTGTTTCCCCATCATAGAGAGTTAAAAATCCATGTTAAAAAATTTACTATATTTGATAGAAAACACTTTAGTGTAACCCATTATATATTTTGATAAGACGCTAAACACCATTATAAATCATTTACCCCCTTTTGAAAGTATTAAACATCACTATAAACCATTATAGCATCTAAATTACACTAAAATCTAGTAAATCCATTTAGACTTTTTGGATTTTTCTATAGATTAGTATATCATTTTCAACATTCAGTGTGATGCTAAACTCTAACACAACGTCATCGTTATATTTTCATTAAAATGGGAACATCACTATTCTCATACATTTTTATTATTGAGAACGATGATGAGTTTTTTTATTAATGAGCTTATGAAAATGGATCATTTTATATAATTAATATAAAAATGTATATTAGTGATAAACCTATTGACACATTTTTTGATGGTGAGATGGTGAAAATGTATTTATATGAATAATAAGGATAATTTAAACACATATACTCATGTAATGATTGTGAGATTCTATGTGATATAAGTGTGGTATGATTTAATTTTAAATCATGTGCATTCAAAATAATTAGTTTTTCTCAATCTGTTACACTAATGTAAACTTGATGTGTTACTTTTATGGATTTCACAAGAATTTTTTGATATTATATAATGTGTCTAATTGATGATCAAATAGCCCAAATAATTCCACCACCCACCAAAGTGAAACCACTATATTTTTATATCCATATAGAATTTACCACCACCCATGATGTAACCAAAGAGAGGGACTAGGTATAATCTTATTCTAAAAATTATTAGAAGATTAACTAAAAAATTATATAAAATAATTATAAAATTAACTAAATAAGTAGTAGGATTTTACCACATCGTGATGCCTATATACATTCTAACACCATGATTTCTGCTCATTTCTAAACAAATTGATTTCCTCCATTATAATTCTCCTTGAGAAATAGATAAAAAATAATATATATAAGCATTCTGATACTAATTATTAAAATACCAAATATATTTTTAGGTTCATATCTTGTACTAGATCACAAACATAGAATGTAGTAAAATATATTTTTTTTCTAGAAAACAATTTTACACCATGTATGATTCCCACTCATCTCTAAACAAATTTACTTATTCTTTTGAGTATGAAGGTTGTAATAAATCTTGGAAGTACTGATAAAATATTTAAAAACAAACCATTAATAAATATTTTAAATGAAATTGTAATTATCATTTTGAATTACATATTTGGGGATATTTGTCTTTTTCCTGGTTTATAATATCTCTCATAAATTTTCAAACATAATATTCATAATCGTTTCAATTATCCTTCATCAGATGATATAGAATAATTGAAAAAAATAAGTAATTGTTTTTGAAATATATTTCAATAGTTACATATTTCTTTATATACCTTAATATTTTTCCATTTGAAGAAATCCATAGGCTTTTTATATTCATTAAATATCTTTATGTCATGATTTATCCTATATTTAGCTACCACTATATCATAAAAAATTGTTTTTAGAACATAGACTGAAAAATATAATTTTTTGTTTATCTATAAAATCTTGATTGTTTTGTATTAAAAATTCACAATACACATCATGTGTGGTTGGTCTATTAGATATCCATGCATTCGAACCAAGAAGTCAATATTTGGGGTATCTATATTGAGTTTGATCAATATATAGTGCTTATAAGAAACATCAAAAAAAATAAAAATATATTTTATGTGATTAGAATATAGAGTTTTACCCCAAAATTATAGGCATAAAAAGAGTCTAGTGTCTGTCATTTTTTCTCAAATACCTAATATATCTCATATATCTCATCAATTTATTCATTCTCCAATTTTTTTCATAGAAATGATATAGGTATTAATAAATCAAAATCATGTTTCACATTTTTTTCCATTTATATAGTAGTAATATAAAATCCTATAGAAAAGATAAATAGTTATTAAATTTATTGAAAATATTAGATCACTTTTTGGATAGATTTATTATGAAAAATTAGCTTATTTATGTATTCACAACTGAGGATCCCATCAATTTAATCTTTAGAATCTCATTTATACTTTTTAGACCAACTATATTTGTAATTAATGATTCAATTTTTTTTCTTCATATGGAATGTAAGACATATTTTTATTTTTAAAAGTGGTCACTACATGAAATTGTAATGATAATAATTTTAATGTTGAATTTTTGGAGAAAATTTACTTCTAAAAGGTCATTTTAATTTCTTAGTTGATTCACTAAATTTTCTTGATCTAACCTTCAGTTTCCCCATAGTTTTATCCATTAGTAATATCATTCATCACTTTCGACACTTTTTCATCAACTCTTATAGGATTATCATTTGAAAAAATTTATTGAAGACATAAATCATGTATATTTATAATATTTTTATGCCATCAAAACTAGAAAACGAGGATACCTCAACACTTGTATTTCCACGGTTTAATTAACTATGGTTATAGAGAAGTTTTTTCCCATGTGTTTTATGTGCACCATGTCCACATCCCACCAACCCAACACAAAACTCCCTTTTCTCATGATCAAATACCTCTCCCTACATTTCACGATATAATCCATCTCCCAACCTCTCATGATCAAACCCACCTTCCCCTTTCCCTACCTATTTCACGATCGAATCCTATATCAAATGATTGACCCCCATTGGTCTTGTGAATAACCAGATCAGGTGTCTATCGAAACTCCCATTCCATTCATTCCTTATCTCATGATAAACACAATCTCTCCCTACTCTTGTGACATAGTCTCATGCAAAAGAACTCTAATTATTCCCTACTATCGCAGATGAACCATATTCGCTCCCTTCTTTCGTGATTCACCCATTTTAGCAGGTGAACTGGTAAGGGTTACTCTAATTCAATGATAACCTAATTTAATTTTTTTTATTTGACAAATTGGATTTATATTATGTTAAATAATAAACTATTAACTTTTGGAATATAATGAAAATTATTCAATGGAATTGGATACATGTTATGGAAAAGATATCGTATTCCATAAGTTTAAGTTGATTATGGATTTAGGTTGTTCATTTATTCTTACATTATCACTTATACCTTGTTTATGTTATGTAATATTTCAATTTATGATAACATTTATTAGTAATTTGAGGTCACAATTATTTTTTTCCAATCCAAAGAAACCTAATTGGGGATTATGTTTAATTTTATCGATCTAATTGAATGGCTATCAGTGTTCTATAAATATGTAATTATTATATAATATGTTTTATATATGTAATATATGAGTTTAAATGGTACACTAAGACTAATAAACAATTTAATCACTTAGAAAAATTTTCTTTATTTTATAAACAATGTAATATAACTACACGCTCTGGGTTTTTGGAGTCCAGGATGTTACGCCAAATGTGTAGGGAAGCCGAGACTGAGAATATTTTATAAAATCACAGATGAGTTATTTTAATTAGTTAAATGGGAGATGAATATTTTGAGTAGAAAATGAGGAAGTAAGGAGGATCATAGAAATCTTCTATAAATGTATTATAATAATAATTGTGGGAGAAGTTGAAGAATGAGTGAATTTGCACATCTTTTAGTCTTATGATTTATCATATAATTATGAATAATTATTATAGTAGATTTCAGTTGAGTTGTCTTGAGAATAATCCTTGATGAATATGAATGGGATATCAATATTTATTTATCTATCTATAATATCTAATCTTAAATCAAGAGAAATGAAAAAAGAGAACAATATGGAATGGGAAATTATGAAATTTCCAAAGAGTAAACCATTGGAGGAAAAAGGAATATGGGTAACATAGGTGAATCAATATATGATATATGTGAGAAATTAAACGAGATCATGGGAAAACCAATTTAATAGAAGATATTTCATATTCCAAAAAATAAAGTCCAATTCATGGTGTTTTCTTATATGAAATGAAATATATAATGAGAGATGAACTATTTCATAGTTGAGGAACTAAGAGTTGTGTGTCATACGAAATATTGAAGAACTCTTGAGGAGAATAAGAATAATTGGATTATATAATTTTCTAAGGATATATGTCATTAGAGTATCAAAACAAAAGTAGGAAGAAGTGATTCTTATGATAACCATTATTACATAATCTTGAGAAGAATAATAAAACATGGATGAATTACGGTGTGTGGTTACTTTTATAAGCATTTTGGAACTTGAAGAATAGTGAAAAACCATTGGGTTTAAGGATCACATGATATTATTAGTGATAAATTAATATATATTAACTAGTTTTGAAGATTTTTTAAAATGAGTTTTAAGTAGTGACCATGGTGCAGAGTATTCTAGAATATCTTTTGGCATTTGAAAATTATTTTATTATGTTGAAAGAGATCTATATTATTGATGCAGAAGCATCATGTAAAGATATCATGATCTACATTCAAGTAAGATTCTCAAACGAACACTTTTTTAGATATGATACCAATCTAGAAAACCTATGTGCCTTAGGATGTGTATGGGGATCCTATTGTGAATCTATGACTATAGTGTGAAGATGTTAGAGGAAGTTCTGTGAGAATAAAGCAAGTGGATGGTGTGACTCTGGATTATAGAAGATCAGTGAGACTCTTTTATTATAAAATTTTAACATATGACCATGATTATTATGGAGAATCCTTGATTGGAACAAATAATCAATCATGTTAAGGAGTAGGTATTTATACCAAACCATTTTAAAATATTATGTTCTATTTATTACTTTACTTTAATTTGATAAACTAGATAATTGCTAGGTTAAATATAAAATAGATCCATATGAATTAAAATAAAATAGAGATTAAATTATAAATGGGTTTTCAGTATTTTTTTCAATATTTTAAAAGTAGTTAGCATATAATTCACCCCTATCTGGTGTCTGTACAGTTTCTATTGGGAATTTCTATTGGTATCAGAGAAAATGAATCACTATGATTGAATATTCACATTGTGGTACTTCCGAATAATAAAAACACATGTTCTATTCATTAATGGATCTACTCAATACTCATTATATGTATTGGGTGGATTATTTAATCCATAACCCATATGTCCTTGACAACTATTGAGATAAAAATTGAAAAAAACTGAAAAAACAACCCAAATAGAACTTCAAACTCCCATTTTGGATTTTCTATAAATACTTTGAACATAATTTCTAATTCGATTAATGTTAATCTGAAAAAAAAAATCTATTTTCATATCCCACATATGGAATATAAATGAAAATGGAAGGAAAATTTCTAGTTGTGAAAACAAGTCAGAAAACCCCTCATGGAACCCAAATTTCCTCATGAACCGAAGAATAAATCTCTATTCCCACTTGTCATAACCCTTTTCCATATCAACCTTAAGAGTGAAATATCCTTCCTACATATTTCTCTTTATGATATTTACACTTTACAAGTGTATTAAGAGGAAATTATGGATTCATATTTTAAAAATGAACCCATACTAATTTGGAGTGATGAGGTCCTTGATGATTTCCCCCACCCCTGATACTATGATTTTTCTGATGATTTTAGGGATAGTATTCCCAAAGAAACAGGTTTAAATTCATTAATATCAACTAGATTTTCTTTTTTTAGAAATTATAGAAATAAAAGTTGAATTAATTCTGAAGGGAAGATATGCATGATCAAATAAATCCACTACTTCACTTACATGGTCATCTTGTATGATATCCCAATAGACCATGAAGAAATTGTTTGTGAAGCCATATAGTCCTAGAGCACATTCCATGTATAGAGAAAACATAGCTTTTCTATTTCATCCTTTTCTGGTTCTTTGAAAAGGATAGAGTTATAATGATCATAAATTAATGGATGGATTCTTCCAATCATCATTGAGGTATTTTCCAGCCCATCATTTCTATAGAGGTTGAGAAAATAGTCAAACACTTCCTTTTAAACATCGTCTTCGTAGGTGTAAAGGTGACTATTGATGCTGATAACATTATTTCCATCTTTAACTCTTATCGTTATGGAGTATGTGAAATTCTTTTGTGTTCATATCCCATTACTTCATCCATCTTACATTTAAATGGTTCCTATACAGCCTCTCCTTCATAGTTAGGAGGTTATCTATTATTGAGTGTCCCTGTATTTCCCCCCTAGATGGAAGATTATGGTTCTAAACTTAGTTTTCAATGATAGATTGATGGTTCTTAGATTTCTGAATATCAATGTCATGTTTGGAAAAAAGATCTCTTTCTCCACTCCCTAAGTTGTATTTTAATCTGTTTAAATTTTTTAGAGATCCTCTATAATGGGAATCCCAAGTGAGAAAATTTATAGTCCTCTGAAACGATATCCATCTTTTAGTACCTCATTCATTTCAAATATGCTACTATGATCAATAATTTGTGCAGAGGGTTGAGAATCCTTAGCATCTTCAGCCCGTAGTTTTCCATTTAGAGGGGTGAAAATGTTTTTAATGTGATAATACTCAGGTGTTTCACTTATTGAGACCTGTTTCCTAGAAGATTTTGATGAGGGGACTTGTAAAAAGTATTTATCTATAGTATAGTCAATATCACTCATGGAATAATATTTTTTTTGGTTTTTCAATAATTATTTGTATTCTCGATAGGGAATTACTGATAATACCCAATATGAACTGATGCAAAAAGGTCTTTAGTTTCTATATATTTTATAATTCGATAGGTCCTTGATAGTTGTTCAGGTTCCGGATTTCCTCCATACCTCCCTATTCATTCACCTTCGAAGGCCCATGTGTACATTTGAGGTTGCAGTGAGTCAGTGTTCCCTGCCCACTGATGAGAGATGAGAACTTCAATGTAATCTCAGCCTTTCCTTGTGTGTTCCTGAAAAGTACATCATTTTCATAGAAGATGCATCAATTATTTTCTCTTAATATCCTTAGGATGTGTTAATATAATGAAGATAAAGATTATAGAAGGAAGTTTCTCTCTTAAGATTGACATATCTAAGACCTCGTACACCCTTAAGTGGAGTTTTCCAGTACACTTTCCCCTTCCCCTCACCCATCTTCCCTGTACCAACCACTCCCTAGGCTCCCCTCTCCCACCATCCCCCATCCTCTACTACACAAGACCCACTACCAGCCCCTCCCCTCCCCCTCTAACCTACACCAGACCCTCCCCAGGATCCCCCTCTCCCCCACCAGCCCCTACCAACCCGTGCTACACTAGCCTCACCACAGGCCTCTCTCCCCTACTGCACCATCCCAACTCTTACCCCTCCCCCTACCCTGAACAACAGTCCCTCCCCCTCCCCCTCTTTCCTGAACCAGCCCCTCCCCAATATCCCCCTTCCCCCACCAGCATCTACCCCCTGATTCACCATGGTCGCCACTACCACCAACCCCACCCTTTCCCCCCTACTGCACCAAAACAGCCTCTCCCCCTCACCTAGGCCCTACAAACCAATAGCTCCCTCTCCCCCTCTACCATGCACCAGCCCCCCCAGCCTCCCCCACCATCCCCAACCACCACCCCAACACCTATAATTTACTAGCCCCACCACCAGCTCCTCCCCCTCCCCCTCAACCTTGCCCATCCCCTCCCTAGGCTCCCCTCCCCCCACCAGCCCCCCTTACCCCCACCAACACCCCTACCCCTGCTACACCAACCCCACCACCAGCCCTCCACCCTATATCCCCACCACCAGCCCCTCCTCCCCCTCTACACTACACCAGACCCTCCCCAGGCTCCCCCTCACCCACCAGGCCCTACCCCCACCATCCCTCTACCCCCTACTACACCGGCCCCACCACCAGCCCCTCCCCACCGTCCTACTACACTGCCACCATCCCCACCACCATCCCCTCCCCCTCCCCCTCTACCCTGCACTAACCCCTCTACAGGATCCCCCTCCCCCCACACCAGCCCTATATGCCTCACCACCCCTACCCTCTACTGCACCAGTGCCACTGCCAACCCCTACCCCTCCTTCCCTTACCCTGCACCAGCCCCTCCCCAGGCTCCCCCTCCCCGCCACTAGCCCCTACCCCTTACTGCACTATCCCCACCACCATCCCCTCCCCTCCCCCTACTTCACCATCACAGCACCTCCCCTTCCCCCTGCCCTGCACAACAACCCCTCCCCCTTCCCCCATGCCCTACACCTACCCCTCCCTAGGATCCCCTAACCCACCTACCCCTACCCCTACTATACCAACCACACCACTATTCCCCCTCCCCCCCCCCCACTGCACCACCATCCTAGCCCCCCCCCCATGACCTACAAACCACCCCTCCCCCGCCTCCCATTCTATGAACTACTACAACCCCTCCCTAGGCTCCCCCTACCCCCAACTAGCCCCTACCCCCTACTGCACTAGTCCCCTACCCCTCTACTGATCCATCCCCACCACCAGCCCCTCCCCCTCCACACTACTACACTAGACCCTCCCCCTCCCATTTAAGGTACTTATCACCCTAATAAGAAAACACTGATTGGATAACCAAGTGACCCATGGATCAAAACTAATTTTTACACCTCCTCCCAAAATTCATTCCAAGATAAATAACCTACAAACACCTCTTGTATGTATTATTATATTTTTATTAGGATATAAAATGTTTCCTACACCTGTATCTCTTTTATTTTAGTATATTATTTTTAGATAATTGAAATCACTAATGATTATTATTTATTCATTTATAATATTTACCAATATCTATAAATCTAGGAACTTGCTATAATCCCACGCTTGATCTGTCATGGTGTAATAATTGATAGTAAGTGATTTCATTATGTATTATTTTAACATGACATAAATATTATCTAGTGGACTGGGCATTGTTCTTATATGATTATCATTTAAATATCTCATATACATTAGTAAATGATAATGTTATAGTTGATTCACTAATTTTGAATACATTTTCTTATGTTTCTCAATAAGCATGTAAGGAATAGAAGCCTATAAATGAGTCAATATACTACTTTTCTTAAGACTAAATGAGTTGAAAGGTTGTTATTTACAATCAAAATAATTAATAATAGTTTTTTAGACATATTATAATAGATAGAAGATGGATGTATAATATTGATCAGATCACTAATGAGTTTCAAAAGGAGTTGGAATATGTTTGGGATTTCACATTGGATAATGGTTCAGACGGAGGATTGATTCGATTCCCAGGTATTGATTGCATTTGAATACCAAGGTTAACACATGAGGAAGTAAGTTACCACATCACCAGTATACCAGTCATGTGAAAAAATGAAAAAACAAGGGTTTTTAATGTGATTGTATAATGGAAAAAAATGTATGGATTTAGTAATACTGGGATCAAATATCTACTTACCCTTTTTAAGGACTTTCTACCTGATGATGCATGTAATCTTGAGAATGATTATATGACATCAAAATTGGTTGAAAAATAAGAATTTTCAGTACTAAAGTCCATGAATTCCCTAAATATTGTTGTCTATTATTGAAGGGTAATGTCAAGTTCAATGAGTAAAAACAATGTGTTATATCAAGATGGAAGAATGATATAGATTGAACTCAATCCTGTGTAACCGAGAAAGTGATGTGGCACTTTACATTGATTCTCATACTTCAAAAACTTTTTATGTCAAAACAAATGGGAAATAATATGAGATGGAATGAAGATTAACGAAATAAGGATAATGATGATATATTTAATCCTACTAATGGGTTAGCATGGAAAAATTTGACAGGTTACATCCTGATTTTTTATCCAACCCACGAAATGTTAGATTTAGATTTTCATGTGAGGGTTTCAACCCATTTCAGTAGATGCATACTGCACATAATACATGGCCTATTTTCATTCATATTTATAAATTTAAATCATGGATGTGTATGAAAAAGCTAGTTACTATCATGAATATATTGATTTCTAGACACCAAGATCCTGAAAATGACATCGACATGTACTTGCAACCATTAATAGATGATTTGAAGGAGATTTGGACCATTGGGGTGAAGACATATGATGCATTCAGAAATGATTACATTATGTGTCGTGCAACATTATTATGGGAAATAAATTATTTCTTTACATATGGAATGATGTCTGGTTGGAATAAAAAGAGGAGATTATCCTTTACAATATGTATGAAAAATACACATTCTATGATATTAATGTTTCTACGAACATTTAGTTTCATAAGGCATCAACGATTTCTACAAATGGATCATCCATACAAGAAAAATTAACGATAGTTTGATAATTTCATAGAGCCAGATGAAATACAACAATTAATTTTAAGGGGTGATATCCTTAAAGAAATTGAAAGTTTGAATTTTTTTCTTGGAAAGGGTCAGTTAAATTACAAAAAAGAAAAAGAATTTTCCTTTGACTTCCAACAATAATTAGATAAATAAAAGTATATTATATGAGTTCCCAAATTTGTCATAAAATTTTCTACATCACTACTTGTATATAATTCATATTCAAAAAAAAGTGTATGAAATTTTAATTACAATGATTTAAAATGTAAAGGGAAAGACAAAATATGATTTTCACTCACAAACTAATTTAATAGAATGGAGTATAAAACCAAGACTTCATCATGAGTTAATTGGTCTAAATTAGTAAAAAGTCAATTTTACTTTTTTTCAATGAAAAATGAATACAAAAAACAATTTCTCCATGTCTTGGAAAGTTTAATGGTTTTAGATGGTTATTTGAGTAACATTTTAAAATGAGTGAATACATGAGATATGGAACTAAAATCCCTCAAAAACCCATGACTTCCATGTCATGTTGCATGAATTTGTTTCTATTTCCATTCCACATTTACTGTCACATAATTTCAAGGTCACTATGATTATATTATGTCACTTTTATCAAGATCATTTGCTAAAATAATGAGCAAAAGTGTTGGGAAAAACTACATAAAGATGAACCGATTATTCTTTGTGACTTGGAGAAAAATTTTCCCCTATCATTTTCACACATGTATGTTACATCTAACCATGCATCTTCCAACAAAAGTTATTTTTTGGTGGTCCCATTTCTAGTCACTAGATGTATCCAATAGAATAAATGATTTATACATTGAAATACTATGTGAGAAACAAGAATCATCTTGAAGGATCTATTGTGAAAGGTTATTTAGCATAGGAATGCATGGATTTTTGTTCAATGTATTTGAATATTGTCACCATAATATTGAATTGGCCCTTGATAACTAAAGATGAGAAGTATGATCCTATTAATCCAACATTTATATAACTATCCCAAATGTGGGGGATATCTAGATCATTTAGGTTGTTTACTTTGAATAGTGATGAGTGGGGAATAACTCATCATACGATATTATTCAACTGTGGCATGGTTGATGATTAAATCAAGGAAGTAAAATTATATATATATATATATATATTTGTGTATTTTTTTCATAGATCCTAACATAATTATATTTTCATATTCACAGAGAACAAAGTGAAATTATAAAAAGAGAACTTTTCACTTTATCTATTAAGAGGCGAGAGAAATTATACAATAAATAATTTCCTTCTTGGTTGATGTAAAAGGTAAAAAAATCATTTTTTACATTACCAAATCATTGGTAGTTGATCAATATTTGTTTTCTATATATTTTAGGTCCAAAGTTTACTGATCGATGAGGTATCTGTTGAAGTAATGGAATTTTCATTTGGTCCAAACAATGTGGTTTGTGATTGCAATGAAATGGTTGTCAATGGTTTTAAATTCATTATAAATAGTTGTAAAATAGACATCGAAACACAGTATGATAGTGTCATAATAAGCACAACAATAGATTGTTATGCTAGTGCATCATACAGATAGCCTCGATCAGAAATTATGTCATATTATGGGGGTTTCTGGGAGAATAATTTTATTAGTTTACTATTCACATGGTCATTTCACTATGATGAAATCAAAGTGGTTTGATTCAATGAAACGACAAGGATTGTATATAGATATTTATAGTTTTAGGGTTATTAATATGAAACATCAGCTGCGAACTGATGAGCCTTATATTATTGAATCACAATATAGACAAATATTTTATGTAAATGACCCTTTAAAATGGAAATTTGGTGTTATTATCAATGTTATTCCAAGATATATTTTTTTATGAAGGATTGGATGATGGTGATGTTTTGGATGAACTAATCAGTATTCACTCAAATATATCATTCGATGATATGGATGATTCCATTTTTGAGAATGGATTATAAACCAAAAATTATAACAGAGAATGCATAGAGTTACATGTTTCGAAGTATTTAGATTATATTATTCTGACCTTGTACATGTTTTTTAAGCTTTTAATGTAGCAGATTTTGTTTCAATAATGTTTTTATTTTTCGAGTAAACAAAACATTGAAAAAAATACAATGGAAGATGTAAAGTTTTGAAAAATAATATGAATTTTCTTGGAATATTTATAATTATTTAATGTTTTGTTAAATTTTTAAAATTTTCAAATCAATTTTGGTATTTATATGTTATTATGTCATACGGGGAGGTTCATAGAAAAAAATGGAGGAAAAAGATCGCCAGTTTAGATAAGATGGCCTAACAAATATGATTGTTCTGGTGAGTCCCTTATTTATGTATTGACTATGAATGAAATTTACAAAAATCATATTTAATATGAACAAGAATCATCGAGGGGTGAAAACTTCATTCAATGAAGATGGTTCAAGAACTCTAGAAATATAGGACTGACCCTACATGCAGCCCCCTACATGTACCACCTCACATTCCATGGGTCTATAGTCACTAGGTTACTTTCCTCCCATCATGCCCCCACTTATATGCTTTACCCATACATGGGTGGTCATCCTTTTAATGCATTTTATCCTCCTACCATGTAGGGTAGTCCATATCCTTCTATAACTCAACCTTTTTTCCATTATCCATCTTCATCACTATAGGGAACACCTACGTTGGTTATGCCCTCAGTATACCCATACCCTCCTACCCAACTTTAGTATCTACAATCTACTATATAAGACACTTCTCCAGTTACTGCCCCCAACATAGTGTGCAGGGTCAAGTGACAACAAATAGTGCTACCGGTAAATGATCAAAAAGTAAGGAAATTAATAATTTTTTATTAAATTTTAGTTATATATCTGTTTAAAATGTTCATTTATTTTTTTAGAATCATCTTATACTAAAATACATGGTTGTAAAATGATGCATAATGTGTGTAATAGACACAAACAAATAACGGTTCAATATAACAAGGAAATGAAAATTATTAAACAAAATGGTATAGAATTGCAGAGTTTCATGGGGAAAATGAGAAGACATAGCAATATTATTCCTTTTCAAGAAATTGAGTAGAGAAAAGTCATACAACAAATAAAAGAGAAGTATTGGGTGGAAATTTTGGTAATATATTTTTTATAATTAATTTTTAATTTCATTATAAAGTATTATTGGTAAAAAAAATTAATATTCAACTTCGATATAACTTCCAGGATGGTATCCATTCTATGTGTGAAAGGTTAATGTAACTAGGGGAGATGTGACAGGCCTACAAGCATGAATTTCATATTGTATGGAGAAAAAAAGTAGTAATGATCTTGAAAATATGCCAATCTTCAATGAATTCCCAATTTCACAATACAAATAATTAGTTGCATATTTTTTCTATTCCTATTTCATGGTAATTTATGGTCTTAATGTTTTTAATAAATTTCTTATTTTTTCATTAATCTTCGTTTTTTTAGTGGATGATTTTATTAGATGTGAATGTGTTCAAATTTATTTTTCATACTTTGTTATTTGAGTTATGTATTGAACTTCTTGAATTGCTAATGTGAAATGATGATTTTTATCTCTTTTGACTTGTTGAAATGGTATTTTATTATTTTTATACTAAGATTTATCCTAAATGAACCTAATAAATAAGGGCACCATGAAATATAATCATACTTTGTGGTAAACTAAACTACCAGATCATGAAATGTCACAGGTAATATATGATTTAAAATTTAATATAAATTTATTTTTTCATTGATTTATGTTTTATTTTCATATAAAAACAGACATTAAATATTTAAGGATGTGTTCCCCAATCATCATTGTTTTTTTTTCTAGAAAAAAAAAATAGAACAATTATGAATCAAAAAACAAGGGAAAAATTGTAAGAATATTTTTAATTTTTTAGCTTTTAGTATGAAACTTCAATTTGTGTTTACATAGCCTACAGAAAATATAGATCATTAATAAACAAGTTATTGCTGCATTTACTACTCACAATCACCTTTTTCTGTATTAACCATCATGTTTTTTCTAATATGAGGGACTCCAATATTAATTCCTCAAAAAATATGAATTCACATCTATTGAAATTAAATACCACATAATATTACATGTGTGTTAATGGTTGAGGAAAAATGATGCTATATAATTCACCCCCACTCAATGTCTAACAAGGCCTATTAGGGAATGTATCTTTTAATTTCGTTGACTTAAATCATGAATTTGGTGAAAGATCTATATTTTCTAATTATTCAATCTAGATAAATCCTTATATTTATGGGTATGACACCCCCCCATAACTCATATTTTATTTTAACCCTCCATAAAGCTTCATGTTGTTTAATTCTATTATATATTCCCTCATGGATTCCACTGATCATGATATTGAGGTAGAATAAGATTAATCTATGATATACATCTAAAATATGATTCACACTAAAACTACATGATGATGATGTCATGTTTACCCTATATTTGGGATAGACTAAAGATCAATGATATCCACCAAAACTCCTAACACAACCTATACAGTGGTCATAATATATGGATAAAGTGATTTTCATTTCTATACCCCACCCACTAAATTATGATACAAAGCCTCTCTACAAAAATTTAAAAAAAATATCAATTTGATAATGTGTTGGATAATATGTAATCAATCAATGATGGGTTACTCAAATATAATATCTTATTTATTTAAACTATCATAATGGTGATAATATAACTCAGTTGGATTTTAATTATTATGAGAAATTTCAGTCTCATTAATAAAAGACTGAATTTAGTCAATTATCTTAGGGTCAAAATAATTAGTTTTCTATACTCTGGTAGTCATAGACTATCATTATTTTCCTTCACTAGGGTAGTAAGAACCAACACGTCAAGAAAGAAACAATCATATAAATTGTGGATGATATTATTAATAGAAATATGATATCTTATAAAATAGAGTTTATTAAACAACCTTTACTAGAGAATTAGACTAGGTGAAAATCCTACAAAAACACAATCAATCTATATTATTCTTTGTTTCATGAATATAATTCATGAAGTGGTGACTCACACTAGTTCACCCAAACTGGAAACCAGACCATGGAAGAGTGTAAAGTACATTAACAACACCTTAATTATCTAATCCCACATTATTGATCAATGGAATGGTAAATTAATAGTATCACCTCTTTCAAACAGCATACAGATGTGAACCCATGATTGAATCCAAAAATAAAATAGTAATTCAAAAAACCACGAATCTTGGTAAAACTCCTGGAAAGAATCATCATTCATCTAGTATAGTAATATTCCAACTAGGTATATCTATTGTTTCAAATATCATCGACTCTGTATCTTTTTTAATTGATCTCCACATTGAGTAATATAACATTCCTTGAATAATAAAATTGAATGTAGTGTGAAAATGATAGGGTGATAGAATTCATCACTTAGTGAACATTCTAGAACTTCCCCTTAAATATTGAACATCCTTAGGAGAATTTATTAGGGATGTTTATTGAAAACTCATATGATGACTTGT
Organism: Viscum album; assembly: GCA_963277665.1. Classification (NCBI taxonomy): domain Eukaryota; kingdom Viridiplantae; phylum Streptophyta; class Magnoliopsida; order Santalales; family Viscaceae; genus Viscum; species Viscum album. The sequence goes on from OY728157.1 coordinate 2,015,302,346, forward strand.
AAACACATCTTATTCCCTTATAGTACCATTGTATTTTTAAGGATATTTCATCTTAAAATAGTTCATGCTGGATTCAATTCATTTCTCTAAATAATATTATATGTAGATAAATTTTTCATAGGGGAAGAGGACAAGTAAAGTAGTTATTATTACTATCACAAGAATATGGGATTCATTCCCACATATAGTTCATAATCCTACACATTATCATTTAGTTCCACCAAATGAGAAATAAATTAAGTAGTAGAACACTCATGATTTCATTATATTCACTATTATACACTAGAGTATTATTGAAGAAAAATAGATCCATCAAGGTAAACAACCATTATAGTTGATCTATGTCTCTTTTACTAAATTACAATGGGAAGAATAATTGAATTTTGTCCCATCTAAATAGGTACATAAATAATTTTACTAGATTACTTTGAAATCATTCAGATAATCATAGACAATACTCAGGGAATAACTCAATCATCCATTTATAAACCAAATTCCCCATATAAAATCTAATATCATATCCTCATCATTAAATTATTCCTAGAGACGGAAAAACCATCCCTATATAAGAAACTAATAGGAATATGATAAATTTTTTGATATCCAAGATAGTCTATATTATTCTATAATCCCTACCCCAATTAAAAGGATGATAGAAAACATCCCACTAAATAGATGTTTTCATGTGGTGAGGGGTAATAATATCACTCTTATAATGTCATTAATTTAATTAATCCTCTCCTTAATGAGGATGATTCAAATGAATATGTGATTTCTATTAATAATTATATACGAGATCAAAGAGGACTTGGGATATATGCTAGATATCAATGGTTATATATCATTCATTTTATGTATGTTATAATAATCTACAGACAGGTACACTGAAAAGCTCAAAAATAAATCAAATTGATTAAATGTTTCGAAAATGACCCAAAATTTTAACATGCATTATTCTTAAATAAATATTATTTTAATAGCATGTTATATAAAAAACCCTAAGCAAAAACGAAAACATGATATGTTAATATATTTTCTTTCCCAATGTAACATACCTTTAAAATTAACAATTATAAAAAATATAACCATATTATTTAATCTTTGATAGAATGAAACGATATCTTATTGTGAATCTATCCCAAATAAAGCACATTTGATTGATATTAGGAATTGTTTTTCTTCTGTAGCATCAACATTTGTGGTTATTTGAGATATATTTATTTATAAGTTACATTACTATTTTATATTTTTTTTATCTACTTAAAAGGAAACACAATTTTATTTGATTCTCTTCAAGATCTAGTGTTGGAGGAACTAGCCACACATGGACAAAATAATAATTTACATTAGGTTCTAGGTGACAAGAATAGTGGTAGAGTTTATTGTAAACCTGGAAATAAAATCATGCTATTTAAATATTGATCTTCAGGTATTGAATCTTCTAGAAATATTGGAGGAATGATTTGAGAAGAAAAATTACATGCCAATATTGAGACTACAAAAAAAACAAGTTAAACAAGAGTCTCAAAAAATGTAGAAAAAATAAAGTGAACATTTTTCAAGGTGATATCAGCTATATTCTCTTCACTTATTCTAGAGGGTTAAGCGATAGTGGATTTAGTTTTATTGAGTATGTGCTCAATGTATAAGTATGGAGATGATTGTGTTGCTGAAGATGCTGGTGGAGAGGCTGAAGATACATATGGAGGTGATGATGATGCTGGTGGAGATGATGATATTGATGTTTATAGTGGTACGTACATATATGATGTTGATATCTGTGTTGATAATTATGGGGAATCAGATTACATTTTGGAGTGACATTACTGACAATTTCTATATCTATCATTTTTTTCATTATTTATAAAATTTCAATTTAATATGTATTAGTTATTTTATTCATGTAGAAATGAGATGTCTCAAATGGTTTTTTTGAATTTTTTACAGGTGTATTTGTATATTATAGGTGCAAGCTTTTGCATAATTCTATTTTTTTCAGATGGAAGGATCCTAGGACCATGGTTCTAACCGTGGCCATAGGCCACCTAAGGCCATAGTTCTAACCTTTTCTATAGGACCCTAGTGTCGTGGTTTAACCATGGTTGCAGGCTTCCTATAGCCATGGTTAAAACTATGTTCATACACTCCTATATCCATGGTTAAACCATGACCATAGGATACCTACTACCATAGTTAAAACCATTGAGGTAGTTTGCCTATAGCCGCGGTTAAAACTGTGGCCATAGAGTCCGCCTATATCCACTGTTAAAACTGTGGCCATAGGGACCACCTATTGACATGGTGATAGTCTCCACGGTTAATGAAAACCATGGAAATAGGATATTTACACAGTTTAATGATCTACTCCCATGGTTCCAAACCGTGGAAGTTAGTAAATTTCTAGTTTTTCATGCTATGGAATTTACAAAATCATCTTTGACCGTTGTAATATTCAGATCATCAAGTGAACATGAAACTCAACATTCAGCTCTTGATATACCTCATTACCTAATCTCAGGTGATTTTTTGGGAGTTATTTATTTTGTATATTTTCTGCCATGGTATTATACACTATATCCCTCACAGAAAGGTGGTGTGTGGGTGTTGAGAGATAAAAATCAAATAAAACTTTATCCTATATAATTATAGCAATATAAAGTTATGGGAAGCTGTTTGATTTATATTTAAGAGAAAGTGTAATGAAAAATTGTTTACCTCGGGTAAGGTATGTGGTTGAGGATAATGAATAGCCTCAAATATAGTGGGGTCATTTGGTACTTCATGTGAGGATTTTTGTTCCACCGCCAGTTCACTTTGATTATTTCTCATATATTGGTATTCTAAACCAGATCAAAAAAATAATATATTATAAATATTCTATTTGTGTTTTAAATCCTTTAATCATCTTATATGTGTCTTCTTTTGGTTTTATATTCTCAAAATATGTTTGAGGAGACACTCTAAAACCAACTCCTATAATGCAACCATATTTTTCCGGCCGTTTTAAAGCTACTGAAAGTTGTTTTTTTCGGTAAGGTCACCGCTTATTCTTGTGTCTAAACCATATAAAAAACATATAAACACAAAAATATATTCTTATATAATACTATTATATATCATAATTAATTAGAATTATCATATACTTATATATGTTTCCCAAACTGATTTGGTGTTTTCATCAACTAGTTTACCCTCCTTATTTACATGAGCCTCATTTCATATCACATGACGTGGGATACAAGTGGTTTTAGATTTTGATTCATCAATCTGCATATAAAAATTGGATATATTCTATTTCATATCACATAAATTTTTTTGTTTTTAAATACATACTTATTTATTCTCTATTTAAGCATACCTCATCTTTTCTTTGTGATAGGGGTACATTGGTTTTAATGCATATTAATTATTTTTAGCACTTTTTTTGTTTCATAAATTAAGAGTTTTGAATCAAATTGGATAAAATAATCAATTTCAAATTATATATTATTGACTATAATGAGCCTAAAATGATTACCCATCATGGTGAATGATGAAACTTTTTCCTGTTTCCTGCTTTATACTGTGCACATAACTTACTTGTGGGTGGGGATTTACATTCCCCTCATCATCCCAAAGATGTAACTCGGTAAGAAGATTCCATAAGCCAATATGGGATTTTTTAGAATCCATTAAGACATACTACTTAAGAAAATATTCTAAAATAAATGAACTTTTACAAGAATAATGAAAATTAAATTAACATTTCTTTATATAATTTTCCAGTAAATTAGAGAAAGTATACGATAACATTACCTTTATTACTTCCCAAAGGGTTTCCTTCATTATTTCCTAGAAATGAAACCATGAATCTATATCAATCGACACATTCATCCTCATTATGAACCCAATATAACAAATGAACATTGAATTTTTGGGGTCAACGGGTTGGCCTCATTGATTCCATCCAACCTCAAATTTTATACTATTACTTATTGCATTGATAATTTTATTCATCCTTGTGATGCTATGTTGATCTTATTTTTTTAAGATCATGTTGTTGATACCCTTAAAATTCTATAGTTATAACAACAACAATTTGTTCTTCCTCGATTTTTGTAACATCATCATGTGCAGAAGAGATTGTCTACATGAGTGTTATATCATTTAATTTATATTATGTTTATATAGTAGTGAACATATAAAATTATGAGGAAAAGTATAGTATATTAAAAAACACTTTTACCTTATCATTGAACTCCCTATATTTCTTTAATGGTTGAATGGATTTGGTTCCTCTATTGAGAATCCAAATCCCCTCCTTTTGGACCCCTATAATGTATAATAAATTGTATACATTGGGACCACTATAAACTGATTGTGATCTCTTAATGAAAGGTTTATCCATGGTGGAATATTCATCTGACCCTAAAGTTTCTTTAGTTTCTAGCAGGACAATCTGCCAATTCTTGTTTCCTGGATCTAAAACATATAATACATGCACGACTTGTGATACCATTATGAATGGATCATACATTCCCCATTACACCATGAAATTCACCTTCAAAAATCCCTTGTCATCAACTTTAACTACACACCTATTGTCAAACTATTTTCAATAGAAAATTGACACTTGAAATGTTGTATAATCTAACTAGTATATCTATTCGATAATGCAGAAATATGACATATTCATATAAATTGGATTTTTATCCTTAGAACCAGATATCTGCATCACTTATTCCACAATAATAAATCCACTGTTTTGCATCATACTGTATTTATAACAGTATTTTATATAGAATATATAACCATTTATTACAATACCATTATAAGATATAAAATTTTCATTTGGTCCCAGGACTAGCCATAAAATTCATTCGACAATTGAATTAAAATTTTAATATAACTCCTTCAAATTTTGATATTGAAACCATCCTATAAACTATTGATTATGTGAATTTGATATCCATCCTTTATCCCTTGATGGATTAAAATATATAAGAATTTATCTATGAGATTTAATTTAGATTAAAATCATTAATATTATGTAAAATGTAAACGTATTCTTGCTCCCACTATCTGATGGTAATTATAACAAAATCTCTTCCCAAAATCACATTTCCCATAAGGTGTTCACTATGAAAGAATTTGGGAGATTGATGATGTCAACATTTAATAGGTGATCAGTATAGAATTCAATAGATTCTTTAAAAATATATTATTCTGCAATACAACCTTCTGCTCGAATTTGATTCTTCACATACACTTTAAAATTCGTTATATACCATTCATTGGGGTACTTAAATATATAGTGGACATGAACGAATAGTTAAACCTATCAAACCAAGTGAATCATCAGGTGGAACATTATATTAAATAATTATAGTGGAAAAACATCTCTAATTCACATATATGATTTCAACCTCCTTATTCATTATTGGAAACATTATCATGTCTATAACTTTATTGCATATGGGTTTGACAAAGAAATAGTCTAGTTAATGTATGTCTTTCATTTTTAGTCAGAATGCAATGTAATGAAAAAAACATCAAATCTTACATAAAAACATGAAATTCATGTGATTTTATTCTTTATAACTTAAAATTATTCATTGACATGACATTATTAATATTTAATGAAAATAACTCAAGAAATTTTACACCATTAAGAAAATTCAATACTATAATTTTTTTATTTGGATAAAGTATAAGTTATTGGAGGAAGAAAAGTATTCCCTTTACAATTCACCAGTGCCTACTCTTTCCTTATCCCCATGTCAATCATGTCCAACCTGGATTTTATACCATAATTTGTGTTTCCAAGAACACTTTTTATCATTCTAATAACACTATCAAATACATTTTTTTCTACATGCACAACATTAAGAAAATTTTATCCATACTAACTATTCCAATAGGTAATTCAAAGAAAATTGATCACTTTTTTCCAACCTGATTTAATAAGTTTTTCTAGAAATGGGTTATTGAAAATAATGTCAATATATTTTACATTATCGAATAGTTGATCAACCATTAGTGGAGAAGGTTATGTACCTTGTTCGAGATTCGCATTGAATGATGTTGTCTAGGATCAATATTTATGTCATTGAGGTAAAATATTTGAATTCCTAAAAACATAGTCTTTGAAGAATGTTTCAATGGAATTTATTGTTTTCATTCTTCAAAAATGAGACACCCAAACGTTCCTTTAATTATATAGCCTAATTTTTTTCCATAAGTAGTAAAGTCATTTATCACCCCATATAATATGAACCACAATGTAAATTCTTCATTTCTATGAGAACCATACAATATAAAACCTTTATCCACATAAATTTCAAGATCATTGATCAATGTATCCAAATAGACATCAATATCATCACCGTGTTACATTGGTCCAGATATAAGCAGAGACAACGTAATATATTTTTGATTTATGAATAACCATGGAGGAAAGTTATAATCATCCAACATGAAAATCTGGGAACAATGAGTACTACTCTATACACCAAAAGGATTTATTCCATCTATAGAAAATGCAAGAAGAATGTTTCTCGACTTATTTCCAAATTTATGATACTCATAATGAATTTTCTTCTACTGGGAAGATTCTACTAGATAACATAGGTTCCCATATTTAATTCTTATATCTACATTCCATATAAATTGGCTTGTGGTTTCATAACATCTATATAGTCTTATAAATCATAGAATGATTGGAAAGTACTATAAAAATATCGTAGGACTTGATTTGTTTTTCTTGTATCTATCTACACCACACATAGGGAATTTTATGAGTGATTCATGGTCCTTGCGATAAAATATTCAATTATTTGGTGAAGAATGTATTTTTTAGAGATAATTTGAATTCAACATAACATTTTTTTGTCATATTATGTTTGAGATGGAGGTTTATTTTCATTCAATAGAATATCATTAAAGAGACCAAGTCGTACTGTAAAGCTAGTGTCGCTCCATCCGTAACAAGATTTCAAATTATATAACATTAATATAGTTGACAATGTTGTATATTTAGTAAAAGTTGTATAAAATGGTCTCTTATAAAAACTATTATACTTTTCAAATTTTGGATAATAACTATGGTTATATTCAATTTCCGTTTTCATTTTTTATGCGATCTCTATAATAATTTAGACAACTATTCATATCAAATGATCATAATCTACAGTTTTGTCCCAATCAATGATCACGTTCAATTTTCCCCATGTTTAGTCCAAAATTTATTTCAATGATCTAATATGTGACAAGTCTAACGTTCTTCCAAATAATTCAGATTAATTTGTCTTGAATAAAAATAACATAAACATAGAAAAAGTATTTGAGAAGGGTCGTATGAATTATCTATTAAAAACCTGATGAACTCTTTAACTCAATGTTCGTACTATTATTTCATATAATTATATGATGTTAATAAAATATTCATTTGCACAAAATATATATAAATAATCATAATCTATCCATTATAAAAGTAAAATGTTATAGATATTTCTATTAAGGGAAACCATGTTGAGTTTGTGTTGATTCAATAATTTTGTTATTTTTTTGGTTTTAATGCTAAAAAAGGACCACATTTGTGTTACTAATGAATTTAATTTTAAATGAATTTAAGGAAATTATTATTAATTATAATATTTATTATGGAATTATATTTGATTCATTTATCCGTAAGAAATATTTATTAAATTATTCGAGATGTGTTTAAACATATTCTGAAAACACTATTCATACCCTATGTGTAAGCGTAGATTAAGGAAGAAACTCTATATTTGATACAACATATATAGATCTTATAACCTATGCTATTAAGAAAATATGTATCATATACCCTATGTTTGAATGGAACCTTACATTTGAGAAAAAGGGAATGTATGGTTAATCAACCTTATGTTTGGAATTAACCCTAAATTCAAAATCAACCCTATATTTGAGGAACCAAACATATAGTATGTCAACCCAACCATTGTATTCAGCCATACATTGTAAACCATATGTTTGGGGTTTTGATATCACATTAAGGAACACTAAATTTTACTATTCAATGATGGAGTTTTAAAATCAATGATATTATCTATGATTTAACCAATAATATTGGAAGAAGTAAAGATCTATTCAAAGCTATTCAAGATCTTGTAATGTTTTTTAAAAGGATTATTATTTTTGTTTCAAAGGCTTTTATTCAACAGATTAAATCATTATTATTTATAAGTAAAGTTATGACCTATGTTAAATTTTTTTAAATTCAAATATTCATGATTTATTGTGTAATATGTATAGAGATGGTTTGACCAAGAACAATTCATCCTTCTATATAAATATTGAGATGATCCTCATTGATAAGAGATATGAATATCAATAAAAAGAGATATACAAAAAAACTGTATGGGTTTCAATTAAAGATACACTACGGATACATAACTGTTTTGATCTATTGCCTCACTGTTTCTGTTATCGTTTCTACTGTATTTTATTGTTACATATTCTTCTACAATGAACAATTAATAAATTTTCAAAGATACACTTTGGATACATACATATTTAAATATCTATCTGGTGTTTTCTCTATCGTTGGTTAAAAAATTTCTATGAAACATTTATGATCTAATTAATGTTGTTCTATATTGAAGATCTGATTACATATGTCAGTTTCTACTACAACTATGAAGTCAAACCTGTATCATTAAAAATCAAACTCTTTTGATTTATTTGATTTTCAGCCGCTCATACTCAATCGTAGTTAAGTGTTAACTTCTTTCACTAATATTTGGATATTTTGTTTCTTTTAGAATAACCAAAAGGATTATTAAATTCTTATTGTAAAGGTGTCAATTGCCTGGACTGAATTATTGTTTAAAAGACTCCAGATAAGATGACCTAGTAAAAATCACCAAGCTCATAGAGTTGAGCATTGGTGTATTGGACTAAAATATATTAGTGCCTTGAACCACTATAAATCACTATGTTCATTTCATTTATTTATTTCCACTTCTCACTCATCTTTAAGGGAAAAGGAAAGCTTCACTACTTACCAAGAGTGGTGTTCCAAACTATCAAACTTTTTTGAAGTACACTATTCACCCCTTCTTGTGTCTTTGTCTTCATCATCATTATTACAACCTAACAATTGGAATCAAAGTCAGGGATCTGCTGGTATGATTTCTTGTTGAAAATTATCTTACCTATATGATATCAATAAGTTGTGTTAGAAGAATCTTCTGAATATTTATTGGCTCTAACAATCCTAATTCAATGATTCAGATGAAGAAATTTTTGAAATTATTGATTATAGAAGAGATATGTCTATGATCCATGGGCCATGGGTTAATGGTGATAATTATGAATGATTAAAATCCCATATGATCATTTATTTTAACAATAATTGGAATAAGGGTTTATTTTAAGTTTTTTAAACCTTATGAAATTTCAAAGGAAGGATTGGAATATTGGAGTAATGATCAATAAATAGAATATGATCTCAATTCAAAAAACTCTGAATGCTACTGTCTATGGTTTTGGAAAAGATAAATTTAATCAAGTATCTCAATTTACTACTTTATATGATATGTTATAGATGATTTTTGATTCTTATGAGGGAACTGAAAATATTATACAATTAAGATACACTATTGAAAATGGAAAAGTTTGATACTTTTTGAATGTATGAAAATGAAACTATCAATCAAATGAATGAATATTTGATAGAGACTACCAATAATGTTGTTTCTTTAAGAGATAAAATTTTGAAATCTAATAAAACATAAAAATTACTCAATGTACTAACTCCTAAGTGGAATGAAATTTCTGAATCTATACTACATTGTGCACTAATAAATAAGTTGACAATAATAGATTTGATTAATACTTTAATGATTTATGAAGTTCAGATATAGGTTAAGGCTGAAATTCATATAAAATATGAAGAAGCTAATCATAAGACTACAATGGATGAATAATTTGATTCATGTAATCCACATTTAGATAAATATTTATTAGATCCTGCTAAAAAATTTGAGAAATTTTATAGAAATAAAAATAATGTTACTGAAGAAAATAAATGCTATGAATATAAGGAAATAAGTCATACAAAGAATAAATTTCCTTCAATCAAAACTCAATGTAAATAAAATTACAATAGAAAGGGAAAGAAATTTGTAAAGTCTAACTAGAGTAATTATTCTGGTTTACATGAGGATTCTTCTAAAGTTTTAGATACTGATCATAAAATTTTATGTCTCACAGATGATACCGATGATGTACAATCATCATACTCTCAAAAAATCTAGTTCTAAAAAACTTCCTTATGACGATTTAAATAAATATATCTTTATGTTAAAATAAAAATATGAATCCTCAAATAAATAACACAAAAAAATTTAAAAAATATTATGATTATACCTTAATAGATAAAGAAAATTTTTCAAAAAAGTTTATAGATTTAAAGTCTAATTCTTCTAAAAATTCATGTGATTTGAATGAAACTAAGATTAAATTATTAATGGATGAAGTTGATGATTTAAAACAATCATATATTATGTTAATAAAAGAATAAAAATAATTAAATCAAATCCTTGGAAAAAATAGAATATATATACAAAAAATATTGAATAGAAATCAATGGTGAAAGACAAAAAATATATAAAAATTTCTTTTTTACAGGCATAAATAGAAAAAATATATCTACTATTAAATTTTTGTATTATGGTATTAATGGTCATTATGAAAATGATTTATGTTTTTGAAAACCTCAAATATCTGGTGTTAAAAAAAATTTCCTCAAAAGAACTGTTTATCTTAAATAGTATAAATTCTACTGAAATAAACATGTTTGGTTAACTAGAAATTTAGTTGCAAACATAGCTAGACCCAAAAGAATAAGGGTACGAAAAAGCATGTGTACTTTATTTTTTGGATTACACTACTAATATATAATGTTAAATCTTTAAGTGGTTGATTGATGGATATATGTACAAAAGGAGTGAATAACTCTGAATTAGTTCGTTATAAAAAAATCTTTAGTACTAAAGTCACTGATCTAAGAAATATTTCTTTTAATTTTTATATATTTATATTAAGTTAACTATTTTATACTAGAAGATAAATATATCTCGCAAAAAAATTGATAGTCTATTATTTTCTCTTTAAAACAAGTTTCAATCTTTGTTTATCATGTATAATTGATCAATTATTTTTTTTTTAAAATAAATTATTTGATATGAAATGTTTATATTTTAATTTTTTAGACTTTCTGAAATCGTTATATTTCATATTCTTAATATATAAATTATTTATGAAAACTAGAATACACTACTTATGTAATATATAATGATTGTTCTAGATTTTTAAGCTAAAAGAAAATGAAACATAGTCTGCATTGTTGGAGAACCTAATGTTTCATATTCTTCTAAAAAATTTGAAATTATGATGCCATCTTTTTCAAATTAAATTTTTTAAAATATTTTGGAAATCCAGTCGCATCAATATGAATTTTTCAAGTGCTTCATGTTTAGAAGAAAATCTTTCATACAAGACGATGAAAGGTAATTTGTGTGATTTTTTAGAAGAACAATATGTTTCTTATGATAAATATCTGCTTCAAAATCCTTATCAAATAAATATAGAAGTTAAAATTCATGAATAAAATGCAGTATATTCTTATCAAATTGCTCATGAAAAGCATCTGCTAAAAACTGGCACTTTTAATAAAGATAAAATAAAACTATGAGATACTCTAGATTAATCTGTAATGTCTTATGATGATCTATAGAATGTTTTAATATTAAAAATTGTTTTTAATTTATTAAAAAATATCATATTATAAAATATAACTTGATCTTGAATGAAGACTTTGAAGCTATCAAGTTTGAAATACTAATTCAAATGGATTTTCTTATAAAATAATCTCCTAAAAATCTAGATCTTGATAAGATGAAAATGTTTCTGGATGAATAATGTCCTTATTATTCATATCAATGAACAAAATATGTTCAAAATATATTGGAATTATTTCCAAGAATCATAGATTCTTTAAGTTATAAATTTTAAATTTTTGGATGTATAGATAAATTGCCCTCTACTTTCTAATTTTTTTTATTTTTATAATATATATATTTTTTATTTTCAATTAATTTAAATGTACTATTTTTTATATAATATAATTTAGTAAAAAAATGTGTTATTATATAGTTTGTAATTTCTTTTTTTAGTCATCTTAATCGAGCATGTTTTTCATATTCAATTATATAATAAAAATTTATTACTACAAATAATCATTTTATCTTACGTATGATTTTTTTTACTTTTTTAAAAATTAGTCAAAGGTTTTATATTTTATTTCATTAAAAAAATTATATCAAATGATTTAGGGGGAGTTTTTGGAAAATAAATTTTTATTAATTAAATTATTATAATTAAACTCCTAGTTTATCTTTTTGTTAAAAATTAAATTTTGGGGAAGTTTATATCAAATACTCTCTACTCTTATCATTCCGATGTCACAAAATGGGGGAGAATTTTATAGTTTTATTATTAGAGAGACATTTTTTCAATTGTTTTTAATACTATGGGGTAGAAGTTTAACTTGAAATTTATATTTTTAATGAGAAATAAGTTTTATACAAAATAAAACTTAAATAAAGGGAAAATTGGGGAGAATATTTCTTTATATAATAAATTATATATTATATCAAAAAGGAGAAATTTAAAATTTTTAAATTTCTTTTTAACATGGGGTGTTTGAACATAAAAATTTGGTGATTGTTGAGAATGTGTCAATTCAAAAACTTCATTAATTCATTTTTTGTTTTGATGATCAAAAACACCCACATTTTGTTACCAATGAATTCATTTTTAAGTGAATTTCATGAAATTATTATTCATCATACTATTTATTCAGGAATTATATTCAAGTCATTGATCTGTGGAAAAGATTTATTAAAGTATTCAGGCCATGTTTAAACATATTCTATAAAAAAATCATTCACTACGTATAAGATTAACATAAGGAAAGAACCCTATGTTTGAAACAACCTGTATGGATCTTATACCCTTTGATATCGAGAAATTATGTATCATATACCATATATTTAGACGGAACATTAAATTTGAGAAAAATGAAAAGTATGGTTAATAATCCCTACATTCGGAATCAACCCTACATTTGAGGAAGAAAACATATGGTATATCAACCTTAATTTTTTATTAAACCATACATTTTCAACCTCACATTTGGTGTTTTTTGATTAAATTAAGGGAACATACATTTGAATATTCAATGATAGAGTTTTAAATTCATGATATTATATGTGATTTATGAGATGGTATTGGTAGAAGATATGATATGTTCAAAGCTATTCAAAGGATTTCTATGATTGTTTCAAAGGCTCGTTTTTTTTGGTTTCAAAGGATTTTATTCAAAATAGTAAATCATCACTATTTCTAAGGGATTCTATGAACTCTTTATAATATTTTTAAATTCAAATATTTATAATTTATTGTGTGATATTTTTAGAGTTGGTTTAAAAAATAGATCGTTAACCTACTATAGAAATATTGAAATTATCTTCCTCGATAAGGGAGAAAATATATAGAAAGGGAGATATACATAATAAACCAGGTGTGTTTCCTTTGTAGATATGATTTATTGACATACATGTTTTGATCTATTGTCTCACAACTGCTATTTTAGGTGCTACTATATTTTATTGTCACATATTATTCTACAAAGAATGATGATGCATTTTTAGATATACACTTTGGAGTATTACATGTTTAAACATATGTATGTTATTTCCTCTATCACTATTTAAATTAAATAATATGAAACATTGAAGATCTATTTACTAATATGCAATATTGAATAAATTATTTCATCTGTCAGTCACTGATGCAGCTATGAAGTTCAACCTGTACCATCAAAAAAATTAAACTCTTGATTTATTTGAGTTTACGATGATTGTACTCAGTCATGGTTAAGTCTCAAATTATTTCACTAAACTATGGATATTAAGTTTCTTGTAAAAGAAACAGAAGTCTATTTAAATACTTATTGTAAAGGTGTCAACATCCTGCACTCAGTTTTTATTTAAATGTCTCTAGTTAAGAGGACCTATTAAAAATCACCAAGCTCATGGATTTGACCGTTGGTGGACTAAAGTAAGGTATATTTGTGTCGTGAACCACTATATATCACTGTGTTTTTTCCATTATTTATTTATACTACTCTCTCATCTATGATAGAAAAGGAAGGGTCCACTTCTTAGGAAGATAGGTGTTCTGAACTATAAAACTTTCTAAAGTACACAATTCACCCCCATATCATGTCTTTGTCTTCATCATTATCATTCTGACCTAACAAAATTGAAATTTTATTGTTTTAAATAATTTTATTTTTATTCAAATGAAATTGATATTTTAATTAAAAATAACAATTATTCAACTATGGTAGGTTTTACTATCTTAATTCATCCAAAATTATCATTCATACTTGATACGGGATGACTGCTACTCCGAGTAGTTCAAGAAATATAGGTGTGTATTCAAAAGAGATGGGGGATGAGTCTCAAGAAAAAAAATTCAACAATAACTATTAATAATATGAAGTTAATGAGGATGACAGTCATATCAATAAAACATTTTAAATTTCAACATATTAATTTAAAATTTAAAATATTATCTCAAAAATACTTTCAAAATTTAAAAGTTTTCTTTTACAAAATTTAAAACCATGAATAAATATATATATATATTTTTTAAATTCCACATGAAAATCAACCAATTTTTTCCAAACATTTAATGGAATATAAATCCCATTTTCTATAAAAGTTGTTTGCCTCAAGTGAAAAATTTATAAAACAAATTAAAAAACTATTAACAATAAATTAAATGTTTAAAACTATTTCCATGGAAATATGTATACTTCAAAATGTTTAAAACATTTCAATTTCACATTGAAATGACTCAATGTGTTTCAAAACACCGAATCCATTTTAGCCCATTTTGAGGAAAATCTTCATTTTCTCATTCCAAAACCCACTTTAACATTTAAAAACATGATTCCTTTTTCAAAAGTGAAATTTAAAATAGGCATAACCATAAAAATTCTAAGTAGGTCACAACACAGTCTAAAGAAAAGCATGATTATTAAACATTTCATAACCATTTTATAAAGTTGACAACAAATAAACATTTTTTATAAGATAGTATTACATTAACAATTTAAATCCTATCAATTTTTTCTTCGACTACCCACCTAAATATTGAGGTTCCCATGTATTCATTTCAAAATTCAATCAAGGGACTATTCATTTTAAAAAACCAATTTCATTAAATATCAGACAAGAAGCCTAAAATCCAATATTTTACATGCCATAAAATTTATTCAAGAATAAACATAAATAATCTTTTAAAAATATTCATTCCATTAAAAAATAATTTTTATATGATCATGAGGTGTTAGTTGGAGTATATGTGTGATATAAAGCTTAGGTTTGATTTGAATTTATCTAATTCTGAGTAGGATTGGATGTGTTCTAGTACCTGGGATGAGAGAACGATAATGAATTTTGGTTTTTTGGTAAGGAACTAACCATGAAGCCCCACTATGTTTTGATTTTATACATTTTTTTGAATGTTTAGAAGATAATGGGATGATTTCAGTTGTTTATAAAATATAAAAGATAGATGAGATATCTTATCGATGGAAAAACTAAGAATATTTAGTGAATATTCAGACATAGGAAGGCCAAATAATGATTTTTCATGATATTGGGTGTGGTGAGATGGAAACCATATCACACATGTTGTTCAAATTATATATTTATTATTGGTTCATAATATAAAGTCAATTGAACATGTTTACTTGATGTAAAATTATTTATTATATTAAATTAATGTTTGGACTTGTGTTCTTTAATTATATGAATTATTTTATTTATATAATTTCTTGGTTATAAATTATATTAGCCCCAAATAATTTTAAGATCTATAAAATAATGTATTTATCTTATTTTTGGGTTATGTTACCTCACTTTAT
Organism: Viscum album; assembly: GCA_963277665.1. Classification (NCBI taxonomy): domain Eukaryota; kingdom Viridiplantae; phylum Streptophyta; class Magnoliopsida; order Santalales; family Viscaceae; genus Viscum; species Viscum album. The sequence continues at coordinate 2,015,318,376 of OY728157.1, forward strand.
TTTGATAAAGTAACCTAAATATTCACATGTTTGAGATATTTGTTCATGAAAGGAAATTACTATTTGTTACGTATTTATGTTCTCATATATTGAGTAATTTTAATAAACTTAAAATTTAGTTTCAAATAATGAGTTTAAATGGAATGAATTTACTTATTTAAGTATATCCTTTTTACCTTGTCATGTATTACAAATAAATTCATTTCCTTTCACTATAACATAAATGAATTGTAAGTCAAAGAACAATACATAAACATGATTTAGCGATTGAATCGATGGTGAGATAATGGTTGGGTTGATTAGAAGGAAGGGAATGATTTGTAATGATATCTTATTAAGTATCATCAAATTTCTTGATTTTTGAAACTAAATTAACATATTTTTATGTAATAAAGGTGCCTATTTTCTTAAAAAATTATGTTTGTATTTGGTTTTATATAAATACCTTATTTAAATAGTTTTATTTCATGAAACTGGAAGCTGAGGTATTTTCATTCTGTAGTTTTTTTAAAAAATCATAATTTTACATTACTAATAGGAAATGTGATTCTAGCAGTGAAGGAACCATGGTAAAAATATATATACAATTGGGATTGATTTTACCCTTTAATATCATTAAACATGAATTGGAAACATTTTTGATTATCCATAATCATGTGTGTATACATTAGACATCCATGGATACAAAGTAAATAGTTAAAAATAACTTACCAAAATAAAGGATTCATAAAAAAATAACAAAAAACTCACTTATTATTTAAAACATCAGATTAATACATAATTAGGACTCTTTGTAAAAGAAAATAAAATAAAAATAGATAATATTTCCAAATTTTCCAAAAAAAGAACAACCCAAAATAAACCAACGACTATGACATAGCTTGAATATCTCAATGTGACCCAGTGTCACCTATCTCGACCAAAATTTCCATAAATGGGCTATATTAATGAAATCTAAATTGACATCATAACCTCTGAACATATATGAAAATATAAAATCTCTATATACCCATATGGGTGAGTATTTAGGGTGTGAGTTAAATTGACATAGTCATACCGAATAGTAAATATAATTTTACTTATAAAACATTTAATAGAATATATTCTAACCACCATATTAAAAAAAGTTTTAAAAAAGGAAGGTGTAGAATAATTAATTATCATATATTTAACTCTATTTGAAATCCCAAGGTAAAATCTTTTTGGAAAATAAAATACAACCATGATTATGGTCAATACATTTATACTCATGTTTTTAAAAAATCATTTAGAAGAATTATTTAAAAATACAATTTTTACCAAACAATGGATGTAATCATTCATTTAAAAGTAAAAACATTTTAAAATATTAAAAAATTAGACATTAGAGCATAAGAAAATAAATAAAATAAAATTTTATTATTTCAAAACATTTCTCAAAACACATTTTATAATAAAAAATATAAATTGAAACATAAATTAAAGGTGGCATATAGATCAAATGAGATCCATTATAATAATGATATAGAATAATAGTAAATAAAAATTAAATTGCAACAACATGTCCATGAAATGTAAATATTGATGAAAAAATGTGTGTAGTGGGTATGTACAAGCTAATATAATCAAATAAAAAATCATCATGACAATATCACTGGATCCTAGGGTGTGACAGTACTAAATATATACTAGTAGAATCAACAACCCAAAGGTTACCATCTATAACAACACCATAAGTAGTGAAATAATTATATCACATCCCTAACACTATAGGTGAAGAAACATGGATATTACATCACTAATGGTATGGTAAAATAAATAAGAAAATAATTTATAGGTATTATGGCACAAAAAGTCAATAATATAGTTACCTCAGGTTCCCATGGTATAAAAACATTGGAGGTGACAAAAAATATAAACATGATTAATTTATAAATCAATAATAAAACATAAACCATAAACCTTGTCTCACCTCCAACACCCTCCCAAGAAATATACACCTATCACATTATACATGTATCTCATAATAATAACCAATACACGACCCATAAAAGAGTAATAGATTATAGAAAACACTAACCCAAGGGTTTCCAAATAAGGGTGATAAAATCATAATGACACATTTTTTTAAAAATGTGACAACATGAATTTAATAACTAGATGAGTGAAAATTTTATTAAAAAACCATCCTAGATATAAAATGAGAATACAATTTATCAATTAACAAAAGCACTGAAAATTATCATGTAAAACCATGTTGTAAATATCCTATAAAAATATAGGAGGTATTAACAAATTGAAAATAAATCATTCCTCTCAATGGAGTCAACTAATAACCATATAAATTCTTTTTTTAAACCATTAAACTATTGGTTACATCCTTTGGAACTCAAAATAGGGTCAAAACAATTTTTCATTCATATTATTCATTTAAAATATCCTCTTATGCATTTAAATAAACAATTAAAAATCATAAATCAACAGTTTTATAAATAAGGTTCTAATCACCATGAAAACCCTTTATGGCTTATCTAAGAAGACCAAAAAATATATAAACCCACAATGGGTATCATGTAATTATTTACCTTTGGGGATCCATTTAAATCCATGGGATGAATACATTGAAAAATGGAGAACAAATGAAGGAATCTATAAGAGATCTCTTCTATATTGGCTATGTGATATAGGGTGTAGTGGAGATCCAAATTGGGTTAAATCGAGTGAAAGAAATCAGTAAGTGGCTATTGATCAAAACAATAAAAAAATAAATAAAAAAAGTGAAACTCCTAAATCGCTTGGATTATGGAAAATATATATGGAAAAGAAAGTTACTTAGAACATAAATATGTAACAAATGAGTACGGAGGAAGAAAAAATAACAAACCTTGGATTCGACCATTGATTCATCCTATATAAAGTAGAAATATTTCAAAATATTGAATTCGTTTAAGCCTTGAATAAAGCCTTGGATTCATTAGATCCTTGATTTGATCCCTGGATTCATTTGATCCATAATTCAAGCCTTGATTTGAGACTTGTATTTGAGGATGAGGAGCATCGACAACATGGGACTTCCTTGAAAGATTAAGATATCACGATAGAAAGCAGTGTGTTAGAGTTCTTCAAATAGACCAGGAGACTTTTATGAGAGATTCAAAAAAAGCATTGATAATGATACATTTTATCAGCGATTAATTAATAAGAGTCGATGGAATATATCTTTATTATCACCCTAATAAATCTCCATCTTTATCCGTGCTAAAGAAGTGCTGATAAAAGACATCTTTGTAAGCGCTAAAAGTTTAGCACAAATAATAGATTTTAATTTATAATTATAAGTATTTTTTAAAAATATATTTGTTTATTATAATTTTTTAATTTTTTAAATATATAATTATTTATTTATAATTATATACAAATTCATATAATTAAATTTTCATTTATAATTATAAATATGTAAGCTTATAAATAGAGTAAATATACACTTATAAATATATTTATAAATAAATATATTTGTAGAAATATTTATAATTATTAATTAATAATTAGATATATATTTATATAATTATATATATTTATATTATTATATATATTTATATAATTATATATATATTTAATAAATATATATAAATATAAATATAGTAAATATATTCATTATTTAAATATATTTATTAAAATTTTATAAATATAAATATATGTACATCATTATCTATATTAATTGAATTATATATAAATATAGTAAATAAATTTATTATTTAAATATATTTATTATAATTTTGTAATTATAGAAATATTTATATAATTATATATGTTTATAAAATTATATATATAATATATACTTATATATATATATATATATGAATATTAATACTGAAAATATATTCATTATTTAAATATATTTATTATAAAATTATAATTATTTAAATATATAGTTATCTCTTTATAAACATATAAATACCTTTTAAGAAAATATCCATATATTTATATCATTTTATATACATATATATAATAAATATATAGAAATAGAAATAGAAATAGAAATAAAATAAATTTATTCATTATTTAAATAAATATATTATTCTTTTATAATTATATATATATTTATTTATAATTATATAAATATTTTTTTAATGAAAATTTATTTATTTATAATAATTATTATATAAATTTAAAAATATAGTCAATATACATTTATAAATATATTTATTTATAAATATATTTTTAAAAATATTAATGAACATCTAATATTAATTGCATGCGTGTTAAAAATGAGTGAAACTGAATAATTAAAAATGAGTACATTTTAAAAATATTGAAAAATGGGTATGTTTTATTAATTAAATATAAATTATTAAAAAATTAGAATATATGATGAAATTAAGTTGAATACCTATTTAAAATATTAAAACACAGTAAATAAATATTAATTAATAAATAAAATAATATGATTAAATCCCAAAAAATAAAAATAAAAAAAATAATTAATATTAAAAATGAAGAAATATTACACAACTCTAATAATATTAAAAATAAAGAAAATAAATTTATGGATAAAAAAATAATATATTAAATGTATTAAGTTTTAATAAAATTATAAGATGAATACTAAAATTTGAATAAATTACATAAATATTATGTGTATGTATTTTTGTATAAGATTTCATTAATTACGTAAATATTTTTTTGTGCACGTTGTATATAAAAATTCATTAATTACGTATATGTATATAAACTAAATGTAACACAAATTTGATATATATTAATTTGAAAAATTATTCAATATTCAATTATGTCCCTAAATCAATGCAATTAGTCAATATTATTAATGAATATTAATTTATAATTATAAACCATTTTTTCAATAACTATATGACATATTTAATGTAATCATAAATATTTTGTATTATATAAATCATATTTCTTGGAAATATTATATACATTGTTATATATATATATATAAAGGAATATATTTCTATACTAACTGTATTAACAAAGAATTATGTATAAAAACCATTAAAATGAATTAGAAATTAATAATTTTTTAATTATTACATTTAATTCATTTTCTATATTTATTTTTAATATATATAAGTGATTACTATTCATAATCAATATATATATATATTAAACTTATTCCTTATTATTATTAATTGTTTCATTCATAATTTTTTTTAATAATTTTTAAATTTATTCATTTTTAATTTTTTGGATTAATTATTACAATTTAATCATTTTTAATTTTCTTAAATATTACAATTTATTCATTTTATATATCTATATTTAATATAATCTATTTATTAATATTTATAATCTATATATGTGTATATTAAATTTTTTTTATAAATAATTATTTAATTAATAAAATGATTAATATTTTTTTAAGTTGATCAATTTTTATTTTTATTCTTCAAATTAATCAATTTTATTCAGGACCTTTATCTGTGCTAAAAATAATGTGCTTATAAAGGGTACCATTTATCAGTACAATAGAAAAGCACTCATAACGGGAACCATTATCAGTGCTTTTTTAGCGCTGGTAAATTCCAACACTGTTGAAGGTCTGTTTTCTAGTAGTGATGCTTTATTTAGTGACGTATTTGGGGTTGAACATAGTGGCAATCACCCAATAAGCCCGAAAAAAACACGTGTGTTCAAATCCAGGGGAGTGACGACTTCCGAGTTACTATAGAACTATTGTAGAAGGTATTGTAACAATGACAGTATTCACTGGGATCAAACCTTCACTACTGGAAAATAGACCTATACCCACGGTTTTTCCCAAAACCGTGGGTATAGGGTTGCTCTATACCCACGGTTTAAGAAAACCGTGGGTATATGTATAGTGTGGGAACCTATACCCACGGTTCTGGAAAACCGTGGGTATTGGTCACCTATACTCACGGTTTTTCTAAAACCGTGGGGATAGAGTTTTTTTTGAAGGCCTATACCCACGGTTTTGTAAAACCGTTGGTATAGGTATTTATTTAAAGGCCTATCCCCACGGTTTTTCAAAAACCGTGGGGATAGATTTTTTTCCGAAGGCCTATCCCCACGGTTTTTTAAAACCGTGGGGATAGCTTACCCGGTTGAAAAAAAAATGCGTGGGAAAACAAAAAACAATTTGGCGGGAAAAATTAATACCCACGATTTGAACAAATATATATAACTTGATCGAAATTTATAAACCAATTAAATCTGCGGCTTGGTTGGTTATGTGTTGTGAAAATGTCGCAGTGGTTGTGGTATCGAATCCCGCTGAATTATTTTTTTTAATACAGAGACGGAGATTAGTATATAATTAAAAATGCTGCTCTATAATAGCGTATTCGAGTTAGCTTAGTTGGTTACGCAATAAATCAGTTTAACTATTCGTCTTTTGACGCGGGTTCGAAACCCGCCGACTTATTTTTTTCTTAATACGCTCGCAGATTAATATATATTTAAAAATAAAGATATATATTCGTATAAGTACGTTGGCTGAAGTGGTGGAGTCCATTGGGATAATTCCTCAGGTCGCGGTGTGGCGTCGGTTCAAGTCCCAGCAGCTGCAGATTTCTCATTTTTTTACCCACGGGTTTTAAACCGTGGGAAGAAGACATTGACAGCATGGAGGATGGTTGGACACGGTGTAAAAAAAATTATTCTTGTCAAACCGTGGGGATAGGTTAAGACCCTATACCGACGCCACTCAGCCCCACGGTTCCCAAAACTGTGGGTATAGGCTATACCCACGGTTTTGGGGGCTATACCCACGGTTTTGAACCGTGGGTATAGGTAGTTTTTCCAGTAGTGCTTCAAGACATTTAATTGAAACATAGAGATATTGGACCTCTATGAAATCCATCGTCCATTAGTTCATAGGGCCTATAATCCAAAATATTAAATTATTTTAGGTGATAGGGCCCCTGAGCCATGAAGTAGAGTAGGTTAGAATTACTAGAGCAACCTGAGGCTGATGTATTACAGTAGAAGTAGTCACCAAGTAAAGAAAATCGGACCCCAAACTGAAGGATGGATATGATTCTAGCCATCAGCCCCTAAAACTCTTCACAAGGTCACTACAAGCTATTAGCAATATAACAACTCCAGTTTTCATAGTTTAATCATTTTAGTCATTTATCATATTTTTGGAACATTTCATGGAGTTGGTTCGGTGTAGTTGTACATGTACTTTAGGATAAGGAATTCCATTTTAGTTATTTGAATACTCAGCACCAGTCACCATCCCCCATCCTATTAGAGTTGGGCTTGGAATGTTACCCTTAACTTTCTACTATCCCAAGTGGGGTCCCAATGGGTTGGGTCATGACAGATTGTCGTCGAAGGCTTGTTTTTACGTGGGTTTGTGTTTTGAGTTTGATGTGTGACGAGGATTAGTGTAGGATCTGAGGGAGATAATATCAGAGTGTCTCGAGTTTCGATCCCAGGCTATGGAACCCAATTACTGTGCACTGACCAACGTATCCATACACTAGGACTCTGAATGCCTATTTTTCATCTCAACATGTGGAGGTATTCGTTATTGGGAAACCAATGGTTCATTCTTGATATAGTATTAGATCTTTAAAAATTAATATTCATTTTAATCCAACTCCCAATATATGTACATATAAATATGGTACATCTTGTTAACTTCTAGGATTCCTCCCCAATGAAATCCATTTAGGATACTAATACAGGGTCATGATGAAGACCAGTTGAGTAATAAGTCCTCAATTTAGGGATTAATTTTGGATGTGTTCCCCCCAATAAATCATAGAAAAATTCTTCTACCTAATAAATTGTGTGTGAATTCACCACAAGTGGTGAAGGTAGAGGATCAATTGTGTGTTGGGTAGATTATATCTTCAATATGCCTCTATTATAATAGTCACAATGTTAGTGTGTTACATGATTTACAATGACAGAGTCTTATTATGTTTTGAAGATATCCTAACCCCTAGGCAGTGGAGGATTGGATCGATGTATTGGTATGATTCTTTTAGCTTTTTAAGACTCCACCTAATCAGATGGTTTGCTTGAAACTAGCCATATTCATGGAGTTGAAGGGCACTAGTTGGGTCTGATTACTTAGACCCATGTTGAGACAATGCTCTCATGGTACGACTTTCATTAGTTTTTCCATGACGAGTACTATCATTAAATCATTCACTCTAGATAGAATATGGAGCTTCTTGAGCTGTAGTAGGGGGATATTTTAGTTATTTACCATTCCTTGGGGTTTAATAACTTCATTAATTATTCTATCAATATGGTAAAATATGGATACTTCTGAATGTGGAAGTTTGAGTGGGGATTTAATTTAGATATCCGAGATAACGTGATCTATTTATGAATTCATACTTGTGATAGAGTGATGTAGTGGTCCTTGGTTATAGATAAATTTCTAGTATAGGGACTCCAACAGACTGGAGCTGGTGAGGTACATCATGGGGCTCAGTCATTAATGACATCTAGTAGGTGTCGGTTGTTAGGGTCTCCGCATAAGAGGCATACTCATTCCTAGACTCAAACACTTAGATCGGTAGCACAAGGTTCGCAAAAAGGGTCCTGTAATCCCAAAGATAGTAAAGGCTATGATTGTGACTGGAGAGGTCACATAGCTTGTGACTTCCTAACCTGACATTATATAGAGGGTGGATCATTATTGGTTGGGCATCAACTACAAAGGAAATGATACGACCATGGATCCCTTATTCGTGGTGAGTGTGGACCCTAGGGATGTATTGATGATAAATAAGGTGGAGATCCAGAGGGAGGAGATATATGTAGTTTACAATACTATGATCTACTTCAACCCCACTTCCAAGTGACATATTGTAGTCTAAAAGTGATGGCGGTCGAAGGTGTAACTAGTTTTAGGCTATAGAAGGATATATTCTGGCTACTCATGTGATGATGTAACGTACCTATAATCCTAAATGTCTTCCTCACAGTAGTGTTTAGGATACTTGAATAGGGCATCAAGTACATGGTGTTTTTTGATACCTCTGGAGATGGGATTAGGTGTGTTTTGATGCACATACAGGTATTCAACACTTATGGTTCTTGATAATTTAGACCCAATTTGTAGAAATATATGACCTATTACTTAGAGTTGGTATTGGTAGTCTACACCTTGAATATTTAGAGTAATTATCTTCTATGTGAGGGTTTCTTTTGTTACTCACACTATTGGAAAATGGGGTTATCCCCACACATCTAAACTAACAGTTCGAATAAAACATTTTTGTAGAGTTCTTTGATTTTGTCTATACCAACTATTTGAATAAACCATTGGTATATATTTTTCAAAAATCTATCAGCCTCCCAACCTCCCCCCATTCATCCACAATCCTTAATATCCCTCAACCGAGTGAGGAAAAAATTCTCTTCTCCTCTAGTGTTATCCCCTTATTCTGGGATTTTTTGAATCAAATCTTCATCAAAATCATATTAGTGAGTTTTTAATCATTTTTATATTTTTATGGGTATTTTTTTCATTTTTATATATGCATCACAACCTAACCAATATTCCTTTAGGTCATGAATTTTCCCGGTTATTTGCTGTGCTAGTTTCTTGGTCATTTGGTAGTGGTGTCATTATTAGATTTGTACGCCAATTGTGATTTATAGTTAGATTCTAACTCAATATAATGGATTATAAATATGTAAGTACGATGTTAGAGGAGATCCTTGAGATTTAGAATAAAGTTTTTTATATCAATTTAGTGATCCAGTCATGCATTTCTTTACATTCTATACACCAGTTTTATTGTATTTTTATACATTTTTCATTGATTTGGTGTGGGTATTCCAGATATTTTGGTCCTTTTATGGGAGAAAATTTTTCATAAATAAAATTATGTTTAATAATATGTCTTTTATTTATCCTTCTATTCAATTTCCAATGAGATTTGGATTTTTATTTTTATCTGTTGTGATTTCTTTGAGGTTTTTTCAAGTTATGGATTGATGTTTTTTATTTAATTTTATTATAATGTAATTTGAAATATATTATTTGTTTCAAATCATATTTTATGTTTGGGAATGATACAATATTTGAACACTTCGTTCTCAAAAGTTTTTTTAAAGGAAAAAAATGAATTTCATTTCTATGGGTTCTTGATCGTTGATAGAATTGAGGAACTAGGAAACAAATTAATATTTGTAAAAAATACCCAATACTAATGATCTGTTGAAAAAGAATAAAAAATAAATAGTTAATTTCTAGATTTAGAAAATAATAATGGTTAAGGTTGAATAATACAATAAAAATCTATCCCTGAGTATCACATTGTAGTTACATAATAGAAAATTTTATCTGAAATAATCCATCATGTTTAGAAAACTATTTTGGTCACAAAAAATCCATTTATTTTTCATTTTGTATCATTTAAATACACTAAATGTGATTATCCACAATGATCTCTTTTTTCACCAATGTCAAAAAGGAAAAAAATTAAAATGCAAAAAATCATACTATTAAAATATTTATTATTTATTTAATTGAAGGAAACGTGTATGGTAGTTTTATAATATCAACATTGTGTAATTATTTTTTATTAAAAAATAGCATGAGGAACCCCATCAAAAAAGTCCACAATACACAAATTACAATATATATTTTTTCATCCATCTTTCAATTTGGTATCATTTTGAAAATTCACAGTTGATCAACAAGTTTATAAGGAACACTTTTCCAAGAAATTCACCTCAAATTGGAATTTAGTGTAATCATATTAGAAGTTATCAATTTCATAATTTATGAATAGCTTATGTGTATGTATACCCAATTTAATTTCATTTTGGTAGTTAAAAGTTACTATTTGAGTTATTGGATGATTATTGTATATTATTTTGGATTATAGAATGAGACAAGTGATACATTTTTTCATTCCACTTTGAGATGAGTAATTCTTTATAAAACAATTTATACTGCATTTCATATAACATTGAACTTCTAGATTCCATATCCATTATTACATTTTTGATATATACTTTTCATTGCATAAATTATAGTTTCTATGATATTAGGATTGGATGATTATTTATTTATATGAATTGTGGTAGAATTTCCATGATATTATTATATCATGTTTTTGTGGTTTTGATGTTGGGTGACACATTGTTATTATTGAGTAAATGTTTTCCATCATAAGATAAATGTATTTAATTGGATTAATTCCATATTCAAAACATGGATGTTTTTAAAACAATTTTTTCATGGAGACATATGTATTTAATTAGACTATGTAATATTTTTTTCCCATTCAATCTCTTAAACATTGTTTTGATCATTATTTATAGGAATCACTTATGAAATATGTTATTTTTTTTATTATTTGTTTGGATATCTACTAGTGTCATTTTATGAATTTCATATTAATTTTTCTGTAATGATTTTTTAATTATGGTTTTCATTATTGATTTGAGTATAACTTTTTTCATGTAATATAATGGATAGTAGGTGAATATATAATAATGATCATATTTCAATCGAGTTTCAAAATAATTTATATTTTTTAGATTTTTCATTTATCAATGCTTTATATGGAGGTCCTATACTATTTCCATGTTAGAATTGTGTTGAAGGAACTTGGATAAGTCAGGAAGAAGTTAGCTATCATATATTAAAAGATTAATTTCAAACAAACTATTATGTTTGGAATCATAATGGAGAGGTGGGACAATCTTCTACTATTTATAAATATAAATAAAGAAGTGGTACGGAGAATTTGATATTTGATTGGATTTTATTTTTGTATCATCATGAGAAAGATATTATAAAAGTTCAAGAATACAATGATATCTATATGCATGAGGGAAATCATGAAGATAATGATGTTGATAGAGTGAAAAAAAACAATGGATGATTTCAAAACTTCTATATATCAGGAATATACTAAAATCAAAAAGTTTTAAATTTTAATGTAGTTAAATCATGGAAAAACCATGTATGGAAATTAGAATACTACTTTTTGTTATATTATTATCATTTAAAGGAATTTCTGCTCGATGGCACAGATATTTCTTCAAATCATTAGACAACGTGAAATATAATTAAGCAGCATTTATTTTCTACTAATGAAATTCATTATTTTAATAAGTATTTTAGTTTATTTTGGGATGAAATAGTAGACCTTAAAGACTATAAAGAATGAGGTTCACCTAAATGGAAGGAAAATATAGATGGGACACCATCTCGTATGCCACATAAACTTATATGGAACTTTCCATTAATTAATAGGCTTCAAAATCTATTCTTTCCTACCAAAATCTCAATGAATATGTGATGGAATGATACTGAGATAATTAAAGATAATGATGAGTTTGTTCATCCTGTAGATGGATTGTAGTAGAGTAAATTTGATTCATAGGATCCAAATTATGTATCTACGGTTTATAATGTTAGGTTGGGTCTATTGTATGATGGTTTTATTTGATTTGGTCTAATGTTTACTTCTCATAACACATGGAAATTTTTTATTCGTGTTTATAATCTTCCTATATTAATGTGTATGAAAAAACCCTCCATTTTATTTAGTGTACTAATATCTAGACCTTTTGATCCTGGAATGATATAGACATCAACTTTCAACTACTAATAATAGAGTTGAAGTAACTTTGGGATATGGGTGTGTTCACATTAAATACTTCTTCAAAAGATATATTTCATATGTGTATAGCCCTTTTATAGACTATAAATGAATTCCCTACAAATGAAATTATGTTTTGTCTGGTCACAAAGGGAAAACTATCAAGTCCTGTTTCTCTGAAGAATACATGATCTAGATGAATTAAATATCATCATAGTTTCTATTTCATAGGCAATCAATGATTATTTATAATAGATCATCAATATAGGAAGAATCATCAGAGATTTGATAATATTTCTGAATTTAAATAACCACCTCAATATATCCCAGGAATTGACATGCTTAATGAATTGAAGGATTTCTATTTTTATTAACAAGATGTTAGATGAAATATAAAAAGAGGAAGAATATTATAACTGAATCAACTTACAATTGGAAAAAGAAAAGTATCATTTTTAGTTTCTATATTGGTCAACTAATTTGTTATGTCATTTTCATATTTAATTCAAATTGAGAAAAATATATGTGAACTTTTTCTTTTAATTTTTCAAAATATCAAAAGGACGATAAAATATGACTTATGATCTCAGTGAGACATTCTGGATTGGGGTATTTGACCAAAACCGCATCTTGTGTGTATCAGTGAAAAAAAAAAGAATGTTTCTTATACTTTTTATGTGATAAAACCTTTAGAGAAAAATCAATTTATATAATTATTGGAGAATATAAAGGTTCTTCATGGCTATTCCGGAAATATAATTAAATGAGTCAACAAAATGGATTTGAAATTAAAATCACTAAAAACTCGTGATTATCATATCCTTATTAACGAATTGATTACAATAGAAGTCCAAAATTTACTATACAATAATTTAAGGGTGATGGTGATTCACCTGTACTGTTTTTATAGATACCTTTGTTCTAAATATTTTTCTAATCATTTCTTGATAAAAATATAGAAAGAAGAACCATTAATTTTGTGTGAGTTGGAGAAAATTTTTCCTCCATCATTTTTTACTTGCATATTGTATTTAATAGTTAATATTCTAAGTAAAACACTTCTTGGGGGTTCCATTTCATTTTGTTAGATTTATCCTACTAAAATAAATATATGCACATTGAAATCTTCTATTTGGAACAAGAATCATCCTGAAGATTTCATTATGGGGGTTATCTTGATCAAGAATGTATGGATTTTATTCAATGTATTTTAATTAAGTGAGCACAATACATAACCAAAAAATGAGAATGAAGATGAGTAGTATAGGTAAATTGATCCCTCATTTCCATATATTCCATAAATATGATGAATTATAGGTTTATATACATTGGCTAAATTGAGCCTTGAAGAGTGAGATATCACACATCACACATTATTATTTAACTCTGGTTTTTTCACGGAATATATCAAGTATGAAATTTTAATATTTATATGTTATCTCATACTATTTCATTTCACATAAACCATAAAATTTTATTATCATTTTATATAATTAATATAAAAAAATTAAACAAAGTTCATCTATCTTTTCCTTTGAGAAGGAGAGAGGATTTTCATATCAAATAGTTTCATGCTTGGTAGAAATCAAAGCTATGACCATTACATTAATTACCTTAAAATATAGATATTAATTTAATTATATTATTCATATATATTTTTGTTATTAAGATTACCTATTGACTCCGTCTCTCAAAAATTAAGAGCATTGGGTTTTGGTCCAAATTCTTTGGTTCATGAATGCAACATTAAATAATCAATGGGTATAAGTTTGTTAAAATTGATTGAGAGATGAATATAAGAACACAAAATGATACATTTATGTTAACTGAAACAATGAAATATTATTCTAGTTCATTAGATAGTATGAATTGATATTAAAATGTGTCTTATTATGCACTTGTTGTGGAAATATTGTTATTGGATTATTACTCTCTTGGTCGAGTTACTACAATGAAATGTAAATAGTTTTATTCAAAGATATGAAATGGTACATTTATTGATAATTGTTTTTTTAGATTTATTAACATAACTTTATTTTTGGACACTGATGAACCACATATTTTATTGTTAAGGGAAAATAATTATTTGAAATATCATTTAATACATGATTACAGTGTCATTATTGATGTAATCTTAAGAAATATTTTCCATGATGGTGGGGATGTTATTGAAATCATTGATTCCCCCACTTGTGTTGACCAAAATATTGTTTTTGATTACTCAAATTTTCCAACTATTATAATTTATATTGAACCTGATATAGTGGTGGGTGATATATAAACGGAAACATATATGTTCACAATTCATTCAGTTTTCCTTGAAATGGGTTTCTCAAGTTGGTTCTACTATAATTACATTGATTTAGTTTTAGTTGGGAATAAAATGTTTGTTTTAGAATTGTTTGTTTTCATTTCATTTAATTATATATAATTCAACTAAAAAATATGGGTTTAAAATGTTTTTTTAAAACATGTATAAATTCTTTTTAAATTATATTTTCTAAAACATGTTATGATTTTGTGTATGTATTGTTTAACTAATAAGATGTACCTAGAATATTTAGAAACTATTTATAAAAAATTACAGTTAATTATTATTAAAATTATGAAATATATTATATAAATTCAAAGTAAGTAAATATTTGATAATGGTTGAAAAATGTGTGATCTAGGGATACCACTTCATGTTCCCTTAGTGTGTATAATAATTGTAATATTTTTCTTTTGAATTACATTTACTTTCATGTTGTTATTCTTTATCAATTTTTTTGGGGATATTCATCTAAACCCGAGATGAACACTCTTCAGCCTTCTAGTATGGGTCTAAGTGGGGGTTATCCAAGAGTTGCACAGAGCACCTATCGCACCATTTAACACCCTGAACTTCCAGAAAACATCCCATCTTCCATGATTATTCATCCTCCACATGTGCCTCTTATGATGTTCCCATCCATACCTCCATCATCATCGTATTCCGAATATGATTCTAATACCATGCCTACACATCCTCTAGGTATGTTCCCACATATACCTTATCTATATCCTATTATGCATCCCCAAGCCATATATCCTTATCCTACCATGTCTATTCCACCACCATTTTCTACTATTTTTCTAGGATCTGATGATTATGATCCATTAGCTTCCACTCCACTATATGCAGATGAACAAGTTCATGAATTAAAATATTCAAATTCTTTAGAGGCTACTAATATAGGACATCCCATAGATCCATCAAATCCTGTTAATCTACATGGATCAAGTTTTTTTATAAGCATGTCAAATTATATCACATAATATTTTTCATATTGTAATGTCAATTAATTATATTTTTTATTTTATCTTATTCATGTGGGATATTCTAATAGGTGATATAGGCTCACCCATATTCATGAATCTTTGAATATTCAAACACAAATAATGGATGATTAAAATGAAGATAATCAAATGATAGATAAAAAATATAAATAGTGTATAAGTTTTATAACAACATTATGCATGAACAATGACATAATTCCTGCGTAACCAGTATCATGGAGGCATATCCACAGTGAAATAAAGATGAAATAATGGGTGGAGATATGGGTAAGAAAATTTATTAAATTTATATCCTTATTATTATTATATGAATTAAAATGATCGTTTTAGCTTACATTTAACTTTCTAGGCGGTGATGCTTCTAAGGTCGCATGCCTGATGGAACATGGGGAGTTGTGGTGACCATATAAACATGAGTCATATGCTTGTTGGAAGAGTAGAGTTGGAATTGATTTAGATTGTGTACTAATATTTATCAATTATCTCACAACTCAATACCAAGATATGATCATATATTATAACATTGACGAGTTTAAGGTATTCTTAATCTTTAATGATATGTATTAAAAATTCAATTATTATTAATTATATTGATTTTTTATAGGATTCATTGAAAAAATGAACATGTTGTTGTACCTCTCGTACCCCTCTTGGTTTAATTTTCATGATCACAATCACTCTATTATTTATCTAATTTTGTTTTAAGTGTTTTTGGATGATAGGTTGCCAAGGAATTGGGCCATGAAAGCAAGAAGGCAAAAGTGGACTGAATTTCAGTCCACCGGCCAACCGGTGGATGCCCACCGGCCAGCCGATGGAGCCTGGACAGAAGGCATCCCCTCTGTCCAGACCACCGGCCAACCGGTGTCCCACCACCGGCCAACCGGTGGAACCCAGACAAATAGTGTCAGCCACTGCCTCAGCACCGGCCAACCGGTGGCCTCCTCACCGGTCAGCCGGTGGAGCCAGTCAAACTAGTCGTTGGGCTTTGACCAGACTTGTCCACTTGCCTCCCGACGGCTCCGAAGGCCTCTCCAACGGCTCCGAAGACCCCCAAAGGCCATTTGAGGGTTCCCCCTCTATAAATAAAGGACTAGGAATCCCGGGAAACTCACGGAAGCCCACGGGAACATTTTTCATCATTTGGAGAACCTCCGGCGGATTCTTCCAAGGAACCCCATTTGCTCCAACTCACTTCCACATCCAAGGAGCACCACCATAGAAGCTTGGGAGCGCCCTTCATCAACTCCAATCAATCCATTGTCACCCAAGGCTTCTCCTCTTTACGGTTTTTCATTGTTTTATTATTTTGAGCATCAATTTGGGTTTGTGCCTACAAACCCCCATCTCTTTCTCTCATCCTCTCTTTTGGGTTTTCACACCACCTTCATGGTGTGAAGAGGTTAGTCAAGACTTCCCTTTAAAAGGCATGAGTCATAGGTGAGCTAGCCTTCACCTGTAAAAGGCTAGTGGGTTCTTGCTCAACCATTAAAAGAAAGTGGGTTCTTGCTCAACCATTAAAAGCAAGCTATAATAGGTTCTAGACTACCTTAAAGTCTAGTGGGTTTCTTGCTAAAACCATTAAAAAGCAAGCGGTAGTAAATCTCTCAACGGTTGAGTTGGGAGCGGAGACGTAGGCTTTGGTTTAAGCCGAACTCCGTTATCAAGTTTTGTGTCTTGCCTCTTTTATTTCCGCTGCACCTTTTAACTTTGATTTTAAATTGTTAATTAATTTTTAAAAGGCAATTCACCTCCCCTCTTGCCATCACTCTCCGCCCAAAAATTGGTATCAAAGGAAAAATTTGAGTAATACCTTCACCGGTTTCAAATTCAAGATCCTTTGTGATGGCTTCAACTTCTTTCGCCCCCGAAGGCTATTCATTGGGTCGTGCTCCATTCTTTGATGGAACCGACTATACCTATTGGAAAACCCGCATGACCACTTTTCTTAGAAGCATTGGTTATCCTATTTATAAAATTGTCATGCATGGTTATTCCCTTTCTTCTCCCGATGAATCCAAATGGACTCAAACCGATATTAAAAATTTCGAGCTTGATGGAAAAGCCATGAACGCTCTTCATTGCGGCCTTGATTGTAATGAATTCAATCGAGTTTCCACATGCAACTCATCACATGAAATCTGGAAACTATTAGAGGTTACCCATGAGGGGACCAACAAAGTTAAGGATACTCGATTGGATATGTACCGTCAAGATTTTGAGTCTTTTACCATGCATCCATCTGAAAATATTTCTGAAATGTTTACTCATTTTACTGATGTTTGCAATGGAAGAAAATCTCTTGTAGATGATGTTTCTGCAGAGATGATGGTCAAGAAGATCCTTTGGATCTTACCAAGCACATGGGCACCGAAAGTCACGACAATTCAAGAAGCAAAAGAAATCAAGAACATGCCGGTCGAAGAGCTCATCGGATCCCTCATGACCTACGAGATCACCATGAGGAGGCAAGCTGAAAAGGAAGGCAAACCGATCAAAGTTCCAAAGAACATCGCCTTCGAAGTTCAAAAAGAAGAAAGCTCCTCCTCCTCATCGTCTTCCTCTTCAAGCGTCGATTCTGAAATGGAGAACCTTGCCTGTAAGATGCAAAAATTCATGAAGAAGCATAAGAAGAAGAAATCCTGCAAGGCTCAACCCAACAAAAATTCTGAGCCCGAGGTAACATGTTACGGGTGTGGCAAGAAAGGCCATTACAAGCCCGATTGTCCACTCAACAAGAAAAAGGCCAAGCAAAAGGAAAAGAAGAAGGCATTCAAGGCCACATGGAGTGATAGCTCCAAATCCTCATCCTCCTCCTCCTCAAGTGACAACGGTAAAAAATGCCTAATGGCATTTCATGAGGTATCCTCTTCCGACTCCTCATCCTCTAGTTCTTCAAATTATTTTAATCATTTATCCTACGAGGATCTCCAACATGCTAGAGATCAATTGGAGGAAGGTTTTCACGAACATTCTTCCAAATTTGTTGCTTTAAAAAAGAATTTCAAAAAACTTTCTTTCGAAAAGGATCAACTTCTCAAAGAGAAGGAAGATTTGTCCCTCAAGATCCAAAACATTCCCGATGTTGATTCTATGGAATCAACAATCAAGGATTTAAGGGAATCTCAAGCTAAGTTCACCGAAGGTGAACATAACCTTTCGAAGATCCTTGGTTCCCAATGAATTTCTAGAACCACCCAAGGGCTTGGTTATTCCAAGCAAGCTTCCTCTTCCTATGCTCCAACTATTTTTGTAAGGGGGAGCTCCCAATATTAATTTTGTAATTATTGCAAAAAACCCGGGCACTTAATTTATGAGTGCAATTGCAAAAATGCCTGGTATGGAAGGCCCAAAAATATTTCCTTTAATGATGAATTTTTTAGGAGAAGACCCGCCACAAGACAAGTATGGATTGAAAAATCCCTTTTAGCGAGTCTCTCCAGGCCAAAATTTGTCTCGGTTTCAAAAACCTCTCCCCGGTGATTTGTTGTTTTAATTTAGGGGGAGTTAGGATTGTTTAAGCCTTTTTGCTTTATATTCCAAACATTCAATTCAAAACTTTCTATTCAAAACTTTCAATTCAAAACTTTCAATTCAAAACTTTCAATTCAAATCTCAAAAATTTCAATTGATTTAAAATCTCTATCTTGTTTTTCAATCCTTTCCCTCAATCAAGTTTTATGCCCCATGCTATTTTGATAATCACAAAGGGGGAGAAATTCTTGGTTGATTGGGGGAGAAATATTTCTCTCATGCTTTACTTTACTTTTCATTTTATCCTTTAAAGCATGCCTTTCATTTCATTTATACATTGTTTGTTTTGGTGATTGTGATCATCAAAATAGGGGGAGATTGTTGTACCTCTCGTACCCCTCGTGGTTTAATTTTCATGATCACAATCACTCTCTTATTTATCTAATCTTGTTTTAAGTGTTTTTGGATGATAGGTTGCCAAGGAATTGGGCCAAGAAAGCAAGAAGGAAAAAGTGGACTGAATTTCAGTCCACCTGCCAACCGGTGGATGCCCACCGGCCAGCCGATGGAGCCTGGACAGAAGGCATCCCCTCTGTCCAGACCACCGGCCAACCGGTGTCCCACCACCGGCCAACCGGTGTCCCACCACCGGCCAGCCAGTGGAACCCAGACAAATAGTGTCAGCCACTGCCTCAGCACCGGCCAACCGGTGGCCTCCTCACCGGTCAGCCGGTGGAGCCAGTCAAACTAGCCGTTGGGCTTTGACCAGACTTGTCCACTTGCTTCCCAACGGCTCCGAAGGCCTCTCCAAAGGCTCTGAAGACCCCCAAAATCCATTTGAGGGTTCCCCTCTATAAATAAAGGACTAGGAAGCCCCGGAAACTCACGGAAGCCCACGGGAACATTTTTCATCATTTGGAGAACCTCCGGTGGATTCTTCCAAGGAACCCCATTTGCTCCAACTCACTTCCACATCCATGGAGCACCACCATAGAAGCTTGGGAGCGCCCTTAATCAGCTTCAATCAATCCATTGGCACCCAAGACTTCTCAACTTTACGGTTTTTCATTGTTTTATTATTTTGAGCATCAATTTGGGTTTGTGCCTACAAACCCCCATCTCTTTCTCTCATCCTCTCTTTTGGGTTTTCACACCACCTTCAAGGTGTGAAGAGGTTAGTCAAGCCTTCCCTCTAAAACGCTTGAGTCATAGGTGAGCTAGCCTTCACCTGTAAGAAGGCTAGTGGGTTCTTTCTCAACCATTAAAAGCAAGTGGGTACTTGCTCAACCATTAAAAGCAAGCTGTAATATGTTCTAGACTACCTTAAAGTCTAGTGGGTTTCTTGCTAAAACCATTAAAAAGCTAGCGGTAGTAAATCTCTCAACGGTTGAGTTGGGAGCGGAGACGTAGGCTTTGGTTTAATCCGAACTCCGTTATCAAGTTTTGTGTCTTGCCTCTTTTATTTCCTCTGCACCTTTCAACTTTGATTTTAAATTGTTAATTAATTTTTAAAAGGCAATTCACCTCCCCTCTTGCCATCACTCTCCGCCCAACACATGTATATGATGATGTATATGAAAACATTGGAGTAAACAACAATTTTTGAGCAAGGGACGTTCAAGATACTTTTAGGAGAAACTATGTTTTACTAGGTACTAATCAAATAAATCATATATGAATGATATTTTCTCTAAAATTTGGGGGAGAAATCTATTAGGGGGTGTAGGTGCACCACTGATCCATCAAACAATACACCTTATATGAGAATCGAAGGAGTTATTAACTCCAAAAAATCCTTAATTATAAGTAAACCCTTTGATATTTAGTATACTAGAACACATGAAGATCACTATATCCATGTCATCACACTGAGTCGAACCTCACACACACTCAAGAAAAAATCATAAAAAATCATTAAATTAAAATAACAATAATATAAAGAACCCATGAATTTATATGGTTTAGAAATTGTATCATATATCCATATGACAGAAAATATTATCTTTCCATTATATTGGAAAATTATTTATATTTCAATAACTTTCTCTATGTCTGTTAATTGAATCACAAATTACATATAAAAATAAATTACATCATAAAAATGTGAATGTTGTCCCACTTTATTATAGTAATTAATAACTAGTAAACTGGTTTTGATGATTTATAAAATTTCCTGGAAGTCTTCCCATTGATCTTGGAGATTGTCTAACACTTGTAATATTTCCATCTACAACCTTTCACTTTTTATGAACAACTAATGTCATAATTACTTTTCTATGAATGCCTCTTACATTCCAAAAAAACATTTTCTCAATACAATGCAGAGAATTCCTTATCATATCACCATTAAAAACCCATATTTAAAAGAACATAACTTTTATTCATAACTTTTGGATTACTAAAAATTACAATATCCACTTCTAGAAATATTATATATCAAAATTTCCACCTATACAGTATATTTCAGTAACTACTTATTTTATAAAAAATCGAGGCTATCTTTTGGAGTCTCTCCTTTTGGTATAATTAATAAAAACATGAATAAGGATACACATTCTAATTATTTTCATGCTTAAATACCAGTTCACGGAGAATATTTTATTATATAACTCTTCACTACAATATAAAAATCAAATTCATATAATACATGGTTTCTCCACACAATTATGTTAACCTATGCACCAATTGTTAATAATGATTCCTTATAATTTCTTAGACCAACACCCTGATAAAAATTTCATATGGATTTTTTTCCAAATATCTTTTAGAACTCGTGTACTCAGTCCACAAATTTTTTTGGATGGATTGGTATTATAGTATGAATTTTTTCATCTATAGGAAATCATAATTTTCTGATCTAAATGGATTTCATTCTAATTATCATATAACATCAATACCCCCTTGAATAAATTTATGCTCTTCCAATATAGGAATCAACCAATAAATTATTTTCTTGAATTAATTGTATCCATTTACTCAATATTTGTGATAGATTGTGTAACTACTTGTTAGAAGATTAATATATATTTCACTATAATTACCCAATAGTTGAAGAGAAAAACCAATGGTACTATTTAGGATGTTTAAGTCTCCAACAAATTCATTATTAATTTTATATTTTATTGAATTTTTCATCCCATGTAAATAGTAACATGGTTAAAAACATTATTATATTGGATAAAACACTTCAAAACTTGATAGTATTCTCTCACCAAATTTCACAAGAAACATCTCACAACATCAAAAAAGGAAATTTTGGAACTTTTATGTATCATGGATTATATCAAGATACCTACCACTGATGAGAATATAATTCTCACAATATAATTTACTTTACCTTATATTTTTAGCACTCTCTAATTAGATTTCATTATGCTCTTAGATGATATAGTTGAAACTATATTACATTGGGATATCTAGAATTTATTGATTACCATCAAGATGTCTTCACCATTAGATGGAGCCAAACATACCTATTATCTATTTCTATAAATCTTCATCCACATGATTTTATTAAGGTGGATGTTATCTTTTTTAATTGTTTATTGCATAAAATTAATACTTCATTTCAAAAATCATCCGAATTTTCAGACCAACCTATAGAATCTTTCCTAAATACAAGAGAATGGGGATGAAGCCCCCATAGCAAATACACACCCATAAGATAAGTGAAAAAAATACTATAATAAATTCAATATAATAATTTTAGTAGTATATAGACTCACCATTCATAAAAAAGGATAAAAACTACAATTTCTATAATTCTATATCTATTCCATACTACTAATCCACATGAAGACCGAAAAAGATACACCTGGATATTGTAGTGTCATATCCACCCCGAATGATCCACGATTTGACCTTCTTGAAACTCCTTTCATGAATTTTAAAATAAAATGATTTGTAAATCCATTACCATTAAAAAATCCTCAAATAGATCAAGAAATCTAGTCCAGATCCAGCTACAAAGAACCATGTATCAAGACTCTAAAAAGAGCCTTTACAACCACCATCCCAAAAATAATCTTTCAAGCAATGCATATCTTAATCCTGACAAGAGAGGATTGAGACCAAATAACCTTATAAAATGAAAATGTAGCTTCCAAAAAATGAGAATGGAAAAAAATTAATCTACACACTATCATGGTATTATATCATTTACGTATGAATCTATTACATAGTGAATTTGAAATACTAAAAAATCATTGGAAATACTAAATGATATGTGTTTTGTATGATAGTGTACAATTACACACTATTATATTTATTGATAGATATAGATCAAAAAGTTCAATCATATGGTTTTCATTTATGAATTACAATATATGATATAATTAGTTAATAATTAGAAACAATTGATGGATAAATACCATACATTAAACTAAAATGGGTTTCATTTAAAAAGTATATCATATGCTCAATCTGGATACATCCTCATTTTATGGATTTTTTAAATATCTAATATTTTAATTAATTTCTGGTTGTGTTTAAACATAATGTATCTTAAATTGGTTATTTTAAAGTGAGATTTCCAATAAATTATTAATCTAACATAGCTTACTCTTTAGCCCTGATTCTCATTTGAGCCCGACCTTCACTTAAGAACATGTATACTCATTCCATTGTAACTTAATCTAATGTAGGAATTAAAGTTAAATTTTTACTATGGGTTGTAATTTGTTTACAGGTCATAGAAGAGGTGTTATATTTAGTTATACAAATGGTTCTATGAACTTCTGGTATACATATATTCTAGACATGATTCTATACCCATGGTTTCATGAACTGTTGGTATATATGTATACCCATGATTTAAAAAATAGTGGGTATTCATATTTGGGCATGATCTATACCAGTAGTTTCTATAGAAATAGTTATTATAGCCCCATATCGACACCTATAATCCCAAAAATTTATCTAACCATTGGTATAGGTTATACCAATATTTATGGGTGTTAAACCGATGGATTATAACTATTGTTATAGATTTGTTTTCTAGTAGTGTTAAACCACCAGAGACTTATGTACATCTCCACTCAAAGATATCTGAACTTGAGGTTGTGGTGTTACCTGGAGTTCCTATAGGACTAACACTTAGAGATAGTCTGCACTCTATGAAAGTGAAATTTACTGGTGTATTCCACAAGTAGGAAATCCCATTATCGCTTGGTAGAGGAGGTGTTAGATAATTTGGCCTCATTATAGCTAACCCTGGTTGAGGAGATGGGTACAAATCATCACCAGTCGATGGTAGTGACTCAACATCTTAATCATCATATGACGTAGGATTAGTTTGGAGACATTGAATTTGAGGTTTTATATGGCCATACATGCTCAAGAGATGCACTATATGAATTTTCTGAAGGTGGGGATAACATAAAATATTTTCAGGTATGAATTATTATTTTGATCACATTTATTGAGTAGGTGTTGAGGGAGTTATATATCTCTAAATTATATATGAACTTGGATGTGAAAAATATGTAAAATGACCTTTGGTGGATGTTTTGGTGGGATGGAATGAGGTGGAGCATCCCCAAATTTGTTTCATGACACCTCACAAATCAACAAGTGAATGTTACATATCATGTTCTAGAAGGTTTTACCCAACCTTTTGATATCTTATAGTGGAAGTGGGATGGTATATATATGGATTTTTTGATTGGTCATCTATGGATAATAAAATCAATGATTTTATATGGGTGAATGTAGAATGACTTATTAAGTCGAAACTCTTTCTTACCATCATGAAGTAGAGATCAATTGCGAGTTTGGGTTTGTTGTACATGTACGAGATCATCATGATTCATGGGGTAAACCTAATGATCGTCTCTAAACATTATGATTGATTCACATAAATATTATGGAGAGGTTTTTAGGAGGATCTTAGGACCCAATTACTTATGAGAAAAATGTGTCACACCTAGACTGTCGGAAAGATAGATAAAACCATTCATATTTTATAGGATATTCTAAAATACTATTTGTGGAATTAATTTGAATTTTTTAGGATCAATTTCCATTGTAATAGTTTTCCTATAATAATAAATATCACTCCACTATTGGTATGGAACATTTCCAAATCTTATATGGGAGACCCTACAAGAATCTCTTGTATATGATTGAGATTGGAGAGACATCCCTTTTTAGGTTGGAGTTAGTGAAAGCAATGATAGGGAAGGTATAGGTGATCCATGATCATATGAGTATATCCCAAATATTATATATGTCTTATTCATACTGATTTCATAGGAATTTGGAGTTTGAGCAGGGAGACCATGATTTCCTGAGAGTCCCCCCACGATGATGATTGCAGTGATTTGGTTATGGAAAATTGCAGTCCTTGAGGTTTATTGAGATATTAAAGATCCATCTGAGGGTTAGTGGGGTTCCTTACCACTTGAACTTACCCCTACAGTTATATCAAGTGCATGAAGACTTCCATGTGTCAAAGGTGAGGGGGTATGTGTACAACCCACCACACATTATCAACTAGGGTGAGATATAAATCTAGGATAGATCCACCTTCTCATAGAACCATTTAATGATAGAGTATTGATAAAAGAAGATACTATATAGATAGAAAATTCTTATGGTTCAAGTTATTTGTTAATATGGGAGCATGTTGGAGAGATCCAGCGATAATGAGAGCTATGTGCAGGCTTAATTTCCATCATTTTTATTTAGCTTGTACTTTTTTTGGAAAAAATACTTGAAGGGGGAGAATGTAACAACTCTGGAATTCATATTTTTATCCTTTAAATATTTCTACATATATATCTGGAATTTCCTTGAACTTGTCATCGTGTTTTGGGTGTCACAGGACACCATAATTAATATATTAAAAATATTAATATATATTAAATAAACCATGTGAATATTTTTGGAATAAAAGATTTTACTAATGATTGGGACCTGTAATGAAAAATATGAGGACATAATTGTTTATAGATGTAGGGTTTACCATAGGCGCAACAAAAATTTGGTCAACGTTAGGTGGTTAGTTGAAGGTATGGATTGGTGAAAAGGTTAAATAAATTACATAATTTATTTTTTTAATTTCTGAAACCCAATATCACTCTATAAATACATCATTATGACTAATATTCAGGGTTATATATATAATCCAAGAAGATTAGAGAGGAGTAAGTGTGTTCTATTAGCAATTATGGATTAGGAACGTGGATCAATGATGTTTGATCTAGAGGAATCGTGAAAAAAATGATAATTGTAGCAAGATATTCACTATCATTACTAATGGGCACATTATCCAATATATATAAATCTGTTATTGAGGTAGGTGTTGTAATTTTTTTTATTTATACCCTTTCATTTATTTTTCAAGCATGAATTAGGGTATCCTCTTTATTTCTATGGTTTTCATTATTCGTATGAGCGTAATTTTAATTTGTGTTCTTGAACCTAATTGTTTATTTTTGATGATTCCACATTTTTCACAATTATATTTCAACAATATTAAATCATTGGATGGGATCAAATTATCCAATGATGATCTCACTTCATTCATGTGATTTTTCTACTAACGATCTTCATGTTCTTCATCATTGGACCATGGGGTTGTGACTTGACATTGTTGAGTCGAATTTGAGATTAATCTAACTCCATAATTCATGTTTGATGATTGAAAAACAGAGGGATTAATGTATTTTTGGATGGATCAAAATTAATTTGTGGGATTCTAGTGATGTATTTATGGATCGAGACCCCGAAAGTTGATGAAATTTGTGGTTATTAATGCTTGGGTAAAAAGAATCTCCTTTTCATCCATCAGAGGATGGGAAACGATGATTGAAGACGACATACATCAGCTTATATTATTTTTAATGATTCAAATGGTAGAGAAGGTAGTGGGAATAAAGGATCTAGAATCATAATAAATGCAATACTTTCTATCTATGTAAAACCAAACAATATTCCATGTACCTTGGAGGAACACATGTTGTGTATTTCAGGTTCTCATGATAGCTTGGGGGTTGGAGGAGTTAAGGGTTAAATGTTTTGTGGTCGGGCCCAAATGTCATGTGACCCTACTTGGGGTAGTTAATCCATGCACTGAGATCACACTCCCAAGACACTATGAGGATAGAAAAGCTGTGTACCCTTATGGGAATGTCATGTATAGGTTGATGTCTTGCCGATATGTTTCACAAGAGCACATGCCCAGGACCCTGGCGGAATATACATACCATATTCCCATAGGTTCATAGTATTTGGTTCCACATGGATATCCATGAAATTTCTAGTAAATTACACACCCAAGTGTTCCATTAGAGTCACATTCCACAAGAATATATGTACATGTTGTGTACTTTTATCACATCTACCTTGTGTACATCCTTGTTCATGACTCGGATTTAGGTGTATGAGTAGCCTATATTATGTAATTTTCCACATAAAAAATGATGGTTGAATTTATTTTTTCATAATATATACAATATAAGGTTCTATGAGAATAAATCTTCTTCTATTGATTCTTATACTATAATAGTTCTTGGTCTTGATCACTAGATAGATTTTAAGGGGGGACTCTCCTATTACACTGGGGTATGGCCACCATAATCTTATATAGGTAGAGTTGGAACCCCACAAAACTAAATATGATGTAATTCCTCTATCTATAGAGTGGTACTCCCAATTTTTTGATATCATATAAGGAGTTTTTCAGTCATTGGAGTTAGTTATCCAATACTTATAGAGCACAGTACTGAAGAACGAGCCCTCTAATTTGATCCCTATGAGGTTGCGTGTCGTGTTTGACATCATAGATGGGACCTTTGGAGCTACAGGAAGACTCATAATTCTTAGGTGGATGTGAATATGGATATCCCCCTTTCCCTTCCATTAGTTTTTTATGATCATATCTATTTTTGGGTTTTCATTACCCTCTTTCTTTATGGGTTGAGTTGATTTTTTATTATTCCATTTCTTCCCTCATAGTTTTCAGGGTGTCTTACTGGGTATGTATATAGTCACACTTACATATGATTTTCCCACACATGTAATGTCTCATGAATATTACAAATAGATAAACAGTGACTTTGGTAGACCTTGTATCATCAGTGGGAAGTGATGCCTGAAGGCACTGGCCTTGTTCAATGGTCATCCTCAGAGATTGTGAGATGGGTTATCTCTTCATTCTTTCCATTGTCAGTTATTGTTTAGGTTGAGACCTATTTGTTGGATCTGCTTGTATTTTTACATTTATATATTTTATACCACTTTTATGTACTTTTATATATTTCCTAGAGGTCATTACATGCATTTATTATACTCTATATGGTTCAATATTGTATCATATTCATGCACTGTTTCATGGCGTTGGTTGTGTACATGTATTAATGTACTTTAGACCAAGTCTTATAATTTATTTTATATTCCGACTCAAAACTATTTTCTGGCCCATGGACTATTGGGGGTGTTCTTGGGGTGTCACCCTCTACTTACTTCCATCCTAAATGGGGTCTTTGTGGGTCGGGTTGTGATAATAAATCCTAGGTGGCGAGAAAATGAAAACATGAAGAGGTAATGTGGAGGGGATATTCATAGTTGAGTCATAAATATATGTAAGTGCTTGTTCCCCTGTGATTTTGAGCAATTTAATTTAGGGTTTATCCAACTAGATATTTTTTTTTATATAAGGGTTCTCTATCAAACCATTTAAAAATTTGGATTATCAAATAAAAAAAAATATGAAATTAGAGCATTACTTGGTGAACGAGCCTTGGAGATGAAAGTGTTGACTAGTTGACCTATATAAGTGCTTTTTGGTTCTTTTATTCATTCACTGTATCATTATTATTATTATCATACATTTTAATTAGAGAATTTGGGCACGATTATTCTGAGTATGCATGTTATTCTCTCCATATGTGTAACACCCTGATATTTTAGTATGCATTACTTTAAATAAATATCTTAATGAATAACATGTGATATACACAACAACAAATTGAATTGAATAATAATTTTTAAAATTAAATAAAAATATCTATAAATTATTTTTATACAATTTTTTAAAAATAAATTAATAATCATTTGAAAATTATTTTAAATAAGGTTAGGAACACTTTAAGTTTAAAAGGGTCATTTTATATAAAAGCATGTTTTTTATATTTTCATTTAAAAGATAAAATTTTAAATTTTAGAATTATAATTTTATAGAAAAACTCCATTATTTTATTAAGAATGTCAAAATTATCTTAGAATGTTTTTTGGGATTAATCCAAAATAGTTGATTTTTGGGTGAGTAGAGAAAAATAAAGATTTTACAAATACTATAATTTTTATGATATTATCAAGATATAATAATGAATTTAAGTTTCATGAAATATTTTTAATAGACCAAATATATATATATAAGAAGTATAATTTTTATTTTAAAAATGTTACTTTAATCTTATAAATCGATGTCTGACTTTTTGGAAATCTAAGTGATATTTTCATTCAAAACAAATACTATTTTTGGTCATTAAATTTTAATCAAGTTATTAAAATGTTAATTATAGTTTTAGATTTATTTTAAAGTAAAATAAGTATAATTTTATTTAAAATATTCCAATTAATTTCTATGTGAATCAAAAATTATACTTCATTTTGGTGTAAAGTCATTTTATGCTTAAAAAGACATTTATCTAAAAATTGGATTTTTTTTGCCTTTTGTGAACTTATAATAAAATTGATTCATATTAAATTTATAAAATTAAAAATTATAAAAATTTATTAATAATATGGAATAATTTCTTTTAAATTTGGTAATGCGGCCAATTTAATTTTCTTTCATAATTAATAGTAACCTTGGACAAGTTTTTCACCACAGTAAGGGTTAAAAGGGTGGGTGGGGGGGGTTAAACTAAGATATAAGGAATCAAATATCTAAAAAAATTCAATAAATATAATATTTTGAGTGTATTAGGACCTTAAATTATCCAATAATTTCAATTGGACTAATTTGATCCATTTTCGATGATAAATACATTTATTATATTTTAAAGTTCTTAATATTTAGAATATTGTCACTCCTCTCTCTTATAAAAGGGAACATTATATCCTCAATTATCCACAAACTTTTAGCAACATATTTCAATGGATATTTTTAAAAATACCTTTAAAACACTCATCCATATATCCTAGAGGTCCAGGTCTCACTAAAATACAAATCATATACGGATTAAGGTGCAATCTGAGGGAAGATATCCAAGGAGTAGTTATAAGTCTTAAAAGAATTATTTCAAGTTTTTATCTTCATCTACATCCTTAAAATATACTTTAAAAATTCATATATAAGTATTAAATATCTTTAGTATAATTAAATATTTTTATTTGGATATAATAAGTATTTCATACCCCATTTCCATCATCTAAAAAATAAAAAACATAACTCGTGTGTACTTGTAGATACTAGCTCCACGAAACGATATGTTTCATTTTTCATCAACACCTCACACATATGGTTATAAATATGGATTTAAAGAATATATATATTTTTTATGAAATAATTATGATTAATATAAAATATTATCAATCTTCAAAACCTCCCAGCCACTGTTAAATTGAAATGTCACTTATCCATACATGTGGACTACCACCTCCACGAAGTAATATAATTAAATTTTTTCTACCTCACATGAATGGTCATAATGAAATATTTAATGAATAAATATGATATTTATAATAATATTATTATTATACCAACTCAAACAGTTATCTTATTTATTTCATTTTTATTCTCTGGTAAAATGAAAATGTCACTCTTGAGTATGTAAAAATTGATGCCTCTATTATTGATGTATCTCATTTTTCATTACCTCTTTAAATGGATGGTTTTAAAACTATATTTATGGTATAAAAAATATAATTATTAAATTTTAAATATTTTGGAGATAATGGAACCATGACCTCTCTAGCCATGTGCAACACATCAAAGCTGTTTTGGACCGAACAACTTAAAAACGTATGATGTAAACTAAACTGGTTTAGTAACTAAAGAAAACATGGTAATAAATAAAATAAAAGAAAAAGTGATAATGGAATTAACATGATATTTTTATTAATCACATATATAATTAAAATAATTTTATTATTCATTAATGTAAAAGGAGTATGTGTAGATTTGGGCTTCAAGTTAAATGATTTTTCTTTAAAAACATGATTTAAATATTTTAAACTCATTATCCCTCCATATACAAGTTATTTAAATTTTTTAATAATGTTTTTATTTATAATTAATTTATTTTTAAATATCATTTTCAAATAATTTACATATTTTTTACAAATTTTTAAGTATGAATATTTTCAATGTTTACCATATGGGCAATTTTTGACTTTCTTTAAAAAATTTAAAAAAGAATGTTTTTTAAAATTTTCTACATAACCACCTTTTACCACCATAATAACCATTATTTTTTATCAGTATTCATATTCAAATTCATATGGGCTTTCCAAATAATAACTTATTCTCATTTAAATAGGATCTTTTTAAAAAAATTCAAAATAAAATGATATTTTGTCTCATTTTTATAAGATATCTAAAAGCGGTTTTTCTTATGGGATGAAATTCCAATTTAATGGTATTTATGATGCAAATTAAAATTTTTATTGGTTTACTCATGTTATGGTTATTTTAAATTATTTATGATTATGGTTTGGTCAAATATATCCCCCAATTCATTGTGTAATGATATTTTCTCTAAGGCGATACATAATAGAATTTAATTGTGAAAATTATTCCTGTATAAGGGTTATTGTAAGAGTGATAGTGAGACAATGTCTCAAGGTACCTATATTTTTTTATATAATTTAAAATGGTTCTATATGGAATTATTTTTATTTCAAAAGGTAATAAAAAGATCATATAATTTAAAAGGAATGTTTATAATCTCTAAAATATAAAAGGTTTGATTTCAAGGAAAAAAATTAATGTTTTTAATAAACACTAATGAATTATTATTTTTCCTTTATACATTATATGAAATGTTTTATGAAAAAAATTTGATAGTAAATTTGGATTCATGAGTGAGTAAATCATTATTTTAGTTAAAATTTTATTTAGTAAAAAGGAAAAATTCCATATAAATTTTAATGTTTTTTAAAAATGGATAAAAGGTTTTTCTTTTGTATATACCATACCAAAATTTGTTTTTTATAATATCACATTTTAAAATATTTTTCTAAATCCTATGTAGATGTAGTAATTTTTACAAGTTAAATAGTAAAATGTATTTAATTAACAAAAAGTGTTATAAATGAAACAAGAGTATAAACATAAGAACGTATTTTTTTGGGAAAAATGTATTCTATGTGAAAGTGTCCAATTTTTTATGTAATCATATTTTTAAATTTATAAAAATAGAAACCTAAAATATTCTATAAATATAATAAATTTCAACACTTTTATAAATATTTTAATTATTTGTCAATTTTTTATAGGTCCTTATAGTTATTATAAGGACATCATGTAAAGAATATTTTTTTGACACCAAATGCAGGTATAAAATTGTAGGGAATTATTGTTAGTATAAAAATAAGATTTTATATAATTTTTTATCTTAGAATGATGCTAAATTAATATTTTAAGATATTAAAAAAATGGTAATATTTTCAAGTGACTGATATTAAGGATTTCCATGTTCCTTCATCTAAATGTTTGTTTGTTCTAGAATGGTTTACTTTATATGAAACATAGTGGACGAGGCATGAATAAATCAAGAGGATAATATCCTTTCCAACTAGTAACATGAAATGGTTGGATTCAGAGTTGAGCTCATTTTGGTGATGTTAAATTGATTGAAACAAGTTATTAATGGTGGTTATCATGTAAGTAAGTGACCGAATTCTCCATAATGGAATATGTCTATAGTGGATAATTTCATAAAATAGAACCCTCAAGATTTTGGTTGATATTAAGACCTAGTTAAATTTTTTATTTTAATAAATGTATTGGAGAAGATATTCCATGTTTTGGGAAATTTATAGAAATATATGTAATCTCTTTTTATTTATCATTTTGATGTGGAAGTCGATTCTGGGTGGTCTTTAATTTTGAATGAAAAGGAGAAAAATGAAATTGATACCATGTAATATAAAACATTTAATGATATTTCCATTGATAAATATTTTCTAATTTTGTTTTAATTTTAATGGAAAGGAAATTCTTGGATTTGAATAAAAAGGATGAGGATTTAATTGTCTCACATGGAGTAAATTTTACTATATTGGCTTCAAATGGACCAAATTTTTTTTAGAAACATGATAGTAAAATTAATGTAATTTATTTGGTATTGAAAACAAGTTTATGAAGGATTTTAACTACTTGTGTGTTGGAATTTTATGATGTAATTTCTTGATGTTTTGAACAAGTATAAATGGAGTTAATTGAGTTTTATAAGAAGGAGAATAATTGATCCATGTGGAATAAAATATGGAAGAATCCATCAATTAAATCTTAAAGTAACAAAATTAAACATCCTTCTTGTGATAAATGTGGTAAAAATAATTCCAATGAATGTCTTATGAGAACATGAAACTATTATCAGTGTAAAAATGTTAAGACATCTAGCTCATGATAGCAGTGAAAATAGAAATGGAAGTAACTACACCAATGATGAAAATTTGGAATTAAAGTATTTTAGTTTTGATTAGATAGACCATTACTAATATACATGTTCAAATAAAAGTTTAAAGGAAAAAATTATTAATATCCTATAAATAAAGATATCTAAAATTCATATATTGTTATATCAGAAGATTAATAAACTAAAAATGAAATATAATAGGTATGGATTATTTCAATCTCTTTTCTTTTGTTTGAAGTAAGAAAATTGATTAGATAATTATTAATGAATCTTAGTACATGATTAATATTTGTGATTATAGGAAAGAAGTATCAATGAATAAGATCAAAAATATTTGTTAAATCTTTATAAATAAATTTGATTGATTAAAGTGACAACTATAACATCC
Organism: Viscum album; assembly: GCA_963277665.1. Taxonomy (NCBI): domain Eukaryota; kingdom Viridiplantae; phylum Streptophyta; class Magnoliopsida; order Santalales; family Viscaceae; genus Viscum; species Viscum album. Next base: position 2,015,352,704 of record OY728157.1, read on the forward strand.
TGGATCCAGATGCCACTAAACTGGTGTGCCATACCAAGTTGGAAACATGGCCTCAAGTGCATTTCCCCAAATTCCATAGGTTGTCGACTTGTATTGAGGGCCTAGATAGTGATATGGGGGAAAAACACACTCATTGATAGCGGGTAAAATAATAGAATAATAATATACAATAGTGGAATGATTAAGAATCATCACAAGACATAAAATGGTCTCATGCTTTCTTACCCCAAAATAGTTTCTCAGGTTCCTATAGAAGTGAACATTCCATTATCAATACCTAAAAAATTATAATCTATTTGGTTCTAAAGCTTGATCCAAATAGGGTGTGGGAAATAAATCCCAGTAGGCAACCACCAAGTATCAATGCCTATCTGTTAGTGAAGATATGCAACTAGTAGTGTACAAAAGGAAAAGTAGTAAACTTCGAAGTACTCAAAGTAAACAATCCTACAAGTCCTTTTTTCAATTTTCATTAATTATGTTCAGTTTAACCATTTAATTAAATTGAATTTCATTAGTCTTGATATCCAGACATAGCCCATCAATCCACTGTATAAAGAATAATCAACAGATACCTCAGAAGGCTATCTAAATAAATAAAGTGAAGACTGAATCCAAGCTTGTTCTTTGGCTTGGAAGACACATCATATGTCATCACATTTCAATAATCTATTCATCATCTTGATATAATTCAAAGAAACCCCTTCCCAAAATCATAACCAATCATCGTCCTCAGGCATAACTAATCCTCACCCACAGGCAAAACCAATTCTCTCCCATAAGCATAACAAATCCTTGCCCATAGGAACGACCAATCAATCAGGTTCAAGCCCGGTATATGAGAATTTTAGTATAAAAAACACATGTAAATTACTCTATTACATGTTTAAAATATAACAAATAACTCGGTAATCATATATATTTTAAGCAATAAGTGAATTAAACTTTCACAATGATTAAAGGATAATTGGAATAACTTGGGAAAAGGAGAAAATCACTAATCCCAAACCCTTTAATCAAAATAATCAAAATTTACCATAATTTTAATTGCAATATAATTTTAATTCATACCTAACAACCCAATAAGGTAAAACAAGGAATTCCTCATCGGGAACGTTGGTGAAACGTCCATAAACTCCATTCTATGGGAGCGCACCCACGGGGTGGCCTGTAATCAACCCAACATTCTCAAACATGATTAACTTAATTTAATTCATGACATGATCATCATTAGGTAACAACACAGGTCAATTTACATTCAAGGTTACACCCTAAACTTGTTCTAACAACACTACAACACATATGAATAACTTTACATTAAGTGAACGACACAAGACCACCTACCTCGTCATAGTACAACTCTCATCATTCAGTGTTGGGATTTAACTTAACCTAGAATGGAGTAGATCTATAAAATGATGATAAATTATCAGCCTTAAATAACTAGATTGAGAAAATAAATCATAATTAAAAGCTCATGTGTAATCAATTTCTCACCGATTAGGTTCAAATGCAACTGATGGTGAAGGAATCAGGGTTCAGATGATCAATCGAGAAGAAAAATCAACCTTGGAAACACTATTCATGAACCCAGATGAGCCCATACTATTTTCACAAAAAGATTATACTTCCTGATTTAATCAATAAAAAAAGTACAATATATGTACTTGACACTACATGTCATGTTCGTACAAATTATGGCCCGAACATTTTGTGGTCGTGTACCGAGATTACATGGAGTATAGCCTTACATACATGGAATATACCTATAAGTACAAAGTGTGTACTTCCCAGTCATGTCATGTAACAGGCTTGCAGCTAGCCCCTGATCTCTCTTCCCCCATTTTCATAAGTATAAACTGAAAAAGAATGATTCGTTCCACAAAGGAAGAACCACATTCTTCCAAAACCCCCCTTAAAGAAATTTGGCCCTGAATTTCCCTTCCAAGGGTGAGAAAGAAAAATATGAGAATAACTCCGGCCACTATGATCATACAATAGCCTCCCTCTCCCAAGTATCATTCTAAACTCATCCATTCTTCCATAGAACCCATACCAAAGAATAGACCATCCATAGAGAACCTTCGTGCTACGATCTAGAATACGAATGGGATACTTCTCCAAGGATGCATCTTCCTACAACTTCACTTCCTTTGGCTAAAAGGTGTGAGACATGTCTAAAATGTAACGTCACAATTGAGAAACATGGAAGATGCTATGCAAAAAAACCATACCTCTAAGGTAACTAAAATTAGTAGGTAGCTGGCATGACCCTCTACAGAATCTCAAATCTCGGAGAATTCTTACCCTATCTTTCGATTCTCTTTGTCCCAATGTTATTGAAAAATTCAAGAAAAATCAATCCATGACCTAAAACACCAGAGGTATTCTGTTGTGATTGATATAAAATTTTTGACGAGACTGTGCAGTAGCCATAAGCTTGTGAATCAAATGGACATTCTTTTATGTCTCCTACAAAATATATGGTCTACGTAAAGCTACCTCACCCACCTCCAACCAACATAGGGGTGATCAAGATGGCCTACTGTTCAAATACTCATAAGTATGATCTCTATAGTCTCATAGAAATTGTTATTAGAGGAAAATTTAACAAGGGTAATATGCTTCTCCCAAGAGCCCCCAAAGAATAGGATGCAGGTTCACAACATTTCCTCCAGTACCTGTATCGTATGCTATGACTAACCATCAGTCTGAGGGTGGTATGCTATGATCAGAAGCATGTGTGTACCCGACACCCTCTAAAAAATATTACAAAAATGAGATGTAAAGAGAGAGTCCTTATCTAAAATGAAAGAACAAAGGACCCCATGACATCATACCACCTCATGAATATACAGATTCTCAAGCTCATCATCTTAGAATCTCTCCATGATCAGTAAGAAGTGAGCGACCTTCATAAGTCTGTCAACCACCACCGACAATGAATCATTACCTCGAGGTGACCATGGTAAACCTTTCATGAAATCCATCGCGACATCATCCCAAGACCATTTTGGGATAGGTAACTACTTCAAAAGATCGTATGGACACTGATATTCCACATTCACATACTGATAGGTGGAAATACTCATAACAAAACCATCCACCTCTCTCTTCAAACCTGACCACTAGCAGAGACAGTGAATGTCACAGTACTTCTAGGTAACTTCAGGATGCACTACCCAAGTTGAAGCATGAAACTCCCACATCAACTCCTTACGTATGTCAACTAGAACCCAAAACTGTCCATGGATTTGGAAGATCTCATCATCACCTACCATCCAACCAAGAGATGGATCCTCACCTGCTACACTCTCCCGCAGGACTCGGTCCTCAGAATATGATAGCTCTCTCATCATTACATTATCTAGGATGGTATAAGTTATAGTTAAAGATGAAAGGAATTTCCATCCCCTGCTTTCTTGCACCTCAAAATGCATCTCATAAAATAATTCCATAAGCTTCAAATCGCTAATAGCCTTCTACACTTCCTATATCTGAGTCCAACTACTTTGTGCATTATCTACTTCATTACCTTTTCCAGGAAAGAAGGAAAGCTCAACGTCGAAGGACTGATGGTATTCCACCCACCATCACTACCTATGTTTTAGATCATGTTGAGTAAAAATGTAATAGATAATTTTATGGTCTATGTACACAATAAAATGATCCCCCCCAGAATGAAATGTCTCAAATAGTGTAAGGTAAGAACAATTATAGCTAACTCGAGATAACTTATCAGATAGTTTCTCTCATGTGGTCTCAACTTCCATGACCCGTACATAACAAATTTTCCCCCCATCATATTCATTAATCCCAGCCTGATACCTAATGTGTCACAGTACATAGTGTAAATCCTATCTGGCTCTGGAAAAATCAGTATTTGTGCTGATGTTAATGTCTCTTGCACCTTCCAAAAGGCTTTCTCTCAAGAATATGACCATACGTAATTCACAACCGTATTTTTAAATCCATTCATCGGTGCATCTAAGTGTTATAAGTCCTATATAAAATTACTATAGTAACCAAAAATCCATATAAAACTCCTCACCTCTATGATGTTCTTGGGATGATCCATGGTAACTACTGTTCTCACCTTCTCTGGGCCACTAATACTTCTATTTCTGAGATGACATGACCTAGGAAGTGAATATAGTCCATCTAGAAGTGGCACTTGTAGATATTAGCATATAACTGAATCTCTCTCAGTGTACTCAAAATAATATCAATATGTGTGGAATAGTCATGTCAATTATTAGAATACACCAAGATGTCATCCATGAAAACCACCACAAAAGAATCCACGTAAGGATTGAACATTTTGTTTATCAGGTCCATGAAAGCCGCTAGAGTCTTCATGAAACCAAATGGAATAACCAGATACTCATATAGAACATACCTGATACAAAATGTGGTATGAGGTATGTTTGAAGACCGAACACATACCTAGTGATATCCTGATCTTAAGTCGATTTTCAAGAATACCCAGCCTCCTCAAATCTAATAAAAATGGTCACAAATCATTGTTAAGAGATATTGGTTTTTAACCGTTAGTTGGTTCAATTTTTTATAGTCCACGCATTTCCTGGGGGTACCATCCACCTTCTTTACAAAAAGGACCAGCAAACCCCATAGTGAAGTACTGGGTTTGATAAAACACTTTGCCTCTAAATACTCTAGCTACCTCTTGAGATCCTTCATCTCTATCATATCCATACTATAAGGAGGAATGAATATCGGTGTAGCTCATGGAATGAACTTGATAATGAACTCCAACACTCTTATAGAAGGTAACCCTGAAAAGTAGTCTCGGAAAACATCCCTAAAATGGTAAACCACTTGAAATAAATCTATCTAACGTGTTCCCTAGTCATCTAGATATAAACTAGAAATATTTTATATCATCCCACTCAACCCACAATGCTCGGGTCCATCTCGGCCTTCCTGTACATCCCACTCACCCTTGTATAGAAATGATCTACCCTCTGGTGACGTAAAACCCACCCTACTGCGATAGAAATCGACATAGGATTGAAAAGAGACTAACCAGTCCATTCTGAGTATAACATCAAATCACGTCATCTCTAAGACATAGAGATCCCAAAATAATTGATACCCACCAAACTCAAGGGGGAACTCCTTACACTGATGCACACCTATTGTCCTTATCCTTAAAAGACTGTCTAGTGTCATAGCATCATTAGAAGAGAAAACACATAGCCCAAGGCTCTCTACAATAGGAAAAAATATAAAACTATGTGAATTCCATGTATCAAAGAGTGAAGAAGATAAAAATGAGGTGTCTAGAATAGTACCAATGACAGTAGAAGGTCTTAGATTCTTCTTCTGCTGGGTCTATTATACTATATAAGTCTAACCCATACCACAGCCTTGAGACACTGCCCGACTATCCTGAGCTGACCCACCCTACTATCACTAAGATATTGGTGTCTGACTACTATGGATACAACCACCACCTAGTCCTGAATGACTCGACATAGTCTAATTACCTGACTTGTGAGAAGCTTCAGACCCTTCTCATGAATGTGGAGTCGGTGAAAAACCCCTCTCACTAGATGTTGCTGGAAATGCCATATAGTAGCGCTATAAATATCCCTTCCTGATGCAAGATCGATAATTAACAAGGTCTATCAGGCATTGTGGTCTCATATTCCCAACTCTACCACATTGATAACTCCTCGCATCACTACTGGAAGAAACATTATGACTACTCTTATCCCCATGAGAAAGCTCTATACGGCATTTCTTTCCCCCAGTCGAGAGAGTACTATATCTCAGTGTCAAACTACCCTGATTCGCATCTCCATCTTCCCATAGATTTTGCTCAGAAATCAGTTCTTGATTCACAATGGCATATAAAATAGGAAACATGAAAACCTTCACCTGTTATTGGATGTCATACCTCATACCATACTTGAATCGTCTAGACCTCTATGAATTTCCACCCATCAGAATATGTGTGAATTTATGATGCTCAGTGAAATGGAAGAGTATTCCATCACTAAAAGAGCGCCCTTCTTCAGATGCATGAACTCCTGGGCTCTATCATCCCTCAGAATCTTGGGAAAATATTATTCATAGAAGAACATCTGGATATATCCACATGCATTGTCCTAATGATGCTCTGTCTATGTGATAACATCCCACTAACTCTTTGCGGAATCACACAGTATATAAGTATCGATCTTGACCCTCCTCTCAAAAAGGAATATCCAAATGATTAAAGATCTTAACCATGGACTCCATCCATGAATATATATCCTATGGTCCTCCATCCCATGAAAAAGTAGGTGGATGCTGCTGATGGAATACTCTTTTCAGTTCTTCCATAGATGTAGGAGGCTGAGGTACTCCTTGGAAGGTCTGTATCAACCTCAGGAATCCTTCATGGAACTATACATATAGAATTGTGTCTGTCATAAGAGATGGTTTCAAAAATATCATGATTGGAGGATCCAATGGTGTCCCATAGACTACCACCTTCAAGGTGTGCTCATATTCACTCTCCTAGCATAAAAATTGAGGTCATCATGGTGGAATGTCTCTGTGAAGTTCAGCACACACACCTCAATGTAATATTATTTATCAACGTACATAGTTCAAGAATGAAAAAACTAAACTTGATAAAGAAAATTATCTAATTTTCACAAAAGCTGAGTACATGTTTTGTAGGAATCACACATGGAATTTACACATAATCCCTTACATGGTCATGTAGTTATTTCTGTCTAGGCGTGTAAACAGCCCAGGTAAACTGCGTGCCATCCCGACACATGGTGTGTCCCTTTAAACTCTCACATGGGCATGTATATCCACCTTTTTTGTCATGTAAAAGTTATAGGTACATGGTGTGTCAGGCTGAAACACATTGTGTGCTCGGGTCTTCCCGCCTTGCCATGTACTTTTACATGGCCAGAGCTACATGGGTCTACCTATGTAAAACTACATGGGGTGTAGATATGGTAGACAATGTGTTTTTATAGAAAAATAGAAAACTATGTTATCTCACATATGGTCAGTGACACCATCATCCATAACATGGTGTGTACTCAGAGTACACAACTTGTACTTGGAAAACTTCTTTTATTCCCAAAGAGAAGAACACATGGCATGTGTTTACAGGACCACACATCGTGTTGTCTGGGTTTTTGAACAGTAAACATAAGAAACATCCCAAAAACCCTTGTTTTTTCAAAATAAATCATCTGTGTTCCTTGTTCCCATCTGTGGTGGCCCGCACTCTTCGTGAATGAAATCTTGGAATCTACATATAACACATAACAACCAAATTTATATCCCAAGTCTAAAATGTGATCCACTAAATTATGATCAAATAGGGCCTATATTTCTCAAGAATCATCATTTGGCATCCATCTAATTCAATCATAACACGTTTCAATACACCTTTCACAAAAGAATTCATATCTATCGGGGGACCTATCACAACGGTATGAATATCTAGCACAACATCTATCACAATAACATGCAATTAATAAATATTTTATATGGAATATGAAGAATGACTGACATTTTATTTCTAACAAGTTCATATATGATGCATGAGATGGAATACCCTCATCTCATTGGGTTGCAACAAAATATAACCACAATGATATCAATAATAATTGTAAAAAATAGTTGTGTCACGCAACGGTGAAATTGAATCAATTATAATTGCTCAAAATCCAAAAATTACAATTTTGTTTGAGGCAATTTAGATTTCCCCTATACAGGAGGTAGCTACTCTTGGGCACAGATAATTACAAAACTCTATTTCCTTCTGATCCCTTTATAATGTTTCCAAAAAGTAAGAAAAACTAGAAATGAATAACCGCTAATAACACTTTGTAACATCCTTGATTTAGATGTCGCTCAACTGGTTCCCCATATTCTGTTGGCCACATGGCTATAAGCACATTTCCCAAAATTCCAGAGGCTGCCGAGTCATAGAGAGGGCCTAAGGTTTGGTAGTGCAGAAACTATTCCCTCATTGGAAGACTGTAACATAGTGGAATAATAATATACAATAGAAAAATCATTAAACATGATATAACTGAAATAAACAGTGGAAAATTAATAAGATGAATAACCAATAATCATGCAATACAAAAGATGATGCAGCATGTCACAGGTTCTTGAAAAGAAACCAAAAAAGGTACACTATAAGAATCCACAATATAAATTCCAAAACCAAAGGAAACAAATTAAACTAAGTATAATCACAAGTCACGACTCTATCCTATTATTTCTTTCTCATAAAGAGTATCTCAATTACCTATAGATAGGTGATTTCCCTTATTGACACCTGTAACAATATAATCTATTTGTGTCAAAAGCATTATCCAAACAGGGTGTGAGAATTAAATCCCACTAAGCAACCACCAAAGATTTGTGCCTATCTATCAGTGAACATATGCAACAAGTAGTTTACAAAAGGAAACAAAGTAAACTAGAAAGTACTCAAAGAAAACAATCATACAAGTCTTGTTTTCTATTTTCATTCATTATATTCATATTAACTCTTCAATTATATTGAATTTCATAATTCTCATGATCTGAACTAAGCCCATCATTCCCCCTTATAAAGAATACACAATAGATACCTTAAAAGGATATCTAAAAAAATAAAGTGATGATTGAATCCAAGCTTCTACTTTGGCTTGGCAGATGTTTCATATTTCTTTCCATTTAAATAATCTATTCAAAATCTTGCCTAAAAAATAGAAAAACCCTTCCCATAAGAATATACAATCATCACTCTGAAGCCTAACTAATCCTCACCCATAGGCATAACCAATCCTCACCCAAAGGCATAAAAACTATTCACCCACAGGAACAACCAATCAATCAGGGTCAAGCCTGGAATATCAACATTTTATCCTAATATACAACACATTTAAATTAAATTATTACATGGTTAACATATAACAACTCATGTGGGAATCATATATATGTCAACTAACAAGTGAATTAAACTATCAGAAGTCTTAAATGATAATTTTCATAACACGAGGAAATGGGGAAATCAGTAATCCCAAACCCTTTAATAAAAACAATCACAATTTACCACAATTAAAATTACATTATATTTGTAATTCATACTTAACAACCTAATATGGGAAAATAAGGCATGCCTAATAGGAAACCATATCCAGATGAACCTAAATGGTCATTCCAAGGGAGTGCACCCACACGGGGGCACTTAATCAAATCTAAATGATCAAACATTATTAACGTAATTTAATTCATGACTTAATCATAATTAGGAGACAATAAGGGTTAATTTCCATTCAAGGTTACACCCTAAACGTGGTATAATGGAGAGAAGACACATATGAACAATGCGACATTGAGCTAAAGGCATAATACTACATACCTTGTTGTAGTAAGACTCTCCTAGTCCAATATCAGGCTTTTATTCAACCAAGAATAGAGTAGATCTACAAAATGATGATAAAATCCCAAACATAAATAACTAGAATGAGAGAAGAAATTAGAAGGAAAGGATCAAGAGGAATACAATTCTCAGTGTTCTTGTTCAAATGCAACTAACGACGAAGGAATCAGGGGTTGGATGATCAATTGGGAAGATATTGACACTGCTTCTCGTGAACTAGGATGAGCCATTACCTATTTTCACAAAAATAATGCTACTGCTGAATTAAATCAATAAAAAAGTACACTTCTTGTACTTAAGACTACACACTGTGTACGTACAAATTATGGCCCAACCATTATATGACCCTGTACTGGGATTACATGGAGTATAACCTTATATGCACAGTGTGTACCTATTAGTACACGACGTGTCTTTCCCAGTTACATCGTATAATAGGCTTATATCCAACCCATTAACCTCTTTCCACCATTTTCATAAGTACAGACTAAAAAGGAAATATTCATACCTCAAATGAAGAATCGGGTTCTAATAGCTATATATAGGGTTTCAATAGTAATGATGTAGAGGTATTTTATTAAAGGAGTTATAAGATGTATTAATTATCAGAATTTCAAAAGCATAGATAAAATTTGTAGGTTTCATGTGATTTTTATGCAAAGGTGATTAATGATATTCTAAGAGACATTTTACTGGGTTTTAATAAATGATTGAGGTATATGTCACCCTTAGGTTTATCATGTGGTTTACTAGGAAGGTTATTTGTTAATAATGTTATTTTATTGGGGATAAAAAAATAACTAATTGATATTTCCATGGATTTATATGATATTTGATGTTTAGTATATTATGGAAAATTTGGATTAAGTTTTATTGTATTCTTCGGAACATATGTTTTATCATATATATAACCATGGAATTAAAAAATTAATTTAGTCATTAGGTGGTTAATGTTATTTTAGAAGAAGTTCACTATATTTTTTTAACACTATAGGTATAAATTTATATGATAAAACTTTTTATGGTATATGATTTTATTTCAAAGTAGTTGATATTAATCGAGGAATAAACATTGAGTTAACTATTGGACACATATATTATTTATTTGTGGATTTATGGTGATTTTGGTTTTTATGGAAAGGAGTACCATATTTTAGAGATTATATGATTATGACATATACATTTTTGGTATGTGAATTTATGACTGATTGATGTTTTTTATAGACAAATATTAAGTTTATTTTGGATGAATAAGTAATCAAATCATTCTAATATTTGGGTTCCAAATTTGGTTTGGAATATTTTAAGAATTTTCAGGGGTAATTTTTTTGGAATGATTTATGTTGAACATTGGGTGTTATTGTTGAGGTTTTTAAGATTACTCTATTATTTATTATAATGATGTTTTATTCGTATTTGATATTATCTCAACTTGTGCTAACAATTTTGGTTTTGGATAATGGATAGAAAAAGGAGGAATAAATTTTCATCCTTTTTTGGCCTTATGTTCCATTAAAATCTAATTTTAGTGCTTCAAGTATAAATAAATCATCATGGTTTTTTATCATCTAGAATATAAGGTGTAGTAGATATTGAAAACATCTCAAAACACAATCAAATAATGAAATCAACTTATGGTTTGGAAATAAATCAAGTAAGTATATTATCTATTACTATCTATCTCAATGTTAAAATAATACATTAGACTCAATTAAGAGAAATATGATTTTATCGAGACCTAAATGGAAAAAATCGCTCAACTATCAAAGTATACTTTTTCAAACTCATTCATAAGTATGGGTCTCATAATGGTAAAAAAATGGTTTATGAAATATTATGGAAATGATAAGTTACCAATTCTTAACATATAAATTAATTTTCTTTTCAAATGTAAATTCAAATTATTTTTATTAAAATATCTGTATTTTTACTTACATATATTAATCTTCCATTCTATATTTCTTCTATTTTCAACTTTTTAAGGTCCTATTATTAGGGATAATTTTAATATTAAAGATTTTTTAAGTCCAATTACAATCCTCTGAATTTATTCTAATTTTTAAACCATTTTCCATCATACAATAGGTAAAAATAACAGGAACAAAATTTCTTTAGGGTTGGGGAGAATGTAACACCCTATAATTTTGGTATGTATTACTTTAAATAAATATCTTGTTGAATATCATACGATATATACAACACATGACTAAAGTGAATAATAATTTATTAAAATTAAATTTAATCATTAATAATTTATTATTATATAGTGTTTAAAAAAATAAATTAGCACTCATTGGTAAATTATATGTAATAATGATGAAAATATGTTAGATTTAAAAGGATCATTTGTATAGAAAAGTGATTTTTATTTTAATTTAAAAGATAAATTTATGAATTTTAGAATATCCACTTGAAAAAATTAACTTAAATTTTTAATTAATAATTTCACAAATTATTTTAGATTTATTCTATAGCTTTTTCTAAAATAGTTGATTTTTTGGTGAATAGTGAAAAATGACGATTTTATAAATACTGTCATTTTTATGACATTATCATGATATAATAATAAATTAAATATTTATGAATCCATTTTACAGTACCAAATATATATTTAATATGTAATATAATTCATTTAAAAATACAATATCTAACTTATAAATTTATATTTGAAATTTTGGAAATCTAAGTATTGTTTTTATTCGAATAAAAAGCATTTTTGGTTCTTCATTTTTTAATAATTTTTTAGAAGTTTAATTCTTGTTTCAAAAGATTTTAAATTCAAGAAAATATCATTTTATTTAAATAAATACAATTAATTTAATTGAAGTTAATAATATACTTTATTTTGGCATGAAATCATTTTTATACTTAAAAATATTATTTATAAAAAAACTGAGTTTCAGTGAATTTTAAAAACCAAGGTTAATAGTGATTTTTACCACTTTTATAAAATGAATCATAAATTTGTTTTCCATTTTTGGAATTATCATGTTCAAATTTTGAAATGATTTCAGTTTCATTTATCTCCGTAATAAATTATTACCATGGTAAAAGGTTGTCACATCTGTAAGAGTTAAAAATTTTAGGGGTTTAAAATAATATATAAGGATTAAAATATATCTAAAAATGTTATTAATACAATTTTATGATTTCATTTAGACCTTAAATTATACTATATTTGAAATTGGGCTAAATTGGAGACACTTTCTCTAAGAAATACAATTATTATATTTTAAAGTTCTTAATAATTATAAGGGTATAATTTCTATTGCTTAGAAAAGGGAACCTAAAATACTCACTTAAAAAAATTGAGACCTTTATATAAATTAAAATCTAAAAACAAAACCTTCCTAACTCTCCAACCGACATCTTAGAGGTCCAGGTTTCATTGAAAGTCCAATCCTATAATGATTATGTTTTAATCCAAAAAAAGATACCCAAGGAGCATGTATATGTCTTAAATAAACTATTTAATGTTTATTTCTTATTATAACTCATTAAAATATATTATTACTATCCCAATAAAAATAAATAATAATAATTATTATACATAATTATATTATATTGATGAAACTACTATTTTATGTCCCTTTCCATCTCATGAAAAATGAAAACGCCGCTCCTACATTCCTGGGTAATACCACCTCAACAAATACATGCTTTTAATTTTTCATCACCACCTTACATTGATGGATATAAAATAAATTTAATGGATATATTTTTTATCCATTACATAATTATGATTTGGTAAAAATAAAATATTATCTAACTTCTTACCCTCTCATCCGTTGGAAAATTTAAATGTTGCTCATGCATACATGTGGACTACCGCCTCCACTAAGGAATGTAATCCATTTTTCATTTCCTACTCAAATGGATAATCGTACGAATGGATTAAATGGTTAAATTTTAAATTTATAACATTAATATTATTCTATAAATTTAAACCATTATCCTATTTATATCATTTTCGTTCATTGAAAATATTAAAACCTCACTCTTGTGTACGTACAGACTACAAACTCTATGAACGACGTATCTTATTTTTCATTAAATCCTTACATAGATGATTTTAAAAGTGTATTTGATGTCTAAAAATTATAATTATTAATTTTTTTGACTTTAGACATGATGGAACCTTGACTGCTTTGAACACTATCAACACACCCAAATTGTTTTGGACTATATGACCTTAAAATGTCCAACAACAAACTAACTAGTTTAGTAACTAAATAAAACATGATATAAGTAAAATAAAAGGAAAAATGTAGAGGAATGAACATTAAATTATTTCTTAATATATAAAATAATTAATATAATTTTATTATTATAGAAATTAAAATATGTATGTAGAGATTCGTGATTCGTGGTAACATGTTTTTATTTTAAAACTTATTGTAAATGTTTTTAACTATTTCTCTTTTATATCCCTATTCAATAAAATGTTTTAGTAATATTATTATTTTAATAGAAAATAGTATTAAATTTCATTTTAATGTACTTTTTAATTTATTTAAAATGGATTAAAAATATAATATTTTTAATTTTTACTATATGATTTATTTTGGACTTTCGTTATAAAATTTCAAAAAGCATATTTTTTAACAGTTACCACATGACTTAATTTTAACTCCATCATTATCTTAATTAATTATAATGATACATATAAAAATTTTCAATTATTTTTGATTGAATATATTATTAGCATCATTCTAATATTTTGTAGTTTTTATGTTTTTCAAAAGAAAATGATATTTTTCACTTTTTTATGAGATAACTGTAAGTTGTTTTTCTTATGGTCTAAAACTCCAATTTTATTGTTTTTATGATGAAAATTAAATATTTTATGTGTTTTATTCATGTTATGATTCCTATATTTTTTTTTTAATATGCCGAATGTGTCTGATATTACCCTCCAAAGAATTGGGTAATGATATAGTCTCCAATAGTAGACACAAGGGAATTTAACCCTTAAGGTTGTTCCTTTATAAGGATGATTTTAATTATGATATAAAGATTAAAAATCAAGGTACTGACGTTTTTTTTATACTTTCATATCATTCTTTTTGGAATTATTTTTATTTAATATGGTAAGAAAATGATCATATAATTTTAAAATAATGTTTCTAATATTTTAATGGTGAAATTTTTGTTTTCATGTAATGAATTAATGTTTTTAAATAAACCATCATGAATTATGATTTTTCATTTTTTCATGGTACAAATTTTATATGAATTTTTTTAAATACAATTGGATTCATGAGTGAGTTAATGATTTTTTGAGATCAATTTTTAGTTTTAAAAAAAGGACAACTTATTTATGGGTTTTCATTATTTTCAAAAAGGTATAAATAGTTTTCCATTATATTTATATCCCTTAATATGATTTCTTTCTCATTACATGTTTGAAAATATTTTTCATAGCACCTAAGGATGTGTTGGAATTTTAACATTGTCAATTGTGATAGGTCTTGGAGGAAGAAAACCTATCATGAATGAAACATGAGTGTAAACATAAGAACCTGTTTTTATGGAACAACATGTAAATGATGTGGAAGTTTCCACTTTTTTATGTAATGGTTCTCCAAATTCTCTAAATCTATAAACTAAAAAATACATAGAAATTTAATAAAGTGAAACCCTTGTTAGAAATATTGTAATTGTGGGTTGATTTTTTTTGGGTTGTCATAGTTAGTATGAATTCATCATGGAAAAAATATATTTTTTAACATTGGATCTGGTTGTATGAGTCTTGTTTTTTTTATACTATATATATATAATTATTTTTCTGGTTTCTAGGAGGGTTTTAGAGACCGATATGAACACTATATGCTTATGGTTTGGAGGATCTATGGATGTTTTTCTTTAAGATTTCCCTTTGTACTATTTTACCTTGGATATTTTATTTTTACTATTTGACATGCTTAATTCGATGTTGGTTATTTCATTTTTATTAAATGGTGTTTATTTATGGTTTTATACTTTTTTCCAAATATTATTGAGTGTAATGCCTCCCACTATATGATTTAAAATCTTGTTGATGGTCTCTAACCTGGGGCCTATTAGAGGTAGAATTTGAGGTCACTCGATCTCTCTCTTTTTTTCTATCCCAGGAGGGGTACCTGTGGATATATTTATATTTATATGGTTTTATATTTTTATATATTTTTTATTTTTCACACCAATTTGAAATAATCTATTTTTTTGACATAGACTTGTATAGGGTTCATTTACTTTTTTATTTTCTTTCACCACTAACACATGACACCCCATATTGTTTTTGTATTTATATTCATCTTTTAAATTTATTGTAACATATAAAAAAATAATGTATAATTTTATTTTTATGATACATTTATTTCATAAAAAAAATATTATTTTACCCCATTAATGAAAATGAAATATCATAAAAAATGAAATTTATTTTAATACATATATAATAAAAATAATATTTAATTTCTGATATTTTTTTAAAAAATAATATGGAATTTACAAAATTAAAAATTTAACATATCAAAAGTTTTTATTTCATTAAAAATTTTATTTATTTATTTACTTATCTTATGTTCAATTTATTTAATCTTTTACCTATGTTGAATTTTATTTATTTATATTAAATATATACCTGAAGAATTATTTATAAAATTTATATAACTTTATATAATAGATGAAAAATTCTTAAAAAATTACCTAGAAAGAATTACATAATTTTATAAAACATATAAATTTATTATTATTTTTAAATAAGACCAAAAACACTAATCATATTTATTAATTTTTTAACTCATAAAATTTTTTTATCATAAAATGATGTTTATCATCATGAGATAAATTTTATTTTCTATAATAAATCATTTAAATAAAAAACTAAATATTTTATTTTTCTATGAAATATTAATTGCACACTATTAGGGAGGAAAACTATTTTCTATAATAATATATTCCATAAAGAAATATTTTTTTAAATAAATTTATATTTTATAAGGAATAAGTTAAAATTTATTTTCATATAATATTATAAAATTTTGTTCCAAAACAAAAATAATAATTTTATTTTCACACATTTATTTCATAAATAAATAAATATTATTTCGTTTAATTTTTTTAAATATACTTTTACTTTTTAGAAAAAATAAGCAAGTAAGTTTTTTTACATTTGATCTTACCTCATCATTGAGATAAAATTCATTTAAAGGTATATTTTCATAAAGAATATTCAAATATTTAATTTTTTATATAAATTTTAACTCATGTATTCAGTGTGATAAAATTTAATTGATAAGTTACGAAAAAATAAATTTAATATTAAAATAGTTGTTTTAATTTTACAAAAACAAATATAAATAAAATTAATTTCATTATGATATAACTTTCATGTATAATGATATATTTTTGGAAAATGAAATTTATCTAATATGTGAGATTAGATAAATTTTATACACTAGGTTATATATTTACATAAATAAAATTCATGTCATGTATGAGATGATAAATTTATTTTATAATTATATAAATTTTCAAAAAAATCGGATGTATCAGATGAGATAAATTTCATGAATAATGTTATATTTATTGTAAAAAATTTATCATAGGTATAAGATAAAATTAAAGTTATATACAATTTTATATCATTAAAAAATGAAAATTTTACATTTATGAAATTTGATAAATGCATGAACTATTTCATAACTTTTATAAAATAAATTTTATCTCAAATACATGGTTAGATAATTATTTTGAATCATATTGTATCTTTTAAGAAATGAATTCTATCTCACACATAAGATGAGGTAAATTTTACATACCATGATATATATATATAAATATATATTTAAAAATATAACATATATGATATGAGATAATTTTCAATTACAATTATAAAAATTTATACAATAAATTTTTTCTTATATATGATGTAAGATAATTTTTAGGAAAAATTTTATATCATTTAAAAAATGAAATTTATAACATGAATGGAATGAAATAAATTTTATATAAAAATATTAAAATTAGAAAAAATAAATTTATCTCATTTATTGATTGAAAAAATTTCATTTAAGCCTTATATATTTTAAAAAATTAAATTTATGACATGTATGAAATGAGATAAATTTCAAAACAAATTATGTCACTTTTATAAAATGAAATTTAATTCTTGTATGAGATAACATAAATTTCACACGCTAAAATAAAAATTTATTTCATTTATTAAATGATATAAAATTAACATGAAAATATTCACCTTTTATAGATTAATATTTATCTCATGCTCTTGTTGAGATAAAATTTTAAATATTATGTTATATAATTTATAAAATGAAATGTTTATATTATATAAAAATAGTTACCATTATTGTATAATCCTATAACTTTTACAAAAACAAAATATCTCATGTACTATATGCGATAAATTTCAATTATAATGTTATATATTTAAAAAATGAAATTTATCTTCTGTAAGATGAGTGACATATGATGACCACGGTAAAGGGAAACTAATGTCGTTTAGAAAACTATAAAACACCCAATGTGTATCATATAAACTTACCATAGGGATTATTTTCTCAAAGAGGATTTGTGTTCAAAAATTATGTTCACTTCATTTAATATTTTATATTTTTACAATATTTTAGGTTTTTGTGATTTTAATTTTTTTTAAGAAATTGATATAAAGAAGTGTTGTGATGATGATAATGAAAAAATAAAATTTCTGGTGGTAAAATAAATTTGAGAAATAATTGATGAATGAAATGTTAGTGGGTGTATGAAATGTATGTTTGAAATAACTAGAATCCCTTTGGGGGATTCACCTCAAATTGGTCTGTCATTTATATTTTTAAATGAAAAGATTTTATCTCCTTCAAATATACTTAATTAAGTGGGCTTCATATATATGGAAATCCACTACACCTCATAATTTTATAACTCACATAGAAAAGAAAAATATTTAATGAAGGGAAACTCTAAATTTAAAGTGAAGAAAAAGAATGTTTTGTTTTGAGGTTTTATGGGACATTTTCGCACTCCATCTTGTAATATATCAGAGACAAAATGAAGAAAAATAAATATATGAAATTGAAAAATAAATTCTAAATTTCTCTCTCTACATTGGACATAAGAAGAATGTTATCCCTCTATAATTTTTTGTGAGATATCTTGACATTTATGGTGATGGACAATAGAAAAGTCGCTTAATGGATAAAATAATAAACATAAAATAAAGAAAAATTCACAGAACTAGGAGGAATATAACATACAACAGGTAGATGAAAGAACAATAAGAAACACAATTAAAAAAAACCACCATGATAAAGATGAATCCACAACAAAACACTAGTTAATTTGAAATTATAATTAATATTAGGGTTAAAATAATATTATAATTGGAATAATATAAAACCAAAAGTAATAGTTATTAACCCAAACCCCCTTTTATAATTTTTAAGATTAAGAAAATAAAAATTATTCCTATATGATTCTTTAACCTTTAATCATCCTCCAATTGAATATTTCTCCTCTAATTTATAATAAAACTAGTTTGAGTCATCTATGTACCTTCATCAATTATTATATTATTTTTACATATCAGATAAGAGGTGTTTCATGAAACTATTTTATAAAGCATGTGCATAGATAAATTTAGTATTGAATGGGTATATATTAGTTGAACATGTAAAGTAGGAATTCAGGAAGTATTTTGAATATAGATAGTCTTATAAGTGCACTTCTCAAGCACTTTAATATGATTATAGTTTATTCATGTATGTAAGGGATATAATATTTGTGTAGATTGGTTGAGAACATGGTGTGTGTGACTTCAAGGATGCTTCTATGGTGCAAATGGGTGCTCCAGATTCTCATAATAAATAATGAAAAAATAGATTACACTTGTATTGAATCTCAGGTTTTTCCATTTTTTGAAGAGGAAATAACTTGCCATGTCTTAATTATATAGTTATGTGTGGTGAGGTTGTGTGACTTTATACTTGTGAATAATTCAATTCTACTCTTTTGATCACGTGTAAATAGGTTTTTAAAGAATTTGGGGATGAGTGTAGATCATGTTTGTGTCTATAGGGTATCGTGGTTATGGATCTAGTATCAATTTGTACTTTTCTAGAATAACTACATGAGAGGGATCTGAACAAAAGGGTTTTTTCCTCAATGATTGTAGTTTCATGTGGTGATAAAGTGGTGGAGATTGAGACCTGTCTAATTAAATGTATTAGTTTTCCCAATAACTTAGGCTTCCCTAGTGTGGGAGGTGATCCCCCATCAAAAAACATGAAGGGGTTTCATATAGATTAATATGAATCCATACTTTAATCTACTTTCAATGAATATGAAATCAAGGTGTTATATCCCATGAAACACCCTCCCATTTCTGTAGCACCACCCAATGCTATGTCTTTTCGAGACAAACTCTTGGTTATGTGGGCCACTCATTTGGTTATCCTAGAACGGTTTTCTATACCATCAAATTTCCTATAACTAGGCATCTACATTTTGGGATGTAACTACCCAGCTCAATTAACCCATATCCATTGGTTATTTTACTGCATTGGAACAAAATACAAGGGATCACCTCCAGAAGGATCAAATAGTATAGCATTGTTGGGAGACTAGATACATATATGTTTCTCACAATACATATTAAATCATAGAGTAAAACTTAAAACATATTATGAGAACATTATTATTTATTCGTGTAAATCCATAAATTAATTAATATATTAATTCTTAGTATAATTGGGTAAGGAAAAAAATAATAAAGGGTGAGATTATATGCTCATTAATGGAAAGCATTCAATATAAGCTATCATAAAATAACTAAATCATGAATAATATGAAAACGAAAAATAATAATAAAATATTCGATATAAAATATATCATAAAAGGGGTGTAAGTCCTTGGATGATATAGAAACATAATTTATCACATGGATAATAATAATTATCTTTATAATGGTAGAATTCATAATGATAGAAATCATAATCTTACCTTCATGGCTTTTCCCTAAGAT
Organism: Viscum album; assembly: GCA_963277665.1. Taxonomy (NCBI): domain Eukaryota; kingdom Viridiplantae; phylum Streptophyta; class Magnoliopsida; order Santalales; family Viscaceae; genus Viscum; species Viscum album. Next base: position 2,015,373,145 of record OY728157.1, read on the forward strand.
ATCATACCAAAATAGGTAGGGGATATGCCAAATACCCCAACTAGTCAGTCTCATGAGATATATTAATGAATTTAGTATATATAAAGGGACCTAACCACCACTTAGTAAGGAAAAATTAATTTATCATATGAAAGGGGTGAATAAAAACTCAATACATAATTATAATAAACTTTAATATTGAAAAATTAACATAAAAAATGTTAATATTTTCCCAATTAAATAAATAGATCTATATGGTAATAATTCATAAAGATTAATTTGGTGGAATATATTAATATATTATATCCATATAAAATAATAATATTCATCAAATTATGTTGACATAGGTGAAATTGCATTAAAAAAATCACTAGAAATTTTCATCAAGAAAAACAATTTTAATTTTGAAATCACTTATATTAAAATTGAAAAATTCCCAAAATGTTAGGAAAAACAATTTCATTGAAAAAACCCCATTAAAATTTTTAAGGGAATCTTCCAGTGAAATAATAGTCATGAAGGCAAGAAAAGTCATTCTTGTGATAAGCTTTAAAACATATATTCCATTCAAACATTTTTTAAAAAGTGTTTCATTTGGAAAATGGAAATAATATTCCCTTTAAAAATTTATATAGAAATTAAAACCTAGGTAAAAATGAATTAGATAAATCGTTATTTAATAGTAAAAAATCTCTTGAATTTTTTTAATTAAAATATGGACATGGATGAAAAATATTTCTAATAGAATAGAAAAACAGAGTTAGTTTTTTAATAGTATTAATTTGGTATTTTTGTTTGCCAAAGAATGTGAAAATACAACTAATACTTTAAAAACATAGAAATAACAAGTGGAAAATAAAATTTATGGGGTTTAACATAGAAGGATCATATAATTCCCCAAATGGAAACTTGAAATTAAAGAATCCCAAATAAGGATGAGATTATGAAACAAACCCTTATCTTAAGTATAATTTCTTTCGTACAAACTTTTGACCTAATTTATAATAATTTTAATTTTTTATACATATATAAATGAACCATTTAAATATTATAAAATTATATATGACCCAATAATTACATTTCAACATCTTTTTATTAATAACTCTTTATTAAAGTCATCATTTCTGAGTGTTAACTATTTCTTTTTTCATGTATGTTTCAGTTTGGTAGATTAAGTCCTTCCTTATTTCTCATGGTACCATAATATCAATATTTTTAATCATGATATAAAAATCATTTATATTCATTATATATATTTATATATAATCATTATTAAAAGGCGGACATGAAAAATAAATCACATCGCATTGTAGAGGTGGTAGTCCATACATATGCACGAGCGATGTTATCATTTTTAATAGGTGTAAAGGGTAATAAGGTAAATTATATATAATATTTATATAATAATTATTATTTAATAAATATCATAACATTAGTTCTATATTTATAACCACCAAATTAAAGTGGCGGTGAAAAATTAATTTCACAGCTACTTGGAGAAGGTATGTCGTACGTACGCATGAGTGATGAATTTTTTTTCCATTGTATGGAAAGGAAATGAATATGGGTTATTCCAGCAACATAATAACATTTATTATATGTAATATAATGATGTTATTATTTTAACATTCTTATATAATATTTTAAAGACGTATAAGGGGAAACAAAATCAAAACACTCAGTTAAAATTTATACCCTTTCTTTATAAAACTAGCCTTTACTTACACATTAATCCTTATTGGTTAGCAATTTGATGATACTCAAACCTCAACGCCCTGGGGAATAAATTTTTTAATATATTTGGATAGATATTTTTCATGATGTGTGTAATTCCCCAACCTAGATGCCACTAAATGGTTCCATGATCCGGTGGGTTAGATGGCCTCAAGCACGCCTCCTCACACACTAGAGGATTCCAACTAGTAGAAAGGGCCTAGGGTGTGTCTATTGGGAGAATTTCTCTACTTTTCAGAGTTTAAAATAGCCAAATATTATTCCATATCAACTATTTATGATGATAAATAACTGAAAGAAGCTAAATCATCTAGAAGATTGTAATAAATAAAAAATTCTAAGGGAAATATCTTGTACAAAATGATATTTCATTTAATATCTATAAAAAGTTTTAAAATAGGTATATAGATATCCTATATAATACATTAATAAAAATTTCAAAGAATAAAAATGACTATCTGAGTTGGCATCGCAATCCTAGATCAGTCCTCTGATCCCATGCTCCTAACTATAGCAAAAATAAAACATCATATTGTGGGAACTTTACCTTATTCCTATTTGCATCCCTAAAGTATTTATGGGTATGTAATGGTGGCTCGAATAGGATGTGAGATAACAAACACTAGGCCATAACCCGTGATGTCTATAATAAATCTAGACTGTGTGCTATAAATAGAAATAGTGTGCAATATATCACTGGTAAAAAGTATTGAAAGTAAAGTGAGACATGTAGAGTGGTACTGTCTAGTCTATAAAGGCCCCTTGTAAACAATAATTAGGCTTCAAACACAAGTAAAGTGAATAATAAAATAAACAAATACAATATTATCGAGTATACCCACTATAGTCAAATACATATATCTGTGATATCTGAAAATCATACCAACATATCTACCATGGACACACTTTAAAAAGAATCATATCACATCCATCACATCCACAATATATAAACAAGTCATCCAAAATGACCTCATTGTGTAATAAAAAATGTCAGATCATGAAGGGTCGGATCAAATGTATACAAAACCAAAGCATCCACATCAAATCTCAGGAGTATATCAATGGAAACATGAAAAAAAATACTTGGGTAGAGTCCTAGGACCATGTAATAGACCATGTCCTACACGAGTCTATAAAATATTGATCCAAAGGGTAGAAAGACCCATGTAATCTTATAGAATCATGACCCAATGAGGAAACAATCCCATGTTTCCCACTACCAAAATCAAGATCAGTGGGAGAAATGCCTATGGAATCTAATGGAATTCGAATCCAAGGTATACCAACTATGGAATCCACCACTGTTCAATTAATCATCCCATTTCATTTATAAATTCCCAATCATTCACATATTATGAGTTTAACCACTCATTTACAAATTTTTTATAAAATATATTTGAATATTTAAATAATATAATATCACATTATCACATGTTAAATGTAGAAAAAATTCAGCTAATATCTCAATTCAATTCAATCCCATTTAAAAAGGGCTTCCTCTAGTTTGGAAATCTCACTTTTCCCCACATGTGGTAAACAAAGGGAATACAACAAATGCACATTCCATGGGTGGCCTAGGTTGGGGTAAAAACATCCAACAAACTCGAAAGAACTATTGGGAATCCCTAACAATTTTGGATACATTAAATTACATTATTCAATTCATTTTTGGGGAACCATTAGAAATTCTAACCAACAACACAATTGAGGAATTCTATGAAACAACCAAACCATATTGGAAAAGTCATAGACCACCTACCATATGTTTATAGCAAAGATGTTATCCATTATCAAGATCTAATTTTCTCCAAATCAAGAGAAAAATGAATAATGAACAAAAATAATAAAAATAGGGAATATTATCTCATACAAAAATAGAATATTTAATACTAAGGAAAATTAAGGACATCATAATTGGATTTGAGTACAAATTAACATGGATCTAATGAGACTTATGGGATTTAATTCTGAGTTCGTATATATAAATGAGATCAAAAGGTATAGAAAAGATTCAAAGGGGAGTTTTCAACATGATCTTTTGTCCAATAGAGTAAAAAATAATGGTTTCTTAATTTTTAATTTACTATAAGGGGGAAAAGGTAATTTACACATGAATTAATCAGACGCACGGTTTTTCACACTATTGGGAAAATCGTGTGCCAATCGTACTCCCTTCTCTAATTTTAGGGACACCTAACATGGTTTTATGCACACATATTGGAAAACCATGTACAAAACATTTATCATCCACTTCCAAAAACTAAAGAACCCCTCACATTGGCATCCACCCCTTTATGCATGGTTTTAGTAAATTGAGTACCTCTTAAAAGAGGCATGGACCACCTTTCATAGTTATAAGTTACCATGTTGCCTACCTCACCTAGTTTCTTCTAACCATGCGACATTCTTTATTTTCACATAAAGATGGGATCTGGGCTCTGAAAAATCCCTAGGCATCCTCGATACACCCATGATCACATTGGGTACTTACATTAGGCCATAAAAAGTATTTAAACCAAAAATCAAGAGATTATTATCTCATAGAAAAACCCATGATCTTACAATCTCCCCCCTAAAATTAATTCATCCCCGAATTTCCCTTCCAAGGGTTGTCAAGAATCACATGAGAATAACTCAAGCCACTTAGCACATAAATCTACGTCATGCTCTAAATTATCATCTTGTAAATAGCTATGATACCATAACACCCATACTATAGAAACTAACCAACCTCGAAGAAACTTCTATCTCCTATCAACAATATGAATAATCCTCAAAATAAAATATTTTTCTATAACTCAACCTCCTCAGGCTGTAGAGTATGAGACATGTATATGTGATAAGGTTCAGTTTAGATACATGGAAGATGTTATTCATGGCCCATTATGTCTAAGGTAACTATGACTGATAGGCTACCAACCCAAATCTACCTAGAATCATGAATGGCTGAAAATATTATGGTGAAACATTAATCTACCTCCTAATACATGTTTTTAGAAGCCTCAATGAGATTTTGAAAAAGACTTGACCCTCGAACTCAAACTGTATAGGTCATCTATAGTGATCAACATAAGATTAATGTAGATACTATATAGTAGTCATCCAATTTTTTATTAAATGAACCTTCTAAGAAGTCTCCTTCACGTGTTGCGGTCCAAGTAAAGTTGCTTCACTTGTCTCAAACCAACCGAATGGAAATCGATGTGGCCTACCATATAAAACCTCATAAGTTACCATCTATATAGTGACCTGATTAATATTATTTTAGTTGAAATAAACTAGGTGAATATGCCTCTCCCATGAACCCCCAAAATCCAGAACACATTTTTGCAACATTTTCTCACAAACCTAAATCATGCGCTTTGACTAACCTTCTTTCTGAGGGTGGTATGTTTTGCTAAGATATACTTGTGTACCCCAATCCCTATGAAAACTCTTCTATAAATGATACGTAAACCAATAATCCCTATCTAATATCATGGTATGAGTAACCCCAATAATTCATACTATATCACATATATAAAACATCCCAATCTCATCCACTAAGAAGATCTACCTAATTAGAATTAAATTAAAAGACATTGTAATCCTATCATCAAAAATGAAAATAGCATTACTACCTAGAGGTGACCTTGGTAAATCAATCATAAAAACCATTAATACATCCTCCCATTTTCAATTAGGGATGGTTAATTATTGTACAATTTCTATTGGCCATTGATGTTCCTTCTTCACCTGCTGACAGGTGGAACACCTCATTACAAAACTAACAACCCCTATTTTCATACATAACCACCAATATTAATGGTGCAAGTCAAGATACATCTTGGTAAAGCTAGGGTGTCCTACCCAAAATAAGGCATTAAACTCTCACATGAAATCCTTGTGTATGTCTGTCAGAACACACAGATAACCGTGAATACGCTTGATCTCGTCCTCACTCACTGTCCAACCATGAGGTAGGTCCCAACTTTCTATACTATCTCATTATAAAATTCCATCATAATCTGATAGTTACCTCATCCTCAATCTTTCCATAAGGGTAGAGGTCACAAATAAGGATGAAATAAGAGTCACACTATGATTGTTCTACACCTCCAAGAGAATATTAGAAAGAAAATCTATAATCTTCCACTAGCTACTGGACTCTTGAACTGCCTGTACTATGTTCTCTTGCTCAGTGCATTGGAAAATGCATTTCCATTTTGAGAAATATAAGAAATCCTGATGTAAAAATATAGTAGATAATCAACCCAACATTGTTTCCTAAATTCATATCAAAGTATTTAAATATATAATTGAGTTTTTTTTTTTGAATACACCAAAAATTGGTCTCCCAATAAATAATATCTCCAACAATGAAAAGAATAAAAAATTCTAGCTGACTTAAGATCGGGCATTTGGAAATTCCTATCATGTCTTCTCAATTGATGAGACTCATACTCTACAAATCACTCCTCCAACATCAAAACTTCTCCTAGGCGGATAACTGATGCATCACAATAAACAATGTATCTCTTTTCTGGATCTAGAAGAATCAATACCAGCATCGAAGTCAGTCTCCCTTTCATCCCCTTAAAGGTTTCCACATAAGTATCTGACTATATAAACATCATACCCTTATTATTTAATCTCTTTAGAAATAATTCTAACCATGATAAGTCTTGTATTAAATTATTATAATATCTAGATAGCCTTATGAAACATATTATGTCAAATAAATTCTTGGGTTGCACCTAGGAAACTACAAATTTCATTTTCTTTGGGTTAATTGAAACTCTTTTATGTGACATAGTATGACCCAATAAGTGAATCTTATCCATCCATAAGTGGATATTTGTTATCTTATCATATAACTAATGTTCTCTTAGTTTATACAAAATAATATAAAGATATTCTTCATGGTTGTGTTGACTATGAGAATACAACAAGACACCATCCATGAATACCACAAAAAACAAATCTAGATATGGATGGAAAACTTAGTTCATAAGTTCTATGAAAAATTATAGTGCATTTGTGATACTGAATATCATAACTAGATACTCATACAAACCATACCTACTACGAAAAGTTGTATGAGGTATGTTTGGAGGTCGAACACACATCTGATGACATCCCAACTTCAAATCAATTTTCAAGAATACCCAAGATTCTCATAGGTGATAAAAAAGTTCATCCATCCAGGAAAAATGGATACAAGTTATTAATCGTCAATTGGTTCAATTTCCGATAATCCAAACATATACTAAGGGTACCATTTTCTATTTTTCACAAAAAGGATTGGTGAACCCCATGAAGAAGTAGTGGTTTATATAAACCCATTGGCCTCAATGTCCTCTAACTACCTCATGATATCCTAAAACTCCATCGTAGCCATCTTATATGGATGGATGGATACTAGTGTAGCTATTGGAAATATAATAGTGGATAACTCTTCCACTCTCATGTGGTAAACCAGAAAATCCAATTGGGAATACATCCCTGAAATGATCAATTTCTGGAGGGAAATCTGCCTGATGTGATACCTGATCATCTAGATATAACCTATAAATCTAGGATGTCATCCCTCCTAGATTGCAATTCTCTTTTCCATCTCATCTCACCCATACATATCATTCACCCTTGTGAATAAAAAATCCACCTTCTGGTGATGTGATGGTCACCCTTCATCAATAGCAGTGAACATGGGATTGATAAGAAAATAGTAATTCCATCCTCAGTATGATGTCAAAACCTATCGTAATAAGGAAAAATTGTCCCATACAAAGTGACACCCACCTATCACAAATGGTAACTCCATTCATTTGAATACACACTCCATTATAATCTCCAATGAAGTATCAAGTGTCATGATGCCATTAAAAACTAAACAACAAGCACAAGACATTCCACCACAGGTACATATATAAAATTTTGTGAATCACCTACATCAAATAGTAAAGATACAATAGTAGAGGATACAAAAATCATACCTATCACTGTTGATGATCTAACTCTCTACTCTATAGGGTTAGGTTATAAAGAATATATATGGCATGAACTAAGGCCCTATGAAACAAACTCACTACCCAGAACAGGCCCACTCTACAGTCTATGTAAAACTAGTTCCTAGATGCCTCATCCATGAACACCACCTAAGCATAAATAATCGACACCACCCCATATACTAGATTGAAATTGAGCTATAGAAACCACTCCTGATCATGGATTCAGAGTCAATCCCCTTCCATTAACTATGGGAGGAAAGTTTCTACAAATATTTTTTATGTGGTCCATACCTCTGTAATCTCATCACTCAACTGGGCCTCGATCACACTGATTCTTCATATGTCCTTTTTCCTATTATTGTGACAGAAAAATGAACTACTAGAACTCACATCTTGGCTAGTAATCACCGCACAAGATTCCTAAAAATGGATCTTCGTACAACTGGAAGATGAAAAACTAGGTCGATAGGCTACACTTCCCCACACTACGTCCCCAGCTTCCCCTATGTTCCACTTTGTTATCATCACTCGATTCACTGTCTTAGTAATATTCCTCTACCAAAACACATTGACCTGAGATAGAATAGAATTTTCGAGACCTTCCTCGATGTTTCCCTCCATTAATTTCTCATCAACACGGTATATCATTGGAAAAGTTTTCATCTTTATAATGTGTTCCAGATATTCTATAATGGTAATCATGCCCTTATTTAGATGCATGGACTCACTAGCCTACTATACTCTTAGATTATTAGGGGAAAATTATTCATAAAATCCAGTTGTTAAATCCTCTGAAACCATATCTCATAGCCTATAATCATGGTTTAAAACATCCCACAATTTTTTTTTACTCTGTGAATCATATAAGTCATGAACATAAATCTCCTCTAAAAAGGTGTCTCTAGATGCTTATGAATCAACAACATAGTCTAAATCCATATCTCAAAATCTTGTAGACTCCTAGAAAACACGGGTCGATTCTACTACTAGAACGCATGCTTCATCTCTTTTCTAGATGTGGCAGGTTGAGTTTCTCCCTTAAGATTATGCAAATAACATAAGAAACCCTCGTGGAATTGTACCTCAAAACTTATCTCTAGTAAAGATATTTGTTCCTTAGCTTGAACTATAGGAGGATCCATTGATATCCAATTGAACACCGCCTCTAGATCATGATCTTCACCATCCCCCTGGTGTATGAATGGAGGTCATCATGGTGGAATGACTCTACAATTCCAAACACACACCACTAAAAAGATAGATAATAGTATGACCATAGTTAAATACACAAGTCATGTCAAATCCTTCCAAAAAAACCACACCCATCTACATAATCCAAAATCTAGGTTATGTTAAATATGAATAGTCATAAAATCACTAGAGACACTGCCTACATCCCACTCAAAATTTGGGTCTAGGTTAAGTTCTATGTTTCTCATATTTCAATTACATTTTAATTCAAATCAATATCACAAATATCTTTGAATGGATGAACCAAATGGTTCACCACATCTGATCCTATGGGACCATACACCTCCTAAATCTAAATATGGGGTCCACTTAATCTATACCATTACACAATCCTATCCATGGGACTAATGTTCCATGACTCAATGTCCCATAATTGGCTACTTAGGGTGTATGTTGTAGCCAAATTACAAAAAAAAACTATTTATGTTATGGTAGGAAATATATGCACAAAACATGTTACTCAATTTCCTACACTAACAATTTATCAAAAAACATATATATCTCACAAGACACAAATCAAAAAATTCATGCAATCAATAAATGAATCTTATATGGCAGGGCATAATGCATGGCATGTGAGTTATAATAGGTTTTTAAAATAATGTATGAGATGCATAAACTCATATCATCAGGAAATAATAAAACAAATCCTCAATCATATCAATGATAAAATCACAATTCAAGTGCACACTCAATGGTGGAATAAAATCAATAGAAACTTTCAATACCAAGAAAATAAAAATTTCCATTCAGGTCCATTTGGATTTTTCTTGTATGTGGGTCATCTACTCCCTAAACCAACTCATTACCAAACTCAAAAAACCTACTAATTCCCTACAAATTTTCCCAAAATAGTAATATAACAAAAAAATAAGCTTCTCTAACACAACTTTGTAACATCCCGACCTAGATGCCAATAAATGGTGCCCTGATCCTGTCGGTCACAAATCATCAAGCATTCCAACATGTATGACAATGTCTTTCGACTAGAAAAAAGGGGCTATGTTGTGTCTACAGGGATACTATATTATCTTTCTATAGTTTAAAATATCATAATATCAAACTAGATCAATAACACAATTATATTAATAAATAATAGAAGATAAATCGTCTAGAAGACTATGATAAATAAACAATGACAAGGAAATTTTCATATAAAAATGATATTTTATGTGATGTCACTAAAAATATGTAAAATGGGTTTAGATATCGACATTAAAATACATGTATAAAAATACCAAAATACCAAAGAGGACTATCTCATCTAGTATTACGATCTTAGATCGATCCTGTTCTACAATACTCTTAAGCATAGCACAAATCAAGCATCGTATTGTGGGAACTTTCACCTGACTCTACCTGTATACATTAAGCATGTTTGGGTACTCATAGAAGGACAAAAAAATTTCTAAGATAACATTCAGTAGGCCACCACCAATGGTGTCAATAAAAAATCCAATGTGTGTGATATAAATAGAAAAAATGTTCAGTATATCATAGGTAAAATGTAATGAAATTAGAGTGAGACAAGTCCATATGTACTGTCTAGCCTACCAAGGATCCTGGAAAATAGAATGCAGGTTCCCATAATAAGGGATGTGGTAAAAGAAATAAATAATTTAAATTTTTTATAGTATACCCACTAGAGCCAAATACCCATACTAGGGAATCTCTAAAACATGAAAAAGTATCTACCATGAACACACTATAAAAAATAAAATCACATCCCTCACAGCCATACCATATAAATAAGTCATCCACAATTTCTTCTCCATGTAGTAGAAAGTGATAGACCATGAAGGGATGTATCAAATGTATATAAGGCCAAGGCATTCACATTGAGTCCTGGTAAAATCTCGATGGAAACTTTATAAAGACCCGAGTGGAGTCATATGAGCTTGCCAACAGACCAAATCCAACATGATTCCAATAAATCTAGATCCAATGTGTATAATTTCCCAAGGAATCATATAGAATCAGGACCCAAGGAGGAAACAAGTCCAAGGCGCCCACTACCAAAATCAAAATCGTTGATAGAAGCATCTATAGAATCTAATGGAATCCGGATCCAAGGAATACTAACCAAGGGATCCATCAACATTCAATTCATCATCCCATTTCATTGATCAATTCATAATCATTCACATATCATGAGTTTTCCAACCCATTTCTAAAATTTCAATAAAATCCATTTAAATTAATAAATCAAACAATAACATGTTATCATATGGAAAATGAGTCAAACCTTCTCCTAATACCACAATTCAATTCACTTACATTTAAAAAGGGATTCCCCTTACTAAGAAAGCTCACTCAGACCCAACAAGAGGTATAATAAAATGGGGGATAACAAAGGCACACCCCATGGGTGGACTAAGTTGGGGAAACAACTTCCAACAAACTCGAAGGAACTAGTGGGATCCCTAATAAGTCCAAATATGTTCAATTACATTATTCAATTCATTTTTGGGGAAACTCCGAAAAGTATAGGGTGAAGCACAACTGAATAATGCTATAAAATATCCAAATCATATGGGAAATGGTATATAAAACCTACCATATGTTTAAAGTAGATCATGCGTTTAGCATTGAGCTCTGATTCAATTCAGATCGAGAGAAAAATGAATAATTGATGGAAATCTTGAAAATAGGGCATATTAGATCACAAGAAAATTGTATATCCAATACCAAGGAAAATGAATAAGGGAACAAGAGGAATTGATTACTCAGCAATGTAGATCCAAAGAGACTGAGAATTTTTGATTTTGAGTTAGATGTAGAAACAATATCAAAATCTATGGAAGTTATTCAAGTAGGATCTTTGAATGTATGTTTCTACCTAGCGGAGGTATAAATTAAAGTGTTTTAGGATTTAATAGATTTCAAGGGGGGAAAGGTAATTTTATCAATAATTAATAGGCCACACAGTTTGGATGCATGACTTTCCAAATTGTGTGCCAAATTTTCACCCTTCACTAATTTGAGTGGCACCTCTCATGGTTTCTATAATGACCCATACTTTACATACAAGGTTATTACTTAAAAATTGAAGCATAATTATTACAACATATAACAAAACCATGATAGTACCGTATAGGTATAGTGTCTTTAGAAACCGGGAAACATAAACAACTTGTTCATAAATCATCTACATTGTCTCCCATTTATTTCATCATATCTAGAGTCCCTTTTTGGCATATCCTAATTAATACCCTTCTTCCCGACCTAGGGAAAACAAAATATACAAAAGGGTGAGCTCAAATGCTCAGTAAGGGTAATCAAAATAAATATCAATCATATTATATTCATAAGAACATAACATTATTAATATCGTAACCTGCAAAAGAGATCATAATATCATAACATGGGATAAATAAAAGTGGTGAAATATAATCACAATAATCATAACATAAATCATGAAACTTTATGGCATACACACATAATCATATAGAATCATTTCTTAGTATTCAAGACTCATTTCCAAAACTATCTTAGCGGACAATGTCCGTTTCTGAACCGAGTTCACTCCTCGTTTCAGTCCTGTTTCACTGAACTGGCTTAACCTGCTATTCCAGCCATGTCTATATCATTAGATATAAATCCTTTCCCAATGTATTGGGGAGAGATATCGGTCCCCCCCATCTCATAATGATACCATTCTTATGTGTGCCACAAGATCATAAATCGTACATCATAGCATAACCCATGTAATAAAAATGGGATTCTTAAACATCATGCCCTCATAATATAATCCATATATGATAAAAGGACATCATAAAAATAATTCCATCATAACATAAACAAATCAATGTAAAAATAGGGATAGAAACATAACACCATATTATCTTAGATGGAAAATAGTTTTGATAAAACACTTGAACTCCATTCTTGAGGACAATATCCTTTATACTTCAAAAACATTTTTCCTTTCATAAAATGTCATAAAATTTTAAACTAAAAGAAGTTGATTAAAAAAACTTGAAAACTTGTAAAGGAAGCCTCATGGAAATAATGTTCTAAAAATCCATTCAGGCCGTATAAGTTAAAAAAACATTCTTCTCGTACTTTGGCAAGAAAAGTCAAAAAGTACCTCGTACTAAAAATGACAAAATATTCCTTTCATATATTTTAAAAACTCACCAACGAGTAATATTGGATTTAAAAAATTACAGGAGGATAGAAATAATAATACATATTGTGGAAACATGTATGTGGATGATAAATACACCCCAGTAAATACCAGAGTATAAACAATCTCGGATAAAAATGAGATTGTGAGATTTTCCCTTACCTTAGGTCCTATATGCTTTGTAGTTGTCCGAACCTCATTTATAATGATTTAAATAATGTCATTGACTTATTACAGAATCATATTAATTGTTATGATATCATATATGTTCATATTCTTATCTTATTACTAGTAATATTTGATTGCTACTTGTTATTCGGGTGTTCATTACTTTATGTTCTTATGCATGTCTTGTCGAATAAATTCTTATTCTTCTTTTTAGGTTATAGATACATCATTTAAATAATGTTATTAGTGTAATATATATCATATTTATTAATTCAATCCATTTATATAATCATTATTCATCGAAGATCTTGTAGAATGAGTCGCATCACATCGTGGAGACGGTAGGCCGTACGTACGCACGAGCGATGATATCGTTCCCATGATCGTGGAATTGTATTGATGTGTATGTATACTATTTTAAAATCAATATAACTTTAAAATAATCACATATGGTTATTATTTACACCATTATACCTATCCAAGTAAGGTGGTGGTGGAAAACAGATTACACCACGGTGTGGAGATGGTATTCCGTACGTACCCACAAGCGGTGATTTTGTTTTCCGTAGGATGGATAGAAGGTGAAATAGGGTTGTTTCATATTTATAATAACATATAAGTATATTAGTGATACTTATGTTATTACTTCATTATGAAACAACTAAAGAAGTGGAAGTAGAAGAAGAAATAAATTTGAATGAATCAGTAACGAACATTACCTCTTCTTTGAAACGCGTCTTCTTAATCTCATCTTAGGGAATAGAATATGTTATTTGAAGAAGACCAGGACCTCTAGGATGTTTCTAGAGAGGTGGAGAAGATAAATTTTCAGGGTTGGCCGATCTTTAAGGCTCAAAGTAGTGTGAGGAGGAGAGGGAGGAGGTGCCCTTTTATAAGGGAGGAGAGGGGCACCTTAGGAAAAACACAAAATATTATTTTATTATAAAGTCATATTCGGTTTTTAATAGCTCCAAATAGATTTATTTTGAAGCTAAGGTGGGGATGGGTCGAAATCCTCTCAACCAATAGATTTTAGACAATTTTAGGTTATTATTTTAACCTTATCATTTTGATTTAACTCTAAGTTATATAATTTTACTTTTACCGCGTCTTCTTGTATTATTACGATAAATGGTAAATAAACTTACTATAACAAGCCAAAAGAACCCCTAGTTGTTCATTAGTAATATATATAACCTTATATAATTCATTTGGAAAAACCTTAGATTTTTAGGAATAAAATAACAATTAATAATATAATATTTATTTTAAAAACTATTTTATCTCAATTTTGACACTATTTGGTAATTGATTTTTGTGAAAATCATAAAAGAATTATTAGTTAAACAAAAGTTAATTAAAGAAATACTAACATGTCATATTAACCTATGAAATTAGTTTAATTCATAAAAAGTCTAAAATTACATTTATTTTGGTATTTATAATATCAATTATGTTAATATTTCATTAATAAGGTAATTACTGCATCGTCGTTGTGTCATAAATAAATTAAATTATTTAATGTTTAAAAATTATAAATAAAATACCATTACGTAGGAAATCATTTTATATTTCTAATTAAAATTTATAGTTGAATTTATCTTATGTATAACCCTACATTAAAAATGTTTTCAGTTTTTAAACTTTGATTTTAACTATTTTAACACTTCTATAAATAAAATAATAATAAATGTCCTAATCTAATCCAAGTGGACCTAAAGGGTAATATATTATTCCTAAGGTTATTTTTGGTCGAATTACACTTATCCAATAGAATTAGGACATGTGATAGGGTAATAATAATATCATTTTTACACTTAATTACCTTACTTGATTTTAATCATGGTAAATAAAAGTAAAAAGTTACTATTCACAAAAATTATTTTTATCTTATTGAACCACATTTTACTCCTTGATATTAACCGTGTCTCTCAAAATTTCAAAATTCCACTCACAGAAACGGTAAAATTATGTTTTATGTAAATTTTCAAATTCGCCTAGGAGATGGGTAAAAGATGGTGAAAAGTTCAATAAAAAATTTTATATATCTAAAATTATTATAAAATGACTCCAATTAATTAAATTGAAATGATATAGGTATTATGTATCAATTTTGACCTAAAAGAATTTTAAATGAAATATATAATTATTTAAATAAAAAGTCAGCTTTTAAATAGTTACCTAGTGTTTTCACTATTCATCAAAAATTGAAAGGTTTTAGAAAAACTACCAACAATTCACCCGAGGATAATTTCAATATTCCGAATCCAAAAATGAAATCCATTTTGAAATATAAAATTTCAAAAATTTCAAAAATTGGGTATTACTAAACATAACATCTAGTTTATATAATATTTTAATAACATATCATTCTTTAGTGAAACTCGGTATTGCGTACAACGCAAGCTATCGAGGAAGGTTTCTCTTGTATGTAGCGCAAACCAAGACAGTGTTGTGTGTAGTGAAAGATTCCATTATACATAAAAACCGAATATTTCTCATAAAATCTCGGGAGTTACATTCTACCCCCCTTAAAATGAATATCTCCATCGAAATTCACCACTTTGTAACAAACAGATGATGATACCTCTCCCTCATCATATCCTCAATTTCCCATGTAGCTTTTTCTAATTGGTGGTTCCTCCATTAAACTTTCATCAAGATAGTGGTCTTATTCCGTAGGAATTTTTCGCTATGGTCTAGAATCTCTATCGATTGTTCTCTATAAGAAAGATCTTTCTCCAGTGGTACAACTTCTGAGATGAGTACATGTGAAGGATTAGGTATGTACTTTCTCAGGAGAGATACATGGAACACATCATGAACATGATAGGGATTCGGTGGAAGCGCCAATCGGTAAGCTACCTTCCCAACATGATCTAGTATTTCAAAAGGACCAATATACCTGGTGCTTAGCTTGCCCTTCTTTCCAAATCTCACGACTCTCTTCCTAGGAGATATTCGTAAGAACACTTTATCACCCACTTCAAAATCTAGGTCTTTTCTTCGGTTATCATCATAACTTTCTTGTCGACTCTAAGCTGCTCTTATGTGTTCTTGGATAGATCAGACCTTTTCTACCATCTCATCAACAAGATCAGGTCCTAATATATTTCTTTCCCAAACTTCATCCCAGCAAGTTGGAGTTTGGAATTTATTTCCATAGAGAGCTTTATAAAGAGCCATCTGAATACTGGAGTGAAAGCTATTATTATAAGAAAATTCCACCAATGATAGGTGTTGATCCCAACCACTGTTGAAATACATAGAGGAAGCTTTTAACATATCTTCTAGAGTTTGAATTTTTCTCTCAGACTGACCGTCTATCTGAGGATGATAAGCAGTGATGAAACTCAACTCTATATCTAGAGTATGATGAAGAATTTGCTAAAAAATTGAGGTAAACATTGGATCCCGATCAGATATAATGGAAAGTGGTACTCCATTAAATCTTACCACTTCATATATATATATATATATATATCCTGGAAAGCTGATCAAGAGAGAAATATTCTCTAATAGCAATGAAGTGTGCTGACTTCATAAGACGATCAACTATAATTCAGATAGCATTATTGCCTTTGGATTTTTTAGGAAGTCCAGTGATAAAGTCTATAGTGATGTTTTCCCATTTCCATTCTGGTATGGGTAATGGCTGTAACGTCCCCTTAGACTTCTATCTCTCATCTTTAACTTGCTGACAAACCAAGCATCGAGAGACATATTCAGAAACATCTCTTTTCATACCATCCCACCAGAAGTACTCTTTCAGGTCCCTATACATCTTTGTGCTTCTAGGATAAATAGAGAATGAAGAACAATGGGCCTCATCCAGTAGCTCCTTCTTTAATTCTGGGATGGGAGGAAGAAAAACTCGATTCCTGAACCTTATTATCCCGTCACAATCAAGGATGAATTCATGAACATTTCTCACCTTCTTTTGTAACTCTACTATAAGAACCCATAACATCATTTGAGGTATGTTTTTCCTTTTTCTGGAGTTTTTGGGAAAAATAATGTTTCTAGAAATTTTTGAAGTACACGCCGTGTACTTTCTGAGTACATGTCGTGTACTTTTTTTCCGCTCGAAGCAGTGTGCTGTCCATGCCTAGGACACACACACTGTTTGTAGGGGTGACGTGGAGTCCAGTTTTGGCGGAGTACGGAAAGACCTTGTACATTGCGTGTACTCTAAAAGTACATGCCATGTGCTTTATTTGTATTTCATTAATCGAACTGGGGTCGCGCCTAATTCTCATAAACGTCTTCTTCTCTGCCTAATTATTTCTAGAGCGTCTGAGTTGGCCGATTCTTCTTCAAGCCACCGATCCTTCACCGGTTGTCTGAATCAAACTCCTTCAATTGCAGAAGAATCACAGCGGTGAGTTCTTGGTTCTTCTATGGCCTCGTTTCCTGATTCTTTCTCTTGTCTTGGTTATCTGAGGTTGAACGTTTTAGACATTTTTGCATATCTAATCCGTTCTAGGACGTTTCACAGGCCATGGTTCAAGTATATCGATCTTTGAGGATCAGGGTAGGTGGTTTGTTTCCCTACAGTGATGATCTTTGATTTTTGGATGCAAAAGTGTTGGATACCCATGTATCGGGTATCCCGGGTTTAGGATTTTGATCCTATTGTTTGTTTTCCCTAGATTTATTTTTAGATTTCAATTAATTGATTCTATTATATGCTTGTTTGCATGTCTGAGGATCACCCCAAAAGTGGTTCTCCCTATTTAGTAGTTTATCATTGTTCGACACCATTTTCCTGGGAGGCAAACCATATTGCAATTGATAGTTTACTTGTTATAACTTTTTACATCTGTTGCCTATTGTTTAAATGATTTTGATGCATGGTACCTATTAGCCAAGTAGTTGTTGAACATACTTAGGGCTGTGGATAGTCGATTACACACGACTAGACTGCTCAGGGCTGTGAGAACTTGGTGCGAGAGATCAAAGAGGGAATAAATGATTATATTCTTCCCTAGAGGATCTGTTGGTTTTAGTTCATACATAGGACCTACGGGAATAGGACTTTGTGCTTCCCAAAAGTGTTCTTAGTTTACACGTGCATCGAGACCACATGAGGAATTAGACGTAAGTGCTTCCTCAGAGAGTCTATAGCTATTGTTGCAAGACCATTGGGGAATTGACGTGAGTGCTTCCCAGAGTGTCTGTGCCTTGCTTGATTACTGGACTATAGGGGTCTTCTAGTTTGAGCCACCCAGAGGGTCACTGTGAATTTTGATGGTTGGTTATGACGAGTCCACGAAGCCAAAGGACAATCTTGGGTTTTGTACTACTGTGTTACTTTCATACCTTGGAATAGAAAGCTTTTCTATTTTTCCCTGGTTGTTTAATTAAATTAATGTAAATGGTAATTGGTAAAATTATATACTGGTGTACTCCTAGTTCATTACTGTAATTATTTTCCTTTACTTTTTCTATATTACTCACTGACAAAAGGGCACAAATCTTATGGTGGTTGCCTACTGGGATTAGTCTCACACCCTGTTTGGGTCCTTCTTTTTGACCCAAACAGATTATATGGCTGCAGGTGTAGATAGTGATTGTGGCCCTTCTACGTTAGGTACTTGATTGCTGGTTGGAACTGGAGACCATGGTATCGGGATTTGGCTCGTGATGCTGGTGGAGTTTCTATTTACATTTAGTACCTTGGTTTTAGTTGTATTTCAGGATGTTAATTTGTTTAATGATTTCCATGGATACATGTATCGTACTGTATCATTATTATATCAGACATTGCTTTTATTTTTAGTTCAGTCGTTGTATGTTGTTTACTGCTTCCGCTATTGATTATGTTTATTCTTCCGCCGCATAATTTACTAAATGAGGGAATAGTTCCCGACTGACTCACAAAGTTCCTCACAGCTATTCGGCAGCCTCTGGCATTTGGGTAAACGTGCTTGAGGTCATGTGGCGAACCGGGTATGGGGCACCAGTTTTGTGGCTTCATATTCGGGTCGTGACAAAGTGGTATCAGAGGAGTTTTCTTATTTTCTATTTCCTTTCTATTTTGCGAAAATAGACAGGGATAGGAAGAAATGGGTAGTTAGTACATAACTTTCCTTAGGAGAAATTAACCTGTGTACAGTGAAAAGTTATATTACCTCGTAATTGCAATTTTCAGTTTTTGCAAGTGTTGTTGTTTATTATATTTCACCATTGGGTGATGCACATTTTTTGTGCTGTTACAGTTTATATAATGGTGGTTCTATTTTTTTGCAACCAGATGAGATGAGGATGTTCCATCTCATGCATCATATAGGAACTGGGTAGGAAATAACATGTCATGCATTTTACCATGCCATCTAGGGTGCATTATAATTTCATGCTATTGTGATATATGCCATGATAAATTATACATGTTTTTGTGGTATTTGCTGTGATGGACATACTTGTTATGCTGTTTTACTTGTTATATGCATTGTTACGATGCCATGCTTTGATTCGCGGGGAGTATGGTCCCCCAAAGATTGGAATTTGGCACATAGACATTTTTTTTATGTTTCTAGCGTTCGGTGCAGTTTGAGAACTACTGCCCGAAAAAACCCAGAATACATGGAGTATGCTTTATTCATACACATTGTGTAGTTTTTAAACCGTGTTACTAACTTTGTGAACAGAGACATGGGGTGTCAGAAAGTCTCTACGGACACGCCGTGTACTAAAATTACACATCGTGTAGTGGTCAACCGTGTACCCATCCGTTTCACGAACATCACGGGTCGGGGAAACTTGTGTAGTACATGCTGTGTTCTATACGGACATGCTGTGTAGTTTTCTTCTGGGTTCCCAGCCGTGTCAGGAACAACACAGGTTGGGGAAACTCGGGTAGTACAAGTCGTGTTTTGTACGAACACGCCATGTAGTTTTCTTTTAGGTACCCGACCATGTCACGAACAACATGGGTCGGTGATATCTATTCATATACACGACGTGTTTGTTCAGAACACGCAATGTAGGGGTCAGTCATGTATCTGGCCGTGTAACCGCTACATGGGTCTCTAAAGCCAATCTAGTTCATACTGTGTCCTTAGTGAACATGCCATGTAGTTTAGAATTAGGAGGACCGTGTAGGTTAGCCATGTAAAGAGACTCAGGCTAGGGATTGGAGTTCAAGTACACACCGTGTTTTGGGAGAACACACCATGTAGTCTGGGATGTTACATGACCAGTGGGGGTAGAGTTACATGCCCATGTGGAAGGCTTAGCAAAAACACCGTGTAGTTTAAATACAGGCTGTGTAGTCTTGTTTTAAAAACATAAGTGTTTCTCTCTCCTATTCTCATTTTTCACTCTTCTGTTTTCTGTCCTTGTTAATCCTAAATCTGAGGTGTGCTTTTGACCTTTCAGGTCCATGGCACCAAGATGTCCTTTATTTGCACGCCAGGAACCAGGCAGTGACCGTACACCTGATACAATAGACCAAGGACAATAAGTCGTTCCGCTGATCGTTCTAGACATGGCACCTGTAGTGATTCCAGACACTGGTGCCAATGCTTAGTTCAGAGACGGTTTCATGAGGTTCATCCAGACCTTCCAGGGAGCTCAGCATCATGCCCCGTCTATGGCAGAGCTAACGCGAGTCTTTCAACAGCTGCATCCTCCCACTTTCATAGGGGATGGAGGACCTCAGGCTGCAGAGTCATTGCTAGAAACCATGATTTCCATCTTAGATCATTTGGAGACGCCCCCAGACAGAAGGGTGAAGCTTTTGAATTACATGCTGCGAGATTTTGCAAAGAGGTGGTGGGATGTAGTCTCGTGGGTAGGGCGCCAACGGACTATGTGTTGGGACGACTTCCAGCATACGTTGTACGACTACTTCTATTCGGCGACGCTGAGGGACGACAGAGCCAGAGAGTTCATGAACCTGTAGTAGGGTACTCTTTCGGTTATGGATTATTCCTCCCGTTTCACTGAGTTACAATGTTTCACTCCAGTTCTTGGAAATGAAGAGTTGTTTTTGGCACGGAAGTTTGAGGAAGGCCTCAAACCAGAGATCAGATCGCAGGTGAACACCTTCCAGTTGACTTCTTTTACCTAATAGTCAACCAAGCACTGATCACTGAACGAAATCTGAGAGAGACTGGAGCTGTTGACCAGGGCGGTTCAGCATCCAAGACTAATTCGTTGCATACTGACAGCAGGAAACGCCACTGGGAGTCTATTCGAGGTGACTCGAGGAAGAAAGGAAATTATTCTTGAAGACAAGATCTTCCTTCTGCGAACTAGGTGGTGTCCTATCAGTGTGGAAAGAGTGGGAATAAGAAGCCCCAGTTCCCGAGAGATCTAGTGGAGTGCCGAGTATGCAGAAAAATGGGTCATCTGTAGTGTTTTTGAAAGGTTCTTCTTCCTGTAGCTAGTGACAGAGGATCGGTTTCTACTCCTCATACAATAGCATGATTACCTATTCTGCAGCAGTCTGGGGGCTAGAGTTCTTCAGGTCATTCAGGCCAGGGTAGAGGTCACGGATGCGGTGGTCAGGATTAGGGAGGATCAACTCAGGGATATCTAGCTGCTATATAGGGTCGTGGTACTGGCCAGACGTTTATTGTAGAGAAGATTCATCAGGAGCAGGATCTTGGACCTTCCACAGTTCGAGGTATGATCCTAGTAGCCTCAGTTTTATCTTCTGCACTTTTCGATACAGGAGCTTCTCATAGATTTTTTTCTTTGCACACTTTGGAGAGCCTTAGACTTACTATTTTTACTTTTGAGGATACTTTGGCACTAGACACTCCTTTGGGACATAGAACTACAAGTGTGTGTCAGTGCAAGGAGTGCCCCTTGAGGTTGGTGGGTGTCACTTCTTGTGGGATCTTTATGTCCTTGAGATAACGGTTTTTGATTTCATTCTCAGAATGGACTGGCTAGTTCCTTTTCAGGCCTTTTCGATTGTTATCGCCACATAGTGAGTTTCACATCACCAGAGGGTGGTTCCTTTATTCACAAGGGTGAATGGGATGTCCAGGAAAGCAGAACTGGACCAGAGCATCATGGTTTGGGCAGTGTTACAGCTCAGATTGCTAGTTTATATCTGGATGATTAGAGGAATTCTCAGATAGACTTCCTTCCAGTAGTTGACCGTTTTTCGGATGTCTTTCCAGAAGACTTTTCAGGGTTTCCTTCTAAGCGTGAGGTAGACTTCTCTATTGAGCTTGTGTCAGGAGAAGCACATATATCCATATATCCTTATAGGATAACTACGCTTGAGTTTTAAGAACTCAAGAAGCAGTTTGAGGAGTTGCAGGCAAAGGGTTTTATCCGACCCATTACTTCCCCTTGGGGTTTGCCTGTACTGTTTTCTAAGAAGGCAGATGGTACCTTACGACTTTGCTTGGACAATTGAAAGTTGAACCAGTTGACGGTCAAGAACCGATATCTATTGCTGAGGATTGCTGATCTTTTTTATAAGCTTCGAGGAGCCAGGGTATTCGTGAAGATCGTCTTGAGATCTGGCTATCATCAGTTGTGGGTCAAACCATCAAATATACCTCTCACAGCTTTCCCAAGAAGGTATGGTCTGTACGAGTATCTAGTTATGCCATTCGGTCTCAAAAATGTGCTGACAGTTTTCATGGCACTGATGAATAGGGTTTTCCATCCTTACTTGGAATCTTTTGTCGTTGTCTTTGTGGACGATATCTTGGTGTACTATCACACTCGACAGGACCATGCTACCCATCTTGAGATCGTATTGAGTACCTTGAGATAGAATCAGTTATATGGTAAGCTCTCAAAGATTAACTTTTAGATGGATGAGATTCACTTCCTGGGCCTTGTCATCTCAGAGACAGGAGTATCAGTATACCCAGAGAAGGTGAGAGCTGTAGTTACCTGGGAGAAATCGAAGAATTTCTTCGAGGTACGGAGTTTCTTGGGATTGGATGGTTATTACAGGCAGTTAATACATGACTTCTCATGCTTAGAAGCACCATTGACAGGATTGACTAAGAAACGTCTGAAGTACGTTTGGTCAGAAGCCTATGACTCAGCCTTCCAGGAGTTGAAGGGGAGATTGACATCATCTCCGATTCTAGTTCTTCCAGAGTCAGGAAAGAGCTATAGAGTTTTATTTGATGCATCTGGCATTGGGATTGGAGCAGTGATTATGCAGGAATATCGTGTTTTTTCATACGGATCTAAGCAGTTGAGGCCCCATGAGAAGAACTATCCTACGCACAACCTGGAGTTGGCTGCGGTTGTTCATGGTTTCCGTTGTTGGAGGCACTATCTCATGGTAGATCACTTTTAGGTATATACTGACCACAAGAGCCTCAGCTATATATTCACGCAGCGTGACTTGAATCTGAGATAGTAGAGGTGGGTCGAGTACCTACATTCTTTTGACATTTAGCTTGATTATACGCTTGGTAAAGGCAATGTTGTGGCTGACGCACTGAGATCGAGGACTCAGTTGTAGGCAGTTCAGGAGGCCAGCAGTGAGTGGTAGGTTATGGATCTGTTCTCTGAGATGCATTTGGAGGTGCACGACAAACAGGGACAGATAGTTCTTTCTTCTGTAGCTATTACCTCTACTCTTTTAGATCGAGTTCGAATGAGGCAGCAATCAGACCCATAGGGCCTAGTCCTATGGGAGGGTGTCTCAGATGGAGACCCTACTCTGGGGTGTACAGTGGTTGATGATTAGGTGCTACGTTTTCATGGATGCGCAAGGGTTTTAGCGGACATACGTGAGGAGATGATGTGGGAGTTTCATGCTTCATCTTGGGAAGTTTATCCTAGTGTCATCAAGATGTACTGAGACTTACACCGTCAGTATTGGTGGCCAGGTATGAAGAAGGATGTGGATGGTTTTGTTATGTGGTGTTCCACCTGTCAACAGGTGAAGGTAGAGCATCTGCGACCAGTAGGGCTTTTATAGCAGTTACCCATTCCTGAGAGGAAATGGAATGATGTCGCGATGGACTTCGTGACAGGGTTACCGAGACCGCCTTGAGGAAATGATGTGGTTTGGGTTGTAGTGGATAGGCTCATGATGGTTTCACACTTCTTGCCGATAAAGGAGACCTTCAGTGTTGATGAGCTGGGATGGTTGTACATCTGATATATTGTACGTCTGCATAGAGTTCCATACTCCATTGTTTCGGACAGGGATGAACATCTAACTTCGTACTTATGGCAAGGGCTATAGAGGGCTCTAGGTACACAAGTACTTTTGAGTATAGCCTACCATCCCCAGACCGATTTCCTGTCCGAATGTACGATTCAGTTGCTTGAGGATATGTTCTGAGCTTGAATTCTAGACTTTGGAGGTACTTGGGAGAAGCATATCCCTCTGGCCGTGTTCGCCTACAACAATAGTTTTCAAGCGACTATTCAGATGGAACCTTACGAGGTTTTGTATGGTAGGCCATGCCGAACTCCATTATGCTGGCTGGAGGCAGGAGAGTCATCTTTGCTGGGACCTCATCTTGTTTAGGAGACCTTAGAGCAGATAGTGTTGATTCAGAATAGGATGGATACATCACAGTCTCGGCACAAATCTTATGCTGATAAGCGGAGATGACCTTTCGAGTTCAAGGTCGGAGATCAGGTTTTCTTACGTATTACCTAAAGGTTGGAACATAAGAGGAGTAAGAGGTAGGGAAAGATTTCACCGAGATACGTCGGGCCATTTGATGTTTTGGAGGGAGTCGGGATTGTTGCTTACAGGTTGCAGTTACCTCAGAGGTACCAGGCCATGCACGACGTCTTTCATGTTTCTCATCTTCGACAATATTTCTCAGACCTGTCTCATGTTTTTCAAACCTAGGAGGTTGACCTGGAGCTGGATGCATCTTTTGAGCAGCATCCTATCAGGATTGTCGATCGTAGTACCAAAGTTATCTGTGGTCGGTCTGTTCCTCTAGTACGGGTGCTATAGTAGCATGGGCGAGTATAGGACGAGAGCAGGGAGAGGGAGGCCGATGTTCGATCACAATGGCCAGAGCTATTTGGGGTTTCTTCTTCCATGCCTCGTTAGGGAAATTCAGGGACAAATTTCATTAAGGGGGGAAGTTTGTAAGAACCCAGATCTTCATTTAAGGTATGTTTTTCCTTTTTCTGGAGTTTTTGGGAAAAATAAAGTTTCTGGAAATTTTTGAAGCATCGTGTACTATCTGAGTATACGTCGTGTACTCTTTTTCCGCTTGAAGTCGTGTGCTGGTCGTGTCCAGGCCACACACACTGTGTGTAGGGGTGACGTGGAGGCCAGTTTTGGCGGAGTACGGAAAAGCCTATTACACTCTGTGTACTCTAAAAGTACACGCTGTGTACTTTCTTTTTATTCCATTAATCGGACCGGGGTCGCACCTAATGCTCATAAACGTCTTCTTCTCTGCCTAATTCCATCTAGAGCGTCCGAGGAGGTCGATTCTTTTCCGACCCACCGATCTGTCACCGGTTGTCCGAATCGAACTCCGTCGATTGCAGAAGAATCACAGCGGTGAGTTCTTGGTTCTTCTTTCGCCTTGTTTCCTAATTCTTTATCTCGTGTGGGTTATCTGAGGTTGAACATTTTAGACTTTTTTGTAGATCTACTCTGTTCTAGGCCATTTCATGGGCCAAGGATCATGTTTATTGATCTTATAGGATCGAGGTAGGTGGTTTGTTTCCATACATTGATGTTCTTTGAGTTTTGGTTGCAAAAGTTCTGGATACCCATATATCGGGTATCCCAGGTTTAGGATTTTGATCCTATTGTTTCCTTTCCCTAGATTTCTTGTCATCTTTAGATTAATTGATTCTAATATATGATTGGATTCATGCCTGAGGATCACCCCACGGGTGTTTCTCCCTGTTTGGCTGTTTATCGTCGTTCGACAATATTTTCCTAGGAAGCACACCCTATTGCAATTTCTAGTTTACTTGTTATAACTGTTTTCATGTGTTGCCTACTGTTTAAATGCTTTTCATTCATGGTAGATATTATCCAAGTACTTTTTGAACTTACCTAGGGCTGCTGACAGTCTATTACACATGAGTGGACTACTGAGGGCTGTGAGAACCTGGTGCGGGAGATCAAAGAGGGAATAGACAATTAAGTGCTTCCCTAGAGGGTCTGTTGGTTTTAGTTCGTATGCAGGACCTACGGGAATAGGACATTGTGCTTCCCAAGAGTGTTCTTAGTTTACACGTGCATCGAGACCATAGGAGGAATTAGACGTAAGTGCTTCCTTAGAGAGTTTGTAGCTATCATTGCAAGACCATAGGGGAATTGACGTGAGAGCTTCCCAGAGTGTCTGTTCCTTGCTTGATTACTGGACTATAGGGGTCTTCTAGTTTGAGCCACCCATAGGGTCAGTGTGAATTTTGATGGTTGTTTGTGATGAGTCCACCAAGCCAAAGAACAAGCTTGGGTTTTGTAATGTTGTGTTACTTTCTTACCTTGGAATAGAAAGCTTTTATAGTTTCCCCTCGTTGTTTAATTAGATGAATGTAAATGGTAACTGGTAGGATTATTTACTGGTGTACTCCTAGTTCATTTCTATAATTATCTTTCTTTACTTTTTATATTTTCCTCACTGACAGTAGGGAACAAATATTATGGTGGTTTCCTACTAGGATTAGTTTCACACCCTGTTTGGGTCCTGCTTTTTGGCCCAAATAGATTATATGGTTGGAGGTGTAGATAGGGATTGTGGACCATCAACCTCAGGTACTTGATTGCTGGTTGGAGCTGCAGAGCCTTGGACCGGGCTTTGGCTCATGATGCTGCGGAGTTTCTATTTACGTTTAGTACCTTGGTTTCAGTTGTATTTTAGCATGTTGATTTTTTACTGCTTTCTATGGATACATGTATCGTACTGCATCATTATTATATCATACATTTCTTTTACTTTTAGTTCAGTCATTGTATGTTGTTTAATTCTTTTGCTATTGATTATGTTTATTCATCCACTGCATACTTTACCAAATGAGGGCATAGTTCCCCACTGACTCACAAATGCCCTCTCTACTAGTCGGCAGCCTCTGGCATTTGGGGAAACGCGCTTGAAGTCATGTGGCGAACCAGGTACGGGGCACCATTTTTGTGGATCCGGATCCGGGTTGTTACACTACATCTTCTTTCTATGCCCCTTTAATCATCACATGTATAGATGGTTGAACATTCATTTGAGAAAGATAATATTTTTCCCCTTACATTATAATTCCAAGATCCATCCTTTGTAAATCCATAAATATTGGATCTTTTGTGATCCTCATCATGGATAAGCTAGCATGGTCTTCTCGACTTAATGTTTCTGCCACCTTGTTTGCTTTCCCAGGGTGATAATATACTTAAAACTTTTATGATCAGTATAAATATCACACCATTCACCATATATAAAATGCCTCCAAATCTTTAATTCCCAGATTACCGAAGCTAAATCCAAATCATGAGTTGGTTATTTTTGCTCATGAATTTTCAACTGTCGTGAGGCATAAGCTATCACTATATAATTTTTCATGAGAACACACCCCAATCCCTTCTTAGATGCATCACTGTAGATCATAAACCTTTCACCACTAAAAGGATGTGTGAGCACAGGTGCACTATATAACCTTCTTTTTAACTCCTTGAAATTATCTCCACACTACTCCGTCCAAACGAACTTAACTCCTTTTCGATTCAACCTGGTGAGTGGATTAGATAGTCGTGAAAAATATTTCACAAAACGTCGATAATATCCTGCCAAACCAAGAAATCTTCAGATCTCAGTTACTATTGTTGGTCTTGAACATCTGTTGATAACCTCTGTTTTTGTTGGATCCACAGATATCCCATATTTTGATATTATGTGACCCAAAAATGATACTTTTTAAAGCCAAAATTCACACTTGGTTAATTTGGCATAAAGCTTCTCATTTCTCAGGGTCTTTAATACAATTCTCAAGTGATATTCATGTTCTTCCTTGCTCTTTGAATAGACAAGAATATCATCTATAAAGACTACCACAAACTGATCAAGATAATCTCTAAAAACTCTATTCATTAGATCCATGAAGATAGAAGAGGCATTAGTAAGACCAAAAGGAATCACTATAAATTCATAGTGTCCATACCTTGTACGGAAAGTCATCTTTGGTATATCCTCCATTTTGACCCATAATTGATGATACCCTGAACAAAGATCAATCTTGGAAAAGTATTGAGCTCCGTGTAGTTGGTCAAATAAGTCATCAATACGTGGGAGATGATATTTGTTCTTGATAGGGATCTTGTTATGTTCTCGATAATCAATGCAGAGTCTCATTGATCTGTCTTTATTATTAACAAACAAAATAGGTTCTCCCCAGGGTGAAACACTAGGGCGTATGAATCCCTTATCAAGATTCTATTGGAGTTGCTTCTTCAATTTCTGCAACTCAATTGAATCCATTCTATAAGGTGTCTATGAAATAGGCATAGCATCCGGTATGAGTTCTATTGAAAACTCAACTTCACGATTTGGTGGAAGACCTAGAAATTCCTCTGGAAATACATCATAAAACTCCCATAAAACGGGTGTATTCTTAATCGTGTGTTTCTATCCAACCATTTCAGATAAATAACCTTCATTTAGTGGAATCAAGACCCCTATGATGGAAGAAATTTCCACTAGAAAGTTATGTCCGTCCTTGCATCGATAGACGATCATAGATTGATGTAGAATATGAAATGTGACTTCCCTTATTTGGAAATTGATATGATCTACATATTAATAAAGACAATAAATGCCAAAAATGACCTCAAATTACACTATATGAAGGATCACAAGACTTACAGGAATCACTTTCCCACAAACTTCAATCGGAGAAGAATTGAAAAATTTTGATGTGACCGTTGTGCCATTAGGGGTTGTCACAGTAAACTCAACATCTAATTGTTGAGGTAATATGATGATACCCTTAGAAAATTCTTCAGAAATAAAATATTGGGTGGATCAAGAATCAAATAAAACATTTTCTACTTTATAGTGGATGTTAAGTGTACCTTTCACCACTTCGTTATCGTACTCCACATCGCTGATAGAAATTGCATGTGAATTTCCATTTTCTTTAGCCTTAAGAGTTTGTTGACGTCGATCATCATCAACAACCCTTGTATTAGGGCATTGATTATAATAATTTCCCATTTCCTTGCACTTGTAACATTGAATTGAAGGAGGTGCATTCTGTGTATCCTTTTCTTTGTTCGCATCATTGGACATCTTTTTCCCATCACTACGGCATTCAAATGCACAATGACCTTCTTTTAAACATTT
This sequence comes from Viscum album, assembly GCA_963277665.1. Taxonomy (NCBI): domain Eukaryota; kingdom Viridiplantae; phylum Streptophyta; class Magnoliopsida; order Santalales; family Viscaceae; genus Viscum; species Viscum album. The sequence continues at coordinate 2,015,402,655 of OY728157.1, forward strand.
GAAACATTTACTTGTCCCTTTAAGAAAAATACCTCCATGATTCTTTCCACACATTGAGCATAAGGGAAACTCATCTTCTTTTCAGTGTTCTCTTTAGAGTTTCCTTTGAATTCCATTTTCCTCTTCTTATCAAACGCATATGACTAATGGGTTACTCTAATCTCCATCTCAATCTTGAGATCACATTGAACTATTTCCTCATAGATATTGAAGTCCCTTATGGATAACGCCCTTCAAAGACATGGTTTTAATCCACTAAGCAATAGATCAATTTTACTCTCAGGTTGGATAATAATTCTGGAAGCGTACCTTCCAAGTCTTGTAAAATTTTCTTCGTAGGTACCAACAGATTCATCATCCTTTTTCTTCAGTTCAAGAAACTCCTTCTCCATATTTGTTCGAAGAATATGAGGGAAGTACTTATTGAAAAATAAGTTCTTGAACTCATCCCATTCCATGGACTCAATTTCATACCTTTTACTAATATTCTTAATAATATTTCACCATTGATCGGCTTCACCTTCCAAACAATATACTGATAAGATGACTTTATCATGTTCAGAAAATTGTAGAACTGAAAATATCTTTTTAGTGGTACTGATCCATTGTTCAACCACTAATGGATCAGAAGGCCTGCTGAATGAAGGTGGACGCTTCCTCATGAAGGATTCAATAGAAAATTGATCCTTCTTTTGCTCGTTTGGAAGTCCTCCATGATTCCTAGCTGGAGAAAGTTGTGTGAGAATGGCTACAAGATTTTTCATTCCAGCTCCCATAACGTTTGGTTGCTCAGGGGGACAATCATTGCATTGCCCATCACATTCAGCATTAACATGGTTCCTTTGAGTTATAGCCATTGACTAAAACCAACAAGCCTAATATGAGAAACACTAATCATAATATAAAAACCACATAATCAAGAATAAAATTTCATGCTTAAGGTCTTATCATAGGTTATTCATGGACATTTCTAAAACAGTAAGATTGGGTTCTATGATTAGAAATATCCTTAGGGTTCTTACTAAGGCTTTCGCATCCTAGTTTCCAAAGGTTGACTGTACCTTTCCTCTGATACGAACTATAATGACCCATAGTTTACATAAAATGTTATTACTTCAAAATTGAAGCATACTTATTACAACATATAACAAAACCATGATAGGACTATATAGGTATAGTGTCTTTAGAAACTGGGAAACATAAACAACTGGTTCATAAATCATCTACATTGTCTCCTGTTTAATTCATCATATCTAGAGTCCCTTTTGGCATATCCTAATTAATACCCTTCTTCCTGGCCGGGGAAAAAGAAAACATACAAAAGGGTGAGCTCAAATTCTCAGTAATGGTAAACAAAAGAAATATCAATCATATCATATTCATAAGAATATAACATTTTGAATATCTTAACATGAAAAAGAGATCATAATATCATAACATGGGATAAATAATAGTTATGAAATTTAATCCCAATAATCATAACATAAAATATGAAACTTTGTGGAATACACACATAATCATAGAGAATCATTTCTTAGTAGTCAAGACTCATTGCCAATACTTCTTAGCAGACAAAGTTCATTTTTGAACCGAGTTCACTCCTCCTCTTAGTCCTGTTTCACTGAACCGGATTAACCTGTTGTTCCATCCATGTCTATCCAATGAGATATAAATATTTACCCAATGCATTGGAGGGAGATATAGGTCCCACCCATCTCATAATGATACCATTATTATGTGTGCCATAGGATCATAAATCATACATCATAGCATAACCCGTGTAATAAAAATGGGATTCTAAAACATCATGCCATCATAACATAATCCATATAAGATAAAAGGACATCATAAAAATAATTCCATCATAACATAAACAATCAATGTAAAAATATGGATAGAAAAAGAACCCCATATTATCTTAGATGGAAAGTAATTTTGATAAAACACTTGAACTCCATTCTTGAGGAAAATATGTTTTCTACTTCAAAAACATTTTTCCTTTCTTAAAATGTTATAAAATTTTAAACTAAAAGAAGTTGATTAAAAATAAACTTGAAAACTTTTAAAGTAAGATTCATGGAAATAATTTTCTAAAAATCCATTCAGGCCGTATAAGTTAAAAAAACATTCTTCACGTACTTTGGCTGGAAAAGTCAAAAAGTACCTCATACTAAAAATGACAAAAGATTCCTTTCATATCTTTTAAAAACTCACCAATGAGTAATATTGGATTTAAAAAATTGTAGGAGGATATAAATAATATTACATATTTAGGAAACATGGGTTTGGATGATAAATACAACCTAGAAAATACCAAAGTATAAACAATCTTTGATAAAAATGAGATTGTGATATTTTCCCTTACCTTAAGTCTGATATGCTCTGTACGTGTATGAACCTCCTCTATAATGATTTAAATAATTTCATTGACTTATTACAGAATCATATTCATTGTTATGATATCATATATGGTCATATTTTTATCTTCTTATTAGTAATATTTGATTACTACTTGTTATTCAAGTGTTCGTTGCTTTATGTTCTTATGCATGTCTTGTCTAATAAATTCATATTCTTCTTTTTAGGTTATAGATACCTCATTTACAGAAAGGTATTAGTGTAACATATATCATATTTATTCATTAAATCCATTTTTATAATCATTATTCAAAGAAGATCATGTAGAATGAGTCGCATCACATCGTGGAGATGGTAGGCCGTACATACGCACGAGCGATGATATCGTTCCCATGATCGTGGAGGTGGTATTCCGTATGTACACACGTGTGGTGATTTCGTTTTCCATAGAAGAAGAAATAAATTTGAAAGAATTGGTAATGGACATTACCTCTTCTTTGAAGAGCCTCTTCTTAATCTCCTCTTAGGGCACTAAAGATGGTCTTTGAAGAAAACCAGGACCACTAGGATGTTTCTAGAGAAGTGGGGAAGAGAAATTGGTAGGGTTTGGCCGATCATGAAGGCTCAAAGTGGTGTGAGGAGAAGAGGGAGGAGGTTCCCTTTTATAAGGGACGAGTGGGGCACCTTAGGAAAAACTTAAAATATTATTTTATTATAAATTCATATTCGGTTTTTAATAGCTCCAAATTAATTTTTTTCAAAGCTAAGGTGGGTATGGGTCCGAATCCTCTCAACTAATATATTTTAGACAAGTTAGGTTACTATTTTAACCTTATCATTTATATTTAACTCTAAGTTAAATAATTTTACTTTTATCATGTCTTCTTGTTTTCTTACACTATATGGTTAATAAACAAACTATATCAAGACAAACGAACCCCAAGTTGTTCATTATTAATATATATAACTTTATCTAAGCCATTTGGCCGAACCATAGATTTTTAGAAATAAAATAAAAATTAATAATTTAATATTTGTTTTAAACACTATTTTATGTCAATTTTGACAATATTTGGTAATTGATTTTTTTGAAACTCATAACAGCATGATTAGTTCGAACAAAGTAAATTAAATCAATAATAACTTGTCATATTAACCTATAGAATTATTTTAATTCATAAAAAGTCTAAAATTACATTTATTTGGGTATTTATAATATCAGTTATGCTAATATTTCATTAATAAGGTAATTATTGCATCATCATTGTGTCATTAATAAATTAAATTATTTAATGTCTAAATATTATAAATAAGATACCATTATGTAGAAAATCATTTTAGCTTTCTAATAAATATTTATAGTCAAATTTATCTTATGTATAAACCTACATTAATTTTTTTTAGTTATTAAACATTGATTTTAACTTTTTTAAAACTTCTTTATATAAGATAATAATAAATGTCCTAATCTAATCCAAGTGGATCTAAAGGGTAATATTTTAATCCTAAGGTTGTTTTTGGTCGAATTATACTTATCCAATAGAATTAGGACACGTGTTAGGGTAATTATAATATCATTTTTACCCTTAATTACCCTATTTACTTTTAACCGTGGTAAATAAAAGTAAAAAGTTACTATTCGCCAAAAATTATTTTTATCTTATTGAACCACATTTTACTCCTTGATATTAACTATGTATCTCAGAATTTCCAAATTTCACTCACAGAAGCGGTAAAATTAAGTTTCATGTAAAATTTTAAATTCTCCTAGGTGGTGGGTAAAAGACGGTGAAAAGTTCAATACAATTTTTTATATATCTAATATTATTATAAAATGACTCTAATGAATTAAATTGAAATTATATAGTTATTATGTATCAATTTTGACCTAAAATAAATTTAAATAAAATAAATAATTATTGAAATAAAAATTTGGTTTTAAAATAGTAACCTAGTGATTTCACTATTCATAAAAAATTGAATGTTTTCAGGAAAATACCAAAAATTCACCCTAGGATAATTTCAATATTCCTAATCCAAAAATGAAATCCATTTTTAAAGGTAAAATTTATAAAATCTCAAAAATTTGGTATTACTATTCATAATGGCTAGTTTATATAATATTTTAATAACATATCGTTGTTTAGTGAAACTCGGTATTGCGTACAACACAAGCTATTAAAGAAGGTTGCTATTGCGTGTAGTGAAAGACAAGATAGTGTTGTGTGTAGTGAAAGATTCCATTATACATAAAAATAAAATATTTCTCATAAAATATTAATAGTTACAGTTTCATACACATGGTATTACAAACCATGTGTAAACAATATCTCATCAACTATAAAAAACTACAGACCCATCGCATGCCCCCACATGGTTTCATTAAATTGTACAAATCTTGATAGAGGCCTATTCCATGATTAATTTTTAGAAGGAATGGAATGGCCTACCTTGAAAGATTTCTTCTAACCATTTGTCTTGCCTTGTTTTTCCAAAAACCTAGGCTCTAAGCTCTTGACAAGCCACGAACAACCCAAATACACCAGTGATAACATTGGGTACTCACATTAGGCCATAAAAAATCATTTATATAGAAAAACAATAGATTGATACCTCATAAGAAAATCTAGGTTCTTGCATTAAGTGGAAAATTATGTGTTAATAAGAGATGAGATGTGGTGACTTTTTATAAGTGAGGGAAAGGACACACTTGGAATTACTTAAAATATTTTAATAATATAAATATTTTTCTTCCAAAAGTGGATACAAATTTTAAAATATTTTAATTTAATAAATTGATGTATAAATACATAAAATAAATTTTTTTTGTATAATTTTATATTTCATTTCCACCCTTATCTCTTATTTTAACCCTGTTGGAAAATCCACTTTAACCCTTACCATGGTGACAAGGCTTTACAGTTTTTATTATTCATTATGATTAAAAATTAAGTTAAAATTACTATATAATATTAATTATTCCAATTAAAAATATGGAATCCATTTAATAATATTAAATTTGTATAAGTGCGAGAATTTAATTTTAATATAAGTTCACAAAACACAACAAAATCCCTTTGAAAAATGTTTGTTTTATGCATAATTTTTTTTCAAGAATAATAATGTATAATGTTGATACCAATGTAATTAATTAGATTATGTTAAATAAAATTATACATAATTGTATTATAAGAAAATTAAAACCAATGTGAACCATGAAAATACTTGATTAAGTGGAAATATTGAAAAATCATTTTTTTATTTTGACAAAAAAATTACATTGATTTATAAAATGTTAAGAATATATTCCCATGTTTAACATTATATTATAATTTGATTTATATTAATTATTAAATACAAAATTATTATATAAAAATTTTTAAGGTCATCAAATTTATTCTTATATCATTATGATTTCTTTAAGGTGAGAGTTTTTGTAAAATCAGTATTTTTCACTATTCACCTAAAAATCATTTGTTTCTGAAAAATCACCAAAATAAACCCTATGATAATTTTTAAATAATTAATTAAAAAATGAAATTGATTGTATCAAATTAAATTTCTAAAATTTCATAATTTAGCTTTTAATCACCCTCATTAATAAAACTAGGTGTTTTGAGTTATGTTTCTCTAGAAAGAATAACTTACTATAAGTGATACCCGTGTGTTACATTCTTCTCTCCTAAACAAATTTCTTCCTCAAAATATTTATAATGTTTCCTATTTAATAAATTTGGGTATTTATTCTATATAACTTCTTTAGGTTCCCATATTTCCTCTTCTATATTATGATTTCTCCAAATTACCTTTACTAGCTGAGTTTTAATATTCCTCAACACTTGTTCATTAGTGTGTAAAATTTGTATAGGTTCTTTAAAGTAAGATAAATTAGGTTTAAAATATATTTCCTTATAGGTGAAAACATGTGTTGGATCTATTATGTACTCACTTATTAATGGTATATATAATACATTGTGATCTTTTGAGAGGAAAAGTGGTATTGCTAAATGGTAAGCTAGAGCATCAAATATTTCTAGAATTCGAAAAGTCCTAATGTACTTGGTACTTATTTTCCCATTCATTACAAAACATATAAAAAAATTCCACAGAGGTAATTTCAAGAAAACATGACCTCTATATGAATTTCCATATCCTTCCTTCAGTTATCTACAAAGAACTTTTTCTTATATTGAGCTCCCTTAATAGGATTATAAATAGTATTCTGTTTCACTATTGTCACCTCCATGAGATCTAGTCCTATATAATTCCCTTTGACAAATTTATCCCAAAAAGTTGGATAACAACACCAATTTCTATACAATGATTCATATAGTTTCATTTAAATACTTTAATGAAATCTATTATTATATGAAAATTCAACCATAGGTAAAGAGTGATTAAAAATAATGTGAATTTAAATCAAGCATGACCACAAAATATATTCTAATGTATGAATATTACTTTTATAATGTCCATTAGTGTGATGATAATAGGAATTTCTTAAATGTTACTTGGTTTCAAACTCCTTTCTATTACACTTTTAGAATTTTGATGTAATCTTTCGATCATGATCAAATATAATTGAAAGAGGTGTACCATAATGTATCACAAGCTCATTAATATATAGTCATACAAGGTGATAAAGATATAGATCTTCCCATATAGTGAGGAAATTTACTGAATTGTTAAGGAGATCAACTATAAAAAATATGCCCTGATACTTTCTAGGATTCATTGTCAATCTAGGGAAAATTTCCACAGAAATATCATCCCATTTCTAGATTAGAATAGGTAGAGGTTGTATGAATACTTTTGAATATTTTCTCTCAACATTTATCTATTTAAAAACCATGTATCTTGATATATAGAATGCAATTTTATATTTCATATTATCCCCATAAAAATTGTTCTTTCATATCCTAATATATTTTTGTGTTTTTAGGGTGTATAGATAAATTCAATCTTTAGCATCCATCTAATAATTCATTATTTATCTCAGGTGTGGAAGGAAAAAATAAACTCTTTAAAAATATCAGCACACCATGTTCAAGAAAAAAAATCTTTTAATTTCAAATAATTAAAAAAATTAATTTTATTTTGTAATTATATTCGATCTCAGAATTTTTTTTTTCAATAAGAATGGTTTGGTAATAATTTGGAAAATGATTGATGTTTCCCGTTCACTATTAATTCCCATATATAAATTTAACAAGTACCTACATAAAAAATTATTTTCAATCTTCATATTAGTGAAATGTCTATGATCTTTCCCACTAAATAAATCAACTACCTTGTTAACCTTTCTCTAAGGTGTTAGTGTATGAAAAAATAATAATCATTGAGTAGCTCTATACATCTCCTTTACCTCATGTTGATATAATTATGTGAAAATACATATTTAAATATCTTATGATTCATATATTTCTCACATTTTTTATTATAGAGATAAAAACTCTATAAATTTAAAGAAACATTTATGGTCTCAAACTCAATATCATGGATTGGATAGTAAATTTTCATGTATTTTTAACTTCCTCGGTTTATAAGAAATAACTTCATCATACAATATAAGTAGACATCAAATCCATTTTTTGATGCATCATAATATATCTAAAATCCATCCCCTCCCATTAGTAATTTCAACACTGAAACATTGATTAACCACCCATTTAATTATTTATAACATTACTTACATTACATTATCCATAAGAACTTATTCCCTTTACATGTCAATTTGGTTAATGGGTTTCCTAATTTGATTTTTTAACAAATCATCAATAATTTCATACAAAGCCAAGTAAAATATGTGACATAGTTTTTTCTACTGATATATGACATTATTTGATTGCATCTCTCGTTAATTTATCAACTGATATTACATCCTTTGAGAAAATATGTCCATGAAAAGAAAATTTATAAATCTAATATTCACATTTTCTAAAATTTCTATATAACATTTTTTCTCTACAATTCTTAAGAATGATTTGAAAATGAATCTTATACTAATCAAATGTTTTAGAGTATATCAAGATATTATAAATAAATACCACAAAAATATTTTTGAGGTAATCCTTAAATACTCTATTCATTAGATTTAAAGAAATAGAGGGTGAATTAGTCAATTCAAAGGGTATTTTTGTAAATTCATAATTCTAATACTTCATTTAAAATAATGCCTTCAGAATATTCACATTCTCAAATCATAGTTGATGATACCCATAGTGAAGATCTATCTTCAAAAAATATTGATCTCAATGATGTTCATCAAATAAGTCATCTATGTTAAAAACGATACTTATTCATTATAGTAATGGAATTTATTTCCCTATAATCAATTCCTAATATCATGGAACCATATTTCTTCCTAAAAAAATTAGTAGGGGATCCCCATGGTGAAACACAAGGGCATATAAATCCCTTATCCCAACACTTATGTTTTTGTTTCTTTAATAACACTAATTCTACTACATACATCTTATAGGGAGTCTTATATATAATTTTTTCATCAAGGATTAAATCAATAAGAAACTAAACAACATGATCAAGTGGGTTTCCAAGATTTTTTTGGAAACACGTCAATTTCTTCCTTCACAATATGCACGAACTCTATTATAAGGATTAATTTTCCATCCATAAGTTGTGTCTGATTTTATTATCTAATTATTTCATTAAGGATAGCTACTGGTGGTGGATCTAGATATGATTCAGATTATTTAGTCTCCTATATAAATATTAATGATTCCATATCTCCATAAAAAATTGTAATCTCATTCTCTCAACAATAAATTTTATCATTATTAGTTAAAGTCTAATCCATAACAATAATTATATCCAAGTCAAAAATAGTTATAATGATTATGTTTACAAATAGGGGAAGTATATGTGTTATAATAGGAACTAGATAACATACCCATTTTGCATTAATATTTACACTAGGTGTCTTGATTAAAAACTACCTTATTATGGTGATCAAGAAATATATAATTTTCTTGGTAAACATGGAAGATTTAAAAGAGCTTGTAGATCCAAATCAAATAAAGCATCAACTCTATTTGTGGTTTTGATCAAAATACCTTCTAATAGATATTTAGGAACCTCAACCTCAGTTATAGTAATTTCATAGGCTTAGATTTACTCTCCATATATTTTCTGAGTAAATTTCTATTGAATACCAAGAAATTCATTCACATAGTTCCATATCTCATTAAATTTGAAGCATTGATCATTTATAAAATCTTTCTTTACCTTGTAATAATGAGCCTGATTGAATTTCTCTCCAAATGTTATGAAGACTACAATTCCCAAAAATCTTGTTCCATAGGGTTTCTTTAAACATTTATTATAATTTGGAAATTACACCCTTACCATTTTCTTTTTTGTCATATTTATTTTTTCCAGAGTTATTATTTTCCCTCTTCTTCTATTTCATTCAATCGAAGTCATAAGCCATGAAGAATTAATTATATCTCTTTATAGTACATGATAATATATCCTCATATAATGATAATATTTTGGAGACCAGTTCCCTATAATGGATTTAAGATAGACCATCAAATAAATGACCAATATTACTCTTTGGATAATCTATATAGTACACAACATTTTTTTATATACTTATAAAGTTATATTTATACTTGGAAACATTTTACTCATCCTTTTTCCATAGACTCAAAAATTATCCCACCTTTTTTCATAGGATACCATTTTTCAAGAGAAGTACCTTTAAATCATTTCTCTTCATCCATAGTGTTTTGAATTATTTCCCAAAATTGATCCACATCCCATGTCAGATTCTAAACTAACATGAAAACCATCCCTATTTTCACTACTAGAATTTAGAACTAAAACTGCAGAGCTATACCCATGGACAATAGGAAATGTGGCAAAATCCTGTTTATAGCCATGGTAATTTCACTGTCTGTGGAAATTAACCCACCTCACTCCCCAATTTACCATAACCCTCCTGTTCCCCTCCTCCTCGCGACTCTTCTCCCCGACGTTCCTCGATCCTCCTCCTCCAACGGGCCACCCAACCTCCCCACGATCATCCTCCTCTGGCGTGGCCACTCCAGTTCCCCGCCGCCGCTGCTCTGACGTAGACTCCCCACCTCCTCTGACGACGTGCCTCTGATGTGGCCACCCCACTTCACCGTGATTCTCCTTCTCGGATGCTACCCCGACACTGCTTTGATGCTTCCTAGATCTGCTCAGATGCGGCCACTCAACCTCTCGGGATCCTCCTTCCACGCGGCCACCCTCGATTCTTCTCCTCTGATGCAGTGGCCCCACCTTCCCGATTTCTCAGTCAAACCAAGTCCTAACTTGGTATCCTCCTCCCATGATTTATCACTGACCCCACTCTGGGGATCCTAGAGAAATCCACCCTTCTTCAATTTCTCATGCGGAATCCCTGCCTACTTCACTCCTTTACTCACCAGTTATTTCTGATTTTCGGCTCCAATGTGGTATTTATGTCTCATGTTTTCCCTTCTCTAGATCGGTGGTTCAATTTATTCTAATCATGGGTTTCATGGAACTTATATCCAAGAGAAATGGTCATCTTTTTAATTAGGCATGTGATCCTAGTTCAGTTGGGACGTGACTTCCGGAGCTGTACGATGGGATTCAACTGGGTGGTACAAGAGCGTACACCAATTGACTTTGACATAAGTTGAGTAAGCACAGACAATTCATGCATGGAAGTTGTGTATTTTTTAATCAGTGTTAGATGATAGAGGGTAGAGAATTGATGGAAATTTTGGCGATATTCTCATAGGTGAGGTATCCCATAGCTTCAAATAAAACAAGGGAAGTCCCCTTTGAAATAGGGCTCTTTGGAAATATATTTGGTACGGTTATACCAGATCTGGGTTAAAGAAGATTGTTTCCTAGGGTGATTTGATAATGGCTTGGGAGGAGTGGTATATAGATTTAGATTTGGATCTTCGAGGTGTTTCTTGTGGAGAAATTTTAAATAAATCGATTTGGTGGTGAGGGCACCAATGGATGGTGTGGTAGGTGATAATATTTTTTCTATAAAACTCATCACTTTCCATGAATGGAATTATCATGCACCGAGAAAGGGTATTGAGTAGTTTTTTGGTTATCTCTTAGGAATGCATGGGTTTTGGATGAATCCACTCATCATGTTTGGGGATAGACAGGATGTGGGTTGTGGTGCTTGTATTTTGATCAAGTGATGTTGTGACAAGGGTTATCCTATAGTGGAGAGAGTGACATCAGTTATGGGAAATATAAACCCATGAGGGTAGAGTCCTAGTTTTGGGAGACCAATAGGTAGGTATTTCAAATGGAAATTAGGTTCCAACGACCCAATGAGTACCTAAATTGAGTTGGTTCTTCTTAGAGATTAGAGTCCGAACATGGGCATTTGGGTTGAGTGGAAATAGTAAAGGTTCAAGGTTTCTTTAGATTTGAAAATTAATTGGTTCTTATGGAAATCATTACATGGGATTGATTGACTAATGACCCAAATGAGGTAATCACATTAGTTTTCATACTTGGGGTGGTTTTGATGATCCAAATGTGTTAAATCATGGTTATGACAAAGCTGGTGATAGGGCTTGATGGTAGTCTAGTTGGTGGAGGCCTAGACCTAAGAATTTCCCCATGTTCCGAGACTTTAATTCATTGGTCTATAATGGTGAACATGATGTGCCTCCTGAAATAGGGGGATTGGGAATTGAATGTTCTGAAAATGTGGTGACGTTTGGAGTCTATGCATCATCATCAGGAGTAGGATGGCTTGTGATGAACCAATACGATTGGGTTAGGAAATGTCAATGCTTTTAATAGAGTAAAATGATAGGTTTATATGGTTGAAAATTTTACCTTAGATTCACAGCATGATTTGGAATGAATATAAAAGTTCCAAGTTATAATAATGGAATTGAATTCACTTATTATTTAGTTAAGAAGTATCTAGAGAAGTATGATAATGCTCAATAATATACTCTAATATAGACACCCTAATAGAATGGGGTGGTTGAGATGTAAATTAGAACCGTCAATAATATAACACAAACTATGGTGATCACTAGTGGTATTACAAGGTATAAAAAAAGTTTTCTTCTGAACTAAGGTATAAAAAGAAACCAACATTGAAGTATTTATGAGTCTTTGGTAGTAAGTTCTACATTCTTAACATGGAAGGGAATCAAGACAAGTATAGAAATAACATGATTAATTTATATTATATTTATATTCCTTATGAATAAAGGTTTATAGATTTTTATTAAGATTCTCATTAATATTTTGGAAATAAAATATGTAATAATTGATAGGAATGAAAAAGGAATCTATGACAAGAGAATTGAAGATAATGTAAGAAAAGTGAATCTTTACAAGATACTAGAGAGTCTCTTAGGGGTAGTGAGGACTCTATCATAGAATTTTTTGATGAAAATGAAAAAGAAAATGACATAATAATTCCAATTACACCTAAAAGATTTACTAGAACTAAACATATTGATGAAGAGAACATTTTATGAGAAAAATATGTTGTAGTATAAACTAGGAGGATGTATAGAATTAAAAGAAATGTCCTCTTATATTTATTTGAGTAAAAAAGATTTGATTAAGAATCCAATGATTAAAATTGGATTAAAGATATTAATGAGGAGTTAAATTAGACAAAAAATAATGACACGTAGAAATTTGTTCCACAAACAATAGATGAAGATATCATATTCACGAAACAAGTATTCAGAAATATGCTTAATGAAAATAGAGAAGTTATAAAATTCATAGTCAGAATTTTGTGAAGGGGATATTCATTGATTTGTAGGGTGGTTATAGATAAAATATTTTCACTAATTGATTGTATTGAGGTTATGAAATTGTTTCTTACCATAGTTATATATAGAATATCAAGGTATATCTAATGTATATAATAAAAAGTATTCTTTTCTCATTGGAGTTTTCTTAAGGAAGTTTAAATTGGTCAACTATTTGGATTTCAAATAAATGGTGATGATAATAAATTGTGCATTTTTAAGAATGATTTTTGTGGCTTAAAACAATTACACGTAGCTTGGAACACAAGGCTTGAAAATGTTCAATTTTTTTGACGTTTATGAGAGTAGTTGACTATAATCTCTATATTAGTAGGAATTTTTTAAGGGCACAAAGGCCTCTTTATTTAAATTATAATGAAAAAGAAGAATTTTTACAGGAAATATAATAACACAACACTTAAAAAGACATCAACCCATTTTATAGAGGGTATTCATGCTATGAAAAGGAAGTCTTCCACCCCTTCTGTAGGAGTTCTAACCTCTCCTCCCAATCCTAGCTTTTATCCATGGACCTTCACCATTAGCATCATCATGGTGCCCCACAACAGCGTCAATCTTTATGGTTTTATCATTATTCACTCTGAAACTTTTATTCCCGTCATCATCACAACTAAGCGAGGAAATGATTTCAAAAGTGTTATGAGTACCAACATTTCTGTTTGTCTGGGTCCTCGATGCTTGAGGTGGGACATGGCTTGTAAGAGAGGTAGAAACCTTTGACCTCAACAGTTTAGCATTCTTCATAGGTGTATGTGCCTCTATTGCTGGAGGATGCATTGTAGTTGACTCCGTCACATTGTGTGTTTGTCCAATTGTCTAGGAAACACCCAAAATAGAGATGGGGTCCAGAAGGGAAACCTTTTTTAGAACAGAATTTTCCTCCTGTCGAGTAGGAGTTAACTCTTTCATCATATCATAATCAGGCTGCATTCTCAGCCTCGGATTCTTTCCACTCTGAGATGGATGACTTTGGGTGGGAATCACCCCTTCCATTGTGGTGGGTATCTTAAAAGTCTCCAGTATCTGCACATCGATGGGAATCTTAGATGCCACACAAGTGGGTTCAACATCCATGCCATGAACTCCTATGGATGTTCTAGCAAGAGTACTATCAGGGTGAGCACTGGGCACCAGTTTTGGTCCAAATTCAGCAGTAGAGTGATTAACTTCACTTCCCACCATAGGAGGGTTAATGCTCAAACTCTAAACTTGTAGATTTAAAGGAACATGTCGCACCCTATCAGTTGTGGGAAATTTTTAAACTCCACTTCCCACTATAGGGGTAGGTTTTGGGAGACAGGGTTTTTTTGAAGTCGCACCTTATGTTTGCTGTAATCCATTGAAGGGCTAGAAACCTCATCGTTTTTATAGATTACATGGACTTGGCAGGGCAGGGGACCTTTGAATTTCTATTGTCAGTGGTCACTTCCTTGGATTCATTGTTTGTGTTTTTATTCATAACCTTAATTGAGGTCATTGTCTCTAACATGTGCTTCGTTTTTCTGTATTTTGAAAAAAAAGCAGTTTAATCATGCCTAATTCTTTCATCAGCCTCATTTTATGCTAGAATCTATATCTCTATTTTACTGTCCATAGATTCTGTCTCATTTTGATCTTGTTTCATTTCTTTAATCATCACATATTTGAAAGACATGACCACTTCAGGTGAGTCACTTTCTTCTACTAAATCAGCCCAAGTGACATTGGGTCTATCAATCAACTGAAAAGTAGGAGGCTCTGCATCTTTCAGTATGACATAGGTGGAGTCCAACTTGGGGCTTTTACTATGATCCTTGATCATATGTTCAGTGTGAGACATTGTCTGAGCATTTTCAGATATTAGAAGTCTATTTTGAGAGCTGTGAGAAATCTCATTTGCATCTTGTTCCGAAGATTGGACATCAGTCCCTTGGGGAAATTTGTTACATTTTATTCTTCTGCAATGAGCTTCATCATTCCCCTTCAACATGCATCTAGTCCAAAAAATATTGGAATGACAGTTGGACCTTGAGTTTCCAATTATGCGGAAGACTTCACAATACAAAGGCAACTTTTCATACACAATACGAAGATTAATTTACTCATGTTGTGTGGATAGAACTACCTTATCAACCATGGTAGAACATAAATATAACTGAACTAAAATTTTGGAAAAATGTCCATATCTAACATTTTTTGTAGCCAAATCCATCCGTATTGGAATGCCTATCGCATAGGCGATTTCATAAAGAATTTCAAAATGCCATAAAACCCAATTTAAACCATAAATATTTATCCAAACCTGGGAAAAAGTGTCTTTAAAATCATAAATACTGAAATTTACCTTCCATTCATGGATCCTAAGGGTTCCTGGATTCAAATTTATGGAACCAAAGCTCCATTCTTTACCCTTTAATCCAGTAGAGGGAAACAACAACTGAAAAAACCTCTTCCTAACAAAACGCATTTGAAGTCATGAAATCCACAACTAGTAGAAAGACGAGCAACTAATTAAGAAATTTTCCAAGGTTGTGTACCTTTAGATAAAGAGATTCAGGAAATAACGGAGTTCTTACAGAGATCTAAGCATTCTGAAACTATATTAATAGGAATTGTTATATCCAAATGACGGCGTAGGTTTATACAATTTAAACTATCCAAATTTTTTTTGTTGGATGAGCTGATAGGGCTGTGAACTTCATATTAATTAGGTGTTTCTCATTTTTAGGAAGTCTAATAGACAATGAATTGCTTTGGATTTCAATAATATATGTGCGGGGGAGTGATCAAATTAGAAATTTCCTAAATTTTTATATGTAATTCATTGTTTTATTCCATCAAAATCCATTAAAATCCGTGGCATTGCTATATTTTCACATTTTTTATTATTTTCTATGACTAAAATAAATCTGAATTGATTTGTTGATTTTAGTGATAAACTTTTTATTTTTTTCATTAATTAAATGTATTCTCATTTATTTGTGTTCGGTTTATGAGGATTATTATTCTCCCGTCATTGATTTAGGTGCATATTCCAATGCGGATGTTGATGACGACGGTGGTCAGAGAGGAGGAGATGATGATGTTGGTGTTTCTGAAGGATATGATGAGGGTCATGACGGGTTTGATGATACTGATATTGAGTTACATTTTAGATGTAAATTTTATTCTTGGTTTATACATTGAATTCTACCATATAATGATGTTAGTGTTTGGTAGATGTTTTTGTGTATAAATATAGGAAGAACTAAGTTGAGTAGTTTAGAAAATATGATTCAGTTGATGAGATCAACCAAATTTAGGAGATTGGTTCAAAAGTATGGGGTTTAAATGAATTATATACATCTATTGAATGAATAGAAACATGAAAATCCAAATTAAACTATGATTTTTTATTCAAATTAGTGGAATATTCCATGTATAATGATATGGATTCTTTGAAGTTAAAAATAATCAGATATGGTTGAACTTTAAGTGGGTAAAAAGGAACATGAAAATAAATGGTTTTACTAAATTAATTAATAGAATGATGTTTATAAATGATAAAAATTATGGATGGTAAAAATGTGTTATTAGTAGAATGAAATAGTATATTTTTTGGAAATATGATCACTAAATATAAGTATTATATCATCTAAACAATTCTATGTATGGTGGAATTGGAAAATATGCTTCTAGATTTGGTGGACATCAAGACAAATTTGCTTTATGGTGAGTTAAAGGAATAAATCAACATGAAACAACCAATATGAGTACCAGAAATTGGGATCCATGACTTGGTTGGTATATTGTATAAAATCTTGTATAGAATAAATCAAGTACCGTGATAGTGGAATCAGAAATTTGAATCATTTATCACTGATGAAGGCTTTGATGGTTGCAATAGAGATAATTACTTCTACTGAATAATGGTACCTTCATAAATTTCATATTGTATTTCAATTACATGATTCTACTTGGACTAGATTATTGAATGATTTAGAAATCTATGGATAATTTTTTGGAGGTTTTGAGATGAAAAATGCCAACAAATTCGAGAAGATATTGTGGATAAGTATAGAAATAGATAATAAGAATTTAGATTTAGTAATAACCCAGAAGGAACAAATCAATAGGATCATTAAAAGGTTGGGAATGAATGTATGAGAAACAGTGACTACCCATCTTGCACTTCAACATGACCAAGGCATAAGAACTCACAATGGAAGAAGAGTGCCAATACATGGAGAAAGTTCCATATTCCTCAGGTGTTGGAATTTTAATGTATGCAATGATAGGTACTCAATAATGTATTGTGCTTATAGTGGTATTTTTTTATCATATTCAGGTAAAACCATGTAAAGGGACATTGGGATGTCATTATGTAGAAAACCAATCTATTTGTACATGTCTATTACATAATTTTAAAGATAAATAATATAATAATACACTAAAGGATCTAAATGTTTAGTATCACAGGAAAATTAGGTTCATAAAACAATTTTACATAATACAAAAAAATTATTTAGTAACTGGGAATGGATGGAGGGGGGTGGAGGGGGGGTGTAGGCGGGGTTGTGCAGGATAGAGGGATGGGTGGAGGGGGGAGGGGGGAGGGGGGCTGGGTGGAAGGGGTAGGGTGGAGGGGGCGGGGTGGAGGGGGGCTGGGGGCAGGGGGAGGGTGGAGGGGGTGCAGGGGTGCAGGGGTGTAGGGGGGTTGGGCAGGCTAGGGGCTGGGTGGAGGGGGCAGGGGGCATGGTGGAGGGGTGTAGGGGGTAGGGTGGAGGGGGGCATGGGGCAGGGGGCAGGGGTAGGGGACATAAATTGTTGGAACTGTCCAGCTGTGGATAGGTTAACAACAGCCCCTGTTCGGGGTTTGAAACCTAAAAATTCATTTCCCTTTTCTTTTCTTTTATTTCCATAGTTATTTTACTATTAAATAACATTGTTTTTTTGTTTTATGAACATGAAAAAATCTGGAAATCACCTCATGCACCTGTTGAAAGATCGAATCATACTGTTCTTGGAAGCATAAAAAACATCTTCGTTCATGTTTCAACTTTGTTTTCAATGTTGTTTATGTTTTCCACCTTCCTCTTTAAATTGTATGTGAGACATTTCCCATTTAATTTGAAGGTTTCTGTAAAATGTATTTAATGTGTGAAGGTGCGTATACCTTGTGGGGGAGAAACAACTTTTAGTTAGAAAGCTTAAGAATTTGAAGTGGACGGTTTGGTTCTACCGTGAGGTAGGGTCCCTCTTCTAGCCTCTTTAATTCAAGAATGCATTAAATTGAATTTATCTTCTTTCTTTATTCTACTTAATTATATTGAATTTCATATCTTGAATAAGTGTTCTTTAATATAATTGTTTCATTTTATAAAGTCATGTTTTTATAATAAAACCCCTCCAACGGAGGTGCGTTGTCTGTGAAAACTCACAGTGATTGTTATGTTGATCTAGTTGCTTAAATTATTTCATTTGATTTGTGCTGAATGAGTTTTAGAATAAATGTTAAATGTAATTAAAGAAATTGTGTGATAGAGAAATTCTATAATTTTATAATAAAACCCCTCCAAAGGCGGTGCGCTGTCTTCTAAACCAAATAGTAGTGATAGTTATTTGTATCTTATTTAGATTTGGTTTGAGTCTTTCATATGCCTCTTCCCTCTCCCTTCGCTCCTCTCTAGATGATGCTGCCCCGCGGATGTCGCTGGACCGGGCCAACACGTCGCGGTCACGTCGTGGTCACATCGCGGTCAAGCCGTGTTAATGCCGTGATTTGGCCCTCCTCCAGGACGACACCCCGTGGCGGTTCGCAGTGATAGTATTCCACGAGTCTTGTGATAAATGGTGAGACTGACTAATCATAATTTCTTCCAGTGGGGCGACAACTGAAATGTTGCCCTGCCTCCTCCCGCACCCTTCGCTCCTGGCCGGAAGATTCTACCCGCGGATGTCGTTGGACCGGGCCAACATGTCGTGGTCATGCTGCGGTCACGCCGCGGTCACGCCGCGGTCACGCCGCGGTCACGCCGTGGTCACGCCGCAGTCACAGCGCGGTAATGCCGTGATTTGGCCCTGCTCCAGGACGACACCCCGTGGCGGTTTGCAGTGATAGTATTACAAGAGTCTTGTGATCAATGTTGAGACTGACTAATCACAATTTCTGCCGGTGAGGTGATGACCGGAATGCTGCCCCGCCTCCTCCCGCTCCCTTCGCTCCTGGCCAAATGATGTTGCACCGCCGATGTCTCTAGACTAGGCCAACACGCCGCGGTCACGCTGGGGTCATGCCGCGGTCACGCCACTGTCATGCCGTGGTCACGCCGTGATTTGGCCCTACTCCAAGACGACAACCTGTGACAGTTCGTAGTGATAGTATTCCATGAGTCTTGTGATCAATGTTGAGACTGACTAATCATAATTTCTGCCAGCGGGGCGATGACCAGAATGTTGCCCCGCCTCCTCTTAATCCCTTCGCTCCTGGCCGGAAGATGCTTCCTCGCGGATGTCGTTGGACCGGGCCAACATGCCATGGTGGTGACTAGTGAAAAGGGTTGGAAACAATTTACATAAGATGGTAGGAATGTACCTTTGTAAGGAAATAATGATTAGGATATAAGGTGTATCAACTTAAAAAAACTCCAAGACACATATACTAGAATAAAAAATCCATCTCATGTTCATGTTTAACGTCAAACTGCAATAAATACAAGGAAAACTCCAAAATAAGTACCAAAATAAAACTCAGTTGTGACACATCAACTGTCCCCAACATCTGAGCTAGTATGGTCCAGTATGGTCCACAACATATCCATAGAAACCTGAATCCAATTTTATATACATAGGGTGAGAATATTGGTATACTCAATTGGAAAACCAAAGTCGCTCGTGCAAAAGTGGGAGAAGAATACTAATTCACTTATGACAATGACAACAGAATCATAACAGCACTTAACAAGGTATACTTTCCACCTTAATATCGCCCTTCCAAACTCACCAAATAATACAAGTCAAGTAAGGTAAAATAGTAATCACATCAATATTAGGGAAGCAAGAACCACCCCCACTAGTTAACTACTCCTCCCAAGCGGTGAATTTTATCACGCTACCATGCTATTCTACTACAACCACTTTCACAACCTGCTCACACACAACTGGGCCACATACTAAATCCCACCAAAAAAACACTTCGGTTACAACCACAACACATCCTTCCCACATAAACCTAGTGAATGAAGCCACAATATGATCTTGAAGACACCTAAGATGGTACATCATATCTCATCATGAAGACACCTATGAAGAACCAATCACCAACATACATGTTTGCATCAAAACAAAACAAAAGCTACCTGAAGAGTATGGGGATCCAAAATCCTAGAAGGGGGAGTACAGAAGATCCAATACCATACATCCATCATCCCACTAGGATTTTGGGATGTCATAACCTCTCCCATAATAATGGGGTGTTCAGAACATAGTGATCAACACTGGTATGCTATGTATATAAATCATACGGAACAAACTAACTATATATATATATATATAACACTCATCCTGAGAATTGCATTTTCAAATTAACAATCATAAGACACAGAAACTACCCTCACTTCCAACCATACATTCATGTACCACCATGAATGGAGGTCACTTTCACAAGTCAATAATTGAAGGATGCTTTACTATAAGCCACAACTCAAAACATACCCCCAGGTAATTAAATCAACCATTTTTTATTCTATAATATAAATTCATTTATTCATTTATTCCATCCCAACCATAAAAAATAAAAAACACTAAAAATGTTTTAAGACAAAAAAACTGTCCCAACCACAGCCAAATCCAAACAAAAAATATGGTCCAAGGTAAATGAATCCATTCTAACAGGAATTCATAAAAAATGGTCCCTAGAATCTTCAGGATAAAGGCCCACACAAGGTAACACCATACTTATACAAAAGATTCTCCCTTAAAACATCCTCGTCTTTCCCACTACACCAAAATCACCACACTCAGCAAAACAAAACTTACCCAACTTGAAGTCCCACTACAAACAACCCAATTTTGAATACATGTTCAACCACTCCCACCATCATTCTTAAAGTTAATTCCGTATTTTCCTTACTATAAATAATAAAACCCTCCAACACACCTAATTTATACCAACTCAAAATCCTCACAACATAATAACCCCAAACCCAGCATAGCCATAAACATTAAAAAGACACAACCCAATCCTACAACTAGGCCACCCAGTTTTAGTCCAACTGCATAAAAAGTTCATCCATTTCAAAATCAATAAATATCAAAAAATGAGGGGCCATTAAAACAGAAACACCAGCCCACAGTCCTAACCACACTCACACATGAACAACACATACACATGGACGAACAAAACTACACACAACACACATCCCTAGCAATAGGACCATGATTGTTCAACAGTCACGCTCTAATTCCACTTTATAAATTAGGGGTTATCACATAGAATGTTTGATCATAGGAATCCATTTAATTTAACAGATATACATTATATATCATGTTTTTCATGTTCAAAATTGTTCATCAAAATATTAACAACAAGAATTCGTGATTTTGGTGTGCAAATAGAGACCGCCAATAGCTAGGATTTTCAGAAGTCCTATGCCTAGAAAAATTCAAAACGTGGAACAAATTTAATAGACAAAAAAAATGAAACCATTATCATCATATTTATATACTCTCATGTATTACATCAATAAATATAGTTTCATCCATTTTCATGAGAATATATCATCACACCAACCCCTCCTGATAAAAAATAAAAGATAGACAAGGGAACACCTACATGGAACAAATGATGAAAACCAATTCTTCCTTGTGTAAAAAATAAGGGGTCTTCCAAGTAGCAGGAAAGAATCCATGGTAGAACCAAACATACTACAACATCATATCCACATGACTCCTTAAGGGAGAGAGGTTTTGGGTTCACTAGGAGAAAACAAAAGGGTTCAACAGAAGAGAGTATTTGGACTTTATAAAGGCTGGATCCTTAATGTAAGGTGAAATTGTTTTCAAATTCTATTAAAGAATGATCATGACTATGAAGACATGGATTATGAGTCAAAAGAGATTCAGGTTTTTATGTGATATATACCATTCTAAACACCCCAAAATCTCTCTAAATATATAATTTAACTCAATTAACATCAAAGGAAACATCGAAGGGGTGAAACTAGAAAAGCTGGGATAATCTAGAAATGACTCATAGATTAGTAAGATGAGTCTGTATAGATTCAATTTCATCTCCATGAATAGTTTAATATCTAAAATCTTCAAATGCTTTTATTAAAGCATTTAATTCACTATGAAAACATGAATTTTATTCTTATATCTTCTTAAAATGATCAAGAAATCCTTTGATTATGTATTCAATGAATCAAAATATAGTTCATCATTTTCTTTAGATGATTGACCTCTATAAACAGTGGGATAAGATTGATCTCTAATTTTAAAAATAGTGGCAAAGAATGCTGTCTCAAAAACCACTTTAATATTAGTATGAATAAACAGTTTCGTGTCTACATAATCATTTATGATAGAAATTGATTGGAGTTGGACTATCATTTTAGTGTCAAAGACTACTAGTTGATCTTGATGATTTCATTTATCATTGTCTTTAACTAGTTCTTCAGTAAAATACCTTTGATTCTTATTTTCATCATGATTAATAATAAAATCTTATTTCTATTCTATGTTCTACGGTTGAGTAATTTTACTAGATACTGAAACCACTATGTTTTTGTGCAAGAACCGTAGTACCCTAAAATGTAGGTCTGTTCCTTTGACTATGCCATATTACAAGGGCCTCAAACTATGTTTACCCCAAATGTTATTCTATAGATTGAGGTAATATGTTTCAGCTTCTATATTAGAGATGTTGTATCAAATTATTTTTCTATTTTCTTGAACTTGGCAATCTATTATGGACATTGAATTATCATCTTCTTGAATTTGCACTAAAGGTGAAGATTCTAAAATCCCTCACCCCTCTAATGAAATATGACCCAATATTTGTTGGTATTGTTCACTAAAAGTTAATAGTTTCAGAATCACATAATCCCTACAACAAACCACTCAACTCACCTACAATAAACACCATCAATCAAACCCACCTTCTTGTACCCTTAAAAAACCACAAACCATCCACCTACCACCCAACCACAACACCGCTCCCCTAAACACCAACAATTGCAGTCATCCCACCCAACACCCAACACCAAACAAAACCAAAACCTCCTAGAAACTTACACCAGAATAGCTACTGCAACCCAAAAGGATGCTGGAAAGAACCCATCCAATAAAGAAAACCTTCCTCTAGGAACAACAACACTAGTCCATATGCAACTCGAACCACCTACCACTTCATGAACCTTGAAGCCAATGAAACATTCTACAATATCATGGCACCAGACCACCACCTTCGACCACTCAAAGATTAAACAAAACAATATCCTAACATCACCATATGAAAAAGACCAACCACCAAAGGAATGCCCAACCAGTCAACCACAAACTCAACCACAGCCATCTACATAAAATCCCCTACATGTAGCCAAGTATCAGGAAAACCCCAACCCAAAAATAAACCAATGAACCAAAAACTAGAAATCCCCGCTTGAATCACCCACACCATGAACCCTATCCTCTAAAACTACAACTAGAATAATAACATGTGACTCTATCCGCACCACACTAGAATCCCCTCTAGAATCATCCCCACACACTAAAATCAGGAATACTCTGCACAGGATCCTTGCACTATAAACATATCACACCCACCCAACACCATAATATCAACAAGAACCCCCACAAGAACATCACCTGCATGACCCACACAAGTTGAAAACCAGCCCAAAAATCCACTCTACATTCCTAACCCTTTCCAACGGATAAATCCAGCACCAAAAACCCACAATGGACCCAAAGGCAGCACAACAGTATAGGGTTTATAGAAGGGGGGGCTGCTATCTAAGTGGGGTGGTCCAAGGGGGTTTCCAGGAGGGGGGTGTCCAGGGGGGTGTCCAGCAGGGGCGGTGCAAGGGTTGTCCATCAGGGGGGCTGTTCAGGTGGGGTTGTCCTGGGGGTGGGGGGGGGTCTGTCCAGGTGGGTTTCTAGGAGGGGGGGTCTGTTTAGTGGGATGGAGGGGGGGTTGTTGTCTGGGGGGGTGCTGTCCGTGTGTGGTTGTCCAGGAGGGTTTTCTAGGAGGGGGGTGTCCAGGAGGGGGGGGGGGTTCTAGTGGGGGATGCTGTACGGGGGGGGGGGGGGCTGTCTGGGTGGGGTTGTCCAGGGGGGGTCTGTCCAGGAGGGAGGGGGTGTCCAGGAGGGGGGGGGGGGGTCTGTCCAGGGGGGTTTCCAGGAGGGGGATGGTTCTGTCCAGGGGGTGAGTGGGGTCGGTCCAAGGTGGGAAGGGGGGATGCAGGGGGAGGGGTTCATGGGGGGGGGGGTTTAAGATTCGCATACTAACACATTTTTTTGAGAACTTCATATTCCTTCTCAACAAGCTTGGGAACTTCCAACACCCTTCTAAGTTGTCCATCTCTTAATTGTCTCATCAATATGTTTGGGTACTCCATCTCACTTGCAAGCCATTTATCATCTGCATATTGGCATGAAACAACCTATCTTCCTCATTTAAAACCTGAGATCTTTCACTCATCTCAATACACATGTTGAAAACATTCATGTGCATGTAGCAGGTTTTAGAAATCAGCCTTGAGATCTCAAATTTCCTCAACTTATTGTCATTGATTAATTCCATTTCACCCCCTTAATATCAGACTTTATTCGGTCATTAATATGGATGAGATAAATGCATACCTTATCAATGATTTTTTCACGCACTTTCCAGAAATTTTAGATTTTAATGGATTAAATAAGTCTGGAATCTTCTCAAGTGTCTTCTCCACTCATCTCCTGGGGGGCTGTAGGGATGGGGTGGGGTTGTGGGATACATCAGAAGTTGGGGGGGGGGGGTGCAAGGGGGCTGTCCAGGGGGGGCATGGGGGTGCAGGGGGGCTGTCCAGGGGGGTTCAAGGGCTGTCCAGGGGGGTTCAAGGGGCTGTCCAGGGGGGCATGGGGGTGCAGGGGGGCTATCCAGGGGGTGCAAGGGGGCTGTCCCGGGAGGGTGTGAAAGGTGGGGTGGGGGGTTTGCTGGGAGGTCTGCACGAGGGGGGGCTTCAGGGAGGGGGGGATACTACAGGAGTGGGGGGGGGCAAGGGGGCTGTCAAGGGGGTGGGGGTCTACTCGGGGGGTGCGGGGAGGGGGTGGGTGGTGGGCTACTGTAGGAGTGGGGGGGAAAGGGGTCTATTCAGGGGGGTGCAAGGGGTTGTCAAGGGGGGCATGGGGGTGCAGGGGGGCTGTCCAGGGGGTGCAAGGGGTGTCCAGGGGGTGCAAGGGGTGTCCAGGGGGTGCAAGGGCTGTCCAGGGGGAGTGCAAGGGGGATGTCCAGGGGGGCATGGGGGCTGTCCAGGGGGCATGGGGTCTGTCTATGGGGGTGAAAGGGGCTGTCCGGGGGGGGTGCAGGGGGGCTGTCCGGGGGGGTGGGTATGGGGGCTGTCCAGGAGGGGGTGCAAGGGCTGTCTAGGGGAGCTGTTCAGTGGGGGAGGGGGGCGCTATGGTTTTTTTAAAGAAATTTCAAGCCCTATAGCCGCTATTTTAAATAGTGGATGTAGACCTAAAGTCAGGGTTTTAAACTGTGGCTAAAGCTATATAGCCACGGTTTTGAACCGTGGCTATATGCTTTATGTGGCTTAATGTTCTGCCATGGTTTCAAACCGTGGAAACACCCTATAGCCATGGTTTTAAGCCGTGTCTATAGGCCTTTAGCCACAGTTTAAAACCGTGGCTATAGGTCTTGCCCTATAGCCACGCCATTACCAGCCACGGTTTTGGGACTTATAGCCACGGTTTGAAACTACGGCTATAGCCTAAATTTCCCATAGGGTTTATTACTTACCAAAGAAATAAATATCTTATCTTGGGAAAGTATCCATTACTTATCCACTAATGGAATTGGGGTTATATTTAATGATGAACGTTTTTATCACAAGAAATGTTATAACATTATCGCACCACATTACAGATTAGTAGAATACTTAATATGGGAAAGATTATTGGTAATAACTTGAGTCATGTCCCCCAAAATAGTTATAATTTGTTCAACTATATCTTAAAATATATCTCCATCCCCATATTCATTATCTTTCCTAAGAGTAAAATCCATAAATAGACTATGTAAATTGATATGATTTCTATTTATTTTTCTAGGATCTATTTCTAGGCAATAAAATACACTAGATTCGATCACAACATTATGAATCATAATGTATAATTCCAAAATTGGTGAAAATTTTGACAAAACCATTAAATTTATTCTTTTATAATATTATAATCATAAGATAAGTAACATTTTAAATATTTGATAATCATAAAAAAATTAAAATATTTTAATAGTGGTTTCTAAATAGCATGTGAATCAACCAAGCCATATCCTTGGGGAGTTTCTAGCTAGCTTTATAGTTTTAAGATCACTCATCTTGCATAACTGATAGTAAATTTAATACCCAATTCACTCCATTTGGAGTTGTTACCCCTAGGATCATCTGTTCTATAGCCACATCAGGTTTCTAGTATACAGAAAATAATGTATTTCTACAAAAACCACACAATATATGATATACCAAAATTTATGATTAGATCCTAAATATATACTTATCCTCCAAGTATTTCATGGGTATATGTCCTCTAATATATATTTTTCTAAATCTAGTTTCCAAGGATTATACTAAAATTCCATTGATACTAAATATAATGCCTAGTCTTTAGTATCCCAACACTAATTGTTATTTTATTACATTTACACTAAATATAAGGGATCACATCCAAATGTATCTAATAGTATAGTGATTTTGGGAGATAGATACAAATATGATCTCACATTACATATGAAATCATAAAATAAAACATAAAAATTATGATAATAAATTTATTAATTCTTCTTTTAAATCCCTAAATTCATTTACTGACCCCTTATTAGTAACCAGGGGAAAGGAAAACAAAGTAAATATTGATCTCAAATACTCCTTAAGGTAAAGAATACAATAGAAGCTAGTATAAAATAAATAAATAATGAATAATATGTAAAAGATAAATAATAATCAAATATTCCATGTTACTAATATCATAAAAATGAGACTAAATACATGGATGAAAAAACAATATAAAAAATCACCTGGAAAAGAAAAACTTGTTCTATAATGGATGAATACACAATATTTGATATCATAATCTTACTATCAAGGTCTTTTTCCAATACATCATATATAAATAGGTAAGGCATATGCAAAATACCCAAACTTATTTGTCTCAAAAGACGTAACGATGCATAAAGGGGATAAAACAGTTCCCACCCATAACTTATTCAGTTCAATGTGTTCATCATATGAAAGGTAATAAAAATAATCAAATACATAATTAACATATAAATTTAAATTTAAAAACTATCATAGGAAATGTAAATATTTTCCCCCACCAATAAATTTAAAAATTTCATTATAATCCATCTAGAGTTATATGGGGGATCATATTAATATATTATATCCCCATTAAATCACAATATCAATCAAATTACATTTACATCGACGGAAATATATTAAAAATATCACTGGAAGATTTCTTAAGTAAAATTCCATTTTCATTTTGAAATTATTTATATTAAATTTTAAATGTTTTTTATAATATCAGAAAAAAATATTATTTAAGAAACCATGTTAAATTGTAGAGAAATATTCATGGAAAATAATAGTCCTTGTGATGATAAAATATATTCATTTTTCAATATTTAAAATAATTATTTTGTTCACACCTTTTTTTAAAAGTTCCTTATTCTGAAAATGAAAGGAATATTAATTCTAAAAATTTCTATAGAAAGTAAAAAATGGGTAAAAATTACTTAAATAAATCATTATATAATATTAAAAAATGAAAAAATATTTTTTGATATAGACATGAAAGAAAAATACTTCTAGACAAATAATAAAAAAGTCTATTTTTTGAAATTATTTAATTTGGTATTTTTTAGTGAAAAGGAATGTAAAAATGGAACTAATACATTAAATATCTATAAAAACTAAAGGGTATGAAAATTTATTTGGTTTAAGAGAGCAATATCTTATAAATCTCTAAATTGAAACTTAAACATAAACAATCCCGAATAAGGTTGAGATTGTGAAATAAATACTTGTTGATGTCCGAGTTGATTCATAAGTGATTTTAACATCATGTTTAATAAATTAAAATTTATTATAGTTATTTACCATAAACATATATATATATATTATAAAATATTATCCAATTATAATATTTTAACATTTATTTATTAATAAATTGTTATTAAAGTCCTTGTTTCCAAATATTAAATGATTCATTTTTCATGTAATTTAGGTTCTGTAGTTTTGGTCCCTGAATATTTCCCATGGTTCCATAATCTACATAATACTAATCAAGATATATATATATATAATATATTCATCAAGTACATACTTATAGTCATTCTTGAAGTTTATTCATGAAAAATGAATCACATCGCTTCGTGGAAGTGGTAGTCTATACATACACGTGAACGACAGTATCATTTTTAATTGGATGGAAGAGAAAGAAGGTAAATGTTATATTGTATTAACAAAATCCAAATTATTTCATAAATATCATATATATACATTAGTTATATCTTTATAACCACCAAAGTAAATTGGTGATAAAAAATGAATTACACCATTATATGGAGATGATAAGACATACGAATACACGATCGATGTTATCATTTTACATAGGATGGAAAGTAGATAAATATGTGTTGTCATACTAGAATAATAAAATTTAATTA
Source organism: Viscum album (assembly GCA_963277665.1). Lineage (NCBI taxonomy): Eukaryota > Viridiplantae > Streptophyta > Magnoliopsida > Santalales > Viscaceae > Viscum > Viscum album. The sequence continues at coordinate 2,015,431,719 of OY728157.1, forward strand.
TATGGAAGAAACTGATGTTATTATATGAGAATGGTTATATAATATTTCAAGTATGTAGAAGATAAAATAAAATGAAAACACTTGGTTAAAAGTTATACCTATTCTTAAAAAAAACAATATTTGGATTATACCTTAAGCCTTATAAGTTGGAAATTTGATGTGAAAATACCCTATATGGATTAGGGATATAGGTTTTGAAGATATTTTGGAAGTTATACATTAGGATAAGTTTCTAAAGAGGCGGGAAGAAGAGATGATATGCGGTGCCATTTTATAAGTGAGGGAAAAGAGACACTTGAAATTACATAAAATATTTTAATAATATAAATTATTTTTCATGTTAAAGTGGGTAAAGTTTTTAAAATATTATAATATGATTATACTAAATTCTATATACCATAAAAAAATGAGTTTTAGATAATTTGTTTTAAAATTTATACCCAATTTTCTTAATCTAACCCTCGAAAAAATTGTTTTAACCCAAAATATGATAACAAATGTTTACTATTTTTTCTATTCGTCTTGAAAAAATTAAGTTAAACATAGTAAATAATATTAAATATTATAATTAAATATATTAAATAAATTTAATGAGATTTAATTTGTATAATTGGTGTAAATTAATTTTAATATAAGTGCTCAAAATGCAACTGAATCAATTTTTTACAAAAAATTTTATTTTAAGCATAAAAATGAATTTAAATTAAAAAATAATATAATATTGGTCCTAAAATAATTATTTTTATTATCATAAATAAATTGAGTCTTAATCATATTTTAAAACAAACAAAAACAAATGTAACCATGTAAATACATTATTAAGAGGAAAGAACAAAAAAACTATTTTTATTTGGAAAAAAACAATACTTAGATTTCTAAAATATTAAGAATATATTTATAACATCAGCATTATATTTTTATATTAATTATATTAATTTATTCATATATTTTTTATCTAGAAAAGTTTTAATTATATTTAAAGTTATTCTTATATTATTATAGTGTTATAAAAGTTATAGTTTTTGTAAAATTGGTATTTTCACTATTCACCTAAAAATTAACGATTGATGACAAATATAAAAAAGTTATCCTAAGATAATTTTCTCAGGAAGAACTAAAAAATGAAATTAATTTTATAAAATTAAATTTATAAAATTCTAGAATTTAGGTTTTAATCACAATCTTGAATAAAAATATGTGTATTTTTATATTATTTCTATAGAAATAAAAACATACTATAATTAAAGCTCAAGTGTTACAAATGTTCTAATAGTATAGTTTTGGGCCTATTTTTTTAAAAAACATCAACAAAAATAGATGAAAAAAATATTAGAGTCATGAACATGTATCTCAATGTCTAATTTCATGTTTATAAGACTCGTGATTCTACTATAGTAATTAAACACTTCATTAGAATAACTATTCCATAATGCACATTCTATTACAGTAAAACACATATTAGTGAAACAGAAAACATGAAATTTTAATTCAAAATAATGTTTCTAAGTAGTGTTTTAGTATATATAAAAATACATGGCACCACCAAAACCTTCAAATCTAAATTTTCATTGTCTAAATCAAATTAAAAAATATAAGATAACATGTTAATATGAACAAAATAACTATCTGTGAAATTGGTATGGTATAGAAACTAATAAAAGTATGTGAATAATTTTATATATTAGAATGAAGTGTGTATATAAGATATAATATGACCATTTTAGTGTTATGGTGGTAATTAGAATCATACTATTGGGAATTTAACTGTTAAAATACTAACTTCCCTCCAAAACCATTTTAATACTAATTGAACTCTTATATATATAAGTGTCTAATAAAATAAATAAAATCTATTAGAAATAATATAACTAATAATTATTAATAACATATATTAATCAATAAATATTAATAGAATTACCTACACATGTATTAGAATAAAAATTAATATTTATTAAATGAAAGTTTTTATATTTTTTCTTCCAAATTCATGGTTTCAGAATATAATAAGGGTATTATTTAAAATTAAAATTCATATAAATATGAACTATTTTCATAAAAATATCACAAATTCCAAGGACTATTATTAAATATTAATAAAAAATTCCCACATATTTTCCAAAAATACCCACCCTTTATCCCATTTGTCTCCACTCTAAACCCGTTTAGCATAGTTTTAATCTCATTTTCCCTCTCATGAAGATTTAAGGAAGAGACTTAGGTAAATGAGGGTTTCATACACTCTCTTCATTTCTCTTTCGAAGTCAATATTAAAATTTTTTCTTAAGAGTATTAGTTTGTTATTGGTTCCCATAACATTTATTGACATTTTTATTCAAGGATATAAAACTCTATAGATCTACGTAGTTCATTTTCAATTTTTTAGAAGGGACATAACAAGGCAAGGGTTTATATACCTTTATACACATTTCTATTTTAAATGTCATATGAATTTCATTACATTTATTTATTTGATGATTTTATGATTAATGTCCATAATTGTATTTATACATTATCAATGCCTCTTATTATAATAACCTTATAATCTATTATAATGGTAATATATTTACATACCAAAATATTCAAGAGGTAATTTTTCTACTATTTCTTTGGACTCTAAATATTAAATTCATCGGTATAATTACTAATAATACCCCTATATGATTAAATTATCATAGTCTACCATGCCATCATCAAGTATACATTCCATTAAATTTTGAATCTCCTATAGTTCTAGTTATATTCATTTATATCCATATAGATAATCATGTAATTCGGTTTATTGGGGTAAAATGAAAATATATATACACATTACTTTTATATACACAAATATTTCATACTAATAAAAATATATGGGAATGGTTCATTTGAAAATTATACATATAATATTATCCAATCATTTTTATATATCATATTCATTGGTGATATTATATGATGTATGGGGATCAAAATTATATAGCCCCTCAATGAATAAGTAGGTTTTTTAGGCAAACTATTATATAGTAATTTTTATATGTTTATCTATCATATATGATATATTGTAACATAGACTTGACATTAAGGGTATAATTCCTTGGCCTAGACCATTATAATGTAATTAAGATATCTATAATTATGCATTCCATCACTAAGAATTCGTTTGTTGCAGTAATAATTTATTCCATTATTTATATATTCCATAAATATATTTTTCTCATTTGGTATCCAATTGATTATATATTCCTACCATATAATTTATGCATTTATTATGAATTATTAGATTTTATTGCACTCTACCCATTAATAATTAACTAATCTCACCCTTTTATTTTGTTTTCCTTATTCCCAAAAAACTAAGAGGAGTACTACGCATGATCTGAGGATAATCTTTGAGGAAAAATAAGGTTTCAATATATTTTATGTTGTATTTTATGATTCTAAATGTATTTTAGGGATCATTTTGGAATATATTATATTTATAATTCTAAATTATTATATCCTATGTAATTTCATAACTAGTATTCTGTACTAGTGTAATAAAATAACCACAAGAGTTAGGTTACAAGATTTAGGGTTGTTATAATTATTATGAGAGCACATTTAGTATAAAACATGGGAACTATATTTATAAGTACATAGTAACATAAAACAACCATTATGATGAAACCTTAATGTATTCATGAAATTTACCTACATAATAATTATATGTTATGGTTTAATATCCATTTTTATGAAAAAAATTATGTTTATTCCATTGTTTATAAATTTTTTCTAATAGAAGGAATGGAACATGTGTTGAAAACTGTAATTAATGTAGTTATTTATTTTCTAAGATAGTTAATGGTACTTGTGCTAGAACTGAGCTAATTAACACTATAATAAGACAATTAACTTAGGTTGTGGGCAATAAACTTATAAACATGGAAGAAATTGTTTCCAATTAACATAGTGTAATAATGTTGGACCGCTTCAGGATCCATCAACCACCATCCTTCAATGGAAATATAAATCCATTAAAAATTGAATAATGGATAATGTCCCACGGGAATACATTTCTAACCTTGGGATATAGTTAGAGGGATATTTTTATCATGGTATTATATAATATAAGGGGAGATTATGATAAATGGTGGTAATTGATTCAAGACACTAAAAAGGAAGAATAAATGGAAATAATGTAATATAAAATTTTTAGATTATATTTCTTGAAATATATTTTTCTTGAGAGAAAAGGGTTCACATAGAATAGAAACATAAAAGTTTATAATAAGAAGTATAGGAATATGTTGTTGAGTATGAGTCTAACTTTAAAGGGTTATAAATAATTGTTGCAATATATTTATGAAATATAGAAAGGAATATAAATCACTTCTTTGACAGACTGAAAGACATTCTTCAAAGGGCATTGTTCTCCAAAAAAATTTACTCATATGAGGAGATATTTACTGGTTATATCAATACCAAAATTATTTCCCCATATCATATATTTTCAAACATAACAGGGATAAGATGAGGATAACAGAACACCATTTGAAGAAAATTTGGTAATGTAAAAGTTAGGATTGGTGGAATTCCAAACATGTTTTAACTACAAAAATAAATACATTGGAAATATCTAAATGGGAACAAGATTATTATATATGCATGGAGATAAATTCAATTAAGCTTAGGAATATAAAGGAAATATCGAAGTTAATAATTTACAATGATTTAACTATAATGAGATAAGATATTATTCTAATAAATGTTCTAATTGTAAAGGGAATCTACCTCAGAAGAGGCTAAGGGAGAAAGACATGTTTTATGAAACTACATCAATAAAATTTAAAATCTTGACTGTCGTTGTAGTAGGTTATTTGATCATAAAATCAAACATATCTAATGAATTATTACATTCTAGATCCATGAATTCTTTTATATCATGAATTTTTTCTAATAACATTGAATTATTATATTATATATTAAGAAACAAGTTATCAATCAAAAAAATTATTGGAAATTATAATGGAACAAGGATATATTAGGTAGTTTATACTATAATTTATATAGATTATCTAATTTCAAACACCATTGTTACACTTATGGTTAATTTTGAAAAAAATATTTGGGATGTATTGGATCTGAATGTTTAATATAATAATTTAATACTAGGATAATGAGATTTAAATTTTTTTAAGGAGGCATAAAATCCCTCAGTTTTACTGGAGGAAATTCATTATCTGAAACCTATCTAGGGCCACCTAAAATAGATTATTATAATGAAATATTGGTATAAAAATAAGAAACAAATAAAATACATAGATAATAAGGATATCCAAATAATTTAAGATGAAACTATTTCACAAGAATACATTGATGTATTTTTTAATGAATTTCCTATACATACAACTAAACATGAAGTTGAGTTTTTCATTGAACTCATCCTTGATGAAAGCCCCATAATTAAGACTACCTATAGAATAACCCTGATAGAATTTGTGGATTTGAATAAATATCTACAATATTTACGTGACAAGGGATTCATACAGTCTATTATTTTAAGTCGGAGACCCCATGTCCCATTTATAAAGAAAACTAATGAGTTTCTAGAGTTGTGCATCGACTATACAGAAATCAATTTCATTAATATAATGAATAATTATCCTTTAACATGCATTTTTTACATAATTGATTAACATAAGGGTTCTAAATATTTCTAAAAGTTTGATATTAATTCTTTTTTTCATCAATTAAGAGTGAATAAAAAAGATTTACCAATGAAGTTATTTCATATGAGTTATGGAAATTATGTGTTTAAAGTAATTTCACTTCGGTTAACTAAATAAAACACAGTGTCTATGGATTTTACAAATAGTTTTTTCAAGTATTATATTTATAAATTTATGTTGGTATTTGTTGATAATATCTTTATATAATATAAAATCAATTAATAGTATGAGAAATATTTGTGAATAGTTCTTAAGAAATATAGAGGAAATGAGTAATTCTGGAAATTTAGTAAGTGTAAATTTCAGATCTAAAAAGTTTCTCTTCCTAGACGTGTTATCTCCAAGTATATAATATCAATTGATCCTACAAGAAAAAAAGGTACTCAAATAAATCCCCCCCACTAATGAATATAACTTATACACATAAATTCCTAGGTCATGCAGGTTATTATAATTGATTTGTTCAAAATGTTAACCAATTGGTCAACCCATTAAAAACGTTAACAAAATAATGGGTCAAATTCATCTTGTCAAAATATAGAAAGGAATTTTTTGAGGTAATAATGAAGATATTTGTTTATAGTGATTCAAAGAATAAAGGAATAGGATACATACCTATGAAAAATTATAGAGTTGTAGCTTATGTATCATAGAAATTAAAGTCCCATGAACAAATTTGTCCATCTCCTAGCCTTGAGTTTGTAGTTGCAATATTTACCTTGAACATATGGAGGAAATACCTATATGGTGAAATATATGACATATAAATAGATACATAGTGTTTTAATTACATATTCATATAAAAATCAATCAACATGAGACAAAGTTGATTCCTAGGACTACTTAATGACTATGAATAAATGATTCACTACTTCCCTGGGAAATAAAAAAAAGGTTGTTAACGCTTTGAGTGATAAGGATCATAGATAATTTTTCATTACTACTATAAAAATGAATTTTATAGTCACAGATTTAATAAAATTAATTATGGAAATTATTAAGGAATGGGAAACATATGCAGTTTTGATGTTTGGAAAGTGACGATGTGTTTCCTAAGTGCCTGATCTAAATTGGGAATTCTTGTTAATGATCGTAATATAAAATCCCCTCAATAACCTCTTAAATTGTCGACTATGTGTTAATAAACAAGTAAATACTAATATACAACATCCTAAGGGTGTCATGAAATCTCTCAATTTTTAATATTGAAGTAGGATAATATCACAATAGAGTTCCAAATTATAATTCCCAATACATCTATTAGGAATGATACATTATGGGTTATTATGGACCACCTTGAAAATTCTTCACTTTTCCTAGAAATAAGTGATGATATATCCCTTTATAACAGTGAATGGATCTATATAAATTATGTTTTGAGACTTTATGGTTCACATCTATTAATTATATTTTATCATGAAACTCATTTTACCTCAAAAATTTTGAGGATCCTTTATAAATATTTGAATACTAAGATACATTTGAGAATAGGTTTTCATCCTCAAACTGATGGGAAATCTGAAAGGAATATTAAAACATTATAAGTCATACTGAGATCATGATCACTTTCTGTCTAAGTAATATAAGACTATTATAATCTTTTGGTGTAATTTTAAAATAATAAAAGTTTCTATTTAATCATTTAAATTTCACAATATGAAGCCATCAATTGAAAAATATGTCATACACTAACATGTTGGGATGGAGTTAGAGAAATGAAAAAAGTTGGTATATAGCTCATTGGGGAGACAAATGAGAATGTTTGGGCCATTGTAAATCACATCATGATAGCCAAACATTTATAGAAATTTTTTGAAGATAATTGTTGGAAAGACTTGGAATTACACATAGGGGATCATGTCTTCTTGAATGTATCACCATGTAGAAACTAGTCCAAGGTATGTTGATCTTTCATAGATTTTGGAGATATTTGTAGTTGTGGAATACCATTTATCTATGCCCCCAACCTATCTAAAGAGAATGGAATATTTCATGTCTTACTATTAATGAATTTCATGCCACAACCAGGGCATATAATCACCACTAATGAAAGTTATATGGAAACTAAGTTATCATGTAATGAATAACCATTCTATATTCTTGATAGTAGTATTAATTGTTTCTGAATCAGAAAACTAAACTGGTGAATTTACATCGGTAGAATTACAAGTAAAAAGAATATATTTCAAAACCAGAGGAGGTAATGATGAAGATTTACCCATATCTCTTTATGGACTGATGTATATGAAACATTTAATAGATGAAATTATTTAATATGGGAGAATAGAAGGCCTAAAATTATACTATAACAAGTAAAAAATTAATTATAATAAATATTGCACAATTAATATTATTTTATATTTATAAAAATTGAATTACAATGTAATATATCTCATATACGAGATGAGATTAATATCATGAACAATGTAATATCATTCAGAAATTTAATTTATATCATGTAAAATATATGATAAATTTCATGAATAATTATACAGCTCCTAGTAAATTAAATTTATCACTTGTATGAGATGATATAAATTTCATTTTAAATATTATATATTTTAAAAATGAAATTTATTTAAAATAATACATGAGATAAACTCTATATATAGTTATGTAACTCCCATGACATAAAATTTAGCTCAAGTACAAGATAACATATGTTTCATATACTAAAATATAATCTTATTTCATATATGAAATTAGATAAATTTAACTTTTAATGATTCACCTTTTGAATGATGAAATTTATCTTATTCATGAGATGAGATAAATTCTATATATAATGATATATTTTTTATAAAATCAAATGTATCACATTTATGTTGCTAGAAAAAGAAATTTGAAATAAAAATTATATTATGAATGAGATTAGATTATTTTAATGTAAAACAATACATATTTTAAAAATTAAATGAAATTCATGTATAATATTAGATAAATTTTATGTATAACGATATATATTTTAAAAATAAAAGTGATATCAAGTATGAGATGCGATAAATTTCATGTATAATTACAAGAATTTAAAAATAAAATTTATCTCATGTATAAATTTTTTATATGATTAATTTATCCCACATATTTAGTGGTACATTATTATGTTTTTTTAAATTATTTAAATTAATTTTAAAATATAACAAAAAAAATTTATTATCACATTTAAAATGATAAATATATATATTGTTAAATTTATTATATCATATAAATATTGTTTTTTAGTCCAATAATTCTTTGATATTAATGATCGCAAACCATGTTTTTCATATTATTAGTGAATTCAATCTTGTATGTTTGTAAACTAATTTTCTAGAAATATATGATAATTCTCTAAGTGTTGAATCTAAGACATAATGATGTTTCAACCGACTTTGTTTTCCAACTGAATATATGTTTATCATTCAAGAAACTACATGTTATATTTGATTGATTTTATGTTGAGACGAAGTGATCTCATGCTCACATCAAGCGATCCTGATTGCAAATATCACTAAATAAAATGACTGTAAGAATGATTTCATGAAACCACAAGAATGTTTTCTATAAATTATATAAAATGAATCTCAACCTACCTTAAAGACATACCTACAATGCCTATGTGATTTTTAGGACATACCTACTATTCTTAAATTACAAATTTCCAATTATTGGTTATCAAATTTAATGACATCTATCAGAGTAGTTAATTATCACAAATATGAGACTTATTATACCTCAACATCTACTTTGATAAGAATCTCATAAGTTAGACAGATCCCCTCTCCCGTGATAATAAGAGTGTTTTTTATTTTATTTTTCTCTCTATTATTTAATTTATCCTCACCCATGATACTATATTTTTAATGTAGAAGTGAAAAAACAAAGTAGAATGAAAAAAACGATATTTATACACACTCCCGGGCTCATTAAATAATTAGAAAAATAGGAGAACCTTTTCGATCGATTCAAATAGATCAAATATTGAGATGGATCAAAATTATCTCAAATTTTTTCTCTCTCCCTCTCTTCATTTGTTTTAATTTATGAGTTATGATTTTATTTTAATATATATTTTTTGATAACTTCTCTTGTATTGTTAAGAGGAGTCGTCTAATACCCATTATTCTTTTTCATTACTTATGTTATCCCATGTAGAAATATAGAAAAGGATGGGTATATCCTAGACATCCTTGTGTGTAGTTGTTTTGGTAAAACTAATCTAGGTTGTGGATTTTTTATTATGTTTTCATAAATGTTGTGGGATATTGATTACTATCATGTAGGGATAACATAACTCCAAATCTGATCTATCCTTTTCTTTAATTCCATTTTGTGCTTTAATTTTGTTTTCAGTTCTTATTTTAATTCTAATAAAAAATATTTTTCTTTTTAATATATGTTTTAAAATTTGGAATGAAAAATATGCCCTAATAGTTTATTTTTTTAAGTGATATTTATATAGAGTTTGGTGTGGGTAAAATCATTTTGAAAAGTTAAATGTAATTTGAAATTGATTATTTTTTTTTTGATCAAGCCTTTACGAAACTATTTAAAAGTACTATATTATATATATATATATATATATTATATTTTTGAATTGGGATGTTTATTTAATTTTTATATTTCAAATTTATAATTATCTAAATGATATATTATATTGTAATATCAATTTACCCCCTATTAAGCATTATATTGTCGAACAAATTTGCTATCAATGTTGTATTTCTCTCTAGTTTTCTATTTATTCTCGATCCTAATCATGTTTTTTGATAAATATGTTTATTTTAATTTTATTTACACTATTACTATGGAAGTTAAAACTTATTTTTATGCTACCAATTGACTTCATTATTTTTATGGAATAATTATTGTCAGCGAAAATTTAAAATAAAAATATATTTAAAAATATTTGGATTTAAAATATGGGGAATTATAGAATATAAATATAGAAAACACAAGACTAAAATAAAGGAATGGTATATTCTAACTAAAGATACATTTGATTTTAACATAAAATGTATGAATGATTTATTTTTGTGCTTTAGGGAAAGCTAAATATAATAGAATATATGCATGTGCTATTACTTATTAAATTTGGAACACTTTTGATGTTTCACATGAATTTACTACTGATATTAAGGAAATTAAATTGAATAAATATACCATGAAGTACAATTAATTCAATGCGAAACCTGATGAGTTGATTTTTGAAACATATTTCTGATTTAATGAAATCCTAAAAACAAATACGATGCTTGGAAAACCTATGGATGATAACAAAAAGTAATAATATTACTGAGATTCTAACCCGATAGACAGAGATGCACTATTGTTTTGATTAAAAAATCCACTGAAATTCGAATGATGTTAGTAAAATAATTGATTTCAAATATGATGATGACTGAAAAAAATTAAAAAGTGGATAATAATGATTTTGAACCTATGAATAAAATCGTAACATTTAATACATATGAGTAAAAATCAAAAGATGTTATCAAGGATGATAAATTAAGTATAAATGAATCTTATTATAAGAGCGATGAGGAGGTGGATCATCTTGCTTGAATATTCAAAAAATTCTACCCAAAAAATAAGTTTGTCTAGAATTGAAATTACAATATAATGTATAGTTGATGAGAAAAATGGAAGAAATATAAGAAAAATTATGACTCCTCTGGTGACATTACATTCTATTAATGTAAGAGGAAATGTCACATCAAGAATAATTTTAAAAATAAAAAATAAAAAATAAGTATGATGATAGAGAAAGAAAACCCAAGAAATAAATGAAATAAACCTTGAGTAAATTTGAAGAAAACCCCAATTAATCAGACACTAATAGAGAGGATGAACGTGATATTCTCAATGGTCAGTGCATCAAATGTACCAACTTTTACTTATATTTTCCCCAAAAATGATATTTTAGATGAAACTAAAATTGCTAATAAAGATCTATTTAAATACAATTCTATGATTTGATAATCCACGAATGATTTTAGAGAAAAATATTAGTATCCAAAAAAGTTTCATTCTTTATCTACTCATGATAAAACTTATTTTATAATTGAAAATAAGAAGAATAAAAACTTATTTAAAGAGAATAGTTATTTAAAACATTAAAAGGATTAATATAATAAGTATATAGGTTAATTTATCAATGGGACTAATTAACTGAATAATAATTTTTAATGTTAAAGAACCTTCATTATGGAATTTGATATAATTTTTCATTGAAAATGAAGTCGTAGAATAATTTTTTTTAAGATTTAGAAACCAAACCATAGTGTAAATACTAAAGTAACTTATAGTTAAAGAAATTATTTTAATCTATATAGACCTATGAAAGGATTAATTTCAATTTCATCTAATTTGGTATTTAATAAATATGTGAAACAGATTTGGATTCCAAAATATTTATTTTAGAAGTTATTTTAAACCATTAATGTATGGGTTTCAAAATATTTTTTTTATTTGACTTTATTTAGGTAAAATTATTAATGTGATACAATAAAATATTGTGGCATATAGAAAATTGATATTCCAAACACATGACTATTTTTTTCTCAAGATTTTAGAGTTTAGTAAATGTTTATGGTGGGCATATAACTTTTTGTGATTATGAAAAAGGAAAAATAATCAGACTTGGTTAAATTGGAAATCCTAAAACTATTCAGTCTATAAAGCCATATTTTTTTATGGTTTAAAATATAGCCCGCTTATTATATCTCAATTGTGTGATGTTGGTTAAAATTTTAAAAGTGATAAATAATTATTGTAAATTTTTTTATTCCATGTATGATTTATCTTTTATTTATTTAAGGAATTACAATATTTATATTCAATTTTAGATTCTTTATATTCTTAGATATTTTCCTACTTAAGTGCCTTTTATAGAGAATCTCAGTTGTGGAATAGTTGACCAAGACACTAAAATATACATTAAATTAGAAATATTACTAGAAAAGGATTAGTCAAGGATCTATCAAAACATGAATTCCCAGAATACAGATTCTGTAATCCTATTAAAACTGGAAATAAATACAAAATTCATTTTTAACTAAAGAAAGAGGTGTCAACCTATCACCCACTAGAATTTGTTCGCATGGATTTGTTTTGACCTTACAGAATTTATATTCGTAGTGTAAAACACAGTGATTATATTATTGTTTATGATTATTTAATATAAACATGGGTATATTCCGTACATTAATATAAGTGAATCTCACTTAAATTTTGAAAAATATGGAACATTTGTAGAAACCCTTTGTGGAAATACAATTAAAACATAATAAGTGATCATATCCAGGAATTTTAGAATTAATACTTCGAATATTTATATTCAAAATATGGTTATAATAGTAATTCCTTTAAATCTTGAATACCTGAACAAAATGGGGTTATTGAAAGGATAAATATATCTATAAAATACATTTCATATAATATTATTCGTTAATTTTTATTGCATATAAATTTTTGGGCTAAATCTATGAAAAAAACATGATATGTAGTTAATTAGGTTATCATAAGACCTATCCTAGAAATAATCCTTATGAATTGTATAATAGTAGAAGAAAGGTAAATTAATTTAAATTTTTTTGGTTGTAAAGGGGTTATTTTAAATACCAGATATAATTTGGGAATATTTTCACCAATATTTTTGAGTGAATTTTACTAGTTTTTTCAACCAACATTAAAGAGTATAGTGTCTTTAAAAATGAAAATAATGTTTTTGGAAGAATAAATATATGTCAAATTTGATGAAATAGATACATAATGTACCATCCTAGATTTTATCAAAGGTACGAACAATTTTTTCAAATTAAATTATTTGGGTTTTTATGAATAATAATGCTTAAGGTAGTCAATCCGGTCTTAGGGGTGTATGGGGCTTGTTCTGAGCTAGGATGACCCATTTTTTGAAAAGGAATACTCAGGAATATGGTTAGTAGAAATGGTGCAACCTAGCCTGTATTGTAACACACTACAAGAGAATCTCCGTTTAGCGGCAGTTTCTGTAAACCTCCGCCTAATACAGTGTCTCCAATGTCTTAGTGGCAGTTATTTCCATTTCGAAGCAGTTTAAGGAAAGATTCATAGCTGCCTCATTTGTCGGCAGTTTTACTAAGTTTAGTAGCAGTTTTTACGAGCCCTAGACATCAGTTTATTCTCTGCGGTTATAACCGCCACGAATAAACTCAAATCCAGCAGCCGTAAAACTGCCGCTGAAGTCATGAGAACCGCCATGGAATGAGCACCTATGATGCGACTATGTAGCGGCGGTTAAAACCTCCGTGAAACGTAAAAAATTTTACATTTCGTGGTGGTTTTCACCTTTTAGTGGTGGTTTTCACCTTTTAGTGGTGGTTTAAACCGCCACCAATGTACATTTAGCGGTGCTTTAAACTGCTGCTAAAAGCTGACCAGAAAAAAAAACTACATTTTTTTCTTCTACTGCACCACTACCCTGAAAGAGAAATCAAACCAGAAATACCATATTGTACATACCAATAGAAAACAAGAAACATCAACCAAGGAAATCAGTATAGAATAAATTGAAAAAATAAGTAAACATTGACATGATATATAAGAATGAACCATATTGTACATACCAACATACAACAAGAAACATCAACCTAGGAAATCAGTATAGAAAAAATTGAAAAAAAATATATGATAAAATCAACTATAAAAGATAGGTCCATTATTTGACTACTCTCCAAACATACATCAAGCTGATCCTTCTTGATCGTCCATAATATATATCACTTGAAAATTAAACATTAGATCTATATGTGTGTTGTTGTTCCCATATAGGGAGTGAGCATAAAAAAAATTATATTTACAATGTGTGGGCCTCCTACTTGGTTTAATACCCAAAATATACCATCACCCCACACATCTACTATACCAGGTGTCTTAGAGAAGCTCATGTGTTAGTCTCACTCAATACTTTATTGTGCACTTTTATGTAACATAACTAATCTTCTATTAAATTATTTCTTAAAAAAATCATGATACAAAAAAGCATTATGTTCAATTTGATCATAATTTAAAATAATTATTGAGATACATTATAGTAATCACCTTTGAAACCTGGTAGGACGACTCTAAAATTCATTACACATGTCATTTCAACACAATTTTAATCTACGATGAATCATGTCACATTACCTTAAAATGATTTCCTTCAATTATATTGTATTTTATTCCTCTTAACTAGGATACAATATATTTCCCTCTGAGGTTCAATCCCAAAATCAAGAAACATGCTATTATTCTTATGTGATAAGAATAATATGAATCACTTTTACAAAATACAATAGTTAAAGACTCTACTATTAAATTCTTTATATAGTCCTTAATTTTAGATACCCCTCCTAGTATCACAATATCATATCCACCTTCAAGTTGTATGCCCCAGTCTCTTAAGAATTCATCCATTATCATCATACCAACATATATGATATTTAAAACAATATATGGGCCCTCTAATAGGTGTAATACAAAATCATAACTTCTTCAAATTAGTCATTGAAGACCAAGAGGAAACTAAAATGGGAACTCATTATCAATTCAAACACTATCTATTTCTAGGCACCTTTCACAAAGTGTTCCCCTTCACAAAAAGTTAAGATTCCTGAAATATTTCTATTTAAATTGAACATAAATGGTATGATGTATCCCACTAATCATTAATAAACTATGTGTGTTATGATTCTATTTATATAGATTCATATGATGCTCATCGCATGGGCCTGATCCCAACAATGTAAACACCTATTACCTCTTTGTATGGAGAAAAATGAATAATTTCCTAACTATGTGGCCTTAAACAAATGAGTCATAAACATGAATTATATATATGATTAACCTCAAAATCATATATTTTCATATATACATAGATTCAGAGAGATCATAGGAATAGGGGTAACTCGTTAAACACTAGTATTTTGATATTATTCATTAAAAAATATAAAATCTATAAGGGAATCCAATAATTAAAATGATTCCACCCAAAGAATATTTGATTATCCCAAAATCTCCTGCCACTGGACTCCATTTTTGTTTTAGTGACACCTCGCCCCTACCTCATTGGCTTAAAGAGGCGGTGAGGGTTACTTAGCCTTAAGAGATGTTCCCAAGGCGCCAAAGGCTGGAAATAAATGCAGAGGGATCCGAGATAAATTTGGGGAATGGTTTTCCCTTAAGAAAAAATCAACCAGACTATCCACTAGCCACCACTATATAATGCATGTCAATAAAATAGTCAAACAAGCATTCCCAAAAGACAACCTTGTTGTACCACAACAAAACCCAAAACCAATATAACCAGACATGTCTACACCACATCAGAGTACAAGTGGAAACCAAAAAACAAACACTATGATCCATGAAACCACCACAGCTCTACACTAAGCTCCATGCCCCAAGCTTCACCAAGACATCATAATGCACCACTAAAGGAGGAAGATTCCTTACATTTTACCACATCATGGTACACGACATCTGCAAAGACACCAAAGTGCCAAAGCAGGGGGTGAGTACAACTACTCAGTAGGATGTCCCCAAATGACTTCCCTATACACACCACTAGGATAAAACCATTAGAACATTTATATAAAACAGTTTATATAAAATAATCACAAGTGAAACCAATACCATAATCCAAACACACCCTTACCAAGCCATCTCACCCAAACCAACCAAGGGAAATCCAAAGAAATAGGCCACAATCCATTTCATCATTTACATACTAGCACAAAAATTTCCAACTTGAAAATCAATGCAAAAAAAAACAACCAAACAGTGGGACTTCCTCTTAACCTATTCACCTATTCACACCAAAACAACCAAAATGGTCGGACTTCCACCCAACTCATTCACCCATTCCCAACTAGCTGTACTTCTCGACCACTAACCACATCATGGTTCTTCCGACCACTATCCATCACATTTTATAGTGAGACTTCCTTCCCACTTCTAGACAACATTTCATCCATTCACAAGCAAGCATATAACTCATCCAGGTGAAAACATCATACAATCAACCAATTCCATTGCATGTCAATCCACATCAATAAATCACCCATTTATTGAGAAATCATTTTCCTTTCCAAACAACCTATCAATAAAAAAACATATTTCTTGCAAAGAATTTTTTTCATCAACCATTTTTCTAAATCAATATCAACAACACATTTTAAAATCAACAACAATAACATTTCACCACAAAACCCCCTTTTCCCCAAAAATCCTAAAATGGATTTCCAACCAACATCGCACATAAAAACACAATTAATTTAAAAACAACCAAATTAATTGTAACCAAAAACCACTAGCTCTAACCAAGTGGAGTCGAGAGAGAAGCCACCTACCTTTAGGGTTCCCAAGAAATCAACCCACAAGAAACCACACCTCAAATCTGGTGAACGCACCACCAAAACCTCTCTAGATCCCTTTCCAAAACATTCACAAGCCTTAAAATTAACATCCATGGAAACCACAAACCTAGATCTACACACAACAAGTGTAGATCTAGAAAAATAAAGAAGGGAGAAGAGAGGATCTAGATAAAACAAAAAGGAAACCATGAGGAGAGACTTACCCAAGATAAACCACCTTCAAATCACCTTGAAACCTCTTCGATTTTCTTCCAAAACATGTGGGAGATCACCCAAAACCACTGAGAACCTGAAATACTGAGTGAGGCTCAAGAGGGAAAAAAATTTGGAGAGAAACGAAGTGAGCCCAAGTGAACTCAGGTTTTAAAACCCTATTTTTAAGTGGTCGCACAGTTAACCCACACGGTTTGACAAACTGTGCACATGCTATTTCCTCAAGAGGAGGGGTCCACGTAGTTACCTCGCATGGTTTCCTCACCCAATTTTGAAAACTATGTATAGGCCATGAAAAGTATATTGTCCCCCCCTACACAGTTTCATGGAGAACCCGCACGGTTTCCACTAACCAAGCTCAATCTGTGCTCCCTAAGAAAATCCTCCAAAATCATACAAAACCATTCCAATCTCTCCCAACCTCTTCCCAAATCACCGCCATGCACCTTAAACACATAAAAATCCATAAAATAGGGCCACATACTTCAAACTGGGGGTATTAAATTCTCCCCACAATTGGTATTTCTGTCCTTGGAAAGTAGTGAACCCATCCTTTACCGAAAGAGCTCGGGCCATTGCTCGAACATCTCTTTATCCCGCTCTAAAGTATCCTCTTGAATCTGACCATGTTTCCACAAAGCATGAACTAAACCATTTCTTTTACCATGAAAGACTTTATCTTTCTTATCCACAACCCACACTAGCACATGCACTAATTAAACATCCAACTCTAGCTCAACATGATCCCATCGAATCACATGGTCATGATTCGACTGATAGTTTTTCAACCGCAACACATGAAACACATTGCACAACACACTAAACCTAGGTGGAAATACAAATGATAAGACACCTCACCAACCCACTCCAGAATCTCAAAAGGTCTAGTATACCTCATAGATAACACTCCCTTCTTCCCAAACCAACGATGTCCCAACCTTGGAGAGATCCTCCAGAAAACATGATCACTCACCTCGAATGACAACGGTCATCGACGATGATTCGCATCCGATTTCTGATGACTCTGAGCCATCTCCATTCTCTTCTTTATCAACATGATCTTCTTCATAGTCTCCTAGACAGGGATCGGTCCAACAATTGAGGACTCACCCGTTTCCACCCAGAATAGTGGAGAACAACACGACCACCCATACAATGCTTCAAACAGAGCCATATGTATGGATTCCTAATAGATTTTACTGTATGATAACTAAACGAATAACAAATGATCCTCCCACTAGCCACCAAAATCCATGACACAAGCCCACAACATATCCTCCAAATTCTGTATCGTCCTCTCAGATTGACCATCCATTAGAGGGTGATATGTCGTGCTCATAGTCAACTTAGTTCCAAGGGATTGCTGTAAGGATTTCCAGAAACGAGATGTAAACCTCAGATCTCTATCTGATATAATCAAAAATAGAACACCATGCCTCTTTACCACCTCTCGGATATAGATTTTGGACAGATTCTCCACTGTATGAGATTCACAAATCGGGATGAAATAAGATGACTTTGTTAGCTGATCCACTATCACCCAAATGGAATAATGATTTCTGACCATTCTTGGGAGACCTGTGACAAAATCCATCGCTCATTGCTCCCACTTACAAACAGGTATTGGTAAATACTGCATCAATCATGCTGGCCTCTAATGCCCCGCCTTGTCCTACTGACTTGTCAAGCATCTCAAATCAAACCCAGCCACACTTCTTTTCATACCAGCCCACCAGAACTACGCTTTCAGTGCTATATACATTTTCTGAGTTCTAGGATGAATAGCCCACCTGGAATGATGATACGTCTTGATAAGATTATCTTGAAAAGAAACTGGTACAACCATCCAATTCTAAAAACACAAAATTGAATCTCTATTCAGTTGCCAACCCTCAATGGTCTCCCCACCATTGAGTCTTGACCTCATGGTCACACACTCAGAATCAGATATATGTGACCCTTTAACCAGTACAACCAAGTTAAGAATCAACAAAACCAGAAAGAAGAATATTGTATCACCATTGTCTTCACATTCCAACAGCATGTCAGCTATAACCGACATCAACTACCACTAGTCTAATTCCTATTTCACTACCTAAGCAAATGATTTTATACTTAATTCATACACCACAAAATTTCCCTTACCCAGTGTGTACATCAAGTAAAAATCAAACATCTAGAGATATTCTATCCACCTCTTTTTCCTCAAGTTCAAATCCCTTTGGGAGGAAATGGGATTCAATCTCTTATGATCTTTATATACCGTGAATTTCTCACCAAAGAGATAATGATGCCACACATTCAATGCATAGACCACTGCTGCCAATTCCAAATCATGAGTTGGGTAGTTCTTCTTATGCACCCTCAACTGCCATGAGCCATATGCAACCACATGATATCCTTTCATGAGAATTCACCCCAACCCTAATCTCGATGCATCTCAATACACCACACACCATTATCCTAGTTCTGGAAAAACCATGATTGGTAATGATTTAAGGATACCCTTTAGATCTTCGAAACATTACTAACACTATTCATTCCCCTAGAATGGAACATTCTTTCTTGTCAAAGTAGTCATCGGTGAATCCAAACGTGACAAATCACGAACAAAATTCTGATAATACCCAGCTAGACTGAGAAAAATCTGTATCTCAAACACATTCTTTAGCGGTTGCCATGAGATAACAGTTTCTATCTTTTCCAGATCAACTGAAACACCTCTTTCAGAAATCACATGGACAATAAAACGAACTTACTATATCCAAAAGTCAGACTTTGAAAATTCGTCATACAACCCCTGATCCCTTAAGATCCCTAGCACTGTCACCAAATGCTTCTCATGCTCCACCCTTGTATTTGACTACACCAAAATATTGTCTATAAACACCACCACAAATGAATCTAGATATCTCTGAAAAATTTGATTCATCAATTCCATGAATAACGTTGGAACATTCGTTAGACCAAAGGGCATAACCACATATTCTCTAAAATGGTCAAACAAATCATCAATTCATGCAAGTGGATATCTATTCTTTATCAAAACTTGGTTAAGTCTACGATAATCAACATAGAGCCTCAAATTTCCATTAGCCTTTTTCACTAACAACACCGGTGCTGCCCACAGAGACGTGCTAGGCCAGATAAAGCTTATGTTTTATAACTCTTTCAACTGGACTTTCAATTCCAGCAATTCAGTAGTCTCCATCTGGTAAGACGGAAGTGATATAGGACTGGTCCTCAGAAGGAGATCAATCGTAAACTCCACTTCTCTTATAGGAGGTAACCCAGATAATTCTTCAAGAAAAACATCAATGAACTGATCCACCACTAATGGAAGAATACTTTTTTCAACAGACTCTAACGATTCCAAGGATAACTCGGCCAACTGATATGGTAACGTGGCCGTTGTTGGTGCCAAAAAACCCGTTGCACCCTGCCTTTCATGCCTCTCTCCTCTAAAGAGATGTCTAACGCCATCGTGTGTCGTAAAAGCCATTGTCTGCGCATTACAACTGATGTGGCACTTAAAAACCACTATCCAATCCATTCCCAAGATTACATCATACCCATCCATCTCAAGCATTGAGAAATTCCACGTCATCTCAACCTCGCCCACAACAGCTGATGATGGGTGTGCTTCTGTCCCCGTCCCATCGAAGCATACGACGTCTGCGATCCCTGAGGAGTGTCACGTGCACCTGACCTTGGATATTTCTGACAATAACACTGTAGATTCCTCATATTCATACAATTATGACATGATCAAAGTTATTCTATACAGCCCCGCTTGATTTGGCTCATAGAACCAAACTAAAAAAATCTTGGCTTGCTCTGGGGCTTCGGAGGAAGAGTTATCGATCCTGCCATTGGATTATGTGTCATGCCCCCACCCTGGGAATAAGTGTCCCTCGTTTTCATGAACCCAGCATTAGAGTTCCCACTATTCTCCATGGGTACCACCATTCTTCCTCTGCCCAGAGCTCCCAATAAATCTCGCTCAGCCACTAAGGCTCTATTCACCATCTCTATGTAATCATATATACATAAAACCATTATCTTTGAATAGGTTTCTTGACATAACCTCACTTCAAAGATCATTTCCTTCAACGATGTGCTACCCACCACCTTGGGTGCAAACAGCACTAAGTTCATAAACATAGCTGCATACTCTGTCATACACATATGCTCTTGATTCAGACTAAATAAATCAGTCATGTGATGAATTCTAAACGTATGTGGTTAGAATTGTTAATTAAACAATTCCTCAAAGCCTTCCCACATCATACCCTGGTCCGTTCCAGCTTGAACCACTAACTCCCACCACTATAGGGAAATATATTCCAATATATACCTGACCAACTTCACTTTTGACTGTACCGGTGTTCCCAAGAACTCATGGAACTTGTTCATTCTATTCAACCATGATTCTGCCCTATATGTCTCTAAATCACCCCTGAAGATGGGTGGATTTAGCATTTAAAACTAAACCACATGATCCAAATTTCTTGGTTCATCCACTTTTTTTCCACTTTCCATAACTTGGAAAGATTTCACTATACTCTGCACTAACTGCTGGTTCTCCTGAGGCTCAGGTGCAACCATGTTCTCATCGACCACATCCGGTTGGTCTCTACGACACCTACCCAGTTCCATTTATATAAATAGAAAACAAACAACCATGAGTCTCACATCCATAGACATCAAGAATTTCTATTTCAATTTGCATTACACAACACAATCACAAAGAGGCTTTCCACTTTTCCACATTTTCCATGTTTCACCATTTTTGAAAATCATTCCATTTTCAAAATACCAAATATATTCAAATTATAATTTCACACATTTGAAAAACCACCATTTCTCAATTCATCCCATAAATCATTATGCTCAGTGAAATATGCATCCTAGTGGGAAGTCATTTCTACCATGCATGCCAAGCTTATCTCATTGGATACTCCTACAACAATGAGATATCCAATTTTTATAATTGTCTTCAAAACACTTATGTACCCAACTCCCTGGTAACATGAAGTTCAGCATAAAAGGGTTATCTATGTCCTTTTATGATATTCATTCCATGATCTGACATTCCAACACCTTACTACCATCCTGACTCAAGGAATATACCACAAATAATGTCAACTAAAAATCCAAGAATCAACTCCAAAGGATCGAACATGCTGATACCACTTGTAACACCCCACCCCTACCTCATTGTATTGAGGAGGCGGTGAGGATTACTTGGCCTTAAGCGACGTTCCCAAGGTTCCAAAGGCTGGAAATAAATGCCAAGGGTTCTAAGAATAATTTGGGGAATGATTTTATTATAAGACAAAAACAACCAAACAATCCACTAGACATCACTATATGATTCATGCCAATAAAAGAGCCAAATATGCATTCCCAAAAGATAACCTGGTTGTACCACAACACAACCCAAAACCGATACAACCAGACATGTCTACACCACATTAGAGTACAAGAAAAAACCAAACAACAAACACTACAATCCATGACACCACCACAGCTCCACAACAAGCTCTGAGCTCCATGATCCACGAAGACATCACAATGAACCACTAAAGGATCGAGATGCCTTACCTTTTCCCACATCACCGTACATGAAATCTGCAAAGACACCAAAGTGCCAAAGAAGGGGGTGAGTATAACTACTCAGTAGGATTTTTCCAATTGACTTCCCTACACATGACACTAGCATAAAACTATTATCACATTTATATAAAACAATTTATATAAAATAATCACAAGTGCAACCATTACCATAATCCAAACAGACCCTTACCAATCCATCTCACCCAGACCAACTGAGGGAAAGCCAAATAAACATACCACAAGCCATTTCATCGTTTACATACTAGCACAACAATTTCCAACTTGCAAAGAAATTCACAACAAACAACCAAACTGTGGGACTTCTACCCAACACGTTCACCCATTCACGTCAACACAACCAAAACTTTGGGACTTCGCCCAACCCGTTCACTCATTCACAACTAGTAGTACTTCTTGACCACTACCCACATGGTGGTTCTTCCGACCACTATCCATCACCTTTTATAGTGAGACTTCCCGCCCACTTCCATAGAACATTTCAACCATTCACAACCAAGCATATAACCCATCAAGGTCACAACATCATGCAATAAACCAATTCTATTGCATGTCAATCCACTTCAATAAATCGCCCATTTTTTGAAAAATCATTTTCCTTTCCAAAAAACCTACCAATAAAAAAACATCTTTATTGCAAATAATTTTTTTCATCAACTATTTTACCAAATATATCTCAACAACCCATTTTAAAATCTCCATTTTAAAATCCACAATAATATCATTTCACCATAAAAAACCCTTTTCCAAAAAATCTCAAAATGGATTTCCAACCAACTTCTCACATAAAAAAATAATTAATTTCAATCCAACCAAATTAATTGTAACCAAAAACCACAATCTCTAACCAAGTGGAGTCGAGAGAGAAGCCACCTACCTTTAGGGTTCCTAAGAAATCGACCCACAAGCATCCGCACCGCAAATCTGGAGAACACACCACCGAAACCTCTCTAGATCCCTTTCCCTAACATTCAAAAGCCTTAAAATCAACATCCAAGGAATACAAAAACTCTAGATCTACAAAAAACATGTGTAGATCTAGAAATATAAATAACGGAGAAGAGAGGACCTAGATAAAACCGAAAGGAAACAAAGAGGAGAGTCTTACCCTGGAGAAACCACATTCAAATCACCTTGAAACCTCTTTGATTTTCTTCCAAAACGTGTGGGAGATCACCCTCAACCATTATAAACCCAAAATACCAAGTGAGGAACAAGTGGGAGACAGTTTGGAGAGGAATGAGGCAAGATAGAGTGAACCTGGGTTTTAAAACCCTATTTTTAAGTGGTTGCACGGTTAACCCGCACGGTTTGAAAAACCATGCACTAACCATGTGCATGCTATTGTCTCGAGAGGAGGGGTCTGCACGGTAGCCTCGCAAAATTTTTAAAACCGTGTGCAGGCCATGAAAATCCTACTGTCTCCCCTTACACAGTTTCCTAGAGAATCTGCATGGTTTCTACTAACCCTGCTCAAACCATGCTCCCTAAGAAAATCCTCCAAACTCATTCAAAACCATTCCAAACTCTCCCAACCTCTTCCCAACTCATCCCATTCACTTTAAACACATAAAATATGCATATAACAAGGCCATATACCTCAATCCTCGTGTAAGACATGCATTTTTCCTTAACTGTGCAACTTGAGGTAGTGGGGTGCTAGGGGCAACATGATTTTTCTAAAACCATGTGACCCCAGGAACATGGCCATGTGTGATTGGAGACCTCTAGGACATAGGTAATTTTCTTGTTTGGTTCATTATTTAGAAAAACATGCACCTAAACTGTTCACCCTTGTATGTTTAGGTAAAATCCACATTTACCCTTAATGAACAAAAAATATAACACCCTCTCTTCCCCCTCTCATTTGAAGAGGGTGTCTCCTCCTCCCTCACACATGAATCCCTCTTCTCCTCCTCCATATGGTTTTTGATATCTCCCTCATATGGATTCTAAATCACTCACCATTGGATCTATTGTAAAGATATTGGTAAGATCTGTAATCATATCCCTTATATTTCTACATTCTCTTCAGCTCTATTATGCTATTTTGTGGTGACATATTTTTCCTTATTTTTGGATAATTGGATGATTTCTTCTATATATTCTATCCTAGATCATTTCAAGGGATGATGAAGGTTGAGTGGAGTGCTACTACTCCAAGTTAGATGATATAGTTATTTCATTATTGTTTCATTATTTTTCATATACTGAACCATTTTTCCACATTATAGAACCTTTTAGAGATTCTCCTACCCTATTAAGAAAATTAAACTGAATTTTTTTCTATGTCTAGTGGGATCTTAGTGAGGGGGAAATCAATGCTTGTTTGGTCACCTAGACCAAATACACCCAAATGGGATTGGTCCCCTCTTAGTGCCCTAATTCCCTTATCAAAAATGGTTAAACACCCCTTAGGATATGATTCACTTTTAATAAAATCTTAGATTTGATCATTTGGTTTGACATGAATATGGGACATGGATTAAGCCCCTAACCTTATTGTGTGATGATTCATATTCATTGTTTATGCCTTTTTCACTTCACTTATTTCTTATTATCTTATGTTGATGCTTTACTGCCAATTCCATATACCATGTGACATATATATTATACAAGTTGTACATGTTTATGCATATTCCAAGTGCATTAATTACATTGTATTTCCTTGTTCTTATGACACTATTATTAGGTTTGAAAAAATTATTGGCTAGATTTTTATCATGTGATATTGAAATTAATTTTTGAACTGTAATCTTGGTTTATATACTTGAATTTATTACAGTACATGAGAAAACACGTGTCTTGAATTAAGGATTCCATGGATGGAATCCCTGTGCTAGTCTTGGGACTACTTAACACACCGAGAGTGGAACTTGGATTTAATATTATGATCTCTCTAGGAATATTACTTATACTCATGGGTGACACTGATTCCTGAGGGGATAAAGTATGGAAAGAGTCATTGGAGAGATGACTATTCCATGCCTCAGGTGACACCCAATCCTCTATTTGAGATACTTGGTATGAACATAGAGTTTACCATGCCATGAGTGATATGAGGGATTTCATTACGGGTCACCTTGTACAAAATCAGTGGTATTAGTTATATCGGTGGCTCTTGTAGTGACCCTTTAGATTCTATATGGATCTCCCTGAATGGGATTATTATGTGTCATATGATTTTATGAATTTCATTTCGTATTTCATATGTGATTCCTCTTATTTGAATTATGATCATGCTCGAATTATATTCCAGGGACACGCCCACAAATACAAATCACATACTTGGGGTCAGTCTATACTTGTTGTGTAATTTATGATGACCCATATGCATACATTATTACTTGTATAGGTTCCCTTGATTCAGAAATTTGTCTCAGGATGAAGTAGGTTGAATTGGTCAGGTATCAATCTTTGAAACTCAGACCAAAGTCTTATTTATTTATTAATTAAATGGCTTGCATTTACTATTTATTATGGTACAAAGATAATTTTGTATTACATAAACTAGATTGATCTAGATACCATTTGTGGTGTTGTACTAGGATTTTATCTCACACCCTACTTGGGTAGCCTTTGGTGCCCAAGAAGACTTCATGATTGATGGTATTGAAAAAGGGAAGTAACAAGTTTTTGATGATTTATTGTTTTCTTAGGGTAGAGTATAAGTGAAGGGAATCAATACTATTATTGGGATTTTAGTAGAATCTTATTTTGTCCTTTTTTTTATGTTTTTAACATGTAATATATGATTCTATCCCTAGATCCCCCATAAACTTTTTGTATAGATACATGAAACATCATTATCATCATTAGAGTTTTTATCTATTATTATTTTAGATTCCTCCATTGGATTATTTCTCTTTCATTGTTTATAATAATAATTATTATTCTGATGATGTTTTTCATATTAATGCATCTGATGTGGCAAGTTACTAGTCTGATCATATTAGTGTGTGCTTATATTGTTTTCTATTTATTATATATCGATGTTCTCTACTCATATATTTGAGGAAATAGTCTTCATAAGGACACACCTTAGTCCCTTAGTGTTAGTCAGTATCCTTTGGCATATGGGGAGGCACTCTTGAGGTCTTGTGTCCCACCATCTTGGGGCACTACTAAGTGGATTTTGGGGCAGGATGCTAAACAAAGGATCCCAAAACATCTGTAAAAAACCATGAGTATGACAATACCACTCTAAATATCAAAAAATATCCTAATACTTATGAACATGGTTCTGATTTATATGATAAATCACCCATAAAATACCAACAAGACCAACATAAACATGAAGAGTATTTGGAATAACTAATTACTTCGCTTCCAAAAACCATTTGGACTTATAAGAATCACCCTATTGATGGTTTTGTTGGTGATACTTAAAAAAGAACTCAAATACGATATTATTTTAAAAACTATGTTGAATATCAATCCTTATTACCTATTTTATTACCTAAAAACATCACTGAAGAAATTAATGATGGAACTTGAGTAATGGAAATGAAGTAAGAACAGAATTAGTTTGAAATATATAAAGCATGATAATTTTTTGGAAGACGTAAATATTACTAGACCATTGGTACTAAATGGTTATATAGAAATAAGTTTCATGAATTTGTACTAAATTTAGAAATAAATCAAGATTTTTTGTACAAGTTTATAGTCAACAATAAGGTACTAATTATGAATATAAATTTTCACAAATAACTAGAATTTAATCTATTAGAATATTTCTTACATATGAAACACATCTAAATTTTAAACTATGTCAAACAGATTTTAAGAATTCATTCCTAAATAGTAATATTATTGAGGATTCATTTTTCAAACATCCACTTGTATTTTCAGACCCCCATTTACCAAACATTTTTTCAAAATTTCAAAAGTAATTTATATTTTTATAATAGGATCCTATAGATTGGTATGATAGGCTCAACACTTTTTTGATTACAAATGGATTTTTGAAAGTTATAGATGATTCTAAACTATATATTACAATAACTTCAAAAGATTTTGTGGTTGATCAAAACTGTATTGAAGATATTATTTTCAATTTGTCCAAAAATTCATTGTGTATTGAATTTTATAAATCAAAATAAAATAATTTTGATATATGATTAATGGGTGAGATAAAAATTTTCCTTTGATTTTTAATTTTTTAAAACAATGATTAAATTGTTTTACATGAAAGTAAATAAAAAAAAATATCTATTAATTTTTTTTGAATGGAAGACACTAAAGGATGTTATACTAGAATGAGTAAACATTGTAACCTATATTTGGATGAAACTAGAAAACTAGTTGACCAATCTTTTTAAAAAGGTAAGATTGGGAGTTTACTATATATACCTACGAGATGAATAAGTGTAATTTTTAGTGTGTGAATTTGTGTATTCTTTTATGAAAACAAAAAATAATCGCATTTAAAAGCATTAAATTGGGTTATTAAATACCTCATTAATACAAATAAATTTGAACTATTTTACTCTTGGATAAATTAATTTGAATTGGTTAGTTATTAGAATTCTGATTTAGGTGGTTATGAGTAAGATATTAAAAACAACTTTAGTATATGTCAGCTTGGGGTAATTATTTAGTGTCTTGGGGTTGTAAAAAGAAAAAATATATTTAAATTTCATCCATAAAAGTGGATTGAAAAGCTATGTGTAGTTGTTGTGCATGAATTTTTTGGATGAAACACAAATTACTAGATTATGGATATGAATTTAGACACATACCTATAAAATATGATAACATATATACTATTAATATTTCAAATTATCATGTATCACAATTGATAACTAAACATATTGATATAAGATATCACCTTTTGAGTGATCATTTTCAAAAAGGTGATATCATTGAGTTCATAGGTAGTGAAAATCAGATTGCAGACATCTTTACAAAGCCTCTAAATATATTAAGATTTAATTATATCATACATGAACTAGGAATGATTAATTGCTATTAATACTATATTAATTTAATAATTTACTATTTTAATCTTTTAAAATTTCTAATATAGCATGTTATAGATGATGTTTATAATAATTTTAATACTATATTTGATAATTCTTAGTTATTTAGAAGTGACCATGTTTAATGCTTAAAACAAGGAAAAATTAATTTTAAAGGTCACATGTGGATATAATTATTTATGATTTAATATTTCATGATGATTTGTTTACATGGTAGGTGAAGCTAACATAAAACTCAAAGCTTACATGAATCTTTTTTGTGTGGTAGGTCAAGATACTATGGAAAGACAAACTGCTTCAAAGCTTATAGTTATTTAGGTTAACGTATCTAATTTTTTATGTTTAATTTTTTTGAATTGATATATTTTATTTCATTTCATTATCTTTACTATTTCACAATCCCATAATGATTTAAAATAACAGAAATAAAAATTAGAATGGTCAAATAAATTTATCTCTTCCAAAACAAAAACACTCTCACCCTCAAACCTTTTGAAGGTCTTGAATCTTAGTGAAGATAGTATTGTCAAAGTGATAGTTTGATTTCAGTTCTTCTAATGACCATATGCATTGGAATAAATGAAAAGTGAGTTCCAATAGACAGGTGGAACCTCTATGGACTTATCCTTCAAAAGAAATGGTTATTCCTGAAAAGGAAGTGCATTCCAAGTGTATAAAAACTAGTATATCTCTAGTTTGTAAATCAATATAGTAGTAGGGATGGTGTAATGAGTTTAGTAAAAAAACACAGTTCAATCCAAGGTTAGTAAATTTTTAATGTGCATATTAAATTTAAATCTGGAGAGGAAATAGATATTATTTGAATGAATATAAGTGGGAAGGATCTGGAATTATATTTTATGCTATTGGTCAATGTTTTAGATATTATACATAATAGTGAGTATGGTAATTGTCAGATTCAATATCCTATTAATCATCTTCATTTAGAGATTGAATGAGTTCTAGAGTGCTTAAATAGATATAGAAATCATTTATGATCTAATTATATTATTCTAAATGGTGAGGACATATTATTGATTAAATTTATTCAATATTTGTTGTTTTATGGAAAATAATATTTTAGTATGAAAAGTCACAAAGATATTTTATTTCTTTAACTAATAATGATTCATGAGAATATCTCTCTACCCAAATATCTAATGAGGTATATGGAAGTGCTATGTAGGCCCTATTAAAAATTTAATTAGTTTTCATTTACCATTATAATTTCTCATCTATTTTAATTGAATGGTTTTTTCCTATGGGGGATAGGTATACCGAATTTTGTGGAGTGTGTTTGAACAAAATTATATTTAAAATTATTGAACTGAGTTAGAACCCATAGAGGAAAATATGATTTTAAGATGATGAAAACGTTTATAGTATAATTAATCAAGTAAAGAACCATAAAATATCAATGGATAAAAATGATCCAATTTTGGAATTAGATTTGACACCCATGAGGTCACTTTTTGTTCATTTTGTATTATTCTAACTTATCATGGGTTATTCCCTATTCCATTAGATTTTTTAATATAATTCTTATTTTTTGAAGGATTTTTGGGAGAGGCATAATTATCCCATATAGTTCAGATTAAATATGTGGTTCCTATGTAGATGGTCCTACCATGGTGAAACAGCGATTTTTCATGGCTTCATCATGGGTTTTCAAAATGTGTAGAGCTCCCCAGAATCCATGTAGTCTCTTTAGACTTTGAAGAGGCAGGAACATAGTGATCACATGGTTTTAAAAAATGTGGGGCTAAACTTTTTGAGTTATATTAGCCTAGGTAGTGGCATATGAGTGGTTAGTATATGGTTTGGAAAATAATGAAACCAAACAATGTGGCTTTCCCATGTGTTAAAAGTTTTTGTATTTCCCAAAATTACCTTGTCTAATTAAGAGGGTTCCACCAAAATTTTCCCCCAATTGCATCATATGTCTATTGGGAGCCCAAGTAAGAGATCCTCCCCCTTCCTCCACTAATTATTGGTATTTATTTTGAGATTTTAATGAGTTTTGAGGTATCTCTTCCTCTTTTTCTCAAATCTTACCTTCCCTCTCTTTTTCTTATTGGTTTTGGCTTATCTCATGAAACTTATTACTCTTGTGGCTAATTTTAGGGTTCTACATGGATATAATATTTTTTTTTGTCTAAGGTTTGTAAACACAGTATGTATCCCCTTTAGGGTTCTTAACATTGATGGAGACACCTCTACAATTGATGTTTACTTAGTCCAAGTAGGTGTTTTTATACAATTATTTCATTTTGGAATTCATGTAGTTATTATGATATAAAAATATCTTTTTATTTAATATATGAATATATGTGATATCTTTATAATGATTTAAAATTGTTTCATTCTTTTTTGATCTTGGTATAAATGGTTTCACCTTTAAATTCCATGTTTTCATGTTTCAAATGTAATGTTTTCATTTTCTAAGATTTTAGGAAATTATGGTGTGAATTTTTGAAATTTTGTTCATGATTTAAATTTTATTTTAATCTGGTTATTGTTTCAAATGAGTGGAATTTATGTTTTAGAGTTAACTGGTAACCTTAAAATGATTTATAAAGTGGCTTTTATTTTATTTAAAAAGGTAATTTAAATTTATTTTGTGGTTTACCCATATTGAAATGCCTTAATGGATATTTTAAAATTTTTTGATTGAAATGATTCTCTTTATACTTTATTTATTTTTTAGAAGTGGAACCATGTGTTTGGGGAGGAATTGATTTTTTAATGGTGTGTGATTTATATTATTTTCCAAAGAGTGGTTGGAATAATTTTTTTTATAAAATATAAAAGTTATTGGGTTTCAATCAATGTTTTATATTAAATTCATAATTGGAACTTTGGTTTTAAATGGTTGATGTGAAGGACACCCCTTTATTTCTCCTTTGGCTTGCTTTCCCCTTGTGTGGGGTTTTTTATCACAATATAATACATGTTTCTACCCTTGTGTGGGAATGTGCTTATTTTTTTATTGGTGCATGTGATGTATGGGGATATTCATTAATTGGGTTTCAGGGATATAGGGTTGGCTATATATTATGCCTTGTTTATTAGAATTGGATTGCATTTCATTTATCCTCACTTTCCTTTCTGGTCATGTGAACATGGTAATAAATTAGGAGGTCTAATTCAATTCCACTAGATGGGTATCACATCATTAATGGACCTCCAATCATGCTCGAAATAGGGCTAGGAGTGAGTTCTCATCACAATAATGATTATGTGGGAATGTTCGTTGAATTATGTTTCATAATTTAAAGTAATCTAGTATCTGGTTCATAGGTAGAATAATCTTAATGCTTAGATATGTCTCATATTAGGTATCTGGGGTAGATCCCATGACACATTCATTTTCTTAATTGGTTAATTATATAGGGGATTTTGATCTAGGTCTCGATTGTATTATTTCCCTTGATTTCATTATTATTTAATCACATCTTCCATTTATTGTTAGATTCCTTGTGATTTATGGTGCCTAATTTTTTTTGCATAACCCATGTTTGTTGAGTAGATTCCTTTGGAAAATGAGTTTTCAGAGATGTTTAGAAAAAATTATTTTGAAATTAAAGAATGTTTTTTGGGTTTTGAATATGAATTTAAAAATGGGTGTTTATATTTAATGAGGGATTCAATAGGTTAAATGTTTAAAAATTGGTCATTTAACTCTAAATAAAATGAGTGAGTAGTTTTTTAGAAACTCTAATTGGTGTATGGTTTTAAAAAAACATTTTATTTTTTAAATGTTTTTGATGAACTATTTTTAGTTTAAGAAAAAATTAAAAGTCTTTGAATGATAGTAATAGAATTTAATTGGTATTTCATAATCTATATTTGAAATATTTACATTATAGTTTAATTTAAAACTATCATTTTTGAATTTCCTTATGAAATTAATTTCATAGTTTTGGTGGGCTTTGGTGACATACAAAACTTTTTTATCTCACACCTATATCATTTAGAATCCATGTTTTTGTTGGATCCAGTTTTGATCCTTGAAGCTGATGTGGAGTGAGTTGGGTGGTGGTGAGTAACCAGAGTTTTCATGGAGATGTTATTAGTCTTTGATTGAGTTGGTTTATAGTTATTTTTTTGGTTATTTATATATTTTTCATGCCTTTTTTTATCTCTTTGTTCTTGGATGAGGATTATATTTATTCCAATAGGCTGGATCAGTTTTGTTGGTAATGACCTTTGTGGAATGTTCACTTTTTATGGCTCTTATATTTATATGTTTCAATGTCTATTATCTCTAATTTTGGAGAATTTTTTTAGATTGATTCTTTTGATTCCCAGGTAGTAGTTTATAGCCCTTGGGGTAAGGAATGCACTTAGGAACTTGTAGAAGGTTGATTCAGGTGTCAACTAGATGATAGTCCGGGTTTAATGATGTGTGCCATTCTTGATGGATTATTATTTGGATTGATTCATGGATCATGAAGGAATTGTTTGGTTTATATTTCAATAAATGAATTTATGTGGCTCATGTATTATGTTTTTATTGTACCCCCCTCATAGAATGGTCTAAAAGTTTTCTTCATTTTTGTTCCAACATAGTTTGTGGGTGGATCGGTGGAAATTGAACCTTCGTTGTGCATAGACCCCATATCTAATTTCATGAATCTGTATCCACATTCATTCATTGGTTATAAGGTTCTAATTATAGTAGTGAGGTGGTTGGAAGAGATTGAGGTGATGCTCAATTCCCTTGGGATTTCTAAAGCTTAATGGGTGATAGTTGTTGAGAGTTTTCCTATCAGTTTTAGTTATGTTTAGTCAGAGTTGATGGTACCTTCTCAATCATGATAAGGTATGTATTTGGTGAATTTCTTGATGACATTTGTTTTGTGGTTTTTCTTAAGTTTTTTAAACAGATGAGAACACTTGAGTTTGTGAGTCTTAATCAGGATGTCCAATCAATGATGGAGTGCACTTATTACTTCTTTGTGTTGGCCATCTTCTCTCCAAAGCTGGTCATCCACGATATATATAGAGTTCATTTATTCAATGGTGGGATTCACCTAGAACCTGGTTCAAATATACTTTTATCTGGTCGGAAAACTTTTCATGATGTTTTTGTGGATTCAATTCAAGTTGAAGATATCAGGTCTAAGAAAGTAGTGGAGGATGAGGATTTAATTCTATCTTGTGGGTATAAGGATTACCCAGTGATTTTAGAGTAGATGTAGGATGATCCAACTCATGGAGAAAAGGTACCATATCATGGGAAGAAAACATATCTTGTTTGTTTCTAATTTTGGACCCTTGGGAACTCTAAGACATCCTGTCTGTATTAACCATAAGTTTTCCTCCAATGTGGTTGTTTAGTTAATCTATAGTTTTTTTGAAACATGGGATTTAAGAATAGGTCTCAGGTTTAATCCTTTTGTGTATGTGTTGGTTTTGGTAACTTTACATTGATGGTTTTAATCATTGTTTTGGAGTTTTTGTTATTTTCATTGGAATCTTGTTGATGGTTCCATTTTGAGGTGTTTCTATTATATGTATTTGTATGTCATTTTATATAATTACTTGTTACATTTTTGGAATACCATATCCTTCATGAGTGGCTATTTTGGTTGACTATGAGTGTTTTTGTGTGGAGCCTCATTGTTTGGGTGAACCTTTCTTGATACTTTTTGTTATGGTCAGTGTCTAGGTGAATCTTCTATGGTGCTTATTATTGGGACATGGGAAGGGCCTTGGGTTCATGATTGGATAGCTTTGTTGTGTGATCTACCAGTTGAGTTGATTTGATAAATTTTGTTTATATTAGGTCATTTGGGATGCACCATGTAAGGTTGATCTATTTTTTGACCCTAGGATATTTTTTTGTTTTATGACCCGAGGTGAGAGATCACGTATTTATTTTAAGAATTATTTTTTTGTTCTTCCTTACTACATATTAAAATGTGACATTAGTTTGAGAAAGATTTTATATCATGATTTATTGGTCGAGGTTGAATATTTCTATAGTTTTTATTTAGTTCCAACTTCTTATAGTTATTATAAATAGTGGGGAGACCATGTCAGGTCGCTCGTGATTTTAAGAAATATTGTTTAAGGTTTACATTTTAATTATTCATGGACTCATTTTTTATAATTTTGGTGGATTGGTTTGATCATTTTGAGGATATAGGTTGATGTATTTGAGATTAAATCCTGTTAAAAGGTTCTTTTTATTAGTTCCTCTTCACATCTTTAATTTTATCTCTCTTTTTTTTATTATACTTTTTAGGGAAGAAATTGTCCTAGTGGGGAGTTTGTGACACCCACTTTATTACCATGTTATTTTTTTCTATTATATTATATTATATTGGGTCATTATGAATTTGGGTATCTTTTGGGATTGAATTTTGAGTATTTGAATTCTTTCTCAGAGAGGCATAATTAGACCACACAATTGAGAGTAACCATGTGGTTCCTATGAAGATGGGCCCATCATAGAGAGATATCCATTTTACATGGCTTCTATATAGTTTTTCATACCATTAAAAAATTCCAATAAACCATGTCTCCGTATTATCCCAGGAATAGGATGACACATGGTTGGTACACAATTTGGAAACCAAGTGGGTAAACCATATGATTGATCTTAGCCTAGGAATTGGACTATGCAAGGTTTGGAAAACTGTGCTTGGAAACCATGTGACATTATGGTGTGTAATGATTTTGTAAATTTATCAAAATAATATATTTGAATTAAGATAGGATTCAACCCTTTTATACACCATTTGTGTTATATGACTCTTTTGATCATATAGAGGTGCTCTACTCACTTCCTAATTTGATTATTGTTCTTCCTTTTGTGATTTCCAAAAGGATTTGAGGTATCACTTCCTCTCTTTATCTTTTTTCCCCATCACACTCTATTTCTTCTTGGGTTTGGATTCCCCATGAATAATAGAACTCTTATGGAAAAAATTAAGCTTATGTGTGGATCTGATGTTGGGGTTATTGTCTTATAGGGTTTATAGATTCTGTCTCTATCCTCGTTGGTGTAATCACCATTGAAGGTGACATGTTTTGGTAT
The DNA here is from genome assembly GCA_963277665.1 of Viscum album. Taxonomy (NCBI): domain Eukaryota; kingdom Viridiplantae; phylum Streptophyta; class Magnoliopsida; order Santalales; family Viscaceae; genus Viscum; species Viscum album. The sequence continues at coordinate 2,015,467,666 of OY728157.1, forward strand.
AGTTTACACCTCTTCCAAGTAGGTGTTTCTGTGAAGTTAATTTATTTTGGAATTCAAATATTTATTATTCATTATAAATTTATTTTTATTATAATTATAAATATATGTGAAATCTTTTTTAATATTTAAAACCATTTTATTGCATCTTACGCTTTGTATAAATAGTTTATTCTTTATATTCTATGTTTTTATGTTAAAAAAGGAATTTTTTCATGTGATAAGATTTTTTGAAATGAACATGTGCATTTTTTAAATGGTTTTCATGATGTATGATGTATTTTAATTTGGTTTTAGTTTTAAATTAGTGGAAACCTTGTTTTAAGGAATTTTTTTTAAGGCGAGGTTTTAACCAAAAAAATTATTTAGAAACGGGTTATTTAATTAATTTTAAATGTTGATTTCAAATGTGTTTGTGGTTTATCTCTACAAAATATCCTTAGAGGATCTTTTAAAATGTGTTTAATGGAAATTCTGTTCTTTGTATTTTTTTTGTATTTCAAATAATAGGACCCTTGTGTTTGGGGTGGATTTGAAATGTTTTTAAATGATGTGTGATTTTCATCATTTTCAAAGAGTTATCAGAATGGTGTATTATAATTTATTAAAGTTATTGGTGTTCTGATCGATTTTTTATGATAAAATCATGATTGAAACTTTGTTTTTATATTACTAACATGAAAGACACACCTTGATTTACCCATTTAATTGGTTACACCTTATGTAGTTATTAATCACTATGTGATACCTGTTTCTCGCCCTATGTGGGACTGTGTTTGTTTATGACTTGGGGGCATTATGTGGGTTGTTATTCATTGATTTTTTGTTGGGGGATGAGTTTTATCCACATATTATTCCTAGTGTTTTAGAATTTTATTGAATATCCTTTCACTAGACTTCTATTTTTAGTCATGGTAACCTGGTTACTAAGTGGGTGATTTAATTCTATTATGTTAGTTGGTTCACTTGTCACTAGTTTCCCTCTAGTTATACTAAGAAAAAGGGTTATGAGGGGGTTATAATCTCAATGAGGCTTGTGTCGGATGGTTGGATGACTTATGGTTTTGACTTTAACATAATCCACTAACTACTTCATGTTTTGAATACTATTAATGGTTAGATGCGAATCACATTAGGGATCCAAGGTAAATCCCAAGAAACATTTGATTGCTTGATTGATTGATCATATAAGGGATTTTGAACTAGTTCTTGATCATATCATTTCCCATGTTTTTTATGGCACCAAATATTTATTATATTGTTATATTCCTTATGATGTATTATTCCTTCTTTATTTTTCTTAACCCATGTGTGTTTGTTGTTTCCTTGGTAAAATTACTTTTTACGCATTTTTGAAAAAAATATTTAGAAATTAAATACTCTTTTGTGGATTTCTAAAGTGCATTTCAAAATGGGTGTTTGTATTTAATTAAGGATTCATCCGGTTAAATGTTTATTAAGTGGATATTTTCATTTGAATAAAAAAAGTGAGTTGTTTTTGAGAAATTTTATAGGTTTTTGGTTTTAAAACAGCTTTTTTCTGGTTGAAAATTTTTTGAAATTTTTTTTAGTTTAAGAAAACAAGATAATTTTTTGAATGATTATTATTTAATTTCTTTGGTATTTAATAATCTATATTTGAAAAACCTATTTTCTTGTTTATTTTCAAACTATAATGTATAAATTTTCTTATGAAATGAATTATATAGTTTTGGCAGGTTGTGGTGACCTACTAAGATTTGTAGATCACACTTATAGCTTTCAACTTAAATATTATTAGTTAGATTCAGTTTTTATCCTTGAGGCCAATGTTTGGTGAGTTCACTGGTGGTGAGAAAGTAGATATTGCGCATATATATTATCATTCTTTGATTTATTTAGTTTATAGTTTTTTGTTTTTTTAGTTCTATATCTGCTATTCATTGTTGTATCTCTCTATTCTTGGATGATGTTTATATTTATACCATTGGGATGGCTAAGTTTAGATGGTTATTACCTATGTGTCATATTAACTTTTGTTTTTCACAAATATTTACATGTTCCACAATATTTCATCTATGATTTAGGATAAATCATTCATAAAGGGATTCTTGTGATGAAATTTCACTAGTTTCTAGCCTATGATGATTAGGAACACCCATTTGGCCCTATGGTAGGCCGATTCAGGTTTCAAGTAGAAGAAAACCTGAGTTTTTTCATTATACTTGATAAAATTATAGAGTGTTATTTTTTAGAAATAAAATTATGTTGAAATTAATGTGTCTTTTTTTGTTTCAAAAAAAGAATTAAGTGTTTATATTACTAGATATGTAAGTGATTCAAGAGATCTTGTGGTTAATTTAGAAGAATATTCCATGTTATATTTTGAGTAAGAAAGAGGTCCTAAATATTATAAGCTACTGGAAAATTTTCTACCATCATCTCTATCAAGGAAAAAACCTCATAATGTGTCATATGGATCTTCTGACTCTCTTGATATTTATCCTTATAAAGAAGAAGAATTTGGCTCTGTTGATGAGGTTACTGATCCATCTCCGGAAGATATATTTGAAGAAAATATTTCTAAATCAAATGATGATGATAACTCTTGTGAAGCATTCATCACCTCAGCTAAAGGAAATGATGTTAATGAAGAAGTGGTTGACTCTAGCACACAAGGGAATCCTCTAGTATAAAATAATGGGGGAGTGTTTCATGTTTTTTATACTTCACCGTCCAAGGGGAAGAAGACCCATAGAACATTCATTGAAATTGAGTATTGTTTCTTAGATGAGGATGATGATGATCATCATGGAGGCAGTCCTCCAGAAAATGATGCAAATTCCACTCAATTTACACCAAAAATTCATATTTCCCCTCAATTTGTTGAAGGTTCTTTGTTTAATAGAATTGATATTGAATATAGGATTGAGAAATCCTCTCCATGAGATAGCTTAAAAGATTAGAAAATGGTAAAAGAATAAGTGATTGATGACATGTTTGGGATTACACTTGTAAATCTTATTGTAGTTGAATAAATTTGTTTAAAAGATGATTCAAAATCATGTAGATATTTGGAGTTGGATAAGGTTATGGATTTTAATGTTGATCATAATTTTGATTCCTCAAAACAAAGACTGAAAATCCCTTTGTTGGATGATATTGTGTTGTTAGAAAACCATCCCCATCAAGATAAGAATCACCCTCTACTTCGATTCTTACTTCTTCCTTTGTTACTAAATAAAATTTAAGTGAATTCAAAGAATATATAATGAGCATGGTCAAGAAAATGATTTTAATATTTGGAGCTTCTATTGAACCTTTTAGAGAAAATAAAATCTCAAGAAGTATCTATATTTTTGTTTCTCATAGTAAACCAATTTTTTTATAAATATTGAATATTTAAAATATAAATTAAAAGTTTAAGAGGTCATGTGGAAACTCCACTTGCTCAATTTAGTGACTAGAGGAGAAATATTGATAATAGACACTTGAATTACATGGTGAATGATTTATATTCTAGAGCTCCTCCTCCTCCTAATGTATCATATATTCCTCAAGTAAATGTTTCGTCGAAGTAAAATTTTATTAGGATTATTTTCAGAGGCTAGATAATTTTTTTCAGTTATTTTTATATAAAAAGGGAAATAATGCAATCTAGTTTTCAAAATCATGTTTCTAAGACCCTTGATGTATTAAGAGCTGATGAAAAAAAACTGCAAGACACAAGGAGATCATCAAAATAGCTATTGATCAATGTTTGACTACGATATTCACTAAAATAAATTTGAAGATCATTTTAAAAACCTCATCTAGTGACCTTTGGATGACTCTACTAACTAAATCTTATATATATCAAGTTATAAAATTGAAGTTGATAGCACTTATTTTGGAAATTAATTTGAAAGAAAAGGACACCTTATTCTAAATTATAGAGAAAGGATCTTTGAACCTAAAAGGCCTCACTTAGATTATGTGTCCCTATATATATAGTACCTTTAATGGTATTTTTACCCCTTTAGCCTTGAATCTACATATAGTTTCTTTGAAATGTGCTTATTTTGTACTTTCCTAATAAAAATTTTATATACCACATTTTGAATTAACTCCAATGTAAGTAGTTAAATATTTCAGACCTATTTCTATATTATTTTTAATTTCTCAACCTTCGTCCTTTCTTCCAATGAATCAAATAAGCCTGCCTATTAACCTTTTAAAGATAAAGGAAAATATCTTGTTGATCCTCATTCCATAAGGGAATCTGATTCATAATATTCTAATTATTATCCTTGATAGGTTTGATATATATTTTTATATTATTTTATTTTATTTCCTTTTAGCTTAATGATATATCTTTTATTATTCCTTCATTATTTATCCATTTCATTAAATTTTTTCTATCAAATTGTTTATAATCAAAAAAGGGGGAGAAATAAATATATAACTTAAAATAGTAAACTATTAGTTATTTCAATTTTTTAACTTTAAGAATTTAAGATTTGATTTGTTTTTATCTTTAAATTTTTTTTGTTTACTTAATAATTTATCTTGATATGATTTTTGGTCATTAAAAAGGGGTATATTTTTGGGTTAGTCAAGAAATTACATGATTTTAATGACCGAAAATCTTGTTTCTTATATTATTAATGAATTATATGTTGTATGTTACTAAATTGTTTTTCTGGTAGTATATAAAAATCAAATAATCGTTAAATCTTCCACATGAATAAATTTCAATTGACTATGACTATCAATTGGGAATATATTGATCATTCAAGTGACTATATGTTATAGCTGATCAACTACACGTTGTGACCAAGTGACCACATGATCACATCAATCGACCACAACTAAAATTATCACTCTTTAAATAGACTACCAGAAGGGTTTCAAGTGAATCGAAGAAGGTTTTCAAGATACCATATTAAATGATTATCAACCCACCTGAAGGATATACCTATCATGCCTAAGTTATTTTGAAGGACATACCAACCATGCCTAGAGTAAAAATTCCCAAAGGAAAATTTTGGTATTTCATAAGATCTATCAGAGTAGTTAACTATTGTTAGTTTGATAATTATTACACTCCAATCGATATTTTATGAATATGATTAAAATTTTGATGGATCCCCTCTCTCATGATAGAAATATTGTGGAACTTTTTATTCTTTTCAAATATTCATTTTTTCATATCCATGATACTCTATTTTTTGGGAGATATTAAAAAAGTAGAAGGCCAAAATAAATTCAATACATTCCTCTAATATTAATGAATGAACGTACAAAAAGTATCACCTTAATGATCAACATAAATTGGTTAGGGATTGAGTTGAATCAAATTTATCTCTAAATATTCACTATATCTATTTATTTTACATTATGTGTTGTGATTTTATTTTCCTAAATATTTGTTGAGAACCTAATTTTTTGTAAATAGGGGTACTCTAATAATCTATCTATTTATATACATATGTTATCCCACATAGAACTATGGAAGAGATTGGGTGTAACTTGGAATTATTTTCATGTAGTTTATTTTATAAAACCAAATCTATGATGTGGATTGTTTAATGTTTTAATAAAAAAATTACCAGTGCCTTACATTTAAATGGAAATAACTAAGCTCTATCTTTGATATAACCTCTTGTTTAATACTATTTTGTAGACACCTTTTTTAGTGATTATTTTAAAATTAACTCAAAATAATTTCATTTTTAATATGTGTTTTAAAAACTATAAATAGAAAATAAAAAATCATAGTTTCATTTATAAGTTATATTTATATTGTGTTTGATTTGAGTAAAAAAATTTAAAAAGTGAAAAGTAATTCAAAATTATTTTATCTGGTCTTTAATCTAGCCTTTGATATTATTTGCAATGTTCTCAGTTATTTAAATATACTATATTTTTATATTGTGTTGTGTGTTTATTGAGGGTATATGATATTTATAATTATCTAAACCTAATTTTTTTAGAATCTAAATTCTCCCCCCTCTTGATCATTCCACAAGGAAAAACACATATGATAATTTAGTTTATAATATTCTTAATTATTCATGTTGAATTTTGCATAAAATTTTAATAAAGATGTTTGACATGTGTAAAATATATCTAAAGTGGTATTTTAAAATAACATAATTTTATGAAACTTATCAATTATATTTTTTTCTTTCCAATAAATAAATCTTAACAGAGAATTTGTTTTATTTTTATAATTATATTTTTCAATAATATTTTTTAACATGTATAATGATCATTTTAAAAATAGTATTTATAAAATATTTTATATGTTATTTATCTCATTTATTGGATGGTATATATGTTATTTATATTGAAAAAACTTAAATGTGATGTTTTTTATATCATAAGATAATTATTCTAATTGAATTTCTATTTAATATTTTAAGTGTGATAATTTATATATTTTCATGATAAAATTTTGTATTTAATAATATTTTTATAATTTCTATAAAACTGAAAAATATTAAATTAATATTATTTTAGAGAAATTATTACTTTTTAAATCTATATGAAACTAATTTTTTATCTATATATTTTATTTAGTACTTCAGTTGAAATATAATTTTTATGAAGTTATAATTTAACTTGTTTTGGTATATTTATTATTTCTCATGAAATTAATATCATCCATTAACCATGGTTAAATTTAATTTTTTATAAAATTTAAAATGATAATAATTGTTTTTGTTAAAATATAAATTGTTATGTATGTTATATAGAGAGATATATTTTTAGGTTAATGGATAGAGAGAGATAATGGGAAAATGTTTTATGAATATTAGAACATAAAATTCGAATAGAAAATAATAATTTCAATGAGTGTATTGGGTGGGATGGTAGACCCCATATAAGGGAGGATATAGGATTGAATTGAATTTGAAAATAGATGAGTATTCAAGATATTATTGATAATGTGTCATAAATGTGTATATAGTTAGAAAAATTCTTTTGTCCAAATATTGTTTCTATTACAAATTTTATATTAATATGTTAAAATTTTCATTACAATTCATATTAACACTGCATCACAATAACAATTTATATAATAAATGTTGTAAAAAAGGTCCCAAAGACACCCTAAGAGGGTAGTGGGGTTATGGTGTTAATTTCTTCTTAAATTCTTAATGGATATTGTTATTTTATTTGAAAAAATTATTTGAACCTATTGAAATCAATTAAATAAGTAAATAATATAATATTAAAATTAAATTCTTGAACATAATGATTTTATGTGGTTCTTTAATAAGGGTACTTTAAGGATTACACACCAATATTATATCAACATATTAGAGTAATTACTCCTCCCCATTTCAATTAATAGTTTTTAGGAAGGCCTCATTTCTAATCAGAAGGTTACTCCTTCCCATTTCCAATCCATGAATTCCTTTAAACAAGAGATTTATAAAAACATTTATGTAATGTCTCAAATAAGAATACTAATAATAATATTTTACCCGAATGAAAAAGAGTGTATTTTTTGTGATTTAACATCCATGTATAAACTAGATCATCAGTGATGTTCTTTATAGTACCCACCCTAATTGAGAAATTATAGATTAAAAAAATATTTATCTCTAAAAAGACATTTCTCTAAAATCCCTAAACTTCCACTTAAAAATATCTAAATTGATCTCTCAAATTCCGCCTCTTTCAAATTCCAGGTATTATCACCTAATTGTCGCTAAAAGTCATCCATTCTAAATTAATTAAAGACCATTAAATTACATTTGATGTATAATATCCAAGTCAACCTAAATCATCTTGTTTTCTAGAAAACTTATACAAAAAGACATTGAAAACTACATAATTATTTTGTCTTACTCTAATATATACCTAGAATTGGAAAACCATTACATCTACATTTACAATGTACAAGATTTATTTATCATTTTAGTTATTTAAAAAATAAATATCATGATCCATTATGATGTTTTGATCTAAAAAACATGAATAGATCACCCCAATATTGGATATAGAAGAAATTCCAAGATCTGTGACTTACTCTAAATCCTTCCTTATCATTTTAGCACCAAAAATAGTCTTCATAATGCAAATAACCAAAACCCCATTTCCCATTTTTTCTTTCCAAAATAGCATTCATTACCATTGTTTTACTACTCCTCATGGGTGACATGGGTTGTATAATCCACCATGTTATACTATAAAACATAGGCCAAATTAAATTTATATTTCAACTTAGTTTCAAAGTACACAACAAACAACCATTCCATGGTGAACTTATGCTCCCTATTTCAAAATCGCAATCAGGAGCCATGATTGTTATTCCATCAAGAACCATGAAAAACCTCCATGATTACTCCGTATTTTTGGATATAATATAGCCATCTATATTTGATAAACCCTAAACCTATGGATAACAAGGTTCTTTATAGACAAAAATAACCCACCACAATTAGAATCCACCATCATTATCATGGGTATCCTCATCATGCCATGATAAAAAAACTATTGTATTGTGTATGGATCCATCATCAAGATATCTTCCAAACATATTTAATGATCCTATAAGGTTCTCTAAGCCTCATACCTATAAAAATATTAATATTTTCACTCAGGAACTATTATTGTATTGACAAAAAACACAATTATACATCATCCTTTATGTTAAGAATCTAACATTATCTAATAGTACTAATAATTCCAAAAAAAGATGACCTTGGTTCCAATGATTCACCAATCCTAAATGTATGCGCCTAAAAACATGTTTAAGTAACAATTTAATCACTCATGACATCTATTATAATATAATTTAGAGTGTTATAAAAATTTATTATATCATATATTATAATATATCTATGATATTTATGTCTCAAATACATTGAAATAAAAAATACAAATTTTGAACTAAATTTTATACATAACATTAACCAATTAAAAATAAAAATAATTATAATATTAAAAGGTCAATATTAAATTGAATTTAGAATAAAAATTCAATAATGATCATCATAAGTGATGATATGTATAATTTTATATATGATTTCATTTTTATAAAAAATATTTTTGTTAACTATATTTTTTAAATAAAATAATTAGTTTTTACATAATTGTAGTACTATAGGATTAAATTAATATATAATTTTTTAAATGATTATTAGGTTAGATGGTGGGATAAAAAATTATGTTCTTAGTAACATCAAGTTAGATCAGTGGGGGTGAAAAAATTCCACTATATGGGTTGGGCCAGTTGACATGTTGTTCCTTGGGGAAAACCATAAAAATATCCACATTCAGTGATTTTTTACTAGTTAGGGCCACATGGGAATGTTATAAAAAGTACCAAGTCTAAGGCATTTGGAGGAGGGATTCAAACTATTGATCTATCCTAAATTAAGAAGAAATATTTTTTATGGAAGTTTTATTAAAAAATATATGACTCTAATTAAAAATATATATAAATTTATCATATATATAATTTTTTACATATAATTATTTTTAACCATTATATATTATATAATATATATGATTATTTATTAAAATAGACATTACACATTTCTTATAGAATGTGAACAAAGAATCAATTTATGTGATTTGTTCATAATAATGACATATATTTGTACTAATATATCAAGGTTCTCAAAATATTGACAATATATTTTTTTAATATATATATATATATATATATATAGTTTTTTACCTATCATAATATATTCATTAAGATGATTTTGTAAAAATATGAACCATATATGATGACAAAATTTATAAATGATTATTTTTTATATTATTATAATTTTTGAGTTTTTTTAATAATAATAGTATTATATTGTGAGAACCTAGAATTTGTATAGATTTTATTTTCTATTAATATAATGATGGAATAATTTTTATTTTATGAATAATAGAACTCTCATATAGCCATAAATAAAAAAATATATCAACATGATAATATGTTGTGACCTGGTTTTATTTTTTACTTTTTTATTTTTGGGAATAAAAATTTTTAATTATGGGGTGGATGTATTAACCTAACATTTTGGTTGTTTTAATTTTTTTCATGAAAATTTTTAAGGGTATAAAAGATTTTATATTTTAGGTTATTTTTTAGAATGACATAGTTTGTGCTTATAATTTGAAAAATGATTCAAATATATTGGATTTTTTATGTTAATAGTTTTTAAATTTTGTGTTATAATTGTATAATGGAGTATCATTGAAAAATTTAGAAAAATATGTTTTTATTGGGATTCAGGTACCACTAAATAATTAAAACATATAATTTTATAAAAATGAGTGTTATATTTAGAAAACATTTATCCCTTTATCCCAAAATGATATTTTTATGTAAGAATTTGGCTTCGATCCAACACCATTTGAATTTTCATGTCATGAAAATCATGATTTCATTACTGTATATGGTTTATTTATTTTATTTTTGATATAAAATTTAAATTTTAACTCTCACAATTTCATTGAAGGATGCACTCATAGTTTAGATAATGATAACATCAATGTTATTTGATTCTAGCACAGTTCTCCCTTATTTAATATAATATCAATCTATTTTCGTTTAGTTCTACATTAAAATTTCTTAGGTTTGATTCATATCATGAAATCTATATCAATACTATGGTCTCATAGAGATGTAACCATATACTCTTATATAATGTATATCAATATTATAGATTTAGATAAATCTTATAGAGGCGTACATATGAATTTAAATTTTTTTCTAGATTTTGATGAAATTAAATTATTATTTATGATGAATGAACCCTAAATTTGAAATCCTTGAGTTGAGAAAACCATAATTCTAAAATTAAAATTTGTTAAAAGATGGTTCATGGGTCAATGATGGTGAATAGTGGTAGTTTTCATTAAGTTATCTAGTGAAGATAACTAGACTAATCTTATGATTTAATTTTATTTAATTAAAATATATGAATGGATATCCAAATGTATATACAATTCATGATTCAAAGTGGTTAGTTTTAGGGATAAACCATTGATATAAAAATGACATGGTTAAAAGGAAATTATTTTTTTATGTGGTGTCCCTACATATTTAGTGATGTATATTAGTTTAAAGAAGCTGGATTTATATTCAATCATTGATCTCTTAAAAAATTAATTTATTGAATATGGGATATTTTTATTACATATAAGTGTGAGAATCATTGAGGGGGTGAATCAGTGAATCAAAAAACATTCTCAAAAACTATTCCCTTTCATGTTAGTGTATAAAATATTAATATAGCCAGGTTATTTAAGATGATGATAGATAGAGTGTGATTAAGAATAATAAATGAAAAATAAATTTATAAAGTTCACCAACTCTTTTTAATCAATGGATATATTGTTGGTGTTTTTTGGTGGTGATGTTTCTATATATGTCTCCATTTTATTATAAATAAATTTTAAGGTATTTAGAGAATGAATATGGTCTTGAACTCTAGTATAGGTATTCTAATTTAATATAAGGATGTAGATAAGAAAAAATGTGAATGACAATGAACAATAATCATAAATCCTGATCAAGTTCTTCCAATGATGGATCAAGTTTTCACCTTATTATTTTTCTCAAATCATGATCAAAATGGTATAAAAATCACCTAATAAAGTTTCTTCATATCTCAAAATTTCTCATCATAATTCTCTATGAAAAATACAACATTTTAATAGATCCAAAAAACACCTATAATTTTGGATTAATTATCGATCAACAACAAACATGAACATAATGGATCAAATCACCTTTAATAAACATTAATATTATTAAAAGATCCTAAAAATCCATATGAATGAATTATGAATTACAATATAATAAATAATATCATAATATAATTTTTTTATACTAAAGATTATTAAATTGACACTATAATTTCATTTAGCATCAAATGATTTTTTTGAAATGATTCTTTCTTAATTTTATATATGTTTTAATAAAATTCTATAGAATTATAGTGTAGTTTCATGGACTTGGATGCAACAATTTAAATTAAGAAAACATTTTTGAAAAATTCAATTCTAGATCTAATAAATTTATACACAAACCATGATATGAGATTATAGTGTAAAATAATATAAAAACCATAATTATTGAAGCTATAATATTATAAATTGGTCGTAATAAATAATCGTTCAACTTCATTCCTCTCTAAAACTTCTCAAATTATAGACTCCATATACATGAACCATTCCATTTTCTTATGGAATAACATTCTATATACTATTTAATCCATAATTCTCGTGTATATGAGACTCCAGACACTTAAAAAATGACTTAATAGAAACTATGTATTTTGGTGTGATTTACATTTATAAAATAACTACTTTTTCCAAGACATCATTATAGAAGAATAAATATATAATTGAATCATTATTTTCTGAACTTAATATATATTCATTACTTTTCCCAATTCACATTTCTAAATAATAATTTACTAATTCATGATCTTTTTAATAATAAAATAAATATTAAAAACAAGTCCAAATATCAAGAATTGATTCATTCAACAAACTAGATATAATATGTTCCATATGTAAGAGTTATCTGAACAACACATTATTGGGTAGACTCATATTTGTGAGATGAATTTAAATTTCAATGTAATAATAAAAAATATGTTGACAAATCTTCAATTGAAAGATTTAAAATTTTCAACTTTGTCCACACACTTCATGAGGGATCTTTAATTACCCTATTTTTATTTGTTGATAACATGTATTCAGCTCCAAAAAAGATCTAGATAACATGAAACACTAATTTCACCCACTATAATGTAACCACTCTTGAAATAGTTCTCAACCTTTTTCAATTCCCTATGTGATTAGGATTTATCCCCTATTGTTAAAAGTGTTCCCAAAATATCTTGCACCTTTTTTCAAAAATGAAAATGAGGAAAAGAGGCAAAATAAAATATTGAAATCAATGGTATTCTCTATGAAAATTTACTCCCAACTATAGTCTCAAATTATGGAAGAACTATAAACATTTAGAATTTAGAGATTGTTTTAGCCATGTTTTACAAAAAAACATGGTTAATTTAGTGATAGTTTTTTCCATATTTTAAAGAGAGACTATTTTTAATTTTAGCAACATTTTTATAAAACAAGGCTAAATTGAATCATTTTATAGAAAATGTGGAGAATTAATGACATTTTTCTGAAAATATGACTAAATTAGTTAAATTTTTCAGAAAACATGGAAATTTTAAATTAATTAACATTTTTAGGAAAATGTGGATATTTTAGTGAAAATTTTTACCACTATTTTAAAACATTAATAATTATATATAAGTATAATTCTATTAATTCACACCCAGATATATATAATTTTATAATTATATATATATATATTAATATTAATAAAAACAATACATTAAAAGATATTTAAATATCATAAAATTTATATATACATATACAAAAAAACACACACACACACACACAGATATATATATCCCTTAGGGTAACGCTCAATGATAGCTTCCCCTGTGGGTATTGGCGAGGTCTCAAGTTTGAGCCTCCATAAGTTCATCCCTACATTTATGTGTTGCATGTATTTTTTTTAATATGGATCATTTCCCCACATCAGTGTGTATATATATATATATTAATATAAACATGCAGACACGCACACGCACACAAATATATAAATACAGACATATATATTTATATATATAAACACACACACACATATAAATATATAAATATATAAATATATAAATATATAAATACATAAATATACATATACATATATTAATATATAAAAAATTTATATTTTAAATTTAGTCATGTTTTTAAGAAAACATGGACAATTATATATATATATCTGAAAATGTGTGTATATATATATATTATCAATTATAATTATATATATGTATAGCTACGTTGTCGCGATCGTAAAGGGTACCCTTCATGGGCCAGAAATGAGAGGATAGAGATAGTGACCCTGGAGTCCTGCCTCTAGTATGCCCCGGGTTGGTGACTAGCACCGAGGGTATAGTAAACACACAAATAGGAGGCAATGCCCACTAAGAGAACACATGAAAAAGAGAGATATAAGACAGACACCAACCAACTCCAACTCAAACTGAAATATAAAATAAATCACCAATACATATATATAATGTCATGAAAGAACTACTAAAATTGAAAGGGAAAACTACAACTACTAAAAGAAAGTAAAATGACAGTGACCATAAAGCCTGAACAGATCCTGAAGACCCCAAGCTAGTAGTAACCATCCAGATCTCTAACCTTCTCCAAGTGACCTAAAAAATAGTTTATATATGTAGGGTGAGTATAAAAGTATACTCAATAGGATCCTCTTGGGATCCTCTCGTGTAAAAGAAAAACAATCATTCTAAATAACAGTGAACAACAAGTGAAATTAACTCATCAACTAAACATGTATACTATGTTCACATACTTACCAGGGATACTCCCACCAAGTATTTCATTCAAGAGTATATAATATAATAATGAATAACAAGGGTACCCTTCTTCCACTTCCCCATAGGTTTTTCACTTTGCTACAATGTCACGCGTCCTAAGAATCTCTCTCCAAAAAGGCTTGCCCGTAGACACTTGGGTGTAGCACCACAACATGCACCTCATGCAAAAAAACCACCATGTAAATGTACCAAATGTTACCAGTTAGTTTCCAGAAGACACTACAGCTCTCATAATGTGAATCATACATTGGGTATTATAACTCAAGCCATTACATCCCATACACCGAGTAAGGATCCTCAAGCCATCACATCCTATACATGGTACACATATTATAGTCCATAGGAAACTATATCAAGAATATATATGTGTGAATAAGAAAAATCAGTTATATCCCTCTAAACACATATATGTGGAAAACTAACCATCATACCCACCAACACAAGTAACTATAGAGAGAAGAGAGTAGGGCCAAATGGGGTAGTTAGACATCCATCCTCCCACCAGGATGTTGGGGAAAACACCACCCCCAAGGCTCAGAATCCCCGAGCTATTAGTTCTCCTTACCAATATGGTAGAGTAGAGTATAGAATCACAAAAGGTAAAAAATAAACATTATCTTACAACCACACGATGGGAATAACCTAGTCTTAGACTCAGCTATAGCTAACGTCTCACAGAATCCTAGCTTCCGCTGCTAAGACTAGGTATCCTATAAGCACACAACCATTTAAAGAGATAAATTAGATTACTTTATCCATTTTTATCAGTTACAATTTATGTTAATTACTTATTTACCATTAATTAACCATTATTATCTCCATATTACATTATATTGGCATCATAAAAAAATTTCATGCCTTCCAAGCCTAACCAAATCAAGTCCACAGTTCCTTTAAATTGTATCCTCATAATTGAATCCCTGCATCCTCCAACCCCATGGGTTAACATCATTTATTAAATCTTTTACTAAAATCATTATTAATTTCCCATATTCACAGGAATTATAGAAAAACATTCTAAGATACCAAGAAAAAGGGGATCAACATGGTGAGTAGTTCAACTACTTATTAAGTCATTTACACCTATAGTAAGATCATAAAACCATCCATCCTAGAGAAGCTAAAAACAGAAAGCAGGTGGCATACCCTATGCATATTCACCACTTTTGGATAGAGAGTACACAAAACCATCTACCTCAAGTAGTGGGGACTGAAAGGAAGATAACAAACAATATATCTAAAGGATACCACTTTCATATCAACAGTATGCCCAACTTCAACCTGTTCCATCATCCCTAAGGTTTTCCCCAACACCGACACACAAGATATGATGCATCTCGAAGCCCTAGGAAGTAAATGCTGCCACCACAACAAATTATAATCCCATCCGGAACATACCAAAATTTTCTACCAGGATCAGTCATACTAGGCTCACACCACAACACAAGCAGTAGAAAACAAACAACATAACAACAGGGCTCTTGGCCCTAAACAAGGCATTCAGTCTTAACACAAAATGAGCACTCACAACTCTAAAGCGTAGAGATAATGGCCTATACAAGAATGAATATAACTTAGTACCCTAACATACATTACATTTTTTCAACAATAGGTTCTTTAATCCATCTTGAATTAACCAATTAAATTAAACAAGAATAACTATATCCATTTCATTTATCACCAAGAAGAATAACAATAATGAGATTCATTATCAAGCCTCTTTATCTTTGGCGAAATAAATTTACAATTAATCACAACATTAAATTATTAACCAATATCTATCAAGAATGAAATTCTAACCAAGAAAGTCATAGATATAACACTATTTAGAAAAATAAAGAGTAAAAAATTATCATGATATAAAGTAATAACATACCATCGATACCAATTATTTACTCCAGTTCAATATTTATTATATAAATTTCATTGTGGTCTAGTGGATAAATCATACTTATAGTATGAATAAAAGAAAAAATAATATATAATCCATGAACCCCATACCTCAAAACCATTCCAACATTCTTTGTATAAGAATAGTCTAACTAAACAAATCACAATCACCTATCCCTCAATGACTCCATCCACCCAAGGATTCCATATAACAAAAACATCATACAACACCCAAAATAGATCAATTAGAAACATGGAAATCACATTACATAACATGGAAAGGAGAAATGGAAGGAAACATATCTAGGAACCTTGAATAATGATGGTATAATATACCTTATTGAAGACCGATTGACACTTTCTAGTTGCACCAAAACATGTGGTGTACATAAGCGGCAAGAAAAACTCAAAGGGGAAACAATTCAAGGATGAACTTTTTATTTCATGAATCCTATGGGAAATAAAGGTTCTCATAACTTCGTTCCAAGAGGAAAGAGAATAAAGAACAAGGCAGAATGTGTCTTGGCCTTTTGAAAATCTAAAAAATTTGTGGTTTATATATGGTTTAGATTTTCCATTTAAGGTGGATCTAGTCTAGATTATGTTTTTTGACCAAGTAAAGGAACTCGAACACATAGAAATATTAATATATGAGTTTTGAGTTTTGTATCAGCCTTAAATCCCTTAAAAGGATGCTTTGAATGAATTTTACGGCAAAGAAATCATCAAATGGTTGAAACTATAGGAAGTTTGAAACAATTGACACATACCGACCTGTAAACAGTATACACATAATGAAAGCTAGAAAAATTGTACACCTACCGATAGTTGGAATCATTTTACACCTATTGATAGATGACTCACTAATATATGGAAACATTATACACCAACCGATAGCTAGAAACATTGTATACTTACCGACAGCTGGAAACATTGTACACCTACTGAAATATGACCCACTGATAGATGAAAACACTATACACCTATCGATAGTTGGAAACATTGCACACTTACTGATAGCTGGAAACACTATACACCTTCTAAAATCTAGAAACATTATGCACCTACTGATAGATGACTCACCGGCAGTTGGAAACACTACACACCTACCCAAAATTGGAAACATTGTACACCCACTTATATCTAGAAACATTGTATACCTACCGATAGTTGGAAACACTATACACCCACCGATTGATGACTCATCGATAGTTGGGAACATTGTACACCTACCAAGAGATGAAAACATTGTACACCTACCAATAGCTAAAAACACTATAAACCTAACTAAATTTGGAAATTATATACACCTACTGACAGCTAAAAACACTATACACCAACCAAACTCACTAAAAGTTGAAAATAATGTTCACAAAACATGAAATTTAGAAAAGTGATGGGGATAAGTCAACTTGAGCTCTTAGAACACATCAAACACCAAATTTCACCAAAGCAATGATACAGAGAGGTCCAACCCATTACATCACATACCTCTCAAAACATTTTTATCCTCAAGAATCCAAAACCAACCTAGAGAGGAACAAAAAATGGCTCATCTGAAAACCACCATTTAAGATACTTCTCATGGATCTTTCCATCAAAGTAGCTCAACCACTTCCTCAATTGAACAACATGAAAATATGAGAAAACTATAATTATCTCCTAACTACTCTCTTGGGGTAGATACCTCTCAAAAGAGAGCTATCCCCAACAAGCAACGATAGATTCCATATCATAAATAAGAAAGGTCTTCAACCAAAAAACGAACATCATTACAAGAAAATAGTTAAATATAAAACATATTAGGGTACTAATTATGTATATATTAATCACATTCCCAAGTACTCTCCTCCACACCATTGTGCCTCCACAAGCCACGAACTAAGGGGATATCATGCCCATGTAATGCCATATCCTTACGATCTAGGATCTCTACAAGCCACTCCTCGAAGGTTGCATCATCATCAACATTGATATCACTCAAATAGATGATGTGATAGTCATTATGAATATAACTAATGATCTAAGACATTTGAAAAACATCTTGTATCATGTTCATCTATGGGGGAAGTTCTACCCAATACGTTAGGACTTTAACATGATCCAACACCTCAAAAGGCCCAAAAAACCAAAGAGAAATATTAATACCATGACCATAACTTCGCCAACCACGATGGGGAGTCACCTTAAAGAACATGTGAACCCAAATGTAAAACTATAATGGTCTCATCATATGATCGACATAGGATTTATAATGATCCTATGATGTATTCAACCTCTCACGAATCATGTGAACCATCTCGGTTATAGTTTGTAGTAGTTCTACCAAGAGAATTGTTTAATATCCGACCCCAGCCCAGCACAATATAAAATGGATTGGTTGGACAAAAAAGGATTAAAATGGATCCATATCAATGGTGGAGTGGAAACTATTATTGTAAGCTAACTCTACCAATGGTAATTGCCTCATCCACGAACCTCCAAAATTTAGGACAGAAGAGTGCAACATGTCTTCAAGAATCTAGATAGTTTTCTCTATTTGACCATACATATGGAGATGAAAAGTAGTGATAAGGCTTATATTAGAGCCAAAAGCATGATGGAGACCTCCCTACACCCTAGAGGTAAAATGAGGATCTCGATTGGAAATGATTGTCCAAGGGACCCCCATTGAGTTTCACCACCTCCACTAGATATTTCATTGATAAAACCTCTGCTGAGCTAAAATACTTGATTGATATGAATTGGGTTGATTTCATTATGTGATCCACTACAACCCATATAGTGTCATGGACTCCCTAATCTTCGGGAAAACTAGTAAAAATGTCCATTGAGATGTCATCCCAGTTTCATTGAGGAACGTCTAACAACTAGAACAAACCACTGAAAACATGGTGCTCGACCTTCATCTTTTGGAAAACCAAATATCGAGACACAAACTCTAAAACTACACACTTCAACCAAAGCCACCAAAACTAACTCCTAAAAGCACAGAACATATTTTTATTCTCAGATGTAGAACTAAGAAAGAACTATGGAACAATCTAAGAACTATCTCATGCATCGCCAAGGGAATAAAAATCCTCACCAAAACAACACCTGGTGTTGTGCATCCTCAGACCAGCCAATAGGGGCCTCGCCACAAATAACTCAGTCTCTCCAGACCTCCACCTCAAGATCCCCAAACTGGAATATTCCACCTACTTCACCAAATATGATTCAATATCATCTGAAAAAACAACCTCGACCTACAAATTCTACCATATCGAGAAGTAATTCTGAGATTTCATCCATTAATCTCTAGGAATATCTTAATTCAGGAACTACATCGCCGCACGAATTCCTTCTTAGCACATCGTCTATAACATTCCCCTTCCTAGGTGTATCAGATATTTCGATTTCATAATTCTATAAGAACTCCATCCACCGAAAATGTCACAAGTTCTTTTCCTATTGGGAGAAAGCATAACTCTTACTAAAATGTTCGGTGAGGACCACAAAATTCCCTCTCATGAGGTAATGCCTCCACAAATTTAATTCAAACACCACTATTGAAACTTAAGATTGTGGGGGGAATATTTACACTCATGGTGAAGTAACTTCTAAGACCCATAAGTAACGAATAATCTCTGTTACATTAGAACACATCCTTACCCCATATGTGAAGCATCAGAGAAAATGTCAAACTAAACTCCTTTAGATGGTATAAAAAGAACTATAGCACTAACCAACATCTCCTTTGGATACTTGATAGCTTATTGACACTGATCAGTCTATATGAATTCCTGATTCTTTTTGTTCAGTGTTGTTAGAGGAATCTCAACCCAAGAGAAATAAGCTACGAACCTCCTGTAATAAGCTGCTTGACAAAGGAAGATTTGCACCATTACCACTGTATTGGGGGATTCCCAAGACACAACTGATTTTATCTTTAATAGATCCACAACTAATACCTATTGAGATACACAAATCCCTTTGAAATGGACTTCTTAAGCCCAAAACTCACACTTCGACAACTTCAAAAATAGTTTATGTCAATGATGAAATCCCAAAATGACATGAAGATGCTTCGTATTCTCTTCCACAGAAGCGGAGTACACAAGGATGTTGTCGATAAAGACCACCGTGAACTTATCTAGGAAATCACAGAACACGACGTTTATCAACCACATGAACATATCTAGAGCATTCATCACACTGAATGGCATCAAAAAAAAACTCGTAATGCCTATGAGGATAACATAAATAAGTCTTCAAGATATCCTCATCCTTCACACCAATCTCTTGATATCCTTAACACAAGTCCATCTTCAAGAAGCAAATTTTACCTTTCAGTTGTTCAAATAAATCATCAATCTACATAAGAGGATAACATTTATTCTCTATCACTTTTTTCAAACAATTATAATCGATACACAACCAAAAATTATCTTCAAACTTATCTACAAAAAAATTGATGCCCCCGATAGTATCACACTCAGAAAAAAAACCTCACTATAATAGACCGTCGAGTTATATCCATTTCTCCCACAACTCAAAAGGCTATATCCTATATAGAGTCATCAATATAAGAGATTATCCTTGTTGTAGATCGATCCCAAACACAATCTCTTGTCGAGGTGGTAATGCTACAACCTATTTTAGAATGAAATCATTTTACTCTTCCACGGCCCTGGGAAATACCAATGGATAAGCCTCCAAATAACTCATCATCATCTCATCCATCATGGATGTCAAGGATGGAACAAGCCTTTGACGCATCTGAGGGTATCACTAACCAACAAACACTGTTGGCTTTCCAACAGCATCAAAGAACACCACCTTCCTCCAGAAGTAATCCATAATATCCTGTAATGAATACAACCAATCCATGTTGAGTATGACATTATATGGATGTATTCATAAACATAGTAAATCTACCCAAGAGCGGTGATGCTCTAGAACTATATCACATTTTCTATATACTTCAAACAGGTAAGCTCAACCTCCAACTTTCATAATCAATTCCAAGAGCACTGGAATCTCTCTCCCTCAAGTACCAAATCATGGAAAAGGGAAGGTGATATGATGTTTTGATTCAATCATAAATCAAACATGGAATACAACCATGTGTAAAACAAAATAAGGGTACCTTGAATGATGTCTCGCTCACCTGGAGCTGGCATGGCCAAATCATGAAGTTGGCTATGACCTTCTCTAGGGCCTCTCAAACCCTACTGATGACCGCCACTATGGTCATGATCTTCTCGATAAGGATGGGGAGAATCCTAGGGATACCCTCTACCTTCCCCATCTACTCTCTTCTGATAAAAAGATGGTGCAACCTATTACTGATGCCTTGGATAAAACTATTGCAATGGTAGAACGTGAAAAAGAACACTTTTCACACGTTGGATGAACAAAAATGTCGGGCACTCCCACCACTGATGACCTTGGAATCCATAGGAAAAAAGGAACATGATCTCTTGGAATAGGTATGATATCTACTGGTCCCATAGAAATGACATACTGAGGGAAGGTATCTACCCTTGGAAGAATAGAAAATATTCTTATCTAAAAATCGGGAACCCCAAACAATTGCTCTACTTCATGAGTAATCCTGATGACTTCCCTCTCATAATGATCTATTTTTGGCTAACATATTATCGATGACCTCTTACCTAGCCAACACCTCAGTATATGTGTTTAGCATAAATGGGGTGAATTGGTACTGAATCTATGGACACATATCCTTCTAGAAATGCCTTTTCCAAGCCTTATCATATAAGAATATGTCTAAAGCATATCGCAGAATGTTTTTGTAAAGGATTGCAAGCCATCTCACACTATAGATCCTATGTCAAAGGGTAAGTACCTCTAGGGGACTGACCTCATTTGTGGTTGAAGAAAGAAACTCAACTATGAACTTGTCTCAGAACTCCTCCCATGATACTTCCAACTCCTCGTGATCCCTGGTGAATAAGACCCACCACTACATTTCTGCCCCATGCAGCATCATTACATCCAATGATACCTAGTACACCTTCAAGCATAAATAGATCTTAAATCTATATCAAACTCCTCCAACCAATCTTCCATAACCACTTTCAAAATATATCCCTCAAACTTCTAAATACTCTGGCACTAAAACTATCGGAGTGTCCTCCTCCATATGTCTTCATTGTTATCCTATGCTCTGTGGCGTTCGACTGGAAAATCCTATTAAACATATTCTATAGGAACATGATGAGGATATAAACATGAATCCATACAAAAAAACAAATAGTTAGTTCTCCTAAACCTATAATATGTAAGAATTTTACATTAATTAATTATTTTTTTATTTTATTCATTTTAGGTTAACCTCTCCCAAGGTGTACCCATTGAAACACAGGTGCGAAAAACATGATACATGATCCTTTCCTGGGTCTCTACTTTACAACCAGTATCACTTAATTTAGTAGACACTATAAACTTAATGTTCCATGCATTAGACACAGGGTTCCATAAATACCTATGTTTCAGTCAGTCACTAGTGTTTACAACATTTTCTAAACTTATCTGGCACTGTTTCCCTTCCAAACCATGAAACCTCACCTATACCTAACTCCAAATATCATCTTATCCCTCCAACAAACATCTGATACCACTCTTTCATGACCCACTCCCCACAAAGGGTACCCCTCCTTGGCTGACAATGAGAGGAGAGAGATAGTGACCCCCCAAGTCCGCCCTCTAGTATGCCTTGGATTGGAGACTAGCACCAAGGGTATAGAAAACACACAAATAGGAGGCATTAAACTCTTAGAGAACACATGAAAAAGATAGAGATAAGACATAAACCAACCAAATATAACTCAAACTGCAACATAAAAGATATCCCAAGTACATATATGTAATTTCATGAAATAACTACTACAACTGAAAAGGAAAACTGAAACATCAAAAATAAAATAAAATGTTAGTGACAATGAAACCTAAATAGCTCCTGCAAACCCCAAGCTAGTAGTAATAATTTTAATCTCTAACATTATAAAAGTGACCAACAAAATAGTTTATATACATTGGGTGAGTATAACAAACCCAGACTTCCTTCCTCTCCATTTTCAAACCCGGACTTCCTTCCACTCCATTTTCAAACCCGGACTTCCTTCCACAGTTTCCCCCATGTTCTTTAAGCCCTAAGGTGCAAGAGCTTCACGATGGGCGCCCCAAGCTAGTAGTAATAATTTTAATCTCTAACATTATAAAAGTGACCAACAAAATAGTTTATATACATTGGGTGAGTATAACAAACCCGGACTTCCTTTCACTCCATTTTCAAACTCGGACTTCCTTCCACAGTTTCCCCCATGTTCTTTAAGACCTAAGGTGCAAGAGCTTCACGATGGGCGCCCCAACCTTCCGATTTCGATTGCTGAGTTTAACGAGGCGGTGGGCCTCCATAGCTTATCGTTAATCGCTCGATTCTTGAAGAGAAGACCTCCGATTGATGTTTTTGAAAGGTTTGTGTTCGGTTCCTGGGATTTAAAAGAAAGGGCAACAGTAGGTTTGCTGGACAACCGAACCATTTTGATTCGTTTCGTTTCGAAGGAAGACCAAATAAAAGCATGGTCGAGGGCTCCCCGCATCTGCAACGGCTCTCGATTCTTCCTATCCCGATGGTCGTACGACATCCATATGAAGCGCGATTCTCCGTCAGTGGTGGTCTGGGTAAGTTTCCCGAATCTACCGCTTCCTTTTCAGAATCCTTCAATTGTTAAAGCCCTGGGTAATCTTCTGGGTAGATATTTGAGTTTCGATAGTCGGACCAATGCAGTATCTCACCCGATTAATCCTCGTGTGTGTGTGGAGGTGGACGCATCCAAGGATCCTTTAGACTTTATTTGGATTACCGTCGGGGAAGAATTCCGGTGTAAAAAACCTGTTGTATATGAGTCGTGGTTTCAATTTTGTAAGGCTTGCAAGCAGTTGGGTCATTCGCTGGAGAGTTGCAGGCGAGAAGCTAAGGTTTCTAAAATTCCAGAGGACGTGCACAATGGAAATCGTGGAACTCCTGTGAACGCTATGAGGGAGGATGTTTTAGCCGAAGGAATTGATGGGGATGGAGGCAGTAGGCATTGTGTGGGAAGTGGTCCACTGAGTGATGCTATGACGACTCAGTTGGAAGATTTGGGAAAAAGTGATACAGGGTCTGGCACGGAGGCTATTGGCACGGGGCTTCTTCCTTGTGATAGTCAAGTGAGGAAGGAGAAACCGCAAGTTAGCCATGCTAATCCGAAAGTTAAAGAGGTTTTTAGAAGACTGATAGGTGATCTCAATGGCGGGAGCAGACCTGTAACAGGGCGCAAAGGCAATGCAGTGGACAAGAATGTCCAATATCAGCTCCCATGTGACTTCACTCCTAGTATAAATGTGGAGTGTTCTGGAATACAGACTAATGGGGCTACGCAGAGAGTGGTTCTTGAGGACTTCTGCAAGCTACCACAGTTCATGGGACGTGGCTTCATTCAACCCAGCCAGGCCGAGAATCTTGGTATGACAATGGCAGATGGGGAGGTTGGTTTGAGCGAGGAAAATCCTCTGTTGGGAGTTAATGAAGACTGGAGGTTGGGAAGGCAGAGGATGAATAAGGACGTGGTACCTCCAAGAAATGTGATTTCCTCAGGGGACGAGCATGCTGGTGTTTCCCCCTGTGAAGAGGTGGTCAGGGGGGTCCAGTACTCCATACCGGTGGGAAACCAATTTGACGGCCTCAATATGGAAGGGCTTAACAAAAATCATGAGGAATCAGATTTTGAAAATGGGGACCGAGTGGAGCCTTCTATGGGAGGTAGTAAGTGTACCTCGGCTGGTGAAACAAGCCCGAGGGGCAGGAGCAACAGAAGGAGGAAATGCAAGAAGAACTACTCTTCCTTGCCACCTCCCGCAAGGACTCGGTCTGCAAAAAAGAGAGTGGATGAGAGGGTGGCCTGGGAGGCAGCAGGTAAGCCGGAGCACCCTGATCAACCCGGATCATGGGGTTTAATTCTAAGTTCAGTTGATGAGGTTAAAGAGCAGGTGTTGTATCTCAATGCGTCGGAAGAGGATGCATCCAAAATGATGGGCCGGAATATTGAAATCAATCTTAAGGAGGAGGAATACTCTTGGGTTGACAAACAAGACTCTATTCTTGTTTGGGGATTCAACTAGGGGTTATTAAAGCTTGAGGAATACATAATGGTATGGGATAAACTATCTTCGGATTTATATTTCCTGCTGACGGAAGTGCCACATATTCAGGTAACAGATATCTCATGGAAGCTCTTTAGGGATATGAACTCTAGCAGGTTGAAATTTTATTTCAATGACTCTATTCTTTCTTTTTCTGACTAAAGCTCGGTCTTTCATTTTGATTGAGTATTTGTTTATGAGGACCTATCTTCAGGCAGTGGTTTAAAGGTGATTTTGGGGTTATATTCCCAGCATTTTCTGGTTCTACTTCGGATGAGGTTTAGAGCACGATTTCACCACTGCGGCATGACACTTGGACTCTGAGAGGGTATGGCCTGGCCATCGGGATTGTGCCTACGCATCTTTGCAAGGGATTGTCCGAGTGCTCATGTCTTGGTGGCGGACCCATTCACGGCGAATATGGTGGGCAGAGGTAGACTCTTTTGTGCTGGGAATTTTATGTTTTTGGTTGTTTTTCTGAACATTACGGTTTCTCACTTTCCTTACAAAGTGATTTGATAAGCAAATAAAAAATAATTTTCAAAAAAACAATATACTCAGTAGGATCCTCCCCAGAGCCTCTCGCGCAAATGTAAATAAAGAATGCTAAAGAACATTGAACAAAAAAGTGAAACTGACACATCACCTAAACATGTATGCAATGTTTGTTGCCTTACTATGGCTAATCTCATCAAGTATCATGTAAAACAGCATTTAATATAATAAATAATATCAAGGGTACCCCACTATAAGTTCCCCATAGGTTTGACTCTTTTCCCCAACACTGCACGTCTTAATCAACTCTCTCTAAAACGTCTTTCACAGATACACCTGGTTCTAGCACCAAAACATGCACCTAATGCAACACAACCATCACATATATGTAACCAAAGTAACCAAATAGTTTCCAAGAGCCACCAAATCTTGCATAACGTGCATCATAAATCAGGTATTATACCTCAATCCATTACATCCCATACACCGAGTAAGGATCCTCAAGCCATCACAACCTATACACGTTACACTTATAGTAGTCCATAAAAAACTATATCAAAAATATATGTGTGTGAATAACTAAAAGCCATTACATCCCTCTACACACATATATGGGGAAACTAACCATTGTGTCCACCGGCAAGAATAAATACCAAAATAAGAGAGTGGGGCCAAGGGGGGTAGTCAGCCATCCATCCTCCCACTGAGATGTTAGGGAAAACACATACCCCCAGGGATTAGAATCCACAGAGTGTCAGTTTCCCTTACCAATAGGGTGAAGTATCATATTGAAACACAAAAAGTAAAGAATATACCATATCTTACAACTAAACATGGGAATAACATAGTCTTAGAATCAAATACAGTGAATGTCTCACATACTCCCAGCTGCCACTGCTAAGACTAGGTATCTCATAAGTACATAACCATTTAAAGAGATAAATTTTATTAATTTATCTATTTTTATCAGTTTCACTTTACGTTAATTAATTATTTAACCATTAATTAACCATTATCATTTCAAAGTTATATTTCATTAGCATCACAAAAAATATTCATGCCCTATAGGGATAACCAAACCATGTTCACAGTTCTTTTAAATTGTAACCTTAATATTGCATCCTAGAAAGCTCCAACCCCATGGGTTAACATCATTTATTCAATCATTTATTTACAGAATAATTAAATTCCCATGTTCCCAAGAATTTAAAAAAAAAACATTCTAACATAACAAATACAAGGTGATCAACATGATGAGTAGGTGAACTACCAATTAAGCCTTTTCAACCTATAACAAGAGTTGAGACCCATCCAACCTTGAGAAGCTAAACACGGAAAGCACGTGGCATAACCCATGAATTTTCTCCTATTTTGGAAGGCATGTAAAAAGAACCTGATGCCTCAAACAGTGGGAAAATTAAATTAGATAACAAACAACAGATTCAATAGAAAACAATTTCATATCAACGGTAAGCCCAGCTTCAACCTGTTCCATCATCCCTAGTGTCATCCTCGATACCCACATGCATAAACCGAAGTATCTCACATATCTAGGTGTCAACAACTACCACTAAAACCACCAGACCTCCCTAACCCCACATACCAAAATAGACCTCTAGGCTCAACTATCTCGCGCTCACACCACAACACAAGAAGAAGAAAACGAACAACAGAACAACTGGGATCTTGGACCTAAAAAAGGTATTCAGCCTTGACACAAAAGTAGGCACTCATAGTTCCAAATCATAAGGATCTTGGCCTTTATAAGATATTTGGTAACTCATAACCCTACCATGCATTATCTTTAATCAAACAACCAGTTCTTTAATTAATCTTTAATTAACCGATTCAATTAAACATTCATAGCTGCATCAACTTTATTTATCACCAAGTACAGAGATAACAACCATATTAATTAACATGCCTCTTTGTCTTTGGCCAAATAAATTTACAATTATTCTTGGATTTATGTTATTTTCCAATTTTTTTCAATAACTTCATGCTAAATAAGAACGGAATAGATATCATGCCATATAGAAAAATCAAGAGGCAAATAATTATCATGTAATTAAGCAACAACATACAATTGATACTAATTCTTTACTCTGGTTCAATATTTATTATGTCAATTTCATTTTGGTCTAGTTACTAAATCATACTAACTATATGACTGCACATAAAAATTATATAGAATCCCAGAATCCCCTACATCAAAATATTTTCTACATTCCTTCCATAAGAATGGGCCAACTCAACGGATCACGATCACCTCTCCTGTAACTATTGCATCCTCCCACGGACACCATGGAAAAAACATCCACCTAATAAGGATTCATTAGAAACACAGAGACCACATACCATCACATGGAAAGTAGAAAAAAAAAGAAACATATCCAGGAACCCCAAATAATGATGGTATAACATACCTTATCGAAGACCTATCGACATTTCCTAGTTCAACCAAAATAGGGGGTGCATATAAGCAGCTGAAAAAACTCAAAGGGGAAAAAATCCATGGTTGAAAGTTTGATTGTAGGAATCCTATGGGAAAAAATTATTCTTTGAACCTCATACCAAGAGGAAGAAGAATAATGAAAAATGTAGAATGTATCTTATCCTTTTAAAAATCTATAAGGAGCATTGGTTTAAAATAGTTTTGATTTTCCATTAAAGGAAGATCTGGTCCAGACTACACGATTTGATCAAGTAAAGGAACCTAAAAACTTAGAAATATTAAGATACGAGTTATGGGGTTTGAATTGGCCTTAAATCTTATAAAAAGAGGTTTTGAATGTGATTTATGTTATAGAAAATGTCAACTGGTTGAAACTGCTGGAAGCTAGAAACATTGTACACCTACTGACCATCAAAAACTATACACATACCGACAGCTGGAAACATTATACACCTAAAAATAGCTAGAAACATTGTACACCAATAAATAGATGACTCACCAAGAGCTGGAAACACTATACACCTAGAAATAACTTGAAACATTGTACACCTATCGACAACTGAAAAAATTGTACACCTACCGATAATTGGAAGCATTGTATACATACCGACATCTGGAAACACTATACAACTACTGATAACTAGAATCATTTTACACCTACCGAAAGATGGAAACGCTATACACCTATTGATAGATGAATAATTTAATATTGGAAATATTGTACACCTAACAACAACTTAAGGCAGTGTACACCTACTAACAGCTGGAAACACTATACACCCACTAACAGCTGGAAACACTTTACACCTACGGATAGCTGGAAACATTGTACACCCACTGATAGATGATTCACCGATAGCTGGAAACACTGTACACATATAGACATCTAAAAAAACTATACACCTACTCGCAACTAAAAACAATGTACACCTACCAACTACTGGAAACTCTATACACCAACTGACAGTTGGAAACACTGAACACATACCAATAGATGACTCACCAACAGCTGGAAACACTATTCACAAAACTAGAAATTTGGAAAAGTTTTGGGGATAAGTCACCTTGACCTTCCATAACACTTCAAACACTAGATTTCAGAAAAATAATGGACCAGAAGGGTCTAATCCATTACATAAACATATATATATTTATACACACACACACATATATATATATATAAACTAGTATATATATAATATAAACACACACACACACACACATATATATATATATGTTAATATATAAAATCATATATATATATATAATACTATTTTCTTTAATACTGAAATATATATATATATATAGCATAATATAGTTTAGTAAATAAAAGTGACTTAGTGGAGTTGGTCCTACCATTCTCTGGGTGTCTTTAACTGGTGGATTTGGCTCCTTGTGGCTATAAATTTATGAAAGGGAGAAATCATGACTCGATGTGCATGAATTCCAGTAGGGAGGTCCTTTTTTGTCATGAATGGAATTCCAAAAGGGGTGGGAGGAGGGGTTTGGGTGCACGATGTAAAATATGGTGGTGGATAATAAAAAAATAATTTTAAAATAACTCAACATATTAAAAAATATGAATTTCAAAAAAAATCATCATTTATAAAAATTTTGGCTATTTAATAACTAATTTACCAACATTTATCAAGGAAATATTTAATTGAGTTGTCACTAATTAGTGATGTTTATAATAATTTATAATTGTTGATGTTTATAATCATCACTAATTACTTACACCCCATTTCTCAACATTTTTCAAAAACATTAGTAAATGAATTAGTGGGTTTTAAAATTTAAGTAATGTAAAAAATGATTCTAATTATGTTTTTCTTATAGTGAATTCATCCATTGTAATGTTATTTGTTAATATATCTACTAATTAAACCCTCATATAAACATACTCTAAGTTGAGTAAACCACATTCTATCTTCAAGATGATGGAGTGTTATTTGATATCAATATTGTTAGGCCCACAAGGGTCTTCAGTGAGAGATAATCTTAGATGGGTGTGTATTAGGGTGTGATACTTGTTATAATTTAATCAATTAGTCCTCAACATTCACCACAATAGATGATCATGGATGCAACACCCCAAAATTCTAATCACCATTAGATTAGTCAATGTGTTCCATAACGTGAATTTCACAAAACACAATATTTAAACGAGATACAATATATTTAAATAACCTTATTAATTAGATTAATATAGAAATAAATTAACAATAATTACATATTGAATATATATCTTTAATATGATATATTTTTTAAAATATATGCTTTCAATAAAAAGGGTTTTCCTTATATTTGAAATTTCCCATGAAAAGATAAATTTGTAAATTTTTGCAATTTAATTATATAAAACAAACCCCATTTTTTGAATTTATTACATAAAAATTTACTTATTAGGCTTTCCTATCATTTTTTAAATAGGTTTATTTTTAGTCAAAAAATGCAGGATTTACAAAAATTATAATTTCCACGATTTTATCACTGTGTTACTATAAAATAGAAGATTAAAAATGCATTAATGTAATAAAATATGAAAATAATTATTAAAAAATGAAATTATAAATATTATATTAACTTTGGAAACAAATAGTCATCATTTTTAAAAATAATTAAAATATTACTTTAATATAAAAATTATTTTCGGTCATCTCATTAAATCAAGTATTTTCTAATTGATGATTGGTTTCAAATTTCCTTGGAAGTCTAATTACTTTTACTAAATTCATAATAAATCAATTTATGGCTAAAAAATTAGGTTCTATGTTTATTTTATCTTATATATATATTAATTCTTAAAAAAATTATTTTTATAAAAACTTATTTACATAATTAAGTGTGTTTATTTTAAAAATAATGTTTCACACAATTAGAAATTATATTTGAAAAAATGTTTTTCCAATTTGAAATAATAATTTTAAAATTAATTAAAAGGTTTCATCTTAATCATTGTAATAAAAATTTATTACTAGTGTTATAAATTAATTTCTAAGGTAAAAGTAAATTATTTTAAAAGATAAAAAGTTAAAATAACAATCCTTAGAACATTAAAAGTTTTCAAAAAAAAGTGTCTATGAGATGAATTTTTACCAAAACACCATTTAAAATTCTTTTTTTTCATTTTATGTACATTAACACTTTAATATGAATATTACATTATAAGAAATGTAAAGTTTACTCCCAAACTACAATTTCCTTCAAATATAAAGGTGTAACATCTTCACCATTTAAATATACATGTTATATTAAAATTTCACCTTAAAACTCTTGAATTTGACTCAACCTATAACACCCTAAAATTAATATAATCCTTTTTTCACTCATATTTCTCCTATTCCCTTCTAATTTGAGGAGACTTCTAAGGAAAATTCAAGTCAAGAATTTGAGTTTTATAAACTAAATAGATTTCCTCTTAATTATATTCTAGAAATTTATTATTAAAACACTAATATAATGTTATTATTAAATTATATATAGAAATTAATGTTACTAAATTAGGGTTCTTATCATTATTTTTTATATACCCCTTCTATCAAGGAAAGTAAAATTTTTTTTTGTGCGTTGTGTGGACTACCACCTCCACAACATAATGTGTTCCAGTTTCCTTAAAACCCCTAAAAGGTTGGATCTATGGATGGTATTGAAGGATAAATATAATGTTTATTATATAATTAATGTTCTAGTACGATAAATTATAGTACCAAATAATTATATTATCGATAAAAAATTATCATTAATTAAATTTTTGATGCCCTGAATATCTAAAGTAAGAACCTTATATTAGATAGCATGTATTACATGTGATGAAAAGCACATACTATAATATGATATCTATATACACTATAATATATTTACTATTTAAAATATATAACATATATATTTCAATTCATAAAACACCTAGTAAACACAAAATGCACGTGATACTAGCTTTTCACACATTATACGCAACAATGACCTTTCTCTATAGCTTTCGTTACATGAAAAAGTGACCTTCTTTAATGGCCTCCCCTATACGCATTGTTGAGTCTTATAGAGAAACAATATATAATTAAAACATTATTATTTAATATAATAAGATATAAACTAGAATTTTTGAATAGTATTAAATAACCTATGAAAATATATGGTTTAGAAAACTAAATCATTGGTTACAAATAAATTAGAAATGAATATAATAACTAATTGAATATTGAGATCATATTTTTGTAGAAAAATATTTTTTTTATCACAAATACGTTTTACCCTAATATATTAAATTAATGAAAATTAATGACTTTTATTAATGTAATAAATATGGTAAGTATTCACTCAATTATTTTTTATATTCATACATTAGATTTCATAAACATAAGATAAGAACAAACCCAATATTTTTCCTAAAACCCTATATCTCTATGAAGGCGATTTTACCAAATTTTAATGGAGAACCCATTATAAATATTAATTTTGACACTAAAATAAATTTAATTTGATAAAATAAACAAGATTTTTGAATTAATAACGTCAAAATTATCTTGGGATGAGTTTTTGGGATTTTTATGAGAAACAACATTTTTTAGTGTATACTAAAAAATATTGTGTATTAGTTAACAAATGCCTTTTTGTTTAAATAATTATTAATAATAATTATGTTATAAATTTGTTTCAATGTAAAATTTGATCATTTATATATATATTAATATAATTTATCTCATTATAATAAATATATCTTTTAAATTGAATATAAAAACATAACAATCTTTTGAACATGTTTCTACTAAAACCTAATAATCCGTCTATCTACGAGATTAGCATTAATCTTAATTTTACTGCTTTTGTGATCTGAATTTTGAAAATAAGAAATAAAACATTTTAATAAAGATACTATTTTTTGTCTAGTAATATCATCTTAATTTTTTACAAAAATAATATGTGAAAGTGATTAAAATTAATTACAGTGATTGAGGTGTAATTAGGTATTAAAATGAAAAAAACATTATGTTTAAGGGAAAAATGACCTAGAAACTTGTCCAAAACCCATTTTATTGACATATTTTGTCCTTTAACCTTAAATTAAGTATGTTTGGTGGTTTTTTATGACTTTTATTAGGTAATAATCTATGCACACCAAACATATTTTCAAAAATACCTAGTGAGTCTTTTTGCTTCCCTATAATAGGCCACCACCTCTACCCATTCATAACACCTTTGAAACCTCTTAGGATTGGCCAAAACTAGGAAAAATAGTCTCCTGTAATTCATATACTTGACTTAAAATAATACATTTCGTCATAAAACCTTCCAACAAATACTTTTTGTTCATACCAAAAGAAGTTACCCGATTAAAAGGTAATGTCTTTTCTAAATCTCTATAGTTTCATTTCCATTATACAACCCCAAAACTATAATTATTATATTATTATACAACTAAAACAGTATCCTAAATATACTAATATTTTTTTATTTAAATAGATCACCCAAAAATTACACACACCACCATCTAATAGGTAACGAACAAAATGTTTCTGTGGACGGTGAACTACTGCCTCACAAAATGATGATTGTTCATTCTTCCATTACCAACTATCATGGGGGAAATTATGCTATAAAATTTGTTTATATATGTTATATATGATATTTATTATGCATTTATACTTCTTTAAACCTTTTATAATACATAAATTTATTACTTTCCATTTAACATTAATATGATAACATCGTTTGAGGAAGTGTGGACTACCACCCACTCAAAGTGATGTGATTCATCCGCACGATATGTAGAATGTGTAAATGATGGTTATAATTAAAAATATTAGAAATAAAAAACATATATATATTATTCATGGAATAATTAAATTTCCAGATATATATATGTGTATATATATCATTTTTTTGTTACCCCTTTACACACTTTAAAAGCGATAACGTCATTTCTGGACGTGGGGACTACCACCTCCTCGACATGATGTGATTACTTTTATATCACATAATTATATATATCAGTATATATTATTATATAATATAATATTTATTATATAAGTATTTTTAAATAAATATTTCAGTCGCTTACCTTATTTCCACAATGATCATTTAAAAATGGGAGTGTTACTCATGCGTACGTACGACCTACTATCTCCATAATTGTAACATATTCTCATTTTCATAACAATTTTTAATTATTGATTTTAAAATTATAATTAATTTACTAATATGATAACAATTTCATAGTTATAGTTCTGTATATTTTATTTAATGACCCATTTGACCATAGTAGTCCAACAAAAGTTGTTTTGACACATAAACCGAATTTGGTCAAAAACACATGATGCAAACTTAATTGTTTGATTAGTTGTAAACAACATGGTAATAAGTAAAATAAATTTAATTATACACATGAAAAATATTCTTAATAAAGTATGAAATTAACATTTTTTTATTATATAGTAATTTATAGGACGTTCACCTGGAATGAAACACATGATAAAAGATTGTTTCCTCATTTTCATTACATACGGCATACTTAATTCTTGTACACCTAATATCTTATATATGGTGTACCTACTACCACATTGAAATATAATATCTTGAATTTTATTATATTCATGGTATTTAAATAGTTTATTTAAGGATAATTACCTTTGGTGTTTCCAATCAATTTGTCACGACATTAGTAAGGTATTCTCATATCACATTTTACATCAATGATATAAATTCCATATTCACTACTTACATATTTTTCATGGTGTATCAACTTCAATTTTTATAATATATCGTGAATTCATTTTACCTTCATGGTGTTTAATACTTTCATTCATTATTATTCTTTCATGAGGTTTGTGATTTAAAAATGTTTCAATGTGGTATGAGATACTTTGAAATGTTTAAATATTATTTTCCTAAAGACTTATCCTAAAGATATATCAATGGAATTTCCATTTGAAGAAATTAAATAACCATTTTTAATATACCCTTTCATTATACTCGGGTTATTCATGACCATTTTCAAGTTTTAGTATCATTTTTACACTCTTTGGTACTAAGATTTTTTTTGAAAATATTTTTCAGAAAACCCGAATTTACATCTCTATTTAATCAGAGAACCTGTTTTATTATAAATTTTTTTTTATTAAAATGTTTTCAAAATGTTTTTAAATTATTTTTTAAAAACATTTTAACCCTTTTTTTCTTTTTCCAACATTACAACGGAATCTTCTTATCTCTATCTAAATAAGGAATTTTCTAATCCTTTTCCATAAAAAAGGAATAATCTTTTTACCATGTAAGATATGTACTAAATCATCCGTCATCATTTATTTGAATCCTCATTTTCAAATTTAAAAGTTTTATTTTTTAAAAAAAATATCTTCAAAAGTTTTTTCAAAAGAATAGGATGTTTTCCTCAAGAATATTTTTAAAAGTTAACCTTTTATTTCATTAACAACAACATCCCTCTATTTTACCCCACTTGGGATTGTTGTATTGATATGATCCTTATTCATCTTATGGATGGTTTATTATTGATTTGGATAATGATAGTATTCAAATTCACTTCCTTGATTTATTTTTTAATCATCTTCAAGTATTTAATTTCCTATGATCATTGAACATTGAATTTCCCACTATTATCTATTTCATTTTTCATGGATAGTATTATTGTCTAAACCATATACCATTTTACATATAGTGCATATATTGATAGTTATTTTATTAATTGGGGAATTGTTGATAGATCTATATTTTTAATCTAATACAGTTATCTAATAAGGCATATTAGTTATTTTGAATATTCATTAGGATGAATGATTTGGACTGACAATGATATTTGGAGCCCGAACATTATATAACTCTTTGATGCAATGATAGATTCTCAGGAGATGAATAATTGCGCAAATGGGTTTCTACCCTTAGTTTTAAACCTTGTTGTGAAAGTTCTTGACAATAATAAGTTTTCATGTTCCTGTGACATGACATCCATAAAGAAATAAATTTCCCTCATAATAGTTTCAGTCATTATTCATCAATGAGATTTTTCATTGGCATATCTATGGATACATTTTATTTTAATTCATTGATTAATATAATGTGTTTTAGTTTTATATATTCCCATATTTATTTTTCCTTTCTAGTTATTTGAATGGAATGTGTTTCCAATTATTAACGTACCATATTACACATGTACTTTCATTCAGTTTATTGATTACATAGAATGTGTGTTTAGTTATTTACCTTTCCATATTGACTATTCACAATGATTGATTATTTATTCTACTATATTTATCCCTTACTGAGCAATTGATCTCACACTTGTTATGTTTCATTCCCCATGAATCCAATAAGCATACTAGGAATGATATGTATGAATATACTATATGGATTAGTGATCATCCTCAAAGTTTAGTTTTTTAGAAGAAGAAAAAATATGTAAGTGTATCTATTTTTAATAAGATTCTCAATTATGTATATAGTTTACCAAGACTACTAAACTGATTTTCCATTCAGGGAATTATTCGTTGTAATCATTCCAATGAATTTAATACCAGACACCAGCTCTAGGATACCTTGGGCTGGGTCACTATAGTTGGTATCAAAGGAAGTTTAGTAGCAACCATATGAACTAGATTTAGGAAAAACAATATTAAAAAGCATAA
The DNA here is from genome assembly GCA_963277665.1 of Viscum album. Taxonomy (NCBI): domain Eukaryota; kingdom Viridiplantae; phylum Streptophyta; class Magnoliopsida; order Santalales; family Viscaceae; genus Viscum; species Viscum album. Next base: position 2,015,504,745 of record OY728157.1, read on the forward strand.
CCATAAGGTATAATTTGAAGAATTATTGATGAAAACCCTAAAATTCTGGTAAAGTATATATTATGTGGGTTTATCCTAGCACTACATCTTTGTAGGGATACTACAAGTGGATGTGGTTTTGGAACAGATGTACCTGGGGGTAACGACTCCAACAAGGTGTTTTGAAATTGACTTGGGGTAACCTAGTACATGACAATGGGCCTTACTGCACGCCTGGTTTGACACTCCCAGGGGATATGTATTGAACAATCCACCTTTTCTTTACAACCCATTATAATGGATATTGATACACAATAAGTAACATTGGTCAAATGTAATGTGTTTTATATATAATATACGGTGTCATGATTTATAAATACAACTAATGATATAAAACATATACACTAGACCAAGGAAGGGCCTACGAGGAAATGAAATGGATGAGGAATTTATGTATTAAGGTTTTATTGAAAACCTTAATTAAAATTCTATTTATTTATTAACTTAATTTCAAGAATGTCCATCATATTTATATTTGTAAACTATATTAATTGTGTTTTAGAAAAGGACAACATGTAAGCCAAGTGACAACCAATCAATTCCGGAAAGGGCACGGGTCATGAACCCATGACTAAAGGATGGAAATGGTTTTACACCAACCACTAATATACACAATATCCTTGTTAATTTTCATTGTTTTTAGTTAAAAAAATTCACTAATAAATATTAATGATGAACTAGTAATAACACATTTGGTGATTATAAATTAATTTATTAATCCCATTTATTTTTGTAGATAGTTAAAGACAAATAGTAAGACTTTTCACTCTTTTATAGGCCTTACGATCCATTAAATGTTTCTTTTAGTGATTTAGGAATAAAAAAATTCAATGATGGTAAATATTTTCTGTGAGTAAAGGGATGAATTATAATTTGGTTAAAGCACAACCAAAATCTTGGATTGTCCATATGAGATTGAAACCAATCATGTAAGAATATTTCATTGCATTATTGGTTAGTAAAAGAATTACCCAACATTAGTAAAATTACATAGGAATAATTTTTTTCCTAATACCTAAATTTCTGTTGAACCAATGTCCTTCTAAATCATCAACGATTTATGGATTTGAGGCCCTCAAATTTCCATTGATCATTCCCTTGTTTCTGATTGATAAACTCATTAAATCCCTATAAATATTTACATTTTCCCTCCATGTACATACCTATACTTTTAATTGATGTTCTATTTCTTTGAGACCTAGTTAGATGGTATTCAACGTTACCTTTGTACTTTCAATTCGGTTTTTTAAAGAAGATTACTTATGAACCCTTCTCATAATGTGGAATTAAAAACATAGGAAGTATCAAACAATATATCACCATGATAGAGTCTAAATTGTGAGTACACAATTTAAATAATTGGTGAGAATGTGATGCACCAAAAAACAAAAGTAATAACCTTGTATTAGATAGTAGGTATGACATGTGACAACAAGTGTGTGATGTAATATAATAACTACATACTTTGTAATATAATTAATATTTAAAATATATTCTACATATTTCGATGCATGAAATAATGAGTTAGAATGTAATGTATAAGACACTGGGTTAGCTTACATCACACACAACAACTAACATCCTTTATAGCTTGCGTTATAAGAAAAATTATCTTTCTTCGATGGCCTGCGCTATACGCAATACCGAGTCTTAACGAGAAATAATCTATAATTAAAACATTATTGTTTAATATAATAATATATAAACTATATGTTTTAAATATTATTAACTAACTTATGAAAATATATTATTTATATAACTAAATTATTAGTTAAAATTAAATTATAAATGAATATAAGAACTAATTGAATATTAAAAGCATATTTTTATAGGAAACTATTTTGTTGCTCACAATGATGTTTTACCATAATACATTATATAAATTAAAAATAGTGAGTGATATTAATGTAATAAATATGTCAAATATTCAATCAATTATTTTTTATATTCATCCATTATATTTTATAAACATAATATAAGAACCAACCCAATGTTTTTCCTAAAAACCTATATTTCTATATATGCAATTTTACCACCTTTTAATGGAGAACTAATTTTAAATATTAATTATCAAAATATTATAGATTTTATTTGATAAAATAATCTTTATTTTTTAATTCAAAATTTAAAAATTATTTGAGTATGATTTTTTGGGGTTTTTCCGAGAAACATCATTTTTTTAAGGATTAGTGAAAAATACAAGTTTTTAGTTAAAAACTACAATTTCGTTTAAATAATTATTAATTTTAAATTATATTATAAATTTGGTTTAAAGTCACAATGGATCAATTATAAATCTATTAATATAATTTAGTTCATTGTAATCAATATAAATTTTAAATTTAATATAAAAACATAAAAATATTTTGATCAATTTTCAACTAAAACTAGTTAATCTGCTTGTTTACGAGATTAGCATTAATCTTAACTTTGTTGTTTATGTGATTTGAATTTTTAAAATCTGACCTAATTTTTTTTAATAAATATAATATTTTTGGTTTAATAAGATAACAATAAGTTTTTTTATAATTATTAGTGAAATTTATTAAAATTAATTTCACTGATTAAGGTGTAATTAGGCTTAAAAATGGACTAAACCCCTAAGTTTAAGGGCCCAAATGACCTATAAAATTTTCAAATGCCTATTTTATTGATATTTTTCGTCCATAAACCTTCCGCTAATTAGTTTTTGTGGGTTTTTATGAATTTTATTAGGTAAAAACATGTTCACACCTAACTTCTTTTCAAAAATACCAAGTGAGTCCTTTTCCTTCCATATAAAAGGCCAACACATCTACCCATTACTCACACCTATGGAACCACTTCAGTTAGGATCATACCTAACCAAATAGTCTCTCATAAGCCATCTCCTATACCTAGAATCATCACTTTTTTTAGAAACCCTTCCTACAAAGCCTTTTGGTTCAAACCAAAAGAAGTTACCGAGTTAAAAGTTAACGCCTTTTCTCAATCTCTGTAGTTTCATTTCCATTCTCAATCCCTTAAAATATATTTATTATATTCATGTATAAAAAATTAACCTAAATATACTAAGATTTTTTATACTGTTATTTTAACCTACACTTACAGACACCACCATCTAATGGGTAACAAACAAAATGTTTCTGTGGACGGTGAACTACTACCTCACAAAACAATGATTATTCATTCTTCCATTACCACCTCTCATGGTGGAAATATTGATGTACACTCTGTTTATATATTTAAAATATGATATTTATTATTTCATTATTACTTATTTAAACCTTTTATAATACATTCATTTAGTACTTTCCATTTTGCGTTAATACGATAACATCGTTTTAGGAAGTGTGGACTATCGCCCCCTCAAAGCAATGTGATCAGTTCACACGATACATGGAATGTATAAATGATGGATATAATTAAAAATATGAGAAATAAAAAATATATATTATTTTCATAAAATAATTACCTTTTAGGAAATATATATATATATATATATCATTTTCTTTATTCCCCCTTCACACACATTAAAAGAGATAACGTCATTCGTGGACATGTGAACTACCACCTACTCGACATGATGTGATTCGTTTTACCTAAAATAATTATATATATAATTATATATTATTAAATAATATTATATTCATTATATATGTATAATTATATAAATATTTTAGTTACATACCTACTTTCCACAATGATCATTTAAAAATGGGAATGTTACTCATGCGTACATACGACCAACCATATCCATGATTATAACATGTTTTCATTTTCATAACCACATTTAATGATTTATTTTAAAAGTATAATTGATATAAAAATATAATAATTATTTCATGTTTATCAATATAGATATTTTATATAATTACTCCTTTGACCATAGTTGACCAACAATATTTTTTTGACACATAAACCAAATTTAGGCAAAAACACTAGACACAAACTTAATTGTTTAAGTAGTTGTACACAACATGGTAATAAGTGAAATAAAAGTAATTATAAACATGAAAAGGGTTATTATGAAAGTATAATATTAAGGTATGTTTATTATATAGGATGTTAATGAATGTTCACCTAAAAAGAAAGAAAAGGTAAGGGATTCTTGTCTCATTTTCATTATATTAGCCATACTTAATTGTTGTAAACCTTATTTCTTACATATAGTGTACTTACTACCACATTAACATATAATATCATGAATTATATTATCTTTATGGTATTTAAATTTTTTATTTATGTATTATTACCTTTGGTTTTTCCAATCCATTAGTTACTACATTAGTAAGAGATTATCATCACACATTTTACATCCATGAGATAAATGTCTAGTTCACTACTTACATATTTTTTGTTGTGTATCTACTACTATTTTTATATTATATCATGAATTAATTTTCCCTTAATGGAATTTAATAATTTCATTCAATGTTATAATTTAATTATGTTTAGGATTTGAAAAAAATTCAAATTGTTATGGGACACTTTGAAATGTTTAAATATTATTTTCCTCAAGAATAATCCTAAGGATCTCTCAATGGAATTTTAATTTGAGGAAATTATATAATTTTTTTTAATAAAAAAATTCATTCTAATCTGTTTATTCAATACCATTTCAAGTGTTAGTACCATTTTTACACTCTTTGGTACTACGATGTTTTTGTAAAAAAAAAAATTTCAGAAAACCCGACTTTATATCCCTTTCTAGTCGTAGAACCTGTTTTATTCGAAAAATCATGTTTTACTAAAAGGTTTTCAAAAAAAATTTCAATTTTTTGGTAAATAAATTTTTAAACATTTTTTATTTTAAAAATGTTTCAAAGGAAACTTCTTGTCTCTTTCCTAATGAGGCATTTTGAAACCTTTTTCCATACGAAGGGAATATTCTTTTTACCTCGTATAACATGTACGGATTCATCCACATTCATTTATTTGAAGAATCATTTTCATGTTTAAAATGGTTATTTTTAAAGGAAAATATTTTCAATTTTTTCAAAAGAAAAGGATATTTTCTTCATGAATATTTTTAAAAGTTAATCATTTATTTAATCAACAAAAACAACATTATATGTTACTCTACATGGATTTATTGTATTGATACGATACTTATTATTCCTCTTGATTTTTTATTATTGATTTGACAAGGATAGTATTCAAATTAACATCATTAATTTATTTTTATTTACCTTATAGTATTCAATTTCCTATGATCATTGAACTTTGAATTTCCCTGTATTATTCATTCCATTTTTCATGGATATTACTATTTTCTAAACTATATACCATTTTACACATGGTTACTACATTGATAGTTATTTTATTAATTAGGTAATTATTGATAGAACCATATTTCTCATAAAATATGGTTATTTGATAAGGCATATCAGTTATTTTGAATATTCAGTATGATGAATTCATTGGACTGGAAATAATGGGTGGCGCCTAGATTTTATATATCTCCTCGATGTATCAAAAGGTTCTCATGAGACGAATAATTGTGAAAATGGGTTTCTTCACTTAATTTTAATCTGTCTTATAAATGTTATAGATAGTAATAGGTTTTCATGTTCCTAAGACATGACATCCATAAAGAAATCAATTTCCCTCATAGTAGTTTCAGTTATTATTCATCTATGACATTTTACGTCGACATATCTATGGATATATTTAATTTCAATTCATTTATTATTTTCATGTGTTTTAGTTTATTACCTTTATATATTTATTTTTTTCCTTACCTAGTTATTAGAATGACATGTTTTTTCAGTTATTACCTTTCAATACTGCTTATATACACTCATTTATTTTATTGATTACACGGAATGTGTGTTTAGTTATTTACCTTGTCATATTGACTATTCACATTGATTCATTATTTCCTACGGTATATTTTGCCCTTACTAAGAATTTGAGATAACCCTTGTTATGTTTTGTTACCTAGGAATACAAGAAGCATACTATGAAATATATACAATAATATACTATATGGATTAGATATCACCCTCAATGTTTATTTGTTTAAAACAAAAAAATATATGTTGTAATTAGTGTATCCATTTGTAAAACAATTATAATTTATGTATCCAGTTTACAAAGTATAGTAAAATTATTTGTCCTTCAGGGATTGATTTCTTGTAGTTATGCCAATTTATTTAGCAGTAGACACTGCCTCATAGAAATATGAGGCTTGGTCATTACAAAATCATTTAAAATGTTTGAAATAGGATAAAATTGATCTCTCTTTTTTATAAATAATGACATTACAGAGATTATATTCAATTTATACTTATTTAAAATTATGATATATCACACTAATAATAATCAAATAAAATCACTATTCTATTTTTATAATTTTATTACAACAATGACACCTCACAATCACTCATTAAATCTGGGTATGTTCATTTTTGGGTAGGTTTAACCACCTAATTGAAATATTATATGAATATATACAGTGAATGAATATGGGAACATAATTAATGATATAATATGATATGAATGTGAAAATATTGATTTTATTTTGCTTTCATATATTTTATATCAACATATACTTTATTAATTGATAAAACAAAATTTGATCATCAAGAATCACCAAAACATGATTATTATCAATTTCATCATCAAAGAAAAAGAGTAATACAATTATGAAATTATTTTTAAATATCATAAATAATTATAAATAATCATTTATATTCTATTTAATTATCTGGTAATGATGAATTTTTAAATAATAATGAACGCATATACTATTATTATGAAACTAGTTTAAATGATCCAAACTATAAAAAACCGGCGTGGAAAATTAGAAAAATTAATGTATTGGATGAATAATTATGAAAAGTAGGAATCAAAGTGGATATGAGTAATGTTATAAATTATTTTATTAAGATGTATATTTTTTAATAAAATTGGTTAAAAAATTTCATTAGAAGTCTGGAAAAGAGGTAAGGGTTTTCGTCTCAATTTCCCATCATTGATAATAGTATTATATTTATGTACCAAATTTAATTTATGTGGTGTATAAACTATCAATTTTATATACCAAATAATTAATTATATTTTTAGTCATGGTATGTTAATTTCAATTGAAATATCTCTTGTTCAAGGTGTTTTGATTAATGTGTTACACAATCCACAATGGATTTCATGTTCTCAAATAGAATTCTGTGATACATAATACATTTTGTGCATAATGTTTAATTTGTATGGAACATTCACCGCCCATAGATATACATTTGTCATAATATTTATATTTAATTTTATTTATTATCCAAATAATTTTTCTTTATTTATGTGGCTATTGATTCTGTTATTTCTCCACATGTAAGAGTTTCTGGTAACTCAACTTTCATTTATTAAGCTACACACATTCTCTTAAACTTATTTAACATAAGTTGGGTAAATATTTCACTTAATTATATTATGTAGTATTATCTCATAATTTTCTATGTCTAAAAATTCCTACAACATAAAACCATTAAAGAAAATTCTCTCTTCTTAGGATATGTTAATTTTAAACTATCCACTTTATTTTCTTTGGATGGATTATGATCATGTTATTATAATATTTAATTAGTCATATACTCATTATTCTATTTGATGTGAAAATAAATATTTATATAACTAATATTAGATTATATTGACCTAGGAATATTTTTAGTCTATTAACATGTGGAAATATATTGGATTTATAAATTTTTCATTCCAATATAGATGATTATTTTCAAGTAGGCTACGTATTATTTAACTATCCACCTTATTCTTTTAGACAGGTTATGATCAGTTTATCCATTATACTTTCCTTGGGAATGGTATTGGAACCCCAAATGTTGATTTTTCATTACAAATTATTATTGGATATGTTGATTGTGTATTTTTTATTCATTTTATCTTACAGTGATTGAATTATACTTAAACAAGTGATGAGTGGGCCCAACATTATATACCACTTCAATGTATCAAAAAGTACCATGAGATAAAATGCATTTGGGTTTTGGTGTATACCTATTTCCATAATAGGATAGTGTCTTGGAACAAGGCCTTGATAGAATTATTTATTAATTGTTTTGTTTATGATATGTAAAGTGTCTGGGAATAAATTATTGATAATAGTTTTTTGATTTTTGATATTATTCATTCCATCAGTATGAAATCAGTATTGTCAATATATATGTTTTAATTTCCTTTCATCGATATACAAGTCACTAAATTTCAAGTTTATGATGGATTCATATTCATTACCTATTTCATTCAGAAATTTTATGAAATGTTTATGCCATGATTTCTTTAGTTATATGATTCCCTTACTGAGAATTTGATATCACTCTTCTTATCTCTCCACCTTCCTAGGTTACAGTTAAAAGTAGTACATGTGACATATTAATAAGGATAAAATGAATGAAATAATTTATGTGAAACGTTGAAGACATTTCATGAATTAATTATTTTCATGTATAATGGGAAAATAGTCGATTTGATACAAATAACATTCAATTTTTTATTTCATGTTGTCTTCTAATTAAATAAATATCTAATCCTAAAAAATAAATTTCATAGGTAAGAGATAAAATAATAATATTTATTTTTTAATTTCAATTGGTTATATCTTGGATTTTATATCAGACATCAAAGAAAGTATGTAATGTATGTGTTTATGAGAATCAAATCCAAGAGTGGGGTCTGGAGCAACCCAATTGGTATAGAAGGAAAGGTATAGATAAATTTTGATATTTGAATGTTTTTTAAGGATAATTTAAGGGCTGATAAGTTAATTTTTATCATAATATATAACCCTTCGGGATGATTATATGATTTAATGTTAAGTACATAATGCACCTTTTATTTAGGTATTAGGAAAAAAAACACATGTGAAAACCCCATGAATAATTCTAAGTATTGGATAATATCATGATATTTTCATAAAGTAAGGATTATGTGGTTTTACCTATCAATAAATCAGTATCTGGATACCGGAAATTAGATGTGACTATGGAATATATGCACATTGGGGAAATTTCCCTAAAATGGTTTGGTTGATCATTGAATCAATAATCACACTAATGCATGATGAGTGAGCCTAAGATTGCCCACCTATAGGGACACTCCTAAGGGATATGATTTGGTTAATCAAATTATATTTATGAAATTTTATTAGGTATTTAATAATTGTGTCAATTAATTAGGTTGGAGGGCCTCTTAGAAAAATGAACATCAATAATTTCAAAATGAACAAAGAAGAGTCACAGGTTTATCCAAAAGTATCATATGTTATAAAGATTATGTATAAGGGGATAAAAAAATTAGATTAATGTTTTCATATAAATATTTTATAAATTAGAATAACTATTTTTCAGTATATTATTGAAATATAGTCATAGAAATGAAGCTGATAAAGGTATGGACCTAAAAACCAATATTTTGTATAACCAAATAAGGGAGCATCATTAAATGCTTAATAATTTTAGTAAATTTCTATTATTATTTAAAAAGTGATATTCCAATTATTACCCAAGGTAGTGAGATTGATATTATAGTAATATTGAAACTATTATCTATTCACATTAGTGGGTGTTATTTAGGATTGATATTATGGTATATTCTGAAAGGTGTGAGGATTATGTGAAACATCTAAAGAATATTGTTCAGATGTTTTACATTAAATTTATAGAAAAATATTTTAAATGGTATTAATAACCTTGAAAGATGATTTTATTATAAGGTTATATTTTGTGGGATAACTATAGGAGAACACCCGGTTGATGTATAAATAACTTATAATTTTTAAATACACATGATAATGATATAATAATGGGTGGTTTGATTTTGAAGAATTAGGTCAGATATTAATTGGTAACCTTGGGATTGATAATTGATTTATAATATTTTTTTAGAAGTTCATCTCAATTTTGAAATTATGATATAAAGTAACTGGTGTATGAACAAGTTTTTAGTACATTTTTAGGGTTGAAATAAATGTATTGTTTTTTGAATATATAATCTCTTTGTGGGTTATTGTACTGTAGATTTAAATAGGTTTTGAGAAAGGTATATTATAAAGAGTATATTATTAGGGTATATAATAAACTAGGTATATAAATATAGTAATTCTTAATGTTTTTTGCGTAAGGATAAGTTGGATTTTGGGAACAAAGATTTCAATGATTTTTTGGTCTAGATTATTTTATGAAATATCATGGAAATTTGGGTTCCCCATTTTTATGATTAGGTTAATAAGTATAAGAGAACCCAACTCAAAGTAACCTATGTTAAAAAAATAATGAAAAATATTAAACTATGAGTTATTATATATTGAATGAAAATAACCATAGGATATTAAAGATGATAAATATTAGTGTATTCTATGATTATAATGACCCAACCCCAGTAGCCCAGAGTCAGTGTTGTACTTTATTACATTGGAATAGTTAAAAGTAAATGTAACCTGAAGGGATGAATAGTTTAGTAGTTTTGGATAACCAGATTAAATAAATTATACCCATTTTAAATTCGGAAATGAAAATAAAGCACAGAAAAATTAAAATTTCAAAATACTTGAAATATATTCGATTAATTCATCTTTATATCCTGGAAAAAGAATAGAAAAAAAGGTGAGGTAAAATGCTCGGTAAGGGTTTAGTATGGTGGAATCTATCATGGATCAATAAGAATAATCAATATTGAAAGATTGGTAACTAAACACACATTACATTTAAATAAATTTACTATTATAGGGATATAATGAAGAATCAATTTGCCAAGGTAAATAACTGACAACACATTCCATTTAATTAATATACTGATAAAGAAATAAATCCATAGATAATGTAATATAGTAAATATCATGGTTAAAAATAATAAAGGAAGTAAATTCTTAATTTTTTTACATCATGTTTCTGAGGAATATGATACTTTACAATCAAGATCTTTCACAAGATAGTTTAAAAAAAGGTTACAAAAACCTTCTAACCTATAAAGTTGATTCATCTCCTAAGAATATTAATGCATAGATGGACTATCTATATCTAGGACCCACCCATGTCATACCTCTCCAAATAATTACTCATATATTTATTAATCAATTAAATTCATAAAAAATTGTCCTTATCATCAACTATCCATATTGATTAAATGATACAGATTTATCAATATCTTCCAGTTAATTAGATTAATTTAAAAGTAATAACATTTGTAAAAATGTTATAAGACTTGATAAATAAACATATCCATCAAAATATAATATGTATATTTAATAGAAATATAATTTCCACTGAAAACTGATTAAAAAAAGTTATTGTTTCAAGAAAAAGTTAACAATTACAAAAGAAAATGATATTTCATAAAAACTTTTAACACTTGGTAATTTTATGTTCAAATCCCATTGGATGATATAATTCAAATTGAAACCTAAAATACCATTAATAATGAATTATTCAGGATATTACACATCAAATTGGTGGTATATAAACCACATAAAATTGAATTGGTTCATAATAACAAATATGCCTCAATGGAATGTAAATTGAGACGAAATCCCATACCTCATACTTACTTTGGGTTGTACATGATTTAACTTCCATTATATGGTTTAAAGAAATTTATTAATATTTACCGTAACCATAATCATATTTTAATTATTATATATTATCCTATTATATTATTTTATAATCTTTTATTAATTATTTTTCATTATTTTTGGTGTTAATTTCCTTGTTCTCTCATACGTGTTTCATCCTGAAAGATCTGATCATTTCACATATAATATAGCTATATTATGTATATAATTTTACTAATAAAATAATTATAATATTTTACATCAATATATTTTTTAAAACCAATCATGAATGATGGTTACGAAAAACGAAGTTGTTATGATCATAGAGATGGTAGGTCACACGTACACATGAGTAACATTTACAATTTTTACTGATCCTTATGGAAAAGAGGTATTTTTTATTTTTATTTTAAATAATGATAATAATATAATAAATATAATATTATATAGTTTTTTCTACCATCCATGTGGTTTTTTATGCAAAGAGAGTCACATCACTTTGTGAAGGCGGTAGTCCATACATATACGAATTATGTTATCATCTTTACGTGAGTGAAAAATAATGAAATAAAGTGATATATATTATCTTTAAAGAATGAAAATTATTTCATGAATATCATAATTATGTCATTTATATCACATAAAATCACTAATTCTATCTTTACCACCTTTCATGTGAAGCGTTCGTGAATGACAGATCATAACGATTCATGAGGCGGTAGTCCTCCATACAGACGAGTGACGTTATAGAATCTGATACACAATTATTGGAAATTCCTATTTATAGTTTATAGTGAATTAATTGGTATAAATATGTTATAAATATCATATATATACTTTATATCTGTCATTATACTCAAACATGATAGGTGAAAATGGGAAAACAGATGTCATCGGTTCAAAAAGCGGTAGTTTACCTTACACACTAACAATGATTTTGTAACCCATTTAATGAAATTAGAGATAGTTTTAAATAATTTATAAAAAATTACCAATATATTTAATATAATTATTTTATTTTATCATATTGGATTCATAAAAATTGAAGGATTTGGAGAAAGAAGTAAAATAAAGACGCTTGTCAGAGAACATTACCTATTCTTCTGGTACCTTCCTTTGGTTTGCGCTAAACCCTACCTATATTGTATTTATACCAAAAATAAGGATTATAGTATGTGTATAAAAAATTTGGGGAGTTATTTTTTCAGTTATTTTCTATGTCAATGTGTTTTTAATGTGTGAAGAAGAGGGCATAAGGTGGCCTTTTATAAGTGAAGTGAGTGGCACACTTATAATTGTTTTGAAAGAGTGTATTACATTCACATTTTTTCATCTCACTAGGACCCAATAATCGCCATTATGTTATAATACATGGTATAAGGTCTATATATGAACATAAATTGGGGTTTTAAAAGTTTTTGTTCATTCTTACACCTTATAATTTAAGCTTAATCACTAAGTAAACTCATTTTTACCTTAACCACTACAATTTATTTTAACTGTTTTCACTAATAATTTTGATAAAAAATTATGTTAAAATAATTATACGATATAAATTATTATTAATAAAAAAATTGAATAAAATTTTCCAAATTCATTCCACATAACTAGAAAAAATTAATTTAAAATTAACTCATATATGTAATGAGATAGCAGGTTTTTAAAAGTGAAAATGTTCAAAAGTTTACAAAGATTTTATATCTAAATTAAACATGAAAATTATTATAATGACCTAAATTGGATTAATATATTTAAAATTGAACTAATTTTACTTTAAAACAAATCTAAAATATAATTTAAAATTATAAATTATTTAAATGAAATGACAGTTTTCAATTAAAATTCATTATTTTTCTCTATTCATAAAGAAAATGAATGTTTTCATAAAAATAAAAAACATTCCATGTAATTTTTTTTATATTATGATTACAAAAATTAATTTTAATTATTAAAATAAATATTCTAATATTGTTAAAATTTTATTTTAAATTATGTGTCAAAAGAGTGAGTAAATAATGCTTTACTTAAACCGAGTGTGCTTCGCAATATGTTGAGGAAATTAAATTTATTATAAATAAAATATATTGTAAAGTCTTGGGGTGTTACATTATTCCCTCCTAAAAAATTTTGGCCTTAAAAAGATTGTGTATATTACCTTTCAAACAGATGAGGGTAGTTCTTCTTTATAATATCCCCTGGTTCCCATGTTGCTTCCTCCATTTTGTGATTCCTCTAATGAAACTTTACCAGATGGGTCATATAATTCCTAAATACTTTCTCTCTAGTATAATGAAAATATATTGGTTATTGATGGTATGATTGAACAAGTTCCAACTCTACTTTATCATAGGTGAGGACATGCACTATTTCTTCAAGATTCCTAGGTGAAGATATTCACTATGTTCTTCTCCAATATTCTCATGGATCAATCATTTTTATTAATTTAGAGAATATGGGATCTTCATGATGAAACACTAGGGAGAATAAATCCCTTATCACCCATCTCCTCTAGTAGTTTCTTCATCTCCACTATTTCTACAGTGCCTATTCTATTTGGGCTCTTTGATATTACTCTTTAATTATGCATTAAATCAAAGAGAAACTCAACTTAACACTCTAGGAGATACCCATGTATTTCCTCCTGAAATACATTAATGTATTCATGTATAATAAGTACATCATAAATTTGAATATTACATTCTTCCTCTATAGATTTTGTTTGCATTTCTTCTCCAAGATTATTATTTATTAGATATACAAGTGGTGGATAAACATATGATTTAGATGATGAATTATATAAATTAATGATAAAAAACTATATATCTTCCTCAAAAAATGTAATTTCTTTATTCTTGAAATAAAATTTTGAATCATATTTTGAAATATAGTTCATACCAAGGATTATGTCAAAGTAAACCATAACTATGATAATAAGGTCAGCATATAAGGAAAATTTATGTGTCATAATGTGGAATACCAAACACATCTTTTTTCCAATGATACTTCCCTTATAAATTTTGACTAAAATATACCTTATTAAATTAAAATGAAAATGTCAAATTTTCATGGAAATTTGGGAAGATATAAAAAATATGTGGATATATAATCATATAAATAATTTTTTAAATTTGAATATAATATTAAAGTACCTACCACTGCATCATTGGGTACTTCTACGTTGACTGTAGTGATCATATAAGCTTGCATACCTCCCATTAGACTCTTATTTGGTAGATTCCCTTGATTCTTGGGGCATTCTTTTAAATGTTTCCCCATCTCCATGCAGTTGTAACACTAAATAAAAGTGTTTTAATTCTTTCCATTTCATTATTTAACATGATGATCCTTTTCTACACACATATAAAAACTCTCATTCCCTTCAGGCATTTCCCAGGGTGATTCCTTCCACAATTCTCACACACTAAGAATTACTTCATCTACATCTTCTTGTTTGACACATTTCCTTCTTCATAGTGTTGAGATGGCCCCTTATTCTATTGTTTTCCCATTAATATGTACGATCTAGATAATTATTTCTCCTTTTTTATGGCATGTAAAACTATTTCATCGTATGATGAAAAATTTTGAGAGACCAGTGCCTTCAGGGACTTGGCTTAATCCCTTAAAATAAATTATTAATATTGAAATCTATATTACATATGTAATATGTAGAATACCTAGACAACCTTGTAAAGGAATATTCATAATCCATGAAACATTTTTCTTCCCTTTGCTTCAATCTAAGAATCTTTCTCTTCTACTCAATTTTTTCTCATGAGGTAAATATTTAATGAATAATTTCCCTTTAAAAGTTTCCCATTCCATGAGATATATTTCCTCTTCCTCCTTAGTATTATGTATCAAAGACCACTATTGATCAACATCACCTTTCAGACAGTACACCTCAAGATTAATAATTTCATTTTAAACACATCCAATGGACATAAATATATTTTTTAAATAATTTATCCATTTCTTGGATATAATTGGATTATTAGTACCACTAAATAATGGTCAATTCTATCACATAAAGTGGCACATCATAAGAAAATATCACCATAGTAAAATATTATCCATTTAGGAAAAGATACTTTTAATAAACTAATTATGCTACCCTAATATAGTCATAATTTTTCCTATTCTAATACCATCTATATCAGTTCCCTTCGAAGGAAAATATTTACATTGTCTTCAAGTATTGATACAATTATTCCTTCTAGGTCCCATTTCTAAATAAATGCATATTCCAGATTGGCTCATAAAATTATTAATTTTATATCATAATGTATAATTCCAAATATGGTGTAACGCTTGACGTAAATAAAAAATTTAGGCATTTTTAATCTCAGAATCATAAATTTTGGTTTCTCTGGGGATATCTTTACTTTCATATCATTCATAATTATATATAAATAAAATATGAATTATCCAATTAATATCCATAGGGAGTGTCAAAATAGGTTTTTATTAAGGCCTATTTTCATATACCGAGTAATTATCAAGTCAAGACCAACATGCCTTTTTTAGATTTATTACCCCTAGGTACCTCAATTCTTGAACCACGTCCACTTATAATATCTAGAAATAGATGTATTTCAAGGAAGAACCACATAATATCTACCTTACCAGAACTTATGATGATCTTCTAAAATTATCCTCAAAGTCTATCTTGGGGATATTTTCCTAAAAATATGTTTTTTTGTGTATAATTCAAAAGGTTTCAATTAAAATGCTCTGATACCAATTGTACTGACCTTGACCTCAATATCCCAGAGCTGTTGTAGTACTTTATTACATTGTAAAATTCAAAACAAATAGCATCCTGAAGGACTAAATAGTATAGCAGTTTTGGATAACCAAATTACATACCTGGTACCCATTTAACATTGATATGAGAAAATAAAGCATAAAAATTTAAATTATCAGCATCCATGAATCTCATTCCATGAATTCAACTTCATATACCATGATAAGAAAAAAACATGAGGGTCCACTCAAATACTCAGAATGGGTTAAGTATAGTGGAAGCTATCATGAGTCAATAAGAATAATCAAAATGTAAAGGTATATAACTAAAGGCACATGCCATTTAAATATATTTTCTATCATTATGATGTAATGATGAATCTATATGGAAATGTAAATAACCGAAAACACATTCAATTTAATTAATAAACTGATAATTAAATGAATCGTTAGATAATCTCATAGAAAAATACCATGGATAATAATCTTAGATGAATTATAAAAAAAGAAAATTCTTAGTTTTTGGACATCATGTTTCTTAGGTACATGATACATTTACCTTCAAGAGCTTTCATAAGATGGTATACAACAAACTGGTTAAAAAAGTCATTTGATTTGTCTAATTAATTCATCTCATGAGACTACAGATGCATTGATATGATATCTATAACCTCCCCCAACCATTTCAAACTTTACCAAATAATTCATCATATATAGAATAATCAATTTAATTCATAAATAGTTTTCTTTATCACCAACTATTTGTATTGAGCAAAGGATGCAAATTTATCAATATTTTTACCTATTAATCAGATAATTTGAAAAGTAAATACAATAACTAAAAAAGTTATATAGTTTAGGAAATGAACATATCCATCAAAAAATTAAATGTATATTTAAGAGAAATATAATTTCAATTTAAAAATTATTAAAAGAAAATGATTTTTTCATGAGAAAGTTACCAATCACAAACAAATATGAGAATGCATAATAAAATTTTCCACTTGGTAATTTTCAAGAAAAATCCCCTTATATTAGATAATTAAAATTGAAAATTGATATTAAATTAATAATAAAGTATTAATGATATTATATGTAAATTGGGATGTATATACACCACATAAAAGTTGATTGGTTCAACATAACTAATAAGTCTCAATAGAATGTAAATTGAGAAAAACAATCTATTACCTCATGAATCCTTTTGGTTTTACATTATTTAAACTCTTGTATAATGGTTTTAATCATGTTATTAATTTATAAAAGAACAGTAATAATTTTTATAATTTCATATGTAATCCTATTATATCATTTTACAAACCATTTTTTAATAATAATTCATTATTTTTCATTATTTTGAGTGTTAATTTCCTTATTTTCTCATGTGTGTTTCATCATGAATAAACCATTTATTACACATATTATATAGTTATATTATATAAAGAATAATAATAATTTCATAATAATCATATTTTAATATAAATAGTTCTTTTAAAACCAATCATGAATGATGGTAATGAAAGATGATGTACGTTACGATAATGGAGATGGTTGGTCATGTGTATGCATGAGTAAAGTTTCCATTTTTCACCAATTTATGGAAATGAGGTAAGTAGTGTTTTAATTGTAAATAATTATTATAATATCACTAATATCATATAATATAGTCATATATATCATTTATGTTGTGTGGTGACTCAAAGAGAGTCACATTATTTCATGAACGCGGTAGTCCTCATGTATACGAAAATTGTTATCATCTATACACAAGTGAAAGGAATGAATTAAAATGATATATATAATCTTTAAAAAATTATGAATATTTCATGAATATAATTATTATGTAATTTGTATCAAATATAATAATTAACTTTATTTTTATCACCTTCTATGTGAATCATTAGTGAAAGACAAAAATCATCACTTCGAGATGTGGGAGTCTACCGTACACATGAGCGACGTTATCATATCTCCTACGAAGTGAAATGTGAAAATATGTATATTATATTGTGAATAAATGGGTAAAATTATTTTATAAATATCATATGTAATATTTATATTTATCATCATACCCAACTTTGAGAGGTGGAAATTAAAAAACAAATGACATCGATTCGCAAAGCGATAGTCCGTCGTAGACATGAACGATGATTTCCTAACCCATTTGATGGAAGTGGATATGGTTTATGATCAGTAAATTTTTATAATAAAACAAAAGTATATTTAATATAATTGTGTTATTATATAATCATGTTTTCAAAAAAAAATTGAATGAGGTATAAAAAGAAGGAAAATAAAAATGCTTATTACAGAACATCTCCTCTTCTTCAGGTATCTTCTTTTGGGTTGTACAAAACCCATCATAGGTTGGATTTATTCCAAAAATAAGGCTTCTAGGATTAGTATAGAGAATTTGAGGATTGATTTTTGAATGTATTTATCCACCCAAATTGGCTTGAAGGTGTGAATATGGGAGAGGTGGTGGCCTTTTATAAGTGTGGTGAGTGGCAAACTGGTATTTTTTTTTTGAAACAGTGAACTTCACCCATATTTATTTCGTGTCACCAAGACCCAATAATGGTCCATTATTAACAATATAAGTTATTTTGTTAAAATATATTAATCCGATGGGTTTTTAAAAAAAATTCATTCGTATACTTTATATTCTAGGGTTAACCACTAAGTAAACTCATTTTTACTGTAATCACTGTAATTATTTTTATCTATTTTCAATAATCATTATGGCCAAAATTTAAGTTTAATTTATTTTGAGATTATAAATTATTATGATTAAAAAGGTTTAATCAATTTTTATAAATTCATTCCACATAAGTGGAAACAAGTTAATTTAAAATTAATTTTGTAGACGTGATGATATAAGATATTTTTTAAAGTGAAAATATTCAAATGTTTACAATTTTTTATATCAAGATTCAATATGAAAATGATTAAAATTTGATAAATTTGATTAATATATTTAAAATTTGACTATTTTTACTTTACAAAAAATTCAAAATATAATTTACCATTAAAACTTATTTAAACTAAAAAGAGGTTTTCAATTAAGATTCACAATTTTTCAATATTCATAAAAAATGAATATTTTTAAAAGGATCACAAAAATTCAAGGTAATATAATTTTGATATTTTGATTTAAAAATAATGTTTATTTCTACAAATAAATTTTCTAAAATTTTTAAAATTCAATTTTAAGTTAAATGTGGAAAGCGTGACTGAAGGGTGTTTTTTAACCTAGTGTGCATCACAAACTATCAAGGAAATTAAATTTATTCAAAAATAAATATATTGATAATATTTTTGGTGTTACAAAGGTAAGAGAAAAATAAAAAACCTACGAAAATACTACTAATGAATCTAACATTTAATTTAACTCATTATTTTCTAATATCCAATGCCTTGTATGTTTTCACCAGCAATTGTATATTTAGTGTCCTATTCCTTATGAATCTAGATATTCATCTCTGATTAGAATTATATGTGAAATTATAAAGGATTTAGATATAATTATAAATCAATTATAATGATTTTTCATATATATAAATTTCATTCGGCATCCTAAATAACCCATGGATTATCTATCAGTGTATGGATTATTATAATTTCCCAATAGAAATTTCTTTGATCTAATGAGCCAAATTGCGAAGACTAAATTTATTTACTGAGGGTGGGGAGAATGTAAATCCAAAACATTTTAATTAACATTAAATAAGTAAATGATTCAAATAAATTTCATTCTTAAACATAATCAACAATAAAAAATCCATAACATATTAGAATAACATAATAATTTACCTAATATGGAAATCAATTAAAAATAATTACATTAAAAATATAATTAGTTAATATGTGTCAATGTATAAAAAGGTGTTTTCAATAAAAGGAGTTTTCTTTATATTTTTAATTTTCCGTTTAAAGATAAAATTTGAAACATTATAATTTTAATTATATAAAATAAACCATATTTTAATTTATTAGATCACAATTTACTTATGATATTTTTCAATCATTTATTAAAAAGGTTTATTTTTACACAAAAAATACGGGATTTTTTAAAATTATAATTTATATGATTTTATCATCATGTAAAAATAACCTAGGAGAATAAAGAACCATTTATGTTATCAAATATTAAAATAATTAATAAAATTATTAATATTTAAATATTATTTTAACTTAGAAAACCTTTGAATAATATTTTTATAACTAATTAAAATGTTAGTTTAATATAAAAATTATTTTTGGTATTGTCTTTAAATCAAGTATTTTCACAATGAGGTTAGTTTTTGAATTGCCTTGGAAGCCTCATAAATTTTATTAAATTGATTATAAATCAATTTGTGGATTTAAAATTAGTAACCATGATAATTTTAGCTTATATATAAATTTAATGATTAAAAAAATTTATAAAAAAATGTATTTACACAATTATGTGTGTTTACTCTAAAATTAAATTTTTAATCCCTTAAAATTATATTTGATAAAATTATATTAATATTTAAAATCAGATTTATCAAATTAGGTAAAAGGATCAATCTTAATATATTTCATTAAAATTAATTAGTATGGTAAGAAATGAATTACCATGGTAAAAGTAAATTAATTTAAAAAATTAAAAATTAAAAAAAAAACTTATAAAACAGTCAGTGTTTCCTAAAAATGGATTATATAATAAATTTTTTGAACCAAACTCATTTTCCTATCCTATTTTTTCCTTTCCATGTGCATTTACACTTTTATAATAACCTTGCATTATTGAAAATGTAATTATTACTCCAAAAATGACCCTTCACTTCACTTATAAAATGGTAACATCTTAACCACTTCAAGACACACTTTGCATTAAAATCTATTCATATAACTCTTCCATTTTTCTCACCCTAGAACCTACTCCCACATAACTAATCTATATGTCACTCATAGTTTTCCTAGGACCTTCAAATTCAAGGATACATCCAAGGAAATTTTACGTCCTTGATGTGAGTATTATCAATTATAGAGTTTTATAATTGATTATAGTAGTTAAAATTTATTCTATCTACACTAATATAATTTTATTTTAATAATTTAAATACATTAATTTCACTATATTATGGTTATTATCAATATTTATCCATATACCTCATCCATCAAGGAACATAAGACTATTCTTTGTGTGTTGTGTAGACAATCATCTCCATGACATAACATGTTTCATTTTCCTTCCCCACATTACAAGGTTGGATATATTAATGGTATTAAAAGATAAATATTATGTTTATAATATCATTAAGGTTTTTTATTACAAATTATAGACGTATTATTGATATTTTCAACAAATTTTTATCATTAATCCAATCATTTAAAACAAGTGAACTAAGAGGAAAATGATATATTTTTTAAGTAATGAATTTATATAAATTATATTATATTTATAATTACTCATAATTTTGATATATGACACTATATACACCCAAATATCATCATTATTTTTTTAATAATGATTTTACAACTAAACCATCTAAAAACCACTCATTAAATCTTGTTATGTTCATGTCTCGGTCAATTTAACAACCTAATTGAACAATACTATGAATTTATGCCATGAAAGGCTATGCGAGAATAATTAATGGTATAATATGATATAAATTAATTAATAATTATTATTGTTGGATCTAGATATTCTAACACAGTAAATAATTTATTAATTGATAAAACACACTTTGATCGTCAAGAATAACTAAAACTTGCTTATTATTGATTTCATATTAATGGGAAAATGATATAAAACACATTAAAAGAATTTTATATTCCATAAATAAATATAAATAATACTAATAAGTAATTTTAATTATCTATTAATAATTTCTGTTTAAATAATAATGAACACAGACTCTGATATTATGAAACTAGTACAAACAATCCAAATTATAAAGACCTGATGTGTAAAATGAGAAGAATTATTATAAGGAATGACAAATTATAAAGAATATTAATTAAAATGGATATGAATAAGCTTATTAATTAATTTATTAGGATATATGTGTTCTTGATACATGTGTTTAAAGTATGTTTATGAAATTCATGACAGTAGGTAAGGGGTTTCATATTAATTTCTCTTCATTGAGATAAAAACTGTTTTTCTGCACTAATTTATTTTATGTGATGTATATAATACCTATCTGAGATATCATATCATGATTTATATTTTAATAATATATTTTTTTTAATTTTCAATCACACTCTTTTAATTGGTTTTGATTAATGTGTTTTTCAATCCATAAGGGTTTTCTTTGTCTCAATTACAATTCTTTGAGACAAAATACATTTTGTAGACCATGTTTTATTTTAATGATGTATTCAACACCCATTGATATATTTTTATCATAATCATTTTATTTCATTGGATTTACTAGTCAAATAATGTTTACTTATTCACATGGCTATTTATTCAATTGTTTCTGTTATAGTAAACATTATTTGTAACTCAAATTTCATTTATCAAGTTATGATAATTATCTTCAACTTATTTCTCATAAGTTGGGAATATATTACCCTTGATTTTATTATGTGGTGTTATGTAATTTATTTCTAAGGATATAAATTCCAATCACATAAACCATTTGAAAAATATTTCTATCTTCTAAAGATATCTTATTTTGAAACCATCCACTTTTTTTCTCTAGAAGAATTTTGATCATGTTATTCCATTATATCATTAATCATATTCTCATTGTTTTATATGATGTGAATATCACATTTTACATAAAATATATTGGATGATGTTCACCTAGAAATATTTTTATTATATTGACACAGAGAAATGTATTGATATTCTGAATTTTGTTATTTCAGTATGGATGATTATATTAAAGTTGAATATATTTTGTTTAACCACCCACATTATTCATATGGATATGTTAAAATCAAGTTATACCATTTATTAACATAGATTAAATTATTGGAATTCCATATGGTTTTATTTAAATATATACAATTATTGGAAATGTAATAAGTTGTTTTTTATTCATTTTTTATTATAGTGAATGCATTGGACTTAAAAAAGTGATTGGTGTAGCCTTATATTATATATACTATCAATGAATTTACAGGTCTCATGATACAAAAAATGTTAGGATTCTGTGTATGACTCTTACCATAATATGATAGAGTATTGGCATAAGTCCTTGATAATAGTTTGTCTTTATTGAGGTCTCGATGACTAGTGAAGTATCTTGGACTAGGGCCATTATAGCAGGATTTTAATGTATGATATTATGCATTTCATAAATATGAGATCATTATTGTGGATATCCATGATTTCATTTATTTTCCTGGATATCAAATTCTTTCAGTTGCATGTTGATTATGGATTCATGTTGTTTATCTATTCCTAAAAAAATATTTATGACATTTTTAATTTCTAATTTCTTCAGTTATATGTTTTATTTGTTGAGAATTTGATCTCACCCATACCTATGTTTCCATTTCCCTAGGTTATGGATAAAATTAGTACACATTACATGTTTATAAGGATAACACTTGTGAAATAAATTATGAGAGACATTGAAGACTTATCATGAATAATCTAGTTTCTTATATAATGGAAAAAATTTCTATTTGATAAAAAGAGAATGTGAATTATAAATTTATATTTTCTAATAATTCACTAAATCTACAAACCTGAAAATATAATTTGGATTAAATAGATACAATAATATTTTAGATATTTTAATTATCGATGGTTATATAAATATTTTATTTTTTATATTAAACTTTAAAGTCCCAGAAATTTCAAGGAATTTTTTTTATTAATTTCTATAGAATTTTAAAAGTCTGTAGATTCTGACGGTAATTTATTCCGAGGCCCAGTGTCCCCAGAATCAATTTCAGAAGTTTACCTTGGGTATATTTAGTGAACGAACAAGTGGGTTTTTCTATCTTTCGAAACAGTGCTCGGAATTGAAATCTGAGGGCACCGATGAACTTGCAACACCAGTAATTGCTTAAGAGGACCTTTACCATAGTTGCGTTTTGAGCAGGTTGAGGATTAATAATTGGGGATTTAGAAAATAAATAAATAAAATTTGTTGTGTACAAACTTTTTTCGTTGAACGTGGTAAATATCCTACAAAGGGGGAGTTAGTGGTGGGGGCCCACACCCACCTAACCTCCCATGGGAGGGTTTAGAGTGGTGGGGCCCACAAGAGACCCTAACTCCTCACCTCCCCCTCAACTCCCCCTCAACTCCCCAAATATCTCCCTTAAACCCCTTTTTAATTAACTTGTTAATATTGACAACTCACCCATTTATGAGACCTCTTCACTTTCTCCTATCCCATTAATTCATGACAACACCTTAATTAATAAATTGAATATTCCAATTTAATTAATGAGGTGTTTGAATTTTGAAATGGATGTGTTAAAAAAATATTATCCAAGCCTAATATTTTATTAAGGGAGGAGCCTTCTTGATGGGAGGGGGGTCTGCTGGAGAACTTCCTCTCCTTCATCCATTGTTGCACCACCATCGAGGTTCTATCTTCTCCGAAGAGACACCGATGAACGAGCAGAGATCAGTAGCATGGTGTAGGTGCAAGGAACTATGTTGAATTCGACATCTTCTCTGTGTTAGATCCAATGAACGACGCTCGAGCCGGGATTGAAGTCACTTTACAGAAGCGACGAACACCAATGACCATTGTCACCTTCATCTCCTCCCTTGCGTCGATCTCAATGAGCTGACATCCACCCTTTCGCATTATCATCAACGAACGACAAACCATGAGGTAGGGGTTTTGTTTGGAATTTATCTTTACCTTTTTTACGGAGACCTTGTAGTTGGCTGAGACCTGATGACTGCTTGTCCGATTCGAGTCGGAGTAACTTGACTAGCCCAGTGGGGAGCACTACTGTGTTTGAGTGGTAGACCCACAGCGGGGAGCACTACTATGTTTGGGTGGTAGACCCATGGTACTCGACAGGAGGAGTACCTCTATAGTCTAGTAGGGGAGAACTACTGTGTTGGGGTGGTAGACCCATGTTGCGGAGCACTACTGTGTTGGGGTGGCAGACCCGCGGTACTCGACAGGAGGAGTACCTCAGCAGTATGAGGTTAGTGAGCAGTGCCTTAGAGTCATGACAGGATCATTGTACTCGTCAGAGGAGTATCTCTTTAGCAGTTTTGGTTTTGATATCATTAATGAAAATCCAAGTTTGAGCTGAGTCAATAACCTTTGTGTTTTCCTCGTGATTGATATGAGTTACTTGATAAATTAGGTATATGTATAGGCATATACCTAAGTAAAGGTCATCAGTTGAGATCTAGTTTTTGGTTTATCCTTGATGGATTTTGTGAGACCTTAATGGTCTCGGGGTCCCTACTGAGTATCATTATACTCACCCCTGCATGGGCTATGCCCGCACCTCATTGTGTTGGATGCAGACGACGGACAACGCTGACTGTGGTGGAGTGTACGATGACTGAACGGTACCCGTAGGTGGGTCTCACGACGAGACGGTACCCGGAAGTGACGGACGGATGGACGGATGGACGCAGAGTGCTGAGAAGGACATCTGTACCTACCCTTCAGGTAGGATCCATGGTGGATGATCCAAGAGTTGTTTGTCACCTTTCAGCTGTTGTCCTATGAGTTGTACTTTACTTTCAGTTGTAGTTTTACCATTCTTTTGGGTTTTTATTTCTGGACCCTTTTGTATTTTTAGCGCACTTTTTTTACTACTTTACTTAGTGTATACTTATTCTTGTTCTCTGGATGTGTGAGCTTACATTTTATAAAGGCAATGCCTTCCCAGTTATAGAGATTTATGCCTTTGGTGATAGTCTCCAGCCCCTCGCCTATGGAAGGTGGGCTTGGGGTAGTTACGACTTGGGCCCCGAGGAACGGGTCGTGAAAAATTGTTATCAAGGGAGTCGGTTCTACTGTATAACTCAGGACTCTAATAATTATTTTCTGTGAAGTGATAGTGTTATGGGTACCGAGTGAGTTCTTTAGTTTAGGGAGTCCAGTGTTGGTGCGGCGGCCGATGTATCCAAACACCAGGACCCTGACTACTGATTTCCAACCCAGTACACAAAAAAATTATTGTGTGTGTGTTTCCAAAAGTTTTCTTTAAGTAAGATCAAACCAGGTCATCTCACCAGGTTTAAATCATTTGAATGTCAGTTGGAGTTTCGAGAGAATACCCGAAGACGGACCACCAAGCGACGAGGCTCTAGTGCAGGGACCTCTTTCTATGTTGGAGCCTTCGGGTGGTGTACTAGAAGTACCACCACCCGTTAGGCAGCAAGTGACACTATATGTACTAGCAGATGGTGCATACTAAGAGAGCGCATTGCACAAGTCCCAGCAGAAGAGGGCTCCGAGGTTATGAGGCGAGACAGATTCCCAGGCAGTAGTGGACTGGCTGGAGGAAGTTTCAAGAGTTCTACACCTAGTTTAGACACTAGTTGAGAATATAGTGATCTTATCTACTGGTGTTTCCTAGTGAGTGACCATGCGGTTGGTCCGCATAGTGATGAGGCTACGGTACGTGGACCGATGCCTGAGATAGTACCCTCGGGTAGTGTGCCAGCTATAACACTACCTGTTGGTCAGCAGCTACAACCGGTGGTACCAGTAGATGACACATGTAGGCTTAGTGCCTTACACGTATTTCAGCATCAGATACCCCTTAGGTTCTGAGGTGAGCCCGACTCATAGGCAGCTGAGGACTGTCTCGACGAGGTGGATGAGAGTTTTCTAGAGCTTATATAGCCTCGGCAGGATGACATGTCGGTAGATGAGTAGTCATCAAGGCGTACCGATCGTTCTTGGTACTTGATGACTACAATACGATCATTGATTTTGAGATTGGACCTCAGAGAGTGGTATGTTTAAAGACACTTTTCCTCTATGTATTCCTACTTATGCTAGGTTTCTAGAGAGAACCCTTTTGGTTGAATGTTCTTTGGATGAATTGATACAACCAGTGAATGTTAACAGTGAGAAAACAGGAAACTGGCGCCAGTCTCAGAGACTTGGGTGTGTAAAATGTTTCAAGAGGAAGTGTTAAGGACAGATGATTCTACAGAGCAGCAGACGTGGAAGCAGAGCTGGGAGAGAAGCATGAGGTGGTGTACTTTTCAACCTGTTAAAACCACCCACCTTTTTAATCCCCGCCTGGATCTGGGAGCAAGAGGGTCGGGGAAGACAGTAGCTGCATGCGGTCAAGGAGTGTGACCCAAGGGCTCTATGAATGATTCGAAGTACGGGCTGTGTCTACTCTAGCTGCTGTAACAAAATACATTGATACGAATCATTTCTTCCTTCCAGGAATCTTTTCCCAGACCTAGAGTTTCTGGTTAAATCTGTTTACTTGACCCTCACGTCTGGAGATACCTTTGGGAGGAGACTCGATAATCACACTTATGATGATAGTGTGATCTGAACCTTGAGGTGAGAGTTTCTGTTGGAACCTCTTGGTGGTAGTGTCGAGGCCTTACGACATTAGTTTGGGTATGGACTAGGCCACCACAGTTCATACACTTATTGAATGTATTACACAAAAAGGTTGTGGTTTACCTACAACATTGGGATGGGTTTTTCCTTGGTCGGTGAAAGGAAACCCCAGGCAGCACAGGATAAACTCATGCATAGGAGGTTGTGGACGATCACTCTTGAGTCGGCCATCCTTACCCTCGTGGCAGCAGGAGTTTATAGTTTTTAGTTCCAATCAGGAAACAGAGGCCTCTGGAGTTCGAGGATGGTGACCACGTATTTATACGGGACTCACCTCGATGAGGAATACGGAGTTGTAGCCGAAGTGGCAAGTTATCTCTAAAGTTCATCGGACCCTTCTAGGTCCTCATCAGGGTAGGCGAGATGGTTTACCGCCTGGCCTTTTCTCCTCAGATGCACCGGGTGCATGACGTCATCCACATATCTCAATTGAGAAGATACGTGCACGACCAATCCATCATCATCGACCACGGGGATCTGGACATCGATGAAGAGGAGACTTTCACGAGGTTCCAGTAGAGGTTGAGGATCGACAGGAGCGGGTCCTACAAGGATGGTCGATTCCTCTGGTACGCTTTCACTGGCAGCGCGGGAACCTCCAGGAGAGAAAATGTGAGCGGGAGGCCGAGATGCATGCTCGGTACCTCCTTTAGTTTCCATAGATTGTTTTATAGCTTTATGGGGACGTAAATCCCTGAGGTGGGAGTAATTTAAAGCCCTATAAATTTCAAGGAAAATTATTTCTTAATTTCTTTATAATTTTACGAGTATGTAGCTTCTGACGACACTTGGTTCCGAGCCCCGGTGTGCCCGGAATCAATTTCCAAAGTTCAGCTTGGGTACATTTAGTGAACGAATGAATGGGTTTTTCTATCTTTTGAACTAGTGTTCGGAATGGAAATCTGAGGACACTGATGAACTCGCAACACTGGTAATTGCTTAAGAGGACCTTTACCATAGTTGTGTTTTGAGCGGGTTGAGGATTAAAATTTGGGGATATAGAATATAAGAAATAAAATTTGTTGTGTACAAATTTTATTCGTTGAAGGTGGTTAATATCATACAAAGAGGGAGTTTGTGGTGGGGGCCCATGCCCACCTAACCTACCATGGGAGGGTTTAGTGTGGTGGGGCCTACACAAGACCCTAACTCCTCACCTCCCCCTCAACTCCCCAAATATCTCCCTTAAACCCCTTTTTAATTAACTTGTTAATGTTGACAACTCACCCATTTATGAGACCTCTTCACATTCTCCTCTCAAATTAATTCATGACAACACCTTAATTAAGAAATTTAATCTTCCAATTTAATTAATGAGGTGTTTTAATTTTGAAATGGATGTGTTAATAAAAATATTAGCCAAGCCTAATATTTTATTAAGGGAGGATCCTTCTTGATGGGAGGGGGATCTACTGGAGAACTTCCTCTCCTTCCTCCATTGTTTCACCACAATTGAGGTTTCATCTTCTCTGACGAGAGACCGGAGAACGAGTAGGGATCGGTAGCGTGGTGCGGGAGCAAGGAACTACATTGATTTCGACGTCTTCCCTGTATCGGATCCAACGAACGATGCTCGAGCCAGGATCGAAGGCACTTTACGGAAGCGACGAACACCAACGACCGTTGTCACCTTCATCTCCTCCCTTCCGTCGACGTCAATGAGCCGACGTCCACCCTTTCACTTTATCGCCAACGAATGGAGAACCTTGAGGTAGGTGTTTTGTTTTGAATTTCCCTTTACCTTTTTGAGGAAAGAATGGCGAGCATGGACCAACCTCTTCCCGGTTGATCCATGGATCACTCATACATGTGGGTTGGATGCAGGTTTGTTTTTTGGATTTGGATTTGGGTTTGAAATCTTAAATCTTGATTGAAAACTTCTAACACGGTGGGATCGGGCCGAAGAACAAACCCAGCCCTCCAGAGATCGTTTGTTTGTGCGCATATTGACAGGCGATGATGAAATATGACCGCAATGGCGAATAGAAGTTGTCACAGTAATGAACGGGTCCCAGGAAAGCTGTAGGCGATAAGATGGGTACATCGGATTACCGGAGCACATCCGGTGGTCCGCGGAAGGCACTGTCGGCGCACCGCGCTGGTGCGGCGGCGCCCCAGCGCGCCGCCGGAGGAATTCCTCCGCGACAACAACCGTGGCGGCGGTGCGACGGATAACGCGGCCGCGTGGTATCTCAGTACTGTGGGACAGAGCCATGGGGTGCCGCCAGTATCAATTAATGGCGGGGGCTACGCCCCCCGCTCTGCAAAACTCGCTCGGCCAAGCTGGTCGAGCCGTGGCTGGCCACGCGGGTCGGGCCGCGCTGGTCGGGCAACACTGCGCCAGCCGGGCCGGGCCGCGTCTACCATGCCAGGGCCCTCCTGCTGGGCCGAGCTGTGCCCAACCGGGCTGGACTCAAGCCCGGGTCGGGTCGACTCAGTTCGGGCCGACCAAGGGGGTGTTGGGACGGGTCGGACCGGGCCCAGACCCCCAATTTTTGGACCATCTTCAGTTAAACGCCCATAACATGAGTTTTGGACCTCCGATTGATGCACCGTTAGTTGGGTAGGATTCCCTTGATCAAGACGGACGTTTTGGTATATTAAACTCAACGTTTTGGCGAAGTACGGGTACCTCCGGGTTGTTTCAAACACGAAACCAACCGGGCCCTCGGAGCGGAAATGCTTATAACTTGAGCTCCGGAAGTCCGACTGACGTGTCGTCGACTACATTGGATTCCTATTTATGATAAAGTTCTTTTGGAATACTCCACTTGAGGTTTTGATGTAGTTGGAGTATGGTTGGGTTGGTTTAGATTATAAACCAACTGGGCCCCTGGAATGGAAATACTAATAACTCTCAGACCGGACGTCCGTTTGACAAACTGTCAGCGGCGTATGTAATCACGTTGAGAAATAGTTCCTTTGAGTATACCCCAAGAGAGTTCAGGGTACAGTTGAGATATGGGTGGGTTGGTTCATACACGAAACCAACCGGGGCCCCGAGACTAAAAGGCTAATAAGTCACAGATTGGGCATCCGATAGACACAATGTCTGTTGCATTGAGACCCCTTTGATGAGGCAGTCCTTTGAGATACTTCTTCATGGGAAATTTTCATACTTGGAGTATCGACCAGTAGATCATGGAGGGGATCCTCCTAGAGATGAGCGTATGGAGTACATAGACCTTATAGCTGGCTGAGACCTGATAACTGCTTGTCCGATTCGAGTCAGAGTGACTTGACTAGCCCAGTGGGGAGCACTACTGTGTTTGGGTGGAAGACCCACAACGGGAAGCACTACTGTGTTTGGGTAGCAGACCCATGGCACTCGATAGGAGGAGTACCTCTGTATGCTAGTAAGGGGAGCACTACTGTGTTGGGGTGTCAGACCCATGGCGGGGAGCACTACTGTGTTGGGGTGGTAGACCTGCGGTACTCGACAAGAGGGGTACCTCAGCAGTATAAGGTTAGTGAGAAGTGCCTCGGAGTCGTGACAAGATCATTGTACTCATCATAGGAGGATCTCTTCAGCAGTTGTGGTTTCGATATCATTAATGAAAATCCCGGTTTGAGCTGAGTCAACGACTATTGTGTTTTCCTCATGATTGAGATGGGTTACTTGATAACTTAGGTATATGTATGGTCGTATACCTAAGTAAAGGTTATATGTTGAGATATTTTTTTTGGTTTATCCTTGTTGGATTTTGTGAGACCTTGAGGGTCTCGGGGTCCCTAATGAGTATCATTATACTCACCCCTTCATGGGCTATGTCCGCACCTCATTGTGTTGGATGCAGATGACAGACAGTGCTGACCGTGGTGGAGTGTACGAGGACTGAACGGTACTCGGAGGTGGGTCTCACAATGAGACGGTACCCGGAAGAGACGGACGGATAGACAGATGGACGTGGAGTGCTGAGGAGGACATCTGTACCTACCCTTCAGGTAGGATCCATGGTGGACGATCCAGGAGATGCTTGTCACCTTTTAGCTGTTGTCCTCTGAGTTGTACTTTACTTTCAGTTGTATTTGTACAATTTTATTGGGTTTGTATTTCCACCCCTTTTGTATTTTCAGAACACTTGTTTTACTACATTACTTAGTGTATACTTCCGCTTGTTCTCTGGATGTGTGATTTTACATTTTATAAAGGCAATGCCTTCCCAGTTAAAGGGATTTACACCATTAGTGCTAGTTGCCAGCCCCTGGCCTATGGAAGGCAGGCTTGGGGTAGTTACGACTCAGGCCCCGGGGAACGGGTCATGACATAAAAAATGTACATAATATATGAGTCAATGGGAACCAGATCACGGATCATGGGTCAGTGGAGTCACATCTATTCCATTTCTAGTAGGTTCACTCTGATGTTATTATTTATATCTTTAAAACATATGTAAATCATGAAAACACAAAACTATTATATTACTTAGTTCACCATCACTGAGATAATCCAATGAGTATTTAATGGTATTCTGATAATGTACTATAATCCACTATAGTACTTTTATAGGTGGGTTTGGGATAGGGTAATCCAACCTGGGTGTAACTCCCCATACATGTGTTACTCCCTCACTCCTCTCTCAAGGACCAATACTCTAGAATGGAAAAAGTATTAACATGAAATCCAATAAAGGAATAAAAACACCCTCATTTTTTATGCATGAAGCGTAGATAGATTCTCATTCATCTCCTCTTATTTAACCTCCTTTGTAAGAATTTTGTGAATATCACCATGACAGTAGCATCACATTATTTGGTATTCAATTAAAGTTACTTCTTATTTCTTTTTTATGATATTCAATTAGTTTCAATTCGTTCTTCCTTCATTTCCTTTCCATACAGATCTATAATTATTTTACTTCTCTAATTTTTTAGTTTAGTACATAATTTCATTCCTTGTAGAAAAAAATCATCACATAAATATAGATATAGGTAATATCTCTATAATTCCATATTTCTATAATCTTATTTTCACTATTAAAAATGAATTCACCATGTTTCCCTTATTAACCTCTATGATTATACCTTAGTATTATGGGAAAATTTTAATACCAAACTCCATAAAATTAAATTCAATGCCAATATTTAAAATCCCCAATTTCCATCTTGATGTATAGATTATTTAAATTTTTGTCTTGAATTCTTCATGGTGTGAGCATTAATATCACTAAATGATCATCATTCCTCTTTGAAACCTAAAAACCAGGATCCCACCTTATCAGGTGCCTCTATGGTGTGACACTATCCTTTTCAGTGTACAATCATGAACCTTTGAATTCAATATCCCACACATTGTAAAGTAACTAGATTATTCTTTTAATACTTCTCTTCATCATAGTTCCATTCCTCCTAGAGAGAACCCCTTAAATTCAAACATAATCACCCTTAAATACATATAATTTTCAACATGAAATTACTCCATAGTGTAGGAATATATAAATAGGTGGAACCATTGAAATCTATCTCCCAAACTTTATAAAAACATATTCTCAAATGATAAAATCCCATGATGTTATTCTTCCATAAGCTGAGTTCAATCCTATATAGAACTTACTATGATATGATCACCCTCTTAATTCTATGTGGAACCCTAGGCTCCAATATATCTTATTCTCCTGAATTAACCTACCCTAAGTGATAACCTATTCTCTGTGGTTTAACCACCTTGTCTTAGGAATATTCACTCTCATGTACATGCCCTTTTGTAGCATAAAATATTTCCATGATGTATGTGTCTATACTATATTACTTCATTCATGGAAAACAATTATCCCATAGGAATATTATAGATATCAACGATCCTTATAATTGATAGAGTATAATCTAATACTCCAAGAGTAATATTCTTTAATACTCATCTCTAGAAAAGGTTAATATAATGTAGCTCAATTGCATCATGAAATAACTCATTAATATAGTGTGTAAAAACATTTAACATTCCGTAAATTAAATTTATTCCTATATATTATCTACCTAACCTTTTATAAGTTATAATTAAGTCTAATATTGGTCTATTGCATCATAGTCACATACCTCATAAAGAAACTTATATTTCAGTTATTCAACAATAATTTGATATAAACACTGCAACAGTGTGATCCATATATTTACAACATGATACCAGTCCTACAAAAAAACAGCTAGATTTACATTAAAAAATCTATAATTGTAAACTCTTATAATACTTACTTTATTTTCCATAAATGGAACTATCATAAACTTTAGCTTCATTCCCTTTCACTATGATTGGAAACATTCATGTTAGTTAACAAAAAATACAACAACAATATTAATTATCAATTGTATGATAAAAATATCATCCTTTTATTTTTTGGAAAAATTCATCACAAATATAGTTCCATGATGTTTCTTACTTTGATACTAATAAAAAATTATTATATACATGATATTTCCATCTAACACCCTTTTATATCAAATCCAAAGAATATTCTCAACCAATATTAACAAATAAAGAATCTTTGCAATACTATTACTTTGAAGAATATGGGAAATAGATTAATCTATGTTATCATACTCCCCTAGACATATTGATTTAAAAAAACAAAATATCTCATCTTATGATACAAATTGTAAATTTTTATGGGGTAACACTTGATACCAATACTTCCTATCATTCCTTGAGTATCTTACAATGTTGGATAACAATGATTTAATGGAAATATTCAGCTTTTAGATTTTAATAAAAAAATTAATCATCAATAGATATTCTCCCCCTTTGGAAAAATATCACTATCACTAGATTTAGAGAGACATTGATCCCAATTTTCAATGCACTTCAAGAAACCTTGGATTTTTAGATCAATCTTCAAATGTTCATAATGATTCTAGATTTTAATTTTTTTGCTCCAAAAATTCATTGAACAACAAATGAATTCTCAATGATATTTAGACTATTAAGTTACCAATTTGAAAGGAATTATTGAGAAATCCCCTAAGCATTCTGAGTCTAGACATAGTGTAAGAAACAATAGTTTATGTCAATAACACCATTGTTATCAATTATACTCTCATAATTCCATATGTTTTAAGTAGACATTAAAATATATTATACTAAGGAATTACACTAATAGATCCACAAAATTTTGAAAAAAAACTATTAGTGAATAAACAAGAAATAACAATGTGTGTGATTCATACATGTTTTCCTTCCATGTATTATTTTTAGATACAATAATATTATAATAATTTTATTATTTAATCCATTTATTATCTTTCATTGGCTGATATACGTAACATCTTATTAATTTTCAAATCGAAAATCCTATTAAATTTATTATATTCTTGAATAAATATAGAATTGATATTCATCATAAGAGTTATCTATCTATAAAATCTTTTCATATTTTGAGAAAAATCAGATGACATCATATGCTATATCAAAATAAATATGAAAAATATTTTTATTATTGATTCTCCATAAATGTGTCCTCTTTCATATTAATGGTTAGATGAAAATTAGAAATAATGTTGTTTTAACATAAAAACAAAAAAAATTCCTGGTTCCAATTTTTACTAATATATTTCCTCTTGATTCACTCTTTTACTAAATTTACAGAATAAAAAAATACTATTTTTCACTACTCCAAACCAAATTGGAATGTTGGATCATGATTTTATACTAACATAATTTTTCAATGAAATATATTCATGGATCATATCTTGAACAAAAAATTTAAACACTTTAATAGTAGTTATAGAATTAAAAATACATGGGGATATGGGTCTTCTAATTTCCTCAGGTAGAGGATGGTGAGTCACTATAGACAATTGTTTTCTTTTTCCCTTCAATTTTCAATCCATATTAAGATCCTGTATTTGATAAATTTGAATAAAATTAATTTTCCATGTTCTTGATATTATATTCATGGGAAAAATCACTAGATTTTCCCCCTCGGGTTCTCTTTACAACAAGGATCTCTTGACATGTCACTCATTGGACTTTACTTTTCTAACAATTTTTCTTCCTTGTTTATTACAGCATGTTTCATTAGATTTTTGAATAAATACCTCAATAAGGAATTTCTCTTTAACCTGATAATATTTTAGAAATATTTATATTATATAAATCCAATTATTTTCTTTCTATGAAACGTTTTTCTAAATAATTAATTTAAAACTCCTCAAAAAACTTCTTTCATAATGGTAAGCTTCTTCAACCATCACATGAGATATATTTATTGAATTAATATATTTATCATTCAATTACAGCCAGTTTTCATGATTTATTACAACTTAATTACTCACGATATCTTAACTATATAATTTACTGAAATTATATAAACTATTTTAATATAATTTATACCTTCATTACTTCATTTCATAACATAAATTTTCAAAATTTCTTTCAACTTTATAGAAAAAAATATATTCCAATGCTTCATGGTAAAAGATAAAAATATTCTCATGTATTCCATAAAAAAATTAGTTGTATCTATACCTTCACTTAAAGACCATATTTTTCTTACATATTATATATAACTTCTCGATTCATTTTTCATTATATCCATCATTTCCCTTTTCTTAGGAATTCCCATGGTTTCCTTCATCTTGAACATTAAATGGGTTTCATCATATCCAATGTTGGGTTTTCCAATGAAATATAGACTTTGTGATATTATGATTAATTTATAATTATCAATTAATTAATTATAATTTATCTATATCTATCAATACCATTCTAATGATTAATAAATTATAAATTTAAATCATTTTTTTGAAATGGTTTACCCTCCGTTTTGGTTTATTCCACTTAATTTTTTACCAAGATCAACTCCTTTATAATTTTTTGGATATTTATTATTTTTTATTAAATTTAAGCATTCATGTATTCCATAAGAATATTCATTATATACATTTCATCCTCCAATGAATAGTAAATATTATCCAGTATGTCACTTCTTCATCTTGGTATTCATCTGAGTAATGGGATAATAAAGGATTAACTTATCCTGTTTTAGACTTTGTCTTTCCTCAGCCATTTATTCTATTTGTGAACAAATTTTATCCTTATTAGCATTAATTTTTTGAACTTATTTAGAAATAATTTTTTAATCCTTCGAACTAGCTTTAATATTATCCAATTCTAAAGATAAATCCTTCAAATCCCCAACTGGAGAGTTGATCTTTTCCATAAAATTAGTAGCCACTTCTACCAAAATTTTGTTTCAGATTTTTAAATTTTATAGCTCAAATTTTTTTTTCTATAAAATGGATATCTTGTTAACCATTTTCCATATATAAATTTTATACATATTGTTATAGTACTGGATCCAGCTCATCTGATAAGTGGACAACATTCACCTTTGGATTTCATTATTATCTCATCATCATCTATGGAACCAATATCATATGGGAAATAAAGATCATATCTTAATATTTAATAATAAATGAATGAGACTATAAATTAAAAATAATGATTATTACTACCTTAATTTTTAAATCTACTCGAATCCATAATGTGAATCACATAATTTTTAACACCTTTTGATTTTAATATGTATTATTTTGTGAAAATATCTTATTGAATAACGTGTGACATACAAAAAAAACTAACATATTTAATACAAAATTAAAATTCAATGCTAAAATTAAACAAAATTAATATACAAATTATAAACAAATAGATTAAAATAATTTGGTATTTGATATGCAATAAGGTTAAAAACCATTGAATATTAAAAAGTCATCATTATTTACAATGTGAGTTTATTTACCATTAGTATTTTAATTTAAAAGATATATTTATGAATTTTATAATTTTAATTTGATGAAATTAACTTCAATTTTAAATTGATAATGTAAAAATTATATTTTTTTGATTTTTTGAGATTTTTTATGAAAAAAAAAAATTGACTTTTGGGGAAATAGTGAAAAATATTGATTTTATAAATACTATAATTTTTATAAAATAATTTTGAGATAAGAATAAATTATAAATGTATAAAACCTTTTTCTAAAAGAATTAATTTATTAATTAAAATAAATTTTTTAAAATCATTACATTGAATTTGGGAACTCATGATTGACTAAATGAAACATTAGTAGTATTTTAATCAAATAAAAAATATATTTATATCTTTTCATTTAATTAAGTTGATAGATAGTTATAATAAATTTTTATTTTATTTAAATTTATAATACCATTTCTTTTTTAACAATAAACTAATAAGAGTAACTAGGAGAAATTCTATAAAATATTTTGGTGTAAAATCTTTTCTATGCTTAAAAGGCAATTTTCTAGAAACAATTTTAATTGCATTTCACATTATTGTATTAAAATTATTTTTTCCCACTTATAGTAGCTGAATGTTTAAAAATGGGATACATAGTTGAAATCAAAATATTAATATTATTTAATTAGTGCCATTTTATTTTTCTTCATAATAAATAGCTACTATGGTAAATGTTTGTCATAATGTTAAAGGTTAATAGGGTTAATTAGGGGGTTAGACTAATAAATAAGACAAAAAATATCTATAAAACTGAATAAATATGAATTTATTAATATATTAGGACCTATAATTATACAAAATTCTAAATTGGACTAAATTTTGTTACTTTATATGAGAAATACTTTTACTATATTTAAAAGTTCTTAATATTTACAAGGGTGTCAGTCATCTCACTTATAAAGGGAACCTCCTCTCCTCTTTAATAGAGACACTTTGAGAAATTTTTTATTTAAAAATATCTTTTCCAAACACATTACCATAATACTTATCCACATACTAACCATATTTTTATTACTAGAAGTTCAATCCAACAAGGCTTAAAGTACCAGACCAAGGAAGATATCAATGGAGGAGGAGTAAGTATTAACCAACTTTTTTTATGTTTATTTCAATTTATACCTCTTGAAAAATATATTATAACTATCATAAAATAATAAAATTATCATATTTAATATAATAAAATTTTATTATGATTATTAAAAAACTATTTTTTT
Organism: Viscum album; assembly: GCA_963277665.1. NCBI lineage: Eukaryota > Viridiplantae > Streptophyta > Magnoliopsida > Santalales > Viscaceae > Viscum > Viscum album. Next base: position 2,015,543,551 of record OY728157.1, read on the forward strand.
TCCACCCTTCAATCTTATGGATAATGAAAATATCACTCGTGAATATGGGAAAATTATCTCCTCTAAGGAATGACGTATTTAATTATTCATCAGGGACTCACATAGTTGTTTATAAAAATGTAATTGAAAAATATATATTATATTTATGAAATAATTATTAATTTTTAATGATAATACATTATATACATTTTTTATATCCTATCAATTGGAAAATGGAAACATCTCTTATGTGTGTGTGTAGACTACCACCTCTATGAATGACAAATTTAATTTTTCATTACCATATTAAATATATGGTATTAAAGATATATTTGATTAAAAAATATTATTTTTATAATATTATTAAGATTTTATAATGTTAAACCTTTGACTAATTTTTTTTCTTTCCATCCATTGGAAAAATGAAAATGCTGCTCATGTGTACGTGAAAACTACCACCTCTATGAAGCAATGTATTTCATTTTTCATGAATTACTTAGATGGATGGTTTTATATATATATATATATATTAAATATATAAAAATTATAGTAATATAATTTTCAATATTATAAGGTTGATTGAACCAATACATCATTGACCATGTTCAACCTATCTAATCTCTTTTAAAGGTTTATGGTCGAACTTACTCAAAACAATTGATGTGAACTTAATTGATTTAGAAAATAAAATAAAATAGTAGTAAAATAAATAAATGGAATAATAATAATTTAATGAAAATTTAAAAAAATATAAAACCATTATAATATTAATATAATTTTATAATTTATTAATGTAAAAGATTTATGTGGTGTGTTAGTGTATGTGGTAAGGGGTTTCTTTTCTCAATTAACTTTCTTGAAGACTTATTCCATTTTCACCACATGTTTTCATCTATGTGGTGTATAAAATATCATATGGATTTATGTTGTCATTAAATTATTTAAATTAATGTGGTTTAAAAATCTATTTCATGTTCTCTCCTTCAATATCCTTTTCTTCAAAAGTTGTCAAAGTGGTAAGGTTTTTTTCTTTCAAATTTTGTTTTAATTATTTTAAAATGTTTTTGATTAATGTCCATTTTCTTATATATATTTTAATAATGTTCATATTTATACATAAAATTATTTTATTGTTCATTCTAAAATACTTTTTACTTTATTGAAAAAGGTCTAAAAAATAATCTTATGATTTTATGTATGAACCTTTTTGAGATTATTATAAAGGTGGGAAATTAATGATTTCTTTAAAGTTTAATAGAAGAAAAAATTTCCCCATTATCATAGATTTTATTCACTGACATGATTTCAGTAAAATTTTACTAGATTTTAAAATAGAATCCTTTCTATTTTTCTTGGAATTTTAAGTTTCAAAACTTTTTCAAAAGAAAAAGGATATTTCTTCTCATTTTTATAAGATAACTAGAAATTATTTTTCTTATGGGTTCAGATGAGTTTTTCAAGGGTTTTATGATGAAACATTAGAGATAATATTTTTTTTATTTTAACACATGTTACCCTTGATTTATTTATAGAATTAAAGATTTGGGAGTAAAACCAAAACCTTAAAAAACATTGTCCATTATGTGATAGGTGGGTATGCTAATGCCTATCAATGAATTGGGTAATGTGGATAGATTTAACTAATATGTTACTTATATGAAGTGGATAGATTAAAATATGACATTACTCATATAAAGTGTATGGAGATAACTTGTGATAAGTTAATCATATAAATTAGACATGGTTAACTTGTGATAAGTTACTCTTATGAAGTTATAGAGTTAACTACTATAAGTTACTCCTAATATACTGTTGTAATTTTCCCCTTTGGTTAATACATGATACAAATAATAATCCTCAAGATAAATACATAGATTTTCTATAATTTTTATGAGTTTTACTAGAAATATTATAATTTCAGGAGGTATATAAATTTTTGTATGCTTTTTTTATCATAAAAGGTGAAACGTTTGTTTTTTTAAGGAAAACGTTTTCATGTGTTATTGTGATTTCTTAAGAAACTATCATGGTTATAAGTTTTTCATTTATTCTTACTAATTTTTTTTGTCAAAATAATTGGGTAATAAAGTTGAGTTCGTGAGTATGTAAATTATTACATGATCTTATTGTTTGTTTTTTTAAAATGAAAACAATGCTATGGTTTTTTACAATTTTATAAAGGGATAGATGGTTTTCCTTTATTTTTATATATCCCTTTATGAGATTTTTTTCATCATCCCATGTTTTTGAATTTTTTCATAGGTAATAAGGATGTATAATAACAATAAAATAGTGAATGGTGACATGTATTGAATGAAGAAAATGTGTCTTAAATAAACCATGAGTGTGAACATAAGAACCTATTTTTGTGGAAAAAATGTACATAGTGTGGAAGTGTCCACTTTGTTATGTAATGGTTCTCTTAATTCTATAAAACTACAATGCTAAAATATATTATAAATGAAATAAATTACAACCATTGATATAAAATTTTTAATTGTGGGATTTTTTGTTACATGGAGATATATTTAGTATCTGTGATAGATTTTAGATAAATTTAGAGGTTATGGTGATATTAAGGAATGAAATATTAATTAATGATTTTGAGAGAAAATAATTACTCTAAGGATTTCCTTATTTCTTAACCTAATTTATGTTAATTTAATAATTTTTTCAATTGAGTTAAATGGGTGAATTATGTTGGAAGAAAACATTAAGACTATATCTTTCTGAATTGGTAACCTAAAATGGTTGGAGTTGGTGTTAATTATTTTTGGTTCGGTTAACTCAGTTAACACTAACTATAAATAGAGATACCCATGAATGACCATATTTGATATAATAGAATAATTAAATAGTATATTATTTCATGTGACAAAATCCACTATAATTTCGGGGAACATTAAAGCTAGTGGTGGAAGATGAACTGATAAATTCAATGAAAAACGTTTTTTAAGTGTTGATTTTTTCAGAGAATTAGAATGTAACTCTTACCATTTACCACCTTGAAGGTGAAGGTGACCAGTGAGGGTTTTTAGAAAAGAATACTTAATATAATAATTATATTTATACTATTTAGTGAGAGTTATTTAAGGATATCGTTATTGTGAAATATTTCCCTAAAGTGCTATGTCTTAGTATATAGAGAATATTTCTAGAGTTAAAACAAAATTATGATGTCTTAGTAGATATTAGTGAAAACAATTTAATATATTTGATAAGTAATCGCTAAATTTTATTCTAATATACGAAAATTTATTTATTTTAATTACTTTTTTAAACATGTTTAAAAGGTACCTAGTTACTCATGAATTTATATATTATCAAGAAATATTTCAATGTGATAAGAAGGATAATATTAAGTTTAATAACTCATTGTGTCCCATAACAACAATTATAAGAATAGAAAAATGTTTCAAGTGATGGGGTAATAATATATAAGAGAATGTGAAGGAAAATTCCTCACATAATATAATTTTGTTAGGAATCATTCTCAAGAGTGTCTAGTGAGATTAGGTAAGTGTTATCAATGCAGTTACAGGAGACATTTTACCTGTTACAATAATGAAATGAACATTGGTAGTGGCTATACATGTAATGTTAAGAAATAATTGAATTTGTTTATTATAATGAGATGATAAATTATAACAAAGCTTGATTAAAGACAAAGGAAGGAACTATTAATTAAATATAAAATGAAGGATGTACTGAGGAATAATAAAAAAAATATTGGTTAAATGTTTATAAAATAAGATTGATGATTTAAGGATATATATATAGGGTTTAAATAGTTATGATGTAAATGTATGTTTTTTAGGATTCATTATCATTAAGAATGATTATATGTTAAAACTTATTGATACTATTTTTAGGTATTATATGATTGTATTCAAAATTTATTAATGATATTTTGGGATATTTTAATTATGTTTTAAGAACAATTCATGATTGAACTATAAATGAATGTATAGATTGATATGATCACTATTTTTTAGGTAATTATGGTTTATTCAGATAAAGGATTTTATGGATAATTTTTTCTGGAATGATTTATGTTAAAATTTGGGTGTTATTTTTGAGTATTTAGAGATTAATATAGTTTTGCATCATATGAATGTTTATTCATATTGAATTTTATCTTAAATTGTGTTAATTTTTTTTGTTTTTGTTAATGTATTGAAACATGTGGAATAATGTTTCATCCTTCTATGGATCTTATGATATGTTATAAGATAATATTAGGGATTAAAAAATTTAAAAAATTAACATTTTTAATTATTTTTTTGAATACAATATGAATTAGTGGTGAAAAAATACTTGAAACACTACTAAATGATGAAATTTCACTTATAAAATATAAATTAGTCAAGTATGTATATTCTATAAAATTCATTAACTTAGGTGTAAAATAATTCCACAATCGAGTAAAGATAAATATTAATATATTGATACTCATATAGAATATATCTCTTAGCTATTATGTTATTATTTTTGAAACTCATTAAAATGTATGAGTCTTATAAAGATACGAACATATTTTTGGGAACATTTAATTAATAAATATCATGTTTCCTAGTAGGGACCTATAAATTAATTATCATGATAAAATTAACATCTAGTTTTATTGAAGTTATCATGATTCACACATTTTGGTAACATAAAAAAATTGCGAGGATGAAATTTATTTTAATGGGGGGGATATAACGCCATGTGATTTTAGCATATATTACTTTAGGTAAATATATTGTTGAATGGCGTCAGATATAAGAAAAAATGAACTAAATTGTATAATATTATATTAAATTTAAATTTAAACCTCAATAAATTATGAATATGGGATGTGAAAATAAATAAATTTCCACCCTTTGGTAAATGATATGAAATAATCTTAAAAACCCTAAAAGTTTAAAAGGATCATTTCTCTATAAAAGTCATTTTTTCTTTATATTATGTATTTTTATTTCAAATATAATTTTTATAATTTTGAATTTTATTTCTATGAAATGAACAAAAAATTTTAAATTATAATTTTCATACTATATTTGTATGATTTTTTGTAATTTTTGGGAAATTTCCCTGAAAAGGTTAATTTTTGGTTGAATAGTTGAAAATTCTAATTTTATAAATATTTTAACTTTTATGAAAATATTATGGAATAAAAATTTTTTTAAAAACCTAATAATTTTTTAAACCAAATATTTATTTAATAATTATAATAAATCATTTAAAATATCATGTTGAATTTTTTAACCCATTATTGACCTTTCGTAACATAAGATGTATTTTCATGTAATAAAAAACAGTTTATGGTTATTTGATATCAATTATGTGTATAGAAGGTTAAAATTGGTTTTTCATTGATATAAATGTATAATAAAATTAATTAATTTAATTATAAATACATAAAATTTATGAGGACCAATTCTACACATGATTTAGTTTTAAAATCTTTTTTATTCTTAAAAAAATAAATTTTCTAAACATTGTTTTCATTGTGTTACAAGTATGTATATTAAAAATATTTTTTTTCTGCCTATAGAAATTGAATATTTTAAAATGTATTAAATATTTTTAATAATAATATTAATATTATTTACAAATTTACATTTCAATTTTATTCTCATTGAGTAGATACCATGGTAAACATTTTTCATCATGGTAAAGGCTAAAGGGGTTAATAATGGGGATAAAATAATTAATAAGGATTAAATTGTCTCTGAAACATATCTAAATTTGATTGTAATATTGGATTTTGAGATTAAATTATCCTATATTCTAAATTTTACTAAATTTTATCCACATTCCCTGAAAAATATATTAATTTATATTTAAAAGTACTTAATATTTACAAGGGTTCAAATCCTCTTACTTATAAAAGGGAATATCCTCTCTTATTTTCTCCAAACACATTGATCACTTTATACTAACCAATATATGACCAAATTAATTTCCAAAATACCTTACCCATTTCCTAGAGGTCCTGGTCTCACTAAAATATCACACCAATAAAGATTAATGTGTAGGGAATGGGAAAATATCTAAGGAGGAGATATAAGTCTTAACCAAAATATTTTAAGATTATTTCTTCTTATAACTACATAAAATATAATATTACCATAAAAAATAATTAAATAATTATATTTAATTTAATTACATTTTTTTATCATTATGGAACAACCATTTTCTACTTCCTTTCTATCATAGGAAAAAATAAAATGTCGCTCGTGCGTACAGACGGACTACTGGCTCCATGAAGCAATGCATTATATTTATCATCGCTACCTAAAATGAATGTTTATAAATATGAAATTGATAAATATATATGATATTGTAACATAATTATGATTATTTAAAATTAATATATTATCTATCTTCTTCACGTCCCATCCATTGAAATATAAAAAATTCACTCATGCATATTTTCAAACTACCACCTCTATGAATGATGCACTTATTTTTTCATTATTGTCTCACATGGCCAAAAAAAGTGTTGATTTAATGAATAAATATTATTTTTATAATATGTTCTTGATTATGTAAAGGTAAATATTTATCTTTATTATTTCCATTTCATCTATTTGAAAAATGAAAACTTCGCTCATGTGTACATATAGTATACAACCTCTATGAAATGATATATTTCATTTTTCATAAAAAACATACTTCTATGGATATAAAGGTATATTTAATGTATAAAAAATATAATTATAACAAGTTTATGATTCTCTATATGAAGGATACATGACCCCTATGGATTTAGTCAACCTACCAAATCTGTTTGAAAGGTTAAAGACTAAATTACCTAAACAATCCTAATGTGAACTTAGTTGATTTAGTAACTAAAATGAACATGGAAATAAATAAAATAAAAAGAATAATAATAAATTAATGAAAATTATTTTTTGAACTAAATTAGATAATTAATGTAATTTTATTATTCCTGAAAATAAAATATGTATGTGGTGAGTTAGGGCATGAGATAAGGGATTTCTTGCCTCAATTTTGTTTCTTTAAAATTTATAAAAAATCACCATTTTTTATGGTCTATAAACTATAATATAGATTTATTTCAACATTAATTTATGGGAATCTATATTTTTAAAATCCATTTCAATTTCTCACCTCCATTTTTCTTTTTCATCAAAAGTTACCAAAGTGGGAATATATTTTTCCTTAAATCATTATTTTAAATGTTTTAAAATCATTCTCTTCGATATCCATGTTATTTTAAATATTTCAAGAATGTTATTTTTTCAATATAAATAATTATTATAATTAATTTGAAACATCTTTTTTACTTTCTTTAAAATGTTTTAAAAGTTACTTTTAACGCTTTCTATATGACTAATTTTGTATATTTTTCATAAAATTATGAAAAATTAATGTTTTTTAATAGTTACCACATGAATGAATTATTCTTAAATATTACCTATAATTTGATATTAATCTTCCTTTAAAATTTTCAACATATCTTAAATAAGAATACTTTTCCCAATTCTCTATAAATTTTTTATTTTTCAATGTTTTCAATTGATAAATGTATTTCTTCTGATTTTTTAATGAGATAACTAAATGTTTTTTTTATTACAAGATTAAAAGATATTTTCATTTTTTTAATTTTGAAAAATAAATGATAATAAATGTTTGGATTTTAAGATATTATTCCTGTAGATTATTTATGTTAGTAGGTATTTGGTATTGAACCCAAACACTTATGGTACATTTTCCATTATGTGAAAGTTGGCACTACAAAAGCCCTCCAATACAATGGTTAATGTGAGAAGTGTTAAATAGTAAGTTACACCTTTAAAGTTTATAGAGATAACCAGTAAGTTAATATAATGATTTGTATCAAGATAAATTGTGATAAGTTACTTCTATTGAGTAGATGGGGTTATCTAGGGATAATTTTCTCTGATGAAGTGATAGAGTTAACTTATATAAGTTACTCCATAAATAATGTTGGAATTTTCTTATTAAGGGATTTCACAATGAAAATACGATACGTAAAGATAAATTAATGGTTTTATATTAATTATATGATCTTTAATTGAAATATTATGATTTCATTTGGTATATAAATTATTTTATAAAAGGTTTTTACCCTATAAAAGGTGAAATATTTTTATTTAAATAAACATTTTCATGATCTCTTATATTTTCTCAACAAAATATCATGGTTATAGATTTTACTTTATTATTTATACAAAATGTTAATTGAAATTATTTGGGAAATAAAGTTGAGTTCATGTTTAATTAAATGATTATTTCATCCCTAATTTTATTTTTTAAAAAGGAAATCTTCCCTATGAATGTTCATGTTTTCAAACAGGGATAAACAATTTTCCATCATTTTATATCCCTTTCGATTTGTTTTTATCATATAACACTTTTAAATGCTTTAAAAAAATTAATGATGTATAGTAATAATATAAAGGTCAATGGTGGCACATATTGGGTAAAAACAAGTTTCATAAATGATACATGAGTGCAAAAATAATACTATATTTTTGTGGAAAAAATGTAGTATGTGGGTAAGTGTACACTTTTTTATGTAATGGTTATCCTAATTACCAAAAAATGTACACCTAAAATATCCTAGAAATGTATTAAAGAAAAAACCCACCCACAAATCATTTAATTGTGGACCTTTTAAGTTACATGGTGTTAAACAGTCCTTGAGAACTTGTGCATTATATGAAATTCCCCTAGGGTTGTAATTTTTCCTCCACATATTCTTTCCCTTTTCTATGTCAGCAAAAGTTAATAATGGAAGAATATATCTTAATAAAAAAACAATTTAATAAATTTAGAATAAAATAAATCCAATAAGAAAAACATATTCTTTGATACCCATAGTTATGCAAAAAAGTGTCTCTACTGAGAGATTCCCTAAGGGGGAAAAATCAAGGTATGAGACTTATTCTGACTTAATCACATAGTCCTCAAATCTCACCACCCTAAACGATAATGAAATCATTACTAGTAGGGTAACTCTTAAGTTATTTTTAGATGATAGTCTAATTATTAATTTTTCATCATTATTTTAATCTAATTTGTTTAATGATTACATGTCCCACACACACCAATTTCAGTCTTACAAAAAGTAAATAAAGAATCCACACAAGACACATGGATTTTAAATCATTAAATAACAATATATTAATACAATAAGTATTAATTGATAGTGTGCTTCTGTAATAGTATCCATAAAATAAGTTTTAGTGGTGGGTTTAGGCTAGGATACTCTAATCTTAGGATCATTCCCAATATAAGGGTCTCTTTTTCACTCCTCTCTTAAGGATCAATGCTCAAGAAAGGAAATAATGTTCTCCTACAAGAAAATACAACAAAAATATACTCAATTTTTAATTAGATTTTTTAAAGGTTATCATTGATCTCCATATACTATTTTTCCATCAAAATAATTTTCTAAACAAACATATAACAACAACATCACCTTCCATGAGATATCATTTATACCTAAGCTTCCTTATCTGGAATGACCTTTAAATATTTTCAATGATTTGTTCATTATTTTCCTCTACCTTAGACAGATAATTTTATTTCTTCTTTTATATTTCAATCAAGTTCTTCTTTCAACTCCTTACACATTGGAAATCACCACATGATTATAGAGATAAATGATATCTCCTTAATTATAGATTTCAAGAATAATATTTTCTTTATTCAAGAAAATTTATCAATGTTTACTTTAATAAAAATATAAAATTATCCATGAATATTATTGGAAAAATATTATAATTATGTTATTAAAATTTGATCCAAATTCACCAATTAAAACCGTTGATATCCCTTTTAAAATATAGGATATTTAAAATATAGAGATATGTTGACTCGACTTCTTTACTAATTAATCATTAACATCGTAGTGTGATCCCCATTTAAATTTGAAACCTATAACCTTAGATCCATTCTTATTAAATACCTTCATGAAATGGCACATTCCTTTGCAAATTTTAATTATTAATGTCCAAATTTCCCAACTCACACCCAAAAAAACATGTCATAGAGAAAATCTCCCAGTTCTCCTCTGAATCATTATGTATAGCATAGTTACCTTAATATTAGTGATTCCACCATATATTAAAACATTATCACCCTTATATATTATTTATTTATGAAATGAACTTCTTTCATGGTGTGGGAATCTATAAAAAGGAAAAACTACTAGAATTGGCCTATAAGACTTCATGGTGTAGTGTCTTCTCCCATGATATAATGTCCTCATTTTAATCTTCCAAATGTCAATTTCAATCATATGTATAACCCAATATACTTTTATCCTCCTCTACCTATGGAATGGACATCTAGGATACGATATACTTTACTAACATGTGTGAACGCCTATTCTTCATGATGAAACCATATAGGCTAATAAATATTCACTCTTACATAATATAACTTTTATAGTGTGAATTACTTTTATTGAACAAGTTTCATCATAATATTTATTCATTTGTAGAGAAACACAATATATTAATAATATCGGAGATATAATCATTACCCATTATAAACATAACAACATCTTTAATGTAATTAATCAACTTCCACAATACTCACCTCTAAAGTAGGTTAATACAATGTAGCTCTATTAAGGATTGACATAACTCATTACATCGTGGTATGAAAACATTTAATCTTTTACATATTTTATTTAAAACTATAGATCCTCAACCTCAACTTTCATAGATTCTTATTCAATCATTTGTCTGTCTAATGTGGCATTTCCATTTCTCTCATGACATAATAAATTTTCCAAAACCAAAACAATAATATAACATTGAGCCCACTATAACCTGCTCCATTGAGTTATAAAGTGATAATTGTCCTATATATAGAACTTTCACAACTTATTTCAAACCCATTAGTTAGGTAAACTTCATTAATAGCTCAATGATTTTCTAATAATAAATCTATCAACAACTTCAGATTATTCCTCTTTACTAGGATTAGAAGCATACAAGGTGGTTGACAATAAATCTAACACTAAATCTATTTCTCAATTAGATATTAACAAATATAATTTAAAACTTAAATGTTATAAAAGATTATTTGATAAGTTTATTATACTTTTACTGTCACACCCAATCATTAATAAATATGTGACTTACAATCACATGTATTGAAGTTACAACATCATTTAAATCATTTGATTTGTTTCTTTTGATTCCAAAATATACTCTAATTTAATAATACATAAATTGATATGATTATAATTATTGGTTTAATAAGAAACAAACCTACTCTAATTAATTATATACCTTTACAATTATATTTATAATATTTCATTACACTTATACATTTTTATTTAAAAATCATAATGATGTAATGATTTATTATTTTCAAAACTCAATCTATACATAAGAGTTTTATTGAATTAACTCAGGTTCTTATTTGATTCAATAATATGTAACTCCTTTGGGTTTCTTTTAATTGATGAAAAAAGTGTAATAGAAAAAAACAATTAGTTTTAATGATCTCAAGTAATGTAGGATTCCAATCAACCTTAAAAAAATCCACTAATTGATGCTCCATCCTTATTCACCCTTGTAAAATTTAGTATTAATAGAAATAAGTGTAGATACCACTATTGATTAATCTATTTTGATTAATCTCAGCAACACATGTGCAAAATTTTCTTATGAAATAAAGATGAAATCTACTATTTTCAAAACATATAAACCTAATAAAAATATCACATCACTGACAGCCAATATTTATGTGTTTTCTCATTTGGGATGAAAATTACTCATAATCCATCACTCTATTCCTATTAAAAATTATTTCCTCGAAATATAAAATCATAATGTATTTATTTTTTTAACATTAAAATATATATTTTTATTAAACATAATTTTATAAAAACATGAAACTCTTCAAGATGTTGTATAACTTGGAATACCATTCTTGAGGCTCTTATTTATGTCCATTGAAAACTTTCTTCAATATATATTCTTAATAACCATCATCATTAAGAATAAATCCCAATTGTTGTTCAATATAAAACTCCAATTCAATATATACTTTTAATAATGATTAATTTATATCTATTTAAATTAATTTTTAGTTTCATTGTGATAAATCATAAGAAAATCACATTTATTTTAACAATTTGAATGGTAAAAATTCTAAAAAAATTTAATACCCTTAATTTGAGAGTTATATTTATAAATTAGATGAGTTTTGTTGAGTTCTACTTATCCCTTATCATTGATTTTATTTTGGAAAAACCAACTTTTCCCAATAAAATTATTATATTTGAGATAAGTCACTCACTCCACTGTTTTATTTTCCTTAGTCTAATTTAACTCATTCTCCATAACAGAAATTCAATAATTTTGTTTCAATTATTATTCAACAATCAATGATTTAACCTAATAAAGTAGTCTTATATTATTTTAATTTCAAGAAGTTATTAAGTTTTGAACTCCTATTCCACTATATTTAACATTTTTTTTGGATAAACATATTTTCTATATCTTGAGAACTTATATCCTTCTTGTTTTAGAACATCTTCATGACTATATATTTATGAATCATTTTGAACATTTTGAAAACCTTCCGGTATAATTGAATTTAACCCATATTGATCATTATCCTCTCCATAATTTATCTCAATATCATCATTAGTATAAAATTATTTTAATGAAATACCATGACATTAAATGATAATAACATCATATATTCCAATTATATTTTTTGTTTTTTGTTACGACACCAAAAAATTCATCCTCCAAGTGCATAAATAAGAAATATCCAATTTTCAGCTCATTCATAAAATATTCCCTAATGTCTTCTTTTTATATTAATGTATCATGGGCTTCCAAAGACTCTTAATATAATTTCCCAAATAAAATCACTTTAAACTAGTATGTAGACTATTTCACCACATGAACTCAAGTGTTCCTCCCCATACGCTAGAGGCTACTAACTAGTAGTGGGGGTCTAAGATGACATAGTGGGGGGACTATATTCCCATATTAGATTACAAAATAATAATTAATAAATAAATACCATCCATGATAGTAAAAAATAATATTACATAGAATTAAATATATATCCAATAATAATATATGAAATGAAATATAGGCCTGAATAGTCATGCTATACATAAAACAATCCTCTCAATGGGCCGGTCATAGGTACAAACTAGAATAAAATATGAATAAAAAAGGGATTGAATACCACTTCAAGTTGAACCTCTTTTGGTCTCTATATTCCAACCAAGATACCCTTATTGAAAATTTCAACTCTGGAATCATCATAAACAAGATCCTATAATAAACAAGTAAAAGTTTCTCGGGTACCCATGTGCAATGGCGGACTGATCAGGGTGTGAGTACAACATAGTAGGTCACCACCAACAGTGTCTAAATAAATTCAGTATGAATATATAATTAATTCAATAGTATGATAAAATAAGGGGAATTAATTCATTAGTTAATAAAAACCTCAAATAAACCTACTAAACCTTGAGCTCCAAGATGACACATGGGGTCATCAGAACCAGCTTAGAATCCTTACTAAATTAACTTACTAAGCATTGGATCCTCCTACATTATGACGAATTACCTAAAATACTCATGAAAAATCATGATTTAGGACTAATTTCTATTATTATGTCTCCTGCATTAGGATGAATCACTGATATCATATCAATCCGTGAAAACATTTATCATTATTCAAATGTTATGCATGGTTGGTCAATTAATTTCGTTATTAATTAAGATGAAATTTTATATCACTTTGTGGGTTATCATACCTAGGAGGATCCTCAAAAGGTAAGTATCAAGTAACTTGAAACCTTATCCAACTGGTAGATTCTCTTACATCATAATGAATCAATGATGGTATGCATTGAGTATCCTGGCATCTTATCTAACTAGTGGAATCTGCCATGTTAGGACAAATCACCAGTGATATGCTTTGAGTGACTCGATATATCAGCCAACTAGTGGATTCACCTATGTAATAATGTACTATCAATGGTAACAATAAGGTAACTGGACACATATAAGTCATCAAGGATAATTCATTAGTTTACTGATTAAACTTCCATTTATTCTCAACTGGTGAATTCTCCTACATCAGGATAATTCATCAAAGCCATTTCATTCTATATTAACGATCATTTTATTTCACATGTTACCCATATTCGTATGTTTAAGATAATTCTCAACAATTGCCTTTTAATCAAGGGTTGAAACACCTCTCGGTTGATCTCAAGTCTCAGTCACAACACTAAGATACCCAACACTATCTTTGGGAGGTCTAGGCATATTAATTATCATCAAGGAAGTGGATTGAAAATTTAGTTAGGACACATATATGATATGTTGATGTGATCACATATATTACACACTCAAGAAAAAATGAAAAAGTCATCAGGGATTTGTTCTAGCCACCTACCTCAAATGGAGTTAACTCAAACCCATGAAAATAATAATGAAATAGTTTGCATCACCCATGTCATACTGGCCTTCCTAAAATTCCATGAGTTATTATCTCATGACCAATCATCCCAAATAATTAATTATAACTAAATTATAATTAATTAAAATATATTAAAAAGGAACCTTGAATCCAACGGTGAAGTAAAGACATACTGAGAGATTTACCAGATGTCACTTCCTAGCATGATCATCAACTATCCATCCGTGAAATGTAGAATATGATCATACAACGCCAATCTAGGTAAAATATCTATCACATTACAATATAATAATAACCATTTTAATATAATTAAATTAAAAAACATAAAAAGAGAAACCAAATGGTGATCCTTCATCAAATTACCCTTTAACAACATGCATTAAACAACATGAGATGCCCTCTCAAGATACGGATCTAAGATATCTTCATCCATGGACAATCCTTGATGATATTATGTATTTCATTATACAATTTCTTAAATGAAATAAATGAATGAATATAAGATGAATTATATTTCAAAGATAATTTGAAATGTTGAGATATTAAAAAGGATTTAAATCCCTAAGAGGAATATATCTCAATGAAAAACTCTCTAATCATTGGAGGGATGATAATAAAAGAGATCTTAGAATCCAATACCTCCCTCTCTTGTCACATATTTTATAATAGGTTCAAAGGAATCAATTTATAGTGTTTCAAAAATTAACTTGTAACTTTAAAACATCTTTCAAACTATCTAGGGATGGTTCATGATTTTAAACATGATTTCACATTTTAATTTCATGAAAAAAAACCTTTATTGGACCTCAACATCCAGTATCAGAGTGTGAAAAAATGTGCAACACTGTGAAATACGGGGCCTAGTCTTTGAGGAAAGTTTTCACTATAACACCCTCTGGGACACTGCATGAAACTATATCACATCATTAATTACATATTCATAATGTGAATCAGGCATTGATGTGCTTTTAAGTTACCCCTGACTCCTAAATACTCCTCTATCTTCTTTTTAAACCTCGTGTCATAACCTGAACATTTAACCTCATCTAACAACACAATTTTTAAATTCATAAATATTCAGAACCTTGTAATGATTTATGGTTATCAAATCATACTGGCCACTAGGTATACAAATAAAATTTCCACTGAAATTCTCAACTGGTTCAGATGTGGGTTTTTATAATCTCTCTAACATAAAACTTCACATCCTCAAGAAGTTTTGTGGATATTTACTAGATAAACCCGACCATAAAAGGTTTAAAACTTATGTTCACCCTCTATATTATTCTCCAGGGAAACAAAATACACATGACTCTAGACATGAGGAACCTTATTTAACCTAACTTGACTCACCAATAATATATATCAATGAAAACCTTGATGGTGTTTCCCAACACTCATATATTTTAAAACAACATTATTTCAAGATCCAACTCCTCATCCAACTTATGATTCTATCTACCATAGATCTAAATTTCAAATTCTAATTCCATGGAATGGTGTTATACACTATAATAATTTCCTAAAAAACAAATCCCCAATAGTCCAATGACCTGATTGACATGGTTTCTGTCTCTACATTCCCAAACATGAAAAAAAACACCAACTAGATTTGGCACCATATATCATCTTTGATTCTTATTCGAATAGACAAGTTACCAAAACCCATTCACAAGGATAAAATACACCAAAATTTCCTCCAAAGGTCTTAACCAAGCCTTAGAATACACATATCATATTCAAAATGATGTATCTATACCATGGAACAAACATCCCTAGCTTTCTGGATCACTTCACCCAAAGCAACATCTTCAATATATTACATCACATGTTTCCCCCCTGAAACATGTTATGTAATATTTCATCACGTGATTAAACTCAAGAACCATGTGATGAATCAAAAATTAACCCCTTGAAGAAAATTATAAAATAGTTATTCATCACCTAATGAAAATGGAAAATCATGGATCACCCCATAAAACATGTCACAAAATAGGAATCACCCCACAAAACTCAATGAGTCTAATGTCACCAGAACTAGGATCAAATTACAAATCAAGTTCATTATCAATTCCTATAATGAATGATGTTAGAAAATAGCTTCATGTGTCTGAATTTTCTTGCCCCTTAAAACAAACTATAATCAAACCATAGGCACTCAAGGTACATCCATTAGAAATTAACCAAGGCATTACCATTCTATTTATAGAAACTCAACAACACCTTTCATTCATCGATCCCTTGACCCAAAACATCTACAAATAGGTAACCCAAAATCAATGAGTATATGTACATTTGAATTACCATAGGAGGTTTGGGACATGCAACTTATCCCAAAAAAACCACCCACAAGGTGTCCAAAGGATATGCACCTAGGCCATATTGACCCACTCATGTCACTGCACATATTGTTCATAAGGATCACATCATCACTTTCCTCATATCTAAGAATTTCACCATAGATTAAAAATACCTTCCATAAATATAATAATCCACATACATGTAGTTCTAGATGAGTAGAATACCACCGTACACTCATACATGAAAACATTGTATGATCATTTTTGACACTTTAATAAATTGTGCCTCTATTGTCGGTGAGATCACACCCTATTAGGATTATATGTCACATAAATAATATGTATATAATAAGATGAATGAGATTCCTCTTCCCTATACATGACATGATTCAAAATTGACACACTAACCTCCTTCCAATATTCCAATAACTTGATATTAATCATAAATAAGAACATCCAAACCATACGTGCATCACCCAAGGAGAAAATAAAATACAACTATAACAATGAAAATCAGAACAACATCCCCAAACCCTAGTAACCCAAAATTTTTACCGAAATAGGTTTTTATAATGCACCAACCCGGTGTCTACCATTGGCTCTCTCACCTTCCTATATATCTAGTTTACCAGACCCCAAATAGTAAAGAAACGTAAAATACAACCTTTGATACACCTTTATAACATCCTATCCCAATTCAATTTACAATAGTAGTTGTGCCATATCATCACATGACATTAGGTGTGACACCCCATATACTTGTGACTATCCACTGATAATGGGGGTCTAAGATGATATTGAGGGGAGACTATACCACCATCTCAAATTATATAAAAATAATTTATAACCAAACATAATTCATGAAAGTAAACAACCAAAGTATTTAGAAATAAATATACATCCAATAATAATATAATAAATTAAATATAGGCCCAAAAAACTATGATATACATACACCAATCCTCACATTGGGCCAACCACAGATTCAAATAAAAAAATAAGAATAAAACAAAAATGCATCAATGCTTCTCCATGACGAACCTCAACCAATGACTTGTTGAAAATTGAGCTATCCTAGTTGACCATGATAACCTAGTATTCATTCAAAGCAAGTTCCTATAATAAAAATTTATAAGTTTCTTGGGTGGCCATGTGCAACGGTGTCATAAACTGGGTGTGAGTAAAACATAGTAGGCCTCCTCCAACAGTGTCTAAAAAAATATAGTTTGAATAGATAGTGAATAAAATAGAATTGTAAAATAGGGGAATTAGTTCATAAGATAAAACTGAACATTAAAAAATCTATTGACCCTCAATCTCCATATTGACACTTAGGTTTATCCAAACATACTTCAATACCATGTAAGATACCTCTATTTAGTTTTGTATTCTTTTATATAAGGAAGGATCATCTATACCACTAGTGTAATCTCTTTCATCATGTTGAATTTCTAGTATCATGCCTCAAGTAACTCTATGTCTCACCAGCATTCATCAAGTGGTGGATCCTCTTTCTTAGGACAGAACACCCATGTAGTTGATTGATTCTCATACTAGGATGAGTCACCCATATCATTTCACAAGAATCCACATCACTGGGATCCATATTTACATCACCATGTTCGAGTCTCTTATGTTTTCCAATGTGAACATTACCATGGGGAATATAACCATCTCACTGTTCTTTATGAATGCATTACCATACTAAAGTCACTTACATATTTCATTAGAAAATGTCCACATAGTGTATAGTGACCAATAACACTTGTATCCATGCACACATTACCATGGTTGAGTCTCTTATGTGTTCCTATATCACACATCACTAAGGGGAAAGTAACCATGTCAAATCAATTGGTGGATTCTCCTAATTTGGAGAAATCATCGGTATCATGTCTCATGAGACAACAAGGAAATCCCCCCGGCATCATGTCAGTAATCATCAAGTATAAACAAGCCAGGCATATCAGGCATCAACTAGGTCTACATATGATCATAATACAAATTGTTCAATTTATCCAATTACTAATTTTCCAGTCATTTGTTCCCATTTTTTGGGTTCTCCAACATCAAGATGAATCACTGATATCGTATCAATCTAAACTACCATTTATCACTATTCACATGTTATACCAGGTTGGTTAATTTATCCCATTATAAATTAAAATGCATTTTATCTCACTTTTTGGGTCTCCTACATTTGAAGAAACACCAAAGGTAAGCATAAAGTAACTATTCACTTTATCCACCTGGTAGATTCTCTTGCATTAGGATGAATCAACGATGGTATGTGTCGAGTAAAAAAAATATCTCATCCAACTTTTGGATTTTCCTATTTCAATATAAATCATTGGTGATATGAATTGAATGACCGTAAATCTCAACCAAATGGTGGATTATACTATTTCATGACGATTTATCAGTGGTAAGAATCATGTAACAAGACACATATTAGTCATCAAGGTTAATTCATTTGTTTACATATTAACCTATCATTTATTCTCAACTGGTGGATTATACTTCATCGGGATAAATCAAAGGATCTATGTCATTCCATATTACCAAATATATTATTTCATATATTAGTAAAAGTTAAAAAGGTTAAGATAAATCTCAAAATTTCCCACTTGATTAAGGGTTAACACACCTCTTAGGTAGCTACATGTCCTTGTAAAAATTCTAAGGTACCCAATAAGGTCCTTGGGAGGTCTAGGTATATAAATTATTATCAAGGAGGTAAACTTAAATAAAATTTAGTTTGTGTTCATATATTTCTAGTGAGATTACACATATTCCACTTATTAGAAATAAAATGAAATAGGAATCAAATATTTTTTTAGAACACCTACATTAAATAGAGTTAACTATAATCCCAGAAAACCCTAATGATATTGTCTCCATCACCTGAGAATTTTTTGCCTTCCTCAAACACCATGATTTCTTATCTCATTCCCAAACATACAAAATAATTAATTATAACTAAATTATAATTAATTAAATTATAAAAAAGTTACAATTAATTAAATTATAACTAAAGTATAATTAATTAAATTATAACAAGGCACCACGCTTCCAACGACGAACGATAAACATGCTAATAGACTTACCAGATGTCACCTCATATCTATATTCTTGACCAAACATCTATGTAATGTCTAATATGACCATCCGAGAATGATTATGGGAAAATAACTATCCCACAACAAATAGAAAACAACTAATTTAATATAATTAAATTTGAAAATATGATAATAGAAACCAAATGATGTACCATTATTAGGTCACCCTTAAATGACATGAATTCACCAACATGGGATACCCTCTCACTATACATATTCAATATCTCATCATATTTGGAAAATCATTCAAGATTTATTGAATTTTATCATTTGATTTCTTAATCATATTCAAGACACAACCCATAGATGAAAAATATTTTTAAGATAATTGGAAATATTGGGGGATCAGAAATGCTAGAAATCACTAAGTTGAATCCATCAAAATGAATAATGCTTCAATTGGTGGAGGGATGAGATCAGAAGAGCTCTTAAAATCCAAGACCTCCCTCTACCTTCACTTATTTAATAATAGGTTCAAAGGAATGAATTTATAGTTTTTCCATAATAATAATGTCACTTTAAAAACATCCAAAAAATTGTACTAGGATGGTTTATGATGTGAAAAATGATTTCACGTTTATAATTTTCTGGAAAAATCCATTACTACTATAAGACTTTATGTGTCACAGTTCGGAATAATTTTTCACACTTTTAATTATGGTTCTTAGCCTCTATGGCTTATTTTCATGTCTTAAAACCATCTAGTCCACCCCATGAAACCATATCACATCTTGAATGACTTATTGATGACATGAATGATGTATTCATCACATTATTTACATATTCTCGATGTGAATGAGGTGTTGTAGTGCTTTTAAGTCACCCAAAAAACCTAAAAACGTCTCTATTGACATCATGGACCCTTGAATCATCACCCAAACATTAAAACCCAGAAAAAATCACCATTTTGGATTTCCTAAAAAAATCAGAACCTTATTTTTATTTATGATTATAAAATCGTACCATCCTACAAGGTATGAAATTAAAATTTATATTAAATTCTCAACCAGTTCGAATGAGGGTTCATAGAGTTAAGTTCTATAAATTAAACTGCCTATTGAACTAAATTTTGTACGGAATATTGATAAAAAAAATTCAAAGCATAAAATTATTAAGAATTAAAATATCCATTATATAATCTTTTTTATAAAATACTTTTTTGGTTCCATGCTTTCAAAACATGATTCCCCCAATTCTAAACATGATCTCTACATTCCTATCTAAAACTACATTTAATAAGGAGTTCACATAGCACTATATTCATGAATTATAATTTTTTTAAATTAAATACTTCATTATTTTACTTAAATATATTATCAAGTTGAAACCTTTTAATAGCATTCCCCGTTTTATTTTCAATAAATATTTAAAAAAATAAACAACTCAAGATCATATGATTTCCATAATAAGAAATGTGAATATATCACACAATTTAAACCGATAACAAAAGGTAATTGTGTAATTATATTTATTGGTTGATTTTTGACTCATAAATGCACAAATATCTGATTGAAAAGGTTCAAGTGTCCTCTTTGTTTTGATATCCATAAACTTGTGACTCTTTACTGCTATTTTTACATTATAAAATGCATAAAATTATTGTTTATATTATAGTTAAACTAGGATGTATTATATCATAGAAAAGTACTTAATGAGTTTATCCATTTCATTTTATTCCAAAAGACTAAGTCTTTGGTGACAAAGATCATTCCTTTATTTTTTTTACTCAAACAATAAGTATCGTTATCATTGACAATCACATATATATATATATATATATTTATTTATATATCTAATTATCAATTTTCATTTCCTAATTATTCCATTATTCTTCAAACTTATGATGATGCATCCATTAATTTAAGAAATATATTCATTTTCACGGTCTAAAAGTTTAGAAACACTTAGGTGATTTTGTCTCAACCCCCCTGCTAATAAAAATAACATCACTCAAAGTGAACTCCTTATCATTTATTTTGGTACAGCCAATAAATATGAAATAATGTGAACTATAATTTTCAAAAGAGTTGAAACCTATATCAAAATATAAAAAAATCCTTTAAAATAGGTTTGTATCCACTCATATTGGATGATTTATCGTTGTATAAGATTGAAGGATTATTTACTTTCAATTCATTATATACAACCTCGACTATCATCATATGTTCATAATCTCTCATATTCATGATTGATTTAGAGTTTAATGTTTTTCATGAAATTGATCCAATAGTAATATAACCCACTTTTTAGTGGTATTTCCTTATTGGTCAAACCTACAAAACGTTTCTTTAAGAACTTAAAAGTTGTTTTGAGTTTGGACTTTCTATTTAAAGTTTTGTCTTAATTTTACTCCAATGTTTTTATCTTGTCTCTCCCATGAATCACACCCTATATTTTATTGGGAGAAATATACATTCTAATATCAAAAATATTCATTATAGTTAAACATTATAAAACCCTGACATCTTCCTTCAAATATAAACCTTCTAATATTTCAAAAAAATTCTTCTACAAAATTTATTTGTTGAATTTTATTTATTTGTGGAATATTTTTCTATTATTTAACCTTTTAGTGCTTATAAGTTCTATCTTGTACAATATATTAGACCGTAGTCAAAAATAACCTCTTTTTTCTTTTACGCCTTGTTTTTTTCTTGATTTTCAACACAAATACTTCATATATAAATGGGTGTATTTCCTTTTTTCAATGACTCTACAGCTTTATTACCCTAATTTTTATTTCTAATATTTTTTATTTATATTCTTATGTATCCAAAAGGATTTTTATTTTCTCTTTAATACTTTATGAAAATACATAGAGGAATTGATAAATTTTTTAGCTAATTTTTAGATTTTAATAAATTTGGAAATATAAATTTTAAATCCAAACTATACTATTATCAAAGATATTTAAACATCAATAAGCTATTTATCAATTACATTGACCTGCTCTTTATTAGAAATCAAGTTTTTTTATATCAAGTATCTTGTCTATTTAAAATAATTTTATCATTTACATCCTCATTATTTTCAATATTAATAGATTTTCTAACATCAACGTTAACATGAGATATATCATATATTTTATTCAATGATTATTTATAATTACCATTTTTTAATCTTTTTAAAATAGTCCCTGAGATCCATTCTAAAGTGAAATTATTACATGGTTTCTTATTTTGTTACATTCTCTTTACCACCACCTTATATGTTAGAGGATTCATTAATTTTATTTTATTATGCTACAAAATAACATTAATACTCTAAATATTCTTCATCATCATCACCATCCCCAGTATATAACAAATCGCACATTTATAGAAACTATATTATCTATATTGAGTTGTCCTTACCCTTACCTTTAATTAATTTTTTCACAATGACCACTTTGCACCATATTTCTCTTAATTGATATAATTTTTATTGGATTATCCACTTCTTATTCATGATTGATACTCGAGAAATAAATATAAAGATGCGTAATATTTTTACAATTAAAACATTTTTTTACTGAATATCCATTAGAATTATTAAATGTATTTTTTATTTGTTTTCAACCAAGAGTTAAAATCATTAGTGTATATAGAAATTTTATTAAATTTTTTTAATGTTTTAAACCTAATAAAGAGTGAATATATATGTCCAAGGAATTATTTAAGTGTTTATGATCTTATTTTAAGAACTATGTATATTTTCAAAATAGTTTCAAATTTTACCGATGTGTCTCAATACATAACTTTTTTAATATCCAAAAAATATGAAAATTTAAAAATACTCAAACCTTACTAAATACATAAATATTTTATATCTAGTCTATTTTGTGTTAAAGAATTGGAAAATGAAGTGATAATTATTTTTCATTTCATATATAATTTATTCACTACATAAATCACTATGAAATTGAAAGGGTAGTTGGTATGTAGTTTTTTTGTATCTACATATGTTTTTTATTGATTATATAAAAATAATCAATGTAAAAAAATATTACAAGAAAAATATGTAAGTTTTACAGAAGTGTCATAAAATATTTTCTATAAATCAATGAAAGATATGGGAAAAAGAAAAATATTACTCAATGTGTTAGGATTTTAAAATTTTATACATTAATTTAATATTGATATTTTTTCTAAGGTAAAAAACCTATGCATGTTCTTAATTCACTTTCTAATACAAAAGGGTTTTTATTGTATTTTTTTTTCTATGTTAGAAGAATTATTTTAAAATAAAAGAGTTACAAATCATTACTCTAGATATTTAATAGGTGAAAATTATGTTTTTAAAAAATTAAAAAATCACAAGCTATATATAATGATATATTTTAAGCTGAGTTTTTTGAATGTTTGATTGTGAAGAATATGTGGTTTTTTCTGCTTGATAATTTTGAAAATTTCAATTCAAAATATTACAAAATTATCTCGGATATTATAGCTAGAGGAATTCATAGGTATTTCTAATTTACCAACAAAAATGTTTATATGGTAGTTATAGAATTATTTTGAGTATCATGTGAACAAATATTCATGGTCAATTAAATGAAGATAGTTCCCACAGGATTGAAACCATGCAATCTAATGAGAGAATATTCTAGATTATCTACTTGTATAGAATTTCATGGATTTAATTAATTAGGAAATATTAAGGTATTTTGTATTATGGGGTAACAATTGTGTGAATAATAAGTAACTAAGACCAATACATGGAGGAAATGAGAGATAGAAAATTAGATACATAAGTGAAGAGTTCAGTAGAGAAAAAAATAAAGTATAACCAAAGTGTTCAATTAATTTAGATTGATAAGAAAATCATTTAAGTTTTGAATGAAGTGAGAATGACCTATTGATTATGTTTTCATAAAAACAAATCCATTTTTCCATCATGGGTATATTCCTAACATGCCTCTATACTTTTCAATTTTTTTGACCATTGTTCCACCCAAAGCCACTCTGGTTGCATATTCTTTTCCCCTTCCTGCCATACATGGTGGGTCACTAGTTATGTATTTTTCTTTATTCACATTGGATTTGAATATTTCTCCGCTATCCCCCCTTATTTTATGTAGGGTTCCTCAATATCCTTCAATAATGTGCTTTCGGGTTTTAGCACCCATCCTTCATGGGTTTCTCTTCCACCCATACTGATTTTTTTGAATGTGGATCCCATTTTTTTAATGGTTGGTGGATTTCCTACCCTTTAATTCTCACCCATGGATATGTAAGTTGTGTCTACATACCATCAGTGGACCCTCATCACTAATTTTTGTTCCAATCATTTTTATTTTTCTTTCTTCAGGATTATCATTATCTCTTGGGCCCTTCTTATCTATCCAACTATCTCAAATATTATTATAAATTAATTTAGTATCCTCTATTTTTATTAAAAAGATTTTTTTAAGGCCTTATAATGATAAGGTAGGCCCTATGGGAAAAAATTATTATTCAATTCTGACAGCCTTTAGATTTTCATACCGGTATGCCCTCCCCCCCCCCCCCCGCTCAGTAGTTGTGTGGATTAATCTTCCAAGTATTGTACTCTTTTCTTTAATTTATCATTACTTTGTGGTATTCATAATTCCCTATGACATTTTCTCTATGATGATGATGTTATATTTTGATTGGTTAATTCCTCAATGGAATGTATATATGTGGAGTTTGATATTTCTAATCCTTGGTTTCCTTGTTTGAAGTTGTGTGAGGGTGATTAATTTTTTTGTATGCAAGGGATTCAGTTTCATTCCTGTCCAAGCTACTTTATTATGTTCTTCTTTTAGGTTCATTAGTTTTATTAACCATAATCGTCATTATTTTTCTTATAAGGATAACATTTTTTATAGTTCTTCTTCATTTCCTTTTCCTTCTCCACTACATGTTTCTGTTAAGTTTAAATGAAAGGTCTTCATTGATCCTCCTAATAGAGTTTTTGAGGCTATTGGGTGTTCCATTAGGTTTGGTCCCAAGGTGGATGATGCATGTATCTATGTTTTTGTTGAGGATGTGGATGTGGTGTGTGGTTCCCAGATTGTTGGTTCTTTACAGGATGTTTCTCTAGTGATTGTTGACATGTCTTTTGGAGGTTTTTCAACAGTTTTGAGTGAGGTCGAACCTCGTTTATTGGATTAAGTGGGTCAATCCTTTGATTAATTAAGACTTTCAATTTTTCCATATATTGGTGCTCAAGATATTCACTTAGTTGTGTTGGGGATGTTTTCAATGGGATGGATTTTTCTTTTTCACCTTAATTTTGTAGTGGGGATAGAGTTATTCATTCAAACTCTTTTGAGGTTCTTTATGATAGAGATAAGGATAGTTTTCATCCTTGTTCGACTATTCCAGTGGTTCATAGTTATAATTTTCAAATTTTTCCTCCTACTGGTTGGTTATAATTACTAAATCTAGAGCTTTGTCACTTCCAAAGCTAGTTTTTTTAATTATATCATTTACTCAAAAAATTTGGTCCCAAATTTCTCTCATCAATGATTTCATTTATGTTTTTTGAATTCTATGGGAATTGTTCCTCAAGAAAAATGGGATTTTGTTGAAAAAAAATAATTCTAATTTGTTTTTTAGTGTCTATATTAGAGTATAAAAATATAGAATATTTCATTAATAAGTTTATACATAAGTTTTGAGGAAGGAGAATTATGAATTTTGACTCTATTAATACTATTTGGATTATTTTTAAATGATTTCTCTTGGTTTAAAAGGTGGATTATTCATATAATCATATTTCTACCAAGGTTATTCATGTAAAATTTTTAATTTTTTTTTATTTAATTTATTCTAAATGAGATTCAATGTAAATGGTGGTATTGTGGAAAAAATTTATCAACATTCAATCTAGCTGGTTCAGTTTGGTTCTTCACTAGTGATTTTAATGAAATTATAGATATCTTAGAGAAGACAGGGGGATAATTTTTCAATGAATTATGTGTTATTTTCCAAGGAGTTTATAGAAAAAAAATTATTTTTTATGTGGGTTATATTGGGAATAAATATACATGGTGTAATAATAAAATAGTGGTGTATTGTATTTAGAGTCTCTTAGACTTGAGTTTTACCATCTTTCAAGGTATTTCCATCTATTGGGATTCTTCAATTTCACATATTCCTATGGTCATCTTGGAGCATTCTCATATTATTTTGGTGTTAATGATCAATAATCAAAGAAGAAACCAATTTTTATTTGAGCATAAGTTGGTATAGTATGTTGGTTTTCTTCATGTTTTTTCTCACATTGTGACTCTTGAAGTAATTATATTTTATAATTTTAGCTGGCCTTGAATTTTTTTCCCAAGGTTCGGGCCAAGTCCAAAATGGGATTCTATGTTTTTACTCAAAAATGAATGCCTTGGGCTTGACAATATTTCTTAAAGAGGCAGAGCATGGTCAAAGACATGTGGCCAGCCTGATGTTCAAAAAAATTAATTAATTAATTAATTAATAGGATGAAAAATAAAGTGAAAACAAAATTAAATAAAAAAATGATTTAATAATTGATTTAATAATAATAATATTATTATTATTATTTATGATTATTATGATTATTATTATTATTATTATTTTCTTTTTATTATTGTTATGTTATTTTTATTTTTATTATTATTAAATTATTATAATTGTCATTATTTCTATTACTGAATATGTATTAGGCTTTTTTTGTTTCCATTTATTTTTTTCTTTTTTCCCACTCCCTCACCCTTCATCTCTTCCATTTGTCACGCCCTACCCCCTAACCCTCTTACACGTTTTTCCTCATATCTCTTCCTCTTCACATGCGTCGTCACATTCACTTGGTTTACATCCTTTATGGCAAATCCTCACTCTGTTTCCCTGGAAACCTTGGACTTACCTGCTCCCCTCACACCTCCCCCACACTACCCTCATACCGCCCTTGCTCCGACACTCCTTTTAGTCATACCCCTACCAGTGAGACCACTTTAGAGGATTCTTTCTTAAGTGTGACCCTCCCCTACTGGCGCAACCTCTGGAGACCCCCTATAGCATGCAAGTCCCTTTTAGAAGCCTCACCCTCACGTGATCTACCATGATAAACCTTTCATCATCTTTTTTGGGTTTTCTCTCTCCTTTAGGGTTTTGTTCTTAATTGTGATTTTTGGTTCAATTTCTTGAGTTAGGGCTCATTTTATCTTGCATATGGTGTAATTTTGGTTTGGATAAAGATTCGCACCAAATTTTGGGGATTTCGACAACAAATATATGTGGTTATGTGTAAATGCATTATTGGGGGAATTATTTTTCTTTATTAATTTATTTTTTATGTCCATTGATTAATTTCTATGGTGATAATTTATTTTTTAAAATATTTTATTATGTGTTCAATTTTTAAGTAGCATGTTTATATGAAATGGGGTCTGTGTTTTGATGAAAAACCATATTGTGTCATTTGATAGAGTTTTATATATTGTGAAATTAGTTTATTAAAATATTCAAGTGCTATGAATTGTTTTTTATGTGGTCTTGTGTTCATTTAATCATAATAAATGGTTTTGAGTGGGATTTTTTTGTGTAAAGCCATGTGATACATCTTGGAATTGTTTATAAAATTTCTTAATGCTCTATTAAATTATGTGTGTCAACCCTCCTTTGGACCATAAAAAGCAGTGGGGGGATAGATCTGATTGTGAAGAAGAGCTCCACAGTCACAAAATATCTTACAGTGATGCTGTTAAGAATGGAATTCATGAGACCCTAAGCAAGGAAGTGGAAGAAAAAACTCAAAGAAGTAGGAAGCCAAGGAGAGACTATATGGATCTACCCAAACCAATGGCGACAAGGTCTACACACAAGATTGTAGGGTCACAAGAAAATGTCATTGCAAATGGGTACAGTGGAAAACGAAGAGGAGGGTCCCCGAAGAGGGACAAAGGATTCAGTGGGAAATGGTCGGTCAAAGAGAAGTTGTTTGAGGAAATGCTTCGGAAGAAAAATATGTACCTTGAGATGATGCACAAATATGAATCTTCTGAATGGGAGTCATCTGATCCTGGTGATGAGTTATTTGATGATAGGGAGAAGGATTCATATGGTTTTGATGTAATGTAGTGTTTTTATTTTCTACTTACTTTACTTGCTCTTTTCCTTTAATAAATTTGCGAGACCAGGCTTATGCCTGGTTCGGACTTTCCTGGGTATTAAATTATGTGTAAGGTGTGAATCATGTTTGAAAACTGTTTTGGTGTGATTATTATTTTTAAATGGAACTTGGATGTGAAAGTGGTGATATGTGACATGTGAAGCTTGATTGAGCACAAAAAAGGAAGTTTGAGTATCTAAGTGGGTGGACTAGGACTAATATACAAGTGATTTAGAAGTTTATGTGGCCTGGTTTCACTTAGTTAGATTTAAAATGACAACACTAACTAAAATATGATGATGGTTGAAGACCAAAAGGCCATTAGAGTGTCCCCTCTTAGTGGTCTGTTCATGAGAAGATAGTTGGTCATGGTTTCTATAACACATTTCATTTAGATACAATTTACATAGTTTCCCATTATTAGCTAGTGCCTAGGGGTATTTACCATGACTAGTTCTCATTTTCTATATCTCACTTATCATCGGCATACAATATGATTGGTTGGTAAAGTCAAAGAAATTGTATTTATTTTAAAAAAAATCTATAAGATTGTCATTCTTTTATAGTTTCTTCCATTAAATTTGTTCTATTGTTTATTCCATCTCTTAAGATTGAAATTTTATTTCACATATAATTTTATGTTCATGTAACCTTTTCTTGGGTGGAATTATACTGGTCATTAGATAACACCCTACTTACACTTAAAGGTGTAACTAGGTTCAGTAAAGTTTGACACTGGTAGGGGTAATTCTTATGGAGATGGTAGTTCGGGTTGCTAGCTATCTATATTGGTGGAGTGTTGTGGAGATGGATTGAGGGTGGTGTCATCCTTCCTTGTGGTGGTTTTTGAGCTGGTTTTGGTCACCTTACTTTGTAGTAGTTGTTGGGATTTTTACAAACCATGTGGCTGATTTTTGAAACCTTGTAAAGACATGTTTGGTTTGTTTTTCCATATTTTGTTTATTTCGTATTGTTGATTGATTTATATTTTTATATTTAGGTAAATCATTCCCCTGTGCTTTTTTTGATACCCAGTCACTTATGCCAGTATGTGGGGAACCATAATGCACTTCAGGCCTTTCCAAGGATCTATTCGGGTGTCTGTTTAGATAAAGACCCAACTTGGTTCATGAAAAAATAGCATCATAGGAATTTTAATCCCTTTTCAGTCAATTTATTTGGGATGATTCTGGTTATATAGGATCTAGGACTGTTGGGGCATAGAGTTTTGGTTTTGAGTATGATTCCTAGCCAACACACCTCATGACTGACCTCGAGATTCCATAGGATGTTAGGATATTGGATTGTCATCTCCTCTTGGTGGGACATGCAGGTTGTAGACTATATGTGGACACTGGGTGTGGGTGAAGTGGTTTGTTCATTGTGTTTCTTTGGAAGATTCATTTTATAGATTTTTATTGTTCTTGATGAAATTTTTCAGACCTGAGGTATTAATGATGTTCTTATTTGACTATTAATTTTTATAGCAACATACCTCCTGGGATAATACCCCTATAACTGCAGGGAGAAGAAAGATAGATTTATCCCTCACCACTTGATCAATGGTTGGTGGAAGTTGTGGTTTCGGATGCTCAGGATCTAATATAGGGAGAGTATCATACTCCTCATATTTCTACTACTTCTTCTTTTGATAAAGAAGATGTATATAGTCCTAGGAAATAAAATGGCGATGAGTTTCTCAAGAGCAATCCCCCTTCATTCCAAGGTAGAGCGGAGCCTCGGGAAATATAGGAGTTTCCTGAGAATATTGATCACATGTTTAAGTTCTTTAATACCCTTGATGAATTCAAAATAAATTGTGTTTTATTACTGTTAGAGGGTTTTGGTCCAAGGTGGTGGGAATCAGTGCTTGAATTTATGAAGCATGCGAAGATGAGTTGGAAGGACTTCAAGGTGATCTTCAATGACCAGTACTATCTTAAAGTGTTGGCATATTCCAGATCTAGAGAGTTTATGGATATTGTTTAGGGGGACTAGTAAACGATGGAGTATGCCAACCACTTCGCCGAGCTAGCCCTATATGCACTTGAAATAGTCTCTAATTAGCAGATGAAGGATTAGTTGTTAGAAATGGGTTTTCAATCAAAGATCTATTCTTAGGTATTAATGTTCAAGATGAAGACCTATGTTGAGGTATTTGATTAGGTTTGTATGGAGGATATTTATGAATAGGTAAGTTCTGTTTCCTTTGGGTCTATGTCTATATTGGGACATGGAAGTTCTTCTGAGAATAATAGGAAGCATGGTGAGAAATAGAATAATAGTGGTGGTAGCTCCGGTCATCCTTCTAGGAAGTCTTTGTCGATGGATTCTAGTGTAGGGTCTATTGAGTGCAATAAGTGTGGAAAGGTAGGAAACATCTGAACTTCTTGTACATATCTTCCAAGTCCTTTTAAATGTTGTGTGGTTATGGTAAATCTATAGTGTATTTGCAAGGTGGAACACCCATAGCAGATTGGGGT
Source organism: Viscum album (assembly GCA_963277665.1). Taxonomy (NCBI): domain Eukaryota; kingdom Viridiplantae; phylum Streptophyta; class Magnoliopsida; order Santalales; family Viscaceae; genus Viscum; species Viscum album. The sequence goes on from OY728157.1 coordinate 2,015,574,979, forward strand.
AGGATCTGTGGCTTCTAGGGGAGTGTTAGTTCAGTTAGAGCTGACCAGAATGGTGGGATCTCATTTTGGTGGTCATGGTGGTAGGATTGGATCATATTCTAGGCAGAGATAGATCGGGGTAGATCCGTAGGTGAGTGGTCTTTCTCAAGAAGGAATCAAGCATTTGCATGTTGTGGATCAAGCACCAGTAGGATCATATGCATGACCTTTGACGGTTTGAGGTACCATTTTAATTGAATCTTCTATAGCAATTATCTTATTTGATAGTGCTGCATCTCTTTATTTTCTATCTTCTTGTCTTGTGAATCTATTGATCATACCAACTGTGTTGATTTCATTTTCAATGGAGTCAGTAACACTATTGGGTAAGAAGAAGGAGCAAGGTCTCAGGTACCCATATTGTGATCTCTCCATGCTAGGGGTTGAGATAGAGTGGTATTTTCTAGTCTGGGATATTAATGTATTCAATGTAATATTTATCATGGATTTTCTAATGAACTATCAATAACATATCTATTTATATCGACGGTGACTTGGTTCAATGGAACCTGATGGAGTGATAATGTTTTCCTCGTAGAATGGGATCCTTGGTTGGGTTGTGTTGGACCTCCACTCTTCGAGTTAGGTAATCTTTCTTTTCAATAATCTTCACTCGTGATGGAGGAAACAAGCAGTAATATTTAGGGAGGACTACCTCATTTGGTGGATGAGTTATTAGAGGTACTTCATGCTGATTTTTCAGGCATACCCTCCCAGCAGAATGTGGATTTATTGATTGGTTTGGAAATGGTAACACAGACAATATATCTCCCCTCATATCACTTGGCCCCCACCAAATTGAGGGAATTAAAGATGAGGAAATATGATTTAGAATCAAAATGGTTCATTCACCCAAACATATCTCCCAAGGCCGCTCTGGTCTTTTTCGTAAAGAAGGTTGATGGATCTCTCTTATTGGGTATCAATTAACGGAAGATAAATAAGGTAACCATAAAGAACATGTATCATTTTCCCTAACATGATGATTTGTTTGATTTGTTTAAGGGGTAAACTTGTTTTACAATATAGAATTGCATCTGAGTTTCTATGAAGTCAGAGTAAGAGAGGCTGAAATCTAAAAGATGTCTTTCTAAAGTAGGTATGACCACTTATATTATTTGGTCATACCTTTAGGACTGAAAATGATCCACCCGGTTTTATGAAGCTTGTGAATAGGGTGTTCCACTGGTATCTCAACTCTTTCATTGTGGTTTTCGTGGATGACATCTTGGTTTACTCTAGATCTAAGGAATATCATGAGTATCAGTTTCGGATCATGTTGGGAACTCTGTGGTATCAATGCTTTTATGCGAAGCATTCAAAGAGAAACTTTTGGATTGGGGAAGTGATTTTTTTAGGCCACGTGATTTCAGAGCAAGGGTTTTCAGTGTAACTCAACATGATTAATGCATTTATGCCATGGGAACAACCAAATAATGTGTTCTAGATCAAGATTTTTATTGGCATGGAAGGTTATTACAGGTGATTTATTTGGGATTTCTTGTGGCTTGAATCCTCTTTGACTACACTAACCCAGAAATGGGTGATGTTTGAATGGAGCCCAGAGTGTCAGGAATCCTTTGAGGAGTTGAAGCGGAGTTTGAATACCACACCTATGTTGATCTTCATAGAGTCTGGGAAGTGCTATGTGGTTTCTTTCAATGCTTCAGGTATGTCCCTCAAGTGTGTGCTCATGAAAGATAATCATGCAGTATCATATGGTTCTATAAAACTCCTACCGCATGAGAAGAATTACACAACCCAATACATGGAATTGGAAGTGGTGATTCATTACCCGAATACATGGAACCTTTATATTTTGGGGGGGTTGTTATTTATTTTGACCATAAAACATAGCCTACATCTTCTTCCAAAAATATTTGAACTTGAAGCAGCACCGTTGTATCGAGTATTTACAGGGGTTCTACATTGATATCATCTATAACCTGGGTAATGGTAATGAGGTGGTTGATTCCATTAGTCGAAAAGTGTCAATGTGGGCTTGGATGCATTCTAGTGATGAATGGAAATTGATGAGGCTCTTTGCCCAAATTCAATTGGAGACCATGGAGCACAGTGGTGGAGTGTCCTTGGAGAGTGTTCAGTTTACTCATTCTCTTCTAGAGCTGATTCAGTGGGAGAATCTTAGTAATGAGTTATTTCGGTGGTCTATACAGTTTATTCATGGTGTGAAGACTTCTTCTGATTTGCCTTCATCTCCTGTGAGGATCCTGTTCTTTAAGGTCAATGTAGTGGCGATATTTTCTCTTTTAAATGTGATGATACAGGATAGCTATAAGTCTTAGTAGTCCATCCATCCTACTGCTACCAAGATGTATTATGATGTTCACTGGCAGTTTTGGTGGCCATTTTTGAGATGGTACATGGATGAATTTATATCGAGATGTTATATTTGTCAACAGGTAAAGGCAGAGCATTAATGGCCCTCTGGTTTTCTTCATTCGTTACCCATTCCAAACTGGATGTGGGAAGAGGTGGATATGGAATTCATTTTTGGATTTCCTCGTACACCTCAATGTAAGAATTACTTTTGGGTGGTGATTGATCATTTTAACCAATCAACCCACATTATTACAATCAGATCTTCAGTGAAGGTAGATGAGATGTGCCAACTGTACATTCAAGAAGTGGTCAGACATCACGGTGTGCCTTCAATAATTGTTTCTGATATAGACCCTCACATAACCTATTAGTTTTGGGAAATTCCTTAAAAGGAATTGGGGTCAAAAATAAAAAAGAGAACATTATACCATCCTCAAATGGATGGTCAGACATAGTGAAAAAATCAGATTTTGGAGGACATGCTTTGTGCATGTGTTTTAGATTTCAGAGGAATGTTGGATAGCCATTTTGGTATTGGTCAGTTTCGCTTATAATAACAGTTAAAAATATAATATTTTAATTGATCTTTTTTAGGCACTCTATGGTTTTTCATTTCAGTCTCTTTTATGTTGGGATAATGTAGGTGAGACGTCACTTTTGAGACCGAGCCTTGTGTAGGAGATATTTGAGAAGGCCAAGTTAATCAAGCAGTGATTATTGAAATTTCTATGTCTACACAAATCATATGATGGTCAAAATCATCAAGACCATGATTTTTTCATGGGTGATCAGTTGTTCTTGAATGTGTCCCCTCATTTGGGCCACCTTTGTTTGGGAAAGTAGGGAAAACTAACATTGAGGTATGTCATACCTTTCAAGATCATTGAGCAGATTGGAAAAGTAGAATACAGGTTAGCTTTGACTTCTTGTTTGATTTCTATTCATGACATATTTCATGTATTCCAATTGGAGAAGTATACTCCAGATCCATCCCATGTGTTTAATTGGGAAGAGTTGGAGATAGAGCCCAATTTATCAGTGTTTGAAAGGACAATGCAGACATTGTATTCCCAAGATAAGGTTTTTCATGGATATTCTATTTTGTCGGTTCGTATCCTTTCGATGCATGGTAATGATTTGCATGAGACTTGGGAGTGGAATTAAATGGATAAGAAATAGTATCTACTTTTATTCTCTTATCAATATTTGAGTTGACTTCCTATGGGTGGAAAGTTTTCATGGTGGGGAGAATTGTCTCACCCTTTCTCTTGATGTAATTATATTTATTTATTTTATCTGGAGTTCAATTTTTTTCAAGGTTTAGGTCAAGTCCCAGTTGGGGTTTTTTGTGATAAATGAATGTATTAGGCTTGACAGCGTCTGACACATAGGAAAAGCACTTTCCAAGCCGTGTGGCTAGCCCTATGTTAAAAAAATAATAAAATTATTAATATAATTAATAATTAGGTGAGAACATACTTAACTAATAAAAAAATAAAATTAATAAAGAATTTATTTAATAATAGTAATAATGATAATATTATTTAAGATTATTATTATTATTATTTTGATTAATTTATTATTATTATTAATTTATTGGTATAATAATGTTATTAAATTGATATAATTATCATTATTACTATTATTGAATTTTTACAGAACTTTATTTTGTTTCCATTTCATTTTTTATTTTTTCCATATCCCTCACCCTTCCTCTCTTCTATATGTCATGCCATATCCCTTATCCCTATATCCCATCATGGCACATCTCCCTTCAACCTCACATGTGCCGCCACCTCCCCTTGGTTGCATCCACTTCGGCGAAGCCTCGCTCCGCTACCCTGGTGACCTAACATCGTACTTCTCCCCTTGTGTTTCCCTTATACCTCACTCATTCCACCTATCTTCTCAGCTATAACCATACTAGCAAGACCTCTTCTGGTGAATGTTTCTTCGGCATGACCCCCCCCCCCCCATCAACGCAACCTCTGATGCCCCCCTGTGTGTATCTCCATTCCAGCTACCTCACCCTCCTACGATCTACACTGATAAGCCTTTAATTCACTTTTTAGTGTTTTCCCCCTATTTTAGGGTTTTTTATTAGGTTTAATAATAATTTTTGGTTCAATTTCTTGAATTGGGGATCATTTTATCTTTCTTGTGGTGTGTTTAATGAATCACACTGAATTTTGGGGAATTTAATGCCAGATGTAGGTGGTTCAATGTATAAGCATTATTAAGTGAATTATTTTTATTTGTTAATTAATTTAGTATGTTTGTTGAATAATTTATGTGGTGAGAAATTATTTTTTATAAGAGTATATTATTTATTTTATTTTTAAGTAGATTATTTATATGAAACATGGTGTGTTTTTTATGAAATCCCATATTGTGCATTTGATAGTGTTTTATAAATTCGTAAATTAGTTTATTAAAATAGGCATGAGATGTGAATTGTTTTCTGATGTGGTTTTAGTGTGCGATTAATCATAAAAGTTCATTTTGAGTGAGATTTCTATGTTTAATGTCTTGTGATACATCTTGGAATTGCTTATAAATTTTTGTGATGGTTTATTAAATTATATGGAAGGTTTGAATCATGTTTTTGAACAATTTTGGACTGATTTTAATTTTTAAATAGAACTTTGATGTTAAAGTGGTGTTATGTGACATGTAGAACATAATTGAGCAAAAAAAGGGAAGCTCGGGTATCTAGGTGGGCGTACAAGGACATGTATGCTAGTGATTCAGAAGTGGTTATTGCTCAATTTCACTTAGTGGGATTGAATATGACAACACTAAATAAACTATGTTTCTTTTTGGAGACCACTTGGACATTGAGGTGTCCCCTCCTTGTGTCTCATTCATGAGAACACAGTTTTTCATGGTTTCTCTACCACAATTTAATGAGATACGATATACCTAGTGTCCCATTATAAGCTAGTACTTAGGGGTATTTCATATAACTAGTTCTCATTTTCTATATCTCACATACCATTGACCTACAATATGTTTGGTTATTAAATTCAAGGCATGTACATTTATTTTAAATTATTAAACTTTAAAATTGTATTTCTTTTATGAAGGTCATCTACTCTATTTGTTCCTTTTATATCTACTTATTTTAGAGTAGAGGACCCTCATAATAGCTTGCATACAGATTATAGTGACAATATATGGGTCGTATTTGGGAAAATTTGGTTCAATGGTATTCTAGTCAAATACAATTTTTAGGATTCATATATCTATCATAATTATCTTCTTGTGGATAGTGAGATGAAAAAGTGAGGTATTCATTTGGAATCATGTTGAATATATTTCTACTCTTCGAGGGTTGAAAGAGTTTCCCACCTTTTTGTTGAATGGTAATGGGTGGGTTTTAACTAGAACATATTGGGTGGTATAGTGGGGCATGATCTTCATGATAATTCTCTACATTGTTTTACAAATCTGTATTTTCATGATATTAGTGATGTAGGAGGATTAAATATATGTCACCTTCTTATTGTAGTGGGGTGCTGTGTTATTTGGGAAATATGGAAAAATTCTATTATTATTGATCATATTTTTTCTCTTCTTGGTATGGAGGTTAAATAATGAAGCCTCATTGTGGAATTTGGTGATTTATTCTAGTGGCAGGATAGGTCTCCAACTCTTAGAAATTTATCATATTAGTTTTCTTCCCCACATGACTCTCTTTAAGGATGTTCCATTGGGTGTGTTGGAACGGGATAGTCGGTGGTCGTAAACTCAATATAGATGGGTCGATCATGTATGGGATTATGTGAGGTAGTAGTTTGGTTAGAAATAGTTGGGGGTAGCTAAGGTATCCTTCTATACATTCTTTAGACCTAGAAAATCTCTTATGGATGAGGATAAATCCCTTTTCAGTTGGATCCTCATATTTTAGCTTTATAATATCATTCATCATGAAGTTGAGATGTATTTTTATTTACTCAATATATTTATCATTTGGTTACTAGATCTACTGTAAAGATACAATATACCTTTATTTTTTGTTGATTTTTTTGCTATCAACATAAGGGATCCTCCATTAATATACCATTCTCCAACAATTTTGGCTAGATCATTGACATTCTCAATGGGTTAATTTCTCTAACATTAAATACTATGATGTCTATATCTATAATAATTATAGCATTTAATGTTTATTTTTTCCATTAGAATATAATTTTTAAATCCACCCCCTTACTTATCCTGGTCATCATGGAGTAAATATATTATATCCCTGGCCTTCTAGATATTTTATTCATCCACCATATCCTCCACTTTTTGAGTTATTTTCTTATCAATTAAATCCAATACCTTATCCTCCATAAAATATCCCCCTTTCCCATATTAAGAGTTTTTTTTGAGATAACATTGATTGAAAATCATATTCCACTAAATTTTGATTACTTTACCGATTCACCTATAATTCACGGGATTATATAGATCTGATAGATTCATTGATATAAATTATCTCCAAGTATTTTTATTCTATAATGTAAATCACTATATAATGAAATTTTTTATTTAATTTTCATAATCTTTTCTAATATAACTACATACCATCAATATTTTCTCTATTTATCAATATTTGGTTCACCAATACCATTACAAGAGTATGATACTCAAAAATAATTTCAAAAATTTTAAATAAAGGGATTCCAACTCACCACACAAAGATTAAAGTTGTATCTAATTCACTTTGTCTAACACCTTTGATTTCCTTGTGAATGTTTTCCCATATCACAATTAATGTTTTTGATGAAGTGATTATTTTGAAAGTGGATCCCTCAAGGCCTTGATATATGACATATATTTCCATACAGTCTCTCTTCTATTTCACACAAAGAGTTTCCTTTTGAAAATCCAGAAGACCAAACTCTACTATATTGGATTCTGGATTAGTGTATTAGTCATCCATGATGTCCTTGAAATATTTAGTTCTAAGGAGTTGTTAAATTTGGATTCACCAATTTCCATAATTTTCCATTATCAAATTGGGACCAGTCTTGTTCATTGTATATGTTACATAATTTTTTCGATAAAGGTAAGAAATGGGTAGAGGAAGAAAAATAATATTGGAGGACTACATCTATTTTAATTTATGGGTATTTGATAGATATCACATACTATTAGTTATATAAAATCACCGTAAAACATTCTCATACCACTGATGTTTGGATTTACCAAGAAAATAGTAAAAAAACATATCACTAGTGGAGTTGAATAAGGAAAAAATATGAAAAAGATTGAAAAAAAAGTAAAATTTTAATTTACATCTTGGAATTTTTTATAGAAGTATATGAGTAACAATTATTAAGAAAAAACCTAAAAAATTATAGAAACAATAATCAATAAAGGGTTGATTCATTGAATCTCTCCACTATCATTATTTCTTTAATCAAAATTCATTATTAACAAACTAATTTCTCCAGTAAAAAAATATTTATACTTTAATGGACACCCTAGAGTTGGGTGTGGCCCCCACATAATTGCATCAATATGTTTTTTCCCATAAAAATTTAAAAACAAGCTTATTTTTTAAAAATTTCTTCAGGGAATTTTACATGGAGGATTATAAAGAAGTTTCAACACCAATAACAGTTATAATGAAATTAAGAAAAGATAGATATAGAAGTAGTTTCAATCATAAATATTTCAATAGAATCATTAGAAATATTTTTTATTTAATAATATCAAGTGTATATATAGTTTATAAAGCGTCTATCTATGAAATATATTAGGGTGACCCAAATTATTTTCATAAGATGGAATAAAGATAATTATAATATATGATAAAGTAATATTAATCTATGATATGATGTAGAGAGATAATATAGAACTATATTTTTTAGTCTACCTAGATATAGGTTGGGAAAGAAATTACTTGGATAAAAAACCCAAATTAAGAAAAACCTTTTTTATAGTTAAATGATATGAAATAATTCATTGTAAAAAATTGGAATTATATTATTTGAACAATATTGTGGAAGAATATGTTACAACAACCCATAACTATAAAAAAGTGTTTTGGATGAATGTCAAACTAGAATATCTGAAAGTAGGAGTTGAGAGGCCACTAAAAATATATTATGACAATCATAATGTTATTGATCTATCAAAGAACCTATTAAAAAACTCATGATAAAATCACATTTATATAAAATATCGTTTCATCAATTAAATATTTCAAAATAGAGTTCTGAAAAAAAAATACATTTAAACAACATAATAGATTTTAGATGTATTTAAAAAATAAATATCAAGAGAGAGGTATATTGATTTAAGGATGAAAATTCATTTTCAACCTTCCCATATCAGTTGATATTGTGTAGGAAATAACCTTATAGTTATTTTGATTATGTTTTCAAAAGAGAATATACAGTTTAGTCTTATTTTCCAATGGTTGAGAGGTCCAACTATTTCCTTATCTATTAATCTAAAGTTGTGTTTTTTAAATATATAAAGAGGAGAATATTAATGAATAAAAATATCGAGTAGGATAGAATATAAGTAACCTATTAAATTTTTCTTCCCAATAATAAATTTAATTCTAGGGAAAACAATTCCATATACAGTAGTGAGGTTATATAAATTTTATATATGAGAAAGGTGGTGAGTTTATTATTTATGGTGTGAGTTATTGGTGTTGAAAAAAAACACAAATAGGGATATTAAATAAATATAGGAATTAATGAAGTTATAATTATTATTTATCCACCGAGAGTGTGAATTAGGGGTTGATTTTGAGATTTTTTGAAGTTTTCTAAATGTTTTTAAGCTAAGAAAGAGTGGTTGGAGAAATACAAGGATGAATTGAAGTGGTTACAATATTATTTGAAAAATCATAGAAATTATTAGATTAGTGTGACATTCTTATTATGTTACTAAATAAATATATTTTTTAATATACAGATAGTTTTAAATTAGAAAAAGGCAAAAAAATTAATCAATACATAAGGATTTTATATCTAAGAATTCTGGAAATGAATTTTTTTATTGAGTGATATATTTGATTTTTTATTTCATACATAAATTTTCGCTAATCAATTCACTAATAAATGAGAAAGGAATTTGGTGCATTTTTTTATTGATTTTCATAATTTTCTATAGTATCTCATATAGAAATCATCAAATTAAAAAAAAAATCATACATGAGAGATACATATATTCTTTAAATAAAATATAAGAAATTTTTTAGGACACATGAAAAATACAAGTATGTGAAAAATACTAAGAAATCAATATGGAATTTAATATTTTATAAATGCATCAATTGTTGATGTACTATATTAATTAAAAAAATTATTCAGTTCATAATACATACTTTTATGTGTAATTTGTTTTATATTACATATGTTTTTTAAGTTAATAGAATTTTTGAAAAATGAAGTTATTTTAGAAGATTACATTGGAAGTATAATGAGATATGTTGTTCTATTCTATAATTTAAAAAATATGATCCATTGATAATTTTTTTCTTCAATTTGAGGTTAGTGTAATTTTTAATATGAAGAGGATGAGGTTGTATTTTCTCGAATATTACTAAATTTTCATATAATAATATATAAAAAAATATTAGCGATTACATCTAGAGAAATTTATGGGTATTTCTAATTTAATAACTTAAATTATTAATGGATTATTATGAATTTTTTTTAGGATCATTGTAACAATCCCACATGTTAATTTAAATTAACATAATTCCCATAGGATTAAAACCATAACATATTTTATTAGAATAATTTGAATTATTATCTCCCATGAAATTTCATGAATTTAATCAATTTTAAATTATTTAGATATGCCTAATTAAGGGGTAGCAAAATCATATGAATAGTAAAAGAAAATATATTGATAATAAGAGAAAAATAGAGACTAAAAATAGATATTATATTTGGTTATTCAATAGAGAAAACAAAATATATTCGAACCCGAGTTTTCAATGATTTTAGGTTAAGAATTATATCTATTAAGTTCTACATTAAGTGATCAAGGTCATTAGGTATTATTTTAACTATGATTATTTAAGGTCATTTTTTCTAAAGAGGTGAGCACATTATATATTAATTATCTTTAATTCTCCAAGAGGGAGATGATAATCATCAATTGTTGAAGAAACCAATATTATCCTATGATCATTGTTACCTTATTTTGGAACACTTGTAACTATCAGTGGGATGTTGTAAATTATAATGGGATGTTGTTTAAGTGTTGGTAAACATGTAGGTAAAGGATTATTCCTTCCTACCCCATTATAATTATTGATTCATTATAGTGGGAAATCTATGAATATTATTTTTCTTTTAACAATAATGTGTATGTATGCATATCAATACTGAACCTTGTAAAAACAATTTTTGCATGATCCTATTTTCATTTTACATTCATTCGGGTAATATTGAGTTTAATATTTTGAGTGGATTTAATATTAATAGATTATAGTGGTTAATGTTAAGATAATTAATTCATAAAAGAGGAAGATTTTATACACCCCCTCTTAGTGGTGTTCCCATTTTAGGGGAACATCAAATGAATGTTTTTATTTATGCATGCCTTTTTCTATTTATAACAATTTCGAAAACTATATCATGAATTCATTTAATTTCACATCATAATCTTCATCTTCTAATTCCACTTTATAATACCTCTTCCACTATTTTATTTTTAAAACTTTGGATTAATTAATGGTTAACTCTTTCTTTATTTTACATTTATTCTTTAATTAAGGTCCTCTTATCAGCTCATATAATATAAATATTTTAATTATTTTTTCAATTGTAAAATAAATCAAACCTTATTCCTTAATAGAAGTATTTTTCAAATAAAATTTATCTAGTTAGATTCACATAAACTTCTAAACCAAGGTATTTTTCTCATGAACTTCTATACAACTCAGGGTCAAGCTATAAATTTTGTTTACTCAAATATACAACTCATCCACAAATTCTAATTCAACTATCTATATATCCTCAAATTTTTCATGAATGGTTTAGAGTCACGAATCCCATTGAGATAATATATGGAACCATCATCTCCTTTAATAATTGAAAAATATTTCCATCAAATCTAGGAACACCTTTGTTATTGTTGGAATTGATGACCTCTATTATAATTAATTAATTTTAAATATAAATGAAATAATATCAAGAATATATCGTTATGAATAACCTATAACTATTGATCTATAAATACCATGATGAATGATTCATGGTTTTAGGACATGCTCTAATACCAATTAATGAAAATTTTGAAATTCTGAGGGTTAATCAGTGTTTCTAAAATTTTCCCAATTATAATTATTGTTCTAGATAGTTTGTAGGATATCAAAGAAATCAAACAATTTATTATTAAAAGTACAGATGGAGTAAGTAAAACACCTGAAATAATATATTTACATGGTTCAAAAACACTATTTACTAAGTGGAAATATTCTTGATGTTTAGAGGTTACGATCCCATTTCACATGTATACATTTTTTATTAGTAAATTTCAAAGGATTTAGACTAATAATATGGTCATAATATCTATTAAAATTATGCTAAATAAATTTAAGTAATAGAGATGAAAATTGATGTTATAGATAATGATCTATATTATTATATCCCCCTCATGTGAGTACCATTATGGGTCAAGTGTTCACCTTATTACCTAACACAAATGATGAACAAAAGGCTCTAAAAATGAGTGTAATTAATTTATTTATATCTCTATAATTATCAGGATAATACTTGAAAAAAATATGTTTCTTTGTCTTGAAATAACATGATGTAACACCTCAATTTATGAAATGATGTAACACCTCTAATAATGACACAATTTTTATTCAACTTCATATCTAACACCTCTAAGTATGACATAATGATTATTCAAATTTATATCTAAAAATCATACATTATGGTGTAATGTACAAAATCATGACATAATTATTTAAAAATATATATTCTAAAATCATGATGATGAATTTATTATATTATGACATGAAATTATTTTAGTCATATTTTCTAGCCTTCAAATTATGTTATACTCACAAAATGACCTAAGTATTATGATGTTATTCCATAAACTACGACACGAATAATTAAATGATAGTGTGATTTTTTGGACCCTCAACTCTAGTTTCTTAATATGTTTTTTATCAAACCAAATCATGATATTTTAATGTAAAATAATTCATAATGAAATAATAAATGAAACTAAAAAATTATATCTTTTCCATAATTAAAAACCATTAAACTATATTCACAACAAGAAAAATTCCATACATCCATGGTTCGATAACTACATTTTGTAGAACTATTTTAGTATAGTGTATGATCACCAAGGGAAAATAGTTCTTATTTCTATATAAATCGTACTTCAATGCAAAGTGATAATAATGGTAGTACACACACTTTTGAATTTCATATAACCATGGTTTTCATGGATCATGGTTATAGGTCAACAGTGGAACCATGAAGTTTACATTGGAAGTATACAGGAATGGTGTGCGAATGGTATGCTTCCATGATAACCATCACCCATGGAAACATTATATTTATATTGGGATAGTATAGACATAAGATAAATGGATCATGGTAGTTCCCCTTTGGGAACCCCTCTACCACCATAAGTACCATTTCATGGAGAGTAATATGAGTGTGGACTCACCTCATGCCATTGAAAAATCACATGTGGATATATAATTCCCCCTATAAACACACCTCATCCCATGTACTATTTTAACATGATGTAATCTGTGGGTGGAATCATCTTACACCATGAGTTATTTTACCCCTGGTTAAGGTGAATCCACTATCACCTTATTATTTTGATTTATTAGAATATGTTAAGTTGTAACTAATGTAATTAAATCTATGGATTCCCTAACCCAATACAACCCATGTAAACATAAATAAAGTATATGAGTAATACATAATAAATCACAAACCTTACACCATATCAACCAATAAAACCCCTTTAACTCATTAAAATATCTATGATTACAATCCTTGGAGTGAAAGATGTAAATATCCCACTACTAAAGGTATCCAAAAGTTCCAACTGAATAATTTTTCATACGAATGAGATCTATCACCCGTCAAGATGTGATATCATTTCTTATCAAATATGAGGAAGATAAAGAGTTATTTATGTGGTGTAGATATTCATCCCATAAGACTATGAATATAGAGAAAAGTTTTCCAAGAACTCGGTTCCCTTCATATAGACTATGGGGATTCTCCCTAAGTCAAGTACTATGTCATCATTATCATCATTTATTTATATATGAAAGGAAATTGGAATACAATAACCACATGGGGAAAGTATAAAGTATGTAATATCTTATGGTGTCCTAAAGTAGTGTAACCTGAGGGCATCCCTTTTGACAAGATTCACCCCTTCAGGTTTCAAATGGATAACATTCAAGAAGCAGAAAACATTAGAGCCCTATCCAGCAAAGGATACAATATGATCTGCTACTTTGTTACTTTCAATCCATGTTTTAAGAACTTTCATGTTGTTATTGAGAATACCCCTTAATTTTTCGATGGTGTAGGATATCGACCATAGGATAGAGCCAATTACATTCAAGGAATTATGTATCATCATGGAGTAAGTTTATACTTCAGAGAGAATAATGCTCACCTATCTTCAGAGAGGTAATCCAGTAAGGGTAGCCTTAGCTTCCGCTTAGATAAAAGAACCACTACCTAGATGAGTTGATAAAGACAATATAATAAACCCAAAAGAATCAAAACCAACTTCTCCTACTCTAATGAATCTTGAACCGTAGTAACAGCCATTTTTAAGCTTTAGACCAAAGGAGAGAAGAATCCAATTCACACAAAGGGACCACAATCTAGTACTGGAAAGGGGGTGTCACTATATTACTGAGAAGCATACACTAAAATGTAAAATCCTCACACAAATCATTAAAAATACTAACCATATCAATGATAAAAATCTAGGTACGTGCAATGATAGATCTTAATAAGGCCTGAGTTCGCCTTAATATCAACTTGTTCTGAGCCCGTCAAAGACACCAACACCCCAATCGAAGAAAAATAGTGTGATCCGTTTTTTCTAAATCCTAGTCACCCAAACTGTGAAACCATCTATAGAGGAAGAGAATAGTAGACATGTGATGGGTGGAGAAAGTAGTAAACTAACTAAAAAAATTATATACTCCTCATGCCAATTTTCCAACAAAGAAGATATAATCCAAATTCTCTTCAAAATACTCATTACAACAACAATACCTAGAATACAAGTTGATAGCACATTGTTTGATGTTTTCATTTGAGGGAATTTCATTTTTCATTATTATCCAACTATGAATGTCAAATTTAGTTGAAATCCTTTTATAACACATGGTTTCGTTACACCCATTAGAAGTTTCTAGAGTATCTGAGGACCATAATAAATCTCTCATAGAAAAATCCCTTAAATTGGATAGAGTGAAAAAAAATACTCTCAACATCCTAATTAATATCAATGAGATCAAATAAAGCCTTCTGGTCCTTTTCAATAACATCTAAAACAAAACATGGATTCATAAAAGCCTCCTTGAATGAAATTTTAATGAAAGGGAATCCCAGGAAACCAATGACTGCTTCTTCTCAGTTCTAGTGCTAAAAGGATAAGTCTCATTTCCCCAAAATCCACCGAAAGAAGGGATTAATGATTGGAATGGGAGAAGTAATTGAGGATCATATGGGAGATGCATAGTGTACATCCCAATCCAAGATCATACACCCTTGGATTCCCATGTCATTCCCCTATGACGTGTATTTCTCCAAGACCGCCCTTGTTAATTTTTCATGCATACAATGAAGAGTGTCGATTAGGCTCCTAACATTGATACAATATTGCTGTATAGGATAATCCAACTAAATCCAGAATACCCAATGTCGGTTTCCCTCTGAGAGGGAATCCTAGTGAATGCTTTCCTGGATATTATCAATGAAAGATATGAAACCTTTCAACACATGAACTGATGATATAGCATAGAAAAGGGTGTCCAATCGTACACTATTAACCAAGGTTATCTGGCCGCTAAAGGAAATGTACATGTTCTTATTGTTGATAAATATATTCGTAATAATTCTCACAATGTGGGTGAAGTACCGAATATGAATTCTACATAAGGATATAGGATATCCAAGGTAATCTATCAGAAAGTGACCTGTTTTCATATCAAACTGTTGAATAGGGAGTTAACACTCCCAACGGTGCAAGTTTTGGAGACATATATGTTACTGTTAAAGTTATTGATTACTTTTATACTCTAAAGGTAGTAATCTTCTAAAAAATTGATGATACCCTAAACCGATATCTTATTGGAATTCATGAAAATATTGGTATCATCTGCAAACATGAGGTCAGAAATATAAAGAGAGATTATCCTCTTATGATATGGGATGATATCACCATTGAGCACACTTCTATTCATGAGCTGGTTCAGAACATCCTAAGAAAGAATGAAGATTCTCATGTAAAAATGGTCTCCCAACCTCAACACAAGGGTCACCTTGAAAAATCCATGTATTTTCCCCATATAAAAACCATCATCCAGGAGGATCTAAAACACCAAAAAATGATATCCATAGACCAGGAAGAGAACCCCATACCTGTTAGAACCATGTTGCTAAAACTCCACTCGATCCTATCATACACTTTGTTCATGTTAATATTAATGACTATGTATTAAAACATATATGATTCCATTTTAATACCCAACTAAAAATCTTTTTTTTAAATTTTAAAAACCTTTTAGTGTAACTATCTGAGTCAAAATAAATCTTCATTTAGTCAACTAGAAATTGTCAACTCAAAAACCATTATAGTGTGGAAAAAATATGAATCTCTATATATAAAAATATATGAAAATATTAGCCTCCATAAAATCATTAGTTTTACTCATGTTATAAATAGATCTAGTGTTGTCTCTATTAAACATATGTATCTCTATACCTATTTCAACTAGTTGCACAAATGATAAAAAGTATTATCATATGTTCATTTTTTCAATGAAATCATGTGACCATGGAACAAGGAGTATTTCAATACCATATAGTCAATATATCTACTCTGACTAAACATATATAGATATTAAATAATTTTAGATTAAAATTCATCACATTACAAGTGTACATGCCCAATGATTGTAATAGTTTAGCATATTTGGCAACATGGAAACATAATATTCTATCTTGGAAAAATATTTTCAACATATCCCTTAAATATATTCCCCTATAGTACTCTTACATAAATCCTTTTTATATAACATGTTGAACGGAAACATAACAAATGGGTTAGATCAGATGCACAATAAGTGTAAACAAGGGAGATATGTAATAATAACATGATCATAAGTGTATTATAATATGACCCTAACAATATAAGATCATACCCTACATATAAAAGATCACAAAAAAGAGTCATGGAATAAATATATGTAGTTCATAAGATAATATTTATAAGGTAATCAAGAGCATTATCCTTGAAAGCATAAAATAGGAATAAGATATATAATTGTAGGAGACACATAAGCATAGAAAATCATTCCCTACAAGTCAAGGCACATTTCTAATCAGGGTAATTAATAGAGGATACATATTCTAGGTGGGACATACCACCATCTCCATTCATAACCTTTTATTTATAGTTTAATGGGTTTACGCCCCAAAATATCTTAGTAGTCAAGGTTCACTCCCAAGACTATCTTAGTATTCAAGGTTTACTCCCAAGACCATATTAATGAATAAAGTCCTTTATAGAACTGATTTCACTTCCCATTCCATCCATGTATTCTCATGAGATATAAATATTTTCCCATTTCATTGGATGGAGATATATTCCCTACACTTCTCATAATTAAATCATATATATTTTTTCCTCAAGATAATAAAATAGTCATCATATCCTGACCCATAAAAAGAGATGGGTTCCATAAACATCATATCATAACCCATGAAATGAAATGGGCATCAAAAAAATTTCTCGTATAATAACTGGTGTAAAAGTGATAGTTTTCATAATCATACAATAAAATATGAAAGGAAACACATTTAATATTCATTTTATCATGGTATAACATGTCAAGGAGAAACGGTTTTCATAAACAACTTATCCTCTTAATAATAAAATATTCCAAGAAATAATAATAATGGATCTGTGGGATCATATCCCTAGTAAAGAATAAAATATATTAAAGATTACATCTTATATGGATAATGATTTTGAAAGGTCATTTGGATTATTTCTTAAGTGAAATAACATTTCTTTGAAAATCAACTTTTAGAACATAAAACATTTTCAAAATCCTTTTCTTTGAAAAACACTTTGAGACCATATGAATTAGGATTTAAATATCATTTAAAAAATTTCATGAGGAAAATATCATTTTTTATTTTAAATAATAAGTTTTTATAACATAAAAAATTTGCAAAATCATTTCCTTTTAAAGTAGATTTGGATACTAATAAAGGAGTCATTTAAATCATTAAAATAATTTTATATGAAGATAACCATTGAAAACATATAAAAAATATTTGAAAATGATTTAAAACAATTTTTAAACATAAACAGAATTTGAAAACCTTTTTATTTGGAAATAAATTTGAAAAAATATAAAATAATATTTGAAATCATTGAAATTATTTTCTTTGAATATAATCTTTTAAAAGCAAATGAATGAAAATTTGGAAATAATTTAAAACACTTATTGAACACAAACACATTTTGAAACCCCATTTATTTGAAAACTACATTAAAATACATGAATTTAAAGAATATTAGTATTTAAAAAAATAATCTTGTAGACTTTCAATGGAAGCTTCAATGAAATGACAGACTTGATGGTAGATAAATCCAGAAATTTAGAACATTTCTTTTTCCCCGTAAAAAGTTTAGAAAGGTCTCTTGATCAGAAAAGAGTGAGAATATTACTTTTTAAAAAATATTTCTCTAAAAGGTAAGAAATGGGTAATTTTTTTTAAATATGATAGTATAATAGTTTAAATTTATTCATATCATTTTTATAAAACATGGTTTTGGAAGAACACATATTTCTGACAGAAAATTGAAATAAAGTCATGCTTTCTTAAATTATTTTTCTTAATTATATTAAGTTCCAAAGAGTTTAAAAATGGAACCACTATTACAATATATCATGAATAACTAGATTATAATAAAATTAATGGGAATTATTAATATATATCATAATATTTCATCAATGGAAGAATAATAACAAACAATCCCGATAAGCGATGAGATTATACAATAAACTCTTACTACTTTTGTAACATTAAATCAAAATAAACCTAAAATGATAACAATAAATAAAGCTTTAAAAATCATTAAAATAAGGTTATTAATTATATAACATGTAAAATATCAAAACATACACCTTCTAAATGAATATAGGTATATAACCAAACAAGATTATCAAGGAAGAAAAATTGAGACAAAATTACCTTACCAATTTGGTAACTTATAATGTGTAAAACCAAATGAAATATAGATCATAAATGGATATATAAATACCAATAAATATAATTATAGTATTAATTTAATACATTCATGTGTGTTATACACAACACCCAAAATAAAATAGTGGTGAATAAGGCATTAGTCTCACCTAAATAAAAGTGAAACTGGAAATCCTATTACTCCTTGAGTATCTTTTAATTCATGAGATATATGAAATAATAACATAAATAGAAAATATTAATATAATAATATTAAACAAATTCAATATAAAACTTGTGATATGGAATTATATACACCACACAATAAGAATAAGTTATGAATAGAGAACATATCTCACATAAATATAAGTGTGATGAGAAAACCCTTACCTTAAGTCCTGATTTTCATTATAGGCATTGAAACCTCCTATATAATAAATATAAAATTATTTCATATATAATAACATATATTATTTTATTATTACTTTATATTACCAATTTATAAAAAATTCCATGTTAATGTTACTTTTCGAGTAATATCCTCTTTGTTTTTCGTATATTTTTTGAATTGTTATTTTATATCCTTTTTATTTGGTCCTGATTTAATTATATAAAGAATATAAACCTTTATTTAAATATCATATATATTCATTATATATTTATTTATAATAATAAATAAAATATATAAATAGAAAATGAGATTCACCGTTCATAGAGATGGTAGGTCGTACGTACGCATGAATGTTGTTTCTGTTTTCTTATCGCATTGAAAGAAAGGTAGTAAATAAATTATATTTATATGTGTACATATTATAATTACAATATAATTATGATTTAATACATATAAATAATTTTTATTAAACTCATACATAATATATTCTATTTAAATTGTGAACGAATCACATCACTTTAAGGAGGCAGTAGACAACATGTCAACAAACGATGTTCTCAATTTCCCACAAAATGGAAACCTTGAAGATATGTTTTATATTATAAATCAATAATCATAAATAATCAATAAATATAATATATATAATATAAAAACAATAATTCCATCAATATTCCCAATCCTAAAAGGTGGTAATGGAAGAACGAATGACATTAGTTTTTCAGACACTTGTCTGACGTACACAGGAACGATGATTGATATCACATTTGATGGAATTGTCTGTGAGTTTAGGTAGTAAAATTAACATAAAAACATCAAGTAATATTTAATATAATTTTTTTATATAATCATGTAACAATAATTATTGTGTTGTGGAGAAAGAAATGGAACAGAAGTGCTTGTTGAAGGATGTTACCTCTTCTTTGGGTAACACCATTTGGTCTGCACAAAAACGGATTCCGTTTTTTGGATTTGAACCCAAAGGGAGGATTACAGGATGGATTTATGGAATTTGGGGTAATATTTGGTAAGGGTTTGAGTTAGTAAAATATCTATAGAGGTGGGAATAAGTGATGGGGTTGAGTGCCCATTTATAGTAGAGGTGTGTCATTCTTGTCAATACAAAAAGGAAATCACTATTGAGAAGCATCCCTTACATTATGTGCCTCCAAAAATGGTCCATTTTTTTTATAAAAGTGAGTATATGGTACAAATATGGCCAAAAAAAGGAATTTGGGAAATTTTATAGGTCATTTTACCTTTAATATTAATGTTTAACCACTAAGTAAACTCAATTTCACCTAAATCGATGTAATTAATTTTAATTACTTTCTCTAATATTTTTTTTCAAAAATTAAGATGAACTTACTTAAAATTATATATTATTATAATTGAAAATATGGAATCCATTTTTTAAAAATTATAAACACTTAAGTTGAATAAATCAATTTAAAATGAATCCCACAGATGGGACGAGACAACTGGTTTTAAAGTGAAAATATTCAAAAGCAAGAAATGTTTATATATCCAAATTCAATGTGAAATTTATTCCAATGACCTATATTGTTTTAATAAATGTATATTTTATATACATATAATTTAAACACAAATAAAAGTTCAATTAAACTATATAAATAAATTATACAAAAAATGTTGTTTTCAATTAAAATTCATTGTTTCCACTTTTTATCAGAAAACAATTTCAGAGAAAAATACTAAAAAAATCACCCAGATTAAATTTTGGTATTAAATTTTCAAAAATTAAGTTTACTTTTATAACTTAAATTTATAAAAGTTTTAAAAAATAAATTAAAAATATGTGCACCATTAAAAGGTTGTAAATTTAACTTTTAGAAAATATATATATCTTTATGTGTTAAATTTGATTTATTCTTATCTCTTGTACTAAAAAAAATAAGATAAATGTTACATAATTGACTGATTATATATATATATAAATCATTAAAATAATTTTAAAAATATTTATAATTAATTTATTAAGTTATAATTTGTTTGGTTTCTAAAATATAGATTTCGAGCAAAAGATTTCCTATATTTTCGTAATGGTTTTTTTTCATTTCAGGTTAATTGGTCACCAAATAATTCTTCCTATATACATGTGTAAACCATATTTTAAAAATTTCATTAATATTATTCATAAAAACCATTTTAATGGCCAGGTTAATACTATAATAATATTTTAATAACATATTTAAAAGTACATTGTAGTTTGGTGAAAAACTAGGTTTAGCGTACCATGAATGTTGTAAAAGGAACTCGGTATTGTGTGTAACAAAATCCAATCATATTTTTAGTTATATTGAAATATAATATAAGTTTTAAATATATAGAAATATATACTTGGTGTTACATTCAAATCATGAATAACGTGGTTCTTTTATATAACTGAATCTATATTTAGTTTTGTGTGAAATAAAAAATATAAAAAATATTAAATTAAATCGAAAAAAATATTTCATAAAAACGTGAGGTGTTACATTCTTCCCAACATAAAATTAATTTTTCCCTCTAAATTTATCTTTATTAACAAATGTTTAATACTTAAATATTTATTTCAAGGAAACCCAAATTGTAAAAATTAATACTAAAACATTCTTTAAAAAGGGAATGCTGGAAACATAACGATGACCCAAAGCAACTCATAGCTAGGTTTCCACATAGGGAAACATAGGTGGTAATTGAAAACATAGATATGGAAGAGAAATATTTCTATCAAGTTATGATGGTGAGTGATAGAGAACATGGTTAGGAGAAAGTTAAAAATCATAAATCCATAACCCAAGGAGGCTTGAAAAGGTCATTAATATCATAAAAATGATGATAATTGGACAATATTTTATTTCAATCCCATTTTCCTAAAGTTGAATAATTTTTATAAGAAGATATACTCACGTGATTTCAGCACAATCACACCATTTTGTGGCTTAGTCAATTTTTAATTCATCTCTTATTCAAACAAATGAAGGTGATTTTTTTCATTCCTAAAAAATTATAAGATAATTAGATCTATATATATAATAATAGGTCCTTCTATATATATTTATCACAAAATAAATGGTTAGAATAATTTATCTAATATGAATAAATCCTAATAATGAAATATAATAATTTAATCTCTAAAACCTCATATGATGTTTAACATAAACCATTCCATAAATGGTTAACCCTATAACCCTTTTGAAAGATGAAATTCCAAAACATTAGAAATAAGGTCACAAAATTTCCCAATTCATCTTAAAATTGATCCCACTCTATATCCTAAAGTATTTATTATTTGAGAGATTCTATACATGTGTATACCTTTATCATTTATTCTCTTAATACTTGGTAATAAATTTAATTTCCATAAATTCTTATTGAAAATATTCATTTTTCTTATTCCAATGTTTATTGGATATATTCTTTAGATCCAAAAATACTATAAACTTCCTCAGTGATAGCATAAAACACTTTTTCAAAAAGTCATAAATCAATTCCAATGTAATCAGTACCATCCAATTTACTTTATCCAAATATAATTATCTTAACCTCATGAACATATTGAGCATTATAATTACATTAATCATGTGTTTCCCGTGAATATTACCTTTCCATTAAATCACTTTTCTTTTTTTTCAGAACTAATAAACTTATTCTTGTAAATCGTTATTCAAAAATATAAACTGAACAATCCTTATACATTTCACAATTTATATAACATAATTATTGAATCCAAATACCTAAACATATATATTATTCCACTTCATCCTTAATCTATTAACAAGTCGACCTCATCCTATTAGATAATACCTCTTTCCTTTAACATTTCACTTGCAGTATCTGTATCATCAGCATTATAACCATTACATGTAAGAAATTATAGATTATCTTCATGAGCTTTCCACTTAGGACATCAATTCTTATAATTCTCATTATTTCCACATTTAAAGAATTCATTAATTTAAAATACCTTAGGGAATCCAATATTCCAATCCATTTCATTAAATAAAGTTTTTATTTTTCCTTTATAGTTAGTTTCTTTGTGTCCTTATTTTCTACAATTGAAACATATTTTTGTTCCTCTAAGGAATCCATTTAGTTGTTTCTTCCCACATTCTTGACACAAAGGAAACTAAATCTTTTTTCCCTCATGGAATCCATTACCAGAATTCTCATCAAACTATTTCCTTATCTTAATTGTTTAGTATGAGAGATTATTAAGGTACACATTTTTCATCATATTATATGAAAACTGATTAGGAATTATCACAATTTCCTTCTTTCTAATGATAATCCCATTTGACGACACATTAGATAAATTTTATTCACATTCAATGTTCACCCAATTTTTTCTCGTTCCCGCTATTGACTAGAACCAAAAAGAGTATGGTGAGAAACACTAATCACAGTGGAAAACAACATAATCATGAAAAATTACTTATAGCGTGTATAAATCATTAAACATTATTTAATATATGACACATTAGGTTCATCCTAGGTCACTCATAGTGATATTTTATTTAAATAATTCATGATGGTTTGTGTAGATCTTTGTAAATTTCTAAAAAATATCCCCTTGTAATGTCAAACCAAGTATATGATAAGGCTTGTGTTAATACACTAGTTCTAGATCGAGTCTAGATCAATACAGTGTTTTCAAGGTTGTTACCACTACGTACATATTTTCAAGAGAAACATTCACTTGTATTATCTAGAGAAGGATTTAATTTCTTGGAAACCACTCTCTCAATCCTTTACCAAAATTTTAGAAAATTTTCCTAAACTTTGACACATCCATAAGATTATCCATAGAGTAATCCCTATACATATCCATATAAATATCCCTAGTTATGTCACTAATTTTTTATCATCCTATTTTTAAAATTTTGACCAAACATTTCCTTTGATACCAATAGTAGTGATAATGGATTAATGTATATGGATATTGCATATTTTTAGATGAATAATCAGCACATTGCAGATGTAAATGCCTAAGGACCATAATATTTTAGTGTATTTTGAAAATTGACAAAATAATCTTCTATCTTGGTGAAATTTCTTCAACATCTCCCTTAAAGACCTTACCCTTTAGTGCTCCTGCGTAAAACCTTTTTTTAAAACCTATGGAAAGGGAAAATAATAAAGGGGTGAGATAAAATGATCAGTAAGGGTAAAAAAGGGAGATATGTAAGAATATAATGATAATGAGGGTATTAGAACATGATCATAACATTATAAAATCATACCATGCATATCAAATATTATAATCAAGATTCACGGAAAAATGATTGGATGTTCATAAGACATGAACCATAAGATAATCAAGAGCATAATCCATGAAATCATAACATTGGAATAATGCATTGAATTATGGAAGACAAATAACAATATAGAACCATTCCCTATAATTCCAGGGTCATTGAAAAAACATATTAAGGAACTTAATTGGGGATACACCTACTGGATGGGAAACACAACCATAACTAAAAAATCCATTTCCTCATAGTGGAATGGGTTCTCTCCCCAAATGATATTATTGGTCAAGGTTCACTCCCAAGGCCATTTTAGTAGTCATGGTTCACTCCCATGACCATCTTAGCAGATAATTTCCTTTACTGGACAAATTTTACTCCCGATTCCATGCACATATATCTGAGGAAATATAATTTTTACCCAATACATTAGAGGTTGATATAAGTCCCACCCGTCTCATAATGAAATATTACATATGTATTCCACAAGATAATAAAACATTCATCATATCCTAATCCATAAAAATATATGGGTTCAAAAATTATGATATCATAACCCATTAAATGAAATGGGTATCATAAATGTTTTAGCATATCAAAATATATAGAAAAGAGACATGTTTCATAATTATATAATAACACATGAAAGTAAGTGTATTTTGATATGTGTTTTATCATTGTATAACCCATTATACAAAAACAAGTCTCATAAGCATCTTGTCATCCTAATAACAAACCAATCAAATAAAGGATAAGAATGGTTCCCTTGAATCATATACCTATTAAACAATAAATTACATCAAAGGGTATCAACTTAGATGGAGATTAATTTTAAACACCACATAGAAAATTTCATAAGGGAAATAACTGTTCTTTTAAAATAATTTTATAAAACATAAAACATTTTTAAAAACTTTTTCCCTAAAAACCAATTTGAAAACATATTAATTAATCATTAAAACCCATTTAAAACATTTCTTGAGAAAATTATCCTTTTAAATTAGAAAAAAAATCCTTTTAGAAAATAAAACATTTTGAAAAATATTTTATTTGAAAATAACTTTCAATAATTATAAATTAATCATTGAGATCGTTGAAATACTTTTCTTTAAAAATAACCATTGAAAACTTATAAAGTGGTCATCGAAAATCTTTTAAAATAATTTTTAAATATAATTTTTTTTAAAACATTATTTTAAAATATCTATGAAACATTATAAAATAAGCCTTGATATCATTGAAAGCCATTTCATTTAAAATAACATTTTCAAACATATAAAGTTAATTTTTAAAATAATTTAAAACACTTGTAAAAGATAAAAAAAATTGAAAACCATTTTATTTGAAATAAAATTAAAAAAAATTAATGATTAAGATATTAGGAAAAAATTCATTAAAAAATTTATATTGTAAACTTTTATGTTAATATTTAAAAAAATTACAGATGTGATAGAGGATAAATATGCACATGCTGGACATTCTTTTTTCTCCCTAAATAGTTTAGAAAAGTTCTTTTATTAGAAAAATAAAAGAATATTCCTTTTTAAAAACTATTTTATTAAAATTTAGAATATTGAAAAATCTATTTTAAAGTATATAGGATAATAATATAAAAATTTCTAAAACATTTTAACAAGACATGGTTTTGTAAGAACATAGATTTTTAACTCAAAAGATAAATTAGGTCGGATTTTATTAAAACAATTCTTAATTATTTTAAGTGTGAAAGAGTGGTAAAATGGTTCTATTAGTTAAATATATCATGAATTAAAATAGTATAAGAAACTTTATGAGCATTATTAAGATATTTATGATACTATTTCATCCATGGAAGCAAACTAATAAACAATCCCCATAAGTGATGAGATTGTAGTAATAAATTATTATGACTTCGGTAAATTTTAATAACAATATTCATGAGAGGAAAACATTAAATTTATATTAAAATATCATTAAAATAAGTATATACATGATATAAAATGTCAAATATTAGTATATACACCTTGTAAAATAATATAGGTGCATAACAAAACATGTGTCTCAAATAAGGAAAATTGAGACCAAAATACCTTACCAATTTGGTAACTTTTGAAGCTTAATACCTGGTGAAATATAAATCAGAAAATGGATATTTAAGTAAAAATAAATATATAGATAATAATAATAAAATAAACTCTTGTACATTATATAAACCACAGAAAATAAACTAGCAGTGAATGAGGAAAAATTTTACCGCAATAGAAGTAATACTAGAAATCCCCTTACTAAATTAGTAACTTTTAAATCCTAAGATATGTGAAATAATAACATAATTTGAAATTTTTAATATCATTAAATAAATTAAATCAATTATAAAACATTTCACTAGGAAATATATACACCACACAACAAGAATACGTGGCATATATTGGGTTTATCTTACATAAATAAATTTGAGATGAGAAAACCCTTATCATAAGTCATGACTTTCATCGTATGCCTGCAAACATAATATATAATAAGTATAATATGATTATAAATATATAAATTTAAAATATACTTACATATCATCTCATAGATTATTTTATTATGAAATTATATTTCTATTTTATTAACAATTCCATATTTTAGTGCTGTTTTGGGTAATATCTACATTGTTTTTCATGTATGTTTTGACATGTTATTTTTTGTCGTCTTTCTTTGATCATAGTTTTTTATCCATAGAATTAAAACAATGATATAAATATCATAAATATTAATTATATATGTATTTATAATAATCTATAAAATATTGAAATAGATAATGAGATGTAACATTCATAGAGATGTTTGGTCATACGTACACATGAACATTGTTTCTATTTTCTTGTCATATAGAAAGAAGTAATGTAAATGATATATATATATATATATATATATATATATGTGTGTGTGTGTGTTATAATTAAAGTTGAATTATTATTTCATATATGTAACATATTTTTATTAAACTCCTCCTTAATACATCCCATGTAAAGTTTGAACAAATCGAAACGCTTTGAGGAGGCAGAAGTCCACACGTCAACAAACGATGTTACTATATTCCCACAAAATGGAAAACATGAAGATATGTGTTATATAATAATTAAATATGCATAAATAAATTATATATATCATATATATATATATATAACATTAAAACATTAATTCCATCATTAATACCAACCTTTAATTTTGGTAATAGAAGAATGAATGACAGCAGTTCATAAGGCACCAGTCCGTCGTACACATGAAATATGATTGTGTGTCCCATTTTATGAATAATTTTTTGAGTGAAGGTAGTAACGTCAATATAAAAGAATATTAACATATTTAGGATACTAATGATATTATATAACAATTTAATAAAAATAATTTAGGTGATGGAGAAAGAAATGAAACAAAAGTGCTTATTTAAGGATGTTACCTCTTCTTTGGGTCACTCTTATTGGTTTGCACCAAAGAGATTACTTGGTTGAATTTATTATTAATGATAGGAATATAATATTACAATAGGGAAGCTGAGATATTATTTTTGAATGGTTTTTATGTGTCAAATGTTTTTATACGTGTGAATAAGTTAGGGGGTTAAGTTCCCTTTTATAGTGGAGGTGGAGTGTCATTCTTGTAAATACAAAATGGAAAACACTATTGAGAGGTATCCCTACCATCATGTGCCTCTAATAATGTTTAATTTTAGAAAAAATGGTTGATAAGGTCTATATATTCCCATAAAATGGATTTTTAAATAATTTCTAGGTCATTTTTACCCTTGATAATAAATTTTAACAACTATTTAAACTTGTTTTTACCTTAATCACTATAATTAATATTAATTACATTCATAGATATTTTTGATAAAAAACTAATTTTAAATTAATATAAATTATAAATTGTGATTATTAAAAATATGTACTCAATTTTTCTATATTATAAACACATACATGGAAGAATGTATTTTAAAAGTAATCCCACAGATGGGACAAGACAACTAGTTTTTAAAGTGAAAATGTTCAAAAGGTCGAAATGTTTTTATAACCAATTTCAATGTAACATTAATTAAGATGATCTAAATTATATTATTAGATGAAAAATTAATATAAATATACTTTAAACTCAATTTAAAATAAAATTTAACTATATTAAAGAATTAGATGAAAATGTCATTTTTAATTAAAATTTTGTGCTTTTCACTATTCATCAAAAATTAGATTTTACAAAAAAAAATACCAAAAATTCACTCAGTGTAAATTTTGATATTAAATATTCATAAATGAAGTTCATTTTTTCAAATAAAATTATAAAAGTGTAAAAAAATTTATATTTAAAATAGGTGCTCTATTAAAAGTTGTTGAAATTTCTTTTTAGATAAAATATATATCTTTATGCATAAAATTTGATTTATTCTTATATGTTGTTTAAAAACACATAATATTAACATTAAATAGCTTAATTAATAATATATATAGATATATATATAATTAAAATAATTTATAAATATTGGTTTAATTAATTCATGAATGTAAAAAGTGTTTGGTTGTATAAATATAGTTTTCCATCAAAATATTTCCTATATTTTCAAATGGGTTTTATTTTCATTTGTTCTTAATTGGTAACTAAAGAATTATTCCAATATAAATGTGTAAAAATTATTTTCATAATTTAATTAATATTATTCATAACCACTATTTCAACGGTTGGGTAAAAAATATAATAATAATTTAATAATATTTTTAATTGTACATTATTGTTTCAGAAAAAAAAATTACGTTTATCATGTCACAAAAGTTATCGAAGGATCTCGACATTGGGTGTAACACAAGACAATCATAGTTTTACATGTGTCACAAGAAAATATAAGTGTTGATTGTAGTGAAATAATTACATGTTATAGTGTACAAAACATGAATAACATGGTTCTTTCGTATAACACATGTTATATGTAGTATTGCGTGAAATGAAAATTATAAAAAGGATTAAATTAAATATAAAAAATAATTAATAAAAACACAATGTGTTATGTCCAACTTATACATTCCATATTCTCCATGTATATAATGAATAGGGTGATTAATACATCATAATTAATTAATCTTTATAGATTATCAAATCACATATCCCTCACCTAAATAGATATGCACAACATATGTACTATCTATATTTAGCCACACACACCTTAGTATATCTCAATTGAGATCCCAGATGTTATTCTTTTCATATTATAGGAAAAATCCCAGATTGGTTGATTTTCAACCAATTACATGATCAATAGTATATCCAACCACCCCATGATTAACTAAGTTATAATTATTTCCATAAGGCACCATAGTATGAAGCTTCTCATTCTAGGGATCACACTAAACATATATAGTGGGGACCCAAATATGATCAATGCACCCCAGGAATACCAAATACATTGGGTATAAAACTCCATGTGATGTAATTCATAGGCAATATAATTAACACAAATAAAACTCTTTATTTTTTATTTATGCCTCATGGGAATATTCAGTATCCTTATGTGAGAATCCCACTAACGAAAACCTTAACATTTCATCATAACCTGTGATAATCTATGATGAACATCAGTTGGGAATTATTAAAAGTGTCACATTGAGAGGTCTATTATCATTTTAATTTATAAAATTTATATCTATATATATATTTATACATTCAATGTGAAGGTATTTCAAATGGAGATTTCCTTTTATATGATAAATTTTATATTTTTAAACTCTGTTAATAATATTTAACATATCCAAACTAAGAATATTTTTCTCATATCATATATGATAAACTAATAGATCATCCATATATTTTTTATATTTTTAGGAGTTTCATTATCTAATTACACCTATATATTGTTTCTTTTACATTACTATGTGACCATATAGTAAAACTATCTAATGAAAATATTTTGTGAGTCTCATCTATGATGAAATAAAGCTTTAATAATGATGATATTTTGGAATCATATTCTGAATGTTTAACTACTTGAACATATTCAAACTATTAGTCTTCACAATATAAAACGTTCTGATTCCAGTTATTGATGACTACTTAGACCTATTTCTATGTTTAACATCAACTTCCACAGAATCCAATTTTTTTTAAAAGAATCATTTAAATATTTTTTTTATTATAATTTAATTGATATCATAAAACTTATTAAGACTAAAAATACTACCAGTAATATCATAGACACTATATTATTTCAATAATTTCATAATAAGATAAACAAACACCTTTTTACTAGTAAATAACATTTATTTTATATTAATAGTAATATTTAACAAAAAAACTATTTTTTCCATATCATATATGTTATTCTATTTATTTATAGAATTTTTTTCTAAAAATAATACATTATTAAAATATAACATTGATGGGTGTCGAGAAAATTTTCAATTGTATTTTAAAAAATGATTGTATAAATACATTATCTTTGATAAAACATTTTTACAATTATCTTCTTATCATAATATGTTATCTAATATGATGAATCATAATCTATGTGTGTATAATTAATCATCTCATTTTGTTTATAACAATTAAGTTTTAACAAAAAACTTTTCTTATTACATATTAGATAAATATATATATCATTTTAAGATTCATATATTCTTGATAAATTCCATTTAAAATAAAATATTTGATTTAAAAGTTCTTTTATTCATCATTTTAATGAAAACTATGAGCCCTATACATTCTTCCCTTGATCTTAAACTCTTTTACACTTAAAATAAAATTAAAATATACATTTGGTATCATATACCCTTAAAACTGATGATTTATATTCTATAATAATAATACCTGAATTTTACATTCAATATAGTTTCACAAATCCATTTTGGTGTCTCAAAAAATCACATCAAATGGTATCATTAATCCTTCCTAAGAATGAAACACCTCAAGATTTTGGGAAATATTTTTTTCAAATGAATTTAATCTTTTATATATTTTTCATTACATGCAACACTAATTTTAAAGAATTGTATCTTGTGAAAAATATACATAAGATTAAAATATGTCCATACATTATCCATTTTGGAGCCTTGTGTCTTGTAAGAAATATGGCCACACCATTTTCTTTTAAAAAAATACAAGTATACCACTCACCTCACTTATAAAACGACACCCCTATCCTATTTTCATCACACATTAAAAATATTTTGGTTCATCTAAGACCTTCCAAAATCACATCCCAAATTCCTTCTTATATTCCATGAATCCTTATTTGGGGTATAAGTACAACCTTGTAAGGATTTTGGTGCAAACCTAAGGAGGTTACTCTTGGAAGAGGTAATGCTCTTCTTCAAGTATTTTTTTGTCATTTATTCATCCACATCCTTTTCATATTATTAAATTCGTATGATATAATAAAATAATTATATTCCATATACTAAGATGTTATTATTTTAATTTAATTATCTATAAACATCTACTATTCCATTAAATGGGCTAAAAATTCATTATTTGTGAGTACGGTAGACTACCGCCTCACGAACCGATGTCATTCATTTTCCCTTTACCACATCTCAGGATTGGATATGATGATGGATATAAAGTATATATATGATATTTATAAAATAATTATATCTATATATTCATTATATCATACATAACTTTTTAATTTCCATTCTATTGTGGATTTGATAACATCACTCGTGTGTATGACATAGTACCATGCAAAATGATGTGATTCATTTTGACTAACATTTTTCATGGAAGACAATAAGAATGATGTTAATGAATATATTTGATATAAATGAAATAATTATTATATTCATGAAATATTTATCATTATTAATAGATAATATATAATTTTATTTCTTACCTTCTCACTCACCAAAATATGATAACATTGTTCGACTATGTGTGGACTACCACATTCACAATGTGGTGTGACTCTATATTTTTATCACCGCACCACATGGATGATATTTATAAGTATATTTAAATCATTAATATTTTATTTATAATATTATGATATTTCTTTAAAGATGAAATATTCCTTACCTTATTTCCATAATGATCATTGTAAAATGGAAACGTTACTCATGCGTACGTATGACCTACCGTCTCCATGATCATAATGAACTTAATTTATAAAAATACCTTTCGTGATTGGACTTAAAAGTATAATTTATCAATAAATAATATAACTATTTCATGATTATTATTATATAGATTATATAACCATGAATTAAGAGGATAAAAAATCAAAACATATAGGAAAAACAAAGCGGTTAATACCTGAATTATGATTTTAACAGGTAATTGGTAATAAACGGGTAATAAATGGTCATATGTAAGTAAAATATAAAATAATATATATAATTAAGGTTCTATAACATATGTATCATAAAATTAAATTTATTAATCTAGAGTCTCAAATTTTCACAATGGATATTGATACTTAAGGTAATGGATTTCTAGTCTCCCTTTTATTTATGGGAGACATATAAAAATTCATCACTCATTTCTTTTGTGTGGTGTATAAATAGATCATTTTACATGTAATATAATTAATATCATTATTTAAAAAAAATTTAATGTTTTATTTGATGTCATTATTTATTAGGGCTTATGATTCAAAATATTTGTAAAGTGGTAATGTATTTTCATCTCACTTTTTACTTTCGTGAGACACATGCCATATTAACCACATTTTTATTTTATGTGGTGTGAATAATTCACATGAGTTCATTTTATGATTATTCTCCAGAATATTATTTCAATTTATACATCCATTTTAGGACATCTCTTTCAAGAGGTTTATTATTCAAAAGTTACCAAATCAGTATTAGGTTTTTGTCCTAATTATTCTTCTTTGAGACATGTGTTATGTTATGAACATGTCTTCTTTCTTGAGGTGTATATACAATCCATTTGAATTTTCATATGATGATTTTTTTATTCTCTTGATATTATATGTTTTAGTTAATTTTATTCATTAATGGTCTAATGATTCAATTTTCCCAAAGTGGTAATGGTTTTATGATAAAATCTCAACATTTATTAGGAATGTTTATGATTAATGTCACACCCAGTTTTTCTTTTTCATCCTTTATTTCAGTTCTTTTTGGATCTTAGATTCTCTCCCAATTTTTGGTTGTGATATGGGTTAAATTTTGTGGTGTATCTTTGATTATTTTTAACCCCATAGTTTTTCCTCAGTTAATTCGCGATGTGTTGGAGAAAATTTTGGTTTTTGGGATTGGCATTAATCTGTCCATGGTTGGAACATGGTTTGGGAAACCATGAATCCCAACCTAGGTAACTATGTGATAGGTTTCAGATTCAGAAAAAATCTACTGCATAGTTTTAGAATGGTATGTAAAATCATATGGGTTGGATGTGAAATCAATTCCCCCTTGGGAAGTAGCTACTACACAACTAGAGAACGGTTTGGTAAATCGTGCAGCCAAACACTAAGAATTTCCCAGATGTAAAATTTTGTGAAAATCCAAGTGTGGCCTCTAATCATTTTTTACCCAAGCCCCCCCCCCCCCCCCCCCCCGCCCTCTTGATTGTGTGACACTAAGGAGACACTCCCAATGTTATCTGATACACCACTCTTCTATAATGGTGTGGATCTAGGGTTTATTCAAGGTTTAAGAATAGATATTCAAGGTATTTTCATTACTCTCTACTTCCTCTTACTCTTTATTTCATTTCCTCTTCGGTTCTTCTCCTCCTATCGTATCTAAATCCTAGAGTTAATGTTTCCCTTGATTTATGTTTATGGGTTTTATTTAAGGTTCTTATTAGCATATTGTGTCTCTTTGAACCTTGGAAGGTATGTTTCGAGTGTGTGTTCTTGAAGAACTTGCGGTTTGAGGTATATTTACCTTTCACATCCCATTTTAATTTAAGAATCATTGATTTAATTATTTTAAAACCTTCCTTGAATATTAAAACTTGATATGTGATCCTAGGAATCTTTTTTGGTGGTGTTAAATAGTTATTTCTTCCATGGTTTTAGATAAATCATATTGTTTTGGTTATATTGTGCACACCAAGTGTTTTAGAAAATTCTCCATTGGATTTTATGGGTGATTTGTGATATGAAAATCATGGTTTTACATCTTAAATGAGTTCATGTTATTTTAAATGATTATTTGTGTTCCTTGAATGGGT
Organism: Viscum album; assembly: GCA_963277665.1. Lineage (NCBI taxonomy): Eukaryota > Viridiplantae > Streptophyta > Magnoliopsida > Santalales > Viscaceae > Viscum > Viscum album. The sequence continues at coordinate 2,015,609,604 of OY728157.1, forward strand.
TTCCAAGGGGTTTTATATTTAAATTAAATGTGTATTTTTTTTAATGTATTTCATCTTGTGTGGATGGTTAGTGGCCCATTACGAATTTTGATAAGAATATCATTAGCTTAAAAATTAAATGTAATTATTTTGATGGAATTATTTTCCAAATTTTTTTGAAATGGAAAATGGTGCATTTCCCTCTTTGAAGAAATGTATTTGGTTCTTTAAAGTCTGATGGTTATGGGAAATGTGTTTGTGCCCTGTTTAGCACTTTGCTGAAAAATGGTGAAAATGTTTATTAAGAAAACTATCCTTGGATGATTCTATTTTATTGTTTACATGAATGAGTAGGATGTCCTCACTGTTTATTACTCATGACACATTCACATGTATGGAATTGGAGATTCTTGATATGGACTCTATTATGATCTATGAGTTTTAATGTTGGATATAGATCCTTGGGGTGACTCAAGTGATTCTTGTTGTGTTCACTATTATATATATGTGTATGTTATTTTATGATCTATTTGCATCAGTTGTCTCACCCTCTTTATATATGTTGACATTGAGAACTTGTCCTGGTTATTTCTTTTTTTTAGAACAACTTCCACACTAGTTAGATTACACACTAGCTAGTGGCCCATAATAGGGGTATATTTTTTAATTATTGTTATAGGATTGGGCCCCTCGGTCATGCCAAGTAGTGTGTGATCGAGTGGTTGGGAATTATGATTTCATTAGGTAAGTCACACCTTTAGGATGAGTCATTTTAATTATTGTTTTCTTTATTATTCACAAGCTCTTAGGTTCCTCCCATGTCTATTGGAACATAGTTACTCATGATGGATGATTCTGATATTTGGTTATTATTATATACTTATTTTCATTTCCCTTATTATGTGATTATAATAGAACTCTCTTGTGTGGTGTCTTTCGTAGAAAGTGATGATTTTGATCCCAAGGGTTTGTGGAAAAAAATTTAATGTTATAGTTTTTTATACTCTCTTTCTCCATTGTGAAATGAAAGCATCACTTTCCCCATGAAAATGTCAATACTTTGTTTATGAAAACAAACCAAGTTTTTTGAATGAAAAAAGGTTAATGGAATGTGATTTATTTAAAAATGAAAAATGGAGGGAAAAGCATAATTTTTATATTATATTTCAATATTGAAGTTCATATTTCTTTTATTTTAAACAAATATCATTAAGAATATATTTCTTTAGGAATGCCTACTGAGTTTTAATACTCACACCTATAGTTTCCTCTTATTTGTATCTTTTGATGCACGTATCATCTTGGTCTCGATTTTCCTGGGTGATAATTATTCTTGGAACTAGAGTGTAAACCTTGGGGTCACATGGATATGCTGGGATGTTAGGTTTCAATTTGGGTTTTATTTTATAGATTGATTTAATTTTTGAGCTTTGTAAATGATGTTTAAGTGATTATTTATATATGAGGGATGCTATTTTTATATTTCCAATATTCTTTTATTTATTTTTATTGGGCTAAACCATTCCCTGAACTCTCTGTTAATGCTCGACACTATTTTTCAGCCCGTGGGTATCAGGAATGCACTTCAGGCCATGTTGTGGATTGGATTGGGTGATTGGTTTTGGGTCGACCTAGGTTGATTCATGCCAAAATGGTATTAGGGAAGGTCATATCTTTATAGGACCTTAATTTTCAGAGTTCCCTATATTACTTGAGGATGTCATGGTATATGGAGTAGGATGGTTGGTAATCGAGAGGTAGGAAAGGGAATGATTTCATAAACCCTTGCTCGTTATTATCATCAGGTTTCCATGGGATGTCTGATTTTGTTGGTTTCCTTTGGTTCTTGTGGTTTATTTAGTGTTTGGGATATGAAAAGGGAGTTGGGATAGTGGTCTCTGTGAGATCTTAAGGCTTGGAAAGCCTTGTGGAGATAGGTTTGTATTCATAGAATACTCTCTAAGATGGTGGTGTGTTTGGAATATGGCTACCAACCATATGGCCCAGTCACCCATGGACACTATTTTCCCCCTTCTGAGCTATTTGGTTATTCTTTGCTTTGGAAACATGTTTCAAAAAACCTTGTATTGAAATTGTGAAAATGGGTTTTTAGTGGTAATTTTTGGATTTTTTTTAAAGTATTAAAATAGATTTCCATAATGAATCTTGTGCAAGACATGAGAAAAATGATTTTTTATAAAAATTAACCCTCATGATAAATTTGAAATGATTTAACGAGATTGGATTTCTAAAATTAAAACATGAGGTTTATAGAAAATGGTTTTTTGAAATAGGATGTTTGTTTTAGAAATTATTTTAAATGAAATAGTCCGGGTCTTTAATCAAATAAATTTTATGAAATTATGTTTTTTGAGTTGATGGAAAATGTTTTTTCTGAAACAAATTTAATTTTTTTATAGAAATTCATGATCTTTTAATCTTAAACATAATCAAACATATTGAAATGTGGTTTCTGAAAATTGTTTTTAATTAGTTGTTAGTGAACATTTGAAAGGTTTCATAAATTTTTAATTTGGTTTAATGATTTGTTTTGGAAAATAAGAATGTTTTTTTTGGCCTTTGGTGTATTCCATGGCTGCTCAAATGCATGGATATGTGAGTATAGTGGTTGGATGATGATATGGGTGAAGAGTTCCTTGGATTTTCATGGTTGATGAGTGTCTAATGTGGAATGAGTTGACACATTCCCAGAAATTCATGAAAATTTTCATTTTAGTGAGACTCTACGGAATACTATTGGCGAGTGATAAAATCCACCATGTTTTTCTTTATTTTTCAAAATTGTTTTTAAGATATATTTTTTTGTGTGTTTTTAATACAATAGTTGTGTGGATTGTTTTTCTATATTTAGGAAGTGTTGTTTATTTAATGTTTTTTTATTTGGGATTGATTTTTATATTTCATCCTGAGTTGAGATCTTATTGTTGGTTGATTCTTGAAGTGTTGTCTTAGTAGGATTCTAGAAAAATATTGGGGAATCTTTGAGTTGTTTTCCCTCTATGATGGTGTTCTTTCTATGTGATTTTGGTTTATGAGGTAGTTTTGATAGAGATATTGGTTTTCTTGCCACCTAGTTTTGTCCCCCATAGATATTTAATGAATATTAGTAGGAAAACTATGGGTGATTCTCCATTAGCAATATTTACTGTTGATCAACCTAAGGATTTTGTTCTTGAGTTTCAAACCATAAATACAAATTTTCAATGGATACTAAATATCATTTTATAGAGTATAGATATATTTTGGATTGATTGAAAGTTACTTCATATTATGGTATCTCTTTCTATTGTGGCGATTATACTTCATGTTTTTCCTTTTTTTGTAATGTTATAGGGGGTGTTCTGGATATCCTAAGAACTTATGTTTTAATGAAAGTGTGTGTTCCTTTTTAGAAATACTGAAAATTATTATGTTCTAAGTTATGCTCTATTAAATGTGTGCATCTTATAAGTCCTTATTTTGTTAAAAGTGTCTTGTTTTAAAAGTAAGTTTCGTGGTGTGTCATGATATTTTATTTATACCTGGGGTGTTATGTGGCTACTTAGGGCACCAAAATATGGGGTTTTGATTTGGGATTAGCATCTCCTAGTTGAAAGGAAGTGCATTATTCATACATCATGGCTCTAGACAAAGGCCTCATAGTTAGTATATCATGTGTTTAAGAATCCAATGGGTGTGGGGAGTTTGAATAATATCATTAATCCACCATTGGGGTGATGTGGTTTTTATGTTTCTATTGCTGGAACTTTGTCACTGTGAATTTATTCTTGTTGTAAATAGTGTGCTGGAATTATCCCTCATTATGTTCTTTTGATTGTCCCTTTAAGGATTATAGGTTCTAATGAGTTTTCCTTCTGTGTATGTACCATGTAAATTGGATGTTTATTTGGTTTCTATCCATATAGAGGTGATGAGTAGTAGGTTAGTTATCATTTGGATCAGTGTCCCTTTCGTTGGTCCCCTCACCCTCCCCTCTCCTTGGGGTGGAGTTTTTTGGTCCTTGTGGGAAAGTTTATGAGTTTTTCTAATAAAATTTTTTATTAATGGTGGAGATACATGTTTTTGGTCTCGTTGAAATTTATTTTATGATAAATCAGTGTTAGTTTCTTTCTAATGGTGGATAGTCAATTTGGGGCTCCCCATGGTGGTGATCTGTTTTGGTTTTTGGTGCGGGTTTGGTAGAAAATGGTATCATTTAAAGCTATCTAGTTTTAGTTTATCTTTAATTTTGAGTTATTTTTGGGTTTTTGGAGTGTTCTAAACAGTTCTTATTTAAGCATGAGTGTGAAATTTATAACTTGATTTTTTACATCACTTTTTGGAAAGTGGTTCTGGTTCGTTATTCTGTTTCAGTAAGAGGGATTAAATTATTTTTGGATGTTTTGATATGTTTTTGGTTTGATAAGTTTTTATTATGATAATGTGTATTCCTTAGTAATTTATTGATCAAATGGATAATTTTTTAGATTTCCTGGGGTGGAAAGTGTTATTGGTGGGGAGAACTTTTACACTTTTTTTATTTTTCATCCTCTATTCTGATTCTTTATGGATCTCAATTTCTCTCTCAACTTTTGGGTGTGATAGAGGTTAAATTATAAATTTTATATTTATTTATATTTAACCCTATGTTTATTCCTCTATTCATTCAAGATTTCATGGAGAAAAGTTGGCTTTCCCCTTGGAGGTATCATGTGCATGGTTGGCGCTTGGCTAGGAAAATTGTACGGCCTAACCCAGGTAACTATGGGGTAGGTGTTGGATTCAGACAAAATCTACCACATAGAAATTCAAACCATTCATACTGGTCATGTGGTGGATCCCCTATTGTGAATTAGATATCTTAAGGTTGGCATACAGTTTGGTAAACCATTCGGTCAAACCGTGCGAGTTGTCTAGATATAAAATTTATTGAAATTCCAAGTATTCCTAATCATGATTTTTACCCCAAAATGCCTCCCTTCTCCTCCCTCTGGTGAGTGAGACCCTAATTTTCCTCTGTCCTGGTTCTTAAAGCCTCCACCATTGTCCCATTGTATAGTTCTATGGTTTCATTAATGTTTCCGGTTAGATCTTTGAGGTATTTTCTCTCATCTCTCATCCCTCTTCCTATTTCTTTCATTTGCTCTTGGATTCTTCTCCATCTATGGTATCTCAAACTTATATTTCTTGTTCCCCTTGATTTTTTTGGGGTTTTTGTTTTTTTAAGGTTCCAATTTCAAGATCTTGCTGCTTGGAACCTTTGAAGGGTTGTTTTGGGTGTGCTTTATTGAAGCGCTTTTGGTTTGAGGTTGGTTTCCCTTGTACTAGCCTTTTATATTTAACAATCATTAATTTTATGATTTTTCACACCTTCCATGAATATTAAAAATTGATATGGGATCCTTTGAATAATTTTTTGATCTAAAAATGGTTATTACTTCCGAGTTTTATGATAAATTTTATTTGTTTTTTATATTGTTCATACCAAGCATTTGAGAAAATTTAGGATTGGATTTGATGATTGATTTTTGATATAAACAGAATTTTTTAACATCATAAATGCGTTCATGGTATTTTAAATGATTATTTGGGTTCCATGAATGGCTTCTCAAGGGGTTTTAGATTTAAATTAAATTAGTATTTGACTTTCAAATGTGGTATAACTTGTGTTGACGGTTTGTGGCCCATTTTTCATTTTGATAATAATAGATTTATAATAAATATTAAATGTGAGTATTTTGATGGAATTGTTACCATAATGGTTGTGAAATGTAAAAGTGTGTTCTTCCCTCTTTGAGTAAAAGTATTTGATTCTTTAAAAGATGACAGTTTTTGGAAATGTGTTTGAGGCCCATTTGCCATTTTTTTGAAAATGGTGAAAAAAAAATTTATGAAAACTATATTTGGATGATTCACATTCCTTTTTTATGTGAATGAGTGAGATGTAATCATTGTGGACTCCTTGTGTCCAATTAACTTGTAGGTAATAGGAGATCATGAGTATTGAATCCATTGTGATCTTTGAGTTTTAAGGCAAGAGATGTATCCTTGGGGTTATTCGGGTGATGCATGTTGTGTTAACTATTATATATGTGTATGTGATTTGATGCTTGGTTAAAAATAGTTGGGTGAACCTATTTATATATTTTTACATAGATAAATTGACATAACGATTTAATTTTATGATAATTATTACTTCACTTGTTAGATTACACACTAGCTAGTGGTCCATAGAAGGGGGATACTTTGTTATTATTGCTATGAGATTAGGCCCCTCGGTCAGGATAGGTAATTTGTGATCGAGAATTTGGGTGTTATGATGTCATTAGTTAAGTCATTCCTTTAGTATGAGTCACATTTATTAGTATATTCAAGATTATTCATGATCTCCTAGGTTCCTCTAATGTTTATTGTCACAGAGTTATGTCTTATAGATGATTGAGATATTTAGTTAATCTTGTCTGATTAATTCCACTACCCTTATTATGTGATTATTATAGTTTTCTCTAATGTAGTGTCTTTCATGGAAAGTGATGAGTTGGATCCAAATGGATTATAGAAATATGTTTTAAATTAAAAGTGTTTTATACTCTCTTGGGCCATTTTAAAATGAAAGCATAACCTTCCCCTTGAAAACATTAATGTTTCATTAATGGAATCAAACCTAGATTTTGGAATGGAAAAGGGGAAATGGAATGTAATTTACTTTAAATGGAAAATACATGAAGATTCATACTTTTTAAATTGTATTTCATACTTTATGTTGATTTTTCTTTTCTTTTAAAGGATGTTCATTTGGAATAGATTTTTTGGGCATACCTACTGAGTTTTAATACTCAATCATATAGTTTTATGTTGTTTTTTTCATGTGGTATAGATCTCCTATTGGTCTTTATTGCCATGGGAAATAGTAGTTCTTAGTATTAGAGTGTGACCCTCAGGGTCACATGGATATGTTGTGTTTTTTTGTTTCAGTTTGGGTTTTATAGTATATTTTGGTTATATTTTTCATCTTTTTACGTGATGTTCAGATGATTATTTATATAATTCAGATACTATATTTATCTTTTATCTATTTAATTTTTTATTTTCATTGGTATAAATCATTTATCTATCTATTTTTTGATGTCGGGCACTATTTTTCAGCCTGTTCGGATCAAGAAATCCCATTTGGGCCATGTTTTGGATTGGTTAAGTGACCAGTTTAGGGTTAACCCGGCTTGGTTTGTAACAATTATGCTTCCAATGATGAAATATTATGATCAATCTATAAATAAACTCATTTATTTTATTCTCCCTCGATTATTTCATGAGAATAAATTTTCCCTTCATTTTCCTATCTTTATGCACTCATGAGTTCAAAATAATATTTTTAAGAAAAAATATCTTTTTTATATCTTCATTTGAAAACCATTTTTCATCCAAACCCATGTTCTCTAAAAATGTTTTCAATTTTTTTAATATTTCTCAAATTGATTTATTAATAAAAAATTTACCCATCTTTTAATTTTCTAAACTTTTTTTAAAGGAATCTTTTTGTCGTTTTCCAAACAATTCCCATTTATATTTTATCTAAAATGTGAATGGAATCATAGGTTTAATGTGTAAATCATAAATGGTATTTTCCATAGTCATGACCACTCAATCTTTTAAAGATTCAATTATAACTTTCTAAATTTATTTTTAAAGAAACTTATTTTGATTTGTTTTACATTTTAATTATTTTTCATAAAAAAAATTATAATTTCTTCATGAAATGTTGTAAATGATTTTTAATGCTTAGTTTATAAGTTTTCAAGTTTATTTTCAATGAAAAGTATTTCTAAATTATTTTTTAATGTTTTATTTTAAAAAAATATTTTCAAAAAAAGTTTATTTTCCTTAGGAAAAACTCTAAGTGATCTTTATTTCAAAATCACTCTTTATTTAATATAACATCCTTAGAGGTTACTTATTCTATACTGGTGATATAATCCAAGGAAAACATTCTTATTATTTATCTGAATGGTTTATGTTTATGATGACATGGTGTTTATGAAACCCATTTCTCTTTGATGGCTTACACCATGATAAAACTCTTAAGAACCCCACTTCTTTACATGGGTTATGCTATAATGAAATGATAAAATAATTATGAAACTAGTATCTTTTACCTAGTATATGATATGATTAAATGTTTATGAAACCTATTTAATTTTATTGGATATGATATGATTAATGTTTATGATCTTGTGGAACAAATATGTATGGTTTTTATTATGTTATGGTTGTGACCTACATTTCCCTCTAATAAATTGGGTAAATATTTATATCTCATGTGATAGACAATACTAGAATGGGGAGTGAACTGAGTTCAGTAAGGAACAGTTTCTACTATGAGGTTCTTCGGAATGTAATATGACTAATATGATAGTCTAGGGAGTGACCCATTCTACTATGATATCCTTGTAAGTGATAATTTATTACTGTATAACTTATTTTATTAGCTTATGTGTATTTTAAAATTCCATGTATTATTCCAATGTTATGCTCTCATGGATCGTGTTCTTTGATTTCCTTATGATTCATGTCTTATGAACTACCAATATTTATGCCATGCCCCAATATTATGATATTTTAAATTAAAGGGATAAAATTCAAATGTTACACACATTTTATCATACTGTTATTCTCATGTCATGGTTATATGAACTTTGGTATCTCACATTCTTACCCTTATTGAGCATCTAAGATCACCCTTTCTTATGTTTTCTTTCCCAAAGTTATAAAGAAAGGTTTTATGTTGCATGTATTTTTGAGGAGTACTAAATGGGAGGATATTTATTGGAGACATTGAAGATATTTCAGGAATTAATAAGATTATGTTACATGTTTCCAAAGACACTAAACTAGTATGGTCCTGAGGAATATGTTTGTGTTATATAATGAATATTCATCTAAAAAGATGTAATATACATTTATGTGAATCTTGGGTATCTTTAGATAATATCCATAGGTTTCAATGACATTAAATAGACACCTTAATAAATATTAATGGAATTTAAAAAAATCTTCTTGTAGTTTGAAATTTTACCCACCCACACCATCTAAATTGAATAAAAAATTAGAGACCATATTCTTTGTTAATCTATTCGTAAAACATTTAAAATATATGGTAATATATTTCTAAACTCAGTCACATTTTTATGACATTTACATAGATGAAAATTTTATGAATTATATAACCATAACAATATATATGGAATATATTTAGTCTCACTAACTAATTATAATACTCAATTATATTAAGAGTTATTTGAAAAAAATCATATAGATTTTATGAGACTATAATACCATAGTAAAATTTTCATCTAATTATTTTAAAGAAAAAATGAATCATTATATGCATAAAAAGAATCTAAATTTACCTATTGAACTAATTCAACACTTGGTTATTTTTTAAGGGATTATTTTAACTCCTATGTTTTTAACTTATATTTAATCAATTTTCTATGTTTCTAATCAAGACAGTTTATTAAATTAATCATGCCTTTTCATGGATTGATTTTAAAGTTATGTTTGATTATAATGTAGATTTTTTCTAAAACAAAATATTATATTATATTATTATCATGTTTATATCAATTACTAAGGACTTTTGTTAAGTGTGATCCCACTAAAAGGATGAAACATTTAGAATAAATCATATTCGTTAGTTGGAAAAGATCCATATTTCACTATGACATACATTAGTTATTCCTATAAATAATATTTTAAAATATCTTGTAGGAAGTACTTATCAATCCTATAATATATGTTACTCAAATAATTTGGTGGAAAATTCTTTGTCTAATATATCATATGGATAAACATAACTGTATTCCTCTGGTATCTTAATTATTAAAATTTCCCATCTAGTGAAACCCAAATAATATTTCTAGAATAACCTAACAAAATATAGTCAATATGCACCCAGCTTTGTTATAACCTACCCAAGGATTAATTAGTGTCACATATTACTTGATTTCCATATCACATGGTAATCTAGAGACATCTGACTTTATCAGAACCTACATAGTTAGATGACAGCATCATTTCATAGTGTAAATTTGAAAGGAATATAACACATATAATATTAAGGTTATTCTGTCAAACCATCTTAGCACATGTTATTCTCTTTATGTATTAATGTTTTTATCTATATAGTTTTGGATCTAATTCTATTCACCAAATAAATTTGTTCAATATAAATAGATGTCTAACTCTTTACACAACCTATATTTTATGATAATCATCCAAAAATAGAAATAAAAATATTCACACATTTTCAAATTAATCTCATGTATAAGTTACATGAACTCTTCAGGTAAAGAATTAGAGTGGTAGGATATTTTCAATCTCTACATGAGTAAGCCCAGGGTCACAAAAAGCAAACCCTTTCCATTATAAAACAATGCTTTAGACTCCAATATAGTGGGATGTATGACCTTAATTCCCTCTAAAAAAGTATACATAACACAAGTGAGAATACAATTTATTATAAAACTAAAACCAAATATCTAATATCCTAGGTTTTTAGAGTTGGTCAATATTCCTCACCCGTTTTGAATTTTCAATGTTTGGTGGGTAGACCAACTCTTTATTTGATTATCAGAACATAAATATGGGATTTCATTTGGCCCAAGACCTTTTTTATATGATTTATAATTATCGAAAGTTTCTAGTGGTTTTGTTGGGTTTCAGGTGAATTAGAAGCCAAAACCAAAACTGTTAAGTGCGTAAACTGAGGAATATAGTCTAGAAAAACTATGCATCCATCCAAGTCTACTGGAAATGGTTTTTCAAATCATAAAGGAGGGTACACACAACTATGTGATACCTCTAAAATTTTTAGTATTTTGGATTCAAATGGCTGACACATGGTTTGGTAAACCATGTGACATGGCCTTGCGAGGTGCAGCTTTGGGTTGGGTCTACCACACTGGATTCATACAGTTATCAAAACTGTGAGAGCTAACTATGTGACCCAATTAAAAGTAATAAACTACCAATTTACCCATACCCTCATTTTCTATTCTTTCTAACCCTTTATCCTTCATTTTACATGGACACCATGGGTTCCTCCTCCTTTTCTCTAATTCTAGGTGATGAGCTGTATCCCTCACTTGAGCTCTAATATTTAATCCATCTTGTGCATTGGAACTGTGTTGGTGAGTGATTCAATCTTTTTTCTTCTTTTCTTCTTTTCTCTCACTTCAGGGAATTATAAATCTATGTGATTTTATTTACTCTATTTTTATGGATTTCATCTAAAACATTAAATTATTCCTGAAACAACTTAAGTTAGAGGTTGAGATGAAATGAGTGGATGTCTACCAACATGAGTTGGGTGGTTATTATCTTTCTTAATGATTTTATTATTGTTTCATAAGTTTTTACTTGATTTTTCCATTGGGTATTTTGAGAGAGACCATAATTAATTAACATCTTTCCTATAAATTAAATATGATACCCTCTGGGATGCTTCTAATAACTCCCTAAAAATTGATTCCATGACTGATCTGGTATGTGGATCGAGACCACTTGGGTGGTTAGGCCAGGTGTCTTTGATTTTTTTATATTGAATTGTTTCAATTATATTATTATTATTTTTTGATTTCCATGGGAACTAGATGGGATTGGACTAAGGATCAAGGATGTAATGAATAGATAGTTGAGGCGATGAAATCATCAGTTTAGGATTGGCCTAGATTCTCGTGGTGATGATGATCACTGGTTGGGGAACATGGTTATTTTTATGAGGAGACAATGTCATCATGCTATTGGTAAGGCCCATGTTGTATGGGATGGTACTGAAAATTGGATGAGTTATATAGTTGTAGAGGAATGAGGTATCATGTTAAGGTGTTTTATGTTCTGTGTTGGTGATTTCCACTCACCATGATTGGTCGACATGTAATTGGAGTAATTTGTACATAGTAGGACTCAAATGATGAGGTGGTGTTAACCACTAGTGTGGGTAGAGGCCTCTATTATTTACATATTATATTGATGGTTGGAGGTGATTGTTGTTGAAAACCACGTGGATGGTGAGGATCCATCAATTTATGGTGTTGAGAACACCGGTTGGGGGTTGAGGATCCTTGTGTATTGAGGCCATGGTATTAGACAATTTGGGGGATAGATATAAATGTTCCATAGGATGTCAGGCTTTGATCTAATAGGATATTTCGAGTAGGGTCCATGGGACCAGGTTCTTATTATTTGGGTGTGCCTCTAGGATGTCAGATTCTTGATTATGACATGAGTATTCAATTGCAACAATGTTCCAGGATACAATTATAAGAGATTCTTAAGGGCTCTCTATATTATTGTCCATTAGGGGATTCCTTGGGATTATTTCTAAGTATCCTCTTCTCTATAGTAATTTCATTGATGTCTAAAGAAATTTATTGATTCCTTGTAGATATTGAGTGAAATGGAATTATGTTTATATATATGGAATTCATGTAATATTTGTTTATTTGTAATACACACCTACTTAATCATAGATGTTTGTAAGAAACACATTGGTGGTGGCTAAATTAGATTCATTCTCACACCCTACATGGGCCTTTTAGGACACATGTACACTTCTAACTCCTACGATGAGGTAGGGAATCGAGCTCATGAGTTGGAACTAAGGGATCATGTTGTTTATTTTTTCATGGGATGGATGAAAAGGGACCTTAGAGGTTTTTACATCATCTAGAGTTATCTTTTGAGTCTTTATTTTTGTATCTGCATGATTATATGTGCATACTAATGTCGGCCACACGAGATCCTTTCTATTTATTGTCTTGTGTGACCTTATTTGGATTCATGATTTAAAAATGGTATCTTGGAATGTTTTAATTCAGAATATTTTACCTAATTCTATTTATTACTGTTGATGTTGCTTTCTATCAAAATGGCGGGTTACTAGTTCCGTCATCATATGGCCTTTTTTTTGCTAGAATGTAATTATATAGTCCATTACTATTATCACCAACATAGGGTATAGTCTACCTACTATCACCCCTTTACACCCATAAAGCTATTCAAAATCTGTTGTCATAATGGGAGGGGCGCCTAAGGCCGAGTGTCATACCAGCCTGAGGAACTATTTAAGTGGAAAATGGATCAGGGAGCTACAAATAGTATCAGAGTAGTTCATGATTAGGAATTAGTAGAATCCTTTATCAGAATAATAATGATTTAAAATGTTTTCCATTTTTTGGCATTTGTATTTTGTTTATTGTTTACCAGGGATTAAGATGTTCTTAAAACTAGGTTTAGAGCTTGTGTTTGGGTTCCTACAGCCTCATGCACGAGGGATAGACCGCGTTTGCAGGGGTGGGAATTTTTGTTCCACTTTTCAATTTTTACAATTTATATGATTTCTCCCTTGAATGGTGAACTTGGGTGTGATTGTTACCTTTTATGGTGTGAGACCCTTATCCTAGTATAGAAAGGGAGGATTTTTTACTCATGGAATGGCATGAAAAGTGGTGATTATTATGCTCTCTAGTTATCTACATAGGATGTTGTATATATATATACATATGTGTACATATGATCGAAATTTATTTTTATTGTAATTAGGGAATTAAAATGTGATAAGATGGGTTGGGTTTTTATGTGAATCAATGAAGGAAGCTAAGAAATCTTTTCTTGCCTATCCTCTCTTTAGTGGAATTTTACTCAAAAAATGATGAAAGTAGACTCAATGAAATATGTGAGATATATATGGGATGTGATATATATTTATGGTCATGGATATTATAGGTTCACATGGGGATAATGATATGGGGTGATATTGGTCACTAATTTGGGAAATTTGGTCATTGAATTTAGGTGACATGGTTCGTTAGGATGGTAATGGCCTTAGACATGCGAGGTTAGTTTTTTAAAATGAAAAAAAGGAAGCTATGTATTTCTTTACTACCTATACTTATTTGGTAGAATCTTTCTCAACTGCCACAGATTGATATGTGATACCTGACTCTAATGTGAATATGTGAGGGGACATGGTTCTATATTTATATTTGATAACTAGATCTGATATGGATGGGTATGAGGCCAAGAGGCTGAATTTCAAGTGACATAGTTGCGATGGGGGGGGGTAAGGGTAGTGATATAGTGTTGACATTACTGATCATCCTATGTATGTTACATATATGTGTGTGTTATTATGGATATCTGGAAATTATATTTTTATTCGGTAGGATTCCACCTAGACGGGATCCAGTGGGGCGTTAGGATGGAGGTGATTTCATTCCACTTGAGTAAGCACAAGTTGAGACCCCTAAGGGTCTAGATAAGGCCCCATAGGTCAAGGAAGAGCATAGGATGTAGGTACTGGATTTGGTACAGGTGGGTAAGCTACAGAATTTAATTGTTTTTGGGTTTTAGTTGGATTAGTAGCTCTGATATATCAAAATACATGTCATACAGGGAATCAATATGGGAGCTCAGGGAGTGGTGCCTTCCTTATAATACATGACACAAGAGTTCTAGTTACTCCACCCACCACTATTTTAGGTTGAGGGAAGACCACTGGCAGCTGAGAACTGGATAGATTCAATGTTAATGATATTTGATTAGCTTGATACACCCCTAGGAAAGATGGTTTAGATAGATACATATATGATCATATGACTAGAAAATCATTGATGGGATGTGTAGGTTCAAGCAAGTAGACATGAGGGACTATCTAGAAAAGACATTGAAGACATGTTATTCAAGATCTTCTTCCTGGATACTCAAAGAGAAGAATGATCATGTGGGTTCTTGAGCTTATAGTAGGGATACATGTGTGTCATGGACTATGTAGTGACATTCTCTGAGTTATCTCTCTTCACACCTGGTATGGTGGGTGATGAAACCTTGAGGGTACGGAATTTCAGGGATGGTTTATGACATTCCATCTGGGTGAAAGTAAATAGATTCAAGTAAGACTAATTCTTATCGGCGTTTAATCAAGAATTTATTGTTCAGGGAAACTTGATGGATCAGTATTATTTGATCTGGGTCATGGATTAAGGTGCTACACCATCAAGGCTTCAGATTATAGGAAGCAATGTCAGGATGATCCTCAACAATGAATTTTGGCCATAAAATCGACAAGACCATCGAGGAGTGGGGAATTGATAGGGTGCTTCAAGTTTGGAAATCTAGGACATGTTACGATATAGTGGAATTTGGCATTGAAGTAGTGCTAAGAATATAGATAGGTCAAGAATCTATAGAGGTTCCATAAAAGGACTTCTAAGATAGCCAAAAGTAAGGGAGCGAGGTAGACTTAGGTTTTTAAAGCCAAAATGGGAGAGATACCAGAAGCTGGTAGCTAAGATTTAGCTGCCTTCAGAGGTAATGTATTAAAAAATGAGACCCACTAGTGGGGTTAGTGGTTGGTGGCTATTCTAACACCACAGGGAGGTTAGGCTTCAGGTGGTTAGGTTTTAGGATAGGTGCTTATTGTTGAACTTCTAGGGTCAAAGTAGGATTGTGAGCGAATGAATGTTAGAGGAACTTCATGGGTGTGACCCGGGTTGTATTTATTTTGGCATCGTAATTTTTATAGGCATCTCTCTTTTGGGAGAGTGAGGTGCACGAGCTGTATTTTTTGGACTAACCAATCACTGGTTAGTTGGTTGGCATCATCCTGGATGTGTTACACACACACACAGATATATATATATATATATATATGAGGTGTGTTGGTTTCTGGGAATCAGTTTGATATAGGTTCTATGTGAGGTGTAATGAACCATAACTTGTTATGGGTATCTCTTTAGAAGTAGGACCTCAAAGGTTCCATGTGTGAAATGGTCATGAGGTGGGAATCTGATGAGATGCAGTTTTTGATGGGTTTAATCTATGACATGGGCATGATGTGAGAACCTAATGACTTTTAGGAGTGGAAATTCATCATGGGAGGAATTTTATTCTAGGGATGGATAGTGGACCATCCGTTTTAGTTTAATTATTGGTTGAAAGTGAGAGGGATATGTATCTCTTAATGTGGTGAGGTCATTGAGGGAGTTAACCTGTAACTTGATGACTAAGGTAATCTGAATAGGATGGGTATGTTTGGTACCATATTAATCTAATGTTTTATATCTTAGGGGAAAGCTATATTAAGGTGGGGATAATGTAACATCCTAGGTTTTTTAAGCGGGTAAAAATTCCCCATCCATTTTAAATTTTCAGAGTTTTTTGGGAAGACAAACTCTTTACATGATTATAAAAACATAATTTTGAGAGTTAATTTGAAACAATAAAATGTTTTTAGATGATTAATAATTCTTAGAAAGTGTCTCAGGGTTCCGATTGGGATTTGTGTGTGTCGGAGGCCAAAAATCGAAACTTTTGTAAGTGTACATACTGAGGTGAAAAGTATAGAAAATATGGGTGTCCTTTGAGTTATGACTATACATCCCTCCATGTCTACTAAAAATGGTTTAAAACGTGATGTATGGGGAACAAGGTCATGTGAAAACTCTAAATTTTTTAGAAAATGTGACTCACACAGCCAATGCACGGTATGGTAAATTTTTCACCTTGTCCATGGAAGGTGGAGCATTGTGTAGGAGATATCACACAAGTACAACATGGTTATACAAACCATTCAAGATAACCATGTGGTCCACAAAAAGGTTGAAATTACATATTTAACACTTCCTTATATTTCTCTTCTTCCTACCCCCCCCCCCCTCCATCATTTAATGTGGACAGTTGGGGGTTCCTCCTCCTTTTCTCTCCCACTGGGTGTTGAGCCATATCCCTCATCCAAGCTCTATTCTTGACGTTTTTAGGTGCATTGAAACAACATGGGTGAGTGATTCAATCATATTTCTTCATTTATTATCTTATCTTTCATTACATAGTCACTACTGGAAATTCGGGCTATAGCCACGGTTTGAGGAACCGTGGCAAAGTTTGGCGTGGCTATAGGTCTAGACCTATAGCCACGGTTCCAAACCGTGGCTTTAACTCTAAAGCCACGGTCCAAACCGTGGCTATAGGTTTAGAGCCACGGTTTAAACCGTGGCTGTATACCTAATGCCACGGTTCCAACCGTGGCTATACTAAAGGCCGGACAAAACCTATAGCCACGGTTTAAAACCGTGGCATTATGTCTATAGCCACGGTTTAAAACCGTGGCAATAAATCAATAGCCACGGTTTAAAACCGTGGCTATAGGGTGTCCAAATCCATAAAAAAAATACCCCCTGGACACACCCTGGACACCCCCCCTCCACCCCCGGCCAGTCCCCCCCTGCCAGTACCCCCTGCCCCCTGCCTGGACACCCCTCCCCCCCTGCTTGTCCCCCTTGCCACCCCCCTGCCAGTCCCCCTGCCCCCTGCTAGTCCCCCACTGCCCCCTGCTAGTCCCCCCCCCCCCCCGCCACCCCCTGCTTGTCCCCTTGCCAGCCCCCCCCCCCCCCACTGCTTGTCCCCCTGCCACCCCCCTGCTTGTCCCCCTGCCACCCCCTGCCAGCCAGCCCCCCCTGCCCCTGCCAGCCCCCCCCCCCTGCCCCTGCCAGCCCCCCCCCCCCCCTGCCCCCTGCCAGCCCCCCCCCTCCCCCCTTCCCCCTGCTTGTCCCCCTTCCAGCCCCCCCTGCCCCCTGTTTGCCCCCCTGCCAGCCCCCCCCCCCCCCCCCTTCCCCCTGCTTGTCCCCCTGCCAGCTCCCCCCCCCCCTGCCCCCTGCTTGCCCCCCTGCCCCCCTGCCACCCCCCCCCCCCCCTTCCCCCCTGCCCCCTGCTTGTCCCCCTGCCAGCCCCCCCCCCCCTGCTTGTCCCCCTGCCAGCCCCCCCCCCCCCCTTGCCCCCTGCTTGCCCCCTGCCAGCCCCCCCCCTCCCCCTGCCAGCCTCCCCCTGCCCCTGCCACCCCCCCCCCCCTTCCCCCTGCTTGCCCCCCTGCCAGCCCCCCCCCTACTTGTCCCCCTGCCAGCCCCCCCCCCCCCTTGCCCCCTGCTTGCCCCCCTGCCAGCCTCCCCCTGCCCCTGCCACCCCCCCCTGCCCCCTGCCAGCCCCCCCCCCCCCCTGCCACCCCCCCCCCCCTGCTTGTCCCCCTACCAGCCCCCCCTGCCCCCTGCTTGCCCCCCTGCCAGCCCCCCCCCCCCTTCCCCCTGCCAGCCTCCCCCTGCCCCTACCAGCCCCCCCCCCCCCCCCCCCCGCCCCCTGCTTGCCCCCCTGCCCCCTGCTAGTCCCCCCCTGCCAGCTCCCCCCTGCCCCCTACTTGCCCCCCTGCCAGCCCCCCCCCCCTCCCCCTGCCAGCCTCCCCCTGCCCCTGCCACCCCCCCCCCCTGCCCCCTGCTTGCCCCTCTGCCACCCCCCCCCCCTTCTTGTCCCCCTGACAGCCCCCCCTTCCCCCTGCTTTCCCCCCCTGCCAGCCCCCCCCCCTTCCCCCTGCCAGCCTCCCCCGGCCCCTGCCAGCCCCCCCCCCTGCCCCCTGCTTGCCCCCCTGCCAGCCCCCCCCCCCCTTCCCCCTGCTTGTCCCCCTGCCACCCCCCCCCCCCTGCCCCCTGCTTGCCCCCATGCCACCCCCCCCCCCCCCCCTTCCCCCTGCCAGCCCCCCCTGCCCCTGCCAGCCCCCCCTGCCCCCCCTGCCCCTGCCAGCCCCCACCCCCAGCCCCCCCTGCCCCCTGCCAGCCCCCCCCCCCCCCCCTGCCCCCTGCTTGTCCCCCTGCCAGCCCCCCCTGCCCCCTGCTAGGCCCCCTGTCAGTCCCCTGCTAGTCCCCCTGCCCCCTGATCTGATAACCAAGTTTATCTGATCTGATAACCACAACACTTCAGCACTACCAGATTCAGGTTTAATAGGTACCAATTCACCAATTCTGACATGTTTAGCAGCATGAGATAAGACAGGAACAGACTGAACTACATCAGATTTACAGACCATGTTTAGCACCCCCTCCCCCCTGCTGGACACCCCTCCCTCTGCTGGACAACCCCCCCTGCTGGACACCCCCCCTGTCGGTCAGCATTGCTACAGTTGCGGGCCACAAGCATTCGGCCCAACCAGATCGGGCAACACCAATCCAACAAAATCCTCATCCGCGACAGTTGCAGGCTACAAGCATTCAGTAGGGATTAATGGAAGAAATCAACATGAATACAACGACAAATATGTTCCTTTGAGGAACAGATTTCAGGGGCTACATGTAGAAAAACTCCTATGCTGAGAGTAATGTAGAAAAAAACTCCAAGACTAGTTCTGAAGCACAAACCTCCTGGAAAGACAAAAAAAGGGCTTGGAAGCATGAGAAGAACTCACATGATCCTAAAACTAGAAGGATTCATGTGAAAGGGGTGCCCCAAGGCAAGGTATGTACTGAAAATGCTTGCAGGGACAGTCCAAGCAGCAAGGTGATTTGGAGAAAGAAAAATCAACCTATAGTGAAAAGAAAAATCCTTGGTGGTAAAGCTGTCCAAGGAAAAACAGGTTGTGTTTTGGGTTGTGAAGAAGAGAACAAACCTAAAGAAGAGGAGACACAATCCATGGGGTAAGTGTGCTCACAAAGCATATATTTTAGAGCTGAAGACAGTCCTAAAATGGCAGTTTTATCAATGTCTATCCCCATCTCCTCTCTTATGTCGGGAGTTTTCCCAATCTCCCCTTACTGTTCCAAAACCCATATGTCATTAGAATGATTGGTAACCTTGTTTGTAGATATTTGTGATTGGATAGCCGCACCGGGTCTCTTTTCCATCCTGTTAACCTGTGTGTGTGTGTTTAGATGGATGTATCAAGAGTTTCGTTTGACTATGTTTGGATTATTGTTAGTGAGGAGTACTGATGAAAGTAATGTATTATCTACGAATCATGGACTGAGTTTTTTTCTATATGCATGTGGCTGGGACACTCGATAGAGAATTTTAGGTAGGGGTCTCAGTTTCTCGCAAAGAAGATGGACAACAGTAGTGGAATGAATCAGAGGTTTTTGATGAGGCTGGTTCTTCAAAATAGATGCCAATGAGTATGGATTGTAGAGTTTGGGGTGTTTATCCTATAGCGACTGATGTCTCCTGTAGATTTTAGAATGACCTGGGTGCTCCTCATTCGCTACTACTTGTGGAGGAGGAGCGAACCACCGGTGTATTAGTGACTGAAATGTGTAAACTGAGGCCTGTGATGGTTTGATTCAAAATTATGGAAAAGATGCTGGTTTGAGTTGGTCGGGCGCTGCTTTGGTGAAGTAGGAAGTGGTGCCTTAGGATAAACTGAAGGTATCTAAGGTATTTAATAGGTTGAGACAGGACCTAGCTAGTCCTTCCACTTGTAATGCACAAAACTCCATTGACAGTGCTAGAGTGTGTGTTGGATTTGTCCAGAATGATGCTGCTTGAGGAGAAACCCAAGTGAAGGTGAGTAAAGCTGCTATGGTACAGGTGGATGGAAGTGAGGAGGATATTCCTGATACTTCTTTTGCTGACGTTTTAAGTTTGAGTAGTGGTGATTTGTGCAAGGGAAGGCAGGGTCTACTCTGGACATTTCCTATAAAACCTCAGTTGGGGAATTCAGGGGGTTCTAAACCAATGATCCGGACTTAAATTCCTTTGAAAAATAGTTTTGAAGGCCTTGTATTGGATGGTTTGAGATCTGACCAAACCGACTCAATCTATGCAGATGAGGTCTGTGTGAATGAACCCAATGAAAATGGTCCCAGTCATTCTATAGGTGAAGATTCAAGCCTGAGGAGTAATAAGAGGAGGAAGGGTAGGAAGGACTAATCCTATTTACCACCTCCTTTTGAGACTTGATCAGAAAAAGAGATAATCACCAAGAAGACAGACAGTGAGGCTGTGTGCCAGCGGATACCAGGTTACATGTATGATCAATCCTTGGATTTTCTATTGAGTTCTGAAGAAGTAGTTGAGTAGGTTTTTTTACTCAATGATACTAAATAGGAGGCATCTAAAATGATGGGGAGTTCACTAAGGGTGACTCTCAATGAGGAGAAATACAATTGGATTGGCAAGAAGGACCTAATTCTTGTTGGGGGCTTCAAAAAAGGGAAGATAAGCCTTGAGGAGTACATCTAGTCTTAGGAAAAGATGGCGCCTCTGAGTTTTAAGATCTAATAATGGATGTACCAAGCACTCAAGTAACATATATCTCCTAGAAATTGTTTAGTAAAATTGATTCTGGTAATCTCAAATTGCAATTTAATGGATCTGTTTTATCCTTTTGTGGTTGAATGGGATGATGATGTCGGGGAGGGGGGTTATGAAAACGAAATGCTTTATTATGAAGGCAGTTTTATCAATGTCTATCCCCATCTCCTCTCTTATGTCATCTTTTGTTTTTAATAAAATGGATTTAGAGCCTTTCGGCTCGAAGCTTCTTTCTGTTTTGATGGATTTGGGGAGTTTGAACATCTCACATAATCGTTTAATTTAAATGTTAAACGATTACTAATGGGATTGAGCCGTACGCTTCAAATGAGATGAAACGTTTTGGGACATTTGTGTAACGTACCATGAATAGGCTGAACATTTTGAGGTTCTCGAAGGCCTATATGAATTGGTTCAATTCCTATGCAAGTGGTTGCACTTGATGGATGAGATCATGTGATCGTTAGAACTCCTCAAAGCCGATTCTCTCTAGCTCTTGTTTCTCTCCCACCTTTAAACAAGGTTCTAACAGACTGTGGTGTTGAGAGAGACCCTACCTAAGCATCGGGTGATTCCCATGAACCTTGGATACCTCAGAAGTAGTCTTTCGGTGACTTCTCAGAGATCTCGATCAAACGCTTGTGAAAACTTCGACAAGCAGGAAGGACTGGTATTGAGAGAGGTCCTACTAAGTGTCGAGTGATTCCCATGATTTGTGGATACCTCTGAAGGAGTCTTTCAGCGACTTCTAAGTGATCACAATCAAACACTTGTGAAAAGCTTCGAAAGACTGGATCGAATGGTGTAAGGTACACCATTCTTATTCTTTGTTTAGATTGATTACAAACGTATAGATATATTTCGGCGTGACTGTGGCGTGACCGCAGACACCCCTCCCCCCCGCTGGACACCCCTCCCCCTGCTGGATGTGGCTGGAGCAGGGCCACATCGCGGCGTGACCGCGGCGTGACCGCGGCGTGACCGCGGCGTGACCGCGGCGTGACCGCGGCGTGACCGCGGCGTGACCGCAGCGTGTTGGCCCGATCCAGCGACATCCGCGGGGCAGCATCTTCCGACCAGGAGTGAAGGGAGTGGGAGGAGGCTGGAATGCGGGTGAAAGGGGGGTCCTACTAAGTGTCGGGTGATTCCCATGATTTGTGGATACCTCTGAAGGAGTCTTTCAGCGACTTCTAAGTGATCACAATCAAACACTTGTGAAAAGCTTCGAAAGACTGGATCGAATGGTGTAAGGTACACCATTCTTATTCTTTGTTTAGATTGATTACAAACTTATAGATATATTTCGGCGTGACTGCGGCGTGACCGCGGACACCCCTACCCCCCGCAGGACACCCCTCCCCCCTGCTGGATGTGGCTGGAGCAGGGCCACATCACGGCGTGACCGCGACGTGACCGCGGCGTGACCGCGGCGTGACCGCGGCGTGGCCACAGCGTGTTGGCCCGATCCAGCGACATCCGCGGGGCAGCATCTTCCGACCAGGAGCGAAGGGAGCGGGAGGAGGCTGGAATGCGGGTGAAAGGGGGGTCCTACTAAGTGTCGGGTGATTCCCATGATTTGTGGATACCTCTGAAGGAGTCTTTCAGCGACTTCTAAGTGATCACAATCAAACACTTGTGAAAAGCTTCGAAAGACTGGATCGAATGGTGTAAGGTAAACCATTATTATTCTTTGTTTAGATTGATTACAAACGTATAGATATATTTCGGCGTGACTGCGGCGTGACCGCGGACACCCATCCCCCCCGCTGGACACCCCTCCCCCCTGCTGGATGTGGCTGGAGCAGGGCCACATCACGGCATGACCGCGGCGTGACCGCGGCGTGACCGCGGCGTGACCGCGGCGTGACCGCAGCGTGTTGGCCCGATCCAGCGACATCCGCGGGGCAGCATCTTCCGACCAGGAGCGAAGGGAGCGGGAGGAGGCTGGAATGCGGGTGAAAGGGGGCAGCATCTTGTCCAGGCGACACAGAGTGTATGGCTTTTTTGGAATTATGGTTTCTGTTGCTGTTCACAGCCCCACTCCCTTCCCAGCCGTTGGCTTTACAATAGGGGGGCTTCACTTATTTCTTCTATTTCATCTTCTCCAGGCGAAACACAAAGTGTAAGAATTTTCTGGAAATCTGGTTTCTATTGCAGTTCACAGACCCACTCCCGCCCCAGCCGCTGTTGGCTCTGCAAGAGGCTGTGAACTTGCGAAGTCAAATCTGCGAGAGCTGTCTCGACGCGTCCAAGGTGCTGCTTGGCACCGTCGAATCACGTTTGGTTCCTGGTCTCCATGATTGGTCGAAGAAGATCAACGGTTGAGGAGAGTAGTAGTGGAGTAGATAACGAAGAGGAGAAGTTTGGCTATGTAATAGAACTGATTAAAAATGACCAATTCTGTATAATGCACAAAATTCTGTATAATGCACAATTCAAAAACGGTGTTTGATAAAGAAATCAGAATCAAATAAATGACTGACAATTACAAATATTTAAAAATGCATATGAAACAAAATGAATAATCGGAAGATAGAATGACATATTTCATCAAATGACATGATTACAAACCAATACCATTGAAACATGGAGTTCAAATAAAAATGAATAATCTGGAATTTCTATAATACATTCCATGATGGTGTGTATGTACAGTATGCAAACAGAAAACTGTAATGATAGGAGGCAACAAACATGTCGTATTTGTGCAGTATAATAATTTAGGCATTGAAAATTGAACATATAAAATTATCCTTAAGTAGTAGAGTTCACCTAGGTAAGTGCAGTATCAAAGCCGCAATCACAGACATCCTGATGACAAATTCCATCACCCTGGAGCACAACCACACTATAGTAAATATCTTTGATGAAGATTATCCTGGAGGTGAGAAGTACATGTAGAAGAATATCCTGGAGGTGAGAAGTACATGTAGAAGATACAACTGAAACATCACCTTCTAATCAGCAAAGGTCGGCACTAAAGGAAAATTGGAAGTCGTTATGCCCCGATGTTTGGATCATAGGCCGTCTTATGAGATAAGCATGTCCAATCTCTATAATACATTATACCCTGCTCTAAAATACCTGATCCACTACTATAAAATATGACCCACTACAGAAATCATGATTTACTACCCAAAAAACTGCATGTTCCAGTGCTTATAGTGACATAATAAAAAGTCTGAAATTTAAAACCTTGCACCATCACAGTTGAATGGTTCACCAATTTTCTACTGTTGAATAAAAAGTGAAACTTTAATATAACTGCACAAATAATGGTGACATAATAAAAGTCTGAAATTTAAAAACAATTGAATTAGATTCGGCCACATGAAAAAACATCCAGCATCCTGAAAGACCGTCATGGAAAACCATCCAGTATAATAGAAATACCTATTAATGTAAAACCGTCCTGCAAAATCTGATAAATTAGTAATGTAAAAGTGAAGAAAAATGTATAGCATCTAGGAAAATGCCGAATACAACAAAAGGCCCAGATTGATATACCGTCCAGCATGAAATCAGAAAGTTAAGCAACCTCTAAGAAACATTTGAAACAGTGCAGCAACAGAAACCTCCAGCATAAACTTCCAGTAGCTAAAACATCCAGCATTAAAATCTTGTAGCAGAATTCTCCAACATAATGATAATCATCCAGCAATCCTAGCCTCTAGCATGAGTATCAGAAAGAGATGTTAGAAATAACTGAAACAGATGCACGAAAACTTTGAAATGAATAGTCTGTAGTCTATCATGGTGCATACTAATCACAAAAAAAATCATCATTAATTCATGATATAATGACACCATTTATCAAATAATTGTGATACCCTCACCTGGAATGATAAGAACCCTAGAACACCTGACGGAAATCGCAAACAGGAGGAGGAGGAGGGGGTTCGAAGAGGTGGATGAACTGTAGAAAAAAAAAACAAATTACCGAGGAAGACAGCTGCAAATGTGGAAAATGTGTCGGGAGGGAGATGGGGGTGTCGACCTCGGCGTCGGAAGAGAGCCGTTGGGGAGGAGTCGTCGAGGAGGAGGGCGCGGCGAGGAGGGCGCGGCGAGGAGGAGGCGTCGGGAAGGAGGGCGCGGCGAGGAGGAGGGCGCGGCGAGGAGGAGGCGTCGGGGCGGAGGAGGGCGCGGCGAGGAGGAATTGTGAGGGCTGAGGAGGAGACGTGGTCGGGAGGAGGGTGGCGTGCGAATCGGGGGAGGAGGGCTGCGGGAGGAGGAGCCCGATAGAAGATAGGAGAAAAAAAGGATGAAACGTATTTAGCCACGGAAGAAAAATTTAAGCGTGGCAATATAATGGCTATAGCCACGGACCTACAAAACCGTGGCTAAGGTCCGTGGCTATAGCCCGAATTTCCAGTAGTGAGTGCTAAATTTGTGCAAGCCGATTTAGCCTATTTCTAGGGTGTTTGTAAAAAATGATGATTTCTTCCAAATCGGCTTCACTTAGAGGCTAATGTTCGATGAATGGATGTCTACCAAAATGAGTTAGGGGATTATTTTTTCCATATATATTTTTTGTAATGACCTAAACTATTATAAGTGAAATTTACCTTTTTATTTAATTAAATTTCTTATTTTATGAAATAGATATAGAAAACACATGCACTCCATTTGTTTTATTATATCCAATTATATGTAAAAGACTGTTAACTATAATTACCATTGATAATATAGCTATTGAACAGTGACCACATGAATAGTATAAATATAGGGTTTTAACAAATCCTTTTGACACAGACAAATGAGGTGATGGCCTAAACTCATAGGATTATTCTCTATGAAGCCCATTTATCCGAGTTTATGAGTCCGATATCATTTATAGGCTTATCTCTAGACCAGTCCCAATCATAGATCCAATAACTTAGGCATGAGAGAAATTTTTTACGGGAAGAGTTCATGCTCATTGAGATCACGACCCAAACCATGTTCACTGAACGACCCCATGAAATCCCCACAATCGCTCACCTTAGTCTTAGGGAGTATGATGGTGTAATAAAGGGATATTTATGAAGACCCAAGAATTATGATTATGTAAATTATTATTGTATAGAATAATGATGACACTTTAATTTTATTATTGTTTTTAAAGCACAAATAGTATTTTTGTTTAATATTAAAATAGAATTAGGAAATATATTTTAATGAATTAATAAATGATATTTTAATAAAATATTATTATTAAATTACTTTTATTAAATATAATTGATCATATAATTTTTATGAGTCCAAATGTAATTTTTATTAATGTTTAAAAATTGCTTTTGTCTAAACCTGTCAATTTTCAATAAATGTCGATTTTTATTTTAAAAGTGAAAATTGACATATTTAGAAATTTATTTGCATAAAATAAATATTATTTTTTAAATCAGGATATTAAAATTATCCAATGGTGAATTTTTCAAAAAACTTCTGAGCCTGTCAAATTTTTGGGTAAAAATTAAATACCGTATAAGTATATTGTATGTTTTATGACATCATACTGGCCCAATAGTGATGTTATAAATATAATAAAATGGATATTGGACATAATATAAGTATTAAATTTAAATTAATTTGATTTTATATTTTTTTGACTTGTTTTATAATTCCTTATTAAATTCTCCAAAATGTATAATATATTTTATGATTTTAAGTTCATTTCTTTGATAATGTGACTCACCTCCACATTAGAATGGATAATATTTTATTATCTTTCTCCCATGGACTTATAAAATAATTTTTTCAATATTGTTTGGTAAAAACCATGGGAAAGACTATGGAAAGGTTTTTGGTTTTGAATATTTAATTATATAGATTCCAAAACCAAATTTTGTGAAAAATTAAAGAATTTCCCTCTCATTTCTTTTATAAACCCACCAAAGATCTCAATTATCTTCAAAAAAATAATTATATAATGTGATTACTTTATCCTCCCCTCTATAGAATCCTCTAAAGGTGCCCAAATCTATCATAAATCCCCTCTCCAAGATTTTTAATTCACACACTTTAGTAAGGGTTCCTTCTATTCTTTTTTTATCCAAGTTACCTTATATTGTTACACCCTTTTATTTTAATTTTAAAATGATGGGGTATATTTTATCACCTCCCCCATACTTCGATTATTATTTTTTAATGATGAGAGGCCTCTTTTTCTCTCATTAATCCCTCCCATGTACACCTGTTACCATGCTGAAATTTTATAAGAGTAATTCAATTTCTCCTCTTTCATCAAGTTTATTTATTATGTTATGAATTCTATTTCCAAATTAATTAGTTTGGGACATGTATTTATGTGATACTCTTAATTTACAGTTCATGTGTATATGATTATATTCCACTTTCCCTCTCATCATCCCTATTTTGTGAATTTTTATGTCACATCGTTAGGCTTCTGAAATTGCACCGAGAATCTCCATTCCAAAAAAAATGTAGAAGTGAATATTATACCCATTCCTTATGACGGTTTTTTATTTTTAACCAAATATGAATTTTTATTGAGGAGTCACATATATGTTTTCTACACCCATTGATCATTGAATAAAATATGATGATGAATGAATCCATGCTTTATGATCCATGTGGCACACTTAATCATGAGAATGAAATGAAAGTGATGGGTGTTCCGAAAATTATATAGTGCTCCAATACATTGGGTACTATTTAGTATCGTGATGTAATATGTTGGGATAGGGGTTTACCTGATTCATTTATTTGATTTTGTTCACTAAGATTTCTTGTCATATTTATCCTTGACCTAGGATGTTATGTTTTATGTTGTTACCACATATCCATGTTATAATTGTCATGATATTATGTTCATATTTATTTTATGGTCCATTGATAAGAATATTTTCTAACATGTGTTTAATTCGTCTTGTTATTCCATGTTTATTCTATTGATAGGCTTTATATCTCAACCCTTTCTTATGTATGTCCTTAGGTTATCCCATGCAATGTTAATTACGAAAGAATATTGTGGTTATGTAAAGGAAGTTTCTAATAATGATGTTGTATTTCATGTTTTAAGTTGTTATATAATGTTACTAATTTCCCAATACACTATATTTATTGATATATCAGGTTGTATTAAGTGTAATTTTATGTTATTAAATCATGTATGAATGTAATAAAAAGAACAGGGTTGTTATATTTGGTATCAAGGGAAAGTTTAGTAATTTTTTGGATTAGGATTAGAAAACACTAGTGAATGCTTTTGGGATAAGACTAAGTATAATAAAAAATCCCTAAATCATAGTGAGTATATAGTAAGTGGTTTTTCAAAAAAATAAATCCCTATCTAGATACAGAAAAGAGGATGCGGACCAAGCACAAATGTATCTAGGGGTGACACCGAAAAACACTGCTTTGAGCTAGACTTGAATGGGAACTGGTGCACAACAATGGGCCTTCCTGCACTCTTAGTTTAATACTCCCTAGAGATATTCTTTGATAAATTCATAATCATAGTTTGAACCATTTTTAAGGAAAAAACCCATTAGAATATATGTTAGGAAATAGATCATGGATATCTTAGATTAAATCCTAGAAATTCATAAGTTAAATAATCAGTGTAATTTATATGTTTTCCTTTTATTGTCATTGGATTACCCTTTATGTGTTTAATAGTTTAAAATAAATACCCCAAATTTTCCTTTTATTAAATCCAATGGATGGTAATAGGATGAATTAGGCTAAAAACTGATGCGAAGATCAATGTAATGACTTCTCTAATGAGATTCCCAATCCAATGGGTGTGGGAATCGTAACCTTTGTCATGATACACACTTAATTAAATCAAGTTTTTAATTGAAATAGTGATGAAGAGGAAATTCCACCCCCCCCCCTCATCCCCAATAATGAATATATTTTAATCAAGATATTCATGATACAAAGTCATCCTACATTCAATGGATCATTTCATCCTTCAATCACTGAAAAATAGATCAATTACATTGAGAAGATATTCTAAATCCATCAATGATCTAATCAAGAGAAGGTTCTTATGGATACTTATCATATGGAGGGTGAAGTTGATCAACAATGGACAATGATCTAAAATATGAAGCCTAAAGAAGAGATCGGGGTGATGGGATGGAAGGATTTTCGGAAAAGTTTTTTTGATAAATATTTTCCATACATGCTTCGACTAAAGATGGAATGGAACTTCTATGACCTAATGTAAAAAATACAATGAATCCATCAGATCATTTTAGGAAAAATTTACAAGGATTACACAATACACCTTCATATTTTCCATTACCCCTAAATGCAAGGTTTACCACTTATTTTTTGGGATAAAACCTAGACTACAGAAATCCCTAGAGATCCATGAATTTGACAGCTATAAGGAAAGGTATGATGTGCCCTAAAATTTGAAATGGAGATCAGATAATCTCAGGGGTATCACATGGATAAGAAGAAGAATGTGGAGTCAAATTCTAGTGGCATGATAGAGAGATCTAATAGTGCCATGAAATTTCAAAACCCCACATTCCAAAGTTGCAGAAAGAAGCACCCTGGATATTTCCTAAAAGGGATAAGGAAATGTTTTAAGTGAGTGAAGGAAGGTAACCTAGCCAAAAATTACTGTAAATAAAAACCCACTACTCGATGGAGGAAAGTAATGCTTTAGTAACAACTCAGTGCATTGTTCATTTCTACAACTACAAGAAACCAGAGCAATTCTCAATCCAATGCACTAATATTAGGGGTTTTTGAGGCAACTAATAACCTCCATGGAATAAAGGGTGAGATTTTCCATCACTATCACTGAAGAGAATCCCAATAATGAATTGGTGAGAGGTACACTATTTATTCATAGAAGAATAGAGAATGTACTTTTTTATTCTAGTTCTACACATTATTTTATATCCTGAAAGTTTATTATAACAATCCTAACTCCACCAACATGAATAGAAGTAGAGATATTGTTGAAAATGGAAAATGGAGAAATTATAGAATCCCATGTATATACATCATCCCCTATCATAATTTGTTGATTGAAATTCCCAATGAACCATATCATAGGCCCCTTGGTGTAATTTTATGTAGTTATTAGCATGGATAGGATTTCCCTATATTAATCCAACATAAATTTCCATGAGATAGAAATCACTCTCCATTTGGAAAATTAACCCCTGATTCTATACAAGTGCAAAGATTAGGATGAATC
This sequence comes from Viscum album, assembly GCA_963277665.1. Lineage (NCBI taxonomy): Eukaryota > Viridiplantae > Streptophyta > Magnoliopsida > Santalales > Viscaceae > Viscum > Viscum album. The sequence continues at coordinate 2,015,639,872 of OY728157.1, forward strand.
ATCTTTAACACCATCATCCCAATCATTGATATTACTACCATATAAGCATGCATATCTTTCTCAGATGATTGATTCTAAGGAAGGAACCATCCTCGAAGACATGCCTATTGTGAGGGATTTACCTAATGTGTTTCCCGATGAATTGTCAAGTCTTCCTCCTAGTAGAGATGTTTAATTCTCAATTGATCTTATACATAGGGTTTTTCCACAATCCAAGACTTAGTATAGAATTTATGATGTAAAACATAAAGAGATATAGAAACTATTACATGAGAATCTGGATAAAGGATTTATGTGTCCAAGTGCTTCACCATGGGGTGCACCAATTCTCTTAATCAAGAATAAGGATATTTTAATAATCATTTTTATTAGTTATCATGCTCTCAACAATAGCACGATAATGAATAATTATCATTTCCAATAATTGATGACTTGTTTGATCAGATACATGGAGCACAATACTTCTCCAAGGTGGATCTACGATCAAGATATTACCAAGTAAGTGTGAATAATGAGGATATCCCAATGACTGTTTTTCATACAAGGTACAAGCATTATATGTTCATAGTGATGCCATTCGGACTCACTAATTCTCAAAAAATATACATAGACATGATGAATAGAGTCTTTAGATATTACCTCTAAAACTTTGTGGTAGTATTTACTGATGATATTATAATATACTTCAAAATTAAGAAGGACCATGTCGATAATTTAAGTATTTTTCTAGAGACCTTGAGAAAGGAAAATCCTTATGCTAGGTATAAAAAATGTGATTTTTCATTGAAAGAAGTCTCTTTCATGGGGAATATCACCCCAAGAAATGGGATATATATGAACCCTTAAAAACAATGAGGCTATTAAAGGATGGTCTAGGCCAACATATGTGACAGATATAATTAGTTTCCTTGTATTAGCTAGGTATTATCATGGATTTTTGAGAAATTTCTCGCAATTTTCAAACCCTCTAACTAAGCTAACAGAAAAGGGAGTCAAGATTTCATGGAAAGGTGAAGGTGAAGAGAGCTTTAAAGAGTTGATAATTAGGCTTATCACTACACCTGTGCCCACATGACTCAAAAGTGGAGAGCTTTTTATGGTATTCAGTAATGCTTCGAAGAGAGTCCTAGGCTGTGTATTGATGTAAAATTAAAAATTCATTACCTATTCTAAAAGGAAGATGAAATTTCATGATAAGAACTATCCAACACTTGATATGGAGTTGGATTCAATGATCTATGTAGATAACCATCCCAAATAACCTATATTTGGAGTCTTATATTAAATAAATTGGCATGATTACAAGGAATCAATTCTTAAAAACTAATTAGTTTAATATTCTAGGTAATCCATATTAACAAATGAGTATTACATTACAAATAGATACACTAATTACAATATTTTTTTTTCTTCAGAAAAAATAAATATCTTGAAGATAAATCTAATCCATATATTATATTTCTACTTTTATTTCATATTATGATTCTTTGATTCTTGGGGAAATAAACATAATAATGGTGTGCTCAAATTCTCAGTAAGGAAAAAATATAGTGGAAGAAAAAATGAATCAATATGAATAGTCAATATGGAAAGGTAAAGAAATGAACACACATGACATGTAATAAATAAAATGAATAAAATTATATAAGAAATATTTAATGGTAATAAAAGGAAACAAATTCTATTCAAATAACTAGATAAGGAAAAATAAATATGGAAAGGTATGAAACTAAAACACATTCCATTAATCAATGAACTGAAACGAAATATATCCATAGATATGTAGACAAAAAATATCATGGATGAATAAGAATTGAAACTAATATGAGTGAAATTTAATTATTTATGTACATCATGTCTCAGGAACATGAAAACCTTTAACCATCAAGGCCTTTCACAATATGGTTTAAAACTAAGGTTAGAAACCAATTTGTGCAATTGTCAAAGTAACCACCATATGAAAAATGGTATACTATTTAGGAAATACTAATATCCATTGTATTTGAATATAGATATTAAATTAACAATGAAAATTTATTACAATAAATTGATTTTTTCAAGGTAATTTAACAATCACAAAATGATGTGATATTAAGAACATTTGAGGAGAATAATCTTTAAACATTCCAAAGTGTCACATACCACTTTGAATCATTTTATTCATAATCACCACAAAGGTATGAAATTAAACAATTCTTATAAAATCATGAGAATAGGAGTATTCATGATATAATATATCAAAATAGTATGTAGGCATGGCCTAAAAATTATGTAAGTAGTCAATATGACATTAGTCTCACATATTTAAAAAGTGTGATGAAAATCCATTACATATAAATTAAAAGATGAAAAAGTGGTAATAATCATATGAAACATATAATTAATATGAAGATAATAGTATTAATAATATTATATTTCAATGTGTTAGTATTTACACCATATATATATATATATAATAAATTAGGTTCACAACAATTATGTATCCTCGTGAAATGAAAATGAGACAAGAATCCCTTACCTTGTGTTTCCATTCAGGTGGACATCCTTTAACATTCTGTAAAATAAACTTATGTTAATTTTATACATTCTACATAACCTTTTTCATGTTTATAATGTATTTTATTTCAATTATTACCATGTTCTGTATAACTAAATAAAAAATTAAGTTTACGTCGGGTGAGTTTTACCAAATTTGGTTTATGTGTCAAAAAACTATTGTTGGTCAACTATGGTCAAAGGGGTCATTATATAACATCTCTATAATGATAAAAAAACAAATAATTATCATACTATTAAATCAATTATACTTTTAAAATCAATAATTAAATATGGTTATGAAAATGATAAATGTTACAATCATGGAGATGGTTGGCCATACATACATATGAGTAACATTTCCATTTTTAAATGATCACTATGGAAAGAGGGTAAGAAACTAAAATCATTCCAAAATGATCATTACATAATAAATATAATATTATTTAATCAAATATAATTATAATAGAATAATGTGATGTAAAATTATCACATCATGTCGAGGAGGTGGTAGTCCACACGTCCAAGAACAACGTTATCTCTTTTAAAGTGTGTGAAGGGGTAATAAAAAATGATATATATATATATATATATTCATAAAGTAAATTATGTAATTAATATTATATAGATTTTTTTATTTATCATATTTTTAATTGTAACGATAATTTATAAATTTCATGTATCGTGTGAACAAATCACATCGTTTTGAGGGGGCGATAGTCCACACTTCCTCAAACTATGTTATCATATTAACATAAAAGGAAAAGTACTATATTTATGTATTATAAAAGGTATAAATAAGTATAAAAACACAATAAATATCATATATATCATATATAAACAAATTTTAAATTATAATGGTCACTATGAGAAGTGGTAATGGAAGGATGAACAACCATCATTTTATGAGGTAGTAGTTCGCCGTCCACAGAAACATTATGTTAGCTACCCATTAGATGGTGGTGTGTGTAATTTTAGGGTGAAATATTAGCATAAAAAATCGTAATATTTTTAGTATAATGGTTTTGTTATAAAATAACAGAATAAGGATATTTTGGGGTTGGATAATAGAAATAAAACTTGAGAGATTGAGAAAAGACATTACCTTTTAATTGGGTAACATCTTTTGGTTTGTACCAAAAGGCTTGGTTGGAAGAGTTTATACCAAAAGGGATGATTATAGGTCAAGTATAGAAATTATTTGAGACTATTTTTATAGGTATTGGCCTAAATTAATAGGTTTTAGATATGTGAGTAATGAGTTGAGGTGGTGGCCTTTTATAGGGAAGAAAAAGGACTCACTTGGTATTCCTGAAAAGAAGTTAGGTTTGCACATGTTATTACCTAATAAAAGTTATAAAAAACAACCAAGAATCATAAATGGAAGGTTAAATTACGAAATTTTGCCATCCAATTGGTTTTTCACAACGGGATAGGTCATTTAGGTTCTTAAAAATAGGGTTTAGTTCATTTTTAATCCTACTTACACATTAATCATTGTAATTAATTTTAATCACTTTCACTAAACATTTTGGTCAAAAATTAAGTTGATATTATTTAAACACAAAAATTAGATTTATTACAATGGTTTATTTCTGAATTTCAAAATTTATGTCAAAAAATAGGAAAAATTAAGATTAATTCTAATCTCACAGACAGACGGATTAACTGGTATTAGTTGAAAAATATTAAAAATATTGTTATGTTTTTTAAAGTCAATTTTAAAGTTATATTTATTATATTAAAATAAATTATATTACTATTCTTCTAATTGATCCAATTTGAATTTAAAACAAATTTAAAATATAATTTAAAGGTAATAATTATTTAAATGAAAAGGCAATTTATAACTAAAACGCAATATTGTTCACTATTCACTAAAAAATGAAGTTTCTCATAAAAACCCAAGAGACTCATCATAAGGTATATTTTACCCTATAAATTAATAAATTATGTTTATTTTTATCAAATTAAATTCATAAATGTGTCAAAATTAATATTTAAAATATTTTCTCCATTATAAGGCATTTAAAAATGCCTTACTAAAAATATAGGTTTTTATATGTAATATTGGGTTTTCTCTTAGCTTTTTCTAACCAAATATATCGGATAAATGTATAAAATAATTTATTGAACGTGTCTAGTATTTATTACATTAATATCACTCATTAATTGTAATTAATTTAATCTATTAGGGTAAAATTTCTTCATGAGCATAAAAATAGTTTGTTATAAAAATATACTTTTAATATTCAATTGCTTCTTATATTAATTTATAATTTATTTGTAACCAATTATTTAGTTGTATGAACCATATATTTTCATAGGCTAGTTAATACTATTTATACCAGCTAGTTTATAACTTATTATATTAAGTAATAATGTTTTAATTGTAGATTTTTTCTCAATAAGACTCAATATTGTGTATAGGGTGTCACGACCCCCTCCCCACAAAGAGTAACCCTCCCAGGACGGAAATGTGAAAAGGGGATAATGACCCCTGATTCCCACCTTCAGTAGGCCCCAGGTTGGCGAATAGCACTGAGGGTATAGGAAACACAAAAATGGGAGGTATTACCCTCCAAGAGAACTCATGCATAAGAGAAAGATAAGATAGACACCAGCCAACTCCAACTCAGAACTGAAATATAAAAGATAACCCAAGTGATCATATGTAATGTCATGAAAATGTACTACAACTAGAAGGGGAAAACTGAAAGTACACAAAAGAAAGTAAAAATAGCAGCATCCATAAGCCCCAACAGCTCCTGCAACCTCAAGCTAGTAGAAACCAGCTTGATCTACAACCTACTCCAGGTGACCTGAAAAATAGTTTATATAAACATATGGTGAGTATAATAGTATTCTCAGTAGGATCCTCCCCAAAGCCTCTCATAAAAAAGTAAAGAAAGCATGCCAATGCACAGTGAACAACAAGTGAAACTAACTCGTCACCTAAACATGTATACTAAGTTCCCAACCAAGTCATGGCTACTCTCACCAAGTAACACATACAAGAATATATCATATAATAAATAATATCAAGGGAACCCCGATACTACATCCCCACTAGTTTTTCGATTTTCCCCAACATCGCACGTCCTGAGCATCACTCTCTAAAAGGCTTGCCCGCAGACACCAGGGCGAAGCACCACAACATGCACCTTGTGCAACAAAACCACCACGTACACACAAGGAAGTAATCAAGTAGTTTCCGGGAGTCACCACAGATCACATAACTTGTATCATACGTCAGGTATTATACTTCAAGCCATTACAGCCCATACACCGCGTAAGGATCCTCAATCCATCACAGCCTATACATGTTACACCTATAGTAGTCCATAGGGTAATATATCTAGAATATATGTGTGTGAATAACCATAAGCCATTACATATCTCTACACACATATATGGTGAAAACTAACCATTGTGCCTATCGTAACAAGTATCTACCAAGAGAAGAGAGTAGGTCCAAAGGGGATAGTCAGCCATTCATCCTCCCACAGGAATGTTGAGGAAAACATCCCCCAGGGCTCAGAATCCCCAAGGTGTCAGTTTCCCTTACTAACAAGGTGGATTAGCATATAGAAACACAATAAGTATAGAATATACTATATCTCATAACCACACAATGGGAATAACCTAGTCTTATACTCAACTGCAGCTAACATCTCTCAGACTCTGGGCTGCCACTTCAATGACTAGGTATCCTATAAGCACACAACCATTTAAAGAGATTTATTAGATTACTTTATTCCATTTTTATCAGTTCTACTTTACGTTAATTATTTCTTTAAACATTAATTAATCATGTTCAATTCCACATTAAATTTCGTTGGCATCACACCCAAAGTACACTTTCCCTTTAAAATTACAAACTCATCATTTTGTTCCTCCAAACATCAAACCCATGGGTTAACACCATTTATTCAATTATTCATTACAGAAATACATTCCCATATTCCTAGGCATTCTAGAAAAAAATATATGCTACTAAACACAAGGGGGGCTCAACACGGTGAGTAGATGTACTACCCATCAAATCTTTGCCGCTTATAGTAAGAGCATAGACCCATCCTCCCTTAAGAAGCTAAACACAGAAAGCATGTGGATTACCCCATGCATCTTTGCCTCTATCAGAAGAAGGGTAAGTCAGACTAGCTGCCTTGAGCAGTGGGGAAAAGTAAAGTAGATAATCAACCAATAAGAAACAGTAAGCATCCCACAATCACATCCATCCTATTCCATCATCCCTGGTGTCCTCCCCAACACCCACATGCATAAACCGATGCATCTCACCACTCTAGGTGTTATCTGCTGCCAAAACCAAAAGCCTCAATACCCCCACATATCAAAATTACCATCCAGGCTCACATCATAACATAAGAAATATGAAAACAAACATTTTAATAGTTGGTCTCTTGGCCCTTTAACAAACAATAGGGTAACTTAGAACCCTATAAGGAGTTATCTGTTAACGATCAAACGGTTCTTTAATCCATATTATATTAACCGGTTATTATTTATAGGTTTCAGATTTGGAAAACCTAATCAGTAAGCTGTCATAAAAAATAAATCATACTTACTAAACCATTTTGATTAACATCAAATTTCAACAAGGAGAACCAAATTCATTTACATGCCTCTTTATCTTCATCCAAACCATTATCAATTAATTCCAACTTTATGTTATTTACCAATTTCCATCAAGAACGAAATTTTAAACAAAAAAATCATTCATATCACACTATCTAGAAAAACAAGAGGCAATAACATACGACTGATATCAATTTGTTTATCCAGTTCTAATATTTAATACGTCAATTTCATTGTGATCCACTGGGATAAAATATGATACCTATACAATTGCACATAAAATAAAAGAGAAGCAATGAATCCCCTACATCAAATATTTATTGACGTTCTTTATACTAGAAAAATACACACAACGGGTCACGATCTCCTCTCGTGACAACTACATCCACCCGAGGATGCCATGGTTCGACCGCACCAACCAAAACACAAGAAAACTCCATTACAAGCATGCAGATTTCTTGATATAATATAAAAAGGAGTAACAGGAGAATATTAACCCCAAAATAATGATGATAAAACATGCCTTATATCTAAGATTGATCGATACAGCTTGGTTGCATCAAAACATAGCAGAACCAATCCAAGGAGGAAAGTTTGATTGTGTCACTCCTATGAGAAGGAATGGGATGTTCGAGTGTCTCACACCCGAGAACAATGTTCATGAACCTCACTGATAGAATACTTTTCATGAACCTCACCATTAGAACCTCACCGATAGAACATTTTTCATGAACCTCACTGATAAAACACTGTTCATGAACCTCACCGTTAGAACCTCACCGATAGAACACTGTTCACGAACCTCACCAATAGAACACTGTTAATGATCCTAACCATTAGAGCCTCATCGATAGAACACTGTTCAACCTCACCAATAAAACACTGTTCATGAACCTCCCTGTTAGAACCTCACCGATAGAACATTGTACACCTACCATTCTGGAAACACTGTACACCTACTGTTATGGAAACATTATAAACCTACCTTTCTGGAAACACTATTCACAAAACTCAAAATTTGGAAAAGGAAAAAGAGGTTACTGTTAGAGGTTATCGATAGAACTGTTCACCGATAGAACTGTTCATAGAATTAGAAATTTGGAAAAGGAAATAGAGGTTATCATTAGAGGTTACCGATAGAACTGTTCACTGATAGAACTGTTCATAGAATTGGAAATTTGGAAAAGGAAATAAAGGTTACAATTAGAGGTTACCAATAGAACTGTTCACTAATAGAACTGTTCATAGAATTGATAATTTGGTAAAGGAAATATAGGTTACTATTAGAGGTTACCGATAGAACTGTTCATTGATAGAACTATTCATAGAATTGGAAATTTGGAAAAGGAAAGAGAGGTTACGGTTAGAGTTTACCGATATAACTGTTCACCGATGGAACTGTTCACAGAATTTAAAATTTGAAAAAGGAATGAGAGGTTACCATTAGACATCACCATTGGAACTATTCACAAATGGTCACCGATGCTACTGTTCATAGAAGGGAAAACTGGAAAAGTGTTGGGGTAAGTCACCTTGACCTCCTAGAACACCCCAAACACCATATTTTCCCAAAGTAATGGACCGGAGATGTATGGTCCATTACATTAGATACCCCTAAAAACATTCTCATCCTCGAGATTTCAAAACCCACCTAAAGTGAAAATGAAACAGGTTCTAAACAACCACCCATCAAGATACCTCTCAGAAGAGGGAAAGCCAAAAAAGCAACAAAGGGAGCCATCTCATGAACATGAAAGGTTTATAACTACAAAGGATACATTGATACATGAAAAAAGTTAAACATAAAAAAACTCTAGGTACTGAGCACATATTTGTGGCTCACATTCCCAGGTACTCTCATCCATGCCACTGTGTCGCCACAAGACACAAACCAAGGGGATAGAATGCCCACACAACACCTTCTCCTTGCGATCTTGGATCTCCACAGGTCACTCCTCAAAGGTTGCATCATCATCAACATTGATCTCTCCCCAATCTATAATGTGAGATTCATCATGAAGATAATGAAGGAGTTGTGATACATGGAAAACATCATTTATCTGACTCATCCATGGGGGAAGTGCTACTAGATACGCCACAGCACCAACACAAGCTAACACCTCGAAAGGCCTAACAAATCTAGGAGAAAGCTTACTACCAAGAGCAAACCATCGCTGCCCACGATGGGGAGTCACCTTCATAAACACATGATCACTAACATTAAACTCTATGGGTCTCCTCCTTTGATCAGCATATGATTTCTGGCGATCTTGTGGTGTCTTAACCCTTTCACGAATCACCTAAACCAACTTTATTTTATTCTGCACTAGTTCTGGTCCAATAATTGCTAACTCTTGAACCCAAGGCCAACACAACTGGTAAAAAAATGTCGAACATACAAGGCTTAAAATGGAGCCATACCGATGGTGGAGTGAAAATTATTATTGTCAGATAACTCCACCAATGGTATGTACCTCATCCATGAACCTCCAAAATCTATGACACAAGAGCATAACATATCTTCAAGAGTCTAGATGGTTTGCTCTATCTGACCATCCGTTTGAGGATGAAAAGCAGTGCTAAGGCATTGTTGATAAGAAAAAGAATGTTGGTGAACTCTCCACACCCTAGAGGTAAAATGAGGATCCTGATCAGAAATTATCATCCTTGGGACTCCATGAAGTTTCACCACCTCCTATAGATACTACCTCGACAAAAATTCCACTGAGCTCAACTCCTTGATCTCTATGAAGTGGGCTGATTATGTTAAATGATCCACTACCACCCAAATTGCATTATGTCATCCCGGAGCTTGAGGTAAACTAGTAACGAAGTCCATTGAGATGTCCTACCACTTCCACTAAGGAATATCAAATGGCTGGATAAGACCACTAGGAACACGGTGTTTGGCCTTCACCTTCTGGAAGACCAAACAACGAGACACAAACTATGCAATCGCACGCTTCAGCCCCGGCCACAAAAACTGGATCCTCAAGGCTCGATACATCTCTGTCATGCTAGGATGCACTGATAAAGGGAATCTATGAAACCCTCTAATAACCATCTCGCACATTGTCAAAGGAACAAAAAGACTTCTGTGATACAACATGTGGTGTTGTTCATCCTCAAACCAACCATCAGGGGCCTCACCACAAACAACTTAGTCTCTCTAGACCTCCACCTCTAGATCCCCCAATTGTGACTCTTCTACCTTCTGCATCAGGGATGACTATACCATCATCTGAAAAAGACAACCTCTGCCCCAAAATTCTCCCATATCAAGATGTAATGCTGACAGTTCTTCCATTACTCTCCAAGAATCATTATATTCATGAACAACATCACTACATGACTTTCGACTCAGCGCATCAGCTACAACATTCCCCTTTCCAGGTGTAAGTGATATCTCGAATTCATATTCATTTAAGAACTCCATCCACCGATGTCGTCGTAAGTTCTAGCCATGCTGGGAGAAAACATACCTCAAACTCTTATGATCGGTGAAACCCACAATGCGCTCACCAATGAGGTAATGTCTCCACAACATCAGAGCAAACACTAAAGGTTCCAACTCAAGATCATGGGTGGCATAGTTAAGCTCATGGGGATGAAACTGCCGAGACCCATAAGAAAAAACTGATCTCTACTAACTCATAACATAGTGATTCTTTATTGTCACTTTGTTTAAGCAATGATAATTGACACAAAACCCCAAACAGTCATCGGCCTTTTTCACGAACAGAACTAGTGCACCCAAAGGTGACACACTTATCCAAACAAAACATCAATGTAACAGACCAGCAAGCTATATACATAGATCTCGTAACTCGTAAGGGGCCATCCTATATATAGACATAGAGATAGGAGAAGAACCTGGTTGTAGATCGATCCCAAACTCAATCTCTCGTCAAGGGGGTAATACCACAACCTCTTCCTGAAAAACATCAGGGTACTCTTCTAAAACCCTAGGAAACTCCAACAGCTAAACCTTTGAATAACTTGACATCATATCATCCATCATGTATGATAAAGAATGAACGTGCCTATGACCCATCCGAGGATGTCGCACTCCAACAAACACCACCGGCTCTCCATCCGCACCAAAGAAAATGACCTTATTCCAGAAGAAATCCATGATATCCTGAACCGAATATAACCAATCCATGTCGAGGATGACATCATATGGTTTTATTAGTAAACATAGGAAATATCTCCAAGATCGGTGCTTCTCCAACACTAGCTCACAGTCTGTACATACTTTAAACAAGTCATCTTGACCTCCAACTAGCGTAGTCGATGCCAAGGGAAATGGAAGCCTCTCTACCTCAAGTTCCAAAGCATGGACAAGGGTTGGTGATATGAAGTAGTTTATCACTCTTGAATCAAACAATTCATAAACCAAGGTAGAAAACAAGAAAAGGGTGCCTCAAACGATGTCTGACTTTCCTAGAGCTAGAAACACTTGAGCATGAATCTGGCCACGACCTCCTTCACGGCCTCTCTGTCCCTGATGAAGACCACCACCATGGACGTGCTATGCTCTGTAAATATGGGGAGCGTCCTGGGGCTATCCTTTTCCTGACCCATTTACCCTCTGCTGATCTAAAGCGGGTGCAACCTACTGCTGTTGCCTCGGCTATAACTGCCTCAACAGAGGTACCTGGAGCGTCGCACTTAGTGCACAACGACTACTCTAAAAGGTGGGTCACTCCCACTGTAGATGACCACAGCCACCATAATAAAAAAAAGATATCGATCCCTTGGAATAGGCCTAAGAGTGGATGCCTCTGGAGAAATGAGATGTGAAGGGATGGGACCTACCCCCGGCTGAACGGAAACTCATCTGCCTGGAAAACCAGGAACCTCGGGCCATAGCTCTGCTTCAGGAGGAATCATGATGATTCCCCTCTCTTGATGATCCAGTCTTTTCCAAGGTCCTCTCGATAACCTCTTCCCTTTCCAACACCTCAAGATATGTCTTCATCATAAATGGGGTGACATTATGCTAGATCTCTGGACACAATGCCTCCACAAAATTCCTCACTCTGGCCTCTTGATCTGACAGTAAGTCCGATGAATATCGTAAAAGGTACCTGAAATTAATTCCAAACTCTCGTACACTGTAGGTCCCCTATGGAAGGGTAATAAGCTCCTGGTAACTGGATGCCTTCAAAATCGATGAAAGAAAATTGACTCTAAACTTGTATTAGAACTCCTCCCATGAGATCACTGACTCCTCATGATCCCCGAGGAACAAGAACCACCACTGCCTCGCTACTTTATGTAGCATCGTCAGAACCAAGGACACCTAGTGCTCCTTATGAGCACGGATCAAACTAAAGCCTATCTCGACCTCCTCTAACCAGTCTTCCATGACTACATCTGAAACGGATCCCCCGTACTTCTTCAGACTATTTCCCTGAAATTCTTGGAATGCCTTCCTCCAAGTTTCATCGTTTTCAACCTCTACCCTATGATGATATTCTAGAATATCATGCTGGACATTTTCTGCACAAACCTAATGAGGACATAGACCAAGATCCATACCTTTAAAATAAAAAACCATTAGAGCTCTTAAACCTGGAATATAGAAGATTCAACATTAATTAATTAATTTTTTTCCTTCATTGATTTTAGGTTAACCTATCCCAAGTTCTATCCATTCAAACACAAGAACAAAGAATAATGATGCATGATACTTTCCTAGGTCTCTACCCTGCAACTAGTATCGCCTTGTTTAGTAGCCATTGTAAATTTAAAGGTCCATACATCAGATCATAGTGGGCCCTAAATGCCTATGTCTCAGCCGGTCTCTAGTGTTTACATCACTTGAAAAACATGAAGGACACTATTTCCCTACCAAACCATGAAACGTAACCTGTGCCTAACTCCATGCTCCTTCCTATCCCTCAACCAGACATTTGATACCACTCTGTCACGACCCCCTCCCACAAAGAGTACCCCTCTGGGGCCGGAAATGTGAGATGGGAGATAATGACCCCCCAAGTCATGCCTTTAGTAGGCCTCGGGTTCGTGACTAGCACCAAGGGTATATAAAACACACAAATGGGAGGCATTAACCTCTAAGAGAACTCATGTGGAAGAGAGAGATAAGATAGACACCAACCAACTCCAACTCAGAATATAAATATAAAAGAAAACCCAAGTGCTCGTATGTAATGTCATGAAAAGGTACTACAACTAGAAGGGGAAAACTGAATGTACCCAAAAGAAAGTAAAAACAGCAGCATCCACAAGCCCGAATAGCTCCTGCAACCCCAAGATAGTAGAAACTAGCTTGATCTCTAACCTGCTCCAAGTGACCTAAAAAAATTTATATAAACATAGGGTGAGTATAACAGTATACTCAGTAGGATCCTCCCCAAATCCTCTCATGCAAAAGTAAAGAATGCATGTTAAAGCACAATGAACAATAAGTGAAACTAACTCGTCACTAAAACAGGTATACTAAGTTCCCAACCTCACCATGGCCACTCTCACAAAGTAATTCATTCAAGAATATATCATATAATAAAGAATATCAAGGGTAAACTGCTACTACATCCCCACTGGTTCTCCACTTTGCCCCAACATCGCACGTCATGAGCATCTCTCTCCAAAAGGCTAGCCCGTAGACACCTGGGTAAAGCACCACAACATGTACCTCATGCAAAAAAACCACCATGCCAACACAAGGACGTAACTAGGTAGATTCTGGTAGCCACCATAGCTTGCATAACTTGTATCATATGCCAGGTATTATAAATCAAGACATTATAGCCCATACACCGAGTAAGGATCTTCAAGCCATCATAGCCTATACATGTTACACCTATAGTAGTCCATAGGATACAATATCCAGAATATACGTGTGTGAATAACCACAAGCCATTAAAACCCTCTACGCACATATATGGGGTAAACTAACCCTTGTGCCTACCAGCACAAGTATCTACCAAGAGAAGAGAGTGGGGCCAAAGGGGGTAGTCAGCCATTCATCCTCCCGCCGGAATGTTGGGGAAAAACCCCCCAGGAATCAGATTCCCAAGGGTGTCAGTTTCCCTTACTAACAGGGTGTAGTAGCATATAGAAACACAAAAGGTATAGAAGATAATATATCTCATAACCACACTATGGGCATAACCAAGTGTTAGACTCAACTACAGCTAATTTCTCTCAGACTTCGGGCTGAATCTTCTAGGACTAGGTATCCTATAAGCACACAACCATTTAAAGAGATTTATTAGATTACTTAATTCCCTTTTTGTTAGTTCCAATTTATGTTAATTAATTATTTAAACATTAATTAACCATGAACAATTCCACATTAAAGTTCATTAGCATCACACCCAAAGTACACCATCCCTTTAAAATTACAACTTCATCCTTATGTTCCGAAAAACTCCAACCCCATGGGATAACATCATTTATTCAATTATTCATTAAAAAATTACTTTCCCATATTCTTAGGCATTTTAGAAAAACAATATATTCTACTAAACACAAGGGGGGTCAACACGGTGAGTAGATGTACTACACATCGGGTCTTTTCTGCTTATAGCAAGAGCATAGACCCATCCTCCCTTGAGAAGCTAAACACATAAAGCACGTGGCATACCCCATGTGTCTTCGCCTATTTCAGAAAAAGGGTAAGTAAGATTAGATTCCTTGAGTAGTGGGAAAATGTAAAGTAGATAATCAACCGATAAGAAACAGAAAGCATCCAACAATCACATCCATCCCATTCCATCATCCCTGGTTTCCTCCCTGACACCCACATGCATAAACTGATGCATATCGCCACTCTAGGCGTCATCTACTTCCACAACCAAAAGTCCTCCATGCCCCCATATATCAAAACGGCCATCCGGGCTCACATCATAACACAAGCAGCAGGAAATGTTTTTTTAATAGTTGGGCTCTTGGCCTTTTAACAAACAATTAGGTAACTGAGAACCCTACAAGGAGTTATCTTTTATTGATTAAATGGTTCTATAATCCATCTTATATTAACCGATTATTATTAATAGGTGCCAAATTTGGGAAACCTAATCAGTAAGCTATCACAAATAACTAAACATGCTTACTGCACCATTTTGATTAACATAAAATTTCAATAAGGAGAACCAGATTCATTTACATGCCTCTTTATCTTTAGCCAAACCATTATCAATTAATTTAGACATTACGTTCTTTACCAATTTCCATCAAGAACAAAATGCTAAACACAACAGGCATTGATATCACACTATCTAGAAAAACAAGAGGCAACAACATATGATAGATATCAATTTTTTTATCTGGTTCCAATATTTAATATGTCAATTTCATTGTGATATAGTGGGATAAAACATGATAACTATAAAATTGCACATAAAATCAAATGGAAGCAAGGAATCCCCTAATTCAAATAGTTCTTGATGTTCTTTATACGAGAATAATCCACAAAACAGGTCATGATATTCCTCTCGTGACGACTGTATCAACCCGAGGATACCATGGTACGACCACACCAATCGAAACCCAAGAAAACTCCATTAGATTCATGAATATTTCATGAAATAATATGTAAAGGAGAAATAGGGGAAGATGAACTGCAAAAGAATGATGATAAAATATACCTTATATCGAAGATTGATCGATACAGCTTGGTTGCATTAAAATAGAGCAGAACCAATCTGATGAGGAAAGTTTGATTGTGACACTCCTATGAGAAGGAATGGGATGATCGAGTGTCTCACACCTGAGGACAAGGAGAAATAATTAGGAAGGAAGATATCACGTCCCTTTAGAAGATTTAACAGAGCGATGGTTTAAGATACACTTGATTTCCCTTAAAAGCATATAGCATTAAACCACGCATTGTGACCAAGTAAAAAAATCCCGAGCAATAAGAATAATTAATATAAGAGTTATGGCCTTTGAATCAGCCTTAGAGTCCTTAAAATAAGGCTTTAAATATATTTTATGTCAAAGGAAAATGCTAAAGGGGCGAAACTGTAGGATATTGGAAACACTGTTCACGAACTCAAAATTTGTCAAAGGAAAAACACTGTTCAAGAACCTCACCGTTAGAACATCACCGATAGAACACTGTTCATGAACCTCACCATTATAACCTCACCGATAGAACACTATTCATGAACCTCACCATTAGAACCTCACTGATAGAACACTGTACACCTATCGTTCTGGAAACACTATTCAAAAAACTCAAAATTTGGCTAAGGAAAAAGAGGTTACCGTTAGAGGTTACAAATAGAACTATTCACCGATGGAACTTTTCATAGGAAATAGAGGTTACCGTTAGAGGTTACCAATAGAACTGTTCACTAATAGAACTATTTATAGAAATGGAAATTTTGAAAAGGAAATAGAGGTTACCGTTAGAGGTTACTGATAGAACTGTTCAATTATAAAACTGTTCTTAGAATTGAAAATTTGGGAAAAGAAATAGAGGTTATGGTTAGAGGTTTCCGATATAACTGTTCATTGATAGAATTGGAAATTTGGGAAAGTAAAGAGAGGTTACAGTTAGAGGTTGCTGATAGAACTGTTCACTGACGAACTGTTTACAGAACTCAAAATTTGGAAAAGGAATGAGTGGTTACCGTTAGACCTCACTGTCAGCACTATTAAAAGATGGTTACCAATGCACTGTTCACAACTGTCTACCATTGGAACTGTTCACTGAGGGTCACCGATGCTACTGTTCACAGATGGGAAAATTGGAAAAGTGTTGGGGTATGTTACCTTGACCTCCCAAAACACCTCAAACACCATATTTTCTCAAAGGAATGGACCGGAGAGGTCCGAGCCATTACATAGGGAAATCCATTAAAGGAGGTCACTTTTTCACATAACTCAAGCCATAGAGGATGGTATTTGTTGTATATGACGTATGATAACTCAGTTTCATGTTCATTTCAAGCTAACTCGGAGTTTCATGCATTGAAATATATAAAATTTATTTTAAATAGTAAATATATAATAATGTATATGGATATTATATTACATTATAACCTTGTTGTCACATATCATACACTCTATTGAATACAAGGTTCTTAATTCAGTTTTTTGGGGCGTCACAATCTCCCCATGATATTTAAATTACATCCCCAAAATTTAAAATCGATCATGTTAATAGATTTTTTGATACTTCCTATGTTTTAAATCCCACATCATCAGAATGGTTCATAAGTAATCTTTTATAAAAAATAGAATTGAATGTACAAAGGGCATATGGAATACCGTGTAACTAGTTCTCTAAGTAGGAGAACATCAATGGAAAATATAGATACATACTTGGAGGAAAATAAGTAAATATTTATAAACAGTTAATGAGGTCATCAATAACAAAGAAGTGAATGATAAATGTAAAGTTGAGGGCCTCAAAGCTAAAAATATTTGATGATTTAGAAGGTCATCAAGTAAAAAAATATTTATTAGGAAAAAAAATATTTCTAATTTAATTTAATAATGTTTTTTATTTATTTTACTGAGCAAGAATATAAAGAAATATTCTTACATGATAAGTTTCTGTCACATATGAACCATCCTAACTTTTGGTTTTTATTCAATGAAATACTATTTCATCCCTTTACTCTAAAAAAATCAATTACCAATAATGAATTTTCCTTATGCCTGAAGCACTAAAAAAAATTTAAAGGATTGTAAGGCCTATAAAAGAGTGACAATTCTTCTATCTCCCAAAATAAATATAATAAATATTTTTATTTATAATCCTCAAAATATTTACTACCAATTCATCACAAATATTTATTCATTAATTTATTTAACTAAAAATAATGAAAATTAACAAGGAAATTGTGTAGGTCAGTGGTTGGTGTGAAACCCTTATCATCCTTTGGTCATGGGTTCAAGACCTACAACCATGCCGAATTTGATTGGTTTTCACTCGGTTTACTGGTTTTCTTTTTCTAAAACACATTTAATATAATATAAAAATATAAATATAATGGATACCAATGAAATTAGTTTAATCACTAAATATAATTTTAACAAATTTTTTCAATAAAACATCAATACATAAATACCTCATCCATTTTATTTCCACATAGGTTCTTCTTTGGTATAGGGTTTATCTATAATATCATTAGTTTTATATCTAAATCATGACACCTTATCTTAAATATAAGACTTCTTAGATTTAACCTAGGTTACTTATTATGTATTTAAATTTTTCATAAAGGTTTGTAAAGTAAAATTGGACTATCCTGTGTATATCTCCTAGTAGTGTCGCACTAGGTGTGTAGTAAGGCCCGTTTTCATGTACCAAGTTACCTCAATTCAATCCCATAACATCTTGTCGGAGTTGTTACACCTAGGTACATGTATGCCAAAATCACATCCCCTTGTATTATTCAGACATGGATATTTTTCTATGAAGACCCAAATAATATATACTTTACCGAAATTATTGGTTTTTCATCTATAATTCTACAAAATATACATTCGGGTTATGCTTTCTAATCTAGATATTCCTAAATCTAGTTCCCAAGGTTTCTACTAAACTTACTTTGATACCAACTGTAGTTTCCCTACCCCAAATAGCCTAGATATGGTGTCTTCTACCAAATATATCGGTATTATTACAAGGAATCAATCCCCAAAGTACTGATTAGTTTAGTAGTTTTACTAAAATAGATACATAAATTAGTATTTCATTACAAATCAATACAATAATTACAACATATTTTGTTTCTTCTAAACTAATAAATAGATTGAGGAAAACAATAATTCATCTAGTATATTCTTGAATTTCTTTCATAGTATTCTTCTTGGATTCCTGGGGAAAGAAACATAATAAGAGTGAGCTCAAATTCCATGTAAGAGAAAAATATAGCGGAAGCTATAATGAATCAATGTGAATACTCAATATGGAAAGGTAAATAACTGAACACACATTCCATGTAATCAATAAACCGAATGAAAGTACATAATCAATATGGAAAGTTAATAACTATAAACAAATTCTATTTGAATAACTAAATAATGAAAAATATATATGTCAAGTTATGAAACTAAAACACATTCCATTATTCAATAAACTGAAAAAAAAATGTATCTATAGATATGTCAATAAAAAATATCATGAATGGATAATAATTGAAAATAATATGAGGGAAATTTATTTTTTTATGGATTTCATGTCTCAAGCACATGAAACCCTATTATTGTTAAGACCTTTTACAAGACGGTTTAAAAGTAAGGTTAGAAACCCATTTGCGTAATTATTCATCTCATGAGAACCTCTCAATAAATCAAGGAGCTATATAATATCTAGTCTCAACCTATGATTTCTAGTCCAAATTATTCTTCATATTGAAAAATCAAAATAACAAATATTCCTTATCAAATACCCGTATTTAATGAGAAATTCAGATTTAACAATAATTCCCAAAGTAATCAAATAATTGTCCAAGTAAAAATCGTATGAAAAATGGTATACCTTTTAGGAAATATTAATATAAATTTTATTAAAATATGGATATTCAATTAAATTACCAATGAAAAATCATTACAATAAATTTATTTTTCAAGGGAAGTTAATAATCACAAAATGAAGTGAGATTAAAAACATTTGAGGAGAATAATATTTAAGCATTCCAAAGTGTCACATACCACATTGAAAAATTTAAATAATAATCACAAAAAAGGTATGACATTAAATAAGGTTTATAAAATCATTGGAATAGAAAGATTCATGATACAGTATATCAAAATGGTCAGTAGGTATGTCCCACAAATGAAGTATGTAGCGAATTTGACATTAATCTCTCATATTTAAAAAGTGAGATGAAAATCTCTTACATATGAATCGAAAGACCCAAACATGATAATAATAAAATAAAACAAATAAATTACATGAATATAATAGAGTTCATTATATTATATGTCAATGTGGTATTATTTACACTATATATATATAAGAAGTTAGGTTCACAATAATTAAGTATGCCTCATGAAATGAAAATGAGACAAGAATCTCTTGCCTTCTGTTTCCTTTTAAGTGAAAATCCTTTAACATCCAATATAATAAAAATATGTTCATTTTATACTTGATTCAGAAACTTTTTCATGTTTATAATGACTTTTCTTTTACTTATTAACATGTTGTGTACAACTACTTAAACAATTATGTTTACGTCGAGTATTTTTGACCAAATTCAGTTTATGTGTCAAAACAACAATTATTGGTCTACTATGGTCAAAGGGGTCCTTATATAACATCTAAAGAATGATAAAAATTAAGTAATTATCATATTTTTACATAAATTATACCTTTAAAATCAATAATTAAATATGGTTATGAAAACAAGAAAATGTTAAAATCATGGAAACGGTAGTTCGTACGTACGCTTGAGTAACATTCATATTTTTAAATGGTCATAGTGGAAAGAAGGTAAGTAAATAAAATCATTAAAAATGATAATAACATAATAAATAACATATTATTTAATCATATATAATTATATATAGAATTATGTGATTTTAAAGGATCACAACATGTTGAGGAGGCAATAATCGACACATCCACAAACAAAGATATATCTTTTACAGTGTGTGAAGGTGTAATAAATCAAATGGTATATATATTAATAAAGTTAATTATGTAATTAATATAACATTTATTTTTTTATGTCTCATATTTTTAATTATAACCATAATTTATAAATTCCATATATTGTGTGAACGAATCACATCGCTTTGAGGGGGGGTAGTCCACACTTCTTCAAACTATGTTATCATATTAATGTAAAATGAAAAGTACTAATTGTATATATTATAAAAGGTTTAAATAAGTATAAAGACACAATAAATATCATATATATAATATATAATCAATTTTTACATCATAATATCCACCATGAGAGGTGGTAATGGAATAATTAAAAATTATCATTTCATGAGGCAGTAGTACACTGTCCATAGAAATAATATATTTGTTACCCATTAGATGGAGGATTGTGTAAGTGTAGGTTAAAATCTAAGAAAAAATCCCAGTATATTGATGATATATTTTTTTTTATAAAATAACAGAATAAGGATATTTTAGGGGTCGGATAATACTAATGAAACTAGAGATATTGAGAAAAGACATTGCCTTTTAATCGGGTAACTTCTTTTGGTTTGACCCAAAAGGATTTATTGGAATGGTTTCTGACCAAAGATATTATTCAAGGTATATTATTTGAATTATGGGATACTATTTGGATAGGTATTGTCCAAACACAAGAGGTTTTAGTGGTGTGAGGAATGGGTATAGGTGGTGGCCTTTTATAAGGAAAGAAAAGGACTCACTTGATATTCTTGAAAAGAAGTTAGGTGTTCACATGTTATTACCTAATAAAAGTCATAAATAACCTCCAAAAATCATTATTGGGATTTTCTTGGCCTAAATAGGTCCATAAAATTGGTGTTCGACAAGTGGCTAGGTCATTTGGGTCCTTAAAATTAGGGTTTTAATTCATTTTTAAGCCTAATTACACCTTAATCACTATAATTAATTTTAATCACTTTCACTAATCATTTTTTTTCAGAATATACGTTGATATTATAAGATCAAAAATATTATATTGATTAAAATGGTTTATTTAATATTTTCAAAAAACCAATCGTAGAAGCGGAAAAATTATGATTAATGCTAATCTCGTAGACAAACGGATTAACTGGTTTTAGTAGAAAAATGTTAAAAAGATTGTTATGTTTTTATATTATATTTAAATTTAATATTGATTATAATGAAATAAATTATATTAATATATTTATAATTGATCCAATGTGAATTTAAAATAAATTTATAATATAATTGAACATTAATAATTATTTAAACGAAATGGAAGTTTTTAACTAAAATGTTGTATTTTTCATTCTTCACTAAACAATTATGTTTCTCAGAAAAAAAACTATAAATTAATACTAAAATATATTTGAAATAATGAATACAATTTTTTTTATTTTAACAAATTAAATTCAGAATATTTTCAAAATTAAGATTTAAAATAGGTTCATTATTATAAGGCGGTTAAAATTCCTTAAAAAATATAGGTTTTTATGTGAAATTTTGGGTTTGTCTCATCTCATGATTACAAAATCTATTGGATGAATATAAAAAATAATTTATTTAATATGTAACATTTATATTACATTAATATCACTCACTGATTATAATTAATGTAGTCTATTAGGGTAAAATTTATTTGTGAGCGTGAAAATATTTTGTTATAAAAATATGCTTTTAATATTAAATTGGTTCTTATATTCATTTATAATTTATTTTTATCCAATTATTTAGTTGTATAAACTATATAATTTCATAGGTTAGTTAATATTATTCATACAGACTAATTTTTATCTTATTATATTAAATAATAATATTTTAATTATAGATTGTTTCTCAGTAAGACTCGATATTCCATATAAAGAATGAAATCAAAGAAGTTTGTTTTGTATGTGTAATGCAAGATATAGAGGAAGGTCATCATTTTGTATGATGTACTCTAACTCAATGTCATGTTCATTGTATTCTAACTCTGTGTTTAATGCATTTAAAAATATAGAATATATTTTAAATATTAAATATATTATAATGTATTTAGATAACATATTTCATTATGGGATTGTTGGAACGTATCCTACACACTATCAAATACAGGGTACTTACATTATATTTTCAGGGTGTCACATTCTCCCCAACTTATTTAAATATCTTCCCCATAATTTAAAATCGATAATGGTGATAGGTTGTTTGAAACTTCCTATGTTTTAAATCTCGCATCATGAGAATGGTTCGTAAGTAATCTTCCATAAAAAAGAGAATTAAAAGTACAGAGGTCGCAAGGAATACCATGTAATTAGGTTTATAAGTAGTAGAACTTCAGTAGTAAGTAGAGATACATACTTGGATGAAAAAACATAAATATTTATAAATATTGAATGAGGTCATCAATCACGAACAAGTAAATGATCAATGGAAATTTGGGGCCTAAAATATATAAATATTTGATGATTTAGAAGGCCATCAGGTCAAAAAGAAATTTAGATATTAGGAAAAAAATTATTTTTAATTCATTTTACTAATGAAGGTTATTTCACTTTCTAACTAATAATATAAAGAAATATTCTTACATTATAGGTTTCAATATCATATGAATAATCCTAAATTTTGTTTTTGTGCTTTGATGAAATTGTAATTCATCCCTTTACTCCCAAATATTAATTATGAAAAATGAATTTTAATTACGCTTGAAGAACTAAAATAAACTTTCAAAGGATTGTAAGGCCTATAAAAGAGTGAAAATTATTACTATATGTCTTTAACTATCTCACAAAATGAATATGATTAATATATTAATTTATAATACTCAAAAGTGTTTCTACTAGTTCATCATTAATATTTATTCATTAAATTTCTCAACTAAAAACATGAAAATTAAAAAGGACATCGCATCGGTTAGTGGTTAGTGTGAAACCCTTATCGTCCTTCGGTCATGGGTTCAAGACCCACGGCCATGCTGGATTTGATTGGTTGTCACCCAGCTTATAAGTTGTCCTTTTCTAAAACATAATAAATATAATTTCAAAATATAAATATGATGGACATATTTAAAATTAGGTTAATAACTAAAAATAATTTTAACTATGGTTTTCAATAAAACCTCAAAACATAAATACCTCATTAATTTTATTTTCACTTAGGTTCTTCCTTGGTATAGGGTTTATCTATAATATTATTAGTTAAATTTTTAAATAATGACACATTATATTCAATCTAAAACTCATTAGGTTTATCCTAGGTTACTTCTTATGTATCCAAATCCTTCATAATGTTTTGTAATGGAGAATTGAATTCTCCAGTTCATATCCCTAAGGAGTGTCAAACCAGGTGTGAAGTAAGGCCCATTGTCATGTACCAGGATACCCCAAGTCAAGTCCAGAACACCTTGTTAGAGTTTTTACTCCTAGGTAAATCTATTCCAGAACCACATCTAATTATTTTATCCAGACAGGGATTTATTTCTAAGAAGACCAATGTAATCTATACTTTACCAAAATTATAGGGTTTTCATATATACTTCATAATATTATACCTTAGAGTTGTGTTTTCTAATATAGGTTTTCGAAAATCTAGTTCCCATGGTTTCTACTAAACTTTTTTTATACTGATTGTAGTGACCCATCCCCAGATACCTCAGAGTTAGTGTCTGATACTATATACATTGGAATGATTACAAGGAATCAAGCCCTGAAGGACCGATCAGTTTAGTAATCTTGGTAAACCAAATGCAAAATTGAGTATTGCATGACAAATCGATACACTAATTACAACACATGTTTTATTCTAAACGAATAAATAGATTGAGGTTAACTATAATCCATAAAGTATATTCCTACATTTCTTTCATAGTTTTATTCTTTGATTCCTAGGGAAAGAAACATAATAATTGTGATATCAAATTCCCAAAAAGAGAAAAATATAGTGGAATAAATCATGAATCAATGTGAATAGTCAGTATATAAAGGTAAATAATTGAACACACATTCCATGAAATCAATAAAACGAATGAATGTACATAAAAAAATATGGTAAGTTAATAACTATAAACACATTTAATTTGAATAAATAAGAAATTAAAAATAAATATGGAAGGGTATGAATCTAAAACACATTACACTAATCAATGAACATAAATGAAATGTATAGATAGATATGTCAATGAAAAATCTCATGGATGGATAATAACTGAAACTACTATGAGGTAAATTTATTTTTTTATAAACATTATTTCTCAAATACATGAAAACCTATTCTCCTAAAGAACTTTCACAAGACTATTTAAAACTAAAGGTAGAAAACCTTTTGTGTAATTATTTTTATCATGAGAACATGTCGATGCATCGAAGAGATATATAAAGTCTAGGCTCCACCCATAATTTCCCATCCAAATAATTCCTCATATTTAATAATCAAATTATCTAATATTCCTTATCAAATAACCATATTGAATGAGAAATACAGATTTAACAATAATTCCCCAAATAATTAAATAATTCTCAAAGTAACCACCGTATGAAAAATGGTATACGTTTTAGACAATAATAATATCCATTCTATGAAAATATGGATATAAAATTAAATTTCCAATGAAAAATGATTAAAATAAAGTTATTGTTTCTATGGAGGTTAATAAAAACAAAATTAAGTGATATTAAGAACATTTGAGGAGAATAATCTTTAAACATTCCAAAGTTTCTCATTCTACTTTGAAACATTTAAATCATAATCACCAGAAAGGTATGAAATTAAATGATTATTATAATATATTGGAAATATTAGGATTCATGATATAATATATCAAAATGGGAAGTAGGTATGGCCCACAAAATAAGTAAGTAGTCAATATGACATTAATCTCACGGATTTAAAAAGTGATATGAAAATCCCCGATATATGAATCAAAATTTCCAAAAGTGATAATCATAAAATGAAACATATAAATACTAGGAATATAATTTTATTCATGATATTATATGTCAATTTGGAAGTATGTACACCATATATATATAAGAAATTAGGTGCAGAACAATTAAATATGCCTCATGAAATGAAAATGTGATAAGAATCCCTTACTTTTTGTTTCCTTTTAGGTGACCATCATTTAATTACATGTATAATAAACTTATATTAAATTTATAATATCATAAGAAATTTATTAATGTTTATAATTACTATTATTTCATTTATTACAATGTTTTGTACAACTAAATAAACAATTACATTTATGTCGGGTGTTTTTGACCAAATTCGGTTTATGTGTCAACACAACTATTGTTGGTCAACTATAGTCAAAGGGATCATTATATAACATATCCCGAATTATAAACATGAAATAATTATCATATTTTTATCAGTTATACTTTTAAAATCAATCATTAAGTATCTTTATGAAAATGAGAATATGTTACAATCATAGAGACAGTAGGTTGTATGTACGCATGAGTAACATCCCCATTTTTAAATATTCATTATGTAAAGAAGGTAAGTAACTAAAATCATTCCAGAATGATAATTATAAATTAAATATAATATTATTTAATATTATACACTTATATATATAATTATGTTATGTAAAAGTAATCACATCATGTTGAGGATTCGGTAGTCCACAGGTCTACGAATGACGTTATCTATTTTAAAGTGTGTGAAGGGATAATAAAAAATATTATATATATATATATATATATATATTAATATATATAAAAAATGTTAATTGTTTAAATAATATAATATATATATTTTTCTTATTTCCATATTTTTAATTATAAATATCATTTATACATTCCATGTATTGTGTGAACAAATCAAATCAGTTTGATGGGTGGTAGTCCACACTTCCTCAAACTATGTTATAATATTAACGTAAAGTAGAAAGTACTAAATATATGTATTATAAAAGATTTAAATAAGTATAAGGACACAATAAATATAATATATAACATATATAACCAACTTTTATATCATAATTTCTACCATGCGATGCGGTAATGGAAGAATGAACAATCATCATTTCGTAGGGCAGCAGTTCACTGTCCATAGAAACATTATGTTTGTTACCCATTAGATGGTGGCGTGTATAAGTTTAGGATAATATATAATAATAATATACTTGTATATTTTGGATACATATTTTATACAATACCATAATAATGATATTTTAGGGTTTGGAAAATGGAAATGAAACTAAACAGATAGAGAAAAGACATTACCTTTTAATCATGTAACTTCTTTTGGTTTGAACCACAAGGACTTTTTGGAAGGGTTTATTCCCAAATTTATGAATATAGGTATATTATAGGAATGATGGTGGAATATATTTTTAGTTAATTACCAAACTTAAGAGGTTTTTGAGGTGTGAGTAATTGGTAGAGGTGGTGACCTTTTATAGGGAAGGAAAAGGACTCACTTGGTATTCCTGAAAAGAAGTTAGTCGTGAACATGTTATTACATAATAAAAGTCATATAAACCACAAAAACTTATTAATGGAAGGTTAATTCCAGAAATAAGTCCATAAAATCGGGTTTGGACAGGTTTCTAGGTCATTTGGGCCCTTAAACTTAGGGTTTTAGTCCATTTTAGGCCTAATTACACCTTAATCACTATAATTAATTTTAATCGCTTTCACTAATTATTTTTATAAATAATTAATATGATATTATTAGACCAAATATATTATTTTGATTAAAAATTTTTATGTTTTATTTCCAAAATTAAAATTACATAAGTGTCAAAATTAAGATTAATGCTAATATCACAAAGAGACATATTAATGGGTTTTAGTAAAAAATGATCAAAATATTGTTTTTTTTATATTATATTTAAAATTTATATTGATTATAATGAACTATATAATATTAATAGATGTATAACTGATCCAATTTCACTTTAAAACAAATTTGTATTATAATTTAGCATTAATAATTATTTAAACGAAAAGGTGGTTTTTAACTAAACATAGTATTTTTCACTATTCAATAAAAATGATATTTCTCAGAAAAAAACAAAAAATTAATCATAAGATAATTTTTACATTATGAATTCCAAAATTATGTTTATTTTAACAAATTAAATTCTTAAAAATTTCAAAATTAATATTTCAAATCGGTTATCAATTATAAGGTGATTAAAAATGCCTTAGAAAATATAGGTTTTTATGTGAAGTATTCAGTTTTCTCTTATCATATGATTTAAAAATATATATGATGAATATAAAAAATAATTTATTAAATATGTAACATATTTATTACATTAATATCACTCACTAATTGTAATTAATTAAATCTATTAGGGTAAAACAGCTTTGTGGGCATAAAAATAGGTTTTTATAAAAATATCCTTTTAATATTCATTTGGTTATTTTATTCACTTATAATTTTTTTTTAACCAATTATTTAGTTGTCTAAAACATATATTTTCATAAGTTAGTAAATATTATTCATACCAGGTAGTTTATATCTTATTATATTAAATTATATTATTTTAATTATAGATTGTTTCTCGGTAAGAATCGATATTGTGTATAAGATAAGTCATCAAAGAAAGTCACTTTTTCTTGTAACGCAACCTATAGAGGAAGGTCATTGTTGAATATGATGTATGATAGATCTATGTGTATCCTGAGTTAAATAAAGAGATATCATATTTTGCACATAGCTCAACCTTTTATATCAACCCTTGAAGAACAAAGATGTATTAAGATCTCCAAGAACACTATTAGTGGGACAATATGAAGAAGGAGCTCACATAATATACATCAAGATGTCTCATATGTCATAAACTGATGGAAGAAAAGAAAAAATATAAAGGGATGATGCAACCATTTCCCATACCTACATGGAAATGGGAAAACATAACTATGGAATTTGTCACCAGGATTACAAAGACATCAAGAGGAAACAATGTTATATGGGTTATGGTGTATTGTATTACAATGAGTATACACTTCAATGAAAATCTAGAGGATTTTTCATTGGATCAACTTGAAAAAATATACATCAAAGAAGTGGTGAGGTTTCATGGTGTACCACTATCAATTGTATCTGATCGAGATCCATGATTCACCTCTAAGTTCTAGAAGAATCTCCAACATGATCAGAATACTGAGTTAAAATTCAGTATAGCCTATCACCTCCAAACTAAAGTCTGATCTGAACAAACTATCCAGACACATGAAGACATGTTTAGATCATTCTCAATGGAATTTAAAGAATTATGGGATCAACATAATATTTTGGTTTAGTTCTCTTACAACAATAATTTCCACTCAGTAATTCAAATGTCTCCCTATAAACCCCTTTATGGAAAGAGGTGGAGAACACCTTCATGTTGAGATGAAGTTGGGTAACGAAAACTAATAGGTCCTAAAATGGTAGAGGAAATGGTTGATAAGTTTAAGTCCATTCAGTATCACATCAAGTATACTCAGAGTTGACAGTAAATCTATGTTGATAATCATCAACAAGACCTAGAGTTTGATGTTGGAGACATGGTGTTCCTCTAAAAATCTCCATAGAATATAGTAATATGATTTGGGTAGAATGAAAAGCTTAGTCCAAGGTACATCAACCCTTTTGAGATCCTTGATTACATCGGAGTGGTGGCCTACCGACTGGTACTCCCATATAACCTATCTCATGTATATGATGTATTCCATGTATCCCTCTTGAGAAACCACATACCAAAACCCTCTCATGTAATCAATCTAAAGGTAGTACCATTGTAGAATGACCTATCTTATGAGGAGAAATAAGTGAAGATCTTAGATTGTAGAGAAATAGTTATATAGAATAAGACAATGCCCTTAGTCAAAGTGTTGTGTAGAAACCAAACATTTGAAGAAGCAGCGTGGGAACTAGAGGAGGTGATGAAACAAAGTTACCCTCATTTATTTTAATATGGGAAATGAAAATTTTTAGGGGTAAATATCTTGAGGGGAAGATTATAATGAACCAAACTATTATAAGTGAAATTACTCTTTTTATTTAATTAAATATCATATTTTGTTAAATGGATATAGGAAACACATGCACCCTTTTTTTATTATATCAAATGAGATTTAAATGACTATTAAGTGTCATTACCATTGATAATAGTTTCATTTAATAGTGATTACGTGACTAGTATAAATATTGGGTTTTAACAAATCCTTTCGACATAAACAAAGGAAGTGATGGCCTAAACTAGTTGGATCATTCCCTATGATTCCCATTTATCAGCACTTCTGAGGGAGATATAATTTATGGTATTTTCCCTAGACCAAGCCCAAGCCAAGATCAAACAACTTAAGAATTATTGAAACTGTTTACAGGAGAAGTTTGAGCTCATCGAGATCAAGGCCCAAACCATGTCCACCATATAGCCCCATGAAAGCTCCACCATAGAACACCTTACTCTTAGGGCCTATGATAGTTTAATAAATGGATATGTATCGAGACCCTATAATTAAGATTATTTAAATTATTTTTGTATATAACATGAATATACTTTTTTTTATTGTTTTTAAAGCACAAATAGTATTTTTGGTAAATATTAAAATTCGATTTGGAAATATATTTTCATAAACTAATGAATAATATTTGGATAAAATATTATTATTAAATTAATTTTATAAAATATAAATAATTATATAATTTTTTTGAGACCAAATGTAATTTTTATTAAGGTTTAAAAACACTTTTTGTCAAAACCCGTCAATTTTCAATAAATATCAGTTTTTATTTTAGAAGTAAAAATTGACATATATAGATAATTATATGGATAAAATGAATATTATTTTTTGAATCATGAGAACATAATTATGTAATGGTGAATTTTTTATAATTTTCTAAGATAGATGAATTTTTTGGGTAAAAATTAAATACCATATATATATAGTGTGGGTTTTAAGACATCATAATGGGCCAATAGTGATGTAATAAACACTATAAAATTAATCTTCATACAAATAAAAGCTATAAAATTAATATAATTGTATTTTATATTTCATTACTTGTTTTATAAAGCCTTAGTGAGTCCTTCAAAATGTATACTATATTTTATGATTTTTAGCTCATTTCTTCAATAATGTGACTCACCTCCATATAAGCAAGGATAATATTTTAATATATTCTGCCCATTTATATATAAAATAATGTTTTCCACTTCTATTTGGAAACAAACTTGGTCAAAAACCATGGGATGGTTTGTGTTTTTGAATTTTTAATTATATAGATTCCAAAACCTATTTTTGTGAAATATTAAATAATTCCCCTCTCATATACTATATAAACCCACCCAATATCCCACTTCTCTTTGATGAAAATACATGGAGCACGTCCTTATTCTGTCCTACCCTCTCTAGAGTCCTCCCAAGGTTCCCCATGCTCTCAAGAATCCTCTCTTCAAGATTTTTAAATAACACACTTGAGTAAGGGTTCCTTCTATTCTCATTTTTATCCAATTTTCATGATATTATAACACCCTTCTATTTTTATTTAAAAATGATGGGGTATATTTTCAAACATTCCTAATACTTCCCTTATTATGTTTTCATGGTGATATATTCCTTTATCTATCATTAACCCCTCCCACGGACACCGGTTACCATGCCGAAATTTCATAAGAGTTATTCCATTTCTACTAATTCTTCAAGTTTCTTTATTATGTTACACATTCCATTTCCAAATTCCTTATTTTGGGACATGTATTTCTATGAACCTATTATTTTCCATTTCATGTATATATGATGATAGATCTATTTCTCTCTCATCAAACCTTTTTATGACTTTTTTATTTCACGTCCTTAGGCTACTAAAATTGCACCACGAATCTCCATTCCAAAATAATTATGTAAGTTGATACCGTACCCATTACCTATAAAGTGTGTTCACTTTTATACACATATTCTTTTTTATTGAGTACTTACATTTTTGTATTCTACACCCCTTTATCATGGAATAAATTATGATGATTAATGAATCCATTCTTTATGATTTATGTGGCACACATAAGCATGAGAATGAAATAAAAGTGACGTGTTTGACTAGATTTATATAGCACTCTAATACATCAGGTAATATCTACTATCATGATACGACATGATGGTATAGGGGTTTACCTTATTCCTTTATTGTAATTTTTCTACTATGATGTCTTTTATGTTTATCATTGACCGATGATGAAATGTTTTAAGTTTTTGACACATTCCCATGTTATGTTTATCATGTTATTATGTTCATGTTTCTTTTATACTCCATTGATATTCCTATTTTCTAAAATGTGTGGTATTATTCATGTTGTTTCATGTTTATTCTCTTAATGTGATTTATATCTCACCCCTTTATTATGTATGTCCTCAGGTTAGCCCATGCAATGTTATGTAGGAAAGAATGTTGTGGTCATGTAAAGGAAGTTTTCAATAATGTTGTTGTATTTCATGATTTAAGTTGGTATGTAATGTTCTTAATTTCCATATACACTAGACATATTGATCTTTCAAATTGTATTAAGTGTAATTTTATGTCATTAAATCATGTATGAATGTAATAAAAATCATAAGGTTGTTATAGTTTTAAGGGTGTGACCTTTAGCATACCATTGGGTATTTTGAGAAAGCCGCTAATTAATTATATCATTTCCATTAAATAAAATATTAGACCATGTGGAATACATCTAATTATGTCCTAGACATTGATTCCTAGACTTGTCTAGGTACGTGCCTTGAGAAAACATGGTTGGTTAGGTTGGGTGTTTTTATTTATATTTAATTGAATTGTTTCAATTGTTTATATTTCTTATGAGTTATATGAGATCTGGATGGTCTTGGCTAAAGGATTGAGGTGGTGAAGATCATATGGTTTAGTAGATGTGATCACCAGGTTGGGATTGGCCTGGATAATATGGGTGATCATGATCACCTATTCGGAAACTTTTTCATCAGGATAAGGAAACAATATCATCAGGCTATAGGTAAGGCATGTGTGGTTTTGGATGGTGTTGACTATCGGATGAGCGACATAGTCGTAGGTTCATGATGTATTGGGTAAATATAGATTAAGTTCTTGGTTGGTTATTGGGTCTCACTTTGATTGGATGATGCACCATTAGATTCATGTGTTCCAAGTATGACTCAGATTATGAGGCGGTGTTGACCACTCATGTGGGTAGAGGCCTCCATTATATGTGACTTAGGTTGATGGTTGGAGGATCTTTTCATAGAAATCCACAGGGATGGTGAGGATCCAGCGGTTGATAGTGTTGAGGTCGTCAGTTGGGGGATGAGGCTCACTGTGTTTTCAGTCTATACGCCAAGATTATCTGGGGGACATATATCATTGTGCCTCAGGATGTTAGGCTTTGAGTCAATGAGTGATTTCAAGAAGGGGGCAGAGGTGTAAGAACCCGGTTCTTATTTTTGAGGTACGGGTTTCTTCTTTTCTCTTTTCCTTTAGTTTTTTTGAGGAAATAAGGAAAATGGGGAGAAATCCTAAATTTTGGGACTACACGCCGTGTACTATTCCACACATCATGTACTGTGGCCATGTGGGATGAGTACACAGGGTGTGTGTCCTTTTCAGTGATGAAGGGTGTAAAATCAACTACACACCATGTAGTAGATATTTACACATTGTGTAGTCAGTCGGCAGGAAAATATTAAGGTGGTGGAAGCATCCGCAAGCTGAGCGGTAGTACACACCATGTAATTAGAAATACACATTGTGTACTCATGTCGACAGATAAACAGTGCGGTAGTGCCGCCCAAAGAATAGTTAAATGAGGAAATTACATGTCATGTAGTCAATAGTACACACTGTGTAGTTCTTTTTCTTCGCTTAAAATGGGTAGTAGCCTCCCCTGTTTATAGGGAAGGCTTAGAACCCGAGGAAGGATTCGGGAGAGGAGTCTAGACCTTCAAGGATCTCCAGATCAAGCGTCGGGAATCCATTTTCTTCACCGTCAATCTCCCTGGAACCGCACGGGTAAGACCTCCACTCTCCTTAAGTCGTTCTTTCCAATTGTTCCTCTAAGGGAAGTTATTTAAGTTTTAATGAGGATTTATTTCACCTTAGATCTACGTCGTTCTTGGACGATTCGAGGATCGTCATTCGTGTATACCATTAAGGGGCATTAAAGGTAGTTGGCTTGGTGTTTAATTTCAAATTGTTGTGCGTTTGTGTGTATTTTTGGGCTACGAACCCATGTTGGGGTATCGTGTGGCTGAGACCATGGTTGTTTAAATACCTATAATTGTATAGGTAATTAAATGTGATAATGAACTTTTGTTTGAGATCGATGGTTGGATCCAGGACCACCCTGGGGGTGTGTTCCTCTGTTTAGCCGTTTGGCCAGGATACCTGAGGGTATTCCATGTTTATTTTGTGCATTAATTTTGCCTTGCGATGAATTGTAAATAATTGCATGTTTATGCTTTGGGCTCAGATCGGGTATATGCCTGAGGGCGTGGTTACTTTATATACCTGAGGGTGAGATATTATATAGCCTGAGGGCAAGGCCTGAGGGCGAGATATTATATATCCTGAGGGCGAGTCCTGAGGGCGAGATATTATATAGCCTGAGGGCATGGATGTTATATAGCCTGAGGGAATGGTATTATTATATTATCCTGAGGGCGGGATGCTGTTTGGATTGAGGGCATGGTTCTGATGAGCACAAAATATTATTAAATTTAATGGTTAAAAATAAAATGGAAAAGAAACTGGTAGTGATAGTTACTTTTGAGTACTTACTGGTTTACTGCATTTCCTTGTCACACTGTAGTTGCATATTTTCACACAGTTGTACACGGGCCTTTGGTGGATGCCTATTGGGATTTATTTCTCATGCCCTGTTTGGGGTCATGTCTTCTCCCCAAATAGATTTCGTTTCTGCAGGTGTGGATAAGATCAAGAGTCCCTATATAGGTACATGACTGTTTCTAAGGAGTAGGGGAGCTTGGGACTGAGCTTAGGCTCGCGATGTTGCTGGCTGTTTTATTTAGTTCTGTTGTACTTTGTATTGTACTGTATTGTATTGTTATGTAACATGTTCTGGCTGTTTTCTTAGAACTTGAGACATGTGTCATCATATCTATATAACTGGTTGGTTATTTTTCACGGCAGTTGTTTATATTATATATGTATGATTTATTGCTTCCGCTATTGTTTTATGTTTTATATTGTGTTTCTCTGCGCTACACTTTGACAAATGAGGGCATAGTTTCCCCACTATCAGACCTGGGCCCTCACTACTAGTCGACAACCTCTGGCATTTTGGGAAATTCACTTGAGGTCACGTGGTGAACTGGGTTCGGGGCACCCGTTGAGTGGCACCTGGTCCCGGGACGTTACAATGTGGTATCAGAGGAGGTTAATTTCTTTGACATATTATTTGGAGCCTTAGTCAGGGATAGGATGGGAACAGTAATTGGTGATAAGCTATGTGCGGTCATAGCTAACCAGTGTACAGTGAAAATCCAATTTACCTCGTGTTGCAATTTTATTGATTTTGAAATTTAAAGTTGATTTGATTTTACTATTGGGTGACTCACATGGAAATTATGCTATTTATATTTTATCCATAGGTTCTGTTTAGTTGAAACCCGATGAGATGAGGGTATGCCGTCTCATGCATCATTTAGGCACATGCTATAAATCAGATTCCATGCATAGTTCCATGCCATATAGGTGCATTAGAAATTTCATGTTGTTGTGATAGTTGTTGTGCTAGAGAAGCATGATGTTGTGATAACGGCTTGATAAATACCTACTATGTGATAGGGTATTTTCTTGTGAGACTATTGATAGAATAGACACCAAAATTTGGTTTTTGGAGAGTATGGGCCCTCATTGACCGGAATTTGGTGGACCATTGACTTTTTATTTTGTTATAACACATATAAGATGTCAAACTTTGATTCACAGGGAGTGTGGGCCCTCACGGATCAGAATACAACACTTAAGTGTTATTTTTTAGTATTTTTAGGGTTTCACAGTAGTATCTAAGCCTTACTTTCTGGAAAACCCAGTCTACACGCTCTGTAGTTCCTTGGACACATGCCTTGTTATCTTCTATTCGGGTGGAAAAGAAAACTTTTTAAATACACTCCATGTAGTCTCTTTGTTAGGACCAATAGGGGACTATATACCCTGAGAGGGGGGGGGTGAATCAGGGTATGGATATTCTTTTTCAAAGTTCTTTCTGCCCCACTGGATCTTGACCTCTTTTTTACAAGGGTCACTTTGTTTGCACTTGTGTGGTTACTGTGATCACTTGTCTCCTTTACCTGATGATGATGCTTTGAATTCAATGCCAGTAAGTAATCAGGCAGACACAGAGATTTTTACTTGGTTCACTGCTAAGGGCTACGTTCAAGGAGCATACGCCGACAAGTTTCCGGTTCGTACAAAATTCTACTAGACTTCACTAGCTGTGGATTACAATGTTTGGGCTAGATCACTTCTATGCCCAGGCTCACTGCCTTTACAAGGTTTAGGGTTAGCTCATTGCTTTCCCAAGGGTCACTCCCTGTTTCTCTCTCTCTGGATCACTGCCGGTGGAGAGGATCACCTACTTCCTCTTCCTAAGCTCACTGCTCCAGAAGGGAATCCACTCACAGTTTATAGACCTGTAGGTCTCTTCATTGGCATGAAGTAATGCATCCTTAACTGTAGATAGATGCTCTGTTGAAGTCCAACTTTCATCCACTGATGAATACCTCTTTGCCTCTGAACACTGGGCAATTCCTTTTGGAAACACCTTCGCAAAGCACCCAACAATGCGAGGCTCCCAATTTCGCGAAGCTCCTGCCTTTTCGCGAAGCTCTCTTGCGAAGCTCACTCGCGAAGAACTATCGCGAAGAACTCTCGCGATGCATAGACCTTCGCAATGCTTAGGCCGTCACGGAGCTCCTGCCTCTCCGCGAAGCTCACTAAGCCAACGCGGGGCACACACCTTTCGCGGAGCTAGAATAGCCGCCGCGAAGCTCCCCTTTCGCGAAGCACACTGCCTTCGCGAACCACCTCTGCGAACCGAGAGCAGTGGATTTTATTTGAAAATTCTCTCTACTTACCTCGAGGGGTTCGTCCTCTATTTATAGGCGATTCCACTGACCCTCGACCTTTTCGCCCGAAGTCAACGCCATGTCATCTCAAATCACGAAGCTCCAAAGTTTCAGCCGGAATTCTGTCCAAATCGCGAAGCACCGCAGAAATTTTCCGTTCGCGGAGCTTGACGTAGTCGCGAAGAATCACCGTCAACTTACGTTCGTGACTTCGCCACGAATCTCCCTCGAAAAGCCCAACATTCCTTCACGCCTTCACAGCGAAGCTCCCTCGAAAATCCCCTCACCGCCGCGATGCACTTCAGCCTCTGCCGTTCGCGAAGCTTGACGTAATCACGAAGAATCACCACCTCCATTCTTCTGGTCTTTGCGATTTCCAAACCATGAATCCTATCTTCTCAAAATTCATTCCTTTTCCATATTAGATTATTCTCTTCATGGAAATCCTATTTTCGCAATGCTCACCAATCTCCAAATTTTGGACACCAAAAATTTGGCAAACACTGGGAAACGGCGCCACCTTGTACTGCTCTTTTGTACCGCCTCCAGATCGTCCTTTCCTTTGTCATCGTTCTTTGTCAACAAGTATTGTCAACAACTTCTTGGGAACTCGACAAATATCCATGAAAACCTGCTTTGTCAACAAACACAATCAACCCAAAAATACTGCAATGTTACCTTGAGGGATTTTTGCCCAACACTCTTTCTGTGTCATAGACCGTGTGGGTGGGGACAAGGGGAAGGTGGTAAAACATGCCGTGTATCCTATGTATACGTATTGTAGTGTTGACCCATAGTCTGGTCGTGTAACTAACAAACACGGATGGTGGAGACCTTAAGACATACACACCGTGTTCACTAAGGAACATGCCGTGTAGTCTGACCTGGGATCCGGCCGTGTAAATAACATCACGGGTCAGTGTAATCCTTTCGTGTACACGGTGTGTGTATATGGAACACGCCGTGTAGTGTGAGCCGTGTATCCGTCCATGTAACTAACAACACGGGTCGGCGGAGCTCGTCTAGTACATGTCGTGTTCCCGTGGGACACGCCGTGTAGTCTTGTCCAAGTACAGACCGTGTGGACATAGCCGTGTGGCTGTGAAACGAGGTGGTGTACACGCCGTGTGTGGGTGTAACACGCCGTGTAGTATCAAGCCGAGTAGTCGACCGTGTCAAAAACGACATGCGAAGTTGGAAAATTTCACTATATAGGCCATGTAGATTATATACACGTTGTGGAGTTTTGTTCAATGGGAGCCGTGTGGCTTAGCCGTGTAGAAGGACCCGGGCAGGGGAAGAGAAGTCAGGTACACACCGTGTAGTCAGTATACACACTGTGTAGTCTTCTTTTGCAAATATGAATGCCTTTTCCTCATGTTCCTTTTTGGGTTCCTTCGATTCCAGGTTTTGATAATCTTGATCTAAGGTGTGTGTTTGACCTTGTGGAGTCATGCCGCCAAGACGAACACGCATTGTTCGCCAGGAGAGCGGCGACGATTATACTCTAGAGATGGTGGGACATGGGCTACTATTGGATACTCCAGCAGATCCAGATGTGGCGCCAGCCGTTATGCCGTACATAGGCGTGGAGGCGCAGTTCCATGAAGGCTTTATGCGGTTCATGCAGACCTTTTAGGGAGAACCGTCAGCTGCCACATATATGGCTGAGCTGACTCATATATTCTAGCAGCATCATCCGTCTACGTTTTTAGGGGATGGCAGACCATAGGCTGTGGAGTCTTGGCTGGAGTCTATGCAGACTATTTTCGAGAATCTTGAGATGCCTCCAGGGTGGAGGTTCAACCTCGTGACTTACATGCTGCGTGATTCTGCCAAGAGGTGGTGGGATGTTACCACTCAGTCAGAGCATCACAAAGACATGGCATGGGAATATTTTTAGACAGCCTTCTATGAATTCTTCTTCCCAAAGATGCTGAGAGCAGATAGAGCTCGAGAGTTCATGAATCTATAGTAGGGCGCTATATCGGTGATGTATTACTCTACTTGTTTTACGAAGCTTCAGCGTTTTTCACCCGTTCTGGTGGGTGATGAGACGTTGAGGGCTAGGCGCTTTGAGGATGGTCTTCGATATGACATCCGAGCACTGGTGAATGTTTTCATGTTTCCTACTATACATACTATTATGAACTAGGTGTTGATTACAGAGAGGAACCTTTGAGAGGCTAGTGGTGCAGGATAGGGCAGTTCGACACCAGTTTCTGGTACTATTTCTGCCAGTAAGAGGAAGCGATAGTTGAGTTTCTCTCATGGTAGCAGTACTAACCAGAAAATTTCTTCAGGTGGCCCGATCAGGTGCTACTAGTGTGGTAAGAAGGGGCACAAGAGAGCTTAGTGTCCACGAGACCTAGTGGGGTACTGAGCTTGCAGCAAGATGGGTCATTTGCAGTGCTTTTGTAGGGTGTTAGTACCAGTGACTAATGAGAGGGGT
This sequence comes from Viscum album, assembly GCA_963277665.1. Lineage (NCBI taxonomy): Eukaryota > Viridiplantae > Streptophyta > Magnoliopsida > Santalales > Viscaceae > Viscum > Viscum album. The sequence goes on from OY728157.1 coordinate 2,015,679,077, forward strand.
TCTGTACAGACTCCGCATGCGGGAGCAGGACCAGCAGCTTCTTACCAGTCGGGAAACTGGAATACATCAGGGCGTGCAGGCAGAGATGGTGGTCGTGGTTGTGGTATCCATACACCAGGATCTCAGAGACAGCATGGCGGGATAGTTAAGGGTAGCCAGGCTATGTTGCAGGGTCGTGGCACTGGGCAGGCATATGTAGTGCAACAGACCCAGCAGGAGCAGGATCCCAGACCTTCTATAGTCATAGGTACTATTCTAGTAGCTTCTGTCTTATCTTCAGTACTTTTTGATACGGGCGCTACACATAGCTTCATATCTGTGCCCATTGTGGAGATACTTGGGCTCTATGTTTTTTCTTCTTCTGCTATTATGATGCTAGACACTCCGTTGGAAACTAGAATGGCTGGTGTGCGTCAGTGCAAGGAGTTCCCCCTTGAGGTTGGTGGGTGTCACTTTCGATGGGAACTCTATGTCTTAGAGATGAAAAGATGTGATGTCATTCTTAGGATGGACTGGTTGGTTCCCTTTCGAGCCTTTGTAGACTACTATCGTCGTAGGGTGTGTTTCACGTCACCAGAGGGCGGAGAGTTTCTATAAAAGGGTGAATGGGATGTTCAGGCGTGTCAAGCTGGACCAGAGCATCATGGGCATAGTGAAGTTATAGCCCATATTGCGAGTTTATATCTGGATGACCAGGGGACTTTTTAGATGGATTTCCATCCTGTGGTTGATTGTTTCAGGGATGTCTTCCTGGATGACTTTTCAGGTCTACCTCCGGAGCGTGAGGTGGATTTATCCATTGAGCTTTTGCTAGGAGCATCACCGGTGTCCATTCTTCCTTATAGGATGGCTACACCAGAGTTTCAGGAGCTCAAGAGCTAGTTAGAGGAGTTGCGGTCAAAGGGTTTCATCTGACCCAGTACTTATCCTTGGGGTTCGCTGGTCCTCTTTGCGATGAAGGCAGACGGTACCCTCAGACTCTATGTGGATTATCGAAAGTTGAACTAGTTGACGGTTAGGAACTGATATCCCTTGCCTAGGATTGATGATCTTTTTTATCAACTTCGTGGAGCACGAGTGTTCTCAAAGATTGACTTGAGATCAGGATATCATCAGCTACGCATGAGACCATCGGATATACCGCTTACAGCTTTTCGGAGTAGATATGGCATGTACAAGTACTTGGTTATTCTGTTTGGACTCACGAAGGCGCCAGCAGTTTTCATGGCTCTGATGAATTGTGTGTTCCATCTGTATCTAGATTCTTTTATGGTAGTATTCGTGGACGATATCTTGGTTTACTCTCACACATGGCACGACCATGCCACCTATCTTGAGATCGTATTGAGTACACTGAGAGAGCATCAGAAATATGCTAAGCTCTCAAAGTGACACTTTTGGATGGACCATATTCACTTCGTAGGTCATATCATCTCATAAGTAGGAGTTTCATTAGACCTAGAGAAGGTGAGAGCAGTAGTTTCCTTGGAGCAGCCTAAGAACGTGTTTGAGATACGGAGTTTCTTGGGGCTGGCTGGTTACAAAAGGAGTTTTATATAGGACTTCTCCCGCATAGTAGCACCGTTGATGGGTCTGACTAAGAAGGTTGTGAAGTTTTTTTAGTCAGAAGCTCGTGAGACAGCTTTCCATAAGAGGAAGGGAAAGTTGACATCAGCACCAATCTTGATACTCCTGGATCAGGTAAAGAGCTATACATTTTACTGTGATGCATCAGGTGTTGGGTTGGGAAATGTGTTAATGTAGGGAGATCGAGTTTTTGTGTACAGGTCTCTTCAGTTGAGGCCATATAGGAGAAATTACCCGACGCATGATCTTGAGTTAGATGTAGTTGTTCATGCGTTGCGCTGTTGGAGACATTATCTCTTGGAAGAAAATTTTTTGGTTTTCACCAACCACAATAGTCTCAAGTATATCTTTACTCAGCGTGACTTGAATATGAGGCAGCGAAGGTGGGTTGAATACCTTCATTCCTTCGATTTTGAGCTTGCCTATACACCTATTAAGGGTAATGCAGTTACTGATGCACTGAGCAGGAAGACTCAGATACAGGCAGTTCATGAGGCCAGTGGTGAGTGGCAGCTTATGGCTTTATTCTCTGAGATGAATTTGGAGGTGCACGACACTGAGGGGAAAACCTATCTTTCTTCTTTAGTTGTGACTTCTACCCTCCTGGATAGATTGAGTACGAGACAACTATCTTATTCAGAAGGCCTAGTTCTGCGGGAGTCAGTGGCCAGTGAGGACCATCCTACTAGGTGGACGATAGGCGATGATGAGGTACTGTGTTTCCATGGACGAGTGTGGGTTCCAGAGGATATACGTGAGGAGTTGACGCGAGATTTTCATGCTTCGTCTTGGGTTGTACATCCCGGAGTTACCAAGATGTACCGTGACATAAGACGTCAGTTTTTGTGGTCGGGTATAAAGAGAGATGTATCTGGTTTTTTTACGAGGTGTTCTACCTGTCAGAAGGTGAAGGTGGAGCATCAGAGGCCATCCAGACTGTTACAGTAGTTACCCATCCTAGAGTGGAAATGGGATGATATCACGATGGACTTCGTGAATGGGTTTCCGAGGTCACCTCGAGGCAATGATTTCATGTGGGTTGTTGTGGACTGACTCCCAAAGGTATCCCATTTTGCCGATCAAGGAGACCTTCTGTGTTGACGAGCTTGGAAAATTGTATATCTGAGAGGTTTTACATCTTCATGGGGTCCCTTGTTCTATCGTTTCAGAAAGGGATGCCTATTTTACATCTCGTTTCTGAAAGAGTTTTTAGAGGACATTGGGTACACAGGTGCTTCTGAGCATAGCTTACCACCCTTAGGCTGATAGTCAGTCAGAGCATATGATACAGGTGCTAGAGGACATACTGGATGCATACGTCCTAGACTTTGGGGGCTCTTGGGAGAAGAATATACCCCTAGTCGATTTTACCTACAATAATGGTTTTAATGAAACTATTGATATGGCACCATACGAGGCTTTATATTGTAGTCCATGCTGATCACCCTTGTGCTAGTTAGAGGTAGGTGAGGCAGCTTTACTAGGACCATAGCTAGTGTAGGATACTTCTGCGCAGGTCCAGTTGATTTAGAAGCAGATGGCTGCCACACAGCCTCATCAGAAATCTTATGCTGATCGCCGCAGACGACCTTTGGAGTTCCTAGTCGGGGATCAGGTTTTCTTGCGTGTTTGGCCGAGGTTGGGACACAGACAGATTAGGAGACCTGGTAAACTTTCACCAAGGTATGTGGAGCCATTTGAGATTCTGGATAGAGTCAGGCTGGTTGCCTATCAGTTGTAGTTACCATATAGGTACTGAGCCACGCACGACATCTTCCATGTATCTCAGTTGCGTCTCTATCATTCAGACCCATCTCACGTCTTTCAGCCTGAAGAGGTTGAGATTGAGGTAGATGCGTCATTTGAGGAGCATCTGATTCGTATCGTTGATAGGAGCATGAAGTTTCTCTGAGGTCGATCAGTTTCTATCGTATGGGTGCTATGGCAGCATGGCCGAGTGCAGGACAAAACCTGGGAACGAGAGACTGACATACATGCTCAGTGGACAGAGTTGTTCTGAGCGTTACCTTCACCACCCTTGGGAAGGAAATTTGGGGATGAATTTCTTTAAGGGGGGAGTTTGTAAGAACCCGGTTCTTGTTTTTGAGATACAAGTTTCTTCTTTTCTCTTTTCCTTAAGTGTTTTTGAGGAAATAAGGAAAACGGGGAAAATCCTAAATTTTGGGACTACACGCCATGTACTATTCCACACGCAGTGTACTATGCTCGTGTGGGATGAGTACACAGGGTGTGTATCCATGTCGGTGATGAAGGGTGTAAAAACCAACTACACACCATGTAGTGGATATTTACACACCGTGTAGTCAGTCAGTAGGAAAATAGTAAGCTGGTGGAAGCATCCACCAGCTGAGCGGTGGTACATGCCATGTAATCAGAAATACACACCGTGTACTCATGTCGATAGATGAACAGTGCGGTGGTTCCACCAAAGGAACAGTTAAATTAGGAAAGTAGATGTCTTGTAGTTAATAGTACACGCCGTGTAGTTTGTTTTTTTTCACTTAAAACGGGCAGTAGCTTCCCATGTTCATAGGGAAGGCTTATAACCAGAGGAAGGAGTCGGGAGAGGAGGTCATACCTTCGAGGATCTCCAGATCGAGTGTCAAGAATCCATTTTCTTCACCATCAATCTCCCTAGAACCACACGGGTAAGACCTCCACTCTCCTTAAACCATTCTTGCCAATTCTTCCTCTAAGGGAAGTTATTTAAGTTTGAACGGGTATTTATTTCACCTCAGATCTACATCATTCTTGGACGATTCGAGGATCTTCATTCGCGTATACCATTCAGGGGCGTTAAATGTTGGTGTCTTGGTGTTTTATTTCCAAATGTTGTGCATTTGTGTGTATTTTTGGGCTACAAACCCATGTTGGGGTATCATGTGGCTGAGGTCATGGATGATTAAATACCTAGAATTTTATAGGTAATTAAATGTGATAATTAATTGTTGTTTGGGATAGCTAATTGGATCCAGGACCACCACGGGGGTGCGTTCCTCTGTTTAGCCGTTTGGCCAGGATACCCGAGGGTATGCCATGTTTATTTTGTGCATTACTTTTTCCTTGAGAGGAATTGTAAATAATTGCATTTTAATGCTTTGGGCTTGGCCCGGTTATATGCCTGAGGGTGTGGTTACTTTATATGCCCGAGGGAGAGATATTATATAGCATGTGGGTGGGGCCTGAGGGCGAGGTATTATATATCCTGAGGGCGAGGCCTGAGGGTGAGATAATATATAACCTGAGGGCATGGATGTTATATAGCCTAAGGGTGTGGTTTTACTATATTAGCCTGAGGGTGGGATTCTATTTGGCTTGAGGGAATAGTTTTGATGAGCACGGATTATTATTAAATTTAATGGTTAAAATGAAAATGGAAAAGAAACTGGTCGTGATAGTTACTTTTGAGTACATACTGGTTTGCTGCATTTCCTTTTCACACTGTAGTTGCATATTTTCACATAGTTAGACACGGGCCTTTGGTGGGTGCCTATTGGGATTTATTTCACACGCCCTGTTTGGGGTCATGTCTTTGGCCCCAAACAGATATCATTTCTGCAAATGTGGATAAGGGAAAGAGTCCCTATACAGGTACATGATTATTGTTGAGGAGTAGGGGAGCATGGGACCGAGCTTAGGCTCACGATGCTGCTGGCTGTTTTATTTAGTTTTGTTGTACCCTGTATTGTACTGTATTTTACTGTTATGTAGCATGTTCTTGTTGTTTTCTTAGAACTTGAGACACATGGAATCATATCTATATAACTGGTTGGTTATTTTTCACTGCAATTGTTTATATTATATATGTATGGTTTATTAATTTCGTTGTTGTTGTAGGTTTTATCTTGTGTTCCGCTGTGTTGCACTTTGACAAATGAGGGCATAGTTTCCCCACTATCAGACCTGGGCCCTCACTGCTAGTTGGCTGACTCTAGAATTTGGGGAAATTCACTTGAGGTCACGTGGTGAACCAGGTTCGGGGCACCTGTTTAGTGGCACTTGGTCCTGGGACATTACAAGAGGGTCCATGTTCTTATTATTTGGGTGTACCTTTAGGATTTTAGATACATGACTATGACATGAGGTTTCAGTTAGTATGAGGTTCCATGATATAATTATAGGGTTTTTGATGTCTCCCCATCTTTTTTTACATTTGGGGATTCATTGGTATTATTTCTAAGGATTCTCTCCTCTACAGTTATTTAGGCGATGAATAAAGAAAGTTGTTTCTTCCTGGTTGTTGTTGATAATAATGTAAGTATGTTCATTTATATGAAATGCATGTGTTGTTTGTTTATTTTTAGTACACACCTTCTTGATAAGAGAGGTAGGATATACACTTGTTTTTTGTGACCTACTGAGATTCTTTCCCACACACTTCACGGGCCCTTTGGGATGCATGTAGACATCATGCTATTATGATCGAGTAAGGGATAGGGCTTAGGAGGTAGACATTAGGGTCTACCGTAGGAGACCCTTTATTTTTATTTTCTTGTACGACATGTTTTGGATGAATAATATACAAATTATATCTTGGAATGTTTTAATTCTATAAATGGTATCTGAGCTTCTTTATTATTATTACTGCTACTTTCTTCTGTGAAGGTTGTTTACTTCTCCCATCATCTTACATCATTTATTTTCTATTACATTATAAATATATAGACCATTACTATTTTTAATACTAGAGGGTATAATCTCCCTACTATCACCTACTTACACCCTTTCCGTAATTCAACAACCTTTGGAATATGAGGAGTCATGACTATGGCCAAGTGTCCAACTATCCTGGGGTACTATTTAAGTAGAAACTGGGTTGGGTGCTACATAATTTGTATAAAGTGTGTTTAAAAACTAAATAAAAGATAATAAAATAAACTAAAAACTAATGCCAAGATAGATGAAAAATAAATATAATGTTATCATTTCTATAATATAATGCAAGGATGATCTGTAGAGACCCGAAGCTTGACGTACATTGACATTACATTACTTTTGCTGAATACTTAGTACATAACAAAAACACACACACAAGGATCATAATAGTTTAGTGTCTTTGGAAACTCGGAATATAATCTTCTAATCCTGTGAAAGATCTTCAACATCTCCCATAAAGATCTTCCTCTTTTTTCATACCTAAAACTTTTCTTTATATCCTGGTGAAAATAAAACATAAAAGGGTGAGCTCAAATGCTCAGCAAGGGAAAATAAAGGAAATAAAAATCATATCATATCTTTTTGAAAATCATAACCTGCAAAAGAGATCATAATATCTTAACATGGAATAAATCGTAGAAGTGAAAATGAGATCCCCATAATCATAACATAAAACTTAAAACTTTGTGGAATACACACATAATCATGGAAAATCATTTATTGTTAGTCATGACTCATTGCCAAGACTATCTTAGTGGACAAAGTCCCTTTCTGAACCGAGTCACCCTCGTTCCAGTCCTGTTTCACTGAACCGGTATAACCTACCATTCCAGCCATGTCTATCTCATGAGATATAAAATCTTTACCCAATGCATTGAAGGGATATATAGGTCCCACCCATCTTATAATGAATCCTTTCTTATGTGTGCCACATAATCATAAACCATACATCATAGCGTAACCCATGTAATAAAAATGGGATTCTTAAACAACATGACATCATAAAACAATTCATATAAGATAAAGGAATTCATAAAAATATTTCCATCACAACATAATCAAATCCATGTAATAATAGGGATAAAAACAGAACCCTTTTATTATCTTAGATGGAAAATATTTTTGATAAAATACTTGAACTCCATTCTTGAGGAAAATATCCTTTCTACTTCAAAAAAACTTTTCCTTTCTTAACATGTCATACAATTTTAAACTAAAAGAAGTTGATTAAAAATAATCTTGAATACTTGTAAAGGAAACTTCTTGGAAATAATGTTTTAGAAATCCATTCATGTTGTATAAGTTAAAAAAAACATTCTTCGTACTTTTGTCGGAAAAGTCAAAAAGTACCTCGTACGAAAAATGACAAAAGATTCATTTCATTTCTTTTACTAAAAACTCACCGAAGGGTAAAAATGGATTTAAAAAATTGTAAGTGGATGGAAATAATATTACATATTTATGAAACATGGATGTGAATGATAAAATACACCCCAGTAAATACTTACGAATAAACAATCTCGGATAAAAATGAGATTGTGATATTTCCCTTACCTTAGGTCCGACTTGCTTTGTAAGTGTCCAAACCTCCTATATAATTATTTAAATCATGTTATTGACTTATTCCAGAATCCTATTCATTGTTATTATATCATATATGGTCCACTTATGACTTTATATTACCCGTTCTTTTGTAAATTCATGTTAAAGTAGCGTTTTGGGTAAAATCGTCTCATTTGTCGTTCGTGTTTTTTACTTGTAATTATTAATATGATTACTTGGATCATGATTACTTATATCAAGAATGTAAAACATGATTTATATATAATATATATTCAGAATATATATATATATATATATATATATAATATATCGATAAATGGAATGAAATACACCGTTCATGGAGACGGTAGTCCGTACGTACGCATGAACGCTGTTTTTGTTTCCTTATTGAAGTGAATGGAATTAAGTAGATGACATACATATAAATTTACATAAATACAGTATCATTATTATGTCATATATTTCATTATTACTTATTATATATACTTTATAATCATTCTTGAATGGTTAATCATTGAGAATGAAGCTCATCGCGTCGTGGAGACGGTAGTCCGTACGTACGCACGAGCGATGATATTGTTCCCATGGTCGTGGAATTGTGTTGAAGTGTATGTAGACTATTTCAGTATCAATATCACTTTATAATAATCATATATAGTTACTCATTACACCATTATACCCATCCTATTATGGTGGTGGTGGAAAATAGATTACACCACGGCGTGGAGACGGTATTCCGTACGTACGCACGCGAGGTGATTTCATTTTTCCGTAGGATGGATAGAAGGTGAATTAGGGTTGTTTCATATTTATAATAACATATAAGTATGTAAGTAATACTGATGTTATTACTTTGTCATGAAACAACTAAAGAAGAAGAAGTTGAAGAAGAAAGAAATTGAAAAGATCGGTAATGGATATTACCTCTTCCTTGAAACGCCTCTTTGAATCCTCCACTTAGGGAACTAAGATTAGTCTTTGAAGAAGACCAGGACCTCTAGGATTATTCTAGGGAAGTGGAGAAGGGATTTTGGCAGGGGTTTGCTGAGCTTGAGTGCTCAAATTGGTGTGAGGAGGAGGGGGAGGAGGTGTCCTTTTATAATGGAGGAGAGGGGCACCTTTGGAATAACTAAAAATATTATTTTATTATAAAGTCAAGTTCTGCTTTAAATAGATCCAAATTGATTTATTTAGAGGCGAAGGTGGGGATGAGTCGAAATACTCTCATCCAATAGGATTTATACAAGTTTAGGTTATTATTTTACCCTTATCAATTAGATTTAACTCTAAGTTAAATAATTTAACTTTTACCGTGTCATTTTGTTTTCTTACACTATATGGTTAATAAACTTAATATAACATGCCAAACGAACCCCAAATTGTTTATTATTAATATATATATATTTATCTAAGTCATTTGGCCGAACCTTATATTTTTAGGAATAAAATAACAATTAATAATATAATATTTGATTTAAAAACTATTTTGTGTCAATTTTGACACTATTTGATATATGATTTTTGTGAAAGTCATAACAGAATTATATATTCAAAAAAAGTTAATTAAATCAACACTAATATATCATAGTAACCTATAAAATTAGTTTAATTCATAAAAAGTCTCAAATTCCATTTATTTTGGTGTTTATAACATCAATTATGTCAATATTTCATTAATAAGATAATTACTGCATCATCATTGTGTCATAAATAAATTAAATTATTTAATGTATAAAAACTACAAATAAAATACCATTATATATGAAATCTTTTTATCTTTATAATGAATATTTATAGTCGAATTTATCTTATGTATAACCCCATATTAAAAATGATTTACTTATTAAACTTTGATTTTAACTATTTTAACTATTCATTAAATAAAATAATATTAAATGTCATAATCTAATCCAAGTGGACCTAAATGGTCATATTATATTCATAAGGTTGTTTATGGTCGAATTAAAATTATCCAATAGAATTAGGACATGTGTTAGGGTAATGGTAATATCATATTTACCCTTAGTTACCCTATTTACTATTAACCGCGGTAAAAAAAGTAAAAAGTTAATATTCACCAAAAAATTATTTTTATCTCATTGAACCACATTTTACTTACTGATATCAACCGTGTCTATCGTATTTTCTAAATTCCATTCACAGAAGCGGTAAAATTAAGTTTTATGCAAAATTCAGTTTTTAACCTACCACTTAGTGGTTTCACTATTCATCAAAAATTGAAGTTTTTCAGAAAAATGCCAAAATTTCACCCTAAGCTATAATTGATATTCCGAATTCAAAAATTATTTCTATTTTAAAAAATTCACAACATATAAGTTGAATTAATTAATTTTATAATTAATTTCGCTGTCACAACAAATAGCGTGTTTTTAAGAGATAATAACTATCAAAAGATTGACACTTGTTTATAACTGGTTTAAATGTGAAATTACATCCAATGAACAACATGGTATTAAATTGTAAAAATATATTCTAAATATACTTTAAAACCACTCAAATTAATAATTTATCACTATTAATTATTTCGATTAAAAGGTTGTTTTTAATTAAAATTTAGTAATTTTCACTATTCATCAGAATATGAAAGTTATCCGAAAAGTACCAAAATTTCACCTTAGGCTAAATTCGATACTCCGAATCCATAAATGAAGTCCATTTTGAAAAATAAAATTTACAAAATTTCAAAAAGTGGTTATTACTATTCATAACGGCTTGTTTTAATAATATCTTAATAGCATATCGTTGTTTAGCGAAACTTGGTGTTGGGTACAACACACGCTATCGTGGAAGGTCGCGATTGCGTCTAATTCAAGCCAGGTCAGAGATGTGTGTTGTGAAAGCTCCTTTTGGTGTAGCGTATAACACAAGACATTAATTAAATTAAAAAGAATATTTTTCATAAAATCTCGGGGTGTTACATTCTACCCCCCTTAAAATGAATTTCTCCCTCGAAATTCGTCGGGGTTATAAATGGTTTACTACTAGAAAGTTTATTTAATAGAAACCCACATCGTAAAAAGGAATACCAAAACCAATATTTAAAAACAAAAGTATGAAATGTAACGGTTACCCAAATAAAATAATCACTGGGTTTCCACATAGGTGAAAATATGGAGATAGAAGAAAAATCTAACCATCATGTTCTGATGGAGAGTGGTAGAGAACATGGCTATGGAAAATCTAACAATCACAAATCCATAAATTTGTGACGATCTAAGGTACCATCTGATTAATTAGATATAAGAGCACTAGGACAACATTTTTTGGGTTTCAAGATCGTTTCCTTAAAGTTGAAGAATTTGAATTAGAATAAATACTTACTTTATTTTGGTACAATCTCACTGGTGTTCGTGCCATGAACAATTTCCACTTCATCTCATAAATAAATGAAGTTGAATTTGTTATTCGTGAAGTGTTAGTATGATAGGGCATTCCATCTGTCTCAAACAAAAGGTTAGAAAACGTTATTAAATATACATAAGTCATTCTTTAGTGAGATTAATCATATATGGTTCCTAAAATGGACTTATACTTCATATATCATACTGATTAATACAATAAAACTAGTTTCTACTAAACAGGGACTTCCTTTAGGCCAGTGGTAGGCGATAAAGGCCAGTCGCACTTCGGTTGTGGGTTCGATTCCCACAGCCTTGTCCGACGCGATGGGCTGTCGCCCGTCCTGCAGGTTTTCCTTTTTCTAAAGCTATATTACTATAACATCCCATCAATAATATCGAAAAAAAAACTTCTATCCTTAAACAATACTAACTTATGTCCAACATAATCCATTCCAATCTTTAGGCTTATCTATAATACTGTAGTTCATTCTCATAATATAGTGAAAACGATTACCAGAGATTTAATACCATCGTTGATCCCCATATATCATAAGATATGTCTTGTTGGTCACATTCCAAACATTCAAAGGCCTTAATCAGGTATTCTCTTGAATACCCATTGAACCTTAGTGAAAACATGAATTCTGTCAAAAGTTAACTCTTTCCACATACCAAAATCCAAAAATTCTATATACTCAAATCATGATATAACCTTCTCCTTATATCATTCATGAGCTCATGAATACTATCAAACATTTAATTTTCTCAATATCCCTTCATTATGCGCATATCATCTACATTCCAAAAATATCTGAATAACCTTCCATGCATACTGGAAACATTAATCATACACTTTCAAAACTCAAGGAAAGACAACAGTGTAACAATCCTTAGATGTCTCTTTATTCCATAGTACCATGAGATTACTTATACAACATTACACATGATAAACATGTAATCATTCCACTACATTCTTAAACCATTGACCGAGATTCAACAATTCTTTCATCTCACAGATCATTTGTAGTCTCTTCATCATCATCCACATAAATACTACCCATACGACCATACTGATTCTCTTCATGAGACTTTCCCTTAGGGCATTGGTTTGCATAATTCTCGTACATTCCACATTTAAAACATTTAACCATTGTTGATGTCGTAGCAATACCATTAACCTCGTCCATGGTGTTAACTGAAACTTTTCCATTGCACTTACTGGCTTTGTGTCCTTCTTTTCCACACCCAAAGCATCTTCCAGTTCCTTTGAAACATTCTCCTTGATGCCTCTTCCCACATGATTTACATAGGGTAAATTGAACTTTCTTTCCTCTATGATCATCATGAAACTCCATCTTTCTCTTATTAGCCGAGTCATGAAACTTACCAAATTTTACTTTATTGATCATATTATGAGATTGTTGATTCGGCATAATAATGATGTTTGGACTTCCAAATCCCATTTCATTTGATTTCTTATGAAGAATATCATTCCATTGTCCATCATATCCTCCACTATCGTGAATCATCTTGTTTCCAGCCAATTTCTAAAACCCAAAAAGAATAGTGTGAGATGCAAAAATCATAATAAAGGGGGATTAACTTCAATATCTAACATCTTAGGTTAAATTATAAGATCGTTACAGTAGTGCTAGGACTATATCCTATATGTATACCTATCCTTAGGGACATCCCTAGACATACCTTAGAAATATCTCCAGGGATCTCACTAAAGTTTTCGCGTCCTAGTTTCCAAAGGTTGACTAAACCTTTCCTCTGACACCAACTGTAGAGACCCGAAGCTTGACGTACATTTACATTACATTAATTTTGCGGAATAATTAGTACATAACAAAAACACGCACACAAGGATCGTAATAGTTTAGTGTCTTTGGAAACTCAGAATATAATCTGTTAATCCGGGTGAAAGATCTTCAACATCTCCCATAAAGATCTTCGTCTTTTTTTTATACCTAAAACCTTTCTTTATATCCTGGGGAAAATAAAACATAAAATGGTGAGCTCAAATGCTCAGCAAGGTCAAATAGAGGAAATAAAAATCATATCATATCTTTTTGAAAATCATAACCTGCAAAAGAGATCATAATATCTTAACATGGAATAAATAATAGAAGTGAAAATGAGATCCCCATAATCATAACATAAAACATGAAACTTTGTGGCATACACACATAATCATGGAAAATCATTTCTTGTTAGTCATGACTCATTTCCAAGACTATCTTAGTGGACAAAGTCCCTTTCTGAACCGAGTCACCCTCGTTCCAGTCCTATTTCACTGAACCGGTATAACCTACCGTTCCAGCCATGTCTATCTCATGAGATATAAAATCTTTACCCAATGCATTGGAGGGAGATATAGGTCCCACCCATCTTATAATGAATCCTTTCTTATGTGTGCCACATAATCATAAACCATACATCATAGCGTAACCCATGTAATAAAAATGGGATTCTTAAACAACATGACATCATAAAACAATTCATATAAGATAAAGGAATTCATAAAAATATTTCCATCACAACATAATCAAATCCATGTAATAATAGGGATAAAAACAGAACCCTTTTATTATCTTAGATGGAAAATAATTTTGATAAAATACTTGAACTCCATTCTTGAGGAAAATATCCTTTCTACTTCAAAAACACTTTTCCTTTCTTAACATGTCATACAATTTTAAACTAAAAGAAGTTGATTAAAAATAAACTTGAATACTTGTAAAGGAAAATTCTTGGAAATAATGTTTTATAAATCCATTCATGCTGTATAAGTTAAAAAAACATTCTTCGTACTTTTGTCGGAAAAGTCAAAAAGTACCTCGTACGAAAAACGACAAAAGATTCCTTTCATTTCTTTTACTAAAAACTCACCGAAGGGTAAAAATGGATTTAAAAAATTGTAGTTGGATGGAAATAATATTACATATTTATGAAACATGGATGTGGATGATAAAATACACCCCTGTAAATACTTACGAATAAACAATCTCGGATAAAAATGAGATTGGGACATTTCCCTTACCTTAGGTCTGACTTGCTTTGTAAGTGTCCAAACCTCCTGTATAATGATTTAAATCATGTTATTGACTTATTACAGAATCATATTCATTGTTATTATATCATATATGGTCCACTTATGACTTTATATTACCCGTTCTTTTGTAAATTCATGTTAAAGTAGCGTTTTGGGTAAAATCGTCTCATTTGTCGTTCGTGTTTTTAACTTGTAATTATTAATATGATTACTTGGATCATGATTACTTATATCCAGAATGTAAAACATGATTTATATATAATATATATTCAAAATATATATATATATATATATATAATATCGATAAATGGAATGACATACAACGTTCATGGAGACGGTAGTCCGTACGTACGCATGAACGCTGTTTTCGTTTCCTTATTGAAGTGAATGGAATTAAGTAGATGACATACATATAAATTTACATAAATCCAGTATCATTATTATTTCATATATTTCATTATTACTTATTATATATACTTTATAATCATTCATGAATGGTTAATCATTGAGAATGAATCTCATCGCGTCGTGGAGACGGTAGTCCGTACGTACGCACGAGCGATGATATCGTTCCCATGGTCGTGGAATTATGTTGAAGTGTATGTAGACTATTTCAGTATCAATATCACTTTATAATAATCATATATAGTTACTCATTACACCATTATACCCATCCTATTATGGTGGTGGTGGAAAATAGATTACACCACGGCGTGGAGACGGTATTCCGTACGTACTCACGTGCGGTGATTTCATTTTTCCGTAGGATGGATAGAAGGTGAATTAGGGTTGTTTCATATTTATAATAACATATCAGTATGTAAGTAATACTGATGTTATTACTTTGTCATGAAACAACTAAATAAGAAGAAGTTGAAGAAGAAAGAAATTGAAAAGATCGGTAATGGATATTACCTCTTCCTTGAAACGCCTCTTTGAATCCTCCACTTAGGGAACTAAGATTGGTCTTTGAAGAATACCAAGACCTCTAGGATTATTCTAGGGAAGTTGAGAAGGGATTTTGGCAGGGTTTTGCCGAGCTTGAGTGCTCAAATTGGTGTGAGGAGGAGGGGGAGAAGGTGTCCTTTTATAAGGGAGGAGAGGGGCACCTTTGGAATAACTAAAAATATTATTTTATTATAAAGACAAGTTCGGTTTTAAATAGATACAAATTGATTTATTTCGAGGCTAAGGTGGGGATGAGTCGAAATACTCTCATCCAATAGGATTTAGACAAGTTTAGGTTATTATTATACCCTTATCAATTAGATTTAACTCTAAGTTAAATAATTTAACTTTTACCGTGTCATTTTTTTTTCTTACACTATATGGTTAATAAACTTACTATAACATGCCAAACGAACCCCAAATTGTTTATTATTAACATATATATCCTTATCTAAGTCACTTGGCCGAACCTTAGATTTTTAGGAATAAAATAGCAATTAATAATATAATATTTGATTTAAAAACTACTTTGTGTCAATTTTGACACTATTTGATATATGATTTTTGTGAAAGTCATAACAGAATTATATGTTCTAAAAAAGTTGATTAAATCAACACTAATATATCATAGTAACCTATAAAATTATTTTAATTCATAAAAAGTCTCAAATTCCATTTATTTTGGTGTTTATAACATCAATTATGTCAATATTTCATTAATAAGATAATTACTGCATCATGATTGTGTCATAAATAAATTAAATTATTTAATGTATAAAAATTACAAATAAAATACCATTATATAGGAAATATTTTTATCTTTATAATGAATATTTATAGTCGAATTTATCTTATATATAACCCCATATTAAAAATGATTTACTTATTAAACTTTGATTTTAACTATTTTAACTATTCATTAAATAAAATAATATTAAATGTCATAATCTAATCCAAGTGGACCTAAATGGTCATATTATATTCATAAGGTTGTTTATGGTCGAATTAAAATTATCCAATAGAATTAGGACATGTGTTAGGGTAATAGTAATATCATATTTACCCTTAGTTACCCTATTTACTATTAACCGCGGTAAAAAAAGAAAAAAGTTACTATTCACCAAAAAATTATTTTTATCTCATTGAACCACATTTTACTTACTGATCTCAACCGTTTCTGTCGGATTTTCGAAATTCCATTCACAGAAGCGGTAAAATTATGTTTTATGCAAAATTCAGTTTTTAACCTACCACTTAGTGGTTTCACTATTCATCAAAAATTGAAGTTTTTCAGAAAAATGCCAAAATTTCACCCTAAGATATAATTGATATTCCGAATTCAAAAATGATTTCTATTTTAAAAAATTCCCAACATATAAGTTTCATTAATTAATTTTATAATTAATTTCCGCTGTCACAACAAATAGCGTGTTTTTAAGAGATAATAACTATCAAAAGATTGACACTTGTTTATAACTGGTTTAAATGTGAAATTACATCCAATGACCAACATTGTATTAAATTGTAAAAATATATTCTAAATATACTTTAAAACCACTCAAATTAATAATTTATCACTATTAATTATTTCGATTAAAAAATTTGTTTTTAATTAAAATTTAGTAATTTTCACTATTCATCAGAATATGAAAGTTATCCGAAAAGTACCAAAATTTCATCTTAGGCTAAATTCGATACTCTGAATCCATAAATGAAGTCCATTTTGAAAAATAAAATTTACAAAATTTCAAAAAGTGGTTATTACTATTCATAACGGCTTGTTTTAATAATATCTTAATAGCATATCGTTGTTTAGCGAAACTTGGTGTTGCGTACAACACACGCTATCGTGGAAGGTCATGATTGCGTCTAATTCAAGCCAGGTCAGAGATGTGTGTTGTGAAAGCTCCTTTTGGTGTAGCATATAACACAAGACATTAATGAAATCAAAAAGAATATTTTTCATAAAATCTCGGGGTGTTACATGATCAATTTTATAAGAATAATTTTAAAAATTTTAAACTAAATCATACACATATTAATAATATAAAAAAATTAAAACTATTAATGATGGATGGAATAACCTTTTAAATAAATTAACACATCTAGTATTTAAAAATTTCAAAAATATCTATGAAAAATTGATAAATAAAATCTAACTATAGACAATTCAAAATTAGTTATATCTATTTTGAACTTTCTATAATTCTTGAATATAAAAATTTTATATTTTTTTGTAAAATGGGCATCTTATACTATTCATTATAAAGAATTTTAGTTTATTATATACGATGTTTCATGACATATAAATATTTCATATGTTAATTTTATAATATATGAACATTTTAAATAATCTTAAATACACAATATTAACATTTTTTAAACATTTTTATTTCAATTTATTAAAAAACATTTGATACGATTTAAATAATCTCTAACTAAGGATCTTTTAATTTCAAATTTATCATTATGGACATTTAATTTTTTTTTAAATATAAAAATTTTATATTAATCCAATTTTTTTAATTTATTCTATTTATGAATTACACTTATAATTTTTAATATAACCAATTTATATTCAAATTAGAATATTTTCCATATAAATTTGAAAATGTTGTTTTAATATTAATTTGTTAGCATAAATGAAATATTTATAATAAATGTTTTGTAACATCAAACTAATTAACAAAAAAAATTTATAATTAATTATTCTATATATTAATTTTATAAATAAATAACTTAAAATTTATTTTTTTCATTATTCTGAAACAATTTATATATAATTAAAATCAATTTATAATTAAAAATAATGTAAAAGAAAATTTTCTTCTTTAATTGTATCCTACAATTTAGTGTATATTATATAGTGTGACTGATAGGATTCCACTTAACATTGATATCTTTCATAATCTAGATTGATAATCGTATCAATGAATATTAAAGACTCAACCATCTATATTTTCTATCAGTCATACTTTATGACTGATAGATGAATTGTAAATAATGATATAAATTTGATGGATTCCAATCATTTTTTAATTTTATGAATTATATTGTTTTATGAAACTATTTTATGTTTATAGTCACCCATAAATTTTATACATAGATATTACATCTTATTAGATGAATATTCATTACATAACATTAGGATCCATGACATAATCATATAGTTCTAATAACTTTGAAAATATGGGAACATAAATAACATTTCCATATTATTATCCGCTTAAGTTATTCGTAACTATAACCCTTATTATATATATTATACATAAAATATTTTTTATAACCTAGGGAAAGGAAACATAAGAAAAGGTGAGATCAGATGCTCGATAAGGGTAAACAAAGGAGACACCAATGATCATTTAGTCATAAAATGTGAAAAATGGTATGTAAACATGATCTTAACATTGGAAAACCATACCTTATATTTGATAGATCACAATATTGATTCATGGAATAAATATCGGAATTTTATAATACATAACTCATAATGAAATCAAAGAACATGAGCTATGAGAGAATAACACCGGTATAAGACATCGAATTTTGGAATAAACATAAGCAAAGAAAATCAATTCCTTAATAGTCAAGGCACACTACCAAGACTATAATAGTTGTTTGGGATCACTCCAAAAACCATAATAGTATTCATGGTTCACTCCCACTACTATAATAGTAGCTAAATTCCCTTGATAAACTATGTTTACACTTTATTCCAGTCCTATTTAGCTCACGAGATATCCATTTTTAACAAATGGATTTGAGGTCTATATAATTCTAGACCCACCCATCACATAATGAAAATCATATATATGTGTTCCATAATTTCATAAAATTTTCATCATATCATAACTAATGAAAATTAAATGTTATTCATAAAAATTTCATCATAACCTAACCCCAAAAAATAAGACAACTTTCATAAACATTTCATCTTAGCATAACCCAAGGAAAACAAATGGGATTGAATAAAATATTTTCATCATAAAAATAAACCATAAATATAAGTATTAATGATTTTATCATTGGATCATATACATATAAAATCTTTAAATCATTAAAGGATTTCATCATAGATTAAAATGTTCTTTAAAATATCACTTGGAACATTTTTGGAGGAAAATTACCATTTCTCTTGGAAATAAATTAATTAAAATATAAAAATTTCCCAAATAAAAAGTAAAATATTTTCATTGAAAAAAAACTTTAAAATATTTATTTTAATTTTCAAATAGTTTAGTTTTCATGAGGTCTGGACATTGTGTTTATGTCATATAAGTTAAAAAAACATTCCTTTCACATTTTATTAAAAATTCAAAAAGTACTTCATTTGTAAAATGAAAAGAAGATTACTTTTAAACAACTTTGTAAAATTTAAATCATGGGTAGAAAATGAACATTAAAAATTTTATTATAATATTAAATTCATTCTTAAAAACATTTTTAGAAAACATGGATATGGGAAAAAAATATTTTTCAACTATAGAGAAAAATAATGTCTGTTTTTCCTAAAAACATATTTTAAATATATTGAGTACTAAAGGTTTGGAAAATATAATTAAATTTTTTATTATCAAGAAATAAATATATCATAATAAAATTAATTATTTCCTTGAGCTATATATTATAATATTTCATCATCAAAAACTTAATCATAAACAATCCCGATAAATAAGGAGATTATAACATAAAAATCATCCTCTAGTTTTAATTACTTTGAAATATATCTATAATAGTATATAATAAATTTAAATTTGTTATAATTATGTAATATATTCACATAAATACTTATAATATCATATATTATCCCTATAAAACATTTAAACACCCTTTTATTAATAATTCCTTGTCAAAATCGTCATTTTTTTGTGTTAATTGTTTCATTATTCATGAGAATTTGATTTTATATTTATGGTACATATAATATTATCATATTTAAATAATATATATCATTTTAATCATATATAATTTTTATCTATATGATTATATAATTATTTATAATCATTCATAAAAGAATGATATTAAAAAATGAATTACACCATTTATAGAGACGGTAGGTCATATGTATGAATGGATGATATTTTCACTTTTTAATAGATGAAATTGAAAAAAGATAAATAATAGTTCAAATTTCAAGAAAATATATTACATTATATATATATATATCATATATATTCATTAAATCTATCCTTATTACAAACCAATTAAAGTACAAACGAAAAACAAATCATATCACTTCATGGAGGTGACAGTACACACGTACGCACAAGTGAAATTATCTTTTTCTAAAAAATTTGAACATAATAAGGTAGATATGATATTGTAATTACAAAATAATAAATATTCCACTAATATAATTTTTATAAATTAAACTCATCCATAAAATATGGTGATGAAAATTGATTATTATAGCTACGTGGAGACAGTAAATCGTACGTATAGACGAGTGGTACTTTCACATCCCATTTTACTGGAAAGAGGGTGGATAAAGGTATTTTCATAATAATAATAAAATTTAAGTATATTTATGATACTTGATTTTTTATTTTGTGATTAATAATTTGGATTAATAGGAAGTGGGAGAATAAATAAATTGAAAGAGGTCGGGTAGAATAATCACCACTTCTTTGGTAGATCGCCTTTATATCTCCTATTAAGGGAACTATGATTTGTATTTTGGGAATAAAATAATATATATAAATTTGATAAGGAAATTTTTAAGGTATTGTTTCACTATTTTTGAGATATAAGGCTCAAATTGGTGTAATTAAGTGAAAGGACTGATGTCCTTTTATTAGGGAGGGGACACACTTGGAATTTCTTAAAAGAATAAAATATTAGAAATTAATTCACATTCCTAATGCTCAAAAGATGATATAGATTATAAAAATAGGGGTTAAGGTCAAAATATAATCATCAAATGAAATTCAGGTAGGTTTTTAGGTCATTTTGAACCATATTGTTTTTATTAACCACTTGGTTAACCAATTTTAACATTAACAACGATAACAAATTTTCAAATCCTAAAGGGTTATGTTTATTACCATAAATTGAAATCGGAATCATAAATGAACCATGGTTGATATTTTAAACTATATTCCCTTAATATGGTCAATGATAATATTTTTTATGAATTCTAAATCATTTATAAAGTATTATTTATTATAAAATGTCATTAATGTCAGTTTTGGAACTATTCATTTAATTTGACTTTAAAGGCACCAATAAAAATATAAAACTAAAATATAATCATTTTAAACATAAAAATTATGTTATATTCATCTAAAAAAATTTCTAACACAAAAAATAACTCAAATTATATTAATTCTAATTTTTTTATATTTTTTAATTATAGTTTTTATTATATGAAGAAATGTTGTATCAACTTTTCATAAGCATTTATGGTAATTACATAATTAATAAAAATTATAAACAAATTTATATCATAAAAATATCTCCATTTATCTCAAAATTCCCCTTAATATTTTTCCACAACAAGTTTTTTCCTAATGTGGTAACATAATATATATTTAAAACAAAAAAGTGGATTTTTTTTATTTTTCATTGCATTAAATATTATATAGAACATTTTCATGGATGAGTATCCCTTAAATAAAAACCAATTAAGACTAAGTCTCTAAGGGTAAAATTTACCTCATCCTATAATAATGAAAATGAAAAATTATGACCATAACATTTAGTTTTAACCTATATTAACCCGACTTACCCATTACTAGGGTGATAAATTCAATAAGTGTTACTCTTAATGATTTTTATGAAAAAAAGGGAGATATTAAAAAAAAATTGGACCACATTATTATAAATAAGGAATCCATTTTTTGAAATTAAATTTACATAATTGGAATAAATTCAATTTTAAAATAAATGTGCAAAACGTTAAAAAAACCTATTTTAGAACAATATTCTTTTAACCATAAAACTAGATTTCTTCATATCCCATGCCTAGTAAAATGATTAGTTGAATGTTAAAATTTTTATTGAATATAAAATATATGAATTTTGTTAATATCATTCACCAATAGTGATAAATATAATATATTAATTTAAAAATATATCGCACACATAAAAACAGTTCTTTAGAAAAAAATCTCTTTTATTTTCAAATTAGTTTTATTTTCATTTCCAAATAATTGATACCCAATTAATTCACATTATACATATGTAAACCATATGTTTTTAAAAATTTAGTTATTCCCATTCATACCCACCAATCAAATGGATAGTCTATAACTATCACATAAAATTTTAATAGTGTATAATGGTACATTTAATATCAATGTTTCATGTAGTGTAGGATATATAAGAAATAAAATTATTTAGAGAGAAATATATTCTATAATCTCAGTTTGTTACATTATAACCCCTTAAACTGAATTATTACATTAAAATTCCATCATTGAGATATATAAAATGATGATATCTATGTTTCATTATGCCCTTGGGTTCCTAAGTAGTTTCTTGGTGTTCTTAATTCCTCCATATAAATTTTACCAGTGAGTAGTCTTATTCTATAGAACAGTATCTCTCTGACCTAAGATTTAAACTATTTTTTCATTGCCATAAAGATCATTATTCATTGGTATTACCTCTATGTTCAATATATGTGATGGATCAGGTTTGTACTTCTATAAGAGAGATTTATGGTACTCATCGTGAACTTGAGAGAAGTTTGGTGGAAGCGCCAATTGATAATATTTTAACTCTACTTAGTTATGAATATCAAAATTTCCAACATACCTTGTGATGATTATCTTTAAATTATTTCCAAATATCATAATCTTCTTCCATCGATAAATTCATAGGAACACCTTCTCTACAACATTGAATTCCAGATTCCACAGACGATTTTCAACATAATATTTCTCAATACTTTAAGTTGCCTTGTTGTTCTACTGAATGGTTCTAACATTATCTATTGTTTCCTCAACTATCTTAGGTAACAATATATTTCTTTCTCCAACCTCATCCCAATAAATTGGATATGTATAGTTATTTACACAGAGGGTTTCATAAAGATCCATTTTAATTATTAAGTGAAATATATTATTATAATAAAACTCGAAAATGTGTTGATCCCAAAAACATTTAAAATCCACTGAACAAGATCTAGTCATGTCATTTAGGTTTTAGAAAGGTTCTGTCAGGATGACCACCTATCCAGGATGATAAGTAGTGTTGAAACAAAATTATATATCCATATCCTAAAGAATACATCACTAAAACTTCAAGGTAAACCACATATCTCAAACAAATATAGTAGATTGTTCCACCCCATACAACCTTACCACTTCTTTAATGCACATCATGGAAATCTGATCAAGTGAAAAATCTTCTCTAATGGAAATAAATTCTATTTAATTTTTAAGATGATATACTAAAACCCAAATAACATTATGGAATTTATATTTTTTTGGATTCCAACTACAAAATATGTGGTGATATTTCCTCATTTCCATTCTGTTATGGGTAATTGTTATAACATCAATATAGACTTCTATATCTAAACCTTAAATTATTAACATACCATGCTTTCATATAGATATTTTCACTACTAGAAAACAGGGAATTTGAGCCCTCTTACCTATAGCGACCGCCATTGGCGGTCGCTAAGCCTCATTAAAAAAATAAGGGGCTCCCCCCCTCCACTCGATCGTGCCCCCCCCCCCCCCCCCCGAACCCTTCCCCCCCGTTGCCCCCCCCCCCACCGCCGCGCACCCTCCCCGCCGCCCCCGCCGCCGCGCGCCCTCCCCGCCGCCCCGCCGCCGCGCGCCCTCCCCAGCGCCCTGCCCTCCGCCGGCCCGCCATCCGCCGGCCTTCCCTCCACCGGCCCGCCCTCCGTCGGCCCGCCCTCCGCCGGCCCACCCTCCGCCGACCCGCCCTCCGCAGCCCCACCCTCCACCGGCCGGACACCCTCCGGCCACCCTCCGCCCTCCGGCCGCCCTCCTGCGGCCCTCCGGCTGCCCTCCGACCGCCCTCCGCCGGCCCTCCCTCCTCCGGCCGTCCTCCGCCCTCCGGCTCCGGCCGCCCTACGCCCTGCGGCCGCCCTGCGACCTCCCTCAACCCTCGACCCTCCCGCCACCCGCCTCCGGCAGCCCTCCGGTAGCCCTCCGGCCGCCCTCTGCCGTCCCCGCCCTCCCTGTCCGCCCTCCGGCTCCGGCCGCCCTCCGCCCTACGGCCACCCTGCGGCCTCCTGCCACCCACCTCCGGCAGCCCGGAAGCCCTCGGGAGCCCTCCGGCAGCCCTCCGGTCTTCGGCCTCCAGCCCCTCCGGCCTCCGACCACCACCCTCGGCCCTCCGCCCCCTCGTCCCTCCCCCCAGCACCCCGAACACCCCCCCCCTGAACCCCACCAACCCCCGTCCCATTCGTCTTCGTCCCCTCCCTCGCCGCACCACTGCCACCCGTCCCCTCCTTCACCGTCCCCTCCCTCGCCGCACCAACTCCGGCGGCTCCGTCTCCCCACTGCTCCTCTCCCTCAAAGCACCACTGTCGGCTCCCCTCCCTTCCAGGTTTGTAGCGCAATCGGGTATGACATGGGCTTTCACTTACATTATTATTTTATAAATGGTTCACAAACTATTATTTAGTATTTATTTTAAATATATTTGATATCAAAAATGAAAATGTAATAAGTCTTATGTAAATTTTTGTTATAGGGATCTTATTATGGATAAGAGTTGGATTGATCTTCCAAATCGAATGTCTAGAGAGTATTTCAATGGCATTATGCAGTTTATGGACTTCACGAGAGGATTTGGAAGTGACTATATTAGTTGTCCATGTAGAAAATGTGCTAAAAGATATCAATTCACACGAGATACTGTGAGGGAGCACCTTTTCTTTAATGGATTTCGGAAAAATTATAAGTGTTGGACTCGTCATGGAGAAGAATATGTTCGTTGTCAAAATACAGATGCAGCTCAGATGGATGTTGATGCAAGGATGACTGATCCAATGCATGAAATGCTTACTGGAATGGTACGTGGGTTTGATCCTGAAGGCATTGACATCCAGAATCTTGAGACCGGTGAGATAAATCTTCGCTCTGGTGCAGATCGTGATTCGAGGAGGTTTTATGAAGCACTTGATGATGCGAAAACAGAATTATATCATGGATGTACTTCTTACAATAAACTGTCATTTATCGTGGAGTTGTTGCATTTGAAGACTTTGAATAATTGGTCAGACACATCATTCGACATGCTTTTGGTTTTATTGAAAAAAGTTCTTCCTGTCAACGCTAAGATTCATGAGTCGTATTACTATGCTCGTAAGTTGACAGAGAACATAGGTTTTACATATGAGACCATAGATGCATGTGAAAAAAACTATATGTTGTTTAGAAAAGAAACTGCCCATTTGGATATTTTTACGGTTTGTGGTGCTTCCAGGTGGAAAGAGAACAGGGGAAATAATACTCATCAAAGTCAGATTGCGATACAGGGGAAACCGATTGTCGTAAAGAAAATGCGTTACTTTCCCCCTTAAACCCAGGTTGAAAAGATTTTTTATGTCATCTAAAGTTTCTAATTTAATGAGATGGAATGCAGAAAGAGTTCATGAAAGTGATATGTAAACCCACCCGGCAGACTCTCATGGATTGAAGGAATTTGATAAGAGACATCCCGACTTTGCTAAAGATGTTCGTAATGTCCGATTGGGATTGGTAGTAGATGGTTTCAATCCATTCAAGTCTATCATTGGTGCAACTCATAGCACATGGCCCGTGGTGTTGGTTCCATATAATCTTCCTCCGTGGCTTTGTATGAAGCAACAATTTATATTACTTTCCACTCTTATTGATGGACCTAAAAGTCTGGTGGATAAGATTGATGTTTACCTTCAGCCATTGATTGATGAGTTGAATGAATTTTGGGGCGATGGTGTGATGACTTATGACTGCGAAACGAATGAAATGTTCAAACTGCATGCTGCTTTATTGTGGACAATCAATGACTTCCCAGCTTATGAAAATTTATCAGGCTGGAGTACGAAATGGGAATTTTCTTTCCCTTGTTGCAATAAAAGTAAAAAATCTGTATGGATTAAACATTCCAAAAAATGGGCATACATGGGTCACAGGAGTTTTCTCCCTCCTCAGCATAGATTCAGAAAGGACAGAGTGACATTTGATGGTTCTAGAGAGTTCAGCCCAGCACCAAAGATCATGACAGGAGTCGAAATGTTTTCGTAGATTGAGGAAGAAAACATCCGCACGGTATATGAAATTCAGGATTTGGTGGCTCCTCCAGTACGTAATATTCGTGCTGCGGGTAGGCAGCGCAGTCACAATTGGAAAAAGAAAAGTATTTTTTATAGTCTTCCATATTGGAAAACTAACACGTTGAGGCATAATTTGGATGTCATGCACATTGAAAAAAATTTTTGTGATAACATATTGTGGACCATTTTAGGTGTCAGTGGAAAATCAAAGGACCATGTTAATTCACGCCGTGATTTGGAAGAAATGGGTTTAAGGAAACAGTTGCATTTACAGTTAGCTGAGAGAAACAAGGCATATATGCCTGCTGCACAGTATACGATGACTATAGAGGAAAAAGAAACATTTCTTTCCATTTTGAAGATGGTCAAGGTGCCTGATGGTTATTCTTCTAATATTTCAAAGTGTGTGAATCTGACGAGCAAGACATTGCAAGGGTTGAAAAGTCATGACAATCACATATTACTTCAGCAGTTGATTCCAATCGCAATTTGTGATTGCTTATCCCCCAATGTTGTTCAGCCCTTGATTGAGATGAGTAATTTTTTTAGACAGATTTTTTTAAGAAATCAACGAATGAGTGATTTAAAAAGTTTGCAGGACCGAATTGTACTTACGCTTTTTCACTTTTCGAAACTCCCCCCCCCCCTCTTTTTTCGATGTTATGGTCCACTTGACAGTGCACCTAACTGATGAAGTAATGGCTGTTGGTCCAGTGCAATTCAGGTGGATGTATCCTATTGAACGGTATTTGAGTACATTGAAAAGATTTGTACGCAACACAGCTCATCCATAGGCATCAATAGCCAATGGTTATTTGATGGATGAGTGTACTACCTTTTTTGCAGAATATCTTACGGATGTTGAAACAAAATTAGATAAGCCCTCTCGGATTCATGATGGTCCAGTTGGAGAAGGAACCACATTTGATATGGACAACATCGAGTGGATACAAGCACATCGATATATCTTGTTCAATACTCCATCAGTTGCACCATTAATGCAGTAAGTATCTTATCAATGTGCTTGTATAAATTTTACATGTTTTGTTTGCATAAGATGATCTTTTAAACATCGTGTTATCATTTTCAGGAAACACATTAATGAGATAAAAGAAGCGATGCATCGTGCGACTGAGTTGCAAATTCAACAATCTCATTATGCGTCATTTCATGATTGGTTCAAGGATTATGTATGTATAAATTGATTTTCATTATGAGTGACGTATTATACTAATTCTTTCTGCATATATCAGTATTGATTTTTATAAATTATGTAGGTTCATAAGCTGAGGGAGTTAGGGGACCCCACGCTACCTGAAGTATTTATCCAACTGGATAAGGGTCCATCTATAATGGCTCGTTGTTATAAAGCTATTGATGCTAATGGTTTTCGATTTCACATTAAAGATGTTGACGACATACTAGAAACACAAAACAGTGGCATCAGTTGTCCCTTTGTCGATTCTGGTTATTACTATGGTCAATTGATAGACATCATTGAAGTTGTATACACACACGGTTTGAAGTACATATTGTTAAAGTGTAATTGGGTTGATCCAGTGCGTGGATGTAAAGTCGATCAATATCAGTTTTCATTGGTGAATTTTAACTATATGTTATACAGAAATAATGAACGAGTTGAGAATGAACCTTTCATTTTGACATCAAAAGTGGAACAAGTATTATTCGTTACTTTGGCTTCGGATCCAAGTTGGCAAGTTGTTGTCAAAATGTCTCGGCGAGGAGTGTTTTTATTTGAAGAAGATGAACCTGAGACTATTCCGTTTGTTTACCAACAACTTGATCAACATACCGTAGTTCAACATGAAGAAGATATTTATTGGGTCAGAGCGGCTGTTGAAGGAGAAATGGTCGATTTTCATTCTTAATGAAAGGTATAATTGTTTTCCCGCTATTCAGTAGAATGTCCTAGGATATCATAAATTATCTAATCATTCTATAAATCTTTATAAGTTTTAATCCTCACTTTTTTAAGTTTTAATTCAATCATAAATATTTAGGTTGTTTTTACTCTTGATTTATTGATGTTATAGTCGGTGTATCATCCCTTTGAGGTATTCTTCATCTGATTCATGTGCTGCTTGAATTTTTATTAGTTCTATCTAAAATTTGGCTATCCATTGACTAGTTTTGTACATAATTTTTATATCTGTTTTGTTAACTTTCTGATTTTTTAAAATTCATTCACAACTAATTATTCAATCCATTTTTTGTTTGATTAACAGTTTTACATGTTTCGTTTTTTAAGAACAATCCAATTTATCTTTTAAACACTTTGGACTCATTACTGATGTTTTCTATGACTGCAGACATGTCAGGGGAAGAGGCAGAAGATCCACATCATCTATCTGACGCATCTACGTCTCAGGGTCGAGGTATGTTTGAATGTCATTGTCTATATTTTTTATGTAATTGACATACATACATATATATATATATCATTTGTCAATTTATATATAAAATTGTTTTCAACAGGATCAGACTTGGCTGCTTCTTCCTCTCGCAGGAGAGGCCCTGGTCGTGGCATATTATCATGGAATTCTGACACGACGATAGATGTTTCATTTGATGAGGTTTTTCATCCTGTGGGACCGAATACCCCGGCATTTATTCGTCAGCTAGGTCATATCATACGTGACCCACATCGATTTCCATTGACCACGCGTGGCTGGACTTCTATCCCTCAGGACACATTAGATCATCTATGGAGGGAGGTTCAGGCAAGAAAATCATTTTTCTTTATTTTCTATGTATAAATAATACTAATATGTTTGATTTTTTTCTTTATAGCAAAATTTGAAAGTATGCCCTGAAGAGTTTCGGCCCGTGTGTATGAGCAAATGCCGTAAGATGTGGAAAGATTATAAAGGAAAAGTGAAGAGGGACCACTGGGTAGCAAATGTGGGTGCCCTAGACATTTTGGAAAAAGTCCCGAGAGGTGTCCTCCCGGCTCAGTGGCGTGACTTGGTTGCATATTCGTCAACTGAGGGTGTTGCGGTTTGTATAATAATTATTTTGGTGTATATATATTTTCAAAAATATGTGATTTGTTTGAAATTTGAATGAATTGAATGTAGGAGGTGTCAACACACCATTCTGAGAATCGAGTGTTGCAGGGACCACCTCATAGGCTCGGCACTCGTCACGTGTCTCAGATCCGAAATGAGGTATATATTATTCATTTTTTAATTTATTAATTAATATGGTTTTGTGTTTATATTCTTTTAATATACAGTTGCGAGAGCAAGGTGCAGCAACTGATAAAATGTCGGTGTGGATGAGGACTCGTGATCGCAATGATCCAGAGGTTGCAGCATTGATAGTAAGTGTCTGTACTTACCAATAATTACATAAATCTATATATTAACATATATATATATATATATATTTAAATATTTCACAGGATCCATTTGAAGCTGAGTTAGAACATCTGCCAGAGGGCCAGTGACAGCTTCCCATGCGACGGGATGAGATCTTTCATTGCATTGTCGGTCGGGACAGGCATGGCTATAGTTTGACCTATGGAGCAGGGATTCCTCGTTCTGTAGTGTCACGTGCTGCGGTTTTCGGTCCTGCTATTGCTCATATGACACAGCAGATGTCAGATTTTGAGGCACGGTTGCGTGCTTCCGAGGAGGCAAATGCGCAATTGACAGCTGAGGTTAGAGCACTGCGGGAATATGTGCATCGAGCTGATGGTGCAGGGGATCATACGACGCAGGTATATACTGTATTTATTTATTTAATTTAAATTATTTTTGTTATTAAAATATTTATAATGTTTATTTGTTAAAGGCCCCTGGCCCACCAGAAGGAGGTAGCATTGATGACAACGCGTGACGCATCATATATTCACGAGATATGTTTTTTGTTTTTACTGGTGGGGTTGACATTGATGTACTGTATGTATTCATTTAATTTAAATTAGAAGGTTGTGTACTTATAATTTCTTTCTTTTCTTGTTTATTATATGATAGCTAATATTATCTAAGGCGTGCATTTAAAAACTCTAACCCCCCGCACCCCCGTACAGCCCCCCCCCCCCCCCCCCGCACCACCGTACAGCCCCCGCACCCCCGTACAGCCCCCCCCCCCCCCCCCCGCACCCCCGTACAGCCCCCCCGCACCCCCGTACAACCCCCCGCACCCCCAGACAGCCCCCCCGCACACCCGTACAGCCCCCCGCACCCCCGGACAGCCACCTCGCACCCCCGTACAGCCCCCCGCACCCCCGTACAGCCCCCCGCACCCCCGTACAGCCCCCCCCCCCCCCCCCCCCCCCGCACCCCAGTACAGCCCCACCCCACACCCGTACAGCCCCCCGCACCCCCGTACAGCCCCCCAGCACCCCCGTACAGCCCCCCCACACCCCCGTACAGCCCCCCCCCCCCCCCCCCCGCACCCCCGTACAGCCCCCCTACACACCCCTACAGCCCCCCGCACCCCCGTACAGCCCCCCCGCACCCCCGGACAGCCCCCCTGCACCCCCGTACAACCCCTGCACCACCGTACAGCCCCCCCGCACCCCCGTACAGCCCCCCCGCACCCCCGTACAGCCCCTTGAACCCCCGTACAGCCCCCCCCCCCCCCCCCCCCCCGCACCCCCGTATAGCTCTCCGCACCCCCCGAATGTGTCGTTTTCAACAGCGCGGCGCGCGCTGAAATGGCGCGTTGGGGGGTCAAAACCACCCGAATGACGTCTGAATGCCACGAAACCGCACGAAAACAGCCGGTGCGTGAATTCTGAAATGGTCGGCCAGACGGCACGTCATTCGGAGGTGTCGTTTGACCGCGGCAGCCGAAAACGCGTTTCCAGCGCCAAAGAACACCAAAACGGCGTGCGGCGGTCCAATTCGGAGAAAACGTGCTCCGAACGACCTGAAACCGCACAAGAACGATAGAAATATTATTCTTGAGATGCAGTAGGAGGCGGCACGTCCATCGAATGTGTGGTGCGCTCGGCACGACCGAATGCGTCGTTTTCAGCAGCTCGGCGCGCGCTGAAATGGCGCGTTGGGGGGTCAAAACCACCCGAACGACCTCCGAATGTCATGAAACCGCACGAAAACATCTGTTGCGTGAATTGTGAAATGGTCGGGCAGACGGCACGTCAATCGGAGGTGCCGTTTGACCGCGGCGGCCGAAAACGCGTTTCCGGCGCCACAAAACACCAAAACGGCGTATGGCGGTCGAATTCAGAGCAAACGTGCTCCAAACAACCTGAAACCGCACGAGAACGATATGAATATTATTCCTGAGATGCTGGAGGAGGCGGCACATCCATCGGACGTGCGGTGCGCTCGGCACGACCGAATACGTCGTTTTCAGCAGCTCGGCGCGCGTTGAAATGACGCGTTGGGGGGTCAAAACCACACGAACGACCTCTGAATGCCACGAAACTGCACGACAACATCCTTTGCGTGAATTATGAAATGGTTGGGTAGACGGCACATCAATCAGAGGTTCCGTTTGACCACGGTGGCTGGAAACGCGTTTCTGGCGCCATGAAACACCAAAACGGCGTGTGGCGGTCGAATTTGGAGAAAACGTGCTTCGAACGACCTGAAACCACATGAGAACGATAGGAATATTATTCCTGAGATGCAGGAGGATGCAGCACATCCATCGGACATGCGGTGCGCTCGGCACGAGCGAATGTGTCGTTTTCAGCAGCGCGGCGTGCGCTGAAATGGCGCGTTGGGGGGTCAAAACCACCCGAATGACCTCTGAATGCCACGAAACCGCACGAAAACATCCGTTGCGTGAATTATGAAATGGTCGGGCAGACAGCACGTCAATCGGAGGTTCCGTTTGACCGCGGCGGCCAGAAACGCGTTTCTGGCGCCATAAAACACCAAAACGGCGTGCGGCGGTCGAATTTGGAGAAAACGTACTCTGAACGACCTGAAACCGCATGAGAACGATAGGAATATTATTCCTGAGATGTAGGAGGAGGCGGCACGTCCATTGGACGTGCGGTGTGCTCGGCACGACCGAATACGTTGTTTTCAGCAGCTCGGCGCAAACTGAAATGGCGCGTTGGGGGGGTCAAAACCACCTGGACGACCTCTGAATGCCACGAAACTGCACGACAACATCCGTTGCGTGAATTATGAAATGTTTGGGCAGACGTCACATCAATTGGAGGTGTCGTTTGACCGTGGCGGCTGGAAACGCGTTTCTGGCGCCATAAAACACCAAAACGGCGTGCGGCGGTCGAATTCGGAGCAAACTTGCTCCGAACGACCTGAAACCACACGAGAACGATATTAATATTATTCTTGAGATTCAGGAGGAGGCGGCACGTCCATCGGACGTGCGGCGCGCTCGGCACGACCGAATACGTCGTTTTCAGCAGCTCGGAGCGCGCTGAAATGGTGCGTTGGGGGGTCAAAACCACCCGAACGACCTCCAAATGCCACGAAACCGCGCGACAACATCCGTTGCGTGAATTATGAAATGGTCAAGCAGACAGCACGTCAATCGGTGGTGCCGTTTGACCGCGGAGGCCGAAAACGCGTTTCTGGCGCCATAAAACACCAAAACGGCGTGCGGCGGTCGAATTCGGAGCAGACGTGCTCCGAACGACCTGAAACCGCACGAGAACGATAGGAATATTATTCCTGAGATGAAAGAGGAGGCAGCACGTCCATTGGATGTGTGGTACGCTCGGCACGACCGAATACGTCGTTTTCAGCAGCTCGGCGCGCGCTGAAATGGCGCGTTGGGGGTTCAAAACCACCCGAACGACCTCCGAATGCCACGAAACCTCACAACAACATCCGTTGTGTGAATTATGAAATTTTCGGGCAGATGGAATGTAAATCGGAGGTGTCGTTTGACTGCGGCGGCCGAAAACGCGTTTCCGGCGCCATAAAACACCAAAACGGCGTGCGGCGGTCGAATTCAGAGAAAACGTGCTCCGAACGACCTGAAACTGCACGAGAACGATAGGAATATTATTCCTGAGATGCAGGAGGAGGCATCACATCCATCGGACATGCGGTGCGCTCGGCACGACCGAATACGTTGTTTTTAGCAGCTCAGCACGCGCTGAAATGGCACGTTGGGGGGTCAAAACCACCCGAACGACCTCCGAATACCACGAAACCGCACGAAAACATCCGTTGCGTGAATTCTGAAATGGTCAGGCAGACGGCATATCAATCGGATGTGCCGTTTGACCGTGGCAGCCGAAAACGCGTTTCCGGCGCCAAAAAACACCAAAACGGCGTGCAGCGGTCGAATTCGGAGAAAACGTGCTCCGAACGACCTGAAAGCACACGAGAACGATAGGAATATTATTCCTGAGATGCAGGAGGAGGCGGCACGTCCATCAGACGTGCGGTGCGCTCGGCATGACCGAATAAGTCGTTTTCAGCAGCTCAGCGCGCGCTGAATTGGCGCGTTGGGGGGTCAAAACCACTCGAACGACCTCCGAATGGCACGAAACCGCACGACAACATCTGTTGCGTGAATTCTGAAATGGTCGGGCATACGGAACATCAATTAGAGGTGTCGTTTGACCGCGGCGGCCGGAAACGCGTTTCTGGTGCCATAAAACACCAAAACGGCGTGCGGCGGTCGAATTCGGAGAAAACGTGCTCCAAACGACCTGAAACGGCACGAGAACGATAGAAATATTATTCCTGAGATGTAGGAGGAGGCGGCACGTCCATCGGACATGCGGTGCGCTCGGCATGACCGAATGTGTCGTTTTCAGCAGCGCGGCGCGCGCTGAAATGGCGCGTTGGGGGGTCAAAACCACCTGAACGGCCTCTGAATGCCACAAAACCACACGACAACATCCGTTGCGTGAATTCTGAAATGGTCGGGTAGACGGCATGTCAATCGGAGGTTCCGTTTGACCGCGGCGGTCGGAAATGCGTCTCTGGCGCCATAAAACACCAAAACAGCGTGCGGCGGTCGAATTCGGAGCAAACGTGCTCCGAACGACCTGAAACCGCACAATCACGATAGGAATATTATTCCAGAGATGTAGGAGGAGGCGGCACGTCCATCGGACGTGCGGTGCGTGCGGTACGACCGAATGCGTTGTTTTCAGCAGCTCAGCGCGCGCTGAAATGGCGCGTTGGTGGGTCAAAACCACCCGAACGACCTCCGAATGCCACGAAACCGCACGACAACATCCGTTGCGTGAATTGTGAAATGTTTGGGTAGACGGCACATCAATCGGAGGTTCCTTTTGACCGCGGCGGCCAGAAATGCGTTTCCGGAGCCATAAAACACCAAAACGGTGTGCGGCGGTCGAATTCAGAGAAAACATGTTTCGAACGACTTGAAACCGCACGAGAACGATAGGAATATTATTCCTGAGATGCAGGAGGAGGCGGCACATCCATCGGACGTGCGGTGCGCTCGGCACAACCGAATGTGTCGTTTTCAGCAGCGCGGCGCACGCTGAAATGGCGTGTTGGGGGGTTAAAACCACCCGAACGATGTCTGAATGCCACGAAACCGCACGACAACATCCGGTTCATGAATTGTGAAATGTTCAGGCAGACGGCACGTCATTTGGAGGTTGTGTTTGACTGTGGCGGCCGAAAACGCGTTTCCAGCGCCACAGAACACCAAAACGGCGTGCGGCGGTCCAATTCAGAGAAAACGTGCTCCGAAAAACCTGAAACCGCATGAGAACGATAGGAATATTATTCCTGAGATGCATGAGGAGGCGGCACGTCCATCGGACGTGCGGTGCGCGCGGCACGACCGAATGTGTCGTTTTCAGCAGCTCGACGCGCGCTGAAATGGCGCGTTGGGGGGTCAAAACCACCCGAACGACCTCCGAATGCCACGAAACCGCACGACAACAGCCGGTGCATGAATTATGAAATGGTCGGCCAGACGGCACGTCATTTGGAGGTGTCGTTTGACCGCGGGCGGCCGGAAACGCGTTTCCAGCGCCATAGAACACCAAAACGGCGTGCGTCGGTCGAATTCGGAGCAAACGTGCTCCGAATAACCTGAAACCACACGATAACGATAGAAATATTATTCCTGAGATGCAGGAGGAGGTGGCACATCCATCGGACGTGCGGTGCTCACGGCACGACTGAATGCGTCATTTTCAGCAGCTCGGCGCGCGCTAAAATGGCGCGTTGGGGGGGTCAAAACGGGCCGAACGAGGTCCGAATGGTCTGAAATCAGACGACATCAAAGGGTGAGTGAATTTTGATGTGTTCGAGAAGACTTCACATCAATCAGATGTGTCGTTTGACCGTGGTGACCAGAAACGCGTTTCTGGTGTCATAAATGGCCAAAACGGGCGTCTGACGGTCAAAGGCATAGCGGACGACATAGGATTGACCTGAAATCACAAGGAAACAATCTAATTATTATTCGTGATGTGTACGCGTAGACGGAACTTCAATCAGACTTGCGGTCTGCGCGGTAGGGCTCATTATGCGTTCTTTAAGTGTTGTGCGTGCTTGATAAACGCGCGTGGGGGGGTCCAGACGGGCCGAACGAGGTCCAAATGACCTGAAATCAGACGACTTCAAAGGGTGAGTAAATTG
This sequence comes from Viscum album, assembly GCA_963277665.1. Classification (NCBI taxonomy): domain Eukaryota; kingdom Viridiplantae; phylum Streptophyta; class Magnoliopsida; order Santalales; family Viscaceae; genus Viscum; species Viscum album. The sequence goes on from OY728157.1 coordinate 2,015,715,071, forward strand.
TGACGTGGTCGAGCAGACGACACATCAATCGGCCACACCGTGTGCCCGCGGTGACCGGGAACGCCATTCCGGTGTCATAAACGGCCAAAACGGGTGTCTCACGCTCAAAATCATAACATACCACATCAGATTGACCTGAAATCACAGGGAAACAATCTAATTATTATTCGTGACGTGTACGCGCAGACAGCACGCCAATCGGACGTGCGGTCTGCGCGGTAGGGCTCATTATGCGTTCTTTAAGTGTTGCACGCGCTTAATTGTTTTCCATTTTTTATGATTGTTACCTTTGTTTTATGTATGCTTTTCCACCGTGAAGAAAAAAACACAATTTATACATTTTATTTAAAAAATGAAAAATATTTTATTTAATATTATATATATAAGTATTTTCATTAATATATATATATATATATATATATATATATTATTTAATAAATAAATATACATACTTTATTTAATATTATATATATCAATATTTTCGTTATTTTATATATATATATTTGATTTAATAAATATATATTTATTTATTTATTTATTATGGTATGCATTTTTTTAAAAAAAAAAATCAAGTTTAGCGACCGCCTCTGGCGGTCGCTATAGCCTGCCTGCCAGGCAGTATTTGCGACCGCCATTGGCGGTCGCTCTATCCTGTCGTCCGGGCAGTATTAGCGACTGCCAATGGCGGTCGCTAATAGTGCCCGCGAGTCAGCCTACAGCGACCTCCAGGCGGTCGCTTACGGCGGCATTTCGGCCACCTATAGCGACCGCCAATGGCGGTCTCTATAGACCTACAGCGACAGCGCAGAAGCGACCACCAATGGCGGTCGCTATAGGGAATTAGTGACCTCCAATGGCGGTCGCTAATGACCTTTTTTAGTAGTGTTTTCTATATCTCTCCTCATGTTATGCAACTATAGATACTCTTTAATATCTCTACCCATCTTTGTACTTCCAATATGACTAAAGAATGGCTAACTATGAGCCTCATCCATCATCTCATTCTTCAAATCTATTACTAAAGGGACTCATACATAGTTCATGAACCTTATTTTTTCCATGAAATCATGTTTGAACTTAGGAACATTTATAACCTTCTTTTAAAGTTAAACATATTCCTTCTATGACTTTTTAATCCTTACATTGATAGATGGTTGGAAAAACATTTTAGAAAGATAATGTTCTCCCCTTACATAAATATTTCCATATCCATCCTTTGAAAATCCAGAAATATTGGATCTTTTGTGATCTTTATCATTGATTAGCTAGAATGATACTTTCTACTCATAGAATCTTCCACTATGTTAACCTTACTAGAGTGGTAATGTATTGAGAATTAATAATTTTTAATCAACTCTAACCATATTCTATAGTGCATATTCATCTATTTTTGAGGGAATATATACTTTAAAATTTTGTGATTAGTATATATATCACACGTTTCTTTATAAATATAATTTATCTTTGTATTTAAAGAAAAAAATTACCACATCCAACTTCATATCATGAGTTGGGATAATTTTGATCACGAAACTTCAATTGTCATGAGGCATAAGTGATCACCATATCATTTTTTATTAGGGATTATCCAATTCCATTATTTAATGATTCACTATAAATTACAAACCCATATCCATAATAGGGTAATATAAGAATATATTCATTAAAAAAATTCTATTCATTTCCTTGAAATTATCTTTATATTCATTTTTTCCTAAAACATTATCCCCCTTCTAAGTCAAATTGGTGAGTGGATTATATAGTTGTGATAAATATCTCAGGAAGCATCAATAATGTCTATCCAAATCAATAAAACTATAGATATTAGTTGTCATTTTTGGTATAGGTAATAACTCAATAACTTTTTTCTTTTAAGGATACACCAATATACCCTCAGTTGAGTTTATATAACCCAATAATGAAACTTTATGAAGCCAAATTCACACTTTGAAATTTTTTCATAAAACTTATCCTTTCTCACGATCTTAAACTATAACAACCCTGGCCATTATTACATATTAATTCCTGATTTATTACATAATATTTTATAAAATACAACACACAATATTGAGAAGTCAAGTGTCATTGGAAATTAGGTACATAACATAACATCTTGATCATGGGATATAACAACATTATTGAAAAATTTGTTATCATGGCTCTAAAATTCAATGGACTTTCTAAAACAGTACCGGATAACCAAGGGACAAACATAAGAAAGGGGTGATATATAAATCCCAGTGAGAGAATAAAAAAGAAAAAACATGAAGAGGATAATACATGTTAAATAATATAAATATCAATGGAGTATAAAAGAAACGTGAATAATAAGTCTTGATAGAGTATGATAACCATAACATGGGAAATGTGGAAACAACTAAAAACACTTCATCATAAAGATAATTCAAGGCTAAACCCCCCCAGGACATTAGGGTATAAAATGTCCCATAAATGAAACAAGTTCACTCCTTAGACCAACATGATTTATCTTGATACTAAAAATTACCCAATGCATTGGAACACTATTTGGGCACACCCATCATATTCATTTAATTATCAGGTTTATGTGTACCAAAAATATCATAAAACATTTATTAATTCATCATCATTATTTATTCAACGATTAAAGAGTGTGGAATACATATGTATAAGTCCCAAATAAAAAATTATATGTGCATAAATGTGAATATACTTGATAGTAAATGGGTATGGTATTCACAACACAATTTTTTTGGCATGTAAAATTGTGGTGAAATATCAGTATCATAAGGAGTCACTTAAAGATTCATAAAATGGATTGTTGGGAGAGAAAATGGTATCTCATCACATAAACATAAAATGATTTGTAATAGAAACATGTAATATCATATCTAAAAATTATAAAATTGGAATTATAAGGAATAAGGTAATGAAAAAAAATTAATAGAGAAAATAATCTTAGTTATATTTTGTCATGGTAATGGGTGTGTTTCCAATGCTTTCATTGGGGCGCATGCGTCCGTCTCTTTTGGGGTGGACGGCGACGTTGTCTGTTTCCCCGCATTCCATCTTTCCAAAGGCGGGCGGAATCCACTCCTTATTCAGGGATGTTTTGTCCTTGATCGAAACAGGATGATGGGATGTTGGTTTTTCCTTTTGTGGATTCCCCCTCAGAACTCTTCACCTAGTCCGGGTCTCCCTTATTGATTTAATACGTTGTTCGTGAAACTCTTCCGAGTGCCATATCTTCATGGACACCAGTTAATTACACTACTTATGTTGGTACATTCCAAGGGGTCCGGTCAGGGCAGCAATCTTCGGTCAAGGGAGTAGTCATGTTGGGCATCACTGGTGTGTCTGTACGCTGGGACACTGGTGCATCTATCTTCTGTCCCTTATTATAGGGCTTCTTGAGGGCGCAGAAGCCCGAGGCATCCCACATTGAATTCGTGGAATCTTATTCCATGGGCATGTATCTGAGGTTTTCCTCAGCTTCCCATGTTTAACACAGGGTATGCCGCAAGTTTAATGTCCAATAAAGATGGACCGGACATATCAGAGCACTAACTATAGTGGATCAGATGGGTGCAACCCCTGGAGGAAACACTATTGTTGGGGCCAATGTACGGTTGACTTCCTGGTTACTATTTAGGGAAATGGGGTATGAGGTGGCATGATCCCACATAGATTTGGCATCCCAGGTAAGAATCAGGATGGATGGTGGAGCGGTTGAATGAAGTGGATCGCGAAGGGGATGGAACCACTGTGAGGATGATGATGGTTTTAGGCTTGAGCCTTGAAGAGGCATCCTATGTATCATCGTGGTAGGGAATCAAATTCCATGTAGTTCATCTGATGTCGGTTTACCACCGATTGGGGCTTTTAACGGCTTTCCACTGGGTGGGGACTCAACGGCTTACCGCTGGATAAGAATTTCAATGTCTTACTGCTGAATAGGATAACAATGGATTACCACTTAATTGGATCATAATGGCTTACTGCTGAATAAGATCACAACAGCTTATCGTTGAATAGGGAATGAAAAGTGGAATACAGTTTAACGTCATGCAGGACGTGGACGGACCGACGTGAAGTTTTCGGGACCATTGGTTGTTGGGCTTGAACCTCAGGGGAGGCTTTCTACATACCCTGCCTTGGAAAGGATCAAAGTACACGTAGTTTGGGTGGTATTTGTGTGCAACGGCTTACCGCTAACTTGGGAAACAAAGGCTTACCACTGATTGGGGTCCATAGTTTAACATCATTCAGGACATGGAAAACTGATGTGAATATGGTCGAAGTGATCGAATGTTGCGCTTGAACCTTAGGGAGGCTTCCTACGTACCTTGTCTTGGTAAGGATCAAAGACCTCATAGTTTAGATGGTGTAATTTGGGGCTTACGCTCTGAGGCAGCCCAAGGTGTTGGTGAACCGACGTGATGGGGGTCAGGACAACCAATGGATGGTGGGCTTGAACCTCATGGAGGGTTCCTACGTACCTTTCCTTACCAAGGATCAAAGACCTCGTAGTTTAGGAGGGTCGGTGAACCGACATGAAGGAGGACCTGATGTCCCATGGGTGGTGGTCCTGAACCTCATGGAGGCTTCCTATGTACTCTTCCTTGGAAAAGATCAAAGTCCTCGTAGTTCATATGGTGTGGGGATTATACTCTAGGCTTACAAAGGTGTTGGTGAACCGACATGAAGGGGGTTGGGACAACCAATGGATGGTGGGCTTGAACCTCATGGAGGCTTCCTACGTACCTTGCCTTAGTAAGGATCAAAGACCTCGTAGTTTAGGAGGGTTGGTGAGTAGACGTGAAGGAGGACCTGGGGTCCCATGGTTGGTGGGATTGAACGTCGTGGAGGCTTCCTACATACTATTCCCTCGAAAATATGAATGTCCTTATAGTTCAGATGGTGTGGGGATTATACTCTAGGTTTCCCAAGGTAGGTTTCTGGGTTGGTTCTTGCTCTAAGCCCACGTGATTCATGATCGGTATGAGAAACAAAAGACAACAAAGACCTGACGATCACGTCATGAAAGGTGCATCCGTGGGAAGTAGAGTGGGGCTTACACGTGATCGCGGCCCAAAAATGAAACAGAGGCTTATGTGTGGTTAGCGGCCCGAAGAGGTTGGGACTTACTCTAGGATGGAGCACCGATAGAGACAAAGCCTAGCGGGAGAGGGATTTGGTACCGAATAAAAGAGGGTTCCAATGTCCATTTCCCCCTCCCCCTGGTCTTTGGGACCAAATAAGAAAGGAGGAGCACGGACACTACCTCTTGCAATAAAAGCTAGGGGCTTACACCGATATGGTAGCCCTTTCCCTGTGGACAAACCCCACTCTAATAAGGAGGACATCATCCCTTGTGTGGAAAGATCTCATCCTCCTGGAGACTAGTGGGTGTACATAATGTCCAAGGTGTGGGAACCCCACGTGCGAGGCATGGGGTGAGGTCACAGTTTAACATCATGTGTTGAGGACGATGGTGCTTGGCAGTTTAACATCATGCAGCTCGGATGACATGGGTTCACTCTGCACCCCTAGGACTTACATAACCGGTACCCTCTTCACCTTGGTGAAGAGAGGGGACAGGCAACGTCGTTGCTAGGGGTGTTATAGAGCGAACCATTAGGGGTCCATGTTAGCGTGGCTATGCGAAGAAGCAATATTCATTTGCGTGCCTATGAAAAGAAGGATGAGGTAAAGCAACGTGACGGGAAGTATAGTCCATGGGACTTCGAAATCACATCGTGCAAACATGGAGGGTCGCACAGGAAAAGGAATTGCAAAGCAGAGGGGTTCATAGGCAGGGGCATTTTGAAGCTCTGCTGCTCTGCATGGCAGAGGGTACTTTCGAATGGGTTTGCTTTGCGAATTGGGGTGCCTCAGCCTAAGAATAGGGTAGAGGTGCATATAAGAGGTGCTTCGCGAAGTGGTAAGGGATTCGCAGAGCATTTCATTGCAGTGCAAAGGTGACTCACGAAGCAAGGTACTGTGAAGAAATGTGCTCCATGAAGTACAGTGACCTCGCCTTAGCATGTGGATCAATTGTACAAGAAGGGTGTTTCACGAATCATAAATGCTCCGTGATGACCCAGGTCCCCTAGGGGATCCCCTTCCATCACGAAGGCCTTTAGGCTCCGCGAAAGTCATCCCTTTCAAAATATGGGGTCAAAACAAGGCAAAGGGAAGGCTCTTCGCAGAGCAGAAGTACCTCACATAGCTCATGGTTCGCAGAGCGGAAGGTTCTTCGCAATTTGGGAGCTAGAAAGTTGAAAGGTTGGATGACCCCCCCCCCCCCCCCCCCCCCCCCGTGGAATTGGGGGTAGGCCGGTATTTATAAGGTAGAGGCACCGCGATGTAGCGCTCTCTCGGTGCGAAGAGGGATTTGTTTTCTCCTCTGCGGGCTCGCAAACGTCAAATGCGTTCGCGGAGAATTACCACCTCCTTGCTTTGTGGCGAGTGTGGTGTGATTGGGGCTCCACAAATGGTCCTCACGACGCAGAACCTTAAGGCTTTCCGTTTCTTCATCCTCTTCTACCATTTTGGCACCAAAAAATTCCCCCCCTCAGACTTGGAGACATGGAGAAATCGAGGGTCGAAGTCTAATGGTCAATTTCCAAAATCCTCGGTCCTTCGCGAACATGTATCATGAAGAGGGCTCGTGAGGTGGATAAACGATGAGCAGGCCGAACGCGCCACGAAGCTCGGCGCAAAATGTATGTACCATGAAGCATCGAAGGTCGTCGCCTAGATAAATGGGAGATGACCTATATTTTGTCCTTTCACCTCTCCATGAATTTGTCTTCTTGCACTCTCAATTCGTTAAGGTCTGTGTACTTCGCGATTGCTCTCCATGAATCGGGTCTTCGCTTCGCAACGCACAGTGATTTTTTTACTCTGCAACAACGCTTTGCGATCTTGCACTTTAAGGCGTAGGTAGGACTCTGTGAAGAGGCTTCTCGAATTCTCTCTGTGAATGAGATTCGCGAACCAACCAGAAAATCGTCTACATTCTAAAAATGAATGGCTCATCAAGAAGATACCGAGGGGGTTCTTGCAGATGCTGCCCAGAGGGATGATATGGAAAAAAAATCTGTGTCTAGGAGAGTTAGTCCGGAGCCACTCTGACCATGATTCATTGGTGGCACTACTATCAGAGAGCCAGAAGAACTACCCACTATGTAAGAGGTTGCCTTTTTATGGCTTCAGGATGAAGGATGACATCTTCATCCCTGAGGAAAGTAGAGACGAAACATCATACTGGTTCAGGAGTACGTCGTACCAGTGCCAATGGTTCGGGTGGCTGACGGCCATTCCCGGTAAGACATCACACCTGTCATTGATGACTTCCTATACAACCACCTAAATAATTTCAATGGGAAGGCGTTTCAGCTAGAGACATCTCCTCCTCTATACCACATGATACTAAAGGAAGCTTTTAGGAACTCGAGGAAGGGGTAGTTTGAGGAATGGGACCCGTTCCAGGGTGACAACTTCATATAAGATTGGGCTGGGGCCTACTGGGTAGGAACCTCATGTGAGGAGTTTGGGGTTGAGCTGAGGAGAGTGGGTTTGTATGACGCATCTTGGGCCTCCCAATTCCACATATATCAACCGAAACAGCTAATGCCAGAGCTGTTGAGCAGGTTCTCGTTGAGGACCAATATCTTCCATGTACACCACGGGGATGTTGGTATTAGCTTGTGGGATGTCCACCAGATTTATAAGGTCCCGATAATGTGGGCTATGTATGATGGATTCCACCCAGTCATGAGCACGTGGGAGGATCTGGAGCAAATGTTGTGGCTGGAAATGGAATTGATGGAGCTGGTGTCGGAAATGACAAGAAAGAAGAGAGATATTTGCACTTTAAGCGGTGGTTCAAGCAGTTCTTGAATTTCCCGATAGACCAACAGTTTCCGATGAGGCCTCGGACTTGCCCGAAGGGGGCTCAACGGGGCAAGGAGCACTCGTACTGGTGGATCTTAGAGGACAACCAGTGGAAGACCTGAGGTTTTAGCGTCAGCACTGAGCAGCAGCCAATAGTCAGGCTGGTGGCATTTATCACAGCTCTTGTATGTGGTTGGATCCTACCAGTGAGGGATACCAACAATAGAGTACGCCCAAGCACATTTATCATGGCGCCCATGTTGGCGACAGGAGGGCGGGTCAACCTAAAAATTCTAATGCTCGCCAAACTTTATAAGTTGTTGTGCCATATCAGCGAGGGGAAGAGGCCGAAGAGGGTATGTGGGTCATTCAACCTGTTGTATGGGTGGATAGTGGCACATATCAGGGGGTTTATGAATACCTGAACCCTATCTCTCCTCAAGGCTCGAACTTCCACCCATAAATCCTGAACATCGCAGGGAGATTTCTGGCCAAGTTGACCTTACCGTTTATATTGAACTGGGTGTGGAAGGCGGAAGAGTTCAATTTTCACCTATTTCCATTTGCGATGGGGGTAATCACTGATGATAGCTAGGGAACTGAAGAGCACCAAGCATATTTCTTGGACTATCAAGGTGGAGTCTTGGTGGAAATGGTGGATCGTGAGCCCCTTTGTGAGCCGTACTCCCCACACCGGTTTTCAAGGCCATTTAGGTGCATGCAGAGACTTACCCTGCAGGTCAATTTGGAGGTGAGCCACAAGGAACACCCATGTGTGATGAGGTAGATGTGGCGCATGTTCACACGAGAATACGGGAAGATGCGGAATGAACTGCCTCCACCTACCGCTGTCTTTGGGATAGTGAAAGAGTATGCCATAAGTTTGGAGGCGGCTTATTCAAGGGAGATGCTGAAGCAACCGACCATTTAGGTCGGTGATGGTGAACCTCCCCAACCTTGGGGTTGGCGCCGGAAGGCAGCAATGGCATACCCTGGTGGCGGGGCTGCCGTGACGGTGAGGCCCGCACCAGTTGAGGGTGAGGTAGCATCCATAGATCCAGTAATGGTAGTGGACCTGGCAGTTCTAGAAGAATAGATCCATCCAGAGGGGAGTCCGCCAAGAGGATTCTGCAGGATACCCACCCAGGCTCCGGGGAAGAGGCTATGCCATATCGACATATCGGAGAATGTTGTCTTCCTGGAGTCCTGGGACATATGGGAAGTCAACAGGAAATTCCTTGGCCCCACCAAGGAATGGAAGCACCTAAACCATCTTGGGATAGATTTACTGGGTATAGGTCCTATCCGAGCCGGCTTTGCAGTGCCCCATGAGGAGGCGGAGGGGTACCTATTAGAGCTAGAAAACGTTTTTCATTCTCGGGGTGTCCCTCATCCAATGATGGACCATGTCAAGGTGCTATTGGACCGCACTACTACCCCGTATTTGTTGGCTGCTGATTTAAGAGAGCACTTCCCTCTACCGGAAGAATCATAAAATTTCTCCTGGGTAGATAACGCCGGGAGAGGGAGCCTGTTGGAGGAGGGAGAAGTTTGACATCAAGACTCAGATCTTGAAGTGTTAGTAGAGGCCCTGGAGGTAAAAAATCTGAAACCACCTTCTCTGAGACTTTCTTTGAAGTTATTCCAGACTCCTTGTTAACATCTGAACTGTTCAAGAGAGTCCTATATATAGAACATGTTCTCATCCCTTAGTGGATGATTATGCGAGACCTTCGAGATCTACCCCTTCCACTGCATATATTACTGCGTCTATCGGGGCTAGGATACCTAAGGAAAACCCTCAGGAGTTTTAAGACCTTCCGACCATATACGGGGGGCCACACTTTAGGGTCCCTATGACATTATCCCAAGAACGAGACCATGAATTAGATCTCTATAAGTCCCCTCTACCAATTTTATAATTGTTATCCCCTAACCATGTTTAATGATGTCTATGTCCCTTTTTGGAGCATACAGTTCTATAAATGGTGTGGTCTGCCTTGGAGAGGTTGGTTGGGGCTTCTTGTGGCGTCCTTCTCGGGGGAATGTCGATGATCGTGGAGGCAGAGCACCAAACCGACCAAGCGGCGGCACTTTAGATCACTGGTGGGACCATCAGTGGAGCTGAATCTGAGATCATTGAGGTATTATACAATGATAAGGATCAATCAGATAGTCCATGTCCCTCCATGCCCGATAAAACACCAGACGTGGACCTTGTTGAAGAGATCATGGGGGTGTTCCCCATGTATGAGCCTGCCAATCACATCGACTGGGACGAGACAGCCTCTGACAAAGAGGATAGAAAGACAGTCTATCACCGATCATGGAAGTTGATCAAGCGATTCATTGATGAAACCCCCAAGAACTATGGTTGGATGATATGGATAGACTTATCTCACGACTGTGCGAACTGTGTGTTGGGGGAGTGGATGCCCAGTGTCCCCACATGCTCGTCTGAGATCTTATGGAAGAAATGATTCTGGAGTATGACCATGGCCTCGGTGTGGGATGGCAGTGGAGTAAAGAGATAAACATCAAGAGGCTCCAGGAGGTTGAAGATGAGGTTCAATGGCTACAGTCCTGGGTGGATGAGCATTCTGCTTCGCTTGGCACGCAATCAAAGCTCGTATCTCGGCTGAAAGTCCAGCTGGCGGAGGCCAAAGAGGGAATGAAGTGATCCTCTGAGGAGACGACTGTCATGCATACCAATGTAGAGTGGGCCCATATTTTGGCCGATGAATTGCGCATCATCGCTGCCGAGGAGGAGCGGGAGCTGAATAGGTGGCAGCAACTCCTGGACGCCACCGGCCAGAGGGTGTCGGAGCTGCTACACTCTTTTGATGAGGTTAACCCATCCATGGGGGGAAACGAACCTCAGGTACTGTAATGTTTACTAACCCTCAAATGTACTTTCATGATTTGATCATTTGATTCCATAGCCTATACAATTTTCCTTATTTTTATTGGTTTATTTTATTCTTTTGATATTCATGGAGAATCCAGCGATCATTCCATAAGCTCACATGGGTCGATCTCGATGTGAGAAACCAGGGATGACCACCCTATCACCCCATCCAAATGTAGAAGTGCAAACCAATATTCGGGCATCTAGGGTTTGAAAAATCGGCCCGAATTTCTGGGAGGAAATGGGAGTGTTCTTACTAGAGAATGAAGATCTCAGAACAACCGAATTATCGTTTTCCTAGTGTGCTCTTGTGCATGAACAGGGTAATGCCAAGGGTGCTAGAATCAATCCAAACAGACGGGAATGGAAGTTGTGAATCATGATACCCAAGATTTGGCACACTATGGGGGTGTCATGACAATAAATAATAACTTTTTACCGCATTCGAAACACAGTATCCATATTGTGTTAGCCTGGAATGGGGATAGAAAATGAGGGCTGACCGTTAACCACATTCTAAACATGGGGCCTGACTCAAAATGTCACCAATTAGCCTTCCGGAACATTGGTCCAGAACAATAGGCAAGCCATAGGCGGAGCATCCATACTATTTGGGGGTTCCCTTAGACATGAAAGAGAATGAAGGTCCGAATAAGGGGCTTGTAAAGCGTGGAATGGGGAGTGATCGTTTTTTCGAATAGAATCCAACACTCTTGAAATTATGCCACCATGGTGGAAGAACATTAGATGGGTGCATCAGTATGATCATAGATCATTCCTACTTTTAGACAGGACCTCTCTGATGAGGGATTTTTCACTTCCCAATGTCATCGTGGGGAATCCCGAACTTGTCCAGGGAAAAGCTGCAGTTACACAGTTCCCCACAAGGGGTCAGGCCAGGGGGCTGGAAATGAGTAGGAACATGATTTATGATTCCTAGGGTTGGACCTGAGGTGAAATGTCTAGGTGTCTCTACTTATCCCATGAGAATGGTAATCAAGCCATACGTAGTTTTAAGGGACGACACAATAAGGTACCAGTTCCATGGATAAAAGGGGTGTGCGGGTGTGGCCCTTACACTAAAATAAGCGGTATTTGATGTATCTTGTTTATCCTTTATGGTGAATGTTTTTTTTTTGAAGTGACAAACCTATGATAGAAAGTCCCAGTATCACCACAAGAATAAAGTTGTATGCCGGCATTGACAAATGGTATGGCGTGTGACCGATACCAAACATTGTTTCCCCTTGAGTGAGGACATCACGATGCAGTGCTGTTTTTCGTCGTGTGGCCAGGATGATAACGTCACAGTTTAGGGTCATGTGATGGTACTAGGCGTGCATTTTAACATCATGCAGAATATACGTAGTAGAGATGGGGATAAAGGGAGAATGTGCATGGTGTAATAAAACATACCCTACGTGAATTAGGACATAATCCCATACCACACCGTATGTGATTTCATGAAGGAAACCTTGGGAAAATGGGCCAAAATAGAGGTAAAGGGGTAAGTGGCAGGAGAAACTAGCTCTAATTGAGCTGGACCCAAAAATGAGATGTCTGGGTGTTCCAATATATCTCATGAGGATGGGAATCAAGCCACACGTAGTTCTAAAAGTGATCTTAGTTTATGGTCTTAGATCTTGGACCATGGAGAAGGGAAGTCGATGTAGAGCCTCGAATGATGGATTTATTGCGGCTTTTTCCTCCTAACGTGCAAATGCGCACTGAGGGATAGTGTCAAGAGTGTCAAAATACCACTTGGACATGATGGGGTGGACAATTATTTGAATCATGTAACCAACATTAAAGGATTAAAGGGGATGGGATGATGATGGAGGATGATTGTTGACGGTGTTCGAAACATATCATCCATATCATGTTAGCCTGTAATGATGAAAAACAAATGAGTGTCAGCCACTGACCATATTCGAAACGTGGGAATTGTATCGATTTGTTTTCTAAAACCCTAGAGGACATTGGACCGTGATGTTAGAAGAGCCCTTGGGCCTAGAATTCATGCCATTTGGGGGACCCTTCAGATGTGGAATATTATGGAAGCCCAAATTAAGGGGAACACAAAGCCAGAAAAATGAGATAAAGCATGTCCACATAACATGGGACATGTATCGATTTGTTGTCTAAAACCCTAGAGGTCGTTGGCCCATGATGGTTGGAGAGCCCTTGGGCCTAGAATCCATGCCATTTGGGGGTCCCATCAGATGTGGAAGATTATGGAATCCCAAATGAAGTGGAACACAATGCCTGAAAAATGGGAGAAAGCATGTCCACTTAACGTGGGACTTGTATCAATTTATTGTCTAAAACCCTAGAGGAGGTTAACCCGTGATGGTAGGAGAGCCCTTGGGCCTATAATCCATGCCATTTGGGGGTCCCTTAGGATGTGGAAGATTATGGAAGCCCAAATTAATGGGAACACAAAGCCTAAAAATGGGAGAAAGCATGTCAACATAAATTTTGACACTCCAAACGCTGAACCAAAGAACTCTTAGACATATTGGTGCATCGCCGACGAGGGTCGAAGAGGGTGATCAACTTGAGAGTAACCAATTTTAATGGATGAGTATTGAATATAGGGATACAGAACTCCCAGGAGGGACAGGTACGTGGTGTGGTCATTACAAACCCAACGTGAATGAGGACATAGTCCCATACCACACCATATACTCCCTCCCCGGGAAAGGGTAGGCCAAGGGGCCAAGGTGAAAGGGAGATTTTTGAGAGATGTGGATGGACCTAAAGTCTATACGTTCGGGTGGTCCTATGTATCCCATGATGATGGGAATCAAGCCAGACGTAGTTCTTGAAGGGAGTAATGTGTAGTTTATCATCATACAGTAAGGACGCAAATGGGTAAGATACCCCACATACAGGAGGCATACGGTGTTGTGAATAACCCGACGTGGATCAGGAAATAATCACATACCACACCATACACTCCGGGTAAGAACTTGGGTCAGGGCCCAAGAAGGCCAAGAGGCTAGAAAAGGATGGAGGCCTGAGGCTCGGCCTCGGTCAGAAAGGCCCGATCAGTTAGCAGTTTAACGTCTTGTGGTGAGGATGACTAGATAAAGTATCTCATATAGGGATTTGTATGGCACGACGAGTAACTAGACATGAATAAAGACATAATCCCCTACCACACCGCACAATCCCATAAGAACTTGGGAGGGGCCTGAGAAGTCCAAGGGGCCAGAAAAGGCTGGGGGCCTGAGGTTGGGCCTCGGTTGGAAAGGCCCGACCAGTTTTTAGTTTAACGTCTTATAGTGAAGACGATTGGAAATGGTATCTCATCTGGGGATGTTTATGGAATGGCAAGTAACCCAATGTGAATGCGGAAATAATCCCATACCACACCGCACAATCCCATAAGAACTTGGGCTGGGGTCCGAGATGGCCAAGGGGCCAGAAATGGCCAAGGGGCCGGGAAAGGCCAAGGGGCCTGAGGCTGGGCCTCGGTCGAAAAGGCCCGACCAGATTACAGTTTAATTTCTTGCAGTGAGAACAAGGAAAGTGGTAAGGTATCCCAAATAGGGGAGGTGTACGGCACAGCGAGTAACCCAAAATGAATGAAGACATAATCCCATACCACACCGTACAATCCCATAAGAACTTGGGCCGGGTCCCAAGAAGGCCAAGGGGCTGGAAAAGGCCAAGGGGCCTAAGGCCGAGCATTTCGACAAATGGTAGACATACGACGTATTGTGTGATTACCACCTCATCACAGCTCCAAAGTCCACATGAGAAGTGCTCAGTGTGAGAAACAAGGAGCCGGATTCGTCTCTCCCTGCTATATATGAGTCTAGTGGTTGCCATTTCCCAAAGGGAGTTCGTCCCTTGGATATACAATGGGGAAGAATGAACCACGACACTCAATGTTTGAGACATCTTGGGGTGGTCTTGATGACAAAGGATAGTTGTTGACTATGTTTGAAACATAGAATCCTTATAGTGACCTGGAATGGAAACAACAAATGAGCATCGACCGCTGACCATATTTGCAACGCGGGACTTGTGGAAATTTTTTACTTGATATCCTCGAGGGTGTTGTCCCGAAGTGTTAGGAGATCCATTGCACCTAGAATACCTTCTGTCTGAGGGCCCTTCTGGATGGGATGGATGATGGAGTCCCAGTCAAAGGAGTGGGTGAAGCATAGTTGTACCCAAACATTTTAAATTCAAGCAGAGCGGTAAAAGAGGCGGACACCTCTAGGGAGTGGGACGTACAACAGAATCGAGATGAGATCAACATGGATTGAGGAAAAAACCTACACCGCACCGTATATCTTGACCCAAGGGGAGATTCTGGTTTTTGGGCTGGGCTAACAGACAAAATTTCGGGGCGTTCCTACATATCCCATAAGGATGGGAAAGAAAGCTGTATGTAGTTCTTGAAGGCCATGTAGTTTAGCATCATGCGGTGAGGACTTGGGAGGATAGAGGAATGGAGAGTGGGCACATGGTGTAACTTTTATAATCCTAACATGATTGGGTCTAAGGAAGCCTACACCATATCATGCAAGGATCCTCTGAGATAACTAAACCTAGGGGTATGGTTAAATATAAGAGTTTGGGGGCTTGGCTCAAGACAAAACACTTGATCATTCCTACGTATCCCATGAGGATGGTAATCGAGACACACATAGTTCTTGAAGATACAGTTTAACATCATGATGGACGATGCATAGTTTAAAGTCATGAAGTACTGGACAATTTGAGGTCATGTTGGACCATCATGCTCCGGCAAAGTATTTCTTGAGGAACTTGGCATTGGTGGGAGGAGTTATACGCTCACCATCCATGGTCACCAGGGAGTATGCACCATTGGGGTAAACCCTGTGAATTATGTAAGGCCCTACCCATTTGGGCTCCAACTTGGGTTGTTTACTGCCAGAGATCATTGGTGTCTGGAGGTCCAATACCAAGTCGGCTTGTAGGAAAGAGCAGAGACTAACCTTCTTATTGAGGCTCTAGATATCTTATTCTAATTCCTTTCCATATTGTGTAGGGCACGAAGCCTATTCTCATCAAGTGCTTCCAATTCAGCCCAATGAATTTTGGATACCTTATCTAGTGCCTGCTAGTCATAGTCCACTGTACGTAATGAAGGAAACTAGATCTCGATGGGCTGGACAGCCTCGGCTCCATACACCAAGGAATTTGGGGTTGCCTGGGAAGAATTATGAGTCGTCGTCCGATAGGACCAGAAGGAATTGGGAAACTTGTCCGAACAACTCTTCTTGTTCTCACCAACTATTTTATGCAAGATGTTATAGAGGGTCTTGTTGAATGCCTAGATCTTCCCATTTTCTTGCACGTGGTAGCAGGAGGTATGGTTAGAACGGATGTTTTACTTGGCGTACAACTTCTTCAACTTAGCTGCACGGAAGTTGGTGTTGTTATCGGTGAGGACGGCGTGAGGGACTCCGAACTGGTAGATGATATTGGAGCTCACAAAGTTGATGATAGAAAGGTCCCTTACCTCCTTGAGCGGAACTGCTTCTACCCACTTGGAAAATAAATCTGTTGTGGTCTGGATGAACCTGCACTGGTGTGTTGTCACCAGTGGATATGGTCTCACGACGTCAAGTCCCCACACCGCAAATGGCCAAGAGTACATGGTTAAGTGGAGAGGTTTTGTAGGCCAATGCAAGAATTTAGCATGAATTTGGAATTTGTGACATCTCTTGGATAAATCTATGCAATCATTGTTCATAGAGGGCCAGAATTATCCCAGTCTCTGGATCTGATGGGAAAATTTCGGCCTAGTCTGGTGTGCCCCACAGGAACCGGCATAAATCTCCTACATGACCTAATAAATCTCAACTATTTGGATGCAATGGAGGATAACACCATCAAAACCATGATTGTAGAGGATCTTCTCAAGATGGGGACCACTATGGAGGGTAAACTGCAATGCGCGATGTCGGATTCTCTCACGCTAGGCCCGATCAGCCGAGAGGTAACCATTTTGGAGAAACTCAACAAAGGGGGCTCTCCAGTCAGGGGTCACTTCAACCACTACATTTGAGGAACCTGGGGGTCCTGATGTGGAGGCTCTGATGGTAATATGTCTTACTCATAGGCCATCATCATCATCTAGGGTGATGGGAGTAATGACTCTCCGATGTTTCACTTGTATAATCAGATCACCCTGCTCGGGTTCTGAAAGTGATGCCTCCAGGCCAGCTAGGGAATTGTCTTGACTGTTCTGAGATCGAGGTACATGATTAACTTCCGGCCGAGATGGAAACTGGGCCATTAGTTGGAGTGTGTGCTCTAACAATGGTACGACCTCTTGCTTTCGGACAACGTAGTCACTGTTGATCTGCTTGATGACCAGTTCAGAATCCCCTTTCACATGGAAACGAGCCACATAGATCATACATCATGGATTCATTCATCATAATAATTTAATACATGGTTAAGGAATTTTTAATAAATACATTTAAGTCTCTAATAAATAAGTATATGTGTATAAAGGTGAATACCCTTGACAGAAAAATGGGTACGGTATTCACTACATAATTGTATTGACATGGAAAATTGTGGTGAAATTTTGGCAGCATAACAGTGTTACTTAAAAATTAATAAAAATTGTAGATGAGAGAGAAAAGGACCTCTAATAATTTAGACATAAAATGGGTATTAATGGGTACATGTTAAGACAAGTTATAAATTTATTAAATGGAAATAGAATGCATAAGTTTATATAGAAACTTGAATAAAGAAGAGATGGTGAGGATCACTTACAGAATGTCATCATAGTAACGACTTAGGTATGGGTCAAAATAAGGGAGGATAAATTATAACTCATTAAAATAAAATCAATTGGATAATAATGATATGATTATAAATGAATGAAAATATAACCAATTAAAATTAGAAGAACTAATTTCAAAGAAGGTGCTTGAATTTGAAAAAAAAGGGATGAAGGTCCCTTACTTGAGTGTCTGACTTCAAAATATTGGGAGGGGATTATTGAGAGCATCGGTATTCCTTAGGAGGACTCTAGAGAGTGGATATAATAGTATGGTCATGATAAAAAGAGTTTTAGTGAATAGAAATGGGATCTTTGGTGGGTTTATTTAGGAAAAGAGGGGGATTTCTTTATTATTTTGGTTTTGGACTCTATATAATAAAATATCCAAAACCACAAACCAAATCCATGGTTTTTTCTAATGGTTTCGGAAAAATGGTAGTTTTTCATTATTTTATATGGCAAAGGTCTGAACTTATTAAAATAATTCTTTTGCTTATATGGATGTGATTCAGAATCTTAAAGAAAGGATTTTAAAACATTAAAATATATTATAATATTTGAAGGATTAATAATGGCTTTACAAAATAAATCAAATAAAATTAAAATCAAATTATATTGAAGGTAAAAATATATTTGGTCATTTATCTGATTTATAGTAATTATTAAATCATTTTTCAGTCATTGTGATTTCATAAAACACAAAGTATATTTATACGGTATTTAATTTTTACTCAAAAATTCAATCATCATAGAAAATTATGAAAAAATCCCCATTGCGTAATTTATACATTATGTTTCCAAAAAACATATTCATCTTATCTAAATAATTTTCTAAATATGTGAATTTTTACTTTTAAAATAAAATTTTCATTTATTAAGAAATGATAGGTTTTTTATAATAAGAGCTTTCGAACCCTTATAAAAATTACATTTCAATTCATAAAAATTATATGATCTTTTATATTTGTTAAAAAAATTAAAATATTATTTATTTAAAAAATACATTAATTAATAATTTCTTTAATTGAATTTTAATATTAACTAAAAATATAATTTGTGCTTTATCATATCAAAATAGAAATCATTTACATAGTAACAATAATAGGATGTAAATATATTCATTATTCTATAAAAAAGTACATATTCATATTTATTGGTTCTTGATGTATATCCATTTAATAAACTAGAATACACTCTAAGATTAAGGTTTGTGATGGTGGGAATTTAAGGGGGTAGTTTTGGGGAACATGGTCTGGGATGTGATCTTGATGTGTGTTATCATCTCCTGTAAATGATTTCTCTCATACTTAAGTTGTTGGATCTCAGCTTAGGGTTTTTTAGGGTAAAAGGACATAAATTCTATCTCCCTCAAAATATTTAATAAATGGGTTTCATAGGGTATGATCCTACTGGTTGAGGTAATCACATCCTTTGCCTGTGTGAATTGGATTTGTTAAAATCATGCATTTACACTAATCACTTGATCACTATTCAACATCTATATTATCAATGGTAAATATACTTAATGGTCTATTAAATCCAATAGGATATAATAAAAAAATAATAACATGTGTTTTCTATAACCATATATCATGATGAGACATTTAAATAAATCAAAAAGGGGGAATTTTATTTATAACAGTTCATGAAGTTATAATATTCTTCACCTTAAGAAATTTCAGCCCAGAAATTTTCATTTCCCATAATAAAATAGATGAGGGTAACTCTGCTTCATCACCTACACAAGTTACCATGTTGATTCTTCAAAATTTTAGTTTTTCCACAGCACTTTGAAAGGTTTCAATGACTTATTTCAATGAACATTTTCCCTACAATATAATATCTTCGATGGAATATCCTCAGAGGTTTGGTCATTCTAAAAATTGTACCACCAATGGATTAATTACATGTGTGGTGTCTGGTATGTACTTACTCGAGAGGGATACATGTAATACATCATGTACTTGAGATAGTTTTTGTGGGAGTTCAAGTCAATAGGCTACCACTCTAATGCCAACAAAAATTTCAAAGAGGTCAATATATCTTGGAATAATCTTTCCCTTCTTCCCAAATCTCATCACAAACACTCCTATAATAGTAAGGAATGGATCCTCATTCCCCTAGCCCCGTCATCTCTCTCTGTCGCCTAACTCTTGTGGTATATATGGTTTCTCCATGAAACCCTTCCCAATGATGCCACCATTGCTCGTGAGTATCGATTTCCTTCTGCGTTCATCTTCATGTCTTATTTCTTCCTCCTCTTACTTCCTTTTCTCCATGTCTCGTTCTGAGTTCCTCTCTGTGACCCTCATGCTTTGGTTTTGGGTCACCATTGGCATCTATGTTGTGGAGGGAATTGTCGATATTTCCTCCCAACCATGTTGGCCTAACCCATAACCATTTTCCCCATCTATAGTTAGTGTGATGGTGTGGATGAAGGATTTTGTATTGTAGCGAGGGATTAGAGGTGAAGTCTCACAGCATCATGCCCTTTTCTGATCAACCTACCCCCATATGATTCTTATCTCACCTTTCTTTCCTAAACCATCGTGTTGTACTCCAATCCAGTAGGGCGCGGTGGTGTAGTGGGAGGATCGGGACGGTTTTTATTGATTCTTAGGGTGGAAGATCTTGAGTTTGTGTTTTCCTCCTGTTTTTTGGATCTTTCGTTTTTCTCCTATAGGTTGCTTTGGGTTTCTTTACAGGTTTTTTTCAGTGTTCGTCTATATTTTGTGTAGGATCCATTAATTTATTTGGCATGTGATGATTGAAATTTCTCTTGGGATGATTAGTGGTGATGAAAGGAATTGTATTTTTTTTTGATTCGAAGGTGAAAGAGTGATATGTCAATGGTGAGGTTGAGGTTTCTTCGGTGTTGGTTATTTGAATATCTGGTTATACGTCCCCTTCCATTTAGATGGTTTTTAGTTTTCAACAATTATGGTGAAGATATTTTCTGATGGGTTCTAATTTCTGATGAAGTGATGATGAATAAGGGTTGATTGTTAATTAGGGAGTGCGAGTCGAGGTGGATCATGGTTGTTGTGTGTGATTTTTTGGATGATGAACTTGATTTTTTGAATTTGAGTTTTGAATTTGAAATTTTATTTTTTGAGCTGGATCTTGAATGAAGGTAATGTTTTTTGTGTTTTAAATTTGGTATCCCATTTGTGAGGTTCCCACTCAGCCATAAAGTGGTTTATTCAGAAACTAGGAAAAAGGATTAGAGGAAATATCATCACTTTCTTCCATAATGATATGTGGAGGAATACCATGTCCCCAACATCAAACTCTAGGTCTCATCAGCGATTGTCAACATAACTCTTTTATCGACTCTGAATCCTTGATGTACTATTTAATGGTCTTAAACTTTTACACCATTTTAGGACCTAGCAGTTTTCGTTCCCAAAATTTATCCCAACATTCAAGTGTTCTACACCTCTTCCCATAAAGGGCTTCAATGTGATTCATTTGGATTTTTTCAGTAGAAACTGTTGTTGTATGATAACTCCAAAAGAGGTATATGTTAGCCACATCCTACTTTAAATTTTATAAAACATGGTCACAACATGTCTTCCAAAGTCTGAATAGTTTTCTCATATTGGAAATCAGTTTAAGGATAATAGGACATACTTAAGTTTAGCTCAGTTTTTAGAGTTTCTTGGAGATTTTTATAAAACATGGAGGTGAATCTCAGATCTCAATTAGATACAATCAATAGCGGTACTCCATGAAGCCTTAACACTTATCTGATGTATATTTGTTTAAGTTTATCCAATGATAATACCTATGAAATAGAAATAAAGTGAGTTTTTTATAAAAAATCTACAACAACCCATATGAAATTTTTTCCAATGTAAATCCTAGAAATTTCTGTGAAAAATTACATGGTGATGTTCTCTTATTTCCATGTTTCTATGGGTAATGGTTTCACCATCCCCTTAGACTTTATCCTTTCATCCTTCTTATGTTGTAATACCAAGCACTTTGATGTATATTCAGCGATGTCATTCTTCATATTTACCCACCAATAATGATAATGAATATCTTGATACATTGTCAAGCTTTCTGGGTAAATAGAGAATGTTTAACTCGTGCATCATCCAATATTTCATTCCTTAACTCAGTATTTGATGGAACACATAGTCTTGACCTAAATCTCACAATTCTTTATTTAATAATTTAAATCTATATGTACTTCCCCTTTCATAGGTCTTCCATCTTCTTCTGAATTTCCATATCATTTATTTGATAATCCTTTAACCCTTCCAAAATAGATAGTTGACCAATAATTTATGAAAGGATTGATGATATGACTTCCTTTATAATTCTCATGTCCATCCTTTATAGGTCTAAGAAGATTGTATCCTTCTCAATTCTAATCATTAATAATGATACAGGATCCTTTATACTTAGAGAATCTACCACTTTATTATCTTTAACAAGATGGTAGTGGATTGATCAGTCGTAGTCCTTGATCATCTCTAAACATCTTTTTTTTCTTATATTCATCTCTTTTTATGTGAATAAATACTTGAGGATTTTGTGATATATATATATATATATCACATTTCTCCCCATAGAAATAATGTCACCATATTTTCAATGATTTGATCAGAGCTTCCAAATCTAGATCATGCATGGGATTATTTTTCTCATTAACTTTCAACTACCTTTATGCATAGGCTATGATATTGTTATCCTGTATTAACACGCTACACAATACCTTCTTCAAGGAATCACTGAATAGTATGAAGGTTTATCTACTTATGGGTAGTATGATTATAGGAATAGTGATGAGCCTCCTTTTTAAATTCATAATTCTCTCTTCCCATTCATCATTCCAAGAAAACAAGACTCCCTTCTGTGTTATCTTGGTAAAAGGGTTTTACAATCATGATAAATTTCTCACAAATTGGTGATAATACCCAGAAAACCCAACTAAACTATAGAAATCTGTCATAGATTTTGGCCTTGTCCATCCTTGAATTACTCAATTATTTGATTGTTCCACTGATATCCCATTTCTTGTGATTATATACCCCAAGAATGAGACTTCCTTCAACCCAAACTCACATTTTTTGTTCTTTCTATAAATCTTCTCCTTTCATAGGGTCTTTAGGACAGTTCTCAGATACTCATCATGCTCTTTATTTATTTGGGATTATATAATAATATCATCTATAAATACTAACTTTTTTTGATTTAATATCTAAATACTATGTTCATCAAGTCCATTAAGATTTTTAGAGCATTAGTGAGTCTAAATGGAATTACTATGAACTCATATTGATCGTACCTTGTATGAAAATTTGTATTTGGGATATCCTCCATATTTACACTTGATAATATCCCAATTGAAGATCCACATTGGAGATGTGTTTTTCGCCACATATATGATCAAACAAGTTATCAATATGAGGTCTATGGTAATTTTTATTTATCATGATATTTTTTAGCTCATGATAATCAATGAAAAGGCTCTTTGACCCATCCTTATTCTTGACTATGAGGATAGGTGCACCCTATGGTGAAGCACTTGGGTATATGAATTATTTATCTAGATTATACTATAGTTGTTTATTTAGCTCCTCATTGTTCGACAAAGTACATCATATATTGATTATTAGATAATGGAAACACCCTAGGTAAAATATTTATTGAAAATTAAACCTATCAGCTATGAGGAGGACCATGAAATGCCTCATCAAACATGTCAGTGTATTCCAGTAAAATAAGCATGTATTCAATGATTATTATTTCCATAGACTCAATATTTTGATCTAGATAATATTTCTCATAGGTAAATAATATCTATTATTGAGATTATGGTGATAAACTAGATTCATCCTCCTCCCTTCACTTTTATATAATCAGGGGTCTATTCGAAATACAGAGAGTGATTTTTTCTCAAGGAAATTAATGTCAGCTCTATATAGGGAAATCCAATCGATGACCATAATTGCATAAATTCTACCAAATTTAGTATGACAAGGTTCTCTATGAAGTTAATACCACAAATTTGGGATGATTTATATAATTGGGATTCAATTATTTACCAATTTTATTTTTTCACTAATAGAACCAATTCCATGATTTTTGGTCGTATTTGAATATTTATACTAAACTTTCATGATATTAAGGAATATGTAGAACATGAATCAAAAAGTAAATTCACTATTCTTGAATCAATAATTAGTACACAAATCACCACTTCATTTTCAGGATCCACCTCAGTGGTTTTGATGGAAAAATTCTCACCCTTTCTACCTTGGAGGTTGTGGGTTGTATTCACAAACCCTTCGCTTAGGGAATTGGTTTGAAAAGTGCTCGAGTTACTTGTAGTTGATTTAATAAACAATGAATTGATAGTTTACTAGAGTATTCCTTTACTCTATCTCATTAGCGGGTTTCTAATGTCAGTAATTTCGAGCTAGGTTTCTTTCCTTCCCACACCTAATGAATTTCTTTATTACCCATAGGCAATTTCCGAGGATCTTCTAACTACACCTCTGACAAGTGAGATTTTGAAATTTCTAAGAACCTTTAGATTTCCCCATAGAACCACCAGAATATAATTCCACTTTATTATTTTTATCCCCATGATACCCTTCAGATTCTTAGATATTCATTTTGACTTTAAGGGAACATGAGACAATTTCTTCATAGCTATCAAAGTCACAAATCCTCGAGACTTTTCATAGACATGGTTTTAGCCCACCAAATAAGCAGTCAACCTTGGATTTAGGGGTAATGATAATGTAAAAGGTGTATCATGCATGTATTGTGATGTTTTCCTCAAATTACCTAATATATTCATCATATTTTTTCTTGAGGGAAAAGAAATCCCTTTCCATTTTAAGTCAGAGAGTGTAAAGAAAATATTTATTGAAAAACATTTTTCTATAATTACTTCCACTCCATCACATAAATATCTTCCTCATTCTTCGTATTCTTGACCAAGGATGACCACTTATATGATTCTCCTTTCATACAAAAAACATCCAATAGGACCTTCTCTTGATCTAAACATTGATGGATGGATAATATCATCTCAGTGGATTTGGTTTATTTTTTTATGATTAAGGGATTGGATGGTCCATTGAATATAGAAGGCCTTTGTCACATGAAGCTCTCATTTGCAGTTAGTTGTCTCTTAGGGGTTCTGGAACTCTTCATGATCTAGTTTTATATTCTAAACCTTAGTTAACTAAGATAGTATCATCAAAAAGTTCATGATTCCTACTCCCATCATGTTGGGAATCTTGTTGGGGTAGTCGTTACATTCCCATCACATCAATTGTTTACCTGATTTATCATATTTAGGACCATTTTCTAAAATAAAGGGAAATCAGGGATGATTATTTTTGAACTGTTAAACACATAAAGTGTAATCCAATTAAATTAAATGTAAAACTTATACATTAAATTTATTTACTTAAATTATGAATATCTAGGCTTTAATCTATGTTATCCATGATCTATTTCCTAAAATATATTATTATAGTCATTTTTTGTTCCCTTAATAATGGTTCATAAGGAGATTATGAATTTACAAAAGCATATCCCTCAGGAGTGTCAAACCAGGTGCAAGTAAGGCCCATTGATGTGTACCAGGTTACCCCAATTTAGGCCTATAACACCTTGTCAAAGTTTTTACTCCATGGTAAATCTATACAAGAACTATGTCTTCTTGAAGTATCTAGATAAGGACTTATTTTCTTGATAAATTTTTACTCTATAATAACCAAAATTTTGGGATACTTTATTATATATATTATTATCCATAAGTCTTTCACTAGAGTTTTCTAATCTTAATCCCAAAAATAACTAAACCTTTCCTTGGATACCAACTATAACAACCATTCCCTTTATTTCACATTAATACATGACTCATTAGATAATATTAAACATAATAAAATATGGATGATTGATAAGTATAGTTTGTTTGGGAATTAGGTACATTACATAACAATTTAAAACATGGAAAAAAACATCTTTATTGAAAACTTCCTTAACAAGTTAAATATACTCCTTCGAACTTAAAACTTCATGCGACAACTTGGGGACATAAATAAGAAAGGGTTGATCTATAAAGATCAGTGAAGGAATAAAATGGATTAAGTGATATATTTTAGATAATAGTTATATCAAAAAGGAATAAAGGGAACATGAATAAAAAGGCATGATATATCATGATAATCATAACATGGGAAATGTGAAAAAAAACATAAAACACTGAATTATAAAAATAGGTCAAGGATAAACCCACCAAGACATTATGGTAGAAATAGTCCCATAAATGAATCATGTTCACTACATTTTCCAATGTGACATATCATGATACTAAATATTAACCAATGAATTGAAGCACTATCTAGGTGCATCGATCATATTCATTTCATTATCATGACTAAGTGTGCCACATATATCATAAAACATGGATTCATTAATCATAATAAATTATTCCATGGTAAAGTAATGTGGAATAAATAAATTTAGTTACCAAATAAATAATTATATATTCATAAATTTTAAAACCCTTAATATAAAAATTGGTATGGTATTTACTACACAATTGTTTTGGCTTGAAAAATCATGGTGAAATTTATGTTGCATGATAGTGTTACATAAAAATTCATAAAAAATTTGGTGAGATAGAAATGGGTATATCCTCATTTTTATATCAAATTTAAATTATTAGTTATGTGTAATTATTCATTACAAATTTAGGAAATGGAAATAGAATACATATGTTCATAATGAACCTTGAATAATGAAGAGAAGGTGAGGATCCTTTATGGAATTCCGGCATTATAACAACTTAGGTAAGGTTCCAAATGAGGCATGATAAAGGATCCCTCCTCAAAATAACATCAATTGGATAGTAATGGAGACATTATAAATGAATTAAAATATGACCAATTGAAATTAAAAGTACCAATTTCAAACAAGGTTCCAGAATTTGAAAGGAGGATAGGATGGTACCTTAATTCAGTGTGTGACTTCAAAAGCATTGGAGAGGCTTCTTGAGATCATGTGGAGCCTTAGTAAGAGTCTAGAAAGTAAAGAGTATAGTATGGTTGTGATCCATGTATTTCCACTAAAGAGAAATGGGATATTTGCTGGGTTTGTATAGGAAAATAGGGGAATTTCCTTATTATTTAGGCTTTGGACTCTACATAATAAAATAACCAAAACCACAAACCATATCATAGTTTTTTACCATGGTTTCTTCCAAATGGGAGATTTTTTATTATTTTATAAGTAAAAGGGTATAAATTATTAAAATAATACCCTTGATTTTGTGGAGGTGAGTCACCCTTTTAAAGAAAGGATTTTAAAACCTAAGAATGTATTATAAGTTTTGGAGGATTCATAGTGGCTTTAAAAAATAAATAAAATAAAAATAAAATCACATTTTATTAAATATAAAACATATATTTGGTCATCTATCCCATTTATATTAATTATTACATCATTTAAGGGTCATTATGATGTCATAAAACATAAAGTATATTTACACGGGATTAAATTTTACCTGAAAATTCTAATCTCTTAGAAAATTATGAAAAATTAAACATTGGATAATTTCAAAGTTATGATTCGAAAAATAATGTTAATTTTATCTAAATAATTTTCTAAACATGTGAAATTTAACTTTTAAAATAAAATTGACATTTATTAAGAAATGATTGGTTTTTTATTATAACAGTTTTTGAATGCTTATATAAAATTACATTATATATCCTAAAAAATGTATATTATTTTATATTTTATAAAAAAATATATAAAATATTATTTATTTTAATAATATATTAACTCATAAATTCGTTAATTTAATTTCAATATAAACTAAAAATACAGTTTTGGATTTATCATATCAAAATAAAAAACATTTACAAAGTAACAATAGTAGGATAAAAATATATTAATTAGTCTATATAAGAAGTACATATTAATATTTATAAGTTCTTGATACATATCCCTTTAATACACTAGAAAAAAGTTAAGAGTAAGGTGTGTGATGGTGGGACATTCATGGGGCATTTCAGTGAACATGGTTTAGGTCATGATCTCAGTGAGCTGGAACTTATCCCATATACAGGTTCACTCATGCTTAAGTTATTTGATATCATCTTGTGATTGGTCAATGGAAACGACCATAAATGATATTTCCCTTTAAATCTTTGATAAATGGGATTCATAGGGTATGATCCTACTGGTTGAGGCCATCACTTCCTTTTTCTATGTCAATTGAATTTGTTAAAACCCTATATTTATATTATTAATATGATCACTATTCAATGACTATATAATCAATGATAAATATAATTAATGGTTTATTATATACAATATGATATAATAAAACAAAATAAGTTCATGTGTTTTCTATAACCATATTTCTTGATGATATTTAAATAAATAAAAATGGTGAATTTCATTTATAATAGTCCAAGTCGTTACAATCTTCCCCCCTTAAGAAATTTCACCCTCAAAATTTTCATTTCCCACACTAAAATAGATGAGGGTAACTATACTTCATCACCTCATCTAGTTCCCATATTTCTTCTTCAAACTTTTGGTTTCTCAAAAAAACTTTGACGAGGTGCATTGTATAATTTCACAGAACTTTTTCACTAGGATCTAACATCATCACTTGATTCACTTCATAGGAAAGGTCATTCTCGAACTGTACCAAATATGGATGGATTACATGTGATTAGTTTATTATGTACTTCCTCAAGAGGGATACATGGAGTACATAATGTACTTGAGATAAGTTTGGTGGGATTGTTAGTCGATAGGCCACCACTCTTATGTGATCAAGGATATCAAAGGGTTTGATTTATCTTGGAATAATATTTCCCATATTCCCAAATCTCATCACATTCTTCCATGGAGATATATGGATAAATACCATGTCACCAATATCAAACTCTAGGTCTCATTGACGATTTTCAGCATATCTCATCTATCAAATCTGAGCATCCTTAATGTGGTTCTGAATGGTCTTAACCTTTTCCATCATTTCCTTGACTATTTCAAGACCTATAATTTTTTATTCCCTACCTTCATTCCAACATGTAGGTGTTCATCAGCTCTTCCCATAAAGGGATTCATAGGGATCCATCTGGATTCTTGAGTGGAAACTTTTGTTGTATGAGAAATCAAATAGAGGAATTTTATGGTCTCATCCTCCTTTGATATTCATAAAACATGCTCGTAACATTTCATCAAATGTCCAAATAGTTTGATTAAATTTTCCATAAGTTTGAGGATGATAGGTTATACTGATGTTCAGCTCATTTTATATATTATGTTGGAGAATTTTCCATAAATTGGATGTGAATCTTATATCTTGATCAAATACAATTGATAGTGGTACTCCATGTAGCCTTACCACTTATCTGACGTTTATCCATGCAAGTTGATCCAATGATAATTTTTCTCTAATTACGATAAAGTGGGTTGTATTTGTAAAAATATTCACAACAACCCATATTTAAATGTTTCTCCTAGATGTATTCCAAAGTCCAGTGACAAAGTCTCTGGTGATGTTCTCCCATTTCCATATTGGTATGGGTAACAGTTCCATCATCTACATATTCTTCTATCTTTAAACCTTAACATTATAGAATAGCAGGAACAATGATGTGTATTCAGTATTATTATTCATTATATTGTCCCACTAATAGTGCTCATAGAGATCTTGATACATCTTTGTGCTCCCTAGGTGAATGGATAATGTTGAACTTTGTGCATCACCCAATAGTTAATTCCATAACTCAGTATTTGATAGAACACATAGTCTTGAACCAAATCTTATAATTCCATATTTATCAATTTTAAACTGTAATAAATTCTCTTTTCTCATGTATTCCACCTTCTAAATTTCCACATCATTTCATTGATCATCCTTTAAATTTTTGGAAAGGGACTGTTGAGTAATCATTTGTGAAAGGATTAATGGTGTTCTTTCCTTTATGACTCAAATGTACATCCTTTGAAAGTCTAAGAAGATTGGATCCTTCTAAATTATCATCATTGATAAAGATGAAAGATAATTTCTACTTAGATCATCCTCATCTTTATTAGATTTACTAGGATGGTACTAGATTGAGAAGTCATATTCCTTGATCATCTCTAACCATCTTAGTTGGCCTGTATTCATCTCTTTTTATGTGAATATATACTTGAGGATTTTTTATCTTTATATATCTCACACTTATCCCCATAGAGATAATGATTCCATATTTTCAATGAAAATATCACATCTTCTAACTCTATATCATGCATGGGATAGCTTTTCACATGAATTTTCAAATTCCTTGAAGCATAGTCTATGAAATTGTTATTATGCGTTAACATATATCCCAATACATTCTTCTAATCATCAATGAATACTAAAAAGGGTTCTCCACTTGTGGGTTGTGTGAGAATAGGCATAGTGAAGAGCCTCCATTTTAACTCCATGAATCTTTTTTCATATTTATAATTCCAAGAAAATTTTACTCCCTTATGAGTTATCTTGGTAATTGGATTTGACAATAATGATAAATTTCTCACAAATCAGAAATAATACCCATCCAACCCAAGGAAACTATGGATACCTATGATATATTTTTTCCTCATCCATTACTTAATTGCATTCGTCTTTGAAGGTACCATAGATATCCTATTTCTTGTGATGATATTGCCCAAGAAAGTGGCTTCCTTCAACCATAATTCATATTTTCAATACTTTTAATAAATATTATCCTTTCATAGGGTCTTTAGCACTATCCTAAATTGCTCCTCATGATCCTCCTTGATTTTAGACTATATTATAATATTATCTATAAATAGTACCACAAATTTTGTGAGGTAATATCTAAAGACTCTATTCATCAAGTCCATGAATATTGTTGGAGCATTAGTGGGTATGAGTGGCATGACTATGAACTCGTAGTGATTGTACCTTCCATGAAAAGAGGTCTAGGGGATATCTTCCTTCCTCACTCTTACTTGATAATATCCCGACCGAAGATCCACCTTGGAGAATTATTATGCTCTATATATCTGATAAAACAAGTTGTCAGTCCGAGACAGAGGGTAATTATTTTTTATCATGATCTTGTTGAGCTCACAATAATCAATGCAAAAGTTAATTGACACATCCTTCTTCTTGGGGAAGAGGACCGGTGCACCCCATATTGAAGCACTTGGGAATATGAATCCTTTTTCCATATTCCCCTATAGTTTTTTATTCAGCTCCTAAAGTTCACAACAACCATTTTATATGAATTCTTGGATAATGGAAATTCCCAAGGAATAATCACAATTAAAAATTCAACCTCTCGGCTAAGAGGAATACTATAAAATTCCTTGGTAATCACATCAGCATATTCCCTTACAATAGGAATGTTTTTAAGGATGGTTCTTTCTTTATAATTAATCATTTTATCTGGATACACTTTCTTATAGTAAAATAATATCAATGATTGAGATTCTAGTACTAAATAAGATTCATTCTCCTCCTTTCACTTGTATAGAATTTGAGGTCGATTCACAATAAAGAGAGTGTTTTACTTCTTATGACAATTTATGTTTTCTCTATATAGGGAAATCCAATCCATAACCATAATTTCATAAAATTATACCAAATTCCACCCAAGGTAGTATGAAAGGTTTCTCTGGGTGTTTCAGTCCACAAAATTTGACAGGGGATGAGTTATATACTTGGCATGAAATAATTTACCCATTTTCTATTTTCACCGACATATCTACTTCCATGGTTTGTGGTGGTATTTGAATATTTCCACAACACTTTTGAGATATTAAGGAATGCATAGAACTAGAATCAAAAAAATAAATTTTCTATTCTTGAATGAATAACTAGGGAACCAATCACCACTACATTTTCTAGATCCACCTTGATGGTTGTGATAGAAACAGATTTCCCTTGCTACCATAGAGGTTGTTGGTTGTCTCAAAAAATCATTTTCATATGTAATTGGTTTGCAAAGTGGAATGGTTTATTTCTGTTTAAGTAATGATTAATACGTTTAGGGTTGACTGGAGAATTCGTCTCCTCCATCGCATTAGAGATTTTATCCTATTAGAAATTGCAAGCTAGTTGTCCATCCTTCACACACCTAAAGCATTTTTTTTGTTCCTCTTAGGCAATTTATGGGGTTCTTATTTCTGCACCTTTGACAAGTGTGATTTTAAAATTTCTTATCACTATTCTATTTCTCCATCGGTCTTCCAAAATTTAATACCACTTTACGCTTCTTATCACCATGACACCCTTGAGATTTTCCAATCTTCATTTTTAATTTTAGGGAATATTGGACTATTTTTTCACAACTATTAAAGTCACAAATACCTGGGAATTTTCAATGACTTGGTTTTATCCCACAAAAGAAGCGATAAACCTTGAATTTTGGGGTAATGAAAAAGATCGAGGTGTATTGTGCAAGTCTTTTGATGTCTTCCTTATACACCTCGAGAGATTATTCATCTTTTTTCTTGAGGGTAAGAAAATCCCCTTCCATTTTATGTCAGAGAGTGTGAGGAAAATATTTATTGGAAAACATTTTCCATAATTCCTTCCACTACATCACATTGACCTCTTCCTAAAGATTCATATTCTTGGTCAAGGACCACCACTGATTAGATTATTCATCCATATAATAAATAGCCAATAAAACAGTCTCTTTCTCATAACATTTATGGATAGAGAGTATCTTCTCAGTGGAGTTGATCAATTTTTATATGTTTAAGGGATCCAATGATCCATTTAAATTAGGAAACCAGTGTCATATAAATCTCCCGAATGTGGATTGTTCTCTATTAGTGGGTGTTGGGTGCTCTTATTGATCTAGGTTTCTATTAATAACATGAGTTATCTAAGTGAGTATCATTATAATGTGTGTAATTCCTACTCCAATTAGGTTGGTCACCTCATTAGAATAATTCTTCACATTACTCGTCACATCGATTTTTTAACTAATTCCCCCTATTTCCAACCATTGGATACAATAAACAGAAAATTTGGGTTGATTATTTTTAAACTATTAAACACATAAAGAGGAATCCAATTACATTAAAGGTACAAATTATAAATTACAATTATTTCCTTAACTTATGAATATCTCAGATTCAATCTATGTTATAAATAATCTTTTCGTATCATATATTATTATGGGAATGTTTTATTACCTCAATAATTGTTTGTAATAATATTATGAATTTACCAAATCATATCCCCTAGGATTTTCAAACTATGTGCACAGTAATGATCATTATCGTGAACCAGGTTACCCTAAGTCAGGACAAGTATGCCTTATCCAAGTGACTACTCCTAGGTACATTTGTTCTAGAACCACATCCACTTGAAGTATCCACACAAGGATGTATTTTCTTGATAAACCACTTACTCTATAGTAACCAAAATTTAGTGATATTTTCTTATAATTATTCTTATCCCTAAGGCTTTTTCTAGTGCTTTCTAATCCTAATCCCAAGAATAAATAATCTTTTTCTCTAATACAAACTATAAAAACCATTCTCTTTATTTCATATTAATACATGATTTATTAAAAAATATTACACTTAATAAAACCTGGATGATAAATAAGTCTAGTGTATTTGGTAATTAGGTACATTACATAACAATTTAAAACATAAAAAACAACATCTTTATTAAAATCATCCTTAACTTGCTCAAAATACTCATCCGAACTTGAAGCAGCATAGGATAACCTGGGGACATACATAAGAAAGGAGTGATCTATAAATATTAGTAAGGGAATAAATAGGGAATATGTTATACATGTTAGAAAATAGGCATATCAATTAGGAATTAAATGAACATGAAAAATAAGGCATGATATGACATGATAATAATAACATGGGAAATGTGGAAACAACTTAAAACACTAAATCATAAACACAAGTAAAGGCTAAACCAGACAATCCATCATGGTGGAAAAATTAACATAAATAAATAAAGTTCACTCCCTATCCCAATTTGATATATCATGATACTAAATATTACCCAATGCATTGGAGCATTATCTAGGCACACCCATCATATTAATTTCATTCTCATGCTTAAGTGTTCCACATATATCACACAACATAGATTCATTCCACATAATAATTTCCTTAAAGATCAAGGAATGTGGAATAAATAAATTTAAGTCCCACAAAAATAAGTATGTTTTCATAAAGATTAATATTATTGATTGAAAAATGGGTATGGTATTCACTGTATAATTGTTTTGGCATGGAAAATCACGGTGAAATTTTCGTAGAATAATAGTGTTACTCAAAAATTAATAAAACTGATTGATGAGAGAGAAATTGGTCTCTCAATATTTGGAAATTAAATTGGAAGTAATATGGACATTCAAATACATGTTCTAACTTTACTAAATGGAAATATAATTTATATGTTCATAAAGAAACTAGAATAAAGAAGAGAACGGGAGGATCCCTTACGGAATTTTAACTTAGTAATGGCTTTGGTAAGGGTACAAATGATGGTTGTTAAATGATCCATAATTAAAATAATATAAATTTTATAGTAAGGATATTATTATAAATTAATGAAAATATAACCAATTTAAATTAAAAAAACTCCTTTCAAAGAAGGTTATTGAATTTCAAAAGAGGAGAGCAAGCTCCCCTACTTGAGTGTGTGACTTAAAAATATTAGGAGGGGCTAATTGAGATATTAGGGAACCTTGGGAGGATAAAAGAGAGTGGATATAAGATTATTGTCATTCCCCAAGAAGGTTTAGTGAAGATAAATGGGATCTTTGTTGGGTTTATATAGGAAAAGAGGGACATTTCTTTATTATTTAGGTTTTGGACTCTACATAATAAAATATCCAAAACGACGAACCAAACCATGGGTTTATCCCATGTTTTATACCAAATGGGAGTTATTGTTACTATTTTATAAGTAAATATTCTGAAATTATTAAAATAATTCCATTTCTTATGTGGAGGTGAGTCACACTCTTAAAGAAAGAATCTTAAAATCCTAAAATATATTATAAGTTTTAGAGGATTTATAATGGATTTAAAAAATAAATCAACTAACTTAAAATAAAATTATATTAAATTGAAACCCTATATTTTGTTGTTTATCCCATTTATTGTAATTATTACATCATTTTTGGTTCATTATTATATTGAAATACACAAAGTATATTTATATGATATTTAATTTTTACCCAAAAATTTGATTGTCTTAAGAAATTTTAAAAGAATAGCCATTGGATAATTTTGATGTTATGATTATAAAAATAATATTCATTTTATCTAAATGATTTTATAAATATATGAATTTTCAATTATAAAATAATATCAATATTTATTAAGAAATGTTGGGTTTTTGACAATAACAGTTTTTGAACAATTATAAAAATTACATTTGACTTCATAAAAATTATATGATAATTTTTATTTGAAAAAAAATTATTTTAGATATTATTTATTTATAAAATACATAAAATTATAAATTCATTAATTTAATTTGAATATTAACTAAAAATATAATTTTTTCTTTATCATATCAAAATAAAAATCATTTACAAATTAACAATAATAGGTTAAAAATATATTAATTATTATATAAAAAAGTAAATATTCATATTACTAGGGTCTTGATATATATCACTTTAATAAACTAGAAAATTCAATAACAGTAATGTGAAAGATAGTGAGACTTTCATGGGGTTGTTCGGCGAACATGCTTTGGGTCCTAATCTCGACGATCTTGAACTTCTTCCATAAATAGTTTCACTCAAGATTACTTTTTTGGATATATGCTTGGGCTTGGTCAAGGAGAAACCCCATAAATGTTATCTTAATGCTAAGATCTAATAAATGGGCTTCATAGGGTATGATCCTACTGGTTGAGGTCATCACTTCCTTTGTTTGTGTCAATTGGATTTGTTAAAATCGTATATTAATATTAATCACATGATCATTGTTCAAAAACTATATTATCAATGGTAAAGATACATAATGGTTTTTTAAATACAATAGGATATAATAAAAAAAGAATTTAATTTTTTCTATAACCATATATCATGATAATACATTTAAATAAATCTAAAAGGGGAATTTTTTTATAATAGTTCGGGTCATCATATCATTTATGCATGAACAATTGTATGATTTTACTTTTGTGTTCATGCAGATTAGCTAGTGTTGATGAGAGATTCTTCAATGTGGTAGTATATTGATTCTTTTTTGTTAGAATCTATATTTAGATGAAATCTTGGTATCAATCATGTAGAGTTTTATTTCATATTCATTATTTAGAATAGGATGTTTTATTTTTGTGAGTTTATACATGTTTTATTATTTTATGTTGTATTATAGTGCTGTATAAAATTATTTCATGATATAAATTCCATGACAGTTTAATTTTTTATTCAGTATTTTTATTCTGGATGGATTTTCAATATTAGCATATTTTATGTTTTATTCATATGAAATTTCTCTCATTGGGTTTTTGGATACCTAAATGATAATCTCTAACCCTTTTCCTAATGAAGGTGGGATTATAAAGATAAATTTAATATAAGTTATGATGTGGATAATTATTATTTTAGAGTTATTTTAGTTTTTTGAGTTAGGCTCATTATAAGTTTTAGTTCAAGAAAATCAGGGAAATAATTTTTGTGGTATTATAAAGGATATGAGAGAAAAGTAGGTATCAGGGAAGTGATGCCTATTTATAATTTTTTTATTTAGACATGATAAAATTATCAAAAATACTTTTTCAAAATCATCACTCTTAATTAAATAATTACTTATTTAAATAAATTACTAAAATGGATTAATTTTTTTCATATTAATTCTCACTCTTCATTGATGGCACCGATTCGAGAACCAATCATATTAAAATTGTTATTTATTCAATAATGAAAAAAATAATTCCTCTAGAAGTATCCATAAATGTTCAAATAAGCTTTGAATACAATTATTTATATCTCAGATACTAAAGAGAGAATCAAGAACTTTATGACATTTATCTTAATCATATGTAAAAATCACCTACTATAACTCTCAAGAAACTTAGGATATGTGAGAGGATTCTCTGTAATTATATCTCTATGTTGTAAGAAGATAATTTGACAAATTAATTCTATTACAAACAAATGCGACATATTTTTTCTTTTATACTTGGTTTAAAATTAATATAATTTCACAAAGGCCATTACTTTTAATTAAATCCAAAAGAAGACCCCATGTCACTTCTTAAAAAATAATAAAATAAACATTAGTATTTAAGAGACATTTTCATCTAATATAAATTCTTAGATAAATAATTATTATTTATTTTAAGTTATATTAAAAATATGTATCTCATACCATTTACATTGTCAGAATTATCTAATTATTTTTTTGTACATTTAAGAATAAAATATTTATGTACTTTCAATAAACTAAATATATCCACTTATATTATAAATAAATAATTATTATATTAATTCATCTCATATATATATATGTGTGTGTGTGTGTGTGTGTGTTATATATATAATTATTGTGTTATTAAATAAGAGATAAAAAATAAAACAAGTTATTCTTGACTGGAATAACTTTTGGTTCCATTTTGATCAATATAACATGAATAAATATCATTTAATAGACCAAGAATAACTTTTTTCTTAATGTTAGATTCAACAGAATCTACTGAGCATATTAATTCACATAGAATGTGACCCACTAAGAACCTTTCTTAGTTTCAATAGGTTTAACCCAAGGCAAAAAACAATATTTAGTAACCCATCATTCCCCTATATAGAAAATGATATTCATAGAAATAACAATGAAAACCTTCCTATGAATTCTACTATATAATAATATCACTTTGTCATAAAATATTTCATCAATAAGGATGCTTACATGTGTCATTATCATTTATAATTGATTTATTTTTCTTTGATATACTGATATTAACTTGTCTATAAGGTAACATGGTCCTGCATTTTATTCAAACACTTGCATCTCAATCAAAGTGGCATGAAACGACCCCGAGGACCCTCATGGGTAGGCAGTGAGACAATTGTTCCACCCTAAGACCACCTTGATTGGATAGGAGTTGGAGATTATAACCAAGAAGCTGCAAATATACATGAGAGGACTTAGATTATAATAACATATAATAGATATGCAATGTAATACATGAATAATAACAAAAAACTACATTTAATATAAATCACCAACTTAACTATATAATAATTGATTCATAGTCAACAACTATAAAAAAATCACCTACAAGTAACCCCAACAGATAATCAAAACACATGACAGTAATTTACTATATAAAACAAATATAAAATGAAACATCACGCACTCATTGCAGTGAATATTTGGAAGATCCATCATATACCACCATAAATAGAGGACTCTTTGGGAGAAATTCCTCTTGACAACAACCACCAAGTATGACTATACATCACCAAGTACCAAAACCAACTATTTTTGTCTAGGACCATGACCAATGAGACGATCTATGAGCTGTGTTTCATATAAAAAACAAAACATGTGTGAGCACAAGTCCAATGTATGAAAATGTAAAAATATACCCAATATATTTCCCCAAAACCTAAATAAAAGACGATACAATAAGTCAGTTCAAAAACCAAGTTTATGGAATTAGAAAGAAACCCATTGGCACTAAATATACTACAAAATTAAGAAAATAATGAGTGAGGTGGAAATGCAAAAAACTCCATAGCTCAACTCTATAAATGATCATATCTCACATGTAATCATAGATACATAGGGAATTAAATTTTTTACCATTCCAAAAGAAAACAAAATTGTCTTAAGTCGTACCACAAAGGAAACAAAGGATATAAAGGGAATCATCCACATCTCAGATTCACTAAAGAATCACACCGAATGGAGGCTTTATAAATAATCATCAAGCCTATAGTACCTAAACTATTTTACATATTTCACTCTGCATCATTCCGTTGTTACAACTATAAGGGGTTACCCACACCTTGCTGAGGAGAGTGTCAGTCGTGAAGGTTATTGACCCCTATAGAGGACCCAAATCCCGATGTGTTTAGTTTGCATTAACCAAGAGGGTTATATACCACATGAGTAGAGGAACCATGCCCCACCATTACATGAGGGTTATTTACTCACCTAAACTCATAGAGAAACCATGCTTTGTTGATAAGATGCTACCATGAGGGTTACCAACCCAGTGGAAACTTTGATCCTCTATCCATAAATTTTTTCATATATATAAAGTATTAAAACTCCAACCACTCAATTTTATTTGAAATAAACCTCATAATATGGACTACTATGAACCATCATATTTTACATGAAAAAATCTATGGATATACTACACATATTTATAATTATGATACATGGGTGAGAAAATATATAAATTATCATAGGTTGTTTATTATACAATATATTATTCATGAATCCATGATGTGTTGGCCTAGAAAGTATTCATTATGAATTTTTAGAAATATAAATCAAATAGAATTGACCTTCACAGTGTTTCCAGTATGGTGCATGATGTGTTGTACTTGGTGCTTCACTAAGCATGTACTACGGGTACACAAAGTCAATCCCCTATGAAGTACATGATATATAATTTTTTTACATTATGAGTAAACTATTTAAGTTAGTCATTATATTCACTAGATACATTATGAGTTGATGGCCTAAATACACCTCGTCCAATTTATTACTCACAAAACATTTTAGTCTAGTTGGATACTCACCATGTACATAAAGTATAAACTAAAGATATGTAACACAAAATTTATTTTATTTGCATTAGATTCACGCAGTATGTGATATTTATAATGATGTGTAACCCTAGAGACACAAAAATGAGATAAATAGTGTATTCCCTAGAGAACTAAACATCATGTAGTCAGTATTTCAAGATAGAGAATGTTTGTCGTCTATTATACCACTCTACATCCACTATCTTTGTCACATCCTTTTGTGTCACCTATCTCTAACACCTTAGGGGACTTAATCATACCTATCTAAGGGTTTCTCTTGTTGTATAAAACTATCACATCTAGTTTTCACTGTATTTTTTATTGAGTGGCTCCTTAAACCACGTTATTTTTTAATAATTAAATGGTTCTATTTGTATTATTTCATTTAAGAGACCCAATTATTTTTATTGTGTGTTAATTAAAGTGTGATTAACTTTGGTTTGATCATAATATTTATTTACATTAAATATATTTTAAATTTAACCTTTGTATTGTTCGTAGCATGTTCTATAGGTTTCATATAGTGTTCCCTGGTAATAGAATTTTTTTGAGACCATAAAATATCATTTTTAATGTTTTTTTACAATTACAATGTATCCAAATCATGTATCCAATTTCAACACATAATCTAATTCACCTAGATATTCTACCACATAGTCGATTCAGGTAGATGATTTTCCAAAATTAGTTACCTTATATATTGAGACCATATCTTAGTAAAAAGAATTCCAAATTGAGTTATTATTATTTTTCTATAAATATATAAAAAGTATCTATATCTAATTAGAATAAATAAAATTATAAATTGATCATTCTCATGTACTAAACTAGGTATAAATAATGGTATTTTTTAGTCTTAATTCTATAATTTTCCAGAACTAATTTACTATTGTATTTTAATGATAATTTAAGATTTAGAAGACTGATTAAAGTGATTCTTGATTCTATGGAAAGATATTGAAATTTTATAAATATAATTGAATTGGTGAAAA
Source organism: Viscum album (assembly GCA_963277665.1). Classification (NCBI taxonomy): domain Eukaryota; kingdom Viridiplantae; phylum Streptophyta; class Magnoliopsida; order Santalales; family Viscaceae; genus Viscum; species Viscum album. The sequence continues at coordinate 2,015,755,415 of OY728157.1, forward strand.
ATAGGATTCTTTAATTTTGAAGGTATGTTTGAAATTTTTTAAGTTAGGTTTTTTTTCAAATTTTATGAATCTCATACATGAGTAATTTGCCAATGTGAGCAATTCTCCATCATAAATAGCTTATGTGGATTCAGATATGTAAAATGCCATATATGGTGAGATTTTTATATATAGTGAAAAATATATATGTGAAAATCCCACACAGGTATTTTCCTATGTGGTTCTATGAATTTCTATAGGATATTTTAAACCTCAGAAATATGCCATGTTTTATGTAATATTCCACATTTCAATTTGTTGCATAATTATTACTGATATAATTAGTATTTTGTTTGTTATAAAATTAATTATTAATTATTTAGAATCTATGTGAATAGGTTTTATGTTTTTCATATTTAATTAAACATGATTCATATGTAATTAATCATGTGTTGATATTTACACTAAAATTTTGGGAATTGAAATATTCAAATTCAAATCTTATAAAATATAAAGGGTTGGCCTCAATTATTTTTAAGAATTATTAAAAGGATATTAATGATATTTATTTACTATGGTATTAATTTTTCTAGATTTTGGGTAGAAATAACTAAAGGAATCAATGAATCATTTTTTGGTTGATTGTGTTTGTTGACAAAGAGGGTTTGTTTGTGGACCTAGAGGGTTTCCATAGTGATTTATCAAGTTCCAAAGATATTTTTGAAAACCTATGTTGAAAAATAACCATGAAAAATAATTTTTGATCTAGAGTCCGTACAAAAAAATAGATATAAGGTGGTTTGGAAACTTCTACGCAAGGAATGTTTCGGGATCAAAACGTCAAAAAATGGAAAAGGTATGATGTGTGAAAAAGATGAGGTTGTGCGAAAGAAACTATTGTTCCCAATGTTACATAAAATGGGGTTTTCTGCACTCAAAGAGGATCTTTCATGATATGTTTAATCTTCTACACAGATGTAATAGATTACTATAAATAAGAGGTGACCCCACTCCTTTGAGACAGCTTAATAATTAGAAGTAATCTAAGATCTGAATTGTGTAAGAATTTAAGTAAATGGAGTTCCATTATAGAATTAGAGTATGGGAAATATAATTATGTTTCACGTAAGATATGAGTTTCGTATAATATTTATGTTGATTTAAAAAGGTTTTTTGCCTCAAAATTGTAATATTTCATGCAAGGCATTAAAGTTGTGTGCAAGACGATGTAAGGGTTGCGCAAGAGATTTGTAGTTTCCCAATACATATGTGGTAAACATGAATTCATATGTGGATGAAAGTGGAACTTCAATATAGCATATATCTATAGTGTAGGATGCATTAATTATAGAAAATAACGGGAACTACATGTCTATAAAATGTGATTGGATCTTCTGAAGAAGTAGTGAGCACACTTCAGTTGAGAGAGTAGTGAGATTTCAATTGTGACTGGTTGTAAACTAGGTGGGATAGTGAGTCCAATTCGAAATTGTATTCAAAAGTGATATTTTAGTAGATTTGTTACATCATAAAATTTCCATTGTATACTCCTTGGACATATCCCAGTGAGGTTGAACCGAGTAAAAATTATTTTGTCTCATTTATTATTTAATTTTTTTTCATACTTTTCTATGGGAAAGAGAGAGAAGAGAGTTTTTTTTTACAATGAAATAAGATCAAAGTGGGTTGTTTTTTTAATATTTCATACCCTAATTCACCCCCCCCGGGAATCTAGCCCAGTGAACCTAACACAAGATAGTTTCACTATATATTTCTTAATTGTAATACAAGAGGTTTATGTTGACTTTCAGTAATATTTTTTCCATTTATAAAATATTTACATGTAAAATATAATCTAGAAAAAATTTATGGATAACTCTTAAGTAGTTCATTGAAAATTCATACTTGATTCTTCAATAAATAAAATAAATAATACAATAGTCATCAGATTTTAAATTTCAAGATCACAAAAAAACTCTATTCATATAGATTTGATAAAAACAGTGAAAGATACATGAGGTTGAGGATATTCTTTAAATTGTATAAGTGATTTATTTTTCTCATGATCAACTAATTCTCCCAATAAAAATAAAATCATTTGATTTTTTTCTCCTAGAGAATTAATTGACGTCTAAACTTTCATATTCTGAAGAATCCATCTGGTTATATGGTCTTTAATTCTTCCTATTATTCTTATTTTTGTATAATTGTAATAGGGTATACTTTTTAATAAAATGTAGTTAACTGGGTTTTTACTCCCAAAAAAATTAAGGCATTCAATTATGCCTCTCTGGGAAAAATTATTATTGTTTGAGTTGTGAATCTAGGTCCAAAAATGTAGGTCTATTTGGGTTTAACCCTCTTGGGTAAATGTATTTTTAATTAGGTTGTGACTATTTGTGTTAAAAAGATATTTTAATATTCCATTATATTGGTTATAGTGGGTGTCATCACTCTCAGTTCATGAGTGGTGTGAAGAGTGGATTATGACCATTTAGATCAGAACAACAATAAAATTATCATGCGTTCATTTTATATTTATTTTCCACAACATAAACATTAATAACTCTGCCATATAATTTAAATTTATTAATTATTTTTTAAAATTCCATTTCACCCCCTCTAGGCTATTCTTTCATCTCATCTTCAGACTAAAAATTTGTATGAGATCTAGACCCCAAACTCAATATATATATATATATATTCCTTTTTCTTGTTCTACAATTTTCTGACTTAACCATCAAGAGGATAATATCTTCTTTAATATGGATGGAATAAGATCAAACTATGGATAGATACCTAAAAACACTCCCCAATATAATAGTACTAATTATGACTAACTGAAATTTCATTTTTATTTTATTTTCAAAACCACTTCATGGATGAGTAGTAACATGCATACCAAGTGGAAACCAAAAATAAATTTTACTCCAATTAACATTTTAAAATTCAAAAAATTCCCAAAATATGAGGAATATCTTATATTTTGAAATAAATAGGAATGTGTATAGTCATGTTTTAGCATGTCAAACTACCCATGACATATAGAAAATTCTGTAAGGTAGGCATCTTGGTTTAGATAAAAATATTATAACTATGTTCTGTATATTAAGAGATAAATATTAATAATTTAAGATGGTTAATATGAAATTATCAATCAAATGTTTCAGAGATTCCTTATTATTGTAAATGGTATGTGTTATTTCGAATAGACTCTAAAATGAAATTATTATTGAAATAGTTCTTGTAAAAAATAATAAGAAGTGGCATCCTACAAATGTAGCTACAGATAAAAGTAAGGACTCTAAGGAATATACTCTTGATGATATTATTGCATAACTATTAAAATATGAGACAGATATTAATTTTTTTAAGAATTTAATTTAACTAATAAGGGAATTTATTTTAATTCAAATGTATATACTTATTGTTATGATTCTGAGTTATAGAGTATTGATAGGAATGATACAACCTAGTTTACAAAATATAGATATAGAAGGAAGAAAGGCTACTCTAAGAGATCTCAGAAATATTACCCTAAGGATGATCATAAGGAATATAAAAAGGTAATTTTATTTCTGATGATGCTCAAGAATTAATTTATTATGAGTATAGGAAAAGGGGAAACATCAAGCCTAATTACAGAATATTAAATGAGGAAACGAATAAGAGAAATAAATAAAAGAAGTTAAAGAATGTAATGTCTATCAGAAGGGGTTGTACTAAAGATTAAAGTACCACTGAGGAATATATTTCTAAAAAAGATGTTGCAAACTTGTGTTTAATGGATTCTTCAAATCAAGTAAGAAACTCTACTTATTATTCATTCTATAAATATGAATAAAAAACTGAATGTTGAGGATTTATTAAATAAGTTCATAGACTTGAATATAAAGAAAAAAAAAATCTTTGGTTTATAAAATAACATTAATATACAACATAAGGATGTTATTATAGACAGTGAAAATATCAAAAAAAAAATATCTAGGAGAAAGGAAATTATATTCATTCATATTTGTAAATTAATCAATAAAATATTAAAAATTACATTTCTAATAATAATTAATTGAAGAGAGAGGTTGATTTCATTTTTATGTTTTATAAAGTTAAAATAAGGTATTTTTATACTTTTCTAAAGAATAACGAACAACTTAAAATTGAAATTGAAAGTTTAGAGTAAAATTTTTCCATTTTTGTTCACATAAAAAAATCATAAATTGATGAGTTTTAATAAAATAATAAAATGATATCTATTACTGGTTATAATAAAAATTTACATAAGATGTGAAAAGATATTATTTGTTAAAATCACTAAAGGAAGTATATCTAATACTACATATTTTATATTTCAGGTAAAAGTTCATTATTCCAATGAGTATTATTTTGGATTTTCACAATATCTGGGAAATATTAAATCTTCTATTTATAAATCATTATCATCAATATTCCCTGTAAAAAAGTGTTTGAAATCTGTTTGGGTTCCTATAAATTCATTTTCCAATCCCACCAGAACCTAATTTTCAGGGCTGCTAAAAATTTCTCAATTATTTTTTGTAGGAAATATGTTTTGGGAGAATCAAAAAGGATGTTTAGTATATGGATAGTTAGCTTCGGTCAAGATCACTATAAACCTTAGGGTTTCTTAGGTGATGAATTTTCTCCAGATTGGTGGGTCACAGTAGATTTCAGCTTTGAAGGTTTGGCTATGAGATTGTGAGGATGTTACCATGACATCTTGGCACATGGTTGAGGATATAGGGTTCATGGCCTACGGTGATGTCTCCACTAGTGGGTGGCGGGTTTCTTCCCATTCTCCGGTGGTCCAGATCTGTATCATATCTAGTTGGATGTCAATGTTGGTGGTCTGAAGGAGTGAAATTAGGGTTCTTGCATCATCTCGGTCAGAGTGGTGGCCTTTGGTGGCAATTTGGCTTCTTCTATGGTGTCTCCTCATGGTGGATCTGATGCAGGGTAGGTGATGACTTTTGGCAGTGGGGTTTGATTATAAGTGAAAGGATATACAGTGGAGGCAATGTTGGCAAGGCACTGGCAGCTACAGTGTGCTTCGTCCTAGGTGGAGTGGTGGCCCATAGAGGTGATGGTTAGGTCTTGGATATGATTATGACTGTTTTGGCATCTAGTGTGGTGGGTTCAGGTTGGAAATTGTCTTCAACGACCGATCTGTTTTTTCATATCGGTGATTCTAGGATAATTTCTAGATCTTTCTTGTTGCATTGGATGCATAGTTCTTTGGTGGTTTTTCTTCAATTGATATAGTTTTGGTGATGGTGTTCTACGATGGATTTGGGTGGCGGAAGAGGTGTTTTCTTATTTAGGTTTTCCTTTCCTAGGTCGTTCAGTTTTGGTTTGATGTGTTGATCATCATCATTAGGACCTTGGGTCTCTTTTTTCTTAGATTTTGTGCCTTATAGCCTTAGAGTCTGTAATGGGTACTCCCTTAACCCATATCAAAAGGTAATGTTGTTTTTATTTTTGTTTTTTTAATAAATGGGTTGGTCCCCAACCTATTTAGATATGGATAGCAGATTCTGAAGACACATGACTGGTGATATTTTCAACTTTCTATTATTTAATTAATTTTATGGAGGTAAGGTTATGTTTGGTGATAATTATAAATAAATGGTAAATAGTTTTGGTGAGGTTATAATTTCATATTCTATTATTATTTATAAATTTTTTTATGGTTTGAAACATAATTTAATAAAAATTTCACTATTATTTTATGATGGAATTTTTACTAAATTTAAAAATGAAAAATGTGTTGGTTTTAAATATAAATCTTTTTTTATAAAATGGAAAATATAATATTTATTCAATTAATTTTGATTACTTATATGATAAAAATGTAAAATGTATATATGTTATACAGCTTGATAACATTTTTTGCAATATGAGGTAGAGACATGATAATTTCATGTTGATGTACAAGCTATCCAAGAACCAAACTATTCTGCATTTACCAGAACATAAAGTGGACCACACCTTTGTATGAGAGTCTTTCTTAAAAGTTAAACTATAAGAAATAAGTTTTCATTCAATTAAATATGTAAAAACTATATGTCATATTTATCTCATACAGTTAGATTTATTCAGTCCTATTAAACCTGCTAGATTAAGTGTTAAAATATATTTTTTTATTCAAGATTATTTTACAAGATACACATTGGATTACTTTATTACTCCTAAATTTTAAACATTATCAATGTCTATTAATTTTTTTAAATTGTTTCAAAACTAGAAATGATAAAAAATTAAATAAATTTTAAGTGATCAGGGGGGTGAATTCTAGAATCTATAATTTATCTAGTTTTTTAACAAAAATATAATTTTCACAATTTTTCATCCCTTATATACTAAAAAATGGAGTATTTTAAATGAAAAATAGAAGACTTTAATAAATGGATAGAACCATGATAAATGAGTTTTAAATGCCTAAATATTTCTAGGAAGAAGAAGTGAATACATCTTTTTATGACACTAATTTATTTATTTTAAGACCTTTGATGAAAAATAAAATGTATTATCTTTAGAAGAAAAGAAAAAAAAGAAATTTGTTATTTTAGAGTGTTTGGTTATTGAGTTTTCATTTTTAATACTGTGTATGCTTTAGATAAATTTGATGGAAAATCTGATGAAGTAGTTTTCATAGTATATTCAAATAATAGTAAGGAATATAGAGTATAAAATAAGAGAACCATGGTTGTTGAAGAATAAATTCATTATAAGTTTGATGAAAAGTATTTGAATAAAAGAGATGACTATATTGATAAAATAATGGAATAATTTAAAGAATTTAATTTTGAATAATGTCCACCAGATAACAATACACATATTGAGGGGGAGAATGTTTATTCTCAATTTGACCCTTTTCATGAAAAATCTTTGAAAATAATATAGATCATCCCGTGGATAATGTGATTTGTAATGTTGAATAAAATATTAAAAATAGAAAAAATATAATGAATGTTTTTTATTATCATGATTTTATTTCTTATTTTGTACCAAATAATATTAATAAAGCCTTAAATGAGGTCAATTGGATATTTTATATGCATGATAAATTAAATATGTTTAAAAGGAATAGTTTGTGGACTTTAGTTGATCCACCAAATGATTTTAATATTATGGGAGCATAGTTGATCTTTATAGATAAACATAAAGAATTTAAATATATATTTAAGAATAAAACCAAATTAGTTTATTTGGGATATATTAAGGAGTAAGGAATTTGTTTTGAATAATATTTTCAGCTATTTTTAGGTTAGAATAAATTTAGATATTACTAGCATATTCTTGTTTTCATCAATTAAAACTATTTCAAATGGATGTAAAAAAATATTTTCTAAATGGTTATATTTTATAATATGTATATGTTAGACAACCCCCAAGTTTGAAAAATTAATATCATTTTGATCATGTTTTTAAACTATCTAAGGCTTTATATGGTTTTAAATAATCTCCTTGAGCTTGGTATGAACAGTTAACTAATTTTCTTTTAAAAATTTGAGAATGGAAAATTTGACCCTACATTGTTTATTAAGAAGTGTTCTTAAATGAAATTTTAATTGTAAAAATTTATATTGATGATATTACATTTTTATATTCATATGAAAATAATTATAATGAATTTTTAGAATAGATGAATTCTGAATTTGATATGAGTATGATGGGGGAATTTGAATTTTTCCCTGGATTGAAATTTTTTAAAATAAATGGTGGATGTTTACTTAATAAATATCAATATAATGAAGATTTAGTTAATGAATTTGGTTTATAATCTTTTAAAATTTTAAATAATCCCTTGATTACTACCTGAAAATTATAGTTAGATAAATATAGAAAATCTATTAATATTAAAACCTATAGAGTCATGATCAGAAGTTTATTATATTTATATTTTTCTAGGAAAAGTTTAATGTTTACAGTTTTAATTTTTTCTAGATATCAAATTAATCGTAAGGAAATTTGTTTTATATTGATTATAATAATTATAATATATGTTAAATTTTCTTTTGATATTTGTTTATTTTACCCAAAAAAACTAACATTGGTTTTTTAAGTTATCTTGATTCAAATTTTAGATGATGTAAGATATATTAAAAGATCACTTCAAGATTGTTCCATTTATAGGGTAAATTTTTTTTCATGGGAATCAAAGGAAATAAATTATATTTCTCTTTAAATTATTGAATAAAAAAATATTGTTGATGCATTATGTTGTTCTAGGTATTTTTTGATTAGGAAAAAAGTTTTTGATTTTGGTTTTTATTCTGTTAAGATTCCTATTTTCTATGAAAACAATTTTGAGATATATTATTCTAAAAATACATTAAAAAAATATCTAACTAAGAACATTGGTGTTAAGTTTCATTTTTTGTAGACCATGTACAAAAAGTAAATATTGTTCAGGAATTTATTTCTGTAGAAAATCAACTAGATGATATCATTACTATGCCCCTATACATTAATAAGTTTGATAAAATAATATTTGAACTTGGTATGAAGAATATATATATTTAAAATTATTTGTAATGAATTTAGGGGGAGTTTGAGTATGTTTATATGCTAAAATTTGAGGATTTACAGGAAATCATTGAAATATGCAATAAGTTGTTTATGTTAATACTTCTTAATTTATGTATATATTTGTTAATAGTGTTATTATTTTAATACTACTCATATGTAATATATGATCATAAATTACAATTTAAATTTTCAATTATCATAAAATATTCTTTTATAAAGGGTTTCTAATTATTTCTCACAAACATTTTTTAAAATTATTCCTAATGTATAGTTACTCCTTAGTATATGTTTTGAAATATAAATTCTTCATAATGTTTTATATACTATTTACATTCACTTATCATGTATTCTTAAATTTAAGGGGACTTAATTTTTTCAGTATCAAATTATATAAATGTCAAAATATGTTAAACAAATATAGAGAATTTTTTTATTATTGAAACTTTATCTTATTGATAATTTCAAAAAGGGGGAGAACTCTTTAAAATTATACTTGGTTTTCTAATTATCAAAATGGAGGATAATTTTGAGTGCCTCATTGAACCACTTAATTTTTTTAATTAAAAATATCATTTTGTATTATGAATTTTTAGATTATTGATACTTTATATTATGTATTTATTAAGGTGTACTTAACATTGATTAGATCATAATTTTTTTTAATTTAAGTATCTTTAAATTTCATGTTTTTATTATTCATAACATGTTCTAAAGGTGCCATATAATGTTACTATGCCAAATAAGTAGTTTGGGTACTCAAGATATCAGTTTAGGTGTTTTTTACAATTATCACATAACCAATTAACATAGCCAATTATGCCACATAATCGATTCACATAGCTGATTTTCCCATGTAGTTGATTTTCCATAATGGGTTACCTTTTTTATTTTTACCATAACATTGGTTAGATAACTCCAAATTAAGTGACAATTATTTATTTTTAAATCTAAAAAAATTATACATTTTATAAGAATAAATGAAATTCTAAATGGATTGTTATCATGTACTAAATAAGGATAAAAATCTCTGAATATTTTCAATCTGAATTCTATAGTTTTCAAAACTAATTTTCTATAGTATATTGACAATAACTACTGGTATAAAAGTTTGATTGAGGTGATTCTTTATTCTTTTGTAATGAAATTATCTAAATATTTTTTCTATTTAAAATAAGTGCAGTTCACCTACGTGATCAATTATTCTTTGTAAATTGATTACTTTGATTTGTTTATTTTGATTCCCTTACATGGTGAGATTTGGATTCCTAGTGAAAGAAGACTATTTGAAAATACCCTATCTGGATTTTTCTACGTGGTTCTGTGAATTCATAAAGGATATTCTAAAACATTAAAATATTCCCTATTTTATATAATATTACACATTTTAATTTGATTCATGTTTATTATGTATATAATTAGTGTTTTCTTTGTTCTAAAATTACTTATTAATTATCTAAAATCTATTTGAATAAGTTTTAATTAGTTTAATGATTAATAAATTATGATTCACATGGGATTAATCATGTGTTTATATTCACACAAAATTTTTGGGAATTGAAATATTCAAATTCAAATCATTTGAAATATGAAGGGTCGGTATGAATTATTATGAAGAAGAATTCCAAGGATATTAATGATTTCATTTTAATACTATATCTATTGTTCCAATGAATTTATCTATGTGGTTTTTAATGTTATTACTAGATATCGAGGCTGACTTATAGGAATTTTTTTTCATTTATAAAATATTTACACATGGAATGTCATCTAAGAAACATGCATGGACAACTACGAAGTAGTTCATTAAATTTTCTTTAATGATTCTTGTTTTGTGAAAATAAATTATTCAATAGTATTTATATTTTAGTTTTTTCACAAAGAATCTATATTTATATATATTTGATAGAATTAGTGGATGATACATGAGTTTGTGGAAATTCATAAAATTATATAAGTGATGCATTTTTCTAGAGATCTACCACTGCTCCCATCCAAATAAAAATTGTTTGATATTTTACTGATGGATAATTACTTACTACCTTTAATCTAAGACAATGAATCATTCACATGGTTCTATGTTTTTTATTTCCTCATATTATTGTTCTCTATGTGTAATTGTAACGGGTTATACTACCTAATAAAAAGTAGGTAACTAGGTTGTGACTCCCAAAAAAATCAGGAATTGGGTTGTTCCACTAGGTAAAAAATAATGGTTATTTAGGTTGTGCCTCCAAATAGAAAAAATGAAGGTTTCGTTGGTTTTAATCCTCCATGGGTAAAAATTCTTCGTAAATGGTTTGTAACTCCAGGTGGGAAAAAATCATTATATGGTTATATCATATAGTTATAGTGAGTTCCGTTAATCTCATTTCATGAGAAGGGTGAAGAGTGGAGTGGGATCATATTTGAACCACAATAAAAATATGTCGTGTTCGTTTTCTTTTTATTTTCTCCAGATAAAATTTAATAACTCTAATATATCATTTAAATTCATTCATTCAGTTTTTAAAAGGCCAATTCATCACCCTCTTGGATATTTTTCCATCTTATCTTCAGAACAATATTTTCTATATTAGGTAATTCCCAAACTAGCTATAAATCCACCATGATATCATTTCTTTTCCAACACCAATGTTATACCATTTCATTGAAAATTCTGGTGATTTTGTGAGGGGGATGATATTGGTAGTTTGTAGGTCGCATAACCATAGAGAAATAAATAACATATTCAAACCCAACAAAGGGAACTAAAATAAATCAAGGGGGAAAGTTGAAAAATTCCTAACCTGAATCACCCCAATGGAACTAGGGGCAGAGTGTCATTCAATGTAGGTACACCACCCTATATGCCTAAAGTTTTTGAATGGAAGTTAAGGTCTAAGGGGTGATAGTGGGGAGACTATATTCTATGTAAATAAAAGATAAAAACCACAATATAAATAAAATATAATAGTTAATCAATTAAAAACATGTTTACAACCCAAAATATAACATATGTTAAGAAAAAATACTGTCACAGAAGTTATAAAAGTCATGTGAGAGTAAATTAGACTTCTCGTAGGCCAATTAGAAAAAACACTATTCTAAAAGGAAAATAATATTATATACCAACACTAAGGATCCACATGGTACAACTAGAAAATACATCAATATATCTCTCATGCACAAACTAAACATCAATCTTACTATTAATAGATTTCATCTAACTTCTCCTTATCTATATCACATACTATAATAACTTCACATGTCACAAAGGTCCCATACAGGGTGTGAGTAAGAACTCTATAGCCAACCACCATTGGAGGCCCTATATAATATCCATACATATATTAAACGTTTAATTTTATAATAAATGGTGATTAATAAATTAATAAAACTCACTTTAGACCATGATCATCAAGCCACAATTGATTACCTGGCCTACCTTTTCAAGTTCTTTAGTGGTACAATGCACCCACTGTTAGAAAATGCACTGAGGAAGAACAATTCATAACCCCTCATCTTACAAAAAAACCCATAAGAAATCACTATAACAATGGTACCATGGTAAATTATACATGACTAAACCACATTCCACCATAAATCTCTACACTTTCATCATCAATGGCCCTAAACCATACTAAGTATGATGAGCATCTAATCCCATAAAGTGATATTAAGAACCCATTATTTAACATGGACACCTATTTTTTATCCCTCATTTGAATCAATTTTTTTCACCGTTACCTAAATATTCTCTTCTATGAATGATGCCAAAAACTTATAGTTATCAACACCACCTCATTGGACCCTTCCTTTGTGCACATGACCCTAATGTGATTATCCCAATGGTAATAAGAAATAACCAACATATGATCACCAAAACATATAAGGTTATCCAAAATCCTCATCCATGGAAATGATATGCATCACCTATTACACACTAGTGAACCAAACAACCCCATAGTCACATGGTAAAACCTATAAAGTTCCCAAGGAATCGTAAAGAACTACACACCATTTGAATCTTCACCTTACCATGTATGACTAAATTACAAGAAATAATTGAATCTATAGAAGATAATAAAACCCCTAAAATGTCCAATACAACCATTTACCACATGATAATACCCCTAGGAATCTCACACAGATGATAGAAATTAATTTTTTTTTTGTTTCTAGTCACACACATGACCCTATCCACACTCGTAAATCCCACGATCTATAACACACATATATAAATGGAATTATATAGGCATCACTTAAATAGTATACAATAGTTACCACTCATTTAATATCATTGGTCGATTTAAATACAATATAATGAAATATATAAACCATAGGAAAATCCCTAAAATATATATATTTGTTGAAACCAACTAAAAAACAAAACAAAAAATAATCAATAATGGACAGTGATCCTTACCCACTATGAAACCATTTGATAAATGACCTGAATAAAAACCCAAAAATATATGAGATCTCACTTGGGAAGAGAGGGTATTGAGAGAAGATAATAAGGTATGATTCAATTTGTTGGGAGAGAAAAATGATTCTAATCTATTTTTTATTAATCAGTTTAGACAATTAATTAAAACTAAAAATATGAGTAGAAGAAAGATTGTGGAATATAAAAATTCCTCATGGTGAAACACCTCTACTATAACCATATTATGGTGTTTCCTTCTACCAAATATACACTTTTAGTCTTATTCCTGGGATGACTTCCAGAAACATGAACCTATGCTTACAATCACACCCCTAAAACCTCAACCACACTAAAATAAACATTTTTTGGTTGAAATTAACCCAGATTACCTCAAATATATACCCAAGACATTAAAAACCTTCACATTATATAAAATCTCATCCTATACATATTTCCAAATTTACACTAATTAGACTCGGTCGACACCTAACCATACTACTCATTACACTAATAAAATACTAAAACAATAGTAAAATAATATATCTAATCCTTATCATAATTACCAATAATAAAAAATAAATGGGTTCCAACAATGAGTACACCCCAACATAGGATTTTCCTACTTTGTCATGTAACAACCAAGCTACCTTACAAGATGCTGGTATCATACCCAACCATCTCACTAACTCTTGTATATATGATCCATCACATGAAATCATCATGTATCATACCCGATTAACATACCTCAACCAAGTTCATTCTATTAACACATAATTCACTTTGTTCCCCATTATCCATCATAAAAAAATCAAAAATCAATAGGCTCATGGTGTACCTATAACCATCAATAGATCTCTATCCTAATGAAAATACATTGGCTCAATCATTTACAACTACCCCAAGCCATGAAATACTAAGGTATGACCTCTATATTTAGTTATACTTTTCACCATCCAATACCCCATGTTTGATCACCCTTTCCTCTTCTATGAAATGCATGTGCATATTAACACCATCTATTTCCATCTAACACTCCTTCCAGATTTAAATCATATACCTATGTATGAACAGATCCCTGACCTCCTACAATTTGGTAGCTTATCTAATAAAATATCTCTATATTCTCTATCTAGACACAAGAATGATATTTCCTAGGTGGTCAGACACACTGATTCAATATCTTCCATGTCTACCCACACTAATGGTATCTTGAATATGACCCTACTTTGGGGGGCAATGATGATCATGTGCTTCAACTATCCTTATGGGTCTCCACATGTTCCTTATTTAGGCTACTTGAAGCCCAACTTCCAACCTCACTTGGAACTACTATCTATCTTGGTATACTGCCATTAATCAAGTTCTGCACTTCTATAAATTATTGGTTCATCGACTCATAAAATTAGGTCAAACTAAAAATATTTACTTATACCCTAATAGCATGTCGAATTACATCCTCGTATTTTTACACATTATAAATCTCATCCCTAAAACTATAATCTTAAATCATAAAAAATCTATTAACCTCATAGAATAATTTTAAACTATGTCTCCCATTGCACCAAGTGAATGAACTCATGGACTCAGTCCACCCTCAATATCTCTACGAAGAAGTAATCAAAGTCACTCAAATCAAAGTCCATTCAAGTCATCCCCTCCTGCCTACATACTTGTACCTTCATATAAAACCAATAATTGTTTGTTCCCTTAATCATATAAGTCTTAAAATTTATCATCTTCATTTTAGGTGTCTTGATCTATTAATAAATAGCCCAAAAAAGCTCGATCTAGTACTTGAATGTCTATTATCAACCCTTTTCTTGAAGGGGGATCTTGTCCTTAACACTATTCAGTCAAATACATTATAGATGACTCAAATACCAGAGTCCTTAAGTAAATTAATTTAATAATCACTCTTAGACTTGCACTTAACTACTCATCTAACCACTTACCTAGATTAAATGGTTATATTGGATGCCTTGGATACTTTGGACCTCTACATGAAACTGGTGCTCATTTCTACCTTCAAGGGACCCAACTAGCTTATGCCTTAGTGGGACCATATCTCCACCCTCCTAACACTCCAACAAAATTCATCGAGCTATCATACCACTGAGAACCAAATACCATGATCTATATATAAAATAATTAAAATATTAAAAAAAGGGAACATGTTAACTAATACACTTACCAAGACACACCCACGTCTCATATCATCTAGTATCACAAACCCACCTACGCATTTAAGGGATAAGAACCACAATCACATATGTAAAATACAAAACCCTAACAACATCTAGAATAAACAATTAGGTTTAGATAAGTATAATTCTACCAGTAATATATATGAGAAAACACTATATAGGTTTTTATGCATTAAATAGTCAAAAACTTTCAAAAACCAAAATATCAATCACAAACCCACACACACACGTCATTTGAGTCCTATATTCCTATTATGATGTGTTAATTCACACCTATTTCCTCTTTTGTATAAGAGTAAAAAACATAAATCAATACATCAAAACAACACATTTATATAGGTTAAATGACGCAAATATATTCAAAACAAAAACAAAATCTGAGTTCCCCTCTCTATATGTACCTCATACAAACTTATGTTCTCTAGAAAGAAAAAAAATCTATTCATCCTATGTCATGAAACATCCATAAACATCCATCCTTTCTCAAAATAACACACAAAAACCCACATGGTACCAAACTATAAAAATATTTTCTGAAATAACTTTTTTTCTTTATCAACCCAGATTTCATAAGTGGAACCCAAATAGGAATACCACTAACCTCAGGACCACATCCACATATGTTAGATATTGTTCACTAGAAGTGAACATAAAAGGGGTGATTGTAGGGATACTATACCCTCACTAGATGAAATAATTAAAAAAATATTATAAACAAAACAAAAATAGTGAACCTATAAAATGTAATAGTAAAACCCAAATATAACACATGGTATGAAAATAGACTATCAATAAAATGATACAAGTTATACATGGTAAATTATATTTCATGTTGGTTGATAATAAAAAAAATAAAAAGGTAAAAACCACATAATATCGATGCTGAGTATCCAACCTGTCTAACTCCAACATCCATCAATATTATACTCATAAACCCACTACACCTCTATCCACCTACACACTAATATCAAGACCCATTCCCTTGCATTTCTTATATAGCATAAGGTTTTCATGTTCCCCATAGTGCTTGTGTCCCTAGATAATATCCACATGTATACAAGTGTGTGAAAGGTGAAATAAATAAAAATCAATAAAAAAGGCAACTTGTTCCCTATCATGATCATAAAAATATTAGTGAGTACTTTATGAGGTTTTGTTAATTAAAAAATGGTATAGTCCACCTACGGTCTAAACACACACTGAGAGAGAATAATTTGACTTCCTTAATATCATAACCAACCAAAAAAATCTTCATACCCATGTACACCTGGGGAATGAATCATCAAAAAAACCATATTCCCGTATGAATTTCTACACCTTCCATCTCAATAGCCCCAAACACTACGAAAAATAGTAAAAATGTGCTCCCATTTGGTGATCTTACTCACCCCTTAGTTCCCATGTCCATCTATGATTTTACCCTCCTATGAACTGATGATAAATACCAACAATTTATTTGATCATCTACAATATATAATTCCAACTTCAAGTGGTTAATATTACCTTATGGTCCCTTTATTGTGTTTACACAACCACAATGACCTCAATCCCATAGTATAAGACCCTATACTTTTCTGAAGCAATCTTGGGCAGGTTTTCAGGTAATTTTTGAATATTTTAAGTACTTTTTATTTGGATTAGTGGCTTGGGGTGCATTTGGGTAAACTTTTAAGGAAAACTAATGAACAGTGGGATCTGCACTATTTGATAAATCATGCGACTAAAATGTACCAAGCATGTGAAACTGGACAAAGAGGTCTGCATGGTTGGCACATGGTTTTACTAACTGTGCAACCAAACCATGCCAACCATGAAAAACTGGACAAATAGGTCTACACATTTCCTGCATGGTTTCCCTAATCGTGCGCCACTAACTAGGAAATTGTGTGTGCAGAATTTAATATCCAAAAATACTTTTTTAAATCACCTCCCCCCCCCCCACCCGAGAATCCTATATTTCGACCGTGGATCAGGATTGAAAAATTATAGGTGATTCCAAAGCCTTATGCAGGGATTCTAGGTTGATTTGAACATTTTTCTTTGAGTTTGAAATCCTGGATTGAAGATATACTCTCTTCTCGATAATTAGATTTCATCTCATTACATCTCTCGTTCTTTCCTCAATCATTCCTTGATCTCTTTATGAAAGAGTTCCACCATTTCCATGGATCTAAATCTATGATTTAAGATCTTGATTTATTTTTTCAAGATCTTGATGTCTTTGATCATAATATTGGTTTAGGGATTTAGATCTGAAGCTTGATCGAAGATGTTGTGCCACTCTGATTTTTGAGATTTCCATTGCACTAAATTCCATTAATAAATCAAGGTAGGTGGTTTAAATCTAACTCTCATATTCTTGGATTTAATATTTATATGTGAGTTTATGAAATTTATATCTTCCCTTGATAATTTATTTCCTAAATTGATGTAATTAGGAATGTGGAATTTTAACTTGTGATTGCCTTGGAGATTAATTGATAATTTTATCACAGAACAAACAAAGGGGGGTTACCCAAATAGATATTGTAATTGAGATATTGAATTGATTTTTTTATGATAATTAATTTGGGGAAATTAATTATGAAATTATTTTTGACTGTGTAAGATAATTAATTGTGGGAATTATTTATGTTCCACGATGTTGACCAAAGATAATTAATTGTGAGAATTAATTATGTTCCATGATATTGATCGAATATAATTAATTATGAGAATTAATTATGACAGGTTGAGATTTGATATGGTTAATTAATTGGGAAAATTTAATTATGGAATGACAATTATTTTGATTGATGAATTAATTAATGATTTTTGTGCATATTTAATTATTGAGTTAACTAATAGTGTTTGAAATGTTTAAATAATCGTTGGATTAGTAATGGAATAATGTGAAAATTATTTTAAATTAATTAATAATTAAAATGATGAGATTTTTTGTGGTGCTCAACATGGTGTTCTAGACCAATTAGAAGTTGGGACTTGTATATGGCATTCCTCTCCAATAGTTATCCGAGCATGAGATTGTGGAATATTAGCCACGACTACATACACCGAATGAGATAAATAGTGCAAGGCATGACAACCTACACTCAATGAGATTTTAGGGTGTTAGGCATGGAGGCCTACACCCATTGAATGATAATGATGAAGGATGATTCAAATGGGATATATGAATTGAAATAGGTCATAATGTGAAGATTTAAATATTAAATGACAATGTGATAACTGTTTAATTATTCATTGTATTTACTTCTTCAAAGAAATGCATGAACTATATTTTTGCTGGACTCATTTTAGACATCGTTGGTGGTGGCCTATTGATTTTTACTCACACCCTATTTGGACCGCTTGATCAGAACATGATTAGACTTTGTTGTTGCATGATAGGATAAGGGAAAGACCCTGGGATAGGTTTTTGTTTGGAATTAGAGCATGGTAGAGGTAATTGGACGTGGTTTGGGACCATCTTTAGAGTCATTGTGTCTTTATTTGTAGTTTAATTGTAGACACTTGACACTTTCATTATCATGGAATGTTTTACCTTTCAGCTAAGTAATGTATTTATGGTTTTGATTGTCATATGACATGGAATTGTTTTTTTATTTATATGCTTCTATACTTAGTTATTGTTTTTTGATTCAGTTGGTGTTTTATTCTGATAAAATAGGGTATAGTCTCCCCAAGACTAACTTATTATCCCTCGCTACTATTTTTCACCCTCTACCGTCTATAGTGGCGCGCTTTAGGGCATGTGGCCAACCGTAATAGGGCATCGTTCAGTGGCTCCTATGTCGGGGTGTCACAAAGTGGAATAAATGGGGTTTTATTTTCTTTATTATTCTTTTGTATTACTATTTTGGGAAAGGTATGCAAGATACTAAGAAGATTCAAGTCTTTTTAATGAGCTTGTGCATGGGAGTTTCAAACTTATGTATGGGGGTAAATCCGAGTACTCATGGTGGGATTATTATGATTGATGTTTTTTGTTACAGTTGGGTATTATTTCACCTTGGGTGATGCACTTGTGGTGTGATGTGATATTTTTTTTAAAATTTTTGAATTTTGATTCATGGCTTAAAGAGGCATGAAAGTTGAGTCTGCATGCATTGTTCTAGGAACTTAGGGTTTTTGTGACATTAATCATTCTAGGAACTCACAGGAAAACTGGTTATGGATAAGTTGTCAAACTTGAACTATTTTTCCTTGTTGAGAGATTAAAATAATGATGCAAAATGACAATAAATGGGTGTCTAATGAGAAACATGATTGATAAAATGAGTATGTTCAATTAATTAATTGTTGAATTAATTATTTTGAGATAATGTGATTAATTAATGGTTGTATTAATTAATGATAATGAATGTACCCTTGTTAACCAAAACCTAGTAGTAGGATGGTTAAGGGTAGAGATAAGGCCTTGGTGTTGACCATTTAGCGAGGAAAAGGAGAAGGAAATGTGGAAAATTGTTGTTTCAGTTTCTTCCCTTACATAAATATTTTATGGTGGAATTATGAGACCTAATACATGTTTTTTTCTTTGTAGAGATAAGCTTCCCGGACGCTTGTTGAGGGAGAGACCAAGGGGTATGGCCTGGAACAATCTTTCAAATGGGTATCATGAGGCACCATTGGAGAAAGTTGAGGAGGAAAGGGAACAGTTCTAAGATAATTTTTCTCATTTAATGAAATTCATGGAGAGAGACCCATGGTAGGTTCAAAAAATCATGTCTGAGTTGACAAGAGAGTTTTAGATATAGCACCCTCCTATATTTACTAGAGAGGGTGGACCTAGGGTAGATGAATTATGTATTGAATCCATAGAGATAATAATTTACCATTTGGAGACTCTGGTTGGGAGGAGGGTCAAGCTGGCTACTTATATGCTATGGGGTTCAGTAAAGTGATGATGGGATATTCAGGTATGATTTGGAAATACTGATGATATCTTATGGAAGGACTTTTTGGAGAGGTTCTTGGATCACTTCTATCCAGAGATGCTGAGACAAGATAAGGATTCATATTTTATGCATCTGAATCAAGAGAACTTGTCTGTAATGGATTACGCTGAAAATTTCATAGATTTACAACATTTTTATCCGGCTTTGGCGGTAGATTAGGATTCTTTGGTAAAAAAGTTTCAGGACGAACATAGATTTTAAATAAAGTCCCAATTGAATATCTATAGGCTGAATAAATTCTAATAATTGTTTAATAAGGATCTCATTTCATAAGGAAACCTAAGGGAGGCTTCCAGTACTGAACAAGTAGCTATCACTCGACGTTTAGGGAGTATTCCTTCTGAGAGAAAGAAGTGTCATCACAAGAAACTTAGTCTAGATAGTGGAATGAAAGGTGGAAAGTCCAGAGGAATAGTTTCTTGAATCTTACTCATGTACTTTACCACTAGTGTGGTAGGTAGGGACACTATCGTACACATTGTCCTCGTCCAACAATGGATTTCCAGTCTAGAAGCTAGAGTTCTACTGGCATAGGTAGTGGAGGTAGTGGGTGTGGTGCTTTGAGGTATGAGCACCCGTATCAGTAGAGTGGTGCTACTCAGGGGAGTTAGACAACACCACAGGGAAGAGGGGAAGGACAGTTACATGCAATAAAGCCTACACTTGTGGAGAGCGAGGCCGGTCCATCAATAGTCAGAGGTACTATTCAAGTTTCTTCTTAGTTAGATGTTTCCTTTTTTTGATATTGGTTCCTCTGATTTCTTTATATCTTCAAATCTTGTTAATGGACTTAGCTTGGAGGTGGAGTTCATAAGAAGGGTGATGAATATAGATACACCATTGGGAACACAGTCTAGGGGTATCTTTTTGTGAAAGGGATGTTCTCTAGAGATCGGAGAGTATCATTTTCTTTGGGTTATCTATGTCCTTGATATAGAGGCCTTCGACTTGATTATGGGTATGGAATTTATAGTCTCATACTGATCCCACATAGATTTTTATCGCAGGAGTGTGACCTTTTTATCTATTAAGGGTGACTAGTATGTTCTTTGTGGATAATGGGATATCCATGCAAGCTGATCTGGGCCAATTACTCAACAACTGAGAGAGCACATATACCAAGCTGGTAGTCTTTTGTTGGATTATAGGATTGGTAGTCAAGACATACTTCAACTAGTAGTATAACTATTTTGATATGTCTTTCCTGGATACTTTTTAGGGTTCCCACCTAAGAGAGATGTGGAATTTACTATTGATCTAGTGATAGGGGCTCAGCCAGTATCTATTACACCTTAAAGAATAGAAACAACTGATCTTCAAGAGCTCAAAACACAGTTGGAGGATTTGGAGGATAAATGGTTTATCTATCCAAGTATTTTTCCTTGGGGATCACCTATGTTGTTTGAAAATAAGGTCAAGGGGAGTTTATTCTTGTGTGTCAATTACTGAAAGTTGAATAAAATGATCATGAAAAAACAGTATCTTATTTTGTGTATTGGTGATCTTTTTGACCAGTTATAGGAGGGTTGTGTGTTCTCAAAGATTGATTTGAGATTTGGGTATCATTAGGTGAGAGTTCAGACCTCTGATATACCAAGAACTATTTTAAGAAGAAGGTATGGCCTTTATGAGTTTGTTGAAATTCTATTTGGGTTGAAAAATGCTCTAGTAGTGTTTATGGCATTGGTTAATAGGATCTTTCATCTATACTTAAATCAATTTGTGGTGGTGTTTGTGGATGAAATCTTGGTGTACTCTAAGACTCATGATGATCATTCCCAACATCTTGACATCATCCTAGGTACACTAAGAGAGAATCAACTATATTCCAAGCTACATAAATATCAGTTTTGGATTGATAGGGTATACTTTTTGGGGAACATCATCTTAGAATAAGTTGTGGTAGTGGACCCAAAAAAAGTACATGCAGTGATTTCTTGGGAGCAGCCTAAGAATTTTTTTTTTGATATCCGAAGCTTTTTGGGATTAGATAGTTATTACAAGAGGTTTATCTAGGACTTTTCCCACTTGGATGAATAGATTATAGGTTTAAAAATAAAGGGGAAAATATTGATTGGACATGAACATGCGATATTGCTTTCCATGAGTTGAGTAAGCACTTGACATCAGTACCAATTTTGATCTTAACTGAGTCGGGTGAGAAGTATATGGTGTATTGTGATGATTTTGGGATCAGACTCAGAGATATGATGATGCAAGGGGATTGATTAGGTTCTTATAGGTCTCGGTAGCTAATTGTACATTAACAGAATTACTTTATTAATGGCCTCGAGTTGGAAGTAGTGTTTTATGCTCTTAAGTGTTGGAAAAACAATCTTTTAGGTGAAAATTTTACAGTTTTTACATATCAAAAAATATTAAAGTACATCCTTTCATAGCGTGACTTGAATCTTCAGAAGCAATGATGGTTTGAATATATATAGTCCTTTGATTTTTAATTGGCATATACACCAACAAAGGGGAATAGTGTGGATGATTCCTTGATCAGGAAAACATAGACTTAGTTGCTACATAAGTCGAGTGCATAGTAGAAGATAGTGACTTTGTTGGTGGAAATTCAGGTAGTAGTTCGAGAGATTCAGGAGAGGATGACTCTGGTTTCTATATTAGTGGAGTCTACACTATTGGGATGGATTAGGGACAGAAAGTATGAATATCCAGAGTGTTTAGCCTTAGGGGAAAGCCTTGAAGATGGGGGGACACCTTCAGACATGATAATATATGAGTATGAAATCATCTATGTGAAAAATTGGGTTTTTGTACCTACGAGTATTTGAGAGGAACTCATGTGTGAATTTAATGCTTAAAAGTGAGAAGTACATCCTGGGTTGAAAAAAATGTATCGTGAACTACGATGATATTTTTGGTGGCCAGGCATGAAAATGGATATAGCGGGGTTCGTAACTAGATGTTTCACCTGTCAGCAGGTGAAGGCAGAGCATCAATGACCTGGATGCCTATTGCAATCATTGCCTATTCTAGAATATAAGTGGAATGACGTGACTATGGATTTCTTGGTAGTACTTACAGATATTATTAGGAAGAATGATTCTATTTGGGTCATTGTAGATTGAGAAACGAATGTATCACATATCATTACTATTAGGGAAACCTTTATAGTAGAATATTTGGGAGAACTATATGTGAGATAGATAGTTTTTTTTGCATGGGGTGCCACATAATATAGTTTTTTATCATGATTTTCTCTTTACATAATTCTTTTGGAAGGGATTACAAAAGGTTCTTGGTAAACATGTTTTGTTAACTACGACCTTCCACCCACAAATAAATGGGCAGTTGGAGCGTACCATATAGGTGTTAGAGGATATGTTTAGAGCATGTGTGCTTGACATTGGTGGTTCTTGGGAGAACCACTTGTCTTTTGTGGAGTTCACCTATAACAATATTTATCAGGAAACTATATATATGGAACCATATGAGTCACTTTATGGTATACCTTTTAGATCACTGCTATGTTTTCTAGAGGCAGGTGAGTCAGAGCTGTTCGGACCGAGTCTCATTCAGGAGTCATCAAAGCAGGTGTAGTTGATTCGGAAACATAAGGCTACAGATAATATTAGATATAAGTTATATTTTGATTGATAGAGATAACACCCTTGATTTTATAGAGGGTGATAGTGTATTCCTTCTGGTGTCCCCAAGATTCGGTCACCACAGGATACGGAGATAGGTAAAGTTGGTGCACAGGTTCATACGACCCTTTGAAGTGATGGACAGAATTGGGTCAATGGCATACTTATTAGCACTTCTATAGAAATTCAGTGATATTCATGATTGTTTCCACATGTCACAACTATAGTGGTATCACCTATACCCTTCTCATGTGATTGATGTGGAATAGGTTGATCTAAAGATAGATGCGTCGTTTGAGAGAATATGATATGTGTGTTGGGTCGTAGTGTGAGAGTGTTACGGGTAAAGACTGTTCCACTAGTTCATGTGTTATGGAAATATGGAAGTGTTTAATAATAATCTTGGGAATGGTAAGTATACATGATTTCTAAAGGGCCTAATATTTTTTACTCAGAATCATAAAGAAGTACGAGAGTGTATCTCGAGGATGACCTGTTATAAGGTAGGGAGATTATAAGATCTTAGACTTTTTTGGAATAATCTCAGGCATGTTTTTGGTAATTTTTGACTCTTTTAAGTACCTTTGATTTGGATTAGTGTCTTGGGGTTTGTTTGGGTGAACATTAATGGAAAAATAAAGGATAGTGGTATTCGCACTATTTGTACACAGTTTGACAAACCGTGCGACCAAACCATGCCAAGCGTGAAAAACTGGACAATTAGGTATGCACGGTTGGCGCATGATTTTCATAATCTTGTGACCAAATTGTGTCATCTATGAAAACCTGGACAGATAGTTTCGTACGGATGGCACACATTTTTCCTAACTATGTGCCTCTTCCTAGAAAATTGTGTGTGTAGAATTTAATATCTAATATTACTCTTTAAAACCACCCAACCCCCCCCCCCCCTGAGACTCCCATATATCTACCTTGGATCAGGCATGAAAAATATAGGTGTTCCCAAATCATTTCGGAGGGATTACAAGGTGATTCGAACAATGTTCTTCAAGATCAAAATCACATATTGAAGATCTTCTCTCTTCCTGGAAAGTTGATTTCATCCTATTGCTTCTCCCATTATTTCCTCTATCTTTCCTTGATCTCCTTATGAAATATTTCTATTATTTCCATGGATCTAAACCTATTAGTTGAGATCTATATCTAGGATTGTGGATCTAGATCTGGTTTTTCAAGATATTGATGCCTTTGATCTTAATTTTGGTTTATGGATTTATATCTGAAGCTTGATTGAAAACATTATGCCAATTGGATTTTAGGGATTTTAATTGGGATAACATCCATCAATAAACTGATGTATGTGGTCTAAATAGAACTACCATAGTTGTGGATTTGATATGTGTATGTGAGTTTATGAAATCGCTAGCTTCCCTTGATAATTGATTTCCTAAATTGGGGTAACTAGGAATGTGGAATTTTGACATGTGATTGCCTTGGTGATTAATTGATAATTGAATCACAGAATAAATGAAGAGGTTTACCCAAATAGATATTGTAATTGAGATATTGAATTTATTATGTTAAGATAATTAATTGGGGGGAATTAATTATGAAATGATGTTTGACTATGTAAGATAATTAATTGTGAGAATTAATTATGTTCCATTATGATGACCAATGATAATTAATTGTGATAATTAATTATGAAAAGTTGAGATTTGATATGGATAATTAATTGTGAAGAGTTAATTATGGAATAAGAATTATTTTGATTGATTAATTAATTAATGATTTATGTTCTTAGTTAATTGTTGAGTTAACTAATGGACTTTTAAATGGTAAACTAATCATTGAATTAGTAATGGAATGATGTGGAAAATTCTTGTGAATTAATGAATGATGAAATGGATGAGATTCTTTTGGTTTTAGACATTATATTCAAGACCAATTAGAATTTGGGACATGGACATGGCGTTCCTCCCCAATAGTTATCCAAGCATGATATTATGGGATTCTAGGCATGACGACCTATACCGAATGAGGTAAATAGCTTTAGTCATGACGACCTACACTCAATGATATTTTAGGGTGTTTGGAATGGTGACCTACACCCAATGAATGATAATGATGAATTATCATTCAAATGGGATATATTAATTGAAACTAGGCCTAATGTGATAATTTAAAGGTTATATGACAATGTGATAATTGTTTAATTATGAATTGGATTTATTTCTTCATAGAACTGCATGAACTATCTTTGGACTAGACTCATTTTAGACACCATTGGTGGTGGCCTACTGAGTTTTACTCACACCCTATTTGGGCACCTGATTGGCACCTAAGTAGACATTGTTTTTGCAGGACAAGATAAGGGCAAGGCCCTGGGATAGGTTTAGGTTTGGGATGTGATCATGGGAGAGGGAATAGGATTTGATTTGGGACCTACTTTGGAGTTGTTGTGTCTTTACATTTAGTTGCATTGTAGACACTTGACACTTTCATTGCCATATCATGTTTAACTTTTAGTTGAGTAATGTTTTTCTGGTTTTGACTATCATATTCAATGCAATTGTTCTAGTTATTTATATTCTTATGTACTTAGTTATTGTTGTTTTCTTCCGTTGGTGTTTTATTCTAATAAAATAGGGTATAGTCTCTCCAAGACTAACTTACTAGACCCTCACTGCTAGTCGGCACCCTTTGGCATATGGGGAGGTGCACTTGAGGTCTTTTGGACAACTGTCTCAGGGCACCGTTCAGTGGATCCTCAGTCATGGCGTCACACATATTGAGTGAAAATCACTGATATTATACAACCATAAATCATATGGAAAACATTTATCACCAACCACAATAGTGATAATAACCACCTATATCACATTGGGAAACCACATTACCCTATAGTCACATAATAACACTCATTATGTGCCTAAAGAACCACATCCAATTACACAACACAGGAATAATAAATTTTCCATGTGCAATGACTTTCTAAGAAATTCTCAAAGCCGCACAATCCAAGAAAAATGGAAACATGGACTTTCCCACAATTAACCACACAAGACTACCCCTAGTCATCTCACATAGATAATAAAAACTGCAAGTGGGTCTATTTATAATCAATCACATGACCCTATCCACACCCACAAATTACAAGATTCATAACACAAATATAACCAAAAAATATCTTAGAACCACTTAATTGATATACACATGATACTTCTCATTGAATATCATCAGATTATTAGTGTATGATATGTAGAAATCTATAAACTTTATAAAAATCCCAAAAATGGTTATTTTTGTTGAAATTTAGTTCAATAGAAACAAAACCAAAAATATTCAATAGAGGATATCAATACATAACTAGGTAGACCCTCCATGATAGATAACTCAAAGAACAACACTCATTTATCACACATGATTTAAGGTATATAGCCTATTTTATGAAATTTTATATGTTTAACGTGAATGGGATGAGTTGGAAAGAGGTAGGTAGAGTTTTGAATGGTTTTGAATAATTTTGGAGGATTTTCTAAGTGCGCAGAGTTTGAGAATGGTTAGAGGAAACCATGCGGGTTCTCCAGGAAACCATGTAGGGGGATACAGTGGGATTCGCACAGCATATGCATGGTTTTCCAAACCATGCGAGGAAACCATGCAGACCCCCTATCTTGAGGAAGTGGCTTGCACATGGTTAGCGCATGGTTTTCCAAACTGTATGGGCTAACCGTGCTTCTACGTAAATGAAGGTTTTTAAAATTAAGTCTCCCTCAAGCTTAGCCTATTTCACATTAATTCTTCTGCCACTCGAGACTCACTCTAGATTTTGGGTTCTCAAAGGTTTAAGGTTCTCTCCCAGTCACTTTGGAAGAAAATCGAAGGGGTTTCAAAGTGGGTTGAAGGTGGTTTCTCCTAATTAAGTCTCTTCTCTTGGTTTCTATTTTGTTTCCTCTAGATCTACACTTATCACCTTCTTGGTTTTCTAGATCTACATCTATTTCATATAGATCTAGTGTTTTGGTTGACTTGGGTGTTGATTTTAATTCTTGTGGATGTTAGGGAAGGGGATCTAGAGCGGTTTTGGTGGTGCATTTTCCCGGATTTGGGTGTGGTTGGTTGTGGGTTGATTTTTCTGAAACCCTAAAGGTTGGTGTCTTCTCTCTAGACTCCACTTGGTTGGAACTAGTGGTTTTGGTTACAATTAATTTGTTTGGATTTAAATAAATTGTGTGTTTGATGGGAGGAATTGGTTATAAATCCCTGTGGTCATATTTTTGGATTTTTGGGGAAAATGAGTTTTTACGGTTGAATGTTCTTATTGTTAAATTTTAAAATGTAGATTTTTTAAAAAAAAATATTGGATTGGGACAAGGGAATGGTTTATGAAAATGGTTTTCAATAAAGAGGTTGTTTAATTGAATCGGGTCTTTGGCATGGAAAATGTTTTAAGGGTTGTTTCAATAAATGGGTGATTTATTGATGTGGTTTGGCATGTTATAAAAATGGTCATTTGCATGTTGTTGTGGCCTTTATGGGTTATATGTTTGTGGTGTCTTGTTGAAATGATATGTGAAAGTGGGCGGGGGGTCTCACTATAAATTTTTTTGGATAATATTCAGAAGAACCACCATTAATGGTAGTGGTTTTGAAGCACCGCTAGTTGAGAATGGGGTGAACAGGATGGGAGGAAGTCCCACTGTAATGGTTTCCTTTTTGAGTGTTGTTTTGAAAAGATATTATTATTTGTGCTAATGTAAAATGGTGAAATTTCTAATGGAATTTATGTGGATTTCCCTTGTTTAAAATGGATTGGTAAGGGTATATTTGGCTTGTGGTAAATGTTTAATTGTTCAATTATTTATATAAACCATGTTATATAAATGTGCTAACAGTTTTATCCTAGTGGCGTGTATAGAGATGTCATTTGGGTGAAACCTACTAAGTATTAGTACTCACCCCCTACTTTGGCACTTGATTGATTTTGAATATGTCTTATTCTAGGACAGAGTTAAAGGTAAATTATCTCATTGCTAGTGGATTGTGGTGATGCTTGGGAGATGTGTTGGTTCTTGGATCATGGAGCTTAGTGTGGAGTTGTGGAGTGTGTCTTGGTTTATTTTGGGGCCTCTTGTTTATGCTTCCACGTAGTACTCTGATATGGCATTTAGTTGTATTGGTTTTGGGTTGTATTGTGGAAGAACTAGGTTATATTTTTGGTAATACATGCTTGAATTTTTTGTCGACATACATCATGTTGTTTGTTACTAGTGGATGGTTTTCTTTGTTTTGTCTTAATGGAAAATTGTTCCCCAATTTGATCTCAAAGCTATCAGCATTTATTTCCAGCCTTTGGTGCCTTGGAAACATCACTTAAGGCCTAGTATAATTCCTCCTCCCTCTTAAGAGAATGATATGGGGTGGGATGTTATAATTCATATCAGTTTGTTCGGTCCTTGTCTTTCAATTGATAACAGTTGTTCGATCCTTTGACGTTGATTGTTGGTCTTGGTGTTGAAATTTATTCTTAGTCTATTCCTTGATTCAGGATGGTAACAAGGTATAGGATTGTCGAAACTTGGAAATTAAATCATAAAAGGATATAGCTAACCCTTTTATGATGACCTTTAAGTTACCAGGGAGTTGGGTACATAAGTGTTTGGAGACACTTATAAGCATTGGATATCTCATTATCGTGGGTGTAGCCAATGAGATAAGCATGACTTGCATGGTAGAAATGACTTCCCAGTAGGATTCATATTTCATTGGGGTATAATGAATAATGGTTTTATATGAATTTGTGAATTTAAAAAAATCTGAATTGGGTTTCGAAAAAAAGGATTTGAAACATGGAAACTGGTGGTATTTTGAAAATGGGTTGATTTTAAAAACATGGTGGATTTTTTAAAATGGATAAATATGGGAAATTTGAACTTGTAGAAAGACTGGTTATGATAGTTTTTATGTGATTTTATTTGAAAATTGTACACCCTTTCTTATTAAGGGAGTGAAACTTTTGGTTGTTTTGTGTTAATATAAATGGAACTGGGTAGGCATCATAGAGACCAACTAGAGGAAGCTGCTGAAAATATGGTTTCACCTGAGCCCCAGGTGAACCAGAAGCTAGTGTAGAGTACAGTGCATGATTTCCAAGAAGAATGAAGTGCGAATAAAGTGGTTGAACCAAGTAATATGGATCATGAGGTTCAGTTTCAAAGACAGAATACACCCATCTTTTTGGGTGATTCAGAGATAGAGAGGGATAAATAATGGTTGAACAGAATGAATCGGATTTTTGACTTATTAGGAACACTGGAAGAGCTGAAAGTGAAACTATCCATGTATATATTGGAAAAATATTCCCTTCAGTGGTGGGAGTTGGTGGTCCAAGCTGGGACAGACCAAAGTGTAACATGTGAGGTGTTTGAGAAATTTTTTAATAAAAAATTATACCCTCATACATTTAGAATTCAGAACACAATAGATTTATTCAGTTTGAAGCAAGGGAATATGGTGGTGTCTAAATATACAGCTAATTTTATGAACTTAGTGTGTTTTGCACCCAATGTGGCTGGTAGTACATCGTTTAAGGAATGAATTTTTTAATCCGATTTGAACCAAGAAATTCATTCCAAGATAGAGGTGTTGTGTATAAATGATTACACAAAAGTGGAGAACTAATCTACGTTGGTAGAGTAGGATCTTGTGGGGGTTATGGGTGGGGGAAGTATGTTGGTACCCATGGGAAATAGTAGGAACTTGAATGCTAGGTTTGACTGGAAGAGGGAAACTTATTTCTAAGGTATGATAATGGCTCAGAATCTGACGACAGGATCTGTGAATCTTCCTCTGAAGCCTCATAGAAATCCGATATGTTTTCAGCATGGTTCTATGATCCACATCCAAAGGGATTGTATTACACAACATCGAGCATGTCATAATTTTAAGATGGTGGGGAATCTGCAGCATTATAATCAGAATGCTCTGAGTTCGGGTGTTTGTGACACTCCTCAGGGGTCGCAGGGGGATTATGCCTTGATAGGACGGCGGAATCACCATACCCCTCACCAGTAGGGTAAAGTGGTTCATGGGGATTCTCGAAATACCATGATGCCTCAATAGGGTAATAAAGGGAAGATCATGTCATGTAAGAAGTTGTTTGGAGCAGATAACGTTGTGGTGGATGATCAGTAGGGACCATCCATAGTGCGAGGTACGGTTCTTTTAAATTCCATGTTGATGCAAGATTTGTTTGATATGGGTTCTTTGTATTATTTTATTTCTTATTGCATCTTTGATTTTATGGGATTAAAAGTGGAAATTATTCCTTCGGTTTTGAAACTAAAAACCCCTCTAGGTCAAAGAGAGTGTCGAGACTTCCTATGTTGAGGTTGTTGTTTAGTTATGGATGGAATCGAATTGATGTGGGATTTCTTAGTGCTTGAGATGGATCCTTATGATATAATCTAGGGAATGGATTTATTGACAATTTTTAAGGCCCTCATCAATTATTATGTGCAAACATTTAGTTTTGTGATGGAAAATGGAGTTAGACATCCTTTTAGAGAAGTAAAAATTTGGGTGAAAAAGATTTGTTGTCACCAAATATTGGCATGATCTCGTATCCGTTGATGGATTTTTCATTGGAATCGATGGAAGGTGTTGAGCAAAGTGTTCTTCCAGAAGTTTTGGATTAGTTTATGGATTTATTTCTTCAATAATTATCAGGGTTTCCACCTATGAGAGAAGTCGAGTTTATGATAGATCTCCTTTCGGGGACCAGTCCAATCTCACTTCCCTCTTACCGAATGGAACTAGCAGTATTTCAGGAATTAAAGGTGCAATTGGAAGAGTTATAAAAACAAAGGGTTCATTCATCTGATCACATCTCTATGAGCAGTGCCGGTTTTTTGTTAAAAAGGCGGATGGAACCTTGCATCTCAATGTTGATTATCATAGACTTAATCAGGTTATGATAAAAACAAATATCCACATCCACGCATTAATGATTTGTTTGAACAATTGAGGGGAGCTCAGTGGTTCTACAAGATTTACTTGGGGCTAAGATATCGCTAATTACGGGTGAGGAGGGGGATATCCTGAAAATAGCTTTCAGAAGTAGATATTGTAACGTCCCGGTTCTGAAAGCCGCCCAGAGAAGCCCCATACCTGGTTGGTCACATAGCCTCAAGCGCATTCCCCTAAATGCCAGAGGCTGCCAACTAGAAGCGAAGGCCTTGGGTGTGATAGCGGGGAAACTATTCCCTCATTGGCAGAGTAACACAGTAGAAGTAAATGGATACACAATAGCAGGAGCAGTAATAATACCATACATCAGTAAATAGTGGAATATTGAATGTAATAAGAAGCTGGAGCACATATATAATGATGCAGGAGACCTATGTCAAGAAAAGTAGCCAAACACATCACAATGCTGAAATATAGTACTAAAACAAAGTATGAAAGAAAACAGTAAACAACTCATCAGCATCACAAGCCTCAGCTTAGTCCCATGCTCTCCCGCTCCCAAAGCAGTCAAGTACCTGAAGTAGAAGGTTACTTTCCCTTATCTATACCTAAAACAATATAATCTGTTTGGTCCCAAAAGCATGACCCAAATAGGGTGTGAGACTAAATCCTAGTAGGAAACCACCAATAGATTTGTTCCAAATAGTCAGTGAATATATATGGCAGGTAATAAGAAAAAGAAGTAGTAAACAAGGAAGTATCCAATAGTAAACATTCCTACAATTTCAAAGCATTCAAACACCACATATCAAGTAAGAAAATAATCACAAACAAGTCACCCTCTGAGATGTTCTCACAGCTTAATCCCCTCTGGTCCTACCTTTAAAACACAAGCAACCCTCTGGGAAGAATACACAGTCTAACCCCTCTGGTTCATATTTAGCATAGAATCTATAAGGAATCACTCACCATCAATTCCCCCTATAGTCTCGTATCGGTAACAAAAAGGTGATCTGGGGAAGAACTTATGTCTCATTCCCCCAACGAACCACGTCAAGGAACTACATACACTCTGAGGAAGCACTTACTTCAATTCCCCCTATGGTATCAAATCGAAACAATAAAAATAGACTCTCTGGAGAATCCCTCACATCCATTATCCCTATGGTCTACTACACCAGGTTCTCATGGACCTGTGTAAGTCAAATGAGCACAAAAATTCATGATATCCAATGTAAACCTCATGAACTACTTGTCTAACAATCTCTATCATAACAACATGTCAGATAAAACACTTCATCCTAACAATACTAGGCATGGAAAAAAAGTAGCAGCCTAATAGGAAAAACTAAACCAAACGGTCAAAACAAGAAAACATGGGAAAAACCTCCATAGCATGGAAAAATAAACCCTATTCACAACATATAACCTCTATCTAATTAACCAAGGCATAGAAGAAAAATATTCGGACTAAAACATAAACACACAATACCCCGTTCAAGGGTATTGGGAACTTTTACACATATAACTCAAAGACTATCTACGGAAAGGCACAAACCACATACCTCTGTGTTGTAGGATCATTATACATGAGACTTGATCCTTGAATCACCCTAGAACTCTGAATATCTACAAAAAAATCTTAAATGTTTACTCCATGATATCTCATTAGAGATAAGGAATCATAAGAAGGTGTTCAAGAAGAAGAGATGACTCACTAATGCAATTCTAACGCAACCGAAGAAGTTAGATTCGGAGAACGGGCGCTCAATCAGCGGCTCGATGAAGATATGCATTGTACAGATGCTCTTAGATGAACTAGGTTGAGAAGAGATGTGTTCTTTCCATCATAAATGACCCCGGTACGTTTAATTAAAAAAATAAAGTACATGGTGGGTACTTTTAAAGTACACGGTGTGTACTCGCCTTATTAGGCCCCCGCATAAGGCGATCTCCATGTCACCACACATGGCTATGTGCTCGACCATTACACATCTAGAACATGACTTCATGTGGAAAAAGAGTATATGACATGTACATATAAGTAAACGGCTGGTACTTCAAAAATTGCCAGAAACTCTACTTTTCCATAAAAACACAAAAAAAATAAAAAAAAAATCATGAAACGAAGATCCAGGTTCCTAAAAACATCCCCACTTAAAGAAATGTGTCCCTGAATTTCCCTAGCGAGGTCGCGTAGAAGAAGAAACCTTGAACATATCTAGCAACTTCGATCGTACATTGGCCTCCCTCTCCCAAGTCTCGTCCTGTACTTGATTGTCCTATCATAGCACTCATACCAGAGGAACAGACCTGTCATGGAGAACCTTCTCACTTCAATCAATAATCCAGATGGGATGCTCCTCGAATGAGGCATCCACCTCTAACTCAACTTCTTCGGGCTGAAAAACATGAGACGGGTCTGAGAAGTAACGTCGATGTTGAGAAACGTGGAAGACATCATGCATAACCCAGTAACTCTGACGTAACTGCAATAGATAGGCAACCGAACTGACTCTCTTCAACACCTCAAATAGCCCGACATACCTTGGTGAAAGCTTACCCTACCTTCTAATTCTCTTGCGTCCCAACCTCGGTGTGACACAAAAGAAAACTTGATCTCCAACCTTGAACTCTAGAGGTCATCTCTGTCAGTCAGCATTAGACATCGGTCGTGATTGTATAGTATCCATCCTATTCCGAATCAACTCTATCTGCTCTATGGTCTTCTAGACAAGACGATGTCCCAATATAGCTGCCTCACCGAACTCCAACCAACATAATGGTGATCGGAATAGCCTACCATACAAAGCCTCATAATGTGTCATCTGAAATGTTTCTTGAAAACTATTATTGTAGTCATACTCCACAAGAGGTGTGTGCTTATCCCAAGAACCTCCAAAATCCAAGAAGCATGCTCGAATCATGTCCTCAAGCACCTAAATCGTACGCTTGGACTGGCCATCCATCTAGGGATGGTATTATGTACTCAAAATTACATGTGTACCCAAATCCTTATGTAGCCCTCGCTAGACCCAAGGAGTAAAATGTGTGTCCCTGTCTAAAATAATGGAGTGTGGAACTCCATGTAAACGTACAATCTCTTAGATGTACAGTCTTCCTAGATCATCAACACTAAAGGTATCCTTTATTGGAATGAAGTTATCAAGCTTCATGATTATATCAATGAAAACCCATACTACATCATTCCTTCGAGGAAACCCTGATAAACCTGTCACGAAATCCATCGCAACATTATTCCACTTCCACTCGGTATTGGTTAACTACTCTAAAATCCATGTTGGTCACTGGTGCTCTTCCTTCACCTACTGGCATGTGGAAATCCTCATGAGAAAACTAGAAACATCTCTCTTTATATCTGGCCACCAATACTGGCAGTGTAGATCATGATACATCTTAGTGACACCAGGATGAAATGCCCAAACTGAGGAGTGAAAGTCCTGCATCATCTCCTCGCATATGTCTATTGACACCCATACGCGCCAATGAAAACACAAGATCTCGTCCTCTTCTATGGTCTATCCTGGAATAGGTTCCTCTCCTGAAACACTTTTCTGGAGGACTAGGCCTTCAGAATATGATAGCTGCCTCATTCGCACTCGGTCAAGAAGAGTAGAGGTAACATGTATAGAAGAAAGAAATGTTTGCCCCTATCTATCATTCACCTCCAAATGAATCTCAGAGAACAGATCCATAAGATTCCACTCACTACTAGCCTCTTTAGCTACTTTTACCTAAGTCCTCCTGCTCAACACATTAGCTACTATGTTGCTCTTCCCAGGCGTATATGCAAGCTCATAGTCAAAGTACCGTAGGTACTCAACTCAACTTCGTTGCCTCAAATTAAGATCACGCTGAGTGAAGATATACTTGAGAATTTTGTGGTTGGTGAAAACCAAAAAATGTTCTCCGAGAAGATAATGTATCCAACAACATAAGACATGAACAACTGCAGTAAACTCGAGATCATGCATCAAGAAATTCCTCTCACGTGGCCTCAACTGCCGAGACCCGTACGCAATGACTCTTTCCCCCTGTATAAGCACAACTCTCAAATTGATTCCTGAAGTATCATAGTAAATAGTATAGCTCTTACCTAGCTCTAGTAAAACTAGTATTAGTGCTAAAGTCAACCTCCCTTTCAACTCCTGAAAGGCTGAATCAGAAGAATATGACCACAAGTACTTCACACCCTTCTTAGTCAGACCTATCAGTGGTGCTGCTAATCATAAAAAGTCATGTATGAAACTTCTATATTATCTGTCCAACCCTAGAAAACCTCATACCTCAATGACATTCCTCAGTTTCTCCCAAGAATATACTGCTCTCACTTTCTTGGGGTCCACTGATTATCCTGTCTCTGGGATAACATGATCAAAGAAGTGAATTTGGTCCATACAAAATTGGCATTTTGATAGCTTACCATATAAATAATGCTCTCTCATTGTACTCAAAATGATCTCAAGATTGGTAGCATGGTCATGTCAAGTGTGAGAGTACAACAAGATATCATCCACAAAAACCACCATGAAAGAATCCAAGAATAGATGGAACACTTGGTTCATCAGTGCCATGAAAACTGCAGGTGTGTTTGTAAGACCGAATGACATAACCACATACTCGTATAGGCCATACCTTCTATGAATGTATATAATATGAACATCCGATGGTCTAATGCACAAATTATGGTAACCAAATCTCAATTTGATCTTCGAGAACACCAGGCTCCTCGAAGCTGATCAAAGATATCATCAATCCTCGGCAAGGGAAAACGATTCTTGACCATCAACTGGTTCAACTTTTGATAATCCACACAATGTCTGAGGGTACTGTCTGCCTTCTTTACTAACAGGATAATAGAATCCTAAGGACATGTATTGGGTCAGATGAAACCCTCTGACTACAACTCCTCCAACTACTTCTTGAGCTCATGTAACATAGTTTTAGCCACCCTAAAAGGAGGTATGGACTCCGGTGCTGCTCCTGGAACAAGCTCAATAGAAAAGTACACCTCTCACTCTGGAGGAAAACCTGAAAATTCATCTGTAAAGATGTCCCTAAAACGATCCACCATTGGAGGAAATTCTATCTTTGAAGTCCCCTGGTCACCCATATATAGACAAGAAATATGAGTTGTAACTCCTCCCAACCCATGATGCTTGGGTCTCACTCTGCTTGCATTGACATCCCATTCACCCTTATATAGAAACAATCAACCTTCTGGTGATGTGAAACTCACCCTATGGTGATAATAGTCGACAATAGCCTAGAAGGGAACTAACCAATCTATTCTGAGAATGAAGTCATAGCCTGTTATCTCTAAGAAATAGAGGTCCCAAAAGAAGTGACACCTAGCAACCTCAAAAGGGAACTCCTTGCACTGCCGCACACTAGCCATTATAGCCCCCAACAGAGTGTCTAACGTCATGATATCAGCAGAAGAAAAGATACCGAGCTCAAGGCTCTCCATAACAGAAATTGATATAAATATATGGGAAGCCCCTGTATCGAAAATATCTGAATCTAAAACTAAGGCAACTAGGATCGTTCCTCAAACTATAAAGGGTCCGGGATTCTGCTCTTGCTAGGTATGCACTATTGCAAAAGTATGACCTAGACTGCGACCCTGTGACCCTGCCTAACCACTCTGATCTGATCCACCATGTTTTTTCTAAAATCCTGGTGACTGACTACCATGGCTGCGACCTCCACCTTGGCCTGAACATCCAGAAGAACTCTAGTTCTTAGACTGGTGAGAAATTGGTGGTGCTGCTCCTGAATGAGGAGTCATAGAAGAACCCATATCGCCAGTTTCCGGTGAGAAAAACTGGAAAAAATGTTGAAGATGGAACATCTTGCCACATGATCGACACTCCACTGGGTCTCTTGGAAAAAGTGTCCTCATATGCCCACTCTTTCCACACTTGTATCACACAACTTTTCTACCAGAAGAAGTGTCCCGACTCCTCAGATCTCCGTGTGTAGACTCCCTGCGGCACTTTCTGCTATCAGTAGGAGGGATACCAACTCCGAATGTCGAGCCTCTCTGACTCACAACTCCAGAATACATTATATTTCACTCTATTATCAGTGCCTGGTTGATGATAGAGTTTATGGAAGTCAACCAGAATATGTTCACCTGAGATCAGATGTTGTGCCTGAGACCATCCTCAAACTTCCTTGCTATGAATAACTCATCACCTCCTGGGATGGGTGTGAAGCACTACAGATCTGTGAAGTGAGAAGAATACTCCATAACAGAAAGAGTACTCTGCTCAAGACTCATGAAATCTCAGGCTCGATCAGCCCTCAAAGTCTCCGGGTAGAAGTAGTCATAGAAGGCATGCTGGAACTCACCCCAGGCCATAACCTACTGGCGTCCCACCTGTGAGATCACATCCCACCATCTTCTGGTGGAATCCCGGAGCATGTACGTAGCGAGCTTCACCCTAATTTCTAGAGGTGTCTTCAGATGCTTGAAGATAGAAAGCATGTCTTCTAACCATGACTCTTCAGCCTAAGGTCCTTCTTCCCATGTTTAGGTGGGATGATTCTACTATTGGAAGACCTGCGTCAACTCTACCATAAAAGGGGTAGGATGAGGTACTCCTTAGAATGTTTTCATGAACCTTATAAATCCCTCTCAGAACTATACATCAGAACCTGTGTTCGGAATGACATTTGGTGCCAAGATTGGCACAACTAGAAGATCTTTTGGTAGTCCCTGATCACCCATGTCTGGCATCTGATCACTTCCCTGTAATATGAGGAAAACCGGAGGATGTCTTAGTGGCATGAATCTAAAAGGTCAAGTGATTAACATAAATAAAGATTAACATGGAATGAAACTTAGAAGTGTGAGAAGGGAACAAGAGAAAGAAAGCATTCACGTTTTTCCAAAACATGGATACTCGGCGTGTATAATGACTACACAACATGTTCCCTTAAGCCTTCACATGGGAATGTTATTTTTCCAACCCAGTTCATGTAACACCCCATACACACGGCGTGTTGTCCAAAAACACGTTGTGTACTTGAATCCTCTTTTTCTACCCAGTTTCTTCTACAATGTTAATCCACATGGTTCTCCTAGAACGAGACTACATGGCATGTTAGTGTTAGACACGACGTGTACTAGAGAAACGTCACCAACCCATGTTGTTATTCACACGGTTGGTTACACGGCTCACTCTACATAACTAGTTTGTTCCACACACGGCGTGTACTAGAAAGGTTTCACTAACCCGTGTTGTTTTCTACATGGTGGGATACCTGGTCTACACTACACGACATGTTCAAACGTGACACGGTGTGTATAACTTAAGATTTCATCAATCTGTGTCATTTGTCACATGGGTGGACACAAGGTCTACACAAAATGGCATGTACAACTGGTACACAACGTGTTCCCCCAAAGAGTTCTGAAACCCGTGTCTCATCCCACACAGTCTGTGACACAGTTAGAGACTACACGGTTTGTATATACAGTACATGACGTGTACTCAAGAAAGATAGTTTCTTCCTGAATAGAAAGACACATGGCATGTATTATCATTATACGTCGTGTATTCTAGGTTTTTCCAGATATTAAGCCTCAAAAACTACTCCAGAAGCCCAGAAAACACTAAAATGAACATTAAAGTGCCAAATTCCAATCTGTGAGGGCCCATAATCCCTGTGAATCAAAGCTTGGGATCTTAAAAATGTCATATACAAGGAAAACAAGGAAATTATTCACCAAATTCTGATCCATTAGGTCCCATAACACCTCAAGAACCAAAGTTTGGATTTCATTCAAACAATACCTTTCACAGATTAATACCTTATCAAGTAAAAGGTATTCTTATAAAAGAATATATAACAACAACATGAATATCTATCATAGGACCTATCACAACAACATGCAATCACCAATGCACCCTAAATGGCATGGAAAGAATGCATGAAATGTGATATCTAAAAAGTTCCTATATGATGCATGAGATGGCATACCCTCATCTCATCGGGTTGCAACAAAAATAGAACCTCAATAACATCAACAATAACATCACAAAACATGTAAATCACCCAATGGTAAAATATAATCAACTGTAAAACTGCAAAACCAGAAGAAAAAAAATTGCGATAAACGAGGTAAATTGGATTTTCCCTATGCACAGGTTAGCTACTCTTGGGCACAACTTATTACCAATAACCTATTCCGTCCAATACCTAACTATAGGCTCCAAATATTACGTCAAGAATAATGAATCATCTGATACCACTTTGTAACATCCCGGTTCTGGATGCCGCCTAGAGGCGCCCCGTACTTGGTTGGTCACATGGCCTCAAGTGCATTCCCACGAACGCCAGAGGCTTTTGACTAGCAGTGAGGGTCTTTGGTGTGATAGTGGGGAAAGTATGCCCTAATTGGCAGAGTAACACAGTGGAAGTAAACAAATACACAATATCAGAAGTAGTAATAATACCATACAGCAGTAAACTGTGGAAGACTGAAAGTAATAAGCAACTGGAGCACATATATAATAATGCATGATAACTATGTCTAGGAAGCATCCAAACACGTCACAATGCTGAAATATAGTACTAAACCCAAGTACAAAAGAAAACAGAAAACAAATCCTCAGCATCGCAAGCCTCAACTTGGTCCCATGATCTCTGGCTCCCAAAGCAGTCTTGTACCTGAAGTATAAGGGTGTTTGCCCTTATCTATACCTGCTACAATATAATCTATTTGGGTCCAAAAGGATGACCCAAATAGGGTGTGAGAATAAATACCAGAAGGCAACCACTAAGAGATCTGTGACTAACATTCAGTGAATATATATGGCAGGTAATAAGAAAAAGAAGCAGTAAACAAGGAAGTACTCAACAATAAGCATTCCAACAGTTCAAAGAGTTCAAACACCACATATCAAGTAAGCAGATAATCACAAACAGGTGACACTCTGCGATGTTATAATAGCTTAATCCCCTCTGGTCCTACCTAGAAAACACAATCAACCCTCTGGGAATTATACACAGTCTAATCCCTCTGGTATAACTTTTTCACAGACTCTCTGAGGAAGCACTGACTGTCAATTCCCCCTATTGTCTTGTATCAGTAACTAAAAGGCACTTTGGGGAATCACTTACATCTCATTCAACCCTGTGGGCTGCGTCGAGGAACTACATACACTCTGAGAAAGCACTTATGACAATCCCCCCTATGGTCTCGCATCTTAATAGTAAAAAACAGACCCTCTAGAGAAGCCCTCACGTCCATTATCCCTATGGTCTACTACACCAAGTTCTCGCAGCCCTGTGTAAGTCAAACGAGCACAGTAATTCATAGTAGCCAAAGTAAACATCAAGAACTACTTGGATAACAATCTACAGCATAACAGCATATTAGATAAAACACTCCATCCTAACAATAATAGGCATGGAAAACAAAGCCGTAGTCTAACAGGCAAAACTAGACCAAATGGTCAAAATAAGAAAACATGGGAAAAACCTCCATAACATGGAAAAATAAACCCTTTTCACAATATATAACCTCTATCCAATCAACCAAGGCATAGAATGAAAACATTAGGGCTAACACATAAGCATGCAATACCCTATTCAAGGGTATTGGGCACTTTTTTACATATAACTCTAATACTATCTACGGAAAAAAACCACCTCCCTCGGTGTTGAAAGATTTTTATATGTGAACCTCAAGCCTTGAATTTCCCTAGAATTCTATCTATCTACAAAAATTTCTAAAATGTTCAACCCATGATATCTCATGAGAGAGAAGGAATCAAAAGAAGGTGTTCAAGAAGAAGAGAGAATTCACTAATGTGATTCTAACACAACCGACAGAGTTAGATTTGGAGAACGGACACTCGATCAGAAGATTGGTGAAGATCCATGTCATAAGGAAACTCTTGGATGAACTAGGTTGAGAAGAGATGTGTTATTTTCGTCAGATGCAGCCCCATTACATTTAATGGAAAAAAAATTACACAGCGTGTACTTTTGAATTACACGACGTGTACTCCCCTTGTTCGACCCTCATATAAGGCGGTCTCTAGGTCACCACACATGGTTGTTTGCTCGGCCATTACATGGCTAGCACAAATTTACATGTGAAAAAATAGTAGACTTCATGTGCATATAAGTACATGGCGTGTACATCAAAAATTTCCAGAAACTCTTCTTTTCCTCAAAAAAAACCAAAAAAGAAAACATACCTGAAAAAAAGATTCAGGTTCTTACAGATATGGATATTACGATTATGTGGTTATACCATTTGGTCTAACAAATTCACTTGCTGTGTTCATGGAATTGATGAATTGGATATTTCAAAGATATTTGGATTCTTTTGTGGTGGTAATTGTTGATGATATACTGATCTATTCCAGGACAAGGGTGGTGCATGAGTAGCATTTAGCCATATTTTTTGGGATCTTGAGGGATCATCATTTGTATGAAAAATTTTCAAAGTGTGACTTTTTGGTTACATGATGTACGTTTCCTTGGCCATGTTATTTCTGAGAAGGGTGCTTCAGTTGATCCGAAAAAGATAGAGTTTCTTATCTCATGGAAACTGCCGAAGAATGTTTTTGAGATACAGAGCTTCCTTGGTCTAGATGGGTATTATCGACATTTTTTTTGTGATTTATCATGATAGGATTTTCCGATGAAAACTTTGACAAGGAATAATATCCCATTTCAATGGGACGAGTAGTGCTATAAATGTTTTGAAGAGTCAAAGGGTCGCCTTACATCAGCACCAATCTAGATTTATCCAGAACTAGGGATAGGGTACGTGTTGTATTTTGATGCATCAGTATCAAGGTCGGGGTGTGTTCTCATGTAGGTGTATCGTGTGATTGTATATGGATCACAGAAGTTGAGGTTTCATGAGAAGAACTACCCAACACATGATTTGGAGTTTGTGACAATGGTTCATGATTTAATAATGTGGTTTCATTATCTCTTCAGTGAGAAATTTACAGTTTTTTCTGATCGCAAGAGCAGAAAGAATATATTTTCACAAATATATTTTAACCTGAGGCAAAGTAGATAGATGGAATATCTTCATATGTTTGATTTTGACTTAATGTACACATCGGGTAAAGAAACTTCGGTAGAAAATGCATTAATTAAGAAATCATATGCTTAAGGGGTGAAAGAAGTATTTGATCAGTGGCAGTTCATGTCGGTCATAGCCAACATGCAGTTGGAATGTGAGGAATGGGGTGAAAAAGTGGTCTTCTTTTAGTTTTGTTGGTTCCTAACATGGATGTTCTAGTTAAATAGGTACAGGCATCTGATTCCTAGTGTATGACGATGAGGTCAAAACTCAATGGTAGGGAGACCATTGAGAGATGGGAACTGAATGGGAATTTAGTCTTGTGTTTTCAGAATCAAATGGTGGTTCCAATGGATTTTTAGGAGGAACTTCTCTGGTCCTATCATCATTCTAGGTGGGTTTTCCATACTAGAATTTATAAAATGTATGAGATTTTGAAGGAGCGGTTTTGGTGGGTTGGTATACAAAGGGATGTGGTCGGGTTTGTCTCGTGATGCTTGACATGTCAACAAGTCAAGGTAGAGCATCAGTGGACATCAAGAAAGTTTCAATCTTTACTTATCCCAGTGTTGAAATGGGAGTAGATAGCAATGGATTTTTTAAGGGTATCCCAATAATGGTCTAGAAACATTATTCCATATGGGTGATCATGGATCGGCTCACAAATTCGGCCCATTTCATCCCGATTCTTGAATCTCATGCGATAGAGGATCTATACAAAATCAATACCCAAGAGGTCGTAAAGAAGAATGGTGTTCCTGTTTTGATTGTATCAGATAGATATCTGAGGTTCACATCTTGTTTTTGGAAATCCTTATATCAATCCCTTTGAATATAGTTGACTATGAGCATAGCGTATTATCCTCAGATGGATGGCCAGTCCAATAGGACAATACAAACCTTTGAGGATATGTTAAGGGCTTGTGTGATGAATTTTTGTGGTTCATGGTAGGATCACTTACCATTTGTGGAGTTTTACTATAATAACAGTTATCAAGCTTCATTAAATATGTCTCTGTTGGAGGCTTTGTATGGGCGTTTGTGTCGTTCTCCACTATGTTGGGTGGAAATGGGTGAGACTTCGATGATCGAACCAAGCCTTGTCCAAGAGACTATGGGGGAAATAATTTTGATATAGAATAGGGTGGAGACAGATCAATATTGTCAAAAATCATATGTGCACCATCATCGATGATAGTTGTTGTTCGAGGTGGGTGATCATGTGTTTTTGAGTCTCTCATAGGTTGGGACATCATCAGTTTGGGAAGCAAGGTAAGTTTTCTCTAATATATATTGGGCCTTTTGAGATATATGTGCAGATTGGATAGGTGGCTTATCATTTGGCTTTCCACCACAGTTTAGTGTGGTCCACAATGTGTTTCATGTGTCGCAGTTGAAAAAGTATCAGTCGGATCGTGACCATGTGATTCATTGGGATCATGTTGAGCTAGAATCAGATTCTTCCTTGGTGAACGTTCTAGTGCGGATTGGGGATAGGCAAGATAAAGTCTTGCATGGTATAAGCATCAGTTCAGTTTGTGTTTTGTGTAATCATGGTCAGATTCATGAGGAGACTTGGGAGTGGGAGAAAGAGATGGACGAGCAATGGCCCAAGCTCTTTTGACAAAGTAATGGTTTCTTACTTTCCAAGGATAGAAAATACAATGGTGGGGAGAATGTAGCACCCCCAGTTTGAGGTATGTATCCTTTTTATGT
Source organism: Viscum album (assembly GCA_963277665.1). Classification (NCBI taxonomy): domain Eukaryota; kingdom Viridiplantae; phylum Streptophyta; class Magnoliopsida; order Santalales; family Viscaceae; genus Viscum; species Viscum album. The sequence continues at coordinate 2,015,799,862 of OY728157.1, forward strand.
ATTTTTATGTATTTAAAGTGCATGGGATGATTTGAGAAGAGGTTGGGAGAGTTTGGAATGGTTTTGAATAACCTTGGAGGATTTTCTAAGTGCACACAGTTTGAGCAAGGTTAGGGGAAACCATGCGGGCTCTCCAGGAAACCGTGCAGGGGGGGAGAATGGGCTTCCCACGACTAGTGCAAAGCTTTCCAAACCGTGCGAGAAAACCATGCATACCCCATATCTTTAGGTAGTTTCTTGTGCACGTTTGGCACAAAGTTTTACAAACTGTGTGGGCTAATCATGCATCCACTTAAATGAAGGGTTTTTAAATTTGGTCTCCCTCGGGCTTAACCTATTTCACTTCAATTCTTCTCCCACTCGAGCCTCACTCAGTATTTTGGTTCTCAAAGGTTTAAAGTTCTCTCCCACTAACTTTAGAAGAAAATCAAAGGGGTTTCATGGTGGTTTGAAGGTGGTTTCTCCTGGGTAAGTCTCTTCTCTTGGTTTCTCTTTGGTTTCCTCAAGATATACTCTTCTCCCCTTCTTGGTTTTCTAGATCTTCATTCATTTCAGGTAGATCTGGGGTTGGGGTTTCCTTGTGTGTTGATTTTAAATATTGTGGATTTTAGGGATTGGGATCTAGGGTAGTTTATATGGTGCGTTTTCCCAGATTGGGGTGTGGTGGGTTGTGGGTTTATTTCACTAGAACCCTAAAGGTAGGTGGCTTCTCTCTCAACTCCACTTTCTTAGAAATAGTGTTTTTGGTTACAATTAATTTTTTGTCTTAAAATTAATTATTATTTTGATGTGAGGAATTGGTTAGAAATCCCTTTGGTCATATTTGTGTATTTTTAGGGAAAAGGGGTTTTATGGTTGAATGTTCTTGTTGTTAAATTTTAAAATGTAGATTTTAAAATTTGTTGATTGGCTTGGGATAAGGGAATTGTTTATGAAAATGGTTTTCAATAAAGATTTTTTTTGTGGAATTGGGGCTTTGGCATGGAAAATGATTTAAGGGTGGTTTCAATAAATGGTTGATTTGTTGAACTGGTTTGGCATGTTATGAAAATGGTCATTTTAATGTTGTTGTGGCATTGATGGGTTATATGTTAGTGGTGTCTTGTTGAAATGAGATGTTAAAGTGGGTGGGGAGTCTCACTATAAAAGATTATGGATAGTGATTGTGCCACCATTAAGGGTAGTGGTTAGGAAGCGCTTCTAGTTGAGAATGGGGTGAGTGGGATGGGCGTAATTCCATCCATAATGGTTGCCATGTTGAGTGTTATTTTGAAAAGATGGAATTTTTTCTGCTGATGTGAAATGGTGAGATAGATTATGGAATTTTTGTGGATTTCCCATATTTGATATGGCTTGGTAAGTGTATATTTGTTTTGTGGTAAATTTTGAACTGTTGAATGTTTTATATAAACTATTTTATATAAATGTTCTAATGGTTTTATCCTAGTGGCGTGTGTAGGGAAGTAATTTGGGGAAAACCTACTGAGTATTAGTACTCACCCCCTGCTTTGGAACTTGAGTTCCTTTTTAGATGACATATTCTAAGACACAGGTAAAGGTTAAGCAACTCATTGCTAGTGGATTGTGGTGATTCTTGGGATATGTGTTGGTTCTTGGATCGTGGAGCTTAGTGTGGAGCTAGGGAGTGTGTCTTGGTTTATTTTGGGGTCTCTTGTTTAGTCTTCTTCATAGTACTCTGATATGGTGTTTGGTTTTATTGGTTTTGGGTTGTATTTTGGAACAACTTGGTTGTATTTTTGGTAATGCGTGCTTGATTGTTTTATCGACATGCATTATATAGTTTGTTGTTAGTGGATGGTTTGGTTGGTTTAGTCTTAAGGAAAAAAATTTCTGCAATTTGTTATCAAAGCCCTTTGTATTTATTTCCATCATTTGGTGCTTTGGGAACGTAACTTAAGGCCAAGTCGCATTCCTCCGCCCACTCAATCCAATGATATGGGGTGGGATGTTACAAATCAAATGGATGATATTCCACCAGGGGGATTAGTGAATTTGAAAAGAGAATATAGAGAGATCTCATGTTCTAAAAGTGAAAAATAAGGGTAATCCCCCTTTTATTAACCAATAAAACCAATTAATTAAAAAACTAAACAAAATGAATATTTATAGGTGGCCCTATGCCTTAAGATGTAATGCCTCTACCATGAACACATTACAGTGTGTCCTTCTACCTGGGATAACTTCATGAAAGTTGACTCCCATCATATGTTTACACCTCCAAAACCTCAAACAAACCAAAACACACATGGATGTATTAAAATTTAACCTTAAATACCCTAGCTAAATACCTAGTCAGTTATAATATCTTATGGAATAAATAATGTCATTTTTTGTCATTATCCATCACCTAAAATCAATTGTTACCATTATTTTCACAGTGTTAAAAAATTCTCAAATTTAATAATAATAATAATAATTTTATGATTATTAAAAATTTAAAAACTAAGAAATATATACTTATTAATTTTAATATAATTATCAACAAAAATAATATCATTATTATTGGCCATTTTAAACCAAAAGAACAATTACATTAATTTAAGGAAATATCATTAGTGTAAAAATTCACCAACAAACATACATCAAAATAATTTGAAAAAAATTATTTTCATAATCAAAATATTCATGTGAACATCAATTTAAATATAATTATAATTTACTTTAAACATTTAATAATTTTTCAAATAAATTATCCTTATTATAACTTCCCATAGAAAATAAAAATTTCAATATAAATTAAATTCGAGAAGCATTAATACCTATTTCATGTCATTTTTTTAAATAATAAAAAATAAACTTTAAAAGATAATAAATATTTAATTAAATAAATGATTTTAAATTCATAAAATAATTATTTCATATTCGCTTTATCATAAATAAATACATTTACCATATTTTCAACAAAATAATCCTTCAAATAATGTGAAATGAATGATGTATATAATTGAATTATAGAATTCAATTATTCATTCCATATAAAAAATAACCTACATAAGTGAATAAAATATATATTCATATTTAATTACATTAAATTTTAAGTTAATTATCATCAAATATTATCAATCATTCCTATGGAAAATTTCTTTTATAAGGAGTGAATTTGATCATAATGAAAAAGGGATTAAATACATAAAAATGGGGATATTGGTTGATGAATTAATTACTTTTCGAAAATTCTATCATAATTATTCTTAATGATTTTCCCCTCATCAAATTATCATAATTATTCATTATACATAAAACATTATGCACACACATATCCCTCTAAACCATCATGTCATCACCCCATGGCCACCACATCACAAACCCTCTATAACGCCCCAAGCCAGCTCTTTTGGACTCAGGGCTTGAAAAATGTTGTGTAATTTTTTTATAAAAGAAACTAAACAATTACACAATAAATTTATAAAATGAGGACCTTTTACTGGTCTAGGTTATGGAGATATTAGAGTACAGTCCCTGTTTTATCAGAGTTGGAAGAAAACAAATTCAACTATCTACTACACTTCTGTGTGTACTGTCTCCAAAATCGATGACATTTGAAAATAAATGTCTAAGATACCTATAAAAAATAATTTTAAAATAAAAGGTTGAGAATTTAATTGCCCAATAAAGGGTTTTAAAAATGTTGATTTACTTTTTAAGAAATCGATATTTTGAAAATAACTTTTGGTTAAATAACATTTAAATTATTATTGAGAACTCAATGAAAATATTGTTAAAATACTAACATATTTACACTTTAACAAAAATATCTTTGTTTTGAAAATAGTCATAATTTTAAATCGCTTTAAAACTAATCCAGTGATTTCCTATGAAAAATATTAAGCTAACCTCATGAAAAAAACATTATTTTAAGGAGACTTAATTCATTGAAGGCTATCTTGGACCTACCCACTTAGTGAATGATGGGTTCACTCCCCAATGACCTTCTATTTTTTACAATGAACAAGTGCTTGGATTTTTCTAAAATGTTTAAAGTTTGATTTACATATATATATATATATATATTAGTATTTCATACTAGAGTTTTTACTTTTAAACATGTAAATGTATTAAAATACACAACCATACATATATATATGTATATAGATATATATATATATATTCCATTCCATCATTTGAAAGTTTGGTTACTACCGAAACTTTTATCAACTAGATATTACATATAATTATTGTTTCTTTCATGAATCACCTTTGATGCTCATATGAGAAATTAAATTTTCTTAACTCAACCACAATAATTAATAAATCTCCTTACATAAAATTATAAAGAAAAATATTTTAAAAAAATTATATGATATCCATGTCTTTATTAATTTCGGGACAAAGCCTTGAAAAAAAATTAAATTAAAACATGAATATATTATAAATGCAACATGAGTCGATGTAATACATAACATAAGGCCATGTATATGTGAGAATGTGATTAATAAAATGTTATGATGGTCTAGGTGTGTTTCTTTTTGAAACATGATGATAAATTGACCATAACATCACTATTTCATCCATCTATATATACATATACATATATTTATATGCATATGTACATGTATTGACATTGAACATACAACACTCATTAATTACATGGTTGGGAAAACATCGATAAATGAAAAATATTCATTTTCAAAATTAATTATGAAATCAGATTAAGTCATGGATTAAATACATACACACTCGTACATTAATTTTTATGAATTTGTTTATACTTAGTTGGATAAATATACTTATATATGCATGTCAGTATATCATAAGACATAAAAATAATTCTTACATGACATTGAAATAAGTCATGAGGTATGGAAAATATTTCATACATGTATATTGAAAATAAACTAAAGAATTACATATATAAAAACTGGTTTGAAAATAAATTTCCTCAATAAAATAATTTAGAACATCATAATAAGTTATTCATAAAAAAAGGTTTGTCAACAAGAAACTCAAATAACATACAAACATAATTTCCTTTACCAAATAATAATTTATGAACATAAGTCAAGAGAATTTATAAATAAAATTCTAATATAATTTTTTTATTCAAATTAGAATTATAAGAAATATAATTTTTCTTTATAAAATCCCATTCACAATCATAAATCAAAATCATGAAAATGATTAAAATCTATATAATCTGCCTTATGAAAATATAAATAGTAATTGCACATAATGTATTTGAAAATAATAATAAAAATAATAACAATAAACCCTTACCTCTAATAGAACTAAAAAGGATTATTTACCCAAGCAGTACAATACACGAGCAAAGACTACCGAAGCTGGGTACGCATTCTCCAAGTATAACACTCCAGACATTTAGAAAAGATGTTGTTAAAATAGACTCTATCACAAATAATTAAATATAATTTATATCAAGGTCTTTATAAAATATAATTTATAACAACTTTTCTATTATAATACCAATATATTTATTTAAATGATTGACTATATGATTAGTGGTGAAATAGACCCGCAGATGCTCAGGACTCATAAAAAATTGTTTATAATCGGACCCAAAAAAAATTTAGAAAACCAAAAGAAATATAAACGGGTTACACAGCACTGAAAACCCTTTTTTATGTGAATGAAAATTTATATTTTATTTGATAATAGTATCATTTTTTTGGGTATATAATGTGGACGGTTTTAGTGCATTCAAAAATTGGATTATGAATCTCATCGTTGCAGCGTGATTAGAAAAATAGCCGCAACTCTAAATAGATGGGGAAAGAAGTGAGATCAAATAAATTTAAGAAGTATTTGATTCACTATAACCAGAAAATCACCAAAGAGAAAATGGGAGACCGGAAATTTATGAGAAAATCTGGTATAAGATATGGATAACAAAAATTCAACCTAATTGCTGTACTACAAATCAATTTTGACAGCAATCTAATTTGACAGGGTCCAAAGACGTCAAAAAAAACATCGATCCAAAGCATGCCATTCGGATTTCAAATTTGACTCCTTATGGCCACAGCCGGCTTCGAATTCACCAAAGCCTTTGGATCGAAGAAAGACAACGCTCGCCATGCCACTCACCAAAGAAGAACCACCCTCTCGGCTCGACTCCGAGCTCGAATCCTCTTCTTTGCGATGAACCCTCCCAAAATCCAACCTTCAGTTTCCCAAAAAAATAGAAACCCTATGATAAATTAAACCACGGTTTACCTTAAATCATATTTTTTATTACCATTTCTTTCATTTAAAAAAAATAATTTATATCATTTCATTTTTAAAAGGATATTCATATATATATATATATATATATATATATATTATACTCATATTAATATCATAATCATAAATATTTCATAATATAATTTCTAATTTTTTTATATATTCATTTGAATGCTTAAAACATTATTTATTTATTAGAATATATATATATATATCTTTGTAAGAAAATTTATTAAATACACAATGTTTTTTTGTTTCATATCAATTAAAGGTTAAATAATAGTATTCAAATCATCATTGTCTATTTATTTTATTAAAAGTTGTCATATTTCATTTTTAATTATTGTAATTTATAATGGATACTTTTTATAACGGTCGGATAAAACATTATAAATATCAATGTCAAAGATCCGTTAAAATACACAAAAAAATAATACCGCAACTCTCACGCCACAACTTTCGGAAATGGTTTTATATGTTCCTCTTATTCTTAGTTTCATTGTTATTATTATTTCTAAAACTTTTGTGCTTCTATCAGATCCAGAAGATGAGAACTACCTGATCGGCATCGTTGTTTTTCTCGGTGGTCTTCCAATTGATTTATTATCAATAGTAGTGAGTTTAATAGGTTAGTTTTTGTGTGTCAAGGATGTATTCTTGTTTTTTTATAAATAAAGTTCTTACTATTTATATTTATGAGTTCATAAGTTTATGTATTTTATTTTATTTTTTGAACATTGACAAAACATAAAACTTACTTTTAAACATGGGGTGTTACATTCTCCCCCACTTAATTGAATTTCACCCTTGTATTTAATTTACACTTATTAATTCTAATTTCCATCTATTCTAAGTCTCACATGGTGTCCCCATGGTATGTACAATTGTCCTCCATGGTTACCACATCTTCCTATGAGATTAAAGTTCAAAGTGGCTTCGAAATCTTCCACCTCCTTTACCCAAACACAACTTGTGCAAGAAGGGTTGTATAGTTGAAGGCATCAGAAGACAGTATTCAAGGAATTATAATCAAAATAGTATCTAAGAATTTAGTCTTGAATTTTATTCATATAAGAAAGTCTCATTGCACCGTCTTCAAAAGTTTCAAAGTCATCATAAATTTCTCCTGTAAAGAAAAATATTAAAAGTTGACACATATAAGCTGTATGAAGATTCCCTTATTCAGCTGCTCTATAAAAAGTTGAAATTAACTCTGGTTGATCAAACATGGTAAAGTACCTAAAAAGTCCTTCAGAATACAGCCATTGGCATCTATGGAAGCGATGTTGAATCTGTCTGATGTCTCTGAAGACAAAACCAGAACCACTATGAAAACGAAGTATATCAGGCATGCCTGATAAATTATAAATTTGTTTATAGGAAAGCCTCATGGCTTCATGGGGCTCAGATTCTTATTTTCATGATATTTCCATGATCATATCATGTAATTCAACTGGAAGGCCTAAGATACATGTTTGAGTTCTCCTTCCTTCCATCTGAAAATTATAAAGAATAATATTTTACTAAGAAAGTATACTCAGCCTATTTAAGGGTTCTAATTTTCCAGAGTTATCTAGATCGTGCCTCTAATACCAATTATAATTCCCCAAGACCACTCTTTTAGACTCAGTTATTGAAAAATGTTGTGTAATTTTTTTTAATAAAAGAAACTGAACAATTACACAATACTTTATAAAACGAGGACCATTTACCGGTCTAGGTTCTAGAGAAATTAGAGTAAAGTCCCTATTTTATCAGAGTTGTAAAAAAACAAAATAAATTGTGCACTATGCTTCCACATGTACTATCTCCAAAAGCAATGAAATATGAAAATAAACGTCTAAGATACCTATAAAAAATCAATTTAAAATAAAAGGGTGAGCATTTAATTGCCCAATAAGGGGTTTTAAAACCGTGGTTTACTTTTTAAGAAATTGAACTTTTGAAAATAACTTTTGGTTAAATAACATTGAAATTATTTTTGAGAACTCAATGAAAATATTGTTAAAATGATAACATATTTACACTTTAACAAAAATATCTTCATTTTGAAAATACTCATACTTTGAAATCTCTTTAAAACTAATCCATTGATTTCCTCTGAAAAATATTAAGCAAAATTCATGAAAACAAAACATTATTTGGAGGCAACTTCATTCGTTGAAGGCTATATTGGGCCTACCCACATAGCGAAGGATGGGTTCACTCCCTAATGGCATTCAATTATTTACAACGAACAAGCGGTGAGATTTTTCAAAAACATTTAAAGTTTGCTTTATATATATATATATATATATTAGTATTTGACACTGGAGTTTTTACTTTTAAACACATAAATGTTTTAAAATAAGCATCCATACATATATATGTATATAGATATATATATATATATATATATATATATATATATATATATTCCATTTCATCATTTTAAATTTTGGTTACTACCAAAACTTTTATCTACAAGACATTACAGATAATTATTCTTTCTTTCACGAATAACCTTTGATGATCATATAAGAAATTCAATTTTCTTAACTCAACCATAATAATTAATAAATCTCCTTACATAAAATTATAAAGGAAAAAATTTAAAACAATATCTATGATATCCATGTCTTTATTAATTTCGGGCCAAATCCTTGAAAAAAAATTATATTAAAACATGAATATATTATAAATACAATAGGAGTCTATGTAATTCATAACATATGGCCATGTATATGTGAAAATGCGATTAATAAAATGTTTTGATGTTCTAGGTGAGTTTCTTTTAAACATGATGATAAATTAACCATAAAATCACCATTTTATCCATCTATATATACATATACATATATTTATATACATATGTAAGTGTATTGATATGGAACATACAACACTCATTAATTACATGGTTTAGAAAACGTTGATAAATGAAAAATATTCATTTGAAAAATTTATTATGAACTCAGATTAAATAATGGATTAAATATATACACACCCATACATTAATTTTTACGATTTTTTTTTATACTTAGTTGGATAAATATATTTGTATATACAAGTCGGTATATCATAATCCATAAAAATAATTCTTACATGACATTGAAATAAATCATGAGGTATGAAAAATATTTCATACATGTATATTGAAAATAACTAAAGAATTACATATATAAAATCTTGTTTGAAAATAAATTTCCATTACAAAATAATTTAGAACATCATAATAAGTTATTCATAAAAAAAGGTTTGTCAATAAGAAACTCAAATAACATAAGAACATAATTTCCTTTACCAAATAAGATTTTATAAACATAAGGTAGGATAATTTCTAAATAATATTCTAATATAATTTTTTTTGTTCAAATTAGAATTACAAGAAATATAATTTTTCTTTATAAAATCCCATTCACAATCATAAATCAAAATCATGAAAATGATTAAAATCTATATAATTTTCCTTATGAAGATATAAATAGAAATTGCATAGAATTTATTTAAAATAATAATAATAATAATAATAATAATAAAAAAAACCCATACCTATAATAGAACTAAAAATGATAATTAACCCAAGCAGTGCAATAGATGAGCAAAGACTAACCAAGCTAGGTACACTTTCTCTAAGTATCACATTATAGGCCTTCATAAAAGATGTTTTTTAAATATAATCTCTCACAAAAAATAAAATATAATATATATCAAGTTGTTTATAAAATATAATTTATAACAAGTTATCTATTGGAATACCCATATATTTATTTAAATGATTGACTATATGATTAGTGGTGAAATAGACTCGTAGATATTCAAGACTCATAAAAAAATTAGAATCAGACCCAAACAAAATTTAGAAAACCAAAAGAAATATAAAAGGGTTACACGAAGCTAAAAAACATGTTTGATGTGAATGTAAATGTATATTTTATTTGATAAAAGTATCATTTCTTTTTGGTATATAACATGGATGGTTGTAGGGCATTTGAAAATTGTATTCTGAATCCCATCATTATAGCATGACATGAAAAATAGCTTCAACTCTAAATAGATGGGAAAAAAGTGAGATCAAATCAATTTAAGAAGTATTCGATTCACCATAACCATAAAATACCCCAAAGAGAATATAGGCGACCAGACATATATGAACAAATCTAGTATAAGATCTGGATAACAAAAAGTAAAACTACATGATGTACGGGAAATTGACCTTGACAGCAATCTAATTTTATAGGGCCCAAAGACAACAACCAAAACATTGATCTGAACCATGCTATTCGGATTTTGACTTTGACTCCTCATGGCCACAGTCGGCATCGACTTCACTAAATCCTTTGGATCGAAGCAAGACGACGCACGCCCTGACACTCACCGAAGATGAACCACCCTCTCAGCTCAACTCCGAGCTTGAATCCTCTTCTTTGTGGCAAACCCACCCAAAATCCGACCTCCAGTTTTCCAATAAAATTGAAACCCTATGCTAAAAAACCCACGGTTTACCCTAAATCCCATTTTTTATTATCATTTCTTTCCTTAAAAAAGCAATTTATATCATTTAATTTTAAAAAAGGATATTCATATATATATATATATATATATATATATTATACTCATATTAATATCTTAATCTTTAATATTTCATAACATAATTTCCATTTTTTATATATTCATTTGAATGCTTAAAACATTCTTTATTTATTAGAATATATAAATATATATCATTATAAGAAAATTTATTAAATACACAATGTTTTTTATTTCATATCAACTAAAAGATAAATAATAATATCCAAATCATAATTTTAAATTGATTTTATTAATAGTTGTCATATGTCCTTTTTTAATATTGTAATTTATAATGGATAGTTTTTATAACGGTCCGATAAAACGTTATAAATATCAATGTCAAAGATCCGTTCAAATACACAGAAAAATAATACTACGACTCCCACACCACAGCTTTTGGAAATGGTTTTATATGTTCCTCTTATTATTAGTTTTGTTGTTATTATTCTTACTATAACTTTTGTTCTTCTATCATATCCAAAAGATGAGAACTACCTGATCATCATTGTTGTTTTTCTCAATGGTCTTCCAATTTTTTTTTTTATTGATAGCAGTGGGTTTAATGGGTTAGTTATTGTGTGTCAAGGATGTATTCTGGTTTTTTTATAAATAAAGTTCTTACTATGTATATTTATGCGTTCAATAGTTTATATATTTTATTTAATTTTTTGAACATTGAAAAAACAGAAAACTTACTTTTAAACCTGGGGTGTTACACCCTTAATTAATAATAATATTTATTTTATTGGATAATTCATTTTTTTTAAATGACCTAATTTTTTTTCAGTTTTTGGATCATCAACTAAGAACATAATTTATACCTCAAATAAAAAAACACCCCATTTTAGACACAACCACATTGTTAAAATTTACATTAGAGATTTCATTAAGGATATATTAATATTTTCACTCACAAAATAAATATTTTTTATTAATAATATTACCTTTTAAAAAATATTCAAGTAACTCAAAAAAATTAAAAAAATTTAACCCAAGTTTAAACTCTATGTTTTGAGGCAAAGAATAAAATCATAAAAAATAATTCCATGCTCATTTTTTATGGTGAAATTATATTTTAACCCTTTTGGGGTCCCATTACATCAAACTCTAAAGTGAGCTAAGACACACATAGGAAAAAATATGGGTTGCAATATCCTCACTGCTTATACACATTTTCATACTTGAAAAGAAAATAAATTGAGTTATTAAGATGAGAGTCTCACAAAAAAACCCTATATAGAAATATTTACATTACATGAATTTTGATAATCCTCCGCTTACATCATCATGTTTTTCTCCAAAGGGTTATCGAACAACATAGTATGAAAATAAACCATGAACTTCTAAAATACACTGGGAAGGGGTTCCCTTTATAAATCATTATTATCCACACCTTTAGGGAATTATACATATGATAGAAACATTTGTATAATTTTTCTACATCAACCTCTTCCACTAATCACAACATGAGGGTTCCATAATAAATCCTAAAGATTTGAAAGGCTGTATGTTCTTCAGGGTTTTTTTTACCTCTGTCATATCTTATTGTCAATGAATACACATTAGTTACTCTAGCTCAGGGTATAATGAAAAAACAATATATCTTTATCAATTACTCTCTCAAACATCTATAGGAATTTATTATTTGTATCTCAATTTCCAAAAAATATCACATTCAATACTAAAACTATATTCACTGTATTATTGTCACAACATTAAAAAAAATATAAAGGAGAGCACATCCAGAAATGGCACTAGCCTCATCAGCTTCCTAGAAATTCCCCTCTACTATTTGGTGGCCTATTTTTCCACAATACAATGTTTATAGTCCAGAACACATTGATGACCATACTCTATCAACTTTACACCTCAAGATAACCCCTTATAAACCCAATAAACTGAAACCTAAACCGATATTAAAACATACTCTACCACATATCAACAATATCTAATCATTGATAATTATCAAAGACTTTGAATAACAAACTTTATCAGAGATTTTTCTCCACTATGGGTTAACCTCAATCAAAACATCCATTGATACACCCAATATGAAAAATATTAGAAAACCTCTATTTTATTAGGTAATGGGGTGATGTTCCCCCAAAATTTTTTAGAAAACTTTAGATGCATCACCTTAAGATACCTAGTCCTAAAAGATCACCCAATATTTATTACCATTATTAGCCTCCCCCATTTATAGGGTGTGGGACCACCACCATAGGTCAAAGGTGAAAAACATCTACCTCTCCTATAAAGGGTACATCACTTAGAGAATAGATACCCATGAGCCTCTTCCATCAACTGAACATGAAATTCTCTATAAGAGATATATATGCTACATCACTACTGTGCCACTCATATTTCACTATAAATCTAGGTATCTTGCATTATGATGGATAATTTATAACCCTAAAATACAATTTGGTAGATATATATCATTTCCCAATGAGGGATAAACATTGGAAATCCTTAAGAAAAAATTTATACACTCTTTAATAGTCATAATAAGTGAATACTTTAGTAAAATGTTAGTGATAATGATATAAAATCAGCCTCGTGTGGGTTTTTCCTACAACTTCTAGAATTTTACATCCACTTTACACAACTACCCAATAATTTATTAATTTAAAATAACAACCACAGGTTACCAATCTATATAAATTATGGTGACTCTTGGTCTCATATCTACCGTGATAGTTCCCATAAATATTTATTTTCTTACAAAGGGTTCAGTCACCTCTTCTGAGGGTGTGAGGAAAAGATGATATCCATAATTGGATATTCTCTATATAAGGGAAGTAATTTCATGTGTATCACTATATTATCTAACACACATACAAATGGTACTAAAATAATAACTCCCATATGTGTTGATAAGTATGAGGATAAAAAAATGGAGGATACAAATAATAATTCAACCAAACTAGGAATTATTTCTTCATAATAATCCATTTATTACATCTTTCTATAACACTTCCTTTTGTCTCCCTATGTCCAGTAAGTTCCATATAATAGTGGTGGTGCATGAATTGAATTGATACATCATCCACTACCAATGAATCCTAAACCAAAACCACCCTTCGTATCCTACTATGCCTAAAATAAGAAGATTCATGGTCCTAAAAATCTATAATATGAATTTTTGACTATAGAACTACTCCAACTATAATTAGGGTGTGTCTATTTTAGGAGGTTCTTAATCACTTATGTTTTTTCAAGGACTTTAGTATAGGTGTGGATACATTGGAGAACCACTCCATCTTGAATATTATTTCTAAAATATCTATAAAAACTATAAATATCAAAAACAAAAAAAAATGTAATTCACAACCTGGAAGTAACTCATGAGGTCTATGGGTCTCAAAGTATAATCATATATAGTTTTTCTACTTTATGATGGGTCCAACATCTCCAAAACTTGAACCATCATCAAAAACGCTGGATAGAACCACATACTGATCAATGGATAAAACTACATCCAATATAGAGAAGTCTTGTTGTTATTTTGAGAAAAAAATGTCTATAATAGATCACTAAACATTAAAAGGTAGATCAACCAATATTCATCATATAGTTAATGGTTATTTAAACCAAACGAATTACATGACTACCTAACTCTAAAAAACCTTCTTCGACATGATTATTAGAGTTTTCATGGATTCAAGAAAGAATATTTCAATGTAAATCACATGTAATAATCTTATAATGGGTAATAGCATCCAAAAGTAGGAATTACCATATACTCTCAAAGGATTTTTTTCACTAAGAAAAATGGGAAGAGAATCTATTCTTTCCTATAGGGAGAGGATATATCTTATTTGAGTGGTATGAACCCATTATTCATCACTCAAACAATCAACTATGAGAGGATAAAGAACTATCTTGATATCATCATGAACCGACCTTTATATTCAGGTTGACTATCCATGGGTGGAATATTTTATTCATTAGGATGATCCTATACTGATTAGAGCATATTTGGGTGAGCTAATATAGGAAGGACACAATGTATAACAACTAACTACTGCACGATGAATATACCATCCTAACTATAGCACACAATTAATACATTTATATTAAAACTTCTTCAGTATATTATTAGAGTCTTGGTGAATGGATACATCTAACACCACACCAAAAATGGTTTTCTTGGACAAGAAATTGAATAAAAAACCATTCCAACATCGATTCCTAAAATACATAAACCTATCCTCATAAGAATACTAACTCAAACTATATCTATAGAACTCAAAATTATTTAATACCATTCTAATATACCCTAACTCCCTAGTACCCCTCCCAAGTTAGTGGTGAGATGAGTGTTCCACCCCAAGAAAACCTCTAATATGCCATAGGTTAGAGACTAACACTAAAAAGGCATAAATATACTTGAAAGGACTTATAGTATAACAACCTAAGAGAGATATATAATACAATAGGTGGATAATTACTAGTTACCACCATAAATATAAATAAACTATAATATATATGATTGTATGTGTGAATAACAACTATAAAACATAACTCTATATAATTAACCCATAAAAATAACCAAGACACATGACTCCATTAAAATATGAAAAATATATCTTAAAAGAAACACCATCGTCTCACTATAAGGACTCTTGGAAAGAGCCATCATATAACACCATTTTCCAAGGACTCCCAAAGATAGTTACCAACCAATTGTAACTAGCACTTCCAAGTTTAATTACACATAAACATGTAATATCACCTCCTATTTAGATCTGGTCCCATGACTACCTAGAGCATCTTTGATTTGTTCATCATCTACATAGAAAAAATACTTGTGTTCATAAGTCCCATGAAGGTTTGAGTATAAATATACCTATTAGGACAACCCAAAAACACAAATCAATGACAATTTAATAATTTAGATCAAAACCAAACTGAGGGAACATGGAAGAATACCAAATATTCCAAATATGATATAAAATCAAGGAAATCATGAATGAAGGGGAAATCCCCAAAACTCGTATCTCAAATATATAAAGGATTTTATCACATAAATATTCATAAATACTCCTAAAATCATAAAATTATATAAATCCTAAATAAATCAACTCAATTATAATTCATACCCTAAATAAATCCAAGGATATGAAGAGTCCCATCATAGCTCATCTTTACTAAAGAATCTTCCCAAAGGGGAACTCGATAAATCATTATCATGCCTGTATTGCTTGAGATATATAGCATATTTCAATTCTATTCTCTCCATATATAGTGGTTATAGTGGTAGACCTAAACCACATTAAAGAAAATATCATCTGATAGGGTCACCAACCCCTATGAATGACACGTGTTCCAACCTATGTAGTGTGCATTGAATGTGAGGCTTACCTACTCCATGAGTGGAGGAACCATAACCAATCACTACTGGAGGGTTGAACTCTCCACTAAATTTATGTAAGACCCAAAACCATGGGATAATATACTTGTAGGATGGTTACCGACACTATTATTGCTCTAAATTTCCTCCCATACATGTCATCATCTATACAATGCCATAAAAATTAAATAAATTGATACACAAGAAAATTAACCCAAATGGAAAATAGATATGAAACCTCATATTATATATGAAATAAAATATATAATGGAGTACTTGTATACCTAATTTTTATACCTAGGTGATAATATAATAAAATTACTAAATTATTTCCAGTACACAATGTGTTATTTAGAGATACATGACATATAGGCCTCAACAATACTTGGGTAAAAGACATGACAATCCAATTCATGTAAATTTGAACTACATGGAATGTTTGGTACGGTACTATATGTGCGGGGAAAATTTATTTTATTGGTTTATATTATGGGTATACAAAGTCATTCCTTCTAAATGTACACAATATGTGTTTATTTCACATAGTGCATTCCATTATGTGAGTTTATCTACATGTTCATTGGATACACAATGATATGATGGGCCTTATATATGTAATATGTGTGATTTCTCAAATGGTGTGTTAGTCCATTTGTTTATTATTCATGTGCAGATGGTAAACACTCAAGCTACATGGCTCAAAATACATTACACGTGACTTAGAGTGACACAACATGTCTTTTTTTTAAGGATTTGTAATCCTAGAACCACACCACATGAGATACATGAAATGTGACCTTGAGGAATACACATCATGTTGTCAATATTTTTAGATCTGGAATTCATGTCTCTCGGTGTATCACACTATGTCCTCTTCCATTGAAACCACCTTTGGTGTTTCCCATATATGATTCCCCTAGGGCCTTCTTCACACCTATCTATAGTTTCTCTGTCCATCATCCACAATTACTTTTGTTATTCACTTAATATCCAATATGATTTTATGCTCAAACTAACTATAAATTCACTACACATCAACTGATGATATGATGCCAAAATTTCACCATTTCATGGATAATTCTATTCAATACATGAAGGGCAGAAATATATTTTTAGTATTGGGTTCACCTAACAACTTAGAAATAAATAATTAATTCAAAATCATGAAGGAATATATTAGAAATAAATCAAGTGTAAGAGATTATGGTGTGTCGAATATCATTCTTCATCCTCCATCATCACCTAAAATTGATCATCTCTATTAGTCACACAATAATCACAAATTGACTAATATAATAATAATATTTTTTGTAATAATATTATTAAAAAATTTTGAACCAATAAATAAATATTCAATATCCAAAATAAAATTATCAAATTAAATAACATTATTACTATCAATTGTTTTAAAACAGAATAAAAATAACATTCATTTGAGGAAAACTGATTAGCGGAAAGAAAATTGCACCTATAAACTTCTATAAATATAATTTGATAAAAATTATTTCCATGGTGAAAATATAAATTCCAATATCAATTTAAAAATCATTATAATTCACTTTAAAAATGAAATAATTTTCCATAAATTTTATTTATTATAATTTCACATTTAAATCATAATTTAAAGAATACTTAATTTACACATGAATTATTAATTATTCCATATCAAATTATTTTTTAAATAATCCAAATAAAAATTATATAAATGACCGTTATTTATTTAAATCCTCATTTTTAACATAATAAAATATTTATTGAATATTCATTTTATCACTATTTAATTAATTTACCATATTTTTAGCCAAAATAACATTTAAATAATATGAAATACATGATATATGTAATTTAATTATAAAATTATATTATTCATGTGACATAAAAATTAAACCAAATAAGTGAATAAATATATCACAAAATATTTTTATTTTTAATATTTGGTTCATTATCATCCCTTATTTTCAAGATCACCATTGAAAATTTTCTTTTAAAGGAATTTAATTTAACCATAATGAAAAACCGATCAAAGTAATAAAGAATGAGGTGATGGAAAAATTTAATATGTCATGCCTTATGGTTTCAATGTTATGTCTCTCTCATTCTATCATTATTGTAATTCATGGTTTGATGGTCATCTCCATCCAAAAATTTATGCTTCCTATATAAATAACAAGATAAACTACATGTTATTCTCTTTCTTCCACCTAGGGGGAAATTATTTTAGAGAGATCTTATCATAATGCGTGGTATAAAATGGGGATATTGACAAAGGAATTAATTCTTATTCCATAATTCTAAAATAATTCTTCTTAATGACTTTCATCTTATCACAAGTCTCTTAATTATTAGTCAATCATCTAAAGTTATCTGGATACATATCCCTCTACATATCCATTTCATCACCACATAGCAACCACACCACCACATCAGAGACCCACAAATAAAAAAAATAAAATATTTTATTTGGGAGATTAAATGTTTTTTGAATAACTAATTTTTTTTTGATTTGTGTCACATATCCCGAGAAAATAATTTATTCCTCATTTAAATAAAACACCACATTTCAAACACAATAGATATGTCATAATTTCTATCAATGTTTTCATGTAGGTGATATTAATATTTTCACTCATGGAAGAAATAATTATTTATTAATAAATGTTATGTATTTCAAAAAAAATTAATTTGGAAAGTTACCAAAATTTAACCCAAGGTTAATCTCTTTATTTTGATAATAGTGAAAAAATCAAAAAATATTTACATAGTCATTTTCTATGGTTAATTTACCATTTTAACAGAGGGTATCTACATGAAAGGCTTGAGATATCTTATTCTCTAACTCATATGGGAAAATATTTTCTTGGCCATTCAGTCAATTTCATACTATTCATAACACACTTCACACAAGAAACTTACCCATGATTAAATAAATCTCGGTTTTCATCATGCATTCAAGTATGTGAATCATGATACACATTGATAATGATCTCAATTCTATGGACTAGTATACAATTTCATATATATGAACCTTTAACAACACATAAATTATGTGGTGATCCTATTGGTTTTTCCATGTAATGACCCAATCTTATATCAATGAAATTTATCTCTTAATATAGTAATTTCACATAGTATAAATCACATAAAATAACTTAGATACCATAATAAAAACATTATAAATGAATAATTAATCAAATAATAAGTATTTCAAGAATTTAAGGAACCAATACCGATGAAGTAGTTACTTTAACTTAATAATAGTAATATGACCATTATGAATAGTAAACCAGCCAAATGAATAGTAACAACACCCTTGAAAGTATAAATAAAATTTAGGCACCTTATAAATAAAATTATGGTATAATTATGTCATATTTTATGTAAATAAATTTTTCAAAAATTATTTATTACGTGTTGGTATTTTTATATGTCATAAATATTTCATAACAATTTTATGATTAATTTAATAATTTAAAAGATAATTTATTTTCATAAAATATATTCATAAATTAATACTTTTATGTCTTATGATTTTAAGATAATTTTATGAGACATTAAGTAATTTTTCAAAGTGTTATAAAATCGATTATAATTTTAAAATTTTTATTTTCTAATAAAATGATGATTTTAAATAAAAAATAATATTTAGAAAAATAATTTCATTAAATTAAGCACTTATTTTAATTAAAACATTTAAAAATGGTTAAATAAAATTTTGGGATTTTTCTGAAATACTTGAATTTTTATGAATAGGAAAATACGATAATTTACAATAAAAGCTAAATACATGAATTATGGATTCATAGATGATGTAAGGTTGTTATAAGCCCAAAATCTCACACTATTTCATTATTTTAATATATTTAGTGATAATTATAAAACTTTTCATAGTATTGATCCAATGTAAAAAATTAATGAATATAATATTGAGAAAACACCCCTCTCCTCCACTACAAATACCACCCTCACCCCCTCTTATAATCCCACCTATCAAGCTTTCATCCATGCCTATATTTTTCCAATAAAATTACATATTCACTCACCCACAACCAGGATATATTTTTCTCATCAAAAGAACAATCTTAGGTTCCTTGAGGTGGATCTTAATAAGATAATTCAAGAGGTAAATCCTATCTTTTTTTCTTTTAATTTCCTTTAAATTTCATTTATTTTCTTATTCTATACTAAACTAAATTTATAAAAATGGAATGATATCTATAATACATTATATATACTAGAATTATATCATTTTATTGTAAGATCAATAATTAAACTCCTCCCGCCCACCCTTTTATTATAAAAATGAAATCATCGCCCATGATGTGTCAATTTACCGACATTGTGGGAAATGCACTTTAATTTTCCATAAATGACTTCAAGGATGTTAATAAAACTAATTAATGGTTTAAAAAATATTTTAATGTGTATTACTAAATCCTGTTTATGTTTTGAAACTAACATTTATACATAATACTAAATGATAAAAAATAAGTTCGTTGTGATTGAAAACCCACCAAAATTAACCTAAAATGACCATCATTTTTATCTAATGATTCATCCTCATTATATATAAAAAAATTATTTATAAATTAATTTAATCTTATGTAATATCATTAATAACATTTAATAATAATTCTGGATATTTATCCTCCTTTTAAATGAACTTCCATTCATGAATACAGGTGAATTGATCGTGAAAAATAAGAAAATGAATGCTCCTGAATGATGAAATTAAAATCTATAACTCGTAAAAATTCCCATAAATGAACTAAATAAAAACATAATAAAAAACATTCAAGTATAAAAGGTTATTTATTCGTAATTAATGATTTTAATGTTATTATACTAGATATTAATGTGAAGGAATCTTTCAGGCACAAGGTAAGGAGATTTCTTGAACCCACCTCTCTTTCTTTGGGTTTTCCCTCTTTCACACCATTTTCAGTATGGATATTCCTTAAATGTAATTTCTTATTCATTATCTTAAATTTTCTAGAATATAAATTTTTTCTACATGATTTTGTGAAAAAAAATGTTTTCAAAAATAACTCTTCCTAAAAAAACACACATTTTACTTCTCAAAATGTTTTCTTCTTCACTCAAGGATGATGATTCATGTATGTTATTCCCTCTTTATTTTAAGAACCAAAAGATTATGAATGTGTTCTTATAAAATTAAACCCATTAATTTACTTAAATTATTTTATGCTCAATATTGATATATGTTCTTTGTGTCAGGCATAATAATGTAAATGTTATGAAGTAACGGGTGTGCCTCGAATTATATAGCGCAATGTAAATGTTATAAGGTGATGGGTGCACCAATAATTATATAGTGATCTAATTCATTGGTTAATTTTAAGATCCTCATGAGATAAAGTGAAATATTCATGAACATAATTCTATCTTTGTTCACAACTATATGCAGTAGATTTCCACTAAGCCATGATATTTCATTTTTATGAATTTCTATATTCCAAGCCTTATCTTAATGCTTACTCTCGTGATTATGATAATATTAATATGTCATGATGTTGTTATTATTATCACCCCATGTTATATTGTTTCATGTTTGTATATATCCTCTTACTGGCCTTTTATCTCACCCATTTTTTATGTATACCCTCAACTGATAAAATGTTTTAAGGAGAATTCAAGGGCCGATAAGAAGCTATAGAAGAAGGAATTAAATAAGTGTTTATTTTTTATTTTTTAATTCTTATATATGGTCCTAATATTTTTAAGACACTAAAAATTTGTATCCTTATTGTCTAATTATTTTATGATGTTTTTATTAAAATGATTTAATAAGATATGTAAGAAAAATTAGGGTCTCAATAGTTTGTACCAGAGGATAGTTTAGTTAATTTGGGAATTAGGATTAGTGAACCTTAGTGAAAACCCTTATTACCAGACTAAGTATAAGTGATAACCCATTATTATTTATTTTAGAAAATGTTAAACATAGGTATCTCACAATATATAACTTTGGACTTAAATTCACAAAGGAATATATTACTGATTCATGAATTATTGACTTATGTTTTTTTCTAACCTTTTCTATTTTAGAAATTGGTGGGAACCAGGAGAAACCAAGCCAATAACCCATGTGAGGGACAGTGCATCGATATCCCAAAGGACATCCCAAATGCATTGGGAGGTGGAGTTCAAAATTTCATGGTGATTTCTACCCATCTATATTATGTTATGAATAATAACATGAATAATACATAATGTATTCCCTCACATAAGAGGGAGAAACTCGCTAACGAGTGTTTTATGTGGCAATGACCACCAATGTTTAGTGGATGCTCTGATCCACTAGTCACAGAAAAGTGGGTCAACTCAATAGAGAAAATATTTTCTATACTTCACTATTATAAGATAGAGAAGGTGACTTTGGTTGTTTATCATATAGATATAGAGGCCTATCAATGGTGGTATTTGATTAAGAACAACAAGACGAAGGATAAAATTGAATATATGGAGTGGTAATACATTAAGATAATGTTTCTTAATAAGTGTTTCCCTCAACTCTTCATATAAATATGGATAGTGAATTCATAGAGCTTAAGAAAAAGGACGGAGAATCTATCACAGCCTACGAAGAAATTTTCACAAGGCTTCTAATGTATGCTTCAGGTTTTTTTTATCAAAAATGATAGAAAAATTGATATATTCTTTATTGGTTTGAAACCACACCTTATAAATGATCTTACAATTCAAAACATTGGGAGTTATGAAAAATCTATTCGATGTGCTCTCAAAGTGGAGATAGGGTTTGGGGAATGGTTCCCTGGATATGGTGATAAGAAATGAAAGATAGAGTTTCAAGATAAAGGATATCATGATAAAGGTGGAAAGAAAAATCTACCACCCATGTGTCAAAATTGTGGGAAGAAGCATCATGGAAACTAACTCAAAGAGATGGGATAATTCTTCAAGTGTGGAATATAAGGCCACCAAGATCATGAATGTCAAAAAGATATGAGGAAGTCTGAAAATTTGGTGGAAGTAAGGAGAGCACCTCTTATGGTCCCATGCTACAATTGTAGGGAGAAAGGGAACTATGCAATCCATGACACTAAACCTTGAGTTCTCAATGGTAATCAACATCATCATCCCCCAAATAAAAATGATCAAGGGAAGGATTATGTTATCACTACTGTGAAAGTGGAGAAAGAAAATGAATTCATAAAAGATACACATCCTATTCACTAAATAATGGAAAAAGTATTATTTGATTATAGTTCTATGTATTCCTTTATATCATAAAAAAATTTAAAAACTATTAAATCGAAGCACCAAAACCATGAAGTAGATATATCTGTAAAAACAAATAGTGGTGCAATCATTACAACCCATGTGTTGGACTCTTCTCTTATTGGTGTATGTGGGAAGATTCTTCTAGTGAATGTTGTAATAATTCAAATGGTAGAATTTGACACTATACTGGGGATGGATTGGATCTCATTATATAGAGCACATATCAATTTTTGAGAAAAGAAAATACACTTTTATATTCCAAACCATCCCATTCTCATAAACAAATTTAAAGAAGATCATGAATCTCTTTTGGAAACTCTTTCAAGATTGTAGGTGTTGATTCACTATGAAGAATCATACCACACTCAAATGGTAGATTCAATGAAAGGTATTAACCTATGAAAAATACACATAGTGAGGGAATACAATGATGTATTTACTGAAGATTTACCCCAACTTACCTTGGATAATGAGGTAAATCTATCAATATAACACATACACGGAGCTTCTCCCATCTCAAAGTGTCACTATAGGATGACTCCTATAGAACTGTAGAAGTTGAAGAAGTAGTTGCAAGATCATTTCTAAAAAGGGTTCATACACTCTAGTGCATCACATTGGGGTGCACCAGTGCTCTTGTCAAGAAGAATTATGAATCAATGCAGCTTTGTATCAATTATCTGGAACTCAAAAAGATCACCATAAATAATAAGTATACTCTTAAATGGATTGATGACTTGTTCGAACAGTTGTGAGGAGCTCAATAATTCTCAAAGGTGGATCTTGATTTCGGATATCATCAACTAAAGGTGAAGAAGGAAGATATTCAGAAGACTTCCTTCTATACAAGGTGTGGGCACTATGAGTTTCAGGTAATTCCCTTCAGACTTACTGATGCCCCTATAATCTTCATAGATTTGATTAATAGAGTCTTTAGACATTACCTTGAATTTTTTTTGGTATTTTTATTGTTGATATTATCATCTAATCCAAGAGTAAGGAGGAACATAAATAACATATAAGGCTTTTTTGGTGATATTAAGGAAGGATAAGTTGTACTACATGTTCATAAAGTGTGACTTTGGGATGCAACAAGTTTCATTCTTGGGAAATGTGATCATAAGTGAGGGAATTTCTATGGATCCTTCAAAAAAGGTGATTGAGGAATGGACCAAACACTCTAGTGTCATAGAAATACCCATTTTTCTTGGATTAGCAGGGTATTAATGACGTTTGGTGAGAAATTTATCATTTTTTTAAAGCCTGATAACTATGTTAACAAGGAAAGGGGTAAATTATTTCGGGAAAGATGAATGTGAGGAAAGCTTAATGGAGCCAGAGAAGAGGCTAACCACTACACCATTACTCACATTACTGAAAAGTGAAGAATTTTTTGTGATATAAAGTGATGCTTAAAAGAAAGGCTTGAGTTGTTTACTCATGAAAAATGATAATTTTATATCCTAAACATCACAAAAGTTTAAGATCCATGATAAAAACTACCCGATTCATAATATAGAGCTAAAAAGTGTGATTTTTTCCTTGAAAATCCGGAAGCACTACCTCTATGGTGAGAAGTGTGACATATATACTGATAATAAGATCCTAAAGTCTATATTAACAAAAAAAGATCTCAACATTTGTCGAAGGTGAAGGTTAGAGCTAATAAAATACTATGATTTCTCTATTCACTATCATCCTGGAATGGAAAACAAGGTGACTGGTTCACTTAGAAAAAACCCAATACACTATCTATGTTGAAGATTAAGAAAGAACCTTTCTTCATGGATATGAATAGGTTGGATTTGGAAATCATAACAGCATGGAATACATCATACCTTACCCAAATGATTTTCCAACCATCTATCCAAGAAAATATTAAGGAGGAACTAAGTGATAATTCAAAGTTATAAAAGAAGGAGAATGAAGTAAATTAATGGATGCTACAAGATTTTCATATCAATGATTATGGTTTTATTTATTTTGGAATAATGTTGTGTGTACCTTCATCACCTCGGATAAAGAATGATCTATTTGATAATTCACATACCTCAACTTTCTCTATCCATATCGGGAGTACCATGGTGTAATATGATCTATGAAAGCACTTCTAGTGGGACTACATGAAGAAGAAAATTATGGAATATATCTCAAGGTTATTTATATATCAGAAAGTTAAAGTAGAGAGAAAAAATTACAAAGGGATGATGCAACCATTATCTATAACCATGTGGAAATAGGATAATTACACTATAGAATTTATCACAGGTCTCCCGAAGAAATCCAAAGGAAATAAGTTGAACTATTTTGTGGTGGACCGACTCACCAAGACATACCACTTTATCACTATTTTGGAATATCTCTTTCTTGATCAACTTGAGAAGATATATGTGAAGGAAGTGGTGAGACTATATGGGGTTCCACTATCAATTGTCTTTGATCGAGATACTAGGTTCACATCTAAATTCTAGATGAGTCTTCAACATGCCTTGAGCATTGAATTGAATTTCAAAATGGCCTATCACCCCCAAACTAATAAAAAATCAAAAAGAAATATTTAAAAGTTTGAAGATATTCTAAGAGCCTACTCTTTAGAATTCAAAGGTGGATGGGATAATCATCTAACATTGGTTGAGTTCTAATATAGTAATAGCTTCCACTTGATTATCCAGATGGATCCAATAAATCTCTGTATAGAAAAAGATGTCAAACTCCAACTTTTTTGGGATGAAGTTGGTGAAAGGAAGCTACTTAGACGTAATCTTATGAAAGAAATAATAGATAATGTTCAATCCATCCAACAACATATCAATAATGATCAAATTAAAAAAAGGGTTATGCTGACAACCATCGAAGGGACTTGGAGTTTTAAATTAGAGATAAAGTCTTCCTTTGAATATCACCATGGAAGAGAGTCATATGTTTTAGAAAGAAAGATAAGATAAGCCCAAGTTACATTGGTCCCTTTGAGATCCTTGATCGTATAAAATTTGTGACTTATCGGATTGCACATCCAACGAGTATGGCTCAAGTTTATGATGTTCTCCACATATCACTAACAAGTAAGTACATACCTAATCCCTCATATATACTAAACTTATAGGTGGTATAGCTAGAAGATGATCCCTCTTATGTGGAGCATCCAATAAAGATTCTAGAACGAAAAGATAAGGTTATACGTAACAACATCACCCACCTTGTCAATTTGTTTTGGAGGAACCATACGTATGAAAAAGGAACTTGGGAACCAAAGGAGGTGATGAAGGAGTAGTACCCTCACCTGTTTATGTAGAACCAATTTTTAGGGTGAAATTTCAAAAGGGGAATAATTTAATGACCCAAACTTATATCAAATTAATTTATCCTTTCTTATATTAATATCACATAGTATAAATCAAATAAAATAACTTATATACTATTATAAAAACATTATAAATGAATAATTAATGAACTAATAAGTATTTATAGAAGTTAAGGAACCAATACTGATGAAATAGTAACC
Organism: Viscum album; assembly: GCA_963277665.1. Classification (NCBI taxonomy): domain Eukaryota; kingdom Viridiplantae; phylum Streptophyta; class Magnoliopsida; order Santalales; family Viscaceae; genus Viscum; species Viscum album. Next base: position 2,015,826,732 of record OY728157.1, read on the forward strand.
TGGCCTTAGGAATAGTAATAAGGCCCTTATGAAAGGTAAACGAAAAACATTAATATTAACCACACCCATGAACGTATAACTAAAATTTAGGCATCTTATAAATAAAATTATACTATAATTATATCATAGTCTATGTAAATGAGTGTTTTAAAAAATGTTTATTAAGTGTTGGTATTTTTATAAGTCGTAAGTATTTAATTACAATTTTATGATTAAAAACAATTTAAAGGAAAATTTATATTCATTAAATTTTTTCATAAATTAATATTTTTATGTATTATGATTTTAATATAATTTTATGAGAACTTAAGTAATTTTTCAATGTTTTATAAAATTAATTATAATATTAAAATCTGTATTTTCTAAGTAAATGATAATTTAATTTAAAAATTAAATTAAAAATATTTAGAAAAATATTTTCATTAAATTAAGTTAATTTTTAAATTATACAAATAAAAAAAAATTAGAGAATTTTTTCTAATTTTCAGAAATAATTGAATTTTTATGAATAGTAAAATATGATAATTTACAATAAAAGCTAAATACATGAATTATGGAGTCATAGATGATGTAAGGATGATATAAGAAAAAAAATCTAGAAATATTTTTCATTATTTTAATATATATTTTGATAATTCTCTAATTATTCATAGTATTTATCCAAAATAATAAATTAATGAATATAATATTGGGAAAACACCCCTCTTTTTCACTATAAATACCACCCTCACCCCCTCTTCTCCTCACACATCTAAAGCTTTTATCATTTTCTATATTCTACCCAATACACTTATGTAGTCCCTCTCCTATGTAAAGGGGATTCTTGGTCTCATCAAAATACCAATCCTAGGTGCCTTGAGGAGGATCTCAAGAGGATAATTCGAGAGGTAAATCCTCTCTATTTTTCTTTTAATTTGTTTTCAATTTCATTTATTTTTGTATTCCCTACTCACTATCATTCATAAAATTGGAATGATAACTCTAGTACCTTAAATAAACTATAATTATATCATGTTAATGTAATATCAATAATTAAAATCTTCCCTCTATCTCTTTTATTATAAAAATGAAATCATCGCCTGTGATGTGTCAATTTACCGACATCAGGAATGATGCACTTGTATTTTCCTTAAATGTCATCAAGGTTGATAAGAAAACAATTAAATAGTTTAAAATATATTTTAATTTTTATGATAGATCCCTATTTATTTTTTGTAACTAACTTTAATACAAAATACTAAATGATACAACAAAACAAGTTCTTTGTGATCAAAAAACTCCCAAAATTAAATCATCCTTAACTTTTATATAATAATTCATCATAATTACATATAACCAAGTTCTTTATAAGATCATTTAATATTTTATAATATCATTAATAAAATATAATAACAATTCTGAATATTTATCCTCATTTTACAAGAACTTCCATTCATGAATACAAGTGAACCGATCGTGAAAACTAAGAAAATGAATGGTCCCGAACGATGAAATTAAACTCTCTAACTCATCAAAAGACCATAAATGAAATCAATGAAACCACAATGAATAAAATTCACATATAAAAATTGTTTTTAATTAATTATTATAATGTTATTATATATGATATTAATGTGAAGGAATCTTTCGGACACAAGGTAAGAGGATTTCTCGAACCCAACTCTCTTTCTTTGGGTTTTTCCTATTTCGCCCTATTTTAAGTATAGTTACTTATTAACTATCATTTATTCATAATTATCTTAAATTTTGGGGAATATAAATTTTTTTACTTGAGTTGATTACAAAAATAAAGTTTTCCAAGAGAACTCTTCTTTCAAAAAACACACCTTTTACTTCTCGATATTGTTTCTTCTTCACTCAAGGATAATGATTCAAGTAAAGTATTACCTATTTCTTTTGGGAACCCAAATTTTATGAATGTGTTCTTATGAAATTAAACTCATTCCTTACCATGTGTTATTTTATGTTCAATATTGATATATGTTCTATGTGGCATGCATGATAATGTAAATGTTATGATGTGACAGTTATGCCTGGAATTATATAGCGCAATGTAAATCTTATGATGTGACAGGTGCACTAGAAATTATATTGTGATAAAATGAATTGGGTAATTTGAATAAAATCATGATATAAACTAAAATAGTCATGAACATGATGCTATATTTTTTCATAACTTTGTATTGTAGTTAACCACTAAGACATGATATTTCATTTTTATGCATTGGCACATTCCAAGACTTCTCTTAATGTTTACTCTCATGATTATGATATTATGCCTATTTTATGATGTTATGATTATTCTCACCCCATTTTATATTTTTTCATGTTTTTATATATCCTATTATTAATTAAATAATTTTAAAAAATACATCTTTTATGTCAGTTATTATAAAACTGATGTGAAAAACCAATTTTCAATCAAATTTATTTAAGTAAAAACATTGAAAACCTTCCAAAAATTATATTTTTATGTGGGGAATTTTATTTCATTTAACCCACTAAATATTTCTTGATGTTTTCTCCAAAATGAAGACCTAAACCAGTATTTAAATATCTCTCCGACCATGATTCTCCCCCCCCCCCCTTTTGTTGTTCTCAACCTCATCGCTTCTTCTTGTACTTCCTCCATCTATCTTTTATTGTATTAGATGCATCTCATGTTTTTATCCATTATTATAATGAATTATAAATTTTTTGAAATTTAATTTGGATTAATTGTTTTTAATTGAGTTTTTTTGTTCAATTTATTCATTTAAATCAAAGATAGACCTATAGTTGAATGGATGGAGCTACAGATTTTCATCAATTTGATCCCAATTAAAACCCCATATGGACTTATTTTCTAGAGGTTTCTATTGTAAGTCTGATTTTATTTATTCCACTTTTCTTCATGTTTAATTATATTCATTTTACTGAAAATATATTGATGTATATGATAATTTTAGTGTTTTATTTGGTTTTATATTTTTTCATCCGAGTAATTGGTATATTTTTCTAATAATATTACTTTAATAACTCATTATATATTTTATATTTTACATGATATTATTATAACATATAATTTAATGAATATATTTGATACCATTATTTTGTTTTAAATATGTGAACTTGAAAGCTGTGAATAGATGTAGTGGTAAGATCTATATAGAATTTCTATATCTATTAAAAGTCATACTTCCTCAAAAAATGATATTCTATTTTCAAATTATAATATGATATAAATATTATGCCTAAATGTATTGAGGTATAGGAAGATAAATTCATACCTCAATGACTATGGGTTATATTGGAAATAATATGGATTTATTTCAATTTTTCTAATGTTGGACAACTTAGAATAAGTTGAATGAAAAATCAGAAGAAGATTCATCTATTATTCTAGGTACTAAGACTCCCCTAATGTAAATTAGGTATCTTCTTATATTTACTCATTTTAAATGTTTATTTGAAAAATAAAATAATGAAAAAAGGGTATAATGACTTATAGATGAGTGATTATCATCTTGAAAATTATATCATCTATCTGATTGTCCACGGTTGAAAAAAATTGACCAATAATTTCCTAAATTTGAAAATCAAGTTAGAAATATTATATTTGGTATATGAATAGATATAATGAATCCATATCGAAGCCTTAGAAGACAACCTATTTCGTGGCCAATTTTTTTTGGTAATTTAAATTATCTGATGACTTTTGTACGAATCATAAATATTTATTTTTAACTTTAATTATTTTTTGACCAAAGAAATATAAAAATATAATTGATGTTCACATGTCACCATTAATTGATGATTTGAAACACTTATAGGCAATATGTATTAGTTTTTAGGATTCTTATAAAATATAATAGTTTCAATTACATGAAATGAATATTTTTACTAAAAATGGATTCCCAACTTATGAAAAAATTCCTAGATATAGTGTCATGAGGTATAAATCTTATCCAATTTGTGAAAAGGGGCTTTATTTTTTCAATTAAAATATGGTAATGAAACAATGCACATGTAGAATATAATATATTTATATATAAATAAATCTTATTAATGATTAAAAAAGGCATTCAATGTCTCATAAGAAATTATCATCACTCCAAATTAATTTTCAAAATATTAATATTTTGTTATTGTGTAAAACATTGATTTCATATTTAGAAAGACTAAAATATATGGTAATGATAGAAATATATAAAAGCAATGATCAATGTTTTTTGAGTTTTCATATTGGTGGTATCATAAGATCAAAGATAAAATTTATGTGAATCTTGTTGAGAAGTATAAATATGGAAATTTTATTTGAATTTTTTATATTAAAGGAAATATTAAGGATCGTTTGAATGTAATATAGGATATAATTTCAATGAGAATACATTTAGTGTTAACTAATAATACTAAAGTAAAATTAACATACATTCCTATAGCTTGTCATGAATTATAGAAGAGGGAAAATATCAATTTTTGTTAATGCCTTCCTAGAATCATAGTTACATAGGGTTATTCTTTAAATGTAAAAAATCACTAAATTATTTTAGTCTATATGAATCAAATCTCATGATTTTCATGTTATGATACAATGTATCCTATACTTTTAATTATGTGGAATACCTCTCATCTGTCTTAGAATGACTGTCATGAAGGTGTGTTGTTTTCTCAATTCTAAATGGATCAAAATTCATTAAAAAATTTAGTAAATTATATAGTTTATATAATATTTAAATTAGAAATATAATTTACACTATCTTATATTGATGTCATGTTGCATTTAATGGTTCATTTGGATTGATAAATAAAGCTTTATGGCCCTATATATGTATGTTAAATGTATCATTTTGAAAGTTATATGAAGATATAAAAGGGATAAGTTAAGAATCCTTATCGACTAGAATCCTCCATTTTTTATGAATATATTTATGAGGAGGTTATAGATTTTTGATCATGTCACCTATCTATAGTAGTGGACATCGATTTACTTAAATCTCTCCGTGAACTTGCTAGTTTTAGTTGAATGGGGATCTGTGTCTTGAAAATAAAATTATTCATAGGTGAACAAATAAATTAGGAACATTTTAACATCTTCAATAACATATTTTATGATAAAATTCTTATAATATCTTACATAAATGTGTTAAAACAATGTTATCTGAAGAAGAAGAATAAAAATATATCGACATTGAATGAGCATAATAAAACTTTTCTATCATGGATTAATAATATTGTGAATAGTAATTAGATATATCATAAACATTATGATGATTAGAGGGAAACCTAGTTTAAATATGATTATATGGTCCATGTCTAATATTAGTGGCTATACATCTTATAAAAAAGATCATAATAAGAGAAGTGTTGTTCATAATATAAGTGCATTAGTCTTCACTGAAGCAATTCAATTTCAATTGAGAAAAAAATTCCAATATTTGTGTCAAGTGCATATTAATGAGTTATTGAAGAAATATAGAAGATTGATTAAATTAAATTTTTAGTTCATATGTTCAAATGTGAATGAGTTATCAGTAACAATAGTGTTAATCTTGATGAATTCATTATGACACTAGTAAATATGAATATTTTTCAATACACAGATGGCCCTTTTATCATAGAAACACATGTGAAATAAATTTTCTATGTTCTTGATCCATCAAATGTGCAGTGTTCTATTATTTCACAAGGGAAAATAGTATTTTGGTGGTGAAAAACTCGATGATGATGACGATGAATTATGTGATATCCCTAATACCATTGAAATATTATTTGAGTTTGTTTATTACCATGAAATAGACATGTTTTCATCCATATAAATTTATCATTATGAGTGAATATGTGAAACTAATCATATAAGAATATCATAATATTACAAGTAACATATATTTATTTATTTTTTAAATTTTCAAAATTTTCAGAATTATAGATATATTTTTTTAAATTTTATTTTTTAAATTTATTCACATATTTTAAAAAATATGATAAATTATTTATTTAGTTTTTTTGCCTTTTCATTTTCTAATTATTTAATTTTATATGAAATTTTTAAAATTTTATAAATTTTCACTTATGCATGTTTTTCTATATATTTATTTCATGCTTTAAATATTTTGTTTTAATTTGTTTAGAATTTTTGTTAACTACTCTAAAAAATATAATAAAGAGTTTGATTAATTTTTTTTGTATGATTATTCAGTTGTTATTCAAATTTATATATAAAAGTTTTTTTTATATAATTTTTTACTTATATTTTATTTTATTATGTTTTTATGATTTAATTCTTCATAAATGTTGTTATAATTTATTTATAATTTTATTTAACTACTTTAATTAATATGAATAAAAATGTGTTTATTTTTTTTATTTTTTATTGAAGCATTTGTCACTTTTTTTAAAACAAATTAATGTAATCGTTCAGTTTTTTTAAAATTTCACCAATTATCTAGTAGTTTTATTTAGAGGATATGGTATGATCAAATAATTGACTCATCATGATCTTCTAGAGAGAACCCTACAAATACTTTGTTGGAGGATTCTTATCATTCTTCAATACTATAACCTTGTAATTCAAGAGTGAATAAAAAGTATTCTAGGGTTGGTAAATGGGGTAAAAAAATTTACTAATATTATCACTCAGTTGTATCCAAGTCCCTATAATATCTATTGATTTTTATTTATATGGTCATCCTAGGGGTCCAAATTCGAAAAAATTTAGATTTTTTGTGGCTATATAATCTTGATCAAAAGTAAGAACTCTTATTTTTGATTGGAGAAGTGTTGAAAAGGTTACACCAGTTCAAATATGGGAGATAATTTTGGTAAGCTCTTTTGTTATTATTTTATTTATATTTTCATGTTTTTAGTAATATTAGTACTTTTTTACACTTATCGTCACATTAGATATGATATAATTGACACTAAATAATCCAGGAATAAATGTTTATCTTGTTATGCTAGGATATAGAGAGATTTTAAATCAATAATAACTTTATATTTATTTTTTTTGGAATAAAAAATAAAAATCCAAGTGATATACATAATTTTCTAGACTATTACACATAGATAAATTTTATTGAAGGTATAAGTCATAAATAATTTTTGGAAAGTGGAATGTCATATTTTTAAAAAAATTTATAATCACTTAAAATGATAAAATTATTGATTTTTCTCTTTAATTAATAGGAATTGAGGATATATCATCAAGAGATCCAATAAAAAAATGTAAACCCCCATAATTTATCTCATGGAGGGTATCCATTATTTTAAGAAAAAATGAAGGCTGGAAAATTCCAAAAAAAAATTAATTGAGTCTTTAGGATCTACAAAGATTGGCCCCCATTCCCCCCATCTAAACATGAAAAATGAAAGAGGGTTTGAATGACTAAAAACAGAACATATCTTATATTAGAATTGAGGATTATAACTGGTAATATTGTAAAGAGTTATTTATGTAGTTTAATTTATTTAAAATCTTTATATTTTTTAATTCACTAACAAGATTTTCAAATATTCTATAGAGGAATTCCTTGAAGAGAATGCCATACAAGGGACATTAATACTTAAGGGTAAGAGGGATATTTGAGCTACTGCATTATGAAAACATGAACACATGGTTAGTTTATAAAGATATTAGGTGAGTTTATCAATTAAAAAAATATTTTTTCATTCTAGATCTTCTTTAAGGGATGATATTTATAATGGAAAAATAGACACTTTAGAAGCTATGTTTCTGGAGATTAGTGAGATTATGGAGTATATAATTAGTGCTTTAGTATGATTGATATTTATAGTCATGAATATATAGTTTCAGGCTGTATATCCCACTCATCCACCTTCATCTATATATCCCACTCCCCCGCCTCTACTGGAATGTCTCACTCCTACATATCCTCCTCTATATATTCTAATATACTTGGAGTTATATGTTAAGGATCCCAATTATCATATTATAGAATATAGGATCATATATTATATTTAGGATACCCTACATCATCAGCAGATGGTAATGGAACAATATAGGGTAATAGTATATGATATTATAGATACATTAACTATAGTATCATTATCTATAGATTAGCCTTGTATATTTATACAATGTGAGAGAAATTTTCTATTTTGTTCATCTAAACTTATCCAAAAACTTGACATTTTTGTATGTATAGATTATAAAATTTATTTCATATTTTTGTTAAATTTGTTTTAATATTTTAATGTATATATATATATTGAATATATTAAAGGTAAATAAATTTTTTAAAGAAATTAAAAACATGTGGAGTCCTATTAAACTTTTTATGCTTCTTTTATATTTTCTTTCTAAAATATTATCATCTTCCTTTATGTTATTGGATTTTTATTAGTTTCTAATGGCTACTGGTATTTGTGGACATGATATGATTGTGATGTTTTGTATTAGAGATATCATAGAGCTTGTGATTATAGATATGCTGGGAATCATAGTGATTTAACTTATTTTATTTTAAGTCACTTGTATATATATATATATATATATCTTTCAATTATATCATTTTTTATATAAATTAATAATTTTGTTTTCCTTTTATTATGTATATTCATACACTTTGTATTTAGTATTATATGACAAGAGTGTGTATATTTTTGACCCATTTTTTATTTCTCTAGTAAGAAATGTAATAAAGGTTTAAAAAAGAACAATATATATTCTTGAAATATTTCATAATGATGTAATTAAATGTTGAATGTTTCCTTGTCCTAATAGGTATTAAATAAACATTTTAGAAGTTTTTAATTCAATTAATGATATAAACACTCTAATTATATTTTTTTATATTAGAAACCAATGGATATTGTGTTTTTTTTCAAAATAAAATCCATATTACTGGTAATTCTCCATACATAGTGATGTGTTAAAAAACAATAAAGAATCATAAGATACATAAGTTTGAATATTTTTATATACTTATATACTATAATAACATTAAATTTCATTTTATACATTTTATACATTTTATTTTTAAACAAGTAATGGAATCATTATAAATGGTTAATAAGAAAGAGGATAAAAAAGACCAAATATGTGGGTGTAAAGGTATTTTTATTTATAATTACTAAAATTTAGTAGAAAATTAAAAGGTTATTTTTAATTTAAAACTCCTTTTCGAATAGAATTTTCACTATCCAGAATGCATAACTGAATATGGATATTATGTTCTAAGATTTTTGTTTATTATAATTTAAAATGGTAATGTTACCAAATTATATAAATTAAGATTTTATTATAATATTTATTTTTATTTATATTATAATTATATTGATAATACATGTTGAACACTTTCCTTTAATTTTTATCTTTTTTATGACCCTATACCTTATACTAGAAAATAATTAAATAAAATATGAGGATTATGGGTTGATTATTTTACTAGTATAATATAGTTTTATTTTTTCACTATTTTTAATATAGAATTTGAAGTTTAAATTTAAAACTATAACATTATTGTAACTTAGAAATTTTATAGTGTAAATAATTTTTGTGAAATTTTATTTTTTTATATTGTTTTTCTACTATTAATATTGTTTTTAAATTGTTTTTACAACTTCTATTATGAGGGAAATTATAATTTTAAAATAAATATTTTACAAAAAAAATACATCATTTATTTTATACTTTATGTAGAAAAAAAATTACATCAGTTGTAAAACAACTGATGTAAAAAAGTTTTTTTTATGTCAATTATTTTATAACGAATATAAAAATAGGTTAATTTTATAGTTTTTGAGGGTTTTCTATGATTGTATTTTAAATAACCAATGTTAATTTTTTTTATGTTAGTTAAAATAATTTATGTAAAAAACCTATTAATACAATTATTTACAAGAAAATCAGAAATTAATTGACGCTAAAAATAAAAAAAACTGACATGGAAAACCATTTTATGCACATGTGATCTCTAAAATGATATCAATTATTCTATTGAGGTATGTATTTATTCACTAATATTACAACATTTAAATTTATGACTATACTGATAACTATGACTTCATATCCTTTAAAAAAACCTCTGTCAATGATATTTCTAAAATAGATGCATACTTCTTATTTAATTACATGAGTAGTATTGATATATATGGATTTTATATAACCAAAACCATGAGATGTATTGATATTCTCTTTCTCAATGCATTATAATTATACTAACCATGATATCATATCAAATAAATCATTATAGAAATTAGAGTACATATATCACCTCAAAACAAGTTTCTTATCACCAATATATTCTATGAATATATCTTATGTACAACTATAGTACCTAAGGATATTTTTAACTACATATCAATAATTTAACATGGATTTACTAGCACATAAAATTATATATCCTATCAGCAATGTAAAATGAAGTCTAATCATTTTTTATACAATGTGACACATATTAAAATACTCTATTTATGTTTCTATATTTTTATTTTAACAATTTTTCAATGTATATACTTTAACATAGTTATAATAATCTCTTGGATCTATATCTACACTTCTTGATTCCATGAATATAGGATAATTTATCTAAGTCTTTTATTGAGAAATTTTTTTAACCCTATCTTAACCAACTATAAGATTAGTATCTTGTTTCCATTAATAATATATCCCTGAAATTTATTACTAGGAAAAATTATAACTCTACCTTTAACCTTTTTTTGACACACAACACATGCTCATTTTTAATGGAACCAAATTATATTATGGGCTCATTGAGATGAATATTCTATGATTTTGACACATTCTTTAAACATAAAATAGATTTATCTTCCAAATATTATAATCATTGTAAGGTGTTATTTACTACCCCTTATAGGGTAGGGGTTCATTATCCATAAAGAATAATTTGTAACCTTACTTGATGCAAATAAAACCATGTATATTCGGCTCTATAACATCATTATTAAACCTATATTATATATTATTTATATAGAAAAAATTATATTACTATATATTGGGGATTTTTTATTCCTATTAAAACTCTTGTGCATCTTAATCCTTTACTTCATTAAAGTATATATTGATTCCACTATCTGATTTTATGATATGATCCCTTTATAGATATATAGATTACATTTCTGTAATTTCTATTTTATTTATAATATCATATAAATATAAAATTCATGTCTTAGGATAAAAGTTTTTTTCTATAAATATACTTAACAAATAATATGCATACCTATTCATATATATGTGATTGCCTTGTTTTTGTTTTATACTATAATTTATATTTAATAAAATTTACTAACTTGGTTGGTATACATGGTTAAGAATTTATTCCAATTTTTTCAATGAATATTCATAAAAGAATAATGGAAGAATTTTATGACCCAACATTGATCTCACCATTTCATATAAGATATAGATTGAGTTAAGATATCATCCTACACTCTTTTAAATAATCAATGAAGTCCTATTTAAGATATTATATACACTACTCCAATCAATTTTACTTTATCTTATTACTGCTTTTTTATTTTCTACTTTAATTTAATATTCCTTAAATATGTTAAAATAATATAATCTATTTTTATGTATATATATATATATATTGATGTCAATAGTTAAGTAATAAAGTCTGAAAATTCACCTCTTGATTCTACTGAGAAAGGTTCACACACATATGTATCAAATAATTATATAATTTTTATAGATATTTGAATTTTAATTATAAAGGGTACTTTTGTAATTTTAATATAATAAATACCCATAAAAAATACTAAAGCATTAACTCAGAAAATTCAACATACTCCTATTGTTTTAATATGGTATAATATAAGTCATTTGTATTTAATTCATCCTTTATTTACAACCAAGGATTCATCTATTATATTATATATTTAAAACATAATTTAAATGTTTCATACTAGAATATATATTTCCATCCTAAAAGTCACATTTTTTTATTCCTAAAAACATAAAAAAATACACTTGTGTCTGAACTTGGCACATAAATTATGTTATGGTAATGATAAGAACATAATAATAGTTCACTAATAAAAGAATTATTATACACGTAAATATGAAATGGTATTCTTCTAAATCTAATGTCATAGTCCTCTCTCCTTTTATATCTTGAAGATCAACTTCATTTCTCACAATATACTATTTTTTAAAAAATAGATAAAAATTTATGAATTACAAACTCTATTTGATACCCAACTTGTATAAATTTAAAGTTTTTATTAATGATTAATAAACTTTATTATTCCCTTTACTCCATCACTAAATTTATTTTTTTCAGTAGAATTTATCACCACATGAAAAAATATAGTTTCATTTCTATTTATTTATCTCTAAATATTTTATTTCATTGAAGAATATTTCATTTTTTATTTTATATTTGATCATATCATTGGATCCTTATCCTTACTCTCCTTTTTTATCCCCATAAACATTGAACACATTTCTTTCTTTATGTCTTTATAAATTCAAGGAATCATTTTCAAAATATCTTGAAGTGATTTCTCAAAAAAACTACTGAAACTAATAATAAAACATAAGAAACTAAGAGATAGAGATAAATAAATGAGATTGGTGGATATTTCCTTATCCATATTTAATCCCATATTTTCAAAATGTAAAATATACATTATTATATTGAGTACATGAGGTCTATCGAGGACTCTTTGTCCCAAATACATTTTACATGTGCTTTAGATATCTCATACATTTCTTATCTTTCCCCCTCCTAGGATAATTCTTAGAGATGAGACAATGTGGAATATATATCTTTACCTTCATGTTGTTTTATAACTCCCTTGAAATTGATGATAGCATAATGTATTATATATCCAATACATTATCCATATGTCTCCAGCAAACATATTTCTTATATACACTGGGTTTCTCAGGAGTCATAGTGACTAGTGGGGATTCAATCACATAATATATCCTTTATTTTCATAATATAACATGAAAGCATCACTACCAATCTTAGAAATTTATGATGTTAAGGGAATTTTATTTCTTTAAAGAAGATCATTGTGATAGTTAGTTCATGGTATTTCTTTCTATTAAATCTATTGTTTAATAATTCCTTTTTTATAAAAATAACAATATGTATTTAAATATATTATTATGACTTATTTATGTTTATGTTTTTTTATTTAATTTTCAATTCAAGTAGTTATAACATTGTAGATGAGATGATTCATGCATTGCATTTTAATGATGAGTCAAAGAAAATTGATCTTATATCAGGACATAGGAAACAATTTATAGAGAACTATATCAATGCCACTATCTCTCAATTTAGTATCCCTTAGTTTTAATTTTATATTGTGTATTTATTATGGATTTGATTGATTTCAAATTATTAGATCGTTGTTTATTATGGATTACTTGTTTATTAAAAGAATAAATATTTATGGAAACACTATATTATTCTATTAGGTTTTAAATCATTCAGGAAGATGAAAATTCGTAAAAGATATATAATGATAAGAAAATAATAAATTAATTATTATTTCAAGACAACATCACCCAAATGATCTATGGATTATTTTTTATTAGGTTGACCTATGACTATTTTTAGAACATAACAGTGTATTAATAGCAAGAAAAGATAGTTTATTCAAGAGTTTTATGCTAGAAATATGATTCATGATACAATAATTCATTAACACTCTATAAATTTTTAACAAGTATAACATCACTAAGATAATACATATTTGAAAATTTAGGCAGAATAATGTTATTGTCTGAACATTCTATTGACTTCATCAACATAGACAATATTGGAGCTTTAATTCTGTATCACAAACCAGTACATACTATAATAAAATGATAACATTGTGCCATGTATCAATATGAATAATTTTAACTTGAAAAGGCTTTATCAAGTATGAATATAGACAATGTTTACATCTAATCATCTATTATGTTTAATATTAAAACAATAACAAATTAATATTTCCATACTAAAATTTGATCTCAAAATAATATAATATCTAAAACATTAATATGAAAATGATAATATTGAAACTATATAGCCTTTACCATTAAGATAAATATAGAAACATTTTATTTTTTAAATCAAAGGAGAAAACCATTTTTGTGATTCACTTATAAAAATATAAAGAAGATAAACAAGTTATAATTGTTATCATGGATTATTTCTAGATTGAACTTCAAATATTCTATTTTTTGATATATTTTTACCACTATGATTTTCTTACATGATCGAGTTTCATTTCTAAAATATATTTTTTATCTTATATTATAATTATTTGAATTTTTGTGTAGTGAATTATCATGGTAATATGGATTATTATTTTCCCTATAAATTTAGTGCTATTATAACATGGTTATACCTTAATATAATGTATGTGCTTTATATTGGTTTTTCTACTGATCTAAAAGTTAAGAAGATGAATTTATTCCTTCTATAGAAAAATATGTTTGAAATAGGGTTTTGTCACCCATTTAAAATTTAATATACCATAGTGTGATATAATCATCTAAAATAGTTAGAGAGGTTGTGAAGAGTGGATTAGGATATTATATGGAAACCACTATAAATGTCCTCATGTCTTGTAAAAAGATTAATTCTCATATTAACATTTTAAATTTATATTCACCACCATCTTTTCCTCTGGATATATGATTATAAAAAACACTTTCCAATTTACATAACAAATAAAATTATATTTTTGAGCCTTATATTGATTATCAATTTAAGCATTATTTATTAATGAATAATTTATTCATCTAACTATTTTATCAAATCCTAATAGCCCTCACCATTGGATTATAAATATCTAGTAATTGGGATATTTTATTCAAAAAGATGAAAATTTTCCTTCACTTATAATAGGATATGGACATTATATATTACTTAAAGTTATTTTGGATGTCTTTACTCCTATCAACTGCATCAACTTGTATCTTCTTGATATATTGAGTGGACTTCCTAATCCTCAAATTATATACATATATTTACCCAATTCTTGCCTCTAAATTTCCCCAATTAGACTATGAGAACTTCATTTTTAATATCCCTTAGTGATTGGGTTGATGAGTTGGAATTAAAGATCCCTCGTGAAGTGAATTGATAAAGGGGGTCTTTGATTTTCTCTCAATTATAAAACAGTGGATATAATATTGATCATTACACCAAGATTTGGAGAAGTCTAAAAAACATCATTCTTCCTTTGATATCATTTTATATGACTTCCATATTATGAGTATGTTATGTCTAGTTTATTAATACAATACATTCATGTGTTTTGAAGGTATTTTCATGTTATGTTTATTAACAAGTTGCTCGTGGATGTTTTTGAAGCCAATTGGAGTTAAGTGGAACAAAAATGAATGAGGAGATATTATATTTGAGTAAATCACAACGTAAATGGGTTCATTATTCCATGATTTGTGGAATTAGTAATTAATTTAAATCTTCGATAGGAAACCAAATTGTACACTATGAAATATAACTTTTTTGTATTAGTTCATTTGTGGAAAACTATATGTCCATTGCAAAAAGTTGATTGGAAACACATTTTTACGATGTAAAAAAACTATCTATTTCAAATAATAATATTAACTATAAATATTTTTGATAGAAATGAAGTTCATTGAAAATACCTTTGTTGGAAAAGTTCAAACTTTATCATGAATGTAC
This sequence comes from Viscum album, assembly GCA_963277665.1. Lineage (NCBI taxonomy): Eukaryota > Viridiplantae > Streptophyta > Magnoliopsida > Santalales > Viscaceae > Viscum > Viscum album. The sequence continues at coordinate 2,015,842,358 of OY728157.1, forward strand.
CAAAGGTGAAAAAATAATTATTTCCATCTCAAATAATTCTAGAAGGTGGAAGTTATTGGCAATGAAATTATGCATTCCATCACAAAAAGTGGTTATTTGCAATGGACTATATATTTCATGAAAAATAATGTATCAATAAAAATTTTTATAGGATTTTGGATTAGTTGTGACAGACTACATCCATCATAAATAATTTTAAAAAAAAGTGAGAAAAAGTAAATATGGAGGGTGTTATTTCTAATAGATTTTTTATTTATTAAAAATATTCATCACAGATGATTAAGATAATAAATTTTTCTATAGATTTTTCCACCTAAAAATTTCGAATATAAAAGTGTCACATCCAACACTTTCCCAAAAATAATTTCTCTCAAATTCTCTAATTCTCTTTCACAAACACTCAAAATCTATTCAAACCACCTGTGATCTAAAAATTTCACTTTAGATTTGAAGTTGGGTATTTTTTCCTCAATCAAAAGGAAATATTCTGAAATATTTTTCTCATAATTTATTATTTTACTTATTTTATTTATTTATTTAACTAGTTAATCATTTATATTTAATTATATTACAATATTTAAATTAATTTAGCATGTTATATAATATATTAATAATAAAAAATAATTATAAATTTGAAAATCAAATTAATAGTAATAAATTTATTAAAATTATAGTTATTATATTTTAGAATTATTATAAATTATAGAAAGCAATTGTTATTTGTTCGTTGTTATATTTATTGTCATTATTTAATTAATTTTATTACAAGTTTAATTTATTGAATTTACTAATAATAAAATGAAAACACATTACTATAATAAAAAAATCTAATCAATTGTTAATACTAAATTAAAAAAAATTTAAATTTTTTTTTTATAAATTACATATAATTAGTTTTACTCAAAAAAAATATAAATTATTCAAATTTCTATAAAATAAAATTTGTAAATAAGAAATAAAAAATAACTAAATGTTGTTAAAAAAACTAAAAAATATAATGGTAAAGAATAATGTATAATTTCAAAGTCACTTAAATATTATAAAATTTAAAAAGTCTTTCGAATAAAGTAAAATAAATTAAACATAAGATTAAAAAAATTAAAATATAAAGAATTTTATAAATTATTAATATTAATAATATACATTATATAAAATACAAAAATTATGATAAAAAATAAATAATATGATTTTTACAATTAATATAATAATCTAATACATTAAAAAATAATACGAATAGTTAATTATATTAAATATAAATATTATTTCCAAACAGACATTAGGGAAAATTATTTAAAAAAATTGAATAAAAATACTAAAAAATATTATATTAAATAGTGGTAATTTTATTTTGAAATTACTATTTGCAATATAAAATTTAAAAAAAAACTATAATTTAAAATATCTAACTAATGGATAAAAATAAATTAATATTTCAATTTTTGAAATAAAATATTATTAAAAATTAAATTTAAATAATTTTGATCAATAAAAAATTTAAAAATCCATTTATATCTAAAAAATATTAATTAAGAAATAAAAAATATGAAAAAATAATTAAAATTAGTTAAATAAAAAAACATAAAAAAACATAATGTAAAATAATAATAAAAAAATTAAAAACTACTCAAATATTATAAATTTTTGAAAAAAATGATATAAAGATTATAAAAAATAATTAATATTATGATTAAATAAATAAAAAAATAATTTAATAATTTAATAATTATTAATAATAAATTTTATAAAAATACATACAAATTATAACTAAAAAATTAGAGTTTTTAAAGTGAAATATATTATTTTATTTCATTAAAAAAAATACGAATACTTAATAATATTAGATTTAAATTATAACCTTTCATAGAAATTATGGAAAATTATTTACAATATTATTAAATTAGAAGGACAATAATATTGTGATAAATAATAGTAAATAATTTTAAAATTAAAGTTTTTAATATAAAAATAATAAAATGTTATTATTATTAAATAAATATAATTAATAGTTAATACTAAATTAATATTTTAGTTTTTGAAAATAAATATTATTATAAATTACATTAAATTAACTCAATTTAATGAAAAATAATAAAAATTAAAATTTCTATAAAATAAAATTTGTAACTAAAAAATAATAAAAAATTAATAATTAATTATTAAAATTAGTTACTTCTAAGATAAAGAAATCATAATTTATAAATAAAAAATTAATTAATTAAAATTAGTATCATACGATACATAAAAAAATATAAAATTGAAGAGTAGAAAATTTTGTTGAAATTATATATATTTACAAAGACGGTAAAAGATATTGATGAATTTTAATCAATAATTATATATAATTTGGTAATAAAGAAAAGTTTCGTAAGAACAAAAATATATTCAAACTAATAAAAATTAAACAAAAATATAAATAATAAAAAATATAAATTATTTACTAAAAAATTATTAAGTAATAAATAATTTTTTATAATCTATTTAAGCAGTAACTATTCGTAATTTTTTACTCTATTTTTAGTTATTTTATTAAATAAATATGAATAAAAAAATGGATAACAGTTTTCATTACATAATCATGGTTGCATGAGTCAATGAGAAAGTCAACATGATTCTGGTATTAATCATGCATTCATCGAGCGAGTTGAATAATTTATCACATTTTCATCTTCAAATCCAATATTTGTTTCATAAGGAAAAATCAAGTGCCCTAGTAAGAAATGTGTCCTCCAGAGGATTGAAACGATTGATATAGTTGGTGTTCATCTATAAGTATTTGTTTTCTAGTAGTTTATATTTAATTGTATCAATATTATGAATATACTTCATAGAGAAATATAATTTTTATTAGGTTCCTAATCCATCACAATTTCAAAATTTTGTACACAAGGATATTGAAACATCTTTTCAATAAAAAAATAGAATGATAATTCAAACTCTAAATCAGAACAACCTTAATGTCTCTGACTATTGAAATCTTCCAAGAAAGCTTTATATATTAGATATATGAGAATAAAATTAGAAAATTTAAAAAAAAATCCCTATCAAATTAGATTTTATAATGTTTGATAGTTTTTTTATCAAATATTTTATTAAGTTAAAACTCTATTGGATGATGGAAATACAATGCCTTTAAATTTCTATTTAAGAAAAAGGTTAGTTCATGGTTTCAGACTTAGTTATTAGAAGATTCATACATTTTAAAATGACTGAGTCTTATAATATTTTAATTATGATTCTTTAGTCAATTTTCCAACATATGGATAATTGGGGAAAATTCATTCAATATGGGGAAAACATAGTTTTTCTAGTAAAATATTTGAGACCTTTTGCAATTACACCAAGATTGAAATGACTATTTTTGTCTCACAACAAAACTTCATTCATGACATGGTATCAGACCAATATTTATTAAAATGGAATCTTAAATCACGTTTGTAATGAGGATTCATATAATCACTTTGATTAGTTTCATTAATCTTTATTACCACATCAAAATTTTCTGTTTGGTCTTTTTATAATTGGGTTTTGTCCTTTTTATTTTTATGATAGTCAATATTCTTATTGGCTTATTTTTATAACTCCATACAATTATGTCATTGGATATTGATGAAGTAAATACATCTCTATTTTTTCAAAATTATTTCTAGGACATCCAAATAAAAAAATTTATGTTTTTTTAAAACCATTGATTGATGAGTTATTTTTTTAGAGTGATGTTGTAAATATATATGATGTTATTTTGTAACAATGTTTCATGATAAGGGCATAAAAAATGTAGAAACCCAGTGAATTTCTTAGAATTGGTATGTTATCTTGATGAAGTACAAATGGTTTTAAATCATGTCCATGTTTTATGGGTGATAGTAAACTTTTTTCTTGTTAATGGAATAAAACCATGTTTGTTTACTATAATTGAATATTTATTCTAACTGATTTTCATTTATGAAGGAAAAGAAATAATTTTTTGAAATTTGGAATTGAACGAGATGGATCTACAACAGTTATCTCAAGAAATCATATGAAAACTATCATCTCTTAATTAACCCATATTACTTTTATAACTAACTATAAACCATAAAAAATTAGATTAATGGGAGAGATCATAATTGGATAATGTGAAGAGTTTTTATATCTTATATATTGGTATGATTTTCAAGTTCTTCATAAGATAGGTGTAATTGATATTGAGAAAAAAATTATAATATGTTCTATATAGTGTTAGATATATTAGGGGAAAATGATACTATAAAGGAATGGATAGTTATTTCCCAATTTCCAAGCATTCGAAACATGAGTTATTTGATAATGATAGATTACAGAATTTAGTGAAGATTAAGTTTCCAAGTTACTGAGATATATTTATTATCAAAACATGTGTAAAGAATTTTCTCAAGTCATTATGTTGAGTGATGATTCATAGAGTATTGTTATGGAAACAATGGATGTACCTTCCCATTATATTCAACAATTGGTTTTGAAAACTTCTTAATGGAAATCATTAGTTATGATGATGACCTATCTATCTTTTATATGATATGTGTAATGTTAAATATTTTTAAAAGATGAAAATAAAAATGAAAGTGATTTTTGACGAAAATTAATTTTGAGAAACAATTTACATTGTTAGGGAATAATAATGGCTTCAGTAATTATATATTGGAAGATACTATCTTTTTATATTGTATATTTAAATATTGGATTAGTATTTTTAAGGATATGACTTAAAAATTTGTCCTACTTGTGCCATCCATGGATCCAGTTAAACAAAAAATGATTGAGGTGGTAGCAACTTCCATCTCAATGACACATAGCCATACCATGTGTCTAGGATATAGATCATTATGGGAGACACCACATGATAGGAACAAGGGGTTATTTGTTCATGAATGAAGGATCATGGGTTAATGCATTTAGTAGATGAGTGGGGTTTATCATTCCATGTGAAGGTATGCATGAGAAATATTGGGAAAGAAATGATACCCATGGGTACTTCATCAAGTATCTTGATAGGAATATAAGCGTATTAATAGGATCAATTATATGACCATGTTCAAAGTGGTATACATCTAAATAATGCACTATTACTCTATTAATGATACATACATAACATGTGTTTGATGAATATTTAATAGAATGAATTTGTTCTACTTATCAAGAATACTCTTCAACCAATTTCTAGTTAGGGTTCCTACTGGTGAATAATGTGACTAAAACTAAGGCCTTATTAGGAAAGAGTTTTACTATAGGCTTGGATCAACCCTGATTTCACTTTGGATAATCCTCACTAAAGAGAGTATCCCTTGAGAATCATTATGGTAAGATGTTTGACCATGAGAACATCTATGGTAAGATAATCAACAACATGAAGGGTGGTACACCATATGAAAATCCATGGTATGATGATCAATTTCATTATTAGAAATTAAAAGTGGAATCCATTGGCTTCGTAAGGAAGAAAACATAATCCCAAAATGATAAATATTGATAATTATGTTCATTCATGCATATAATGTCTATAGAGGATAGAGATATATGCATAATTTCTTTTCAACTATGTTTATATCATACTAATAATATAGATTCAAGATAGGTGAGACTTCTGATGATGCACACAAACTAAGATTTATGGGATAAATATCATAGTAATTTGATTCTTATTGGTTTATTCCATGAAACTTTTTTTCATTATACAAAAATGAATTCTATGAATGATTTGCATGAGTTCCACACTATAGATATTATTCCATGATACAAAGAATAAATCACACCACAAGCACCCGATATTGAAATAGATATAATATAAATTGTTAAATACATTTGATATCATGAAAATGTCTAAAGAGATGAATATATTATGGAAGAAAGTAGAGATATGGATGAGAATAAAGTATTCAAAACCACATGGTGTAAATTTATATTCATGGGGATTGAAATATTTTAAAAGCAGAGGATGTTAAAGAGGGAATTCATGATACCCTTATATCGCATTAATATGTAAGTCATCAAAGTATTAAATAATATTTGAATATAGATTATGATTATTTTTTAGGGAAGTGATATTTTAAATATCATTAAGATCTAATATGGGTATTTTAGGGAATAAAAATGTAACTCATGAAAATTCAAAAGGATTAAAAAATTTATTGAGTTAAATATTAAGATATCAATAATTTATAAATTTATAACATTTTTTGAGTCTCAAAAATATATTCATAATCCACAGAGAATATAAGTATGACAATAAGAAATATAATGAGTAAGGTTTGATTTTGTTATTCTTGTTGCACATTCTGTAAGGTGACCATCAAGAGAAAGATAGAGTGTTTCTGTGTTTCCTCAACTCTGATGATACTAAACATTTTATAAATATGAAATATATAGTAATAATAATATATACTTCTACAATATAAGTGTCATATATCAAAGAATAGATAAATAAGAAGAAATGATATTTCTTGTATAATAATGGAATTTTTATTGGTTTTGTTAATGTAATATATGACATGTTATAAGTAATTTTTTTTGAACCTTGAGATGGTTGAACTTGGGTTTGGTTAGTGTTTGAGGTTTTTTGGAGATTAAAAGTTGGTTTTGATGATTTTTGGTTCAAAATGACACACAATTTTCCCTAGATAATGATATTTTATCCATGTTTTTCCTCAGTGTAAAAATAGTTAGGGGGAAAATGGCTTGGCCATGTAGTGGTGCTCAAGGATGGATGATATCAGCCATGACCTGAGTGACCTCACCATAACTATTTCAGAGAACTTTATAAGGGGAAATAGCCAAACAAGTATTTCATTCCTATGGTGAGCTAACCATTTTATGATGTCTCAAGAAAATGATGGTCATGATCGTACCACATTAGTGGGTGTATCAATTTCAAGAAATTTTAAATGGATAAAATTCCACCTTTATTCTCAGATCTCCATTAATGAGAAACATCTAGTCTTCAAAACATGTTCAAACATAATTATTGGATGATTAATGACTTCCTCACCCATTTTTATTTTATTAAATCACACAATTCTTCTACCCTCTTATATTTTTTTTAATTATTCTTGGTAGAGGGAGTATTAGTGTTTCGACAATCATCTGAGCCCTGATTTCTTCTTTGTTTGAATTGATCTTGCCTCTACGTGGGTATACTTAAGTCCTCAAATCATCCTCTATTGCTTATTCTTTTAATTATGTTGTTTTTATGAATAAATTGATAATTTATTTATTATTATGAATGATTCGTTTACCCTTATTGAACAATAATGGAATGAAGATTTTATGTCTTAGGATATGGTTCATTGTGTAGTCTAAAAAATCTGGCCTATATTTTTTTGTAACAAAATAATTTCTTGTGGATCATTGGAATTATATGATGTCTTAGTGTTGAATCCATTGTTCACACTTATTTTTTGAGTCTATTTCTTTCTTTCTTTGGCATTCCTTTATTGGAATATCTATTCTTGAGCTCTCATAGGACTTTAGAGATGGTTCATAGGGTCTTCAGGTGTGATATTATTTTTGGAGACTACCTTATTTTTTATACTTGAATTTGATATCTACAATCTTGAGGTAGGATGTTACCTACCATATAGGTCTTTGTATATGATTTTTCATGATTTGACCATTTATAATTGAAACCCATGCTTCATATATATTGCTTTTAGGTGTGTGTGGACCTTAATACCCATCCTTGACATGGATATTATGATTGTGTATAGCCTCTTGAGAATTTTTATGGATATATATTATTTTTCCTTTCTATGATAATAATGGTTTTTGTAATTTCATAGCCTATGGAGCCTTTCATTAGGTATAAGGTTGAACATGTTCTTTAGTTTTGGTTAGATAACATCTTAGATGGGGAGCGTGTTGATGGGGTAAGGGTTATGATCTTCAGATCATTTGATGTTTGCATTGAATAACATATATTTTATCCAAAATGGGTGAAGACCATGTAATGGAGTTGATAATCCTTTAAATATAGGCTGATATGGGATTTTTCACTATAGGGGTGACATGCACATATAAATACAGCAAACATGTTGGGTGGGATTTACAATTATCTAAGGATTTTGACCACTGTTAAGGTAAGGCGTGTGGTGTTCCTATTAATGAACACTATTATGGTAAAGAAAGTGGTGTTCCATAAATGAATAACATGCAAAAAAGACTAGTATGAATAGGGTTCCAATCAACTCTAGGACTTATGGCACGTCTTTTCATGTGTATTGATAGAATTTTACATCCTTATTAGCATCATGCTAAAGCGCATGGGGCCAGGATTCATGGTAGTTTGGTTAGCACAAAATGATTTAACACACGTGTGGTTATATGTTTACTTATGTATTTACTTTATCATGATATATTATATATTCATGTGAACTTATTTTAAGGAAAAATTGGTTGTTTCGTACTATGTTTATTACTTTCACCGTGTATGAGCATCTTGATGCGCATGAAATCTTCATGGTCAGGGATATCCAAAAGGGAAAATCTCCAACAACATATAACTAAGATAAAGAGTATGCTGATAGAAGGTGGTACTATAAAAAACTCTAGAGTGATACCATGATGTTTTATTTGTTTACTTATCTTTATTAACACTTGGTTTAACCCAACACATTGGGGTCATTAGTTTGTTATTATGTATGACTAGAAATACATGTCATTCCTTTATTTAGATCATTATTTATTTATTTCATTGTGTTATTTTGTGATATTATTAATACTTCTCTTTATTTAAATTGATGGTATAACCTCCTCACTAATGAAATTCAAACCCTCGCTACTAGTTGGAAACCTCTTGGATATGGGAGGTACTCATGAGGTCATGTGATAATCCATCTCGAACCCATATATTTGCATCCAACGTTATATAGTGGTGTCCAATTTGGTTTTCCTATTCTTATTAACTATGTTTTTGGGTAAGTTAAAAATGTATTTATGCTATATGGGTCTCAAGAAAGGGAGTTTCAAGTGTTCCTAGCTGAAACATGTGTAATATAACTCCGAGTTACCATTATTGGGACTATAGTTATAGTTACAGTTTTATGATTTCATGTTGATAAAAAGTATGTTGTGTTGTTAATTATTTATGGAATTTGGGTGTGTTCATGCATCAAGATTTTTCACTTAGTAACACATGTCATATATATATTCATGTTGGGTGATTCATGTAGTTATTAATTAAATACTCTGATTTTTGATATGTATTTGGTATAGGATTATATTTGTCTACTATTTTGGCATGTCAATTTTGGAATTAATTATCTAAACATGACGTTAATACATTTTTTTGTGTGTATATATATGGGTTATTTTGAATAACATGTAGGCATAGTGAACTAGGCATGATCCTTGGGTAATACTGGGAGGGATGTACCTTGGGTTATGAGTATCCTCCCAGGAGAACCTTTATGTGATCCCAGAGACTAATTAGGATCTATCTTAATGGATTAAAATGTATTAAATGTTCATTTTTCATTTTGAAAATTCCAGTGCAGAGATTCTTGAGAGACCTTCAATAAAGGTTGACCAAGATTCTCTTGTTAGGGAGGAAATTCTAGTACTACAACTAAAAGTGAAATAGGACATACCCCAGTAAGATCATGTACTAGATCTGATGATTTAGGTTGCTGAACTAGGACATCAAGGGATTTTTTGGATTGAGCTCGTTCAAGGAGGAAACATTCAGAATACAGTGAAAAATCATGATTAATATATCCAACTTTAGTATCCACTAACCTTTTAGGGTACTGAATACCCATAAGATATAGAGGACTGGATAGAAATCATCCATTTTTTATCTGGTCTAGAATTATATAGATGGATGAGTGATGTTGGAGACCTTCATGTACGAGGTAACTTCCAGGAGATAGTGGGCTATCATAAATCAGGCTAGAAGACTATGCAGTCTTACTTGGGAGACCTTCAATCAATTGCTCCTTGAGAAATATTTTTCTAACCTAATATATATGGATTGTGACTATGAGTTCATGGAGTTTCAAAATGGATATTTGTTTTTATCTTTATTTTATTATCCTTTCATAGAGTTTCTATGCCTCACACCTATTCTGGATAGAAATGAGGCCCAAAAGGCTCAGAATTTATAGGCAGTCTTTCATCCTAATATCAAATAGAAGGCTAGAATTTTGATCTAGAATCCTACCTAGATATTTTTTGAAAGGATCTAACCATCAAGAAGGTTATTTAGTAGTATAAGGTGTTATTATTACTTTCATTCCATATAATACCAGTTAATAATCATTCTCCCACTAATATTGGATCCTAGTTTGATAGCATGAAGAGGAATGATAAACAGGATTAGTAGGGAAATAGGTAAATGGGTCAGAGTAGAAATTATTATATAGACTGTGTAGAAAGTGATTATATGAGGTTATTTAATTGTGAGAGAATATCTAACCTTAGAAATACATATAGGAAGACAACTATGGAGTGACATTGATGTGGAAAGGTTGTTCATCTTCGTTTTTTTCTTAATAATTTATCTAAAGAGTTTTAGGAGATTATGAAAATATGGGGGTGGATGACCTTATCATAGAATATATACTCTATAGAATTTTGATGAATAAGGGGGGAGGTATTTGAGCTAAAAAAGGTAGATTTTTTTTATGGATCAAGATCAAGTTGATGGCAGTGAGTGACTATCTATGGTTTAAGGTATGGTCTTGATCTTGTCTATGATATCTACTACTTTGTATGATACTGAAATTTTCTATTCTATTATCTCTACTCAAGTAGTATTTGATCTAAAATTACAAGTTAGAATATCCTCATAGATTCTTTCTATTGACATGCCCTTATGAAAAAAAGTAAACTATCTTCAGAGGTGTCCTATGTGTGATATAGTGGTCGTTGGCTGTGAGATTTTTTTGGATTTCCTAATTTGAGAGATGACTATCTTTGATATGATCATATATATGTATTGTATTATGATAAATCATTCACAAATTCCATGATATCACATATGGGTTTCCCTTAGATCACATAAGGGGGAGAAATCATGCACACATTGACTGATATCACACATTGACTGGTGAGTGGGATTTGAATGTTGGTAGAGTGGGACCATATTTTAGTTATATTGGAGGTATAATATATCAAGTTATAATAATATATCTACTACAAGGTTATTGTTATCCTCCTTGTATTTCCCTCTATTTGTGGATCATTTTCACGATGTGTTTTCAGAATACTTCTTAAATATATGTCTTCATAGATGGATTGAGTTAAAAATAGAACTAATGACAAGCGTGCAACCTATGTTGATACCTCTTTATCATATGTAATAAAAATAATGATGTAATATAAATTTTAGTTTATTAACTTAGGGGATAAGGGATTTATCAAACCAAAAACATATCCTTATATTATGCTAATATTTTTTATTTTCAAAAAAAGGAAGATGGTACACTTCTTCTCTATGTGGTTTAGAGAAAGTTTAACCAAGTAATGTTATATAACATGTAACTTCTATATATTATTGTTGATATATTTGATTATTTTTTAGGAGCTCATTGGTTTTCCTAGATTGACCTATATTCAAGTTTCCATCAGCTTCTTGTCAAAGAGGAATATTTAACAAATACATCATTTAGGAGTGGGTTTGGTTTATAAAAGTTCTTGTTGATTCCATTTGGTTTGATAAATTTTCTAGTGGTGTTCATGGATCTCATGAACATGATATTTCACCCATATATTGAACCACTCATCATGTTGACGTGTCATCTATCTCAAGATAGTCTTGAGTAAACATTGAGCATGTCAGATTTATGCGAAGATGTAAAAGTGTCACTTTTTTGATCCAGAAGGTGTGTATCCTATGGAATATTTTGTTAGATGTTGGAATATTTATAGACCTAGATATGGTGGAGGTGTTTATGTCTTGGAAACACCCTAAAAATTTATTTGATGTTAAGAGTTTCCCTTGATTATAAGGTTACTATAGGTCTTTTATAAAGTATTTATCATTTTCAGTACCCCTGTTATAACTATGACCAAGAAAGGGGTGAATTTTGAGTAGCCTGACATGTGTGAGAAATCATTTAATCAGTTCAATAGGTGGTTGATAATATTTCTTGTGATGATATTTATAAAACCTGGGATGGTATATGCAATCTTTTATTATTCCATAAGACTTGGATTAAGAGATATGCTAATATAGGATAATCGATTAGAATTTCAGGGGTCTCACCAGCTGTAAACCCATGAGTGGTATTATCCTATCCATGATCCAAATTTGGTATTCATGGTCCATCCTTTAAAGTATTGGTGACACTATCTCTTTGGAGAGAGTTTTTTTTTTCTACATGTATCACAAGAATCTATACTATATCTTATTACAATGAGTCCTAAATTTGAGTAAGAGGTAATGGGTGGAGTATCTTAATACATTTGATTTCTTGATGATATATTCACCAGTTAAGGATAATTTTGATTCATATGATCTCAATAGGAAGACATAGGATGCTCCGAATCTTGGATAGTGTCCATCATAGGAAAAGTAGTTCCTGATGTGTTTTTTTTCGATTAGAGGACGGATGAAACTTTGAAGAAAGGTGTAGTGACATGTGCACTATTTGTTATAACAACAGCTTTAGTATACCACGTGAAGGCCATATAGAAGTTATATTCTAAGTGTGTGGTAATGAATGAATGGTTTTCTAGATATGATCTAGTTTCAGGTTGGTCCTTTAACAATGATGACATACTTTATGTCCATGGGAGGATTTTAGTTCCTACTCCCACTGGGGAATATATTATGAGATAATATCATTCCTTTTAGTGGATAATAAATCATAGGTCGATGAAGATGTATCCTAACATTAGACAACATTTTTTGTGTCCATGCATGAAGAGTGGTATCGCTGGTTTTATATTGTAATGTTTTACCTACCAAAGAGTAAAGTTTGAGCATCAATATCTTAGTGGTTTAATCTAGACACTTATAGTTCCCCTATCTAAATAGGAAGATGCAACAATATTTTTTTAACATGTTTAATGAGGAACTCAAGAAATCATGATGTTGTATAGGTGATAGTAGATAGGCTGACTAATGTGGCTCGTTTATTGTCAATCTTTGAGAATATTTTGATGAATTGGAAAATATTTATGTCAATGAGATTTTACATTTTCATGAATCTCTATTGATCATTGAATCAGATATAGATAAATTTTTCACATTGTGGTTTTGGTAGGTCCTATAGAAAGATTTTGGAGCTTAGTTGAGATTGGGTGTGGAATATCACCCACAAATAGATGGAAAATTTAAGAGGATGGTCTATATTCATGAGGATATTCATTGATATTACATCCTAGAATTTGGTGGATCGTGGGATTAGTATATAACCTTGATGAATTTTTCTTATAATAATAGTTACTAGGATTCTATCCAAATGGAAACTTATGAGGGTATCTATGTTCGACCTTACTGATCACTATGATATTGGTAAGAGGTTGGGAGCATATTTTTGAGACTAAAACTATTACAAGTGACTTTGGATAGAATGAATTTTATATAAAAAGTGGTTTTCACCGCTTAGATCAAACATAGATCATATTTCAACCATTGAATTCCACTATGGGTGATATGATTTTCTTATGTGTGACTCCTTGGTTGGGGAATCAATGTATTTAAAAGTAAGGAAAGAAGGATCTATGATTTTCTAGATTCTTCAATATGATCAAGTTTATAGGGATGGTGTTGTTGAGTCAATAAGGTTTCCTTATGACTATTCCATTCCTTTATTTTTTGAAAATCACAAACACTCTATCTCAAGGAAAATTTTATTTCCTCTAAGCTTTATATTATTAATGAAAAATTTCCTTCCCCAGGGAAATTTTCTCCTTACCTTTTTTTTCATTGTTTTTATAGTTTCTCTTATCTTAACTCCTTTTATTTCTAAATTCTAAAAATCATTCTCAAATCTAAAACCTTAGAATTTATATATCCTTAGATATAGAGTATTTTGTTTTCAGATTCTGAATTCTCTAAAATTCAGATTCTGAATTCTCTGAAATTCAGATTCTAAATTCTGTGAAATTTAAATTCCAAATTCTTAGAAATTCAGATTCTGAATTCTCTGAAATTCAGATTCTGAATTCTCTAAAATTCAGATTCTAAATTCTATAAAATTCAAATTCAGAATTCTCTGAAATTTAGACTCTGAATTATCTCCAATTCAGAATCTGAATTCTCTAAAATTCAGATTCTAAATTCTCTGAAATTTAGACTCCTAATTCTCTGAAATTCAGATTCTGAATTCTCTGAAATTCCAACTCTGAATTCCTTAGAATTCAGACTTTGAATTCCTCAGAATTCAGACTTTGGATTCCTAAGAATTTAGATTCTGAATTCATTAGAATTAAGATTCCAAATACTATAGAATTTAGGTTCCGAATCCTTTGGAAAAAAGAATCCAAACATCCATGATTTTTATTCTCCATGTGTTTATTTTCTTATACTCTGAACATTATTTTCCTTAGACTCCAAGAAATTGGATTGGCTAAGCAACCTTATTTTTCTTACACTTGTTATAATTATAAAATGATGTCGTACTTCCGATTTCTAACTAACCGTTATATGAGTGACACATGTACATGTCCCTCCGAGGTTTAAGGAAAAATATGAAAGTGGGAGGAGGGAGTTGACTATTGGAGAAATTCCTATAAATAAGAGCTCATTTGAACAAGCTCAATAACAACTGAGACAATGTTTATCGCCAGAGATTACATGCTGCTAAAGTAATTTCTAGAGAGAGAGACTCTCATGCCTTGTACATACTAAACATCTTATTCATCTTTCTTCATGAGACTCTAATTGTTTATGTGTACAATCTAGAATATCCAGGGATAGGAAGATAGAGGTGTCGACTACATTAAATATTTAGGGCTTCTAGGGATAGGAAGATAGAGGTTCCAACTACCTTGAATTTTGAGGGCTTGTGGGGATAGCAAGACAGATTTTGATATTCCTATCAAGGGATTACCCTGGTGTGGGTAAGACAGACTTCCTTTAAAGTATAAATCAAGGGACCTTTATCCAAGGTTGTCAGATACCCTCCTCTTTCGGTTAAAAGTTTTAATACTTGTTACTTATTTTGTTTCAAGGTTATATTCTGTTGTGTTTTGATAAAGGAAGAAAGTATAACCTTCTTATACTTTATTGTTCTTTTGTATACTTTGATAATTAAGATTCTATACGTTTTATGGTATAATCTTTTCCTTGTAAAATTTTATTAAGTTTCATTTTTGGAATCATATTTATAGAACCTAACAAGTTTATAGAACTAAGATTCCTTGTGAATTTACATTGTTTAATTTTGTTAAACATAGTTTCCCTTAAGGTTAAAAATTAATGTTGTTAAACTTACAATTCACCCCCCCTCTTGTAATTGAGAATCTACATTCATATTTTAATCTTATTGGTGGATTATTGTTCGGGTAGTGAAAAATGTTACTAAGGTATGCATCATTTGTTTTATAGATCTCAGCTTTAAATTTACATGCCTCACCCTACACATATTATAATCCACGAGGACATTGATTTGGAACCAGACATGTCTTTTATGGAGCACATGATGTGAATCATTGACTCGAATGAGAATGTATTTCTTAGGATGATGGTTACACTTATTTGAAACTTAGGGAGGAACAGATGGGTCCTAAAGGATACTTAGAAGTTGTATTCTAATGATCATACACAATGTATTGAGTTATTCGAGGCTGACTCTGATGATACTTCTTAGGGATGATAATCCTTTAGAGGGTGAGAATTGTGACAGCCACATTTTCTAGTGGTTTTGTTAATGTAATATCTAGCATTTCATAGGTGATTTTTTTTAGCCTTTTTATGGTTTAACTTGGGATTGGTTAGTGTTTTAGGTATTTGGAAGCATAAAAATGGGTTAGGAAGGTTTTTGTTTTAAAATAGCCACACCTTACCTTGATTAAAATATTTTTTTAATGATTTTCCTTGGTGTAAAATGGGAAAGGGGGAAATAGAAAGGCCATAACATGGTTCCTAGGGATGGATGTTGTTATCCAATACAAGGGTAACCTCACCATTCCTGTTTTGGAGTATTTAGTAGGGTAATATGACCATACCCTTATCACATGTCCATGGATAGCTGGTCGTTTCTTTTTGTCTCAAGAACACCATGATCATGATTAGTTCGTGGTGGAGAGGGTGGTTATGTTAAGCATTTTAAAATGGATAAATTCCTCCTTTTTCCTCATATATCAAACAATGATCCATGTATTGTCTTAAAACTATGTTCTAATATAATGAGTGGGTGATTAATTCCTTCCTAACATGTTTTTCTTAGATTAAATCTCTTAATTATTCTACCTTCTTAATGATTGGTGTTTTTTGGGGTGTTATTGAAAGAGGGATTATTTTTTCTATGAACTTCATCTGAGCCCTAATTTTTTATTTGTTTAGACTGATCTTACCTCTCCTTGGGTCGATTTAAAGCCTTGGATAATCCTTCATTTTCATATTCCTTAAGTATCAAGACTCTTAAAGATTGAGAACCACTATGATAAAATATCATAGTGCTTCCAACATAAAAAAAAAGTCTAATGTGAATTTACATATTCTAATAATATTATAATAGGGGAATTCCTATTCACTTTATTATGGTGGAGTATCAAATAAATAGATGTTACAAATCTAAAAAACACTATTAATGAACTGGTGGTTCCGGTATGAATAATGACATATCAGGGAAGTGGATGATACCTCTTCTAAACTTGTGTAAAACATGAAATGCACTTGAAATCACTATAATTATTAATAATAATAAAATCTTTGTACGCGGCATCATCCAACCATGTCCAAGAGTTGTAATTGACATTGAGGATGAACCTTGTAAATATCATGTGTTTATATTATTTTATTATTCTATATTTAATTTTATAGTGAAGGTTAAGAGAACATAATTGATCCATACCTCCTAACTAGAGTATAAATTCAATTGTAAAAGGTGTTACATAAAAATAAAATAAAACTCAATAAAATTTGGCTACACTAATTCATCCCCACTTTTAGTGTCCCTACACTATCCATCTTGGCTCTATAAGTGGTATCAGATCTTAGGTATAACTATGATTGGATCATTTTATTAAATTTATTTTTAAAATTTATATATTAAGTGTAGATAGTAAGTTGATTTAGAAATTCCTCAGTTGGAAGACTTAATCTTCACCCCTACTAAGGAAGATATGAAGGTTTCTGGTAAGTAATTTAAAAGTTGGAATATATGGGAGGAAAAAAATTAAGAAAAAACTGAAGTGACCAAAAGGACCAAATAGTAGTTGAGGATAATCAATGTGTAATATTCTTATATATAAAACCTATCTAATGTGATTATTTTGAAGAAGTAAGCTCAAGATATAAAGAATTTAGAGAAGATTATTCAATCAATACTACTGAAGATTTCTTCTCTAAATTTTAAAGATAATTCAATAATTTTTCTATTAGGTTAATCACATATATACTGGGTTTTGATAAGGAATTTCTTAATGAAAAATCAAAACTATAATAAGAAGATGACGAAATGGATTGTTCACTATGAAATAAATTAAAAGGGGAAATGATATCAGTGACAATGTTGAATCCAAAAGAGAATCTTTAACACTTTTAAATGAAATGATTTAATTAATTCAATAATAATTTTGAGGTATTTTTTGAGAAACATTTAACTGATATTGTGTGCAAAGATTTTTTCTATGTTTTTTAAAAGCTACAAAAAAAATCTAGGAATTTTAATGATGCACAACTGGAAATAAAATCTAATAAGTTCAAGGACCTTTACTATTTTATACATCAAATTTGTAAAATTCATGAAGATTATCTTAATAATATGAAAAGAAAATGGGAATAACGGTTGATATTTATCTATAATTTGAAGAATCCCCTAAACATAAAGTGCATTAAGATATAGTCAAATTAGAAAATATAGAATCTAAAAAATTAGTAACTTGCAAATATTTTTATAAATGATATTTCATTATACAAGTTTTTATTAAGAGTCCTGATTTCAAAATGGATCATAATTTTTGAAAAAAAATAACATGATATTATAAAAATAAGAATCTATATCTAACTCTTTGAAGGAGGTACCATCCATCTCATTGGAGTGGGTGATGTCAAAACTAAACAAAACTACACAAACAAGGAAACAAGATTCTGTATTCCAGACATGATTAAGGTTTAGAGAGTTCCATCATGTCATTTTCTCAACATAAAACATCTTAAAATTAATATATAGAAGTCATTCACCTTAATTAATTTTATTTTGAGTGTCTCCTACAAAGAGATACAAGTAATGAGAATGTTGAGAAGCTACCAGTGTTATTTATTAAAATAAAAATTATATTTCTATAATTTTATTGAGGTAATTTCATTGAAAAAGTATGGGTTCATCCTTTCTTGTCCCTCGTAAAAACAATTCCTATAAATTAATGGATAGAAATTGATTTGTAATCAATGACATGAATTTAATTATTGAGAGAGACTCAAGGTTGATTCTGAAGCAAAAAAACCTAAAAAAACATGTGTTTGAATGTTTTAATCTATTTATCAAATAAAGTGAAGGAAATTAGGTTGAAAAAATCTATGAGAATATTAAAAAAATGTTATTGACCATTTATTTATGGACATAAAGTGTTTGAAAGGAAGTTTAATAACATGATGAAATCCTCCATCATGGAAATTCTTACTTGTTCAATGAGTTCCAATATAATTAAAGTCAATTAATTTTGATGAAGGAATTTATGCCTTATTTAAAGGACAGTTACTAAAAAATATGTGGATATCAAATAAACATTATTTAAGTGAATATTAAATATAGATAACCCCTATCATATTAGGATAATTAGGTATTTTATTCACCGTATCATATCTTACATTGGTTATATCAAAAATAGTTATAAAGGGGGGAGTGTTGGTTATGAAAAAAAAAGTGAATAAAGGGGGATTTATATATCTTATACAAGAAAATTCTTATGTGTTTATTTAATTTTGTACAAGGTATCTATATTTTTATTGTTAAAACATTTTTATACAACCTTAAAAATAGATTTTGGAAAATTGTTTCCCTGGTATAATTAGTTAATGGGAAACATTGAATACTTTGGTTACACACCCTCATTTTCTACACAAGGTTTTCCCATATAGAATTGTATTTTTGTAAATTAAGTATTTTAACTAAGTTTACATGTTCTGAAAATAATCTTTCAGTTATTTCAAGAATAATTGAAAAATTAAATATAGAAGTAGAATCTAGTTGAATAGTATATCTTACCTCAGTCATTATATTTTTTTCAATAAGTTGGAGAAGTAATTTAGTTCAAAAACAAATATTAACAAATATTATCTTGAGTTTATTGAAAAAATAATATAAATGGGGATACTGAAGTTCCAACGTGATTTAGTTTTATTTATTTTTAATAAGGATTTATATAATTTTCACTAGTCAAAGTGTGTTGAGTAATGATTATTGGAATAATTTTTTGGAAATAATGTATGTATCCTCCTTTTATATCTGAATATTGGGTTTAAAATGTTCTTAATGAAAATGATAATGGTTTATGATGATATTAATATCTAATATATGATTTTGGTGATGTTTAATAGTTTTAAAAAAATGATAATGAAAATTAAAATTGATTTTGTATGAAAATAAATTGTGAGAAGTAATATATGTGGTTGAGGAATATTATTGGATTGAATAATTATAATTTGTAGGTGGTATCTTTTTACATTAGCTATTTAATTATTGGATAATTTTTTTAGGAGATAAATTAAAAAAACCAACTTGGGCCAACCATGGGAGCCAACTCGACCATAGTGACCTGAGGTAGTTGCAGGAGCCAGCTCAACCACACATAGCCAGCCTAAATAGCTATGATTTGGAGAATAGTAAGAGTCAAAATGTTGTAGGTGTAAGGGATAAATTTTTAATACATACAATACCATTTTTTAGTTCATTTATAAGGTGATTGGTTAATATCCTCTCACGTCATAGGTGACACATGAGGCCTTGTGAGAGCACCGACACCCATTAGTATTTCATTGTGTGACTTGAGAGGCATATGAGATTATAAAGTGGAGCTATTCTGATACCAAGTTCAATGTGGGATGGTATATTAAT
Organism: Viscum album; assembly: GCA_963277665.1. Classification (NCBI taxonomy): domain Eukaryota; kingdom Viridiplantae; phylum Streptophyta; class Magnoliopsida; order Santalales; family Viscaceae; genus Viscum; species Viscum album. Next base: position 2,015,862,535 of record OY728157.1, read on the forward strand.
TGGTAATTATTAATATTTTAATTATATATGAATAAAATTCATGTGTCGCATATTTAATAAAAGGATTCCATTCTAGTTATCAAATTTTATCTTCAAATACTCACTACCTTGGGTTCCAACTAGTGAGCTATACAATTAAAACTGGGATACTATCCGAAAGGAGTTGAACTATGGTATGGTATTGACCATGAACACCCTTTGGATCAGTCACACTATAGATGGTAAATCATGAGAATCTCTAGTTTAAGATGATCAACCATGAGAACATCTATAGTAAGTCAATCAACGGTGATAACTTCCATGGTAAGATGGTCAACCGCACAAAGGGTTGTTGTCCATGAGAGTTTACTTAGTAAGATAATATAACATGTGAATGGTGACTAACCATGACCTCTATCATAAACATAATATTAAAAAACATTAAAACAAAATTAAAAATATAGAAGATAAATTTCATTCATGCATATAATTTCTGTTGATAACAGAAATATACATAGATTTTCTTTTCAACTATGTAGAGCATGTATTGAGAATATAGAATTAAGACATGTGAGAATTAATATGATATGAATGAATTTTGATTCATGTGATGAGCATCACAGTAATGTTATTCTTGTTTATTAGTATCATAAATATTTAGTTTATCCTATAAAAACTAATTCCAATAAATATTTGTATGAGTTCTGCACCATAGAGAGTATGCCACGTCATAAAGAAGATATCACACCACATGAACATGATATTAAAATAGATGTAATAAAGATAAATACATGAATGATATCTCATGAAAATATTAAAGTAGATGCATGTATTAAAAGTGAGTATACAGATATTTCTAAAAATAAAGGATTCAAAACCACATGGTGTTACCACATATTCATGTAGACCAAAATATTATAAAATCACCAAATAATAAGAAGATAACTCATGATACTCTTATATTTCATGAATATGGATGCCATAAAAGTATTATTTAAAATTTAAATATACATGATAAATAAATTCAAAGGACATCATATTTTAAATAATGTTAATATTTATTCCAAGTCTTCAAGATAATAAAAATGAAACTCATGAAATTTAAAAAGGATTAAATATTTTAATGAATTAAATTATCAGATGTTAGGGAGTTATTAATTGTTAATATTTGTAAAGATAAAAAAAATATTTGTGCTTTACAGTGAATATAAATATGATATCATATAAGATAATAGGATATGGTTTGACACTACTATTATTTTTCTCCTTCTATTAGTCAAACTTAGAGATAAAAATAGAGTGGCTCGTCCACTTTGATGATGATAAATATTATATGAAGCCCAAATATATAGGAAAAATAATAAACCCTTTAATGGTAGAATTATCATCTATCAATGAATATATAAAGGAGAATAAAGGAGTTTCCATGCTATATTTTAATAATGTAAAAAATGAAGTAGGAGGGGACTTATTAAAAGATATCAATGGTATATGTGATTTAATTCTTCTTCATTGAGACTCCTGAAGATTAAGAACCACTATGATCAAATATCACAGTGAGTCTGAGTAGATAATAAGTCCAAACTACATGTATATTTACTAATCATTATCTGGTTGTTGAATACATGTTCACTGGTTTGTGGAGAAGTCCTAAATAAACATGCGGTACCTGTAAAAATAACTAAATTGAAGAATTGGTGGTTCTAGTATAAAAAATGTTGTGTCAAGGAAGTTAATGATAACTTTCCAAAAAAATTGAGCAAGTTGAACTTCACTTTTAATTATTACAATTATTAATGATAATAAAAACTATGTACTCCATTTGAATGCAAAAAGGAGTAGGCTCTCACATAGAGACCAAACTTTATTAATATTGTGTGCTACTATTCTTGTATTATTACAAATTTTATACTTGAGTAAAGGGTTTCAATGGATAAATTTATCCATACCAATTTACTATGGATAAGGTTCTAGTGTAATAAGGGTTACATTAAAAAAAATGAATATCAGTTGGGTACATTGATTCAAGTCCCCCTAAGTGTCCTTGTATGATCAATATGAGCTCTAGAGAAACCGAAAGAAACTTATATGATATCAAAGGAAGGTTATTTATTATTATATCAGTCAATTATATATTTTTGGTTCCTAGATGTATTTTATTCTAATTTATCATGTTGTTTCAGAAGTGGTCATAACACTAGATTAAAATCATCATTTTCATGTCATAATGGAATAATTTTTTCCTATTTTCCATAGAGGGTTGTATAATTCATTTACTTTGGATGTGATAATAAAAATATAATATTTTTTATGAGACATTTGTGTTGTAGCATCATACCATGTTACATTGAAAAAAATTAAAGATGGTAATGGTGTAATTTTATTTAAATTAGAAAAAAATATTTCTACCAACCTAATTTGATTCAATAGAATAGCTAATGTTAAATTTACTATTAAGTCAATAAGGGTATTTTATAAGACATACCATAATAGGGGGGTTAATAAGGGTGTTATACTTGCTAAAATTTAACAACTTAATCACCAAAAATTTCACTACCATAAATGATATTGACCTCATTATTATTAGGGTCACACTAAAATTATTATTTCTATAATAATATGATTATTATTTCATATACCTTTTCCATAATCCAATTTGATCAAAAAATTATTAACCCATGCACACTGATTTTTATCTTGCATAAGTTAATTAAAGTAAGAACACAATAAACAAGAATTTTAAATTTTTTTCATTCACTAGGATAATCTAAATATAATACAATATTAGTGTGTCAAAGTATCAAAATAAACTAATTCTCTTTCAGTGAGGGTTTAGGATAGGCCACTCTAATCATTGAGTAACTCCCTCACTCCTTTATTTATAATTACAGATTTATGAATGGAATAAAATATTGGAATGTAATAAAATATAATAAAAATTCCATAATAATTTATTGATAAACTGTGTTTAGATAGGTGATCATTGATCTCCAGTCATTTCTCCTTTAAAGAAAGTTGTAAATATGACCAAGAACACAACTTTTCCTTCAACAAGTATTCATGTAATCTTCACCTTCCTTTTATTGGAAGGAAATTTAATAAGTTACAATAATTTCTTCTTATTCTCTCTATGAAATTATTCTTTATAATATTTTAATATAGTTTTGTTTTTATTGTTTTACACAATAAGAAAACCTCTAAAATTTGTAAAAAAATTATATTCACAATTCTAGACTTCTAATGTTTTATATTATCTTTTTTAAGATAAATTCTCATTGTTTCCCTCATTTTATATCTTCAATTCTCTATGTGTATGATGATATAATTCACAAGTACATATTTTAAAAAATTAATTCCAAGTCATACATTTAAATTCATGACTTCTATACTCAAATATAGAAACAATTGAGTAATTTTTTTGACCTAATAATATTGTGGTATGACTTCCATCATCATGAAAAAACCTCCCTCCTTCACTTTAAAACACAAAATCATACTACTGCCATTTAAGCTAACATCATTGTGAAAATAGTTCTAAAAATCAAAATCTTATTGTCAAAATTAGTCTTCTACTTCTTGTAATAGTGTTTCAGTGTTGTAGCTATGATTATAGAATGATATTTTTTTAGAAGAATTATGCAAAAATCATAGTCCTTTAACAATTAGAATATGGAAAAAAATCTTCTATATATTAATTACATGATAATATCTATTTAATTATTCCACAAATATCTTCTCATAAATATTAAAATTTGAAAAAAAATATTTTCCTTAAAACTACTAGAAAAATATTATATAATGTTTTCATTTAAGTCTCTATAAAAATGGCATTGAAATATCCATTTAAATTGACCTTGAATATTTTAGATGATTTATATGATAATTTTATACAAAACTTCACTGTGAAACTCCTTCTGAATTATCAAATATTTAATCTGATGTAGCTTCAAATTACTTATACAAACCTTAGTAACATTTTTATTAATTCCATCGAAACACCATACTATTATTACATAGGATAATTTTCCTTATTTCACTCTTTTCCAATAATATTTTTACTTATTTAGAAGATCATTTAAGTTACTCTTTCATGATACAAAGTTATACTTCCATAATACCTTCTCCTTATTTCACTCTTCTTCTGAAGATTATCTTTTATATCCAATAGAGTCTTTAGGTTACTATTTCACATGGATGAGTTAATATTCTATATTTATTTTTCTAAAACTATACACTTATGTTTTACCATGGTTAATCTTGTATATCCATAGGGAAACTTTGAACTAATTTTATATATTACCCACAATGCTCTTATGTATATAGGGTACTTCATTCAATTATAATTTTTATAGGTTCAGATATTCTTATATATACCCCTTAAAATTATTCATCATTCATAGGTTTAGTCTTCTCTTATTTTTAAATAATTTCTTCTACTTCCTGAACATGTTCTTTCACAAGTCAAATTCTTCTTAAATTTTGTCAATATTTCATCACAACCTAACTCATATTTTCTTTACCTCTAGAAAAAAATCCTCTATCAATATGCTTCTAAACATATTGGGTAACTTTATTCACTTTATAGAATATAGGGTTTTGATTCTAAACCATGTTATATCTACATGTATCTAGTTTCAAGATTCAACCAACGTTCTACATTTTCAGAACATTTCTAAATCCTTTTCTAGAACAACTTCAAGAACTAATCCATTCCAATTTTGAACTGATCAATGATAATTTTATGTTATCCTACCCTAGAGTAACGTTTCTTATATAGATTTATTTTATATGTATCATTTTTTCCTTCAGAAACCTAACAATTGTTATTAGAGAATGAGTCTTTCTAGTCAGATATGTTTTTTTAATTTATCTGATTATTTCTTAGAGTTTAAATTTATTGATATTCTACACTTATCATTCTTTTTGGTAATATGTAAAAGGAAAATAATATATAAAAGAAACAAATATCCAATGGGATCCCATTTATTGGAAAAAAAATTATAGCGACAATGAGGTTTATATGAAATATTCCATTAGCTTTAAAAATAATTGTATAAATGAATCTAATTGTAAATATGTTGATTAATTCAATAATGGTGTAGGATTAGTACAAGTGTCTTATTTTCCATATAATGTAATATCCACTAATGATGATAAGATATCAATAAATCCAAAGTTGTTTTTTTCACTAATTAAGGGAAAAAAATTTGGAGCTTCAAAAAGAAGACATGAAGTTAATAATGGATAATAAGTCTCATGAGATGTATAGTGGAGGATTGAAGACTGAAGTTATAAAATTCAATATCCTGAAAAAAAATGTTAGTTTGATCAGATATTGATTTAAAATAGAAGAAAAATATTCAAGATATAAAATTAAAGGATATTATTCAAAGATACAGAACCTTTAAACTAGTTTCAAGGAGAATGTCCCTTCCTTAAAAGAAGTTAAAAATTTAATGACCGATAATGTCTCGATGGATGCACACATTGGTGAATTGGTTGAGGAAAATAAATGGATGAAATAAGAGATTTTGATCCTTAAATATTTCATTTCTCAAGTGAACACCAAGATAAATCATTAAAGTGACATGATGGATGTGACTTTTTATGCTTGATAAGATGAATTTTCTAAATAAATGACACTAGAGGAATACATGAATTCTCATTTTGAAGTAAGAACCAAAATAATTCATCAAATTTAATAAAATTTGATCATGGATTTGAAAAAAATTTAATATCCAAATTAAAATTGAAATACTATTTTAAAATATACTTTACATTTATTATTTTATTATCCCCTGGTTGGTGATAGTGAGATAAAGATTAAGTATGCTAAATCCAAATAGAATCATAGTAAATTTATGATGACACGAAATTCATATTTCATGAGAAAGCTCATCATTGGCCATTATGAAACCCTTATAATGTTTTAGATGTACAAAATCATGGGAATTCACAAGAAAAGAAAAAAATATTGGATATAATTAATTCACACTCAATCATTTTTCTGTAAGAGGTATGAAGAAATTATGAGTTTTAGGGGAAGTTGCAGAGACTTATGTTTTTATTATGGTATGCATGGTCATATTTCTGGGTTTTTATATATAATTTGAATATATTAATTATTATTAATTTTATGATAATTATATATTTATTAGTTACCAACAATAATAAATTAGGTGTGTAGATTATTCTAATGACTCTTACATTGATAATCATGTTTTTGATGGAGATCATAGGATAAGTTTGACTATAATAAAAGGATAAAATTAATATACATTCAATGATAAATATATTATTTCAAGAATTATATTTTATGGGATAGTATGAGTAGATCACCTTTTTCAATGTAGAATAAATAGGTTCCAAATCTATTTTTTATTAAGAGTTGTTTTGTAAATAAAATATTAAGACTTGTAAAAATTAAATAAGTTTATATGCTTTTGAAACAAATAAATAGCATATACAAGAAATATTCCAAGGAAATGTATGTTTTGATAAATATGATGAATATTATAGTTATAAATTAATTAAATATATTATTTAAATAAGAAAATACTAATCAATTTTGAGTAGAGAGATCATTGATGGAAAGAGAACCTAAAGAAGAAACACATGTGATTTTGTACATGAAGTGAATATATAGCCTAAGGAAAATAAAGATAAGTTGGATTCTATATAACCATTTCATATCTAATAATAAATTCAAAATTATAAATAAAAAATGGAAATCATTGGTCTATAATGAAACACCATATTCCTCAATATTATAAAATTATAAGATCCCCTATCCCAATGTATTTAAATTCTATAACTATTATTGAAGTGTGAGGTACCCAAAAGTTTATGTTGGTTGTATTTTTTGTTAATAGATCACATCAATGGATCATTCCAATATGCGAGTATTAATTTTACATGATGGAGAAAGTATCTACCCACTAAACCCAAAGGAATATTCCATGTTTATTTCTTTAGAATTAGGAAGGTTTGTTATCTTGGAATACCCTATGGGAAAGATTCTATGTACTAGCTGGAAAATCATTTTATGTTTGAGTTAGTTTTTATAAAAAACATGAAAAGTGATAGTGTAATTTTTCTATCACTATCTACAATATTTTACTACTAATTTTGAAGATAATTTCTATTGGAATGAATTGAAAAACTTGTGTAAAAATATTTAGAAATCAAAAAATAGGTTCATTTCATTTATAGTATCTAGATTAATCTGTAGATAAACCATTCATTTATTTATGGATTAATGATTGAAGAGGATGATGTTATGGAGAATCAACCCTTATTAAATTAGGAATGAATTTTTTTTACTTAGTTACTAAGAATCACTTGGATGAAGGATGAATTTAATTCAGTTCAAAATTGTAATTGGGAATGTGTTGAGGGATTCATGAGAATAATCAATGTTATATTCACATGATAAAAAATTCCTTGGTAATAGGATAAATGGGATTGTGAATATTTCAGTAATCCCTTTAATTATTTTATGTTGTTCTGATGTGATTAGAATTTATTGGAGAAAGCTTGGGATAGCTTGAAGTGACTAAGATCTTAATTGAAAAAATTCATAATTTTGAAGATGCAACAAAAAAAATTCTTATGTTTCAATATTTTCATATGATTCTTTCTAGATCTAAATATCTCAATGTATGAGTCATTTTTTACTCTATTTATTACTAAATATATTCATCTTAGAAGTTACTTTGAGTTCTATTTGAGTAAATCACTTATACAATGATGATTCTAACTAAAATGTGGTCAAATATAAATCTATGTAATAATTATTTAATTATGTGTACAAGTCATTTAGACTCATATAAGAGTCATTGATACCTTTTTATAATCCATATAACACTCTATATGAGTCAAATAGAATAATTTATGAGTCATTTTCTACTTTTTCTAAGTGATAAGGATTTTCATATGAGTCAACAATTAGAGAATTATAAAAAAAATTCTAGATGAAAATATGAGTTTCCAGAATTAATTTTTCTAATAATGAAAATAAATGAGATAATTAAAATGTTTTTTATCCATTTTCAACATATCGTGATAATTTTTTAAGAAATGATCCAATATAGATATGATGAATATTAAATGAGAATAATATGAGAGGATTAATATTATTTATATTGTGATTTTAGATGAGAATATTTAAAAATCCAGATCAGTGATCAGAAATAAAGATTCAAGTAAGGTGATGTTGGTGATATTTTTTAGTGTTTAAATATAAAAAAGTTATTTTTTATTTAATAATAATTAATAATAATATTATCTTTATGGCTATTGAAAAGTGGATCAAAGTTTAGATGAATTTATAATAATATAATAAAGTATAAATGAGCTAAAAAATAAGAAGGTTATTTTGATAAGATTCTAGATGGAGTGTAAAAAATCAAGATAAAGTATAACTAGTTTTATTGACAATCTCATGACACAAATCAGTCGGTCTATGCTACAAGATAAAACTATATATTTTTATAAATTTTTGAAGGAATTATTTTATTTTTGGTGTTTATAGAGAATACTAGGATGAAGAAACTATCTATCCTACTAGAAGGAACATAATGGAAGTCATATTTGGTTATGTTTAAAATGAGAAATAAAAATGAGATGGAAGTGATATAAGTTTATTTCTAGTATTTTTATTGATACAACCACATAAAAAGTAGTTGAGGAAATATATAGGATTGTGGAGCATAAAAATGTGGTTATATTTTTCTTTAAAGATATCTTATCAGATATTTCCACTTATGTGAATATGAAAATGACCACATGGAAAATTGGGGGTTCCAATATAGAAGTGGTAAACAATTCCCATGAGAGAAATAGTGTGGAGAAAATATTTATCCCTCATAATAAGAATAAACAAATATGCTAAATGGCTGGTAGATGTTGAGCGGGATGAGAGAAAATGAATACTTATCAAGGAATAATAAGATTCATTCCTATGTTAAAGTAAAAAAATATGGGAATCGAATAAGTGATGAAAAAGAAGAATAAAAAATCGAATCACATGATAGTTCCTATAATACACTGTATTACTATATTTTTATAAAAAGAGAAAGAATGAGATATTAGGAATGTTTGATGAGTATAGACTACAACAAAATATTTATTGGTTATCAAATAGAATGAAGTTTTAGTTGATAGAGCCTAATAAATATATGATGAAGAATATCTTGAAAAAAGTATATTTTGTATAGATACCAAGTTTCATGTTTTTTTATTTTAGAATTAAAAATTAATTTGAATAATCAATGTTAAGGAAATGGATCATTTGGTTGGATATCATGACATCCCTAAAAAGTTAGTGATATTCTTCAATAAGGTGAAAGTAAGTTGAAAGACTATTTGGAAGACTAAATGAAATTGGGAATAGTGTAATGATCAATTAACTTATGTAATAGAGTGATGGATTTCTTGTGTAATATAGTGAGAGTGTTTAAGATGATAACTACCCCTAACCACTTTAATTTTTTGTTACAATTATAATGGAAAATATGTCACTCGGACATCCTGATAACTATAAAGATTAGGTTTCATGGTAGGGTCTAGAAATTTTAAAAACACCTATATAAATATTTATTTATTTTATTTTATTTCATATATGTGTTTATTCTAGGTTAAAAAAGAAAAAAATTCATTTTTATTAACCAACAGTAGATTCCGATAGACTAAAGGGGTTATACAATTAGAATAAATTTTGAAATTTAAAAAACAAATTAAGTAAAACCTGATTCACCCAACCTCGAAGGTGTTCGAACTAATATTTAGTGTATTCCAATTGGTATTGGTTAAAATCTAACCTCTGATTATATCATATTTTTCTTTCCCTTGTTTTTATTCAATATTCGATGAAGTGGAGATTTTAAATGTAAGATCCTTGAATTGAATAAATAATTTATATTCATATTACATAAACTTTTGATATATATATAAACCAAGAATTATGGAAATAGGAAAAAAAGAGAGGCTAAGAAGTTCAGAATGGATACAGAAGTGTAAAAAAACCTACCACTAGTTAAAGGTAATTAGAGTGGATAATTTCATTCTAATTCTGATTATGATTAATCAGATGAATAAAGTTTAATCTGAGAAGAATATATTTTCAATGAATGACTCGATTATTTTGATTCCAAAACTGACCATTACTTTATGAAATTTCACATTAAATTTTCCAAGTAAATATTTTCAAATAATAAAGGAGTTCAATATTAAAATACATTATTGAGGTAGAAATCTAATGCAATAGAAGATCCATTAGTTATAAAAGTGATTAAATTTAACTCTCTCAAAAATCTTGTTACATCTAATCATAAATATATTTTACTTTGAAATAAAAATATCATTAATTGATGAATAATTTTGAAGGGTTGTCTATGTCAAAGAAGTTTTTGATAATGTTTTCAAAAATGTGATCTATAAAATTGAGAAATTACATAAAGTCTCTAGTAATTTCAAAGATCCATAGCAAGTGATTAATGAAATGATTATATTGAAGCTTGAATTTTTTCTTAAGGATACATTTAATATTCATGAGGATTAGATAAATAAGTTAAAAATTTATTGTTAATAAATGTTTAAGTCTATTGAATATCATAAGTACATGCTCAATATAAAATGTCTAGCACTGGATGTGAAACTGATAAATCTTAATAAAACCCAAGAAGAATATTCACTAAAGATTAGAAAAATAAAATACTACCATAAAAAATCTAAATGTTATCTTGATTATAAGAATACTTGAGAAGGTAGAAATAAGATCTTGAGATCTTGTAAATATCCATCTACTACAAGATCTTAAAATAAGGTATCCAATGGTCATAATAAATTCATTTATATTAATTTTTTTATATCTATTAGTGAAGGATTGATGTTAAACTCTATAAATATTTATATGGATAAATATGTTGAGAAACTCACAAAGGATTTAAGGGTATATTTAACCTTTTTGAAGTAGAGAATCTCCCCAAATAAACCCCAAAATGTTGGGGATTTTGGCTGAAAATCACAAGGACCACAATTTTCATAGAATTCATTCACAAGAAAAAAATAAGTTTTAATGGATGTTTTAGTGCTAAAGGTGGTTTGGTAATATATAAAAAGTCTTTTAAGATAACATATTGTTGTTTTAAATCCACTAAAGTCCTAAATAAATAGGAGAAATTCTGAAACAATTAAAAAAAACTACTAGTCTAAAGTAGAACTCATAGAAGTGGGAGAATTTATTCCTTAAAAAATATTTGAATATCTTGAAAAGTTTTGTGTATTTCCAAAAAACTATTATTATAGAAGAATACTTATAGTGTGTACCAACCCATAACAACTCTCTTATGGTTCAAATGTGAAGGTTATAATACTTTCTAGTGTAGGTGATAAAATAATACAAATCTGCCTTGGGGTCAAATCAGAAAAATAAGGTTAATCAATGTACTCCCAAAAATTAAATGAAGAAATATGACATAGATTTCAAACCAATAGGGAAAATATGCTTCTAATATGGTAATATAGGTGACATAATAGACTGCTCTAATTTATCCATGAATTTTAATAAATAAGATAAAAATTTGAAAACAACAAGAGAAGAATAAATCCAAGAAAATAAATAATATGATTGTTTTAGTGGTTGACATTACAAATGAGGAATAAAAATTTTGTGATAGTTTTTCAAAAAGGGAAAAACCAAAGGTTTATAAATAATTTTATTCAAGGTGAAACTATGTGGGATATATGGATGTAAAATTTATGATTTTTTTCCTTAAAAAAAATAAATAATGAGGAGAAATAACCATTACATTTTAGTTCTAAAAAATTTAGATCTTGAAAATCATTCATTACTAAGAAGAATTATTTCCATATATAAAAGGTGTTGTTGAAAATATAGACAATGCAATTGGAAGAGGATATGAATATGGGTCAATGTAATACCCTAGGAATTTATTATATATTAATTTAATTAAATTACTTTTTGAATATTGTGTGATATACGAAATAAAAAATAAAGTGAGTAATACTTTATTATAATTGAAGGTAAACATCATATACCCTTTGAAATAATGTGTGATTCCTCCAAATATGTTGTTGGGATTGTCCTTTCATGGTGAGGAAATCTATTATCTCATATCATTGCATATGTATATCACACTCTAGACCCAACACAGGTGACATACACAATAACTAAAAATTAATTCCTTTCCATAGTGTTAATTTTGGATAAAAAAAATATCATATCTCCTTAGGTATAAAGTTGTGGTATTTTCTGACCATACTCCCATTAATTTTTTTTAAAAGAATATTAATTATAAACCATGTATTATTCCATTTATACTAATACTTTAAGAGTTTGGTATCAAGATTTTGGATAAATGGGGAGCATAAAATTTAGTATTTGACCTTATTAGTTTTATCTTCGTTGTTCTTGACATCTTTTCATCAAATAAATACCCAATTTTGGAAAAATTCCCTGATGATAACTTGTAAATTATTCATTATATCATCCAATAGTTTTCTAACATAGTGAATGTTTTCCCTCATAGGAACCTCCTGAATATAATAAATACCAATTGGATAGACATTGTATTTATTCTAGGTATTATATTTCGGATGACTATTATTTATGGAAAATATATAATGACTAAGTTATAAGACAATGTTTACCTGACCATGAGTTTAAATATGTACTCATATTATGCCACACTCCTACTTGTGGAGGTCACTTTGGTCCCAAAATAACTACCCAAAAAGTTCAAGACTCATTTTTAGAAAATATTATTTCAATGTTCTCATAAAAAATTCAAGACACGTGCATGATGATAATTTATTTTAGGAATGATATTTCCCAACAACCCATTCTCTTGTATGAGATATTTTATGTTTGGGTTAATCAGTTTATAAGACCCTTCATAGTTCTTATATCCCTATGTATATGTTTATTTTAATTAATTCAAAATGGGTGGATGAAAAGGAAACATAGACTAATGACTCATGAGTGATTAATTGATTCATGAGATCTCATTTTTGTAGTTTTTGTTTTTATGGTTTATAATAAATTATCAAGGTTCTCATTTATATAATCACAACATGAAAACCTTTCTTCCTAATTATGGGGTTGTTCATAAATTATTCATAGAATATCAACCCCAAACTAAAAGAAAATATAAGATTTAAAATTAGTAAAGTAATAAAATATTGGTGAAATGGTATAACCCAATATGAAAGATTGCATTATGTTCTTAGATGATACACTATGGGCACACCATAAAGATATTAGAACCCCCATAATAATTTCTCCTTATAATTTCACCATTAGAAAAACTTTTCACCTCTTATTATAGGTATGGAACCATGTATATTAGGCTATTAAATAATGTGATATGGATCTCTAAGATATAGGTGAATATAAGAAGTTACAGATTCAAGAGTTCGAGAAAATTCAAAGAGACACATATGAGAACCCTAAAATCTATAAATAGGTAACCAAGGATACCCATTACCACCTCATCATTCATTATCAGTTCCACATTAGGTATAAGGCCCTTCTTCATAGTGAAATGTTGAATTTGTTCTCAGGTAAGATTTGTTCCCACTTGTTTATCCCATATATTGTGACTATTTTTTCCCTCTTGGGGTTCTTCTGGTTAAAAATGAAAAAATATAATGAATATTAACTATCATGAAACCCTTCAAAATTTCTAGTGGATGAACTATTCCATCAAGAAGCATCCTGTCAATAAAAACACAAGTTTTTATCATTCTTTTCACCTTATATTTAATTATAATCTGGATACTGCACACTCTAGGTGTGGGGGGTACATTCTTGTCTTAGTTAGTTTTTTATTCTTTTTTCTTTTTTCTCTTTTTTTTCTTATTGTATGAGGTTTTTAATTTTCCATTCATTCATGGGTTCATTAGGACTTATTTCCATAATTCTTATTTTTCTACTTTTTTCTTGTTTCATGTTATTTTAAATTTCCCCACTCTATTATTTTTTATTTCACTATTTTGTTGGAATGCGCATTTGGAATTCCCACATAATCATGGAGTTTATTGAAAATTCATGCTGAATTTCATTATTTCATGTAGTTTTAACTTTTAAAGAAATTTTATTTCATTGGGCACATGTGATTTTCCAAAATAATTTAATATTAATGGTTGATTTTAGTATAATTGGGTATTTTGAAAATTTTAATCGGTTGTATATCTATAAAACCTTTGGGATTTCGATACCTTATGTGTGACTAGTTTATGAGATAATTATTTCATTTAACATCTCCACACATCATTACACTGAACCCTGAATTTTGAATATTTCTTACTTAATTAAAGGTAAATATATTTTAGTTTAATGTTACTCTTATTTCCAAAATTATTTTTCCATATATTCATTCTTTATCTGATCTGTTTCATTATTGTATTGGAATAACCTATGTGTTCCACATATTATCCAACTATTTAAATCCCAAAAAATTCAAGAAAAAAACCAAAAAGACACAAATAAATAATGGGTGGATTTATTTAATGTAAAATATATGGGTATATCTAGGTCGGGAGATTCAGGTTTGACTTCTACAATTCTTGAGTGAGTAGGTATTGAAATTTGATTGCATAGGGTATAGGGTGGGTTCGGTAGAAAGAATCAGGTAAGCATGAAATTTTTAAAATGTCCAATATTTACTGGATATGAAGTAAAAAAAGAATAGAATGAAATGGTTTTTAAACACACATAGATATCTAGTATCAAGGTTTACATGTGAATTAATTTGTAATATTAGTATCATGAATCTCATTTTCTTTCATTTTAATATAATTTCTAAGACGTACATTTCCATGATTATTGAGATTAACTCTTTGGTGTGGTTATTTCTTTATTCACATTTTCATCAATAATTGAATTTATTTTTAATGTTATATATTAATGATCAAGGGAATATCATCATGCATTATTTAATTAAATTTCAATTTTACCACAAGAGAAAATGTTCATGAGTGTGGGTGTGATTGTAGCGTGATTCACAATTTTTTACACCATCATACCATGGTTTTAAACTATATTTATATTGTAAATTCAAAATATAATAATCAAATAAATTTAAAATTTTAATAATTTTTCATTATAAAAATCCATAAAAGGGTAAAGATTAATTTTTTTAATGATTTCATAGTAGTTGGTGGTGATTTGGAGAGCCCAATATGCAATTCAATAAAAAATGGGATAAATTGTGTGAGTGTCCAAGAACACATGTAGACTAGAATCCTCGTTATTCCAAATCTATAAATCTAATTAATTTTAAAATAAGTGGGTGAATTCAAAAAAAAATTCTCTACAATTATATATAAGACCATGGATTTAAATTTATCTATATAAATACCCAAAATATGCTATAATTGGAGATAATCTTCATTGTTCACTATTTGAGGGTCACTTCTATAATTCAGCCATATCTCAAGCTATTGGGAACCAATTTATTCCAATTTTTTTATGGATATATAAAATATTTGGGGAAAACTTTTTATTTTTTTCAAAAGTGATATAACACTATATTATATCCCAAATTCTCAATACAATTTCTTTTTTCAATTTAGGGAGCCCAAAACCACCTTCCACACAACATATAAATTGGAACCTTGGGTAACCCATGTGTAATTCTATAAAGGGTGATGAATTGATTCCATTTTAAAGATTTATAGTTTCAATATAATCATTATATTTTTTTTGTAGCCTTCTATCCTCTTATGAAGGTAAAAGATTTAGATGAAGTTCTACTCAATCCCCCTCCTCCTCTCAATGGTGAGGCGATCTTTGTGAGGGAGATACACACATAGAGAGGGAGTTCTGGAACCCAATTCACTTCTTGTTTTGGATTAGTTTGTTTTTTGAAGTAATTATATTAGATATATCTTGAATTTTATTTCCAATAATTCGATGCATTTAATTGAATCATTTTCTATTAAATCATTAATCAGAATTTAATATTAAGGGTGTGATTTGGGTTATTCTAATATGTTGGACCCTTTGTGAGATAGTTGTTTTAATAATCCCAAATCATTCCATTTTACAAATCCTGATATTTTAGATATTATTTTTTTAGTAATAATAATCATCTCAGTGAATATTTATAAATGAATTAATTATTTCACATGGTATAATAATTTTCAATAAGTCAAAAAATTATGGATATTTATGTTTCAATATATTTACAAGTGTATATTTTCTGGTAATTTTGAATTTCACTTAATTTGATACTATTTTATATGAGACAGACACTTTTTATGTTTTTCAATGCCCTGGACACCAATTGGTTTAAGAAGTCAATGATGGATGACTCATTGATGATGACTCACCGATCGAAGAAGACACTGATTCAAGACTCACAGATAGAACAATCATCACACCGATGGACAAGTCATCAATGATCGGTAAAACTGACAATTCTAGCAACACACTAATAGATGACACACTGATAGGTGACATATCGATAGTTTATAGGAATTACCAATGGAAGACTCACCGATGGGCGACACCGCGATAGTTCAAAATAAGTCACCGATGATGACTTACCGATGCCCAAACAGACCGATATCAAAAATGACTCACTGATGCCCAGATTCACTAATACTAATGGAAAGGACTCACCAATATAGAGATTCACTAATACTGACAAACCAATCCTGGAAGACCAAAGAGGACTCGCCAATTATTACGACTCACTGATAGTCATAGAAACTATTTTTATTTTATTAATTAAAATTTATATATAATAGTCATATTTAGAAAAATTAATGTTCTTGACATTATTTAATGTGGTCTGTAGGATATTTAGAGGATAGTACGAGGTACAAGAACATGGAGATATCATTCTGTCTACTGAACCTTGAAGTATAAATGATTTACCAGCTGGATAAGTCAATATACGAGAAAATATGCAGTAGTAGAAAGAAAGTGAAAAGTACATAAGAACACTTGTAATTCCCAAGAATACTTAGAAAACCCAAGAACTCAAAAGGAAGAACACACAGGGAGATCAAAAAGACAAGCTAAACTTGTTGAACTAACCTGAACATCTTACCAATAATAAGCTGAACATTTTCACACTCTTGGAAGCCAGAACATAGTGGTTATGACACTCTGTTTTGGAGTAAACTTCTAGAATAATACTTTAACTTCAGTTCCACTACTTCAAATTAGTTTTGAGCTATACTAAACAACACATTGAGACTTATAAACATTAATCTACATCTTTAGCTCCTTAGTTTTCATTTATTTATATACACTTCTGAGTAGTGTGTGTATATTTCTGTTACACACACACTGAAACCTGTACATAACTGGAGGATACTTGATATCCTCAAACTCACACTCTATTTATCCTTTTGTATCCCATATATAACTATGGAAGAGGTCATGTGTGACCTTTTTGGTATCTTTCCCATAAATAAATATGGTAGAGTTCAAGTGTGACCTAGACGACCTTTTCTGCTACTGTGAACCTCGATTTAGGGTGTGGATCAAACTTTTTTGTTAATTTAAACTTCTTGGTGGAAGGTGGTCACCAAGTGGAGAGGACTAACTCTCATCTTGAGACTGAACTTATTGTTTTAATTTCCACAGTGCCTATTTTTATTTTATTTTACTATTTTATAACATATTTCATTCAAAAAAGTCAAACTCTGATAGTTAGTTTAGAATGTGTTTATAACAGTCTTGATCCAGTAGATTAGTTTCAAATTTTATATTAATCCTTATATTCGTATAGCTAATAACTAATGAATCTCTTTAGAAATTAATTGAACATTCAATACTCTTATAAATTTACTACAAGATGACACGGATCATATTTTTAATTGGGGGAAATTTTCCATGAACCAATCTTTAAATAGAAATTTTTATTGATACTCAATTCACCACCCTCTTGAGTATTCTACTCTGATCAACATTTGGTATCAGAGGGTTTATGAATTTTTAGTTCTCAAATCTTTTTAAAACATTTTCAACTATGATTTTTGTTGTATTTTAAGGATATTAAAATTTCTGTTAATACAAAATTTTTATATATTTAAAATCTTGTTATAAAATTTTATTATGGATAATAGGATGGAAGGTTATTCTACCAACAAACCTCCATTATTTAATGGAACAAATTATGCCCAATGTAAAATTAAAATGAAAATGCATTTAGAGAGTATGGGTTTTGAAATTTGGTCATCAATTTTTTATGAGTATAAGATTCATGATACACCTAGAACTACTTGGGATGACCCAACTAAGAATGTTTATTACAATAATTAAAAATCCATTAATGCCTTATACTGTTCTTTTGGATATGTGGAATTCAACAGAATTTATGCATGTAAAACAGCCCATGAAATTTGATATTCTTTGTCTGTTTCACTTGATGGAACTTCTAGTTTAAAGGAAATGAGACTTAACACATGTACTATTAAATATGATAACTTTAAGATGAAACCTGGTGATCTTATTTCTAACATGTATCTCAGGCTTAATGAAACATTGAACACTATGATCTCCATGGGAAGAGATGTTACTACCAAAGAACAAATTGTGAGGATTGTCAAATACTTACCTGATAGATGGAGAGGAACATCTGTCTCATTTAGATAATCATGTGACATCAACAAATTACCTATCAAAGAAATAATTAAAAAACTAATGATGTATGAAGAATAGATGAATGATAACAAAGAAGAGTAAGATAAACCAAATAGAAAATATATATCCTTCAAGACTACCCCTTCCAAGAGAAAATTAAAAAGATAAAGTTCAAGGTGATGTTGAAAGCACAAGTAGTGAAGAATCAGCTTCAAACGGTGATGATGAGATGGCTCATCTAGCCATAAGATTCAAGAAATTTTATAGGAAGAATAATTTTTTAGGATACCCAATTATAAACGAAGATATTATAACAAGTGAAATTTTAAAAATGACTATAAAAGAAATCAAAAATTAGAAGAGATTTTCTACTATGAATGCAAGAGGATATGACATGCCAAATATAACTGTCCAACGATAAAATAAAAAAAAGAAGTATAAAAACAAAGAAAATAAGTATAAGAATGATATGAAGGCCAACTATAGTTCTTCTAAGGATATATCTAGTGAATCATCATTATATCATTATGAGAAAGATGACATGTAAAGTATGTGTTTTATGACAAACACATCTGAGGTAACCTTAAAATCTCCTGCACACAATTCTTATTATTCTAAAAATGAAAGTGAGTCTAAAAATATGACAAGTGATGAACTATTTGAATACTATAACATGATGGAAGATATTTGTAATGAAATAAAATATAAATATAATTCTTTTAAGAAACATCATTCTCTTACTATAACTATTGGATCTCAAAATGCTTCTGAAATGGAAAATAATTATCAACTGCTCAACAAAAACAATGAATTAAATATGTATAATGAGAAATTGAAGAAGGATTTAGAAAATTTTTTCAATGTAAAAAAAATCTTACTAAAATTATTGGTAAAAAGATATATCCTAAGTACACTTCTAGAATTGGATATCATACTGGATAGAGAACTTTATCAAAAACACATTTTATGACTAAATCTAGAAAATCTGTTTCTCTTCTCAAAAATCACGATTTTACTGCAAGTTCTAGTTCTAAAGAAAATTACTGCATTGAGTTTTTCTGGACCAAACCAAGTTTATTGTTAAAATATATTATATTCTAAATATAGAAAACCCATAAGAAAAATTTGGGTTTCTAAAGAATTTATTTATATCATTTCTAGACCTAGACAAATATGGGTACCCAAATCATTTCTTAGATAAATTGTTTTGTAGGTAAACTATCTAAAGAGTTCCTTTAAAAATATTTAGTACTTAGAAATTGGGTATTTAAGAAAAATTAGAGGAGACTACTAAAGCTCAATAATCTCATCAAAATTTATGGAGTACATGTCACATTTAGTGACAATGGTAAAGGAAAAATTATCATCTTAGGCCAGATTGGTAACCCTAACTCTATTTCAATATCAAAAGTACTCTATGTTGATGGATTAAAGTATAACATGCTTATAATATCTCAATTTTTTGAGGATATATTTAATGTTAAATTTAAAAATGATTCATTCTATGTTTGTTATGCCAAAAATAACTTAGTATTTTCTACTCTTAGAAATTATAATGTATATGCAGTAAATTTAGACACACTAGCATCACATAATGTTTCCTACCTAAGTGACTTTTAAAAAGAGTCTTGGATCTAGAATAGAAGACTTGGACATTGTAATGTACACTCTGTTAAGAAATTGACCAAAAAAGGTTTAGTTAAAGACCTTCCCAAAGTAGAGTTTCTAAATAATAAAGTGTGCAATCCTTGTCAAAAAATAAAGAAATATAAATTCCATTTCAAACCAAATAAATAAGTTACAACTTATCTACCTATCAATTTGTTTTACAGGAATTTGATTGGACCATATAAAGTTTCAAGTCTCAATGGGATTAAATATGTTTATTCTCTTTTAGAGGACTATTCTAGGTACACTAGGACCTTTTTCTTAGCTCAAAAAAATGAATCTTTCAATCATTTTACCATGTATGCTATGACTGTAGAAAATCTTAGTGGAATTAAAATTAAATCCTTAAGAACAGATCATGGATGTGAGTTTGAAAATAAATACTTTGAATATTTTTGCTTACAAAATGGCTAGGCATAACTTATCTGCCCCAAGGACACCTCAACAAAATGGTGTAGTAGAAAGAAGAAATAGAACCCTACAAGAAATTTCCAGAGCTATGCTCAATGAATATGACATATCGATTTATTTTTGGTTTGAAGTTGTTAATACAGCTTGTTATATAATAAATAGTGTATTAATCATACCTATACTTATTAAAACTCCTTATGAGTTGTGGAATAATAGGAAACCCAATGAAAATTATTTTAATGTGTTTGGATGTAAAGTTTATATACTTTACACTAAAGATAATATAGATAAATTTTCCTCCAAAAGTGATGAAGGAATATTCGTTGGATTTTCAACATCAAGAAAATCTTATAGAGTCTTTAATTAAAGAACCAATTGTGTGGAGGAATCTACAGCAGTATTGTAGCAGGTATTATAGTGGGAACTATAGCAGACACTATTTGGCACTCTTGCAGTTGGGAATATTCCACCATTTGGGCCTTCGGGCCACCGATTTGGTCCCTAAGTCCTTTATGGACTTCGGGGAACCCAGGCCTTCAGGTTAGTTAGGCCTTTGGGACACCTCAAGGCCTTAGAGACACCTTTAGTGCAGATGCAAACCAGACAACCTAAAAGGAACAAGCTTCAGAAGAAGGATGAGCAAGGAGCTTTCACCATAGAAGAAGCTAAACGGATTGCAAGAATTAGAGGGTATGGCACCTGCAATTGGGACAAGCCTATGAATGCATGGGAAAGCCTATACGAACATCCATGCGAAGTTTGAGAGCTAATTTCACGATGAAGATGCTGGTGAGGAGTAGTTCCAAGTAGTTAGTCTGGGTTGTATGCAATGTTTGAATCCTATAGGAAATGAATTCCTCTAAGGCCTACGGGCCATGTAATACTTATGCCTACGGGCCCTGTAAGGGTTCCACCTCACCCCTTAAAGGTAGATTATCAAAAATTAATAAAAAATTAATACCTTCAATCCATTAGATGGAATGTTAAACCTTATGACCATCCTATAAATCAATCTGTTAAAACTTCTAGTTTTGGAAATTCTCTAGATTCTATCCATAATGAACTAAAACCAAGTGATGAACCTGAAATAACTAGTCCTACTTTTTCTAGACCAACTAGAACCCTTAAAAACCATCCCTCGGATGATGTAGTTGTAGATTTAGACAGAGGAACTCAAACTAGAGCTTCTTTGAGAAATTAGGTTAAACATCAAGTATTCTTGTCACTACTTGAACCTAAAAATATCAATGATGCAATCAATGATGACTTTTTCGTGTGTTTATTCAAGAAGAGATTAATTAGTTTTAGAGAAATAAATTCTAAAAGCTTGTTGATATACCAAAATATACCTTGACCATAAGAACTAAATGGGTGATTAGGAATAAATTTTATGAATCTGGAAATATAATTAGAAACAAAGTTAGGTTGGCTACAGAAGGATATAATCAAGAAGAAGGAATTGATTATGAGGAGACCTTTGCACTAGTATCTAGGCTTGAAGTAATTAGAATCCTACTTCCCTATGCATCACACTTGGATTTCAAACATTATCAAATAGATGTCAAAAGGTCATTCTTAAATGGTTATATAATTGAGGTTGTTTTTGTTGAACAACCCCCAGGTTTTACAAATCCACCTTTTCCAAATCATGTTTTCAAATTAACTAAAGATCTATATGGTTTGTAACAAGATCCAAGAGTTTGGTATGATAGGTTAAGTAGCATTCTTATTTCTAAAGGTTTTATAGAAGGAGTTTCGGATCCTACTTTATTTATAAAAATAATTTCTAAAGATGTTTTAATAGCTCAAATATATATAGATGTTATTATTTTTGGGTCTTCTAAAAATTCTTTATGTAATGATTTTTCAAAAATGATGAAAAGTGATTTTGATGGGTGAACTTAAATATTTTCATAGATTTCAAATATTTCAAAACAAAGAAGGTATTATTATTAATCAAAGTAAATATAGTAAATATATTTTTAAAAGATATGGATTTGATGTCATTAAGAGTAGTTAAACACCTATGAGTTCTACATATAAGTTGGATCTTGATGAAAATGGGAAATTTGTTTATCAAACTTCTTATAGAGGAATGATTGGGAGTTTTCTTTACTTAACTAATAGTAGGACAGACATCATATTTAGTGTGTTTATGTGTGAAGTATTTCAATGAAACCCAAAAGAGTCACATTTAAATGATGTTAAAAGAGTTTTCAAATACCTCAAATATACAACTAATTTAGGACTGTTTTACCCTAGAGGAAAACCTTTTGATATGGTTAGTTATTCTGATGATGAATTTGGTGGATATAAATTAGATAGAAATATCACCTCTAGAGAATGTCTCTTTTTGGGAAAATCCCTAATTCAGAGGTGTAGTAAAAAAAATTGGTTGCATTATCTACTGCTAAAGTAGATTACATTGTTGCTGGTAGTTGTTGTTCACAAATTTTGTGGATG
Source organism: Viscum album (assembly GCA_963277665.1). NCBI lineage: Eukaryota > Viridiplantae > Streptophyta > Magnoliopsida > Santalales > Viscaceae > Viscum > Viscum album. The sequence continues at coordinate 2,015,885,678 of OY728157.1, forward strand.
AAACACACTTTAGTAGATTATGGATTTAAATTCAAAAATATCACCATAAATTGTGATAATACAAGTGCTATTAACATTTCAAAAAATTCAACTTCACATTCCAAAAGAAAACATATTGATGTAAGGTATCACTTTTTTAGAGACCATTATCAAAAAGGTGATATAACTCTTGAGTTTATTAGGATTGAGCATAAAATTGATGATATTTTTACCAAACCCTTAAATTCTAAGGGAATGAGCTACATTAGACATGAAATATTAATGATAAATCTATAAAGACAATCCAATCTTATCCCCTTAGAAAAATAAATTTATCAGTGAAACTGATCATTGAAACTAATCACTGAACCTGATTAGTGAAACTTATCAGTGAAAACAATCAGTGAAACTGATTAGTGAAAACAATCAGTGAAATCGATCAGTGAAACTGATCAGTGAAACCCATCAGTGAAACCGATCTGTGAAACTGATCTATGAAACCAATCTGTAAAACTGATCTGTCAAACCAATCAAGTGACAAAAATACTGATAATGTTTTCTTATAAATCTGTGTATCTATTTTATTTTAAGTAAAATGACATGGTTTCATGTTTCTTACTTTACTGTTACTCTTTTTTCTATTTTATGAATTATAATCCCTAAATGATAAAATTAAATTGATCCATGACCCATCACCTCCCTCACTCTACCTTTGAACCATCAACCATTAGACCGCCTCTTCGAACCCAATCCTTTGGAATGGAAAGAAAGAAGTGTGCGATGGAAGGACCAAGTGAACTATCGATGGAAAATCATCATAAAAGAGAATCAAGTAGTACAACAAGATCTATGAAGCCAGGATTGGGAAGTTTTATGGTAAATTCTGAGAAGAAAGTGTCTACCGAGTGGTTGTTTTCGAGAAAGTATCTCTTGTTGAATGTTTTGGAATCACAGAGATTGATTAGTTGGTTTGAAAACAATGAGATACCATTCTATCCAAATATGGTACGTGAGTTTTATCTCAATTTGAAATTGTTGTTGGAAGGAGTCAAGGAGGCTCAGATGAAGTCTGTGGTGAAGGGAAAATAAATTTCATTTTCTTCAAAGGAGTGGGCTGAATACTTAGAGATTCCTCATGAGGGGATATATGCTGACTAATAGGGTAATATTCCACCATCCTTATATTTATTCTCATATGAAAATGATTTGAAATAATTGGCTAGAAATGAGGAGTCAAGGAGAGCTACAACTACAGAATTATATGGAGAGGCCAGAATGCTTTTCAAGTTCATTCAACAGAAAATATGCCTAAGGATGATTTTACTGATTTGATGTGTCATGATGTTTTCCTAATTTATTTATTTAAGAATATAGTGAATGTGAATTTATTTTGGTACCATATGGTACACATTTCTGAGATGATCAAACCATCCAAGTAGGTAACCTGTCTATATTACCCAAGGATGATTTCTTTAATGCTGAAGAAGCTAAGATGTGTGGAGGATGGATATCAGGTGATCACTACCTATATTGGATTTTTCCTATACAATGATATTTGAAAAACAATGAAAATATTTTTGTAAAACATGGAAGAGATGTGGGGTAAAAGATAAAGAAAAATTATATGTGGATTATAATCGCATCGATCATCCTACTAGACTGAGAGATCAAGCTGATCTAGATCTCAAACCTGGTGTGCAGGTTATATATCTATATGAAGAACAAGGTGATCCTAAGATTCCAAGAGAATAGGGGTCTCCTATAGATGATAGGAGTGACACAAAAATTACAGAAAGCCCTAAATAAATTTAATATACACCTTCCAGTCCACCATTAGAATTACCTTCTCAAGAACCATTGTGGGGGTGATGAAGATGGGGAAGAGACTGATGTCTCTAGAGTATAAGGATATGTGAGCAACACTTATGGTGATGATGAGGATGATGGTGATGATGATGAGGATAATGAAGGATTGAATGTGAGTGAATCACTAAAATCAAGGAAAGAAGATGTTAGTTTGTGTGGGGAGTCTTTACATAGAGATGATGAGACTGGTAGACATGATGATTCTGATCTTATAGGATAGGATGTTTCTGATCATGATGGATATGTTGATGGAAATGAGGATGAAAATGACCACCATAATGATGCTCAAGGTATCATTTTGTATCTTAATGATATTATGGAATAATGTTAAGAGGAAGATGATTATTCTCATAATGCACCTATGCCTCATAATGAGGAAGAGCCTCAAGTGTCTCAAGTGTCTCAAGTGGCTAGAGTTCAAGTAGAACCTGAATTTTAGTTATAACTAGTTCCTCGGAATGTCATTTTGGCTGGAGGATAGTAAGTAAAAGAAGATGAAGTTGAGGATAAGGGATAGCCTCACAGTAGGAGAGTGAGAATTGATAATGTGGAGCCAAGATATTGGACTTGTTCCGGGGAGTGAAATAGAAATATTGGTTATATCCTGTTTGGGCTTGATTATGACTCAGATGAGGATATGGTTTCTCATACTACTCCATGAGATGATGTGGAACTGATTGCTCGTGCTTCACCTGTCTTACCTAATATTGACGAGCTAGTTGTACCTACAATTACTAGTGACTATATAACCAAGTAAGACCTTGAAAAATTCAAAGATAATATATGTGAATCTGGGAGATCATCTATTGGAATCAGAAGTCAAGCTTCTAATTTTGGGAGCATTTTAGAGGCAGATGCTGCTAAAATTACAAGAATGGTGATTCAAGAGATATAGACCAACCTAATCACTACAACTGAGAAAATTATTAGAAATAATACAGTGCTGAGAGAATAATTGAAAAGAAATAGTCATGAATTGGAATCTCTGACCAATGATTTCAAGACCACACTTTATGGTGTTTTGGAGGTTCTTAGGAACCTGGTTACACATCTTCAGAGTACCTATTTGAATAAGTTAAAGGAAAATATTTGAAATATGATTTTTTGTGCCTCTAGTTCTAAAGGTACCAGGACTACTACTGCTGATATGGATTCCCATAGGACTATGGTAAGAGAATAGATCAAGGGTGTTCAGAATGACTTTGATAAAGATACTCTTTCTAAAGTGCACAAGAATACTAACCTTGTCTATAACATGGTTAGACATTGTACCAATGAATCCTATGCTACTCAAAAGGATATTAGATAAAAAGTGGATAAGTATTTCTCAAAAATATACACCAATCACGACCTGAATAACAACATTAAGTACTTTGCTGAGAACCACAATATTCCACCAGTGACAGAGGGTTTCAAAAGGAAAGTGGGATAGTTTATGGAGTTTACACCCACTTTGGAAAAGTTTATAGTAAACAAGGAGTATTTTGAAAAGGTAATGCAGTATGGGGTGAAATCGTAAATTATTCTATTAAGCATCAAAAGCCATACCTACATGTACAAGATAAAGCTATAGTGGTCCCAATAGCTACTTCCATTTGACCTGGTTCCCTGCCTCCTGCTCAAATGACAGTATCTCAAGCCATATCTCATGTCTGGCCAGTGATCCAAGATAATCCTCAAAGTAGTGTTCTATTATATAGGATACCAATCCTTGTAGCTAATGTTCCTATAAGAGATTCTTTACCAGGTGTTTCTTTTCTATCATCTCTTCCTACATCTACAACACCACCTCCTGCACCTCCTATTTACCCTTCACACAAAGGGAAAGATCCTCAAAATCACAAGCCTTAACTATGGATCATTATTTGATAGGGATCTGTACTTTTCTTTTGATGACTGTATTTTGATGTTTGTATTCTTTGTACCTTAATGAATATCATTTTGACTTCCATATGTTTCACGTTTCTTCTTTTTTTCTTTATTATTTTTGTTTATTTACACCTTTTTGCTAATACTAAAAGAGGGAGAAATATATGGATGGAATAATCTCTTACCCTAAGGGGGATCTTAACTATGGAATAGGAAAGATGTTATATCCCACCTTTGATATCAATTCCTAAGACTTATCTAATAAAACTTACTAAGGAGGGTCATGAAATTTATCTGATATAACTCTCTTAAAAAACCTTCTATATATATCATCTGATACAATAATTAAGGGAGAGCATAAAAGTAAAGACCATATAGTTATATTGAGATTTCACATTCACTGTTGGTATGCTAAGTCAAGTAATTCATATTCCTTAACATATTGTATAACTCATTAATGCCATGATTTGTGATTATCAAAAAGGAGGAGATTATTGGAACCTTGGTGAGATAATTGTTTTAACAATCACAACTCATGCCATTTTACAAATCCTAATAATTCACAGATTATGATTTAAGTAATAATAATGTCAATGAATATTTATAAATGAATAAATTATGTCACATAGTATAATACATTTAAATAAGTCAATTAATTATGGATATTTAGGTTTCAATATGTTTAAAAGTGTATATTTTCTTGTAATTATGAATTTCACTTAACCTAAGATTATTCTATATGAGAAAGACACATTGTAAGTTTTTACGTTCCTGACACTGATTGTTTTAAGGAGTCACCAATGGATGACTCATCAATGAAGGCTCACCGATCGAAGAACACACCGTTTCAAGACTCACCGATAGAACAATTATCACACTGATAGACAAGTCACTGATGATCTATCACACTGATAGTTCAAGTGACTCACCGATGGATGACTCACTGATGGGTGATGCACCAATAGTTAATAGGAATTACCAATTTATGACTCATCGATGGGCGACACACCAAGAGTTCAAAATGAGTCACTGATGATAACTCACCAATGCCCAAACAGACCGATAGCACAAATGACTCCCTGATGCCCATAGTTAACGATACCAATGGAAAGGACTCACTGATATAGAGAGTAATTGATGTTAACATGACAATGTTGATAGACCGAAGATGTCTCACCTATTCTTATGAATCACTAATAGTCATAGAAACTATTTTTATTTTATTAATTCAAATTTATATTTAATGGTCATATTTAGACAAATTAGTGTTTCTGACATTATTTAATGTTGTCTATAGGATATTCATAGGACAGTACGAGGTACATACATATGGGGAGATCATTCTATCTACTGAACCTTGAAGTATAAAAGATTTACTAGTTAGATCATTCAATATACAAAAAAATACACAGTAGTGGAAAGCAAGTGAAAAAAGTGTAGAATAACACATGAAATTCCCAAGAATACTTCAAAAAACCAAGAACTCAAAAGTAAGAACACATGGGGAGATCAACAAGACAAGATAAACCTGCTAAGATAACCTGAAAATCTTACCAACAATAAGATGAACATTTTCACACTCATGGAAGCCAGAACAAAAAGGCTATGACACTCTATTTTGGAGTCAACTTCCTGAAGAAGACTCGAACTTCAGTTCCACTACCTTATATGAGTCTAGAGTTCCACTACACAATACATAGAGACTTATAAACCTTACTCTACATCTTTATCATTGTTGTGTTTATTTATTTATTTACACTTCTAAGAATTGTGTGTATCTGTCTATTACACACACACTGACTCCCATACCTAACTAGAGGATAGTTGATATCCTCAAACTCACACTCTTTTTATACCTTTGTATAACACATAGAACTATAGAAGAGGTTGTGTGTGACCTTTTTGGTATCTTTCCCACAAAAAAATGTGGTAGTGGTCATATGTGACCTAGATAGCCTTGTGTGCTACTGTGAACCCCAATCCAGGGTGTGGATAAAACTTTTTTATTAATTTAAACTGCTTGGTGGTAGGTGATCACCAAGTGGAGAGGACTAAGTCTCATTTTGAGACTGAACCTCTTGTTTTAATTTTTATTGTGTCTATTGTTATTTTCTTTTACTATTTTATAACATATTTCTTTCAAACAAAGTCAATCTCTGATAGTTAGTTTATAAAGTTTTTATAACAGTCTTGAACCATTAGATTAGTTTCAAAAGTTATATTAATATTTATATTGGTATAGCTGAGAACTAATCAATCTATTCAGAAATTAATTGAACATTTGATACTCTTATAAATTCACTACTAGCTAACATGGATAAAATTTTTAATTGGGGGAAATTTTCAAAGGACACATCTTTAAACAGAAATTTTCTGGATACTCAATTCACCCCCTCTTGAGTATTGTACTTCGACCATCATAACAGGTCAACACAAGAATTGAATCTACCCCAGTTTCAAAGTAAGTAACCCTTTCTCTATGATTTTTAGGTATATAAAGTGGTTAGGTTATGTTTGATAGGGTTTGATATACTTTTGGAATGTTTTTTTGATATTTTATAAAGGTGCCTTATTTGATCAAGGTTAGTGGAAACTGTGAAATTCCTATAGGAAATCGCGCAAGGTGAAATAGGAGCTTTTGGGTAGGTGCACAGTTCATCGATACCATGATTCCACCCAGAAGAAACCATGAAAAGTGGGGTAGATATATTCTAGATAGTTAGAACACTGTTTTTTTAATTGTGTGAGCCAACCATGTGAGGTGCTCTTTAAGGAATATGTTGATGCACAATTAGTGCACTTTTTTCTTAATCATTCATGGTTAAAAAGAGAGATCCTATAAAAGTGGATCTCACGCATTTTCAACCCTAAACCTATATTTTTCACTATTTTTATCCCTAAGTATATTTTTCTTCCCCCCAAAGGTTGTTGAGTCTCTCCCCTTCGAACCAAAAGTGATTCAGAGGGAATTTTTGGTACTTTGAAGCCTGATGCCCTTGGAAAGTCTTTGTTTTTTATAGTTTTTCTTAGATCTAATTTCCTTACCTCTCTTGAATTCTTATATATAGTCTATTTTGAATTGATATATGATTTTTTATTCCAATCATGATGAGATATAGTTTTGTTGATGAAAGGGAAAGAGATCTAAGGTAGGTATTTGGAGATTTAACCAGGTTTTGTTATCATTTTTTTGCTGCTCTTCGTTTTCAACATAAATCATGAGGTTGGTGGATTCACACTCAACTACTCTTATAATAAATCAAATTATTGATTTCAATATGAATTTTATAAAAAGTAATGGTGAAATTTTTGTGAAATGCTTGATAGAAACCTTCTTCGGTGACAGTTTTTTGAATTGTGAAAATTAGGTGCTTTGGTGGAATGTGTAAGCGGTAACATGATTTTAAAATGATAATTTTAAAATTGTTTTTTGGTTTTTATACATGGAAATGTTTTTTCAATTAAATTATATATTTATTTAAATGGTTTTTAAGGATTGTTTTGGTATGTTGTTGGATTAAATGGTTAAGCGTGAGTTGAATGTGATGGATAATGGCCATGAAGTGTCACCATCAAAGGGATGGGTTATGGATGTGAACTTCGACCGTCAATGGTAAAAACCAAACTTGTGTGGTTTAGTGTGTCTGTGGTTATGTTAAATAGAATGGTTTATTCCAATTAAAAATTGATAAATTGTTAAATGAATTTTTTGATTTATTTCCCTGGAAATTGGTTTTGTTTGATAAAACTATTTTTCTATGAAAATTATTTTATATTCTATTATAAAAAAATTTCTATTGTTTTGTATGAATTTTTTTATATAAGTGTGCTAACATTTTATATACTAGTGTAATGAGTAATGAATTCATTTGGATAAAATCTACTAAGTTTCATTATTCACACTAGCTTTGGCATGTTGGTGCTTTTGCAGATATTGTCTATTGGGAAATAGGTAAAGGAAAGGTATCACATTTATTTAGTGGTTCTTTCTGATACTTGGGCCATAATGTGGAGTTAGATAATGGATCATATTGGGATATTGTGATTTATTTTTGAATTATTTGAGTTTTTTGGTTTTGACTTCCGCTTTTTTATTTGATGTTAGTAGTCTTCCAATGTGCTACTCTTTTGCAGTTTGGTTTTGAAATCAATGGTATTAATTTTAGTTGTCTTACATTGTTATCATGAATAATTTAGTGTTTATTTAATTATATTGGGTTTGGTTTGGTTGTTCTATTTAAAAAAGTTAAAATCATCCCCTAATTTTATTTAATCCCTTGGTATTTATTGACAAACTTTTACGTCTTGGTGATGTCACTTAAGTCCAAGTAGCAATTCCGCCTCGACTCAAGCCAATGAGGTGGGTGGGGTGTTACAAGTGGTGTCAAATTTTTCAGTCTTTGACTTAAAAGTTCAATCAATCTTTTTTGGTATTAAAATATCTTGGGACAAATGGTATGATTTTTTCGATCTTGGAGTTGATAATAATTATGGTTTGTCTTAGTGTTGGGATGGTATAAAGAATTATGATTGTCAAAAAATGTAGAGCATAAAAAGACATAGCTAACCTTTTTATTTTAAACTTCATGTTACCATGGGGATGGGTACATAAGTATTTTTGAGACACTTATAGGAATTGTAATCTCAATGTCATGGGTTTAGCCAATTCAGCGAGCATGAAATGCATTTTAGAAATGACTTCCCACTAGGAGTACATATTTCATTTTTTGTAATGATTTATGAGTTTTTACAAAAATGTTGATTTTTGAAGAGTGTTAATGTTTTTTTCAAATGTGATATTTTGATAAAGGTATGATAGTGGTATTTTTAAAATGGTTTGATTTTCAAAAGCATGGTGGAATTTTCAAAATGGTTTGAACAAAAAAATTGTTGAATTTTGGAAAGACTTGTTGTGATATTTGTGATGTGGTAGAATTTGAATTTCTTCATCATTCAGTTGCTAGGGATTGAGACTTATGGAATTTTTTTGTTTATAGAAAATGAAACTTAGTAGGAATCGTTGAAACCAATTGGAATAAGATTCTAAGAATGTGGTTTCACCTTATCCATAGGTGATCCAATAACTGGTTTATATTGTAGTTCAATCATTTCATGGTGTGGACATAGGGGATAGGAGGGATGAACCAAGGTAATTGGATTATTCATTCAAATTCTAGAAGTATAATCCACCCAACTTTTAGGGTGATTTATAACTAGATAAGGTAGATGAGTTGATGAATAGTATGAATCAACTCTTTGACTTCCTTGTCTCACCAAGAGAGTTGATAGTAAAGTGGGAGATGTATATATTGGAGGATCTTCAATTCCAATTGTGGGATTTAGCATTTCATGATAAATTAGACCAAGGCCTTTCATGGGATGATTTTGAATAATTTATCAACAAGCATTTATATCCTCATAAATTCATGATTTCAAGAATAAAATAATTCTTTATCTTGAAATAGGTGAGACTCATAGTGATAGAGTATGCAGCCAAATTTTTTAATTTAGTCCGTTTTTTACCCGAAGTTGTTTCTAGTGAATCCTTGAATGAAATCATTTTTTAGTTGAGTATGAGGTAGGATATTATCTTAAAAATTTCAATACATTTTTTAATGGATTATAAGGATATGTTCAACAGATAGATAGTGTAATAAAATGACATATCATGAGCTATAGGAGGAGGGATCATGTTGATACCTATGAGAAATGGTGGGAAATATAATTTTGGGAAAAAGAAGAATAGGGACACCTATTTCCAAGGTGGTGGAATGGTTTAGAATCAAACTACTGGATCAGTAAATCTACCTCCAAAACCCAAGAGAAATAAATGATGTTTCTAGTGTGTTTCTTTGGATCACATGAAACGAAGGTGTACAACACCAACTATAGCATTCCACAATTGAAACTAGATGGATCATCTTGAGTGTTATTATCACAGTTCTCTGAGGTCAGGTGTTTAAGGCACTTCTCATGTGGCTCAAATATCATATGATTTGGTAGGATGAGGGTAGAAAAATAATCCTAATTAGGAGAAAAGATCTATCTATCGTGATTTCAAGAATACCATGACCCCTCAATAAATCCAATCTCAATAGGGAAATAAAGAAAAAGGGCAGCGAGTAAGAAATTATATGGAGCTAATAAAGTAATTAAAGATGATCAATATGGACCATAGATGGTGATAGGTATGAATCTTTTGAATTATACCCTTATGAAATCTTGTTTTTTAATATGGGTGCATCCCATTCATTTATTTCTTCTCACGTTTTTGATATTCTAGGTTTAAATGATGAGATGATGCCTTCTATTTTAAAACAATAAACTCCTCCTGGTCAAAGATAATGTCGAGCCTTTATGCGTAAATCATGTTCTATAACTGTTGATAGAGATGAGTTGATATGGGATTTCACTATTATTGAGAAGGATGACTGTTACATAATTCTAGGTATGTATTGGTTGAAAATTTTTAAGCCCCACATCGACTTTTATACATGGACAGTTAGTTTTACGCCTAAGGATGATGTCGAACATCTCTTTAGAGGATACATGAATATAAAGGTGGGTGAAATGAGATTTTTAGCCCCAAAATTTGGAACAATCTCATACTAGCTAGCATATTTTACATTTTCATTGATGTAATAGATCTAGAATATTATTTTTTCATCAATTTTTGAATAGTTTCAAGATGTTTCTTCTGATAATTTATCAGGTTTTCCACCGATAAGAGAAGTTGAGTTTAAAATTGATCTCCTTGTGGGGACTAGTCATATTTCTCTTCTATATTATCATATTGAACCAATAGAATTAAGTGGATTAAAAGTGCAGTTAGAGGATATGGAAAGAAAATGGTTCATCAAGTCAAGCGCATCTTTGTGGGTAGCATTAGTCTTGTTTTTCAAAAAGGCAGATAGAACTCTTCAATTTTTTGTTGATTATGATAAGCTTATCCAAGTTAGGATAAAGAATCAGTATCCACTTCTATTCATTCATGATCTATTCGATCAATTTAGGGGATCCTAGTGGTTCTCTAAAATTAACTTGTGATTAGGATATCACTAATTGTGAGTTTTGAAGGATGATATTCTAAATACAGCTTTTAGAAGTAGATGTATCCATTATGAGTATGTGGTTATGCCTTTCGGTCTTACAAATTCACCTGTAGTCTTTATGGAATCAATTAATTGGATATTTCGAATTTATCTAGATTGTTTTGTAGTATTGTTTGTGGATAACATATTTGAGTATTTAAGCACAAGGGTTGGGCCTAAGAAACACCTAGTGATAGTGTTTTGAATCTTAAGTGATCATATTATATATTCCAAATTAAAAAGTGATATTTTTAGATACAATAAGTATGTTTCATTTTCCATGTAATCTCTAAAAGAGGTGTTTTTATAGATATAGAAAATATAGATCTTGTTATCTCTAGGAAAACGCCAAATAATGTCTTCAAGATACGTCGTTTCCTTGGTTTAACTAGTTATTATCGACATTTTTTCATGATTTTTTACAATTTCCCTCACCTATGACAGCCTTAAAAAGTAAAAATGTTCCATTATAATGGAATTATTAATATTATAAATATTTTAAAGAGCTTAAATTTTTCCTTACATTAGCACCGATCTTGATATTTCTAAAATTATGATAAAGTTACGTGGTGTATTATGATGTTTCAGGATCTAGGTTGGGGTGTGTTATCATGTAGGGAAATCATGTGGTTTCATATGGATAAAAGCATTTATGGTTTCATGTGAAGAACTACCCAACAGATTATTTAGAGTTAGCTATCATAGTATATGCTTTGAAGAATTGGAACCTTTACCTCTTTGATGAGAAATCTATAGTTTTTAAATATCATAAGATCTTGAAATATATTTTATCACAATGGGTCTTGTATTTGAGAAAAAGAATATGGATATAGTATCTCAAAATGTTTGACTTTGACTTAATTTATACACTAGGTAATGTAAATTCATTGGAAAATTCATTAAGTAGAACATCATATTCTCAGTTAGCAAAAGAAGCTTCAAATCCGTAGAAGTTGATATCAGTCCTAGTTGACATACACTAAGAATGTGAAGACCATGTAAAATTTTTAGTTTTATTTATAATTTCATTCATTCCTTTTTTTCAGATAGTTAAGGAGGCACAGACATTCAATTCAGAATGTATTATGATAAGGTTAAAACTCAATAGTGGGGAGACCATTTAAGGATTGAAACTGGATGACAGTTTAGTTTTTTGGTTTTGAGATCATATGGTCATACCTATGGTTTTTTAGGAACAAATTCTTCATGTTTACAATCATTTGATATTTTATTTTCATCCTAGAATATATAAGATGTATAAGTTATTGAAATAACAGTTTTTGTGGGTCAGTATCAAAAGAAAAGTTCCCAAGTTTTTTTCAATATTCTTAACTTGTTAGTAGGCTAAATGAGAACATTGGAAACCAGCAGGTATGTTGCATTCTTTACCGATTACTATTTGGAAATGGGAGAATATAGACATGGAATTTGTGATAGGTATCCAAAGAATTTTTTAGAAACATATTTCCATTTAGTTGATAGTGGATCAGCTAATAATTTCATCCCATTTCATCCTTGTTCAAGAATCTCAAACAGTGGAAGACTTGTCTAAAATATATATCCAAGAAGTGGTAAAAAGGCATGGTGTACTATATTCTATAGTGTAAAATATAAATCAGAGGTTTACATATCATTTCTATAAGTTCTTGCAATAATGCCTTGGGACACATTTGACCATGAGTATGGCTTATCATCCTATTACAGATAGACAATCCCAACGAATGATACAAACTTTGGAATACATGTTGAGGTATTTTTTAATGACTTTTGGTGGCTCATGGGATGAGAAAATATTGTTAGTGGATTTCTAATATAACAATAGTTATCAATCATCAGTACATATGGATACTTTTGAAGTATTGCATAGGATTCCCTATCATTCTCCTCTTTTTTGGGTGGAAACAGGTGAGACTTCACTAGTTGGGTCGAGTGTTGTCCAAAAGACAATGGAGAAGACTCAAAGTAATCAGAAATCATATGAAGATCATTTTTTATGGTAGTTTTCATTCAAGGTGAGTGATCATGTTTTTTTTAGGATCTATCCATGGATTGAACATCATCTTTTTTTTAATCAGGGCAAGTTACATCTTTAATACATAGGCACTTTTGAGATACTTGAATGGATTTTTGAGGTGTAATATCGGTTTACATTTCCCCTGCGGTGTAGTACAGTGCATAATTTGTTGCATATATCTCATTTGAAAAAGTAATAGCCCGATACTGACCATGTGATTCAATGGTATCACATTGACCTATATTTTGATGCTTCATTAGTTCATATCCTGGTATGGATTTTTGATAGGCAAGAGAAAGTCTTGCATGGTAAAATCATCAGTCTAGTGTAATTTTTCTGTCAACATGGTTGGATTTAAGAAGATACTTGGGAATAGGAGAATGAAATGATTATGAAATGTCCATAACCCTTTCATAACAATGATGTTTTTCTACTTTCTAAGGATGAAAAGGCCATTGGTGGGGAGAATATAGAACCCCATATTTCAAGTAGCCATTTCTTTATGATTTTTAAGTATGTAAAGTGGTTGGGTGAATTTTGGGAGGGTTGTAAGACTTTTGTAGTGTTTATGGAAATTTTATAAAGGTTCATGGTTTGATCAAGATTAGTGGAAACCGTTCAAATTCTATAAGAAACTGTGCAAGGTGAAACAAGACATTTTGGGATGGCACACGGTTTGGCCAAACCATGTGGCCATCTAGGATAAACTATGAAAAGTGGTGAAGAGGTATTCTACATCATTGGTTCATTTTTTTCTAATCTTGTGAGGAAACCATGTAAGGTGATTCTTGAGATAGAGTTTGGTGCATAGTTTGTGCATGGTTTTCCTAATCATGTGACTAACCATTCATGATTAAAAACTAAGATCCTAAATAAGTAGATCTCACTATTTTTCACCCCTAAACATCTCTTTTTTCACTATTTGTTTACCTAAGTTAGTTTTTATTCCTCTTTATGGATGTTTAGTCTCTCCTCTTTGAACCAGAAGTGATCTGGAGGTAAATCCTGGTGATTTAAAGCCCAATTTCCTAGGTAAGTCTTCATTTTTTGTAGTTTTTCTTAGATATAATTTCCATACCACTATTGTATTCTTATAACTAATATGTTATGGTCAGATATATGGTTTTTATGAAAATAATTATGATATATCGTTTTTATTTATGCTAGGAAAATATATCTAAGGTTGTTTTTTGGATATTCAAACCGGTTTTGTTGGTATTTTTGTGTTCTTATTCGTTTTCATCATAATTGATGAGGTAGGTGGCTTCACATTAGACTCATATTATTATTACATAAATTATTTATTTAAACTTTATTGTTTTTCTTTAAATTTATGGTGAAATTGGTGTGAAATTATTGATGGAAACATTCATTGGTGATGGTTTTTGGAATTATGAAAATTGGGTGCTTTGGTGGAAAGTGTAAGTGGTAACATGATTTTAAAATTATAATTTTAAAAAAAAATTGTTTTTATGCAGGAAAAAAAAATTTCAATAAAATTATAGTTTTATTGAAATGGTTTGGAAATTATTGTGCGGGTATGTGGTTGGATTAAATGGTTAATCATGAGTTTAATGGGATGGATAATTTTGTCATGTACCACAATCAAAGGGATCGGTTATAGACATGAAGTTACTCCATCAATTTTAAAAAGAAATATTGTGTGGTTGAGTGTGTTTGCGTGTGAATTTATGTGTAATGGAATGGTTTTTTTCAATTGAAAATATAGAAATAGATAAATGACTTGTTTTCTTTCTTTCCTTGGAAATAGGTTTTGATTGAGAAAATTGTTTTTCTATGGAAATTTTTTTATATTTTTATATAAAATGTTTTCAATTGTTTTATATAAATGTTATAACATGTTCTATGCTAGTATAATTAGTATTTAGTCCATTTGGTAAAAACCTATTGAGTTTTATTACTCACCCCTTCTTTGGCATGTTGGTGTTTTTGTAGATATTGTATATTGGGATACAGTTAAAGGAAAGGTATCACGTCTATTTAGTGGTGCTTCATGATACTTGGGATATAATGTGGAATTGGATCATAGAGAATATTGTAATCTTGGGATTTTTGTTTTGTGTCTTTTAGTTTTATTGTTTTTGTCTACCACTTTGTACTTTTATGTTAGTAGTCTTCTACTATGGTACTCTATTTTAGTTTGGTTTTGATATCAATGGTATTACTTTGAGTTGTCTTACATTTTTAACATGCATCATTTAGTGTGTATTTATTTATGTTTGTTTTGGTTTGGTTTTTATATTTATCAATAGGAAAATATTTCCCCAATTGAATTGAATCCATTAACAATTATTGATATCCTTTGGCGTCTTGGGGATGTCACTTAAGGCCAAGTAGCAATTTTTTCTTAACTCAATCCAATGAGGAGGGGTGGGATGTTACAATAATCCTTTTCTTTCCCAAACATTAGATATGTTAATGTTATTTGAAATCCCTTTAATCTTTATTATAGGCTATAAATTGACTACATTATTGTTACATCAAGGTTTAGTTCAATGTGTATCATTTTAGAGGATTTGTGGGTAATTGAGATCTTCGTTAACTCTCAACCATGGAATTATACCAAAACCTCATAATCATTTATTAACAAGGAACTATAAAATTGGTGTATTAAACTTTATATGATATATTTATATTTAATTTAAAACCCACTTTTATTTTTAATCTATCAACCTTATTAAATTATGTTGTTGTAAACATCATTCAACCTCTCCTCCCCCCTCTTTGTTTTCAGTTTTTTTTTTAAAACAAATTTAAAATACATACTTAAAACATTAAATACTCCCTAATAGATGATGACCTAGGGTATACCTTATACAATAAAAACATCTTTGAAACATAATCAATCTGATGTTCCATGACAACGCAATCATCCAACCTAGGCTATAGCTTAGCATGCAGTATAGGCCACCCTGGCGACTAGACCTCCCTACACCCTACTGGCCATGACAATGATTATCCTATAGTTTGTGAACTAATGGATTAAATGGTGTCCACCCATATATGTTCACCACTATCCATGATATCAGTTGACCCCCATACTCTCATACCACTAATCACATCTCCTTGTCATATCTCTATTGATTCATTGCATTATCCGGTCATTCTAGGACACCTTATCACCAATCCATTGCATCATCACACCAGCCAAAAATAATATATTTCATTGATAATGTATAAATAGATGTAAATAAGTTGATATAATATATATAGTATTAAAAATATGGTGAGAGGATAATAATTTTATAGTTGTGTCTTCACCAAAAGACTCCTACATAAAGAACAAAGTTTTATAAATTGTCAAAATTAAGGGTTCATGAAGAACATAAAAAAACATGGGTACTTACCATATGTATGAAATATATGATGAATAATTATGAAACATAAGAATAGTTTAATATTAACTAAAAAAGTAAAATCATATCAAATGTTTCAAATAATTCCTATGAAATAACCATAAATATTGGAGCATAAGGAAATCACATAGTCGTACCTTAGTATTAGATCATTCATTATGTGATAGTATATGATAGATCTGATAATTTTAATATGTGTTTATATGTATTTCAATTAATATATCCCCTCAAAATTTTAATTTAATATTAAATTGCATCAATTTTGTAATTTTGATGAGTTTTGAGCTAGATTGTGAAAATTCCTTAATTCTGGAATTTTAACAGTTGTTTATCACTTTTTATTTTGGGCATAACTTTTTTAATAATGATAAAATTTTCTATTTTTTTGTATGAACCATTTTATTGGGTGATTAAACTTTTTTTAATTGGTAAAATATGTGAATCAAACATTTGGAGGCCCAAAAAATCACTCAATTTGGAAAATCATTTTCCAAATAGGATTAATACTCCTTCAATAAATGGGGAATAACTTGGCTCACAAGTGTCCAATTGAAGTGATTATACCTATAAATTAAATAATATTATAATTATCATCTCTTCATTAAATACTGATTTTAAATCCGGACATTAATATGGTCAGTGGGTGCGTGAATATAGAAGAAGTTGAGGAGTCACTTCTTCTGTAAAACATTTTTTCAGTAAATCGACTATAAAATTTTCACCACATGTCAAATAGAGCTAAAATTTTGTGGGTATAAATTTAATATTAATTGGAAAAATATTTATAAAGGTATATAAGAAATATTCATCCTATTGGAGGTCCAAAATTGAGAAATATTTTGTGATATAGAAACTGGATAGTAAATTCCTACCCCTATTCTTCTTTATATTTTCATCTTCACTTCATTTAAAAGGAGGGTAAAATTGAATAATTGTGATATAATTGAGAATATATGCTTTAAAATAATAATTCTATTGATGATAATCAATCCATGAAATTCTAAACTCCATGTGGTGGTTGTAGCAGAGATATGAGGATTCTTCTCTTTTTAGTTTGGTACTTCAATGTATTCTTATAATAATTTTCTAGAAAATATTTTCATGATTGAAGGAGAAATATTTTCTATATTTAATTCATTTTATTATATTTTTTTATATAATATTTATAAACATACTAATGTAAAATAATTGTCTTTTTTTAAATTTATTTAGGTGAGGTCTCTCCATTGAGTATAATTTGTTTAATTAGTTTCGGTTTCTTAAACATCTTTGGTCAATAGAATCACTTTCATAAGAGGATAAAAACCCATATTTGAGGTCTCAATATGGTTTATAGTTAATTTAGGAGTACACTTGGAGGTATTTCAGTGATCGTTGAGAAATATAATTCGATAATTCAATTAAAAATGGATAGAGGTAGTGTTTGAGGATCGAAAATTGTCCACCACTATTATCTATAGTCAGTTTTTTATACCAGTCTTGCATCTTATTTATACTCTATAACATTCATTTATATTTTTAATATTATATAGTTTTTTTGAAATTTTTTAGTTCATTTTAAATCACCTATTTTAGTTTTTACATTTAACAAAAACAAATTAACAATGTGACATTTTGAAAACATATCCTACAATATACTCATGAGAAAACCTCATGGGCACCACAATACTACATTTTAAAATGGAAAACTATTGATTGGGGTAACATGAGAAATATCCCCATTATTAATTTTTAACTATTTATAGGGTGTTTTTTTGTTTTTTTAAAATTTGTTTTTGATTTTTTAGGATTTTAACCACAAATTTAAAGTCATTAAAAAACAAAAAAAAACAAAAAAAGGATTTTCATAATGAATACTCATATGCATTGTCTGATTATCAAAAATATGAGGAGTCTAGTAAAGAATAATTTTAAAAATCACAATTCTAGGAAAATTAATTCATTATACAAGAAAATAATTTTATGATCTAATAAAATGATTTGGTGCTTCAACACCAAACTACCATGATTCAAGAAATGAGAACGAAAATTGAAAACTTTTCTATTGATTTAGAATAATTAAAATAATTAAAATCTCAAAAATATGTATAAGAAAAAAGAAAATATTGTCCCACCCACTATTTATATTGATAAAAAAAATTGGGTGAGTTGAAAAAAGGATTTGGAATCTCCTTTTTAAAATTAAAAGGAAGAAATTATCACTAATTTACCGATTGATGTGTCTTTTTGAAATCAAAAGTATTTATAAAATATTTAATATTAATTTTTGGAAAATTAAATTCATGTGACGCCCCAATTTTTGAAATTTAAAATTTGAAGTCCTTGTATCAAAAATTGTCTAAAGAGGATGAGAAACATGAGCCATTCATCTTTGAAGAGAATTTAGAGGAACCTGAGATTCTTCTTACTTTTAATACAACTTTCATCCACTCCCAAAAAATGATTGAGACTATGGAGTTATAGGGAGAATTACTAAATTTTTATCCATCTTTTCCAAATTATTTTGATGATAACTTGTTAATTTTTTCTCCCATTGATTTTAATTGAATTGATTTTTTAGATGAAGATGATTTCAAGGATGAAATTGAACAAAAAATGGTGTTCCCATTTGATTACACTACTACACATAAGTATGGTGGTACTGGGGAATTTTTAAATGAAGAAAGAATTTCTTAAAATGAAAATGAAGATTAACCACATCCAATAATTATATTTCATCAAACCGTTGAGGTCATTTGTGAGGGTAAATTCATGGTAAATTTATTATACATTTTTCTCACTTCCACTACATAATTAGAACATACAATTTATAGAATGTAACCATAAAAAATATGATTTTTTGACCTTATACAAGTTGTGTGAGATTAATAATATTGGAGAAAACTTATTTTTATGGATCATGAGGAAGAAAATTTACCCTCCTTCATATTAATAATGATCAGCCAGAAATACCTAACTAAGGGCTATAAAATCCTAACACCCACTTAAGGGTTCATACCAAGGCTATTTTACCTTATCTTTATTTTTTATTATAATGTAATTAATTTAAATAAAATAATTTATTATTTTATTTTATTTTCATATACATATCCATGTTTCATCTTTTAGGGGGCTATCTCAAGGATATTACTGCTCAATAAAAACCAGTTTTTCTCTTTACTCTCCACTTTTTTTATCATGTATTATCTTTGTAATTTCCAATTTTCATATAAACTATAAAAAATTTGGACATTGTACAAAATAAGTGTGTGGGAGATTAATATCCTTTGGTTAGATTTATAATTATGTGTGTTTTCTTTTAAAATTTATGTATTCAGTTCTTCTTTTAGATTTTATGTGTTTTCTTTTCAATTTTTTGTGTTTTTTTAATTTTGTTTTTTTTTTGTAACTTGTGAGATTAAAAGTAAAAAACATTGTGAAATGAAAAAAAAAATCAATGAAATTAACATAATTTATTCACATAACTGAACGTAAATTCTCTCTAAAATATGATATTTTCCAGATTCAATATTGTGTACATTCATGAAAAGACCATTGCCTTCTAAATATCATACCATGAATACTGTCCAAAGTTGAAAATCACCTTCAAATGAGGATTTTGAACCATTTTTTCATATTATTCAAAATAAAACCACTTGTTGAGGGAACAAAATAATTCTAATTTTAACCAAAACTTTTCATTTTTCTTTCAAAACCTGTTATATTTAAGTCATGTATGGTCAAAATTAGTGAGGAAATTTTTTTATGATTGGAATCTCCCTTTTCATGAGAATCATTTTTATTCAAAACGATATTATACCTTTTATATTTTTCAGCTCTTATTATCCTTATATACCTGATTAGGTTATCCACATAACAAGCCAATTTTCCCTTTCCAACATGGCTTGGAAGTGAAAATGCAAGATCTAGTTGAAAATAAGTATGGGGGGATTGACTTGTGGTTTGGTATATCCTGTAGTGTTGCGTTAGGTGGAAAAATAAAATTATGAATAGATTTATTTTCTTCTAAATTTTGTTTTATATTTAAATTTTTTCCTTTCTGAATCTTTCAAAGAAAATGGTGTTTTGCCTTTTTATATCTTCTAAAGGAAAAAAAATAAAGTTGTACCTTTCTAGAGCATTGAAATAAATAAATTCTAAAATTTTGGGTATAAATCCATGTACCATTTCTGATGAATTATATAATTTTTTGGATATATATTAATTAAATGTTGAAGTAGTTTTGGAGCTGATTTTAGGCCATGAAGGAAGAGGATAAGACCATTATTGAGTAGAAACTAGAATCATGAAATCTTACTTCAAAAAAAGAGACAAACCATATCTTTTTGCCTCGGAACTTTTAAAATTTAAGACCCACCAACCCTAAAACCTTAGAACAACCCTTTATAATTCATCATGATGGATAAAATTATTTGACAAAATTTTTATAGATTAATAAATATTTCAATCCTATGGTGACCCTTTCATTTATTTGGATATAGAAACTTTGTTCAAATCACGATCTTGTGTCGATAAAAGAAAGTGAAGTAAAAATACTAATGCATGGTACACTCAAATACATGGTAATGAAATTAATTAACATAATAATGAATTTTTAATTTGTGATTTTTAATAGGCATAATGAGTTTGGTTCCTTTATTTTGAGCTTGTAATTTTCATTGACATATGTTTTGAATTTTCATTGGAAATTTATATTGACTGCTCACTTGTCATAGAGTCCAAGTGTTAAGTGTGGGGGAAAATATAGAGAATATATTTTAAATATTTTTCTTATGTATTGAAATAATTATAACCCTTATAAATTTTCCTTTAATGTTAAATTTAATCAATTTAATAATTTTTATGAGTTTTGAGCTAAATTGTGAAAAAATTTAATTATGGAATTTCAATAGTTTTTGTCACGTTGGTCTTTTGGGTATAAAATTATTAATAATGATCTAATTTTTGAAAAAAAAAATAAGAACCGTTGTATTGTGGGATTCATATTTTTTAACTGGGATAAGTGTTGAATCAATTTTTGTAGGCCCAAAAAATCACCCAATTTGGAAAATCATTTTTCTGAATGAATTGATACTTCATTATTAAATGAGGAATAAATCATCCCAAAGGTGTTTAATGAAGATTATTATTCCTATAAAATAAATATTTTTAAAATAATCACCTCCAAATTAAATAACAATATTAAATTAGTTCATTAATATGGTTTGTGGGTGCATGAATGTAGAGGAAGTTTAAGAGTTACTTCGATCAGAACTTTTTTTTTCAGTAAATCTGCTATAAATTTTTAATCATGTTCCAAAAGGAGATCAACATTCATGGGATAAAATTTGAGACAATCCTAAAACATCATTTTTCAAGAAACCTCAAAAATATTTTTCTAAGAGTAGGTCAAAAATTGATAAATCATTTGGGATACTGAAACTGGATAGTAAATTTCCACCCATCCACTTCTTTATATTTTCATCTTTACATAATTTCAAAGTTGGGTTGTATTTAATAAGTGGTATTCACTGAAGAAGATATTATATAAAATATGAGTTAAATTGATTATAATAAATCCATTATTTTCTGAAATCTAAGTGGTGGGGGTAGTAGAGATATAAGGATTCTTCCCTTTTGAGTTTGGTACTTCAATGTATTGTTATTATATTTTTCTAAAAACTAGGTACATGATTGAAGGAGGTATATTTTCTATATTTAATTCATTTTATTCTATTTTTTATTTTCTTCTTATCAAATTATTAATATAAAATAATTGTCTTGTTTTTTAAATTTATTTGGGTGAATTATCCCCATTGAGTATAACGAGTTTAATTAATTTTGGTTTCTTAGGGGTCTTTGGGAAATAATAACACTTTCATAATAGTATGAAAACCCATATTTTATGTCTCAATATGATTTCTATGAAATATGTTTTTTCACTTGGAGGTATTTTAGTGATAATTGAGATATATAATTTGATAATTCAATTAATCAAGGATAAAGGTAGTATCCGAGAATTGAAACTTGTTTGTTGTTGTTATCTATTTATTGTATTTTTTTTATCAATATTACAAATTATTTCTAATATATAACTCTGATTTATATATGTAATATGATTTAGTTTAAATTAACTTTTTTTTATTTCATTTAATATCCCCTCATTTAATTTTTAAATTTAACAAACAATTAACAAAATGATAGTTTGAAAATATAACATGAATCCATTTTAAGAGACAACCATGTGGTCACCATTGTACTAAATTTTAAAAGGGAAAAAATGATTGGGGAAACACAACTAATATATCTATCATCACGATCATACCATGTATTTTAACATCGTATATTAAGGATTTCATTTTTCATTTTAATATCATGGGACTAGGATGTTGTCGTGTAGTTTTACATCATGATACTATGAAGTCTATGTCATGGAAGGGGTGACAATAGAGGATTGAATGTGAATTATGAATTTTGTTTTCCCATGAATATAATTCTCTAGGAATATTGGACAAAGAATAATTACATCTCAGGGATAATATATCCCTTTGAAGATGGGTTTCACAGTGGATATGACCTCATAAAGATGAGTTTGGGCTTATGAATGGGAAAACCTGATGCATCTTGATAATATATTATTATGATTAAATCATTAATAATGGAATGAATTATTTGGTATTACACCTTGGGAGGAGGCCCATGTGTCCACTTCCTTCCCTCTGATTCTTATATAGTGAAGGAAAAATGGTCTCATAGGGGATATATCACTATGTGGAAGTGAAGGACCCTAGAACACCCTAAGAGGGGAGGGGTGAATCAGGGTGTCAACTTTTTCTTTCTAAAGTTGTGGATATTGTTCCCACGTTAGTAGGAACTTGTTAAAATTTTCAAACAAATGAAATCATGGAGATGACACAACACTTTTACTTGGTTCACTGCAAAGGGTTGCGTCCAAGGAGCATACGTCAACAGTGTGTCAGTCGTACCTAAATCTACTAATCCTCACTAGTTTAAGGATTACAAGATTTGTTCATAGTCACACTGTTCCAGGAACACTACCTTTATAAAGGTTTAGGGATTTCCAACTACGTCCCTTAGACCACTTCCCTTGACTCTCCCTATCTCACTAGTTTGAGAGAAGTCAAACTCAGTTTAACGACTTGAAGGTCCCTTAAATAGATTTTCATTGAAGTATTTTTCTCTATTCAGCATGAGACACTGCTTGCATCGAATTCCTGAATTGATTTACTTGAAATTACTGAACCACTAGAACCGGATATTCAGAATGTGTAAACAGGTTACATTGATGATTGTGCACAACACCTACCTTTTTCACATAAGATCTCACTTTTGCGTGCAATCTTTGCTTTTCGTTCGGAAAATATTTCACACAATAACCCCCTTTATTCACAACATTCACATTTTCCCATATCCCCAGCTTTTATGTGCAACTTCGACTTTTTCACTCAACAAAAACTTTTACGTGTAACCTCAAGATTTACGTGTAGCCCCCAGTTTTACAAATAGCCTAAAGTTTTACATGCAGCCTCTACTTTTTCGTGAAACTTCCACTTTTATGTGCAACTCCTTTTGGCGCAAATTTTACACACATCATAACTTGGATCTCCTTTAAGTCTTCCATCACACCGAATTATGGGGGTCACCTCTTATTTATATGCATCACCGACCCCCACGTGCAAACCCTGTTGTGGCACGCAAAACTCTCATTCTACGCGCAATCCTTTTCCATGCAGGAACTATTTTTCACACACATCTCTGCATTTTTCTCACACCTCATTTCATTTCCATTTTTCAGCATTCTGATCCCGAATCACCTTTTGCATGGGAAACCCAATCTAATTTCACTTTTTCACGCAAAACCAATTTAGCATGTAATCCGTGTTTTTCGCGCACTACTCCAATATTTCGCACAGCTCATACCTTTTCCATTTTTTTGTGATCAGATCCCAAAACATGACTTTCATGCAAGTTTCCAACACACCTACCCTTTTGCGCTCATGTTCCTTTTCCAAACACACATTTTTCCATTTCCCGATTTTCAAGACCAAAAATGTGGCAAACACTGGGAAATGATGCCACCTTCAAAACTATTTCCTACTTGAACTGTATGATCACTTTACTGGAAAACATTCTGACCTTCCAATGAGGATTGAAAAAAAACACAAACCATACTCAAATTATTGCATAGAACAGCCATGGTTCCAACATGAATATGAGTTAAGGTGTATACGTGAGTTGCCTAAGGAGTTTTCCTAGAAATAAGAGATCATGATTGGATATTACAAATGAATATGTGCTACCCATATGTGGTTGTATCATGTTCAATGATGTCTCTTGGTGATGAGATCATCAATTGGATCATATTTGGGGATTACATCTCATAATGAATCTGACATCCACATAGCTCATTGATTGGAATCAAGCATCCACCAAGAACCCAAGACTATCGGATTTATACCTAGGTCATACAAGATGAGTTCCATGAGATAAAGAATGTATAATTGGTATCCTCTTGATCAGAACCCATGTTATCAAGGGAGTACATGATCATGACTACCATGGGGACCCTACTGGTTGGGGAGGATTTCTCAGAAAATACCTTTTATCAAAGGATAACATGATCAAGGGGATTCATTCTAATGTGCATTCTCTAGTTGGGTATATTTGAGGGTTTTGGAGGATAACTTGATAGATAGATTTCTAGGTAGAAGATCTGGTAAAAGGGATACTTTATCATTGAAACTAGGGTGAACATAGTGCCCTAGTATGGGTATTTTAATAGGTTGATTTCCTAGTAGGGTTTCTCCCTAGTAAGTAAATAGATAAGGATTATGCTTCACATTATTGAGGGACAAGATAAGGCTCTAACTCACCTTGGTAAGGGATTAGTGATTTTCATTCCTTTTCTTGGTAAGGGATAAGTGAATGTATAACCTCTCCCTAGTAAGGGTCAATTGAATTTCCTTCCCTCCCTAGTAAGGTCTACTTTGAGTCTTTGATTATCCCAAAAAAGGTCTAAGTGGAGGATTTAGATCACCCTATTAATGGATAATTGAAGTGGCTACCCCAAGAATGGAACATGGGTGAGGCTTGATCCTACTAGTTAGAGTCCTCTATAGATCCCTTTAGGTGAATGGTGTTCTAGTGTATTCCATAACATAGGTCCTCCGCCCATGTTTTGGAGAACAAGGGGATAAATGGTCTTCCAAAAAGTTGTTATGGTTTTGAAAATTTCTATAACACAATTACCATCATAGGTTAGTTAAATCTATAATGTTTTAAGGGAAAAATAGCTTCTCAAAGGGGGTTTAAAGACTCTGTTTAAGGGATATTTGATAATTTCTTTATATTCTCCAAAATTTATAAATGGGGACCCCAAGGGTCATATTTATAGAAAAAATATAAACTTTGATGAAATGTATAGGCACAAAAGGTTGGTGTGCTCTAGTAGATATAGGTTTTGGAGGCTAGGTGTGTGTATAGAGTTGGGATTTTGCACAAAGCTATGCACTATAGGCCAGAAGTGTTCTTTGGTATTTTGGGAAACTATGCACATTATCCTTGGAACCGTTGTATTTATTAGTCCATTTCCTTTACTTTTCAAAATGAGCACCAAAGAATTTCCCCTTTGTAATTAGGTATGATTGGTAGAATATGACCAAATTATAAGGATTTAGAACATAGGCACTCAACCCTAGTCACTCGTCATGTGCACCTACTATAGCGTAAAATGTGATGGGGATTATGCCTACATGCACTAACATCCTTGTCCATAAATTGGGGGACCACCCTTCTTATCCACACCTTTGTGACTTGAGAAAACTGAGAAGCTTCAAATCTCTCTATTCACTAATTTATTCCATGATCATGAAGGTAAACATGTCATTTTCCCTCACCCTAGTTGTGTATCCCAAGTTTTGCACATGCGCATACATGAGAATAAGGGTCTAAATGAAAGGTATTTTTAAATCCATTTTATGTTAACATTCTTGGGATCATAGACCTCGGTGATGATGGATGAGAACTTTAATCAATGAAAAGTATTTCATTTTCCAAATTTTCACCCATTTAATTTTGTGATTAACTTTCATCATTTCCACTACCATTATTTATTCTACTGATATTGTCGTTAATCTTTTTATAGGAACTCAATGGATCACACCTCCCCCACTATCTCAGATGTTTCTTTTTTTGAATAAATCATCCTTATGAATCAAAATACAGATGATGGGTATTATAATGATTGATAATCACTCATTTATTTATTGGTAAAATTCAGGTGAAAGAAATATTATGGGTTCTTTTCATCATAATTTGTACCACTCTATAGTCATAGAATTCTGATAGATGTAGATATTTTGAGGCCTAATGCCAACTTTCCAGCCTCATGGTTCACCTCAAACAACCAATTTGGGGCCTAAAAGTTATCTTATAAGTGGTAATATATTAACATGGGAGAGGTTTCTATTGAATTTATCCTTCATCATTCCATTTTGTCCCCTAACAATTGATCCCACCCATATAATATAGTGAAACAATAATATAGATTGATTTTACATCAGTAGGTGAAAGATCAACTAAAGGTTTGGATGGATTAATGAGAATTATTCCCCTGAATAAATATAAATCCTGAATATATTTAGACCTATTGGGTTCAAAAAACATGTACTAACTTCAAATATCAACATCAAATAGTTTAAATTTAAAAGGTGGTCTAGATATTTCAAACTGATGTTTATAATAATGTTGAGCTCAATCGTGAATTTTTCAGCCATTAGATCTCACAAAACAAATATGTCACCAAGACCATGGGTAAGTGGGGACTATTTTTTTGAACATTTTCATTACCTTATGTAATTTTGTATTAGGAGTGATGTGTGAAGAGTTTTTTCCTCCCAATTTTTCATGGGAGGACCATATATGGACTCCCACTCTAGTCCATGATTTGCTAAGGGAGCTTAAGGAATCCAAGGAGAAGAAACCCCATACATGGAGAGATATTAACATTGAATCTTGTAAGAACATATTTTGATATCTTTTAGTGATGGAACCTCTTGAAGATAACCAACTAGTTTTCCCTCAGTACCGAAGAGGAAATCCCCCAACGTATATTGGATTAGGCTAGAGAGGGGCCAAAATGTGATGGGGGTATGACGTCAAACCCAAAATCCCACCCATGACCTAACCTATTGGGTTCATTACCATGTGACACATTTAGAACATGATTCCAGTCCATGATTCTCACACTAGGGTCTTGTACATAGAATTATTTAGAGCGGCCCAGTTGGAAAGAGTGATCCTTATGGTATTTGTAGTGATGGTGTTGGTGAGGATACACTAGAGCCTACTACATATATATAATGGGATGTCCCGGTTTTTTATCTCTAGTATTTTATTGGTGATCTAGGTATGTATTTTCACACACTTAAATGTGTAAAAACTTTTTAGAGATATAAATATCCCAAATGATAGGGTTAGGTCACTTATTCAAACTATCTTCAACATTAAGACCCTAGATATAAATGGTGGTGGGGTCTTGAGGATATAGAGCTTAAATTCATAGTTCAAGTTCTCTCCATATGGATATCCTCCCACCAAAACAATAATGGATGATCATAGTGGTGTATATGAAAACTATTCTTAAAAAATAACTATGCTAGAATGTTTGTTGGCTGCTCAAATTGATTGCAATATCATATATGAATTTTATGTGCCCTACAAATTTTCAATACAATTTTTGATGTGTGTAGAATCATGAAGTGATGATTTTGAAAGATTTTAGGGAGGATAAACACCCAATGGTGGTGAGATAACTCTGAGTGATGATGGCCTAAGAGTATACTTGATCCAAAATTTATCTTCCTTCAATAGATGCATTCATTGAACTAGTACATGGATATGCCCAATATTGGGTATCATGTTATCTAAATGGGATACTATCCACTATTGTTCCTATATTTACATCTTTTTAATACTATTGAAGGGTAATAAGGACTACTAGGAATCATTATAAGATAGTATTTACTAGTAATTATCTTGAATAATCTAGACGTTTATAACCAGAGGCCTTTTTCTAGTCTCGTGCTGAGGATTTACCAATCCAAGAATCAGAAACAAGGTGATCAATCCAGTGAATGTGGAGTAGTGTTTTTTTTAGAGAATGATAGGCTCATTAAGAATATTAAGTGGAATGATCCTTGGTCATCATCATTTAAAAATGAGAAGTTGGTCGATGACCCCTCAAAGGATGTTTATCCTGAGGCTACCAAGTTTTGGAAAAGGGATCTCACTATTACAGATACTTGAGACTTGTAGGAGGTCCTTCAAAGTGGAATATAAATTACTCAACTTAGGAATGTGAAGGTTACCCAATTATTTTATTTTTAAACCTACTCCTAGGGGTGGGAAAGTATATCCAACAACTGTAAATATTGATATTGGACACTAATATAAGGGTTCTTATCAATCATTGGGTGTAAGACCTAAGAGACTGAAGAATGATCTTGGGGATAATCAACTAGTATCTAAATGAATAATGGGATTCACTCATCCATCCTAAACATTTGATTTGGATTATCTCTACCATGAAATCCTTTAACTAAAAACTTATCTATATGCATGTTTTTTATGATCTTATTCATAAATAATGGGAGCAGATGTAATGATGGATGAGTCTCTTAAGTATTTTTTTGGGGAACCCCATAGGATTAACCAAATGTTGTTTCCCTAGTGTAGATGAATGTGATATATTCCTTGAATAATAGATGATGTGAAATTTTTAAAGGTAATAATTTTCATTGACTATCCATCCTCTGATGTTGATCTATTTGGTGGTGAGGTTAGACCCTTCACTGTCAAAAATATATAATAGATAAAGGGCCAAGTCACTGGACAAATGGATCATCTATGAAGAGATTGGTTAAACACCAATTTTATACATAACTTCTTTAGAACACCCAAACACACACACACACACATATATATATATATATATATACATGTTCACCAAAGTGATAACATTAGGTCCTAATAACTATAGGATGTCACTCCTTTCAAAGGTTCAAAGAAAATCATGAGGATACCAAAAATGGGATATCAGGTGAGGCTTAAACTCTTACTTCCAAGACAGTTGTATCAATGATATTAGGAGTACAAGAAGTATTTGTTCCACCCATCAAACTAATATAGGGGTTATGGTTTAGGTATGACTACTAAATGAAATTATGATGCTATAAAAAACCCACTAAAATCTTTATCATAACATTTTTTATCACACTTTCTATAGATTTAATGAGGATAGGGGATATTTTCTCCAAAATTGATTCTCTACCTCCATGTAAAATCCCAAAAACATTAACATGGTATTATAAGAACCTAAATTTCATTGATTTTTCTAACCACCCATCGTGCATAATTTACTGATTCCAAAATTATTATTTTCATGGAATCATCAGTAGTCAATACATTGGTGGAAAAAAACTGACCAGATATACCTAAATCAATCCATAAAAATCATACTAGTGATCCACATAACTCATACTTCGTTTTTCATAATACTAAAGAGGAAACCTCTATAAAGAGAGATCAAGACTCAGTGGATTCCCATGTTATAATAGGAGATGAGATCATTGTTTAATAATCCATGAATTGAACCACGTAGACAATTGATGTTATTATTACTAGAAATGAGGAGACACATATTGGGGAAAATTATTATGTGGTTCCACCAACTAGGGTGATTCCAATTGAATAGGTTAACACATCAACATAAATGGGTGAGCATCATATTACACTCCATTTACCTTAGATCCTATTAAATGACATGTACTTATTATAACATTTCTAGTATCTTTTTCATAAGTGAGTTATCTGGATATAGAATTTCCCACCCTCACACTCCAATATTCAAAGCCTAAAAAGGTTTGGTCTATCCTAATTCCAATAGGTTTTTAAGGGGATTACCTAGTTATTTCCTTGAGAGAATTGATTGCATAATATGTTGTGGTTTTGTGGTGTGATTCTGAACTAGACTAAGAACCCTTTTACTTCTACTAAATTTGTTGTTAAGATGCATTGAAGATCAAATGAATGTTATTTTTGAAGTCTCCCATAGTTGATTTGATAAATAATTTTCACAAAATACACCATCAATTTAGTTTCTCAGAGAGTGGTGGATTCAATTATCAATTAAATATGCCTGGGTAAAGGTAAATATCTGGTCTCAGGAGTGAGATTAATAAACTGAAACATGTATTTTAGAAGAAAAATCATTTTCATGCTCTATTGGACTTCAATTTGTGGTACTATAAAGATAATATCATTAGGAGTATGAATATTTGGATCATTTCCATCTAGAAAATGAAAATTTTTGTTATATAATATACCTCAAAAAATAGATGTATTTCTCTAGGATAGAATTATAGGGGTATCAAAGACTCTTAAAAGACACCCAGACTGAGGGGAAGAGGGTGGTTACTAATGTGTAGTGTCTTTTTCCTATTGAAGAGGCTAAAGATAAAAGTCTATCTATGTTTCACCATAGCATTTATGATGCCTAAAAATCAATTGAATAAATTTGGGTATCTATAAAGATAATTTTTTAATATATCATCCTCATTAAGAGAGACTCTAACTTGTGAATTCTACTCTTCCAATTTTTAAAAATGAGTGAAAAGAAATTGTTATTCCATTTTCAACCTATAATTCGAATTTGTTTCATTCTGATCAATAATTCTTCGTGACCTGAGAAATCATCAAAGAGTAGAATTGAGACAACTTAATACCACCTGAAAATTAAATTAAAATGTATTGAATCAATCATTATTCCCAAACACTTGTTTTGGATATATTTCCTCTTGGGTGTTCCTCACATATGGATATATGCATAGATGTCATAACTATACCAATATAGTTAGTCCATTTAAATATGTATGATATTTTCACAAATCATCCTGGGTTTCCATCCAACCCAACACCTAACCCATCCTGTGGTAGGGCTCAAAGGGCATTCCTAATCTCCACAGACTGGAAACTAGTTCCTCGAAATCAAACATTACATTTGGTAATTATTTCATCCATTAGAAACATCCACAAATAACCACAAGAGATGAAAAAACACATTATAAATAACCATATCCAAAAGGAATATGACTATCACAAGTTAAAAAAATTTAAATTTTTTTAAAAAAAAGAAAAAATGCAAAAATGTGAGAGGAACTAACTAAACAACTCAAAAAACTCTATGTGGAATGTGGGTGAACACCCCATTCCACCACCACCAACACCTGTAATATAGTAACCACTAGCAATCGGATTCTTCATTATAACCATGGGATATCTTGCCTTTACCTTGGTGAAGCATAACAAGGTCTATATACTTCTATGGGTGTATGTACAGTGTGAGCCAAAGCCCAATAGGATATAACCCAAAATTGATTCTCAGAGAAAACATTATAAGACAAATCACCATGACAGGTTTTATAAAAAATAAAGGAAATATTTTCAAAGAAAATATGTAAGGAAACATTTTAGAGAAAACATTCAAGAGAAACATTCTTTAAAATTAAAAGTGATAAGTAAATACCACTTTATACCGATGGTAATAATATCATCACATGATCACCACATGCCAATTATAAGGCACTAGTGTTAATGGGACCCTAGAAACCTCGAACCTCAGTGAACATAGTTTAGAAACCATAACCCACAATTTCCTTGTACATGAGCCACTATATGGGAATGCATTCCAAGCTCTAGTGGTCTCTAATCATCATCAAATTTTTAGTTAGTATTGTAGCGTCAATTCGACTAGAGGGAACTGGTCCTTATCCCCACCAATTTGACTAGTGTACTAGTCCTAGTTCGTCCATCTAGTCACCTAGGATTCCCTTTGAGCTAAATTCTTCTCATGTCACATAAACCACCACTTACAAATTCACACAATCCATAATATATAACAAACACAAAATCCACCACTTTTACAAACATTATTCCAATATTGAAAGTACCCAAGATAGTAAACCATTATCAATAGTAAAACCATTTTGAAAACACATTACACACACATGTCCAATATTAGAAACATCCATGAAGAAAAACCATTTACATTTTTAAAATCATCGTGAAACCCATACGCACATTGAAAACCTTTGAAAACATTATTCTCACCACACACACAATTCATAGAACACATTTAGGAAGAAATTAAAGAATACCAAAATCATCTAATAATGCTAAATAATGGAATAATCAACCTCAATCATGGAATATTCCAGAATCTAGTGGAAAACCACAACTGCACCATAAGTAGACCTTATAAATGGAAGATCATATCGTAACCATAAAGAATCATCCCAATAAATCAAGATTAAACCCTCATTAGGTCAACCCATACTCTAGAGAAATAATAACCTAAGAATGTAGGTGGAGGAAAGTGAGAAGAAGAAGAAAATGATGAATGGAGTAACTTACTCTGAGTTTATTGAAGGATACACACCAAAACCGCCCAATCATTTAAGCCCAAGGGATAGGAGAGGAAGGGGATGAATTAATAGGTTAAAAAAATATTATATGGTCTGAATTAGGGTGGATTTGGGGTTAAATTAGAAGAGGTAAATAAGTTAATTAAACGTTTATAATGATCTGGATATGCTACCTAGTTTGGTCTCACATTTTACCAAACTGTGTCGTAGTCATACGACACCTCCTGCCTAATGTAGTGGAGATTGCACGGTCTCCTGCGGATGGTTGCACGCCTGTTTAGTCGACCTTTTACCCCAGATAGAACCACTAGTCTGGGTGCAGGGTTAGTTTCATGCCTATGTGAATGGTAGTGTGGCATGGAAAGTCTCACTATCCAAGGCATACAGTCTCTTTTGGGTTGGCACATGGTTTCTACTAACTGTGTTCCAACTGTGCACCACCTACTATCGGGTCCAAAAACTCTATTCTTTCACCAAAAACACCCAATAAAGATAATAAGTCATGATAATACCAAAATAAACAATAAAATACCTCAAAAGTAAATCACAAATGTGGAAATTATCCCCAACATAAAAACTTTCCACCCTTTGAAAGTCAACTCAAAGTATGGCCAGATATCAAAAATAGGTACTTCTCTCCAACCCAAGATTTCCACTCCTATGTCTCATGATCATCATTCTTAGGCTTCCAAATAACCCAAACAAATGGTATGGACTTCCCATAAATAACATTATCATGAGAATCCAAAATCCATATGGGTCTCTCAAAAATAGACATGTCATGTTCTAATTCCAACTCTTCTCAATTAAGCACAAGGGATAGATCTAGATTATATTTCTTTAACTATCACTACTACAAAAATAGGCAAGGTAAGCGCTACCCCTTTATCAGTGCAAAAAAAAGCGCTGATAAAGGGGGCCCTTTATCAGCACTGATAAAGACCCCCCTTTATCAGCGCTTTTTTAGTGCTGATAAAGGCCCCCCTTTATCAGCGCTTTTTTTAGCACTGATAAAGGAGACCCCTTTATCAGCGCTTCTTTTATTAGCGCTGATAAAGGGGGGATTTATTAGCGCTGAAAAAATTTATATTTCAAAAAAAATTCATGAAAAATAAATTATTGTTATATAAGTATATTTATTCATATATAAATATAATATATATTTTTTAAATATGTTTTATATACGTATAAATAGAATATTAAATTTAATATATAAGAAATTTAGTGAAAATGGCTTTAAAATATTTTAAAAAAATATTATTAATTAATAATTAGCTAATTATAATCGATTAAAAATAATTTAATAACAATTTGAAGACACAAAAAATCAAAAAACTTAATAAATGATCTAAAATAAGTTGAAAATGTAACTCAAACTTCAAACGGCCATAACTTTTGATCCGGGTGTTCTTTTGAGCTCTGCAACATATCAAATCAAAGCCTGCGATGATCTCTACACGCTGGTGACTCAGGAAAATACTTTTTCAATTATTTTGAGGCTAAAAAAGGCCTAGAAGGCCTCTAAAAATGATTTCTTAGTCGGGATACCTCAGTTTGTTAACATTCAAACAGGTATAACTTCTAATACGGATGTCTATTATCCCTGTACAACAAATCATATCAAATATTGTTTCATTTTCTTTGATTTGACTGGTTTTGGAGTAGAAACTGGGTTCTAGATTATAAGTTATGATCATTTTAACATTCTATGGCTTTAAAATACACATATATATGAATTTATTTGTAAATATATATGTGTCTGTGTGTCTGTGTGTGTATGTGTGTTGTATATATATATGTATTTATTTATTTATTTATAAACACGCATAAAAAACATATTTTTTCATAAATGTATTTAAAACTAATCTTATGATTATATATTAATATACAAATAAATATACGAATTAAAAATTATAACTAAAAATATATATATAAATAAATATAAATATATATTAATATACAAATGAATGTATCTATATATACTAATATATGAATAAATATATTTATATTAATATGAATCTATATCAATATACGAATAAATATTACTATATATATAAATAGTTATATCATTAAATAGAGAAAAAAAACAAAATAGCTTAGCGGTAAAGGTGCAGCCGTGAAAGAGGGAGGTTGTGGGTTCAATTTTGGGTGGAGGCAAATGTGGTGTGTGTGTGAGAGGATGTGTGGGAAGATCTGTGCGCAGGAGACCTCCAAGCGCTGATAAAGGTGTGGTCAAGCGCTAATAAAAGCTCTCCCCGCACATTATTTAATTTTTTTTAATTTTTTTGACTTTTATCAATGCTTTTTAAAAAGCGCTAATAAAGGCCCCTTTTATCAGCGCTAAAAAAAGCACTGATAAAGGGGTCTTTTATCAGCGCTTTTTTTAACGCTGATAAAAGTGGCCTTTATCAGCGCTTTTCAGAATGTTGATGAAAGGGACCCTCTTATATCAGCGCTGAGCTTTACAGTGATTTTTTAGCACTTTTAAAGCCCGTTTTGAGCACTGATATATGTTGTTCTTGTAGTAGTGTGAGACATGGAACATGTCATGAATTGATGTAAATTGATATGGTAAAGCAAATTGGTATGAAACCATTCCAATCCTCTTTATGATCTCAAAAGGTCGGACATACCTCTTTGTTAGCCTCCCTTGCTTACCAAGATGACAGTTTCCCAAATGAGGGTCCACCTTCAGAAACACTCGACCAAAAAATGAGATTTCAAAGGATAGGTACCACTGGTCAACATAAGACTTATGGAATCTCTTTTCCTTCAAAAAATACTTCCTGGTCAACTGAACCTTTCCATAAATCTCTTATATAAGGATTGGTCCCAACAACGTGGTCTCACCCACCTTCACATAGCACAAAGGCGACCGACATGGCCAACCATAAATCACCTTGAAAGGGGCTATTCTTATTGAGGATTGGTAACAATAATTATATGAAAAATCCACCAAATCTAAATGGATATCCCAAAAACCTTTGAAATATAACACACATTCCTGGATAATGTCTTCTAATATCTGATTCTCTTGCTCCGTATGACCACCTGTTTGAGGATGGTATGTCGTACTCAACTTGACGTGAGACGCCATTGCATTTTCAAGGCCTTCCCATAATTGATAAGTAAAATAGGGATCCCTGTATCAAAAAATCACCAATGGAACACCATGATCCTCCCTATCTCTTGAAAATACAACCAACCCAATTAATCCACTTTGAATGAGTCCCTGGTCAAAATTAAATGGGATGATTTGATCAGATGGTCAATCACCACCCAAATCACTTTCCTTACCTGTGGTGTGTGAGGTGAGCCAATAATAAAATCCATGGAGACCTCATCCCACTTCTAGGTATGAATAGGTAATTACTTAAGAAAATCATAGGGTCTTTGATGCTCTACTTTAACCTACTTACAAACATAACACCTAGATACAAATCCATGTATAACTCGTCTCATACCCAACCACTAGAACCGACAACACACATCATAAAACATCTTGGTGCACACAGGATGAATGTCCCACTAAGATTTATGGGTATCTTGCATCACTACTTTATGTAGTAACAATGGAACCACAACATGACCCTTGAAGCCAAAAAAGTCCATCTGAAGACAAAGACCAATCACTGGGTACCTCCCCACCATTTAAGAACTATATATATTACTGGAATAGATCATCACCAGGAATATCCTACTGAATAAACACTAGGAGGGGGGTATCAGCTGAAAAATATCCAAGAACACGCCTCCATTATATTCCTTTGTCTCTAGATTCATCTACGAAAAAGACACATCAAGGTCTATTCAACAATGGACTTCAGTAATGATTGAATTTCCATCTTATTGGTCAAGTCATCTACTGCCACATTACCTTTGACGGGGGTATACATGATGTAAAAAATTTAACCCATGAAGGTATTCAACCCAATTATGTTTCCTCATATTTAGATCCTTCTAGGAAAAAATGTAATCCAATGTTGTATGATCTAAGTAGACTGTAAACTTTTTTATGAATAGTTAAGGGCACCATGTCTTCATGGAATGCACCACTACTGCTAATTCTAGTTCATGTGTTGGGTAAATCATTTCATGTGGTCAAAGATACCGAAAACCATATTACACCACATGCTCATCCAACATCAACACACAACCAAGACTCATACCAGAGGCATCACAGTAGACCATTTATCCCTTTCCAGATTCGGGAAAGATCAAAATAGTGATCTTGGTCAACTTCCACTTAATCTCCTCGAAGGACACCATACATTTAGATCTCCACTCAAACTTTACCCCTTTTCAAATAAGCATCATCAAGGGATAAGAAAGATAAGTTAAATCCCGAAAAATCCACCTATAATACCCTATCAGACCCAAAAAGTTTCTAATCTTGAAATCATTCTTCAGATACTCCCATTAAATCACCACTTCAATCTTCTCATGATCAACTAAAACTTAACATTCCTAGATCACATGACAGAAAAAATTCACCTACATTATCTAAAAGGTACACTTAAAAATATTACCATAGAGGTTATGATATTGAAGATTTACAAACATGATCCTCAAGTGTCTTTTATGCTCTTTCTTGGTTACATAGTAAACCAAGATGTCATCCACAAATACCACAATGAAGGAATCAAGATACTGATGGAACACCCTATTCATAAGTTCCATAAAGGCCATTAGAGAACTTTTTTAATCCTAAAGGTATGACCGAATACTCAAAATGGATGTACCTTATTTGGAAAACTTTACTAGGAACATCTTTTTCCCTAACTCTAAAATGGTAATGCCCATAATTCAGATCGATCTTGGAGAACCACATCGCCCTTTAAGCTGATCAAATAGGTCATAAATATGAGGAAAGGGATATTTGTTCTTGATCGTTACCTTGTTCAGCTTTTGATAATCAATGAACAACCATATATATCCATCAAACTTATTTTCAAATAGTACTGTGGTGGTCCAAGGTGATACATTCAGGTGAATGAATCCTTTAGATTGAAAATCATCCATTTATAACTTTAATTCCCTCATGTCGATGGGGTCTATATAGTATGAGGGAAGAGATATCATTTGTGTTCCCAGTGATAAATTAATGGTTAAATCCATGTATATCTTTAGAAGAAACCCTGGTAAATCATCTGGGAATACCTCTAGGAACTCATCCACTATAGGAGCTAACCCACTCTCAGAACCACTACCACCTTCCTCCCACATGAGCGATGAGATATAAAAAATAATATTTCCCAATTCCATTAGTGGAGGTCCATCACGTCTTAACTGAGGATCCCATTAAACTTTAAAGACATGATATCTTCTATTAGGTTCTATGAAACTCACTCGCTGATGATAATAATCCATGTGTTCTTAGAAATACACCATCTAATCCATACTGAGGATTACATAGAAAAGGTCTATTTCTAAAACCATAAATCTCATTCCAGTTTAACCCCTGACACGGTGAGTGCACAGGATGGTCACTTAAAACCCTTATCTTTATTCTTACTAAGTGGAATCACCAACACTATTACATATGGCATATGATCGGTAGGAAATTTGAACACATCCACAATATGGGGAGAAATAAAATAAATAGAGGAACCTATATCAAATAATGAAATAACTATAGATCATGTAATAAAAATAGTACCTTGAACAGTTGTAGGTCTTACATCAAATTATTCTGGTGCTTGATTCCAGAAATGAAGATGTCTCTTCTCTTCCTATTCCTAAGAATGAACTCTAACCTATATCACTAACTTAAAATGAATCTTCCCGTAAGAAGATCCATATATACCGCCATGACCACCAAACCCAGAACCCATTGTCCTAGATAGTTATGACTGTGATTAAATTCCCCTGGAGGCTATGGATCTTGCACCACCTTGATTAGGAGTTCCAATTTAAAAAACCACTGCATGTTCCCCATAATTCCACACTGATGTAAATATATAGGTGGGGATGAACACATAGATCTCATATGCCTCAACTTCTAACACAGATGGCACAAGACTGACCCAGCATCTGAAACTACTGACAAAAATGGTTTAGAATGATGGCCTAAGCTACCACCTCCCCTCTTTTCCTTCTCATCTCACTTCATCTTCTTTTCAAATAAACTATCATTACCCTAACCCCTAGATAAACTGTTCTAGATAAATCAAACATTCTATATTTGTAACACCCCGAGATTTTATGAAAAATATTCTTTTTAATTTCATTAATGTCTTGTGTTATAAGATAAACCAAAAGGAGATTTCACAACACGCATCCTTGACTTGCCTTGCATTAAACGCAATCGTGACCTTCCTCGATAGCGTGTGTAGTACGCAATACCGAGTTTCACTAAACAACGATATGCTTAAAACTAGCTGTTATGAATAGTAATAACCACTTTTTGAAATTTTGTAAATTTTATTTTTCAAAATGGACTTCATTTATGGATTCAGAATATCGAAATTATATTAGGGTGAAATTTTGGTACATTTCGGATAACTTTCATTTTCTGATGAATAGTGAAAATTACTAAATTTTAATTAAAAACAACCTTTTTAATCGAAATAATTAATAGTGATAAAATATTAATTTGAGTGGTTTTAAAGTATATTTATAATATATTTTTACAATTTAATACAATTTTGGTCATTGGATGTAATTCTACATTTAAACCTGACATAAACAAGTGTCAATCTTTTGATAGTTATTATCTCTTAAAGACACGCTATTTGTTTTGACGATGGGAATTAATTTTTAAATTAATTAATGAAACTAATATGTTTTGAATTTGGTAAAATAGAAATCATTTTTGAGTTCATAATATCAAATATATCTTAGGCCTAATTTTTGGTATTTTTCTGGAAACTTTCATTTTTTGATGAATAGTGAAACCACTAAGTGGTAGTTAAAAAAATGAATTTTTCATAAAACTTAATTTTACCGCTTCTGTAAGTGGAATTTCAAAAATCCGAGAGACACGGTTGATGTTAGTAAGTAAAATGTGGTTCAATGAGATGAAAATAATTTTTGGTGAATAGTAACTTCTTACTTTTTTTACCACGGTTAAAAGTAAATAGGGTAATTAAGGGTAAAAATGTTATTATTATTACCCTAACACATGTCCTAATTCTATTGGATAAGTTTAATTCGACCAGAAACAACCTTAGTAATAAAATATGATCATTTAGGCCCACTTGGATTAGATTAGGACATTTATTATTAATTTATTTAAAGAAGGGTTAAAATATTTAAAATCAAAGTTTAATAAGTAAATAATTTTTAATATAGGGTTATACATAAGATTAATTAGACTATAAATACTCATTATAAATATAAAAAGATTTCCTACATAATTATATTTTATTTATAATTTTTAGACATTAAATAAATTAATTTATTTATGACACAATAATGATGCAGTAATTACCATAATAGTGAAAAATTATAATAATTGATATTATAAATACCCAAATAAATATAATTTGAAATTTTTTATGAATTCAACTAATTTTATAGGTTAATATGACATGTTAGTATTGATTTAATTAACTTTTTTCGAACTAATAATTCTGTTATGATTTTCACAAAAATCAATTACTAAATAGTGTCAAAATTCACATATAATAGTTTTTAAAACAAATATTATATTATTAATTTTTATTTTATTCCTAAAAATCTAAGGTTCGGCCTAATGACTTAGATAAGGTTATATATATTAATAATAAACAACTTGGGGTTCTTTTGGCTTCTTATTGTATGTTTATTAACCTTATAGTGTAAGAACACAAAAAGACATGGTAAAAGTAAAATTATCTAACTTAAAGTTAAATATAAATGATAAGGTTAAAATAGGAACCTAAACTTGTATAAATTATATTCGATGAGAGGATTTAGACCCATCCCCGCCTTAGCTTCTAAATAAATCAATTTTTAGCTATTTAAAACCTAATTTTACTTTATAATAAAAAAAATATTTTTAGTTATTCCAAAGGTGCCCCTCTCCTCCCTTATAAAAGGGCACCTCCTCCCTCTCTTCCTCACACCACTTTGAGCCTTCAAGATCGGCCAAACCCTGACAAATTCTCTTCTACACTTCCCTAGAAACATCCTAGAGGTTCTTTTCTTCCTCAAAGACCAATTTTAGTGCCCTAAAATGAGATCTCAAAGAAGCACTTCAAAGAAGAGGTAATGTCTGTTACCGATTCTTTCATCTTTATTTCTTCTTCCACTTCTTCTTCTTTAGTTGTTTAATTATGAGGTAATAAAATCAGTATCACTAATATACTGATATGTTATTATAAATATTAAACAACCCTATTTCACCATCTATCCATCCTACGGAAAAATAAATCACCGCGCGTGCGTACGTACGGAATACCGTCTCTACGCCGTGGTGTAATCTATTTTCCACCACCACCTTACTTGGATGGGTATAATGGTGTAAATAATAACTATATATGATTATTTTAAAGTGATATTGATTCTGAAATAGTATACATACACTCCAATATAGTCCCATGATCATGAGAACGATATCATCGCTCGTGCGTACGTACGGACTACCGTCTCCACGACGCGATGAGATTCATTCTCCACTTTAACCATTCATGAATGATTATAAAGTATATATAATAAGTAATCATGAAATATATGACATAAAAATGATACTGGATTTATGTGTGTATATATGTATGTCATCTACTTAATTCCATTCAACTCAATAAGGAAACGAAAACAGCGTTCATGCGTACGTACGGCCTACCGTCTCCATGAACAGTGTATTTCATTCCATTTACTGATTTATTATATATATGTATATTCTGAATATATATTATATATAAATCATGTTTTATATTCTAGAATTAGTTAATCATTATCTAAGTAATCATATGAATAATTACAAGTAAAAACACGGACGACAAATGAAACAATTTTACCCAAAACGCTCTTTAACATGGAATTTACAAAAGAACGGGTAATATAAAGTCATAAGTGAAGCATATATGATATCATAACAATGAGTATGATTCTGGAATAAGTCAATGACATTATTTAAATCATTATACAGGAGGTTCGGACACTTATAAAGCAAATCGGACCTAAGGTAAGGGAAATATCACAATCTCATTTTTATCCAAGATTGTTTATACTTTGAAATTTACTGGGGTGTATTTTATCATCCACATCCTTGTTCCCTAAATATGTAATATTATTTCCATCCACCTAAAATTGTTTAAATCCAATTTTACCCTTCATTGAGTTTTCAGTAAAAGATATGAAAGGAATATTTTGTCGTTTTTCGTACGAGGTACTTTTTGACTTTTCCGACAAAAGTACGAGAAGAATGTTTTTCTTAAGTTATACGGCATGAATGGATTTTTAAAACATTATTTCCAAGAAGCTTCCTTTACAAGTTTTCAAGTTTATTTTTAATCAACTTATTTTAGTTTAAAATTGTATGACATTTAAAGAAAGGAAAGTTTTTTTGAAGTAGAAAAGATATTTTCCTCAAGAATGGAGTTCAAGTGTTTTATAAAAATTATTTTCCATCTAAGATAATAAAGGGTTCTGTTCTATCCCTATTATTACATTGATTTGATTATGTTGTGATGGAATTATTTTTATGAATTCCTTTATCTTATATGAGTTGTTTTATGATGTCACGATGTTTAAGATTCCCATTTTTATTACATAGGTTATGTTATGATGTATGGTTTATGATTTTGTGGCACACATAAGAATGGTATCATTATGAGATGGGTGGGACCTATATCTCCCTCCAATGCATTGGGTAAAGATTTTATATCTCATGAGATAGAAATGGCTGGAATGGTAGGTTATACAGGTTCAGTGAAACAGGACTGAAACGAGGAGTGAACTCGGTTCAGAAATGGACTTTGTCCACTAAGATAGTCTTGGAAATGAGTCTTAACTAATAAGAAATGATTCTATATGATTATGTGTACATTACACAAAGTTTCATGTTATATGTTAGGATTATTGGGATTACATTTCACTACTATGATTTATTACATGTTATGAAATTATGCACTCTTTTGCAGGTTAAGATTTCCAAAATTTTATGTTCTTATGAATATGATGTGATTGATATTTCTTTTGTTTACCCTTACTGAGCATTTCAGATCACCCTTTTATGTTTTCTTTTCCCCAAGATATAAAGAATGGTTTTAGGTAAAAAAAAGGAAGATCTTTATGGGAGATGTTGAAGATCTTTCACAACAATTAGAAGATTATATTCTGAGTTTCAAAAGACACTAAAGTATTACGATCCTTGTGTGTGTGTTTTTGTTATGTATTAAATATTCCGCAAAAGTAATGTAATGTCCATGTACGTCAAGCTTAGGGTCTTTACAGTTGGTATCAGAGGAAAGGTTTAGTCAACCTTTGGAAACTAGGATGCGAGAACTTTAGTGAGATCCCTAGAGATATTTCTAAGGTATGTCTAGGGATGTCTCTAAGGTTAAGTATACATATAGGTTATAGTCCTATAATTGCACTAACGATCTTAGAATTTAACAAAAGATGTTAGATATTGAAGGTACTCCCCCTTTACTATTTTGTTTTCCCTAGCATGATTTTGGCCCCTCACACTATTCTTTTTGGGTTTTAGAAAATGGCTAGAAACAGGAATATTCACGATAATGGAGGATATAACGGACAGTGGAATGATATTCTTCATGAGAAACCAAATGAAATGGGATTTGGAAGTCCAAACATCATTATTATCCCGAATCAGCAATCTCATAATATGATCAATAAAGTAAAATTTGGTATGTTTCCTGGCTCTGCTAATAAGAGAAAGATGGAGTTTCATGATGATCATATAGGAAAGAAAGTTCAATTTCCCCTTTGTAAATCATGTGGGAAGAGGCATCAAGGAGAATGTTTCAAAGGAACTAGAAGATGCTTTGGGTGTGGAAAAGAAGGACACAAAGCCAGTAAGTGCAAAGGAAAAGGTTCAGTTAACACCAGGGATGAGGATAATGGTATTTCTACGACATCAACAATGGTTAAATGTTTTAAATGTGGAATTTACGGGCATTATGCAAACCAATGCCCTAAGGTAAAGTCTCATGAAGAGAATCAGTATGGTCGTATGGGTAGTATTTATGTTGATGATGATGAAGAGACTACAAATGATATGTGAGTTGAAAGAATTTTTGAAGCTTGGTCAATGGTTTAAGAAGATAGTGGAATGATTACATGTTTATCAAGTGTAATGTTGTATAACTAATCTGATGGTACTATGGAATAAAGAGACATCTAAGGATTGTTACACTGTTGTCTTTCCTTGAGTTCTGAAAGTGTATGATTAATGGTACCAGTATCCATTAAAGGTTATTTAGATATTTCTGGAATATAGATGATATTCGCATAATGAAGGGATAAAGAGAAAATTAAATGTTTGATAGTATTCATGAGCTCATGACTAATATAATGAGAAGGTTATGTCATGGTTTGAGTATATAGAATTTTTTGGTTTTTGGTATGTGGAAGGAGTTAACTTTTGACAGCATTCATGTTTTCACTAAGATTTAATGGGTATTAATTTTTCAAGAGAATACATGATTAAGTTATTCACATGATTGGAATGTGACCAACAAGATATATGGGGGATAAAGGATGATATTCACATGCTTGGTTGATGACATTTCAAGTAATCGTTTTCCTTATACTATGAGCTTGGACCGAAGTATTTTAGATAAGCCTCAATATTGGAATGGATTCTGTTGGACATAAGTTAGTTTTGTTTAAGGATAGAACTTTTTTTTGATATTATTGATGGGATGTTATGGTAATATAGCTTTAGAAAAAGGAAAACCTGCAGGACGGGCGACAACCCATCGCATCGGACAAGGCTGTGGGAATCGAACCCACAACCGAAGTGCAACTGGCCTTTATCACCTACCACTGGCCTACAGGAAGTCCCTGTTTAGTAGAAACTAGTTTTATTATATTAAGCAGTATGATATATGAAGTATAAGTCCATTTTAGGAACCATATATGATTAATCTCACTATAGATGGACTTATATATTTCTGATAACTTTTATA
The DNA here is from genome assembly GCA_963277665.1 of Viscum album. Classification (NCBI taxonomy): domain Eukaryota; kingdom Viridiplantae; phylum Streptophyta; class Magnoliopsida; order Santalales; family Viscaceae; genus Viscum; species Viscum album. The sequence continues at coordinate 2,015,930,435 of OY728157.1, forward strand.
ACCTTTTGTTTGAGACAGATGGAATGACCCATCATTCTATCACATGATCTGCTAACACATCACGAATAACAAATTCAACTTCATTTCATTAAGGGATGAAGTGTAAATTGTTCAATTAACAAACAACAGTGAGATTGTACCAAAATCATGTAAGTATTTCTTTTAATTCATCAACTTTAGGGAAATGATCTTGAAAACCAAAAATGTTGTCCTAGTGCTCTTATATCTGATGAATCAGATGGTACCTTATATCATCACAAAACTATGGATTTGTGATTGCTGGCTTTTTCATATCCATGTCCTCTACCACTCTCCATCAGAACATGATGGTTAGATTTCTCTTCCATGTCCATATTTTCACCTAAGTGGAAACCTAGTGATTAGTTTATTTGGGTAACAGTTACGTTTCATACTTTTGTTTTTAAAGATTGGTTTTGGTATTCCTTTTTATGATGTGGGTTTCTATCAAAGAAACTTTCAAATAGTAAACCATTTATAACCCCGACGAATTTCGAGGGAAAAATTCATTTTAAGGGGGGTAGAATGTAACACCCCGAGATTTTATGAAAAATATTCTTTTTAATTTCATTAATATCTTGTGTTATACGCTACACCAAAAGTATCTTGCACAAAACACATCCTTGACTTTCCTTGCATTAAACGAAATCGTGACATTCCTCGATAGCGTGTGTAGTACGCAATACCGAGTTTCACTAAACAACGATATGCTTAAAACTAGTTGTTATGAATAGTAATAACCACTTTTTAAAATTTTTTAAATTTTATTTTTCAAAATGGACACCATTTTTTGATTCGGAATATTGAAATTAGCTTAGGGTGAAATTTTTGTACATTTCGTATAACTTTCATTTTCTAATGAATAGTGAAAATTACTAAATTTTAATTAAAAACAACCTTTATAATCAAAATAATTAATATTGATAAATTATTAATTTGAGTGGTTTTAAAGTATATTTAGAATATATTCTTACAATTTAATACAATTTTGGTCATTGGATGTAATTCTACATTTAAACCAGACATAAACAAATGTCAATCTTTTGATAGTTATTATCTCTTAAAAACACGCTATTTATTTTGACGACGGGAAATAATTTTTAAATTAATTAATGCAACTAATATGTTTTGAATTTGGTAAAATAGACATCATTTTTGAGTTCTTAATATCAAATATAGCTTAGGCCTAATTTTTGGTATTTTCTGGAAACTTTCATTTTTTGATGAATAGTGAAACCACTAAGTGGTAGTTAAAAAAAATGCATTTTTCATAAAACTTAATTTTACCGCTTCTGTAAGTGGAATTTCAAAAATCCGAGAGACACGGTTGATGTTAGTAAGTAAAATGTGGTTCAATGAGATGAAAATATTTTTTTGTGAATAGTAACTTTTTACTTTTTTACCACGGTTAAAAGTAAATAGGGTAATTAAGGGTAAAAATGTTATTATTATTACCCTAACACATGTCCTAATTCTATTGGATAAGTGTAATTCGACCAAAAACAACCTTAGGAATAAAATATGATCATTTAGGCCCACTTTGATTAGATTTGGACATTTATTATTAATTTATTTAAAGAAGGGTTAAAACAGTTAAAATCAAAGTTTAATAAGTAAATAATTTTTAATATAGGGTTATATATAAGATAAATTCGACTATAAATACTGATTAGAAATATAAAAAGATTTAATACATAATTATATTTTATTTATAATTTTTATACATTAAATAAATTAATTTATTTATGACACAATGATGATGCAGTAATTACCATAATAGTGAAAATTATAATAATTGATATTATAAATACCCAAAAAATTATAATTTGAGACTTTTTATGAATTAAACTAATTTTCTAGGTTAATATGACATGCTAGTATTGATTTAATTAACTTTTTTAGAACTAATCATTCTGTTATGATTTTCAAAAAAATCAATTACTAAATATTGTCAAAATTGACATATAATAGTTTTTAAAACAAATATTATATTATTAATTGTTATTTTATTCCTAAAAATCTAAGGTTCAGAAAAATGACTTAGATAAGATTATATATATTAATAATAAACAATGTGGGGTTCGTTTGGCTTCTTATATTAAGTTTATTAACCTTATAGTGTAAGAACACAAAAATACACGGTAAAAGTAAAATTATTTTACTTAGAGTTAAATATCAATGATAAGGTTAAAATAGGAACCTAAACTTGTATAAATTATATTTGATGAGATTATTTCGACCCATACCCACCTTATCTTAGAAATAAATCAATTTGGAGCTATTTAAAACCGAATTTGACTTTATAATAAAATAATATTTTTAGTTATTCCAAAGGTGCCCCTCTCCGCCCTTATAAAAGGGCACCTCCTCCCTCTCTTCCTCACACCACTTTGAGCCTTCATGCTCGGCCAACCCCTGCCAAATTCTCTTATCCACTTCCCTATAAACATCCTAGAGGTTCTGGTCTTCCTCAAAGACCAATTTTAGTGCCCTAAAAGGAGATCTCAAAGAAGTACTTCAAAGAGGAGGTAATGTCTGTTACCGATTCTTTCATCTTTATTTATTCTTCCACTTCTTCTTCTTTAGTTGTTTCATTATGAGGTAATAAAATCAATATCACTCATATAATGATATCTTATTATAAATATGAAACAATCCTATTTCACCATCTATCCATCCTACGGAAAAAGAAATCATCGCGCGTGCGTACGTACGGAATACCGTCTCCACGCCGTGGTGTAGTCTATTTTACACCACCACCTTACTTGGATGGGTATAATCGTGTAAATAATAACTATATATGATTATTTTAAAGTTATATTGATTCTGAAATAGTATACACACACTCCAATACATTCCCACGATCATGAAAACGATATCATCGCTCGTGCGTACGTACGGACTACCGTCTCCACGACGCGATGATATTCATTCTCCACTTTAACCATTAATGAATGATTATAAAGTATATATAATAAATAATCATGAAATATATGACATAATAATGATACTGGATTTATTCGTATATATATATGTATGTCATCTACTTAATTCCATTCAACTCAATAAGGAAACGAAAATAGCGTTCATGCGTACGTACGGCCTACCGTCTCCATGAACAGTGTATTTCTTTCCATTTAATGATTTATTATATATATATATATATATATATTCTGAATATATATTATATATAAATCATGTTTTATATTCTGGAATTAAGTAATCATGATCTAAGTAATCATATGAATAATTACAAGTCAAAACACGGACGGCAAATGAAACAATTTTACCCAAAACGCTCTTTAACATGGAATTTACAAAAGAACGGGTAATATAAAGTCATAAGTGAACCATATATGATATCATAACAATGAGTATGATTCTGGAATAAGTCAATGACATTATTTAAATCATTATACAGGAGGTTTGGACACTTACAAAGCAAATCGGACCTAAGGTAAGGGAAATATCACAATCTCATTTTTATCCGAGATTGTTTATACTTTGAAATTTACTGGGGTGTATTTTATCATCCACATCCATGTTCCCTCAATATGTAATATTATTTCCATCCACCTAAAATTTTTTAAATCCAATTTTACCCTTCGGTGAGTTTTTAGTAAAAGATATGAAAGGAATCTTTTGTCGTTTTTCGTACGAGGTACTTTTTGGCTTTTCTGACAAAAGTACGAGAAGAATGTTTTTTTTAACTTATAAGGCATGAATGGATTTTTAAAACATTATTTCCAAGAAGATTCCTTTACAAGTTTTCAAGTTTATTTTTAATCAACTTCTTTTAGTTTAAAATTGTATGACATTTAAAGAAAGGAAAGTGTTTTTGAAGTAGAAAGGATATTTTCCTCAAGAATGGAGTTCAAGTATTTTATCAAAATTATTTTCCATCTAATATAATAAAGGGTTCTGTTCTATCCCTATTATTAAATTTATTTGATTATTTTGTGATGGAATTATTTTTATGAATTCCTTTATCTTATATGAGTTGTTTTATGATGTCACGATGTTTAAGATTCCCATTTTTATTACATGGGTTATGCTATGATATATGGTTTATGATTTTGTGGCACACATAAGAATGGTATCATTATGAGATTGGTGGGACCTATATCTCCCTCCAATGCATTGGGTAAAGATTTTATATCTCATGAGATAGACATGGCTAGAACGGTAGGTTATACTAGTTCAGTGAAATAGGACTTAAATGAGGAGTGAACTCAGTTCAGAAATAGACTTTGTCCACTAAGATAGTCTTGGCAATGAGTCTTGACTAATAAGAAATGATTCTCTATGATTATGTGTGCATGCCACAAAGTTTAATGTTATATTTTATGATTATTGGGATTACATTTCACTACTATGATTTATCCCATGTTATGAAATTATGCTCTCTTTTGCAGGTTAAGATTTCCAAAATGTTATGTTCTTATGAATATGATGTGATTGATATTTCTTTTGTTTACCCTTACTGAGCATTTGAGATCACCCTTTTATGTTTTCTTTTCCCCAGGATATAATGAAAGGTTTTAGGTAAAAAAAGGAATATCTTTATGGGAGATGTTGAAGATCTTTCACCACGATTATAAGATTATATTCTGAGTTTCCGAAGACACTAAACTATTACGATCCTTGTGTGTGTGTTTTTGTTATGTATTAAGTATTCTGCAAAAGTAATGTAATGTCCATGTACGTCAAGCTTAGGGTCTTTACAATATTGGTCAATATCCACCATTAAATAATGTTCAAGTATCTCATCATATGTCTTCATATTGAATAAGAAGACCTGGGATCAGATATTTGGCCACAACCCCAATTAAAAACATTAAGCCTTTAGATACTCATTGGAAGCTACCTTAGGTGAGAACTAAACTAAATCAATGAAATGGTTGGAATACCAAAAAACAGTATGATCCCCTAGTGGAGATCCAAAAAATCTCAATTCTTGGTGAAGGAAAAGGTCTCAAGACAATACTGAAGACAACCTTGACATCCTTCTAACTCATCTACTCGTGCTTCCCAGCTTGAAAAATTAATTCCCGCAAACTTTGATTGGGCCCTTCCAAAAGTAATGAATCACACTTCACTTTAACTACCTCATGAGTATCAAGAAACCCAAACATCATATCAATCTTATCAATCCAATCCTCTACCACCTAGGAATCCATTCTATCCTGGAATGTAGGAGGTTTTTTCTCAAGAAACTATTGATCCTTGTCCTTCCAAAGGCCTTGTTCGGCTTCCCTAACCTGATCATGACTACGGATTTTTCACTGACCTAAATCTTGTATAGCTTGGAACACTTCTTCCACTAGTATCTGATTAAATAGTGAGGGTGAAATCTCTTTTATCTCTTCCCACTATTGCGTAGGAAGTCTCTGGGGAGGAATCTTTCAACAAAACGAAACAACCACAAGGAAACCATTAACACATTGCTCTAAAAAAATTAGAAAAAAATTAAATTCCAAATTATTTCTTAAATCAAATCAAAACCACATTTAACATAATAACAAGACAAACAACTTCACCACCACCCGGTGTCCATGTATAGTATGTAGCCAATGTGTCTCACCTGGAGAAGAAATAAACCCAATTCCAAATATCCCATGGTGACCCAAGTTCTATCATGAGGTGTTTTGGATAGAAATACCACTCATAACTCGAACCTCAAGCCCCAACATTTCTATCTCCTATTTATCCAGACTCTCCCAACTAAAATTATAATAACCCTGCTCTTTATTACACACATAAACATGATTTATTACATTAAATTCCACTTAAGATAACTCTAAGGATCTATAGGTATAGTTTTTTTGTGAAATTAGTAACATTACATAACAACTTAGAACATAAAACATAGCATATTTATTGAAAACGTTTTTTACATGACCACAACATTCCTTCGTACCTAGAATTGCATGGGATAACCTGAGAACATTCATAAGAAAAGGGTGAGATATAAAGCCCGGTAAGGGAGTAAACAAGGAATAACATGAAGAATATAGTACATGTTAGGAAATAGGAATATCAACGGATCAAAAGAGAAACATGAACATAAAGGCATGATATTTCATGATTATCATAACATGGAAATGTGGAAACAACATTTAACATGATATTATCATGATCCAAGGATCATTTCACATGGAGCATGAGTAAACCCTCATTAAACTTGAATTATCATGAGTAAACCCTCATTTCACTTGAATTATCATGATTAAACCCTCATAGTACATTACATATCATGATACTATTCTTTACCCAATGCATTGGAGCGCTATCATGGCACACCATTTATAAACATTTCATTTCATGCATAAGTGTTCCACAAAGATTATACAACATGTATTCATTAAACATCATATTTTATTCAACAAACAAGAGATGTGGGATATATAAATGTATGTCCTCAATCAAAAAGTAATGTTCATAAATGTGAATTCCCTTGACTGAGAAATGGGTATGGTATTCACTTACATGATGATTTTGGCATGGAAAATTTGGTGTAACTTCGGCAGTATAACGACGTCAAATAGAAATTGTAAAATGTTTTGATGAGAGAGAAAGGGGTATATCATCATTTATACATGAAATGGACAGTAAGGGGTCATGTAAAATAATATACCAATATATTTAATGGAATTTATATGCATAATATAAAATAATTTCTTGAATATAAATGAGAAGAGAGAAATTACTTACAGAATTTCGGCATAGTAACGGGTGTACATGGGAGGAATTAATGAGAGATAATGAGGTCTCTAATCATTAAAACATAAGTAGGTTAGTATGGGGGAGGTTCAAAATCATAACCTAACATTTTTAATTGAAAATAAAAGTGTATAACAACATAAATAAATTTGGACAAAAATGAGAAAGGAAGAAATCCCTTACTTGGAAGTGTGATCCCAAAGGCTTGGGAGAGGCTTGAGAGAGGCTTCTAGGGAGATTGGGGTGCCTTGGGAGGATTAGAGAGAGAGAATGGAAGAGTTTTTTTGAGATCAAAATATTTTCAGTCAATAGTAATGGGAGATTGAGTGGGTTTATATAGGAAATAAGAGGTAATTCTTTATTATTTCCGTTTTGGACACTACACATTAAACTAATTAAAACCAAAAACCATACCATGTTTTTTCCCATGTCTTCTAAAAAAGTAGAGTGGAAGAAAATATTTTATAATTCCAATGGCCGAACTAATTAAAATATTATGCTTTCTTATGTATAGGTAATTCATACTCTCAAGAAAAATATTTTAAAAGGTTAAAATATTTTATAAGCCTTGGAGAGTCCCCTAAGGCATCATAAAATTAATCAACCAAATCTAAAATCAAATTATTTTAATGGTAAAATATATATTGGCCGAATATACCTTTTATAGTATTTTATTACTTCACTATTGGGTCATTATGATGTCATAAAACTCATTATATATTTAAAAGATATTTAATTTTTACCTAAAAATTCAACTAGCTTAGAAAATAATGAAAAATTAACCGTTAGATAATTTCGGCATCATAAATCTAAAAATAATATCCATTTTATCTAAAAAAGTTTCTAAATATGTGAATTTTTACTTTTAAAATAAAAATGGATATTTATTGAAAATTTATGGGTTTTGAAAAAAATTAGTTTTCAAACCTTAATAAAAAATTCAATTTATTCATAAAAAAAATTATATGATCATTTATATTTAATAAAAATTAATTTAGTAATAATATTTTTTTAAAATATTATTTAATTCAAAAAAATCTATTAATTCATCAAAATATATTTCTTTATTTAATATTAACTAAAAAAACTATTGGTGCTTTAAAAATCATTTACAAAGTAAAAATAATAAAATTAATGCCTATTATTTATTATATAAAAAAATAATGCACATAATCATAGTTCTAGGGTCTTGTTACATAACCCCATATAAAGTCCACATAATACCTAAGGGTAAGGTGTACGATGGTGACAGACTCCTAGGGTGGGTCAGATAACATCACTCAGGTGGTAATCTCTATTAACTTCCAATTATCACATAGATGGTTCCATTCAAGATTAACATGTTGATGCTAAGCTTGGACTTGGTCAAGAACGAAGCCTAGTGATGATACCTCCTTTCCGAGCTCCAATAAATGGGTTTTATATGGATAAACTCTACTATATGAGGCCATCATTTTCTTGTTCTAAGTAAATTGGATTTGTTAAATCCCTATATTTATACTAATCATGTGATAACTATTCAACAAATGTATTAGAAACGGTAACAATTCATAACAGTATTTTAAAATCCAAAAACATAAAACCAAAGAATTTTATATGCCTTATATAACCATTTTACATACTAAGACATTTAATCATATCAAGAGGAATTTTGAAAAACAAAATTTTGGGTAATTAAAACCTTCCCACCTTAAGAAAGTTTTCCCTCAAAATTTCCTTTTCACACACTAAAATAGATGAGGGTAACTCTGCTTCATCACTTCCTCAGATTCCCACATTGATTTTTCAAAATTGTGTTTTCTACACCACACCTTGATGAGGGGCATTGTCTTATTTTTTAGAACTATTTCCTTATGATCCAATATCTTCACTGGCTTCTCTTCATAGAAGAGGTCATTATTCAATGGTACCACCTCTAGATTTATCACATGCGATGGGTTAGGTATGTACTTCCTCAATAGTGATGCATGAAATACATCATTTACTTGAGATAGGTTCGGTGGGAGTGTTAGTCGATAAGAAAATGCTCCAATGCATTCAAGGATCTCAAAATGGCTAATATACTGTGGACTAATATTTCCCATATTTCCAAATCTCATAACTCTCTTCCACAATTATATGTAGAGGAATACAATGTCTCTGACATCAAACTCTAGGTCTCTTCGACGATTATCAGCATAGATCTTTTGATGACTCTGAGCAGATTTAATGTGTTGTATGATCTTAACCTTCTACATCATTTATTCGACCATTTCTGAACCTAAGAGTTTTTTCTCCCCAAATTCATACCAACATGTCGGTTTTTTTCACCTCTTCCCATAAAGGGCTTAATAAGGAGCTATTTAGAAGCTTGAGTGAAAACTGTTACTATAAGATAACTCAACCATAAGAAGATGTTGATCCCATATTCCTTTGAAGTTCATTGAGCATGCTCTCAACATTTCCTCAAGTGTTTGGATAGTCCACTCAGATTGGCCATCAGTTTGAGGATGATAAGTCATACTGAAGTTCATCTCAGTATTCAGAGCATGTTAGAGACTCTTCCAGAACATAGAGGTGAATCTTGGATATCAATCGGATACAAAAGATAGTGGTAATCCATACATCCTTATTACCTATCTGATATATATATATGTGCCAGTTGATCCAATGAGAAATCTTCCTAAATTTCAATGAAGTGTGTCGTCTTTGTAAGATGATCAACAACAACCTAGATAGCATTTTTTCCTTTGTATGTCTTTAGAAGACCGGTGACAAATTCCATGGTGATGTTCTCCCATTTCCATGTCGGTATGGGTAATGGATGCATCATTTCCTTAGACTTATACCTCTCAGTCTTCAGTTTCTGACATACCAGGCACTTTGATGTATACTCAATGATCTCCTTATTCATGTTATCCCACCAATAATGCTCTCAGAGATCTCGATTCATCTTTGGGTTTCCTGGGTGAATGGAGAAATTTGAACTATTTGAATAATCCAAAAGTTCTTTCTTTAACTTTGGATTTTATGGAATGCATAGTCATGACCAAAATCTCATAATTACTTCTTCATTAACATTGAACTCTAAGGATTTCTCTTTTTTATTGTTTCCACTTTTTTTAGAATTCTTGCATCATGATTTTGAGCATCCTTTAACCTTTGAAAAAGATATGGTTGAGAAATAATTTATGAAAGGGTTTTTGATGTTCCCTTATTTATGATTCCCATGTCCATATTCATCAAATATATGAAGATTGAATAATTTTCAATTCTCATCAGTGATAGAATCACTGGGTCCTTTCTACTTAGAGAATATATTACCTTATTCACTTTCCCTGGGTGGTAATGGATTGAGTAGTCGTATTCTTTGATTAAATCTAACCATATTCATTAGTGCATGTTCAACTCTTTCTATGTGAATATATACTTCAGGCTTTTGTGATCAGTATATATTTCACACTTACCCCCAAAGAGGTAGTGCCTCCAAATTTTCAAAGTGAAGATTACTGCAGCCAAATCCAGATCATGTGTTGGATAGTTTTTCTCATGAACTTTAAATTTCCTTGAAGCATAGGCAATGACTTTATCATTTTTCATCAACACACAACCTAGGCCCTTCATCCAAGCATCACTGACTACCACAAAAAGTTCTCCACGTGTGGGTAGTGTGAGCACATGCACAGTGATAAGCCTCCTTTTCAACTTATTGAAGCTATCTTCACATTACTCACTCTAATAAAACTTGAATCCATTCTGGGTTAGCTTGGTAAGAGGGTTGGACAATCATGGGAAATTTCTCACAAATTGGCGATAATATCTAGCTAACCCCAGGAATCTATAGATATCTGTCACCAATGTTGGCCCTGGCCATCCCTCAATTGAAGATGTATTAGAGGGATCCACAGATATCCCATTGCTTGTGACGATATGACCCAAGAATGATACCTCCTTTAACAAGAACTCACACTTATTATACTTTGAATTGAGCTTATCCTTTCCCAATATATATAGTATAGTGCTTAGATACTCCTCATGCTCCTCCATGGTTTTGGAGTATATTTGAATATTTTCTATAAAGATTACCACAAATTTTTCAAGGTAATCTCTAAAGACTATATTCATCAATTCCATGAATATTTCTGGAGAATTAGTGTCTCTTAAAGGCATTACTATGAATTCATAGTGCTTGTACCTTGTACAAAAATCATTCTTGGGTATATCCTCCTTCTTCACCCTTACTTGGTAATATCTCGACCACATATCCACCTTGGAGAGGTATTTTGCTCTACATAGATGATCAAACAAGTCAAAAAATTGGGGAATAGGATACTTGTTCATTATCATGATTTTGTTGAGCTCACGATAATCAATGAAAAGGCTCATTGACACTTCCTTCTTCTTGACAAAGAGGACTTGTGAAATCCCTAGTGAAGCACTTGAGCGTATAAACCCTTTATCCAAATTCTAATATAATTGTTTATTTAACTCCTAAAGCTATAAAATATCCATTCTATACGGAGTCTTGGATATTGGTAATTTCCCATGTATAAGATCAATTGATTATTCAACATCTCTTCTAGGAGGAAGACCAGGAAATTCCTCAGGAAACACTTCAATGAATTCCCTCACAATAGGCATGTCTTCAGGGATGGTTTCTTCCTTAAGCTCAATCATCTGAGAAAGATATTCATACTCATAGGGTATTAATATACACACTTGAGATGTTGGTTCTAAAGAAGATTCATCCTCCTCCTTGCACGTGTACAGAATTGGGGGTCAATTATTCATATGGAGAGTGATTTCCCTCTCATGTAAATTTATGTTGGATCTATATAGGGAAAGCCAATCCATGCCAATAATTGCATAAAATTACACCATAGGAAGTATGTTGAGGTTTAATGGAAAGTTAAAACCACAAATTGTGATAGGGGAGGAGTTATATTCATGGGTTTCAATGATTTCCCCATTTTCTGTTCTCACTAACATCTTTACTTACATGATTTGTGGTGGTGGTGATATTGTTCTACTAAACTTTTTGGATATAAAATAATGAGTATAACCAGAATCAAAAATTATGTTCACTATTATTGAATGAATAACTAGCATACCTATCACCACTTCATTTTCGGGGTTCACTTCAGTGGTAGTGATGGAAAAATCACACCCTTACTGCGTTGAAAATTGTTGGTTGCCTCTGAAAACCCCTAGATTAGGGCACTAGTTTGCAAAGTGCCCTAGTTCTTTATAGTTGAATCAAAGAACAATGTGTTGAAGGTCGAATGGAGTATTCCTATCCTCTATCATAGAATCAGGTTTTTCTTGTCAGTGGTTAATAGCCAGGTTACTTTCTCTTCTACACCTATTGCATTTCCTCACCCCCTTTAGGAAGTTTCTGAGGTGCTTCTTTCCGCACCTTTGGCAAGTGGGGTGCTGAAATTTTATTAACACCATTGGATTAATCCATCGGACTGCTAGAATTAAATTACACCTTACACTTCTTATCTACATGATACCCCTGAGATTAACTGATCTTCATTTCAACTTTTAGGGCACATTAGAAAATTTCCTCACAGCTCTCAAAGTCACGGATCTCTAGGGATTTTTGTAGGCTAGGTTTTATCCCACCAAATAAGCGGTCAACCTTTCATTTGAGGGTAATGACAAAGCCAGAGGCATATTGTGAAAGCCTTGTGAGTTTTTCCTCATAAATTCTGATGGATTCATCTTCTTTTTTATTAAGTTCAAGGAAGTCCTTGTCCATCTTAATTTGTAGGTTGGTAGGAAAATATTTATCAAAAAACATTTTCTTGAAATCCTTCTATTACAATGACTAGATATCCTCCTCAGGCTTTGTATTTTTGATCAATTTCCACCATTGATTAGCTTCACCCTACATTCGATAAGTATCCATAAGTACCTCCTCTTGTTCATAACATTTAATGATGGAGAATATCTTCTCGGTGGAGTTGATCCATTGTTTGGAAATTGAGGGATCAGATGATCCATTAAAAGTAGGACACCTTTGTCTCATGAATCTCTTGATCAAGGCTTATTCTTTCTTAGGGGGGTTGAACATTCCTATTGACCCATTTTTCTATTCAAAACTTGAGTTAACTGAGAGATTATTGTGGAAAAGTTTGTGATTCCTGCTCCCATCGGATTGGTCATCTCATTAGAACATTCATCGCTTTCATATTTTCATCAGTTGGTGGCCTCAGTCCTCCTATTACTAGCCATTGTCTATAATAAAAGTAAATTTAGGGGTAACACATAAAGGGTAATCCTATGACAAAAACGGATAGCTTATAAATTAAATTTATTTTCTTAACTTATGAATTTATAGGCTTTAATCTATGTTATCCATAATCTACTTCCCAACATATATTCTTAGAAGAAATTTTTTATTCCATTAATAATGGTTCATACTAAGATTATGAATTTACCAAAGAATATCCCTTGGGAGTGTCATAACCAATAGTGAAGCAATTCCCATTTTTGTGCACCCGTTCTCATTCAAGTTTATCTCAATGCGGTGTTTTCGGGTTTTACCCCTAGATACATATGTGCCAGAGCTTCCACTACTTGTTCATTACAGACAGAGTTGTATTTGATTAATTAACCACTTACTCTATACTCACTAAAATTTAGGGATTTATTTATTATACTTAGTCTTATCCTTAAGGCTTTCACTATGGTTTTCTAATCTTAATCCCAAAAATAACTAAACCTATCCACTCATACCAACTATAAAAACTCTGCTCTTTATTACACTCTTAAACATGATTTATTACATAAAATTGCACTTAATATAACTCTGAGGATCGAGATGTCTAGTGTCTTAGAAAATTAGAAACATTATATAACAACTTAGAACATAAAACACAACATCTTTATTGAAAACTTCTTTTACATGACCACAATATTTCTTCATACGTAGCATTGCATGGGATAACCTTAGGACATTTATAAGAAAAGGGTGAGGTATAATGACCAATAAGGGATTAAACAAGGAATAACATGAACAATATAGTACATGTTAGGAAATAATAATATCAATGGATCACAAGATAAACATGAACATAGAGTCATTATATAACATGATTATCATAACATGGAAATGTGGCGACAACATTTAAAAAGATATTAGCATGATCCAAGGCTCATTGCACATGGAGCATGAGTAAACCCTCATTGAAGTTGAATTATAAATATTTAAAACCTCATTGTACTTGAATTATAATTAGTAAACCCTCTTTGTACTTGACGTATCATGATATTATTATTTACCCAATGCATTGGAGCACTATCAGTGCACACCCTTTATAAACATTTCATTTTATGTATAAGTGTGCCACATAGATCATACAACATGGATTCATTAAACATCATAATTTATTCCATGAACAAGAGATGTTGAATACATAAATTTAATTCCTCAATCAACAAGTACATGTTCATAAAGTTGAATACCCTTTATAGAGAAATGGGTATGGTCCTCACTTACACAATGGTTTTGACATAGAAATTTTGGAACTTTGGAAGCATAATGACGTCAAATAGAAATTTTAAAATGGTTTGATGAGAGATAAAGGGGTATATAATAATTTATACAAAAAATGGATAGTAATGGGGTCATGGAACATAATATTCCAACATATTTAATTGAATTTAGATGCATAATATAAAATAATTTATTGAATGTAAACGAGAAGAGAGAAATTTCTTACAGAATTTCAGCATGGTAACAGGTGTATATGGGAGGAATTAAAGAGAGATAAAGAGGTATATAATCATTAAAACATAATTATTTTAGTATGGGGGTGATAAATCATACCCCGACATTTTTAATTTAAAATAAAAGGGTATAACAATATAAATAATTTTGGACAAAAATGATAAAGGAAGAAATACCTTACATGGAAGCGTGTTCCCAAAGGTTTTGGAGAGGCTTGAGAGAGGCTTCTAGGGAGCTTAGGGTGACTTGGTAAGATTATAGATATATCAGGTCAGATTTTGATCGAGCTCCAAAGGTTTTGAGTGAAGAGGAGTGGGAGATTGAGTGGGTTTATATAAGAAAGGAGAGGTAATTATTTATTATTTAGGTTTTGGTCACTACACATTAAACTAATAAAAACCACAAACTATACAATGGTTTTTGCCCATTGTTTTTTCCAAAGTGGAGTGGAAAAAAATATTTTATAAGTCCAATAGCCGAACTTATTAAAATATTTGGCTTACTTATGTATAGGTGAGTCACACTCTCAAGGAAAACATTTTATAAGGTTAAAATATTTTACAAGCCTTGGATGGTCCACTAAGGAATCAAAAAATTAATAAAAAAACTATAAAATGACATTATTTTAAGGGTAAAAAATATATTTCCAGAATATTTTGTTTAAAGTATTTTTTTACATCACTATTGGGTCATTATGATGTCATAAAACAAATTATATATTTATACGGTATTTAATTTTTACCTAAAAAATCGATTGTCTCAAAATATTATGAAAAAATAACCATTAGATAATTTTGGAATCTTGAATCCAAAAATAAGATTAATTTTACCTAAATAATTTTCTAAATATGTGATTTTTTACTTTTAAAATAAAAACTCGCATTTATTAAAAATTCATGGCTTTTGAAAAAATAGTTTTCAAACCTTAATAAAAATTTCAATTTATTCATAAAAAATTATATGATCTTTTATATTTAATAAAAAGTAATTTAGTAATTATATTTTATTAAAATATTATTAAATTTAAAAAATTCCTTTAATTCATAAAAATAGATTTCGTAATTGAGTATTAACTAAAAATACTATTTGTGCTTTAAAAAACCATTTACAAAGTAACAATAATAAAGTGAATGTGTATTCTTTGATATATTAAAAACTAATGCACATAATCATAGTGTTAGGTTCTTGTTACATAACCCCTTATAACACCTTCATAAGACTTAAGGGTAAGGTGTGCGATGGTGACAAGCTCTTGGGGTGGATCGAATAACATCGCTCGGGTGGAAATCTCTATTAACTTACACTTCTCCCGTAGGTGGTTCTGTTCGAGCTTAACGTGTTAAATATCATCTTGGGATTGGTCAAGAGTGAATCCCAGTGATTCTAACTCCTTTCCGATCTCTAAAAAATGGGCTTCGTATGGAGCAATTCTACTTGATGAGGTCATCACTTCCTTTTTCTGGGTAAATTGTATTTTTCAAATCCTTATATTTATACTAATCATGTGGTCACTATTCAACAACTATATTAGCAATGGTAAAAATTCTTATTGGTATTTTAAAATCCAAAAACATAAAACAAAGTAAGTAAATATGTCTTATATAACCATTTTACATAATAATAAATTTAATTAGATCAAGAGGAATTTTTATTAATAAAAGTTTGGGTTGTTACAAACGTGACCCAAAGAAAGGCTGAAATATGACCTGATTCCATTGTAACAATTGAACCCCACTAAAAGAATATCCACCCCGCATTAACATGGTCTTCGAGTCCTATCCCTCCAGGAACCACCACTTTCCCCGTGGACATGTGGAACCCTACTTGGATCCTACTCACATGCCCAAACAAGTCATTAGATTAATGATTCTCCCCACATCCCAACTCATTATCTTTCAAGTGTGTTTTTTCTTCACTCACACACACCCTAGGAAACTTCCCAGAAGGTTATCCAACTTAATCACTGATCTAAGCCAAGCATGCTTAACTTTGAACTTCTAACTAGGTAGGCTCCTAAAAATAAAGGTTTTCCTTTTTTATAAGGATTTAAACATTTAGCCTTTTAAGTCACACTTTTCTAGGGTTGTCACACTCTCCATCCCTTTATATTACAACACCCTCATTATGGACCTGAACCTAAAAACCAGGCATTGAATCTACACTTATGGCATGGTATTGGCTCTAATACCATTTTTCATGAACTGGTCTAGGTTTCCATTTAACCTGACACCCTACTGAGCATGTTTCGTGGCTCTAATGGCATTACTGGTCCTTGTGGGTTGTAAATTAGTGCATGGTAATCATAAATTACATTTAGGAATGATTTCACCCATTATAAACATCCAAAAACAATCACAAGATATGAACATCACACAAAATCAATAACCATATCCAAAATTATACAACCATCACAAGTTAAATAGTTTTACCTTTTAAAAAAAATCAAAAATACCAGAATAGGAGGTGAAATAACTTAAAAACCCAAAAACCTCCATGTGGAATGTGAATCAACACCCCATGCCACCACCACAAACACCTGCAAGAGAGAAACCACTAGTAACTGGATCTACCATCACCCCCACATGACATCTTTCCTTTACCTAGGTCAATCATAATAAAGTCTGCATACACTCAATGGTATATATAGGGTGTGATCCAAATCCTATTAGGATATCACCCAAAAATAGATTCCATTCCAAAATATTATAAGAAAAGTCACCATGATAGTTTTTAAAAAAATAAAGGAATTATTATCAAAGAAAATATTTAAGGAAACATTTTAGAGAAAAATTTAAGGAAAACATACTTTAAAATTCAAAGTGAAAAGCAAAGTCCACCATATGTTGACGGTAAGCATAGCATCACATGAGAACCACAATCCAATCCTAAGACACTAGTGTTAGTAGGACCCTAGAAACCTTGTACCTCAGTGAACATGTTATAGCAACCATAACCCATAACATCCTCATGCACGAGCCACTAAAGTGGAATGCATCCCAAGGTCTAGTGGTCTCTAATCATCATAAAATGTTTAGTTAGTGTTGTGGAATAAAACCTGCTAGAGAGAACTAGACCTCAACCCTACCAATTTAACTAGCATACCAGTCCTGGTCTTCCCATCTAGTCACCAAGGATTCACTTTGTGATAAATTCTTATCATGTAACATAAACCACCACTTACACATTCTCGCAATCCATGATATAGAATATAGACAATCACCACCACATTTACAAACACTATTCCAACATTGAAACCACCCAATCTAATCAACCATTCTCAATAGGCAAACCATTTTCAAAACCCCTTACACACATATGTCCAACATTATAAACATCCATCAAAACTAATCATTTCTATTTTGAAAATAATCTTTCAACCTGTATGCAAACCAAAATCTTTGAAAACATGATTCTTACCACACTCAAAATCCATAGAACATATTTAGGAAGAAAATAAAGCATACCAAAATCATCCAATAATGATAAAGTATGGAATCACCTACCTCAAGATTAGAAAGTTCCAAAATTCTGTGGAAACCCATAATTGTACCACAAGGAGACCCTATAAAAGAGTGATCATACCATAATTATCAAGAATCAACCTAATAAGACAATATTGACCCCTCATTATGTTAACCCATCCACTAGATAATAAAGAACCCAATAGTGAAGGTGGAGGAAACTGAGAAGAAGAATAAAATGAAGAATATAGGAACTTACTTTGAGTTTCTTGAAGGATCCACACCAAAACCACCCAAGTATTAAAGACCAAGGGAGAGTATAGGAAGTGGGAGGCACACCTAGGGTGAATAATCCTAAATTGAATGAATTAGGGTGGATTTGGGGTTAAATTCAAAGAGAGAAAAGGGTACATTTCACATTTTTAATGATCTAGATAGGCCACATCAGTTGGACGCATGGTTTTCCAAACTGTGTGGAAGCCGTACGGAACCTCCTGACCAAGGAAAAGGAGGTCCCATAGTCTCATAGGCAATTTTTCATGTCTGTGAGGTCAACCATTTTCCCCAGAAAAAAACCACTGGTCTGAGTTCATGGTTATCTACACAACCATGTGGCATAGACAGTCCCACTGTCTAGGGTTCACAGTCTCTTTTGGGTTGGTACATGGTTTCTACTAATCATGTACCAACCATGCGCCACCTTCCTTCGTGTCCAAATACTCTATTTTTTTACAAAAAAAAATGATAAACCAAAGGAATCATGATAATATATAAATAAATAGGAAAATACCTCAAAAAGAAATCACAAATCTAATATATCTACTCTTAGGTGTGGCTTGTGGATTGTTATAATCATAGACACCATTACTATAACACTAGCATTAATATATTCAGATATAGAGGGTCTCATCCTAGTAATAGACACATTCACCATAACATTAGAGTTTTTCAATTCAAATATGGATGATCTACTTCTCATCATGGCTCATATATGGGTATATGAATAAACACCATCATGGTAACACTATAGTTACTCCATTTGGAATGGATGATATCCTCAAGGGTGTAGATCAAAAACAGTTAGAGGCACAGACACTATCACTGTAACACGAGATTTGGTCCATTTGGATATGGGTGATGTCCTATGGGGGTGTCTCATAGATGGTTATATGCATAGACACATTCATCATAACACTAGATATGTTCTATTCACATATGGATAATGATAACTCAATGTGGTGAGGATCACAAAGGGAAAAATATGTAATGCGGGTTTTAATGTTTCAAAATATCAAGTACCCTAAAGTTATATATTTTTACATTTCTTATGAATTATCTAGACATATATATGGGAGGGTATTGATGGATTCTCTAAATTTTTCCATGGACAAGGGACCTAGTAAGAACTACTTGACTTTTACTAGGATCTTATGGTGGACCCCATGATCTTTTCAACTTTTCATTGTACCACTCTAACTTTTTCCTAAAATTAATATGAAAAAAACTTGATAGGAATGAACTGTGATTTTTTCAAGGTTTCCATTCATGTTTTCTCAACCTAAAATGTTTTGTTTCTTTTCCTGTATCTATTTTTAAGTTCACATATTTTTATGGATTATATTGGATGCATGCTTAATGAGTAAGGACTCAAATTTTTACCAGGTCTCCCATTGTGGTTTCTCATCATGGAAAGTTTTATGTATATTTTATTATGAAGTTTTAGTTCATCAAAATTGAACCAATTTGGTTGATATTTATGGTTGGGTAGCTTTTACCAAAATTGGGTGGTCTTCACTACAACCTAATCGAATCTAACCTGACATGAATAGAGTTCCCAACATCAAAAATTGATACAATCATGAGTAATAGTGCATGTAGTTCAAGGTAATAGATCATGTATTAGGGGTTTCTATTTTTTATGGTTTTATAGATTTACCCAAGAGATGAGGTGGCCGAGATAATGGAAAGAGAAAACTTAAAACATAATGGGAATGGGTATCCAATGCCAAAAATATAGGTATCCATGGGAAAAATTTCATGCAGTTTAGGATTATGATTCTCATACCATTGTTTCATACAATTTAGGGTCCCAAATTAGGGGTTGAAAAATAGCTCATATGTTAAATTTCATACTCTTTCTTTGGAAATGGTTATGATACACATGAAAAAATCACTCAAATAGCTAGAATATGTAATATTTAAATAAAATACTAGGACACTATAAGTGGGGGGATAATATGGGATAGGCGTGATGGGTATGGATACATAAAATATTTGAATCATGGGTTCTATTATGATACAACTGGGTTATATGGAGGTTAGAGGACCTTATTCTTAAGATGAATACTCCCCAGGTTGGAAGGATATATTGGGGGAACATATGCAAGTCCATATTGAGGGTTTCTATGAATATCCAAATAGAGGTGTACTTTAGAGTCTAATACCCTCATTATGATTATCCATAAAAGATTTTTGATGATTCGAGTACCCAAGGAATAAAATGGTATTTTGAGGAAATAGTTATTCAAGAAGGTTTAGGGCACCCTAAAAGTAATTCCACCATATATAGAACACGTATTCATGGAAAATATGCATGAAAAGACATTTCTATCACTTTTTCATGGAATGGTGGGTCCAGTAAGCACAACATAGATTTTTTCAGGATCATATTATAGTCCTTACAATCTTTTCACATTTTTTTTGTTTGAACTCTAGTGTTTAACTATATAATTAAATGGGTAACCTAGAGAATGGAAACTTGAATTTTTATCAATATTCCATTTATGGTTTTTTGACATAAATTTTTTTTCAACTTTTTTGTTTACAGTTTAATGGTTATGCCTATTGGGATATTAGGAGGATAGAGTTTAAGGTCATAAAACTTTGAAAAATGGTGATATACTCTAAAAAATAAGGGTTAGTAAAACACCTAATGTTAATTGAAAGTCTATTTCTTTTGTAGACTATCTCATGGATGTGTACATTCAGTTTAAGTTCATAGTTCTTAGACCAATGGATGGAATGTAAGTTTGTAGTTGGGCCTAAGATAAGAGGTTCATGGGACACTATATATCCTAGAGAGGAAATAATCAATCCATACATAGTTCTTATGAAAAGGATGTTTTATCTCAATATAGAGTTTGATTATGAGAAAACCTTCTTTTAATTAAACTACCAAACACTGAGAGGTAACTAAATATTAGGGGAGTTTGTGTCTTGGCCCATAATAGGAGATATGAACATCACTGTGTATCTTTAAATAATATGAATCAATCCATACATAGTTCTTATTAAGATATTTTCTTCACAGATCTAACTCGTATATAGGAAAATGGGGGTTTTCCCACTCTAATGGGAATGAAAATCAGAGAAGGCCCCTTAGAACCTCTTAAAATAGGTTTTTGGTATGAAACTGAGGAAAGAAACATAAAAAATTAATGGAAGCTATAAACATCATGATATAATGTCAAAAAAGGGAATTTTATCCTAGTGATTGTTTAAGGAGGAACCTAGGTTAATCACCCTTATATAGATATGGTTCTTATACAAGGAAATTGGGTCATATAGAATAAAACATTCTAATAAGTTTAAAGTTATTTAGGGTGGACTATATGTAATGTAATTTAATATCATGTGATAAAGATTTAGCTTCCATGCAGTTTAAGGTCATAAGAAAATGACCTTCATGTAAGGGACTTTGTAAAATTTTGCTCATGCATAGAATGAGAGAAACAAATTTGTGGTATCTAGTGAATTATAAATTTCATCATGAATGGAAGAAAAACTAAAAAAAATAAAAATAGGAATTTTTATATATATTTGGGGTTGGGAATTAAATATGAGACTCACATGTCACTGTGTATCTTGAGGAAATATCAATTTAAACACACATAGTACGTGTAAATGGGGGCATTTCATCTTTATACAAATCAATTAATACACAGATAACCCTTTATATGAATCTAGATCCCATATAAGGATAATGGTTCTCATAAAAAGAGATATTCAAAATGGTTAGAGAGTTCATGTATAGTTGTATTTTATGTTGTTTATTTTAATGTCATGCGATAATGACACATATGACATAGGGAATTATATCCATAAAAAATGAAAAATAAGATCAATTCATGTGATAAGAGCTCTTATACAGACTAAAATTTTGTGAAATTGGGTTGGGAGTGATGGTGATCTATATTTGAACCTAGTATAAGAGATATAGGCATCATTATGTTTCTTGTATTGAAAGAAATCAATCCACATGTTGTTCTTGTAAACTTGGTATCTCTGTACAGATCAAGAATGTGAATATGAGACAAATATCAGGGAATTTTTTAGGCACCCTTGTCTTACTTTTGAGCAAGGAGAGTGGATATAGCATGAATAGGATGATGGTTTCAGTACTAAGACAACATGGGAGGCATAATCAATATTAAATTTTTGGCTGGGTCTGATAGTTTGGACATCACAATGTATATTATAATGATAAAAAAATAAGCCACACATAGTTCATATAAGGTGAGGAAATTCTATCTTGTTGTAATTGTAGATGTTAGAAGTATAAATGAATCTGGAACCTCTTATAAAAACCATCTCATGTGTAATAAAAACAAGTCTCACATGCCTTCTCAAATAGTCTGTGAGGTCATATATGGTTGACTTTATATTGTGTGGTTTCACATCATGTTACCAAAACTGATATGACACATCTAGATTTCCCTATATAGGTAAATCTACTAAAACCTATAAGCTCACATGAGTTGGGATTGGTGTGAGAAAAAATAATCAGTTGGAAGATCACCATTATTACACGAGATCACATCCTAAGGGTAGACTCCCTACCAACATCATGATGTTTTACATTATGTGACAAGAAAAAGAGTGTTATGAGATTTATAGTCACACTGCTCATACATGTTCTATGCACTTTAAATACATGAAGTGGGAAAAGTGCTATATAGTATAACATCATCTGACTCAGATATAAACTCTATATAGTTTAATTTCATATATCTAGGGAATCTGTTCTAGGAAGTTTAAAGTGTTGTTTCAAGAATTAAATTTCATATAGTTTAATTCCATGTTACTAGGATGTAAATAATACCTTTGAGAAGTTATGAAAAATATTTCTTGAAAAATATTGTATTGGTAGCAGGCGTAATAAGCTCTCCACCCATGGTGATTAAGGAATATGATCTATTAGAGTAGACCTTATGTATGGTATAAGGTTTTCCCCACTTTGGATTGAGATTTTCAGGCTTATTCCTAAGTATCATTAGATTTTTGAGAGACAATATCATATATCCTTAGAGGAATGAATAAATATTCACTTTATTATTGAATTTCCATACAACCCATTTTTAATGGACTTTGAGGTTGTACAACATGTGAATCCTTTTCTCATTAATTCATTCCAATTCATCTAGTCACTTCTGGTATTATTAATCTTCACATATATGGTTTGAGATAAAGATATGGATTAAGGCTAGCTGTACCTCAATGAATATTATTTCATATATCCCATATACATGTGAATAAGGGGTTTTTTATGTTGTAGTTTGGGTAGTGGTACAATAAGGCCATGAAGCATGCAGGAGCTTGTCTGGATAGGTTTTTTATCTTTTCCCACCACCTTCTATATATTGTTAGACTATATTTTTTAAACATTTATTATTTCATTCTCCACCACATGGTAGTTGGATGACTGATTAGACTAAATATTATATTCTTGATACAATCTTTTCAATTCAGAAGAGTATAAATGGGTGCCATTTTCCATCAATATTGTGATAGGGATTCTAAAATCAATAATGATTCTTAAATACATGAAACTAATGATATAATTTGTTTTGAATTCATTGATGTATACATCCTTATACCAATTTTAGAATAATTTATTTTCATTAGTAATATACTTAAACTTCCTATATTTACTTGGGGTAACATGGCCCCATTATATCAATTCCCCAGATAGAAAACAACCAAGAGTATTTGGTAGTATACAGCAGTTTTGGGGATGGGTGGATAAAATTGGCATGTATTTGGATGGAATATAAATTTTTGATGAAATAAATGTTGTCTTGTTTCATCATGGGACAAAATTATCCAAGCCACCTAATTTAGTGAAAGATTTTTATTCCTAAATGATGTGAACCATGAGCTTTGACATGGACTTCCTATATAATGATGGGTCTTTCTCCTCCTTTGATGCATCTAAGGATAACTATATAAAGGCCTTATTTCTATAGGACTTTCCTAGAATATGGTCTATCATGGAGGATAAATTTAACTACTCGTCATTAGATCTATTCATTCTTTAATTAGTTTGGTGGTACAACTCCAATATGAAGGTAGCCTATTATGGGAGACATCTATACATTTGTGGTATCAGTTAGTGAGGATATCTTCTCACGTTGATCATGGATGGTTTTGATATCATTGATCTCTTTAAATTCATTTATGATGGATAAAGACACCACCCTATAGTGTTTTCATTGGGATCATGAATTATTCTTTAAGTTTCCAAAATTCCTCCCATCAAAAATTCAGACTCTGGTAGCTCACTACTTACTTGTTAGGAAAAAGGTAGTAGTAACCTTTAATATATAGGTTCAAACACCTATCTATAGTGTGTGTGTGTGTGTGTGTAATGGGTATCATGGAAAGTGTAATTGTTTTATTGGTTGAGTTATTGGACAACTTGTATGAATGGATAAGTTAATGGATGGATGATCACAAATATCAAGTGTCACTATTACATTTCTTACTGGAAATAAACCTCTTTAAATAGAGTTCAGACCAGATGTTGGGGTTTACTATATTATACTAAATTATGAAAAATTTTAACATTTTATTATTTAGATACATTGTTTTAAATCTTATACTTTTGGTGAAACAAAATAGTATTCCATGTTCTCTCATGGATGTAGGATGAAAGTCTAAACCATGTAAAAATAAATGTTCCTTATTTTTTCCATTATTTGATTCAATGTGTTAGTATGAGTGTCATTTTTCTTTGGAGTAGTGATTAGGGTGAAACTTGATTTCTTAATTATAGTACTCAAAGATAGAAATTTAAGGTCTTGTATTTTAAATTCTACTTGGTCAACTACTGATGGATATTAATTTTTATTGAACTCAATGTTCAACCATCTAATTATTTAATAGGTATTTTAGGTATCTTCTTCACCAAAAAATTGTTTCATAGGTTTTTCTTTTGGACACACTCATAAAATCAGGTAACTTTATCACTTTCCTCAGAGTAATATTGTATTTCCGTTGGTCATACTATCATTGGAAAATATGGAATGGATGAAGTAAAGGTTCAAGTCAATAATATCAATAGAACCAAATTTAGTTTTTAGAATATGAAGATAGAGGATTATCTCATCCAAAAGGATCTCAAACATCTATTGGGTGTGACTACTGACAAGATAGAGAAATAATAATGGGTAAATTTAGATATAAAATCTTTAATCATGGAGAGAATGATGTTTTCATGTAATTTTTCCATCAGCATATGATAGAAGAAAAATATAGTTTCACTTATGGTGGATCTAGTGGATATGTAAGAAAAAATTATATCATTAAACAAAGTGTTCCATATGAGAAATTTTTTATCTTTAGACTATCATAAGGATGGTTAGTGGTAGATCATGTGAATAAGTTAAACATGATCTCAAGTCAGATCAAGTCAGTGAAATTGTCCTTTGTAGATGATGTGTGGGATATACTACTACTTTTATCTTTACTAAAATCTTGGCTATTCATGGTTACTATGATAATAAATTCCTATGGAAAGTTCAATCTTGTGTTTATAGACATATTTAATTTTATTCTTAAGGAGGATATTAGGAAAAGAGTAGTCCAAGAACCTTCTTACAGTGTGTTGAATACTAATGGAAGGAGATTCCCACCTCATCAAAAGAATCATCAATAATTGGAAGAAAATACCATAGAGAAGATTCATGTAAATTTGATAAAGTAAGTGAGGGAATCTTCAGAGGAACTATAGAAACTGTAAGGAGGACACCGGAAGGACATCTTATAGATCTTCAAAATCTATTAATTAAATAGAATATAGAAGTGATATACTACACATTGCTCATAATCTAATGGATTCATGGGTGGTTTAATCTTGTGAAACCTGCCACTCATCATCTGATCATGGATGCATGACAATATATATCTGTAATCTTTGGAAAATTTTATATGGTAAAAAATGAATCTTTGGAAGTTGTTGGAAAGAGACATGTAAATCTTCGGATATAGAATGGGTGTATTATTTGATTAAAAGGAGTGAGATATATAAAAGGTCTCTATAAGAATATCATCTCATTGGGGTAGATAGATGCTGAAGTATTTAGTACTACATTCATCAATTGAGTCTTGAATGTGGCTTGAGGATCCATGGTTGTGGTGTGATGAGATGATATATGAACCCTTTATCCAGAACGATATTAATATGGGAGGGCAATGGTAAAAATTTTAGCCTCTAAAAATCTAAAGGTCTGGAATTGATGACTAGGCCACTTTAGTTAGAAGAATGTGAAGGTTTTAATAGGGAAGTGAATTCTAATGCTCAATCATACAACTAGTGTAAGTTGTGAGAGTTGTGTTCTTAGAATAAAAAAGAGGGCCTTATTTGATCTGAATGGCAAAAATATAAGATCTATAAAGATGGAGCTAGTTCACAAGAATGTTTAGAGACCTAATTCAATTTAATCTCATGAAAGATCATGATACCTTGTCACATTCATTAATAATTCCATGAAAAATGTATGGGTTTATTTTTAGAAAATTAAATCCAATGTGTTTTCTTCTTTTATACAATGGAAAGACATTTTATATTTGAAAAGTGGTCAGAAATTAAATTTATTAATATCTAGTAATATTAGTGAATATAATGGTAGAAACTTCAAAAACATATGTTGGAATAATGGCATCATTCTTGAGATAATAGTTCCAGAACTATGTAATAGAATGGATTAGTATATAGGATGAATCATACTTTGATAGTGAAGGCCATATGCAGGTGTGTGCACTCTGGTATGTCAAAGGACATTTGGGAGAAATCAATTAACGTGTTCGCATACCTGGTAAATATAATTATAGCCTCTACAATAGGATAAATTCAACCTACAGAACTTTTTTCTGATAAGTTACCATAACTTTAAAACCTCACAATATTAAGATTGATTTATTGTTCCCTTGTTGATGAAGAGGAAAAAAGATACACTGGAGGTAAATTCAAAATCCTATTTTCTTATAGGCTATAGAAATGAAGATTTTAGCTACTGAATGTGTATTGATGATCATTAAAAGAACATCATAAGTTGAGATTTAATATTTAATGAGAAGATCATATAGAAGGATCTGAACTTGGTTGAATCTGAAGTTTTGGAAAATAATTCAACTACTGAAGTACAAGATGGTTTAGATGAAAACACCAAAAATTCATAAATACCAATGATACCAGACATTAGATTGAATGGAATCAAAAAAATTACCAACTAAATATGTTCCAAAATTCTTGAGAATTGTATAATTATAAGTAAAATCTCTTGTAGTAGAGAAATTAATATTAGGATCACTGGAAGTTCAAGTACCACAAACTAATGTTCTGGAAAATACTAAAAATTCTCTAAGAATGTCTTCAAGAGTCAGATGAACAATCTAGTTATATGGGATCAACATGAACTTGTTACTTGTAATATATTCTAGGGAAGCTAAATTTCCAATATAGGCAATAAATTTTAGTGACTAAAATT
This sequence comes from Viscum album, assembly GCA_963277665.1. Lineage (NCBI taxonomy): Eukaryota > Viridiplantae > Streptophyta > Magnoliopsida > Santalales > Viscaceae > Viscum > Viscum album. The sequence continues at coordinate 2,015,958,121 of OY728157.1, forward strand.
AGTGAGAGTCATCTATGGAAGAAGAAATGAATACTAGAAAGTTTGTTAGAAATAGGGATATAACTAAACTAATGAAAGGGGAATGAGAACTTGAGAATAAGTGGGTCTAGTTTTTTAATAAAGAAAAATATATAAGGTAGATTTGGTGTTAATAGTATTCTAACAGAAGGAAGTAATCAATTTCTCAAAAATATTTTCACCAGTTTAAAAGTATACTAAAAATTGATCAATACTAAGAATTGTTTCAATTGATCATTTACACTTGGAGTAGATGGATGTAAACATTTACTTTATTCATGGTAATTTAGAGGAGTATATATAAATGATATATCCCAAGGAGTTTAAATACCATCAAAAGGAGGGCCTATTTTTTAAAGCATAGTGAAGACTATATGGATTGAAACACTAACCACTATAGTGGAACAAAAAGTTTGATGATTTCATAAATAATTTTTCACACGGAGAGACATAAATCACTATTGTTATCAAAATTCCTAGAATTTTTAACTTAAATTATTATCCTATTCTATATGGATGATATGTTATTATAAAGACCATAAAGTCAGTGGATTAATTATTAGATGAGTAAGTCATCCATGAGATTTAAAATGAAGCATAATGGTCAATATAATAAAATATTGGGGATGAGGATAGATAGGGATCGGAAATTTGATACTCTGAGGTTATCCTAGAATTAATAAATCTAAAATATTATTGAGAGATTTCAAATGATTGGATGTAAATATATTAGAACTCCCTTCACTGTAAACTTTATGTTATCTAAGGAATAGGAACCATCAATATAATATGTGGTCCAATACATGGAAAAAGTACTATATGATTCATCTGTTGGAAGCTTGATGTTTGTAATGTTATATACATGACCAAACATTGCCTTTATAGTGAGACTGGTAAGTTGTTTCATGTATATACCATGGTAGGAGAACTGGGAGGGTAAAAATTGTATCATCTGATACCAAAAACTATTGGTAAATATAGTTTTTTGATTTAGGGAAGATGGTCCTTTACAAGGATTTATTGATGCATATTTTTTAGTGATTCTAAAACCCAAAAATCACAATGTATTTTATGTGTACTTGTGGTGGAATAGAAGTCAGTAGGATGTCATGGCTATATCCAGTGGTGAATTTTTCTATAATTAATGTAGAGTATATTACATCTATATAAGTTTAAAGTAATTTATCTGGTCAATACACTTACAAAAAGAAATTGGAAAATCATCATAAGGAGGAATTCCATTTTATGACAATCAGAGTGCTATCCAACTTTCCAAGAATTATATATATAATTAATAAAAAAATTTGACATAAAATTCCATTTCATCTAGAATATACTAGATGAAAAATTTTCTATGCTAATTAAAGATCATAGGGAAAAAATATGTATTATATATTCGAAAAGGTGTTATTCTAAGAAATACTAAGAAATAACTGTGCCTCAGTCAGACTTGAATAAATGAAAGGAAGATGGATAAAACTATAATGAATACAATAGGAGTTTGTGTGCCAAAATTTTTGGATGATACTGATGAGGTTCCTTGAATTAATATTTGGTATCATTAAGTTTTCTTTAAGTCGTCAAAATTTTACTCACCAGAATTTCAAATACTGGAAGTTTACTTTGTAATTTTCAGAATATGAGTAATATGAACCTTCATCATAAAAGTTATAAAAATAAAATTTCATGAAATTATGATGGATTTTGTGATACCGGTCTTTTTGTACCATGAATATTGAATGAACTAGGTTGGTTGAGTCATTGGAATCCTTAAGTGAATATATAATTAAACAGATACTTGATAGAAAATGTCATAGGTTTTTGTTACCTATTTGATCGGTAATAAACCTTTATAAAATGATTTGGGACAATATTCTAAGATTCTCTATATTATACTGGTTTATTAAAAATTTCAACATTGAATTATATATCTACATTGTTTTTAAATGTTATAATTCTGTTAAAAAAAATTTACAGTGTTCTACCATAGATGTAGGAAAAAATTATGAACCATGTAAAAACCAATGTTCCTTATTTTTTCCATTAATTGAATGAATTTGGAGTGTGAGTGTCATTCATATTTTGAATTATGATTATGGTGAAGATAAATTTTTAATTTTGATCCTCTAATACAAAACGGTAAGATACAGTGGTTCAAATTATTTTGTGCTGAACAATCAACGGATTTGAATTTTCGATGAACTCAAAGTTCAACCATATGATAATTTTATTAGATTTTCAGGATTCTTCCTCCCTAATAGTGTTATTTTTATAAAAATTTCCTCTTGATCAAGATCATCCATGTATGTGTCTACATTAAGAAATTCATCATCATGAGCATTCTATGAATGTGTTATATTATAAAGTGTCAAATCTGAGGGGAATTATACCATCAATCCTAATACATAACTTAATAGAGGAATTAATTTCACTTTCTTGATGGAATATTCAACATTAATCTACTTAATTACAAACATTAAGTTACCTTTTATTTTTATGTAGGCTACAGGAACCTGTAGGTCCAATTCCAAGCCTGCTATGAGATCTTGGTACTCTTTTTTTAACCTTTTGATAGTAAGAATGAATATGAAATCACTTATTTCCTTGGGGAGATAAGAACAATCCCCAAGAAAAATATATTATGCATTTATTTTTCCATTATTATTCTTATGGAGATTCTAGAGGCATCATGAAAGTATATCTCACATATCTGGGATGTTTCTTGGATGAAGAAAACCTCTTTATTAGGGAGTTATACATCTAATATGGGACTTTCTAAGTTATGATGTTCTATGAGGTAATCAGAAAATTTTCTCTTTATTATCCTTTTGGGGAATGAATCAAATATCAAATTACTATTAAATAACTTCACATCATGTCATCTTCCCAATTATCATGGGGAAACTGAGAATATATTTGATCAGGAACATATGTGAGATGATATGGACCTCATAGTGCAATAGGTAAAGGCACTAAATTTCTACTATGAAAATAAATACTATGATGTTCTAATTGATATAATAGTATTTATTATCAGTATTAAACATGGTTCTACTAAGATAATATATGTCTTTCTCCTTTATAGCATTATTCCTCTGAGTATAGAAAGTTTCAATTGATTTCTCTAGTATTTCTAAATATTGGATGAGGGTTTTCACTTACACTAACACCATTAACACTGGTGGTGAAGAAGATACTACTAAAGATCATTTAAGAATCCCTGGATACACTCATCCCATAGGTAGTATCCCATTTCTTTATAACTTCATAAAGGGTAAGAATTTACCAGGTATATTGGCAATAAAGTGTCTGATATAGGTGAGGCTACCTTGGATTAACCTCATCTATTTGAGATTTTTATGTGAGTAATTTCAAGGATTTCTCTCTTCCTCTTAGGATTGAATTTAATACTAAGGTGACATACCATGACGTTGATAAAAATTCCTAAATTCATCCCAAAATCACATTTTAAGGGGTTAATTTTTAGACTATGCTGGTGTATTTTTATTTTATTTTTTTTAAAATATGTCTTACGGTCGATAAGGTGGTCATATGACTATCAAAACATAACCACCATATCATAAATATATAATTATTATATTTTCCTCAAATGGGATTAAATATATGGTTCATAGCATGTTGGTAGGTGGAATTAGAATTCTTCTAGATAAAGGGAGATACATTATAGAAATACACCACTTGTAGTTCCCTAATGGTAGTGGATTCTCTATTTTCATGATCCATCCAAATATAGTTATAGCCCAAGTACACATCAATTAATAAAATGGTATAGAAACCAAAAATAACATTGATTATTAACTCCATGATCAAAACCATGAATTCATCCATTGGTAAATTCTGATTTAGATCCTATAAGTCAATGAAAACCATATATAACCATTATTTTTTCAAATAGGGATGATATTGGTGAGCTATTTTGGGTATAGGACTTCCCAAATGATGTAGTCCCTAATTATTTTGTTAATTTTGGCCTCCAACTTGGAGGAATGAGTTAAATTCATTCTCATAACCACATGTTTAAATCCATAGTGATTGTTTGGAAAACCCAAATAATGGGTAGAAACATGAAGGTAAATCCCATACATCTTTTTGATATTCTAGGAGAATATATCACATTGATTATTTATAAATAAGATATATATATCTTGAACTTCAAAATTTATGGTATCACTAATCAATGTCGGTCACATATCTTCCTTAATACTGATATTTAACAATTAATGTTATTCAACAGTAGTGGAGATGACTTTCTCAAATACCAATGGGGCATCTTTAAGATCCTCTTCCTCTCCTTATTCTACCTAAGCATTGTTGGTGGAAGGGGATAGAGGATAATTATAATATCTAAAAGATAATTTGAAAAAACTTTTATCAGGGGAGTCCTATATATCCTCCCCTTCTTCCTAACGATTATTATCAATGGTAGAAGATGTGTTGATGTGCTAAGATTTAGGGGGTGATATGTTGGGATCCACTCCTATTAAGGATGATAGTGCATCTTTGGATCCTGAGAGTGAAATCACAAGGTCATACTTGGATCTTATGAAAAATATGGGGATATTAATATCAATGTAATTATAATTTCTTTCAAAGTTCACATCATTACTCTATATAGTTGTATTTAGTGAACATATCCAATATCATGAGGACTAGAGTGACTATGACTATCCCTATGATCATCTCTTTATATGAGGGTTAATTCTAATTTGATTGAAGATACTTGGTTATATATTCTAGATGTTTGTAAAACTTGATCTCATGAAGAGGCACTCATGGTATAAATTGATTCATATATACAATTTAGTTGCCTCTCCCTCTATTGCCAGTAGTTTCACTAGGATAGAAATGGCCAGACCATCATATGACAATAAGGTGATCGGTTGTTGTGAATTTTTAAGTAGAACCTAAATAAATTTATTATTTCACAAATATGGATTGATAGTCTCAATATGATTAATGGTTAGCACATAATATTTATTAAACTCCTAGAACAGGTTGACTTTTGGAGAAAAAACGTTAATGGACTCATCTATTATCAATTATTTACCCCCCCCCCCCCCCCTCTCTATGGAACTATGTGTTTATATATTATTATTCATTAGATTCAAAGGGGGTAATATCACTACTTTGAACATTATATTTTCCATTACCATCACTACTAAAAATTCGGGCTATAGCGACTGCCATTGGCGGTCGCTTTAGCCTCGTTGCAATAGGCCAACAGCGACTGCCAATGGTGGTCTCTATAGGTGGCCGAAATTCTGGCCTATAGCGACCGCCTGGAGGTCGCTGTTCTATTTGATGGGTCAACATTAGTGACCGCCAATGGAGGTCGCTATAGGTGGCTGAAATTCCGGCCTATAGCGACCGCCAATGGCGGTCGCTAATGTTGACCCGGCAGCCTATAGCGACCACCATAGGCGGTCGCTAGTCTGGGAAAAAAAATTAAAAATAATTCACGATGCATATAAATGAAATATTTTTAAGATTACAAATGTGTTTTATTATAATATAAAATAAATAAAATTCATTTATTTAAGGTTGTTAGTGAAAGAAAAAATATATATATATATATAATATTAAATAAAATATTTTTCTTATTCATCCAATAGGTTTGTTAAGCATATGGTAACAATAAATCAAATTTTATGCTTAAAATTTGTATTTCTCTAAAAAGGTAATTTTAATAACCATTAATGGAGAGCCTATTTTAAATATAAATTATAGCACATTTGTAAATTTTTTATTTGAATATAAACTGATATTTTTAAAAACTTAACATAAAAATGTGTTAGGGTTAATTTGTGGTATTTTTTGTGGATTTTCATTTTTTTAATGAAATGTACAAATTGTGTTTTTTTTAATTCATGGTGAAAAATAAAAGATAAAAAAGGTAAAAATCATAAAAAATGGAAAAAAAATTCAAATAGCATAAACATCAAGATCGTCATAAACAATAAATGATAAAAGTGCTTCAATGATCCGAGCAGGTCCATCCATTTCAATCTTCTACTTCAATAAACCTACAATAAGACAAAAAAACAACTAAACAAAACAAACGTAAATTAGACATATTTATTTAGTTATTATATACATATAATAAAATTAAATCTGACATCAAATAATGGTGCTATAATAATTTAAAACCCCCAATTTAAGAAATGCTATCATTTCAGGATTTTTTTTATTTGGTTTAGTTTGTGAAATTGTTTTGCTGTCTAAAAAGGAATTTTCTCCATGTGCAGCGCATTTCCGATGGGCATGTCATCTCCTCTTACACATCACGAATAATATTCCTATTGTTTTTGTGTAGTTTCAGGTCATTCGGAGCACGTTTTCTCCGAATTCGACCGTCTCACGCCGTTCTGGTGTTTTATGACTCTGCAAACACTTTTTCTATCACCGCGGTCAAACGACACCTCCGATTGACGTTCCGTCTGCCTAAACATTTCACAATTCACACAACGGCTGTTTTCGTATGATTTTATGACATTCTGAGGTCGTTCGGGTGCTTTTGACCCCCCAACGTGCCCTTTTAGCGCGCGCCGAGCTGCTGAAAACGACACAATCGGTCGTACCGCGCACACCGCACATCCGATGGGCATTTCATCTCCTCATAAATGTCACGAGTAAAATTCCTATTTCTTTTGTGCGGTTTCAGTTCATTCGGAGCACATTTTCTTTGAATTCGACCATCTCATGCCGTTTTGGTGTTTTTTGACTCCGGAAACGCGTTTCTGGTCACCGCGATCAAACGACAACTCCGATTGATGTGACGTCTGCCCGACCATTTCAAAATTTACAAAACGGCTGTTTTCGTTTGATTTCATGGAATTCTGAGGTCGTTCGGGTGGTTTTGACCCCCCAACGCACCCTTTTAGTGCGCACAGAGCTGCTGAAAATGACACAATCGGTCGTATCGCGCGCACCACACGTCCGATGGGCATTTTGTCTCCTCCTACACATCAAGAATAATATTAATATTGTTTTCGTGTGGTTTCAGGTCATTCGGAACATGTTTGTTCCGAATTTGACCGTCTCACGCAATTTTGGTGTTTCATGACTCTGGAAATGCGTTTCCGGTCACTACGGTCGAACGACACCTCCGATTGATGTGTCGTCTACCCGACCATTTCAAAATTGACACAAAAGCTATTTTCGTATGATTTAATGGAAGTCTGAGGTCGTTCGGGTGGTTTTGACCCCCCCCCCCCCCCAATGCGCCCTTTTAGCGCGCGTCGAGCTACTAAAAACGACACAATCAGTCGTACCGCGCGCACCGCATGTCCGATGGGTGTCGTCTCCTCCTACAAATCATGAATAATATTCCTATTGTTTTTGTGTGGTTTCAAGTAATTCGGAGAATGTTTTCTCCAAATTCAACCATCTCACGGCGTTTTGGTGTTTTATGACTCCGGAAACGCGTTTCCGGTCACTGCAGTCAAACGACACCTCTGATTGACGTGTTGTCTGCCCGAACATTTCACAATTCACACAAAGGCTGTTGTTGTAGGATTTCATGGCATTCCGAGGTTGTTCGGATGGTTTTGACCCCCCAACGCGCCCTTTTAGCATGCACCGAGCTACTGAAAATGAAACAATCGGTCATACCCCACGCACTGCACATCTGATGGGCGTGCCCTCTCCTCCTACATGTCACGAATAATATTTCTATTGTTTTCATGTGGTTTTAGGTCATTTGGAGTATGTTTGCTCCGAATTTGACCGTCTCACGCAATTTTGGGGTTTTATGACTCCGGAAACGTGTTTCCGGTCACCGCGGTCAGAAGACACCTCTGATTGACATCTCGTCTACCCGAACATTTTACGATTCACACAACAGCTATTGTCGTATGATTTCATGGGATTCTGAGGTTTTTTGGGTAGTTTTGACCACCCAACGCGCCCTTTTAGCGCACGCCGAGCTGCGGAAAACGACACAATCAGTCATACTGTGTGCACCGCATATCCAATGGGCATTATTTCTCCTTCTACACATCACAAATAATATTCCTATTTTTTTCGTATGGGTTCAGGTCATTCGGAGCACGTTTGCTCTGAATTCGACCGTCTCATGCCATTTTGGTGTTTTATGACCCTAGAAATGCATTTCCGGTCACCGTGGTCAAATGACACCTTCGATTGACGTACCATCTACCCGACCATTTCACAATTCACACAATGGCTGTTTTCGTATGATTTCATTGAATTTTGAGGTCATTCTGGTGGTTTTGACTCCCCAATGCGCCCTTTTAGCGCGCGCCGAGCTGCTGAAAACGACACAATCAGTCGTACCGCGCGCACCACATGTCTGATGGGTGTACCGTCTCCTCCTACACATCACGAATAATATTCCTATTGTTTTAGTGTGGTTTCAGGTCATTCGGAGCACGTTTTCTCTGAATTCGACAGTCTCACCCCGTTTTGGTGTTTTGTGACTCCAGAAACGCGTTTCCGATCACCGCGGTCAAACGACACTTCCGATTGATGTGTCTTCCTCCTGGCCATTTCAAAATTTACACAATGGCTGTTTTCGTATGATTTCATGGCATTTTGAGGTCGTTCAGGTGGTTTTGACCCCCCAACGCGCCCTTTTAGCGCGCGTTGAGCTGCTGAAAACGACACAATCGGTCGTACCATGCGCACCGCACGTCCGATGGGCATGTAATCTCCTCCTACACATCATGAATAATATTCCTATTTTTCATGTGGTTTCAGGTAATTCGGAATACGTTTGCTCCAAATTCGACCGTCTCATGCCGTTTTGGTGTTTTATGACTCTGGAAACGTCTTTCTGGTCACCGCGGTCAAACGACACCTCAGATTGATTTATCGTCTACCTGACCATTTCACAATTCACAAAAAGCCTATTGTCTTATGATTTCATGGCATTCCGAGGTCATTTGGGTGGTTTGGACCCCCCAACGCGCCCTTTTAGCGCGCACCGAGCTGCTGAAAACGACACAATCGGTCGTACCACATGCACCGCACATCTAATGGGCATGATGTCTCCTCCTACATGTCAAGAATAATATTATAATTTTTTCATGTGGTTTTAGGTCATTCGGAGGATGTTTACTCCGAATTCGACCGTCTCACGCCATTTTGGTGTTTTATGACTCCGGAAACGCGTTTCCGGTCACCGTGGTCAAACGACACCTCTGATTGACATGTGGTCTGCCCGACCATTTCAAAGTTCACACAACGGTTGTTTTCGTATGATTTTAATGGAATTCTGAGGTCGTTCGGTTGGTTTTGACCCCCCAACACGCCCTTTTACCGACCGTCGAGCTTCTAAAAATGACACAATCGGTCGTACCACATGAACCGCACATCCGATGGGCGTTTCGTCTCCTCCTACATGTCACGAATAATATTACTATAGTTCTCAAGTGGTTTGAGGTCATTCGGAGCATGTTTTCTATGAATCCGATCGTCTCATGCCGTTTTCGTGTTTTATGACTCCAGAAATGCATTTCTGGTCACTGCGGTCAAATGGAACCTCTGATTGACATTCTGTCTACCCGACCATTTCAAAATTCCCACAACGGTTGTTTTCGTATCATTTCATGGCATTCCGAGGTCATTCGGGTGGTTTTGACCCCCCAACGCGCCCTTTTAGTGCACGCCGAGCTGCTGAAAACGACACAATCGGTTGTACCACATTCACCGCACGTCCGATGGGCGTGTCATCTCCTCCTACATGTCTCGACTAATATTACTATTTTTTTCGTGTGGTTTCAGGTTGTTCAGAGCACGTTTTCTCCAAATTCGACCGTCTCACGCCGTTTTGGTGTTTTTGGACTCCGGAAACGCGTTTCCTGTCACCGTGGTCAAACGACACCTCTGATTGAAGTTCCTTCTACCCGACCATTTCAAAATTCACACAATAGCTGTTGTCGTATGATTTAATGGAAATCTGAGGTCTTTCAGGTGGTTTTGACCCTCCAACGCGCCCTTTTAGCGCTCGCCTAGCTGCTGAAAACGACACAATCGGTCGTACGACACGTACCGCACGTCTGATGGGTGTTCCATATCCTCCTACATGTCCCGAATAATATTCATATTATTTTAGTGTGGTTTCAGGTCATTCAGAACACGTTTTCTCAGAATTCGACCGTCTCACGCCGTTTTGGTGTTTTATGACTCCGGAAACGCGTTTCCAGTCACCGCGGTCAAAAGACACCTCTGATTGACGTTTCGTCTGCCTGACCATTTCAAAATTCACTCAACGGCTGTTTTCGTATGATTTCATGGCATTCTGAGGTCGTTCGGGTTGTTTTGACCCCCCCAACGTGCCCTTTTAGTGCGCGCCGAGCTGCTAAAAACGACACAATCGGTCGTATCGCGTGCACTGCACGTCCGATGGGTGTTTCGTCTCCTCCTACACATCACGAATAATATTCCTATTTTTTTCATGTGGTTTCAGGTCATTCAGAGCATTTTTTCTCCAAATTCGACCATCTCACGCCGTTTTGGTGTTTTATGACTCCGGAAACATGTTTCCAGTCACCGCGGTCAAACGACACCTCCGATTGGCATGTCGTCTCCTCCTACACGTCACAAATAATATTCGTATTATTTTCATGTGGTTTCAGGTCATTCGGAGCGTATTTTCTCTGAATTCGTCTGTCTCACGCCGTTTTGGTGTTTTATGATTCCGGAAACACGTTTCCGGTCACCGTGGTCAAACGACACCTCCGATTGACGTGACCTCTGCCTGACCATTTCACAATTCACACAACAGTTGTTGTTGTATGGGGGAGGGTTGTCCAGGGTGTGGGGGGCTGTCTGAGGTGCTGGGGGGTCGTCTGGTGTGCGAGGGGGTTGTCCGGGGTGATGGGGGATGTCCATGGTGCGGGGGGGGGGGGGGGGGTTGTACGGGGTGCGGGGGGGTTTTCCGGAGTGCGGGGGGGGGGGGGGGGGTGTCTGGGGTGGGAGGAGGGTTTTCCAGGGTGCGGGGGAGCTGTACGGGGTGCAGGGGGCTGTCCGGTGTGCGGGGGGGGGGGCTGTCCGGGGTGCCGGGAGGGCTGTCCGGTGTGCGGGGAGGCCTATCTGGAGTGCGGGGAGGGACGTCTGGCGTGCGGGAGGGGCCATCTGGGGTGCAGGGAGGCTTGTTTGGGGTGTGGGGGGCTATCCATGGTGTGGGGAGGGCTATTCGGGGTGTGGGGGGCTTTCCGGGCTGCGGGGGGGCTGTCCAGGGTGCGGGGAGGGCTGTCCGGAGTGCGGGGAGGCCTATCCAGAGTGCGAGGAGGGTGGTCCGGGGTGCAGGGGGGCTGTCCAGGCTGCGGGGGGGCTGTACGGAGTGCTGGGGGCTATCCGGGGTGCAGGGAGGGGTTGTCCGGGGTGCGGGAAGGGTTGTCCGGGGTACGGGGAGGCTGTCCGGAGTGCGGGGGGGCTGTCTAGGGTGCGGGGAGGGTTGTCTGTGGTGCGAGGAGGGCTGTCCGTGTCTGGGGTGCAGGGAGGGATGTCTGGAGTGCGGGGATGCCTGTCTGGATTGCGTGGAGGGATGTCTGTGGTGCTGGGGAGGGGGGGGGGGTTGTCCGGGTTGTTGGGGGGGGGGGGGGGGGCTGTCCGGGGTGCGGGGAGGGATGTCCGGGGTGCGGGGGGGGGGGGTTGTCCGGGGTGCGGGGAGGGCTGTACGGGGTGCGGGGGGGATGTCCGGGGTGTAGGGGTGTTGTCCGGGGTGCAGGGAGGTTTTCCGGGGTGCGAGGAGGGATTTCTGGGGTGCGAGGAGGGTTGTTTGGGTTGGATCGGGGACTAAAAATAGTGAACCTCAGCTCATTCATCAAAAACAAGTTTCATGGTTTATATTAGGAATCACAAGGATTTTTCAAAAATATTACAGAACATTCAATTGAAAACATTGAAGAATTAAATGAACAAAAAATATCCAAATCATTAATCATTTTCATGGTAACTTCTCAATTTGTGGAAACAAACATTGAATCAGGCCAAAACAGAGATGATACCCCCAAATCACAAAAAAAATCACTAGAAACCCAACCTAAATATCAATAAAAACCCCACCATTAAAAATAGAAACACACCTCGTGAATATGATGCGTCATGGGTGGTCATGACTACTACCTCCATCAGGTGGGTCAGGGGCCTACAACAAAAACACATTATGAATATTTTAATAACAAAAATAATATAAATTAAATAAATAAATATAGTATAAACCTGTGTCGTCTGATCCCCTACACCATCACCTGGATGCACATATTGCCGCATTGCCCTAACCTCAACGATCAATTGCGCATTTACCTCCTCAGAAGCGTGCAGTCGTGCCTCGAAATCTAAAAACTATCGTGTCATCTGAGAAATAGTAGGACCGACAACCGCAGCGCGTTACACTACAGAATGAGGAATCCCTTCTTCATAGGTCAAACTATATCCATGACCGTCCCGACCAATAATGCGATGAAAGATCTCATCCCTTCGCATGGGAAGTTGTCACTGGTCCTCTGGCAGATGTTCTAACTCGGCTTCAAATTAAGCCTGTGAAATATTTAAATATATATAAATATATTAATATACATATTTTATGTAAGTATTGGTAATGAGTACAAGCACTTACTATCAATGTTGCAGCCTCTAGATCATTGTGATCACGAGTCCTCATCCACACCGACATTTTATCAGTCGGTGCACCTTGCTCTCGCAACTGTATATAAATAGAATATAAACACAAAATCATATTAATTAATAAATTAAAAAATGAATAATAAATACCTCATGTTAGATCTGAGACACGTGACGAGTCTTGATTCTTTGAGGTGGTCCCTACAACGCTCGATTCTCAGAATGGTGTGTTGACACCTCCTACATTAAATTCATTCAAATTTCAAAAAAATCACACATTATTGAAAATATATACACCAAAATAAATATACAAACTGCAACACCCTCAGTAGACCAACATGAAACTAAATCACGCCACTGATCCAGGAGTACACCTCTAGGGAATTTTTCCAGAATGTCTAGGGCACCCATATTTGGTACCTAGTGGTCCCTCTTGACTTTGCCTTTATAGTCTTTCCACATCTTATGGAATTTTCTCATACACACTGGCTGAAACTCATCAGGACATAATTTTAAATTTTTCTATTAAAGAAAAAAATCACATATGTTATTGTTTTTTATACATAGAGAATAAAGTAAAATGGTCTTCTTACCTGATCCTCCCTCCAAAGACGATCTAATGTGTCCTGAGGGATAGAAGCCCAGTCACGCGTGGTCAATGGAAATCGATGTGGGTCATGTATGATATGACCCAGTTGATGAATAAATGTAGGGGAATTCTGTCTCACAGGATGAAATACCTCATCAAATGAAACATCAAAAGTCATGTCAGAATTCCATGATAATATGCCACGACCAGGGCCTCTCTTGTGAGAGGAAGAAGCAGTCAAGTCTGATCCTATTGAAAAAAAATTTATATATAAGTTAACAGATGTTATAAATATATATATATATGTGTTTATAAATTACATAAAAAATAGATACAATGACATTCAAACATACCTAGACCCTGAGACGTAGATGCCTCAGATGGATGATGTGGATCTACTGCCTCTTCTCCTGACATGCCTGCAATCGTGGAAACCATTAGTAAGGGGACTATCCAAAGTGTCCAAATGATAAATTGGATTGTTTTTCAAAAAATCAAACTTGTACAGTTGTCAATCAAACAAAAAGGGATTGAATAATTAGTTGTGAATGAATTTTAAAAAATCAAAAAGTAAACAAAATAGATATACAAATTATGTACAAAACCAATCAATGCATAGACAAATTTCAAATTGAATTAATAAAAATTCAAGCAGCACATGAACCAAATGAATAATACCTCAATGGGAAGATACACCGACAATAACATCAATATAACATGAGTTAAATAACCCTAAATATTTATCACTAAATAAACATCCAAAAGTGAGGATTAAAACTTACAAGGATTTATAAAATGGTTAGATAATTTATGATATCTTAGGCTGAATAGCAGGAAAACAATTATACCTTTCATTAAGCATGAAAATCGACCGTTTCTCCTTCAAAAGCCACTCTGACCCAATAAATATCTTCTTCACGTTGAACTATGGTATGTTGATCAAGTTGTTGGGAAACAAAAGGAACAGTCTCAGGTTCATCTTGTTCAAATACAAACACTCCTCACTGAGACATTTTGAAAACAACTTGCCAACTTAGATTCTAAGGAAAAGTAATGAAGAATATTTGTTCTACTTGTGATGTCAAAATTAAAGGTTCATTATCAACTCGTTCATTTCTGTATAACATATAGTTAAAATTCACCAATGAAAACTGATATTGATTGACTTTACATCCATGCACTGGATCAACCCAATTACACTTTAACAATATGTACTTCAACTCATGTGTGTATACAACTTCAATGATATCTATCAATTGACCATAGTAATAACCAGAATCGACAAATGGAAAACCGATGCCACTGTTTTGTGTTGATAATTTGTCTTCAACATATTTAATGTGAAATCGAAAACCATTAGCATCTATAGATTTATAAAAATGAGCCGTTATAGATGGACCCTCATCCAGTTGGATAAATTCTTCAGTTAGCATGGGGTCCCCTAACTCCCCCAGCTTATGAACCTACATAATTCATAGAATTCAATAATGATATATGCAGAAAGAAATTAGTATAATACTTCACTCATAATGAAAATCAATTTATACGTACATAATCTTTGAACCAATCATGAAATGATGCATAATGAGATTGTTGAATTTGTAACTCAGTCGCACGATACATCTCTTCTTTTATATCATTAATGTGTTTCCTGAAAATGATAACACGGTGTTTAAATGATCAACTTATGCAAACAAAACATGTAAAAGTTAAAGAATAAAAGTGATAAGATACTTACTGCAATAATGGAGAAACTGAGGGAGTATTGAACAAGATATATCGATGCTCTTGTATCCACTCGATGTTGTCCATATCATATTTGGTTCCTTCTCCAACTGGACCATCATGAATCCGAGAGGGCTTATCTAATTTTGTTTCAACATCCGTAAGATATT
The DNA here is from genome assembly GCA_963277665.1 of Viscum album. Lineage (NCBI taxonomy): Eukaryota > Viridiplantae > Streptophyta > Magnoliopsida > Santalales > Viscaceae > Viscum > Viscum album. Next base: position 2,015,973,232 of record OY728157.1, read on the forward strand.
CTACACAAAAAGTATTACACTCATCCATAAAATAACCATTGGCTATTGATTCCTCCGGATGAGCTCTGTTGCGTACAAATCGTTTCAATGTACTCAAATACCGCTCAATAGGATACATCCACCTGAATTGCACTGGACCAGCAGTCATTACTTCATCAGTTAGGTGCACTGTCAAGTGGACCATAACATCGAAAAATGAGGGGGGAAATAGTTTCTCAAAGTGAAAAATCATAAGTACAATTCGGTCCTGTAAACTTTTTAAATCACCCATTCGTTGATTTCTTAAACAAAGCTGTCTAAAAAATTACTCATCTCAATCAATGTCTGAACAACATTGGGGGATAAACAATCACAAATTGTGATTGGAATAAACTGCTGAAGTAGTATGTGATTGTAATGACTTTTCAACCCTTTCAATGTCTTTCTCGTCAGATTTACACACTTTAAAATATTATAAGAGTAACCATTAGGCACCTTGAGCATATTCAAAATGGAAAGAAATGTCTCGTTCTCCTTTTTAGTCATCGTATACTATAGAGCGGGAATATATTCCTTGTTTCCCTCAGCTAAATTTAAATGCAACTGTTTCCTTAAACCCATTTATTCCAAATCACGGCGTGCATTAACATGGTCCTTTGATTTTCCACTAACACCTAAAATGGTCCACAATATGTTATCACAAACATTTTTTTCAATGTGCATGACATCCAAATTATGCCTCAGCATGTTAGTTTTCCAATACGGAAGACTATAAAAAATACTTTTCTTTTTCCAATTGTGACTGCACTGCCTACCCGCAGCATGAATATTACGTACCGAAGGATCCACCAAATTGTGAATTTCATATATTGTGCAGATGTTTTCTTCCTCAATCAGTAATAACATTTCGACTCCTGTCATGATCTTTGGTACTGGTTTGAACTCTCTAGAACTATCAAATGCCACTCTGTCCTTTCTGAACCTGTGCTGAGGGGGGAGAAAACATATGTGACCCATGTATGCCCATTTTTTGGAATGCTTAAGCCATACAGATTTTTTACTTTTGTTGCAACAAGGGCAAGAAAATCCCCCTTTCGTACTCTAGCCTGATAAATTTTCATAAGCTGGGAAGTCATTGATTTTCCAAAATAAAGCATCCTGCAATTTGAAAATTTCATTCGTTTCATAGTTATAAGTCATCAAACCATCACCCCAAAATTCATTCAACTCATCAATCAATGGCTGAAGGTAAACATCAATCTTATCCCCTGGACTTTTAGGTCCATAAATAAGAGTGGAAAGTAATATAAATTGTTTCTTCATACAAATCCACAGAGGAAGATTATACGGAACCAACACCACGGGCCATGTGCTATGGGTTGCACCATCCATAGACTTGAATGGATTGAAACCATATGCTGCCAATCCCAATCGGACATTACGAACATCTTTAGAAAAGTTGGGATGTCTCTTATCAAAATCCTTCCATGCATGAGAGTCTGTCAGGTGGGTTAACATATCACTTTCATGAACTCTTTATGCATTCCATCTCATTAAATTAGAAACTTTAGATGACATAAAAAATCTTTTCAACCTCGGTTTAAGGGGAAAGTAACACATTTGCTTTACGGCAATCGGTTTCCCCTGTATCGCAGTCTGACTTTGATGAGTCTGATTTCCTCTGTTCTCTATCCACCTAGAAGCACCACAAACCGTACAAATATCCAAATGGGAAGTTTCCTTTCTAAACAACATACAGTTTTTTACACATGCATCTATGGTATCATATGTAAAACCTATGTTCTCTGTCAACTTACGAGCCTGGTAATACGACTCGAGAATCTTAGCATCGACAGGAAGAACCTTTTTCAATAACACCAACAACAGGTCGAATGATGTGTCTGACCAATGATTCAAAGTATTCAAATGAAACAACTCCATGATAAATGAAAATTTATTGTAAGAAGTACATCCAGGATATAATTCTGTTTTTGCATCATCAAGTGCTTCATAAAACCTCCTCGAATCACGATCTGCACTAGAGCGAAGATTTATCTCACCGGTCTCAAGATTCTGGATATCAATGCCTTCAGGATCCCACCCATGTACCACTTCAGTAAGCATTTAATGCATTGGATCATTCATCCTTGCATCAAAATCCATCTGAACTGCATCCGTATTTTGACAATGAACATATTCTTCTCCATGACAAGTCCAAATCTTATAATTTTTTTGAAATACATTAAAGAATAGGTGCTCCCTCACAGTATCTCGTGTGAATTGATATCTGTTAGCACATTTTCTACATGGATAACTAATATAGTCACTTTCAAATTCTCTAGTAAAGTCAATAAATTACATAATGCCATTGAAATATTCTCTATACGTTCGATTTGGAAGATCAATCCAACTCTTATCCATAATAAGATCCCTATAACAAACATTTACACAAGACTTATTACATTTTCATTTTTCATATCAAATATATTTAAAATAAATACGAATTAATTGCTTGTAAACCATTTATAAAATAATAATGTAAGTGAAATACCATGTCATACCTGATTTCGCTACAAACTTGGAAGGGATGGGAGCCGAAGGCGGTGCTGCGAGGGAGAGGAGAGGCTGCAGAGGGGAGCCGGAGTCGGAGGCGATGTGGTGAGGGAGGGGACGGGCAGCAATGGTGATGGGGAGCCGGAGGAGAGGAGGCGGTGAGGTGGTGATGGTTCAGTGAGGGTGGGACAACAAGGGAGGGGACCGAGGATAGGGTAGCTGGAGTGGATGGGTGGCAGCGGTGAGGGGATGAGTAGCGGTCGTGCGGGGAGGGAGGGGACCGGTCGGTGATGGTGCGGCAAGGGAGAGGATGGTGAGGGAGGGGATGGGCGGTGGTGGTGCGGTGAGGGAGGGGACGAAGATGGAGGGGACGGGGGTTGGTGGGGTGCGGGGGGGGAGGGTCGAGGGGGAGGAGGGCCGAGGGTGGAGGGCGGAGGGCAGAGGGGTCAGAGGATGAAGGGGATGGAGGCCGAAGGTGGGTGGCGGGAGGCCAGAGGGTAGAGGGAGGCCAGAGGGCTGCCGGAGGGCTGCCAGAGGGCTGCCGGAGGCGAGTGACGGGAGGCTCGAGGGCAAAGGGAGGCCGGAGGGCGGCCGTAGGGTAGCCGCAGGGCGGAGGGTGGCTAGAGCTGAAGGGTAGAGGCGGAGGAAGCCCAGAGGAGATGGAGGGAAGGGCGGAGGGCGGTCAGAGGGAAGACGGTGGAGGGCGGAGGCCGACAGGGCGACGGGGGACGGTGGCGATGGATGGCGCGCGGTGACGGGGAAGGGCGCGCGGTGACGGGGGAAGGCGGCGAGGGAGGTAGCACGGTGACGGGGGAGGGCACATGGCGAGGCGGGGAAGGAGGAGGTTTCGGGGGGGTGTCGAAGTGGCGAGGTGAGAAGAGGGAGATGAGGGTTCAGGGGGGCACCGAATCCCCCCTTTTTTTGGGAAAACCTAGCGACCGCCATTGGCAGTCGCTATAGGTAAGGGGGCTCCAAAGCCCATTTTTCTAGTAGTGTAGCGTATTTGATGAATTAGTGGTGTGATAAGGGTACCAATGCCTCATTTTTATGGATCCATGTCCTTCTTAATAGAACATTGAAAGTTGTATCTTGGTGAAATACCATGAATTCAGAGTTGAATTTAAATTCCCTAGAAATGTATCTAATTTTGATCCTCTCATGTGTCTTTTTCTCACTCTTATCGTATCCTTTGATTTCTAGTTTCGAAGGGGAAAGATAGAATTTTCTATAACCCAGATGGAAGAGTGTTTGGGACAGAATGAGATTAATTTTTGAGTTTTTATTGATAATATATCAATACAAATAAATGTCACCGAGTTTTCTAGATATGTAAAAGGTCCCAATGATTCCTTGTATGGTAGTCCCCCAATCCTATTATTTGAATTATATAGTGGTGTGGAATTCAGTAGAAATGGTCTATTTACGATATACCTCATCCATAATGACTTATTCTTTAAAATATTAATGTCTTAGTATGGACTTAATAAGGTATTATCATTGATCTATTAAAAGTTTAATTGAATTTGGGATAGATATTTTAGCTGGAATAATGGAGAACTACTTAGAAATTACATATTTTTAGGCTAGAGGCTTATGTTTTCCACTATAGGGCTTCTCTATGAATAGATTCTTAGAGGAAGTGATTTCCTTTTCCAATAGTTCATTTTCTCGATCGAGATTTTGGGATGCTTTCATAGCATGTGGCTTGTCTAGAGATGAACTTCCAGTATTTGAACACTCTTCAAACAATTTCACTTTCTCCAATCATCCTTCTAATGTAATTAGATCTGATAAGGATCTTGATGGTGGATAAGTAAATCCTCGGCCTTTTTTATCTCCCCAGAGTGATTTCCTATGGGGTTTGATGGCATATATAGTTTTAGTGGAGATGTTTCATGAACCCGATGTTCTATGTCAGCCATGTTTTCCATGACATTCTTAACATCAATGTCCTCTTTTACATCTACCATGATTGTGGGTGGAGAAATTTAGTTTGTATGTATATTATTCATTAGATAAGGGGTTTTTAGGTGTGTAATGTTGACATATCACTATTGTGACCCTTAATCTAATGAGGATTTTTTTAGTGGGGAATTTCACATTGAAACATTTTATGGGATGGTGCATGTCCTCCCAATGATGGAGGCAATAAATCTGCTAGGGTTTGGACCATCTTAGGTATCGATAAATATCCTTCCACCTATAACTTTTACTTTTTGTTTTATGATCATAATGACTCTTAGGGGATTATGATAATGAAATTATCATCCATAATATTATAGGATGATCTAAGGTCATAACAGGTTGGATCAGTTGGTCCCTGAGGATGTAATGTGCATGTATGACTGATTTCAAGGTCATTCAGTAATTAAACGTCAGCACATCCTTATAAAAAAACTTCTACCATTATACTAATTCTTATAATGGAGAATCATAAATATGGTTCACCTATATAGAAGGTTTTTTCCAATATGACTTTATCATACTCAATGATCTTATGAAGTATATCCTTGAAAATTAAACACTGATGAATATTATATCCCAAAATCTGATATAACAGACAGTAGTCAAGGAAATTAGTGAGACCAATTTCATAAAGTTTCCTAGATTCTGGAAACTTTAAAATATTATTTTCCATGTCAGTGATGAATCTCCATCATACGTACTCCTTCTAGAATGAATAAAATTTAATATTTTTTTATTCAAATAGTGATCACTTATATTCCTTTCCTCACTGAATAATGAGGACATGAAATTTATTGTCTTTGTTTCTCGGGGTGATTTATTACAATGTATTATGTGGAATTGGGTGTCAAGTTTTGTTTCAAGGATGGATTAAGAATAAAAGTTATTTTTTTTTCTTTTTTGAAACTTTTTACTTAAGGTAATGGCATTAGTCATGACTTTAACTTTGATCACATGATAGAATCCATCAATATTTGTGCAACCACAATAAAATCTTGGAATACTCCATGGTACTTTAATGGGATCAAAAGTGGCTACAAATCCTCATGGAGATTTTAAATACAGACCTTCAGTAACTACTCCAATAATATTTTCATGTTTAATGAATAGGTAAAATCCTTACAATTAGAAATGAAGTCTATTGATCTATCATTTTCTTGATTTTTATAGCTATAAAGTTCAAGGACGGTTATTTCATTCTGTTTAAAGATGAACTAGTAAAGTAATTTTTTTGCATAGATCCTCCCAGTTATCATTATACCCTAATGAAAAATTACTATACTGGATTAATTTTGGTCCCTCTAGGGTCTGAACAAAGAACATTAGTTTTACCACCTATTTTTTTTCCAACATTCCCATCATTGATACATTCCAAGATAAAAAATGTGTTAAGTGCTAATAAGGATCACCAATACCATTGAAAATAGGGAAGTTTGGAATCCCAAAATTAGGTAGATGATATGTATATTCCATGAAATAATGGTACAGTTTCCTCTATGACCACACCAGTGAACATCACCCTTCCTTGGACTTCATTCAAGTACTTAGGGACTCTATTAAATAAATAAATTATAGTATTATCATCACCTAAGCTAGCACCCCAGTGAAAGTAGTGGTTAAAGACTAGTATAATTATATTTCCCTTCTTTTTTGTAACGAATAGCCAGTTTGATCCATACTGGAGTAACCTACATGAAATGGTGGAATCAATTTTCATGGTAGGAGGAAGTCCTAATACTCCCCAATAATTATGTATAGATAAATTTTTGGCCTACACTTGAACCCGTCCAGGTAGCTAAACATTTCCCTTACTATAAGTGTGGTCCCCTATGTTGGGATATGTTCTGGAGGGGATATGCTTACCTCTTTATGATAATTTTACTCAATGGAAATATTTACCTTGAGTAGCGTGGTGTTGAGCTGCCTTAGTTACTCCAACTCATCTTTGTATAGAGTGGACTTTTCCTTAATAGAAAGGTCTTTTAATTCCTCAAGTGGTTGGTGGGTTATTTATATAACCATGAATTTTAATTTTAATTTGGATGAATCACATAAAGGGTGAATAAATTGGGTATTTAGTGGATCCCATAAGATCAGAGACTACCTCTAATTTATGTGCATGCATGTCTTCTCAGTTAGCACAAACCATGTTTTGGGCAGACATCTACTTATAACGTCCTTTCATTCTAGGGACATGCTCATAATAATTAACAAAACTAAAATTAATGATGTTCACTTAGTATTGAGGGGATTCTTTGTCCTTCAAAGATATTTCATTGGGTGGATTATGATTCTACTTAAAATTTTCCTTCCTAGTAAACCACTTTGACTTAAAAAACTGTGAGACTTTAGATATCAACCTTTTTGGATGGTGAATTTAAGATATTCACTCATGAAATTAATTAATTTTTCCTTTAACTATATGGATGAAACACATAATTGGAAGAATTGTGAGGAATTTATTTCTTATAGGTATTCCCCTAGCCTGTAGATGATCAATTTAACTAGAGGGGGATAAGAAGATGATATAAATTTCCCCTGAACTATAGTTTGGGGTTAACTTTATTCTTCCTGCATCTTATCTTGGATTCAGTATATCTTTGATGGCCTAAGGAAATGGGTGGTAGTAAATAATCCCTTATCCCTATGGGCTAGGGTATGGTCATATACTACCGTGGAAGTAGAGTCCATCATAGCCTTCTGAATTTTTTAGGCCTTTAGTTGTGAATGTGTTAAATATAGTATCTTTTATAGGTGTGAGTCACTCACCACTGAGAGTTATTATGTGGCTACAGTATTTTCTTGTCATAGATGAGATACCCACTCAACTATCCTATCTATTTGATGTAAGATACTATTCATAACTTATTCCTACTAAGTACACTGCTTCTAGCCCTTAGGGATGGAAGTGCATCTCTCGACAGACCAAATATCATATATGGATCTTGTATATAAAATTTTTCCAAAAGAAATGACATTACACATTTTGTTCCATAAAAATTGGATTTTCCAAGGAATGGGGTGAAGTTTGGGGCTTTATGTTTTCCCCATCCCCTAATCTTAAAATTTAATGAGACATTTTTGATAATATAGAAGAGTTCCTTTATGCTAATAAATAATTATTATCTGAGATATTTTCATTATATTCATAACCATGAATATTGGGTGGTTGAGAGAGATGATAGATCAATTTAGTGGTAGATATTTCTTATTGACTCGATATGTTCAACGTACTCCCCATAAGATGAGTAATTTTCCTTCTTTGGGGAATATTTTCCCACAAATTCTAGCATTGATTATATATATACTCATATTTCAATTATTTTTTGATTTCATTTTTTGTAGTACCTTTGGGCCATCCCATAGCTGATATATTACCCTCTTATAGTTATTTATTCATAATCATGATATGTTCCACATCCTAAGTGAGAAATTATTTGACCTTATCTAACTAAAAATGATGTTTTTTTATCTCCTAAGAAAAGATAATGTGGTCACCCTGAATCTTATCTATTGTTTCAAAGGATAAATCATCTGAAGGTGGCTAAGAAAAAGATCACTACCTCAAGATATATCTTGGTTGAGATGAAATATCCCTAGTAAGTGATGAAGTGATTGATGTAGGCAGATCCAACCTCTCAAGAACCTCTTGATATTAGGTTTCTCTTAGAGTATCTTTGGTAATGATAGGATCTTCTTACAAGAGTTATACACCACTATAAAGAGTACCTCCATAGTGAATTCCATAGGAAGGACTTCCATAAACATTTTCATATATTCCATCATGAGAAAGTCTTCCATCCTATCTTGATTCCTAGATAAAGATAGGACCTCTTCAATATATTCCCCAGGGAGATCCTTCAATGTGTAAAATATAGTTTCTATGAGGGGGACCTTCATAGACACTATTATGTAATGAATTGGAAATAGGAGTACCTTATTACTAATTTATCTTCTGGCTATGAGATGTATTGTTTTGGCTTACACCATGGGAAATATTCCCATGATCAATATTCATGATTCCATGCGAAGTACCTCCTTGTAAGACACTCTGAGGAGTACCTCCAAAGATGTTAATGGTGATATCTCTATGAGGATCTTCACAACTAAAACTACGTCCTCTTTCTTATGATGAGTCATAAGATTCTTGGAACACTATAGAAATACATTAAAGAGCCTCAAGAAAAATAGTTTTGATTTGGGTAGAGTTATGGTTCTACTCTCAGGTTATGTGTTTCCCTCTTTGAGACTCCCGCTTTTAAATTATCCATAGGCCTATTAGGTTCGTACACTATGAATAATGAGATTCACATGTGGGAGTCCTCCTAAGACACTCCCATGATTCATTCAAAATAATCCTATGGATTTTTTATATTGTGAAAGGATATGATACTACCTCTTTCTTTCCATTATAATATGTTAGTGGATTTCTTTAAAACATGCAGTAATATTATCTTTCCTATAAGTTATTGTCAGAATATATCGACACCCTTATTTGAACTAAAGAGCATTAATATGAACCTTTCCCTAATAAATTTTTGGACTGTGTTGGGGGTCCTGTGGTGTTGGAATGAATATAATTATACCCTAAATTAGATTCAAGGATATTCTAATGAACTCCAATATAAATGGGAATATAGGCTTAATCCTATTTTTTAATCTCTGTTTAAATATGTTGACAATCCTCCATGGTAGAGAGAATATGTTCTATTATTGAGTATCATCTAGAGTATGTGGATGAAAATCTATAATTATGGGGTCTATAATATGATAATTCCCTCTATTTACTGTTAGTATATGTTGAAGGTGATCCACTACTACCGATTCTATGATTTGTTGTCACTACTGTGAAATATAGGCAATCTTATAAGCCTCCCCTTTCATTTTCACCAAGATATGTTAACTATATTACACTATTGGCATAGGAATGTGACCCTGATCTTCAATAATAATTGGGAATTGGGCCCATTTTTATCCTCTGATTTCCATCTACATATGTCGGTGTACATCACATGTGGGAGCAGGAGTATGATATTTTCCCTTAGTGGATACTAGAATATGTTAACATGGTTCCTTCAGTACTATCTTGGTATGCTTGTAAACTTTTTCAACATTATGAAAGATATGAACACCCCTAAAATATCTATCAATATTTTCTAATAATATCATTTATAGGGAATATGAATATTTCCATGTTCTTAGTGATAATGGGTTAGCTTCCTTTGGAAGGATCCACCATTGGGAATCTTATCTTAGGTGGTCAGGGTCGAGATTTCATGGGTGTTTTCCTCAATATATTTCTTATTAGTTTAATTATCTTAGCACTAGTGGAATTAGTGGTTTGTAAGATTCCTTTTATCTGAATCCTGAGCTATGTTGAGTTCATGATTGTCCTTTTCTTCCACCTACCAATAGTAAGGAGGTACTTGTTTTCATGCTTAGAGAAGGGACTCCTAAAATGGTTCCAAGTAGTAATAATTATCACTTTATTTATTATTTTATTACCCTTTAAGTGAGGGGATAATCAACTCTTAATAAACTGGAGGATCTCTTGTGCCACCTCTAGGGTGGGGATAGCACTATTAAGGCAGAACTCTATCACCAAAGTATTGGTGACCTATTTTTGGAGTCATTGTGTTGAGGATAGTTTCCTCTTTACAATATGGTCCAAATACTTAATGGTAGTTATAGGATATATTTTATCTTTAATGATGTCATGTTTATATTGAACAAATTTCATAAAAGGTTTGTAAATCACCTAAAGGAGATCAACAAATATGAACAAGAAAACATGCTAATGTAGTATCATAGGTAATCAGCATGTACGGTCAATAACTTTTATGGGTAAAGGATTAATTTAAGGTTTACCATTTTACTCCCAAAGTAAAATATGATGTATTCTTAGTTTTATCCTTTTTGGGTCATTGTGGACCAAATTTTCAAAGGAAGGTGGTCCCTAGGACTTTTCTGGTGATGCTTGGGAATGTGTGTTGGTTAAGAGGATGTGAGGTCGGGCTCATCAAAACCTTTAGGGGGAGTTATTTCCAACTATATAAATCTATTATATATTAAATATATGTTTATGAATCCTTAAAAAATATCAGTGTGGGTGTAATGACCCGAACTATTATAAATATAATTCCCATTTTGATTTAATTAAATGCCTAATTATATAATATAGTTATAGAAAACAGATGCACTTATTTTGTTTTATTATATAAAATTGGATTTAAAAGACTAATAAGTATCATTACCATTGATAATATAGCTGTTGAATAGTGATCATAGGATTATTATAAATATAGGGCTTTAACAAATCCAATTGACACAAAAAAAGGAAGTGATGGCCTCATCCAATAGGTTTATACATGATAAGTCCCATTTATCGGAGCTTTCGGGGGAGATAGAATCGTGAGGATTTTCCCTTAACCAAGCCCAAGATAATATCAAACAACTTAATCGTGATCAAAACCAATTATGGGATAATCTTAATCTCATTGAGATCACGGCCCAAACCATGTACACCGAACCACCTCATGAAAGTCTCACTATCACACATCTTACTCTTTGGGAGTTTAATGGTGTATTAAAGGGATACGTATCAAGGACATAGAATTATGAGTATGTATATTATTCTATATAGAATAATGAATATATTTTTATCCTATTATAGTTACTTTATAAAATATTTTCATTTCAATATAATAAAACAAAAATAGTATTTTTGGGTAATATTCAAATTCAATTAAGGAATTTTATTTTCCGAATTAATTTATTTTTGTAAATAAATAATATTTTATTAAAATATTATGATAAAATAATTTTTATTAAATATAAATGATCATATATTTTTTGTGATGTCAAATGTATTTCTTATAAGGGTTTGAAAATTATTAGTCAAAAAACCTAGCATTTCTTAATAAATATCGATTTTATTTTAAAATGAAAAATTAAAATATTTAGAAAAATATTTAGATAAAATGAATAATTTTTTAGAATCAGAACATTTTAATTATCCAATGGTGAATTTTTTATAATTTTCATAGACAGCTGAATTTTTGGGTAAAAATTAAATACAGTATAAATATACTTTGTGTATTATGACATCATTGTAACGCCCTGACCCCAGAAGCCCAGAGTTGGTGTATTATTACGTACCATTGGAATGATCACAAAAGATCAAGTCTTGAAAGTCTGATTAGTTTAGTAGCCTTGGAAGTACTAGATACATTCATAAGGTTTACATTACATCATAAAATGGAAAACTACAATAACATTGTTTCCACAGACAACACTGAGATCCCATAGACTATCCCTGTAGGTCAGTCATAATATACTTATTCGCATCCTGGGAAAAATAAAACATCTAAAGGGGTGAGCTCAGATGCTAAGTAAGGATAACAATAAAGTGGAAACTTTCATAAATAAATATAAATATTTAAGGTAATGTATAAGACTAAAACCAAAGCCTTTTAAACTTGAACTTCAGCATAATATGGAAAAGATAAAATCAAATAATTACATTTACTTATTCACATGGATATTCTACTAGTAAAATAATCACATAAAATATCAATACCACTTTCATAATGAAGGAATGCATAATGCCAGACTTTATAACCACATAGTCAAAGCCTTATTCCAAGACTACAAATAAGATTTTGTCAAGACCTTGTGCTAAGACACTAGTTTGTCTCATGAGACCTACTGATGCATCGAGGAGCTATAGCGAGCTCCACCCATCAATTACTAAGTCCAATACATTCCTCATATGAAATGGGTGAAACATAATCTAAACATTCGTATTAAAACAAACATAGGAAATGACAATACTTTAACCACAATCTATGAATGGCATAAAAATAGCACATCCACAGTCAAACATAACTCATTCAATGCAATATATAATATTGTATTATAATATATTAACCTCAATCAATAATAATAAAGGATATTGATATAGATGAAAATAATAATCAAGACTATATGAGAAAAATATCCCCCTTTTTCTTGAAAACATTTAAAAGTCTCACTATTTATAAAGAAGTCGTTTAAAATAGATTTTTGAATCAAAGTGTCCCATACCACTTTGAAACTTTTAAAAGGAATTTTAATTTTAAAACATTCATGTCTATATAAAAAAATCCTTAAAACCATTTTTAAAACATGGACATTAATGAGAAATTTTTAGAAGAATAAATCCTTAAAACATTTAAAACTATATTTTTGTTAGAGTTCCTAAAAAAATGATAGATGCTTGAATACAAATAATTGAGGTAATAAAAAAATTAAAATATCATGAGAATAAATGGATTCATGGTATATTATGTCAAAGTATAGTATATACCCCAAATAAAAGTGAATTGGCGCATAACAATAAAGAAGTCTCAATGGAATAAACGTTGAGATGAATTCCTTTATAAAGATCGTATCCTTTGGTTAAGGATAAATCAATGGAATAATTATGTGTGAAAAATATATATATACACTCAATATGATTGGATATTCATTGTAAATCAATCAGAGGATATTCACACATATTCTTGTAAAAACAATACCAATGACATGGATGTTTAACTCAATGAATAGAAATTGAGTTAAAATTACTCTTATCAAGTTTATACCGATGACTTGAGAATTTATCGATGGAGTGATTATGTGTATCAAAAGTATATCCACACAAAGGATAGTGTAAATTACTAAATAAGTAAATAAATAGTTGTTTCACACATAATCTTGGAGTAATGTAATCAATGAAGTTTGTGTAAAACCGAATGAGTGGAAATTGAAATTTGAAATTCACTTACCGATTTGATAACATACGAAGCATACACCCCATGAAAGAAGGATAATCCAATGATGATTTAAATACCCATAAATTAATGTATATTGAGAAAACCATACAATCATGGGCAGTACATACACCACACAAAAGGTAATAGTGGAAAATATAGCATGAATCTCACGGGAACAAAAGTGAGATGAAAACCCCTTAACTTGTAGTTTACTTGGTCGATGGTATGTTAATATCTTTTATAATGGTTAAATAATTGTTATTAAATTATAAAATAACCATATAAATTAATATTATATCATATATGATCTTCTAATATTGACATTTTAGTATTATCGTTGTTTCGGGTGTTAACTGATTTGTTCTCCTTTATATGCTTGGTTATGTAATCCCTATTAGTTATGGATGGGATGTATCTTATTACTATTCAGAATTATATTAAGTCTCTAAACATTATTTTTAATCATCAAATGAAAACTATTCTTTAATGGATACGATGGGGGATGAATCTCATCGCGTTCGTGGAGACGGTAATCTGTACGTACGCACGAGAGACAATATCTTTATTTTGATATTAAAATCATATATAATTGGATGGTATATAATATATAAATAATCATTATCATGTTATATTTATTATTTACACCAATTATATATCATTATTATACCCATCCATATAATAATCTATTGAATAACAACTACACCACGACGTGGAGACGGTAAGCTGTACGTACGCACATATGGTGACATGTCATTCAAAAGAAGGATAGAATAACGAATATGGTTGTACCATATTTATAATAACATCACATTATATAGAATATACTGGAGTTATTATTTTATAATGGAAACAACAAATAAATAGAAAGTGGAAGAAGAAAGGAACTTGAAAGATGTGATGAAATATTTACCTCTTCTTCGGGTTATTCCTTTTGATTTGATAAAAAGGGCTTCTTAGGATTGCTTTATGACTGAAGTAAGGCCTATATGATGAATGTATAAGAGTTTTGAGGATATTTTATCAGGTTTTGGGCTAGCCTAATGTCTTTGAAGGTGTGAATTAGAGAGAAGGGGGAGTTCCCTTTTATAAGAGGTGTGAGGGGAACCTTAGGAAACACTAGAAATATTATTTTATAATAAAATATTTTTAGGTTTATAATGGATCAAAATAAACTATATAAATTATAAGGTGGTTATGGGTCTAAAACCACTCAAACAAAAGGTTTTAGACAGGTTTGGGTCACTATATTAACTTTATCTTTTAGATTTAACTATTACTTAAATAGTTTGACATTTACCATGTCTCTTTGTATTTTTATATTATATGGTTAATAAACTTACAATAACTTCCAAGAGAACCCCAAGTTGTTAATTAATGATAAAACTATCATTATATAAGTATTTTGGCCGAACCTTATATTTTTAGAAATATAATATCAATTAATAATATAATATTTGTTTTAAAAACTCTTTTATTTCAATTTTGAAACTATTTGGTATTTTGTTTTTTATAAATTTATAAAAACATTACTACTTCGAAAAAAATCATATAAAAAACCCTAACATGTCATATTAACCATTAAAATTAGTTTAATTCATAAAAAGTCTCAAATTACATTTATTTGGATATTTATAATATCAATTAGTTTAATATTTCATTAATTAGGTAATTACTATATCATCATTGTGTCATAAATAAATTTAATTATTTAATGTATAAAAATTATAAATAAAATACCATTATGTAGAAAATATTTTTATCTTTCTAATGAATATTTATAGTCAAATTTATCTTATGTGTAACCCTATATTAAAAATGTTTTAGTTATAAAACTTTGAATTTAACATTTTTAACTCTTCTTTGAATTAAATAATAATAAATGTCTTATTATAATACAAGTGTACCTGAAGGATCATATGTTATTCCTAAGGTTGTTTTTGGTTGAATTAAACTTATCCAATAGAATTAGGACATGTGTTACGGTAATAATAATATCATTTTTACCCTTAATTACCCTATTTACTTGTAACCGTGGTAAATAAAAGTAAAGAAGTTACTATTCACCAAAAATTATTTTCATCTTATTGAACCACATTTTACTTAATTATATCAACCATGTTTCTTGGAGTTTTGAAATTCAACTCACAGAAGTGGTAAAATAAAGTTTTATGTAAATTTATAAATGCTCCTAGGAGGTGGGTAAAAGACGGTAAAAAGTTCAATAAAAATTTATACATCTAATTTTATTATAAAATGACTCCAATGAATTATATTAAACTTATATAGGTATTATATATCTATTTTTACTTAAAATAAATTTAAATAAAATAAATAATTATTTAAATAAAAAGTCGGTTTTAAACTATAACGCAGTGTTTTTCACTATTCATCAAAAATCGAATGTTTTCAGAAAAATACCAAAAATTTACCCTAAGATAATTTTGATAATATGAATTAAAAAATGAATTCTATTTTAACAAATTCAAAACATATAAGTTTCATTAAATAATTTAAAATTAATTCCTATTGTCAAAACAAAAAAGCGGGTTTTTAAAAAGTAAAAACTATCAAAAGATTGACATGTGTTTATGTAAAATTTTAATGTTAAATTACTTATAATCACCTTCATTGTATTAAATGATAAAAAATAATCTAACTATACTTATAAAACATTCAAATTCATAACTTAACACTATAAATTACTTTGATTAAAAAACAAATTCAACTAAAATTTAGTATTTTTCAGTATTCATCAAAATATAAAAGTTATTAGAAAAGTACCAAAAATTTATCCAAAATAAATTTTTATGTCCCAATTCTAAAGAAGAATTTAATTTCATTAAATTTAATATTTAAAAGTTTCAAATATTGGTTTTAAAAAGGGTTTTCCATTAAAAGGTGTTAAAATTGTATTATTTTTCTTTGAAAAATACTTCTTTTATCTGAAAAAAAATGAATTTGTTCTTATATTATATATAAGAAACACATAATATGGATTCAAAAATTATAAGTATTATATAAAGTACAAAATTTAGTTTATACTATTCATAACAACTTTTGAATGGCTAGTTTGGTAAGTCGTGGTTCTCTCAAACTCGGTGTTGCGTGTAGCAAAAGCTATTGAATTAAAGAAAATAACTTACTATGAAATATTGGGGTGTTACATTCTTCCCCCATTTTGGAAATTGCATCCTCACAATTTTAAAATTGGGCTTGGGAACTTCATTGAAAGTTCCACATCAAAAAAAGATTCAATATAACTATCTCTTTAAAAGAAAGAAAGAGAAGTACAAATGTCACTGAAGATAACCCACACTAGGATTCCATGTAGGAAAACATGGATATGAAAGATAAAATAAGTGTCAAGTTCTAGTGGAGAGTGATAGAAAACATGGTTAGGAGAAATTTAACAACAAGAAAACCACACACTTATGATGAGATAAACTTTTATTAGTTTTCTAGTAGCAAAAGTAAAGGATTACGTTTGTTGTTTTATGTTCCATTTCATAAAGTTGAGGAATTTATTTATGATATTGAATAAGAACATAAAGAGATATACTTACTTTTTAAGTAGAGTAAAATCCTTTAATAAATTTCTACCACTAACTCATCTTTTTTTTTCAAACGATGAGTATTCAAGATGACTTGGTCACACCTGAAGCACTAGAATCAACTTATAGAGAATCACATAATCCACAAAGGATAAACTATATATATTTACCTTATCTTTTGAGATTAACCAAAAACAAAATTTTTAGTACAAGATCAGATTATCCCCAAAAAGGATAATCCTTTAGAGAAAGAAATACTTATCTTAATTTCTAAAATTAAACCAACAATACCCAAATTTCAATAAATACCATTCATTAAACAACCATCCTTAAAATCCATCAATATAATCCAAACTAATATTGAAACCCAAAACATAGAAGAATTTGATTACACAATCTTCCACGTCAAATTGTATTTCCAAATAACGTCGACTACTCTTAAAGTCGCATACTTAAATGTAATTAACCTAATCACATATTCTCTATGATAGGTTAATAATTTCCATAAATAACCCAAATCGCTATAAATTCACAATAAAAACATAGATAAAAATCCACCATTACTTCTCAAATGAAACCCCATGGTATTCTATTTTTCTTAGGCATATAGTATTCCCAACAGAGTGAATGTCTTCCAAAATAACATTTATCACTTAATCCACAAATAATTTTCCTATACTAAGGATATCCATTTGATAATACATAAGATCCCAAATCAACTTATTATTGATCAATAAAATCTCTTAGCTAAAAAGAATTAGTCACACTAACAAGGGACTTCAAGTAGTCCAGTGGTAGGTGATAAATCCCAATCGCACTATGGTTGTGGGTTCGATTCCTACAGCTTTGTCCGATGCGATGGGTTGTCACACGGTCTGCGTGTTTTCCTTTTTCAAAAAAACTATATTTTATAAAATTCTTCAAATTAGATAAATTCCTCAAAATAACTATAACATAATTTCACCACAAATGTTATCTTATACCTCACATTTTCATCCCAAAATTTAATAACATGTAATTGCCTCCAATTCAAGGATAATATAAACCCAAATGGTTATTTATAACTATATCAACAATAGATAACACAATTCTTCCTAAAATAGCATTTTCACATAATAAACTACAGGGTTACACATAAGAGAAAAGTCTTCCCAATTAATCCCATCAACAAAGATAACTAATACTTTTAAACATTTATCCATCCATTTATTTCCACATAGGTTCTTCCTTGACCAAGGGGTTATCCAATAGAATAGGGCATTCACTTGGGTAATTCCCAGGTCCCCTACATTTACGGAAAATGACTGTAAATGGATTCTTGGGATCATTTTTATTTTCTTCCATAGTACCCTTCATTTTTTCTCGGCAATTATTTACTATATGTCCTTCTTTCCCACACATAAAACATTTCTTTGTTCCATTAAGACACTTCCCTAGGTTTCCCCTTCCAAATTTTCTGCATGATATAAATTGAGCTTTCTTTTCTCCATGGTCTCCACTACTGGATCTGTTATCATTCACCGCCTTTATCATCTTTGTTGAGTCTGGGAGTTGGTTAATATATATGTTGTTGATTATATTTTTGGAAAACAGATTCAACATGAACACAATATCTTTTACGCCTTTCAACATTCCATTTCATTGCTCATTTCCTCTGTTGTTCTCACCTTGTACATCATGTTCAATGTTACTATGACTTCCTTGGAATCCAGCCATTGACTAAAACAAGAAAGCATTGTGTGATTCGTAAAATCATTTAGAGAATATCATAACACCTTATTTTCAATATAAAACACCTTAGGATTAATGACAGTTATTTATTCTCATATAATATTAAAATCCTTCAAATTAGTTTGTAAAGAAAATGTGAATTATTTTAAGCATATCCCCTAAGAGTGTCATAACCAAGAGTGCAGCAAGGCCCGTTGTCGTGTACCAAGATACCCCGGGTCAAGCCCGAAACTCCTTATTGGAGTTTTCACTCCTAGGTACATCTATGTCAGAGCCTCCTCTAGGTGCTCATATCCAGACAGGGATGTATTTTTTAGAAAACCCACATAATCTCTACAATACCAAAATTATAGGAAGCTCTTCTATACTAATCCTTAAATTCTATCTTAGGGTAATGTGCCCTATTAATAGTTTATCTAAATCTAGATTCCAAGCTTTGTACTAAAATTCATCTGATAACAACTGTAACGCCCCAACCCCAGAAGCCCAGATTCGGTGCATTATTACATATCATTGTAATGATAAAAAAATATCAAGTCTCAAAAGATTGATTAGTTTAGTATCCTTGGAAGTACTAGATACATTCATAAGGTTTACAGTACATCATAAAATGAAAAACTACAACAACATTGTCTCCATAGAAAACATTGAGATCTCATAGACTATCCCTATAGGTCAGTCATAATATACTTCTTCACATCCTGGGAAAAATAAAACATAGAAAGGGGTGATTTAGGATGCTAAGTAAGGAAAACAATAAAGTGGAAACTTTCATAAATAATCATAAACATTTAAGGCAATGTATAAGACTAAAACAAAAGACTTTTAAACTTGAACTTCAGCATAATATGGAAAAGATAAAATCAAATAATTCCATTTACTTATTCACATGGATATTCTACTAGTCGACTAATCACATGCAATATCATTAGCCACTTTCATAATGATGGAATGCATAATTCCAGACTTCATAACCACATAGTCAAGTCCTTGTGCCAAGACTAAAAATTACACTTTATCAAGGCCTTGTGCCAAGACACTAGTTTGTCTCATGAGACCTATCGATGCATTGAGGAGTTATAGCAGGCTTCACCCGTCACTTACTAAGTCCAATGCATTCCTCATACGAAATGGGTGAAACATAATCTAAACATTTGTATTAAAACTAGCATACAAAAAGTCAATAATTTAACCACAATCCATGAATGGCATAAAAATATCACATCCACTGTCAAAAATAAATCATTAAATACAATATAAAAGATTTTATTGTAATAGATTAACCTCAATCAATAATAATGAAGGATATTGATATAGATGAAAATAATCATCAAAACTATATGAGATAAATATCCCCCTTTTTCTTGAAAACATTTAAAAGTCTCACTATTTATTAAGAATCCATTTAAAATAGATTTTTGAATCAAAGTGTCCCATACCACTTTGAAACTTTTAAAAGGAATTTTAATTTTAAAACATTCATGTCCATATAAAAAATCCTTAAAACCATTTTTAAAACATGGACATTAATGATAAATTTTAAGAAGAATAAATCCTTAAAACATTTAAAATAATATTTTTGTTAGAGTTCCTAACCAAATGAGAGATGCATGAATAAAAATAACTGAGGTAATAAAAAAATTATAATATTATGAGAATAAAGGTATTCATGATATACTATGTCAAAGTATAGTATATACCCTAAATAAAAGTGAATTGGCGCATAACAACAAAGAAGTCTCAATGGAATGTAAGTTGAGATGAATTCCTTTATAAATATTGTATCCTTAGGTTAAGGATAAATCAATGACATAATTATGTGTGACAAATATAAATACACTCAATATGATTGGATATTAATTGTAAATCAATCAGAGGATATTCACACATATTCTTGTAAAAACAACACCAATGACATGGATGTTTAACTCAATGAATAGAAATTGAGTTAAAATTACTCTTATCAAGTTTATACCGATGACTTGAGAATTTATCAATGGAGTGATTATGTGTATAAAAAGTATATCCACGCAAAGGGGAGTGTAAATTACTACATAATTAAATAAATAGTGGTTTCATACATAATCTTCGATTAATTTAATCAATTAAGTTTGCGTAAAACCGAATGAGTGGAAATTGAAATTTGAAATTACCTTACCGATTTGGTAACATACGAAACATACACCCCATGAAAGAAGGATAATCCAATGATGATATAAATACCCATAAATTAAAGTATATTACACAAACCATACAATCATGGTCAGTACATACACCACACAAAAGGTAATAGTGGCAAATATAGCATGAATCTCACAGGAAGAAAAGTGAGATGAAAACCCCTTACCTTGTACTTTTCCTTGGTAAATGGTACATTAATCTCCTATATAATGGTGAAATAATTTTTATTAAATTATAAAATAAATATATACATTAATATTATATCTTATATGATCTTCTAATTTTGATATTTTAGTATTATCGCCATTTCGGGTGTTAACAGATTCGTTCTCCTTTAAATTCTTGGTTATGTAATACATGTTGGTTATGGATGGGATGTATATTATTAATATTAAGAATTATATTAAGTCATTAAACATTATTTTTAATCATAAAATTAAAATTATTCTTGAATGGATACGATGTGGAATTAATCTCACTGCCTTTGTGGAGATGGTAATCCGTACGTACGCACGAGCGACAATATCATTATTTTGATATTAAAATAATATATAATTGGATGGTATATCATATATAAAGAATAATTATCATTTTATATTTATTATTTACACCAATTATAAATCATTATTATACTCATCCAAATAATAATGTATTGAATAACAACTACACCACGACACGGAGACGGTAAGCCGTACGTACGCACGTATGGTGAAATGTCATTCAAAGGATGGATAGAATATTGAATATTTTTGTACCATATTTATAATAAAATAATATTATATAAAATATACTAGAGTTATTATTTTATAATGGAAATAAAAAAGAAAGATGAAGTGAAAGAATAAAGGAACTTAAAAGAGGTGATGAAATATTTACCTCTTCTTCGGGTTCTTCCTTTTGATTTGATCAAAAGGGATTCTTAGGTTGTCTTTATGACTAAATTAAGGCCTCTATGATGAAGGTAGGAGAGTTTTAAGGATATTTGGGAAGGTTTTGGCCGAGCCTAATGGCTTTGAAGGTGTGAATTATAGATAATGAGGAGTTCCCTTTTATAAGAGGGGTGAGGGGCACCTTAGGAAAATCTAGAAATATTATTTTATAATAAATTACTTTTCGGTTTATAATGGATAAAAAATGAATTATTTAAAATATATAGTGGAAATGAGTCTAAAACCACCCAAAAAATAGGTTTTAGATAGGTTTGGGTCACTATATTAACTTTATCTTTTAGATTTAACTCTTAGTTAAATAGTTTGACATTTACCATGTCTCTTTGTATTTTTATATTATATGGTTAATAAACTTACTATAAACTTCCAAGAGAACCCCAATTGGTTCATTAATGATGCAAATATCCTTATATAAGTCTTTTGGAAAAGACTTAGATTTTTAGAAATAGAATATCAATTAATAATATAATATTTGTTTTAAAAACTCTTTTATGTCAATTTTGACACTATTTGGTATTTTTTTTCTCTAAATTCATAAAAGCATTATTACTTAGAAAAAAATTCATCTAAACAACCCTAAAATGTCCTATTAACCTATAAAATTATTTTAATTCATAAAAAGTCTAAGATTACATTTATTTGGATATTTATAATATCAATTATTTTAATATTTCATTAATTGGGTAATTACTGCATCATCATAGTGTCATAGATAAATTTAATTATTTAATGTATAAAAATTATAGATAAAATACCATTATGTAGGAAATATTTTTATATTTCTAATTAATATTTATAGTCGAATTTCTCTTATGTGTAACCCTGTATTAAAAATGGTTTAGTTATTAAACTTTGAATTTAACACTTTTAACTCTTCTTTGAAGTAAATAATAATAAATGTCCTAATCTAATACAAGTGGACCTAAAGGATCATATTTTATTCCTAAGTTTTGTTTTTGGTAAAATTAAACTTATCTAATAGAATTAAGACATGTGTTAGGGTTATAATAATATCATTTTTACCCTTGATTACCCTATTTAATTTTAACTGTGGTAAATAAAAGTAAAAAGTTACTATTCACCAAAAATTATTTTCATCTTATTGAACCACATTTCACTTACTGATATCAACTGTGTTTCTCCAATTTTTTAAATTCAACTCACATAAGCGGTAAAATTAAGTTTTATGTAAATTTGCAAATGATCCTAGGAGGTGGGTAAAAGACGGTAAAAAGTTCAATAAAATTTTATACATCTAATTTTATTATAAAATGACACCAATAGATTATATTGAACTTATATAGGTATTATATATCTATTTTGACTTAAAATAAATTTATATAAAATAAATGATTATTTAAATAAAAATGTGGTTTTAAACTATAACGCAGTGTTTTTCACTATTCATCAAAAATCAAATGTTTTCAGAAAAATACCAAAAATTTACCCTAAGATTATTTTGATATTCTGAATTTAAAAATGAATTCTTTTTTACCAAATTCAAAACATAATAGTTACATTAATTAATTTAAAATTAATTCCCACTGTCAAAACCGAAAAGAGGGTTTTTATAAAGTGAAAACTATCAAAAGATTGACATGTGATTATGTCAAATCTTAATGTGAAATTACTTATAATAACCTTAATTGTTTTAAATGATAAAAATATAATATAATTGTACTTATAAACCATTAAAATACATAACTTAACACTATAAATTAGTTTGATTAAAAAGTTGTTTTCAACTAAAATTTAGTATTTTTCAGTATTCATCAAAATATAAAATTTATTAGAAAAGTACCATAAATTTATCCAAAATAAATTTTTATGTACCAATTCTAAAGAAGAACTTAATTTTATTAAATTGAATATATAAAAGTTTCAAATATTGTTTTTAAAATGGTTTTTCCATTAAAATGTGGTAAAATTACTTTTTTTTTTGAAAAATACTTCTTTTATCTGAAAAAAATGAATTTGTTCTTATATTATGTCTAAGAAATACATAATATGGATTATAAAATTATAAGGATTATATAAAGTTCAAAATTCAATTAATACTATTCATAACTACTTTTGAATGGCTAGTTTGGTAAGTCGTGGTGTGCCCAAACTTGGTATTGTATGTAGCGAAAGCTATTGAATTAAAGAAAATAACTTACTATGAAATATTGGAGTGTTACAATCATAATGTCCCAAAAGTGATTTAATAAATACTATATAATGTATCCATGAAAAATATATGTTTTTAATTTAAAATAATTTGATTTTAAGTTTATTCTATAAATTTTATAAATCCATTATGATTCCTCCAAAACCATTAATATATTTTGAGGTTTTAAAATCATTCCTTTAAGAGTACAAATCACCTCTACATAATAAATGGAATTATTTTATTAATTTTGGCCATTTTAAATATAAAAAACTAAAAACTACTCCCATTTGGAAGAACCCATGGTCAAAAACCATGGGAATGTTTGGTTTTTTGGTTATTTTATTACGTAGAGTCCAAAACCTAAATAA
This sequence comes from Viscum album, assembly GCA_963277665.1. Lineage (NCBI taxonomy): Eukaryota > Viridiplantae > Streptophyta > Magnoliopsida > Santalales > Viscaceae > Viscum > Viscum album. The sequence continues at coordinate 2,015,997,457 of OY728157.1, forward strand.
TAATAAAATCTCCCTCTTTTCCTATATAAACCCACCCAAGATCCCATTTATCTTCACTAAAACTCTTTTGGGCACATAGATACTCTACCCTCCACTCTCTAGAGTCTTCCTAAGGTTCCCATAAGCTCTCAAGAATCCCCTACCAAGCATTTGGATTCACATACATAAGTAAGGGATTTCTCTCTTCTCTTTTCCATTCAAGCACTTATTTTATGTTATGTCTCTTAAATTTCATTTGATTATGTTGTTATATGTTATTATATATTTTCCTTAATATCCATTTAATTTATAAATTATAATATCCCCATTTCACGCTCATTAATCCTCCCATGATCATTTATGTGCACATGTTACCATACCGAAATATAGTAAGTCTTCTTTTCTATATTCAAGTTTCTTCAATAACTTATACCTTCTATTTCCAATTTATAATATTGGGATTTGTTTTTTCATGTACCTATCACTTCCCATTTGATTTTTATGTGATGATATAGCCCCTTATCTCTCATAATCCCATTTTTATTAATATTTAAGTGATGTCATTATGCTGCTAAAATTTCAACGCGATTTTCCATGCCAAAACAATTGTGTAGTGAATACCATACCCATTTCCTATCAAGGGTGTTCACATTTATATACATATAATATTTTATTGGGGAATTAAATATATTTATCACACACTCCTTTATCATGGAATAAAATATGATGATGAATAAATCCCTATTGTATGATCTATGTGGCACACTTAAGTATGAGAATGAAATGAATGTGATGGGTGTGCCCAGCATTATGCAGTGCTCCAATGCATTGGGTAATGTTTAGTCTTATGAGACTTCATGTTGGGATAGGAAGTGAACATGATTAATTTATGGGACTTTTTCTATTATTATGTATTGGATTTTATCCATGACCTATGTTTATGATGAAATGTCTTAAGATGTTTCCTCATTTCTCATGTTATGATTATCATACTATATCATGTATCATTGTTCATGTTTGTGATTCCTACTCTTTTTATGCCCCATTGATATGGATATTGTATGACATGTATCAAATTATTCCATGTTTATTCCCTTAATGGGATTTATATCTCACCCATTTCTTATGTTTGTCCCTAGGTTATCCCATGTAGTTTTAAAAGCCATGGAATTTTAGAAGCATGTTAAGGAAGTTTTTAATAATGTTGTTGTATGCCATGTTAAAGATGTTATGCTATGTACATAATTCCCAAATATACTGTACTTCTAGATCTTTCAGGTTTTATTATGTGTAATTATATTTAATAAATCATGAATTACTGTGTAATAAAGAACAAGGTTGTTATAGTTTGTATCATAGAAAAAGTTTAGTAATTTTTGGTATTGGGATTAAAAAAACTCAAGAGAAAGCCTTAAGGATAATATTGAGTATATGAAAACATCCATAAATTTTTTTAAGTATTGATTAAGAGTTTTATCAATAAAATACATCATTGTCAGGATACTTTAAGTGTACTTGGTTCTGGCAGAGATTTACCGAAGGGTAACAACTTCTACAAGGTGTGTCAGGCCTGACTCGGTATAACCTGGTATATAACAATAGACCTTATTGCACACCTAGTTTGACACACATGAGGGATATGATTTAGAAAAATTCATAATCTAATTATGAACCATTATTAAGGGAACAAAAAAATCCATAATATTATATGTTAGGAAATAGATCATGGTTAACAAATATTAAAGCCTATAAATTCATAAGTTAAGGAACTAAATTTAATTTATAAGTTATCAATTTTACGTCATTGGATCCTCATTTATGTGTTTAATAGTTTAAAGAAAATATCTTCCCTATGTCTGTTTTGGATTAAGTAAATGATTATAACTAGAATAAAATAGTTAAAGGTAGGTTTATCATCCATAGTTCTACACATTCCTTCATATCACAAAAGTTAAGTAGAATTATTCAAAAACCACCATAAATCTTGGAAGTGGGTTTTTCAGTGAAAACGGAAAATGGGTAAATTATTGCATCCAAAGTATATAACTCCTCCCCTATCACAATTTTTGGGATGAACTTTCTCGTATATCCTTTTCATACTCCCTTTTTTAGAATTTCATGCCATTATGGTCATGGATTGGATTTACCTATATAAAGCCAACATAAATTACCATGAGAAGGAAATCACTATCTGTATTACGAATCAACCCTGGATTCAATACAAGCTCAAGGAGGAAGATCAATCTTATTTAGCACCAAAATCTCAATCATGGATATTATTTCCCTATGATTAATAATATTTAGCTCAAATGATTGAGTCTAAATAAATAACCATCCTCGAGGACATGACTATTTTGGGGGAATATGTTGATGTGTTTCCCAAGGAATTGTCTAGTATTCCTCCAAGCTGAGAGTTTGAAATTTAAATCGATCTTATACCTGGGGTGTTACCTTTATCCAAAAATCCATATAGAATGGTTGTTTTGGAACTTGAGGGACTTAAGAAACAACTACAGGAGAATATAGATAAAGGGTTTATACTCCCAGGTGCTTTACCATAGAGTGCACCAGTCCTCTTTGCCAAGAAAAAGGATGGTTAATGTGCCTTTTCATTGAATATTGTAAGCTCAAAAAGATCACGATAAATAAAAAGTATCCTTTTCCATGTATTTTTGACTTGTTCAGTCATATATGTGGATAACAATACTTATCCAACGTAGATATCTGGTCGGTATATTACCAAGTTAGGGTGAAGAAGGAATATATTCTCAAGACTGCTTTTCCTATGAGGTATGGGGCTTATCTGTTCCGAGTGATGCCTTTAGGGCTAACTAATTCTCTAGAAATATTTATGGACTTGATGAATATTGTATTTAGAGATTACCTTGACTAATTTTTGGTAGTATTTATAGATTATATTCTAATATACTCCAAAATAGAGGAGGAGCATGAGGAATATCTAACCATTGTGCTAAAGTCCTTGCGAAAGGATAAGATTTATTAAAAGTACATCCAATGTGATTTATCATTAAAAAAAGTCTCATTATTGGGACATATCATCACTAGTAATGAGATATATATGTACCCTTTAAAAATATAATCAATTAAAGGATGTTTGAGGCCAACATTTGTGATAGATATCCATAGTTTCCTTGAATTAACTAGGTACTATATTCGATTTTTGAGAAATTTATCATGATTATCAAACCCTATGACCAAGATAACTCAAAAGGCAGACAAGTTTGCATTAAATTATTAATGTGAATAGAGATTCAAGGAGTTTAAATCGAGTCTTATCACTTACCTTGTGGTCACAATACCCATAAGTACATAACGTTTCATTGTATTTAGCGATTATTCGAAGAATGGATTGAGGTGTGTATTAATGCATAATGAAAAAGTAATATACCATGCTTCAAGGAAGTTAAAATTTCATGTATAAAACTACCCAATTCTTGATTTAGAGTTACCTATGGTTATCTTATCTTTGAAAATATAGCGGCATTATCTCTTTGGGGAGAATTTTAAAATATATACGGTTCACAAGAGCCTCAGGTATAAATTCACATGGAAAGAGATGAATATGTGCCAAATAAGATGGTTAGAGATGATCCAGTACTATGAATGGTCAATTCACTAGCATCCTAGGAAATTTAATAAAGTTGTGGATGCTCTAAGTAGAAAGGATCTAGTAATTCTATCATTAATGAGAATTGAGAGGGGTATGATCTTCTTAGATTAAGAAATGATGTACACGGGAATAATAAAGGGAGGAACATCATCAATCCTTTCAAAAATTATTGCTCGACTATCACTTCTCAAGAGCTTAAAAGATGCTCAAAGGGATGATGTGGGAATTCATAAGAAATTAGAATCTATAAGAAAATATAAATACATGGAGTTAAATGTTAATGAATGAGGAGTTTTGAAATTTGGGTCATGAATTTGTGTACCATAAAATCCTTAGTTAAAGAAGGAATTATTGGATGATGCACATAGTTTTACTTTCTCTATTCATCGAGGAATCACAATGATGTATTGAGATATCTGAGAGTACTATTGGTGAGAGAATATGAAGAAGGATATTTCTAATTATACATCAAAGTTCTCAGTATGTCAGTAAGTGAATGATAAAGGATGAAGTCTAAAATGATGATGCAACCATTACCCATACCAATATGGAAATGGGAAAACATCACCATGGAATTTTTCACCAGACTTCTAAAGACATGTAGGGGAAACAATGCTATATGTGTTGTTGTGGATCATCTTACAAATACATCTCACTTCATCTAAATTTGATATAACTTCTCACTAGATCAAATTACATAGATATACATCAGAGAAGTATTAAGGCTTTATGGAGTACCACTATCGATTTTATCCAATCGAGATCCAAGATTCACCTCTAGGTTCTGAAAGAGTCTCTGTTATGCAATGAATACTAATTTGAACTTCAACACAGCTTATCACCCTCAAATTTATGGTTTATCTAAGTATAATATCCAGACACTTGATAATAATTTGAAAACATTCTTAATTTACATTAAAGGAGGATGGGACTAATATTTTCCTCTGGTCGAGTTATCTTACAACAACAATTTTGACTCGAGCAACCAAATTTATCCTCATAAATAACTTTATGGGAAGAGGTGTAGAACACATGCATGCTAGGATGATGTTGGGGGAAAAACTTCTAGGTCCTTAAATGGTCGAGGAAATGGTGGAAAAGGTTAAGACTATTCAGTAGCACATCAAGACTACTCAGATTCGACAAAAGGCATATGATGAAAATCATCAATAAGACCTATATTTTTGATATTATAGATATGGTATTCCAATTAATATCTCCATGAATAATGTGATGATATTTGGGAAGAATGGAAAGCTTAGTTCAAGATGAATCATCCCCTTTGAGATCCTTGATCACATCAGAGCGGTGACCTACCGACTTGTACTCCCACCTAACCTATCTCAAGTTCAGGATGTATTACATGTATCCATATTTAGAGAGTATATTCCTGACCCCTCACATTTAATCAATCCAAAGTTGGTACCATTGGAAAATTACTTTCCTATGAGGATCATCTATTGAAGATCTTAGATTATAAAGACAAAGTTCTATGAAATAAGACAATACATCTGATCAAAGTTTTATGGTGAAAGAAAAAGATTAAGGAAGTGATGTGGGAACTAGATGAAGTGATAAAGTAGAGTTACCGTCATATTTTTTTAGTGTGGGAAATGAAAATTTCAAGGGAAAAATTATTAAGGGTGGATAATTGTAATGACCCAAACTATTATAAATAGAATTTCCCTTTTTATTTAATTAATTGTTCTATTATGTAATATGGTTACAAAAAAACACATGAACTTATTTTTTTTTATTATACCCAATTATATTTAAAATACCATTAAGTATAATTACCATTGATAGTATAGTTGTTGAACTGTGATCACCTGATTATTATAAATATAGGGTTTTAACAAATCCAATTCACACAGAAAAAGGAAGTGATGGCCTCAAAAAAAAGGATCATAGTCTATGAAACCCATTTATCTGAGATTTAGAGGGAGATAGCATCATTGGTATTTTCCCTAGACCAATCCCAATCTATGATCCAATAAATTAATCATGATTGAAACCATTTATGGGAGAAGTTAAATCTCATCAATATCATGACCCAAACCAGTCAAACCACCCCATGAAAGTCTCACTATCGCACACCTTACTCTTAGGTATTTTGTCAATGTATTGAAGAGATATGTATCAATACCCTAGAATTATGAGTATGTAAATTATTTTTTATGGAATAATGATTATATTTTCATCCTATTATGGTTACTTTATAAATGATTTTTATTTTGATGTAATAAAACACAAATAGTATTTCTAGGTAATATTAAAATTAAATTAAGGAATTTATTTTTCTGAATTAATGGATTTTTGAAAATAAATATTATGTTAATAAACTATTATAATTAAATAATTTTTATTATATATAAATGATCATATAATTTTTATGAAGCCAAATATAATTTTTATGAGGGTTCACAAAATATTATTGCCAAAAAACCCAAAATTTCTTAATAAATTTAGATTTTATTTTAAAAGTGAAAATTCAAATATTTAGAAAATTATTTAGATAAAATTTATAATATTTTTGGAATCATTACATCAAAATTATCCAACGGTGAAGTTTCATAATTTTCTGAGATAGTCAAATTTTCAGGTAAAAATTAAATATCTTATAGACATACTTTGTGTATTATTACATCATAATGACCATAATTTGATTTAATAAATACTATAAAATGTATAAACAACCAAATATATGTTATTTATTTAAAATAATTTTATTTTAAGTTTATTTTATTAATTTTATAAATCCATTATGAGTCCTCCAAAACCATTAATATATTTTAAGGTTCTAAAATCATTTTTTAAGAGTATGACACACCTCCACATAATCAAGGGAATTATTTTATTATGTTCAAACCTTGGGAATATAAAATAATGAAAACCACTCCAATTTGGGAGAAAAAATGTGAAAATGGTAATGTTTGTGGTTTTGGTTATTTTATTATGTAGATCCTAAAACCTAAATAATAAAAAACCCATCTTTTCCTATATAAATCCACCAAAGATCTCATTTTTCTTCACTCAAACTCCTTGTGTCATGTAAATACTATGACCTCCACTCTACATAATTTTTCTAAGGTTCCCCCAAGCTCTTAATAAGAACCCCCCCCCCCCCCCCTAAGTATTTGGAGTTACACACTCCAATATGGGATTTGTCTTTTTTCATTTCCATTCAAGCACTTCTTTTATGTTATCTCATAAATTACATTTTATTATATTGGGATATGTTGTTCTATATTTTCCATTATTGTAAATTTAATTTATAAATGATTATATCCCCATTTCACTCTCATTAATCCACACATGATCATTTATGTACAACCATTACTATTTCAAAATATAGTTACAATTCATTTCTTTATCCAAGTTTCTTCATTAACTTATGCCTTAATTTCAAATTTATGATATTGGGATATGTTTTTACATGACCCTATCACCTCCCATTTAATGTATATATGATGATACGCCCCATTATCTCTCATCAACCTATTTTTATGAATCTTTAAGTGACATCATTATGCTTCTAAAATTTCATCGTGATTTTCCATGCTAAAACAATTATGTCGTGAATACCATACCCATTTACTATCAAGGGCGTTCAAATTTATGAACATGTAATATTTTATTTGGTAATTACATATATTTATTCCACACCACTTAATCATGGAATAAATTATGATGATTAATGAATCCATTTGTGTGATCTATGTGTCACTCTTAAGCATGAGAATGAAATGAATGTGATGGGTGTGACCAAAATTATATAACAATATAATGCATTGGGTAATTTTTAGTCTCATGATATTTCATGTTGGATAGGGATTGAATATGATTCTTTTATGGGACTTATTCCTTTATGATATCTTAGTAGTTAGTCTAGACCTATGTTTATGATGTAGTGTTTTAAGATGTTGCCACATTTTTCATGTTATGATTATCATGTTATATCATGTCTCATTGTTCATGTTTATGATTCCTACTATTTTTATACACCATTTATATACCTATTTTCTATCATGTATCGCCTTATTCCATTTTTATTCCCTTAATTATCTTTATAGATCACCCATTTCTTATTTTTTTCCCCAAGTTATTCCGTGCAGTTTTAAAAGACATGTAAATTTAGAAGCATGTTAAGGAATTTTTCAATAATGTTGTTGTATGAAATATTCAAGATGTTATGATATGTACCTAATTCCCAAATACACTATACTAATAAATATTTTAGATTTTATTATGTGTACTTTTATTTAATAAATCATGAATTAATGTGTAATAAAAAAAGGTTTTTATAGTGGGGATGGTTACCCCAATACAAATAATTTGGTCAAAATCATGAGTATTTTTTAACACTCATATATATCAAGGGCTCTCCATCATTATTTTTATCATTTAATGATACTATGGTTATTTAGACAATTTTTTAAAGCAGCATGGTTGGTTAGTCTAGAATTTACATCCATCCAAGAAGTTAATATGTATTTATGATATTAGGATTGGTCCCTTGATATGGTCTTCCTACATATCCTTAGGAAATCAATTAGAACACATGTAGTTCATTTATAATTAATAGGAAACATAGTACCTTTTAGGGTCATGTTACAAGAACATCATATTTCCATTTAAGTTCATGTAGTCATTACTGATTAAAGTCTATTTTAGGTTCATACATTAATGACCATGTGTCTACTAGGTGAAAGTTTCCTAGAACTTTTTCATGCAATATTTAAAAATGGGTGACCATTTATAGTTGACCTCAAATGAAATATAGCCCAATGAGGATGGACTTATCTCACAGGTAATAAGGCCCCATGAGATATTTGAATGGTTTGGTTTGTGTCAATATGTCCCACTGAGCAGGATATAACCTCATCAAGAATATAGACTAATTAGAAGATACATCATAGGGAATATATCCCTTCTAATGGGGTAAAATAGTGGTTATGTTGGGTTTGAACCTTGTGGATACATCCTTTATATATAGGTTAACGTAAATTAAATCTCATGTAGTATGGGTGTATAGTTTAATTTCATGGGATAGGACCATTCCATGTAGTGTAATTTCATATGATAATGATGTTTCCATGAATTTTAGCATCATTAAACTAGGAAATTGTCATGCAGTTTTATATTGTACAACTAGGATGCAAACTTTTTAGAAGGTATGAAAACAGAGGATTGAGTGGTATTTAGTCCTTAGGTATTCCTAAGAATATTCTCTTTAAGAATATGTCCCTTCAAATAACTATATCATGTCAGTAATATATCACTTTGAGGATAGGTTTCATGGTTAATATGGCCTCAGGAAGATGAGTTGGGTCTTATGCATGGGATGAACTAATTTGAATTGATAGTGAATTATCAGGGTGATATTATTAATGGAGGGTTGATTAATTATTTTTTACACTCAAGGAGGAGTCCCGTGTGTCCACTTCCTATCATTTGATTCTTGGACACTAAAGGATAACTGGATTCATGAAGGATATAGACCTATATGGAAGATATGTTAGGGATTATGAATTGGATACCCTAGGTGTTTCTCAATAACTAAGTGTGCATGAGTGGGAATTACACATGTATATGTGTAACCCATAAGTTGGTTTCCATTACTCATTGATGTCTCTTGGTGATGAAATAGTGGGAACATGGATTGGGATTATGCCGCATAATGAATTTCAAATCCACATAGCTCATTTATTAGAATTAGGAATTCACCAAACACCCAGGATGATCAGATTTCAAACTAGGTCGGCTATGTTGATTTCCATGAGTCAAGGAAAGCATCAGCAAGTTCTTCCCTGATTAGAACTTACATTATTAATAGATTACATGATCATGAATACCATATGGTTCCTACCAATTAGGGATAATTTATTAGGAGAAACATATTATCAAGGGATTATATGATTGAGGGGGTGAATGCTGGTGTGAATTATCTGATACTATGTGTATTGTAGATTTGGAGGAGGCCTTCATAGTTTCATGCCTAGGTAAAATACCAAATAAAATGGATTCATTATCATTGACACTAGGTTGGACATAGTGCCCCAGTATGAGTGTTTTAGTAATTGGATCGCCTAGTAGGGTTTCTCTCTAGTAAGGTCCTAGAGGAGGGTTCATCATTTCTCTAGTGAGGTATAAGAGAAGACTCCAACATGACCAAGTAAGGGCTAAGTGAATATCCCACCTCACCCTAGTAAAGTTCAAATAAATGTTCCTCATCTATATAGTAAATTTTAGGTGGATGTTTAGCCTCTCCCTAGTAATTTCTAGTTGAATATTCAATCTATCCCTAGTAAGGACTAGTTGAAGGATCTAATTCACCATATTATGGTCTATGTGAAGGCTCTACTTAACCCTAATAAGGTCTGTGTAAAGGCTTTGGGTCACCATAGTAAGGGATAATAAATGTGATTTCTGCAAGGATAGAAATTGGGTGAGGCTTGATCCTAGTGGTAATAGGCCTCCCCCAATTACTTTAGGTGAATAACACTCTAGTTTGTCTCCCAACATAGGTCCTTTTCCCTATACTTATATAAATAAAGGAAATTGGTCTTCCAAAAATGTTTTAAGGTTTTAAACCTTTGGCTAAAAAATTGTTTCTCATCGGTTGGTTAATTATCTTAGGTTTTAAGTATAAAAGGGATAACTAAAAGGGGTTTAGACACTAGGGTGAAGGGAACTCAGGTCTTGTCTTCATCTTCTATAAAAGTTATAAATAAAGATCTTTAGGGTCCTGTTTATAGAAAAAAATCCAAACATGGGTGCACGGTATGATTATGTAAGTTAAGTGTGTGATAGTGTGTAACAACTGGGTCTCAGTGAAAGTACAGCCACCCCACCTTAACATTGCCATCGAGTCCTAGCCCACTAAGTACCACCAATTACCCTGCAGACACATGGTCCCCACCCAGGGGCCCACCCACATGCCTGAATGGGTCATCTGACTAATGATTTTCCCCAAAGGCCAACACATATCCTTTGCAGTGTGATTTTTCCTCACTCACACACACCCTGGGAAACATTCCAGAAGGTCACCCATCCTGATAACTACTCTAGGACAATAACGCTTAACTGTCGAGTTATAATCATTTGGGTTCCCAAAAAGGAAGGTGCACCTTGTTGTGTTGGATGCAGATGATGGACAACGTTGATTGAGGCTGAGAGTACCAGTACTGGATGGTACCTGGAGGTAGACCATACAGCGTGTCGGTATGCATAGGAGACGGGTGGACGTGGAGTGATGAGGAGGCGATCTGTACCTATCCTTCAGGTAGGAATCTCGTAGGATGGCCCAGGAGATGACTTTCCCTTTTCTTCAGTTGTATTGTATCACAGTTTTACTTGTACATTCCATTTGGGCTTGTATTCTGGCCCCTTTTACTTACTGCACTCACTCTGTTTATAGTTCAGTTTACAAGTGTTCATATCTTGTTGTGTGCTTGGTTACATGTGCTTATAGGTTATAAAGGCAATGTCTTCCCAGTTTTAGGGAATACGCCTTCAGTGCTAGTCGCTAGCCCCTGGCCAATGGAATGCAGGCTTGGGGTAGTCACGGCACGGGCCCTGGGGGATCGGTCATGAAAAATTGGTATCATAGGGAGGTTGGCATAATTAATATTGGATGAGTTTAAGAGGCTCTCCCACATTTAATGAGGGATTTGAGAGGTTTAGGCCTCGGGTGGTCCCCACCACCATAACCTCTCATGGGAGGTTATTCTCGGGTGGTCCCCACTTCTCAACTTCCACATGGAGGTTTTAACAAATAAAATAAAAATAAAATCTACACAACTTTATTTTTATTTTATTCATTCACAAAAAACCCAAAAACTAACTTCCACCCTCGACCAACTACCATCGAGGTGAATGTATCTTTAAGTGAATATTGGTGCTACGAGTTCAATGGTGCCCTCATATTTCAATTCTGAGCACCGGTTCAAAATTTAGGAAAACTCGCTCGCATATTTACTAAACGTACCTGAAAAAAAGTTCAGAAATTAATTTTGAGAACTTTGGGCCTCGGAATCATGTGCCGTAAATTTTCGTGGACTCGTAAAATTCCCATTTATTTTAAAAAAAATACATGGAAATTCTGGGTCTTTAAATTCTCCCCACCTCAGGGCTCTGCATACCCATAAACCACAACTCAAACTAGGTAAACAAGTGGGGGTACTGAGCATGCATCTAAGCATCCCACTCCCATGTGCTCTCCTGGAGGTTCTCATGTTGCCAAAGAATGTGCACCAGAGGTATCTATCGTCCATGAAGGACCCCCTTCTTTTGATCCTCAATCTCTACTGGAACCCCCTTAAAAGTTTCCCCATCATCGACGTCCATCTCTCCATGGTTGATGATGTGAGAAGGGTTGTGCATGTATCTCCTCAGCTGGGACATGTGGAAGATGTCATGAACCCGGTACAACAGAGGTGGAAGAGCTAAGTATTATACCACCTCTCCAACTCTACTAAGGACCTGAAAAGGTCCGATTAATCTCTGAGATAACTTGTCGCCTCAGCCAAATCTCCATAGACCTTGTTGGGGTGAGACCCATAGAAAGACGTGGTCTCCATCCTCGAACTACATAGATCTTTTTCTCCTGACGGCATATGACTTTTTCCTATTTTTTGCAGTCTTCATCTGCTCCTAGATGATCTGCACTTTCTCTATGGTAGCTTGTACCATCTCTACTCCTAGTAGTGTTGACTCCCCTGGGTCAGTCCTACACAAAGGTGATCTATAAGGTCGCTCGTACAATTCCTCAAATGGTGTCATCCCAATGGTGAAGTGATAGCTATTATTGTATGCAAACTCCCCCAAAGGTAATTGATCCTCCCAACTGCGACCGAAGTCGAGGACACAAGCACGCAGCATGTCCTCAAGAATATGAATGGTCCGCTCAGTCTGACCATCCATCTGAGGATGGAAGGCGGTGCTCAAATGAAGTTGTGTCCTGAAAGCCTCCTGCAACCCCTTCCATAGCCGGTAAGTAAAACATGCATTGCGATCATAGACAATCATCAAGGGTACTCCATGTAACCATAAAAGGGGCTAGAATAAAAGCCCAACCGTAAAGTACAAGAAACTGAAAGTACAAGTAAACTGGAGAAAAAATAAAGACAGACTCTGGGTCATCCTCCGAGGTTCCTACCTAAAGGGTAGGTACATATCTCCTTCTAAGTACTCCATGTTCATCTGTCTCCTCTATGTACCGACTCATTGTAAGGTCCTCCTCTGGGTACCATCCAGTCCCGATACCCTCAATCTCGATCAACGTTGTCTATCATCTACACCAAACATAACAAGGTGTGGGCATAGCCAGTGTAGGGGTGAGTATAACAATACTCAGTAGGGACCCCGAGACCCTCAAGGTCTCACAAAATCCACAAAGGATAAATCTCAAATCATGAAGTCAACTTTCAACTTTACTTAGGTATATGCCCAGACATGTACCTAAGTTATCAAGTATACCCATCTCAATAATGAGGAAACACAAGGTCCAACCCAAAATCCCAAAGCTCAACTATTTCACAAATGAAGGAAAACCACAAAGGTAAGTACCACACAGGTACACCACACAGAAGAATACCACCAAGGTATTATCATGAAGGAAAGTACCACACAGGTACGAACTCAGCTCACACCAGGTATAACTTAAGTACAGTAGTAGAGATGATTAGATGTAACTATTGAATCATCTTACTCTATTAAGAGGCAGACCCACACTGGATCGCTCAGTGCTGACCCACACAGGATCGCTCGGTGTTAACCCACATCGGATTTCTAGGTGCTGACCCACACAGGATCACTCAGGGCTGACCCACACAGGATCGCTCGGTACTGACCCACATAGGATCACTCTTCATTCTTCACGTCACATCCAGCTATAGGGTTCCCGCACTATGCTTTCTTATCTATGGTAGGGTCCGCTCCACAAGCCACTAGTCGATACTCCAACTGGAATGAAGTCTCACGAATAAGTATCTTAAAGTACCACCATGTCATAGGGGTATCAACGCAACAGACAGTGCGTCAATCGTACGTCCGGTCTGTGAGTTATTAGCCTTTTAGTTCTGAGGGTCCGGTTGAATTTGTGCTCAATCCAACCCAACCATTCCCCAAATTTATAAAAATATCCACGTCCTGGTACTCTCAACCTCAGTCAGCATTTTTTTTCATCTGCATCCAACACAACAAGGTGCGAGCATAGTCCGTGCAGGGGTGAGTATAACGATACTCAGTAGGGACCCCGAGACCCTCTAGGTCTCACAAAATCCATCAATGATAAATCAAAAAGTATGAAATCAATAGATAACCTTAATTAGTTATATGGCCATACATATATCTAAGTTATCAAGTAATCCATGTTAATCATGAGTAAAATGCAGAGGTAGTGACTCAGCTCACACCATGATTTATTCTAGGGGTAGTATCAAGTAACATTCCCAGTAACAACGTCGAACACCTCGGCTGTTGGAGAACTCCTCCTCTATCAAGTATAGTGGACTCGCCGCATTACACATAGGCGCTTCCCACTAACCTTGGACTACTGAGGTACTCCTCCTATCAAGTATCGTGGGCCCTCCATGTCACCAAGGCTCTCCTCACTGTGAGTCTTCCGCGTCACCAAGGCGCTCCCCCTCATGGGTCTGTCGTGTCACTAAGGCGCTCCCCCTTGGTGATGTGGCAGACCCATGGTGGGGAGTTCCTTAGTGACATGGCATACCCATGGTACTTGATAGGAGGATTAACTCAGCAGTCCAAGGTTAGTGGTAAGTGCCTCTTTGTGATGTGGCGGGCCCACTGTACTCGATAGAGGAGGAGTTATCTAGCAGGCGAGGTGTTTGATGTTGTTACTAGGAATGTTACTTGATACTACCCCTAGAATAAATCCTGGTGTGAGCTGAGTTAGTAACTCTTTATTTTCCTCATGATTGAAATGGATTAGTTGATAACTTAGTTATATGTATGGTCATATACCTAAGTAAGATTATCTGTTGATTTTATACTTTTTGATTTATCGTTAATGGATTTTGTGAGACCTAGAGGGTCTCGGGGTCCCTACTGAGTATTTTTATACTCACCCCTACACAGGATATGCTTGTACCTTGTTATGTTGGATGTAGACGACGGATAGCGTTGACTGAGGCAGAGAGTACCAGGACTGAACAATACCTGGAGGTGGAGCATATGGTGTGTCGTTATGCAGAGGAGACGGGTGGATATGGAGTGCTGAGGACGCGATCTGTATCTACGCTTCAGGTAGGAACCTCGGAGGATGACCCAGCAGCTGACTTTCCCTTTTCTTCAGTTGTATTGTATCATATTTTTACTTATACTTTCCAGTTGGGCTTGTATTTTGGACCCTTTTACTTACTGCACTCACTCTGTTTATAGTTCAGTTTACTTGTGTTTTATCTTGTTGTTTACTTGGTTACGTGTGCTTACAGGTTATAAAGGCAATGCCTTCTCGGTTTTAGGGAATACGCCTTCAGTGCTAGTCGCCAGCCCATGGCCTATGGAAGGCGGGTATGGGGTAGTCACAGCATAGGCCCTGGGGGATGGGTACTAACATGGTGTATCTAATAGGGGTAGTTTGGCTGCGTTCATAGATATTGGAATTCTAGTTTAGCCACGTGATTAGGGATTTTTTTCAAACTATATGTCTTCTACTTAGAACCTTTATATTTTTTTCTCCTTTCCCATTTCTTGTCAAAAGGTGTGTCTTCTAGTTCTGAGCATACTATAATCACTTATTGGGGTTGATCCCAACTCATCAAATATCAAATTCGATGGATCATTCAAAAATTTTACATGACATAAATTTCATGACCAATGAAATTTTTCCAGTGAATATTGATAATGAAATACTTTATAACCAAGATGAGATATTTTTCGGTTAAATTTATAATTAATTTAAATAGAATAGAATAAATAATTCATCATTATTTATATCTTTCTTAGATAATGTTTTTATCATAATAAACCCTTTTCATTATACCTTCATTGTTCTTGTAGGACAAAAGAGTAGAATCCATTTAGTGATGATCCACACATGCACCTTTAATCTCCATATAACATAGATGGATTTTCATGTTCTATCATGGAAGATCAATCATCTTGTGTTGTTCATCTAGATCACTACAATAATTACTTTAGGCTGAAGACTCATCTATACACTCTTGTTCTTAAGATTATGGAGGAGGGAGGAAAATATCCAAGGAAATATTTGGTCTTAAGAGATAGCTCTAGATTTAATTGCGCTCAACGATTCTCAAATTCAATCAATATCTAAAACAATAGATATAGTCATCTATTTATAGATATAGGGTTAGGGTAAAAATATTATATAATTTCAAAAAATATATTAAATAATATATTAAACCTTGTATAACCCCATTCCATGTAATAATAAAATTATTATTATTTTTCTCATGGCATGCACTAACTGGAAAAATGATAAATATTATTTAACCAGCTTGTAAATTAATAATTATCATCAGAAAAAATCATGGTTCACTCATCCTCTTCAAAGTTTATCAAATACAAAAAATAAATTAAATATTTATTCATTAAATAAATGAATAAATATTATATATCCTCTATATGGTAGGTCAATGGGTGTTAATACAAAGGAGATAAAGTTTCAGACACAGAGTTTCAAAACCAAGACCTTAAGAATGATATTTACTCAAATAACTAAATTCAAATTGAATTTAATTAGCATCAGCAAAAACAGTTAGTGAGTGACCCTCTAGAATTATTTCACATTGGAATTAGGTGTTATTTCCTAAAGTACAAGTATTCTATCTAGCAATGGGTCAAGCCACCCGGGATAAAAAAATTAATGTTGCAATGTCAAAAACCATATATGAGTAGTAATTGTGTAATATAATCTCTTTGTCACAATATATCATCAAGTAGGTTTCACACTGATGTCTGGAACCAATATCCTTGATACTTATTTCATTGATTATTTGAAATAAATTGATCATTACACCATGGGCATGGAATTTAATGTGATGGTTCCATTTCAATCAAAGGGTCATGATTTTAACTTCCATAAATATAGAAGGGATAAATCCTTCCTCGACTTATTTGTTAATAACATTTCATTTATGATGCACCCAATGTAAACTAATTCCCATGAATATATAACGTAATGGTTTTGGACTGTATATTAAATTAAATGAGTCATGAAAAGAATTAATAATAATATTAAATCTTGTAGACTATTACACAATCTCACAGATAGGAATATATAATGACACATAAATATGTGTAATTCCTATAGGTGGGTATGTTCTCAAAATCTCTCTTCTTATAGATTACCATGTATGAACTTCATGAGATAAAGTCTTGTATGATTATGAGTACTCACACCTATCAGTTAACATACTTTGTGCCTCGTCATAGAATGTTATCCAACCATAGAACTAGTTTTCAGAATATGATCATATCATTTCAAGGTTCTCATCATACTGTGGAATTGTTATGACCTTTGTCAATGTGATTGATACACTAGGGCAATATAAGATTAAATTCATTTAGAACTATGAATAATAGGTAATAATATATTTTAATTAATATTAACTTCTTTGAATATAATTTTAATCTGGAGTACATACAGTTGGTTCTAGGATAATAAATACAATATAATCCCATTTGTGCTGGGGCTAACATCTAATGAAATTAAATCTGCTAGATCTCACATGATGAGTATGTTTCTAGTGAGTTAAGGATTTATTCAATTGGTCTACCGCATTGTCTTCCACAGAGACTCTTCTCATGGAAACTTCACCTCTCTAAGAAAAAATACCACAATAGATGATACTTCTAAAGTATGTTCTGCATCTAATGATGTGACCTTGGATACTTTTCAGGAGACACATTTAAAATATTATCACAATAGAGTGTGATAGGGTATTTACTTCTAGGAACCATGCCAAGATCTTGGATAATGTTTTATATCAGTACTAATTCTTTAGTTACATTAAAAGTTGAAATATATTTAGACTCTAATATTGAATCATCAATCACAACTTTCTTTAAGCTCTTCCAACACATTTCACCACCATTGAGAGTGAAAATTTATCTCTACTACGATTTCATAACATATTGATATATTTAGAAAATAGCATCCGTATATCCTATGATGACTATTTCCTTGTCTCCTCTATAGACTAGGAACGTATCCTTAGATATCCTTAGATACTTAGGTATATAATTTACTTCCATCCTATGGCAGTAACCTAGTTCATCTTGATATCTCCATTATGTGCATTAGGTTTTGGTGTCATCAAAACTAGTATATAGAATATAATACACGATTTACCCGATCATCAATGTGTAAGAATTCCTTTATATGCTTTGTCTTTTCTCTTGTTTACGAGAACATATTTTCATGGAAAGATTAATTCCATGTGACACTAGAAACAATCCCCTCTTGGATTGTTTCATACTGAATATCTTTAGTAGCTTTTCAATATATGTACTTGGACTTACACATATCAGTCTTTTGCATCTATCATGATGGAACTTGATCCCAATAAAATATGCTACTTTTTCTAATTCCCTCATAGAGAATCATGTGTTAAACTAGGATTTAAGATACTATAATATGATTATTTTATTTCCAATTAATAGTATTTCATTTAAATATACTATTAATAACATGATAACACTCCCACCAAACCACTTATAAACACAATGGTCATACTTTTTTAGGAAATAAAATTTTATTATGGATTCATCAGACTAATTGTTCCATGACGTGGATACTTAATTTAATCCATAAATGGATATTTTCAATTTTTATACTTTTTTGGCATCCTTTGAAGTCACAAACCCTTTGGGTTGTGTCATATAAACATCTTCCTAATGTTTTCCATTATGGAATGTTGTTTTAACATCCATTTTACAAATTTTATAGTCATGGTAAGCTACTAGGAAATGTAAAATTCAGATCTATTTCAGCATAGAAATTAGTAAAAAGGTTTCATTGAAGTCTATGCATTGACATTTCTTGAAAAATTTTGCAGTCATTTGGGCCTTATAAGTATTGACTTGTCCATACATATCCAATTTCTTCTTGAATACCCATTTACAACCATCATGATTTACATCCACTAGAGGATCCACAAAAATCCATACTTGGTTTTTATACATGGAATCCATTTTATAATTCATAACTTCTTTCCACTTAGCAACATGTGCCATTTACTACTTCCTTATAGGTTACAAGATCATTATTATCAACTAATAATGATTCATTGTATTTGATAACTAGAAAACCATATCTTTCAAGTTATCTAACCTTTCTTCTTCTCATAAGTGGTACTTGTGTTTCTAGAACTTCCTCTTCCATAGGTAGTTGTGTAATATTTTCTTATTCCAACTCAAGTATACCTTGAGCCTGGGCTTCATCAAGGTATATCTCACTCCCGCTATCTATTTTAGATATTTGATCCCTATCAAGTAATATGTTATTTCTTTCAACAATTACCTTTTTTATAAGGGATCATAAAGATAATATATTTTATTTAATTAGGGTATCCTATAATGATACATTTTGTGACTCTAGGTGATAATTTTTTACCCGAATAGGCCTTGAAAAATGATTTATAGCCCTACACATGTAAATTTGACAACACATATTTTATTACACACCAAATTTTGTATGGAATGACATTTTTCTCTTTAGTTGGAACTTGTTTTAGTAAAACAATTCTATAATGTGTATCCATAAAAGTATAATGTAATATTCACATGAATCATCCTTGATATCACCATGTCTAATGATGTTCGGTTACACCTTTCACTTATATAATTCCATTGAGGTGTATAAAGAGGAGTAAGTTGAGATAGAATCCTAAACTCCCATAAATAATCAATAAATACTTGATTAAGATGTTCTCTACCATGATCTAACCAGATTTTCTTAATCTTCTTACCAATATGGTTCTTAACATCATTCTTATATTCATTGAATTTACCAAAATAGTCTAACTTATACCTCATTATATATAGATATAAATATATTCTAAAATAATAATTAATGGTTATGAAGTATGAGTACCCACCCCTTGCTTCAACAAGAAATGGTCCATATATGTTTTTGGGAACTAATTCAAGAAACTCTTATCCCTTTTACCTTTCCCACTAAATAATTATTTATTCATTTTTCCTTGTAAACATGCATGACATGCACCATGTGGTTTTAGTTCAAATGAATCTCAATATCCATATTGTTGTAATTTTTTTAAATTAATTTTATTTATGTGACCTATCTTGTGATTCCGTAGTTGGGTATGGTATGATTCATGTGAATTAGTTTTGATATCGATTTACATTACTTGGTTCACGTAATCCAATATGCAAAGACTGTTATTTAAATATATCTTACCATAACATATTATTTCTTTATAGAATAAAAAATATTTACTCTAAAACATGTAAATAAATCCATATATATTAGGTATGGATACTAAAATAATGTTTTTTGAAACTAAAGTAAGATAATAAAAATATTTTAAAACCAATATTATTCTCATCAGTAATGTGAAGTGGTAGTCCCCAATAGCCACTACAGGAATTCTAGCTCTGTTGGATAATTATATATCAACCTCCCCTTAGAAAATATTATATAATCTAATAGGTATATATATTAGAATATATATGTGATAACCACATGTTGTATTTAATACCCAATTTATATAAATAGATAAATTTTATTCCATAATAAATGTATTGGAATATTCCCCTTGCTTCTTTTCTTGAGTGCATTTTTTCTTCCAGTGGCCCTTATTTCCATATTTGAAATAGACAGCATCAGGTTCCCTTGTTTATCCCTTGATCCTTATCTTCTTGGAAGGTCATTTCAAAGAATCTTTAGACTTATATATTTTTTCCTAGCCTTTCATTTTATTCACTGTAAGGAAAAAAGGCAGTCCATGATTCATATCCTTGTCAAATTGGAGAAGTAAACTGAGAAAATCTAGTAGATATATCTCTATGCTTTTTACGTTAAAATTGAAAAAAAATGTGAATCTCTAAGTGTGTGATGAAATAATGAGATTACTGCATAGTTTTTTAGACATATTAAACCATAGAACCTCTAGGAACTCAATGTATCCAATTATTTTGACTACATGAGACCCAGATGGAACACCTTCTCTATGTTTTATATGAAATATTTCCTTGGATATCTCAAACAGTTCCTATCTATCTTTCTCTTAAAAAAAATTATAGAGATTTAAGAGTATGATTTAATCATCCATGTCTTTATAAGACTTTATAAGTTCACTATAAATGGATAAAATCATTAAACATTGAACGTAAACTTCATCTCTTAATAGTTTATCATAGATAGAAAACTCATCATCACTCACCTCCTTAGAAATCAAATCGGGTAGTAAGGATTATAGCATGTAAAAAATATGTTCATGGTGAAACACTATTTCTATGCATCTGAGACATTCCTAGAGGTTAGTTACTTCCAATAAGGAGATGGTATTTCTCAAAAATATATCCTAGGGATATGTGTTTAATCAAATTTTCATTATGATATATTATTAAAATATATGATTATTATTACATCACCTGATTACAATTTATGTAATACATAATAATAAGTTTTATTAAGTATCCCACTATTTTATCAATGGTTAATATCCCTAAACATTGGACTTGGAATGTCTTCTTTCATGGACATTATAGTGAAAAGGATCAAAATTCCCATTATCGTAACCCAATAAAGGGATCGGTCAATTACTCAAAGGTATTAAGGTAGGAATTCCTTTTCCAATTGTGGGATTATTGCTCCTTGATCCATTGAGTGGACTCCCCAATCTAGAAATCCTGAATCAAATTTCCTCAACACTTTCCACCATGTTACATCATTTTTAGCAGGGGATACTCCTCTTGATGAAAAATGGTTAAGTTAGCCAAAAACTATTCATAATAACTCCCTAATGATAGTAAATTTCAAAAAATGGTTAGTCAAACACTTAGTTCTATGGTTTCATTAGCAATCAAGTAATTGAAGGCATATTCTGACTTAATATTACACTAAGGTATTTTATTTATTATGATTAAAGATTTATTGTTTTATATTTTACATTTAATGTCAATATAAATTAGATTTTAATTTAGGGATTAGCAATGTTTTGATAAAACATTTATTTATAACCCACTTATTTTAATTATATCTCTACGTATTAGTTCATTTATTTATGTGACCATGGTCTTGTATCCATAAAATAAATCATGCTTAAGAAGGAAATAAGATAAATAAATAAATGAAATGATCATGAAATTTATCTAATAATTTATTTATTTAATGTACAATAAATAAACCAATAACCCTAGGGATAAACTTCTTTTGGTGGTCTTGGCATGAGTTGCAACATACGACCTATCCACCTATGTATCTACCATGTTGGTTTTGTCATGGTTCCATATTGAACCACATCTTCCTTGGATCCACCTTGAATTGAATCTATGTACCTTTGGATACACATTTTATTATATATGTTTTAGAACCCATTCATAGGTGAGGGGATCCAAAGGATTGGATAAATGGAATTACATAAAACAATATTGGACACGCAGGTCCTATATAATAAAATATGGAGGGATGACACACCGACCATCATTTTCTAAATTAATAATAAATAATTACAAGACCATGTAACAAATTAAATTAAATTAAATCAAAATTTACATAATTATGGTCAAATATCATTATCAGTTATACACATATAATGATTACACATTTAAAATAACTTGTTAGCATTCATTTCAATTCATTATTATATAAGATAAAAAACACCAAAATTAATCTGATTAATTATCTTATTAATAAATTAATTCATTTTATATTATTTCATCCAATCATCCTAAAATTATCCTCTCCTATTATTTTAAATAAAATAATATAAATTATTTTATTTAAAAATCAATAAAATAGTATACAACTTTGTACTTGGAAGTAACTCGGTGAGTACCTGTTTAGTCTATTCAATGTGGTTTTAATTGAAAATAATGAACTCATGAACCATATTATGTACATGGAATGTGTTATAATTTCTTCAAATGTACTTATACATTAATATCACATGGAACAAATGAAAATTATATATCATGTATAATTTAATTCATTGAGTATTTAAAGTACAATAACCATGTATGATTCATAGTTTTCAATATTATGTGGAATTAATTAAGTATTTAATATAATATAAAACCTAAAAAATTAGTAAACTTAACTTAATGAATCATTAAATCGAGTTGATGATGTTTAATAGAGAAATTAATTAAATTTAATATTTCAATGTAAACTGGTGAAGTGCACGGTGTGTCCAAGCTAGCCACATGATGTGTACTATGCTTCACTGAATGTCTGTAGCACATTCTTAGGGACTCATCATATATTTACCATGGAAATTAATAAGTTACATAATTTTTAGGAAGGATAAATTTCATATACATCAAGTTTCATGACTGATATCCTATGCATGCCACATATTTAATACACATGGTTTATTAATTATGTGACATGTCTTGACCTCTTGTTTTCCATTATAAAAACACATGGACTACATGGTGTGTAGGATATCAACATAGCATGTAGACTGGAAAAGTTTTGTGCCACCCTGGTTAGTTAATATACAGTGAATTTTATGAACATATCGTGTATTTATTACATGATGAACCATATTTTAAATGCGTGTCATGGTTTAATGAAAAAGGGTATATAATGTGTAACAAAGGAGTATGTGTTGTGTGACCCTATGTTATCGAGTTAGGGATATTGGAACCTTTGGGTGGGTTATTTGGACGTGTTCATCATTAATTATTAACTGATCTTGGTTCTGTGAGTGAGAAATGAAGAGGAGGAAAATATTTTGATTATGGAGCAAGAATGAATTAAAATTTGAAATTAATATTAAATTTTAAATTCATAATGATTAATAATAAAATTAATAATTATAAATTTTAATGTGACTACTTAGATACCACTTGTTGGTTCAGAGCATAGAAAAATTAATTATCGAGGCCAATCCTAACATATAAAATTTCAAATTCAATAGATCATTCACATATTGTACAAAATTTAAATTTTCTAACCAATGAAATATTTCTAAAGAATATTTCCAATTAAAAAAACTATAACAAAGTGGATATTTTTATGTTAAATTTATAATTAATTTAAATATATTAGAAGAAATAATACCTTATACATGAGATATTTCATTGATGATGTTGTTGATCAACTAAAATCATTTTCATTTTACCATAATTGTTCTTTTATAATTCAATTATAGAACCCCTCTAGTGGTGATCCATATGTACTTATTTAAACTCCATACAATGTCAATAGATTGTTGAGTACTATTGTGGTGGATCAATCATATTTTGGTGTCTGTCTAAATCATTGTAAAAATCCCTTCATACTTTAAGAATCATCCTTTCACTCTAGTTCCTGAGATGATATAGGAATTATGAGAATCTCCAAAGTGTTCTTTAGTCTTGAGAGAGATCATTATATTTTGTTGTGTACAATGATTCTCAATTTCTATCAATCATTATACAATAGATATAGTCATCTATTTATATAGATAAGGTTAAGTTTAAAATATTAATTTATTGAAAAATGTCGCTTAAATAATATATTAAACCTTATATGAACTCATATCATGTAATAGTATTATTATTATATCTTTCTCATGGCGTACATTAACTGGCACAAAAATAAATATTATTTAACTAGCTTTCAAACTAATATTTATTATTGGAAAAAATCATGGTTCAGTCCTCCTCCTTGGAATTTATTAAATACCAAATAAATTAAATATTTATTCATTAAATAAATAAATAAATAAATATTACATATCCACATAATTTGAAAATTACCTTACGAATAAATATTTATTTCATTTATGTGAACATTTAATCCTAAATAAAATTATTCCTCAATCTTGATAGTTATATTTATTCCAATAAATAAATCAAAAAATAATTTAACTGAGATTAATGGAGACACTTAGTGGGTATCCCACTAGGCTTATTTATCATTCACATTAGGAGATATTTTCTAATTTCCAATATTACTATCTAGAAAAGGGTTAAGGAACCAAAGTGAAAAAAATTAATTTCACAATATCTACAACCACAAACGAGCACTCACTATTTAATATAATCTATTTTTCTCTATATCTCATCAAGAAGGTTTCACACTCATGTCATTAACCTATATGGTTGATATGTATTTCTTTTACTGTATGAAATAAACCTTTTCCTAAACCATGTCCATGGAATTTAATGTGACTGTTCCATTTAAATCAATAGTCTGATATATTAACTTCTAAAAATATGGAAGGGAAGAATATTTACTTGACATATTAATTAATAACATGTTATTCATGATGCACACAACGTACCCTACTTCTCGTGAACATATAGCATCATATTTTTGGTCATTAAATCAAAGCACGTGAGTAATGAAAACAATTAATAATAACATTAAAGTCTAAGGATGTAACACCCCGACCCCAGCTACCCGGAGTTAGTGCATTACTTCGTAACATTGGCATGATCACAAATGATCAAGTCTCGAAAGACCGATTAGTTTAGTAGCCTTGGAAACACTAGATACATTCATACGTCTTAAATTACATCATAAAGTGAAAAATCACAATAACATAGTCTCCATAGTCCACACTTCTATCCCCTTCAGACTATCCCTGTAGGTCAGTCATAAAATATTTCTTCACATCCTGGGAAAAATAAAACATTGAAAGGGGTGAGCACAGATGCTCAGTAAGGATAACAATATAGCGGAAGCTTTCAAAAATAAACATAAACATTTAAGGAAATGTATGACTAAAACAAAAGCCTTTTAAACTTGAACTTCAACATAATATGTCAAAAGTAAAATGAGATAATTCCATTTACTTATTCACATGGATATTCTACTGGTCGAATAATCACATGCAATATCAATAACCACTTTCATAATGATGGAATTCATAATGCCAGACTATCATAACCACATATCCAAGGCCTCGTGCCAATACTACAAATAATATTTTGTCAAGGCCTCATGACAAGACACTAGTTTGTCTCATGAGACCTGTCGATGCATCGAGGAGCTATAGCGGGCTCCACCCGTCACTTATTAAGTCCAATGCATTCCTCATATGAACAGGTTTAAACATGTCATAAACCATAACATAATTGTATCACATAAAACATGCATAAAGGAAACATAAGATTTCCATAATTCAATCACAAGATATCAATACAACACATTGATATAATAGAAACTTTATCAAAACCATTTTCAATACCAAAATAAAATAAAAGTAAAACATGGTATTTATTTTTCTTTTAAAAAAAGTTATGGCTTATAGAGGAAGCCGAAACTCAAATAATAGTCACGGCGGTGGAGAAGTCATTGTCGCCGCATACGTAAGAAAAAACATTACTTTTTTAGTTTAGTAAAAATGCTTCGTATAAAAATATTCCTTTTGAATAAAAGTAAAATTCAAAGGGGTTTATACACCGTATAAATGAAAGTTGTGTATAAAACCAAATATGCCTCAATGAAAGGAGATTGAGACGAAGTCCTTAAAAAGATCATTTTTAAAATAAAATAGATCTATTTTGTGTATCCAATATAAGTACACATAAAGAAAGTACAAATACAAGATTGGACATGATAATATCATGACATAATTTGAAAGTAGGAGATTAATCCAAAGAATAGAAATTGGGTTAATAAGTTCCCTTACCTCATGTCCGAATTGACTCATTCGTTCTTTAATCTCCTAAATAATAAACTAGAGTTAATTTCTATTTTCTTAAGAACCGTTTTCCTGTTCATTATTCCT
Organism: Viscum album; assembly: GCA_963277665.1. NCBI lineage: Eukaryota > Viridiplantae > Streptophyta > Magnoliopsida > Santalales > Viscaceae > Viscum > Viscum album. Next base: position 2,016,023,971 of record OY728157.1, read on the forward strand.
TTTATATAATTTATTACCATGTTATGAACATTATGTAATTATTTAAGTTAATAACGGTCATTTTGTCAATCTTTGGTACTTGAGTAAAAAATAAACTTCTTATAATTACAAGTTGTTCATGTGGTGAAATATTCATTATATCAAAATTTTATTCATGATATAGATATCATATATCTCATATATATCCAGTATATACATGCATTTATAATATTCCATAACGTTTAGAGGTAAGAAATGAAATGCACCGTTCATGGAGATGGTAAGCCGTACGTACGCATGAACGCTGCTTTCATTTTTATTTCGTATTTAATGAAATAATAATGATATAAAGGTATATTATAATTCCAGTACAATATCATATATAATATCATTTACTCCATCCTTTATACATCCCACATATGGCATTAACGATTCAAATCACTTTGAGGGGGTTGTAGTCCGCACTTCCTAAAATGAAAATATCGTGTTTACCCATAATGGAAACAATAAAGGTATGCCATAAATGAAAAATACAGAACCTTAAGTAAAACATAAACATATTATATATTATTTATAAATAGAGTTACATCTTAATGGCCACCTTTGAAGGTGTTATATGAGTGTTGAACAATCATCGTTTCGTGAGGCAGAAATTTGCCATCCACAGAAACAGTATGTTCTTTAACCATTAGATGTAGGTGTGTGTAAGTGTAGCTCGAATACTTCTTATAACAACATCCTAGTATATTGAGGATACTGGTTTTGTTACAAAATAAATGAATAAAAAGAGTTTAGGGGGTTGGATAAGCAAAATAAAACAAAATAATATAAGTGAAGACATTACCTTAAAATCAGGTAACTCTTTTGATTTGAGCCAAAGGCTTCCTTGGGAAGAATTCTTCCCAAATTGAGGCTTCTGGGAGTAAGGGAGGTAAGTTGGGAGAGTATTTGGGTAGATTTTGGCCGATCCAAATGGCTTGAAAGTGTGAGTAAGGTGGTAGTGGTGGGGGCCTTTTATAAGTGGAGAGGAGGGGCACTCTTGGAATGTCATGAAATGTTACTTTATTAAGAAATGATTTTCAGATTATAAAGGTCCCACAATGATATATTTCGAGGCTAAGGTGATAATGGTTCTAAATATCCTCATTAAATTGGTTTTTGACAAGTGTAAGACTTAGATTTTACGTTATCCTTTCATTTTATTTAAATCACTAATTAATGAGATAATCGCGGCATCATCATGGTGTCATAAATAATTTAATTTATTTAATGTCTAAAAATTATAAAAAAATTATCATGATGTAGGAAATATTTTTATATTTCTAATGAATATTTATATTCAAAAATATGACTTGTATAACCCCATTTAAAAATTGTTTTAGTAAAACTACTTATGTTTGTGACATTTTTATTTTAACTTTAAATAAAAGTTATTTATGTCATTTTCAAACCAAAGTGGCTCCATGGGGTCCCCAAGTTGAACCATGGATTTTCTTGGTCTTCCATGACTCATCCGATAGGGTTAGGACAAGATTAAAGGTTATTTCATATTATTATAACATTATCTTTACCTTAAATTACACTAATTACCTTTAATCACGATTAATTAAACTTAAAAGTTACTATTCACCAAAAAATTATTTTAATCCCATTGAACCACATTTTAATTCCTAATGACAACCATGTATGTTGGATTTTTGAAAATAAAATCATAGAAGTGGTAATGTTTCATTTAAATGAAAAATCTGTTTTTTAACTACCACTTAGTGGTTTCACTATTCATCAAAAATTGAAGTTTTTCAGAACAATGCCAAAATTTTACCCTAATATATAATTGATATTCTGAATTCAAAAATTATGTCTATTTTTGAAAAATTCCAAACATATAATTTGCATTAATTAATTTCCTAATTAATTCTCGCTGTCACAACAAATAGCGTGTTTTAAGAAAGAATATCAATCAAAAGATTGACAATTGTTTAGTCCAATTTCAAAGTGAAATTAATTCTAATGAACACCATTGGATAAAATCGTAAAAATATATTCTAATTATACTTTAAAACCACTCAATGGTATAATTTATCACTATAAATTATTCTGATTAAAAACGTTGTTTTTAAGTATTTTTCACTATTCATAAAAAATTGGAAGTTCTCAGAAAAATACCAAAAATTCAACATAGGATAATTTTGATATTTTGAATCCAAAAATGAAGTCCATTTTGAAATATAAAATATATATAATTTCAAAAAGTGGATATTACTATTCATAATGGCTATTTTGATTGGTCGCGGTGTGTTAGAATCTCGAACTTGCGTACAATGCAAGCTATTGCATTATTGAAGGAGAAGTGTATCGTGGAAGCTTGGGTTGTCAAAAAGGACCACTACACACAATCATAGATATGAATATATGATGACACATAAACATGCATAATTCCAACAAGTCGGTATGTTCTCATAATATATCATCTTGAAAATTAATAAGTGTAACATTTGTAAGATAAAGTCTCTTTTACTTATGAGTTCTCACACATAATAGTCAAAATACTATATTCCTCATCATAGATTGTTATTCGTCCATAGAAATAGTTTTAATAATATTATCATGATATTTCAAGGTTCTATTCATAGTAGGGAACTATTATTCCCTTTATCATTGTGACAGATACTCAAGGACATTATTATGTTAAATTTATACAGAACTATGAATGATATATAATAAGATATTTTAATGGATATTAACTTATTTGAGTATATATATAATATATAGTATGTAAAATTGGCTTTAAAACACTAAATAGAACAATTCCAACAATTATATACTCCCCACATTGAAGTATATTCATCTCAAAAAAATCAATATGCAAAAAGATGCTAGTATTGGGCCCACATCTAGACCTATCACTCCAAAGATCTCTCATAAAGGTTCTCATGCTACCACAAAATGTGTATAAGTAGAATGGATTTACCACTAAGGATTATATCTAACCAATCCTCAATTTCCACTAGGTACTCTAAAAAGGTAGCTACAACCTTAATGTACATCTCACCCTAGTCAATGATGTGTGATGGAATGTTTACACATCTCCTTAGTTTTGAATCATAGAAAACATAATGTACCCAATATAACTATAGGGTTAGTGCCAAATTGTAAGTATCCTCTCACACTTAGTATAGTATATGGAATGGATTGATGAATCATGTGTATTACTTAACACCCCAACCAAATATTTGTGAACATATTTAAGGTTAAACATTCATAAATACATGATTTTCCCTATTTGAACTCCAATTTCCATCATCATTAGTCTTTAAAAGGATTTTGGTCGATATATATGGTTCCCATCTAATCCTAGATCACCTTCGCCTTCTCTATCATTTCCTGATCTATCTCCATCCCCATCAGTGATTAATCCTTGATCTCCATCTAGCATAAGGGTAACTTAAAAGCTCTCCGATATGGGGTCTCAAATTATTCCATTCCAATAGTGGAGTGGTATCTATTATCTTAGTCCATATCCACTGAGGTTAAGTGATCCCCCAACTCTATCAAAAATATAGTACACCTTCCCTTATAACATCCTCAAGAACCTAAAAGGTTTTCTTGACCTATACATCTATATAAGGATTCAATACTATACTCATCCATATTTGGGTCTTGAAAGCCTCCTATAAACATCTTCACAACTAAATCATAAACCAATCATCATGGTTAGAGAAAAAATCTGAGTGTACTCCATGAATCCAGATGACATCCAACATACAAAATTGTACCAATATTTCCACTAAACTCTTATCAACCATTTCTACTACCATTCTAGACTCAACAACTTTCATTCAATGACTCCATACCAACATACTAGATTCTGAACCCACTATTCATATAATTCCTAAAAAGTTTTCATCTATATAATGGAATGAAAACTATTATTATAATAAAATTAAACTAATGAAATATTTTGATCCCAAATTTCTTTGTAATCCTTGTATAAATATCAAATAAAAACCTAAAAAGTCAGAATCATTCACTTTGACTATCCATTTGATTGAGGATGAAAAACTATAATAAAATTTAATTCAATACCCAATGACTTTTGAGGTCATTTCCAAAGATTATAGGTAAATTTGAAATCATAATCAGATACAATAGAGAGAGGGAATCCATGTAATCTAGATATCTCTTTAATATAGAGTTTATAAATTTGATCCAAATATATACTATCTTGAATAGGAATAAAATAAAATTATTTAGTTAATTGATAAATAATTACACAAATAAAATTATTACCTTGAGATTTATTTGGTAATATCACTATGAAATCCATGGATATATTCTCCTATTTCCATACAATCACTAATAAAGGATGAAGAGGCAACCCTCTTGATGGAGGGAAATACTGGTAGTGATGATAGTAGGTTGGACTTGAATCCTGATGGTGGGAGAATAATGCTTTCTAGGAGGCATGGGTGGTTGGAACCTCGAAGGTGGGGTCGGCCTATTATGGTGACTATAGGATCCTAATGGTGGAGTTGGATGGTTGCAGCATGGGTGGATAATTTTAGGTCAGTGTTCTCAGAACATGAATCTATCGACGTTTTGGGGATGGATCAACATTCACCAAACTTGGATCTATTCTGAACCTCTTCAGTTTGTTGGGCATTTTTTCCCATAGGCACGATGGATAGTAGGTGTCAGTCTTGTGGAAAGGAAGCGTTATTCATATTATCATGAGGTGGTGGTGGCTTGTAACCCTTCTAATGATACAATCTCGTTGGATCGGGTAGTATGTAGGTGAAGGTTATGCATTCTGGTTTTTGGCATCAATGGATTTGAGGTGGCACTAGAATACTGAAGGACTTGCATAGCACACGTGGTGGTGTTTTCTTGGGTGGTATTGGAATAAATAAGTGTAACATTCATCCTATGGTTTTCATTAAGATTTAATATTTTATCATTGGGTCTTTAGGCTATAAATTTTAATGTCTGCTTATTGGTTGATATCTCATTGGGCCTTTGGAACAATTTTTGACTCTCTATCAATTAAATTATGGGTAATGAACTTATTTTGGTTTTGGGGCCTTTGGTCCATGTGTTCTTGAGCCTATATTATATAATTGGTTTTCTCTCTAAAAAATGTTTTGTTTTATTTTTATTATAAAGGGCCTTAACCCCAACTTGTTTTGAACTGGTAAAGGTAGGATCATCCCCTTCATAATTTTTCTCTCACCTTTAACGTGTTGAAAAATCAAACATTTCACAGTAAAATCAGCAATATACATCTTTATTCCTCTCCACCAGTAACATTATTAAAGGTATATGTACATCTTAGCATTATCTGGATGAACAGAAAATGGAGAGTAGTGAGTTTCACTAAATAATTATTTTTCAACTAGGGATCACTTGGCACAAAAAACATATTTCCAAATCTTATAGCACCTAATTTTTTAATATTAAATTCAGAAATGCTACCCTTATTAACAAAATCTTCTCTTTCTTGTAAACCATAATCTTTTTTCTAAGAATTCTTAATTATGTTTGATAAATATGATTGTACTAACAGCAGAACAAAAATAGAAGGATTTCCTCCATGCACAAATTCTTGGTCATTATTCATTAAATCATTGATCAAAGGATCATTTTCCAAATATATTAAAGGTAATGATGCATTATATTTTCAACTTAAGGTATAATATATATTATCTTCTTTACCTAGATTATAGTGAATCATGCAATCATAATCCTCTATATATTCCAACCATATTATCTTACGCATGTTCAACACTTTTTGAGTAAATATATACTTTTAACTTTTATAGATAGTATATATTTTACATTTAATCCCATAAAAAATATGTCTCCAGATTTTTAAAGTAGAAACTACTACAACCAGTCCAAGATAATTTGTATGGTAATTCTTTTCATGGATCTTAAATTATCATGAAACATATGCAATTACCCAATCATGTTATATCAGGACACAACCAACACCATTCAAAGAAGAATCACTATAAATAAAAAAATAACCATTAATACCATGTGTCAATTGAGTTAACACAACTAAAAACTAATCTGGCCTAATTTGAATCCTTCCCAATTGCTAATTTGGAAGGATATTATCCTCTTGATTCGCTTTCACTTTATTCACCTTATTTCTTCTATAGAAAACCATTTTGATATAGACACAGATTTTATGAAGAAACATATAAACCCTAAAATATTTCTCCTTATAATATAATACATATATTAATAAACCTACAATTTAGTTTCATAATAATATCTTAACCTCAAAATTTATCTAAACCTTTCTTTGATACCAACTATAAAACCTCATACATTAATTGACCAATAATTATGAGTTAAATATTAAGATTGAATTTTATTATATTCCCATAATCATTAAGTTTAATAGTTTTATATAATTAGTAAATACTCTTACATATCAAAACCCTAAAAAAAGTGGTACCTTTAACTAAATATAAATTTTCTAAAAAAATATGATTCTTAAATTTAATCTCCATTTTTACTCAATACATGTTTGCTTCTTTTAAGATTAATCCCCGTGGAGGAATTATATACCTTTCTGTAGTTCCTACTCATCTTAAGGCCTTGTGAAAAACATTTTAAAACTTGGGATGAGCAAAAAAATATCAATAAGAGATAAAGAAAAAAAAGAAACCAGTTAGTCTGTTTTAAAAAACATGAAAACCCATAGACAATTTTCCTTTTATATAATTAACATTGAGCTAAAAATAATCATTTACTTACTCAAGAAATAAATTTCACTTCCCAAAAATTTTCATAAAACATATCACAATAAATATTAAATTCAATATCATAATCATGAGGCCTTATTATAAAACATGAGTACTCATGAAAACATTTTTTTTGGAAAACATATTTTTCACCCTTAAAAGAGGTATAAACATTCTTATAAACAAAAACTCATTTTATTACCATTTGAAATAAAAATAAATACATGAAAAATAATTTTAAATCATATAAAATTCATGTATGAACCTTGGTGAATCATCTTATTATCTCTATTATAATCACTCTTACAATAACTCTTAAAAATGGAATAACCTACTCAATTATTTGCAACATATATTCCCCAGAGAAAAAATGATCACCCAATGCGTTGGAAAGCTATATCAGGCTCACCCATCATCATGAAAAATTTACATTTTACAAAAATCCTAAAATATCATAAAATATTTTTTTTAACACATGTACAGAATCACTTTTAGGATTCACATAAAAATTAGGAGAAATGTCATTATCCTTTAAAAACTATTAAAAATGAAAAATTCAAAGAACAATGAGAAATAAAATATTATATAAAAAAAATGAAAAATTTTAGATTAATCTTATTAAATAAATTTTTTATTAAGGTTGTAAATTCCACTCATACTATATAAGTTGAAAATATTCCATTCAAACTTTTCTAAAAAAGTCAAAAATAACCTCTTTGGAAAATGTTAAAAATAATTCTTTTAAATCCTTCATAAAAAAATTAAAACATGGTTAAAATTAATTTGAACATAAATTTAATTATATTAATTAAATATCTGATATATTTTAAAAAACATGGATATTTATGAAAAATATAAGAAAAACTTTAAAAAAATTTAAATAAGTATTTAAAGAAAAATCTATTGCCTTGAGTTTGACTCACCATTTATGTACTTTCAATCTTGTATAATAAACTTATATTAATTATTTAATTTATTAGGAACATTTTTTAAATTTATTTTCTTATTATTATACTTTTTATTTCATTTATTACCACTTCTTATATAGGTAAAAAATCAATTAAGTTCATGTTGGATGTTTTGAGGACTTATGTTCAAAATTGAAAAACAACTTTGGTAGGCTGGCCATGGAAAAATGGTTCATTTTCACATAATATATAGAATATTAATCATTAAATAATTTTAATTTTTATACATTAAATACAATTTTATAACCATCCATGAAAGGTGGACATAAAAAATGAATTATATCGTTCTATGGAGGAGGTAGTCCACATGTACGTACGATCGACATTATCATTTTCCAACTGATGAAAGGGTAAGAATGTGGGTAATATATTATCTATAAAAATCATAATTATGTCAGGAATATTATATATATTCATTAAATCCATAATAATAACTATCCATGTGAGGTAATGATGCAAAAAATAAATGCATCACTTCGTGGAGGTTGTAGTCCACACATATGCACAAGAAATGTTTTCATTTACCATAGGATCAAAAAGGAGATGAAAAGGGGTAGAAATATAAACATAATAAAATTTAATTATAATATATTTATTTATTTTATTATATCATCATGGTTTTGATAGGTTTAAAAGATATAGAAGAAGAAATAAACATAAAAGAACTTGATTAAGAGTTATACCTTTTCTTTCTAAAACATCATTTAGATTACACCATAAGACTTATAGGTTGAGATTTTGGTAATTAAGTAACCTATAGGATGTGTTAAGTGATTTTGGAAAGGGGTTTGGGTAGGTATTGATTGAGATAAATTTCTCAGTAAGTGTGATGAATAGAGGAGAGTCAGTGCCCTTTTTTAAGTGAGGGGAGTGACACAAATACAAATTTTTATAACTGTAATGTCCCGAAAATTCTGTATAACTTTTTTTTAATTATATGGAATTATTTTGAGATTGTGAAATGTGATGGTGTGTGATTTTGAGTCCCAGAGTGCCTAGAATTGTCCTTCGAAGTTTTGTTAAACTTTAAATAGCGCGCATAAGCAGTTTTCCTAAAAAAGTTGAATAACTCTTAAACTATTGCCCGGATTAAAAATCTGAGGGCATCGTTGCATCCACGATCGCGGGTTTACTCTAGGTGCGACTTAAGTTTAGTAGGCACATGCCTCCTATGAGAAAACCCAAAAATGGCATAACCATAAATAAAATAATTAAATAAATTATTTTATTTTTTAAATAATTATAACTCACAAATGGTAACTCATATTAAAAATCTGAGACCACCATTGAACTTGTGAGAGTATTATTTCTTTAGGAAGATACTAACATTGGCTAGTGCGGGCCACCAGTGAAAGTTAGCTTTTGGCCGTCAATAAAATAATTAAGTGACAATTATTTTATTGTAAAATTCATACCTTTTAAACGGTAACTCGGATTGGAAATCCGAGATTACCGTTGGGTTTTTTGGGGCGTGTTTCACTTAGGAAAAACCTAACCTTGATCGGTGCGGTTCGAGAGTGACTGTTAAAACTTTTCTGAACTTTTTTTGGGTACATTCAGTAAACACTTGAGCGGTGTTTTCTAACTTTTGAACCATTGCTCGGATTAAAAGTATGAGGGCACCGTTGAACCTGAATTATCGAGATTCTCTTAAGGGAGACTTCACTTCGACTATAGTAGGTCTGGAGAAAAAGTTAGTTTTTGGAACTTTTTAATAGAATAAATAAAATAGATTTATTGTTTTATTTTTATTCTATTACTCCAACAGACAAGCGGTAAGGTGGGACCGGTGACATGTCAAGCCAATAAATGGCTTGACCCTCCAATCTGAGTAACAGCCACATTGGGGGAAATTAGAAAGCTTCATAATTAATGATCCGCGTTAAATCTTCACATCATTACTTACCCTCCCACTCTCCTATAAATATGGATCTAGGGAAGGGATATCAAAGAGCTTCACCAAGCAATGAATTTCTGAAGGAATTTCACAATGCCAGACCCTTAGAAGACGAAGCCAACCCAGTGGGAGGTGAAGGATGGCATCGAACCACCAATGGGTAAAGTGCGAGTGGCGTCTTTCGGAGCCGGTCATGGGAACTAATAACACGGTCCACCGGAAAGCGTGGATGATTCTCTGACGTTCAAGGTAGGGTTTTAAATCTGTGTGATTATTGTTTCCCATGTTCTTCTCTTCTAAACGAAGAACGTGGATCAACACACACTCTAGTTGATCCATGGATGTTTTCTTCTTGCGGGATTAGGAATAATTATTGCAGGATGATGTAGAGGTTTGTTTTTTTAATATGATTGAATTTTATTAATTCTTCATATCCTAAATTCATAACGATGATGTCCAAATGAAGATGGACATCCCCCCGCACATAAAACTTACTCCTCTTTATTTTTATTCTTTTGTGCGTTCTTCGTGCGTTCTTCAACTCCTAATATTTATTGACATTGGAAACACGAAGTTTCGCTGAGCGCGATATATATACATGTATCCCTCAACGCAAGGATTGTGAATATGAAATCATTTACTTTTTTTGGCTTGGAACGAAGTCGCAGAAGCTCATGGAAGAAGGCATCGGCCGGTACCTAGCCAACCACGAGGGAGAAAGGGCGGCGCCCGTCTGCACCGCTGATTGTGAAGGAGGTCACGGCCCATCGGCCACGGCGGAGCAGGGTGGCCTCCAGGATCTGGTCGGCTGCATGGCAGAGCGGCGGCGCGTGTCCACGTAGCTGGTAGAGCAGTAGGTCGTGGCCTCTTGGCCACGGTGGAGGTCGGAGTTGGGCCAGCACTCGATTGGCCGTAGGTGGAGAGTGGCGCCATCATGCTACAGCAAGAAGAACCGACCGGACGTTCTGGACGATCGAGGCACACCGTACGGGACCACCGAGCAGTCCCACTTTCCAACAGGGTGACCGAACGGCCATCGAGCCGTTCAGATTACCGGGGGTACCTCCCCCCCCCCCCCCACGGGTTGCAGCTAGGGAAAAGCGCCTACCCACCGCGGGCCACCTAGCGGACCGCCTAGCGGACTGCACCGTAGTCCGCCCAGTGGGTCGTGCCAGAGGGTCGTGACCTTTGCGGGCTGGGCCGGAGCGCCCCCTTTGCGGGCCGAGGCAAAACATGGCCAAGCGGTCCAGGCCATCTGGGCTGGACCCCAACCGGGTCAGGTTGACTCGAACGGGGTCAGGTCGACCCGTGATGGGTCAGGTCAGGTCAGTCCGACCCCGAGTCCATCTGGACCCAGTTTCGCCTTTTTTGCCATAACTTGAAAAGTGGGAATCTGTTTAACAAACCGTCTATGGAGACAGAATACTTGGATCAATAAGTTCCTTTTGGTATACTACACTTGATTTTTGGATAAGGTTGGAGTACGTCCGGGTTGGTTCAAACCCCGAATCCAACCGGGGCCTCGGAGAGGAAACGCTAATAACTAATAGACCGGGTGTCTGATTGATGCATAGTCTGTTGTTTCGGGTCCCTTATGATGTGTCGAACCTTTTTATACTTATTATTGGAAATTAGGGGTGTTTGAGGTATGACTGATGGCTTGGGGACCGGTTCTTTCAAGCTCGCTATGTAAAGAGCCCTGCGACTGGCTGAGATCTGACGACTGCTAACCATTACGACTCGAAGTGACTCGACAGGCCCAGTGGGGAGCGTCTCTATGTGACTCAGCAGACCCATGGTGGGTACCACCTCTGTGTGATGTGTCAGACCCACGGTACTCAATAGGAGGAGTACCTCTGCATGGAATGAGGGGGAGCACCTATGTGTGACGTGGCAGATCCATGGTGGGGGGCGCCTCTATGTGATGGGAAGGACCAACGATACTCGACCGAAGGTGTACCTCAGCAGTCCAATATTAGTGGGAAGTGCCTCTATGGGACGCATAAGTCCCACTGTACTCAATAGAGGAGGAGTTCTCCAACAGCCAAGGTGTTCGTTGATGTGACTGGGGATGTTACTTGTTACTACCCCTAGAATAAATCCTGGTGTGAGCTGTCTTTACTTTGTGCTTGTGATTGAGGTTATGCTATGTGATACTTTATCTTCGTGGTGTTACCTTCATTTTATACTTCCCTCATGTATGATATGTTTTTATCTTGATAACTTAGGTGTATGTATGGATATATACCTAAGTAGAGTTGATATATTGCTTTTTGGTTTTCCTTTGTGGAACTTTAGGAGACCTACGGGGTCTCAGGGTCCCTAATGATTATTTTTATTCTCACCCCTACACGGGCTTCATACGCACCTTATTATTTATGGTGCAGAAGACGTACAACGTTGATTGAGGTTAAGGGGTCTAGGACTGGACGGTGCGTGGAGGTGGACCATTCGGTGAGACATGATGCAGAAGAGATGGATGGGCATGGAGTGCTGAGGAGGCGGTTTGTACCTACCCTTCAGGTAGGATCCATGATGGATGATCCAGGGGTTTCTTTTCACTTTTCAGTAATATTTGTACTTTTGAGTTGTACTCTTACTTTCAGTTGGGATTTTATTCTGACCCCTTTACTTCCAGCACTCTTTTTACTACATCAGTTTACTTAGTGGTTGCTTCTTGTCGCATTCTTCTCTATGGGTATGTACAGGTTTAAAGGAAATTCCATCCTGTTTTAAGGAGTATGCCTTTCGGTGCTAATCGCCAGCCCCTGGCCTATGGAAGGTGAACTTGGGGTAGTTACGTCACGGGCCCCGGGGGACGGGTCGTGACAAATTGGTATTAGAGGAGTTCGGTTCTACCGAAAAACTAGGACTCTGATCTTTTCTGTGAAGAAATAGTGTTAAGTGTTATGAGTTTAGTTTTCAGTTTGGAGATTCCAGTGTTGGTGTGGTGGTTGACGTATCCATACACCAGGACCCTGAATTTTGACTTCCAACTCAATGCATGAAAACACTGATTACGTTTGTTTTTTATATGTTTTTATTTTGATTTCTTTGGATTCAGCTAACTAGGTATAACTTAATGACCATGGGAAACCTATTCCTTATCAGGATGCTGCCACAAAGATGGTCACCCAGGTTTCCCGAGAGAGTACACGATGACGTCCCACCGAGCGACGAGGCCTCGGTGCAAGACCCTCTTACGGAATTAGAACCTTCGGGTGGTGTATCAGCAGCACCACTACCTGTTGGACGAGTGTTTCCGCCAGCCCCACCAGTATAGTATGCATGCCGACTGAGCACATTTCATGAGTTTCAGAAATAGAGGCCTTCAAGGTTTTGAGGCAAGTCAAATTCCCAGGCAGCTGAGGGCTGTCTGGAGGCAGTGGCTAGAGTTTTCCACCTAGTTGAGACACCAGTAGAGAAAATGGAGATTCTTGCTGCTGGTCCTTTCTAGTACGTGACCAAGAGGATGGTCTGCAGGATAATGAGGCTTTTGTACTTGGACCATTTTCCGATATGGTACCTTTAGGTAGTGTTCCAGCTATGTCACTGCTCATTGGTCAGCAGTTACAACCGTAGGTACCGGTACAGGACATATTTAGGCTTAGTTCCTTACACGAGTTTCAGCATCAGATACCCCTCAGGTTCCAAGGTGAGCTCGACTCACAGGCGGATGAGGACTGGCTTGAGGAGGTGGTTGAGAGTTCTCTAGAGCTTTTACAGCTTCGGTATGATGACATGTCGATAGTTGAGTATTCATCGAGGCGTACCAACAATTCCTGGTACTCGATGGATATGATATGATTAGTGCTTCGGGGCTCGGACTTCCGAGCATGGCGTGTTTATTGGGCGTATAAAAATTTTTCTAAAAGAAGAAGTGTTAGGGACAAATGAATCTATAGTGTTGTAGATGTGGAAGCAAAGCTAGGAGAGCAGCATGAGGTGGTGTACATTTCAACATGTTACAACCACCCCCCTTTGTGGACCATACCAGGCTCATGGAGCTAGAGGACAGGGGAAGGGAGTAGTTGCATATGGTCAATGAGTGCGACCCAAGGGCTCTAGGAATGATTTTATGAATGGTATGTTTCTACTACTAGATATTGTAATAATAGACATAGGTAGCAATCATTCCTTCCTTCCATGAATCTTATCCAGGACCTATATTTTCTGGTTAAGTTATTTACTTGACCCTCATGTCATGAGATACCTTTGGGAGGAGACTCGATAATCACACTTACACCAATGGTGTGATTTGACCCTTGAGGTGAGAGTTTCGGTTGGAACCTCTTAATGGCAGCATCGAGGACTTATGATGTTAGTTTGGGTATTGACTGGACATCCAAAGTTCATTCTCAGATTGGTTGTATTAGGAAAAAGGGTTGTGGTTTACCCACAATGTTGGAATGGGATTTTCTTTAGTCAGAAAAAAATGAAACCCAAGCAGCACAGGATAAACTCATGCTTAGGAGGGTGCATCCGATCACTCTTGAGTCGGCCAGAATTACCCTCATGGTAGTAGGAGTTTTCAGTTTTTAGTTCCAAACAGGAGTGTCAAAGCATGGGGACATCTTTTTAAAAGATGTTTCCAGGATTACATCCCATAAGGGATAGGGATGTCTTCTTTGGCTAGGTACTACTGGAGATTTGTACTCGAATTCTCCAGGGTAGCGAAACCCTTGTTATATTTGAAGAAAAAGGGAGAACCTTTCCTGTGGAAAGAAAAGTGTCAACAATTCTTTCAAGATTTGAGACAGATATTGACAAGTAGAACTATGCTACCCATAACCTGGAGTTAGCAGTAGTGGACTTTGTGCTAAAGATGTTGCGGCACTACTTGATAGGTGAACATTTTACAGTCTACTCTAGTAACAAGAGTCTCAGGTATATCTTCTCTTAGAAGGACCTGAACCTGAGATAGCATAGATGGCTAGAGTTTCTCCAGGACTATGACTTTGAGAAAGTATATACGTCTAAGAAGGGGAATGTGGCAACATATGCACTCAATAGGAGGTCTGGTCTGCAGTTGTTGAGTGAGGTGACAGAGCAGCTAGCCGAGTTTCATATATCCTTCATGGATAGAGATAGAGCAGCATACCTCTAGTCTATGGCAGTCACTCCCCCACTCTTTCAGAAAGTTAGGGAGGTGCAGCTTGGGGACACTGACTGCGATATTTGGCATACTTAGATATCCATAGGATAGGCACCTGATGAATTTTATGAACGTGGGGAGCACTTCATCCTCTTTAGAGGATGTACTATGGTACCGGTGGTTCCATGGGAGGAATTGTTGAGGGAATTCCATAAATTCCCTTTAGCAGTACATATTGGAGTGGTGAATATGTACCAGTACCTCTGATGTTAGTACTGGTATTCATGGATGAAGAAAGAAGCAGCAGAGTTTATATCACAATGTCTTGCTTGTCATCAAGTTAATACTGCATAGAGTTGGCATGAGATTTATTCCAACAGGATATGGAGACCCTTAAAGTTCTAGGAGGGGGTACCACGTATTCTTGTGAGTCTCTCCTCGATGGGGACTACAGTGATTTGGATGAGCCGAAAAGTTATATCTGAGGTTCATCGGACCTCTCTAGATTCTCAACGGAGTGGGCGAGGTGGAATACCATCTATCTCTTTCACCATAGATGCACCAGGTACATAATTTTTTCCATGTGTCACAACTAATGAGATGCGTGTGTGATCCATCGCACATTATCGACCATGGAAAGATGGACTTAGACGATAGGGAAACGTTTATAGAGGTTCAAGTAGAGATTGAGAATCAACATGAGTGGGTCCTTCATGGGCGGTCGATACCTCTGGTGTGTATACGTTGGCTGCACAAGAACCTCCAGGAGAGCACATGGGAGAGGGAGGCTCTGATCTGTGCTCAGTACCCCCATTTGTTTCCTTAGTCTATGTTGTGGATTTTGGGGACGTAAAGGCCTAAGGTGGGGAGAATTTAATATCCTGAAAATTCCTTATATTTTTTTTAATTATATGGAATTATTTCAAGACCGTGAAATTTGACAGCGCACGATTCCAAGTCCAAAAGTGCTCGGAATGGTTCATCGAAGTTTTGATAATCTATAAATAGCGCGCGTAAGCAGTTTTCCTAAAAATGTGAAATAACTCTTAAACGGTTTCCTGGATTAAAATCTGAGGGCACCGTTGCATCCAGGAGGGTGGGTTTACCCAAGGTGCAATTTAAGTTTAGTAGGCACAGGCCTCCTGTGAGAAAACCAAAAAATGGCATAACCGTAAATAAAATAATTACATAAATTATTTTATTTTTAAATGCTTATAACTCACAAATGGTAACTTGGATTAAAAATCTGAAACCACCACTGAACTTGTGAGAGTATTCTTTCTTTAGGAAGATACTAACATAGTCCGGCATGGGCCACTAGTGAAAGTTAGTTTTTTGCAGTAAATAAAATAATTAAGTGACAATTATTTTATTGTAATATTCATAACTTTTAAACGGTAACTCAGATTGGAAATATAAGAGTATCGTTGGGTTTTTTGGGGCATGTTTCACTTAGGCAGAGCCTAATCTCGACCTGCGTGGGTCAATGGTGACTATTAATAATTTTATGAACTTTTTTTTGGGTACGTTCAGCAAATGATTGAGCGGTGTTTTCTAAATTTTGAACCGTTTCTTGGACTAAAAAACCGAGGGCACCGTTGAACCCACAACACTGGGAATCGCTTAAGAGAGACTTCACTTCGACCATAGTAGGTCCAAAGAAAAAGTTAGTTTTTCGAAATTTTTAATAGAATAAATAAAAATAACTTTATTATTTTATTTTTATTTTATTCCTCCAACGGACGAGCGATAAGGTGGGACCGGTGACATGTCAAGACAATTAATGGCTTGACCCTCTAATCTGAGTAATAGCAACATTAGGGGAAATTAAGAAGCTTCCTAATTAATGAGCCCCATTAACTCTCCATGTCGTTACTTACCCTCCCCCTCTATTATAAATATGGAACTAGGGAAGGGGTATTAGAGAGCTTCACCAAGCGGCGAATTGCTGAAGGAATGTCGTGACACCAGACCATTAGAATAGGAAGCTGACCTAGCGGGACGTGACGGATGGCATTGAACCACCAATGGGAGAAGTGCGAGTGGCGTCTTTGGAGTCGGTCGTGGGAACTAAGAACACGGTCCACCGGCAAGCGCGGACGATTCTCTGATTTTCAAGGTAGAGGTTTAAATCTGTGTGATTATTTTTTCCCATGTTATCCTCATCTAAATGAAGAACGCAGATCAACTCACTAACTAGTTGATCCACGAATGTTTTCTTCTTGCGACATGAGGAATAATTATTACAGGATAATGTAGGGGTTTGTTTTTTTTAATACGATTGAATTTTATTAATTTTTCAAATCCTAAATTCATGACGACGATGGTCAAACGAACATGGCCATCGTCTCGCACATAAGCCTTGCTCCTCTATTTTTATTCTTCGCACGTTCTTCATGAATTCTTCAATGCCTAATATTTATTGATGCTGGAAACATGGAGTTTCAGTGAGAACGATATATGTACACAGATCCATCGACGCAAGGATCGTGAATATACGATCATTTAATTTTTTGGGCTTGGAATGAAGCCACAACAGCTCGCGGAAGAAGGTGGCGGCTGGCACCCAGTCAGCTGTGAGGAAGGGAGGCACATGTTTGTACATCTGTTTGTGAATGAGGTCGTGTCCCATCGGTCGTGGCGAAGTAGGGAGGTGGTCGGCATCCTACTGGCCTCATGGCGGAGCGGCGGAGCACGTCCACGTTGCCGGTGGAGCAGGAGACTGCGGCCGCTTGGCCTTGGCGGAGACCAGAGGGCGACCGGTACCCGTCCGACCACAGGGGGAAAACGACGTCATCATGCCACTGGAAGGAGAACCAGCCCGCCATTCCGACCGGTAGAGGCGCACTGTGCGGGACCACCGAGAGATCCCACGTGCTAGCAGGGAGAATGAATGGCCATCGGGTCATTTGGATTACCGAGGGGTGCCTCCCCCCCAGGTTGCAGATAGGGTAGACCACCTGCCCACCACATGCCACATGGCGGTCTACACCGCGGGCCGCACCGCCGGCCACCCAGCAGGCCGCACCAACGGGTCGCGCCCTTCACGGGTCGGGCCGGGCCGCCCCTTCGAGGGTTGGGTCGGAACATGGCCCAGCGGGATGGGCCCCACGAGGCCCAGGACATCAGGGCCGGACCCGGACCAAGTCGGGTCGACTCGAACCGGGTCGGTTCGGCCCAGGCTGGGTCAGGTTGGGTCGGTCCGACTGGGGTCGGACCGGACCCGGGCCCATATGGACCCAGTTTCGTCTTTTTGGCCATATCTTGAAAACCGGGAATCCGTTTGATGATCCATCTATGGTGACAGAATCCTTGGATCAAGACGATCCTTTTTTATACTTCACTTGAGTTTTGGATAAGGTTTGAGTACAGCCGAGTTGGTTTGAACCCAGAATCCAACCGGGCCCTCAGAGCGGAAACGCTAATAACTTACAGATTGGGCGCCCGATTGACGCATCATCTATTTCATTAGGTCTCTTATAGCATGAAATACCTTTGGGATACTTATTATTGGAACTTAGGAGGGTTATAGGTATGACCTATGTCTTGGGGAGCGGTTCTCCCAAGTGCGTTACGTGCGGAACCCTGCGACTGGATGAGATCTGACGACTGCTGACCATTACGACTCGGAGTGACTCGACGAGCCCAGTGGGGAGTTCCTCTATATGACACGGCAGACCCACAGTGGGGATTTCCTCTGTGTGACATGGAAGACCCATGGTACTCAACAGGATGAGTACCTCAATAGGCCATGAGGGGGAGCGCCTCTGTGTGACGTGGCAAACCCATGGTGGGGAGTGCCTCTGTGTGATGCGGTAGACCCACGGTACTCAACAGGAGGAGTAACTCAGTAGTCCAAGATTAGTGGGACATACCTCTGTGTGATGCGGCAAGCCCATTGTACTCGATAGAGGAGGAGTTCTCCAGAAACCGAGGTGTTCGACGATGTGACTGGGATTGTTACTTGTTATTACCCCTAGAATAAATCCTGGTGTGAGTTGTCTTTACTTTGTGCTTGTGATTGAGGTTATTATATGTGATACTTCACCTTCGTCATGTTACCTTCATGGTATACTTACCTCATGTATAAGATGTTTTTATCTTGATAAATTGGGTGTATGTATGGGAATATACCTAAGTAGAGTTGATGTCTTTCTTTGTGGTTTTCTTTTGTGGAACTTTAAGATACCTACGGGGTTTCGAGGTCCCTAATGAGTATTGTTATACTCAGCCCTGCACGGGCTTCACCTGCACCTTGTTGTGTCTGGTGCAGATGACGTGCAACGTTGATCGAGGCTGAGGGAGCTAGGACTGGACGGTGCGTGGAGGTGGACCATTCGGCGAGACCTGACACAGAAGAGATGGATGGATGTGGAATGCTGAGGAGATGATCTGTACCTACCCTTCAGGTAGGATCCGTGGTGGATGATCCAGGAGCTGATTTTCACTTTTCAGTTGTATTTGTACTTTTTAGTTGTACTCTTACTTTCAATTGGGCTTGTTTTCCATCCCCTTTACTTTTAGCACTCTTTTTACTACAGCAGTTTTCTTAGTGGTTGCTTCTTGTTGCATTCATCTTTGTGTGTATGTACAAGTTTAAAGGAAATACCTTCCCATTTTAGAAAGTATTCCTTTCGGTGCTAGTCGCCAGCCCTTGGCCTATAGAAGGCAGGCTTAGGGTAGTCACAGCACGAGTCCTGGGGGACAGGTCATGACAATAACATTAAAATATTATAGATTCATTGATCATAGAAAAGTTTAAAAAAATCAATAAAATTTTGAATCTAAGGTGATATGGGTAAACATAATATCATATAATAAGATTTCAGATGATATTTTTAGACCTTGTCACTTAGTTTTAACCTTAATTAACCTGTTTTATTCTTTACCACGGTGACAACTTTTTACCAAGATTACTATTCATTATAACTATAAATGAAATTCTACTCATTAATAAATTTAAACCTCCTAATCCCAAATATTAAATCCATTTTTAAATATTCAATTTTGAGAAGTTTTTGAAATTATTTTTAATATAACTCTTCAAAACACAACAAAAAATGGGTTTTTTTGAAAAATAAATTTTTAATCCAAAATGAATCTATACCAAAATCAAGAATAATATTGAGTTATATGGAATTAATTGGGATATATTTAATCAATAATGGATCTCAACTTCAACAAAGATCTCCCTTTATCTCTAGGGATTTCCCCTAGCTTCTCTAGGGGGCTTCCCTAGCATTTGGGCCCTTGGTTGTCTTCTTCTTTGGCGGTTACGACCATGGTGGAAGGAGTAGGATGGTGCTCCTAAGCAGATTGTAAGGCTTAAGTTCTTGTGAAGAAGAGGGTTTTGGGAGGCTTTGTCACTTATATGGTCTCATGCTATGGTGGTTGGCCTCAAAGGTGTTGTTCGTCCCAATCGGCGGTCAGCAAGTCAGATCTGGTCCAGATCTATTGTCTCAGACTAGATCTAGGTGGATTCGGTCTTTGTTGACAATCCTTGTGGTTCTATAACTACGATGGAATGGGGATGATGAGGAGTGGTGTGGATTTGGATGTGTAAATGACATAGGAAGTAGGGTGATGTCCTCAGTGACGTTGATGTCCTCGGTGGGGTGGCGGACGCAGGCGGCAGGGCTTGTGTGGCGTCGACAGGTGTGTTTCTTAGAGATTTGCTTTTCGGCGCGGTGGTGCTCATGGTGCATGGGGATATAGATGTGGTGGATCTACGAGGTGGAAAAGTTTTGGTGTGGTTAGATTTGTGTGTTTGAGGATGTGGGGTGGTGGTGGTTCCAAATCCAGTGACCGAACCAACGCAATGCACAGATCTGGTCGTGGCGGGGTCCTGCAGTTGTGTAGTTGTGGGCGAAAGCTAGGTAAATCAGTCCTTGGGCCTTTGTTTTGATTTGTTATTCAGTTTATGGATATTTAGGACATTTTTTTGTAATTTCTTTGTTCTATTGGGCTTTTGGGCCATTGTATTATAATGCCTTTGTGCCTTTGGGTTCTCATATTTCTCTTGGGTTCTCCCTTTTCCCACAAAAGGGGCTTGTGTGTTTTTTCTCTTTTTAATAAAGAGGTTTTCCCCCAAATTTCCTAGTAAAATTGGGATATATTTAATCAAATTGGAAACATTATACATTAAAACTATTCTATAACATAATGGGACTTTGTAATTACTTGGAAATAAATGATAGTTTTTATAAAGAATTATATTTTTTACTATTCACCCAAAAATCAATCTTTTCAAAAAATAACCAAAAATTAACCCTAAAGTATATTTGATATGTTTACATAAACATTATATTCCATTTTACCAAATTAAATTTCTAAATTACATAAAATTTAACTTTTAATAAAACAATATAAGAAATGGGAAACACTTTAATTAGAATAAAACTATTTCTTCAATTGGAAAAATCATAAAAAAAATATTACAATGAATGTGAATACATAAACTATATTTATGAATATTAATAAGTCATAAAATTTATTCATTATTAACATTACCTAGGTTATCAAAATTTTATTAATTAATTAAATAGGTAGGGATAATTTTCCCTCGTAGCCTTTTCAAGTTCCAATTTTGCTTTCTAAATCATGTGGTTATTCCACAAAACTTTCACTAGGTTAGTTACTTTATTCCATAACACCTTCTCTCTATGATATAAAATATTAATCATAATTTTCTCTTCTTAAATATTCTCTTCCAACTATATCACCTCATGGATCCATACATGAGATTCATCAAGTATGTATTTCCTTAACAGAAAAACATGAAACACATCATCTACATAAGATAAACATAGAGAAAAATATACTAAATAAAAAACTGATCCAACCTTTGTTATAATTTCATATAGTCTAATAAACTATGGAATTATCTTTCCTTTTTTACCAAATTACATAACCCCTTTCTAGGTATAGATTTAAAGAAATACATGATCTCTTACCTCAAATGAAAGGAATTTACTAGTTTTATATTTATAACTCTTTTACCTAATTTGAACTACCCTCATGTATTGTTGAATCATCTTTATCACCTCATCCATTTCTTATACCAGTTTTGGTCCCATCAACTTTTTTTCAGTAACTTCATCCCAATATTCTAAAGCTTAAAACCACTTTCATATAATGCCTCAAAAGGTGTCATATGCATAATGGAATAAAAATTATTATTATAATAAAATTTATTTAATGAAATATAATGATCCCAACATCCTTTTTAATCCAAATAGAAATATTTTAGAATATATTCCAAATTTTCAATCATTCATTCCAACTATCTATCAGTTTAAGGATGAAAAGCTGTATTAAAATTTAATTCAGTACCTAATAAATTTTAAATTCCATTCCAAAATTTAGAGTTAAATATTGGATCATAGTCAGATATAATAGATATAGGGACTCCATGTAATCTGATTATCTCTTAGGGTAGAGTGTATAAATCTAGTAAAAAAATATACTATCTAAAATAGGAATAGGATGAATATATTTAGTTAATCAATCAAAAATAACCCAAATAATATTATTACCACAATATTTATTTAGTAATTCCATCATGAAATCCATATATATATATATATATATATATATTCTATAATTTCCATTCAAGAAATGGAAATATGATGAAGTGTCCCGTTCAGTAGTTATCACTCAACATTAACCTGTTGAAAAGTCAAACATTTCATGGTAAAATCAGTTTTATATTTTTTCATTCCTTCCTAACAATAACATAACTTAAGATATTTTTACATAATATTACTATTGAGGTTAACTAAAAATAGAGATCTATGAGCTTCACTCAATAATTCCTTCTTCAATTAGGGATCACTTTTCACACACAACATATTTTAAAATTTTATAACACCTACTTTTTCAATGTTAAATTCAGAAAAGTTACCCCTTCTTAACAAAATCTAGTTTTTCTTACAAACCATGATCTTATTTCTAAGGGTGGATAATTCTATCTAATAAATATGACTACAATAACACTGAAAACAAAATAGATGGAGTTTCTACATGCATAATTTATATTATAACATTCATTAAATCATTAACCAAAGGATTAGATTCCAAGAATAGCATAGCTAATGATGTATTATCTTTTCAGTCCAAGGAATCAAGTACCTTGTTTACTTTACCTAGATGATAGTGAATCATGAAATCATAATCCTTTATCAGTTCCAACCATCTTCTCTTCTTCATGTTTAACTCTTTTTGAGTGAATATATACTTTAAACATTTATGGTCAGTATATAGTTCACATTTTACCCTATATAAAATATGACTCTATATTTTTAAATAAAAAACCATTACCTCTAGTTCAAGATCATGTTTTTACTAATTATGCTCATGGGTTTTCAATTATCGTAAATCATATGAAATTATATGATCATCTTGCATCAAGATGCAACCAAGTCCCTTTAAAGAAGCATCAATATAAATAAAAAACTCAACATTAATAGCATGTATCAAATAAAATAAAATAGTTATAAAATTATTGTTGAAATTCTAAGCATATCATGTTACTTATTATAAAGGATGTTATCCTCCTGATGCATTTACTATTCATTTTCCATATTTCCTCCCTGGAAAAATATTATGGAACGAAAATAGATTAGATTAAGAAACATGGAAACCCAAAAAGATTTGTCATTTTAATATAATTCATAGATTAACATACTTTAAATGTATTTTCTTAATAAAATCTTAACCTTTAATGTTATACAAACATTGATCTAATACCAACTATAACAACTCATACCTTAATCTACCCATAATTATGAGTTTAAAAGCAAGGATTGAATTTTATTACATTACTATGATGTTTTAGGTTTAGGTTTAGGTATTTACAGAATTATGAAAAACTTTTATATATCAAACCCTTACCAAATAAATTTTACAACTTTAAAAAATATCTTTTCTTTTATAAAAATAGGATTCTTGAATTTAAACTTATTTTTTTTAATACATGTTTTCTTCTTTTAAGTAAAATACCTATGGTGGAAAGATAGACCTTTTTATAGTTCATACTCATACTCATGCCTTACAAAAAACATTTTGAAAACTTAGTATGAGTAAAAAAATCTTATTAAGGGTTAAAAAATAAATAAACACGTTAGTCCTTTTTGAAAATCATGAAATCACATAGAAAATTTTCCTTTTATATAATTAACCTTGAACTAAAAATAATCATTTACTTTCTCATGAAATCAACTTCACTTCCTAAATATTTTTATAAAACATCACATAAGAAATATTACAGGATAAATCATAATCATTAGGCTTTCTTATAAAACATGAGTACTTGTGAAAATATTTTTTTAAAACATACTTTTTACCCTTAAAGGGGGCATAAACTTTATTTTAACCATAATATCAATAAACTACCCTATAAAATCAAAATAATTCCATGAAAACTCATTTTAAAATATTTAAAATTCATGTAGGTACCTTGGTACATCATCTTCATATCACTCTTACAATAAATCTTATAAGCACTCTTACAAATGTAATAACCTACAAAATTAATTCCAACATATATTACCTGAGGAAAAAATCATTACCCAATGCATTGGAGAGCTATATCTAGATCACCCATCATCATAAACAATTTAAAAGGAATAAAAAAACATAAAACACATATATCTTTCATTTCAATCATAAAATCTCATAAAATATTCTATTTAACACATATTGAAGCACTTTCTAGCTTCATATAAAAATTAGGAGAAATATCATTTTCCTCTTAAAACACCTAAAAATGAAAAATTCCTAGAAAATGGGAAATGGAATATTATTTGAAAAAAAACATTAAAACATTAATAGGAATCTTCTTAAAGATTAACAGTTATGTATGTAGTAAATTCCAATCATACCACATTCATTTAAAAAATATTCCTTACATGCTTTTATAAAAATGTCAAAAATAACCAACTTGGAAAATGTTAAAAATACTTCATTTAAAATCTTCTTAAAGAAAGTAAAACATGAATAAAATTACTTTAAATATATATTTAAATATATTAATAACATTTTTAAAACATTTTAAAAAACATAGATATAGAGGAAAAATATAATAAAAACTTTTTAACTTTTAAAATAAGGTTTTAAAGAAAAATATATTACACTGAGTCTGAATCACCATTGTACTTTAACTCCTATACAATAAAATTATATTAATTATTTAATTTATTAATAAACTTTTTAAATTTTATTCCATTATTATTATCTCTTTTATTTATTTTATTTCCATGTATTATGTAGTTACTAGGTCAATTAAGTTCATGTAAAATGTTTTAAGGATGTTCTGTTTATAACTAAAAAACAACTTCAGCAGATAGAATATGGTAAAAGGGTTCATTAGTACATAATCTAAAGAATATAAATAATTAAATAATTATCATTTTTATACATTAAATACAATTTTATAACCATCCATGAATGGAATACATGAAAAAAAGAATCACATCACTTTGTAGAAGTGGTAGTCCACACATATGCATGAGCGACGTTATAATTTTTCAATGGATGGAAGGGTGAGAAGGTAAGTAATATATTATATTTAAAAAATATTATATTACATTTATATAATTATAATTATGTTATTAATATAATATATATTCAATAAATCCATCATAATAACCATACATGTGATGCAATGATAAAAAATAAAAAACATCACTTCATGGAGGTGGTAGTCAACACGTATGCACGATCAACATTTTAATTTATTAAGGGATGGAAAAGGAGATAAAAAGGGGATATAATGCAAACATAATTAAATTTAAGTATATTTTTGTTGGACTCCTCATGTATTAATCATGTTTTAATGATCACAAATCTTATTCAACCTAGTTAACTCTTATAAATTATATCCAATCATGTGTATTTATGTTTAAAGTTTTCTCATGCTTTAAGAAGATCCATGGAATATCTTAATTGATCTAAATTCCATTTAACTACTTTATACTATCTTTGATCTACTCTCATAATACCTTCTTTGAAAAATGATTAAGTCTAATCCTTTCTATTATCATCATTATTTAAGTCTGAACACAGTTACTTTGAAAATTCTAAGACATTGTGAGTCTGTCAATGGCTATGTATTTATAGCACCATGAAGCAAGACACCATGAAGCAGACACCGTGAATCCATACACTGTGAACAAGACACCGTGAAGTAGACACTGTGAACAAGAAACAGTGAAGCAGACACCATGAAACAAGACACCGTGAATAAGACACTATGACCGCGAGACACCATGACCACTAGACACCATGACCACGAGACACCATGACACTCAAACACCATGATAAATCTAGACACCGCGTGAAGGATACATTGTTTCCATGACTTACTATGACACTGTTTCTTAAATTATTTTTTCGTTTTTCAATTTAATTTCCAAAGGTCATATTTTGTGCTTTTAATGCAACTACTATTAATTAATGTGGGTTTTGGCATGTTAGGGAACCCTACCTCATACCTGTAAAAGGTTATCATTACCATTGTCGGAGAAAAAGGAATAAAAGGAATATCGATCTACTACAAAAGAACATACAGATACATATACGTAAGGAAGAACAGAAGATACATACGAGACACATACAAGAATATACATACTTACATGCAGAGAATAACACATGAAGAACTTGAAGAACAATCATACACATCAAGAACAGAAGTTCAAAGAGGAGGTTCAAGTGCTACAAGTAATACTCTCAAATTTAACCTGAACACCTGTACTGGAAGTGAAGGAACAAAATCGCGACACTCTGTTTTTCACACAACTTCCAGAGAAGGAATCAAAGCTTTATCTGCTACAATCCAAAGGAGTCCAGAGCTACAGTGATATCACACAAGAGAATTATAAACTCATCTCTATACTCTTGCTCTGCTATGATCATATTTTTATTACATTACAAGCAGTGTGTGCTTCTGTCTGTTTAGACACACACTGACTCATAAGCTGAACTGGAGGATATTGAAATACTCACATTAAACTATTTGTACTTTTGTGCAGCCCACGTAGAACTGTGGTAGAGGTCCGAGGACTTGGACAACCTGTGTGTTGTTTTTGTTGCTTTCCCACATAGAACTAATGTAGAGGTCTGAGGACCTGGACAGCCTGTGTGCTGTTGTTGTTGCTTTCCCACATAGAACTGTCATAGAGGTCTAAGGACTTGGACAGTCTTAGTACTGTTGTAAACCCCGATCTAGGGTGTGGATCAAAGTTTATTTATATAAACTGCTTGGTGGCAGGTGATCAACAAGTGGATTGGATTAGGTCTTGGCTTGAGAATTAACCACTTGTTTCATATTTGTTGTGCTGCTTAAATTTAGTTATCTCTATTTTATTGCTTTACTGTATAATCCAGAAATCACTAATTTCACTTTGATAATTAATCTTGGAAAGAAGTTATAACTAGATTGTCTTAGTATAATAACTTCAAAAGTAATATTAATAACACAAATTAAGATTACTTACAATTAATAAATCTTCTAAGAAGTTACATAAATAGTCAAACTCTTATAACAATATAACCTTGATTAACTAGGTTGTATTTAATATTTGGGGAAAACCTTTTTAGAAATACCTTTTAACTGAATCTTTTTAATTAGGACTCAATTCACCCCCCCCCCTCTTGAGTATCCACTCTGACCAACATTTTTTATCATAGGAGTTGATAAAAGTTTTTCAAAACACTCTGTTTGTGAAAAAGTTTTCAACTGTGATTTTAGTTGTATCTTAAAGATCTCAAAATTTTTGTTAATTCTAATTTTTTATATCTTTATATATATTTTTAAAATTTAGTTCTTATGGATAATAGATTATAAGTTGTAGCTACCAACATGCCACCTTTCTTTAATGGTGTTAATTATTCCCAATGGAAAATCAAAATAAAAAATTCATTTAGAAATTATGGGATTTGACATCTGGACTACTATAGAGACTCAGTATAAGATTCCAGAAACTGTTATACATACTTGGGATGAACCTACGAAAGCTACTTACAATAATAATTTTAAAGAAATGAATGTACTGTATTGTGCATTTGGAGATGAATAATTTAATCAAATATCTGCTTGTAAGACTGCTTATGAAATATAGGATACTTTGGCTATTTCTCATGAGGGAACAACCAATGTTAAGGAAATGAGACTAAATACATACACTATTAAGTATGGTAATTTTAAAATGAAATCTGATGAATCTATTTCTGATATGTATCTCAGTTTTAATGAGATAGTCAATACAATGAGATCACTGGGAAAAGTTGTTCCAACAAAGGAGCAAATCATGAGGATAATAAGATTCATACCAGACAGATGGAGAGGAACCTCTGTCTCTATACCAGAATCATGCGACATTGTCAAGCTGCCTGTCAAGGAGCATATTGGTAAGTTGATGATGTATGAAGAAGAGATAAAGGTAAACAAAGAGGAAGATGATGAACCTAAGAAGATGTAAGTGGCATTTAAGACTATTGCCTCAAAGACCAAGGATAGGGAGAAGGTTCACATACCTATCGGAAGCTCAACAAGTGAAGGTTCAGATTTAGATAGTGATGAAGAAATGGCTCATATATCCATGAGATTCAAGAAATTCTATAGAAAGAAGAAATTTTTCAGAAAATCAAATTATAAGGGTAAGTATGAAAAATGAGTAAATTGGAAGATAGATTAGAAGAAAGTTGATAAAGATGATGGGATAGTCTGTTATGAATGTAAAAGAAAAGGGTACATCAAAGCTGACTATCCAAAATTGAAATTTAAGAAAAAGTATGATTATAAGGACAAAAAATATAAGAAATCTATGAAGGCAACATGGAGTGCTTCTGAAGACAGCTCAAGTGGATCTGAAGCTTCTAATTCTGAGGAAAAGAATCATGCCAACATGTGTTTCATGACTAAAACATCCAAGGTAACATTGAATTCCCCTATCCACAATAATTATTATTCTAGGAATGAGAGTGATTCAAATAATAATGATAATATGTCTAAAGCTGAATTATTTGAATACCGTAATATGTTGAAAGATACGTGTAATGAGATAAAAGATAAATACAAATCATTAAAGAAATAGTATTCCATGACTAGTACTGTTAAATCTGATCTTAGTATAGAAAAGAAAAAGAATTCTCAACTGTTGAAGGAGAATACTAATCTCAAATTTTCTAATGAGCAACTTAGAAAAGACTTAGATAATTTCACAAATTGAAATAAAAATCTAACTCAAATTCTTAGAAAACAAGTTGCACCAAAGTATACTACTAGTTTAGGATACCAACCTGGATAGAGATAGTTTGTTAAAAATAAATTTATTTCAAAATTTGGACAGTATGCTACTAGTTCAAATTCTGGCAGTTTTTACGCTTCATCTAGCTATTCAAATTCTTATAGACCAAACAAAGTTTATTTATCAACATCTTTTGAATTTATTAATTATAGGAAACCCATTAGACAAATATGGGTGCCTGAAGTTTTACTTTCTAACCTTTCTGGACCCAAGAAAATCTGGGTACCAAAATTATCTTCTATCTAAATCTGTTTTGTAGGAAACTTGCTTGAAAAGTTCTTGTAGGAAGATATGGTACTTGGACAGTGGATGTTCAAGACATATGACAGGATACTACTCATGATTTAAGATATTAATCAAAGTTGCTGGAGGACATGTCACCTTTGGGAATAACTCAAAAGGAAAAATCATCAGCTTAGGTCAGATTGGTAACACTGATTCAATTTTAATTTCTAAAGTACTATTTGTTGATGGACTAAAATACAATCTATTAAGCATCTCCCAGTTGTGTGATGATGTTTTCAATGTAAAATTTGAAAATTATTTATGGAATGTTTTTAATTATAAAAATGTTTTGGTATTTACTGCATTAAGAAATGAAAATCTATATGTTGTAGATTTGAATTATTTAGCTAAACAAAATGTTACTTGTTTAAATGCTTTTCATAAATAATCTTGGCTATGGCACAGAAGTCTAGGACACTGCAATGTGCACTCACTTAGAAAACTGACTAGGATAGGTGTAGTTAGATACTTACCTAAACTGAAATTCCCACATAACAGTGTGTAATCCTTGTCAAAAGGGAAAACAAAACAAAGTTGCTTTCAAATCGAAGAAAGAATTTTCTACTTCCCAACCTCTCAATTTGGTTCACATGGATTTTTTTGGACCATCTAGAGTTTCAAGTCTAAATGAGAATCACTATGTTTATGTTCTTGTAGATGATTTTTCTAGGTACACTTGGGTATACTTTCTTGCTCACAAAAGTGAAGCTTATTCTTATTTTATCAAATATTCCAAGTTTGTAGAAAACCTTAGTGGACTTAGGATCAAGACCTTGAGAAGTGATCATGGACGTGAGTTTGAAAATCATGACTTTGAAACCTATTGCTCACACAATGGCTACAGTAACAACTTTTCTTCCCCTAGGACACCTCAACAGAATGGTGTAGTAGAAAGAAGAAATAGGACTCTTCAAGAGGTTTCTAGTACTATGCTCAATGAATATGATTTTCCAATTTACTTTTGGGTTGAAGCTTTCAATACATTTTGTTGTGTTATCAATAGAGTCTCAATTATACCAATTCCTAAAAATACTCCTTATGAGATTTGGAAGAATAGTAAGAATAAGGTTAATTACTTTAGACTTTTTGGTGGCAAAGTATTTATTCTCAAGACTAAAGATAATTTTGATAATTTTGCATCCAAAAGCAATGAAGGAATCTTTATATGTTATTCTATATCTAGAAAAGATTATAGAGTATTAAATAAGATAACCAAATGTGTGGAAGAATCTGTACACATCAGATTTGATGAAACTGGTTTACATGAAACTAAGACCCCTCTTGAAAATCTTGAAGAATATTTGTCAATTCTAAACCTTAATGACAAGAACAGTGAACCTGTTGTTAAGACAACCAGTTCTGGAAATTTTACAGAACCTATTTTTGTTGAACCCGAACCTGTAAATGAAACTGAAATTTCTATCCCTACCTTTTCTATACCAACTAGGACCCTTAAAACCCATCCTTTAGATGTTGTAGTAGGAGATTTAGATAGAGGGACACAAACTATAGCTTCTCTAAGAAACTAGGTTGAACATCAATGTTTTCTTTCACAGCTTGAACCTAAAAATATCAATGATGCAGTCAATGATGAATTTTGGGTGATGGATATGAAAGAATAATTGAATCAATTTGAAAGAGACAAAGTTTGGGAATTAGTAGACAGACCTAAGGACACTTTGACCATAGGCACTGAATGGGTTTTTAGGAATAAAGTTGATGAAGCTGGTAACATAATTAGAAACAAGGCTAGACTAGTTGCACAAGGCTATAGTCAAGAAGACGTAATTGACTATGATGAGACCTTTTCACCAGTAGCTATACTTGAAGCCATCAAAAACCTACTTTCCTATACTTCACATTTGAATTTCAAACTATATCAAATGGATGTTAAGAGTGAATTCTTAAATGGGTATATAGCTGAGGATGTTTTTGTTGAACAACCCCTGGATTTACAAACCCCCGTTTTCCAAATCATATTTTTAAACTATCAAAAGCCTTATATGGTTTGAAGCAAGCTCCACAATCTTTGTATGACAGATTGAGTACTTTTCTTATTTCCAAAGGTTTTATAAAAGGAATAGTTGATCTAACCCTTTTTATAAAATGAATTTCTAATGATGTTTTAGTTGCTCAAATCTATATAGATGACATTATTTTTGGATCTTTGAATAATTTTTTATGTGTTGATTTTTCTAAAATGATGCAAAACGAATTTGAAATGAGTTTAATGGGAGAACTCAAATATTTTCTTGGATTTCAAATTTTTCAAAATGAAAATGGTATTATTTTAAATCAAAGTAAATATAAAAATGATCTTCTAAAACGTTTTGGATTAGATAGTACTAAAAGTAGTGACACTCCCATGAGTACCACTTGTAAGTTGGATCTTGATGAAGATGGAAAATATATTGATCAAACCACTTATAGAGGAATGATTGGAATTTTACTCTACTTAACTGCTAGTCATCCTAACATTATGTTTAGTGTGTGTATGTGTTCTCGTTTTAAAGAAAACCCTACGGAATCTCATTTAAATGTGGTAAATAGAATTTTCAAATACCTCAAGCATACACCTAATATAGGACTATTTTATCCAAAAGGACAATCATTTGAATTAGTTAGTTATTCTGATGCTGACTTCGGTGGTTGTAAGTTAGATAGAAAAATCACCTATGGAACACGTCACCTTTTAGGCAAGTCACTAGTATCATGGTGTAGTAAGAAACAAAATCTTGTTGCATTATCTACTGTAGAAGCTGAATACATAGCTGCTGTCAGTTTTTGTGAAAAAATTTTGTGGATGAAACACACATTACTAGATTATGGATATCAATTCAAACATGCACTTATAAACTGTGACAACATAATTGCTATTAACATCTCAAAGAATCCTGTTTTACATTCTAGGACAAAGCACATTGATGTAAGATATCACTTTTTGAGAGATCATTATCAAAATGGTGATATCACTTTGGAATTCATTGGTACTGAATATAAACTTGCTGATATATTAACCAAACCATTAAATTCTGAGAGAATACATTAAACCATACATGAACTAGGAATGATAAATCTCAAATAGATACCTTACTTGTTACTGTTTCAGGTCTTACTATTCGATATCTTACTGTGTTATACTTTATTGTTTCATGATTATAGTTTCTCATTTACTGTCTCTCACGCTTACTGTCTCACCATAAAGTTTTATGTTTATGGTCTCATAGTTAGTATTTTGTACTTACTGTTTGACATTTACTGTCTCACCATAACGCACACTGAGAAGTTCGTTCACGGTCTCACCATGAAGCTCGTTTACTATCTCAGTGTAATGACCAGACACGGTCTCACCGTAAATGTTTTTTTGTTTTTATTTAAACCTGTATCGTGGTAATTATCCTTTTCACCTTTTTTATTTTCCCATATTTTTTATTTTTATGACATTTGGTATTAATAAATGATAAAATAAAGAAAGTATCACTCAATTATTCACTCGAGGTTTCTTCTATTTACTCTTTTCAAACCCTTATTCATCCCTTCAACCTTTCTATCACTCAATCCTTCAGTGAATTCCAAGAATGAAACGTCCTTCATCATCGACACCTGAGAAGCACAGCTCGAAGAAGAAGAATACTTCACCTAAGATGACACTTGAAGGACCTTTAAATCTGAATCTGGTAAACTGCGTTGTTGTACCTGAGAAAGATATTTTCCCCAAATGGATTCTATCTAGTAAGTCTCTGGTATTGAGAGTGTTAGAATAGCAAGGATGGTTAGAGTGACTCTCGAAGAAATATAGACCCATATACCCTAGGTTAGTGTCTCAGTTTTACCAGTACGTTTAATTATCCTTTGATTCTGGTGAGAGTTATGTTGTAAGAAGTTGGGTCAATGGCCAGAGATGATCATTCTCTTCGAGTTTATGGGATTCATGCCTTAGGATACCTCATGAAGTCATCTATAAGGATTATCAGAGAGGACATCCACCTTCAATGAAATTCTTTGATTTAGAATATTCCCTAAAAACCTTAACTGGAAATGGAACCCATAGGAGAGACATTGCTGCTGAATTAGATGGAGAATCAAGGCTTCTGTTCAAGTTTATATAGAATTTGGTTAGTCCCAAGAAAGGTGATTTTTCTATTTCAAAATATCAATATGTGTTTCTAATTCACCTTATGAGAAATGGGCATAAGATCAACCTGTGCAATTATATCATACACCATATGTGTGATTTGATCAAAGTCACATCCAAGTCAACTTATATGTTCTACTCTCAGCTAATATTTTCCATACTTCTTACCACAGGTATGGTTGGACCTAATGAGGAAGTGATTAAGGACTGTGATTACTGTCTCTCAAAATCCACTATCAAAAGAATGAAGATAAACTGAAATCCTTGGAAAAAGGAATGCATGGAAGAAAATGATAGAGTTTATGAGAAATTCAATCATGTGGATTATCCCTCAAGACCAAAAGAAATTTCTGATCCTATTTTGGAACCAAATGAGATTTTTGAGTATCCTGAAGAAGAGTAAGAAGAGGTTGCAGTGCCACCTAGGGAAGCTATTATTGTTGAGGAAGACAGAACAACTGCTCCTCTTGAAGTTCTTGAAGATGAAGTCCCTGCTCCTAAAGAAGCTACTAAACTGGAAATTCAACCCGAAGCTGTAATAGAATCAGTTTCCAAAGAACCTGAAAAGCATGCCATGGAAGAGCCTACAGTAGAAGAGCCTATAGTGGAAGAGCTACCTATTTTGCAAGAGGTCAATCTTGAGGAACTCCCTGTGGAACAATCTATTCCTGAAATCATACCTACAGTTGAAGAATGGATGGAGCTAGCTTTTTAGTTGGCTAGATAGGGAATGAGTGAGGAACTTAGAGTTGAGTCTATATAATTAGACCAAGATCATAAGCCTCTCAATCATGAGAAGGAGGCATCAGTTGAGGGGGAGAAAACCCAAAATCTTGAGTCTATTAAAGCCTCACATCCAACTGAGTCAAGTATTGTAGACACTCATTATAAATTTCCCAGTTTCTTTGATGTTGATGTCTCTCAGCAGGTTACGACAATCGGAATTGATATTTCCTCTCTATTTCAGTTGAAATCAGTCTCTAATATTTCACCTAAGAAGGAACCTGAGCTTGTACCAGTCCCTACTCTTGAACCCTTGTCTCAACATCCATCCTCTGTAAGTAGGGATTATCTAGAGTAATTTGGTGCTACCCTCTTATCTTAAGTTGAGAAACTCATGAATACCCAACCTCGTCCTGTGAAAAAATTAAGTGATAGAGATGCATCACTATTATTGGAGAAAATTATTTTTGAAAATAAAACATAAGATGCTTCCTGAGATTCAAGAAGTAAGAGTTGAAAATAAGACGCTTAGTAATGAAGTGAAGACCCTAAGAAGTATGGTTGAATACATGAAGAGAGAGCTACATTCCAGATCTAAATCTGTTTCTCCTCCTATAGAACCTGTTGCTCCGGAAATCCCATAGGTTGGTGTGTCTCATATTCAACCTTGTCTAGAATCCTTAGATGAAAATATCCCTAAAAGGAACAAACAAATTGTACAGGAAATGAAATAGATTGTTTTCAATATTAATAAACTCACTCATGAGTATATAGGGTGTCTTCAAAAGGTGCTGAATCAACTAAAATATCTGACCAAAGTTGTAAAAGAATATGTTCAATCCTCTAAACCCTCATTGGACAGTGATATTCTCAGAACTATAGTAAATGAAGAGATTCAGAATATACTCAATGGTTTCAATACGGATTATTTATCTGAAGTAATCAAGAACAGTGATAGAGTTCTTGACCTAGTACAAATCCACTCAAAAATTTCTAATGATGATTAGCAAGAGATTTCCAAGAAAGTGGATTTTTACTTCAACAGAATCTTCTCCAAGGCTGATATGACAAACCATTTCAAGTACCTTGTAGAAAATCTGTGGATTCCTCATGTGACTCAAGCTTTCAAGACCCTAGTCTAAAAGCTCACAGATTTTACTCAATTTTTGGACAATTTTATGGAGAATAAGGATAATTTTAATAAATCCATGTAGTATGGTGGAGAGATCATTACAGATTTCATAAAACTCATGAGGCCCTATCTTCATGTCCAGAGTACATCCATTGTTGCTCCAGCGGCTGCACCTCTCAGACCTGGGCTGCCTACCTTCACTTCTGCCCTAGCATTAACCACTATGTTTGTCATCCAAGCACTAAGTCAGATCAGGCTTGTGATTATCGATCAACAACTTTAGAGATCTTCTACTACTCCTGCCTTGGCTCCCTCAGTCTTTTAAGGCCTTTCTTTACCCTCTTTATCAACCAAATCACTGCCTTCTTCAACCTCGACCTCTTCCCCTGTGTCTTCCTTTTCTACTACAGCTAAAGGCAAAGAGAAGGCCAGCCCATAAAGAAGAACAGTGATTACTCTTTTTTGATATGGATGCTATTGATTTTGTATTACTCTTCTGTTTTGTACTGTCACTTATTTTCTATTAATGGACTATGTACTTTTTGACTTCTCTTATTCCATATTTTTTATAATCCCAAAATTGGGAGATGTTTCTATATACTAGCCTTTTATCTCCTTTTATCTCTATAGTTTAATCCAATATACACTTTAACTATATATGATTTTTGATCATCAAAAAGGGGGATATTGTTGGACTCCTCATGTATTAATCATGTTTCAATGATCACAAATCTTATTCAACCTAGTTAACTCCTATAAATTATATCTAATCATGTGTATTTATGTTTCAAGTTTTCTCATGCTTTAAGACGAGCCATGCAAGATCTTAATTTCTCTATATTCTATTTACCTACTTTATATTATCTTTGATCTGCTCTCAGAATACCATCTTTGACAAATACTTAAGTCTAATCCTTTCTATTATCATCATTATTTAAGTATGAACATAGTTACTTTGAAAAGTCTAAGACACCATGATTCTATCACTGGATATGTATTTATGGCACCATGAAGCAAGACACCGTGAAGCCAGACACTGTGAAGCAGACACCGTGAATCCAGACACCGTGAACAAGACACCGTGAAGGAGACACCGTGAACAAGACACCGTGAAGCAGACACCGTGAAACAAGACACTGTGAATAAGACACCGTGACCATGAGAAACCGTGACTATGAGACACTGTGAGCATGAGACATAGTGACACTCAAACACCATGATCAATATAGACACCACATGAAGGAGACTCTGTTTCCATGACTTACTGTGACATCGCTTCTTAAATTATTTTGTTGTCTTTCAATTTAATTTCCAACGGTCATATTTTGTGCTTTTAATGAAACTAATATTAATTAATGTGGGTTGTTGGAATGTTAGGGAATTGTACCTCATACCTGTAAAAGGTAATCATTCCCATTGCCGGAGAAAAAGGAATATTGAGCTACTACAGAAGAACATACAGAGACATATACGTAAGGAATAATAAAAGAAACATACGAGACACGTACAAGAAGATACACACGTACATGCAGATAAGAACACACGAAGAACTTGAAGAACACTTATACACATCAAGAACAGAAGTTAAAAGAGGTGTTTCAAGTGATACAAGGAATACTCTCACATTTAAGCTGAACACCTGTACTGGAAGTGAAGGAACAAAATCGCAACACTCTGTTTTTCACACAACTTCCAGCGAAGGACTCAAAGCTTCATCTGATTCAATCCAAAGGAGTCCAGAGATGTAGTGACATCACATAAGAGAATTCTAAACTCATCTATGTACTCTTTATCTACTATGATCATCTTTTTATTACATTACGAGCAGTGTGTGCTTCTGTCTGTTTAGACACACACTGACTCCTAAGCTGAACTGGAGGATACTGAATTCCTCACACCAAACTCTTTATACTTTTGTGTATTCCACATAGAAATGTGGTAGATGTCTGAGGACCTGGATATCATGTGTTCTATTTTTGTTTCTTTCCCATGTAGAATTGTGGTAGAGGTCCGAGGACCTGGACAGCCTGTGTGTTGTTGTTGTTGCTTTCCCACATAGAACTGTGGTAAAGGTCTGAGGACCTGGACAGTCTTAGTACTGTTGTAAACCCCCATCCAGGGTGTGTATCAAAGTTTATTTATATAAACTGCTTGGTGGAAGGTGATCACCAAGTGGAGTGGATTAGGTCTCGTCTTGAGACTGAACCACTTGTTTCATATCCATTGTGCTGTTTAAATTTAGTTATCTCTATTTTATTTCTTTGCTGTATAATCCAGAAATCACTAATTTCACTTTGTTTGTTAATCTTGGAAAGAAGTTATAACTGGATTGTCTTAGCAGAATAACTTCAAAAGTAATATTAATAACCCAAATTAAGATTACTGATAATTAATCAATCTTCTAAGAAGTTACTTAAAGATTCAAACTCTTATAAGAGTATAACCTTGATTAATTGGGTTGTATTAATATTTGGGGAAAACCTTTTTAGAAATACCTTTTAACAGAAACTTTCTAATTGGAACTCAATTCACCCCCCTCTTGAGTATCCACTCTGAACAACAATTTTAGATAGTTATGTTATTATATAAATGTGTTTATTATAGGTTTCAAGGAGGTAAAAGAAGAAATAAACATGAAAGAACTCAGTTAATAGTTATATCTCTTCTTTTTAAATCCTTGATTGCGTTACACCTTAAGACTTATAAGTTGGTATTTTTATGAGGCAAAAAACCTATAAGACGTGGAGATAATGTATAGGTATTTATATTGGTATGGATTGGTTTATCTAAATTTCTCAAAAAGTGTTAGGAAGAGAGTAGAAGTGGTACCTTTTATAAGTGAGGGGGTAGTATGCTCATAAATTTTCTTAACTTTTAAATATTATAAGGGTATTAATTATAGTAAAGTGGCACAAATTAAATGAAAATTTTAATCTAAAGTGATAATGGTCAAAATAATCTCATTCAACATGACTTAAGATGATATTTTGTAACATTAACACTTATTTTTAACCTTAATTAACTTGTTTTACCCATTACTGTGGTGACGACTTGTTACTATGGTTTCTATTCATTATAACCAAAAATGAAATGAAAAACATTACAAAAGTTAAAACTAATGATTTAAAATATTAAATACATGTTTCAAAATTCAATATCGATAATTTTCATAAAATACTTTTAATATAAGTTTGCAAAATGCAATGAAAAACAGTTTTTTTAAAATGTGTTTTTAAGACTAAAAATGAATTTATATAGAAATGAAGCATAATGGTGATTCCAATGGTGTTAATTGGATTAATATTAATCTAATGGTACTATTTATACTTTAAAACAAATAAAAAAATAATGGGACTTTGTAAATACTTAAAAATAAATTACGACTTTTATAAAAATTAGTTTTTTCACTTTTCACCCAAATATCAATATTTTCAGAGAAATACAAAAACAAACCTTAAAACACATTTTATATGATGATATAAAAAATAAATTCCATTTTGTCTAATTTAATTTTTCAAATTTAGAAATTTAACTTTTAATTAAAACTATATAATACATGGAAAACACTTTAGTTATAATAAAACTATTTCTTTATTTGATTTTAAAAAACATATAAAACTATTATAATGAATGTGAATCCATGAAATCTAATAATTAGTATTAATAAGTCATTAAATTAACTTTTTATTAACATTACATATGTTGTCACATTTCCCTTCCTTGTAGTATATACTAGCTCAAAGTCTTCATCTTGCGGGTACTCTAGTACGCTCTTTCACATTGCACTAAATTTAGAAATTTATAAAATCTAATAATTATTATAAAAGTGGCATTAGGTTCAACCCCACAAGTAGAATGTATGTTGGAACTAATAATATCCTCTTGAAATAATTTTTGGGTGGATGAATTTATAATGTTATTATATACTAAAAAATACAGAAACTATAAAATAATTTAAATCAACTTAAACTAACCTAATGGAAGATAGTATGAATGGAAGTATCATAATCGATATTTTTTTTTGGTACATGTAATTCCATTTATTCAATTTCCATATGTAATTGATTATTCATATGATTATCACCAATTTCAATTTTAATTACAATATTATCAAACTCATTCTATGATGTTAGATAATACTTTAATAATTATAACAAATTATTCAATGTTCCATTATTTGGTGTTATGAAAAATTTGTGATATGTTTCAATGCTGAAGTATATATCTATGTTGGGTTCACTCAAATAGTACTATTAATTAGGTATCACCTATGAAGGTTTTAAGATTTATCACACAAAACATCGATTCGTAAATCAATATAATTATTTATTATACATTCTCTCACATGAAGCTAAAGATTCTATTGTGCATGTGATACAATATTAAATTATTAAAATATATGATATTTATCTTTCTCATGATTACTTAATAGTTATCACACAAACATGTATCAAATAATGTGTGAAAACCTCATATGGAAACACTAAAAACAGTTTTTAGTGGTGGTTTATTATCTGTGGTTCTAGTAACTACTGAAAAATAAATCATATAAAAAAATTCATAATATAGTGGTAGTTTTATTAAACTACCACTATATTTTTATTATTTTAAAAATTAGTAGTGGTTTCAATTAAACGATGATAAATTATTATTTTTTAACCATAAATTTATCCACCCCCCCCCCTCTCCTTCACCATGTTCCCCTTTACGACCCCAACCCTAATCACCCCCTATGACCTCTCTCTCCCTCCTTGATAGCGACCCTGACCCCCCCCCCCCCCGACCTCCCTTTCCCCTCCTCAATAGTAACCCCCAACCCCCTCTGACCTCCCTCTCCCTCTCCCCTCCTCAGTGGAAACTACCTAACCCCTCCAACCTCTACCCATGACTTCTAACCTCCCTCTCCCCACATCGGTGGAAACCCTTAACCCCATTAGACCTTTGACCTCCCTCTCCCCTCATTGTTGGTGAACCCCCTTCAAGCGATGTCCCTAACCTCGACCCCTCTACCTATGACCTATGTAACCCAACACCCCTTTCAGTTACTTTTGTGACCATATCTTCCCTTATCAGTGACCGTAATGACCCTAACCCACCATGCTGGTGACTGTCATGACCCCGACCCCCCCCCTATCATTTACTATTGTGACCATGACCCATCTTTTAGTGAACATCATGATACAGACCCCCATGTCAGCTACAATCATGACCCCAATCCCCCCTGTCGGTGATCTCCATGACCTTGACCTCCTACTAATGACCATTGTGACCCTCACTCTCCCTACACCCCTATTATAAATCATTATAGATACAACTAATTGAATTTTTTAGAGAGTTTTAATTAAATTTTTTAAATTTATGTGTGATTGAGTTTTTTTTATGTTTTAATGTTGGATTAAATCATTTTGATGTTGAATTTTTTTTATGTCGAATCAAGACCATACTATGACTCTAAGGGATGTTCATATAATATGAAATAATATTTTTCTTATCAAAAAATATATTTATTCACGGATTTATAGGGTTAGTTAAATATATTAATTTTTAAAAATTTCTTGAGGGACTCTTTGGAAAATAAATTAATAAATTTGAATTTATAAATAGAAATAGAATATGTATTGGGATGAATTAGATTTTGAAATTTTGATATTTAAAATTTTAATTTTGAAAAGATAACTAAAAATATTTCTTTATAAAGAAATTATTAAATTTTATTATATAATAATGAATGAGAGCATTAAACTAAAGATATCATTATGTATTTTTCTTTAACATATGGTTTTATGATTCTAAAACACTCTTTCATTACTCTTTTTTGAATTTATGATATACTGTAATCTCTAATTATGATATGAAATTAGATTTTTGTTTTATGTATTGTATTTAATTAAATAAAATTTATGTGACTCCATAGCTCTTTAATGAAATGTTTATTCACTTATTTGAAGTGGATGATTTATTTTTTATTTCATTATTAATTTATTATGATGTAAATTAATTTTTTGTTATATATATTTTGTTGTTATTATATTTACATGCTAGATTAAGATAATTTTTAAAAAGTTTTTTTATGATGGTCATCAGTGAGGTCTAAATATTCCATGAAATGAGATTTTTTATGTCATTATCCCTCTATGGAAATTTTCATGCAGTCATTAATAAACTTATTTATTTATCCATTATGGATGAAATGAAATGATAGGTTATGTATATCATGTTATTTTTTCTCTTTTATATTGATAAATTCATCATTTCCCAATTATTATAGTGATCCCTATTGAACGATAAGAATGAGGAGGATATATGTTTCGTGAAAAAACATCACTATGTTTCTGAGTAGGTGGAAGTTGACTAATTTATAGTTAAATCCCTATTAGATGATAATAATGTGATGGTCATATAATTTATGTCATTATTAATCTATTATTGTGAGAAATAATAATTTATTTGATTCATATTTTTACATTACAAGTTAATTTAGAAAAGGTTCATTATTTTATTCATCCCATGTTCCTTTATAGTAGTTATGAAAGAGTCAATGACGAAGTTGGGTGATGTTTAATTTTGATTGTACTTTTTTGATTAAAAATTTATATCTTTATATATTAATGAATAGGGAGAATATAATCCAATACCTATGGATAAAATTTGGATTAATTTACCTCGAAACACACCTCGGTATGGCAAGGGTTTGGAAGAATTTTTAGATTATGCAATTGCAAACTGATCAGTGGATGGTAGAATAAAAATTTTTTGTCTATATTTTAAATTCAAGAGATGGTTAAATAGAAATAAATTATATGATAATTTAATACTGAAATAGTTTCTTGCTCGATATGTATATTGGATTTTTCATGGTGATTCAAATTTTGAGTAAAGTCAAAACAGTGAAAATATTATCAACGAAACACAAAGTGACCCGACAGAGGAGAATTCAGTTTGAAATTGGTTAAATGACACATTCAGTTTTTCAGAATACAATTTCCAAGATTATAATAGATCAATAGAACCT
Source organism: Viscum album (assembly GCA_963277665.1). Lineage (NCBI taxonomy): Eukaryota > Viridiplantae > Streptophyta > Magnoliopsida > Santalales > Viscaceae > Viscum > Viscum album. Next base: position 2,016,066,258 of record OY728157.1, read on the forward strand.
TTATTTTATCCTAATAAGGTTAATCTTTCTTAGAACATTAGTGACCAAAAAAATAAGTTTTATGAATTAGTTGAAGACGGAAAAAAAATTGTATGAAGGGTGTTTGAGGTATTCAAAGTTATATTTTATAATTAAGTTGTCTCATATCAATTGTCTCTTTAGAATTAGTAAAAAATAAATTTCCATGATTTTAGAGATGCTTCATGATGCATTTAGTGAAGCTAAGATCCCTGCATCATTATATGAGATGAATAAATTCATCAAAAAACTTGGACTTTATTATTAAAAGATATATATATATATATATTCCCTAATGATTACATGTTTTACTGGGGATAAGATTAAAATAAATAATAATGCATAATATGTCATATAAGAAGATGTAAGTTAATGAAAAACAATGAGATTATAAATCAATACAACCCTAGGAAGAAATAGAATAAGAAAACTCATACAAAGGTATCACGTTACTTTCCTCTGAAACCATGCTTGAAAAGATTAATCATGTTGTCAAAGACTTCATATGACATGAAGTGTCATTATTAGGACAGTAACAATGGCTTGATAAGGCATCCAAAAGATTCAACATCATAGAAGATGTTTTATTGTATATATAAATATTTTTCTTTAGATCCTATGAATGTATGTTTGGGATTGGCTTCTGATTGTTTTAACCCTTTTGGTACTTTAATTACAAATTATAGCATTTTTCTAGTTGTTTTGATCCCCTATAATCTACCTCCATAGATTTTTTTGAATAAGACTTCTTTCATTATTTCAATGATTATTCATGGAAAAAATTCCTAGAAATGACATTGATGTATAACTTCAACCTCTAATCAAAGAATAGAGATGATTATGCGATGATGGAGTGGAAACATATGATGCTTAAATGAGAAAACTATTCAAAATTCAATTTACTTTGATGTGGATAATTAGTGGATTTCATGGAATAGAAAATTTATCAAGTTAGAACACTCATACTGGTTTGGTTTGTCTATTTTTTAATTTTTATTTTAAACCTCAACAATTACCTCATAGACGAAAATAGTTTTTTATATGTCATTATCAATTTCTTAATGATTCTCATAAATTCAGGTTTAACCAAACATGATTCAATGAAGATATTTAATTGAGAAAGTCACTGAAGTTGTTATGTGTTTTATAAATCTTGGGACAATTAATGAATGTCACTGAAGAATTTGTAAAATGTCATTAGTTTAAATAAGGGGGAAAGGTGTATGAGGTACAATATCCAAAGTAGATGTAACTTGCAAGATAAGTTGAAAATGATGGACTCATCGTAATGGAGGTTGATTACAACAATGATAATGAAGATGAATATAATTGAATATATAAATTGGTAATAAAAATATATTAAAATTTCTCATTGATAAGTGTTTATTATATATATGAATTCTCCTAGTTCTTATTTTTTTGTAAAAATCTATTAGTTTTTAATTTTTTATAAATTTAATATACCTAAACCATTTGAATTGCAGGAATTATAAGAAAAAAAATTAGGATCCTGGCCGATTAGAATCTCAGAGCACGCCACCAATACCATCAGATTCTATGGATATGAGTGATTCTATTATACCCAAGACTACTAGTGATCCATCTGTTTCCCCATATTTCATTGGTATCCCACAGGTTGATTCACCTCTATTGATGGAGTAGTTGGTAACACATCTATCTGGGGGATATTGGTGAGTTACCGTTACTGTTATATATTCCATTTTTCAAAATAAACTATATATTTTAATAATTGTTTAATTCATTTTTCAAATAGATAAATACAACTATAGAAGGGATGAATATATGAACAAAAAAGATGTATGGGACCTAAAGGACTTCAATATTATCATTCCATTTTATGAGTTCAAGATGCCTATTAGTGACACTATCAGAATCTATAGGCATATTCTTGGGTAGCTTGCTTGCGAGATGGTGAGATTTCCTTTTAATAATAAATATTGGAGGTATATTCCTATAACTTAGAAAAATGAGGTATTTTATACTCAAGTAAAGGTAATATTAAATTAATATTAATTTATAAATAATCTAAAATACATGATTAATTTTTTTAATAAAATTATAAAGTGTTACGTTTTTTATTTCTAGATGTTTTTTCATTTTGATGTCCCTGACTCCATTTCACGCCCATGGACTTTCAATTTTTTTATGAAATTGATATATTTTAAATAGATATTATTCCATGAGTTTAATGACACATCTCTAAGCTCATAATATATGTATGAGAACATTTCTTAAGGAATTTATCATGAGAAATAGAATCTCTTTTTGATATAAATAGAGATGTATCTCATGAGGTAATTTTATATTTTATAGTATCTTAATAAAATAAACAAAATAAAATTATATTTTTTATCAATGTTTCTATTTTTTCTGTAGGAATTATCTAAAAAATACTATGAATTTTGAGAAGCAATTCATTCCTCACATCATAGGGTCCCAGAGTTTTTTGAGAAAATGAACAATTTTGGTTTTATTTAATTCATTGGTATTTATATCATTTTATTATAATTCATGGTTTCTTCTAATTTTTTTATATTTTTTTATGAAGTATAATGAATTATTTCACTCTGTTGGACAAACAGAGATTTTGTTTAAAGTTCCTAGGAAACCTGATGTTAGTTTTGTAAATGACCATACCAAAGATGTTGGAGTAAGTACTTTTCATTTCCATTTATTTTTATTTCATTGATATAAAAATATAATAATGAAAAATATATTATAACAACTAACAAGACTTAAACCCAATTAAATGGTGTCGGCTACTTGGATCAAATAATTCCAATTTTTGTCATTTAATACATCTAGGCGGCCCCAATTAATTGGTTTTAAGGATTGTTTGTTGTTATAAAATATTTTACATTCTTATTTTATAGTATTTAAATAATAATAAATAGTAATGAAACATTTATTAATTATATTATATTCTGAAGTTTAGATATTTATAAAAAAATTATTAATATTTTTTGCATTAATAGGTTAAAATTAAAGAATTATAGGATTTGAAACCTTCACAATCATCATCAATTTACCATAATGATGAAGTTGTAATAATTTAGGGAAGGAGCATCCCAAACAACTACAGGGGATGGGTACTGGACCTACTCCATCAGCTATCTTTGATAGGGTGTTGTCATCCATTGTTGTTACACCTATTGGGGGTTTGAGTAGTGTCTTTTATTTGAAATCACAAAGGTAAATTGAAAGATTGAAAAAAAAAGTGTAAGAAAAATACTCTTATAGGAAAAAATAGGAAGAGTCGTGGTTAAAAATGAAAAATTATTTAGGTTATATATTTCAGTGGATAAGTGACATGATCCCTAAGAAAATTGATAACCTTATAGCTCATCCTACCAAGGTAAATTATAAATTCAATAGATCATTCATACATTTTTAAAGAACACATAAAACTTACATAAATAAAAAAATGACACTTCTATATAGAAAACATGAATTTCAAGTGATGCCGACCACATATAGTGTCTGATTGACATGCGGTTGATTCCTATATGTCAAAAATGATTTATAGATCATTATCCATAAGTTTGAATATAATATGATCTTGTTTTCTTAGTTTCAACTTGGTAAACATTTCTTCAAGGTACAAATGCCTTTAAAAACGTGGTATGGGGGGTCAAAACTAGGAAAACAACATCATATTAACCTAAAATCATTGTAAAATGATTGTTGACTGAATTTTAAAATATAGGGACTAAAGTCATGTCGTTATGAGTTATGGTTAGCTTGAGATTTCCATAAACACATTTTTAGTGTTTTAAAACACTAAAACATTCATGTAATTGTCAAAACCATAGAAAACGACCTCATATTGATGTTAATAAAGGGGAAACCACTTTTTTTTATTTTTTATGTGTACGCACAGACAACACAACAACCTAACATGCGGTGTGGTCGGAATGACTTGGTAAATGCTTCTTAAAAGGTACCAAAGACTTTAAAAATGTGTTTTAGGGGGTAAAAACTAGAAAAATGATGTCATATTTTCCTGAAATCAAATGTAAATTACTGTAGATTGAATTATGAAATGTAGGATTTGAGGACACATTATTCCAAGTTATAGTTTTCCTAGGGTAGTCATAAATTCATTTTTGTTGTTTTAAAAAACTAAAACATGTATGGAATGGTCAAAACCATAGAAAAAGACTTTATATTGGTGTTAAATCATGGGAAAACTACCATTGGGTTATTTTTTACATATACACACAAACAACGTGTTAATATGATGTGTAGTGTGGTCGGAATGACTTGGTAAACACTTCTTAAAGGGTGCCAAAGCCTTTAAAAACATGCGTCATGGTGTTAAATTTGGAAAATGACATTGAATTTATCTAACATCATAAGACAATGATCGAATATCGAATTGTGAAATTTTGGAACTAACGACGCATCATTTTGAGTTACAGTTTGACAGGGATGGTCATAAACATGTTTTTAGTGTTTAAAACACTGAAATGTGCGTAGAAGGGTCAAAAGCATAGAAAATGTATTTATATTGATGTGAAATCATGGAAAATCCACCACTAAGTTATTTTTTATGTGTACATATAGAAAACACATCAATCTGATGTGAGGTGTGGTCGGAATGACTTAGTAAGCACTTATTAAAGGTACAAAATCCTTTAAAAACATTTTTAGGGGGTTAGAACTAGGAAAATGATGCTGGATTAACCTAAAATCATAGGAAAACTACTATAGAATGAATTTTGAAATATAGGAACTGATGGAATATCATTTCGAGTTATAATTTTTCGAGGATGGCTGTAAACTTGTTTTTAGTATTTTAAAACACTAAAATGTGCATAGAACTTTTAAAACCATATAAAATAACCTTGTATTGATATAAAATCATGGTAAAATAATCGTTGAGTTATTTTTGACATGTTCACGTAGAAAACATGTCAATACAGTGTATGGTGTGGTCATAATGACTTAGTAAACACTTCTTAAGGAACAAAAGCCTTTAAAAACATATGTCGGGGATTAAAACTAGGAAAATGATATTGGATTTTCCTTAAATCATATGAAAATAACCATATATTGAATTTTGAAATGTAGGAACTTACGACACTTCATTCTGTGTTACATTTTCTTCAAGAGGTCCATAAACACATTTTTAGTGTTTTAAAACACTACAACATGTGTAGAATGGTAAAAACCATAGAAAACATCCTCATATTGATTTGAAATCGTGGAAAGCCTACTAATGAGTTATTTTTTCCATGTAATTGTATACAACACATAAATCTGATGTGTAGTGTGGTCGGAATGGCTCAGCAAACACTTCTAAATGGTATAAAAGTCTTTAAAAATGTGTGTTGGGGGGTCAGAACTTGGAAAATGATGTAGAACTTCCTAGAACTAAAAGGAAAATGATTGTAGATTTAATTTTTAAATGTAGTAACTGATGGAATGTCATTCTGAGTTATGAATTTTCTAGGATGGATGTAAACAAGTTTTTAGTGTTTTAAAATACTAAAATGTTTGTGGAATAGTAAAAACCATAAAAATGTCTTCATATTGATATGGAATCATGTGAAAACCATATTTTTATTATTTTTGACGTGTAAGCATGGACAACATGTCAATCTGATGTGTGGTATCATCAGAATGACTCGGTAAACACTTCTTAAAGGTGAAAAAGCCATTAAAAAGTGTGTTGGGAATTAAAAACCAGGAAAACAATGTTAGATTTACCTTAAATTATAGGATAATTACTGTAGATTTAATTTTGAAATGTATGAACTGACGGAACGTCATTTCGAGTTATGGGTTATTGGGGATGGTTGTAAACATATTTTTAGTATTTTAAAACACTAAAATGCTTATGGAATGGTAAAAACCATAAAAAACAACCTAATATTGATATGGAATCGTTGAAAACCCATTTTTGTGTTATTTTTGATGCGTACTCGTAGAAAACACATCAATATGACATGTGGTGAGGTTGGAATGAGTTGGTAAACTCTTCTTAAAGGTACAAAATCCTTTAAAAACATGTGTTAGGGGGTAAAAACTAGGAAAATGACATTGAATTTCCCTAAAATAAGAGGAAAGATATTATGGATTGAATTTTGAAATATAGGAACCAACAACATTTCATTATGAGTTACAGTTTTCCCGAGATGTTCATAAACGTGTTTTTAGTGTTTTAAAACACTAAAACATGTGTGGAACACTCATAACCATAGAAAACAACCTCATATTAATGTGAAATCATGGTAAAATAATTCATGGGTTATTTTTGATATGTATGTGTAAAAAACACATCAATATGACTTGTGATGTGGTCGTAATGACTTATTAAACACTTCTTAAAGGTACAAAAGTCTTTAAAAATGTGTTAGGGGGTAAAAACACTTAAAATGGCATCAGATTCCCCTAAAATCTGAGGAAAATAATTATAGATTGAATTTTTAAATACAAGAACTGATAGTATGTCATTCCAAGTTATGGTTTTCTCGAGATGTCCATAAACACATTTTAAGTGTTTTAAACACTAAAACATGTGTGTAATGTTCAAAAACATATAAAACAGCTTTATATTTATGTTTTTTCTTGGTAAAACCACTGTTGTGTTATTTTTAATGTGTACACATAGAAAAAATGTCAATCTGACATGTGGTGTGTTTAGAATGACTGGATAAACACTTCTTAAAGGTACAAAAGAATTTAAAAACAAGTGTTGAGGGGTCAAAACTAGGAAAATAATGTTGTATTTCCTTGAAATTAGGGTACAATGATCATAGATTGAATTTTAAAATGTAGTAACCAATGACACATAATTTAGAGTAATGGTTTCCCCAAGATGACCATAAACGTGTTTTTAGTGTTTTAAAACACTAAAACATGCGTGGAATGGTCAAAACTATAGAAAAAACCTCAGATTGAGGTGAAATAATGTGAGTCTACGTGATTCCATTATACTTGAGACTAATAGTGAGATATCCATTTCCCTAGATGTCGTTAGTACCCCACTGTTTGATTCACCTCCAATGATGGAGTAGTTGGTCACCCCTTTATTTAGGGGATATTGGTGAGTTACCATTACTAGTATATATTTCATTTTTCAAAAAAAATATTTTATTAATTGTTAAATGAATTTTTCAAACAGATAAATACAACTATATAGGGGATACAAATATGAACATGGAAAATGTATGGGACCCAAAGGACTTCAAGATTATAATTCTATTTGATGAGTTCGGGATGCCTACCAGGGATGTTGTCATGATTTATGGGTTGAATCTTGGGCATCTTTCTTATGATATGGTGAGATTTCCCATTAATTATAAAGATTGGATTCATATTCCTACAACTTTTAAAAATGATTTCTTTAATTCTCAATTAAAGGTAATATTAATTTAAAATTTCTTGATAACTAATCTAAAATACATGATTGAAGTTTTGTAATATACTTATAAAGTGTTATGTTTTCTATTTATACTTTTTTTTATTTTCATGTCCCTGACTCCATTTTATGCCCATGTAATTTCAAAATTTTGGGTACTAAATTGAGATATTTGAAATAGATATTATGGAATGATTTTAATTACACATCTCTGAGCTTGGGATAGATGTATGAGAAAGTGTCTGACGGCATTTCTCTTGAAGAATGGAAGATATTTGTTGATATTAACATAGATGTATCTCATGAGGTAATTTATTATTTTATAGTATATTAACTACATAAACACAATAAAATTATAATTTTTATTAATGTTTCTATTTTTTTATGAATTATATAAAAGAAAAATTGTGAATCGTGGGAATCAAGTCATTCCACACATCACTAGGTCTCATATTTTTCAAGAAAAATAAAAATTTTGGTTTGTATTTTATTCATTATTATTTATGTCATTTTATTATAAGTCATGGTTTTTTCTAATTTTTTTATATTTTTTTATAAATTCTAATGAATTAGGTTACTCTATTGGCTGAATAGAGATGTAGTATAAAGTTCATAGAAAACTTGATGACTATTTTGTAAATGAACCTACCAAAGACGTTGGAATAATTACTTTTCATTACCATTTTTTGTTATTTCATTACTATAAAAACAAAATAATGAAAAATATATTATAACAACTAATAATCCTTAAAAACAATTAAATAGGTCTAGATACATGGATCAAACGATACTAATTTGGAATCATTTGATACATCTAGTCAGCCCCAATTAATTGGGTTTAAGGCTTGTTTGTTGATATAATATATTTTTAATTATTTTGTTTTTATAGTAAAGAATTAATAATAAATAGTTATGAAGGATTTATTAATTATATAATATTATAAATTTTGGATATTTTTAAAAAAATCATTATTAATATTTTTATATTAACATGTTAAAATTCAGGAAGTCTGGGATGCGAACCCTTAAAAATCACCATCAGTTTTCCAAAATTATGTGGCTGGAATTTTTCATTATCCATAATTTTGAAAGAAATATGATCTTGTTTTCTTAGTTTTGACTCAATAAAAACTTCTTAAAGGTAAAAAATCCTTTAAATACATCTTTTAGGGGGTCAAAACCAGAAAAAAAACATCTTATTACACTAAAATAATAGTACAATTTCCATAGATTGAATTTTGAAATGTAGGAACTGACAGCACATCATTTCGAGTTACAGTTAGCTCGATATGGTCGTAAATGCATTTTTGGTGTTTTAAAACACTAAAACATTCATTTAATGGTTAAAACCATATAAAAACATTATATTGTTGTGAAATTATGGTAAAACTACCATTGTGTTGTTTTTTGATGTGTGAGTGTAGACAACATGTCAATCTGATGTGTTGTATGGTTGTAATAACTTGGTATACACTTCTTAAAGGGAACCAAATCCTTTAAAAACAAGTGTTGGGGATCAAAAATAGGAAAAAGTTGTATTATTTCCCTGAAATCAAAGGAAAACAACCATATATTGAATTTTTAAATTTAAGAACTGAAGACACATCATTCTGAGTTATGGTTTTCTTGGGATGGCTTTAAATTCATTTTAAGTGTCTTAAAACACTAAAACGTGCATGGAATGCTAAAAACCATAGAAAAAAACCTTATATTTATGTGAAATCATAGTAAAACCATTAATTATTTATTTCTTACAAGTAAACGCAAACAACATGTCAATATGACATGCGGTGTGGTTGGAATAGCTCGGTAAACACTTCTTAAAGGGTACCAAAGCCTTTAAAAACATGTGTCGGGGGGGTCAAATCTAGAAAACAACATCGAATTTCCTATGAATTAGAGAACAATTAATTTATATTGAATTTGTAAATGTAGGAATCGAAGAAGCATAATTTTGAGTTATAGTTTTTCCAAGATGGTCATAAACATGTTTTTAGTGTTTCAAAACACTAAAACATATGGAATGGTCAAAAACATAGAAAACGACTTCAAATTGATTTTAAATCATGAGAAAACCACCGATGAGTGATTTTTGATGTGTACACATAGACAACACATCAATACAATGTGTTTTGTGGTATAAATGACTCGGTAAACACTTATTAAAGGTACAAAAGATTTTAAATACATGTGTTGGGGGTCAAAGTAAGAAAACGACACTATATTTCCCTAAAATTAGAGGAAAATGATCGTATATTGAATTGTGAAATATAGGAACTAATGGCATGTCATTCCAAGTTATGGTTTTCCTAAGATGGATATAAATGTGTTTTTAGTGTTTTAAAATACAAAAACATGCGTGGAATGGTCAAAACCATATAAAATGACCTTTGATTAATTTTAAATCATGTGGAAATCACTACTGAGTTATTTTTGATGTGTACATGCAGAAAAAATGTCAATTTGATGTGTGGTGTGGTCAAATTACTCAGTAAACACTTATAAAAGGTATAAATTTTTTTAAAAGCATGTGTTGGGGGATTAAAACCCACAAAATGACATTTCATTTCCCTAAAATCAGAGGACAATGACTGTAGATATAATTTTAAAATGTAGGATCCTACGACACATCATTCTGAGTTGTGGTTTTCCAAGGATGGTCATAAGTGAATTTTTAGTGTTTTGAAACAATAAAATATTTGGGTAATAGTCAAAACCAAAATAAATGACCTCAAATTTATGTGGAATCATGGGAAAACCATCTTTATGTTATTTTGGACATGTGCGTGAAAACAACATATCAATCTGATATGAAATGTGGTCAAAATGAATTGGTAAACACTTCTAAAAAGGTATAAAAGCCTTTAAAAACATGTATTAAGGGGTTAAAAATAGAAAAACAACATCGTATTTCTCTAAATTCAGAGTAAAATTACCGTATATTGAATTTTGAAATGTAGGAACTGACAACATGTCATTCCTAGTTACGGTTTTCCTAGGATGGTTGTAAATGTGTTTCTAGAATTTTAAGACACTAAGACATTCGTGGAATAAACAAAACCATAAAAAATAACTCATATTGGTCTGGAATCATGGGAAACCCAATTTTGTGTTATTTTTGATATATATATGTAGAAAAAATGTCAATCTGACATGTGGTGTGGTTAGAAAGAGTCAGTAAACACTTCTTAAAGGTACAAAAGCCTTTAAAAACATGTATCAGAGGTAAAAACTAGGAAAAAAATGTCATATTTCTCTGAAATCAAAGGAAATGACTGTATATTGAATTTTGAAATGTAGGGACTGACATTACATCATTTTGAGTTATGAATTTCCCGGTATGGATGTAAACACATTTTTTGTATTTTAAAACATAAAACATGCGTAGAATAGTCAAACCCATAGAAAACGACCTCAGATTGACGTGAAATCATGTGAAAATAAACATTGAGTTATTTTTGACATGAACATGTAGAAAAAACATCAATCTAAAGTGAGTTGTAATAATAATGATTCATTAAACACTTCTAAAAGGTACAAAAGCCTTTAAAAACATGTGTTATGGGGGTAAACTAGGTAAACAACATCATATTACCCTAAAATCATAGAAAAACAACCATAGATTGAATTTTGAAATGTAGAAACTGAAAACACATCATTCCAAGTTACAGTTTTCCCGGTATTATTGTAAACCCATTTTTAATGTTTTAAAACACTAAAACATTAATAAAACAATCAAAAACATAGAAAACAACCTCATACTTACATGAAATCATGGTAAAAACACCATTGTATTATTTTAAATGTGTACCTATAGACAAAACATCAATATGATTTGTGGTGTAGTCATAATGACTCTATAAACACTTCTTAAAGGTATAAAATCCTTTAAAAACATGTGAATGGGGGTCAAAAACATGAAAATAATGTCAGGTTGCACTAAAATTAGAGGATTACGACCGTAGATTACATTTTGAAATGTAGGAACAAACAACATGTCATTCTGAGTTATTATTTTCCTAGGATGACCATAAATGTGTTTTTAGTGGTTTAAAACACTAAAACATGTGTAGAATAGTCAAAATCCTTAAAAACTACCTCAGATTGTCATGGAATCATGGGACAACCAGAGTTGTGTTATTTTTAACTTATACGTGAAGAAAAAATGTCAATCCAATGTGTGGTGCGGTTGGAATGACTTGGTAAATACTTCCTAAAGGTATAAAATCCTTTAAAAACATATATCATAGGGTCAACACTAAGAAAATGACATTGGGTTTCCTTGAACTTATAGGAAAAAGACTATATATTGAATTTTGAAATGTAGGAACTGACAACATATCATTCTGAGTTATGGTTTTTCTGGGATGACTATAAACATGTTTTTAGTGTTTTAAAACACTAAAATGTGTTTGAAATGAAAAAAACATATAAAAAGACCTCATATTGATGTGGAATAATGAAAAAACCACCATTGTGTTATTTTTGAAATATATGACATGTTGTGATATCAAGGTCTTTAAAAAATTCTTAAGTAAATTTCAATCACACTGAACGTTGATTTTAAAATTAATTAGAATATTTACTTATACCTTTTTAGTTTCAAGTATTTAATCATATCATAAAAAATTATTTTTATGTTTTCAAAGTTTTTGAATTATATATTATTTGTTTTATGTTAAAATGTCTTCTAGTTGATTAACAAAATAACAAATTTTATGTGAAACATTCTAAATATATTTTGTCTCTTTTCTCTTTTGCATTTCTTTTCTTAAATTTTTTGGTTTTCATTATAGTTAATAGATGCTAGTAGTAGGAAATAGGTTTAATATTATGATCCATGAGATTATTTAGAAGGAAGTCGTGATGGTTTCTAATTTCCATGTTGTGTTAAAATTTAATCAATTATTCTATTGTAATTCTATTTTATTATATTTTGTTTTAATTTCTATTTTATTTTTTGTTATAGTTGATGAGATGATATGTTCAATTTTAGTTGAAGAGATTATGTGGAGGCAGATAGATGTCGTGGAGGTCATTATTTGGATGTATATTGGGTATGGATTGTTGTTGGACATATTTTATATGTATATATTAATGACTGATATATTGGTTGACTGATTTATGGGTTGACTAAGATTGAGGTTATACTGACTATGGATGTTTTTATATATTAATTTGTATGTATGATGTATGTTTGATGGGTTTATCATACATTTAGGTTTTATTTTATTACATGTCAGTTTTTGTATATTTACAGTTTTTCTATACAATATTTTTTTTAAAAATTATAATTATAATATTTAGCATTGATTTTTAGTAATGCTGCTAAGTATATTAATTAAAATTATGTTTAGTCATGATTATACTTAACTATCTCTACACCTAACCACTACTAAAATATTTAGTGGTATTTAGTTTCATGTAATTCATTTTTCCCCTGGGTAATTTCAAAAAAAACATTGCTAAATAAATATGAAACTACCGGTAAATGCTGCAAAAAAATGACACATACCAAAACCACCATGAAATTAAAGAAATTGTTACTAAATGATTAGAAACCATTAAATACACAAAATTTTTGGTAACCACCAATATATTACTAGGCGGTGATTTAAACTACCACTAGTTCACGAAATAACCACCACTACTACCCTTTTTTGTGGTGAAATTATTTTAAATAAATAAAAAACAAATTAAATTTAATTCAACTGGAAATTAAAACATGGAAAATAAAAAATATTCATGCATATAACATTGTATATTCAAATAAATTAAATCATCCATAGCATAAATATAATTAAAAAATGAGATCACTGGGTTTGGGTCGTGTAGATGAGAGATCTTGGTAGGGTGTTGTGAATTGTGTAGGATGCTTTTCTTGAGTCAAGTGGTGCAAGTCACGGGTGGAGAGTATATGGGAGATGTTGCATGCAAGGCAGAGTGATGGGATTACATGATGGGTGCACAATAAGGGGATTGGTGTGAGGTAGATGGTATATATAGGGATGTTCTCAGACTGATGGTGGAGATGGATGAGGTCTGATCTAGTGCTCAGTGACTCCAGGTGTAAAGGTGTGCAAGGGAAGATGCAACCTACTACTGCATGTACTGGTGTTTCATCTTGGAGTTGCAAGCAGGAGAGATGGTGGATAGGTAGGGTGGTACTTGCATCTTCCCTTGTATGTGGTTTTTTGTACGAGTGAAGAAGCATGGAATCCAAAGATAGAGGAGGAGATTTTTAGGATCAAAAATTATTTCCCCACTAGAGTAGTGATAATTACAAGATAAAATAAAGTGAAAATGCATAAATAAATGGACACCAAATGTAATGTGGAAAAACCTCTAAAATGAAAGGGGTAAAAAACAACGGTAAATGTAAGGATCACTATAGGTAAAATTAGGTACACACTCTCTCACTATTACAACGAGAAATTCCTTATAAAATCTCTCTTGAATGATGGGGAAACCACCTCAAAAAATTCTACAAACTATAGAATGATATGGTAATGATTGTTGAGGGATGAGATTAGTTGAAGCCACTATCTTTTTTATAAAAGCTCACCCCATGCTCCTCCCTTGTTGTATCCCAATAGGTGGGGTTGGCCACCCACCTCATCTACCTTCTCCAGTCCCCTTTGAAAAAAAGGGGAAGCTACCATCCTTAATAAATAACTGCCAACACATCTCTCACTTGGGTATTTGATTAAGAACCAATAACATCTCCACACATCCTTTCTATCTTCCAAATCATACTGCTTGCATCTCTATAAGGTTTCTCAAGGATCTACACCATCTGAACTTATTATAGTCAACCACCTTTATTAGGAAATCTGTTATATTTTCTTTAATGAAAATTTTCTACATGTACACACTTTCTTCCTCTACCACATATCATAAAAAATGGTAATGTACCCTAATGTTTTCCCTAGAATGAAAATATGGATTCCTCATAATGTGTAAGGCACTAGGTCTATCACAAAACAATGGAACCTGCTCTTGTTTTTTCTCGAGCTCCTCCAAAACCCTTCTCTTCCAAATCGTCTCTTTGAAATCCTTTGAATCTTCCATGTAGTCTACCTTCATCATGGATAAATCCACAAGTGACTGTAACTTTGAAATCCAACTCACAACTCCACTTGCAAGAGAAAACACATAACGAGTAGTGGATTTTTTTCAATCAGAATCACCTGTAAAATCTGAATCAATGTATCCTCTGATAGTGAAATCTGATCCTTCATAACATAATGAAACATCTAAGGTCTCCTTGATATATCTTATGACCCTCTTTATTGTGCTCAAATTCTCCAATCTTAGATTTTCTATGTACTGACTAACTACTCCCACTACATGTGCAATGTATGGTCTAGTACAAACCATAGAGAACATTTGACTACCCACTATTGATGCATACAGTAATCGAGACATCTCCATCCTCTTTTCTTCACCTATGGGGCTCATCATACAAAACAACTTGAAATTAATAATAATTTGGGTGTATATTGTCTTATAGTCTTTCATGTTAAATAATTTAAATACTTTTTGTAATTAATTATTCTGTGATAGAAAAATCTCCCCATTTTTTTGTCTTAGTAAATTTACATCCCAAGAATCTTGTTTGTTAGTCCCAATTACTTTATATAAAACTAGCTATCTAATTGTGTCTTTGTCTTCTAGATTTGATCATTATTGGGGCCTATAACCAACATGTCATCCAAATAGAACATAAGAATGATGAAATCATTACCATCTGAACCCCTGAAATATGCACAAGGATCTAAATGAAGTCTATTTTATCCAAGGCTCATGATATAGGAGTCAAATCTCTGTACCAATGCATCAATGATTGTATGAGACCATATAGATATTTTTTCAACCTAAAAACCAAGTTATCTTTTCCTTCTTCTGCAAAAACATATGATTAGAGAATATAGGTATCTTCATTGATATCTCCATGGAAAAAAGATTATTCTTCACATCCTGCTACTCTAGATGAAAACTTTATATAGCACACATCACCAAAACTATATAAATAGTCTTCAATATTACAATAGGAGAAAGAAATTCATTAAAATAAATACCTTCCTTTTGAGTATATCCTTTGACCATAAATATTTCACAATATCATTACACCAGGTTATTCACATCCAACTTGATCTTAAAGATCCATTTGTTGCTGATATCCTTCTTTCCATGAGGTAATGGAACAAAGTACCAAGTATTGTTCTTGTGTGTGGCTTCAAGTTCCTCCAGCATCACTACCATCCATGGGGATACATATATACTCTGTTTTACCTGTGAAAAAGAATATGGATCTCCATAATCCATCAATAAGTTTATGAAATATTGTTCTTAGTGACATATTCTCAGTTCCATATAGATTCTTTTTTCTCTTGAGTTGACTGTTGTGGTCCAGACTCAACCGGTACTTGATCATAGTGCTCTAGTAATTACTTGTAGGAAAATGGTTCTTCCTTATATTTTCCTCCACCTTGACTATTGTATTTTATGTATTCTAATTCTCTGTGTCTCCATTAATTTTCATTTGCACCTTACCTTCTAAAAAAATGGCATCTCCACTGATGATATGTTTTTGGGAAGTGGGGTCCCATAAATGATACCCCTTCACAATATCAGTTTACCCAAAGAGGATATATTTCCTAGATATTTAATCCAACTTTGATCCTTCCTGGTCATTAAACATTTCATATAAAAGTCATACGAAATTATTTAACCATGAATAGTCAAAAGTTTTACTAGTCCACATCTCCATCGGTGTCTTCAGATCAATTACCATTAAAGGTGATCTGTTGACCACATAACAGGCGGTATTCACTGCTTTTTCCCAAAATGTTTTGGCAATTCCAAAATTCTTCAGCATCTCCCTTTTTCTAACCAATAGGGTTATATTCATATTCTCTTCTAATCCCTTATATTGAGGAGTGTACATCACTGAGAACTATCACTTGATTCCTTCATGTTGAAAAAAAATATTAAACTTATTTCTTGTATATTCTCCAACATTGTCAATCCTCAGACACTTGATCTTCATTCTAGATTCAAGCTCCTTCTGTGATTTGAATGTTTTGAAAACATCAAAAACATACACTTTCCTCTTAATTAGATACACCCAACATTTCATGGAATAATCATCAATGAAAGATACCGAGTAACTTTCTCCTCCCATGGATATAACTGGTTCTCTTCAAACATCAGAACAGATAAACTCTAAGGTCTCTTGACTTCTTGTTGTTGATGTCCCGAACTTTAACCTGTGTAGCTTGCTCAAAACATAATGCTCAAAAAATGGTAAGGATACCTTATTAATCTGAGGAAAAAACTTTTGATCTACAATAATCTTTAGGGCGTGTTCTGATATATGACCAAGATTCTGATTTCATAACATCTTCAATGCTTCTGTAGAGGTAGTTGATATGGAAACTATCTCTTCCTCCATGTATATCTCACCCATAATCACATACAGATTTATATATATCTTTTCTCCCTTCATCACCAAAATTTAACCCTCCACAATTCTCATCACTCCATTATCGGTCTGAGTCTTGCATCTGATATCATCAAATTGTACCAAAGACAATAAGTTCTTTTTCAGACCCTTTATATGGAATAATTCTTAGATTGTTCATAGCATGCCATCATGCATCTTTAATTTGATGGCATTGAATACAATGATATTCAATTTTTTATCATTACCCATTTACAAAATTTCTTCCAATATAGTTTCATACTAATAAAACCATTCCCATAAAGACACCATGTGCATTGTTTCTCTTAAGTCTATTATCCATGCATCGTTGAGATGTTTCCTGCTTCCAAATGTTGTTTCCACTTTATTGAATAGTATATATCTGTTCCCAAAGGTACTCATCACATTTTTATCCATGCCATGTTTCTGTATCCCATTGGAACCATGCTTTATCGTCACTTCTATTAGTCTTTCATCAATTTCCATTTGGTAATTACCCTTCTACATCAATGTATGCATATTCATTTCCAACAATGAAAAAATGTTCTTATTGAATTTTTTTATCTTGAATTTCACCACCATCTAGACATTCCATCAGTCCAAAACCTCCTCTATTTCATAACGGATTATTTAGTAATCTCAATAAAAAAAATGTGAAAGATAAACTAGAGTCACAATCACAAATCATATTCAAATTTACAATAATTATTAATACCCAAAAACATGAACAACATCGTGCCAGAACCTTCCTTTGATACCACTTGTTGGGACCAAAAATGATTGGACCACTGGTGCAGCGATAATCACAAGATAAAATAAAGTGAAAAATTCAGAAATAAATGGACACCATATGTAACATGGAAAAACCCCCGAAAATGAAAGGGGTAAAAAAACATGGACAAATAGAAGGATCGCTATAGGTAAAAGTGGATACACACTCCCTCACTATTACAAAGAAAAGATACTTGTAAAATTTATCTTGAATAATAGGGAAACCACATCACAAAATATCATAAACTAAAAGAATATATGGTTAGGATTATTGAGTGATGCGATCAGGGGAATCCACTGCCTTTTATAGGAAAGATTCACCACAAGTTCCTCCCTTACTGCATCTCAGTAGGTGGGGTTGGCCACCCACCTCATCTGCCTTCACCAACCCCCTATGAAAAAAATAGGGGTGGTCATTATCCTCAATAAATAATTGTTAATATAGATACCATTATTTTCTCATGTAATTAAGGCATGTGACTTAGGCTACATCTAGAAATAGAAAAAAAATTCAAATTTAAAAATTCAAATTCAAATTCAAATTTTTTAAAAAACTAACTAATGATGAAGATAAGATAATAGTAAGTAGTAATAATAATGATGACTAAAATAAATATGTGTGTGTGTGTGATCAGAAACCTATAAGATTAAAATTAAATAATTAATTAATATTATTTATAATTATATATTTAATTACATGATAGTATAATAACAATAACAATAATAAATGTTAGTATAAATTAGAAATAATAGTAATAATAATATAAATTTTAATAACCTTGGTAATAAAAATAACACTAATATAAAAATTAAATGTTAAATTATATATAAAATAATAAATATATACTAATAATAATAAATAACTAACATTAATATATGTAATTAATTAAAATGATAAAATAGGTAAATTTACTAAAAACTATAAAAATAAAATGAAACACTAAAATTATTATGCTATATAATAAAATTTAAGTTAAAAATTTATGAAAAATGAAAATAATTTCCATGAACATAAAACTCTATACAATGTCTCTACCTTAGATTAAGATCTCTCTGAGTAAAGATATATCTGAGGCTTTTATTGTGTGGATAGACTGAAAACCGCACACCCAGAATATTTTACCTCTATGTATGAAAGGAGAATACTACCACTACCATTTATAAGTCATGGGTCAAGTAATTATACTCATTTTTTTCAACTACCTAGATTCATATGCAAATAACACCCACCCTTATGTCATCACACAATCGATCCCTACTCTCAATCCATCATAGTACACCACGTCCTCGACTCCCTCCTCTAGAAATCATAGGATAGAAGCACTAGTTAACCCCTAATTTAACTTCTTAAGGTCTTTATGGAACCACTCAAACCAAATTAAAAGTTTCTCCTTTCAGGTAAATGTAGTTAGAGGATCCTCAATCTTGGAGAAATTAGATAAAAAAATTATTATCATTTACCCAATCTAAAAAGACTTTATAACTCACACACTCTTGTGTGAGGCACCCAAGATAACATTGAATTAACCTTTACTTAGTCCATGGATACTCTACCATCTAAGATAACATAACACAATAATTAGACCTCTCCAATCTACAATTTATGCATTGAGTACTTCCCACATGTTGGTTCCCATCTTGTAAGTCTAGAACTGTCCTTAGATTCTTAGCATGATTTACCTATATAGAGAAATAGATGGGGGTTTCATCAATGAATGAAATTATGAACTGTTTGAGGAATGACTATAAAATTTGGTTCATGAAACCCATTTATACTTCTGGGGTGTTCATCAAGCTAAATGGAATCTCCAGAAACTCATAATGGCCATATCGACATTAAAATGTCATCTTCAATATGTCCTCCTGGTGAAATCGATTCTAATGACTGCTAAAACTTATGTTGGTCTTCAAAACCCACCTTTCTCCCTTTATATAGACGAAAAGATCATTAATCCTTAGCAAAGGGTTCTTGTTCTTGGATTTCACCTGGTTCAAGTGATAATAGTCAACACACAACCACAAGATCCATCCACCTGCTTGGTGAACAATACCAAAGTAACCTAATGATACATGTTGGGTCTAATAAAACCCTTCTCCATATGGTTTTTCAATTACACCATAAGCTCTATGAGATCATCTGAGGCTGTTTTATAGGGTGATGAAGATATAGGATCACTCCATGGGTGAAATTCGATGCACAAATCAACCCTGCATAGATGGGGAAACCCAGGTACCTCCTTTGGAAAGATATCTATATACTCATTTACCATTGGGGATAACTAATATCTTAAAGAATATTTTATACCAAGAGTAAAATTGGATAGTTAATGGGTATTCAGATATATCTTTCTAATTAAGGCATTTTTTCTCAACTAGATGTCCCTCTTACCCATTAAGAAAAATATCATCCCATCAACTTGGAGACATATCACTCTCTAATGATAGTAGTCTATCCGAGAATGTACTGTCAATAAGAAATCCATACCAAGGATGAAATCATAAGAATCGTCACATCCACCTAATGATACCATAAAAACTCCTCCCCATTAAAAGAAATACCACACCACTGACATATGTGGGTGATCATGGGATCACTCCCAATAAGAGTCACTAATCACATAGGTCGGGCTAGGGGATATATTGGTAACTCGACATCTCGAAATAATTATGTAGAAAGAAAATAGTGGAACACATAAATAATTATCTATACTAGTTCTAGATTATAAAATACCTAGACTTTAACCTCGATGATATTGGTCATAATTGGGTTATATCCCTCTATTGAATACAACTAGTCATTCCCCTAACCACTAACCCTCAGAGCTTAATGTGGGCTATATAGTGGTGGTGGTGGTGTAAGTGGATCATAACGTCTTCTATATATAGCTCCTCCTTGAACACTTACAATACCTATTCCATGATTTTCTCCCTATGTTCCACCTTGTTCACCTCTTGGTAGTCATTGTTCATGCCATTACCTCTACCATAATTTCGTCTAAATAGTGTGACTGTCTTACTCATCCCAATGGGTTAAACATCCATACGCCAAATGCTCATTCCTTCTATAAGTGTAGAAAATCCTCTCCATGGTCCTTCCAGAATCTCTATGAAACCCTTTAATAATATATCCAAGACTCTAGGTCTTCTCATGGTCTTTCCTCCTATGTTGAGATATTGATTTTTGTTGCTGATTATCTATGAATAATGACTCTACACAAGGGTGAATACTATCTACTCTTATCATATTCTTTCCCTAAGCTATAAAAATCATCATAACTAGGGTCTTATTTAAAACTACACTATAGATGGGACTACATAATGGTACCATGCCAACTAAAATGTCCTTATATATTCAATTTCTAAACTTCCATGCTCAGAGGAATCCATCATAGATCATTGCCCAGCTGTAGCTCTAGAAACTTCTAAGTGTATACTAAATGTAACATCATTGGATAATTCTCCTCTAAAAAGGTTTATATAACTCAGACCATGGTAGTGTCACCTTTTCATATGTTAGGGTAAGTAAGCCCCTTCAAAAACTAACTATGTTGTGAAGGAGACTGGAACAAAGTACCACTATAATGTCCCGATCTGGATCACTTTGTGAATAGTAACTAAATCGGTTCCCTATGTGACCTCAAGTGCACCTACCTATATTTTGGAGGCTTCTAAATAGTAGTAAGGGCCTACAAGAATATTGTGTTGAGACTATTACCTCTAGGTAAAAGTAACTATAGCATCAAAAATAAAATAATTAGATAAATGAAGACAAATAAACATCATAGAAAAAATGAGGGAAGCTTAATAAATAATTATAGTATCAAATTCCATAATAATGGATATTATATACATTTCAAGGATCCCACATGGATGGATCATATATAGAAAAATAAATACCCAAAATAAAAAAGAAATCAATATATCCTCCCAAACAATACCCTATTCTTGCTCGATCATGTCATCTATACCCCGAACAAAATTCCAAGACAACATGTTATCAACATCAATCCATGCCTTAAGTCTATCTCAATAAAAAATAATAGTGTATTCTTGGGTATTTAAGTGACATAGTGTCTTGAGAATGGTGTGAGTATAACTCAATAGGCTACCACCAATGGCATCCCTAAAAATAGAAAGTCTAATAAAAAAGTGAATTAGAAAGTGCTCAAAGTAAATAGTTTAACAATAATAAAATAAATAAATCATTAAATAGACCAATGTTGTCCCAGGTTCATGATGATACCCAAGGTCAGCTATAAAATTGTCAATCTCTAGGCCCATGGAAATGATCAATCATACCTGCTTTAGCTAGTGTTAGGGTTTCTTTGAGCACACCATGTGGACTATGCCAATCATAATATCCAAGACCACCCATCATGTGAATTCTTCCATAAGGTACCACAAATCCCCACTCAAGGATTATTTTTTATTTATTACCAACCACCCCATACAAGTGTTTTATCATCCATGGAAAAATCCATTAATGTATCACAGACATACCTCCAAGGGAGTATTCAATAGTTATCATGGACCACATCAACATGAGTTTTTTCTCATCAAGTCCATAGGCCAATAAAGTATCATAGAACTCCCTCTAAAGGAGTATTCAATAGTTATAATTGACCACCTATATGGAAATATTCATAATTATCATAGACCACCCTTATGGTGTTATATTTTAAATAGGACAAACAATCCACTTATGGGTGATTTCACATTTCTTATAACATAACTTCCCTTAAGTGAATTTATCATATCAATTAAAACACGACTTACCCAATAGGAATATTCATTTAAAACGAAATACAATAATCAATTTAAATATGTCTATTCCAATTAACCATATCAAGGTTTCAATACCAATTCATCATCCTTTGACATTTACAACATTGTTATAAATCCATATTTAACCTTTATTAACTCACTTATAATTCAATTCATCCCATAAAAGCATTATCATTAATTTTCCCAAGGAAACCATTAAATCCCACACGCATCCTTTACCATTTATCCATTTTAAGGTCTTAAATCTATTTACCACATAGATTTTTGTATAATACCATTTCATAACCATTGCATTATTCTATACATCCCTCTAAACTATTTCAAACATAAGTGTCACTTTAACATATTTCATTTAAATTTTTTCATAAACAATATAACATTTTTTAATCCGATTTCAAGTTCAACTCAATTATAAGGGTCCCCACGAGGATTTATCTTTCTAATTAATCAAAGAATGTTAATATGGGGTATTCAACTTGGAAAAAATTGATTTAAAACAATTAATTAAACTTAGGTCAAGGCATATAATTTCCAGCTGATTTCACTAAGAATTAACCTAAAAATAAGGTAATATTATGGGCTAAATAAAATGTACCACCTACCTTAACCTTTGAGAAGTGTAACCATCCAATATCAGCTATCAATTCATCCCAAATTGGAATAAAATAGAAAAGTATACAAACACCCTCTAAATGTGGAATATTAGATATAGACGTGGGTCCAATAAATGGAACATGGTTACTTGATCCTAAGGTAACAACCTCATTTCTCAATGAACATTTAAATGACTCCCTAAGGCTTTTTTCAATCCCAAGACACCTGTATTTTATCATTTAGATGATTAATCAACCCATGGTGCTCTCAGTTATAGAACTTAGCTCAAGAGGATGATTTAGAATCCCAGTTTCTCGCACCATCTAAATTTTCTTATTGAATCACATTCTCATTATGGTTCCTGATGCATCATATCATCATGCACTAGAGAACTAGACAACATTGGTACTAACTCTTATTACCAACACTGAATCCAAAAAATACATGCCTCCACCACCCAATCATGAACCAAACCCACTATACCTTCCTTGAAAACCCTAAAACACTTGAACGGGGTCTATTACATCTCTAAGGGTGTACATGGTTCATTTATGAACCTACCACATAAATTCCCATGTAAAATAGATATTTGAACCTCCTCTGAAAAAACAGCTACAAGAACAATCATCTTCTGTCACTGAGGCAACTTTAAAACCTTTAACTATGGTACCCATATATCTATAGGTATCATGTGGTCATCCTATGAACGCATCAATTCTAACCTTGACCTTTCTGTGCAATTCCATGGTTAAACACCGATAAACTTCACTATACACCATGATCCCATATTCCCACTAGTGTTCCACTACTTCAAACAAAGAATAGATCACACCTTTATGTTCTAAGACCAAAAAAAACATCTCAAGTTTCACTTAAGAACTTTCCACTAGAATTCCCCAAGGAATCTATATTACATCAAAGGAACATGTATATCATCATTATATGCTATCATGACCATCTAAATACCTCTCTCACACCCAATAACTTTTCCAACACAAGGTTCACACACTCATGTCTGACATGATTCTCCCCACCATTGGAGTTTCCTTGTCATCATTACACTAGCTTAAACCCCAAATTCATGGTACACATTCTTCCATTCCCCAAACACAATGGTTTGAAAACAATTTCCCACTCAAAAAAAATTTTATACACCACCACAAGGTATCTATTCATTCCTAAATCATATGAACATCGTCACCAACATTCTCTATAACTTAATCCATAATGAGGTTCATTACCTCACTTATCCAATGGTTCTCTCCCCACAGTATGGCTTCACTTTACTGATCATATAGTGTGTCTTGAATAGTTTACCTTTCCAAGAAACATGTGTCACCCCTTCCAAGCACCAAAAATATGGTAAAATGTTAACACCTATATCAAGGTCTACTTTAAACCAACCATGACACAAAATCTTGATCCATCCATGAATGTTGTCCCATACCACTATGAACTCACAACTTGTACTGAAAGTTATGGGTCACTAACCCACAAGAATCCACAAAAACCCAATCACCTCATCCCATGAGTTACCCTAATAATGAAACCTTCCAGTTCTCTATATCCCTATATCAATCATTCAAGAACCAAAATCTCATCATAGAAATATTGTCATTACATTTCTAAAGAAGTTTTAAAATTCAAAAAAATAAATAGTTATGTACACAACCCTCTCTATCGGTCTAAGACAAACATGATCAATACATACACTAGATTGATTCCATTGTAAAACAATAGGTATTGAACCTTTCACAACCTAAACTTATCAAGAAACTAGAGTTTTGTGATCTTATGTGACTTATTTATAAAATTTAATTCATTATCTACTGAGTCTAATGTCATTTATTCTAGGATCATGTGCCCAATTTTAATGAAAACCCATGCCACTACTATGTTTCTTTAACCAACTAGAGGAATCTTAGAGCCCTTGTATAATAATTCTGACACCTTACTAGAATTAAGGCCAATCATGTGACCTCCCATTAGCCAATGCATCGTTTATATAACCCAAAACTACTCACCTCTGTGAATTCCACATACCCAAAACATGACCACAGCTGTTAGGGTGAAGTACTAGAATGATACTTCCCTTTAAAAATAGACTAAACATAATCTATTAGGGTTCTCAAACTCAAATACCTAAACACTTGAAAGCACTAAACATGCACCAACCACACAAACCAAGGTATTTACCCCCACCTTAAACTGTTAAGGTGTGTCATAAGATCATCCCAACCCGTCTCACAAGTTACCCTTGAAGGTCATAAGGCACAAACTCACTCAACCTATGTCACGACATAATGTTCACTTGGAACAACCACCAAGCCCCTAAACCAACCCTCATAAAGGTCACCACGCACAAAATAGTACTAGCCCCCATCTCAAGGTCCCAATACATCTAGAATTCCAAACACCAAACTTAGATTTCTCAAAAACCAGGCTCTCCACTACACCCAACTTACCCTTACTAGGGTCATCACTTCACATACCAGGTCACACCACCCTCACAAGGTTTATATCAATACATAATGCAGGAAACTTATAACTCAGGTGATTACAGGAGTCCCAACTACCTATACATCGAGTCAAGCTAATCCCAAAAGGCCTCTAAGTCACCTCATCCACATAAAATTTACCACATAATAATTTAAAAACATTGAGTCTGAACACTTTATAATATTTACCAAATAGAGTTGGTTAAATATAATTCCATTCACAAGATATATAGGGATATACTTTATAGGTTGTTTACTGGAACTCAATTTAATTAAAATTGCCATTTAACAATTTGTTTTCCTTTTTCTAGAATTTACACTCTCATTCTATCTAGGGTTTAGCAAACTTTAAAATTTAAAAGGCTTGATTAAAAAAATTGTCATTAAAATGATATGAGTAAAAACACCTTATATGATGCTTATTGAAATTTTATTTAATAAATACCATCATCAATTTATTCATATTTTCATATGTATCATTAGATCATCCCAAAAATTAGTCATGTAAGATACCACCATAGTCGTATATGGATATCACCTTATATGATACTACATACATTTTAAATGAAAACCCCCTTGTGACCATTAAAATACAAACCATTGGAAGGTAAAAATCAAATTGATATAACCAAAAAAAGATATGAATCCAACAAATTTAAATAATCACATACTGATATAAATCCCATGTAACATGCAACAAATATCTAAAACCCTGTGTACAAATCATGACTCATGTCATGTGAATATATATGTGCCTAAAATGATACATAAACTCAACCACACCTTATTTCCATATCATTCCAAGAGTATAAATATCATAATCTAATAACATCATGCATCATGTTTCTCACTCAAGGTGAAAATAAAATACAATTGAAACAAGTAAAATAAAAAGAAAAAAATTATCACCCATATAAACTTGGGTTTACCCCATGCATGGATTTATCACTCCCAAAAACGAGCACATTTATATGTTTTGAATCATTCCTAGTCTCCTTTTTACCATACATAAATAGTAAGACAAAAGAAAACATGCTCTAATATAACATTATAATGTTCAATCCCAGATCACTCTATAAGAAAAATCAGAATTATTCTCCACATGACCTTATATTTTCCTCCCCATATAGTATAGGCTACCTACTAGTAGTGATAACATGTGAGAATATCATGGGGAGACTATTCATTTGATTTTAGAGTAAATATAGAAGCAGAAATAAAAAATGTGAAAAAAAGAAGGGAAATTTACAAAAATAAATAAAGTATAATATTCCAAAAAATTTAAGGATCCCTTGTGGGTGGATCATATAAAGAAAAATAAATACCCAAAATAAAAATTAACCAAGATCTCTTCCCAAGCATTTCCCAAGTTCTGCCCTGTCCCATCATAAATAGCTTAACCAATATTTCAAGTCAACATGTTAACAATATCCATCCTTGACCTAAGCCTATCACTGTGAAAAATTATAGTTTCTATTCAAGTACCCAACTCACATGGCTTCCCCAAAGACAAGAACTTGGACCTTCAGGAGAAACAACACCTTTCATTCCTAATGTTTTGAGTGATTCTACAAATTCTACTCTAAGTTCAAGTATCAACAGAATGTAAATGAATATGGATTAATTCAATTAATTGATATCCATGACTAATGTAAATATATTCAATAAAATGTATTTATCTTAGAAAAATCAGGTTCCCTCAATAAAATTGTATAAATAGTTATCTATAACAAAGATTAATTCAAGGATTTTAAGTGAAAATCAAAAGTTTAATTTAGAAATATAAAAAGTTTTATAAAGTTGATAAAACATATTGAGTGGGGTATCAATTTTTTTTATGAATAATTTGATAGTATTAAAAGGTAAAAAATTAGTTTCAAAGTTTTGGGAGAGCATCAATCTGGAATTTTATGAAATTTTAAGAGTAATTGATAATCTAAAGCCTCTCACAATGCAGTAGGATGATTAGTTGTCTAAGAAAGGAAACAAGGTCAATGATTTAGAAGAAGTATTTGAAAAGATTAATTTTATTACTTAATACTCAGAGGAAAGACAATATTATATAAAAAATATGGATTAGATCATTAAAAAAATTAAAAGAAATATTTTTTTTAATTCTAAAATGTATTATAATAATAAAACTTTTAGATGAAGGTGTTTGAATTTTTTTATGTATGTTATAATATTTTATTTTTATAATTTTTATTTTGTATATAATTTTTTTCTAACATTTCTGGGAACACATTATACCTCCAAAAAAATCTTTTCAAAAATCATTGGGGGAGAAAGTTAAAACATTTTGGATAAATTAATAAAGTTAAAACTATAATTGGAGAAAAGGATAAATCTAAGTTTCTTGATAGTTATAAATGTTAGTGGGTATGTTTTCAAAGTTTTATTTAGAAGTTTACTTTCAAATGTTTTACATTGGGATTTTCCAAAAGGGGGTGATTATTGAGTTCAAATAATATTTTCTACACTTTATAACCTTAATTTTGAAAATCTGAATCTACTTCATAAAGACTTTCTTATTTATAACTTTTATACTTACCAAATACTTAATCTATTTTATAGGAAAGTTTAATATTTTACTGGATGGAGATTATTATTTCCATCAAAAAAACATTATTATGTATACTATATAGACCTATACTTTGTACATTAGATGGAAGGACACCAATTTCTTTGGAATGATGGTTTATAAATTCCAGCATATTAAGTATAATAAAGTTCATCAGATGAATTTTTAAAAAGTTTATCGAACTGGGTTTTTTAGTTTGAGATAGAAATGTCGACTGGATGAACTTTTATCAAACCTACCTAATGAATGACTCTATATATTATACCATATAAAGATATCTCATTCAACCAAACGAAACCTACATGTACTATAGTGGTGCGTGTCATGAATTCTATCAAATTGAGATGTTGTAATGAACATTCTAAGTAAAGTTAAGTACATCTAATGTCATTGTAACCACCTCCAATAAATGTGGAATATGACTGTTAGAATTTTTCCTATAAATAGATTCACACTCTAGGATAAGGAATCATTATCCAAGTTATTTAAAGGTTTTTTAAAGAGTTTTATAACATCTTGTTATGATAGATTGTGTCATTGTAATCTTTAGAGAGATTTTTCTTAAGGTGTATATTTATGTGGAAAAAAATTAAATTCCTTAAGTATTTACTTTTGTAATTATTATTTTCAATCATGTTTATTTATGGAACTCATTGTTATAGAGACAAAGTTTCATTCCAATCAGTTTGATCTAGGGTTCATGAGGCTAGGGAAATAAACTTGTGTCTCATATATCAGATCAAGGACTCCTATGGCTAGGTAAAAAGGCCCAGTGATGGGGTTAACATCATGGATATCATAATTTTTTTAAATATTTCCTTAATACTAAAGGTTAAAGTATAGATAATTTTTTTATGAAATTTTCATAAGTTTCCTTATGTAATTTTTCAATTTTGTTTTTATTTATTTTTAGAAGTTCATTATTCTTCTTGGAAATTTATAGTAAAAGTTTATATTATTTTTTATAGAACTTTTTCTAACTCTATGTATGAATTATATTGGTATAAAACTTCATTTAATAAACTTTATTAAAGAGGATGGTAAAATTTTATATTTTATGTTTATAAAATAAAAATCACCCCCACCCCCGTATTAAATTGTATACTATTTTCTACAAAATATAGTTAGTGTAAAAGTTTATAATAAGTAGAAAAATACTCTAATAACAAAGTTAGTATTGAAAGAGTATAAAATTTAATACAAGAGGGGTGAATTTTATTTTATAAAAATAAATCTTACAATTTTACCAAACACTTTAAGAAATTTTATCAGATGAAGTTTCATACCAACATACATTATACATAGAGTTAGAAAAATCTATATTAAAAATAGTATAAAATTTTCCTGTAACTTGCATAGTGGAATAATGAACTTGTGAAAACAAGTAAATTTTTTTTTTACAAAGTATGTAAAAAACTTTTAAAAACCTTATAATAAATTATTCACAATTTAACCATAAGTGTTAAGGAATTATTT
Organism: Viscum album; assembly: GCA_963277665.1. Classification (NCBI taxonomy): domain Eukaryota; kingdom Viridiplantae; phylum Streptophyta; class Magnoliopsida; order Santalales; family Viscaceae; genus Viscum; species Viscum album. The sequence continues at coordinate 2,016,095,855 of OY728157.1, forward strand.
AATCTAACTTAAAGTATCTATGATATTAACCCTTTAATTGTGTTTTTCTACCTTTCTATTGAAGTAATAGATCTGATAGATTAGACATGGCACTATTTCCCTAACCTTGGGAACCCCCAATCAAACCAATTGGAATATACCTTTGTCTCTCTAATAATGGGAACCCTCGATCAATAAGATTAGACACAAAAATTACAAAAGAAAAGAATTAATTCATTTAAAATGTTATCCTCAAAAATAGATGACTTAAGGAAAAACTATCAAAAGATTTCAATAAAGTGCACTATCATAACAAGATGTTACAAAACTCTACACATAAACATTAAATCACATAGGTAATGCTTCCTTTTACTTTAATGTGTCTCTATTTATAGGTTCACTCCCAATAGTCATATTCCACATTTCTTTTAGGTGATTACAATTGAATCAAATGCACTTCTCTTTATATGGAAATTTTATCACAGTATCTCTACAATAGTCATAATGATCTATAGTACTACAGTTCATGTAAGTTTTGTTTGGTATAATTATATGTCCTTGTATGTTAGAATATATATAGTTCTCCATTAAGTGGGTTTGATAAAATTTCATTTTTAATACATGTCTATCTCTATCTGATAAATTCATTCTGATATATTTTGTAAAACTTCATCCAATGGACATTGTTATACTTTGTCTTGTGGACTTTATAAACCATATGTATGATGAACTTGGTTCCCTTACATCTAATTTAAAAAGTACATGTATATCTAGTATACATAATAAAGTTTTGACTGATGGAAATAATAATATTTTTTTAGTAAAACATTAAGCATTCCTACAAAACATATTAAGTACTTAGGAAGTATAAAAGTTACAAATATAAAAGTTTTTAATAAGTGGATTTTGATTTTTAAAAGTAAGACTGGAAAGTGTAGAAAATATTCTTTCAAATAAAAAATTCCACCATCCATACCTTGGCCAATATTCTAAGAAAACTTGTTATCAACATCATTCCTTACCATAAACTTTTACCTATGCAAATAACAGTTTCTATTTGGGTACCTAAGTGTCATGGTGTCTTGAGATGGGTGTGATTACAACTTAGTAGGACACCACCAATGGCATCCCTAAAAATAAAAGTATCAAATAAAAGTAAATGTGGAAATTCTAAAATAAAATAATTTAACAATTATAAAATAATTTATAAAAGGGAATTAAATAAACCATTGATACCCTAGTTTCATGATTACACTTAAGGTCAGTTATACAATTCTCTATCTCTTGGTATATAACCATGATAATCCATAACTTATTTTTCTAGTTTCTAGGTGTTTCTAAGAATGTCGATTGGACCATACCAACCATAACATATAAAACCACCCTTCAAGTGTTTTCATTCATAAGGTATTACAAACCTCCACTCAAGGAGTATTCTTTAGTTATCATAGACCACTCCTTGCTGGCGTTTTATCATCTGTGGCATAATTCAATAAAGTATCATATACCTCCCACCAATGGATTACACAATAGTTATCATGGACTTCCCCAACATGGGTGTTTTCTCATCAAGGTTATAAGACAATAAGTATCATTTACCTCTCTCTAAGGGAGTATTCAATAGTTATTATGGACCTACCATATGAGAGTATCCATAGTTATCAAAGACTTCCCATATGTTTTTTTCATTAAAATCACTGAATAAACCCCCTTAAAATTCTTTACACATCACTTATAACATAACTACCCTTATAGAAATTTACCATATCAATTACAACATCAATTCCATGATAGTTATTTAAATTTAAAACCAAATACAATTAATAATTTAAATAGGTCCATTCCAATTAACCATCTCAAGGTTTCAATTACAATTTATCATCATTTATCACTTAAAACATTAGTATAAATTCACATTTAACATTTATTAACTCTCTTAAAATTCAATTCATCCCACAAAATATTTATCATTAATTTTACCAAGGAAAGAATTAAATCCCATAAACATCCCTTATCATTTATACACTTGAAGGTCCAAATTCCATTTACAACATAAATAGTTATAAAATACCGTTTCACAACCATAAAATTAATCCACACATCCCTATTTACTATTTCAAACATAAGTGTCTCTTTAAAATATTACATTTACTTTTTTACATAAATAACATGCCGTTTTTTAATCCAAATCTAGGGTCAACTTAATTCTAAAGGTCCCTACTAATAGTTCTTTTTCTAAGGAGTCAAATCATGTTGATAGGGGTATTCAACTAGGAATACCTAAATTTAAAGTAATTAATTAAATCAAGGTTAATTCATGGAATCTCTAGCTTAACCACGCCATTAATTCACTCATAAATAAGGTAATACAATGGGATACATGCAAGGTACCACCTAGCTTAACCTTAGAGAATCCCACACATCCAATATCAGATGTCGGTTCACTCTAAATTGGGAGAAACCCTAAAACTAGACAAACACCCTTGAAATAGGGCATATTATACATAAATGAAGGGACTCCAAATGATAGCATAAAAATAATAATAAAAGTAATATGGGTTATAGAATAACCATGGACTCTCTAATATAAGTTTTGTAGCTTGATTCGGACACCGGATGAGGGAGAACCTACCAAGGGAAGGGGAGAAAGAGGGAGGCACACGGGGGGGTCTGGTCGAACGGGAGTATAAATATGGGTTAAAAATATAAAATCTAAATGGGTAAAAACTACCATTTTCCATTTTTTAAATAGTTTCATGGTTTGGTCTTGGGGTTTTTCAAACTGTTAGACAGCCATGGGGACCTCATAGTTCAAGGCACACCATTTTTCATGGTTAGTGTTCATGGTTTTTAAAAACCATTTAAAATCACTTTTCATTTTATTATAAAGTTTTCATGGTTTTTTGAATCCTCTTACATGGTTTAAAAAAACTGTGAAACTTACAAACCAAGCCACATGTTTCAGGTGAACGATTATCACTAACTGTGTGCTAATCTTACGTGGAAAGTTGTTTTCCCAAAAACTAAATAATACAAACCCCAAAGCTTTCATGACTTATCTGATCACTTGATTTGTCACCCAAGAATCAAACCACATCCAAAAACACCCATTTAAGAGGTTTAAAATCTTGAATTATTGATCCAATGATCAATTCTCATAATGGAATATCCACCAATTTAAAATTCAAATTATCACAAAAATTCAAGGATCGACTGTACACTTGGGAATTACAGCCACCATATGGTATATGGGTTCTTGGACTAGTTTAAAACACACAACATATACTCTATTCATTCCTTGGATTCTTATGGTTCTTGATCTCCCTAAAACTTGAGTGGTCGCAATCACTAAAACTCACACAACACACTCAAACTATGTGCATATTCATCTTTTATAATTAGAATAACCAGTCGGTCAGCATGAAGGGATCTATTTTTCTAATTAGTGGGAGGTGGATCTTCCCACTACATCTTAAGAAGTTTCATAGTTATCATCCCACTCTGAGGGAATTCTTCATGCACTACCCTCTGAATGGAGGCACTATCGCTCATTTCATCATCAGTTGGGGTCTCAATAATTGGCATGGGTTCCTCACATCCCAACCTAGGAACTCTACTTGGATGTATACATGGAGTAATTATATAATCAACATGATAATCCACATTCAACATAGAAAATCATGGAAGATGACTCAAGAATGAAATGAAAATCTAAGACTCATTCCTCTATGATTCATGTAATGATTTCATTTACTGTAATTGATGTCATAATGTATTGAGTCAACAAGAAAGTTACCATATTCTTGGTTATCAAATACATTGGCAACCACACCATCACTGGGATCCCTGAACTAGGATTCAAAATCACAAAACCTTAACATAATTTCCCAATTTCCCTTAAACCAATCCTTTCCAAACACCTAGCTCCAAACACCATTCCTTGTAAAACCCAATATAATACCACTATGTAATAACGCAAGCCACCATAACCCCTCCTAGGTAGAAATAAGCCTGGATTTTCACCCCAATACCACCTAAAATAAGCAAGAGTCTAGTGAATGGCACTGGGAAGTCATACTTCACACAATAGGAGGCCTTATCCAAATGAAACTATACACAAAAAACACCTACACATAAGATATAATAAATCAAAAGAGTAAAATGAGACAATGTTAATGCATAATAAATATGCAAGTGTTAACTAATAATATCCAAAAATATAATAAAACGTACAAATAGATAGCAAAGGTGAAAAATAAACACCCTAAAATAGTCATAAAGAAGTAAACATTGACCTAAATAAGAGTAGGTAGGTTTCCAAAGATCCATACTTTAATCATAAACCACACCGCTACTCCACACCCCAACTCTTGTAAACTCTTATTATACCATGTCTTCCAAGATTGTATCTAAACTATAAATTGTATTTATAAGACAAGACATGTGTGGAAAAAAATACTCATGTTGGGGTGATTATAACATACCCAGTATCAGGCATTAAAAACCATAAAGAAAGAACTAGTGACAGGTTGACTCAATGGAAACCAGAAAGTAAAATAGGGAAGAATAATCACTAATTCTTATATATAATTTGAGTAGAGTGGACCTGGAATACTGTATAAAGTATCACTCAGAATATCCATCTATAAAAGATTCAACACATAGTCTCAAGTTTCATTTCACCCATTTAGAATCCTCTTATAACCTCACTAGATTTGAAAGGAGAAACCTTCACCTCATTGAATCACACATAGATGAAAAAGGTGGAATATAGCAATAGGTTGTATAAATAATAACTAATGCCTCATTATATCACACACAAAAGATGAGGGAGGAACAAAACTATCAGGTAAATACCAAAGTATAGAGAATGGAACATGGTATATATGGAATGGGTTCCAATCACTGGAACACTTTGTTCATCATACTTGAACCCTGTTATTGGTACCAAGAATTTAATTATAAATTTTTAAATATCTCACCTCTTAAATAGACTCATATTGATTAATAGATAATACCATTGCAATATACAAGGTGAAAACTTGATATTGGTTATTCATTCACTCGTAATAGACACTCAAGGAACAGGGCATGAATATTTCATATAAGTGAAGTCTCTTGACACATGGATTCTCTTAAGATGCACCATGTGGAATTATATGGTAGAAAATATAGACCATATATTTCATCTGTTGGTTTAGGTTCAATTTATCTAACCTGTGAATCTCACCCACCCTACAAATGGGTTGGGTTGCTCAGAGCTGCGAGCTGGCCATAGGTCAGACCTGAGAAATCTGGCTCGATGGTTTGGGTTGTTGGACCAGCCTGGGTGAGCATCCTAGAGAACTACCAAGCCTAAATCTAGTCAACCCTGCTCAGTTTAGTGGGTCATTGGCTCACCTATAGTCATAGTAATGAAATAGAACCATGTTTTCACATCTCTCAGTAACCCTAATGGTTTTCCACCCAATTTAAATACCATCTTCATGATGTTATAATTATAGAAAACCATGATGCCTTTATGGTATAATATTTATCTATCTCCAAAAATCCTCTTGTGCCTCTATATAGGATCACCACTAGTTGCGATATGTGGTTGATTCCAATAAGTGTTTCAATGATTTTAATGGAACCATATACCTCTCGCATGGAATCCAACTCGATCCACTACCTATTGCACGGTATTAGATGCACTAGTGGCCATCCTTCCCTACACACTATTGAATATGAAAATACTAGAACTCCCAATTGTGAACCATGAGACACCAAGGTGGTTGGAATCCAACATGCACACCACCAGTCACAACAGTGGCTGACAATTAATGCTCTCATATCAAAAATCACATATCATTCTTGTCTCTCTGTCAAGTCACTGCATCATCTCATCATTCTCTACCACCATCTCACAGATTTTTCGCATTATATTATCATTGGATAATGATAATTTTGATAGCTAATGTCTGTATGTGAGGTAACATTGTGAGAGAATAAATAGGGGTGAATAATAGTGATGGGGAGGATAATCCAACTTTGTCTTAACCAAACGACACTACTACAAAGAACAAAATTAGATAAATTATCAAAATTGAGGATTCAAAAACAATATGGGTATTTGTAATATTGATGAAATACGTCATGAAGAATAATGAAACATAACAATAATTTAGTCTCAATTCACAAAGTATAATCATATCAAATATATCAGAAAATTTCAACAAAATAACCATGAAGATCGGAGCCAAAAAAATCCCATAGTTCTGAATTGATATTTGTTCATTCATTGATGATGGTTCTATGTTCATTGATATCTAACTAAGTTTTTAATCTATGATATCTTCTCTTGATCTCTCCATAAAGAGAGTTCTCTATCAATAATAACAATTACTAGGGTTTCCAATCAACTAGCACTCGAAATTGTATAATGATGGTATTGATAATTCTGTGGAAGTGAATAGGCTGGGTTTTAAAAAAATCATGGTTTTAAATTATTAACATAATATTTTGTGATGTGAAACTCGGTCATCAAATTGAGGATCCTACGGGGAAGGATTTAAGAACAAAGATTAAATTAAACTATTACCAAGTTTGGCTTGAAGGCATGATTGTGTTCTTCTCATGACCAGTGATCGCTGGTTAAAGTAACTAACATAAGATCCATCTAGATCATCTAAACATACTACAGGAGTATTTAAGAGCAATTAATGATATATTCTAAGTTCTATCATGGACTACCAATGAGCCTTCCAACCTCCCAGTGATCACCGCTATACTATTCCTATGATTCATGAAGGTGAACTTGGTTTGTTTTCATAGAACAACACCTTCTCTCACTATAATGTGAGATAGATAGGATATGATCTCTCAAATTTGAGTGTATGGATAGTCTATCAAATTTGAGTTTTCTATGAATTAAATATCTAGGTTAAACATGCATAAATTATATTATAGCCCCCATAAATATAATATCTACTAAATAATCTATAAATGACATCTTATGACCTATTAACTATGTCATAAAAATTATTTATATTTTTATCACTTACTCAAAATATAATAAATATATTATGTGATAAATATGATTCATTAACTTGACTCGTTATTTCTATAGATATTAAACTAATCTTGAATATTAAAATAATATTTGTTCATTAAATATATTTCCATGTATTCACTGAAAAACTTGTGAATACATTGTGTAGATAAACTCTACTCTAATTGTTATATACTTGAATAATATTAATTTTTTTTTGTGATCATTCAAACTCAGATAAATACTCGGACCCTATGGTGGTTCCCACCATGTCCTAAACTCAAATTCATAAGAATATGTCAGACCTTTGAATATGCTAATTGGGTAACCCTCTAGGATCATATCTCGATAGTAGTTAGTACTACTCATAGACCTGGAGCAGAGTATAGAAACCCATCAACTCTCCTGAAGAGATAAGGTATAGTCATAATAATGAAATCCTTGACTATGAACACATGTCATATAATATAATCTCTTTGTCATAAAATATCTCATAAATCTTGATGCACAAATTGTGTTCTCATCCACACCTACTTTATTTATGATTGACCATAATGGATGGACTTACCTTCTTCTATCATAGCCATGTAATTATCAAGGTACAACCATCCTAGTCAATTGACCCAAGATATCACTTCCTTTTAGAAGTGAAAAACCATGTCTTGATCATTAAAACAATTTCATACCACCATTGAAACACTCAATTCAAGATGCCTCACTACAAAATTAATACCATGGTTTTTGTATTACATAAAAGTATGTAATCAAATGGTACACATTGAGAATGATCTCAAGTTAAGTGACCAATACATTTTCTCTTGGATAGGATCAACAAATGACACCTATAACATGTGGTGTTCCTATTAGCGGTTCAATCCTCATAATCTCATAAACTCGAGATAACCAAGTGAAAAGTTCATGATATAAAGTCTAAATTCTTATAAACCTCCAACACCTGATAGTCAAAAATCATATGCATCATTTCAGAATTATTTTTCTAGAACATAGGACATATATTCAAGATTACTATCATGGTATCTTAAGGTTATCATTACAGCCTGAGAACTACTATTACCTTTTGATACAACATGAAATCTAAGGACATTACCATACAAATAGTGGATGTAGAAGTATAAACACTATAATGGTAAGAGAAGAAAATGTATATATATCAAAATTTAAACATGTAATGGTAATAAAATTACATATAGGAGTAGGTTATAGGACACTCACTCACAACACTCCCACTTTCATGAGATACAACTGCTAACAACTATCAACCCGCTAGTTATCGCATGAGAATCATTCTTCTACTGAGATATAGATTTAGTCAGGTGGATGGCATGTTATCCTCTATGGAAAATTTTCTATGTTTGACTTCACCCTAAATATAAAATCCCTAAATAGGTGAAGTCTCCTAAGTATATTCTTAGTCCTTTGGTGTGACCTGGGCTCTTTGATAAACACCACTACTGCAATACTATCACAATAAACTATAATAGGGTTTATACTATTTGTCACAACAATAATATCTAAGAAAAAATTTCATATGTAGACTGACTTTTTAGTTTTATAGAAAGATTATACGTACTTAGATTCTACTATATAATCAGTGATTGTTATTTATTTTAAGATTCTCCAACTCATCACACCACCATTTGGGAAAAATACATAGCCTGGTTGTGATTTCAAATCATCATGATATATCTAGAAACTAGCATCAATGTATCCCCTCATTATTAGTTCCTCATATACTCTATGCATCAAGAACATATCCTTTGTACATTTTAGGCACCCCATGATAGGTTTCATAGTTACCCAATATAGACCTCCTAGATTATCTTAATATTTTCCTGTTATGCTTAAACAAAAGGTAATATAAAACCTAGTACATAATATGGAATACATGATAGATCACACTACCAAATCATAAGAGATCATACTCATCCTTTCAATATCCTCCTCTATATGTGGACATGTTTTCTTTGAGATATTAATAACTTGTGACATTGAAAACAATACCCTCTTTTATTGTTCTATATTTTATTTTTTAAGTACCTTATCAATATATGTACTTTGACATATCCCAATTAGCCTATGAGATCTATTTTAATGGATCTTGATCTAAAAAATATAGTTTGTTTCACCTAATTATTTCATGGAGAATAATTCATTTAACTAAGATTTAACTAATTATAGGACTTGTACTTAATTTCCAATAATTAGTGTGTCATAAACATATAATGCTAGGAAAACAATGGCATTTCCACTAACATTATTATATATACATGTCTCACTTTTGTTCTTGATGAAACTAAAATCTCTTATGGCCTCATCAAAAAAAATCAAATGATCATGAATTATTCTTCAACCCATAAATGGATCTATTCAACTTATATACTTTATTGAAACACTTTATAGGTACTTACTTTTCTATCCATGTACATATTTTTATTAAATACTCATTTACATCCAATAGGTTTTAAATCAGTTATAGGATCTACCAAAATACATACTTGATTTTGGTATATGGGCTATGTTTCAGAATTCATGTATTATTTCCATTTAGTATCATTCTTTCCATCTATTTTATACTTATAGGTAATATATTAATCATTATATAGGTGTAATGTTTCACCCAAATCAGTAATAAGAAATCCAAATCTATCTGGTTCTCTAACATCTCTAGTAGACCTATGCAATACTTGTGTATTAAGAACATCTTCACCCCCACTTTCACTTGTGAAGATTGTTATCATACCAAATCTTGTGCATCTCGAATTAGATCCTTCTCCCACTATTTTTAGTGGAAATATGTTCCCTTTCTAGAAATATGGAATGTTTTTTCCACAATAACTTTTATGTCTAAATAGTTATATAGGTAATATCCTTTGGTTTCCTTAGGATAACCAATAAAGATTTACTTTTTTCTTTGGGATGATGTATTTTTATTTGGTATTTTCATGAAAATTCTTCACACCCCATACATATATAAATTAAAAATTGGGTTTCTTTCCTTACCATAACTCATATGGAATCTAATATGTTTCCTTGGTTGATACTTGGTTAAGGTTATATGTCATTTTCTGTGATTTTTATCCCTAAAAGGATAATTCAAGAGTTTTATGACTTGTAATACCCTAAAAATTTCGTTTAAAAGAATATTATGCTCAATGTCTTGCTTAACACGCAACACCAAGCTTTAAGAAAATTGAGATATATAATTAAAATATTATTATTTAGATATAACTATGATAACATAGTCATTTAATTAGAGGACATGAATAGGAATAACCAAAATATGAAATATATATATAATAGACATACTCAATACAAATCTATTGAATAATTATTAGAAAATAATCACTCAATTTTTAGTAAAGTCATTTTATTCTTCAAAAATATTTTTTCTTTGAAAATGGTTTCTATTTATTTTTAATAGTGAATAAAATAATTAATTTATATCACTTTAAAAAAATGTGATAAAAAATATATCATTTTTGAAATCAGAATATCAAAATTTTCTTAGGTTGATATTTTTAGATTTTTCTGAAAAGATTATTTTTCTAGTGAATAACGAAAAAATAATAGTTTTATATAAAACTATATTTTCCATTCAATTATTTATTATAACACCCCAAGCTTCCACAATATGCTTCTCTTTTAATAATACAATATCTTGTGTTGTACGCAACTTTGAGTTCTATCACACCACAACCAATCAAACTGCCGTTATGAATAGTAATACCTACTTTTTAAAATTTTATAAATTTTATTTTTTAAAATGGACTTCATTTTTAGACTCAGAATATCAAAATTATCTTAGGATGAATTTTTTGTATTTTTCTTGGAACTTTTAGTTTTTAATGAATAGTGAAAAACACTACGTTATTGTTTAAAATCGACTTTTTATTTAAATAATTATTTACTTTATTTAAATTTATTTTAGGTCAAAATAGATACATAATACCTATATATTTTCAATGTTATTCATTAGATTCATTTTATAATAAGATTGGATATATAAAAGTTTATTGAACTTTTAACGTCTTTTACCCACATTCTAGGCACATTTCCAATTTTGCATAAAACGTAATTTTACCACTTCTATGAATTTAATTTCAAAAATACAAGATAAATGGTTTAAATCAGTAATTAAATTTTGGTTCAATAGGATGAAAATAATTTTTGGGGAATAGTAACTTTTGAATTTTATTTACCAGGGTTAAAAGTAAATAGGGTAATTAAAGGTAAAAATGAAATTATAATTAGCATAAAACATGTCCTGATTATATTGTATAAGTGTTTTTTGACCAAAAACAACCTTAAAAATAAAATATGATCCTATTTGATTCACTTGGATTAGATTAGGACATTCATTATTATTTTATTTAAAGAAGAGTTAAAAGTGTTAAATTCAAATTTTCATAACTAAAACATTTTTAATATAGGGTTATACATATGATAAATTAGACTATAAATATTAATTATAAATATAAAAAAGTTTCCTACATAATGTTATTTTATTTATAATTTTTAGACATTAAATAATTAAATTTATTTATGACACAATGATGATGCATTAATTACCTTATTAATGAGTGATTAAAATAATTGATGTTATAAATATCCAAATAAATGTAAATAGAGACTTTTGATGCATTAAAATAATTTTATATGTTAATATTATATGTTAAGGTTGATTAAATAAATTTTTTTCGAAGTGATAAAGTTGTTATGACTTTTAGAATAACAAAATACCAAATAGTGTCAAAATTTTTTAAAAAAAATATTATATTGTTAATTGATATAGTTTTCCTAAAAAAATAAGGTTCATAAAAAGGACTTAGATAAGGTTATATATGTCAATAATGAACCAATTTGTGTTCTCTTTTCTTTTTATAGTAAGTTTATTAACCATTTATTATAAGAATACAAGAATACATGGTAAAAGTTAAACTATTTAAATAAGAGTTAAATCTAAAATATATGTTTAATATGGTGACCTAAAACTATATAAAATTTATTGTTTGAGATTTTTTTGACCCATCCCAACCTTATACTTGAAATAAATCCTTTTTGATCCATTATAAACCGAATATGATTATATAATAAATTAATATTTCAAGCTTTTTCTAAAGTGACCCTCACCTCTCTTATAAAAGGGTACTTATCCTTCTCTCAAAATCACACCTCCAAAGACATTTGGCTCCGACAAACCCTACTAAAATATCCTCCCAAATACCCTCAATTTAACATAGAGGCCTTAATTTGATCATAATACAATTTAAGGATCTCTTTTTATCAAATCAAAAAAATCACTCGAAGAAGAGGTAATAATTTCATCACCTCATTCAAAGTTCTTTTCTTCTTCCTCTTCCTCTTTCTTTGTTGTTTCTGTAAAAAAATTATAACTCCATTACCTTATACTTACTATGATGTTATTATAAATATGGTATAACCATATTCATTATTCTATGCATCCTATGAATGACAAAGTCACCATACGTGTGTACTTACGGCTTACCATCTCCACATCGTGGTGTAGTTTGTTATTAAACACTTCATTATTTAGATGGGTATAATAATGAGTATAATTGATGTAAATAATAAATATAATATGTTAATTATTCTCTATATATGACATACCATCAAATTACATATTATTTCACCATCAATATGATGGTATTGTCGCTCATGTGTACGTACGGATTACCGTCTCCACAAACGCGATGAGATTCATTCGTCATCGTAACCATTCAAGAATAATTTTTATTTTATGATTAAAAATAATTTTTAAGAACTTATTGTCATTTTGGATATGAATCAAATACATTCTAACCATAACAAACATGGATTACATAACAAAATATATAAAAGAAAAACAGATCATTTAACACCCAAAACAATGATACTACTAAAATATTATTAACAAAGAAATATTATAAGATAATATATGATATAATATTTATGTATTTGGTTCTTGTAAAATTTAATAAAAATTATTAAAATATTATACAGGAGGTTAATGTACCCTCAACCAAGGAAAATTACAAGGTAATGGTTAATTTTACAACCTCTTTATTATCTGAGGTTGTTTATACGTGAGTATCTACTGAAACCTATTTATCATTCACATCTGTGTTTCTTAAAAATGTATTTCAAAACATTTTTACTATTTCCTAGAATATTAGTTAAATTAATTTATACCCTTGTTTTACTTTTTATAAAAATAATTAAATGAATCTTTCTATCATTTTCCAAACATGGTACTTTATGACCTTTTCGACGAATTAAGGTAAGAATGTTTTTTTTAACTTATACGGTGGGTGTGGTTATTTTCTGCCTTTATAACACCTTTGAAGATTCCCTTAAAAGCTTATAACAATAGTTTCAAAATAAATGTTTTCTTTTATAATTATGTGACTTTTAAATTATTTCAAAATAGAAAGATATATTTCCCTCAAATAGTTTTGATTTCATCTATGTCAATATCCTTTAATGGATTTTGCACTTTTTTGAAGTTGATTTATTATGATATAATCTTCTATATTGTATTGAATGTTTTGTGATATGTTTGATTGTATATGTGTTGTTTTTATACCATTCATGGTTTATGGTTAAATTATTAACATTTCATATGCTAGTTTTAATACGAATGTTTATGTTATGTTTCAACCTTTTCATATGAGGAATGCATTGTACTCAGTAAGTGATGGGTGGAGCCGCTATAGCTCTTTGATGCATCGGTAGGTCACATGAGACAAAACTAGTGTCTTGTAACAAGGCCTTGAAAAAAATCTTATTATTAGTCTTAGCACGAGGTCTTGACTATGTAGTTATGATGTCCGGCATTATGCATTCCATTATTATGAAATTTTTCATTGATATTACATGTGATTATTCGACTAGTAGAATATCAATGTGAATAAGTAAATGGGATTATTTGATTTATATTTTACATATTATGCTGAATTTTATGTTTAAAAAGATTATGTTTTAGTTTTATGCATTGCCTTAAATGTTTATGCTTATTTATAAAAGTTTTTTCTATATCGTTATTCTTACTGAGCACCTGAGCTCACCCCCTTATATGTTTTATTTTTTCTAGGATACAAAGAAGTATATTATGACTGGCCTATAGGGATAGTCTAAGGAGGATGAATGTGTTCAAAGGAGACACAATGTTGTTTTTTTTCGTTTCATAATGTAATGTAAAACTTATATATGTATATAGTACTTCCAAGGCTACTAAACTGATTGGTCTTTCGAGACATGATCTCTTGTGATAATGCCAATGTTATGTAATAATGAACCAACTATGGGTAATAGGAATTGGGGTGTTACATTTGGTATTAGAGAAATTTTAGTACAAACCTTGGAAGATAGATTTATAAAAACTCTAATTATAGAACATTGCCCTAAGATAAACTTTGAGGATTAGTATGGAAGAACTTTCTATAATTTTGGTAATGTAGAGATTTTGTGTATTTTATAAGAAATACATCCCTATCTAGATACGAGCAGGTAGAGGCGGCTCTGGAATAGATGTATCTAGGATTGAAAACTTAAACAAGGAGTTTCGGGCTTGACCTGGGGTATCCTGGTATACAAAAACGGGCCTTGTTGCACTCTTGGTTGCAACACTCTTGGGGATATGCTTAGGATAATTCACATTTTCTTTACAAACCATTATGAAGGATTTATGAGTAAATAATTCCTCAAAAAAAATTATGATTATGGATTATAAGCATAAACTATTCAATTTATGTTAGTTATTTTACTAGTTTGGAATTATGTATTGTAATTCATAAAATAATCTAGTGTATGCCATTGTATAGAAATGGTACCTAGTGGAAGGAATGGAAACCATATCAACTCACATAATCTATGTAGGTATTTCCCTCCTACTATAGATAATTATAGTGGATCTGGTGATGCAACTGGTGATGCAACTGGTGTTGAACAACTTATAACTATACTGGGACAACTCACTCAGGTTATGAATAATAACCTTACCTATATGTAACACACTGATCCACAACGTGGATGATCGATGTTCGACCGCTTCATGAGGCAACAACCACTAACATTCAATGGGACTACAAATCTATTTGTAGTTGAGTAATGGATAAGTTCCTTAGATAAAATATTTCATTCTTTGAGGAGTAGAGAAAGGGAAAAAAATTCATGGCAGTTTATCGCCTCATGGGAGATGCAGATCAATGGTGGTCATCAATTCAAAACACAAAGGAGGATGAATAAGTTTCAAATATGAAATGGAGTGAGTTTAAATATATTTTATTATAAAAATACTTTCCTTATGACCATTGAGAGGATATGGATAGAAAATTTCTTGGTCTGAGGAAAAAGGGGGATGAGAATGTCACAAAGTATGAGGATAACTTTACAAGGTTAGCAAGGCATGTAGAAAATTATATATGTAACCCAAGGAGTAATATTGATCGATTCTATGATGGCTTAAAACCATTTCTTGGTCGATAATTAGTCTCACAATCCTTCTCATTATATGAAGATATTTTCTCATGTGATATCAAGACAGAAAAGGAATTCTCTAAGTCTTACGACTTTAAATAAAATCAAGAGAAGAAGAGATCTTCTGAACACTATAGAAATAGAAATAAGGGGAAGAAGGGAAAAGTTGAATTTCCATCCTGTAGTAAATGTGGGAAGAAACACCCTGGTACTTGCCTGAAGGGAATGGGAGTCTGTTACAAGTGTGGTGAAAAAGACCACCAAGCTCATGATTGTAAGGGAAAGAAAGAGGTTGTCAATGTTGAATGCTACAAATTGTATAGAAATGGTGCATTATGAAAATGAATTTCCTAAGAGTCAGGGAAACTTACCTTAGAAAAGGATAAGGGAGCAAGGCCAAGCTTATGCGATCACTACTGTTGAGGTTGAATCTTTGAATGACATAATGACAGGTAATTTAATGGTTTTCTCAAATTTATCCAGTGCTTTATTTGATTCTAGATCATCACATTGTTTCATATATTCCCAGTTTTCTAAGAAAATTAGATATTTCCAATTTGATTTAATAATGTAGTTATCAGTCAAAGCTTCAAGGGGAAGTATCATTTCAACAAAGTTTTGTGAATCAGTTTCTATTAGGGCATATAAACATGCTTTATCTACTGATCTCATCATCGTACCCATGATTTAATTTGATATAATCCTTAGTATGGATTGGATTTTGGACCATTATGTGAAAATTTATTGTAATAAGAAGAAGGTTAAAATTTTTTATGATGATAAGGAGTACCTTGTCTTTAGAGAAGAAACATCACCATATGATTCTTATCTAGATCCATCCCCAGTAGCTTTAATAAATTAAATTATTGGGGAGGAAGAGAGTGAAATAACTATGGGTGAGGAAAGGAATGTTCAAATAGAGGACATACCTATTGTTAAAGAATATGTTGATGTGTTTCTAGAGGATTTACATGGACATCCTCCAAAATGAGAAATTGAGTTTTCAATTGATTTAATTCATGGTTCAAGGCCTATATCAAATACCCCTTATAGAGTTTCCACTGTGGAATTAGTGTAACTAATGAAAAAACTAGAGGAATTCAGTAATAAAGGATTTATTCGCCCTAGTGTTTCTCCATGGGGATCCCCTGTCCTTTTTTTAAGAAGAAAGATGGATCTATGAGGTTGTGCATTGACTATAGGGAGATCATTGCTATAATAATAAAAAATAAGTATCCCCTACCTCACATTGATGATTTATTCGATCAACTTTATGGAGCTCAATATTTTTCAAAGATTGACCTTCGATCTGGATATCATCAGTTGTGTGTGAACAAGTAATACATTCCTAAGATAGCATTTCGTACCAGGTATGGGCATTACGAGTTTACAGTAATGCCTTTTGGACTGACTAATTCACCCTATGTCTTCATGGATCTAATGAATAGAGTTTTCACAGAATATCTTGATGAATTTATAATGTTATTTATTTATGATATCTTGTTATACTCCAAAATCTACAAAGATCATGAAAATCACTTGTGCACTATTCTAAAGACTCTTAGAAGAAATGAATTATATGGGAAGTTTAGCAAGTGTGAATTCTAGCTTCAAGAGATTTCTTTTCTTGGTCATATTATCTTTAATGATGGAATCTCTATTGATCCTTATAAGACAAGATCAATACAAGAATAGATAGCACTAAAAAGTATAACTGAGATACATAGTTTTATTGGTTTAGTAGGTTGTTATCGTCATTTTGTCCAGAATTTTGCCTGATTGGCTAACCCATTAACCATGCTCACACGTAAAGGGGTTAAATTTTCTTGGACAAAAGAGTGTGAATAATGTTTTGAATAAATAAATATAAGATTATTCAATTCTCCTATCTTGAATCTACCATCAAGGAATGATGGGTTTGTTATTTATAGTGATGATTCAAAGAAAGGACTTAGTTGTGTCCTTATACATAATGATAGAGTTATTGCCTATGCATCAAGACAGCTAAAAATTCATGAACAAAACTATCCCACTCATGATATTGAGTTAGCAGCTATAATCTTTTCTTTGAAGATATGGAGACACTATCTCTATGGTGAAAAATGTGAGATATATACCGATCACAAGAGTTTAAAGTATATTTTATCATAGAAAGAACTCAACATGAGGAAAAGATGATGGCTTGAACTACTCAAGTATTATGATTTCACTATACACTACCACCTATAGAAGGAAAATAAGGTGGCAGATGCTTTGATTAGAAAGGATCATGGAGTTTTGAACAAGATGAGAGTTGAAAGGGATCCTATGTTCATGGATCTAGTAAATATGGATATGGTAATAATAATGGAAGGTAAAATATCAATACTTTTAAAATGGTTGTCAATCCATCTTTACTATAAAGGATAAAAAGATCTCAGACTAATGATGAAGAGTTTCAAATGAAAATTAAATCTGTGAATGATGGGAGATTGATCAACTTTGTATATGAATATGGAATTTCAAAATTTGGGAAGAGACTTTGTGTTCCTAACATACCTGATCTAAAAATGGAATTGTTGGATGATGCTCATAGCTCCAATTTCTCTATACACCCTGGTAGCACTAAGATATATAGATATTTGAAGGAACATTTTTGGTGGGATAACATGAAGAGGAATATTTCTGATTATGTATCAAGATGTATGGTTTGTCAACAGGTTAAGGCTAGACGACAACATACTAGAGGAGTCATGCAACCTCTTCCCATACCTAAGTGTAAATGGGATGATATTACGATGGACTTTTTCATGGGGCTACCAAAGACTCCTAGAAGGAATTATGCAATATGGGTCATTGTTGATCGATTTACCAAGTTAGCACATTTTATTGATATAAGAGAAGATTTACCACTTGAACGTTTAACAAGACTATATATTAATGAAGTTTTAAGACTTCATGGTGTACCCCTATCTATTGTTTCTGATCATGATCCCCATTTCAAATCAAGATTCTGGAAAAGTCTTCAGGAATCCCTAGATATTGAACTTCGTTGGAGCACTACCTACCACCCTCAAACTGATGGACAATTTGAATGGATTATTCAAACCTTAGAAGTCATGTTGAGATCTTTCTCACTTGACTTTAAAGTTATGTGGGATTAATATTTACCTCTGGTATATTTTTCTTATTACAATAGCTTCCAATCAAGTATTCAGATGGAACCATATGAAGCGTTATATGGAAAGAGATGTCGCACACCAACTTGTTGGGATGATGTTAGTGAAAGGAAACTCATGAGCTCAGAACTTATTTAGGAAACAATGGAAAAGTTTAAGATTATCCAAACCCACATCAAAGCAGCTCAAATTAGGCAAAAGATCTATGTTGATAACCGAAGGAAGGACTTGGAATTTCAAGTAGGAGATCATGTTTTCTTGAAGTTATCTCCATGGAAGGGTGTTATACTATTTGGTAAGAAGGTTAAATTAAGTCCCAGGTACATCAGACCTTTTGAAATTATAGAATGAATTAGATTTGTAGCTTACCATTTGGAAATTCTTCCAAGTCTCTCCAAAGTTCATGATGTGTTCCACGTATCACTGTTGAGAAAATACATGCCTGACCCAATGCATGTACTCACCTATGAAGAAATAGAACTGGAACCTGATTTGTCTTATTGCGAAGATCTTTTCAATATTCTTGATACAAGAGAACAAGTTTTGAGAAACCAGATGACTTTTCTGTTAAAAGTTCTATGGAGAAACCATAAAATGGAAGAGACAACATGGGATCCCGAGGAACTTATGATGAAGAACAACCCAAATATTTTTATGCAGTAATATTCTAGAAATTTCAAGGAAGAAATTATTTGAATTATGGAAGAATTTAACACCCCAAGATTCCATGGTACACTTCTCTTTGAATAATACAATAGCTTGCGTTGTACGCAACTTCGAGTTCTAGTACACCACGACCAATAAAACTAGTCATTATGAATAGAAATACCCACTTTTTTAAATTGTATAAATTTTATTTTTCAAAATGGACTTAATTTTGGGACTCAGAATATCAAAATTATCTTAGGGTGAATTTTTGGTATTTTTTTGAAAACTATCAATTTTTTTATGAATAGTAAAAAAACATTGTTATTGTTTATAACCGAATTTTTATTTAAATAATCATTTATTTTATTTAAATTTATTTTAGGTCAAAATATATACATAATACCTATATATTTTCAATGTAATTCATTGGAGTCATTTTATAATAAGACTATATATATATATAATTTTATTGAACTTTTAACGACTTTTACCCACCTTCTAGGCACATTTTCAAATTTTCATAAAACGTAATTTTACTACTTCTGTGAATTGAATTTCAAAAATACAATATACACGGTTGAAATCAGTAATTAAAATGTGGTTCTATAGGATGAAAATAATTTTTGGTGAATAGTAACTTTTGAATTTTATTTTCCACGGTTAAAAGTAAATAGGGTAATTAAATGTAAAAATGATTAATAATTACCCTAAAACATGTTCTAATTCTATTGGATAAGTGTTTTTAGACCAAAATAATCTTTGGTAATAAAATATTATCCTCTTTTATCCACTTGGATTAGATTAGGACATTTATTATTATTTTATTTAAAGAAGATTTAAAAGTGATAAATTCAAATTTTCATAACTAAAACATTTTTAATATAAAGTTATACATAAGATAAATTCAACTATAAATATTAATTAGAAATATAAAATTATTTCCTAAATAATGGTATTTTAATTATAATTTTTAGAAATTAAATAATTAAATTTATTTATGACACAATGATGTTACAGTAATTACCTTATTAATGAATGATTAAAATAATTGATATTATAAATATCCAAATAAATTTAAATTGAGAATTTTGATAAATTAAAATAATTTTTTATATTAATATTACATGTTAGGGTTGATTAAATATTTTTTTTTTGAAGTGATAAAGTTTTTATTAATTTCAAAAAAAAAACAAAATACCAAATAGTGTCAAAATTGAAATAAATGAGTTTTTAAAACAAATACTATATTATTAATTAATATAATATTCCTAAAAATATAAGGTTAGTAAAAAATACTTATATAAGGTTATATATTTCAATAATGAACCACTTGGGTTTCTCTTGGCTTTTTATAGTAAGTTTATTAACCATTTATTATATTAATACAAGAATACATGGTAAAAGTTAAACAATTTAACTAAGAGTTAAATCTAAACGATATGGTTAATATGGTGATCTAAACCTATCTAAAACCTATTTAATGAGAGGTTTTAGGTACATCACCACCTTATCCTTGAAATAAATTCTTTTGGGTCCATTATAAACCTAATATGATTGTATAATAAATTAATATTTCAAGTTTTTTCTAAAGTGACCCTCACCTCTCTTAGAAAAGGGTACTTCCCCTTCTCTCAAAATCACACCTACAAAGCCATTTGGGTCTGCCACACCCTTCTCAAATATCCTACCAACTACCCTAACTTCAACCTAGAGGCATTAATTTATCATAATCTAACTTAAGGATCCCTTTTCATCAAATTAAAAGTAAGCACCCGAAGAAGAGGTAATAATTTCATCACCTCTTTCAAAGTTCTTTTCTTCTTCCACTTCCTCTTTCTTTTTTGTTTCCATACCAAAATAATAAATCCAGTACCTTATACTTAATTTTATTTTATTATAAATATGGTACAACCATATTCATTATTATATCCATCCTATGAATGAAAAAGTCACCATACGTGCGTACATAAGGCTTATTATCTCCACGTCGTAGTGTAGTTTGTTATTCAACACTTCATTATTTGGATGGGTATAATAATGAGTATAATTGATGTAAATAATAAATATAATATGTTAATTATTCTGTATATATGATATACCATCCAATTATATACAATTTCATTATCAATAGAATGGTATTGTCTCTCGTGTGTATGTTCGGATTACTGACTCCATTAACGCGATGAGATTTATTCCCCACCGTAACCATTCAGGAATAATTTCAATTTTATGATTAAAAATAATTTTTAAGAACTTAATATCATTCTATATATGAATAAAATAAATCCTATCCATAACAAACATGACTTATGTAACAAAACATATAAAGTAAAATGAATCAGTTAACACCCGAAACAATGATACTACTAAAATATTATTAACAAAGCAATATTATAAGATCATATATTTTATCATATTTATGTATCTGGTTATTTTATAATTTAATAATAATTATTTAACTATTATACATAATTTTAACATACCCTAGACCACGGAAAAGTACAAGTTAAGGGTTAATTTTACAATCTCTTTATTATTTGAGGTTGTTTATACGTGAGTATCTGCTAGGACCTCTTTATCATTCACATCTTTGTTTCTTAAAATTGTATTTCAAACCATTTTTGATATTTTCTTGAATATGGGTTAAATTCATTTATACCATTGTTTTAAATTTTATAAAATGTTTTGAAAGGAATCTTTCCATCATTTTCCAAACAAGGTACTTTATGACCATTTTGACGAATTAAGGTAAGAATATTTTTTTAACTTATACAGTGGGTGCGGCTATTTTCCGTCGTTATAATGCCTTCAAAGATTCCCTTACAAGATTATAAGAATATTTTCAAAATAAATTTTTTATTTTATAATTATTTTACTCTTAAATGATTTCAAAATATAAAGAGGTATTTCTCTCAAATAGTTTTGATTTCATTTATATCAACATCCTTTGATAGATTTTACACTTGTTTGAAGTTGATTTATTATGATAGAATCTTCCATATTATATTGAAGGTTTTGAGATATGTTTTAATATAGATGTATTATTTTTATACCATTCATGGTTTATGGTTAAATTATTAACATTTCGTATGCTATTTTTAATACAAATGTTTATGTTATGTTTCAACCTTTTCATATGAGTAATGCATTGGACTTAGTAAGTGATGGGTGGATCCGTTGTAGCTCCTTGATACATCGGTAGGTCTCATGAGACAAACTAGTGTCTTCTCATAATTCCTTGACAAAAATATTATTTTTAGTCTTGGCATGAGGCATTGACTATGTGGTTATGATGTTCGGAATTATGCATTCCATTATTATGAAATTGGCTATTGATATTACATGTGATTATTCGAATAGTAGAATATCCATGTGAATAAGTAAATGGAATTATATGATTTATCATTGCCATATTATGATGAATTTTATGTTTAAAAGGCTTTTGTTTTAGTCTTATACATTTCCTTAAATGTTTGTGCTTACTTATGAAAGTTTTCGCTATATCGGTATCATTACTGATCACCTGAGCTCACCCCCTTCTATGTTTTATTTTTCCCAGGATGTGAAGAATTATATTATGAATAACATGCAGGGATAGTCTAAGGGAGATGAATGCATTCAAAGGAGACACAATTTTGTTGTTTTTTATTTCATAATGTAATGTAAAACTTATGTTTGTATCTAGTACTTTCTAGGCTACTAAACTGATTGGTCTTTCGGGACATGATTCCTTGTATCATGCCAGTGATATGTAATAATGCACCGAATCTCGGTAACTGGGGTTGGGGTGTTACATTTATAAAGTAAAATTATGTTTTGAATTGATTTTAAAATTTAATAATTTCATTTTAATTAAATATAATCCATTTAATTTCATTGGAATCTATATTATGCTTAATTTAGGTATAAAACATTTTTATACTTAAAAATTCATTTTTTATAACGTCATTTTCATCACATTTTGTGGGTTTATTTTAATATAATTTTCTGAAAATTATAGGTATTTAATTTTATAGAATCATAATTTCTAAATTTTTAAATTTTTCAACTTTATTTTTGATCATAAGTAAGAGTAACCATGGTAAATATTTATCACCTCGGTAAGTGTAAATCGAGTAATTAAGGTTAAAAATAATGTGATAAGGCTTTAAAAATCTATATAACAACTACCTTATTTATATTCGATGAATTTATTTAATCAATAATCATCCATTATTTAAATATATGGAAACTTGGTGCCATTTTTCTTTGATAATTACCTAAATATCATTTTAAGTAAATAATAAATACAAAATATCACTCTCTTTGTTTTAATATCTCTAATATTTTTTCCTAGGGATGAAAGGATTTTATGTTTGGATATTAATATTTATTTGAAATATTAATTTATTTTTTTATTTTATTAATTTTTTTTTAATTTTTTTTTGATTAAATAATTATCTTAAATTCTTACACAACACTGAAACGGTGCTTGTGCAAGGAGTAGAAAAATAAAGTAAATGGTTTTAAAAACTTAAAAGTAAAATCTTTTGTGTGATTTATGGTGTTTCAATATTTTTTTGGATAAATAAAATATATTATTTATATGCTAAAAGTTTACATTCAAACTAAATTACTATCTTGGTATTTTTTAATTTTAATTATATGAATAGTATCAAAAATAACTTTAATGGTATTTTATGTTAAATAATATTTTATTAAATAATTTAAAATTTAAAAAAATATTATATTTGAAATTTTTAATGGGAAAAATTCAACCATTTTATACTTCTGGGTCACTTTTCCTTTTATAGTAACTTTCTAGACCCTTAAAGAGTAAAAAACGTTGATATTGTGGTAATCGTCAAAAGGGTTGATGAGGGATTAAAACTACGATATAAGGGTTACAACATCACCTAAAAATGTATAAATTTTAGTGGATGATATTATTTCAACATATCTTTATCATATATTTTTAATATATCATTTTTGATCCACTTGAACATGAAAATTAATTATATTAATTTAATACATTAAGTAATTTCAAGGGTGTCTCTCTCCTCTCTTATATAAGGAAACAACATATCCTCTCTTCCTCAAACATCTTGAGATAATTAGCTCGAAAAAACCTGATAAAATATATTCTTAAAAAACTTAGAGACATTATATTTTATCTTTTATTCTTAAAATATCGTTCCTATGGTCCCTAATGATATATGTAATGGAGGTTCTTCAAAGTGGTGGTAATCGTCTCAACTGAGAATTTTAATTTTACTTCTTCTACATCCTTAAATTATATTATAACTATTAAAATATAATAAAATAATTATATATAATATTTAATATGTTATTATGTTAATGTAATAACCTTATTCATAACCTTTTACAACCTACTAGGAATGAAAACATCATTTGTGTGTACGTGTGTACTACCACCTCTACAAAGCGATGTATTTTACTTTTCATCACCACCTCACAAGGTTGGTTATTATGATGGATTTAATAAATATATCTGATATTAATGAAATTATTATTATTATATAAATATAAGTTATTACTTACATTCTTACCCTTCCACCCGTTAAAAAATGATAATGTCGCTCGTGCATATGTGTGGAATACCACCTCTATGAAGCAGTGTGATTTGCTTTTCACATACACCTTTCATTGGTGATTATAAAATTGTTTTTTCTGTATAAAAATGATAATTATTTAATTATTATTATTATTTAAATGATGTAACCATGACCTTTTTTACCACGGTCAATATACTGAATTTGTTTTAAAATTATGAATTGAACGTCCTCAAAACATTTGATGTGGTCTTAACCAATTAAGTGATTAAATTTAATTGAAATAAATGGTTTAATAAAAAATTAATAAACCTGGTAAAGGTTCTTAAACAAGTAAATAATAAATATAAGTTTATTATATAAGAGTCAAATAATATACATAGTGATTTGGGACTCGGGGTAAGGGGTTTCTTAACTCAATTTTCATTTATTGAATTATACATCTACATCATTGACTATATTATGCAATGATTATGTGTGAAATGAACACTAATTGTATTATTTATTATTTTTACTTGTTTTATGTGATTTTAAAATTATTACAAATAATCAACTCAATTGTTAATTCTCACTTCAGTGATACAATCTTTGTAAGTATTATTCATCTCAATATTGTTTCATTAAGACATGTTTGATATTATGCACATACATCCTTGTATATGGTTTATATGATACTAATTGAGATATTATATCATGAATGAGTATTTAATAATAATATTTAAAATTTATTCTATGTTATCACTTTCATGATATGTTGGTTCAAGTGTTATAAATGTTTCAAGGGTTTTCATGGTCTCAATTTCAATTATTTGAGACATTATTCATATTATGCATCATGTTTTATTAATATGGTGTACTTACTACACCATGAATGTGTTTTCACATATTATTTCATATAATTTATGTTATTTATATAATCATTTTAGTTTCCTTCAATCAATGTATTTTTATTCAATCATTACCCATGTTGTAAGGGATTCTCATCTCAATCTTCTTTCTTTGAGACATGTTTTGATTGACGAACCTATATTCATTTATATGGTGTATATACTAACTCTTGAAATATAATATAACAAATCCTTTTATAATCATGGTATTTTATGTTTCTTCTTATGTTTCAAATGGTTTTTTGTTTTAAAACCCTGTAATTGGTATTTCATTAAAAATGTTTCTTTAAAGGTTTTAAAGACTTTTAACCAAAATCTTCATTAATGTTCTATATATTATTTCAAGAATGTTCTTTTATAAACACAAATTAATTCTTAAAAAAAATTCAATATATTTTAAATTCTTTTAAAAGGTTCTAAAATGTAAATTTCTTAATGTTTTCTACATGGGTAAATTTTGAATCTCTTTTAAAAAGTTTGAAAAAAATGTTTATTTTTAACATTTACGACATGAACGTATTTTATCACCATCTTAAATATTATTTATTTTTAATATTCCTTTATAATTATCCATTATTATTTTCAATTAAAATCATTTTCTCAATATTTTATGGATTTCTTAGTTTTTAATGTGTCAAAAAAAGTAAATTTTCCCCTATTTTCCAAGAAACATTTTTAATATTTTTTTAAAGGTGTTTACATATATGTCAACATCCTTTAATGATTCTTATGATTTACTAGGTATATGATCTTATGATAGCATTTACCTCCTTTCAATGAATGGTTTATGATGATATTTTAATGATATTTTTAGGAAACCCATTTTTATTTCATGGGTAAATAAAGCTATGATAGTTTTGATGAAATACTTAAATTCATGTGTTTTATTTCATGATATGGTACATGGAAATTATTGATGAAAGTGTTATTCGGGATTAAAACAAAATACTTATGGTAATTTGTATGATATGTTATGGGTGAGTTCATTATATCCCTCCAATGGATTGGGTAATGGGATAAAGTTAACTAGATTAAATATTTATTCCATGTATTAGGATTTATGATCCATGTTTTTATGGGTATCAATTCTCTTATTTTATAATCATGCACTTTGATTGTGTCATTATAACCATATGTTCATATTATTCCCACTGATGAAATTTAATTTTTAATGTGTGTTTTTACCCTTACTGAGTATTTGAGGTCACCCTTATTATGTTTTCCACTTTCCTATCTTATGAATAATGATGTTAAATGATTTATGTCATAAAGGTTTCATGTGTAAAGAATTATATGGGATAAATAATTATTGTGAAATAATAAAATAAGGGTATAGTAGGTTAAATAATCACTTGAATAGATGGGTATTTTTATGTAAGAGTTTTTTCTAATTATCTAAAACACTAAACTGAAAAAGTCCTTGGTTATACAGGTGATCCAATGTTTCTGTTTAATATTGAATTTTTTGGATGGCTACAATTGGGTTACATTTATCTGTATCAAATCTTGAAATATAAAGACTATGTTTTTATCACCATATCTGAGAGTGCGGGTTCAAGACTATTATAGTTGTTAACATAGTAGTGTTTATATAACTTTGAATATTATGATGTTGTCAAGTGAGTTTAACTTAAGAGTTATGGATACCATCATGGGTTTATAATTTTAAGGTTGAATGTACATTAAATGGAGAAAATTATCTTTTTAAGGTCATAAGTGATTATACCATTAGATATTGGGTTGACCTTGATGGATAAAAAGTGATTTTGTTAAAAGGTGATATTTTTTTAGAGATTTATGATCAATATATGGATAACATTTCAGGATGGCATCTAGATTTGATTATTTTTATTTTTATTAGGTTCACTACATAATATGATTTTGTTTTGATTCAATTTATTTTAGAAAATACATTATTTGAAGAATTTTATAGTTTAGAAATTTATGTAATGATATAATTTAAAACTTAGTTGTTATTATTAAAGTATTGTAGATTGATGTTTTATATCTTCTTATAAAGTTTTTTTTGGGTATTATATTATTAGATGTTAATCATTTTGGTTTTTTAAAATATAGGAAGAATATAATTTCATCCTTTTATATGTCGAATGGTCAATCAGAAGTTGATTATAGTCCTTTGGGAATTAAATATTCATACTCATTATTTTAGTTAAAATATGAGATAAATGTGGAAACAAATTAAAATAGGAAGCCAAAGGATGAAATTTTGTTTATATATTTTAATAAAATTCAGTAATCATATTTACTTAAGTTCTTAATCGAGAGAGTAAAATAATCCATCAACTCTGGGAAAAGTATCTTAATGTAAAAAAATTATTCTATTACCTTTATTTCTGATGAATTAATGGCATTTTTTATTCCCTACTAATTTATGTTTTTTTTCATTAACTTTATTATAACCATATTCTATATTACTCTCTATTATTCCTTGTATGTTATTTTTTTACTCCATGTCCATATTTTCACTTCCCACCAATGCTCTCCTTATCTGGAAACCTCATTATATGGTATTGTTAGTGACCTTAATACTTTCTCCTTCCTATTTTAAAATTTAAGTTTTATTATACATTTTTATGATTTTTTTCAATAAAGTTATTTCTAAATATTATAAAGGTTTTTCCTTTCATGGTTGTATGTTTTATCATCCACTACTTAGTATTTATTTAAAAAAATGTTTTAAAGCCTTTTTATTAGGAACGAGATAAAATTGAGAGAAGACAATTTATTTAAGTTGGATAGAATATAACACCCTGAAAATTTATTTTAAAATAATACTATGATCAAAAAAATTCCAAACACGCAACACCAAGCTTTAAGAAAATTCAGATATACTATAAAAATATTATTATTTTAATATAACCATTATAACCTAATCATTGAATTGGTGGATATATATTAGAGTAAACACATTATTAAATATATATAAAATGGCCCTAATTAATAAAAAATGATCAATTCTTAGAAAATAATCACTTAATTTTTAGTAAATTCATTTTATTCTTCAAAAGTAAGTTTTATTCAAAAACGGTTTTTATTACATTTTATGAGTGAATAATATAATTAATTTATACCAATTTTTAATATTTTATTTTAAAAAAATGATATAATTTTTGAAATCAACATATCAAAATTATCTTAGGTTGGTATTTAGCTATTTTTCTAGAAATATTAATTTTTCAAAGAATAGTGAAAAAATACCGATTTTATAGAAAACTATCTTTTTCATTAAGTTGTTTATAAAGTCTATTTTTTTAATTAGTTTTAAAATTTAATTGGTTCCTTTTAATTTAAAATAATCCAATTAATTTCATTTAAATGTAAATTTTTCTTATTCATGGTATAAAAACTTTTTTATACTTAAAAATACATTTTTCTGGAAACAGTTTTTTATCGGATTTTATGGGTTTATTTTAATATAAATTTATAAAAATTATAGGTATTAAATTTTATCAAATATATTCCATATTTTTAATCATCATTTCCAAAAAAATTAAATGGTAAAAAATATTTTTTATCATAATGAATAGTAATTGTGGTAAATATTTTTCACCTCAGTAAGGGTAAATCTGGTAATTATGGTGAAAAATAATATGATAAGGATTTAAAAATATATAAAACGCCTTAATTATTGATATTTTATGAGTTTAGTTTTAACATAATAATCCATTTTTCAAATATCTGGTGAATTTTGTTCCATTTTCCTTTTATAATGGCCTTAAAATTTAAGTAAAGAATAAAAACAAAATATCACTCTCTTCATTTTAATATCTATAATATTTTTTCATATGGATAAAAGGAGTATATGTTTGATTATAAATTTTTATTTTAAATATGAATTATTTTTTTATTGTGGTAATTAATTTTTAATTTTTAGTGATGAAATAATTAGCTTAAATTCTTATGAAATGTTCACACAGTGCTTGTGCAAGAAGTGGAAAAATTTATTAAATGATTTTAAAAACATATAAAGTAATATTTTTTGGGTTATTTATGGTGTTCCATGAATTTTTTGGATAAAAATAATATATTATTGATGTGTTGAAAATTTATATTCTAACAACATTATTGTCTTGATATTTTTTTTTAAAGTCAATTATGTTAATAGTATCGAAAATAAATTTAATGGTATTTTATATTAAATCATATTTTATTAAATGATTTAAAATTAAAAAAAATATTATATTTGGATACTTTAATGATATATTTTCTAAAATGGTATCAATTTTCTACTTATGGTTCACTTTTCCTTTTATAGTAACTTTCTTGAATCCTAAAGAGTAGAAATATTTGATATCATGGTAATCAGCAAAAGGGTTAACAAGGGATTAAATAGATAAGGTTTAAAACATTACCTAAACTTGTCTAAATATTATTGTATGAGATTATTTAGAATTATTTTCATCATATATTCTAAATATATCATTTTTTGAGCCACCTGAACATGAAAATTAATTTATATTAACTTAATGCTTTATGTAATTCCAAGGGTGCCTCTCCCCTCTAATATATAAGGTCACCACCTCTCCTATATTCCTCATGCTTCTTAAGCCACTTAGCTCAACCAAAACCTAAAAAAACTCTTATTAACTTCTTTATATACATGTTAAAGGTTTTTATTCTTATTAAAATACAATCCCTAAGGTCCTAGATGGGAGATCTAATGAAGGTTCTTCAAAGAGGATGTAATCGTACCAACCGAGAATTTTCATTTTACTTCTTATTCTACCTCCTTAAATTCTATCATAATCATCAAAATATAATAACATAAGTATCTCCCATATAATTAAATTTTATTATGTTAATTTTTTAATCATATTCATCTTCTTTCCATCATATGGGGAATGAAAACAACATATGTGTGTACGTGTGGACTATCACCTCTATGAAGCGATGTGTTTCATTTTTTCCCACTACCACATAAGGTTGGTTATTATGATAGATTTAGTTAATATATAATATATTCATGACATAATTTTGATTCTATAAATTTAATACATTACTTACCTTCTTACATTTTCTCCCGTTAAAAAATGATAATGTTGCTCGTACGTACATGTGGAATACCACCTCCACAAAGAGATGCGATTCATTTTTCACATCCTCCTTTCATGGGTGATTATATGTAACATCTCAAAAATTAATTGTATCTATATATATATATGTGGAATTATTTCAAGACCGTGAAATTTTATCGCACATGATTCTGAGGCCCGGAGATCCCGGAACAGAATTTTGAACTTTTTTTAAGGTACAATCAGTAAACATGCGAGAAGGATTTTCTATCTTTTGAAACGGTAATCAGATTAAAAATATAAGGGCACTGTTGAACTTGAAATTCCAGGATTCACCAAGAAATGACTTAAATTTTTTTGGCAAGGGACAAGCAGAAAAGTTATTTTCTAGAATTTTCAAAAAAAATAAAAAAATAATTTAGAAAAGTTATTTTATTTCTTTCTCACCGTTGAGTCGCAGATGGAGATACAGCAGTGCAGCAACAAGGAGACGACGAGGCGCATTAATGGAGGTTTATTAAGGGCGTGTTTGAAACCACTAAGCTATTATATTAATGACTCATTAAATGTGGGTCATTAAATATGGCTAATTTAATGAGCATCATTAATGGGTGTGTGTTGCTGCACTTTTTGTTTTATTTTAATGATCCAACGTGTAGAGTTTTAGAATTAAACATGTAGGATTCTCTGATGAAACTCCAGCGAATAACCTCTCCAATGAATAATGTCGAATGCCAGTGGATCTTCATCGTCTTCGACACACCTTGAATAAATGGGCTAGAAGTGACGACGTCGACGCTTTGGACTCCTGAGGATGAACGCTTCGGCATAGAATGTCAAAGAGGTAGGAGTTTTATATGATTTTGATGTTATTCCTAATTATTTTCCAGAAATGATGAATGCAGATCTACCCAAGAACAGGTTGACCCACACTTTGTGCGTTTATGCAGGAAGGTAACACTATTGGAGATTTCTTTTTTTGGGATTATGATTATTCTTGTATAATCAAACAACAATCCCCAAGCCTCCCCCTTGATTATAAACCTCTAATGCGGAGGGCCCAATCCGACATGAATAAGGCCTGAGCACCTCCTCTTGTGCATTCTTGGTGGTCGCATTCTCAAAATGATGGCAAGGGTGATTTAAGGCCTTTGTAGTGAAGAAGGTGAACTTTGGAGGCTATAGACAAAGGCAGCATGAATAACGGACCACCGGTGCACGTTATGTGGTTCACCGAAGGATATACCACCACGCTGGCGACACGCGCCGACCGCATGCCGGTCAGCAGGATGGAGGGCCGCTGACCACGTTGGCGGCCACGTAGAGCGGTACGCTACGGTGACTGGAGACAGTGGCCATCAGGCCATGGCATCGAAGGACGTGGCACCAGGAGGGGCGCCGCGTGGAGGGGTGGCCGATGACCAGTCCACTCAACTAGTTAGAGGACCATGCTCTATTGACTGTCGCTGGAGGTGGCGACCCTATAGCTTCCCACTAGGTAGAGGGGGCTGGACGCGACTGGATGCCACATCCCAGATGGGCAGTGCACCACCGGTCGCTCCAACGACCGGTCCCCAAATGGCGGGCCAGGCCGGTCCCATGGCCCAGTGGGAAAGAACTGTGACGACAGGCCGGACCCGCACCCTTCGGGCTGGGCTAGACTAAATCAGTTCGTCAGGTGACCCGACGGGCTGGACCCTCGGCCAAAGCGGGTCGGGTCCAGTGAGGCCTATTGGGCTTAGCCCACTGGCCAGGCTGGACCAGACCGACCCCAAACTGAACCAGGTATGGTCGATTCTGACTAAATGAACTGGGGTATGTGGTGCCCTGGGCCAGGTTGGTTGGTTCGGTCTGACCGAGTCGGACCAGGCTACGTCGCAACCAGCCCCCTATTTACTAAAATGTGTGTATCTTGCAAACCGTGTGTCCGATTGACGAGATGTTTGTGGAATTGGGACCATATTGAAGAGGCGGATCTTCTGGCATGATTTTTTATGACTTTTATAGACATCGTGAAGAAACATATGGATTGAGGAGCGGTTCTCCCAAGCACGTTGTGTACGGAACCCTACGGTTGGCTGAGACCTGATGACTGCTCGATAATGGCCCAGTGGGAAGGGGATTTGTGTGACCCAACAAGCCCACGATGGAGAGTGGATCTGTGTGACCCGAAAGACCCATGGAACTCGATAATAGGAGTACCTCAGTTCATCCAAGGTGGAAAGCGGCTCTGTGTGACCCGGAAGACCCATAGTGGGGAGCGGCTCTGTGTGACCCAGCATACCCATGGTATTCATCAAGGATGAGTACCCCAAAAATCCAAGGTTTGTGGGAAACAACTCTATGTGACCCGACAGGACCACTATACTCAATAGAGGAGGAGTTTTCCAGCATCCTAGGAATTTGATGATATGATCGATGATGCTACTATCACTAACCTAAATGTATACCTGGTGTGATCTGTGTCTTTTACTTTGTGCTAGGTGTTTGAGATCTTTCTTGGTGGCATTACTTATATGGTATTTTTCCTTTGTGGTATTTTATATTATGTTTTACTGAGAGACCATCAGGGGTCTTGGGGTCCCTACCGAGTATTGTTATACTCACCCCTGTACAGGCTTTTCCCGCACGTGTTGTGTCTGGCGCAGAAGGTTGATGTTTCAACCGAGGTGCCCAGGGGGATGGGACTGACGGATGCAACAATGGTGGACTTGGTGGCCTAGGACTAGATGGGGCCTAGTAGTACCAGATGGATAGTACATACTACTTTGGATTCCATTAGCTTCACTACTTTTACAATCAGTTGGGGTTTTTCATGGATGACCATCAGAGATCCTTTTTGTACATTGTTGTTTTCAGTTCCTTGTTGGGTTTGTTTTCTGGTCCATTTACTTTCACTTGTACATGTACTCAACTTTGTTTTAGTGGTATACTTGTTTCCCCCTTTCAATGTGTTGGGGTGTGGTTGGGTGTGTTTGTGTACAGGTTTAAAGAAAAATTCCTCCCACTTGCAAGTTGATGCCTTCAGCACTAATCTCCAACCCCTAGCATTTGGGAGGAGGGCTTGGGGTTGTCACAGTACGGGCCCTGGGGTATGGGTCCTAAAAAAGTGATATCAGAGGATGGTCAGTCCTACCACAAATTTCAAGAGTCTATGTTTTTGTTTTTTTGCAACAGTGTTAAGTGATGCAAGTCCAACTTTCAGATTTGGGGAGTCTAGTGTTGGTGCGGCGGTCGATGTATCCATACACTAGGACCTTTAATTCTACTTTTCGGCTAAAAAGATGAAAACATCGGTTGCATAAGTGTCTCCTTAGGTTATTTTGAATAAAATTCCGCTCACCAGGTATAACCTTATGATCGTGGTACATCTTGATCTATTTCAGGATGCCTCCACATGCACAACCAGTCAGGATCCTGATACGAGGTCACGAGGACAACCCGCTTAGTGACGAGGCATCCGTTTAGGGAACAGTGCTTGAGATGGCCCCACTGGGTGGTGCACCAGTTCTACCACCACCCAATGGTCATAATCTACGGTCGGTGGTTTTGGAAGAGGACATTCGTAGGCTCAGTTCCCTACATGAGTTTCAGAGACAGAGACCTCCCAGATTTAGAGGAGAGACGGATCCTCTAGTTTTTGAGGACTGGATGGAGGCTATAACGTGGGTCTTATACCTAGTGAGGACACTGCCTTTCCAAATGTATATCTTGGTAGTGAGCCTTTTACGGGTCTCAGTAGGGTTATGGTGGAGTTTAACCACCCAAAACATGATGAGGCAACCCTTACCTGGGAATAATTCGAGCGGCTTTTTTCCATGAGGAGTTTTTTCCCACGACCTTGTTCTATGTGCGCATTCAGAAGCTGCTTCACCTTTAGCAGGGCAGCATGACGGTAGCTGAGTATTAAGTGAGATTCACCGATCTATCTCGCTACTCCACAGACATGATGTGAGACCCTTTTTTTAGGTCTTGATCCTTTGAGTAGGGACTTAGGAGGGAGATCAGGGCATCAGTGTCGTCTCTCATCATCCCTACCCTGGCTGGGGTGCTAGAGCGATCCCTTCTTGTGGAGAGATTCTTGGTGGAGTAGGCACTGATATCTAGAGATGCTAGCAGAACTCAAGCGGTAGAGTCTTTGGCAAGTAGCAGATAACAGACATGGGGCCCCAAGTGGGATAGGTATTTTAGAGTATGACCCCAGGACTTAGGGTCGGTAGTGTGGGGATCCCAGTCCATGGGGAGTCAGCAGGGAGCTAGGTGGTTCTTTGGATGCGGTGGGTAGGGAAACATGGAACATGACTGCCCGTATCACCGTATAGATGACTAGCATATGATCGAGGGGCCGCTGAGGTAGTGGAAGTGGTTCGAGCGAGGAGGCCCATAGGGTGGTAGACGTGGCAGGGGATATGGTCGAGTAGAAAGTAGTCGGTGAAAATTTGAGGTGTTACCGCCACCACCCCTAGGTGGTCCATCCCGACCTTAGGGAGTAGGTGGGCATGGGCGATCTCAGCTCTAGGCAGCAGAGTCTTAAGACCATGGTGCTTCAGAGATGATCTGAGGTATGATCTACATCTTCTCCACCCTATCCCAATTTTTTTTAGGCACAGGTTCTAGTCACTCTTTCCTTTCCATGACTCTCGTTCGGATCTCAGAGATTCTGCTGGAGCCATTAGATCAATCCTTATGGATAGAGACTCCTACAAGAGATAATTCGACAATTACACACTGGTGTCGAAAGTGTGAGATTACTCTAGGAGGTGAGATCTTCAGCTGGGATCTCTTGGTAGCGGCTTCGAGGCCTTATGATGTCATCTTGGGTATGGACTAGTTATCCAAATTCCATGCTCAGATTGACTATTTTAGGAGTATAGTGTGGTGTGTACATGGATATAGGACCGGGTTTTCCTTCACTGGTGAGAAGTAAACCCTTGTAGCACAGGACAGACTTTCTCGGAGGAGGGTGTAGCCGATCACTAACTAGTTGGAAAGTCTCACCCTTGGTGTAGTGGATAATAGGAGTCCGAGATTTCCTGTAGTGGTAGAAGAGTACGAGTGTGTTTTTATTGAGGATATTTTGGAACTAACTCCTCAAATAGAGGTATAATTTTTCATCAACCTGTACCTAGGTATGGCACCGATATCCACACTAGCATATCGGATAGCTCCCGCAGAGCTTCGCAAGCTAAGGGTATAACTAGAGTACTTGCAAAAGAAGGGGTTTTTAAGGCCCAGCATTTCCCCATGGGTAGCCCTGGTGCTTGTTTCCAAGAAGGTAGACGGGAGTTTGAGGTTGTGCATGGACTTCTGGTTCCTAAAACAGGTGACCATGAATAACAAGTATCCACTGCCAAGAATTGATGACCTCTTCAACCAGTTGAAGGGAGATAATTGGTTCTCAATGATATACCTCAAATCATGCTATCACTATCTTCGGATGCAGGATGATTATGTACCAAAGATAGCCTTCAGGTAACTGTATGACCACTATGTGTTCCTGGTGATTCCTTGTAGCATGACCAACACCCTAGAAGTGTTCATGGGCCACATGAACAGGAACTTCCATCCTTACCTTGACCATTTTATCATGGTATTCATTGATGACATCTTGGTGTAATCAGTGTTAGAATAGGAGCACGCTACACACCTACGGATAGTCCTAGATAAACTCCAAGAGCACTAGCTTAATGGTAAGCTCTTTAAGTTCTAGTTCTGGATCTGGGACATCCACTTTAGGGGACACGTCATCTTAGAAGATGGAGTTGCAGTAGATCCAGTGAAGATATAGTTAGTTCTTACTTGGGAGCCACCCAGGAGCGTGACTAAGGTGGGGATCTTCTTGGTGTTGGATGGTTACTATCAGAAGTTCATACCCAACTTTTCCATAGTAGCAGCACCCTTATCAGACTTGACACAGAAGGGACAACCCTTTTTGTGGACAGAGAAAGGTCATAAAAGTTTCTAAGAGCTGAGGTAGAGACTAACTAGTGCCCCCATCTTAAGACTACCATAGGAGGTTGTTGGGTATGTAGTTTAATTTAATGCATTAGGGACTAGACTGGGTTGTTTCCTAATGCAAGAGAAATCAGTGATCACCTATGGTTCATTCCAGTTGAGGCAGCATGAGCAGAACTATGTGACCCATGACCTGGAGTTAGCAGAAGTGGTATTTTACCTAAAGATGTGGTGGCACTACTTAATGGGTGAACATTTTACAGTTTACTCCAACCACAAGAGACTAAAGTATATCTTCTCTCAAAAGGAAATGAACCTGAGACAGTGTTGATGGCTAGAGTTCCTCTAGGACTATGACTTTGAGATAGTCTATACTCCTGGAAAGGGGAACATGGTGGAAGATGCGCTTGGTAGAAGGACCGGTTTATAGCTTCTTAGTGAGGTGACAAAATAGTTATCTACGATGAAGATATCCTTTGTAGATGAAGATGAAAGATATTACCTTCATTCGGTGATTTTTACTCCCCCACTCTTACTGCGAGTCAGGGAGGCACAACTGGTGGATGTTTACTATGAGACCCAACATGCTCAGTTATCCTCATGATAGGCTCCTGATTGATTTTCGATAGGTGGGGATCACTCTATCCTTTTCAGAGTGTTTATTTTAGTACCAGTGATGTTTTGGGAGGAGGTGTTGAGGGAGTTCCATACATCCCCTTTGGCGATACATCCTGGAGTGGTGAAGATGTACCAGGACCTCCAACGACAGTACTAGTGGCCACAGATGATGAAATCAGTGGCCGAGTTCATTTCATGATGCCTCACTTGTCAGCAAGTGAAGGCCGAGCATCAGGTTCCAATAGGCTTGGCCCAGCCACTCATGGTACCAGAGTGGAAATGGGATGGTATCTAGATGGAATTTGTGATGGGGTTACCACATACATCTATAGGCCATGATTTGATCTGGGTGATCATTGACCGACTCACCAAGTCGGCTCACTTCCTACCCATCCAAAATAAGGGATCAATAGAGTTCATGGTACGCCTCTACGTCCATAAGATAGTGTGGCTTCATGGGGTGCCTTCGACGATCATCTCATATCGTGATGCCCACTTTACATCCCAATTATGGAAGGGATTATAGGAGGCATGTAGGACGCAACTGTTCTTGAGCATAACTTTTCATCCCCAGAAGGATGGTCAGATGGAGCGGACCATACAGACCATGGAGGACATGCTTCGTGCTTTTGTACTTGACTTTGGTCATAGTTGGGAGGACCACCTTCCCTTGGTGGAGTTTTCATGCAATAATAGCTACCACTCCACCATTGGCATGGCACTGTTTGAGGCCTTATACAGGTGTCCTTATAGATCACACATATGTTGGATAGACCCAGGGGAGTCGGAACTCATGGGTCTGGAGTTGGTACATTCTACCACCGATAAGGTGAAAATCATCTAGGAGTGGATGAGGACTGCATAGAGATGGTATAAGTCTTATGCCGATAGAAGACGGAGACCCTTGGAGTTTGAAGAGGGCGGCCATGTGTTCCTTCGGGTCTTACCCCAATGAGGATTATGGAGATTTTTCTAGGGTGGCAAGCTATCTCCGAGGTTCATGAGACCTTTTCAGATCCTGAGCAGATTTGGTGAGGTGACGTACCGCCTAGATCTTCCCCCCAGATGAAATGGGTGCATAATGTTTTCCACGTGTCGTATTTGAGGAGGTACGTGCATGACCCATCGCATGTCATCAACGGAGGTGAGATGGACATTGACGATGGGGAGATGTTTGAAAAGTTATCGGTGAAGATAGAGGACTGAAAGTAGTGGATCCTATGAGGATGGACAATTCTTCTAGTGTGTGTTTGGTGGCTACACAGGAATCTCCAAGAGAGCAAATGGGAGCAAGAGGCTTAGATTCGTGCTCAGTACCCTTATCTATTTATTTAGTTTTTGTTTTGGATTTCGAGGATGTAAATACCTAAGGTGGGGAGAATGTAATGTCTCGGAAATTCTGTGTATTTTTATATAGAATTATTTTGAGACCATGAAATTCGACGGTACGTGATTTCGAGGCCCGAAGAGTTTGGAAATAAATTCGGAACTTTTTAAGGTATGTTCGGTAAATGTGAGAGCGGGATTTTCTATCTTTTGAACTAGTTCTTGGATTAAAAATATGAGGGCACCGTTGAACTTGCAGTGCCAAGATTCACCTAGAAATGACGTAACTTCGGTCGGAAAGGGTCGAGCGGAAAAGTTATTTTTTGGACTTTTTGAAAAAAAATAGAAGAATTGTTGTATTTCTTTCTCACCATTGAGTGGAAGATGGTGACGCTACAGTGCAGCAATGAGGCGGTGATGAGGCACATTAATGTAGGGTCATTAATGGCTCGTTTGAAACTGTGACACTGTTATCTTAATGAATCATTAAATGTATCTCCTTAAATATGGATAATTTAATGAGCATCATTAATGGGCACAGTGTTGATGCGCTTTTTGTTTTATTTTAACGATCCAAAGTGTGGAGTTTAGGAATTAAACATGGAGGATTCTCTGACGAAACTTTGGTGAATCTCCCCTCCAATGAAAAATGATGAATGATGGAAGATCTTCATCATATTTGAAGAACCTCGAAGAAAGGAACTGGAAGTGACAAAATTGACCCCTTGGACTCCCAAGGATGAACGCTTCATCATCGAATGTTAAAGAGGTAGGGGTTTTATATGATTTTTATGTTCTTCCCCATTCTTTTCTAGAAACGAAAAATGCGGATCAACCCATGAACAGGTTGACCCGTGCTTCATGTGTTTATACAGAAGGGTAACACTATTGGGGATTTCTTTATATTGGATTAAGATTCTTCTTGTATGATCAAAAAACAATCCCTGACCCACTGATCACATTGTCGAGCACGTCAAATTTGTTGTTTAATTTTGACTAGAATTTCTGCAGTATAGCAGCAAACCTAGGTCGTCTCTCGACGGATTCTTAGACCATTAATTTAAAAAGAGGGTTTGATTATGGAAACATTAGGTGAATTAGGTTTTGTAATACTTGGGGTTTTATGATTAATGATGAAAATAGGAAATGAAAGCAATAAAACAAAGTATAAATGAACAAGATTGATTAAACGTGATCAACCCGGGGAAGTCTCGTGATGCTCATCCTTCATCGCTTCAAGG
Organism: Viscum album; assembly: GCA_963277665.1. NCBI lineage: Eukaryota > Viridiplantae > Streptophyta > Magnoliopsida > Santalales > Viscaceae > Viscum > Viscum album. The sequence continues at coordinate 2,016,135,778 of OY728157.1, forward strand.
GATGGGGTTATGATATTTTAATCCCTGGTTTGTAGCACCTAGAACCAGAATGTTACTGATTTTATACTAGGATACCTCCTAGGGTTCAGTCGAAAACACATAATGATTCACCGGACACCACCGATGATTGGGTGATTTGTGTTCGACATCATAACCGAAACTCACCAAGGAAACACATGAAGAATTCGATGTGCTGTCCAGGTTTGTATATTATTTCATTGTGATACCATGACATAAATGTTCATGACCTTGATAGTGATTATGTGAGTTCAATTGACTAATATGAACCACACAAACACCGCAATTGGAAGGGGGAAAAGAAAGTGGTGAACGGTGTGTGAAACATCACATGAATGGGTACCCCCAAACATGATCATATGATTTGAGCATGACATACCAGTACATAACTCAATAAAATAAGAATAGAGGATGAGTAAAAACAACATATAACCTGGAATTAAAAATATCATTCAAATTAATACAACTTTGAAGCTCGGGATTACATCACATTCCTCCCTGGGTGATCACAAGGGGTTTAGAAACCCATGGGAGAGGAAGAAGAAAAAGATGTTGAAGTAGCACTTCCCATAGCCTCCAGAACTTCTAGGGATGTTGAGAAGACTCCTTGGGGACTCCAAAATGGCAGCACCTTGCCTCTTGGCCGAACTTCCAAATGAGGTTCCCTTGGTTCCCTTTTATAGGAAAATTGGAAGGTGATTTTAGGCACACAGATTTCATCAATCCACTTGTACCACGCGTTTCGATATTCAGAAAGACTTATCTCACCTTGGATAAAATATAAAAGTTGTATACCTACCTCTTTAATGTCTCCACCGAAAGTTTGACATCATTTTGACAACTACATCTCAAGATATTGATAAAATACATAAAACCGCATTTGACTTGGTCCAAATTTGGTGGCTTGGACAGATCATTTCGTATGGGCCCCATAGAAGCCGAATCAGGATTGGGTTCCTTAATATGAAATGTAGCCTATTAAATTCTGGGAAGTCCTACAAAATATAAACCCATTTGGATTCACGGATTTCGTGTAATATGTAAAACAATAGACAGATGTCCATGGATCCATGCAATTTTGGCCCATTTTTCTTCCACTTCATCAAGGGCCCTCCAAATCACCTACACCTACATTGAAATAATAAAAACAAGTAAAATTTCCCATTATAATGTTGATTAAAATTAATTAAATGATTAAAACAAAAAGTGAAATTTATTATTATATTTGTAATATTCATTACAAAACTAGTTTAAAACAGCGGTGTAAGGGTGGAATAAAACAGTGAATCGTGGTACGATCACACCCTCACACCTAAACATTTGCACTCCTGGACAAAGTCACATGTCCAAATACAATGATTCATATATATATATATATATTTCCACCATCCTGAATATTTATCATTTGAGGAAATTTTATTTAAAGTAAAGTGATCAATGCACGAACCACACCAAGGAGTTCTTCCTAGTGAAAATAGAAAAAGATGTCTCATAAATCATATCATAGCGAAATTCAAAAAGATTCACGATACCCAATTGAGAAAGTAATTCATAAGTAAACCATGAAAATAACTCTCCATGTGTGTGTGAAAACCATTCCATTCTCTTCTTTCCACTTGCTATCCAATAAATATATGTTATTTTAACATTTTTCAGCTTAAATGATTTTTTCACTGAACATGTCCTACATCCTTTGCAATCATATTTCAATACCCACTCATTTAAGCATTCCCATAAGTCAAACCATAATCTCCCGACCTAGATATCCCCATATGTTTCATATTTCATCACTCCCCTCATTTATTATATATATATTTTTTGAAGTTACAATTGGAACAAATCTCACACTCATCTCTCAACCCTTGTTTGATCTCCTCACAACACTAATTGCAATAGTTATAAAAAGATCAAAGGTTGAGGAGGAGTGGTTTTTGACCTGCCCAAGACACAACAATATTTTTTTTGAGGGCGTACAACAGTCGGACATTAGGTACACACGCATAGGTCAATCTGGTACAGTAATGAAACAGATCGGATAAGGAACGAAAGTATGGAAATGTCATTTAAAGCTGAAAAATATTAACCCAACATATATTTACCTTATATTAAGTAAGAAATAATCACACTTTGTGGTTTGGTGCAAAATATTGTGGAGATATTAGTGACACAGTTGTCCCAAAAACTACTCACATAATGGGCATCAATCATCTCAAAGGTTTCACATAGATACGACCATTTATATCATTGAAAGAAAACCAATTCACTAAAAATCACTCCCTGATGTTAAATTCATACAAATACTCTTTTTAGCCTTCATTATGGTATTTTTACTTTCCCCACTTTATGGTCACCAAATCATGGAACTTCGAAATTTTTGATGGGGAAAAATGAAAATACCATAAAGAAGGTCAAAAGGAGAAAACAAAAGGAGAAAACAAAAGGAGAAAACAATGAAAATTCATAACTAACCCAGGAATGTATCCACCCCCACACCTAGAGTATGTAGTTTCCTCAATGAAATAATTGAGAATGTGAGAAGGAAGGATAAAACCTGGTGTGTTTTATTGGTATGATGCATCGAGAAGGTGGATTTCCTCCACCATATTCTTCGGAAAATCCTCATAGAAGTGTTTAAGTCGCTGCCCATTGATGGTAAGACTTCGTCCACTCTGCTCATACAAAACCTGTATTACACGAAACGGGTAAACATTAATAACAGTATAAGGACCGAGCCACTAGGAACGAAGCTTACCTGGGTGGAGCTTAAGCCTGGAATTGTACATGAGGACCTTATCGCCAATATGAAACTTCCTCTGATGAATCATCCCATCATGTATTGACTTTTTCCTTTCTTTGTAGATTCAAGAGTTCTCATATGCATCACGCCAAATTTCTTCCAACTCCTGAATATGCAACTTCTTATGCTCACCTACATCTAAGAGATTCATATTACATTGTTTAACGGCCCAATATGCATGATGTTCTACCTCAATTGGGAGGTGACAAGCCTTTCCAAACACAATCCTATATGGTGACATTCTGATCAGTGTTTTAAAAGCAGTACGATATGCCCAAAGTGCATCATCCAAGAGAAAACTCCAATCTTTCCTATTGGGTTGTACTGTTTTCTCCAAGATTCGCTTAACTTCCCGATTTGAAATTTCTGCTAGTCTATTAGTTTGGGGATGATATGCAGTGGAGACTTTATGAACAACCCCATACTTACGAAGCAAGTTTTTCATGTTACGATTGCAAAAATGTGAACCCTGATCACTAATGATGAATCTTGGTAGACCAAACCTACTAAAAATCTGGGACCTCACAAAATCAACAACAACTCAAGATTCATCGGTCCTAGTAGCCTTTGCTTCCACCCATTTAGAAACATAGTCAACAGCTAGTAATATGTACACAAATCCAAATGAATTTGGAAAAGGCCCTATGAAGTCAATGCCCCATGCATCGAAGATTTCACAGAATAACATGGGTTGTTGGGGCATTTCATTCCTCTTGGAGATATTCCCTGTGAATTGACATTGAGTACATGATTTACAAAACCTATGGTCATATCTATACAATTTTGGCCAATATAATCCTGAGTCAAGGACCTTTTGAGCATTACGTTGAGAGCCAAAGTGGCCCCCACATGCCAAGGTGTGGAAAAAGGTCAAAAAAGAGGTGAACTCATGGTCAGGGACACACCGACGAACTACTTGGTCACTACAAATTCTCCACAAGTATGGGTCATCCCAATTGTACCAATGAGAATCATGCTTAAATCTCTGGGATTATGAAATTCTAAAATCAGTGGGAACCCTAGATGTTGCTAGAAAATTCACAATGTCCGCATACCATGGGGTAAGGTCCACAACATCACAAAGGTTCTCATGAGGGAAGAATTCTCTAATGGGTAGGGGTGAGTCAACATGATGGTCCAATGGTGGGGAAATCCTAATAATGTGGTTAGCTACCACATTCTCCACCCCTATCTTATCTCTAATATCAAGGTCAAACTCCTGGAGGAGGAGCATCCATCGAATGAGGTGGGGTTTGGCTTTAGGTTTCTTTAGGAGGAAATGAAGGGAAGAATGATCAGAGAACACAATCACTTTTGACCCAAGAATATATGAACGGAATTTTTCCAAGGAAAAAACAATAGAAAGGAGTTCTTTTTCTGTGGTTATGTAGTTTACCTAGGTAGGGTCAAGGGTACGTGAGGCATATGCAATGAAATGAGGGGACTTCTCAACCCTTTGTGCTAAAACTGCCCCAACTGCAAAGTTAAAGGCATCACACATAAGTCCGAAGGGCAGATCCCACCTTGGTGGTTGGATTATGGGAGGTGATGTGAGACTCATTTTTAGTGAATTGAAAGCATCCTCAAAATTTTTATCAAAAAAAAATTCAGAATCCTTTTGTAATAACCGAGATAAGGGAAGTGCGATATTACTAAAGTCTTTAATGAATCGGCGGTAAAAACCAGCATGACCCAAGAAAGATTTCACCTCACGAACACATTTTGGAAATGGAAGGGTTAAAATTAATTCAATTTTAGATTTATCAACTTGAATTCCCTTATTTGATATGAAATTCCCAAGAACTATCCCCCGCTCAACCATAAAATGGCATTTCTCATAATTTAAAACAAGATCTTTTTCAATTCAGTGGCGGAGGACAGAACCTAGGTGTTCTAAACAATCATCAAAAGAAGATCCATATATTGTGAAATCATCCATAAATACTTCCATACAACTCTCAAGGTACTCAGAAAAAATACTCAATAAACATCACTGAAAAGTATCAGGAGCATTAAAAAGACCGAATGGCATCCTTCTGTATGCAAATATGCCAAATGGATAGGTAAATGTGGTCTTTTCTTGATTCTCAGGGGCTATATGGATTTGGAAATAACACGAATAGACATCAAGGAAACAATAATGGGACTTACCGGCCAATCGTTCTAACATTTGGTCAATGAAAGGTAATGGAAAGTGGTCCTTCTACGTGGCTTGATTCAGTCGATGGTAGTCAATACAGACTCGCCAACTATTTTGCACACTCATTGGAACCAATTCATTCATTTCATTTGACACAACTGTTATTCCTATTTTTTTAGGCACAATTTGAACTGGGCTAACCCATTTACTATCAGATATAGGATAAATGATCCTAGTAGTAAATAATTTACTGACTTCCAATTTTACCACTTCAAGGAGAGTGGGATTCAACTGGCGTTGAGCCTGCCTTATGGGATTAGCCTCATCATCCAAAAGTATATGGTTCATACAAATAGATGGGCTAATCCTGGGAATATCAGCCAATGTACATTCTATTTCCTTTTTACACTCCCTCAAAAGTTTGAGTAGTTTAGATTCCTGTTGTGGAGAGAGGTTATTGGCAATAATGACAGGCAATTAGTCAATACCCTCAAGATAGGCATATTTTAAATTTTATGGAAGTGGTTTTAATTCCAACACCGGGGGTTTTTGTATTGAGGGAGTGGATTTAGGGGGATTGAGGTCCATGAAACTGTCTATCTGCGTATGTTTATTCTCAAAGGAAAGAGAATCTATTGAAATGAGATTTGTAGAATCATCGATAGTCATGGGTACCTTAGAATAAACACACTCATCAATTAAAGCACAAAATTTACATTTTTCAGAACCCACACAACATTCAAAAGAAGAACCAAAAGTCAAATCATCCATGGGTGAATAAGAGGAAAATAAATCAGAGGATGGTTCAAGGATAGAATTTTGTGTGTGTTTTTCATTAGAGAGAACCTCCATCGAATAGATAGGAAGAGTGGAGTGCTCTTCAACGGGGTGTTTCATAGCCTCAAGGATGTTAAAACTTAAATTTTCTCCACCAAAATCTATGGACAACATACCATTGTGAACTTTGATGAACGTCATTGATGTTTTTAGGAATGGCCTCCCAAGTATGAGAGGGGAATGTCCTTGGGTTCGGGTATCTTTCATCTCAAGAATGTAAAAGTCTGCAGGGAAGATGAGATTCTTAACTTTTATGAGGACATCCTCGACCACTCCTGATGGGTTTGTTGTGCTTCGGTTGGCAAGTTGCACGACAATGCCTGTTGGTTGAATCTATCCAACCTGCAAAGAAGTATACATGGAGTGAGGCATTACATTAATATAGGCACCTAAATCTAGCATAGCATCAGAAAAGAAGGTCTCCCCTATGGTACAAGGTATCGTGAATGTGCCCAGATCCTTGAATTTGGTTGGCATTGCTGGTTGAATCAAGGCCGAGACATTCCTACCCAAGTTGACTCTCTCATTCCTCTTCAGTCTCCTTATATGGGTGCAAATCTCTTTAAGAAATTTGGCATATCGAGGGATTTGCTTAACTGCATCCAATAGAGGAATGTTAACTTGAACTTTTTTAAATGTATCCATTATTTCTTTATCAATCTCATTATCAAAATTCTTCTTAGATTTAGAGAGTATTTGAGGGAAAGGAAGAGGAATGGATTGTTCATTTGAATCATCAATGACTATTCGATTACCATTTTTATCTTGTTTTTCTTTACATGAAGTTTTTGATGGTTGGGAAAGAGAGTTTTCATGAGGGGGATATACCTGATGTGCAGAATCAGTATAAGGAGAAACTTCTTCACCACTACGAAGTGTAACTGCACATACATTAACTTTGTCCTTTGGATTGGAAATGGGTTGGGATGGTAGTTGCCCAGAACCATGCATCTTAAGCTCACCGATGGTGTTTTCCAATTTCCCCACTTGAGTTCGCAGGTCTTGAATAGTTGATTGTGTTGTTTGTTGGAACTGGAGGTTCTGGGTTGCCATTTGCTTCACCATATCCTCAAGGCTTGGTTCAGACTTTGGAGGAGGGGGATTGTTTTGAGTTGTTTAAGGATAAGAAGGTTTCATACCTTGTCCTTTTTTATACCAGTTCTTCTTGGGGTAGCTTGAGTTTCCTCCTTGTCGGTATTGTGGTTGTGCTTGACACCCGAGGTTTGGATTTGGCCTGAATTATTCTTGCTTGAAGGGAGGTGCTTGTTGGAATGGACGCCCAGGGAACACTGCAACACAAGACTCAGATGAATCCTGAAGTTGTGGGAACTAGTCAGAAAAATGAGTATTATCAGAACAAATACCACAATGTAATGGAATAGAAGTAGAGTTTGAGTTACCATGTGCTTGAGCTAATTGCCTTATAAGGGTATGCATCTCATCTAGTTTAGTATCTACCTTTTGTTCTAGGGCTGAATGACTTACCTCATGAACTCCTCGGGTTGGTGCAATAGCTCATGTACCAAATTTTTGTGCATTTTGAGCCATGTTGGCTATTAATTCATGAGCGGCGGAAGGAGTTTTATCAACTAGGGCACCACCAGCTGTAGCATCAATCATTAAACGATCCATGGGGATAATTCCATCATAGAAGTATTGGATTAATAGTTGTTCACTAATCTGGTGGTGGGGTAGCTTGAGCAAATCCTTTTTAATCTCTCCCAATATTCATGAAGGGTCTCTCCTTGTGATTGTCTAATTCCGCAGATTTCTTTCCTAATTGACGCAGTTCGGGAGGCAGGGAAGAAATTCTCTAGAAAGAGTCTTTTAAGGTCATTCCAACCCCCAATCGTGGTAGGAAAATAGTATATCCAATCTTTGGCTACACCATCAAGGGAGAAAGGGAAGGCCCTAAACTTAATGAGGTCCTCAGACACATTTTGGGGTTTCATGGTGGAGCACACTATGTGAAACTCCTTTAGATGTTTGTGAGGGTCCTCTTCGGGAAGACCATGGAATTTTGGAAGGAGGTGGATGAGACCTAATCTCAGCTCAAATTTGGTCACTTCCTCTAGATATTGGATGTATGCAGGTTGGTACTCCACATCCGGGGTGGTCAGTTCTTTTAATGTTCGGTTATTTGCAGCCATGATCTCTGGGGTTTGGTTTGGTTCAATTTTTGATTGGTTTAAGACCACTTGAGGTTCCAAATGGGGTTCCTTAGTGTTACTTGATTTACCTTCTCTAGATTCCTTGATTTGTGTGTGAAGTGACTTTTCAATTTCAGGGTCAAATTCAAGTAGTGTTTCTTTACCAGATCGGGTCATGCAAATAAGATGTGAAGTTTTTTTTTTTTGAATATAGATGAAATCACTTAATAAGGGTAAAAATAGAATATAATATTATAATACAGAATTATATATAGGGATATGGAGAAGAAGAGAGAGAGAGAGAGAGAGAGAGAGAGAGAGAACGAACACACTAAAAACAACCAAAAATAAAGACAAAACCCAAAATAAAAACAATAAAATGGGGGTGGGGTATTTAAAGGAGTACTAATTAAGAAGTAAAATAAACAAATAAAAGGAAACAAATAAAAAGAATGATCTTGGCTCCCCAGCAACGGTGCCAAAATTTGATTGCATTGTCGAGCGCGTCAAATTAGTTGTTTAATTTGGAGGCTTGGACAGATCAGTTCGTATGGGCCCCATAGAAGCCGAATCAGGATTGGGTTCCTTAATATGAAATGTATCTTATTAAATTTTGTACAGTCCCACAAAATGTAATCCTATTTTGATGCACGGATTTTGTGTACTATGAAAAACAGTGGATAGATGTCCATGGATCCATGCAATTTTGGCCCATTTTTCTTCCACTTCATCAAGGGCCCTCCAAATCACCTCCACCTACATTGAAATAATAAAAAAAGTAACATTTACCATTATAATGTTGATTAAAATTAATTAAATGATTCAAAAATAAAGTGAAATTTATTATTATATTTGTAATATTCATTACAAAACTAGTTTAAAACAGCGGTGTAAGGGTGGAATAAAACAGTGAATCGTGGTACGATCACCCTCCCCCTTGATTACAAACCTTTAACGCAGAGGGAACAAGCCAACATGAATAAGGACTAAGCACCTCCACTTGTGTGTTCTTGGTGGTCACATTCTCAAAACAATTTAAAGGGTGATTTAAGGCCTTTTTATTGAAGAAGGCGAACTCTGGAGGCCATAGATGCTGGCGGCGTGAAGAACGGACCACTAGTGCGCATCTGGTGGTCCGCTGAAGGATCTACTGCTGTGTCGGCATCGGTGCTGGTGGCAGCATGCACCAGCCACATTCCGCTCAGAAGGATGGAGGTCCTCCAGCCACACCAGCGGCTGGGTGTAGCGGCGTGCCCGTCGGTGCGCCACGACGGCTAGAGACAACGTCCATCAGGTTGTGGCAGTAAAGGATGTGGCCATGAAGCCACAACAACAGAGGAAGAGGCGCCAGGTAGGGCACCACATGGAGGGGTGGCCCATGACCGGGCCACCTAGCTGGCTGGAGGAGCCACGGTCTGTCGATCGTGGCTGGATGTGGATGCCACGTAGCGTCCCGCAGGGCAGAGGGGACCATACGTGGTTGGACGTCGCGTCCCGGCTAGGCGGTGCACCACCGACGGCTCCAACGGTCGGTCCCCAGCTGGTGGGCCAAGCCCCCAACAGGCTAGGCCAGTCCCACAGCCTAGTGGACCGATCCATTCCCACGGACCAGAAGGTCGGATCGGACTAAACCGGGTCACTGGGAAACCCGGTGGGTTGGACCCTTAGCCAAACCAGGCCAGGTCCGACAAGGCCTATTGGGCCTGTCCCACTGTCCAGGCCAAACTAGACCAACCCCAACCTGAACTAGGTCAATTTGAGTCCATTTAAATAAACCAGGGTATGTGGGACCTTGGTCTAGGTTGGTCAGGTCGGACCGGGGCTCGTCGCAACCGATCCCTTTTTACTAAAACACATGTATCTTACAAACCGCGTGTCCGATTGATGAGCCATTTACGGAGTTGGGACCCTCTTGATGAGGTAGATCTTTTAGAATTATTTTTGGTGACTTTCAAGAACATTGTGATGTGACATATGGATTGAGACGTGGTTCTCCCAAGCACGCTACGTACGGAACCCTACGGTTGGTTGAGACCTGATGACTGCACGAGGATGGCTCAGTGGGAAACGGATCTGTGTGACCCGGTAAGCCCACGGTGGGCAGAGGATATCTGTGACCCAGCAAACCCATGGTACTCGATAGGAGGATTACCTCAGTTTTTTAAAGGTTTTAATCATCTCTATGTGACCTGATAGGACCACGGTGGGGAGTGGCTCTCTGTGACCCAGCATACCCATGGTACTCATCAGGGATGAGTACCACAGTAGTCCAAGGTTAGTGGGAAGAGGCTATGTGTGACTCGGAAGACCCACTATACTCGATATTGGAGGACTTATCTAACAGCTGAGGAGTTTGATGATATGATTGATGATTTTACTATCACTACCCTAAATGTATGCCTGGAGTGAGCTGTGTCTTTTACTTTGTGCTATGTATATGAGATCTTGCTTGATGGAATTACCTCCATGGTATTTATATTTTGTGGTGTTTTCCTTTGTGTATTATTGAGAGATATTTAGGTTTCTTGGGGTCCCTACTGAGCATTGTTATAGTCACCCCTACACGGTCTTTTCCCGCACGTGTTGGGTCTGGTGCAGATGATCGACGTTTCGACAGAGGTGCCCAGGGGAACGGGACTGACGGACGCTATGATGGTGGACTTGGTTGCCTAGGACCAGGTTGGGCCTAGTAAAACCAGGAGGATAGGAAATAATACTTCATCTTCCAGTAGCTTCACTACTCTTTCGATCAGGTGGGGTTTTTCACAAATGACCATCAGAGCTCCTTTTTGTACTTTGTTGTTTTCAGTTCCTTGTTGGGTTTGTATTCTAGCCCACTTACTTTCACTTGTACTTGCACTTAAATTTGTTTTAGTGATATACTTGTTTTCCCCTTTAAATTTTTTTGGGTTTGGTTGGTCATGTGTTTTTATAGTTTTAAAGGCAAATGACTCCCACTTGTAGGTTGACGCCTTTGATGCTAGTCGCCAGCCCCTAGCCTTTGGGAGGCGGGCTTGGGGTAGTCACAACATGGGCCCTGGGGGATGGGTCGTGACATTATAAAATTTAATTTTATGTATAAAATTGATAACTATTTCATTATTATTATTCTGTAGATGATTTAATCATGACCACTTTGACTATAGTCAACATACTGAAGTCATTTTGAAATTATGAACTAAATGTCCTCAAAACATCCGACATGGATTTAATTGATTAAGTAATTAAATATTTCATTTAAATAAATGAAATAAGTTGTTCAATGATAAATTAATAAACATATAAAATGTTATTAACCAAGTAAATAATTAATATAGTTTTATTATACAATATTTAAATAACATATGTAGCGAGTTGGGACTTGGGGTAAGGAGTTTCTTAACTCAATTTCCATTCATCGGGTTATAATTCTACTTCATTGACTATATTATGAAATGGTTATGTGTGAAATGACCTAAAATTATATCATGTTGTTTCTTAAATTATTTTATATGTTTTTAAAATTATTACATATAATCACCTCAATGATTAATTCTCACTGTAGTGATGCAATCTTTGTAAGGATTATTCATCTTAATATTGTTTCTTTGAAACATGTTTCATATTATGCACCTAATTACTTGTATAAGTTGTATATTATAACAATTAAGATATTATATCATGAATTAATCTTTAATATTTATATTTAAAGTTACTTTGAAGTTAAATCTTTAATTATATATTGATTCAAATGTTACAAAAGTGGCAAGGGTTTTCATAGTCACAATTTTAATTCATTGAGACATAATTCATATTATGCGCCATGTTTTATTTTATATGGTTTAATTAGAATTAAATTAATGTATTTTCACCTATTAATTCATATAATATATTTTATTTATAGAATTGTTTTTATTTCCTTCAATAAATGGATTTTTGATTCAAGCATTACCCAAGTTTCTAGGGTTTCTCATTTCAAACTTTCTTCTTTGAGACATATTTTGATTGATGAACCTAAATTCATTTATATGTTGTATTTAATTAATCTTGAAATATAATATACTAACTCCTTTTATACTCATTATATTTTATGTTTTTATTATGTTCATTATTTCAAATGGTTTTTTGTTTTAAAAGGCAATAAAAGGTTTTACTTTAAAAACATTGCTTTAAAGTTTTTAAAGACTTTTAACAAAAATCTTCGTTCATGTTCATTATCTTATTTAAATAATGTTATTTTATAAACATAAAAAAATTCATAATTTTTTTTCATGATCTTTTAACTTATTTTAAAAGGTTTTAAAATGTTAATTTCTTAATGTTTTCTACACGGGTCACTTTTTGACTCTCAATACAAAAGTTTGAAAAGAATGTTTATTTTTATCATTTATGGCATAAAAAGTTTTTCTCATAATCATAAATATTATTTATTTTTAATCTTTCTTTCTATGATTAGTTTAAAATAAAATCATTTTCTTAGTATTTTTTTATTTTTATGTTTTAAATGTACTGAATGAAAAGGTTATTTTCCCATGGTTTTCAAGAAACGTTTTAAATGTTCTTTTAATAGTATTTTCATCTATGTCAACTTACTTTAATGATTTCTATGATTTACTGTGGATATTATCTTATGATATCATTCACTTCCTTTCTATAAATGCTTTATGATTATGTTTTAAAGAGATTTTTAGGAAACCTATTTCTTTTTCATGGGTAAATCAAGTTATGATTGTTTTGATAAAATGAAAGCATCCATATGTTTTGTTTCATGATATGGTTCTTGGAAATTATTAAAGAAATTGTGACTGGGTAGTGAATAAAAAATCTTAAGGTACTTTGTCTGATATGTGAAGGGTGGTTCCATTGTATCCCTCTAATGTATTTGGTAATGAGATGGAGTTAACTAGATGAAAGTTACTCCTAAGAGATGATAGAGTAATGTTACTCCTAATTGATTATGAAGTTTACTGGTAATATGTTACTACTATGAGATATGGTAATTATCTTTTTAGTTGATTCCATAATGAATGTTTTATGTTCCAAGATACACTACTAGAAAAAATCCATATAGTCGTAGTTTTTCAAAAAACCATGGCTATAGGAAAAACCTATAGCCATTGTTTTCCAAAAGCATGGTTATAGGTTGATCTATTGCCATAGTTTTTAAAAATAATGGATATATTTTTTTTAAGATGTTATATCCATGGTTCTTAAAAAATGTGGCAATAGATTACACCTATAGCCACGGTTCTTGTAAACCGTGGCTATATGTTTCTCGCGCATGTGTAGGAAAAAAATTCCCTTAGGAAGGATGTGGGAAAAAAATTTCCCCAATTTGAGGGATATTTCATGGTTTATAAAAATATATATAATAATATAAATATATATATATAAATGAACAAATAATTATTTATAAAGTAGTGGTAAAGTGGTTGGTTTTCAATAGAGGAGGTCTAGGGGTAAAATCTAAGTTGGAATATTTTTTTAGAAGCCTATTGCCAGGGTTTCATAACTGTGAAAATATCCACACCTATATCCATGGTTTTCTACCATTTAAATATATATACTTCCATGGTTGACAACCGATATGGCTATTTCCATGGTTCTAAAATTTTGGAAATAGGTTTATTTCCATAGTTCTAAAATTGTGGCTATAGGTCTACCACCATAATGGAAAACCATAACTATATCCCTTAAAAACATGGCTATAGATTCAGCCTATTACCATGAAAATAGGATCCATAGATAGTTGGACCTTATCTATAAGATATATCCATGGTTTTTACTTCTATAGCCATGGTTTTTTTCATGGCTATAGGTGAATTTTCTAGTTGTGAAACCTGTATGGTTTTCCAATGCTTATTATAAGTTTTAATGGATCCTTTTATCAAGGATTATTTTCACAAGGATCATGGTTCTTTAGTTATATAAATCTTGTTTTATATTAAATCTTCATTTCATGTAACATGATTTATGATCCATGTTTTTATGAGAATTAATTTCTTAGGCTATTCTCATGCACTTTCATTATGTCATCATACCCTTATTCCCATCTTATGTACACTAATGACATTTAATTGTTAATGCTTATGTTTACCCAAACTGAGTGTTTGATATCACCCATATTATGATTTTAATTTATATAGGTTATAAATAATTATGTTAAATGATTTATGTATATAAATTTTTCATGTGTGAAGAATTATATGGTAGATGTTGAAAATTTATTGTGAAATAAGAAAAGTTGGGTATAGTAGGGAAAATAATCACTTGAAAACATGGGTATTGTTAAGTAAGAGTTTGTACTAATTATCTAAAAATATAAATGGAAAAGTTCCTTGGGTATGTAGGTGATCCAATATTTTCTTTAAATGTTTAATTTTTTGGATGGATAAAATTGGGTCATGTTTTTTGATATCAACTCCAGAAATGTAAAGATTATGTTTTTAGAACCAGATCTAGATGTGTGAGTTCGAGGATATTATTTGAATCATCATCGATATTACTAGCACATGAGACTCATCCCAGTTGGTGAGGTCTCTCTAAGTGAATCCACGAGACCCAAGTTCAAAACCAGGTGGGGGCATATTTCTAGGGGGACTGTAGCAGGTATTGTAGCAGTACTATGTGGGTACTGTAGAAGGTATTGTAGAAGGTACTGTTAAGTACTGTAGTAGCTTGAATTATTCACCTTAGGCCACCAATTTGGTCTTGGATTCCTTAAGTCCTTCAAGCCACCCATGACTTTGGGTCAGTAAGGCTTTCGGGCCACCTTTAAGGCCTTCAGGACACATCAAGGCCTTTGGGCCACATGATCAGTGCAGTTGGCCCAGAAAGACTCTACAAAAAGAAGCTTTCCCAGAGGAGGATTTAGATCAGTTGCACTCACCAGATAAGAACCAATGGATTTGTAATAATTAGAGGGTATGGCTATGCCATCGGGACCAGCTTGTGCTTGCACGGGAAGCTTATCCAGACGACCATGTGAAGGTGGAGAGCTATCATCACGTTACAGATGTTGGGGAGGGGAAATTCCTTATAGTAATAGTCTGGTTTTATTACCTAAGACCTTTGGGTCATGTAATGTCTCTTAAGCCTAAGTTCCATGTAATCTCTAAGCCTATGGGCCTTGTAAGGGTTCCCCCTCATCCCTTGAAAATGGGGTTATCAAAAATAAATAAAAATAAAGGCCTTTGGTCCATTCGGGTTCATCGATATTACTATGTAAAGAAAGGTATGATTCCTCCTTTCACTAACCTCATTCCACTAATGTGTATAAGGAGGAGTATTTTGGGAGATTATCCCACATTTCTTCAAGTGATCAACTAAATCTTTGTTGGTATTCTCTCCACCTCTATCTAAGTGGAGTTCCTTGATCTTCTTACCAAGTTTCTTTTCTACATTATTTTTTATTTCTTAATCACTTGAAACAAATATAACTTGTACCTAATTAATTAGATATAACCATACCTACTATAGTCATCATTAAATTTAATTAAGTATAAAAACCCACCCCTTTACTATACTAGAAATGGATCACATATATCAATATGAATCAATATCAATAGTTTTGTGGCCCTTAATCCTTTCCTAGTGGAGGGTTATATGGTCATTTTCCCTTGTAAATAAGTGTAACATACATCAATGGGTTTTAATTTAGTGGATTCAGAATACCCTTATTTATGTAACTTATGTAAACACTTATCATTTATATGAAGAATCCTGAAGTTCCACTGGTGAGTATAATACGAGTCTTTCACATTGGATTTGTAATTAATTTCCAAAATTGGATTTTTTTAGTTAAAGTACATACAATCAATTATTAATATGTTTCATAACATAACATATGTTATCCTTATAAAAGATACAACATTTATTTCCAAACGTGGAACAAAATCCATAGTGTCTAAGCTGGACACTCATATTATGTTTCTAGTAATGGAATGTAACATCCCTAGTTTTAGGTAATTTACCCTTTCATTATGTATTTTTAAGTTATATAATACTCGGGTTTAGTTTCAATATTTCTTAGATAATTTTGGAGTGTTTTGTAAAAGTTTTTAAGGGTGATTTGTTTGATAACATTTTAGGTAAACCATTAAACTTATCCAAGAAACTATGCAAGTGATTATGGGATTCACTAGGATGGTGCACAGTTGACACAAAGTTTGTCTGATCTATGCATATTCCTAGGGGAAACCATGTGACATGAGGAAGAGGGGAGATGCATAGTTAGTGCACAGTTTATTAAAACATGTAAAATCCATGTGAGGGGGTTGGTTTGGAGGCAGTATCATGCACATGGTTAGTGCATGGTTTGAAAAATCATGTGGCCTAACCATTCAACATGTATTTAATGCTCTGAAAATTTGATTTTGACTTGATTTTTAGCCCCCAAACCATTATTTTTATTCCCCTATCTTACTCTTGAACTCCTATCCTATTATAGGTATCCTTAGTTGTTTCCTTTTATCCAAAAGACGGTTTTAATGAATCAAGGTGTGTCGGATCTTCAGAACTGATGATAAGTCCTTGTTCTTACTCTCTCTCTCTCTCTCTAGATCATCTCATCTTATCTCTCATGAAGTCATAGATCTAATTTGTTATAAATATATCTATATCATATGATGTTTATTTTTATGGGATATTTTTGGGATCTATTTAATGGAATAAGTTTTAAGGCTTCATATAGAGTTTTTTATGTCATTCCCCATTTTCTCTAACCATTGTGAGGTAGGTGGATTCTCTCCCACACTACTCATTCTAGAACATGAAGGCTTGATGTTAAATCACTATCCCTTTATTTTTTGGGAAACTTTATTAGTTTATTACATAAATATTTGGTTGTTAAATGATTCACATGATGTGTTTGATAAATTATTTTAAAGAAAATGGTTCTCAAAAGAAATGGTTTTTGTTGAGAACTTCCCATGTTTGGTTGGTGTGAATTTATGAAATTTTCATTACAGTGCCATATTATTTAGGACTTAGAACTAGTTACAAAGTGGAACATGGTAGATTCCATTAGTTGATGACTTGCTGAAGGGATGGGTCACCACTCATGAGTATTGGTACTGTCATTGGTCATGCATGGGTGCGTGAGTGTGGATTGTGAATGTGTATTCCAAGTGGAAAGAATGAATGAATAAATTGATTTGGTTCAATGTTTTTCTCTTAAACTAGTTTATTATAGTAAATTTGTATGATATTATCACCCTCTATTTTATATAAATGTGAGATAACATATTATTGTTCCCAGTGTATTGTGTTGGGAAGTCTTTAGGGATTACCTACTGAGCTTTATACTCACCCCCTTCTTGGTAAATTTGGTGTGTTTTTAGATATTGTGTACTAATATATAGGTAAAGACAATTTGCCTTACTTATCTAGTGATGAATCATAATGAAGTGTTCTTGAGACTTGGAGTTGGTTCTTGGATCTTGTTTGGGGTAATTATTGGGTTGATGCCACATTAGTGTCATTAATTTCTTTTTTTCTTTATAGTGTCAAAGTTGACCTTTTTATTATATCTTCTACTCTGATATTACTTTCTAGTTTTAGTTGTATTGTATTTCATTACATGCATAATATAACATTATTTGTTTTGTTTTGTTTTGTTTTTTTTAGGTTTTTCCTATAACAAAGAAAATTTTAAACCACTAATTTAGTATTATATTGGAACTTGTTTCTAGCCTTTGGTATCCTAGGGATGTCACCTAAGGTCGAAAGCACCTCTTCCTCTTCACAAGCCAATGGGTGAGGGTGGGATGTTAAAAATGGTATTAGTATTGGTCATTTCATCATCTTGGGATGGTATTAAGGAGATAGGAATGTTAGAACTTGAAATGTATGGCATAAAAATACATATCTAACCTCTTTATATTGAAACTCAAGTTACCAGGGTGGTATGGGAACAAAAATTATTCTAAGACACTTTTTGGTGTGTTTCCATCTCATCATCGTGGGTTTAGATGATGAGTGTAGTATATCATGATTTTGTAGTAATACTTCCCACTATGTATTCATTGATCATATTATTTTTGATTATTTTTGGAATTTTTTTATGATGATTTTTGTTTTTGATGATTTTGAATATTTTAAGTATTTATTGCAAGTGAGTGATGACTAAGTGGTGTCTCGTTCTATCTTTGGAAAGGATGGAATCAGTTTGATGATCATGGAACCCATGGGAGGTAGTAGATGAGAATGTGGTTCAACCTAAACTATATGCAAATCATTATCTTATCTAGAGCACAATCCATGAATTTCAAATTTTAGAAAGAGGAAATCATAATTTTTATCCATAATATAAAAATCCATCTATAGATTTCCAAAAACACAATCCACTAATATTTAAAGGATATTTGGGACCAAAAAAGAGGAGGAATTAATAGGGAAGATAAATCAAAATTTTAATTTCTTGGGAACCCTGTAGAAAAAAAAAAGTAATGCTAGAATTTTATAAGTTGTAGGATCTTGCTAGGTAGTGGTGGGATATTATTTTCCAGACTAAACAGAACCAAGAACCTAATAAGGAAAGGCTTTAAGGAGTTATTTATAAAAAAAATATCCCCACACCTTTAATATAAAAAGAATAATGTATTTATTTACATTTAAGTAAGAAAATATGTCTGTGAAAGAGTATTCATCTCAATTCTTGAGTTTTATGTGTTTTTATCGTGAAGTTTCCTTTAGTGATTACTTAAGGGAAAAGATCTTTGAGGTAGGTTTGCAACCTAACATACACTTCAAATTGGTTATTTTCTGTATTTAAAACTATCAGAATATGTTAAAAAGGTAAATGGTAGTGGAAAAGGATATCTTGAGAAACTATATTGGGGAAAAAACTTTTACCTATTTGGGAATAAGTAGAAACTCCAACATAGAGAATAAAAAGAAGAGGGAGAATTTTTATCAAGAAATAAAAGCATCGAGAAACTAGTTAGTTGGTTCAGTATCCTTTCCACATTTCCATAGTAATCATATGAATGGTTATCATTGTTGATATTATGAGCATATCAATCAAGAATGCACAATGCCTCTATGGAAATTCCATAAGTGTGGAAAGATAGGATATTTGAAATGTTATCATGTAGAGAATCTAAGGATGACTCAAGGAAATGGATTGAACATTTCCAAGGATTTTATAATCATACAGGTCGATTGAGATGCAATGGTAATTTTCCATATAATTGAGTGACTCAGGGTGACTCTCGTATCATACTGAAACCTCAATAGTTATCACAACTACAAAAAAGAAATAAAGAGTTTTTGGTCGTACCTAGTAAGCAGTTATATAGTGATGATAAAATGATCATGGGGGGTAAATTTGGTCCTTTGATGGTGAAAGATAATATTCTATTTAACTATAATCTCATTCAATATTTTTTTGGAACCAGTGTGTCCTAATATTTTATTGATTCTTGTTTTTTGGATCATATGGGATTGCATGTTGAAATCATGTCTCATGTCTTGAAACTTCAAACACCCATCATCCAATAATAGTTTAAATAATTTAAGTGTACAATATGTTCTATAAAAATCAATTAGGATAAATTTGTTTAGGATTTATCTATTCTTGAGATGGAAATCTATGACCTGATTTTTTGAATGGATTGGTTGACACCCTTCAAGGTCCATATTGACTATTATTTCTAGAAAGTTAGATTTACAACTTTGAATGGTGTTGAGAATATCTTTAATGTATATTGAGATGTGAGTACATGTAGATCAGGGCTTTTGTTATTAGGGGTCCAAACTATCACTTATTAGTAAAAATTATTGATATGATCAAACATAGAGATTTTATAACTATCATGGATCAATTTCATGATATTTTCCCTAAATTTCTCTAGTTTTTCACTAGAAATAGAAGTGGAATTTATGATTTATTTCCTACCATGTACTAATCCTATTTAACTTACATCTTATACAATTACAACAATTGAAAAATGGTATTTTAGTTTCAGCTAGAAGATTTATAAATTAAAGGATTCACTCAACCTATTATGTATCCATGGGTTGCACCAGTTATTTTTTTAAGAAAGATGATAGAACTCTTCGGATTTGTGTGGATTATCATAATCAAAACCAAGTTATGATAAATAATCGACATCATTTTCCATGAATTAGGGATATTTTTGATCAATTGAGTAGATAAGAATGGTTCTCTAAGATTTATTTATGATTAGGGTATCACTAACTTTGAGTTAGAAATGTGGATATTATAAAGACAACTTTTTGGAGTCTTTATGGTCATTATGAATATGTTATCATGCCCTTTGGTCTTAAGAATTCACCAGCAATGTTTATGGAATTAATAAATTAGATATTTTAGATGTATTTTGACTCCTTTTTGGTAATATTCCTTGATGATATTCTGGTGTATTCTAGGACTAATACCAATAATAAACAACACATGGGAATAGTATTGGGTATGTTTTGAAAACATTACTGTTATTATAATCTTTCAAAGTGTTATTTATTGATACAATATGTAAGTTTCCTTAAACACATCATTATTGAAATAGGATTCCCCATAGATCCTAAAAAAATGTAAGTAGTTATCTCTTAGAAAGCACTTAAGAACATTTTTAAGATATATAGTTTTCTCAACTTATCAGGTATTACCGATGACTTTTTTTAAAAATTTCATGACTTGCCTCTATGATGATAGCTTTGAGAAGGAAAGGTGTTCCTTTTCAATGGAGCAACCAGTTCCATAAATCTTTCTTAGAGCTTAAGATTCAGATTACATAAGCACTGATACTTATGTTTTTGGAGTTAGGATAAGGATATGTGGTTTATTCTGATGCATCAGTATTTGGTTTAGGATGTTTTATCATGTAGGGAGATCATATTGTAGATTATGGGTGATGAAAATTGTGGGTGCATGATAATAATTACCCAACATGTGATTTGGAATTATTTGTTATAGTCTATGCCTTGAAAACATGGCATTATTATATCTTTTGAGAGAAGTTCACAATGTTCACATATCATAAAATATTGAAACATGTCTTCCCATAGAGAGATTTGAAACAAATGTAATAAATATGTACTGAATACCTTCAAGGTACTGGATAAAGTAAATTATATGGTTGATGCATTGAGTGCGAAGTCATATAGTCAGTTCACTAAAGAGGATTCGGACCAGTGGCAGCTAATGACAGTGATAGGTGGTATGTATCTGAATTATGTTGAGTAAGGTGATTTTATAGTTTTCTTTTCAGATTCTTTTTATCTCTATTTTTTTATCATGTTAAAGATGTTCATACATCTAATACAGAATTTCAAACCTTGAGGTTGAAACTCAATCTTGGGGAGGCCATTGAGGGATGGATGTTGGATGGGAGATCAATATTTCATTTTATAGATCGAATTGTGATTCCTTCAACTTATCAGTAATGTATTTTATCCTCATAACACCACTCAAAATAGGTTCTTCATCCAGAAATTAAAAATATGTATAATTAAATGATAAAATAGTTTTTGATTTGATGGAATGAAAATAAGGATCACTAAGTGTCACGAACCAGCCTAGGTACCCTTGTAACCTGATAACTGAGCCAACCCTAACATAGCTCGAAGGGAATTCCTAATCCCCATGGGTTGGTGACTATCACCTGGCATCAGACAACATACAAGTGGGAATGATTTTTCAACAATAATTCAAAATCAAAAGAAAACAAGGCAGTATGCATAACAAAAGAATATCCACTGGGAGTGAAGTACCAGAATACAACAAGGCATAAAAATCCAAAAGCAGTAAAACCCAAGTACAAAAATAGGGAAACACAACCCAAGTCCAATAGGACACAACTCACCAATACTAAGGGTAAATAGATGGATCCACCTCCAAGTGATCCTTTCCCCTTGCTTGAACCTAGAATAAGTAAGTCTACAAACACCCAAAGGAAAAATTAGGGTGTGAGGTAAAAATACCAGTAGGGTCTCACCAAGGATTCCATAACAGATGCCAATAATAGATTAACCAAGAAAGTTCTTTCAATTTTAAAATATAAACAGGTTTTACATTTTAAAACGTAATTAAAAAAATCATTCTATACATTTCAAATAATGGAAATAAATATTTTAATCAATGATTTTTACAAGTGATGGAATAATTTTACAATAATGGATTAAATAAAAATAGTTATATAAAACAGTTTATATAAATTCAGAAAGCATGTAAAGTAGTTTAAAACATTGGAATACATTTATATCTCAAATATAAATAACAAGAAAGCAACATGGTCATCTTCCAAATAGGTATGATAATATTTTTGTCTATAAGAATCTTCACTCTCTAAGTGAACTCAGCAAAATGTGTATACACACATCTTGATGACACTGGCCAAAAGTGACTCGTCAACAACCCGTTGGGGATGTGACACGCTACATGTATGTTTTAGAATGTTGTAATAACTTAGAGTTTCAAAATAACTAACTAAATACCTAAGGCTTTCATGTAATTTTACATAATCAATGATGGGTAATTTATTTTAAGACTTCTTAAAAATAGAATTAAATCTCATTCTTTCATTTCCATAACAATTTTCTATTTAAAACCAAAACAATTTTTAATCAAAAAACATTCCTTGTTTACAAGATAAAACCAATGGGTTTTTATCAAAACATTTTAAGACATTTTCACAAGTTTTAAATCCATTCAAAACCAACTCCATAATTTCATGATTCATTCACACTATTAAATTCAACAATTTAATTGAAAACGTTTCCATCAAAACTCCAATTTAAATTCAACAATTTAAATAATCAATTGAAATAAATTAAACAATTCAGGTTTAATCATTTTTTTGGTTAATCAGGACAGAACCACCTACCTCAGGATTGTTGATCTTAGTGGAAATGATTAACCACCCTATGTGGTTTAATACCCCTCTGCATGACTGAATTATCGTAAGCATCGACACACCAATGTTCGACGTTTTTCAAGGGTTCCTAGAACCAATACTAGTTATTTTATTTCAAAATAAAATATCATATGCGATGATAGTTTCTCTCTCCTGAATAATTTTCCAATTATGGATTAAAATATTACATGCGATAATATTTTATCTCCCTTAGATAATTTTCAAATTGCCATTTTATAATTATAATAAGTATCCTTTGACAATTAACATAATTATCCTTTTATAATTTATATAATCTTGTCATATGATAAATACCTTAAAATTATCTTTTCACAAAAGTGAATAATTATATTCTGATAAGTATTCCTTACAAATCATCATTTTGTAATTATCTTATGATAATTTATTATAACTATTTCTTGATAATTATTTAAAATTATTCTTTCAATTTTATATAAAATATGTCATTGTCCTTTGATAAACCAAATCAATTAACATTTTAATAATATTAATAATTAACCTTTGATAATCTTGAAGTTATCATCCGATAATTATATTAATTATCCTTTGATAATTTTGATAAATTATCCTTTGATAAATTATTTCAATTATTTTTTATTTTAACAAAATTATTTTCTAAAAATAAATTATTGATGTAATTATCATCGGATATTATGTATAATTATCTCAGTTAACTATTCGCATATTTCTCAACAATTTCGTAAAACATAATTTTGATAATAATTATTGGATATTCCACATAATTATTCATTGGTAATTTGAGTTTCATCAAATTATTATTCAACCAATTTTTTTGTAAGTATCGCTGGATAATTTGGGTAATTATCCGTTTGATGATTTATTTATAAATTATCCTTGATAAATCTAGTTTTTATCATTTATTTTAAATTCCATCATTTTTCTTGATTTCATGATGAAAGAATAAAATAAATAAATAAAACAAAAAATAAAACCTACCTTATTCATGTCTTGTGCAGGGAAGTGGTGCACCACCTAGATCTGAATTTGAAGAAGGAAAAACAAGGGGCACCTTCACCGTTTATAACTAAGGAACACCCGAGGTTATTCACACTCAACTATATGCATCGCAAACAACAACGATCTGTACGGTTATAAGTAAAACACCAAGTGGCGTGTTCTTAAATTCATGAATTTAAAAACTCGATTTCAAACTGTTATTTATCCTAGAAATTAATACGGATTTGTTGATTTATACTTAAGAAGGCGTTACTGATTTTTAATCGATTCAAAACATGTTAAAATGGTGGTTTCAAAACCTTCAGTTTTCATCAATGGAGAAAGTGGCATTAAAAAAAGACTTTCAGTGTGGTTTTTGGGAAGATAAACAGTGAAATCCATTTATTTTAATAATTAAATTAAATTAATATAATTAATATTTTAATATAATTATTAAAAACATAAAATAATTAGAGACCCCACTAAATGCTCTTTAAGAATAAATTTTATACCCTGTTTAGGTTAAACACCCCATTCTGGACACAACGGTGGTCTTGGATTTCTTAAACAATGAACCATTTAAGAGATATTAATGATTTATCAATTAAAAATCAGAATAAATAAATAAATAAAATAAAATGATTTTTTTTTTGAGCGAGATGTCTAAATGATCGACACTTACAAATTTTATACCCCATCTAGGGTAAACCTCCCCATTCCAGGCCTATCAGTGGTCTCTTATTTCCTATAATCCACACCGTTTGGGAGATATTTAATTATTTTTAATAAATAATATATTAAATATTATTTAATAAATTTAACTCATGAGTGAGGCATCTGAAAGTCTGGTGCCTTCGAATGTTATACCCCTCCTAGGGTAAACACTATATTTCGGACATAACAGTGGTCTCATATTTTTCAAACGACACACTATTTTTGAGTTATTCAAATATTTTGAATAAAAAGTGTGCACATAAAAAAATATTCTATTTAATAATTTTATTCCATATTCGTTGAGTCTTTTCAAGCCTCTAGATCTCATACTTACTCAGTGTTTAACTCAAAAAATATTTAATTGAATATTATGGACTATTAATTGGGTATTTTACCATTCCATGAAACTTTTCACTGATAAACCATTTTTTCCCTTAAGATTTTGATAATTTAAAGCAAGTGGGTTTAGGAATACCTGAAACATTAATGGGTTGTTACAATAATTATATCTCAAGATTCTTCACCTTTTAGAAGATCAAGTAGGAGCACCAATAGAAAGGTTTCATGTTGCAATATTAACCTATTCCTGTCAAGAAATTGGAAGAAATTGAAATTAATTTTATCACAAGTCAACTTGTAATAGTTTAGAAAAACCCTTCCATATGGTTGATTGTGGATCATATCACAAATTCATCTCACTTCATCCTTATACATGAATCCAATATGATGAAAGAATTATCAAAACTCTACATTCAAGAAGTTTTTAAATTTTAATGGAATATCAGTTTCAATTATGTCCAACTGGGGCCTCATGTTTGTTTACATCTCAATTTTGGAGATCCTTGTTGTAAGTCCTCAAAACTTAATTGACCACGAGAACAACATATCATCATAAAACAATTGTTTACTCTGAATGGATGATCTAAATGTTTCAAGACATGCTTAGAGATTTCATTATAAATTTTAGAGGATCGTGGGAGGATTACAGACCATTATTAGAGTTCTCACATAGTATAAATTTTTAGGACTCAATACATATGGATCCTTTCAAATATTTTTCTGTTTATCCTTATCATTCTCTACTTTTTTTGTGAAAATGGGTGAGACTTCACTTATTGGACCTAGCCTTGTTCATGAACCAATAAATAATATTTAGATGATTAGAAAGAGGATGGTGAAAAATTAGATCCATAAAAAATCATATGTGTATCATCATTATCATCCATTATCATTTTATTTGGGTGATCATGATTTCTTGAGAATCTCTCTGAGGCTAGGGTATAATCATTTGGATAAGCAAGAAAAATTGTATCCTTAGTAGATTGGCCCTTTTGAGATATATGAATGAATTGGTGGTGTTGTTTATTGGTTGGATCTACCAACAAGATTTAGATATGTGCATGATGTATTTCATTTATATCAATTGAGTTGGTCCCAACCTAATCCTTACCATTTTATCTGATGAGACCATATTGATCTTGATCCAGATGCTACATTTATTCACATGCCAATATGTATTTTAGATGAATAGGAGAATCTTTTTCATGGAAATAGTATCATTTAGGTTTGAGTATTATAGAAGCATGGTTAACATTAGAAGAAAACTTTTAAATATGAGAAGAAATGCTAGAATAGTGACCTAATCTCATCTAAATAAATGCCAGCCTTGAACTTTTCAAGGAAAGAAAGACCAGTGGTAGGGAGAATTTAACACCCCTTGTTTTAGGTTATTTAGCCTTTTATTATGTATTTTGTAGTTATATAAAACTTAGGTAGATTTTTGATAGTTTCTAGGTAGTTTTAGATGGGTTTTTAAGGGTGAAATATTTGAGCATGGTATGGGAAAACCATGCAACTTCTCTAGGAAATAGTTTAAGTGATTCTAGGAGTTATTGGGAAGGCATGTGGTTGTGTACTATTTGGAAAAACCATATGGATTACTAGGGGAAACCATGATAGTGGAGGTAAAGGTGAGAAGCATGGTTGGATCATGGTTTTTCAAACTATGTACAAGCAGTGTGAGGGGGTTAGTTTGGTGGTAGTATCATGTGCATAGTTAGTAAATTTTTTAAAAAATAATGCTCCTAACTGTGTGATATGCATTTAATTCTCTAAAAATTTGATTTTAGATTGGTTTTTAGCCTTGAAATCCCCATTTTTTTCTCTTATATTTGGAACTCAAACTCATCTACTCTCCTAGGAATTCTTGGGGATTTACTTGGATCTAGAAGTCATTTTTGATTAATCAAGGCACACTGGATCTTCATAATCGATGGTAAGTCCTCTTTATTACTCTATCTCTCTCCCTTTATATGTGTATATATATATATTCTCATCTTCTCACTCACATAATTATATATATAATATTCTATAGATAGATCTATGTCATGTGATGTGTATTTTTATGGGATCATATCAAAATATATTGAAGAGAATAATTTTAAATGATGGATCTAGAGGTTTTGTGTATTGTTCCTCATTTTATTTAACCATTTAAAGGTATGTGCCTTATTTCCCACAATAACCATTTTAGAACTTGAATTATTTAATATTAAATCACTATTTATTTATTATTTAGACAACTCTGTTTGTTTAGTACCAAAATATTTGGTTTTGAAATGATTCACATAATGTGTTTAATAAATTATTTTAAAGATAATGGTTTTCAAAAGAAATGGCATTTTTGAGAACTTGGTATGTGAGGTTGGAATGGTTTTATAAAATTTTATGGTGGTTCCTTGTTGGTTCAAACTTGGGGTCGGTGCCAAAGTTCCACATGGTATATTTCATTAGGTGATTACTTGGTGATGGGATGGTTCACCTCTCATGAGTATTTAGAGTGTCATTAGTAATGCATGTGTGTGTGACTATAAAACATGAATGGGTATGCCAATTTGAAAGAATTAATTAATGAATTTATTTAGTTCAATTGTTTTTTCTTAAACTGTTTTATTATAGTAAACTATTTTGAAATTTTTACCCTTAGTTTTATATAAATGTGAGCTAACTTGTTTTTGTTCCTAGTAGCATGTGTTGGGAAGTATTTGGGGATTAACTAATGAGTTTTATACTCACCCCTACATGGAAAATTTGGTTCAGTTGTAGATGTTGTATACTAAGAAACATGTAGAGGTAAGGTTTCATACTTATCTAGTGATGCATCATGATGCGGTGGTCTTGAGACTTGGAGTTGATTCTTATGGATTATTTGGTTTTATTCTTAGATTCCACATTAGTTTCATTGAAATCAACTTTCCTTTATAGTGTTAGTGTTGAAATTTTTATTCCATCTATTACTCTGATATTTATTTCTAGTTTGAGTTATATTTTACTTCATTACAGGCATCATATAACATTGTTTGTCTTTGTTCTATCTTATTAAAATTGTTCATATCTTAGGTAAAATTATCCCCCAGTGATTTAATATTCCCTTGGCACTTATTTTCAGCCTTTAGTATCCTAGAGACACTACTTAGGTTCAGTAACACCTCTGCCTCTTCCCAAGAAAATGTTTTATGTAGTGGGATATTACATAAAAGGTACATAAAAAAAATTATTTAATATGAGAACCAAACCACTAGATAATGTGATATGGTAATCTTCTAATGTTAATGTTCCCAGTCTTGCACCATTTGTTTCTTAAAGATCCACCTCATCCTTTTCAATATTCTATAATCTAATTGGTTCTTGTATTTGAATACAAATGTGTGAGTCACATGCTGCATCAAATACCCAACTTATAAAAATAGACATATTACATTCAATGAAAAATATACCAGAAGTAGAAGAATAACTTTACTTATTTTTCATATCATTGTAATTCATCCACTAGTGGCCTTTCTTACCGCATTAAAAGTAGACAAATTTAATCTCATTTCATTCCCTATGAATCTTTAGCTTCTTATATGGGTGGTGTATCACTTTCTTTGGCTTATTTTAGCCAATGGCACCTTAGCCTCTTGCTTCCTCATTTTATTTACCATAAGGAGTAAAGAGTTTGTATTATTTATATCTTTATGAGCTAGGTGAACTAAATGCAATAGATTTAGGAGTGAAATTTTCATGTTATTCCTCTTATAATAAACAATAAAAGTCAAGAAGCTTAGTGGTAAAGAGGAAATAATGAGATCAGTCACTATTTGTTGGTTTAACTTGAAGCCAGTGGATCCAGTCTCTCAATGTAACTAATCATATTGATTACATGAGGTCCTACCCAATTCCTATATTTTATCATGCACCTATACAGCTCACTAGATATCTAAAATATTTCCTTTCAGTCTCTCTATTTATAAAGCTCTTTGAGATGAGACGAAAATTTATAGGCATATATATCTTCATACTCATTAATTTTATGAAATTCATTGAAAATTTATGATAACATGATGTATTGTACTTATAGTGCATAATTTAAATACTTCTTGTGCTGTTATTTTTCGTCCTTTCTTGCTCCCATGGGGGTCTTAGTAGGAAGTTCTGATTCTGACACATAGAGCTTCCTCTCTTGGTGTAGTACTACGCATAAGCCCATGTACCAATATTGAAAGCTATTATTAGTCAGGATATTCTCTTTAATGATTATTGATCATATTTATATTGAATTTATGGTGGTATTTTTTTTAATATATAATAAATGAATTTATCAGATTAGTACTTTATTTTTACCGATGGACATTACCGATTAATTAAATCATTAAATGTCTCCTACTATTTTATAAAATCCTAATATCCCACAACTACTAGATTCATAATACTCAATAGATTGAGTATTCTAATGGAAAGGATCCTTGAAACCACTCCTTATAGTCTAAGATATGGATACTCTACTAATTTTAGAGTTTCAAACAAGAATTTTGATTGGAAAACCACATTAACTCGTAGATCCTTGAACTATTGAGTGAAGTCTCATCTTCTAGAAATTGTAACCTTGGTTTACTCAACACTTTTCCTCTAAATTTTCAACAAGATAGATATGGTTATTTATTTTCTATAAACATTAGTTAATTCATCACATCACTATCATAATAATTCCCCAATGGTAGGAGGTTCCCTCAACTAGGGATAAAGATCACCTTGTACACTCAATTTTTTCAAATTTAAGTGAAAAAATGTATTATGAATAAATGTATCCTTGAGGGGTTTTATTATTTCTAAAATAATGAAATAATTTTCTATTTAACATGATTTTAATATGAGATCATGCTCAAAATTTAACAATTTATTAAATGGAAAAACATTCAATGTGTATTAGTCAGTATTATCTATGCATGTTCATTTATTATTCTATGTGATTACATAAAATACGCATCCACAAAATAATAATAAACCATGAATAAATAAATTAATTAAATGAAAATTCATGAACTCAAACTATTGGTTGATCCATTGAATAAACATTGGATCAAGCAGGACCCTAGGGATTAACTACACGAGTCGCATATGGCTTGAGTTGCAGTACCCAACAAATCCAGTGTAATCACATCTCATTCGATACTTCTCTAAGTTTTGTTGTGTTCTGCATATCAAATCATCCTCAACATTATAAATAAAAACTCGATAATGCTAAATGTACATGTGCAATAACATTTATAGACACACAGGCCCTTCTATATATAATGCGGGAGAGGGAAATGAGTTAACTATAATTTACTAATTTATTGTTATAATAATTTTATGAAATTGAAATAAATAAATTAATTAATTAAATTCTATATATACATCAGTCAGTCACCGCTCATGATCAGTCAACTTGAAATATAAATGTATAAAAAACTAAATTTGTGATAAACTTAACTCTAGGAAACTAAATATGAATTAAAATAACTTAATCTAATTTTAATTCATAATATATAAGTCGCACAACCCTCAATTTTTTTAAACATTCTAAAAATTATTATTTGATTTTTGAAAAAAAAATAATTAAATTTTTTCAGGCTCTCAGGTGGTCCAAAAAACCCCAAAAGGGGTTTTGGGCCATTCTTAGGCCCATATGGGGCCGGGCGGGATGGTCAGGGCCATCCTAGCCCTACTCGCCCCCAACAAATAGGTGGGGCCCCATGTGACCACCCATGGGGATGAAAATAAGGAGGTTCACCAATGCTTTCTTCCACCAGACAATTCAAAAATTAAAAAAAAATAATCAACCAGCACTAAAGGCACGAGATGAATTGTGGGATGCCTGTTCCAAAGGGGTAGTGGATAGGTACTGTAAGTGGCATAGACGCTTGCAAATTTTTAAATTAGAAATTAATTTTTTTTATAATATTGTGTTGATCATAGGATCCCTTGATGCACATATTTTTCATGATTGTTTTACATTTTAAAAATTAATTTTAATGTTTTTAATCATTTTAACCATGTAATTAATTGATCTACTAAAATATGGTTGATTTTAAATTAATGTGTTAGTTTTTATAAAATGGAATAAAATTATTAATTTGAAGAAATTATAAAAAAAATGAAGTTTTGTTTACCCATATGCATGATCAAAATGTTGTGCAAGGGTAAAATTCCCTCTAACTTACCACATGAGAAATTTAAGGTAGTGTGTAAAGGTAACCCTTTAATTTCATGGGATACATAAGGGTAACCCAAGGACTTCATGCACTTCATAAAGGTAGTATAGGAAATACATAAGGGTAGCTTCCAATTCTATAAGGCTGTGTAAAGGTACTTCAATCATTGTGTAAGGGTGTCCAACATTGTGTAAACTTCATACAAGCCATGTGTAAAGGTACCCATGGATATCCACCATTGTGTAAAGTTCAAGGGATTGTGTAAAGGTACTACAACTGCTATATAAATTTATTTTGTGGACTTTACTAGCTATATAAAGGTAAGAAAGAATCTAGGTAAGGGTAACCCAATGATTTAAAACACTACATAAAGGTAGATAGAGCTGCGTAGAGGTATGTAAGATAATAAATAAAGATACCCCAGGTTTATAAAAGGATTTGTAAAGTTAAGCAAGGTGATACATAAGGGTACCTATGGATTTCAATGAGATTCATAAAGGTATCCAAGGGCTACGTCAGGGTACCCCAGGCTTTTCCAGAGTTTCATAAAGGTAAAAATCGTTTTCTTAACGATGGATAAAGGTTAATTTGAACATATCAAGGGTTGTTTAAGGGTCTCCAAACCACCTTGATATTCTATTTACAGAATTTATACACCACGATAATCACCATGAAAGTTGATAGGGATCTAGGAGCTACTGGAAACTTCACACTAGCTACATCACAGGCCATCTACTACATCATGGAAACCACTGGAGTTCGAACCATAGATAGAGTATGGATCATAGAGATTATGGTTACATCAAAGAGATTATAAATATGGAAATTCCAAATTTATACTGTAAGATTTCCTATGGGAGGCTACACCATATATTTTTTATGCATCGTGGAGGTTCCAAATATGGAAGGAGAGAGTTTTTGAATAAGATTGAGTCTGTTTCATGGGGAAGTTGGATACATCACAGACATGTGTAGGAAAATAAAAGTGATGAAAGTTGAGTTATAGGGTTTCTATCCATGCCATAGGTTTTTTTGTTGTACTTATTAAAAGCCTAATATGTTTGGGATATCCATATTTATACATGTTGATATCCAAATCTAAAGTTAAAAGAATGAAAATTTGACTAAAAAAGAATATACAAGGGAAGTAAAATAAAGAGATACAAATATTCCTCCCTCTATAAATAGGAGGATGTTTCTTTACTTTGTATCTTGATCAGAGGAGTAGTCTATTGTTAAGATTGATTTTCTTGGTTTTTAGTTTTCTTTCTTTTCTAATGTAACTATAATTCATATTTTAATTCCAATGATTCATTCCATTAATTCTGTCTCTATCTCTCACTATATATCTTTCATCCACAATTATCTCTTACACTCTCAATAAAGAGTGATTGATCCTAGTCTTGGCCTTGTGGGAGGTATGTGGTGTTCTTGAATTTTTCTCTTTAATATTTTATATTTTAATTTTGTTTGTGGTGAATGAGAGATAATTGTATGAGTTAGGTGATCATACACAATGGAATGAATCTAAAATTAATTTATACTTGATAATTTATATTTTCTCTCACTTCTATTGGAAAAAATTATTCATGTGATGAATTTAAGTTTATCCAAAGGATGAAACAACATACAATAGAGTTGGGTCCTGGAAGGTGCCTCACTCTCGATTGAGGTGTGTCATTAACCATGATTTTAGGAGAAGGTAAAGACAAGTGTGATAAAGAATTATCTTATGTATGTTGAATTTCACACTTGATAAATTAAAATATAGTAATTCATGAATGAGATTTCATAATTGAATTATAAAATAAAATGATAAATAATGATGGAACCCCAATGACCAACCTTAGAACCAATACCTTAATTTCATAATTTCATTATATTTTTCATCTTCATGATTGTTTTAGTTTTTCATTTTTTTTCATCTTTATCTCATTTTTTCATTGTTTTAAAAACATAGAAAATACAAAAAATAAACAATAAGTGAATTAGGATTAGTGAGTAAAACACTATGGATCTCCTCAAGTGAGATAAACTTGGACATCCATTGTGCTTCACAAGGAAATATTTAGCCGCTGTTTTAGTTTTCTATGACTGTAATTTCAAAACTTAGCATCATTTTTGGGGAGGTATGTAGTCGTTCATTCAATTTTTCTTTTCACATTGTGAATAGTTTACATTATTTTCTAAAAAACATTTTTAAAAAATATTTTCCATGATGTATTTTTATGAACTTAAAGCCTTGTTATTAAGGATTGGTGAAAGGTGCAAGACATAGAGAGAAAATTTTAATGGATAAATAAATATGTCCATGAATCTCCTGATTAATAACTAGGGTAATAACTTTATCCAATAGTGGAATCAATTTCCGAACTCAATTTTCATGTTCAAGAACATGAGGAGGTAAATGAGGATATGATTGAAGATCTATTCGACCTTGATCAACCATTGTTGGAGGAGATACATGAAGAAAACTTGTTTAATAATTTTCAAAAGGTAGATAAAGTAAATTTGGATAAATTTTGGAGTGAATTGGAAAGTATTGAAATAAAACATAATCACCCCACCCTTAAGGAAGAATAATTAGCACCATTGTATTTATCTATAGATTTTGAAGAAGAAGAGTCCACCTGAGTGGTGGAGTTTAAAGAAATAATGGAGGATCCTGACTACCTACCATCATCTACAACCACTCAACTCCAAGAGTAAATTTCCAATAAATATGATATTAATGTTGAAGAAACTCAAGGATATTATATTTTCTTGAATTAATTCTCATATAATTTTATTGAGACTAAATTGAGTATCACCTCTCATTATTTTGAATTATCATATTAAACTAACACTTTTCTTTATTGAAGTAATATGAATAAAAATAATATGCACCTTATGATAAATATATGAAGCTCCCAAAACATATTAAACACTTATTTGAGGGTGAACATGAATAGATCTAGGTGGCTCTGCCAAAAAAACCATGACATGAGTTTCTTACACTGAATGTGGAGATTTTTAAATTGAATCTCCATACTTAAATTTTATTTAAATTAAATTAAATTCTAATATTACCTTTTATTATTCCATTAATGCAGCCTACCTTGAGAAAGTTCTATAAAGGGAAGAATAGGTTGTGCAAGTGGAAACCGAGAAGGAGGGAGACCCATACTTTGTCCTACCCCCACCATACAAGTTTTATATTATTTACATGGGGTTTTTTTAGTGTAATATATATATAGAGTCCTTATAAACAAATTATAATGAATACATGTTAGTATAAAAAGTTTTAATGGTTCAAATATAAGAAACTTCGTCCACCATCAGACTATGGATAACAGCTGGTACTGTCCTTTTTGAGGTAGTAAAAACCCAGGGCCTACTTGGGGGGATCAAACCAAGACTCATATTTATTTTCTTCTATTTTATTTATAGTGATTTTTATTTATTTAATATGAATTATTTTTTGGAATACATTAGGATGCAGTCCAATCCCTTTATTCTTTTTGAACATCAATGACATGGTTATTGTGCTTCAATGAGTAATTTTCTTCTATAGGTCTATGATGATGGAACAAGAAACCCACCAGTAAGGTCATAAAGAAAGAGGAGGAATAGATATTCATAGGAAAATTGAGTTAATTATTAAATTCATTAACTTTTAACTCCTTATTTTGTTTAAAATATTTTTTGATCTTTAAACTGGAATTTGCATGCCCATACTTAAACTTTTTTATTTACTTAACTAATATAGGAGACATGAGTTTCTTAGAAATCGTATAATTCCATATTTTAAATTTTAATTATAATGATATTGAATGATTAATTTGTATAATTGAATGATTATATTGAATCATAGGTATTAATTTGATAAATCTTAATTTGAAGGAATTGGTTGATTCATGTAAATGAAATTTTCCTACCATTTTTTATGCTTTAAATTTTTAAAATTCATGTGAATTGATTTGTTGTTATTAATCATGATATCAGTGATTGTCCCAAATCATATGCTTTATTCCCAATAGGATTTATAAACATAACTATTCCAATTTTATCTTGATCATATTTCTTGAGTGATCTTGGGGTATACCACCTACTAGAATTTAATTTGGAACTTTTCAAATATATGACTATGAAAAGTCACATTTAATATTATTGAGGCATTTTTATTGATGTATATATTATCCATGAGACCACCTTTTATTTTAATCCTTGTTTATACCATAGATACCATGAATGACCCTATTATGAATGAGTCTCATTACAATCCATTTATATCCATTCAAACCCTACTCTATTTATATTACATGATATTTTAAATTTAAAATGTGGGGTGAGGGAATTCATTGTAAAAGGGATACAATAAATTGTAATTAATGATTTTGGGTGTGATATTTTGGGTATTGGTAAAGGTTTATGATTCATTAAGGTACCCCCAGGTTTTTCAAAGGTAAGTGTGGTGTTGTGTAAGGGTGAATGTGGATTTTAATGAGCTGGGTAAAGGTAAACAAGGGCTACTTAAGGGTACCCTAGGCATTTCCAAATTTTCATAAAGGTATAAATATTTTTCTTAAAGATATATAAAGGTAAGTTATAAATTCTCACAAGTTGTGTAAGGGTTATCAAACTGCCCTTCTATGCTATTTTATCCATTTCATTCCCATAGGGATCACCATGAAAGATGATAAAAATATAAGGGATGCAGGAAAATTTACACTATCCATGTTGTAGGCCATTCATTGTGTCATGGAAGCCATTGGAGTTTGAACCAGAGATGGAGGCTACACCGTGGAGAGTATGGTTGCATTATGAAGATGCCAAATATGGAAGTACCAAAATTATCTAGTAATATGGCCTATATGAGACTATGAAATAGGGATTTCATGTGTCGTGGAGGTTCTAAATATTTCATTAATAGGTTTTTGTAGAAATAGAGTTTGTGTCATGGGTAAGTTGGCTATGCCGCAACCATGCAGGGGAAAATACAAGTGGTGAAAATTATGTCGTAGGGTTTTTATCCATGCCATAGGGTTTACTGCACTATAATTATTAAAATCCCAATATCTTTAGGATATTCATGTAGATACATATCGAGATCTAAAAAAAAGTTAAAAGAATTTAAATTTTACTAAAAAATAGGATATAAGGTAATTCAAATGAAGAGATATAGGTATTCCTCCCTCTATAAATAGGAGGGTGTTGTGCCACTCTAGATGATCTTTTGACTAGGGGAGTAGGCTATTGTTAGGATTGATTAATTTCGTTTTTACTTTTCTTTATTTTTTCATGTAACTCTAATTCATATTTTAATTCCATTTATTCATTCCATTCTTTCTCTCTCTCTCTCTATCTCTCTCTCTCTCTATCTTCCACTATGATCTCATACACTCTCAATGAATAGTGATTGATATGTGTCTTGGACTTGGGGGAGGTAAGTGGTGTTTCTAAATTCTACTCTTAAATATTTTATATTTTAATTATATTTGTGGTTAATGAGGGAGAAGTGTATGAGTGTGGCGATAGTCCACCACAACATGAATCTAAAATTTATTTATACTCTTTAATTTACATATTTTCATCCCTTTAACTAGAAAAAAATCTTCATGTGATGAAGTTGAGTTTATCTAAAGGATGAAATGACATATGATGGAGTCGAGTCCTGGAAGATTCCACACTCTCAATTAAGTTGTTTCATTAACCTGGGTTATAGGGGGAGGTGAAAATAGGTGTGCTAAAAAATTCTCTTAGATATGATAAATTATACACTCAATAAATTAAAAGATATTAATTCATGAATGAGATTTCATGAATAAATTATCAAATATAATAATAAATAATAAAGGAATCCTGATGACCAACCATAGGACCAAGAACTTTCTTTCATGACTTCATTTGGGTTTTCATCTTCATGGTAGTTTTAGTTTTTCATTCTATTTCTCCCATATTTTTCATTTTTTTCAAAACATAGAAAATACCAAAAAGAAAAAATAATTGAATTAGTATTAGTGAGTGAACCACTGTGAAGCTACTAAAGTGTGATGAACTTATTCATCCTTTGTATCGCACTAGGAAAATTTTTGTAACTTTCGTACTGCCCTATGATAGACTTGTCATCCCCCCTTTTTTATCTCTCCTACCCCATAGGTAGGGGGAATTTTTTGATTTTTCTAAAGTTTATACTTAGACATTAGAAAAAAAAAATTGATATTCCACAAAGGTGTGGAACTTTCACCCCTACTCAGGTATTGTTCTGGGCACCAGAACCCTACTAGAACTCTGAAAACCACCATCATTATAAAAATTATAATATATAAATATATGTGTTCTTTAATTTTAGACCCAAAAACCATATTTTATCTGATTTTAATATTATGATGACTTTATCGTTGTCATCTGAGCTTAGTTTTAACCATGGTTTGTTATGATGGGACCATTGTGATTCCATCTACTTGAATATCATGAAAATTTAATTTATACTCAGATTAAATGATCATGCACTCCATCTAGTGCCAATTGATGGTTCAGTACATAAAAAGAAAGTGAATGGGATGGGATTTAAAAATTTTATCAATAGTTCAACGTTGTATTGTCATATCTGAAGATACACAACCCGGTTATCAACTCAAGGATCTCAAATGGATGGATTTAGGCACAAAGATTAAATATAACTATTACCTCACTTGTTTTGAATATGTAATCATGTTCCGCTCATCATATTCGATTGATTCTTGAAGAAACTGACATGAAATCTATCTAGATCATCCACACATGCTACAAGAGTTTGGTGAAGTTTTGAACATCAGATTTTGGTTGATAGCATAGATTACCAATGAGATTTATAACCTCCCAATGACAAATACTACATTGTTCCTACGATTCACAAAGGTAAACTTGGATCGATTACTTGGAATGAAACCTTATCTCACTAGAATTTGGGAGAGATGATAGGGGAGATCTCAAATTTGAGTGGATGAATAGTATATCTAATTTGAGTTTTCCCCATCTTAAATATATTGGATAAACATGTGAAAATTGTATTATGGAAACAATAAATATATTACCTACTAAATAATCTATAAAAAATATCTTATGACATATTAATTGTGTCATAAATGTCATTTAAATTTTTATCACTTACTCACAATATAATAAATATATTTCATTATAAATAAAATTCATTAACTTAACTCATTATTCCTGAAAATATTAAATGAATCTTAGATATTAAAATAATATTTATTCGTTAAATATTTTTTTATATATTCACTTAAAACTTGTGAAGACATTGAGTAAATAAATTCCACTCCAATTATTCTATACTCAAATAATATTGAATTTATTTATTTATGGGTGATTTTTCAAACTCAAACAATACCCAAACCTCATGGTGGGGGCCACCATGTCCTAAACTCTTATTCAGAATAATAGGTCTGGCCTTTGAATATACTAAGTGTGTGACCCTCTTGACCATTATATCAATAACAGTGAGTATTAATTATAGACCAATAGTATAGCCTAGTAACCCATAAAGGCTCCTCAGGAGATAATGTATACTCATAGTAATAATGACCTCACCTATACGAACACATTTTGTGTAATATAATATCTTATTCATACAATATCTCATAATGTTGGATGCACAACTTATGTCATCATTCATACCTACTTTATTTATTCTTGAACACACTGGATAGACTTACCTTCTTCTACCATATCCCTAGATTTATCGAATTCACTACCATCCTAGTCAACTAGCCTGAGATATATCTTCCTTTCAAAATTGAAAAATCTTATATTGATCATTCAACCAATGTTATACCACTAACAACACACCCAACTCAAACTACCTCACCACAACATCAATGCCATTATTTTCATTTTTCATCAAATTATATGTCAAATGGTACACATTTATGGTGATCTCAAGTCAAGAGACTAATACATGGGTTCCGATGTGGCCCCGGTGTCGGCTCTGGCATGGCGTGACCGGTTTTATAGTGTGGATTGGTGTTGTTCTCGACTCGGCGACAGTGCGGCTCAGTTTCAGCTCTGATGTGGCCTCAGCTTTGCCTCCCATTGTGGATTGGCATCGGTTCTAGTGTGCCTCATAGGGGGGAGGATCGTGAGCTCTTGTTTTGGAGTTTTGTGGTTTCACAACTTAAGTTGGTGATTTATTTTGGTGTTTCTGTTGATGAATGGTTTTATGATGATCTGGAGGCATTGGATTCACTGGGTGCCCCCACTATTCGTCACTGCTTCTCTTCTGATTCCCATGGTTTGGAAGTCTTGGAATTCTGTGAGGGTTATTTTGTGGTCCAGATATATCCAATATCATTCCTAGAGTGGCGCTTATAGTTCATATTGGCTCAGACCCCCTCTTCGGTGATGCTTCATAGGTTCATTCATTGGTCCTTTCAGTCCTGGGTGGTGCTGGATCGACTTCATGTTTCTTGGAATGTCTGCCTCTTTGGGTCCTCTCTACGGCTATGGTGGGAGGGAGTCTCTTGGGTTGTGGCGGTTTCGACGTTTGGGATGAAAGCTTTTAGATGACTTCATGAAGGTGGAAGATTTGTTTGATGGTGTTTTTGGCTACATGGAATGTTGTCGGCTTGTCCCATATATGATATAAGGAATTGCTTCATATGAGTATTTTGAGCAGGTTACCTTAAACGTGTGTGGCTATTTGGATTTGTAATATTGAGAGGCTATAGCACAAACATCGGTATCAGGCCCATTCATTTTTTCATAGGATAGCTTGTTGAGTAGCCAGGCAATGGTGGAGGTGCGCCATAATGTTGTTGATGATGGGGAGGGTTATTTTTGTGTAGTCTTTTTCTTTGATGATTGTGTCCCTTTTGTTATTATGATTTTGTTAATGTCTCTTAGTCTTTGAATTCATGCGAGGTTTCCCTCTTTGCCCTTAAAAGGGGGGTTTATCCAAAATAATAAAAATTTAGGCCTTCATTCCATTTAGTCAATTAATTAAACAATTTATTTCCCTTATTTTTGAACATCAACCTCAATATCACAATGACATACAACTTATGGGTTTCCATATGATGCTCCACTTATGGAGAAAGGAATATATTCTAAGAATCTACATGTGCATAATTAAAATATTATTTTTATAATTTAAATATTTTTATCAAGGCCTTACTATACTTGAAATCCCACACTGAATTCTCTTGGGGATAAACACCATACTCCATATCCAACATAATCATCAGATAATTTTTACAAGATAACTAGCTAGGGTATTTCGCTATTTTACCTATGAGGTATATATACATATATTTATTTATTCCATTATTTTCAATATATATATAGAGAGAGAGAGATCTTAAATATTCATATCATTGTACTGACTCCTCAGTAAACCCAAAATATAACTTAAATATTTTAAGGGTTTCACAAAAAATGGTGTCATTATAGGAGTAATAAATATCAGAGGTGACATGGGAATTAAGAAAGTGTTTAAGAATATCTATCTCAATGGAGTTTATAAATTGATGTTAAATTTCAACCTCTCCATTAATAACTTTGTTAATGGGGATTAAAATATCAAAAACTCCAATCTCATTGGAACAAGAAAATAAATAAGGCTCAATGTTTATTTCACTCTCAAGGGAGTTTTTAAAAGAATGAATGTAAAAAATTTGAGTGATTATCTAAAGGGTAATTCATGGCTTATAAAATAAGTAACTTGGTATTTTGGTCACTGAATTCTATGGATAAGATTCTAGTATGCACATTGATTTTTATACTAACTATCATGAGGAAAGGCCTTCCTAGAATCAATGGTAAGAGGCTAAAAGATTTATCACCTTTTAAGTCACTGGAATAGAAATTAAAGGCATAGATAAGATCATTAACTCGAACAAGAACATCCTAAAATATTAATTCATGACTATAAGTGCTTCGATTATCAAATTGGATTACTATACTTATAGGATGAAAGGGACCTAAACTAATGAAAGATAAGATATATTTGAGTATGAAAATGATTGAGTCTCTTAGATCAATAATTAAATCATCAAAATATGAAAATCTTATTTGGACTAGAATTTTTAAGGAAATGGGATATTTACACTTCATGGGAATGGCTTATTGAGAAGAAAATATTTCAATTGTTTTGAGATTCCATTTATGTGTGCAGAATTCAATAATTAATTTTTCATAATAAATAATTTTCTTTATAACATCTAATAAAGGGGTATTGACTTCAATCCATTAAAACATGCGTAGAATTTTAGCATCAAGTTCATAGGGTTTTTTGGGATTTAATGCTTGGGGAAAAGGGATTAGATTAGTCAAGAAAATTAAAAGAGGTTTTGAATTTTCTTTAGTTTCATTTATGGGTTGTTTATTTGTTTTCTTTTTAAAATTAAAAGGATTAATTTGGTTTAGAGGGTTCAACATGAGGTATAGGGACATTCCTTCCCAATATAAGTGCAATTACGCATATATTTACCGTTGGATTGGGCAATGGTCAAACTCAAAGTTTGGAAGTATTTTTTTATTATTATTGGACTCAATGGGAAACAAGTTAGTTAAGTTTATTTTCAATGTTATTTAGGCTTAAAAGAGTGATGAAGGTAAGATATTCCACTCCACTTTCCTATGGTTTCTTATATGATGAATCATGTCCAAATGTTATATTGTATTGATCATTTTTCTTGGGAAATTAGTTATGATGATTTTGAAATTGGGAAGACTCACCAAAATAGTAGAAACTAAGAGAAGGAGGTGGTGGAATATTTCTACTTTCATGTAGATAAAAAAATTGATATGGATATTAGAAGTGAATCCCACCTTTATAATAATATAAATGATTTAAATTTTTAGAAGGGGTTATGGGAATTAACTACCATGCCTCAATCTTGGATGGTCTTTCCATCTTGGAGTATAGGTAGTTTAGAAGGGATCCTAGTGAGGATATTTATAATTTCTTGTAAAATAACCAAGATGTTGAGAGTTGGAGTTTTGATGAGAAAAATCACTATTTATCTCTATTAGAATAGAAGAATATTATGGATCATCATGTAATGTATGAAAGGTGTCGGATAGATGGGTAGGTGAGCTGAAAATACCATAATTTTTTATGGGTCTAGGGAATTGAGATTGAGGATAAGAATATTTTTGGGCTTTCATAGACACTTTTAGTTATATTATGAGCCTAGTGATCTCACTCATCCACTATTTCATTTTATCTAGCTCTATGGTCTAACTCTATTGGGATTGCTTTACTTAAGAAGGTGATTGAATATTGAATTACTTTGTATTTATATCCATGTTTCTTATGAGATCCTTTGTTTTTTAAGAGTTTTTCCTACAATATCAAAACCACTTATCATATTGAAGAGGGTTCTCTATATCACCAATAATCCCTCATAGAAGTATCGAATTTTGTGTTGGTCAGGTATTGGTGTTGTAGACAAGTTGGTATAATCTTTTTAAATAACTCTTTGTGTCCACATATTGATTAATTTTAGAATTAAATAATACCAATGATTCCCTTTAAAATTAATTCAGTTCAAGAATCAGGGAATAAATTCCACAGAAATATTTACTTCATGTCATTCTATGAGTTTATGGAACCAATAGGGAGGTAAAAGAGACATAATTTAACATAGTCGTCCAAGGACAAAGAAAATTATACGTGTTTGACTTGTTCATTTAAAACCCCTTGGGGATTTATTATATAACATACCACTTGAAAATCTTTGTGGGATAGATGAGTATCCTCATTATCTATCAAATTAAAATGTGTTATAAGATGAATCAAACCTGATTTGTGATCAAAGTTAGTATCAATATTAGGAAATTGAATACTAGTAGGTTGGTAATTAATATTTGGGGTAGTGATTTATTTTAGTATTTATTTTAGAGGATTGAGCATCTCTATATAAAATTAATGGGCATATAAGAGGTTAATTTTTTTATTATCCCTAATAGTCCTCCTAAGTTGGAGAAGGGTTTGTTTTTTTAGGGACAAACAAATCTAAGGGATTTTTTGGTATACATCTAAGATCAAAAGAGTAAGAAATTTACTACACAAGAGAGGGTGGATTATAGTTTATAACATAAAACATTCAATTTTCACAAACCTTCTTAAGTATCTTTATCATACAAATATTTTATCTGATTCAATATTTATAAAGGTTTATAATCAATAATATAAACATTACTTATTATGAAAAATGGTAAATAAATGTAAGAATTTTAGTTGACTAAAACAAAAAAGTAACACAATTTTTATCAAAGGCGTCATAAAAACTTACAAAAAAATCCTAAGAAAGTTTACACACTTTAACCTTCATTGTAAAAAAATTATCTAACCAGACTTACGATATCCACAACTTTAACCTATTATAAGGTCTACTTTCCTAGCCTCAAAATCCCTCTGTAACATCCCACATAAATAAAGAATATAACATTTTCATATTTATTAAAATTTATGAATTAAATATTAATTTTACTTCAAAGGGGATACTATGTTCAATGGAGTACCCAATACGCAACAACGAGTGTCTTTGAAATCTTATATTGCACACAATGCTGAGTCATACTAAAAAATAATAATATAATATTATTTTAAATGGTAGTTAAAGTATAGCTGTTGTATTGGAGGTAATGGAAAAAACAAATTACAATATGAATATACATGTTTTTTAAAAGTTTTTACATTTATCCAATAAATTTTAGAGGCTTAAAATAAGAAATAATTTGATTTTAAGCATAAATACTCTAATATTCATTAAAAGGTTGATTTACCACCTTTTGATGATGAACCCTATTTAAATCTAGTTTTGGTCAATTTTATATGTTCTATTTGATAAAATAAAATTATTCTTTAGAATTGGGACATAAAAATTTACTTTGGGTAAATTTTTGGTATTTTTCTGATAAAATTCATTTTTTTAATGAATAGTGACAAATACTGTATTTTAATTCATAATTGAATTTTAATCTAATTTATTTATAAGGTTATATTATCTTTTTAATTGGTTTTAAAGTGTAATTATATTATTTTTTTACTATTTAATATAATTTTGGTCATTGGAAGTAATTTCACTTTGAAATTGGACATAAATAAGTGTCAATCTTTTGATAGTTATTATTTCTTAAAAACATGCTTTTTGTTTTGACAGCGGGAATTTATTTTAAATTAATTTCTAACACTTATGTGTTTTGAATTTGGAAAAATGGATTTCATATTTGGAATCAGCAGGTCCAAATTTTGTAAATAGTTAACTTTTATTTTTAGACAATATGAATATTTACTTCAGTAAATATTTTATTTTCCATGGTTAAAGGGTAAATCTGGTAAATAAGGGTAACAAAATAATATTATAATAATATTAAATT
Source organism: Viscum album (assembly GCA_963277665.1). Taxonomy (NCBI): domain Eukaryota; kingdom Viridiplantae; phylum Streptophyta; class Magnoliopsida; order Santalales; family Viscaceae; genus Viscum; species Viscum album. Next base: position 2,016,180,141 of record OY728157.1, read on the forward strand.
ACCCTAAAATGTGCCCTAATCCTATTTTTTGATACATTTCCAACCATGGGAATCATTGGGTCTATTTTGGGACCCCATGGAGCCACTTGGGAGTGATAATGACACTTTATATTAATTAATTTAAAGTAAAGACAAAAATGACTTAAACATATATCTTTTAATAAATAAATTTTTATATAGGGTTATATAAGCTATCTATTAGACTATAAATATTAATTTAAAATATAAAAATATTTCCTTCATCATTTTATTTTTTTATAATTTTTAGACATCAAATAAATAATATTATTTATGACACAATAATGACGTAGTATTTACCTCATTAATGAATGATTTAAATAAATAAGATTATAAAGATTAAAAAAATATCTAAAAACTATCCAATTCTTTTTGGATGATTTTATTTTGAACATGATTCATATTATATTTGACTTTAATAAGTTTTGGACCTTTAGAAACCGAAAATCATTATATAATAAAATAATATTTTTAAATATTCTTAAAGAGCCCCTCCTCCCCCTTATAAAAATCCCTCAATTCTAACCCATTCCTCACACTTATCAAGCCCCTTGGCTCATCCAAACTCTTCCCAATTAATCTCCCTACATCCCTATCCTCTTATTATAATCCTTAACCTAGGCATAAGGCAATTCAAGTAAACCTTTTGGTTCAAACCAAAGAGAGATACACGATTTAAAGGTAACGTCTTCTCTTAAGTTATTTTGTTTTATTTTACTTCTCCAACCCCCTAAACTCTTTTTATTCCATTATTTTATAACAAAAATAGTATCATAAATATACTAGGTTGTTTTTATGATAACTATTTGAATTATACTTACACACACCTCCATCTAATGGGTAAAGAACATATTGTTTATGTGGACGACAAACTAACGCTTCACGAAACGATGATTGTTCAATATTCTCCTACCACCTATTATGGTGGAAATTCATATGGAACTATATTTATATGTGATATATATTATATTTATATTGTTTCTATTCTTCTGTATTTTTCATTTATACAATACCTTTATGGTTTTCCATAGTGCGTAAATATGATAATTTCATTTGAGGAAGTGCGGACTACCGCCCCCTCAAAGTGATATGACTCGTTCATGCCATATGTGGAACATATAATAGATGGAGTTACTGAAATTATATATGATATTATACTATAATTATAATATATCTATGTATAATTAAGTTTTAATTCCATTAAAATACGAAATATAAATGAAAGTAGTGTTCATGCATACGTACGACTTACTGTCTCCATGAATGGTGCATTTCATTTCTTATCTCCAAATCTTATGTACAATTATAAATACATATATATAATGGATATATATGATATATATTATATCTAAATAATGAATATAATTCTGGAGATAATTTATTTTTGACCACATGAACAACTTGTAATTATAAGAAGTTCATTTTTGACTCAAGTGCCAAATATCGACCAAACGACCATTATTAACTTAAATGATTGCATAATGTCTATAACATGATAATAAGTGATATAAAAGTAATAATAAACTTGAAAAAGGTTCTTAATCAATTAGAAATTAAATTTAGTTTATTATTCAGGAGATTAAAGTGATATTTTTGTTGACTCTTTTTCTGATGTGTAACTTTCAATGAAGTTTCCAAAACCAATTTTAAAATTGTGAGGACGCAATTCCCAAAAGGGGGAAGGATGTAACATCCCAGATAAATAAAGAATATAACATTTTCATATTTATTAAAAATTTTGAAATAAATATTAATTTTACTTTAAAAGGGATGCTATGTTCGATGGCGTACCTGATACGCAACAATGGGTTTCTTTGAAATCTTATGTTGCACACAATGATGAGTCATACTGAAAAATAATAATATAATATTATTTTAAATAGTAGTTAATGCCTAACCATTGTATTGGCAGGAATGAAAAGAAATAAATACAATATTAATATACATGTTTGTTAAATGTTTTTACATTTATCCAATAAATTTTAGAGGCATATAATAATAAAGAATATGATTTTAATCATAAATACTCTAATATTAATTAAAAGGTCAATTTACCACATTTTGATGGTGAACCCTCTTTAAATCTAGTTTTGGTCACTTTTATACATTCTATTTGAAAAAATAAAATTCTTATTTAGAATTGGGACATCAAAATTTACTTTGGGTAATTTTTTGGTATTTTTTTTGATAAAATTCATTTTTTAATGAATAGTGAAAAATATAGTATTTTAATTCAAAACTGCCTTTTAATCTAATTTATTTATAAGGTTATATTATATTTTTAATTGGTTTTAAAGTGTAATTATATTATATTTTTAATATTGAATCCAATTTTGGTCATTTGAAGTAATTTCACTTTGAAATTAGATATAAATAAGTGTCAATCTTTTGATAGTTATTATTTCTTAAAAACACGCTTTTTGTTTTGACATCGGGAATTAATTTTAAATTAATTTCTACCACTTCTGTATTTTGAATTTGGAAAAATATATTCCATATTTGAAATTAGGACATCCAAATTGTGTAAATAGGTAACTTTTAATTTATACATTATGAATATTTACTTCAGTAAGTATTTTATTTACCATGGTTAAAGGGTAAATCTGGTAAATAAGGGTAAAAAAATAATATTATAATAATATTAAATTACCATAACATGTGTATTAATATAATTTTTTGATACATTTACAACCATTGGAATTTTTAGGTCGATTTTGGGACTCCATGGAGCCACATGAGAGTGATAATGACACTTTATATTAATTAATTTAAAGTAAAGACAAAAATGACTTAAACATATATCTTTTAGTAAATAAATTTTTACATAGGGTTATATAAATTATACCTTAAAATATAAATATTAATTTAAAATATAAAAATATTTCCTACATCATGGTATTTTTTTATAATTTTTAGACATCAAATAAATAAAATTATTTATGACACAATAATGATGTAGTGTTTACCTCATTAATGAATGATTTAATTAATAAGATTATAAAGATTAAAAAAATATCCAAAACCTGTCCAATTCTAATAGGATGATTTTATTTATAACATGATTCTTCTTATATTCAACTTTAATAAGTTTTTGGACCTTTATAAACTGAAAATCGTTATATAATAAAATAATATTTTTAAACATTTTTAAAGAGCCCCTCCTCCCCCTTATAAAAATCCCTCACTTCTAACCCATTCCTCACACTTCTCAAGCACCTTGGATCATCCAAAATCTTCCTAATTAATCTCCCTAAATCCCTCTCCTCCTCTTATAAGTCCTCCTTTAGGAATAAGGCAATTCAAGTAAACCTTTTGGTTCAAACCAAAAGGAGATACCTGATTTAAAGGTAACGTCTTCTCTTAAGTTATTTTGTTTTATTTTAATTCTCCAACCCCCTAAACTCTTTTTATTACTTTATTTTATAAAAACACTAGTATCCTCAATATACTAGGTTGTTTTTATGATAATTATTCGAACTACACTTACACACACCTCCATCTAATGGGTAAATAACATATTGTTTCTGTGGACGGAAAACTAACGCCTCATGAAACGATGATTGTTCAATATTCTCCTACCACCTCTTATGGTGTCCATTAAGACAGAACTATATTTATATGTGATATATATTATATTTATATTGTTTCTATTCTTTTTTATTTTTCATTTATAGAATAACTTTATGGTTTTCCATAGTGGGTAAATACAATAACTTCATTTGAGGTAGTGCGGACTACCGCCCCCTCAAAGTGACATGACTCGTTCATGCCATATGTGGAACGTATAAAGAATGGAGTTACTAAAATTATATATGATATTATACTGAAATTATAATATACCTATGTATCATTAATTTTTCATTCCATTAAAATACGAAATAGAAATGAAAGTAGCATTCATGTGTACGTACGGCTTACCGTCTCCATGAATGGTGAATTTCATTTCTTATCTCCAGATGTTATTTACAGTTATAAATACATATATATACTAGATATATATGATATATATGATCTCTAAATCATGAATATAATTCTGGATATAATTTATTTTTGACCACATGAACAACTTGTAATTATCAAAATTTCATTTTTGACTCAAGTGCCAAATATCGACCAAATAACCATTATTAACTTAAATGATTTCATAATGTTTATAACAAGATAATAAGTGATATAAAAGGAATAATAAACTTGAAAAAGGTTATTAAGAAAGTATAAATTAACTTTAGTTTATTATTCATGGGATTAATGAATGAACTGGTCAAGTCAAATACGAGGTAAGGGGTTTCTTATCTCACTTTTAATTCCATGAGATTTCCATTGTTCAGAACTTATTTATTGCATGTGGTGTATTTTTCACTGCAATTTGATATATATTATCATTATTCTATTCATATTCATGGTATTTTGTGATTTATTTAATGGTTATTAACTTTTTTTCATACGACTCGATTGATTACAACATGGTAAGGGGTTTCTTATCTCACTTTTAATTCCGTTATATTTCCATTGTTCACCACTTATTTATTGAATGTGGTGTATTGTGTACTACCATTTGATATATATTATAATAATTCTATTTATATTCATGGTATTATGTGATTCATTTGGTGGTTGTTAACTTTTGGTCATACGACTCGATTGATTACAACGTGGTAAGGGGTTTTCATCTCACTTCTTATTCCCGTGAGATTCCTACTATATTTGCCGTTATTTCCTTTGTGTGGTGTATGTACTACCCATGAAAGTATTCTTTGTGTAATATAATTTAATTTGTGGGTATTTACATATTCTTTGTATAATCCTTCTTTCATGGGGTGTATGTTTCGTAAGTTACCAAATCGGTCAGGGAACCTTTCACCCTCCTCTTTTTAAAAGACTTCTTTTTTTACATCTTATTATGCTAGAATATGTTCTTATATATATCCTTATTTCTGTAAATTTTATGACCAAGTGATGAGATACCCTTTTTTCTCTCATCAACTCATTTTCTGAATTTTAAAGTGACGTTGTTAGGCTGTCCAATTTCTGTATGGGAACTTCTTAACCCAATTTCAATTCTTTGGGTTAAACTTATACTTATTGATTATGTCATGCTATGAATATGTTTGAATTTCCTATGATTGTTTTACAATTAATATCCACTTATATTGGGCGTATTATTATTTGTCACACATAATCATGTCATTGATTTTTCCTTAATCTAAGGATATGATCTTTTCAAGGGACCTTGTCTCAATTTACATTCCATTGAAACTTATTTATTGTTATACACCAATTCACTTTTATATGGTGTATATTCTTCCCTTTGATGTATTATATCCTGAATATCTATATTATCATGATATTATAATCTTTGATTGATGTTATTACTCAATTGTTTTTATTCAAGTGTCTCTCATTTTGTTAAAAACTCTTTAACTAAAATATCATTTTAAATGTTTTAAAGATTTATTCTTCTAAATATTTATCATTAATGTCCATGTTTTAAAAATGGTTTTTAGGATTTATTTTTATGTACATTAAAGTTTTAAAATGTTAATTCCTTTAAAATCTTTAAAGTTTTATGGGACACTTTGATTCAAAAATCTCTTTATTAAATGTTTTAAATGGTTTTGAAAATGGTTTTATAAAGCATTGATTATATCAATATATTTAAATGATATATTGTGATTGAAATATGGAAATGTTATCTTTACTTTATATTTGTTTTATGTTTTATGAATATGTTATGGTTCTTGGGAATTGTTGTGTATACAGGTGGTTTCTTGATAAACCTAGGGCAGGTGAGCCTGAGATAGCTCTCCAATGTATCAGGTAACGTGAAGGAGGTAAACGTTAATGTTTCTTCTAAGATATTTAAGGAATATACTGTGATGGGTATTCCAACGTAACTCCCTATGTAGTTGTGATAGCTACAATGTAAGTATGTTATGTATTCCATAATTTACCTTTATGATTTATGATCTCTGTGTGTTATTCATAAATCATATGATTTCATAAGGTATGTTATGATTGAAAAGTATGGTTTCATTGTTTTGTATTTATTGATGGGTTAATGTTTTCATTACTTATTTTATAAACCTTACTTAGCTTTTTATGCTCATCCCAAGTTTTTGAAATGTTTTCCAGAGGACTTAAATCTGAATAGGGTCAAGGATGGGATTAAGGAAAAGTCATGTTATCTAAAACATGGAACTAGACATGTTTATTTTTAAGAGTTTTTATTTTATGAAAAAATGGATACTGAGTAGTAGTGTCTACATGTAATTTTCAGGTTGATATGTAATAGTTATAGCCTAATTCTCTAAAACTCTAAACCTGAAAAGATCCTCAATGTGAATTATTCATTTAATTTAAGATTTTGTAATGTTTTAAGGTCAGGTCCTTATACCCTCAATCACTAAGATCAGAAAAATATTTGTTTCCCTAACCTCAAGAACCCTTGACCACACCAGATCAAATAAACCTCTATATCTCAAAAATTTGAGATCCCTCAATCAAGACTGATCGGTCAAACAATTAAAAATGAAAAAGTTCTTAAGGTATTTATAGAAAATACTTACATGAATGCCTTAAGAAACAAAACTCTCTAAATATAACAATGATTCACTATCAATGTAACAAGATTTTAGAAAATCTTTACAAAAACTATATATAGGTTGGGTTGTAAAAATCTTCCTCATCACGATTATACAACTCTATTTAAAGACATTTCTCCAATAGTCATATCACGCATTTCTCAAAGTTCATTATAATGACATCATACAAAATCTTCCTTCAATTATAAAGATATACACAACTTCTTTGTCTGATGGTAATTATATTTATACACCAATATTGTGTATTCATATTTCATCCATTAGAATAAATATTATCCATTCAGTGAAATAAATTATCTTTTCCTAATAGGTTTATAGATGCACATCTGGAAAGAATGTCTTGATCCATAAAATGAAGTTTTTCTAATGGTCTTGATATACCTTCATCTATGGAATTTATTATACTTTGAATATTGTGCCTTTATAAATCTACATCCAATTAAGTATGTAATCATTCATATGATGTACAATATGATTGTTCATATAATTATTGAAAAAACTTTATCTGATGGAAACATATTTCTATGTATGGTAAAAATATATTTTATATAAAAAATACATAGAAATAATGGGAAGTATAAAAGTTAGTAAAATATACACCTTTAATAAATTTTGTTATGATTTTCAAAATAAGGTTAGAAAGTGTTGAAATTTATCGTTTTGACTCAATAATATCCCTTTTTTGAAAAGAAAAAACTACAAAATGTTAAGAGAAATATTAAAGTTAAAAACTTAAAATACTTACTCTCCCTATATCATATAATCTCTCACATTTACCTTTCTCCTTTTTATTTATTTCTCCCATTTATTTTAGAGTTTATAATCTTTCTTCCAGACCATTCTTCAAAATCATTAGAATTTCACTCCAAAATTTCTAAAACTTTCCCCCATTTATGATTTTCAAAAAGAAGGATTTATAGGATGTATATTGTGTACCTAAAATGTTTGGGAATGAAATTATATAAGAAAATATATATATACAATGATCCTAAAAATATAAGAAATAAATTTATCCATAAGTATTAGAAATACATTTAACTAATGAAATTAGAAACACCCTTCTAAAAAATGTTAGGAATACCATCCATAAAACATATGCATCCAAAAAAATTTGTTTCAGTTATTACAAAAAAAATCAAAATTTCAAAAAGAGTATCAATTTTATTTTAGAGACTTCATTTTTTCCATTTATTATTAAAATTATTAAACTTTATTACTTTCTCCCAAATTCTCTTCAAGAATAACCAATTTTTATTAATACTTGAGACTTCATCTTCTAATTGTTCTATCTTATTTCCTTTTTTAAATACTTCACCATCTTAATTCATAACAAGGGATTTAAGATTATCATTAATCCTTGTAGTCTCACAAACTTCATCACTCATTATTCTTGAAAACATTGTTATTAATTTTTCTGTTGTTAGTATAACTTGAATCTATCCATCATAAAACTTCAAATATCCTTCAATGTACTTGATCTAGTGGATAAGTTCTTTCAAAATTCATAAATCAGATTGAGATCTTACCTTAAAATCATTGAATTATACCATATTCTAAATGAAAAAATTAACAAGTTGTTTCAAATAACTCATATTTTCTAACAAGTCAATCTTCCCCTGCGTGTAATTACACCTTGTTAAATGTTATGGAAATTTTCCTTAAGTCCAACCAACTAATTAATTACTTTATTGAGGTAATTTATTAACATATACATACCTTTGATAGTATTTATTAAAGGATAGTTTTTTGAATTTGAATAAATGATTGGAACTGAAGGCCTCATTATCCCAGAAGGTCCTCCTTCATCTTTTTTATCAGATCAATCTTTAGAAACTTCCAAGAAATCATCATCACCATCATTAGACAAAGGTTTATTTGATGTTCAAGCTTTTGACTATTGTTCGTTTTCTTCTTAGGAATCTTCCTCATCTTAATTACTCAATGAATCACTCTTTATATATTTAATATAAAAAAAAGTTGAGTATGCAGATGACATTTCCTCAATATCAAGATTCTTTTTTAGTTCTTCCACTACTTCATTTTTTCTCTATAAACTTATCTTTCCTTGAACAAGAGTCAATTATTTTGGGAGAGTGGATTATCTAATCCATTCCATTTTCTTTTTTAATGAGTTCTTGAACATCAGTTTGAATATCATAATTAAGATATTTTTCAACTATAACTCTATTTACTTTTCTTTTATCAATTATAAAAGGTTCAACTAAAATTTGAATTGATTTTCCTTTGGGTTTTTTTGGATAAAGGGTCTTCCAAATGATCAAACATGGAAATTTTACCCATTGTTATAACTTCGATGTTTGATTGAATTTTCTCAATTCCTTTAATGAATTCCTTAGAAAATTTTTGTTGGATTTATTTATCACACTACCTATTATTATTTTCTTCTTCTCAAATATTATAATAAGTTTTCTCTTTAATAGAAAAGGCCTTATCCTTATCCAACACAAAAGATGGATCACCAGGTTTCTCAACTTCCTTCTTTTTCATGAAGGTAACAAAAGCCTCATATGTCATTTTATTTCTCTACTTTCTAAGTATTGGAGGAGATTTTTTAACTTCTCTCCTTTTATCAACTTTTTCTTTGAGTTTTTTCACTTTAACTTTAAACAAAGCTTTGTCTGGTTTTTCAAGAAACATTTTTTGAGAAAAAATATAAACCAACTTCAACTTTTTTATAGTTTCCTCACCAATATAAGAAACTTTTTCCCTCACTACGATTTCTTGGTTTTTTGATATTTTATATTTTCATGAAATTCACCAAAAAATTATTGATGAAGCTTAGAAATAGGATAATTTTCAACTTATTCATCCTATAATTTACTAATTTAATGATGAAAAACATATATTTGTCCAAATTAAATTTTCTCATATTGCAAAAAAAGTTCAGAACATAAACATATTTAACTTTGAGAGTTTTTATATCTCTTTTTCTTGGAATAAGAAAATTATAAACCCAAATTTCTAATATCCATGAATCAAGAGAAATATTGAAGAGTTTTCTGACTTTATTATATGATGTGAAATGAAAAGTTTCATCCTTTTATTTTTTTTAAAGATCCGAGTTTTTCTGGTAGCTTTTAAGTTACTAAATTACATTCTACTTCTAAAGGGGTTTGAACTAAATCAGAAATTTGTTTGATATTCAGTTTATATGAATTTCCAAAATAAAGAAAAGGTTTTAAACTTTAAGCTATATTCACTGAACTCGGAATAAGTATAAAAATTCCTTAATAACTCAGGGTAATGTAAATCAAAATCTTCTTTTTCTACAAAAAGAGATTCCCAAACCTGAAAGATTATGACCGATTTTAGTAGAGAATCATATTTTTCATACTATCTTATTTATATCAATATTTCCTAAACTGTAATTATATATGATAAATCACTGTAAGAATCCATCTTTTTCTGATTGGAAGAATTGAAAAAATAGATGAACCAGAAAATATTGAATGGAGGAGAATATGAAATTCGAGGAATATTTATGGAGAAAAGTAGTTCAGATAGAGTGGTATACCACAACTAATATTTATAGACTAAATTAAACAAATGATTCACCCTCCTCATATACAATGGTTCAGGTTAAAACCCTCTTTGAGATGAATGGTTGATAAAATTCCTCAAAAGATTTTAAAATATTTGAACACTTAAAATTTTATCACTTTTGATATAAGATTGATTGGATAATGATTATTTCCAATGAAACTTAAGATTTTTTAAAAGGTTTAAAAAAATATAAAAGTAATATGAAAAAGTATAATAAAATATTGAAATAACAAAGATTTATAAATTACCTCTCATAGAAAAAATTTAATAACTTTCTAATGAAAGTTTATTAAGTAATAAGATCTTCTTGGATTTTAAAAAAAATAATGAATTTTAGAGGTTTATAAAAAATTTACAAATAAAAATCTCTGAAGAAAACTTTATAAATTTATTTATAATAAAATTTTAGATAAATTTTAACCAAATACAATTTTTAGAAGAAAAAAAATTCGGAAGAAATTTTTGATAAAAAGTTTGTCTGATTTTTTTTAAATTAATTAGTCTAAAAAATTAGAAAAATATTTTCAAAAAAAAAGGTTGTCTGTAAAAATTTTAAAAAATGTTTTTTAGAAAATTTTAATAGATTTTAAAAAAATGAAAACTAAGTAAAATTTTCAAAGCATGGTAAAAAATTTGTCCCTATTTTTCAATGTATTTTTTAGATTAAGGATATAAGAAAATATGAAGTAGATAAATTATCATTTTATATTGAAAATTCCAAAATTTTGTTTAATATATTCAAATCTATCAGAATTTAGGGATTTTGTAAAAATATCCGCATGTTGTTCTTGTGTTCCGATGAATTATAAAAGTATATCTCTTTTTTTATGATCCTAATGAAAATGGTGTCTTATATTTATGTGATTGGATCATGAGTGATGTGGTGGGTTTTTACTTAAAGTTATAGAACTTGTGTAATCACAAAAATTGGAGTTTTACTAAAACTTATACCAAAATCAATGGTAATGTGTTGCATCCATAAAACATGATCACAACAACTTCCAGTTACCACATATTCAACTTCAGCCATGGAAAGTGTTATAGAATTTTGTTTCTTACAAGATTATGAAACTAAATCCCATCCTAATAAATGAAAAGATCCATATATAATTTTGTATCCATTTTACATACAGAAAAATAAATATCTGAAAAATATTAAATCAATTTTTTTTTTCAAAACTATAGATTAGTCCAAGATCCATGGTTCCATTAAGGTAAAAAAAATCATTTTATAGCTTTAAGATGGGACTCTTCTTTATTTTCTTAATATCTTAGACATAATAATATAGAAAACATTAATTCTAGTTGACTAGCTATGAGATATAGTAAAATGCCGATCATTCATCTAAAAAAATTGATCAATTGGTTTCACATATTTATCCGTATTAGTAGTTTTTGAGGTTCTAATAGGAGTACTAATACTTTTTTTATTGTCATATTCAAACTTTTTAAGAATATATTTTATATACTTTTGTTTAAATATAAAATTTACTTCTATTTTTTAGGAAATTTAAAAACTATGGAAAAAAGTTAGTTAACCCATCATGCTCATTTCAAACTCAGATTTCATAGTATCTGTAAAATAATCAGTAAGTGATTTTTGAGTTGATCCAAATATAATTTCATTGACATAAATTTGAAAAATTGTGGAATCTTTAAAAACTTTTTTAATAAAAAGAGTTGGATCAGTAACTCCCTTAATAAATTTTTTTATAACAAAAATTTGGTTAATCTATCATGTTAGAATCTTGTGGATTGTTTGAGCCCATATAGCGCCTTAGTAAGTCTAAAAACATGGTTTATAGATTTTTTATTTTCAAAACCAAGTGTTTGTTTTATATGTACTTCCTACTGAACATATCCATTAAGTAAATAACACTTCACAACCATTTTAAATGGAATGAAATTTAAGAATTTTGTATATGTTAGAAGTATATGAATATATTTAGGTATAGCTACAAGAGCATAATTTTCTTTGTAGTCTATGCATTACTGTTGGTTATAACTATTTGCAAAAATTCTATCTTTATTTCTAACTATTACTCCATTTTCATCAAATTTATTTTAGAAAACCCATTTTACACCAATTACAGGGGACTCTTTAGGTCATTCAACCAAATTAAAAACTTTATTCAATTCAAATTCATTAAGTTCATACTGTATTTCTTTTATCCAATATTCATTACCTAAAGACTCATAAAGAGTCTTATGTTCAAATTATGATAAAAATGAACAATGTTCAATTACATTTCATAAAGAACTTCTAGTTTTAACTGGTTTTCCTATAACACCAATGATATTATCACTAGAATGATTTCTAAGGATTTTATAATTACTTGGTTTTATAAAACACTATTCTTCAACAAAATGTTGAATTTATTCGTGTGGTACAACTTTAGAAAAAAAATCTTCAGTTTTTCTCTCATATGATGAGTTTTCCAACATAGTTTGAAAATCAGTTTTAGAAATAAAATTCAAAGATATAGATTCTGGTAGTTAAAAAAGGACCGGTTTCATTAAATTTTATATGAACTATTTCCTCAATAGTACTTATATTTTTTTAAAAAAAAACTTTATAATCCTTACTTGTTTTAGAATAACCAAGAAAAATTCCATTACCAGATTTTTTGTGTGAATTTGTGTAAATTATCTTTAGTATTCATAATGAATACTTTTCAACCAAAAACTCTTAAGTAAGAATGTTTTGGCTTTCTTAAATTCCATAACTCGTAAGGAGTTTTATTATCAAAATGTCTAAGTAAAATTCAATTTATAGTATAGAACACAGTAATAACTACTTCAGTCCAAAAAATTTTAGCGATTAAGTATTCGCTCAAAATGGTTCTAGTAATATCCTAAAGAGTTATATTTTTCCGTTCAAATACACCATTATTTTGTGGTGTTATAGGAGTTGAGAATTTATGTATTATACCTCTTTTACTGTAAAAAGTTTCAAAATCAAAATTTTCAAATTCACCACCATGATCAATATGAATAGTAACTAAAGGTATATTTTTAACATTTATAACATGGGCTATATTATTTTTAAATTAAAAATAATAATTTTGACTTCTTCCTTAGAAAATAAACTCAAATATGTCTAGTGTGGTCATTAAATAAAACATATATATAGTATTTTCCATCAATACTTCCATTTTATGTGGGGCCAAATAAATCCATGTGCACTAGCTATAAAGCTTTAGAATTTGAAACTTCACTAATATATTTAAAACTTGACTTATGTTGCTTTCCGACTTATCATGGATCACAAACCTTAAAAGTATTAAACCTAAGCTCGGGTAGATCTCTAACAATCCCTTTCTTAGAAAGTTTAGCTAAAGTTATAACAATACAGTGTCCTAACCTTCTATGCCACAACCAAGATTGATCTTACATTACACTAAAGAAATGTATATATTGGCTTCTTAAGTCTTCTAAGTTTAGCGTGTAAACATTCTCATGCCTATCAGCAGAAAGAGTGAATTTTCCTTTTGAACTTTGAAAAGTACATTTATCATTCCTGATGTTCACAAGGTAACCTTCATCACGTAATTGACTTATGATAATGAGATTGTGCTTAAGTCCTACAATAAGGAAAGCATTGTAAATTAAAGCTTTTCTAAGAAGAATAATATTACATATACTATAAATTTCTCCTTAAGCATTATCACCAAAAGTGACTTTTCCACATTTCATATTTATAATCTTCTAAAATAAATTCTTATTACAAGTCATGTGATGGGAACACCCACTATCCATGTACCAAATATTGTTGTTGTTTGAACTTTTATTATTTTCCTAAAAGCAGAAAAGTTGGATTTTTGGAGCCTAGACTTTCTTGGGTCCAACATTGTTAGTAAATAAAACTTTAGGCATCCATATCTGGATAACTTTCCTTTACTATACAGCTATCAATTCATTAGAAAAACATACTTCGTGAAAACCAAAATATTTTACTTTATTCAAAGAACATTTTTTCTTCCAATGTCCACCACTCTGACATTTTGTGCAGAAGGGATCATTTTTCATAAAAAAAATAATTGTTTTGAAAATGAATTTTTTAGTTTGTAAAACCAATTCTAGAAGTATTTCTTATAGGTTTCGACTAACTATACATATTATCAAAATTTTCCTTCCCATAAGTAAAATTTTATAGTAATTTTTCAGACTAAAAATTTTAGAATTTAGTTTAACAACTAAATATTTATTTTCAATATTTGAAGTAGAACTATATCTCTTATCTAATTATTTTTTAAGATCTGAAATCTATTTTGAAAGTTTTCAAATCCTAGAATTTTCCTTGGAAATTTATTCCTTAGAAATTTTATAGTTTTTAGAAACTTTAATATTTTTCATTTCTAACATATTAGAAAATCTATAAAATTCTTCATAGCTCAGTAAATAATAATAATCATCATATGAAGTATATTTTTCTTCTTCCAAAGATGTAGAACTACACTCATCATAGAAATTGGGACAGTTTTCATTTAAAGTTATGTTTGTTAAGGATTAAGTATATACCTTAGCCATGTAACATTGATTAGTCTTTGGAATATCTACATAGAAACCCATAACTTTCTAACTGTCATCACTATTGTTGGAAGGATTTTTATAAGAAGTATCTCCTCAACTTTCACTCCAAGTTTCAGAAGCTTTCAAAAAAATTCCTTTGTACTTATAAAACTTCTTATAATTTCTATCTTTCTTATCATTTTTCTTCAATCTAGGACAATTTGGTCTGATGTGTCATGGTTTTTTTCATTCATTGAAAATCATTTTTGAAGCATCTTTCTTCTCATTTCTCTCTAGAATTTTTCTTATACTTGTATCTAAAATCTTTCTTGCCTATAATCTTGTTCATCCGCTTAGCAAGATTTAAAAGTTCATTTTCACTTTGTTTGGGATAACTACTTTCAGTATCAACTTTTAATTTATTCTTCTTAGAAGATTTAGGATCTTTCTCAGTTGATCTACATTTCTTCACCACTGTAGATATAGAAGAAAATGCTACTCCATTTTTCTTATTTTCTTTTTTAGCATCCCTTTTTAGTCTACCCTCATACTGCATGAGAGTTCCAATTAAATCATATTAACTCAGTTTTGTAAGATGTTTTATATCATCAAGAGATGTTCTTTTAGAATCTCATTAATTGGGCATAATACCAATATCTTTTCCACCAAAATCTCATCAGTTAAGTCCTTAAATCCAAGAGATTGTATACTATTCACATTTTTTATAAATCTTTTATGAATTTTAGCTACAGATTCTCCAGGTAGAAAATCGAAATCTCTATAATCAGTTCTCAATATAGCTCTTCTCGTTTCAATAACTTTGGTAATCCTAAAGTGAGTAACTTTCAATTTCTTCTAGATACTATTAACAGCTTCTCAAGAAGAAATCTGACTAGATATTTCTCATCATAGAACATAATAAGGTATTTCTACATGATAGTTTAGTTGATACTTAATTTTCTCGTCTTTAGAAAAAGTATTAATTTCTTTGTTAGGAATCGTATAATATCTTGTCATCATGAAAAAGTTATCTACTATGGTATTTATAACGAAGGTCTTCATGTGATCCCTCCAATATTCACAATCAGCACCATCAAAAAATGGTGGTCTACTAGGATTTCGATTCTCTGAAGTTCCAGCATTTAAACCAACCATCTTTAAAAAAAGATACCCTTTTCTATAATACACGTTAGTGTAGCAAATTTATAACAAGTATAGATGTAAAAACCATTTCTGATACCAAATGCAAGATCGAAGGAGTAAGAAGATTATGATAAGAGGGGGGTGAATTGTAGTTTATAAAATAAAACATATAAATTTCACCAACGTCCTAAAATAGGTTTATCGGATGAAGATTATGCCTGATTCAAAATTTAGAAATGTTTATAATCAACAATTTTAACTTTCCTTATTATGCATAGCGGAAAATAAATGCAAAACTTGTAGTTACCTAAAACAAGAAAGTAACACAAGTTTTATAATAGGTGTAAGAAAAACTTGAAACTTTCCTAATAAAGTTTCAACACTTCAAGTGTAAAGGAAGTCTCTAACTAGACTTAAGTTATCCAAAACTTTAACATGTTGTAATGTCTGTCTTCCTAACCCCGAAATTCCTTGATCACTAAGATCAAACAAATCTTTATTTCCCTAACCTTGGGAACCCTCGATCACACCAGATCAGATAAACCACTATCTCTCAGAACTCTAAAAGCCCTTGATCCAGATTGATTGGTCAAACAATTACAAACACAAAAGTTCTTAAGGCATTTACATAAAGTCCTCACATGAATGCCTTAAGAAATAAAACTCTATAAATATTACAATGAAGTGTTCTCAATGTAATAAGGTGTTAAAAACTCTTCACAATAACTTTAGGTAACTTGGGTTGCAAAAGATTCCTCCTCACGATCATGCAGCTCTTTATAGACATTTCTCCAACGGTCATATCACACATTTCTCGGAGTTAGAAGCAACAACATTAGACAAACTCTTCCTACAATTGGAAGGATCTACACAACTTCTCTGTTAGATGGTCATCTTCGTATTTCATCCAGTAGAATAAAGAATGTTCGTCCAGTGAAATGAATTTTCTCATCCGATAGATTTATAGATGTAAGTCCGAAGAGCATGTCTACATTCGTCTAATGAAGTTTAGCCGATGCTCTTGATATAACTTCGTCCGATGGACTTTGTTATAAATTGATTATTGGACATTATTAATCTACGTCTGATGAAGCATGTAATCGTTTGTCCGATTACTAAAAAAACTTCATCCGATGGAAACATATTTCTACGTCCAATAAAAACAACTTTTCTACAAAAACATACTTAGAAATCTTGGGAAGTATACAAGTTATTAAAATAGGCACTTTTAAGAAAGTGTGTTGTCATTTTCAAAATAAGGTTAGAAAGTGTCCTTTTGACTCAACAAGACTATGGGGTATTCACACTCACTCGGACAACTTTTTTTGAAATTGAAAATGAAGTTGTTTTCTTTGAAGATTTTTTTCCTTTTTAAATAGAGTGCGATGTTTTTTTTTAGATTTTGTTTTGTTTTTGTTTTGTTTTTTTTTCATTTTTGAAAGACAATCAAGAATAACTAATTCCTTAAAGCATCATTGAAAACATTTCAAAACATTTCATTAAAATAACATCCACTTCGCATGATGATTTTGATGCGTAGACTTTAATTCAAGGTTAAACTAGGGTATTGATCTTAATCAAATATTGTTTTATGGAATGTTCAATAATCCACAAACCCTTGCCTATTTAATGTTCCAATAATCCATAGAATCCACGTGTAAAACTATTAACTTGCAACATATCTAGTTTAACATACACAATGTTAATTCAAAGAATAATAAATGATCATAGCTCTTGATACATTTGTCATCCCAAATTATAACTCATCCCAAAGAGATGATTAATAATCCATTGAAATGGTGAATAATCTAGTTGGGTTTTTTAAGCATGGTTTGGTAAAAGAAAACAAACAGAATAGCCTGACAAGATTGAAACAAACTCAACTCACACACACTTGGAAAGGAAAACACATATTTGAAATGGAATTTAAAGGGCATTAGGAAAAGATTTCCAACTAAATTTAAATTAATTTTAAGAAAACTAAAATTAAACTATATATACTTGCTTGTTCTTGCCAGAATCTCGTGTGCTGAAGTGCCAACATCCTACAGGGAGAAGAGGATTTTTTTCCCCCGGCACCCACACCACACGGCTAACTTCGTCCATCGCTGGCTCTGATTAGGGTTAGGGTTCATCTTGTTGTGAACAATTTCAGGAAGCGGTGAGCCGATGGCGTCCAAGATTTTGGGGGCGGGCAAATCCAAAGGCAAAGGTGGACGGGGATCGAAGTCCTCTTCGGACGACGAATCGGCGTCCAAACGCTTCATGAAATGGAGTACATGGGCTCTGGAGAAAGCGAAGGTCGTCGCTCACTACGGCTTTATCCCGATGGTCATCATAATCGGTATGAATTCAGAGCCAAAACCGCAGCTTTATCAGCTTCTCAGCCCCGTTTGAAGCCGCTGCGCCTTATCTCCGGATCAAGAACATAGCTTATATCCTAAATTTATCTCGCTGCATCATGGGTCGATACTTACCCGTAGAATCAACTTGGTTGGTGCTTTTCTTTTTCGTGTGACATTTTGCTTTAAAATATTCCGAGTTGATTGATCTGGGCATTGTCTTGAAGGAGTTTAATCGAGTTTTATGTTTATGATGGTGTGTAGTAGCCTTACCGGAAACAAATTCATGTTTAGTAAGTTCTTATTCATTACTCTTGCCCACTTTTCTGATTAGATATTTTTTCCTAAAATTACTATTCTTTAGCAAATCCAAGCGTTTTGTTGTCTTTAGATTTAATGTTTTGTTTCCATTTTTTAGCGGTTGGATCGAATGATGCAAGCCATGCTTTTATATAATGGAATGGAATGGAATGGAATGGAATGCATGATAATGCAAAGCATTGCTTCTATATTTATATTTACAACTAGTTCTTAGAGATGTATATTGGATAATGATACTTTGACACAAAAAAGTTCCACCCCATCAACACCTGCATCAAAACCATACAAAATTTATGGAATTTCTTCTCACAATCAATAAATTTTTTTATGGTTTCAATGCAGTTGTCGATGGGGATGTCAACTTTTGGCATCAAAGTATCATTATCCTGCGATATTGACTGTCGTATGAAGCATGGGACGAGGTTGTGAATGAATATAGGAATGTCACATTCTCATTCTCATGCTTTGCTCATTTTGTTCCCACACTTCTGATGGAATTGTTTTGGTGATGATGTTGTTTTTCCCTTTCCCTTTCCCATTTTTAAATTCGGCCATTTCATTTTGTTGGAGCGTACCAAACTTACCATTGCAATTCTCTACCTGCTCATTTCATTTTATCTGTTGCTCCAAGGTTAAGGCTCCAGTTAACAATGATTATTGAAAACTGCTTTATAACGTTCATCACTTGCCATACACAGTTTGAAAAAAATAAGCTGTGTATTGTTCTTTTTTTTGCACTTAAATTATTTAAGAAATTTTCTTAGTTAAGTTACAGTAAAAAAAATTCACAAACAAGGATTCATTTCACATCATTTATTGAAAATTGTTTATAAGCAGTTTGAAAAAACAAGTGGTGTTGGTTCTGTTTGTGAAAAAACACTTTTTAAATTAGAGAAGAAAGTCACTTAAAACGATTTGCAGAATTTTTTTTCCAGTAAGCATTATGGAAACACTTACAAAAAACACTTATCATATGATAAGTGAGTTAAATTGTTTTGAAGCTTAACATTGTCATTCCTATATGATGTCGTGATTATACAGTATTTATTATTGCTGGATGGTTTTGTTTTTTTATTGAAGATGAAATTAGTCCTGCTGGCCTCCTAGAGTACATGTCTAAAAGCTATATGTCGATCTTGCTGGATGTTAAGGCAAAGTTCACAAAAGCAAAGAATCATCCTGAGAGCGTGAACCAGGGTGATTATCAGATTTACCAATTTGATAATATTTATTTTTTCTGCAATTATGTTGTTTTTAAATGGATCTTGTTTTCATATTAGTAGAGGCAATCTTACCTGTCTGAGCATAAAAACCACAACAACATAAAGACAAATATCCACAAGAGAACAAGAGAATCATTCTATTCATCTTTTGTGATCACAATGATTTCTAGCCGGTTCACTACTGATCTCAAGGATTACTCAAATTTCTTTTAAGCCTAATCACTGCAAATAATCAAAGATATACAAGATGGATAAACAACAACCTCATGGTTTTGATTTGGTTAATTGTATCTTCTTCATCCTTGGTAGTCCCAATTAGGTGATTGTGTTGGATTTGTTGTTAGCCTTGCTGTATATCATACCTGGATGTGATTAGAAAGCTTGAGGATTTTGCAAGTAATCAATGATATACAAGATGGATAAACAACAACCTCATGGTTTTGATTTGGTTAATTGTATCTTCTTCATCCTTGGTAGTCCCAATTAGGTGATTGTGTTGGATTTGTTGTTAGCCTTGCTGTATGTCATATCTGGATGTGATTAGAAAGCTTGAGGATTTTGCATTGTGCCAAGGTGCTTCTAGTTACAATAGAGATGCCAGCCGTATTATACCGGGCTGTATGGCCTAGTTTCTACGATGGCATTATGCCGATTAACTTGTCGAGTCTAAGGAAGGATTATTATGAAAGGAACTCAAAACGCCTATCTAGGTATAGCGAATGAGCGCATGCAATATGCATGAAGTTGAGTCAACATATTGCCTGATAGTTGGAGACATTGGCTTATGTGGTAGTCTGAGTTGACAATTTTTGGAAGCTCCCATTGGCAAATAGATTTGACCTATGCTGTCTATAAATTTAGTGGAGTTTGCGTGTAATGAAGATGAAAATAGCGGTGGTGGATACTGGAGCAGGAATTGTAGCGGTGGTGGACACTGTTGCAGAAATGGTAGTGGCGACAACATTGTAGCAAACACTGTAGCAGCCCGAGTATTGTAGTAGCACTATTCACTGGAGGGTTTTCGGGTCAGAAATTTGGGTCTTCAAGGCCATGTAATGAGCTTTCATGTCCACTGGGCCTATGGGTCATGTAATGAGTTTCATGTCCGCTGGGTTTGTGGTGTTTGTGTTTAAATGTAATTGTACCTCCAAACACCTAATATATATATAAGATGAAAATGACAGAGTTGATTTGCATATCTGAAAAGAGAGAGTTGTGATCTCTCTGGAAGGATAAGAGTTGGAGGATAAACTCAACGTGCATTATATTACAAACGATTTGGGAAGAGTAATTACAAAACTACGAAGAACCACCCAAACACACACATGCAGGAAGCCGGGTACAACCACTTTGTCCGGGTACAACCACTTTGTCTCAGACACACTGCCTTTACAAAAGTTTAGGGATAAACTCACTGCTTCCCTCGGAACACTTCGGTTGACCCCCCTGACTCGCTGCCCTGGGTGAAGTCACACTCAGTTTATGGACGTGAAAGTCCCTTCAATGGATAGACATGAAAGTCTGTCTCCTGTTAAGCATGAGACTTTGCTTGCATCGACATCCAGAGTTGATGCTCTTTAACGTTCAATCTTTTTCTCCAGTGCAATAACCAGATGTACTAAGACTTCTTATTCTTCTTCGCCAGAATCACAAATTCTTTTGTGATTATTCAAACACTGAAAAACAACTCACTAGGCATCATTAGAATCAACCCTTCTTCTTCCATGCGTGCATGTGACCATGCATGTGACAATTTAGATATGCTCTTTCTCTTCACTTCTTTACACAAGCGCACCCTCAGCTTAGGATGCTTCTCTTCAAAGTATTCATGTATGCATGTGCATGCATGAATGCATGCACTTCCTCTTCTACTTTCTTGTGTGAAGGTTCAAATGGATATGGTTCCTTTAAGAACACACGCGGCCTCCTTTCTCCTTTGCATAACACTTGATTTAGATATGCTTGGGCTTTAATTGTGTTCTTCAAATCATGCATATGAATGCATGCACTCACTTCCCATCACCATGCACATTCTTCCTTCTCCCTTCCTCAACACACACTGTCCATTTTGATTTGTTTATAGTTATGAGTATGTGATTTTATTCAAACATCAATGTGCACATTTTGGTATGGCATGGTGTTCTTGTTCTCTTCTTACACACTAAGGGTATAGAGCTCTCTTATGCACAAGTGTGCTAGTCTTGTCCACGAATCGGGATGATTCGCGGCCCCTCCTTGCGCAAGGGATGTGCGGGCTTCCTTCGCACAGGAAGTGTGGACCTCCTTCGCGTACCAAGTGGTACATGGTTCTTCTTCTTCATCAAAATAGAGTTGGTTCGTAGGACCTCCTCTTTGCAGAACCAGAACGGTATGTAGTACCGTTTTCTCACGAACCAAGAATGGTTCGCGGGAACTCTCTTCGCGAACCAAGAATGGTTTGCGGCTCCACCTGCTTCGTGTACCCAAGCGGTATGCGGTTCCTCTTCTTCGCGAACGAGAACGGTACGCAGCACGAACCCAAAACGGTTCGCGGATCGTGCATGCCCCTTCTCGAACTTGAAGATCGGTGAAACACTATTTCTTAGAACTGGAGCTCTCGGAAGGATTGGAAGCAGCAACCTCTTCTTGAATCAGTGGGTCTCTTTTTATAAATAGTGATCATATCTTTTCCGCGTCCAAAATCTGCACGATACGCTCTTCAAGATTCTGCCTTGAATAACTGAGATCTTCAGTTCTTTAATATCTTCAAACTTGCGTGGAGATATGCCGCATATCTTGGATGTTTCCTTTTTCAAACTCGCGGTCTTCTCGCTGATTGTTCATGTATTCAAGATGGAAAGTATCACTTTTTGAATCCCTGCTCGAATCCATGTGGCCTTGGCAACTTCCTTTGCCTCGGCCAATCACTTGTTCTTTGTTTCATTCGCATGCATGCAAATGTAATTGCATGCATGTTTTGTAACATCCAGACGATCACCGTGGACTTGAATTGAACTCAATTGATTCTCGGAGTGGTGAGATCGTTGTTCGGCTCGAGCACTAGTTCGCGGGTGCATGCGGGTGTTCGGAGGTTGAAGACAACCTTGGTGGAGGAGATCGGGTGGTGCTCGTTGAATCATACGCGACGCGGGGTTAATGAACGACTCAGATTATATCGCTGGACGTGGGATGCGATGTCCGGTCGAGATCGCGCGCGAGATCAGACAGACGACTTAGATTAGATTGTTCATTAAAATCTTCATCCCACATCGAAACATAGACGTGGAAGAGCCGTAGTTTATCAATCAATCTGTGTAGCCTTAACGCCAGAGTACTCCTCTCAGTGCCGCCCCACATCGGTTCTCCTCGGGCGCGCTCCTAGCGCCCACTATGCATACCTTGGGGCTTTATACACAGCCCCCATGCGCCTCCTACGGGCTGGTCGGGCTGGCTTCCTCGTGGGCGCGGTCGACCCCTGTGGTCCCGCATGAGCCTCGGGTTGAGAATGCATGGCCACTTTCTATCTCAAAACCCATGCATGGCCACCTTGCAATTCCAAGACTCCTCACACCCTCTTCTTCTCCTTTTCTTTTACTTCTTCCAAAGAACACTTAGGATCAGCGCATCAACCATCTAAATTCCATTCTTCATTTCACTTAGGAGAGTTACTTTCTTCATGTTGATCATCATTGACATCCATTGACACCCATTGACAACAAATACAATCTTCATACACAAAGTGGTCCCAACAATCTCCCCATTTGTGTTTGTTGTCAATACTTCAACGTTCTCTAAAATGAGCATGTCAATGTGAAAATGAGAGTCTTCTATATGCTCTCTCCCTTTCACTTTTCAACTTTTATTTCACTTTCTCTCCTTATTGACAAGAAATACAAAGTTTATGGTAGAGAGGGTATCAGTCCATACATAAGCAATTGTGTCATCAATCATTTCACTCTAAGTCTACTTGAGCAATGCTCGATGTAGAAAACAAGAGGATTTGATCTAGACAACAAAACTTGTCTATTATCCCCTGATCATGATACCTCATTATGATGAGAACTCATGTACTTGTCTTCAAGGGTTTTTCCAATTTTCTTATGTCACTGATTGATTTAGTTACTCTCCCTTTGTAAAATAATTTTTATTTTGAGTATCTGAGGATGAGAGATTGAGAAATGACATATCTTTTCCAATGACATGATCTTCAGACAATCTTTAGAGTAATTGAATTTGATACCAACTAAAGTTGATACTAATTGAAATAATAACTATGGTAGCTTCTTTATGTGTCTCCCCCTCAAGGGAACACTTATCAGGTTCTCCCCCTGAGTGTTTGTTTCACCTTCAATTCCCTGTAAGATTAGTACAATACACAAAGTGTTAAGAGAATAAGGTGGATCATCCTTGCTTCTTCAATATGAGCTGAAAGGCTGAGATGATTTTCTCAACCAAGATGCTCCATTTGCTCCACTCCTCACACTTGCACATTTGATCTTTAGTTCTGACTTTGGTTGTGTGGATCTCAATATTTTTGCCATCTCTTTGTGTGTGAGTCTTCTTTCTTCAAGAGCTTTCAAAGCACTAGAATCTCCTAGTGCAACTTTCATCTTCTTGAGGAATTCTTCTTGAGCTGTAATAAATGCACTGCAATTCCTAATAGTGTGACCAACCTTGTTGCACCTCACACACAAGACTTCTCTATCTTCATGTGGAATCTTCTTATTTCCTGTTGCACTAACCTTAACATGTGCATCTCCTTTCATTCTCATTCTTTCCAAATATTCAGGCTAGATAACCAGTATGTCTCTGGGAACAATGGCAGTAAGTTTGGATTTTCCACATGGACTATTCAAAGTGTCATCATTTTTATTAATTCTTTTGGATGTACCACTCTTCAACTTCTTGGATTTTGAATCCAAGGATTTCTCACCTTTCCTACGTGGAGTCTTCTTGGGAGAATTTTCTTCTGCAACAGTCTTTTGCTTTCTTCCCAAGTTAGCTTCTTTCTAATTGGCTTCTGCGATCTTCTGTTCTTATCAGCTCTGGACATATGTTGAGATAAGCATGCTCCATTCTTGTGACCACTCTCATTGCATACACCACATATGTTGTCTAACATTCCAAATCTGTTTGTGGTATACAGATGCTTCTAGATCTGTTGATGTTGCTTTTTCTTCTCTGGTTTTCTCCCTTTTGACATATGTTTTCTCTGTGCTTTTTTGTTTAAAGGATTGTACCAACAATCCAGTGCACAATGCCCAAATCTGTTGCAACACCAACATTGACCCACAAATCTTGTCTTCTTGATATCTTATGTATAAGGTTGTTGGGCCTTCTTCTTAATGTGATGTGCTCTATCAGGGGAACCATCTTCCAGCTTCTTCTTCCTATCCACCATATCCATGGTGGTAGGTTTCTTCTCATCACCTTTCTTCATCCATACTTGTTTATAATTTTTCTTCCAACCTACACTTTTAGTATAAACATGTTTGGAAACAATAGTACAAGTTGGTATGGGTGGTACCTTCACTTTCTCAGCTGCTTGTGATAGATTAATGAGTGAAGTCATGATCTTATCACATGTTGGAGGTATTTCAGCTTTAGAATCCTTCAATGAGTATTGAGTATTAGCATCAACTGTTTCATTCTTTTGTGAAGTCTTAATATGTGTCTTCTCAAGATTGGTCAACTGGACTTCCAATTTTAGACCTTCCATATTGAGGATGATCTTCTGATCTTCAATCATGATCATCTTCTCATCACAAGTCTTTTTTAATCTTTCAACCCCATCTTCATGAAACTAGACTTTGGTTTGTAACGAGTCAAGTTCCTTGAATTTCTTGGAAGTTTCTTCCAAATTTAGAACCTTGACTTCAGTGCTCTTTTTCAGCTCATCTTTAAATGCATGGATCTTTTCTTCTAGAGTCTTATTGACTCCCTCTTTCTCTTCAAAGACTTCAATTTTTCTAGAGAGCTTATAACATTATGACACTTTCTTTTCCAAGACTTCCTCCATATTATCAGCTTCCCTTCCCAGTCGGGTGATCTCAACCTGCATACATTGAAATATTCTACAAATAGCATCAACTCTTTCTTCAGGAATATCATGCAGATAGGTTCTTAATTTCTCATGATCACCTGAAAATGAGATAGAAGTGTCTTCCTTTTCTCTGGTAGAAACCTGAGTCACCTTCTCTTTACTTCCAAAGCATGATATTTCTTCATTATTGGAAGGGAATGGAGAATCAGACACTGCATCTTCTTTGGGCATGAGAGACTTCTTCAACTGCTTCTTCTCTTTTTTTTTCCTGTTCATCATGGTCTTGTTGGGTATAGACTTATGGTCAGAGATAACTGAACTTTCATCAAGATTGTTCATCATTGTTGACTCCGGAAAGAAAAACTCAAATCCTCTTATGAATAGAATCATTGAAGAGTATCCAACATATGTAAACCTCCCTTTGATACCAATTGAAGGACCCTAGGTCACCCTGAGAGGGGGGGAGGGTGAATCAGGGTGTCAACTTTTTCTCCTTTTTATTGGATCTTGTTCCCACGTTGGTAGGAACTTAATTAAACATGTATGATGGATATGTGCAGTAATTCAAACATTCACATGCAGAAGGACAACACGACACTTTTACTTGGTTCACCACTAAGGGCTACGTCCAAGGAGCATACGCCGACAGGTTGTCGGTCGTACCTAATTCCACTATTCTTCACTAGCTTTGGATTACAAGGTTCGGGTACAATCACTCTGCCTCAGACACACTGTCTTTACAAAAGTTCAAGGATAACTCACTGCTTCCCTCGAAACACTTCCGTTGACCCCCTGGCTCACTGCCCTAGGTGAAGTCACACTCAGTTTATGGATGTGAAGGTCCCTTTAATGGATAGACATGAAAGTCTTTGTCTCCTATTCAGCATGAGACTTTGCTTCCATCGAGGTCCAGAGTTGATGCTCTTTAATATTCAATCTTCTCCGGTGCAACAACCAGATGTACTAAGACTTTTTATTCTTCTTCACCAAAATCAAAAATTCTTTTGTGATTATTCAAACACTGAAAAACAACTCACTAGGCATCATCAGAATTAGCCCTTCTTCTTCCATGTGTGCATGTGACCATGCATGTGACAATTTAGATACGCTCACCCTTGATTTAGGATGCTTCTCTTCAAAGTATTCACGTATGCATGTGCATGAATGTATGCATGTGCATGCATGAATGCATGCACTTCCTCTTCTACTTTCTTGTGTGAAGGTCCAAATGGATATGGTTCATTTAAGCACACACGCAGCCTCCTTTATCCTTTGCATAACACTTGATCCAGATATGCTTGGGCTTTAATTGTGTTCTTCTTCAAATCATGCATATAAATGCATGCACTCACTTCCCATCACCATGCACATTCTTCCTTCCCCCTTCCTCAACACACACTGTCCACTTTGATTTGTTTATAGTTATGAGTATGTGATTTTATTCAAACATCAATGTGTGCATTTTGGTATGGCATGGTGTTCTTGTTCTCTTCATACACACCAAGGGTATAGAGCTCTCTTATACACAAGCGTGCTAGTCTCGTCCGCGAACCAGGATGATTCGCAGCCCCTCCTTGCACAAGGGATGCATAGGCTTCCTTCGCACAGGAAGTGCGGGCCTTCTTCGCGTACCAAGTGGTATGTGGTTCTTCTTCTTTGTCAAAATAGAGTTTGTTTGCGGGTCCTCCTCTTCGCAGAACCAGAACGGCACGCAGTACCATTTTCTCACGAACCAAGAATGGTTCGCGGAAACTCTCTTCGCGAACCAAGAATGGTTTGCAGCTCAACCTGCTTCGCGTACCCAAGTGGCACGCTGTTCCTCTTCTTCGTGAACCAGAATGGTACACGGTTCTTCACTTCACGAACCCAAAACGGTTTGTGGATCGTGCATGCCCCTTCTCGAACTTGAAGATCGGTGAAACACTGTTTCTTAGAACTAGATCTCTTAGAAGGATTAGAAGCAGCAACCTCTTCTTGAATCGGTGGGTCTCTTTTTATAAGTAGAGATCAGATCTTTTCTGCGTCCAAAATCCGCACGATACACTCTTCAAGATTCTGCCTTGAATAACCGAGATATTCAGTTCTTTAATATCTTCAAACCTGCGTGGAGAGGATGTTTCCTTTTTCAAACTCGCGGCCTTCTCACTAATCGTTCATGTATTCAAGATGGCATGTATCACTTTTTGAATACGTGCTCAAATCCACGTGGCCTTGGCAACTTCGTTTGCCTCGGCCAATCGCTTGTTCTTCATTTCATTCACATACATGCAAATGTAATTGCATGCATGTCTTCGTAGCATACAGACGATCACTGCGGACTTGAACTGAGCTTAATTGATGCCCAGAGTGGTGAGATCGTCGTTCGGCTCGAGCACTAATTCGCGGGTGCATGCGGGTGTCCGGAGGTTGAAGACAACCTTGGTGGAGGAGATCGGATGGCACTCGTTGAATCATACGCGCCGCGGGGAGAATGAACGACTCAGATTATATCGTTGGATGCGAGATACGATGTGCGGCTGAGATCGTGCGCGGGATCAGACGAACGACTTAGATTAGATTGTTCATTAAAATCTTCATCCCACATCAAAACGGAGACGCGGAAGAATCGTAGATTATCAATCAATCCACGCGGCCTTAGCGCCAGATTACTCCTATCCCCCCTCCGGTGCCGTCCCGCATCAGTTCTCTTCGGGTGCGCTCCTAGCACCCACTCTGCCTCCTCGGGCGTGCTCCTAGCACCCACTATGCGTACCTTGGGGCTTATACACGCCCCCCATGCGCCTCTTGCGGGCTGTCCGGGCTGGCTTTCTCGTGGGCACGGTCGACCCCTGTGGCCCCGCATGAGCCTCAGGTTGAGAATGCATGACCACTTTCTATCTCAAAACCCATGCATGGCCACCTTGCAATTCCAAGACTCCTCACACCCTCTTCTTCTCCTTTTCTTTTACTTATTCCAAAGAACACTTAGGATCAGTGCATCAACCATTTGAATTCCATTCTTCATTTCACTTGGGAGAGTTCCTTTCTTCATGTCGATCATCATTGACATCCATTGACACCCATTGACTATAAATACAATCTTCATACACAAAGTGGTCCCAACAAATTTTAATTCCATGTGAAATGATTTAATATGTTGGCTATGCAGGGTGCGCGACGGTTTTACTCTGTTCAACTAGCATGATGAAGTGTGAGACCAGAGGCTCAAATTTGCAAGGGGGTATACACAATTGGAAGTTAAGGCATGCAGTGGGGGCTGGGGTTTATGTGCAATAAATAAATAATTATAAAAGTATGATGAAAAGTTCTGAGAGATGTCATTTTTTTGGAATCCACTCAAATATCTATATAATGAAGAGTTGTAAAAATTCTAATCAACTTAGTGTTGAGGGAGAATCCTGATCTCGAGATGAAAATTGCTTGTGAAACAATTTGTGAGAAAAAACAATTGATCCGTTGAGTGAACTCTCTAATCCTGAAATCATAGATTAATATTTCCTTGGCACTTTGTCTAATAGTTATACCAAGTCTCTGGAGGTGATCAACCCTTAATGGAAGCTAGGTTAAGTTGACCCAGAGCTCAAGATAAGGATTCTCCAATAATTGAAAGCACCCCAACGGGGGTTGGTCAAACATCTTGAACTTTGATTCGATTTTTAACCAAGTAGTGGAAGACTATACTGACTTAATATTTTATTTGGGGGATTTTTATCTTTATAAACTGTCAATTTTATCTTATCACATGCTTTTTAAAAAGGTTGGTTACAACTGCTAACGACAGTACACACACTACAAAGAAACCAACAAATAAAGCGACTCAGGGACTCGATCCCATGATCGAAAATAAATAAATAAATAAAGTGAAATGACCATGAGCTTCTCTAATGGTTGATTTATCTAGTGGATGATAAACCAACCCTTGACCTTAGAGAATTAACTCCTAGAATCGAGCATGTTTCGAGTTGCAACATTCCACTTGTACTACTGTGTACCTCCTTGATTGGTTTTGCCTCGTCTCTAAACATGAACTACTTTTACTGTAACGACCCAAAGTTTCATTAATGGAAATCCCTCTTGATCTAATTAAATGTCTCTTTATGTTAAATATTTATATAAAATGTCAACTTCTTTGGTTTTATGTTAAGAATTTTGACCGTTGCTAATATAGTCGTTGAACAGTGATCACATGATTAGTATAAATATAGGACTTTAACAAATCCATTTTACTCAGACAAAAGAAGCGATGACCTCATCCAGTAGAATTGCTCCATACGAAGCTCATTTGTCGGAGCTCGGAAAAGAGGTGGCATCTTTGGGCTTCGCTCTTGACCAAGCCCAAGCTGAGCTTCATCATGTCAAGCTCGAACGAGACCGTCTACGGGAAAAATGGAAGTTGATAGAGATTATCACTCAGGCGATGTTATCCGAGTCACCCCAAGAGTCTGTCACCATCGCACACCTTACCCTTAGGTCTTATGCGACTATTTTAAGGGGTTATGTAACAAATCGCTAGTATTATGTTCATGTATATTATTTTTTTGTATATAATAATGAATATACCTTCTTGTCATTATTGACACATTGTAAATAGTTTTTTTAAAGAAAAAATGGTATTTTTTTTAGTTAATATTCAGATAAAAAATATATTTTGATGAATTAATGGATTTTTGATGAATTAATTTTTATTAAATATAAATGATCTTATAATTTTATGAATGCAATTGTAATTTTTATTAAGGTTTGAAAGTCATTTTTGTCAAAACCCATTAATTTTCGATAAATGTCGGTTTTTATTTTAAAAGTGAAAATTAACATATTTAGAAAATTATTTAGATAAAATAAATGTTATTTCTGGAATCGGGATGTTGAAATTATCCAACGGTAAATTTTTCATAATTTTCTGAGACAGACAAATTTTTGGGTAAAAATTAAATACCGTTTAAATATATAATGTGTTTTATGAAATCATAATGACCCAATAGTGATGTAATAAAATACTATAATCTTCATGTTTGACCAATATATGTTTTACCATTAAAATAATGTGATTTTGGGTTTGTTTGACTTATTTTACAAAGCATTAATGGACCCTTCAATACTTATTAAACATCTTGTCTTTTTAAATTATTTTTCACGGGGGTGTGACTCACCTCCACATAAGCAAACCCATTATTTTAAGAAGTTCGGACTTTGGCCTTATAAAATATTGTTTTTCTCTTCCCTTTGCCAAAAACCATGGGCAAAAAACATTAGCTGATATGTGGTTTGGATTAGTTTAACGTAAGGGGTCTCAAACCTAAATAATAAAGAATTCACTCACATTTCCTATATAAACTCATCCAAGCTCTCACTTCCTCCTCACTCAAAGCCTTTGGAGTTCGTCCAACCTCTGTCATACTCTCTCTAGAATCCTCCCAAGGTGCCCCAAGCTCCCAAGAAGTCTCTCTCAAGCCTCTCTCAAACCTTTGGAAGCACACTTCCAAGCAAGAGTTTTCTTCCTTTCACCTTTTTGTCCAATTTTCTTAATATTGTTATGCCCTTTTAATTTCAATTATAAATGATGGGGTATGGTTTCGCACCTCCCACATACTGCCCTCTTATTGTTTGAATGATGGGAGACCCCTTTATCTCTCATTAAATGTCTCCCATGTACACCTATTACTATGCCGAAATTTCGAAAGGAACTTCTCTCTCCTCATTTACATTCAAGCAATACTTTTGTATCATGAATCAAAATTCCATTACAATTGTTGGGACATGTATCTATATGACCCCCTTACTGTCCATTTCATGTAGATATGATGAGACACTCATTTCTCTCTCATCAACCGTTTTTATGAATTCTTATATCACGTCGTTACGCTGTCGAAATTGCACCAATTTTCTAAGCCAATGTCATTGTGTAGTGAATACCATGCTCATTTCTCCATCAAGGGTATTCACATTCATGCACATTTATTAATTATAAAGTTTCATTCCACATTCCTTTGTCGTGGATTAAATGATTATGTTTTATGAATCCATGTTTTATAATCCATGTGGCACGCTTATACATGAATTGAAATGTTTAAGAAGGGTGTGCCCTTATAGCGCTCCAATGCATTGTGTAAAGTATAGTATCATGATACGTCATGTGCAATGAGTGTTGACTCATGCTAATTCAAGTGCAACGAGGGTTTACTCGTGCTTCATGTGCAATGAGGATTTACTCATGCTTCATGTGCAATGAGTCTTGGCTCATGTTAATTCCATGTTAAGTGTTGTTGTCACATTACCATGTTATGATTATCATGCTTTACCATACCTTTATGTCCATATTTCTCTTGTGCTCTATTGATATGAGTATTGTCTAACATATATTGTACTCTTCATGTATTCCATATTTATTCCCTTATTGGGTTTTATAGCTCACCTTTTTCTTATGCATGTCATCAGGTTATCCCATGCAATGCTAAGTACGAGGAAATGTAGTTATCATGTAAATGAAGTTTTCAATAAAGATGTTGTATTTCACGTTTTAAGTCGTTATGTAATGATCTTAAGCCCCAAAGACACTAGACCTCTTGATCTTCAATGTTGTATCAAGTGAATAGTTTATGTAATAAATCACGTTTAAGTTTGTAATAAAAGCAGAGTTGTCATAGTTGGTATCAGAGGATAGGTTTAGATATTTTTGGGATTAGGATTAGAAAACTCCAGTAAAGCCTTAGAGACAAGACTAAGTATAATAAGAACATCTCTAAGTTTTGGTAAGTACTGAGTGAGTGGTTTATCAAGCAAATACATCCCTGTCTGGATACGAGCAGGTAGAGGCGGCTCTGACACAGATGTATCCTAGGGGTAAAACTCAAAAACACTATTTTAAGCTAAACTTGAACGGGAACTGGTGCACGACAACAGACCTTTCTGCACTCTTGGTTACGACACTCTCGGGGATATTTTTTGATAAATTCATAAGCTTAGTATGAACCCTTATTAAGGGAATTTAAAAAAAACGCCACTAAGAATATATGTTAGAAAGTAGATCATGAATAGCCTAGATTGAAGCCTATAGACTCATGAGTTAAGGAAATAAAAGTTTATTTATAAGTCATCAACTTTTGTCTTTGGATTACCCTTTATGTGTTACCCCTAACTTTCCTTTTATTCCAGCCAATGACCGGTAATATGAGGACTCGGGATAAAAACCGATGTAAAGATCAGTGTGATTACTGTACTAATGAGATGCCCAATCCAATGGGAGCGGGAATCACGAACTTTGTCATGTTTCTCTTTCAGCTAACTCAAACTTTGAATAGAAACATGGGTCAAGAGGAACGTCCAAACCCCCCTAAGAAGGAACAAGTCGCTATCGAGAGCTTCATTGGACAAAGGCCTCCTACTTTTAGTGGATCATCCGATCCCACGATCGCTGAACAGTAGATCAACTCCATTGAAAAGATCTTCTCCATCCTTCAATGTTCTGAACAAGAGAAGGTTCTCCTGGCGGCTTATCATATGGAGAGTGAAGCTGATCAATGGTGGACGTTGATCAAAAATACGAAGCCTGAGGAGAAGATCGAGGCGTTGGAATGGAAGGATTTTCGGAAGATGTTTTTTGATAAATATTTTCCGCACACCCTCCGGCTTAAGATGGAAAGGGACTTCCTTTCCCTCAAGAAAAAAGACGAAGAATCTTTTGGAACGTATGAGGCAAACTTCACAAGCCTTGCACGATACGCTTTCGGCTTTGTCGTTACCCCCGAATGCAAAGTTGACCGCTTCTTTAGTGGGCTGAAGCCTAGCCTACGGAAAGCATTAGCGATCTGTGACTTCGACAGCTATGAGGAAATTGTCTGATGTGCCCTCAAGGTCGAAATGGAGATCAGAGAATCACAGAGATATCATGGGGACAAGAAGCATAAAGTGGACTTCAATGATGGCGG
This sequence comes from Viscum album, assembly GCA_963277665.1. Classification (NCBI taxonomy): domain Eukaryota; kingdom Viridiplantae; phylum Streptophyta; class Magnoliopsida; order Santalales; family Viscaceae; genus Viscum; species Viscum album. Next base: position 2,016,213,813 of record OY728157.1, read on the forward strand.
TCCGATGGATAAATCCAATGGTGCTAAGAAGATCCATCACCCCACTTGCCAAAAGTGCGGAAAGAAGCACCCTGGAAATTGCCTCAAGGGGACGAGGAAATGCTTTAGGTGTGGAAGAGAAGGGCACCTAGCTGTTAACTATCGGCAAGAAAGACCCGCGACTACAACAGAGGAGAGGAACACTCCGTTCGAACCTCAACGCATTGTTCATTGCTACAACTGCAAAGAACCGGTGCATTTTGCAAATCAGTTCCCTAATCCAAGGGTTTTCGGAGGCAACCAACAACCTCCAAGGCAGCAAGGAAGAGCTTTTTTCCATCACTTCTGCTGAAGTGAACCCCGACAACGAAGTGGTGACAGGTACGTTATTCATTCAAGAATAGCGAATGTACTTTTTGATTCAAGTTCTACGTATTCTTTTATATCTCGAAAGTTTAGTAGAACAATCCCAGCACCACCACAAATCATGGAAGTGAAGATGTCGGTGAGTACGGCAAATGGGGCAATCATTGCATCCCATGAATATAAGTCTTCCCCTGTTATAATCTGTGGATTAAATTTCCCGGCGAACCTCGTCATACTCCCTCTGGTGGAATTTGATGAAATTCTTGGCATAGATTGACTTTCCTTATATAGAGCCAACATAAATTGTCGGGAAAGGAAAATCACACTTCATATGGAGAATAGACCCATGATTCTTTACAAGTGTAAGGAGGAAGATGAATCTCCTTTAGCTCCATCATCTCAAGCATGGATATTACTGCTCTATGAGCACGCGTATCTGGCTCAGATGATTGAGTCCAAGGAAGAAACCATCCTTGAAGAAATGTCTATTGTGAGAGAATTCGCTGAAGTGTTTCCCGATGAACTGTCTGGTCTTCCTCCTAGAAGAGATGTTGAATTCTCAATTGAACTTATACCAGGGGCTCTACCAATATCCCAGACTCCATATAGAATGGCTGTCGTGGAGCTTGAAGAGCTGAAGAAACAACTACATGAGAATCTGGATAAAGGGTTTATATGCCAAGTGCTTCACCATGGGGTGCACCAGTCCTCTTCATCAAGAAGAAGGATGGGTCAATGCGCCTTTGCATCGATTATCATGAGATCAACAAAATCAAGATAAAGAACAAGTATCCTCTCCCACGAATTGATGACTTGTTCGATCAGCTGCGTGGAGCACAATACTTCTCCAAGGTGGACTTGCGGTCGGGATATTATCAAGTAAGGGTGAAGAAGTAAGATATCCCCAAGACTGTTTTTCGCACAAGATAGAGGCACTATGAATTCATAGTAATGCCTTTCGGACCCACTAATGCTCCAGCAATCTTCATGGACTTTATGAATAGAGTCTTTAGGGATTACCTTGACAAATTTGTGGTAGTTTTTATAGATGATATTCTAATATACTCCAAAACCAAGGAGGATCATGATGACATTTAAGAACTGTACTAGAGACTTTGTGCAAGGAGAAGCTCTATGAAAAGTACAACAAGTGTGAGTTCTGGTTGAAAGAGGTCTCATTCTTGGGCCATATCATCACAAGAAATGAGATATCTATGAATCCCTCCAAAACAAATGCAATTGAGGGATGACCGAGGCCAACATCGGTAACAGATATCCGTAGCTTCTTGGGGTTAGCTAGATATTATCGATGATTTGTGAGAAATTTCTCACGATTGTCCAACCCTCTTACCAAGTTAACTCGAAAGGGAGTAAAGTTTGTTTGGAGTGATGAATGCGAAGAAAGCTTCAAGGAGTTGAAAATGAGGCTTATCACTGCACTCGTGCTCACTTTACCCACAAGTGGGGAACCTTTTGTGATATTCAGTGATGCTTCGAAGAAGGGCTTAGGCTGTGTGCTGATGCAAAATGATAAAGTGATATCTTATGCCTCAAGATAGTTGAAAATCCATGAGCAAAACTAACCAACGAATGATCTGGAGTTGACGGCGGTGATCTTTGCCTTGAAAATCTGGTGACATTATCTCTATGGGGAGAAATGTGAGATATATACTGACCACAAGAGTCTTAAATATATATTCACACAGAAAGAGTTTAATATGCGCCAGAGAAGATGGATAGAGCTCATCAAGGATTATGACTGTTCAATACATTATCACCCTAGGAAAGCGAACAAGGTGGCAGATGCCCTAAGTAGAAAGGACTCAGCGATTCTATCAATGATGAGAATTGAGAAGGATCCAATCTTCTTTGACTTGATGAAGATGGACATGAGAATCATAAAGAAGGGAGCATCATCAATCCTTTCACAAATGATTTCTCAACCGTCTCTTTTGGAAAGGTTAAAGGATACTCAAAAGGATGATGTGAGAATTCAAGAAAAAGTAGAAGCTATCGAAAAAGGGAAATCCTGGGAGTTTAATGTTAATGAAGAAGGAATTGTGAGATTTGGGAAAAGATTATGTGTTCCATCAAGTCCATAGATGAACAAAGAACTTTTGGATGATGCACATAATTCAAATTTCTCTATTCACCCAGGGAGCACAAAGATGTATCGAGATCTCCGAGAAAATTTTTGGTGGGATAATATGAAGAAGGAGATCGTTGTATATACATCAAAGTGCCTGGTGTGCCAGCAAGTGAAGGCAGAAAGGCAGAAGTCTAAGGGGATGATGCAACCATTGTCCATAGCAGAATGGAAATGGGAGAACATCACCATGGACTTTGTCACTGGACTTCCGAGAACATAACAATGCAATCTGGGTTGTGGTGGATCGTCTTACAAAGACTGCACACTTCATTGATATTCGGGAGGATTTCTCATTCGATCAACTGGCATAGATATATATCAGGGAAGTGGTAAGGCTGCATGGAGTGCCACTATCTATTGTGTCTGACAGAGATCCAAGATTCACCTCTAAGTTTTGGAAGAGTCTTCAACATGCTCTGGATACTGAACTGAACTTCAGTACGACCTATCATCCTCAAACTGATGGTCAATCTGAGAAGACTATCTAAACACTTCAGGACATAATGAGAGCATGCTCAATGGACTTTAAAGGAGGATGGAATCAACATATTCCTCTGGTTGAGTTCTCTTATAATAATAGTTTCCACTCGAGCATCCAAATGTCACCTTATGAAGCCTTGTATGGGAAAAGGTGTAGAATAATGGCATGTTGGGATGAGGTCGGTGAACGTAAGTTGCTTGGACTAGAAATGGTCGAAGAAATGGTGGAGAAGGTAAAAACCATTCAAAAGCATATCAAGGCAGCCCAGAGTTGACAAAAGAGTTATGCAGATAACCGTCGACGAGACCTTGAGTTTAAAGTTGGAGACATGGTTTTTCTACGCATATCTCCGTGGAAGAAGGTCATGAAGTTTGGAAAGAAAGAGAAGTTAAGTCCAAGGTACATCGGCCCCTTCGAGATTCTTGATCGTGTCGGGGATGTGGCCTATCGACTAGCACTTCCACCTACCATGACCAAAGTACATGATGTCTTTCATGTATCCCTCTTAAGGAAGTACATACCAGACCCTTCACATGTACTCTCTTCTGAGGTGGTACAGTTGGAGGATGATCTTTCTTATGAGAAGCAACCAGTGAAGATCTTAGATCGTAGAGAAAAAGTTCTACGAAATAAGACAATGCCCCTCCTCAAGGTGTTGTGGAGAAACCACAAGTTTGAAGAAGCAACTTGGGAATCAGAGGAAATGATGAAGCTGAGTTACCCACATCTGTTTTGGTGTGGGAAAATGAAATTTTGAGGGCGAAATTTCTTAAGGGGAGAATATTGTAACGACCCAAAGTTTAATTAATGGAAATCCCTCTTGATCTAATTAAATGTCTCTTTATGTAAAATGTTTATATAAAATGTCAACTTCTTTGGTTTTATGTTAAGAATTTTAACCTTTGCTAATATAGTCGTTGAATAGTGATCACATGATTAGTATAAATATAGGGCTTTAACAAATCCATTTTACTCAGACAAAAGAAGCGATGACCTCATCCAGTAGAATTGCTCCATACGAAGCTCATTTGTCGGAGCTCGGAAAAGAGTTGGTGTCTTTGGGCTTCGCTCTTGACCAAGCCCAAGCTGAGCTTCATCATGTCAAGCTCGAACGAGACCATCTACGGGAAAAGTGGAAGTTGATAGAGATTACCATTCGAGCGATGTTATCCGAGCCACCCCAAGAGTCGGTCACCATCGCACACCTTACCCTTAGGTCTTATACGGCTGTTTTAAGGGGTTATGTAACAAATCGCTAGTACTATGTTCATGTATATTATTTTTTTGTATATAATAATGAATATACCTTCTTGTCATTATTGACACTTTGTAAATAGTTTTTTTAAAGCACAAATAGTATTTTTTAGTTAATATTCAGATAAGAAATCTATTTTGATGAATTACTAGATTTTTGAATTAAATAATAATTTAATAAAATATTATTATTATTACTAAATTAATTTTTATTAAATATAAATGATCTTATAATTTTATGAATGCAATTGTAATTTTTATTAAGGTTTGAAAGCCATTTTTGTCAAAACCCGTGAATTTTCGATAAATGTCGGTTTTTATTTTAAAAGTGAAAATTAACATATTTAGAAAATTATTTAGATAAAATAAATGTTATTTCTAGAATCAAGACATCGAAATTATCCAACGGTGATTTTTTCATAATCTTTTGAGAGTCAAATTTTTGGGTAAAAATTAAATACCGTTTAAATATATAATGTGTTTTATGACATCATAATGACCCAATAGTGATGTAATAAAATACTATAAGCTTTATGTTCGGCCAATATATTTTTTACCATTAAAATAATGTAATTTTGGGTTTGTTTGACTTATTTTACAAAGCATTAATGGACCTCTCAAGACTTATTAAACATCTTGTCTTTTTAAATTATTTTTCATGAGAGTGTGACTCACCTCCACATAAGCAACCCCATTATTTTAAGAAGTTCGGACTTTGGCCTTATAAAATATTGTTTTCCTCTTCCCTTTTCCAAAAACCATGGGAAAAAACCATGAGCTGATTTGTGGTTTGGATTAGTTTAATGTAAGGGGTCCCAAACCTAAATAATAAAGAATTCACTCATCTTTCCTATATAAACTCACCCAAGCTCCTACTTCCTCCTCACTCAAAGCCTTTGGAGTTCGTCCAACCTCTCCCCTACTCTCTATAGAATCCTCCCAAGGTGCCCCAAGCTCCTAAGAAGCCTCTCTCAAGCCTCTTTCAAGCCTTTGGAAGCACACTTCCAAGTAAGGGATTTCTTCCTTTCATCTTTTTGTCCAATTTTCTTAATATTGTTATGCCCTTTTAATTTCAATTATAAATGTTGGGGTATGGTTTCGCACCTCCCCCATACTACCCTCTTATTGTTTTAATGATGGGAGACCCCTTTATCTCTCATTAAATGTCTCTCATGTACACCTGTTACTATGTCGAAATTCCAAAAAGAACTTCTCTCTCCTCATTTACATTCAAGCAATATTTTTGTATCATGAATCTAAATTCCATTACAATTTTTGGGACATGTATCTATATGACCCCCTTACTGTCCATTTCATGTAGATATGATGAGACACCCCTTTCTCTTTCATCAAATATTTTTATGAATTCTTATATCACGTCGTTACGCTGACGAAATTGCACCAATTTTTTAAGCCAGTGCCATTGTGTAGTGAATACCATGCCCATTTCTCCATCAAGGGTATTCACCTTCATGCACATTTACTTATTAATTATAAAGTTTCATTCCATATTCCTTAGTCGTGGAATAAATGATTATGTTTTATGAATCCATGTTTTATTATACATGTGGCACACTTATGCATTAATTGAAATGTTTAAGAAGGGTGCACCCTTATAGCGCTCCAATGCATTGGGTAAAGTATAGTATCATGATACATCATGTGCAATGAGTGTTGACTCATGCTAATTCAAGTGCAACGAGGGTTTACTCGTGCTTCATGTGCAATGAGGATTTACTCATACTTCATGTGCAATGGGCCTTGGCTCATGCTAATTCCATGTTAAGTGTTGTTGTCACATTACCATGTTATGATTATCATGCTTTACCATACCTTTATGTCCATGTTTCTCTTGTGCTCTATTGATATGCCTATTGTCTAACATGTATTGTACACCTCATGTATTCCATGTTTATTCCCTTATTGGGCTTTATAGCTCACCCATTTCTTATGCATGTCCTCAGGTTATCTCATGCAATGCTAAGTATGAGGGAATGTAGTGGTCATGTAAAGGAAGTTTTCAATAAAGATGTTGTATTTCATGTTTTAAGTCGTTATGTAATGATCCTAAGCCCCAAAGACACTAGACCTCTCGATTTTCCATGTTGTATCAAGTGAATAGTTTATGTAATAAATCACGTTTAAGTTTGTAATAAAAGCAGGGTTGTCATAGTTGGTATCAGAGGATAGGTTTAGTTATTTTTGGGATTAGGATTAGAAAACTCCAGTAAAGCCTTAGAGATAAGACTAAGTATAATAAAAACATCCCTAAGTTTTGGTAAGTACTGAGTGAGTGGTTTATCAAGAAAATACATACTTGTCTGGATACGAGCAGGTTGAGGCGGCTCTAGCACAGATGTATCTTAGGAGTAAAACCCGAAAAAACTGCTTTGAACTAGACTCGAACGGGAACTGGTGCACAACAATGGGTCTTGCTGCATTCTTGCTTACGAAACTCCTGGAGGATATGTTTTGATAAATTCACAAGTTTAGTATGAACCCTTATTAAGGGAATTTTAAAAAAATCCCCTAAGAATATATGTTAAAAAGTAGATCATGAAAAGCCTTGATTGAAGCTTATAGACTCATGAGTTAAGGAAATAAAAGTTTATTTATAAGTCATCAAATTTTGTCTTTAGATTACCCTTTATGTGTTACCCCTAACTTTCCTTTTATTCCAGCCAATGGCAGGTAATAGGAGGACTCGGGCTAACAATTGATGTGAAGATCAGTGTGATGACGGTACTAATGAGATGCCCAATCCAATGGGAAAGGGAATCACAAACTTTGTCATGATTCTCTCTCAGCTAACTCAAGCTTTGAATAGAAACACGGGTCAAGAGGAATGTCCAAACCCCCCTAAGAAGGAACAAGTCGATATTAAGAGTTTCATGAGACAAAGACCTCATACTTTTAGTGGATCATCTGATCCCACGATCGCTGAACAATGGATCAACTCCATTGAAAAGATCTTCTTCATCCTTTAATGTTCTGAACAAGAGAAGGTTCTCCTGGCGGATTATCGTATGGAGGGTGAAGCTGATCAATGGTGGACGTTGATCAAAAATACGAAGCATGAGGATGAGATTGAGGCGTTGGAATGAAAGGATTTTCAGAAGATGTTTTTCGATAAATATTTTCCGCGCACCCTCCGGCTTAAGATGGAAAGGGACTTCCTTTCCCTCAAGCAAAAAGACGAAGAATTTGTTGGAGCGTACGAGGCAAACTTCACAAGGCTTGCATGATATGCTTCCAGCTTTGTCGTTACCCCCGAATGCAAAGTTGACCGCTTCTTTGGTGGGCCGAAACCTAGCCTACGAAAAGCATTAGCGATCCGTGACTTCGACAGCTATGAGGAAATTGTCCGATGTGCCCTCAAGGTCGAAATGGAGATTGGGGAATCACAAGGGTATCATGGGGACAAGAAGCGTAAGGTGGACTTTAATGCTGGAGGTCCGATGGATAAATCCAATGGTTCTAAGAAGATCCAGCACCCCACTTGCCAAAAGTGCGGAAAGAAGCACCCTGGAAATTGTCTCAAGGGGATGAGGAAATGCTTTAGGTGTGGAAGAGAAGGGAACCTAGTTGTTAACTGTCGGCAAGAAAGACCCGCGACTGCAACAGAGGAGATGAACTCTCCGTTCGAACCTCAATGTGTTGTTCATTGCTACAACTGCAAAGAACCGGGGCATTTTGCAAATCAGTGCCCTAATCCAAGGGTTTTCAGAGGCAACCAATAACCTCCAAGGCAGCAAGGAAGAGCTTTTTTCATCACTTCTACCGAAGTGAACCCCGACAACGAAGTGGTGACAGGTACTCTAGTTATTCATTAAAGAATAGCGAACGTACTTTTTGATTCAGGTTCTACGCATTCTTTTATATCTCGAAAGTTTAGTAGAACAATCTCAAAACCACCACAAATCATGGAAGTGAAGATGTCAGTGAGTACGGCAAATAGGGCAATCATTGCATCCCATGAATATAAGTCCTCCCCTGTTATAATATGTGGATTGAATTTCCCGGCGAACCTCGTCATACTCTCTCTGGTGGAATTTGATGCAATTCTTGGCATGGATTGGTTTTCCTTATATAGAGCCAATATAAATTGTCAGGAAAGGGAAATCACACTCCATATGGAGAATCGACCCCTGATTCTTTACAAGTGTAAGGAGGAAGATGAATCTCCTTTAGCTGCATCATCTCAAGAATAGATATTACTGCCCTATGATCACACGTATCTGGATCAGATGATTGAGTCCAAGGAAGAAACCATCCTTGAAGAAATGTCTATTGTGAGGGAATTCGCTGAAGTGTTTCCTGAGGAACTGTCTGATCTTCCTCCTAGAAGAGATGTTGAATTCTCAATTGAACTTATACTAGGGGCTCTACCAATATCCAAGACTCCATATAGAATGGATGTCGTGGAGCTTGAAGATTTGAAGAAACAACTACATGAGAATCTAGATAAATTGTTTATACGCCAAAGTGCTTCGCCATGGGGTGCACCAGTCCTCTTCGTCAAGAAAAAGGATGGGTCAATGCACCTTTGCATCGATTATCGTGAGCTCAACAAAACCACGATAAATAACAAGTATCCTCTCCCACGAATTGATGACTTGTTCGATCAGCTGCGTGGAGCACAATACTTCTCCAAGGTGGACTTGCGGTCGGGATATTATCAAGTAAGGGTGAAGAAGGAAGATATCACCAAGACTGATTTTCGCACAAGATACAGGCACTATGAATTCATAGTAATGCCTTTCGGACTCACTAATGCTCCAGCAATATTCATGGACTTGATGAATAGAGTCTTTAGAGATTACCTTGACAAATTTGTGGTAGTCTTTATAGATGATATTCCAATATACTCCAAAACCAAGGAGGATCATGATGAGCATTTAAGAACTGTACTAGAGACTTTGCACAAGGAGAAACTCTATGCAAAGTACAACAAGTGTGAGTTCTGGTTGAAAGAGGTCTCATTCTTGGGCCATATCATCACAAGCAATGAGATATCTATGGATCCCTCCAAAACAGATGCAATTGAGGGATAGCTGAGGCCAACATCGGTAACAGATATCCGTAGCTTCTTGGGGTTAGCTGGATATTATCGACGATTTGTGAGAAATTTCTCACGATTGTCCAACCATCTTACAAAGATAACTCGAAAGGGAGTAAAGTTTTCTTGGAGTGATGAATGTGAAGAAAGCTTCAAGGAGCTGAAAAGGAGGCTTATCATTGCGCCCGTGCTCACTTTACCCACAAGTGGGGAACCTTTTGTGATATTCAGTGATGCTTCGAAGAAGGGCGTAGGTTGTGTGCTGATGCAGAATGATAAAGTGATATCCTATGCCTCAAGACAGTTGAAAATACATGAGTGAAACTATCCAACGCATGATCTGGAGTTAGCGGCGGTGATCTTTGCCTTGAAAATCTGGTGGCATTATCTCTATGGGGAGAAATGTGAGATATATACTGACCACAAGAGTTTTAAATATATATTCACACAGAAAGAGCTTAATATGCGCTAGAGAAGATGGATAGAGATCATCAAGGATTATGATTGTTCAATACATTACCACCCTGGGAAAGCGAACAAGGTGGAAGATTCCCTAAGTAGAAAGGACTTAGAGATTTTATCAATGATGAGAATTGAGAAGGATCCAATCTTCTTAGACTTGATGAAGATGGACATGAGAATCATAAAGAAGGGAACATCATCAATCCTTTCACAAATGATTGCTCAACTGTCTCTTTTGGAAAAGTTAAAGGATGCTCAAAAGGATGATGTAAGAATTCAGGAAAAAGTAGGAGCTATCGAAAAAGGGAACTCCTTGGAGTTTAATGTTAATGAAGAAGGAATTGTGTGATTTGGAAAAAGACTATGTGTTCCATCAAATCTAGAACTGAAGAAGGAACTTTTGGATGATGCATATAGTTTAAATTTCTCTATTCACCCAGGGAACACAAAGATGTATCGAGATCTCTGAGAAAATATTTTGTGGGATAATATGAATAAGGAGATCGTTGTATATACATCAAAGTGCCTGGTGTTCCAGAAAGTGAAGGCATAAGTCTAAGGGGATGATGCAACCATTGCCCATACCAGAATGGAAATGAGAGAACATCACCATGAACTTTGTCACTGGACTTCTGAGGACATCCAAAGGCAACAATGCAATCTGGGTTGTGGTGGATCGTCTTACAAAGACTGCACACTTCATTGATATTTGGGAGGATTTCTCATTGGATCAACTCACACAGATATATATCAGGGAAGTGGTAAGGCTGTATGGAGTGCCACTATCTATTATGTCTGATCAAGATCCAAGATTCACCTCTAAGTTTTGGAAGAGTCTTCAACATGCCTGGATACTGAACTGAACTTCAGTACGGCCTATCATCCTCAAATTGATGGTCAATCCGAGCGGACTATCCAAACACTTGAGGACATGTTGAGAGCATGCTCAATGGACTTTAAAGGAGGATGAGATCAACATCTTCCTCTGGTTGAGTTCTCTTATAATAATAGTTTCCACTCGAGCATCCAAATGACACCTTATGAAGCCCTGTATGAGAAAATGTGCAGAACACCGATGTGTTGGGATGAGGTCGGTGAACGTAAGTTTCTTGGACCAGAAATGGTCGAAGAAATGGTGGAGAAGGTGAAAACCATTCAAAAGCATATCAAGGCAGCCTAGAGTCGACAGAAGAGTTATGTAGATAACTGTCGATGAGACCTTGAGTTTAAAGTTGGAGACATGGCTTCTCTACGCATATCTTTGTGGAAGAAGGTCATGAGGTTTGTAAAGAAAGGGAAATTAAGTCCATGGTACATCGTTCCCTTCGAGATTCTTGATCGTGTCGGGGTTGTGGTCTATCGACTAGCACTTCCACCTACCATGGCCAAAGTACATGATGTCTTTCATGTATCACTCTTAAGGAAGTACATACCAGACCCTTCACATGTACTCTCTTCTGAGGTGGTACAGTTGGAGGATGTTCTTTCTTATGAGGAGAAACCAGTGAAGATCTTAGATCATAGAGAAAAAGTTCTACCAAATATGACAATGCCCCTCGTCAAGGTGTTGTGGCGAAACCACAAGTTTGAAGAAGCGACTTGGGAATCATAGGAAATGATGAAGCTGAGTTACCCATATCTGTTTTAGTGTGGAAAAGGAAATTTCGAGGGCGAAATTTCTTAAGGGGAGAATATTGTAACGACCCAAAGTTTCATTAATGGAAATCCCTCTTGATCTAATTAAATGTCTCTTTATATAAAATGTTTATATAAAATGTCAACTTCTTTGGTTTTATGTTAAGAATTTTGACCGTTTCTAATATATCCATTGAACAGTGATCACATGATTAGTATAAATATAAGGCTTTAACAAATCCATTTTACTCAGACAAAAGAAGCGATGACCTCATCCAGTAGAATTGCTCCATACGAAGCCCATTTTTCGGAGCTCAGAAAAGAGGTGGCGTCTTTGGGTTTTGCTCTTGACCAAGCTCAAGCTGAGCTTCATCATGTCAAGCTCGAACGAGACCGTCTACGGGAAAAGTGGAAGTTGATAGAGATTACCACTTGAGCGATGTTATCCGAGCCACCCCAAGAGTCTGTCACCATCGCACACCTTACCCTTAGGTCTTATGCAGCTGTTTTAAGGGGTTATGTAACAAATCGCTAGTACTATGGTCATGTATATTTTTTTGTATATAATAATGATATACCTTCTTGTCATTATTGACACTTTGTAAATAGTTTTTTTAAAGCACAAATAGTATTTTTTTTAGTTAATATTCAGATAATAAATCTATTTTGATGAATTACTGTATTTTTGAATTAAATAATACTTTAATAAAATATTATTATTATTATTAAATTAATTTTTATTAAATATAAATGATCTTATAATTTTATGAATGCAATTGTAATTTTTATTAAGGTTTGAAAGCCATTTTTGTCAAAACCCATGAATTTTCAATAAATGTCGGTTTTTATTTTAAAAGTGAAAATTAACATATTTAGAAAATTATTTAGATAAAATAAATGTTATTTCTGGAATCAGGACGTTGAAATTATCCAACGGTGAATTTTTCATAATTTTCTGAGACAATCAAATTTTTGGTCAAAAATTAAATACCGTTTAAATATATAATGTGTTTTATGACATCATAATGACCCAATAGTGATGCAATAAAATACTATAAGTTTTATGTTCGGCCAATATATGTTTTACCATTAAAATAATGTGATTTTTGGGTTTGTTTGACTTATTTTACAAAGCATTAATGGACCCCTTAAGACTTATTAAACATCTTGTCTTTTTAAATTATTTTCCATGGGAGTGTGACTCACCTCCACATAAGCAACCCCATTATTTTAAGAAGTTTAGATTTTGGCCTTATAAAATATTTTTTTCCACTTCCCTTTGCCAAAAACAATGGGCAAAAACCATGAGCTGATTTGTGGTTTGGATTAGTTTAATGTAAGGGGTTACAACCCTAAATAACAAAGAATTCACTCACCTTTCCTATATAAACCCACCCAAGCTCCCACTTCCTCCTCACTCAAAGTCTTTGGAGTTCATCCAACCTCTGCCCTACTCTCTCTAGAATCCTCCCAAGGTGCCCCAAGCTCTTAAGAAGCCTCTCTCAAGCCTCTCTCAAACCTTTGGAAGCACACTTCCAAGTAAGGGTTTTCTTCCTTTCACCTTTTTGTCCAATTTTCTTAATATTGTTATGCCCTTTTAATTTCAATTATAAATGATGGGGTATGGTTTCGTACCTCACCCATATTTCCCTCTTATTTTTTGAATGATGGGAGACCCCTTTATCTCTCATTAAATGCCTCCCATGTACACCTGTTACTATGTCGAAATTCCGAAAGGAACTTCTCTCTCCTCATTTACATTCAAGCAATACTTTTGTATCATGAATCAAAATTCCATTACAATTGTTGGGACATGTATCTATATGACCCAGTTACTGTCCATTTCATGTAGATATGACGAGACACCCCTTTCTCTTTCATAAACTGTTTTTATGAATTCTCATATCACGTCGTTACGCTGCCGAAATTGCACAAATTTTTTAAGCCAGTGCCATTGTGTAGTGAATACCATGCTCATTTATCCATCAAGGGTATTCACCTTCATGCACATTTACTTATTAATTATAAAGTTTCATTCCACATTACTTAGTCATGGAATAAATGATTATGTTTTATGAATCCATGTTTTATGATCCATGTGGCACACTTATGCATGAATTGAAATGTTTAAGAAGGGTGCACCCTTATAACGCTCCAATGCATTGGGTAAAGTATAGTATCATGATACGTCATGTGCAATGAGTGTTGACTCATGCTAATTCAAGTGCAACGAGGGTTTACTCATGCTTCATGTGCAATGAGGATTTACTCATACTTCATGTGCAATGGGAATTGGCTCATGCTAATTCCATGTTAAGTGTTGTTGCCACATTACCATGTTATGATTATCATGATTTACCATACCTTTATGTCCATGTTTCTTTTGTGCTCTATTGATATGCCTATTGTCTAATATATATTTTACTCCTCATGTATTCCATGTTTATTCCCTTACTGGACTTTATAGCTCACCATTTTCTTATGCATGTCCTCAGGTTATCCCATGCAATGCTAAGTACAAGGGAATGTAGTGGTCATGTAAAGGAAGTTTTCAATAAAGATGTTGTATTTCATGTTTTAAGTCGTTATGTAATGATCCTAATCCCCAAAGACACTAGACCTCTCGATATTCCATGTTGTATCAAGTGAATAGTTTATGTAATAAATCACGTTTAAGTTTGTAATAAAAGCAGGGTTGTTATATTTACTCAGTCAAGAGCTCCACCCATTACATAATTTTACTCACTCATGTGAGGGGAACCAACAAATTTGTTAATGAGGTTCCACATAAAAGAAATTGTGGGCATGTAGGCCCTTACATAATGAGAGGAGAGGAATTACTCGAAGACCATTATTTAATTTAATAAATTATTTCAAAAACTGTGCAATAATTAATTAAATAAACCAATCACATACACAATCTGGTCAAATCTTATGGTCATCCACATACATGCAACAAATACACAAAAGTACACTAGCCAACATTCACTTCAATTTGTTCTTTATTATCAAGATAACCACACTTGAATTAATTCAATTAATTAATCAATTTTCTTCATCTTAATGATCATTTGAAGTCTCTTGGAGATACTCATCATAAATTCAATATGAAAAATAAACAACTTTGCTAGTAATTACAGATAACTCTTTGAAATTAATTGTGCATTTATTAATTCTGTAAACCTTATTACATCGTCAACACATCTAATGTGAACATTGTAATTAGGTTTTTAATGCTGCAATCAATTATTGTTTATGTATTTAATTTTTTTCTTTGCTAAGAGACTACATGATGTGTGTTAACGAGCTACACGTTGTGTTCTTCGCTTGTCGTGTAATCGGGATAAATGCCTAGGGATTCGACGCGTATCTTGGTCAGTTTACACGGTGTGTACTAATGAGATACACATTGTGTGTTCCGCCTGTCGTGTGTCCATGTAACCCGTCGATTGACTTGGATTGTTCTTCAGACATGATGTTTAATGAGTCGCACGACGTGTATGTCAACTACTCGTCATGTATCTCATTAATGATACAAGTTGTCAGTCTCACGCAATGTTATTTCGCGTATTTGACTACACAGTTAACGTGAATTTCTCCACTAAACTGTGTAGACTACACGACGTGCACGGCAATTACATGTCGTGTGGTTCAACTTACTGTTTGTTAGGTTGGTCCGCTCAACATGCAGTTTGCATTAAATGCTCTGCATGTCATTACTGTTTGACGCATTGTGTTTCCCGCGACACGTCCAGGTGCAGTGAACTTTGGTACATGATATATACTTTCAGTCACACGCCGTGTCTACCGGTTAGAATGTCCAACACCTCCTGATGACATATCTGGTAATTCTGCATTTGTTCTTAATCTTTTTAAGATGATAGAAACTTGAACGGAGAGAATTAATATGTCGAAAACATGATAATTAAACTTCATATTAAATAAGGAATAAACTAGAAGCGGAAAACTAACAATAATTGCGTATAATTGATCAACATATAATAAATAATTATAAATTATTATGTGACCCCTCTAATACAACTTGATGGTTCGAGGGTGCAGGGGAAGCGATTAGGCTCGTGCCCAATAAAATTTGTATGTTAACATTTTCTGGTTTCTCTCCAGAACTAGATAAAATGTGTTCCCAAAATCCATAAAGATTTGATCTTTTCACATATAATTTATAATTAATTTATTTAATTAAAGAATTACCCTTCACTAATTTTTTTCTTCATCGATGAATCAGTTGGCCACTCTTGTCATACCATCGTTGCATTAGAGGAATCAAGTGTAAATTCCTTCTAGCGGTGATCCACACATGTCCCGTGAATCGTTGATCATCGTCATAGAATTCTTTAGGTGCCAGCGTAGATAAATTTATCGCTTGCGATGGTCGATGCTGATCAAAACTGAATCCTTCAAGGGAGAAGGAATTCGCTCTGGTGGAGGAGGAGAATTGATATGCATTCTTCAAAGCATTCTAGGGTGGGAGAACTCTAGGGTTTGAGAGCATTCTCTTTAGAACTCGTTGTGCACAACGAAAGAATGTGGCTTTAGGGCTTACACAAAATGCCATAATCGGGTTTATATAGTACTAGGGTTAGGAAATAAATAATTTTACAAGAGCCCTTATTATTATTTTTAATTCCCAGTGAACCTCATTTCTAAATAATAATAAGAATAATATTATTTACTTAACATGAGCTAAACTCGCGGATAAAATAAATATTATTTTTCTTGGATAAATAAATTAAAATTTATTCAAGTAATATTTAATATGATATTTCTCACTGAACCATTAAACTCGGTTTGTAAATCCTCTTCAATATTTATTGGTTATTGAATAATGACTATTTATTTAATTAAATGGATATTACTGCATTATTTGTCAATAAATATATAAATATTATATTCATTGAAACTAGTGAATGAATATTTATTAAATATTCACCTAACTACATAAATAAATATCTTGTTATCTTGTGAATAAACCAGAATAAAGAAATATTTTATATTCACGTAATTAAATATATATTTTATTACATTATAAATAAACTAGAATTAATAAATATTTTATATTCACGTAATTAAATAAATTTTATATGGTGAATAAATATTTATTACATATTACTCATATATCTTCTCTTGAATAACTTAAGATTAAATATTTGTGATCAAATCAATATGAATAATTATTGAATCATGTATGAGAATAATATTTATGCAACATGTTAAATTCATATAGAATTTAACTGAGGTCATCAATATATTTTGTGTGTAATCCTTTAGGCCTCTTTCTCAGTGACATTATCCTATACTGTCTAAAGTCAAAGTTTATCATTTAACAACATGTCAAAACACTTATAGAGAAAAAAGTTAATGTCGCAATGACATGCAACCTCCTACGAACGTACACTGTGTAATATCTCTCTTTATCTCAATATTTCCAATCAAGCTATTTGCATGCTAGTATCATCAACTTTTATGCTCATTGTCTCTTTCTTTGACTTTTCTGGAAATGAACTTGTCGACAACACCATCATGACCATGAGCTTAATCAAGCAGTTTAATTCCAATCAAAGGGTCTGAGATATCTATGTTTGTTAAAGAACAGAATGGACAAATCATTTTTCTCATTATTCATTAATACAACATCACTCGTGACAGACCCAACATATCTTACTTCATCGCGTGCATATGTCGTCACAGTTTTTATCAATACATCAAAGTACGTGACTTATGACATGCATTGATAATATTTTAAAGTCTAAAGGTCATTACACACCTGTAGATAGGAATACCCAATGCCGCATATAAATGTGGATTTTCTATTGGTGGGTTATGTTCTCATAATCCATTACACTGGAGATTACCAAGGGAGTACACCATGAGAAAGTGTCTCAAAGTCTTATGAGTCTTTGTCCCCAATAGCCTGTATCATTTGTGTCTCATCAAATGATATTATCCAGCTATATAACTTATATTTAAGAATATTTTCGTGACACTTCTAGGTTCTCATCATTGTAGAGAACTATTATGAACTTTTAGTGACACAAGTATGCATAGGACACTATCATATACTATGTCACGTAGAAGAAAAATCATGACATTTAAAAGTCATGTGGTGTTGAAGGGAGAGTTTGAAAAATTCAAACTCCAAATCTTTCTCCTCCGGAATTGGGTTAAATCTCAACAATTTCCCCCTTCAGACCATCAAAGGAGATGAATTCCAAAAAATTCAGCTGGAAAGCAAGCTGGTTGGTTTCGCACCAACCATCAACCTCTATAGAAAATATCATGATACCCTTTTGCAACTCTGAAAAAAATATGAAAGCTCCTTCTGCAAAAGAAATCTAAATGTAGAAGTATTTTTCATACCTGTGTTTGCATTGTCCCGCTGAACAAGATTGGAAGCAACAACACTCGGCTCCCCCATAATTGTGATCATTACATAATCTGGAGCACCTGTAAGAATTAATTTCTCTCTCTACTCAACATCTTCTAAGTAGTCTGAAACTCTCATCACATCACCTCAATCTTTGATTTTAATTCTTTCTTCACTAGTGACACTCTCTTAGAAAAAAAATTAGGTGTTAGACTTGAAACACCTGACTTGACTTGATTTGGTTTCCAAACCTTCTTCGTCTTAGTCGATGGTCTTCGACTCATGCGTGATGATCGCCTATGCCACAAATATGATGAAGTCCTCTTCACAACTACATTGTCACATCATCACACACCTTTACATCTTCCTTGTAAAGCGTTTCATCTGTTTCGCCTCATGCATATACCATCAATCCTCTGGATAATGTCCATCTTCCATTGCCAAACAAACTCTTGAATCCATTATTATCAAGAGCAGAAGCAGATAACAGATTGTCGTGTTTACCTAGCACATGCCACACATCCCTCAATGTCAGCGTACAACCTACATTCGTAGTGATACAAATATCACCAATACCAACATCATCAGCAGAATCACCATTTCTCGTCTTCAATATACCAAATTCACCTTATTCATATGAAGAAAATAATTGCCTCAATGGTGTAATATGATGCGATGATGTTGCACCAACCACCCATTCGATGTACAAATCTTACCTGTGACAACCAACGCCAACTGAAAGTAAATCACCATCTCCCTGTATAAGACTTATGTCAGTATCCTCAAAATTGGTGTCATGCGCCTTCTTTTCATCAAGTTTTTTCAATGCATAGCAGTTTCTCTGTAGGTGACCCTATTTGTCACAAAAGAAGCACTTGACTTTCTTCTTGTCTTCGCTTGACCTCTCTAATTACCACGTCCATCTGTCATAGCCAGAATACCACTATTACCTGAAGATTCACCATCATTGGTCTTTCATCGGGTCTCCATCAACAATGATGAAATCACATCATCCAACTTGAGAGTGTCTTTCCTGAATAGCAAAGTGGTGACAATATTATCATATGAACTAGGTAACAAACTTAAGAGAAGCAAAACTTTGTCTTCTTCCATTTTAACAGGTACCACATTACCTTTATCATTGATCTTGACCGCCACCGAAGACAACTCCATCAGAATCTTGGTGAACTCGTATAAATGGTTACCTAAATCTCCATTCTCTGGCATTCGTAAATGATATAATCGTTTTTTTAGATATAAATGATTTGTGAGAGATTTCGATTTATATATGATTTCAAGCTTCAGCTAGATCCCCTCTGGATCTGTCAGATTCATCACTTCCCGCAAAGTATTATAAGCCAAATACATCTGAATCATGATTGTCACTAACTCTCTCAAATTTTGCCAATCATCGTTGTTCATCATCTCCAATTTAGCTGATTTTTTCTTCAGCATCTTCACTTTCTTCTCATGGACCAAAATATTTTTAAATTTTTGACGCTATAGAGTAAAATCATTTTGCCCGTTGAACAGTTCGATGTGGGCAGAAACCCCATGACGTGAATCACCCATATCCAATCAGCAAGAAACACGGATAACCTGCCTCTAATACTAGTTGTTGGGGAAGAAGCAGATATGTTCCAGAATAAAAACTCAGTTGCAACAAATAAATTGTGAGAATTTCCAATGAAAATGGAGTGCATAAATAAAAGTAGAAAATAAATGGGGTCATAGAAATTTAACATGGAAAAACTCTTCAATGCGGAGGATTAAAAAACCACTAGGAAATTCCAAAAAACCCACTATAAATCATAGAGTACAAAAATCCAAGTAGAAGCTCGAAACTTGAATTGAAAATATAGCATAGAAAACCTATGTGAAAATCCACACCCTGATACGCCTTCATCGCCTATCTGATAATCATCGCACAACAAGACATCACCCTTCAAAGATCAAAACCACACATGTGGTGTCATTGTAACACCTCAAATAAATCACTGCACAACCTGATTTGCCCGCTACACGGTGCTGCTCACGCCCAAAGTCACCCATGTATTTACTGCACACCATGTATCTGCTCCTTTTTTTCTCACCTTTGTAGCACCTCTATGACTCCCTTTTTATAAGCAAAGGCTTCCCTAAAAATGTACACATCATTCAAAATACAAATCCATGGGATAAGAAAAATATCCCCTCATTTAAAAGTCATGTGGTGTTTGAGGGAGAGTTTGAAAAATTCAAACTCCAAATCTTTCTCCTCCAAAATCGGGCTGAACCTCAACACATACCACTTGGAACTCTTTGAGGGGGATATGAGGATCCTCACCGGCTAGCCTATGAAAATGAGTTAGAAGATGAATCAAACCTGATTTTTGATTGAAGTTAGCCACGCTATTGAGATATTGAATACCATGAGGTTGGTAATTCATATCTAGGTTAGTGATTTATTTTAGTGTTTATTCCGTAAGATTGTGAAAGGTCCACTTTAGAATATACTCAACACTGAGGGGAGGGGGTGGATCATTGTTGGGAACTTTTTAAACTAATTATAATTTTTATCCCTTTATCCTCTTAGATCTATTAGGATCTTGATTTTCATATTCTATTTTTCTTATCTTATGCAAGTATATCACCACCACTAATCGGCCTTTTAACAACGTGCAAAATGGGCTTTAACATCACTAAAAAAGTGTTGTTGTCCTAAGCGTCATTAAAAGGGGGAACCCCTTTATCAGTGCTAAAAAACACTGATAAATGAGGGCCTTTATCAGCTCTTTCGTTAGCGTTGATAAAGGCCCTACTGTTGTAGTGTGCTGTTTGAATTACAACACACTATAACAACCTGTATATGGAAATTTCATAATAATTTATGTCACGAACCAACCCGGGTCGACGTTGAACCGATCACCCAATTTGGCCCTCAACAAGGCCCAAGAGGCATTCTCGATCCTCTCGGGCTGACAGCTGGTGTCGAGCATCAAAATAAAGAAATTGGAAATGATTTGTTCCATAAGAAAATGACAAATAAATAAATAAAAACTAAACAATAAAAACGAACACAAGCAACAGAAATAAAATAAAACTACACGTACCTCCATGTGACCCTACGGATCACCACCAACCAATAAACCAATGCCACCCCACGGAGATCAAAACTGAGTGGGAGGCAACACCCAAGCTAAAAACAGAATGAAACTATAGGCGTGAGTATTAAAACTTTGGAGACGTGCTCGAATAAACTATTCCATATGCCTTACCTTTAAAAAGAAAACAAAGTCATGCTAGTTTGAAAAATACAACCATATACGAATAAGGTTTTCCATTCTTTTCAAATTCAAGTAATAGGATTCTATTTTTAAGAGAAACCATTTTCTTTCCATCACATTTCCAAAATAGTTTTAAAGCATGTATAGTCATTTCAAAATGAAAGGAAGACAATTTACATTAAAACATGGTTTTCATAATGGAGGAAACAAACAAGAAGCAACTGAAATGGAAATCTCATCACAAGTATCATGTCACAAGCGAGCACTATAGGCAAATCCCTAAGTGTAATTAGCATAAATGAGGCACTAATAACCTCATACCTCAATGATTAAAATCCCCCAACTCAACTACCAACAACATTCCCGTGCATGGGCCACTAGAGAGGATCACATCCATAGTTCTAGTGGCCCAACAACATTCTCATGCACAAGCCACTAGAGAGGATCCCATCCAAAGTTCTAGTGGTCTCCAATCATAACACTTGTTTAGTTAGTGTTGTAGCGTCAATCCTGCTAGATGAATCCGGGCCTCGGCTACTTCCGAATCAACTAGCGTAGTAGTTCAAGTTCGCCTGCCTAGATACATGTGTTTCTCACGTGCTCTATTTCAAATGGTGGTGAGTTTTTATCAAGAAAACATATATGTATATATCATTTTCTTTATCCAAAAAACTCATCTAACCTGTCGCCACCAATCTCTCTCCTTGAGCGCATCCCCTTTTTTAAGTCACACAACAACACACAAGCCTCTTCACTAGGCACATATCACAAATCACACATTAACACTTACATCACATTTTTCAAACAAGGGGACATGCCTCAAGAGGGGTTTTTCACTTCCACAAATCATTCTCAAAGTGTCAAACGACCCTCATTACTTTACAAGGAATACTTTCATTTTAGAAAACATAATCACCCCACACTTTTAAGTTTCAAAACCATTTAAAATCTCAATTAAACAACCAAGGCACTACACATTTAAAAACAAGCTTGAAACCATGCTTAAAGTGAAGCAATCCTTTTAAGAAAGGCAAATTATCGATTAACCTCAAATTCACACCAAACCCATGCATTTTTCCAAACTTACCAAAACATGAAATTTCCTCTTTTTAAAATCACACATGAACCCATCCCCATTCAAGTAAAGTTTCACAACTTTTTTACACACACCAAACATCTTTGGAAATACCCATCACACACCCAAAACCACTTTGGAAACCACTTTTAAGCATTTAAGATGTTGAGCATTCTAAAACAAGCATGGAAGCATATTTTAATGAGGAATACACATTTCAAGGTGAACATGAAAAGTAAAGTCCCACACCAAACATCACCATCACTTTGCATAACATATATATAATGCCCCGAGCCCGCTCTTCCGGACTCAATGCTTGAAAATGCTGTGTAATTTTTTTATAAAAACAATCGAACAATTACAGAACACTAAACACAAACAAAGACCTTTTACCGATCTAGATTTTGAAGGATTAAACAACACCTTACATTGATCAGAGTTGAACAAAAATAAAACAAATGTCTACTACGCTTCCACGTACGCTAGTTCCAAAAACGATGACATCTAAATTTGAACTTATAAGATACCCGTGAAAAACATTTAAAAACAAAGGGTGATCATTCAATTGCCCAGTAAGGGGTTTTAATATCATTGAAATACTTTTTATATAATCTTTCTTTGAAAATACTTTGATAAATTCTTTGAGAAATGCTTTTGAAAATTCTTTAGATAATAACATAAAATGATTTTCGAAATACCATTTCAAAACTTAATTGAAATTACTTACGCTTTAAAATACTATCACTTTTGAAATTAATTACATATAAAAAGTGATTTAAATATAATCCAATGATTTTTAGAAAACATAACACAAGCTTTTGAAAACAAAACACGGTGGCAACTTGAAACATTAAAGGCTATCTTGGGTCTACCCACTTAATGAGAGATAAAGTTCACTCCCCAATTTCTACCATATTTATAACATTCAAGTGCCAGATTTTCTGAAAACATTTTTAAACTTACTTTACTTATATATACTTTCACTGGAGTTTGTGATTTTGAAAACATGTCACTGCATTAAAATACACATTCACACCTATATTTATATATATAAGTATGCATATACATAAATATATGAACTTCCTTTGCATATCATTTGAGAGTTTGGTTCCAACCAAAACTCTATATATATATAAAGAATAAACATAAAATTAAACAAAAACACACATAGTTAATTCATGAATTACAAACATGGACTTGAATTTCATACAAGTATAAAACATGCAAGCATAAGCAGTGACTTGAAATTAAACAATTGCCTAAATGGCATGTGCATTTATCGAATAGTCATTCCTCAAATATGCATGACTTCCATATAAAATGATGTTTTAATAAATTCAACTTTCAAAAATAAAACATCAACTTCAAAATTAAACAACAATAATTTGTGATAAAATAACTACTTTTAATATGATTAATTCTTATTTTAACATATATACATATAAATTATTTATATATATATAGATTAAAACTAAAATAAGTTTTAAAAAATATCCCTTACATAGAACATTAAAAATATTAATTTTATAAATCTATAAATAGAAAGCTCAATATTATAGAATCCCTTAATTATTTATAAAATTGTCCAGATAACATTTCAAAATTGAAAACAAGTTTGATTTAAGATTAACCAAACAAATGTTTGCAAAAGAAATTTCCATTTCGACAATTTTAATTCTAAAGGAAATGATTTCAAAAAAATGATTTAAAACTAATCTCCCTCAAACCAAATCAGATTTAAACATAATTTTGATACAAATAATGATAAACGGGTTTAAATAAAGAAATCCCTTATACATAAGCATAAAACAATTACTTTAAGTTAGAAAAGAATCAATCTCATAATAATTTTAGAATTTATCATCGTAAAATTGACAATAGATTAAAAAATATATATTTCTTACCAAATTTATGTGCAGAAGACGTTCTTCCTATTTCTGATGACTCGTTCTTCCTATTGCTGATGACTCGTTCCTCAGAAACATCAAAAATGGAATATAAAAAAGAAAGAAGACAAGGTCACAGACCTCTTCCTCACTTTCCTATGTACTCGGCCTTCCTGCAGAAATCTCCCTACACTCACATATACTAGACAACACAAGAAGTCAATAAAGGATGATTTGGATTAGATCCAGTGTTGAAAATAGACGAGCAGATTCAGTGTATCGACGAACTGTTTCGAAAATGACAACTGGTATGCGAAGAAGACCAACAATTAAGTTTGTTGTTTTATTCGAAATCTGATTCACACATAATAATAAACATATTCGAACATAAATTCAACGGATTCAATGAATGAATCAAAAAAACACACATACATGAAAACAATGGGAAAACGTCATCCGAAGATCATAAATAGGGCAGACAACAAAATCAACATATTAAAATCAGATAAGATTCAGATTTCAAAGAATAATACACTACAGACTTACAAAACACTTACTCGAAGAAGACGACAACAACGTCGTTATCCGAGATCGGAACCCTATTTTCGTTTTGAATCTCCTACGACATCACTCAGAACCCTTCCACGAACTTGGATCTAGATCCTAACTCGTTCTCGTCGTCCACAGTCGATTTTCCCTTGATCTTCATCCGAAAATCGAAGACGTCGTGGTTGCTCGACTCGTCTCCTTCGTCGGTCGATGATTCACCATCGAAGCCCGTGCTCACCTCTCGACTCGCGACTGCGCTCGACTCCATGGATTCGAGGAAGACGTGATCCCCAATCAAACCCGTGAAACCCCCAAATAAAAAACCTCACTCTGTTTTATTCAATTTGATGATTCATTTAGATTTTTATTTCATTCTCTTTTTTGTTAGTCGATTATTATTATTATTATGTATTTAATCCAAATAAAACCTTAATTGTTTCCTTATTACAAGAAATTACATTGCCTTAAAATTATATTACGATTTCATTTATTCATTTTTGTTGTACAATCATGTATAGTTTTATAATGAAAAATATTATTTTTAACAATTGTATAATCAAAATAGTTTTCATATGTTAAAATAATAATCACAGTAATAATATATTTTCTTAATATATTAATTATATTTTCATAATTATAATTTTATTAATTTATAATTTCATATTCAAAATCACAATATATTTTCTTTATTATAAAATAATACTACTTATATCGTAATTTATAATTATAACATATATTATTCTTTAAATGTTAAAAATATAAATTTTCTATACAAAAATAATCAATTAAATGTATTTATTATTAAAAATAATAATAATAATTATATATATATATCCTTGAAAATCAATTTATATGATATATAAATTATATGCATATATTAATAAAAATACTCTTTCTTGAAATATAACCTAATATGTTATATTTTGATTCAAAACTTATTTTGATTATTTAAAAATATTTATAAAACCCTTTTATTAAATCATTCCTTAGTTTTAATTTATATCCAAAATTTTAAATAATTAATTACTATTTAAATTCTCTCGGGGTGTTACAATATTCATATTATTTAATATTAAAAACACATTTTAAAACACTCAAGAAATTATGGAATTCAAATTAAAGGCGTAGACATAGGGAACCTAACTCAAGGCACACTACTTTTGACGACGACAACTCAAGTCTTCTCTTCACCGCTCGCATGCATATGCATCTTTTATTAGATGGAAGATCACCTAGCCCCTGGGTACATATTTACATGACCAAATATGTACAAGGGGATCCTTACACGTAGGCTTGTACATGCATATACCCCTTTTCACTTACTCATGTATGCATTTTCCTAAATATATGTATATGTAAACACACCCAGCCCCATAGTATATATTCATCCTTCCATGGGTGAATATATATAAATGGGGAACTTACACATATCTATGCCTACCTATGCATATGCGTCCAAGTCTCTTTCGACAATGGAAAACCGAAACCACCGTAGTGAGGTCCAACGCACTAAAGAAAAATTACCAGCAACTCAAAAACCACAAAAACCTTAATATAAATTGATCAAAAGAAAATGAACCAAAGACCCTTAACCGAAATCAAAGCGAAACCCGCTACCCTTGATGACAGTGGCTAGAACCGGTCTCAACGGGACCCAACGAACTATAATCATCAAGAATTGACCAAAACAAAACCCCCAAAACAAATTAGGGTTTGGCCAAACCATACACACCCCATGGAAGAGAAGAAAACAAAAAAATAGAGGGAGGGGAAGGGAGAAGAGACTCACCAGGGAGATCTACACCGAAAATAAGGAGGAGAAGCGGTCGCTAGAGGGAAGGGAGGTGGCACACCAGAGGGGCTTCGGCCGAGGGGGGGGGGGGTCGCGCGAGCAGGGAGAGGGAAGGGGAGGGGTGCGTCGCGTATGGGTGGGGGTCGCGCGAGTAAGGAGAGGGAAGGGGGAGGGTGCCTCGCGTATGGGGGGGGGAACCCCTTTGAGGGTTTAATAAAAACCTAATCAACAACAACAACAACAACAACAACAACAACAACAACAACAACAACAACAACAACAACAACAACAACAACAACAACAACAACAACAACAACAACAACAACAACAACAACAACAACAACAACAACAACAACAATAATAATAATAATAATATTATTATTATTATTATTGAAACATTTTTTTCATTTTTTTATTTTGTTTTCACTTTTTTTTTTGAATACTAGGCAGGATTCACGGTTTGGCCGCATGGTCTGCCAGACCGTGCGCCAACCATGCACACCCTACTAGAAGGGGCACACGTATGGGCTGGCCACACGGTTTGAGAAACTATGTGTCGATCATGCAACTTAGCCCTGCCATTTGACAAATCCATTTCGCACGTTTGTCGCATGGGTTCCTTTAACCATGTGCAAGTCGTGCTCCACCAAAAGAAGGGCGCACATACACTGTTGGACCTCACACGGTTTGGGTCAAACCATGCTCAAACCGTGCACAGGGTCAAAAACCACCCAAAGACCCCAAAACTCAAAAATTTTCATCAGAAACTTGACCCGAACCTCGACCAAAACACCGAGCACCAAGAGAATGATAAAAATAAAGATAAACCATGGTCGGGGTGTGAAAATTTAATTGAAATAAAAATGACATCACAAATATAAAAAAAAACTATATTAGAGACATTTCAAACAATGTTTTGTACAATTATATTAGCAAGTGCTATCACAAAAAATAAAAAACATCAATCTTTCATTGTCTTTGGCACCCGACTCCCTCTAAAAAAGGCACGGTCATGGTATCAGTTGTCGAACAAACCTCCCCAACTTGAGAAAAATAATCTACCTATATAAGAAAACAATTCGTATGTTAGTGATACTATAAAGAAATAAATTAAACATGATATGAAACAATACATGAATAAAATGTTAATTTTAAATAAAAGGACACACTTATAGTCATAATGATCACACCGTGCATTTAATTGAGGTGGAGATGATTCCTACACATTATAAATGACTTATGGATAGTTGTCCTAAAGTATCAAAACAATCTAAATATGTTTGCATAGTTTTGAGTATGTCACTTTTCTTTTTTACTAAAATGTCATTTTAAACTGAAAACATGCACTTTGAGTCATATCAGTCACATCATGTGCCATTTTGACATGAGATTGAGTCTTACTCATCAAAATGGAATATGAATATTTTTCCTAAAGTATCAAGACAATCTGAGCGTGTTTGCTCGATTTTCAATGAATGACACATGTTCTGAACTAAAATGCCAATTTTAGACTGATAATGGACACTTTGAGTCATACCAAGCACACCGTGTATCATATTGAGGTGCGACTAATTCCTACACGTCAAAAATGACTTATGGATCATTTTTATAAAGCATCAAAACAATCCAAATGAGTTTACTTAGTTTTAAGGATGTCACTTATCATTTTTACTAAAATTTCAATTTTAAATAAAAAGATATACTTGAAGTCATACCGGACACACCATGCCTCAGATTGAGGTGTAACTGATTCTCACACAACACAAATGACTTATGGATCGTTTTCCTAAAGTATCAAAACAATATGAATGCATTTTCTTGATTTTGAGTATGTCACTTGTATTTTTTACTAAAATGTCATTTAAACCGAAAACATGCACTTTGAGTTATATCGATCACATCATGTGTTGGTTTGATGTGATATTGATTCCTACACATCAAAAATGACTTATAAATCATTGTCCTAAATTATCAAGACAATTAGAGCATGTTTGCACAATTTTTAGTGAGTGACACATGTTTTGAACTAAAATATCAATTTTAAACTGATAACAGACACTTTGAGTCATACCGGTCACATCATCTATCAGTTTGATGTGAGACTAATTCCTACATGTCAAAAATGACTTATGAATCAATTTTTTAAATTATCAAGACAACCAGATAATGTTTTTTTGGTTTTTAGTGAGTGACACATGTTTTGAACTAAAATGTCAATTTTAAACTAATAACACACACTTTGAGTCATATCAGACACACAGTGTATCAGATTGAGGTGAGGATGATTCCTACATGTCAAAAATGATATAAGTATTTTTTCCTAAAGTATAAAAATAATTCATTTTTTTTTTGGTTTTGAGTATGTCATTTTCCTTTTTTTCTAAAATGTCAATTTGAAATAAAAAGACACACTTGGAGGCATACTGGTCACACCGTGCGTCGGATTGAGGTGCGACTAATTCCTATACATCAAAAATGACTCATGAATCATTTTCCTAAAGTATCAAAATAATCCACATGTGTTTTCCTGGTTTTGAGTATGTCACTTTTATTTTTTTACTAAAATGTCATTTTAAACTAAAAACACATACTTTGAGTCATACCGGTCACATCGTGTGCCAGTTTGACATGAGACTGATTCTTACACATAAAAAATAACCGACGAATCATTATCTTAAATTATCAATACAATCAGAGCATGTTTTCTCAATTTTCAGTGAGTGACACATGTTTTGAATTAACATTTCAATTTTAATATGATAACAGACACTTTGTGTCATACCAGACACATGGTGTATCAAATTGAGGTTCGATTGATTGCTACATGGCACAAATGACTTATGAATCATTTTCCAAAATTATCAAAAAAACCCAAATATGTTTTCTTTGTTTTTAGTATGTCACTTTTCTTTTTTACTAAAATGTCAATTTTAAATAAAAAGACACACTTGGATTCTTACTGGTCATACTGTATGTTAGATTGAGGTGCAATTAATTCCTACATGTCAAAAATAACTTATGGATTGTTATCTTAAAGTATCATAACATTATAAATGTGTTTGATTAGTTTTGAGTATGTGATGTGTGTTTTGAACTAAAATATAAATTATAAACTAAAAACATATGATTTGAGTCATACTGAGCATAATATGTATCAGATTAAGATGCGACTGATTGAACCATTTCCTTGTTTCCATTATCTTAGTTGCAACCTTGGAGTTCAATCTCTCACAAGCATGAGCAGCTTAGAACAAACCAACCCAACTCAAGAAAAATAATCCACCTGTATATGAAAACAATTTTTATATTAGCAATTCTATAAAAAATAAATTAAATATAAATATGAAACAATACATTAATGAGATGTCAATTTTAAACTGAAAAACACACAATTTTATTCATACCGGTATACCATGTATTTGATTGAGATATGGTTGATTCCATCGTGTCTTTTTATCCTACAACTCATTCAACATTTTGGGTTATCTAACAATATTGTTGTTTGATAACCTAGAATTTTGAATGCATTGGAGAATAAAAATAAAATTGCATCATTATGAGTGTATCGCCCTTGTTGAGTGCATGATCATAGTACATGAGTGAATCGTCATTATTGATGAAGTCATTTTTTCATGATATCTATGAAAATTAACAAAATAAGTATCAGATAAAAATGATAAGGAAATTAATTAAAAAAATTAGATAAAATGATGAGAAAATCAACTAAATAAGTAGTAGGAAGTCACATCTTCATGATGTATGTGTACATTCTAACAACAGTTATGCTACCCATTCATTTCTAAACAAATATATTTCATCTTTTGAATATGAGTACTTTTGATAATCTTGGTAGTACTAAAAAAATATAACTATATAAAGGATTAATACATATTTTAAATGAAATTGTAATTATCTCCGAAAATACCTCTTTGGGGATGATAGTTTGTTGATAGTATATGATATCTCTCATAAATTTGAAAACATAATAACCATAATATTTTCCATTGTTTTGTTTCAGGAACTATTGAAACATTGAAAAAAATAAGTAATTTGTTTTGATAGTGAAGTATTATTATATATACCATAATAATTATCCACTTGCAGAAGTCGATAGACTCTTTGTATGCATGGAATGTTCTCATGCCATGATTTTAAAGATATTTAAATACCTTTATATCATAACATACATATCATTAAAACATAATATAAAATATAAAAATATATTTTTAGTTTTAAAACATTTCATTCAATGTATTACAAATTGAAAAATGTCATCACATGTTGTCAGTTTGTTGGGTATCCATGCAGTGAATTCGGAAAATAAATCTTTGGAGTATACAAAATGGCTATAATGAGTAACCAATATTTCCAGAGAAAAGAATAATTAATTAAAGTAATGAAAAAAAATATTTGACATGATTAAATTGTATAGTTTTACCTCTGCATCATTGGTCATAAGAAGAGTCTGTTATCCATAAGTTTTATTTCAAACACTACGACAAGTTTTTCCACTATTGAATCAATTTGAACTGATTCCATTGAGGTTTATTATGTAGAAGTGATGCAAGGAATAATGATTCCATATTTATGTTCATAGGGTTTTCCCTTGATATAGTATTGATATATATGCCTGTAAAAAATATGAATTGTATTTAATTATAAATAACATAGTAGACTAGCTATTGGAAAAAACAAATCATGAAAACACACCTCATGTATACATTTACAACTGAGACTCCTAACCATTAATACTTGAGGATTTCATTTATATTCTCAAGAACAATATAGTATGTAATGTTCTCTCCATATATTTGTTATTTAAAATCAATTATGATATCACTACCACTTTGTAACCTTATATCTGTAATAACCTTTAATGTTAGTGAATGCAGAAATTGAACGTGTGGGGGTAAAGGTGCTTTGTGAATATCTTTTCGATTGGTTGTGTAATGTCTCAGATTTTTCCGTGTATTATTTTTAAATATTATATAGGATTATTACAAGACCAGGTGCAGAGATGACACCTCATTCCGAGGCCCGATGAGCTCGGAACGGTGGTTTGAAAATTTTTAAGTTAAGTAAGTCGGCACTCACATGCAGTTGTTGATGTTTCCAAACGGATTCCCAGATTAAATATATTAGGGCACCGTTGCTTCCGGGACAATGATTTTACCCAAGAATGAGCCTAACCTCGACCAACGCGGGTTGAGGGAAGAAGTTAATTTTCAGATGTTTTTAGTAAAATAAAAATAAAATAAAATTTTCAATGTTTATTTTATTTTTATGGAAACATCTGCTGCAACGCAGCGACAGGGTAGCTGTTTCAATTTTAAATGCCATGTCATAATGGCTTAGAAACAAAAACTTGACTCATTAATTCCGCAACGTAATAGAATGTTGAATCATGTTTCCCTTTTTAATGGGTTAAGCATTTTGGTGGTCATTGACGAATTTTTGAGATAAATCTCTGGAGGATTCACGGGAGCGTTGGAGCAAACACTCAACAAGAAATGACGATAGATCAAAGTTGAGGATCGATGCGCCAACGAAGCTGGAGGATCTCGACAACGATAGCCACATGACACATTCATCAGCAATCGATCCTAGTTGAGGTGGGGGTTTGTTATTTGAATTATTTTCTCCGTTTTTGATTTTTGAACGATGAATGCGGATCATCCACGAACAAGTTGATTTACGGATTTGTTTATTCTTGCGGGAGGGTTTTATCGGGATGATTCGGGGAATTGATCCATGTTGAATTGTTTTTGTTGATTTTTGCTCCGTTTAAGCCTATTAATGGGAGCATATCAATGCCGTGACGAATGACGGCGGAGGTTCGTTCCTCAAATTTTGTTTTATTGGATTTATTCCCTTTTTCTTTCGGGTGTTCTTTGCGTTCTTCATGTTCTTCATGGGGCAATGAACAATGGATCGTTGCGCGTCCATTTTACGACACAAAAATCCCAAATTGGAGAGTCGACACCACATCGACCTTGTGGAGGTGCAACGATGATGGCCGACTATGGATTGGAGCGAATTGGGAAGGACCGTTCTTCAAGCGTTCTTTGCGCGGGAAGATCAAAACTTGTTTTTGAAGCCGATCGAAGGCCCAAAACCCCAGAAGTGACTTCGTGGTGTCAGGGTGACCAAAACCTGAAGGTTTCATGGCAATTGGACGGCCGGATCGATGATTGGGGTAGCACGGGAGGCGTGCCGGTGAAGAGCATCGTTTCTGGAAATTTCCAGAATACACGATGTGTACTTCCGAAGAACATGCCGTGTAGTACTAGCGGCGGTGGCTAGGGTTTCGGGGGTCAGAGAGGAATCACACGGTGTGTGACTCTAGTCACACGGCATGTTAAACTTTCCTCGAATCTTTGCATGTATCCAGGGGGTACACGAACATGGGATGGAGTACATGACCATGTACTCCATCACATGGCTAGGCAAGACTAGTTACACGGGCCACCCCGTGTACTGATTACACGAGTTGGAGTACATGGGTTGATGACCGTGTACGGGCACATGGCCAGCGTACACGGGGCCAACCCCAGTCACTCGGACATGACTTGTACATCATACTACACGCCGTGTACTCAATTTTTTTTTCTATATGACCAGCCTTACGACATGGGCCGTTGTACACGGGCAGTACCTGGGGTCAGACAACATGGCGTATAACTTTTCTACATGCCATGTAATTTTTGGAAAATGGCATGGTCATCTTGTTCACTGTATCTTGGACATCTTTCATTTGGGTTAGTTCCCCTTCTTCTCGTTCCCCTGAAGGTCAGGCATCATTTCCTTCTACAGGATGTATGATCCCTTCAGCAGGAATTTCTGTGATAGAGTCGACATCCCTCTGAGAGGTCTAGAGCGATATCCTCTATCCATTCCTGAACCTAGGTAGAATTAGACATCGATGTCACCAACTCTACCGGGAATTGATCCTCTACCTAGCTGGTGTATCACCTAGCTGGTGAATTCAGATGAGTTGCGGTATCTGCCATGGCCCAGACAGTGATCCTCATATGTGTATCATGATCTTTCCCACTCAAGAGTGTGTCTCCCGTAATGAGTGCATCTACCTATCGTGGCGGTTCCCGATGAACAGTACTTCTCGGACGGACGTCATTAGAGCTACTAGACTCATGGAGTGTGTTCTCCTGGAATGAGTGCTTCACATAATCTTCCAAATAAATCCCTAACGGGGTATGTGACTGTGTGACTTAACCCTAAACTACGAGTCTGAGATTTGAGTATATCTGGTTTGTGCTATATGTTCTGTAGACTTATACTGTGCATAGCTGACTGTACCTTTACTTTGTGTACTGCTTTGTGGTTTTCAGGGTCCTCTACTGAGTATTGTTATACTCACCCTACACGGTCTTTTACCGCACGTGTCATGTCTTGTGCAGATGAGTAGCCTTTTGATAGAGTCCAGGGCGGACTAGGATAGGAACGAGCTTTCTGATTTCCCTACAGGCTGAGGCATTCCTACAGCTACGAGCAGCAGTCCCAGAACCTTTGTTGTTTACAGGTTGGAATTTGCAGTTTTTAGACTTTTGTTTTGGTGGGCTTGTATTCTGGCCCAGTTTACTTTTAGTAATTTACCTTCCATCATACTCTGTTGGTTCGGTTTAGTTGTATGCATGCATTTTTGTTCCTTAGTGTTTTTACATTTCAACATTTGTGGGCTTGGAGATGTGTGCATGTGTACAGGTACTTAGGAAATTCCTCCCATGATTAGTAATATGCCTACTCGGTGCTAGTCACCAGCCCCTGGCCTATTGGAGGTGGGTTTGGGGAGTCACGGTGCGGGCCCCACTGGGACGGGTCGTGACAGAGTGGTATCAGAGGTGGTTGGTTCTACCTTAGGACTAAGAGTCTATGAGATTGGTTTGGGGAAATAGTGTTAAGTGTTTCGAGTTCGGATTTCAGGCCAGAGACTCTAGTGTTGGTGTGGCGACCGACGTATCCATACACCAGGACTCTGATAACATGCATTTTGGCTCAGTACATGAAGAAACTGGTTGCGGGGAAATAAAATAATGGTACATGCATCATATAACAATGGGTTGTGTTTTCTATATCTTTTGTGTCAGTTATCCAGATATACTCACTGACCATGGTACATCTTGTTTCATTACAGGATGCCTCCACGACGCATACCCACTAGGATTTAGCAGCGCGATCACGAGGAAAACCCCCTCAGTGACGAGGCTTCGATATAGGGGCCAGTCCCCCAGGCATTGCTACCAGGTGGTGCACCTACTATGCCACCACCAGTGGAGCAGCCCGTGGTACATGCGGTACCGACCGACGAGGAGCGCAGGTTTAGCACACTCCATGAGTTCCAGAGACAGAGACCCCTCAGGTTCTGAGGCGAGCCCGATCCTCAGGCAGTTGAGGACTGGCTTGAGGTGGTGACCAGAGTTTTCCATCTAGTGAGGACACCAGCAGACCAGATGGTGATCCTAGGAGTGAGCCTTCTTCAGGGTTCAGCGAGACGATGGTGGAGTCTGACCATACAGACTCATGATGAGGAGACTCTTTCGTGGATATAGTTCGAGCGACTCTTCAGGGAGGAGTTCTCTCCGGTTACGCTGAGAGCTGTGCGCATCCAGGAGCTTCTTTATCTCTAGTAGGGCAGTATGACAGTAGCTGACTATTCCTCAAGGTTCACCAACCTCGCCCGGTACTCGATGGACATGGTCAGAGATCAGTACTTCAGAGCTTGGACCTTCGAGTGAGGTCTACGATGAGACATCAGAGCTAGTGTCGTGACTCTATGAATTTTGACTTATGCTGGAGTGCTCGAGCGGGCTTTGGTGATCGAGAACTTCTTGGCGGAGCAGAGACAGCCGACAGAAGTCAGCAGCAGACAGACAGGTGTGGAGACCTCAGCGGTAGGGAGCCAACGTCAGACGTAGGGATCAGGATGTGAGAGACGTCAGAGGAGGACCCAGGACAGGGGATTGACAGTCCAGGTCTCTCAGGTTGGATCCAGTCAGCCTAGGGAGAAGAGATGCTATGCATGCGACAGTAGAGAAAATCTCTCTAGAGATTGCCCGACCCATCAAGCTTCTGACAGGGAAGCAGTGGATAGACCACCGAGGCAGAGGCAGAGAGTGGAGCAGATAGACCCTCCAGGTGGAGGATGTGGAAGAGGAGTAGGGAGAGTTGCGGGTGGTGGCAAATGCTTCGACTTACTTCCACCACCACCCCCGGGAGGTCTTCACCAGGCTCAGGGAGCTGGGGGAAAGGGGTGGGGACAACTGCATGAGGTCGAGGCATATGACCTAGGGGCTCCAGGGATGATTCAAGGTACGATCTGTGTCTTTTCTACCTTAGTTTCCTTACTTATATACACAGGTTATAGTCATTCCTTCATAGCCACATGTCTTGTACAAAACCTCAAGATTCCTGTAGAACTGTTGACTCGATCCTTATGCTTGGAGACACCTACGGGAGGAGACTCGATGATTACACACCTTTGAAAACAGTGTGATCTTACCCTTGGAGGTGAGAGTTTTGGTTGGAACCTCTTGGTGGTAGCATCGAGGCCTTACAACGTCATTCTCGGTATGAATTGTTTATCTTCGATCCATGCCCAGATTGACTGTTTTAGGCGAAGAGTGCGGTATGTCCACCATGATGGGACGAGTTTTTCCTTTGTTGGAGAAAGGGAAACCCAGGAAGCATAGAATGGGCTTATGCATAGAAGGGTGCATCCAATCACTCATTATTTGTCCAACCTTTCCCTCAGAGTAGTGGATGTTGTGAGCTCTAAGTTCCCAGCAGTAGTGGCGGAGTATGCGGACGTATTTCCCAAAGATGTTCCAGGGTTACCTCCCCACTGGGAAATCGACTTATGCATCAACTTACACCCTGGGACGACACCAATTTCCTCATCAGCATATCAGATGGCTCCCGTATAGCTTCGCGAGCTGAGGGTGTAGTTGGAGGATTTGCAGAGCAAGGGTTTCGTGAGACCCAGCGTTTCACCCTGGGTAGCCCCAGTCTTATTTTCCAAGAAGGCAGATGGGAGTCCGAGGTTGTGCATGGATTACCGACACCTGAAATAGGTGACAGTGAAGAACAAGTATCCACTACCGAGAATCGATGACCTCTTCGATCAACTTATAAGAGTACAATGGTTCTCGAAGGTCGACCTTCGATCAGGCTATCACCAGTTACGAGTACGGGACGTGGATATACTGAAGACGACATTCAGATGCCACTATGGTCACTATGAGTACTTGGTGATGCCTTTCGGCATGACGAACGCCCCTATAGTGTTCATGGGACTGATAAACTGGATTTTCTAGCTGTACTTGGACCAGTTTGTAGTGGTCTTCATCGACAAAATCCTTGTGTACTCAGCGTTAGAAGAGGAGTATGCGAGACACCTGTGGATGGTTCTAGACGTACTTCGGGAGCACCAGCTTTATGAAAAGCTCTCAAAGTGCCAGTTCTAGATTCAGGATGTCCACTTTTTGAGACATGTCATCTCAGTAGATGGAGTAGCTGTAGACCCAGCCAAGGTGGAGGCTGTGTTAGCATGGGATCCACATTAGAGTGTGACAGAGTTACAGAGCTTTCTTGGGTTGGCAGGATATTACTGAATATTCATTCCTAACTCCTCCCGGATATCAGAACTGATGACATCCTTGACCAGGAAGGGGAAACCCTTCGTGTGGATGGAGAAGTGCCAGCAGACTTTAGATCAATTGAGACAAAGTTTGACGACTGCCCCAGTCTTGAGATTTCTGGAGGAGGGTGTTGAGTACATAGTTTTTTGCGAAGCATTAGGGACCGGGCTGGGCTGTGTCCTGATGCAGAGGCAGGCAGTGATTGCTTATGGTTTGTGCCAGCTTAGGACACATGAGAAAAAATATGCAACCCATGATCTCGAGTTGGCAGCGATAGTCTTCGCATTGAAGATGTGGAGACACTACCTCATGGGTGAGTAGTTTATCATCTACTCTGACCACAAGAGCCTCAAGTATATCTTCTCACAAAAGGATTTGAATTTGAGGCATAGGCATTGGATAGATTTACTCTAGGATTATGATTTTGAGATCATCTATACTCTTGGAAAGGGGAATAAGGTGGTGGATGCTCTTAGCAGAAGGTCGAGCTCACAGCTGTTGAGTGAGCAACATAGCAGTTAGCCGCGTTGCAGTTATCCTTCGTGGATGGAGAGGATACAACTTACCTACAGTCTATGGTTGTCACCCCTACACTATTACAATGAGTTAGGGAGGCACAACTTGGGGATGTAGACTGTGTGTCTTTACATGCTCAATTATCCACAGGACATGCTCCTGATGGATATTCACATGGTGGGGAGCACGTAATTCTTTTCAAAGGACACACTGTTGTACCAGTGGCGTTGCAGGAGGAGGTCCTAAGGGAGTTTCATACATCCCCCTTGGCGGTGCATCTTGGAGTGGAAAAGATGTACCAGGATCTTCAATGGCAGTTCTGGTGGTCAGGCATGAAGAAGGTGGTAGCAGAGTTCGTTTCTCGATGCCTTACATGCCAGAAGGTGAAGGCTGAGCACCAGGTTCTAGAAGCATTAGATCACCCCCTAGAAGTTCTAGAGTGGAAGTGTGATGGAATATCGATGTACTTCATGATAGTCTTACCACGGATGTCCAAGGGACATGATTCCATTTTGGGTGATCGTTGACCGACTCATCAAGTCATCCCACTTCCTAGATATCAGGGAGCAGAGTTCCGTAGAGATCTTGGGATGCCTCTATGTGTAAGAGATAGTTCAGATTCATGGATTCCCCTCAAAAATAGTCTCAGACTGAGACACACGTTTCACATCCTGGCTGTGGAAGGGATTTTAGGAGGCTTTTAGGACTCAGCTACGCTTGAGCACAACGTTTCATCCCCAGATAGATGGTCAGATGGAGAGGACTATTCAGATTCTGGAGGATATGTTGCGGGCCTATATCTTGGACTTTGGTCGCAGTTGGGAGGACCACCTACCACTGGTGGAATTCGCATACAACAATATCCAACACTCCACCATTGATATGGCACTATTTGAGCCCTTGTATGGGAGACCCTGCCGGTCACCAATTTGCTGGACCAACCCCAGAGAGTCAGCACTCATGGGTCCACAGTTGGTGCGAGCTACCACTGAGAAGGTGCAGATCATCCGGGAGTGGATGAAGACTGAAAAGAGTCAGAAGAAGTCTTATGCTGACAGATGACGAAGACCTCTGGATTTCAAAGAGGGAGACCACGTCTTTCTTTAGGTCTCACCTCGAAGAGGGTTACAAAGATTTGGCTGAGGCGATAAGCAATCTCTGAGGTTCATCAGACCTTTCTAGATACTGTGTAGAATTGGTGAGGTGGTGTACCACCTAGCTCTACCGCCACAGTTGCATTAGGTACATGATGTCTTCTATGTGTCGCAGCTGAGGAGGTATGTGCATGACCCATCGCATGTCATCGACTGGGGCGATCTGGACATCGAGGATGGAGCGACCTTTGCTGAGTACCCTGTGAAGATCGAGGATCGACAAGAGAGGATCCTTCGTGGGCGATCAATTCCCTTGGTGCGTGTTCAGTGGCAGCACAAGAATCTTCAGGAGAGCACGTGAGAGCGGGAGGCCCAGATCCGTGCCTAGTACCCACATCTTTTTGAGTAGCCTTTGTTTTGGATTTTTGGGGACCTAAAGCCCCAAGGTGGGGAGAATGTAATGTCTCATATTTTTCTGTGTATTATTTTTAAATATTATATGGGATTATTACAAGACCAAGCGCAGAGAAGTCACCTCATTCCGAGGCCCAGTGAGCTCGGAACGGTGGTTTGAAACTTTTTAAGTTAAGTGAGTCGGCACTCGCGCGTGGTTGTGGTAGTTTCCAAACAGATGACCGGATTAAAAATCTAAAGGCATCGTTGCGTTTGGGATGATGAATTTACCCAATAACGAGCCTAACCTCGACCATTGCGGGTCGAGGGAAGAAGTTAATTTTCGTACGTTTTTAGTAAAATAAAAATAAAATAAATTTTTCACTATTTATTTTATTTTTATGGAAACATCCACTGCACCGCAGTGACAGGGTAGCTGTTTCAATTTTAAATTCCATGTTATAATGGCTTAAAAACAAAAAATTGACTCATTAATTCTGCAACATAATAGAATTTTGAATCATGTTTCCCTTTTTAATGGGTTAAGAGTTTTGGTGGTCGTTGATGAATTTTTGAGAGAAATCTCTAGAGGATTCACGGGAGCGCTGGAGAAAACCCTCAATGATGAATGATGACAGATCGAAGTTGAGGATCATTACACCAACAAAGTTAGAGGATCTCGACGATGATGGCCACATGAAACCTTCATCAGCAATCGATCCCAGTTGAGGTAGGGGTTTGTTATGTGAATTCTTTTCCCCGTTTTGAATTTTTGAATGATGAACGCGAATCAACCACGAACAAGTTGATCCTCGGATTCGTTCGTTCTTGCAAGAGGGTTTTATCGGGATGATTCAAGGAATTGATCCATGTTGAATTGTTTTTGTTTATTTCTGCTCCATTTAAGCCTATTAACGGGAGCAGATCAATGCTGTGATGAACGATGGTAGAGGTTCGTTCCTCAAATTTTGTTTTATTGGATTTGTTCCCTTTTTCTTTCAGGCATTCTTCGCATTCTTCGCGTTCTTCGTGGGGCGATGAATAAAAGATCATTACGCATCCGTTTTGTGACACAACGATCCCAAATTGTAGATTCGACACTACATTGAACTTGCAGAGGTGAGAGGATGATGGAGGACTACAAATAGGAGTGAATCGGGAAGGACCGTTCTTCGAGCATTCTTCATGCGGGAAGATAAAAACATGTTTTTGGAGCTGATCAAAGGCCTGAAAACCCCAAAAGCGACTTAGTGGTGTCAGGGTGAACAAAACTTGAAGGTTTCATGGTGATCAGATAGTCAGATCGATGATCGGGGCAGCACGGGAGGCGCGTCGACGAAGAGCGTTGTTTCTGGAAATTTCCAGAATACACGGCGTGTATTTCCGAAGAACACGCCGTGTAGTACTAGAGGAAATAACTAGGGTTTTGGGGGTCAGAGAGGAATCACACGGCGTATAACATTGGTCACACGATGTGTTAAACTTTCCTCGAAGCTCGGCATGTATCTAGGGGGTACACAGACACGGGATGGAGTACACGACCATGTACTCCATCACATGGCCAGGCGAGGCCAGTAACGCAGGCCACCCTGTGTACTGATTACATGGGTTGGAGTACACAGGTTGATGACCGTGTATGGGCACATGGCCAGCGTACACGGGGCCAACCCCAGTCACTCAGACACAGCGTGTACATCATACTATACGCTGTGTACTCAATTTTTTTTTCTATACGACCAGCCTTACGACACGGGCCATTGTACACGGGTAGTACCTGGGGTCAGACAACACGACGTATAACTTTTCTACATGCCATGCACTTTTTGGAAAACAACATGGTCCACTTGTTCACCGTATCTTGGACATCTTTCGTTTGGGTTAGTGCCCCTTCTTCTCGTTCCCCTGAAGGCCAGACATTGTTTCCTTCTACAGGAGTATGATCCCTTCAGCAGGACTTTCTATGATAGAGTCAACATCCCTCCGAGAGGCCTGGAGAGAGATCCTCTATCCATTCCTGACCCTAGGTAGAGTCAGGCATCGACGTGAACAACTCTGCCAGGCTTTGATCCTCTACCTAGCTGGTGTATCACCTAGCTGGTGAATCCGGATGAGTCGCGGTATCCGCCATGGCCTTGGCAGTGATCCTCATCTGTGTATCGTGATCTTTACCACTCAGGAGTGTGTCTCCTGTAATGAGTGCTTATATCTATCATGATACCTCCCACTCAGGAGTGTGTTTCTCATAATGAGTGCATCTACCTCTCGTGGCGGTTCCTGATGAACAGTACTTCTCGGACGGACGTCATCAGAGCTACCAGACTCGTGGAGTGTGTTCTCCCGGAATGAGTGCTTCGTGGAATCTTCGAACTAAATCCCTAATGAGGTATATAGCTATGTGACTTTACCCTAGACTAAGGGTCTGATATTTGAGTATATCTGGTTTGTTCTATATGTCCTGTAGAAATATGCTGTGCATAGATGACTGTACCTTTACTTTGTGTACTACTTTGTGGTTTTCGGGGTCCTCTACTGAGTAATGTTATACTCACCCCTGCACGGGATTTTTCCACACATGTCATGTATTATGAATATGAGTAGACTTTTGACATATTCTAGGGTGGACCAGTATAGGACCGAGCTTTCTGAGTTCCCTATAGGCAGAGGTGTTTCTACGGGTACGAGCGGCAGTCCCAGTACCTTTGTTGTTTACAGGTTGGACTTTGTAGTTTTCAGACTTTTGTTTTGGTGGGCTTGTATTCTGGCCCAGTTTACTTTTAGTACTTTACCTTCCATCGTACTCTATTGGTTGGGTTTATTTGTATGCATGTGTTGGGAAAAAATCCCTCAAGGTATCATTGAATCATTTTTGAGGTGATTGTGTTTCTTGACAAAGTGGACATCTATGTTGTGTCTGTTGACAAGGGAAACTATGACATACAAATTTGTTGAAAAAGGGGATTTCGTGGTTGCATGTCGAGTTCAAGGGCTTTGTTTAACAATCCATGTTTGATTAAAGAACTTCGACAAAGGAATGGATGATCTGGAGGTGGTATGAAAAGAGAATATACAAGGTGACGTCGTTTTCCAGTGTTTGCCAAATTTTTGGGCCTGAAAATTGATAAATGGAGAAAAGTGGTTTTGGAAAAGGGACTTGTGCACCATGTACTTAAAGGACATGGAACTTTCATGCCTAGTGTTATTCAAGATTAGAACATGGAAAAATGGAAAAGGGATAAGGGCCGTGCAAGTTTTGGGTTGGTCACGCAAGTGACCTGCGCGCCGA
This sequence comes from Viscum album, assembly GCA_963277665.1. NCBI lineage: Eukaryota > Viridiplantae > Streptophyta > Magnoliopsida > Santalales > Viscaceae > Viscum > Viscum album. The sequence goes on from OY728157.1 coordinate 2,016,256,092, forward strand.
GAGAGGACCTGCGCACCGGTGCCTAGGAGGATTGGAAACTTGCGCGCCTATTTTTTTCAAGATCATAACTTCAAAATATGGAAAATGAAAGAGGTTTTAGCAAGTATTGGTGTGGTCACGCAAGTGAGTAGCGCGATAGAGACTTGGGTGGATGGACCTACGGGCCGAAACCTACGCGCCGAGGGGAGACTTGCGCACCATCGCACAGGGTGACCAAATGCCTATAAATACAAAACCACCCCTCCTCATTTTTAAATGAGCTCAACACTTATAGAAAATCAGATCTCCCCTCGCGCAGGTGTGTGGTCACACAAGTGGTGGTGCGTCGTGCAAGTATAAGTTGCGCGACAGGTGTTAGTTGCACGCCAATATTGGTTTGGGTGTAAAAGGAGTTGCGTCGCGCAAGTTTGGAGGAGCAGAGGATTGTGTCGCGCAGGTAGTTGAGGTGGACCTGCATGCCAATGTTGACTTGCACACCATCTTAGAGAAGGGCGGCAAGTAAGGTTGATTTCCCACAGTGATTCAGGGCTGCGTGGAAGTTGGAAGATTTTCCGATACCTTCGGTGCAAAGAGAAATTCATCTACGGGTGAAAGTTGAACTTCAACAGAGCATCCACATACAACAGAGGATATATTCATTAGAGATAATTAAGAGACCTACAGTTCTATAAACTGTGAGTGGATTTTTTTTAGAGCAGTGAGCAAAGGAAGAGGAAGAAGGTGATCCTCTCCACTGGCAGTGAGCTAGAGAGAGAGAAATATGGAGTGACTATTGGGAAAGTTGTGAATTAACCCCAAACATTGTAAAGGAAGTGATACTGGGACAGAGTGACTGTTCCCGAACCCTTGTATCCACATCTAGTGAAGAATAGTGGAATTTGGTACGACCGACAACTTGTCAGTGTATGCTCCTTGGACATAGCCTAGTGAGGGTGAACCAAGTAAAAATCTCTGTGTCAGCCTGATTACTTCCCTGCATTGCATTTAAAGCATAATAATTAGATAAAGAAGAAAATAAGTGATCATAATAAACAAAAAATTTCAAATAAAGTGACCCTTGTAATAAAGAGGTCAAGATACAGTGGGGTTGGAAGAATTTTGAAAAAGAATATCCATACCCTGATTCACCCCACTCTCAGGGTATATAGGACCCTATTGGTCCTAATAATTAGTATCAGAGGGAAGGTTACTTTTATCAGATTTGTTTGCTCAGACTTGGTTTAGTCGATCTGTGTGGTTAAAGAATCAGTCTGCTCTTATCTTGGTGTGCCCTAGAAAAGGGAAGATCTTCAAATAAGAAGCAGAAGTCTGGTGAAATTCTCCAGTGTGGAAGTGTTAATGGAAAGAGTGTGATTCAATTAAAGGAATCATGTAGTGAACAGAAGAATGGTTTTGATGAATCATACTATGAAAATACTTACTCATTCAATGATTCTGAAGGAATGAGTGAAGAACCTGATATTACAAGTGATGTTGGAACCACTGATGATAAAGAAACACCAAGAAGTCAAAAAGTGGAAGTTGTCCACAAGGCAAATGAACTGGATCATAAATTGGATGAAGAGATGAAATATAAAGAAATCAAGATCCAAGCAATGAAAATTGAGGTTTACAATCTAAGAGGATTAAATCAAAGGCTTATTGATGTGGCCACTGATCTAAGGGAGAAGAATGATTCTCAAGATGAAGAACTACAAAAGCTGTCTATAAGGAGAGAAAAGATCAAATCTTATGTTAAGGGAAAGAATCTGGACATAGATGAAATTCAAGATTTTGAAAGCCATAAATGTTGATCTTTCTACACAACTATCTGAGCTAGTTCAGAAGAATTAAAGGCTACAACAAGAGAATGAATTCATCTCTGAATCTGTTTCTCAGAAAAAAATGAAAGTAAAGGAGCAAGGTGGCATGGTGGATAAGATGACACATGAATTGGAAGATGAGATGAGTAGAGGAAATATTCTCAAGAGAGAACTTGATTCTCAACTTTAATCAAGAGATAAGAATATTTAAAAGTTGGAAGAAGAGCTAGAATTAGTCAATAAAGAAATAGAGAAATCTAAATCCAAAGATAAGCTGAAGTTGAAGGATGCACTGCACTTATTATTTGATTGTCCTTCAACAGGTGATGATGAAATGAAATCCAAATATGCTACATCAGAGGAGAAGCATGAAAGGATTGTATCATCCCAAAGGACATCCATATTGGAAAAATCTAGAATTGGATATGATGATATCACTCCTATGCGTGATAGGAAAAGTGCAGTGAAAATATCTAGAGATAAGAAAAACCTTGTAGGTGTCAGAGATAGACCTAAAAAGGATTTTACAGAAAGAAATGATAACATGTGCTATTTCTGTGGGATTCATGGTCATACATCAAGCTATTGTTCAGAGGCACAAGAATACATCTCAGTCTATGAAAATAGAAACGTTACTAGATCTGAGAAGAAGAATATGTGTCATGAGAAATCATAAAGAAGAGTCTCTCAGAGGAAAGCATTCGTTAGATGCTATTAATGTGGAAGAATGGGACACACCATGAGTATGTGTCAGGAAGTTCAAGAGCTCAATATCATAGTAAGAACTCAAGATGCATCAACATCTCAATAGATAAATGATGAAATGAGGTATGACTTTGATGGAAAATGCTTTATATGTTCTGATTATGGGAATTTGGAAATAAATTGCAGCAAAAAGAAAGCAGGAAAGGGAAAGTAACTTGAAAGGAGATTCAAAACTCCAGTGGTGTATAATGAGAAAACTTACACTGGAAGACAAAGTGATAAATTGGAAAATAGGCTTAGAGCCTCAGGGGAATCACTTATAGCTGAATGAAAGGTGTATCAATCACCTCCTCTGTCACACTCACAACCACTCTCTAAGAAAGAACATGAACAAATCTAGATGAAAAAGGGAGAAAATGCTACATCTTTGAGTAATAAGAATGTACATTTAGTGGAGGACCTACCACCAATGAAAAATAGCACGGTGACTCGGATATCTGATAAAAGAAAGATGAATAAAGAATGTATTGAAAAATTCACATGTCATGTTCTGCAGTGAGAAGTGGAGGAAAGAGAAAGATCATTGAAATGGTGGAATAAGAAATAGAATATGACAAGTAGAGAGATTCCTACCTAGAGAAGGAATCAAGGGAAATGGAATTTTGGTGGAAAATCAAAGAAGTAAATGTGTACTAGTGGGTTTAAACCCCAAATTGTGAAAAATGACAAGCCTGTAGAATCTACATATCAGAAAAAGGATCAGAATGTGGGTAAAGAATGCCTAGTCATATATCCAGAATAGTTAAAGTTGGCTAGGCAACTAGAAGAAGCAAGGAAATAGTGTGATGCTCTATAAGAAAGAATCAAAGGGTTGACCCAACAGGATCAACCAAAATCCTCATCTTGAGGATTCCAGAACTACCCCTCTACCTATGTATATAAATGTTGTTAACTGATGATTCAAGTGTTTTAGGTTTTAGGGAGATACGGTCCAAGGGGAAGTGGCATATAAAGATTAAAAGTGGAGAAGTGATATGATCCAGAGTTTCAATTGACTCAAATCAGGTACCAGAGTTGGAGAAGAAAGGGAGGAACAGAGAACAATAGAAAGTGATTGTGTTATTAAATTTATATCTTGTTTCCTACACCTAGTTCCAACTCAGTAGGCTTAGAGATTCTGTTAGTGGCTCAATGTCGTGTGACAGATTGGTATAAATGATGCAGGTAGAGAGAAATGGTTAAGGGCCTAAGTTGTGGGCCTAACAAATAGAAGAGTTTCATAACATAGGGGGAGAAATCTATGTCCTAATCAGAAGAAAGATCTCAATGGGATATGAAGGATGAATATTTATGTTCATGAGGACAAGAAGCAACATACAAGATACCAAGAAGCTACGAGAGAAAATAAAAGGTGCTTCAACCAAAATATGAGAAATTAGTTGAAAGAAATGACATCATTGAACAATGACACAGTGATAAGTTTTCTGTTAAAATTGAGTAAGTGATAAGAGACTCAGGGAGAGAAGAATTGGATGAATTTGATTCAGAAGAAGATACTGATGGTGAGTACGAGGAAGTAAAATCCTTATCTATACAAAATCCAAAGAGTCGAGCTGAAATTGACAGGAATAATATCATTGGTGATTAGTTAGCTCCAGTTTAGACAAGGAGAATGAAATCACAGCAACAGACATCTTTTCTATAACAGGTTGAGCTGAAATTCTTTTCTGATGCAGTTGAAGATGAAAACTGGGTTCAGGCCATTAATGAAGATCTAGATCAGATTGAGAAGAATCAGATGTGGGAGATTTTTTAAGGCCAGAAGATAAGAATGTCATTGGGACTAAATGGGTTTATTTCAACAAGATAAATGAATATTGCATAGTGATTCAAAAAAAATCACAACTAGTGTGTAAAGGATACTCCCAGATAGAGGAAATAGATGTTGATGAGACATTTGCACCAATTTCTAGGCTAGAGACAATTAGATTATTTTTAGCCATAGTGGTGCAAAGAAAGTTCAAAGTTTTGCAGATGGACGTCAAATCTGCACTTATGAATGAGTTTCTGGAAGAAGAGGTGTATGTTGAGCAGCTAGGTGGTTTTCTCATTCATGAGAATGAGAAAAAAGTTTGCAGGCTGAAGAAGGCATTGTATGGGCTGAAACAAGCACCAAGAGCATGGTACTCAAGGCTTGATCATTACTTGAAGAAGCTTAGTTTCCAGCGTAGGGGAGTTGATTACAATATCTACTTCAACAACAATAGTAATCAAAGGATGATGGTGTTGGTTTATGTCGATGACATAATATTTGGTGGATCTGATAAAGCTCAGTGCAGACAGTTTTCCGAATTCATGAAAAATGAGTTTGAAATGTCAATGATTGGAGATCTAAAGTTTTTCCTTGGTCTACAGGTGACACAAGGAAGGAATGGAACATTCATTTTTCAATCCAAATATGCCAAGGAGATTTTAAGAAGGTTTGGAATGGATAATTAAAAGGAGATGAAGAATTCGGTTTCTACTCGGATGAAATTATCAAAAGATAAGGATTGAAAGGTAGTTAATATCACAGAATATAGGCAAATAATTGGAAGTCTATTGTACTTAAATGAAACAAGGCTTGACATTGTTTTCGCCACATTATAAGCAGTGAGATATCATAGTAATCCCAAGGAATGCCACATGCTTTCAGTGAAAAGAATACTTTGGTATATCCAGGGCATAGTGGATTTCGGCTTGACATATACTGACAAATCGTAGACAGAGTTATTGAGATATACTGATGCAGAATGGGCTGGTTCAGTGGATGATAGAAAATAAAATTTAGGTGGTGCATTATATCTTGGTGGATTGTGTATTTCTTGGCTAAACAAGAAGCAATATTGCATTTCATTGAGAAATGTGGAAGCTGAGTATATTGCGACTACTCAAGCATGCACATAGTTATTTTGGATGAAGCAGCAGCTTGAAGATATGGGAGTTGAAGTGAAGTCTCTAATCGGAATCCAGTGTGATAACTCAAGTGCTATAAATCTCAGCAAAAATCTCGTCCATCACTCAATGACAAAGAACATTGAGATAAAGTATCATTTTATCAAGGAGAAGGTTGAGCCGGGAATTGTGAAGTTGGAGTATGTGCCTACAGAGCTATAGGTTGCAGACATTCTGACAAAGGCCTTACCCAAGGAAGATTTTGAGAGGCATCGAATGGCTCTGGGAGTTCAGTCAACTCCCCACACTTAAAAGAGTGTGGATGTGGGACCCCTCTCTCCCCAAGGTATGATGTGTGTTTCCCTAATGTGCTGATGTGTTCTCTACTCTATTACAGACTACAAAGGAGTGACCTTTGGGTTTGTTGAAAAAGGAGGAGAAAATAGTGATTGTTCAAGGGGGAGACAGTGTGGATATTTGAAAAATCATGACAGATAATGAAAAATCATGACAGATAATGGGAGAAGCTGATAGGTGGAGCAGCTAGATGGGGGGAGTTGAAGGAGAAGATAGATAGGGGGAGATTACAAAATCTAACGATGCTAGAAGTGATCGATCAAAGAACAGATATCACGACAGCTGAGGATCATGATAAAAGCAGAAGAGTGGTGTTGGAATGCGGTGAGAATATTTCCAAAATTGGTATCAGTTTGGTGTCAATAGTGGATGTCAGAGATGAAGTGATTCATTGATGAACTTTTCATTTACTCTTGTTTCTCACGCCGAGCATTGCTCATGTGGGCTTAGAGTATATGTTGAGTAAATCCTTGATTTCTATCAGGAATCACAATGGGAGAATGGTGGATGTAGAATTAATGATGTATCTTTTTATAGGAGAGTTGTCAAAAAACCCAAAGGGGGCAATTTTTGGGCAAAAATCCCTCAAGGTATCATTGAAGCATTTTTGAGGTGATTGTGTTTGTTGACAAAGTGGAAATCTATGTTGTGTTTGTTGACAAGGGAAACTATGACATACAAATTTATTGACAAAAGGGATTTCTTGGTTTCATGTTGAGTTCAAGGGCTGTGGTTAATGATCAATGTTTGATTCAAGAACATCGACAAAGGAATGGATGATCTGGAGGCGGTATGAAAAGAGTAGATACAAAGTGACACTGTTTTCCAGTGTTTGCCAAATTTTTGGGCCTGAAAATCAACAAATGGAGAAAAGTGGTTTTAGAAAAGGGAATTGAGTTCCATGTACTTGAAGGATAGGTAACTTGAATGACTAGTGTTTTTCAAGATCATAACATGGAAAAATGGCAAAGGGATAAGGGACGCGCAAGTTTTGGGTTGGTCATGAAAGTGACCTGTGCGCCGAGAAAGGACCTACGCGTAGGTGCCTAGGAGGATTTGAAATTTGTGCGCCTATTGTTTTTCAATATCAGAACTTCAAAATATGGCAAAGGAAAGAGGGTCGCGCAAATATTGGTGTGGTCGCGCAAGTGAGTAGCGCGACAGAGACTTGGGCGGATGAACCTGTGCACCGAAACCTATGCGTTGAGGGGAGACTTGCGCGCCATCACGCAGGGTGACCAAATGCCTATAAATGCAGGACCACCACTCCTTATTTTGAAATTATTTCAACACTTAGAGAAAATCAAATCTTCCTTTGCGCAGGTGTGGTGGTCGCGCAAGTGGTGGTGCGTCGCTCAAGTATAAGTTGCACGACAGGTGTTAGTTGCGCGCCAATATTGGTTTGGGCGTAAAAGGAGTTGCGTCGCACAAGTTTGGAGGAGAAGAGGCTTGTGTCGCGCAGGTAGTTGAGGTGGACCTACGCGCTAGTGTTGACTTGCGTACCGAGACCTACGCGCCAGCTTAGAGAAGGGCGCCAAGTAAGGTTGATTTCCCGCAGTGATTCAGGGCTGTGTGGAAGTTGGAAGATTTCCCGATACCTTCGGTTCAAAGAGAAATTCATCTACGGGTGAAAGTTGAACTTCAACAGAGCATCCACATGCAATAGAGGATGTATTCATTAGAGATAATTAAGAGACCTACAGGTCTATATACTGTAAGTGGATCCTTTTCGGAGTAGTGAGCAAAGGAAGAGGAAGAAAGTGATCCTCTCCACCGACAGTGACCCAGAGAGAGAGAAATAGGGATTGACCCTTGGGAAAGCTGGGAAATGACCCCAAACCTTGTAAAGGTAGTGAGCCTGGGACATATTTACTATTCCCGAACCCTTGTATCCACATCTAGTGAAGAATAGTGGAATTTGGTACGATCAACAACTTGTCGGCGTATGCTCCTTGGACGTATCCTAGTGAGGGTGAACCAAGTAAAAATCTCTGTGTCTGCCTGCTTACTTCCCTACATTGCATTTAAAGCATCATCATCAGATAAAGAAGAAAATAAGTGATCATAATAAACACAAAAGTTCAAACAAAATGACCCTTGTAATAAGGAGGTCAAGATCCAGTGGGGTTGGAAGAATTTTGAAAAAGAATATCCATACCCTGATTCACCCCCCTCTCAAGGTATATAGGCCCTTATTGGTCCTAACAGAATGAATTTTTGTTCCTTACTGTTTTTACATTTCAACATTTGTGGGCTTGGAGATGTGTGCGTGTGTACAAGTACTTAGGAAATTCCTCCCATGATTAGTAATATGCCTACTCAGTGCTAGTCACCAGCGCTTGGCCTATTGGAGGCGAGCTTGGGGAGTCACAGCGCGAGCCCCACCAGGATGGGTCATGACAGATTGGTTGATCCTTTATATCATTTTCATTAGAACTTTTATTTCACACCTTCCCTTTGTCCTCCTATAATAACATTCATTAGTTTAGACCTTTTTTAATTAATTGTTATATCTTTTGCATGAAAAATAAATTGGAAATAAATACCTCATTTTCAACATGTTTTTTTACAAGATATAACAACCATGCTATGAATATTCCAATATATTTCCTAATCATATGAATATCTACATCATCAAGTGGAACATGTATCTCGATGCTCGGATCATGAGATACATTAATCCCCACTCTCACATGACCTATTGGAAGTTTTTACGTATACTATATTATTGGATATTGAACATGACATCCCTCACAACATGGAGATGGGTGGGTGTTGATAGATATAAATCAAAATAATTTTCACCCTGTAGAATATCAGTACAGGAAAGGTATTGGTGTCTACTTTATTCATATTTCACAGAAACAATTATGAGAATATTGATTACCTTATCCAAGACAAATCTTTGAGGGGAATGGATCACCTCGAAGCTAGTGGGGGTGGAGGGGGGATTCTCACATAGTGGGTTTTCTTGTGTTGTTTCTTCTATTTGATTCTTTCTCATAACATTTTCTAGAAACTCTGATTATAAATTATATTTTTATTGAAGAGAAGATAATTGTTCCTATAACTATTCCATTTTTTATCTTTATCCCCTTGTTCATTTATTTTCTTAAAATATGTTCAGGGTGTCACCCTAAAACTCTCACCTTTGACACAACCATATTATTCTAGCTTCTTCAAGGACACTGATAGTATTTTTTCATTCTGTACAGTTGATGATGATTCCTATGTTTAAGTCGGATAAAAAATATAGAAAAATAAGTAATCATTGTTATGTAATATCAATTTAAATATTTTTTATACCATATTTACACATGTTTCCCACACTTTTTGTGTGTTTTAATCTATTAGTATCTCATCTTAATTTACATGTTCCTCCTTCTATAGCACATGTTGTGGGATGGAAGTGGATTTGGAATTAGATTCATTAATCTGCATATAAATAGAGGAACATAATTATGTTTTTGTTTCATGTCACATAAAATTATTATGGTAAATTTAAAATATGTACACTTTTTTTCAAGTGAAGTGTACCCCATCCTTGATTTATGATAGAGGTACATTGGTTTTGTTTCCTATTGATTATTTTCAATAATCATTTGATATTTCATAAATTAATAATTCTTAATCAAAGTGATTAATACACATAGTGTCAAACAATGTATTACCAATCATAATGTACTTGGAAAGATGCCTCCTCACGATGACCAGTAAACGCATCCCACACTTCTTGGCTTACCAGATGTGTATACATCTATGGTGGGTGCATGTTTATTTTCCCTTCAACATATTTGAGATGAAACTTGGTAAGAATTGTGCGAACTCCACTGTGAACCTTTACAGTAATCATTAATACAAATTTCCTTTGGGAGTCATCTACTATAAATGCAATCTGTAAGGGATAATAAAGAGTAAGTCAATGTTTCATTATTTTTTTAGTAAATTAAAGAATGTATATCATAATTTTACCCTAATATCTTCCCAAATAAGTGTCTTAAGTGTGAGTAGAACATTTTTCCATGAATCTATATCAATTGGAATGTTCTCTAGAGTGGTGAGCTCAATGAAACTACTAAACATGGCCTTTTTGGGGTTAACATCCTGGTCGTGTTCATTACATCCAACCTTGAATCTGATGCCTTTGCTTCTCACCATAATATTTTTTATAACACCATCATGCTACGATGGTATTTTTTTGGGACACCGATTGTTCACCGTCTAGAATTTACTGAAGTTTAACATCATCAATATTTTGTTCCACTAGATTGGTAGGATGGACATATGAAAAGGTTGTTGTTCCTCTGTATTGAGAGCACCAGCAGGTTGAGAAACTATTATTCCTAAGTTTTGAGATCATCAACACATGCATAAGTCATTGTTTGTAGAATCGGTTAAAAATTTAATTTATATTATGTAAATATAGTAGTTAACAGATACTAATACGAGTTAATGTAATGTATATTACAAAAAAATATAACATAATTATTAAACTCTCTTTTTTTGAAGTTTGAATGGATTTAAACCCTCTATCAAGTATCCAAATCCCTTCATTGTGGTCTTCTCTAACATACAATGCCCGATCTACATTAAGACTAATGAGAAATGACTGCGACGTCCCAATGAAAGGGTTATCCTCAATTGAATTTCCATCTGACCCTTTAGTGGTTTTAGTCGATAATAAAACAATTAACCTCTTTTGGTTTGCGGGATCTGGAACATAAAATACTTATACTACTTGTTATTCTATTATAAATGGTTCATCTTTGTTCCATTCCTTACCAAAATCCACTTTAATGAATCCTAATTCATCTATTTTAACATCACTCCTGTTATCAACCCACTTGCATTGAAAAATCAGTACTTGGAATGTTATATAATCCAAATTCCATATTTGTTTGATGATACCAAAGTACGAAATATTTACATAAATTGGATTCCTATCCTTGGTACTAGATACATGCATCGCTTCAGCCACAAGTGTTACACTACTATTTTTCATGGTACTGAATTCATCATGTTCATTTTTATAGATTATATAACCATTAATTACATAACTATTATAAGATAATACATGCACACTTGTTCTTATATTTAGACATCAAATTTGTTCTAAAATTGGATCCATATTTTCAGATGAATACTTAAAAAATATAGTCTTGAAACCTTCCTATAAAAAATTGATTATGTTTATTTGATATCCATCTTTCAGACCTTGATGGATTCAAATACCTAAGAATTTATTTATGGGTTTCAACTTATGGGGAAACCTCTAAAATGTTACGTAAAACATAAATATGGTTTTACTCTCGATTTATAATAGTGATTTTGAAAACATATATTCTAAAAATTCATTCAGCTATAAGACTCCCAGTGTAATGAGGTTTTGGTAGACCAATTCTTTCCATACTAGACATTTACTCGATACAAAATTCAGCGACCTCCTCAACAATATATCACTATGCAATACAAACTTCTAGATGACTTCAATTTTTGAAATACCCTTTCAAAATCTTCATATACAATTTGGGGGTACATCTATCTATAATGTTCAAGACTGTATAGTCAAATATATCTTACAAAGTGAACCATCATATCAAATAATACTAATGGAAATAAAATTTCAAATTCATATAATATAAATACAATTTCCTTTTCTATAGTTGGAAATTTTTTTAGGTCTATAAATTTCCTGTATATATATTTGAAAAATAAATAGATCTTGGTTAATGTATGATAGAAATTCTTGGAAAAAATGAAACATAAAGCTATATACATTAGATCTTGCATTAAAAACATGAAAGTTATGTGATTTCAGACCCTTTAACTTTAAATAATTAATTGAAATGATATTCTTGATATTTGATGAATACCCCTCTAGAACCCTTACATCATTTAAGAAGTTGTAAAACTGACATCTCTCCTACCTAGAAATATTGTAAGCAGTTAGAGGAAGAAAAGTTTGTTTTCAACCCTTAATTGACACCAACTCTTCCCATATTCCCATGTCAATCATTTCCAACCTAGCCATAATTTCATTCTTTGTTTTTTTGGGTTCATTTAGTAATGTTCCAATAAAACTATCACATATTTTTTTTCAACATGAATAACATCAAGAAAATGTCTGGTGTATAAAAAATTAAAGTATATTAATTCAAAAAGAAAATGTTCTCTTTTTATAATCAGTTTTCATAAGGTTTTTCAAAAAAGTTTACCAAAAGTAGTTTCTATATATTTTACTTTCACAAATAGTTGATCACCTGTTATTAGAGATGGTGTTGTACATTCTTATGAACTCCCATCAAATGATGTCATCCAAGATCAAAACTTATGTCGCTAGGGTAGAAAAATGTGACGTCTTAGAAACATATTCTTCGATGATTTTTTCAACCCAATTTACTATGTACCTTGTTCAAAAATGGTATACCCTTGAGTTCCTTTAATTATATATCCTAAAAAATTTCCGTAAGTAGGAAAGTCATTTATCATCCATTACAATATAGCTCTCTATGTGAAATCTTCATTTTTGTAAGCATCATACACCATAACATCTGAATCCCACAATAATTTCAAATATTTGATCAATGGATCCAAATAAACATCAATATCATTACCCAATTGTTTTGGTCATGATACAAGTAGAGATACCATAATGTATTTTTATTTTATGCATAAACACAATGGTAAGTTGTAATTTACCAACATAACTGATCATGTACTATGAGTGCTGCTTTAAAAAAAAGGATTCACTCCATCTGTAGATAGCGAAAGAAGAAGGTTTCTTGGCTCATTTCAAAATTCAGGATACTTGTGGTCAATTATCTTCTACTAAAGAGAGTCCATCAGGTGGTGAGGTTTTCCATATTTATTTATTGTATCTCTATGCTATGTCAATTGTTTTGTAGTATCCTCACTTCCATATATGTGCCTAAACCTTTAAATTATTGGAAAGTACCATACAACTTTCATAGGACCCAATTCATCTTTCTTGTATCAAGAATCACATCACTTTTGGCATTCTTTAAGTGATTTTTGGTCCTTTATAAATAGTATATAGTCTTTTGGAAAAGTATTTATTCTTTCAGAGATCATACCAATTGAATGTAACATTAATTTAGAGTCATATGTTTAGCTAGGAAGCTCATTATCTTATGGGAGCATATCATACTAGAGAGAAAGTAGTCTAGTAAATCTGGATCTAATCCATCCATTTCCTTCTTTTAAATTATACAACTTCAGTATGGCTGAAGATGTTGTATATTTAGTAAAACTAGTATACAATGGTGTATTTGAATCACTCTTTAACTTCTCAAACAATTTTGGACAATCATTAAGTTCATCTTCAACTGTAATTTTCATTTCCTCAGTACGATCTTCATCATCATCCACACCTTTAAAAATATCCTAGATATGATTTTATTCATTTTACACACTTATAATCATATCAGATAATTCATAAAACACAATGTTATCCTAGTCATTAGCTATATCAACTTTTTCCCCATGTTTACTCCAACATTTATAACTTTGATTTATTTTGTGTCATATCAAGTGTTCTTACAACTCCTATGAACTAATTAGTCTTGAATAACATCTATATAAACAAAGAAAAAAGATTTAAGAATGGTCATATGCATGATATTTTATAAACTTGATGAACTCTTTCAATCCATCTTCATACTCTTTTGTCATATGATTGACATCCATCCATTTTTGATTCATATCCATCCCATCTGATTTGATAGTATTAATATTTAACAAAATAAATAAATACATAAAAAGAGGACTTTCAATTAAGGGGAACCCAACATTTGAATATTTCAAATAGTTTTAACATGATTTGAAGGAAAAGTTTAATTTAATTTAAGAAAATAATTACTCCATTGGTGGTAGGTGTTATCCTCTAAATTCATCCACAATGATCACTAGTACCTAGTATGGGATGACTATTACTCAAAGTAGTTCGAGCAACATAGGTGAATGTACCAAAGTTATGGGTGATGATTTTCAAGAAACAAAATGAAATAATAACTATTTGTGAGATAAAGATTATGAGGATTAAAATTGTCTCTGTAAATCTAAATGTTTCCAGGATGGGGAGTTGGAGAAGAACCAGAAAAAATTTCTCAGTTTTCTATCTAAAGTTGAAAAAAGAAGCAATAATAATCTGATACCTATAAGGGGATCCTTGATTGGTGTGATCGTGAGAAGGATCAGCTGGATGGTATTACACACACTCATTCTAAGACAACTGTTGTAGTTTCAACATTCAAATCAATCATTCAGTTACTCCATGAAAAGAAAATAGATTTTGGTCTAAGGACTGAATTTTAGTATTTTTTATCTTCCTGTGAGGCCAAGGTTGTGGGAATGGGGTTATATTGGATATCCTATGGGTTGGATGGAGTTAGTGACATGCACTTACCATGGTGTTATAATCAATCTATATTATGTAGGAGTGATATTCTGTGTATCTTGGAGGTCTCTGGAAGTTAATATGATCATATAAATATAGATACCACCCTTTTTCCTTACACATGTATGCATTTATAAATATAGATACCACTAATCCCGTTGCATTTATAAATATATATACCACTAAATTTTTTGAAAAATATTTTTAGTATTGTTCAAAAAGGAAAAGGAAATTAGTAAGTGAGTGGATCAAGAATTGAATCAATGATAGAGGTTAATTTATTAAGTGTAATTGTAAAAGAAAATTTTATCACTTATTTATCACCCCTTCTCAATGATAAATTACCACTTCTCTATAATATTCAATAAGGACTATTCCTTATAAATCTAATCCTATATGCTCTCCTGTAATATTCTTCTTTAAAATTTTATTTTTTACAGTATCCCTATGCATTCCAATCTGGTATTAGTCCATTGAATATTTTTTAATCCTTCAATGTTACTTAGGTTTGGTTGAAGTGGATTATTTTCTTGGATGATAACAAGGTAACAAATTATTTACATTTTATAGTTTCATACTTCATATAAAAATAATCCAATACATAATTTTATGGATACATTTTGATAAGAGGTCAGTGACCAAAGAGAAAATATAATTCAAGTAGGTAATACAGGAAATTCATTTAACTTATGTTTTAACATAGGAATCTAATTATGGAGCAAATATCTTGATCATCTTATCAAAAATAATGAGTAGGATCACTTAAGGAGAAAATTTTTGTGACCTACTAATACTAAAAAGAGAAAGGAATATGATGTTCTCAACATGAGATTTTTTAACTCTTCACAGAATAATTTAGAGATACAATCTACCCAAAAATAGAAGATCATTGATTTATATAATTGTGGGACTACGAGGAAGTATTAAAAAAATGGAGAGAAGTATTTTATTTCTATTATTGACAAATTTTCTTGAATTAAGTCTATTTTCTTTATAATACCTAAATCATAGGATTTAAATATATTTTAATTTTTTTAAAAGAAAAGAAGAGAAGGATTGTAATTTCTCCTTGTAGATGATCCAAACAAATAATGTTATGTAATTTATAAGGGGAACAATTGATGATTATTTTTAGTAGCATGCTATTCACCATGAACTTTGTACCATATGCCACATAATAAAATGTTGTTTTTGAATAGAAGAATAAAATTTTAGTTGAGATGGCTCGAACATTGCTGATGGAACGTACTAAATTATAAAAAAAATGATGAATCTATTTTCTCCAATTTCAAATCACAAAACACCATTTTAAAGTCAATGTGAAATTTAAAATATCCTTTATTGAAATAATCACTAAAATAAAAAAATATCATCATCATTTTAAAACATCATATAAATGCAATTTATTAACTTTAAAACCAATTACATTATAAAAAACCGAAGAATCTTGTCCTAATAAATCATTAAGAAACATTTTATTAGTTTTTAAAAATGATTTTCAATGTTAAAAATCATGTTAACATTTATTTAAAATCAATTTTTAATAAAATGTTTACCCATTAAAAAACATTTGTTAGAAAATCAAACACCGAATTCATTTTCAAACTGCCTTAGAAAAATCACTCACTATTTCCAAAACTAATCCCTTTCTATTTTGAGCCAAGATTTCAAACTTATAAAATCATGAATCACCTAAATAACATGAGCATTATATAATCTATATAGTTTAGAAATAATGAACATATGACACAAAATTCAAGGATAATTAGTTACCAAAGTTTACTTGACCACATGGTTGGAAATCCATGTTTTAATCACATTGTTGTCACAAGGAGCCACTCAAAACTGTGTATAAGAGCTTCATAAGGTTTACCAAACTCTACCAACACACCATGTGTCACTGATTCAACTCCCACTTCACCCCCAAACATGAATATATTTATAAATAGAACAAATAATCTTGAGGAGTTAATTTCCCTACATTCAATGTGATGTAAAATAAGGGAAGTGTGTGTCATTGAATGAATTTTTTTATTTATGGTCATCTTTGTGTTATTTCATGAATATTTTATTTTAATCATTTTTTTCTTGTTTCATCACCATTGAATACCTGAATTAGGAAATTATATTAAAATACCAAATAATTACCTTGAATCATTCATGTTCATTGAGTAATTTAAAGTAATTATGTTTAAATACAGTATTAAGAAAACTAATTCATCAATCACCAAAAGTATTTGATCAAATGAATGGGGAATTATCGATCTAGAGATAGAGAATAGGAAGAAAAAGTATTCTATTAGTCCAAAATCCAATAACAAACATCGATAATGATTTCAATTATTTAATTCACTAGTATGAAAAACATGGAAACTAAAAAACATGGCACATAATCTGAGTCTGATTTTAAAAAAACATCTCTCTCAGTCAATTACTTAATTTCTAAAGATTTCTTTAAAACCATCTCTAAAGGTTTGACACACCAGCTTACCATGTAATATATTTACTAGATAGTAGTAAGTTTGAGTCTTATAAATTTCATAATTTGACTTCCCTTTGGGAATTAACAACACCCTTCAAGGGATATAATTTTTTGGCACCATTTCCAGGGATGGTTACATAGAATTCCTAGAATAATAATGACATGTTCACATTGTTTTGTTTTTTATTCCATTTATTTATTTTATTCATGGCTTTATTATACCTTGTTCTTAGGTCCAAGTTAACACAAGTAATCTACAATGGGAATTCGTAACAAAATTAATGAGTTTTATCCTAAGCTAGAAATAACCACTAGGAAATACAAGATCAAAGAAAAATGGATCGAGATGAACAACATCCAATCAAACCACGTGATTGAGGTTTCACGTGCGGTGAATGGCATCAACACAATGATGAGGATGAAGCTAGTGGATGAAAATGACTGTGATGGGTGGTTTGATATGGTGCAGAGGTGCAGTTTGTGGCTATACGACGTATAAAAACATGATGAAACTCCATCGATATAATGTTCGGTTAGGGAACGAATCTGGAGAAGCGAACAATTGTGGACTATGAAAGAGAAACAAATAAGCAGTGAGTAGTGGATCTTCAGGTACTAAGAAAATAAACCAGCACATACCTTATATAATTATATATATTTATAAAATTATATATATAATTATATATATGTTTATTAATACATAATTATATATAATTTTAAATAAAATAAAAATATTTATTATTTAAATATATTTACTATACTTTTATAATTATTTAAATATATATTAGTTTATTTATAATTTTAATTATAAATAAATATATTTATAATTTTAATTATAAATAAATAACTATATAATTTTAATTATAAATATTTATTATTTAAATATATTTACAATAATTTTATAATTATATGTATATATATATATTTATTTATAATTTTAAATATAAATAAATATGTTTATAAATATTTGTATATATTTATATATATTTATATATTTATATATATTTATATAATTATATATAATTATATTATTATATATAAATATATTTATTAATATATAAGTATATATAATTATAAATATAATAAATATATTTATTACAATTTTACAAATATTTAAATATATATTTATTTATAATTTTATAAATACATTTTTAAAACATTATATATATTTAAAATTTTATAATTAACTAAGTACATGTCATACATATACACATGTACACGTGTTATATATATATATATATATATATATATGTCCATCCCACATACATGGGCACACACACACACACACATCTGTACATGTACAACATCTATATATACACATACGCAAAACACACACACACACACACATAATATAATGCATACACATATATGAATATATACATTGATATAAATATATAAGTTCAAATATCACATATTAACAATACATCATTTATATTTATATAATTGTTAGATTTATTAAAAAATATATATATCAATATATCATATTTATATTAATTATATGCATGAATTTTGTAATTAATGTATATAAATAAATTATTAAACATTTTGACTAATACAAATTTGATAATTTTTTATATACAAGATTCATTTTTTATTAAAAGTTATATAAATCATATTTATATATTATATTTACAAATATATATATATACTTATTGTAATATAAATATTATTTAAAATATAAATATATATATTTATAATTATAATTACAAATAAATATATCTATAAATCTTTTTTACATAATTATATGTATTTATATAATTATATACATACATATATATAATTATATATATTTATTAATATATAAGTATATATAACTATAAATATAATAAATATATTTATTATTTAAATATATGTATGATACTTTTATAATTATTTAAATAAATAAATATATATATTTATAATTTTAATTATAATTAAATATATTTATAAATATTAGTATATAATTATAAATATATTTATATATGTTTATATAATTATATATATGTATATAATTATATATATGTTTATAATTATATTTATATTTATTAAGATATAAATATATATAATTATAAATATAATAAATATATTTATTATTATTTTTAATTATTTAAATATATATATATATATATATTTATAATTATAAATAAATATATTTATAAATATATTTATAAAATTATATATATTTAGATAATTATATATATTTATATAATTATATTTATATTTATTAATATATAAATATGTACAATTATAAATATAATAAATATATTTATTATTTAAATATATTTATTATAATTTTATAATTATTTAAATATATATATATATATATTTATAATTATATAAATAATTTTTTTAAAACATTATATATATATATATATATATTTGAATTAGCAAAAAATATATATTAATATATCATATTTATATTAATTATACATATGCATTTTTTGTTAATGTATATAAATAAACATTATTTTTAGAATATAAATATTATAATTATATATATATATATATATTAATAATTTTTTTAAATTTTTTTATCAACGTTAAGAATAACGCTGATAAAAGTTACATTTATCAGCACTTTTAGCTAGCACTGATAAAGGTAACCCTTTTATCAGCGTTTTCTATTTAACATTGATAAAAGCCGACACTGGGTAAGGTGCGATCTCTGGTAGTGTATGAAAGTAGGTAAAAAATGACACATGATATTTTTACAAGATTCACTACTCAATAAGAGTAGTTAGTCTTTATCATGTATGGTGATGACCTTACACAGCGGTCAACCCATCCCAAAGGCAGATGACCAGTACATAGATTCTCTAATATTCCATGATACCAAATACAATGACGTGGATAGAAAATAATCCTTATCCAAAGTGTGAGTCCCTATACTTTAGGAGGGGTGAAAATAATCATTCATCCCTAATTTGGTGATGACCTGGCCTAACTTGGAGCTTATCATTGGTTCTTCATACTGCCTATTGAAGAAAGTCTTCACCTACTTCTTAAGGTACTTTATAACACCAAGAAAGTCTTCCACCTGTTGAGATCATGAAATAAGTTATAAAATACCTATTGAAATATGATTTAACCATAATAATACTTTTATGACCAGCCTTCAAGGTGGTAATGGAAAACGAAAAATCATTATCCACGAAGACGGTTAACTACCATAATTTGGAAAAATGGTTTAATTTCTTTGAGAAAGAGGTGATTATAAAAAGATATGGATATAATATATTCCATTAGAAATATAAAATTCCAATATATACATGATACTGGAGTTATTATGGTTTGATGGATGAAGGAGGTGAAGAGAAGGTAGAAAAATAAAATAAATTAAGAGAGGTTGTCTAAGAAATTTACCTCTTGAACATCACCTCCTTGAAGGACCCCTTAAGGAAATCATAATTGGTTTTTGTGTGAGACCAGTGACACTTGGATGCAAGGATAGTGGGTATGAGTGATTTTGGAAGATATTTGAATAGTTTAAAGGCTTTTGAGGAGAAATAAGGTGGCGAGGGGTAGTATTTATACTTTATGAGGGGTGGTTTTAAGTGATTAAATAATGATTATTTTATATTTAAATCCAACCACATTTGAGTGGCATTGATTCCAAAAAATATAGATGATAATTAATTTTCTAAAGGTTGGTTAAGGTCAATAAACACATCAAAAACCCATTTAATTTTCTATTTTAGGTATTTTAATCTATTACCTTTTAACTTTAACCTGCTACATTATTTTACCTATACTGCAGTAAATCTTTTTTACCACGGTAACTTTTTTATGCTTAAAAATGAAAATGAACATAAAAAATAATTTGGACTTGATGATTCAAAATATGGAATATATATTTAAAATTTAAAAACACATAAGTTTCAAAATTACATTTAAAATTAAACAATCAAAACACAACAAAAAACAACTTTTTGGAAAAATGTGTTTTTAAACCAAAAAATGTACTTATTCCAAAATAAGGTACAAATATTTTCTAAATGAAATTAATTTAATTATATGTAACTAAAAAGTACTTAATTTACTTTTATATCAATTTAAAATTATAAAATTACTTTTAAATATAATGAAAATGAGTGTTATAAAAATCAGTATTTTTTACTATTCACTAAAAAAATAAACTTTTCATAAAATTCTAAAAAATTCATCCTAAAATAATTTTGACATTATAAATAAAATAATGATGTTAATTTTATAAAATAAATTTTCTAAAAGTTTCAAAAATTTATTATATTTATTTTCTCATAGAAAGAAATACAAATCACTTTTTGAAGAAAACATATATTTGAAGAACAAAATGAATTTACTAAAAATTATGTGTTTATTTATTAATCATAAATTAATAAATTAAAATAAGTTAGAGAATTATATATTTTATAACATGTTTAATACTATTCATTCCCACCAATTTAATGGGTAAATTATAATGGCCATGTTATAATAATAGTATTTTGGAGTTCGTTTAATTTCAGAGTTCTGTGAAACGTAAGCTATCAAAGAGATTAAATTTATTTAAAAAGAGTCATATTTTAAAATATTGAGCCATTTAGTTATACCCCCCTTAAAATTAATTTCTCCCTAAAAATTATTCACTCAAATACAAATAGATAACGATATCTCTACATCATCACATCCTCAGTTTCTCATGTAGATACCATAAATTGGTGGTTTCATCACAAAACATTAACCTAGTGAGTGGTATTGTTTCATAGAACTTTATCTCTAAAATCAAGAATCTCTAACAGTATCTATTCATAATAAATATCTTTCTCCAATGGTACAACCTTTGAGTTTAGTACATGTGAAGGATTATGTATATAATTCCTCAAGAGAGATACGTGGAACACATCATGAACTTGAAAGATATTCAGAGGAAGTTCCAATCAATAATCCACTATCCCAATATGATCAATAACTTTAAAAAAATTTCATTCTCATAATTTTAAATTTAAATTCGAAAATAAAAGGGGGATATTTTAAAATTCCTTTGTGGGAAACCAACATTGTAAAAAGGGTTAATAACACTTTCTCTTAAAAAGAGGGAAAGTTAAAGGAAAAGGTCACCATAAAACTAGGATTCTAATTTAGAGAACATTAGTGAAAAGTGAAAATATGGTCATGGAATAGAATTACATCTATCAAGTTCTAATTAGAAATTATAGAAAACATGGTTAATATAAGGTTAATGATCACAAAAACATAAAACAAAAAGGTCTAAAAAAGGTCACTGATATCATCAGAAATGATGGTAATAAGATAAAATTTTATTTGAAAATATTATGAGAAGATATACTTACTTGATTTAATTTCATAAGTACAATATCACTCTTTGGTTATTCCATGATCAATTTATACTTTATCTCTTACTCTAAGAAATGACATTGATATTGTAATGCCTGAAGAATTAGTGGATCATAAGATCCATAATGGGATGATAAGTCATTCCTTATGTATCTAGTTATCGTTATAAAAAAATGGTTAGCATAGTTTATCCAATATGTATAAATCATCATATGGTTATGTGATAAATTAATATCTAAAACCTCATCCAAAGTTCAACATAAAAAATTTCTTAAATAGTTACCCTTATGAAGCTTCCAAAATATTAAAATCCAAAACTTTCGAATAGAGGTCACTAAATTTTCAAAATAAATGATCATTAATCCCAAAAACAACTTGATTTATCTCTTAATTGTAACAAAACAAACATGTGAATTTCATTATCATGTATTCTCTTGAAACACAGTAATAACCTAAATTACCATAAAACATTTTTGAAAATAATCATTCTTTCAAAAATTAACTATTTCCTCACACCATAAATCCAAAAATTCGATAAGATCAACACATAAATCACATTTTCATCATATTACTAATAAATTAAAAGGTTATCAACACTATCCAATTTATTTTATCACAATCAAACATATCTTTATTGAATTATTATCCTAATAACATGTACATATTAAGGCCTATCTTTTCCTTAACTACATGTTGTCAAAAAATATCACCTTACCACTTCAATAACTTATCATTATTACCAATACCATTCAATAGATTCATTAAAATACTTATGGAAAAACTATAGTGGAGAAATCCTTAGATGTTTAATTATTATATAATATCATAAAATTAATTCTATAACATTATTCTTGAATTCCAATACATAAACACTCAATCATTCCACTTCCTTCTTAAACTATTAACCAGGATTCATCATTTTATTCCATAGCACTTATTATATCTCATATTTCATTTGTAGTTTCTTCATCATTAGAAATATAACCATTACTCATATAACCTTTTTGATTATATTTACAATATTTCCCCTTAGGGAATCATTTTTTATAATTCCCATACATTTCACATTTAAAATATTTAACAGTCAATTATGCCTTTGGAATACCATTATTCTCATCCATTGGGTTAACTGAACCTTTCACTTTTCCTTTGCAATTACTTGATTTGTGTCCTTCTTTTCCACACCCAAATCATTTTCTAATTCCTTTGAAACATTCTAATTGATGCCTCTTCCCACATTATTTACATGAGGAAAATTTAAATTTCTTTCCAATATGATCACCATAGAACTCCATATTTCTCTTATTAGATGGGTTAGTAAACTCACCAAAGTTGAGATTATTGATCATATTATGAGATTTATAATTAGGCATAATAACAACATTTTCCCTTCAGACTCTCATTTAATTTGGTTGCTTATGAGGAATATCATTCCATTGTCCATCACATTCACTATTAATATTAACCCCTGGTTCTAGACACTATTTAAAACCCAAAAATCATAGTGTGAGCAGCAATAATCATATTGGGAAACCACATAATCTATGACATATTAGGATTAATCCTAGGTTATTCATGATCATAACCAAAATTCTAGGATTTTAATATATACTTGACTTATCCATAGGGATCATACTTAATGTTTTCTCATCCTTGTTTCAAAAGGTTATCTAAACCTTGATTTGATACTAACTATAACAAACCATTATTTTCATACATAAATATTAAATCTAAATAGATGAATATTCATTACATAATATTACAAAACCATGCCAAAACCGTATGGGTTTAGTGTCCTTGGAAACTTGGAAACATAAACAACTGGTTCATAAAACATCTAAACCATCTCCCAATTATTCCTTCATAACTAGAACCATTTTGACATATCATACCTAGTACCTTTATTCATATCCCAGGGAAAATAAACATAAGAAAAGGGTGTGCTCAGATTATTAGTAAGGATAAAAATAGGAGATATCAATCCATTATCTTATGAAAGCATAAGATAAGAATAAGGTTATGTGATCATGATCATAACTTACAAAGTTCATACCCAACTTATCATAGATCATAAACATGATTCATGTCATAAAAATTATCATTTCAGAAAACATGGACCAAAAGAGTAAGAAATAATCATAAATTAATCATGATTCATAATCCCATGTCATAAAAGTATGTCACCATCATAAATATAGAAAACCATTTCATATGTCAAGGTTAACTACTAAGACCATAAACATAGTGGATTAGGACACACCTGTTTCCCATAATGGATTAGGATGTACTGATTTCCTATAGTGGATCAAGCCCATTGATTTGTTTCCCATTATTATATCATGATATATAAAGCCTTACCCAATGAATTGGAGGGATATATATGTCACACCCATCACATAATGAAAAAAATACATACGTGTTCTATAAGAACATAAATCATTCATCATATCAGAACCTGTGAAAAGAAATGAGTTTCATAAACATTTCATCATAACATAACCCATAGAAAAGAAATTGGTTTCATAAATATCATGCCATAATAAAAATAAAAAAACCATAAGAAATAATATAGATAGTATCCTTGAATAATATCCCTAGTAAGCATAAGTAATATAAAAAAATGTCATCTTAGATGGAAAATAATTTTTGGAGATAAATTAAAATAATTCTTAAAAAATAACATTTTCATTTTAAAATCATTTATTTTTAAAGAGACACAAAATTATAAAGGAAAATATTTTCTTTTAAAATAAACTTCTAATATTATAAAGGAAACATAAAATCATTAAGGTTCCATGATGGTATGAAAATACTCACTTTTATTAGATAAGTCACAAATAACATCATTCAGAAATGAAAAAAAGAATCCTTTCAAACCATTTTGTAAAAATTAAAACATGAGTTAAAAAAATTTTAAAAAATAATAATAAAATATTAAAAAATTTTTGAAACAATTTTAAAAAACATGGACATGGAAGAAAAAGAGAGTTTTAAGGGAAATTTTAGAAAGATAATTTTTAAAAGAAAGTCCCTTATAAATATCATATCATTAAAGTGAGAATTAATCCAATGAATCAATTATTTTTATCAGCTATAAATCCATAACTAAAATTGGAAATAAAATAAAATTTAATCCAAAATAATCTCACACATAATCTTAACATGGCATAATCAATGAATTTTAAGTTTAACCTAATGAATGAAAATTGAGTTAAGAAATCTCACTTTGTAATTACTTGAATGTTATGCCCCATAAAAGTAACAATTATAGAATAAAACATTGAATACCATAAAGATAATGAGATTAATTATATGATATATCAAATGGAAGTATATAAACCACATAAAAGAAATAAGTGGTGAATAATCCATATATATCACATAAGTAAAAGTGAGACGAGAAACCCTTACCTCACGCTTGCCTTTAGTTTTTCATACTTTAACCTTATATATAAAGGTTTAAAGAATGTTATTAATTAATTAAAAAAATATAATCATATTTATAATACCTTATATGATCATTTTGTAACATATTACCACCCATTAATTAATAATATTTCATTGTTTTCATTGTTTCAGGTTCATTTCTTTTATGGTTTCATGGTCTGTTCATTTGTGTATAATTATGGATTTTCTTGTCAAATAGGAAATAAAACTCTAGAAGTGAAATGGAATGGTATTAATTAAATTAAATAAGTTTAAATGGTCTCATATATCATTTTTATTTCTGGAATGAGGATGATTCATTTGATAAAACGTTAAAGATAAATGTTTAGTTTATTTTGGTGTTTTTTCCAATAATCATAGACTAGTTTAATTTTATTTAATATTATATATATATATATCAGTTAAAAAACATGAAATAAGTTATAATATAAATATTAAAATCTAATTTAACCATATTAATACTTTTATGACCATCCTTGAATTTGGTAATGGAAAATAAAATGTCATTATCCACTAAGACGGTTAACCGCCATAATTTAGAGAATGGTTTTGTTTATTTGAATAAGTGGAGATAAGAAAAGTGGTGGATAGAAGATATCACATTATAAATATAAAATTAAAATATATACATGATGCTATATTTATTATTATTTTTTTATTAATGAGGTGAAGATAATGTAGAAAAATAAAATAAATTAGGATAGGTTGTTTGAGAAAGTTACTTCTTGAATATCACCTCCTTAAAGAACCCCATAGGGAACTTGGAATTGTTATTTGGGTTAGAAAATAAGAAATTGTACATGGGGAGAGTGGTAAGGGGATATTTTGGTAGATATTTTAATATATTCAAGGCTTTTGAAGAGAAATGGGGTGGTGAGGGGTGGTATTTATACTGAGGAGGGGTAGTCTTATGTGATTAAATATTGATTGTTTTATATTTAAAGCCAAACACATTTGGGTAGCATTAATTACAATGAATTTGGATGATAATTAATATTATAAAGTCTATTTAAGGTATATAAACACATAAAACAACAATTTAATGTTTTAGTTTTTAGTTATTTTATGCTTTTACCTTTTAACTTTAACCTACTACATTATTTCACATATACTGCAATAAATATATTTTTTACCATGGTAAATTTTTTATACCTAAAAATGAAAATGAAATTATAACATAATCTAGACCTCATGTTTAAAAAAATTTAATCCATATTTAAAAATTCAAGACACATAATTTTCAAAATTATATTCAAAATTAAACCGTTAAAACACAACGAAAACCATTTTTTTTGAAAAAATGTGTTTTTAAGCTCAAAAGGTACTTATACCAAAATAAGGTATAAATATATTTTAAAGGTAATTAATTATATTATATAGAAATAAAAACTAATTAAGTTACTTTGTGATCAATTTAAAATGATAAAATTTCTTTTAAATATAAACAAAATGAGGGTTTTATAAAAATTAGTATTTTTTTACTATTCATTGAAAAATTAAACTTTTTAGAAAAGTATTAGAAATTAATACCAAGATAATATTGACCTGATGAATCCAAAAAATGGTGTTAATATTACCAAATAAATTTTATAAAAGTGTTAAAAATTAATTATATTTATTTTCTCATAGAAAGCTATAAAAATCTCTTTTTGAAGAAAACACATATTTAAAAAACAAAATGACTTTACTAAAAATTATGTTCTTATTTACTAAGAATAAATTAATACATTAAAAATGATTCACAAAATTATATATTTCATAATGTGGTTAATATATTCATTCCCTAGAATTTAACACCTTGATTATAATGGTCATGTTAAAATAATAATATTTTGGAGTTTGTTTAAATTTAGTTTTCTGTGCAACATAAGCTATCATATAGATTAAATTTTGTTAAAAAGTATCATATTTTAAAATATGAGGGTGTTAAATAATGTTTTAAATTGACTAATTTTCTATGGACACTAAGGTTGATGTCTCAAATTATGACACATCCTATAACCCCAGAGTGAATAAAACAACTGGACGTAAGTTCACGATCCGTAAACTCTTATTCTCAAATAAACCAGAATAAGAAACTACCTTCTAAGAACCATGTAACCATTATGTATTAAAAACCATTTTCCCAAGGTATACCCTTCATACAAGGTTACATTACAATTCCATCAACCGATATCTTATACTTTCTCAAGCTAAATCAGATTACACAAGGAATGACCAACTTGCTTACATGCTAAGAACACAAGCACATTAGATCATCAAACACAACCATGTGCATTTATACAAAATTTTTACCTAAGGATATCTCTTTATTCGATTCATCACAACTCATGTTGGTAAAACCTTTCTAAAAGTGTTTATGACCACACCTCCTGCTCCAAGAGTTTACCCAATATCAACATCAAAGATTTTAAAATAATATAACTTATCATTTCTATCGCATGATCAGATTCCTATGGGTAAAAATACACTTCATATACATATTATCTGAATATATCATAAACTTTTCTTTGATGGAATGATGTCATAATGTTCTAAGAGTAGGCATGACTATTATCAACTCATGGTCATGGTAAGATATATTCTTTCCATGAGGGAATAACTAGTGAAATCATCAATCCATCACCCATTTTACAACATCAATACATAACTCAACTCCATGCCTGAGGATTAAGAGTGACACAGTCAAGAATCAACTAGGATTATCATGTAATAACACTAGATATGAAATTAACCTCACTTATGACCTTTCAAAGGAGTTCTAGGTTCTAGATTATCCCCCATGTGGCTTTAAGGAGAATTGATACCTAAAATAGGTCTCCCCACCATTTGGATCCAATATAAAATGGTGCAACAACAAGATACAACCCTGATACAAGGATCATCAATAATAAATCAAAGGATTCACATTTCAAATAAAGGAAATCCCCAAGATACCCACTCTTAACCAAGGGAAACCAACCTTCTCTCATAGGGTGAAACCAACCAAGGGAAAACCAGTTCCAACCTATGAAAAGGTACCATCCCCAAGAACCTTCCAAAAGATCAACCTCAAAGATCATTAGGAAGGTACAATCTAGGACATCAGATCTTCCACACTTGAATAATGAGGATAAATTAAAAACAAAGATATCCCTCAATAAATAATTAGATGGATCTTGTCTTGGGTTATGAAAATGCATCTATAGTAACCCAGGTTTAGAAATATCAACCTGGTGGTCCCCACTATCCAATCGATAATAACATATTTCCAATGGATCTCTCAACCAAACGGGTTATGAAACTAAATACTATTACCCATACACATACCCAAGGTTCAAAAAGTCTAGGGAACTAATCCATAACCCATGTAATAACTTTCCCCACAAAGCTATCCCATGGAACAAAGTTTACATAGTGAAACAAAACAACAAGGAATTAATAAATGTGATGATCATTGTTCTCAATGAAGCATCCCAAGGAATATATTAAAATTTAAACCTAAACATGGATATCCTAAAACTGAAACTACTCTGAAACTAGATAGTGAAAACTCGAAGGGATCAATGAAAAAAATCATAGGATATACCTGAGATTACAATCTTCCCAAGGAACATAAGAAAAAAAAGAAAAAAGGTCCTTAAAGACCCATATACCCATACAAACTTATAAGGTCCTCTATTTAGGCCAAAAAAGGGAATCATCTTGATTTACATCAACAAATTCCATCATTAGAATGTATAGAGGGAAGTAAACTCTCACCACTCCCTTTAGAGTTCGAGAAATACTATAGAGACGAGGAAAAAGGAATACTCCCATGGAAAGAATCACACTATAACTCAAGACCTCCCTAAAAATCCCACTAAAACTACACAAGAGGTGAACCCCATATAGCTAATTCATTTTAATCACATCAGATAAAACCTACACACAAGAAAGGTTTAGTCCAAATATACAATTTATCAAAGAAAGTGAACACTTTTAGAGAGGTTTTAAAACAAACCCACATAAGGAGTATAAACTTCTTTCAAAAATTGTGTTTTTTTGAAAACCTCCAAACATCACTTGAAAAAGAGTTTTACAAATAATCAGTTTCATAAGTAAAAATCTTTCATTACCTTAGAAAATTATTAAAAAAGATAAATATTTTACAATTCCAAAATTAAAACATGATACCTTATACCCATTTAAATCTAAAACATTAAACAAGATTCATTTTTATCTTCAATTAAATTATCCATGATTGAAATTATTTTATAAATAAACCACCATTAAAATTATGAAAATTTAGTTTTCCCTTAAAATATATAATCTTATTTTAATTTATCATCCACTTTAAAAAACCATTTACACTTCAATATCACAAGTTGAAAACAACTAAATATTTTTTTTCTCATAAAACCAAAAACCCCCCTTTACAATTTCAAGGTAAAAAAATATTTCTTAATTTTTTTTAAATATTATTGAAAACATTCATCAAGAATGTGGAATTATTTTAGTAAAAATACTTATTCAGTTTGAAAGCCAAAAAAATTTATAGTTTTCATGAATTAACAACCATTTTTGAAAATGAGAGCTAGAAACAAAGCATCACATCATAGGTAAGAAATGAAGCTTCACTTTTTAAACTAAAATTTCATTTCCTGAAAACTATTTACACATAATAAATTGGTTATACTATCCATTCCCAACAAAATCATGCCATAACTTTTAGTCAAATTGTTTCTTGATATCAATATATCCCAAGAACCACCTTGATTCTCTTCCTGTACATGAGAGTCACTCAAATAATAAAAGAATCACAGGCTCTAAATAAAAAAACAAATGGATTTGGATTCAAGCTTGACCTAAACACATGGCTAATAACCATGTGAAAAGAATTCCATAACCTTTTTAACACTTCAAGAACCGAGTGTCTAATCATGGAATGGTTTGTCAATACATTCAATTCATCTTTACAACTTGACTCCTCTTTTAGTTTACACCCCAAATCTAAGATAAACCCCAAGGAAACCAACACATGGAAATTAGCATCAACAGTCATTACACCAAAACATAACATAAAAAAACATCAAATAAAAAATAAATCATGACCGCCCATAGAAACTCAAGTGGAATTATGAAAGGTGGCGATCAAGAACCAACTCTCCATGTACACATTGACCTCTAAAAAGTCCTAGATTCAGTCTACCATAGACCTTAAAAAAATCCCAAATAGTGTCATAACAATTCTAGATGGGCATGGATCTGATAAAATTTTATAATGTACCATCTTGGGTTAACATGACACATCACCTGAGTTGGATCGAGACAAGACTCTAAGAGAATTTTTGATTTCCATGGGTTAGTGAAAAGCACCTGGGTATCAACATATAAAACCATGGAAATGATTTTACCCAGAAATATAAAACAAAATGTCTCATGTATACCAAAAATAAGATAAATAACTAGATTAAAATGCATAAGTAAGGTACACATACATGAGATATACAAGGACAAGGAAAAAAAGGGTTGAAATTGAAAGCAAAAATAAACAATTACAAGACTAAGTATCCATGTGATAATCTGTCACCACCATCCCAAACCACTACGAAAATGATAACAACCAAGAGAATCCTCTATTCCACATGATACCTTTATCTTTACCTATAACCTATAAAAACAAGACTACAAATTCCCAAAGGAAAAAGTATGGTGTGTGAACTAATACTTAGTATATTACAACTAAATAATCTATACAATGTATATCACTATGCAGCAATTAGTTCTATATTTAAAACATAACATGTTTATAAATCCATTTCCATATGAAATCCATTTTATAAAACATACATTGGTTTATTATCAAAACATTCCATATTCAAATCTATAATAATATGAAATAAACAAGAACGTTAAACATAGAGAAATAATGAAAACAACCATATACCAAAAGTAACATGGTAACCATATAAATCATGGTATACAAATAAAACCAATATATTACAATCCAATATAGATGTCCACAAAAAAAACTATAAGATAAACATGCATGTATATAAAACATGATATATAAGTGAAATCCTCATACACTAAATATATTTGGGATTTATCTTATGGGACTAAATAACTAGAATAAAAATGGATCACTAAGCTATCAAGTGAATCCCAATGACACCGAGTCCTGTTATAATCTGTCAACATTATGCTACCCAAATTTCCTCCACAACCTCATGAGAACCTATTTAAAACCCATAGTGGTGTTACATGCACTAAGGTGTATATGTACATGAATAAGGTTCCCAAATGTTCTCATGTTCTATATTTTCACAAAAAAAACATAAACCATACTCACAATTTCATTAAATATTTTCAAAAGTGAGGTATCACTACTCCCATGATTTGAAAACCAAATTTAAAATAAAAATAATTTACCATATAATATTCACAAGTGAAGCATCACCACTCTCATTATATAAAAACCCATTTTATAAAAAAATACATTATTTAGAGTTTTAATGAAAAAAATGTTTTTAAAGAAAAACCCCTTCAAAAATATTTTCCAACCACCTAATACGGGATTTTAGAAACTACCCTCACCTAAAATAATAAATTTACCAGAAGGATTTCACATGGAAACCCTATCCTCACATAAAATAATAAATTAACAAGAAGGATTTCAAAATAATATATAATATCTCATGGTATAACACCAATGTATAGAGACACTTACCTCAAAAAAGGTTGATGGATTTCTAATATAATAACCTATGAGTATTCAGGGAAAACAACTTTTGTCCTTTCCCATTATTTTTATAGAAGATAAGAAATAAAAAAAATACAAACCCTTATTAAGAGATTACTAGGAAATTGAGAGCAGTGTATATTTGGATATTTTAAATAAATAATAACACCAGGTGTTCTGGTTCACATCGCTTAAAACCACAAAATACTTACCCCAATTAATTTTATTTTTAATATATTCATAATTGTTGAGTGTTTAAAACTCTCATAAATGAGTTATAAACATTAAACGGGCTAAAATAATTGAGTTCCCATGGTTTTCCATCTTTTAAAAAAATTCAAGGCATTACAAGTCTGATCTAGAGAAGAGGAAATATGATTTTTTTATTTATTCCCCCCAAAGTGTGCTATATAAGGGTAACATGGTTTTACCCTTATGTATCTCACACCTATCACATGAGGGTATTGAGTTACTCTTATATAACTATTTAAGGAAAAAACTTACCCTTATGCAACTCTAGTATACCCTTATGTAACTCTGGATTACCCTTATACAGGTTTGAATTACCCTTACATAAGTCTGAAATACTCTTATGAAAGTCTGGACTACCCTTACAGAAGTTTGGATTTTGCTATGTAAGTTTAGACTACCCTTAAAAATGTATGCACTGCCATTATGTGAGGCCAAGAATACCCTTACATAGTATATATAACCAAATGGATACCCTTTAAAAATTGAGAATGGCCTTTATAAAAGTTGGATGCTACCTTTTCATAGTGTATATAAAATAATAGTTACCCTTATACAACTCAAGGAAACCACTACTTACCCTTACAAAGCTAAAAAAACCCACTTACCTTTATGTAACTTAAGTAAACAAGGTCTTACCTTTACATAAACCTTTTAACCTCCTTTTAACCTTACACAAAACTATAAATACCTCTCATATATTGGTATAATACTTTACCTTTACATAGGCCCTATTCCATACATAAGGTTACATTTTTTTAAATTTCCACTAAAATGGATTAAAAATTAAAACCAGAAGGGGTTTTAAATCATTATAAAAATGATATTACTATAAAAATGAAGGTGTTACAATTCTCCCCACCATAAATGATTCATTCCCCCAAAAATTAGTCATTATTATGAACTCTCAAAGAGATAAGGCTAATAACACATAAATAATGATTTTGGTTCCCACATCATGTGGCTATTCGTACACACTGCCATAGCACATAGATTAAAGAGACTGTTTCACTACACATTACCTTATCCCAATGATCCAAAAACTAAACCTGCTAGAAAAACACCGAGGTTCCAGGTTTAAGATCAATATCCTCACATTTAAACACAATGATATGGTCCTGTTGATACCTCCTTTGGTGGATTAGAACTACATCCAACCTTTTCTGAGATAACCACAACATCCCTATTGCACCTGAATAGGACTCACTCCTACCATGGACCATTCACCTACCCTTGTCAGACATCAAGAATATTCTTAAGGCTACCCATACAAAAATTCATGGTGTATCTCCTTAATCATAGAGTAGGGAATACATGAGACAAAAAATCTAATTAAAATAATAACACCATGGATCTTTACAACCTATCGAACATAACATTCTATATTTTATATTGTAACCATCTTTTTGGAAGGAAAGACATGATCCAATTTCAATAATCAATTTATGATTACCCTAATCATAACTTCTTCCCTACTAGGAGTCTATGGTGTTATAACTATTAAGTACATGAATTATTTATCTAAATTAAATAACATAATGGATAAGGATATGAAAACTAGTAGGTCTATGGTGTTCTTCTCTACTTTTCTAACAGGTATGTCATCATGACATAAAGTCTGCAATTAACCACCTTGCTCTATCCACTAACATTAACTTCTCAAATTATGACACATACTAATAACCCTAGAGTGCATGTAATAGCTAGACATAAGTTCATGATTCATAAAATCATATTCTTAGATCAATAGAAACAACCAACTACCTCTAAAGACCCAAGGCACCATCAGGGAACCAAAAACAAAAACCCAAGGTCACCCCACCATACAAGGTTACATTACAAAGCTTTACACTAGTATCTTATACTTTCTAAAGCCACATCTGATTACATAAGGAAGAACTAAATTACTCACTAGCTGAGAACACAAGCACCTTAGATCCTCAAACCAACCATGTTCATTTTTGAAAAATGTTTACCTAAGGATCTATCCTCCTTTGATTCATCACATCACGCATAGGTAAAATCTTGCTTAAAGTGTCTATGACCACAAATCCTACTCTGAGAGTTTACCCAATATCGACATCAAAGATCTAAAATCACTTAACAAATAATTTATATCATAGAATTATTTTCCTTTGGGTAAAACAACACTTAAAACACTTATGATATAAATATATCATAAAATTCCCTTCAAGGCTATGGTGTCACAATGTTCCAAGAGTAGGTACAATTGTTATCAACTCAAGGGAATGGTGAGATAGATTATTTACATGAGGGAATAATTTGAAAAATCCTTAATCCATCACCCATTTTCCAACATCAAGACATAACTCAAATGTATTCCTAAAGCTTCATAGTGACATCATTAAGATTTAACTAGGATTAACATGAAATAACACTAGAGTTGAAATTAACCTCACTTCCATCCATTCAAATAAGTTCTGGGTTCTAGATTATGCCACACAAGGATCTAAGGAGAATAGATACCTAATATTGGTCTCTATAACATTTATATCCAATCTAAAATGGTTTAAAAACAATATACTACATCGAAACAAGATAATATCAATAAGAAAACTAAGGTTTCACATTTCAAACAAAGGAAACTCCCAAGATCTCCACTCCCAACTAAGGGAAACAAACCTACTCTAACATGGTGAAACCAACCAAGGGAAAACTTGTTCAAGCCTATAAAAATGAACCACCCCCAACAAACATCCAAAATATCAACCTTAAAGATCGTTAGGAGGGAAAAATATTGGACCCTAGATATACCATGTCTCGTATAACCAGGAGATAGTTCAAGAAAAGAAATGCCTCAATAAAAAACAACATGTCTCTAGTCTTGGGTTATGAAAATGAATCTATAGTAACTCGAGTTTAGAAATATCAACCTGGTGGTCCCCACAATCCAACCGATAATAACTTATCTCTAATGGATCTCTTAGATAAACTAGCTATGAAACTAAAACCCATTACCCATGAAAACTCCCAAGGTTTACCAAGTCTAGGGAATTAAGAAAAAACCTATAGAATATCTTTTTCCATAAAGATAACCTATGGAAAAAATTTAACATATTGAAATGAAACAATGAGGCATGAAGAAAAATATGATGACCAATCCTTTCAACAAAGTAGTCCAAGGAAGATATTAAAGTTTACACCAAAACATGAATATCCCAAAACCAAAACCTCTCTGAAACAAGAGAGTGTGAACTCAAAGGGAACAAAAAAAAATCACAAGATAAACCTGAGATTCTAATCTCATAAGGACAGAAGAAAAAATTGGAAAATTGATCCTTAAAGACCCATATACCCAACCAAACTTATAAGGTCTTATGGTTTGGACAAAAAATGACATCATCTTGATTTAACTCAAGATCTTCCATCATTAGAACATTGATAGGGAAGAAAAATCTCACAAATCCATTCAGATTATAGTAAAGAATAAGGAGATGAGGAAAAAGGGGAACTATTGAGGAAAGCATCACACTCCCACTCAATAACTCCCCAAAAAATAGGTGAACCTAGTCCAATTAATTTCTTTGAATCATATTAGATAAGCCCTACACACAATAAAGGTTTATGCCAAACTTACAAGTCATCAAAGTAAGTGAACACTTTTAGAGAGGTTTCAAAACAAACCCTCATAAAGAGTAGAAACTTATTTCAAAACCCATTTATTTTGAAAACCTCAAAAAATCACTTCAAAAGGAGTTTTAAAAATATCCTATTTCATAAGTAGACTTATTTCATTACCTTAGAAAAGGATTCATAAAGAGAAAAATTTCAAAATTCCACAATTACAAGATGAAATCTTACACCCTTTTCTAAAAAAATAATTAAACATGATTCATTTTTATATTGAATTTAAATATCCATGATTAAAGTTATTCTAAAAAGAAACCACCATTAAAATCATGAAAATATTATATTTACTAAAAATTATTAATATTATTTTAATTTATCAATCCACTTTAAAAAACCATTCACTCTGATATATTATAAGTTGAAAACAACCCTAGATTTTTACCCATAAAACTGAAAGCCCACGCATAAAAATTTCATGGAAAAAAACATTTCTTTTAAAAAATCATTTAAATTTTATTGAAAACATTCATTAAGGGTGTAAAATTTTTTCTTGAAAAATATTTAACCAGTTTGAAAACCAAAACATTTTCTAGGTTTTCATAAATAAAAAACTATTTCTAAAAAAGTGAGATAGAAACAAATTATCACTTTATAGGTAGAAATAATGATTCACTTTTCAAATTAAAAGTTTTTTCCAAGAAAAATATTTCCACATAATAAACTAGTTATACCATACTTTCACAAAAAAATCATTCCATAATAGTTAGTTAAAGTATTTATTAATATAAACATATCCCAAGAACCACCTTGATTATTTTCTCATCAATGAGAGTCGCTCAAAGAATCCAAGAATCATGGGTTCTAAATACAAAAATAAGTGATGAAGTGTCACGATCGACCTAGAAATGTGGTTTATGGACATATGATAAGTGTTCCAAAACCCCTTTAACATATCTAGAACCATGTTTATAGACACTTAATGGTTTTTTAGGACATCTAAGTCTACTTCACAACTTGAATACTATTTCAGTTTACATCCCAAATCTAGAATAAAGCCCAAGGTAACCAACACATTTCATTGTGGATCAAAAATCATTACACCAAACCATAAAACATAAAAAACATCAAATAAAAAACAAATACTGACCACCCAAGGAAACTCAAGTGGAATTAAAAAAGGTGGTGATAAAGCACCAACTCAACTTGTATACATTGAGCTTTAAAAATTCCTTACTCTAGTCTACCATATACCCTAAATCAATTATAGATTATGTCATAACACTTCTAGATAGGCATGTCCCTGATACAAATTTGTAACAAACAAAATCAGTTCAACCTAACACATCACCTAAGCTGGCTCGACACAAGACCTGAAGTGCATTACCAATTGTCTTAGGTTATAGACAAGCACTTGGTATAAACATATAAAACCATGGAAATGATTTTAACCAGAAATATAAAACAACATGTCTCATGTATACTAAAAATAAGATAAATGATCAAAGTATAATGTGGAAGTAAGGAAAAAATCCATGAGACATACAAGGACAAGCAAAAAAGGGATAAACTTGAAAGAACTAAAAAATAATAAGACAGAGTCACCATGTGAAAATCTATCACCACCATCCCAAATAAATATAAAGGTGATAACAACCAAGAGAATACACTATATTGCATGAATCCCTTCTCTTTACCTATAACCCAAAAAACCAAAGATACAAATGCCCAAAGGAAAAATTAGGGCATGAACACTAAATCTTAGTAATATACCACCAAAGAATCTATAAAATTTATATCACCATAAAACCATTAGTTCTATATTTAAAACACAACGAGTTTATAAATCCATTTCCATATGAAAACCATTTTGTAAAACATCTACTGGTTTATTCTCATAACATTACATATTCAAAGTTTCATGAACCATCATGGGTACCCTAGTAACCTGATAACCAAGCCAGAGCTGACATGGAATGAAGGGTTTCCCTAATCCCCAAAAGTTGGAGACCAGTACATGTCATTATACAACATGAAAGTGGGAATGAATTTTCCACAATTCATAGTAGAATTAAGACAATAAAGTTAACATTCATATAAAATAAACTCCATTGGGAGTAAAGTACCAGAATACAACAAGGCATAAAAACCAAAGTACTACAACCAAAGTACCAAATGGGGGAAAACATCCTAGGTCCCTAAGGACACAACTCACCACAACCAAGGTTCAACAACTTGATCCACCACTAAGAGATCCCTTCCCTTTTCTTGAACTTGGAATAAGAAATTATAAAAACACCCAAAGAAAAAAGTATGGTGTGATCCTAAGACCTATAGGATACCACTAAAGATTCCATAATAGATGAAAAATATAGATTATTTAAAGAAAATGATTCAATTTTCTAAATAAACAATTTTGTAAATTCAAAAGAATATTTAGAAAAAACATGCTATACATTTTTAAAATGATGAAAAACACTTTTAAAGAAAAATAATTTACTTTACAAGAGATGGAATATTTAAAACAATGGATTAAATAAAATATTTACATAAAACATTATATGTAAATCTAGAAAATGAATGTAAATTAGTTTTAAAACATCGTCATAAATTTATATCTCATATATAAATAAACAAAAGAGTAACATAGTTATCTTCCAAGTAGGTACGATAGTATTAACCAGCTATAGAATTCCATACTTTCTAAGTGATCACAGAAAAATGAGTATACTCACGCCCCCCTAACATTGGAGAGAGGCGACTCATCACCCTCCCATTAGGGATGATACCCAACACATGTAAGTTTTATAATGTTGCATTAACATAGAGTTTATCTAAATAACTCACTAACTAGATAAGGCTTGAACATTCTCTTACTTGATGGGAAACTTATTTTAAAACTTCTTAAAATACAATAAATCTCATTATTCCATTTAAAAAAGGCCAATTTCTTTCCATTTAAAATGAAAACAGGTTTTAATACAAAACATTCCCTTTCCACAACAATTGAAATAAATCAAGCAATTTAGGAATAATCAATTTGTAAATTCAGAAAGAACCACCTACCTCTTCCCAAAACTCAAAACTCGCAACGAAACCTGTCAAAGAGAAAAAAGGTGTATAATACATCAAAAATCAACCTAGAAGAAATATCCAACACCATATAGCATAGATCCATCAATTCCAAGATGATCCAATGAAAACCCAAGATAGGATAAAGAGATAAACACCAAGAATAAGGGAGAGAACTTACTCAGAAAACAAACCAAAAGAGTAACAATGATCCAAATCCAAATGAAAGGATTTATATGGGATGGAAATATTCGAGATTACCTAGAGAATGACTTTGGTCAAGGGAGAAAGAACTAGAGAGGGGCCAAAATGAATTAACTAGACACACTGTCTGTTTTAAAAATGCAGTCAGGGTATTACACAACGTGTAATAATTATGTTTTGTAACTATCAAAATGAATTCCATTTTTCATTAAAAACTGATGATATGGTTTAAAAATTGATCATTAATTCCATCATGATGTGTAGTGAAAACTCACAAAATGTACTCGTCATAGCATGAAGTTGATCACGGACTATTTGTAGGATCATTACACAACATGTAAGCCTGTTACATGGTATATAACCCTATGAAAGTCTACATGAAAAGTCGATTTGAAGGTGAGAATACAAAAAATCTCTGACTTCACTATTATAGGTATCCTCTCAATTTAAACTCTACCCTACCACATCAAAGAAAAGAAAAAACTAATACAAGGTTTAAGGAATAACTATTAGAATGGTAACAGGATGTTAAAACCTCCCCACTATAAAAAATTTATATCCCCAGAAATCCTATGAAGAAGATTCCATGCTAAAAAGATGAGGAAATTGCTCTCTCATTAGTGCCTTGTATTCCCACAACTCATGACTATCAGAATCATGCTTCCATAGCCCAAAAACCAAAGGTATCTTCCTCCCATAAAGTACCGTGGTCTCAAAATCAACTATCTTGACTACCCACTCAGTCAAAGATAAGTGAGGTTCAATCTCAAGATCACTCTAACTAAAAAATTGAGATGGATCAAAAAGATACTTTCTTAGCTATGATATATAGAATAAATTATGTATCAACATCAACTGCAGTGGTAGTGATATACGGTAAGCAACTTTCCCCACATGATCAATAACCTTGAAAGGTCCCACAAAATGAGGAGTAAGCTTTCCTTACCTCCCAATCTATCAATGACCCAACTGGGGTGAAACCTTTAAGAACACCTGGTCACCGATTGAAAACTCCAAAGGTCTATAATGATGACCAACACAAGAATTATATCGACTCTATGCTGTCAACATCCTACGATGAATCAGCTAAATCTTTACTATCATCTTTTGCACCAAACTTGGTCCAACTAAGGAACTTTCACCAATCTTCGACCAACACAATAGATATTTATAAGGATGAATATAAAAGGAATCAAAAGGTGCCATTTTGATCATGGAATGGTAAATATTGTTATAAGAGAACTCAACCATCCCTAAGTGATCATCCCAATACTTTCCTAAATTGAGAACATAAGAGAGAAGCACATCCTCAAGAATATGTATATCTCTCTCTATCTGGACATCCAACTGCAGATGGTAGGTCGTGCTCAAATAAACCTGAGATCACATTACTTACTTAAGGCCTCTCCAAAAATGATAAGTAAACTAAGGATACCTATCAAAGACTATATCATATGGAACTCCATGAAAACGAACAATCTCTTTCACATAGATATTTCCCAACTCCTAAAATTTGGCTATATCAAGAATGGGTATAAACTGATTAGACTTGGTCAGCCTATCGATCACAACCCATATCACATTCTACTTTCTCTGGGTACATGGAAACCTAACCAAAAAATCCATAGAGATCTCATACCACTTACAAGTAGGGATTGGAAGTGGTTGAAGAAATCCTAAAGGTTTCTAGTGTTATACCTTAACTTATTGGAACATATAGCAGTGAGAGACAAAATCAGAAATGTCTCACCACATACCTAGCCACCAGAACTGTCGCTGCATATCATAAAACATTTTTGTGGTTATTGATTGCACTGTCCACTGGGAATTATGAAAATCCCCCATCACAACCTTCCTTGATTGTAACGGCACAATGTAATGGATCCGATAACACAAAATACCCTCATTGCAGAATGAACACTGGACCACTATCTCCCCACAATTAAGAGAGTATCTAATGCTATAGAATTCTTCATTGATATCTTGGTCCTAAATAATCATCTCAAGAAGAGAGTATGTCAACTGAACACTAGAAAAAGAAACTTCATCCCCTTTATCCTAAACTCCAATATGAAACTATGCAAAGAGAGCCATAAAATTCCACTCTTACAAAGATTCTTTCACTATTTGGGTTGGAAGTTTTCTACTTAACGCATCTAGATTGACATTCCATTTCCCTTGGGTATAGGTGATTTAAAAGTTGAATGACTTTAGGTACTCCACCCAATGCCTCTGGTGAAGATTAAAATATTTTTGAGAGAATATATAACTCAGGATTTTGTGATCTGAAAACATGGTAAACCTTTCTCCATAAAGGTAATTCTACCAACTCTTAAGTGCATGCAATACAGCTACAAGTTAAAGGACATGCATAGGGTAATTCTTCTCGTGTGTCCTAAGATGATGAGATACATAATCAACTACATGGTTACCCTACATAATAACACAACCCAAGACTGAACCCGATGCATCAAAAAAGACCACTTGGCCCTGCTCGACTTCTAGAAGAGTCAAAACCAATGCAGTAATTAAAAGATGTTTAATATCAAAAAAAGAACTATAACATTTATCATCCTAAACAAACTTCACCCCTTCTAAGTTAGATAAATCATCACAGAATCCAACTTTGAGAAGTCTTTCACGAACCTGCAGTAGTATCCGGTTAAGACCAAGAAGCTCTGGATCTTGAAGACATTCTGTGGTCGCCCCCAAGTCATTACAACCTTCACCTTCTTAGGATCAACTGATATACCCTATTAGACACCACGTTTCCCAATAATGTCACTTACAAAATCCATAAGTCACATTTTGAGATCTTGGCATAGATTCAGTGACTTCTCAGTAGACTCAGAACTGTTCTTATATGATGCACATGTTCCTGATCATAAGTAGAGTAAACAAGGATGTCTTCTAAAAATACCACTACAAAAGTATCTAGATAC
This sequence comes from Viscum album, assembly GCA_963277665.1. Classification (NCBI taxonomy): domain Eukaryota; kingdom Viridiplantae; phylum Streptophyta; class Magnoliopsida; order Santalales; family Viscaceae; genus Viscum; species Viscum album. The sequence goes on from OY728157.1 coordinate 2,016,298,288, forward strand.
TCATGAAAGATCTTGTTCATCAAATCCATGCAAACTATATGAGCATTATTCAGACAAAAGGGAATAAAAAATTACTAATAATGACCATACCTACTCTAAAAGGTGGTTTTTTGAATGTCGTATTCTTTTATCTTCAACTTATGGTAACTAGACTGAAGGTAATATTTGAAAATCAATTCACACCTTTCAATGGATCAAACAGATCATCAATCTGTGACAATATATACTTTTTAATTTATCATAACTCAATTAACTTTCTAATAATCAACACATAAGTGAAGAGATCTACCAGAATTCTTAGTGAAGAGAACCAACACCACCCAAGGTGACATACTCAAGCTTATAAAGACTTTCTTGAGAATATAGTCTGGTTGGAACTTCATCTCTTTCTATTCAGATGGTGCCATGGGTAAGAGGGAATTGAAATTGGTTGAGTACTAGGAATTAATTCAATGGAGAACTCAACTTCCCTTACTAATGGCAGACCAGATAAATATGAAGGAAACACATTGATAAACTCAATAATGAATGGAGAGAGATCCCCACTCATTGTATCCCACTCTAGATCAAAAGAAAACATTGATATCACTTTACCCAAATCTGGATAAGAGGGTCTAGATCTGTTTGACCTTGGGTCCCATTTTCCTTGAAATACAAGAGATACAACACTGGGTGTAGTAAAGTAAACCCTTCAAAGATAAAAATTAGTCCATGATTTATAGAAAATGATCCAATCCATACCAAATATAACATCAAGAGATTTCATATCAAGAACTATAAAACTACAAGATAAATCATCATCTGATAGGGAGAATACACAAGCAGTTCTATGGAGACCCTTTACTCTATTCGTACCAAGGGGTGTAGTAATATCTATTGCACAAGATAAAAGTTACATAGGAAGATTAATAAGATTAAAAATATGGGTTGAAATAAAGCTATTAGATGTACTAGTATCAAATAGAGCAGTCACTAATGATGATTCTATAATTATGGTACCTCTCATGGTCACTGGACTTATGTCTACTTCCTCAGGAGTCTCTTCCACTGCATAAAGAAGCATCATTACAGATTCTTATTGTTGGAACCCTTTTGTACGTGAAGCATCTGGTTTACCTATAGTTTTATGAGGATTTGATGATCCTATTTCACTATGAAGAGTAGAGAAATGATGGAAGAATCTCTATAAGTTCCCAAAATGTTTTAAGAATCTACATTTCTTGGGTGTCTCAGTGAAAACCCTTTTAGAATGTTCTGGTTTCCACACTAATAGAAAGTTAAAGAACTTCCTTCTAGAATTATAGGAGGTCTAGAATGACTCTTCTGTCAAGAATTTCTGTGAGAATCATCACGCTTGTGTTTTCCTTTGAAGGAACCAATGCTGCAGCTGGGAGAAAAAGGAACTCCCATCAACCCTGGATTTCCATCTAGGTCTATCTCAACCATCATCTCCCTATCTAGTACATCAACATAAGTGGAAAGATTCAGCAAGAAAACATGATAATGTATATCTAACCAAATCCACAACTATAACCATTGAACCTTCATCCTATCATTAGATACAATCATAGGATAAAACTTCACGATCTCATCAAATTGATTTGAATACTAGGTCATAGTTTTGTTGGCTTTCTCAAGATTGAAAAACTCTACAACCTTGGACTAAACCATTGACCCTGGATAGAACTATTCAGTGAAAATAACCTTTAAGTCCTTCCAATATAAGCCCTCATTCTTCCCTTCCATTACCATCATGTCCCACCATATCCTTATTGGTCCTTCCAACATGAAGGTGGTGCACTTCACCTTGATCACATCTGGTGTTTCCAAGAACTCAAAAAATATTCTATGTTTCTCAACAATTCCTCTCCATGTTGAGGATCGGTGGAGCCTTTGAAATATAATGGACTTTGGTGAGGGAAATCTTGAGAAAAATTCAAAGAACATACCCCTTGAGGATCCACAGCTGGAGCCTAAGCGGGAAATAGAGGTGGTGCCTGTCCCAGAGCTTGGACAGTGTGCACAATCACCTCAACCTGATTCGGATCTACAACAGGATTTTCTTACTGATGTTCAGCAGCAGCCTCTTCTTGGATCCAATTTACCCATCTTCTTAGAGGCATGATACTATAAAACATCAGTAGATAGAAGGAAGACTTTATATTGACACTCAAATAGTGAAATAAGAGAGATTAACCTCAATAGAAGGAACAAACAAGATTGGGATTTCTCTCTATCCAAATCACAATAGGGAAAGGACTAGAACTAATCCATAAGATATCTTTCCATATCCACCCCTGGAAAATTAAGGTTTATTATGGTGAGATATGGTCAATAAATCAATTGAAACTACCTCCTAATTCCTGAAAAGTTTTCACAAATGCATACCAACTTCAAGACAAAATATCAACAACCTCCTCTGATACTAATTTTTCATGGACTATCCCAGGTACACTAGTAACCTAATAACTAATCCAGTCCTAACATGGCCCAAAGGATGTTTTCGATCCCCATGGGTTAGTGACTAGAACCTAGAATCATACAAAATTTAAGTGAGAAATAATTTTTTAAAAAAACATAGCAGAATTAAGACAAGAAAGTCAATATCCATATAAAAGAAACCCCACTAGGAGTAAAGTACCAGAATAAAACAAGGCATAAAAATCCAAAAGTACTACAACCAAAGTACCAAACAGGAAAAAACAACCTAGGTTCATAAGGAAACAACTCACCATGACCAATATTTAATATCTAGATCCACCCCTAGAGATCCCTTCCCTTTGCTTGAACCTGGAAGAAGAAAGTCTACAAACACCTAAAGGAAAAAGTAGGGTGTGAGGCTAATCATAGTAGGATACCACCAAAGATTCCATAACAGATTCCAAATTTATATTATCCAAATAAAATATTTCAATTTTATAAATAAAAAAGTTTGGAAATTCAAAAGAATATTTAAAAAAAACATTCTATACTTTTTCAAAATGGTGAAAAATACTTTTAAAGAACAGTCTTTTACTTTATAAGAGATGGAATATTTAAAATAATGGATTAAATAAAAAAGTTACATAAAATAGTTTATGTAAATCCAACAAAGGAATTTAAATCAATTTTACAACAATGGAATACATTTATATCTCATATATAAATAATCAAGATAAAAATATAGTCATCTACCAATTAGGTAAGATAATATTAACAAGCTATATGATTCCGTAATCTCTAAGTGATCACAAAAAAATGAGTATACTCACATCCCCCTGACACTGGATAGAGGTGACTCATCACCCTCTTATTGGGTATGTGACCCACCACAGGTATGTTTCATAACATTGTAATAGCGTAGAGTGTATCCAAATAACTCACCAACTACCCAATGCTTCCATGTTCACTTACATGATGGGAAAATTATTTTAATACTGCTTAAAATACAATAAATCCCATTATTCCATTTAAAAAATTCCAATTTATTTCCATTTTAAACCAAAATTAGTTTTTATAAAGAACATTACATTTCTATAAGATAAAACCACTAGGTTTCTATCAAATCATTTTAAGCCATTTTCACAAGTTTGAAATCCATTTAAAACCAATTCCATCCTTTTCACAATTCATTTTCACAATTAAATTCAAAAATTTAATTGAAAAAATTTCCATAAAATAGGAAATTTATATTCATTAATTTAAATCATCCAATTTTCATAAACACACCCCAATTCAATGGAATTGGGGTTTTTAAAAATTTCCATGCCAAAACCATTTCAAATATCCCAATTCACTAGAATCAGGTTTTTATCAATTTAATTGATTTTTTTGAGAAATTGAATTTAAATAAAAAATTGAAATAAATCAAGAAATTTAGTAATAATAAATTTGGAAATTCACGATGCAACCACCTACCTCTTTTCTCAAAACTCAAAACTCGCAACGACACTCGTCAACGAGAACCAAGGTGTAGAAGACCTAAAAAATCAACTTAGAAGAAATATCCAACACTATAAGGAATAGATACATCAATTAAAAGATGATCCATAGAAAAACCAAAAGAGGAGAAATAGTAAAACACAAATAACGAGGAAGAAAACTTACCCAAAAAAAACACTGCAAGAATAATGATGATCAAAATCCAAAAAAGGATTTGGAAGGGCTGGGCAGGTTCGATATCGCTTGGGGAATGACTTTGGTTGAGGGAGAAGGAACTGGAGAGGATAAAAAAGAATTAACCAGGAACACTACCTATTTTAAAAATACAGTGGGGGTATTACATGATGTGTAATACCAATACATGATGTGTAATACTTAAGTTTTTCAACTGTCAAAACATGTGCTGTTTTGCATTAAAAATTAACACTCTGGTTTAAAAACTGATCATTAATTCCATCAAAACATGTAGTGAAAACTCACAACATGTACCCATTACAACATGAATCCAATAATGACCTATTTGTAAGACTATTACATGATGTTCAAGCCTATTACATGATATTTAGCACTCTGGAAATATACATGAAAAGTAAATTTGAAGGTGAGAAGCCAAAAAATATCTAAATTCACTATTATAGGTATCCTACCAATCCAAACTCCACCCTACCCCATCAATGAAAAGAAAAATCTAAGACAAGATTTAAGGCATACATGTTACAATGGTAACAGGATGTTACACAATGCCATAAGAATATGAAAATAAAAAATAATGATAAATAGGGGGAAATAATCAAAACTAGCATATCCTGAAAGATAACATGGTAAGCATATAAAACATGGTACACAAAGGTAACCAAGATATTACAATCCAATACGGATGTCCATGGGACAAAATCCACATGATTAGAATGCAAGTATATAAAAAATGATATATAATTGAAACCATCATGCAAAAAACATATTTGGTCTCAATCCTATGGGACAAACATAATAACACTAAGACAACATGTGAATCATAATGATATCGAGTCCTATAATAGTTTTTTGATGTGATGATACATAATTTTATTAGACAGCCTCATGGGAACCTATTTAAAATCCCAAGTGGTGTTACACACACTAAGGTTTATATTCCTATGCCCAAGGTTCCCAAACGATCCCATGAGCCATGTTTTCAAAAAACAAAAAACAAAAACCATACTCAAAATTTCATTAAAAATTTTCACAAGTGAAGTATCACCACTCCCATGATTTGAAAATACACTTTAAAATAAAATAAATTATAAAATAATTTTTGAAAGAGAAGAATCAACACTCCCATGCTTTGAAAATACATTTTATAAAAAAGTCCATTATTTAGGGATTTTATCAAACTCAAAAACCACATAAACTATTTTTAAAGAAAAACCCATTTAAAAACATTTTCCAACCACTTGATATGGTATTTTAGAAACTTCCCTCACATAAAATAATAAATTAATCAGAAGTATTTCACAAGGACATACTACCCTCACATAAAATAATAAATTAACCAAAACAATTTCATGAGAACACCTCATATTTAACAATTTATAACCAATGTACAGAGACACATACCTCAGAAATGGTCTATGGATTCCTAACATAATAAACTATGATAATTTAAGGAAAACAACCATTATACCTTCCTTATGTTTTCCCAATAGAGAATAAAAAAAACCAAACCCTTCTCGACTCGAGTTTCATGGGTACATAGATGGTGATGAGGTTTTTGAAAGTTGTATTTTGAATTGAATGATCATTTTGTTTGAATTTTATGGTTTCCTGATTTTCTTAAAGAGGATTTTTGAAAATGAAAAAAATGGTTTGCATAAAGGATTTAAAAACTTTAAACTTTATAAACAAATTGAGTTCCCACAATTTTCTAGATTTTAAAAAAACTTTAAGGTGTTATAGGGTCAATCTAGAGAATAATAAATAGAAAAATATTTTTTTATTTATTTTTATCCTAAAAAGAGTTTTGGGTAAGGGTAATATGGTTTTAACCTTACGCATCTCATAGATTTTTTGTGAGGGAACTAAGTTACCCTTATATAACTATTAAAGGGAACAACTTACCCTTACACATATCTACTTTACCCATATACAACTATGAATTACCCTTAAGAAAGTATATATTAACCTTATGTAAGTTTGAAATACCCTTATGAAAGTCTGTATTACCCTTACACAAGTCTATACTACCACACAAGTTTTAATTACTTTTATGCATGTTTAGACTACCCATATGAATGTTTGGATTACCCTAACATAAAGTTGGGAAGACCCTTACCCAGGGCATGTAACCAAAGGGATACCATTATGTGAGGAACAAATTACCCTTATAAAGCCTTTATAAATAACATATGACCCTCAAATAGGTTATCTTCTAACTTTAAATAGTGTATAAAAATAGGGGTTACCCTTAGACAACATAAGGAAACCACTACTTTCCCTTACACAACTAAAGAAAAACCCCACTTACCTTTATGTAAATCAAGTTAACAAGGTATTAATTTTATGTAACCCTTTAAATCCCTATTTTACCCTTAAAAATCACTATAAATCCCTCCTATATATAGGTATAATATTTTACCATTTCATAGGCCCTAGGCCATACATAAGGGTAAAAATAAAAAATAAAAAAATATTAACTTTCCATTAAAAGGACTTAAAAATTAAAACCAAAAGAGGTTTTAAATCATTATAAAAATTATATTAATATAAAAATTAGGGTGTTACAACATTTTAATATTATATTAGGATTAATTTTTAGTATTTTTCTAAAAATATTTATTTTTCAGTGAACAAATTTAGTAAAAATTAAAATTTATTTACAAGTAAAATTATAATTATGTTTTAAATTTAATATTAAATTAATATAAGTAGAATTTAATTATAAATAATATAATTAATTATTTATAAATCATTATTGTACTTTATTTTTACATAAGGTAATTTTTAGTCCTAATTTTTTTTTTCTAAAAACTATTTTTATGCGCCTAATGCGTTTTTATCTAAATAAATTATTTTAATTTATTTTGATCAACATTTTTAATTAAATTTATATATTATATATTCAATATAATGTTTTAAAATTCATTTTTTTATTTTTATAAGGTAAGTAATGGTTTTTAATTATGTTTTATGCTTAAAAAATCATTTATTGAAAATGAGTTTTTATTGTGGTTTTCACACTTAATAAAAATTAAAATCAACCACTTATAGAAATTGAATATGGTAAAATTGATTAAATATTTATAATTATAGTAATTAATATAATTTAACAGGGTCAAATTAATTATTTTCCATGGTTAATAGTAAAAACCTTAAATTTTTTATTACCATAGCTAAGGTTAAATCTGGTTTACCGGGGGGGGGGGGTTAAACCATGAGAGAAGGGTAAGATTTACACAAAAACCTATAAAATTTTTAGTTTTTTAAATATATTTCAACATTATATTATTATAATTTCTAATAATTGACCATTTGGAACAACTTTCCCATGAAATTTACCTTATATAATTGATTTTTTTAAGAAATTTCATGTGTGTCCCCCCTCACTTATAAATGGGAACCTCTACTCCTCTATTATTGACACCATTTTTGCCTTATATATAAGATAATACCTTCCAAAAATAATTATTAGGATCCTTAAATTCACCCTAGATCTTCAAATATTATTCTAATACCAATCCTTAAAGGTTTAAGGAGCAATGCAAATGAGGTATCTCATAGAATAGGTACAGATCTTAATCGAGCTCTTTCATTTTTATTTATTCTTATACTTCCTATGAACTTGTTGTATCCATCAAAACATTATGAATATAGTATAATAAATAAACTAATATATTATTATGATGACTAAAAAACCATTTTCCACCCCTTCTCTATCAAATGAGAAATAAAAGTATCACTCATACGTAATTTTGGACTACGGTCTCCACAAAGCAATGTGATATTTTTTATTTAAATTTTACTAGGTTGGTAATAAGGAAATATTTAATGAATATATATGATAGTTAATATATAATAATGATTATATAAAGTTAAATTATCATTTACCTTTCTTTTATTCCATTCATCGAAAAGGGGAAAACATCACTCATGTGAACGTACAGACTACCGTCTCCACATAGTGATATAATTCATTTTTCATCACCAATTTATATGGATAGATGTAAACATATATATAATAAACATATATTATATTTATGTCATGATTAAAATTATGTATATTAATTAACCATGATCAAAGTGAAAATACCATAATCACTGAACTAAATTATACATGAAAAATAAAGTAATTAACACACAAAATGATGATGATAATGAAAGATTATTACAGAACATGTGATAAGATATTATAAGTAAAATATATATGATATTATAGGTATTATTATGGTTCTATTATATAATTATAATAAATTAAAATTTATTAAAAATGAGTTTAGATAGCTTAAGAAGCAAGATGAACTTGAGGAAAGGGGTTTTTATCTCAATTTCTCTTCATTGAGACATGTTTTAATGTTATAAACAAATTTATTATCTATGTGGTATATATAATTCTAAATAATTTATTTTGTAATAATACATGATTTAATTCATGTTATTTATATACACATATTATTTTCAATCATCCAATGAATTCTGATTCAAAGATTATTAAAACTAAAAGAGTTTTATGTTATAATCTCATTTTTATCAGGATTTTTTATGATTAAATTTTCAAATGATGAAATTATATGATTTATCTCTCCTGAGACTTATGTATTTTATTTTAATTTCTAATTTATTTATATTTCACTTTTTTCTTTCATTTTACTCTCTTTAATTACTCGAGAGACCGGAAAATGTTTTTAAGGAAAACTAACCATTATTTTCTCTTCGACAATGAATATTTTCTTCCATGTATATTTTATTTAAAATATTTTCAAGAATGTTTTTAATATTATAAAAATATTTATTAAATAAATTTAAACCCATTTTTTTAATTTCTATAAAAATATTTTAAAGGAACATTCTTTTATTTTTTGAATAAGGTGCTTCTGAATTTTTAGCGACAATGTAGAAGAAATTTTGGTTTTACCATAAACCATATGAATGAATTTATCATACATTATGAATACTATTTTATTTCAATATTAATTTATAATTTTCCTTGGTTCTTTTCAAATAAAATAATTACCTTAATATTTTTTAAATTTTTAGATACTAAATAATTTATTTCAAAAAAGGTATTTTCCTAAAGAATTTTTCTTGTGATATTTTAAAGGTATCATTATCTATAAAAATATCCTTATAAATTTTTTATGATTTATTGGGGATAAGATCCAATGTTACCATATTTATTCTTTATCTATATTTTTTATGGTTATGATGATGAAATGTTTATGAAACCCATATCCTTTTCATGGGTTATGATTTGATGACATGATGAATATTTTATGATCTTGTGGAACAAATATGTATGATTTTCATTATGTGATGGGTGGTCCTAAAAATTTATATCTCTCTAATGAGTTAGGTAAAGAAGTATATCTCTTAGATAATAATTAATATAATGGGGAGTGGACCCAGCTTAGTAAGGGACTTTTTTTTAATAATATAGTCTTGAGAGTGAACCTTGACTACGGAAATGATGGAATGGAGAGTGAAATCAATACACTATGATAATATTAGAAGTGATTCTTTTCTAAGTAAATGATTTTATATGGTCATGTGTATTCCAAAAAATTATGTCTTATGTTTATGATATGTATGCATGGATCATGATTGACTAGTGATGATTCCGCACTCGATTGAATTATATTTTTTGACTGATAATACTTTTTTCTATGCTTGATGATTATGATATTTGAATTAATGGGTATGATTTTATAATATTTAGATAATGTTATCATAACTTTATTCTTATATTATTCCCACTTATGATCATTTTTTAATTTCTCTTATGTTTACCCTTAACGAGAGTTTGAGGTCACCCCTTCCTTATGTTTCCCTTCCCTATATTATAGAGGAGGGTTTTAAGTATATTATATCTAATTAGGGTTCTTGTTGTGAAGAAATAAATGGGAAAATGATATGGATTTTTTATGTACTAGTTTTTTACATATCCATGTTTCCAAAGATAATTATCCTCTATAGTACTCAAGTGTGTATTACTATGAAATGTATTGAATATTCATCTAAAATGATGTAATATTTATATATGAAAAGTATGGGTTGCTATAGTTGGTATCAAAGGTAGGTTTAGTAACTTTTGGAAACTAGGATGAGTAATATTTAGTGTGAAACCATAGGATAATCCTAAGTATATAAGAATATCGTAAGTTATGGTAAATAAAGAAGTGTGGTTTCTGTAAGGAAATTCATCCCCGTTTGGATACTACAAGTGGATTTGGTTTTATCACATGCACATATAGGGGTAGTAACCCTAAAAAGAGTTAGTCTACTATATATTTTCCATCATTTTTTGTACACAGTGAATAAGAACTTATCGTTCACTTGGTTTGACACTCCTAGGGGATATGCTTAGGTTAATTCACATTTTTTTAAGTTACATTATAAAGGTTCTAAACAGATGATGACTATGGATAACATAGGTTAAACCTAAGGTGTCATAGATTAACAAGATAATATTATGATTTTGACATCCTATAAATTATTTTCATGATTTTATGATTTTCCACTATGATTATTGTTTCTCATACTATATTTTTTGTTTTTAATCAATGGATGTAATTTGAAGGAATCATGTTAACACTGAATATAATGGAAAATTTAATAGTCATCCTTTTTAAAAACTGAATGTTATGTGATTTGGAATAAAAAATTATATTTCTATTCTTACAAAACCTTCTTAAGAAATGAATCATGTTGATATTTAAAATGAGAAAATGAAGGAACAATGTACTATTGAGTCCTTCTTGTGGAAAATTACACCTTATTTTAATGGGTCTACTAATCCCCTCATTACTATAAATGGATCAGTACCATTGAAAAGATATTTATCATTCTCTAGTTCTCAGAACAAGAAAAAGGTTATCTTTTCTATTTATCATTTGGAAGGTGAAAAAGATCAATAGTGTTATCCTATCAATAATAAGAGGTAATGGGAATAAATTTACTCCATAGAGTGGGATGAGTTTAGGAGAATATTTTTAATAAGTACTGTTAGGTCCACAAGGCTGAATACCCTGAGAGAGGGGGTGGGGGGTGAATCAGGGTATGAATAATTTAAAATTAAAGCCCGTTCTAATCTTGTTTCACTCTTAATCAAAACACTCTTCTCTCTCTTTCCCGTTGCACAATATAAACAAAAAGTAATGCATGCACATGACACATCAATTTTTACTTGGTTCACCCTCACTGGGTTATGTCCAAGGAGCATACACCGGCAATATGCCGATGTACAAAATCCACTATAAGCACACTGCTGTTTACAAGGTTCAGGATAGACCACTTCTATTCCTAGGTTCACTGCCTTTGAAAAGTTTAGGGTCAGATCACTGCTTTCCTAAGTGTCACTCCCTATTTCTCTCTCTCTGGCTCACTTCCGGTGGAGAGGATCACCTTCTTCCTCTTCCTTTGCTCAATACTCTGGAAAGGATCCACTCATAGTTTATAGACCTGTAGGTCTCTTAATTTGTATGAAGGAATGCATCTTCCTCTGTATGTAGATGCTCTTTTGAAGTCCAACTTTCACCCATAGATGAATCTCTCTTTGCACCGAAGGTATCGGGAAATCTTACATCTTTCACGCAGCCCTGAATTACCACTGTGAATCAATATTACTTGGCGCACAATTCTAATCCGGCGTGCAAGTATCGGCGCGCAAGTCACAACTGGAATGCAATTATACCTTAATCACTTGCACGACACAATATTCTGCAACTCCAAACTTGCGCGACTCAACCCCTTTTACCCCCAAGCCAATATTGGTGTGCAATTAACAATAACCGCACTTCTTTGAAATAGGCGCGCAAGTCCTACTTGCGCGACCCACCACCACTTGCACGACCACCACACCTGCACGACGGGAGCTCTTATTTTCTCTAAGTCTTGAACTCGTATAGAATGAGGAGGGGTTGACCTGTATTTATAGGTGTTTGAACAACCTGTGTGATGGTGTGCAAGTCTCCCCTCAGCGTGCAAGTTTCGGCGCACAAGTATTCTGTCACCCCTAGACACTTTCGTGACCAACTTAAAAACATGGGCACCCCTTCTTACTTTGCAATATTTTGATGATCTAATCATGAAGGGAAAATGGCGTGCAAGTTTCCAATCCTTCTAGGCACCAGCGGACAAGTCCTTCCTCAGTACGCAAATCAATTGCGCGACCTACCCAATACTTGAGCGCCCCTTTTCCCTTTTCCATTTTTTGATGTTCTGATCTTGAAAAACATTGGGTGCACAAGTTTCCTCACCTTCAAGTACACGGCGTTCAAGTCCCTTTTCCAAAAACCCCTTTTATTCATTTGTATATTTTCAAGCCCAAAAATTTGGCAGACACTGGAAAACAGTGCCACCTTGTATCTACTCATTTTGTACCACCTCCAGATCATCCATTCCTTTGTCGAAGTTCTTGAATCAAATATTGATCATTAAACAAAGCTCTTGAACTCGACATACCACCATGAAATTTCTTTTGTCAAAAAATTTGTATGTCATGGTTTGCTTTGTCAACAATAACAACACAGATGTCCACTTTGTCAACAAACACAATCACCTCAAAAATGATTCAATGATACCTTGAGATATTTTTTCCCAACAATATCCCCCTTTGGGTTTGTTGAAAACTCTTCCATAAAAAGATACATCATTAATTCTTCATCCACCATTCGCCCATTGCTATTCCGATAGCGATCAAGGATTTACTCAACACATACTCTAAGCCCACATGAGCAATGCTCGGCATGAGAAACAAGAGTAAATGAAAATTTCATCAATGAATCACTTCAACTCTGACATCCACTATTGACACCAAACTGATTCCAATTTTTACCAAACCGATACCAATTTTTGGAAATATTCTCACCACATTCCAACATCACTCTTCTGCTTTCATCACGATCCTCATCTATCGTGATATATATTATTTGATCGATCACTTTTAGCATCGTCAAATTTTATTTTCTCGCCCCCTTACTCATTGCTCCCCTTATCTCGCTGCTCCACTTGTCAGCTTCTCCCCATATCAATTATGATTTATCAAATTTCCACACTGTCTCTCCCTTGAACAATCACTATTTTCTCCCCCTTTGTCAATGAACCCAAAGGTCACTCCTTTTCAGTCTATAATAGAGTAGAGAACACATATCATCACATTAGGGAAAAACACATCATACCTCAGGGAGGGGGGGTGGTTCCACATCCACACTCTTTCAAGTGTGGGGAGTTGACTGAACTCCCAGAGTCAGTCGATGTCTCTCAAAATCTTCCTTGGGTAAGGCCTTTGTCAGAATGTCTGCAACCTGTAGCTCTGTAGGCACATACTCTAACTTCACACTTCCCTGCTCAACCTTCTTCTTGATAAAGTGATACTTTATCTCAATGTTCTTTGTCCTTGAATGATGGATGATATTTTTTCTAAGCTTGATAGCACTTGAGTTATCGCACTAGATTCCGATCAGAGACTTCACTTCAACTCCCATATCTTCAAGCTGCTGCTTAATCCATAATAGCCGTGTGCATGCTTGAGTGGCCACAATATACTCAGCCTCTACGGTGCTCAGAGAAATGCAATATTGTTTCTTTCTTAGCCAAGAAATAAACAATCCACCAAGATATAATGCACCTCCTGACATTGATATTCTATCATCTACTGATCCGGCCCAATCTGTATCTGTGTAACCCAATAACACTGATTGAGATTTGTCATTATACATCAGACCGAAATCCACGGTGCCTTTGATATATTGAAGTATTCTTTTCACTACGAGCATGTGGATTTACTTGGGATTACTCTGATATATTGCTGCTTGGCATGTGGTTAAAACAATGTCAAGACTTATTGCGGTCAAGTACAACAAGCTCCCAATAATTTGCCGGTATTCTGTGATATTAACTGCCTCACCATCCTTATATTTGGATCGTTTTGTCCAGGTAGCAACTGGAGTCTTCATTTCTTTCAAATTTTCCATTCCAAACCTTATTAGAACCTCATTGGAGTATTTTGATTGAGAAATTAAAGTTCCATTACTTCCTTGTGTCACCTGTAAACCAAGGAAAAATGTTAGCTCTCTAATCATGGACATTTCAAAATCAGTTTTCATGAAATCAGAAAACTATCTGCACTGAGCTTCATCTGATCTGCCAAATATTATGTCATTGAAATAAACCAACACCATCATTCATTGATTACTGTCGTTTCTGAAATAAATATTGTAATCAACTCCCCATGCTGGAAACCAAGATTCTTGAAGTACTGATCAAGCCTTGAGTACCATGCTCTTGGTTCTTGTTTCAGCCCATACAACGCCTTCTTTAGCCTGCAAAATTTGTTCTCATCCTCATGAATGAGAAAACCATCTGGATGCTCAATGTACAACTCTTCTTCCAGAACCCCATTTAGAAATGCAGATTTGACGTCCATTTGTAACACTTTGAACTTTCTTTGCACTGCTATGGCTAAAAATAATCTGATTGTCTCCAGACTTGAAACCGGTGAAAATGTCTCATCAACATCTATTCCCTCTATCTGGGTGTATACTTTGCACACTAGTCATTCTTTTTTTCGAACCACTACACCATCTTCATTCATCTTGTTGTGATAAACCCATTTATTCCTGATGAAATTCTTATCGGATGGTCTCGAAACAATCTCCCATGTCTGGTTCTTCTCAATCTGATCAAGCTCTTCATTCATATCCTGAACTCAGTTTTCATCTTCAGCTGAATCAACAAAGAATTTCGGCTCTACCTGAGATAGGAAGGATGTCTGCTTCTGTGACTTCATTCTTCTTGTCTGAATTGGAGTTGCCTAATCACCAATGATATTCTGTCTATCAATTTCAGCTCGGCTCTTTGGCTTCCTTGCAGACACAGACTTGACACTTTCTTGTTCATCATCAGTGTCTTCTTCTAAATCATCATCGGCCACTTCTTCTCCTCCTGTGTTTCTTACCTCCTTGTCACTTTCATCTAGAAATTGTTCACTAAGTCATTGAGTATTCTTTTCATATTCTACTATAGTGACATCATTTCTCTCAAAAATTTTCCCCATCCTTTTGTTGAAACATTTATACGCTTTGCTTTTTCCTGAGTAGCCAAGGAATATCCCCTCATCTCCTCTTGACTCAAACTTCCTGTGATTTTCTTTGTTGAGAATGAAACACTTACTTCCAAAGATTCGAAAATATTTCAATGTTGTCTTCTTTCCGTACCACATTTTGTTGGGTACGGGACTGCGCAGCGGAAGCCAATGGGCCGAGATTTTTAAATTTTTCTGCATCATCGGAGTGACATAATCCTATCGACTCCGGTGATCTCATCCCAGCTTGGTCCAAGGATCTCGCAAGGTTCATAAGGAGCACAAAATAAAATTGAATGTTTACCTTGTTAAGAATTGACGTGTAGGACACCGGCGATCGTTGCTCGAAGACTCCGACGTCGAAGCCCTCTAGATCGTCCACACATGCATTGCGAATCTGCACGCGCGCCGTTCGTCAAGATCCGGGTGCTAGCGCGGATCTACGACGCACACTTCAGCGCAGCGATGATCACCGCAAGGGAGGATGCTTCGATCCGGGATGGATAAGCTTGAAGATCCTCCTTGCTTGAGAGACTCTCTCTCTAAATTCCAGGAGGAGAGAGATGCTCTCAAATTTGACACATGAATAGTTATGGTGGGAGAGCATCTCTCTCACTTATATAGGAAGTATTAAAACACGCGGTGTAGATTCCCGGCCCCCGTGTATTAGGCGTCCGCTATATAAGTGATGTAAATAATTATTTATGGAAAATAAAATTATTCCATAAGTAATATTTACAATTTATCACTTACTTGTAATATATAAATATATTACGTGATAAATCTGAGTCTTTGACTCGACTCATTCCTCCTGCTAATATTAAACGAACCTAGGATATTTAAATCCAGTCGAATAATATTAATACGTGTATTTACCATACAACTTGTAAATACATGTTATAAATAAATTCAACTAATTATTCTAACTCGAATAATTAAATGAACTTATTTATTCTTTGGTGATCCATAGAACTTGGATAGTACTCGGACCCTTTGGCGGGGCCCACCAAGTTCTAAATTCCTACTCACAGAATAGGGAAGATTTTCAAGGCGCTATCGTGTGTGACCCTCTAGGCCCTTATCTCAACAGCAGTGAATAATATCAACGACCTAGAGCGGGGTCTAGCAACCCATCGAGGCCCCTATAGAGATAAGACAAAGTCGAAGCAACGACTGCCTTCCTATGAACATGGTCAGTGTAATATAATCTCTTTGTCAATGATATCTCAATAAAGCAGAATGCATACTAGTGTCATCATTCTTTATTTGCTTTATTTTGTTTGTTGATTTGTCCGGACGGTCTTACCTTCGACTACCATGGCCATGGATTTAATGAAGGTGCAACCATCCTAATCAACCAGGCCCGAGATATCTCTTCCTAAACTTGGAAGCGACAAATCCTTTCTCGATCATTCAATCAATGCCATGCCATTAATGACGTACCCAATACAAACTACCTCACCACGACTTTGTCGCCATGGTTTTCGCCTTATATCAAAAGTATGTAATTAAATGACATTCATTGATAATGATCTCAAGTCAAGAGACCATTACACATGCCCATAGATAGGAACAACCAATGACACCAAAAACATGTGGTGTTCCTATTAAGCGGGTCTGTCCTCATGATCTTGTTAGCTAGAGATCATCAAGTGCGAACTTCATGAGATGAAGTCTCAATACTTATGAGCCCCCAGCACCTGATGGTCACACATCATCTGTGTCCTTTCAGAATGATGTAACTGGACCATAGGACATTACTTTAAGACTACTGTCATGGCATCTCAGGGTTCTCATTATAGCCTGGGAACTGCTATAACCATTTAATGCGACAAGTAATCTAAGGACATTTCCATTGATGAAGTGGATGCAGAAGTGTCTACACTATCATGGCAAGATAAACACATGTATAAAACCATACTGAATACATGTAACAATAATCAAGGTACAAGACAAGTTGGGTCTAGAGCACCCACTTTCAACACTCCCACTTGCACTAGAGCCAACTACTAACAGGTTTCAATCCGCTAGCTCTCACATGTGAATCATGCTTCTGCTGAGAAATGGCTTTAGTTAGGTGGTCTGCCACGTTGTCCTCTGTGGCTACTCTGCTAACTGTCACTTCACCTCTCTGAGTAAAATCCCTCAAGAGATGGAACTTCCGAAGAATATGATTTGTCCTCTGGTGAGACCTGGGCTCCTTGGCAAGCACCACTGCAGCAGTATTGTCACAATATACTGGAACAGGGTCTGCACTGCTAGGTATAACACCAATGTCTGAGATAAATCTACGTATCCAGACTGCTTCCTTTGCAGCATCAGAAGCTGCAATATATTCGGACTCTGCTGTAGAATCTGCAACCACAGCTTTCTTTGAGCTTCTCCAGCTCACTGCACCACTATTCAGGCAAAAGATGTATCCTGACTGCAATTTCATATCATCATGATCTGTCTGGAAACTAGCATCAGTGTATCCCCTCACAACTAGTTCCTCATCTCCTCCATACACCAGGAACATATCCTTAGTACGCCTCAAGTACTTAAGGATAGTTTTAACAGCTGACCAGTGCAGCTCTCCTAGATTAGCTTGATATCTACCCACCATGCTTAAAGCAAAGGCAACATCAAACCTAGTACATAGCATGGCATACATGATAGAACCCACTGCTGAAGCATAAGGGACTCTACTCATTCTGTCAATCTCCTCCTGTGTTTGAGGACACATTTTCTTGGAGAGATTAATACCATGTGACATAGGTAACAATCCTCTCTTGGATTGTTCCATATTGTACCTTTTGAGTACCTTGTCAATATATGTACTTTGACTTAGGCCAAGCATCCTTTGAGATCTATCTCGATAGATCTTGATCCCTAGAATGTAGGCCGCTTCACCTAAGTCTTTCATGGAGAAGCATTCATTTAACCAAGTCTTAACTGACTGTAAGACTTGCACCTCATTTCCCATGATTAATATGTCATCAACATATAAAACTAGGAAAACAATAGCATTCCCTTCAACCTTTTTATAGACACAAGGCTCACTTTCATTTTTGACAAAACCAAAATCTCTTATGGCCTCATCAAAACGTACATTCCATGATCTTGATGCCTGCTTCAATCCATAAATGGATCTCTACAACTTGCATACTTTATTGACATTCTTTGACTTTACAAACCCTTCGGGTTGAGTCATATAGACGTCTTCAACCAACTTCCCATTTAAAAAAGCAGTTTTGACATCCATTTTCCAAATTTCATAATCATGAAAGGCTGCTATTGCAAGAAATATTCTGATGGATTTAAGCATTGCCACTGGTGAGAAGGTTTCATCATAGTCAATGCCTTGACGTTGTCTGAAACCCTTTGCAACCAGTCTTGCTTTAAAGGTATTAACCTTACCATCCATGTCCAGTTTTTTCTTGAATACCCATTTACAACCAATGGGCTTCACATCAGATGGAGGGTCTACCAAAATCCAAACTTGATTTTGATACATGGACTCCATCTCAGAATTCATGGCTTCTTTCCATGTAGCAGCTTCTTTGCCTTCTACTGCTTCCTTGTAGGTCAGAGGTTCATCATCCTCAAGGATTATTGTGTCACCTGACTTGGTGACAAGAAAACCATAACGTTCCGGTTCTCTAACCTCTCACGTAGACCTACGCAGTATCTATGTCTCAGGAACAATTTCTTCTTCCACTTGTTCTTGTTGAGATTGTTCCTCTACCAACTCTTGTGCATCTGGAGCATTGACTTCATCGAAGTCAATATTGCTCCCACTATTTCCAGTAGAAATGTGATCCCTTTCAAGAAATGTGGCGTATCTTGCCACAATGACTTTTCTATCTAAAGGGTTATATAGGTTGTATCCTCTAGTTTCCTTAGGATAACCTACAAAGATGCACTTAGTGCTTCTGGATGCTAGTTTGTCACTTGGTAAAGTCTTGACAAATGCCTCGCACCCCCACACTCGCATGCGTGTCAGATTGGGTTTATTTCCAAACCATAACTGATATGGAATCCCATCTGTGGCTTTAGTTGGTACTCGGTTAATGGTATATGCTGCTGTCTGTAAGGCGTATCCCCAAAAGGATAATGGAAGAGTTGTATGACTAATCATTGATCTGACCATGTCAAGCAAGGTCCTATTCCTCCTTTCACTAACACCATTCCATTGTGGTGTATAAGTAGGAGTGAGTTGAGATACTATTCCAGACTCCTTCAAATGATCAATGAAAGCTTGGTTAAGATATTCTCCGCCTCGGTCTGAGCGGAGTGCTTTTATCTTCTTACCAAGTTGGTTTTCTACTTCACTTTGATATTCCTTAAAGAAACGAAAGGAATCTGACTTATGCCGCATCAAGTAGATATAGCCATACCTACTATAATCATCGGTGAAAGTGATGAAGTATAAAAAACCACCCCTTGACTCTACTGGAAATGGACCACATACATCGGTATGTATTAATTCCAGTACTGCTTTTGCTCTTTCTCCCTTTCCTGAGAAAGGTTCTTTGGTCATCTTTCCTTGTAAACAAGCTTGACATACATCTAAGGGTTCTAACTGTACCGAGTCTAGATACCCTTCTTGATGTAATTTTTGTAATCGCTTCTCGTTTACATGACCAAGCCTAAAGTGCCATAGGCGGGTGTTATTTGAGTCATGTTGGTTATTTTTGTCATTGATGGCCATTACCGAGTTTTCTAGTTCTAGTATATATAAACCATTGTTAAGATGTGCCATACCATAACATATGTTATCCCTATAAAAGAGACAACTTTTATTTCCAAACTTGAAATAAAAACCCATAGTGTCTAAACATGACACAGAGATAATGTTTCTGGTAACAGACGGTACATAATAACAATTGTTTAAAACAAGAACCAAACCAGTTGGTAAAGTCAAGTGATAGTCTCCCACTGCCAAGGCCGCCAGACTTGCACCATTTGCAGCTCGGAGATCCACTTGACCTTTTGCAATCTTCTTGAACCTACTTGGTTCCTGTATATGAATACAAATGTGTGAGCCACATGCCGTATCCAATACCCAACTTGTAGATAAAGATAGATTGAATTCAATGACAAAAATACCTGAAGCAGAAGCGTCAGCTTGCTTCTTCTTCCCTGCTTTGCAATTCTTCTTCTAGTGGCCTTTCTTGCCACATCCAAAACAGACAGCTTCCTGCTCATTACTTTGCCTCTGAATCTTTGTCTTCTTGGCAGGACGATGCATTGGTGTCTTTGGCCTTGACTTGGCCTTAGACCCCTTTGCCTTGCCCTTGTTTTTCTTGTTCACCAGAAGTACAGATGTATTGGTGTTTTTCATGTCCTTATCAGCTTGGCGAACTAAAGCCAAAAGATCCGGGAGCGACTTTGTCATATCATTCATATTATAATTGACAATGAAAGTCGAGAAGATTGACGGTAAAGAGGCAAGAATGAGATCCACTGCTAGTTCTTGGTTCAGTTTGAACCCAAGGGCTTCAAGCCTCTCAATATACCCAATCATCTTGAGTACGTGAGGACCGGCTTGGTGCCCTTCTGCTAGCCTGCACTTATAAAGTGCACTTGAGATCTCATACCTTTCTTGCCTAGCCCTCTCCTCATACAGTTCTTGGAGGTGTGAAAGCATCTTGTAGGCATCCTCTTCCTCATGCATTTTTTGCAATTGGCTGGACATGGATGACAACATGATGCATTGTACATCAAGTGCATCATCTACATGATTTTTCCACATATCTTTTTCCGTCTTTCTTGCTCCCTGAGGAGGCTCAACAGGAATTGGGGATTCCAGCACATATAACTTCCTTTCTTGGCGTAGTACTATGCGCAAGCGCCTGCACCACTCCTGGAAGTTATTGCCGGTCAGGATATTTTCTTTATCCAGGATCGATCGCAGTGATAAAGCATTTGTGGTGTTGGTGATTGCCATTTTGAATCTACATCAGATAAACATTTAGCAGTTAGTACTTTGTCTTGATTACCTTTTGACATTTTATGATTAACAAATTATTATATCATTTAATGTCTCCCACTATTTTAACGAACCTTAATGGCCCTCACCATTAGATTCGGAATACTCTATCGCTTGAGCATTCTAGTGGCAAGGATCCTTGAAACCTCCCTCGTAGTCTACAAGCTAGGGCTACGACACTACTTGGAGGGTTTCAAGGTAGGCGCTATGCTGGCCAACCACCTGTTCTTGTGGTTCCTTGTGTAGTTGAGCAAAGTCCCAGCTTTTGGAATCTATACTTAATTCCCTCTACCTCTTGCCTCTAAAGTGATAATAAGTTAGCTAAGGCTAAACCTTGATTACTCACTTTAGTTAAGTCGACCCATTCCTCACATGGAAACCCTCCGGTAGTAAGAGGCACTCTCAACTGAGGCTGATGAGCACCCAAACAGCCGGTTTTGTTTAGATATGAGAAATGGAAGGCATTATGACTTAATATATCTTTGAGGGATTTTTAAATTATTAATTGACGAATATAATCCCTTTTCTATTTATTATGTTCAAACTAGGTTGTATCGCTCACAACTGAACATTCAAAAGAGTATTTATTCGTCATAACTTTATGCATTTTCTCTTGTTTACTATCCTATGTGATCATGCAATAATCATGCAGTCGCATAAAAATAATAAACTATGCATAAAGTAAATCAATCATTCCGACTGGTCTTGAGCATTCTATAATGATTGATCATTAACTGATCAATCATCACCTAGGGGCACACGTACCTGAGTCAATACAAGACTTGTGTCGCTGCTGGCCCCAGTGCAAAGCCCAACTCATGTCTGGACTACCGCCTCATCTTGGCGGGGTCTGCCTCTCGGATCGTCACGAATAATTACAAATATACTCGCATGCAGGCGAGAGGGTCTGGGGTAAAAAATACATATAGTGCAATGGACGCGCATGCCCTTATACATATTTGAATTAAAAGACGATTCGCAGACCGTCATTTATCTAATTAAATATTACAATCATCGCACGCATTGAATAAATAATTAAATAAATACATACATGCCAAACATACACAGGTCGGTCAAAAGCTCAAGACCAGTCGGGGTGAAAGCGCAATAAAATTAAACTGCAATAAATTTAAATTATGCGAGGGTGTTTTAATAAATTAAATGAATTTGATTAAATTTAAATAATTTATTTTTATCGGTACCATTTGTTTAATTTAATTTTAATTCTAAAATTAAATTAAATTAAACCATTAATTTAATTCTAAACTTAAATTAAATTAATATTCTTGGATTAAAATAAAATCTAAACCCCTAAATTAATTTCAATTAATTTAATTTAAAGAAAAATTAAATTAATTAAAATTAATTCAGTTCCCGGTTACCTCTCGCCGGAGAAAAGTCCGGTGGGACTGCGTACCGCCGCGGGATGTCGTCCTGAACCGCGGCGTGACCGCGGCGTGACTGCTTCCCGCAACAGCTGCATCTCCCGGCAGCCCGCAACTCCGGCGAGCCGACGAGGGGTCGGCCAGTGCGAGGCAGTCCGGAAGGAGGTGACGCCGGAGCAGGGTAGTCCGGCAGGGGGTGAGGACGGAGTGGCCGGCGGCTGCCGGCAGGGGCCGGTCCGGCGAGGGAAAGGCCGGCGCGGTGGGGCTCCAGCGCGAGGTCGGTCCGGTGAGGAGCCGCGACCGGCGCGGAGAAGGAGGGCCGACGTGGAGGAGCTCCGGCGCGAGGCGGTCCGGTGAGGAGCCGCGACCGGCGCGGAGGAGGAGGGCCGGTCCGGCGAGGAGCTCCGGTGAGGAGCCGCGACCGGCGCGGAGAAGGAGGGCCGGTCCGACGAGGCGGGCCGCGAGCTGCGTCCGGCGAAGGCGGTCCGGGGAGGAGGTCGCGGCCGGCGAAGGCGGTCCGGGGAGGAGGCCGCGGCCGGCGGCTGCGGTCCGGGAGGAGGCCGCAGCCGGCAACCCTAAGGTTTGCCGGCCTTAGGCGGCGCGAGGGAGAAGACCCGTAAGGGTCTTCTTCCCTTTATTTTTTTTTATTTATTTTTTATTATTTAATAAATGAGAAGACCCCATTTTGGGGTCTTTGATTCTCTCCCCCCTTTTTTTTTGAACAAAAAGAAGAATACCCATAAGTCTTGGTCTTCTTCTTTTAAAATATAATAAAATTTATTATAAATATAATCAAATATTTATTATAAACTATTTTATTATATTTTATAATAATAAAATAAAATTATTTGATGTTAATTCTCAACACCAAACAAGCATGAACACGGGCGTCGATCCGATTAAAACTTTCAAACGATCGTATCTTGATCATTTGAAATCGAAACGACGCGCGGTCAAATCCGAATGAACCGTCTTAACACCCCGCAATTAAATTTAATGCAATTTAATATTTTTTGACTCAGAAAAAACCTTGCGCTCGCTCTGATACCACTGTTGGGTACGGGACTGCGCAGCGGAAGCCAATGGGCCGGGATTTTTAAATTTTTCTGCATCATCGGAGTGACATAATCCTGTCGACTCCGGTGATCTCGTCCCAGCTTGGTCCGAGGATCTCGCAGGGTTCATAAGGAGCACAAAATAAAGTTGAACGTTTACCTTGTTCAGAATTGACGTGTAGGACACCGATGATCGTTGCTCGAAGACTCCGACGTCGAAGCCCTCTAGATCGTCCACACACGCCTTGCGAATCTGCACGCGCTCCGTTCGTCAAGATCCGGGTGCTAGCGTGGATCTACGACGCACACTTCAGCGCAGCGATGATCACCGCAAGGGAGGATGCTTCGATCCGGGATGGATAAGCTTGAAGATCCTCCTTGCTTGAGAGACTCTCTCTCTAAATTCCAGGAGGAGAGAGATGCTCTCAAATTTGACACATGAATAGTTATGGTGGGAGAGCATCTCTCTCACTTATATAGGGAGTATTAAAACACACGGTGTAGGTTCCCGGCCCCCGTGTATTAGGCGTCCGCTATATAAGTGATGTAAATAATTATTTATGGAAAATAAAATTATGCCATAAGTAATATTTACAATTTATCACTTACTTGTAATATATAAATATATTACGTGATAAATCTGAGTCTTTGACTCGACTCATTCCTCCTGCTAATATTAAACGAACCTAGGATATTTAAATCCAGTCGAATAATATTAATACGTGTATTTACCATACAACTTGTAAATACATGTTATAAATAAATTCAACTAATTATTCTAACTCGAATAATTAAATGAACTTATTTATTCTTTGGTGATCCATAGAACTTGGATAGTACTCGGACACTTTGGTGGGGCCCACCAAGTTCTAAATTCCTACTCACAGAATAGGGCAGATTTTCAAGGCGCTATCGTGTGTGACCCTCTAGGCCCTTATCTCAACAGCAGTGAATAATATCACCGACCTAGAGCGGGGTCTAGCAACCCATCGAGGCCCCTATAGAGATAAGAAAAAGTCGAAGCAACGGCTGCCTTCCTATGAACATGGTCAGTGTAATATAATCTCTTTGTCAACGATATCTCAATAAAGCAGAATGCATACTAGTGTCATCATTCTTTATTTGCTTTATTTTGTTTGTTGATTTGTCCGGACGGTCTTACCTTCGACTACCATGGCCATGAATTTAATGAAGGTGCAACCATCCTAATCAACCAGGCCCGAGATATCTCTTCCTAAACTTGGAAGCGACAAATCCTTTCTCGATCATTCAATCAATGCCATGCCATTAATGACGTACCCAATACAAACTACCTCGCCATGACTTTGTCGCCATGGTTTTCTCCTTATATAAAAAGTACGTAATTAAATGAAATTCATTGATAATGATCTCAAGTCAAGAGACCATTACACATGCCCATAGATAGGAACGACCAATGACACCAAAAACATGTAGTGTTCCTATTAAGCGGGTCTGTCCTCATGATCTCGTTAGCTAGAGATCATCAAGTGCGAACTTCATGAGATGAATTCTCAATGCTTATGAGCCCCCAACACCTGATGGTCACACATCATCTGTGTCCTTTCATAATGATGTAATTGGACCATAGGACGTTACTTTAAGACTACTGTCATGGCATCTCAGGGTTCTCATTATAGCCTGGGAACTGCTATAACCATTTAATGCGACAGGTAATCTACGGACATTGCCATTGATGAAGTGGATGCAGAAGTGTCTACACTATCATGGAAAGATAAACACATGTATAAAACCATACTGAATACATGTAACAGTAATCAAGGTACAAGACAAGTTGGGTCTAGAGCACCCACTTTCAACACATTTCATACGAAGTCTTTCCTTCCTTAGGACACAACAAAGCCCTATTCAAAATATAGACCGATATCAAAACTGCTTCCTTCCAAAATTTCTCTAGTAGGTTCTTTTCAATAAGCATTATTCTAGACATGTTGTTGATGATCCGATTTCTCCTTTCAACTAATCTATTCTGTTGGGGAGTTCTTATTGATGAAACTTGACACCTTATCTTGTGTTTCTCGAGATAGTCTTCCAATTGACTGTTTTTGAATTCTGTACCATTATTAGTACAAAAATTTAGAACTTTCTGCCTAAGCATCCTTTCTGATTCCCTCCTATACTGCTTGATACAACTAAACACTTCTGTCTTATGGGTAATAACAAATACCCAAGCCATTCTGCTATAATCATTAATGAAAAGGACATAGTACCTTTTCCTATTTATGGATCATGGTGAGATAGGTCCACAAACATCCGCATGCACCAATTCAAGCACTCTGATTGATTTCTGCTCCTTTGGCTTTTATTTCTTTCTGATGATTTTTCCTTGTTGGCAAGCGTCGCACGTATGAGTGCGGTCATGTGATAATTTGTGGAGGTCTCTTGCAGCATCAAACTTTACAAGATCTTCCATATATGGTTGACATAGATGACCAAGTCACTTATGCCAAAACCTTTTTTCCTCCTCTCTGGATAAGAGACACATACCTTCTTCCCCACTTACAAGGTAAATATTTCCCTTTGTCCTTTTTCCCTGTAGAACAACTGCTCCATCTTTTCCTTTCACAACACACATCTTTTTGGTAAATCGGATAGAGTGCCCAGAGTTACATAGTTGACTAACACTGAGAAAGTTATGACTGAGGCCCTCTACTATCAAGATATCATCACGTCTCATTTCTTTTCCCCTAAATTTATCCTTTCTGGAATCAATAATCTTTAGCCCTTCATCGTTCCCAAAATTGAAAACTACTTCATTATCATATTTAATGCCTGTAATGAGATCCTTGTTACCTGTCATATGAGATGTGCTACCATTGTCAAGGATCCATACTCCTAAACAATCTGAAGCTTTAATGACAATTTCTGCAACT
This sequence comes from Viscum album, assembly GCA_963277665.1. Lineage (NCBI taxonomy): Eukaryota > Viridiplantae > Streptophyta > Magnoliopsida > Santalales > Viscaceae > Viscum > Viscum album. The sequence goes on from OY728157.1 coordinate 2,016,324,807, forward strand.
ACTGCCTTCTCATACTTTTTCTTTTTGATACATGTCTTTGACTTCACACTCGTCATGGTTTGGAGAAGTTTATATTCCTTAGAGTGTGATAGACCAGCTTCATCCTGTAGAGATGCAAATAGATTTTTTGTTTTCAGATCACTTGTAAATTCCCTAATTTGTTGCTTACGACTGCTCAAGTTTTGTTTTGGAACACTTCTCTGTAGGCTTGAAGTGTAGTACCTAGCCATGTGCCCAAATCCTCCGCACTAAAAACAGTGTCCTTCGAAATATGTTCTGGAAAACTATTCTCTGTTTGGCTTCCACCTCTATTCTTATTCCCTTCAACATCTCTTGGCTATATAACACACATACTATGAATGTAAAATCTTTCCACAACAATAACACCTGATATAAGGTGAATTCCTTCATGTTGCTTCAGCACTATGAGTTTCCCCTTGGGATCTCTGAATATTCAGATTCTTCTTTGTGCCCAAATCAACCTTCAATCCCAGGACGGGTGCTTGCGGTTTAACTTCAATTGCAATAGATTTTTTGCTTCTGATCAAGCCCTGAATCATCCTTAACGTCTGAGTTCAATTGCTGCTTTTTTCCTACTGAACTACTAGGCTCCTTTTTCATGTTTTCAGTATTCGGAATGTCCTTCTTTCCCATGAATGTGTTGGGAATCAAGGGTTTTTCCTGGTCTTTAACTTTTATCTACAGACTGACAACTTCTTATTCAAGATATTTGATACGCTTGATGTGATCTTTTACTTTTCTATTCAATCCATCGATCTCCCATTTCTATTCTTCAATCTTGAGCTTATACTCACTAATTGATTCTGAGTTCTCTGGTGTTGATAACTTGAGTTTCTCAATTTCTTTGATCAACTCAGACTTCTCTTCTTCTTGCTACTGCATATAGAGTTTGGCATCACGAACAACTTTGTTAGATTTCTTTGTTTTGGCTCTCCAAACATCTATCTCCTCAAGAGCAGCCTCTAACTTAGTTTGAATATCTATTCTTCCTTCCACTTCTTTTTCTCCACCATCACCTTCAGTTTCATTCTTCTCTTGATAACTACTGATGACTACCACCATAGCATTTTCTCCACGATCTTTGTAGTTCTCTATCTCCTCAACCTCCTTGGCTTTAGACTCATCTGAACTGTCGCATTCTTTTGAAAGGAGATTTTTCTTCTTAAAGAAATTTCTATTGAACTGTTTCTCGCCTTTCCCATAGGTAGATGAATTCTTCTTGGGAATTTAGACTTTGTCGACATCATCATCTTCTTGTAACTTTTTGGGACACCTTGCTGCAATATGACCAACCTTTCCACATTAAAAACAGGCTAGTGGAAGTTTCCATTTAAACTTTTTTTTTCCTATTTGAATATTTGAGGAGAGGAATGAAATTACCTCATCTGTCTCTTCTTCTTCCTGTGAGTCTTTAATGGCGAGCTTTTTCATGGTCTTGAATGCCACCATTTTGGATTTCCCCTTTTCCACAGAATCATTATCATCATTTCTCATTTCATATGCAACAAGGGTGCTGTGTAGGTTATCCAATGTCAGCTCCTTCAGGTCTTTATCTTCCAAAACCGAAACTTTTGGATTTAACCGAGGTGGAAGTTTCCTCAAGATGCACTTCACAATTTTTATGTCTTCAATAACTTATCCAAGACCTCACATGTCTTCCACTACAACATTTACCCTATTAAAGAATGCATCAATAGACTCATTTGGGTTCATTCTAATATCTTCATACTTTTTCCACAACACTTACAACTTTGCCTCTCTGACCTTTGTATACCCTTCATATATATTCAACAACTTTTCCCACAAGGCATGTGATGTTTTTCAAGACATCACTTTTGTATATATAGGATTGTATAGGGCTCCCCCTAAGGCATTGATTGCTTTGGCATCAACATCCAACTCTCTATGCTCAACTTCTGATAATGCACCACTATAAATATTAGCTGTTATGCCATGAATTGCTATTGTGAATACATCCATTCCTAAAGATTGAAAGTAGTGTTGCATCTGATTCTTTCATAGCTGAAAATTGTTCCTGTCGAATATCGGAATCCCTTTATGATTGGTGACCTCCATTTAGAGAAGAAAAAATATCAACCTTTCCCTCTGATACAAATTGTTAGGTACACAAGGCTAAATACCCTGAGAGGGGGGGGGGTGAATCAGGGTATAAATAATTTAAAATTAAAGCCCCTTCTGATCTTGTTTTGCTGTTAACCAACACACTCTTCTCTCTCTTTCCCGTTGAACAATATAAATGAAAATTAAAGCATGAACATGACACAAAAATTTTTACTTGGTTCACCCTCACTGAACTACATCCAAGGAGAATACACCAACAATGTGCCAATGTACCGAATCCACTATAAGCACACTGCTGTTTACAAGGTTTGGGATAGATAACTTCTATTCCTAGGCTCACTGCCTTTAAAAAGTTTAGGTTTAGATCACTGCTTTCCCAAGGGTCACTCCCTGTTTCTCTCTCTCTGGCTCACTGCCGGTGGAGGGGATCACCTTCTTTCTCTTCCTTTGCTCACTGCTCTGGAAAGGATCCACTCACAGTTTATAGACCTGTAGGTCTCTTCATTTGCATGAAGGAATGCATCTTCCTATGTATGTAGATGCTCTGTTGAAGTCCAAATTTCACCCATAGATGAATCTATCTTTTCACCGAAGGTATCAGAAAATCTTCCAGCTTTCACGCAACCTTGAATTACCACTGTGAATCAACTTTACTTGGTGCGCAAGTCTAATCCAGCACGCAAGTATTGGCGCACAAATCACAACTGGTGCACAATTCTACCTCAATAACTTGCGCAACACAATCTTCTGAAACTCCAAACTTGTGAAACTCAACCCCTTTTAAGCCCAAGCCAATATTGGAGTGCAACTAACAACAACCACAATTCTTCAAAATAGGCGCGTAAGTCCTACTTGCGTGACACACCACCACTTGTGCAACCACCATAACTACGAGACAGGAGCTCTAATTTTCTCTAAGTCTTGAACTCTTAAAGAATGAGGAGGGGTCGACCTGTATTTATAGGCGTTTGAACAACCTGCACGACGACGCGCAAGTCTCCCCTCAACATGCAAGTTTCAACATGCAAGTCTTCTGTCCCCTCTAGACACTTGCGCGACCAAATTAAAAACTTGGGTGCCCCTTCTTCCTTTTCCATATTTTGATGATCTGATCACGAAGGACAAATGACATGAAAGTTTACAATCCTTCTAGGCACCAACGCACATGTCCTTCCTAGACACGCAAGTCACTTGCGCGACCTACCCAATACTTGAGCGCCCCTTTTCCCTTTGCCATTTTTTGATGTTCTGATCTTGAAAAACATTGGGTGCACAAGTTTCCTCACCTTCAAGTACACGGAGCGCAAGTCCCTTTTCCAAAAACCCCTTTTCTTCATTTGTTGATTTTTAGGCCCAAAAATTTGGCAAAAACTGGAAAACGGCGCCACCTTGTATCTACTCTTTTTGTACCACCTCCAGATCATCCATTACTTTGTCGATGTTCTTGAATCAAACATTGATTGTTAACCAAAACTCTTGAACTCGACATGCCACCATGAAATCCCCTTTGTCAACAAATTTTTATGTCATGGTTTTCTTTGTCAACAATCACAACACAGATGTCCACTTTGTCAACAAACACAATCACCTAAAAATGCTTCAATGATAACTTGAGGGATTTTCGCCCAATAAGTAATTTCCTTATATTATTTATATAAATATGGAGAAGGAATTCCTTAAGATTTAGTAAAATTATGATGAATCCATTGACACCTATGATAAATATTTTACAAGAATTGTGAGGTATTCTTCTTATATTATTACTATCTTGGAAGGTAAGATTGATCGATTCTTTAATAACTTAAAACCAAGTCTATAAAGGTAATTATACTTAATATACTTCAATAGATATGAAAAAATAATTTAAGGTGATATCAAGGTGGAAATATAGATTGGAATCACACACCAATACCATTGTTTTGATAATAAAATAATGATGAAATTAAAAACAAATTCTAGTAACAATAACTATGGAGGGAAGAAGATGGGTTTTCCTTTATTCCTAAAGTGTAAAAGAAATCATGGAGGGAATTGGATCAAAGGGACTAGTAAATGTTCTAGGTGTGTAAAATAAGGCTATCAGGAAATAGAATACCAAATTAATGGAAAAAATATAGATAATGATGAAAATGGGGAGAAATATCTACATAATGATCCACCCGCACTCCAATGCTATAATTACAAGGATTATGGACTTAATTCTAAAAAATTATTGAAACTTAGGGTTTATGATGATGATTTATATCATCAACCTATTAAGCCCAAAGATAAAGGGAAATCTCATATGATCACTATTGTAGATATGGGGTGAGATAATGAATTGGTGAAAGGTACAATTATCATTTACTCTAGAACTAATAATTCTTTATTTGATTATGGTTTTAATCACTATTTTATATATGAATAATTTTATAAGGTCATCACATTACCACCTCAAAAACTAGATGTTGAAATAGAAGTAAAAAATCATTATGTTATGACAGTCGTATATCAAGTTTAAAAATCTTCCCCAATTTAATTTTTTGGGAATTTTATTCTTAAAAATATTTTTATTATTCCTTTAGTAAAATTTGATGTAATTTTGGGCATGGATTGGATTTATTTATATAAATTCATTATTAATTTACAAGGAATGGAAATCACATTTGATATCTTATAACAACATATTTTTTTTATCAATGTGAGGATAAATACAAAATTCTAATGGAAATTATATGTTTTTCATTGGTCTTGATTCCAATTAAAAAGGATTATTTATATCAAATGGTTGGGGTGAAGCTAAAGTTTGGAAATATGACTATTGTATTGTTTGATTAAGAATTAGAATTTATAGAGTGGATGATATGTGTACCTTTAACCACTTCATTATTGCACCCCATATCGATGTTGAAATAGAAGTAAAAAATCATAATGGTTTGATGGATTCATCTCAAGTTTATCAATATTAACCAATTGAAGTTTGTGAGAATGTGCTTCCTGTAAGTCTTGTTATTCTTCCTCTTATTGAATTTGATGTGATTTTGGTCATGTATTAAATTTATTTATATAAATCCATTTAAATTTACAAGGAAGGGAAATAAAATTTTATATCATATACCAACCTATATTTTTTTATCAGTGAGAGGATAAATATGAACTTCCAATTGAATATATATATATTTCCTGGGTCTTTATTCCAATTCAAATGGATTATTTATCTTAGATGGTTGGGGTGAAACTCATCAATGAAAATATTTCTTTTGCATATGACATTATTAATGTATTTTTTGAGGAGTTACCTAGTATTCCTCCACATTGTGAAGTTGAGTTTTCAATGGAACTCATACATGTTGGTATAAATATTTCAAACAATAAATCTACAATGGATCCATTTGAGTTATATGAATTAAAGAACCAACTCTAGGAGAATATTTATAAGGGATTCATTTGAACAAGTGTGTCACCATGGAGTGCACCTGTAACTTTTGTTGAGAAGAAAGATGAATCAATTCGAATCTATATTTATTATTAGGAACTTAACAAGATCATGATCAAGAATAAGAATCTTCTATCCCATATTGATGATTTTTTTGATCAATTAAATGAAGCTCAATATTTTTTTAGGATTGATCTTTAACCTAGATACTATCAGTTGAGGGTCAAAATTGAAGACATACCTGAGACAAATTTCAATTTGAGGTATGAACACTATATATTTATAGTGATTTCATTTGGTATTAATAATTACCATTCCATATTCCTAGATTTAATGAATAGAGTTTTTATAGATTACCTTGATTAGTTTGTGGTAGTGTTTATAGAAAATATTATTATATATTCTAAGAGTAAGTAAGATCAAAAATATCACCCGAGGATTCTACTAAAGAGCCTAAGGAAGGATATGTTGCATACAAAATTTACCAACTATGAATATTGGCTCCATAAAGTTTCATTTTTGGGTCATATAATCTCAAGAAATGGTATATAGGTGGATCCATCTAGGAAAGAAGTTATTGAACATTGGCCCAAACTAACTACTATGATTGAAATCCATAGTTTTCATGGATTTAATAGATATTATTGAATATTTTTGAATGATTTAACATTTATATATAATACAATCACCTATTTAACTTGGAATAGAGTTAAGTTTATTTGAACTGATGAATGTGAAGAAAATTTTAATTAATTGAAGAGAAGGTTGGCATGTTCACCTATACTCACATTATCATGCAGTGGAGAAGAGTTTCTAATTTATAATGATGCATTTAAAAAAGTTTTAAGGTGTTTTATTTTGAAAAATGATATGGTGATAACATATTATTCACTCTAATTGAAGGTCTATAAGATAAATTACCTAACTCATGATTTGGAGTTAGCCAGTATAATATTTTCATTAAAGATACAGAGACATTATCTTTAAGGAGAAATGTGTAAAATATATATTAATCATTAAAGTTTAAAGTATATATTCACCCAAAAAGAGTTTAATATTCACCAAATAATATGGTTGATTTTAATTAAAGATTTTGAATACTCAATACACTACCACCCTAGAAAAGTGAACAAGCTGGCTGATTCTTTTGAGTTGAAAGGATCATGATAGATTATATGTGATGGAGATCACAAAAGATCCAATATTTATGGATTTGAAAAGGATGAACCTTAAAATATTAAAGGAAGTTCTAAAATGAGTGTTCAACCATATATACATGTAAATATTAAAGAGGTGTAAAAGGAGGACGCAGAGATGTAAAAAAAGGTGATAAATTTTTCTAAGTTTAAACTTGATTATGATGGAATGATAAGGCTTAGGAATTGAGTATGTGCCTTATCAATACCAATCATGAAGAACGAACTATTGGAATAAGATCATATCTCATCATTATATATTCATCATGGATGTATTAAGATGTATAGAGATCTAAAAGAGTATTTGTGGTGGGAAAACATAAAGATAGATATTATGGAGTATGTATCTTGGTTCTTGTTATGTCAACAAGTTAAGGCTAAGATATAGAATTATAAGAATATTCTATAACCATTAACCATACTAGAATGAAAATTAGAAAATAACACCATGGATTTTGTTACTGGACTCCCAAAAACATCTAAAGGAAATAATATTATTTGGGTTGTAGTCGATAACCTTAGGAAGTCAACAAAATTCATTACTATCAAATAATATTTATCTCTTGATAAGATTTCCAGGACATGCCTTAAGAAAGTGGTAAGGTTATATGTGGTATAATATTCAATTATATCTGATCGAGATCTGAGATTTACCTCAAAGTTATAAAGAAGTATGATTAATGATATAGATACAAAGTTGTGATTCAATACTATTTATCATTCTTAGGCAGATAGATAGTTTTATAGGACTATTCAAACCATAGAGGATATGTTTAGATCCTGTTCTCTAGATTTCAAAGGTGGTTATGATCAACACCTTCCTCTAGTCGAGTTTTCATACAACAATAGCTTTCAATTAAGCATTCAGATGAATACTTATGAATACCAATATGGAAATAAGTATAGAACTCTGACATATTGGGATAAAGTTGGAGAAAGAGAAATATTGGGACCCGAGTTACTTGTGGAAATAGTAAAGAATTTTAGATCTATTCAACATCATATCAATTCAGTTCAAAGTTGATAGAATAGTTATGCTGATAATTATTGATGAGATATAAAATTCAATATTGGTGAGAATAATTTCCTATGAATTTATCCATGAAATAAGGTTATGATATTAAAAAATAAGGAAAATATAATCCCTAGGTATATTTTTCACTTCGATATTCTTGATCAATGTGGGATTGTAGCTTATCACTTGGAACTCCCACCAAACCTCTATTAGGTTCACAATGTGTTATATGTATCTTTACTGATGAAGTACATACATGATCCTTCACATGTACTAAAATCAAAAGTTATAACACCATAGAATAATATTTTTTATGAAGAACAACTAGTATAAATCTTGGATTATATAGATAAAGTTCTATGGAATAAGACAACTCACTTGGTTAAAGTTTTTTGAAGGAATCATAAATTTGAGGAAGCTACATGGGAACCAAAGGATGTGATAAAGAAGGTATATGCTCATTTGTTTGTACCAAATTGATAAAATTTTTAGAGAAAAATTAATTTTAATGATGTTATAATGTAACACCCCAATATTATATATGTATTTCCTTTGAAATAAAACTTAAAGTATTCAATAGCTTGACTTACATGCAACCCAGAGTCTATATGAACCATGTATAATAAAAAATCATAACCTAGCCATTAAATTGGAAGGATGAATAATAATAAATTTATGAAATATATTTATAAATGTTTTTAATAATTAAAATTTATTTATTAATTCATAATAAATAATTACTAAATTTTATGTAATTTCATTTTATGCTTTAAAAATATGTTTTCTTCAAAAAGGATTTATATCATATTTTTTCACATGACCTTTATAATTAATTTATAAAATTTTTAGAAATTTTATTTTAGGAAATTATAATCATTTTTTAAATCATCATGTCAATATTATCCTAGGCTAAATTTTTAGGTTTTTTTCTAAAAATATTTTTTTCAATGAATAGTGAAAAATACTGTTTTTTGTAAAAATTGTCATTTATTTCCAAGAAAATTTAAAATTATGTTTTGAATTTAATATTAAAGTAACACAAGTATCCTTTTATTATAAATAGTCTAATTAAATTCATATTAATCATCATTTTACTTTATTTTGTTATTAGTTAATTTTATGTCTTATAAAAACATTTTTCTAAAAACTATTTTATGCACCCAATGTGTTTTTATTTTAATAAATTAATTTAATATATCTTTATGAATAATTTTAATGAAATTTATAGATTATATATTAAATATAATATTTTAAAATTAAATTTTTGTGTTTTAAAAGGAAAGGAATGAAAGTAAATTAAGTTTTATACTTAAAAATTCTTTTTTTGAAAATAGGTTTTGGTTACGGTTTGCACATTTAATTAAATTTAAATTCTTCCACTTATAGAAATTGACTATACTGAAATATATTAATTATTTTAAATCAAAATAATTAATATAAGTTAATAGGTTAAAGTTAATTTTTTTCCATGGTTAATAGTAAGAATAGTAAAATTTTGTTACCACGATTAAGGTTAAAAAACATGTTTACCAGGGAGTTAAACCATGATATAAGGGTATTAGTGACACCAAAACCTATAAAATTATAATTTTTTGAAGATATTTCAACCTTATATTATCTTATTTTCTAATCCTTTTCCATTTGGATTCACTTTCCCATTAAAGCGACCTTAAATCATTGAAATCTTTAATGAAATTCTATGTGTGTCCCTCCCCTCACTTATAAATAGAACCCTATACTCTTCTATTATTCACACAATTTGAGACTTATATATCATACAATAGCTACTAAAAATCCTCACTATAATCATTCCATTAAACCTAGAGCATTTGGTATTCTTCCAAGACCAATCCTTCAAGTCTTAAAGAGTAATCCAAATGAGGTCTCTCAAAGAAGAGGTATAGATTTTAACCAAACTCTTACTATTTTATTTATTCTTATACTTCCTATAAAATTATTGTATCTATAAGAAAATTATTATTAAAGTATCATAAATATAATAAAGATTTATTTTTATTATGTAATAACCATTTCACACCCTTTCTTCATCCAGTGGGAAATAAAAGTATCGCTCGTGTGTACAAGTGGATCACCGCCTCTACACAGTGATATAATTCATTTTCCATAACCATAATTTTGTAAGGTTATTATAATATATTTAATATATATATATATATATTATTTATGAAATAATTATTCTTATGTAATTATAATATCTCATCTACCTTTTTACCATATCATCTATTAGAAAATGATAACATCGCTTGTGTGTATGTGTGGACTACCACCTCTACAAAGCTATGTGATTTTTTGTTTCCATTTTACTTGGATGGTAATAAGGATAGATTAAATTAATATATATGATATTTATAATATAATAATAATTATATTAAAGTTTATTATAATTTACCTTTCCTTCATTTCATCAATCAAAATGTGAAAAACATCACTCGTGCGTACGTATGGACTACCATCTCCACATAGTGATGTAATTCATTTTTCATAACAAATTTATATGAATACATATAAATATGTATATAATGAATGTATATTATAATTATATAATGATTAAAATTTAGTATATGAGGAAAACATGATCAAAGTAAAAATACCATAACCACTGAACCAAAACATACATGAAAAATAAAGTAGTTTACACCTGAAAGGACAATGATAATAAAATATTACTAATGAACATGTGATAAAATTATATAAGTAAAATATTTATGGTATTATAGGTATTATTATAGTTATGGTATATAAGTTTTATAAATTTAAATTTATTATATAGAAGGTTATAGCGCTTATGAAGTAAGACTGACTTGAGGTAAAGGGTTGTCATCTCAATTTCTCTTTATGGAGACATGTTTTAATATTATGCACCATTTTCATATCTCTATTATGTATATACTTCCCAATAATTTATTTTTTAATAATAAAAAATTTAATATATTATATTTATATATCCATATTATTTTCAAGATTATAATTATTTTTTATTCAAATATTATTAAATTCGTAGGGGTTTTATGTTAGAATCTCATTTTTACTGAGATAATTTTTGTTACGATGATAAAATTATATAATATATGTGTCCCAAGTGTTATTTATTTTATTATCATTTGTTTATTTTTTTATATTTCATGTTTCCTTTCATTTTCCTCTCTTTGAGCGCGCAAGAGACCGAAATAATGTTTTTTAGGAAAATTGACCATATTTTAATCTTCAGTCAAGAATATATTCTTCAATGTCCGTATTTTAATTAAAATGATTCAATAATATTTTTACTATTCTCAAAATATCTTTTAATTTATTTTTTACCCATGTTTTACTTTCTGTATTTTTTTAAATTAATTTTCTTTCTATTATCTTAACAATGTGCTGTAGACTTTTTCTTGACAATGTAAAAGGAATTTTTATTTTAACATACACCACATAAAAAAAATTATCCTCCATAATGAATACTATTTTATTTGAAGATTACTTTATAATTTTACTTGGTTATTTTAAAAGAAAATGTTTTTCTTAAGATTTTTGGAAAATTTTAGATTCTAAATATGTGATTTCAAATAATAAGGGTATTTTCTTCAAGAAACATTCTAGTGATATTTTAACGGTATTTTTATGATTTAATATGTATATTATCCAATGTTACTAACATTATTCTTTATTTTTATGGTTTATAATTATGCTGATGAAATTTTTATGAATCCTGTATCCTTTCCAAATGTTATTATTTTGTGACATGATGAATGTTTTATGATCTTGTGGCATAATATGTATGGTTTTCATTATGTTATGGGTGGACTCAGAATTATATAGCCCTAAAATTAAATAGTTAAAGAAGTATATCTAATGAGATAATAAGTACTGGAATGGGGAGTGATCCTTATTTAGTAAGGGACTTTTTCTAATGAGATATTCTTGGGAGTGAACCTTGACTAAAGAAATGATGGAATATAAAGTGAACCCAATGGACTATGTAGTCTAGGCAGTGATACTTGATTAAAGAAATGATTTTCTATGCTTAAATGTATTCAAAAAACTCATGTGTTATACTTATGATATGTTTTAATTACTTATTATCGACTATTGATGATTTCATAATCTTATGTATTATATTTGTTTATTGATAAAATTGAAGTTCTATGAGATTGATTAATCACTGAGAAGGTGGGATTGAATTAGTGGTTTCGTTTTTATAAATTTCTAAATTTAGGAAATTTTAACCCTTGGAACTTCTTAGATTCATTTCCTTATCAAATTTTATAAAAATTATCAAAATTATTAAAATATAGTAAATTAAACAAGTCATAAAAGATTTAAAATCTTTGAGATCAGTGTGAGAACCTACATTCTTTCTATGGACACTCTTATGGGTGTAAGGAAATTTAATATTATAAGGAATTGAATAAAAATTTGGGAAACTCCCATTAAACTCATTATTTCTCATGATATGTATGATTATACTGAATACTATCAGTTTACAAGTTTTTATTACAAAACATGAGGCAAAAAATGAAACTTTATATACTCCACTATAGATAAGTTCATCTGAAATGTCCATATAATTTTTTCTATCCCTTTTTTTCATCCAATATGTGTTCATCTGGTGTGCCTATGTCTGGTAATTTCTATCTATTTCACCTCACTGAAATATGTTCCTAGTATAAAATCTAAATTATGTCCGATTAAAAAAACTCTACACCTCAAAAAACATATACATGGAAACTCTGTATGATTCTCTATCTATTTCTTTGAACTTTATTTTTATCCAATTATCTATCTAGAAACTCATGTCTAGAATTATTTAACATGAAAATAAACTTATATTGGAAAATCACTTTGACAAAAACTCTACAACACTTATAATTTTTACACATGTTAATAATTTCAATTACTGATTCACTTTAAAATAATATTTATAGGGTTCACCCATAATGGAAAAGATGGTAAACACTCTTCATTTTCCCACTCATTAAAATTTATAACCGGAATTTCACTTGCATTTGAGTTTTTCTAAGAACTTATCGATTCTTATATAACATTAATGAATCTTCTTAAATTCTTATAGAACATTCATGAATCTTTTTAAATTATTCACAATTTCTAACTTAATTCGAATTTACTTAAACAATGATTCATGAAACACTTCAAAACATCCTTATTTATGTTCAATATGAAACCAATTTGAAATACCAGCACAAAATTATCACTATTTTAGAATTTAAAAAGTTATTTAAATATTCTTTATTCTTCATACAATGGATGTTTTTTTAATGAATTTTTTAGAGGAACTCCCCCATCTAGTGAATGTTTTTTCCATTATTCTCCATTCAATATTCTCTTTAACTCATCCAAGAATATTCTCTCCTCAGAACCTTTCACAAAACAAGTCTGTTCAACTGATCAAATTTTTTCTATCTGATTAGCTCTATTTAGTCTTCTTATCTCAGCTCAGACTCTATAAAACTCTTTATAAATGTTTATACTGAACATCACAAATGTTTTTTTTGATATTCTGTGTGATGTTTATCCATTTGATGAATCAACTCACTTCATTAATTTAAAAGTTTAAACTTTAATCAGTATGTAAAAAAATCTAATCTTCAAACTTCATAAAAAATTTCTATCTGAAATCTCAAATTTTCATAAACCTATTGAAAACAAACTTCATCTTACTTTGTCCATTTCTATTGACATAGTGAATATGGTTTACTATATTATTGAAACTTATAAATACATCAATTACAAGAAACTTTCTTCTACTCAAAGTATTTGAATTAAACTTATTTAAATTATCACCTATTTTATATGAATATATATAAAAAATATAAATTCTTGTGACACTTTAATTCCTTTCACATTTTTGAAAAAGTCATGAACTTAGCAATAATAACTTCATAGATTCTTATAATATCACTATCTAAACCTCTGTGTCTGGTCATTCCCCCTTAGTCCGTTCGATAACCATCACCTGAAAATGTTTGTAAAATAGAATTCTATTTGAAAATATGGATCTCCCCCCTTATCTTATAACAACTTGAACAAAATCATCTACTTCTAAAAAATTTATATTTGGTTCATCCGATCATTAACTTTGTAATGCTTATTCTTCATACAAAATAACTGTCTAAATTGTTTTTCAGGAAAATTGAATTCAAAAATATTTATTAAGAAATTTCAACTTCAATTTTTTATTAAAAGATTATATCATGAGGTTTTAAATGATTTTTAAAACCTAAATAGTCAACAAAGAATCTTTTTAATTAGGAATTTTCTTTAAGTAAACTTTCTAACTTTATGATTTTCTAACTTTCTCATAACTCTTCTTTTCATATATTACAAAATCATTCTTTACCAAAATTTAGTTTTCAAAATTTTTTTTTTTAGAAAAATATCACAAAGGATCTTTCATATCCCCCTTTGGATTTATATACAACATTTGTTAAAAAATTTTAACACGCACTCTTTTTTATCACTCAAACTTTTCACAACTCATTTTTGCAACAACTCAAAAATTTTAATTTTTAACAAAAAATATCTTTTTTCAAAAGAGTTTGTCCCAACACCACACTACTAGATAAAGTATTTTTTTGAAGTAATTTCATCCCTTGATGAAACGTAAATTTATTTATATATTAATATAAAATTACCTTCAATTTTATCTTTTCAATATTCTTTATAAATTTTCAACTCTCAAATTTCTCAATCTACCCCATTTTCCCCTCCCCCATTTTATGATAACCATAACCTTAGATTTATTATAAAAAGAAATGTAAAAAATTATTACAAAGTTATTACATTATATCCCTATTTTTAAACATAATACAAATCATAAGGGGGCTATCCTTAATATGTTTAAGAAGTATTTGGTGGAGGAAGAATATGAAGTTGAAACCTCATTTCCACAAATCTCTCTTTTGGCATAGATTTGGTGAAAACATTGATAAAATGATACTTTGTTGAAATTTATTCCAGTATAACATATCCACCAGAAAATTTATTCTTAATTATGTTAACCTTTATATGAACATGTTTTGATTTCGAATATTATACAATATTTTTTAAAAGATCAATATCACTTTGAATATTACAAATAATCTTCAATGGTGGAGAAAATTTCACTTTCAAATATTCTAGCTAAAATTTTATCCACAATATTTGAGTAAAATTCTAGGTAGTAGCAACAAATTCTAATTCCGTTGTGCTCAAAGTCACTAAAATATGTTTATTTATATGCCATCTCACTCAACATTATCATAGGAAAAACGTTCTTTGTGAAATTGATTTTATATCATTGAAATATTCATCTTAATCAACATCTTTGTACCCATGAAAGTTTGTGTAACTGATTATTTATTACACATTACATAAGAAGATGTTTCTTTCAAATATCTAAAAATTATTTTTACTGCCAACATGTGAGATTCATTAGGATCAATTTGAAATTGATCACACAATGTTACAACATAAAATATTTATATCCTTAATGCTATAAGATATATAAAACTTCTTATAAAATTTCTAAATTATTTTCGATTCAAACTTTTCCTAGCTTCATGTTTTCTAATTTTCATGACAAATTAAATTTTAGTATATTTTTTTATAATTATTCATGCTAAATTTTTGTAACAATTCCTAGACATACTTTTCTTTAGACAGGAAAATGATTTTTGTTGAACTTGTAATCCCAAGAAAACCGTTAATTCTAAAAGTAATGAAATTCAAAATTACTCTTAATTTCTTAAAAAAACTCTTTAAAATAATTTTCTTTATCTCCCAAAAAAATTATGATATTAATAAACACAATAAAAATCAGTGTTTCCAGATTCAAATACTTCACATATAAATTTTTTTCAACTTTCCCTTTAGAAAAATTCAATTTTTTCAAAAAGATATCAAGTTTGGATTACCAGGATTGTGAGGATTTTTTCAAGATATACAAATATTTCTTCAACATACACACCTTGGTTTCATCTTTATCAAGTAAAAATATACAAGGTTTCTCAATGTACACTTATTAATTAATCTCACCATTTAAGAAAGTAACTTTACATCTATTTGATAAACAGTATAACAACGATGTGACACCACTGCTAATAACATTTTGATTGTTTCCAATATTGACACAAGGGAAATTTTTTCTTTAAAATCCACTCCTTACACCATTGAACATACTTTAAAAAATATTCCCACTTTGTTTCTTGCAACTTATATATATTCATTCAGTTTGTTTCTATACACCCACTTTTTCCCAATAATATTCTTACCTACTGGATGTGGAACAAGTTCCCAGGTGTTATTATTTTTTATATGATCCAAATCTTAATTCACAACATCAACCCATTATTTTTTATCCAACTACCTCTGAAACTGATTCTGGATTAATCTATGAGATAAGTAAAATTTTATTATCTAATCTCATCTTTGTTCTAGTCCGAACTAGAGATTTCTGATTTCCAATTATTATTTTTTTGATTCTACCTATTTTTTTGTGGTATGAAATTTGAGAGTTTTTCTTCCTGCTTCACTTTCCTCATCACATGATTGTTATGAATCTTTAGTTACCTATTTTGTATCAATTTCATCTTCACTTTTTTTATTCTCATTGTAAGTATTTGATTTACCTTTCATAAAATTTTCAACAACCTTTATTATGGAAGTTATATTTTCAACAAATTTCGCATAATAGGAATCCAAGAAATTTTCTAAATATTTATTACAAAATTTATAACTTCTTCCATTGGGTGAATATCCCATGAAAATATACACCTTAAATTTGTCATAAAATTTCCATGATTTGTATTTTTCATCTATAGTGAGAAAGGACTTCAAAAAAACTTGAAATATTTCACTAGAGGATTTTTGTTATACTGTATTTCATAGGAAGTCATATTGGATTTAAGCCTATGAAAACATCTATTTTGTACATGTAAAATATTACTTATTACTTATCTCTAGTAAAATGTAGAAATTTTATACACATTCAACATACTTCTTCCCATTTCCACCAAGCTTCTATTTTTCCTTTATGCTACTCCATTTTGTTGAGGGGTGTATACAGAACTACACTGATGTTTAATTCCATGATTCTTCAGATATGATTCAAAAGTATTGTAGGTATACTCCTTTACATTTTTAGTTATTAACTTCATTATATAAACAAAAACTTCTCTCTAAACGTCTCTTCTAAATAATATGAACATTTTTTCTACCTCTAATTTGTTTTTCGTAAACATAATATTGGTCATCCAAGTGAAATAATCAATAAAAGTGTTAAATTAGAAATTCCCTTTCATTGAGTGATGTCTCATTGGCCCACATAAATTAGAGTGAATAATATCAACGGTTCTTGTACAATAAATTTCAACTTTCTTATGAATTCTGCTAATAATTCCCTTTCTTACACATTATATGAATATCATATTATTTTATCTTCAACATTAGAAAGTTTCTTACAACATCCACATTATAAATTTTATTCATAATTTTATATCCAAGATTTATAAGCCCGTGATTCCACAACTTATTCTCATATTCAACATCAAAATAACATGAGTTACCAAGTTATCCCATTTAAAATATATTTTCTATGTTTCTTTCTCACATGGTGAAAACTTTACTATCTTCTATACTTCGGATGATGCATGAATATTTTATGGCGGGGTAATTTCAAGGATTTGATAGGATATAAATAAATTGAGATAAACTTAGGGAATTCATGTAAGGTTGGAGGATACGAAGGATGATTCTCCAAAAAATAATCATTTAGCTTGTCTTTGTTCAAAGGATTTTTTTATGATTCTTAATGAAGGGGTAAATGAAAATACCCCCTCAAGGAAAATCATTCCTATTTTAAGGATGTATTCTTACATATAAAGGAAAAGGTGACTGAAACTGAGGGTTTTAATCGTGTCCCTTCGAAGAGAAGTCCATGAAAGGATTATTCCAATATACCATAGATGGTATCTACCTGATCTTCTTCCAAATTATAAAAAAATTCCAATGAATAAATCCTAAAGATCTTCGATATAGGTAAGTAACAATCTAACTTGTAAAATGATAATGAATCTAAGTATGAAAATGAAATGTCTTTTTATGATCTCTGACTTTTTTATCTATAGATGAGGGCTAACCCATTTGTTTGACCCCGCTCGGTTCCCATATAACTTTTATTTCATTTTAATAAACGGTGTCTGGAAAGACTTATTTGGTATGGTTGATCCCATTCTCATAAAAAACTTCCTTGGATTTCAATTTATCAATTTCAATATCTATAGTTCCAATTCCTATGTTTTCTAAGGAACTATCTTTTCCAATATTCATTTCTCTTACATCACGATTTTTAACATATTTCAAGATTTTTATATCTACAGTCATATGTGAGAAAAAAACTATCTATAATCCATAGTTTTCTCCTTTTTATTGCATTCAGAGCTATCTCAACTACAAAGGCCCTTTATTCAACTTCTTCTTTCCAGATCCTTTATAATTCCTTGCATAATAAAATTTTCCCAAAATATTTGTTAAACATTCTTTAGAAAGATTACCTAGTTGGTAAAATCTTCCACAAATTTCCTCAAACCCATCAAACTAATTTTTCATTGGAAAGTTTCTAACATCTTGTAACTTTTCTTTTCATACTTCCTAAGGATTAAGTAAGTTACACACTTTTATTATACTATTACTACCTATATATTAATACCTACTTATAGGTAGAGTGTTTTTGTACAAAAAATTATAAGATTTTCCCTAAACATACCACAACAACAAAAATAACAACTAAATATCAGTCTTTTGTTAAAATATGACCTTTATCTATAATTATCTTTCCGAGGTTCATAAAATATTTTTTATCTTTGTTTTATATTGATGATAGGAAACTTTGTTTTGGGGAAAATTTTCAAATTTTTTAGATTTGATATATTTATCATATCCTTTATCAACCTAATATTTCCCAACACTTTTATAACACATGAAATGTTAATAAAATCATATGAACTTTTACTTTTGGTGGATAAGGATTTTAATTGATTCTTAGAGTGATATTTCTCCATAGCTTGAGATGATTCATCTTTAACCTCTAAGGCCTTGTATAAATTTTCATTCAAATTTATTAATTTAATTTAAACTTCAAGAAGTATAGATTGGGGTTTAAAAACCATATATTCCTTATATTTAAGTTTCATAGAAAGATATTCCAAAATATTTCCACATTTAGAAACATTTAATTTAAGGTTAATAATCTCCTAGATATAATCATATTTTTGTTTAAGGACATATTTACATCCTCCATCATTATTTTCAATTTATTTCGTCACAAATATAATTTCTTTCTTGAGTTTAGTTTTTTCTCAAGACATGAAACAAGTTTTGATCTGAGATCATATTCTCTATTGCTTGATTCACCTCCATCCTCTTCTCCACTATTAGAGGAATGATATTTTTTCTCAATGTTTAAAAAGAAGGTTATAAACTATTCTAAAATATTATCTTCTAAAGAATTTTTTTCATCAGTGTCATATTTTAATTTCTTACTCAACAGAATTCTTCTATTTCTAGTGAACTTTTTCTTACCACCAGTGTACTTATTATCTTCATTAGAATATTTTTTAAACTTATTACACTGAGGTTTTTCTTCAAAATGATCTTCATATTCTCTAACTTTATTATTAGGTAAATTTACACCAAAATTTCTGATTCCTTTACACTCTAAACATTTGAGTGGAAGTTTTCCACCATAGTTTCTTTTACCTCTTTGATAGTTTTTAGAGATGAGAGAAATTTTATTTTTATTCATTTATTAAAAATATTTTTATTTTAAATCACTGAAATAAATATTTATATTATCTTTAATTTTCATCCCTTTCATGGATTTAAATGCCATTTCATCTTTGATCTTATTTTTGAATGTTGATGCTTTCCTCATCTCATAAGAAATAATAAATTTTTTCAATTCATCAAGAGATAAATCATCTTTATCTTACAAAGAATAAATTTTAGAATAAAAATAGTCAAGAAAGTTTCTCATGAGTTTCTTAAAGATGGTAGAATCTTAGAAAACATCTCCAAATCCTATGATATTATAAATGAATTCATTAACTCTGGTGAAGTATTTATTATTTGTTTCTTCATATTTCATTTTGATATCTTCAAACTTACTTTTCAAGATTTTTAAATTTTCTTCCATTAATTTGGTGTTTCCCGCAAAGATACTTTATATTTTTGCAAGTTTTTACATCTATTTTGAGACCCATGTCCTCTATAATTTTTTTTTGAAAAAGATATCAGAATATCATTTTTATCTTTCCCATCAATCTCAATGTTTTCCTTTTCAGTAAAAATAATACGAGAATATTTCTAAATGGGTGGAAACCCATGTGTAACCACAAAAATTACCTTAAATCCAAGATATAGAAGATAGGATATAATTATATTTTTAAATACATGATAATTTTTTCCATAGAATTTATAAAATAATCTGATGTTAACTAAGATGAGATTTTCTATGACAATGATTCAATAGGGGAATCCGTGGCTTTGATACCAATTGAAGTTCCTTAGGATAGATGAACTAATGAGGTTGGGGGTTGAATCAGTTGTTTCCTTTTTATAAATTTACAACTTTATGAAAATTTATCCCTTAAAACTTGTTAGAGTTATTTCATTATCAACTTTTATAAAAATTCTCACAAGCATGAAAATATAGGAAAGTAAACAAGGATCCCAATATTTACAAGGTTTAGCCTTAGTGTGAGAACCTATATCCTTTCCATGGACACTCCTTTAGGAGAATTAACTATTAGAAATAAGTGAATAAAACATTGATCCTACTCACATTATATTACTTATATCTATTGATAGGTATGGTTATAATGACTCCAATCAGTTTATAATTTTTTCTTACAAAACATGAGCCACAAAAAATATAAATATTTATAATTTTTTCTCTAGAAAAGTTCATCTGGAATGTCCATATGATTTTATCCATCCATTTTTATTTATTCATTTCATCTCACTAAAATCTATTCCTGGAATAAAATAATAATTCTACATGACTAATAAAATTATATGCCTCATAAAAATTCTATATGAAAACTCCATATGATGATTTGTTTGGTTCTCTGAACTAAAATTATATCCTATACCCTATCTAAAAACTTATGTTTGGAATTATTCAACAAAAAATCAACTTTGGTTGGAAAATCACTTGGGCAAAAACTTTGAAAAACTTTGAATTTTCACTTGTATGAACAATGTTAAATATCAATATACTTTTCAATTATATTTATAGGTTATCAAATAATGGAAAAGGTGGGAATTTTTTTTCATTTTCTCAATCCCTAAAATTTATAATAATAATTTCTCACACATTTGAGTTATTCTAAGAACTTCTTAAAATTTTTGGAACATTTTTGAATCTTATTTAATTCTACCACATTTATGACTTACTTCAAACTTCCTTAAACAATTATGTTAATAAAATCTTCAAAACATCCTCATTTATATTTGATAAGAAAAAATTGAAATACCAGTATTACATCATCACAATATGAGACTTTATAAGGTTTTGTAAATATTATTTATTCTCTTTCCAGATGATGTTTTTTTGTTGACAAATTTTGGTAAAATCTTCTATTTGGTGATTTTTTTCCAGTATTCTTCATCCGGACTTCTCCTTAGCTCACACAATAATATTCTCTCCTCATAACCATTTATAAAATAAGTTTTTTTCTAATGAACATTGATTATATGGACGATCACCTATGTATGATATTATTGTCTTAGATCATACTTTATATGAATCTTTAGAAAATTTTATCAAAAAAATCATGAATGTTTGTCTAATGTTTCATCCAATGTTCATCTATTAGATGAATCAACTCACTTTTTAAGTTTTCAAATTATAACATTAATTAGTCTATAGAAAATCTCTTATCTTCAAAATTCATAAAAACTATCTATCCAGACTATAATATATTCTAGATCCTATTGAAAAAAAACTTCATCTTCCTTTTTTCATTTCTCTTGACTTAGTAAAGATATCCGACTACATTTTTTCAACTTATGAAGACTTTAGTCAGAAGTAACTTTCTTTAACTCAAAGAATTTGAATTATTTTTGAGTTATACCCCTTTTTATGTGCATAGAGATACAAAATCCAACTTCTTGTGAAATTTTTTATTTATTTAAATTTTTGGAAAACTTCACAAACTCAATAAAAAAACATCAAATATTCTTATAATATCTATTTTTTAACTTTTGTGTCATGTGCTTATCCATTGTTCTGTCTAATATCCATCATCCAGAAAGGTTTTTCTAATGGAAGTCTATAATAAAATCTAAATCTAACCCTTTTTCTTCTCAAAACATGTAATAACTTAGCTATTTCCATAAAATTTATCTCTGGTCTATCTGATTAAAAAAATTTCAAATATTATTCTTCTTACAAAATCACTATTGAATTTTTTTTATCTGGAAAAAATGTGCTTGAAACTCTATGTATAGAAAAATTCAACTTCCCTTTTTTATCAAAATATTATATCATGAGGTTTTCTATGATTTTAGAAACCTGAACGATTTGAAAATAATCATCTGAATTAGGAAATTTCTTTAAGGAAATGTTCTAACTTTGTGATTTTCTAAATTTCTCATAACTCTTCTTTTCATATTTTAAAATAACATTCTTTTTAAAAGTTAGTTTTCAATAAATACAAATCTTTGTTAGAAAAACATCAAAAAGGATATTCAAAAAATATATTCAATGTTTCATTATTATGATATATGAATTTATAGGTATGATTTTATAATATTTATCTCAAATTATTATACCCTTATTTTTATTTTATGCTCACTTATGATCATTTATTTATATCTCTTATGCTTACCCTTACTAAGCATATGATTTAACCCTTTTTTATGTCCCTCTTCCTCAAATTATAAAGAAAGTTTTTATGTATGTTATGTTTAAGAAATATTCTATTTATGAAGAACTAAATGGGAAATGATGTAGATATTTTATGTACCAATTGTTTATGTATCCAAGATTACAAAGACACTAAACCTATACAATACTAAGGCATGTATTATTGTAAAATGTATTTAATATTCATATAAAATGATGTAATAATTAC
This sequence comes from Viscum album, assembly GCA_963277665.1. Taxonomy (NCBI): domain Eukaryota; kingdom Viridiplantae; phylum Streptophyta; class Magnoliopsida; order Santalales; family Viscaceae; genus Viscum; species Viscum album. Next base: position 2,016,347,673 of record OY728157.1, read on the forward strand.
ATATGAAAAGTATGGGTCACTATAGATTCTTCCTAGAATCCACTATCTAGTTCGTGGTGCTCCTAGGCATAACCATTTCTTCTTAGTGGCCAATGGGTAGTTAGGGGAGGCTATCAGCTAGTCGGTGGTGTAGGCCGGGGCCCAATATGTCCTACCACTTTATGTGGTGCTTTTTATAAAACTAAAACCACTATTTAATTTATCATTATAACTTTTTTTATCAATTTAAAATGACCTAAGATCCCTCCCTTATTGATTTGGACTTCTCTCATCCCCTTCTAACAACTTCATTCGACACCTAAATGATGAATCAATCATGCACTTCAAATCCAATGAGTATTTCCTTATTCTATAATGATTCTATTATAATATCCTTGATAAAAAAGAAATAGATCATATATTTTTTTGTTGTGATATGGAGGTTTTGGCATGTTTTAATGAGGTTTTCATTGATCATTTATATAATTGGGAACCGGATTCTTGGAATTGGGGTCTACACATCAATCAGACAAAGATAATTGTCAAAAGATAATCTTCTCAATCACGTTTGAATTGGATCTAACTTTAAGGTGTAGTTTCTTCTCAAAACTTGATCTAAGGATTCTAAATCATATTGAACTGGTATTGGTCCTAGGTTTTAGTGGTTCTTTTTGATTTGGATGGAGACCCTTTCCAATGATCATCACCACACCTATAGTATGAAGCCCTTGAATTTAGTGCATATTTTCTATAGGTACTTGGCATATTTTAGTCATGTTTTTGTAGACTAGTGATACATTTGTTTGATTCTTTATCACATGAAGTGTGTGTATCTATATTGATACATATTCTTGAATTTTTCTTGCTTGTGGATTGTTATTTATTATGATTCATGCTTGATAAAACATAACTCTCATTGGTATCTTGTATCATATGTGCTTTTATATATCATTTATAGTTGAGTGTGAATGTTGATATTATTAAACTATACACTAAGAGGGTTGTGTCATACATTGGTCAACATGTACTTGGTGTAATGACCCAAACTTTTGAATAATATTTTGTTTCCTGAAAATGTATGGTTTACAGTGTCATAATCAATAAAACTATATAAGTATAATTGAAATATAACTGTCGAGTTTTGACTGTTATATGACCATTGGTAAATATGATCATTGAAAACAATAATAATTTTTAATGTTATAATTATTTTTTATAAATAGAAATGATAATGGATAATTAATACTGAAAGAAGAGTTGATGGCCTATAATAGTAGAATCCGACCATTGAATCCCATTTTTTGGAGCTTGTGAAGGAGGTAGCGTCATTAGGCTTTGATTTGGAGCTAGCCCAAGCCAAGCATCAACATTTTAATCTTGAATGAAATCACCTACACAAGAAGTTAAAGTTGATAGAAATCACCACTTGGGAAATGTTGTCTGAACCACCCAAAGATTCTATCACCCCTATAAACCTTACTCTTAGGTCATATTCAGGTGTTATAAGGGGTTATGTAATGATGCCTTAGTTACTTTTTTTAATCCATTTGTATAAATAAAATAACTATTTATTATAATGGTAAAATAACCATTATTTTTGAATTTCAAATGTTAAAATTAATCTTGGATGGATTTTCTATTATTTTTCTAGGAAGTTTCATATTATTGATGAATATTGAAAAAAATTATTTTGAAATAATTTTTATACTTTAAATAATTGATACTATGAAATGATTTTTGAAAAACGGACATACACAGTTGTAATCAGTACGAAATTTAGAGTATCATAAGATCAACTTAATTTTTGGTGGATAGTAACTTTTGAATAGTAATATTACCCTCATGAAAAGTACTATGACCAATAGAATATTAATCTTACCCAATGAATTAGAAATGTAATTTAGGTATCTTGAATGGAAATTTGATATAATAGTATAAGTAAATAGCTGTTTTAGAAATTATTAGTTAAGTATTAGTATTTTTCCGAGTAAATATCGATTTTAATTAAAAATTAAATTTCCCATATTTATAAAATTATTTATAGAAAATTGAGTTCATTTTTTAATTCAAAGCATTGATATTAGGTTAGGGTGGATTTATGATATTTTTATAAAATGTTTTGTTTTTTAGAGAATAGTAAAAATATAGTTTTTGAGTTTTTGGTGTGTTTTATGAAATCATAATGATATAATATGTAATTTAAAATGATTTTCAACTCATGTGGATTAAAATATTATATGAGGTTTCCCCAATGGCCAAAACCATGTTCAAATACCATGGGAAATACCATGGTTTTGCAAATACCACCGATGATATGTCCTCAAAAATTAATAAAAAACTTCATCTTTTTACTATAAATACAAATCCATTCCTTCATTTTATTTTTTTTAAAAAATAATTTCACTTGAATATATGATATTATTACTTCTTAAGGGGTCATCCCAAGGTGTCCTCAAGGTCCCGATCTTAGAGTTTTTGAAGTTACTCTTCAAGGTAAGGGAATTCCCAACTTCTCTTTTCCTTTCAAGTTCTTTTTTACGTGGTATGTCTTTAAAATTTCAATAACATGTCCTTATTTTCATTTTGTTCTTTCCATATAATAAATTATTAGTCTTTTATGAATGGGTTACCCATTTAACCTCTCTTTTTAATTTTTTATAAAACTATGTTTCATACCCGTTATGCTGTAGAATTTTTATCTCAAAATCTCTCTCTTTTTCTCAAGAAAATATTTTATTTTATTTATGTGAATACCCAAAACTATTTAATTTCTATGGTTATTCATCAAGACATAAAAATGATTTATTTTATTTTTGAATTAATATACATAAAACCCTTATTCCCTTCTATGGTTTATAAATGAAATAATGATCATGTTTTTAAGAAATATTTAAAAACGCCATGATTTTGATATGAAACCCATTTCTTTTATTCTATTTGGGTTAATTATAATTTTTTTGATTATTATATATTTTCATCACATAAAAATAAAGAAATATTAAGGGTGTTCCCCTATATCTCTCTAATTCATTGGGTAAAGAAATTAATCTCTTGAGATGACATGTTTTATGATACCTTAGTGAATAACCATGGTAATTTTTATGTCAACTTAGGGATAGAACTTAGTGATATGCTTATGAATGTATAAATTAAATGTGGTAGAAAAATTTTCAAGAAATGATTTGAGTTTTTATTATCATTATCTATCTCTTTCTCATTCCTTTATGATTTTTCCTCAAGTTCCTATTATATTCTCTCAAGCTCACATGTAAACTATTTTCCCTATTTTTCCTTACTAGGCCTTATGCTCACCCTTTCCTTTGATGTATGTCCCCAGGTTATGAGATGTAGTAATTTTACATAGGATTAACATTTCAAGAATCATTTCAAGTGTATTAAAAAACATTTTATGTTTTCATGTATTATGTAATTTATTTCCAATACACTAAACTTTAAAGATCCTCTATTTGTAAATTGTAATGAAAAGTTTTGTAATAAAAAGGTGGGATGCCATAGTTGTTATAAAAGGATAGTTTAGTTATTTGTGGAAATTAGGATATGAAAACATCAGGAATAATCCTATATAAAAGTTTAAATATAGGAAAACTTCTTAGTGTTTTGGTGAAATATTAAGTAAGTGGTTTCTGAACAAATAAATTCCTATCTATATATGAACAAGTGGATGTGGATATGGAATATATGTATATAGGGGTAAAAATTGAAAATAATGCATTGAGATAGAATCAAATGGGAACTGGTGCATAATAAAGTGCCTTGCTTCACTCTTAGTTTGAAACTCTCAGGGGATATGTTTGGTTAATCACAATCTTTTTTTGAATCATTTTAAAGGATTTATAGAGAAATGTAATTGTTGTTTAATCATGAAGTTTTAAGACATAAAAATAATTTATAGATAAAAGATTTTTAAATGAAATAAGTTTCTCACTAAGGTTTCATTATTTTAGAAAATGGTGGGAAATAGGAGGAACCATGCAAATGGTGACCACAAAAGACCATGTGCTGACAAACCTCCTATGGAAGCCGGAATGGAAACTTTCATGAGAATGATGAACCAACTAACTCATGTTATGGGAAATAACTTGAATCAAGATGAGAGACCGATTTCACCCTAAAGGGAACAAAATTATGTTTATTACTTTATAAGTCAATGACTGACAACCTTCAGTGGATCTGCTGACCCATTGATTGCTGAATAGTGGACCAACTCAATTGAAAAGATCTTTTCTATAATTCATTGTTTTGAACAAGAAAAGTCACCATGGCTGTTTACCCCTTAGAGGGAGGAACTGATCAGTGGTGGGCGCTGATTAAAAACATAAGGCCATGAGGGGATATTGAAGCTATAGAGTGGGAAGAGTTCATAGGGATCTTATTCAATAATTATTTCCCTCATTCAATGATAACTAAAATGTAGAAGGAATTTATTAAGCTGAAGTAGGAGGAGAATGAATATATGGGAAGCTATAAGATGAAGTTCACTAGGATTTCATGTTACAAATCTAGAATTTTGATGGATGTTAATGGGAAGGTTGATAGATTATTTGGTGGAATAAGACCTCATCTATAGAAGAATCTATTCAACCGAGACTATGATAGCCTTGAGGAGATCATGTGGAGTACTATGAAAGTCGAACTAGAGTTTGGTGAGACACAATGGTCTCAAAAATCCAATGAAAAGAAGAGATTAATAAATCCAAGCTTGGGGAGAATCTTTGATCAGGTAATAAGAGGAAAAAAGTGAAACTTTCCATGTGTAATACATGTGGGAAGAAGAATTCGGGGAACTACCTGCTCATGAGTAGGAAGTGTTACAAGTTTGGAAGAGATGGACATATTGCACAGAATTATCATAGTGAGGTGACACCTCAACTTCACAACACTAACAACAAAAGGAAAATGGTGCATTCCCTACCTTAATTCCAATGCTTGAAGTGTGGAAAACTTGTGCACTTTTCCAATCACTTTCCAAATCCAAGGGAAATAGAGGGGAATCACCATCAGCCTTAGCAAAGGAAAATGGAGCAAATTCGTGATTTTTTTAACATGATAGATGAAGTTGAAGCTCCAAATGATGTGGTGGTAGGTACAATTGTTTTTATCTCAAATATAGAAATTACTTTATTTGATTCTAGTTATACGCATTTATTTATTTTCTCCATGTTTGAAAAGAGTTTAGAATCAACCCCTGAATTGCTAAAAGTAGAGTTATCAGTCAAGAATCCTGGTGGGATTATCCAAACATCATTAGTGTTTATAAACTCTAGTATTTATTTTAGTGATCAAAACCTTATCACAAATCTAGTATTCAATACCATGTTGCAATTCGACATTATACTAGGGATAGAAGGGATCTCAAAGTATAATGCTAAGATCAAAAAAAAGTAAGGAAATATTAGTATTCTTGAATAGAAAACCTATATTTAAAGGGGTGATATCTCGACTAATGTTTTTTCTAGAAGAACCACCCATATGTTTCTTTATGGAGTTTATTAGTGAATATGAAAAAGAAAATGAGAGTATAAAGATAGAAAATATCCCCATCATCCATGAATACATTGGTTTATTTCTTGAAGAGTTACCTAAAACTTATCCATTAAACTCATACAAGGATATCATCCAAAATCAAAGACCCCATATAGGATGGAAAATGTAGATCTAGAGGAATTAAAGAAAGAACTACAAGATCTTTTAGAGAAGGGGTTTATTTGACTGAGTGTGTCTCTTGGGGAGAACCTATTCTCTCTATGTAGAAGAATGATGGATCAATGATTCTATGAATTGATTATAGAGAACTGAAAAAGATCATAGTGAAGAAAAAAACCCTATTCTAAGAATTGATAACTTATTTGACCAACTTCATGGTGCTCAATTCTTCTCCAAGAATGATCTTCGATCTGGTTATCATTAATTGAGGGTAAAGAAAGAAGATATTTCAAAAACTTTCTTCCGATCAAGATATGGGCATCATGAGTTTGTTATTATGCCCTTTGGGTAGACTAATGCACCTGCTATGTTTATAGATTTGATGAATAGTGTAAGAACCCAGACCATCTTATCATGTATGTTTTTCCCTTTTCTGGATTTTTTGAGAAAAATAGGAGAATCTGGTAATTTTCAAAATACACGTCGTGTACTTTATAAGTACACACTGTGTACTTTGATTCCACGCAAGGCCATGTGCTGGATGTGTCTAGGCCACACACATGGAATGTAGGGGCAATGTGGAGGCCGCTTAAAGCAGAGTACGAAAAATCCAAGTACACACCGTGTACTTCAAAAGTACACACCATATATTTTCTTTTTTCATTAAACGGGCTGGGGTCACGTCTAATCGATATAATTGTCTTCTTCTCCATCTTCTTCAACCGAGAGCATCCCGTATGGCCGCGAACATCCTATGAGCCCTAGAGCCTCCATCCGTTCTCCAAATCGACCACCATCGATTGCGTTGGAACCGCAGCAGTGAGCTCTTCCTTCTTCTTGAGTCTCATTCCATGTTTTTCCCTCTTTCTCAAGATATCATAGGTTAAGAATTTTGGATGTTTTCTCAAATCTTTAACGTTCTAAGGAGAATCAATCATCGTGGTTCAAGTATATCGATCTCTTAGCATCAAGGCAGGTGGTTTGTACCTTTCCGTTCGATGTATTTGAGTTTATGTGAAAATTCCACCAATCTACTTGAACGGGATATTGTGTGATTACTTTTTTACCCCTATTATGTTCCTGCCTTGATTGTATGCTTGTGTAGAGGTAAATTTTGGTTATATATGAGTATAATGGCTGCGATTGGTTGTTTTTCCCATTCTTGTTCTATTTAAAACCTTTGGTCTTGTTCTGTCTTTGGCTATTGTACCTACTTTCCATGCCTTGTGACCATAGGATGGAGCCCTATTTCCTGATATGCTTGTTATGCTATAGACTGGTTAGCCAAGTAGCTCTATAGGTTTACTTTGTCCATATAGAATTATTATGCATTGATTTTCATGGGGAAGAGAGAACCTAGTTTAATAGACTATAAGGGATAGATCGAGTGAGCTTCCCAGAGAGTCTTAGATGTTATAGACTATAAGGTAGAGACTGAGTGAGCTTCCCAGAGAGTCTTGGATTTTATAGACTACAAGAGGATAGACCGAGTGAGCTACCTCAGAGAGTCTTAGACATTATAGGCTATAGGGGATAGATCGAGTGAGCTTCCTAGAGAGTCTTGGATATTATAGACTACGAGAGGATAGACTGAGTGAGCTTCCTCAGAGGGTCTTTGCTTTGTTTGATTTTCCTTAAACCATTCCAGGCTATAGAAGAAATTGACTGAGTGAGCTTCCTTAGAGAGTCTGTGATTGACTTGAGGCTATAGGAGGAATTGGCCAACTGAGCTTCCTCAAAGAGTCTCTAGACCTTAGGGATATAAGGGGAATTGACTGTGTGATCATCCTCAGAGAGTCCCTAAATACCTTAGACTATAAGGGGAATTGGCTGAGCGTGCTTCCTTAGAGAGTCTTATAATTTTGTATGACCAAACCAGAGGGGTTAGGCTGAGTGTACTTCCCAGAGGGTTATTGGTACTTCTTGGATAGGACCAGAGGGGATGGCTGAGAGTACTTCCCAGAGGGGTTCCTGTTTGTGGTTTGCTGTTTGCTTCACTGCTGCTTGTTGATCTGTGGACTGTTACTGTTGTGTATCATCCTGTTTTCTGTTTACTGTTTACTGTTTACTATTTACTGCTTCATGTACTATTACCTTCCAAATGCTCACTGACTGTTAGGCACAGATCTTCAGGTGGTTGCCTACTGAGATTTAGTCTCACACCCTGTTTGGGTCATGCTTTTGGGACCAAACAGATTATATTGTTTCAGGTATAGACTAGGGAAAGCACCCTTCAACTTTAGGTACTTGATTGCATTGGAGCAGGAGAGCATGAGACCAAGCTATGTCTTGCGATGCTGAGGAGTCTATATGTTCTCATTTGTACTTGGTTTAGTATTTTACTCAGCATTGTGACTTTTTTTCCTGCTTTCTTAGACATATATATCATGCATCATATATATATGTTCTTATACTGCTTATCATATTCAGTCTTCTACTGTTCAATTGTGTATGGATTATTTACTACTTTCACTATTTCTTTTGTTTATTTTCCACTATGTACTCTGCCAATGAGGGCATAGTTTCCCCACCACCACACCCAAGGCCCTCACTACTAGTCGGTAGCCTCTAGATTTTGGGGAAATGTGCTTCAGGCCATGTGACCAACTGGGTATGGGGCACCTCTGGGTGGCTTCCGGAACTGGGATGTTACAAAGTGGTATCAGAGGAATGTTCTTTTCTCTTGAATTACTATTTGGAGCCTTTAGCCAGGGATAGGATGAACTGGGTACTTGGTAATAAGTTGTGCCCGGGAGTAACTAACCCGTGTACAGGGAAAATCCAATCTACCTCACTTATTGCAATTTTTTGGTTTTGCTATGTTACAGTTGATTTGATTCCACCTAGAGTGATTCACATGCTTTGTGATGTTACCTTTGTTGTTATTGCAGTTCTATTTCTGTCGCAACCCGATGAGATGAGGGTATTCCATCTCATGCATCATATAGACACTTGTTAGAAATCACATGCCATGCATTCTTTCCATGCCATCTAGGATGCATTAGAAATTGCATGTTGTTGTGATAGATGTTGTGTAGGTTATTCATGCTGTTGTAATAGATGCTTGATAGAATCTCTGTTGTTGATAGAGAATTTGTTTGTATAGCACTTTTCTTAAATGGACGCCAAAATTTGGTTCTTGAGGTGTTATGGGCCCTCATGAATCAGAAATTGGTGGATCATTGTCTGGTTGACTTTTTTCCCTTGTATATGACATGTACAAGATTCCAAGTTTTGATTTGCGGGGAGTATGGTCCCTCACGGTTCAAAATTTGGCACCTTAAATCTTGTTTTCTGTGTTTTCTGGGATTTAGAACAGTTTCTGAGCTACTACTCGAAAAAACCCAGAATACGTAGTTTGTACTTTATTAATAGACGCCGTGTAGTTTTTAAACTGTGTTACTGACTGTGTGGGAAGAAACATGGGGTTGTGAAAAATATTCAGGGACATGTCGTGTACGGTAAGTACACGCTGCGTAGTAGTGAGCCGTGTACCCAGCCGTGTCACTAACAACACAGGTCGGGTAATCTTGTGTAGTACACGCCATGTTCAGTACAAAAACGCTGTGTAGTCTTGTTCTAGGAACCCAGCCATGTCACGAACAACATGGGTCAGTGTTGTCTTCTCCTACACACGCTGTGTGTGTTCGGAACATGCCGTGTAGAGCCAGCCGTGTAGTCGGCCATGTAACAAACAACACGGGACGTTGAAAACTCATCTAGTACACGTCGTGTACTTGGGGAACACGCCATGTAGTCTTAGTTTAAGAGGACTGTGTGGGTTAGACGTGTAAGGAGACTCGGGCAGGGGAATAGAGTTTACGTACACGCCGTGTAGGGGAAGAACACGCCGTGTAGTTGGGGTGTTACACGACTAGTTGTAGAAGAAGTAAACACCCATGTGAACGGCTTACAACAACACGCCGTGTGGTTTTATACATGCCGTGTAGTTATGTTTTGTAAAAATTGAATGTTTTTTTCTTCTGTTTACCCTCCTGTACTCCTGTGTTTTCAATATTTGATAATCCTGATCTAAGGCATGCTTTTGACCTTTCAGAGTTATGCCACAGAGACATCCTCCGGTTGTACGTCAGCTGCCAGATGGTGATCAGACACCAGATATGGCTGATCAGGGACCTCCTATATATCCTCCTGCTATACCAGCCTTGGCACCAGCAGTTATACCAGTTACAGGCACCAATGCACAATTCAGGGAGGGTTTCCTTTGGATGATGTAGACCTTCCAGGGAGCGTTGTCTCTTGCCCCATCGATGGCTGAGTTGAAGCATGTTTTCCAGTAGCAACATCCTCTAACTTTCTCAGAGGATAGAGGACCTCAGGCTGCAGAGTCGTGGCTCAAAGCCACACTGACAATCTTCAAGCATCTCATGGTACCTCTAGAGAAGAGGGTGAAGCTTGTGACCTATATGCTTTGAGACTCCGCCAAGAGGTGGTGGGAGGTGATCTCACAGTCATGATTCCAGTAGGGTATGACTTGGAAAGATTTTAGATGCATATTCGACGATTACTTATACCCGATGACCTTGAGGGCCGATCAAGCCTGAGAGTTTATGAGCCTGATGCAGGGTACTCTTTCTGTTATGGAGTACTCGTCTTGCTTTACTGAGCTGCAGCATTTCATGACTATTCTAGGAGGCAATGAGTTGTTCCTTGTGTGGAAGTTCGAGGATGGTATGAGGCACGACATCTGCTCGCAGGTGAATTTCTTTAGGTTGACTTCTATATCATTTATCGTCAACTAGGTGCTGATCACAGAGAGAAATCTGAGGGATTCTGGGGCAGTGAGCCAGGGCAGTTCGACCTCCAGAGCTAGTGTTCCTCCTTCTAATAGTAGGAAGCGCTGCAGGGAGATGTCTCGAGGAGATCAGAGTCAGCGAAGTTTATATTCTGGTAGTCAGGTATTATGCTACCAGTGTGGGAGGAGTGAAAATTCTAGGCCTCAGTGCCAGAGAGACCCGATGGAGTGCCGATCTTGTGGCAAGATGGGCCATCTACAGTGCTTTTATCAGATCTTATCTCCTACAGCTGGTAGTAGCGGTTCTTCTATGACCCCATGTTTAGAATATGTATCTCCAGTTTCTCACCAGTCTGGGAAATAGAGTTCTTCCGGCCGTTCGGGCTGAGGTGGAGGTCGCGACCATGGTGGTCAGTCACCGGGTTACCAGGGACAGCAGAGTGGATCAGCTCAGGGTAGTCAGCCAGGGTCACAGGGCCACGGTACATGCCAAACTTTCAACCTAGAGTAGACCCATTAGAAGTAGGATCCTAGACCTTCTATAGTTTGATATACGATCTTAGTAGCCTCTGTTTTATCTTCATCGCTTTTCGATACAGGTGCTATGCATAGCTTTATCTCTATTGCTATTGTGGAGAGCCTTGGTCTTTGTATCTTTTCCTATACCGCTACTTTGACTCTAGACACACCATTGGGGACCAGAGCGGTTGGCGTACGTTAGTTCATAGAGTGTACTCTTGAGGTTTTAGGGTGTTACTTCTTATGGGACCTCTATGTTCTAGAGATGACAAGATATAATGTCATTCTCGGAATGTACTGGTTAGTTCCCTTTTAGGCAGTCGTTGACTGCTATCACCGCAGAGTGAGTTTCGTATCACCATAGGATGAATCTTTTCTTCATAGAGTTGAGTGGGATGTCCAGGCGAGTCGATCAATACCCGAGCATCATGGGCTAGTAGGAGTCACATCCCAGATTCCTAGTATTTATCTGGATGAATAGGGGACTTCGTAGTTAGACTTTCCCCCAGTGTTGGGCCGTTTGAGAGACGTCTTTCCAAAGGACTTTTCAGGTTTTCCTCTAGAGCGTGAGGTAGACTTCTCAATTGAGCTCCTTCCAGGAGTGGCACTGGTGTCCATTCTTCCTTATAGGATGGAAACACCTGAGCTACAGGAGCTCAAGAAACAATTGGAGGAGTTACAAGAAAAGGGTTTCATCCGACCCAGTACTTCTTCTTGGGGTTCTCCTATCCTGTTTGCAAAGAAGGTAGATGGTACCCTTAGGCTTTGTGTGGACTATCGGAAGTTGAAGCAGTTGACAGTAAAGAACCGATATCCTTTGCCTCGGATTGATGACCTCTTTGATCAGCTTCGAGGAGCCCGAGTGTTCTTAAGGACTGATTTGAGGTCTGGTTATCATCAATTGCACGTTAGACCATCATATATACCTATTACAGCCTTCAGGAGTAGGTATGGTCTATACGAGTATATGGTTATTCCGTTCGGTCTCATGAACGCGCTTGTAGTTTTCATTGCGCTGATGAACCGAGTTTTCCATCCATACCTGGATTCCTTCGTGGTGGTTTTTGTGGACGATATCTTTCTGTACTCTCACACTCGACACGACCATGCTACCCATCTTGAGATCATTTTCAGTACACTGAGAGAGCATCATCTTTATGCTAAACTCTCGAAGTTACACTTTTGGATGGATCAGATTCACTTCTTGGGTCACGTCATCTCGGAGGCAGGAGTATCAGTGGACCTAGAAAAAGTGAGAGCTGTAGTTTCCTGGGAGCAGTCGAAGAATGTATTTGAGGTGCAGAGTTTTCTAGGGCTATATAGATACTATAGGTGATTTATTTAGGACTTTTTACGCCTAACAGAACCATTGAAAGGTCTGACCAAAAATGGGATGAAGTTCTTATGGTTAGATTCTTGTGAGTCAGCCTTTCAGGAGCTGAAAGGGAGGTTGACATCATCATCGATACTAGTCTTTACAGAGTTGGGAAAGAGCTATATTGTTTACTGTGATGCTTAGGGTATCGGTCTGGGATCTGTCCTTATGTAGGGAGATAGATTTGTTGCGTATGGGTCTCAGTAGTTGAGGCCACATGATAGGAACTACCCGAAAAACGATCTCGAGTTGGAAGTTGTTGTTCATGCCTTACGATGTTGGAGACATTATCTTCTGGGAGAGAACTTTGTGGTTTTCACTGACCACAAGAGTCTCAAATACATCTTCACTTAGTGGGACCTAAATATGAGACAACACAGGTGAGTCGAGTATCTGCAGTCCTTTGATTTCGAGCTTTCCTATACGCCTGGGAAGGGAAACGTAGTTGCTGATGCGCTGAGTAGGAGGACTCAGATACAGGTTGTTCAGGAGGCCAATAGTGATTGGAAACTTATGGATCTATTCTCTGAGATGCATTTGGAGGTGCAAGAAAGATAGGGAAAAACTTTTATATCTTATGTAGCTGTAACCTCTATACTTCTTGATCGGGTACGGATGAGGCAGCTATTAGACTCAGAATGCCTATTCCTACGAGAGAGTGTGTTAGGAGAGGACCCTCTTCCTGGATGGACCATGGGTGAGGATGAGATCTTTCATTTCCAGGGACACGTATGGGTTCTAGAAGACATACACGAGGAGCTGATGCAAGATTTTCATTCCTCTATTTGGGAAATTCATCCTAGTGTCACCAAGATGTATCAGGATCTTCATCCCTCGTATTGGTGGCTAGGTATGAAGAGAGATATTGCGGGGTTTTTTATGAGATGTTCTACTTGTCAGCAGGTGAAAGTGGAGCATCAACGATTGACAGGTCTTTTACAGCAGTTACCCATTCCTGAGTGGAAATGGAATGATGTCACAATGGACATCGTGACCAGGTTTTCGAGGTCACCTCGAGGGAATGATGTTGTTTGGTTAGTCATCGACAGACTTACGAAGGTTTCTCACTTCTTACCAATCAAGGAGACCTTCAGTGTTGATGATCTGGGATGGTTGTGCATCCATGAGATTGTACGTCTACATGAATTTACATACTCTATTGTTTTAGACAGGAATGCACATTTTACTTCTCAATTCTAGCAGGGGATTCAGAAAGATTTGGGTACATAGGTACTTTTAAGTACAACATACCATCCCCAAACAGATGGCCAGTCCGAGCACACGATTCAGGTTCTTGAGGATATGATCAGAGCTTGCATTCTGGACTTTGGAGGTTCTTGGGAGAAGAATATACCTCTTGCAGTGTTCACCCACAACAACAGTTTTCAGGAGACTATTCAGATGGCACCTTACGAGGCCTTGTACGGTAGGCCATGCCGATCACCCTTATGTTGGCAGGAGGTAGGAGAGGAAGCTTTGTTGGTACCTCATCTTGTTTAGGAGATATCAGAGCAGATAGAGTTTATTCGGAAGAGGATGGCTACGACACAGTCTTGACAGAAGTCTTATGCTGATCAGCAGAGATGACCTCTGGAGTTCGAGGCTGGGGATCAGGTTTTCCTACATATTGCACCGAGGTTGGGGAACAAAAGGATTCAGAGACAGGGAAAGCTTCCACCGAGGTACCGTGGGCTGTTTGAGGTGTTCGAGAGAGTTGGTCCGGTTGCCTATCGGTTACAGTTACCTCAGAGGTACCGGGATATGCACGGCGTCTTCCACGTTTCTCAACTCCGACGTTACTTTTCATACCCGTCTCATGTCTTTCAACCTGAGGAGGTTGAGCTCGAGGCGGATGCATCATTTGAGGAGCTTCCTACCCGGATTGTCGATCGTAGTATGAAGGTTCTCCGTGGCTGGTCTATTCCTTTGGTACGGGTGCTATGGCAACATGGGTAAGTATAGGACGAGACTTGGGAGAGGGAGGCTAATGTACGATCGTAGTGGCCTGAGCTGTTTAGGGTTTCTTCATCCACGCTGCACTAGGGAAATTCTGGGATGCATTTCTTTAAGGGGGAATTTTGTAAGAATTTAGACCTTATCAGGTATGTTTTTCCTTTTTCTGGAGTTTTTGAGAAAAAGAGGATAATCTGGAAATTTTCAAAATACACGCCATGTACTTTATAAGTACATTCCGTGTACTTTGATTCTGCACAAGGCCATGTGCTGGCCATGTCTGGGCCACACACACGGTGTGTAGGGGAGATGTGGAGGCCGCTTAAAGAAGAGTACATAAAATCTATGTACACGCTGTGTACTTCAAAAGTACACACTGTGTTTTTTTTTCATTAAACGGGCCGGGGTCACGTCTAATCGACAGAATTGTCTTATTCTCCTGCTTCTTCGACCGAGAGCATCCTGTATGACTGCGAACATCCTTCAATCCATAGATCCTCTATCCGTCCTCTGAATTGACCACCACCGATTTTGTTGGAACCGCAGTAGTGAGCTCTTCCTTATTCTTAAGTTTCATTGCATTTTTTCCCTCTTTCTCAAGATATCGTAGGTTGATCATTTTGGAAATTTTCTTAGATCTTCAACGTTCTAAGGAGAATCAATCATCGTGGTTCAAGTATATCGATCTAATAGCATGAAGGTAGGTGGTTTGTGCCTTTCTGTTCAATGTATTTGAGTTTATGTTCAAATTATACCAATCCCATTGAATGGGGTATTGTGTGATCACTGTTTTACCCCTGTTGTGTTCCTGCCTTGCTTGTATGCTTGTGTAGAGGTAAATTTTGGTTATATATGTTGATACTGGCTGTTATTGGATGTTTTTCCCATGATTGTTCTATTTATGACATTTGGTCTTGTTCTGCCTTTGGCTTTTGTACCCACTTTCCATGCCTTGTGACCGTAGGATGGAGCCCTATTTCTTGACATGATTGTTATGCTATAGACTGGTTAGACAAGTAGATCTGTAGGTTTACTTTGGCCATATAGCATTATTTTTCACTAATTGGCATGGGGCTGTGAGAAACTAGTGTTATAGACTATAAGGGATAGACCAAGTGAGCTTCCCAAAGTGTCTTAGATGTTATAGACTATAAGGGAGAGACCGAGTGAGCTTTCCAGAGAGTTTTGAATATTATAGACTACAGGAGGATAGACCGAGTGAGCTACCTTAGAGAGTCTTGGACATTATAGACTATAGGGGATAGACCGAGTGAGCTTCCCAGAGAGTCTTGGATATTATATACCATGGGAGGATTGACCGAGTGAGCTTCCTCAGAGGGTCTTTGATTTGTTTGATTTTCCTTAAACCATTCCAGGCTATAGAAGGAATTGACTAAGTGAGCTTCCTTAGAGAGTCTGTGATCGACCTGAGGCTATAGAAGGAATTGAATAAGTGAGCTTCCTCAGAGAGTCTCTAGAACTTGGGGCTATAAGGGGAATTGACCACGTGATCATCCTCAGAGAGTCCCTGACTACCTTAGACTATAAGGGTAATTGACTGAGCATGCTTTCTCAGAGAGTCTTATAATTTCATATGACCAAACCAGAGGGGTTAGGCTGAGTGTACTGCCCAAAGGGTTATTGGTACTTCTTGGATAACACCAGAGGGGATGGTTGAGAGTACTTCCTAGAGGGGTTCCTGTTTGTGGTTTTCTGTTTTCATCACTGATGCTTGTTGATCTGTGGACTGTTACTGTTGTGTATCATATGATTTTCTGTTTACTATTTACTGTTTAATATTTAATGCTTCCTGTACTTTTACCTGTCAAATGATCACTGACTGTTAGGAACAAATATTTGGGTGGTTTCCTACTGGTATTTATTCTCACACCCTGTTTGGGTCATACTTTTGGGCCCAAACAGATTATTTTGTTGCAGGTATAGACAAGGGAAAGAGCCCTTCGACTTCAGGTACTTGATTGCATTGGAGCAGGAGAGCATAGGACCAAGCTATGTCTTGCAATGCTGAGGATTTTATCTGTTCTCATTTGTACTTGGTTTAGTATTGTATTCATTATTGTGACTTGTTTGGCTGATTTCTTAGACATATGTATCATGAATTATATATATATGTTCTCCTACTGCTTATCATATTCAGTCTTCCACTGTTCACTTATGAATGGATTATTTACTGCTTCTGCTATTGATTTTGTTTATTTTACACTGTGTACTCTGCCAATGAGGGCATAGTTTACCCAGCACCACACCCAAGGCCCTCGCTTCTAGTTGGAAGCCGCTGGCATTTGGGGAAATGCGCTTGAGTCCATGTGACCAACCGGGTACGGGGCACCTCTGGATGGCTTCTGGAACCAGGACGTTACAGATAGAGTCTTTAAAGAATACCTTGATAATTTTGTGGTAGTTTTTATTGATGATATTCTGATATATTATAAAAGTCATGAGGATCATGAAGATAATATAAGGGTTATTTTGCAAAATATAAAAAAGTAGAGGCATTTTTGAAAGTTCATAAAATGTGAATTTTTGTTACAAAAAGTTTCTTTCTTGGTGAACATTGTAACCAATGAAGGAATATTAGTTGACCGTTAAAGACAAAGGTTGTAGAGGAGTGGCCTCATCCTACAACAGTAACTGATATTTGTAGGTTCCTTAGTTTAGAAGGATGTTATAGGAGGTTTTTGAAAAAAAATCATGACTTTCTAATCCATTAACCGTGTTAACTTGAAAAGGGGTCAAGTTCATCTCGATAAAGGAGTGTGAGGAACGTTTCCTAGAGATGAAGAAGAGATTGGTTACTGTAACCATGTTAACTATACCCTCAATTGGAGAAGGATTCATTATTTTTAGAGATGCATCTCTGAAAGGGCTTGGGCGCGTTCTCATGAAAAAATGAAAAAATTATTGTTTATGAATATAGACAGTTGAAGCCTCATGATAAAAACTATCCAATGCATGATCTTGAGAAGACTGTGGCTGTTTTTCTCTTAAGATATAGAGGTACTATCTTTATGGGGAGAAATGTGATATATACACATACCATAAATGTTTGAAGTTTATTTTCACACAAAAGGAATTGAACATGAGACAAAGGGGATTGTTGGAACTTCTTAAATACTATGATTGTTTAACTCATTATCACCCCGGAAGAGAAAAAAAAGTCACTGATGCATTAATTAGGAAAGAACCTATTGTTATGGTAATGATGAGGATTCAAGGATATCCATTGATCAAAGTCCTATTAAAACTAGACATGGTAATTGTTAGGGAAGGGTCATCATCAACCCTATCTTAAATGATTTCTCAACAACCATTACTAGAGAATATCAAGAAATATAATAAATAAAATCCCTTACTACAGAAGAATTTTGAGGCTATAAAGGAAGAGAAGTTTCCTGAGTTCAATATTGATCAAGAAGATGTATTGAAATTTCATACACGACTATGTGTTCCATCTATTCTGGAAATAAATAAGGAGCTGATGGATGATGCTCATAGCTCTACATTCTCTATACATCTTGGAAGCATGAAAATGTAAAGGGACATTAATGATCATTATTGGTTGGATAATATGAAAAGTTATATTTCTAACTACACTATAAGGTTACTGGTATATCAGTAAGTGAAGGAAGAGAGATAACTTCTAAAAGGGGTATTACAACCACTACCTATACCACCATGGAAGTGGGACAATATCACTATGGAATTTTTCACTGGTCTCCTGAGAACTTCCAAAGGAAACAATGCGATATGGGTTATATTGGAACATCTCACCAATAGTGTCCATTTTATCTCTATTCAGGAAGATTTCTCTCTTGATCAACTTTCCAGTATTTACATGAAGGAAGTGGTAAGGTTGCATGGAGTTCCACTTTCTATCATATCTGATCGCGATCCAAGGTTCACATAATTTTTTTGGAGAATTCTTCAACATTCTATGTATACTAAATTGAATTTCAGTATGACCTATCTCCCCCAAAATGTTGGCCAATCTGAAAGTACTATTCAAACACTTGAGGACATGCTGAGAACATGCTCAATGTAATCTAAATGTGGATGAGGTCAAAGTCTCCCATTAGATGAGTTCTCGTACAAAAAAAGCTTACACTCAAGCATTAAAATGGAACCCTATGAAGATATATATGGGAAGCAATGTAGAACTCCTAATTTTTGGGATAAAGTTGGAGATAGATAGATTCTTAGGCCTATATTATGCAAGAGATGATAGAAAAGGTTCATGTCATCCAGAAACACAATAAGGATGCTCAGAATCAGCAAAAGATCTATGCCAACAACTATCGAAGGGACTTGGAGTTTGATGTTAGTAACAAGGTATTCCATAAAATTTATATATGGAATAGATTCACGAGGTTTGGGAAGAAAGGGAAGCACATCCCTAAGTATATTGGCCCCTATTAAATCCTTGATCACATAGGATTAGTGGCCTATCAGCTTGCACTTCCTCCAAATCTATCTCATTTTCATGATGTATTCCATGTATCCCTCTTGAGGAATTACATAGCTGACCCTTCACATGTACTAAATCTATTGGTGGTATAACTAGAACATGACCTATCTTATGAGAAGCATCCAGTTGAGATATTGTATCAGAGAGAAAAGATTATATGCAAAAAGACTACCCAAATTGTTAAAGTTTTGTGGAGGAACAAAAAATATGAAGAATCCATATAGGAACCAGAGGAGACTATGAGGAAAAAGCACCCATACCTTTTCTCTTCTGAGGGTATAAGTTGAAATTTTGGGGATAAAATTTCTTAAGGGGGTAAGAATTTAATGACACAAACTTTTGAATAATATTTTGTTTCTTGAAAATGTATTTTTTACTATGTCATAATCAATAAAACTAAATAAGTATATGTCACGAACCGTCCCCCGGGGCCCATGTCGTGACTACCCCAAGCTAGCCTTCCATAGGCCAGGGGCTGGCGACTAACACCGAAAGGTGTATTCCCTAAAACCGGGAAGGCATTGCATTTATATCCTGTAAACACATGCAAGAAAGCACACAATAAGATAAGAACACGAGTAAACTGTATAGTAAAAGTGTGAGTATAGTAAGAAAAATTTTCCAGAATACAAGCCCAACTTGAAAGTATAGAAAAACTGAAAAGTACAAGTAAATTGGAACAACTCCTATGAACACCTGCCAAGGATCCTACCAGAAGGGTAGGAACAGATCTCAAATGGTCATCTCTGCGGTACGCCTTGTCTAATGTCCACCTATGAGCTACCTCCAGTCCTGGTACCCTTGTCCTCGGTCAGTGCTGTCCGTTGTCCGCACCAAAAACAACAAGGTGCAGACATAGACTGTGCAGGGGTGAGTATAACGATACTCAGTAAGGACCCCGAGACCCTCAAGGTCTCACAAAATCCATAAAGGATAAACCAAAAAACATTAAATCAACTGAAAACCCTACTTAGGTATATTCCCATACATATACCTAAGTTATCAAGTATGCCCATCTCAATCATGAGGAAACATAGAGTCCAACTCAAAGCCCAAGCTCAACTGTTCCCCAAAGGAAGGAGTACCACAAAGGTAAGTACCACATAGGTACACCACACAGAAGAATACCACCAAGGTATTACCATAAAGGAAAGTACCACACAGGTAAAAACTCATCTCAAACCAGGTATAACTTAGGTACAATATTAGAGATGATTATATATAACTACTAATTCATCTTACTCTGTTAAGAAGCAGACCCACGAAGGATACTAAATCATCATCAGATCCACAGAGGATCATAGTTCATCGTCAGACCCACACAGGATCCTAGTACTATGTCAGACCCACACAGGATCCTAGTACACCGTCAAAGCCACATAGGATCCTAGTACCTCGTCAGACCCACACAGGATCCTAGTACATCGTCAGATCCACACAGGATCCTAGTACATCGTCAATACATCATTAGACCCACATAGGATCATAGTACATCGTCAGTAAGTTGTCAGATCCACACAAGATCCTTGTACATCGTTAGTACATCGTCAGACCCACACAAGATCCTAGTACATCGTCAGTACATCTTTAGACCCACACAGGATCCTAGTACATCATCAGTACGTTGTTAGACCCACACAGGATCCTAGTACATCGTCAGTATGTCATCAGACCCACATAGGATCCTAGTACCTCATCAGTACATCATCAGACCCACACAATATCCTAGTACATCTTCAGTACGTCATCAGAACCACACAGGATCCTAGTACATCATCACAGCCAGCTACAGGGTTCCCGCACTAAGCTCGCTTGTCTCCGGGAGGGTCCGCTCCTCAAGCCACTGGTCGATACTCCAACTATCATGAAGTACCATGGATAAGTATCCCAAAGGACCGACACATCATAGGGGTATCAACACAATAAACGGTGTGTCAATCAGATTCCCGGTCTGTAAGTTATTAGCCTTTTAGTCTCGAGGGCCCGGTTGGATTTGTGCTCGATCCAACCCAACCGTACAAAAAATTTATCCAAAAATCTAGTGGGGTATACCAAAGGGACCGTCTCTCTCCAAGGTTTCTAGGTCCATAGATGGTTCATCAAATGGACGCCCAGTGCCAAAGTTATGGCCAAAAGTATGGAATAGGTTAAAACTGGTCCGGGTCCGGTCCGACCCAGTCGGACTGACCTGACCCGACCCACTGGGCTGACCCGGTTTGGGTTGTCTGGGCCCGACCCATTGGGTCTGCCCTGGTATACGGTGTGACTTGGCCCATGGTGTGGCCCTAACCGCGGTGGGCGGCCCGACCCGTGCTGGGCAGTCCGGCCCGCGTTGGGCAGCCTGACCTGGGAGGCCCGCGATGCGGCGGGGTGCCGCGGTGTGGTGGGGAAGCTGCAGTGTGGCGGGACAACCGCAGTGTGGTAGTTCACCATGGATGGCCAGATGGCCAACCATCCTCTCCGAGTGGTGTGGTCGTGCGCCGCGCCTTCACTGACATCCAGATTATCCGACCTTCCTCCATTCGTCACTGCGGCACAATCCATGACCCTTCCTCATCGGGCGGCGTGGATGCGCGCAACCATCCTCGTCGTGCGGCCGACCTCCTCCATCATAAAGAACACACCAACCATGAAGAACGGTGAAGGGATCAGGCCGTGTTCTTTTGGTCTGCTCCCTCCACATTATTTCGATAGCAGACAGATCAAGAGGATTAACTCAATGGAAAACACGAAGAATAATAAAATCCCTACCCCGAAGGTTCCGTTGGAGATCTCCCGTAGTTGAAGATGGATTGGCATTTTTCAGTCATGAATTAAGCCTCCTCCAATGACACTACTTGTTTCAGGATCCTCCATTCTTGTTCCTCATTGGAGATGGCACGTTCTTCATTGGATATAGCATTTTCTTCATTGGAGATGAGTTTCTCCAAGTTCTCCCGAGCTTCCACCTTTGCCAACGGTTTCTCCCAAAAAAAACAAGTGTGGATCCAACACCAAATTAAATTAAATCTATCAATTTAATTTTTGTTGGCACAATTAATTGGCATCATTAATTAAAGGAGGGTGGCACAATTAAGGTGGAGGAATTTCAAGAGACTTCTCCACATTAAAGAGGAAGTTTTTAGTTCGGGTGGTCCCCACCATTTGAATTCAAAATGGGGGGTTTTAGTCTTGGTGGTCCCCACCTCCATAACATTCACATGGGTGGTTTCAACAAAAATAAAATAGAAGTTTATTTTATTTTATTTTTATTTCCATGAAAAAGTGAAAAACTATCTTTCACCCTCGACCTACTACGGTCGAGGTAAAGGTCTCTTTATGAAAATACCGACGTTGTGAGTTCAACGATGTCCTCATATTTCAATTCTGAGCACCGGTTCAAAAGTTACAAAAACATGCTCTCAATTTCACTGAACATACATGAGAAAAAATATATTCAGAAATCCATTCCAAGCACTCCGGGCCTTGGAATCACGTGTCGTCAATTTTCACAGTCTCGTAATATTCCATATAAATAAAAAAAATCACATAGAATTTTCCAGGTATTTATAGTATAATTGAAATATATGTATAAAGTTTTGACGGTTATATGACCATTAGAAAAAATAATAAATTTTAAGGTTATAATTATTGTTTATAAATAGAAATGATAATGGATAAATAATGCATAAAGAAGAGTAGATAGCCTCTACCAGTAGAATATACCATACAAAGCCCATTTGTCGGAGCTTGGGAAGGAGGTAGTGCCACTTAGCTTTGATCTAGACCAATCCCAAGCTGAGATTCAACATGTTAATGTTGAAATAAATCACCTACGAAAGAAGTTCAAGTTGATAGAAATCACCACTTGGGAAATGTTGTCCGATCCGTCCCAAGATTCTATCACCATTGCACACCTTACACTTAGGTCCTATGTAGGTGTTATAAGAGGTTATGTAATGAGGCCTTAGTTAATTTGTGTAATCCATTTGTATAAATAAAATTGTTATTTCTTATTATGTTAAAATAACTATCATTTTTGAATTTCAAATGTCAACATTAATCTAGGATGATTTTTTAGTATTTTTCTAAGAAGTTTCATATTATTGATGAATATTAAAAAAAGTATTTTAAAATAATTTCTATACTTTAAATAATTGATACTATGAAATGATTTTCAAAAAATAGTCATACATAGTTATGATCATTAAGAAATTTAAAGTCTGATAAGATCAACTTAATTTTTGGTGAATAGTAACTTATAAATAGTAATATTACCCTTATAAATAGTAATATGACCAATGGAATAATAACCTCACCTAAGGAATTATAAATTCAATTTAGGCATCTTTAATGGTAATGTGATATAATATTATAAGTAAATAGATGTTTTAGAAATTATTAGTTAAGTATTAGTATTTTTTCGAGTAAATAGTGAATTTAATTAAAAATTAAATTACTCATATTTAGAAAATTATTTTCATAAACTGGATTTAATTTTTTAATTCATAAAATTTATATTAGGTTAGGTTGAATTTATGAGATTTTTATAAAATGTTTTGTTTTTCAGGGAATAATAAAAATACAGCTTTTGAGTTTTTGGTGTGTTTTATGACATCATAATGATGTAATATGTAATTTAAAATTCTGGTCGACTCATGTAGATTAAAATATTATAAGAGGTGTCCCAAATGGACAAAAACATTGGAAAATACCATGGGAAAGCCCATGGTTTTTCAAATACCACCGATGAGGTGTCCATAGAAATTAATAAAAAACTCCCTCTCTTTTACTATAAATACCAAGCCATTACTTTGTTTACATTCATTCAAAAATAATTTACCTCAAATGTCTTATATTATTACATCCCAAGGAATCCTACCAAGGTTTAATCAATCCCTCAAGGTCCCGATCTTATAGTTTTAGAAGTTACTCTTCAAGGTAAGGGAATTCCCAACTTATATTTTCCTTTCAATTTATTTTTTATGTGGTATGCGTTTAAAATTTCGATACCATGTTATTATTTACATTTTATTATGTCCCTATACTATATTATGAGTCTTTTATGAATTTTTTATCCATGTATCCTCTCTTTTTAATGTTTTATTAAACTATGTTTCATACCCATTAGGCTGCATAATTTTCGTCTCAAAATCTCTCTCCTTTTCTCAAGAAATTCTTTTATTTTATTTATGTGAATACCCAAAAATATTTAATTTATAGGGGTATTCATCAATAAATAAAAATTATTTATTTTATTCTGGAATTTACATATATAAAATCCTCATTCCCTTTCTATGGGTTATAAATGACATAATGATCATGTTTTAAGCACTTTTTAAAAATGCCTTGATTTTCATATGAAACCCATTTATTTTATTCTCTTTTGGTTATTTATAAAATTTTATATTATGATATATTTGGAAGAATGAAAATAAATACATATTAAGGGTGCACCCTGATAGTGCTCCAATTCATTGGGTAAATAAATTAATCTCTAGAGATGACGAGTTTCATGATACCTTGGTGAATAACCTTGGTAATTTTTATGAAAAATTGGGGATGAACCTTTGTGATATTATTTTGAATGTCTAAATTAAATGTGGTATCCACATTTTCAATATATTATTAAAGTTATTGTTATCATTATATGCCTCTTTCTCATGCCTTTATGATTTTTCCTCAAGTTTCTATTATATTCTCTCAAGCTTATATATAAACTGTTTTTTATGTTTTCTTTTACTTGGCCTTATGATCAACCTTTTTTTAATGTATGTCCCCAGGTTATGATATGTAGTAATTGTAAATAGGATGAACATTTTAAGAAACATTTAAAGTGGATTAAAATAATTTTTTAGGTTTTCATGTATTATGTACCTTATTTCAAAGACACTAACCTTTAAAGATCCTCTATTTGTAAATTGTAATGAAAAGTTATGTAATAAAAAGGAAGGATGACATAATTGGGATATACTGACTATTTTAATGTTTCAAACATTTTTTTTGGATATCCTATAGAGGTGTATATATCAAGTGGATGATTTATGTTCGTTTCGGAATGGTACCAAAGTATGTATTGCCGACTTATGAAGAACTGAAATACATGGTGTACTTGTGTGATATATTTTTCATTATATATTATGTTTACTCTAATAGAATTAATCTATATCTCTTATTCACTTATGTTAAGGTATTTTTGTGGTTACTTTCTTAGTCTTGTACTCACATCCTACTTAGTAATTTCAATGCGCTTGTAGATTTCATGACTAGGTATATGAAGAAGTGAAATGTCCCTATAGTCGATGGTTGAGCAATATAGCATAAGGGTGCAGAAATTTCTAGATGGGATTTGAGCTTGGTGTTTGGTACTACTTTTATTTAATTGATTTATCTCATACTTGGATCCTTTTGTTTAGTTTTGGATATATATATTCGGCATGCATTATTGATAAAGCATGGACTATATTTTTTTGAATTTTCTACTACTCTGATGTTCATTAATTTATTCATTATTGGTTGATTATTTTTAATGCTTCCTTTATTGCACTCTAATGTTTACCTGATACTAGAGGTATAGTCTCCTCATGTGTTCTTCAGGACCTCTCTACTAGTTAGTAACCTCTTACATAAGGGAAGGTGCATATGAGTTCATGTGACACCCTAGCTCAGACTTTGTGGATCAGGTTAGGGTGTTACATTTAAATAATACTTAAATGAGATTAGATAAATACTTTTCATGTGACCCCCTAGTCCTCTTCCTTGAATAAATTAGGAAAGATTTCTTAAAGTACAAGATTATTGTCTATCAATAGGTCAAGGTACCTAAATAATATGAATATATGTTGTGATAAAAAAACACATATGAATGATAACTATATAATATAATCTATTTATAAAGACATATTATCAAGAAAGTTTCACACCCATGTCATCAACTTATATGTTTGATATGTATTTCTTTGACTATCTAAAAAGAACTCGCCTATACAACATGACCATGTAATTTAATATGATTATTTATTTTCAATCAAAGGGTCATGATATTAAATTACATAAATATAAAAGGGGAAAATCCCTCCTTGACATATTACTTAATAAAATATCATTTGTGATACACCCAATGTACGTAACTTTTAAATGATCATATGTCATCACAATTTACAGTAATATATCAAAGTGCATGATTCATGACATGAATTACAAATAATTATAAAGTTTTAGGATCACTACACACACTTATAGATAGAAATATCCAATAACACATAAACATGTGGATTTCTTATAGGTACACTATTCTCATAATCCCTCCTTTTGGATATTACCAATGACAAACTTCATGAGATGAAATCTTATATGCTTATAAGTAATCATAGCTGAAATTCAACAAACTATGTGTCCTATAATAGAATGTTATTTAACTATAGAAAAAGATTTAGGAATATCATCATGGAATTTCAATGTTTTTATCATAACGAGGAACTGTTATGTATTTTTCAATGCGATAGATACTTTAGGACATTATTAATTTAATATTAGGAAGAAAAATCAATGGTATGTTATAATATATTTTAATTAATATTCAATTATTTGAATATACATAAAATATAATGTACAAATATCTAGTTATGGGATACAAAATCCAATAGACTCCCTCTTTTACTAGAGTCAACTACTAATGACTTTAATTTCATTATCTCTCACATGATTATCATGTTTCTACTGAGTTAAGGATTAAGTTAAGGGGCTTGACACTTTTTCTTCCATGGAAACTCTTCTCACATTGATGTAACCTCTATGAGAAAAATATCTCAAGAGATGATATTTCTAAAGTTTGTGCTTCATCCACTTATGTGACCTTGACTCCTTTGAAATAGACACCTCTATTGTATTATTACAATAGAGTGTGATAGGGTATTTAATTCTAGGCCCCACATCAAGCATCTGGAAAATTTTTCTAATAAAAACTACTTGTTTATCTACCTCATAAGTTGTAATGTACTCAAAACCTACTATAGAATTAGAAAGCATATATTTCTTTGAGATATTCCATCTCAAAACACCTCCATTGAGACTGAATATGTTTCTTGGCTATGATTTCAGATAATCTTGATATATTTGGAAATTAGAATTTTTATAACCTATGATGACTAGATCCTCATATTCTCTAAATACCAGGAACATATCCTTAATACAACTCAGATACTTAAGGATAGCCTTGAATGTCATCCAATGGTGGATTCTTGGGTTAGATTGATATCTTCCTACCACACTTAATGTATTGGATACATCTAGACTTGTACATAGAGTAACACACATAACTATCCCAATCACTGATGTATATAGAATTATTTCCATACTCTATATTTCCTCATATATCTTAGAAAACATTTTATTGGAAAGATGAATGCCACGTGACACTAGTAAAAATCCCCTCTTGATTTTTACACATCGAATATCTTCAGTGTATTGTTAATGTACATACTATGACTTGGTATAAGAATCCTCTTAGATTTATCATGATGGATCTTGATCCAAAAATATATGTTTTTTTCCAAATTTCTTCACGGATAAGTAATTTTTCAACCATGACTTAATAGAATGTAAGGCTGGTATTTCATTTTTTAAAATTAGTATGTCATTAACATAAACTATTAGAAAAATTACTACAATCCCACTAAACTTCTTAAATACATAAGGCTCACTGTTTTTATTTATTAAAAAAATTCTGTTATGGCTTCATCAAATTGAATTTTCCATGACCTGGATGATTAATTTAATATATAAATAGTTATTTACAAATTTCATACATTTTTGGAATCCTTTAGAGTCAGAAAAACTTTAGGTTGTGTCATATAGACATATTTATGAATATTCCCATTAAGGAAAATTATTATATAATTCATATGAATAATCTCATAGTCATGGTAAGTTATAATGGAAAGTATTATTATGATTTATTTTAGCATAGAAATTGGTGAAAAGGATTCATCATAGTCAATTCCTTGATGTTATTTGAATCTTTTTGAAACTGTTCATGCCTTATAGGTACTGACTTTTCCATCCATATTTAGTTTCTTCTTGATTTCCCATTTAAAACCAATGAGATTTATATCCATTGGAGGATCTAAAAAAACCCATACTTGGTTTTGGTAAATGAAATCAATTTCCAAATTCATAGCTTTTTACCATTTGGAAGAATCTATTCCACTTACTGCTTCCTTATAGGTTATAAGATTTTTATTATCAACTAATAATGAGTCACCATCATCAGTAACTAGAAAAGTATATCAATCTAGTTCTCTAACCTCTCTTATACTCTTATATAATACTTGGGTCTCTAGAACAACCCTTTATGAATGAATTTATGGATTTCATTAATGTTCCAACTCTTATGTATCTTGATCTTGGATTTTTTTTAATTCTATATTAATCTCACTATATTATTTAGATATATAATCCATTTCAAAAAAGTTTGGATGTATATTAACCAAAACCTTCTTATACGATGGGTTGTATAGGTAATATTCCCTTATTTTCTTAGGGTATCCTATAAAGATACACTTAATGACATGGGGTGAATGTTTTTTCTATAAATATCCTTAAAAAATACTTCACAACCTCACACTCACAAATTTGAAAACACAGGTTTCCAAACCAAATTTCATATAGAAAATAATTTATTAAATTAGTTGGAACATAGTTTAGTATGTGTTCTTGTGTCTGTAATACATATACTCAAAAGGATAATGGAAAAATCACATGAATCATCATTGTTCTCAATATGTATCACAAGGTTCAGTTCCTCCTTTCACATACATCATTCCATTGGGGGTGTATAAGGAGGAGTGAGTTGGAATAGAATCCCAAACTCTCATAAATAATAAATTAATCCTTTATTAAGATATTCACTACTACGATCTGATAATAGTTTCATAATCTTCTTACCAAGGTAGTTACCAACATCATTCTTATATTCCATGAATCTGTCAAAAGAATATGACTTATACCTTAGTAAGTAGACATATCCATATTTAATAAAATCATTGGTAAAAGTTATGAATTTTGATCACCCACCCCTAGATTTAACTAGAAATGGTCCTAAAAAATTGGCACGAACAAACTCAAAAAGATCTATGGCCCTTTCACATTTTCCACTAAATGGGTCTTTAGACATTTTCCCTTATGAACATGTGTTACAAACACAAAGTGGTTTAAGTTCAAATGAATCCAAATATCCATCTTAGTGTAATCTGGTTAAATAATTTTAATTTACATGACCTAGTTAGTGATTCCATTGTTGGGTATGGTATGATTCATGTAAAATAATTTTCTCATCGATTTACATTACATGGTTCATGTAATCCAACACATGAAGACTGATATTTAAATACTTATTACCATAATATATTATTTCTTTATAAAATAAGCAACATTAATTCTAAAATTCAAAAAATAAATCCATTTATACCAAGTCTTGACACTTAATGAATGTTTTTACTAACCGATGACACATAATATCAATATTTTAGAACCCATATCATTCTAATAAACAATGTGAGGTGACAGTACCCAATACCCACAATAGAAATTCTAGATTTTTGGGCTACTTATAGATTTAACTTACATCAGGAAATATTTCAAAATATACTTAGTTCTTATAATTGATTATATATGTGGGAACCAAATACTATATCTAATACTAAATTTATATAAAAAGATATATTACACTAGATAAAAAATGAACCTAAATTCTGGGTGCTTCTTTTCTTCCAATGTCCCTTCTTGACACATATAAAAAGAGAATGTCTTATTCCCCTTGATTTCCCCTTAATCCTCCTCTTCTTGGAAGAGAACTTTGAATAAGTTTTAGACTTGGATTTAGTCTTAGATTTATTCTCCTAAATTTTCATCTTATTCACAATTAGGAAATAATTATTTTCATTCCTCATATTCTTTTCCATTTGATAAAGTAGAGTGAGAAGATATGGGAGAGATTTATATATGTTTTTGATACTAAAATTTTAAAAAAATCTGGAGAATATTTAAGTGAGTGATGAAATAATGAGATCCTTGCATAGTTCTTAGGTATTTTAAACACTAGAACCCTTAGGCACTCAATGTAGTGAATAGGTCTGACTACATGAGTCCTAGTAGGAACACCTTCTTAAAAATTTATTATGAAGACTGCCTTGGATATCTCAAACTGTTTTTATCTTACTCTATCCTGATAAACATCATAGTGATACTATAGCATGCTATA
The DNA here is from genome assembly GCA_963277665.1 of Viscum album. NCBI lineage: Eukaryota > Viridiplantae > Streptophyta > Magnoliopsida > Santalales > Viscaceae > Viscum > Viscum album. The sequence goes on from OY728157.1 coordinate 2,016,377,644, forward strand.
GGAATCCATGTCCTCATGTTACTTCACGAGTTCACTAGACATGGATGAAACAATCAAAAATAGAACATCTAATTCATCATTAATGTGTTTTTCATAGATAATGAACTCATCATCACTCTCCTCCTTAGAATAAAGACTAAGGATTGATGATTCTCTCATGTAAGACTTCTATTTAGGTAATAACACTACCTATAATAATTTAAACCGTCATTGTAAGTTAATTTAATTTAAGAGATTCTATTTATCTATAATTGATCAAAGGGATAATGTGGTTTATGAACTTTTCATTATTCTAAAATTAATTAGAGATCAGATTATTAGTACTTTAAATGATTATCAGTCGAGTGGTGCTCAGTAATAACAATTGTATAAACCTCATTTCCATGATATTATGGTATAATAAGATAATTAAAGGATCTTTGAATTGTATAGACATGAAAATATTGAGGTTGTGCTTCAAAAATCCATTAATAAGGAAGAAGAGGAGTTAGAACTAGTTCTCGGAAAAGCTCTTCATGAATGAGAGAGGAATAAGTATAACCAAGATTTGGATATAAATAATTATCAAGGGTGTTTGTGAGAGGAGGGACCTTTGATCTAATCTTCTAATACAGATGTTAGTGATCTTGTTATTTAGGTACCCAAACCATAGAGGAACTCAACAAATAATGGATTTTAAATTACATTGGGGGAAATTGGGCAGCCCTAATGATGAATCACCAAATAAAAGAAGTTATCAAGAATTTACTATAAAAGGAAATGTGGTGGATAATGAAGGCTTTTTATAAAATACTTTAAATAACTCAAGACCAAGGGTGGAATATTCACATATAAATCCCAACATGAAAAATAGATCTCTCTCAGGTGGGAAAAAGGCTCATGGTAATTACTTTAATCCATTGGATGATGAATCTATCTGTGATTATGATGATATAATCATATGAAATATTATTTTTTTTCTTGAAATTTTTGGTTCTTGAATTAGTTAAAGTTGAATTTTTGACCCCATCCCCATCCTTTCTTTGTATTTTCATTTTCTTGAATAAAATTTCTTAACCTCACCTTTTCAAAAAAAATTATGTGAGGCATAATCATTTTAATTTTATTAAGTTTGTCACTATTTTATCATATCTGAATAGCCCTCACCATTGAACTCAAAATTTCCCATCACTTCAGTCATTCTAGTGGAAATTATCTACATTTCCCTTCTTGTAATCCAAAAAATGCCATGGAAATTATAAGATGGTTTTTAGGTAGGTGGTATTTACAATTTTAGGCTTGTAGCTCCTTATTATATTGGGAGGACTCCACAATCCTAAAATCCCGACTTATATTTCCTCAACACTTGCCTCTAAAAATTTTATTATACTGAAAAAGGTCATTAAATCCAATAAAAGTTTGGTAAGTTGACCCACCATCTTTGTATATATTTCTTGATAATTAAAATCACCCCAACAATAGACTGAAATGACACTTTAGAAATGGGTCTATATTAACTCAGATTATAGAAGGATTAGTAACTTAATATTAACTTGAGAGATCTTATTTATTATCCATAAATTTTCTTATTTTAACTTTCACATGTATTGTTAATATAAATTGGAATTTACTTTAGTGATTTACCTTGTACCGATAAAATATTTATGCATAATCCTTTTATTTTAATTTTATATTTGTATATTAATCTATTTATTCTGATGATAATAGTATTGAATCCATAAAATAAATCATTAAATAGAAATAAATAAAATAAATAAAATATGGTATGATCATGAGATTTAATTTACAGTTTATTTATTGAGAAAACAATAAACAAACAATTGACCCTAGGGGAAAAACTTCTTGTGGTAGCTTGGGATTGAGTTCATAACATTTCACACTTGTCCTATGTATCTCCTAGGTTTTGTTTCTTCTTGGATCTATCTCAAACAAGATCCATGTGTCTTGGATCTCCACCCTTAAAATTATTTTAACCCACTCATATGGGAAGGATACCAAAAGAAGAGGGGTTTACATCAAATATATTGTTGGCATGAAGACCCCTATATAATAAAGTGGGAGGTATGAATCAAAGGGAATGAATTTAATTTAATAAAATAATTTTAAAAACCCTTTAAATAATTAAATTAAAAGAAACCATACACATACATAGGTCCATTTAATCTCATGATCATCCACTAGTGTAACATATACACATTTGAAATTTATTAGTTAGTCTTCATTTAAATTCATTGTTTTATTAAGATAAACACACAAATTAATTCTATTAATTTTCTAATATATAACTAATTAATTTTATCTTAATCTCCAACAAATCTATCCTGTATATATCCATCAACTATGATTTTAAATAAATAAATTTAATTTAAAATTTTGCAAAATAACGACATGACTTGTACTTAGAAGAAACTCAGTGAGTACTTGTTCAAACTACTTAGCTTCTATAGATATTGTATATAGTGTACTCATACAACATTTAGCACATATGTTTTATCATGTGATTACATAGAGTGTACAAGTCAATAAAATGACACATGGAATGGATGTTAATTAGAATTTCATATAATTATTTTAATTCATGTAGAGTAGTCAACATAATATGAATAAACATGGTATGTTTTTCAAAAATTTATAAAAAAATTAATAAATAATTTTTAATATATATATATATATACATAAAACTTATCACATAGTGCGTACGAGTCAATAAAATACACACATAACATATGTTTTTGTGGTTTAAAGGATCAAGAAATTAAATTTTTATTTTCCCATGTAAACAGGTTGGGTACATGACGTGTACATCCAGCCACACATCATGTATCATTATTGACTTATGTCTATGATATATGCCTAGGGATCCAACATGCATTACTACACATACATGTGTGGTAAACATTTTTTACAACTTGTACACACTGTTTAACCTCCTTGTTACAAATTTTTCAACCTCTACCCATCATGTAATTATTACTCGATGTGTATTTTATGATGTGTTTTCCCTGATGAAAACACATGGAATAAACAAAATGTAACCTAATTAAACAATGTTTAGTATCATATTTCATGTGCCATCTAGGATTAGTCAACACACAGAGTATTTATTACATTGTATTTTCTTCATTCCATGATGTAGTGAATTAATTCATACTGTGTCCTGGTGAATTAAATAGGGATACACAACGTGTAAACTAGATACACACCATATAACCCTGTGTTGTCTGACCAGAATTCTCGATACCTCTATATGTGTTCTTCAAAATTTCTTCATTAAAATTTAATAGACCTAGATTAAATGAGTGAGAAAAGAAGGGAGGAAGAAGTGATATTTATGATTGGATTAAATAACGAATTGAATAAAATAAAAAACTAACTTTAAATGCATATAAACATCATCCACAATTAAATAATTATAAATTTGATTTGACTAATCTGATACCATTTGATGGTTCCAGTTATAGGGGAAGCTCAAATTGGGTTTATGGATAGCTTAATTTTTTGGATTTAATAGATCATTCATAATGTACATGATGTGTATACCATGGCCAACAAAAACTTTTCTAAAGAATATTGAAAAATAATTTTACCATAACCAAGAGAGATGAACTTTCTGATACGTACATTTATTATATACCTTTTGGATATTAAAATGAATCAATTTTGATATTTTAATTGATTAATATTTCTAATATTTTACTATTTAACTTTTTTTTTTGTGATTTATGGATGTATACTTAAAATATTTGGAAAATGAACAAAAATAGATGATTATCATGTGATAACGTGTCATGTTGACCCTGGAATATTGAAGACAGAATCCAAAATCACATGGAGCTGGGAAAAGTTGAATAATTTAGACATAATCATTTTCAATTCATAGAATACTACTTATCACAATAATGGATGATAACAAGATACTCATAGGGGTTAAATGTGATGAATTAGAACATTTTATAGGTTTTGGTGATAGAAACACAATATTCACGCCTTGTAAACATTACATGACATGAAAATATTTCATGATGTGAACCAAATAAAGGATGTAAATTGGAGAAAAATCATTCATAGTATAGATTGATACTTTCACATCATTAAATCAATACACATCATGAAAGTCCTGGGACATACCCAATAATAAGCATATTTGATGGTATTTTCAACAGAGACTCAACATTTAACTCCATGGACCACCACTCAACCAAAAAGGAAAGACCTGAACCTCCATTTTGGGTCATATTAATATTGAACTAAATGTAACATGATCCCTATTGATGTATATAAATAGATATGAATTCTACTATTGTAAAAGGAGAGATCTAGGGATCAATGCTTGGAGTGAGAAGCTACTATGTGTAGGGTCTTCACAAGTTTCATCCCCTTCTTTTATTTATATTTTAATTTTATTTCTTCTTTCCACCTTAATCCCTCATCATTAGGATTATGGGTTAAAACCTGATTTTTTCTAGGGTTATGTAGCCAAATGGGGAATATTATATTGGTTTATTTATTTCTTATTCATATATGTGGATTGATCCAATTTATCTAATCAGTTTCTAATTTATTTATTTTAATTTTATAATGATAATTTTTATTTGAATCTAAAAGGAACATTTAACAATAGAAAATCTGGTTTCCCTAAATCGAGGCATTACTATTATCACATTTAGGGAAACCAGGTTTAAGAATGGCATCGGGATAAACTCAATTCGTATATTCCCTAAACTACCTGAAAAAAGAAAAATGTAGATTTTAAAATTGAGGATAGGATTTCATGACCATTGAATATATATCATATCAACTCCAATTCAACACATGAATCAAATAATTAAATTTCTATGATCCAATTTCACCTAAACCCTCAAGCTATAGAACCCTGATACACCTTCAATCTTTATTTCCAAAAAACCAAAATGTTTTTTTCTCACACTTTATTTCCCTATCTACCTCTGTATAATCAATTAAAAAACATTGTTTTTAAATTCCTATAATTAATTTAGAGAATATGAACTATCCTTATAGTTTCAACACTCATAATTTCAAAGTACCAAACTTTTATAGTTAGGTTGTCTGAGTTTTATAAATTATTAAATTTGTGTAGTCTCTTAAGAAATTAACAATGCCATATGGGATTTCACTTTCACATTAATTTATAATTAATTTTAAAATACAAGAATAAAGATTACCTCAATGTTGAGAACATTTATTATTGATGATGTTGATATTTCAACCCTAATTAGTGTTTCATCATTATGTTGCAAGGACCCAAGTATAGCCGCTTTAGTGGTGATCCACACATGCTTATTCAATATCTAAACAACATCATTGAACTACCAGGTGATATCATTGCTAATTTATCATCATGAATTTTTATCCTTGATAACTTCATGCACCTTCAATCTTGAAGGAATTTTCTCTTATTCTTATCAGTCTTGAGAGGAAGATAGGAGGAGGGAGATCTTGAGAGGAAATTATTATGCACAAGTATTTACCTTTCTCTGATTAACATAACAGTCTATTTAAAGACTTAGGTTATGGTTTAATATTTAAGTCATTTAAAAAATTCCCTTAATAATATATTAAACCCAAAAATAACCTCATGCTATGTAATAAAATAATTATTTTATTTTATTTTTTGGCGTCCGCTAACCCGAAAAATGATAAGTATTTATTTTATAATTTAGAAAATAAATATTCATCACCAAACACAATTTGTTCCACTCAACTTCCTCAACATTTGTTGAATTCTTCAGATAAATATTTTAAAAAATATTATTCATTATATGAATAAAAAAATATTATATTCAGATTTTTTTGAATAAATATTTGTTTAATATTCATGTAACTAAATAAATTATTTACCTAATAAATAAATAATTATGTATTATGGTGAAAATTAAAAAAGAAAAAGAAATATTAGATATTAACATAATTAAACAATTACCTTGAAAATAAATATTTATTTAATATTTTTGATCATTTAATAAATATTAAATAAATATTACTTCTTGGTCTGAAAAATAATATTTTTTCCAATTGCATAATATAAATAATACTAAATTGAGGCCAAAAAAACACAATATATGTGACCCTATTGGACTCTTCCTCAGAGGAATTAGGTGGGATTTCCTAAAGTCCAAGATTATTTTCTAGAAATAGTCCAAGAAATCCATAGAGAAAAAAATGTCATAATGAAAAAACCACATATGAACACTCACTGTGTAATATAATCCATTTGTCATGATATCTCATCGAGTAGGTTGCACAGTCATGTCATAAACCTTTATATTTGATATTTATTTCTCTAACTATCTGAAATGAACTTACCTATATACTATGACCATAGAATTTAATGCGACCATTCCATTTTAATAAAAGGATTGAGATATCAACTTCTATAATGATAGAAGAGACATATCCTTCCTCAACTTATCCTTTAATAATAAATCATTCACAATACACCCAAGGTACCCAACTTCACTGTGATTTCATTTCATCACCATTTAAAATAATAAATAAAATTGTGTGAGTTATGAAATAAATTAATAATAATCTTAAAGTCCAAGTATCACTATACACACCCTTAGACAGGAATATCCAATAACACATAAACATATGGATTTCCTACAGGTAGGTTTGTTCTCATAATTCTCCACATTGAAGATTTTCTAGGGAGAAATTCATGAAATGATGTCTCATCTACTTATGAGTACCCACATATGATAGTAAAAAAACTAGGTATGCTATCATAGAATGTTATCTAATCATAGAATAATGTTTAAGAATACTGTCATGGAATTTCAGGGTTCTCATCATAGTAGAGAACTGCTATGAAATTTTTAATGAGATAACTACTCTAATATATTATTATATTCAAGTCACATAGAAATATGAATGATATGTAATAATATATTTTAATTAATATTTACTTCTTTGAATATACATGAAATCTATAAGACAAACAGTTTGTTCAAGGAAACCAATTTGAACCACATATATATATATATAAATAATATAATAAAATATATATTATAATAAATATTCATTATTTATAATATATTAAAATAAATAAATATAATATATATTAATTTTATTAAATATATATTTAATATATTTAATAAATAAATATTTATTATAATATATTATATATATTAATAAATATATTAATCAAAATAGGCCTAGGGTAGATCCCAATGGCCCTAACCCATTTATTAGAAGAACATAAATGCACAACATGTGAATAATGGATCCATACATGATAGAAGTTTACATTGTTAAAAAGAAAAAATAGGGACCTTGAATCAGTGAAACCAGCCAAATATAACCCCAAAACATGGAGCACAACATGTCATAGAAAAGTGAATTTAAAAACAAATTACCTATTACCAATATTTCATGGTATGCCCTTACCATGTGGATTCCAGCCTCACTTCCACTACTTGGGACTTTACTAGGGATTGACTACTTCTTCCATGATAAATCTCAAATGTTCATCAATAGATTGGATTGAATGTAGTGTTCAATGTTGGTGGTTAAAATCTCCAAAACTGTGAGGTAATATTTATAATCAAAGTGACCATGATCCATTTTTTAAAATATATAATCAACTTGTTAGTAAAACCAATTAGTTGAATCATCACTAAGTCCTCGAGGCAACCACTATTTTCCATCCTCATCTAGAGAGTATTTGCAGTTATTGTTTGTTTCCTTGGCCTCATCACATTCATCATGTGTAACCTTTACAAAGCAGTAAAAAATACCTTCCATAGTCTCAGAAAAAATGAATGGGGTTAGATATTGGATGATTAGAGTCAGGCGCTCCAAGAACAACAACTTACACAAGTCCAATAGAATCCCCAGTAGGTGTTGTAGGTGTAGAAGACTTTCCATCCACTATAAGTAGAATATTAGCAGAATCTATCATCCTAAAATGAGTTTCAACATCCTATCTAGTGGAATATCTATTCCCATATTGTGTTGGAAGTGTATCCATAAAAAAAACCCTATATTGTGTCTTATTCTTTTTATTAATCTAAACATGCGAGGATACCAAGGCCAAAAACCTTTTTTTCTAGTATATCCAACTTTCAAGAATGAATATTCTTTTAATTTTGTTGATTCAAGTTCATCAAAACTATAAGACTAATAATACTATTAATTTTTATTAGCTTGAACTAGCTACTCCAAACCCAAACCTTCAAGATAGTTTTAAGAGGGGGTTACCACTTAGGAACCCTTTAGTCTTCCTATAGAATCCTTATGCGTAGTTATAGAAAAATATTACCCTAAAAATGTCTACCCATTACAATATAATGAAGTATTTATAACATTTAATGAGAGTAATTCATAATAAATTATAGGATCATTAGTTCCATGGACTCTAGATTTAGTAGGAGATTTACCCACTAAGATAATACCACCTATATTCGAGTCAGTATTAGTAGATATCAACTCATTATAGACATTACATTCATTAATTTCATTCCCATATAAAGAATATAATTGATTTTCATCATTAATCAAATTAACCCTTGCTATAAAGGGATCTTGATCCATTATTGTATTCATATCCTCCCTCTTATCAGCTGTGTGGATTGTCCCATTTTAGAGTAATTTTTGGATAGAATAACCTTTTCCAACCAATTCATGAATATTCAAAGATTTCCAATTATTTTCAGAGACACCACCCATGAAACCTTTAGAATTAAAGGGAAATAGATCTTGATCTAGTGTCATTTTAAATTTATCATCAAAATTTACCTTTATTCTACATTTTACATAATTTACTTATAACACCATGAACTTAAGGGATACATGGCTTCATGCGTGTCTCCCCATATGCAAGAGGCTACTGACTTGCATCAAGGTTATATGTATAACAGTGGGAAGGCAATACCCTCAATATTATGTCATGAAACAAATAATAATAAACAATATAATAAATAAATAATCAAAGTAGCCTAAGGAAATATAAAGATACCATACCTTTTATATAAATGAAAGATCTCCTAAAGTGGAAATCCAAACTAGATTATAAAGTAAAGATAAATAATTAAATAAAATAGTGGTTTCCTTAAAGTCTATCCCAATATTTTAGTAGCTCCAGGATTATCTACTTAGCCATCCACCATAGGACCTTTTCCATTTATCATATCTATAGACATAAAATATACAAGGTCATAAAAATTCTTGATTAGGCTGTGAGTATAAGACTCATCAGGACACCACCAAAGCATCATTAACCAAGTGTTCTCAAGTGTAATAGATGTATTACAAAATTATAATAAATTCATAACAATAATAACATCATACAATCCAAAACCTAGAAGGTGTGATCTAACCAAGTCATCACAAATCCCTGACCATAATTTCTCTTGATAATTTCTGGAAGGATAATAGATATATCAGTAAATATCATAACTAACCACAAGGCTATTGACATGTCACTCAGTATTCACAAGGAATCTAGTAGGAATTATACTCTCAGTTAAAAGGTATCGAGTTGACACACTAGTCAGAATCCATAAGGCATCAAGTTTCGACACGTTCCTAAAAATACTTAGTGAAATGAGTTATATCCATTCAAATGGATATCATGCTCCCCAGACAAAATCATCTCACATCAATGTAACTCCCCCTATAGAGGATAACCATACCATGATGGTCATCTGTCACACTTACTAAGAAAAAATACTCTAAAGGAAAGATGATAAAAAACAAGTTATAACATTACAATAAATATATCATGACACCATGAAATAAATAATAGCACCCAATTCAACATGTGTATTAAAATTAAACATGAAATCTAGCTATTCTTACAATTCTCCTAGAAATAAAAGTCATATATGGGTATCAAAACAATGCACACTCCCACATAAAATCACCATCATTGGAAACAAAATCATGATACTAAAATAATCATACCATGATAATAAGTGTGTATGAGATCCCCAAAAGGTAAGGAACTTACTACCTCAAAGTTGTTGATGTCAACATCAAGAATAAACCACCCTATGTGGTTGAAAAACAAGATTGGAAACCTTTACATCTAAGAACACCTCCTCCCGAGTATTTTTATCTAGTTGTCAACAAGTCAACACTCAAGGTTTATCAAGGTTTCCTAGAACCAAATCCAGCTATTTTATTTAAAAAATAAATAAAAATCACATTAAGTGATACTTTCTCCCTCCTAGATAGTTTTTCAAATTATCATTTTAGGCCAGCACATGTGCTGGAAATATTTTACTCAAGAATAATTATAAAACTCTATGTGATAATATATATCTCTCTAGATTATTTAAGAATGTAGATTGTAGTTATTTATAATTATTATTTGATAATTCCACATAATTATCCTTTGATAATCTTAATGAATTATGCTTTGATAATTCAATATTTTAATCCCTTGATAATTTGATATTTTATCTCTTTATAATTCTTTATAATTATCCTTTGATAATTTCACATAATTATGATTTGATAAAATTTTATAAATTATCCTTCGATAATTTTTCATAAATTAATCTTTGATAATTATATGTAATTATCTTGTGATAATCCATTATATTTTTCCATTGAAATTTCTTCATAATTAAATTTTGATATTTTTTATAAATTTTCCTCTAATAATTTAGTGTAATAATCTTTGGATAATTATTTTTTATTATCTTTTGATAATTTCATGCAACCATATTTTGAAAAATTTATAAATTATCCCTTGGTAAATCTAGGTTTAATAATTTAACAATTTAACCATTTTTTTCCATAATTAAAGAATAAAGAATATGGAATAAAAATAAATAAAATATATAATAAAAATATTTTATTCCTCAAGTGTAGCATATAAGGTGGTATATAGTCTATCCTAGATCAAGAAAAAAAATCTGAATATGATCTATGAAGCTTCACCAATCATGCGTAGTGGATTTTTGAGGCTAATTAAACTCAAAAGGGTAAACCAATGATGAAAGTTGAATGATTCAACTATTTTAGAATCAAAACAGTGTCTAAATTTTATGTTTCTAAACCAAAATTAAAAACACTTATTCAATCTGTGATTTAATAAAAACTTGATTGTGAGGTGTTTAATTTCACTCCATTAAAGGGTTTCAAACATAAACAGGCAAAAATGAGTGATTTTCATGATTTATGGATTGAGAGTCATGATAAATGAATGTTTTTAGTGTTGTGTAGAAAGAATAAGTGAAAAAATATAAAATAAAATGAAAAAATATTAATAAAATAAAATGGGTTAAGTGTTACCCTTACACATGTGGCTTGAACTTAAAATAAACACCCAATGTGCACAAAGGTTATGTCACACCTAGGGTAAAACCAACATTCCACATTTAATGGTGGTCTTATATTTTTAATCTGAAACACTTTTTAGGAGATATTCCATTATTCTAGAAAAAATATGAATGTAATATAATATATTTAATATTTTTATTACATCAGAACCGAGGCTCTATAGACCCTAGAATCCCACACTAAATCTATTTGTAACTCCTAAAATATTTTAAAAAATATTCCAAATTGTACAAGGTAAAAAAAATCATTATAATAATATGGATCCATGACATATGAAAGGTCCAACTCTGTGTACTCTCAGTCTATAACATGTTTAGGATCATCCATGTACCTATGGAGCCATGACACATGAAACACGTCATGCATACCTCAGTAGAGAGAAGAAATATTTAGATGATATGACATTTTCAAAACCAGTTCAATGATCATGAAGGGTCCATCATGCTATGGTGTTATATTTACCTATTTTCACAAACAATGATGTCACAATCAAGGTAAAAAGCACAAAAAAAACATAGTCACCAAAAAAGAACTCCAAATGATGTATCCTATTGCCTGTATATGATATATACCTTATTTGAGCGATGAAAAACCTCTTATGAATTAGTTTCACTCTCTTAAAGGCCACCTGAACCAAAATAGGGCCCACAATCACTACCTTAACCATATCATGTGAACAAAGCGATGAATGAAAAAACCATTCATAAAGAGCCTCGTAAATTCCATCTAAATCAAATCCTAGTAAATGTTTCTATATGATAACTCAACCAAGGCTAGGTGATTATCCCAAGATCCACCAAAGTCCAAGATGAGAGATCAAATTATATCCTCTAGTATACGAATTTTCCACTCTAAATATTAATCTATTTGAGGATGGTACGATGTGTTCAATCTCAGTTGATTCTTTAGGTATTTTTTAAACCCTGATAAAAGAATGACATGAAAAATTCATGTCTTTTTGATACAATTATCTTGGGAAATCCATTTAATCATATTATCTCATAGATACATAGCCTTCCCACCCCATCAATTGAGTGAGTCTCTTTGATCAGTAAGAAGTGAGAAACCACCGTCATTCAATAAAAAATCATCCAAACAACATCATGACTCCTCATGATTCTAGGTAACCCCATAAAAAAGTCCATAATTAATTCCTCAAACTTCTACATGGTTACTTTAATTGGTTATATAAAACCAATTGGATGCTAGTTCTTTTCCTTTAACCTCTTTAAGGAAAGGCATTGAGAAATGAATCCTACAATGTCCCTCATCATACATGGATAACTGAACTATCACCTGAAGTCATGGTATGTCTTTCTCATGCCAAGATATACCACCTATATAGAGGTATAGAAAATATCTCATATTCTTCTCTCTAATGAAGTCATTAACCACTACCGTCCCATGTATAAGGATCAAATCATCGTCGCTCAATGAACACCTATGTATCAGGTCACCTCTAGCTAGTTGTTATCGCATCACAAAACATAGAGGGTTAGTCTCCTATAAAGTATTTACTCAGACTTATAGATAATATGTGACCAAAAGTGGAGAACAATTCTTCAGTACCCGATTCTCAGAAGCATCCATCCTTCAATCAGCCAATTATCAAGTACCACTGCTCCTTTCAAGGCCTCTCACCAAGCTCCTGCTCAACCCACATGTTATGGATAATAGAATCCTCAATAAAGTTACCCTTACCTAGTGCATAATCCATCTCAATGTAAATCGTTTTAAGATACTCTACCCATCACATCTACCTCATATTCAAGTCCCTCTATGTGAAGATATAGCTAAGGACATAATGTTCAATTTAGATAAAATACCTCTCACCAAAGAGATATTGTCACCAAAACATTAGGGTGTAGGCCATGTATTCCCAATCCATATCATGATTAAATTAGTTCCTCTCATGGGTTCATAACTTACATGACCCATAATCAATTACCTTTTCCCTCTCTACCAACATCACTCCGAGACCAACACCCAATATATTGTAGTATACAACATAGCTGACCCCTAACTCAAGAAGTATAAATACTGAAGCTATATTCAATTTCATATTCATCTTAAGAAATTATTCTTAACACTAGTAAAACCCTATGAACATTACTTCCTTATTCATCAGTATAGTCATGGGTGCTGATAATCGGGAGAAGTCATAGATAAAACAATGGTAATATCCTACTTGGCCTAGAAAGCTCTTGATCTCAAACATGTTTTGTGGATGTGTATAGGAAATTAATACCTATAATTTATCTAGGTATATGGATATACCTATCTCAGACACCACATTCCCCAAGAACCTCACCTCATTAATCTATAAGTGACACTTTGATAGCTTGATATAAAGCTGATGTTTTCAAAGTGTACTCAAGAATATATCAAGGTGTGTAGAATTCTCCTCCAGTGTTGATGAGTAGATGAGGATGTCATCAACAAAAACCATGATGAACCTATCTAGATATGGGTAAAATATATTTTACATGAGATCCGTGAACATTGTTGGTGAATTAATTAGTATGAACAACATCACTAAGTACTCATACAACCCACACCTACTCTGAAATTTCACCTTTGGAATGTCCTCCTCTCTAACTCATAGTTGGTGATATCCCAAACGAAGATCAAACTTATAGAACCACTGGGATCCAATTAACTAATGGAAAATATCATCAATCCTAGGAATGATATATCCATTCTTCACTATAACCTATTACAAATTCTAATAGTCGATGCATAGTCAAAGACTACTGTTCACCTTTTTAGAGAAAAACACAAGTGAACCCCATAGCGAAGTACCTAGCCTAATAAATCCTTTAATATACAAATCATTCAGCTAAACCTTAATATTCTTTAGCTATAATGGAACCATGTAATAAGGGGATGTTGAAATGGGCTATAAAAATAGAATGATCTCTATCTTAGATTAAATTTTCAATCCATCAGAGTTTCTACTAGTTTAAAGATTCATACAATGATTTCATCCCATTCCTCAGCATCCTGAGGGCCTCTAGTACCCAGGAAGGATGAAGAATAACGGAGTTTAAATTCATGACATATTTGACCATAGTTACAAACTCATACACCAAGGATGATAACTAAATGAAATACCTCTGGTTGAAGAGTCCCTGCTTCATAAAACATGGAGTAGGCGCAGACGCATGATCAACTGAATTCTCCTACATGTCCAGTGGTAAAACAAAAACATCCTCCCTTTCAGGAGTACTCTAACCTACTTACCAAGTAGTCTCATAATAATATGTTGAGTAAAAAACATCTATAACATAAAGAAAACACATAAGGAAATCCAACATAATTAGGATAACTTCTAATCAGTCAATTGGATCACATGAGGTTCTCCTAGGAGACTGCTATTAACCTAAGGTATGACCCTCCCATCACTAAACATTGGTCTCATCCCTTCATGTTTTTCATATTCATCATATAAATACTAACACAAAAACATGTTCATTTCAACTAATCCTAAAGATAGATATAATATAACATGGAAAAAATCGATATATCATACAATCATAGAAACTATCCTAAATAGACAGCCCAATCCAAGGCATTAAATTAAAGAACTTTTATAAAACACAACAAAAAGTATATATATCATGCGAACCTATGTTCCTAGTAATAATGGATGGATTCACCCAAAATATTATAAATATAGTAACAAAAATCCCATCTATAATAACTTAGAGGTCCATTACACTTGTGCTAGCTAGGATCATGGAAAATTTCCTACTCGAGTCCCAAACAACTATCTCCTTTCTACCATGACCCAGGTTAGTAAAAAAATAAAAGAAGAAAACTAGTGCTCTGATACTTTTTCCTAACACCCCGACCTGAACCATTGGGTTTGAGATGGAGGGTCACATGACCTCATGCATGACTCCTCGTATGCAAGAGGATGCTGATTAGAAGTGAGATTCTATTTCTATCAGTTGAGAGACTATACCCTCATTATTATTTCATGTCAAAAATAATAAAAAACAATATAATAAATAAATAATTAGAGTAACATGTAGTAATCTAAAGATGACATACATGTCATACAAATAAATGGGCTCTTAAAGTGATAATCCAAAAAAGTGTATAAAGTGAAGATAAATAATCAAATAAAATAGAAGGTCCTCCAAAGTCTACCTTGACCCACTAGTATCTCTATGCCCCTCTGCTCAGCCATCCACCACATGGCCCTTTCCCTTAACTAGATATCTAGTCATGAAATCTACAAGTTCACTAAAATTACTACATAGGTTGTGAGTAAGACTTAGTATAAAATCATTAATGAATCCTTAACCAAGTGTTCCCAAGTATAAAAAATGTATTCCATGAATATAATAAATTTATAACAAGCGTAAAATCATACAATTCGAAAC
The DNA here is from genome assembly GCA_963277665.1 of Viscum album. Taxonomy (NCBI): domain Eukaryota; kingdom Viridiplantae; phylum Streptophyta; class Magnoliopsida; order Santalales; family Viscaceae; genus Viscum; species Viscum album. The sequence goes on from OY728157.1 coordinate 2,016,393,345, forward strand.
CAAGTAGTCATACACTAACTAATCTGCCACATACCCCCAACTGTAACTGGTTAAGATACATATGAGAAGGATAATAGAGATTTTATTAAACATTAGAACTAGTTACAAGTCCATCCATATTTCACTGGTAATCCATAAGGCATCAAGTGGCCATGCTACTCAGAGTCCACAATGTATCAAATTGACATACTACTCAAAATACACATGGCATCGATTTTTTGTATGTTCCTCAAAATACTCAATGAATTGAGTTGTGTACAACCGCAAGGATATCATGATAAACTATCATCATTACCACACATTAAGAAAACCCCCCTATATGAGAAAACAATACTATTAAGGTCACCTATCACATATACCAAGAATAATTCCTCCAAAGGTAAGATGATACACAAAAGTTATATCATGATAACAAACACATCATGATATATTAAGATAAATAATAGCACCCAATTCAATGTATTAATAAAAATAAAACATGGAATATATATATTATAAAAATTATCATGGAAATAAGGGTCATATTTGGGTATCACAACAACACACACTCCCACACACAATCACCATAAATAGAAACACTATTATTCTACTAAAAGAATCATACCATGTCAAAAAGTGTATATGAGATCCCCAAAAGGTAAAAAACTTCACAAATCAATTTTTTCAATGTCAATGTCAAGGATAAACCACCATATGTGGTTAAAAAACTTGTGTTGAAACCTCTACAACCAAGGACACATCCTCTTAGGCCTTGTTATCATAGTTTTCAACACGTTAATGCTCAAGGTTCGTCGAGGTTTCTTAGAACCAAACATAGCTATTTTATTTAAAAAGTAAACAAATAAAAAATTAAATGATACTTTCTCTTTCCTAGATAATTTTCAAATTATCATTTTATGCTAACACATGTGCTAGTAATATATTTCTCAAGAATAATTATAAATCCACATGTGATAATATATCTCTCTCTAGATGAATCCGAGAACATATGAGGTAGTTCATCATAATATTTATTTAATAATTTCATATAAGTTTCCTTTGATAATTTTCATAATTATACTTTGATAATATTCATAAATTATACTTTTATAATCCAATATTTTTATCCTTGGATAATTTTATATTTAATATTTTGATAATTCATTATAATTATCTGTTGAAAATTTCACATAATTATCTTTTGATATTTTTTTATAAATTAACCTTTGGTAATTATTTTATAAATTATACTTTGATATTTCAATTTAATTATTTTTTTATAATAAATTATATTAATCCTTTAATAATTTCACATAATCATATTTTGATATAATTTTATAAATTATCATTTGATAATTTTTTATAATCATCTTTGGATAATTAGTAATTATTATGTTCTGATAATTTTTTCTAATTAACCTTTGATATTTTATAAATTTCCCTTGAAAAATATAGGATTTATCATATTATAATTCAACCATTTTTTTTCAATAAGTTGAGAAGAAATAATATGCAAGAAAAATAAATAAAAGATAAAACAAAACTATTTTCTACCTCAAGCACAGTTCATAGGGAGGTATCCAAATTCCTAGATCTGAAAAAAGAACTTGAATTAGATCGGTAGAGCTTCACCTATCCGGAATAGAGGAGTTACACGATCTCTTGGACTCAATAGGATCATCTAATAATGAAAGCCAAATGGTTTGGATATTTTAGAACCAAAACTACATATACGTTTGGAATTTTCAAAACATAAATTAAAAACACTGATTTAATTTTTCTATTAACCAAAAATTGATTGTGGAGTGTTTAATTTCACCATATTAAAGAATTGTAATTTTAAATGTGTAAAAATGAGCAATTTTCATGATTTATGGATTGAGGACCATAAGAAATGGGGTTTTTAAGTGGTGTGAAGGAAAAATAAGGGAAAAAAATAAAAATATAAAATATAAAATAAAATAATAATAATAAAAAAATAAAAGGTTAAAGTTTTACCATTACATGTGGGGATTGAACTAAAACCAAATACCCAATATGCATAAATTTTATGTCTTTTATAGGGTAAAACCCATAATTAGGATTTAATGATAGTCTTAGATTTTCCATCTGAAACACCATTTAGGAGATATTCCATTATTTCATAAAAACTACATTCACGTGATATAAAATATAAAATATATTTATTACATCAACACCAAGACTCTATGGGCTATAGAATCCCATGCTAACTCTATGCATAACTCTGAAAAATATTCAATAAAATATTCCACATTGTTACAAGGAAAAAATAGATTTGTTATATTAACTGGGATTTTACCCTTATCTAAATCGATAAAACATAGGTAAGGGTGATTCTTATTGAAAAATAATTTTTTACATAAAAATACTTGTAATTTATTAACAAAAGAGGGTTCAAATAAAAATTAAAATTGGGAATATTACATTAGTCTACTATGAAATTATAGGACATTCTCATACTCAACAAAAAAATAAAAATTTAATTCAAAAATATTTAAAATAATTGTTTTAGTCAAAGTAAAAATAAGATAAATTTTAACAAGAACCCTTATTAAATTTCTGAATCCTTCCCTTTCTATTTTATTATCCACTTTCATTGGAACTCAAATAGTAGATGAAATTTCCAATAAAATTTATGGGTTCCAGAATAACCATCTCGACCCCATGATTCAAATCCGACTCTATGTGATTGATTTTTTCACATTCAGTGGATTAAAAATGGGGTTTTAATCTTGAATACTTAGAATTCAAAGTTTTAAGTTTAAAAACCTAGTCCCCACACCTTTTATTTCATATAAGATAAGGGAAAACAATATAGATGAATCCTTTCACTAAATTTTTCATTTTCCAATCATCAAAACCTAACCATTCTAAAAAATACCTCTTAAGATCAGAAAACCACAATCTATTTTCCTTAGATTAAAAAATTAAGGGATAAATTATAGAATGTTTACATTCATTAAGAATGCACAATATGATTCCCTCACTTTCCTCAACAAATATTGTTTCCCCTTTCTTTAAAATTATCCTATTCAATTGATTAAAATCATGAAAATCATCAAATGATATTTTTCATAAAGAAAAAACACCATCTCATGAAAATCCTGGATCTGGTGATGCCTTAGTTGGTACCCAAGCCCCTAAATCTAGAGCATCATTCAACTTATTTCAGACCATAGTGACCTTAAAAGAGTTAAGAGGCCTCGACTCTTGATTCCAAACCATAGCTTTTGGAAATGAGATATAATTCCCCTTATTGACATCAAAAGACCTAGAAACCGAGGGATCAATGAACTGTTTCCCTGAAACTTCATTGGGGACAATATTATAATAAGGGAATGTATAGAAAGAGAGAGGCACACCTCCCACTAGAAGAACATGTGGATTAGATCTCGAAGAATCCATGAGATCCTGGAATTTAAAAAAGATAATGCGATCACCAAACAATTCTAGAGAGAGGCTCTTGATTCATCTTTCTTTTGTCCTCTTATTATAAAAATATTAACTAAATATTATAAAAAAATATATTTAATATATATTTAATTATAATATATATTTATATTATAATAAATGTATTTATATTATAACGAATACATTTATTTTAATAAATATACTATAATAAATATATATTTAATTATAATATATATTTATATTGTAATAAATATATATATATAATTATAATATATATATATATATTAAATAAATATATTATAATAAATATATATTTATTAAATATATTAAATATATTAAGTATATATTTATTAATTAAATATATATTGTAATAAATATTTAATTAATAAATTTCTATTTATTATAATATACTTAATATATTTAGTATATTATATTTATTTATAATATATATATATATATGTATGTATATTTATTATTATATAAATATATTTATTATAGTTAATTTATTAAATAAATATTTTTATTTACTATAATAAATATTTATTTTATTTATTACAACAATAAATATATTTATTTAATAAATATATTTATTTAATAAATATATTTATTTAATAAATTAATTATAATGAATATATTTATATATATCTAATAAATATTTATTTAATAAATATATATATTTTTGAAAAAGTTGGGACAAAGTCCATTAATTGAAATAAAAGAAAGAGAAAAGAGTACATAAGATATGATGAGGTCAAACAAGGGATCCCTAACCTCATTAGAAAAGTCAAAGACCAAATTTCTTCTTAATCTTTACCTCAATAATTTGTTCTTCCTCTCATAAGGCATTCCAGTCAATTATTCAACCACATCCACAACTACAACCCCTGGAACAATGCTCCATTAGGATTTTCAATTTATGAAGCATGCATTCAATGTTAGAGTCATTAGAGTTTGAATACTCTAGTTGTGATGCCTCCTTCATAATATCCCACTCAACATAGCCACATCATTTGCCTCGACTTTTTGGATGATGTCCCCGCTTACAATTGTTTCCAAGTCCCTAATAGTTCATCCTATTCTTCTTCATTTCCTTTTTTCCTTTGGAGTCAACACCTTATAAGAATAACCATCATCAATGTTAACATTTCCTATAAGAGCATAAAATTTAGAAATATTTTTTTGAAAATTAGTTGTCTCAACAGCCTCATCCTGAGTGTAAGGTTACTTCTCCTCTACAATAACATCTATCTACTGATAGTCTACAGAACTAGATACCCAAGGAGGTTCATCACCATCATTAAATTTGTCTTCTCATCCTAAAAACTCATCATGTGAATAAATAACTTCAAAAGAGTTTGAAGTTATCACCTATACTTCCTTTGGGAAATCCATATCAGCTAAGTTCTGCACAATGAATGTAGAATTAATAAAACTTTCCCCATCCTCTAAACATTTTCTTTTAATTTATTCTTTACCTGAGACCTGTATGGGAGATAAATACATACTTTTCTCAATCCCATGAAGTGAGACCACTGGTCATTTTTTTCTATCCTTCATTGTGTAATCAAATTCCAGGACCTATTTTCCTTTAGGATTTCTCAAGGCAATCATGTTCTCATGTATTATTTTCGCATCCTCCATGTCATGGATGTTAGAATAATTAATAGTTTTATCATCTAAGGGAGTCATATATTTGATGTCCATCAAATCATTTTTCTCATTGGTTTCATAAGGTATAATGACTTTTTCTTAGATAACATCTGAATTCATATTTTCTTTAGCAACAATTTCAGACCATAATTTTTTTCTACCACTTAAGTGATGATTAATAGATGTGGAAGCCTACTGAACATTAAGATCAAAATATTTTTTTGAATCATTCAAAGCTCTAATATCATGATTATCCAAAATGTATTCAACATAAATAGCTTGAAAAGCACTAGGAAGAATCATACCTTCTCCTGTAAAGTCATTGTCCATCCTTCTTGAAGAGTTAACACCCTATCCAAGGTTGGGTTCATTTATTATCTGGCTAGTGACTTGGTTAGGGTGAACATATTCAGGATGAATAATTCTGTTCTTACCCCCTTAAATCATGAGGTAACATCATGTCCACAAATTGAGCATTACTCATAAAAAATTATTTTTTAGTAGGATAGCTCATGTCCTATGACCTTAAAGTTAAAATAGTATTTCAGAATTATCTCATAAATAATTATCAATTCAAATTCATTTTCATTAGAGGAGTGAAAAAATCAATAAACAACAGGGGATACAAGATCAACCTCGACTAATAAGCGAGAAAAGTGGCCAAATATGGCCACTTCTATTTCCTTATCCATTTTAATTGGGACCCCAATCAACATGGAAATATCATACAAGATCTTGGGGTGCCATAAAATCTAATTAAGACTGTAAAATTTAACCCAAAGTAGAGAAGATAAGTTACCTACATCAAAAGGACTGAATTACATGGTGCTTACCAAAAATCCAAACCCCAATGTCAAAATAATACATATTATAATGTATTATAATAGACCATAATATAATAAACAAAATATATTTATAATAAATATGATTATATTTAAAAAATATAAATATAACCATATTTATATTTAAATAATAAACATAATCATATTTATTAGGTCTTGGGATAGCTATCCATAGTGATCATGTATGTAACAACCTGGACTTGAATGCCACTACAAGGTGATTCGAGCCCAGTTGGCCACATGGCCTCAAGAACATATTCCTAAACCTCAGAGGCCTCCGACTAGAAGTAAGGGCCTAGGGTGTGTCTTTGGGGAGACTATGTCCTATTATCAGAGTGTAACACTGTGGTAGTAGTCATACAATCAACAATGGAATCATTAAATCATTCAGACAATAGATAACATCCAAAGACAATTATAATAAAAAATACTAGAATTAATCTCATATATAATGATGATCATGTAATATGTCTACAAAGCATCCAAAATAGGTACACAATCAATGGTATAATATTTGTATCAAAATACCAAAAAGAACAAAAAGATCTATCTCATACTATAATCTTGAGCCTCAGCTTGGTCCAGCAATCCCCTTATCCTATGTAGTAATCAAAAACCTATACCAGGGAACTGGACCTTGTCAATACCCATAGTCATGAAATATTTTTAGGTACTAATGGAAACCCGAGTAGGGTGTGAGATAAAATACCAATAGGCCACCAAAAAAAATGTCTAATTCAATCCATCCAGTGAATATATTATAATAACAAAGTGCATGTAGTAGTAGAATATATAAAATAAGTTTTGTATGTAAAAAACCAATAAATTTTTAGGTTCCCATGGACACCTGTCTTTTTCTACTTGCTTCAGCCTCATTTGGAATGTCTTTTAATAAACAGTCAGTCATATATCAATTTTTAATTAAGTCCTAGTACCTAGCGTGTAGCCTAGTGCCCCCTGTAATGATATTTTGTCAAGAGTTCCCTAAATAGGACATCCATAAGGTATAAGTATTTGATTGAATCCAAGATTGTGCTTTGTCTTGGCAGACATGTCGCATAAATCATTTTATTAATTAGTCACTTAAGAACTTTATCCTATCATGGGTATTCATTATTTGGAATCCAGGTATCTCTCCAGGCATATCATTAACCAAAAACCCTACAAGCCTATCCATTATGATCCTCATCAGAACCTAGGTATCTCTATAGGTGTGGTATAAGATCATTGTTCAGTCCATCTTTGGTGGTATACTAAGGGAGACCAAGTGTCACTCAAGGAATATATAAATAACTACCCTTTGATTCCGTCCTTAAAAATTCATAAGGAGTCCAAGTATCACTCGGGTGTATAGAGAATCATCCCTCTAATTCCATCCTTAGAAATCCATTAGGAGTCTAAGTGTCACTCAGGCGTATGTAAGGAAGAATCTAAATGAGTCCATACATGATGTTTTTATATAAACCAGTGTGTCACCCAAGGAATACAATAAACCTCTAATAAAATTCATCTAATTATTTCAAAGTTCATCACCATGATCATTTAAATTTATTCTCACCTTAGAAAGTGGCTCAAGCATGTGATAAGATTAGGAGGCTTATCCTATTTATTAACTCACATGGGAATATCAATATAAGAAGAAACCCATGATAAAACAAGAAATTAAATTTAAAGAGACTAGGGAAATGGTTTTCCATTTCTTTTCTTTAATCAATTCAAATTACAATTCAAGTTATAATCAAATTCATCATTGAACATCCCATAGTAAAGGGAAACATCACATTTTAAAAGTGATCGATTCATAATACACCTGTGGTGGTCCTATTAATTAAACAACTCACCAAAGGGGTGGTTTTAATTTGAGGTCCTTAACCTTTCAAACATTTATCAATGGGTCTCTTTAATTACATAGGTCATGCCTATCCATTTTAATCACAGAGTAAGTTCCATTTTAAGAATGTCGCTCAAAAAATTGGGAATATAGCTCAATAACATATATATAAACACCCCATGTTTAAGGTAAAAGCATGAGTATACCTACCATAGGTCCATAGTGGAGTTCTTGTATAGTATTTTCTACTGATTCAACTCAGATTGGGAGAAAAATGATTAATGGATGAAAATCATGAAAATAGGGAATACTATCTTTCACCTAAATAGCGTAGTCGATACCAAGTCAAATGAAGAATGAATCAAGATAAATGGATTAATTAATGGAATGCATATAATGAGATAAGTGACTCTTGATTCCAAGATCAGATGAAGAAATGATATCAAAATATAGGGATTGAGCTTCAAACGAGCTCTCCTCCCTTCATAGACATCCAATGAATAAAAAGAGAAATCTAATTTAAGTTATAATATTATTTAAGGAAAAAATGGTAATTTTTTTTCAAAATACTAGGTCATATGGTTTGGACACATGTTCGGCCAAACCATGCGCTAACCATTCACTATTCATAACTTCAAGGGGCACCTCACATGGTTAGTGTGCAGGGTTTGCCTAACCATACACAAACAATGTCTCAGTCTACTATAAAAAATTGTATAGGTCAACGCATGGGTATGTGCCTCTATCCAAATGGTTTGAAAAAAATATGGGAACTCCTCCTTCCTTCTAGACAGGTCTCACATGGTTAGTAGAAACCATGTGTCTTGTCATGCATGGTTTCTACTGACCATGCAACCAACCTTACTTTCCCAAAAAGCTTGGTTTTGGGATCCAAATAAGCCCTGAACACCCTGATACCCCTGTAACCTAAAAGTGTATTCACATTAATCCATAACTCTGCAATTAAACTTAAATTAAAGAGATCAATACCTCATAGTAAGAACTAGTTTTTTACAAACTTCCCCCCTTAAAGTAATTCATCCCCTAATTTCACTTCCAAGGGTGGTGAAGCATAATATGTGAAAAAATGGCCACTCTTCTCGTACAATATCCTCCCACTCCCATGTCTCTTCCTATACATGTATTTTATTTCATATCACCCATACTAGAGAAACTTACTGGCCTTAGAGATAATTCATTCTATGATCTAAAATATGAATAGGATTCTCCTCAAAGGATGCATCTAACTGAAACTGAAACTCCTCAAGATAAAAATCATGATATGGGTCTGAATGGTAATGACATAGCTAAGATACATGTAATATGTAATATATGGATCAAAACCTCTATGGTAGCTATAATTGATAGGCTAACATACCAACTATTTCTAGAATCTTGAATGACTTGACATGTCATGGTGAGAGATTATCTTATCTCCTAATCCTTCTATGTACCAACCTTAGAGAGACATGTAAAAATACCTAATCACTAACCTTTAACTCTAGAGGTCATCGATGAAGATCAGCGTAATATTTCTATCAATATTGTGTTGTATACATCCACTTTTAAATCAATTGAACCTCCTTTTTAGTCTTATATACAAGTTGTGGTCCAAGAATAGCTACCTATCTTACCTCTAACCAGAACATGGGTGATCAAAATTGCATACTGTAAAAATTATGATAGAGTTACATCTGTATTCTCACATATAACTATTATTGTATGGGAACTCAAACAGGGGTATATGCTGCTCCCAAGAGCCCCCAAAATCTGGGACTCATTACCATAGCATGTACTCAAGTACTTGTATCATGCATTATGATTGGAAATTAGTTTGAGGGTGGTATTCTGTGCTCAGAAGTACCTGTGTACCCAATTCCCTCTACAACCCTTTCTAGAACCGTGATGTGAAGTGGGGTTCCCTATCTGAAATGATAGTATGAGGGACCCTATGAAGTCGTACTATCTCACGGATATAAAACCTCCCAATATCATCTAATGAAAAGGTCTTATTAATAGTTATAAACTGAGAAACATTTTTGATCCTATAAAAAACAACCCAAATGAAATCATTTACTCACGATGACCTTGGAGACCCAGCCAAAAAATCCATCACAATGTTGTCCCATTTCTACTCAGGAATGAGTAATTGCTATAAAATTTTGTCTGGTCATTAGTGTTCTACCTCCACCTATTTATAGGTGGAACACCTCATGAAAAAAATAGATAAATCTCTTTTTATACACGAAAACCAGTATTGGTGATGTAACCCCTGATACATCTTGGTGATGTTGGGATACACTGCCCAAGATGAGGCATGAAAATATCACATTAGCTCCTCACACATGTCTTATAAAACACATAAGTGACCGTGTATACAAAGAATTTCATCCTCACCTATGGTCTAACCCGGAGGAGGGTCCTCACCTACCTCACTCTCCCATATGACAAGGTCCTCTTAATATGATAGTTATCTCCTCTTCACTCTATCTAGAAGGGTATAGGTCATAGCTAAGGATGAAATAAAAGTATTCCACTATCTGTCCTGCACCTCTAAATGCATATCAAAGAACAAAGATATAAGCTACCCCTCACTATTGGACTCCTGAAATTCATATATTTGAGTCCTTCTACTCAGTGCATCAGCCACTACATTTCCTCTACCAAGCTCATAGGAAAGCTTAAAATAAAAAGAATGTAGGTACTCGACCCACCTTCACTATCTCAGATCTATATCACATTGTGTAAAAATATACTTGAATCTTTTTTGGTCTGTGAATACCACAAAATTATCTCCCCATAATTAGTGTCTCTAACAATGCAATGTATGTACAATCATATCTAATTTTAAATCATGTGTCAGGAAATTCCTCTCATGTGACCTCAGCTACTAAGACTCATAAACCATGACTCTATATCCCTACATCAAAAATTATCCTATCCCTATAACTGTTGCATTATAGTAAACCATTTAACTCCTACCTGGTTATTGAAAAACTTGTATCAGTGCTGAATTCAATATCCCTTTGATATCTTGAAGGGATGCCTCACATGCATCTGACCATAAAAACTTCCCACCCTTCTTAGTCAAGACCATAAGATATGCTATTAAGCATGAGAACTCCTATATAAAGAAATTTTAATAATTGGTTAGCCCCAAGAAACTATATATCTCAAAGGTGTTCTTGGGATACTCCCAAGAAATAATAACTATAACCTTATTTGGGTCAACTAATACTATTGTCTCTAAGATAATGTGACCTAGTAAGTGAGTATGATTCATTAAGAAGTGGTACTTTGTGATATTAGTGTATAACTGATGCTATCTCAGTGTATCTAATACAATCTCAAGATATTTTTCATGGTCGTGTTGAGTGTGAGAATACATGAAGATATCATCCATTAAAACCACCACAAATGAATCTAGATAAGGTTGTAAAACTCAGTTCATCCGTGCCATGAAAACTACTAGAACATTTGTGAGACCAAAAAACATAACCAAATACTAATATAGATCATACCGGCTATGAAAAGATGTGTGAGGTATGTATAATATTCTAACATACACCTGATGATAACATGATCTCAAATAAATCTTCAAGAACACTTGATATCCTCATATATGGTTGAAGAGTTCATCTAATTGTGGTAGAGGATATCAGTTCTTAACCATCAATTGGTTCAATTTCTAGTAATCACCACATAGCCTGATGGTACCATCCACCTTTTTCTCAAAAGGTCCAGTGAACCCCGTTAAGAAGTACTGGGTTGAATAAAACACTTTTCCTCTAAATCCTCTAACTATGATCTTACATCGCATTAGTATCCATCATATAAGGATTAATGGATACTGGTGTAGCTCCTAACACTAGATCAATAGAGAAATCTACCTCTCTCATGGGAGGTAGTCTTGAAAAGTAATCCAGGAAAACATCCTTAAAATGATCAACCATTGGAGGTAAATCTTCTTGATGTGTTCCCTGATCTTCTAGATAGAAACTCGCAATCTAGGATGTTATCCCACCCAACCCATGATGTTCAGGTTCAACTCAGCTAGTAATGACATCCCATTCTCCCATTTTAATAAACGCTATACCCTATGGTGATGTGCAGGTCACACTTTGGTAATAGAAATCAATGAAATCATGAAAGGAAACCAAACAGTCCATCCTGAGAATGATGTCAAAACCTATCATCTCAAGGAAATAGAAGTCTCATATAGAATCAACACATGACGATCTTAAGGGGAAACTCCATGCATTGACAATAATACTCTTTTCAAATTCCGAATAGAGTATCAAGTGTCATAACACCACTAGAACACTGAACGCTATGCCCAAGGCTCTCTAAAATGGGCACTGATATAAAGCTATGAGAAACGCCTATATCAAAAAGAGAATATGATAAATAGAGGATACTAGAATATTACCTACCATAGTAGAAGGTTTGGGATTATAATCCTTAGGTTTTGGTTTCACTGCATAAATCTAGGTTGATCCATGGCCCTATGACATAGCCTGTCCACCCTAAGAAGTTCCTCTCTACTGTTGTTGAAAATCTAAGGTCTGAATACCATGAACACAAACATCACCTCAACCAGATTGGATAGATATTCTCTAGCTCCCTACCTGATAAGAATCTGTTGACACCACTCTTACAAGTGGAGTTAGTGTAAACCCTCATTCACTGGTTGCCAAAGGAAAATTTCTGCAAAATCATCGTAGATGGACCATCTTGTCATAGGATTTACACTCGACTGGGTCTCTCATGCACTAAGTTCTCATATTTACCAGTATACTAAAATAGTGGTACCTCACCTAGATTCATGATTCTGTGATCTGGATATTAATATCACCATAAATAATCCCTATATGATGCTTCATACTTCTGGTTGGAGAAAAACTAGATCTAGGTGCTGAATCACCCTAACTCGCACCCCCAACCTCTATTAGGTTACACTCTTTTATAAGAGCCCGATTCACTATTACAAAAACTATATTCATATAAAATATACTGACTTTTGATCATATTTAATAATTGAGACCATCCTCAAATCACCAGACCTTAGATAGCTCGTCACCCATTAGAATAGTTGTGAACCACAAGATCTCTATAAAATAGGATGAATAATTCACAACTGATAACATAACCTACTCCAAGTGCATGAAATCTCGAGCTCTATCAGACCTCAATGTATTAATATATATTTGATCATATAATTCTGAATTAAAATCCCTCAAATCCATATCCTAATGATGATACGTCTGAGTAATGACATCATACCATCTCTTGGTGGAATAATGCAACATATAAGTAGATAGATTTAACATCCAATCAAGAGGTGTTTTGAGATGATAAAATATAGATATCATGGCCTCTATCCATGACTCCATAGCCTATGGTCCACCATCCCCCAAACAAATGGGTGTATTCTGCTGCTAAAACTTAGGAGTCAACTCTACCATGGTTGGGGCTGGTCGTGGTGCTCCCTGAATAGTCTGCATGAAACACATAAATCCTTTTTGGAACTAGGCCTTAGCACCTGTGACTGGTACCATTACCAATGCCTCAGTTGGAATCATGAGAGGATATACAAGTATCCCATGACCCACTGCCTTTAAAGCATGGTCTCCTCTACCCTTCTAGTGTGAAACTAGATGACTTATTAATGGAATATCTCTATAAATTCTAAGTGTATTCCTTAGAACAAGATTCAACAACTTCTAAAAGAAAAAAATATGAAAATAGGATAAGTAAAAAACTTCCTATATAATAGTCATATCCCTCTTCCAGATCCTTGAGTTAGGTATGGTCAATATATAGATGTTAAGAAAGCAAGAGATATGAACTACTACCCACTACTAAGTTTAGGTCTTGGTCAGGTTCTCTTCTATAATAAATTAAAATTCCCCTTAATTAATATTTATTTCCCATTTAATTTTTTTAAAAATCATTGAATCAAATGGTTCAACACTTCTGATCCATAAGGTCCCATACTACTCATGAACCTAAATATGACATCCACCTAATCTACACCATAACACGTTCCTATCAATGAGACTCTCGGTCCATGAATCAATGTGCCAAAATTGTCTAATTAGGGTGTCTCCTGTATCCTAATCAGGAAAGAATTGATTAGGTTAGATAAGTCACTCTAAGTACCATCCATGTTCTTCAATTCCCTTCACAATCAATTATCAAATTGCACGTATTTCAATCATGAAACATATCAGAACATTAGGAAATCAAGAAATGCATCCTATATGTCATGGCATAATGCATCACATGTGAATTATAATAGGTGCCTAAAATGTTTCATGAGATGGAATACCATCATCTCATTAGGTTTAAACAAAATAGAACCTACAATCATATCAATAATCACATCATAATTTAAGTGCATCACCCATCAGTGGAATCAAATTAAATATAGTAGTCAAAATTCATAAAACTACAATTTGAAATCATGGAAATTTGGTTTTTTCCCATATGTGGGTTTGCTACTCCTAGGCACAAATCCTTACCAAATTCCATTTCATTTCTAATTTATTATCTATTGTCCCCAAATAGTAAGGCATAAAGAACCCTGTAATACCACATTGTAATATCCCAGACCCAAATTCTATTGAAAGGTTCCTCGAGTCTGGATGGCCACATGGACTCAAGAACACATTCCCAAACTCTATAGGATGCTAACTAGTAGTGAGGGATTATGGTGTGTCTGTGGAGAGATTATACCCTCTTATTAGAGTATAACACAATGATAACAGTCATACAATCAATAACGGAAGTAGTAAATGAGTAAAAAAATAGATTACATCAAAAGATAGATATAATAAAAAATACCAGAAGGAATCTCATATACAATGCTAATCATGTCATATTCCTATAAAGAATAAAAATAAGTATATAGGAAATTGTACAATACATGTATCAAAATACCAAAAAGACTAAAAAGATCTATCTTTTTCTAGAATCCTGAGTCTCAGCTCGATCCTGTTCTCCCCTGATCCTAAGAAGAAATCAAAAACCTATATTAGATAACTTTACCTTATCAACACATTGAGTCATGAAATCTTCTCAGGCACTAAAGGCGGCCTGAGTAGGGTGTGAGATAAAATCACAGTTGTCCACCACAAATGGTGTATAATTCCATCCAATCAGTAAATATATAATAATAATAGTGTGTAGGTAGTAATAGAATATGTAAAATAAGTGTTTTATGTAAACAAACCATAAAGGTTCAGGTTCCCATGGACACACATCCTTTTCTACCTACTTCAACCTCAGCCAGAATGTCTCTAAATAAACATTTAGTCCTATATCAATTCCTAATTAAGATTTTAGACCTATAATTTATCCTAACATATCCCATAATAACATGTGGTAAAGAGTTTACTAAACAATCCATCAATAAGGTATAAAACTTAAATCAAATCCAAGATTTTTCTTTGGCCTAGAAGACGCGTCGTATAAATAATTTAATTAATTAGTCACTTAAGAACCTAATCTCGTCCTTGGAATTCCTTATTTGGAATCTAGGTATTTCTCCTAGAATAACATGAACCAAAAACCTTACAAGACCATCTATTATGATCCTCATCAAAACCCAGGTATTTCACTAGGTGTGGTATAATATCATCTATCACTAAGTCCATCCTTAGAGGTCTTCTAAGGGAGACCATTTTTCACCAATGATGTATATAAACAACTACCCTCTAAGTCCATCCTTGGAAATTCATAAGGAGTCCAAGTATCACCCAGGCATATAGATAATCATCCCTCTGAGTCTATACCCATCAATTCATAACGAGTCCAAGTGTCACTCGGTTGTAAGGAAAAATCCAAATTATTCCATCCATGGTGTTCATATATGAACCCATGTGTCACCCAAGGCATATAATAAACCTTCAATAAAAGTCATGTAATTATTTCAAAAGTCATCATCGTGATCATTTCAATTTACCCACACATCATAAGGTGTATCAAGAATGATATAAGCATAAAAGGATTATCCTCTTAATTATCTCACGTGGGTATATCAATATAAGAATTAAGCCATGCTTAAACCAGCAATTACATGACAATATCATAGGGATGTGTTCTTCCATTCCCTTTCTTTAATCAATTAAAATTACAATTCAAAGTACAATTAAATTCATCATTTAACATCCCATAGCAATGGGAAATTACACATTTTAAAAGTGATCAATTCATAATCCACCTGTGATAGTCTAATTAATTAAACAACTCATCTAAGGGGTGGTTTTAATTTGACATCCTTAACCTTTAAAAAGTTATCAATGAGTCTCTTTAATTACATAGGTCATTCCAATCTATTTTAATCAAGGAGTGAATTCCATTTCAAGGGCGTAGCTTAGAAAATCAGGCACATGGTACAATGAAATATATATAAACACCCCAAATTTAATGTAAAATCATGAGACCACCTACCATAGGTCTATAGTAGAGTGATCTTATAATATCATCCCCTCATTAGACTCAAATCAGGAGAAAAATGAAGGAAAAAAAATCCTAAAAATAGGGAATATTATATTTCACCTAAATAACATATTTGATACCAATTAAAATGAATAATAGATCATGATGGATGGAGTAATTATTGGAATGGATCTAACAAGATGAATGACTCTTGATTTCAAGATTATATGAAGAAACAATATCAAAATCTATGGATTAAGCTTCAAAGAAGCTCCCCTCCCATCAGGACTATACAATGAATGAAAAGAGTAATTAGATTTAGGTTATAAGATTATTTAAGGTCCAAATGGTAAATTTTTCTCAAAATAATGGGTTGTATGGCTTTTCTGAATGGTTGAAAAAACTATGCCCTGACCATGCACCCTTCACTGCGTCAAGGGAAACCTTGCATGGTTTGTGCACATGGTTTTCCTAACCATGTAAAAAACATGTATGATTTCACTATCAAAAACTTTTTAGTCCATCACATGGGGATAAACCTTCATTAACATGGTTTTTCAAATAGTGTGGGATCCTCCTTCCCTCTTTCCAGGTCTTGTATGGTTAGTAGTTATTATGTGACCTATCATGCACATTTTCTACTGACCATACGACTTTCCTTATTTTTCAAAAAAACATGGTTATGGGCTACAAAAAAATCCCAAAACACCTCGATACCCCTATAAAATTAAAGGGTATTAACATTATACTATAACTAAGAATTTAAATTGAAAATAAAGAGATCCAACCATCAGATTAAGAACCAAGTTCTTACAGTGTCAGTGCTTGCATATTCTAGGGTTCACAAATGAAATTTTTGAAGGAAATAAAGGTTGAGTTACTGGTTGGGGGGAATATAATAGGTCCATCAATGACTGGATCTTACTCTAGGTGGTGGATTCATCCTCCTATGGTTTGGGTGGTGAAAATCACAATTTTTCATCTATCAAAGACAGTGTATCATATTATGTTATAAGGAGAGAAAAAATTTCCCATATTATTACTAATAAATAAGTGATCCTAGATAGGTTTAAAATTTAAAACACTTTATTATTGCGGGAGAAGTTTTTTATATTGTGTTACAAGCCATAGAAATTATAAGACATGAATCATATACTTGTTGTAGTATGAGGATTCAAAGTCTATAAGTGCATCTCTATTAGGCATGTGTACTTCCATATTTTGTTTCCCTCTGAAGAGATGAAGAGAAGAGATTGGGTCCTTAGTTTCATGTCTCTAAAACCAGGAACGCTGTGTATTCAAGAATGGGATCCCCTATTCAATACCATTTCCATTCTCAAAACCAGGACCCAAGTCTAGGTTCAAATATTTAGTCTCAATTGGATCATGTGGAACTTTCAGATCCTTTTTGGCATTACTTTGGTGATTGGAATTCATATAAAAATGGATAAATAAATAGAAGAGGACCACAATGGGTATTTTAAAAAATTCTTGTGAAGGTGGATATCATATCTACGCGAATTGATAAAGTGGTTCTTTTCACATTAGATTTTGATTTGGATATATGTATAAGGTATAGGAATTAGCCTGTATTCTACTTAGACTATCAAATAATTGGGAATAATAAGGAAACCCATTGAAAATATGTTCTCTACTATTCTTGTAATCTAAAGAGTTATGATGTTTCCAGATGTAGTAAAAGGAAAGGTGAATTAAAAGAAATTTCTTAACTAGAGGATGACATTGAAACTTATCAAGGAGAATATAAGGCTCTGGGTGTAGGTAATTCCCTAATGAATCCCTATGATTAGTGGCATAATCTACTAACACCTATGGAGGATGGGGTAGTAAGTGCTGTTAGGTAGGATAGTCGAAACATGACATGGGTTGAGATAGTAGAAGGGGAGATTACCCCTCAGAAAGGGGAAACACCTAATGATGAACCCAATGAGGTTTAATCCACTAAAGAAGTGGATGCACAGTAGATTTCTGACCCAAAATTTAATCAATAACAATTGATTTCTTTAAGGTCCTGCGAAGGCAAGAAAAAAAATGGACACTAAGGCACCAATGCGTTCTAAAACTAGAAATGTCAATCTAAATCAAAAGTTTATGATTAAAACTATTTTGGAGAGGGGGAAATTTAAGTTTCCTGCTACTTCTAATGAAGCGGGGGAATCTATCACAACTCCTGAGAACCTGGGTGAGGGTCAAAGGATTTATGAAAAAGGGAAAATAGAACTAACCTTGACTAATGGATTTGGACATGTCCTGCAAGACCTTGATGGGGAGAGCACTGGAATTAAGGGAAATTAGAATTCTTCTACTGCCAATGTGGATAATATATAGGTATCCACACTAGACTATGGTGAAAACTCTTTTAGACTACTTGATATTTTAAATAGGTTGAATAAAAAAGAAGTATTATGTGAGTAATTTTAAAACACCCATGAAGCTATCTAGGTTGGAATATCATGGGGATTAGGTCTGGCTGGTGAATTGGATCCTCAACGTCTTGAGGATCCCACCACACTAGATGAAAATGATGAGACATGGAAACAACCAAAAACATGGAGGAGGGGCCAACATCTAAGAGGTAGGGGTAGTAGCCAACTCCATAGATGAATTCTCTTTTCCTATTTCTAGGATTTCTATCTTCTTTTCCATTGTGTCGTGGATTTCACTAGCTTTCATTCTCCATCTCCCATTGTACCTTATGCTTATTTTATTTTCAATAAATTTTGAGACCATGGGTTATAACCCATGGTTTTCACCATTCTGAATAATCAAATTTATTATTAAATATAATATTTATATATATTTATTATATTATATTACAATTATTTAAAAATTATTTAATGATATAATTATATTAATAAATATATTAGATATATTTATTCTAACTATAAATATATTTATCATATTAATATTAATATGGTTATATTTAGATTAATTATAATTATAAATATAATTATATTTATTACATTTCATATGTAATTAATATAATTATATAATCACACACACACACACACACATCTATGGTTTAGTGATTAGTTGAGTGGAATTGGTTTGTTTTTAATTTTCATTGTTTTTTAAAGAAAATTTATACGGCCGGACACCAAAAAAATAATTTACCCTAACGTTATTGAGTAAATTCTTATAATAGAAATCCCAAATTATTCATTTATCCTTCCTCTCACATATCGCATCTTAGGTTCTCTCTTTTCCCTCACCCTTCTAGGGTTTTAGAGAAATATCCTTTCAAGTCGTGGTGAGAACCTAAGACTTTGGTTCATGGTGAGATTCTTTCCCACCAGGAAAACAAGGGATGTGTCACCAGATCTATTTTTTAATTACACCGATTTATAAAAACCAAATTATTTCATTTTAAGTAGTCGATCCCAATTACCTTCATGCATAGTGTGCAAACCACTTCAAAACACAAATTCTACCACAATATTTTTAATAACTTTTTATTAAAAAACATTAAAAATATAGATAAATAAAAATATAAAACAAAAATAACAAATATATAATAAAACAATTACATAAAATCATTTTTTAAAAGTTTTATATTTTCATGTATTTTTATTTACATGTATAATAATTACGGTTTGATATATTTATAATTTTTTTTTATTTTTTTAAATAATTCTATATAACATAATTTATTTATAAAATTTATATATTTTAATTATAATAAAAATTAATATTATAATTGAATTTTTATACATCGATAATTATATATTTTTAATATGTTTAAAAAAAATTATAATGTCTGTTTTTGTATAATAAAAATTTATATATATATATATATGTATATATATTTATATAATGTTTTAAAAAATTATAATTCTTAATATTTTCTTTGAAAAAATATATATTACTATAAGTTATTTAAATAAACAAAAAACTTAATAGTGGTGTATATATACATATACATGAATGCATGCATGTATGAATAAAATTATTTCAAAGATAAATGTATGTATATACTACAAAGTTTCACTATAAATGTCCACTAAAAACATTGTATATTTTTATGAGGAAATATATGATGTGTATAAAATATATATTGTATGTTTTCATTGAAAATTTTAGCAGAAATTTGAACTATAATTTTATAATGGAAATGTTCATTGAAACATTTTTGTGAAAATTTATATTGTTTTTATGTATTAATATTTTTTCATTATATAATTTAATTATAAATTTTAATTAAAAATTTCAGGAATAAATTAACACTGTAAATTTATTTTGGAATTTTTCACTGAAAATTTCTAGTGAAAATTTAAATTATGTATTTGTTTATTAATATATTTTAACTTGAAATTTAAATATGTATTTATTTAATAATTTTAGCAATCAAATTTCTGATGAAAAATTCTAGTGTAAAATTTTAGTGAAAATTTTGAGTGTTAATTTGTATTGATAATCATAAAATTTTAGTAAAAAATTAAAATTTATATATGTATGCATGTATATAATTATATTAATATATATTTATATTCTTATATTAAACTTTGGGTATGAATTTCTATCAATAACTATAAAATTTCACTGTGAATTTTCTTTGGAAATTGTTAATGGAATTATGTGACTTTGCAATATAAATTTTCACTTGAAAATTATATTTTATATTAGTATTTTTATATATAAATATATGTATGTATGTATGCATGTATATATATATATATATATGAATTCAAATTTTGTAGTGTAAACTTCACTTAAACTTTTTAGTATAGTCTTATATTAGTGGATATTTAAAGTGTAAATATAAAACACAAAATTCCAATGAAATTTTACATAGATGTTTGTATATATGTACTATAAATTTCCATTGTAAATTTCCACTTAAAATCTATAATTCAAAATTACCATATATATATTTTTATTTATATGTGTTTTTTTGTTTTCATTTATACTTTCTATTTTACATTGATATTTTATTGAAAAGTTTTGATGAAAATTTTCACTATGAATTTTAAATGAAAATTTCTAGTGGAAAATATACATTAAAAATTTATTTTGTAAAATCTAATGGAAATTTTCACAAAAAATTTCTAATAGAAATTTATACACAATGTTTCTAGTTTAAAATATAAATACAAAATTACACTAAAAATTTTCATTTTTTATTTATGTATTAATATATAATCATTGTAATTTTAGGTTTTAAATTTGAACTATAATTTTTTGTGTGGAAATTTATAATCAAAATTTTGAGTGAAAATTTTCACTGGAAATTTCCAAGGGAAGTTTTAACTAGAAATTTCCAATTTAAGTTTACATTAGAAGGAAATTTATAGTTAAAATTTTCAATGAAAAATTAAACTATTTATTTATATATTAATATATTTTGAACTGAAAATTTAATCTTGAATTTTATTTATAACTTTCATAATCAAATTATTATAATAATAATAATTAAAATTAAGCTAAATTTTTCATTGGAAATTAATATTGGAATTTAAACTAAAATTTTCTAGTGAAAATATTGACCATTAAATTTTTATAATGCCAAATTTCAATGAAAATCTCTAGTGAGAATTTAATTCTTTTATCTATGTATTGTTATATTTGTATTATAATTTTAAGTGATGGAAATTTACACAATAAATTTCATTTGGAAATTTTCACTAGATATTTACATTGGAAATTTTAAATTTGATTTTTTATTTCAAAATGATATTCTTTATTTATGTATTAATATATTTTCAATGAAAATTTAAACATGAATTTATTTTATAATTATTGCAATCAAATTTATCGTATAAATTTTTAGTATAATATTTCATTTGAAATATTGAGTATAAAATTCCATTAAAAAATGTAAAATTCTTATACAAATTCAGAATTTATGTTTGTATATATGCATATACATATATACATATACATATTTATATATTTATTTTTAATTTTGATTATTATTTTCATTTGATAATAGTAATTATGCACTGTGAAATTTCATTGGAAATTTAAATTGGAATCGTGGGTGTTTCCATTAGAAATTAATTCTCTTGTATAAATTTATACTAATGACTTGAAATTTTGAGTGAAAATTTTCACTAGAAATATCTCTATGAAATTTATAGTTAAAATTTTTAGTAAAAAAGTACATTATTTATTTATGTATTATTATATATGAACTAAAAAATTAAACATGAATATATTTTAAAATTTTGGCAATCAAATGTTCATTACAATCATTATAAAAATAAAGTTTCAATTTAAGTGTAAATTTAAACTAAAAATTTCTAGTATAAAATTTCACAAAAATTTATAATTCAATTTTACAATGGATATTTTCAATTTTTATTTATTTATTAACATATTTATATTATAATTTTATATGAAAATTTGAATTTCAAATTCCCTTGGGATTTTTCACAATAAATTCCCCATAAATATTCATTGGTAATAAAATTTACCATAAATTTACATGTATGTATATATATTTGCACAAAAAAATTTCAATATATATTTACATTTCAAATTTACTGTAGAAAATTTCCACCATAATTTTGAAATGGAGAATTTCAATGAAAATGCATAAGTTGAAATTTATATTAGTGTAAATTTCTATTATAAATTTCCACTATAAAATTTTGATGTAATTTTATATAATATATTGGTGTGGTGTATATATGAATATATATATGAAAGTAAAGACACAAAAATATAATATATATATATATAATGATTTATCATGCCTAAATAATAAGATATATATAAAAATTTCATTAAAATAAACTTTATATTATATAATAATTTTAATATATATATTAATTATATTTATATTATTAATAACTATCATATTAAGTAGTTAAATAAATATTATTATTATATTTATAAATATGTAGATACAAGATAAGTGTTCCACATTATAAAAAAACAATAAATAAAAAAAATCAATGAATAAACGCATGAGGTATCTCGTGTTTTTAAGATGATATTAATCTAAGTGTTTCCTCCACTTGGTTTTGTGGTAGTGTTATTTCCTTCTCCTTTCTCAACTCATCTATCCTCACAATATTAATCTTATAATTTTCCACACTTATTCATTTTATCTTTTATGTACCTTTCCCTTTTTGAG
This sequence comes from Viscum album, assembly GCA_963277665.1. Lineage (NCBI taxonomy): Eukaryota > Viridiplantae > Streptophyta > Magnoliopsida > Santalales > Viscaceae > Viscum > Viscum album. The sequence continues at coordinate 2,016,416,620 of OY728157.1, forward strand.
GTATTTTAATGAAAATACAAAAAAATTTACTCAAAAACAACATTTTGATATCATATTAATCAATTATTGCCACCAACAGAGACTAAAAATCTATGTGAGGTGAATTAGTGTGGAAATTTCCTTTCTAAATGAATATTTTTATCAAAATTGAAATAATATTAAAAAAATTTGTAGTCGCACCATACTAGGTTTTTACTTGGTTCACATAAAAAGGCTACAAGTGAATACAAATTTTTAGAATGAATCATTGTTGAATCATGCAAAAATATATAAGTTTTTAAATTTTTATAAAATATTAATGTGGGGTTTCATAAAACCTAAAATGTAGAATAAGACTAACAAAAGGGTTTATAGAAATATGCTTTCCCATCAATCTGTCATAGTCCATCATTGCCATTTCCAATATTTTTTCCTAGCTAGACCATCAATAGGTAGCCAATAGTATGGGACTAGTGAACCACCCAACATATAAATGACTGAAATTTACAAGAACCTTTGTGTATTTTAGGTGTTAGAGGTATCTAGAGGGGTTTTCAAGGTAGAATAGAGAATTTGGTTGATGTTTTTTAGCTACTAACATAGATCACACTGTGACCATGAGGATTGAGGTGTAATGTGTTAGTTAATGGAGAGGGGTGTCTGTAGTCTGGTTTATTTCACTATGAAATTTAATTTTGTAGTGTGATAAAAAATTTATGTCATAGATTATAGGTAATGAGTTTTTAGTGTCATTTTATATAACTAGGGGAGGTTAGTTTCACCATGGAGGCACCACACTATGGTATTCTTGGGGGTTGAGTTCCTTGGTTTTTTCCTGATTGGGGCCAGTTTCATAGTTGTGTCTATCATTATATTGTGGTTTTTATTTGAGGTGTATCTGATTTAAGGAATGAGGGTGAGATTAATGCTGCAGTTATGATATTTTCAGAGTTTCAGTGTGACGTCCTTGATTGAATCCTGATCTTCATTGGCTATATAAATTTTAAGGTGGTTTGACCTTTGAGATTATGGTGATATCACATTGTGAATTCCAAATCAAGTGTTTTTATGGCATGAACAAACTTTTCATGTCGTGACCTTCCATTTTTCTAGAATATTTACAAATTTAAAGAATATATTGAATAATCGTATATTTCTCTGACTTTCTTCAAACTTTAGGTGATTAGTGGTGTTTCTTTAGAGATATTTAGCCATACTTTGGTTAGTTTTATCCCTTAACTTCAAGATATTAACTCCGTATGATCCAATGTAAATTTTAATTCTCCCTTTCTTTGTTATCTCTATGTTCTTTCTTTTTTGGTAGGATCTAAAAACAACTTTATTTCAGTTTTTGTGCTATTGGGTTGTGGGTTTAATGATGAATATATAGGATTACATTAATATTTTCTCAAGAAATAGATGAGGGTGAGTCAGTGTTGAGATCTTTTTATTCAATTTATCATTTTATCCATTTATTTTACCTTTATACTATTAAGTGAATGGATATCTCATTATCCCACCTTAAATTCATCCCATTATAAAATCTAAACACACACACACACACACAAAAGACATTATATTTACAAGTTTCACCACTCAAAATGATAAGGCTAATCCATGGTATGATTTTGATTCCCCAATGATCATATGACAAACTAGTATCAACTCGTGATTATAGAAATATATGCCTATCCTTGTATCCATGTTACACGTCTCCTAATAGTGTTAGTGCATTTTATAATTTTGTGAATCCATTAATTTGAGATAATATGAAATCAGGATAAACAACCAAAGATTCTTTCAATTTTTTAGATTGCTGATGTGATGCTCATTTATTTATTTTTTCTTATTTTTCTTGACTTTCACAGATGCAATTACCTTCTTTATTTTGTATGCACATCACTTCATAAACAAACCTTTCTTATTCATATCAGTAAACTCAAGGGATGCTTTAGTTATTCTTTTTTATGTGTAAAATCACATGAATATTCTTCTTTCTTATCAAACATTAGAAATAATAAGGGATAATTTAACTGCTACATCTTCTTATTCTATTGCACAAATAAAAGTAACTTATTATTTCATTATATAATGGATCACACAATAATCCCCCTCCCACCTCTTATTATTATTCTTCTTCAGTGTAATAGAACAATTCCAAGTATTATTCTTTATTTTATTTTACTCCTCAGAATTTATAGATCCAAATGTTCTTCTTTTATATTTTTACTTCATAGAATATATAGTAGTGCTAAAGTTGAGAAATATCTCTTCTTAAATACTAAGGAATTTCTCAGCATGGGTGAAATATATTCTCACAAAAATATTTTCTTTGACTTGAAGAATATATGTATATATACTATAGTATTGAATCTTCTCTATATATACACTTTGAATCTACATAAATCTCATTCTTCAAAAAAAAAATTAGAATGTTTGGTCTTATAGAATCACATCTATTTACTTTTAAAAATATCGACAAATCAGATTTTTTTTCTTACCTCATTACATTTTGGAACATTGTGGATTTTTATTTTACTAGTTTTTATAAAATATGCATCATAAAATCACACCAATTTATTCATGAGTCTATATATATTTTTTTAACATCCCAATTAAGTAATGAATAATAGATATTTTTATCTATGTCTATTAATGAATTAGATAGTGTTTTAGAGGCTTAAAATGAAAATAAATCCAATCTTAAGCATGGAATACACTAATATTCTTAAAAGATTGTTTTACTGCCTTATGATTGAAAACCCTTTTTAAATCTATCTTTTGAAAATTTTATAAACTATGTTTTTCAAAATAAACTTATTCTTTATGATTGGGACATCAAAATTTAGTTTGTGTGAATTTTTGGTATTTTTCTAACAATGCTCATTTTTTAATGAATAGTGAAAAATACTGCATTTTACATCAAAACTGATTTTTAATCTAATTTATTTATATGATTAGATTATCTTTTGAATTTGTTTTGAAGTGAAATTAGAATATATTTTTACCATTTAATCCAATGGTGGTCATTGGAATCAATTTCACTTTGAAATTGGACTTAAACTGGTGTCAATCTTTTGATACTTATTGTTTCATAAAAACACGCTTTTTGCTCTGACAGCGGGAATTAATTATTAAATTAATTAATGTGACTTATATGTTTTGGATTTTGTAAAATAGACTTCATTTTTTAATTCAGAATATCAAATATAGCTTAGGGTGAATTTTTGGTAATTTTCTGAAAAACTTCAATTTTTGATGAATAGTGAAACCACTAAGTGGTACAGATAAAGACTGATTTTCCATTTAAATGAAATTTTGCCATCATTGTGTTTTTATTTTCAAAAATCCAACATACATGGTTGTCATTAAGAAGTAAAATGTGGTTCAATGAGATTAAAATAATTTTTTTGGTGAATAGTAACTTATTAAGTTTTTAATCGCGATTAGTGGTAATTAGTGTAGTTTAAGGTAAAAATAATGCTTTAATAAAATAAGATGAGTTTGACACATGTCCTACCCTCATTGGTTGTGTAATGGACGACCAAGAAAATCCATGGGTCAACTTGGGGACCCCATGGATCCACTTTGGTTGGGAAATGACATAAATTACTTTTTATTTAAGGTAAAAGTAAAAATGACACAAACATAATATGTTTTACAAAAAATTTTTTTACATGGGGTTATAAAGATCATATTTTTGATTATAAATATTCATTGGAAAGCTAAAACTATTTCCTACAACATAGTATTTTTTTTATAATTTTTAGACATTAAATAAATTAAATTACTTATGACATCATGATGATGCAACGATGACCTCATTATTTAACGATTTAAATAAAATGGAAAGATAATGAAAAATATAAACCCTACACATGGAAAAAACCGATTGGATGAGTGTATTTCGAAGCCTTATCACCTTATCCACGAATTATAGCAATGTGGGACCTTTTTAATCAGAAACTGTTTTTAAAATAAAGTAACTTATCTTTACTTTCCAAAAGTGGCCCTCCTCTCCTCTTATAAAAGGCCCCCACCTCTACCTCATTTCACACACTCCTCAAGCCTTTGGCTCGGCCAACCCCTGCCCATTTACTCTCTCCACATCCCTCTCCTCATCCTAGAGGATTCCCTTTGGGCATAATCCTTTCAAAGGATGCCTTTAGGCTAAAATCAAAAGGAGTTACACCTTTAAAGGTAATTCATTCTCTCATGTTCATTTGTTTTATTTTGCTTCTCCAACCCCCTAAACTCTATTTATTTACTTATTTTGTAACAAAACCAGTATATTCAATATAATAAGATGTTGTTATAATATTTATTTGAGCTACACTCTCACAAAACTACATCAAATGGTTAAAGAACATACGGTTTCCGTGGATGGAGAAATTCTGCCTCCCGAAACGATGATTGTTCAATACTCATTTAACACCTTCAAAGGTGGCCATTATGATGTCACTATTTTTATATATGATATATAATATGTTTATGTTTTCCTTAAGCTTATGTTTTTTTCATTTTGGGCATACCTTTATGGTTTCCATTATGGGTAAACACGATATATTCATTTTAGGAAGTGCGGACTACCGCCCCCTGAAAGTGATTTGATTCGTTAATACCATATGTGGGATGTGTAAAGGATAAAGTTAATGATATTATATATGTTATTATACTGGAATTATAATATAACCTTATATAATTATGAATCCATTCCAGAAAATACGAAATAGAAATGGAAGTAGCGTTCATGCGTACGTACGGCTTACCGTCTCCATGAATGGTGCATTTCATTTCTTACCTCTGAATGTGATGTAATATTATAAATACATGTATATTATGAATATATATGATATATATGTTATCTAAATCATTAATATCATTCTGGATATAACGAACCTTTGACCAAATTAACAACATGTAAGTGTAAGAAGTCTATTTTTGACTTAAGAACCAAATACCGACAAAATGAACATTATTAACTTAAATGATTACATTATGTTCATAACATGGTATAAAAGGTATAATGAACTTGAAAAAGGTTCATAAGCAAGTAGAAATTAACTCAAGTTTATTATTTAGGAGATTAAAGAACGGTCGGGTCAAGTCGGATACGAGGTATGGGACTTCGTCTCAATCTCCTTTCATTGAGGCATATTTTATTTTATACACAGCTTTCTTTTATACGGTGTATAAACCCCTTTGAATTTTACGTTTATTCAAAAGGAATCTTTTTTATATGAAGCGTTTAATAAATGACAAAAGGGAATGTTTTTGTCGTACGTATGCGGCGACAACGACTTCTCCGCCGTCGTGACCGTTATTTGAGTTTCGGCTTCCTCTACAAGCCATACCTTCTTTTTAAAAGAAAAATAAATACCATGTTTTACTTTTCTTTTATTTTGGTATTGAAAATGGTTTTCAAAATGTTTTTTGTGTTGTATTGATATCTTGTGATTGAAATGTGGAAATGTTATGTTTCCTTTATGCATGTTTTATGTGATACGATTATGTTATGGTTCTTGGGCATTATTATGAAGACGGGTGGTTCTGTGATAAACTAAGGGCAGGTGAGACCGATATAGCTCTCCAATGCATTGGGTAACGTGAAGGAGTGAAACGTTAAGGTTTCTCTGAAGAGATTTTAGGGAATATACTGTGATGGGTATTCCAAACGTAACCAAGAGGGTTACTCCCTACGTAAGAATGTTATGAATGCCTCAAGTTACCTTTATGTCTTATGATTTCTATGATTTATTCATTATTTGATGAGGTATGTTAAAGTGCTTATGTTTTATGGGTAAAGTATGATTTCATTATTATGTATATATGTACCCATGTTTCCTTTCCATGTTTTTATAACCCATACTGAGCTTTTTATGCTCATCCCAAGTTTTTTTGAAATGTTTTTCACCGGTCAAGGGAAAGGTACATGATATGATGATAGTGTCAAAGAAGTGTCAAGAAAGAATCCATGTTTATTTTAAATATGTTTCCATTGATGGGAATGAATAATACTATCTTTATGTAACCACTTTGTTTATATGTGGAATGTAATGCAAGTTTTATGATCTAATTCTCTAAAACTCTAAACCTGAAAAGATCCTCAACATGTAATCTTGAGATAACTCAAGATTATGTAAGGTTTAAGGCTGGGGCCTTATAATTTTAGTCACAGTTTCTCCTTACTTCATGGTGAAAAGATCTAGAAAATATTATTCATACTCCATCATACACTAGATTCATAATAAACAGTTTCATGATATTTTAACATTGAATGATGGATTACTTGAGTTCATTAGATCCTATTACATATATTTCATTTCTTTCTGGTGAATTCATGCATGATTCACTGCTTTATTTTTCCCAAAAAACTAAATTTTAATCAAACTTTTATATAAGTCTTATGATTTATGATATCTTATGAATTTTCCTGAATGAGTTAAATTTAAAATTCATATGGTGAAAATATTTATATGGAAATCTAAAAGACTTACACTATTATTGATTTTTCAATCTTCGACATACCTAAATCTTCTTCTTTTATTATAGTTATAGTGTAAAAATTTTCCAATGATCTTTACAACCTTCTTCTAATATTCAACCAAATCATACATCACTACCTTTATCTTATGAAGCATTAGTGTTAATTCATGTCAGTTCAAATCAATCTTGTGGCATGTGGTTAGTGAAATACATGAGGAACAATCGTGATATAAAATAGGTTACATAAGGACGATGATAGAAAAAATATCATATCGGTCTGATATCACACACCAATTAAATAATGAACAATTCATGTATACAATGAGTCCCACATTGACATATCACTAGGGGTGATACAAGTTTATTATCATGCATGGTCCTTAGTATTTTGAAAAATATATTAGCCCCCCTTTGCTCGACGGGTCTGCCGTGTCTCCTCATACGGTAGTTCTGCTCCTCTTTCTCTAGTTCTACCTTTTCCTTCCTTTGATGACCCATATAGGCTCTATGAATCCATCAATAGTAACTATTAATTTCCCAAATTTGAGCTTATCTAACCATCCCTATGATGGTTTGGCTACTCAGGTGTGCATCTAGCTCTGAGTTGGAATAATTTTTTCACTAAAATCCTATTGATTTACTTTGTAAAATAATATCTTGTAAAACCAAACACTCAATAACAATCTTCCAAACTTCCTCTAATATTTTTTTCTTAACTTATAAACTTCATCCAAGTTTCTTGAAAAATATTATATTCTCTAAACTTTTAAACAAAAGTATGGGACTTCAAAAAAACTTTCATCATAAAAATATATGATTAACTATTATAAATTATTAATGGGACTTAATAACTCCAAGAAAAACAAAAAAAAACATTTCTTTTAATGGATGAATATTTATAAATTTAATTTAAAGGTCTTCCTGTTTAATTTTTGTAGTGAAAAAAACTCAAAAACCAACTTCTAAGATGCGTATTAAACCGTTATACTAAGTGAAACCTTCTTGGGGAACACTACTTCTTCTCAACATTCTTAAGTTCCACTTAAAACTTCCATACTAATATTTATCAATATATTTAAATTAAACTATATTGATAATTTAATATCATTTAAATTCCATGTTTATTGAAAATAGATACAATAAAAACATAAAGTAGGCTAAAAAAAATGGCTGTGGATAGGATTTTTGGACGATTCTCGCATGTTGGAGGATGCTTGATTTGAGTTTTGATCATCATTTTGTGTAGTAATAGTTGAATAGTCCTCTGATGTATGGAATTTGAGACTTATCATTATTTAATTATTTAATTAATTTATATTAATCATTATTTTTCTTTCCTTAGGTGGATGGAATAATTAACCTAATGAAGATAATTAACTAGACTAAAGGACTTGATGGGTTAAAAGGGTGATTCTCCTTAAATTTTTTTATGTTTCATGACATTTATTATAAGTTGATTATTTTTAATTGATATTGTTATTAATAAATTAATCATTTTTACTATGATATCCTTTTTTTAGTGATTAGAATGTTGAAAAAACCTTACATACTTCACTAATTACTTTAAGATGATAATGAACTATTATCATGGAAATATGGAATTATGGTGACATTGTTTATGCTTACAATGCTTAACTAATATGGAAGAATTAATGATAAGAGGTTATTCCATGTGACTTGTTTCTATGTTTTATATTATTGTCAACTATTTCTAAAGTCAATATTATTGTGGTTAGAATGGTATTGGTTAGTTATGGTGTCTATTTGGGATGATGAGGTGTGGTTGTAACAGTAGTGGGAGAGCTGATGACGGAGGCAGGGCTGCGCTACATCTCTCTCGAGTTGTCAGGGGCCATGAAATATGAGGCAATGAGCCTCGTGTCAGTCCCTCACCCCTCAGAGGGGGAGGGTCCTCTGTTGCACCCCCATGGAGGTCGACCCACCCCATTCATCCCCTTCTCAAACCCAGACTGCATACTATTCTTTACTCAGATTCTGATTAGCCCGAAGGTTCCAAAATGCTTCATAGGTCATCCGCTTCTACCAATCTCAAATTGGGAATTCACTGAGGCATCCTCCTTACTAAACCCAGCCTTGATTGTGAAATTAAAATGACGATGGTTGTCACTGAACTCCTTCGACCGTCTGATTTTCAAATCATGGGGTTTACTAGAGTGAGCTATAATGGGACTTCTTGACCCCATACATATCATGATTCAGTTCGACTCTAAAGAAGATTTGATACTCGCTTGGTCTAGCACACCTCGGTCCTATGATGGTGATCATTTACTCCTCTTCAAGTGGTCCAATAAATTTCATATGAACCATGATCCTATAAATCTGGTGATTTGGTAAGTTTTATAGAGCTTCCTATTCTATTTCAAAATCCCTCTATTATCCGTCTGCTTGAAAAATTGGTTTGGAATTTCCTTTATTCTAATAATCGCACCCATGAGATGTGCCACCTGATCTCCCCGAGGGTGTGTGTTGAAGTTAATGTTTCAAATCCCACTGTTGAATCATTCTGGATAGCTGTGGGAGAAGAGTTTAGATATAACCAGACCATCACATTTAAATCATGGTGTGATTAATATCCTTTGCAAGAGGCTAGTACATAGTATGACGATCTTTAGGATAAGGGTGAGGCAACTGGGAGAGGGTTTGGAGGATCAGGTGGATTGCACCCTGGTTGGTTCTCTCAGTGAAGATAATAAGCTGTTGGATTCATCAGGTGTAGGGCCTGCAGATGTCTGTGCTATCTCTAGACAAGGGAATGACAAGGCTGAGGAGTTCTTAGGTGATGTAAGGATGAAAAGACCTGCTAAGTCTTTACCTCCTGAACCCAGTGTAGTGGGAATCTTTAATAGACTGCAGAAAGATTTGGCTAGACCTCCTGGTAATAATTTAGTATCAGGGGAGCCTAGTCCAGTAAAGCGATTGAAGAAATTCTGGATTTACTCACTACAAATACTCAGGCTCTAGGGGAAGCTGTTGGAGCTGGTGGAAAAAATTCAAGGGTTTGGGTGAGCCAGAAGCCTAGAACATATGCCATGGAATTATGTGCTAATGGAAGTAAAATCTCTGACACGGTGATTCATTCTACTAGTGAGAGTCAGTCTAGGGAGGGTTAGGTGTGGGAGCAGAATTCACAAGGAGGAAGCATGTTATTGAAGAAAACATAGGAAACCAACTCGAGGACTTTGTCCTGTCTCAACTTGAACAATATATTTGAGAGCTTGATCAATGAGGGAGAGTTTTAAGGTATTTCCATGTGCTCATATGAGTCTGAGTTTGATGAAGATGGTCTACCTTCTGATGAAAACAGTTTGGGAGGGGTTAGAAAAGTCTTGCACAACCAAATAAGGAAGAAAGGGAATAAAGAAAACAAGGACCCGGGGAGCTACATTGTTTCCAGGAATCCAAAATCTAAGGGGAACAAAGATTAATCCTTCATTTTTCAACTGATGGGAACCCGGTTGGACAAAAAATAAGGGAAAACCAAAGATCCTGAGATCCAGCCAGTGGTGAGAGAGGAGGGTCATCTTGTTGAGGTAACCGAGTCTCAAGAGAAAGTTGTTGGAACATCCAATGTAGAGGACCATCATGAGGAGGATGTCTGTGGAAGATGATGCTTCTTTCCCTAGAATAAGGTGTAAAGCAGGTTCAAGTGACGACTTGTATTTCCTGAAGGTCATGGAGTTGGGGAAGCAGATGAAACTACTCATGCATTCAAGGGAAGAAATGAAAGAGGTTTTTTTGGAGATCAAGGCTTCGAGGGGAGACAATGAACAAATTATGGGAATGTTAACCCAAGTGTAAGTTACTAGAGAGAAATATGAGTGGATGGATAAGAAAGACCACATCTTGGTTAGGGGCTTCAATATGGAGAAGATCAACAAATATGAGTACATGAAAGCTTGGAACTATCTAGCAAGAAATTTTGAAGAAATACTTGAGGTCGATCCAGACTTCTAGGTTAGTTCCTTTCCCTAGAAACTATTTAGGGAATGATATTATCATTGCCTTATACTTTAATTTAATAAGTATGTTGTTTCCTTTGAAGCTTGATCTGTTTTTAATCTGTGAGGGTTCTCACTTTCCCCTTAAAAGTGTTGAGAAAATAAAAATGTTATGTTGGAGGGAAGTAGTGGAGGATGGGATACTAGGTGATTATTATAGTAGTTTAATGGATAATAATATGTAAAGAGAATTAATATGGAATTGTTTTGTGGATATTGTCATGGGATAGTATAGTGGTTGACATGGTATCATGAGGGTTTTATGTGTTCTGTGTTCTAGTTTCCCAGTAACATCATTTGATGCTAAATTTGATGAGCTAAGGATAAAATAAACAAAATTAGAATGGGTTGATGTGTTAATAAGGTAATAGAAATATTAATTGTTGACATGAAAAATAATATTTATTAAGTGGGATATTGAAATGAAATATGTGAAGGACATAATAAATTGAATCTAATGATTAATGTGTGGTTTGATATTAAATATATCTAAATTAATTTAATGTAGATGATAAAAAAAATCTAGAATTTAATAATGATGATATTAAATGAGAAATTAATTATATATTTTGTAGTTATTCAGTGTGGTTGGGTATGCTTGTTTAGTAGTGTGGTAACAACTGTTGGTGTGATGAAGTTGGTATAATGTGGTTTAAGCAATCTATAATAACAAATGGATATCTATTTGTGAGTTAACCCTTAGGTTGAGATTGTGTGGATTATTATATCATTTTTATTTTCTTATTATTTTATACACACCACTACTTGAGTTGAGTAACTTTACCAATTTACATATAAGGACATGGGTTTCGAGTGTCTTTAACAATATCCAGGATACAGTGGGAATAGATGGATGAATGTTTCCTCTTACCTTCTTTTCATTTAGATGTAGTACAAGTTGTGTTGGATCAAGGCTAGTATATATAAATATAGGATTTAAGTACTTGAGGTTATAATATATATACCATCCAATATGGTTCTGTGGTAATGATGTTGATACATGGTGGGGATGTGCATGGTGGGAGGAGGGAACAAGGTAAATTCTCATTATGTTCAAGTTACTCTATTGTGGTGTGGTTTTGATATGTTGTATGATGTGGCTATGTGGTATGTGGTGATGATGATTATGGGTTTATGGTTGTGATGTTGTATGAGATTATGAAAATATGTTGATATAGAAGGAAACAAAGAACAAGGTGTATGTGACCGAGGCATGAAAGAGACTAGATCAGTGCTGAAGTTTTTATGAGGTAACTTTATGATATATATTATTTTAGTATTATGTTACTAAATCTCAAATGTGGGTTTGGCGAGTGAGCTTCAGTGAGGTTACTTGTAGTTGACCTGATATAGATAATGTGCTAGTTCTTCTATTTATTCATTGATGAATTAATATGATTATTTTAGATTTTTGTGAGAGGTTTTGGGTATAATCTTATTGAGTATACATTAATTCCTACTCATTTCTATAAATATATGTATTTTTCATATTTTTAGAAGGGATTTGGTGACCTAGAAACGATGGATATGCACTAAAAAAGAGATAAATCATATTGTATGATTTATCCATATCATATGGCATGATATTCATTTTATGAATATTATAGAAAATAATATAGTGATATCATTAAAGGCTTATACTTCCTTTATTGTATTATATGATTTATCTAGTGATATTTGATATCAGGTGAATGGTTTCTACACACCCTCCAAATGGTTTTCCTTTAGTTAAAACTCAATGATATGGATTATTAATGGATTATTAAATGATATATAATTCTTTAAGTGTTCAATTGATCATATATATAAAAATAAATTCATGTTATGTAATGTATGGTGGTTTCCAAAAAGGGGAAACTAACCCTTGACCACCCTCATTGATTGAGGGAGAATTATAAAATAGAATGAACCATTCTATTTATGACATGGTTAGGATGATCTAACTAGCTGAATCCAAAGCTCTTTATTTTCTCATATTCTCCATTTTTCTTCAAGGAGAAAGTTCTATCACACCTTTGGAGTTTGATGGATCCTCTCGTAACATATAAGGATTCCAGTGGCTAGTGTGAAGGATTTATAAGGATCAGTTAACACTTAGTCAATGCGGCAAAAAATAATTAGAAACTATAAATCCTAATATCTACCATAGATGAAACCTGAAATCATTTATTGTGGTTAATAAAGATCACTAAGGATCAATTAAATGAATCCTCTCTCTATGGTTTATCCACCAGTCAACTTGAATCACCCATTAAATGGGAAGGATCCTCCTCTATTATCAAAGCATGTTTTTTCATCTAAAAGTAAATAGACAAGGTGGGTAAACTTCATGTAGAGTTATAAGGGGCACATTTATGCTTATACAACCACAATCTCATGGTGATTTACTCCAAATATATCCCACTAGGTATCACATAGTTAATACAACATTTACTCATGAATTAAAAAACACATGATTAAATATTCATTCATTTATTCATTCATCACATGAATGCATGTCTATCTTTATAATAATTTAATCATATGAAATGTATAATGCTAGATGAAATATAATCATTAACTTTTATTAATCTAATTCCATGGATAATCGTAAATATCAATATAAATCATATATTATGATTCAATTATTTATGATATTCTCAATCATACATTACAATTGTTGAAGGTAATGGAATTTTATCCAATAACATGCTTTATAATATTCCCATATAATCTCTTATGATATGTACAAAATGAATCACATGTATAATATGTTTAGGGAATATTCCCTTCAATATTCTACCTACACTAACACCTTAAAAAATTTGTTCCATTTCACCTTATATTGTATCATATACAATAACTTTTCAAACTATATCCAAAATTCCTTTTGAATATATTCAAAAAACTTTTGGAAAGATATCATCAATTTCAATTTATATGAAATAATATGAAATACCTTATGAATACACATTAAAAATTCATTTTAAATAAATGGTAAATAATTTTTAGAGTATCTATCTAAGTTAAAATCAATCCCCATTTAGTAAACCATAATGCATGAACCCATAGGACTTATAGTGTTGAAAAAAATTTGAATTCATGAATTCATAAAGTAAGAAAAGTGAGGACTCTAGAAAATCATCAATTCTACTCAAGATACAAAGGGATTTAGCATAATATCAATCAAAAAAAGTATCTATATACATGTGTCCGACACCTATATTAAATAAAACAATGAATTTTCATATGATCCCTTTTTCTAAGACATTGAATAACCATACGACATAAAGTATGAAAATACCATATATCTACTAATATATTCTCAATTCTCTAAGTATAGATTGACCAAGTTGATGAATAAATCACATGTAATTCACCTTTATAAATGAGAACATAACACACCCCTCACCCAATACATAATAACATCATATTTATTATCTAGGTATGACCATACTATTCCTTAATCTATATCAATCAAGGGCCCGGATTTCATACTCATCATTCGAGAGGAAAAATACCATATTGGTTAATATCCAATTAATAAAATGATCAATAACACACCCAAACCACTCCTTGAATATCTAATCCTCAAGGATTTCATAATAAATGTATCAAATTATGAAGGTTCTCATGCTAGGAATATCTCCAACCACTTTTATTAGGGCCTCTAAATATGAACCATTCACCCCTATTATACCAAATACATAGTGTATAACACTCTATGTGGTATACTTGATGGGTTATTCAGTGCATAAAACCCTTTTTATACCTCATGATCATAGTATCTATCTTGATACAAGAATCCTACTCATGCTAACCTTAAAATTTCATCTCAACATTAATTATGGAATACCCAAAGTCATACAATAAGAGGTAAATTATCATTTCATTTCATGATATCTATCTATTTATATACATACAACCAATGTGAAATAATGATAAAATATATATTTACTTTTATACAATATTATACAATTCATATTCTTAAACTCTACCAAGAATATTAAAAAAACTAACATAAGTTCTTGTATAACATATCACATATGCTATATTTATAGACCAACCTTATGTTTTCTAGGTTTTTAGTGTTTTATTAAACTCATTACATCTCTATATAATTTCTACTACATAAATATGTGACTATATGTAAAAATATTACCACTAAAATATTTTAATAAGTAAGATCTATGAAGTAAGATAGTTTGAATAATGGTGAGACTTAGGGAATCATATTCCTAAAATTCAACTCCTTGATGATAATATTGAAACTTCTTATTTTCATGACATCCAATGTTATAGTGTTAATAACTTATCATGTCTATATATAACTCTTTATAAGTATATCATCACCATTATTCTTGGACCTCTTTTAATCATTTACCTTGAAATAATTTTTTTAACAAAAATATAACTCCTTACATTTTACATTACCAACACACCCTAAAATTATTTACAATAAAGTGATATCCATTTTATATTTTGACTGGTATAATCATTTATTTGTGAATTTTTAACTTTTCATATTCTAAAAAAACTCCCACTATCCTCTTAGATACTATATTATTTTCATAATATCATACTAAGATACACATATTCCTTTATGTTATAAAATAAAACATATTTTATCTTAGTGGGAATATTTTACAAATAAACAATTGTATTGATATATCATATGATATTATATTTGTTTATATCATTAATAAAGTTATAGAATTTGATGAATCATAAACCATGTGTATTAAAACAATTATCTTTGTAACATCCCGACCTGACTCACTATGGATAGTAACTGGACAAAACTTCAATGTGACCTCAAGAAAGTCCTTTCATATGCACAAGGTTTCCGACTAACTGTTATGGTCTAAAGTGGTATGATGAGGATAATATACCCCCATATAAGATTGAGAAATAACAATAAAAATAACTAAATAACAGAGTATGTTCGAAATATAAATACACAAGAAGACACTATAACAATATGAAATGCATCACACAAAATTAAACAGTAATGATCACATATAAAGCTAAGACACTAAGGATCTATAAATACTTCATTATAGTATCATGTCCAAACTAATATATCTTACCAGATCATGCAATACTAAGACTCAACCAAATATGAACCTGCAGCCAAGTAAGAACTACTCAGATAACCAAGTACCATGGCTTCTTGAGATGGTTTTGAGTACATAACTCGGTAGGGAACCACAAAAGTGGTCTTAAACCATGCTAGAAATGTAGTGATATGTGCATGTGATGTGTTTAGAATAAATAAATAAACTACTAAAAAATAAATAAACCATCCACAAAACCTACTTTGAGAAGTACTAGAATTTCTTCTAGCACATCATAAAGACTGTTCCATCCATAATATAATAGCTACACTAAGTTAATATACACATAAATCAGTAAAATACTAATAACCATAATTGACCATCCGTTCTATGACCTTAATCGACAATATGTACTTCGGTCAGTGCCGAAGTGTCTCTGAACAAAAGAATCAACTTAGGGGGACCTATTTCCATACTATGGGGATCCCACACTCACACATCCATTGTGATAAGAATCATACCATATGATGTCACCAGAAACCCATCATCCTCAATGCCTTATGTAGAAACCCACATTAGTTACTAGGTATTCCTTACTATTAGTTTGATTTTTGATTCATAGGAGTAAGAGATCCAATGTAATCGCATAGATCCATGCATGAATGATTCCTAGGAGATATAAAAAATTAGATGAAATACCCTCTTGGATTATATAGTCAATCATATGAGAATCCAAGCTCACATATCCTTAGCTAATCCATCATAGGTAAATCCACACAATCCTAGGGGATATCCTTGGCATCAATCAAGGGGATGTAACTATCACCATAAGGATTTAAAACATCCATTCTTGAGGATACACACCCACCTAATAACTCATACCTCAAATAAAATACCAAAGGTTACAGGAATTCACTAAGGTCTAACAGTATCATCATTAAAATCCTTAGCACTCAAATAATTCATAATTGTATCATTGTTTCAAATGAATCCTAATAATCCCATTAATTACCGCAAAAACACCATCATATAGGATCTGATGATGGATACTAGGAACCACCTCTATGTATCCACAACTACATTAAACATAAGCACTGGATGATAATCAGACTTGGAATTGGCCCCCATAATACAATGAGATCATATTCCAGACATTTTGGTCAACTTAGGGTCTCATCCATTTTAACAGGTGATTCTCAGACATCCTTTCCAATCACAAAAAATCCAGATCCCAAGATAAATTCACAAGAATCATAGGCAATCACATATCATAAACAAATAAAAAAATAAAAAAATAAAAAGAGATAGGATAATGGTTAATACCACAACCATCATCTCATCCCCACTAGGATTATATATTAGTTTAGGCTCTAGGGTGACACCAAAAACAATCTCTACCAATATCCATATGAACCTACTAAGGGATAGTCTATTTATGAGGCACCCATCTAGGGTCCCCTAGGTCACAATATAGTAGATTCACCCTATGTAGGTTCCTAGATCTAAAAAACCCAATCCTAGTCCAATTTCAACCACTTAGAGGTCATCCCATTCCTTAAAATCCTTATAATAATCTGATGGCCACATAGGCATCAGGGGTAAGTGACATGCCTGTGCGGCGTCGTTATTTACCAATGGATCAAATCAAAATAAAAGTTTATAAAAATCAAACTATGCTAATAAATTAATTTAAATTTATATAGAATTAGGTCAAGATCGATTAGTATAGAGGGTGGAATTAGTTTAATTAGGTTTTTAAATGAAAATGATTTGATTGATTGATTAAAGAAATAGGAAAGGATCAGATTGGGGTTTTGGAATGATTTCGAGAAACCAAAAATTTAAAGTGAAGAAGATTTATTGATTGGTTTGAAAATAGTTTTGAAAAGCATGCCAAGGTTTTGTTATTTTATCACTTGGGTGTAATTAGACTTTATAATTTTTTTATTATTCCATGTTTGGTGTTAGATTTGAGATGAGGGAGATCTAATGGTCATGGTATCCCCTCTTTGATGTAGTTATCCTCTATTTCCCTTTGTCCTATAATTTAGGTTTTCATCAAATAAAGTTTTTCTCGATACAATGATTAAACCTGATTTCCCTAAATTTTAAAATGGTTATACCTTATTTAGGTTTTTTAGTTGCACAATTTTAATGGACCTTTTAGATTTAATTATAAATGGTCATGACAAAAGGAAAGTAAAGGGATAGAAATTTGAAGATTAAATTACGGTAAATGAAATACATGAATAGAATAAAAATAAATCAATAAAATGACACATTCCCCCTTATATTACATAACCCTAGAACAAGGTGGGTTTACCCCTTAATCTTAGTGATGAAAGGATATGAGTGAAGGTGACAATAAAATGAATTCATAATGAAAACAGAGATGAACATGGGAAGGACCCTACATAATGAAGCTTCTCCATCCAAGATTTGGTCTTTGGGTTATCCTCAGAGGAGAAGGATGGACCTCCATTTATAGGCTCTATATGGTCTCATTTAATAATGAATATCATTAAGGATTGGTCCAAAAGTGGTCTGGGGTGGGTCCTAGGTCTTAAATTATTTTAAAAAATAAAGATACCTCAAATATGGAGAGTTAAATCCCATCCCAACATTTTACATGATGTGTAAAGTTTACATGATGTGTAACTCTTTCACCACATGTACCAAAATCACAAATTTTGGCTTTCTAGGCACACTAAAAAAGTTTCACAACATGGCATACACATTTCACGCTGTGAAACATGTCTTTATCACTTTATAAATATTTATTTTTTCACTTCAAGACATGTATTTATTTCATGACTTGCACCGGTACATGATGTGTAATAATTACATGATGTGTAATGTAAGTTTTCCACTCTAAAATAATCATTTTTAATTTTTTTACTTTTTATGTTCCTTGTAAGTGCTCCATGATCACTCTAAAAAATCTAACGTCATGCCATGAGTGAAGCGAAGCGGTGTGAAGTGTCTTTTTGATACATTTACAATTTTCTTTTGTATCTTTCCATAAACCACTAAATGAGTTAAACCATTAAAAAATTAGAAAAAATAATCATTAAATTTTTAAAATCAATATATTAAAATACTATAAAGCACATGCATAAAATACAGATATCATTAAGACACTCTGGTGATAGTCTCGAGAGATGGCTCAATGCCTCTCTCTATATCCAAGGTCACTCTAGGATGGTCCACTCATCCAACCCATATCTAAACTTCTAAAGTTTAGACCACCTAGAGTAAAAATATCAAAAGAGAAAGGATCACTTTCACCTTTCTCTTTTCAATGATCTCATCAGCTGTTAGGTATGTCATGGGTCCTCCTAGGGCTAATTGAGCCAGTCATCAAGGGAGAACTCACATCTATTCATTAGCCCATATAAAGGATCATACACAAGGGACACTATGTCATGTACATTACAATTTTAAATCAAGTTGTACCCCTAAAATGGGTCTAGGTATCATGGCCAAATAAAATAATTATCCTAGTCTTGACCATCGATGGTTTAGGCATTAAAATAGTACACATGGTCCTCAGTGGCCCCGAGAACTTTACTTGTTCCAAGATATTTAATTTTAAATTAAATAAAAAACTTTAATTATTCAAAAAATTAAATTAAATAGGATTATTCCTTTAGTGGTGTGAATTCACATCCCATTCACCATAAAAAATGAATAAATTACATCGGAAAAGTTCCAAAGACTACCTACTAATTCATGAAGTTTTAGAATTTTAATTCATATCACAAAAACTTACTTCCCAACCTCACAGACACTCACCTTAGTCCATATTTTCACCACATATATTCCTGAGCACCTACCTCACACCAAGGAAACATAATTGATTAATTACAATCAATTATTATTAATTAAGCTATCAATTACAATTAGAAATAAATTCTAAGTTTTCACTGGGCATTAGATGCTCACCAAAATGATAATCACACACATGGAAGTTCCAGGCTGTGCCCCCCGACACCAAAAAAGTAAAAATCCCAATAAAGAAAAACAAAAAATACTCTTTAAAATTATTTTAAAATATAAAACTTAATAAATTCAGTATCATGATATAGCTTCATCGAATCAACCAAAGGCAACACCCGAGTGTCATATCAGGGCATCCTCTATAAAGGCAGATGGAAATACCCATCAAACTTGGGTGATTACACCATGATATGGTGAAATATTAAGTGCCTAGTGGATCATGAAGGTGCACTAAGAGCGGGGGGGAGGGGGGGTGAGTGAATCATTGTAATTTTTTCCTAATTTTCTTTTATTCACTTTTACCCCTTTTCTAATTTGAACCACTGTACTTGATAGAGTGAATATATCTTCCCTATTTATAATAACAATTATACTATATGTAAGATAGAAAGTAAATGAAGCATATCACACATTATGTTTAAAAGCTTTCCCTGATGTGGGTGACTATGTCATTACTATGTTTGGAATGATCCAAGACACAAATTATCCAATAAAATCAATTACCAATTACAAGTGGGCTGGTTAAGTATCACCCTGAAACCATGGTGGGTAGGTATGAACCACTTCCAAAATTATACTGGTATTCCACCCATTTTCTTTTTATTGGAATCAAAATAGTTTTATTTATACTATAATTCCACTATTGTTTCAAAATCACAACACTAAAACAATGATAAGGATAAGAAAAAATTCAATATTACACCAAAACACATGTTTGATTTTCCTCTTCGATCCACTGGAATAAAAAAAAATAAACTTTATCACTTTAAATAAAAGTATTTGACTTCCAATAAATGTAATCAATAAAACTTTATACAAGTTGGATTAGTATTCTCTTCTAAATAAGTGTAATATATCACTTCCAATTCATCTCACTATAATATTAGAATGAATAACTGATGATTTATTAATACACTACAAGTTCTCTTCTTTCTCACTTTATTAAAATATATCACTTCATCTAAAAAAATACTACTAATAGTATTTTTAATTACTAAACACATGTACATGGTGTGTCATTTATGCATGTATGATGAAAATTATATTTTCACAGAAATATTATTTCATGATTAGAATACCCATCACTCCTTCATGCATGTACATTATCATATGCATGTATTATTTAATGTGAATACAAATACACACACCACCTATACTTACCTTGACTGTAGTGATTTAATTCACATGATTGTTTCATATAACATGCACATCATTGGGAAAACCATAAATCATATGAATCTCCTCTTCACTATTTATTTGAATAATATACTTCAAACACACTTCTTATTTTTTGAGAATAACATACTTCAAACACACCGTATATATATGTTTATTAATGAATGAGAATGAAAATATGTAGTAGAAGAATGCATAGATTTTTCATGACCTTATCAGAGTAACACTATACATGGTTTTATCAAATACCACCTTCACATAACCCCAATGAATGTTGGTTATTTATTTCACATGAGGTTGTATTAACTTATCACACTTATAAGTTTAAGGCTTTGCAAAAGTGTATCACAATATTAGAGTGTCTTTACAAAAGTATGCACAAGAACTGGTTCTATATGTTCTTCATGAAAAAAATAATAATAGTGCATATGAATATTGCTTTATCTCAAGTTATTTACAAAAACATTTATTTTTGAAGCACTAAGGGTGTTCTATGAACATGTCGAGTTCTCACGAGTTATCTTCAACTTAAAAAAACCAGTGGCAACATGGAGACTATTCTCCTCATGAAGGTAGAGAACTTTTGAGACTTTATTTTTTTCATGAATCTCTAAAAATTATCATTAGGTTCATACTAAAAATGATCACACATTAGGGTATTTATAGAAAACATTTCAATGACTCAACTTGTGCACAACGAATTACTTCAAGCACACCACCTCAGCTTTGGAACACTGAGAATTATCATCTTCATAAAACCATATTTTATACAAACAATATATCCTTGATTTTTTCATAGAAAATTCATACAGAAAACATTTCCTAATGATTAAATCATGTTATAAATATCAGGATGATGAAATGGTTCTTGGAAGACTCAACTCAATCAAACAGATGATGCTGTATGTAGAAATACTGATGAGTAAAACTCCTAGCAAAGGTAGAAGGTAAAAGATAGAAGACAACCGCAACCTCAATCAGTTGGATCTGGATGATCAAATTGGATGTTCTTAGTTATTTCCAAACCATTAAATGAGTATGAAAAGTACAATGAAATTGGAATCCCACACCAATTTGAACTACACTCTGTGCTCCCTTTATAATATAAGTGCCGTATAGATAGGCCAAAAATAGTTATCGATTAGCTTCTGAATAATCACTAGTACACTAATATGATAATTTTTTACCCCATATGGAAGCTCGCTTCTACTACCTTATGCCTAAATTTAGTCCCACCTATGAATTCCCTAGGCCATGATGCTGGTTGGCTTACTTTGGTTGATCATAGTGACCACTTAAGTAGTGGCGCACATGGATACCATTACATTCATAGTTAAATTAAAATATTTTTTAGTGGAGTCCCAACATAAGTGTTAGCTAAATCATAGACCATTCTATGACAACCCACTCCAAAACTCAAATGGTGTAGAAAATGTGTCATCTTCACATAATCAATACATGCCTTTGAATTTTAGATTAGTTCCACAATCATCATATTTTATGTTTCATTATTTGAAGAAAATATTTCAATAAAAATAACCTTTAAAACTTATGAATAATTATATAGAATAATTTAATGGTAGAACTCCAACCTTCAGTCACTGTCACATTGAATTTTATTATGAAAACCCATTGACAACAATTACAACACAAATATTACTTCAATCAATTTGGGTTCTTTAATATCCCACTTTGGATTTGTTTTTAATACCCATTTCACTTCCAAAGTTATTGTTTTATTATTCCCCTTACTTGAAAATAAAAACAAATATATAAGTATGAGAAATAATTCAAATAATATCATTATGTAACAACTAAAATTTTCTTCTTATCTCCTTCAATATCCTCATTTCATAAGATATTCCAATTAATTGAAATTCAAATTAGTCTGCTTGAGAGAGGGAAAACACCACCTTTATAAATGAAATGAGTCATTAATTAATTAGCTCCAATTATACATGGGATAACCTAGTGTATAAAAGAAGAGTGATCAATTTAGACAAAAATTATGTTAGTATTTATTTCATAATGCGATTCCAATACTAAAAACTTATTTCATGGGTTGTTCAAAATATATTTAACTAATCTCCTACATTTATCTCTAAAAAAATATTAAAAACATTCAAATGTGAGAATGTACTTCCCCTTTAACAATTCATTTTATTTTTGTCATAAATTTATTAGTTTCTCCCCTTCTTATTTAAAATTATCATTCATATAAAGATAAGAGAACATACCTCTTTAATGACAAGATTTAATTTCTAGAATTTAAATCATCAGATAAATCTCATACTATAACTTAAAATATATAGTGATAGTAGTTGAAATATTCAATAATGGTATTTTTTTTATCTTTTTTCCCCCAGGGAATTGAGCTTAATCCATCTTCTTTCTCATGATTGGATTTATTCAAGAATGAACTCCAAGAAATTTTTTAACACCAGCTGAAATAGTGAACTCCAATGATGGATAAATTTTTGGATGTTATATAACGTTTTCAAAACACTCATATCATCAAGAATCCCCTAAATATATTCCTTACCTCCATTTATAGAAGAAAAAACACAAAATATAAATTTGAATAAGGTAGTTATTCAATTATTTTTAGTTAGAGCAGCTGGGATGAGATTTATTTCTCAACCTAGAGACTCCCTTTCAATTTGCTACAGATTTATGAAATCACATCATGCTTGGTAATTATTTGAATTTATAAATTTTATCATTTAATGATATATTGGTCTTCTTAATTTCATCATATTTCTTCTTAGATGGAATAGGCTTCTTCTCATTTTCAAGTAGTTCACTTTCATTCTTCTATTCTGGTTCAAACTTCTTATCCAATTCCAAATGCTCCAAGCATATAACTAAGTATTATTTTGGTACATTCTTAGAATTATTATTTTGTATAGACTAATTATTCACAGTATCATTTTTAATATAAGAAGCCACTGGTGATTTTATTTTGTTCTTAAATAGTTATATCTGTTTAGGCAACCATGTCATGCATTTGTCAACAATATGACCCGATTTTCTTCACCTTCTATAAAAATATTCAGAAATCACAGGGTTATCCATTTTAGACAACCACTCTTGAAATTAGAATTTTTCATCATTTTTTTCATGCATAAAATCAAACCTTTTATTTTTTTATGAGATTAATTTATTTTTTTGATTTATCAGGTTTCTATTATAATTGATATTTTTTACATGTTTGAAAAGTTCCAGTATATGACCTCTTCTTCCATAGTAGAAGCACATTTTATTTTGTGTGAAATTTATTTCATCATTCTTCTTGGGTGTATCTTAATTCACAGTTTTCTTAACTATATTCTCTTTCTTATACCCAAGGAAGAATTTTCTACTTTTTTTATTTGCCTCTATATTTTTTGTGATCTTATATTCATATCAGTATATTCATAGTGCATAGTTGGTACATTCCATAACTCATTATAATTGTGATAAATTCTATTGAAATAATCACTTAAGTATTCAAGACACTAAAATCTATTATTGATAGACAGATTCTTCTTTATTTGTGTATTATTCTTCAATTCACCCGGATTTATCTTCACATTAGATTTACTCCCCCCTAATATTGTACTTTTTTTAATTATCTTGCACTAACAAATAATTACAACAGTCAATGACCTGATACCCAAATTTCAAAAAACACCAACAATAGCCAACAAATATTAATTTCTTCTTCTTTGATACAATTTGGATAACTTTGGAATCTTGTTGTTTTTGGATAATATGGTTCTTCATCTGATCTGTTTATATGAAAAAAGAATTCGTGTTCTTCTTCATATCCACATTTGAATATACAGTGGATTTTTCATCAGTATTCTTTACACATAATTGACTAGAATTTTTTTGGAACCTATACTTATAGATAAAACAATATTAGTAATAACATAAACTTATGGAATAATGGTTTTCTATTTCAATGAGATTGAAACATATTTGTCTTTATATAATCTTAAGCTCTTATTACCACTTCTAGGAGTATTGTTGAAAGTAATAATCTTTTCATAATTACTCTTGGAATCCTTTTTGATCTCATCATTTTGTGAATATTCATCTTGTGTGTTCTAACAATTTTTTTAATTGACCTCCAACTCAAGATATTTCATATTTAGAGAGTTCTTATGGTCTTTAAGATATTTAAACATATCTTAACATTATTTCTAGGAAGTATTTAGTTGAATTTCTTCAGATTTTTAAAATTTAATTCCATTATAAGTTACTTCATGCTAAGGAAATTTTTCTCATCCTCAGCAACTTTCATTTTGTATTCCCATTGAATCTTAATTTTTGAACATGATCATCATGAATTTGTTTATCCTTCAGTAAATAATTATTCAAATCTTTAATTCTCTTTGTCCTAATGCCTAGCTGAGATACTTTAACATTCATAGATATATTTGTTAGTTTCTCCAATGCATGGATCACTTATATATTAACCTTTTTAATTACATATTTATCAAAAATAGTCATTTGTAATTCATCTTCATCCAAAGTGAATATTTAATTGAAATGTAATACAAACTACTTTATGGATTATTCAATTGGAATGAATGTATCATCCTTGTATTTTATTTCCAAATGAGAGTGATTAATAATCATGGTAAATTTATGAGATTACTCAAGTATATGAATTATCTCAATAAGAAACCTCTCAATTACTTATTTCACTCACACATTTATTTTCAATTCTTCTTCAACATAGGAGAAATGTTCATTTCTAAGTGATATAGATTATTCTTTGGCATTAATAAGTTATGTGAGAAGTTTTCATCTTTTAAAATTATTTTCCAAGGATTTCTCCATATCCTCAGGTTCCTCTTAAAGCTATGATTTTTCATTATATAGTCCTTTGATGAAAGAAAATATATTGGTGAAAACTTCCATAGGAACTTTCTATAGATAATATTTTACTTATAAATAAAAATCACTAGGTGATTCAATATACTCTTCTTTATCAGTACTTGAACTGGACTTGTAAAAAGGATCTTTATCATCCGATTTAATAGATATTGTAGATAGACTACCACTCTAACTATATTCAATTTTTGGTGTACTGTATTTTTTCATCAAATTCATTCTCATTTTTATTGCCTCGTTATTCTATCTTTTCTTCAAGGTTTTTGTATAAACCTCCTTATTGACACTAATAGATATAGGAACTGAATTTTACATCTAATAAAAATCTATTAGTTATTTTAATTCAAATATTCATTTCATATATGTTTGATAAAAACAATTGGGACAATAAGGTAGATCTAATAAGAGCTGAAACATTTTCTATCGTACTAATTGAAGTGCCCAGTGAATAATATAGGTACACTGATGGGGGGGGGGATCGAATCAATGTACACAAATTTTACTAATTTTATTTTATTCAATTTTACCCCTTTTCTAATTCAAACCTATACACTTGTTAGAGTGAATTGATATTCCCTATTTACAAGCACAATTATACTATATGAAAGATATAAAGTAAATGAAGCACAAAACACAATATTTTTACAAGGTTCACCCCCAATGTGGGTGAATATGTCCTTTCTGTGCTCAAGATGATATGAGAAACCAATTCTCCACTAAAATAAATTACCAATTACAAGTGTGTTGGTCAAGTATCACCTTGAAACCATGGTGGGTAGGTATGAACCACTTCCCAAATTATACTGGTATCCCACTAGTGTTATTTGTACTAGCATCCCACTGGTTTTATTTATACAATAATTCCAATAGTGTTTCACAAAAACGACACTAACACAGTAATAAATATAAAAAGAACATCAAGTCCCCACTACAACACAAAACTGATCTTCATCTTCAATCCACTAAAATAAACTGATTCTGCACTTTCTCAATTTAACTGAAAGAATTCTATTGCCATTGAATGTAATAAAAAATACTAAATTAAAGTTATCTCTATATACTCTTCTAAATAAGTGGAAGAAATCACTTCCACTTCTACTCACTGTAATATTAGAATGAACAACTGAATATTCCTTCATACACTACAAATTTTATTCTTTCTCTCTTTACTAAAAGATATCACGTTAGCTCAAACAAATACTTGTAATAGTATTATTGATCACTACACACATGTAAATTGTGTTTCATTCATTCATCTATGATGGAAATTATATTTTCATGGAAATATTATTTTATGCATGGAATAACCATCAATCCTTCATGTATTTACATTATCATATGCATGTATTATTTCATGTTCATGAAAATACACGTACTGCCTATACTTCCCTTGATTTTTATAATTCAATTCACATGATTATTTCATATAAAATGAAAATAATTATGAAAAATATAAATCATAAAAAAATATTATTCACTATTTCTTTGAATATCATAATTTAAACACACTTCTTGTTTTATGCGGACATTGTACTTTAAACACATTTTATATCTTTGTTTATCAATGCTTGTGAATGTATGTACATAATAGAAGCATGCATGGATTCCTCATGAACTTATACATATAACACTATATGTGGTTATATAAAATGCCACATTTGAACAACCTGAATGGATTTAGGTTATTATATGGATGTAATGTTGTATTAAATTCTCACACCTACATCTTTAAGTCTTTGTGAAAGTGTATCATGTTATCAGAGTGTCTTCGTGAAAGTATGAACAAGCCCTGGTTATCTCTGTTCTTCGTTCAAACCATATGAATAAAAAAATGAATATCTTATTATCTTAAGGTGATTTGTAGAGAAATTTATTCTTGAAGTGAAATGAGTGGTCTATGCATATGTTGAGTTATCATGGGTTCTCTTCTTCTTCACGCAAACTATAGCTACACAAAAACTCTTCTCCTCACAAAAATAGAGTTCTTTTGAGTCTTTGTTTTTCTGGTTGATCTCTCAAAATTTTCATTAATTTAATACTAAGAATTATTTTATGTTTGGGTTTTTATAGAAAACATTCCATCGACTCAACTCATGCACACCGAATTACTTCTAGCATACCACCTCATCTTCAAGACAATAAGAATCACCGTATTCGTAAATACATATTTTCTACACACTATATATCCATTATTTTTTATTAGGAAATTAATAAAAACATCATTTACAAAGGGTTTGATCATTTTAACATTATTAGTATGATTAAATGGTTCTTGTAAGACTCAAATCGATCAAACAGATGATGCTGCATGAAGAAATCTTGATGAGAAGAACTC
The DNA here is from genome assembly GCA_963277665.1 of Viscum album. Taxonomy (NCBI): domain Eukaryota; kingdom Viridiplantae; phylum Streptophyta; class Magnoliopsida; order Santalales; family Viscaceae; genus Viscum; species Viscum album. The sequence continues at coordinate 2,016,444,534 of OY728157.1, forward strand.
TTAGAAAAGACAGGAGGTAGAAGATAACTGCAACCTCGATCAGACAACCATGGATTATCAAATCATATGGTCTTGATTTTTTACACATAATTAAAGGTGGATTAATAGTACCATGAAATCTTAATCCCACATCAATTTGAACTTTGTTTTGTTCTCCATTTATAATACAAAGCACCACATAGACTGGCTAAAAATGGTTACTAGTCAACTTCACACTACTCACATGCACCATTCTCCAATGCTATGCCACACTAAATGGCGTCTCACTAATTATCCCTTGTGCCTCAATATAGTTTCACCTATGAGTTACCTTGTCCATGATACTGAACTTCTTGATTTGGTTGATCCTAGTGACCAGCTAAGTAGTAGTGTACATGGATCCAATTGCTTTTCTAGTTTGCAGGCCATATTTTTTAGTGGAGTAACAACATATGTGTTAGCCCAATCATAGACCATACCATGCAAAGAAAATAAAAAAATGGTGTAAATATTCTTTCATCTTTACATAATTAAAAAATTTCTTCTGATTTTAGATCAGTTCCACAATCATCATATTTTATGTTTCTTTATTTCAATCAAATCTTCTAATAAAAAAACCTTTCCAACTTATGAACAACTATAGAGAATAATTAAATGACAAAACTCCAACTTTGAATAATTGTCACATTGAATTTTTATTATATAAACATATTGAAAAATATTACAACAAAAATAATACTTTAATAAATATGGGTTCTTCAAAATCTCCCTAAAATCCAATGTTGATGAAAATGAAAATTAAAATAAACACATGAGTAAGAAGAAAGGATGGAGGAGGATGTATATTCTCATCTCAACACCATAAAATTTCATCTAAAAACACCCAAAAATGAAGAGGGATGAAGGGAGGTGAGGGGGTTTGGACCCCCAGATCATGCACATAAATGATAGGGAGAAGGAGGGGATACCCCATAAAAAACTAAAGGAAAAAAATGAAAACCCCCCTTTATAAATGTTGTTGTCTAGTAGGTAATGGGACATTGACTAGTTAGTGTCTATATTAGCTTGATGGATTGCTATATACAACCACCTTGTCCCCCACTAGGCCCTCATGAGTTCCTAATATGCCACCCAAATTCCATTACTCATCTAAAAACTGTCTTTTGATGTATTTAAACTCCACAAATTTGATTCTGAATCCTGTTTCTCAAAATGACATATCCACTAAATTAAAACTCAAAATTACCCTAGTTTCCAAAACTCATCCATAGGAAATGGGTATTATAATCTCCCCAAAATCATATTTTTCATCCCTAATAAGTCTCAGTGATCATCCGACCTTAGAAAATGAATTAAATTAAATCTCCAATTTAATACCAAATAAACATGTTCCACTCTAAATAAAAAAAATTATTCCAAAGTGTAACTCCTTGCTCTAGGAAAACAAGCCTAAAAAAAATGATTCAATTCTCATCATTAACACTAAAATAATAATATGAGGCTCCCTAACACCCACCTATCCCAAGACACATGAGGTATCCTCATCCAACTAATCAACTGAACCATAGTTCACCCTACTATATTAATTTATCATGAAATAAATTTCAAACCTTGGTTTTTTCCCACCACTAAAATTTCCTACCAAACCCTATTATCAGTGGACCATCAACCCACTTTACATGGTCCCAATATACCACACCAAAAAACACACAAGATCACTGGTCAAATTATAGTACAAAATCTAAATTCTCATTTCCAAGCCAAAATTATTAGGTATCTACTATCCAAGCATAACAAAAACATGCCAAAATTTCCTTAAAACAGATCCATAGTATAAGAAATGACACACTTGATGATGTTTCTAGATTACCACACCCAATTAAATTCCAAACCACTGTTCATACCTCCTCAATCAACCATATACTAAAGTTTCTTAGCTTCATCTTCCAAAACATCCACTAATCACCCAATCCTAATGTCCCTACCCCTAAAGGTACCCCATGATCATTCTAAAATGACCAACGAATCGTGAACCCAAATTTTAGTGAAATTCAATAGTTGAATCCTCAACCAGCTAAAACTAGTCATTATTCCCTATCGTACCATGAGTACCTATGCACCACTTATTCAATAACCTTTGAATCACCTCAGTTTATCCAGATCCCAATGTTGAAATTTATAATCCATCTATCACTACATATGAATTTCAAATTTTTTATCTACCTTGGGACCATTTAAAATTAGGTTTACTTACTCATATAGACTATCCAATGAATGGACCTTTCATTCCCATGCCCCTACCAACCCAAGGTCATTCTATCATGGATCAAATTTCATCCACTAACACAAAAAATGGATATATGAGACCAAATCACTCATACCTAATAATTGGCGTGAAATATTAATTGGAGCCCATTACTAGATCATGGGAACATCATCCTTGGAAACTATCAAAATTCCAATAATAATGAGGGTCATTACATAAAATAGCCAATGATATATTTCCCACCATACATATTAACTTATACCATTTCTTGAGTTCCACCTCAATAGGTTCCATCACTATGAATGTGTAATGACCCACCAATTCTCATAGGATTGAGAGCACAACGAGTCATTACTAGGCCTTACGAGACATCCCCAAGATGACTAAGGCTGGAAATAAATGCTGAAGGGTTTTAAATACAAGTGGGGGACGATTTAACCTTTAATAAATAAACCATTAAACTAACCAACCAAACAATAACTATATCATGCATGAACAAATGAAAGACAAATAAAAAACGTCATGTTTCTCAAAACCACATCAAATTATGCACCAAAAAAATAAAAACTATGAATCAAAGTACACAATGGATAAAGGAAACAAGACTCCCAAAATATCACAGGAATCCATGCTCCAAAAGATCTAAGATCCGTAATCTCCAAACATCCCAAACATCATGAAGTATTACAAAAAACGTAGGAAACATTACCTTTTCCCCTATTCTGGCAGATAACATCTATAAAAGCACCAAAGTGCCAAAGAAGGGGTGAGTATAAAACTCAGTAGGTTTTCCCCAATGACTTCCCTACTCAATCCACTAAAATAGAAGAGTTATAAACATTTACAATGAACAATTTATATAAAAAATTTTCTAAAAAAATTTTATAACAAAATATAATTTTTTTTTTCCCAAAACCATTTATCACCAAAAGCATACAAGTGCAATTGAAATCAAATTTTCCAAAAAGTTATTTTCTAGAAAAATAACTAAACAAGATTTAAAATCATTTCACAATATCCCCCTTTTGGAATACCCAAAAATTCCACAAACCCATGCAACTAACCATCCATTCTACCTGGAATAGGGGAAAATCTCTAAACCTTATCCATCCCAGTAATGATGGGGGAGACTTCTTACCCTTATCTGACCCAAATGCACATGAATGTTTGATGGGGGAGATACCTAAACCTTATCCATCCCAGCATTGATGGGGGAGACCCCTAACCCTTATCCATCCCAAATGCAATATGAATGTTTTATATGGGATATCCCTAACCCTTATCCATCCCAACATTGATGGGGGAGACCACTAACCCTTATTCATCCTAAATGAAATATGAATGTTTGATGGGGGAGAGACCTAACCCTAATCTATCCCAAAACTAATGGGGGAGACCCCCAACCCTTATCCATCATGAATGAAATATATATGTTTGATGGGAAAGATCCCTAACCCTTATCCTTCCCAACAATGATGGAAAAGACCCCTAACCCTTATCCGTCCCGAATGCAATACGAATGTTTGACGGGGGAGATACCTAACCCTTATCCATCGCAACACTGATAGTGGGACCACTAACCCTTATCCGTCCTAAACTCGATATGAATGTTTGACAGGGGAGAACCATAACCCTTATCCATACCAACACTGATGGGGGATACCCCAAACCCATATCCATTCCGAATGAAATATGAATGTACATAACCATTATTCCATTACACCAATGCCAAAACCAACATGTCATCCCTTTCAATAAAACTCCCTTTTTATTGAAAACCAATTCCATCAAAGTAATTTCAATACCAAAAAATATCAATAAAACACAATTTTTATTGAAAAACCATTTTTCATCAAACCATTTAACAATTATAGAAAATCAATAATGTAAAATCATCATTTTAAATTCAAGAAGATAAATCACTTTGCACAAAAAATCACCAAAATTTCACAATTTCACTAAAACTATAAATCATCACTAAAGAAGATTTATTTAATGATTTTCACAATCAATTACATTAAAATAAACCAATATAAAACTAATACAATCAACTCTATCAAGAGGAGTTGATAGAGAAGCCTCATAACTTTAGGGTTCCGGTGAAATCAACCCACAAGAAACCACACCCCAAATATGGATAATGTACCACCAAAACTGCTCTAGATCACCTTCCCTAACACCCAAAAGCCTTAAAATCAACACCTAAGGAAACCCCAACACTAGATCTACATGAAATGGATGTAGATCTAGAAAACCTAGAGAGAGGGAAGAGAAGACCTAGAGAAAACCAAAGAGAGACCCAGAGGAGAGACTTACCTAGGAGAAACAACCTTCAAACCACCTTAAAACCCCTTCGAATCACTTCCAAAATGAGTGGAAGGGACCCTACAACCCTTGAGAACCGAGTGAGGCTCGAGTGGGAGAAGATTTGGAGTGAAATGAGGCATCCTCAAGGAAGCTTGAATTTATAAACCCCATCTTTAAGTGGACTCACGGTTAGTCCGCACAGTTTGGAAAACCGTGCGCTAACCATGTGCACACCATTGTCTTGAGAGTAAGGGCCAACAAGGTTGCCTCACATGGTTTGGAAAACTGTGTGCAGGCCGTACGAAGCCCACTGTATTCCCCTATATAGTTTCTTGGAGAACCCACATGATTTTCCCTAACCATGCTCAAACCGTGCTCACTTAGAAAAGCCTCCAAAATTATTGAAAACCATTCCAAACTCTCCCAACCTCTTCACAAATCATTCCAAGATCTTTAAACACATAAAAAGGCATAAAAAGGCTATATAAATCAAACCTAGGGTGCTAAATTCTCCCCACTATTGTAATTTATGTCCTTAGAAAGTAGAGAACCGTCGATTTTCCGAAAGAGCTCGGGTCATCGCTCGATCATCTCTTTATTCTGCTCCCAAGTCTCCTCTTGAATCTGACCATGAAGCCACACAATACGAACTAAAACGATGCTTTTACCATGAAATACATTATCTTACTTATCCAAAATCTAAATTGTCACATGCACCAAGGAAGAAACTGGTTCTTTCTCAACATGATCCCAACTAATCACATGGTTACGATCTGGCAGTCACTTTTTCAACTAAGATACATGGAACACATTATGCACCGAACTAAACCATAGTGGTAATGCCAACCAATATTACACCTCCCCGACCTATTCTAGTATCTCTAAAAGTCTAATGTATCTAAGAGATAACTTTTCATGATTCCCAAAAAGATGATGTCCAAGACTTGGATATATCCTCAAGAAGACATGATCACCCACAGTGAATGACTACGGTCCTCTACGATGATAAGAATAATATTTCTAATGACTCTGAGCTATCTATATCCTCTTTCTGATCAACTGAATTTTCTCTATTTTTCTTGGACAAGGATCATCCCAACTAGTGAAGTTTCACCTGTTTCCACCCAACATAGTAGAGAACGAAAAGGATTCCTATACAATGCTTCAAATAGATCCATGTGTATTGAGGCCTGATAGCTGTTATTCTATGAGAACTCTAATAAGGGTATATTCTTCTCCCATGAGCCACCAAAATCCATTAAACAAGATCAAAAAATGTCTTCCAACGTTTGCATTGTCTGCTCGGATTTCCCATCCATCTGAGGGTGATACGCTGTGATCATAGTAAACTGAGTCCAAAGAGCTTGCTGTAAGGATTGCCAGAAACAAGATCTAAATCTCAGATCTCTACCTAATACTATTTAAACTGGTATTCCATGAATCTTTATGACTTCTTGAATGTATATTTTTGACAAATCCTCTATCATATGAGTTTCATGAATAGGGATGAAATAGGCCGACTTGGTAAGTCGATCCACTATCACCCATATGGTATCGTGTTTCTGAACCGTTCTTGGAATAACTATAAAAAAATACATTGCTATCTGCTCCCATTTCCACACTAGGATAGGTAAAGACTACAACATTCCTGCTGGTCTCTGATTCTCTAATTTAACATGCTGAAAAGTTAAGTACCGCAAGGAAAACTCAGCCACCATTCTTTTCATTCCACTCCACAAAACCTGTTCCTTCAACACCTTATACATATTTTGTGTACCTGAATGTACATCCAATCTTGAATGGTGGTAAGAATGAAGGAGTTGTTCTGGATAAGCCATTGGTACAACCATATGATATTTAAAGCACAAAACTGAACTCCCATTAAATTTTCATCCCTCAATGGTCTCCCCACCATTGAGTTTTGAACTCATAAACAAACATTCTGCATCAGATTTTTGTGCCTCTTTGACCATTTTTACCAAATCAGGAACAAGATTAGATAAAAATAAAACCACAACATCACCTAGATCTTCACATTACATGTGCATATCAACTAGGTCTAACATCAAATGCCATTCATCTAAAGCTTCTTTTGCTAACTGAGCATATGAATTTATACTCAATGAATCCACCATTGAATTCCCTTTTCATGGTGTATAAATCAAGTAAAAGTCAAATATATAGAGATACTCCATCCATCTCCTTTGTCTCAGATTCAAATATCACTATGATAAAATGTGTTTCAAGCTTTTGTGATCTGTAAACACAGTGAATTTCTCACCAAATAGATAATGTCTCCATGTTTTCAAGGCATGGACGACTGCAGTTAACTCCAAATCATGTGTTGGGTAATTAATCTCATGCACCCTCAACTACATTGAACCATAATTAACCTCATGGTCTCCTTGCATGAGAACACAACCCAAAATTAATCCCAAAGCATCACAATATACCACATAACCCTATCCTGATTCTAGAAAAATCAAGATAGGTGCTGATGTAAGATTAATTTTCAACTCCTGGAAAGACTTTTGGCATTCCTCTATCCATTGGAATAGAGCATTCTTTTTTATTTTAGAGCTGCCATTGGAAAAGCTAGTTGTTAGAGATCACACACAAAGTGTCGATAGTAACTAGCTAGACCAAGAAAACTTTGTATCTCGAAAAAATTCTTTAGTGGTTTCCATGAGATAACAACTTTGATCATTTAAAGATTAATAGAAACACATTTTTCAAAAATTTCATGGCCAAGAAAATGTACTTCCTATATCTAAAAATCACACTTTGATAATTTGGCATACAAATGGTGATCTCTCAAGATTTGTGAGACTGTTTCCAGGTGATCCTCATGGTCAGCCTGTGTCTTTGAATACACCAAGATGTCGTCCAAAAAAACCACAAAAAAATAATTCAGATATTGCTAAAATATCTGATTCATCAAATCCATGAAGACCACTGGTACATTCATTAGACCCAAAGGCATGACTAGATATTCACAGTGGACATATCTGCTTCTGAACGCTGTCTTTAGAATATCCTCCTTTAGAACTTGCAATTGGTGACCTGATCACAAGTCAATCTTGGAGAACCACTGTGCTCCCCTTAATTGATCAAACAAATAATTAATGCGTGGGAGTGGATATCTATTCTTTATCATAACTTGGTTAAGCTTATGATAATCAACACACAACCAAAGAGTTCCATTTGTTTTCTTCATGAATAAAACCGGTGCTACCCACAAAGATGTACTTAGCTGAATGAAACCCTTGATTTATAGTTCCTCAAACTGCACTTTCAATTACCTTAACTCTATTGGTTCCATCCTATAAGACAGAAGGAAAATAGGACTAGTCCCCAGAAGGAGATCAATCATAAAATCTACTCTCCTTAGAGGTGGTAACCTTAAGAAGTTCTTGGGGAAGACATCTCGAAATTGATCCAAAATTGTGGAAAAACTATTTTACTCTATCTATTCCATTGATGCTAAAGAAAAAACCTCTAACCGATATGAGATCTTTCCAACAGTTGGTTCCAACCAATCTATTTCACCCAGATTTTCACTCTTCTCCTCTCTAAAGATATGTCTAATGCCATCCTCCATTGCGAAACTCACCGTTCACGCATAACAATATATGTGGGACTTAAACACCTCCAACTAATCAAATCATAGGATTTTGTCATAAGAATCCACCTCAAGCACTGTGAAATCCCACATCAATTCAATGTTATCCACAAATAAACAACATGCTCGACATAGGAAGGCTTGACACTCTCTTTGACCCAGAGGAGTTTGTAGGTTCAAAACAGAAGGCATCATTTCTACATGTAAATCCAACAGATCAATGATGCAAGAAGTAAGAAAAGAATTGGAAGGACTTGTATAAAACAAATCGTACATCAATGTGGAAATTAAAAGAACCGTACATTTCACTCTAGATGGTCCAGACTGATCATCCACTAAAACTTGCTCAGCTCTAAGAAGATGTGTTCTTTCCATGCTCTACTCTTTATTATGCCACCGACACTTAACTTTTTGAGGAGTGTCATGAACACCTGACCTCATATAATTATTGAAATACCACTAAAGATTCCCCATCTTCTTGAAGTTATGACATTCTCAAGGTTATTCCTTAAAATACCACTTGATGCGGCTTGTAGAGCCACACTGTAAACATGTTGGATTACACTTGGGTCTCGGAGGAAGTTTTAACAATCTTATGGTCCAATTATAATGTGCTTCATGTTGTTGAGAAAAGGTTTTTGTCTTTCTCTTTCTCTCAATTTTAGGGTTCACACCTCCTCTCATGAGGACAATCGTACTTCCATTACTTGGATTTCTGACTATGATATATATCGTAAAAGGTGTATCTAGTTGCAGTGCCAAATCAACAGTTTAAAAAGCCTGAGTGATGCTTTGGACCAATTTTTGGTTCACCTATGGCTCAGCTACAACCACATTCTCATTGGCCTCTTTCAACTGGTTTCTACAATGATTATAAAGTTCCATTTCTAAACAAACAACAACCTCCATCAATCTCACTATTTAGAAACTGATGGCTTATCATTTCAAATTCTATCACATCATCTATCACAACATTGTTTTTCAAAAATAACATTTTTCCATGTTCAATATTTTTTTTTTAAAAATCAACTATTGTTTTTGAAAATAAAACCATCTTCAAAATACACCAAATATCCTCTTTTCAAAATATTTCATTTGAAAACAAATTATGCATTTTTCAAAAATTTGAATCTTTTAACAAAATCATAAATCATTACTCACAATGAGATATGTAATCCTATTGGGAAGTTATTCCTCTACAATTCATGTCATGCTTATCTCATTGGATAAACCCATGATAATGAGATTTCCAAAATTATATAAGTGTATCTAAAATGCTCATGTACCCAACACCCTGGTAACTTGAATCTCTACATAAATGGGTAAGCTATATCCTTTTATGCTATATATTTCAAGTTCCAACAATCCTAATCCTGTCTAAGATTCTAACCCAAGGAATAGGTGAAAAGGAATTACAACTCCAAGACTAAGAACACTGATGATTTTTACCACAAAGGAAGGACCAGACTGATACCATTTGTAATGACCCACCAATTCTCATTGGCTTGAGAGTACAATGAGTCATTAATAGGCCTTAAGTGACATCCCCAAGATGACAAAGGTGGGAAATAAATGCCGACATGTTTCAAATACAAGTGGGGAACTATTTACTCTTTAAGAAATAAACCAATATACCAACCAACCAAACATTCACTATATGATGCATGACCAAATGAAAGACAACTCAACAACTTAATGTATCTCAAAACCACATCCAAGTATGAAACAGTGAAAGAACAAACAAGTATCAAAGTACACAACGGATAAAAAACACAAGAATCTCAAAAGATCACAGGACTCCATGCTCTACAATCTCCAAGCCCCATAATCTCCAAACAACCCAAACATCATGAAGTAGTACTAAATATGTGGGAAATTTTACCTTTCCCTCTATAACAAAATATAGCATTTGAAAAATTACCAAAGTTCTAAAGAAGGGGTGAGTATAAAACTCAGTAGGTTTTCCCCAATGACTTCCCTACTCACACCACTAGGATATAAGAGTTAGAAAAATTTACAATGAAAAATTTATATAAAATATTTTCTCAAAACAATTTATAAAAAAATATAAACAAGTTTTCCCAAAACCATTTATCACCAAAAGCATACAAGTTCAATTGGAACAATATTTTCCACCAAATTTTTTTCTAGAAAATAAATAAAAAATATTTAAAATCATTTCACAATATCCCTTTTTTGGCATACCCAATTATTCCACAAAGCTATGCAACCAACCATGCATGCTACCTGGAAGAGGGGGAAATCCCTAACCCTTATCCATACCAATAATGATAGGGGATACTTCTTACCCTTATCCGAACCAAATTCACATGAATTCTTGACAGGGGAGATTTCTAACCCTTATCCATCCCAACACTGATGTGGGAGACCCCTAACTCTTATCTGTCCTGAATGCATTATGAATATTTGATGGGGGATATCCCTAACCCTTATCTATCCCAACACTGATATGGGAGATCCCTAAACCTTATCCATTCCGAATGCAATATGAATGTTTGATGGGGGAGAGCCCTAACCCTTATCCATCCCAACACTGATGTGGGAGACCCCTAACCCTTATCCATCTCGAATGGAATATGAATGTTTGATGGGGGAGATCCCTAACCCTTATACATCCTAACACTTATGGGGGAGACCCCTAACCCTTATCTACCCTAAATGCAATATGAATGTTTGATGGGGGAGAGCCCTAACTCTTATCCATTCCAACACTGATGAGGGAGACCCCTAACCCTTATCCATCCTAATGAAATATGAATGTTTGACGGTGGAGATCCCTAACCCTTATCCATCCCAACATTGATGGGGGAGACCCCTAACCCTTATTCGTCCCGAATTCAATATGAATGTACACAATCATTATTCTATCACACCAACGCTAAAACCAACGTGTCATCCCTTTCCATAAAACCCCGTTTTCATTGAAAACCAATTCCATCAAAGTCATTTCAATTCCAAACCATTTCAATAAAACACCATTTTTATTGAAAACCCATTTTCATCAAACCATTTAACAATTCCAGAAAATCAATAATTTAAAATCTTCATTTTAAATTCAAGAAACTAAATCAATTTTCACAACAAATCACCAAGATTTCACAATTTCACTAAAACCATAAATGATCACTAAAGAAGATTTATTACATCATTTTCATAATAAATTCAATTCAAATAAAACAATTTGAAACTAATACAATAAATTCTAATAGGAGGAGTCGAGAGATAATCCTCTTACCATTAGGGTTCTGGTGAAATCGACCCACAAGAAACCACACCCCAAATCTGGCCAACGCACCACCAAAACCGCTCTAGATCCCCTTCCCTAACATCCACAAGCCTTAAAATTAACACCCAAGGTAACCCCAACACTATATATACATGAAATAGATGTAGATATAGAAAACCTAGAGATATGGAAGATAAGACCTATAGAAAACTAAATAGAGACCTATAGAAGAGACTTACCCATGATAAACCACCTTCAAACCACATTAAAACCCCTTTAAATCGCTTCCAAAATGAGTGGAAGAGCCCCTCCAACCCTTGAGAACCGAAAATCCTAAGTGAGGCTCGAGTGGGAGAAGATTTGGAGTGAAATGAGGCACCCCTGAGGGAGCCCAAATTTAAAAAACCCATCTTTAAGTGGCTGAAGGGTTAGTCCGCACGGTTTGAAAAACCGTGCGCTAACCGTTCACACACCACTATCTCGAGATCAGAGACCCGCATGGTTTCCTCACATGGTCTGGAAAACCATGAATAGGCAGTGCAAAGCCCACTGTCTCCCCCTGTATGGTTTCCTAGAGAATCTTCATGGTTTTCCCTAACTGTTCTCAAACCGTGCACCCTTAGAAAATCCTCCAAAATTTTTCAAAACTATTACAAAATCTCACAACATATTACCAACTCATCCTAATAACTTTAAACACATAAAAAGTAATAAAAAAGGATACATACCTCAAAATGGGGTGCAACAGAATGTGTGGGTCCTCTAGATCCATGCTCTATGTCCCATCAATACTTGACTAGGATTGAGCCATATCGGCCATGCCATCACACCTAATTCATTTTAGATGCCACTTTTTCCATGGATGAGCCTTTTAATTTTGAACCAAGACATGGAAAATTATGTCCACTAGATTTTATAATTCTCATCAATCCTTGGCTCAGACATAGATACCCACTGATTTACAACTCAATAGACACTATTCATAACAATATGTGTTAACTTGATATCACATGAAAACTTATGGGTGTGTGTTACAACACCATCCAAACATAGAAACCCAAATCATTCTCCCATGGATCACATGACACAAAAAATAGCCTCTATGCCTAAACACTGAGCATAATACTAGGAATTTTAGTCCTACATTACTAGATCACCCTTGATAATCCTACAAATCGGAAATCTTACCTGTTCCAAGCATAAAAACATGACACCCACCATCCAACATAATTCAGAAACACGATCATATATCCATTATCTCAACACACCAAAAAAACATATCCTAAACCAATAGGGATAGGAATGTCAATGGAACTTCCCTCCAAAACTAGACTGAATACCTAGAATTATCACTCAAGGAGATTTTCTTACAAAACTCAAGGAATTATCATTCCTATGTCTTATGCTCCATATATACCCCATGCATTGATATTAAAATCAAGAATCATTTGATGCTTCTAACCTCTAATGATCCAGTAAACTCAAGAAAACCCCTCTCACATGCCACCCTCTAACATCACTAACACTGACCCATTAAGGTCTAAGAAAAATCTAAAGGTCACTAGGTCTCCCATTTATCCCAAAATTAAAAACTCATAAAAGGTCATAGTTCATGGGGAATTATCCATGATTCTATATTATAATCCCATGGGAAAATATGCACCAAACCACACACCCACGGGTCTTATATACACATTAATCCGACATCTCGTACTAAAACATCACCCTACTAGGGAATTAATTCTCATTGAGAATCCAACTATGAGACCGATCCCTCAAGAATCCCAACTCATCCAGGGTTATATATATATATATAATGGAATAATATTATATGATACATTCCAAATAACCATAAACCTGAGTTTTAATTAGATATAATTTAATTCTGAGATATATAAGAAAACAAAATATAGGTAATTATTGAAACATTAAATAACATAACCCAAATAAAAACACCCACAAGGGGTTCATAATCACAAAATAATGTGCCTTACTATCCTATTAGGGTCACTATAAATCCTTCACATGAAATAACACCATTTTTATCATCAATAATATAAACATATAACCACATGACTTGTCATAAAAAGAAAATACATATATAGGGAAGTATAGATGATTAGAATTCCACCAATAACTTATAAAGTAAAATTATGTATGATCTATTAATGACACTTTAAATATCTAGGACTATAATTAGTGATAATGATCACATTAGTAGGATACTATGTAATGTAAATCCTACATGCATATTATGAAACATGTGATGCTTGTTGGTACAATGGGACAATAATTAATTATAAATAAATCATAACTATTAATCAAAAAATCATATACATTACACGAGGTGAAATTATTCAACTATAACATCATAAACCAAGACCATAAATCCCATATCCAATAATATGGAATTCCTACCAGAACATGCATTCACAATTCCTAGCCTGATATCCATCATAAGTTCTGACACATCCATATATCCTTGCTACCATATCCCAAATAGTAAGATGAATAAAAAAATTCTCTGATTCAATTTTTTAAAGCCCTGGACTAACTCACTATGAACAGTAACCAGAAATAGCCACCATATGAGCTTAAGAACACCCCCTCATATGCCAGAGGCTACCAACAAGCTGTGGGAGTCTAAGGTGGTATAGTTATGGAACTATATCCCCATATCATAGTGAAAAATACTAGTGAAAGTAACTAAATAACATAGTATATATGAAACAAAAATAAACAATAACATCTTATAAAAATATGAAATATAACACACAAACTCAAATGATCATGATCACATAAAAATTAACGATAATAAGGCTCCATAAATACCTCATCCCATTATCTTAACCAATATGAGATATCCTGCTCGATCATGTAATACCAGGACTCAAACCAACCTGTAACTATAATAGAGTGAGTGATACTTGGGTAACCAAGTTCTATGGTTGTTTTATAAGGTTGCAAGTAAATAGCTCACTAGGGAACCTCTAATGTAATCTCATACTATACCAGAAATGTAGCGATATGTGTATGTGACATGGTCATAATAAATAAATAAACATCTAACCAAATAAATAAACCATAAAAAATACTTACTTTGGCCAATTCTAGAATGTATCTAAGCATATAACAAGGATTGTGTGAACCACACTATTATAGACACCCCAAGGGTATATATACATTGTTGGAGTTGGTTCCATAGAAACCAACATATTTGTAATTTATGATAAACTTGTATTCATTGGATGAATATTAATAAACTCCCTATTAGATCATGATTGTTATTCTGCATGACATAGTATGTGATAATGTCTTAAGAATAGTTTTCTCACTAAAAGGTCATAGCAGATCCCTACTATGATGAGAACCCGAAAGTGCCATGACACTATTCTTGAATATATATTCTATAACTGGATGATATCATTTTAAGGGAAACAAATGATATAGGATATCAGGGGTGGGGACTCATGAAACATTGAGGCCCCTTCTCATGGTGTGCACCCTTGGTAATATTTAGGAGGATATTATTAGAACATGACCTACCAGTAATAAATCCACATTCATAAGTGTCATTGGATGTTCCTATATGTAGAAATGTTTATTGGTACTTAGAATTTAATATTATTATTTATGGGTATTATAACTTGTGCACTTAGATGTATTGATGAAAACTATGATGATATATGTTAGTGTTGAGGTAGGATATGTTGGGTGTGTCACGAGTAATACTAAATTAAAAAATAATTCAAGAAAGGATTTATCAATTCTATGGAAGTAGATATCCCATGACCTTTGATGGAAATGATATAGAATAAATAAATCCATTTATATGGTGTTCTCTAAGAAAGTTCAATTCTAAAAGTTAAAGAATGAGAAATCGAGCACATGGGTTGATGGTACTTGCATGAAAACTACTTAATTAGAGATATCTGAAAAAATGGATTCAATTACATGGTAAACATTCATATGAGGTGACATGTCACTCCAACATCAACTTCTTTATCTTGGGTTACATGTACTATTTCTAGATATTAATCTTGGAATTTAGTAAACCCCATCTAATTCCAATGAGAAAGAGGCCAGAGAGTTACACATTAAGTGTAGCCAGTATCTTAGTTAAATAATTTATTATTTAACAAGTTGAATAAATATTATTCCCCGTTGTGGTTTAATAATTATTCAAGTATTCCTAATCACATTTATTTCATCTCTAGTTATTTGAGATAATATACTGTGGATAGAATATTTATTTATCAGTGAATAATGCAGTTATATTTATTTAATAAATAAATAGTCATTATTCAAGGGATGATAAATATTGAGAAGGATTGGAGTACCGAGTTATGAGTCAGGTGAGAAATAATATTAAATTTTATTTGGTTAAATAATATTTAAATATAATGCATAGGTTAAACACATTTCATGAAAATAATAGCATTACTATTATTATTTTACACGAGGTTTCACATGGAATAATAAAATAGGTAACAAAACTTGTGCTAATTATTTATTATTACCTCATGAATTAAATTCCCCATTATGTTATTATTATCTAATTATCCAAGGGGTCATTCCACTGGCTAACCAATGGTTCTGTCCACAACATCCTTGGAGAAAAGATATCAAGCCTAGAGAACTCTTCCCCCTCCAAGAACACTCTCAAGAACGAGAGGGATCCTCCTCCATTGTATCTAGTAGAATTCTTCAGAAGCGATTCTCAAGTCTATCAAATGCGGACATCTCAAAATGATCTTCCACGCTATCACCTGAAGACACCTTTGGCGACATCCGAAGATACGTGGATCATGTGTGGATCACCACTAGAGGATTCCTATCCCTGGATTCTACATCGCAATGGAGCCATACATCATACCCCTATTCAAATGAATCAATGAAGGAATAATCACCTTGGAGGTAATTCTGTAATTTAATAAAATTAATTAGAAACAAAACATTTTAATCCTCTATTCTTAGTTTCTAGTTCTCTCTGTTTTCTTTTATCTTTGATTCAATTATGTAGATACTGGAATTTGTTATCGTATTGATCCTAGATTAATCATCAATCATGAAAATTTGAAAATTTTGGTACACATCCATCCTGCACTTCTGCTACACCGAGAAGCTTCAAGTAGTATTATAAGGAGGTTATATTTTTGTTAATAATTATTTAAATAATTCTTTGATTATTTACACTTTAATAATTTAGTTTGACAATTCTTGTTTAATCGTTCTTGTAATATGAATTTAGATATATATTGTTCATCTTTCCTTTCTCGTAGATCTAACAAAATGAATAATTTTTGGATTAAAATTACATCGATGATCTCATCAGGAGGTGTCAACAATTCTGTCTATGTAACATGATAGTGCACATCGTGTATTTGGAATTACATGCTATGTAATATGTCACATACACTGTGTAGTTGTGTTCAACATGATAGACTAATTAATAAATAACTCAAGCCGTGTGCATTAATGAAAAGTGGTGTAGTTAATTCTTACACCACATTTTGACCAAGATAGACTGGCACACAGTCAGTTGGACTACACATCATGTGACCCACTAGACATGGCGTGTAGTGCCTTTGTGTCAAGGTGAAGTCGTGTATACTATAAATGATTTTCTCAGCTGGTGACCATGTAACACAGAGACTACATGGAATATGGCCCACTGAACACACCGTGTTCTATGAATATTTCCAAATCACACCTCACACACCATTTCCCTAGGTGTGTAATTTAGATAGATGGTGAGGAGGGTACATGCCATGTAGTCGGATCTACACTCTAGGTACTATTTCCAGATTGCGTAGATTTAAAATTTTATTATTATATTATGTAACCCTTGAGACATGTACCTTAGTGTGGGCATAAATATGGGAAACAACATGTTATAGGTGTTATATATATATATATAAATGTTTAATTAACATCTGTATAATGTTCAAATTTCATCACATCATGTACGAGTTGTGTTATAAATATAATTCTGTGTGCATGCTACATGTCAAAAAGAATAAAGTGTATAAAATTATAAATACATTATGGGTGGTTTTGGATGGGTATTCACCGGGTTGCCTCTAAGTTACAAGTTATGTACAAGGTTATGGATGATAATCTTAAGGAAATTCCAAAAATAATTAAGATAAAAAGGATTGATTAATTAAATATAGTGATCAATAGATTCGAGCATAATTTATCTTAATAAGAAATATTAAATAATTTAATGATAGTTTTATTCGATGTGTAATTTTTTGCATGTATGTCGATGATCATGAGCTAGAACAGACCTTTGTATGTGATTGGTTCCATTTTAATTTATTTATTAAATTAAAATTGTTAGCATGCATTCCTTCTCCTCATTAATATGTAGGGACTACGTGCCCATAGTTTCTTTTATATAAATCCCATTCTACCCTTCACCCGCATGTGATTCAAAATAATATGTAATGGATGGAGCTCCCAAGCCAGTGGAGGCGATTCAAGTTAGGAGATGAGGCGAAACTAATCCAAGGAGATACAAATGTGGACATGTGGAAAGTTGTAAACCCAAACCTTAATCAGTTAAAGGTATTTCTTCCCTAGGAAAGAGTTATTTTATCAAATGCTAGATAAAATAACCAATAGTAAAACTCATGATCATACCCTTTATTTATTTCTATCATTTTTATGGTTATTCATTATGGATGTTTGATGCAATCACATAATTAATAAACTAACAAGCATACAAGATGGAACTTAAAAAAATGGATTATGTGTAAATATTATCTATAAACGGTTAATCATTTAAGTATATACCACTTAATATTAACAATCATGTGAAATATATAATACGTTTAAATTTATGCATAAAGGATAAAATCTCTCAATTAAATATTATATCTGTATAGCCTTCCATTATTTTGATTAGAATCAAACCATAGTTCAAAGTGCTTGATCAACCCTAGTTGGGGTGCTTCCAATTATTGGGGAATTATAATTTGAGTTTTTGGGTAGAATTAACTTATTTTAAATCAAGGGTTGACTACCCTATCAAGACTTGGTGAAACTGAGAGGCAAAGGTTTAAAAAATCCAAAATTTAGGATTTCAGGATTGGGGAGTCCACTCAATAGATCCGGGAGTTGTGAGTTAATGCAGTTGGATTTTGGAATGACTACCTAAAAACTTTAAAGTTTCTTGAACAACTCTAGTTGGGGTAATTCAAAGGTAAATATGTATCCTTACCGCTAGAATCTCTAAGAAACTGGATATTCCGAAGACAATGGTGAGGGCCATTGGTTTTCGACAAAATAGTGGGAGACTAATAAATATTAAATATTATTTTTGTCTATATTTATCAAGATAAAGTACTAAAAACTATTTTCATCTTATTTTTAGAAACATCATAAAAAATGACCTCAAAAATATCATTGCGATCCATACTCCAGACGGAAAACCTTCTCACCGACACTAATTTCTAGGAGTGGAAAAGGCACCTTTAAGTTATCCTTCACCATGAGAGGAAACTTTATGTTCTAAAAGAGAATTTACCAGTTGTTCGTGGAAATGAGGTAAGTGATAAGGAACTCTCTATGTATGAGAAACATCTAAATAATGATAAGGATTTTCAATGCCTCATGCTATCATCCATGACCAATGATCTCTTGAAGTTACATGAGGAAATGGATGCTTATAGAAAGATGTCTCACCTTCAGGATATCTATCAAGATAAGGAAAGATAAAAGGGGTATGAGATCTACAATGTTTTTTTCACTACTAATATTGGAGATTCTATGCCAGCTGGACCACATATAGTCAAGCTTATTGGCTACATTGAGCATCTAAACATCTTAGGGATTAAATTACCAGGTGTGTTGCATACAGATATCGTACTATCATCACTACCTAAGACCTTCTCTAGGTTTATTGTGAATTAAAATATGAGTAACAATCATTATAGTATATTAGAGCTTCTTACCCTAATTAACTAAGTTGATAAGGACATGGGGTGTGAAAAACCCGCAGTCCTTTTGGTGAATAGAAAGATGAAGGACAAGGTAAAGTTTCATAAGATTTATAAACAATCTAAAGCCTTCAATCAGTGTCCGGTAAAGAAGAATAAGATCCAGAGGTAAGGAAGGAAAAGGAGGTAGTATGCTTTGCATGTGGAAAGTAAGGCCATTGGAAGAGGAACTGAACCCAGAGGAAAGGGGAAGCCAACGATGCATTTGTTATCAAGTGAATTATTTCCATTTCTATACATTGGGTATTATATATAGATTGTGGGTATCACATCTATATTAAAATATAGGAACCAAGTAGATTCTAAAAAATTACTGAAGGAGAGATGGATCTGTGAGCTTCCAATGGTGCAAGGATGGATTCTCTTACCATTGGTGACTACCACATCACATTGATGGCAGAAATGATTTTGGATTTACAAGGATGTTATTATGTACCCAGTGTTACCAATAACATAATTTCTATATCAATTTTATATACAGATGGATTTATTTTAATTTTTGGAAATAAATATTGTTACTTTTATAAAGACAACACATCTTACGGTATGGATCATTTAAATAATAGTATGTATGTATTAAATTATGAGAACCAAGTGGTAGAAATTGATAACAAACCAAGTTCACATGACTCATAAAACACCCAGTAGTGGCATCACCATCTCAGTCATGTAAACGAGAAGCGTTTGAAAAATCTCTATCAAGATTTTTATTTAGAATCTTCTGAGCTAAAACCACTTGATTGATGTGATGAGTGTTTAAAAGGGAAAATTACCAAACCATCATTTTATGTATAAGGTGAATGGGCCATAGAGCTTCAAGGATTGGTACACACTAATATATGTGGACCATTTCCAGTAGAATCTAGAGGTGAATATTTTTACTTCATAACTTTTACTGATGACTTGAGTAGATATGGATATATTTACTTAATGAGGTATAAATCAGATTCCCTTAATAAATTCAAGGAATTCAAGAATGAAGTATATAATAATCTTGGTAAGAAGATAAATAAGATTCAATCGGATTGAGGTGAAGAATATCTTAAGAAATAGTTTGTTGAGATTTCACAGGAGTCTGAGATTCTATCTATACTCACTCTACCATATATAAAATAGTGGAATAATGTTAGTGAAATGTGGAACCGTACCTTATTGGACATGGTAAGGTCAATGGAGAGTCATGTAGATCTTCCATTATCCTTTTGGGGACATGAATTACAAACTATGACATACACATTAAACCAAGTACCAACTAAGGTGGAAAATGGGATTCCCTTCGAGCTATGAAGTGGAAAGAAACCCAATTTGTCACATACACGTGTATGGGGATTCAAAGAATTTTTTAAGGATTTATCAGGAAACAAAATAGAACCCTAGGGCATGAAGTGTATATTTATAGAGTATCCCAATGGAAACAAAGGGATACTACCTATACAACCCCTTGTACAATAATGTGATTGCTTCCAAATAGACCATCTTTCTTGAGAGGGAGCACATGATCCAGAAGGATAGTGGGATAAATATTGACTTTGATGAAGTTTATGATCAAGATACACATGAGTTGGTATAGGAACAAGTTCCACATGTCCCTGTGGAATAGGTAGTTTCTGAAACACAAGTACTGTATAGGAGTACAAGAGAGGTAAGGTAACCAAAGAGATATGGTATCCTTGTCATTGAGGATGGTGACTCATTAATATTAAAAAATGATGAAACTCTCTCACACAAGAAATAGGTAGAGAGCTCAGAAGCTACAAGATGGCTAGAAGCTATGAATTCTAAGATGGATTCCATGTATTAGAACCAAGTATGGGTTCTAGTCGATGCTCCAGTTTATGTAAATCCCATTGGGTGTAAATGGGTATTCAATAATAAACTAGGTATGGAAGGTCAAGTTAGTACCTATAAACCAAGGATAGTGGAAAAAGGTTTTAAACATTATCAAGGAATTTATTATGATGAAACCTTTTCACTAGTTTTCTTATTTAAATACATAAGAATCATACTTTCCATAGAATCTTTCCATGACTTGGAGATTTGGCATATGGATGTCAAAATTGCATTCCTTAACGGGAACCTTCAGGAAGATTTCAATATGACACAACCCGAAGGGTTTGTGACAATAGATGATTATAAAAGGGTATGAAAGTTTTGTAGATCCATTTATGGGTTAAATAAATCATATAGGTCATGGAACATTCAATTTGATGAATCTATAAAATAATTTTGTTTCATTAAGAATGAATGTGAGCAATATGTTTACAAGAGGTTTAATGGGAATTAAGTTGTTATCCTAGTAGTGTATGTTGATGAAATATTTCTTATTGGAAATGACATAACAGTCTTGCAGTCAGTCAAGGAATGGTTGAAAAAGTGATTCTCTATGATGGAATTAGGTAAAGTATCCTACATTCTAGCCATCAAGATCATTTGTAATAGATCCAAGAGGCTTCTTGTACTAAGTTAAAATACATACATTGACCAGATGTTAAAGAGATTTGGTATGGAACAATCCAAGAGGGGATTGGTTCTAGTGTCACATGGTATACATATTTCCAAGAAAATGTGTCCCCATACACAATAAGAGAAATATATGATGAGTAATATTCCATACACTTTAGCGATAAAATCTATCATGTATTCCACGTTATGTACTAGAATTGATGTTTCCTATGCACTGAGCATGGTAGGAAGATATCAAGAAGATCTAAGATAACAACATTAGATTACAGTCAAGACTATCATTAAGTATCTGAGAAGAACTAAGGATATGTTCTTGGTGTATGGAGGAGACAAGGAGCTTGTTATTAGAGGGTATGCTGATGATGGTTTTTAGACAGATCATAATGATCTAAAGTGTCAATAAGGATATTTTTTCTATATCAATAGAGGACCTACGATATGTAAGAGTTCAAAGAAGCTAGTTAATGCTGATTTTATTACAGAGTTCAAATATATAGTGGCTTCAGATGCATCCAAGGTAGCTGAATGGATTCAGAACTTTTTCTAAGATCTTGATGTGGTACCTAGAAGTAAGGATCCCATTACATTGTATTGTTATGGTACTGTAGTGTTGGATATTTAAAAGGATCTAAGGTCACATCAATAGACAAAGAAGATACTCTAAAAGTATCACATCTTGAGGGATTTCTATCAAAGGGGTGAAGTTGGAGTGAGCATAGTGTCCATGGAAGAGAGCGTGGTAGACCCCTAACTAAAGGCCTATCTCAGTAGAAGCATGAATATAATTTTAGATCTAGAAGACTAAAAGTAGTTAGCATTTGGATCTAGTGAAAGTGGGAGTCTTTTGGGGTTGGTACCCTATAAACCAACTTATTTTTACATTATTATAAACCTATACTCATTGGATGAATATTAATAAACTCCCTATCACATCATGATTGTTCTTCTACATGACATAGTATGTGATAATGTCCAAATAAAAACTATCACACTAAAAGGTCATAGAAAATCCATACTATGATGAGAACCCAGAAGTTCCATGACACTATTCTTGAATATAAGTTCTATGGATGGATGATATCATTTGAAGGGAAAAAAATGACACTGGATATTAGGGGTTGGGACTCATGAAACTTTAAGGCACCTTCTCATGGTGTGCACCCTTGGTAATATCTATGAGTATATTATGAGAAAAGACCCTCTAGTAGGAAATCCCCATTCATAAATGTCATTGGATGTTCCTATCTATGGATGTTTTTATTGGTCCTCAGAATTTAAGATTATTATTAATGGGTATTATGAATCGTGCAATTAGATGTATTGATGAAAACTATGACAACATAAGTTCATGATGAGGTAGGATATGTTGGGTGCTTCATGAGAAATAGTACATTAATTAATAGTGATAGAAAGGATTTTTCACTTCTACAAAATTTTTCCTTTGATGAAAATTATATATCCTAACTAAATTCATGGCCATAGTGTTCTCTAGGTAAGTTCAATTTTGGGAAGTCAAATAATGAGAAATCAAGCACATGGGTTGATGGAAATTACATGAAACCCACTAGATTGGAGATATTGGGACAAATGGATTATATTACATGGTAAGAATTCATATGAGGTAAAATTTCACTATGACATAAAATTATTTCTCTTAGGTTCCTTGACCCATTACTACACAGTAATCTTGGAATTTAGGCAAGACCACATAATGCCAATGAGAAAGAGGCCTAGATGGTCACAAACTAAGTGTATCCAGTATCTTAGTTAAATAATTTATTATTTAACAAGTTGAATAAATATTATTCCTGGTTGTGGTTTAATAATTATTCAAGTATGCCTGATCACATTTATTTCATCTCTAGCTATTCAAGAGAATATATTACAAATATAATATTTATTTATCAGAAAATAATGTAGTTATATTTATTTAATAAATAAATAGTCATTATTCAAGGTCCAGTAACTATTGAGGAGGATTGGTGGACCAAGTTATGGGTCCGATGAGAAATAATATTAAATATTATTTGGTTAAATAATATTCAAATATAACATATTGGTTAAGAACATGTCATGGAAATAATAGTATTTCTATTATTATTTGACATGGGGTTTCACATGGAATAATAAAATAAGTAATGGAACTTGTGATAATTATTTATTATTACATGATGAATTAAATTTACCATTATGTTATTATTCTCTAATTAGCTAAGGGGTCATTCCACCAGATATCCAATGGTTTTGTGCAAAAAATCTTTAGATAAAAGCTCTCGAACCTAGAGAACTCTTCCCTCTCCATGAATGCTCTCAAGAACAAGAGGGATCCTCCTCCACCAGATCTAGGAGAAGGTGTTGGAAGCGATTCTCAAGGTGATTAAAGGCATACATTACAAGTACAAGGATCTTTCGTGATAGCACATGGAGACTCTTTTGGCACCATCTAGAGATATGTGGAGCACATGTGGATCACCGATAGAGGATTCCTATCCTTGGATTCTACATCACAATGAAGCTGCACCTCATAACCATGGCCGAATGAATCAACGAAGAAAGAATCACCTTAAACTTAATTCATTAATTTAATTAAATTAACTATAAAAAAATATATCGATCTTCTATTATCAGTTTTGGGTTCTCTCCTTTGTCTGTTATCTTTGATTCAATTCTGTGGATACTGGTGTTTATCATCGTATTGATCCTAGATTAATCATCTATCATAGAAATTTTTAAAGTTGAGTACTCATCCTTCTCGTTCTTCTGCTACTCCTGGAACCTTCTTACATAACCTAGGATAATCCTAATAACCATTGTTAATCCTCAATTTAGTAACCCCAATTGACCAAACCTACTTCATTTAGTTCCAAAGAGTCTCTGAGCATAAGAATCACCTTAGGGTAACCTATGTACAAAATTTGGGCATCCCACCCTCACACATACACCATGGAGAGAAGTAGATCTTGGGGTTTTACTAGGAATAAATTATCCTAAATCTCTTATGATTAACCTCAAGGTAGTACCTATGAATTCCTCTCTTTTAGGATGATTTTTGATTACTAGGAGTGGTAAATCCAAGGTAATCCTGTATGTACAAAAATTAATTATTATTAGGAGACCTAGGAAATAAAATGGAATACCTTCCTAGATCCCACAATCAATCTATTATTCATCAAAACTCACGAATCCTCAGTTAATCCCTTACTAGTGAGTCCAAATGATCCTAAGGGGTATCCTAGGAATTCATTGAGGGGATGAAAATATCACCCTTGGGATTTAAAAAATATGTTCTTGAGGATATACACCCACCCAAAATCTCATTCCATTATTAAAATCCTAGAGGTTCTAGGGATTTTCAATTGTCTAATGGTGTCACCATTTGGATCCTAGGTGCCCAGACATTCACAATGATCTCACAATATCAATAGAATCCTAGTAATCATAGAAATTCATATACGTATTCCATAATAAAGGATCTAATGTTGGATCCTAGGAACCACCTTTAAGAAACCATGATTACATTAAACATAAGAACTATATTTTAGTTAGACTAGGAATCCACCTCCAAAATACTGTGAGACTAAATCCAAGACATTTTGGAAATCCCAATGTCTCATATATCTCAATAGGTGATTATTGATTATATTAGGTAATCATAAAAATGCCAATCCAAACATTTGATTCTTTGGAATCATGAAAAATATCATATAATAAATAAATAATAAAATAAAAACACAACAAGGTCTAGACAAACACCCATTAATTTTAGAATCATCTCAGCCACATTTGGTTTACATATTAGTTTGGGTTCTAGGGAAACACCCAAAACTATCTCTACCCATAACCATACGCACCCACTCAGGGATAGTCTATCAATGAGGCACCCATATGGGGTCACTTGGGTTACAATATAACATCAAAACCCTACATAAGGTTCTTGGGATCAAACCCCACTCTTATGAAAACTATAGCAGATAAAATATCATCCCATCCCCCAATATCATCAGAATCATCTTAATTCCCCATAGGCCTTAGGGGTATGCCACTTTGGTGATAGTCTCAAGAGATGGATAAAGTCCCCTCTCTATGTCCAAGGTTACTTTAGCCTAGTTTTCTCACCTAAACCATCTCTAAGCTACATAAGGTTTACCCACATATACTAAACATATCAAAAGGGGAAGGGTCACTCACCTATTTCTCTAGTCAATTATACCATAAAATCTCAGGTATCTCATGGGTCCTTATAGGCCGACTCGAGCCAATCATTAAGGGTCAAATCACACATCTTCATGGGAGGTGTCTAAAGGCTTATACACAAGGTCCACTACTTCATGTCCATTCTAATTTTAAATCAAGGATAACCCCTATAGGGGGTCTATATATCAAGGATAACTCAAGTAAACATCACAGTCAAAACCATCAATAATATCAAATCGCAATAAAGAATACCCCAAAATGAAGGGTGATAAAGGGAGGATATGGGGTTTAAACCCCTTAGTTTTTCTCCCAAATGAGAGGGAGAAGGAGGGTATCCTCACTCAAAAACTCTAGCAGGATTAATAGAAAACCCCCATTTTAAATTCTAAAAACTAGATATCCAATTGTTAAAACATTGGGATGAATTTCTATACATGGGCACTAGATAACCAGTGAATTTCCTTGCTTTTTGAAGCCACCCCGACCCATCATAGGCCCCCAAACCCATAGGATTTCCCTCAAAAACCATTCCTCAACCTAAAATTTTATTTTTATATATAGAA
This sequence comes from Viscum album, assembly GCA_963277665.1. Classification (NCBI taxonomy): domain Eukaryota; kingdom Viridiplantae; phylum Streptophyta; class Magnoliopsida; order Santalales; family Viscaceae; genus Viscum; species Viscum album. The sequence goes on from OY728157.1 coordinate 2,016,471,181, forward strand.
ACTCACTTATTTTTTTTTTCTGAATCTCATTTCTCAAAATTTAATTTTTACCAAATTAAAAATTAAAAATTCCTCGGATTTTTAAAACTCGTTCGTACACACAGGGTATTATAATCTCATATTGTTTATAAAGACTAAATTTTAATAAAAAAATATATTAAAAGATATGATAAATGAGATAACTACACACATCCTTTATTATGATCCATATGAGTTTGATATACTCTTTTACATTAAAATTTATGATTTATAAATCCTTTTTTTCATTATTTAAATGAAAACTACAAGCTACATCAATTCCCTTCTTTAGTATTTGACTTTTTTTGCGATAATCATGATTCAAAATCATGACTATAGATAAAAAACCATGACTATAATATATAGTCATTGTTTTTTCAACCATGGATGGATAATTCATGTTTTTAGGTATATAGTAATAGTTTTGATCAAATAGTGACTATAACATTCTTATTTTTAGAGTTTTATAACCATTAATAAAAGAAAAAGAAAAATATATAAGTACTGATTTTTTATCCTTGTACCTATAAATTATTATACCAAGTGATTAACCACTAAAATAAGGAATTTTTTAATATATATTTATATATTTTTGATATATATATTTAAAACCATGACAATAGCCTACAAAATCACCACCATAGGGTCTTCTTGCACTCCTCCTATGGGAAAATATTTTCACATTGCCATGCAGGGGCCCTATAAATATTGTTTAATAAATCCGTGACTATAAAGTAACCTATTATTATTATTTTTTATAAAACATAATAGTAGGAGCTATAGTCACAATTTAAAAAACATTTACTATAGATCCATGGAAATATGTCTAGATTATGGTAGTTCTTGATTTTTGAACTCCTTTATATTTACAAGATATATAAAGTATACAATCTGTAACATGTAAATTTAAAAATAAAATAATTTATCTCTATAACACAGGTACTTGACATGTAATTTTAATGTATTTTATCAAACCACTTCAGGTATGCCAAATAATCCCATCACGTGGAACCATTATGACTCCTCCTTAACATCCCTTTATGGTTTAATGACCAAGGATGACTATCATACATATCCAATATTATTATTATAGATTAAATCTTTTCCCATCTATATAGTCAAAAATACATTGGGGCATATACATCCCATGTTATGATAATAAATCCTCAAAACTTTTATAGAATGGGATGAATATTTACTGAACTCATTCATCTTTCTAAAACATTTCCAATAGAATGAATTACATGACTAGAAAAATCCTCAAGGATGACTCTAGTATATCTAAGTCGTTAACATACCTAATAATATAGAGTATATAGTAGTGAAGAATAAATTTCTATATATTATCATGAATTTAATAATTTCAAAACCTAAGAGAATCATTTTATGCTTTCTAATAATATTATAGATTCATTTTTTGAATAACATTAATAGTTTCTTACTTAGGAAAGTATTATTCTAACACATTTAATTTTCTTTCCTTATTAAGAACAATTATTAAGATTTTTACTATTATAAGAAGTTTCTTATATTAAAAATTTTATTTATACAATATTGTACTAAAATTTAAGATATATTATGATGATGAAGCAATTTGTTTATAATATAATATTTTATTAGATGTTTATAATGTTTTTCATTAATTTAATAATGAATTTTATTAAATTTTCTCATACTGAAATGATAACCCCTTTTGAAATCCACAAAATTATTTAGTGGGATAAGATAAATATTTCACTATGATTTGTGTATATTTATCCTTTTCTCCATCACTCATCTATTTAGGAAGGCCATCATTCCATTCATATTTTATATTAATCTTAGATTGTTGAGAAAAATAATCTTTTCCCAATCCATAATATGAATAGTATCAATTCTATTCCATTGGTACCCTAATCCTATTAGGGTCACTAAGCCATGTGTAACCCAAAGTAAATACAAAAAACAAGTTCCCAACCTCATTAGGGCCACCCATTACTTAATTTACATAAGAAAGATAATCTAGGGGAACACAACTTTAGCATGACCTACTCGGTTGGACTATTGAGGCTGTGATACATATCTTATTTAGAAGGTGTATAAAACTTAATATTTTGAAATGGATTTAGTCTCACCATATTATCTCATGTTATTATCTTTACATGTATGCATTATTATAATTATTTAGTTTGGAATCTTATTCCTTCCACTAAACCCATATGTTCAGAACAAATTTATTTTCTATTAATTACACACTTTATAGCTTGTATTATTAACCAAAATTAAAATCCAATTATATTCATACATATCCAAATTAATATTATTAATAAGGTACCTAAAAACCTTCCATACAAAGGATTAGAATTATATAATATAAACAATCTCTACAAGAGTATGCCTGAAGTGAGTGAACAATATGATCCAATGTCCCTCTACCCAAGGATACATTACTCAAGATAGATTTTAATTAATTCATAATTATAAAACCTATTATGTATAAATAATAATTAACTTTTAAATTGAAGCTATTAAACTAGAATAATCCAATGTCAAGGTAGAAGGAAAACTAAATTAATTAGCATACATTGCATGTATTTCTTTATATGTATGTAAGATAATTTATAGAAGAAGTTTAATATTTAAACTATAGTATACATATATTCATAATATAAAAATTTTACATTTTTGAATAATAAACAAGGTAACAAATAAATAAATGAAAAATCATATATTTAAACATGAGATAAATAATTGATGAACAATTCATAAATATAGCTATTATATACACTTTATAATTTAGCCATGCATTATGGACATTTCATAATTAAATAAAATAATAAATTAATTTTTATTATAATACGAATTCCTTTATATAATATATTATAGGGAATTTACTTTAAATATATGATATTAAATGGAATATAAATATTTTATATTTTAATTCTATTATATAAACAATTTATATAATCTAAATATTACATATTTAATATTATTTAAATATTGATCACATCAATTATCAAAAATTCTTTTGACATGGTTTAAATAATTAATTCAATAAGAAAATTTTAATTTGAACAATTCAAATTTAATATTATGAACAATTAATATTATTAAATTGAATTTTTTATATTTTACCCTTATTTTATAATTTATAAATAATTTATAAATAACACTTATAGCTTTCATATAAACCATTTATTTTCAAAATATAACTCATTCTATATAATATGAAAATTTATTTTAATATTAATAATTAAAATTATGGAATACTTATTTATTAAATTTTCTAAAACACTTAATAATTAATTATAAACCTTTTAAAATTAATTAATTTATAAACACCTTAAAAATTAAATAAATATCCCAAAATATATCTTCTATAATTTATAAACATTTTATAAATTATATAATTCAATTCATAATTTAAATTTTATAAAAATTATTTTTTTCTAGTTTTTAAGCCTGTATTGTATTTAATGATATAAAAAATGGTGCCTAAAAGCACTATCAATCATAAAAAGAAATTGATAATCGGTGCAGGCATCATGTAAGAATAATTCACATGATATAGGATATCATAAGATATGATATAAGGTATGAGTAATATAAAAATAACATGTGAGGTACTATGAGGAAATGGACCTTCAGTGTTCGATTACCATAACCCATGATAGGTCACTATGTAAGATAAACCGTTATGTTGTGAGCTGACTATAAAGTTTTATGATATCACCTATATCATATAAGGAATTCAACACTCTATTTTTCATCACCCCTTTGGTGCCATCATATGATATTATAATCTATATCATATGATATGATATTTCAAAAACCGAATGTTTTGAACCGAGTCACCAATTATGATATCTTATTTCTTATGGAATGACCCAATCATGACCTACAATATCTTATACCACATGGACCATCAAAGAACAAAATATCTATCAAATTTGATGATAGATATTATGATATCAAAAATGATATCATATTTATTCATTTAAATATTATTTTGAGAATTAAAGAACACAATGAAACTATGATACAATTAGTGGGATTCTAAGGATCGATTAACACTTAATTAACATGGTTGAAAAAAAATTTAAATCCCAAATCCAAATATTTACCTTGTATGAAACTTAAAATAATTTAAACATAAAATAATGAACTTTATGTACCTTACACGAATAATTACACCGCTTCTCGATCATGAATCACCATGGTTGAAAAAGAACATTAAGGAGAAATTGAATGAATCCTCCGTTTATGGTATATCCATGGACTATATTAATTCACTCATCGAATTGGTAAGATCCTCCTTTATTATTAAAACATGATAGTTACTCTCAAGTTGACAAGATATGAAGGGGGATCATTAGACAGAGCCATAAGAGGCACAGGTAGGCCCAGATGACCCCCTTTTCATGGTGATTACCTCCTAACATAGCCCTCAAGGTAGAAACCAAGTTACTAAAAAAATTTAATCATGCACTACAAAATACATTAGTAAAACTTTTATTGTTCATTAATTCATGACATGAATGTATGTCGATCATCCCAAGTGTTTCATCTTATGGAAATTACAATGATAGGTTACATCAAAGATAAATTTGTTCATTAAATTTTAATGTTTGTCTACCAAGTATAATCATAAAGAGACATTTTAATCATACATTATGATTCAGTTCTTTATGATATGCTCAATCATATATTATTATTATTAAAGTTAGTTTCATGTTATCCAATAACATGACTTACTATATCATTATATCTTATCTTATGATATGGACAAAATTAATCACATGTGAATTTAGGCTATATATCATTTATGATTTACTACCTATAGAGGTGAGAATATTTTGGTTATAACTAAGTGATCTATATAAAATAGACTCCACCAACATAGAGATTGGTAGACATGATGTATGAATGTTTAGGTTGTTTTATTCATTTATAAATTGATTTGATGATGATAGATCAAACATTTAAATGGATTTATTAAAATATTACGACTAAGATATATTCCTAAAAACCCATCAGTGGTGTAAGTGCTACCCTAATTGTTGAATCAACATGTTTTTAAACTGATTTTATGAATAACATATTTATCATAATGTATTGAAGGCTATATCATAAAGTATGATACAACATGGATAAGTTTTAGTCATTAGATCACTATACTGTTGTTTACTATATATAATATCATAATGTTTTATTCATGGTTTTTTTATTTCATAGGGTATGGACGTATATATCATAGTGTATGATTCATAAAAACCCTTGGGTTTATATTATGTTATATGCAATGATAAGGAATATCATAGGATAGAACTAGTGTTTCAAGTTTTTCAAAATAGAGTATCAAATCATAACAATGATATATGTGATATCACCAGATACTATAAATTTGAATTTAATCCCTCATCTACAAAACCTATCATATTCCATGATTTAATCATAGAGTATTATATATAATGGTGCTATTTACTATAAAATATGACATGGATAAATTTGTAAAAAATGTATTTTATTTAAAAATGATTATAATATAAAGTATATATAACCCCCTATAAATTATAATACTCTAAAGTTATGATAGCTTGTTTTACATGTGTCATTGAATCAAAATACAACCATGTTATAATCAAAATAAGACCTTTTTAACATACCCATTGAATTAGTCGATATAAATATACATAACCATATTATGATAAAAATAAGTAATTATCAATGTGATAAGATATATCATGTGTATTTTATATATTTATCATTTTTACTTTTAAAGTAAAAGAAATTTTATTTTTAATATAAGTGTATTGGTAAAATTCAATTAATGTAGTTAGATAACTAATACAATCATTTTTATGCTTAAAAATTTATTTTAATTAAAATTTTATTTTTACATACTATGAATTTTTAGTTTAAGAAACTAAAAATATTATGGTCATGCTGATAAAATATATTATTGATATGAATAAAAAGGAATAGTCATTTTTTCATGACCCACTTCCACTAAAGATATCATAATGAGGGGAAAGAGATAATGACCCCTAAGTCTTGCCTCCAGTAGGCCCCAAGATGGTGACTAGCACCAAGGGTATAAAAATCTCATAAATGTGAGGCATTAACCTCTATAATATAAACAAGATTGAGAGATAATATGAATCAAAAACAAGAAACTCCAAGACATAATGTAAAATAAATCCAAAAACTATCCCAGAAAGCATGTATAAAGAAAAAAATACATATAAAAGCCTCAATCGTAATACCTAATGGAATGATAAGGTAGTGACATAACAACTATCCATAGGTCCAAACTCGTAATGTCCTGAATGGTCCATATAGTACTCTTGCAAACCTAAAAATCAGTTTTATATATGTAGGGAGAGCATCAAAGTATACTCAGTAGGTAAAACAAAGTCATGCAAATGTGGAAATAGAATACTAATGAATCCATGAGAAAACAACAGAACCAACAATAAATAAGGTCAAATATCCATCCCAACCTCACCAAGGAACACTCACCAAATAACCAATATAAGAGTAATAATATAATGTAAAGTATATCGATATAGGGTACCCTGCACCACTTTCCCACTAATTTGTTTCTCTCAAACCACAATGTCATAAATCATGGTGCTCTCACCTCTCATGTATAACACCTCATATCATCACATCACATCACATCACATCCTACCTACAAACACCCAGTTTATCACATCTCACCTCACCCGAAAACACCTAGTCCATCACATCTCACCTCTCTCAAAGACACATGGGCTATCTCATCACATAAAAACACATATTTATAGAGACACTTTTGATTTCTGTATATCATAGCCCGTACCTTCCATCATCTCTTTTAAGAGGTATTAGGGAAGAGCAGGTAGCTATCCATCCATCCTCATCATTAGGATGTTGGAAAAAACACCCCTGAAACATTTTTTTGTCAGTTCTAGGCTCTCAAAATGTTTAGGTCACATATATAAAAACAAAAGTAACATACATGGTATATATAATATCATAAAAAACAAGACCAACCTATGGGTTTACAACCAGATCACCAACCAAATCACAACATTCACCACATTCACTGTCACCTCAAAATGAAAAACACTACACAATAAGACACAAGCCACATTTCATATTCCAAAACCCATTTCAAATTAATCCACTTTCCATATTTCATATGATCATTAAATTTAATTTAAACAACCAACTTATTCTATCATTTCCATCCAATTTAATTTATTCAATACCCATTTTTACATTTAACCCACTGCCCCTTTTTTTCAACATTCATTAATAATTTCCATACCATTTAAACTTCACAATTATCATTTAATAACAATACTTCCTGAGAAACTAGCACCACATAGAACACCATCAAAAACAAAACACAACATTAACTTACCTATTGTCAACAAACACACACACCATTACCACATTCCTAGACACATAACACACCAATGACCACATCATCACCACTTTGCAGCACAATTTCCCCACAATATGTCCTCACAACCTATCACACTTTTCCCCATACTACATCACAACCACACATCATAGTTGCACCTCATACCAAAACACCCCATATCATCCTCCACAACAAAACCACTACCCAAACACCACATTAACACAATAATCCATACAACACAACCATTTCCACAAACACATTCCACATTACATGAAAAAAATCAATTTTAAATTTGGAATAGGGGGTCTTTGTCAATTTTCCTTGATTATTTAGTGTAATTTTAACATAAAAAATATATCATGGTGAACCATTTCATTAGATGAATTTAAGTGATTATATAATTCTATTTAGTTTGATTTCAAACAATCCCAAAAATAGGGGTTTCATAACATCAGAACTACAGTGAAAAAAAATCCACTAATGCCCATGATTTTCAAAAAATCATTATGCCTTTATAGTCACATTATTAATTATAATAAAGATTTTAAAAACATTTGATTCACATTCCCTAAACCCCTTTTAAATTAATTTAACCAATTAATTTTTATTTATTAATTTGGATGAAACTATCACCAAAAATAAAAACAAAAGAATCCATGCCCGCATGATAAAAATAAAGATAAATGAAGGATAATTACCCACCTAGAGGAAAAAAATCCTCACTCAACTCACTACACCCAAAATAGGGGGTGCACATAGGATGGAATTGCCATTGAAGAACTTGATCCATTGATATAAGGGTTCCAAAAATATAAGGGAAGGGTTATGAAACATCTGATCTTGAGAGAAATCAAGTAGGAAGTAATAAAGGAAAAATATTCATTTATGAGTCAATAGATATGGAATTATTGGGTTTTTAGATCACATTATACTTTATTTTACAAATATTGTGGATCTAATGAAACTCAACACGGAGGAAATCATTTATAGCCTCAGTCGTCACATAAAATCAATGATATAACTATCCTTGAAAAATAAACCTTTGAATGCACCTGATTCACACCAATGAAAGGCCCACATATCCATTTTACAAACTAGTAGAAAACTCCACATGGACAATTCCATGTATCCAAATTCCCCACATATTCAAAAGCTCCACATAACCAATTCATGTAGTCGATCAAGACACATAGTCAATTCATCTATGTATCTAATTCATGCATCTAATTCATGTATCCAATTCACATAGCTGATCCCTCTCATAGTTGATTCATGTATCCGATCTAGCAACATTTTTAATTTTTCCACATAGCCGATTCACAAAGCCGATCCAACCACATAACTGATTCACATAGTCAATTCACATATCCAATCACTCACGTAGATGATTTATGTAGACGATCCATCCATGTAACTGATTTATCTATGTAGATGATATATCCATGTAGATGATTCATCCATGTAGCCAATTCATGTAGTTGATTCACATAACTGATCTCTCACGTAGCTAATTCAACTGGATGTGAGAATAAAAAACATACCATACCAACTGACCAAATGACCAACCTACCTACAACAAGAACAAATAGTTGACCGGGATAATAGACTACATGAAAAAAATTCTTATTGCATGAAAAAACATGTGACTGCAAGAAGGTAACTTATAAGAACCATAGGAAAAGACTCCAAAACATACTCTAACAAAAAAACCCAGATAAATAATGGGACAGAAAGGAATATCCCATTACATTTGATACCTCTCAAACGATTCTCATCACCATGAATAAAAACCAAACCTAGGTAAAGTAAAGGGTTATGGAAAACCACACCACTAGATACCTATCAAGGATCTTGTTACACCTTGATCACTACCACTATCCAAACACACCAAACCCAAATACCCATAAATATCCCACACAACTGCATTAATACACAAAACCACATCACCACTCCCCATGGGACACAACAACACAATATCCTATATCGGGCACAAGAGATCACACAACACATGGCCACACACACATCCATATCAACATCTACACCTCCCAAGACAAAAAAATCACTTTCTTTAATGTACAAATTCGGGAAATCCATCTTCCATGTCAAGATAATATTTTCTCTGAGTGGAACTGACTTGACTTCATGGTTTTAATCACATCATAGTATAATGCATCTTGATTAGGAATTAGATCCTACCCTTTTCATACGTCATACCATGTCACATAACACACATCAAGAAAATACCACATCAAAGTAACAAAACCTTTGATAAAAAATCAATATCTAGCATAACATCATCTAGAAAAAAATAAAAATAGATATGGGTACTGGGCATGCATCTGTGTATCTCTCTCCTAAGTACTATCCTCTAGGACACCATGAATATACAACACACAATCCAAGGGAATGGAACTTCCAAGAAGCACATTATCTTTATGATCCTAGATCCCTATTGGGTGAACCATGAATGTTGAATCATCCTTGATATCCAACCCTCTTCAGTTAATGACATGGGAGACATTATGAAGACACTGATGAAGAAGAGACACATGGAAGAAATCTTGTATCCTATCCAGCCATGGTGTTAATATCAACCAATATTCCACCTCTATGACTCACCCCAACACCTTAAAGGGACTAAAAAACATGGGAGAAATCTTACTCCCTCTACCAAAACTTTGTTACCCACATCGAGGTGAGACCTTCAAGAATACATGGTATCCAAACTCAAAATCTAATATCCTTTTCCTATGATATTTGTAAGAATTATTTCTGTCCTATATACTTTCATCTTCTAATGAAAAAGATAAAATTTCTAGGTCACGCTTTTCACCACATCAGGTCCAAAAACTATTGCCTCCCAAACCTCCATTCAATGCAACATAGAACAACACAACCACCTATATAATGCCTAAAATAGATCCATACTGATGGATTTGTTATAGATATTATTTTAAGTAAACCCCAAAAAATTAAATTATAGTTACTATGATATACCTATGTTTAAGGTACATATACACAACATATTATCTAGTTTTTGGATAGTATGCTCCATCTGTCCATCCATCTAAGGGTGGAAAGCAGTGCTGAGGCGTAACTGAGTTCTAAAAACATGTTGTAATCCCATCCAAACTTGAGGAGTAAAATATGCATCCTAATCTGATAAAATTGAATTTTTAACTCCATGAAACCACACCACCTAATCCACACACATCTTATACAAATAATACAATATGTTCGACACCTTGATCACTAAGAAGTGGGATGATTTTTTTCAACTGATCCACGATCACCCAGATAACATCAAAACCTTCCTATGGTTGGGGAAACCCAGTGAAACCATCCTTTGGGATGTCATCCCATTTCCAATTAAGAACATAAAAGTGTTTTAAAATACCAACATGAACATGATGCCCAACCTTTACCTATTGGAGAACTAAACACCTCACCACAAACTCCACCACTACCCATTTCATCTTAGGCCACCAAAACTACATCCTTAAGCCCGAAAACATCTTTTAAATTTCTAGCTTTATAACCAAAGTTTATATATGAGAATCATGATGGAATCCCTCATGCATCTCTACCAGAATAAACAACCACCCCTGAAACAACATCCATTTTCAACCATCCTCAAACCATCCATCTAGAGAATCACTATAGAAAACACGATCACACATAAACTCCACCTATGAGTCTCACTATTGAGAATCCCCAACCTATTGTATCATATAATACTACACCATCATATGAAAAAATAAACCTCTATTATCAACCACCCTCACATCTAAGTATAGGTATGATAATTCCTCTATCACCCTCCATGCATATTGAGACTCCCAAACAACATCCTTTTACGACATCCTGATTAAAGAATAAACCACAACATTTCCATTTCATAAGGTGTAAGGGATCATGAAATCATAATCCTGAAGTGTCATGACCCGTCCCAGTGGGGCCCACACCGTGACTCCCCAAGCCCGCCTCCAATAGGCCAGGGGATGGTGACTAGTACCGAGTAGGCATATTATTAACATGGGAGGCATTGCCTAAGCACATGTACACAAGCACACATCTCCAAGCCCACAAATGATGAAATGTAAAAACACTATGGAACAAAATGCATGCATAAAACTAAACCTGACCAACAGAGTACGACGAGAAGTAAAGTATTGAAAGTAAACTAGGCCAGAATACAAGCCCACTAAACAAAGAGTCTTAAAACTACAAAGTCCAACCTGTAAACACAAAGTGGTACTGGGACTACTTCTCATAGCCGAAGGAATGCCTTGTCCTATAGAAAACTAAGAAATCTCGGTCCTGTCCTGGTCCACCCTAGACTCTGTCAAAAGGATACTCGTCTACACAAGACACAACACGTGCGAGCAAAGCCCGTGCAAGGGTGAGTATAAAAATACTCATTAGAGGACCCTGAAAACCAAAAATAGTACACGAAGTAAAGGTACAATCATCTATGCATAGTATATGTCTGTAGAACATATAGTAAGAGAAACAAAAACCAGATATACACAAAACCTAGATCCACAGTTTAGAGACAAGTCGCAAAACCGCATACCCCCATTAGGGATTCAGTTCGACGATTCCACGAAGCACTCATTCCAGGAGAACACACTCCATGAGTCTTAAAGCTTTGATGACATCCGTATGAGAAGTACTGTTCATCGGGAATCATCACGAGAGGTAGTTACACTCATTACGGGAGACACACTACTGAGTGGGAATATTTTGATAGATAGATTCACTCATTATGGGAGACACACACCTGAGTGGGAAAGATCATGATACATAGATAAGAATCACTACCAAGGCAATGAAGGATACCATGACTCATCTGGAATTCACCTAATAGGTATAGGATCGATGCCTAGTGGAGTTGGTCACATCAATTCCTGACTCTACCTAGGGTCAATAATGGATAGAGGATCTCGATCCAGGCCTCTTAGATGGATGCCTGACTCTATCACAGAAAGTCCTGTTGAATGGATCATACTCCTGTAAAAGGAAACAATACCTGAACTTCAGGGGAACAAGAAGAATGGGAACTAACCCAAACTAAACATATCCAAGATACAGTGGATAAGAGGAACATTCCATTATTCAAAAAGTACACGACATGTATAAAAGTTACACGTTGTGTCGTCTGACCCCAGGTACTGCCCATGTACAATGGCCCATGTCGTAAGACTGGTCATGTAGAAAAGTTAGTACATGGCGTGTAGTACTGTGTACACACCGTGTCCGAGTGCCTGGGATCAGGTCCGTGTACACTGGCCAAGTGCCCGTACACAGTCTTCAACCCATGTACTCCAACCCATGTGATTGGTACATGGGGTGACCCATGTTACTGGCCTCTCCTGGCGGTGTGATGGAGTACATGACCGTGTACTCCACCCTATGTCTGTGAACCCCTTGGATACACGTCGAGTCCTGTGTAGCCACCTCTTCCATGCTGTACACGCCGTGTTTTGAAGCTGTGTAGATCATCCCATGTCCGTGTACTTCCCAAAATACACACCAAGCTTCGGGGGAAGTTCAAAATGCCATGTGACCAGGATCACACGTTGTGCAATTCCTCTATAACCCCCGAAACCCTAGTTGCCACTAGTATTACACAGCGTGTTCTTCGGAAGTACACGCCGGGTATTCTGGAAATTTCCAGAAACACAGACCTCCATCGTCGCACCTTTAGTGATGCCCCATTCGTCAATACGGCCATCCGATATCCATGGAACACTTGGGTTTTGGTCACCCCGACACCATGAAGCTGCTTACAATGTTTTCGGACCTCCGATCAGCCCTAAAAACATGTTTTTATATTCCCGTGCGAAGAATGCTCGAAGAACGAACTCTTTATAACCGAGCCAACTCGTCGTCCTTCATGGTCGTCGCACCTCCATAGGGTCGTTTCCATGTTGTATCTCTAGTTTGGGATCATTTCATTGTAAGATGGGTGTGCAATGATCCGTTGTTTGTCACCCCATGAAGAACGTGAAGAACTCCAAGAACGTGCAAGAAGAAAAGGGGAAAGGAAGAACCAATCAATCAAATTTTAGGAACAAACCTCCACCATCATTTTCATAGAATTGATTCACTCCCATTAATAGGATTAAATGGAGCATAAATAAACAACAATAATCAACGTGGATTAATTACCCATAATCATCCCAAAGAAATCCCTCCTATAAGAATGTACGAATCCGCGGATCCACATGTTTGTGGTTGATTCGCGTTCATCATTTAAATTCAAGAACGGGGAAAGAAGAATGAAATAAAAACCACTAACTTTAAGAAAGGATCGATCATTGAAAAAAGGGTCATGCTACCATCTTCATCGAGATCCTTTAACTTTGTTAGCGCAACGATTCCCCACTTAGACCCATTATCGTTCATTGCTGAGGGTTTGCTCCAAAGATCTGAGGATTCTCGAGAGATTTCTCTCAATCGTTGACAACAATAAATTTTTGATTATCAAAATAAAAAGGGAAATGTATTTGACATCCCATTATGCTACAACATTAATGTGTCAGTGTTGCTATTTCTGAGTCATTATGAAATGACTTTAACTAAAGAAACAACTACCCCATCGCCGCACTGCAGCGGATATTTCCAAAAGAAATAAAATAAACTTTGCAAATTTATTTTACTTAAAATTTCTGAAAATTAACCTTCTCCCTTGACCCACACTGGTCGAGGTTAGGCTCGTTCTTAGGTAAATTAATCATTCCAAATGTAACAATGCCCTTAGATTTTTAATTCGGACATCCAATTGAAAACTGCCACAACCACACACCAGTGCCGACTCACTTAACTTAAAAAAAGTTCACACCACAATTACGGGCTCACTGGTCCTCGAAATGATACGCTTTTTTTGCATCCGCGATCTCGAAATAATCCCATATAATATTTAAAAAATAGTACATAGAAAAATCCAAGACATTACATTCTCCCCACCTTGGGTCTTTACGTTCCCGAAATGCCAAAACAAAGGCTACTCAAAATGATGTGGGTACTGGTCATAAATTTGAGACTCCCACTCCCACGTGTTCTCCTGAAGATTCTCGTGCTACCACCAAATGTGCACCAAGGGAATCGATCGCCCATGAAGGATCCTCTCCTATCGATCCTTGATCTTCACCGGGTACTCAGCAAAGGTCACTCCATCCTCTATGTCCAGATCCCCCCAGTAGATGACATGCAATGGCTCATGCACATACCTTCTCAGCTGTGAAACCTGGAAGACATCATGAACTCGATGCAATTGTGGCAGTAGAGCTAGGTGGTACTCCACCTCGCCAACTCTGCATAGTATCTGGAAAGGTCCGATGAACCTCAGAGATAACTTGCCACCCCAGCCAAATCTTCATAACCCTCGTCGATGTGAGACCCAAAGAAAGATGTGGTCTCCCTCTTCGAACCCCAGTGGTCTTTGCCTTCTGTCAGCATAAGACTTCTTCCGACTCTGTGTATTCTTCATCTGCTCTTGGATGATAAGAACCTTCTCCGTGGTAGCTCGCACCAACTTTGGACGCATGAGTGCGGACTCTCCGGGGTCGGTCCAACAAAGTGGTGACTGGAAGGGTCTCCCATACAACGCCTCGAATGGTGCCATACTAATGATGGAGAAATAGATATTTTTTAAGCAAACTCCTCCAGTGGTAGGTGGTCTTCCCAACTGTGTCTAAAGTCTAAGAAATAGGCTCGCAACATATCCTCCAGAACCTAAGTGGTCCTCTCCGTCTGACCATCTATATGGGGATGAAACGCTGTGCTCAAGAGTAGTTGAGTCCCAAAAGCCTCCTAAAATCCTTTCCACAACCAAGATGTGAAACGAGTGTCTCAGTCCATGACTATTGTCGAGGGGACTCCATGAAGCCAAACTATCTCCTGCATGTAGAAGCGTCCCTTGATCTCTACTGAACTCTTCTACCTGATAGCTAGGAAGTTGGCTGACTTGGTGAGTCAGTAAACGATCACCCAAATGGAATCATTCCCCTTGGATGTCCCTGGTAAGCCTGTTATGAATTACATCGATATTCCATGCCACTTACACTCTCGAACTTCTAGGGGGTGAGCTAATCCCACTGGAACATGGTGCTCAGCCTTCACCAGTTGGCATGTGAGGCATCAAGAAATGAAATCTTCTACTACCTTATTCATGCTTGACCACCTGAACTATTGTCAGAGATACTGGTACATATTTTCCACTCCAGGATGTACCGCCAAAGGTGATATATGAAACTCCCTTAGGACCTCCTCACGCAACTCCACTGGTACAACAGTGCGTCCTCTTAAAAGAAGTACGTGCTCCCCACCTTATGAATATACATGAAGATCATGTCCTGTGGATAACTAAGCATGTAAATACTCATAGTCAACATCCCCAAGTTGTGCTTCCCTAACTCATTGCAAGAGTGGAGGGGTGACAACCATCGAATGTAGGTAGGCTGCATCTTCTCTATCCACAAAGGACAACTGAAACGTGGCTAACTTCTATGTTGCCTCACTCAACAGCTGTGAGATCGACCTTCTACTCAGAGAATCTAACACCTTGTTCCCCTTTCTAGGAGTATAGATGATCTTGAAATCATAGTCATGGAGGAACTCTAGCCAACAACTCTACCTCAGATTCAGATCCTTCTACGAAAAGATGTACTTGAGGATCTTGTGGTCAGAGTAGATGATAAACTGCTCACCCATAAGGTAGTGTTGCCACATCTTCAATGGAAATAATACCACTTCCAACTCGAAATCATGGTTCAAATAGTTATACTCATGTGACCTATGTTGGAATGAACCATAAGAGATCACTACCTACCTCTACATCAGGACACAACCAAGGTCGGCCCCTGATGCATTGCAGAAAACTATGTACCTGTCACCCTCCTCCGGAAATCTCAAGACTGGGGTGCTCGTCAAACTCTGTCTCAACTGTTCGAAAGCCCATTGGAAGTTCTCCATCCATACAAAGGGTTTCCCCTTCCTGGTTAAGGCGGTCATCGGTGCTAATATCCGAGAGAAGTCAGGAATGAATCTCTAGTAATATCCTGCCAATCCAAGGAAGCACCAAAACTCTGTCACACTCCGAGGTGGCTCCCATGCTAACACAAAATCCACCTTGGATGGGTCCACAACTACTCCATTTTCTGAGATGACATGTCCTAGAAAGTGGACCTCCTGAATCCAGAACTGGTACTTTGAGAGATTCCCATAAAGTTAGTGCTCCTGATGTATGTGTAGAACCATCTGCAGGTGTCTCTCATGCTCCTCCTCTGATGCTGAGTACACAAGGATGTCTTCGATGAAGACCATTATGAACCAGTCCATGTACGACTGGAAGATCCAGTTCATCAGTCCCATGAACATTGCAGGGGTTTTTGTCACACCGAAAGAAATCAATAAGTACTCATAGTGACCGTAGCGACATCTGAAAGCCGTATTTGGTATGTGCTCATCCTATACTCGTAACTGGTGATAGCTTGATCGAAGGTAAACCTTCGAGAACCACTGTTCCCCTCTCAGCTGGTCGAAGAGGTCCTCAATTCTCGTCAGTGGATACTTATTCTTCACTGTCACTTGGTTCAGGTACCGGTAATCCACACACAACCTCAGACTCCCATATGCCTTCTTGGAAAACAATATTGGGGCCGCAATTCTCGTCAGTGGATACTTATCAATCCCTCCTTAAGAATCTGAATTACTGGATCACTAATCAAATTTTATTTCAGGTAGTTGAATGAAACTTGGCACTGGACAATCCAAATAAATGTCTAGTTCTTTCTTTTCAATGTTAATGTGGTTTCAAATTGAGAAAAATTAGGTACAAACCTATTATAATAGACTTAAAAACCAAGGAAAATATAAAACTATACCACATTCTTGGGTTCTACCCATGAAACAACTATCTTTACCTTTGAATGATCTTCAACAAATCCTTGGTGAGACACCACATGGCCATGTAAATTAACCTATAATATACAAAACATACACTTGGAAAACTTTGCATTAATCTGGTGGAATTGAAGAACCTTTAGGATAGCTCTGACTAGCCTCTATGGCGAGCCCCATCGATGAGCTCACATGTTACTATAACCCTGGATTTCTTCCGCCCAGGAGCAGGGATCTTGTCATTGGGGATTCCCTAGGCCTCCATTACTTTAAACCCCCCTGACTTCTCCCCCAGGATGTGTGTCTCCTTCCTCCTATATGCTTCCTTTCCTCTATTAAAAAAATATTTGGTGGTTAGGATAGCTCTGAGGTGATCAACATACTCCTCCAAACAGCGTTTTGTCTCTATATCAGAGATTATACCCTCATAAATTCCAAAATACTATTGCTAAAAAGTGTACGACATCCTCTTCCACTTATCATCCTCATCAATCAGATCAAACCTTCAGATATCAACTAGGTTAGGCTACTGAACCTACACTACCAAATACACATGCAGACAATGACTGGGATCCATAGTTTGAAGGGAAACAAAGGTTTCTTAAGCTTGGTAGAAATATAATTTTATAAATACTTATTTAATTAATTTTTAACTTATTTAAACTTTTCCATAACTAAAAACACCCAGTTCAAAAAAAACACATGTCATCATGATGTATGTAGCTCTCCTAGGTCTCTACCGTATAAATATCTCCACCTCACTTAATTTCTCTCTAAGCTCAGATTCGATGTACTAGATTATGGAGGCCCTAAAATCCCATGTCCTAGCTAATCTCCCTAGACTATGTCAGACATGAAGTTCAACTAGAACTATTTCCATACCAAACCATGTAATCCTCACTATTCTGGACTCCAAAATCTATCCTAAATCTCAATCATCAGCTCCTATAATACCACTTTGTCATGTACCCCTCTCTCCATAGATACCGCAATGAGGGGAGAGAGATAATGAACCTCAAGTCTTTCCTCCAGTAGGTCTTAGGTTGATAACTAACAAAAAGGGTATAAAAATATCATAAATTAGAGGAATTACCCTTTATAATATAAACAAGATCGTGAGATAAGATGAATCATCCATAAGAAACTCTATTAAATAATTTAAAATAAATCCAAAATCCATACCATAATGCATGTATAACAAAAAAAGATATATATTTAAGTCTCCAAAGTAATACCCAAAATAATTCTAAGGTAACAACTCAACAACTATCCAAAGGTCCAAAATAGTAATGCCTATCATGGTCTATGTAATCCTCTTTGAAACTTGAAAATCATTTTTATATACATAGGTTAAGGATACAAGTATAATCCGTAGGGAAACCAAAGTATCTCATGAATATGTGTAAAGATAATAAAAAATTACCTATGAGAAAACAACAGAATTAATAGCACCTAAACATGTCAACTATCCATCCCAACCTCACCAAGTCGTAGTTACCAAATAATACAAGCCAATATTAATAACATAATATAAATCCTATCAATATAGGATGTCCATCATCAATTTCCAACTAATTTACAGCTCTCACACCCAAAAATCTTACATCTTGGAACTCCCACCTATTCCATATAACATCTCATCACATTAAATGAAATCATATCACATACCACCCACAGAAACCTGATCCATCACATCTCACCTCACTTGAAGACACATGAGCCATCAAATATCACATCGCCTAAAGAAATCTATTCCATCTCATCATATGCAAATACATCTTGATAGTGACTATTTTAATATTTTTCCATCAAATACCATGCATTCCATCAACTCTTTGAAGAGTGAGTAGGAAATAGTGTATAGCCATCCATCCATCCTTACTACCATGATGTTGGGAAAACACCCCAAAACATTTTTTTTGTCGACACTAGGTTCTCTTTATGGGTGGGGAATGTATATAAAAACACAATGAACAGACATGATATACATAATATCATAACACAAATGCCTAACCTATGGGTTTACAACCAGATCACCAATAAACTCATAATATTACCCACATTTGTGCCAACTATAAATTCACAACACCACACAAAAAGCCACAAGCCACAAGACACATTTTACATTCCAAAAACCATTTAAAATCAATCTATTTTCTAAATTTCACATGAGAATACAATTTCATTTAAATATCCAACTCATTATATCATTTCCATCCGATTTTATTTATTCATAAACCATTTTCACATTTAACCCATTGACCATTTAATCAAAATTAGTTAACCTTTTCCATCCCATTTCAACTTAAACATTATCATTTAATTATAATAATACCTGGAAAAATAGAACCACACAATAAACCCCAAGTATCACAACACAATAGCCACTTTCCTCTTTATAAAAAACCCACACACCATTACCAAATTCCTAGCCACATAACACAACAACCACCACATCATTAACACTTTCCATCAAAACCACCCTATAGCACGACATCACACCTCATCAGACATCAACCTATACTGCATCACAACCACACATCACAACCACAACTCATATCATAACACCCAACCTCATCCTCCACAACAAAAACACTAAACACATACCATATTAACACAAAAATCCATACTACACAACCACTTCCAAAAACACATTTCACATTGTACATAGAAAAGTATTTTTATATTTGGCATATGGAATATTTATAACTTTCACTTCATTATTTGAGGACATTATCACACATCCATATATCCAGGGGAAACCATTTCTTTATCTGCATATAAGTGATTATCCAATTACATTTAGTGTGACATCAAATAATACCAGAAACATGGGTTTCATAATGTCATAACTATAACAAAAACAAATCCACCAATGAACACAGTTTTCAGTAAGGCATTACACCTAAATAGTAACAAAATTAATCATAATAATGTTTGAAAAAACATGTGATTCATGTTCCCCTTACCCATTTTAAATTCATTTAACCAGTTAATTTTCCTTTATTAATTTGTATGAAACCATATACACAAATATAAAAAAAATAAACCCACCTCACATTATATACATAAAGATAAATGTAAGGGAATTACATACATGGAATAAATAAGTCTCACTTAACTCACTACACCCAAAACATAGGGTATGTACAAGATGGAATCTCCACTGGAGTAATTGAGACAACAAGAGAAGGGTTTTACAATTCCATAGGAAGGGTTTTGGATTGTCCAATCTCAAGAGAAAGTAATAAGGGAGGAAAATTTTCAAGTCAAAAAATATATAATTATCATTTTTTTAGATCAAAACATATTTTGTTTAAAAGATATTGTAGATCTCATTAAACTCCAGGGGAAAGGACTCATTTATAGCCTCATTAATCATAAAAAATCAATGATATAATTATCTGTTTTACAAAACGGGAAGAGAAATCCATGTGGAAAATCCCACAAAGATGAATTCCCCACGTAGCCAAAATATCCATGTAACTGATTCACAAAACTAATCCATCCACATAGCTGGTTCGTTCATGCATCTGATTCATATAATCGATTCATGTTGCTGATTCACATAGCCAATATTCCATGTATCCAATTCACATATCCAATTTATCCAAATATACAATTTTTCCATATAGTAATTTCAAATAGCTGATCTATACACATAACCAATTCTCATAGATGATATCTCTTGTAGTTTATTCACATAGCTGATCTAACCATGCAGTCGATTCATCCACATAGAAAATTCATGTAGCTAATCCAACCACGTTATTGATTCACGTACATATCCAATTCATGTAGCCAATTCATGTATCCTATTACTCATATATCCAATACAAATGGTTGTGAGAAAAAATAACTAACCACTCCAACTGACCGTATAACCAACCTAACTATTATATGAACAAACAACGGATCATTCCAATCAACTAGATAACCAACCGCCCTACCACATGAACAAACATTTGACCGCAAGAAGAAAACTTAGAGGAACTAGAGTAAAAGACTCAAAAACACCCTCTAAACAATAAAACTAAAAAATTAATGGGTTTGGAAGGAATAAAATGCATCAGATTTAGTTAGTAATTTATTTTAATTAAAAATAATAATAGTTAATAGTTAAAAGACATTTTTCAACAAATTTTTTTTTCTATATCTTTTGCTTAAATTTAAATGTTAATTTTATCATATTAATAATTAAAATTATATTAAATAGATTAAAAATTATAAATAAATATATTTAAATTATATTTAATGGGTCATATTATATTTTTAGTTAAAATATTTACCATGGTAAAATTTTAATCAATAATAATGAGTGTAGAAAGGGGTAACATAGTATAGATTGAATTTTTATAAATTAACTTGAAAAATATAACTTATAAAATCAATAATTTAGGTTATAAATTCATACCAATATATATTACAAAACTTTCCTCACTTAACTCACCTAACTCCCATGTGATTCTATCTTTACCCCTCACCTAACTTAAGTTTCCATGGAAATTTACCTCTTTTTCATCTATAAAAGGTGCTCACTTCCACCCTATTAAATCCAAAACAACCCTTTAAATTTATCTTGAAACACTAAATTTTTTTAATCCTCTACAGTATTTTTTAATTTTTATAAAATCCTACTCCTAATAAGAATCCCTAAATCCTTTATATGCAAGAAGTCTTCCATGATAATGTTCAAGTTCTTAACACGAGTACTATCTACACCCTAACATTTTATTCACTATATTCATCCTAAAAACATAAAATAAACATAATAATATGATAAAAAAAGAATAATTATTATACCAAAATTTTATTATGTTAATGTAATAACCACTATCTATCCCCCTTTCATACATTGGTAAATAAAAATGCTACCCATGTTATGTGTGAACTACTGCCTCCAAGGATGATATATTTCATTTTTCATCACCACATTACATGGATGGTTCTAAGAATGTATTTAATGAATAAAAAGTATATTTATTAAAAAATTAATATTATATAAATATAAATTAGGAATTATATTAATAATATTAACTTTAAATTTATCCTCCTGAACCAAGTACATCGAGTGGAAAAATAATTTCTTCCTTGAAAGTAATAACTTATTATCATTATTTTTTATTTATGTTATTATTATACCAATTCCCAATTATTATTTATCACATTAATAAAATATAAATAATAATATTATACTTTTTTGATACTTATATTAGAGTAACACAATCACTTTCATAACCATACTCACCCATTGACTATGGCTTGTTCTAGTTTCTATCAGTTTAACCACCTACATGAACGATACTATAAATTTACATCATAAATGAATATGGAAACTTAATTATATATAATATTAAATATTAATGAGTAAATAATTTTTTTCATATAAATTTAATATTAATATTTGAACTCATTATTAATACACCACATTTTATTCGTTAAAAATTACCAAAACTAGCTAATCACTGATTTCGTCTATAAAAATACTAACTAAAACTATCATAAAATTAAATGAAAAATTATAAATAATTAGATAAGTTACATTAAAGTATCTTGATGATATTTTAAGGATTAAATTTTTATAAAATAATGTGGATCAACATCAACATTACAAAACTTACATGAAAAAAATCAAGTGCACTGACTTCCAATGATGAAAATAAACAATAAATAGTTAATGAATGTATAATGAATGATTATAATGAATGATTAGAAAAGGTAATATATATGAATAAGGTTATTTTATTATTTATTAATATGGTTAATTTTGTTATATATGTGGTTAAAATCCTTGCATTGAATTTGAAAGTTAATGTAAGGGGTTTCTATAAATTCCCCTTCATTGAGACATGTTTTCATACTATGCACTTATTCTTGTTTTATATGGTATACTCACTAAAATATTTTATTTTATTATTATTAATGTTTCTATCATGATATTTATATGTTTTTTATGGAACCATCCTTCCTATTCAATTGATTAAATTGTTTTAAATATGTTAGGGTTTTTTATCTAAAATTCTATTCTTTGAGACATGTTTCTTATTATAAATCTATTTTAATTTATATATTTATATTACACCATTAGAATATTTTAACATGATAAAAATTTATTTAATGGTATTTAATGTTTAATTTTATGATCAACCTTTCAATGTATTTTTATTCAAAAGTTACCATATTCATAAAGGATTTTGTTAGCTTAAATCCCCTTTCTTTGAGTTATAATGTTTCTTCTTGAACTTATTTCTTCTTTGTTTGGGTTCTTCCACTCTAAGATTTTATAATAAGTTAATTTATATTTATATATATATATAATTCACATTTTACTATAAAAATATTCTTTTTGATGTATTTATTCCTTTATAAAAATGTAACGTTTTTAATAATAATTCCCATATATTATAATGGATCTTTCTCCTCCATGTCCACATTCCTTCTTTCCACAATTTTTTTTTCAATTTTTTAAAATATAAAAATTTATTATCACATGTAATATTTATATTTTTATTTACCTCTATTTAAAAGAAAAAATTATTACTCTTTTATTTATATGGGTTTAAATAAAGGTAATTTTGAATTATTAAAACAGAATTTCTTTTTATGATCATATTTTTTTTCTTCTAATCCATATTTTTTTGAATTAACCATTATTTTATTTGAATACTTCATTATAGATATTTATTTTAAAGTGGGTTTTTAAAAATATTTTCATGTTACCTTCTTTGAAAATTATTTTTGGAAGTGGATCATAACTTCATCTCATTATGATAAAGTTTAGAAATATTTTCTAAAAACTTTTTTCAATGATTTTTCTTCAATTTTCATTTAAAAATATATAATATATATCTTCTTTGGAGTTATATTCTCTTTATTGATATTATTTTTATCCTTCAGGAAAATGTCTACCAATCCCATGGATGTTTTCTATATCATTTTTATTATGAAATTAACCATATATCCATTAATCTATATTGTGTGAAAAAATTATAAATTTATGGGTGTTTACCATGGAAGCTATCCCATTTATTGAATGTGTAATTATTGACAATCCATATAATTGATATTTCAATACAGATAATTATTTATTAATAAATAATATTGATTATGTATCATTTAATTTTATATGATGAATAAATTTGACTCAATTAGTGATGGGTGGGGCCTAAAATTATATAACCCCTCTATACATCGATAAGTATCAGGATAAAAACTTGTTTGGTCATGTGGTTTAAAATTGACCATTTATCAATATTGTCTTGGAATGAGGCCTTGGGAGTATGTATAATGTCATGGAATGATTCCTTGATATAAAAATTAAGATGTTTGACATTATTCATTACATCACTATGAGATTAGATATTGATATTGATGCATTTATTTATTTTCATATTATTCTAGGATATATTATACTCATATTTTCTTTATCATGGAATCATTAAATTTATTTATTTCTTTAATATTATTTATTTCTAGTTTATTACATGATAGATTTTATTGTACGCTACCCCTTTCTGGGTTTTTATGCTCATAATTATTATGTTTTAATTTTCTTATGATTATAAATAAGAGTATTAAATATGAGATGTCTAGATGGGTTTCATGCATGGGGAAGTTTATGAGATATGTTAAATACATACTATTATATAAGGTGTTCTCTATATATTGGAAAAAATTCCATTTGATTGTAAAGATATGAGTTTTTCTAGTAAAAAGGTTTTCCTAAATCTCTAAAATTGTTAACCTAAAAGATATTGGGTGTGTAAGTGAAACAATATTTGTTATTTCTATTTTATTTATGAGGGTTAAGTTTAGATCTATTTAGTTGATTTCAAAGTTGATATGTAATTTAATATGTTTATTATCACTAAATCTTGGTGTTTAGGTTCATGAAATCACATTTGGTATCAAACAAGGGTTTAAATAACTTTTTAGTTTAGGAAGAGTATATGATGTAACAACCCAGAATTGTTCTAATAAAAATTTCCATTGATCTGATTAAATGTATTATTATGTAAAATGGTTATATAAAACATATAAACTTCTTTGGTTTTATGTTTTTGGATGTTAAAATACCATTAATAATTTTTACCATTGATAATATAACTGTTGAATAGTGATCACATGATTAGTATAAATATAGGGCTTTAACAAATCCAACTTACTCAAAAAAAGTAGCGATGGCATCATGTCATATAATTTATTCACACGAAGCCCATTTTTCAGAGCTCAGAAAGGAGGTAGAAGCACTGGGATTTTTTCATGACCAATCCCAAGATGAGGTTCAACATGTTAAGCTTGAATGGAACTGCCTATAGGAGAAGTTGAAGTTAATTGAGATTACCACTCGAGCGATGTTATCTGAGCCACCCCAAGAGTCTGTCACCATTTCACACCTTACCCTTAAGTCATATGTGGGTGTTATAATGGGTTATGTTACAAGACCCTATCACTATTATTATGGGCATTATTTTTATATTGAATAAATAATATACATTCATTTTATTATTGTTACTTTGTAAATAGTTTTTAAAGTACAAATAGTATTCCTAGTTTATAGTCAATTAAGAAATATATTTTGATGAATTAATGGATTTTTTAAATTAAATAATTTTTTAATAAAATATCATTAATAAATTACTTTTTATTAAATCTAAATGATCATATAATTTTTATGAATACAATTTTAATTTTTTTAAGGTTTGAAAACTGTTTTTATCAAAACCCCTGAATTTTTGATAAATATCAGTTTTTATTTTAAAAGTAAAAAATTCACATATTTATAAAATTATTTAGATAAAATTAATATTATTTTTGGATTCAGGATGTCAAAATTATCCAACAGGGAATTTTTCATAATTTTCTGAGACTGTTGAATTTTTGGGTAAAATTTAAATACTGTTTAAATATATAATGTATTTTATGACATCCTAATGACTCAATAGTGATGTAATAAAATAATATAAATGGGGTTTTCAGAAAATATATATTTAAAATTTAAAATAATGTGATTTTATGTTTGTTTGATTTATTTTACAAATCCTTAGTGGACCCTCCAAGATTTATAAAACAATTTATCATTTTAAAATGATTTACTTGTGAGTGTGACTCCACTCCACATAATCAAGACTAATATTTTTTTTAAGTTTGGAAATTTAAATTTTAAAATAATTTTTACTGTCCAATTTGGAAAAAACCACAGGGGAAAACCATGGCATGGTTTGTTGTTTTTATTAGTTTAATGTGTGGTGTCCAAAACCTAAATAATAATGAATTCCCTATACTTTCCAATATATACACACTAAATATACCATTACTCTTCACTAAAACCATTTTTATATCAACAAAACCGTACCCTCTTCTATATTTAATCATCCCAAGGCATCCCAATCTCCCAATAATCCTCTCTCAAGCCTCTCCCAAGCCTTTGGGATCACAGTTCCAAGTAAGGGATTTGTTCCTTTCTCGTTTTTGTCCAAATTTATTTATGTTCTTATGACTTTTTATTTTCAATTAAAAATGTTGGCGTATAATTTCACACCTCCCCTATACTTCCATACTTATTTTTTTTATGATGATAGTCCCCTTTCTCTCTCATTAATTCCACCCATGTACACCCATTACCATGCCGAAATTTCGTAAGGGATTTCTCACTCCTCATTTACATTTAAAAAATTCTTTTATATTATGCTTATAAATTCCATTAAATATGTTGGTACACGTATCTATGTTACCCTATTACTGTAAATTTCATGTAAATATGATGATATACCCTTTTAACTCTCATAAATCAGTTTTATTAATTCTTATGTCACACTGTTATGCTGCTGAATTTGCACCACGATTTTCCAATCCAAAGTCATTATATAGTGAATACCATGCCCATTTCTCTAATAAAGGGTATTTATTTTTACCCACATTTACATATAAATTATATATTTTTATTTATGTATTCCATATTACTTTATTGTGGAATAAATTATGATGTTGAATGATTCCATGTTTTATAATCCATGTGGCACACTTATGCATAAAATGAAATTATTAAGAAGGGCGCACACTGATAGCACTCCAATGCATTGGTTAAAGATTATTATCATGATAATTCAATTGAATTAAGGGTTTAATCATGATAATTCATGTTAAATTATGGTTTACTCATGATTCATGTGAGAAGATCCTTGGATCATGCTAAAATCATGTTAAATGTTATTGCCACATTTCCATGTTATGAAAATTATTCTATATCATGCCTTTATGTTAATGTTTCACTTATTATCTATTTATATTCCTGTTTCTTAACATTTAATATATTATTCATTTTATGACTTGTTTACTCCCTTACTGGTCTTTTTAGATCACCCTTTTCTTATGCATGTCCTCAGATTATCCCATTCAAAGCTAAGTATGAAGGAATGTTGTGGTCATGTAAAAGAAGTTTTCAATAAAGATTTTGTGTTTTGTGTTTTAAGGTTTTATGTAATGTTCCTAATTTCCCTAGACACTAGACCTCTTGATCCTCAGATTTGTCTTAAGTGCATGTTAATGTAATAAATCATGTTTAAGTGTGTAATAAAGAGCAGGGTTGTCATATATGATCATGGTATAGGTATCCCTAAGGGTTGGTATGTGACTTGATGTCAAGTAAATTTTAGTTATTTTAGAAAAATATCATTATCTTTTCAGAGTGTACGTGATAATGGTATTTATTTATTAGTATGAGATTTTATGTTTTTTATTAATAAGGGTTAAGTTGTATTCATAGAGCATAGGTTTCCATGAGTTTTGGGTTTATGATATAGTTAGAAATATCTGGATTTAATTATTATTGGAAATTAGGACTACAATACACAAGTGGAAACCCTTGGGATATGTCTAAATATAGTAAATCATCATAAAATTTTGGTATATAGAGAGTGTATGGTTTCTTAGAAATAAAACCCCCTATAGATACAAAAAAGTGGACATGGGAACTAGCTCAAATGAACCTAGGGGAAATAACAATGAAAATGTTTTTTGAGTATTTACTTGATCTTCACTTGATGCACAATTAATAGGCCTAGCTACACAATTGATTTGAAATTATCTGGGGATATGATTTGGATAATTTACATAATCATTATGAACAATTATAAATGATTTAAATATAATTTGGTCATTGAATATATAAATAATTTGGTTAGATAACCTAATAGGGAAATAACCATGGACAACTTAGGTTAAACCAAAAGAGATACATGTTAATATAATTATATTAAAGTTGAATAGAAAACACCATCAGATAAAATGAAATTTTCACAGTAGAATACATGTTATGATTTAGTTTTCATATTTTAATAACCATTTACTCTAATCTTATTATATATCATCATAACCATTTTTGTTTTTGCGTTGGGTTGGAAACAATGTCATGAAAATGAATTTTTGAATGGTATTCCCCTATAAAATCATAATACTTATAGATAACTAAGGGGGAATATTTGTAAAAAATGGATTAGAATATAAATATATTCCTAAAATAAAATAAAATACGAGTTTTATAGTATTACCCATGATACTAAGTAGTAAATTATATCACGAGTCACACCGTTAACTATTTTTTATCAAGGGGTAGCAATTAAAATTACGAGGATAAAATTGATTTAAAGGGGGAGAATGTAACATACGAGAAATTATAGTACTTTTTAAAGTTGTGATAGAATATTTTTCATGCATCAATAAATGAAATATTAACCACATTATATGTAAAATATGACTATTGTAACATATCCATTGAATTAATTTATATAAATAGAAGTAACCATGTTATGAAATCAATACCGTAAGTAGAGGTTATGATGATATAAAATGTAATTATCAATTTTATAAAATATATCTCATTTATTATTATAAATTTCAAATTTACACTTCTAATATAAAATAAAGGTTATTTTTAATACAAGTGTATTTATAAAATTCAATTAATGTAGCTAAATAACTAATACAATCATTTTTATGATTAAAAATATACTTTACTAAAAAAATGTATTTTTATGATCTATGAATTTTTAACTTAAGAAACTAAGAATATTATGGAGATTTTGATAAAATATATTATTTATATTAATAATAAATTAACACACATTGATTTAGTAATTGATAATAAATAAGAATAAGAAAAATTAATATTTAAAAAGACATCAGCTTACAAAATAGCTTTTTTATATATATTATGATTTAATTTATAAGTTAATTAATAGTATTTAGAAATTAAATTAGATTAAAAGGAACATAAATAAGTAATAATATTTTATAAATTAGGGAGTATGTGTTATGATATATTTTTAGTAAAAAAATAATTATGATTGTACACTTTAAATCAAGATTAATGAGGGTAGAAAAGGGTAACTTAATTGGGAAATGATTTTTCTAAATTAACATTAAATATAGAACTTATAAAATACCATTTTAAGGTTTTAAATGATCTCACACATATATCACTAACCTTTCCTCACCAAGCTCACCTAACTCCCATGTGATTATATCTTTACCCATCACCTGACTTATGTTTTCAAGGAAATGTCTTTTTTTTCTATAAAAGGAGATCACTTTCACCATATTAAATCCATAAATACCCTTAACATTTATATTTAACAACTAAACAATTTTATTCCCATAAAATTATCTTAAAAATTTGAATACTTATGTTAACAAAAAGAATACCCAAATCCTTCATGTCTAATAAGTCCTTCAAGGGAAGGTTTGAGTTCTTAACATGACTATTATCCACTCCCTAACCTTTTATTCTCTATCTTTATACTACATTACTATTATAAACATAATAATATAATTATATTAGTATCATTATTATACTAAAAAGTTATTATTTTAATGTAACAAAAATTATCTATCCCTCTCCCATCCAATGGGTAATAAAAACATCACTCGTGTTATGTGTGGACTACCATACCCATACACGACTTATTTCATTTTTCATTACTGACTTACATGGATGGTTATAAGAATTTATGTAATGAATAAAAATGTAATTTATGAAATTATTAATATTCTATAAAATTAAATTAGTAAATATATTAATAATATGAAAAATAAATTTAGTCTCCTAAACCGAGAACACTAAGAGGAAAAATTATTTCTTCCATGTAAGTAATAAATTCTTATCATTATTTTTCATTTATATTATTTTTATACCTATTAAATATTTTTTCACATTAATAACATATAAATAAGACCATTATACAACTATGATTATTATATTATAGTAACATAATCACTTTTGTAACCATACTCACCCATTGATTATGTCATGTTCTTGTTTAGGTAAGTTTAACAACCAACATGAATGATGATGTACATTTCAATCATGGATATAGAGACCTAGGATTAACATACATTTATATTACATAATTTTATATAAATATTCATCACATTATAAAAATACATGCCTAAGGACTGTAATAGTATTTGTTTATTTTGGAAAGTTGGGACCCATTTTGCTAGTTTGGTGAATGATCTTCAACATCTCCCATAAATATCTTCCACCTTATCACTCCTACATAAAAAATTTCTTCATAACCTTGGGAAAGGAAACAAAATAAAGGGGTGATATCAAATGAACATTAATGTTAAAAAAGGGGATATGTAATCATAATCATAATCATAAGGGTATGAGAACATGCGAGTATCATTAGAAGATCATACCATGTATATCAAAGATCATAATCAAGAGTCATGACATAATGATTAGAAGTTCACAAGACATGAATCATAAGGTAATTGAGAGAATAATCCTTGAAATCATAACATATTAATAATACATGGAGTTTTTTAAGAAATATAAAATGATTTCCATAGCAGTCAAGGCTCACTGTGAAGACCATCTTATTGAAAAAATTCCTTTACTGAACCAGGTTCACTCTCCATTCCAGCCCAATTTTACTGAACCAAGTTCACTTCATATTCTAGCCCTGTATTATTGAACCTGTTCACTTCCTTTTCTAGCCCTATATTACTGAATTGGTTTCACTTATCATTCTAAATCTATATTACTTAACATGTTTCACTTCCCATTCCAACCCTAAATTACTAAACTGGGTTCACTTACCATTCTAGCCCTACATTATAGAACTAGGTTCACTCCTCATTTTATCCCTATCATAATAATGAGATATAAATCTTTTAACAATACATTATAGGGAGATATAGGTGCCACCCATCACATAATGAAATCATACATACATGTACCACAAGATAATAAAACATTCATCATATCATGAACCATAAAAAGATATGAGTTTCATAAACATCATAACATAACCCATGAAATGAAATAGGTATCATAAACATGTCATCATATCATAACCTATATAAAATATATAGGTTTTATAATCATTTCATCAAACAATAATCCATTAAAGGAAGCATTTTTCAAAAGCATATAACCCATGTAAGAGAAATGGGTGTCATAGAAATCATTCCATCAAAAAATAAACCATTTAGAGAAAGAATATAAATGATACCCATTGATCATATCCTTAGTATATCATAATCTATATCAAATGACAAAAATTTATATAGATAAGTATTTTGGAAAGATCACGTAGAACATTTCTTAAGGAAAATTATATTTCTTTGAAAATAACTTTTTAAAATATGTAACATTTTCAAAATACATTTCATCGAAAACCACTTTAAAAAACTTATAATAGAAGATTTAAAAAACCTTTAAAACATTTATTGAGGAAAATATCCATTATTATTTGAAAAATTATTTTTTTAAGATATAATACATTTAGAAACAAAATTCATTGAAAATAACCTTGAAAAATTATAAATCAATTTTTTAAAATCATTTAAAATACTTCTCCAACATAAATTTTTTTAAAACCTTTTTACTTGAAAAAAACATTCAAACTTATAAAAGAATCTTTGAAATCATTGAATTACTTTTCTTTGAAAATAACCTTTTGAAAATAGATAAAAAAATACTTGAAAATAATATAAAACAATTTTTAAACATAAAAAATATTTTAAATCCCTTTTATTTTTATAATACATTATTTTTAAAGAACACAGATTTCTGAACGAAGAGAGAAAAAATGTAAGATTTTATTAAAAACATTTTATTATTTATATTAATTATCAAAGAATGAAAAATTGAATTGTTACATGAATATATCACGAATAAATATAGGAGAATAAAATTCATGAGAGTTATTGAGATAAGGTTAATAATATTTCATTATTGGATGTATAATCATAAAAAATCCTGATAAACGAGGATATTGTAACAGTAAATTGTTACCACTTTGGAAAATTTTAATCAAAATATCCATGATAAAAAAAAATTACATGGAACTCAAAATATCTACAAAATAATAATATTCATGATATAACATGTCAAAGGGTAGTATATACACCACATAGAAAAATATAGGTACAAAACATGGCATGTATCTGAAAGAAGAAAGATTGTGACAAAAATTACATAAATGATTTGGTAACATTAGAACCATAAACCCTATGAAATAAAGATCATCAAATAGATATTTAAATACCCAAAAATTTAAGTATAATAATAATATAATACATTCATAGGAAGTATATGTACAACATAAAATAAATGAGTGGTGAATAAGTTACAAGTCTCACAAAAATTAAAGCGAGACAAGAAAAACCTTACCTTAAGTCATGAATTTCATTGTATGTGTCCAAACCTCATGTATAATAAATATAAGTTTGTTATATATATCATCCCACCCCATATTTGACAAACTATTCCCCAAGAAGGCGGGCCACCAGACCTCAAGTAGGCCTCCCAAAACACCAGAGGTTACTGACCAACAACGAGGGCCTAGGGTGTGTCTTTGGGGAGAATATTCCCTAATTTATCATAGGGGAGCACAATAATATAATTATAATACAATATAGTTTAATAAAAATAATAGGAAATATTGATATATAGATAATAGTAGAGTAATTAGGAATAAGCATGAAAACATGATAAGAAATATGTAGAAGCCGAATAACAACTAGATAAAAATATGATTTTGCTATGTCATATGGCTATAAAAAAATGAATATTCTAGGGTAGAATATACAATCATATACAAAATTCTAAAAAAAATAAATTAAAAGGACAAAAACTATTATGTATATCATCTCGATCATAGGCTCAGTCCTCTGCTCCCATCTCCATACTATCAATGAAAATCAATTATGAATTGGAAGACAGATGCTTCCATTTGTCTATACCTATAACTATAAAGTCTAATTGGGTACCAAAGGTGACCAAGTAGGATGTGAGATACAATCTCAGTAGGCTGATACCCATAGTTACAAGGCCACTCCATAACGTATGTTATAAATTAAATAGTTCAAATTGACAATTTAAATACAAGATAGAATAAACAAATAAAATCATTGAATTGGGTTTCAATTGGATACCCATCTAATCTACCTACTGTGGACTAAGTTTCTAAGTCTGAACTAGAGGAACCTGTGATGGTAAAATAGGTGAGATAATATGTTAGAGGATGGCGTTCTACCAAACATTTTATTGACCTTTGAGGGAATTTCCCCATGTTTTTAATACAAAGGGATTTATTCTCAATTGAAAACATTCCATTACAATTTCTTTATTTTAATTTGAAAACCAATTTATAAAATATAGCAAGACACCCTGAGTCTGTCCATGGAAATCTGAAGGGAATTTCTAAGTATCATTCAAGGGACTCATCATATGAATAATGTAAATGAGTACATCCATGGTGACCCAAGGATAAATTCCCACATGTCACTCCAAGAATGGTGTAAATATGTCAAATACTAACCTATGCTTCCATGTCTGGTATTGCATGTAGGGGCAAAATTATCTCTCAAGGCATGGTTTAACCAACGTTCCATTAAGCCCATCCAAGGGGTCTCCCCTAAGGAATCAGTGTCACTCATCTGTACATAAAAATAGATGCCACTCAGCAATCCCATCCTAGGAATAGATGTTGTTATCCCTGATATGTTTACAAACCATTAAGAGTTCTAAAAAAGGCATGAGAGTCCTTTAAAGGGGTCCTTATATCGGAAACCCTTATTTCACCCTTGGTATATAGGTGAAAGCAATAAGCAATAATTACACACTTAATAGGTTCAACTGGAGGTCCATTACATTTAATTCAAGAATTTATATGGAAATAGGTATAAGTGGTCAAAGAAAAATAGTGGCAGAACCATGTAAGACATATGGATTAAGGCTCATGGCCTATTCTCAAAGGTAAAATCAACTAAAATAAAGAAGTTAATTTAATGGAGTGGGTAATAGGGTCCCAACACATGTTTTTCA
Source organism: Viscum album (assembly GCA_963277665.1). Lineage (NCBI taxonomy): Eukaryota > Viridiplantae > Streptophyta > Magnoliopsida > Santalales > Viscaceae > Viscum > Viscum album. Next base: position 2,016,505,836 of record OY728157.1, read on the forward strand.
ATTAAAAAGAAGATCCCAAGACAATAATTATTAGAAAACACTCATCTAGGGGTGTTTGAGCTACCTAAGGTAATGGAAAAGAGAACTTCAAAGGCGGGCACACCCAATTGGGTTCTATAAATCAAGGTGATCAACCCAATGGGTCAAATTGACACTTACTTTGGTTTCTAAGTCTAGGTAAGGAATTTAATTTAATTTAATTGAAAAATAAGGAAAAAATTGAAAGGGTTCGGCTCACGAAACAACAATGCAATTTATAGAACACATCAAAATGGCGGGAAAAGACTTAGACCACCTAACATAGCGTCATAGAGATTCCCTCATCTAGTATCATCCTTTTATTCGAGCTATGTTGGAATAAATTGATGAAGCTCTCAAATTCCATGAAAATGGGGAAAATGAGTTTTTAACAAAATAGCCCAATATATGGGAATAAGAACTGGAAATAGATTTGATATTATTCAAGATCTTACCTCTAGATTTCTATTGGATCCCATGTTGAATAAATCAGATATCATATGGGGTAGTTGTTTGAAGCCTAGATTGAAAGGAGAAGAAGGATTATTATGGGAATAGAAAGACTCATCCACTGAGGAAAAAGCGAGGGAGAATAGAATTATGTTAAAATCATAAACGGAGATAAACATGTAAATTCAACCTCAAACACCATTGCACGCAGTTAATCCGCATGGTTGTATAAACTGTCCACCATTATCTGCTACTAAGGGGAACATCACATGGCTAGTCAGACAATTTTACTAACCATGAAAACCCCTATTTCCAAAAACTACAAATGTGTCACATGTCCATGCACCTCGGGTTGCACGATTATAGAAAAACCATGCAGCCCTTGCCTCCCCACTATCTGTAATCACACAGTTTAGGGAAACCATGCGGGCTAGGCTACATGATTTCCACTAACCATGTGACCTAGTCTTTTCTTACCCTTTTGGGGATCCAGGCTCTAAACAAGCCCTAGATAGACCAGAATCCACCTTGAACCTTTTAGGCATATTTATTTGGTCTGTTTTAAGGAATTTAAACAAAACATTAATGGTCTGTACCCTGTAGAAAGGACAGGATGCTAGAACTTCCCCTCATTAAGAAAACTCATCCCATAGTTTCCCTTTCAATGGTGGTAGAATGTCATATGAGACGAGTTCCATATACCATAAACATATATTTCCTTCCCTATCCTAGGTCTCATCCTATACACATTCGTGCTACCATTTCACCTGGACCAGAGGAACTAAATTTCTGGAAGGAGCCTTTATACTCTGATCAATGATATATCAAAGGAGAAATCCTCCACTAGATCAATATCATCAGTGTCGAACAAATGAGATAGTTTAGGATGATACTTTTATTACTAAGATATGTGAATTAATTTGTGTATGACATGATAACTTTAAGTTAACAACACCTTATAGAATATTGGCCCAAATCTACACACTACCTTGAAAGGATATAGATATTGAGGTGATAACTTTACCTATCCATGGATTCATTTGTAACCCAATCTAGGTGAAACAAATAGAAAGACCCAATTTTCCACCACGAACTCCATAGGCTAGTGATGACGATCAACATATGACTTTTCCCTGGCCTGAGCTATAACAAGTTTCTTCTGAATCAGCTAGACTCGATGTGAAGTCTCCTAAATGAGACAAGGAACCAGTAGAGTTGCCTCACCCTCCTCTATCCATCACAGAGTATAATTAAATGGTCTACCATTGAGGGCCTCATAAAAATCTATATGTATCATTACCTGAAAGATTTTGTTGTCGAAAAAATAAACTAGAAGAATATTATTTTCCCATGAACCTATAAAAACAATTATGTAGGCTCTAAGAACATCCTCTAACACTCATATGGTCTGGTCGAACTAACTTTCAGTCTAAGGGTGATATGAAGTAATCAAGAGAACCTATGATCCCAATGAATTCTAAAATCCTTGAAAGAACCATGATGTAAAGTGAGGTTCTCTGTCTAAAATTATAGAATGAGGAACACCATGTAGTCTCACTATCTCCAATATGTAAATCCTTCCTAGATCATAAACTAAGAAGGAATACCTAATCAGTATGAAGATTTCATCCTTGGTCAACCTATTGATGATCACCCATACCACATCATTTCCTTGAGGAGATATCATAATTCTTTTCACTAAATCCATTGTGACATCATTCCATTTATACTCAAGAATGAGGACAGGTTGTAGAAGTCTAGCAGTTCACTAGTGATTTTTCATTACCTACTGATAGGTGGAGAACTGAGTGATGAAGCTTGATATCTACATATTTATAATTGGCCACCAATACTAATGATATATATCTATGTACATCTTGGTGAGACCAGGATGAACTAACGAAACCAATGCATATGATTCTTGGATAAAATCTTTCCATATATTTGAAGACATCCATACACTCCCACAAAAGAGAAAAGTCTCATTGATATCAACAACCCAATGAGAAGGAATGTTCTCTTTGGTGATTCTTTACCTAAAAAAATACTATCAGAGTTAGAGAACTGCCTCATACAGACCCACTCCAAAAGGGAGAATTTCAATGTCAGAAATGCTAGAACTAGCTTCCCATGTTGTTCCTGAACCTCTAGATGCATCTTAGAGAAAAAATCCATCTATTTCCACTCAATGAAAACCTATTTATTGTATTTCATATGAGTCTTACAGCTCAAGGAGTCAACAACAACAATACTCTTTTTGGTTTTGTAAGAAATCTCAAAGTCAAATGATTGCATGTTTTTCAACCACTTATGCTATCTGAGATTCAAGTCTCACTATGTGGAGATGTATTTGAGTTTTTTATGATCTGTGTGAACAAAGAATTTCTCACCCAAAAAATATTGACTCTAAAAATATAGATCATAAACCAAGATTTTGAGATCAAGGTCATGTGTAGGAGAGTTCCACTCCTGAGGCCTCAGTTGGAGGGATCAATATTCCATGACTCGATCACCCTGTATTAGCACTGCACCCATCCTGATTGTTGAAGCATCACAACAAACAGAATAGATTCTATCTGTCTTAGGCAGAATCATGATTGATGATGAATTTATTATTCCTTTTAACTCCTAAAAGGCTGTTTTAAAAGCTTCTATCTAGTCAAATTTCACACCATTCTTGGTCAATCCCGTAAGTGGTGTTGCTTGGCATAAGAAGTCCTGGATGAATCGCATGTAATTACTTTACATCCCTAAGAAACTATGTATATTGAACACATTATTGGGATAATACTAGAAAACCATGGTGATCACCTTATATGGGTTAAATAATACACCTACCACATATATGATATGATCCATGAAGTGAGCCTTGGTGATCTAAAGTAGAATTTACTGATCTTCACATATAGACGATGCTCTCTCAAAGTACTCAACACGATCTCAAGATGATTGGCATGGCCTTTTCTTGTGTGATAGTACAGTAATGTTTTTTATATAAAGACTACCACAAAGGAATAAATATATGGATGGAAAAATCGATTTACTAGAGCCATGTGGACTATTAGCTTGTTCATAAAACTAAAATACATAACCAGATACTCATGAAAACTTTACCTACCCCAGAATACTATACGTGGTATGTAGGATTGACTCACACAAACTTGATGATATCCTGACCTAAATTTATCTTTAAGAAAACTGTTTCTCCTTCGATATGGTAGAAGAGGCTGTCTATATAAGGAAATGGATATTGTCTTTTCAATATAAGATAGTTCAATCATCGATAATCTATAAAAAATTTAAGGGTAACATCCACATTCATAGAAAAAAGGACTAGTGAACCCCATGGTGATATGATGGGTCATATAAAAACCTTATCCTCTAACTCTTCAAGATTCCTTTTGAGTTCTTTTAACTCTGTAGGTTCCATCCTATAAGTAAGAGTGGACACTGGTTCCACACCTAGAACAAGTTCAGTGGTTAATTCAATATCTCTCTTAGGAGGTAATCCCTAGAAATCATTATGGATGAATTCCCTAAAATGATCCACAACTGGAGGGAATTCCATGAGTTTCATTCCCTGGTCACTTATAAGGAGACTGACCATTTGTGCTGTCACTCCTCCCATCTTAGTATGCTTGAGTCCAACCCGACTGGCCTGGAGATCCCATTCACCCTTATAGATATACATGTTTCCCTTAGTTTATGTGAAAGATACAAAATGATGATATTAATCCACCGAGGCTCGATAAGGAATGATCCATTCTATATCAGTAATGATGTATAAGATAGTCATATCAAGGATGAAGAAATTCTACAGAAAACAATACCGATTTATTTCAAGGGGGAACTCCTGGAACTAGAGTATACCCTCTTCTTGAAATCCTAACTGTGTGCTAAGGGTCATAAAACCACCTAAGTAATCTATCACTAACCTTATAATTCCCTTGGTTGTAGAAGATAGAAAAGAGTGTGATTTACCTATATAAAATAAGGTAGATAATAAAGTATAGGCTATTAGAATAGTACCTATAACTATAGATGGCCCTGGAATCTTCTTCTATAGCATAGGTTGCACATCATAGATATGGTATGAACTGTTACTCTGATATGTTTCCTGAGTATCCTAATCAGTACCACTCTATAGATGATGGAAACCTAAAGGCTGAAAACCTTATCCATGACCACCTGTTCTGCCCGAATGGGGAAAGTCATGGTGCACCCTAGACTGATTTCATAAGGTGAAGAAAAATTTCTTAGAACTGGGCATCAACGCCTAGTGAAAGATCCATAGGAGGTGCCTCAGGTGGCACTATAGAAGGTATCATGGGTGGCTAAAATAAAACCTTCTTTAGAGTATGTTCATCACCAATTTTCTAGAAAACAACATGAGGTCATCAAAATGGGATAGATCTAAAATTCCATGCACAAGCCTCATACAAGAATTATAATAGGTTGGGAAAGAAAAAGAAAGGATAGGCACAAGGATATCCCTACTATAGATGAACAACACTCTACATGATCCTTGAGACAGGTCTGGGTAGAAGAATGAGTAGTAAAAGGATAAAGGAGACATGACCTACGACCCATTACTAATGTCGGTTTAGGCTAAGGTCACCTGTTTTCCTTATAGAGTATCCATCCCATTTATAGGTTTCATCCGTTTCAACTTATTTAGATTCATTACTATTTATTTAGATATTTGAATCAAGATACAATTAATTCCATCACCAATTACTATTCACAAGGCCCCATACACCTTTAAATTTAAATTGATGCATCAAATAACTGAATCTGGACCTTTACATCAGACAATGGGTGTAACAGACCACGAATGTGGTTTGATCAAATCAAGTATCGTTGGAACTCACCAATCAAACCAACAATTATGACATCATTGGTCAATTAAACCAATTATGTCATAATAAAGAATAATAGAACAATAAAAAACATAATAAATAAGGCACAAATTGAAATTATAAGAAATATATGAAGTGAACATAGAAATGTAATTATGGCATGACATAATTCATGGAATTTTAAATCCTATAGTTCCTAGTTTGATGTATAATTCCAATATTCCCTCATATCATCGAGCTTAAATCTTAAATATCCTATCATGATATTAAAAACTCAAAACAAGTGCATCAGCCTATGGTGAAATCCAGGAAATAGTAACAACACAATAAATAACAACATTTACCCATCCCAAGTAATTTGGGTTTACCCTTTACATGGGGTAGCTACTCCCAAGCATAAGCTAATGACCAAATTCCAACATCCTAGTCTCCTATCTAAACCCAAACAGTAATAAAAAACAAAAATAAAACCTATGAAACCACTTTGTAGCATCCCGTCTTGGATTCCACATAACTATGCTCTGAGATGGTGGGCCACAAGACCTCAAGTGCGCCTCCCCAAATGCCAGAGGGAACCAACAAACTGAGAGGTCCTAGTGCGTGTCTGTGGGGAGACTATTCCCTCATTGATCATAGTGAAGCGTGGAAATATAATTACAATATAATATATTTTTATGAAATAATATAATCAATAAAGATAATAAAATAACAAAAGAACAATTATAAGTAAGCATAAAAATTAGATAAGCAATAAGAGGAAGCTGAATAAAAACCCGATACAAATATGATGATTCCCTGTCACATGGTTATAAAAAATGACTATTATGGGGTATGGGATATAATAATATACAACATTTTAATAAAATAAAAAATAGGCCAAAACTGTTATGTCTAGCATCTTGAGAATAGTCTTGGTCTTATACTCCCATCTCCATCCTAGTAATGTAAATAAATTAAGAATTGTAAGTTGGATGCTTCCCTTTGTCTGTACCTACAACCATAAAGTCTACTTGGGTATCAAAGGAAACCAAGAAGGGTGTGAGATACAATATCAGTAGGCCGACACCCACAGTGAATAAGACACTCTATAACATACATTATAAATTAAAAAATGTCCCTTAAAAATTAAAATGTAAGATAGAATAAATAAATAAAATAATTGGATTGGGTTCCACTTGAATACCCATCTAATCTACATACTTCGGCCTAATTTGGCGAGTCTGGACGGGAAGAACCTGTGATAGTAAACTGGCCGAGCTAAGATGTGGTAGTGTAGACTTTCCCCAACCTTATGATTTGTGTTGAAGGTCACATCCCTACATTTCTAATACTAAGGTATCTATTATCATTTAAAAATGTTCCTTTACCTTTTCTAAAATTTAATTTGAATACCACTTTTTAAGACATAGAGAGACATCCTGAGCATGTCCATAGTAATTTTAAGGGTCTTCCCAAGTATCACTTGATGGAATCATCATATGATCAATTCCAAGGAGTCCTTCCATGGTTACCCAAGGATGAAGTCCCACGTGTCACTCCAAGGATGGTGTAAAAATTTCAAGTACTAACCTATGAGTCCATGCTCGGTATAAAACGTAGGGGCCAAAGTCTCTCTTGAGTCATGGTTCAACCAATGCACCATCAATCCCATCAAAGGGGTCTCCCCTAGGGAACTATAATAACTCATTTAGATGTAAAAATAGATACAACTTAGTGATCCTATCCCATGGAAGGTGTCTCCCTTAGTGTGTTTACTAACCATTATCAGTTCTAACAAGAAGAGATTAGAGTCAATCGAAGGGGTCCTTAAGTAAGAACCCCTTATTTCACCCTTATAACATAAGTGAAAGTAATAAAAAATCATTACACACAAAATAGGTTTTAATGTAGGTAAATTACATTTAATTTGATCATTTATTAAGAAAGGTATAAGTGGTAAGAAAAAACCAGTGGGAAAAGCATGTAATCCATAAGGCTTAAGGCGCATGGCCTATTCTCATGGAGAAACACAAATAAAATAAAAAATTCCATTTAATGGTGTTGGTATGTAAGGGCCCAACCCAAGTTTCAAGCTTTTAATTCAATTAAAAATAATATCCTAAGGTATCAATTACTAGGAAACACCCCTCAAGGGGTGTTTGAGATACCTAAAAAAAGGGAAAAGAGAGCATCAAAGGTGGTCACACCCAATTGGGTGGCATAAATTAAGGAAATCAATCTAATGGGTTGAATCAAAACTAACTTGGTTGGAAAAGGGCTTGTTAAGGCATTCAATTTAATTTAATTGAAAAAATAGGGAAAAAATAGAAGGGTCAAACTCACGGCACATCAACATAATTTATTGAATGAAAAAATAGAGGTAAAATATGTAGACCACCAACCTTAGCCTCGTAGAGCTTCCATCATCTAGTATCATCCTTTTATTAGATCTAGGTTGGGAGAAATCAATAAAACCATAAAATTCCTTGAAAATGGGGAAAATTATCTTGCACCCAAATAATGAAATACATTGGAAGAATAACATGAAATAGATTAGATACGATTCAATATATTACCTCTAGCTTTCTGCTAGATCTAATGGTGAATGAAATAGGGATCATATGAAGGAATTGGTTGAAACCTATATTGATAGGATAGAAAGGCTTATTATGAGAGGAGGAATACTTAGCTACTATATAAAAGATATGAGGAGAATAGAGTTAGGTTAAAATCATTAAAGGAGGAAAAAATGTAAATTCACCCTAAAACACCACTGCTCATGGTTTGAATGCATGATTGAACAAACCATGCAACAAAAGTACATAATTATCAGCTAATAAAGTAAAAATAACATGATTCAGTGCACAATTTATCAAACAGTGTGAAAACTATGCAAAACCCTATGTCCAAAAACCGTAGATGGGTCGCATGGTTACAGACAAACCATGAAGCCCATGATGCCCCACTGTCTAAAACTACATGTTTTAGGGAGAAAATGAGGGCTAGGATTCATGGTTTTCACTAACCATGTGGCCCAATATTTTATTCCTCTTTTGGGTCTCTAGACTTTGAACAATCTTTAGATGCACTTGAATCCTCCTTGAACCTTTTAGGCATATTTATTTGGGTCATTTTAAGGAATTTAAACAAACAAATAATAGTCCATACCTTAAGGAAATGTCTGTGTGTTAAATTATACATATGCTAAAGAACTTTATTCCTATATATCATACCATATGTGATTTGATTATTACATTATATTACCTTTTTATTAACAATTCTATGTTAATGTTATGTTTCGTGTAATAACTACTTTGTTTTTTGTATATGTTTTGACTTTTTATTCTTGATCCAATAAATTTGATCATGATTTAATTATTTCTAGAATGTAAAAAATGTTATAAATAACATATATATTCAGTATATAACTATTTATATTAATCTATTAAATATATTAATATGAAATGGAATACACCGTTCATGGAGACGGCAAGTCGTACGTACTAATGAATGTTGTTTCTGTTTTTTTATTATATTGAAAGAAATAAAGTAAATGACATATATGTATATATATATTACCATTATAGTAGGATTATTATTTTATATATATCATATAATTTTATAAAATTCATCGTTAATAATTTCCATGTAAAGTGTGAATGAATAACATCGCTTTAAAGAGGCAATAGTCCACACGTCCACAAATGAAGTTATCGTATTCCCAAAAAATGAAAAGTATGAGGTATGTGTTATATAATAATTATTAAAGCATAAATAAATAATAAAAGTCATGTATAACATATAAAATAGTATTTAAATCATTATTACCAACCTTAAAAGGTGGTAATTAAAGAATGAAGACATCGGTTCTTAAGGCGGTAGTCCGCCACACACATGAATGATGATTGTGTATCCCATTTGATGGAATTTTGTGTAGGTGTAGGTATAAACATTAACATAAAAAAATATTAGTATATTTAGGATATTGATGTTATTATATAATCATGGAATAAGAATAATTATAGCTATTTTGAGAAAGAAATAAAAAAAAGTGTTCATTGAAGAATGTTACCTCTTTTTCAGGTAACTCATTTTGGGATTGACTAGTGGACTTCCTTGTATATATTTCTACCCAAATTTAGGCTTCTAGTATTAGAGTATAGATGTTGGTATCTTATTTGGTAAGGGTTTGGATGATCCAAGGGGATTTATAGGTGTGAAGAAGTGGGGAGGTTGAGTGACTTTTTATAGTAGAGGAGGAGTGATATTCTTGTAAATATAAATTATAAAAAATATTATGAGGTCTCCCTTACATCACGTGCATAAAAAATAAAAAAATAATTTAGTAAATAAGAATTATTTTTTAGCTACACTAACACTACACAAAAATAAAAGTATTTTTATGTTGGGAAAAAAACCTCAAGGTAACATTGTAGTATTTTTGGGTTGTTTTTTTTGTTGACGAAAAAGGTTTCCATGGTGAATTGCCGAGTTCTAGAGATATGGAAGATCTAGAAGTGGTGAAAAAAGAATATAAACATGGTGGATCTATTTCCCAATGTTTTCCAAAATTTTTGGGTCTAAAATTTGAAGTTTGGTGAGCTTTACGGAAAGTGGATTTCCTTGAAGATATCATCAAAATATGGAAAAGGGTAGGATTTCAGGAAAATGGGATTCATGAAGTGGATTTGGAAAAGGCATGAAGAATGTTGAAGGTGATATTAATGATTATGATGAGATTTGTGATGGAGCTTCACAAAGGAGCTTCACGATCCCAAAATTGCTATGGTTCTTCATAAAGTAGAGAGAATTTCAGATGAAATTTCAGAGCTTTTCCAAATGGGATGATGTGGTGTTGAATTCTCATGAAAGGTTCAAGGGTTGGGGGAATCGACTATAAATAGGCATTGACCCCCTTGAGAATATAATATATTTTTTCATGAAAAATCTTATATCTCTTTAATATCAAATGAATCTCGTGAAGTATCTTCTCTAAGGAGCTTCACAAAGGAGCTTCGGAACGACATGTTTGAGCTCTACGAAATTGGGAACTTTGTGAGGGAGCTTCGCAAGGGAGATTCACAATGGTGCTTCACAATGTAACTTCACAATGGTGATTCACAAAGGCTGGTTTGAGATTCAAAAAATAGGGAGATTTGCGAAGTAGTGATCTTTGAAAAGGTAGTTCCATGGTTATTTCCCAGTATTCAGTGGTAAAGGGGTATTCATTAGTGGTTGAAATTTGGACTTCAACATAACATATACATATAGTGAAGGATACATTCACTAGTGATAAATAAAGGACCTACAAGTCTTTACACTATGAGTGAGTCTTCTGAAGAAATAGTGAGAAATCTTTTGTTGAGAGGGAAGTGAGCTTTAAAATTATGATTGGTTGTAAACTAGGTGGGATAGTGAGTCCACTTAGTACTTGTAAACAATAGTGCACTTATTATAGATTTGGTACATCTACACATCGGCAGTGTATGCTCCTTAGACGTAGCCTAGTGAGGGTGAACCAAGTAAACTTTTTGTGTCATGTGCATGCTTTAAGGTTTGTTCATACTCAAAAATGAGAAGGAGAGAGAAGGGAGTTTGTTCTAATAAAAAAATAAGATCAAAATGGTTTGTTGTTTTAATATGTCATACCCTGATTCACCCCCCTCTCAGGGTATCTAGCCTAGTGGACCTAACAATTAGTATCATATGGAGGTTGATATAAGTGTTTCTCTCTAAAATGGAGGTAACCAATCATAAAGGGATGTCGATCTTAGATAGGAATAATTTTCATATATGGAATAATCTGATGCAACACTAATTCTGATCTTTGGGAATAGATGTGTTGACAGCAATAATGCATCTTATCTCAACCGACATGAATAGTGGTGCTTTATGAGAAGTATAAAGAAGTGATTTGGATACTGATGCCAAAGGAATAAATTCCTTATGGGGATACCTATCCAATGATATCTATATGAAAGTGATGTCATGAAAAACATCACATGCTATGTGGGAAAATCTATTGAATATATATGAAGGAGATACAAAGGTCAAAGAGGAAAAGCTTCAAGTTCTATGGAACAAGTATAAATATCTAATAATGAAGCCTAATGACTCTGTTGATTCATTCTTTGATAGGGTAAATATTGTTGTGGAAGACATGTGAGGTCTTAGTGAAGTCATTTAAGACATAAATATTGTGAATCACCTCTTGAGGAAACTTCCATCCCGATTCAATACAAAAGTTTCAGTACTGAAATCTAAAGATTTGAAAGAGTTGAAACTAGAAAATTTTCATAGTACCATGGTTGCATATGAAAAGAGGAATGCTGATAATGAGGCTATGTGAAAGGAGAAATATAAGTAGGTGGCATTCAAGGCCATTAAGAATCTCACCATTGAAGATTCTCAGGAAGAAGAAGATATAGGTGAAGTGATGTCATTTATTTCTTCAAATTTGAAAAGAGGAAAATAAAAGTTCATGGGAAAACTTCCACTAGTTTGTTTTCTATGTGTAAAGGCTAGAGATATTGCATCATGGTTCCCAAAAAATATTCAAGAAGATGATGAGGATGAAGAGAAAATTCCCAAGAATAAGTCTTTAGCCTATGTGAAAGGCAAGAAACAGTTCAAGAAAATTTTATTTAAGAAAAAGAATATTATTTCATAAGAATGTGATAGTTTAGATGAGTATGAGGTTGAATAGGTTGAAGAGATAGAGAAATTAAAAGATCATGGGTAGAGTACTATGGTAGAAGTTATCAATAGTTCTTAGAAAAAGGAAGAAACTGTCGATGATGAAGAAGAATAATAAGTTAAAGGAAGATTCGACATGACACATGAGCCTCAACCTAGTTGGAGAGGTCTCTCTAAGTTCATACACAAGACCCAGGTTCAAAACCAGGAGAAGGCATAATTTTAGGATATTTTAGTAGGAACTGTAGTAATTACCGTAGCAGGGATTGTAGTAGTTACTGTAGCAGTACTGTAGTAGGTATTTCTTGGTACTGTAGCAGTCAGAACTATTCACCTTGGGACACTGATTTGGGCTTGGAGTTTTTAATGCCTTCGGGCCACCTAGGCCTTTGGGTTAGTAAGGATTTTAGGCCACCTCAAGGCCTTCGTGCCACCTAAAGGCGTTCTGGGCCAACTGATTTGCAGTTGCACAGACAAATTCTACAAGGAACCACTCCAGAGGGGGAAAGAGCAGAGAACATCCACTAGAGCATGGCTAAAAGAACTTTGGAAGAATGAGAGGGTATGAAATTTACCATCGGTACCATGCCTATGCGCCTTTTCACATGGGAATGATATCCAAACAGTCATGCAAAGGAGGAGAGCTGATCACGATGCAGATGTTGGGGAGGAGTAGTTTTATGTAGTCATAGTCTGTATGATTTCCTTAAGACCTACGGGTCATGTAATGTCTCCAAGCCTATAGGAAATGTAAGTTCTAAGCCTACGTGCCTTGTAAGGGCTCCCCCTCATCCCTTAAAAGGGGGGTTATCAGAAAATCAATAAAAAATAAGACCTTCGGGCTATTCATTAGGAAGAGTCGACATGGAAGCTGAATTAAAAGCATTTATTGAAGAGATATATGTTTGGAGAGAAAAAAATAAAGAAATAAAACAAGTTGGTATGTGATGCCAAAATATTGAAACTAAAATAGGAAGAATAGAAGTCTATGATGGTAAATGAAATTGAAAAACCCAAGTCTTATAGGCCAGAGAGATTAGAAATGGTTGATGTACATAAGATCAAGGTTGAAGAACAAAAAAGGGGGATCGATGGATTGAATAACAAAGTGAAAGATACAATCAAGTGTATCAAAGAAATTGAAGAAGTCTTCTTACTATGATGAAAATATAATGATCAAGAAAAACTCTTGACTCCCAATATGACATCAGCAAATAAGATCACTCAAAAGATGGAAAAATTGAAAGTGAAGAATATAAGTCCAATAGAAAACAATCAACAATAGTGTTTAGATGTTAAGACTGATGTGGGGCTTGACCGAAAATAGAAATATGTGAAAGTTGAAGTCAGACCACAAGCACCCATTCTAAGATTGAATATTGATTTGGTCACAAAGAGAAATCATAATATTAAAATATCCCCAGGGAAACCAATAGTGCATAAGTGACACATAAGAATGCACCCTATATCAGGTGTTATTATTGAGGAAAGATTGGACATTTATAGTATGTGTGTTCCATAGACAAGAGATACGAAAGGGAACAAGAACAATAGTGGAATCCAAACAGAGCTTGATATTATAGAATATCATTTTAGGGACATTATATTTGGTGTGTAGAATTTGGGAACACAACTAGATATTTTACATCAACATTGTAGAGGAATGTTCCAAGGAAGAATCAAAGTAGTTTCAGACAACAAATCAACAAACCAAAATGTGAGTTGAAAATGAAAAATTGATTTTCAGCTCTGTAGGATGAATCTAGGTCATCACACTCCAAGGAAGATCAATATTTTAAAACTACACTGAGTGTGATGTAAAAAACATGCATAAAAAAGAAAAAGGATGAGAAGGTAGTGGTGGAAAAAAATTTCCTTAAATCACCAGACCATTTTGGTGTATGGATCCTTGACAGAGGTTGAACATCTCACATGATTGGTAATAAGTATCTTGTCACAATAATAAATTATGACAAAGAAGTATTTTTCAAGTTTTTAAATGATTAAGGCCTGAAGATTATTGTCATATGAAAGGCTATGCTTAGGGGAAAAGAGATGAGACATGCGAATGTCTTAGTAGTATAAGGTCTTAGTCACAATTTTCTTAGTGTCAACCAACTATGTGACTCAAGGAATTAAATAATGTTTACTAAGAAGACATGTATCATCAAAGTAAAATATGGTACATTTGTTTTTGTATGGAAAAAGAAATAATGGAAATATTTACCTTGTAAGTGGAGAATAAGATATTTTTTTGTCTAGATAGAAAGAAAACAAGTTGTGGCATAAACGACTTGGTCATCTATGCCAACCATCAATAGAATATTTGGTGAAATGTAATGTAGATAGAGACCCCCCTAATATATCATGTAATCATACACATACATGTGATGATTGTCAGTAAGGTAAGATCATCAGAAAGATGTAAAAAGAAAAGGAAAAGAAGTCAACAAGAGTGCTTGAATTGGTGCAAGATGATATTTGTAGACCCATTTCACCAAGAACCATTGATGGAAATAGATATTACATTATTTTCATAGATGATTTTAAAAAATGGCATGGGTATTTTTCATTTTCCACAAGTATGATGTGTTCAGCTACATAAAACAATATTGGATAAAATCTGAAAGGATGCATGGGAAGAAAATTCTAATGTCTCATACTGATAATGGTATAGAATTCATAAACATTCAAGTGGAATAATATCTTAATAACCACAGAATAAGTCATCAAGTTTCTTCTATAAGAACTCCCCTACAGAAAAGAGTGGTTGAGAGGGGGAATCAGATCATCAAAAACAGGGATTTAATGATGATTATTGAAAAATACCTACCAGAGAAATTTTGGAAGGAAGAAGTCTTGACATCATTATAAAATTAAAATAGGGCTCTTTTGTGTTCGAAGGATGGAAAGACTTTGTATAAGATGTGGTACGAAAATAATCCAATAATGATGTACTTTAAAATCTTTGGAAGTAAGTTGTTTATTCTTTATAATGAAGAAAACATAAAATTTGAGTCACTAAGAGATGATGGGATATTCCTTGGCTACTCTAGAAAAATAAAATCATACAGATATTTTAATTAGAGGCTGGGAAAAGTAGTTGAGATCAATGATGTCACTGTAGTGGAGAATGAATAGAGAATTCAGCAACATAGTGAACAATTTATCTATGAAAGTGATAAAGGGGAAAGAAATGAAAGGGGAGAAAAAGTGCCAGACGTTGATTCAGAAGAAGATACCGATGATGAGTAGGATTAAGTAAAGTTTGTATCTACACAGAATATAAAGAGTCAGGCTGAAATTGGCAGGCAAAATATCATTTGTGATCACACAGTGCCTATTAATACAAGAAGAATGAAATCACTACATCATATATATTTCTTATCTTAGGTAGAGACTAAATTATTTGTTTATGCAGCTGAATATGAAAAGTGTATTTATTCTATGAATGAAGAGCTAGATTATATTGAAAAAAATCAAATGTGGGATATTGTTTCGAGGCTAGCATATAAGAATTCCATCGAGGCTAAATGGGTGTTTCACAATAAGATGAATGAAGATGACACAATGAATTGAAACAAATAATGACTAGTGTGAAAAGAATACTCTTAGATTAAGGGTATTGATGTTGATGAGACATTTTCACTGGTTTCATGGCTAGAGACTATAAGGCCCCAACCTTAAACCTTACTTAATCTTGAGTTATTACAAGATTGCACCTTGAGGATCTTTTCAGGTTTAGAGTTTTAGAGAATTAGATCACAAAACTTACATTACATTCCACATTTAAACAAATTTGTTACATAAAGATAGTATTCATTTTTCCCATCAACATAAACAAATTAAAATAAAACATGGATTCTTTCTTGACACTTCCTTGACACTATCATCATATCATGTACCTTTCCCTTGACCTGTGAATAAAATTTCAAAAAAACATGAGATGAGCATAAAAATCTCAGTAAGGGATATAAAAATATGGAAAGGAAACATTAGTACATATATACATAAGAGTGAAATCATACTTTACCCATAAAACATAAGCACTTTAACACACCTCATCAAATCATGAATAAATCATAGAAATCATAAGACATAAAGGTAACTTGAGGCATTCATAACATTCTTATGTAGGGAGTAACCCTCTTGGTTATGTTTGGAATACCCATCACAGTATATTCCCTAAATCTCTTCGGAGAAACCTTAACGTTTCACTCCTTCGTGTTACCCAATGCATTGGAGAGCTATATCGGGCTCACCCGCCCTTAGTTTATCACGGAACCACCCGTCTTCATAATAATGCCGAAGAACCACAACATAATCGTATCACATAAAACATGCATAAAAGAAACATAACATTTACACCTTTCAACCACAAGATATCAATACAACACATTGATATAAAAACATTATGAAAACCATTTTCAATACCAAAATAAAAGAAAAGTAAAACATGGTATTTATTTTTCTTTAAAAAGAAAAGTATGGCTTGTAGAGGAAGCCTAAACTCAAATAATGGTCACGGCGGCAGAGAAGTCGTTGTCTCCGCATACGTACGACAAACAAAACATTCCCTTTTGTCATTTAGTAAACGATTCATATAAAAAAATATTCCTTTTGAATAAATGTAAAAGTCAAAGGGGTTTATACACCAAATAAAATAAGGTTGTGTATAAAACAAAATATGCCTCAATGAAAGGATATTGAGACGAAGTCCCATACCTCAGGTCTAACTTGACTCGATCGTTCTTTAATGTCCTGAATAATAAACTTGAGTTAATTTCTATTTGATTAAGAACTTTTTTCAAGTTCATTATTCATTTTATATCACTTATTACCATGTTATGAACATTATGTAGTCATTTAAGTTAATAACGGTTGTTTTGTCGTTATTTGGTACTTGAGTCAAAAGTGAACTTCTTATATTTACAAGTTGTTCACGTAGTCAAATATCCATTATCTCAAGAATGATATTCATGATGTATATGCCATATATTTAATATATATCCAGTATATACATGCATTTATAATATTACATAATCATTTAGAGGTAAGAAATGAAATGCACCGTTCATGGAGACGGTAAGCCGTACGTACGTATGAACGCTACTTTCATTTCTATTTCATATTTTATGGAATGGAATCATAATGATATAAAGGTATATTATAATTCCATTATACATATATAATATCATAACTCCGTCCTTTATATGTCCCACATATGGTATTAACGAATCAAATCACTTTGAGGGGGTGGTAGTCCGCACTTCCAAAAATGAAAATATCACGTTTAACCATAATGGAAACCATAAAGGTATGAAAAAAATGAAAAATACAGAAGCTTAAGGAAAAAAAAACATATTATATATCATATATAAATATAGTGTCATATTAATGTCCACCTTTTAAGGTGTTAGAATAATATTGAACAATCATCATTTCGTAAGGCCGAAATTCGCCAACCACGGAAACAATATGTTCTTTAACCATTAGATGTAGGTGTGTGTAAGTGTAGGTCGAATACTTCCTATAAAAACATCCTAGTATATTTAAGATATTGTATTTGTTACAAAATAAATGAAGAAAAAGAGTTTAGGGGGTTGGAGAAGCAAAATAATACAAAAGGACTCAAGTGAAGACATTACCATAAAACCGGGTAACTACCTTTGGTTTGAGCTCAAAGGCTTCCTTGGGAAGACTTCTGCCCAAAGTGAGGCTTCAAAGAGTAAGAGAGGGATTTTGAGAGAAAAAATGGGCAAGGTTTGGCCGAGCCAAAGGATTTGGAAGTGTGGGTAAAGAGGTAGAGGTGGGGGCCTTTTAAAAGAGGAGAGGAGGGGCACTCTTGGAAAGTAAAGAAATGTTACTTTATTTGAAAATGCGTTTCGGATTTAAAAGGTACCACATTGATATAATTAGAGGATAAGGTGATAAGGTTTTTAAATATACTCATCCAATAGGTTTTTGAAAAGTGTAGGTCTTATATTTTATATTATCTTTTTATTTTATTTAAATCGTTAAATAATGAGGTAATCGCTGCATCATCATGATGTCATAAATAATTTAATTTATTTAATGTCGAAAAATTATGAAAAAATACTATAATATAGGAAATAGTTTTATATTTCCAATGAATATTTATTGTCTAAAATATCATCTATGTAGACAAAATTAAAAATATTTTACTCAGGTGATACATTCTTTGTTATATTTACTTTCTTTAAAAAATAAAAAGATAACAAGTCACTTTCCCACAAAATTGATTCCACGGGGTCCCCAAGTTTGGAAAAAGGAATCCCATGGTCGTCCATGAGACAAACAGTAGCATTAGGACACATGTTGGTGTCATTTATTATTATTATTATATTACTTTATTATCCTTAACTACCCGATTACTCATTAATCAAGATAATTAAAGATAATTACCGTCGTTACTATTCATAATGTCCAAAAACAAAAGAGTCTTGATTACATAATTTGGAAATTATGATTCCAAATATGTAATCCATTTTACCAAATTCCAAACAAAGAAATTGCAATAATTTATTTAAAAATAATTCCCGTTGTCAAAACAAATAGCGGGTTTTTTTGAAACAATATCTATGAAACGTTTGGCATTAATTTATGCCCAATTCCAAAGTGAAATTAATCATAATGACCACCATTGGATTTCATGGTAAAAATATATTCTATTTACACTTTAAAAACAATTAAAAAGATAATCTAACCATATAATTAAATTAGATGAAAAAACATTTTTGATGTAAAATGCAGTATTTTTCACTATTCATTAAAAAATGAACATTGTCAGAAAAATACCAAAAAAATTATCCATTGTAAATTTCAATATCCCAATCATAAATAAAAATTTTATTTTGACAAATAGAGGTTATAAAATTGTCAAAATTTTGATTTAAAAAGGGTTTGCCATCAAAAGGTAGCAAAACAATCTTTTAAGAATATTAGTGTATTCCATGCTTAAGATTGGATTTATTCTCATTTTAAGCCTCTAAAACACTATCTAATTCATAGATAAAAATATCTATTATTAATTACTTACTTGGGATGTTTCAGAGACAATCAGATTATTCCTAGCCATTGCAGTGTAATGGAAGTTCAAAGTGTTCCAGAGGGATGTAAAATCTTTATTTTGGAATGGGGTTTTGGAGGAGGAAGTTTATATTGAAAATATAGATGGTTTTATAATTAATTAAGATGCGAAAAAAGTTTTTTGGTTGAAGAAATCATTATATGTGCCTAAATAATCCCCAAGATAATGGTACTTTAGGCTTGATTAGTATTTGAAAAAGCTCGGTTTTCAGCATGGCGGTATTGATTAAAATATCCATTTCAACGATTATAGTAATCAAAAGATGATAGTGATAGTTTACGTCGATGAAATAATATTTGGTGGATCAGTTGAAACTCAGTGAATACGGTTTTGAGAATTCATGACAAGTGAGTTCGAAATGTTAATGATTGGGGAGATTATGTTTTTCCTTGGTTTACAGGTGACACAAGGAAGGAACGACACTTTCATTTATCAATAAAAATATGCCAAGGAGGTTCTAAGAATATTTGGAATGGAAAATTCCAAGGAGATTAAGACTCCAATTGCTACCCAGATTAAATTATCAAAAGATGATGATGGAAAGGAAGTTAATATCATAGAATATAGGAAGTTATTGGAAGTTTACTATACCTAAAAAAATAAGACCTGATATTGTTTTCCCCACTTTCCAAGTAGCGAGATACCAAATAAATCCCAATTAAATCCATATGCTTGCAGTGAAAATAATACTTTGGAATATTAAGGGCACTTTGGATTTTGGTTTGACATATAATGATAAATATCATCCAGATATTTTGTGATACATAGATATAGATTGGTATAGATCAGAATGTGACATAAAATCTATATCGGGAGGTGCTTTCTATCTTGGTGGATTGTGTAGTTCTTGGATAATAAAGAATCAAGATTTAATTTCATTGAGCACAGTAGAAGTAGAGTATATTTTTTCCACTCAACAATGCACAAAATTATTGTATATGAAGCTATAACTTGATGATATGTGCATTGAAGTGAAGTCTTCGATCAGAATCCAGTGTGATAATTTGAGTGCTATCAATCTTAGAAAAAATCCAGTCCATCACTCAAGGAAAAAGAAAATTGAGATCAAATATCTTTTTATCAAGGAGAAATTGGATCAAGGGATAGTGAAGTTGGAGTGTGTGACTACATAGCTACATGTTGTAGACATTTTGACAAAGGCCTTATCCAAGGATTCTTTTGAGAGAAATCAACTATCTCTGGGAGTCCAGACGACTCCCCACACTTGAAAAAGTGTAGATATGGTACCTCCCCCTCTCCCCGAGGTATGCTGTGTTTTTCCCTAATGTACTAATGTGGGTTTTTACCCTATTATAGACCCAAATGGAGTGACCTTTGGGTTCATTGAAAAATGGGTATAAAATATGATAGTTCAAGGGGAATAAAGTGTGTATTTTATGAGAGAAAATGTATTAAGTCAAGACATGAGGAGAAGATGACAAGTGGAGCAGCGAGATAGGGGGAACAATGAGATAAGGGCATTATTAAATATGAATATGCTAGTAGTTATCGATCAAAGATTAAATATCATGATAACTGAGGCTTATGATGAAAGTGGAAGGGTGGTGTTGGAAAGGTATCAACAATTGGTGATAGTTGGTATTAGGAATGAAGTGATTCATAGATGAAATTTTCATATTACTCTTATTTCTCACACTGAGCATTGATCATGTGGGCTTAGAGTATGTATTGAGTAAATATTTTATATCTATTTGAATTGAAAGAGGTGAATGGTAGTAGAGTATGGAAGAATATTTTACGAGGTATCAAGTGTAGAGAATCATTATGAGAAGAGTTGTCAACAAACCCAAAGGGGGAGATTATTGGGAAAAAATACCTCAAGGTAACATTGTAGTATTTTTGGGTTGGTTGTGTTTGTTCAAAAAGAAGTTTTTTATGGTGAATTGTCTAGTTCTAGAGATATAGAAGATCTATAGGTGGTTAAAAAAATAATAGATACATGGTGGTGTCATTTTCTAGTGTTTTCCAAAATTTTGAGGTCCAAAATTTGAAGTTTGGTGAGCTTTGCAAAAATTAGATTTCCATGAAAATATTATCAAAATATGGAAAATGGCTGATTTTTTCAAATGTGGTATTCAGGAAGTGGATTTGGAAAATACATGAAGAATTTTGATGGTGAGATTTTTGATTATGATGAGTTTCATGATGGAGATTTGCAAATGAGCTTCATGATTCGAAAATTTCCATGGTGCTTCTTGAAGTAAAGAGAAATTCAGCTGAAATTACAGAGTTTTTTTAAATGGGATGATGTGGAACTGAATTTTAATAAAAGGTTCAAGGGTCAGTGGAATCATCTATAAATAGGCCTCGACCCCCTTGAGAAGGGAATAATGTTTTTCATGAAAAATCACAAGTCTCCAAAATCATGAAGGAAGTTCACAAAGGAGATTCACTAAGGATATTAGAAGTGGATTATTTGAGCTCTGAGAAATTGGGAACTTCACAAGGGATATTTAAAAGTGATATTTTCAATCGAGATTCGTGATGGATCTTATCAATGGTGCTTCACAATAGAGCTTCAGAAAGGCTGGTTTGGGCTTCACAAAATATGAAGCTTTGCAAAGGTAGTTCCAAGGTTTCTGCCTAGTGTTTAGTGGAAAAGGTGTATCCATAAGTAAAATGAAATTTGGAATTCTAAAGATAATATACATATAGTGAAGGATGAATTCATTAGTGATAATTAAAGGACCTACAAGTCTTTAAACTGTGAGTGGATCTTCTGAAGAAACATTAAGCACACTTCCGTTGAGAGATCAGTGAGCTTTCAAATTGTAATTTGTTATAAACCAGGATGGAATGTGAGTCTAATTTGAACTTGTAAATAGTAGTGTGATTATAATGGATTTGGTACATTGGAACATCGTTGATTTATTCTCCTTGGACGTATCTTAGTGAGGGTGAACCAAGAAAAATTACAATGTCCTCTGCATGCTTTAAGGTTTGTTCATACCCTACATCAGGAAAGAGAGAGAAGAGAGTTTTGAATAATAAAAAAACAATATAAAAAGGGTAAGTTGTTTTAATCTATCATACCCTGATTTAACTCCCTCTCATGGTATCTATCATAGTAGACTTAACATTTTATAATTTGTTCATTAGTCTTTAAGTTTCCTTATTTTTTATTTTAAGTTGTCATTTAGGAATCTAGTTTTCTAACCTATGTAATTAATCCATTAAGAGTAAATTAAAAGAAGAAATATCATAAATGTGATACAAAATTATTATAAATTATTACATATAATTTATAAAATAAAAATACCATATGATTTGGAAATTAATTTTAACAGAAATGCATGTAAGGTGTAAAAACACTACTTTAATCCTAACTATACTAGAAAAGTTTTTACTATTTATGGGCCAATATATTCATAATAAAAGATAAATTAGATCATTAATGGAACATATTTTATATTTATTAACACTTATAAATAAATTTTTAGAATATATTATTTTTATTAATTTTAAATCATTTAATAAAATATCATTTATTTTATTTAATTATTAACTGAATAATCCATGTGTTGATGTTTCTTAAGCATTTAATGTAATTATATCATCTATAAAAACTAAATATAAATTATTATGATAAAAATAACTCATTTATATTCAAAAATATTATTTATAACCAAACCTATGTAGCTTCTTCCATACTCCAAATCTTTATAAGTGTTAAAGCCAATGAAGGTTCATTTTTTGGTCCTTTTCCTTACTTAACTTATTATATCGGTCACATTCATGGAATAATATCCCAATAACTAATAAAAACATATAATAATGTGTATAAATTCTAAATATTTCCATAAAACAGGTGTTGAAAAAGTTTTGGACCATTTATTCACCTTATATTTGAAGTTTAATCATTAAGTAACTGTGTTCTTACCTTAAAATTTTAACTATTTTTAATAATCATTTTGGTCAAAAAATTAATTTTATATTATTATAATAAAAAATTATTACTGATTAAAAATACATATATAATTTTCTTCTTAATTTAATTCATATAAGTGGCTAAAATTAATTTAAAATTAACCCCACATATGTTGTGAGACAACAGGTTTTAAGAAGAAAAGTTCAAAAGTTTGAAATTTGTTTATATCCAAATTCAATGAGAAATTGAATCCATTTTCTTAAATCGTATTTAATTATGTATAATTAAACTAATTATACTTAAAAAAAAATTTAAAATATAATTTAACTATATAAATAAATTTGATGAAAAAGCAGTTTTGAATTAAAATTCAGTATTTTTCACTATTCATCAATAAATGAAATATTTCCAAAAAATCCAAATAATTCACCCTAAAATAAATTTTAAATTATTAATTAAAAATTAATATTATTTTATATAAATCAATTTCTAAAACTATTGAAAATTAATTTTATTATTTCTCACAAAGTGACATAAAAAGCAATCGTTTTGAGAAAATAGTATTTTTCAAAACATATAGATTTTACCAAAAATTATATATTTCATTGTCACAATGTTTTATTTATATAAAACCATTATAAATAATAATTAAAAATGAGTTATTAATATTAATATTACTATGTTTAATGACTATGTTATAAGAGCTTTGTTTAAATAATTATAATAATAAAATGTTGTTTCGTAGAAACTCAATGTTGTGTGTAACACAATATAATCCAATACTGTATATAGTGAAATATTAACATAGTGTAGATTGTAAGCTTAAATTGGTCTATAATTAAATTAAATACATCAAATAAATTTAATTTTTTTGAAAAAAATTTCATAAAAACTTTGGGTGTTACATTCTAACCCTCTTAAAATGAATTTCACCCTCAAAATTCATCTGGGTTATCAAAGGATTAATACTTGAAAGTTCCAT
Source organism: Viscum album (assembly GCA_963277665.1). Taxonomy (NCBI): domain Eukaryota; kingdom Viridiplantae; phylum Streptophyta; class Magnoliopsida; order Santalales; family Viscaceae; genus Viscum; species Viscum album. The sequence goes on from OY728157.1 coordinate 2,016,529,820, forward strand.
TCATAAAAAACCAAATCATAAAGATTAATACTAAAAATTAATTCAGAAAGATAATTTAGTAACCATAATGTTTACCCAAAGTTACTCATAACTTGGTTTCCACGTTGGAGAACATAAGTTAAGAGGGAATATTTGATATGGAAGAAAAGTATAAATAATTATAGAGTGTGATTGAGGTCATTGATTACAGGCAAGTGAATGATTAATGGATAGTTAAGGGACTAAAAACCATAAATCTACAATGATATATATGTCCATCAGTTCAACATAAATGAAGGTATTAGGATAATTCTTTTTCATTAAGCTTTTCTTAGATTTGATGAATTCATTTATTATCTAGGAACATATATAAATATACTAACTTTATTTCATTCATTTTCATATGTAAAATCTCACCATTTAGTTGTTATTTTATAAATTTACAATTCAAATTGTATTCTAAGAAAATAAGGTGAATTTTTCCTTCCTAAAGCATTATAATATCTTGATATCCATAAATAGAATGATATGTCATTTTATCTATCTTTATCAGAACAAAAAGGGTAGAAAAAGTTATCTAATATGAATAAATTCTCATATGGAGAGATAAAAATTTAATCTATAAAACCTCATTAAAAGATTTAAATAAAATATTTCATAAATATTTATCCTTATAAACCTTCTGAATGTTGAAAGTTCAAAACTTTTGAAATAAGGTCACTAGATTATTAAAAAATAACTTAATATTGACCCCTTGTATATCATAAAGTAGCTATTTATTTTCAAATACCAAACATGTAACAACCCAAAATTTTATCAATGGAAACTCCATTCATAAAATTATTCCATATAGTATAAATCACATAAAATCATATAGATTAACACAATACAAACTTTATAAATAAAGAATGAATCAAATAAGAGGCATTTCTAGAAGTTCAGAAACTTATAGAAATGGAATGATAACTTGACCATTAGAATATTAATGTGATCCTTATTAATAGTAAACCAAAAAATAGAATAATAACCTCCCCAATGAAATTATTAATAAAATTTAGCTATCTTATAAATGAAAATATGATATAATTATATCATAGTACAAGTTATAAAATGTTTTAAAAATGACAAATTAATTATTGGTATTTTTGTAAAGTCTAAATGACTGTTTAAAATTTTATAATTAATATAATGATTTAAAGAAAATTTATTTTCATAAAATATATTCATAAATTAATATATTTTTTTGTTATAAGATAATTTTATGAGAACTTAATTTTTTATATTGTTATAAAATCAATTATAATTTTAAAACTGATTTTTTAGTAAATAATGATTTTATTTAAAAATTAAAATTATCATATTTATAAAATTATTTTCATAAAATGGACTCCATTTTGAAATTATACACATCAAAAAATGGTTAGGGTGAATTTTTTAGATTTTTCTAAAATAGTTGAATTTTTGGTGAATAGTGAAATATAGTAATTTATTGTATTTAAAAATTACCTGAATTATTGAGTCACAAATAATATATGGTTGATGTAAGAACATAATATTGAACTCAAATTTATTATTTTAATATATTTAGTTATAATTCTAAAACTATTCATATACTTTATCCAAAATAATAAACTAATGAATTAAATAATCAAAAAATACCCTCTCATCCACTATAAATATCACCCCTCACCACCTCTTTTCCTTACACCTTTCAAGATATTATACATATAAAAATTATACAAAATAATCTTACCAAGTATATTATACATTTAAAGGAGCTATTGGTGTCAAAAAAATACCAAACCCTTTTCCCTAAGTTGGTTCTCAATGAGGAGAAATTCAAGTGGTAAAATCCTCTTTCATTTAATTTATTTTCTTTTCTTATTCTCTCCTCACCCCCTTATCATAGTGTCATGAAAAATCTATTATATTATATATAATTTAATTTTATCATTTTAATGTAATAATTTATCATCAAAACTATTCTCTTACCCTTTTTTCTAAAAATGATAACATCCCTAGTGATGTGTTAATTTATCACATTAAAGGACGATGAGTTTTGAATTTAATTTTCCACCTTCAAGGATGATAATAAAACCATTTTTATGGTTAAAAAAGATTATAATATATGTATTATATACTATTTAATGTTTTACAACCATTATATATACATAATATCAATTAATAAAACAAAACTAGTTTGTGATAATCGAAAAACCACCAAAATAATCTAAACGGTTATCACTAAAGTCATATCTAATGATTTATCCTTACCCCAAAAAAAAATGAATTCTATAAACATTTAATATTATGAATTTTCATTAATAAAATATAACTTTAATTTTGGATAACTGTTCTCATTTTACCTGATTTTTTGTACATGTATACATGTAAACTGATCATGAGAACCATGGAAACCAATGCTCCCGAACGATGAAATTGAATCTTACAACCCATAAAAAAGTCCATAAATTAAATTAATAATATTATAATAAATAAAATAAATAAAATAAATATATAAAATGTTATGAATTAATTAATTAATGGATTTAATTTTATTATCCATGACATTAAGTTTAAGTGCAGAACACTTTTAGACATAAGGTAAGGGATTCAACCCGAACCTCTATTTTTCATTCTAGTGACTCATTTTCTCTCTTTACCCCAACATAATGCTTCATTATTTTTGGTTAATTACTATAAATTATATTTATATGTTCCAAAATCATGTATCTAGATCATATTATCCCTATTTTATGGGTAAATACGAGTTTTAAAAAGGTTCCCTTCTCAATTTTTCCTAAAAAGCAAGCTTGGTTAAAGGGAACTTCCCATTTTCTTACCATTTTTTAAGTGCACTCTATAATATATTTTAATTCAACATTATTTTTATAAAATCAATCATTTCATAATGAATATATTTCTTGGTTCATTTATGGTTTTATGAAATCAAATATTCCTTTTTTTCTTTAATTTATCTTTAATATTTTCCTTCCATAAACAAATGTTTCATTTCTAATGTCTCTTAATTTTTTTTACATTTATTCACTTAATTTTGACATAAATTATCATTATATATTCCTATTTTCCCTTATGAATGTCCATATATTATTTAAATCCATTTTTTGTGGACACCATTATGATACACCCTTTTTTTATTCCTTATGACATGATTATGATACCCAATTCATTATATGGGTAACCCTTATGCTCGATTGTTCATGTGGAAAACATATGCAGGAACATGTTATGATGGGTGAACCAAAATAATTCTCCAATTCATTGGGTAATATTTAGTCTCCTGAGATGTCATGTTGGGATATGGAGTGAACCTGATACCTTTATGGGACTTTTTCCACCATGTGCAATGGTCTTGGTAGTTAGCCTTGACTCATGCTCATTCCATGTTGTGTGTTGTTGCCACATTCCTATGATTCCATGATTACATGTTCCCATTCTATACATTTTATTCTTCCTTATGTTTATTTATGTTTAATTTCATTTTTATATCATCATTTTATGCCGTCTAACCCATGTTCTTTGATTTATTCCTATGTTTATACCCTTATTGGGATTTTTAGCTCTTCCATTTGTTCATGTTTTCCCTAGATTATCATTTGAATATATAAGATATAAATGTAAGTTAAGATCTATTTATGAGTGATTAAATTAAATATGTTTAATTCTATTTTCCATGTTTTTAGTTTTATGTCCCTAATCATCCAAATACAGTAGAATTTATGACCCTTATCTTGTAATTTTATGTTTAACTAATCTTAATATAATATAATAATACATGTAAAATGATTTTTCCATTATAGTTGGTATTAGAAAAAGTTTTAGTTATTTTTTGAGATTGGGACTAGAAAACATTAGTAATAAACCTAGGGATAATTCTATCATCATGGATAACCTAGATTAAAATATAGGGTATCAGAAGATAGGATATAATTTCCATTTACTACTTTAACCATTTATGTTAAAAGTTTCCTTTTATTATTCTTATTAGAAAATTATTCAAGACCCAGAATTGTAATTTATTTTTTTTAGTTAATGGATTTAAATATAATAACTTATGCCAATAATCAATGTGATAAGAAATGTGGATATTTCCATAATGATATGCCAGTATAATGGGAACAAGTGATAAAAACTTAATGATAGTACTTTCCAAACCAGCTCAAGTTATGAATAATAACTTTAATAGTATGAAACACCCTCATACTCATAATAAAGACAAATTTGTAGTCAAATCCTTTTTTTAGAAAATTACTCCCATGTTTAGTGGATATTATGATCCCCTCCTCACAGAGAAATAGATTAACTCCATTGAGAAGAGATTTTATGTCATCTAGTTCTCAAAAGAAGAGAAATTTGTAATGGTGATATATCGTTTTGATAGGAAAGCTAATCAATGGTTTACATTGATCAAGAACACAAATTCCCAAGATGAAATTGATTCCATGTAATGGTAATATTTCAAAAATGTACATTTCAATAAATATTTTCCACAAAAACTTCATCTTAAAATGGAAATGGAGTTTCTTAGTATAAAGATAAAGGAAGATGAGTCATTCTGGGTGTATGAAGAAAACTTCACAAGGAATTCAAGATACGCCTCTGACTTTTACATGAACATCAAAATCAAGATGGATCACTAATTTAGTAGAATAAAGACGTTTATATGAAAATCATGGGCAATTCAAGACTTTGAAAATTATGAGGAGATTTTATATTAATCCCTTAATGTTGAAATGGAGATCAAAGACTCTCAGTAGTCTCGTGGGCCTAGCAAAAAAAGGGGGAAATGGAGTTTAACATGGATTGATCAACATATAAATCCCATTATGGAAAAAAGACCCAATATCTCACATGTCGAAAGTGTGGGAAGAATCATCCTAGAAACTACTTAAAGGGAACCAAGATATACTTAACATGTGGGAGAGAGGGGCATATGAATAATAACTATTGAATGAATATGAATAATCCCACTGATATAGAAGAAGAAAGAAACATACAGATCAAAACTCATCCTATATCAAAGTGTTTCAACTTCAAGGAACATGTGAATTATTCAAAACATTTCCCTATGCCAAGGGTTTTTAGGGTAAATCAATAGAAAAAACCTCCAAGGCAATAATGAATGACATATGCTATCACTATTGCTGAGGTGGAACCCAACAATGATGTGGTGATAGGTATACTGCTTATTCATTAAAGAATAGTGAATATACTATTTGATTGTGGTTCTATGAATTCTTTCACATCTTTCCAATTTATTATAACTATTCAAACACCACTTCAAAATATGGAGGTTGAGTTATCTATGAGAACATCAAAGTGGAAAATTACTTCATCCAAAGTATATAACTCCTCCCTAGTAACTTTTTATGGAATTAACCTCCCATAAAAATTTTCCTTGCTTTATAGGGTGGAGTTTGATGCTATATTGTGCATGGATTGGATAGATTTATATAAATCCAAAATCAACTATTTGGAAAGTGAGATCACTCTTCACATCCCGATGAATCCTCTAATTCTGCACAAGTGTAAGGAGGAAGATGATTCTACTTTAGAATCATTATCTCAATTTTGGATATTATTGCCTTTTGAGAAATAATATCTAGCTAATATGATTGATACAAAGGATGAATCATGCTTAAAGACATGCCGATAGTGAGGGAATACAAAGATGCGTTTATCGAAGAGTTTCCGGGTATTCCTCTTAATTGAGAGGTTGAGTTCTCAATTGAACTTATTCCTGGATCTCTGAATATATCAATGAAACCATATATAATATCCACCATTGAGCTAGAAGAACTGAAAAAGTAGTTACAAACCTTATAGAATGGACACCATTGAGCTAGAATAACTGAAGAAGAAGTTACAAAAGAATCTAGATAAGGGTCTTTTATGCTCGAGTGATTCACCATGGGGTTCACCAGTCATCTTCTTCATGAAGAAGGATGGATCAATGCGCCTATGTATTGATTATCAAGAACTCAAAAAAATCATGATAAATAACAATTAACCTCTTCCACAGGCAGATGACTTATTCTCTCAACTATGTGGGGCTAATTATTTCTCAATGGTGGACATTTTGTTAAGATATCACCAACTAAAGGTGAAGTAGGAAGATATTACCAAGACTTCCTTTCGAAATAGGTATTGAAACTATGAGTTGATAGTGATTCCATTTAGACTCACTAATTCTCTGTCAATATTCATGGACTTAATGAATACAATCATTATAGATTAACTCAAGAAATTTTTCGTCGTCCTTATTGATGATATTTTGATATACTAAAAGATCATGGGGGAAGAATATGATAATTATAATACTGTACAAAAGACATTATAAAGGGAATAAATCTATTAAAAGTAATGTAAATGTGAGTTATAGATGGAGGAAGTATCATTATTAGGGAATGTAATCACCAAAAAAGAATACATATTGACCCTTCTAAGAAAATGTAAATCAAAGTTTTTCTCAGGTTAACATCTGTAACAAAGACCCATAGTTTCCTTAGTTTAATTGGGTATTACCAAAAATTTGTGAAGAACATATCAATATTTTCAAATCCACTGACCAAGTTGAATTAAAAGGGAGAAATTTTTTTCTGGACCAATGAATGTGAAGACTACTTTAAAGAGTTGAAAAGAGGCTTATCGCTGCACCAGTTCTCATATTACTAATAGGTGGGGAACTCTTTGTGGTGTACAATGATGATTCCAATAAGTTCTTAGGGTATGCACTAATGAAAAATGATAAAGTGATATCCTATGCCTCAAGGAAGTTGAAAATTAATGAGAAAAACTATCCCATGCATGATCTAAAGCCGATAGTTGTGATCTTTGCATTGAAAATATGGCAGCATTATCTCTATGGGTAGAAGTGTGAGATATATACTGTTCATAAGATCCTAAAATATATATTCAAAAAAAAGAAGAGTAATATGTGCCAGTGAAGATGTTTAGATCTCATCAAGGATTATGACAGCTCAATCCACTAACATCCTGGTAAAACAAATAAGGTGGAAGATTCTCTAAGTAGAAAGGATCTTTCATCTTTATCAATGATGAGAATTGATAGGAAACCAATATTCTTAGATTTAAAAAGGATGGACATGGGAATCATTAAGGATGGAACATCATCAATCCTTTCTCAAATTATTGAAAAACTATCCCTCATTGAATAAATAAATGATTCTTAATGAAATGATGTGAACATTTAGAATAAGGTGGAATCCATGAGAAATGGGAAATCCCCAATGTTCAAAATTGATGAATAAGGGATTGTAAGATTTGGGTCATGACTATGTGTATCCAATATACAGATAAAGAAAGAGCTTCTGAGTGACTCATATAGATCAAACTTCTCTATTAACCTAGGGATCACAAAGATATATCAGGATCTCTATAAGAACTATTGGTGAAAAAATATGAAAAAAGAAATCACTGAATATAGATCAGAATTCCTTGTATGTCAGTAAGTGAAGGATGAAAGGAAAAAGACTAAAGGGATGACACAACCATTATCCATACCAACATGGAAATGGGAAAAAGTCACCATGTACTTTATCATTGGACTTCTGAAGACTTTAAAGGGAAGTAATGGTATATGGGTTATTTTATATCATCTTACAAAGATAACCCAATTTATTGCAATTAGAGAGGAATTATCACTAGCATAACTAGAATGAATATACATCGAAGAAGTGGTAACGCTTCATGTAGTACCACTATCAATTATTTTGAATTGAGATCCATGATTTACTTCCAAGTTCTAGAAAAGTCACCAACATTATCTGAACACTAGGTTTATTTTTAGTATAGACTATCATAGTCAAACTAATGGATAATATGAGATAACTATTCAGACACTGGAAGACATGCTGAGAAAATGTTCTATAGACTTAAAAGGAGGATGGAACCAACATCCACCTCTGGATGAATTCTCTTTTAAAAATAGTTTCCACTCAAGAATCAAAATGGTTCAATATGAAGCCCTTTATGGGAAGAGATGATGAACACTGGAATGTTTGGATGAAGTCAGTTAACATAACCTTTGAGGACCTAAAATGGTCGAAAAAATGGCGGAAGAGGTGAAAACCATTCATTAGTACATCAAGAGATCCCAAATTTGAAAAAAGATCTATACATACAATCTTCAATTAGACCATGAATTTATGGTTGGATATATGGTATTCATCCACATATCTCCTAGGAAGAAGATCATGATATTTTTGAAGAAAAAAAAGTTGATTCCAAGGTACATAAACCCCTTTAATATTCTTGATTGTGTCGAATCTGTATCCAATTGACTAGAACTCCCACCTACCATGTCTCAAATACAATATGTATTCCATGTATCCCTCTTGAAGAAGTACATACTAGATCCATCAAATGTACTGAATACAAAGGTGATACATTTGGAAAATGATGTCTCTTATGAGGAGAAACCAATGAAGATCTTGGAACATAGTGATAAACTTCTACACAACAAGACTACTCATCTGGTCAAAGTACTCTAGAAACCATAAGTACAAATAGACACCATGGGAACCATAGGAAGCATTTAAGGATAAATACCCTCACCTGTTTTCACCATAGTATGTAAAACAAAATTTCAAGGGTGAAATTCCATAAGGGGGGAAGAATGACACAACCCAAAATTTTATCAATGGAAACTCCCTTCTTAATATTATTCCATATATTATAAATCACATAAAATCACATATAGAACACAATAAAAACTTTATAAATGAAGAATTAATGAAATAAAAGGTATTTCTAGAAGTTAAGGAACATATACCAATGGAATAGTAACTTAACCTTTGAAATATTTAAGTGAACCTTATAAATAGTAAACAAACTAATAGAATAGCAATCTCACCCATGAAAGTATAAATAAAATTTATGTATCTTATAAATTAAAATATTATATAATGATATCATAGTATAAGTTATTAAATGTTTTAAAAATGCTAAATGAATTGTTAGTATTTTTATGAAGTGTAAATGTTTATTTACAATTTAATAATTAATATAATGATTTAAATGAAAATTTATTTTTATAAAATAGATCAATAAATTAATATTATTTTGTATTATTTTTATAAGATAATTTTATGAGACATTTATTAATTTTTCACAGTGTTATAAAATCAGTTATAATTTTAGAATTGGTATTTTTTGAATAAATGATAATTTTAATGAAAAATTAAATTTATCATATTTATAAAATTATTTTCGTAAAATGTAATCCAATTTTTAAATCTCCATATTGAAAAATGGTAATGGTTAATTTTTTGGATTTTTCCTAAAATAGTTGAATTTTTGGTGAATAGTGAAATACAGTAATTTATAGTATTTAACAAATACCTAGATTGTTTAGTCATAGATGATATATGGATGATATAAGCCCATAATCAAGAAATATAATTCATTATTTTAAAATGTTTTGTATAATTCTCAAACTATTCATATTCTTGATCCAAAATAATAAACTAATAAATTACACAATCAAAAACACCCCTTTGCTCCACTATAAATACAACACCTCAACACATCTTTTCCTCATACTATTAAAGATTTTAGACTTGTCAAAATTCTACCCAATAAACTTTACAATGCTATCCCCCACGTATTAGATCCCTTGTTCTCAAAAAAATACCAAACCCTTTCCCCTAAGGAGGTTCTCAAGGTGGAGAAATTCAAGAGGTAAAATCCTCTTTCATTTTCTTTTAATTTCTTTTTAAATTTCTTTAATTTTCTTATTCTCAACTAAAAATACCTTATCCAAGTGACATAAAAACTGAAATATGATATATATACTATAATTTAATTATATTAATTTAATAATTCATCATCAAACCTCTTCTCCTCCCCTTTTTGTTATAAAAATAAAACATCATCTGTGATGCATTAATTTATTGCATTCAAGGATGACAAGTTTTCAATTTATTTTACTGCCTTGAAGGCTGATCATAAAAACATTTTTTATTATTAAAAATATTATAATATATGTATTACATACTATTTAATGTTATGTAACCATTATATATACATAATATTAATTAATAAGACAAAACTAGTTTGTGATAATCGAAAAAGCACCAAAATAATCTAAACGATTATCTCTAACCTCTTATCAAATGATTCATCCTCACTTGAAATAAAAAATTGAATTAAATAAAAATTTAATATTTTTTATTTTAATAAATAACATATAACTTCAATTCTAGAAAACTATTCTCATTTTACATGACTTTCTGTACATGTAAATAAGTAAACCGATATTCAAAACCAAGGAAACCAACACCCCCAAACCATGAAATTGAATATCATAACCCATAAAAAACATAAATTAACTTAATAAAATTATAATAAATTAAATATATGTATAAAATGTTCTAAATTAATTAATTAATAAAGTTAATTTTATTATCTAGGACATTAAGTTCAAGTGCAGAACACTTTCGAACATAAGGTATGTGATTTTACCTAAATTTCCATTTTTGGGTTAATATTTATCTCTCTTTAACACATAAAAATTCTTATTTATTTTTGTGTAACAATTATAAATTAAATTTATATGTTCTGAAATCATGTATCAAAATCATATCATCCTTATTTTATGGGGAAATACATGTTTTAAAAAGGTTTCCTTCTCAATTCTTCCCGAAAAGCAAACCCAATTAAAGGAAACTTCCTGTTTTATTAACTATTTTTAAGAACAATAAATAATAAATTCTAGTCTACCATTATTTTTATAAAATAACTCATTTCATCATAGAAAACTATCCTATTACATTTATGGTTTTATGAAATCAAATAATCATTTTCCACTTTAATTTATTTTTAATATTTTCCTTAAACTGTACTAAAATGTTTCATTTCTAATATCTCTTAAACACTATTTTTATTTATATTAACTTTAGTTTGACATCAATTATCATGAAATAGTACTATTTTCCATTAGGAATTTCCATGTATGATTTAAATCCATTCTTTCATGTAAACCATTATGAGATTCTATTTTTTATGCCTTATGACACGATTACAATACCCAATATTTCCTATGGGTAAACCTTATTCTCGATTCTTCATGTGGAACACATATTCATAAACATTTTATTATGGGTTTAACTATATATAACTCCAATTAGTTAGGTAATGTTTAGTCTCATGAGACATCATGTTGGGATAGGGAGTGAACCTGATTCCTTTTGGAGATTTTTTCCTCCACGTGCAATGGTCTTGGAAGTTAGCCTTGAATCATGCTTATGTCATGTTGTATGTTATTAAACATTCCTATGATTCCATGACTACATGTACCCATTCTCTATATGTTATGATTCCTTATGTTTATTCATGTTCCATTCATTTTTATGTCATCATGTAATGCCTTCAAACCCACACACTTTGCTTTATTTCTATGTTTATACCCTTACTGGGATTTCTAGCTCATCCCTTTGTTCATGTATTCACCAGGCTATCCTTTTTAGATTTAGGAGCTCAATGGATGTTAGAAAATTTTTATGTATGACTAAAATAAAGATGTTTTATTCTATTTTCCTTGTTTTCAGTTTTATGTACCTAATCATCCAAATACACTAGACTTTACGAACCTTGGATTTTAATTTGATGGTTAATTATGCTTAAAATCATGTAATAATATGTTTAAAATGATTGGGTCTCTATAAGAAATGTAAATACCTTTACCATGTATTCTATTGAAACATGGTAATAACCTGAATTACCATTAATCCTTATTGAATACATGCATTATTTCTTATTCCAAGGATTATTGGATATGTTCCTTAAATCCTAAAATTCCATAATATCCATCCATGAAAGCATAAACCACTTTGTCCAAAAATCCTTTATCAGTTTTGAGGTCATTGATACTATCCAATTTACTTTATCCATATCAATCATATCTTTTCTAAATACAATTTTCTCAGTATCCTGAACACATTAAGAGTTACCTTCCCTTAATCAAAATATCACATTTCCATTAAATTATTTTTCTAGGTCACCAGAACAATTTAATATATTTTTGAAAATCCTTAATGGAAAACATATACTTCATAACTCATATAAAATAATTTTATAATTCCAATACAGATACACTTTAATCATCCAAATTTACTCTTAAAACATTTCTTGGGATTCATCATCTTATTCAATAATACACCTTTCCTAGAATTTGGAAATATAAATCATGTATTAAGGTTCCTCAACAAAAATTTAATCATTATTATTACATTTAATGGGAGAAATAATGTTATAACATCCCATATATTTAATATGTCATTTATAGTCTCTTTATCTTCAACAATATAACCAATACTCGTACCACCTTCCTAATTCTCCTCATGAAATTTCCACTCAGTACATTGATTTGTATAATTACCATACTTTCCAAATTTGAAAAATTACATGTTAAACTAGTTATTTCTAGTTATAAATATCAATGAAGACTATAGAGCATAGCGTGAGAAAAATTTTCATAGAGGAAAACCACATAATTATGAAAAATCACTTACAATATGTCTAAATTATGACACCTCCTTTTAAATCTATGAAACCTTAGACTTATCCTTAGATAAATCCATTGAAATATCCTTATAAATATCCCTAGGGACCTGATTAATGTTTTATCATCCTAGTTTTAAAAGGTTGACTAAACCTTCCATTTTATACCAACTATAGTGACCCATGCTTAACATACATGAATATTACATCATTTAGATGAATATTTAGAAAATCGCAAAATACATGCCTAAGGATTGTACTAGTTTACTATCTTTGGAAATATGGAACCCATTATTATATTTTGGTGTAGGATCCTCAACATCTTTCATAAATATCATCTCCTTTAGTACTCATACTTAAAACCTTTATTCATAACCTGAATAAAGGAAACATAAGAAATGGGTGATATAAATTCTCAATATGGGTAAAAAAGGAGATATGTAAGCATAATTATCAGCATAAGGGTATGAGAGCATGATCATATCATTAAAATACTATACCCTAAATATCAAAGATCATAATCAAGAGTCATGGTGTAAATATTGGCAGTTCATAAGACACAAATCATAAGGCAATTGATAGAATAATCCATGAAATCATAACATAGGAATAATACACGGAATTGTGGGAGACATAAAAAATTATTTTCATTATAGTCAAGGCTTAATTACATGACCATATTAGTGGAAAAAGTTCTTTATTGAACCAGATTTTCTCCCCGTTCTATCCCTACATTACTAAACTGAGTTCACTTACTATTCCAACCCTGTATTACTGAACCGAGCATACTTCCCATTCCAGTCCTGTATTACTAAACGAGGCTCACTTACCATTCCACACTTGTATTACTAAACTGAGTTAACTTCCCCTTCTAGCCCTGTATTACTGAACCAGGTTCACTTCCTATTCCAGCCCTATATTACTGAACTAGGTTCACTCCTCATTCCGACCCTATCTTATTCATGAGATATAAATCTTTATCCAAATAATTAGAAGGAGATATAGGTCCCACTAATCATATAATTAAATCATAGATATGTGTACCACAAGATAATAAAAAATTAATTATATCATGACACATAAAAATTTATGGGTATCATAAACATTATAAAATAACCCATGAAAGAAAATGGGGATCATAAATATGTCATCATATCATAACCTATGGAAAATAAACAAATTTAATAATCATTTCCTCAAAGAATAACCCATGAAAATAAGTTGGTTTTATAAGCATATAACCCACATAATATAAATAGGTATCATAAACATCATTCCATAAAAACATAAATTATTCAGAGAGGTAAATTTAATGGTACCCTTGGATCATATCCCTAGTATATCATAAACTATATCAAAGGATGAAACCATATATGAAAAAATATTTTGGAAATAAAACATGGAATATTTCATAAGATAAATAATCTTTCCTTGAAAATATGTTTTTGAAACATGAAACAATTTAAAAATCCATTTCTTTGAAAGCCACATTGAAAAAATTATAATTTAATCTTTTAAAAAATTTAAAACATTTCTTGAGGAAAACATCATTTCTTCTTTGAAAAATTATTTTATAAAACATAAAACATTTTTAAAATATTTTTCATTGAAAATCACCTTGTAAACTTATAAATTAGTCTTTGAAAATAATTTAAAACACCTCTTATAGATAAAAAAAATTTTAAAACCTTTTTCTTTCAAAAAAACTTTAGAAACTGATAAAATAAGATTTGAAATCCTTGAAATCCTTTTATTTGAAAATAATTTTTTTAAAACATATGAAGGAATATTTTAATATAATTTAAAAAATTAATAAAAATAAAACATTTTTTTAAACCTATATTTTTTTATAAAACATGGTTTTTAAAGAACACAAATTTTTGACTAAAGAGATAAATAAGGTCATATTTTTTTAAAAACATTTTATTAATTATATTAAGTGACCAATAGTGACAAAATAGTACCATTACATGAATATATCCTGAATAACTAGAGTATAAGAAACTCCATGAGAGTTATTAAGATATGTATCATAATATTTTATCAATGGAAGCATAATTCTAAACAATCCTGATAAATGATGAGATTGTAATAATAAACTGTTATCACATTAGTAACTTTGAATAATAATACCCATGACATAAAAACATTACATAAAGCATAAAATAACATTAAAATAATTATATTAATGATATTATGTGTCAAAGGTCATTATATACACCCCATGAAAAAATATAAATTCATAACATGGAATGTATCTCAATGAAGAGAACTTGAGATAAAATTTACTTTACCGATTTGGTAACTTTTGAACAGTGAACCCCATGAAAGAAATATAATAAAATGGATATGTAAATAAACAAAAATTAATGTATAATAATCATAGAATAAAGTCATGGTTAGTATGTACACCACAAAAAATAAATTATTTTTGAATAAGGAATCAGTATTACAGAAATAAAAGTGATACGTGAAAACCCTTACCTTAAGTCTTGACTTTCTTTGTACACATTTAAAAATCATGTATAAAAATATAATTTTATTATAAATATATCATATAAAATTATTCTTTTATATCATAACATATATTATTTTATTTTGAATTTATATTACATGTTTATTAATGATTCCATGTTAATGTTATGTTTCGAGTAATAACCACTTTGTTTTTCATATATATTTTAACATGTTATTCTTGATCCACTTACTTATATCATGATTTGCTTATTTAAATAATATAAAACATGATATAAATATAATATATATTCATTGTACAATCAATTGTAAGAAATCTATAAAAGATATAAATATGAAATAGAATGCACCGTTCATGGAGATGGTAGGCCATACGTACGCATGGACATTGTTTCTGTTTTCTTTTCATATTAAAAGAAAGAAAGTAAATGTAATATATATATGATAATTAAACTATCATTATTATTTCATATATATCATATAAATTTACTAATAAAATCTTTAATACATTCCATGTAATGTGTGAATGAATCACATCGCTTTGAGGAGGCAGTAGTCCACACATCCACAAACGAAGTTATCATATTTCCACAAAATAGAAAGAATGAAGGTATGTGTTATATAATTATTAAAAAATCATAAATAATTCATAAATATCATGTATAACATATAAAAATATTAATTAAATCATTATTCCTAACCTTTAAAGGTTGTAATGAATGAATGAATGACTTCGGTTCGTGAGGCGGTAGTCCTTCGTACACACAAATGATGATTGTATATCCCATTTGATGGAAGTGTGTGTAGGTGTAGGTAAAAACATTAACATAACAAAATATATTCATATTTATGATAATGAGGTTATTATATAACCATGGAATAATAATAATTTAAGAGGTTTGAGAAATAAATAAAACAAAAGTGATCGTTGAAGAATGTTACCTATTTTTCAAGTAACTCTTTTTGGTTTTCTCAAATGGACCTAATTTGATTTATTTATGAGAAATGTGAGTATTATATTATGAGAGGTGGAATTTTGGGAGATTATTTTTTCAGGGTTTTGATGAGCTAATGGGCTTTATAGGTGTAGAGAAGTGGGGAGGGTGAGTGCATGTTTATAGTGTAGGTGGAGTGAAATTTTTATAAATATTAAAGTTAAACACTATTAGAAGGCATCCCTTATATAATGTTCTTATAAAATGAAATATAATTGAGTAAAGGATAATTTTGGTCGATAGAAACTCAAAAAACACAAAAATAAAATTATTTGTTTTCATTTTTTTGATAGTCAATATGTTTCTTTTTTTCATTTTAGTTTTTCATTTAGGTAACAAGTTTTCTATTCTATGTAATTCATCCATTAATTTTAAATTAAATTGATAATTTTTTGAAAATTTATACCCACTAATTTTAAAATATTATAACTAATTTATAAAATAAAAATCACCTATGCATTGGAAATTAATTTTAATAGAAACATATGTAACGTGCAAAAACACTACTTTAACCCTAACTGTGTTAAAAAAGTTTTTACTATTTGTGGGTCAGTATGTTCATTATAAAATATCCATTTAACAATTAATGTACCATATTTGATATTTATTAAAACTTAAAAATAACATGTGAGAAGATATTTTTTTATTAATTTTAAATTATTTAATAAAATATCAATTATATTATTGAATTATTAACTAAATAATACACATGTTAGTGTTTTATAAGAATTTAATGTAATTATATCATCTATAAAAATTAAATATAAATTATGATGACAACAATAAATAATTTATATTAAAAAATATTATTTTTAACCAAACCTATGTAGATTCTTCCTTACTCCAAATCATTAAAACTGTTAAAGGCATGGAAGGTTCATTTGTTATTCTTTTGCTTAAATTATTATATAGGTCACCTTCATGGAATAATATACCAATAACTCATAAAAATATATAATAAGATGGTTAGGGTAGAAATAGGTCCATAAAATGGGTTTTGGAAAAGTGTTGGGTCATTTATACACCTTATATTCTAAGTTTAATCATTAAGTAAGCTTGTTCTTACCTTAATCACTTTAATTAAATTTATCCATTTTTATATATCATTTTGGTCAAAACTTTAAGTTGATATTATTAGACCAAAAATTTAATACTCATTAAAAATATTTATATCATTTTAATTTTCAAATTAAATCCATATAAGTGGCTAAAATTAATTTAAAATTAATTTCTCAAATACTACAAGACAACGGATTTTTAAGGAGAAATGTTCAAAATTTGAAATGTTTTTATATCCAAATTCAATGTGAAATTGAATATATAAAACTATATTGAATTTATTAATGTATAATTTAACTAATTATACTTTAAAACTAATTTAAAATATAATTTAACAATATAAATAAATTATACAAAAAAATAGTTTTCAATTAAAGTTCAATATTTTCACCATTCATCAAAAAAATGACATATTTTAATAAAATCAAAAAAATCATCCTAATATTATTTTGGCATTATGAATTAAAAATGAATTTTACTTTATGTAATTATATTTCTAAAACTATATAAAATTAATATTATTATTCTTCATAAAAGGACATAAAACACAGTTCTTTTTAGAAAATAGTATTTTTCAAAACATATAGATTTTCCTTAAAATTATATATTTCATCATCACAATTTTTTTTATATGAAGAGAATATAAATAATATTTAAAAAAATTATTTTTTACTATTAATATTACCAAGTTTAATGAATATTTTATAAAAGGCTTTTCTAAATAATTAAAACAAAAAAACACTATTCTGTAGAAACTCATTGTTGTGTGTAACACAAGCTAAGATAATGTTGCATATAGAGAAAGATTAACTTAGTGTAGAGTATAATGAATGTTTAATTTGTTGTAGCATGAAACTCAATCCATAAATTAAATTAAATTTATTTGAAAAAACGTTTATAAAAACTCAGGGTGCTCTAATGGTTGCCCATAAAAAATTAATTACATGCCATATTAGATATTAATGATTATTTTTTATTATTTTTCGTCCTAAAAATTTAATATTAATATTTAATCTAAAAATTAATATTCCAGAATTTTTTCATTAGAAATTATGAAAAATATCTCATCATTACTTTCATATTCATGAATCATAACTAAAAATTCATTTAATGAAATTAGAAACTTATAAATAATTATGGAGATTTAATTAAAACACCTTGAATAATATGGTAATGATGAAATTAATATAAAAAATTATAATATATATTGAAATTATAAAATTATATGTTACTCCCCAACCCCTCTATACTAGAGCCAGTGCATTGCTTGTTATATAAGAATCATTAGAAGGAATGAAATCCCAAAGGAATGATCAATTTAGTATTCTTGAAGAAACTAGATATATATATATGTAACTCGAATTACATTGGAAAGGTAACAAAATACAACACATAAAAAAAACTAAAAAAACTACATCTACATAAACTCAATAAGTGATATCCTCTTGATAACCTTGTGAAGGTAAACAAATGAAAGGGGTGAGATCGAATGCTTAATAAGGGTTACAAATATCAGAAGCATTAATCAATAATAACTGAATCATAAACAACTTGGCACAGTCAATATGGTATGGTGAATAAATGAAAAACTCACACCATTAATAAAATAAGAATAAGATGGCATCCATAGATTTTGTCATAGTGAAAATATCATGGATTGTAACAACTAATAATGAATAAAGATAATTATTATAAATTGGACTTCCCATATCTGGAACATGATACCATAATACCCTTAAAATGGTTTAGTTATGTGGGTTGAAACCCTTCTGATTTTTGGAAACAAACTCAAAGGTTTTTTCGCCAAAATGATTGTCTCATGAGACCTGTTGATGAATCGAGGGGCTATAGCAGGACCCTCCCATCACTGCATGTAAAAATAATTATTTATATATATTTTCAATAAAATAGAAATATTTATTTACATTATCAATATATAATAGAGGATACAGATTCATCAACACTTCCACAGTTAAAACAACATTCAAAATAAATACCGTATGTAAAATGGTATACAGCTTAGACAATAATAATATCCATGATATGAGAATATGGATATTTAATAGAATTATATTTTCAAATGAAATTTGATCTCAAATGGGTAGTAGGTACACCACATAATAATTATTAGGTGCACAATACAAATTAAGTCATAATGAAATAGAAAATTGAGACAAAGTCACTTACCACAATGTAATCAGCCGAATCATATGAGATTAACATAATAACCATCAAATGAATCATTTAATACCATGAATATAAAAATAATCATGATATTATATTAAATATGGAAGTACACATACACCACATTCAAAAAAATAAGTGGTGAACATTAGAAATCTCACAGAAATGAAGGTGAGATGAGAAAACCCCATACAAACATTTTAGCACGTTAATGAATGTTCTTGTGAAGGATTAATGAGAGGTAAAGGGGTTAACCATTATTTATATATCATAAGAGAAGTATGGGGGACATTTGAAAACATAACCCATCATTAGTAATTAAAAATAAAAGTGTACAACATAGGGAAAATTATGGAACAAAAGTGAGAGAGAGGATCCCTTACATTATGCTCTAAGGTGTTCTTGATTGTTCTTAACGACCTGAATAATCAAATTTTTCTTCATTAATTAATATTTCCAGATCCTCATAAACATTTAATTGATATTTTATAACCTTATTAGGTAAATTATTGGCCTTTTTGATGGGTTTAAGAGATTCAATTTTATTGTTTTGGAAGCATTTTCTTCCTTTGTTTTCAAGACCTGTTTACTTGAATTCATGAAGGGAAGTTCATTTGAAATGTGGTTAAACATCCATAATTGTTAATATATATTATTAAATACATTAAATAGATATAAATTATCTTATAATGATTCTGGTTATATACCATGAGGATGACTCATTCGATGAGTTAATGATAAATGCTTGGATTTGGCTTGGTGGTTTTGTGCACAATGAACTTGTTTTGTATTATTATTCCATATTATGAGTGTGTAAGGATTACAGAATATTAAAAAAGATAAAACAAATATATTATGAGATGATTCAACCATTTAAAAAGTTTTATAACTATTCTTGAATATATTAATTCAAATTAAAAACCTTTCTTCCTTGGGTGTGATAAATGAAAACATCTCGGACGGTGTTTGCATTTATAGTATAAAAGGAAAGGAAAAAAAAGAGATTATGATGAAATATTCCATTAGAATATTGAAAATGCAGTAAAGTTTTAGTATTGTAATTATCATGGCATTTGGATGAGGTGAGGTGAGAAGAGAGAACTAAATAATGGAACTTGTAAAAGGAATTGAAATTAAAGGAAGAGAGGTTCACCTCTTGAGTAATACCCTTTTAGAAACTATTTAAGGCCTTTGTTTTTGTACTTTTGGTGATAAAATTATGTCTTTGATGTGGGGGAGGAGGTTAGGGAGATATTTGAGCAAAATGTAAGAATGGATTGAAGTTTGAGTGGTGTGGGAGGAAGAGGGGGTGAGGGGTGGTTTATATAGTGGAGGGGAGAGGGGATTTCTCTATATTATATTCAATAATTTATTATTTCTCCACAAGATAAGAAATAGTGAGTCTTACATGACCATGAATTGTAATTGTATCATGTGAATCCGAATCAATTGAGATTACATAATTAGAACATCATACATGACTCTATAATTAGTGTATTTAGCATATTTTGTAAATTATGGTTTTTCACTATTCATAAAAAAATCAAGTATTTCAGAAAAATACCAAAAATTCACCCTAACCATTTTTCAATGTGTAGAATAGAAAAATGATTTAAAATTTTCAAAAATAATGTTCTAAATATTATTAATTAAATATTTAATTAAAATCATTATTTAATCAAAAAATATACACTTAAAATATTCATCTTCAATTTTAAGGTGCCTAAATTTGTTTTTACATTTATGGCTGTGGATACCATTCATAAGAGTCATATTACTATTTATAAGGGAAAGTTACTTTTCATAAGGGTATGTTACTATTCATAAGGGTATGTTACTATTCACTGAAAATTAAGTTAATTCTATCAAACTCTTAATATCATCTAAAACACAACCATGTATGTCAGATTTTCAAAATTCAAAACACAGAAGTGGAAAATTTAAGTTCAATGGCTAGGCTATAACTATCTCTTAAATAACCAAGTGTTGTTTCAAATAAACTTAGTGCTTTATGAAATATATGCTATGACTAGAATGTATTTAAGAGAAACATACCATAAAATGTTTGGGGGTCTACATTATCCCCTCCTTTAGAAATTTCGCCCTCGAAATTTTTCATTTATAAAGCCTGCCAAAAAGATGTGGGTGGTTCTTCTTCATAACATCCTCAAGTTCCCATATAG
Organism: Viscum album; assembly: GCA_963277665.1. Classification (NCBI taxonomy): domain Eukaryota; kingdom Viridiplantae; phylum Streptophyta; class Magnoliopsida; order Santalales; family Viscaceae; genus Viscum; species Viscum album. The sequence goes on from OY728157.1 coordinate 2,016,551,238, forward strand.
CTTCCTCTGTATTATGGGTTTTCCAAAGAACCTTTACTAGATGATTCATATGATTTCTCAATACCTGCTCCCTTGTGTCAAGGATCTCAATAGGATCTTCACAGTATGAAAAATAAGGTTCCAGTTCAATTTCATCATTTTTGAGTACATTTTTTGGGTATGGCATAGATTTTTTCAACAATGATACATAAAACACATCATGAACTTTGGAGAGACTTGGAGGCATTGCTAAATGGTATTCTACAACTCTGATTCTTTCCAGAATTTTAAACGGTATGATGTACCTGGGGCTCAGTTTCCCTTTCTTTTTGAACCTTAAGACACCCTTCAATTGAGATACTTTTAGAAAGATGTGATCTCCCACTTGGAATTCCAAATCCTTTCACGAGTTGTCAGAATAACTCTTATTCCTACATTGGGTTGCTTTATTTTGGGCTTGGATTGTCTTCACCTTTGTCATGGTCTCTTAAATATGTTTTGGGCCTATAAGTTCCCTCTCACCAACTTCTTCCCAACATGTTGGAGTTTGAAATCTCTTTCTATATAATTCTTCATATAGAGCCATTTTAATACTAGAGTGGAAACTATTTTTATAATAAATTTCTACCAATGGAAAGTATTGATCCTACATACCTTGGAAGTCAGGAGAGCATGATCTCAGCATGTCTTCTAGAGTTTTAATAGTCCTTTAAGACTGTCTGTTAGTTTGGGGGTGATAAGCAGTACTCATACGAAGCTCAGTATTCAAAGACTTATGGAGAATTTTCCAGAATTTTTATGTAAACTAGGGATCTCGATTTAAAAAAATTGATATAGGTGCACCATAAATTCTTAAAACTTCATTAATATAAAGTCTTTCTAGGTGATTAAGTGGTAAATTTTCTATTATAGGAAAGAAATGTGCTGATTTTGTGAGACGATCAACAATTACCCATATTTCATCATTCCTTCCAGGTTTCCTTAGTAGTCCAGTGAAAAAATCTATCATAAATTTATCCCACTTTTACATAGGAATAGGTAGAGGTTGCATCACTCCTCTGGGATTTTGTCTCTATGCCTTCACTTGTTGACAAACTAGACACCGTGACACGTAGTCATCAATTTTCTACTTAATATTATCCCACCAAAAATATTCCTTCAGATATCTATACAGCTTTGTGCTACCTAAGTGTATAGATAAATTTGAGCTAGGAGAATTGTCTAATAGTTACCTTTTTAGCTCAGGTATTGATTGAACACATAACCTCTTCCCAAATTTTAGAACTCCTTCTTCATACACGAAGACTGCCAATATCCCATCTTTGATAGCATTAATTTTCTTATGTATATTATCATCATTAGATTGAGAGCTTTTTGTCTTCTCTAACAAAGATGGTTTGGAAATAATTTGAATGAGGAATGATTTTCCCTTTCATTAACAATTCCCATATCCATTATTAGTAGATCCATGAATATAGGATCTCTTTCAATCCTTTTTTGTTCTAAGAGTCCGTGATCTTTCCTTCTTAATGAAGCTTCCACCTTATTTCCCTTTCCTGGGTGGTAGTGTATTGAAAAATCACAATCTTTGAGTAACTTAATCCTTATCCTTTTCCTCATGTTGAGTTCTTTTTGTGTGAAAATGTATTTCAAAATCTTGTGGTCCGTATAAATCTCACATATTTTTCCGTAGAGATAATGTATCCATATTTTCAGAGAAAATATTATGACTTCCAACTCAAGATCACGAGTTGTATAATTTTTCTCATGAGTATTCAATTGTCTTGATGCATAAGCAGTAAATTTATTATTTTGCATAAGGATACAAACCATCCCACTCTTTGAAGCATCGTTGTATATCAAAAATCCCTCATTTCTAGATGGAAGAGTCAAAATTGGAGCATTGAACAATATTCTTTTCAATTATTCAAAGAATTTTGTACATTCTCTCATCCATACAAACTTAACCCCTTTACGTGTGAGCTTGGTTAGTGGGTTATCTAGTCGGGTGAAATTCTGAATGAAATGCCGATAGTAACCTGCTAAACCAATAAAAATTAATACCTTAGTTATGTTTGTTGGTATGAGATATTCTTGGATTGCCTTTGTCTTCACATGATCAACTAATATTACATCCTTAGAGACAATATATCCATGAAAAGAAACTGATTGAAGCCATAATTCTCACTTGCTAAACATCCCATATAATTCATTTATTCTAAGAGTTTTCATAATGATCCCCAAGTTATTCTTATAGTATTCATATATTTTTGAGTATACCAGGATAACATCGACGAATACCAAAAACATTTATCAAGATATTCCTCGAAAACTCTATTAATTAAATCCATGAAGACATAGGGTACATTAGTTAGTCCAAAAGGCATCACTGTAAACACGTAATGCCCATACCTAGTTTGAAATGCTGTCTTAGGAATATCATCCTTCCTAACACATAGTTGATGATATCTAGATTGAAGGTCAATCTTTGAAAAGTATTGAGCTCCATGAATTTGACTAAATAAATCATCAATACGGGGTAAAGGATACTTATTATTTATTGTAATAGAATTGATTTCCCTATAATCAATGCATAGCCTTATGGATCAATCTTTCTTCTTGACAAAGAGGAGAGGGGATCCCCATAGAGAAAAACTAGGTCAAATAAATACTTTTTCACTCAATTCATATAGTTGTTCATTTAGATACACTAATTCCAAAGTGGACATTCTATAGGGAGTCTTTGATATAGGTCTTGCACTAGGGATTAAATCAATAGATAACTCAACTTCCCTCTCTGGAGGATGTCCAGGTAAATCCTCTATAAATACATCAATGTATTCTTGATCTATATGAAAATCTTCAGTTTTAAGATTTCTTTCCTCACCCATTGATATTAGTTTATCTTCCTCTCCAAGTATTGAATTCAGTAGATCTAATGGGGGTGTATCTAGATAAGAATAAGGTGGAAAGGTTTATGCTCTAAAGATAATGGATTCTATACCATTTTCAAAAATTGTAACTTCCTTCTTCGTACAATAGATCTTGGAATGATAATTTGATATCTAATTCATACCAAGAATTATATCAAAGTCAATCATTGGTATGATGATATGGTTAGAAACTAAAGAAAATTTATGTGTCATGAGGGGGACTAGTTTACATGCATTTGTTGCAATGATGCATCCCTTAGAAGTTTTGATTGATAACATCTTTATTAAATAAAATTGGACAAGTATAATTTTCTTGGAAAACTAGGAAGATATAAATGAATGCGGTGATCGAGAATTAAATAAAGTGTTGGCTAAGTTTGAGTAAAAAATTAAAGTACCTGGCACCACATCATTAGGAACTTTAAATTCTGTGGTTGTAATCACATAAGCTCTCCCTTGCTCTCCTAGACTTTTCTAAGGCATGTTTCATTGGTGCATAGAACACTCATTTGCATAATGTACCATCTCTCTAAAATTGTAGCATTGAACATCATCAAATTGTTTCTTCCCCATGCATTTATTAGATAAATGACCCTTTTCTCCACACTTATAAGAGACTCTCATGCATTTCAAGAATTTTCTTAAGCAATTCTTTCCATATTTCTTGCATAATGAGAATTTATTCATTCCTTTGTTCTTATTTGGCACTTCACCTTTCCCTTGGTTTTTAGAGCACCACTTTTTTATCTTGGTTTCCCTTAAACAAATTTTATCTAGAAAATTCCTTCTCTATTTTGATAAAACTTGATACAATTTCATCATATGATGAAAATGTTTGAGAATATAGTTCCCTTAGAAGACATGGCTTAAGACCTTAAAATAAATGATCAATCTTATCTTGCGAGTCACGTACGTAATCTATGGCATACCTGGCTAGCTTTGTGAAGGTAGCATCATACACTACAACACTTTCTTCTTCCATTTTCTTTAAGCCAAGAAATTTCCTCTTCATTTCAGTTCATTGCTCATGAGGGAAATATTTTTCGAAGAATATTTCCTTAAAAGTCATCCATTATATATCTTCTATTTCTTCTTCCTCCATGGTATTCTGAATCAAGGACCACCATTGATCATCATCACCCTTGAGATAATATACTTCCAATACTACCTTTTCATTTTCATTGCATATTAATGCCATGAATATCTTTTCAAGGGACTTGATAAATTACTTAGTAAACACAAGATTAGTAGTCCCGCAAAAAGATGGGGGATTATGCCGTATGGAATGATCCAACACAGGTGTGTAATGGTTATTCATTACAAACTGAGTAAGTTGTCTCAATATGGTCATGATCTGATCTGCTCCAACATTGACTGTATTGACTTGCTCAGTGGGGATATCCACACATTTCCCATGAGTATTGATTCCCTTTATTCCATTAGATTTCATTTTTAAATAATGGCATACACTAGATTATGTTATTAATATCAAATAGAAAATCTCCTAACATAGTTTCAAATTCTATGCATAACTAATCTCATAAACATGGATTCTTTGAGGAAAAATTTACATTAACATCCTTCATAATGTCTTGTAAAGAAAATGTGAATTATCTTAAGCATATCCCATAGGTGTGTCAATACCAAGAATGCAGAAAGGCCCATTGTCATGTAGTAGGATACCCCAGGTCAAGCATGATACTCCTTGTCAGAGCTTTCACTCCTAGGTACATATGTTACAGAGGCACCTCTACCTGTTTATATCCAAACATGGATGTATTTGATAGAAATATTCATATAATCTACTTCTTATAAAAATAATAGGACGTTATTGTGTGTTTATACTCAAATACTACCTTAGGGATTTGTTTCCTACTATACATTTCCTATTCTAGTTTCCATGTTTTCTACTAAACTTCCTCTGATACCAATTGTAACACCCCAAACCCTCTAGACCGGAGCAGATGAATTACTTGTTATTTTGGAATCATTATAAGGAATGAAATCCCAAAGGGATGATCAGTTTAAGAGTCTTGAAAAAACTAGATACATAGATATAACTCAAATTACATTGGAAAGGTAAGAAAATACAACACATAACAAAAAAATAAAAAAAATACATCCACAGAAACACAATAAGTGATCTCCTCTTCTTAACCAGCTGATGGTAAAAAATGAAAGGGGTGAGCTCGAATTCTCTATAAGGGTTAAAAATAGAAGAAGAAAGAATAAATAGTAACTGAATCATAAACAACTTGGCATAGTCAATATGGCATGGTGAATAAATGAAAAAGTCACGCCATTAATAAACAGAGAATGAAACTGCATCCATAGAGCTTGTCATAGTGAATACCTCATGGATCGTAACAATTGATAATGAATAAAGATAGTGGTTATTAATTGGAATTCATGTATCTGATACATTATACCATAATACCATTAAAACTATTTAGTTCTGTGGGTAGAAACCCATCTAATTTTTGAAACAAACTCAATGGATTTGTCGCCAAACTGATTGTCTCATGAGACCTGTCGATGCATCAAGGGGATATAGCAAGCCCCACCCATCAATGCATGTCCAAATCATTCTTTATACATAGATTCAATAAATGAGTAATATTCATTTACATTATCTATATAAAATTGAGGATATAGATTCTTCAACACTTCCACAGTTAAAACAACATTCAAAATAAATACCATATGTAAAATGTTATAAAAATTAGAAAATAATAATATCCATGATATGATAATATGTATATTTAATAGAATTATAATTTGAAATGAAATTTGATCTCAAATGGGTATTAGGTACACCATATAAGAATTATTAGTTTTACAATACAAATTAAGTCACAACGAAATAGAAAATTGACACAAAGTCTCTTACCACAATGTAATCAGTCGAATCATATGAATAAAACATAATAAACATTAAATAAATAATTGAATACCATGAATATAAATATAATACTTATATTATATGAAAAATGGAATTACACATACACAAAAGTCCAGAAATAAGTGACAAACATTAGAAATCTCATGGAAATGAAGGTGAGATGAGAAAACCCCTTACAAACATTTTGACACGGTAATGGGTGTTCTTGTGAGGGCTTAATGAGAGGTAAAGGGGTATCCCATTATTTATATATCATAATGGAAGTATAGGGTAGGTGTGAAAACATACTCTATCATTAGGAATTAAAAATAAAAGGGCACAACATAGGGTAAATTCTTGAATAAAAGTGACAGAGAGGATCCCTTACCTTATGCTCGAAGGTGTTATTGATTGTTCTTAACAACCTGAATAATCAAATTTATATTCATTAATTGATATATCTAGAACCTCATAAATATTTAATTGATATGGTATAACCTTATTAGGTTCATTATTGGCCTTTTAAATGGGTTTAATAGATTCAATTTTATTGTTTTGGAAGCATTTTCTTTCATTATTTTCATGATCGGTTTACTTGAATTCGTGAAGAGAAGTTCATTTGAAATATGGTTAAAAATACAGAATTGTTAATATATATTATTAGTGAGATTAAATATACATAAATTATCTTAAAATTATTCTATTAATATACCATGAGGATGAATCATTCGATGAGTTAATGATAAACTCTTGGATTTGGCTAGGTGGTTTTGTGCACAATGAACTTGTTTTGTATTATTATTCCATATTATGAGTGTGTAAAGATTCCAGAACATTAAATAAGATAAAATAAATATATTATGATCTTTTTCAACCATTTAAAAGGTTTGATGACCAGTATTGAATATAGTAATGCAAATTTAAAACCCATCTTCCTTGAGTGTGATAAATTAACACATCTCGGACAGTGTTAGCATTTGTAGTATAAAATGAAAATAAAAAGAGAGATTATGATGAAATATTCTATTAGCATAATGAAAATACAGTACATGTATGGTACTACAATTATCATGGAATTTGGATGAGGTGAGGTCAGAATAGAGAACACAATAATGGAACTTATAAAAGGAATTGAATGAAAAGGAAGAGAGGTTCACCTCTTGACTACTCTTTGAGAAACTCCTTAAGGCCTTTGTTTTTGGCCTTTTGGTGATAATAGGAGGTCTTGGACTTGTGGGTGGAGGTTATGGAGCTATTTTTTCATAATTTAGGCAAGTATTGAAGCTTGAATTGTGTGATAGGAAGAGGGGGTGAGGGGTAGTTTATATAGTGAAGGGGAGAGGGGATTTCTCTATATTATATTCATTAATTTATTATTTCTCCAAAATATAAGGAATAGTGAGTCTTACATGACCAATAATAGTAATTTTATCATGTGAATCCGAATAAATTGGGCATAAATAATTAGAACATCATGCATGCCTCTATAATTAGGGTATTTATCTTATTTTTTAAATTATGGTATTTCACTATACATAAAAAATTCAAGTATTTCAGGAAAATACAAAAAATTCACCATAACTATTTCTTGACGTGTAGAATCCAAAAAAGATTTCCATTTTTCATAAATAACTTTATAAATAAAATTAATTAAATATTTAATTAAAATCATTATTTAATCGAAAAATATAAACACTTAAAATATTCATCTTCATTTTCAAGGGCTCAAATTTATTTATATATTCATGGGTGTGGATACCATTAATAAGAGTCATATTACTATTCATAAGGGTAATTTATTATTCGTAAGGGTATGTTACTATTCATAAGTGTATGTTATTATTCACTAAAAATTAATTTAATTCTATCAGAATCTAAATATCATCCTGAACACAACTGTGTATGTCAGATTTTCAAAATTCAAAACACACAAGTAGAAAATTTAAGTTTAATAGCTAGGCTATGACTATATCCTAAATAACCAAGTGTCGTTTCAAAGTAAATTAGTGCTTTATGAAATATAGGCTATGACTAGAATGTATTTTAGAGAAATATACCATAAAATGTTTGGGGTGCTACATTATTTGAATTAATCAAGTGTACTTGTAGATACCCGAAGCTTGACATATATGAACATTACATTACTTTTGAGGATTACTTAATACATAAAAAAAATAGAGACACAAGGATCGTAATAGTTTAGTGTCTTTGGAAACTTGGAACGTAATCTTTTAATCATGTTGAATGATCTTCAAAAACTCCCATAACGATCTTCCCCTTTTTGTTTCCTTACCTAAAACCTTTCTTTATTTCCTGGGGAAAATCAAACATAAAAAGGGTGTGGTCAAATGCTCAGTAATGGCAAACATAGAGAACATAAAACAATCCATAAACATTTGAAAGCAAAAACTTGAACATGAAATTTAAACATCAAAATCTTGAGCAAAGACATAAATCGTGGAATTACGTAAGGCATATATCATAATGGAACATCAACCATGATAAAATATAATGGGAATAAAACATGTAATTGTGGAAACCATTCAGAACATGTTATGATTTCCCTAGTAGCCAAGGCATTGCTGCCATGACCATCTTAGTGGACAAAGTCCCTTTTTGAATCGAGTTAACTCCTCGTTTCAGTCCTGTAATACTGAACCAGATTAACTTACCATTCCATCCATGTCTATCTCATGAGATATAAATCTTTACCCAATGCATTGGAGGGAGATATATGTCCCACCCATCTCATAATGAAATCATTCTTACTTGTGCCACAAAATAAACATACACCATTCATAATAACCCAACAAATAAAATGTGTTTCATAAACATCATTCCATCATCAAATAATCCAAATAAGGGAAATGGATATCATTTCATAATAAGAAAAGTGAAACTATATAAATCATAGAGACATTATACTTGAAAGATACACATACGAAATAATTTCATCTTAGATGGAAAATGGTTTTGATAAAGCACTTGAAATGAATTCTTGAGGAAAATATCCTTTCATCTTGAAAATCATTTTCTTTTCACAAAATGCCATTAAATTTTAAAATAAAATGATTTTTTGAAAATATTCATGAAATATTTTGGAGTAAGATTCATGAAAATAAGGCTTTATAAAACCGTAAAAATCCTTTCATGCCGTATAAGTTAAAAAAACAACCTCCTCGTACTTTTTTCAGAGAAGTCAAAAAGTACCTCTTAACGTAAACAAAAGAAAGAGTCCTTACATACCATATAGTAAAAGAAAAAATGGGTAAAAAGGACATTAAAAATACATAAAAACAATTTTATAAAACATGGACTTGGATGATAACAATAACCCCAACAAATACTTACGAATAAAAAAACTCGGATAAGAAAGAGATTGGAACGGTTCTCCATTACCTAAGGTCCGAAATGCTTTGTATGGATCCAAAACACTTATATAATGATTTAAATAATTTCATTGACTTATTACATAATCATATTAATTGTTATGATATCATATATGTTTCACTTATGACTTTGTATTACCCGTACTTTTGTAAATTCCAGTTTAAAGCAGCGTTTTGGGTAAAATCATTTCATTTATCGTATGTGTTTCGTCTTTTAGGTCTTGATATCATTACTTATATCCTGATTTACATAATTCTAGAATGTAAAAAAATATTTATATATAATCTATATTCATCATATACATATATATTATAGATCGATTAAAGGAATGAAATACACCGTTCATGGAGACGGTAGGCCGTACGTACGCATGAACGCTGTTTTCGTTTCCTTATTGAAGTGAATGGAATTAAGTAAATGACATACATATATATATATATACATAAATAAAGTATCATTATTATGTAATATATTTCATTAATATTCAATATATATACTTTATAATCATTCATGAATGATTAACATGGAGAATGAATCTCATCGCGTCGTGGAGACGGTAGTCCGTACGTACGCACGAACGATGATATCGTTACCATAATTATTGAATAGAATTGGAGTGGATGGTATAATATATCATAATCAGTATCATGTTATAATAACCATATATATTTATTCTTTACACTATTATACCCATCCAAGTAAGGTGTTGGTGGAAAAACAGAATACACCACGGTGTGGAGACGGTATTCCGTACGTACGTAAGCGCGGTGATTTCATTTTCTGTAGGATGGATAAAAGGTGAAATGGGGTTGTTTCATATTTATAATAACATATTAGTATATGAGGGATACTGATGTTATTACTTCATAAAGAAACAACTAAAGAAGAGGGATTAGAAGAAGAATGGAACTTGAAGAAAAATGGTTGAAGGTATTACCTCTTTCTCGAAGTGCCTCCTTTAAACTTTCTCTTAGGGCACTAGAGTTGGTCTTTTGAGAAGACCAGTACCTCTATAAGGTTTCTAGGGAAGTGTGGAAGTGAAATGAGTAGAGTTTGGCCGAGCTTCAAGGCTCAAAATGGTGTGAGGAAGAGAGGGAGGAGGTGCCCTTTTATAAGGGAGGAGAGGGGCACCTTTGGAAATATAAGAAATATTAGTTTATATTAAATCCAAACCCCACTTAAAAACCTCCAAAAATGAATCAATTCGAATATTAGATGATATATGGTGGAAATATCATCAACAAATAATATTTAGACATTTAGGGAATTTATTTTAAACATTGTCAACTTGATTTATCCTTATTTAATCTATTAAATTTTATTTGTGGTAATAAGATTCTAAATTTTAAATTTTTATAAATAATTACTTATGTGCTGTGAATTATCCACAATTAGATAATATATGAAATTATAGACTATATAAATTTAAATTTATAAATTTTAAATATTTTTGTGATTTTTAAACAATTTAATAATATGTTATTTTTATAAAATAACAATAGTATCAATTTTGACACTATTAATTTATTTGAATTTAAATTAAATCCACATAAATGATATATTCAAAATAAAATATTTAATAGTTTCCTAAAATGAAATATTAATCTATAAAATTAGTGGAGTACATTAAATAGTTCATATAAAATTTATTTTAATATTTTTAAAACTATTTATTTGGTATATCTCTTAATAAAATAATTAGTACAACATTTTTGTATAATTATTTTTTTTGCATAAAAATTAAAAATAAAATCATTTGATGAAGATAAATATCAAAGATTTTATAATAATAATTTTACTCTAATTTATCATCTTAAAATAACAACATGTAAATTGTTATCTTTCTTAAATTATGAAGGTGACAACTTTAGAATCATTTAAAATAAAATATTATAAGTGTCATAATCGCTTTTATAAGGCTCCAAATGGTAACATATTCGACCATTGGACGATTATGGTTTACATTTACATGAAAAATATGTTTTTTTCAGGGTTTTGGTGCCTTTTATGGTCACTATTAGTTTAATAAAAACTATATTCTTGATTCTTCACTAGATAAACAATTTCTGCATCACTATTGTGTCACAATTAATAATAATTATTTAATCCCTAAAAAATATAAATAAATTCATATGATGTATATAATTTTATTAGATTTCTGGAGACTATTCATTTTCTAAGTTTCATGAAGTTTATCACTAAATTAAAATTAATATACTTATAATATTTAAGAGAGTGACATGTTGTCACTCTCTTTGGTTTTAATAATAAATAAATTATTTTCAAGGAAACAAGTCCATAAAATGAATCTATTCAAACACTTAAGTGATATGGGTCGACTTTTAGTCATAAAATAGAATTTTGGCAGGTGTTAGGGTAATTTTATAATCTTATTTTTACCTTTAATTACTCGATTGACCTTTAACTACGGTAAATAAAATTTACCGGAGTTACTATTCATAATGCCAAAAAATAAAAAGTAGCTTATTAACATAATTTGGACCCACTGATTCCAAATATGGAATCAATTTTTCTAAATTCAATACACAAAAGTTGCAGAAATTAAATTAAAATTAATCCCGTTGTTGAAAGAAAACGGGTTTTTGTTTAAAACATTGCAAAAGATTGAATTGATTTAACCTACGAATTCAATGTAAAGTAAATGATAATGACATAAATTATATTAAATGGTAAAAATATATTATATTTATACTTTAAAACCATTAAATATTATAATTTAACCATATAAATTATCTCAATGAAAAAAGTTGTTTTTAATTAAAAATTAGCGTATTTTTACTATTCATCAAAACATGAAAGTTATCAGAAAAGTATCAAAAATTTATCCAAAGTAAATTTTTATATCCTGATTCCAAATAAGAATTTTATTTTTCCAAATTTAACTTATAAATGTGTCAAAAACTAGAATTAATATGGGTGCGTCATCAAAAGGCAACAAAACTGCATTTTTTGAAAAATACTAATTTTACCTGAAAAATTTATTTTGTTCTCTTAACATGTTATAGAAAATGTATAAGATGAATAATAATGTTATAAAATTTAAAATTTATTTAAAAATATTCATAACGGCTAGTCCATAATAATATAATAATAATATATCATTGTTTAGTGAAACACGGTGTTGCGTGCAACACACGCTATCGAGGAAGGTCATGATTGCATGTAATGCAAGCCAAGTCAGGGTTGCATGTAGTGCAAGACTCCTTTGTTGTTTTGTATAACATAATCCAAACATATTTCATTTGTACATTGAATATATATATATATATATATATATATACATACATACATACATACATATATATATAAACTCAATGTTGCGAACTTGAAATTTTGTGTAACAAGATCCAAGAATAGTGTTGCATATACTGCAAGCTAATACTGTGTTGTGTATAATACAAGATAATATTGGTGTAGTGTACAATCAAAGGAATTAAAAGGAATATATCTCATAAAATCTCAGGGTGTTACATTCTACCCCCCTTAAAATGAATTTCGTCCTCGAAATTCGTTGGTGTTATAAATCATTTACTATTCATAGAAACCTACATCGTAAAAAGGAATAATAAAACTTAATTTTAAAAACTAAAGTATGAAATGTAACGATTAACCAAAATTAACTAATCATTGGGTTTCCACATAGGAGAACATAGGTGAAAATATGGATATGGAAGAGAAATCTAACTGTCATGTTCTGATGGACATTAGTAGAGAACATGGCTATGAAAAAGCCAACAATCACAAAGCCATAGATTTGTGATGATCTAAGGTACCATCTGATTCATCGGATATAAGGGCACTATGACAACATTTTTGTTTTTCAAGATCATTTCCCTAAAGTTAAAGAAATTGGAATTAGAAGAATTACTTTCATTATTTTGGTATAGTCTCACCGTTGGTCATTACTTAGACAATTTCCACTTCATATCTTAAAGAAATGAAGTTTGATTTTTCATTCGTGAAGTGTTAGCAGATCATGTAATAGAATTATGGGTCATTCCATCTATCTCAAACAAAAGGTTAGAAAGAGTTATAAAAAATACATAAGTCCATCTATAGTGAGATTAATCATATATAGTTCCTAAAATGGACTTATAATTCATATATTATACTGCTTAATATAATAAAACTAGTTTCTACTAAATAGGGACTTCCTATAGGCCAGTGGAAGGCGATAAAGGCATGTCGCACTTCAGTTGTGGGTTTGATTCCCACAGCCTTGTCCGATGCGATGGGTTGTCACACGTCCTGCAGGTTGTCCTTTTTCTAAAACTACATTACTATAAAATCCCTTCAATAATATCGAAAAAATTTATAGCCTTAAACAATAATAAATTATATCCATCATAATCCATTTCAAAACTTTAGGGTTATCCAAAATACTTCTGTCCAAGCCTATAGTATAAAGAAAACAATTACTAGAAATGTCATTTACCGAGCATGTGAATTCCTTTATTTGTCCCCGATATATCTTGTTGGTAACATTCCAATCATGTGAATACCTTAATCATGTATTCTCTTAAAACATGAATTACCATAGAACCTTAGCGAAAAAATGAAATCTGTCAAAAGTTAACTCTTTCCACATACAAAAAATCCCAAATAAAATCTATATACTCAAATCATGATATCACTTTGTCCTTTTATCAGCCATGAGATCATGAATAAAATCAAATATCTCATTATCTTCTTATCCCTTCATTATATGCATATCATCTAATTTCCAAAAATTTCTGAATAACCTTTCATGGTTACCAGTACCATTCCACATATACTTTTAAATACTTTAGAAAAAACAATAGTGTAACAATCCTTAGATGATTTTTTATTCCATAATACCATTAACTATACAACATAACTCTTGATAAACATACAATCATTACACTACCTTCTTAAACAACTGACTGAGCTTCAACACTTCTTTCATCTCATATATCATTTGTGGTCTCCTCATCATTATCCACATAAATACTACCCATATGACCATGCTGATTCTCTTCATGAGATTTTCCCTTAGGGAATTGGTTTTCATAATGCCCGTACATTCCACATTTAAAACATCTAATCATTGTTGATGTCGTTGCAATACCATTATCCTTGTCCATGGTGTTAACTGAACCTTTTCCTTTTCACTTACTAGCTTTGTGCCCTTCTTTTCCACACCCAAAGAATCTTACAGTTCCTTTGAAACTATATCCCCGATGCCTATTCCCACATGATTTACATGAGGGAAATTGAACTGTCTTTCCTCTATGATCATCATGAAACTCTATCTTTCTCTTATTATTTGAGTCGGGAAACTTACCAATGTTGAGATTATTGATCATATTATGAGATTTCTGATTAGGCATAATAACGATGTTTGGACTTCCAAATCCCGTTTCATTTGGTTTCTCATGAAGAATATCATTCCATTGTCTGTCATATCATCCATTATCATGAATCTTTCTATTTCCAGCCATTTTCTAAAATCCAAAAAGAATAGTGTGAGAGGCAAAAATCATGCTAGGGAAAACAACATAGTAAATGGGGAGTACCCTTAATATCTAACATCTTAGGTTAAATTCTAAGATCATTATCGTAGTTCTAGGACTATATCCTATACATATACTTATCATTAGGGACACCCATAAACATACCTTAGAAATATCTCTAAGGATCTCACTAACGTTTTCGCATCCTAGTTTCCAAAGATTGACTAAACCATTCCTCTGATACCAACTGTAGAGACCCGAATCTTGACATACATGGACATTACATTACTTTTACAGAATAATTAATACATAATAAAAATAGACACACAAGGATCGTAATAGTTTAGTGTCTTTGGAAACTTGGAACATAATCTTCTAATCATGTTAAAAGATCTTCAACAACTCCCATAATGATCTTCCCCTTTTTTTTCCTTACCTAAAACCTTTCTTTATTTATTAAGTAAAATAAAATATAAAAAGGGTGAGCTCAAATGCTCAGTAAGGTCAAAGATAGAGAACATAAAACAATCTATAAACATTTGAAATAAAAAACATGAACATGAATTTTAAACATCAAAATCTTGAGCAAAGACATAAATCGTGGAAGTACGTAAGGCATATATCATAATAGAACATCAACCATGATAAAATATAATGGGAATAAAACATGTAATTGTGGAAAACATTCATCAAATGTTATTATTTCCATAGTAGCCAAGGCATTGTTTCCAGACCATCTTAGTGGACAAAGTCCCTTTCTGAATCGAGTTCACTCCTCGTTTCAGTCCTGTAATACTGAACCAGATTAACTTACCGTTCCAGCCATGTCTATCTCATGAGATATAAATCTTTACCCAATGCATTTGAGGGATATATAGGTCCCACCCATCTCATAATGAAATAATTCTTACTTGTTCCACAACATAACCATACATCATTCATAATAACCCAATGAATAAAATGGGTTTCATAAACATCATCCCATCATCACATAATCCATATAAAAGAAATGGATATCATTTTATAATATTAAAAGAGAAACCATATAAATAATATAGACATTATACTTGAAACATACACATATGAAATAATGTCATCTTATATTGAAAATGGTTTTGATAAAGAACTTGAAATGAATTTTTGAGGAAAATATCCTTTCATCTTAAAAATCATTTTCTTTTCATAAAAATTCCATTAAATTTTAAAATAAAAGGATTTTGTTGAAAATAGTCGTGAAATATTTTGGATTAAGCTTCATGAAAATAATTCTTCATAAAACCGTAAAAATACTTTCATGCCGTATAAGTTAAAAAAACATTCTCCTTGTACTTTTTTCAGAAAAGTCAAAAAGTACCTCGTAACGTAAACAAAAGAATGATTCCTTACATACAATGTAGTAAAAGACAAAATTGGTAAAAAGGAAATTAAACATACATAAAAACACTTTTATAAAACATGTACTTGGATGATAACAATAACCCCAATAAATACTTATGAATAAACAATCTCAGATAAGAACGAGATTGGAAAGGTTATCCCTTACCTTAGGTCCAATATGCTTTGTATGGATCAAAAACTCCTGTATAATGATTTAAATAAAGTCATTTACTTATTAAATAATCATATTCATTTTTATGATATCATATATGTTTCACTTATTACTTTTTATTACCCGTACTTTTGTAAATTCCATGTTAAAGCAGCATTTTGGGTAAAATCATTTCATTTATCCTATGTGTTTTGTCTTGTCGGTCTTGATATCATTACTTATATCCCGATTTACATAATTATAGAATGTAAGAAAAGATTTATATATAATATATATTCATCATATACATATATATTATAGATCGATAAAAGGAATGAAATACACCGTTCATGGAGACGGTAGGCCGTACGTACGCATGAATGTTGTTTTCGTTTCCATATTGAAGTGAATGGAATTAAGTAAATGACATACATATATATATATATGAATAAATCCAGTACCATTATTATGTCATATATTTCATTATTATTCATTATATATACTTTATAATCATTCATGAATGGTTAACATGGAGAATGAATCTCATCGTGTCGTGGAGACAGTAGTCCATACGTACGCACGAGCGATGATATCATTCCCATAATTATTGAATAGAATTGGAGTAGATGGTATAATATATCAGAATCAGTATGATGTTATAATAACCATATATAGTTATTATTTACACCATTATACCCATCCATGTAAGGTGTTGGTGGAAAAACAGATTACACAACGACGTGGAGACAGTATTCCGTACGTACGCATGCGGGGTGATTTCGTTTTCTGTAGGATGGATAGAAGGTGAAATGGGGTTGTTTTATATTTATAATAACATATAAGTATATGAGGGATACTGATGTTATTACTTCATAATGAAACAACTAAAAAATAGGGGGTATAAGAAGAATGGACCTTGAAGAAAAATTGTAGAAGGTATTACCTCTTTCTCAAAGTGCCTCCATTAAACTTTCTCTTAGGGCACTAGAGTTGGTCTTTTGAGAAGACCAGTACCTATATAAGGTTTCTAGGGAAGTGGGGAAGTTAAATGGGCAGAGTTTAGCCTCGATTCAAGGCTCAAAATGGTGTGAGGAAGAGAGGGAGGAGGTGCCCTTTTATAAGGGAGGAGAGGGGCACCTTTGGAAATATAAGAAATATTAGTTTATATTAAATCCCAAACCCACTTAAAAACTCCAAAAATGACTCAATTATAATATTAGATGAGATATAGTTGAAATATAATCAACCAATAAAATTTATACATGTAGGGAATTTATTTTAAACATTATCAACTTGATTTATCCTTATTTAATCTATTAAATTTTATTTGTGGTAATAAGATTCTAAATTTTAAATTGTTATAAATAATTACTTATGTGATGTTAATTATCCAAAATTAGATACTTTATGAAATTATAGACTATAAAAATTTCAATTTATAAATTTTAAATATTTTTATGATTTTTAAACAATTTAATAATATGTTATTTTTATAAAATAACAATAGTGTCAATTTTGACACTATTCATTTATTTGAATTTAAATTAAATCCACACAAAGGATATATTCAAAATAAAATATTTAATAGTTTCCTAACATTTAATAGTAATCTATAAAATTAGTGGAGTACATTAAATAGTTCATATAATATTTATTGTAATATTTTTAAAACCATTTATTTGGTATATCTCGTAATAAAATAATTAGTACAACATTTTGGTATAATTATTTAATATAATTATTTTTTGCATAAAAATTAAAAATAAAATACTTTGATTAATATAAATATCAAATATTTTATAATAATAATTTTACTCTAATTTATCATCTTAAAATAACAACATGTAAATTGTTATCTTTGTTAAATTATGAAGGTGACAACTTTGGAATCATTTAAAATAAAATATTATAAGTGTCATAATCACTTTTATAAGGCTAAAAATGGTCAAATATTCTACCATTGGACAATTATGGTTTACATTTACATGACCAATAAGTTTTGGTTAGGGTTTTGGTGCCTTTTATGGTCACTATTAGTTTAATGAAAACTAAATTCTTGATTTTTCACTAGATAAACAATTTCTGAATCACTATTGTGTCAAAATTAATAATAATTATTTAATCCCTAAAAATTATAAATAAATTCATATGATTTAGATAATTTTATTATCTTTCTTTAGACTATTCATGTTCTATGTTTCATGAAGTTTATCACTAAATTAAAATTAATATACTTATAAGATTTAAGAGAGTGACATGTTGTCACTTTCTTTGGTTTTAATAATAAATAAATTATTTTAAAATAAAAAAGTCCATAAAAAGAATCTATTCCAACCCTTAAGTGATATGGGTCAACTTTTAGTCATCCAATAGAATTTTGGTAGGTGTTAGGGTAATTTTAAAATCTTATTTTTACCATTAATTACCTGATTCACCTTTAACTGTGGTAAATAAAATTTACCATAGTTACTATTCATAACGCCCCAATATAAAAAGTTGCTTATTAACATAATTTGGACCCACTGATTCCAAATATGGAATCCATTTTTTCCAAATTCAATACACAAAATTTTCAGAAATTAAATTAAAATTAATCTTGTTGTTGAAAGAAAACGGGTTTTCGTTTAAAACATTGCAAAAGATTGAATTGATTTAACCTACGAATTCAAGGTAAAATCAATACTAATGACATACATTATATTAAATGGTAAAATTATATTCTATTTATACATTAAAATCATTCAATATTATAATTTAACCATAAAAATTATCTCAATGAAAAAAGTTGTTTTTAATTAAAAATTAGTGTATTTTCACTATTCATCAAAACATGAAAGTTATCAGAAAAGTATAAAAAATTTATCCAAAGTAAATTTTTATATCATGATTCCAAATAAGAATTTTATTTTGTCAAATTTAACTTATAAATGTGTCAAAAACTAAATTTAGTGTGGGTGCGTCCTCAAAAGGCTGCAAAACGGCATTTTTTGAAAAATACTTATTTTACTCGAAAAATTTATTTTTTTCTCTTAACATGTTCTAAAAAATGTGTAATATAAATAATAATGTTATAAAATTAAAAATTTAGTTAATACTATTCATAACGGCTAGTCCATAATAATATAATAACAATATATCATTCTTTTGTGAAACTCGGTATTGCGTACAACACACGCTATTGAGGATGGTCGCAATTGCATGTAATGCAAGCCAAGTCAGGGTTGCATGTAGTGCAAGACTCATTTGTTGTTTTGTATAACATAATCCAACCATATTTCATTTATACATTGAATATATACAAATATATATATACACTCAATGTTGAGAACTTGAAATTGTGTGTAACAAGATCCAAGAATAGTGTTGCCTATACTGCAAGCTAATACAGTATTGCGTATAGTACAAGCTAATCTTGGTGTAGTGTACAATCAAAGGAATTAAAAATAATATATCTCATAAAATCTCAGGGTGTTACAGTACTAAAATTTTATGATGAGAATAAAAAATAACTATTTAATGAATGTATATTTAATAATTATAATTAAAGAATAGAAAATGTAATATATATGAATAAGATTTTTATGTAACACCCCGAGCTTCCACGATACGCTTCTCATTCAATAATGAAATAGCTTGCATTGAACGCAACTTCGAGTTCTAAAACACCGCGACTAATCAAAGTAGCCGTTATGAATAGTAATAACCACTTTTTAAAATTATAGAAATTTTATATTTCAAAATGGACTTCATTTTTGTATTCGTAATATCGAAATTAGCCTATGTTGAATTTTTGGTATTTTTCTGAGAACT
The DNA here is from genome assembly GCA_963277665.1 of Viscum album. NCBI lineage: Eukaryota > Viridiplantae > Streptophyta > Magnoliopsida > Santalales > Viscaceae > Viscum > Viscum album. The sequence goes on from OY728157.1 coordinate 2,016,571,254, forward strand.
TCTAATTTTTTATGAATAGTGAAAAATACTTAAAAACAACTTTTTTAATCAAAATAATTTATACTGATAAATTATACTATTTAGTGGTTTTAAGTTATAATTAGAAAATATTTTTACCATTTTATCCAATGGTGGTCATTAGAATTAATTTAACATTGAAATTGGACATAAACAATTGCCAATCTTTTGATATAAATTGTTTCTTAAAAACACACTATTTGTTGTGACAGCGGGAATTAATTATAAAATTAATTAATGCAACTTATATGTTTGGAATTTTGTAAAATAGACATCATTTTTGAATTCGGAATATCAATTATAGCTTAGGGTGAAATTTTGGCATTGTTCTGAAAAACTTCAATTTTTGATGAATAGTGAAACCACTAAGTGGTAGTTAAATAACTGATTTTTCGTTTAAATGAAATATTACCACTTCTGTGATTTGATTTTCAAAAATCCGACATACATGGTTGTCATTAAGAAGTAAAATGTGGTTCAATGAGATTAAAATAATTTTTTGGTGAATAGTAACTTTTAAGTTCTTAATCGCGATTAGAGGTAATTAGTGTAGTTTAAGGTAAAAACAATGTTTTAATAATATGATATGAGCTTTAAACTTGTCCTACTCCTATTGGATGAGTCATGGCCGACCAAGACAACCCATGGGTCAACTTGGGTACCCCATGGAGCCACTTTAGTTGGAAAATGACATAAATACCTTTTATTTAATGTTAAAGTAAAAAAATGACACAAACATGAGTTGTTTTACTAAAACTGTTTTTAAGTGGGGTTACACAAGTAAAAATTTTGATTATAAATATTCATTAGAAAGATAAAAAGATTTCCTACATCATAGTATTTTTTTTATAATTTTTAGACATTAAATAAATTAAATTATTTATGACATCATGATGATGCAGTGATGACCTCATTATTTAACGATTTAAATAAAATGAGAAGATAATGCAAAATCCAAGGCGTACACTTGTACAAAGCCTATTTGATGAAGATATTTCGAAACCGTATCACCTTATCCTCTAATTATATAAGTGTGGGACCTTTAGAATCCGAAAAGCATTGTGAAATAATGTAACATTTCAATCTTTCCAAAAGTGCCCCTCCTCTCCACTTATAAAAGGCCCCCACCTCTCCCACCTCATTTACACTTTAAAGCCATTTGGCTCGGCCAACCTCTGCCCAAATACTCTCCCAACATTCCTCCCTTACTCATATAAGCCTCACTTTGGGCAGAACTCTTCCCAAGGAAGCCTTTGGCTCAAATCAAAAAGAGTTACCCGATTTTGAGGTAATGTCTTTTCTAATGTTGTTTTGTTTTATTTTTCTTCTCCAACCCCCTAAACTCTTTTTATTCATTTCTTTTGTAACAACACCAGTATCCTCAATATACTAGGATGTTGTTATAAGAAGGATTCGAGATACACTTACACACACCTACATCTAATGGTTAAAGAACATACGGTTTCTGTGGATGGCGAATTTCTGCCTCACGAAACGATGATTGTTCAACACTCATATAACACCTTCAAAGGTGGCCATTAAGATGTAACTATATTTATATATGATATATAATGTGTTTATGTTTTACTTATGCTTCTGTATTTCTCATTTATGGCTTACTTTATGATTTCCATTATGGGTAAAACGCGATAATTTCATTTTAGGAAGTGCAGACTACCGCTCCCTCAAAGTGATTTGAATCGTTAATGCCATATGTGGGATGTATAAAGGATGGAGTAAATGGTATTATACACTATATTATACTGGAATTATATTATACATTTATATCATTATGATTTAGTTCCATTAAATATGAAATTGAAATGAAAGTAGCGTTCATGCGTACGTACGGCTTACCATCTCCATGAACGGTGTGTTTCATTTCTTACCTCTAAATGTTACGTAATATTATAAATGAATGTATATACTGGATATATAAGATATATATGACATATAAATCATGAATATAATTCTGGATATAATGGATATTTCACCACATAAACAACTTGTAATTATAAGAAGCTTATTGTTGACTCAAGTACCGAAGATCGACAAAACGACCGTTATTAACTTAAATAATTACATAATGTTCATATCATTGTAATAAGTGATATAATAAGGATAATGAAATTGAAAATGGTTCTTAATAAGGTATATATTAACTCTATTTTATTATTCAGGGGGTTAAAGAACGGTTGAGTCAAGTCAGACACGAGGTAAGGGAACTTCTTAACCCAATTTCTATTCTTTGGGTTAATCTCCTACTTTCAAATTATGTCATGATATTATTATGTCCTATCTTGTATTTTTACATTATTTATGTGTACTTATAGTGAATACACATAATAGACCTACTTTATAAAAAAAATGATCTTTTTAAGGACTTCGTCTCAATCCCCTTTCATTGAGGCATATTTTGTTTTATACACAAATTTCTTTTATACGGTGTATAAACCCCTTTGACTTTTACGTTTATTCAAAAGGAATCTTTTTTATACGAAGTGTTTTACTAAACGACAAAAAGGGAATGTTGTTCTTTCCGTACATATGCGGCGACAATGACTTCTCCGCCGCCGTGACCATTATTTGAGTTTCGGCTTCCTTTACAAGCCATACCTTTTTTTAAAAGAAAAATAAATACAATGTTTTAACTTTCTTTTATTTTGGTATTGAAAATGGTATTAAAAGCATTTTTTTATATATCAATGTGTTGTATTGAAATCTTGTGATTGAAATGTGGAAATGTTATGTTTCCTTTATGCATGTTTTATGTGATACGATTATGTTATGGTTTATGATATGTTTAAACCTATTCATATGAGGAATGCATTGGACTTAATAAGTGACGGGTGGAGCCCACTATAGCTTCTCGATGCATCGGCAGGTCTCATGAGACAAACTAGTGTCTTGGCATGAGGCCTTGACAAAATCTTATTTGTGGTCTTGGCACGAGGCCTTGACTACGTGGTTATGATAGTCTGGCATTATGCATTCCATCATTATGAAAGTGGTTATTGATATTGCATGTGATTATTCGACCAGTAGAATATCCATGTGAAGAAGTAAATGGCATTATCTCATTTTACTTTTGCCATATTATGTTTATGTTCAAGTTTAAAAGGCTTTTGTTTTAGTTATACATTGCCTTAAATGTTTATGTTTATTTACGAAAGCTTCCGCAATATTGTTATCCTTACTGAGCATCTGAGCTCACCCCTTTCAATGTTTTAATATTTTCCAGGATGTGAAGAAGTATTTTATGAATGACCTGCAGGGATAGTCAGAAGAGGATATGAGTGTGGATTATGGAGACTTTGTTATTGTAGTTTTTCACTTTATGATGTAATGTAACGTTTACGAATGTATCTAGTGTTTCCAAGGCTACTAAACTAATCGGCCTTTCGAGACTTGATCTTTTGTGATCATGCCAATGTTACGAAGTAATGCACCGAATCTGGGTAGCTGGGGTCGGGGCGTTACAGTTGGTATCAGAGGCAGTTTAGTACTAACCTTGGAAGCTAGATTTAGATAAACTCTGATTAGAGCACATAGCCCAAAGATAAACTTTGAGGATTAGTATAGAAGAGTTTCCTAGAATTTTGTTATTGTAAGAGATTTTGTGAGTTTTCCGAGAAATACATCCCTGTCTGGATACGAGCAGGTAGTGGCGGCTCTGGCACAGATGTTCCTAGGGGTAAAACCCGAAAACACCGCTTTGAGCTAGACTCGAACGAGAACTGGTGCACGACAACGGGCCTTGCTGCACTCTTGGTTACGACACTCCCGGGGGATATGCTTAGGATAACTCTTATTTTCTTTACAAATCATTATGAAGGGTTTATGAGTATATACTTCCTCAAAGAAAACATTTTTATGATTATGGATTATATCCATAAATAGTTCAATTTATGTTAAGTGTTTTATAAGTATGGGATTATGTATTTTGATTCATAAACTAATCTAGTTTATGCCATTGTTTAGAAATGGCGCCTAGTAGAAGGAATGGAAACCGTATCAATGCACGCACTCCATGTAGGGATTGCCCTCCTGCTCAAGATAATTATAGTGGGGCTGGTGATGCAACTGGGGCCGATCAGCTAATCACCATACTGGGACAACTTACTCAGGTTATGAATAATAACCTTACCCGTATGGAGCACCCTGATCCACAGCGTGGAGGATCAATGTTAGATCGATTCATGAGGCAACAACCACCAACGTTCAATGGGAGTACAAATCCCTTAGTAGCCGAGCAATGGATAAATTCCCTAGAGAAAATATTTCAGGCTTTGGGGAGTAGTGAAAGGGAGAAGGTTGTCATGGCAGTTTACCGCCTCACTGGAGATGCCGATCAGTGGTGGTCGCTGATTCGAAACACAAAGGAAGATGATGACGTATCGAATATGGAATGGAGGGAGTTCAAAGAGCTTTTCTTAGAAAAATACTTTCCTCGTGACCATCGAGCAGATATGGAAAGGCAATTTCTGAGTCTGAGGCAGAAGGAGGATGAGAATGTCGCAAAGTATGAGGCTAACTTTACAAGGTTAGCAAGGTATGCTGCAGATTACATACGTAACCCAAGGAGTAAGATTGATCGTTTCTTTGATGGGTTAAAACCATTTCTCCGTCGAGATTTGGTATCACAATCCTTCTCATCATACGAAGATATTGTCTCGTGTGCTATCAAGACAGAAAAGGAATTCTCTAAGTCTTATGACAACAAAGTAAGGCAAGAGAAGAAGAGAACGGTGGAACAAGAGACAAATAAAGGGAAAAAGGGAAAGAAGGATTTTCCATTATGTGATAATTTTGGGAAGAATCACCCTGGTACTTGCCTAAAAGGAATGGGAGTTTGTTATAAATGTGGAGAAAAGGGTCACCAGGCTCGTGATTGCAAGGGAAAGAAAGAGGCTGTCAAAGTTGAATGCTACAATTGTAGAGAAATGGGTCATTATGCAAATGAATGTCCTAAGCGTCAGGGAAACTTACCTCAGAAAAGGCCAAGGGATCAAGGACAATCTTATGCTGTTACTACAGTTGAAGCAGAATAACTAATGTATTGGTGCTTTTGGAATCAAGGATTATATTCTGGTTATAAGAATAATGTAATATATATATATGGATTGTACTGCAGTACTTTTTTATTTCAGTAAGGTTTTAATATGATTAAGGTAATCATATTTTTAGTATGTGACAATAAGAGAAACTTTTCTTTGTTTGGGGAATCTGATGTTACAATTGATTTTGGAATTTAGAGACCTTTTAGAGAAAGTCTGGATGAAGGTATTTTGGATAACTATAAAGGTTGGAGTGGATTAAGTTGAACTTTGGATAGTATTGTTTAAGGTTAAAACATTTATGAAGATTATTTTTGGAATAGTATAGTACTATATTTTTAGGAAAAGGACAACCTGCAGGGTGGGGAATAACCCGTCGCGTCGGACACAGCTGCAGGAATCGAACCCACAACCATAGTGCGACAAGCCTTTATTTCCTACCACTAGCCTACAGGAAGTCCCTGGTTATTACAAAATCGTTTTACTAATCTAAATGGTATGTGTTAACATTTGGAACCTTATACAATTAGGATAAATAGAATATTTTTGAGTTCCGTTACCATTTGGAGTAAAAGTTGGGTTTGTGGTAAAAATTTATTAACGAATGAAAGTATACATAACAAGTATGTATATTCCCTTACGTTCTTAGTAAATCTCCTAAATAAATTCCTCAACATTATAAAAGGTAACTTAAAACAAAAATGTTGTCGGTTAACTTTTCCAACTGGGGATTCAATGACCGTTTAACCAATCACAAGTTTGTGATTTTCTTGTGGTTAAACTTTCTCCTAATCCTGTTTTCTATAACTCTCCATCAGACCTTGATGGTTTGTTTCTCCTCCATATCCATATTTTTATATAATCCTAGAATGGGCTATATCGGGTGGCCTTTGTAATTATCCTGCTTTCTTTTAATGTTATATATTTATTAACCTTATTTCCGATGTGGGTTTTCCTCAAAGGTATTGTCTCTTTTCAACCTTTTATTTTCAAAGAAAAATTTCAAATTGCGAGGACGCAATTTATTGAAGGAGGGGAGAATGTAACACCCCGAGCTTCCACGATACGCTTCTCATTCAATAATGAAATAGCTTGCATTGAACGCAACTTCGAGTTCTAAAACACCGCGACTAATCAAAGTAGCCGTTATGAATAGTAATAACCACATTTTAAAATTATAGAAATTTTATATTTCAAAATGGACTTCATTTTTGTATTCGTAATATCGAAATTAGCCTATGTTGAATTTTTGGTATTTTTCTGAGAACTTCTAATTTTTTATGAATAGTGAAAAATACTTAAAAACAACTTTTTTAATCAAAATAATTTATACTGATAAATTATACTATTTAGTGGTTTTAAGTTATAATTAGAAAATATTTTTACCATTTTATCCAATGGTGGTCATTTGAATTAATTTAACATTGAAATTGGACATAAACAATTGCCAATCTTTTGATATAAATTGTTTCTTAAAAACACGCTATTTTTTGTGACAACGGGAATTAATTATAAAATTAATTAATGCAACTTATATGTTTGGAATTTTGTAAAATAGACATCATTTTTGAATTTTGAATATCAATTATAGCTTAGGGTGAAATTTTGGCATTGTTCTGAAAAACTTCAATTTTTGATGAATAGTGAAACCACTAAGTGGTAGTTAAATAACTGATTTTTCGTTTAAATGAAATATTACCACTTCTGTGATTTGATTTTCAAAAATCTGACATACATGGTTGTCATTAAGAAGTAAAATGTGGTTCAATGAGATTAAAATAACTTTTTGGTGAATAGTAACTTTTAAGTTCTTAATCGCGATTAGAGGTAATTAGTGTAGTTTAAGGTAAAAACAATGTTTTAATAATATGATATGAGCTTGACACTTGTCCTAATCCTATTGGATGAGTCATGGCCGACCAAGACAACCCATGGGTCAACTTGGGGACCCCATGGAGCCACTTTAGTTGGAAAATGACATAAATACCTTTTATTTAATGTTAAAGTAAAAAAATGACACAAACATGAGTTGTTTTACTAAAACTGTTTTTAAGTGGGGTTACACAAGTCCAAATTTTGATTATAAATATTCATTAGAAATATAAAAAGATTTCCTACATCATAGTATTTTTTTTATAATTTTTAGACATTAAATAAATTAAATTATTTATGACATCATGATGATGCAGTGATGACCTCATTATTTAACGATTTAAATAAAATGAGAAGATAATGCAAAATCTAAGGCTTACACTTGTCCAAAGCCTATTTGATGAAGATATTTCGAAACCTTATCACCTTAGCCTCTAATTATATAAGTGTGGGACCTTTAGAATCCGAAAAGAATTGTGAAATAATGTAACATTTCAATCTTTCCAAAAGTGCCCCTCCTCTCCACTTATAAACGGCCCCCACCTCTCCCACCTCATTTACACTTTAAAGCCATTTGGCTCGGCCAAACTCTGCCCAAATACTCTCCCAACATTCCTCCCTTACTCATAGAAGCCTCACTTTGGGCAGAACTCTTCCCAAGGAAGCCTTTGGCTCAAATCAAAAAGAGTTACCCGATTTTGAGGTAATGTCTTTTCTAATGTTGTTTTGTTTTATTTTTCTTCTCCAACCCCCTAAACTCTTTTTATTCATTTATTTTGTAACAACACCAGTACCCTCAATATACTAGGATGTTGTTATAAGAATTATTCGAGCTACACTTACACACACCTACATCTAATGGTTAAAGAACATACGGTTTCTGTGGATGGCGAATTTCTGTCTCACGAAATGATGATTGTTAAACACTCATATAACACCTTCAAAGGTGGCCATTAAGATGTCACTATATTTATATATGATATATAATGTGTTTATGTTTTACTTATGCTTATGTATTTCTCATTTATGGCTTACTTTATGATTTCCATTATGGGTAAAATGCGATAATTTCATTTTAGGAAGTGCGGACTACCGCCCCCTCAAAGTGATTTGAATTGTTAATGCCATATGTGGGATGTATAAAGGATGGAGTAAATGGTATTATACACTATATTATACTGGAATTATATTATACATTTATATCATTATGATTTAGTTCCATTAAATATGAAATTGAAATGAAAGTAGCGTTCATGCGTACGTACGGCTTACCGTCTCCATGAACGGTGCGTTTCATTTCTTACCTCTAAATGTTACGTAATATTATAAATGAATGTATATACTGGATATATAAGATATATATGACATCTAAATCATGAATATAATTCTGTATATAATGGATATTTCACCACATAAACAACTTGTAATTATAAGAAGCTTATTGTTGACTCAAGTACCAAAGATCGACAAAACGACCGTTATTAACTTAAATAATTACATAATGTTCATATCATTGTAATAAGTGATATAATAAGGATAATGAAATTGAAAATGGTTCTTAATAAGGTATATATTAACTCTAGTTTATTATTCAGGGGGTTAAAGAACAGTTGAGTCAAGTCAGACACGAGGTAAGGGAACTTCTTAACCCAATTTCTATTCTTTGGGTTAATCTCCTACTTTCAAATTATGTCATGATATTATTATGTCCTATCTTGTATTTTTACATTATTTATGTGTACTTATAGTGAATACACATAATAGACCTACTTTATAAAAAAAATGATCTTTTTAAGGACTTCGTCTCAATCCCCTTTCATTGAGGCATATTTTGTTTTATACACAAATTTCTTTTATACGGTGTATAAACCCCTTTGACTTTTACGTTTATTCAAAAGGAATCTTTTTTATACGAAGTGTTTTACTAAACGACAAAAAGGGAATGTTGTTCTTTCCGTACATATGCGGCGACAATGACTTCTCCGCCGCCGTGACCATTATTTGAGTTTCGGCTTCCTTTACAAGCCATACCTTTTTTTAAAAGAAAAATAAATACAATGTTTTAACTTTCTTTTATTTTGGTATTGAAAATGGTATTAAAAGCATTTTTTTTATATATCAATGTGTTGTATTGAAATCTTGTGATTGAAATGTGGAAATGTTATGTTTCCTTTATGCATGTTTTATGTGATACAATTATGTTATGGTTTATGATATGTTTAAACCTATTCATATGAGGAATGCATTGGACTTAATAAGTGACGGGTGGAGCCCGCTATAGCTCCTCGATGCATCGGCAGGTCTCATGAGACAAACTAGTGTCTTGGCACGAGGCCTTGACAAAATCTTATTTGTGGTCTTGGCACGAGGCCTTGACTACGTGGTTATGATAGTCTGGCATTATGCATTCCATCATTATGAAAGTGGTTATTGATATTGCATGTGATTATTCGACCAGTAAAATATCCATGTGAAGAAGTAAATGGCATTATCTCATTTTACTTTTGCCATATTATGTTGATGTTCAATTTTAAAAGGATTTTGTTTTAGTTATACATTGCCTTAAATGTTTATGTTTATTTACGAAAGCTTCCGCAATATTGTTATCCTTACTGAGCATCTGAGCTCACCCCTTTCAATGTTTTAATATTTTCCAGGATGTGAAGAAGTATTTTATGAATGGCCTGCAGGGATAGTCAGAAGAGGATATGAGTGTGGACTATGGAGACTTTGTTATTGTAGTTTTTCACTTTATGATGTAATGTAACGTTTACGAATGTATCTAGTGTTTCCAAGGCTACTAAACTAATCGGTCTTTCGAGACTTGATCTTTTGTGATCATGCCAATGTTACGAAGTAATGCACCGACTCTGGGTAGCTGGGGTCGGGGCGTTACATTTTAAATGATTTATTAATATGGTTATGTTTATTATAAGTGATGTTAAAGTTATTTCATAGATTTCAAAAGTTAATTTAAGGGATTTTGTCCCAATTCCGCTTCATTGAGGCATGATTTCATATTATGAACCCATTGTTATTTTATATGGTGTACTTGATGAACTATTTGATTCTATTCTTATTATTAATGTTTATTTAAATATATTTATGAGTCTTTTAATGAATCCATCCTTCTAATTCCCTTTATTAAATTGTTATAAAATTTATAAGGTATTTTCGTCTCAAATTCCCTTATTTGAGACTTGTTTCATATTATGCATATATTTTCATTTATATGGTGTGTATGCCACCACATTAAAATATTTCAACATGATACCATTTTATCTAGTGGTATTTAATGTTCCATTTCAAGTTCTACCTTTCAATGTATTTTGATTCAAAATTTACCAGAGGTGTAAGATATTTTGTTAACTTAAGTCTCATTTCTTTGTGTTATAATTTTTCTTATTGAAATTAGTTATTCAATTTTTTTGTGTTATTCTAAAATAATATTATATTATACTATAATTTTTCTTTCTATCTATCTAATTTACATTTTATCATTAAAATGTTATTCTATGATGTGTTTATTTCGTTATAAAAATATAATGTTGTTAAGAATTATTTTTATCCATTCTAATGGATCTTTATACTCTGTATCCATATTATTTCATTCAAAAAATGTTTTAATTTCATATTTTGAAAACAAAATAATTATTTTCTCATGTGATATTCATATTTATCTTCACCTATTTTTAGAAGGATTTTTTATTACTATTTTAACAATGTGGGTTTTAATAAATTTTTTTTGAAATATTAAACTGGAATTTATTTTCAAGTTCATATTTTTGACTTAAAGTTCTTATTTGTTGACCTAACCATTATTTAATTTCAAGGATATATTATTGGTATTTTTTAAGTAGTGTTTTCTAACACTACCTTCTTGAAAATTATTTCGAGAAGTGGCTCATAACTTCTTCTCTTTATGAAAATCTTAAGAAATGTTTTATAAAAGTTATTTTTTATGATTTCAATTACATTTACCTATAAAAATTATTAAATATCTATATACTTTGGAGTTATATTTCAGGTATTACCCTCTAAATTATCTTATGAATTTATAGTTCATACCCCTCCTTTTTTATATGGGTTATGTTCTATGTCACTCTTTATCTCCATCTCTCTATCTTTATATTATTGTTCTCTTTTATGACGATGGACCATAATCTCATGAATGTGTTATATATCATTTACATTATTTAGTTAAACATATATCTATTACTCTATACAGTGTGAAAAATTTACAAATAGAATGGTTCTTATGAATAAAGTTATCCCATTTATTTATAGGGGAATTATTTAAAATCCATATACTTGATATTTCAATATAGATAATTATTTAATACTACAACATGTTGATTATTTATTGTTTCCTTTGATAGGATGAATTCATTGGACTTAATAATTTCTAAGTGGGGACTATAATTATATAGCCCATCAATGTATCTGTAGGTCTTGTGAGATAAACGAGTTTTTTTATTTGGTGTATTCCTACCCATTTATCAATAATGTATTGGTACAAGGACTTGATGATATGTATAAATTCTTGACATGAGGTCTTGATGGTAATATTAAGATGTTTAAAATTATCCATTCCATAATTTTGATATTATTTATTAATATCAATTTATTTATTTATTTTCATGTTATACATAGACATATTATGCTCACAATTTATTTTTATGAATTATTTTATCCATTTATTCCTACCATATTATTCATGCCTAGTTTATTACATGATATATTGAGTTGCACACTTACCCTTACTATAAATTTTAGCTCACCTTTATTATGTTTCTATTTATCTTGGATTATTAAGAAGGATATTATATATGATATATCTACATAGATTTTATGTATGTGTAATTTTATGAGAGATGTTGCGGAATTTTAGTAAAATAAGGAGTTCATGGTATATTGGGAATAATTGCCATTTTATTGGAAAGATACTAGTTTTGTTAATTTATATTTTTTCCCAAATCTTTAAAACTATAATGTAAAAAGTTCTTGGATGTGTAAGTGAATCAATATTTATTGTTGAAATTGTATTATTGAGGGTTAAGTTTGGTATGATTTAGTCAATTTCAAATATAATATGTAATGGAATATTTTTATTATCACTAGATCATAAAGTGTGAGTATGGGGAATCACAAGATACTTGTTAAGTGTTATGAATAAAAATATTTTTTTTGTAAAAATAAAATATGAATTGTTTATATTGATATTTGATGCTTTCAAAATAATTAAAAATTTTATTTATTTATTTATTACTTTAAAATATTCTTGTATATAAATTTTTTAAATGATATGAATATTGTGTATGCTTAAATTTATGGGATATATTTATTTTTATAAAATATTTACTCCATTATAGGTATGACAATGTACAATTTAGTTTTCATCTACCTTGATTTCATTTTTATGAACTTTTTATCTTTAATTTAGAGGTTGAATATAATTTATAAATATTAGTTGATGAGTTATAATAAAATTAATATCTATCTTGATTAAAGTTTCCTTAGGTAGAGGTACTTTAGGTTGGATTACTCATTTACCTAGTGGTTTATGCCTTGTATATAAAAGTAAGGGTTGCCTATGTGTTACTCCAAACTTACTATTTTGAGGATTATTGATTTAATATAATTTTAATAATTTATAAGATAGAATTAATATATCTCATGCATGAGATGAATTTGGATATGAATAAATATGTTTTGATTTTAATTTTTTGTAATTAAAAAGAATTGTTAGTTTTGTAAAGAGTTACACATTAGTATGTTTTAAATATATTAATTTGGTGGATGGGATAGGTATTCCAAAAACTAAATTTTCAGAATCACGCATACATAATAAAATAAAACCTAAGATAATAAAAACTACATGGGTTGTAATATTAATTAAATAACATGCATAGGCTACATGAAAAATTGGTGAGATAATGAAAACCTTATAAAATATTAAGTGCGATTTTCCAACCATAGAATACACTTTTCAATACTTTAATAATTAATTATGGGAGATCCTAAAATTTTGGTACCCATGAATTATATTTTTTAAGGAATGAAAAATATAAGTTACACTAACTATTAGGTGCCTATATGACGCTATCCAAGAATTTTATTCACATATACTACAAAATTTTAGATGAAAATTCAATGCATATCATAACAAAACATGGTTGAGGACCATAATGGTTTAGTGTATATAGATACTAGATACATAATCCTATTATTTGATGAAATATATTCAAATTTACCCACAAATATCTTCTTATAAAGAACACTTCTTATATATAATATAATTTAAACATTTATTCATTACTTGGGGAATGGAAGCATAAGAAAGGGTGAAATCAGAAGATTATTAAGAGTAAAAATAAGAGAAATCAATAATTGACCATATGTGAGAATAAGATAAGCATAAGGGTAAGGTAATATTACCACAACTTAAAATTATCATAGAAAATATTTCAAATATTATTAATCATAAATCATGGAATAACATGTTTTTATAATAAAATACATAAGTCATAAATCCATGGAATCATCAATAATCAATCACAATCCATGAAAACATATCATAAAAATAATAAATATTTTTTTAGTATTCACATAAGAATATAAAATTATTTCCTTAGTCAAGGCTCACTGTCTATAAATTCATAGTGGATAGAGTCCCTTACAGAACTGGTTTCACTCCTCATTTCAGTTCTTATTATCTCACGAGATATTCATATTAACCCAATTCATTAGAGGGATATATAATTTTGGTCTCACTTGTCACATTATTATATCCATATATATATGCTCCACAAGATCATTAAACATTCATCATATCATCAAATCATAACCGATGGAAAGGAAACAAGTTTCATCATCATTTCATCATTTCATTATATCAAAAACCATCATAAATAAACTAGTTTCATAAACATCTCATAATCATAATAATAAAAAATACATAGAAATAATAAATGCTATATAATTAGTTCATATCCCTAGAATATCATAATTAACATCAAAATATGTTATAATAGGTGAAAAATTTCATTAAAATATCATTGGAATATTTCTTGTGGTAAATACCCTTTACAATTTTATATGACTCATTTAAAAAACAAAAATTTCCAAAATATTATGGAAAAACATTATTTAAAAATATCCATGGATACTTGTTAATCAATCTTCAATAATTAAGCTATTATTATGGTCGAGTGTTACCTTCATTCCATAATCGTTCAAAATAAGATTCTATTCACACCTTCAGTAAAAAAACCTCATTCATAAAAAATCAAGAATATTTTTGAATAATTTTTTATAAAAAAAAGACATGAGAAAATTTTGATTTAAATAAAAATTTAAGAATAGTGAGAAATATCCTTGAAAACATTTTAGAATACCTGGATATGGAATAAAAAGTTTTTTTGACCAAAAGAGGAGAATTAAAAGTGTCTTTTATTAAAAGAATTTACTGAACCATAATGAGTACCAAAGGGTAAAAAATTGTACTAAAAAAATTAAAATTTCAGAAATTAATAGAGGATAAGAAATATTAAAAGGGTTCATCATATAATAATTATAAAATTTCCTCAATAGAAATTCAATTATAAATATTCCTAATTAAAATATGATAATAACACAGATATTTTATCTTAAGTATCCTATTGATTTATCTGAGTTTAAAAATTATAAATAATATTATATAATTTTTATAAATATATTACAAAAACATATTCATATATACCATAACATATATGATTTAATTATAATATTTTATCACCTATTTATTAATAACTCTTTAGTAAAATTACAGTTCCGAGTGCTAAAGGATTTGTTTGTCCGGTGTGTTTTTGTTTAGCAATACTTATCCTTATATTTTAATCGCGGTTCCATAATATATATAATTTTAATAATGTATTTACTATCATATTAAATTATTTTATACTATTTAATGACTATTCATACAAATCAGTGATGAAAAATGAATTATATCACTTCATGGAGATGGTTGACAATTCGTACACATGAGTGAAGATTAAATTTTTTTATGGATATAAAGAAAGAAAATTAAACAATAATTTACCTTTATATAACTATAATAATATCAAAAATATCATATATATTCAGTAAATCCACTATTAAAACCGTTAATAGTAAGTGGGGAGGAAAAACGAAATGTATCGCTTCGTGGTGGTTGTAGTCCACAAGTATGCATGAGCGATGTTTTATTCTCCCATAGAAAGGTATAGATGTGGATAATGGTTGTTCCATCATAATAATAACAATTAATTATATTAAATATAATTATTTATTTATTTTTAATGGACACTATATATTTATAGGAGGTATAAGAAGAAATAAAAATGAAAATAGTCAGTTAAGAGTTATACCTCTGTTGAGAAACCACTTTTGGATTACACCTTAAGATTCTATAGGATGGTCTTTTATATAGTATATAAGATATAGGGTGTGGGTAAGGAATCTAGGAAGGTATTATGGTAGGTAATACCAATGATAAAATTCTCAGGATATGTCTTGAGGAGGGGAGAGGGGGTATCCTTTTATAAGTGGGGGAAATGACAAACATGAAATTACTTAAAATATTAAATAATATATATATATATATATCATAATTTTGTCAAGTGGAACCAAGAAACTTCAAATTAAAATGTAATATGTTATTGGTTAAGAATAAACTAAAAAAATCACATTCAAAATTTTTTTTGGAAATATTTTAAGCCTTATATTTTAGTTAAACAATTGTAAACACATTTCAACCATAACCACAATAACATAACTTTTACCATAAAAACATAATTATTAGAAAAAAAATAAAATGGGTGTGATAAAAAAAATTATATATTATAATTCTAAATTTTAATCCATTTTATCAGATTCAATTTCTCTATGTGTAAGAAATTACTTTTAAGATAAGAACAAAAAACGCATGGAAAACAAGTTTTAGGAAAATCCATGATTTAAGGGTAAAAAAAATTTCACCTTGAAATGAAGTGAATAGTTTGTTTAAAATATTTTTTTGGTTAAATAATAATAAAATTAAGGTTTTTATAATTATGGAGCAATACAAAGCTGAATGGAATCTTCCAACCATGTCGTTAAATGTAAATAATGAAAAATAACTTCTAATTTGAATAAAATATAATTTATCTTTAAAAAAGTAAATATTGGTTTCCTAATTTCAGAATAATGTTTTAAAACAATTTTTTTAACTTCTTAAACATTATTTTGGTCATAAACCACTAATACAATATGATAAAGTCAAGCATTAGAGATATTTTAATGATTTAACCCATAGTTTAACCAAGTTTTTCTTCTTTTATTAATGTGATAAATCTTTAGTCCCAAAAATAAAATTATACCTAAATCAAGTACAAATATGATTCAAATATAATAAATTTGATTATTTCTCACTAATGTAGAATTATTTTAATTTTTGATGAATCTAAAATCATTGTAGGACGTTTTTAATGAAAAAATGACCATTTTAAAAAAATTGGTATTTTTCACTATTTATTAAAAA
Source organism: Viscum album (assembly GCA_963277665.1). Classification (NCBI taxonomy): domain Eukaryota; kingdom Viridiplantae; phylum Streptophyta; class Magnoliopsida; order Santalales; family Viscaceae; genus Viscum; species Viscum album. Next base: position 2,016,587,739 of record OY728157.1, read on the forward strand.
ATAAATATTTTTAGAAAAATACCAACATTTGACACTAAGAAAATTTTTATATAATAACTTCAAACATGACAGCTTTTTATCAAATAATTTTTTTAATATTATGAGAAATAGTTTTCAATATTCACTCATAAATAGAGATAAAATTTCCTTTTGAAGAAAATGTATTTTTGAAGCATAAAATGACTTTACAGAAAATTGAGTACTTATTTATTATGAATTAATCAATTAATTTGAATTATATAAAACCATTATACTTATTTTTCATAATGAGGTTTTTTAAATTCAAACAACTGATTTTAATGGCTAAGTTATAATGGTATACTATATTATGGTTCATTTAGACTTGGGGGTTCTTATATAGAATGATATATAAAAAATTAAATTTATTTAAAGAGAAATATTTCAGAAAATCTCATGGTGTTATATTATACCCACATTAATAATTTCTCCCTTAAAATCACACTCTGATACAGACAATTGAAAATACTTCTGTCCCCTCAAAACATCATATTCTCATGTTTCTTCTTTAAATTTATGGGTTCTAACAAAAAATTGACAAGGTTAGTAGTCTTGCTACAAATAACTTTCTATCTTAATTCTAAAATATCCATTATTTGTTCCTCATTAGAGATATATTTATCCAGTGGTGTGATCTTTTTTTTCATTACTGGTTAAAGATTAGGTTTATACTTCCTAAAAAGAGATACTTGAAACACATCATGAACTTGAGAGATATTTAGTGGAAGCAAAAAATGACAAGTAACCACCCTAATAAAATCAAGATTTTCAATGGTACTAATATATTTAGGGATTAAATTTTCCTTATTTTCAAATTTCATAACCTTATTTCATGGTGAAATTCATATGATTATCTTCTCACAAACTTCGAATTCTTTTAATTTCTGATGATTTTTAGTATAACTATTTTATCAGCTCTCACCTTCCTTGATTCGTTGCTGAATATGTCTAACCTTATCTACCATTTCCTTAATTAGATTTGGTCCCAATATATTTCATTCTATAACTTTATCCTAGCATGATGGAGTTCTCTTAATACTTCTATAGGGGTATTTATAAGGTTACATCTAAATTCTCGAGTGAAATCAATTTATAGTGACCCATAATTTTTATAAATAATTATAAAATATTATCAGATGATTATTAATTACATAACATAATGATCTACAATAGAATCTTATATTCCTAGTATATTTGGAAACATGGATGTGTAACTAATGGGCTCATAAGTGAACTACATAATATCCCACTAAGTTCTTTAAAATTATCACCCTTATTAGACATATCATACTTAATACCTTTCTTCATAACCTGGGGAAAAGGAAACATAAGAACGGGTGATCTCATATGCTCAGTAAGGGTAGATAAGGAATATATCAATGGTCACATAAACATAACATGATAATAAGGGTATGTGAACAAGAAAATAACATTTGAAAACCATACCATACCTATCATAGATCATAATATTGAATTATGGTGAAATACATGGCTGTTCATAAGACTTTAACTGTAAATGAATCAAAGAACATGATCTATGAGAGTATAACATTACCAGAAGATCTATATTTTTAGAGTAAAAATAAACATATAAAATCATTTTCTTAGTAGTCAAGATTATTTTCCAAGACTATTATAGTAGAATGGGTTCACTCCCAAAACCATCATAGTACTCAGGGTTCACTTATAAGAATATCATAGTTGATATAGTCACTTACTGAATTGGGTTCACACCCCATTATAGTTCTATTTATCTCATGACATATCCATCTTGACCCAATAAATTTGGGGACTATATAATTATAGTTCCACCCATCACATGATGTAAATAATTCAAATATGTTCCATAAGATCATTAAATATTCATCATATCATAATCTATGAAATGAAAATGGGTTTTATAAACATTTCATCATGTTATAACCCATGTAAAAGAAATGTGTTTCATAATCATTAAATCATTTCATCATAATGGTTCCAATGGAAAAAGGAATGGGATTCATAAAAATATTGTCATTATAATAAAAAAACCATCTAAATAAAGAATAAGGATGGTATCAGTAGATTATATTCCCTATAATGGTTAGAAAGCATCAAAGGATGCCATCTTGGATGGAAAATATTTCTAAAAGATCAATTTTAATATTTTTGGAGGAATATACACTTTTTTACATTGAAGCCACTTATTTTAATTCTAAATATTTCATAAACACTAAAGAAAAAAATTTATTTAAAAATAATCTTAGAAACTTGTAAAGGCTACATCAAATAATTTTACAATCATGATGGTGAGAATTTTGTTTCATGTCATATATGTTAAAATAAATATTTATTTTAGATTTTCAATAAAAAGGAAAAAGAACCTCATTCAAAAAATGATAAGAATATTCCTTTTAAACCATTTTTTAAAAATAAAAACATACGTAAAAATGAAATTAAATCATCATTGCATAATAGTAAGAAAAATCTTGAAAACATTTTTAGAAAATATAGACATAAAAGAAAAAGGAATTTTCAAGGAAGATAGAAATAAATTTGATTTTCTGTATAAAAATTTGGTCAGTATATTGAGTAAATTAGGAGAAAAAAATGAAATTAAATGATGTATTCTCTATAAATAAATATAGGATAATAAAATACATTAGATTATTGAGAGGTATATCATGGAATTTCATCATCAGAAACATAATCATAAATAATTCTGATAAACAATGAGATTTTAACATAAAACTATTACCACTTTAGTAAATTTTAAATTCATAATCCCCATGAAAGAAAGAAAATTATATGGATATTTATTATAGAAACCCTAAATTCAGTTTCCTGAAGCATATGTTTTCTTTATTACATTGGTTTATGATACATAGAATTGTATCCCAAAGGAATGAATAGTTTATTAGTATTTGTAAAATAGATACATACTTGATTATATCATTATATTTTAATACCGAAATTACAACATATTTTTTTTGAGAATATCATTATTACCTCTATCAAATCCTTGCATATCATTCATAATAAACTTCCTGGATTCTTGGAAAAGGAAATAAAAAGGGCAATTTCAAATTCTCACTATGGATTAAGTAAAGTGGAAGATATTATTAATTAAAAATAATAATAAATATTGAAATGTAAATAACTGAATACACATTCCATTTAATAAATAACTTGGATATAATAATTATTCAAGGCATAATCTATATGGTATGGTAAATAATGGAAAAAAATTACATTTAACTAATAAAATGAGAATGAAATGCATTCAGAGATAATATCATTACAAAAATATAATGCATAATAATAATTTAATTCTTAATGAAGGAAATGCTTAATTATTGGACGTAATGTATTAGGCACATGATACCTCTACCATCAAGACCTTTCACAAGACATTTTAAAACCACTAGGTACAAACCCATACGGTTTGCCTAAACAATTTTACGGTCACTTAAGTTTTCACCTAGTGAGATTATTGATTCATCAATGGGATATATATAACCATGCCCCACCTATGTCTTCATTTCCAAATAATCCCTCTTATATTGAATAATAAATTTAATTCATGAACACTGTTTCTTATCATCAAATATCCATATTTGCTAAGGAATAAAAATTTATTAATATTTCTCCAGATAAAAAATTAACTTTTATTGTAGAAAAATGTATAGTGAAATTATATATGGTTTAATAAATAAATATATTAATGATAAATAATATGGATATTTATGGGAAATTTAATGTCCATAGGAAAGTGAATAATTCAAGGGAATGTTAATCACTACAGAAATAAATCAAGAAATTGAATTTTAATACATTAATTGTTTAAAATGATCATAAAATATTTATAGGAATAATAAGGATACTATAAATACAACATAAACTAATAAGATTAAGAATAAATGGTTTTTTCATTGATGAACATAAATACAATAAAAAATATTTAAAAACATTCATGAGGAAAATATCCTTAAAACTAAAAACTAATAAAAAATGAAAATAATTTTAATTTAAAATAAACTTTGAATCTTATAAAATAATATTTAAAATATTTGAGTATTCATGATGGCTAAAATTCCATTCATACCGTACAAGTTAAAAAAATATTCCATTTATTTTTTTTGTAGAATTCAAACATTAATTGTTTTGAAAACCACATGAATATTCCTTTAAAAATATTTTCTAAAAAGTAAAAATGGGTAAAAATGTTTTTAATAAATAATTTTTAGAAGGTTTAATAAAAATTTTTAAAATATTTTCAAAAAATGGTGTTTTGGTAGAAAACCGATTACTGACCGAAGAGAGAAATGAAGATGAATTTTCGAAAAAAAATTCCTAGTTAATTTAAGTATAAAAAGTGGGAAAGGGTGATATTAATTGAAAAGATCATGAATATACAAAGAATAAAATGAAATGGTTTTATTATACAATGATCAAATAATTTACTTCTACTGAAATTCAAGAATAAAGAATCTTGATTAAAATGAGATTGTGAAATAAACCCTTAAAATGATCACAATATTGAAGTGAGAATGAATCAAAGATTAATTATATCTATAAAATGTAAATAAATATAAAAAAACTATAAATAAAACACAAAATAATCAAAATTAATTACACACCTAATCTTATAACATCAAATATGATGGATTAGTAATACAACAAAATGAAAAGAAATTGAGTGATGAAACTATTTACCACTTGATAACTTTGAAGTCAAATCACTTTGGATGAAATGATTAAAATTTAAACTCAAAATACTAGGAATTATTATTTAATCATTATATTACATGTGAAATGGTTTTTGTACACACCATATAAAATAAATTGGTGTATAATATACAAATTTTCCTCAATGAACGAAAATTGAGACAAAATCCCTTATGTCACAATTCATTTTGGTTGAACATGATTTAACTTCCTATATAGTGGTTTTAAACATGTTATTAACTTTTTAAAGAATCATGTTAAGATTTATAATATCATATATTATCCTTTTATAACATATTTTCACCAATTTTATAATAATATTTCATTATTTTCATTGTTTCAAGTGTTAATTTCATTCTTTTCTAATTCATTATTTGTTATGAAAGTTCTGGATCTTGTAAATATTATATAGTTATATAATATATAGAATAATTATTATGAAATTATTATCATATTTATACGAAAAATATTATTTTAAGAAATCATGATATATGGTAATGAAAAATGAAGTATGTTACGATCACATAGATGGTATGACATACATACGCATGAGTAACATTTCCATTTCTCAACGATCATTATAGAAAGGTGGTAAGTAACATTTTATATTTAAATAATGATAATAATATAAAAATTAAAATATTATTTATTTAAATATACTTGTCTATATCATTTATGTGGTGTGGTGATGAAAATATAACCACATCACTTCATGAAGGCGAAAGTCCACACGTACACGAACAATGTTATAATCTTTAAGTGAGTGAAAGTTTAAGGAATAATATGATTTATTATATTTTGATAATGATAAATATTTCATGAACATATTAATTAATTCATATATATCATATATATTTGTTAACTTTATCCTTATTACATTCTATATAAAGCGTTAGTGAAAAAGAAATCACATCACTTCACGAGGCTATAATCCGTCGTACACATGGGTACCGTAATTTTATCCCATACATAATGGAATGTAAAAAGGTATATATGATATAATTAATAATTAGGTATAATTATTTTATAATTATCATATATATACTTTATAATCATCATCATACCCAATCGTGAGAGCTGGTAGTGGAAAAACAAATTACATCGGTTCATGAGACGGTAGTCATCTGAACGCATGAGCGATGATTTTGTAACCCATTTGATTGAAGTGGTGATTTTTATAAGTAAATACCTTAAAATAACAAAATATAAGAATATTTAATATAATTTTGTTATTATATTATGATGTTTTAAATATAATTTAATGTTTTGGAGGAATAAATAAAATAAAAATGCTCATTGAATAATGTTACCTTTTTTCATGTAAACTCATTAAGTTTGAACCAGAATCCATCATAGGATGTATTTATGTAATAAATAAATATTATATGATGATTTTATGTTATTTTGGAATTTATTTGGGAACTATAAAAAATGGTTTAAGGTGTGAAGAATAGGTGATAGGGGAATCTTTTTATAAGATAGGTAAGTGTCACACTTGTAATTTTTGAAAAGAAAATGGTGTAACCACATTTTTCACTTGCCAAAAGGGCCCAAAATGAATTATTATATGGTCTAGTACCTTATGAGGTCAAAATATGTCCATAAAATATATTTTATTTAATTTTTATATCATTTTAACCATTATATTTTTATTTTAACCCCTCGATAAACCGTTGTTTACCTAAACTGTAGTAAATATTTTTTTAATGTTTTCACTATTCACTTTGATTAAAAATTTAGATTAACTTATGGGATAATTTAAATTATTATGATTAAAAAATTTTAATTAATTTTTAAAAATTCTATTCATATTAGTAAAAAATTTAAATTTAAAATTAATACTGCAGACACGATGAGAAATTGGGTTTTCAAAGAGAAAATGGTCAAAAGTTTACATTGTTTTTATATAAAAATTAAATATTAAAATTATTAAAATGAAATATATTGTATAAATATATATATAATTTTACTAATTTTACTCTAAAACCAATATAAAATATAATTTAAATTTATAAATAATTTAAACAAAAGGGAAGTTTTTAATTATAATTCAATATTTTTACAATTAATTAAAAATTAAATATTTTTGAAACATCAAAAAAAATTCACACTAAGATAAAGTTTATGTGATTATTTAAAAAAATTTATTTATTTTTTCAAATAAATTTTCTAAAGTTGCTAAAAATTAATTTTAAATTATGTGTGAAAATCATTGTTAATTTGTCTTTTAGAAAAATACCGTTTTTTCAAAAAAAACATGTTTTCTTTTAAAAGATTCTCATTTTATTTGCAATCAATAGATAACCATAATTTTCATAATTTAGTTTTTACTATTCATACCTATCGATTTAATAGCTATGTTATAATGATATACTATATTATAATTCATTTAGACCCAGGGATGCGCATTCCACAAGTTATTGAAGAGATTAAATTTAAAGAAATATATTTCATGGGTCATTAAATCTCGGGGTTTCCTGTGGAATATGCTATTGAATAAATGTCTTTACTTTAAAATAGTGTGGTGTTACATTCTCCCTACCTTAAATAAATTGGGACCTCACAATTTAAACTTTATCTTGGTAATCAAGGGTTTGATATTTTAAAATAGAATTTTTAAAAAACAAACATTATAAAAGGGATAGTAAAATACCCTCTTAATAAGAGAGAAAGGGAATTAAAAAGTTCACATGGAATAACACATAAATAGGGTTCCTAGTTGGATAAAATTTATGGAATGTAAAGATATGAACATGGAATAATATCATAAATAATTATAGAGACTGATAGAGGTTGTTAATTAGAAGAAAATGAATAATAATTTGAATGTTAAGGACCTCAAAACCATAAATCTATGATGATTAAAAATCCATTTGATTCATTGGATATGAAGTTAATTGGATAATTTTTTTCCATATCCTTCTCCTAAAGTTGATGAATTCTTTTACTATCTAATAATATCAATAAATATACTTACTTGAAATATTTATATTTCAAAAGAATAATTTCATACTTTTGCTGTGCTTTGAAAAATTTCTAATTCATCACTTACTGCAAGAAATCAATATCCAAAAAAATATTTTTTATTCATAATGAAATAAAATTTACTTTTAATAGATTGTAATATCCATGAAAGAGTGAAAAGTTTTTCCTCCCATCTCTAAATATTTTCCAAAAACTAGTATGGTTGGAACAATTTATCCAATATAATATATTAATCTGTAAAACTCAGTAGTAACACCATTGGTTTATCATTAATTTTTATTCATCAAATCATTTAACTAAAAATAATGAAATATTAATAAAAAATAACAATGGCTATTGGTAGGAACAATACCCTTATCGTTATTCAGTAATGGGTTTAAGCCTCATGACCTTGCTGGATGTGATGAGTTATCACCAGATATGTGGGTTTTAATTTTTATAAAAACATATTAATATAATTCCTATAACATTACACAAACTATAAAAACCCATAATTACCTCAATATTAAAAATAATATAAACCATATGTTTACCAATAACTTTATACTTATTTCTACAAAAAAGAAAGTGTATTATTTCATAAATAACTTTTTTTACAAAAACATATACTAAACCAATGTGTTGTATTCCAATAAATGTTTTCCAAAGAAATATTTAATATTTATAAACTCCCATCACATAAAATATAAAAGTGGTGTTTAAAACTTAAATATATGATCAACCTTAAACTCATAACCCATGATGGTATCCATAACTCTTATGTTAATGAAAACATATATGATTCTAAAATCTTACACAATCCTTATATGTTTGATGATTCTTATAACCAAAATAATATTGGTAAAAATACTTATATAATATAATTCACGAATCCCAATACATAAATACTTCGTCCATTTTATTTCAATAGAGGTCCTTATTTAGTCAAGGGATTAAACTTTAGAAGAGGGCATTGAATCAGATAATGCCTAGGTTCCCAACATTTTAGACAAAAAACTACAAATGCATCCCTAAGATGAGATTTATTTCATTCTATAATGCTCTTCATATTTCCTAATCAATTATTTTCTTTATGTCCTTTATTTATTCAAATAAATAATTTTCCCATTCCATTAAGACACTTTTTTTAAATATAAGATAACTTATGTTTAATCTTGGTCATTCATTTTCATTATCTATTAAAATCCTTAAAAATTGTCTATAAAGAAAATATAAATTATCATATTTTTATTCCCCAAGAGTGTCGAATTAAGTGTTCAATAAGGCCAGTTGTTTTAACCAGTTGATGATCAAGTCAATTCCAATGCACCATTTTTGGAGTTGTTACCCCTAGGTACATTTTTTCCCAAACCATGTACACTTGTAGTATCCAAGAAGGGATATATTTTAAGGAAAAGCCACATAATATATTCTTTATAAAAAAATATTGAATTTGATTCTATACTTATCCAGAATGTAATTCATTGGGTTATATTTCCAAATCTATGTTTTTTTTAAAATCTAGTTCCAATTTTTTCTATTAAACTTCAACTGATATCAACTGTAGTGACCCTGAATCTACTATCCTAGAGTTTGCGTCTTCTTTATTACATTAGCATAAGATACAAATAATCACATCTCAAAGGACCAAATAGTTTAGTAGTCTTGGTAAACTAAATTCATACTTGAGACATGTATTACACTTGACAATAAACATTACAACATAATTTTTTCCAAGAATATCAATGTACCCTATAGCATATCCTGGAATATAATTTATATGACACTTCAAGGATTCCTAGGAAGGAAAAACAAATAAGGGTGAGAAAAAAAAATTAGTCATGGTTATGTATAGTGGATGTTATCATGATTTAATAAAGAATAATCAATATGTAAAAATAAATAAATTAACACACATTATATTTAATCAATAAATTGGATTCCATAATTAGATAAGTAATAATCAATATATAAAGCTAAATAAATAGAAACACATTCAATTTAATCATTAAAATAATAATTAAATTCATATAGAGATAACATCATTATGAAAATATCATGGATAATAATAACTAAATTCATAATAAAGTAAATTATTAATTATTGGACATCATGTCTCAGGCACGTGATACCTTTACCATCAAAACATTTCAGAAGACAATTAACAAAATGGGTATAAACCCATCTGGTTTGGGCAACTGATTTTATACTAACTTACTGATTCAACTCACGAGACTACTTATGCATTTAGTGACAATCTATAACCATAAACCAACCATGTCTACATTTCCAAACATTCCCCATATATCGAACAATCAATTTACTTCATGAAATTTTTTCCATATCATCAAATATTCTTATGAGTAAGGAATACAAATTTATTAATATTTCCAAAGATAAAAAACAACCTTTCATTTAGAAAACTATATGTATAAATGATATATAGTTTATGATATTAATATACCAATAAAAAATAAAATGGTTATTTATGAGAAATATAATGTCCACAGTAAATTGAATAAATCAATAGAAAGTCAATGACTACAAAAATTAATCAAGGATGTGAATTTAAATAATTTTCCTAGTCAAAATGATCATAAACCATATAGAGGAAGAATAAAGACGGTATCAATAAAATATATACCCATTTAAGTGACAATGAAGGGTTGTTGTCATTGATGAATATAAATATAATAAAATATTATTTAAAATCATTCTTAAGGAAAACATATTTTTCATTTTGAAAATAAATTTTTAAATCTAATAGTTCTCAAAAAATTTTGAAAATAATTTTATTTAAAACCTACTTTTAAACATAAAACAGAATATTTAAAACATTTTAGTGGTCATTAAGGCTGGAAATTCTATACATGTCATAATGTTAAAAAAAATATTCCTTTTACTTTTTTGGTAATATCAAAATGAGCATTATTTTTAATACTACATGAATATTCCTTTAATTTTTTTTATAAAAAGTAAAAATGGGTAAAAATTTATTTAATAAATTACTTGGAAAAGTGTTAAAAAAATTTATTTTTTTAGAAAAGAGAGTTTTGGTAGAAAACTGATTTCCAAATGAAGTAAAATTTTATTAAAAAAATATCAATTATTTTAAGTACAAAAGAGTAGAAAAATGGTAATATTACTTAAAAATATCATGAATAACTATAAGATAAAATAATTAAATGGTTTTATTAAACAATTATTAAGTAATTTCCTTTAAATGAAATTCAAGAATAAACAATATTGATTAGAATGATATTGTGAAATAAAACCTTAAAATAATCATAACATTGAAGTGAGTATTAATAAATTAATAAATTATGTGTATAAAATTTTAATAAACATAAAATAATTGGAAATAAAAAATAATATATTCAAAATTAATTACAGAAATAATTTTAAATTATCACAAATGAAGAATAATTAATATAACCTAATGAAAATAAATTGCTTTATGAAATTATTTATCACTAGGTAACTTTTAAGTCAAATCCAATTGGATGAAATAACTCATATTAGAAATAAAAATACAATGAAGTATTATGTATTCATTATGTTACATGTTAAATGGAAAATTTATACACTATATAAAATAAATTGGTGTATAACATACAAATTTACCTTAATGAAAGGAAATTCAAACAGAATCCATTACATAGTGCTTCCTATTGGTTTAACATGATTTAAAAAAATGTATAGTGGTTTTAAAAATTCCATTAAATTATTATATAACCATATTAATATTAATAATATCTTATATTATCCTTTTATAACATATTATCGGCTTTTTATTAATAATCCTTCATTATTTTCATTGTTTCGGGTGAAAATTACATTGTTTTCTCATTCATGCTTTGTTATAAAAGTTTTGGTTATTTTAAATATTACATAGTTAAATAATATCTAGAATAATAACCATGAAATAATTATCATATTTATACATCAATTATATTTTTAAAACCAATCATGAAACATGGTAATGAAAAATGAAGTATGTTAAAATCATAAAGATGGTAGCCCGCATGCACACATGAGTAACGTTTCCATTTTCAATGATCATTATGGAAAGGTGGTAAGTAATTTTTTATCCTTATATAGTGATAATACTATCATAATTATAATATTATTTTTTTAAATATACTTTTATATATCATCCATGTGGTGTGGTGATGAAAAGAGAGCCACATCACTTCGTGAAGGTTGTAGTCCAAACATACAGGGACCATGTTATCATCCTTATGTGAGTGAAAAGTTTAGAAAGAAAATTATTTATTATATTTTGAGAAATATAAATATGTCATGAATATTATAATTATTTCATTCATATCACATATATATATTAAATTTATCCTTATTAAATTTCATGTAAATCATTAGTGAAAAACGAATCACATCACTTCGTGAGGCGGTAGTCTTCCGTACACACGGGAAACATTATTATATCCCCTATGGAATGGATAGTAAAAAAGGTATATATGATATAGTTACTCTAAAGGTATAATTATTTTATAAATATCATATATATACTTTATATTCATCATCATACCCACCATGATAGGTGGTAATGGAAAAATGAATGACATGGGTTTGTGAGGCAGTAATCTGCTATACACACATGTGATGATTTCATAACCCATTTTATGGAAGTAGGGATTGTTTAAGGTCATTAAATGAACATTAAAAAAATAAAATTATATTTAATATGAATATTTTATTATATCATAATGGTTTAATAATATTTTAAGGAGGTGGATCAATAAATAAAATAAAAACCCTCGTTGAAGAGCGTTACCTCTTCTTTGAGTAAACTCCTTAGGTTAGCATCAAAAACCATCCTAGGAAGAATTTCTATCCAAAATAAGGATTATAATGTGATAGGATGAAATTTGTTAAGTTATTTGGGAAATTATTTTCTTAACAAAAAGGATTTGAAGGTGTGGAGAATAGAGAATAGTGTATGTCCATTTATAAATGAGGTGAGTAGCACACTTATAATTTTTTTAAAAAAGATTTAACCATGTTTTTAATATTAAAAAATGTTTAAAAATGGAGTATTAACAACACTTAGATATTATAAGGATGAAATATTTCAATAAAATTTATGTTAGATAATTTTATCAGTCATTTTAACCCTTATATTTTTTGTTTAACCCTCAGTAAAACCATTTTTACCTTAACAATAGTAAATAATTCTGACTATTAATTTTTGTCAGAAATTAATTTAACCTTATTATAAAATATAAATTATTTTTATTCAAAAAATGAAATTAAATTTTAAAATTTCTAGTCACATAAGTCAAAAATTTAAATTTAAAAGTAATCTCGCGGATGCGATAGGAAATCTAGCTTTCAAAGAGAAAGTGTTTAAAAGTTTACAATATTTTTATCTCAAAATTCAATATGAAAACGTTTACAATGATATAAATTGGATTAATAGATATATAATTGATCTAATTTTACTATAAAAGAAATTAAAAATGTTATTTAACTTTATAAATAATTTTAAATAAACGATAGTTTTCAATTAAAATTCAGTATTTTTCACTCTTCATCGAAAAATAAAATATTTTAAAAAAATAAAGAACTTCACCCTAAGATAAATTTATGCAATGATTTAAAAACTGATGTTTATTTTACCAAATAATTTTTTTAAAAGTGGTAAAATTTAATTTTAAATTATGTTTACAAAACATGACTAAATATTATTTTTAAAAAATATGTATTTTCAGAAAACATTTCAATTTCTTTTAAATGATTCTTATAGTATTCATAATCAAAAGACAACAATAGTTTTCATAATTTTGTAATTCATATTCCTAATAAAAAATTTAAAATATATTATATATTTGTATAATTATTTATGGTTCATTTATACTTGTGGTCTCATGTTGTGTACTCTATTGAAGAGATTAAATTTAATAAAAAATATTTCACGAGTCATTTAAGCTCGATGTAACATGTCACATATGCTATTGGAAATAAAGAATTTATTTTTAAATATTGGGGTGTTACATATATATCCCATAATTTTAATTATAATCATTATAAAATACATTCATTGGGAGTATATACACCATATAAAAGAAATAAGCGATGAATATGACATGTGTCTCAGAGAAGTAAAAGTGAGAAAAAATGCATTTCTTTATTTTCAAATTCATTCAAACATGTTAAAAAATATAATATAAAAAATATATATTTATTATAAATATATTATAGAATAATAATCATATATATAATAACATATATTATTACTTATACCACTTTTATCATCCATTTATTATAATTCTTTATTAAAATCACTGTTCTGGGTGATAAGTGCTTCATTTTTCATGTATGTTTTGGTTCAGAAGTTTTTAGTTCTTATACACTGATCATGGTTATATCACCTATAGAAAGTTAATAATGACATAAATATCATATATAATCATTATATAAATATTTATATTCATCCATAAAATTTATAGATATAAAAATGAGTTGCACAGTTCACAGAGATGATAAGCCATATGTATGCATGAATACTATTTTCACTTTTCAACATATAGAATAAAATAATGTTAAATATTAATTAAACATTATAGAATAATTGTTATATCATATATTACATATATATTCATTAATTATATCCGTTTTTTATCCATGTAAAGTGCAAATGAAAAATGAATCACATCATTTTATGGAGATGACAATCCACATGTAAACATGAGCGACGATATCATTTCACAACAGATTAGAAGGGTAGAAGGTAGATGCGATATTATAATTCCTAAATTATAATTACATTATAAATATCATGTATATACAACAAATCTATCATTATATCTATCTATGAGTGGCGGGGGTGGAAAAAAAATACATCGGTCCGTTAGTGGTAGTCCATTATACACACGATCGATAATATTATTTCCCATTTGATAGAAGATGAGATTAATATAAGTTATAAAATTAACATAATAACACATCAGTATATTAGAGATACTATTGTTATTATTTCATCATGATATAATGATATAGATTATATTTTCATTATTTCCCATTTGTATTTTAATGATTTAACCACCACAAATTTAAAAATTTGAGCTAAATTACATCATTTTTGGATTTTAGGGATGTTTTGAGGAAAATAGTGAAACTTTCCCAATTTTTGGAATTTTAAATGTTTTTAATCACATCTATATTTTGATAATAAATTTTTCAATATTGATATAAATTGATTAATTCCATTTTAGGCTTCCTAAAATTACAGAATATAATTTTTTCAACTGGTCTAAGTGTTGATTAAATCTTCTTGAAGCCCATATAAAACAGTCAAGGTGGAAAATATTTTTGAAAAAAAATTGACCCCTCCTCATTAAATGAGACATATATCATGCTATAACCATCCATATGGTGTGATTTCATATAGAGAAGAAATATGAATCTATATTTATCATTAATGTTAAATTCAATGTATTTTTTTCATGAAGGTATCCACTAAGATTGAAAAAAATATAGAAGTTGATGAGTATTTTCTATTATAAATATAGGGTTTCAGTAATTCGGCTATAAATTTTTTTAAATGTGTCCAAATTCCTTGAAATTTCAAGGATAAAAGGATAAATCAATTTTAAACAACTTTTATAGACTCCAATAAAGATTCAAAAAGAAAGAAGACCAAAAGTGATAAAATTATAGAAAAAAAACGAGAAGAGAAATAGGTTTTCCATATCCCTTTTCAATTTCATTATCTACTTATTTATAAGGGATGGTTAATGAGAGAAAAAATATGGATATACTAGAGAGGTTTCTGATCATGATGTGAGTTATAATTAGAATGTAAGGAATTAATAATAAATATAATGCTTATGGGATGTAAGGATAAGCACCAAGAGGTTAAAGATGGAAAAAACTGATAGGGACTCTCTTCTGAGTTTTGATCTTCCTATGTAATCTCTTTTAAATCTCTCTTGAACTTATATTTTTGAATAAAAGATGTTTTTTATTATATACAATTTCAACTAGTTTATTTTGTACAGTTTATTCAATTTATAGAGTAAAATAATTTATTTTAATATTTAAATATCTTTAGTGAGGTCTTTCCATTGATCATTGTGATTTCTATTAGTTTTGATTGCTTAAAGGCATTAAATTAATTGAATCACTTTTATAGGAGGGAAACATCAAATTGAGGTCATGATATGATATCCTTTAAAAATTGGGTGTTTATAAAAAGGTATTTGAGTGGGAATTGAGAAAATAAATTGGGAAATAAATTTAAAGAAGTAAGAGGGGGAGTGAATTTAAGGTTCAATATTTTGCACATGTATTGCTTCAATATCAAATTCATAACCTTTTTATTTATAAAAAAATGTCAGTTTTATTGTTGAATTTTATTTCACTTTATTTTATATTTATTTTCTGTATTAGAATGATAGAGATAATATTTTTATCCTTCTAATATTTATTTTAATTATTTAATACCTTCCAATTTAACAATTTGATCTTATTTGCATCATTTTTGTATTTTTGGGGTAATTTGGGCTAAAATATGAAAATTTATTAATTATAGAATTTTAACATATTTTTATCATTTTTTTATTTCGAAAATATTTTCTAAAATATTGAATCAATTGGACTGTTTATTTTTTTAGGATTTTTTTATTTGTGGTCTTTAAATTCTTCTTTAGGATCCAGAGCTAATTTAGAATTCCATATACCCAAACAAATAAATAAATTTAAAAAATCATTATCGATGATTAAATGGACCCCAACTCAGTAAATGAGGCATAAAATGGGATAAATACCTCCAAATTAGGATATTAAAGATGTTTTTTAAGAGTAATCAATTAAGAGTTTGAAAATTAAATTTCATATAGATATTCCATAATTAAAGAAGGCATCGAACACTCACAATTGGAGGAATATTTAAGGAGTCTTTGGATATAAAGATTATGACTAATTAATTATGTCAAAACCTATTTTATACATGTCTAAAGACATTTAAATTTGGTGGGATGATAGAAAAAATAATTTCTAACAACTTATAAGAATTAAAATTTTTGAGGTTTGTCTATCAGGTTGAAAAAACATGAGATAACTTTTAGAGGACACATTCTGGAATTTTTTTTTCTTCTCTCCATTTTTGACTATTTTTTGCTTCTTAGTTTTGTAATTAATTATTATTCCCCATTATTTTTAGTTACCTTTCAAATGGAGGGATAAAATTTTAAGTGATTAGGGAGGGGTATATTTTCTCTTTTTTAATGATTTAGTTCTTTTGATTTTTGAATAAAATTTCTTTATCTCTTCTCTGAAGTTTCTTTCAATTTCTAATAAAATTTTTATTATCTAGTATGATCATATTTGGTTTTTGATTTTTTTATTGATTTTGATTTGGTAAATGATAATTATCTCCATCTGATAGGTTATGGTTTATATACAAAGGTTTAGACTAGTTTTTAGTGGTTAATTACTTGACGATCATTTGTACATGTTAGAGGGGTAGGGGATATTCTTAATTTTGTGGGATAAACAAGATCTGATTAGATATTTCTTAAGTCAATTAAAGGAATTCACTAAAACTATCTTCCACATTTGAAGGATAGTAGACTAAACTTATATCTTAGAAAATTATACTCTTACCAGTACCATTTGACAAGGGGAGTAAGTGGAAGCAATCATGGTATCTCACTTTAATTAGATTAGTATAAGAGTATTGGATAAATTGGAACTAATATATCGTTTAATTTTGAAAACTAAACCCTAACCAATGACCATTCCCATATCATAGTTTTTAATCACTTTATTTATCAATTTGTTTTTCAATTTTTTCATAATTTATTTCTTTTGTTTCATTTATTTAGTTTGTTCTCAAAATCAAACAATTTTAGAAGGAGCCACATTTTACTCTGATTTAAAGGTGATATTTGATTTTTTGCACTACTATCTTGTTAATAACCACTTTACTGTATTTTAAATTAGGAAATAACTATTTTTTCTAAAATCCATGACTAGAATATGTTAAAAATTGATGTTTTTTCTAGAGAGGCAGTCCCAGAAATATAATTGTAAATATTTTACAGATTTAAAAATTAAAAACCATTTTAACACACCTTGGTCTATAAAGGATAGTGTTTTTTAATTTTCTAAATTGATCTGGGAGCTTGAATAAAAATAACCAAGGAGAATTAATTCATGGATCTTATCCATGACTTGAAAATGAACCTCAAATACCCATTGTTGGTGGGAAGGACCATAGAATTAATTAAACTCTAGGATTACTTCCCATAATCTTATCATGAAATGGTCGAGGTATAAAAAGAGTTTTACCTATTTCCCAACAATATTTTTGAAGAAATTAAAAAGGTAAAACATGGAGAGTAAATTTGAAAAAATCTTAGTTTCAAGGAATTCTAGAAGAAATATAATATCTTAAGAGAAAAAAATAATGGATAATTGAAAATTTCCACACATAAGAGAAACCCAAATCTAAACTAAATCCATTGGTGGACGTGAATTCCCCACGCATATTTGATTTTGATGATCTTGGGGATACCTTGATGAACTTAAATGAAGATCAATTTAAACCTCCCCAACCATTACTGAAGGATACTGATGAAGAATATTTTCTTTATGAAGTATGTACAGGAGATAAATGATATAATGATGAATTTTATGATAAATATGAGATAAAATACGAGCTCCCCATCACTTATAATGAAGAATAATCAACACCATTATATCTCTCCCTAGAATTGGAAGAATATGAGACCACCCAATTTGCTGAATTTAAATTGAATATAGTAGATACAAACTACCTACCTCTATCCAGTGAAATTAAATTCCAAGAGGCACTTTCCATTGAAGAAGAAATTGAAGACAATTAAAATCAAGGAGATGATATTTTCTTGAACTAATCATCTTATAATTTTATTAAAAATTGATTGAGTATCACCTCTAATTGTTTTAAATTTTTAGATTCAATAAAACACTTGGATTTTATTGGTGGATGAGGAAGAAAAAGATGATTCACTACAAGAGGAACACATGGATCTCCTAAAAAATGTTGAACATTTATTGGAGGGAGTTTAAGAGGAGACCAAAGTGGCTATTCTATAAGAAAAAAATACACAAGCTCATTACATAGAAGGATAAGAATTTGATATTGATTATTCAAGATTTATTTTAAATTCAATTTCATTATAACAATTCCTTTAATTATTCAATTGATGTAACATACCTTGAGAAGGCACTAGAGAATGAAGAAGAGGTTGTGAAATTAGAAACCAAGAAAGAGGAGGAATCATTCTTTGTCAAACCCCCACCACGAATATTGTATATTTTTATAATGGGGTTATGTTTTGAGAACTATATCCAGGTATTAATTAAAAAAAGTATAATATTTTCAGGTTTTGAATAATAAGTTTTGGTTGTTCATCACAAGAAAACTACACCCACCATCTAATGGAGGATAACCAACTAAAACTTAGCATCTGAATGTTGTAAAAACCCACAAACTACTTGGGGGAATTAAACCAAGATATATCCTTATGTTCTAATCCTCATTATGTTTTATTTTCTTAAAATAAATGTCTTATTTTATCTTCATTAATTTTTATACATATTTTTAGTGAGCTGCATTTAGAAGATTAACTAAACTTTTAACTACCAATAAGTCAAGTTGTACCTCTCATTAACACTTGGTTTTTGTGATTAAATTAAAAATATACATAAAATTTAAATAAAATTTTGTGCATTGAGTACACTAGAACATTTAAGTGTGGGGGAGGGAAAGTTTTTAGTTTAGTATTTTCAAAATTTGTTTTTATGTTTTTCAAAAAAATGTGCGTGTTTTTTAAAATTTTGGGTATTTCTTTTTCAGTTTTTTTTTCAGTTTTTGAAACTTTTGAGTTAAAATTATTATCTTCTCTATTTATAAAACATATTTCAACGAGTTAACAAAATTTATCCCATGAAACTGATCTTAAATGAATGAAAAAATGATAATATTTAAAGTTATAATCTTTATGAATTTCTTGATAATTCCTTTGATTGTTAAATCTAATTCCTCACATCATTATATTTATATTTGAAATCACTTTACCATGAGGCTTATAAACCCTTTTTTCATATTTGTTTTATTCACATCACTTCTAGATAGAACCAAACCATGATTGATTTTTTTATACATTTTTATTCATTCCTATCAGAACTTTAGGATTCAAGGTACTTGTGTTTTAATATTTTGAGACATTTCTTTTGTTTTAAAGAACCATTTTTAGGAGAAATTTTTTTATTCTATACCTCATATACATTCAATACTTTTATCCCTTAGAATATATTAATATCCTATTATCTTAGCCACATTAAAATCCAATTATCCCTATCCAAACTATTCTTGAGGTAAAATTTCATGATCTAGTTGAACATAAGTGTGTGTGTGTGGGGGGGGGGGTGTATAGTGTTATGCTACCTAATTTGGAAATACATTGGGTGGAAAATAAAATTATTAACAGATTTTCTTTCTATAGAAAAAAATTATTCTATCAAAAGTTTTTCCTTTTTAAAGTTTTCATGATAGGATAAGTTTTTCCCTTTTGGAGCTTTCAAAGGAGAAATAAATTTTTTTTATATCATGAGTTTTCAAGGAAAAAAGTGGAGAAGAGAAATATTTTTTTTATTATTTCCAGGATATTTTCAAATATTCTTAAAGCTATTCTGTTTTTAGTGGGAGTTAGGATGAGACCATACATGACTGAAAATTATAATCATGTTTTTTTTTCAAAAAAAGAGTCAATCCATTTTTATTCAGCCTTATAATTTTTGACATATAAATACTAAAAACATAAAAAAACTAATAAAACCTAAAAATTTCCCATGATAAACACTCATACTTGACTCATATCTGGTGGAAAGTTTGGAATTTATTCATCCTAGGGTTACTCTTTCATGGGTTTTGATGAGAATAGCCTTACTAAAAATTTACATTTGTAAGATAAGGGAAAATTCATGTGAGGTAGGCATCTTGTGTGAATGAGAGGAGAACTGAATTGGAAATATATTGAATGATCTAAATGGATAACTTGAAATAATGGTGTTAGAGGAGAGATTATATCTATTATTTCTTACTGATTTTTTTAATCTCTTGTGTATGTGTTTAAACGTTGAATTGATTTTATTTTAATGCTTACTTATCCAGGTGTCCAAGTGATAAGTTTGTGGGAATTGATAAAAATAAAATTTTCATCATTTTTCATATGTATTTTAATTAATTAATCCATTAAAATTTAACAATTTGAGATTATTTGTATCATTTTTATATTTTTGGTTTGTTTTGGGATAAAATATGAAAATTTCTTAATTATAGAATTTTAACGTATTTTTATCACTTTGGTATTTTGAGAATAAATTTGAAAATATTGTTCTCACTATAATGTTTATTTTTTTATAGGACTCCTTTTTTCATTGGATTCATCATTTTCTTCTGTACTTTAGGAAAATTCAAGATTCTATAGGAACAAAAAAATCAATCAATTTGACAAATATTTCTAGTAAAAAAATGGAACCACCTCAGTAAATGATAAATAACATGGGATAAATACCTACCAATGAAGTGATTCTATATGTATTCAAAATAATAATATATTAATTGTTCTAAAATTAAATTTCATAGGGATATTTTTGAATTAATGTGTCTGTTTAACACTATAATGTGAAGGAATATTTAGGGAATCATTGCCTATAAAATGTGTGACTCATTAATTATGTCATAACTTCTTTTATACATCTCAAATAAATATTAAATTAGTAGGGTTGATAGAAAAATAAATTTATAAAAACTTATAACAAGGACCCTTGGAAATGTTTGGACAAATGGTGGAAAAAAAGAGCTAAGTTTTGGAGTATAGATTTTAGAGGAGAAATTTTTTTCTTTTCTTTTTTTCCTCTTTTATTTTTCATAGTTTTGTAATGTCATATTTTTTCTTTTTATTCTTGGTTACCCTTCACATGGAGGGGTAAAATTCTATGTTATTAGGTAAGGGAAGGTTTTTTTAATTATTTAGTTATTGTGCTTTATTGAATAAAATCTATTTATCTCTTCTATGAAGTTGCTTTAAATTTTTAATAGTGGTTTTTATTGTAAAGTACGATTGTATTTGGTTTTTAATTATATTGTAGATTTTTATTTGGTTAATTATCTTTATCTCCCTCTAATGGGTTCTAGTTTATATATGATGGAATAGACCATGGTTTATTAGTGAAGCACTTGATGATCGTCAGTATGGTGGGAGGGGTAGTGGATATTATTGATTGTTTAGGATAAAAAAGACCCAATAATATATTTCCTATGTTAAGTGAGGAAATTAACTACAACTCTATCATACATTGGAAGTATAGTAGAAAAAACTGAGATTGTTTCAAATTTTACTCTCACCATCACCATTTAACTAAGGGATTAAGTGAAAGTAATCATGGAATATCACTTTAATCATATTAGTATAATAATATTAGATAAATTAGAACTAGGATAACATTGAATTTGGAAAACTAAACTTGATACGATCACCCTTATAATATGATAATTTTACATCACTTTCTTTGTAATTTTTTTGCAATCTTTTTCTGAATTACTTTATTTTTTTTCCTTAGTGTGTTTCCAAATTCACAAAATTTAAAAAACAACCAATTTTCCCTCTAATTTAAAGGTGAAAACTTGATTTTTGTGTGGTTCTATATGAAGATAACCTTGGTTTACCACTTTACTACATTTGAACTTTTTAAATTGTTATTTTTTACACACCATATGATAGGAATGTGTCATAGAACTTTTAGTCAAATCACCACTTTTAGTTTTAACATTAAAAAAACTAACAAAGTGATAACTTGAAAATATAGTCTACAACCTCCTTGTGAGACAAACTAGTGTTCACTACTGTGCTAGATTTTTCATGGGAAAATTATTGACTAGGGTAACATGACTAAACCCTAAGGGTAAATTTTTTCATTTTTTCATAGAGGTTTCCCAAGTTGTTTTTTTTGGAATTTATAATATTTTAACAACTAATTTATAGTATTTATAAAAATAAAAATGAATTTTTATAGTGAATACTTCTATTATCGACCTGATTGTTAATATTATGAGGAGCCTAATCATGATTAATTTTTAAAATTTACAATCTTAAGAAATGCTTTCATGATTCAAAAAAATGATTTGGTGATTCAAAAAAATATTCAAGTAAGTATGGAAAAAATTGAAAATTCATCCAATTTATTTTGAAGGATTGAAAGAATTAAATGTTCAAAAATAGGCCTAAGAAATGGAAAATCTTTTCCCAACCACTTTTGATATTTAAGATCATTTTTTTGGGTGAATTAAATAATGAATTAGAACCACCTTTTTTAAAATTAATGGAATAAATTATCATTGATTTACCAATTAATGTGTCTTTAGAAAAATAAATATATTTTTGAAAATTATTGGCCTAACTTTCTTGAAAATTAAATTCCATGTGAATCCCAGATTTTTGAAATTAAAAATTTAGAGCCTTTATATCAAAATTTAGCCAAAGATAAAGAAACACTTGAGCCATTCATCAATGAAGATTATTTGGAGGAATATGAGATGTCGTCCAAATTTAATACAACTATTTTACACTAATATAAAATTTTGGAACCTAAAAATACATAGGTATAATTATCAAATTTCTATCCAATTTTTAGGATTATTATAATAATAAATTGTTAATGATTTATCCCTATGTAGATTTAATTACTTCTACTTTTGAGTAGACTGGTTATTCTATTGAAAAGGAAGAAGGATTAAATTTCAAATAAAATGGTGTTTCCAATTGAAGAGTATACTAATTTACATGGGTATAGTGGAACATCATTTATTTTCAATGAATAAATATTTTTTTAGGCTAATGCTAATGATGAAACACATTTTAGAATTTAATTTCAATAACCAGTGAAGTTTGTTTGTGAAGTTAAAGTTTTGGAAAGTATCTTTTACATTTTGTTCCCTCTTATACTATACCATTTAAACCATAAATAAATACAGGGGAACCTAAAGAAATTTTTTTAGAGATTTTATAAGTTGTGTGAGCTGAATAATATTAGAGAAATTTCATTTTGGTCGTTAATGAGGAAGAAACTTTACCCACCTTCAGATTGGGGATGATTAGCTAGTGCTGCCAGGATAGGGGAAGTGAAATACTATAACACACATGGGGGCTCATACTAAGGATATTTTACCTTATATTTTCTTTTATTTTTATTTCATTTCATTCAATAAATTTTGATGATTTTTTTCATTGCTGGTTTCCATGTTGCATCTTCTAGGAGGACAACTCAAGGGTGTTGTTGCTCAATAAAAACCCAATAGTTTCTTTCCTTATTAATTTTATTTTTCATATATTATCTTCTCAACTATAAATTACTATATTAACTATTTCAGAATTAATTAATTGAAAATTATAATTTTCGGTGAGGAACATAATAGTTAGATTAGGTTTTTGGGTATTTTCTATCCAAATTTCAATTTTTAGTTTTTTATTAAATTTTTTCTTGTGTTTTTATTTCAAATTTTTTATTTGTTTTTGAGACTCATGATATCAAATGATTATATTTTTCATTTTTTAAACCCATTTCAATGAGTTAAAT
The DNA here is from genome assembly GCA_963277665.1 of Viscum album. Lineage (NCBI taxonomy): Eukaryota > Viridiplantae > Streptophyta > Magnoliopsida > Santalales > Viscaceae > Viscum > Viscum album. The sequence continues at coordinate 2,016,612,075 of OY728157.1, forward strand.
AATTTATCCAATGAAATAAAACATAAATTAATTATGAAAATGACATAATTTCAAGTTAAAGATATTAATAAATTTGTGAAAATAACTTTAATTTTTTAATCTCACACCACTTATCAACATATTTATCTTTTAAATACCTTTCTTATGAGGCATCTGAATCCATTTTAATATCTTCTTCAAATTCTCCTCCTTTATTGAGAGAACCAATCCATTTTTTATTTAACCATAATTTTGTTTATTTAATTCAAAACTGAGGGTTGAGGTACTTGTGATTTAAATGATTGAGTCATTTATTTGTATTTAAAACCCCCCTTTTTCAAGTGATTTATTTTTATTTTCCCCAAACCCATAAATTTAGTCCTTGTATCCCTTTGTATCCATGAAAAAACATTTTAGGTTAACCACATCACAAGCCAATTCTCATTATCCAACTTTCTCTGGAAGTGAAAATGAATGACATAGTTAAACTTTAATGTCAGGGAAGATTTATGATGATTTTCTAAATTATTTGGTACTACTTTGGGTTGAAAAAAAATTATTAAGAGATATTTTTTTCTTATGAAGAAAATTATACTGAAAGTTTCACCTTTCCAGAGATTTCATGGAAAGAGAAGATATACCATTTTGGAGCTTCCAAAAAAATAATGTTTTTCCTATCCCGATCATTAATTAAAAAAATAGAAGAGAAATTTCATTTTTATACTGAAATATTGATGGAGTTTCATGTACATGTGACTTTAAAATATTCATAGAGATTATTTTCTTCAATGTGAATTGAGTAGGATACCATACTTGAGTGAAAATTAGAATCATGAATTTGTTCTTGAAAAAAAAGGAAAACCTCCATATTCGACCTAAAAAACTTTGACATCTAAAACCTACCGTAAAAAATCCATAGAAAAACCCTAGAAATTACGTATGATAAAAATATGTTCTTGAATCGCATCAGTTAGCGATGTATAAATTTATCAATCCTATGGCGATTCTTGTATGGTTTTGGATGAGAAAAGTGTTATTGAAAATATATATTTGTGTGTTGAGAGAAAATAGATGGGAGGAAAGTGTTTTGTGTGAATGGGAGGAAAAATAAAGTGGAAATGGATTAAATGAGATAAATGGAGAACTTTAAATAGTCTTATTTGAGGAGGTATTATATATTTTATTTTTTGGTGATAATTTGGTGAACATCATGGGTGTGTGCTTTGAATTTTCCTCGATTTGATTTTGATGCTTACTTTTTTATGAGTCTAAGTGCTTAGTGTGGGAGAATTGATAAGGGTAATATTTTCATTAATTATCACATGTATTTTAGTGATTTAATCCCCAAAAAATGATGAATTTGAATTAAGTCACATAATTTTTGGATTTTAGGGATGTTTTGAGGTTAAAAGTGAAAATTACTCAATTTTTTAATTTTATCTCTTTTCAATCACTTCTGTATTTTGATTATAATGTTTTCGAAATTAATTCAAATTGAATAATTTTTTTTTCATGATTCATATTTTCATGTACTATAACCCTTTATACATGTCTAAGTGTTGACTCCAGTTTCTTGAGGCACAAATAATTATATCCAGGTGGAAATTATTTTTGACCAAAAAAATTGAATCCTCACAATTAAATAAGACATATCTTGGGATAAATTCCTCAAAAAGATTTTATTAACTTTTTTATAAGAAATATTAATCCATGAGCATAATTAATGTTGAATTTACTATAAAAATTATCTCATTAAGGTATCTAGTCAGCACATACAACATGAGAAAATTGAAGAGTCTCTTTGGAAATAAAAATAAGGTTTCGATAATTTGGTTCTAAATTTTTTTACACATGTACAAATGATTTCAAATATTTAGGATACACCTAAAAACAATTTATAACAAATTTTAATAAAGAATCCAATTTAGATTCAAAAATTAATAGGGCTAAAAATTAATAAAACATTTCAAGGATAGGAGTAGGGGAACATATTTCCAAACCCCTTTTTGATTTCCTTCTCAACTTATTTCCAAGGGATGGTTTGTGAGAGAAATGATAGGGATGTGATATTTTTCTTTATAAAACTTATGTGTATTCAAATTTTAATGGATTAAACTGAGAAGAAATATGTTTCTCAAGTGATGTAAGGATAAGAGCCAAGAGGTAGTGGATGATTTCTACTAATAAACACTCTCTTCTATGTTTTAATCTTTATGTGTAATCTCTTTGAAATATATATAAAACTTATATTTATCAATAAAATATAAAATATTATTTATTTTATACATTTTAACTAGATTTTTTGGATGGTTTTTCAATTTATGGAGTAAAATAAAACTTGACTTCATAAATTTCTTTAGTGAGGTATTGATGATGAGAATTGTGATTTCATTTAGGTTTGATTTCCTAGAGGTCTTAAAGTAAGTAAATAACTTCTATAGGAGGGGAAAAAATTATATTGGTCTTGATATGATATTATTTCAAAATAGAGTGTTCATCTAGAGGTTTTTGGGTGGGAATTTAAAAACTCAATTAGGAAATCATCATAAACAAGGAAGAGGGGAGAGCCTGAAAGGTCTAAGCCTATCCATAACTACTTCCTCAATAATGATTTTACAAAATTTTTATTTCAAAAAAATTATATTTTTTGTTTAATTTTTGTGATTTTTTATACTTATTTTATTTATTATAAATTTTATTTAAATCCCCACTTTTAGTTTTAACATAAAAGGACAAATTAACAAAGTGGAAATTTGACTAATTAGTCTGCAACCTCCTCATGAGACAACCCTGTGGTGCACCGATATGCTGTATTTTTTAAGGGGGAAATTGTTGAATGGGTTTAACATGACTAAACCCATATAATCATGTAATAATATTTTAAGGAAGTGGAATAATAAATAAAACAAAAACACTCCTTTAAAAATGATATCTCTTTTTTAGACATCCTCTTTAGGTTTGCACTAAAATCCATCCAAATAGTGTTTTATAGTCAAACCAAGGACTTTTGAATGTGGTAAGATAATTGTAGATTGGATTTGGGAATGAATTATCTTAAACAAAATAATTTTGAAGTGTGAATAAAATAGGATATGTGGTTCCCATTTATACGTGAGAAGAAGTGACATTTTTTGTAAATACTGAAAACTATTCAATAATGGAACGTCACTCTAAAACCAAGTGCCTCAAAAATAAATAAATAATGGATTGAAAGGATTATAAGGAAGATCCACAATCTAAAAATTTAAAAATTTAAAAATAAACATGTTTTAAAATTTTTATTCCCTTTAGCTTCAATTTTATTCACTTTCACCATTTTGGTATTTACCCTGAGAACTTGTTTTTTTACATGGGAAATTTATCCTTTAAGAATAAAAATAAAATTATACCTTTTAAATAATTTGAATCTACTGATTATAAATATGAAATAAAATTTATTTAATAAAATTCCACTGTGTGTGGAAAATTAATTTTAACACAAGAATATGTAACATACAAAACCCCATTTTAACCTTAACCAAGATAATTAATTTTTACTATTTTTACTATTTATTATGATAAAAAATTAAATTAAACTTTTTTAATAATATTAATTATTGTAATTAAAAATATTAAAAATATTTTATGAAATTAAATTAATAAAATGGAAAGATTTAATTTAAAATTATAACTGAAAACATGACGAAAAGTCATTTTCCAAAGAAAGAGTTTTCATAAGTATAAAAAGTTATTATTTTAAAATGTAACATTAAATTGATTAAAGTGACATGAATTGGATTAATAATAATATAATATAACTAATTTTACTTTTAAAACCTTTTAAAAACAAAATTTATCTACATAAATTCTTTATACAAAAATAAAAATTTAAATAAAAATTAGTATTTTTTAGTATTCATTGAAAAATTAATCTTTTCAGAAAATTATTAAAAATTAAATCTAAGATAATTTTGAAAATTTTAATTCAAAAATTAATTTCAATTTTTAAATAATTTTTTAAAAAAATTCAATTTTTATTTTTAAAATAAGTGTACAAAATATGACAAAACTGTTTTTTAGAAAAATATAAATTTTATGTGTAAAATTAGATTTATTCTTATCCAATGCCTAGAAAAGATATTAAAATATTGATAAAAAATTTATTGACTATATAATATATAAATTTATTTAAAATAATTCACCAATAGTGATTAATTTAATTTATTAACATAAAAATACACTACATGCATAAAATTAGTTTTTTCATAAAAAATATCATTTATATTCAAATGTTTGTTATTTTCATTTATAATCAATTAATAATGATTTTTTTTATACATGTGTAAACTATATAATTTTCATAATTTATTTTTTCCTATTCATACCTACCAATTTGATGGCTAAGTTATAGTGGTATATTATATTACAGTTCATTTAGACTGGGAGTTGTGTGTATCACAAACTATCCTATATATTAAATTTATTTAAAAAGAAATATATCATAAAACCTCATGGTGTTAAATTATAACCCCATTAAAATGAATTTCCTATTTAAAATTACAGCACTTTGATACAAATAAATGAGTATATCTCTTCCTTATCACATCCTCGGGTTCCCATGTTTCTTCTTCAATTTTTTTATTACTCTAGAGAAATTTAACTTGGTGAGTAGTCATGCTTCGTGAAGATTTTTCTCTACAACCAAATATTTATATCAGTTGTTATACAAAAGAAAGATCATTCTCGCGTGATATGACATTTGAGTTTATTACATGTCTAGGATTAGGTATCTTCTTCTTTAGGAGAGATAAATGGAACATATCATAAACTTGAGAGAGGTTTGGTGGAAGTGTTGAGTGTTAAGTTACCATCCCTACTTGATCAAGAATATTGAAAGGTACAATATAAATAAGGATCAAATTTCCATTCTTTATAAATCTAATAACATCCTTCCACGAAAAAATTCATATAAAAACCTTCTCACTAACTTTAAACTCCAAATCAAATCGATTATTATCCATAGAAAATTTCTTGTTGACCCTGAGCTTCCATGATATTCTATAGAATGGATATGAATTTCTCTAAAATTTATATGGGATTGAAATATGTATATAGATGCTCAGATACAAGGGGGGGGGGGTGAATCGTAAGTTTATAAACAGTTTTTAAACCTTAATGAAATATTTTTTTAATAAAGTTTAACAAATATGATTCACTAAACCCTCTTTTATAAGATAAATTAAAATAACCTTAGGTTTAATAAATATGTGTAATGAAATAAACACATAGGTGTACTTAACAAAGATTCTACCTTAAAGCATATATAATATTATATAATAGTTATTACAAAAGTGAAAGTATAAGAAACACTTTCTATTTGTAACATGTTGCATTTGAAAATTAAAGTACCTATAAAAGAGTAAAATTCATTTAACCTAAAGAGTAGGGTATCCAAACACTTTGGATAAATGTTCCTTGATTTATACTTCCAAGTAAATTTTTCTTACTAGGGTAAGCCGTTGATCCATGAAATATCAATGTTTTTCTAACTGTTTGCGCAATCCCTTGATCTGTAAGGTTATCGACACCTCTGTCTTCCTAGCCTTAGAATCCCTTGATTATAATTTCCAATTATTGGTGTTCCACAATGCAGAAAAAATATTATTGAAGATTTCAAGTATGTTGAACAATAAATTTACAACTTGATCACTTTAAGACTTTTGCAAAAAGAAATTTTGGCAGAGCTCTTGCATGTATCCAAAATCCAAAAGCGAGTATGTGTGTGAGATCATCCAAATGACTGGGTATTTATAAGTGATATATCCAACAGTCAAATGTTTCTCCAATGGTCATATTTTTTACTAAAAGTTTACAGGGACCTGTACAACTAACACTTATAATAGTCATATAATAATAGATTTGATGACATCATTTAGTATAATAAAATACCATGAGAAACATTATGTGTGTATAAATATAATTATATAAAACAATAAATTAAATAAATATAGTATCTTGAAGAAAGTTTTAAAATCATTTCCTTAACAAAAAGAGAATTAGATAATGAACTATGTGAATCAGATCTAAAAAATATTGAAAAATAGAATTAAGGAACATGGTAAATTGGATTCGTAAATCTGTGTGAATCAGAATTGGGGAAGTGAAAATCAGATTAAAAATATAGAAAATTCATAATTCAGCAACCATGAATCTTTTTTGTAGTGAATAGAAACTATGATACATAGGGAATTAGATTCACAAAACCTAGATAATTGGAGTTTAAGAAAATGTGAATCAGATTCGAAATTTTGGATGATTCATAATTAAGAAACATGAAGAATCAGATTATATATTTTTAGAGATTCAGATTCATGATTCTAAATAAACTTTAATTGATAAAATGAATTAGATTTGAATTTTTTTGTGATTCAGATTTTAGAAACATGATGAATCAGATTCAAAATTTTAGGCGAATTAGAATTGAGACAGTGAATGATTCTATGTTTCAGTAATGATCTGATTTTTTTCCACTAGCTATTATGTCTAAAGAAAAAAAATTATAATTAGCTATAGAATAGTTAAAGAACATGATTCCAATTGGAATAATATTTTCATATAAATTTCCTTATAAATAGAAAGTGGTATTAAGGAAATGAGTTTGTGATTTCCCAAATATAAAGGAATGAGAGCAGTCATAAGGAAACTTTTAACTCAACAATATCCCCCTTTTTGGAAAGAACAAACAATATTGTTTTGAAAAGAATATTAAGACCAAAATAATTCATATTTTCACTTTAAAAAAATACTTATATCTCCCTGAGTTTATGACTCAAGATGAATTTGACTAACCCACCCCCATAGGTTATGAAATCCCCCTATGGATTGTATTCCGAGTTTATATATTTATCTTTAGGAAAATATTCTCCTTACCTAAGGATTTATTCTTTAAGTATTATCCTACTTATGTTTTACTCTTTATACTAATATTCTTTTAGAACATTTTTCTCTCCCATTGTGATTTACAAAAAGGAATAAGGGAAAAGTATAATGTACTTGAAAAGTTAGGAAACAAACTATAAGAAACAAAGAATACTAATAATTTTCTATTGAATTTTTTTACAAAAAATATTAGAAATATAAGAAAGATCAATCCTTATTAAGTATGAATATTTTGACTATAGACTTCATCTTCTTTAACTCCTTGTGTTTATCTTGAAACGTTTACAAGATCTCTTCTTGATTCTTATTATTCTTCTCAAGATTGTGGATCTTTTCATCATGGATCTTAATAATTTCTTCGTGGGACTTAAGCTTCTTAACCACATAATATTTTTAATATTTAACTCTTTTTACCTCATATGTGAGAGAATTCAGTTCCCCATATAAATTCCTAACTTCTTACAATATATTTTCTTGTTCCTCCTTTATCCTTTTTGAGAAACAGTTTTAAAGTTTTTAGATATTGTCCTCTGATTCTTTAAAGGGACCCTTTATTGACTCAAACATATCATCGAAGACCTAAAGATCTATTTTGATTTATTTTGACCAATTTTTCATTTATTTGTAATATTTCATTTGATAATCATAATTCTGCACAAAGGTTTTGAAATCAGATTCTAGTTTTATCATCTTTTCCATGAAAAGGGTTGTTGAGTCTGGTTTCTGATTTATGGATTATGGAATAAGATGAAATCTTGACTCAAGATTCAGAAAGTATAGAACAGAGTTCACCAAATGATTCAAAGACTGAACAACAAAATATTATCATATAGAGGAGGAAGATCTTTCATATTCCAAAGCATTTTTTTGGAAGTGCCAACAACTACTTTTTTCCACTATGTTTCTTAGATTATAATCTCTCTGACATCTAAAATACTTACCTTTCATAATAAACATGAATAATATTACCATCATCATCACCACCACCATTATCTTCGTCATCATAATCATAATCATCTTCTTCATTATCATCGTTACCACCATCATCACCAACCTCAACATCACCATTAGATGGAATTTTATGCACTTCAGTATCAACAAAATTTCCTTTATGATATGGATTTTCTACTAAAGAAAGTTTAGAAGATGAGGATTGGTAAGTTCTTATGGATAACTTATTAGAATGACTCTCCCTTTGAGTTTCTCAATTTTTTTGTATCTCATCATTACTTTAATTTTCTTGAATATTTTATTCTTATTCTTCTTGCATCTATTCATGAACTATTGTAAATGAGAATGTAACAACTTCCTTTCCATTTTCTATTGGGGTAGCCTCTGCTGCCACTAGTTGTGATTTTTGAGGAAGTTCGGTTTATCAAAAAAAATATTCTAAAACATCAATTTGTTTTGAGGCCTTTTCTATAAATTTCAATAGATTTTGAATTATCTCTGCCTCAATTAGATTTTTCTTAAGCTTATTATCCTTTACTTGTTTCTCAAGTTCATCTAATTCTATAATTTTTAAATAGTCAGATTCTACCAGATCGATTCCAAACACCGAATCTCTTTCTTTCATTATCTCTTTGTCTTGTATCCACTTTTCTATAACTTCATATGGGTAGGTGTAGATGCCAAAAAGTGCTTAAGTGTTGGAGGAAGTTCCAAAACAAAAAGTGAATTCATATTCGGACCCAGAGACCCGGTCCAGAGGTCTCGGAGGTGTTGCGTGGAAAAAAGGATAAAGTGCATGAAAAAATTTATCCCGCTCGGAAAGTACCAGGATTCACGAAGGACCCCAACGCAGGTGTGAAATACTTTCGCGCCCATGCCCCGCACGGTTGATCTTTCATGCCGCAACCTCCACCGCGAAATTATTGCGTGCAACCTTGAATTCTGAGCCACCAGACTCCTATAAATAAAAGGAAACCCCCTTCCTTTTCAAGGGGTAAGAATTCGAACTGCCTCTCGTGCGTGTAATTGGCATTCCGCACGTGCGCAATATGGCCTTAAAGTATGGTTCCTTTTCATACCAAGTCGCCCTGGGATCCACCTTTGCGTGAGATCTCGATGGATTAGACTAAACTACAAACCCTTCGGGGTCAGCCCTCTTGTGCACAATCCCTTCTGGGGAACACAAGCCGGTTAAGCCGCGTACAATCCTTCCTTTGTGTGCACACCCCTTACTAAGAGCGCGATCCTTTCTCTTGAGCACAATTCCTCCCAGCCACACCCAATACTTCTGCCCCAATATTTTGTACAAGCAATACTGATTTCACACCAACCCGGGGCTTTTCGCGCCGGGCCACTTTATTTCACGAAAACCCCAAGAGTTGCGCACAATCCCCCGTGACCCTTCACCTCGGTACTCCCCAGGATCCCCCTTTCACGAGTGCCCAATTCCCTTCTTCTGGGTGCCATTCGCAGGTGTCTCATGCACCCCAGGCATCCACATCATACATGGCTTTCCCATACAACCTTCTAGGCTTGTATGAAGTAACTTCAAAGTCCGTTGGAAAATCCTTCACACTGCATTGCTTCGCCTTTTACTTCTTCATATAGGTATGATAACGGCTATTGCTTCTTCGCATAGCCGCGATAACGTGGACCCCTCGATAGTTCACTCCGCAAAACCCCCTCAGCATGGCCTTGCCGATGCCTTCCCTTCCACAAGGGGCATAGGGAACCGGTTATGTAAGTCTTATGGGTGTGGGGCCAGCCCAACTCATCCGAGCTATAGGATGTTAAACTTCCAAGCACCTTGTCCTCAACACATGATGTTAAACTATGACCTGGACCCATGCCTCGCACGCAGTGTCCCCCCACCTCAGACATTTTCCAGGCCTACTCGTCTCCACGGAAATGGGATCGCCCCTCACAGGGGATGTTATCCTCCTTGTTGGAGCGTCATTTGTTCGCGGGGAAGGAAATCCACCATGGTGTAATCCCTTAGCATTCCTTCCAGGAGGTAGCACCCTTGCTCCTCCTCACTTCCTCGGTACCAAGGCCAGTGGAGGGCATGATAGGGAACGGGGCCCCACCTCTTTTCCTGGATGCCAAATCCCTCTCCCACTATGCTTGGTCTCCCTCGGGCCTCCATCCTAGAGTAAGTCTCGACATATAGTCCGCTCAACGCGTAAACCCCTTTTCACTTCCCATGGATGCACCCTTCGAGATGTGATCGTCAGGTCTCTGCTACATCTTGTTTCTCACACTAAGCATGACTCCTGTGAGCTTAGAGTGAGCACCGACCATGACACACCTTGGGATGCCTTAGAGTGTAAGCCCCAAACGCTCATTCCGCATGACGTTTAAACTGTCCAATCCGAACTACAAGGACTTTGATCCGTGTTAAGGCATTGTACTTAGGAAGCCTCCACGAGGTTCAAGTCCCACCACCTTGGGTTATCTCAGTGCGTAAGCCCCAATCCATCTGAACTACAGGGGCTTTGATCCGTGCTAAGGCATGGTAAATAGGAAGCCTCCATGAGGTTCAAGCCCCACCACCATGGGTCATCTCAGTGTGTAATCCCCAATCCTTCTGAACTATGAGGACTTTGATCCATGCTAAGGCATGGTACATAGGAAGCCTCTATGAGGTTCAAGCCCCACCACCATAGGCCATCTCAGTTCGTAATCCCCAATTCATCCGAACTATGGGGACTTTGATCCATGCCAAGGCATGGTATGTGGGAAGCCTCCACGAGGTTCAAGCCCCACCACCTTGGGCCATCTCCATGTGTAAGCCCCAATCCACCTGAACTACAGGGACTTCAATATGATCCACTCTAGATAGTGTTCTGATCAGTCCGATCCATCTCTGCTAGAAATTAAACTTGCGGAATACCCTGTGTTAAACATGGGAAGCTGAGGAAAACCTCAGATACATGCCTATGGCATACAATTCCCTGCATTTGATGTGGGATTCCTCGGGCTTCCACACCCTCAAGAAGCCCTATGATAAGGGATAGAGGACAGATATGCCAATCCCTGGTGTCAGGACACTCTAGTGATGCCCCAAGGCGACTACTCTCCTAACCGAAGGTTTATGCCCTGACCAGACCCTTTGGAAGGTCCACAAAGAAGCGGCGTAATTAACTGGTGTCCATGAAGATATGCCACCGGGAAGAGCTTCACAAACTACATCTTAAATCTATGAGGGAGACCCAAACTAGGTGACGAGCTCCAAAGAGGAATCCAATGAAGGAAGAACTGACATCCCATCATCCCATTTTGATCAAGGAGTAGACATCCCTAAATAAGGAGCGGATGTCACCCGCCTTTGGAAAGCGGGAATGTGGGGTAAACAAAAGTGCGTCCTCTGTATGACAGACACACACGTGCCCCGACGAAAGCATCGTAAATAGAAAAATAGTGAACCCAAAAATAAACTCCTATCCTCATCTTGGAGGCTATTAGTGTTTGGGATGGACATCAGTGGATAAACATGTAATCTAACCTCTTCATCCAGTACCAAGTCCCACCAAATAGTCCTGACATGAAACTCACCAGAAGTTGGGACTCTCCGGACATTGAGCATTTCGTTTTGCGATGTTGTCAGTGTGGATCCATATTGCTGACCACGAGAGACAAAATGATGCTATGGCACTGGTTGTCAATTCCTTTTTCTAGCAGTGTTAACGAGTTCATCTCCCTGCTTTTAGGAATCAAGTCGTTGTAGTCAGAGCTTGATCGCCTTCCCTTCGATGCAGGGGCATGGGAAATATCAACGAGGCTTCCCCACGTGGTTTTTCCTCTTCCACGATGGCCGTGATCACCACAAATGTCGGGTTCCCATGCCCCCTCTCCCCCTCAGAGATCATCCAGAAACAGGTAATCAATGAACTTGTACGCAGGTACAAGGAGGAGGGGGTTATCCCCACCAGGGAAATGGCCCGCCTATATCTTGAGGCAGTAGTACCTCACTGTCCACGCCGCCCTTGAGGGTCGTGCAGGGAGCCGCTGCTCCCCACCCTGACATTCAATCGCTTTGGTATCTTGTCCCCAGAGCACCTCGATAGCTACCTCCCCTATGCAAATAAAGTATGGGATATCAGTGTTGGCCTAGCCAGAGTTCCACTTCAAGGACTCCCAGCGAGGGCCCCCACCAGGCCGTGTCAGTGCCACCGCCTGGTTCCCCGAGTTGATGAGTAGGTAGTCCACATGACTTCACCACTGGCTCCAGTCCACCTGACCTAACGCTAGCGTCGGGAATGAGAAGAAGAAGATGCTCACTGTGGGGCGTCAATTTCAGCTACTAATGTGGCCCAAGACACCACTGGTTCATATTCTAAAATCCCTGCATACGTCGAGCAGGGGCTACTATACGTCTTACCTAGATCGAGGCCCCAACCACCCCACGAGCAGGTTTGGTCGACTCTCCCGGTCACCGACACAGGTGATGTCCACCGTAGACCAATCCGTAGTAGTTCCTCCAAGAACGGAGGCTCATTCCACACTACCACTATGGAAGGTGCGGGCCCACCTGCTTCCAACTTCAGCTTGGAGGTCTGCCACGTGCCACCTTCAACCCAGGCGAGGGTCTTCCCCATGATAGAAACACTATGTGTGGGGGTCCCTCCTATTCTCATTACACTGGGTGCAGGATCACTCCCCCTGCTGTGGACCGCGAGCATGGGTACACTGCATGTCCAGTCACTCTCCAACATGGAGGTCCTCCCCATGTCCCCGTGTTGATCGGAAAAGGTCCTCCTCACCCCAGCAATCAAAGGGGTGTAAGCCAACCCCACTTCACCAATTCCCAACACTGAGGTCATCCCCATGTCCCTTTCGACATTTGTCTCAGTTCTCGCTGAACCCCGGCTTCCTCGGGTGGAAACCCTCTCCATCCCAACATTAGTGTGGCCAGAGGATCCCATATCAGGAATCAGCCCTACCCTGAAAAACTATCCAGAGGTAGGAGAGCAGGTCTCCATCACCACAAGAGGAATCCTAGGGAAGGCTAGGCAGGAATCAGACCAGTCCACTTCTCAGACTCTAATGCGGAGTACGATTCAACACAGGAGCCATCCCCTCAGCCCTCTGAGACATGGGATGGGGTAGGAATGAGGCGCATAAGCCTTGTGATCCCAGAATACAAGATCCATAGGATCCCTACTTCCCTCCGAAGTAATATCCAGGAGGACAAGACCCTGGCATAATTCCAGGGGCCGACCACGCAGTTACCACCATCATCTCTAGAAGCACCCTATCCCTTGAAGCTATTTTGGGGGTCAATGACAGAAGAGTCAGGGCGTAAACCACCCCCGGAAGACACATCTTCTGTGTCAGGAACTCTGGTCACTGGTCCATCCTATCATGACATGGTAGCCAGGTCACTGAAATCCTCAGGGTACAACCCAAGATTTGGCGGCCAATCATCCCGCTCACCGAATTCTCCACCGGCCAGCCTGCCATCCCAGTGGCCCACCTTAGCGCCGCTGCCAGTTCTTCAGCCAACCTCAATTGATGAGTGGGGCAATCAAAGTCCAGAATATGAATATGAGCTGGGGAACTTCTGGACCATCCTCGCGGCAGGCCACTTCCCCGAGAAGTTTTTCCAGTCACAGGTTTAATTTTGGTATGCCAGAATCACTCATCCCAGAGGAGTTTGAATGTTTCCACAAGACCCTCTGGGCGACTCAGCTCCTTCTTCACCACTATCAGGTGACTTATCCCATGAGATAAGAGAACCTTGAAGACATCGGAAAACAATTCCTCCTGGTTGACCTGGCCACACTCCCTACGGTCTGACACCCTGAGTCACTTGGCCACCACAGGGCCCTCCAACAGCAATGCATTCAGAGTTTCGAAGTACTCTACAAAGTTATCGAGGAGGCTACCCCCACATGCAAGTCCGTGGATGGGGGCAGTATGCTGCACTCCTCTTCAGCCCTATCCGGCGACAGGCTGATTTTCTATGTGATAGTGAGGACATGACCCCAAGTAGAGTGGTGGTCAACATGACCGATCTGACGGGAGAGTTGAATGAGCTGGGACTTCTCAATGGGAGCATCCCCCCTGAGGACGTGCTGCCACTGGACCCATAAAAAAGGATTACTCACCAATAGAGGAACCTTCTAGGTCTCCCTCCACCTACCGAAGCATTGGTACTGATCTAGAATGTCAGTAAAGGCAAAGAGCATATTGGAGCTCTCAAGCACTCTGACTCATAGGACTCAGTGCAAAAGATGGAAGAGGACCCCATGAAGGCCACGCTATGCCAACAACTTGTCGAGCAGATGAAGTTGTTTGATGAAATTCTAGTTGAATGAATTGTAGAGCGGTGAACTGGCTATGGTGATCCTATACCGGGTTAGTAGGGGCAGGAACAACTACCCTCGATGAAATTCTCCCAGGAAACCCTGATCATGCCGCATTTGCTGACAGGGTGGAAGCCAGAGATCATGGAAAGAGGGCACGATATGTCTCACCAAACCCTCCCAAATGACGTGACCACCCAGGGAACCCCGCTCAGGCTCCTCCAGCTGCCCCAAGGGTCACTCCACCAGCCACTCCATGAGACGCTGAGTTTGTTTATTACATTGAAGATCCCGACAATGTGCTCGTGGTTAGTGATCCCCATCAGGATAGGGACCCTCATCCAGACGATCTAATGGCGACACTCATTGCCCACCTGGATGATTTGGAAACATGACAAGTGGCTATCCCACCTGATGGAAAGCCATACCCAGCATGGGTGGATGACATGTCGGCACCCCTGGGATTCATAAATCCCACTTTTTCCCCCTTTAATTGGACGGGGGACCCGCCGTAACACCTAGAACACTTCAACTCGAGGTTCGGGGCTATGATCGGGACCCCAGCGCAGTAATAGGCCGCCAAGCTCCGTTTATTTGTTCAGAAACTGGAGGGACCGACATTCGTTTGGTACAACCAGCTCCCTGTTGGATCTGTGACACGCTTGGAGGACCTTCATAGGAAGTTCCTTTACCAATTCAGCTCTACCACCCAGAAGATGAACATCACAGACCTCTTCAGGTGCAAAAAAATTCCCGATGAGCGAGTCGTATACTTCATTGCTCGGTGGAAGGGGCTTACATTCTCCCTTGACATGTCGCTGACTCAGGATCAATTATTGACGATGTTCGTGGGGAATGTCAAGATGGAACTAGTTCCCTCCCTAATCACTCAGAATTATCCCGAAGGGTTCCTAGACTTCTCAAATAAGGACCAGCACCTCGAGGAAGCCCTACAAAAGGCTAGCCAGGCATACTAGCTACCTCCTATAATCCCAGCAAGGAGAGCTTCCAGAGCTGAGCCTGCTACCATGGCCCAGATAGAGGCCCAGAGGCGGATAGAAATACCACTAGTGGAGCCAGCCCCATACCCTTGCAAAGGTCCCCACCACCGGCACAGTTTCCAGCCCAGCAGCACCCGCCCCAGAATCGGCAGGCGCCCCCGTACAACATGCCACCGTCACCAAGGCAAGATAATCAAAATTTTCCTCCCCGGCAGGCTCCTCCGGACCCCGTCAGGGTCAGGCTCCTAGATCCCCATTTCTGGACATAAGGAATCCGGTCTACTCATTCGATGAGGCTTAGGTCCCTAGTTACTTCTGTAGTGCCTTAGAGCAGGGAATTGTATGACTGCCTGAGTGCCGGAAGCCAGAAGAGGCACATCTCATCGATCAACCCAATTACTGCCCTTATCACAGGATCCTGGGGCACACCATCAAGAAATGATTTGTGTTAAAGGACTGTCTCCAAGACCACATTAACAAAAACATAGTTAGGTTGGGCCCAGCCCTAGAACAAGTGTCTGATGTCTTTGTGGGATCAGATAGCAATATCGATGGTGAAGGTGAGTGGCAGCAGGTTTCTAACCATGAGTCTATGAAGTATAGTGACTGGAAGGCATGCAAGATGGTTTCGCATGTCCATGGCATCATTCGTGCACAGCTGAATCAGCTGGAGCCTTAAGAATCTATGGCCCCCACTTCTGTTTCATCATTCTAGCCCTCCTCTTCCTAGAAGAGTAAGCATCGGCGATGCAAGAAGAAGAAACACACCCCACCAATGTCATCGTCTTCCTGCACTCTCGGAGATTTAATGCGCTCGGATATGGGCATCCTTCCCAGAATCCAAACAATAGTGTATGATTCATCAAGTGATAGTCAAGGGTACGCTACGGTTAACACCATCGAGTTGGTAAATCCTTATATGCATCCCGATGATGGGGAGCGCGAGACGAACCTCCCCAATGTCCTTAGCCGACGCTAACGTCGGTGGGACCACGATCATATGGGTCACCGGGGCACGTCAGTTGGCACCTCTAGCAAGGTCATGCACGGCGCTAAGACCAGACAATAGGTCCAACGTAGAATGCAGCACGCACAGCCTCTTCATCCGGTGTTGACAGGCTCGCCTCCACCACCATTTGTGCTACTAGATTAGGCAGATCCACTTCAGCCGTATCCCGACCAGCTTCACCCCGCTATAGGATGATCGCAGTCACCTGATCCTCATCCGATAGCTACCCTCCACGCTTCGAAAAGTGAGCAGCGGGATGTCCCCAGTACCAATCAGCCATCGGTCCAGCCGGCATGGTTCGCCATTCCTTCCACTGTAGAGTGGCCTCCTACAAGTATAATTTCATGCCTAGTGTGAAAGTATGATATTATGAAGCACCCCTCCATCATCCCAGCAAGGCTCTCCATCCTTGAATCCCTTCACCTGTCTCCAGATATGCATGAAGAACTCACCAAGGCTTTAAGGACCCCCCTTCAGTTTGAAATAGAGGTAGCAGCAGCAGAAGCCTTCCATGCTTAAGTAGTTGCGGATACCGAATGCCAGACCATCATCTCGTTTTCGGGAAGGTACGAAGGCTCCCCTATATAGGGGAACATCCGACCATTGTATATCACGGGCCAATTCAATGGCATGGAGGTTCTCCGTTATCTTGTTGACACTGGTTTTGGGATCAAACTTATCCCAATATGGAAACTGCGGAAGCTAGGGCTATTTGAAGATGACCTGACTCCCTCTAATTTGAGGATCCAAGGACATGACCAGACAGAGGAGACCCTGGTCAGCATGATCTGTCTGAAGACCCAGTTCGGTGGCCTAATTTCCAACACCGAGTTCATGGTTGTTTCCCAGAACACTGCGTACAATGCATTGATGGGTAGGGCATGGCTCCATCTCCATGTTGTGGTCCCCTCATCGTATCACCAATGCCTCAAGTACTCCTTTAATGGTCGATTAGGCATACTCCAAGGTGATGCGTCTCCTTTCGCCTCTTACAAAGCCCGCTACTTGGATGCTGATTATTACAAGAGCAAGGATAAACAAGTCTAGGAAAGCGAAGTTGAGCCCATCGCTGCTACGAATGTCACATAAAAGACATATTTTAAAGGTATTTTTCATTTAATTTACATCCTTTCTTTGTTTTGGGGGTTTCCCTAGGTTTTAGGGAGGAATAGATGAGTATTCATGAATTGGGCCAAACCGTGAGCCCAATTCCAGATTAAAAAATAAATTTTGTATCTTTTATAAATATTTCATTTTTCAACATTTTTCATCCATTCAAATTCCTACTTGACCTACCCTAACATATTAACACCACCAATGTAATTTGGAGCTTTTAGAAATCCATAACCAGGGGTTATTTGGGTTTTTATCTAAGGGATTGGGCCTGCCCGAAATCCCAATTCCTGTTTTAAAAATAAAATTTGATTTTATTATAACTTATTCAATATTTGGGCTTGTTCGGTGATTACAAGTCTCACCCAAGCCCACGTAACCCAGACACGCGTAGGAACTCTCTACCACCTCTTTGGAGCTCTTGAGAATCGTGATTTGGAGCCGATCTTCATAGGGTTCCTCA
Source organism: Viscum album (assembly GCA_963277665.1). Classification (NCBI taxonomy): domain Eukaryota; kingdom Viridiplantae; phylum Streptophyta; class Magnoliopsida; order Santalales; family Viscaceae; genus Viscum; species Viscum album. The sequence continues at coordinate 2,016,629,817 of OY728157.1, forward strand.
AATCGCCCAGATTTGAAGAGGTAAAGTATTTCTTTCATAACTATCTCAATTCTCAATATTTTTCCTCCATTCCAGTTCCTAAATGAGATAATACATCTTTTTCGAACGTAACATAAATTTTGGATCTTTTAAATTTCAGATACTAGAGTTTTGGAGTGATTACTTCAAGATACTTCAAGTAAATGAGCCCTTTTATTTCCTCTTTCAAATTACTTTGGGTTTAACTCATTGTTCTTAGGGTTTCTTTGGTTATAATTGAGTTTAATAATATCCAGAAACTAGGATTTCAAACCTAGGGTTTAACTTTGGGATTTCTTGGACAATTTGTGTGGTTTTAGGTTTGATCTATTTCTCTCTTGGTGCGGCGGGGGTGCGATTTGATTTTCGCACGGAGATTCAAGGGGTTTTGTTAATTTGGTAGGTGATTCCATTGTTTGTGCAATATTTGTGAATTAGATTGCTGTTTTCATAGTACCTTAATGTTTATTTCACTTTAATGTTACTGTAAAAATTGGTTTTAGTTGCATTTATAATGAAAATGAATTTTAAGTTCCAATTTTTGGTGAAATTGGGGGTTTTCATTCAAACCTTTTATTGGTTCATTTTGGGATGCCCCATAACTGAATTTTTGGTTCCATTAAAGGGTGTTGAACAGAAATTTTGTTTTAATAACTTACAAGTGTTAACATAGTTTGAAAATTGGATATCTTAAAGAGCTTTGGGTGCAAAATAATGTGATGTTTTGAGAGGTTGTTTTATTGGAAATAAAATTATTTTATTGTGTGTTTTAAAAGGTATAAAATGTGTATAGCTACTGTACAATTTGTTTGTGAACAGTAGTGATATTTTATATGAAAAAGGATGTGTGTTGTTTGCTGAAATTTTTTGAGCACAAAAAGGGGAAGCCTGGGTACCTAGGTGGGGCGGATTTGTACTAGTACGGCTAGTGGATCAGATGAGATTTGTCCCTATTCCACTTAGCATCTGGATAAGGACAACTCTAACTAAACTATTTGGATGATTATTGGGGACCACTAGGTTATGGGTATGTTCCCTACTAGTGGCTCATGCACGAGAACAGATTTTTCTATGGTTACTCTACACCGAGGTACGAGGTACATAGGGCCCGAGACAACCTAGTTCTTAGGGGTGTTCCCAATTTTGATGCTCATAGGATTTGTGGTATTTACCCTTGTTGTGGGTTGTTTTTGGCAGTAAATTACAGTAGCTCACATGTCTATTTAATGTGCTAACATTATGAAATTCTCGTATTGAAAACTTTTTTCATTTGAAAGTTGCATTTCTTTGAATTTTAACATTGTTTCACCTTGTGTATTAAAATTGCTTGTTTTCTTCACATTGTATTGCATGATATTTGGAATCATCTGGTGGTATCCTATTGGGATTAGGCTCACACCCTACTTACACCCATTTGGTGTAAGTAGAGCTGCTTATGCTTGACACAGGTAAAGGTAAGGCTAAGGGTGATGGCGGTTCGGGATGTTAGTCCCCATCGTTGGGGCGGAGTTGCGGGGATGGCTTGTGGGTGATGATCCCCTTGTCGTGTGGAGTCCATGGGGATGTCTTTATGTTTTCATTATTTGTTTTTAGACCACTTGTAGTGTCTTTAAACATATTTATTCAGATCTGGTTTTGTTATGAATTGTTTAGCATGAAAATTTCAGATTTTAATAATTTATTGTTTTTTTATGATTTATGCTTTCATACTCGGGTAAATCATTCCCAAACCGGATTTGTTTGATACCCGGGCACTTGTTCCAGCCCATGGGGATAGGGAATGCCCTTCGGGCCTTGCCACGGGCCAGGTTTGGTGCCGTTAATGGTGGTGACCAGATCCGGTTCGTGACAACGACCGACCCTTGGGAAGGTTTGAATGATTCCTATGTCTTCCTGATCCATTTGTTGGAGGCCACAACCCCCGATATGGGGCAATGTTTTTTCATTTCTGGGATGAGAGGGAATCCTGCTCCCAAATCTAGGCAATGTTTTGGAGCTTTTAGAAATCCATAACCAGGGGTTATTTGGGTTTTTATCTAAGGGATTGGGCCTGCCTGAAAGCCCAATTCCTGTTTTAAAAATAAAATTTGATTTTGTTATAACTTATTCAATATCTGGGATTTTTCGGTGATGCCAAGTCTCACCAAAGCCCACTTAACCAATACACGCGTCTGAACTCTCTCCCACCTCTTTGGAGCTCTGGAGAATCGCGATTTGGAGCCGATCTTCATAGGGTTCCTCAACTCGCCCAGATTTGAAGAGGTAAAGTATTTCTTTCATAACTCTCTCAATTATCAATATTTTCCCCCCATTCTAGTTCCTAAATGAGATAATACATCTTGTTTGAACGTACCCTAAATTTGGGATCTTTTAAATTTCAGATACTGGAGTTTTGGAGTGATTACTTCAAGATACTTCAAGTAAATGAGCCCTTTTATTTCCTCTTTCAAATTATTTTGGGTTTAACTCATTGTTCTTAGGGTTTCTTCGGTTATAATTGAGTTTACTAATGTACAGAAACTAGGATTTCGATCCTAGGGTTTAACTTTGGGCTTTCTTGGCCAATTTGTGTGGTTTTAGGTTTGATCTAGTTCTCTCTTGGTGCGGCGGGGGAGCGATTTTATTTTCGCAATGAGATTCAAGGGGTTTTGTTAATTTGGTAGGTGATTCCATTGTGTGTGCAATATTTGTGAATTAGCTTGCTGTTTTCATGGTACCTTAATGATTATTTCACTTGAATGTTATTGTAAAAATTGGTTTTAGTTGCATTTATAATGCAAATGAATTTTAAGTTCTATTTTTTTGGTGAAATTGGGGGTTTTTCATTCAAACCTTTTATTGGTTCATTTTGGGATGCCCCATAACTGAATTTTTGGTTTCCTTAAAGTGTTTTGAACATAAATTTTGTTTTAATAACTTAAAAGTATTAACATAGTTTGAAAATTGGATATCTTAAAGAGCTTTGGTTGCAAAATAATGTGATGTTTTGAGAGGTCGTTTTATTGGAAATAAAATTATTTTATTGTATGTTTTAAATGGTATAAAATGTGTGTAGCTACTGTACAATTTGTTTGTGACCAGTAGTGATATTTTATATGAAAAAGGATGTGTGTTGTTTGCTGAAATTGTTTGAGCACAAAAAGGGGATGCCCGGGTACCTAGGTGGGGCAGATTTGTACTAGTACGGCTAGTGGATCGGATGGGTTTTGTCCCTGTTCCACTTAGAATCTGGATAAAAACAACTCTAACTAAAATATTTGGATGATTATTGGGGACCACTAGGTTATGGGTATGTTCCCTACTAGTGGCGCGTGCATGAGAACGGATTTTTCTATGGTTACTCTACACCGAGGTATGAGGTACATAGGGCCCGAGACAACCTAGTGCTTATGGGTGTTCCCGATTTTGATGCTCATAGGATTTATGGTATTTACCCTTGTTGTGGGTTGTTTTCGGCAGTACATTACAGTATCTCACATGTCTATTTAATTTGATAACATTCTGAAATTCTCGGATTGAAAACTGTTTTCATTTGAAAGTTGCATTTCTTTGAAATTTAACACTGTTTCACCTTGTGTATTAAAATTTCTTGTTTTGTTCACATTGTATTGCATGCTCTTTGGAATCATCTGGTGGTATCCTATTAGGCTTAGGCTCACACCCTAATTACACCCCTTGGGTGTAAGTAGAGCTGCTTATGCTTGACTCAGGTAAAGGGAAGGCTAAGGGTGATGGCGGTTCGGGATGTTAGTCCCCATCGTTGGGGCGGAGTTGCGGGGATGGCTTGTGAGTGATGATCCCCTTGTCTTGTGGAGTCCATGGGGATGTCTTTATGTTGTCATTATTTGTTTTTAGAGCACTTGTAGTGTCTTTAAACATATGTATTCAGATCTGGTTTTGTTATGAATTGTTTAGCATGAAAATTTCAGATTTTAATAATTGATTGTTTTTTTATGATTTATGCTTTCATACTCGGGTAAATCATTACCAAACCAGATTTGTTTAATGCCCGGGCACTTGTGCCAGCCCGTGGGGATAGAGAACGCCCTTCGGGCCTTGCCACGGGCCGGGTTTGGTGCCATTAATAGTGGCGACCAGATCCGGTTCGTGACAAAATGGTATCAGAGCCAGGTTAATGTTTTTGGGTTATATTGTTATTTTGAGATGAGTTGGGATAGACAGGAGCTAGGACTGTCGGGGCTCGGAGAATTGGTTGTGTGTAGGGTGCCTGGCCCGCACCTCTCATGGCAGACCTTGAGTCACCAGAGGATGTTGGAATTTACTGATTGACTTCACTTCCAGGTGAGACGTGTGGGTTGCAGACCACATGTGGACATCAGGCAGATGTGGAGTAGTTGTTTCTTTTATTACAAGAATGTTTTTAGTTTGTTTATATTTGATTACAATTTTCAGAATTTTGGTATTGACTATTATTTTGTGACTGTTGCATTTTGTAGCAACATGCCTCCCCGGAAAGCTCTCACACACCCACAGGAGGAAGCTGGAGAGAGTTCTCCCACGCCGATTGATCAGAGGCTCGTGGAGGCTGTTGTTTGGGCTATCCAAGATTTGGGATAGGGACCAGCTCATGCTCCTGTTCCTGTTAGGGAAGAGGAGACAGGTCCTAGAAAAGATAAAGCACAAGAGTTTCTGAAAAACAAGCCTCCTGCCTTCTGAGGTAGCACAAAACCCCAGTAAGCAGAAGAATGGCTCGAGAAGATCGAGCGTATGTTTGAGTTCCTGGAAACACCCGAGGAGCTCAGGGTGAAGTGTGCCTCCTTCCTGTTGGAGGGTCCCAGTCTTAAATGGTGGGAGTCAGTGCTTCAGGCTGGTAAGAATGATCAGATGCGCTGGGGAGATTTCAAGGCTGTCTTCAAAGAACAGTATTTCCCCGAGGTTATAGCTTATGCCAGGTCTAGAGAGTTCATGGAACTTGTTCAGGGGAATCTATCTGTGATGGAGTATGCCAACCGTTTTGCTAAGTTGGTTCGGTATGCTCCAAAAATTGTCTCTAATGAGCAAGCGAAGGCCCAGAGGTTTGAGAAAGTCTTGCGACCAGAGATATACTCCCAGGTGTTCTTATTTAAGTTGAGGACCTATGCTGAGGTTGTTGATCGGGCGTGCATGGTGGAGATTGATAGGAAAGGCAGGGCTGGTTTCTATGGTTCAGTATCAGCAGTGGGCAGTGGCAGCTCCTCAGATAAGAAAAGGAAGCGGGAGGATCATGTGAAGAAAAGAGGGGGCCGTTCAGGCCACTCTTCTAGGCAGTTTTCTTCTGCGGCTTCTGATGCGAGATCGGTCGTGTGCCACCAATGTGGGAGGCCTGGGCATATCTGACCAGCATGTCCTCTTCCTCCGAAGCCTTGTTACCAGTGTGGAGGTATAGGGTATTTGCAGCGCTTCTGTGGTGTGGCACATCCACTCCCAAGTGGGGCAGGGTCAGTGGCTTCAAGGGGAGTGCCAGCACAGTCCGAGCCGTCAAGGACTGGGGGATCTCGATTTGGTGGTCGTGGTGGTAGGGATGGATCATCTTCTGGGTAGAGCCAGTTCAGGGCACAACCACAGACTATCGGTCGTCCTCAGGTAGATACTGGACATCTCCATGCAGTGGATCAGTCACCAGCAGGATCAGAGGCAGGACTGTCGACAGTTCAAGGTACCGTTCTGATCACATCTTCTATAGCTACTTCTCTTTTTGATACTGGTGCCTCTATTTCATTCATTTCTGGACATTTTGTGGACATGGTGAATTTTCCAACTGAGTTGATGTCTTTTGCGATGGAGTTGGTGACACCATTGGGAAAGAAGAAGGAGTAGGGCCTCAGGTGCTCCTCGTGTGCACTTTCTGTCTCAGGGGTCGAGATGGAGTGGGACCTCTTGGTCTTAGATATGGACCTTTTTGATGTTATACTTGGGATGGATTTTCTAGTACACTTCCAGTCACACATCGATTGCTACAGACGGCGTGTGAGTTTCATAGCACCTGATGGGAGTCATCAGGTTTTTCATGGAGAATGGGATCCACGATCAAGTCGCGCAGGGCCTCCACTCCCAGATATGGGAAGTGTTATCTTCCAGTTATCTTCACTTGTGCTAGAGGATGGTCTTTCCCCTGAAGGTGCACTACCTCGTGTAGTGGATGAGTTTCCGAGGTATTCCCAGATGATTTTTCAGGGTTTCCCCCAGAGCGGGATGTGGAGTTTTCGATTGATCTGGCGCCTGGAACACAGCCGATATCTCTTCCCTCTTATCGCATGGCCCCCACCGAGTTGAGGGAATTAAAGATACAGCTGGATGACTTAGAATCCAAAGGATTCATTCACCCGAGCGTCTCTCCTTGGGCCGCTCCTGTGTTGTTTGCAAAAAAGGCTGATGGATCCCTCCGGTTGTGCATTGACTACCGGGAGCTGAATAGGGTAACAATTAAAAACAAATACCCTTTGCCCAGAATAGATGATTTGTTTAATCAGTTGAAGGGGTAAAAGTGGTTCTCAAATATAGACCTGCGTTCAGTTATCATCAACTCAGGGTGAAGGAGTCAGATATCCCTAAGACAGCCTTCCGAAGCAGGTACAACCACTTTGAGTATTTGGTCATGCCCTTCGGATTGACCAATGCTCCAGCGGTATTTATGGAACTTATGAATAGGGTGTTCCATCAGTATCTCGATTCATTTGTTGTGGTGTTCGTGGATGACATTCTGGTATACTCTTGCTCTGAGGAGGAACACGAACATCACTTGAGGATCGTTTTGGGTATATTACGAGACCACCGCCTCTATGAAAAGTTGTCAAAGTGCACTTTCTGGATCAGAGAGGTGAAATTTCTGGGGCATATGATCTCAAAGCATGGGGTTTCAGTGGACCCTGAGAAAATTAGTGCAGTCATGTCGTGGGAGAAACTGAAGAATGTGTTCGAGATCAGGAGTTTTCTTGGCTTGGCTGGTTATTATAGGCTATTCATTCGGGATTTCTCTCAGCTTGCTTCACCGATGACTTCCCTCACCCGGAAAGGGGTGAAGTTTGTATGGGGTCCAGAATGTCAGGCATCGTTTGAGGAGCTGAAGAGGTGGTTGACTACCGCCCCCGTGCTGATTTTTCCAGAGGTTGGAAAGGGATATGTGTTCTATTGTGATGCTTCATGTATGGGTCTTGGGTGCGTGCTTATGCATGATGATCATGTGGTCGCGTATGGATCTCGCCAACTTAGACCACATGAAAAGAACTACCCAACCCATGACTTGGAGTTGGAAACGGTGATGCATGCTCTGAAGAATTGGCGTCACTACCTCTTTGGGGAGAAGTTTGTGGTATAATCTGATCACAAAAGCTTGGATTATATCTTCTCATAGAAGGACCTCAACTTGAGGCAACGTCGCTGGATTGAGTACTTGCAGGGGTTTGACTTTGACATTGTCTATACCCCAGGCAAGGGTAATGTAGTGGCCGACGCTTTGAGCAGAAGTGTTCCAGTGTAGGATTTGAGGAAGTCTAGTGATGAGTGGGAATTTATGGGTCTCTTTTCCCAGATGCATGTGGAGACCAGGGAATACAGTGGAGGGGCATTCTTGGAAAGCGTCCAGTTGACTCCTTCTCTATTGGAGTTGATTCAGCAGGAACAGCCCAGTGATGATCTTTGTCAGCGGTCTAAGCAGTTCCTTCATGGTGGGGAGACATCCTCTGATTGGTCGTCGTCTCCCGAGGGCATCTTGTGCTTCAAGGGCCGTTCAGTAGTGCCATTATCTCTACAGAAGTTGGTGATGAAAGATAGCCACCAGTCTCAGTGTTCTGTCCATCCGGGTTCCACTAAGATGTATTATGATGTTCGTCGGCAGTTTTGGTGGCCTGGTATGAGACAGGACATAGTAGAATTTGTTTCGAGATGCTACACATGTCAGCAGGTGAAAGGAGAGCACCAAAGGCCATCCGGTTTTCTCCAACCACTACCCATTCCTACCTGGAAGTGGGAAGAGGTTGCCATGGACTTCATTGTTGGCTTACCTCATACACCTCGGGGTAAGAATGCTATTTGGGTGGTGATTGATCGTCTGACCAAATCAGCCCACTTCATTCCGATAAAAGATACAACTAAAGTAGATGAGTTGGGCCATTTGTATCTTCAGGAAGTGGTGAGACTCCATGGTGTACCATCAGCTGTTGTCTCAGATAGAGACCCCCGCTTCACTTCTCGATTTTGGGAATGCCTTCAGATGGCCTTGGGGTCTCAGATTAAGATGAGCACGACATACCAACCACAGATGGATGGTCAGACAGAGTGGGCGAATCAAATATTGGAGGACATGCTTCGTGAATGTGTTCTGGACTTTGGAGGTTCTTGGGATAGCCATTTGGGATTGGTAGAGTTTTCTTATAATAATAATTACCAATCTACGATTCGAATGGCCCCTTTTGAGGTGCTCTATGGTCGGCCTTGTCGGTCCCCCCTATGTTGGGCTGAGGTAGGAGAGACTTCACTGCTGGGGCCGAGCCTTGTGCAAGAGACTTCTGAGAAGGTCAAGTTGATCAAGCAGCGCTTATTGACAGCTCAGAGTCATCATAAATCTTATGCTGACCGGAGGCGTTGAGACCTAGAGTTTTCTGTGGGTGATAGGGTATTCTTAAAAGTGGCCCCTCGTTTGGGCCATCGTCGATTGGGGAAGCAAGGTAAGCTGATGCCACGGTATGTCGAACCCTTTGAGATCACTGAGCGTATTGGAAAGGTGGCATACAGGCTGGCCTTACCTTCTCAGTTGACGTCTATCCATGATGTCTTCCACGTCTCTCAGTTGAAGAAATACAATCTGGATCCATCCCATGTCTTGAGTTGGGAAGAACTAGAGATAGAGCCTGACTTTTCTATCGTTGAGAGGCCGGTGAAAATAGTGGACTCCCAGGAGAAGATACTTCGAGGAAATTCTATTCCTTTAGTCCGGGTTTTATGGCAGCATGGGAATGATACACATGAGACATGGGAGCGAAAGTCATGGGTCGAGGAAGAGTACCCATTCTTGTTTTCCAACCGAGATTCATGTTGACTTTACGGGGTGGAAAGTCCTTCATGGTGGGGAGAATTGTCACATACAAAACATATTTTAAAATTATTTTTCATTTAATTTACATCCTTTCTTTGTTTTGGGGGTTTCCCTAGGTTTTAGGGAGGAATAGATGAGTATTCATGAATTGGGCCAAACCGTGAGCCCAATTTCTGATTAAAAAATAAATTTTGTATCTTTTATAACTATTTCATTTTTTAACATTTTTCATCCATTCAAATTCCTACTTGACCTCCCCTAACCTATTAACACCACAAATGTAATTTGGAGCTTTTAGAAATCCATAACCAGGGGTTATTTGGGTTTTTATCTAAGGGATTGGGCCTGCCCGAAAGCCCAATTCCTGTTTTAAAAATAAAATTTGATTTTATTATAACTTATTCAATATTTGGGCTTGTTCGGTGATTCCAAGTCTCACCCAAGACCACGTAACCCAGACACGCGTAGGAACTCTCTACCACTTCTTTGGAGCTCTGGAGAATCGTGATTTGGAGCCGATCTTCATAGGGTTCCTCAAATCGCCCAGATTTGAAGAGGTAAAGTATTTCTTTCATAACTATCTCAATTATCAATATTTTTCCTCCATTCCAGCTCCTAAATGAGATATTACATCTTGTTCGAACGTAACATAAATTTTGGATCTTTTAAATTTCAGATACTAGAGTTTTGGAGTGATTACTTCAAGATACTTCAAGTAAATGAGCCCTTTTATTTCCTCTTTCAAATTACTTTGGGTTTAACTCATTGTTCTTAGGGTTTCTTTGGTTATAATTGAGTTTACTAATATCCAGAAACTAGGATTTCAAACCTAGGGTTTAACTTTGGGATTTATTGGACAATTTGTGTGGTTTTAGGTTTGATCTATTTCTCTCTTGGTGCGGCGGGGGTGCGATTTGATTTTCGCACGGAGATTCAAGGGGTTTTGTTAATTTGGTAGGTGATTCCATTGTTTGTGCAATATTTGTGAATTAGCTTTCTGTTTTCATAGTAACTTAATGTTTATTTCACTTTAATGTTACTGTAAAAATTGGTTTTAGTTTCATTTATAATGAAAATGAATTTTAAGTTCCAATTTTTGGTGAAATTGGGGGTTTTTCATTCAAACCTTTTATTGGTTCATTTTGGGATGCCCCATAACTGAATTTTTGGTTCCATTAAAAGGTGTTGAACAGAAATTTTGTTTTAATAACTTACAAGTGTTAACATAGTTTGAAAATTGGATATCTTAAAGAGCTTTGGGTGCAAAATAATGTAATGTTTTGAGAGGTTGTTTTATTGGAAATAAAATTATTTTATTGTGTGTTTTAAAAGGTATAAAATGTGTATAGCTACTGTACAATTTGTTTGTGAACATTAGTGATATTTTATAGGAAAAAGTATGTGTGTTGTTTGCTGAAATTTTTTGAGCACAAAAAGGGGAAGCCTGGGTACCTAGGTGGGGCGGATTTGTACTAGTACGGCAAGTGGATCAGATGGGTTTTGTCCCTATTCCACTTAGCATCTGGATAAGGACAACTCTAACTAAACTATTTGGATGATTATTGGGGACCACTAGGTTATGGGTATGTTCCCTACTAGTGGATCATGCACGAGAAAAGATTTTTCTATGGTTACTCTACACCGAGGTACGAGGTACATAGGGCCCGAGACAACCTAGTTCTTAGGGGTGTTCTCAATTTTGATGCTCATAGGATTTGTGGTATTTACCCATGTTGTGGGTTGTTTTTGGCAGTACATTACAGTAGCTCACATGTCTATTTAATGTGCTAACATTATGAAATTCTCGGATTGAAAACTTTTTTCATTTGAAAGTTGCATTTCTTTGAATTTTAACACTGTTTCACCTTGTGTATTAAAATTGCTTGTTTTGTTCACATTGTATTGTATGATCATTGGAATCATCTGGTGGTATCATATTGGGATTAGGCTCACACCCTACTTACACCCATTTGGTGTAAGTAGAGCTGCTTATGCTTGACACAAGTAAAGGTAAGGCTAAGGGTGATGGCGGTTCGGGATGTTAGTCCCCATCGTTGGGGCGGAGTTGCAGGGATGGCTTGTGGGTGATGATCCCCTTGTCGTGTGGAGTCCATGGGGATGTCTTTATGTTGTCATTATTTGTTTTTAGACCACTTGTAGTGTCTTTAAACATATTTATTCAGATCTGGTTTTGTTATGAATTGTTTAGCATGAAAATTTCAGATTTTAATAATTTATTGTTTTTTTATGATTTATGCTTTCATACTCGGGTAAATCATTCCCAAACCGGATTTGTTTGATACCCGGGCACTTGTGCCAGCCCGTGGGGATAGGGAATGCCCTTCGGGCCTTGCCACAGGCCAGGTTTGGTGCCGTTAATGGTGGCGACCAGATCCGGTTCGTGACAATGACCGACCCTTGGGAAGGTTTGAATGATTCCTATGTCTTCCTGATCCATTTGTTGGAGGCCACAACCCCCGATATGGGGCAATGTTTTGTCGTTTCTGGGATGAGAGGGAATCCTGCTCCCAAATCTAGGCTGTGTCAGAAGATCACTTCATATTCTTATACGAACCAGGCTCTAGTGATCCCAGAGCCTACCACTTCCATCAGGTATCGGGACATCCGAATCATGGCTACGATAGTATGCCATACTTTTCTATTTTGTCGGGCTTTAATAAGTTAGCTCCAACCGACATGACACTACTGCTTTGATATTATAAAGCATTTCCCCTTATGCCGAAGACCAGATGTGATCGGCTCGACAGGCTTCATATCCATGGTCTCAGCAGCGCCGGAGTGCCCCGATGCAATGGTCACGGCCGCACAAGCTGGTATCAGCCTCCCATCAGGGTTCAGTTGCTCAGAACCAGCTTCTCCTGCGTAAGATCCCTCCGTAAGTGGAAAAGAAGATATAGAGGACACTCCCCATGCCTTTGAGGAAGGAGTCTCATCCATGATCAATGAACTGGTACAAGTTGGACTTGGTGGAGAGTCAGACCCAAGACCCACGATGATAAGTGCTGCCATGACCCTTGAGGAGCAACAGCGGTACACAGACTTCCTCAAACAGCATCGTGACGTGTTCTCCTAGAGCTATGATGAGATGCCAGGACAAGATCCTCAGGTATCCATCCACCATCTTGGTCTCCTGAAAAACCATCGTGGGTTCAAGCATCCTCCTAGAAAGATACACCCTTCTCATGATGCCATGGTCGAGACCGAAGTTGACAAGCTCATCAGGGCCAACTTCATCAAGGAGGTCCAGTACCCCATATGGTTAGCCAACATAGTGCTAGTTAGAAAGAAGAACGGGCATATCAGAGTCTGTATCGACTTCCGATATCTCAACCATCACTGTCTAAAAGATGATTTTCCCCTTCTGGTGACAAAATTGTTGATCGATGATACGACCGGGTCCCAAGCCCTCTCCTTCATGGATGACTACTCTAGATATAATCAGATCTGGATGGCCCTCAAGGATGAAGAGTCTACCTCTTTAAGAGTGCCTCAAGTTACTTTATATTACTGGGTTATGCCCTTCGGCTTAAAGAATGCAGGTTCCACCTATCAGCGGGTTATGCATCAAATATTCAAGCCAATCCTGGGAACTTTGGTGGAATGCTATGTGGATGACTTAGTAGTCAAATCTCTCCAGTGCCAGGACCATCTCAAGGACCTTGAGAAAGTGTTTGGATTCCTCGGATCCCGCCACCTGAAGATAAACCCGTTGAAGTGTGCCTTCGGGGTCACCTCTAAGAAGTTTCTTGGCTTTGTTGTCCGACACCGAGGCATTGAGATTGATCCAGATAATATCAAGGCAATCATCCAGATGCCTCCCCTGAGTAATATTCGGGAGCTCTGAGGTCTCTAAGGCCACATAGCCTATATATGCTGATTCATTGCGAATATGGCTAGCAAGTGTAAGCCATTTTCTCACCTCATGAAGAAGGGAACTGCTTATGAGTGGGATGAATATTACTAGACCACCTTTGAAGAAATCAAGCAATATTTTCTCTAGCCTTTGGTCTTGATTCCACCCATCTCTGGGAAGCTAATGATCCGTTATGTCACCGCCCTGGAACGGTCCCTCGGTGCCCTTATCTCCCAAAAGAAGAATGGGGGGATGGAGAATAACCTCTACTACCTCAACTGCATGCTCCTCGATACAGAGAACAGATACTCCCCCATCGAGAAGAGCTGCCTTGTGCTCGTATTTGCTGTGCAGAAACAACGACATTACCTGCAGCACCATGAGGTACAATTGGTCTTTCGAGTAGACCCGCTTAATTACATTCTGAATCACCCAATGTTAATTGTCCAACTAGCGTGGTGGGCGGTGATCCTCTAGTAGTTTGACATTAGGTTAATTACCCCGAAGGCTATTAAGGGGAAGGCATTGGTAGACTTCCTAGCTGCCCATCCAACCTCTGTGGACCAGTCCCTAGACTTGGATTTTCCTGACGAGGCAATCCTCTCAGTCGATCATGTCGTATCATGTTGGAAGATGTACTTTTATGGTGCCTCCTAGAGCCCCACCGATAGGAGGATCAATGATCCTAGGATTAACAGACTAGACCTGGGTGTCATCTTCATCACCCCAGTGCAATCCATTCTTTTATACTCATTCCTGTTGTTAGAAGTCTGCACCAACAACGAGGCAGAGTATCAGGCCCGCATCACGGGTCTCGAGCTGGCCCTTGAGATCGATGTGCCCCATTTTCATGTGAAAAGGGATTTCGAGCTGGTCATCAAGCAGGTCAATGACAACTATGTTGTCAGGAAGCCAGAGCTTGTACCATTGTTAGAATGCACTCTATGGCTAATGGCCCATTTCCCTTCTTGGCCAGAGGTTATCCATGTCCCTCGGTCACAGAATGGTCAAGCAGATGCTTTGTCCAGCCTGGTTGCATCACTTGCGGAGCCCGAGTAGGATGATCTGATTTTCCACGTGGTGCACCAGAGAGTCATTGCTCCCATCACCCCAGAGGATGACGACTACCTGCAGGTAAACCATCTTACAATCGGTGCCTCTACATCAGGAACCCCAAGTTCCTCAGATGTGGTGATCAAAGTAATTGCCAATTGGAGTACACCCTTGGTCTAATACCACAGACACGGTAATCTCCTGTCAGACCGAGCCGAGCGCGAGTGAATCCGACACTGCATGCTGTAGTTTACCCTTCAGAGTGGTCCCTACCTTGATCGTATCCTCTATAAATGTGGATTTTATGGTGTTCTCCTCCATTGCCTTCAAGGGGTTGAGATTCCATAGGTCATGCAAGAGGTTCACACTAGTTCCTATGGTGTCCATCAGGGCAGGCCAAAGCTGTCCCAGCAGATTCAAAGACTAGGATATTTTTGGCCCTCCATGATCCACGACTGCATCGAGTTCACGAATAGGTGACATGCATGCCAAGTTCATGCTTACTTTGTGCATCGGCCACCAGAGCCTCTCTATAATACCAAGTACTGTTGGAACTTTTCATCCTGGGGGTTAGATGTCGTGGGACCATACCCACTGGCAACAACTCACCAATGCCGACTAATTATGACCACTATGGATTTCTTTTCCAAGTGGGCAGAGGAAATTCCACTCAAGGAATTCAAGGCCCGTTCTATCGTCAACTTCGTGAGTTCCAATGTCATCTATCGATTTGGGGTACCTCACACTATCCTCATCGATAACAACACCAACTTCCGAGCAACTGATCTGAAAAAATTTTATTCCAAGTACAACATTCTCTCCAACCATACCTCTCGCTATCACGTACAAGGAAATGGCCAGATTGCGGCATTCAATAAAACCCTCTCTAACATTCTCCAGAAAATGGTTGGTCAGAACAAGAAGAGTTGACCAGATAAGCTCCCCAACGCCCTCTGGGCTTATCGGACGATGACTCATAATCCCACCCAGGTGACCTCATATTCCCTAGTGTATGGAACAAAGTCCGTACTACCCATCAATATTAAATTGCCCTCATTGGGCATAGTGGTCTATGACCAGAAAGCACCAGATAGAGTGGCTAAAATCTATCTAGCATAATTGGAAGTGATGGATGATAATAGGCTTTGTGCCTTGGACAACCTAGAAAGGCATCAGATCAGGATGGCTCGAGATTTCAAAAACAAGGTTCACCTCCACTCTTTCCTACAAGGTGAATTGGTATTAGCCCTCAGAGCGCCAATGATCCCTGATAGGAAACCACCCATGTTGGAGCCCAAATGGTAAGGGCCTTTCATTTTTCATAAGGTTTACCCCAATGGTGCATACTCCTTGGTAACAATGAATGGTGAGCGTATAACTCCTCATACCAATGCCAAGTTCCTCAAGAAATAATTTTCCTAACCACATTCTGTCCTCCATGACCATAAACTGGATTGTGGTCCTGCACCACCTTAAACTGCATTTGGTCGTACATTTGGGCCCCTGCAGTCCCACATGACCTAAAACTGCACGCTTGTCTTTCATGACGTTAAACAGCAAGCTAGTCAGGCATTCCTGACTGAGGACTAGCCTCAGGCCCCTTGGCCTTCTTGTACTCTAGCCCTAGTTCTTCCCAGAGTGTATAGTGTGGTGTGGGATTATACCCTCGTTCATGTCAGGTTGTTCATCATGCCGTACACCCCCCTTTACTAGGGTATCTTACCCCTGGGCACCACTTTCTAGAACTACGTGTGGCTTGATTCCCATCCTTATGGGATATGTAGGACTGGCTGAACATCTAGATTTGTAGTCCGGCCCATCTCTTAAGAGATCTCCCTGATCTCCCAGTCACCTAGGCCCCTTGGCATGTCCCTCCCCACGAGGGGGATATATAGGTGTGGTACATGGTTTTTGGCGCCATTCCCCCCTTCTCTCGGGAATCCTTCATCTCTTGGATGTCTGCGAATTGAGTCCCTTGACCTGTTACAGTGATCCACCAATATGTTCAGAGTACTCTGGTCTAGCACCAGGAGTGTCAGATTCAGATTAGTCAAGTTCCTTCACTTTTCAAGCTTCATGTCTTCCTTCATTTGGGCCCCCGTTATCTCTCACACCTGAAGGGACCCCCAAATACATCATGGATACCACGCCTAAGTGCTCTCCTACCATTACGAGCCAACACCCCTGAGGGTTTCAGACAAAAAATTGATACAAATCCCGTGTTGCGAACATGGTCAGCGGTCGATTCTCATTTTTTTCTCCCTGTTTCAGGCTAACGCGACGAGATGTTGTATTGAAAACATGGTCAGTAGTAATCTTCCACCGTCACACCAGCCCCTTTAGGCCGTGAATGTTGGTTGCATGATTCACATTATCTTCCACCCCATCATGTCCAGGTGGAATCTTGACAGTCTTGGCACTGTCCCTCAGTGCACCTTCGCATGTCAGGGGGACAAAGCTGCAATACAACGTCTCTCGAGGCTCCGGCGATCCGAGTGCTAAGACAACAGGCTGGGATCTTCATTAATGGCTATGTACAGATCGATCCTCATCCCCATGGGATACATGGGATCACTCGAACAACATTCTTCTACGTCCAACTCAGCTGGGAGCTAGTATCTCCTACCCCTTATCCTCGGAACCTCATTGGCCTCCTGGCCTGAGACTCTTCTCCCAGAATCACGTACAGTGATGACGCGGACCTCGCCCACATTCATGTTGGGTAGGTTTTATTGCATCATGAGCATTCCCAAGGTCCAATCCATATGAACTTAAACTGTGCTGTTTGGTCCTACAACATGACCATAAACTGTGATGATATCGTTCCGGTCGCACGACGAAAAACGAAACTGCATTGTGATGACCTCATCATAGAGGAAATCACATTGGGTATCAGTCATTTACCATAACATTTGTCAATGCTCGTATATGGATTGGTTATTTTGGCGATGCCAGGAACTTCTACCCTAGGCTGGTCGCTTCAAAAAAGAAAAACCATTCACCTTAAAGGACAAACAAGATACATCAAATGCCACTTCTTTTGGTGCGAGGGCTAGACCCACACACCCCTTTCATCCTTTGCATAGGTACCTTACCATGCCGTGCCACCCTATGAGAACTATGTATGGCTTAATTATCATCCTCATGAGATACATAGGAGCGCCCGAGCACTTCCCTGCGGGCCCAGCCTAACATTCATGTTTGGTACCTTGACCGGAACGCTTCCTCAGGGAACACATGGTAAGTAGGGATTATATCCTCATTCATTCCAGGTTTTGTAACCACCTTGCCATGTGTCTCCTGCTCTCCTTACCCATCCTTGGTCCGAGTTCTAAGACCTTAAACTAAGATCCTTTCTAGAACTACGTGTAGCTTGATTCCCATCCTTATGGGATATGTAGGAACTCTCAGACATTTCATCTCGGGTCCAGCCCTGGGAATCACAAGTCTATCCCCCCTCACTGGCGTCCCCTTGGCCTGACTTCTTGGGGAATTGTGTGACTACATCATTTTCCTCGAATTAGTTCAGGATTCCCCATAATGATATTGGTAAGAGACAGTTCCCCCACCAAAGAGGTTTTGTCTAAAATAAGGGATGATCCATGATCAGATTGATGCGTCCGCCTAATGTGCTTCCACCATGATGGTGTAATCTTGGGAGTGTTGGATTCTATATGAAAAAACCACCACTTCACTTTCCATGATTTGTGTGCCCCTTTATTCAGATCCTCATCCTATTTCACATTTTAAGTGACCCTCTAATAGTATGGATGCTCAACCTATGGTCCGCCTACTATCCTAGGCCAACATTCCAAAAGACTGATAACATTTGAGGGGACCCCCTAACAGTACGTATGCTCGACCTATGGTCCGCCTGCTATCCTAGGCCAACATTCTGGAAGACTGGTCGATGATATTTAAGTTAGGCCCCGTGTTGCAAACATGGCCAGCGGTCGACCCTCATTTTCATCCCCATCTCAGGCTAATGCAATAAGGATACTATGTTTCAAACACGGTCAATAGTTTTCCTTCATTGCCACGCCCCTCCCATGGTGTTCTGAATTTGGGCAACGTGATTCACATTTTTCATTACCCTATGTTTGGACTAATTCCAATGCCCCTGGAATCGCCCCACTCGTGTGCTAGAGCACATTGAAAAGTTGATACATCGATTGGTCTGAGGTCCTCCTCCTTTGGATGGGCCTCCCTCTTCTCCTCAGAAATCCGGGTTCGAATTTCGAATTCTTGAAGCTTGGGTGATGCTCCCACTATAAAACGAAGTGATAACATGAGCCTCCTTTGCTTCTCACAGGCCACATGAGCATAGGGATGGATGTTTATTTATTTCGGGATTATGGTTGAGTCTGTTAATAAAAGAGGCAAGTAAATTTGTCTATACATACAGTTCAAAGGAACAGAAAGAAGTAAGGTTGGACAAGTTTATGGTTTGGCCAAAACAGGGCCCCTAAGGGTCATATTCTTAGATAGATCTCTCCAATGTCGCCAACTTTTCACTGGTGGCCTCCAAGATGGCCTCCCATCCCCTAAGGACCCTTTCTTCATCAGTGGCCGCGGAGTACAACTCGCTGACCCTGGCTCGTGCCTATTCATCTTGAAGCTCGGTTATATGACGAATCGCTTCTTTGAGTTGATCTTGAGCATCCACCAACTATGACCTAAACTGCTCCACGAGCTCATAATAGTTTTCAATGAATAACTCCTGCTCTTTCGCCTATTCCTTGAGGCGTCAAACCTCCTGCTTCGACCTCAGAAATGCTCGGGTACTCCCTGACTCCTCACGGCACCAGATGACGTCGGCGTTCTGACTACTCTCACACATATTCTCGACCATGTACTCACAGAAAGTTAGGTAAAGATGTTGAGCATCTGCCCCTCCAGCACATAGGAAGTGAAACTATGTGTGGAGTGACCCCATCCACTTCAGCCATTCCATCTGGGGCTGATTGAGGAAACACCAGATGCACTTCCATCCCTTGTGTCGCATCATCCGACTCTCCTTAGCCACTTCCGAATCTGAATTGTCAATTCCTTTGAGATCAGTGAGCTGATAGATAGGGAAAATAGCCAAATGGGCAGTAGAAAGGTCTTCCTTTGAGATTCCTTTGAGGGGAATAGGATCCATCAACATCTGGATGACCTTCCTCTCTCCCCTCGGTCCGGGTGATGCCCATGTTGATTTTCGGCCCTGCCCCGACGGTAGCCCCACTGATGTCCGCCACTCCCTATTCACCAATTTCCAGATCCAACTAAGTTTTGGAGGCATGTTCTAGATGGGGTGACATGTTTTCCATTGGCACACTCACGGATGGTCCGGGCTTAGCATCCCGAAGAGCCTCCAGCTCCGTGATCACTGTACAGATAAGGAGCACCCCGATCAGTTGAGTCCTCCAACAGTGAGTACCGATATCAAAGTAAGGAACTTACAAGAACCCAAGGAATCAACATCTAGTGCTCTGGATACTACAGGAGCTGTCATGGTGGGGGATCCGTCAGCACTTGTCAGCTCGTTAACGAGCGTCGGTGCCCCACCTTTCCCTATTGACGCTTCCTCCCCTCCTTCGGTCGAAGACGCGTGATCATCATTGATGTGTCCCAGAGTAAGATAATGAAGGTGGGATAAGGATTTCAAAGGAAAGATAATACATGAGGAGATAATGGTAAAATCATACCTCTAGTATCTTGGTTACATCCATATCAGAGCCGACAATCTCACCACTTTCCCAGAGACTCCCTTACTGGGACTCCCCCTGCGACCCTTCACCTTCGAGCCCCCCTTATCCTTCTCTTTCTACTTCACCTTCCCCTTCTCCTTATGCCTCCTCTCCTGTTTTTTCACCCTCTGACTCCTCATCGCTATAATCTTCCCCCGGCTGCATCCTTTCAGGATCATGCTCCTAGCCGTGCATCACTTTCACCAAGAGAGGTGGCTCCACACACCGACCCCGTTGGCATGCGTACATGTCCATGGACGTTAGATATGCATTCCATCAAAGGAAGTTCACTTTGTTAGTGACCCAGAAAAGCCCGACTTCTAGTAGCTGGATCCCGTCCCACACTATCTTCTGCTAGAGGACATCAGTACTCATTGACTGCCGCAAGGTTATCCAAACTGACCATAGTGCAGGGAAGATGACATCCTAGGAAGGTTGAAGCAAGTTTCTTATTTTCTTCCCAGTAAGTTCTCTAGATGCTCAGTGGGACCCTC
This sequence comes from Viscum album, assembly GCA_963277665.1. Classification (NCBI taxonomy): domain Eukaryota; kingdom Viridiplantae; phylum Streptophyta; class Magnoliopsida; order Santalales; family Viscaceae; genus Viscum; species Viscum album. The sequence continues at coordinate 2,016,650,019 of OY728157.1, forward strand.
CTCTAGGCGATGAGGGCACGGTCATGCCACGTGATGCCCCCACTACTGAGGTTCCAGCCTGTGTGGGCCCCGTTTCCTGAGGCGCTTCTAATCCTCCCCCTCTAGTGGCACCCTACCTGCTCTCTCGCCATCGAGGTTCCGTACTGGTGACTTTGAGCCACTGAACTTGCTTCCGCACAATCCATTCAGGGTGTGATATGGTCCAATGTTCATCATATTCAGTTAAGAGGCCAGCGTTGACTCAAGTAGGAGGAAAAGTGATGATGTCGCTAGAGCCGTAGGTCATGAACATCAGCCATGGCTAGCGAAGAACACAAGGATGCCTCTCCTCTTGGACATCTGTGTACACTCTCTTCAGCATTCATTAAAGGCATCCAAACTGCCTAGCGAACCTGGATGGCACATAAGGCTCGCAGAAAATCTTCCCATAAATTCGGGCCACAAGCACCCCGCCTCTGATGCATTGGAAGTACTCTTTCTTCTCCATCGATCCTTGCCCATTGTCTATCAGCTGACCAGTTGGGGTGGGTGATGGGCTGAAGGTGAAGTTGGCATGGTTACCAATCCTGATCTGTACCCCCTCCTCATTGAGCATCATCGGCATGACCCAAAAAAATTTAGAAGAGAGGGTCGCATGCCATTGCCCAGGGGACAGATGACATTTGGGAAGGTATAGCCGCCACAGTGAGCCGCAACCCAGCCATGGAAGATCTGTAAGGGGCCACATACTCTCCTCAGCGATCCCCCTCTTGAGATACATCCCAAGATGGCATACAGATGAGCCAGCATGGGGACCCCTAGGTTAAACCTCTTTTTGGCAGCCATTATGCCCGCCATCACCAGAGTCGCTGGACGGATGCCCATCCTTGCGTCCCGCACCGGCAAGAGCCATCCTCTCAAGAAGGTGGCAAGGAATCCAGTGTACCAAAAATTTGGGTCTCAGGCCTCATTCATGCTGTAACCCCATGATTGGTATTTCCCCACCTCTAGGATCCTCCAATATGATCCTATCTTGCTCCTCTGAGCTGCAGTTGGACACCGTTTCCCCTGCCCTAGAATCTTGAACTCCGGATCCTTCTCCAGGAACAAGCTAAACCATTCCTTATAGGAAATGTCCTTCAGGATGTCCTTGACCTTTAGCTTCTCCTTTTCCAACTCCAAATGGTGCCACGTCTATATGGGGGTTTGAGACCTGTCACCCCATATGTTCATCAGCGGGAGGAACTAATCATATTGATGGCCCTCCAAAGGGATGCCTATGATGTAGTGGATGTCCTAGAGGATAATGCTAACTTCCCCATGCTAAAGATGGAATGTGTTGGTGTCAGGGGACCATTAGGTGAACAGATCTGGCCCAAGCTTAGGCTACCGGTAGAAGTGGAACTGCGATGTCCACACCGCCTCAAACAGACCAATATGCCACATCTCGGCCCCGAATTGGTCACATGTGTGGCGAACCCAGTACGCCCAGGCCCACTCACTAGTGATGTTGACTCCAAACCATAGATCCCAATCTGACATCCAACCCTTGGTCTCGTTAGTGATACTCTGACGGAAAGTGCTTGTGTAGAGAGCTGGTGAGCTCTCCGTAACATGGTAATCCCCTACAATGGTCCTGGTCCTGGGGTTGAGAACATAGACATCCATGTTCCTGGTTTCTCTAGTAGGGTGATCGTTATTGGTGATGTTGTATTGAGGAAGGTCATCTTTGCGGGTCACCCATTACCACGGTGTATCAACCTCGAAACTCGGGAGGGGAACCTCCTCCAGAATGCCGAAGTTCCACATCGATAGATTTTCAGACAAGGCATACTCTTTCAGGGTGGGTTTTGGCATGTTGATGAGAGTGTGGTTTATGGAGACAACCCTCTTTGCATCATAAACATCCGGGTTCACAGTCATCTCAGCTCTGCAGGAAGTGGCCTCCCCCTCATCAGCCCGATTTGCAACCATCCTCTTCCAACTAAGTTCAGGAGTGTTGCACGAAATCTGGGAGTTTGAAGCGAAGTCTGATAGACCAGTGTGGAAAATCAGCAGGTTGCATGAAATTTCAGGCCGTGGCGTGAAAAGTCCCTGGTTTACGTGAAATATCTCACCAAATTTCAGTGTAATTACACGCCGTCAAACGTTTTTTTGCGCAGGAGTGGAAGCAATTTTGCGCAGGAGAGCTCGGAGCTTATCGCGTGAGAAAAGGCGTATAGAGCATGGGACCTGTGGCCCCTTTTATAGGAGAATCCTGGGTTCAAAACCCATGTGAAAATCCTATTCTACGCCTGGCCAAGTTTTGGATGCCGCTCGGAAATTTTGCGTGCATGGGGCCCACGAAGCCCTACATTTCGGCATTTCCCTCGAAATTTGATCGTTGTGACCCCTCGACGATCCCATTCCGAGGGGGGATTTGTAGACAACGAAAAGTGCTTAAGTTCCTGAGGAAGTTCCAAAACTAAAAAGTGAAGTCATATTCGGACACAGAGACCTGGTCCGGAGGGCTCAGAGGTGTTGTGTGGAAAAAAGGATGAAGTGAGTGAAAAAAGTTGTGTCGTGCAGAAAGTACCGGGATTCACATGGATCTCCAGCACGGGCGTGAAATACTTTCACGCCCATGCCCCGCAAGGTTGATATTTCATGTCGCAACCTCCACCGTGCAATTATTGTGCACAACCCTGAATTTTGCGCTACTGGATGCCTATAAATAGAAGGATACCCCCTTCTGTTTCAAGGGGGAAGAATTCGAACCGCCTCTCGTGCGCGTAATTGGCTTTCCGTGTGCACGCAATATGGCCTTCAAGTATGGTTATGTTTCACACCAAGTCGACCCAAGATACACCTTTGCACGAGATCCCAATGGATTAGACTAAACTCCAAACCCTTTGAGGTCGGCCCGCTTGCACACAATCCCTTCTGGGGCGTGCAATCAGGTTAAGCCGCACACAATCCTTCCTTTGCGCGCACACCCCTTCCTTTGTGCGCAATCCTTTCTCTTGCATGCAATTCCTCCTAGACGCACGAAATAATTCATCCCCCCTATTTCATGTAATAAACACTGATTTTGCACCATCCCCGAGGCTTTTTGCACTGGGCCCCTTTATTTCGCGCAAACCCTAAGAGTTGCATGCAATCCCCCAGGGCCCTTCGCCTCAGTACTCCCCGGGCGCCCCTTGCGCGAGCACCCGATTCCCATCTTCTGGGTGCCATTTGCAGGTGTATCATGCACCCCAGGCATCCAAATCATACACGGTTTTCCCATATGACATTCTAGGCTTGTACAATGTAATTTCAAAGTCCCTTGGAAAATCCTTCCAATTGTGTTGCTTTGCCTTTTGCTTCTTCACATAGGCACGCTAATGACTATTGCTTCTTCACATAGCCACGCTAATGTTGACCCATTGATTGTTCGCTCCACGACACCCCCTCAGTACGGCCTTGCCAATGCCATCCCTTCCACAAGGGGCATAGGGAACTGGTTATGTAAGTCTTAGGGGTGCGGGGCCAGCCCACCTCGTTCGAGCTGCAAGACGTTAAACTACCAAGCACCTCATCCTCAACACATGACATTAAACTGTGACCTGGTCCCGTGCCTCGTACGTAGGGTCCCCCCCACCTCAGAAATTCTCCATGCCCACTAATCTCCATGGGGATGGGATCGCCCCTCACAAGGGATGATATCCTCCTTTTTGGAGCAGCGTTTGTCTGCGGGGAAGGGCAGCCACCATGCTGAAGCCCCTAGCCTTCCTTCCAGGAGGTAGCACCCTTGCTCCTCCTCACTTCCTCTGTGCCAGGGCTAGCGGAGGGTGTGATAGGGAACGAGGCCCAAACTCTTTTCCTGGGTGCCAAATCCCTCCCCTGCCGTGCTTTGTCACCCTCAGGCCCCCATCCTAAAGTAAGTCCTGGCACATGGGCCGCTCAATGCGTAAGCCCCTTTTCACATCCCACGGATTCACCCTTCGCGACGTGATCATCAGGTCTCTGCTACCTCTTTTTTCTCACACTGTGCATGACTCCCGTGAGCTAAGAGTGAGCACCAACCATGACACAACTTGTGCCGCCTTAGAGCATAAGCCCAATACACTCATCCCTCATGATGTTTAAACTATCCAATCCGAACTACAAGGACTTTGATTCGTGCTAAGGAATGGTACGTAGAAATCCTCCATGAGGTTCAAGCCCCACCACCTTGGGTCGTCTCAGTGCGTAATCCCCAATCCATCCAAACTATGGGGACTTTGATCCGTGCTAAGTCATGATACATAGGAAGCCTCCATGAGGTTCAAGCCCCACCACCATGGGCAATCTCAGTGCGTAAGCCCCAATCCATCCAAACTACGGGGACTTTGATCTATGCTATGGCATGGTATGTAGGAAGCCTCCACGAGGATCAAGCCCCACCACCATGGGTCGTCTCAGTGCATAAGCCCCAATCCATCTGAACTACAGAGACTTTGATCCATGCTAAGGCATGGTATGTAGGAATCCTCCATGATGTTCATGCCCCACCACTACTGGAATTCCCCTTTTTTGCAACGGGATCCCATCGCAAATAGCTTTTTTCAACGGGCCCCCCTTCACAAATATCTCATTACAGAAAACGACATCGCAACATATATTTTTTGCCATGGGCCCGTCGCAAAAAATATCAGTTGTGACAGGAATTTTATCCATCACAAAAAAACCTCTCGATTATATACATTATATACCCAAAACATTTTGAGATGGGCCCTTCGCAATTATTTTTTGTTATGGGGAACTTACCTGTAACAAATATCCTTCTGATTATATACATTTTATACCCATAAACCTTTTGTGATGGGCCCGTCACAGATACTAATTGTGATGGACCCGTCGGAAATACTAATTGCGATGGTCCCGTTGTCCCGTCGCAAATATTAATTTTAAAACATCTATTTCACTTATTTGTGATGGGTCCCCGTCACAAAAGACCCCATCACAAATACTAAAAATAATTAAAAATAATAATAAAATTATGATTAATGAAAAAATTATATTATTATTACAAAAATAATAAAAAAAATAAAAAATATTATTATTATTAGTAAAATAAACAAACATTAAAAAATATAATACTAAAAAATTATATTTAATAAAATTATGATTAATAAAAAATTAATATTAATGTTATTAAAATAATAAAAATTTATTAAAAGTTTCAATATTTTCAAAAAAATTTAAAAAAATAATAAAATATTATTATTATTAGTAAAATAAACAAATATTAAAAAATATAATACTAATAATAAATAATAAAATATTAAAAAAAATTAAATTATGCAATATTTCCACCAATATAAAAGATAGAAACTGTAAATAGTTCATATTATTACAAAACTTGAATTCAAAAGTTTTTAACATAAAAAACAAATCATTGGGGGGGGGGGGGTCGTTTGGAGGAGGTGGAGGAAACTCCATCCATAAACTACGAGTCAGATGGGGCATGTACTCCATCTGCTCATGATACTCCTGCTGTTGCCGCTGCTCCAATCGATGCAGATCCTCTTCGTGATGCTGCTCCTACTGCTACTACCACCGACACATCTCTTCATGCTGCTTCTACAAAGTCTCTATAAGCTCAGCCTGAGTTCGCAACTACTCCTGATACTGTGAGGCATAAGATGATGTCTCTGCATGAGCTCCTCTTGAGGTGGACGCCGACATCGCAACAACACCATAATAAGTACCAGGATTCAAATGAGAGTCGATACCAACTACTCATCCCTTCTCAAATCCATACTGAGTCGCATGCATCCATGCTGCCTCATCGAAACGGTGAGCACCGGTCTGATCAGTTGTCTCATCCTGACTCTTAGCCTGTGTCTGAGAGGTCTCAGCCTCATATGACTCCTTAAATTCCAATTTAAAATTAAAATTGTGAAAATATTAAATGATGTTAATTGTCAAAATGAAAAAAATTCTAACCACAATCTGACGCTGGTGATCACCTCTGATCTCTCCAGTGGCTGGATCACTATACATCCTCCAATAAATTTCGAACTCCGTAATATCAGGATTCTTTACTACCTACATAAATATAAAATAAACAATTTATATTTAAAGTTATATAAAACATTTAAAAAATATACTTACCTGATGCATTCTATGCAAACAAAATGTACGACTATCAGCTCAATGCGTCTCCTCCTGTCTCCCCTAGTTCTGCCGTCCCACTGAAGATCTCCTCTGAAATCCACCACCCAACCAGTGTGTTGGACTCCTCATGTGTTAATCCTTTTTTAATGATCACAAATCCTATTACTGTTAATTAATCTCAATATTCATTGCACATCTTACTAATGCTCTTCAATCTCTATAATAACTACACATCATGTTTTAATGATAACAAATCTTATAGATGTTAATTACTCTATTTATTATTTACAAGTCTTATGCATGATTACAAATCTCACATATATTATCACACCTTTATATTTATTATTAAATTTCTCTTACTCTCTAATGATTAAACTTAATCCACATTCTGCATATTACTTTCTAAGTCCAAATACAGATATTTGTCTAAGTATGGACACACTGTAAAGGACTCACCGTGACCCAGACACCATGAAGGACTCACCATGACCCAGACATTGTGAAGGAAAAACCGTGACCCAGACACTGTGAAGGACTCACAGTGACCCAGACACCGTGAAGGACTCATAGTGACCCAAACACCGTGAAGGAAAAACCATGACCCAGACACCGTGAAGGACTCACTATGACCCAGACATCGTGAAGGACTCACCGTGACCCAGACTTCGTGAAGGAAAAACCGTGACCTCAACACCGTGAGCTAGACACCGTGACATAGACATACCGTGAAGTTAATACCATGAAGTTCATACTGTGAAGCTCATACCATGAACCATATACCGTGAAGAAGAAACCGTTTACATAATCATTGTGACACCATTTCTTAACTTTTTGTCAATATTATTTAAATAATGTTAATGGTCATATTTGATGTTTTTAATGCAATTAATGTTATTTAATGATAGTTGTTGGCATGTCAGGAAACTGTATCTCTTACCTAGGAAAAGGGAATCATTCCTACTGTCAGAATTTGAGGAATATAAGAAAGATTCACATACAATACACATTCCAAAAGTCATGCGAGAAAAGTGTGAATATACAAAAAGATGAACTTACATACGCCCGAGAGCACTATCCTGATCAAGAAGAAGATTGCAAGACTTTCGAAGAACTCACATAAGTGCAATCCAACATCACTGAAGAACACACGATGAATCAAGAGATCTTTTTCACTCATCTAGAACACAAGCTGAACTACGACACTCCGTTTTTCAACAGAAAAACCAGAGAAAGACTCAAAAGCATTCCTACTGAATCCAATGAGTCCAGAGCTGCATTAATAATCACTAGAGATTTCTAAAATCTTATCTGTTCTCTCTAAGTGATTTATTTATTAACTTTCAAGCAGTGTGGTGTACTCTGTATATCTTATACACACACTATCTCCTGTACTGAACTGGAGGATATAAAATCCTTACTCGAAAACTCGTAACTCTTGTTTACCCACGTCAACTGTGGAAGAGGTCCTTGTGTGGTCGGGTCTTTGTTTTTTTTCCACGTAGAACTGTGGAAGACGTCCCTGTGTGGCCTGGACAGTTTTGTAAACTATTGTTAATGCCGATACAGGATGTGGATCAAATTTATATAAGTTTGAGAGGACTAAGTCTTGGCTTGAGACTGAAGCTCTTGTTATATCTTCTGTGTATCTTTAGTTTAAGTTCAAAGTGTACTACATATATCTTATTTATTATGCTACTATTTATTTGAAATAAAAAACTATTTTAAAGCTCCTTTGATAGTTAAATTAGAAAGTGTTTACACTTATTGTAAATCCGTAGGTTAGTTTCAAAAGTTCTTTTGATCTTGTGGTTAAATTAACTGAGACCTAATCAATCTTTGAGAAGCTAAGTGGACATTCAAAATCTGTATAAATTCACTAAAGTTTAACTTATTTTATAAATCAGTGTATTTTAAATAGACAATATTTTAATAGAAATTTTAATTAGAACTCAATTCACCCCCCCTCTTGAGTATCCACTCCGACCAACATTTGGTATCAGAGGTTTTGTTTTTGTTTAAAGATTTTTGAAATACTCTGTTTTTCAACTGTGATTTTAGTTTCATCTTTAAAGATCTTAAATTTATGTTAGTTCTAAATTTTATCTCTTTAACTATATTTTCTTAAATCTAGTTATGGAAAATAGACTAGAGGGTGATGCTACTAATAGGACACCTTTCTTCAATGGTACAAACTATGCTCAGTGGAAGCTTAAAATGAAAATTCATTTAGAAAGCATGGGTTTGTATATTTGGACTGCTATAGAATCTCGATATAAAATTACAGAGATTGAAAGAACAACTTGGGATGAACCTACAAAGACTGCCTACAATAATAATTGTAAATCTATGAATGCCCTGTACTGTGCTCTAGGAGATGAATAGTTTAACAGAATTTCTGATTGCAAAACTGCTTTTGAAATTTGGGATACTTTGGGTGTTTCTCATGAAGGAACAACCAATGTTAAAGAAATGAGATTAAATACTTATACCATTAAATATGATAATTTTAAAATGAAGACTGATGAACCAATTTCTGATATGTATCTTAGGTTTAATGAGATAGTTAATACAATGAATTCACTTGGTAAAGCTATTCCATCAAAGGAATAAATTATAAGGATACTGAGATGTTTACCAGACCGATGGTGAGGCACATCTATTTCAATAAGAGAGTCATGTTATATTGCTGCTCTACCTATCAAAGAACTCATTGGTAATCTTATGATGTATGAGGAAGAACTCAAGGTGAATAAAGAGGAAGTGGATGAACCAAAAAGGAAATTAGTGGCTTTTAAGACTACTGCTTCAAATAACAAGGACAAAGAAAATGATCAAATACAAACTGAAAGTTAAATAAGTGAAAGCTCGGACTCTGATAGTGATGCTGAAATGGCTCAGATAGCCAGAAGGTTTAAGAAATTTTATAGGAAGAATAAATTTTTCAGAAAAACAAATTACAAAGGAATGTATGACAATAAGGAACATTGGAAGAAGGACTAGAAAAATCCAGATAAAAGTGATGAAGTTGTTTGCTATGAGTGCAAAATAAAAGGACACATTAAGGCAGACTGCCCAAAGCTAAAATTCAAGAAGAAATATGATTACAAGGACAGTAAGTACAAGAAAGCTATGAAGGCTACCTGGAGTGCTTCTGAAGACAGCACAAGTGAATCTGAAATGTTTGATTATGAAAAAAACCATGCCAACATGTGTTTCATGACAAACACATCTAAGGTAACCTTAAATACTCCTGTTTTAAATTCTTAATATTCTGGAGATGGTGAAAAATCTGATTCTAATTCTGAAAACATGACTAGTGAGGAATTATTTGAATATTGTAATATACTGGAAGAGAAATTCAATGAACTTAAGGATAAATACAAATCATTAAAGAAACAACATGCTCTCACTACTACTGTTAAAACCGAACTTACTATTGAAAAAGAGAAAAATGCTCAACTGTTAAAGGAGAACACTGAACTGAAAATGTCAAATGATCAACTTAGAAAGGGCTTAGAGAAGTTCACAAATGGAAAAGATACACTAACTCAAATTCTAGGAAATCAAGTGGCACCAAAATACACTACTGGAATAGGCTAAAAACCTAGACAGAGACAGTTTACTAAGAATAACTTTATTCCTAAATCTGGACAGAATTCTTCTAGTTCTAGTTCTGGAAATCCCTATGCTTCAACTAGTTATTCACATATTTATAGATCAAATAGAGTTTATATTTCAAAATATATTGATTCCGTAAATTATATGAGACCCATAAGACAAATTTGGGTACCAAAATCATTGATTGCTAACCTGTCTGGACCCAAGAAGATCTGGGTACCAAAATCATACTCTATATAAAATTGTTTTGTAGGAAACCTTCTTGAAGAGTTCCCACAAGAAAACAAGGTATTTGGACAGTGGATGTTCAAGACACATGTCTGGGGATTACTCATGTTTCAAGAGTTTAATAAATGTTGATGGAGGCTATGTCACATTTGGTGATAATTCTAAAAGAATGATCATCGGCCTAGGCCAAATTGGTAACACTGATTCAGTTTTAATTTCTAAAGTTTTATTTGTTGATGGACTGATGTATAATCTGTTAAGTATTTCTCAGTTGTTTGATGATGGTTTTAATTTCAATTTTGAAAATTATTCTTGTAATGTTTTTAATTCTAAAAATGTTGTACTATTTTCTGCTTTAAGAAATGAAAATGTTTATGCTGTTGATTTAAATTCATTTGCTAAACAAAATGTTACCTGTTTAAATGCCTTTCATAAAGAGACATGGTTGTGGCATAGGAGATTAGGACACTACAATATACACTCACTTAGGAAACTAACTAGTAAGAACTTAGTTAGAGACTTACCCGAACTTGAGTTTCTAAATGACAAAGTGTGTAATCCCTGTCAAAAGGGAAAACAACACAAAATATCTTTCAAACCAAAGAAAGAAGTTTCAACTTCTCAACATCTCAAGTTGGTTCACATGGATTTGTTTGGACCAAATAGAGTTTCTAGCTTAAATGGGAAGCACTATGTCTATATCCTAGTAGATGACTTTTCTAGATATACTTGGGTATACTTCTTAGCTCACAAAAGTGAAGCTTGTTCTTACTTTGTTAAATATTCCAAGTCTGTAGAAAATCTTATTGGACTTAAGATTAAAACTCTAAGAAGTGATCATGACCATGAGTTTGAAAATCATGAATTTGAATCCTATTGTTCACACAATGGCTATAGTCATAACTTTTTTTCTCCTTGGACACCTCAACATAATGTTGTAGTAGAAAGAAGAAATAAAACCCTTCAAGAAATTTCTAGAACTATGCTAAATGAATATGACCTGCCTATTTAATTTTGGGATGAAGCTGTGAATACAACTTGTTATATTATTAATAGAGTCTTAATTAGACCTGTTCTTAAGAAGACCCCATATGAGTTGTGGAATAATAGAAAACCTAAAGTCAATTACTTTAGAGTCTTTGGCTGCAAATTTTTTATTCTCAATAAAAAAGATAATCTTGATAAGTTTTCTTCTAATAGTGATAAAGGAATATTTTTAGGATATTATTTAACTAGAAAAGCCTATAGAGTCTTTAATAAAAGAACCAAATGTGTGGAAGAATATATTCACATCAAGTTTGATGAAACTGATCTACATGAGCATAAAACCTCACTTGAAAATATTGAGGATGATTTGAGTATTCTGGAACTTAATGAAAAATCTAAAGAACCTTCTATAAATACATCCAGTTCTGGATATATTCCTGAATCTATTTCTATTGAACCCAAACCTATAGATGAACCTGAAATTTCTAGTCCTACCTTTACTATATGAACTAGAATTCTAAAGAATCATCCTTTAGATGCTGTTGTAGGAAATCTTTATAGAGGGACACTGACTAGAGCTTCTCTTAGAAATCTGGTTGAACATCAAGCCTTCTTGTCACAGCTTGAACCTAAAAACATTGATGATGCTATTAATGATTAATTTTTGGTAATTGATTTGCAAGAAGAACTCAATAAGTTTGAAAGAAATAAAGTGTGGAAACTTGTTGAAAGACCTAAGGACACTTTCACCATAGGCACTAAATGGGTGTTTAGAAATAAAGTAGATTAATCTAGAAACATAGTTAGAAACAAAGCTAGGCTAGTTGCACAAGGCTACAGTCAAGAGGAATGAATTGACTATGAGAGACTTTTTCTCCTGTAGCCAGATTAGAAGCTATTAGGATTTTACTTGCTTATACTGCACATCTAAATTTCAAACTATATCAAATAGATGTCAAGAGCGAATTCTTAAATGGATACATTGCTGAGGATGTTTTTGTTAAAAAACCACCTTTATTCTCAAAACCTCATTTTCCAAATCATATTTTCAAATTTTCAAAAGCTTTATATGGTTTATAGTAAGCTCCAAGAGCTTGGTATGATAGATTAAGTTCTTTTCTAATCTATAAAGGCTTTACAAAAGGTATAGCTTACCCTACTCTTTTTATAAAACGAATTTCTAAATATGTTTTAGTTTTACAAATTTATGTAGATGATATTATTTTTGGATCTTCAAGAAATTCCCTATGTACAAATTTTTCTAAAATGATGAAAAATGAATTTGAAATGAGTTTAATGGGAGAACTCAAATTCTTTCTTGGATTTCAAATCTTTCAAAATGATGATGGAATTATTTTAACTCAACATAAATATACTAGAGATATTTTAAAACGTTTTGGATTTGATAGCACAAAAAGTAGTGACACTCCCATGAGTACCACCTGTAAGTTGGATCTTGATGAAGATGGTAAATCTGTTGATCAAACCACTTATAGAGGAATGATTGGAAGTCTACTCTACCTGACTGCTAGTCGTCCTTATATTATGTTTAGTGCGTGTATGTGTGCTTGTTTTCAAGAAAACCCTAAAGATTCACATTTAAATGATGTAAAGAGAATTTTCAAATACCTCAAGCATACTCCCAATTTAGGACTGTTCTATCCCAAAGGACAATCATTTGAACTAGTTAGTTATTCTGATGCTAATTTTGCTGGATTTAAGTTAGATAGAAAAAGTACCTCCAAAGCATGTCACCTTTTAGGTAAGTCACTAGTATCATGGTGTAGTAAGAAACAAAATTCTATTGCATTATCTACTGCAGATGCTGAATACATAGCTGCTGGAAGTTGTTGTCCACAAATTTTGTGGATGAAACACACATTACTAGACTATGGATATCAATTCATACATGTACCAATAAATTGTGACAACACAAGTGCTATTAATATTTCTAAGAATCCTGTTTCTCATTCTAGGACAACACATATTGATGTAAGACATCACTTTTTGCGGGATCATTATCAGAATGGTGATATCACTTTGGAATTCATTGGTACTGAATATCAACTTGCTGATATATTCACTAAACCATTAAATTATGAAAGATTAGGCTACATCATACATGATCTTGGTATGATTAATCATAAATAGATATCTTACTGATCTTAATGCTAAATACTTTACTGTATTTTACATTATGATTTCATACTCACTGTGTTACAGTTACTGTTTCATGCTCACGATCTGTCTACTCACTGTCTCACTGTGACTACAAAGAATGCTCACTGTCTCACTGTGATGACTAGTTTTCATCTCACCGTAATGACTACTCGTGGTCTCATAGTGAAGATTTATTTATATTCTTATTTTAACCTGTATCGCGGTAATTTTTATTTCACTACTATTTGATTTCCTGCATTTTTGTTTTTATGACGTTTGACATTCCCAAATGATAAAAGTTAAGGGTTTCATTTGATTCCTTACCTGAACTCTCTCCTGAACCTTCTCTTACCTATCACATGAACCTTCAGTGAATGCCAAGGATAAAGTTTCCATCTTCACCCTCGTCTGAGAAGAGCCACACTAAGAAACAGAAGAAGATACCAATGATAGCTCCCGAAGGACCTCTAAACCCACACCTAGTAAGCCGTACTATTGTACCTGAAAAAGAAGTTTTCCCTGGATGGATGCTATCTATAAAATCTTTAGTTTTGAAAGTTTCAAAAGAAAAAGGATGGATTGAATGGTTCTCTGGATAGAATAGACCAATTTACCCAAGATTGGTATCTCAATTCTATCAATATGTGAAGTTTTCATTTGAGTTTGGAGAAAGATTTATGGTGAAAAGTTGGATAAATGGTCAAAAGTGCTCTTTCTCTTCAAGGTTGTGGGCTGCATGCCTAAGAATTCCACATGAAGGAGGTTGTGAGGATTACCAGAGAGAACCTCCTCCAACAACCGGCATCTTCAATCTGGAGAATGCTTTGGAAATCCAGACTGGAAATGAAACCAAGCGAAGGGCCATAACTGTTGAATTAGATGGGGGAGACAAGACTTTTGTTCAAGTTTGTTCAGAATTTGATTAGTTCGAGAAAAGGATATTTTTCTATAATGAAGTATTAGGATGTGTTCCTGATTCACCTGTTAAATAATGGCCATAAGATCAACCTATGAAAGTATGTTATTAACCATATCTGTGAGCTGATCAAAGTCACTTCCAAATCCACTTGCTTGTTTTACTCAAGGATGATTTCAACCATGTTAGTTGCCAAAGGGATGTTGGACTGAATGAAGAAGAGTTAAGGGATTTTGATTTTGGCTTATCCATGCCTATCATCAGAAGGATGAAGATTAGCTGGAACCCCTGGAAGAAGCAGTGGGTTGAGGATAATGATCAACTCTATAAAAAGTTTAATCCTATTGATTATCCAAGAAGACCTAAGAATCTATCTAATCCTGGTTTGGAACCAGATGAAGTGGCTGAGTATTCAGAAGAAGAAGAAGAAGAAGAGGAAGTAAAAGCTAAAGTATCACCTAGAGAAGAAACTGAACTACCTCCAATGGAAACAACTCCTGTTTAAAAAGAATGGACTGTTGTCCCTGCTGTTATCCCTGCTAAAATACCTCAAGGAGATGAAGTTATTATTGGTTTGAGATAAGAGGATGCTTCTGCTTCTACTGAGGATGTCAATCCAGAAACTCCCTAATGCTGCAAGAAAATTGGTTTTTCCAGATTCAGAACAGCAAGCAACCATAAAGACAGATCCTGTTGAAGAGGATCTCCCTGTTGTGAAAGAACAAGTCTGGAAGCTCAACCAGTGGAACAATCAGTTCCTAAGTATATTCCCTCTACTGAAGAGAGGATGGAAATTGCCTTTTAGCTGGAAAGGCAAGAGTCTGCTGAAGAAATTAGAGATGATCCTGTAGATCTTGATCATGTTCCTGAGCCTCAAGAATCTAGAAGGGAAGCACAATTTGAGGGGGAGGAACCTCAAAACCTTGAGATTATGGAAGCTGGATCTGCTGAAGCTTCTCAACCTACTGTCTCATACTCTGTGTACACTCAGTATGAATTCCCAAGCTTTTATGATGTAAATGAGTCACAACAAGTGACTACAACTTGAATGGATCTTTCTTCTCTATTTAAACTGAAGTCTATAGCTCATCTAGAACAAGAACCAGAGCCCCATCCTCAATATGAATCAGAATCTGAGTCTGAAGATGACTCTGATCCTCAACCAGAATCTGATCCACTACCTTTACCTACACCCTTACCCGAGAATCACTATTTTGTGACTAAAGATGATCTAAATGTTTTTGGAGAGACTCTGTTAGCTAGAGTTGAGAGGATCCTATATACTCAACCTCGTCTAGTGACTCCGTTAAGTTAAGAAGATGCATCAATTATCTTGGAAAATATTATCTTACATATTCAACCAAGGATGATCTGATAAATTCAAGAAGTCAGAGTTGAGAATAAGCTACTGAGTGCTGATGTTGAAAACCAGAAAAATATGGTAGCAAATTTGTAGAATGAGTTGTCTTTGAGATTAGTGCCTTCTCCTGTTTCTGCCCCTGCACCAGTTGCTACTTCTCTTGAGACATCTAATTCCCTCCTTTTTTAGGGAAATTATCTCTCAAGTTCATCCATATCTACTTTATTTTGATGAAAAGATTGGAAAAAGACACACCAAGATGATGGAACGGATGAGGGATCCTGTAGAAAATCTGAATAAGCTTACAGATGAATACACTGGATGCCTGCAAAAAGTTCTAATGCAGCTCAAAGTTCTAACTGAAGCTATCGAAGCTTCTCCTACTTCAGGACAACCTTATGTTCCTCTTTTAGAGGATTCTCTTCTGAGATCCATAATTAAGGAAGAACTTCAGAATGCCTTCACTGTCTTGGATCTGTCTTCTTTGTTAGAAGTGGTTAAGAACAGTGATAGAGCATTGGACTTGGTTAGGATTAATTCTAAGATAGCCAATGATGCTCTATAAGAGATCACTAAGAAAATAAATTTGTATCTCTCCCAGATTTTCTCTAAAAGTGATATGACAGATCACTTTAGATATATTTTGGAAAATTTGAGAATCCCTCCGGTAACTCAAGATTTTAAAACTCATGTTCAGAAAATTACAGAGTTCACCAGATTGTTGGACAAATTCATGGAGAATAAGGACGATTTTGAAAAGGATATGAAATATGGTGGTGAAATCATTACATATTTCAAAAATATTTTGAAGCCATATCTTTATGTGCAGAGTACTGCTATAGTTGCTCCAGCTGCTGCACCCCTTAGAACTGGTCTACCTGCCTTAGCATCCACTGCCATGTCAGTCAGCCAAGCTCTTTCTTAGATCTGGCCAGTCATTCCTGACCAACCCCAAACCAGATCTTCTACTGATCCTACTTTTTCTCCATCTGTTATTGAAGGTCTACCCTTACCCTCTTTGTCTACCACATCTATGCCTTCTTCTACTTCAGAACCAGCTCCTACTGCTGATAAAGTCAAGGGAAAGATGAATCCCTAAAGAGTACAGGGACTGATTTATTTTTTATGGGATGTCATTTCTTGTTTACTATTTGTACTTCTCTTGTAAGTTCTATTCTAAACCCTTTTTAATGTAAAATGCAGTTTTTCTTTTCATTTTCTCTAGTTTTTGATAATCCCAAAAGGGGGAGAAAAACTAAAAGTATAAAAGGGGGAGAAAAACTACAAGTGTCAGTACTATAATGAGATATGCTCTTCTAATATGCTAAGTTTCTTTAATATTGAATTTCATTTATATTTTGACTGTACATGTTTTGTGATCATCAAAAAGGGGGAGATTGTGGGAATCATCATGTGTTAATCATGTTTTAATGATCACAAATCCTATTACTGTTAATTAATCTCAATCTTCATTGCACATATTGCTAATGCTCTTCAATGTCAATAATAACTACACATCATGTTTTAATGATAACAAATCTTATGTATGTTAATTACTCTCTTTATTATTTACAAGTCTTATGCATGACTACAAATCTCACATATATTATCACGCCTTTATATTTATGATTCAAGTTCTCTTACTCTCTAATGATTAAACTTAATCCATATTCTGCATATTACTGTCTAAGTCCAAATACAGATATTTGTCTAAGTATGGACACACCATGAAGGACTCACCGTGACCCAGACACCGTGAAGGAAAAACCGTGACCTAGGCACCATGAAGGACTCACCGTGACCCAGACACCGTGAAGGACTCACCGTGACCCAGAACTCGTGAAGGACAAACCATGACTCAGACATCGTGAAGGACTCACTGTGACCCAGACACCATGAAGGACTCACCGTGACCCAGACGTCGTGAAGGACAAACTGTGACCTTGACACCATAAGCTAGACACCGTGACATGGACATACTGTGAAGTTCATACCGTGATGTTTATACCGTGAAGCTCATACAATGAACCATATACCGTGAAGAAGAAACCGTTTACATAATCACTGTGACACTATTTCTTAACTTTTTTTCAATATTATTTAAATAATTATAATGGTCATATTTGATGTTTTTAATTCCATTAATGTTATTTAATGATAGTTTTTGGCATTTCAGGAAACCATATCTCATACCTAGGAAAAGGGAATAATTCCTACTGCCATAATCTGAGGAATATAAGAAATATTGAGATGCGGTACACGTGCAAGAAGTCAAACAAGAAAAGTGTGAATATACAACAAGAAGAACTTACATACACCCAAGAGCACTGTCCTAATCAAGATGGAGATTTAAAGACTTTCAAAGAACTCACATAAGTGTAATCCAACATCACTGAAGAACACACGATGAATCAAGAGATCTTTTTCACTCCTATAGAACACAAACTGAACTACAACACTCTGTTTTTCAATAGAAAAACCAAAGAAAGAATCAAAAGCATTCCTACTAAATCCAACGAGTCCAGAGCTGCATTAATAATCACTAGAGATTTCTAATATCTTATCTGTTCTCTCTAAGTGATTTATTTATTAACTTTCGAGCAGTGTGGTGTACTCTATATATCTTATACACACACTGTCTCCTATACTGAACTGGAGGATATCAAATCCTAACTCCAAAACTCTTAACTCTTGTTTACCCACATAAACTATGGAATAGGTCCTTGTGTGGCCTGGTCTTTGTTTTGTTTCCCACTTAGAACTGTGGAAGAGGTCCCTGTGTGGCCTGGACAGTTTTGTAAACTATTGTTAACCCCGATCCAGGGTGTGGATCAAATTTATATAAGTTTGAGAGGAATAAGTCTCGGCTTGAGACTGAACCTCTTGTTATATATTCTGTTCATCTTTAGTTTAAGTTCAAAGTATACTACATATATCTTATTTATTCTACTGCTATTTCTTTGAAATACAAAACTATTTTAAAGATACTTTGATAGTTAAATTAGAAAGCTTTTACACTTATTGTAAATCAGTAGGTTAGTTTAAAAAGTTAGTTTGATCATGTGGCTAAATTAACTGAGACCTAATAAATCTTTTAGAAGCTAAGTGAACATTCACAATCTATATAAATTCACTACAGTTTAACTTATTTTATAAATCGGGGGATTTTAAATAGGCAATATTTTAACAGAAATTTTAATTAGAACTCAATTCACCCCCCTCTTGAGTATCCACTCCGACCAACACAGTGTAAACATAATCCATCCCAAACATGAGATAGAATGTACTCTAGTCTGTGATCTCTACACAACTCATCAAATTATATCACTCCTACTTTCTTAATGGCTGCCCTTCTCAAATTGTGTAAAAACTGAAAGAAATGATCACGCATAGAAACCTGCCATGTCACATGGATAGTGTCGCACATGATATCATCGATAGGATACCATAAACCCTACAAATAATTTATAATATTATGTTAATAATAAAATAAATTTCAAAATAAATATTATTCATTTACGTACCAGTCAATGATGGAACATGTCGCGTTGCACATCAACAAGAATCTAATCCCATGTGATCCATGGCTGAGAAAAATAATTGCGCAAGATATTGCTCCCCTGTCCAATAGCTACATGCACAAAACTCTGAAAAAGGTATAAATAATCAAACAATTAGTATATATATAAATAAATTAATGAAAGATAACTAAAATATACAGGTTACCATACCTCTGTGTGTGTGGATCGAAACCAAGATGTGGATGTCACTTGGGGATAGGGTCAGGAATCATCAGTCATGCAAGGCCATGCCCCCTCCACGTACCCCCTGAACCGCCAGTAGGCTAAGGGTCAGATGATCCAAAATCTCCCTCATCTAATGGTATGTCAGCCTCCTGCAACTCGCGATATAGATCAAGGTCCATCTGAAACCAAAAATGATTATTATTAGTAGATATTTGAAAATAACTATTATATATAGATATATATTAGTTAAGATTATAACCAGCATTTAACTATGTCAATGTTCATCTTCATCCTCTTCTCCATAGCTATCAATGTCAATGTCTTCATCTTCCTCCTCAGCACCATCAATATCCATATGAGTTTCAGTTTCATCATCTCTTTTCATTTAAAATTCATTTGTAACATCATTAACATCTTCATCACCATCGATCCTTAATTGTGGGGTGTCATCATCGATATTCATGTCTCTTTGTGAATCAGATGGATTTTGAGCAGTCTCTTGAAAAATTTCAATTCCTTCCACTTCAGCGGAACCACATTTAGTTTGAGTAAACTGATTTTCCTGAGATTTCATTTTTATTTGGATCCACCAATCACTTAAGTCTCTTGAAGTAGCACAGTACTTTTCATAATAAATTTTATGTTCCTATTGAGCCAGTAAGAATGGTTCATTTACTATAAGAAAAATTTTATATTTAATATCAATGATTTAATGAGATGGATGAACACGCAAGCCTCTCTCAGTATCCAACCACCGACATTTAAACATTGTTATATAATTCTTTCCTAGATTACACAGCTCAATAATTTCATCCATAATTCCATAAAAGTCAACATCAGATTATCTATGATGTGATCCTCTCAAGAAAACTCCATTGTTCATTATTTTTTTGATTCCCCGTATGCATGTGTATGAAATCGAAAACCATTCACCACATATGAATTATAATATTTAACCATTTTGGATGGTGGGTTACTCAATATACACAGTCACTTATCAAATTTTTCAGCATATTTAGACACTTGAAAATTTTTAAAACAATTATCGATATAATAAATAATAAACGGAATTGATATTAAACCATCAATAATTTATGTTACAAGTTTTTGAAACCATTGTGAATTTTTTTGTCTGCGTTCTTCAAGAGAAACTGTTGTAATTTGTGGAATTTGTTTCTTGATATGATTATCATATAACCTACAAATAAAATAAGTTTAAATACTATAACATAAATTATATAATATGTGATAGAAGAAATCATAGGAAAAATGATTTCATTTATTCACAGTTGAGCAGAACATATGTATGAGCTCTGTGATGTTCATCATCTAAAATCCACCGTTCATGAACTCCAACGAAACCAAGATTTGGTTGATTAAAAATAGTTAATTTATTGTCCATTTAGTTATTAACATTCTACTCATTTCATCCCATGAAATTGTGTTTTGAGGGATATTGAGATTCAAAATAATGAGAGCAGAAAAAAGCAATTTCCTCTTGCAAATAAGCTTCAGCAATTGAGCCTTCAATTGATGCTTTGTTACGTACTTTTTTATTCAATTTCTACATGCATATCTCGAATGGGTACATCCATTGAAACTGTACTAGACCTCCACATTTAGCATCATGTAGAAAATGTAATATCAGATGTCCATTAAGTCAAAGAAAGCTGGCGGAAAGATTTTTTCCATTTTACATATAATTACAGCAAAATATTCTTCTAGTTTGCTTAGCGCGTCATAGTCTGTTGTCACTGCACAAATGTCTCAGAAAAATATGATATATCTGTTATAGAATCCCAAATCATATAATTCAACAAACCTCTAAATCCAATCAGCATTAGTCTTTCCATTATAACATGACAATCATGACTTTTTAATCTAGTAATATAACCATTCTTAACACATCTACCCAAATTTGAAGAATAGCCATTTAGAAGTCTCAAATCTAAAATCCAATGACAAAATAATAAGCGACTCTCTTTGGACAATATATAAGCTGCTTTTGGCTTCATTAACCTCTGTGATATGAATTTTTCAAATAGTTCAAGTTCTGGTCGCCTGCAAATTTGGGCAAGATCTAATCATCCATTTATAGTATCTTTAGTCTTACCTTGGGTATCTAAAATTGTATGAAATAAATTATCAAAACAGTTCTTCTCAATATGCATAACATCCAACATGTGTCGGACCAACAAATCAGACCAATACAGAAGATCCCAAAAAATGATCCGTTTTATCCAATTATGTTCTTTCCCAAAGTCATGAATTTTCTTGTTGGTTTACTGTTGGTCCAAATGTGATGGGAGGTAATGAAAATACAACTGATTTTAACTCTGTACCTGAGATCATCTATTGAGCTACATCCCTTTCAATTTTCATTTTTCTAAAATGAGATTTGTTCCTCCAAAAAGGATGATTGGTTGGAATAAATCTACGGTGACAATCAAAATAGCAAGGTTTTTTTCCATTGAGGAGCATAAAGGCTTTGTTGTATTTTATACAGTAAGGACATGATTTCATACCATGTGTACTCTAGCCAGATAACATTCCATATGCCATAAAGTCACTAATCGTCCACATCAATGTATATTTTAATATGAATTTTTTTTTCACAGCAACATCATATGTATTAACACCATCACTCCACAATGTATTTAACTCATCAATCAATGGTATCAAATAAACATGAATATTCTTTTTTGGATGTCCTGGGATTAACAGAGTCAAAAATATATATGGATCCTTTATCAACATCCATGGAGGCACATTTTACGGAGTTATAAAGACAGGCCAACATGAATACTGACTACCATAAGAACCAAACGGACAGAAACCATCAGTAGAAAGACCCAATCTCACGTTTCAGGCTTCTATAGAAAAAGATGAATACGGACGGTCAAAATGTTTCCATAAATCACCATCAGATGGATGATTCAATCTTTTAACAGTTGAAATCTTGTTTTTGTGCCATGAAATCATTGATGCTATGTTCTGAGATATAAATAAATGCTGCAACATGGGTGTAAGGGGGAAATATCTCAATAGTTTTACTGGAATCAATCTAGACCTCCCTGGTTGAGCTTCTTTATACCTCGATTATCTACATATGGGGCAACTATCCAATGACTCATTTTTGCTAGAATATAAGATGCAATCATTTAGACATGCATGAATATTCTGATAACTAAGGCCCAGATTACAAACCATCCTCTTTCTCTCATATTAATTTTCAGGAAACACATTTCCTTCAGGTAACAATGTTTTAACCAAAGAAAATATCTGATCAAAACAGTTGTTTGACATTGAATTATCTGATTTAATAGCCATAAATTTTGTAACTTCTTCTAATTTTCTAATCTTGCAACTAGGATATAATGCATCTCCAGCATAACTCAATAACTCATAAAATTCGGATGGTTCCAACTCAGGAGTTGAATCAATATCATCATGAGTTTCAGTTTGTTGCATAGATGGACCTACAACATCATGTACTAAATTTTGAAAATGTGATGGATCTGGAATCAAGTTATTAGGATCTTCTCTGGAATTTCATTCACCGTGTCGATACCAAAAAACATAATCTGGTTGAAAACCAAACCGCAAGAGACATCCCCCAACCATGTCAACTGTGTCAAACATTCTCAGAGAACATTTTTTTACAAGGACACTTAATTGTGACTTCTAAAACATATTATAGTTTTGATGACGCAAATGCTAAGAAATCTTCAACACCATCAATATATACAATATTTAAACCAGAACCATTTGGATTTCTGCGCTGATTTATCCAAGCGCGATCATCTAATAATGAATGATTTCGACTTCCTTGTTCCATATTTTTGTACATAAATTATAAAATCATCATTTTTTTTGAATAATTTGAAATTATAAAAACAGTATATGGAAAAACAAGTCAAATAATTACAACTACTTCTTAATAATTACTATTAATTAAGGGCGACACAATTTCCAGTGGATTGACAGCTACTCTTTTGTCTGACAGCTCATTTACTTGCATCTTTCTCACACTGAAATCACAATGAAGAATCTGGTCCGAGGTATGCATATTCATTCTAGTATGCACGAAAATGAATATGTGTACCTCAGACCAGATTCTTCATTGTGATTTCAGTGTAAGAAAGATGCAAGTAAATGAGCCATCAGACAAAAGAGCCCCCTTTTTGTCGATGAATCGTCTTCTTCTAACTATCACCGCCTAAAAGAAATTATAAAAAATATGATCCTACGAATGCATATCCAATCTTGTGCATACAAGATTTAATGTCTATATAGCAGTAAATTTTTCATAATGTTTTGAGTCGGTGAGAGTTGAATGGAGAAAAGTCATCGAGCAAAAGGAGTGTCGTCAATCCACAGGAAATTATTCCAAGTTCTTAAAATTTATTAAAATTTCTTCCTAACTGTTCCTAACTAATTATTACAAATTATTACTAATTATTACAATTTATTACATTTTATTACTAATTATTAGAATTTACTACAATTTATTACAATTTATTAATAATTATTATTAACGATTCCTAATTATTTCTTATTATTTCTAATTATTTCTAATTATTTCTAATTATTGCTAATTATTTCTAATTATGGCTAATTATTGATAATTATTTTAAATTATTACAAATTATTTCTAATTATTACTAATTATTACTAATTATTACTAATTATTACAATTTATTACTAATTATTACAATTTATTACTAATTATTACTAATTATTACAATTTATTACTAATTTAGCAATACTTAGAAATACATAGAAAAATGAAAACTGCTTGAATAATGAAAGGAAATTTGGTAATCATCGTTGTGGAGATGATTACAAATTTTTTTTATAATCCAAGCAGTTTTTGTTTACTAATTATTACTAATAAAAAAAATTATATTATCAATATTTATGAAAAAAAAATATTAATATCATTAAAATAATAAAAAATTTATAAAATATTAAAATTATCAATATTCTCAATAGGATTTTCTCTATTCTTAACGTGTTCAAATCTCAAAGGGTCGCCAATTGTTAGGTCATGTGAAATTAAAAGTTTGTGCCAGCCATGTACAATGTAAACTCTACAATTTTCTTGGATGGTTGATCACCTCGCAAGTAGTGTTGCAATAGGACGACCAAAGTAAGGTTGTTCTCATCTCTAAGAATCATCTCACTCCCTTTACATAGATCATTCTTCCTTAAAAATTTGAGGGGAAATCAGTATCTTTCCCTTAAAATTTCAAGGAATAATGGTCTATGTAAAGGATCCTGTGAGATAATTCGTATAAATGTGAAGGCCATGACTTGAGTTTTCTTATTGCAACGCTACTTGCAAGGTGATCAACCAAGAATATATAATTATTACTAATTATTACTAATTATTACTAATTATTACTATGCATGGTGGATCACCTCGCAAGAAGTGTTGTAATAGGATGACTAAAGTAATGTCGTTCTCGTCTCTAAGAATCACCTCACTCCCTTTACATAGATCATTCTTCCTTAAAAATTTGAGGGGACATCAGTATCTTTCCCTTAAATTTTCAAGGAAGAATGGTCTATGTAAAGGGTCCTGTGAGATAATTCTTATAGATGAGAAGGGCATGACTTGGGTTGTCCTATTGCAACGCTACTTGCAATATGATCAACCAATCATGACTAATTATGACAAATTATGACTAATTATGACTAAGCATGACTAATTATGAAAAAGCATGACTAATTATGACAAAGCATGACTAATTATGACAAAGCATGACTAATTATGACAAAGCAGGACTAATTATGACAAAGCATGACTAATTATGACAAAGCATGACTAATTATGTCAAAACATGAGTAATTATGACAAACCATGACAAATTATGACAAATCATGACAAATTATGACAAACCATGACAAATTATGACAAAGCATGACAAATTATGACAAAGCATGACAAATTATGACAAAGCATGGCAAATAATGACAAAGCATGACAAATTATGACAAAGCATGACAAATTGTGACAAAGCATGAAAAATTATGACAAAGAATGACAAATTATGACAAAGCATGACAAATTATGACAAATCATGAGAAATTATGACAATGCAAGACAAATTATGAGAAAGCATGGAAAATTATGAGAAAGCATGACAAATTATTACAAAGCATGAAAAATTATTACTAAGCATGAAAAATTATTACAAATCATGAAAAATTATTATTAAGAATGAAAAATTATTACTAGGCATGAAAAATTATTACTATGCATGACAAATTATTACTAAGCATGACAAATTATTACTAAGCATGACAAATTATTACTAATTATTACTAATTATTACTAATTATTACTAATTATTACTATTTATTACCAATTATTACCAATTATTAATAATTATTACTAATTATTACTAATTATTACTAATTATTACTAATTATCACAAATTATTACTAATTATTACTAATTATTACCAATTCTTACTAATTATATTTAATTAAATCTAATTATTACAAATTATATCAAATTATTCCTAATTATATCGAATTATTCCTAATTATTACTAGTTTTTACTAATTATTACTAATTTTTGCGAATTATTCCTAATTAACATGACAAATTATTACTAAGCATGACAAATTATTAATAAGCATGACACATTATTACTAATTATTAATAATTATTACTAATTATTACTAATTATTACTAATTAATTCTAATTATTACTAATTATTATTAGTTATTATGAATTATTACCAATTATTACAAATTATTACCAATTATTACTAATTATTACCAATTATTACTAATTAATACCAATTATTACTAATTATTACCAATTATTACTAATTATTACTAATTATATGTAATTATAACTAATTATATCTAATTATATCTAATTATTACTAATTATTACTAATTATTACTAATTACTACAAATTATCACTAATTATTATGAATTATTACTAATTATTACTAATTATTACTAAATATTACTAATTATTACTAATTATTACTAATTATTACTAATTATTACTAATTATTACTAATTATTACTAATTATTACTAATTATTACTAATTATTACTAATTTTTACTAATTATATCTAATTATATCTAATTATTCCTAATCATATCAAATTATTCCTAATTATATCTAATTATTCCTAATTACTACTAATTATTGCTAATTATTCCTAATTATTACTAATTATTTTTAATTACAGCTAATTATTACTAATTATAGCTAATTATTACTGAGTATAGCTAATTATTACTAACTATATCTAATAATTACTAATTATATCTAATTATTACTAATTATTACTAATTATATGTAGTTATTACTAATTATATCTAATTATTACTAATTATATATAATTATCTCTAATTATATGTAATTATTACTAATTATATCTAATTATTACTAATTATATCTAATTATTTCTAATTATTACTAATTACCCCTAATTATCCCTAATTATATCTAATTATGACTAAATTCCGCTAATTATCTATAATAATCTCTAATTATTGCAAATTAACACTAATTATTTATTGTTATCACTAACAATATCAATTTTTTAATAAAAATAAATAAAAATACAAATCAATTTAAATCTAATTTAATTACCACTAATAAAAAACAATTAAAATTAATATAAAAAAATTAAAATAAACATAAAAAAATAAAATATAAATTTCTTAAACTTTGATATTTTTAAGGGATTGGCGCCTTCCAATTGCTCTCGTATAAAAAATTTTAAATAAAATAAAATTTTCCCTTAATACTGGAGAATGAAGAGAGATGGAGAGGAAGATCTGAGTGCTTTGAAAAAAATTGGGTGGGGGTATATATAGGTTAGATTAGTTGCGACGGGTTTCCCGTCGCAAATGTTGGTATTTGTGATGGAGCCTGTCGCAAATACCCTCGCCCGCATTAATTACAGTCAGTGGTTAAAAAGGTATTTGCGACGAGACCCGTTGCAAATACCACCTGCCGACATAATCTTTGCGACGGGTGGCTTTGCCCATTGCAAATATTATTTACTGCTGTCAGGATTTTGCGATGGGCCCCTCGCAAATACCCTCGCCCGCATTAATTATAGTTGTCGGTTAAAAGGGTATTTGCGACGGGACCCGACGAAAAATCCCAGTGGCTGTAAATACTATTTGCGACGGGCGGCTTTGACCGTCGCAAATAATATTTAGCACATCCGGGTGTTTGTGACGAGGAAGCTTCCCTATCGCAAACACCCTTCCCGCGTTTTGGCGTGCAAACCGTGCCAAACCAATTGCGACAGGTCGGCTATTCCCGTCGCAATTAACCTACTATTTGCAACGGGAAAAGACTCCCATCGCAAATACGTATTTCGTGGGACCTTTTGCGATTGTATGTATTCCCGTCGTAGTTGACCCGTCGCAAATACCCGATTTTCCGGTAGTGCACCACCTTGGGCCGTCTCAGTGCGTAAGCCCCAATCCACCCGAACTATAGGAAATTTGATCCATTCTAAGGCATGGTACGTAGGAAGCCTCCATGAGGTTCAAGCCCCACCACCTTGGGCCATCTCAGTGCGTATGCCCCAATCCACCCGAAGTACAGGGACTTTGATCCGTGCTAAGGCATGGTACATAGGAAGCCTCAACAAGGTTCAAGCCCCACCACCTTGGGCCGTCTCAGAGCGTAAGCCCCAATCCACCTGGACCCTAGGTCCCTCTTCACGTTGGTTCACCGACTCCACCTAGGAACACCTCAGAGCGTAACCCCCAAATGCCCCCGTCCCGCATGACGTTAAACTGTATCTGCCACCTAAACTACGAAGACTTTGATTCCTCACCACGGGGATACGTAGGAAGCCTCCATGGGGCTCAAGCCCATCACCCATTTCTCATTCTGATCTCTCCCTTGAGCCCACACATCTCAGGAAGCTCATGCCTTAACCCGGAGGTTCCACTTCCTCTGAGTCCTACCCATGCGTCCATTCTCACAGGTCGCCTCTCCAGGTGTCCCACCGTATCATCAAACTACGCAGACTTTGATTCCCTGCCATGAGGATATGTAGGAGGTCTCTTCGAGACCCAAGTCCAAAGCCATCGTTCATCCTGATTCTTACCCGGACCACCACATCCCGGTGAGATCATGCCACCTCACTCCTCTCCTCAGCATTCGGGAAGCCGCCCATGTGCTGGCCCCAACATCGGTGTTCCCTCCAAGGGGTTCTTCAATCTGATCCACTCTAGCTAGTGTTCCGATCAGTCCAATTTGTCTCCACTGGATGTTAAACATGCGACATACCTTGTGTTAAACATGTGAAGTTGAGGAAACCCTCGGATACATGTCTATGGAATAAAATTAACTGCATTTGATGGGGGATGCATCGGGCTTCAGCACCCTCGAGAATCCCCATGATAAGGGATACAAGACAGACATGCCAATCCCCAGCGTTAAGACACGCCAGTGATGCCCCAACGCGACTACTCTCCTAACCGAAGGTTGCTGCCCTGACTGGACCCCTTGGAAGGTCCTAACAGAAGTGGCATAATTAACTGTGGTCCATGAAGATATGGCCTCAGGAAGTACATCACAAACTATGTCTTAAAACTATGAGGGAGACCCAAACTAAGTGACGAGCTCCGAGGAGAAATCCACAGAAGGAAGAACCGACATCCCATCATCCTGTTTCGATCAAGAAGCATACATTTTTGAATAAGGCATGGATGCTTCCGACCTTTGGAAAGCGGTAATGCGGGGTAAACAGCCGTGCGTCCTCTACATGACGGATGCGCGCGCACCCCGACAAAAGCGTCAGAAATAGTAGTATTTCTATTTCTTCATTTTTTGTGGTTCAGAATCTTGAATTATTTTATGTTGTTCTAAGACTTGAGTCTTTATTTTCTTAGGCTTGACTAACTAGTTTTTATATCTTTCTCCAAATTCATCTAATTTTCTAGATAGATCAACATATTGATTTTTCTAATCAGTAAAATAAATTTTCATTCTTTTAATGTGTTTCGTCACTTAAAAGAAGAATCTTGATCTTTTTTGGCTTTGAATTGCAAGGGATATTGTAAAAGTTTAAAAAAATTACTATAATATTGGACAATATTTATGGAAACAAAAGAATATATGACTTTATTAACCCATCCATTATCTTACTAATTGAAATAAAGATGTACTTGACTAGGTTAATCTTCCTTAGATTAATAAGAAAATTCATCACGAAGATGTCTGTTATTTTTTATTTTATCCTTATCCTATTTTCTTGGTATTAATAGACCTTGTATCCATAATGACACAATAATGTAGTTATCTGAAATATTAGAAAGCATGGGCTTATTTACTCAATGAATACCTAATCAATCAATAGCCTTAAATCTTTTAATAGATCCTTCAGAATATGAAAGCTTATGAGAGGGATAATAAGCTTCACCATCATACAGTATCACAAGGATATATGTAGCCTTATTATAATTTTTTCTTCTTTTTCTTTTATAAAAGGTAGGGGCCGGGAAACAAAGCGGGTGATGGCCCAGCCCCCGAGTGGGTACGCGGTCAGGCATGCAGTGGCCCGAGAATCCCCTACCTTCCCCAGGCCCACCCAAGGGGTGAAGCCCAGTTCCCCACGGGGGCCGGCGCCGCGTAAACGCTTGGGTAACCGGCATGCAATACGTGCACCGCGTGTGGTGAACATGCTTTTTACAGCATACCCCCTGACAGGGTTCGAACCCCCGACCTTCCCAATGGGAAACGGAGCCTTCGACCACTCCACCACGCCCACGGGGGCATGTAGCCTTATTATAATACATAGAATATGTTTTCCCATAAATATTAAACTGAAACATATCATTTACACCTTCATTAAAGAAGTAAACTGATTCATAAAATTTAATTGACAAGTCCACATACATTGGATCATGTTCTCCGTTATTTTTGGCAATGAAATTTTTTCCCAACCTTGAAAATTTATGATATTTCTTATTAAAGAATTATTATCAAGGAAAAAATTATGAACCACTAACATTTCTCTGTAAATTAACCAATCCTTGAATCTTTCACAGGAATTGAAGTCTGATAAGATATAGAAAGAGACCATCAAAACATTAAGAAAGAGATATAGAAAATGAAACAGAGACTTTGAAGGGTGGTAGCAACATGGGTAGAAAACTCTACAAATAGATCTGGGACATGGGGGTCCCCTCATTTATATTGGCATAATAGATAATTATTTGTCTTCCTAGGTTAATAAAATGGTTGAAAACATGTAGATATGACCTAATAGTTGATATTAAACCAATTAAGGTTTTATAGGTTTTGATCTTTTAAGGTTTTGAGAAAATAAAATAGATTTGAGGAAAGATGAATCCGTTGAAGTTTTTCATAAAACAATATTGAAATAACAAAACACAGAAATGAAAGTTAAGAATTAATAGGTAAGATAATTTACTTGTCGAAGTTCTAATAAGGTTTTTAGTGTTTGATTATATTTTTCTTAGAAAACGTTTTTTGAAAAGTTTTATTGTAGACCGAAATATTTTTTTTTAGTTTTCGAAAAACAAATTATTAAGGAAATCAAGTGTACCCACCCTATGTAAATGAGTATCTTAATGTTAAGAGATAATTTTATCAAGGATTAAATATAATTATTACCTTACAATTATCATTCCTAACTTTTTTTTAATATATTTAAATCAATTGGAAGGTAATGATTTTGTAAATATAATATCAAGTTGTTCTTTTATTCTGATGAATTATAAATAATATATCCTTTAAGTGCGTGATCTCTAAGGAAGTGATGCAGAATATCTAAATGTATTTCATGAGAGTGATGTGCATTATTTTTTATTAAGGTAATGGCACTAGTGTTATCACATATTATCTGAGTTTTAGTAAAACTCATGCCATAGTCAGTGAGTGTGTCTTTCATGCACAACAATTGAGCACAACATCTTCCAGATGCTACATATTCAGCTTCAGTAGTGGAAAGTTCTACAAAGTGTTTTTTCATACAATACCAAGAAACTAAATAATTTCCTAATAAATTACAAGTCCTAGATGTACTCTTCCTATCCATTCTACAACCACCAAAGTCGACATCCAAAAATATTTTCAAAATAAAATCATATCTAGAAGAGTAAAAAAGTCCTAAATCAATAGTCTCCTTTAAATAGAGAAAATTATTTTCATTTATTTTAAATGACATTATTTTGGATTAGATTAATATATTGTATATAATCAAATTGAAAACATTATATCTTGATGACTAGATATTAATTATAGTTGACTTCCTATCATACATCTAAATGTTGTTTAATATACTGGTTTCCCAACTTCATCAATATCAAGGGTATTCGAGGCACCAATTAGAGTACTTATACTTTTAGTGTTTTCAAATCTATATTTTTAAGAAGATATTTAATATACTTATGTGGAGATATATAGGTTCCTTTTGGTTTTTGAGAAATTTTAAAACCAATAAAAAATGATAACTCACCCATCATACTCATTTCAAAATAAAATTTCTTAAGATTCACAAATGAATTTGTTAAGGATTGTTGAGTTGATCCAAAT
Organism: Viscum album; assembly: GCA_963277665.1. NCBI lineage: Eukaryota > Viridiplantae > Streptophyta > Magnoliopsida > Santalales > Viscaceae > Viscum > Viscum album. Next base: position 2,016,681,704 of record OY728157.1, read on the forward strand.
CTAATTTCATCAACATAAATTTGAACAAAAAAACATTTTTGTTTTATTACTTTATAAAAAGGGTTAGATCAATAGTTCCCTTAAAATAATTGTTTGGTAACAAAAAACCAGTATGTATATCATACTAGGCTATAAGGGATTATTTAAAACTATATAAAGCTTTGGTATGTTTAGAAAAATGTTCTGGATGTTTTGTGTCTTCAAAACTAGGAGATTGTTCAAAATAAACTTCCTCTTGAACATATCCATTAAGAAAGGAACACCTCACATCCATTTGAAAAAGTTTGAAGTTAAAGAATGTCTCAAAGGAAAAGAGAATACAAATATATTCAAGTCTAGCGACTGGATCATAGGTTTATTTATATTCTATTCATTCTTGTTGATTATTGCATTTGGAAACTAATCTAGATTTATTTCTTACAATAATTCCATTTTCATCGCATTTGTTTCTAAAGACCCATTTAACTCCAATTACATATGCTTCTTTAGGTCTTTCAACCAATGTCCAGACATTGTTCCTCTAGAATTCAATTAGTTCATCTCATATAGATTTAATCCAATCTTCATCACTCAAAGACTCATCAGAAATTTTGGGGTCAAATTGGGAATGAAATACAAGATGATATATTTTATTTCATTAAGAACTTCTAGTCCTTATAGGTTGATTTACATTACCAATGATACTATCACTGAGATGATTCTTTAGAAACAACTTACTTGTGTTTTATAAGACCTATTCATCAAAAAATGGTAGAAAATATTCTAGAGTGAGTACTTTAGAAACATTTTCTTGAGTATTCTCCTGATTAGAAGAGTTTTCTATCAAAGTTTGAAAATCAGTTTTTTAAAACACATATGGAGTTATAGGTTGGGTTGTTTAAAAACAAAATAATTAGTTTCATAAAATTTAACATGTACTGTTTCCTTAACAATACAATAATTTTTATTAAAAAATATATAATACTTAGTTGTATTGGAATACCCTATGAAAAATCCTTCATAATATTTGGCTGAAAATTTATGAAAATTATATTTTGTATTCAAAATGAATGCTTTGCATCCAAATACTTTGATTTAGGGAACTTTTGGTTTTTGGACTATCTGTAGCTCATAAGGTGTTTTATTAAGAAATGATCTAATTAAAACTTGATTTATAGAATAATAATAAATACTGACAGATTCATCCCATAAGTGTTTATCAATTGAGTATTCACTCAACATGGTTCTTATTATCTATTGAGGAATTCAATTTCTTATTTCAACAACACCATTTTGTTGAGGAGTTCTAAGAGCTGTGAAGTTATGAGTAATGAATTTTATACTACAAAAATTTTCAAAATATGAATTTTTAAATTCTCCACCATAGTCACTATAAATAGTTATGAATGTAAGGTTTTTCTCATTTTTATCTTTGGATGAAAAATATTTGAAATAAAAAAATATTCAGATTTCATTTTGAGAAAATAGACCCATGCAAATCTTGTGTAATCACCAATGAAAACAAATACATAGTATTTTCCTTAAATACTTCCAGTTTGTGTCAGACTGAATATGTAAATATGAACAAGATGTAACACATTATATGTTAAGACTTCACTAATAAGATTAGGTAGATCCTTAACAAGTCCTTTCATAGATAGTTTACTTAAGTTCCTTAGGTTACAATGTCCTAGCCTTATATTTCATAACTAAGATTGGTCTTCCATTTCACTAAGACAAGGTAAGTCTTCACTCCAAAGGCCTTCAAAGTTAAGTGTATAAACATTATCCAGATAATGGGTAGAAAGAATGAATTCATCCTTTTAATTGTGTATTAAGAATTTATCATTCCTATAATTCACATGGTAACATTCATCACATAAATTACTTGTTCTTATAAGTTTTTCTTATGACCTTAACAAATAAAACTTTGGAAATTAAGACTTTTCAAAGAAGAATGATGTTACCTATACCAACAATCTCTCCTTCAGCATTATCTCCGAAAGATACTCTTACACCTTTCATCTTGATAGTCTTTTTGAAGATTTTTTTGTTACCAGTAATGTGCTTAGAACATGCACTATCCATGTACCATGTATTATTTTAAGTATTTCCTTTGTTTTCTTAAAAATAAAATAGATAGGTTTTTGGAATCCAAATTTTCTGGGATCTGGAAATTTTTGAAAATAAAATCTTACGAATACACATCTTCTTAGAAAAGTGAGATTTATGAAAACCTAACGATTGAAATTTATTTAAAGGACAATTTCTCTCTTATTGTCTACCAATTTCCCCCTTAGTGTAGAAAGGGGTTCTTTTAGAAATAAAATATTTGTGACTAAAAATAGGTTTTGAGTGAGAATAACCAAATACATTATTATTCTTTAGAGGAAAAGTTTGGGAATACATCTTATCAAAATTACCTTTACCATTGGTAAAATTTTATAAATGTTTCCTTAAGTAAAATATTTCAGACTTTAGTCTAATGACTAAATTCTTATCCCCATAGTCATTGGTCTTAATATTGGATTTTGCCTTTAATTTTTTTTTCTTAAAAATAATTTTTTTTTCAAAAAACATTGAATGTTTATCCATTTTAGAAGTAATTTCCTCAAAAGTTTTTGAAATAAAAACAATTTGAAAAGATTTTTTATCAAGATCATTAGAAGGATCTGATTAAACTTTTATTGAAATAATTATTATAGATTTTTCCTTGTCAAGTTTCTTATTGACATTATGATTTTAATTTTCACGAAACTTGGAAAACCTATATAATTATTGAAAAGATGGTAATATTTATTTTATGTTGATAAATATTATTCATTAGATGAAATATATCCATTTTCATTAGGCTAAATCACATTTAAAGACATATTTGGTATGGATTCAGAAGCGTGTACCTTATCCATGAAACATTGGTTTTCAATAGGTATTCTTGAAATAAAACCAATATTCTTTTTTCAAGAAGATTCATTATCTAAAGATTCATCAGATGAGTCTCCACCACTTGCACTCCAAGAATAATTTTCCTACAAGAATTTCTTTCCTTTGGGATTGTAATATATTTTCTGATTCCTCTCAGAATGTCTATCTTTCCTATCTTTTCTTTTTCTCCTTGTACAATCAGGTCTGATGTGTCTTAATTTATTACACTCATAGCATGTGACTTCAGAGTCTTTCTTATCTTCACTATCCTTTTTCTTATATCTTTATTGACAATCATTCATTCCATTAATCTTATTCATTATTTGAGAAAGATTGAATAACTCATTATCTGAGTGATTAGTATAACATGAATCTCACTGAATAAAAACTTTCTTAGACTTTGTTGACTTAACAACTTTATCTGGAGTTTTGGATTTCATCTCATTTGATGTAGAAATGAAAGAAAAACTCCCATTGTTCTTATTTATATTCTTAGCATCTCTCTTTAATATGTTAACATTTTGTAAAGGAGTTCCAAATAACTCATCAAGAGTAACAATTGCAAATTTCCTTGACTCATAAATTACAATTCTATTAAATTCCCATTCATTAGGAATGATATTTGCAGTCTTATCTATAAGTATCTCATCATCTAGGCGTTTTTCTCACATTGACTGAAGACTATTTATGATATTCATAAATATATGTAGAACCTTAACTATAGGTTCTCCATAGATAAAAAAAACTATGATAATTTTCTCTAATCATGGCTCTTATAGTCTCAATAACTTTAAAAGTACCAAAATGTGTAACTTCTAGTTTCTTCCATATGCTTTTCACTTCTTCACAAGAAGATGTTTGGCTGTATATATTCTTTGTCATAGAATAAAGCAATGTATTGTGTACCTTATAGTTCAGCTGACATTCTTTATTTTCTTGACTAGTAAAAGTTATAACATCCTTATCAGGTATCTTGTAATCATCAATAATCCAAAAAAAATTAACCAAAACAGTTTTGATAAAAGAAGTATTCATTATTTCTCTCCAGTATTTATAATCATTTCCATCAAAGATAGGCAGTATTGTAGGGTTAAAATTATTTAAGGATCCAACATTCATTCCCTCAATATTTGAATACAATAAAAACTTTTCCAATCCAAATGTTAGTGTAGTAAGTTTTTATAATAAAATTTTATAAAATAAATTATACCACTTGAGAAGTAAACAATGAGAAAGTAAACTAAGTAGTTAAAATATTCTTTTAATACTACTTTTAAGTATCAGTATCATAGAGACCTCCTCTGACACTAATTGTAGGATTGTAATATTTATGTAGATGGTCATATACAAGGGGGGGGGGGGGGGGGTGATTAGCAAGTTAAAAAACATTCATTTGTAAACTTAAGGAAATATTTATAAGGTAAATAAAAATTACCTTAGATTTACTAAATATTCATAATTAAATAAACACATAGGTATACATAAAAAATATTCTACCTTAAAGCGTATTGAATATTATATTAGAGTTATTACAAAAGTGAAAGTATAAGACACACTTTCTATTTGTAACAAGATGTTGTAGAAAATTAAAGTACATATAAAAGAGTAAAAAAATTGAACCCAAAGAGTAGGGTATTCAATCACCTTGGATAAAGGAATTTTTATTTATACTTTCAGGAAATCATGTCTTACCCACACTAAAGTAAGCACTTGAGTTAAGAAAGATCAGGGTATTTATTGATATCCATAAAATCCATGGATAAATAAGTTGATCTACACCTCTATATTCCTAGCCTTGGAAGTCCTAAATCATAATCACCAATGATCAGTGTCTGACAAAGCAGTACAAGGATTATAGAAGATTTCCATTATACTGAATAATCAGTTCACAACTTGGTCACATCAAGGCTTTCGAACAAATAAATTTTGGCAAAGCTCTCATGTGTCCCCAAAATAAAAAAAAAGTGATTATGTGTGTGAGCTCATCCAAATGAACAGGTATTTATAGGTGAGATATCAAATAGTAAAATTTTCTTCCAACAGTTATATTTTTTCTTAAAATTTCAGAGGGACCTGCATAGATGACACTTAAAATAGTAATATAATAATAGATTGGAAAACATCGTTTAGTATAGGATAATATCATGAGAAAAATTAAGTGTTTATGAATATAATTATATAAAAAAATACATTAAAGAAATTTAGTAACTTGAATAATGTTTTAAAATAAGATCCTTATAAAAAAGAGAGTCAGATAACGAACTATGAGAATTATATATGAAAAATATTCAGAAATGGAATTGAGGAACATAATAAATCTGATACAAAAATTTTCACTAATCAAAATTGAAGAAGTGAAAATAATATTAAAAATTATAGAAAATTCAGAATTGAGAAAAAGTGAATTGGATTCATTTTTTTTAGTGAATCATAATTAGAAAACATAGGGAATCGAATTCCTAAAACTGAGAGAATCAAAGTATAGGAAACTGTGAATCAGATTCAAAATTTTGGATGATTCAAAATTAAGGAACATGAAAAATCAAATTCTATATTTTATGATAAATAGATTCATGATTCGGAAGGAGTCCGAATTTATAAAATGAATCAGATTAAAAATTTTGTACGATTTGGATTTGAGAAATAGGATGAATCAGATTCAAAATATTAGGTGAATTATAATTGAGAAAGTGATGGATTCCACGTTTCAGTAAGGATATTATTTGTTCGAGTAGCTATTTTTTCTTAATAAAAAAATTAGACATATCTATAAAAATGTTAAAGAACATGATTCCAATTGGAATAGGATTTGCATATAAATTTTCTTACAGGTAAGAATTATTATTAAGGAAATGTGTTTGTGATTTAAAAAACATAAATAAATGAGAAACTTTATCGGGAAACATTTGAATAAATAATTTCCTCAACTTTATATGGTTCAAATAGATTTATTTATTTTACTTTAAATTATAAATTTGGAGTTCTACACTTTTTTTCAATAGATTTATTAATAATTATCCATTTGAATACTTGTGCGAAAACTATTTTTATAAGAAAAATCAACTAGAGGAAAGTTTTTATCCCAACCACCATCGAAATACATAGAACAAGTTCTAAACATATCATCTTGGTTTTGAATGGTTCTCTCAGACTAACCATTTTTCTAAGGCTGTTAAGTAATACAAAAACATAACTTTGTATCTAGATCTTTCTAAAGACTTCACTATAACTTTGAGGTAAACCTGAAATCCCAATCAGATACAATATAATATAGTATTCCATGAAATCGTAACACTTCCTTAATGTATATCCTAGAACTATGATCTAGAGAGAAACATTAACTAATTGAAATGAAGTGTTCCAACTTTATAAGGTGATAAATTATAACCCAAATAAAATTATAACCTTTCAAGATTTTGCGGATTCTAATGACAAAGTCCATTGTGATGTTTTTCCATATCCATTATGGTATGGGTAATGGTTGTAACATCCCATTGTTAGATCTAACATTTTAACAATAGACGATATATAGGGGAGGGGTGAATTTTCCATTATTAAAATTATCAGAGTTATAAGATATTAAGTGAAATATTTTGTGTTTTGAAATTAATAAAAAACTCTTTTTTAAAAGAATAAGAATCATTGATGTGTGAAGAGTGTATAAAAAAAATTAAACAGAAGAAGACAATGAATTTTTATTGCATTTTATATCTGAACAATCATACTGTACTCTTTACACCTCAACTGAGGGAGTATAGAACCCACTATTTATGATATAGAGATACATTTACATGGGTGTATTCTAAACCTGTACTTTTCTACTAGGTTGAATCCCAACCCAAGACTTTGTGAGCAGTAACCCCAAAACTAAAAACACACAACCTTTTAGGAGAGAAGGTAAAAACCCAATATTCATACAAGTATAATCCCCAAACTAAGTGTTTTTATTTTTTTATTTAATTATAACTAATGGAATAACTTTTAGAGGTAGTATAACCTCTATGAGAAATGATTAAGTGTATAAATCTACCGAGAAAAAAAGATAGAACAAATATTACAACATGATTGAAGTAGAAAAATTACTAGTGATGAAATAGATAATAAAGGCCCTTTTAATGTATTTTAATGATAATTTTTATGAATTCCAACAACGGTATAGTAAATAGCCTTATGGTGAATCAAGTCAAAGAATAATTATTCCCCCTTCAGGGTTTTTCACAATTGATGTAAACCATTGAGCAATGGATCACTTTGACTGATGCAAGAGTTTAAAAATTTATAATCATCTATTAGCATTGTCACCCATTCAATATGAGTTCAAATAACCCTTTATTCCTTTAAATACAAATCTATTTTGATTACACACTCAGGAAAATGGTTAGAATAATAAAATTGATAAAATTGGATTCTCATGAAGGGAGAAAATTATCATTTTATAATAACCACATAACTCACATCCATTATTAAATAAATAAACAATAATTAGTTTTTTAAATAATTCATTAAATAATTTAAACGGTCTCAATAATAATATATCAATGAATTTTCCTAGGAAAATAACATGTTTAAATTTGAAATATAAAAAAAATTTCTTTAACACAAGTAGTAAACATGCATAGAATATAAAAGAATTTATAACAATATATTAAATATATTAAAAAATATTTTTATGAGTTCAATATCAATTAATATTAATTTATAAATCATATAATTGAATAAAAAAATATAATATAATAAAAATTATTTTTTGATTTTCAAGCTACAATGTTCATATGTGAAAATATAAGATCATTAAATCTATATAAAAACATGTTTCAAACAATTAAAAAAAACTTTCATGGGATATAAATAATTAATATGAGTTTATAAAGTCATCATAATAATTTAAATATGTGAAATTAATTTTTGGGAAATCGGTATATGTAACACAGCGTAAAAAAAGTATAATTTCCTGTAGGATTTTCATTGATCTACGTACAAAAATTCACATAACGGGTTTTCAAGTATAATTTTCTCCCTATATAAGATAATTAAAATAAGTTAATTAGAATTACCAATTCACATAAGGGATTCACATAAGATAATTAATAATATAGGCAATACATGTATCTGAATTACTGAAAACTATAAATAGATTAACTCTTCAAATTTTAGACCTAAAACAAACATAGATAAAGGGAAAACATAGATTTGGGTATAGTTGAATTATATTTAGAAAATGTCATTAGATTCATATATAATCAAGAATCACATTAATCAAAGATCAAAATCTCAATTTATTATAAAAAATAAAAGACTTTTCTTTGGGAAACTATAGATAAAAAACTAAAAACATTTAGTAAATTCTCTCATAATTTAAGACATGATCGGAATTGTATCATAATTTTATTTGTTCTAATAAAATTTATATTATATTTTTAGTTTCTCAAAAAATATCACCCAATTTAGAGTTTTTTATCCCAATATATGGTCAAAATACATAGGGAAACCAATTTTTGAAAATTGAAAATGTAGTTCACAAGTCAACTATGTAAATCACAAATTGGCTACCCAGATAACCAATTGGATAAATGGTTCACAATGATTTTGAGGCATGGGAATAGTAAAAAACATTTATAAACTATATTTTAATGTCTCAAATGACATATTTATCCTATTAACTCAAAATAAAACTTATAGAACATGTTATGACAAATAAAAACATGAAATGTAATGTTTTTTTTTAAAAATTAAAAATTATGATATGATCAAGATTAAGAATACAAAATATAAAAATTAATAAATCTATGATAACATAAAATAATATATAATAAGATATAATTATAACTATATATATATATAAACTAAACATATGATAATATTAAATATGAATGATATAAGTTTTAATCAAAAAAACATAAGCACATGCTCAAAAACTCCTTAGGATTATGTCTGTCATTCATAACTTGCTGACATACTAACTACCGAGATAAAAACTTAGAAATATCTATCTTTATATTATCATAGTAGAAATACTATTTAATATCTCTATGCATATTCATACTTCTAGGATGAATAGAAAATGAAGAACTATGATCCTCATCCAAAATCTCATTATTTAATTCTAGTATGTACCGAACACATTCACATTTCCTAGAACTTATTATTCCATAAAAATCAAGGTTAAGCTCTAAAAAATTTACCACCTTATTCTTTAGATATACATCTTCCTTCTATGACTATTTAATATCACTTGGATAAATGGTTTAACACTCATTTGATAAATATAATATTTCCCCCTTCCTTCAAGATTTCATGATCCTTTATTTGGAAATCTAGAAATATTGGATCTTTTTTTATCCTCATCATGGATAATCTAGCATGATCCTTTTGACTCATAACATCTCCCACCTTATCCATTTTACTCAAGTGGTAATGTATTGAGAATTAATAATATTTAATCAACTATATCCATCTTCTATGGTTTATATTCAACTATTAACATGTGAAAATATTCTTGAAACTTTTGTGATCTATATATATTTAACACCTTTCCCCATAAAGACAATTCCTATATATATTTAATGAACAATTACCACAGATAATTCAAATTCATGAGTTCAGTACTTTTTCGTATAAACATACTATTTTCATGAGGCATAAGCTATCATCGTATCATTCTGTATGAGAACATATCCCAGTACCTTGTTTTATGCATCACTATATATTACAAACCCTTATTCACTGTAGGGTAATGTAAGTATGGGTGTTTTGACTAACCTTATCTTTAGTTCCTCAAAATTTTATTCACATTTATTTTTCCAATGGAACTTGTATAACTTCCTAGTTAGCTTAGTGAGTGGATTAGACATTCATGATAGATTATCAATAAAGTGTCAACAATATCCAACCAAACCAAGAAGAATATGGATCTCAGTCATAGTAGTTGGTCTAGGATAATGTTCAATAACTTTGGTTTTTTATGGATCTATAGATATACCATCTCTTGAGATTATATAACCCAAAAATTAATCCTTTTATAACCAAAATTTACCCTCAGTAATTTTTTCATACAACTTATCCTTCCTCAGGTTCATCACCACAATTTCTCTATGATCTTTGCGATCTTCTTTACTATTTTAATATATAAAAATATTGTCTATATAGACTATCACAACCTAATCAAGTTAATATATAAAGACTTAATTCATTAAATATCTGAATATAACATGGGAATTAACAATATGAAATGGTATCCTTATATATAATAATGTCCATACCTTCTATGAAATGTTGTCTTGGGTATATCATTATTATTAACCCTCAAATGATGATATCCAAAATGAAGGTCAATATTAGAAAATTATTTGACTCTATAGAGTTGATCAATGGATCATTAAATAAGGGAAAGAGGATACTTTTTGTTTATTGTGATATTTATTAGTACCCAATAATCAATACAGAGTCACATTGATCAATCTTTATTCATAAAAAAATAATAGGTTCACCCAAAGGTGACACAATTGGATAAATAAATCTATTTTCAAGATTCTACTAGAGTTTTTTCTTCAATTCCTATATCTCAACTGGTTATATTAGATATGAATTATTTGAACAAAGTGTATAACTTGGTATGAGTTCTATTGAAAACATAACTTCACAATTTTGTGGAAGACTAGGCAACTCCTCCATAAAAACTGAAAAAAACTTCCACATAATTGGAATATCTTCATTATTTTGTTTCTCCATAAGCATCCAAGAAAAAAAGGAATAGAAACCCTGAAATAGACAATGGATGTAATTTTTATTATAATTTTATACTTATCATTGAAATGATATAAGTTTATACGTTAGTTCAAATATCAAATATGACTTCCCTTCCTTGAATTTTTTTGGATTTATGTATGGAAATCCAGTCCATGATTATGATGACATCAAATTCAATCAGAGTTACAATAATGAGATTTTTAGGAAGCACATTACCCTAAACATTAATTAGATAAGAATAATAGACTTTAGATGTGATCAATATACCATTAGGTGATTCCATATATAATTCAACATATCATTATTGAGGATATTAATTAACATTCCTTGAGACTTGATATATAATAATTCATAAACCTAAGCTCAAATAGAGTACTTAAATATTTTAGCATACTAATAACCACCTTAACTTCATCATTCTATCTTCAAATCAATACTAAAACCAAAATAGTTTATGTGATCATAAAACCTCATTATTCAGTGTTATTAATCATGAAAAATAATTCATAGAATGTCTAACTAAAGACACCTTATTTCAATCTATGGAATCTTAAGTTTATACGAGTTCTTATATTGCCACAAAAAACATTATAATGTTATCCTACACTCAGAAGTATCTCTAGGGTTATTACTAAAGTTTTCTCATCTTATTTTAAAAAGGTAACTAAACCTTACCCTGATACTAACTATAATGCTCCATACATTTCATAAAAAGATATCATATATTATCAGTTTATAATTCACTACATAATATAATGATCCATGGTAGAATCATAAAGATCTAGTATCTTTATAATATTGGATATTTAAATAACTGGTTCATAGGTGAGCTACATCATATCCCATTAAGTTCTTCATAACTAGAAATCTTCTTATACATATCATAATAAATAGATTTGTTCAAAACTTGGGGAAAAGTAATCATAATAAAGGGAATGCATAGATTCTCAATAAGTGTATACAAGGGAGACATCAATGATAAATTAAACCGAATATGATAATAACAGTAGGAGAACATTCTCATAACATTTAAAAACCATACCTTGTATATCATACATCATAATCTAGGGTCTTGGAAATATTATTGGAAGTTAATAAGACATAAATCTTAAAAGAATCAATGAACATGAGCTATGGGATCATAACAGTAGAACAAGACACATGTTTATGACATATACATAATTATAAAAAATCATTTACATAGTTGTAAAGGATCATTTACAAGACTATCGTAGTAGAATTATTTCACTTAATAAACCGCCATAATATTCATCATTCACTCCCAATACTTTTATAGAGTATAGAGTAAATAAATGAGCTGGGTTCACTCCCCATTCCAATTATGTTTAACTCAAGAGATATTAATCTTTACCCAATGCATTGATAGGATATATAATTATAGACCCACCTTTCACATGATGAAAATAATATAGATGTGTTATATAAGATCAAAAAATATTCATCATATAATAACCCATGAAAATGAAATTAGTTTCATAAAAATTTCATCATAGAATAACCTATGAAAAATAAATGGGTTTCATAATCATCATATCATTTAATCATAACACGACCTTAGGAAAATTAAAAAATTTCACCAAAATATTTTCATCATAATAATAGTCCAACCATAAAAATAATAGTGATGGTATCATTAGATCATATCTATAGTAAAGGTTTATAAACATCAATGAATTTCATCTTAGATAGAAAAATATTTCAAAATATCACATAAAACCTTTATTAAAGAAAATACAAATTTTTTACATTAAAATAAATTATTTTAAATATAGAAATTTAAAAAAACTAAATAAAACATATTATTTTAAAATTAACTTGGAATACTATAAAGGAATATCAAATAATTGAGTAGTCATGATGGTAGGATACTCCATTCATACCTTATATATAAAAAATGATCCGTTTCACATTTTTGGTAAAAAGTCAAAAGCACATTGTTAAAAAAATCATATTAATATTCATTTTAAAACATATATTAAAAATTAAAAAATGGGTAAAAATTACAATAAAGAATATTTTGAGAATAAAATTATTACATTTTTAGAAAAAATATACATGGAAGAGAATGTACATTAGACCGAATAGATAAATAAATTCGATTTTCCTTAAAACAATCTTTCAATATCTAGAGAACTTAAAGAGATGAAAATTAAATGAAATCATATATTATATAGAAATAAATATGAAATAAGAAAATTTATGATATTATTGAGAGGTAAATCCTAAAATTTAATCATCAAAAAAATAATCACAAATAATCTAGATAAACAATGAGATTGTAACATAAAACTTTTACTACTTTGGTAAATTTTAATATCATAATACACATGAAAGAAATAAACTTATATGGATATTTACATATCATAATTTTCATGATAATAATCATAAAATAAATTCATAGGAATTATATACACCACATAAATGAAAAAGTGGTCAATATGGCATGTATCTCATAGAAATAAAATTGGGAAAAAAATCTTTTACCTCAGCTATGAATTCCTTTGTATGTGTTTGAAATACACTATAATAAATATATATTTGTTATAAATATATTATAGAACAATAATAATATATATAATACCATATATTGTTACTTATAAATAATTAATCAACCATTTATTAAGAATTATTTATTAAAATCACCATTTGGGGTGATAACTACTTTGTTTTTCATGTATGTTTTGTTTCGCTGGTTTTTGGTTCTTGTATTTTTGCCATGGTTAAAAAATCTAAAAAACATTAATAATGATAAAAATATCACATATGATTATTATATATATATTTATAGTCATCCATAATATTTACAGAAATAAAAAAGAGTTACACCATTCATGGAGACGGTCAACCGTACATTCATATGAACATTGTTTTCACTTATCAATGAATGAAATGATAGAAAGGTAAAGATAAATTAATCATTAATGAATAATTAAAAATTTATATATATCATATATATTAATTAAATATATCCTTTTTCCATCCATGTAAAGTAAAAGTGAAGAAATTACATCATTTAATGGAGGCGGTAGTCCACATGTATGCATGAGAGACACTATAGTTTTCCAATAGATTAGAAGGGTATAAGTTAGATGTGATGTTATAATTTAAATATTATAATTATTTCATATATATCATATATATATATATTAAATCAATCATTTTATCTAGCTATGAGAGGAAGTGGTGGAAAATGAATTACATCGGTTTGTGAGGTGATAGTCATCTGTACACACAATTGACAGTTTCATTTACAACTTTGTAGAAGAATAAATAGATATAGGTTGTGAAATTAACATAATAACAGTTAAGTATTTGATAAATACTTGTTTTATTATTTCATTATGTTAGAATAATATTTAAATGAGGTGGAATAAGAAATAAAAAATAATTGGTTAAGAACGACACATCTTTATCAAATAAACTCTTTAGGATTTCACTAAAATCCTTCCTATGATGGTTTTATAATAAAAAGGAATATAAGAAGTTTTCATTTATTTATTAAGGTATTGGATTAAAGAAATACTTTTTAAGTGTGAATATAATAGGAGAGGAGGTATCCTTTTACAAGTGAGAAAGAGTGTCATTTTTGTAAATGCCCAAAACTATACAATAATGGAAATTCATTCGAAAAAAAGTTCCAAAAAATAGATAAATAATTAATTTCATGGAATATAAGGTCTATAAAAACATCAAAAACTATAAAATAAACATTTTTTATTTTTTTTATTCCTTTGATCTACATGGATACTCACTTTTACCATTTATTTTTCACCGTGGTAACTAGTTTTTTTACCTAGGAAATTTAACCTTTAAGACTAAGATTAAAATGAGAATTAGTAAATAATTAGGAACTAATGATTATTAATATTAAATAAAATTTATCAAATAAAAATTCCATGTTTCGGTAAAATTTATTTTAACACAAGATCATGTAAAGCTCAAAACCCCATTTTAACTTTAACCGCGATAATTATTTTTACTGTTTTTACAATTTATTATGAAACAATTAAGTTTATTTTATTAAATAATATTTATTATGATTATTAAACATAAAAAATCATTTTTATCATATTAAAATTATATAATTGGTATAATTTAACTTAAAATTAAACCTGCAAACATGATGAAAAACAGCTTTTCAAAGAAAGAGTTTTCTTAAGTGAAAAATGTAATTATATTAAAATTCAACAATAAATTTATTCCTACAAACTAAATTAGATTAATAATATTATAATTTAACCAATTTTAATTTTAAAACCATTTTAAAACAAAATATAACTTATTAAATAGTTTATATGTTTTTTTAATAAACACAGTATTTTCACTATTCATCAAAAAATCAATCTTTTTAGAATCTTATAAAAAAATTAACTTTAAGATAATTTTGAGATGTTTATTTCAATAATAAATTTAATTTTTGAAAATAAGATTTCTTAAATTTTAAAAAAACAATTTAAAAATAAATGTGCAAAATGAGACGAAACCACTTTTGAGAAAATATAGTATTTAAGCCTAAAATTAGATTTATTCATATACCATACTGAGAAAAAAATATTAGTGGAATAATAAAATTTTTTATTGAATATATAATATATAAATTTAATTAAAATCATAAAAAATAGTGATTAATTTAATTTATTAAGCTGAAGACCACTGTGCGTAAAAAAATAGTTTTTCAGAAAACTATTTATTTTACATTAAAATGTTTTTTATTTTCATGTCTAATCAATTGATAACTGATTTATTTATCTTATATATGTTTAAAATATATATTTATCATAATTTATTTAATACTATTCATAAATATCAATTTAATATATTGGTTATAGAAATTTACAATATTCTAGTTTATTTAGACTTGGGGTTGCATGTATTGAAAACTATTAGAGATTAAATTTATTTTTAAAGAATATATCATAAAATATCAAGATGTTACATTATTTTTGTATGAAGACTATACCATAAGAATTTTATGATCAGAAACACCTTTAACATCAATAGATAAAGATCTAAACTTGTCTTTTAGAGTCTAAATGGTCCTCTCAGACTGACTATCATTCTGAGGATGATAAGATGTACTGAAACTCAAATTTTTATCTAGAGCATGGTGAAGGCTTATCCAAAACATTGAGGTATTATTCATATCCTTAATAAATACAAAATAATATTATACTCCACATAACATTATAACTTACTTAATATACGTCCTAAAAATACGATCATGAGAGAACTCATTTTTTTATTTCAATAGATTGAATTGATTTCAGATGGTGATCAAATACAACCCAAATAAATTTTTTTCTTCCAATATTTTAGTGAGTATGATGATAAAATCCCTTGTAATGTTTTCCCATTTTTTTTTTCACATAGTTAATGGATATAATATCCACTTATAATTCTATCTCTCGACCTTAACTTTCTAACATACCAGGATTTAGAATATATACTTTTCAACACCCCTTTCCATGTTATCCAACCAGAACTACTATTTGAGATCTTTATACATCTTTATACTTCCATGATGAATAGAGAATGATGAAATATGATATTTATACAATATATTCTTATTTATATCTGGTATTTATGGGAAACTAAATCCATTATTGAACCTTATAATTCCACTACAACCGTGGTTGAACTTAGGAACATTTCTTACATTCTTCTAGAGTTCCACATCCTCCCTCTGCACCTATTTAATCCTCACATGAATGGAGAGTTAAACATTCATATGATAAAGATATGATATTTATTATTTCCTAATTATTTAGAGATCCATATTATGAATATCTATAAATATTTTATTTCTTTCCATCTACATCATGGATAAACATGCATAGTCATTCTGACTCAGAGCATTATCCACATTGTTTACTTTCTTAGGGTGTTAATGTATTGACTAGTCATAATCTTTAATCAAATCGAACCATACAATTTCTAAAATATTAAACTCATTATTCATTAATATATACATAATATTTTTCTCCTAAATTTTAAATTGGTATATGGAATAAACTATAACCATATAATTATTCATGAGTATTAATCCCATTACCTTCTTTGATATATCACTAAATATTAAAAACACTTCCCCACTACAGGTTAGTGTGAGTATATGTGCATTGACCAACATTATTTTTAGCTTATTGAAATTTTCTTCACATTCATATGTTCAATGAAAATGGGATACCTTAAGATTAAACTTGGTTATTGGATTATATATCCATGATAAATATCATAAAACAAATCAGTAGTATCTTTAAAATCCAATAAAACTGTAGATATCAGTTACTATGGTTGGCCTAAGTCACATTTTAATAACATACTTATTTGGAGGATCCGCTAATATAACCTCACTTGAGATTATATGACCCAAGAATGTGACTTTATATAGATAAAGTTCACACATGTTAAATTTATCATATAATTTATCATTTATCATGGTATTTAGAATAACCATCAAATTATCTTCACATTCTTACTTATCATAAAAAATATAAGAATATCATCTATAAAGACTATCACAAATTAATAAAGGTAATCTCTAAATACTTTATCCATTAAATCCATGGAGATAATAAAATATTTGGTAAGTACAAATGATATTATTATAAATTCACAATAACTATACCTCATACAGAAGGTTGTATTGGGTATATCATCCTTCTTGAATCTCAATTGATGATATCCTGATTGAAGATCAATCTTGGAAAAATAGTGAGGTCCTCATAATTGATCAAATATATCATGGTTATGGGGTTAAGAACACCTGTTCTTGATTATGATATTTTCAAGTTCTCCAGAATCAATGAAAAGATGAATTGAACCATTTTTTAACAAAATCAAAAGGTGAACCCCATGGTGATTCACTAGGTTCTATGAATCCATTATCAATATTTCCCTAGAGTTGCTTCTTCAATTAATCCAACTCAATCAGGGGCATTATATATGGGGTCTTTGAAACATGTGTTTCCTTAGGTATGAGTAATATTAAAAGGATAACATCAAAATTTGGGGAAATACTAGGAAATTATTCAGGAAATACATTAACATAATCTGGAATATTAGTCGTATCTTTGATTTTGTGTTTCTCCCCACCCATTTTAGTAAATATATATCATGAATAGATAGTATGATTCACACAACATAAGTAAATTCTTTCAAAATTATATATTTATCCTCTTAATAAAAGAAAATTATGGGTTAGTTTGTAGTAAAAAATGAAACCTCCCTTCCTCAGAAATTTACATGGGTTCTATATAAATATAACTAATTCAAGCCCAAAATCCCATCAAATTAAACTACAGGGAGAATCACAAGATTTTTATGAAGTATATCTTGATAAAATTCTATCAGGGAGTAGCTATAGACTTGATATTTGATCATCAAACTATTATGAGTTTTTAATTCTAACTAAACATCTATTGATTATATATTTGAATGAACATACCTAGATAATTTTTATAATATAAAGGAAGTCATATGACTAAGCTCAACTAAAATAATTAAATTATTAAACATTCCTATCACTACCTCAACTTCACTGTTTTATCTTCATTCCCTTACTAAAACCAAAATGGCTAGTTATAGATTCAAAAATCATAGTGATAAATCTTGTAATCATGAAAAATAATTCATAGGATGTTTGAATCTTGACACCTTAGGTTTATCCTAGGTCATTCATGGCCATCATATATTCAAAT
Source organism: Viscum album (assembly GCA_963277665.1). Taxonomy (NCBI): domain Eukaryota; kingdom Viridiplantae; phylum Streptophyta; class Magnoliopsida; order Santalales; family Viscaceae; genus Viscum; species Viscum album. The sequence goes on from OY728157.1 coordinate 2,016,700,075, forward strand.
CTTTCATAATGGTCTGTAAATAAAATGTGAATTAATCCAAGAATTTAAAACGAGAGTGTATATTTAGGTGTTTTTTCAAAGGACCACTCATTATAGTGACCCTATCCTTTTACACATATTATTAAAATATTATAATCATAAATTACCTTCAAATAAAAATAATATATCGTAAATTCTATTGTTTTTATAAGTCTAGGTACATGAAATAGAAAACATGGAAATAAAATAAAGCATATTTATATTATTCTTCCATAATGATATCCTAACTTCCTTTGAGCTCCTATATCTTCATCATATAACCTAGGGAATACAAAGAAAAAAGGGGTGAGATGAAAGACCAGTAGAAGAATAATCATGGAAAACAAGTATAGAAAACAGGTCAAAGGCATAACATAATAAAATAATATGCATGGAATATGAATAACCATGTAGATTCATATCATAGAGAACAAGGAATCACATGATAATATAAATTTTATAATTTGTAACTAACATATAACATGACATAAACATGAGTAAAGGATAAATTCCCATACTATATCACATGGTGGACAAAGTCTCATAATAGATTAGGATTACTCTCTAATACCATACAGGATGTCTCATGAGACTAAAAAAATACCCAATTCATTGAATCAAAATTTGGGTAGACCCATCACAAAATGTTCATGAATATATGTTGCACATAAATAATTAAACATAAGGTATAAACATGAGGGTGGTCCATGAAAAGAATTGTGTATCGTAATCTTGTCATATAGAATAACCGTTGGGTTCATCATAATTGTGTATAATAAATAAATTATTTAAATCATATATAAACATAAATAAGGTTAAATAGTAATATATAATTATTAATGATGACCAACTAAAGTGTAAACTTTTAAAAATATGTTTAAGAAACTTTATAAATTAGAAACTTCAGTGTCATTTAATGGAAAATATTATAGTCTTTAAAGAGGAAAGAGGAATAATTGTTTCTATAAAATAATAAATGAAGTAAAATAGTTTATCATGATAAAATGAGTGATTTTTTAAAACTAATTGTGTCTTAAAACATAATATAGAGTGTACTTTAAAATGGGTAAGAAATAGGGTAGTTCCCTTCTATTGGGCTTTCTTATCAAAAGGATTTGAGAAGGGAACCCAAAAAACATGCGTTTCACCAAAAAAGAAGGTTGAATTGAAATAGATACACATGTTTATAAAATATACACAGAATTTATAACAATTATATAATAATTATTAAGAAATATATTGGGGTAAAGTTATAGAAAGCAAACCCAAAGTTAATTTCAAGGTTTTGATAGATCCCTTACCTAATGTATGGATGCGTTCTTCATTTGAACATAATAGTCTACATAATAAAATTATATTCATTAATAATTTGATACATAACCTATTAAACCTATATTTTATTTATTATAATTTTATTAATTTTATATATTTCCATTTCAATGAGTTATAATGTTTAATTAGGTTGTTATGGGAGCATTTATTTCATGGTTTTATGGTTAGTTCCCTTGAGTTTAATTACAAGAGATTGTGTCAAATGGAAGTAAAAATACAGAAGTGGTATAAAATAGTAGTAATATAATTACATAATTTTAAAATTTCCTCATATTTTATTTTGTTTTATGATATGAGCATGATTCATTTGATAAAATGTTAATGATAAAGGTTATTTTTATTTGATTAGTTTTTCCATCATAAATGTGAAATTAATTTTTTTGATTTTCAATAATACTTTTTGGCTAAGTGAGAATATAACAATAAAAAAAGATGAGGAAGGATCCTTAGAAACAGGATGACTTATGGTGAGGAATTCATTGATAGAACTTCGGAACGAGGGACCAAGAGACCACTGAGCCACCATGGACAATGAAACTAAACAGAAGCAACTAAAAAGTTCCGCCTTCAAAGACACCAACACCATCCAAAACATCATGGAATTAAACGAACATGAAATAATTAAAGTCTTGCATGAAGGATCTTGATGCAATGGTAGAGGAAACCAATAACATAGAAAACAATCCAGGTGTTGGAACCATGACAACAGACGGCACCTCAAACTTCTCTAGGGGGAACTACCATCATCTATATATGTGCCTACGAGCAATCAACACCACGACTTCCCAAGAAATAAAGGCATAGATCCTGTGAAACAGAGGATTCCAAAATGACACCAAAACAAAAAAAAAGGGTGTAACAGCATGCCACAATGAGGGTTCCAAAGAACATCGAAGGGAGAGATGGGGGTGTCCAGTGGGGCATTGCCGGCAGAGTGAGAGAGGCCGCAAAACGCCTCCTTCTGGTAACTTCGAGCAAGCAATCAATGGTAGTAGACTCCTAGTGATTGGAGATGGGGGAGAGAAGTCATTTTTCTGGTCCCATGGACAAAATAGATGAATATTATTTGTAATTTAGGGTGACTCGCATGGTGGATATCGGGATGGCGATGAGGTATCGGACCTGGGAGGGTAGCTCACGGAGGTGGGATCCAAGACATTATTTGAAACCAGAGGGGTGCCCCACGGATGTGAGATCTGAGAGGGTGACACAGCTTCAGATTTGTGAGGGAAAAGTGTGGTTGAAAGGAGTCTCATGTCAGTTGATCTAGAAGCTTAACAGATGTTCTGTGGAATGGAGTTGCAGGTTCTGAGAGGAGTATGGATTAGAGGTGGCGCTAGGACAGAAGGTGACGCTGGGGTGAGAGGTGGAAACCCTAGGTCGTAGCTCCCAAGAGCTATATTTAATATTATGAATATATTTTAGTTTCCAAACATGAAAATAGTTAAAATATTTTTTAACCATTATAATGGTTTTATGACCAGCCTTGTAGGTGGTAATGAAAAAAATAAAAAAATAATCATCCATGAAGGTGTTGAATCGACATTTCAGGGTTAATGTTTTTGTTTTTAAGATAAAAGGGGAAGAGAAGATATTTTGATGATGGGTATTCCATTAAAAAAATAAAATTAGAGTATATAAATGATACTTGAGTTACCATTCTACTTTGAATAGGGGAGGTAAGGATAAGATAGAACAAAAAAGAATTTAAAAGAGAAAGAGGGAGGATTTTATCTCTTGAAGATCATCTCCTTGAGAACCTCATTAGGGCACTTGGGTTTGGTGTTTTGTTGATACCATAATATCTTGGATGTAGGTAAGAGTCTTGGTAATGTAATTGGGTATAATTTAGACAATATAAAAATCTTAGGAGGTGTAAGGAGAAGGGTTTGTGAGGGGTGATATTTTTTGGGGAGGAGAGGGGTTTATTATTCTTATTTTATTCATTTGTTTATTATTTTGGATCAAGACTCTCAATAGTGTTTATCACCATGAATAAATATAATAAATAGATCATTTGAGTTTGAGATAATGGGTACTTACATCATCCATGACTCTACCATGACTCAAAATTTCATTTATTTACTTTTAATGTTAAATATTGCAAATTACCATATTTCACTATTCACAAAATTCAACTATTTTATAAAAATCCCTAAAAATAACATTATCCATATATGTATATTTAGATTTCAAAATTGGACTCCATTTTTTGTTTTTTTTCTAAATTTTAAAAATTTAATTTTTAATAGAAATCATTATTTATTCGAAAAATACTGATTTTAATATTAAAATTGATTTTATGACACTTTTGAAAAATTAATTAGGGTCTCATAAAATTATCTTATAATTATAATACAACAAATTATTAATTTATGAATCTATTTTAAAAAATTTAACTTTCTTCTAAATCATTAATTAATTATATGATTGTAAATAAACATTTACATTTCACAAAAATACCAACAGTTAATTTATCATTTTAAGCATTTATTTACTTATTCCATGATATTAATATATCATATTTGCATTTATAAGATATCTATTTTTTTTATAATTTCATAGGTGATATACTATTTTAATGGCGATATTACTAATCCCAATTGTTGTATTTCTTTTCCAACGATCATGTTACTATTCCAATGGTTAGATTTCAAACGATCATAAGAGTTCATTACTTCTTATAAATACCTCATATTCCAATCATGAGTCGATTATATTTTCTACCATGGTCATATATACATTAATATTTTAAATTATTATTTTATTATTATGATTTATTTCTATATATTTATTCGTGAGTGAGGCCATTCTAGTGGATCAGGTAGATCCAAATTTTCATATTCTTAAAATTTTATTTTCTATTTATTATCCTTCCATAGTATTTTGAAATCTTATTGATTTGTTTTATGACTAAAGTATCATTATTAATTTATTAGAATAATTTTTTTATTGACTCCCCTATGTTATGTATCTTCTTTATACTACATGATATAATTATAAGAAGGGAAATTTCATTGATAAAATTATTGGTTGTTACATTGCCCCCCATTATGGAAATTAATTCTAAATACTAAGGTGAAAATAGGTGAGGGTACTTCTACTTCATAAATTCCTCTAGTTACCTTGTTTCTTATTTATATTTATGGTTCCTCCATAGTAATTTTTCCCAATAAGTTGTCTTTTTGTGTAGAAATTTATCTCTATGGTCCAAGATCTTCACTTGCTGGTCCTCATAAGAGAAATCACTTTACAAGTATACTACATATGAATTAAGTACATTTGAGGGATTTGGAATTTAATTCCTCTTGATGGATACAGGTAATACATCATATACTTGATACATGGTTGGTGTAAGTACTAGTCGATAGGCCAAATATCCTATATGATTAATAATATCTAATGGGTCAATGTACCTAGGACTTAGCATTCCTTTCTTCCAAAATTTCATGACTCTCACTACAAAAAATAGAAAATTAGTGGAATTTTTTAGAAGGGTTTGTGACCAACCCCCTATAGATTTTTTAGCATTTTTTTAATATTTGGTATTATTTTAGTGGAAGTAATGTCAAAACCACGGATAATTTAATAATTTATAGTGCTATATATTCTATTGGATTTTAGAGGAGCTACATATATATAACATCTGTTTGTATATATATATATAACTGATTTTTTTTAAAAGGAAATAGTGGGGGTTCACAACCCCCTATAATTTATGATATTATCGGGGGTTCATGAACCACCATTAATCTATTTTATTAGAGGGTTTTGTGAAACAATTTTAATTTAAGAAATTAGAGGGAGTTCTGAACTACCTTTAATTAATAACATTAGGGGGGGGGGGGGTTGGACCAATTCTAATTCATGACATTATAGAAGGTTTTGAACCCCCTTTAATTGATGAAATTATAGGGGGTTTGAACCCCCTATAATTTATGACATTATGGGGGATTTTTAAACCACTATAATTTATGAAATTTGATGGGGGTCGTGAACCACTGCTAATCCCTCTCATTAGAGGGGGTTTTATACCCCCTTAAAATTTTTATTTATTTTCTAAAATAATTCTCATAAAAATTAAAATTTAATAAGATATGTGTGTATGTGCACATGTGTGTATGTACATATATTATGCAAACACATCATATTGATGTATTTAAATACATTATAAACACATATATATTAGGACATTACATAAATACTTTATATAAATACTTATATATATATATAAAATGTATACATATATAAATATTATTATACATAATATAAATGTAATTATAAATATATTTATTCAAATTTATAAAATTTATATATGGTTTTATAAATATTATATATTTATATTATGATTTAAGTTATATATATATTATATTGAATGCATTTTTATTGTATATTTTTGTATAAATACATTTATATTATCTTATGTTTACAAATATATATAACATAGAAAAAATTAAATATAAAATTAAATATATATTTTATATAATAACATTATATTATGTAGCAGTGTGGGTACTATAGTAGTACTATTCAAAAAATGGGCCTTGGGCCAAAAAGTTGGGCCTACGGGCAATGTAATGGGTTAAATACCCATTGGTCCTTGAGACTAAGTAATGGGTCTCCCTCTACCTAGTTAAAAGTGGTCTTTTCTTTTCTTTAATAATAGATTAGGATTTGTCCCCAACCCTTTAAAAAAATCTTATATATTTCTAATTATATGAAAGTATTTATTTTTTTGTATATATATATATGATATGATATAAATGTAGATAATCACATACATAAATATATAATATAAATGTGTTTCATATAATATATGTATAATATAAATCATAAAATGTATAAATGTATATTATTTATAAAACCAACATAATATTTTTTTAGTTTAAAAATATTTTTAATAATAATTAATAGTATTATTGTCACACACACATATACATATTTACAAATACATAAAAACGATTATATATATTATAATTATATCATATCTATAAATAACATATAAATACATAAATACTCTCTCACACACAAATATAAATGTATTTAAATATATATATATATAAATAAAATTATTTATGCATATATATTATACAATATATATATATATATATTATAATATATACACAGATTTATATATTATAAATATATTATATTATACACACACACATATATATTATACAATACATAATAAAAAATTATATTATATTATTAATTTTTATATAACCAAATATATATATTTTAATTAAGTATGTAAATAAATATAAATATTTTTATGTTATATATAAAAAACACAGCAATATAGTGGAAGGCTCACTAGGTGTGCAAAAAATATAAAAAAAGTGGTAGTTTCGGGGTGATTTTAACCACCTCTATTGTGATGTTTGAATTAGAGACGATACAAATCCCCTATAATCTAACAAATTATGATGAATTTAGGGAGAAATTAGAGGGGCTAAAACCCCCTCTAATCTAACCGTGTCTAAACAGAGACATAGTTTACCAACCCTTGCCAATAACCATCTCTAAATAGAGTAGGCGACTACTTTAGCAGTGGTTATGGGTAATTGCCACTAATGTATTTAGAAGGGGTCTAAACCCCTTATAAATGAAGAAATAACCCCTTCTAATCACCCTTTTTTGTAGTGTATATTCCATGGAGATATGTGGAGGAATACCATTTATCCAACTTTGAACTCTAAGTCTCACCATTGATCGCCTTTATAGATCTTTTATCTACTTTGGACTACCTTGATGTGTTGCTTAATGGTTTTCACATTTTATAACATTTTTTGACCATTTTAGGTCCCATAAGCTTACGTTCACTGACTTCATCCTATCATGCATGTGTTCAGTATATTTGCCAATAAATTTCTTCATATAGAGTCTTTTTTATTCTTGAGTGAAAACTATTATTATAAGAGAACTCGACTAGAGTAAGATGTTGGTACTATCCTCCTTTGAAGTTCATTGAGCATTCTCTCCATATATCTTCAACTTTTTGAATTTTTTTCTCATATTAGACATTTGTTTAGTGGTGGAAAGACGTACTGAAGTATATCTCATAGTTTAGAGAATTTTGGATAATTTTACAAAACATGGAGGTAAATCATGGATCTCCATTGTAGAAAATTGATAATGCTACTTTATATATCCTCAAAACTTCTCAGATGTATATATGTGAAAGCTGGTTGAGTGAGAAGTCCTCTTGAATTGAGATAAAGTGAGATTCCTTTATAAGACAATCTATAACAACCCATAGAGAATTATTTCCTCAGGATGTTTTTGGAAGTCCGGTGACAAAGTCTATAGTGATGTTTTACCATTTCCATGTTCGTATGGGTAGGTGTTACACCATACCCTTATAATTTTCTCTTTCAACCTTCACTTTCTAACAAACTTGGAACTTTTATGTATATTTAACAATATAATTCATTATATTTTCCCACTAATAGTGTTATTAGATATCTCAAGACAACTTTGTGATGACTAGGTTAATAGAGAAGGTTGATCTATGGGTATCATTCATAAGATCTTTCATTATCTCCAGATTGTATGGTACAAATAGTTGTGACAACATTTTTACAACTCCCTCTTCATCAATTTTGGACTCTTAAGATTTCCCATTTTTGATAGTTTACAACTTCTCCTAAATTTACACATAATGAATTTGAGCATCCTTCATCTTTTATAAAATGGATTGTTGAGAGATCAGTTATGAAAGGAATTTTGATGTACCTTCCTTTATATTTACCACATATATATTTTAAAATTCTAAGAAGATTGGATCCTTCAAAATTGTCATCAATGATAAAGTTGAAAGATCATTTATACATAGAGTATCTACCAATTTATTTGCTTTACCAATATGTTAATAGACTGACCAGTCATAATCCTTGACAAGATCTAACCAAAATCACTAGTTTATATTAATATCCTTTTGTGTGAATATATATTTGAGGATCTTATAATCAGTATATACATCACTTTTATCCCTGTAGAGATAATAATTCTAGATTTTAATCATAAATATCATACCCACAAGTCCAGATCATGCGTGGGATATTTTTTCTCATTAACTTTTACCTTCCTTGATGTGTAAGATGCCACTTTATCATTTTTCACTAGTACACAAACTAATACCTTTTTTGAAGAATCATTGTATTCCACAAAGAGTTCCCCACTTTTTGGTAGTGTTAATACAGGTTCACTAGAAACCCTTTTTTAAACTCTTTGTAGCATTATTAACATTCACAATACTAGAAAAACTTCACTCTATTTCGATTAATCTTGGGTAATGGTTTTTAAAATCATCATAAGTTACTCAAAAATCATCGATAATACTATGATAGGCCAAGGAAACTGTTGATATTTATTACAGAAGTTGGACAAGAACATTCCTCAGTTTCTTTTATTTTATAAGGGTCCACAAATATTCCTTTTTTAGTGATACCATGTTCCAATAATGAAACTTAGTCTATTTATAAATCACATTTACTATAATTTTAAATTATTTTTTCCCTCAAAAAATACTTTAGCATAGTATTCAAATGCTCACTATTTCCCTCCTTTTTATTAGATTATATTAGAATATCATTGATAAATACTACCAAAACATTTTCAAGTTAATCTCTAAAGACTCTATTAATTATGTTAATGAATATTACTAGAGCATTAGCGAGTCCAAAGAGAATCATTATGAACTCATAGTTTTCATACCTCATTCAAAAGGAAGTCTTAGTAATATATTACTTACTCACCTTTAATAGGTGATATATTGAATAATGACCCACCTTAGAGAAATTATGGTCCCAATGTACTTGATAGAATAATTAATATATCCATTTAAGGGGATAATTGTTCATTATAATGATTTTTTATCCCATGATAACAAATAAAGTGTTGCATTGATCCATCATTATACTTGAAAAAGAGGTCTGGCACACCCCCATGGCGACACGCTCAGGAATATGAAACCCTTGTTCAGATACTCTTATAACTTATTCCTTAGTTCATCCAACTCAATGGTGTCCACTCTTCAAGGTGTCTTTGATATGGGTATAGATCCAGGTATACAATTAATTGATAACTAAACCTCTCGATTAAGAGGAAGACCATGAAATTATTCATGTAACACATCAATATAGTACCTCACAATGGGAATGTCTTCGAGCATGATTATATCCTTTTTTGAAATAGTTTAAGCTAGATATACTTTACCATAATGTAATAATATACAAAACATAAATGATGATTCTAAATATGATTAATCATCCTCCTTATACTTGTACATAATTGGAGGATTCCCCAAGATGTGAAGAGTGATCTCTCTTTCCTGACTGTTGATGTTGGCTTTATATAAAGGCATAAATCCAGGCCCAATATAGCCTCAAACTACACCAAAGTGAGTAAGACGAGATTTCCTAGGAGGTTAATTCCACAAACATTAACTAGGGAGGAGTTATATACTTTTGATGCAATAATTTCCCCATTTCCATTCTTATGGATTACTTAACCTCCATATTTTGAGGTGATGTTTGAATAGTTATAATAAACTTTTAGGATATGAAAGAATGCATAGAACTAGAATCAAATAGTATGTTAAATATTCTTAAATGATTAACCAATGTACTTGTCACCACATAATTTTTGGGATCCACCTCAATAATAGTGATGTCATATGCCATTCCTTGATTCCTTATAGGTTGTTGTTGTTGATTACCTATGTCAACCCTTGGATTTGGGAATTTTATCACATAATTCCCATGTTATTTGAAGTTAGAGAACTAAATAATAGATATAGTGTTCGTCTGAACATTCTTTTAAACTTCCTCATTAGTGTATTTCTTCATTTCAGTTAAACAATGATCATATTGGTGCCTTTATTTTATAAATGTGAAGAAACTTCTGGTTCCCCTTAGTAAGTTTTTAGAATGATTCTTTCCACACATTTGACTAGTGGGATGGTGGGTTTCCATTCCTCCATAATAATTTTATGTTGTACATCTTGAAGATAATTTCATATTATGTTCCTTATCTCCAGTCTGATGAGACTACTAAGAATCACCAATATCCATATAAACATTGAGGGAAAACATTTATTCATAACTTTTAAAGTCCAAAATTTCTAAAGCTTTCCATAGACTTGGTTTCAACCCACTATATACTTAGTACACCGTACTTTCAATTCTGATGACAAGGAAAGATGAATATCGTTCAATAATTGTGAAGCTTACCTCATATGCTCCGATAGAATCAACTTCCTTTTGATTTAGATTGAGGAACTCCTCCTCTATCTTAATAAAGAGAGTGTAGGGAAAATATTTATTGAACAATATTTTATGGAATGCATCCCTTTTAGGGAGTCCATTTCCTCTTTAGACATTGTTTTCTTTATCAGTGTCCACTACTTATTATCTTCACCATCAAAATGATATATCACCAGCATGAATTTAACTTCTTATGAGCACTAGAGGGGAAAAATATATTCTCAATGGAGTTAATATATTTTTCTATGATGATGGGATTATAATATATAATAAATATGGGAGGAATTTATTGCATAAAAGGCACAACTTCAACTTTTTACTTCTTAGGAGAAGGTGAAAATTCCATATGATTCATGTTATTATTAATATCATGGGATAGTTATGCTATTATTATCATGAAGTACTAATATTATATTCCTATTAGGTTTCAAATATCATTATAGAAATCATGACATTGATAATCACATTGGTTATTGGAACATGTTATCATATTTCCCTCCATTAACTCCGAAAAAGAAAATACAATTTTAGGGCTTGAATACTTAGTTAATAATCATACAAAAAGGTAACTTTGAAACTATAAGGATAATCTTGTAAATGAAAATTATATGCTAACTTGGGATTTCCTAGGTTTCAATCTTGGTTATCCTTGGTGATAGTGTAACCCCTAGGGTTCTTACTAAATTTTTCTAGTCCTAATATATAAAAATAACTAGAACATCCTTTGATACCAACTATATAAAACCAATCTTTTTACACATATTAATAAATTATTTTATTCATAATTAACCTTCAAATACAAACCTAGGATCATAAAATCTTGTGTCTTTAAAAGACAAGGTACATGAAATTGAAAACATGGAAATAAAATAAAAAATATTTATATTATTATTATATAACTATCCTATATCTTCATTTGAGTTCATAAATCTTCATATGATAAATTAGAGAATACATAGACAAAGGGATGATCAAAAAGCCTAGTAAGGGAATAATCATGGAAAAGAAGTATAACACATGGGTAAAAGGCATAACATGATAACCTAATAGGAATGGAAAATGAATAAACTTATAGAGGAATATAATATAGAACATAAAATAATATGATCATGAAAATATTTAGGGAATACACATATAACATTTCATAAATATGTTTTAAGGAAAACTACCAAGGCTATATCACATGGTCGACAAAGTCCCATAATGGATTTGGTTTACTCCAGAATACTAAACAAGATCTCTCATGAGACTAAAAATTACCCAATTCATTGGAAAAATATATGGGCACACCCATCATAATATTTTCATGTATATATGTTCCACATACAGAATCAAACATAAGGGATAAATAATAGGGCTACCCATGGAATGAAATGGGTATCATAACCATGTCATTTGGCATAACCAATGGGTGTATCATAATGGTGTATAATAAAGAATAGACTAAAATCATACTTGGAAATTCATAAGGTAAAATAAGAATATATAATGATAAATTATGTCAAATATAACTGAATAAATGTTAAAAAAGTGTTTATGAAACTTTAGAAATGAGAAACTTTAGTGCGGTTTAAGGGAAAATATTAAAGAGTATTTAAAGATCAAAAAGGAATAATTGTTTATATAAAAACAAAAATAAATTTTAATCATAAAATGAGTGATTTAATAAAAATAATTCCAGATTAAAATATATTTTAGAGTGTACCTAAAATGGTTAAGAAATGGGGAAGTTTCCTTTGTTTGATCTTTCTTATTAAAAGTAATTGAGAAAGGAACCTTATAAAACACGTGTTCACCCCAAAAATAATGATTAATTAAATTATATACATATGTTTAAAACGTATAAATAGAATTTAAAAGAATTATATAATAATAATTAAGTAATACGTTGGGGTGAAGAGAGAAAAATTGTGATCCAAAGGTAATTGGGAAGTTCTAAGAGACCCCTTAACTTATATACAAATGTGTTATACACTTTCAATTGATGTCCTTTATAATAAAAGTAGATTATTTAATAATTTAATTAAGAACCTATTAAACATGTATTTTTTTATTATAATTTTATTAAGTTAACTTATGGCCATTTTAAAGACTTATAATGTTTAATTTTTTTGTTCTGGGAGCATTCATTTCATGGTTTTATGTCCAGTTCCCTAGAGTTTCATTATAGGAGTTCTTGTAAAATTGAAGTAAAACTCCAAAACTGGAATGAAATAGTATTAATATACTTCATAAATTTTAAAATTTCCCCATATATAATTTTTTTTTCTGATATAAAGATGATTCATCTAATAAAATGTTAATGATAAATGTTTTGTTTCTTTTTGCATTTTTCGATCACCATGAAGTATTTTGTTTTATTATTTAATATTATGTATATATATCAGTTCTAGAACATAAAAAAAGTTATTATATACATTTTAAAATATTTTTTAACCGTTATAATGGTTTTATGACCATTCTTGAAGATGTTACTGGAAAACAAAAAAATCATTGTCTTTGGAGATGGTGAATCGACATATCACGAACACTGTTTATATTTTTAAGATAAAAGAAGAAGAGAAGAGATATGATGATGGATATTACATAAAAACTATAAAATTAAATTATATATATGATATTGTGGTTATAATTATTTTTTTTATTGGGGAGGTGGAGATAATGTTGAATAAAGAAGGAATTTAAAAGAGAAAGAAAGAAGATTTTTCCTCTTGAATATCATCTCCCTGAAAACCTTATTAAGGCACTTGGGTGTGGTTTTTTTGTTGAGACTAGTAGGTCCTGGAAGTATGGAAAAGTATTGGTATGGGAACTAGGAATAATTTTGATGAACTATAAATTTTAGAATGTGTTAGGAGATGGGGTGTCGAGGGGTGGTATTTATTGTAGAGGAAAAGAGTGTTTTTTTTATTTTATACATTTTTCTATTATTTTGGATCAATAAAATCAATAGTGTTGATTACCATAACTAAATAAAATAAATAAGGAATGTGAGTTAAAGATAATGGGGAATTAAATCATCCATGACTCAAAATTTTATTTATTTACTTATAATGTTAAATACCATAAATTATCATATTTCACTATTCGAAAAAAATTATACTATTTTAGGAAAATACCAAAAATTCACCCTAACCATTTTTAGATGTTTAGATTTCAAAAATGGACTCCATATTATGAAAATAATTTTCTAAAAATGTGAAATTTAATTTTTAATAAAAATCATCATTTATTCAAGAATGATTGATTTTAATATTATAAATGATTTCATTTTGAAAAAATTATTATGGTTACATAAAATAATATTATAGTTATAATTAAAAAAATATTAATTTATGAATCTAATTTATGAACATATATTATATTTTAAATCATTATATTAATTATAGAACTATAAATAAACATTTACATTTCAAAAAAATAGAAACACTTAATTTGTCATTTTTAAATCGTTTGTTAACTTATTATATGACATTAATATATCATATTTTAATTTATAAGATACCTGTATTTTATTTTTAATTTTATAGGTGATATTACTATTCTAATGGATATATTACTATTCCTAATAGTTAGATTACTATTCCAATGATTAGGTTCATATTCCAATGACCAGATTTCTAATGGTCACAAGGGTTTACTACATGTTATAAATACCTCTTATTCAATTCAAGAGTCACTTATATTTTATCAAAAGTTTATATATACTTTTGTATTTTAAATTAATTAATTATTATTTTGTTTTATTTATATATATTTGTTCATGAGTGTGGTTATTCTCGTGGATTGAGCATATAAGGCCCCAGCCTTAAACCTTACTTAAACTTGAGTTATTACAAGATTACACATTGAGGATCTTTTCAGGTTTAGAGTTTTAGAGAATTAGATCATGAAACTTGCATTAGATTCCACATTTAAACAAAGTGGTTACATAAAAGAAAATATTCATTCTTCCCATCAATGGAAACCTATTTAAAATAAAACACGGATTCTTTCGTGACACATCCTTGACACTATCGTCACATCATGTACCTTTCCCTTGTCCTGTGAAAAACATTTCAAAAACTTGGGATTAGCATAAAAAGCTCAGTAAGGGTTATAAAAATATGGAAAGGAAACATGAGTTCATATATACATAAGAATGAAATTATACTTTACCCATAAAACATAGGCATATCAAATCATGAATAAATCATAGAAAACATAAGACATAAAGGTAACTTGAGGCATTCATAACATTCTTACGTAGGGAGTAACCCTCTTGGTTACGTTTGGAATACCCATCACAGTATATTCCCTAAATCTCTTCAGAGAAACCTTAACGTTTCACTCCTTCGTGTTACCCAATGCATTGGAGAGCTATAACGGGCTCACCCGCCCTTAGTTTATCACGGAACCACCCGTTCTTCATAAAAATTCCCAAGGACCATAACATAATCATATCACATTAAACATGCATAAAGGAAACATAGCATTTCCACTTCACAATATAACATTTTAGTATATTGAAATAATGAATCCATTCAAAAAGAAACCATTTCCAAAACCATTTAAAACATTTAATAAAGAGATTTTTGAAACAAAGTGTCCCATACCACCTTGAATCTTAAAACATTAAACCATTAATATCCATATAAATAAATCCTTAAAACCATTTTGAAAACATGGATATTAATAAGAACAAATAATAAAAACATTTAAAACGATATTTTGGTTAAAGGGGTTTTACCAAAATTAGAGACACTTGAATACAATAATCGAGGAATAACATTTAGTCAGAACTTTATAATATCATGAGAATAAAAGGATTCATGATATAATACTCCAAAGGACAATATATACACCATATAAGAGTGAATTGGTGCATAACAACAATGAACCCTCAATAGAAATGTCAAATGTGATGAAATCCCTTATAAAGAAGGTATCCTTAAATTAAGGACAAATAAATCTCAAAAATATGTGTGAAAAATATATATACACCCAATATAAGTGGATATTAAGTGTAAAACAATAAAAGGTCAATCACACATATTCAATGGATGACATATTCAATGACTACAAGTTGAACCCAAAGAAATCGAAATTGGGTTAAAAAGTTCCCTTGACAGCCTAACGGCATCACATCAAAATGAGTTGACGAGAGATTAAAAGTTTATATCATAACTTGGAAATAAAATTTACATCAATAAGTATGTATGAGAACATATCCCAACATAAAAATATGTAAATTAAAAGACCCAATAAAAGAAGTCTTTTAAAAAAGAGGAGGGTGAAAGTTTCCCTTACCGACTTGGGTATCTTTCAAAACATACAACCCATGAAAGAAAGACAATAGTTCATTGATGTAAATACTCATAAACGAAAGTATATTACACAAAGAGTAGAATAATGGGCATTACATACACCACTCAATGGAATTTGTGGCGAATGTAGCATAAATATCACGGGAAAAAGTGAGATGAAAAATCCCTTACGAAAACTCGGCAGCCTAACGGCGCCACATAAAACTTCCGAATATGGATTGATGAGATCAAATAGAGTATCCCATCATATTACAATACAATTTACAGCAAGTTTAATATAATAGCAAATCCCCCAACATTGCAAGGAGGAGTTTAAAAGAAGTGACATAAAGGAGAGTACTTAAAAAGAAAGAGAGATGTTAGATCTCTTACGAAAGTTCGGCAGCCTAACGGCGCCACTCAAAACTTTCAAAATGGATTTATGAGAGAGAATAGGGTCTCTCATCTCATGAACATAAAAATTATAGTAAATTTAATATAAAAGAACATCCCAATCATAATAAAGATGAGCTTAAAATAAATGACATAAAAGAGTGTACTTAAAAAGAAAGAGAGTTGTAGGATCCCTTACCTCGGGTCCGACATGACTCGATCATTCTTTAATCTCCTGAATAATAAACTTGAGTTAATTTCTACTTCCTTAAGAACCTTTTTCAAGTTCATTATTACTTTTATAACACTTATTACCATGTCATAAACATTATGTAATCATTTAAGTTAATAATATTTGTTTTGCCGATATTTGGTTCTTAAGTCGAACGTGGACTTCTTACAATTACATGTTGTTCGTGTGGCCAAATGTTTATTATATCCAGAATTGTATTCATTATTTATATATCATATATTTCATATATATCCAGTACATTCATTCATTTATAACATTACATAATCATTTATAGGTAAGAAATGAAATGCACCGTTCATGGAGACGGTAAGCCGTACGTACGCATGAACGCTACTTTCATTTATATTTCATATTTTATATAATGGAATAATAATGATATAAAGGTATATTATAATTCCAGTATAATATCATATATAATATCTTATTTCCATCCTTTATACATCCCACATATGGTATTTAACGAATCAAATCACTTTGAGGGGGCGGTAGTCCGTACTTCCTTAAATGAAGATATCGCGTATACCCATAATGGAAGCCATAAAGGTAAGACAAAAATGAAAAATACATAAGCATAAATAAAACATAAACATATTATATATCATATATAAAAATAGTGACATCATAATGGCCACCTTTGAAGGTGTTAAATGAGTATTGAACAATCATCGTTTCGGGAGGTAGAATTTCACCATCCACGGAAACCGTATGTTCTTTAACCATTTGATGTAGTTTTGTGAGATTGTAGCTCGAATAAATCTTATAACAACATCCTAGTATATTGAAGATACTGGTGTTGTTACAAAAGAAGTACATAAAAAGAGTTTAGGGGGTTGGAGAAGCAAAATAAAACAAATGAACATGAGAGAATGAATTACCTTTAAAAGTGTAACTCCTTTTGATTTGAGCCTAAAGGCTTCCTTTGAAAGGATTATGCCCAAAGGGAATCCTCTAAGATGAGGAGAGGGATGTGGAGAGAGTAAATGGGCAGGGTTTTTCCGAGCAAAAGGCTTGAGGAGTGTGTGAAATGAGGTAGAGGTGGGGGCCTTTTATAAGAGGAGAGGAGGGGCACTTTTGGAAAGTAAAGAAATATTACTTTATTTGAAAATGTGTTTCGGTTTCAAAAGGTCCCACATTGATATAATTCGTGGATAAGGTGATAAGTCTTCTAAATCCACTCATCCAATAAGTTTTGGACATGTGTAGTTCATAGATTTTACATTATCTTTCCATTTTATTTAAATCGTCAAATAATGATGTCATCGCTGCATCATTATTATGTCATAAATAATTTAATTTATTTAATGTCTAAAAATTATAAAAAAAATACTATGATGTAGGAAATATTCTTAGATTTCCAATTAATATTTATAATCAAAAAGATGACTTGTATAACCCCACTTAAAAATTGTTTTAGTAAAACATATCATGTTTGTGTCATTTTTACTTTTACATTAAATAAAACGTTATTTATGTCATTTCCCAACCAAAATGTCTCCATGGGGTCCCCAAGTTGACCCATGGATTGTATTGGTCGGCCATGACACAACCAATAAGGTTGGGACATGTGTCTAGGTCATTTCATATTATTAAATCATTATTTATACCTTAAACTACACTAATTACCACTAATCGCGATTAAAAACTTAATAAGTTACTATTCACCAAAAAATTATTTTTATCCCATTGAACCACATTTTACTTCTTAAGGACAACCATGTATGTTGGATTTTTGAAATTCAAAACACATAAGTGGTAAAATTTCATTTAAATGAAAAATCAGCTTTTATAAGTACCACTTAGTGGTTTCACTATTCATCAAAAATTGAAGTTTTTCAGAAAAATCCCAAAAATTCACCGTAAGCTATATTTGATATTCCAAATTCAAAAATGAAGTCCGTTTTATAAAATTCAAAACATATTAGTCACATTAATTAATTTAATAATTAATTCCCACTTTCAGAGAAAATAGCATGTTTTTATAAAACAATAAGTATCAAAAGATTGACACTAGTTTAAGTCTGATTTCAAAGTGAAATTGATTCCAATGACCACTATTGGATTTAATGGTAAAAATATTTTCTAATTTCACTTTAAAACCAATTCAAAATATAATCTAATCATATAAATAAATTAGATTAAAAAGTGGGTTTGAATTAAAATACAACATTTTACACTATTCATTAAAAAAATGAACTTTATCGGAAAGATACCAAAAAATTACACAAAGTAAAATTTGATGTCCTGATTCTTAATAAGAGTTTTATTTGGTCCAAAAGAATGTTTAAGAGTGAATAAAACTATATTTAATGACAGTTCTCCATTAAAAGGCGATAAGTGAACCTTTAGTGAAAACTAGGGCATATACGCCTAAAATTGAATTCTTTCCATATTTTAAGCCTTTTAGCTTTTATTGGATAAATGTAAAAACATTTAAAAAACATATATAATCATATTTTAGTTATTTCTATCCATTCCCTCCAATACAACGGCTACATGTTAACTACCATTTGAAATAATATTATTTTATTATTAGAGTGCAATGTAAGATTCCCAAGAAACTCGTTGTTGCGTGTTGGGTACGCCATCGAGCATAGCGTCCCCTTTAAAGTCATATTAATATTTTATTCAAAAATATGGATAAATATGAAAATTTCATATTCATTATTTACCTGGGGTGTTACATCCTTCCCCCCTTTTGGGAATTGCGTCCTCGCAATTTTAAAATTTCTCTTGGAAACATCCTTGAAAGTCCCACATCGGAACAAAAGTCGGTAAAACAAACACTTTAAAATAAAGAAAGATAAGTACAAAGGTCACCCGAGTTAACCCATACTAGGATTCCAAGTATGAAAATATGGACATGGAGGAAAAAACAAAGGGTCATGTTCTGATGGAGAGTGATAGAAAACATGTTTAGGAGAAAGTTAACCACGAGAAAATCCCAAACTTGTGATGGCTTAAACGGTCTTCGATTCCCCAGTAGGAAAAGTTAATAGACAACATTTTTGTTTTAAGTTACTTTTTATTGAGGAATTTATTCATAAGGAAACATAATCACTTATCATATTGGATTTCAACTTTTATTAGATTCCTTACACAAACTCATATTTTCTTCAAAAGACGAGTATTTATGAAGACTTGTTCACATTAAGAGTACTATAATCAACTTCTAGAGAATCACCTAATCCAAAAAATAGAACTATATACTTCCCATGTCTTTAGACTTTAACCAAAACCAAAACCAAAAAGGCTAGTACAAGATCAGATAATCCAGAAAAGTATAACCCTTTATAAAAAGAAAATCTATTCTTAATCTCCAAAATTTGTCCAACAAAACCCAAAGTTCAGCGTGGACCATTCTATAATCAATTTGTCCATAAAATTCTTCAAAGTAAACCAATATAATATTGAAACCCAAATATTTGAAGGATTTAGTCGCATAGTCTCCTAAGATAAATCATAACATTTATCTCCAAACAATATCAGTTTCTCCTAAAGTCTCGTTTTGAAAAGTAATTAACCTAATCACATATCCTCCATGATAGGTTAATCATTTTCATAAATAACCAAAAATCAACTTACTCTTAATTCATAAAATCATATAACTAGAATGAATCAGTCAAACTAACCAGGGAATTCACGTAGTCCAGTAGTAGGCGATAAATACCAGTCGCACATTGGTTGTGGGTTCGATTCCCGCAGCTTTGTCCAACGCGACAGGATGTCACACAGTCTACGTGTTGTCCTTTTTCCAAAACTATATAATTCTTAAAACATTCCCCAAAATGAGATAAAATCTTCAAGAATAATCATAACATATTTTCACCTCAAGTTTATCTCATTCCCTTCATTTTCCATCATATCATAGAGTAACCCATAATTACCTAAAAATTAAGTATCATATAAACCCTAATGGTTACCTTAATAATTATTACCTGAATTTCCACATCGATTTGGCCATCTCGTACATGATGCATTAGAGAACTCACCAAGGTTGAAGTGGTTGATCATTACTCCTTGATATTTGGTTTAGAACAACCACGAGTTTCCTCATTGAATCCTCCATTTTATCTAGTATCTTAATCAGAGAACCACCACATTTTCCTTCAAACCTGTTGTCTCTTTGGTGCCTGCTAGATCCATCCATTCACTAAAAATAGAAATGTCAGTGTGAGTATATCAACAAAACCATCATGTACTAATGTGGAAGGTAAACACTAAGATACACTTACTCATTCACTTTATATAAAACTAGGACTCTTTCTGAAATCCTAACCATTATGGTAATGTCACTTATGCTTAAAGAATACCCTAACCTCTAAAGTTATCTAAACCGACCTCTGATACCAACTATAAGGCCCCAGCCTTAAACCTTATTTAAACTTGAGTTATTACAAGATTACACATTGAGGATCTTTTCAGGTTTAGAGTTTTAGAGAATTAGATCATGAAACTTGCATTACATTCCACATTTAAACAAAGTGGTTACATAAAAGACAATATTCATTATTCCCATAAATGGAAACCTATTTAAAATAAAACACGGATTCTTTCTTGACACATCCTTGACACTATCGTCACATCATGTACCTTTCCCTTGTCCTGTGAAAAACATTTCAAAAACTTGGGATGAGCATAAAAAGCTCAGTAAGGGTTATAAAAATATGGAAAGGAAACATGAGTTCATATATACATAAGAATGAAATCATACTTTACCCATAAAACATAGGCATATCAAATCATGAATAAATCATAGAAAACATAAGACATAAAGGTAACTTGAGGAATTCATAACATTCTTACGTAGGGAGTAACCCTCTTGGTTACGTTTGGTATACCCATCACAGTATATTCCCTAAATCTCTTCGGAGAAACCTTAACGTTTCACTCCTTCGCGTTACCCAATGCATTGGAGAGCTATAACGGGCTCACCCGCCCTTAGTTTATCACTGAACCACCCGTTCTTCATAAAAATTCCCAAGGACCATAACATAATCGTATCACATTAAACATGCATAAAGGAAACATAGCATTTCCACATCACAATATAACATTTTAGTATATTGAAATAATGAATCCATTCAAAAAGAAACCATTTCCAAAACAATTTAAAACATTTAATAAAGAGATTTTTGAATCAAAGTGTCCCATACCACCTTGAATCTTAAAAAATTAAACCATTAATATCCATATAAATAAATCCTTAAAACCATTTTGAAAACATGGATATTAATAAGAACAAATAATAAAAACATTTAAAACGATATTTTGGTTAAAGGGGTTTTACCAAAATTTGAGACACTTGAATACAATAATCGAGGAATAACATTTAGTCAGAACGTTATAATATCATTAGAATAAAATGATTCATGATATAATACTCCAAAGGACAGTATATACACCATATAAGAGTGAATTGGTGCATAACAACAATGAACCCTCAATAGAAATGTCAAATGTGATGAAATCCCTTATAAAGAAGGTATCCTTAAATTAAGGACAAATAAATCTCAAAAATATGTGTGACAAATATATATACACCCAATATATGTGGATATTAATTGTAAAACAATAAAAGGTCAATCACACATATTCAATGGATGACATATTCAATGACTACAAGTTGAACCCAAAGAAATCGAAATTGGGTTAAAAAGTTCCCTTGACAGCCTAACGGCATCACATAAAAATGAGTTGATGAGAGATAAAAAGTTTATCTCATCACTTGGACATAAAATTTACATCAATAAGGATGTATGAGAACATATCCCAACATAAAAATATGTAAATTAAAAGACCCAATAAAAGAAGTCTTTTAAAAAAGAGGAGGGTGAAAGGTTCCCTTACCGACTTGGGTATCTTTCAAAACATACACCCCATGAAAGAAAGACAATAGGTCATTGATGTAAATACTCATAAACGAAAGTATATTACACAAAGAGTAGAATAATGGGAAGTAAATACACCACTCAATGGAATTTGTGGCGAATGTAGCATAAATATCACAGGAAAAAGTGAGATGAAAAATCCCTTACGAAAACTCGGCAGCCTAACGGCGCCACATAAAACTTCCGAATATGGATTGATGAGATCAAATAGAGTATCACATAATATTAAAATAGAATTTAAAGCAAGTGGAATATAATAGAAAATCCCCCAACATTTCAAGGAGGAGTTTAAAAGAAGTGACATAAAGGAGAGTACTTAAAAAGAAAGAGAGAGGTTAGATCTCTTACGAAAGTTTGGCAGCCTAACGGTGCCACTCAAAACTTCCAAAATGGATTGATGAGAGAGAATATGGTCTCTCATCTCATGAACATAAAAATTAAAGTAAATGTAATATAAAATAACATCCCAATCATAAGAAAGATGAGCTTAAAATAAATGACATAAAAGAGTGTACTTAAAAAGAAAGAGAGTTGTAGGATCCCTTACCTCGGGTCCGACTTGACTCGATCGTTCTTTAATCTCCTGAATAATAAACTTGAGTTAATTTCTACTTCCTTAAGAACCTTTTTCAAGTTCATTATTACTTTTATACCACTTATTACCATGTCATAAACATTATGTAATCATTTAAGTTAATAATATTTGTTTTGCCGATATTTGGTTCTTAAGTCGAACGTGGACTTCTTACAATTACATGTTGTTCGTGTGGCCAAATGTTATTATATCCAGAATTGTATTCATTATTTATATATCATATATGTCATATATATCCAGCACATTCATTCATTTATAACATTACATAATCATTTAGAGGTAAGAAATGAAATGCACCGTTCATGGAGACGGTAAGCCGTACGTACGCATGAACGCTACTTTCATTTCTATTTCGTATTTTATATAATGGAATAATAATTATATAAAGGTATATTATAATTCCAGTATAATATCATATATAATATCTTATTTCTATCCTTTATACATCCCACATATGGTATTTAACGAATCAAATCACTTTGAGGGGGCGGTAGTCTGCACTTCCTTAAATGAAGATATCGCGTATACCCATAATGGAAGCCATAAAGGTAAGAAAAAAATGAAAAATACAGAAGCATAAATAAAACATAAACATATTATATATCATATATAAAAATAGTGACATCATAATGGCCACCTTTGAAGGTGTTAAATGAGTATTGAACAATCATCGTTTTGGGAGGCAGAATTTCACCATCCACGGAAACCGTATGTTCTTTAACCATTTGATGTAGTTGTGTGAGAGTGTAGCTCGAATAAATCTTATAACAACATCCTAGTATATTGAAGATACTTGTGTTGTTTCAAAATAAGTACATAAAAAGAGTTTAGGGGGTTGGAGAAGCAAAATAAAACAAATGAACAAGAGAGAATGAATTACCTTTAAAAGTGTAACTCCTTTTGATTTGAGCATAAAGGCTTCCTTTGAAAGGATTATTCCCAAAGGGAATCCTCTAGGATGAGGATAGGGATGTGGAGAGAGTAAATGGGCAGGGTTTTTCAGAACCAAAGGCTTGAGGAGTGTGTGAAATGAGGTAGAGGTGGGGGCCTTTTATAAGAGGAGAGGAGGGGCACTTTTGGAAAGTAAAGAAATATTACTTTATTTGAAAATGTGTTTCGGTTTCAAAAGGTCCCACATTGATATAATTGGTGGATAAGGTGATAAGGATTCGAAATCCACTCATCCAATAAGTTTTGGACATGTGTAGTTCATAGATTTTACATTATCTTTCCATTTTATTTAAATCGTCAAATAATGATGTCATCGCTGTATCATTATTATGTCATAAATAATTTAATTTATTTAATGTCTAAAAATTATAAAAAAAATATCATGATGTAGGAAATCTTTTTATCTTTCCAATTAATATTTATAATAAAAAATATTACTTGTATAAACCCACTTAAAAATTGGTTTAGTAAAACATATCATGTTTGTGTCATTTTTACTTTTACATTAAATAAAAAGTTATTTATGTCATTTCCCAACCAAAATGTCTCCATGGGGTCCCCAAGTAGACCCATGGCTTGTATTGGTCGGCCATGACACAACAAATAAGTTTGGGACATGTGTCTAGGTCATTTAATATTATTAAAGCATTATTTATACCTTAAACTACACTAATTACCACTAATCGCGATTAAAAACTTAATAAGTTACTATTCACCAAAAAATTATTTTTATCCCATTGAACCACATTTTACTTCTTAAGGAGAACCATGTATGTCGGATTTTTGAAATTCAAAACACATAAGTGGTAAAATTTCATTTAAACGAAAAATCAGCTTTTATAAGTACCACTTAGTGGTTTCACTATTCATCAAAAATTGAAGTTTTTCAGAAAAATCCCAAAAATTCACCCTAAGCTATATTTGATATTCCAAATTCAAAAATGAAGTCCGTTTTAAAAAATTCAAAACATATTAGTCACATTAATTAATTTAATAATTAATTCCCATAGTCAGAGCAAATAGCATGTTTTTATAAAACAATAAGTATCAAAAGATTGACACTAGTTTAAGTCTGATTTCAAAGTGAAATTGATTCCAACGACCACTATTGGATTTAATGGTAAAAATATTTTCTAATTTCACTTTAAAACTAATTCAAAATATAATCTAATCATATAAATAAATTAGATTAAAAAGTGGGTTTGAATTAAAATACAACATTTTACACTATTCATTAAAAAAATGAACTTTATCGGAAAGATACCAAAAAATTACACAAAGTAAAATTTGATGTCCCGATTCTTAATAAGAGTTTTATTTGGTCAAAAATAATGTTTAAGAGTGAATAAAACTATATTTAATGACAGTTCTTCATTAAAAGGCGATAAGTGAACCTTTAGTGAAAACTAGGTCATATACGCCTAAAATTGAATTCTTTCCATATTTTAAGCCTTTTAGCTTTTATTGGATAAATGTAAAAACATTTAAAAAACATATATAATCATATTTTAGTTATTTATATCCATTCACTCCAATACAACGGCTACATGTTAACTACCATTTGAAATAATATTATTTTATTATTAGAGTACAATGTAAGATTCTCAAGAAACTCGTTGTTGCGTGTTGGGTACGCCATCGAGCATAGCGTCCCCTTTAAAGTCATATTAATATTTTATTCACAAATATGGATAAATATGAAAATTTCATATTCATTATTTACCTGGGGTGTTACAGAGCATATCCAAATTTTCCTATTATTATTATATTATTTTCCTATTTATTATCCTATAGTAATATTTGGAATTCTTAATGTATTTTTTTTAAATAAAGTATCAATATTAATTTGTGAGAATAATGTTTTTACTGGGTTCTTTATGTGATTTATTTTATTTATACTACATGACATAATTATAAGAAGGGAAATTTCATTAATAAAATTATGGGTTGTTACACTCATCATGCACCAGTGATGATGTAATTAATACTAAATCCACAAATTTTATAGTTTTTACCCCTAGGTGAATATATTCCATATCCACATACACATTCAAGTATCTTGATATAGATTTATTCTCTAATAAAACCACACAATATCTACTATGTTAAAGCTTTAAGATGGAATCCCATACATAGAATTATCCTCAAGGTTTTAAAAATATTTCTCTAAACATAATATAAAAATATTAACTAAACCATCCTAAGATACAAAATTAGGTGACCTAATTATTTAATATATATTATCATATTATATGAATATTCAATACATCGCATAAAAAAACACACTCGAGGACCAGAAAGCAATAATATAACTGGAGACTAGATACACAATTTATTGATTTTAGGAAACATATTAAATATATCATATAAATATATTATAACTTAAAATTTGTTATAGAAATAAATTACTTATAACCTTTATTAATAAATTTTGGAAAGAAAATATAAGTAAGGGTGATCTTAGATGTTCAGTAATGGTAAACATAAGAGTTTGCAATCAATGATCATAAATGAGAATAAGATATGTATAATGGTATGATATCATGATCATAAATTACAATAATCATACATAATAAGTCAAATATAATTAACCAAAAATCATGACATAAGTATTTTTCATAACCAAATACATAATTCATAAGTGTGTGGAATCATCGATAATAAATCACAATCCATGAGAACATATCATAAGAAAAAGACAAATTTTTTAGAATATACATTAGAATATAAAATCATTGAATTAGTAAATAATTACCACAAAGACTATCATATTGGAATAGTTTCAATATCCATCACATCATATACTCAATCATGGTTTACTACCAAGACAATCATAGAAGAAAAAAGTCCTTTACTAATCTGGCTTTACTCCCCATTCCATTTATTATTATATCATCAGATATCCATCTTTACCTAATGTATTAGAGGGCTAAATAATTCTGGTCCCACCAATTAAATAATAAAAACAATATATATTTGTTCCATAACATCATAAAACATTCATCATATCTTCATCTCATAACACATGTAAATTAAAGATGTTTTATAAAATTTATATCATTTCATCATAGTTTTAAAGTTGAGAAATATGCGAGTTTCATCAAAATCACATCATCAAAACCATTTAACATATATAGATATAAAAAGTATGATATCATTGGATTATATACCCAGTAATTCATAATTATCATCAAATGATGTTTTTTTAATGATAAATTTATTTAAAAGATCATGGGAATATTTCTGGATGAAAATACCCCTTTCATTTTAAAATCACTCATTTAAAATACTAATATTAAGAAAATATTTTAGAAAAAACTTATTCGGAAAATAACATTGGAAACATTTAAATGAACCTTTAAATTATTAAGAAGCCATGATTTTGGAAAATTCTATTCATTCCATAATAATTAAGACAAAGATTTTGTTCATGCCTTCAGTAAAAAGTACCTCATTCAGAAAACATCAAGAGGATTAGTTTTAAACTTTTCGATAAAATTTCAAACATGGGAAAAGTTTAATTTAAAAATAAAATAAATAATAGTTAAAAAAATTATTAAAAACATTTTATAAAACATTTATATATAATAAAAATGTTTTCAAACGAAATATGATAAATAAGGTTTGATTTTCTTAAAAACATTTTATGACCCATTTTGAGTACCAAAGAGATAAAGATTATAATGAAAATTAAAAATTTAATAAATAATAAGGGGAATAAAAATAAATGGGATTTATCAAATAATATTCATATATTTTCCTCATTGAAAATTCAATCTTAAACAATCCCAATTAATATAGGATTGAAATATAAATCTTTTACCCCATGCCTCATCTTACTTCAAATTTGTTTGAACCAAATGTATAAAAAATATTGATTTATTATTCATATATTATATAAGAATAATCATATATAACATAACATATATGATTTACTTATATCATCTTTTCACCATTTCATTAAAAATTATTTATTAAAATCACTGTTCTAGGTGATAAACGATTCATTTCTATTACATGTTTCAGTTTGGTAGTCCTAGTATATGTAATTTGATCATGGTTTCATCATCTATATAATGTTAATAATTTAATGATTATATTATTTAATCATTATATAAACATTTATAACTATTTATATAAAGCGATGATGAAAAATAAATTTCATCACTTTCTTGAGATGGTAGTTCGTACATTAGCACGAGTGATGTTTCAACTTTTCAATTAATGGAATGAATGAAAATTAAATAATAAGTCAAAATTATAGAACTATAAAAATACCCTAAATATCATATATAGTCATTAAATCCATCATTATAATCATAAATGTTAAATGGTGATGAGAAAAGAAATTCATGGTGGTGGCAGTCCACACGTATGCACGATCAATGATTTCATTTCTTATAGGATAGAAAAGAGGTGGAAAATGGTTGTTACATAATCATAATAACAATTAATTATATTAAATATACTTAATTAATTGTTTTTTATGGGTTACCATATATTTATGGGAATAATAAGAAATAAAATTTTAAAATACTTCTCTAAGAGTTATACTTATGTGTTGAGAAACCTAATTTTTCTTACAAGTTATGCCTTGAAAGGATGGTCTTTTAGAAGGAACAAAAGAAAGAAAACATGGGGAAAGATATTATAAAAGTATTATGGTAGGGATTGTTAGATCTATAGGTATCATAAAGTGTGAATATTATAGGAAATGTGATATAATTTCATTTGGGAGGGAAAGGACACACATAAAATTTCTTAAAAGATTAAATAATATATATATATCATAATATTTTAAAGTGGGAGAAAGGAACCCAAAATTAGAATATAAGATGTTATAAGTTTGAAATAAATTGAACCAATTATATTTATGCAATTTTTGAAAAAATTTAACTCCTTATCTCTTATTTAAACCATTTTAAACACATTTTAACCTTAACCACGAAAATATAACTTTTTTCCATGATAAAATAATTATATGAATGATCATACCACAATTAATGGCATTATTTAAACCTTACATCTAGGTAATAAACTAGTTGTGTATTGAAATTTTAAAATATAATGACAAATTTCACATCCCATTTGATTAAATTATTCAATTTTTATTACTATTAAAAAGGAATAATTTTATTTTTTTGGTGATTTAATTGTTGGAGGAGGTGGTTTGGAGGGTTAGAGATGATGTTGAAGGATAATAGGCCAATTTTCATGGAATCTCAATGACATATGTCCACGATTTTATATTTAACAAGAAATACTTAAATCCAAATGGGATTAATGTTTTTATCTAATCCATAACTTAGTGGGATAAAACTCATATCAAGAAATCCAAGCCCAATTCATTCATCTGGGGGCCCAACCAAACTAATCTATCCAAAGAACCGAATATGAATGAAGTCAAAAGTTTGGTTCAATATTTTGGATATATCTCTCATTATAGATGTCTAATGGACTTTATATTGGACATGGTTATATTAAAGATTCCAGAAAACATCTTATCTTTTTTTTCCAAGTAGAGATAAATCCATTTAACAAACCCAAACCGAGACAAAATTTGTATCATAAAATTGGGTTCTCAAAACCACTACCCATTTAGGGTATAAATTGGCACATTGGGAACCCTATTTTCAAGTTCGAACAAGAAGTGAAATAATACCATTTTTTAGTTCCAAAGGAGTCCTACAATCAAATTTGATGTTTTTTAACTACCTAACACATAGAGAGTGATCTTGAATCAATGATCCCTTCGTCGAAGCCATCCTCTCTTTCTCATGTTGTATTGTTTGTGTTTTCATAAAAAACTTATGATCCCCCCTTATATTTATTATATCTTCTTCTATTTTATTCTAATTTTTTCAGTTTTATTCTCCTCAAATAATCCTCTTTAGACTTGAAATCAAGATTATAAGTGATATTTGGTTCTACATTTTCTAAACCTTTGTAAATGTAATTCATTTCTACAAAGACTACATCACCCATGAAAGAGTAGTTCTTTTTAGTAATCGAGGTACCTATAACCTTATTAATTATTTTATTTTGAATAATTGAGCTAATGTAATTAAATTAATATGATATACTAAATTATTTTTTAATTTAAATGAAACTAAGTAAGAAATTGAACAATTAACATAAAACACATGAGGTTGAGTATTGTGTGAATTGTGGGAGAACAATCTTCATCAGTTATACAAAAACAAACGAGATCAATTTTTAGAGTTAAAATATTATCCCTAAAATCCATTAATTTTAATTTATATAGTGGATATTTTCCCTAATTTAATAGTAACTATAAACTATCTTTAGAACATCAATCAAATAAGGGTGCTGAAATTTGATATTCCAAAGCTGGCCTATGGTTTATTTAATTTTATCTTTTTGGTTAGGCAAACTCTTATAGGGTTCGAAGGTTAACAAATTAGGGTATAATAATTAAGAGGATATTAATTTAATTGACAATGATTAATAATTTAATAAATATTTATATTCATATCAATTAAACTTTCTAAAAATATTTTTCTAAAAAAATATCTTCTCTTTGTGATTTATTAATCAAATTCCATTTCAAAAACAAGAAAATTAAAATAAATACTATCTTATTCCATCATAATTCGTCTATATTTATAAATGGTAAATAAAAACCCTCATTCTTTTATGTAGTGTGTTTATTATATTTTTATTTTATTTTTAGAATACCTTTAATATATTTTTTAATTTACTTCCTCCTTTGAGAGACGTCCTTGGTCAGCCACTCTGTTGTAGCTAAATAACCCGAAAACAAACATCATTTGAAAGCACACGTGACATTGTCTTTCAATGAACAGAAAAAAGTTTCCTTATAAAAAATATGATTTTTTTATTATTTTTTTATTTTATCTTATTCAATTTCTATAGGTGAAAAAATATTATTTTAATATAGGAACATAAAATACATGATTTTTTCTGGAAAATACCTCATTTAAGAGTAAAAATTATTTCACCTTGAAATCAAGTAATAAGTTGGTTTATATGATTTTTTTTATTAAAATAATAAAAAATAATGTTTATGGAATTTTTGAGCATGAATAAACTGAATGGAATGTTGAAACCATGCCATTAAATGTGAAGACCTAAAAATAATCTTTAATTCGAAAACAATATAAATTATTTTCACAAAATTCTTGTTTATGTTCCCAATTTGAATATAATTTTTTAAAATATTTTATTTAACTCCTTAAATAAATATTTGGTTTAAATATAGTCATAAAATAGGATAAAGTCTTGTTTTAGAGAAATTTTAATTCTTTAACCCATAGTTTTAACCCAGTTTTACCTCTCCTACTTAGGGACACATATTTAATATGGTTACTATTCACAGTGATAAAAAAATATGTTAAAACTATTACATTATATTAATTATTTTGATTCAAAATATGGAATGTATTTTATAATTTTCAATTTCAATATGTTTTATAAATTAATTTAAGATAAATTTTTAAAACGCAAGGAAAAATAGTTTTTAGAAAAGAGTATTCTATATCCCAAAAATAAAATTACATCAAAATCATTTATAAATATTATTATTATATAATTTGTTATATTATTTCTAAATAATGTATAATTATGTTAATTTAGGAATAAATTAAAATAGTTATTGGTGTTTTTCAATGAAAACAAATGGTAGTTTTATTAAAATCATCATTTTTTACTATTCACTAAAAAATCAATACTTTTAGAAAAAATCAAAAACATCCCTCTAATTTTTTTTGATATAATTATTTAAAAAATGATATATTTTTAATCAAATAAAATATATAAAATTTCTATTAATTAATTATAATATTCACCCAAAAAGTGTAATAAAGACCATAATTTAAGAAAATTTATTTTTGAAGAAAAAATTGACTTTACTGAAAATCAAAATTAATCAATAAATTTGAATTATATAAAAATTTATAATTTTTTTTATTAATGAGTTTATTCTATTCATAATTTTAATCTTAACATCTAGGTTATAATAGAATAGTATATTATAGTTCTTTTAGCCTCAGGGTTGCATCTATCATGAGCTATCAAAGAAATTAAACTTATTTAAAGAGAAATATATCATAAAAACTTTGATTTTTACACTATATATCATATATTATTTATTTTACACTTATATAGGAAAACCTATGAGTTTGTGTAATAATGGAATAATGTTTAGTGAATCCATGTGCAGGACTAGGATAATGATTTATCTGCTCAACTATCCACGAGTAATATGTGATATGCTTGACATGATGGTGAACTAGATATATACCTAGCGTATGTTATAAGCTTAGATAGGATAATTTATGATGAAATATGGATCTTGGATCAAAAAATAGTTTTTGTTTATGTGGTCATCATTTTGGGAAGTTTTCTCAATGACAACCATTCTATGAATTTGAATGTGAATGTTATAAAGATAAATCTTTCTAATCTAGACTCATGGATTTTGGATACCATGTGTTCATTACACATTAGTGATGATAAAAAGATTCAAAATAGGTGATAATTAATCAAAGGTGATTTTTTTATATCTATTATAAATGGGGAAAAAAATTATTCATTGGAGGTAGACACTTATGTTCTATGTCTACCCAGTGGATTAGTTTTGTAATTAGAATACTATTATGATATTATTTCCAAAAATAAAATTGTTATTTCAGGATATTTTTCGAAAAATTTGGGTTCTCATCCATTATTAAGTATAAAATTTTTTCTATATACATGAATGAAATGTTTTATGTAATTAAGAATATTGTTAATGGTCTATATATTCTAGAATTAGATAATCTAATCTATAATATTCAAAATAAGAAGGACAAGGTTGGTTCTAAAATCACATATATTTGTCATTTTTTCCTTAGAAATATAAATAACAAACAAATCCAAAGATTATATATATATTTATAGTTATAATCAGTCAATTATGAATTTTTTAAAACATGAAAATCTTGATTATTGGAAAAAATGACCAAATAACCTTTTATTAGAAAAGGTAATAGGGACATTGAACTATTGGATCTTATAAATAGTGATATATATAGAATAATTATTACTCAATAAAGTAGAGATTTTAGGTACTTATTAACCATTACTGTGGAATTTAGTCTGTATATTTAAGTATTTATGACGAGATAATAGTTTGAAATAGTTCAAACATTTCAATATTTTTAGAGTGAAGTGTAGAATCAATTGGGAATAATTATTAAGACTCTCCAATCAGATTGGTGTGATTAATACTAGATCTATGATTTCCCTAGTCATTCGGAAGATTGTGGAATTATTTCAGAGCTAAATCCCTGTGGAAAACAATATTAAAATAGTGTTCTAAGATAATGAATTATACCCTATTATAAATGGTTTTATTAACAATGAGTTAGTGTGACTTTCCTATATCATTATGGGGACAATCAAAAGAAGCTATAACATTTTTATTTAACCACATTCCCCCTAAGGCAGTTATAAATTCTCCATTTAAGATATTTCATGAGAAGCACCCAAATTGGTATTTTATTAGTATTTAGGGTTATAAATAATATGTAAAATATTTGGATTATAAAAAAATTTGAAAAAACAAGAAAATATTCTTTTTATTGGTTATCATAAAAACACATTGAGATATTAATTTTAATAATAATACTAAAAAAAAGTGTTTTTTTCCATTTTTATGATTTATTTAAAAAGGATGACATAGTTTAAGGAGTAATTGGGAAGAATTTGGAACTTTGATAAGTTCAAAAATAATAATAAGGAAATGTTTCTAAAATGGATGTTGAAATGGATCCATAAATAGTTGTGTATGAATAATTAACTAAAGCTATTCAAGAACCTCAAAGGTCTAATAGGATTCATTATATTATTGAGAGATATAATTTTTTTAGTAAATAATAATGAATTAATATTAATATATGATGAAACTACATCCTACTAAGATTCCATTAAGAGTTTGTTTTCAGAAATGAAAAAATTATTAAAATTTTGAAATGAAATCCATTTTCACTAAAAAATTTGGAACAATGAGGTTGCACATGAAAGGGTGAGACCCAAAGTGTGTAAGTGATTTTTTTATAAGAAAACTTACATAGATGTTTTAGTTTCTACTTATGAATTTAATTTTTTAGAAAGTGATTATAAAACATTTCACTATATTAGAAATGGAGAAACCATTTATCCAATTTTGACGATAAAGTCTATTCGAATATTGATTTTCATAAAAGATCATTGTGATTTGGAGATATATGAAATGGATGTAAAAAAATATTTTATTAATATAATTTTAGTTTAGGATGCATATATGATATAACATTAAGTCTTTGAAAGTAAAAATGACTGTAATAAGGTTTTCAAGTTATAAAAAATCCAATTATGGATTGAAGAATGATTCTTGGAGTTGGAATATTAGGTTTGGTGGTGTGATAAAATAATTTTATTGCATCATGAACCCGAATGATTTCTGGGTATAAAATTTGGTTAGTGGTAATTTCACATCCATTAATTATTTAGAAGGAATTTTCATTTAATTTCCATTCTTGATTTGTTTTGTGGGTTTCCTATGAATTTGGGTGGAAATGGTGGGTTTTGAAAATTTGGGCCAAATCGTGAGCCCATTTCTTGATTTAAGAACCAATTTTTTTTATTTTATAACTCCTTGATTTTTCAACATTTTTAATCCATTAAAATTCATATATGGCCTCCCCTGACCTATTAACACCAAAATTTCAATTTGGAGCCTTTATAAATTTTTAATCATGGTTTATTTGGGTTTTTATTTAAGGTATTGGGCCTTCCCGTAAGCCCATCTTCTACTTTAAATGTTTTTTTTAATTATTTAATATCTCCTTCATTTTTTATTGTCTTTCAGTGATTCCACCTCCCTCTTGAATCCAATTTCCTTATGATCACCAATATTTTGGTTTCGTATTTTTGGATCTCATTTGAACCGTAAAGTATGGTGATCTTTCTTAATCATTCTCAAATCAACCTGATTTGAAGAGGTAAAATAATTATTTCATAACTCTTTCAATTTTCATTCTTTTCCCCCCATTTTAGTCCCCAAGTGACTTAATATGACTCCTTATATCCTCCATACCAGTTTTTTTTACTTAGAGATTCATAGTTTAGTGGATTTAGGGCGATCCCTTCAAGATTTCTAGAAGTAAGACTTTCTCTCTTTGATTTATTTGCTTTCCTTAGGGTTTCTTTCACCATTTCTTGAGTTATAAAATTTATAGAAGTTATGGATTATTCCAAGGGTCTAGCTTCCATTTTTTGGGTAAAATATTGACATTTTAGTTTTTTTAACTTCCTTGAGGTGCGATTGTGGTGTGGTTTATGTTTTACACTAATATATGAGGGTTTCAACACTTTAGGTAGGTGGTTCCATGTGTGATCATTTCTTAATGAGTCAGTTTCCTTGAATTAATTATTTCTCATGTTCCTCATATGTTTTTTTGGAAAACTTTTTATTATGGATTTGGTTAAGCATTTAATTTTATAGTTTCATTTTAGTTTGAAATTGGGTGTTTTTCATGTGTAACCCTTGGGGTATTGTTTCAGTGTGTTTTATAACATATGAAATTAGTGTAATAAATCTTATTTGGATTACAATTATGATTTGGTAGGGTCTTAGTTTGCATTTGGGTTTAAAATAGGGTCTTTTAATGGGATTTATGTGTGAAACCATGTAATGCCTTTTGAAATTGTTTTATGAAAATGTGTGTTTTTCATGTGCATCTTTTTTGGTATTATTTGAGGTGATTTTATAAAACTTGAGAGTGGTTAAATAAATATTTCTAGGGCTTCCAATTCTGATTTGGATTTGTATTGGTGTGATTTTGGATTTTAAAGAGGATTTAGAATTAGGTTTTGTGGGAAAAACATAGTTATACCACTTGGGTTGGTTTTATAAACATTGTAAATGATTTAATGAGTTACAAAAAGTGTGAAATGGTTTCTTATATACTATTCTGGTGGTAATATATTATTAAAATGAGTATTTAAAATAAAAGGTGGTCTTTTTTTATGACAAACATTTTGTTAATGTTTTTTAATTTTTCGTGCTGATTTATAAAATTGTGATATGGGAGCGAAACATGTTTTCAGGATGTTTTGTGTGAGAGTGAAGTGAAAAAATTGACTTTGTTTATGAAAAGGGTATTATGTAACATGTGAGTGGGATGTTATGTGATTTATAGCATCTTGGAAAAGAATTTATAAAATTGTTAAAGGATTTTTTGTATTGTGAAAGATGTGAAAAATGTGTTGTGGGCTATTTTAGTGTGGGTTTGATTTCAAAATCAATTTGAATGAAAAAGTAGATTTTGTGACTTGTGTGATGTACATGTGGAATTTTTGGTGAATGTGTGATGTAAAAGTGATATTTTCATGTGAAAATTATATTTCTTGACTTGTTTAACTTGTTTGAGCACAAGGGGAAAACTCAGGTATCAAGGTGGGTGGACGTGTACTAGTATGTTATTGAATCCGTGGGGTTCGGCCTCAGTTTCACTTAGCAAGATTGATGCTTACAACTCTAAATAAAAAATTAAGATTATGATTGGGTAACACTAGGTTTTGGGTTTGTTCTATAATAGTGTCTTGTGCATAAGAACAGATATTTGTGATTGTTACTCCAACCAAGATACGAGGTACCTGGGACCCACAACGAGCTAGTGCCTAGGGGTTATTTCTATTTATTATGATCATTAGTTACTTTTTTCTTACCATTAGCATACATTATGGTTGGATGAAAAATTCAGTAGTGTTGAAATTATTTTTAAAAGTGTTTATTCTTAATGATATCCCACTTGAAAACTATTTTAGTTTTTAAATTGCATCTTTTAGAAATTGTAACTAGCATTTCCTGTTAATGAAAACTTGCAAGATTTTCATATTTTAATGTTTATCAAATGGAATATTTTAGTGGTGGTATCCTAATGGGAATTTTCTCACACCCTAATTACACCCTTGGGTGTATGTAGACTTGGTTATTTTTTTATCTCAGGTTGGGTACAGTTTTTAATGCCAGTGGTTCAGGTTTCTAGTAGGTCCTTGGTGGTGAAGTCTTATGGAGAAGGCTTGAGGGCGGTGCCCCATTCCATGAGGGTTCTTGAGATATTTAGTTTTGGTTTTGTATATTTGTTATTGTAATGGTTAGTTGTTTTAAACTATGTAATTCAGTCAAGAGTTTTTGTAAAATATCGTATAGTTTGAGAAATCCAGATTCATTTTATTGGATTCATTTGTTGTTTTATGTTTATAAACTCAGGTAAATCATTCCAAATTACCATTTTATGATACACATGCACTTGTTCTAGCTCATTAGGATCAGGAATTCCATTTAGGCCTTGTCACGGTCCGGGTTTGGTGTCGGTTTCGGTGGTGATAATATTTGGTTCATGAAAAAATGGTATCAGAGGAGGCTCAGGTTAACTCATTGGGTCATGTTATTTAGAGAAGAGTCGAGATAGTCTAGATTTAGGATTGTAGAGAATTGATATTTTAGTTTTGGGTAGTTTTCTTGATTACCACACCTCATGACGAGATTAATGTTACTAAGGGAATTTGGAATTTATCTAAGTCCTTTGGTTTTCGTGGTTTTATGATGATTATGGGAAATGAAAAGAGAGTTGGGTTAACGGTCTCAGTGAGCTCGCAGGGCCAGAAAAGCCATGTGAAGTCAGGGATATTCCCCTGAACACTCTCTATGATGGTGAAGTGATTGGAATATGGATTCAAACCATATGTCCAAGTCACCCCCTAAAACTTGTTTCCTCTCACAATGTATTGTGTTATTTAGTTTTGAAATCTTGGAACTTTGGTTTTAAAGTGACTTGGTTTTAAGAAGTGTAAAGTTTTATTAAATTATTTTCGAATAAAGAGGGAATGGTTTGATTTATGAAATGGTGGAACTAAGTTTTCATAATTTTTTTGAAATGGAAAATGGTGTACTTACACCTCTTTTAAAAGCAGGAACTATATTGAAGTTGGTTTTAAAAAAGTTTTCCCAATAGTGTTTTATAAACAATAGAAGGGTCTTTTAATGGGATTAGGTGTTTAGAAATTGATGTGAATAACCTGAAAGTGAGTTATTATCAAAATAGTTGTGTCTTTCTGAAACAATTTGTAAGATGTGAATTGGGATTTTGATCTCGTGATTAATGGTTTTGAGAAAAAGGATGTTTTGGTGGACCATTTTGTTTTTAAAAAGTGTAAAGAATTTTTGTTTTAGCCTTTGGTATTTCTGTGAGAAACCACATGCATGGGGTTATATGGGATTATGGATGGTTTATGTCACAACAAGATGAGTACCGAGAAGGGTAAGAGGAGGGTGCTCGATGTGGCATAGAAACATGAATGTGTGAGGCCCATGGGGTACCATTGATGGATACGCTAACCGCTGAACCATTTGTTTTCAAAGAAATGTTTTTAAAGAAAAAAATGATTTCTTAAAAAATTGTTTAAGATGGTGTATATTATGTGTTTTTGAAAAATGTTGATGTTGTAGGATGTTTTGAGTCCATGAACCCCTCCTCTTCGAACCGTGTTTTGGGTTTGTGTTTGGTCGGTAAGCTGGGTAGAAGGACCAGTTAGTAGTATTTTCTGAGATTTGTTTCAGGACACCATTTTGGTGGTTCCCTTAATGTGTTTGGATATGGTCAGTGGAATTTTTTGACCAATGGAATAGCTTGTTTGGGTCTTTGGGTTCTCTCATTGGATAAGGTACGCCCCCATTAAGGGTTAATGCACCACAAAAATGAAACCCAAATTGTTTCACCATTGGAAAATCCTCCAGCTGATCAATATTGGGAATATTTTATTGATATTTATTGATTGAGTCTATAACAATTCCTTTCTTTCATTTTCGTATCTTCTTGTAGTGGTAGAGTGCTTGTGGAAGGTTGAAAGAGACCTCAGTTTCTTAAGTTTCCTGGTTCATCGAAGGTGGAAGTGGTTTGGGTTTATTAGTGTGGATGAGTGTCTCAATGGTGTCTAAGAGGGCCTCTAGGTTATTCATAGTTTCATTGAATGAGGAGTTCTTGTTAAACCACTAGTTTTGGGAATCTGGTCATGAGAGGCTATTTTGGACACTTTCTAGACTTGTGTGTTGTTTAGTGACTTAGCGTAAGGTCCCATTCCATGTATTATTTCTATCAGTCACAATGGTCATGTTGGGTGATGCCTTATGATGTCATGTGCTCATTTGACTATATAGGTGAAGGTTATGCAATCCTATGAGAGTCTCTGTTAGGTTGGTAATATTTCTCCCTTGAAAAAATGTCAAAATATTATGTTTAATAGGAATGTTTTTATATGCCTCCTTTCCTTCTGTTGTTTCTCACCTGAAGAAACAAGGTGTGATGTGTGTGCATCTTCAAAGACCTTGTTTCAGTGAAATGTTGGGTTAGGGTAAAGTGAGTTTTTAATGTGTTAGTTCTTGGTTAACTTATCATGGATTGTGGTGTAGTTGTTTGTATCACCATAAGAAGAAGTTCTATTCAGGTGGTTTCCAAAACCTAACTATGAGGACGAAGATGCTTCAATTATTTGAGCTCCATCCATAGGTCTCAGAGAGAAGTTGGCACGTAGTCAGGGGAAATACTATGGTCATTCAAATAATTATATGAAGTCCTATACTCAGTATTAATGATAGGAAGATTCTAAAACTATGGTGTCATCATCTTGTTCTAGTTGTTCCCATTTGGTAGTAGAGGTGGGAGGACCTCGTTTCCATGTTGTAGCCTGAGTTCATACTTTCCCCCTTTGGTTTTGACTAGGTATTTGGAGAAAGGTTTGAAGTTTGGCTATACAGGTTGAGTGCACAGTTTTCACATGGTTAGTAGTGACCATTCCCTAGAAATCCATGTAGATAGAAGGATCCCCACAGTTAGCGTATGGTTTCCCAAACCCTACAAATTAACCGTGTGACCATCCCAACTCTTTAAATTTTGGGGTCTTTCTCTACCAGCCCATGCTGGTTGGTTAAGATGGTTGGTTCTTATGGAAGGGAGACCACCTACGAGTCTTATATGATCAAGTATGAGACATGATATGGAGAGTGTGATGAAGAGAGAAACCCTATTTCCTCTTCGCATCAATGGCGATTTGCAAATTTCTTTCCTTCTTTTCTGAGTCTTTCTATGGAT
The DNA here is from genome assembly GCA_963277665.1 of Viscum album. NCBI lineage: Eukaryota > Viridiplantae > Streptophyta > Magnoliopsida > Santalales > Viscaceae > Viscum > Viscum album. Next base: position 2,016,740,213 of record OY728157.1, read on the forward strand.
TCGTTCAATCCAGAGTGGGAAGTGATACATATGGACAATCTACATGTCTCGAAGGAAGATGGTAAGTCCTTGGGATATCAAGATTCCTCAAATCTTCGAGGAAGAAACTTGTCCTTCGCGGAAGTCCTTTCGGGTTCTTCAAATCGGGTAAAGGGGGTGTTGCCTAAACCCTCAAATATCATCAGATTAGAAAATGGTGGTTTCTCGGTGGTGGCAGACCCGGATGCTTTGTAACAAAGGTTAGATCTATGCAAATTTTCTTTACTAGGTCGTTTGATTTATTCAAAAGGAGACAAACCTTGGCCTCATGCTAAGCTTAAGAGCAGAATTTCACACTGCTGGGGCGTAAGAGATTGGAGATTAATCTCAATCGGTAAGGGTTATTTTCACATTATTCTCAATTCATCTGAATATTTTAATTTGGCTTGGATTCTGGGTAATTTTCAACTTAATCCTGGGATTTTAAGACTATCTGATTGGGATGTTAATTTCAATCCTTTTACTTTTAAACAATCAAATGCACAAATATCTGTGAGACTGCATGGTTTAAATTGGGTTTATTGGCATTAGAGAATTCTTAATGACATTGCATCATGTCTAAGCACCACAATTAGGTTGGATTAGTGTACAATAGATGGGGAAATTGGATTCTTTGCAAGAATTCCGGTTGACATAAATCTGGAAGTTAAAAGACCTAGTAGCATTCTCTTTAATGCGAATGGCTTTAAAACTGATATAAGATTGGAATATGAAAACGTGCCATATTTTTGTGATGTTTGAAAAATTGTAGTGCACACGGTCTCAAATTGTAGGATGATTCAAAGGTATCCTAGTACTACAGTAAAAACCTCAGATTTGAATGAGGTTAATAGGAACAAAAAGAACAAGTCAGTCTTTGTAGAGAAAAAAGGGATTCTAAAAAATCCTCTGGTCCCTCATGTTCAAACCCTTCCTATTACAAATACTTCCAATGCTTCTACTATAAATCAATCTGTTTCTTCCTCTTCACACAGGGTCTCTTGGTCTGACATGGTTGAGGAGGAAGAGCATAATTTAAAATGGGTCTGTGAGGACAATATGAAATTTTTTACTGAACTATTCAATGAGGTTCATAATTTTGTTGTGGCCTAACATAAGGAAGAGGAGGATAATCAAATATTTATAGACTATTATAAAGACATTTTTGATCTTGTGGTGTTCTTACAGAATAGTAAGGAGACTGGAAACATTAACTCTGGTAAGCAGAATTGCACTGCTGATCCAGATTTTGTTATTAGTGCATTAGGAATCACCCAATTTAATCCTAATTCTTGCATACCTAATCCAGACATGACAGTAATGTCTCCCATGGTATTCAATGCTTTGGATCTTCTGACAGTTCCTACTTTAGGTAAGAATATTCAGGAAACTGATGCATGTTTAGAGGCACACTCTGCTGATCAGCATGTTGCTGTTCAGTCTTGCTCAGATCCTTCTTTTAATACTTTGTTTCCTTCTAATACTATGGATGTAAAAGTTACTTCTAGTCAATCATTACATGACTCTGTTATCTCCCTATCTACTTAGGGTAATGAAAAAGATCTTGTAACTAATTTGAATTATGCTGGTAGTCAAAGTGGTCTGAATAGAAGTTTTAATGACAGAATATCCCCTGAATCTCAAGAGAAAGATAATATCAAGGTTTCAAATATTGATGATCTTCTTCAAGGTGTTAAAGGTTCAGAAATTCACAAAAAGAAAGTAGGAAGACCCTCTAAGGAAATCAAAATCAAAGATAATGTCCCAAACAAAGAGGGCTCCAAAACTGGCATTAAGTTAAAATGAAGATCTTGTATTGGAACTGTCAGGGATTGACTAATTCAAACACTATGAGATCCCTGAAATCCTTTTTTATACAGCAAATACCTATTCTTATTGGGATTTTTGAGCCCAAGAGGATTTTCTCCCCAAACATTGCTAGTCTGAACTCTCTTGGTTTTTACTTAGTGGAATATAATATTTGTTTCTCTGATGTCAAAAGTCTCTGGTTATTGGCTCACAAATCTTTGTCTGACATGTCTTTAATTGATAATGGTGGACAACATGTGACTTGTTCCTTCAAAGTCTCTGGTCTTAAACACTATTTCTCTTTTTTTATTCCAATACTAGCTATCATGATCGTAGGAGATTATGGTTGGATATTAGTGTACCTTTTCTATCATTTCTGATCCTTGGATTATTCTTGGGGACTTTAATTCAATCATTCATCCAGATGAAAATCTGGGTGCTGTGTTTAATACCATCTCCTCTAGGGATTTTAAAAATTGAATAGATTCCAATGATCTGCATGAAATTAATTTGGTTGGGGCTAAATTTACATGGTACAAGAGTTTTTTAAAAAGAGTTGTTGCTAGCAGAATTGACAGAGCATTTATTAATGAAGCTTCCCTTGATTTCGGGGGATCCATATCCTATATAACTGTTCCTAGGATTAATTATGATCATCATCCAATACTTTCTAATCTGTGTGGCAAGGAATATAGACCTCCTTTTCCCTTCAGGTTCAACAAAGCCTGGGTTAATCATCCTGACTATGCTTCTATAGTTAAAAACACATTGAATTCTATCAGATCAAGTCATAATGTGTTTGTTTGCATTGACAAATTAAAAGTCCTTAAAAGATCTATGAGAACATGGAGCAAAGAGAATTTTAGCCTTATTGATCAGGATATCTCATCTCTTGAAGATTCTCTTCGGAATTTGCAAGTTCAGAATACTTTGAATAACTTTCCTAATGGGCTCTAGGAGGATTCTGAGATTGTTTCAAAGCTTAATAATCTCTTGAATATGAAATATGCACTGCAAAGGGACATTTTTAAGGCTAAATGGTTAAAGGATGGTGACAGGAACACAAAATTATTCAATTCCCTGCAACGAATGAGGAAGATTTCTAAACCTCTGTTGATGATCAAGAATGGGGACCAAGTTATTGACAATGATAGGGATCTCTCAGAACATGTCATTTCTTATTTCAAGGATCTCTTTAATGTACCTACTTTAACGAATGATCCGGTGGAGGGTATTATTCCAAAATTGGTCACTTTTCAAGATAATGCTAATCTCACTTCTATTCCTTCGAGCATTGAAATAAAAGAAGCTGTTTTGAGTCTCAAATCTGAAAGCTCTCCAGGTCCAGATGGTTTTAGTAACTTCTTTTTCCAAACATACTGGGACATCATTCAATATGATGTCTATAAGCTTGTTATTCATTTCTTCAAAGGTGGGGACCTTCCTTATGGAATAAATGATCAGTTCCTTGCTCTTATACCAAAAACTGATAATGCTAATGAAATGCATTTGTTCAGACCTGTGGCTTTAGTCAACACTATTTTTAAAATCATCTGTAAAATCCCTTCCACTATACTCACAAAAATTGCTAGTAAGATTATTTCCCATAATCAATTTGGCTTCATCAAGGGAAGATATCTTAAAGATTGTCTCATTACTGCCTCAGAATGTGTTAATTTTCTTAAGAAACCTACACGAGGTGGTAATATTGCTCTCAAGATTGATGTCAGAAAGGGCTTTGATACTATGAATTGGGGTTTTATTTTCAAATTTCTTCTTATGTTTGGGTTTAATGAAGTTTTCATTTCTTGGATCAAGACCATATTTTGCTCTGCTCAGATTTCAATTCTTATTAATGGATCCCCTCGTGGTTTCTTTGATTGCTCTAGAGGGGTTAGACAAGGTGATCCCCTTTCTGCAATTATCTTCTCTATAGCAGAGGATTATTTGAGTAGAATTATTTCTATAATGGCTGAGAATGGGAAGATGAAGTCTATTAATGCTGGTAGAGGTATCATTTCTCCTACTAACCTTTTATATGCTGATGATATCATCATATTCACTTTGGGTGATAAGAGAAATATAAAAAATATCAAAAGAGCTCTTTTACACTATGCTTCTGTCTCTGGTCAAGACATCAGCTGGGAGAAATCTTCTATTTACTTTGGTAAGAACATAAGTGAGCAAAGGAAAAATTTTATTGTCAATGTCCTTAATATTAAGGAAGGATCTCTTACCTTCAATTATCTAGGAGTTCCCTTGTTTTTTGGGAAGTCGAAAACTTGTTATTTCATAGAGATTGTTAGTAAGATTAGAAGGAGTCTCTCTACCTGGAAAGGAAAGTCCCTCTCCATGGCTGGTAGGGTTTTCTTAGTGAAATCAGTCATTATCTCCAAGATGGTATATTATTTTATGGTTTACAAATGGCCTATTTCGATTATAAAAAGTGTCAATACATCCCTTAGGAACTTTATTTGGAGTGGCAGTATCTTCAAAAAAAAGCTGGCCACAGTTCCTTGGTCTGAGTGCTGCAAGCCATATGATGCTGGGGGTTTAGGTATAAAACATTTGGTGCTCTTTAATGATTCATTGTAGGCTTCATTCCTGTGGAGTCTTTTTAACAGCAGTTCTGAGAGTTCAGACTTTCTTCAGGGGAAATTCGTTAACAGGCTAAAGATGGGGTCTCTTAATTATATTAATTCCTCTGTCTGTCATTCTTTTAAATACATATTTTCCTCAATGGATGATCATTCTAGATGGCTAGTCTCGAAGGACTCATCTCTTAATTTCTGGAAATCCAAATGGAATGATGACCCCCTTATAGAGTTGGTGAGGGATTATTTGAACATTGATCTAGATATTAACATCAAGGACCAACTTCAAGACTTGGATGGACTACCAATCAAAATTTTAAACATTGTCAACAATTATTGTTTCTCAAACAAGAAGGATTTCTGGGCTTGGAAGCCGGCAGCTAATGGAATTCTCACTTTAAATGATTTTTATGAGTTCTCCTTGAACCCAAAATTTGACAATAAATGGATGAGGAATTTTCATAAAAAATTTATTAGACCATCTCGCTCCAATTTGGTTTGGAGAATTGCCCATTGCAAGATTCCTACTGATTATTATCTTCAATGTTGTGGTATTAATTTATGTTTTTCTTGTGTTTTCTGTCACCAACACAGAGAGGATGCTGATCATTTATTCCTCTGTTGTGCAACTACGACTTCAATATGGAAGGATTTAGCGGATATTTTTGAGATTTATCTTTCTAGGACATCCTCTATTGTGGACTTTATTCAAAGATGGAACTATATTGGTCTCTCCTCTCAACTGCTAGATTTATTTCAAGTTGCTGCTTCTGAATTGTTTCATTTTTTTCTGGTTCTCTAGGAATAAAATTCTCCATGAGAATAAATCCTTCTCAGTATCCTCTGATCTCTCACACGTACTGGATGAGATACGTGTGGATGGCCTGCCTAAGAAGCATTATTGTTCTAATTACATTCATGATTTCACTGTTCTTAACAGAATTGGTATCAGAGGAAATTTTAAACCTCCATTTGGCACTTTTGAAGTTCTATGGAAACAACCTTTTGTTAGTTGGTTGAATGTTAACTCGGATGCTACTTTGAAAGGGAATCCTGGTCCTTCTGGATATGGTGTCGTATTCAGAGATCATAAAGGAATGGTGGTGGCTTGATTTTATGGTTCTTGTGGTATTGTTTCCTCAATTGAAGCTGAGATTATGGGAATCATCGTTGCTGTGGAGCAGGCCAAAAAATATGGCTGGAATAATATTTGGCTAGAGAGTGATTCGACTAGTATTGTCTCTACTATTAGGGATGGTTCATTTCACCTTTCCTGGAATCTTCAAAATCGATGGATTAATTGTTTAGATTCCATTTTTTCTATGAATCATATAATTACTCATGTTTACAGGGAAGCTAAATCTGTTGCAGATGGTTTGGCTATCAAAGGAGCTGAAGGGGATGTCTTCATTTGGTATGACAAACTTCCTGATGTTTTTTCACCCCTCTTGAAAAGGGATTTGGACAGAGCTCCCCTTTTTAGGATCATCTCTTGATGAGGTTATTTTCTGAATGCGATGTAGCAGCATTATCAAGTATTGAACTGTTCGGCCTCTGGTCTTATGCTTGTGTACCTTTATACTGATTTTCAGACTTGGGAATTTATAGTCTTTTAGAACTCTTTATTGATCCTTCTTTATCTGGCCTGTTTTGTTCTATTATCCGTATTTTTATTCTGTTTCTTTCTAATTCATTTGTATCTTTATATTGTTCTTTTGAGGTTCCGGGTGAGGCATGCAAGGATGGTTTAGACCCTGATGAGCTTTCCCTCAGGAGCAGCAAAGGCGATGCTTGTTGGTTTAGTTCTGATGTTACAGTTTCAGATTTGTAAGAGTCGGCTAGTCTGTTTCTGGCGCTGGAGATGGATGAATAGTTCAGCACAAGGGAAGAAGAGACATCATTTTGATATCCATCCCTGCTTGAGAAGGAGTACTGCTCACAGAGCTTCCATCCGGACAGCAATGCCTGGATTTTTCCTCAGGCGGGACTCCCTCAATCAGTAGGTGGTGCTTGTTTGGGTTAAGGACCCTGGTTCTGGATATCTGTATTTTTTTGTGGTTCTTTGGTGCTCCTCTCCTGTTTTCTGTTTTCATTTAATATAGAGGCCTTTTCACCTCAATCCTTTTAAAAAAAAGTCTTATATAAGTTATTTTTTTAAATTTATAATGGATGTCTACCCCTTAAACTGGGGAGTCCATTCAAGCTCCCCCTGTTAGTGTCCTGAATCTATCTCGAGAAAATTTAAGTTGTCTCTTATGGTGGGGGCCAATTTTTGTCTCCCCAAACTAGTAATGCAGATTGGTCCATGGTCTTGTCTTAGTAGGAGGTAGCCTCTTTCGAAGCAATCTAAATATCAAAATCTTCCTGGGGTAAACGTTGGGATTGGAGAGTGCTCAATAGTTTTGTTAAAGCAAATTAAGTGTAACCTTGTTCGTTGTTGTTGTTCATCTCGTTAGAATACTTGAGTCGTGTTCATATATTATTTTACGAGTTTCCTTTTAGGGATAAAATATAAATCTTCTTGATCATTTCAGAAAATTGATGTATATTTTTTTGTGAGAGTATTTCTTCCTTAATTGATCACTAGAGGTGTTTTTGCATTTCAGGGGCGGATCGAACTTGGTGAAGGAGTACATTTCTGGTCTATCAGTTGGGTTTAGTTTTTTGCTTTTGGACTTTTTGTGGCTTTATAGGGGAAAAAAGTATTATGTTTGGGAGAATTGTTACATCCATGACTTATTTAGAAGGAATTTTTCTTTTAATTTCCATTCTGGATTTTTTGGGGGTTTCCAATGAATTTTTGTGGTAATGGTGGGTGTTGAAAATTGGGGCCAAACCATGAGCCCATTTCCAGATTTAAAAATGAGTTTTTTTCTTTTATAACTTCTTCATTTTTAAATTTTTTTAATCCATTCCAATTCATATATGTCATCCCATGAACTATTAACACCACCATTTCAATTTGGAGCCTTTATAAATCCTTAATCATGGTGTATTTGGGTTTTTATTTAAGGTATTGGGCTTTCTCGTAAGCCCATTTTCTACTTTAAATGTTTTTTTAACTATTTAATTTATCCTTCGTTTTTTATTTTACTTCAGCGATTACACCCTCCTTTAGAATCCAATTTCCTTAGGATCACCCTCATTTTGGGTTCCTTATATTTAGAGCTCATTTGAGCCACGAAGTTGGGAGATCATTATTAATCTTTCTCAAATTGACCGGATTTGAAGTGGTAAAATGATTATTCCATAAATCCATGAATTTTCATTATTTTACCCCCATTTAAGTCCCCACATGAACTATTATGACTTCTTATAGCCTCTATACAAGTTTTGGTTACTTGGAGATTCAGATTTTGTTGGATTTAGGGTGATCTCTTAAATATTTCTACAAGTAAGTCTTTCTCTATTTGATCTCTTCTATTTCCTTAGGGTATCTTTCACCCTTTATTGAGTTCTAAAATTTCCAGTAGTTATGTTTCATTCCTAGGGTTAATTGTTTTCCTTTTGGGTGAAATATTTAGGTTTTAGGTTTCTTTTCACTTTCCTTGAGGTGCGACAGTGGTACGATTGATGTTTCACACCAATATTTGAGGGGTTCGACACTTTTGGTAGGTGATTTCATGTGTGATCATTTATATATGAGTTATTTTGATCGAATTACTTATTTTTAATGTTTCTCATATTCTATGTGTTTTGTAAAAACTGTTTATGATGGATTTGGTTAAGCATTTACATTTATAGTTTCATTTTAGTTTGAAATTGGGTGTTTTTCATGAGTAACCCTTGTGGTATTGTTTGGGTCTTATTTATAACATATGAAATTGGTGTAATAATTCTTTTTGGGATTCAAATTATGATTTGGTGGGGTCTTGGTGTGCATTTGGGTTTAAAAGAGGGTCTTTTAATGGGTTTATGTGTGACACCATGTAATGCCTCTTGAAATCGTTTTATGAAAATGTGTGTTTCTCATGTGCATATTTTGTGGTATTATTTGAGGTGATTTTATAATACTTGTTAGTGGTTAAATAAATATTTCTAGGGCTTCAAATTCTTATTTTTATTGATATTGGTGTGATTTTGGCTTTTAAAGAGGATTTGGATTTGGGTTTTGTGGGAAAAACATAGTTATACCCCTTGGGTTGGTATTATGAAAAATGTAAATGATTTAATGATTTAAAAAAAGTGTGAAATGGTTTATTATGTAATTTTTTGGTGGTAGTAGGTTCTTAAAATGAGTTTTTGAGAGATAAAGTGGGATTTTTTATGCCAAACTTTTTGGTAATGTTTTTTAATTTGTCGAGGTGATTTATGAAATTGTGTTGTGGGTGCGAAACTTGTTTTCGGGCTGTTTTGTGTGAGTGTGATGTAAAAAGTGGACTTTTTTTATGAAAATGGTATTATGTAACATTTGAGTGGACTTTTATGATATTTATATCATCTTGGAAAAGATTTTATAAAAGTTTTAAATGATTTTTTTAATTGTAAAAGTTTTGCAAAATGTGTTGTGGGAAATTTTCGTGTGAGTTTGATTTCAAAATAAATTTGAATGAAAAAGTAGATTTTGTGACTTTTGTGATATACATGTGGGATTTTTGGTGAATGTGTGATGTGGATGTTATATTTTCATTTTCCATGTATATTTATTGACTTGTTTAACTTGTTTGAGCATAATGGGAAACCCGAGTATCTATGTGGGTGGATGTGTACTAGTATGCTAGTGAATCCGTGAGGTTTGGCCTTAGTTTAACTTTCAAAGATTGTCACTTACAATTCTAACTAAACTATTATGTTGATGATTGGAGACCACTAGTGTATGGTTATGTTCCCTACTAGTGGTTGTGCACAAGAATGAATATTTGTGATTGTTACCCCCTCCAAGATACGAGGTACCTGGAACCAGAACGAGCTAGTGCCTTGGGGTTATTTCCTATTGCTTGTGCTCATTAGTTACCTTGTTCTTACCTTTGGCATACGGTATGGTTTTCTGGAAAATTCATTAGTGATGAAATTATTTTTAAAAGTGTTGATTCTTAATTATTTCCCACTTGAAAACTATTTAAATTTTAAAGTTTCATCTTTTAGAAATTGTAACTAGAATTTCCTATTTAGGAATACTTGAAAGCTTTTAAACTTTGAATTCTTATCACATGGAATTTCTTAGTGGTGGTATCCCATTGGGCATTGTCTCACACCCTACTTACACCCTCAGGGGTAAGTAGTCTTGGTTATTTTTATTGTCGCAGGTTGGGTACAGTTTTTAATGCCAGTGGTTCTGGTTTCTAGGAGGTCCTTGGAGGTTATGTATTATGGAGATGGCTTGAGGAATATTCCCATTTCCATGAGGGTTCTTAGGATATTTATTTTAGGTTTCGTACCTTTGTTATAATCTTGGTGAGTTGTTTTAAACTATGTAATTCAGTTCTTAAATTTTTAAAAAGTTTGTTTGGTTTTAAAATTCCAGATTCATTTTATTGGATTCATGTGTTGTTTTATGTTTATAAACTCAGGCAATTCAGTCCCAATTCTAATTTTACGATACCCGAGCACTTGTGCCAGCCTGTGGGGATTGGGAAAACCATTTGAACCTTGTTGACTGAATGAAAATTAATTTTTTATTAAAGAACCAAAACACTTTTGAGGGGAAAGTGAGACTTTGAGCCTTGTTATGGGCCGAATTTGGTGCTAGTTTCAGTGGTGATCAGATTTGGTTCGTGACAGGGATTTTTGAAACATTTTTGGTATGTTATACATATTATTTAATACTTTTAAAAAATCATATTCTAACTCAACATTATATAAAGGTTTGGAAAGTTATTCTAGATGAAATTAATGGGTGAATAAACCTACATTCAAGGTATAAATATTTATACACACACACACACAGATATATATATATCAAATAAATTGCATAGAATGAGTCAAAACACATATATCAAAAAATAAAAAAATCAGTTTAACATGGAGAACTCCAAGAACGGTTATTTACCAGTGTTTCATGACATTAATCATAGAAACATTCAATATCATTCTAAAGAGTTTGAAATTATAGATAAAATTCCTTATGAATCCACCATATGATCTATCATTTATTCCTTATTACATACTTAACATGATGTGTCTTATAATTTGATCATAAAAATTTGATACCAATCCAATTTGGGTGAAATTAATTGGATTTTTATCAATAAAATCCTTATGTATGTAAGAATAAGTAAATACATGTTATTTAACTTAGAAGGAAGTGATTATCTCATTGTAATGGATTAAATGATGCTAGTTTTCAATTTAATATAAATGATATAAGATCTTAATAGGTATTAATTTAATTCTTCAAACAAGAAACCTTATTTTAATTGATAATAATTTCAAATCACTTCATTATATTTGATGTTTAAGAGGATGATATTTGGATTATGAATTTAATCACAAAACCTAGGGTGGTTTTCTAAAATTTAGGGAACAATTGAGATTTATGATGATAATAATAGATATATTTCTTTAGACAAGGAACCCCACTCTCACCAAAGAACCAAACACATCATTAAAAAATACCATTTCATTAGGGAGATTTTTGAGAGGGTATAAGTATATATATTTTGGGTGAATATAGAAGAAAATGATTCATATACTTTGAAAAAACCATTAATATAACACAATATCGATGGTTATTTTGTGTCTCTTGGTATTAAATTCACAAAAAATTGGATGTAATTTATGTAAAATGTATTATGGTTTTATAATAAATAGAATATCCATTTAACAATGATTTATATGTGATGAATATATTAAATGAATAGTATAGTTAAAATACCCCCTTAACATATGACTTTGAGTGGTTCCTAATTGATGATCATCACTAAATATTTTGAGTTATGATGGTATGTTAAGACTAGTGTATGTAGAATATTTTATGTGATAAAAAGAGTTATACATGATACAAAGAGTATAATAAAAAGATAATAATTAGAGAATTATTATTTGGACAGGAACATGAAAGTATGTCACATAGAATTTCATACAATAATTGATATACTTAGGGGTGTACAATTATTATGAATCATGAAGTTCCTAAGTTAAAATAACTCCACAAAGAAGGGGGTGGGGTGGGGGTGGGGGGTGGTTAATCAATGGATACTATTTTTTACAATTTATTCCCTCGATTAAATCTACCCCTGTAGATTTTTATTTTTTAACTAATACAATATAGATTCTCAATATCACTTGTATATGTATAAAATAATGAAATAATTAACATAATAATTTTTACAAAGTTCAGTCCCATCCCAGGTAGCCCTCTCATTATCATGGTTGGTTAGTCCTCCTAACCATGGATTTTTCACAATAATAAAAAAGAAATTATATGTACAAAATATTGGCCAAGAATCACACTATCTTTATCTAGATCCACCCTGGACAACAAAATTTCATACATCCTTTTAAAAAATATTTAGCAATGACAAGAAATATATTTTTGTGATAACTATTGATTTAAAAACAAAATATATAAATCTCTATTTTTAATTCTTTTTAAATATTAAAGAATATATACTCACTTAATGAAGATCCATTTTTGAAGTAATTTTCAATCTTATAGAATCTCCATAAATACCTGAGCTCAACTAAATGCGAATGATGATCATTGGGATTGGACTTCAGACACAATTCACTTATTTATATTATTCTTATTCTTCTCACCCTTGAATCTCTAAATTCTTCAAAATTAAATTTTATCAATATATCATATTATTTTATATCCAAATACTCAAAATTATATGATTTTATAGTTTCTAAAGGCTTCATTAAGATAATTAAATTTCACCCTTTATAGTTGGTTACATCAATTGTGAGATCGTGAAGACTTTAAGGTATCCATAAAAAATAATGGTAATAGATATCCTATTTTTAGATTTCCACAACATTTAATTTCATAATTAATAAAGTGTCCCATGTGAAATTACTTTTCATGATACATTAACTTAGATGACCAAAATACTCCTACCTAAATACATTTAGAGCTACAACTTCTTCAACCTATTTGAGATGAAACAAAACAAGTAGACTATTGAAATGAAGACTGTTATTTTCTGGAAATGGAGTACGGTTTGTGTTTTTTATCAATCTACATTGGGTTGATCAAGGAGTTTTCAAGTAATTTCTTCTTATGATTTAGGCTAAAAGCAGTATTGAAGGCGGAAATGTTTCCCCACATTTGTCAGATTTTTGGGCCATAAAATCAGAAGTTTGTTTAGAAATGGAAGAGTTTCAGAAAAGGAATCATGGACCATGAACCATGTTCCAAGAACAGTTCATAAATAAATTTTTTTTTTGCACATAATGGAGAACCAAAAACCACGAGGTGGGTATGGTTTGTATACCATGTAAGAGGAATGATTCACAGAGTGAAGGAGGTTCGCAGTGAAGACTTGCGATTCGCTGGAAGGCTCATTGTACGTGAAAGGCATAAAGGTTTGCAGAATGTAATTTCATTCATGAAATCCTGTCAATGTTTTGAGAAACTATGAAGGGTGTTGTATATGGAAATGAGGTGGTGATTTTTCCACCACGAAGGGAGAATGATTGTATGTAGACCACATAAAGAAAATGGTTCACAAGAGATATACCGTATGTGGTGAAGGTGGTGCTCCAATAAAGAATTTGTAAATATGTATTTAGCAGATTATGCAGATTAGTTTTCCTATATAAGGAGAACTAATCCCCTCATTAGGGCATGGCATTGAGATTAAAAATCTAAGACTAATACCTAAAATCTAGAAGTAGTTCGGGGGAAGAAAACCCCACAAAGTCTTTAATTAAAAATCTAAATGTAATTTAGTGAATTCCAGAACTATTCATGGAAGAAAGTACATAGATGAAGAATTCTAGTTTTTAGGAAGACATTTCCACAAAGGAGAGCTAATATATGGTGTATGAAAATGGTCCAAAAATTTACTACCATACATAGAGAGGAAGTGGAGACAGTCCACGAAGTGGAGACAATTCACAGAGTGGAGGTAGTCCTTGGAGTTGGGGATTTTCCCAGAAGGATGTTTATAGAGGCCAAATGAGAAGGTGGATCACAGAGGTAGTTTTCAAAGTCAGGATATTGAGGTGGTATATAGTACACATGCAGTATGCAGTGTAATTTAGTACACAGAGGAAGAAGTTCTATTTGTGGAGGAGCAGTTCGCAAACAATGAGTATGCGAAAGAGTGAACTTCATCTATGGGTTAAAACAGAACTTTAAAAGATAATCCATCTACAGAGGAGGATGGGTGATTTAATTCCAATACATTGAAGTGATCTTTAATTCGATAAACTATGTTAAGATTCTTACTAACATAGTGAGAAAGGTTGAGTCAATGGAAGTCACCAGAGGGACGTAATGTGCTATCCTTAAAACCTTGTAAAGGTAGTGTGCTTGGCATAGAGTGACTATGATAAAAATTTATACTAAAAACTAGTGAATATTAGTGGAATTTGGTATGACATAAAACCTATCGATGTATGCTCCTTGGATGTATCCCTTTGTGTTGAACTATGTAAAATTGACGTGACTTTTCTTTTCATGTTATTTTTTTTCACTTTCTCATCAGGCAGGATTAACAGGTTCTTACCAATGTGGGAAGAATATCCTTCACTTTAAAAGAAAAAGTTGACCCCCTGATTCACCCCTCCCCTCTTAGGGTGTTCTGGGGTCCTTCATAGACAAAATATTTTCCCATCCTTAGTGTTTCATCTTCTTCAAATTTCTTATTGTATGATGGAGTTCATATAGATCGCATTTTCATAAAAAAATCATCCAAAAAATACCATAGAACTCAAACAAAATCAACTTACATTACTTATTAACTAGTAGTTTATGATAAATAACAATAAAGAATAATCATAAAAATAATTCCATAATTAATATAACAAGTTTTATCATTTACAGTATAAAATTCAGGCAACACAAAAAAAATTTCATGATAATATAGCTTGGAACATGAAATATATATGAACAATAGTTAATATTCGAAAAATATTTTTGGAATATTCTTGAATCATATTTTATATGTGATGTTTTGGAAATTAAAGATTAGTTCTATTATTGTTGTCTTTGTTTTCATTAGAGTTCATAGTATTGGTAAAAAAAATTTATATATAGTCTAATTGGAATATGTGGTTCTCTAAAAAAAATACCCTACAGAGATCCATATTCATAAGAAAATTTGATATATCTATATCTATACTACAGTTATAATTTTTATTGCATACATGTCACCTACCTATGCAACCATGTCACTATAAACATCTAATTATCCATTAAAACCACAAAAAATCACCATAACCTGCACCCAATAAATATTTTCCTTAGATTTTCAAGGGTTCTAGGTCTCCTCCCCAACTCCCCTATCCTGCTCCCATTCCCGAATATCTTCTCCAGCCACCTGCTCTACCACCACATTCTCTACATCTGCATGATCGACCTTAAGATCATATGTGTTTGGCTCCTCCGCAACCAACAACGACACCTTTGAATCTTCCAAATCTGGGTCCTCTGCTCCACCTAGGGTTCCCATGCCCTCTAGTACATAGAGAGTAACCCATTACATGGATTTTAGATCCTTTTTGGAAAATGTTTTCTGGAGAAATAATTGGTGGCTTACTCATGGAGAGTCCATGGATTTACGCATCGATCCAAGGAAGTATCGATGTTGAGGTATCAATACGATTTCCTTATCAATTGAATAGTTTCATTATCTTCTCTCTAATATCCACTTAGTGCTTCTTGGTATATTTATCAATCATAGGGCCTCAATTTATTTTCTGAGATAAACCCTTGAATTGATTGGATTTGAAAATTTTAATGTGGGACATTTGAATTCATCGCAAATGATATTTACTTTCACATATGAAATTGAATACTATGGGAAACTCTATATTTTTCTCCAAATAATTTTCTCAGAGATTGTATTTTTTTAAATTTGGTGTGGATATTCATTTTAAGTGCTTTTATATGACTCATGGTTGATCTAGTTGAGTAATCTTTGCAGAAGAATGATGTTGGTAAAATTTTAATTTTGAAGCTAATACTACTTGATGGTTTCTTTGTCATTATGCATTACATTTATTGAAAATGGTTTCTAATTGAGACTATTTTTGGTCTTTCTCTTCATCTTTTTACTATAAAGCATGGTTTTATGGTTATTTGGTCGTGTATGACAGAGCTGTCTCATTTTTTGTTGAAGCTTTTCTTTGAGGTTCTAGTTGATATGGAACAATAGAATTTTTTAAGGGTTTTGCGACTGATTTAGTGTGATAGAACAAGGTTTTGAGATTAAGGAATCTATTTGGAATTTTTGGTTCTTCATGATTTCCTCTCTGTGGTTCTTTCTTTTTCTGGAAATCCATTTTTTTATTTTCTTCTTCATGAATGTCTCTTTGAATGTAGTGGTGCTGGAGCAGTGGTCCTCAGTGTGTTTGGGATAAATTAATGAATGCTTGGATGATAAAATATTTTTTGGATATATATTTACTTGGGATCTATTATAATGGGCTCTTTAAGTAAAGATTTGGCTAATGTTCTCTAATTATAAATGACAGATCTTTGGGTTGATCTTTTTTTCTTCTATTTTTTGCAGTTGATTTCATGATGGTGCAAGCTCATTACACCTTGTGAAAACATTGTACCCCCTTTAGGTTTTATTATATTCAAAAGTAGAAATTTTCTTTCTAATTAACACTTCATTATGTTACAAAAAAGCTTACAAATTGTAATACAGTACATCTTCTTTCATGGGGATCACTTCATTTTTCTGACCACCATTTCTGTAAGTATAATGATCCACAATCAAAATGAAGTGTTTGGTGCATATATAAGACTTGTATGCACCCGTTTAATTCTTTTTACTACACATTATATCTTTGAGTAATGATGTAGTTATTGTGAAGGAATCAACAATTGTCTCAGTGGCACTGTAAGTACAACTCATTCTAGTAGACAATGTATTCATTTTGTGTTCACTATTATTGTCTCTCCCTTTTTCTTTAGTTATTTATGTTTCCATTGAGTTTTTTATGCAATATTCCCTGATTTTATTTATTAAAGTGTCATGAAATCTCTGGACCCTTTTTCTGCTAACCTATTTTAGGTTTTATCCCGAGTTTAGGGGTATCAAATAAGGGTATGTTATCAAGGTAATGCAAAAATTATGAACTCAATTGATGGTTAATTTATAAGGTAATGTTCTAATGTTTAGTTTTTGTTTACCAAGAGTACTAACATTTTGGTTACTCCAGAACAATATATTTTGGAGGTATACTCTTGAGGTTAGGGATATCAAATAAGGGTATGTTATCATGGTAATGTAGCAAGTCTAAACTCAATCGATGGTTAATTTGTTAGGTGTCCATGTTGAAATAACATTTTTTCATCTCATGTTATATATATTATTTCCTATAATTACTTCATTGTATATAACATTTTTCTTTGACCTTAATATAGTATTTTGGCTTATACTTTTTACCTCATATTATTTCAACTCCTCTTATATATTATCTTTCAACTCCTTTTATCTTTCAACTTCTTCTATAGTCTCTTTTTTTGAGTTTAATATTGTTTCGACTCCAGCACTATACTATCTTTCAACTCCTTATATATATATATACATATATATATATATATATATATTACCCTAGAAAATTCATATTTAGAAAACTATGATGTTCTTCAGATAGTTGGAAATGCTGACAAGGTTGGTATGTTATATTTTTGAACACATTCCACATCCAATAGTTTTTTTAGCTATAGTATTTCTTAAAATTAATTGTAATAATGTGACGTCATTTTCTATTTTTGTTGATCAAAATTTAAACTTGACAATATATTTATTTTTTTAGGTTTCCAATAGATATGTTTCATGCATTCAGTATGCTCTTCATTGATATTGACAAGGGGGTTTTTCTTGTTTGATATATCTTTTCAATGGGTTCTCTATCAGAGTTTCTAGAACACACAAGGTGTGTTTATGTTCTGATATTCACTAATAAATGTCAATTTTTTTTGAATTGGAGGCCTTATTTCATATAGAATAATTTATTCTATTATCTTTGTTAATAATAGTGGTGTATGTAACTAAATCATGTCTAAATTCGACCTTCATAATTCATGTCATATAGAAATTTCATTTGGGTAAGATCCTATGCACCATAAGATGAGGTTTGGTAGATCTTCTCATTGACTTGCTTAGATTTGGTATCATATAAAAACTGTACATATTTTAGACTTAATGAATCTTGAGAAAACCACTAATTATTTTTATTATTAAAATTCTATTATGATGAAATACCAACAACCACTTAAACTGTAAATATTTTAGGCTCAATGTTGTTTCATTATTTGATTCATATTCTACCAAATTAGATGTTATTAATGTTTTTTATATTGTTTCTATGCTGCATGATCATTGTAATGGTGCCCAATGTAATTACATTCCTTCTTTAAATTAGGTTACCTTATTACTATCTCTAGTTATTGAATGCAATGGTAACACATATTCCAGGTAATTATTCTTACATCTTGTTTTATTAATTGAAATTTAAATTTTTATCAATTATGCTGCTTACTCAGGTATGTGACATGAAATCATTATGTTTTTAAGGAGGTTAGACATCGAAAATGAGTAAATATTGTGGCTAAAGGATTCGTTGTATTATTGAAGGTGCAGTTGAATATTTCTAAAAGGTTTAATTATAAAAAATTCATTATGTTTTTCATTTCCATGATTGAGTACTTTTAAAAGAATATGGATGCTCATGTTTCCACTAATTATTTTTTTAACCCATTTAGAGAGGGTTATGAGAAAATTTTGAATCAATTTCTAAATCAACTATGAACATAATTTCTTTTCATCCAACATTTTTTGATGATATTTAACCATATATAATGTAAATTATTACATGATATTTTCCATTATTGATATTTTCGGAAGCATTTCATTATTTATATCTTTGTTTTGAAACCTGCTAATTTATTATTGATTATGTTCTCTGAGTTGGAAAATAATAAATGGTGATTTGTGATTTTTAATTTTTTGTCTCCTTGTCCTGTTATTTATATTTTGGATTCCATGATGCATAATATTTTAAGGTCGTGCTTTGTGATCAATGACCTTGGACTAACTAGAACTACCCACCATTGAGTTTCATGTAATCAGGTTGTTGTACTCCTCCATTTATTTCACACACATATCACTATATTAAACTATGAATTAATTCAATAGGTATTGTGGAAATTATATATACCAACTATTATTATATCTTTAAATATTACTATAATTTGACTAGATTTTCCAATGTTGATGCCCATGAAGAATATAAAATATAAAAATTAGGGGGATGATCTTTTGGGAATGATATTTGCCACTTGATGTAGCTAGAGAAGTGCCTTGAAAAAAAATTGGGCGATGTGATTGGGAATAAGGTGGACACTTCAGTCGCTACCTATCCATTTATATTTCCTTATTTATTTTATTTTCTATCATGTTCAGAAACTTTGATTTATTTGTTTATTCAATTATTGTTATGATTTATATGCCAGTCTATTATGTAAATTACCCTAATAGAACTAGTTTATGGTTTTCTATGGATTATCAATTGGTTAAGTTTATAAATTTTTTCAATAAAATAGTTTAATTCGTAAATTTCATGTTTAAGTCCTTAATTATTCATTTTGTCGGTAACATTCTTCGATAGGTCAGTCTACTAGCTTAATTTCCTATATGATAAGGATAATACTTATTTAGTTGATTTTTTAAGAAAACAATATAAATCTTTAGAAAAGTAGATTTTACATATTTTAAATGACCTAAATCATGCTATTAGGGAAGCATCCATCTTTTGCATTGAGGTTAAATATTTTTATCAATGACATGACCTAATTTGTAATCATGCACAATGTTATTGTTATATTTTATCTTTAGATTTAAATATTAATTACTATTTATTCATCTTTTTAAATCTTATTTTAGCTACATAATGTAGCTACTGTATTATTTTTATGCTGAATAATTATTGCAAGAATAACTCATTCCAGTATCACTGTGAGTACAACTCTTTCAAGTACACATTGTATTCAGTTTTTGTTCAATATTATTGCTTCTCAATTCCTCTTTATTTATTTATGTTTCTATTGAGTTTTAAAAAAAAATTCTCTTATTTTTATTATTAAAGTGTTATTGAATCACTTCAAACTTTTTCAATTAACCTGTTGTAGGTATGATCCTTAGGTCAAGGGTATCAAATAAGGGTATGTTATTGTTTCCCTCAGATTTCAAGGATGACTTCCTTTTGATGGGAGGTTCAAACATTCCAATCGGTTTCTAACGGGTTTGTTCGTAGAAACGGAAACATCCAATGATTCCACATCCATTTGGACCTACATTCCAAAGGTAGGTGCTCATTAGTTTATAGACTGATGAGATTTAGGAATTTGCATTGGTCGAGAGGATGGGAGGTCGGACCATCACACCTTTTTGAGGGGAATTATTGTCTATTCCGGGACTCTCTTTATAGATTTAAGTTATGTTCGTGAATACTTATTACATTACCAAATATAAAATGAGTTTTCCTTTAGATCTGACAATCAATGATTGATATGTAGGAAATTTAGAGAATATTTTATATGTATTCGAGGTTCTTCATCGATAGATAATCTTCTGTATTTATTAGAGATTCTTGGTCAATGGTACCCTTCGACACATTTATATAGAAGTCTCTTGGTCATTATGATGACCATGCTGGTTTTAAAGCGACTCAGTGGGGCACATGAAGTTTATTGTCATTCATAAGGACATGGATTATTTCAGAGTTGGGATTGAACCCGCAGACGAGATACCTATGTATCCTTTGTTTAGAAAAGGAATCAGAACCCACGTAGTTTGAGTAAGGGAGTATGATGTTTATGATTGATGGCTCAAAGAAGAATTTCATAATCACTTTTACACTCTAAGCTCACGTGAGTCATGATCGGTGTGAGAAACAAGAGGTATTGGTAAAAATTAGACAATTGTGCCATAAAAGATTCAATCATAAGAAATAATGTTGGACTTATACATATATGACTGCCCAGATAAATGAAGATTAGGATTTACTTCAGGGAAGAAATCCAGGAATAGGGTCCATAAAGGTATATATGCTTCATGGAGATTTGAATACTCTAACTTGGGGATTACTCCTTAAAAGGAGGCCCAAATTAAGATAGGACTTGTGATTGGGTTTTACTTCAGAGAAGGAATCCCAAATCAAAGGTAAATTAGGATTGGTTAAGAAGAATTAAGACTGCAGCTTACTCCTGAAGAGGATGCCCAGGTTAAGAGATTTGAAAAAATTAAGGGACTTGGGGCTTACTCCTGAAGAGGATTCCCATATTTGAGACTGGGGATTACTCCTGAAAAGGAAGCCCATGTTAAGAGAATTATGGTTGGGGATTACTCCTAAGGAGGATGCACAGATTTGAGAATTATGACTGGGCCTTATTCCTGAAAAGGAGGCCCAGGTTAAGAGAATTATGGTTGGGGCTTACTCCTAAGGAGGATTCCCAGATTTGAGAATCATGACTGGGGCTTATTCTTGAAAAGGAGGACTAGGTTAAGTATTCACTCATCTTAAAGGATGAGTTTGAATGAATGAAATCTCAATATTTAGTGACATAAAGATGTGTAAATCACTAGGTTTTGAGAGATATTCCACAGAATTTCTTTCAAATAAGGAAGTTAAATCAAGAAATCATGCCATAAATGGCTTTGAAGAGTGTCTTGAAGATTGAATATTTAATAGGAGAGGTGCAATGGCTTAAGAGGGGTTAAATGGTCAAGAAGGGCACCCAAAAAGGCAGGGGCGCGCAAGGCCTGGAAGGCGCGCAGGTACTGCGTGGGCGCGCAAGTCCTGGCCGCGCAGGTATACCTGCGCGACACATGGGTACTTGCGCGACAGTTAACCGGTAGTGTAATACTTGAGCGACTCTTGATTAAAGCCTTTAGAATCCTCTTGAGGTTCTTCCATAAGAGGGGCGCGCAAGTTCTATTGAAGGAGTAAGGCTGCAAGCAAGTGTGTCCTTTTCCCTTAAGGGCTGGCCACTCAGGCGCGTATGTTTTGATGAGTTTCAACACTTAGGACTTCCTCCCCCTCTTTAGATATTCCATTCTAGGTAAGAAATTACCTTAGAAGTGTTTCAGAAGCTTTGAGAAGAGACTAGGGCGCCGGGAGCTCAAATCTGAGTTTTTGGAAAAAAATCCTCTCTGAATGGGGGGCCCACAGGGTCTATTTATAGGCAGAAGAAGACCCCGGGCGGTTATCACTTAGGTCGCGCAAGTGACTTGCACGACCAAAATGCGTCGCGCAGGTGGACGTGCGCGACTATGAGGAAACTGGCGCGACTTATGGGAAATCTTCTCCTTGTTCATCCCTTTGTCGATTTTCAATATTTTCTTCAAAGGATGAATCAATTTGTGTTAAGTCATTTCCCTTTCCATTCTTTTAGATAATGTGATGAAAAGGAGCATCAACAAAAGTCCCCACTCAGAGTTGGATCCAAAAGAAATGCGGATTTTACTCTGAGGAAAAGAAGAAAACCAATGGAAAGGCGGTGCACAAGATTGGGCACGCAAATGAGCTTCAGGCACGCAGAGTCCAGCGCATAGGGGTACGAACTTTAGTCACCCAGGGTACGGCGCGCAGGGTTCTGGCCATGTCTATAAATAGAGGGCCTCACTTCTGTACAAAGAATCTGGATTTCCGGACTTCAAACCTTCAAGCTCTCGCCGCGTAGGTCACCTCAGCCACGCAGGTTGCTCTGTTTTCCGGTGTTTCCTTGATGGCGCGCTGCTGTCAAGGTATCTTGACTTGTGCAGTTTTGGATATGAAAAGATCAATACCATAGTGAAATAGATCATCTTCAGGAGGGAGCAGGAGCAAAAGTGCCACGAAGATCTGACCAGGGTGAAATTTTCAATTAACATCGGCGAATTTGAGGCTGCGGTATCCCTACCTGAGGCTGATTATACTGCAAAGATAAAGAAGCTGAAGCATAAAATCAAAGAAAAAGTCATCCAGTAGGTGCAACTCTAGAAACAGTTAGATACTGTTACTGGGGAACTTGATCAGATCAATAATTTATTGGAGGGAGCTCAAACGAATGGTATAAAAGCCATTGCAGATGCCAAGAAGGCACTCTATCAAGCTGAGAAGAGTGAAGTTTATTGAGTGCACGAGCTTCAAGTAGTTGCTGATGAAGCTCGGGATGTTGTACATCAAATGAAGACTTATGTTGATAGTCTTTTGTAATCTCCGAAAAAGAGAAGAGGCTCCAGTCTGTGGATGTCCTTCTAACTCTTGTGCATCAATGAAAAACACTTTCACCTTCACTCATTTGTACCTGCATTCTCTTTTGCTAAATTCATTAGATTTTACCTAAGACAATGGGCCTAGTAATCATATTTTGATTTTTTCTAGGATTAATGTAAATAACCCTACAAACTTCGAACCTTTTAATTGCTAAATGTTTCCTAAATCATACAAAATGTATGTTTAGTGAGCTAGGAACTTGACTTTTATTCAGAGTTCACTTGTCTTTTGTGGGCAGTTTAAAGTCATGCACATTAGACATAAAAAGGCTAATGTTTAAGTTTGAAATAGCATTGACCAAAATGGATTAGAATTGACTCAATTCCTTGAAAATTCATCTGAAAACATATTACCATACTCAAGTATGAGGGAAAATATGTAAGCTATGACTTAAGAATATTTGAATCTGAGAAATGACATGAAAAAGAGCTAAAATGCATTAGAAGAAGTAGTTTCCAAGAATGAAATTACCATTATTTAACAAACCTGTTAGGGGGTTGAATTATGCAGGTCCATCTAAGGGAATTGGATGCATAGTTAAATAAAATAGTATCTTTTGGCTAACAGGTCTGTTATGTTGACTGTTTATGCAAGGCCTCTTATGGGCACGTGCTGCATATTAAGGAAAAAGAACTCTCAGAAATTTACTTTCCTAGTGCTAAAGGCCAGTGAAAGCTTATGGAGATTCAAATCTTCCAAAGTATAGAGTTTCCTGTATGGAAAGAGGTACTTAAATATGGAGAATATATTTCCCAACAAGATTATCAAAGAACTGGATGAATATCACTCCTACGAAGGTCTGACCCAAACTTAGGGAAGGAGAATATAAACCACAGACTGGAATACTTTCAGATCATGAAAAAGGATATCGGATAAATATGTTAAGGATGGCTATTTTGCGGATCCCTACATACTGTTATTTTAGACAAATAAGAACAAAAGAGTAATTCTTCCCAAGAATGAAGTTACCACTATCCGAAAAACCCGTTAGGGGGTTGAATTATGCAGGGCCACCTAAGGGCATTGGATGCATAGTCAAATAATAGTATCTTTTGGCTAACAAGTCTGTTATGTAGACAGTTTATGCAAGGCCGCCTATGGGCACGTGCTGCATAGTCAGGCAAAAGAACTCTCAGAAGTTTGAGATTTTTGTGACTAGAAGTCATGAAAAGGGTTATGAGGATATGAAAATATTTAAGGTTAGGATTATGAAATATAAAGATGGATATTGTTCAGTGTATACAGAGATACACAGATCAAAGCTAACCATAATCATGTTGTGGCTGCGTCCTAAATTGAAATGTTGGACTTCACTACGTATCCCATAAGGATGGGAATCAAGCTCATACGTAGTTCTTAAACTACAGTTTAACATCGTGTGGGACAAAAGGATTAGAGATCTTAGTTTAGGGTCATAGAGCTTGGACCATTGTAAGAAATACATAGTGTGTGTTTTCATGGGGACTTTTCAGCCAAGGGACTGAAAGTGGAATTTGGGGTTAGGCCCAAAGACTTGGGGCTGGATTCGAGGGACACTCGAACGTTCCTACATATCCCATAAGGATGGGAATCAATCCCACGTAGTTCTAGAAATACCCTTTGTACAAATTTGGTTCATACATATGGAGGGTGAAAGGGGACTTTAGTACAAAGATGTTTTAACCCAAGATAAAAGGTTTGGGCATTTCCATGTATGCACGTAGTCTTTGAAATGAAACATGATTGAAAAATCAATGTAAATAATGGTTCCCTCTCAGGTGACGTTATCAAATAATATTTTAGTTTGTTGTCATACTGGAAAAAAGTGTTGTATAGTTTAACGTCGTATAACAAGGACGAAAGTGAACCAATGTAAAGATATTGATTCTAGGGGAGGTTTCACGAATCAACATCGTATGAGATGGAGGTGAACCAATGTTAAGAGATTGGTTTTGGGCTTGAACCTTGGGTGGCTGCCTACATACCCAGCCTAGAAGGCAAGGATCAAAGTCCATGTAGTTCAATTAAAGAATGAATTAATGATCAAGTTTTTCTTGGAGACAATGACCTAAAAAAATGATGTTGTTGGGACTTACACATGGTTAGCGGCCCAAAGAGAGTGTTATGGTTGAGGTTTTCTCTATGATCATGTGAGTCATACTCGGTGTGATAAACAAGAGGTAACAACAACCTTAACGATGCATAGTTTAATGTCATGTAGGACATATAAAGGGACTATGTAGTTTAAAGTCTTGCAGTTAGGACTATTGGTGCTGCACAGTTTAGTGTCATGTAGCAGGGATAAAATACAGTTTAATGTCATGTAGGATGTATCACGGACTTTCTGTATAGTTTAGCGTCATGTAGTTAGGACACACAGTTTAACGTCTTGCTGGACGTAAGGGACTTGCAAATAGTTTAAGGTCATATGCATGGACCGTTGATGATGCAGTTTAAGGTCATACATGACCTAGTTGCAGTTTAAGGTCATACTGGACCATTTTGGAGACACAGTTTAATGTCATGTTGGACCAAGTTGTAGTTTAAGGTCATACTGGACCATTTCTATATAGTGTAACATCATATAGCAAGGAAAAAAGAGGTACTTTACAGTTTATACAAAATACTTCTTAAAAAATCTGGCATTGGTTGGAGTAGTGATGAGTTCTCCATCCATCGAGATTAACGAATAATCTCCATTGGAGTAGACCCTATGTATTGAATAAGGTCCTTCCCATTTTGGCTCAAGTTTGGGAGGTTTCTTTCCTGGTATCATTGGAGTTCTGAGAACTAATACCAATTCTCCTTGAGTGAATGAACGAAGATGAACTTTTTTGTTAAAAGCTCGTTCTATTCGATTTTGATAGACTTCCAAGTGGTGCAAAGTGCACAATCTTTTCTCATCTAACTGTTCCAATTCATTCAATCGCTTTTGAGATTGTTCATCTGTAGATGATTGATCACAAATGGAAACTTTGAGAGAGGGTAGTTGAACTTCAATCAGCAAGATGGATTTTGTTCCATATACCAATGAATATGGAGTTGACCGAGTTGTAGTGCAGGTGGTAGTCCGATAAGCCCATAAATCATGAAAGAGTTTATCAGGCCATGAACTCCAATCTTTATCCACCATCTTTTGCAGTATATTTGAAAGAGTCTTGTAAAAGGCTTCTGTCTGGCCATTGACCGCTGAATGATACTGAGATGAATGGTTGGATTTGATTTTGTATTCTTGATACAACTTCTTCACCTTGGATGAATAAAAATTTGTGCCATTGTCCATCAATATGGTATGAGGGACACCAAATCTGGTAATGATGTTAGACTTGATGAAGCTAAAAATGCATTTAGAACTGACTTCCTTGAGAGGTACTGCCTCTGCCAATTTTGAAAAGAAGTCAGTAGCAGTAATAATGTACTTAAACTGCTTGGCCATAGCCAAAGGGTAAGGTCCCACCACATCCATTCCCCATGTGGAAAATGGCCATGAGTATTTAGCTGTATGAAGCAACTCTGGAGGTTGATGAATGCTGTTAGCATGTACTTGGCATGAATGACACTTCTTTGTGAAATCGACACAATCTCATATCATTGAAGGCCAAAAGTATCCAAGCCTTCGAATCTGATCAGACAGTCTATGTCCAGACTGGTGGGCACCATAGACTCCTGCATGCACTTCTCTCATGACAACCATTTTCTCTTCACCATCAATGCATCTGAATAGAAATTCATCAAAACCATGTTTGTAGATAATTTTCTCTACGTGATCTGGGCTATCATAAAGAGTAAAATTAACCACACATCGCCAGATTTGTTCTTTCTCAGCTCAATCAGGTGGAAGTGTTCCATTTTGAAGGTATTCCTTGATAGGTGACATCCATCCGGTAGTATGACCATACGGTTCAGGGATGGGAAAAATTTCATTAATTTCCTCTGTTCTGATTTGAACATAAGGTGAAATTTCATGACAGTGGGAAATACTGATGGTTGTCTCGTCCCAATTTGGATCTACTAGAGTTGTGGCTATATTAGCCAATGCATCAGCTTGAGCATTTTGTGATCTTGGGACATAAGAAAATGTCGGTTCCAAAGGGAATTCTACCATTAAATCTCTGATGTAATCATACAAATAGATTAGTTCTTCTTTTCTAATGGCATAATCCCCATTGACTTTTTTGATTACCAGGTCTGAAACACCTTTCACCCTTAAGTGATTCACTTGTTCTTGAAGCGCTAATTACATGCCTACGATGAGAGCTTGGTATTCTGCTTCATTATTGGTACCACCTTCCTATAATAAGAAGAAATAAGGTAACACTACCTTTTCTGGAGAAATGAGCACAATTCCTAAGCCAACTTTTTTGAATTTAGGATTTTCCATTTTCCTCCCTGTTGGACTTCTGGAAGCACCATCAAAATACATTTCCCATGCCTGAGGAATTTCTTGAATAGAGAAGACTTCCTCATCAGGGAGTTCAATATCTGAAGATGTATCTTCCACTAAAGGGTGTTCAGCCAAGAAATCAGCCAGAGCTTGGCAATTTATCGCCTTTTTAGACACATAATGAATGTCAAATTGCTGCAAAATAATTTCCCAACTTGCCAGACGTCCTGTAAGCATTGGACGACAAAGGATAAATTTGATCGGGTTATTGCGTGATACCAAATAGACCTCGTGATGTTGCAGGTAGTGTCTCAACTTCTGAACTGCAAAGATTAATGCCAGGAAACACTTCTGAATACTTGAATACTAGGTTTATACTTCAAAGATGGTTCGACAGAGATAGTAGAGACTATTTTCATTCCCATCATCAATCTTTTGAGAAAGAAAGGCACCCAATGATCGCTCTAGAGCTGTCACGTAGAGGATAAGTGGTCTTCCTTCAACAGGTTTCATGAGTACCGGTGAACTCAAGAGGTATTTCTTGAGAATATTGAATGCTTCTTGACATTCTTCAGTCCACTGGTAAGTGAGTCCCTTCCTCATCAATTTGGTGAAGGGTAAACTTTTGCCGACCTAATTGGAGATGAAACACCGAATATAGGATAAGTGTCCTTGAAGTCCTCTTAATTCTTTCAAATTTTGAGGAGGTGACATACCAAGGATTGACTTGGTCTTCTCAGGATCGACTTCAATACCACAATGGCGTACAAAAAAGATGAGAAATTTTTCTGGGGTTACCCCAAAATCACATTTTAAGGGGTTCATCTCCAAATTATTTTGTCGAAGCTTGCAGAATATGACTTCTAAATCATCCAAGTGATTAGAATGATGTTTGGATTTAACTACCAAATCATCTACATAGCATTAAACAAACTTCCCTAAGAATGGTTTGAATATACGATGCATGGCACGCTGATAAGTTTCACCTACATTCTTTAAGCCAAAGGGCATTACCCGGTAGCAAAACAAACCCTGAGGGGACCTGAAGGCTATAGATTCCTCGTCTTCTGGGGACATTCAGATCTGATTATATCTAGAATATCCATCCATGAAGGAAAGTGCTTTATAGCCAGCTGTTGCATCAATTAGAAGTTCTGTAATCAGAACTGGGAAATCATCCTTAGGACAATGCTGATTAAGATCTCGGAAATCGATGCAAACTTTAATTTGTCCATTCTTTTTCTTTACAGGGACAATATTAGCCAACCATTTGGGATATTGAACTTCTATGATAAAGTTAGCTTTGATAATCTTATCCACTTCAGCTTCAATTTTGGAATCATAATTTGGGTGTGTTATTCTCGTGGCTTGCTTAAATCCTCGATGTTCTTCTAGTAAACCCAAATGATGAGTACCAACATCAGGATTAAGCCCGAGAATTTCCGTATAGTTCCAGGCAAATATATCTCTATTTTTATTTAGAAAAGAAATATAAATCTCTTGCTCTTCAAGAGTTATGGCAGCACTGATTAAAGTGGGGCGTGGATCTCCTTTTGTACCCAGATTTATTTCTCTGAGTTTATCCACAGTGGTAGAGATACCCTCTTCAAATGCTGGAGTATCATCTCTGAGATCTTCCTCTTCTTCTTCATCATGTGTTATTTCTTCCGTTTCTACTTGCATAGTAGATGATAAAGTAGAATTCTCATGATCCTAAGAGATGTCAAAATTTGCATATCTTGAAGAAGAAGATTCCATTTCCGACCCGATTGATGATGAAGGGTCTTCATTGGTTAATGAAGAGGAGATGATGGATTGAGAATCAACATCATTGTTCACCTCCGATGTTGCTATAACTTCTTCTGGCCTAATTGGCTAAGCATAGACTTGTTGGATTTCAGTAGATTAAATGAAGACGTCACCATTTGTGCTTTCATCACTGCTTGGTAGATTACCAATTTCTCCCATGTTGTCTAGCACGATTGTCGTAATTGACATTATAGATCTTTCCATAAGGGTATTTTGATTTGGGTCTATTTTGCCAATTTTACTGATAGGCAACACATAATCTGTACTCATTTGTGTAAATGTATTTACTATAATTTTATCCAAACCATATGGAGCATTAACTTTAGTAATCTCCTTTGTTATGGATTTCTCCCTTTGATTTATGTGATTGAATTCCGCCTCAATGTATTGAGACTCACATGTCTTGAATGAGGCCTTATCACCATACAATGTCCCAACGTGACCATCAAAACAATATTTGAGACATTGATGGTATGATGAATGGATAACCACATGCTGATGCAGCCAGTGTCTTCCATGCAAGATGTTGAAGGATGAGTCTTGATCAACAACCATGAAATATGAATTGGATACAAGATCTCCAAACTGAGTTCTGAGTGTAACTTCACCTAGTGGTTCTTGTTCATTTTTATCATATCCCTATAGCATCATGGTGGAAGGAGATAAATCAGATTCTGTGAGGCCCAATCGACGAAGTGTACGAATGGGCATGAGGTTGACTCCGGAACCATTGTCAATGAAAGCTCTTCGAACATCCATGCCATTGACCTTTCTATACAAGTACAATGGTCTAATATGTCCATGCACAACATCATCTTCATCTTCATCAGTAAAAGATATTATTGCATAGAAGTCTGCAGTATTATTCTCTATGTGATAGACTTCAGCTGCAACAATTTCAGTTTCAAACTCCTGAGGATTTGACAAAGCCTCGATGAGTGCTTCCCGAAGTTATTTTGACAGATTCAGATCATCCAGAATTGATAACTTGGCTGGTACTTGGGCCAAGTGTTCCAATATATCATAATTTTGATCTAGAGGTATGCATTCCCCAATAGGAATATGTGGTTTAGCAGGTACCTTAGAAGCAGATGCTTTGGAAGTTGATGCATCTTGTTCTGGGATAGGAGTTGGAAATATTCCTGGTTTTGGAAGATTAGACCGATTAGATCCATTTACTTGCCGAGAGGAAGAATATGGAACCTTCAACCGGTCATCCAAAATAACTGTCCCAGGACTGAATTTGCTATTGGTAGAAGAACTTGCTTGTTCTTGCTGAGCTCGCTGAAGGGCTCTACCACGGGTTTTTGCTACGTATACAGTTCTAGCAGGTGTAGAATTGGAATAGTGGATTCTGAAAGATCCACGTCTTCCCCTGTATCATGAGCCCCTAGAACTTCCTCCGATTACTCTGTTTGATATAGAGAATTCAGGAACATTGAAATCGAAACTGCGGCTGGCATATGGATCTGTTAATTGAATCATATTAACAGAACCAAAGATTAAATCTTCGTCTGATGAAGAATCTGCCTGATTAGCCTATTTAGGCTGTGCCGTTTGGTGGGGCGGTGCCCGTGGCTTTGAAGTAAATGGCATGAAGTCCTCCAAAGTCAAAGAAAACTTAGGCTTTGACACATACTCATCTTATTCTGATTCTTTTTCTTTCATTGAATCATGCTGTTTCTTTGAGGACTTTTCCTCTGACAAAGAGGGTTTTTCCACAACATTCATGGCAGAAGACACAATTGGTTTCTTTAATTGTGTTCTCAAAATAGCATGAGTTCGATTTATTTTCTTTCTGACCATCCAATCATCATACTTCTGTGCACTTTTTGCTTTTGACTTCTTGCCATTCACCTTCCTCCTCTGGAACTATTGCAGTGACACATGCTACCTGGGATGAGGAGCCTTTCAATGTGACTTGTCCTGAGTCGACCATCTTTTGTAGGAGGTCTTTGAAGACAAAACACTCATGGATGGGATGCCCCAACATTTGATGAAAAGGGAAATAATTGGGATGATCTTCATCTCCTTTCTGGTTTGGCCTCTTGAGCATTGGAAATTGAACCAAATTTTTTTTAGAGCTGAAACGAAATAACCAGGAACTTTTTCAATTTGGAAAGAGTATTTTTTTCTCTTAAGATCCTGAAATTGTTTTTGTCTTTGATCTATTTGATCGTCTAGACAAAAAGGCCTTTGTTGTTGGCACTCAGAAGGTGGAGCCCTTCGAGAAGATGAAGGTTTTGAGGTAGAAACAGGTATAGGTGCTTGTTTAAGCATAACTGTAGCAGTTTCTCCTTTACCCATTCTCCTTCCTGGAGCTGATGGAATTACACAAGATTTATCCTTAGCCTATATAAGGGAATCTTCAATCTGCTGAGCGATTGAAGTAAGGTCTCGAAACCCTCCTGTGTATTTCACATGGATAAATGGCATGAGTAATTCGTCACGCAGATTTTCCACACAGATTGGCAACAATTATTCTTGAGGGAGTGGTAAACTCAAGTAATATGTTAATCCCTTCCATCAAGCCATGAAATCAGAGACCCTTTCATTCTCTCTTTTCTTACAGTTTGTAAGATCGAAAAATGTTGTCTTTGGAAAAGTTGAGTTGAACTGAAGGAGGAATTTTTGGCGAAGATCCTCCCATCCGGTAATTGACCGGGATTGCAATCTTGTTTACCAAACAAAATCTCGTGCTTGCAAGGTTCGCACGAAGCATCTGAGTTTCACTACTTCTTGCTGCTCTGGAGTTCCCATCATAGGATCGCAACAAGACACGTAATGCGTCAAATGCTGTTCAGGATCACCTGATCCATTGAAAATAGGGAATACAGGGTTCCCAAAACTAGATAGAGGAGAAATTGAATCTACCCATTCTGTGTAAACTTTATTTTCTGGTTTAACTTGCGCACGCTTCCCTTCCATAGTTTCTAACCGAGCTGTTAATGACTCAATAGTAGTTATTAACATTTGAAAAACATCCGATTGAACTTGGACTTGGGTAGGTACAATGACTGGATCTTGGACAGATGTGGAGATTGGTGCTAGAACTGATGGTAGCACTGCCAACTGTTGTTGTACTTGACTCGTAGGATTAGACCTGTGAGGGTGTACTAATAGAGGAGGATATTCTTGATCCATCTCAGTAGCTGAAACAAATTCCTTTGGCTGACTGACTCCAGCATTCTTAAGAAGAAGACTACTCTGAAGTAGTTCTGCATTTAACCTTCTTAATTCCTTTATTTCTTCCTCCTGTTGTGCAATCCTTTCTCTAGTGAGAGTGATTGACCTTCTCCAGAGGAAGGATATATAACCTGGTTCTTTCCCTTCCCTTTGTTGGATCCTTTTCGGAGAGGGGGAAGTGGGATACTTGAAGGATTACCTAGGTTCTGAGTAATCCTTTGACTTCGTTTATGCACACATTCTTCATTTGGGTCGGTGCATACATCTTCTTGAGCAAGAACCTCTTCATCTAAGTCCCCTGAGTGAGCCTCATCTGGTGGATCAGCAAAAACGACATTGATGACATTGATTGATGCATAACTCATCACATCCCTTCTATCAGCATTTCTGTGATATTGTCTTCTTCCATGTCTTTGATGAGACATTTCCTTTTATTGATTCAATCCCTCAAGAACTTCTTGACGAACTGTAATTTGGAAGGAATCTCCTGATAATTTGTCTCTTCGTTCCTCTTGAGGTTTCTTCCCCAATCGAGAAAAGACCGACTTTCTATGAGGAGGGGATTGATGATTTGAAAAAGTCCCCAGTCCAGTGGACTGGGGCTGTTCCTACTATTCTCGCTCAACTCCTCAAATCTTATTTGTTGATTTCGAGGGTTGTTTTAAAAGAGTCCCTAGTCTGGTGAGCTGGGGTGGTACTTGACATGCTATGTCTGAGACTTTCTTGAAAGTACTCCTGATCTTGCAAACCTTATTCCGGAAATTAGATGGATGCATTAACCAGTATCCGCTTTTATCACCTGGTTCAAAAGACTGTTGGATGATTTCTGACACTTCTTTCACTTGGTGATGTGCTTTCTCCAAACGAGAGGCCTGTTTAATATTCTCGTTTGCTTAATGCAAGAGTAATTCAACAAATTGTTCTCTGTATTCTTGATTTTGAGAGGAACTAGTTGAAGCCTGTTCTTGGGAAATCTTTTGATTACAAACAAAGGCCATTTACTGTTGCCGGTCATGGGCAATAACATTGAATGAGACCATTTTCTATGGGCTTTGATAACTGGAGAGCACCATGAAATGCAGTGCTCCATGAACACCCCATCCTCTGACAAGAATAGCAGATGGGGAATTGGAAATTAACTGACGCAATCTTCTTAGTGTGCCAAGGCATGAATGTTGAAGGGCACTCTACTTCTTTTCAGCCTTCAAATATCAAGAGATTGATAGAGACTCCAAATCAATCTGACATTGTAATCCTTCTATTGTCATAATATGATTTTCATATTCATCATAAGATAATACTTTCTTTTTCAACTGACAAAGAGTTTTCCATATGTTGAGAATATCATGAATTTCATCTTCCGTCAACATTTTTGGAATATTATACTGAGATTCAGCCACAGGCCAAAACATGACTGGCACTTCACCTTTCTCCAGTTGTTTTCTCATGTTCAGCATTTCCTCCTTGTCATTTGATGAATATTGTTCTACCTGATTTGACCAGAGTTGGTGTTTCCTTGTTGCTTCATTGGATTCAAAAATATTGGTAGAGAAATCATTGATCAAACTTGAAGATGCATGACTTAGGGGTGGTTCAGAGAATGACCTACACCCTGGGATATCTTTTGATTGAGAAAGTATTTCAACTGCTAGCGATGAAGCTTCAGACATGACTGGTTTCGCATTTGCAAGTGCCTCACGATAAGAGGGCTTTCTCGGCACTACATTGTCCACTGGAGCATTTTCTATGCAATGTGAATCACTACTGCGGAGAGGACTTTCACTGCGAAATTCATCATCATGGGGAGGACCACCATAATGGGTTATAACAAAAGATGATATCTCTTGATCCTTGGTCTTCTGACCACACTGAGGGTTCCTGTGGCTCTCATATGAAGATGAAACTTCATGATCGACCGAATTGTCATGAAGAAATACTTCATGAGGAAGTGTCTGTTGAAGTCCTTCGGAATTAATGTTCCCACTATTGGGATATGAGGGAGTAGAATATTGAATTTCAAAAGATAATTGTCTGAGGGATTCAAGAACACCAGCATCAAGCAAGGCCTTGTTACAGATTGTCTCTTGATCTCCGAACTGTGATGGGCGTGTCTTTTTCTTAGATGCCTTCTTACTCTCCTTGAAAACCACTTGTTGACGAAAGTGGCTGCTCTGAGCAGGTGTATATGCCATATCAAGAAAGATGGCCAGGTTAGGTGGATGATCTCTACTCAAATCAGGTGTATGTGCCTGACTTGGTTGTCCGTATGATATGGGGGAGTATGCCCCACAACCCTCTTGGACTGGAATAGATGTGCGTGTCTGTTTTGAAGTGAATTGTTGATGTGTCACTCCACTGGTAGGGATAGATTTATGTGTCTTTCCATGAGATTCCGCTGAAGGTGTTATAATATCTAGACAGGCATCCAGAATATGAGCAGGGATTTGCTTCTGCTCATTCACCATTGATAGAATATGCTTGGTGACTTTAGTTGCCAGAACGGGAATATACGTCCATTCTGGGCTTGGAGCAGGTGTATGTGCCAGCTCCTGTCCTCTGTTTCTTGTCAGTGAATCCTGACAGTACTCAAGTGTGAGGGCAGAGAGTTGAGTCTGCCTCCTATTTCTTGTCGGGGCTTTCTGACTAACTTCTCCAAATGCTACCTAGCGAGACTGTTGGTAGGCTTGATAAATGATAGCAGCTGTATGTGCCTGCTGATTGCACTTCGCCAAACGTGATTGATGAGATCTATCATATGTAGTGAGACGAGCCTGCTGACTAGATGATGATGTATAAACAGGTGTATGTTCATGCCTATAGTACTCCGCTGGAATTGCCTGGTGGGATTAGCGTGATGCTTCCAGAAGAGTCTGCTGGACAATGGAATTAAAACGGGAAGGTGTATGTGCCCTCTCGTTGCTTGCCACCAAGTTAGGTTGGTGGACTTCTTTGGAGATGGCAGAGATGAGAACCTCCTCACTATTGACCGGATTCTGCCTCTGCTGGTTCTTCTTGCTTGCTCGGGTTCAAGAAACTTGAGCCGAACGCCTGGAGTCGGTACCCTCATCATGTTGAGGGTGCACTGCCGCACGAGTCTGGCGGCGATTGTTGGTGGGATCCCTCAAGAAGGACTCCTGTCTGTTTTATTTAAGGACCTGAGGGACCTTCTCATTCACCTCCCCAGAATAAGGGAGCGAATTGTGATTGCGTTCTGGGGATAACGACCCGAAACAGTTGGAGACGGTAGTCAACACTACCTGATTCTTGTTCACTGGTCATCATTGTCCGGATGATCGATGTGAATTGTTTACTTGGAGGGCTTGTCGGGCAGCCTCCAGAGTTGGGATGGTACCGTGTTGATGGTACTCCTTAACGAGCGTGTTTGATACCCAACATCGAAGACTCTGAGTAGGCGATATCGTCCTTAGAACGGACGGTGATCTAACAGGAGTAGCAGCAGTGGAATTTGCAGCAGCAGCATTCATAGGTGTGAACTTGAGAGCAGCCATTCTAGAAATGCAGAAGATCTTGGAAAAGAGTGCCTGTTTGATATAACAGACGTAATCAAGATAAATTCAACCTCTACATATTTTGGATGAGCACATTTGTCAATGATTTTTTTTTTGGCCCTCTCATTGAGTTTTAAATAGGGGCATAACAAATGGGTAAAACATTATTTTAACTTGGTTAAGTATTCACGTCGGGTTCACCATTTTTGTTCCCCTCGGATTTCGGGGATGACCTCCTTTTGATGGGAGGTTAAAATGTTCTGATCAGTTTCTAACGGTTTTGTTCCTAGAACCGGAAACATCCAATGATTCCACATCCATTCGGACCTAATTTCTAAAGGTATGTGCTCAATAGTTTTTGGACTGATGAGGTTTAGGAATTTTCATTGGTCGAGAGGATGGGAGGTAGGACTCATCACACCATTTTGAGGGGAATTATTGTCTATTCCGTGACTCTCTTTATAGATTTATGTTATGTTCGTGAATCCTTATTACATTACCATATATAAAATGAGTTTTCCTTTAGATTTGAAAATCAATGATCGATATGTAGAAAATTTAGAGAATCTTTTATATGTATTAGAGGTTATTCATCGATAGAGAATCATCTATATTTATTAGAGATTCTTGGTCAATGGTACCATTCGACACATTTATATAGAAGTATCTTGATCATTATGATGACCATGTTGGTTTTCAAGCCACTCAGTGGGGCACTCAAAGTTTATTGTCATTCAGAAGGACATGGATTATTTCAGAGTTGGGATCGAACCCACAGACGGGATACCTACATATCCTTTGTTTAGAAAAGGATTCAGAACCCACATAGTTCAAGTAAGGGAGTATGATGTTTATGATTAATGGCTCAAAGAAGAATTTCATAATCAATTTTACACTCTAAGCTCACGTGAGTCATGCTCGGTGTGAGAAACAAGAGGTATTGGTAAAAATTATACAATTGTGCCATAAAAAGATGCAATCATAAGAAATAATGTGGGACTTATGTATGTATGACTGCCCAGATAAATGAAGATTAGGATTTACTTCAGAGAAGAAATCTAGGAACAGGGTCCATAAAGGTATATGTGCTTTATGGAGATTTGGATACTCTAACATGGGGATTACTCTTGAAAAGGAGGCCCAAATTAGGATAGGACTTGTGATTGGGTTTTACTCCTTAGAAGGAATCCCAAATCAAAGGTAAATTAGGACTGGTTAAGAAGAATTAAAACCGGGGCTTACTCCTGAAGAGGATGCCCAGGTTAAGAGATTTGAAAAAATTAAGGGACTTGGGGCTTACTTCTGAAGAGGATGCCAATATTTGATACTGGGGCTTACTCCTGAAAAGGAAGCCCAGGTTAAGAGAATTATGGTTGGGGCTTACTCGTAAGGAGGATGCCTAGATTTGAGAATTATGACTGGGGCTTATTCCGGAAAAGGAGGCCCAAGTTAAGAGAATTATGGTTGGGGCTTACTACTATGGAGGATGCCCAGATTTGAGAATTATGACTGGGGCTTATTCCTGAAAAGGAGGCCCAGGTTAAGTATTCTCTCATCTTAAAAGATGAGGTTGAATGAATTAAATCTCAATCTTTAGTGACATAAAGATGTGTAAATCACTAGGTTTTGAGAGATATTCCACATAATTCCTTTCAGATAAGGAATTAAAATCAAGAAATCATGCCATAAATGGCTTTGAAGAGTGTCTTAAAGTATGAATATTTAATAGGAGAGGTGGAATGGCTTAAGAGGGGTGAAATGGGAAAGAAGGGTACCGAAAAATGCAGGGGCGCGTAAGGCCTGGCAGGTGCGTAGGTACTGCGTGGGTGCGCAAGTCTTGGTCCCGTAGGTATACCTACGCAACACATGGGTACTTGTGTGATGGTTAACTGGCAGTGTAATACTTGAGAGACTCTTGATTAAAGCCTTTATAATCCTCTTGAGGTTCTTCCAGAAGAGGGGTGCGCAAGTTCTATTGAAGGAGTAAGGCGGCGTGCAAGTGTGCCGTTTTCCCTTAAGGGTTGGACACTCAGGCGCGCAAGTGTTGATGAGTTTCAACACTTAGGCCTTCCTCCCCCTCTTTAGATCTTCATTTTTTAGGTAAGAAATTACCTTAGAAGTGTTTCAGAAGCTTTGAGAAGAGACTAGGGCGTCGGGAGCTCAAATCTGAGTTTATGGAAAAAAATCCTCTCCGAATGGGGGGGGGGGGCACAGGGTCAATTTATTTGTAGGAGAAGACCCCGAACAGTTATCACTTAGGTCGCGCAAGTGACTTGCGCGACCATAATGCATCATGCAAGTGGACTTGCACAACTATGAGGAAACTTGCACGACTTATGGGAAATCTTCTCCTTTTTCATCCCATTGTCGATTTTTGATATTTTCTTCAAAGGATGAATCAATTTGTGCTAAGTCATTTCCCTTTAAATTCGTTTAGATAATGTGACGAAAAGGAGCATCAACAGTTATCAAGGTAATGTTGCATGTTTGAAATCAATAGATGGGTAATTTATTATGTTTCCATGAGGAATCACAATTTATTCATAATTTTTAGATTAAAAATAATTGAAATCTTGGATTTATAATCTACTTTATTTGATGTGATTAGTTTTAGTGATAATTTATAATGTTTTTATTCTAATAACTAAGAGTACTAACATGATGGTTATTCCAAAACAACAATGGTTAGAGGTAAATTTTAGCAAAGATACAATTTACACTCTCTCAAATGTCCATTCATGGTGACACTAAAATATTCCAACCAACATAAATCACACATATAACTATTTTTATAACATTTTCATCATGATTAAACCAATTAATGCACTCACATGACCATCTATTTGATGTCTATTATTTTGATATAATCATGTGCAGTTTTTTTTGTAGGCTAGGTTTGGGTTTTGATTTATTTTATTTTCTGTTACTCTAGATACCAATTCATGAGAGGGGGTTTATACCGAGAATAGTAGGATAAAGATCTTTAAATTCAATTGGATAATATTATCTCTCCCTCCCACCCTCCTTCCATCACATTCTAAAATTATCACAGTCCATGTCTATACATATATCAATTCCCATTTTTTCTATGATACACTCTTTTAGATGATGATTCTTTTCATGGTAGATAATTTGATTTAGATGATGATGCAATGACAGAGGGAATTTACTATTCTATTGTTATTTATATCTTATTTCATAGTATTTTTGTCACCTATATTTTCTACTAAAATGTTCGACAACACCATGAACCCATCATCAATGATACGGGTTCCACTGTAGCAACTACTCACACAACTATTGAAGGGATTTTACTAACATGGTCGTATAATGACACTGCCTCTCCAAAAACACACTAGAATACTTAATATGGAAAAGGTAATCATTAAAAATCCTTATTCTCAATATGTTAGGAGATGAGTTTCATTTTTTTATTTCTTATGCATAACTATTTCCTGATTTCTTATGCATGTGTTTCTAGATAGCTTATATTCACTATATTAGGTAGATATGTATAGTTTTCTATTCATCATTAGTATTTAATGAATGAATCCCTATATGATATGATTTTTGACTACTTAATATGGTCAATGGAATATTTATTGGTATGTATTCTTATTTTTAAAAATTAGTGTATTTGTAGGAAAAAATGTTTGATGAATGTGTAGGTGCTCAGCTCTTAGATTATTACCTATTATGCCACCACTATAATTCCTTCTGACAACTAAAGATCCAGATATGAAAACCTATTTATTATCTTTGATTTGTTTTCATATTTTCCATAAATCATTTAACTTAAAAATGTCCGTAGGTACCTTTACTTATACTAAATCTGACTTGACATGTTTTAGAGTAGTGGGTCATTTTTTACATGTATTTTATTTTAGTACTAGATCATTTTTTAGAATAGCGGAAAAATTTTTTTATTTGAGTAGGAGTCTTGTATTTTGTTTTGGTAGTGGATCGTGAGATTTTTTTGACCAGTGGATCATGTGTTTTATTTTATCAACAGATCATTTTTTAGAGGTGTGAATCATGTATTTTAGAGCAGCATATCATGTATTTTAGAGAAGTGGATAGTTATATTATTTCAACTAAATATGAAATGACATTTTTTTGATTAGTGGATAATTTTAATATATTTTATTTCAATTATTAGTTTCTTTTGGATTAGTGGATCATGTTTTAGTTTATTTTTTTAATTATACAAGTTAGATTTAGTATGTATTCATACATAATTATTTCTACTATAATGATGATATATCTTTATTTTAGAGCAGTGGTTTTTTGTTGTTGTTGGTTTTTGTGGTATTTTTCTATAGTGGTATTTCTCAATGAGTTTTATTAGTGAAATGCCTGATCCTGTGGTTTGTGAGATCTCAGATGGAATCCCTTGGAGATTTCACAAGCTTATCTTATTATAATCTCTGATATAAGAACATCAAGGGCATGGCAGCTTCTAGGTTCACTTAAGTGACACCCCATGTTGATTTCCCCTTTATTTTTTAAGCTCTAGGTTTGGTTATCTATATTCCATTTAATGATGTTGTACACTTATCCATTTAAATGTTTTAAATTTTATGAAAAAATTGATATAATTATTTTTGTGATGTTAATGATGTTTAAAATTGTTTTATTTTTAAGTAGATTATAACATTTGGAATTAATTAATTTATGTTTAGATATAACATTTCAAATTAATCGAATAGTTCATGATATTAATCAATAAAAATTATATTTCAATATATAAAATATAGATACCTTATATTTATTATTTTAATGTTTTTATAAATCCCTTTATATGTTTTATATATATAAAATATACTACATTTGTAGTGCTTAATTAGGTAGGTTTGAATTGTTCAATTTATAAATTACATCAATGTAGAAGTTTGAAAAACATTAT
The DNA here is from genome assembly GCA_963277665.1 of Viscum album. NCBI lineage: Eukaryota > Viridiplantae > Streptophyta > Magnoliopsida > Santalales > Viscaceae > Viscum > Viscum album. Next base: position 2,016,780,791 of record OY728157.1, read on the forward strand.
TCAACCAAGTATGTGTTCTGTATTGATCTCAAGCTCAATATCAAGCTTGAGTACTGTACTGTATTGAATCTACTAAACAAAAATACATCCCTACATAGTATGAGTTTTTATTTTGTTTTTTCCTATACACAAATGTTTAATTTATAAAATATTTTTTCAGCATGAAAGGTTTAATTTTGTTGACATTCTATAAAAAATGATATGTTAATAAAAATTATATTATCTTCTCTTGGTTTGGAACCATATCTTTTATGTTAATATTCAAAAATTTTGTTTTCATATTTCAATATTCATTAATATATATTTTTATTTTATAACAGTATTCTGTATGCATGAAAATGTGGTGGAATATTTTTATGTTCAGGATTCAGTACAAGGTGACATATTCATCTGTTCATTCAACAGATTAAACCGACATTCAATGAATGATAAAAATAGAAGCATCAATATTTTTTATTGAATTATTGATCAATTTTTTTTATCATTGTCTATTAAAATTTCTCATTTTATATTTTCACATATTTATTATTAAAACCACTCTCTTCTCTTTTAGTTGTCATCAATTTTTATTTCACTATAAATGTCAATGTTTTTTTGACTATTATTTCTCGATCGTCAAAGTAACTTTCCATTCTTTTAGATTTATCATTAATGTTTTCTAGTATATTGATGATGTATTAATAGTTTCTCCACTTATATTATGATAATATATAACATTTTTTGTGACAATAATATATTCAATATTAATGTTTATTGTTATCATTATTATATAAAATTATCTTTTTGAAATAAAAATTTATTTTATAGCACCATGAGAATGTACGAGAGAGTAGTAGTTGTGAAAAATGTATAAAAAGTGAAAAATTCATATTTGAATTTTTATACATGATTGAAATTCTTTGTCATAGTATAAATTAGATACACTAAGTCATTTTTACACATAGTGTTTTCTTACACAAAGGCATTTGTGTATATAGTCAAGAATTATATACACTGAGTATTTTTTATATATAGAATTTTATTATGTTGATGAATTTACATTAATAGTAATTTCACTTATAAATAATTAATATTTATGAGTTTAATATTATATAAGTATTCACGTAGAATAATATTTGATCACATAGAGAAAAACCATACTCAAGTTAAGAAAAAGCTAGACTTCTCTCCAGAAGCTTCAGGAGCTTTTTATGTAAACTTCAAAGTGATCTAAACCACTCAACATGATTTTAAATAACTTCTAAAAATCATTAAATGATTTTCATAAAGGACTAAAAACAAATTAAAAACATAAAAAACTACAATGGTGGTACAATTCCTCTTTACCTGAGGTTGGAATGAAAATTTTCATGCGAACCTTCATATTTTTTTACCCTTCCTACTCCAGTTTCGAGGTTGGGTAATCATGAGTAATTGTGTATATTTCAAACCATTTCATCATTTTAATTTATATAAGATGATATTTTTCCACTTATATGAAAATAAAAGACATCTGGGCCCATGATTGAAATATACTGAGGAACTTTACAACAATTCATTTTTGAGTGGCATGTGGTTTGGTTGGATTGTTAGATGAATGACTTGTGTTTCATTCATTTAAACTAATCACTATAAATCAAATAATCATGAATATATAATACGACATATATTAGATTGACATGTTATATTTTTAGTGGTCACTTGATGTTAGGGGAAGAATAATATAAAATTATAAATATGATATATATATGATACATCATGTGGGGGATATGTTCATATAGAGATATAAGTATGTTCAATCAAGATCACACTAGAACCCTTTGTAGCTTGAGCATCACAAACATTTTTCTATAGGCCACTATTTTCTTACAATTATGAATTATGAAATTCATATTTTATATAAATTATTTGATGACCCATAGGGTTAAGCAACTAGGTGTTAGAATAAATATTGAAATTGTGGACAATGTTTTTGTCCCAGAATTAAGAGAGTTTGATAAACTATATGATGAGAGGAATTTTGTGAGGATCTCAACCAATAGTATTTTGAAACTGAATTAAATACATTAGTAGTGTAATTGGATTTTCTATGATGAGGATATTGTTTTATATGTGTTCTTTTATTTTTTTAATGGGTTCGATGTGTGGAAATAGTAATAAAATCTGGTTGGATTTAAATTCATTTTTTAAGAAAGTAGGATAACCATTGATATCCCCTTACCTTATTGTTAAATCAATATTAAATTATTATACTCTCTTTACCATCTATATAATCTGGTGAAACCTCACTTGATTACCATTAATTTATCATTTTAGGTTAATAAGAGGGATGAAATTATCAATGCTACCTTTAATCTCACTTGGATTAGGGACTAAAAATCGTTTTCCACCCTCAGATCAAACCATTACTCATGATCACATGTATTGAAGAGAACCTAGGTGGATTTTTTGTACAATTCAGTAAAAGATGTAAGAGAAATTAAAAATATCTACAAATTAGGAAATATCTTAATATCTAAATTTTTAGAACAAATTAAAAATGAATAACATAAGGGATATTCAATTAAAATGAAAAATTAATTAATAAGGGGTTGGGGGAATATCGTTGTCTCAACCACTAATGGATTAATATTCCATCACTGGAGAATTATTAAAATTAAAAAATAAAATAGAAAAATGCAACATATCTAGCTGATCGAGAAATCATGAAATCATCCCCCCTTATATAGTGATAAATTCCTCATTTTATAATAAATTGATTTATGATACTTCATAATTATTAGTTCCTAACACATATTTATTTGATGGTTTCCATGTGTATAGGTCTATGGGTGAGGATTCTTTTAATGATATTGTCTTATAAATAATATCATTATTGATCCCTTCTATCATTATCTAGTTTTGTACACATTTTGAAATAATTATTACTTACTTTATTCACTGAATCATGGATATAGTGGAAATCAGGGTCCTACTTTGCATTCTCACTTGAGGAGGAGTCATAGTGATGCACATTCTAGGTTGTATAGACATTTAGTTTTTGAGATTCCACAAAAAATTATTGGGCATAAGTTGGAAGACTTCAAAATTGGTCTTGGTCATCACTACACTTGGGCCTAGAAATCGGCATCTTCCTTTTTGATGTTCTTTAACAAAATAAAATGAAAGTTTTTAATCCATACAATATCCTTTAAATGGTTAGATAAGTGTTGAGGTGGTATCTTGAGGCTTGTCTTGAAGTACCTGGTGGATTTATTAAAACCTACTTTTGATCTTCCATAAGTTGATTTTTTTATAATGTCATAAAGCCATACGATGGATCCAAAAGTTAACATTCACTGATAAATACTTACATTAAAATCCATATGATGAGTGTGAAGTCTTACAACCTATAGGATGAATAATTATGATTTCCATAAAATATTTATGATTCTTCTATTGGTGAAGGATTACACTCATGGGTGAAGCCTTATGATCGGGGCCCATGGTTTATATTATGATCCTTTTCTATATTACTTCCATACAATAATTAAAAAACATAACTAAATGTAGTATTATGATAGATTAAAATCCAAGTGAAAAAATGATTATAGATAAAAAATTTAATCTATTTAATAATTTTATTCTAGATTATATAAATGTTATTAATCACTCAGTTTTTAACATTTTTTTAGGGTAATTTAATAGTAAATTTTAGATAAAAATATGTAAAATTTCACTTCTCACCACTTTTTTAAACTTAGTATATTTTACTCTCAGACAATATATTGAATTAAATTTATTTAAAGGGACATGCCTCACATAGAGTTATGAAAAAAAACTTAGAGAAGATGAAAATATTAGATTCACCCATTTATTGAATTATCTTTCCTCTACTAGGAATCAATTGAAACTCCTCACTTTAACTCAAACATACATTCTAGTTATAGGAGTGAAATAGATAGTTTTGAGTGAAATTACATTTTTAACAAGTGTAACTTCCATTCATCCCTCTCTACCACATTCCTTAAAGAAGGGATGAAATTTTATCTTCCTTGATACAACTCAAATTAATTTATTATAACTCAATTTCTCCCTTATTCATCTAGGTTCAGTATTACCCAAATCAGAATGAGTTCATTTTTGAAAATAGGAATTTATTGAAATTTTCCAAAACATAATTTCATAATTAAATTATTCATTTTTAAATGTAATTTATTTCCTCACACACCTAGTGAATAAATCTTTAGATATTTATTATAGGATCCTCATTTCCCATTTTTCTCTTGTTTCAAAGTACTTAAATAAATTTATTTTTAGTTGGATCCTTGAGTGGTTATTTTTTACAACATCTAAGTTACCTTGAATTAAGTTTAATATTACATTATTCTCATGTATTAATATAATTCCATAAAGATCTTTTCACTAACACTCATTTTCCTAGTTCAAAACACAACTTTTGATGAAAATAGTAACAAAAATAACTCATCAATCATTTAACTCTCACTATTTTAGAACCCAAAAATCCCTGCACTATAGTATAGGATTTTTTCTATATAGGAAAACATTCTAATAAATTTTTCCTATATTGAAACATTTCAAAAACCTAAAAATAAAATAATTCATTAATTATATACCAATTTTGAAAATAGGGTTTTCAATATAAATTTATATTCATTATTTAAAACTAAATACACATCTAGACATAAAAAGGAAAATAGAAAAAGTATTTACATTATATGTTACATTTATCATCCACCAAAATTATATTAGACACAATTACAATAAATTCTAAAATAAATTTAAATAATGTTTTTTTTAAATTATGATTTTCCAAACCAATATAAGGAAAATAGACAACCTGATATATTTTTATTCAATGTCAATAGGGAGGAGTTTGGAATCCTCTTTTGTCTATTTCTTAATGTCATTATAGTAATGATTGAACTATTATCCATTCAACATGAATGAATTATTTCGATCTTCCCCTTTGATTTTAACTATAGAAAATATGAATGTTTTTTTACCATATATGTCAAAGTCCACTCAAAATAATGTTTACTATGAATGAGCATAATCTGATGGGAAAACTACATTAATTTATCTCCCAATTGAAAATATAATATATAAATGAGTCTTATATGGAAATATATACCCACTCCTTATATAATAGTTAATTATCCTAAACATTCCTTATCAGTTTCTCTAGTTTTATCATCTCTTCCTGGCCTGTTAATCCATCTACTATAGCAAAATATAAAAGTTACAATGTTTTCTACAGAAAAATATAAAGTTTGATATTTCGACAAAGTTTTAAAAGCTATCATGAATTCTTATAGTTCAACTTCAATATTCGTACTCCAGTCTTTCAAGGTAGGTTGCATTGTATTATTCATAACCCTCTTTATATCTCTATTAGAAACATATGCTTTTCCCATTTGTCTCGGGGTGGTATACAATTTAGGTCTTATGGTTAACTCCATACATATTCATTAGATATTTTATACTCTTCTTATAGAAGTGTATGACTTATTAACTAATTATGGTCTGAGGTACTTCAAATCTAGAAGAAATGTTTGATGTTATAAATTCAATGACAACCTTAGAATCATTAGTTTTGGTTTTTTATTCTTAAATATTCTTTGAAACATTGTATAATTCTAGTAAGATGTTGGAGAAACCAAATGAGGTGAGAAATGGAACCCTAAAATATAATCCCCATACATCAAATATATTATCAATATGAAATGTTATTGGGGTATTTCATTTATTTTGGAAGCCTTGCTAGTGAGTTAACAGTTTGGTAATTCCTTATATAATTTATTCATGTCCTTAAAAATTAATTTTCAAAGTAAAATAGCTTCCATAAATATCATAGATGTTCCTCAAGGTTTAAAATGACACTCACATTCAATTGTATGAAAAAATGTAAGCACAGACTTGTTTTCTTATTTAAGGATACACCTCTTGATTAGATGGTAATTATAATTCATCCAAAAATATTGGTCTTCCCAAAAATAATACTTTGACTCATATTTTAATTTAAAATATTGATTCTTAAAAAAGAAGGGTGGTACCTTTTACATGACAATAAAATTCACCATATTAGAATATTCAGGAACTTGGGTGACTTTGTATTGTTTATCCGTAGATAAGAAGTCATCCAGGTCAATTTAAGTGGGTGGTTCTACCTTTGAAATGTGAGGTAATATACGCATGTTTTCCAAAACTATATTTTAATAGCCTTTATTATCCTTGATCTCAAATTATAATTCATTTAAAAGTAATATCCATATGTCTAGAATTTTTTTTGCACCAAATTTATATATCAAATATTTGAGTGGTTCATGATTATTATAAAAAACTTCTTTACTTCATAATATGTAACATTGAAACTTTTATAAAGAAAAAAAATTAACACAAACACATCTTCTATTATTGTGTAATTTATTTGTGCTATATCAAGGGTTTCATAAGTGCAGGTTGTCACTTGTTTGCGACCATTAAATTTCTGGGATAACACAACTCCTATATCTTTTTTTGATGAATCATTGAATATCTAAAAGGGTTCATTCCAGTTATTTTTGGAATATTATAGGGGTTTTTAAACTCTTTTTATATTTAAAAAAACCAATCTTACATGAATCATTGAATACAAATTCAGTTTTCTTTTTGGGTAGGTTATTTAGGGGTACAGAAATTTTACTTAAATCTCTGATAAAACCCCTATAAAATACATAATTTACTAAAAATTAATGGACATATCTCAATGTTGTGGGATAAGGTAGTGTAAAAATAATGTTAATTTTGGACTTATCCACTCTAATCCTATTTTTTTAAAATTATACAGATGAAAAAATTTACTTTCTCTACCACAAATTGAAATTTTAAAAATATTAAAACCATGTTTTTCACAAATATTTTTTTATTTTTTTTTCTAATCCCTCATGATGTATTTGAAAACGTGTTCCATGCATAGAAAAATATTTAACAAATATATTCAAGAATTTATATATATTATATGAAAATATAATCATTATATATCATTTAATGGTACCAAGGGAATTTCAAAGTCCAAATGGAATCCTAAGATAATAAAACATACCTAATGGGACTAGAAATACAGTCTTGTATGTGTCTTAAGGAGCTATTGAAACCTAAAAATACCCATAAAATACATTATAGAAAGAGTAATTAACCATCCAGTATAGAATCAATATAATTTGACCTATAAATGGATTGAGGAAGTGCTCCTTTCTAGTAACATGGTTTAGTTTTAAATAGTAAATGAAAACTCTCAGGCTATTTTGAATTATTATGGGCACTAACTCATTTGTAGTGGCCTTTAATTTTTCAGGTGTATTATGATTTAATTTCAATAATTAATATTATTATTTTGAACTGATAAATTATTGCGCTATGTTTCAGGAGTTTCAAGTAGGTTTTATAGAGTTTTGGAGTAATTTTTTGTGGTACATAGTTTGATCATGATTATTCCAAACCAAACAGATTCACCAAGAAACCAAACAAATTATTGTAGTATCCCATTAGAAGGCACATAGTTAATGAAAATAGTTTGAAAAACCACATTAAACTTTGAAAAAAGAGTAAAACGTATGGAATTATCACCTTGGGTGGTACACGGTTAAGGAACATAGTTTGAAAAACTGTATGACCTCTTGAAAAACGGTGTGACACCCTCTAATGAAAACAACACAATTGGCATGTTGTTTGAAAAACCATGAACCCAAACCATGTGGGTTCCTAGTAGAGGCAGAAAGTATCACATGGTTGGCACATAGTTTTACACACCGTGAACCCAAAATACATGTGTACATATTTAATGATAAAAAAACCTCCTTAACAAACATGTATGGTCCCTTTTAAAATTATATTATTTCTATATAAATCCATATCAATATTTAAGACTAATTTGGCCTCCCCCAATGAATTACTCTCCCCAAAACATTTATTTTTTGAAGATCCAAGTGAGTTGATGGTTGGGGATTGAGGTATGTGATGAAAAAACCACCATTATTCTATTTTATCTAAATATTTACACCAAATCCATCTTCTTCAATGTGATATTTTCATCGATATATGATGGATCTATGAAATTTATGTTGATTGAATGATATTTAATGCCTTTATTCGTAGATCAGTGGTAGATATGTAAAGTTAATGATGTATCTTTATTAGATTGAGATATACCATCAATTATGAGCATCTTACAAGTATGCAGTGATGGTTTTTCATCCTAGAACTCTTCTTGATGACGTATTGATGATTTAACCATAATATGTTGTAAATATATTTGTTATCTATAAAGATATACTATGAGTTGAATGATCCTTTGGTATATTGATGGTGGATTCTATGTTTCAATTAAATCCATTTGAATGAAGCTAGATTTATCATGTATAATGGAATTTTGTTTGTAAGTTATATTAAATCGATACTCTTGATACCTTATATTTATCGAATATATTAATTGATATCTTTTACGATAATGGATTGATGGTTTATCCATGTTAGTTTACTAATCCTATGGTTCTATTCTAGATTTTTTAAGGAATTCACTATGTGTCCATTAATCGAAAATGAATTTGATGAATTGAAATCATCTTCATTGAAATATATCTGAACTAATTCTATTGAAAAAAAATGTAAGGTATGTGATTTTAGATCCTCCCTTGTTGACATAGAATCCTTTTGGGTCTCTTTTTTAACCTCTTTATTGATGAACCCAAACATGAGATATGCTTACATGAGGTGAAAACTATTTATATATGGGATTGTAACATGATTGGAGCTTTGATATTTTGATGAATATTGGATTAATTCATCAACAAGTTAATGATAAGAAGTTACTTACTATTTTATTCCCTTGTATACTTTTGTTTCCTTGATTTCATATTATGATGGAATAGCTTGTTGACCATGATTGATGGTGATTTATTTTGGGTGTGTGTGTATCCCATGAGACCCATATATAATTATTGATTTCATGATTATTACTAGTTTATATTGTTACCACTCTTGATGTTGATTATACATTGTTTTATGTTTCTATTATATTCACATGATGACATGTTATGGTTTTCCTAATTTTGATCTACCCTATCTTTTGTATTTACCATTCCTTAGAATAATTTTCATGGTATTCATAATAGGTGGATGATCATGGAATGCCTACCCCTTTGAGGGGGAGTGAAAACGGCAAGTAGTGATAATGATGGTGGAACCATACATAGGGTAAGAGCAAGACAACCTTGTGTCCCGACCTGAAACTTAATGAATTCTGGATATTGGGTAAAATACAAGAACTCGATGCTTTTTGTATGCCGAGTATCAAATTCAGTCGATGCCTTGAGGATGCCAATTATCATGCTCACCAACCTTGTGGCTAGTACTTGATCCCTTCCATCATTTTTATTATACTTTAGGCATGGATCCAAGTAGGTACGACTGGGGTGCATGGTGTATTTCTCAACACACGAACACTTGACACGTGATTATTTATGATTTCTTATGTATTTATGTTTGTTATGGAATTAACATGTTATACATGTACACATTTGTTAAGTACACATTTCTAGTGTCTTACTAGGTTTTATTACTCATAAAATGAATGAAAATATCAATGCTTATGTTGAATTCATGTATAGGTATCTAGGAAAGGACAAAGCGCCTGTAACATATGGATGATATAGAGATCATGGAGCTAGTAAAAGTATTGGGATATACTTTGGAGGATTCCAAATTATTTATTTATTTATTTAGTTGCACACTATATAATCTGGTTTGGATTTATTTGTTGGATCCTGACTTATTTATTGTATAACATGTATGACATTTGTTATTACATTATGATTCTTTATCTTACCCCTTGATTAATTTGATCATTTTTAAATATATATTTTCTATATAGATATGATACTGAGGGTATAGTCTCCTCATTGATGGAATCCAGACCCTATCTACTAGTTTGTATCCTCCTACACATGGGGAGGCACACATGAGGTCTTATGGATCTCTGGATCGAACATGCTGGTTTGGGCCAGGGCATTACAAAATTGTAATAGACAACAATTCTCTTCTTTTCTTTTGACTAACCTGGATATTGTAGAAAAAAGATAAGCTATGTGAGACTCGGGTATAGAAGTTTCCATGTTCCTGACTAGATCATGTGTAACAAACTTTTGAGTTACCATTGAAGAGAAATCTAGTACAGATATATGGGATGTGGGTACATTCATGCATCATGATAAGGAACATAGGATCACATTACATATATATACATGTTGCGTACTTTAGTTCTTTCATTCAATGCCTTGTTTAGAATTATATTCACTATTGAGTGATATATCTATATTTTCCTAATTATTATGATATATATATATATATCAACATTAATTAGTTGATCTTTACCATGATTTTATGTTAGATGTGTGTGTATGAATCTGACTAAAATCAAGGGTTAGATAACCTTGGACAGTACTAAGAAGGATATACCATGGGTTATGGGTATCCTCCAAGGAGATCCTTTGTGTGATCCTATACACTGATTAGTTTCTATCATAATGGATTCAATAATTCTAAATTTTTCCTTGTAATTTCAAAATATTCCACCTTGAAGAAGATTGATTAGACCACCGTCAGGATATGAGTCGAGATACTCCCCCCTAAAGAGGAAACCCCCATTATACTGCCTTCTATGAAGAAGTGTGTAGTAGAGAACAATCCCACACCCACTATAGTTGAACAATTAGTAGTCCCACCTCATCCTGGAGTCCTTCTACTTGTGCTTGCCCATGGAAGAGTGGAACCAAGGTCAATGGACAATTATGCGAGAGACATCCAACTCTAGTATCCACTAACCTTTTAGTGAACTGGGGGACTATAGGATACCTAGGATTGGATAGATATATTCCAGGGTGTCTTTGACCTCATTGAGTCACTTAAGGATAAAAAGGTGAAGCTGGTAGTGTTCATGCCATAGGGACCCACCAGGAGATGATGGGGCATGATGAGACTGGTTGGCAGATTTGATGGTCTCAACTGGGAGGCCTTCATGAAACATCTCTTTGTGGAATTTTTTCTCTATTTGGTGAAGCAAGAACATTACTAAGAATTCATGGAGATTTGGAAGGGATCACCATGGAAAAACCCATTATTTGTGATGGTTTATTTGTGTCAGGAAAGGGTCTCATCGCAAATAGTCAGTCCAGAGGTACTATTTATGACAAGACCCTCTTTCTGTCACAAATATTTAGTTATTTCTGAAAGGAAGAGGGTATCCCATCACAAATGGTTTGGTGTGCACTGCGATCCAAACTGTGGGAAGATTATTTGCGTCGAGACCCATCCCAAATACCCTTTCGGTGGTTTTTGTCATTTGCGAAGCGACCCATAGAAAATAATAATATTTGCAATGAGATTTATCACCCATCACAATTACTATGTTGACAGGTTGGTATTTTCAACGGGTTCCATCGCAAATTCCTTTTTAACCACTGCCACCTAATTAATAGGGAATTAGTATTTGCGATGAGACCCTTCACAAATACAGTCATTTCAAACAATTTAACCTATATATACCCCATCCATTTCTTTCATTCACATCTCTCCCAACTCCTCTCTCTCTGAACTCTCATATTTCCCTCTAAAAAATTTCCCAATATGAAAATTTCATATTGAAGTGATTTTAAAACCTTAGAGCGTATAAAAGATCATGTTTTAAGGGATTTATCTATTGATTTTGTTTTTTAGTTAATTTATTTAATTTAATGTTAGTTATAATTATTGTTAATTCGCTGTAATTAAATTAAATTTGAATCAGATAGTTTTATTTTTCATTGTTTATTCTTATAATTATGTTGTTTCATTAGTAATAAATACTAATAATTTGTAATAACTGGTAATAACTAGTAATAAATTGTAATAAATACTAATAATTAGCAATAATTTGTAATAAATTGAAATAAATTGAAATAAATTCAAATAATTAGGAATAATTAGTAATAATTAGGAATAATGAAGAATAATTAAAAAAAATTAATAATAATTGGTAATAAATTTGTATAATTAGTAATAATTAGTAATAATTAGGTAGTTATTAGTAATAATTAGTAATAAATAAGAATAATTAGTAATAATTAATAATAAATAGGAATAATTAGTAATAATTAGTTTTAATTAGTAATTAATAGAAATAAATACATATAATTAGTAATAAATAGTAATATATAGGTATAATTATTAATAATTAGTAATAATTAGCGATAAATACGTATAATTAGTAAAACTTAGTAAAAATCAGTAATACTTAGTATTGATTGGTAATAAATAGGTATAATTAGTCATAATTAGTAATATAAACTAATAATTAGTAATAAATAGTATATTTTGTAATAATTATGCATAAATAGGTATAATTTGTTATAATTTGTAATAAATATGTATAATTAGTAATGAATAACTATAATTAGTAATAACTAGTAATAATTAGTAATAATTAGTAATAAATAGATATAATTAGTGATAATTAGTACTAAATAAGTATAATAAGTAATATTTTTTAATAAATATATATAAATATGTATAGTTATTATTAATTAGTAAAAATAGGTATAATTAAAAATAATAATAGCTAGTGATAAATAGGTATAATTAGTAATAAATAGTAATAAGTAGTAATAAATAGTAATAATTAGTAATAATTAGTAATAAATAGGTATAATTAGTAATAATTAGTAATAAATAGGTATAGTTAGTAATAATTAGGTATAATTAGTAATAAATAGGCATAATTAATGACCCTTAGTTATAATTAGTAATAATTTGTAATAAATAGGTATAAATAGGTATAATTAGTAATAAATAGGTATAATTAGTAATAAATAGGTATAATTAGTAATAATTAGTAATAAATTTGTATAATTAGTAATAAACTCGTATAATTAGTAATAATTAACAATAAATAGGAATAATTAGTAATAACTAGTAATAAATAGGTATAATTAGTAATATTTAGTAACAGATAGGTATAATTAGTACTAAATAGTAAAAATTTGTTATAATTAGTAATAATTATTAATAAATAAGTTTAATTAGTAATAAATAAAAATAATTAGTAATAAATAGGTATAAATAGTAACAAATAGGTATAAATAGTTATAAATAGGTATAAATAGTAATAAATAGTAATAATTAGTAAAAAATAGTAAAAATTGTAATAAATAGCAATGAAAACTAATTAGAATTATTTAGCAGTAATTAATAGTAATTACAAATAATTAGTAGTAATTAGAAATAATTATTAATAAATAGTAACAAATAGTAATAAATTGTAATAATTAGTGATAATTAGTAATAATTAGTAATAGTTAGTAATATTTAGTAATAAAAACTAATTAGTAGAAATTAGTTGTAATTAATAGTAATTTGGAATAATTAGAAGTAATTATATATAATTAGAAATAATTAGTAATAAATAGTAATAAATAGGAATAAATATGAATAAATAGTAATAAATGGTGGTAACTAAGAGTAATTAGTAATAAATTGCAGTAATTACTAATAACTAACAATTTTTTTCTTTTATTAAATATTTATTTTCTTATATCAAATTATTCATAAAAAAACTAAAGATTTTATATTTTTTTAGAGAAATATGGAACAAGGAAGTAGACAATAGTCATGATTAGATGATCCTGCTTGGATAAATCAGTGTAGGAATTTTAACGGTTCTAGTTTAAATCCTGTATATATTAAGGGTGTAGAAAATTTATTATCATTTGAATCATCAAAACAAGAATTGTTTTTAGAATGAAAAATCAAGTGTCCTTGTAAAAAATATGGTTTGAGGATGTTTGACACAATTGATATTGCTGGGGATCATCTATTGCATTTTAGATTTCAAACAGATTATGTTTTTTTGTTTCAACATGGTGAATACAGTTCTAGATAAGATACTAATAATTTAGTCTCAGATCCTTCACAGTTTCAAAATTTATTACATGATGTGGTAGGTTTGTCTTTTCAACAAAGTAAAACTCAAAATGACATTTATTTAACTCTTGTGTTGGAACCATCTCAATTTTACAAATTTTTGAGGTCCACTGAGGATTATTTTATATCTTTGTTGCAAGATAAAAAAATTTGATGTAGTTGAAAAATTTATGGCTGTTAAATCAGATAATGGAATGTAAAATAGAAATTTTGATCAGATATTATCTTTGATTAAAACATTATAACCTAAAGGAAATGCGTTTTCTACAAAATTCTACGAGAGAAAGAGGTTAGTTTATAATCTAGGTCTTGGTTATCAGAAGATTCATGTATGTTCAAATGATTTCATATTATATTATAATAAAAATGAGTTTTGGATAGTTTTCCCACAAGTGGAAAATCATGTTATGAATAGGATCAACTAGGGAAGTATGGATTGATTCCTTTAAAACAGGTGAGGTATTTACCACTTAAACCTAGATTGCAACATTTTTTATGTCTCAGAACACAACGACATTGATGTAATGGCACAAAACTAATATTTCAACTAGTAAAATCTTAAATCATCCCTCTGACGGTGAATCATGGAAATTTCTTGACCAATTATATATATCGTTTTCTTTAGAAGTCAGAAACATGTTATTGGGAATTTTTATTGACAATTTCTATCCATTTTTTTCTTATGATAGTCAGTATTGACATTGGAATCTCTTTATAACTACAAATAATTTACCTCCACGGTTGTTGATGAAGGATCCAGACATCTTTTTGACCTTATTAACTCTAGGACATCAGAAGAAGAATATTGATGTTTATTTGAAACGATTTATTGATAGGTTAAATTCATTGTGGATTAATGGTGTTGATACATATGATGTTGATGTGAAACAAAATTTCCTACTAAAAAATGCATTAATGTGTAAAATTAGTGACTTCTAAGAATATGGAATGTTATCTGGATAGAGTACACATGGTCTAAAACCATGTCTATACTGTATGAGAGACAACACAAATTTTATGCTCGTCATTGGAAGAAAACCTTGTTTTTTCGACTATTATCAAAGATTCCTTCCAACTGATCATCCTTTTTGAAGGAATAAATATCATTTTAGAAAAGGTGGAATTGAAAGAGATGGACCTCCAAAAGTGATCTTAGTTATGGGGTTAAAATCATTTGCATCTTCATTACCTACCATTACATTTGGACCAACTATAAAATAGTATAAAATTGAGGTCTTTGGTAAAGAACACAATTGGATAAAATAAAGAATTTTTTTGGGATATGTCATACTAGTTTGATTTTTTTGGTTCATCACATATTAGATGTAATAAATATTGAGAATAACTATTTTTTATACTATATTTTATATATTTTTTTGAAACACTGAGTAAATAAAAAGATTGTGTAAAGGCATGATTAGATCTTTCCAAAATTTTTAGGTGACCAGAACATAAACTATTTGAAAATGCCAGATCATAAAAGTTAATGAAGCCAAAACTAGATTATACAGTCTCTAAAGAAAATAAATTATTATTTTGGTAGTGGATTGAATATTTGAGACTTTCAAATGGTTATACTTCCAATTTGGTAAGATGTGTCAGAAATGGTCATATTGTTGGATTAAAAATTCATGACTGTCATATTATAATGGAAATACTTATACCAATTGGATTAAGAGGTTTGTTTAAATATATAATTTTTGATGTTCTAAAAAACATATCATATTTCTTACAAGAAATTTGTGTGTTTATAGAGGACTATGATGTACTAAAAAAACTTCAAGAAGATGTTGTTTTAATTTTATGCAAAGTGGAAAAAATCTTCATGTCTGCTTTCTTTGACTCAATGGGACATTTCCTATTACATTTTTCACGTTAAGAAAAATTTGATGGTTTTTTACAACATTGATGGATGTTCCTATTCAGGACATACATTTATAAATTAAATAAAAATTATGTAACAAAGCATTAGTTTAAAGATCAATTAGAAAAGTTTACTTTCAATAGGATGTTTCCTTTTGATGCTCTAATTATTTGAAATATTAATATCTATCAAAAGACAACCGAATGAGATGTAATGAGTTAATTTTTTTTTATGAAATGAGAAATCAATTATGAGTTTTTAATCATCTAGAAATTGGTTTTGGTGGAGTTCATGAAAGATGGCTTTCAGATGATGAACAACCCCGAGCTCATACATATATTCTTCTAAACTGTGAATAAATGACACCATTTGTACTATGAGTGCTCCAATAATTATTATATAATATTTTCTATAGTAAATTAATATTATTTAATTTTTCGGTTATATAATAATTCTATCAAGAAACAGGTTCCAAAAATTACAGTAGTTTCTCTTGAAGACCATTGGAAAAATAATTTTCCCTAATGGTTTCAAAAACTGGTATCATAAATTATTTATTTTTTAACATATAAAATCAATTTATTAATTTTTATATTGATAATTGTTTTACATATTTTTAGTTATCTCTACATGATGATGAAATTTTTAATCGATTGAGTGTACTGAGTAACCCACCATTCAAAATGGTTAAATATTATAATGGGTATGTGGTGAGTGGTTTTGGATTTTATACATGTGTTAATGGGGAATTAAAAAAACCATTAATAGTGGTGTTTTTTTGAGTGTATCCCATTGTAGAGAAATTGATGTTGACTTTTCCAGTATGCTGGAAGTAATTATTGAACTATGTTATTTGGGACAAAACTAATAACGATGTTTAAATGTTTGTGGTTGTATACTGAGAGAGACTTGCATGGTCATATGTAAAGACCCATAATTTCCATGTAAATTTAATTTTAAAATATATGGGAAATTTACGAGTCCGCAAAGATTGACGGCGCCTGATCCGAGGCCCGGTGTGTCCAAAATCAATTTCTAAAGTTTTGTTTGGGTATGTTTAGTGAATGTTTGAGTGGGGTTTTTTAACTTTTTAACTGGTGCTCAGAATTAAAATCTGAGGACACCGTTGAACTCACAGTGCCAATATTCTCTTAAGGAGACATTCAAGTCGATTGTAGTTAGTTGAGGGTGAAAGTTAGTTTTTCGGTTTTTTCATGGAATGAATAAAATAAAATAAACACGTGTTTTATTTTATTTTATTGGTTGTAACTAACCAAGTGGAAGATGGAGGTGGGGACCACCACACCTTAACCTACCATGAGAGGTTATGGTGGTGGGGACCACCTGAGAATTCAAAACCTCCCAATTTGAATTTGGGAGAGGGGACCACCCAACCCCCTAATAATGGTGGAAGAGGAAAAACTCTCAACTCCCTCATAAATAAGGGAGATCCTCTTGAACTCCTCCCCCTTTATTATGACAATGCATATAATATATTATTCCAAATCCTCCCCATTAATCAATTGATCCATCACATCAATTAATTACTTAAACCATTTTGAATTTTGTGTCAACAATTTTATAGTAGACAACTTAATCTATTATTTTGGCCTTGGAATTTCATTTTGGTGGGACTTGGGATAGGAGAGAGATTTGGAGAAATAATATTCTCCAACAAAGAACTTCATCTCCCAATGAATAATGCTCCACTGACAAAGAATGACCTCAACCTTGAAATTCTTCCTCGGAACCTCCTTCGATGTAGGACATTTTTGTCTATAATGAATCGACATCCGCCTTCTCAAGACAAAGTTCACGAACAACAGAAAAGGTAGGGATTTTATTTAATAATGATATTATTCCTTTGATTCTTTCCTTATAAAACAAAGAACACAGACCAACTTATTATCAATTTGATCCACAGATGTTTTTCCTTGTGGGTTGGGAATATATTGTTAACGAGGGATTATAGGAATTGATGTTTTTAAGATATTTTTCATGCTCATTCTTTTTTTTATGTTCTTTATGAACCGATTGCTACCACCCTAAACCCGGTGGGTGTGGGATAAACTAACATGGACCGACCCCCTCTTCCATTCTTATTTGTGATGTTTGTCGACATGGTGATGAGGCGAATATGCGATGAGACGATGAAGGAAACAGCCGCACTGCCCGTGGCCTCCGCGACCCGTGCTACCCTCGGCCTCTGTGACCTATGCCACTTGCCATCCATGCTTGCCTCTGGGCTGAACCAGTCCCGTGATGCCCTCCTGAGCCGCCCCGACCGCACCATCCACCAGCCTTTTGAGCCTCCCCAGCCGCACCAACTACCGGCCTAATGAGCGTGTCAGCCGAACCATGCCAGGCCATCGGCCTCTTGAGTGCCTCGACTGGACTACGCCAGTCCGATGGCCTCCCGAGTGCCCCGACCAAACTGGCCTCCCGTGCCCCTCTCGAGCACCCCGACCGAACCAGCCTCCCACAACCCTTGTGATGCCCCGAACAAGTTTTCCACTAGCGCCCTCGCTGCGCCCTCCGGGCCGAGTTGCCCATGTGGCACCCTCCAGGCCGAGCCGCCCTCACACCGACCTGTGGCCGTTCCGCGCCCTTGCGACCGGTCCGTGCCCTCACGGCCCTCCACAGCCCCTCACGACCTACTAGGCTGAGCCCAGTGAGACGGGCTGAAACTAATGGGCTGGTCTGCCCAATAGCCTGGTCTAGACCCAATGGGTTAGGTTGGGTCGCCTTATACTGGGTCGGATCAGACCCGGGCCCACTACGACCGTTTCCTTTTCTTTTGGCCATATCTTTGGTACTAGACGTCTATTTGAAGAACCGTCAGCGGCACTGGTTTTCATGGGGAATGATAGTCCCTTTGAGTATAACCCACTAGAGTTTGGGGTATATTTGAGATACTTTCTGGTCATATCATGCACGAATCCAACAGGGCCCCCAAGATTAAAAGGCTAATAACTCACAGACCGAACATCCGATTGACACGCCGTCTATTGAGTTGATAACCTTATAACATGGTGGACCTTTGGGATACTTCTTCATGGGACTTCATGATAGTGATGCATTGACCAGTATCTTGTAGAGTGGATATTTCAGAGACGAGCGAGCTTTTGTGTGGGAACCTAGTAGCTGACTGAGACTTTATGACTGCTGACTGTTTGACTTAGAGTGACTTGATTGGCCCAGTTGGGAGTGCCTGGTTGTGGCGGAAGACCCATAGTGGAGGAGTACACTTGGTGATGTGGCAGACCCACTATACTCGACCGGAGGTGTACCTCTGCAGGCTATGAGGGGGAGCGCCTGGGTGTGGCGGGAGACCCTTGGTGGGGAGGACCTCTGTGTGACGCATCAGACCCACGATACTTGATAGGAGGAGTACCTCAGCAGTCCAAGGATTGTGGGAAGCACCTCTGTGTGACGCGACATACCCACTGTACTCGTTTGAGCAGGAGTTCTCCAGCAGCTAATGTTTTGATAATGTGAATAAAATCCTGGTTGAGCTGAGTTATTTTTTCTATGTTTTACTCATGATTGAGATGTATCACTTGATAACTTAGGTATTTGTATGGGAATATACCTAAGTAAGGTCATCTATTTTTTCATTTTGGTTTATCCTTTGTGGATTTTTGAGACCTTTAGGGTCTCTAGGTCCCTAATATGTATCGTTATACACACCCCTGCATGGGATATGCCCGCACCTTGTTGTATTGGAAGAAGACAACCGAAAACATTAATCGAGGCAGAGAGTATTAAGATTGGATGGTACTCAGAGGTGGACCTTACAACGAGTCAGTACACAGAGGAGACTGAAGGACGTGGAGTGATGAGAAGGATATCTGTACCTACCCATTAGGTAGGAATTCTAGAGGACGACCCAGAAGCTGTTTTTTACTTTCTTTAGTTGTACTTTTAATTCTAGTTCCTTGTACTTTACAGTTGGGATTGTATTTCAAGCACCTTTTTCTTTTCAGCACTATTTTGTTATACAGTTTACTTAGTGTTTTGTATCTAGATATGTTCTCTATTGTGTGAGTTTATAGGTTATAAAGGCAATGCCTTACTAGTTTTATGGAATTATGCCTTTGGTTCTAGTCCTCAACCCCTGGCCTATGGAAGGTAGGCTTGGGGTAGTCATAGCATGGGCCCTAGGTGATGGGTCATGACAAATTGGTATCAAAGGAGTTGGTTCTACCACATAACATAGGACTCTGATATTTCATTTCTATGAATCAATAGTTTTAAGTATAGTGAGTGTTGTTTTCAGTTCAAGGAGCCCAGTATTGGTGCGGCGACCGACGCATCCACATACCAGACCCTAAATTCAGATTTTCGACTCAGTGCCCGGAAACACTGATTAATTGTGTGTTTTCAAAAGTTTTCTTTAAGTCATGTCAACCAGGTTAGCTCACCAGGTATAACTTTTAACCGTAGCACACCTATTTCTTTTCAAGATGCCTCTACATAGACAACTGGCTAGAGTTCTGAGAGTTGTACGCACTGATAGCCCACTGGGTGACTAGGCCTCAGTGAAGGGACCTTTTACAGCAGAGGAACTAGCGGTACCATTCCCTGTTGGTCCACCAATGCCACCAGACCTAGCGGCAGACGATGCACATTGGTTGAGCGTGTTGCACGAGTTCTAGCGCCATAGGCCACCCAGGTTCAGGGGAGAGATGGACCCACAGGAAGGTGAGGATTGGCTGGGGGATATGGTGAGAGTTTTCTGACTAGTAGGGACACTAGTAGACCTCATGGTGATTCTTTCTACAAGCCTTCTACAGGCAGAAACTGGCATATGGAAGAGTTGATGCTCTAGGTTCATGACGAGATGACGCTTCTCTGGGTATACTTAGAGATCCTATTTCGGGCATAGTTTGTCCCAACAACTCTTCACGCAGTGCGCATACAGGAGAAACTTCATCTACAACAGGGTAGCATGATAGTAGCTCAGTACTCAGCGAGGTTCACAGACCCCTCACGTTACTCCACCGATATGGTGAGGGACCCATTCTTCAGGGACCATTCCTTCGAGAAGGGGCTCAGACAGGATATTAGAGCTTCGATGGTCCCACTCAGCATCCCGACACAGGTGGGGGTGTTATAGAGAGCCTCTTGGTGGAGAGTTTCCTTATTGAGCAGTCTCTAATAGCGATATCCACCACCATTCGACATGTAGTGGAGTTTTCTATAACAGGCATCAGAAAAATGGCACAGAGGTCCTAGAGGATCATACCAACTGGTGGACGACCACATGACTCAGGATCGGTTTTCCGGGCACCCGAAGCAGAGATAGACATGCCAGGAGTGGGCAGTGTTACTCATGAGGTGGGAAGGGTTACATGGATCGTGATTGTCTAACCCGTCATACAGATGATCATTAGATGGTCGAAGGACCGCCTAGGAAGAGACACAGATTCGATCGAGGTGGACCGCATGGCGCAGGTGGACGTGGCTGAGGAGATGGTCATGTAACTGGTGGTGGGTGAAGTTTTTAGGTATTACCGCGACTACCACCAAGATGTCCACCCCGACCATAGTGAGTAGGTGGATAGGGGAGAGCTCAGCTCCAGGTAGTTGAGGCATACAATCATGGAGTTTTGGAGATGATTTGAGGTACGATCTATGCCTATTCCACCATATATTTAGTACTTATAGACATAGGTGCCAGCCACTCTTTCATTTCTACTTCCCTTGTTTGGAGCTCGGAGACTCTGACAGATCTGTTGGATTGATACTTATGGCTAGAGACTCCTACAGAAGTTGATTTGATGAATATGCACTGGTGATGGTTGTTTGAGCTTACTCTAGGAGGTGAGAGCTTTGACGAGGATCTCCTAGTAGCGGCGTCAAGGCCTTACGACTTCATCTTGGGTATGGACTGGTTATCTATAGTCCAAGATCATGTTGACTGTATTAGGTGAAATGTGTGGTGTGTCCGCATGGATGGGACTAGGTTTACCTTCACTGACGAGAAGGGATCCTATGTAGCACATGATAGACTTGCTCGAAGGAGAGTGCAGCTGATAACTCATCAGTTGGCAAGCCTTACCCTCAGAGCTGTTTATGTGGAGAGTCCGAGCTATCCTGTAGTGGTGGACCAGTACGCAGATGTTTTCCCTAACAATGTCCCAGGTCTACCCCCTTTCCTAGAAGTATACTTTTACATTGAATTGTACCCCAAGAAGGTACTGATATATATACCAGTGTATCAGATGGCTCCCGCATAGCTTCGTGAGCATTAGGTATAGATGGAGGACTAGCAGGGGGAAGGGATTCATCCAGCCTAGTGTTTCTCCCTGGGTAGCCCTGATTCTATTCACCAAGAAGGCAGATGGGAGATTGAGGCTTTGTGCTGACTATCGGCACCTGAACTAGGTGACCTTGAATAAAAAGTACCCACTCCCAAGGATTGATGAACTCTTTGATCAGTTGAAGGGAGCATGGTGATTCTCAAAGATAGACCTCAGATCAGGCTATCACGAGCTCAGAGTTCGAGACGAGGATGTGTAATAGACAACCTTCAGATATCGGTACGACCACTAAATATTATTGGTTATGCCATTAGGCATAACCAACACTCCAGCATTGTTTATGGGACTCATGAATAGGATCTTTCAGCCATAACTCAATCTAATTGTCATAGTCTTCTTCGACGACATTCTGATATACTTGAATGCTAAGGAGAAGCGTGCCTATCATTTTTAGATAGTACTGGACACACTCCGAGAGAACCAGATTTATGGTAAGCTCTTGAAGTCCTAGTTCTGGATCCGAGAGGTTCACTTTCTAGGACATGTCATCTCAGAGGTTAGAGTTTCAGTGGATCTAGTGATGATTTAGGCAATACTTTCTTGGGATCCATGTAGGAGTGTGAAAAAGGTACGGAGTTTCTTGGGTTTAGCTAGTAATTACCAGAGGTTTGTACTAGACTTCTCCAGAGTTGAATAACCACTAACAGCCTTGTAGAAGAAGGGGAAACCCTTTGTGTGGTTGGAGAGATTCCAGAAGAGATTTCTGGAGTTGAGGAAGAGGCTGACTAGTGCCCCCATCATGAGGCTTCCATAGGAAGGTGTAGGGTACATATTCTACTATGGCACATTAGTGACCGAGATCAGATGTGTCCTGATGTAGGAGCGAGTAGTGATCACTTATGGTTCATGATAACTGGGACAACAAGATTAGAACTATGCTACCCATGACCTAGAGTTAGCAGCATTGGTCTTCACGTAGAAGATGTGGCGACACTATTTGATAGTCGAGAATTTTACCATGTACTATGATCACAAGAGTCTCAAGTATATCTTCTCCAAGAAGAACCTGAACTTGAGACAACTATGTTAGCTTGAGTTTCACCAAAAATATGACTTTGAGATAGTCTAAACTCATGGGAAAGGGAATGTTGTTGCAGATTCACTCAGTAAGAGATCTGGTATACAACTGCTAGGTGAGGTGACAGAACAGCTGGATACTTTATAGTTATTCTTTGTGGTTAGAGATGGAGAAGCCTTCCTTCAGTCTCTTACAGTCACTCCCCCACATTTTCAGTGAGTCTAGGAGGTGCAGCATGGGGACACTAACTATGAGATGGGGCATGCTCAGATATCCATAGGGCAAGCACCTGATGGATTTTCAGAAGGTGGGGAGCACGTCATCA
Organism: Viscum album; assembly: GCA_963277665.1. Taxonomy (NCBI): domain Eukaryota; kingdom Viridiplantae; phylum Streptophyta; class Magnoliopsida; order Santalales; family Viscaceae; genus Viscum; species Viscum album. The sequence continues at coordinate 2,016,804,295 of OY728157.1, forward strand.
TTTTTAGAGGACGTACCATGGTACCAGGGTCACATTAATAGGATGTATTGAGGGAGTTCCAAACATCCCCTCTTGTGGTACATACAAGAGTGGGGAAGATGTACTAGGATCCTCGATGACAACATTGGTGGACAATAATGAAGAAGGCTGTAGCAGAGTTTGTCTCTCGGTGCCTCACTTGTCACCAACTGAAGACAGAGCATTAGGTACCAACAGTCTTGGTTCTACCTTTAGAGGTCCTAGAGTGGAAGTGGGATGTGATATCCATGGACTTTATGAAATGAATTCCACACACATCTTGGGGACATGAATCGATTTGGGTGATTTTCTACTGACTCACCATGTCAGACCACTTTCTACCGATCAGAGAGCAGGGTTCTGTAGAGGGATTGGGATGCCTCTATGTGAAGAAGATTGTGTGGCTACATGGAGCGCCTTAGACGATTGTATCCAATCATGATATATGTTTCACTTCCTGGATATGGAAGGGGTTGCAGGTGGATTTCAGGATGTAGCTTAATTAGAGCATCACCTTCCATCTGCAAACAGATGGCCAGACTGAGCGGACCATTCAGACCCTCAAGGATATGCTATGTGCTTGTGTCCTCGACTTCAGTCGCAACTGGGAGGATCACTTAACTTTTGTGGAGTTTTCATAAAAAAAACTATCACTCCACCATTGGAATGCCACCTTTTGAGGCATTATACGAGAGACCTTGTAGATCACCATTGTGCTGGACTGACCTAGGGGAGTCAGCACTAGTGAGACCAGAGATGGTACGGGCTACCACAGAGAAGGTAAAGATCATCCAAGAGCAGATGAAGACTGCACAGAGTAGGAAGAAGTTTTATGCTAATAGGATACAGAGACCTCTGGAGTTCGAGGATAGTGACCATGTCTTTCTACGGGTCTCAACCCAATGAGGTCTACGGAGATTTGGCCGAGGTGGCAAGTTATCTCTAAGATTCATCGGAGCTTTTCAGGTCCTCAGTAGAGTTGGTGATGTGGCTTACTGCTTAGCTCTTCCACCTTAGTTGATCCGGGTGCACAACATCTTCCACATATCCCAGCTGAGGAGATACGTGCACAAACCTTCCCATATCATTGACCATGGAGATCTGGACGTCGACGATGGGGAAACTTTTTTAGAGGTTTTAGTAGAGATTGAGGATCAATAGGATCAGGACCTTCGTGGATGGTTGATACCTCTGGTGCACATTCGTTGGAAGCACGAGAACCTCTAGGAGAGCACATGGGAGTAGGAGGCTCAAATGCGTGCTTAGTACCCCATCATGTTCCCTTAGTTCGAGTTGAAGCTTACGGGGATATAAAGCCCCGAGGTGGGTAGAATGCAAAGTCATAAAATTTCCATGTGATTTTTTTAAATATATGTGAATTTTACAAGTCTGCAAAGATTGACGACGCATGATTCTGAGGCCCAGGGTGCCCAGAATCAATTTCTGAATTTTTTTCAGGTACGTTAAGATAAAGTTCAAGCAGTTTTTTATAAATTTTGAACCGGTACTCGGAATTAAAATCCGAGGACACCATTGAACTCGTAGCACCAGTATTTTCTCAAGGAGACTTTCACCTCGACGATAGTTGGTCAAGGGTGAAAGTTAGTTTTTGGGTTTTTCGTGGAAATAATAAAATAAAATAAACACATGTTTTATTTTATTTTATCTGTAGTAACTACCCATGTGGAAGTTGGAGGTGGGGACTTCCACACCATAACCTACCATGAGGGGTAATGGTGGTGGGGACCACCTAAGAATTCAAAACCTCCCAATTTTAATTTGGGAGCGGGGACCACCCAACCCCCCTAATGATGGTGGGAGAGGAAAACCTCTCAACTAGCTCATAAATGAGGGAGATCCTCTTGAACTCCTCCACCTTTATTTTTTCCAACATATATATTTTATTATCCCAAATCCTCCCATTTAATTAATTTAGCCAACATATCAATTAGTTACTTAAACCATTTGGAATTTTGTGTCAACAATTAAATAATAGATAACATAATCTATTATTTTGGGCTTGGCATTTCATTTTGGTGGGACTTGGGAGAGGAGAGAGCTTGGGAGAAATAAATTTCTCCAATGAATAACTTCATCTCCCAACGAAGAACGCTCCACTGATGAAGAACGACCTCAATATCAACTTTGTTCCTCAGAACCTCCTTCAATGTAGTCCATTTTCATCTACAATGAATCGACATCTGCCTTCTCGCACCAACGTCGACGAATAATGAACAAGGTAGGGATTTTATTTAAGTATGATATTATTCCCTTGATTATTTACTTCTAAAACAATGAACGTTGACCAAATTATTACCAAGTTGATCCGCAGATGTTTTTCTTTGCAGGTTGGGAATATATTGTTAATAAGAGATTATAGGAATTGATGTTTTTAAGATATCTTCCATGATCTTTCCTTGTTTATGTTATTGATTAACTGATTTCTACCACCGTAAACATGGAGGGTGCGGGAAAAACTAACATGGCCTAACCCCCTCCACCGTTCTTCTTTGTGATGTTCTTTGGCATGGCGATGAGGCGACGAGACAACAAAGGAAATGACCGCGCTACCCACAACCTCCGTGACCAGCACCACCCATCGGCCGCGCCACCCTTCGGGCTAAACTGGTACTGCAACGCCCTCCCGAACCACCCCGACTGTGCCAGTCACCGGACTCCCAAGCCGCCTCGGCTGCGCCAGCCGCCGGCCTCTCAAGCACCCTAGCCGAACCACGCCAGCTCTCCAGCCTCCTGAGCGCCCTGTCCAAACCATGCCATCCCGCTAGCCTCCCGAGCGCCCTAGCCGAACAGGCCTCCCGCGCCCCTCCCAAGCGCCCCGACTGAACCGGCCTCCCGTGCCCCTCACAAATCCTTGGACGAGCCGGCCTTTAATTCCCCTCCTGGATCCCTAACCGAACCGGCCCACACCCTCACGGTGTCCTCCGAGCCGAGTCGCCCACGCGGCACCCTCCGGGACGAAACGCCCTTGCGCTGACCCACGACCGGTCCGCGCCCTCGCGACCATTCCATGCCCTCATGGTCCTCCACGACCCCTCAAGGCCTACTGGGTTGTGCCTAGTGAGAAGGGTCGAACCTAACGGGCTGGAACACCCAACAGGCTGGGCAAAACCCAACGGGTCAGGCTGGGTCGACCCAAACCGGGTCTGACCAGACCTGAGCCCACTATGACCCTTTACTTTTCCTTTAGCCATATCTTTGGCACCAGACGTCTATTTGACGAACCGTTAACGACACTAGTTTTCTTGGAGAATGACGGTCCCTTTGAGTATACCCCACTAGAGTTTGGGGTATAGTTGAGATATGGTCAAGTCGGATCATGCACGAATCCAACCGACCCCCCATTACTAAAAGGCTAATAACTCACTAACTGGGTGTCCGATTGACGTGATGTTTGTTGCATTGTGACCCCTATGACGTGGAAGACCTTTGGGATAATTCTTCGTGGGAATCCATGATAATGGAGCATCAACCAGTAGCTTGTAGAAAGATATTCCAAAAACAAGTGAGCTTTTTTACGGGAACCTAGTAGTTGGCTCAGACTTGACGACTGCTGACCATTTGACTCATATTGACTCAACTGGCCCACTAGGGAGCGCCTGGTTGTGGTGGTAGACCCACTGTGGAGGAGAGTGCTTAGAGAAACAGTAGAACCATGGTACTCGACAGGAGGAGTAACTCTTCAGGCTATGAGGGGGAGTGCATGGGTGTGGCAGCAGACCCACTGTGGGGAGCACCTCTATGGGACATAGCAGACCCACAATACTCAACATGAGGAGTACCTCAGTAGTCCAAAGTTAGTGGGAAGCACCTCTGTGTGACATGATAGGCCCACTGTACTCAATTGAGAAAGAGTCCTCTGGTAGCCGAGGTTTCGATAATGTGAATAAAATCCTGGTTGAACTGAGTCAGTTTTTCTGTGTTTTCCTCATGATTGAGATGGATCACTTGATAACTTAGGTATATGTATAGGAATATACATATGTAAGGTTACCTATTGTTTTCTTTGTGGTTTATCCTTGGTGGATTTGTGAGACCTTGAGGGTATCGGGGTCCCTACTTAGTGTCGTTTTACTTACCCCTGCACGGGCTATGCCCACACCTTGTTGTGTTGGATGCATATGCCATGCAACGCTGATCGAGGCAGAGAGTATTAGGACTAGACGGTACTCAGAGGTGGACCTTACGATGAGTCGGTACATGGATGAGACAAACAGATGTGGATTGTTGAGGAGGCTATCTGTACCTACCTTTCAGGAAGGAATTTTAGAGGACAGCCCAACAACTATTTTTTCCTTTCTTTAGTTGTACTTTTACTTCCAGTTCCTTGTACTTTACAGTTGGGCTTGTATTTCTGACCCCTCTTACTTTTCAGCACTCTTTTGTTATACAGTTTAATTAGAGTTTTGTATCTAGCTGTGTGCTCTATTGTGTGTTTTTATATGTTATAAAGTAAATTCCTTCCAAGTTTTAAGGAATTATGCCTTTGGTGCTAGTCTCCAGCCCCTAGCCTATAGAAGGTGTGCTTGGGGTAGTCACGGCATGGGCCTCGGGGGATGGGTCATGAAATCATATGAGCCATGAAATCATTGATATTAAATATTAAATCCTTCTTTTAGTAAATGAATCATTTTTATTGGCTCATCGAGAACATTAAAATTTATTATGAAAATTACTATTCTACTTCAAGAGAGTTGGGTGATTAGTGGAGCCTAATAAAAATTAAATATTAGGAAAATAATTTTTTTCAAAGTAAATGTGGTTCCATGGAAGTATAAGAAATTTATTTTTTTCAAGAGACTACTGAAAATCCATCTTTTTCATGAAGGGATATGAATATCGATAATGAAACCAAACTTTTAAGGTTCGATGGTGATGATGACATTAATGATGAAACAAATGAGTTTGAAATGATAATAGATGATGAAAATATAACTCATAAGAAAATTAATGATGCTGAAGAGGAATATCAAGATATTGACACTGTCAGATATGAAGATGAGGATAAAGATGAATATTGACCCAACTAAATACTAGGTATAATCATATATAAATATATAATAGTTGTTTTCAACTTTTTTCTAATAACAACCTTTTTTTGTTTGAAATGGACTCAGATTTGTTTCATGAGTTTGAGAAGTGTGTTCTACCTGATGAAAAGATTGATGTTGGATCATCTGACCCTTAGACTACTAAAAGTTCAGGGAGGACTTAGAGGGGGTGTGTTATAGTGTGATTGATGATTCTTGACCCTATCTATGTGAAATGTCCACATCATGGCTTTGATCCATGCGTGAAGAGGTCTGTTTACTTGTTTATTATATTTAGTAGTCATTAATTAAAATTAATTAATTTATATACTAATTGTTTGATTATATGTTCTATTTTTTCATAGAATTTTGCCTATAGCTATTATATAGCGGAGTGAGATATTGAGAAATTTTTTTCTGGATCTTGGGTCAAATGGGATCACATTCCCATTGATGTTCAGTACTTCATGTTCGATCATTGGCTCATATTTAAATAAATAATATTTATTTTTAAATTTATTTAATTAATTAATTTATATTATTTATTATTTGTGGGGTTTATAGCATCCCATCGATGAGAACATCTGTGATGCTATTTCAGAGGCATGTGAGGGGTTTATGCATGAGTGTTGCCATCATATTTTTCACAATTTTAGAAGGAAAGTAATGATGAAAGTATAAGTGATAGTGTTAAATGAGTCTTCTCATACCCATTGACCTGATTAAATTTCATCTTAGGTTTGGGATGGATTATGTTCACACTTGATGGGTGGTTGTTTTTAGAGGCGATTATCCGTAGGTTAAAAAACCTGGGGAGAAAGGAGGTGACAAATCGAGCCAGTAGTCGTGCATTCAGTACCCATAGGGAATATATAGTAAGTACATTTAAAATTAATTTATATAAATTTAAATGTAAAATGTTTATTTTATATTTATATAGGTAGTTGAATATCCTGATATTACATATTTTGATGTTTATAAGAGGATATCTAATGATCCTTTAACTAGAGAGATTATAGGTGATCACCAGTGTTATATTGTGGTTAGTGTTATTTCTTTTTGAGTTTTAAAATTAATTGAAAATAATATTTTAACTATTTTAATTTTAAATTAAAATTAAAGGAGTCATATGAGGTTGCGACGTCCTAGAAACAGACTCAGAGTTATGCTGAGACTGAGGATCAGACCAATGCCCACCGATTTAATTAGGTAGCATGGATGTAAACGACCCAATTTGCATTTGAAAAAGGCTGAGCTATTGGTATCAGCTCTCAATTGACACATGAGTGTTATTATGGAACTACGACGATGTCAGCATACAACTTGAGAGGAGCTCCTGGAGAGTCATCATCATCTACTGCACATTATTAGGAGAAGCTACGAGTTTTGGGTGAGTTTATAGGGAGTATGCATAAGGAGTAGGAAGTGCTCTATCGACAATAGTAGTAGCAATAAAAGAAGATGCATTGATGGTGGAAACAACAACACAAGTAGTTGATAGAGTATAAGCATTGTCTGACTCATGGTTTAAGAATGAAGTTCCCTCCACCGTCTCATCCAGCTCATCCACATCCTTTAGAAGACCAACTATGATGTATTTTCATTTTATGATAAAACATTTGAATATAAATTTTCTGTAATATTATATATTTACATTTCAACATAGTACATTTTTATATTGTTGGGAATATTATTATTATTATTATTATTATTATTATTATTATTGTTTTTCATTATTTTATTACTTTATTATTTATTTAATTTTGTATTAATATACTTATTTATTGTTTATTTATTGTTTTATTAAAATTATTATTTAGTATTATTTTATTATTATTATTATTATTATTTTGTTATTATTATTATTATTATATTTTTTTTGAATATTTAGGTTTTTTATTATTTAATTTTTTATTATAATTTTATTAATATTCTTATTCTTATAAATATTAATTTTATTAATATTATTTTATTAATATTATTAGTATTATTAATGTCATTAATATTATTTTATTATTAATAATATTTTTTGTTTTTTTTATTATTTTATTTTTATTAATATTTTATTAATATTTTTTTTCTTATTATTATTATTAGTAATATTATTTTTATAAAATTTGTTGTTATTATTATTATTATTTTAATGTTTTTTAAAATGATCCCATCACAAATATGTACGTGGGAGGACCCCATCGTAAAAGGTTTTTTAAATAACACTGGTAAACTAATTGTGATGCAGTTTTCAGCAACATTTCATTTGCGATGGGATCCTGTCGCAAATAAACCATCCTAAATAAAAAAAATTCACTAGTGGATCCATGACCACATCTTTATACTCTACTCATCCCACATAATACTTTATTTTTATTTTCTATTGAATTGAAATAAAGCATAGAAGGATAATAAGTTTGTGTTTGGTCTTCATCTTGAAATCATTTGATAGGTTGGGAGCATTAACATAATGACCAACCTAGAAGTTCTAGACAAGGCCTTGATTATTTAGAAACTCCTATAAGTGGATTGAGAAATATGTCTTCTTACACTGTTTAATATTCATGCATGTGGACCTCTTACTATTGTGGTGAGTGCCACTTCTCATAGGAGGAAGAACAAGGTTGAGGACATGCAACATTGTAGTAGTATATAGCTGGACCAGAGTATAGATTGTTTATCCCCCTCAAGTGGATTTCCATAGTTGTTTAACTATGGGAATGTTAGACATTATCTTGTGTTCTATATAGAACCTTGGAAAAAGTGTGAACAATGTGGAAAGATGGGGTGTCTCAAGAAGCTCTTCTCTAGGGATTTGATGCTAATAATTCATATGGATATAGGATGAGCATGATCTATGACCCAAGGATCTATCTGGTGTCTATAGAAAAAGGATTAGAAGATGACTCAAATGAGCCATGTACCTCATGTAAAGGGATTAGGAGCTAAGGCAGGTCGAGTATATACAGTGGATCACACTCTAGGAGATGGTGATGAGGGACCATCTACTATTTAAGGTACTTTCTTGATCACTTCTACATCTTCTACTAGTTTTTTGGATAATGATTATACCCATTCCTTTATATCTATGCAATGTTTTATCAAATTTTAATTATTGGTCAAGTAATATTCTGAGTTTTCTTCCTTGATGCAATATTCCTAACAAAATTGGAATGTCTTCACTGATTCCCAAATTATCGTATAATAATTTTTAGTTATGTATTTCTATGGGATTTCATGATTTTTCAGTTAATGTTATTCAATGTGATTCTTATAAAGTACTAGATGACTAGATTTTGATCCCACAACAACTACTATTATAGACGGGTATCAATTATATTTCCTAAGGGATAGATGTTTATGATGACCAATGAGTCGGAGTTGGGAGTATGTATAGTGGATTTAGACATGATATAATATGGAATGATTATGGTGAATATTGTGGCCTAAGCTATTTTATAAGGATCTGGATTATTTCCATCATTGTTTTTTAGTTGTGTATCCCTATTAAGATGTATTCCCAGATGAATTTAGAAGAATTATCCCTAAAAAGTAGTTGATTTTGAGATTGAACTGTTTCTAGGTGTGAAAACCATTTTGATACCCCCATATCATATGATTCTGAACTAGTTAAAATATATCAAATTAAATCTTGAGGAATTAGAATAGAAGGGTTTTATTAGGCTTAACACATCACCTCGAGGCACTCCTACTTTGTTCACAAAAAAGGAAGATGTTTGTCTTAGACTATACAGTGATTACCAGAATATAAGTTAGGTGAATGTGAAGAATATGCACCCTTATCCCATGATTTATATTATTATTGATCATTTATGGGGATCCTAGTGGTTCTCCAAGATTGACCAATAATTAGGCTATCACTAATTTCATTTTAGATTGGAGTATGTTCTAAAGATTGATGTTAGGAGTAGGTATGATCTATAAGAGTACTTAGTGATACTTTTTTCATTGAAAAATCACCGATAGTGTTCATGGATTTTATGAACAAGACACAATATCGAAATCTTGATTCATTCAATATGGTAGTCATTAATGGCATCTTCACTTAGTCATTGGACCCAGAGTATTATACAAGCTATTTTTCAATAGTCTTAAGTACACTTTGATTACATCATCTTTACTCCAAGATGTCAATGTATTAGTTTTACATTCAAAAGGTTTAATTATTGGGCCATGTGGGTTTTGAGACTAGTATATCTATGGATGCATAGAAAGTTAAGGTAATGATGTCTTGAACACGTCCTCAAAACCTATTTAAGAACAACAGATTTATGGGTTTAGTGAGGATAAATTAACATTTTATCTTGGTCTTATCCCACTTATCAGGCCCCATGACTATGTTAATGAAGAATGGGGTCAATTTTTAATGGTCATAATGGTGTGAGTATGTTTTCCTTGAGATGAATAAGAGGTTGAATACAGCTCTAATGTTGATTATTTTTAAGATTGAGATCAGATATGTCGTATGTTGCGATGCTTCATGAGATGTTTTGGGGTTTGTAGTGATTCAGAGGGAGTAGGTAATAGCTTATGGGTCATGTCATATGGTAATCCATGAGTAGAACTATCTTACCCATGACCTGGAGCTGGCATCCATGGTCATTGGTTTGAATTATTGGTGACATTATCACTTTGATTAGAGGTTTTTTGTTCTACATGTACCATAAGAGCCTCCATTATATTTTATCTTAGTGGGATCTTAATAGGAGATATATAAAATGGATAAAGTAATTATAGACAACCAACATTCAGATTTCCTATTCACTAGGTAAAGGTAATGTTGTTGTAGAGCTCTTAGCTATAAGATACCTATAGCTCAGGAGCTTGGGGAATGGCCTTCAGAGGAACAATAACACATAATAAGAAGGTGGGATGATTAAAGGATGGATGGTTTAGGAGAACAAGGATATATGACATGTTCCACATTATAAATCATGTATTTCTTATTATATCAGATTGAGGCTACTCATTAATCTAACCTAGAGTGTATTGTGACGTGGGAACAACTAGAAGGTAGTGACTCGATACCTGAGTGGTAATTAGTTTAAGATGATATAATCCTAGTACATGGTATAGTTCTAGTCCCTTATTTAATCAGGTAATGGTTTATGAGAGACCTCAACACTTCTAAGTCAATTGTACATTATTGAGTGAATAATATGTACCATTACTTTAAGAAATAGTTTTAGTGGTCAGGAATGAATAGGTACATTGCTGGATTCATTTTCGAGGTCCTTACCTGCCATAGGGTAAAGCCCAAGAACCATTTTCCCGGTAGTTTTCTCTCACTACTTCCTATCCCCATATATATTTGGGATGATTTCACAATGGACTTTGTGATTAGGTTACCTAGGACCTGGAGGATCTGTGAATCACTTTGGGTAATTTTTGATCGACTAGAAAAGTATTATCATTTCGTATTAACCCACGAGACTCACTAAATAGATGAGAAATTAATGATATTTTTTCATGATATTATTTTCTTTCATAGAGTACCACTGAAAATATTATCTAAAATATGTGCATGTTTTGTATCATAGTTTTAGAAAGGCTTACAGAAATCCTTATGGACTCAGTTGAGATTGACCATAATTTACTATCCCTAGCTAGATGGAAAGTCAAAGTGGATGATTCATATATTGAAGGACATGCTTTAGGATTACATCCTAGACTTCAGTGGATCGTGGGATGATCAATTATACTTGGTTATGTTTTGATAAAATAATAGTTATTATTATTTTATTCATGTGGAACCTTATGAAGATCTATATAGTAAGCCATTTCATTCACCATTTTATTAGAATGATGAAAGTGGGGAAAGAGTTGTGGGGCCCATTATGGTATAAAAGGCTTTCAAGAGAGTTCATCTAATTCAAAATAGGTAGATCAAAATGAAAAAATGGTATAGATCCTATACTATCTATTGGATGATACCATTGGATTTTTTTATAGATGACTAAGAATTTATGAGAGTGACTCCTCAGTGAGGCCACTGACAATTGAGGAAACACGGGTAGCTAGCGACACATTATATTGGACCCTCCAAGATCACTGAGCTGTTTTGGAAAATGTAATACCATATTAATATTACATCATGATATCTAGGTATAAATTATTTTTCTTTGTGCCTCAACTCTACAGGTCCATGTCGGATCCCACACATGTCATCGACTGTAATGATGTTCAGTCGGACCCTGACGCCTCATACACAAAACACCCAGTGTGTATTATAGATGGAAGAAAAAAGGTGTTGTGGGGGAATATGGTACCAATTCTTCGGATCCTATAGAACTATAGAAACATCAAATAGGAGACTTGAGAGTGGGGGGGGGGATTTGTTCAGGATTAATGTCCCGAGTAGTTTGATTAGGATTACTAGATATTCTTATCAAGGATGAAATATATTTAGAGAGAGAGATTGTATTGGAATTAGATTTTTAGGAGGGCTATGATTTGATTTCAATCATTAATCTTAGTTTTTGGAACTAATAATTTATTTAATTGAGTTTTTGGTGGGTTTTAGATATTTTTTAGTCCATTTTGGGGGAGTACGGTTTGAGATTAGTTTTTTAAAACCCTTTTGATTGTCTAGGAAATTGTGCACCATGTGGTTGTATCTGAATGGGTCGAACATGGTTTGAAAAACCATGTGACACCCCCTAAAAAACCAGGAAACTCCCTTAAGTTCCAAAAATATAGTTGGCGCATGGTTTGATAAAACGTTCAACCAAACCATGCAGGTTTCTAATAGAGGAAAAATCCCTCGCATGGTTAGCACACTATTTTCCAAACTGTGCACCTAAACCATGTGTGTGTGAATTTAATGTTCCAAAAATATTCCTTAATGAAAACTTATGATCCATTTTCATAGGTTATTATTTATATTGGAATCCATATCTATTATTGAGACTCCTATAGCCTACCTTGATGAAATCCTCCCATCTAAACATTGATTCCAATGGACCTAAGAGAGTTGATAACTACCAATTAGGGAATGTGATGCTAGAACCTATGTTCTTATGATTTATCTCTAGATATAAACAAAGTCCCTCTTCCTTATTGAGTGATGTGAAAGGATATATGATTGATCTATGAATTATATGTATATCCAATGAGGTTTTCTTCCTTCCTCCATAGACCAATAATGTATTTACCAAATTTAATGTGTTTCCTGATCAGATTAGGATCTACCATCGACTATGGGAATCTTACCGGTATATGGTTAAGGTTATTCTTCCAAACCTATTCATTTTGGTAGATTGATGGTAGAACCTTAATACATTGGAAATATATTTTTTATCTTTCATGATATAATGTGCATTTAATGATCTTGTGGTAGGAAGTACCTTACTATTTAAGGTCCTTGTATACTATTGTTTCCTTGATTTCATATTATGATGGAATATATTGTGGACCATGATTGATGATGATTTATTGTGGGTGTAGGTGTGTATCTAGTGAGACCCATATATTATGTTTAATTTCATGATTATTTCATTTGTATCTTGTTACCATGCATGATATTTGTCACATGTTGTTATATGTTACTATATTCTCATGATGATGCGTTTTGATTTTTATTATCATTATCTATCCATTCATTTTTATTTTACCATAATGTTGATGTATTTAATTAGTATTTATAGTAGATGTACCATCATGATATGATTTACCCTTAGAGGGGGAGTGAACATGATATGAAGTGATGGTGATGGTGAACCCATACATATGGTAGGAACGTGATAGCCTTGTGGCCTAACCTGACACATGATTCTTTATGGATACTGAGTGACATGATAAGAATCAATGACTTGTGGGTTACAGGTAGCATGCTCAATCAATACATTTAGGATGATATGTAACATTTTTCACTATCCTTGGGCCTTGTACTTGATAAACATAGGTATATTTTGATTATCTTTTTAGTACAGAGCCTAAGTAGGTATGACTGGGGCTTGTGGTTTCTTGGTTAGCACATAAATTTTCATCACTTGATTTATATGCTCATTGTAAAATTTATTTTATCATGGAATACACCTATTATACATGTAAAAATTTGGTAAGGATACATTAGTGGTTTTCTACTATGTTTTATTACTCAAACCTCATATGGGTATCTCTCGGTATGTACAGACTTCATGTATATTGATTTAGGAAAGGGAAACAAGCCCATGGGAGATAGACGAGCAGTGAAGCATGGATCTAGTTGTAGTGCTATGATTTAATCTAAAGGATTATACAACATTTTAATATTTATTTACTTACACACTATATAATCTAGTTTTCATTTACATTTTGGTAGGCCAGTTTATTTATAGTGTGACATGTGTACAATACGTTATTACATTATGATTCATTATCTTCAGTCTTGATTACTCTATGTTTTTTAATATTTATTTTATATTTTTGGTGTATGTTTATGATATAAAGGGTATAATATCCCCATTGATGGTTTTTAGACCCATTTATCTAGTTGGTGGCATCTTTCATATTTGGAATTGACATGATTTCATTTTTCTTTCTGTTTTGGACCTGATGGTTCGGGTTGTGGCATTACATCATTGTTTTCATTAAAAAAATTATTTATCCATTTTTAGTTAGGAAAATTTTATTGTTACTCACCCATGAGGAGTATGATATTTTTTAAATTTTTTTATATCCTAAAAGTCTTTATAATTAATTTTTACAACTTCCAAGACGGTTGAGTTGATCATCTTTTGGGATTGTCTCACATTTTTGGAATCGATTTCAACAAAAATCCTATACATTAAGGTGTTATGGATTATTACTAAATTATATAAAATTTCCATCCCATTGAACATATTTTTCATTTTAAAATTTATAAAATTTTGGCCTCTTTATTGGGTTTTAGATTAATTAAAATCATTATTGGTACTTTCTCATTTTCCTTTAAATAAGAATATTTTACGTTGGATGGAAGCAACTTCAATTTTAGTTTAAGGGATTTTATATGGATGTTTTCAAATCAGTATTATCTATGAATTAATTCTAAAAATTTAAATTATAATTTTCAATTAATGTTTTGATAAAATCACAAAAATAACATTCATCAACATCTTCAAACTATTCAACATATAAAATAGATTCTAGATTAAGATTATTTTAAAAAAAATATTTATTAAAAAAATTGAGTATTTCTAAACTTCTACTAATATAATTATATCCTCAAAAAAATTCAATTTATTCTTTGGAAAAAAAGTTAAAATCAAAATGGTTGAATATAAACATATATTTCTCTTCTTAGGGATATTTAACTGAATATAAAATGTCAATGTCAACTACATAATCAGTAAAAGTAATTGATCATATCCCTTTGTTAACATTTATTATTATTTTGGAAGTCATTAGAAATGTACTTCCTAAGATAATAGGGGAATAAAATTTACCTCTTTCTTCCTCCATGTTCAGAATATATAAATTAGATGGAAATATATATCCTTTCACACTTACTAGAATATCCTCAAGAACACTGACAGGAATGGTAGTGGTTCAGTTAACAAGTTTTACAACCACTTATGTGGGTCTAATATCTAACTTATGTAGAAAATAGTAATAAGATTAAGGAATTACAATAATCAATTATACTAAATCATATAGTGTATTGGAAAATTATGTTATCTCATAGTGTAATGGATAGTGAAGGTACACGGATCTTTGAATTTCCATAGTATTTTTGGTAATAAGAGAAGATTAAATTCTACCAAAATTTACCTCTTTATTTTCTTCAAATGATCACATATTTGTTCACATGTTTTTGATAAATTTTATAGATGTTGTTTTTTTGTATGGATTCCAGCAAGGGGATTTTGATCTCCACTATTTTGAATATTGCCATGATCTCTCGTAATAATAACTCTTCACTAATTTTATTAGGTGGTTTTAATATATAAGGGAAGTGAGGTTTGGGTTGATATTGGTATTTTATATCACCGTTTCCCTTTAATTCTTTAATTGGGGTTTCTCCACCGATATTTATTCTTTTGGATCTTTTTTAGGTTGATATTATTCAATTTCTATGGGTTTTCCCCCAACAAATAATGCTTGAGATGGGGGTTATTAATTATTTCTCATCTCCTTTATAGTCCTTAGTTAAATGGAACTAACATTTCATTTGGGGTTAGGAATTTATTAAGAATGAATTGTACCTGAACCTTTGTTTTTAAATTCATTGAAGGAATATGGAATTTGTAGGAATTTTCCTTTTAACTCCTTCAACTCAAAATCAAGGGTTTTATTGGTTTTGAAAATCTATTTCACCAATCCACCTATTGAAGTTTCTTGATATTTATTTGGTTAATATATTATAAAATTTTGAAATAAATCACTCTAAAAGGATAGTGGTTAGAATTTTTTTCAAAAACCTTTTGGAAGGGTGGTATTTTCTATTGTTGGTTCCTAGATAAATATTGAAAATTATAATATTCTTAAAATCATGATTATATGTTGGTTGATTATAGTTCTTCCATTGTAAAATGTAATAAAAATTTTTAGTTCCTTGAACTTGTAGGCTTCTATTATTGTAGTAGTAGAAGGAATGACACTGCTAGAAGATATAATGGTTGTTGAAGGAAATATTTCATGCACATTGTTAAATGCTTACTATTCCACAATGGAGGTTTGATCGTCAATTTGTTATAGGAATAAAGGAGGGTTATAAATTTTTATCTCATTTACTTCACTTATTGTTCTACTTATACAAAATTATTGGGAGTTTTGAGAAATTCCCTCTTTTGGTTCTCAGACGTCATTAGGGGATTTTTCTATAAGTGATCCTCTAGAGGAAGCAACCATAATATTTTTGTCATTTTCCATCAATCCTTGGTAAAATAATACCATGAAATTATAGATATTTACATGGCTGGTGTGATTAATATGTTTCCAATCACTTGAATCATTCTTATAACTCATAAAGTCTTTCTCCAATTATTTTTTCACTTTATATATTTCTTTAATTATTTGGGAAATCCTTGAGATAGGGAAGTATTTATAAAGAAAATATATCTAAAGATCATAATATGAGGTTAAGTATCTAGTATTATGGTTATAGATCCATTCCATAACAAATCATTCAAGATTGGAGGAGAATTTATTTTATCTAATTTGAACCTCAATGAATCCTCTAGGTTTGAAACCATTGCATATTTCTAAAAATTACTCAAATTTCTTTTTGGGGGTATTCTAAGACATATCATGAAATTTAGGTAGTAACCCAACCATTACAGTTATAATTTTAGAATATTATTGATTATTTGGTTTTTGATAGTGAAAAAATTACTGAAATTGGATGAATATAACTCTATTAATGCACTATTTAATTGTAAAAGATTATCTTCCTTATTTTAACAACCTATAATGACCCTAATGTAATTATTAAATTAGTTAATAGAGTTAGTTAATATAATTATTAAAAAATCATCCCCAAATTATTTAGATATTCTTAAATTCCAAATTCTTTATAGCATAGTTCATTCAACCTCAGTATCAAAAACATTAAGGTGAGATAAACTGGATTTAGGAATTTTCTGAAATCATTCTAAACAAAATAAAACATAACAATTTCCTCCCTAATAATGGTTCCAAGTTTATGAGAGTCATATCACTAGGCCCTAAATATACAATATTTCAAACCTAAATTAAATGTAGTAGTAGTGCAATTGGGTTTTCTCTAGAGGGAAGTATTTTGAGTGGGTTATTCTATTGTTTAATGGGGGTTTGTGTGTGGAAATAGAAATCATACTAGTTTTGTTTTAAATTTAGTTTTCAAGAAAGTATCCTAACCTTTTCAATCTACTCACATTATTATTAAATCATGATTTTGTTATCATAATCTGAAATTATCTCTCTAATTAAGTGTAAACTTACTTGATTACCTTCACTAGGAAGTTTTGGTTTAATTAGAGGGATGATATAATCACTATAACATCTAATATCACATTACCTAATAATTATAAATATCTAACCACCCTTAGATTATATTACCACTAAAGATCATATGTAGTGGAGGAAACCAATGTGACATGTGTTTGAAATCTAGTGAAAGAGGGAATATAAATTCAAAATGCATAAATTTTTGAAAATGTATAAATATTATTATACTTAAAATAAATCTAAAGGGAATAACATTAGGTATATTCAATTAAAATGTTTAATTAATTAAAAATATAAAATTTAGATATATTTGGATAAACCAATAATATCTTAGTGTTCGATGAATAGAAAATTGCAATAATTATAAATAAAAAAAGAAAATGTAGCCCCTCTAGTTGATCATTTAATCACAAATGCAACCCCCTCTTTGGTGAATAATTCCCCATTTTATAGAGGATCAATCAGTGATAATAAATTATTATCAATTACATTATAACATTTAATTAATGGTATTCATGTGTACAGGACAAGTGTTGAGGATTATTTAAATGATTACATCTCATGAATCTTCTAAACTTCAATCCCTTCTCCCACAATCATGTTACATACTAAATATAGAAGAATCAGAGCAAATGTTATTCATTGTATCATTGATAAAGATAAAATAAAGTCTTTTCATAGCACGATCACGTGAAGATAAGTCATATTGTCTCACATGATAGGTGTCATGGATATTGAGTTCTTGGGATTTAGTGAAATAAACATGGGCCTATGATGGAGGACTTTAGTAATGGGCTTGCTCATCAGTGCACTTGGGATTGAGAATACAAAGATAACCTTTTTTGGTATTTGATCTAAATAAAATAAATTGTTTTAATCAAAATGTATTAATTTAAATGGTTGCGTGATTTTTGATGTGGCATCTTGAGGCTCAGCTTCAAGTCCCAGGTCAATTTCTCAAAACCTGCCTTTAATATGACATAGGTTGATTTTTTTTACAAAGTAATAAAGCCTTATAATGGATCCAAGTGTTTATGTTCATCCTTAAATCATTATGTTCAAAGGTTTTCAATAGATAAAATGTCTTATTAACTTCCTCATAAATATTTATGATGGCTATCTAAGCTTTAAAATTCTCCAACTAGGGAATACTTACACATGAAGGTGAAGCCTTATGATAAGATCCAAGGTTTAAATTTGGATCCTTTTCTGTATTTCATCTCTGCAATAAATAAAAAAAACTAAATATAATCTTATTCTAGGATAAAATAAAATTAAATAAAACACTTTAAAATCTATATTTGATCCATTTAATAATTTAATTCTGGATTCTGAAAAAGTAAAAAAAACATAATTATCCAAGTTTTAAAATGGTTTTAGAAGAAATTAATAGTTAATTATAGATACAGAGATGGAAAATTTAACCTATAAAAACCATATCCTAAAGAGTTTGGATTATTTTATAATGGTTTGTGATGTTTTTTGGGGTTTTAGTTTAAATGATATATTTTTAAATATACACTAAAAATGAGATGAATCATGTTTTTTCATTCATCTATATCCTAATACCTAATATGAATTTGATGCATATCGTAGAAAATTACATAATGATATCATCAATGGAATATGGTTCTTGTATCATATTTTATGATTTCCTTAGTGATATATGTTATTAGGTGCAAAACTACATCTACATCTTCTAAATGGTTTTCCTCTAGTTATAATTGATTGATATGGATTATTAATGGATTTTAAAATGATATTTTATCATTCAATTTTTAACCAATCATATATATATGTATACAAATGAATGTATGTTATTTAATTTAAGGTGACAACTATACATTGGTGGCCAATGGTCAACCTATTTCATTGATTAAGGGATCACTATAATATGGAATGTACCATCCCATTTTTGGGGTGGTTGTAACTATCTGACAAGATAAATATAAATCTCTTTATTTTTTATCCTATTCTATATTTACCATTAAGGGGAAGGTGATAACACTCCTTTGGAGTTTTAGGATTCTCTCATAGTGTATAAGGATTTTAGTGGATGATGTACTACATGTGGAGGTGAGAGTATTTTGGATATCACAAAATGATATACATCAAATATAATATACCAATATGGATATTTTTTATTGAAAGTATGCATATTTATATTATGTTCTTCATTTAAATGTTGATTTTATAATGATAGATCTGGGTTAAACCCCTATGGGTTTAGAGTGGATTTTTGAAAATATGATTTTTAATATGTGATCATGGATTTTTTTGGTAATTAATGGGAAGATAGTCATGGATTTATTTAAACCATAATATCAAAATTAAAGGTATATTTTTATAGGTTATTCCTAAGTTCTTGGAATAGAATGAATTGAGAACATCCCCAAAACTAGGACATTCTTGGCTATCCAATCCAAGGAATCACTTAACCATGCATTGATAGAGAGTGATCAACCAAGGACTAGATGATACATGTAGGAACCAGGGTGGATATAATAGGAGAGTTAGAGAACTCATGGGAGTTTATAAGTTAGTGTGAACATGATAATAGGTTTTTTCTTGAGATTAATTGTTTTCACAGTAGGATGGTAGTGTGGAGGAGGCTAGGAGAAGAACCGATTACTCAAAACTAGAGAGTTTAATAAGCGAAGATGTTTAATAAAAACCAAACTAAAAATAGGTGGTCTGATGTAGGATTTGGGAGATATGAGAACTATTCACCATTTTATAAAACATATACTTATAACAATAACCATATGATCTAACTCACTTCTCTATTATATATTATTAAAAGTTTTTCCTTAAAACTCAAAAGAATACACAACATCTCGATATGCTACAGAAAGAATCATCTCTACATAGTTCCCTAAAGAATGATATGAACATGTAGTAGATTCAAGTTTACATTGCAGAAGGTTTGGATTTAATAGAGTTTTGAAATTCATGGATCTCTGACCCTAAAGGGTGATACACCATAGTATATGATATTTCACCACAATAAAATAAGGAAGTGAAGGATACAAAATCATAGAACATTCCATGATGTAGTTCTTGTGAAACTGAGATATAAAGAGTCTACACACATTTTTGAAATATGGGTTACATCTTATAAGATGATTTAAAATGAGATGTAATATGGTGATGCATTTTAGATCTAACATCTATTCCTCAAGGTTAATTAGAGATTATTTCATGAATTTTTTCTTTTGAGAGGTGTCAAAATCATAGTGAAATAGCTACAACATAGAACTATTTTTGATTTGGTGACTTGGAGGAAACTAAAATATGAAAATATAGGCTACACTGTATAATTTGATGTTTTATTTCATCCAAACTGTTAGAGATTTGATCATGGAACATTAACATGGATGATCCTTTTAAAATATATAATTATATCATATAAGATATATTTCACCAAAATAATTTATTAGTTTCACCATGAAGTAACTCAAGAAAGAAAAACAATATTAGAATCCTAAAAGTCACTGCACCATGTATGTAATAGAAACCACATAGTGGATATGTGTGATTATAAGAGAATATTTCATAAGAAAATTAATTATTAGTAAATACATTTGTCAAGTTTATTTTGTGGTTGTTATTAAAAAGAGGTTCAATCACAAAAAATTGAGGTTTTATGATCGTGGTTCATGAAGCATTAAAAAATGAATAATAAAATCATGGTGCACTCAAGATGGGGATCATAATTCTGTGCATATATGGTATTACATATTTATTAATATGGAATTCATGGAAGTTGATGGGGAATTTATTAAGGGAAACCATCAAGTGAAATCATATTTTTCACATATGGTAATATCTAACCGGGGATGCATGGATAATTTAAGACTCTTAAATTAATAGTTACATGAAACGATGGAATTGAGGAGTACAAATTGACTAGAATTATATAGAAAAATAGAATAGATATTTTTCATCAGGTTATATGGAAAATTAAGGAGAGACTCCAAACCATTAGATATTTTTATACAAAAAAAATAGATTTAAATGGAGTTTGGTGAGGAAATATTTATGGTATTTATTCATTCCAAATTATATAAGGAGATTTACAAAAAAAGAATATTTTTTCTCTATAAAAAAGTGAAATGAAAGGGAGATAAGAGTTTCTACATCCATAAAAGTGAAACCTTTCCATGTTATTATAGAAATATATAGGAATTATATAATTGTTTTAGAGATAAGAAGAAATAGAATTTCATGAAGATCATAGAAAATGAGAAGAACATTCCATGAATTTTCATGGAGGGGATGTGATGATCAATGTGATGTTCATAGAAAAATCATGAATAAGAAAATGAAATCAAAGTCTCCCATGTTACATCTAACGCATCTACAAAAACAAGGTGATAATATTCTTGTCTTGTAATCCATTTTTGGTTTCCCCCCGAAATTAGTGATTATAAGTGAGAATTTAAAGGGTAGTGATCCCAGTGAGATAATGAATCTACTGTGAACCATTTTAAGGTAGTGATCCTTGGAAAGAGTGAACTATCCTAAAGAAACAGGCAGTGACATTAGTGGTTTTAATTCATTGGCACAATATTGGTAGCATTATCTATAGACAAACACATTCGAGTAAACCATGTAATAATCCATGGATCCCTATTATTGTTTTACTTTACTTCCCATGAATCATCATCATATATGTTTATAAAAGTAAATAATATGGAAAATTTATATATAAAGGTTGATCAAATAATTGGATAAAAAACTAGATAAAAATGAGTGACCCTTATAATTAAGAGGTTGACATCCACTAAGGAGGGAAGAAATTTGAAAAGTAACCTTACCCTAATTACCCTCTATTAGTGTATCTAAGACCCTATATGACCAAACAATTGGTATTAAAGGGAATTATTAATTATTGTGTTATTAATGAATTTTTTCATCTTATTATTGAAGTTGAAGTTTTAGTTTTCCCTTGTATTAGAGCGTTCCATGGAAAAAGGAATAAATTTCAAGAAGAATTACTAGTTGGGTGGAATACCTATTTTTAGAAATATAGATATTTAATTGAATGATTCCAACAACCTAGAGAAGAGAGTTATTGAATATTGATATTGTGAATCCATTTATTCATTCAAGGAGAAGATTTTAAACTCAAAAGAGGTTAAAAATTTGAAAGATAAGAACAATTATCTTGGTACACACCTTTCAAAGTTGGTCGATGGAAATAAAAGGATTTGAAATTCCAAGGTTTGTCTTAATGATTAATTTTCCTCAAAAGAATTTTAAAATGAATGAGAAATGGGATTTTTTTTGAATAAATATTTCATGAAATCCGAAAAAATGGCTACAAAGAAGGAATTAAAGGTATGTGATTTTTCACAAAGAACATAATTTGAATAATGAAAATGCTATTTGAGAGATTACAACTCAGAGTTACAAATTTATCTCATAAAATGAAAGAATAAGATGGAAATATAAATGAACCTAAGGATAGGATGAACACATCAAAAGAGAAGGTGAAAATCACTCTAAAGGCTATCTCAACTTGTACAACTAGAAATATAAATCCAAATTTGAAATTTAGAAGTAAAGTTCCATTGCATGAAAAAATATAATAGGTAATACCCAAAATATAGAGGCACTAAAGTGCTTCAATTATAGAAGTTTTGGGAACCTCCTGATGTTTTAAGGCTAACAAGACCAAATATTTTAGAAAAAAATTATTGTTTCAACATATCAATCAAGGATAGACCAAGTGAGGTATGATTATTACAGTAAACTATTTATTTGTTTTAAAAATAGTCACATGTAAAGGTATTGAAATTAAATTAATACATGGTAGGATAAAGAATCCATTTAGAGACACTATACTCTTATGAATTACAAGTAGAATGATTAAAATATAAAATTACAATTAATATATGAAATAGGTTTAATGCTTTATATGATGAGGAAAAACCCAAATAAAGGGTGTATTACGAACTAGGATTTTGTTACTCACAATAACTATCTTATAAGAAGAAAATAAAAATATTGAAGAAAAATAAATAGGTTGTTCCAATTATGAATAATATTTAAGTTAATGTGATTTTTACTCCACTAAAAAACTTATTCAAATATTTTAATTTTTGTTGTTAAGGAGGAGGGTTTTTAAATTAGTTATACATAATACCATAACAAGGAAATGAAGAAGATTAAATAGAGATGAAATATGAAGGTTATATCCACTACCTATGTAACTCAATCAGGTACTTGTTCAAATTTGGTTTATTCCATAATTGTGGTAAATACCAATCCAAGTAATTATATACATTCCATTATCAATTAAGTGAACTATGAAAGCGGTATCCTGAAAGGGAGATCTTTTGGCATTAGGATAAGTTATCTGGTTAAATGTATTGTTTAAGAACTTAAAGAGATGATGTAATTACTTTCCCAAAATATTAAATAGGGAAAAAGAATGTATGGAGATATAGGGTTGGTTCATTATGAACACCCACTTTCTTCAGTTTGAGGAAACTTGAGGTACTACCTACCTTGATTCTCAAAATTTTCAATCTTTCTTGGATAGGTGTAGTAGTCAAGGGGAGATAAAATATATCGGGTAAGTGTACACAAAATTAAAATAAATTAAGCTAAAATTTGATATTAAATTTAGTTTGAAATCATATGAAGAAAGTGTCTATCTAAATATTACATTTTCAGTTTCATGTCAAGTTTCAAAATACATGAAAATATATTAGTGAATTTTTAAATATGATAATGAATTGATTGGTTTTCGTGCATAGTATTATTTGATGAAAAATCTAAATTAATCTACATCACTATGAAATTACTATATTGAAATTAGGATTCATAGTTAATTTGGTCAATGAAATAAATCCTCTAAGAGAAGATATTTTTCTTAGGACGTAGTAAGTATGGTATAATTATTGATATTATAACAATTTTTACTAGTATTGAAACATTTCATGTCATTAAATGTAGTTGAAAAAATGGATATACTAAAAAAATTATGTCCCCAAAAATGAAAAAATATTTTGGGAAAAAAATTCTGAAATTAAAGGTGGATTGGATTTGATGTTCTATAGGCTATATCTTTAGTGAAATTTTCCCTCTATAGAAGAAGAAAATATTGGTATCAATGAAAAATATTTGAGATTTCTAATGTTTTTAATCCATTTTTGGAATATTATTTATGATTTTAGGAAATCTCAAGATGTGAAATATCTAGAACATATATATAGACAATATGAGAAAGGTAAAACATTGTAGGGTCAAACTGGATGACATTAAAAAAATATGACACTATATTTTTAATGTTAACAAGTGGAATAACTACTCTTACAAATGATATGTTATTAATTTTTTGATTTAAACTTTATATAATTATTTTTTTAGTATTTTGTGTAATATGATGTTTTGATTAAATATAATGAAAATGATAATATAAATTTATTTTTCATAGTGAGTTATATGGAAAAATTTGTAGGTGATATCAAAGATTTATATTTCCTACATCGATCCATGTCTCTGTATTCTTAGAAAATTTTTTGACATCTCATTTTCTAAGTGGAAATCCATCTCACTAGATAAATTGTGAATGTGATGCAGCTATAGTTGGATAGTTTGTTTCAAATTATTTTATAATTTAAGGATTCTATATTTTAAATTTCTACTGTAAAACCTTGGTATTTAGTATTCAAGATGGATGAAAAAATTCCACTAACATAGGTGGAGATATTTCAAAGCATAAAATGATATTTTTCCCATGAAATTTAAAATTCAAGGGGGTGTATAAGAAGTTATGTTAACCCCTATCCTTTATTTAAAATAGAGGGGCGTTGGAGTTAAATTGGAGTTGAAAATTTTCAACTAAATCTAAGGGTGAGATTTTTGAACCCCAATGAGTTTAGAGTGGATTTATAGAAATATGATTTGTTGAAAATATGTGATATGGTATTTGTTGAAAAATTAAATATAGGATAGTTATGGATTCATTAAACCCATAATATTTAATTTGGATAAATATTTATTGGGGGGTTTCCTCACTTTTTTGAAATGGAATTAAATAAGGAATTTCCAAAAATCTAACCCATCAATGGCCATACAAGCTAAGGAATCACCCAACAATGAATTTTAAAGGAGACATAAACCCATTACCAACTACAACATGTATGCACTTGGGTGGAAAGAATATGTGAGGAATATCATGAATGAACATACACATGTGAGCATGCACATGGTCATAGAAGTGTTCATGGGAGCAGTGATCCACATCATAGGTAATCATCACAAATCGGGCTAAGAGAAGACATCGTTACTCAAAAATGGTGAGTCTAAGAAGAGAAGAAGTTTATTAAGTGTTGAACTAACAAGTAAAAGTTGGATATGGGACTCTAGAGATACCTAAATTTTTCTACCCACTCTAAAAAAATATACTTATAACCACAACCATCCGATCATCCTCACTCCATCATTGTATCTATCCTGTGGATCATCTTCAACCACCCAAGAATACACGATATCCCAATATGATGATCAAAGAATCATTTAACCATAGTTCAATGGAATATTGGATGACCATGCCACATATTCAATCTTTCATCATGGAAGGTCCAAATTTAACAAAGGTAATGAATTTGAGGATCTCTAACCCTATAGGGATCGACACCATAGTATATAAAATTTCCCTATAGTAAACCATATTTGTGAGAAATAAGACCTGGTTGATCATAACATGATGTTGTTTTAGTGAGGTTGAGATGTATATAGATTACAAGCAATGTAGAAACACAACATTCACCATAGACGATAATTTAAAATGAGAAATAACAGGATGATTCATTATGGAGATAACACCATACTGCAAGAGTAAGTGGACCTTATTTTTAGTGTTTTACTATTTTATAGGTGGCCACCTCATAAGGGAATAACTATGATGTAGAATTATTTTTGATCTAGTGAATTGGAGGACACTACAATGTAGACATATAGGTTACACCACATGACTACATGCTTTATGTCATCCATGCTATAATATTTTTGACCACAAAACAAGAACATGGATGAATATTTTTAAAATAGGAGCCATATCAAAGAATATATAATACCCTAAAAGTATTTTTTAGCTACACTATGACAAAACATTAAAAATTTAAAAATTAGAAACCTGGAATTCACTACACTGTGGAATTAAGGGATATTCTATTGTGGCCATGCGTGATTGCAAGACCATATATTTTGATACTCTTAACTATCATCAAATGAATTGATCATGTGTAGTGTCCTAGTTATACTTAAATTGACGGTAAAACAAACTAAATGTAGGATTTATTATTGGGGGTCATAATGAATAAAAAACTAAAGACCACAATCATGGTACATTCAAGAAGGGTATCATTATATTGTACATATATGATTTTTCATATTTATAATATGGAATTCATGGAAGTATATGGAGAATTTTTTGAGGGTAGTTATGATGGGTATTAATATCATTTACATATGATAATATCAAACTAGATATATGAGAATAATTTAATAATATTAAATTGAAATTTACATAAGTAGATGAAATATAGAAACATAATTAAACCAGTATTCTGGAGAAAAAAGGAAGATAGAGCTTTCATTTGGTTATATGCAAAAGAAAAGAGGGACTATACACCATTAGATGTATCTATAGAATATTAATAGAGTGAAAGGGTGTTTTTACCTGTAATATTTATGTTATTTCTTTATTACAAAATTATAACAAGATTCATATAATAATAATATTTTTTACACTGCAGCAAAGTGATGTGAAAGGAATAGAATAGTTTCTATATCCAAAAAAGTGAATACCTTCTAGTTCTATACTATAATGAGATAGGAATTCTTAATATGTTATGTAATGAAGAATACCTGAAATATCCTGATGATATTACAAGAGAGGAATAAGATTCCAAGGGATTTTATAGGGATAAAGTGTTGCTCAATATGATGTTCAAAATAGACTTTTGTAGAATTAAAATGACATTAAAAGGTAGCCATATTACATTTGGTACATCTAAAACACAAGGTGATATTATACATGGATGGTTATATATTTTTCCCTTTTTAAGGAAGGACCATAAGAGGGAAGTGTGAGGGAAATGATCCTAGGGATATAGTGCATCTAAATCAAACCATTATAAGGTAGTGATCTCTGGTAAGAGTGACCTATCCTAAAACAAAAAGCAGTGAACATAGTAATTTTGGTTCACTAGAAAAATGTTGGCAGTATACTACTTACACTACCCCAGTATAGCGAACAAAGTAAAAACCCATGTGTCCTTGTACTTTTTATTATTTACTTTATATGAATCATAATATTATAATTTGATAAAATATTATCATAATTAATATTTATATATAATTTCTGGTCAAATAATTGGATCGATACAAACACTTTAAAAAAAGGAGTAACCCTTATAATTAATAGTTCAAGATCCACTAGGGAAGGATGAACATTGAGAAGTAGACATTCCCGGATTTACCCCACTCTATGGGTATCTAATACCATCTTAGACACAAAAATAATAAATTTAGATATGTTTCTTCTTTTATTATTATGATGTGATGTTCCTACAAAACCCATCTAGTTAGACATTACATTCTCATGGAGTTAATTGTTGGTTTTCATGGGTTTTTACCATATAAGATTCTTTTTTTATTTTGGAAATTACTTTTGTGTTTGTAATTTCATGCCTTATGGGATATTAATTTTTTATAAGGAGTTGAATTTTTGTTTTTTTATATTCCTTGGATTATGATTTCAATACTTCTCATGTATTTATAACCCTAGTGACAATTTAAAAATTGTGTTTTATTGGATGATGTTTTGAGGTTCACCCACACCTTCACTACTGAAGCAAGAGTGGTTCTAATGGGTGAGGGTCATGGATGTTTTTTATTAGATATATTATTGATATTTAATATGAATATTATCATTAGGAATCAGTGAGGAATATATGTGTTTGGTAGGGAAAAAATACCAACCAAACTTATCATGTGATATAGAAAGGGGTACTGTATTGTAAATAGCTGTATATCCCCCCTTTGATTTGATATAATGACCCTAATTATATTAGATTTTTTTGTAAAATATGTTACAGTTAATAGGGTAGATTCCAAGGTGTGGTACTTGCACCACTATTTTTTAATCATATGTTTGAATTGTGGAAATTATCTGGAAATAAAATGAAATAAAATATATGATATTAATTGAAATTATATGTTTATAGGATTAGTATATTCCCTATATTTATTATGTATCAATGAATGGTGTAAATAATTTATATTTTTTTTAGGTTGGTGTGGTGAAATAAAATTCTTTGATTGACCATGGGAGGGTTTCCCAAATAGAGTAGGACGAGTCTTGGAGGAAGACATTTCATGAGTTCTAGAATAAAAAATTATAAAACTATAAGGGGAAAATATCCAATCAAGAGACAAAGAATTAGTTGTAAGTTCTCTAGATTTATTTCAGGTTTATCCATGGGAATAATATGTATTGGATTACAATGGTTGTTAGTTAGTTAAGAGAATCTACATTCCATTGGTGTTTTCTGTTTCTTGGTGTGCATGAGAAACCAGAGGTATCATTGGATCATTTTATTAATCCATTCCATGGAAAGTTTCATTATTTAAAATAAAGGTAGATAGGAAATAATATTTTATCTCTCTTTATTTGGGGAGTATGTGTGTATGAGTGCTTGGGGTTTGATCAAGAATCTTCTTTGATATGCCTCAATCTCTTCCCAATTGAGGATGCTAGAGCGTGATATTTTGAAGAGGTGACATGTCATGCTATTTAAATTCAATTCACCCTAATTATTTTATCTATATATCTAGAGGTTATATCTATGGCAAAAGTGATTAAAAATATGAAAATGTAATTTGGGTCATCTCAAAAGATAATTCATTATAATTTCCTAAGGAGAATGAAGGTTCTCATATTATAGGTCATTCATTTTTTTGGTCAGTATGTATTTTGTATAATCTCTCTTTGAATTTCTTTAGATATATTCCTTCTCAATACACTACTGTGAGTTTTATACCAGTTTTCTTTTCCTTTGGGGGTCATGACTATCAACGGTTTCAGTGGTACACAATTATCAATATCCAGCACAACTTATGTGGTCATATTTTGATGTAGCCTCAATAATTGTTTATTATGAGGTCTTAACAATAGAAAAGAAAATATAATTTTTGTTAGTATAAGGGAGATAATGGAATAATTGGTTAAACTTGTGATATCCCTTATCCACTAGGAAACATGGGAGAAAATGGTCGTTGAGTTAGCTATCAACAAGGTCAACAAGGAAGAGAAGAAGTTCATGGCTAGTTGCATTCCCTGGATATTTGAGTTCCAAGTAGGGAAGAGATCATACAATACATTGTATGAATAGATTTTACATTGATTTAATTTTTCCCCTTAGATATCATCCCTAATTTAGTGATACTAGCTTAGTCAAAGCTATGTGAATTAAGATAGAGGGGTTTCCAATTCCCTTGTGTTGTCTATTCTAGTTGGAGTTTAGTATTTTCGTCTTGATGCTTTTTGATGTTTTTATATGATGATGGGGAAACATCAATCAATGGGGATTTATTTTTACATTAGATATAACCATATGATTTAATTCTTGTTACAGTTTGGTTTTACTCTTTACATGTATATATCAATTGTTTATATAATAGAGTTTCACTATTTTATGTAGAAGGATATTGTGTGGTGTTTGTAAACAATTATAATCACTAGATTGGTGATAGGAATTCAAAAACTATTTTATCTTAGCTTTTAGAGTTTTTATCAAGTTTAGTGAAATTTTAGGAGACCATATTCCCGAGAGTTATTGGGAAGTTTTTGAATGTCTTTCCCAAGGATGTTGTGACACTGCCCTCTACACATGTGATCAAGTTTTGGATAAATTTTCAACCCATTGGATCTTTGATTATGATATATTATTATTTCATTAAACCATATAATTGTTAAGATTTTAGGATTAAAATTTATGATCTAAATAATAAGGGTTTCTTCAAGTCTATTGTGTCACCCTGTGGTGCTCCAATTTTATTCCCCAAGAAGTAGGATGATAGTATGGATTTTATCATAAACTAACATCAATTGAACTAGGTAAAAATGAAGAACCATTACCTCCTTACAAGAATAGATGAATCGTTTTATAATTTTAGGGGTCACATTGGTTTTCAAAGATCAATTTCTTGACCATATATTATCAGAAGTGGGTGAAGGAAGAAGATACCCCAAATACTTATTTCTGGTGTTGTTGTTGGATATTTGATTTCATGGTTTTCCATTTGGTGTCACAAATTTCATACTGTTTTTTCATGGGAATCTTGATCTCGATCATTTGTGAGTTCCTAGATCAGTTCATGGTAGTGTCTATTGACAGCATCCTTGTGTACTCAAAGTCAAAGAAGGATCATGAGAAGCATTTTATGAATATTATACAAGTCCTTCAGCACTATTTGTAACACCCCGAGATTTTATGAAAAATATTCTTTTTAATTTCATTAATGTCTTGTGTTGTACGCTACACCAAAAGGAGCTTGCACAACACGCATCCTTGACTTGCCTTGAATTAAACGCAATCACGACCTTCCTCGATAGCGTGTGTAGTTCGCAATACCGAATTTCACTAAAAAACGATATACTATTAGAATATTATTAAAACTAGCCGTTATGAATAGTAATAACCACTTTTTGAAAATTTGAAAATTTTAGTTTCCAAAATGGACTTCATTTTTGGATTTGGAATATCAAAATTAGCTTAGGGTGAAATTTTGGTACATTTCGGATAACTTTCATTTTCTGATGAATAGTGAAAATTACTAAATTTTAATTAAAAACAACCTTTTTAATCGAAATAATTAATAGTGAAAAATTATTAATTTGAGTGGTTTAAAATTATATTTAGAATATATTTTTACAATTTAATACAATGTTAGTCATTAGATGTAATTCTACATTTAAACCAGAAATAAAAAAATGTCAATCTTTTGATAGTAATTATCTCTTAAGAACACGCTATTTGTTTTGACGGTGGGAATTAATTTTTAAATTAATTAATGCAACTGATATGTTTTTAATTTGTTAAATTAGACATCATTTCTGAGTTCATAATATCAAATATATCTTAGGCCTAATTTTTGGTATTTTTCTGGAAACTTTCATTTTTTGATGAATAGTGAAACCACTATGTGGTAGTTAAGAAAAATGAATTTTTCATAAAACTTAATTTTACCGCTTATGTGAGTGGAATTTGAAAAATCCGAGAGACACGGTTGATGTTATTAAGTAAAATTTGGTTCAATGAGATGAAAATAATTTTTGGTGAAAAGTAACTTTTTACTTTTTTTACCACGGTTAAAAGTAAATAGGGTAATTAAGGATAAAAATGTTATTATTATTACACTAAAACATGTCCTAATTCTATTTTATAAGTTTAATTCGACCAAAAACAACCTTAGGAATAAAATATGATCATTTAGGCCCTCTTGGATTAGATTAGGACATTTATTATTAATTTATTTAAAGAAGGGTTAAAATAGTTAAAATCAAAGTTTAATAAGTAAATCATTTTTAATATAGGGTTATACAGAAGATAAATTAGATTGTAAATATTAATTAGAAATATAATAAGATTTCCTACATAATGATATTTTATTTATAATTTTTAGACATTAAATAAATTAATTTTTTTATGACACAATGATGATGCAGTAATTACCATAATAGTGAAAAATTAGAATAATTGATATTATAAATACCCAAATAAATATAATTTGAGACTTTTTATAAATTACACTAATTTTCTAGGTTAATATGACATGTTAGTATTTATTTAATTAACTTTTTTCTAACTAATCATTCTGTTATGATTTTCACAAAAATTAATTACTAAATAGTTTCAAAATTGACATAAAATAGTTTTTAAAACACATATTATATTAGTAATTATTATTTTTTTCCAAAAAATCTAAGGTTCGGCCAAATTACATAGATAAGGTTATATATATTAATAATAAACAAATTGTGGTTCTTTTTTCTGCTTATAGTATGTTTATTAACTTTATAGTATAAGAACACAAGAAGACACGGTAAAAGTAAAATTATTTTACTTAATGTTAAATCTAAATGATAAGGTTAAAATAGGAATCTAAACTTGTCCAAATTCTATTGTATGAGAGAATTCCGACCCCTCCCCACATTATCTTCGTAATGAATCAATTTGGAGCTATTTAAAACCGAATTTTACTTTGTAATAAAATAATAGTTTTACTTATTCTGAAGGTGCCCCTCTCCTCCCTTATAAAAGTGAACATCCTCCCTCTCCTCCTCACACCAATTTGAGCCTTCAAGCTCGGCCAAACCCTGAAAAATTCTCTTCTCCACTTACCTAGAAACATCCTAGAGGTTCTGGTCTTACTCAAAGACCAATTTTAGTGCCCTAAAAAGAGATCTCAAAGAGGAGCTTCAAAGATGAGGTAATGTCCGTTACCAATTCTTTCACCTTTATTTGTTCTTCCACTTCTTCTTCTTAGGTTGTTTCATTATGAAGTAATAACATCAGTATCACTCATATACTGATATGTTATTATAAGTATGAAACAACCCTATTTCACCATCTATCCATCCAACGGAAAATGAAATCACTACGCGTGCGTACGTACGGAATACCGTCTCCATGCCGTGGTGAAATCTATTTTCCGCCACCACCTTACTTGGATGGGAATAATGGTGTAAATAATAACTATATATGATTATTTTAAATTTATATTGATTCTGAAATAGTATATATACACTCCAATATAGTCCCACAATCATGAGAACAATATCATCGCTCGTGCGTACGTATGGACTACCGTCTCCACGACGCGATGCGATTCATTGTCCACTTTAACCATTCATGAATGATTATAAAGTATATATAGTAAGTAATCATGAAATATATGACATAATAATTATACTGGATTTATGTGTATATATATGTATGTCATCTACTTAATTCTATTCAACTCAATAAGGAAACGAAAACAGCGTTCATGCGTACGTACGGCCTACCATCTCCATGAACGGTGTATTTCATTGCCTTTACTGATTTATTATATATATGTATATTCTGAATATATATTATATATAAATCATGTTTTATATTCTAGAAATAATTAATCATGATCTAAGTAATCATATGAATAATTACAAGTCAAAACACGGATGACAAATGAAACAATTTTACCCAAAACGCTCTTTAACATGGAATTTACAAAAGAATGGGTAATATAAAGTCATAAGTGAACCATATATGATATCATAACAATGAGTATGATTCTGGAATAATTCAATGACATTATTTAAATCATTATACATGAGGTTTGGACACTTATGAAGCAAATCAAACCTAAGGTAAGTGAAATATCACAATCTCATTTTTATCCGAGATTGTTTATACTTTGGAATTTACTGGGGTGTATTTTATCATCAACATCCATGTTTCCTCAATATTTAATATTATTTCCATTCCCCTAAAATTTTTAAATCCTATTTTACCCTTCGGTGAGTTTTTAGTAAAGGATATGAAAGGAATCTTTTGTCGTTTTTCGTACGAGGTACTTTTTGACTTTTCCGACAAATGTACCAAGAATGTTTTTTTAACTTATAAGGCATGAATGGATTTTTAAAAAATTATATCCAAGAAGCTTCTTTTACAAGTTTAGAAGTTTATTTTTAATCAACTTCTTTTAGTTTAAAATTTTTTGACATGTTAAAGAAAGGAAAGTGTTTTTGAAGTTGAAAGGATATTTTTCTCAAGAATGGAGTTCAAGTGTTTTATCAAAAATATTTTCCATCTAAGATAATAAAGGGTTCTGTTTCTATCCCTATTATTACATTGATTTGATTATGTTGTGAAGGAATTATTTTTATGAATTCCTTTATCTTATATGAATTTTTTTATGATGTCACAATGTTTAAGATTCCCATTTTTATTACATGGGTTATGATATGATGTATGGTTTATGATTTTGTGGCACACATAAGAATGGTATCATTATGAGATGGGTGGGACCTATATCTCCCTCCAATGCATTGGATAAATATTTTATATCTCATGAGATAGACCTGGCTGGAACGGTAGGTTATACCGGTTCAGCAAAACAGGACTGAAACGAGAAGTGAACTCGGTTCAGAAATGGACTTTGTCCACTAAGATAGTCTTGGCAATGAGTCTTGACTAATAATAAATGATTCTCTATGATTATGTGTGTATGCCACAAAGTTTCATGTTTCAAGTTATGATTATTGGGATTACATTTCACTACTATGATTTATCACATGTTATGAAATTATGATCTCTTTTGCAGGTTAAGATTTCCAAAAGATATGTTCTTAGGAATATGACGTGATTGATATTTCTTTTGTTTACCCTTACTGAGCATTTGAGCTCACCCTTTTATGTTTTCTTTTCCCCAGGATATAAAGAAAGGTTTTAGGAAAAAAAAGAAGATCTTTATAGGAGATGTTAAAGATCTTTCACCACGATTAGAAGATTATATTCCGAGTTTCCAAAGACACTAAACTATTACGGTCTTTGTGTGTGTGTTTTTGTTATGTACTAAGTATTCCGCAAAAGTAATGTAATGTCCATGTATATCAGGATTCGAGTCTCTACAGTTGGTATCAGAGTAAAAGTTTAGTCAACCTTTGGAAACTAGGATGCGAAAACGTTAGTGAAATCCCTAGAGATATTTCTAAGGTATGTCTAGGGATGTCTCTAAGGTTAAGTATACATATAGGTTATAGTCCTAGAATTGTGTTAAGGATCTTATAATTTAACCTAAGATGTTAGATATTGAGGGTAATCCCCTTTTAATATGTTGTTTTCTCTAGCATGATTTTTCCTCTCACAGAATTCTTTTTGTGTTTTAGTTAATGGAGGGAACCAGAAGGAATTCAGTTAACATTGAATCCAATGGACAAATTGGTGACTATGAGCAACAAAATTGTGTAATGCCTAGAGAGAAGATATTGTGATTATGCCGAATCAGTCATCGTGATATATGATTAACAAGGTGAAATTTAAGGGTATGCCTAATTCATAAAATAAGAGGAAGATAGACTATTATGCATGTTCGCATGTTGAGGAGCATAAAGAAAGGAAGATTGAGATTTCTAAAGAAGGGAAGAAGAACCTTGAGTAATACCTCAAATGGAGGGACTGATGTTATCTGTGTGGAGAAAAGGGTCATAGAGTGACAGACTGTTATGGACTTCAATGTATTATTTGTGGAGAAGATGGGCATTACCCAACTCAATGCCCTGACCTAAAAAGTTACTTCTAAATCAAGGAAGGACTTATTCCAGGACAATCATTGAAGAGGATGGATTGAAGTGTTTATGTATTGGTATTCAATAATAATGTTGTTGAGGTACTTTTATTGTGTATTGGAATATTTTTGTATTAGTCTATTGTGGTTTTCAATAATTTTAAGGTACCAGTAACCATGAAAAGTGATTCAAATATTTTGGAAAGCAGATGATATGCGCATAATGAAGGGATAAGGAGAAAATGAAATGTTTGACAGTATTCATGAGCTCATGATTGATATAAGGACTAAGTGATATCATGGTTTGAGTATATAGAATTTTCAGGATTTTGGTATGTGGAAAGTTTTAACTTTTAACTGCATTCATGTTTTCACTAAGGTTCAATGGGTATTCAGTTTTCAAGAGAATACATGATTAAGGCCTTAAAATGTTTGGAATGTGACCAACAAGACATAATTTATGATATATGGGGATCAACGATGGTATTAAATATATGGTAATCATTTTCACTATATTATGAGAGTGGACTGCAGTATTATGGATAAGACTAAAGATTGGAATGGATTATGTTGGACATAAGTTAGTATTGTTTAAGGATAGAAGTTTTTTTGATATTATTGAAGGCATGTTATAGTAATATAGTTTTATAAAAAGGACAACCTGCAGGACGAGCGACAGCCCATCGCGTCGGACAAGGCCGTGGGAATCGAACCCACAACCGAAGTTCGACTGGCCTTTATCGCCTACCACTGGCCTACAAAAAGTCCCTGTTTAGTAGAAACTAGTTTTACTATATTAAGCAGTATGATATATGAAGTATAAGTCCATTTTAGGAACCATATATGATTAATCTCACTATAGATGGACTTATGTATTTTTTTGATAACTTTTCTAACCTTTTGTTTGAGACAGATGGAATGAACCATCATTCTATCACATGATCTGCTAACACATCACGAATGACAAATTCAACTTCATTTCTTTAAGAGATGAAGTGGAAATTTTCCAGTGAATGACCAACGATGAGACTATACCGAAATCACGAAAGTATTTCTTCTAATTCCAATTTCATCAACTTTAGGGAAACGATCTTGAAAACCAAAAATGTTGTCCTAGTGCTCTTATATCTGATGAATCAGATGGTACCATAGATCTTCACAAATTTATGGCTTTGTGAATGTTGTCTTTTTCATAGCCATGTTCTCTACCACTCTCCATCAGAACATGATGGTTAGATTTCTCTTCCATATCCATATTTTCACCTATGTGGAAACCCAGTGATTAGTTTATTTGGGTAACCGTTATGTTTCATACTTTTGTTCTTAAAGATTGGTTTTGGTATTATTTTATGATGTGGGTTTCTATCAAAGAAACTTTCGAATATTAAACCATTTATAACCATGACGAATTTCGAGGGCGAAATTCATTTCAAGGGAGGTAGAATGTAACACCCCGAGATTTTATGAAAAATATTCGTTTTAATTTCTTTAATGTCCTGTGTTGTACGCTACACCAAAAGGAGCTTGCACAACACACATCCTTGACTTGCCTTGAATTAAACGCAATCGCGACCTTCCTCGATAGTGTGTATAGTACGCAATACCAAGTTTCACTAAACAATGATATGCTATTAAAATATTATTAAAACTAGCTGTTATGAATAGTAATAACCACTTTTTGAAATTTTTTAAATTTTAGTTTTCAAAATGGACTTCAATTTTGGATTTGGAATATCAAAATTATCTTAGGGTGAAATTTTGGTACATTTCGGATAACTTTCATTTTCTGATGAATAGTGAAAATTACTAAATTTTAATTAAAAACAACCTTTTTAATCGAAATAATTAGTAGTGATAAATTATTAATTTGAGTGGTTTTAAAATATATTTAGAATATATTTTTACAATTTAATACAATTTTGGTCATTATATGTAATTCTACATTTAATCCAGACATAAACAAATGTCAATCTTTTGATAGTTATTATCTCTTAAGAACACGCTATTTGTTTTGATGACGGGAATTAATTTTTAAATTAATTAATGCAACTGATATGTTTTCAATTTGGTAAAATAGACATCATTTTTGAGTTCATAATATCAAATATAGCTTAGGCCTAATTTTTGGTATTTTTCTGGAAACTTTCATTTTTTGATGAATAGTGAAACCACTAAGTGGTAGTTATGAAAAATGAATTTTTCATAAAACTTAATTTTACCGCTTCTGTGAGTGGAATTTCAAAAATCTGAGAGACACGGTTGATGTTATTAAGTAAAATGTGGTTCAATGAGATGAAAATAATTTTTGGTGAATAGTAACTTTTTACTTTTTTTTACCAAGGTTAAAAGTAAATAAGGTAATTAAGGGTAAAAATGTTATTATTATTACCATAAAACATGTCCTAATTCTATTGGATAAGTGTAATTCAACCGAAAACAACCTTAGGAATAAAATATGATCATTTAGGCCCACTTGGATTAGATTAGGGCATTTATTATTAATTTATTTAAAGAAGGGTTAAAATAGTTAAAATCAAAGTTTAATAAGTAAATCATTTTTAATATAGGGTTATACAAAAGATAAATTCGATTGTAAATATTAATTAGAAATCTAATAATATTTTCCACATAATGATATTTTATTTATAATTTTTAGACATTAAATAAATTAATTTATTTATGACACAATGATGATGCAGTAATTACCATAATAGTGAACAATTAGAATAATTGATATTATAAATACCCAAATAAATATAATTTGACACTTTTTATGAATTCCACTAATTTTCTAGGTTAATATGACATGTTAGTATTTATTTAATTAACTTTTTTCGAACTAATCATTCTATTATGATTTTCAAAAAAATCAATTACTAAATAGTGTCAAAATTGACATAAAATAGTTTTTAAAACAAATACTATATTAGTAATTATTATTTTCTTCCAAAAAATCTAAGGTTCGGCCAAATTACTTATATAAGGTTATATATATTAACAATAACCAACTTGTGGTTCTTTTGGCTACTTATAGTAAGTTTATTAACTTTATAGTATAAGAACACAAGAAGACACGGTAAAAGTAAAATTATTTTACTTAATGTTAAATCTAAATGATATGGTTAAAATAGGAACCTAAACTTGTCCAAATTCTATTGGATGAGTTTATTTCGACCCATCCCTACCTTATATTTGAAATGAATCAATTTGGAGCTATTTAAAACCAAATTTTACTTTGTAATAAAATAATAGTTTTAGTTATTCCTAAGGTGCCCCTCTCCTCCCTTATAAAAGGGCACATCCTCCCTCTCCTCCTCACACCAATTTGAGACTTCAAGCTCGTCCAACCCCTGCCAAATTATCTTCTACACTTACCTAAAAACATCCTAGAGGTTCTTTTCTTCCTCAAAGACCAATTTTAGTTCCCTAAAAGGAGATCTCAAAGAGGCGCTTCAAAGAAGAGGTAATGCCCGTTACCAATTCTTTCACCTTTATTTCTTCTTCCACTTCTTCTTCTTAGGTTTTTCATTATGAAGTAATAACATCAGTATCACTCATATAATGATATGTTATTATAAGTATGAAATAAACCTATTTCACCATCTATCCATCCTACGGAAAATGAAATCACCGCGTGTGCGTACGTTCGGAATACCATCTCCACGCCATGGTGAAATCTATTTTCCACCACCACCTTACTTGGATGGGTATAATGGTGTAAATAATAACTATATATTATTATTTTAAAGTGATATTGATTCGGAAATAGTATACATACACCTCAATACAGTCCCACAATCACGAGAACAATATCATCGCTCGTGCGTACGTATGAACTACCGTCTCCACGACGCGATGAGATTCATTCTCCACTTTAACCATTCATGAATGATTATAAAGTATATATAATAAGTAATCATGAAATATATTACATAATAATGATACTGGATTTATGTTTATATATATGTATGTCATCTACTTAATTCTATTCAACTCAATAATGAAACGAAAACAGTGTTCATGCGTACGTACGACCTACCGTCTCCATGAACGGTGTATTTCTTTGCATTTACTGAATTATTATATATATGTATATTCTGAATATATATTATATATAAATCATGTTTTATATTCTAGAATTAATAAATCATGATCTAATTAATCATATGAATAATTACAAGTCAAAACACGGATGACAAATGAAACAATTTTACCCAAAACGCTCTTTAACATGGAATTTACAAAAGAATGGGTAATATAAAGTCATAAGTGAACCATATATGATATCATAACAATGAGTATGATTATGGAATAATTAAATGACATTATTTAAATCATTATATAGGAGTTTCGGACACTTACGAAGCAAATCAAACCTAAGGTAAGGGAAATATCACAATCTCATTTTTATCCGAGATTGTTTATACTTTTCCATTTACTGGGGTGTATTTTATCATCAACATACATGTTTCCTCAATATTTAATATTATTTCCATTCACCTAAAATTTTTTAAATCCTTTTTTACCCTTCGGTGAGTTTTTAGTAAAGGATATGAAAGGAATCTTTTGTCGTTTTTCGTACGAGGTACTTTTTGACTTTTCCGACAAATGTACCAAGAATGTTTTTTTAACTTATACGGCATGAACGGATTTTTAAAAAATTATATCCAAGAATCTTTCTTTACAAGTTTCCAAGTTTATTTTTAATCAACTTCTTTTAGTTTAAAATTTTATGACATGTTAAAGAAAGGAAAGTGTTTTTGAAGTAGAAAGGATATTTTCCTCAAGAATGGAGTTCAAGTGTTTTATAAAAATTATTTTCCATCTAAGATAATAAAGGGTTCTGTTTCTATATCTATTATTACATTGATTTTATTATGTTGTGATGGAATTATTTTTATGAATTCCTTTATCTTATATTAATTTTTTTATGATGTCACAATGTTTTAGATTCCCATTTTTATTACATGGGTTATGCTATGATGTATGGTTTATGATTTTGTGGCACACATAAGAATGGTATCATTATGAGATAGGTGGGACCTATATCTCCCTACAATGAATTGGGTAAAGATTTTATATCTCATGAGATAGACATGGATGGAATGGTAGGTTATACCGGTTCAGTAAAACAGGGCTGAAACGAGAAGTGAACTCAGTTCAGAAATGGACTTTGTCCACTAAGATAGTCTTGGCAATGAGTCTTGACTAATAAGAAATGATTCTCTATGATTATGTGTGTATGCCACAGAGTTTAATGTTTTATGTTATGATTATTGGTATTACATTTCACTTCTATGATTTATCCCATGTTATGAAATTATGATCTCTTTTGCAGGTTAAGATTTCGAAAAGATATATTCTTATGAATATGACGTGATTGATATTTCTTTTTTTTACCCTTACTGAGCATTTGAGCTCACCCTTTTATGTTTTCTTTTACCCAGGATATAAAGAAAGGTTTTAGGTAAAAAAAGAAGATCTTTATGAGAGATGTTGAAGATCTTTCACCACGATTAGAAGATTATATTCCTAGTTTCCAAAGACACTAAACTATTACGGTCCTTATGTGTGTGTTTTTGTTATGTACTAAGTATTCCGCAAAAGTAATGTAATGTCCATGTACGTCAGGCTTTGGGTCTCTACACTATTAGCTCTATGGGAAGTGTTATAGGTGTGTGTTATCTATCAGTGAGGTTAATTTCCTTGAGAATGTTGTGCATCGTCAAGTATTAGTGTTGGATCCTTTAAAGATTAAGGTACTTTTTTATTGAAAAAAACCCATGAATGGTTTTAAGTTCTATAGTTTCCTCAATATTTCCAATTATTATGAGAATATTTTATAAAATCTATCTTTTATTTTATCCCTTTTATGTCCTTGATCCAAAATAACTAGCCCTTTATATATAATGACCAATGTTATACATGTTTTAATCACATAATGGGGAGGATTGTCAATACTCTCATCCTTTGGTTTCTAGAGGAATGAGTCATGTTAGAGGTTTTTTTGATTCTTTTAGTATCATCATAAGTTTCAACATTATCTTTAATAGTAAAATGATCTCATATGAATCTTTTTATTTATGCCATCATAAGCATTATTATGACACCCACTGTATTGATTTGAAAGCGATGGTTTTTTATTTGAAGCTGTTGTGATCTACCTCATTGGTGAAAAATTTATGGTATTCAAATATTATAAAATCATTATGAATAACTTCTCCCAACATTATTTTCATTTTTATTAATGATTGTGGATTAAATTCTTATAGGACTATTCCTTTGAGTTCTTTTGTACACTAGAAAAAGGGAATGTAGGTGCTGATGTATTGAGTAATAAGTCTCGAGGTGATATTTTATGTGAGTTGGGTGATGCATGGAGAGTGAAGGAGGAGATGTAAACCTTTCCTGATGATGTGGATAAATTTTATGGTATATGTAACCTATGTTATTTGATTGTGAAGTTATACTTGTTAAAAAAGTTGGGGAGTTAAATTTTTGGTATTTTTTTTTAAAATTGCATTCAAATCCTTTTTTAATATTTATTAAATTACTTATTTATATCAGGGTAGAGGGAGACCCATTATATATCCTATAGGCCTAAGAACATCTAGTCCATGAACATGTCCCGAAGGCCTAGTGCATTATCACGCCTACATCATCCTACATGCATCACCAGACCTACATCATGCCCGCATCCCCATCTGTGATATAAATCCTGTAATGGAATTTCCAGGATTCAAACACTGGTCTTATGTATGTAAGATTTTAGTTTTACCAATTCGGCACTACCCCAATTGTGTTATAATTTGGACAACATAATAATGTGTTTAGACATGATCGTGCCATTTTTTGTGATTCTTCGGAAGGATGGAATCAGGATGATTAGTATTAGGTACTATTTTGAGGGAATTTTTTTACATTTGGTGATGTGGGTGGTGGTTACTTTTTTGTTTAATAGTTTACCATTAGTGATGAATCATGGTATATCCAAGATATACCATAATGTTTTGTCATAGTTGTAGAGACCAGAGATGAAGTGATTTTGGGGCCGAGTTTGAGTCGTAGTGTTCGGTTTTTCTGTGGGTGAAGGTAGGGAACTATGTTCATGGAGATTTAATGTATCCAATGTATATACCTAAGTATAATATAGATGATATATTAATGTATTTTGTTAATATTTTTCCCCAATATCAGGGTGTATGTGATGTTTTTTGGGTGATTATGGATCATTTGATGATGTTAGATTATTTCTTTATAATCAAGGAGTCAAGTACCATTGATGCTTTAGTAAATTTATACATGTATGATTTAGTGAATCTTCATGGGGTTCTTGGAACTAACATCCTTACTTTATATCATGAGTTTTTGGAGGTATGTAGAATTATTTTTCTCTTAGATAACCCATAAATAATATTTTTATCCTTAGAAGTAAGATCAAACTGAGTAGACCATTCAAATGTTATAGGACATGTTGTGTGCTTGTTCTTTAGATTTTTAGGTTTTTTGGGTGAATCATTTTACCTTGGTTGATATTTATTCTAAAAATACCCACAATGATTCCATTTACATGGATATGTTTATGGTTTTTTATGAGTGAATTTGAATATCTATATTGTACTAGACTAAATTTGGAGATTTGGTAGTCCTTGAAAAAAATGTGTTATATAGAATGAATGAGATGGTGCAGTTGAATTATGAGTGAATCAAGATGACCCATGGAAAAAATAAGTCTTATGATTACTATAGGACAAAATATTTTGCGTTTGAGGTTGTATAAAATGTTTTATGTAAGGCTTCACCTAATTATATATACCGAATGTTTGGTCTAGGGAGCAAGCTTTCCCCTTGGTTTATCTACCCTTTCGAAGTGTTAGGGAGTCTTTACGAGGTGGTTTATCATTTAGATTCTACTTCATAGATGGATAGAATACACAACATATTACGCATTTCATAACCTCATTAATATATTCATGATGAATTGAATGTAATTGATTGAGGAGAATTGAATGTTTAGGGAGATGGTACATTTATGAAGCAACTGGTTAATATACAAGATCATAAAAAGAAGGTGAATCATTGGTACATAATTACCATGAATCATGTATTGTGGAGACATGATGGATTTAAAGAGATACATGGGAGAAATTTGGATCATGTATTTCGGTTACTGTCCTCAGTCTTTATGAAAAACTGGCCTAAGAATTTCATGAAGCAGAACATTATGGGGTAATTTTAAATCATCTTAATACGACATGATCCTAGGTCATCTCAAAGGTAGGACTTCACCACTTTTGTGCAAGATACAATAGATAATTAATTATGTTGAGATATAGGTGTGATAGATTATTGGTCAGGTAGATATCTCATTCTATATCCAAAATTGGGATGGTTGCAAACTAGCTTTTCTTCGCTGCCCAGTCCCAGGCATATCTTTCAGGGAGGCATTCAATTATCCAGAATCTATACAAGCTATCTTGGATGAGGACCAACATGATTCCTTTTATCTTAT
Organism: Viscum album; assembly: GCA_963277665.1. Lineage (NCBI taxonomy): Eukaryota > Viridiplantae > Streptophyta > Magnoliopsida > Santalales > Viscaceae > Viscum > Viscum album. The sequence continues at coordinate 2,016,848,125 of OY728157.1, forward strand.
TGACCTATATTAGAAGCATGAAAGATGCATTTTCACTACTTAAATAATCTCACGACTTCCCTGTTAAATATTTCTCTAGAGTTATCTATTCTATAGATGAATTAGACTCTTAGGGTGATCTCTTTGGAGAAAAGAAATTCTCTCTAAAATTTTCTTTCTTGTTTGGAGGGTGAGGAACTGGGCGGTCCCAACTAAAAATAAAATTCATCACATGGGTATTCCTCTCACCTCAAAGTGTTCTTACTGTGTCGAGATGCATGTAGAGTCATTTCATCATCAATTCTTCCATAGTCAATAGGATTCTATTTTTTGGCATTACTTTGGTAGTTTCATGGGGGTCCTCTCCCACGAGCATTAAGGCACTTATTTTTTAGATCATTGGTTTCATGGTTCAATAAATGATGTCTATGAAAAGAAAGTGATGACTCTCATCCTTATTTCTGGGTTTTGGGGATATTTGCAAAGTGAAAAATAGGGAAAGGTTTTAGGGGATTAACACCTTGACTTTAGCTACTGTATTCAGAACAAAAATCCTTCTTTTCGACATAGTTTAGATGTTCAAGGAATCATACTTATCTATTTAACTCAACAACCTAAGGACATATAGAAGGTCCCTAACAGGTTCCCAAATACTTTCCTCAAGATACTTGATCTACTAGCTACCCACACTTACAGGCTCGAAACTCAATATAGAAAGATCATGTAATATTCACGAAATACATGGTGGGGGTGTTGTTCGCATCTTCAGGGGCTTTGTTATAATTTCTTTTTCATCCCCTTTTGGGACCAGCGACTCTTTGATGGAATAAAAAAACACTATGATCACAGTTTTAGTACTTTTTCACTCTAAAAATATCAGTATTTCCATTGTGGAAACTGACTCCAAGGTGCATTACAACGCTATTCTTGGTTGTTCTTATTACCCATGGAACATATTTTATCATGTGGGTGATTTCAGGAGTCTTTATCTTAATAACATTGAAATATTTCACACTTGATAGAATGGAAACATGGTGGTTGACTTTTTTTATTCAATAAATCTCCATGATATTTTCTCCTATTTTTATACTTTATGATATATCCCCAAAGAAGGTGTTGGAATTATTAAATGGGATGCTCTGGGACTCTACAATTTCTTCCCTCTTTATTCCCATTCTCCTTTTGTTTGGTGGTTTTTTCTTGTTCCTTCCATTGATTAATAAAATATAACTATTTTTGTTGTTGTTGGATTCTAGGCCAAGAGTTTTTGGTGTTGTCCTATTGGGATGGAGGATACCCTTTTCACCATAGAGAGAGATGATGTGTTGTGGGGATCTTGGTGCTTAATTTTCTTAGTTCTACCTGATTGGGGTTGGTTGGGCCATTATGTCAATCATTGTGCTGTGGATTTTTGTTTTACATGTATCAGGTTCAAGGGGTAGTCCTATATTCATGTCAGGTTCCTTAGGTTTTTATAGAAATGACATGACCACCTTAGTTTGATTGTGAAATTTATAGATCTATTTCATCACATGTCACAATGTCAATTTAGACAATTTAATTGAAATTTTAATTCCAAAATGATCTTATTAAAGAGAAATTCCAAAATAATTCATTTTATAGATGAAAATATAATTCAATTAATATTAGTTTTAAGGTGATTAGTTTTTTATTAAATGTTGAAGTTTTCTTGGTTTCAACATTAATATATATTTTAATGATGATTTTTTTGATGTTTCAGTTTTGAATTTTGTTGAAATTTATTTATTGAAGCATCTTTCAAATATTTTTGTGGAAATAAATTATTAATTGAATTTTTTTGACTATATAATTTCATTGAGTCAATATTTATTATTTAAATTATGAATGTATATTAAATAATTTGTTATTGGAAGTTGTTTACAACAGTAATCCATGAAGAATGTGTTTTATAAGTGGTACAAATAACTGATTTTTTTCGATGTAGTTTCTATGTAATAAAAACATACCTATTCTCCACACTACCAATTTTCTATCCAAGAATATAACGGATTTTACAATTATAATATCCTCATGTATCCAAATTAAATTTAAGGTATTTTTCCCAATGTTATGAAATTGCAACCCATGTAACCAATTTCTACATAGGGTATTTTTCATGTGTATCTATAGTAGTATGTATAATTTTTTTTGAGAAAGTATGAGATTGTGAAAATCAAGCACAAAATACTTGAGGATGAGATCTTGACATACTTAGGAAAATATGAAATGAAGGTTGGGGAAACAGTTTAAGAATTTTGGACAATCCCCAAGAAACTGATTTTGGTGATGAAAATGCATTTCAACCGTCAGAACATGTATTTTTTTTGAAATAAAGGGAAATACACATCCATGGGTTCCATTTTAGAGAAAATTGGACATTTCATTGAAACATCATTCATTTTAAACCACTCCCAAAATGGGTTCATAAATCACTTGTACGGGAAGGGAGACATTAAACTGAGGCCTTACACAATCATCTTATAGTGGAAAAGGCATGAGAGTTTCACAACCCATTAATATGCTGACCAACTACATGTTACATGACACTAAAGAAGATGTCTAACCCAACACCTAGAAATCCAATTTTCCTATAAACAGAACATCACCTTCCATTTTTAGGACATACATATAGATGTTCAAGCCTCAAGGTCTAGTTAGTGAAACCCTTTCTTCCATGAGCTCACACAACTCCATTATCTCACTGATTATTATATGTAGAGAACTTGTAAAATATCCATCATATAGGCCCAAAATCACTTCATCATATATTAGAGATATCCTCACACAACTTCCCTTGGTGGATATATTATTTCTCACTAGATGAGTTTTCCTCAAGAAACCCCAAGAATCTTGAAACCCAAAAATTTGAATGCAAATATACCCCTTAAAACCTTCCCTTTTCCTTCTTCTAGAGCCCATGGATTGAAAAAATCACAAGGTACACACAACACTAGAATTGCGAAATACAAACATTGAGTCCCTAAACCAATTCCACCTTCCACAAAACCATGTTTTATGTGAGTTGAGTGATTAGGTTCCCAACACATATCCAAAATAGTCTTATTTTTGTGAACCATACTTGAATGAATAGTATCATCAGCCCTCATACCTAGAAACTCTACTCCAATAATAGACTAGGTAGACTTGTTTATTTCTTATCCTAAGTATAGTAACCCAAACCTTAGGAATCATGTATACTTTCTATAATGGGTAGCATCCATGCCTTTTTCCTATCCAAAATCACATTTGTAGTGGGCACGTAAGCCCAAATAGTGGAATCCTAAAGGGAAATAATCTACTTTTCCTTTTTATGAGGGTGTTTGGGATCCTTGTATACTCATTTCCTCTTATCCTAATTGGGAATGGTATTCCATATTCATAAGTCCCAAGGAAATTTGAGACGTCTGACTTTAAACTTTACAACACTAACATCATAGTCACACAATTTTAAACTACATGAATACATCCAAAACACTTGAAATTAAACTATTAACTTACTCTATGTCTCAAACATAGGATTACTCATGTGATAATAATGAGACTATCCTCCATCTTTTGGTTAGCTTCTATGCATAAGACCCACACATTACCACATTGTTTCTTTTCGCAAAACAAGCATCCTTACCACATGATGTCAAATTTCATGGATCATCCCTATAACATTCCATTAAATTATAAAGTAAAAATACGTGGGTTTTAATCCATGTATCCTATCAAGGTACATAGGACACCTACCTATGGTTAAATACAAATATCACCAGAAATATATCTATATTACTCATGGGAAAGTATAACCCCGAAGTGTGATCGTTCCCCCTGGGAACAAGGTTAACTTCTTACCACCCAAACTTGAGGTCCCCACTAGAATACATAAATGCTATGTGACACTGACTTATATTTAGCTAAATATATGATAGGTGTATTTGGGAATCATACCCACATAAATTTAATCCTATGATCATGTCACCAAAGAATTTTAATTTAGTGGTCCTGTCCCCACAAGACTCTACATTAGTGATGAACCCATACATGATGATCATATGTGGTAAAGTATACCATGGTCCCTAAATATGAGAAACATCCTCACTGTGCTTTGAAAATGTGACCCCTATTGATGAATCAAAACCCCTAACACATGTGATGATAATGATATTACTTAGTTCATGAGCCTAGGAATCCTTATATGAATAGAAAAAGTTTCCTAGAAGAACAAGCATCAGATTCAAAATGTAACACATAATAAACACGAGTATCCATATTTGAAAAGTACAGTGTACAAAACCGTTATTTTATGATAAGTATTATTTTTAATTTATTTGTTTTCATGTGTTTTATGCTATAACAAGATTATCTTGTGCTATACGCAACACCGTATTAGCTTGTAGTATATGCAACACCATTCTTAGATTGTGTTACACACAATTTCATGTTCGTTTGATAATAGTCATTCTATGCAACATTGAGTGTATATATATATATATATTCAATGTATAAATGAAAAATGGTTGGATTCTGTTATAAAGAAACAACAAAAAAGTCTTGCACAACACGCAACCCTGACTTGGCTTGCATTATACGCAATCATGACCTTCCTCGATAGCGTATGTTGTACGCAATACCAGGTTTCACTAAACGACGATATATTGTTATAATATTATTATGAACAAGCCGTTATGAATAATATTAACTAAAATTTTGAATTTTATAACATTATTATTCATCTTATAAATTTTCTAACACATTTTATGTGAACAAAATAAATATTTCGGGTGAAAAAAGTATTTTTTAAAAAATGCAGTTTTGCCATCTTTTGATGGCGCACCCACATGAAATCTAGTTTTTTACATGTTTATAAGTTCAATTTTACAAAAAAACTTCTTATTTTGAATCAAGATATAAAAATTTACATTGGATAAAGTTTTGATATTTTTCTGATAACTTTCATATTTTAATGAATAGTAAAAATACGCTATATTTTAATTAAAAACAACTTTTTTCATCGTAATAATTTATATGGTTAAATTATAATATTTAATGATTTTAAAGTATAAATAGAATATATTTTTACCATTTAATACAATGTATGTCATTATCATTGATTTTACCTTGAATTCGTAAGTTAAATCAATTCAATCTTTTGCAAGTTTTAAACAAAAACCCGTTTTCTTTCGACAATGGGATTAATTTTAAATTAATTACTACAACTTATGTGTTTTGAATTTTGAAAAATGGATTCCATATTTGGAATCATTGGGTCCAAATTATGTTAATATGCTACTTTTTATTTTTGGGCCTTATGAATAGTAACTACGGTAAAATTTTTTTACCATAGGTATAGGTAAATCGGGTAATTAAGGGTAAATATAAGATTATAAAATTACCCTAACACCTGCAAAAATTCTACTGGATGACTAAACGTCGAACCATATAACCTAAGGGTCGAATTAGATTTATTTAATGGACTTTTTTCCATGAAAATAAATTAATTATTATTAAAACCAAAAAAAGTGACAACATGTCACTTTCTTAAATATTTTAAGTCTAATAATTTTAATTTAGTGATAAACTTAATGAAACTTAGAACACTAATAGTCTCCAGAAATCTAATACAATTATCTACATCATATTAATTAATTTATTATTTTTAGGGAATAAATAAGTATCATTAATTATGACACAATAGTGATGTTGAAATTATTTTATTGATTGAAATATCAAATAAATGATCTTAAAAATATTAAAATAAATATTATATGAATTCTTTAATGTGATCGACTAATTTTCTAGATACATATGAAATTTTATGAATCTATTAACGCTTTTAGTTCGAACATATCTTCTGTGTATAATTTATTTAAATTCAAATAAATGAATAGTGTCAAAATTGACACTATTGTAATTTTATAAAAATAAAATATTATAAAATTTTTTAAAAATCACAAAAATATTTAAAAATTATAAATTAAAATTTATATGGTATAAAATGTCATAAAGTGACAAATTATGGAAAATTCACAACACAAATGTAATTATTTAATAATAATTTAAAATTTAGAATATTATTACCACAAATAAAATTAAATTGATAAATAAGGATAAATCAAGTTGATAATGTTTAAAATAAATTTCTAACATATCTAAATCTTATTGGTTAATGATATTACAACCCTATATCATCTATAATTCGGATATGAGTCATTTTTTAAGTTTTTTAGTGGGGTTGGGATTTAATATAAACTAATATTTCTTATATTTCCAAAGGTGCCCCTCCCCTCCCTTATAAAAGGGAACCTCCTCTCTCTCCTCCTCACACAAATTTGAGCCTTCAAGCTCGGCCAAACCCTACCCATTTCACTTCCCCACTTCCATAGAAACACACTAGAGGTCTTTTTCTTCTTCAAAGACCAATTTTAGTGCCCTAAGTGGAGGTCTCAAAGAGGCGCTTCAAAGAAGAGGTAATGTCCGTTACCAATTCTTTCAACTCTATTTCTTCTTCAACTTATTATTCTTTAGTTGTTTCATTATGAAGTAATAACATCAGTATCACTCATATACTGACATGTTATTATAAGTATGAAACAACCATATTTCACCATCTATCCTTCCTACGGAAAACAAAATCACCGCGCATGCGTACGTACGAAATACCGTCTCCATGCCGTGGTGTAATCTATTTTCCACCACCACATTACTTGGATGGGTATAATGGTTTAAATAATGACTATATATGATTATTTTAAAGTGATATTGATTCTGAAATATTATACATACACTTAAATACAATTCCACGATCATGGGAATGATATCATCGCTCGTGCGTACGTACGAACTACCGTCTCCATGACGCGATAAGATTCATTCTCAATGATTAACCATTCATGAATGATTATAAAGTATATATAATAAGTGTAACACCCATAGAATTTATGAGATATATTCTTTTTAATTACTTTGATTGTACACTACACCACGATTAGCTTGTACTATATGCAACACCGTATTAGCTTGCAGTATACACAACACTATTGTTGGATCTTGTTACACACAATTTCAAGTTCGCAACATTGAGTGTATATATATGTATATATATATATATTCAATGTATAAATGAAATATGGTTGGATTATGTTATAAAAAACAACAAAAGAGTCTTTCACTACACGCAACCCTGACTTGGCTTTCATTACACGCAATCACGACCTTCCTCAATAGCGTGTGCTGTACACAATACCGGGTTTCACTAAACAATGATATATTGTTATTATATTATTATGGACTAGCCATTATGAATAGTATTAACTAAATTTTAAATTTTATAACATTATTATTCATCTTACACATTTTCTAGAACATGTTATGTGAACAAAATAAAATTTTCGGGTAAAATACGTATTTTTCAAAAAATTTAGATATCCGCCTTTTGATGAAGCACCCAAATTAAATCTAGTTTATGACATGTTTATAAGTTAAATTTGACAGTATAAAATTCTTCTTTGGAATCAGGATATAAAAATTTACTTTGGATAAATTTTTGATACATTTCTGATAACTTTCATGTTTTGATGAATAGTAAAAATACGCTAATTTTTAATTGAAAAAAACTTTTTTCATTCATATAATTTATCTGGTTAAATTATAATATTGTATGGTTTTAAAGTATAAATAGAATATATTTTTACCATTTAATATAATTTATGTCATTATCATTGATTTTACATTGAATTTGTAGGTTAAATCAATTTAATCTTTTGCAATGTTTTAAACAAAAACCCGTTTCCTTTCAATAACGGGATTAATTTTAACTTAATTTATGCAACTTTTTTGTATTGAATTTGGAAAAATAGATTCCATATTTGGAATCAGTGGGTCCAAATTATGTTAATAAGCTACTTTTTATTTTTGGGCATTATGAATAGTAACTACGATAAATTTTATTTACCATAGTTAAAGGTGAATCAGGTAATTAAGGGTAAAAATAAGATTATAAAATTACCCTAACACCTGAAAAAATTCTATTGGATGACTAAAGGTAGATCCATATCACTTAAGGGTTGCAATAGATTCATTTTATGGACTTGTTTCTTTGAAAATAATTTATTTATTATTAAAACCAAAGAAAGTGACAACATGTGACTCTCTTAAATCTTATAAGTATATTAATTTTAATATAGTGATAAACTTCATGAAACTTCGAACATGCATAGTCTCCAGAAATATAATAAAATTATCTACATCATATGAATTTATTTATAATTTTTAGGGATTAAATAATTATCATAAATTGTGACACAATATTGATGCAGAAATTGTTTATCTAGTGAAAAATCAAGAATATAGTTTTTATTAAACTAATAGTGACCATAAAAGGCACCAAAACCCTGACCAAAACTAATTGGTCATGTAAATGTAAACCATAATCGTCCAATGGTAGTATATTTTACCATTTTGTGCCTTATAAAAGTGATTATGACACTTATAATATTTTATTTTAAATGATTCCAAAGTTGTCACCTTCATAATTTAACAAAGATAACAATTTACATGTTGTTATTTTAAGATGATTAATTCGAGTAAAATTATTATTATAAAACATTTGATATTTATCTTCATCAAATATTTTTTTTAATTTTTATGCAACATATAAGTATATTTAATAATTATACAAAAATGTTGTATTAATTATTTTGTTAAGAGATATACCAAATAAATGGTTTTAAAATATTAAAATATATATTATATGAACTATTTAAAGTACAAAACTAATTTTCTAGAATACTATGACATGTTAGGAACCTATTAAATATTTTAGTTTGAATATATCTATTGTTTAGATTTAATGTAAATTCAAATAAATGAATAGTGTCAAAATTGACACTTGTTATTTTATAAAAATAACATATTATTAAATTGTTTAAAAATCACAAAAATATTTAAAAATTATAAATTGAAATTTATATAGTCTATAATTTCATAAATTATCTAATTTTGTATAATTAACAGCACATAAGTACTTATTTATAACAATTTAAAATTTAGAATCTTATTACCACAAATAAAATTTAATAGATTAAATAAGGATAAATCAAGTTGATAATGTTTAAAATAAATTCCCTACACGTGTAAATTTTATTTTTTGATGATATTAAAACCTTATATCATCTAATATTAGAATTGAGTCATTTTTTGAGGTTTTTAAGCGGGGTTGGGATTTAATATAAACTAATATTTCTTATATTTCCAAAGGTGCCCCTCTCCTCCCTTATAAAAAGGCACCTCCTCCCTCTCATCCTCACACCATTTGAGCCTTGAATCCCAAACAAACTCTACAAATTTCACTTACCCCCTTCCCTAGAAACCTTATATAGGTACTGGATTCTCAAAAGACCAACTCTAGTTCCCTAAGAGAAATTTTAAAGGTGGCACTTTGAGAAAGAGGTAATACCTTCTACCATTTTCATCAAGTTCCATTCTTCTTATACTCCCTCTTATTTAGTGGTTTCATTATGAAGTAATAACATTAGTATCCCTCATATAATTATATGTTATTATAAATATTAAACAACCCCATTTCACCTTCTATCCATCCTACGAAAAATGAAATCACCGCGCGTGCGTACGTACGGAATACCATCTCCACACCGTGGTGTAATCTATTTTTCCACCACCACCTTACATGGATGGGTATAATGGTGTAAATAATGACTATATATGATTATTGTAAAGTGATATTGATTCTGATATAGTATATATACACTCTAATACAATTCCACGATCATGGGAATGATATCATCGCTCGTGCGTACGTACGGACTACCGTCTCCACGAACACGATGAGATTCATTTTTTATGATTAACCATTAAAGAATGATTATAAAGTATATATAAAGAATAATAATGAAATATATGACATAATAATGATACTTTATTTATGTATATATATATGTATTTCATCTATTTAATTTCATTCAATTCAATAAGGAAACGAAAACAGCGTTCATGCATACATACGGCCTACCGTCTCCATGAACGATGTATTTAATTCCTTTTATTGATCTATAATATATATGTATATGATGAATATATATTATATATAAATCATGTTTTACATTCTGGAATTATGTAAATCAGGATATAATTATTAATATCAAGAACGACAAGTCGAAACACATACGATAAATGAAATGATTTTTCCTAAAACGCTGCTTTTACAAGGAATTTACAAAAGAACAAGTAATATAAAGTCATAAGTGAAAAATATATGATATCATAACAATGAATATGAATATTTAATAAGTCAATGACATTATTTTAATTATTATATAGGAGGTTCGGATCCATACAAAGCATATCGGACCTAAGGTAAGGGAAAATCTCACAATCTCATTTTTATCCGAGATTGTTTATACATTGGTATTTAATGGGGTGTATTTTATCATCTAGATCCATGTTTCTTCAATATGTAATATTATTTATATCCTCCTACAATTTTTTAAATCCAATTTTACCCTTTAGTCAGTTTTTAGTAAAAGATATGAAAGGAATCTTTTGTCGTTTTTCGTACGAGGTAGTTTTTGACTTTTCTGGCCAAAGTACGAGAATAATGTTATTTTTAACTTATACCACTTGAAAGGCTTTTTACGGTTTTATAAAGCCTTAATTTCATGAAGATTCCTCCAAAATATTTCATGTCTATTTTCAACAAAATCATTTTCTTTTATAATTTCATGAAATTTTGTGAAAAGAAAATGATTTTGAAGAAGAAAGGAAATTTTTCTTCAAGAATTCATTTCAACTGTTTTTTTTAAAACCATTTTCCATTTAAGATTACATTCTTTCATATGTGTATGTTTCAAGTATAATGTCTCTATTATTTACATGGTTTCACTTTTTTTACGAGGAAATGATATCCATTTGTTTTATATGGATTATGTTATGATGGAATGTTGTTTATGAAACCCATTTTATTCTTTGGGTTATGATGAATGATTTATGTTTATGTTGTGGCACAAGTATGAATGAATTCATTATGAGATGGGTGGGACCTATATCTCTCTCCAATGCATTGGGTAAATATTTATATCTCATGATATAGACATGGCTGGAATGGTAAGTTAATCCGGTTCAGTAATATAGGACTGGTACGAGGAGTGAAATCGATTCTGAAAGGGACTTTGTCCACTAAGATGGTCTTGGCAGAAATGCCTTGGCTACTATGGAAATCATATCATGTGCTTAACAGTTGCCACAATAACATGTTTTGTTCCCATGATATTTTATCATGATTAATGTTTCTTTCTGATCTATGCCTTATGTACTGCCATGTTTTATGTCATTGCTCAAGATTTTGATGTTTAAACATTACGTTCATGTTTTTAAGTTCAAATGTATATGATTTGTTTTATTTTATCCATGCTTACCCTTACTGAGCATTTCAGATCATCCTTTATATTTTTTCTTTTCCCCAGGATATAAATAAAAGTTTTAGGTAAGAAAGAAAAAGGGGAATATCTTTATGGGAGATGTTGAGGATCTTCCACCACGATCAGAAGATTACGTTCCGAGTTTCCAAAGACACTAAACTATTATAGTCTTTGTGTGTCTGTTTTTGTTATGTATTAAGTATTCCACAAAAGTAATGTAATGCCCATGTACGTTAAGATTCAAGTATCTACAATAAGTAATCATGAAATATATGAAATAATAATGATACTGGATCTATGTATATATATATGTATGTCATCTACTTAATTCAATTCAATTCAATAAGGAAACGAAAACAACATTCATGCGTACGTACGACCTATCGTCTCCATGAACGGTGTACTTATATCCATTTATCTATATATTATATATATATATATTCTGAATATATATTATATATAAATCATGTTTTATGATCTAGAATTAAGTAATCGTGATCTGAGTAATCATATGAATAATTACAAGTCAAAACACGGACGACAAATGAAACGATTTTACCCAAAACGCTCTTTAACATGGAATTTACAAAAGAACAGGTAATATAAAGTTATAAGCGAACCATATATGATATCATAACAATGAATATGATTCTTTAATAAGTCAATGACATTATTTAAGTCATTATACAGAAGGTTCGGATACATACGAATCATATCAGACATAAGGTAAGGGATAAGTTTGCAATCTCATTCTAATCTGAGATTGTTATTCGTAAGTATTTACTTGGGTTATTGATATCATCCATGACCATGTTTTCTAAAAATGTTTTCATGTATGTTTAAAGTCCTTTTTACCCATTTTGACTTTTACTACATGGTATGTAAGGAATCTTTCTTTTATTTATGTTACGAGGTACTTTTTTGACTTTTCCGGCAAAAGTACGAGGAGAATGTTTTTTTTACTTATTCGGAATGAAAGGATTTATATGGTTTTATAAAGCCTTATTTTCATGACACTTTGTAACATCCCAAGTAAGCAATGAATAATAGATATTTTTATCTATGTCTATTAATGATTAAGATAGTGTTATAGAGGCTTAAAATGAAAATAAATACAATCTTATGCATGGAAAACACTAATATTCTTAAAAGATTATTTTACTGCCTTTTGATGGAAAACCATTTTTGAATCTATATTTTGACAATTTTATAAACTATGTTTGTCAAAATAAACTTATTCTTTATGATTGGGACATCAAAATTTACCTTGTGTGAATTTTTGGTATTTTTCTGACAATGTTCATTTTTTAATGAATAGTGAAAAATACTGCATTTTACATCAAAACTGCTTTTTAATCTAATTTATTTATATGATTAGATTATGTTTTGAATTGTTTTTGAAGTGAAATTAGAATATATTTTTACCATTTTATCCAATGGTGGTCATTGGAATCAACTTCACTTTGAAATTAGACTTAAACTGGTGTCAATCTTTTGATACTTATTGTTTTGTAAAAACACGCTATTTGCTCTGGCAGCGGGAATTAATTATTAAATTAATTAATGTGACTTATATGATTTGAATTTTGTAAAAATAGACTTCATTTTTGAATTCGGAATATCACATATAGCTTAGGGTGAATTTTTGGTAATTTTCTGAAAAACTTCAATTTTTGATGAATAGGGAAACCACTAAGTGGTAATCAAGCAAACTGATTTTTCAGTTAAATGAAAGTTTACCACTAATGTGTATTGAATTTAGAAAATCCGACATACATGGTTGTCATTAATAAGTGAAATGTGGTTCAATGAGATTAAAATAATTTTTTGGTGAATAGTAACTTATTAAGTTTTTAATCGCGATTAGTGGTAATTAGTGTAGTTTAAGGTATAAATAATGATTTAATAATATGAAATGACCTAGACACATGTCCCAACCCTATTGGTTGTGTCATGGCCGACCATGAAAAGCCATGGGTCAACTTGGGGACCCCATGGAGACATTTTTGTTGGGAAATGACATAAATAACTTTTTATTTAATGTAAAAGTAAAAATGACACAAACATAATATGTTTTACGAAAACAATTTTTACATGGGGTTATAAAGATCAGATTTTTGATTATAAATAGTAATTGGAAATCTAAAAAGATTTCCTACATCACAGTATTTTTTTTATGATTTTTAGACATTAAATAAATTAAATTATTTATGACATAATAATGATGCAGCGATGACATCATTATTTGACGATTTAAATAAAATGGAAAGATAATGTAAAATCTATGAACTACACATGTCAAAAACTTATTGGATGAGTGTATTTCGAAGCCTTATCACCTTATCCACGAATTATATCAATGTGTGACCTTTTTAAACGGAAAATGTTTTTCAAATAAATTAATATTTCTTTACTTTCCAAAAGTGCCCCTCCTCTCCTCTTATAAAAGGCCCCCACCTCTACCTCATTTCACACACACCTCAAGCCTTTGGATCGGCCAAAACCTGCCCATTTACTCTCTCCACATCCCTCTCCTCATCCTAGAGGATTCCCTTTGGGCAGAATCCTTTCAAAGGAAGCCTTTAGGCTCAAATCGAAAGGAGTTACACTTTTAAAGGTAATTCATTTCTCTCATGTTCATTTGTTTTATTTTGCTTCTCCAACCCCCTAAACTCTTTTTATTTACTTATTTTGTAACAACACCAGTATATTAAATATACAAGGATGTTGTTATAATACTTATTTGAGCTACACTCTCACACAACTACATCAAATGGTTAAAGAACATACGGTTTCCGTGGATGGCAAAATTCTGCCTCCCGAAACGATGATTGTTCAACACTCATTTAACACCTTCAAAGGTGGACATTATGATGTCACTATTTTTATATATGATATATAATATGTTTATGTTTTCATTAAGCTTCTATTTTTTTCATTTTTGGCATACATTTATGGTTTCCATTATGGGTAAACACGATATCTTCATTTTAGGAAGTGCGGACTACCGCCCCCTGAAAGTGATTTGATTCGTTAATACCATATGTGGGATGTGTAAAGGATAAAGTTAATGATATTATATATGTTATTATACTGGAATTATAATATACTCTTATATCATTATGATTCCATTCCAGAAAATATGAAATAGAAATGGAAGTAGCGTTCATGCGTACGTACGGCTTACCGTCTCCATGAACGGTGCATTTCATTTCTTACCTCTAAATGATTATGTAATATTATAAATGCATGTATGTACTGAATATATATGACATATATGAAATCTACATCATGAATACCATTCTGGATATAATGAACCTTTGACCAAATTAACAACATGTAAGTGTAAGAAGTCTATTTTTGACATAAGAACCAAATACCGACAAAATGAACATTATTAACTTAAATGATTACATGATGTTCATAACATGGTATAAAAGGAATAATGAACTTGAAAATGATTCATAAACAAGTAGATATTAACTCAATTTTATTATTCAGGAGATTAAAGAACGGTCGGGTCAAGTCGGATACGAGGTATGGGACTTTGTCTCGATCTCCTTTCATTGGGGCATATTTTATTTTATACACAACTTTCTTTTATACGGTGTATAAACCCCTTTGACTTTTACGTTTATTCAAAAGGAATCTTTTTTATAAGAAGCGTTTACTAAACGACAAAAGGGAATGTTTTTGTCGTACGTATGCGGCGACAATGACTTCTCCTCCGTCGTGACCGTTATTTGAGTTTCGGCTTCCTCTACAAGCCATACATTCTTTTTAAAAGAAAAATAAATACCATGTTTTACTTTTCTTTTATTTTGGTATTGAAAATGGTTTTCACAATGTTTTTTGTGTTGTATTGATATCTTGTGATTTAAATGTGGAAATGTTATGTTTCCTTTATGCATGTTTTATGTGATACGATTATGTTATGGTTCTTGGGCATTATTATGAGGACGGGTGGTTCCGTGATAAACTAAGGGCGGGTGAGCCCGATATAGCTCTCCAATGCATTGGGTAACGCGAAGGAGTGAAACGTTAAGGTTTCTCCGAAGAGATTTAGGGAATATACTGTGATGGGTATTCCAAACGTAACCAAGAGGGTTACTCCCTACGTAAGAATGTTATGAATGCCTCAAGTTACCTTCATGTCTTATGATTTCTATGATTTATTCATGATTTTATGAGGTATGTTAAAGTGCCTATGTTTTATGGGTAAAGTATGATTTCATTCTTATGTATATATATGAACTCATGTTTCCTTTCCATGTTTTTTTATAACCCATACTGCGTTTTTATGCTCATCCCATGTTTTTGAAATGTTTTTCACAAGTCAAGGGAAAGGTACATGATAAGATGATAGAGTCAAGGATGTGTCAAGAAATAATCCATGTTTTATTTTAAATGTGTTTCCATTGATGGGAATGAATAATACTATCTTTATGTAACCACTTTGTTTATATGTGGAGTGTAATGCAAGTTTTATGATCTAATTCTCTAAAACTCTAAACCTGAAAAGATCCTCAACGTGTAATCTTGTAATAACTCAAGATTAAGTATGGTTTAAGGCTGGGGCCTTATAGTTGGTATCAAAGGTCGGTTTAGATAACTTTAGGAGTTAGAATTCTATTAAATGATTATCCAAAAAATATTTTTTTTAAATGGTATAGCATTTAAAGATTACCATGTTGCTTCATCTAAGACATTTTTGTTCAGAATGGTTTTCCACAGAGGAAACAGGGAAGCAGTGCTAGGAAATCATACAGAAGGAAATAACCTTCCGAATCAGCATCCTGAGATGGTCGGAATTGGAACTGAACAGTTTGTTGCAGTAATGGCGCAGTTGACTCAAGCGATAAATGGCAGTGGTATCCATGCACGAGATCAGCCAGATCAACCGCAGAGGAACATGTCAGTGGTGGAACATTTCATGAGGCAATATCCACCATCATTCAGAGGATCATGTGACCCTGTGCTAGCTGAAGGGTGGATTAAAGCACTGGAGAAGATTTTTGATGTCATGGGGTGTTCAGACAATCAAAAGGTTAGTCTTTCTATTTACCGTTTGGAGGGTGAAACAGATCAGTGGTGGTCTATGGTTAAAAATATCAGGGACGCCGATGAGATTGATGCTCATGACTGGGATGAATTCAAAGGTATGTTTCTTGAGAAGTATTTTCCTAAGGCTGTTCGACTTAGGATGGAAAAACAATTCTTGGAATTGAGGCAAGAGGAAGACTCAGTGGCTGCCTATGAAGAAAGGTTCACTCGATTGGAAAGGTATGCTCCAAATTTTATCTGAGACCTTGATAGTAAAATCAATCATTTTTACTCAGGATTAAAGCCAAAATATCAAAGGGCATTAGCTTCTCGTGAGTGTAGAAGTTATGAAAAGCTTGTTCGATGTGCTGAGAAGGTGGAAATGGAGTTTTCCGATGACCAAGTTTTCTATAACAACCAGCAGAAGAAGAGACCGAGGTGGCAGGAGAAAGGTAAGAATTCTTCAAAAAAGTCTGATGGTAAGAGAACTAAGTTTCCAGTTTGTGATAAATGTGGAAAAAGGCATACTGGGGAATGTCTTCTGAATTCTGGGAAGTGCTACTGATGTGGTAAGATGGGACATAAGGCTCGTGATTGCACTGAAAAGGATCACGGTGAAGGTAAGAACAAATTTGATTTACAGTTACTGAAATGTTATAAGTGCAATGAGATGGGTCACTATGCAAACGAGTGTCCGACAAGGAGCTTGAGTGATGGGAAGCAGTTAGACTACAAGCAGAAAGGGGTGGTGAAATCCTTTGCAACTACTTCAGCAGATGTCGGGCCATCAAATGAAGTTGTATCAGGTACTTTGTTTGTTTTTTCAGATTATGCCAGTGTGTTGTTTGATTCGGGGTCTACACATTCTTTCATCTCTGAAACCTTTTCTAGTAAAATGGGAATACCATCTCAAGAAATGACTCCTGAACTTTTGGTAAAAACACCTGGGGGAAGTGTCGAGGCAAAAAGAATTTATAAGAATCTTCCTATCCTTATCTGTGGAAAGAACCTACTTGCAAACCTTATTGTTCTACCTCTAGTAGAGTTTGACGTTATCCTGGGTATGGATTGGCTCTCTATTTACCATGCTAAGATTGACTGTAGAGCTAAAGAAGTTTCTTTTCAGAAAGACTTTCAGTTTGTTTACAAGAATGAACCCTTACTTTTGATAACATATCAAGAGGCCGAGAAACTTGTAAAATATGGAAATGAATGTTACCTTGCACACGTCATTGAAAATAAAGGAACTGTTCAGATTAATGATGTGCCAGTGGTAAATGAGTATCCTGATGTTATTCCTAATGAGTTGCCTGGAATAATACCAGATCGGGAAGTTGAGTTTACAATTGACTTAGTTCCTGATGCTAAGACAATTTCAAAACCCCCTTATTGAATGGCACAAATTGAACTTTTAGAGTTGAAGGAGCAATTGCAAGATTTATTAGAGAAAGGTTTCATTCGACCTAGCACATCACCATGGGGTGCTCCTGTTTTATTTGATAAAAAGAAAGATGGTTCTATGAGACTTTGCATTGATTATAGAGCCTTGAATAATATCACTGTTAAGAACAAATATCCTTTGCCTCATATCGATGATTTGTTTGATCAGCTCCAGGGAGCTCAGTTTTTTTCAAAGATTGACTTGAGATCGGGGTACCATCAGCTGAAGGTAAAGGAGGCAGATATTCCGAAGACCGCGTTCCGTATGAGATATGGCCATTATGAATTTGTAGTAATGCCTTTTGGGATAACCAATGCACCTGCTGTATTCATGGACTTAATGAATAGAATTTTCCATGAGTTCTTGGATAAGTTTGTGGTGGTTTTCATTGATGATATTTTGGTGTTTTCTAAAAGTAAAGAGGAGCATGAAAAACATTTAAGGGTTATCTTGAAAACCTTAAAAGAAAAGAAACTGTATGGGAAATTCAGCAAGTGTGAGTTTTGGTTGCAACAAATTTCTTTCCTTGGTCACATTGTTTCTAAAGATGGAATAACTGTTGATCCTGCAAAAACAAAAGTTGTGGAAGAATGGCCAAGACCCACAAATGTAACCGAGATTTGTAGCTTCCTTGGTTTGGCAGGCTATTACCAAAGGTTTGTTAGAAATTTTTCACGGTTATCTAGTCCAATGACTAATCTAACTCGGAAGGGTGTTAAGTTTATCTGGACAAAAGAATGTGATGATTGTTTTCAGGAATTGAAAAGAAGATTGGTGAATGCTCCAGTTTTGGAACTACCTTCTAAGAATGGTGAGTTTGTTATATACAGTGATGATTCATTGAAAGGACTTGGTTGCGTCCTAATGCAGAATGATCAGGTAATTGCTTATGCTTCACGACAGTTGAAAACTCATGAGGTAAATTACCCTACACATGATTTGGAATTAGCTGCTGTTGTTTTTGCTTTAAAAATTTGGAGGCATCATTTGTATGGAGTAAAGTGTGAAATATATACCGATCACAAAAGTTTAAAGTATATATTCACTCAGAAAGAGTTAAACATGAGACAAAGGAGATGGCTGGAATTAATCAAGGATTATGATTGTACAATTCATTACCATCCGGGAAAAGCAAATAACGTGGCTGATGCATTGAGTCTAAAAAGTAATGCTTCATTAACAATATTGTGTTTGGAACGTGATCCTTTGGTTAAGGATTTGATGAACTTTGGCATAGAAGTTGTTGGTGCAGGAAGTCCCTCTGTTTTGTTTCAGGTATCAGTGAGATCTTCTCTATCAGATAGAATCAAGCAAGCACAGAAGCAAGACAGTGAGTTGCAGAAAAAGGTAGAGCTGGTTCAGAAAGGTAAGTTGCCTGAATTCAACATTGATAATGATTGTGTTTTGAGATTTGGGAAGAGATTGTGTGTGCCTTGTGATTCAAAGTTGAAGAGAGAGTTGTTATGTGAACCTCATAGTTCTCTATTTTCAGTTCATCCGGGCAGTACTAAGATGTATAGAGATCTACGGGAGTATTACTGGTGGGATGGAATGAAAAGAGATATTGCTGATTTTATTGTGAAGTGTTTGACATGTCAACAGGTTAAAGCAGAGCGGCAGTTACCAAAAGGGATGCTTCAGCCTTTACCAGTGCCAGAGTGGAAATGGGAGAATATATCCATGGACTTTGTTGTTGGATTACCGAAGACATCTCGAGGTAATAATGCAATCTGGGTTATTGTTGATCGCTTGACCAAATCTGCTCAATTCCTTGCTATACGAGATACTTTCTCTCTTGATCAACTTTCCTGTTTGTATCTTAAAGAGATAGTCAGGTTACATGGAGTTCCTCTCTCCATTGTGTCGGATCGTGATCCCAGGTTTACTTCTAACTTTTGGAAAGGGCTTCAGAAGTTGTTGGGTACTGAATTAAATTTTATTACAGCTTTTCATCCTCAATCAGATGGGCAGTCAGAACGAACAATTCAGACATTGGAGGATATGCTACGAGCTTGTTCTATGGATTATCAGGGAAGTTGGGACCAACATCTTTCTTTGGTTGAGTTTTCATATAATAACAGTTTTCATTCCAGTATACAGATGGCACCATTTCAGGCATTATATGGGAAGCGGTGTCAAACTCCAGCTTTCTGGGATGAAGTGGGTGAAAGGAAGTTGATGGGACCAGAATTGGTAGAAGAGATGGCAGAAAAAGTTCAGCTGATTCAGAAACACATGAGAACAGATCAGAGCAGGCAGAAGAGTTATGCGGATAACCGGAGGAAGGATCTATCTTTTGAGGTAGGTGATCATGTTTTTCTCAAGGTTTCTCCTTGGAAAAGTGTGATGAGATTTGGTAAGAAAGGAAAGTTGAGTCCAAGGTTCATTGGACCATACGAAATTCTGGAGAGAGTTGGATCAGTTGTATACCGAGTGGCTTTACCTCCGAGTTTATCTCAGGTACACAATGTTTTTCACATTTCGATGTTGAGAAAGTATATGCCAGATCCATCTCATGTTTTGAGTCCAGAGGTAGTTCAGCTGGAAGAGAACCTATCTTATGAGGAACAACCGGTCCAGATTCTTGACCACATGGATCAAGTGTTACGGAATAAGGTGATTAAGCAGGTAAAGGTTTTGTGGAAAAACCACATGATTTAAGAGGCAACATGGGAATCTGAAAATGCAATGAGGGATAAGTACCCCCATTTATTCGATAAGTAAATAAATTGCGGGGATGCAATTTTCTAAAGGGGGGAAGGATTTAACATCCCAAGTAAGTAATGAATAATAGATATTTTTATCTATGTCTATTAATGATTAAGATAGTGTTATAGAGGCTTAAAATGAAAATAAATACAATCTTATGCATGGAATACACTAATATTCTTAAAAGATTGTTTTACTGCCTTTTGATGGCAAACCATTTTTGAATCTATATTTTGACAATTTTATAAACTATTTTTGTCAAAATAAACTTATTCTTTATGATTGGGACATCAAAATTTACCTTGCGTGAATTTTTGGTATTTTTCTGACAATGTTCATTTTTTAATGAATAGTGAAAAATACTGCATTTTACATCAAAACTGCTTTTTAATCTAATTTATTTATATGATTAGATTATGTTTTTAATTGGTTTTGAAGTGAAATTAGAATATATTTTTACCATTTTATCCAATGGTGGTCATTGGAATCAATTTCACTTTGAAATTAGACTTAAACTGGTGTCAATCTTTTGATACTTATTGTTTTGTAAAAACACGCTATTTGCTCTGGCAGTGGGAATTAATTATTAAATTAATTAATGTGACTTATATGATTTGAATTTTGTAAAAATAGACTTCATTTTTGAATTCGGAATATCAAATATAGCTTAGGGTGAATTTTTGGTAATTTTCTGAAAAACATCAATTTTTGATGAATAGTGAAACCACTAAGTGGTAATCAAGCAAACTGATTTTTCAGTTAAATGAAAGTTTACCACTAATGTGTATTGAATTTTGAAAATCCGACATACATGGTTGTCATTAAGAAGTAAAATGTGGTTCAATGAGATTAAAATAATTTTTTGGTGAATAGTAACTTATTAAGTTTTTAATCGCGATTAGTGGTAATTAGTGTAGTTTAAGGTATAAATAATGCTTTAATAATATGAAATGACCTAGACACATGTCCCAACCTTATTGGTTGTGTCATGGCCGACCGATAAAAGCCATGGGTCAACTTGGGGACCCCATGGAGACATTTTGGTTGGGAAATGACATAAATAACTTTTTATTTAATGTAAAAGTAAAAATGACACAAACATAATATGTTTTACGAAAACAATTTTTACATCGGGTTATAAAGATCAGATTTTTTATTATAAATAGTAATTGGAAAGATAAAAAGATTTCCTACATCAAAGTATTTTTTTTATGATTTTTAGACATTAAATAAATTAAATTATTTATGACTTAATAATGATGAAGCGATGACATCATTATTTGACAATGTAAATAAAATGGAAAGATAATGTAAAATCTATGAACTACACATGTCCAAAACTTATTGGATGAGTGGATTTCGAAGCCTTATCACCTTATACACGAATTATATCAATGTGGGACCTTTTTAAACCGAAAAACATTTTCAAATAAATTAATATTTCTTTACTTTCCAAAAGTGCCCCTCCTCTCCTCTTATAAAAGGCCCCCACCTCTACCTCATTTCACACACACCTCAAGCCTTTCGCTCGGCCAAACCCTGCCCATTTACTCTCTCCACATCCCTATCCTCATCCTAGAGGATTCCCTTTGGGCAGAATCTTTTCAAAGGAAGCCTTTAGGCTCAAATCAAAAGGAGTTACACTTTTAAAGGTAATTCATTTCTCCCATGTTCATTTGTTTTATTTTGCTTCTCCAACCCCCTAAACTCTTTTTATTTAATTATTTTGTAACAACACCAGTATATTAAATATACAAGGATGTTGTTATAATATTTATTTGAGCTACACTCTCACACAACTACATCAAATGGTTAAAGAACATACGGTTTCCGTGGATGGCGAAATTCTGCCTCCCGAAACGATGATTGTTCTACACTCATTTAACACCTTCAAAGGTGTCCATTATGATGTCACTATTTTTATATATGATATATAATATGTTTATGTTTTCCTTAAGCTTCTGTTTTTTTCATTTTTGGCATACCTTTATGGTTTCCATTATGGGTAAACACGATTTCTTCATTTTAGGAAGTGCGGACTACCGCCCCCTGAAAGTGATTTGATTCGTTAATACCATATGTGGGATGTGTAAAGGATAAAGTTAATGATATTATATATGTTATTATACTGGAATTATAATATACTCTTATATCATTATGATTCCATTCCAGAAAATATGAAATAGAAATGGAAGTAGCGTTCATGCGTACGTACGGCTTACCGTCTCCATGAACGGTGCATTTCATTTCTTACCTCTAAATGATTATGTAATATTATAAATGCATGTATGTACTGGATATATATGACATATATGATATCTACATCATGAATACCATTTTGGATATAATGAACCTTTGACCAAATTAACAACATGTAAGTGTAAGAAGTCTATTTTTGACTTAAGAACCAAATACCGACAAAATGAACATTATTAACTTAAATGATTACATGATGTTCATAACATGGTATAGAAGGAATAATGAACTTGAAAAAGATTCATAAGCAAGTAGATATTAACTCAAGTTTATTATTCAGGAGATTAAAGAACGGTCGGGTCAAGTCGGATACGAGGTATGGGACTTCGTCTCAATCTCCTTTCATTGAGGCATATTTTATTTTATACACAACTTTCTTTTATACGGTGTATAAACCCCTTTGAATTTTACGTTTATTCAAAAGGAATCTTTTTTATACGAAGCGTTTACTAAACGACAAAAGGGAATGTTTTTGTCGTACGTATGCGGCGACAACGACTTCTCCGCTATCGTGACCGTTATTTGAGTTTCGGCTTCCTCTACAAGCCATACATTTTTTTTAAAAGAAAAATAAATACCATGTTTTGCTTTTCTTTTATTTTGATATTGAAAATGGTTTTCACAATGTTTTTTGTGTTGTATTTATATATTGTGATTTAAATGTGGAAATGTTATGTTTCCTTTGTGCATGTTTTATGTGATACGATTATGTTATGGTTCTTGGGCATTATTATGAAGACGGGTGGTTCCGTGATAAACTAAGGGCGGGTGAGCCCGATATAGCTCTCCAATGCATTGGGTAACGCGAAGGAGTGAAACGTTAAAGTTTCTCCGAAGTGATTTAGGGAATATACTGTGATGGGTATTCCAAACGTAACCAAAAGGGTTACTCCCTACGTAAGAATGTTATGAATGCCTCAAGTTACCTTTATGTCTTATGATTTCTATGATTTATTCATGATTTTATGAGGTATGTTAAAGTGCCTATGTTTTATGGGTAAATTATGATTTCATTCTTATGTATATATATGAACTCATGTTTCCTTTCCATGTTTTTTTTATAACCCATACTGAGGTTTTATGCTCATCCCAAGTTTTTGAAATGTCTTTCACAGGTCAAGGGAAAGGTACATGATAAGATTATAGAGTCAAGGATGTGTCAAGAAATAATCCATGTTTTATTTTAAATGTGTTTCCATTAGAATACTATCTTTATGTAACCACTTTTTTTATATGTGGAGTGTAATGCAAGTTTTATGATCTAATTCTCTAAAACTCTAAACCTGAAAAGATCCTCAACGTGTAATCTTGTAATAACTCAAGATTAAGTATGGTTTAAGGCTGGGGCCTTATACGCTTCCTCCAAAGGATTTCATTACTATTTTTAAAAAAATTAATTTCTTTTATAATTGAATGGTATTTTGTGAAAAGAAAATGATTTTCAAGAAGAAAGGATATTTTTATCAAGAATTCATTTCAAGTGCTTTATCAAAACCATTTTCCATCTAAGATGACATTATTTCATATGTGTATGTTTCAAGTATAATGTCTCTATGAATTATATGGTTTCGATTTTCTTATAATTAAATGATATCCATCTGTTTTATATGGATTATGTGATGATGGGATGATGTTTATGAAACCCATTTTATTTATTGGGTTATTATGAATGATGTATGTTTATTTTATGGAACAAGTAATAATGATTTCACTATGAGATGGGTGGGACCTATATCTCCCTCCAATGCATTGGGTAATGAATTATATCTCATGAGATAGGCATGGCTGGAACAATAAGTTAATCTGGTTCAGTGTTACAGGACTGAAACGAGGAGTGAAATCGATTCATAAAGGGACTTTGTCCACTAAGATGGTCTTGGCAGCAATGCCTTGGATACTATGGAAATCATAACATGTGCTTAATGGTTTCCACAATTACATGTTTTACTCCCATGGTATTTTATCATGTTTAATGTTTCTTTATAATCTATTGCTTACGTACTTCCATGTTTTATGTCATTTCTCAAGAATTTGTTTAATCATTATGTTCATGTTTTTAAGTTCAAATGTATATGATTTGTTTTATTTCATCCATGCTTACCCTTACTAAGAATTTGATCTCACCATTTATATGTTTCCTTTTCCCCAAGATATAATGAAAATTTTTAGGTAAGAAAACAAAAGGGGAAGATCTTTATGGGAGATGTTGAAGATCTTTCACCATAATAATAAGATTTTTTTTGAGTTTCTAAAGACACTAAACTATTACGGTCCTTGTGTGTAGGTTTTTGTTATGTTCTAAGTATTCTGAAAAATTAATGTAATGTCCATGTACGTCATGTTTCAGGTCTCTACATACAGGATGCTCAAGGAAATTATAATTGGATGCCTTACACCCCTCATATGAGTCTCAATATAATGGATGTGGAATGAATTGAGTTTTACACTTTATATTCCTCATACATGAGATCCCATCAACTTTAAAATTGGATGAATTATACATATACCCCAAACATACAATGTTTATAGATGCAAGACATGTCCGATTTCATCATCAACTCTTATTCTAGGTACCTGAATAATCACTAAAAAAGTATCATTATTCACAAGTTTCCACTTGATGATGGCACTAAGAATGAGATTCATGAACATGTTTCAATTATAGGGGTAGACCGAGACTAGGTAATAAAATAATATGTGGAATCCATAGAAGGAGGAGCTGACATCCCATCATCCCATTTTGATCAAGGAGATAACACCATCAACCATGGTGGTAGAGTCCACCCACACATGTAAAGTTGAAATATAAGGAAACCACACTAGAGGGGTTGTGACTAGTCCAAGGAAGCTTACCAATCCGCAGAGGGGAAAATGAACATGATGTACACCCTGGTCGAAGTTTTGAAATGAAAAATGGTAAACATGACGTGTATCTGTTATCCTAAAATTGGGGGTGGATGAAGAATGATGGGAATCACTAAATATAATCATTATCATTGTGAATCACTTCTTCAACCTATAGAGGATAAATAATGTTTGGAACGATGGGAATTGCCTTCATTATACATGTATTGATAATTAAAATTTTATAGACTATAGGAAAAAAGATATATGTAATCTTTTACTACCCACCATCATCAAGAATGGGGGAAGGAAGAATAATGGTACTACAATCCCACAAATGTTTTCTTATTCCATGGTGTCCACTGCTCCTACTACTTTTGGGAATCCTCACCCCATACCCTATACAATATAATCCAATAGAGGGTGATCAATATTGTTGTTAATCACTACAAGGAAGAAGGGTTAAACCCAAATAGATACATTGGCCACTCAGACCTAAAAAATATGACAGTGCATCGACACTACCACCCTCAGGAGACACACTATGGAAAATCACACCACCATCATTATGGTAAACCACTTTTGGTGTCTCTCCATTATATGATTTGATAGATCATTCCCCTAATACAATGAGTTAGGGGATTAATAGGCCATTCCTTCCATGAAAACTAAATGAGAGCCACCTAGGGTGGCTCCCAAGCAGCCATGCCGACAACATAGAGTTGTCCTACAAGCCAAAGACCAAGATGATCCCATCCATAATCCACTGGACACAGTCTATAATTATTGATGCTGATGATGGGGTAGGTTTCTAACCCTTTTTAATTGGATGCATTTTTAATATATATAATGGCCTCTACCACCAGAGGTTCAACCTCTTCCCTCACAACCACTGCATAGGCACATATCCTCAGCTGAATTAGATTCAAACATCAGATGCATACTAGGTAGTTCATGTTAACTCTCCCCATCCTGGGTGCCACTATATATCATCATAGGACTTATAATGGTGAATAATTCCATCGTTATGGTTCTAAAAACAACAAAATCATCCAACATTTTGTTTCTCCGCATGTCAAATACATTCCCCACCCTAAATATATATCTTAGGTATAGGGGAAAACAACCTCCATGGAGGCCTAAACCACAGCGTAGGATGTAACACAGAAAGAATAAATCCCCAAGACCCTTATAGGATCTTTTGTAGACTCAAACATCTCTAAATGTTGAAATGAGGAAAAATTCAAATCACCATAAGCCATTCAAAGTTAAAGGTGATAGAAGAATCAATAAAAACTCCTCTTCCTCCACCACCAAAGCTGGGGGTAAGATCGTGTCAGTTAAGACTGACCAACAATAAGGTTGAGAGAAATAGGGTCACAAATCCTTATGTAGGTAGTTGAAAATGTAGGATGTGTTGTATTAATTCTAGGGACTCTCTATACAACCATACCTACCACTATCAACCTCCCTCCTCTCCATCACCATGTTGAAAGTTGGGGATATGTTATGGTCTATATTGGTGTTCTCAAATGAAGGGGAAAATCCTGTTGAGCCACAGGGACATGAAGACCTTCCCAATCAGTAGGAGGATATGGATAAACCATCATATATAGATATGGTGATGATTTTAGCTATTATAATGGAGGAAAATTTATAATTTTAGATAGGATTGGCCCATGTGATTCCCCCACTACAAGAAAATAAATAACATAGCAGGTCTGCATCAACTATCGACAATAGCTTCCTAACCATTTCCAACTAGAGAATAGGGTGAAGAAGAATATGATTGACCTTTAGGAAATGATCACGCAGATGAAACACAATATGATATCCTAGCCACCAAAAATCTATAATCCATGTTTTTTACACCTTCCAATTTACACTTCATAGTCTTTGTGTACCTCATTAATGACCATGTGACATGCACCTACCAAAACATAGGAGGAAATATGGAACCCCCTATGGGTTCGTCAGCTAGATTACTAAGGAAGACTAAGTCCATCTATCAATAGTGTCGACAGGTTGACATCCCTACACCCCTGGTGGACCATCACCTTGATTTATATGACTATCGCCATATATTCTAGTGAATATATATATAGAGACTCAATGTACTTCAATGGTACATGCAAGAAGCGTTCCTTCACATTAAAATTAGGGTATGAGGGTATTATGATACCCTTTATTTTAGAATCCTTCAACAATGATAACATGATCATTTGGGCTAATACACCCACTAATGGTGAAAGTTCCTCTCTAACCACTGCAATCGTGAATGATGTAACAAACTGAACATTTATAAATGAAATTATTATTTTTAAATTAATAATTTCCTTATTATGAAATGAAATTATAAAAAGCATATGCACTACATTGGTTGTTTTTCATATATTGGGTTATGATAAATCTAATTGAAATAGAAAAAGTAAATGATGACCTCGACCAGTAGGAACACACCCTATGAAGCCCCTGTATTAGATATTCCGAGGAAGATAACACCATTTGGATTTTTTCTTGATCAAGATAAAGCTGATATTCTATAACTAAATCATGAAAACAATTACTACAAGAGAGGTTCAATATCATAAATATTACAACCCAAACCATACTCATCCAACCACCCCAAGAAAATATCACCATCACACACCTCGCCCTTAGGGAATTTTATGGGGAAATAAAGGGTTGTGTATATAGAACCTAACAATATGAATATAAATATTTTTTTATAAATTAATCATTATACTTATCTTTTATTATTAATTTATAATTATTATATTATATGTTTGATAAAATTTATTTTTTTATATGAGGAATCACAAATTGTATTTTTGGGAAATATTTATTTTCAATCAGGAAAATATTTTTTATGAATTCATGAATTTTTGAAATAAATTATATTTTAATGAAATATTATTATTAAATAATATTAATTATATAAAAATTATTATATAATTTTATAAATTTAAATCTAATTTTTATAATGGTCAAAAAAACTGTTATTGTCAAAAAACAAGTTTTTTTCGATAATGTGGATTTTAGATTTAAAAGTGAAAATTACCATACATAGAGAGTTAATTTGATAAAGTAAATATTATTTTTTAAATCATC
Organism: Viscum album; assembly: GCA_963277665.1. NCBI lineage: Eukaryota > Viridiplantae > Streptophyta > Magnoliopsida > Santalales > Viscaceae > Viscum > Viscum album. The sequence continues at coordinate 2,016,876,949 of OY728157.1, forward strand.
ACATTGATATTATCCAAATTTTTTTTATAATTTTTTGAGAGAGATGAATTGTTGGGAAAATATTAAATACAGTATAATTGTACTGAATATATTATGATATCATAGAAGACTAAAATTATTGAACATGTAATAAATACAATAAAGTGAATCTAGGAAAAAATTCTTTTTCCCATTTAAACTAATTTAATATTTAACTTAATGTATTATTTTTATAAACTATTAATGAGTTTTTGAAAAACATTATTGTATTTTAATTCTTAAAAATTAATTCGTTATAAACACGACTTACGTCCACAACACCAACAGTTTTATTTGAAGGATTTTGGATCTTAACATTATAAAATAATTAAATACACTTATCTTTCAAATAAATAATGGTAAAAAACCATGTTATTATTTGTATTTTGAGTTAATTTATCATATAAAGTCAAAAACCTAAGTTTAGAAATTAACAAAAAATTCTTCTCTCTATTTCTATAAAAACCCAACCAAACTCTCATCCCTCTTCATTAAGAACCATTAGAGCATGATGTTAATATATATTTCCACTCTATATCCCTCCTAAGGTTCCACAATCTCTTAATAATCTCCTCCTAAATTATTTATAAGCACCCTATCATGAAAAGGGATCCTGTTATTCTCCACTTTATTTAAGAACCATATTTATATTTTTCCTTTTGATTTCCAATTTTTCATGTATGGATGTGTTTTTAATTGTGATTTTAAAGTGATTAGAGACCTATTTTCTCCCCTTAAACCATTACATGAATCTTTATGTACCCATGTTATGCTGCAGAAACAATAATATGATTTTTCATGCTAAACATTTGTGTAGTGAACACCCATCCCCATTTTCAGTCAATAGAATTCACATATATGTATCAATTCATAATTGAATGTGGAATTACATATATGTAACCCAAAATCCTAAATATTGGTATTAATATTGGTTATGTACATCCATATATTCTATGATCTATATGTAACACTTATGCTTGTACATGATATGAATGTGACTAGAGGACCTAGAATTATATATCCATCCATTGCATTAGGTAATATTTTTATCTCATGATATGACATTTATGGTGAAAATGAGGTTACACTAAGAAAAAAATGTTATTATGTATTGTTTTTTATCATTGAATTATTCTTATAATGTCATGTTTTATGTTGTTTCCACATTCTCTTATTTCCTTTACATTTTCATATTATATTATGATTCAATGTTAAAGTTTATGATTATAACCATTCTCATGTTACCTTGATATAACTATTGAATTACATGTATTAATTTCTTTATGTTATTGTTATATTATTCCCTTACTAGGTTCTATATCTCACCCATTTCTTATATACATCCCTAGGTTATCCCATGCAATTTTAGAAGATCAAAGAAATTTAAGGGCATATTATAGATTTTTAGTTTACAATTTTTTATTTTTATTTAATATTTTTATGAAATGTAATTAATTAACTAAATACACTAGGGCCCATTATATTTTTTGGGATGTATAAAGTGTATATTTTTGAAATAAATCATGAAATAAAGTATTTGAAAGTTATGGGTTTTCATAAATGCCATCATGATCAATCCTATAAATGATCAGAGAAACTGAAGGAATGAAATGAATCCTGATGGAGAGAATATACCTTGAGGGGAGATGTGAACTTATGAATATCTTTCTATAGGTTAATTAAATCATCACTAGAGAAACATTTTGGGCCTCGGAAGTCATCCCACTGAGGTTCCACCATCATCTCGTCAAAATATCGACAGGGTCAAGGGATTTACTGAGCCTATCATCCCATCTGTGTCAACAATAGAAATTTAAAAAGATTCCATGTTGGTTTCTTTACATCAAGATCTTGTGGTCTATAAGATACCTCCACTGAACTCTTAATCGAGTAGTTCCTAGAATGATAAAATGTTCGAGGGGAGCTTACCCCTACTCCTACCTAGCTTCTGGTCCTTCTGGGTAAGATGAACTAGTTTGTTGTTAGAAGTCCAGTACACCCAATCAGGATAGATGATTTTGGGTTGAGTAAATTACTAAGATATGAACCTCTTACCCCACTTGAGTAGTACAAATTCCCACCATTAGACCACGATCACTTTGCCTCTTGATCCTAAAATCCAGTCAAAGCACTGATAACTACCAACCTTCAACTTAACAACATGATGGATATACTCACTATTTACCATGAGGATCTAGAGATACAATAAGACTCAATCCCTCATGAGGTTAATCCTTATCCGGTATGGTTATAACACACTCACACACCCCTTAAATTAAGTAATCTAAGCTTCATCCCATTGAAAAGGATGAGAAATATACTACAACATGTAACCCAATTTACCTCACAATGCGGCCTAATTCTGGGAACTATAGGGTAGTAGGAAGTATCCAAGATTTTGTATTTTATTGAAAACTTTTAGGGAACAACTTTTTTGGGAATATCTAGATGGACCCGAGATCCATTATTGGCCAGGAAGATCTCCGCACATAGTTTGTCTGCTAGTTTAGCAACACCTTTCACAAGACTATAATATCTAATATCTTAAAATTCAGGCATATTGATGATGAGTGAGTTTCTAAATTCATTACCTAATAGAAGTAGCTAACTTTTACCCTTGATGAGCATCTTTTCTAGGAATACATATTAGTGATGTGTATTGAGAATGTTTGAGATGAACTAGTCCTTACCCTTATCTCCTTAAGATATCCAGATGGATTCCATAAAGTCACTGAAATATCTAATCATTTATAAAAATACTTAAATAAAACCAAGTAGCTAGAATACCCATTAACTCTTCTAATTACTAAAAAAATATTGTAAAGAAAGAAAGAACCACTATTGTACATACTTATTCCCCATAGATGGTTAGCTTCGGTAACCTCTATAGGATGAGCCTCAGCAATAACAACCTCACATTGATAATGCTGTCCAACCCCCCTTCAGGGCCTGACAGAAAAATATCCCTTAAAATAATAGAAAAAATGTTTAATCCTTCAAGTATGCATTGCCCTAGGGCACTTCATCTATTCCATGTAAAATAAAATCCTAAAGTTTAATAAATCTATAAGGGCCAAAGTGGGTGGACTGAAAAATTACCCAAACTACTATCCATAACATAGGGTCCTTGGAAACAACATCAAGGGGTAATTCATCTTTAAATATTGGATATATGACCAAGTTTACGATGTCTTGATTTAGTTTTTTTATGTCTTAATGTTGGTGACATATGTCTATGCCATCATTAAGAGTGATAATGAAGAATTTTGTGAAGGGAAGGAGGTTCCTAACTAAGGTATATAGATGTATAATGACTTGATGTATTATAGGATAATCAATCATTAACACAACACTATCTATTACAGTTCGAGAAAACTAGCACATCCTATAGTCATCACATCCTCTCTATCCACCCTGTAAGCATCAAAACTGGACTGCACTTTTAGTGACTTCATACCTCTTAAAATGTGAGAAACCTCTTAGATCCTTCCCAACATGGAATATTCCAATGATGAAGAATAAGTGTAGGTATCGATGAACTCTTTTAGGATGGTGGATTGTTTTTAAATACCCAATGTTGAGGAGTTCCATGTACCCCCTTTAAAAACCTTTGATAGTTTCCCTCAACGAAATTTTAGGTTCCATTTTAGTTGGTTAGATGTCCAAGCCCATAATTCACAAGGTAATGTTCATGACACTAAAACTAGGAATCAATCATTTTTTTGGGCCTCGCAGGCATAATCCTAATAGGCCAAACTATCTGGTACAACTCTTAAACTGACAAGGTTGGTTGATCGTGTGGCTCAGAAAAAGAATCCTAGCACTTAGCGGTGGCTATCCAAGTCCCAATCTCAGCTACATGGTGCTCATCCAAAGCCATGTAATCATTAACAGAATATGATTAATACAAACATGGATTTAGTGCCACATCTGACTATTCCAATCATGTGACCTGCAATAGAGTGACCCTTAGCAGATATTAATATGTTTCTTTTCTGAATATATGATTTGTTGAATAACCTTTTGATTATATTAGTGAGACTCTCAATCCTTGATACAATCTTCCTATCAAAGGAGATGTGTGAGGCTCTCATTGAGAACATAAATATCCGTATCTATTTTGAGACTGTGGTAGATACCAATGAGGCATATTATATAGTGGAGATTGAACATGAATAATTCTAATACATCTTCTTCTTCTCAAAATAAGACAAGGGTGACTCTATTTATGTGAACATATGCCTCCTATATGTAATAGGTCAGTGAAATAATATGGAAATACAAAATTTCCTAGTGGATATTGGATCTAGGATCGATCGCATCCTTATGGAATCCCTACCAAGATACCCCCTAAGTTTTGGTATGTAGAGACAGATTTGAACCGCTCCAACCTGAAAATTCAGGGGTATAAAAAAATTGAGTAGAATCCACATGAAAATATTTTTATAGAGACCTAATTTGGTGACTCTGTTGAAAAAACAAGGTTTATGGATGTCTCATCAGACACTTCCAATGATGTTTTGTTGGGGAGGGACTTTATCCATCAACATATAATGATCTCATATTCATACCACCATTTCTTAAAATATTCCCTCAATGGTCAAGTAAGGAAATTCCATTTTGATATTTCTTCCTTGAAATTCTATAAATTACACTACATAGATGCTAGGTACTAAAAAATAGAGGGTAAGAAACTCCAGACTAATGAGGACAAGTGTGTCAACAACCCCATTAAATTGACATCCATTTTAGTAGATCTGTAGGCATATTTGAAAGTATAAAATCATGATACTTATTACACATTAATACATGATTTATTGCATAAGATTAAACATTATACATCCTAGAAGATCGATAAGTTTGGTGTGTTTAAGAATTTGGTATATTACATAACAATTTAAAATAAGAAAGGCAACATCTTTATTGAAAATGCCCTTAGTATGAAAACTTCATGGGATAACTTGGGGACTTACATAAGAAATTGGAGAGCTATAAATCCAAATAAGGGAAATAAGCATGTCATAACATGAACAAAAAATTACATATTATAAAATAGACATATCAATAGAGCATAAAAGTGGTGAGAATCATAAACATGAACAATAAGACATGATAGAGCATGATAACTTGGGAAATGTGGAAACATCTTAAAACATTTCATCAAAAACATAGGTCAAGGTTAAATACCAAGAAATCATGATGGAAGAGGTCCCATATAAGAATCAAGTTCACTCTTTATCCAAACATGATTTCTCATGAGGCTAAAAATTACCCAATTAATTAGAGCCTTATATAATTCTGGGAACACCCATCACTTTACGTTCGTTCTTATGCTTAAGTGTGACACATAGATCGTAAAAAATTTATTAATTCATCATTATATTTTATTACATGGTCATGGAGTTTGGAAGAAATAAATTTATTTCTTAAGTAAAATAATTATAAGTGTATAAAGGTGAAAACCCATAATAATAAAATGGTATTGTTTTAAATACCCAATTGTTTTAGAATAAAAGTGTAAATTTTTTTATAAGTAGGGAGATCAAAAATAAGGAGTAGGTGAACAGGTCAGGGTTCCTAAAATTGTAGGTTCCAAGTGCATCCTCTCTAAAAAATTTATTACATTCAAGGGGGAGAGAGCCCATACTGGAGAATATAGTGGTGGGGTGATCCTGGTTACCCTTGGATGAAATCCAATCAGCCATGAAATTTTATTCCAAAAATGTGTGAGTCACTTATGCCTAGCAAATAAGGATCCTACATCATTGGATAAGGTAGATGATAGACTAGGGAGTCTATCACATACCTTTAAGTGAATTGAAGATGATTTAGGAGTCAGTTTCAATAGCTTCAACATGAATGTTGGAGGAGAGGTAGATCTCAAGCCTGTTCAACATGGCTCCAACTTCTCCATATGAGAATTAAATTTCCCATTAAATATCATGATGGATAGGACCACTAATCTATTATGTTCTGGAACAAATCCACCACCCTTCATGAGGATACATCTATAATATCCGTCGATGTTGAGTTTAATCTTCGAGCTCAGAGGCCTCCAGCAGACCCAGTTGACCAGATGTTATAGCCTATAGAAGGGAAGAGCATTTGGAGACCCTCTCAAAACCATACTCAAAGTGAGAGAGGAGTCCCAATACCTATTAAAATAACCCAACTCAACCGAAAGTCACCTTGATATGATTCTAATGTCCATGATGGATCAAGATATACCCTTTTCTCAAGAATTATTTTTGGATGTCCAAATGTTCCAGCAGCCTATAGATAAGAGAGTGGATCTCATATTCTAGTCAGTGCCCTTTATGAAGGTCCCATGAAACCATGACTAAAGGAAGAATCTTCCACAACACATTTTATTAGTTTTAAAAATGACGTTACCAAAACTTCTCCACATGTCATGATCCCAATCACTCTCAAAGAACTGGTGATCAACCGTTTCCACTTTTGGCAGGATAACGACATCACATAAAAATTAATAAAGTGGATTGAGGATATAAAAAGGGATCAATAATAGATTTTACATAAAATGGTAGTAAAAGGGACATGTTAGTAAAAATACTAACATTAGGAATTTTAAATATAATTCATAAGATAATTAATAAAATTGAATAAAGAAGAGAAGGTGAGGATCCCTTACTTGAGTGTGTGACCCCAAATGGTTGGGAGGGGAATTTTAAGAGCATGTGGGTTTTTTGGGGGGACTATAGAGAGGGAAGGGTAGAGTAATTACGTGATCCATGTAATTTTAGTGAAGATAAATGGGTTCTTGTGTGGGTTTATATAGGAAAATTGTGGGTATTTCTTTAATATTTCTTAAACATAGGTTTTGGAAACTATATAATAAAATTACCAAACCCACAAACAGTACCATGATTTTTCCCATGGTTTCTTAAAAATGGAAGTTTTTATCATTATTTTATATTTTCAAGGGAATAAATCAACAAAATAATACCCTTTTTTTATGTGGAGTTGTTCCATACTCTTAAAGAAATGATTTAAAACCTCAAAATATATTAATGGTTTTGGAGGATTCATAAAGGATTTAAAAAATTAATCAAATAAAAATAAAATAAAATAAAATTTAATTTAAAACATATATTTGGTCTTTTATACACTATATATTATTTATTACATCATTTTTAGGTCATTATGATGTCATAATACCCACCATATATTTTTATGGTATTTAACTTTTCACTCTAAAATTCGACTATCTCAAAAGATTATGAAAAATTAACTGTTGTATAATTTTGATGTTTTGATTATAAAAATTATATTAGTTTATCTAAATAGTTTTCTAAATATGAGTATTTTAATTTTTAAAATTGGAATTTACATTTATTGAAAAATGCTAGTTTTTTTTGACAATAATAGTTTTCAAACCCTTATTAAAAATACATTTGACTTCACAAATATAATGTAATCATTTATATTTAATAAAAATTATTTAAAAATAATATGTTATTAAAATATAATTTATTTTAAAAATCCATTAATTTTAAAAAATAAATTCTTTAATTAAATTTGAATATTACCCAAAATTACACTTTGTGTTTTATTGAATAAAAATCAAAATCATTTATAAAGTAAGAATAATAAGAATTAAATTTAACCATTATTCTATTAAAAATATATTAAATACTAATATTGATAATATATTGATACATATCCCTTTAATACACCACCAAAAACCCTATAAGTAAGGTGCGTGATGGTGAGACTTTCAATGGGTGGTTTGGAATATATAGTTTGGACCCTGATCTTGATGAGATTGAACTTCTCTCATAAATGGCTTCTCTCATGTTGAAGTTATTGGATCTCATCTTGGGCTCATTCAAGGGTAAATACCAATGATTATATCTCCCTTTATGCTCTGATAAATGGGATTTTTAGGGTATAATCCTACTAGTTGAGGCCATCACATCCGTTGTCTATATCAATTAGATTTGTTAAAGCCCTATATTTAAACTACTCAGTTGATCAATTCCAAAAAACTATATTATAAATGGTAATACTGCTTAATGCTGTTTTAAATTTGATATTATATAATAAAACTAAATAATTTCATGTGTTTTTTATATCAGTAATACATAATAAGAAATTTAATTAAATCAAAAATTAAATTGTATTTATAACAGTCTGGGTCATTACAATATTTCCCCCTTAAGAAATTTCACCCTTTAAATTTTCATCTCCCACAATAAAATAGATGAGGTTAACTTTGTTTCAACACCTCATATAGTTCCCACAATACTTTTTTAAACTTTTGGTATCTCTATATCACTTTGAAAAGGTGCATTGTCTTGTTTCTTAGAAATTTCTCTCAATGATCTAAGATCTTCACATTCTACTCCTCATATGAGAGATCACTCTCAAACAACACCAACTCCATATTGAGTAAATATGAGGTCTATGGTATGTAATTATTCAAAAGGGACCCATAGAATACATCATAAAAATGAGATAGGTTAGGTTTGAGTGCCAATCGATAATCAATTACTCTGATTCGATCAAGGATCCTAAAGGAACTGATGTTTATTGGACTAAAAATTCCTTTGTTCCCAAATCTCTTAACTTAATCAATGTAAATATATGGAGTAATACTATATATTAAACATAGTACTCCCGGTATTTTGATTATTTTTAGCATATATGTTCTAAAGACTCTAAGTATCCTTGATTTGTTATGGAATAGTCTTATGTTTTTCCACCATTTCCACAAACATTTTAGGACATAACATTTTTTGTTCCCTAAATTCATCCAAACATGTAGTTGTTTCACCTATTACCATAAATGTCTTCATATGGAGAAATTTGGATACGTGAGTGGGAACTGTTGTTGTAGGAGAACTCGACCAGAGGAAGATATTGGTCATGTTCTCCTTTCAATCATTCTGTAAACATGTCTTCCAGTGTCTAAATAGTCTTCACAAACTTGCCATCAGTTTGAGGATGATAAGCCTTACTGAATTTCATCCTAATGTTTTGATCATATTTGATATTTTCCATAACATAGATCTAAATATAGTATTTTTATAAAGTGATAAGTCTTTATATGAAGATCCAAAACAAACCATATAGCATTTATTCCTATAGATGTGTTTGAAATTCTAGTGGAAATGTCCATGGTGATTTTTTACCATTTACACATTGGTATGGATAATGGTTGTATCATCCATTTAGACATCCTTATTTTAGCATTCACTTTAGAAAATAACAAAAACATTGATGTATATTAAGTGATCTCCATCATCATATTGTCCCACCAATAGTTCTCTTGAAGATCTCAATACATCTTTGTCCTCTCATGGGTGAATAGAGAAGGTTTATCAATGTTCATCATTCTGAAGATCTATCATTATCTCTTGATTGGATGGTACACATATCCTTGATCCAAATATTACAATTCCATCATCATTAAAATTGATCTTTGAGGATTTCACATTTTTTATAGTTTCTACATTGTAAAAAATTCCAACATAATCTATTTGTTCATCATTTACGCTCCCCGGAAGGGACATTTGAGATATCATTGGTGAAAATATTTTTTATGTTCCTTCCTTTATGATTCCCATATCCATCCTTTCAAAATTTCAGAAGATCATATCCTTATCAATTATCATTAATGATATAATTTATGGATACTTTCGATATAAGGCATATACCAATTTATTCGCTTTCTCAGGATTGTAGTCGATTGAGCAGTCATAGTCCTTGATCAACTCTAACCATATTCTTTGGATAATATTAAGATATTTATATGTGAATCTATAATTTATTCTCTTTTGATATATATATATTTCACACATATCCCCAAATATATAGTGGCACCATATTTTCAAAGAAAAGATCACTAAATCCAACTCCAAATCACGCATTGGTTAGTTCTATTCATGAATTTTAAACTACCTTGAAGCATAGGCTATGACTCTATTGTTCTGAGTTGACACACAACCCAAGACCTTCTTCGAAGCATTGCTGAATACCACAAAAAGTTCTCCACATGAGGGTAGTGTGAGTACCAGTTTTGTGATACTATTCATTTTCATCTCATTGAATCTCTATTCACATTAAAAAGTCCAATAATAAATGACCCCATTCCAAGTTAGATTGGTTTTAGGGTTTGATAATCATGATAAATTTCACAAAAATTCAAGATAGTACCCACCTAATTCAAGGAAACTATTTATTTCTGTAACAGATATTGGCCTCAACCATCCTTCAATTTCTTTTGTATTTTAAGGGTCCATAGGTATCCCCTTTATTGTGATATTGTTCCCTAAGAAAAATACTTTCTTCAACAATAACTCACATTTTATTTAATTAGAATAACGTTTCTCCATTAGTAAGGTATTTATAATAGTTATAAGATTCTCATCATACTCCTCCTTGATTTTGTACCATATAAGAATGTCAAATATAGAGACTAGAAAAAATATGTTGAGGTAATCTCTGAAGTCTATATTCATCAATTCCATGAATATTGATGGAGAATTAGTTAGTTCGAATGGAATTACTATGAACTCATAGTGCCCGTACATTGTACAAATAATATTTTGGGGATGTCCTCCTTCTTCACCCAAATCTAGTTATATCCCAACAACAAATCAACCTTGGATAATTATTGTGCTCCACATAGCAAATTGAAAAATTCATCAATCTATGGAGGAGGATACTGGTACTTTATTGTGATCCTATTGAGCTTATGATAATTGATGAAAAGGTACATTGACCCATCATTCTTCTTGATAAAGAGGCCTTGTTCACCCCTGGGTGAATACCCATTATCCATATTATATTTAGTTGTTTCTTCATATCCTCAATTTCTACAACAACCATTATATATAGTCTTGAGTAATGGTATCACCCTAGGTATAAGATCGATTGAAAACTCAACCATTCGTCTTGGTGGAAGTCTAGACAATTGTTCGGGTATCACATCAGTATATTCTCTCACAATGAACATGTATTCAAAGATGATTATTTTCTCATACTAACTCATTTGATCTAGATATTCTTGATCATGGAGAATTAATATCCCTGATTTATATTTTTTTTAAAGAATATTAATCCTCCTCTTTTCACTTGTACAGAATTGGAGGACCATTCATGATACATATAGTGATTTCCTTCTTGTAGAAATTTATGTTGTCTCTATATAGAAAAATACAATCCATACACATAATTACATAAAATTCCACCAAAGAGAGTATGAAAAGGTTCACTGGGATATTCATTCCAAAATTTTTAATAGGGGAGGAGTTATATACTTTGGATAAAATAATTTACACGTTTTCTATTTTCCATTTTGACTGATAGATCTATTTCTATTCATTGTGGTTGTGTTTGAAGAGTTCTACAAAACATTCATGATATGATGGAATGTTTAAAAATATAATAAAAAAGTAATTCAACTATTCTTTAATGAATAACTAATTTACCTATCACCACTTAATCTTCGGACCCATCTTGATGGGTGTGATGGAAAAAATAACCTTTTCTACCTTGAAGGTTATTGTTTGTCTATGAAACCCCTTAGCTTAGTGAATTAGTTTTCCAAGTTACCTAGTTCCATGAAGTTGAAGTAATGAAAAATGTGCTAATGTTTGAACAAATAAATAATTTCCTCCATATCATTTGTGGGTTCCTCTTATTGGAAATTTTTAGCTATGTTTCCTTTTTTCCCACACCTAAATCATTTCCTCACCCCCTTAGTCGATTTCAAGGGTGCATTTTTCTACACCTTTGATAAGCAAGATATTGAAATTTCCTAGCACTATTATATTTATCCATTGTACTACCATAATTAAACTCAACTTTCCTATTCATATCCCTCTGATACCCTTGAGATTCACCAATATCCATCTCAACTTTGAGGGAAAATCAGACAATTTTCTCACAGCTATCAAAGTCTCAGATTACTAGGGATTTTCATAGATTAGGTTTTATCCCACCATAGAAGTGTTCAACCTTACATTCAGAGTGTAATGAAAAAGATTGAGGCATATCATGAAAGTCTTTTAATTTTTTTCTCATACACTCCAATAGATTCAACATTTTTTTCTTTAGGGAAAGGAAATCCCTTTTCATTTTATATTGGAGAGTGCAATGAAAATATTAATCAAAAAACATTTTCATGAATATCTTCCACCCCATAACTTTGATATCTTCCAAATGATTTATATTTCTAACCAATATCCACCAATAATAATATTCTCCATCTATATAATAAAAAACTTGTAGAACCTTCTATTTTTGAGAAAAATAATGGATGGATAAGATCTTATCAATGTAGTTAATCCATTGTTCTGTGATTATGGGATCCGATGATCCACTGAATGTTAGAGGCCTATATCACCTAAAGGACTCAATAAAAACTTGTTCTCTATTATTGGGATTTGGAAGATCCTAATGATCCATGTTTTTATTTATGACCCTATTCAGCTGAGAGAGTATAGTTATAAAGTTCACGATTCCCACTCCCATCAGGTTGGGCCTCTCGTTGGGGTAGTCATCAAATGTCCCTTCACATTGATTTTTACACGATTCAACCTATTTTCTACCATTGTATAGAATAAAATTAAAATCATGGATGATTATTTTTAAAATATTAAACATATAAAGGGGGAATTCAATGACATTAATGTCATAACTTATAAATTACATTTATTTTGTAGCTTTTGAAAATAAAGGCTCCAATATATGTTATTTATGATCTATTTCTTAACATATATTCTTATGGTATTTTTTGTTAACTTAATAATTGATCTTAATTATCATATCAATTTACCAAATAATATTCACATTGAGTGTCAAAATAGGTGTGCAAAAAGGCTCACTATGGTGCACTTGTTCCCGGTAAAGTCTAGCTCAACATGTTGTTTTTGGGGTTCACACATATGTATATATGTGCCAAAGCCACATCCACTTTTATTATCCATACATGGATGTATTTTCTTGATAAAAAAATTAATCTATACCTACCATTTTTTTTAAATTTTTATATACTTATTTTTATCCATAAGGATTTCAATATATTTTCAACCTATAATACCAAAAAATAACTCAACTTCTCATTTGATACCAAATATAACAACCCTTCACTTTATTACACAATAATAAATCATTTATTAAATTGGTTTACACTTACTAAATATTTTGATCACTAATTATAGTTTCTTAAGGAACTAAATACATTACATAAAAATTAAAATCCAAAAAACAGCAACTTTATTGAAAACTTCTTTAATGTGCTCTCACTTAAAACTGCATTGGATAACTTGGGGACATACATAAAAAATGGGTGATCTATAAATCCCATTAAAGGAAAGAAAAATCAAATTTAATTAATAGAAAAATAAATTTTAGATAATAGTCATATAAATGGTGCATAAAAGGGGTGATAATCATAAACATGAACAATAATACATGATTTAACATGATAATATAGGATGTGTGGAAACATATTATAACACTGAATCATTAACATCATTCATGGACAACTTCCAAGATATAATGATGAAAAAAGTACCATAAAGGAATTAGGTTCACACCCTATTCCAACATGACATCTCAAGAGACTCAACATTAACCAATGCATTGGAGTGCTATATAATTTTGGGTACACCTTTCACGTTCATTTCATTCCCATGCTTATGTGTGCCACATAGATCACACATCATTGATTCATTAATCATAATATTTTATTCCATGATTAAGGAATGTGGAATAAATACATGTAAGTCCCAATTAAAATAATTATAGGTTTATAAAGGTGAACAATCTTGATAATAAATGGGTTTGGTATTCACTACACAATTGTTTTGGCATGGAAAATCCCGGTGGGATTTTGGAAGAAGAAAAGTGTCACTTAAAGAATTCATAAAATGGGTTGATGAGATAGAAATGGGTCTCTCATAATTTGGAAATAAAATGTGACTTAATAGGTATATATAAATAAAAATAACAACATTATTAATTGGAAATAGAGGGCATAAGATAATAAAGAAACTTGAATAAATAAGAGAATGTGAGGATCCCTTACTTGGGTGTGTGATACTAAATGTTTGGGAGGTACCTATTTAGAGATAGGGGTGTCGTGAGAGGAATATTGAGAGTGGATGGAAGATTTAAAAAGTGATACAAGGATTATTAGGGAAGTTAAATGGGATATTGGGTGGGTTTACATTGGAAAAGAGTGTAAATTTTATTAATATTTATCAAACATAGGTTTTGGACTCTATATAATAAAATAACAAAAAATTCAAACCATCACATGATATTTTCCCATGATTTCTGAAAAAATGGGAGTGGGTTTAATTATTTTTTTATTCCAATTTCCTATCATAATAAAATAATACCCTTACTTATGTGGAGGTGACTCATACTTTTAAAGAAATGATTAAAAAAATCATGAAATGTACTAATGGATTTGAAGGATTCATAAAGGCTTTATAAAATTAATAAAATAAACATAATATCTAATTTTTTTAAATAGAAACCCTATATTTGATCTTGGATATCATTTATAGTACTTATTACATCACTTTTGGGGCATTATGATGCTATAATACAAAATATATATTTATACAGTATATAATTTTTTACATAAAAATTAGATTATCATAGAATATTATGAAAAATTAACCATTTCCTAATTTCAATGTTATGATTCCAAGATTAATAATAATTTTTTCTAAATAATTTTCAAAATATAGTTATTTTTAATTTTAAAATAATAATTGACATTTATTGAGAAATTCGGGTTTTTTTTGACACTAACAGTTTTTGTACCCATATAAAAATTACAATTGAATTCAAAAAAATAATATTATATTTTATATTTAATAAAAATTATTTTAATTTTTTATTAAAATATTATTTATTTCAAAAATATATTAATTACTTGAAATAAGTTTTTTTAATTGAATTTTAATATTACCCAAAATTACACTTTGTGTTTTATTGAATTAGAATAAAAATTATATATTAAGTAAGATCAATAAGAAGTAAATATAACAATTATTATATTGAAAATTACGAACATTCAAATTTTCTAGGGTCTTGAAAAATATACATTTAGTACACCAGAACACACCCTAAGAGTAAGGAGAATGACAATGAGACTTTGATGGGGTTGTTCGACGTACAGGGTTTGGGCCATGATCTTGATGATCTTGAACTTCTCCTTCAAACAGTTCCGCTCATGATTAGGTTATTGGACTTCAACTTTGTCATGGTCAAAGGAAAATACCAATGATACTATATCCCTCAAAGTCTATGATAAATGGGATTCATATGGCATGATCTTATTGGTTGAGTCCACAAACACACACAAAATACCAATATATTTTATTAATGAAAGGAAAAATAGTACAAAGGCAAGAAGGGGAACTGGCTCAGGGTGGTAAAAACTAACGAAGTAAAAGAGAATCACCTAAAACAATTCTAGAACTCTCCAAGGGAAATATCCAAGGCTGAAAAAAGAAACAAAATCATCATCCTGAGAGAATCAGGATGCAAGGATGTTTTTCACTTTATTACCCTCACACCAAGTATAAAGTAAGCTAGTGATGCTATTAATGATAATATTGTTGTACTAGATATTGAATAAAATGTTACATAAAGGATAGATGTTATCCATAAGTGTCTCATAGAGGATTTTATAATTAGTTTTGATCTCTGAGAGAAGCAGTTGTTTAGACGGATTGAACTGAATCCCCTTCAAAAGTTCCCAGGCCTCAACTTGATGGGAGTCCCCACTATCAAAGAAAGATTTGTACAGAACAAACACACTTACAATTTAGTTATAAATCATTCCACCACAACTCATAATTCTTATACCACCTGAAACATGATAATTGAGTTTCAACCCTTTGGATAGGGGTCTCCAGAAAATCCAGCAACCCACTGTAACCTTGATATTGACAACCTTTGCCTTATACCAAGGAATCTACCTCAACGAAGAGGATTCATCCCATTTTTTCAAAAGGAACCCCAAATATATGATCATTCATTTAGGTCTAGATATTAGGCCCAAATTTGAGAACACAACACCTTCAAATCACGTTACGTTCTTCGCCTCCCAGATGCACTAACAACTAGATGAAAAACAGATTCCTCTCTCCTGGTTCTCTGTGTTATTAGAACCAACTCCATGGAACCACATCTGTAAGAAGTAATTACCTGAACTGATGAGGGATGGTAGGATAGTGAACTCCCCAGCTACATTCTCAGATAGTGCTGGCCAATTCACTCTCTAAAAATAAAGGAGAGGTGGTCTCAACATAAGGGTTCTGACATGAAGAAAATGTGATAACAATTGAAACTATTTTATGATGGATGGCCTCACCTATAGAGATGTCATGGTGTTGAAGCCTCCAAGTGAGGAAATTATATTTGGGTGGAATTATTTTTCAACAAAGAGGTGGACACATGAATCTTGATCGTGGGTATGCTGAAGGACTGACCTGCAGGGATTAATAGAAAAAGAACTTGAAGAAGTAGCCTTGAAAACACACATGTCTGGGTCATCCAAGAGTTTTATGAGATTGAACATGATATAATACTATTTATTTTAGACTTCTTGGATTAAGGAAGAATGATCACTTGCTTTATTGAAAGTAATATCAGTGACTGGGAAGCTACAAAAGCCAATAATATCCCCAGAACACTTTTCATACCAAAACCTGATGTCACTGGAGCTAAGGATCCAACTTTGCTGGATAAGAAGGCGAGGAATATGGATCTAAATAGTGCTCCAAAGGTAGGGGTTGCTAATTTTTCCAAGATGTACCCATACTTCTACTTTATAACCCATGCCTAAATATTACTCCCTAATACTACCTCCCATGAAAACCTAACATGAAGTCAAGGAATCATCTCAGAGACACTACACAGACATATTCAACCTTTATCCGTAGGAAGGGCCATTTTAGACTAGGATTCCCAATGGAACTGACCCTCTGAATGGGAGTCCCAGATGAAATAGGTCATTATCCACTCAATATACTAAATAACATCATTTGGAACCTTAATAATTGAGATAACATGCATGGGAATCAATGTAAGTATGGTATTTACTATAGTGATCCTTCTAAAAAGGAAAGGAAACGATTTTTCAAATTGTTGATGTGAAAAGAAAATTTATGCACCACTTTATCCAAATTTATGATACCGAGCCTCCCCAATGTGATTGGGGTGCCAAGGTAGTCCATAAGAAGGCTCATAATGCGGATTCCCAAGTAGGATTCAATGCAAGAATGCTGTCTTTCCAGGAAAAACCTTGAGATATATATACTTATTTTATCTCTATTAATTAGTTTCCCAGTCCATTTGCAGTAATATTCAAGAATGTTATGAATACCCTAGAGAGATATGTATTTCTAATTAATAAAAAGGATAGTATAATCAGAAAACATAAGGTGGGAAAAATTCTGGAGACAGAAATGCCAACAAAAAGGCTGAATGGAGCCATCATGGATGGTGGAATTAATGGATTTTCTCAAAGCATCCTGAGCCAGAATGAACAAACTGGGCGATAGTGGATCCCCTTGTCTAAGACCACAAAATTTTTAAAGAAGTATTTCTTCATTTCTATAATGAAATGGAGAGCCACAGATAACTACAACATCTAAGCAAGAGTCCAATAGCCCATAGAGAAAAACCGTTACTTCTATGGACTCTGATAATAAAGGATCACTCGAGTTTGTCATATGATTTTTCCATATCCATCTTAATGGCCATATTCAAACCTTGATATTTCCTATTAATATCCTCAAGCATCTCTAGGGAAATCCCAATAGCACCTTGGATGGACCTAACTCTCACAAACCTGTGTTGCTCTTTTGAAATCTAGTATGGTAGATGGTTTCCAATATGCCAGTTAATCACACATGGGAGGATTTGGTAAGAAATGTTTCACATACTAATAGGCCTGTTTTTCTTTAGTGAGGGAGGGTCCTTGACTTGAAAAATGAGAAATTAAGCAGTCAAACTAGCCACCCAAGGGAGGATTCCCCCATGAAAGTAGTCCTATACTGCCTATATAAAGTGTACATTCACAATACTCCAACAATCCATATAGAAGAATCTGGGAAAGCCATATAGCTTGGGAGAGCTCTCAGGATTGAGGCCTACTACTACCTCCCATACTTCTTTCTCCTCAAGTATAGCTACAAGGATTTAATTACTGTCCTTAGAAACCACTATAGAAATGTTATCAAAAATAGGGGATTTCCCACATGGGTACCCTTCCTGCATAGAAGGGTTGGGACCTGCTAATATAGATATAAAAAGATCTTCGGTCATACATCTAAATACATAAATATCAGCAAGAAATGATCCATAATTGTATATAATATTTTTATTCTTAAAAAAAATCCTTTATTTAATGAAATCATGGAAATAGATCGATTTCCTATCACCCACACGAAGCCAAAGGGCTCAAGATTTCTACCTCACCAACCTCTCCAACATGAGAACCAACTCCTGCATGAGAATCCTATTAGAGAGAAGAGAGACGAAGAGATCATAATTCTAGGTTTCCTCAAGACTTTGCTCAATCATCTTGATATCTTATTTTAATGAATCAAGTAACTACTGTGAGGGATTTTTCCTACTACTCCAGGGAAGTAGGGACCCCTTCAAGTGATACAACTTATTGTGAAGACCAATACAATGAGTTCCTTGAATAGGGTGATTCTAATAGGAGATAAATTCTAGTTGGGAGTCTGGATATGAAGACATGATATTGGAGTACACAAAACGATTCCTCCCTTCATTCCTAGACTCCGAGTAGATGAGAATTAGAGCATGATCAGAGATAACATGAACAAGGTGTGTGATCAACGTCTTTTGGAAGGAGGAGATCACTGTCATGTTTTCTAAGTATCAATCCAAGAGACACCAGGTGTGCTTAGGGCCCTTCTATTTTTTTCACCAAGTTAAATTTCCCCATGTGAATCCCATATCTATTAGACCAATATGGTCATCAAATGAGAAAAAAATACTAACTAGATTTATTGTAGAAGGGTCCACGTCCCTTATTTTTTGAGTGATCAATTATGTAATTAATGTCTCCCCCACTAACCATGACGAGGTTTCAGGATCAAATGAGCTATGTTAAATCCAGATCTCCTCCCAAGATTGAGGTTTGAATATAGAATAGAAAAATGGAACATAAACAAATTGGTTACCAAATGAAATATTGACTATAATATGATGGTCTGATACATCCACTTGATAAACTAAAACCGAGGATTCGAGAGAAGGCATATATTCAAGTTACTTGGGTGTTCGTGCATTGAATTCTGAAAACCCATTCTCTTTTCAAAGGTTTATATGTTCGCCACATTTCTTAGGTTCTAAGATAGACACAGGAAGTAGCTTATTAGAGTGAACCTCTCGTAAGATGAAATTAGTTTTCAACCATGCTTTTAATACATGGGATTTTCAAATCATGAACTTTAACATTTGAGTTGACAATGACTTGGTTTTGAGCCTGATGTCAAAGGCTTAATTTGAGGGAAGAAAGGCCTTGTTCCTTATTGGATTTAGAGGGAGTCCTAAAATACGAAAGAAACAGAGTGCCTGGCTACGAAGAGTGAACTGGGGAGCTCATCTTATGCTCTTTCATGTCTAAATTAGCCATACTGGTGAAACTATTTTGAATGGGAACTGAGAAGAAGACATGTAAAAAAGTGACCTACATGTATATGCCAATTTGATTTGTTGAAAACCTATTTTTATACTAATCATAGAATAACTATTCAACTAAAATATTATCAATGATAATTATGCTTAATGGTATTTTAAATATGATAGTATATATTAAACAAAATAAGTGCATGAGGTTTTTATAACTATAACAAATAATGATTCATTTAATTAAATGAAAAGTGGAATTTTATTTATAAAAGTTTGGATGTTTACAGAAAGACCAATTCATTAATTAGATCCAACAACCCATAATCTTAGGATCTCTTTTATAATCCCCTATAAAAATTAATTCTCCTAGATTACTTCATATTCTTACATAAGACATGAATAGTTGAATATGGAAATTCCTACTTCTATTGATTATTGAGAGACATAACCTTTTGTTACTAAAATATGAAAAAATATATATTATAGAGATCAGGGATGATTTGATGAATGTCAGCCCATATCAATTTTATTGAAATTAATGTTAAATTTAACCATTGGTAATCACATGAGGTTGGATCATCAGATTTGGTATCCATGGTCATAAAAAATTAGGAACCCCTCATTTTGGATCCTATAGCTACCAAATAAAATAGTTGTACCACTACATGATCCTTAGATTTAGAGTAATCAACTCCTTCATTTGATTCTCATGTTTCTGATGATGAAGGGGATTTTTATGACCCCTATTTCCTTTCAAAAAGGTATCACTACAACAATAGACAAATTGAACAAGGATAATATTAGTTCCAAGGAAGAGTTAAGGATAATTCTGATAAGCATAGTCATGTATTTGATGGAACTTCAATAATACTTGGAATTATTAAAATATCACTATGAATTTTTTCCAGGAGTTAGAAGGATATTATAGTCATAAAAAACTTAGTTTATTTTCATGACCTTGGCCTCCCAGTTGTCCAATATGTAATTAAATAACCTCTCTAGAAGATTCACCTTTACCATGGTTCCATTGTTTAGGAAAAAATTGAATTTTTTTTCAAGTATAAGTTCATTTGGGAAGTACAATAACCCAAGTGGATATCCTAAATCATCCCAATCATGTATAAGAACAAAAAGATTAAAGTAGGAATTGAAATTTAGGTCCTTAACCACCATTTATAAAATCATGATTTACCCTATTTGTGATATAGATTCTAATTAATGTTATTTATTTTAGACCCTACCAATCATGAATAGGCTCTCCAAGTATAATCAAATCTAGATGGACCCCAAGGAAAAATAATCCATTTCTTTTAGGGTGACATAGGGAAATTTTAATTACAATGTAATGTGGATGAATTTGAAGAATACTGGGGAAAAAACCTACATTACATGAAACATATATTTTAAACACTCCTCAGAACATTGGTGCAATTATTGTAAATAATTTGGTTGTAAAATCCCAAAAATACTAGGACCATATCAATTATATTTAAAAGGTGTTCGAAATTCCTATGTTCCAATCACCTGAATATGAATCCCATAAAGTGTGCATTTAGGGTTACTTATGGTAATTTCTATGAACATTAAATTAGGTATAGAGACATTAAAATCAAACCAAATAAGATTAACTACATAAAACAAATACCTCCTATATGAATCTTTATGGAGTTATGGGGACTTAAATCCCATTAATCATGAATCTGTATGGAAAATGTAATCCATTTTCAAGGCTCATAGAGAAATGAAACACTTATTAGTGGAATAAACACCATGAAAATGAATCTGGGGATATCAAGAAATATTTTCTATGTCTTTCGGTTATGATGCCACCCATACCAAGAAATCATATAGTTTTTACCAGAACACAAAAGGGTGGAACCTTAGTTCCATCCTACATAAAAATAAAAATGATGGTAGGGAGAAAATCTTGTACCACCTCATCTATATGCTACTCAATTGGGATATATGATAATATCCCAGCAGGAAGACTAACCTCACCATGGTTTTTATAGTTCGATTTTTTGAAATTACCTATAACACCATGAGATTCATCTTGTAAACTAAATTTCATTTTCAGACACCATTTACTGAATGGGTAATTGGTGTAGTGGGAATTAATTTTCTTGTAGTTCAAAATTAGGTTTCCCCCCAAAATGATCTCAACAGACAAGAGCTTGAATATTTCATAGATTCACATATGAACCTCAAGGAAGTTTCCCTATATGTTGAATTCCATGATAAGTACATACACTCAATTCATTAGGCCATGTCATGTTGGTAGATTCACATTGACGGTGCCTCCCAAAGCATGACTAAGATAAGTCTCAATAATCCCAAACTCAACAGAGTAGGAATTAGGATTGTCTTCCTCACTCTTGCGTATGACATCCTATTGTACTCATTTATTACATAGAAAGGTTGAACCAACAATAAATATGAGTATCATACCCTTATCACCAATATCAAGTTGTATCTTGAAATTGATTTTAGTCAATTGCATGTGAAGCGAGATTCTTAGATATTCATCACAAAGTCCAATAATGATTACTTGACTAGGAATAAGGAACTTGTCCCCTTGTTAGAGAGGACTCATGAGATGATGACCCAATTCCCTTCCCAATCGAATGTAAATAGTGTCCCCCAGTCATTGAATGGCTGAGATAATGCCTTATAAATACTGGTTCTATACCTTGTATACCCTGAAAATATGATTTTTCACTCATTTGGATAATCAGAGAGTCATTTCCCTCAACAATTATAGAAAAAATACTAATAATTAAACCAATTATCCATCGAAACTTCTATATCATTGCTATTAAAGGCCCCATTTTTTCAATAATTACCCAATTAAATGACCAGTTTTTTTGAGTAATTCCAACATGAGGTCCTCCCACTAGACCAACACAAGTTTGAATAGATCCAATAATGTGTAGGGAAATGTACCCTCCAAGATGGCCTCAACCTAGAGAAAACACTCTAATAGTGGGGTTTTGATGGAATCCTTCTCTATTTCATCCAAGAGAAGGAGGATCCTCTAGTCATGGATGAAATCCAGGATAGTTAATGTGGGCCCTATCATTGAGTATTAAATATTTCCCCCATATATTGAGATTAGGTGTAATTATAGACTACCATGGCTTTAGACTACATTGAGTTCACCAAGAGGTGTTATACATGATAGATACATCCCAATATTATGAATCAAATTCTAGAGATTATCCATGGCACCAAATACTCTTTGCCCATTCCTGTAAGGGGAAATGATGTTGTAGGCCCCTTTTCTCCAGTAACAACTTGACAGTGTAGGTTCATTCTAACTGACATAGAAATATTTTCAAAGTATGTGGAATGCATCCCCCTTATAGATGTCAAGACTTGATCCATGGTTGAGTTTGTGAAGTCCATAATCATCCTTCAGTTCATGATTTATAACACAATTATCATAGAGAATGGAACCAAATTTTGAGCTATCGAGTAGAATTAGTTGTATGACAGGTACAATATCTATCCAAACCATACCTACTGCTATAACTCATAGGAAAATTGGTGATTGATCCATTCAAAAAACACTCAATAACTTCTTTATAGAGATTATGGGTCAAAATATAATGAATTGGACCAATAAGGTATCAAATTCACAATTGGATAATCTGATGTTGACTCAAAATTCCTCCTATGCGACTCCATACTCCTAGTTATATTTGGAAGAAGTAGTTTTACCTATAGTGGTTTATCTTTAATCACTCTAGATAGATGTTTATGACAAGCAGACATTAGATAAGAGATCCAAAGTCTGTACGGATGAGTTGGACTCCGTGAAAGAATAAAATACCCAAGAATTTCATAACATGGAAGTACATTAGAATTGGGTATCATAGAAATGCAATAAAAATTTTCACCTCCATTCCCTCATTTAGGGAGATATGGTATTGTAAAGATGAATGCAGATGATACTTGGGAAGAATCCACTCAATTTAGAACCTAAATTTGAAGGAAATTACATCATTCATAAGATAAAATTAAAGGGTACATACTAATTGATCACCATGGATGATGAGACCATCACAACTCCAACAACACCCTAATATTTTTTAAAGAAGTATATTATGTTTGATAGAGTATACAACACACAATATCGAGCATAATTGAACCCTGAAATATTATAATTTAAATATGACCATTATAATATAACCATTGAATTCATCGGTATGTATATGATTAAATTCACTATGAAATATATATAATGTACATAATTCATACAAATTTATTGATCTATTCTTGGTAATAATGCACTCAATTTTTAGAAAAAACTTTTATTCCTCAGAAATACATTTTATTCAGAAATTGTATTTATTACTTTTTCTGAGATAATATTATAATTATTTTTTAAAATTTTATAAATTTAATTCTATAAAAACAATATAATATTGCAAATCATCATATCAAAATTATCTTATGGTGAAATGTTGAAATTTTTATGAAAAGTTTTATTTTTCAGTGATTAGTGAAAAAATATTGTTTTTATTGAAAAAATTATTTTAATTTAAAATATTTATAAATTAATATTCTATTTTTTTATTTTTAAAATTTAATTGGATCCGTTTAATTAAAAATAATACAATTATTGTCTTTTTAAGGAATTTTATTCTTGAATTTTGTATAAAAAACTTTACTTAAAAATGAATATTTCTAACAAATGGTTTTCAACATGTTTTTCACACTTATTTTAAAATTAATTTCATCTAATTATTTGTATTGAAAATTATATAATAGATATAATATTAAGAATCAAATTATTTATATTTGGTAAATATTTCCTTTTTATTTTTTGTCAAAATGAATAGGAAACTTGGTAAAATTTATCACAACTATAATGGGTAATTATGGTTAATCTAGGATTAAACTTAGTGATAATGACAATTTTTTTCATATTAATTCTTACTGAATGAAGTTATTTAGACCCTTACGACATTAGGTTTAGAATTTATTGGTTTAAAGGTCACTTAAACATGAAAATTACCTATATATAATTTCAGGAAAATAGTGTTACAAAATGTCACTCTTATAGTTTTAAATATATTTTATGAGTTCACATAATGAAAAAAGATATTATGAATAAATATAAATTTCTATTTTGTGAATAATAAAAATATATTCAATTTGGAAATTTATCTTTAATTTTTTGTTTTTAAATAATTACCTTAAATGCTTTCACGATGCTAATACAATATTTATTCAATTAATAAAAAATAAAATATATGATTTTAGTAATATTAGAAGTAATATAATTTGAATAAATTGAAATTTTCCATGTTTTTTATGGTAAATATAACATATTAGTTTTGTTTAAAATTATTATATTAAAATTATAACTTTTTATTTTTTTAATTAAAGTTAAATTAAATTAATAGAGTCCAAATTGATATAAATGATATTTTATCAATGTAATATTTTATTTTATTATTTACAAATAATAAATCACTTTAAATGGGATAAATGAGAATAATATATTGTTATAAATTTCATAATTATTCAATATATACCTTATATGTGAAATTATAACACTTTGAGAGTGATTATTTTGCGATTAAGGTTAAAATTGGTTATCTAATGGGTTAAACACAAAGATAAGTTTAAATTACCACATAGACATATTGAACTTATATTTCATGATGGTATTACTACTGAATCCTAACTTATATAACCATATATAGACATTTAAAATTGTTTTTATTGAGAATTATAATTATATAATTAAATCATTTAATAAATTTTAAAAGTGCCCCTCACATCAATTATAAAAAGGATCCCTCCTATATATTCTTCAAATAAATTTGAGCCTTATTTATAAAAAATAACCTAAACAAATACCCCTTAAAAATCATTAGACACATTATAGATGTAATAGAATTCTTAAAAGACCAAACCTAGGATCCTTAAGAGGAGATCTAAAGGTATTATTTCAAAAAATAGGTGATCGGCTTAACTGACCAGTTCCTTTTTTTATTCTTCCCCATTACCAACACTAAAGATACGGTATTTATCATAAAATAATAAATTAATTATCTTATATATAAATAAATTTTGTTATGACTATTAATTCACCATTATTAAACCTCATTCCCATCAAATAGGATGTGAAAATATCGCTTGTGCGTACGTACGAATTAATGCCTCCATGTAGCGACAAAATTAATTTTCCACCCCCATATTTAATGGATAGTTATTTTTATGGGTTAAATAGTTATATATGATAATTATGAAATAATTATACATCTGTAATTTTAATATCACATCTAACTTGTTATCTTCCAATCTGTTGGAAAATAATAACGTCACACATGCATATGTGTAGACTAACACCTCTATGAAGCGATGTGATTGTTTTTTTTTCATTTATGTTTTAATAAGATAGTAATAAGAATGGATTTAGGGAATATATATGTTATATATGATATAATAATGATTCTATAAATGTAATTTATTAATATATTTCTTTCATTCCACCTATTAAAAAATGAAAATAGTGTTCATGTGTACGTACGACCCACCATCTCCATGAATAGTGTAATTCATTTTCCTATATTTATATTTCATGAATTATTATAAATATAAAAATAATTTATATATATGAAAATTTATTCAATGATTAAAATTATGTTGATTATTGAAAATTTATCAATTTACAAATATTTGACATATCAAATTGAAATTATTTTTATAAACAAAATAGTTAACACCCATAAATAATTATTTAGACAATGAATTACTTATAAAAGGGTGTTGAAATGTTTTAAGGGGATCATATATGATATTATAAGTGTTAAAATGACTCTAGTTGAAAATTTTAATAAATTTTAATTTATTATATAGGATTATAGATCACTTTAAAAGAATTTTTATCTTGAGGTAAGGGATTTTAGTCTCACTTTTATCACTTGGAGACACATGGCATATTCACCACTTATTTTTTTATGTGGTGTATATATTTTCCATAAAATTATTTTATGATTCATTTTTTTAAATTTTTTGGAATTTATATATCCATATGAGGTTATTTATTTCACGAGTCTTAGGATTCAAATGTTAACAAAGTGGTAAGAGTTTTATTCTAGAATCGTATCATTTACAAAGATTGTTTTTGTTTATATTTACGATAATGAAATATTATGATATAAATTTATAAAAATCCTGAATGTTGTTATACAATATCAATTTCTTTATAATTCATGTTTTCCTATCATTTTCCTCAACTTAAGTACTCATAATACTGAAAATAAATTTACAAGGAAAATTGACTTTATTTCTTCCTTTGGACAAAACACAATTTTCTTCAATATTAATGTTTTATAAAATTGAATTAAAGTAGTTTTTTTTACAATTATCCCATGATTTTTTTAATTAATTTCTACCCATTTTTTATTTTTTAGAAATTTATTTAATTATAATCTTATTATCATTTTCCAAACAAGGTAATCTTTTGAATTTTTATAAAAAAGTGTTAATGGAATGTTTTATTTTAACACATTAATCATGTATGTAATTTACCTCCATCATAGTAAATCAATGATGGGAAACTTAATTTAAAAATTTATAGGGTTATTTCCAAATAAAATAGTTCCCCTAATATTTTTTAAATTTTAATATTTTAAGGAAATGATTTCAAAATGAAAATTTTATTTTCATTATGATATATTAAGGTGATATTTTAAAGAATATTTTTATCCATGATAAAATAATTTGTTGTTAGTTATGTTTTAATAGGGATATGATCCAATTATACCATCTTTATTATTTCTCTAGGTGGCTTATTATTATGATGATGATATGTTTATGATAATAGTTTTTTTGTTGGGTTATATAATGATGAATGATTTATGACCTTGTGAGATTTATATGTAGGAATAATGATTATATAATTTTTGGGTCTATTAAATCCATCCTATTCATTAGGTAAATATGGATAAATCATGATAAAAATATGTTAGGAGTGAACCTGATTTAATTATCCCAATTTCATGCATGGAAATAGTTTTTATGTCTATAAGATTAATATTAGACCTAACTTTAATGTCTATAAGATTAAGTGTGGAAATAGATTTTATTTCTATAAGGTTAATTCTGGACATGGATTTAATTTCCATGTGATTATTTATGGGCATAACCTTTATGTACTTAGAATTATGTATAAACCTAGTTTTGATATCCATAAGTTTATTATAGGGATAATTTCACTTCCATTAACTTATGGAGTGAACATTTTTCAATTTATACATGTTCCCATTTATAAGATTATTTATTTTTAAAAAAAATCGTGTCTTATTAAAATTTTATTCTCTCATAGATTATGTTATTTGATTCATTCATTATTCATTTCTTATGAATTGGAAAGATTTATGCTATAAATTCAGATTTTGATATTTGATATATATAGATAATGGTCATGAAATTTTAATTTCATGTTCTTATACCCTTATGCTCATGTTATTTGTAATTTATTAGTGATATCTGCCATATTTACCATTACTAGCCAATTAAGCTCACCCTTTTTTAAGTTTTCTTTTCCCAAGGATATAATGAAAATTTTTATGTATGATGTGTCTTAGAAGGGTGATATTTACAAAAACTATGTGGGTGATGATGTAGATATTTTATGTACTAGTTGTTTATGTGTTCACATTTATAAAGATACTAGACCTATATGATTATAGTAATGATATTTATGACACTTATATGAGTATTCATCCATAAAGATGTGATATCTATGTATAAAAATTATGGGAAAATATAGTTAGTATCATAGAAGGTTAAGTTAACCTCTAGAAACTAGGATGTAGAAACATTAGTGATAACCTTGGGGATATCTCTAAGAAAAGGATGACATCCTAATGTCTTTGAATTTATGATGGATGACCTAGGTTAAACCAAATGTGTCATAGATTAAAAATAATGTGTCTTGATTTATATATCTAGTGAATGATTTTTTCATTATCATGTGGGTTTACACTATGATGACATTTTATCACACCATACATTTTAGTTTTATAAAATACCTGGAACCCAAAAGAATCATGTGAAAAATGAATGTGATGTCCAACACATTGGCTATACTCATGATAAAATGAATGTATAAAGAGATGGGATGCAATATAATAGGGCCATTTTCACTCAAATCTCTCAAGATATTGATTTTAACACAAATTGTGTTAAAAATAGGAATTAAATAAGGAGGGAGAAACATGTTATTGAATATTTTATATGATAATGTTGACCCTCCTTATATGGGTCTTCTGATCCACTAGTTGCTGAGTAGTGGATCAATGTGATGGAAATGATATTTTCCATTTATCAGTGCTTAGAACATGAACAAATTTTCATAGTTATTTATACTTTTGAAGGTGAAGCTTATCAATAGTAGAAGAATATGAGGAAATAGGATAAAATTTACTCCTTCGAATGATATGAGTTTAATGAAAAAATATTCAATAATTAAATCCATTGTATTATATGTACAAAAAAGTAGAGAAGGAATTTATTAATCTAAATAAAAAGGATGATCAATATATTAGTACATATGAGGAAAATTTTACAACACATGAAAGGCAACATTCATGTCCAATCATCATACTTGAAATAAAAAATTATAAATTATTTAGTGGTTTAAAAAAATTCATTTAAAGGAATTGCCTATAAAAGAAATTTTTAGCAATAAAGAAATTATTCTATGTTAATTAAATGTTTAAATAGAATCTATAAACCCTTAGGGTTATAGAGATTATAAAAGTAAGATGGAGCTTTATAAAATATATAATGTTTATTCATATAGAGGGAAAAGAATCTGTCAGGATCCTACATTCAAAAAATATGGGAAGGATCACTTATATGACTTCTTGAAAGGAATAAGAAAATGATTCATGTGTGAGAAAAATGACCATTAATAAAAAGAATATCAAAGTGATATTAAGAGTCAATTCAATAAATTGAATAGATATAGATCTCAAAATATGACACCACCCACACTTTAGTGAAAAAAATTTAAATAATTTTGGATTGATTAAAATAAATGATCTAATATAATGGCCAATGAAGATAATTAGGCACAATAAAATCTACTGTAAAAGGGAAAGTGAAAATCTTATTCAATTATAATAGTTGAATTGAATCTTGATAGTTAGAGAATAGTTATACTCTACTATATAATAAGGGAAACCAATTTGATGTTTTTTTAATAATCCCTATGAAAGTATTATCCTTTAATGAAATTTGATGTGATAATTAGCATTGATTATATCTCCCAACACATATTCTATATAAAATTTATGAAATAAAAAAAATAATATTTGATATCTGAATTAAACTATGACCATTTATCAATGTGTGGATGATCCCAAACCTCTAATAAAAATAATTTTGCATAAGATAAGATAATAAGGGGTGATTTATATTTTGGTAGATTATATGATTTAATTATGACTTTATATTTGGAAATTGTTAGTATATATTGAATAATATGTGACCAAGGTATATACATTTTGTTATGAGACAATATTTATGACTAAAATTATTTTTAATTAGATCATAGAAGGATATGTGATAAATATTTTGATTTCTGTCTAGGTCAAACACATTTTAGAGGAGTCTTAGGGTGAACTATTTATAGAATAGATTATTTTCAAATTTAAGTATTTTTGTTTGAGTTTAATGTTTGATTTATCATATTGGACAACATGTATAAATAATTTTGGGTTTAGTTAATTATTAAAGACAATATGAATATTTTGTTATAATGTTTTTACCTATTAGAATTTGATTCACCCCAAATACTCAACATTTTGAGCAATAAATAAGATTGTAAAAGAAATTTATTAAAGGATGAAATTCTACATGTCAACTATGTATATTTTAATTTTTTATTAGTTTATATTATAATGGAATTCCATAACTATATAAAAAAGACCCTAACTCAATAATTTTGTCCTATAACATTTGAATCTGATGAATTTATGGTCTTTTAACCCCTTACTGATTCATAGTATTGTGGTTGTTAACATTATAATGAACTTGTTCTATATAACTCTTTACTAGTACTTGGGCATTAGTTTTCTCCTCCATGTCCATATTTTCTCTTCTCACTAATTTTATCCTATCTCAGAACCTATTTATTTATTAAACCATATGAACATTATATATCTATTTCCCTCTTTTCAACAAGATGTTTTGTTAATCCGTTTTACGAAAAGGGTTAAAAAAAGGAATTTTCAAATATAAATCCCTTAATTACCAAGAAAAAGTTTAAATAGGGAGGAAACAATTTAATAAATGGGGGTGGATAATGTAACACCACAATATTTCTAAATAAGGAAATTATGTTTGATAACATACAGGGAACACAACCACGAGCTTAAATGAACCACACATTATTATTATTATTTATATTTGACTATTGTAACCTAGCCATTAAAATTCAAGGATTATATAGTATTAAATTAATTATAGAATATACCTAATTTTCTCAATAAATAAAAATGTATTGATTAATGTTAGTATTTATCCACTCAATGTTTAGGAGAGATATTATATTATTCAAAAATATGTGTTTTTCAAAAGAGTATTTATTATTTTATTGAGTTAATTTTATAATTAAATTATGATTTCTTTTAAATTTTTATTAGATAAAAAATATATATTTAAATTATCACATAAAAAAAACTTATTGTAAATGTTTTAGATTTTTATAAAATGTTTTATTTTTCACTGAATAGTGAAAATACTAATTTTTATTGGAAAATATATTTTATTTTAAAGTATTTATAAAAGAAAATTATTTTTTAAAATATTTTTTTAAAAAATTTGTTCTTTTTGATTAAAAACAATTCAATTATTGTCCTTTTAATGATTTTTATACGTGAATTTAGCATACAAATATTTTTGTGCTTAAAAAGGCATTTTATGAAAATCATTTTTAATCACGTTTTGTGTAATTATTTTAAAATTAATTTATTTAACTTATAGGTATTAAATTTGATAAAAATGAGTCCACATTTTTAATTAGTAGGTTAAAATTTGTATAATATGCCTCTTTTTTGGTTAATATGAATAGTAACTATGGTAAAATTTATCACCTCTATAAAGGGAAAATTATCTTAATATCTATTAAAAATGTGATAACATTGAAATATTTCATCTCAATTATTATTGAATTAAGTTAATTTGAATCTTATCCAATTAGTGTTTAAATTTAATTTTTAAAGGAAACATTTCTTTGAAGATGTAATATATAAAAACAAAAGCAAAGAAAGAAACAAAATGTCACTCTCATAGTTTTAAATATATTTTTTGATTTAAAATTGGGATAAAATAATGTTATGAGTTAATATAAATGTATATTTTTTGAATAATGGAATTATATACATAACGGTAAGTTATTTATAATTTTTAGTTGTTAAATAATACCCTTAAATTCTAGTGCAATGATCATATAGTATTTATTCAATTAAAAGAAAAATAAAATAAATAATTTTAAAAACATTATAAGTAATATTATTTGAGTGATATATATTGTTCCATGATTTTTTTAGAAAAATATAAAATATTAGTTATGTGTAAAAATATTTTATTCTAATTCCACATTTTATTCCTTTTAACACAAATTAAATAAAAAATGTCAACATTGAAATTAATGATATTTTATCAAAATAATATTTTATTAACTTATTTATAAATTATAAAAATATTTATATAGGATTACTAGGATAATATATCATCATAAATTCCATAATTGTTCCATTTTTTAGTCAATGGTTACTTTATAAATGCATTTATAACCCTCTTAATGTTAAAACGTTCTTACCGTGGTTAAGGTTAAAATGTGTTAACTAAGGAGTTAAATGAAAATATAATGTTTAAAACACCTACTAAAACTATCAAAATAAAATTGGTTGATATTATTACAAAAAATAATACCTTATATTCAAATATATCCCCATTTATAAATTTTTTTATTGAAATGAATTTTATTATAATTCAATCTCTTAAGAAAGTCCAAAGTACCCCTCAACACAATTATATAAGGGATCCAATGCTTTCTATTATTATCACCAATTTTATCCTTATAGATCAACCATATACTAACAAAATACTCTATGAACATCCTTAGAAAAATTATAGATGTGATTGTCTTCCCAGAAGATGAACCCTAGGATCCTTAATAGGACATCTAAAAGAATTTATTCAAAGAAGAGGTAATCGCCTCAACTGATCAATTTATTTTTACATAGAATTTACCTCCACTAAATCTATGTTATTTATCATAAAATAATATATTAATTATCCTAAATATAATTATAATTTATTATTATTATGAGATACCCATTATCCATTATCTTTCACATTATGTAGGAAGTGAATGTATCGCTCATGCATACATATGTTTTACCGTCTTTACGTAGTGATACAATTCATTTTCCACTGCCATATTTCTGGGATGGTTATTATAATGGGTTTAATATTTATATATAATAATTATGAAATAATTATAACTATTTAATTATAATATATCATTCTCTTACTTACCTTTTAATTCGTTTTAAAATACAATCATTGCTCATGTGTTTGTATGGGCTACCCCCTCTATGATGTAATGCTATTTTATTATCATTTACATTAAACATAGATGGTAATAATGATGAATTTAATGAATATATATGATATTTGTGATATAATAAGGATTCAGTAAAGGTGATTCATTACTTACCTTTCTTTCATTAAACCTGTCAAAACGTTAAAACAATGTTCATGCGTACATACATCTTACTATATCCTTGAATGATGTAATTCATTTTTTTATATACATACTTTATGAATGATTATAAATATGTTTATAATAGATATATATGATATTTATATCATGATTAACATTATAGATATGATTTAACCATTATCAAAGTTCTATTTTTGATGATCCAATGTGATTTTTGACAAGGTATCTTGACAAAGCTTTAAGGTAAAGGTTTGGAAGCTCTAGAAGTGGTAAAAAAAATTCATGTGAATGGGGACATCATTTCATAGTGTTTGAAAATTTCCTGGGGCCCAAATTTAGAATAAGGTCCACGTTTTCTAAATGTTTTATTTTCAGGGCTTCCTCATAAAATTATTGAAAAGGTATGGAATTTGTGAATGTTTCATGTTTTTTTAAAGTTTAGTGTTTTGAATGATTGAAGATTTGTAAAAAAATCATGAAATATGGATGAGTTGTGAATAAAAAGTGATAATTTATGTGATTATGAAAAGTATCATGAATATAAAATTTCCATAATGATTTATAAAGATATTTATTTTTTAATATGTATTAAGAGTTTCATAAAAATGTGGTGGTAAGTGATAATGTTCTGTGAAGGGGAAATGACATTTATAAATAGGAAACTACCCCAATCATTCTAAATAGCTACAATTGATGGAGATCAAAATAATTTGAATTATTAAAAGAGTGTCATGAAGATTTTCCGTAAAATAAGGATTCTTATAAATATATTCCTTGTGAAGAAATGACTTGTGTCAATATGTCTAAGGGGTTTTGTGAATGTTTAGACAGATTCATGGAAGGTTGAGAGTTTTTCAAAATAACATGAGTGTCATGAAAGTAAAATATTTCATAAACATGAAAAAAATTAATGTAATTAGTGAAATCGTTTTTTAAAGTTGTTATGTTTTATGAAATAAAAACCCTTTATAACTTCTTGAAGACTTTTAAAATTTATTTTGGTTTTTGTTAAAGTCTAGTTCAATAGGGAAGGTGAAGATACTATAAGGGTGAAATCCAAAACCTATTTGTGAAAAAGCAGAGTGAAGATCAATGGGCACTAATCTGTGGAACAACCATCAGACAGTGAACATGTTTATTGGCCTATGTTCCCAAATTAATTCCATCATGAAGTAGTGATAAATGAGAGAGGACCAAGGGAGTGACCCTTTGGGAGTAGTGAGATGGACCCTAAATCTTTCAGGGGTAGTGATCATAGAATGGAGTGATCATAGTCAAATCATTTAATCACCATTACTAGTAATGATTGGTGGATTTTATTATATCAACACAACATTGTTGTGTTCTCCATATATATATCCCAATGAAGGTGAACCGTGCCAAATTCACGTGTCTTGTGTGCTTTATTATCTTATTTTTATTGGATTAAAATCAATGCATGTGGAATGAGTGACCATCAATTTTATCTAAATAAGGACAAGACAACCATTTTATCAAATCATCATATTATAGGTGAACACATGAGTAATCCTACTATTAAGTTTTGTTAAGATCAATTAGTATGGTGAGAGTTTCATAGGTATGTGGGGGAAACATGAATGAGTTTTATACCCTAATTCACCCCCTCTAAGGGAATATCTTACTAAAGTCCCATATGTGTCAAATAATTGGTATCAGTGGAGGGTTTCACTTATTGGGTTTATTTTTACCAAAATTAATTTGATAAATTTATGGATATTAAATCTTTTATTCTCATACAATATGAGAAATTGAAATAATTTTAGGATGAAATAGAAATCAAAGGAATTTTAGATAATGGAAAAGTTTTTGAGAAGTGTGTGATTGAGCTAAAGGTTACATATGGATCACAAATAGAAGGTATGGGTGAATTATATTATCTATATACATATTTTTATAATGATTTTGTATGTTTATACGAGGGGATTGACATGAAAAGATATGTATTAACTACTAATAAAGGTGATAATTCTATAGATTCAAAGGTGGAAGCTATTCACATATTTGAGGAACATGATCAAGTGATAAAGGAAGAAAACATGGAGTTGATAAAGAAGAATAAATCTCACAAGATCTATGTTAATGTGATTAAAATTGAGTCTAACAAACCAAAAAGCCTAAATCAATGACTAATTGATGCGACCAAAAATCTAACAAAGAAAAACGATACTCAAACGAATAAATTAGAGGATATATCGCCCAAATTTAAAGAGTTTAATGATGTTTCTAAAGAAAATATAATTAACTAAAATAAGGTTTGAAATATGAGGTCCATGAATGATGAATTTTTTTCACACATGGTAGAGTTGGTTGTGGAGAACCACACGTTTAGGCAAGTAAAGATGGATTAAAATTGTGAAATTGTGTATATGTATTAAAATGTAGAGAGAAAAAGTGAATTGATTTATGAAAATGAAAATGAAGTGGGAAAATAGATAGATACTGAGATGGATTTTAAATATATCATTATACATATTAAAACACAACTGGAAGAGAGGTGAAAATATCAAATAGAAGAATGATAAAGTATGAGGAATTATATTTACCAATTTAAAAAGAAGGATGTGAATATCAAAGAGATTAAAAGTAGGATAAAAACCTAAAATGAGAAGAAAAAAATCCATCCCATTGGATTAAAAAACTTTTAAATACAAAATTAATAATAAATAAAAAGTAGGATGCTAAAATTGTAAGAAATGAAACTTAGAGAAAGGTATCCAAGAAGTGGAACTACTATGGAATCATGGGATATTCCATGAGTGTCTTGTTGGTATACCAAGGGATTATGGAAAGAAGATCATCAGCTACAACATGATCTCATTGAAGGATCTTTTATATGAGGTATGGTTTTTATGAGATATGATTTATTTGTTCTATCCATGGTTATATGGGTAGGAAATTTAGTATAAATAGAACTGATAGTGATGTAAGGAATTCATCCATTGATCCAGATAATGATAATAAATTTTCCCTAAAATAATGTTTGTTAAACTGGATAAAATATCTAATACTCTGAAGGAAAATAACTGATCTCAACTAAAGGTGCATTAAGAATCAACATTATTTTTCTTATATAAGACCACATAGAAATAAATAAAGAAAATATAGATGAAAGATAATATTCTCCCACTATGATAATTGAAGATGAGTATACAATAAATGATATACCATGAATGAAAACATATGTGGTGGTAATATTTACTATTATAGAGTACATACATGAGGATTTCTGAAGTGGGATTTTAAAATTTTCTATAGGGAAAGATAAGAATAGATTTGGGGTAGCACCCAAGAATAAGGAAAATAATATTTTAATGAGAATTTAAAAATTTTGTTTTGAATATAAGGATTCATGTAATTAAAAGAATAGGATTTGGGAAACTAAAAGGAATCCAAAAACTGATCATATGAAAGTGACATCTTAAAATAAGACATGGGTCATAAAAGATGAAAAGTCAAGTGGGGACAAATAGATCTTCAACAAGATATGGAGTATAAGGATTTAATTAGTAATGTGTGAAGAGGTTCTTATTGGTAAAATAACCCAAGCAATATAATTTTGTGAGTTGGGTTGTGATGAAAATAAAATTCCCAAGCTATAAAATGGAAATTTCATAAAAAACAATTGAAATGATGTTTTTGTAAGTTAAATTAATCAAATGAGATGCTCTTTCAAGGAACCAAAGAACTATTTCAGGAATATTTATTACAAAAAAGAATAATTCAATGAGGTGATGAGATTAAAATCCTTGAATCAGAAAAATGATAAAATAATGTTTGACACTAAAGGGGTTTTCCACCATCACTAACCTCATTCCTCAACTTGAGGAAGAGAAATATCCCACTTCCCTATGTGTTTACATTCTATTAACTACTATTATTGTTTTCATGTTTTAGAGCATATATGAACCTAGGTACCTTTCATTAAAAAAAATGAAAAGTGTTGTTGTGACACGCTCTAAAATTTGTCTGATTCTAATAAGTATAAATTTAAATTCAACTATATCTAAAATATAAATGAATGGGAACATATGAAGAATGAAATCAGTAATGATAATTCATAATTATTTTCATCAGCAATTGAGATTTTATTTTTCAATTGATTTCAAGTTGTATCAAGATCCATGAAGCATTAATGTCATTAGAATAGGTTATATCTGATGTCAGATCATGAAGATATAATAATGGAGTACCAAAAACTAGATGAGCTCTCATTTTTTATTTTTTATTGATCTAAAATCTGATTTTATCTAGATTTTCTAGGGATATGAAAGGATTTTTTGGATGGATAAATCATATTCTGAATTTTAATTGTATATTAGGTGAAAAAGATGATAATATTTGGGGGTGTTTTGAGATGAAAATATGATAGATGGAATACTAATAAAAAAGGAAAGACACCTTATGAATGAAATATTAAATCTATTACCAAGTACAATTTTGGAAGTGAGATCGAAAGTGGAAAAAATGGGTCATAATTTCAACATTTATCATTGAGAAATATTTAATGAATGGTATCATTCCTCATACTGAATAGTATCAAATTGGTGTTTAGAGATGAAGAGAATATATAGAATAATTTCCTGAAAGAATCTAAATTTCTTTTTATACTAGAGCTATTTGGAAGAGATTAAAATGGAAAATGATGGTTTTATTGAATTTATATCATGTTTCCTACACTGATTCCTGAATCAGCAGGATTAATGTTTTTTATTGCTCTTTTCTAAATGGAAATTCACCCCAAAAAATTCTTTTTCAAGATAGCTATAACTGGAAGACATTTTTTAGTAGTCAAGTTTTCTTATAAATTTATTCACATGTAAAGAAATTATGCATGAGAAAAATTGAGTTTGTGGGTTTAACTATTAATCCTAACAAAATAAAAAGTTTCATATCATACGGGGAAAATTATTTATCTATAACAGATACAAGGACCATATGAAAAAGGGGGATAAGTAGAAATACACTTATTAATATCATTCACAAGGGAGACATATATAAATGATATAATTCATTGTCTTAATATTTTTTAATGTATAAAATATTATATTGAATAAAATGAAGATTATAGGGGGAGAATAATAACAATACTGAAAATGACACCATTATTTTCCAAGGTACAGGTTCACAAGGATTCTATATCCAGTACATATGGTGCTAATTAAAATTTGTATTTTATGTTAAATGGAGAGAATTAAGGATCATGAATCCTTGTGTAGTTTCTATCTAGAAAATAAATAATTAATAATATGTGTGCATTCTTTCCCAACCCTTTATAGGAGGAGTAGGAAGTAAAGGATGCAAATATGAAAATGTTGAAGATGTTATCTCAATTAAGATAAACCACAAAAGGATTTTATGATAAAATTAGTTTCTAATGGGATTAAAGAAGTAGTCTTCTCATATTCCACACGGTAGAAAATAGAAGATATTGATCCCCCAAAACAATTAATAAGTGGTATTGGCATATATAGATATTCAATGTTGATAAAGGAACATCATGTGGTAATTAGTTAAAGACGAAGGATTCATGAATTTTTTGTAAGTAAATCCAAAGGGGGAGATTGTTGGATACTAATTATAATTGGTGTTTCCATGTGTTCTGAGTTGTATTCGTTTTCAGCCCTATCATGGTCAACCTTAGTGAGTTTGTTTGTTGAGTGTGGTGTTTCCTTTGGCATAGAGTGGTGATGCACATTGAATTTTCTATTCACCCATTCAAAAACATCATGAGATGGTGAATTTACTAATATAAGGAAATTCGAAATGTTTAGGAAGAAATGTGTGAGTAAAAAATGTCGATCTTGATAATACCAAGAGATGGGACGAAGCTACAAAATAATCAAAATCACCTAGATAGGGTGGCATCCTAAAAATGTCAGATGTGGGAGTTCATTCATGATTATTGACTAGTTATGTAGAAAAATATTCAAGAAATAGTTATGGAAGCTCAATAAGTGGTATAGAAAATATCTTGTATAAGGTGGCATCCTTTCCTAGTGTTTACCAAATTTTTGGGGGTGAAAAATTAGGTGGAAAGGAAACAATTCAAAAAAATTAGATTTTCATGGATTCATTATAAAATTATGTCAAATCCATGAAATTCACAAAATTTATTGTTTTATAAAAGTTTGGTTTCACGAAGTTTGGGATAATTTTTAAAGAATGTTTAACAAAATATGCCTAATTCATGAATGAAGGATGATATGTTACATGATTATGATAAGTTTGATGAATGGAAAATTTCCCTGGAGTTCTTTAATGATAGGGATCTTTCAGAAAATGTTTTAATAATTTTTTGAAATGTTGGCAGAGAGGGATAATTTTTAGAAATTGGAATCAACAACTTTAAATAGACCACTACCCCTGTCATATGAAGTATCTAGACTAGTTGAAGAATAAAACAATCTAAATCCATGAATGTATTTTGTGAAGGTTTTTATTGCACAAAGTATTAAAATAAAAATATTTTTTTGGATGAAAGGAATTGTTTCAATATAAATAAGGGGTTCCGAGAAGGTTTAGAAACATTTACGAAAGATTATGAGTTTTGTGAAAGGATATGATTTTTGTGAAAGTATAATGTTTCAAAAACAAGAAGAATGTTTTTTAAAGTGGTGAAAAGGTTTTGAAATTTTTTTATGTTTCATGACATAGAATTTTATTTTCATATCTTGAATAATTTTCCAAAGGAAGTTGGTATTCCGTGAAGACTAGTTCAATAGGGAACGTGAAGGTGTTCTAATGGTCATATTCACAAATAGTTTGTGAAAGAGATGAGTAAAGATCAATGAGAAATAATAGGTATATCAACTATTATATAGTGAAGATGTTTTCTGGACTATGATCCAAAAATAATTCCCTCCTAAAGCAGTGATCAAAGGAAGTTGATAAAGGGAGTGACTCTTAGGTGGTAGTGAGAAAGACCCTAAATTATATAAAGGTAGCGAGCCTCGCGTGGAGTGACCATAACTGAATCACTTCATCCACAAGATTAGCAATGATTATTTTATTTTTGGACCTCAACACAACATCTTTGAGTACTAATTAGATATACACCAGTGTGGGTAAGCTAAGTAAAATTCTTGTTTCTTGAGTACTTGATTGTATTGTATCTTATAGGATAAAAATCCATGCCTAAAGATTGAGTGATAATTAATATTATCAAAATAAGGCTAATAAGACCAATTAAATGGATCATCATGTAATAAGTTAAAACAACAGTGACCCTTCTGATAAGTGAGGTCAATATCGATCAGAATAGTGAAAGTTTCACAGGTACATGGGGAAACACGAATGAATTTCATACCATGATTCATCAAAATCATATTGAATATCTCAATAAATTCAAATTTGGGAACAAAAAAATTATAATAAATTTTAATTTATAATATTGTTGGTTATAGAGCTTTTAAATTAAGTGGAAATCAAATAAATAGATTTGCATCTCACTTTTATCTCTTTAAGACACATTTCGTATTCACCACTTATTTATTTTATAAGGTTTATATACAACCCATGGTTATATTTGATTATTATTTTGATATATGTTATGGGGATTAACATATACATATATGTTTATTTATTTAATGAGGATTA
Source organism: Viscum album (assembly GCA_963277665.1). Taxonomy (NCBI): domain Eukaryota; kingdom Viridiplantae; phylum Streptophyta; class Magnoliopsida; order Santalales; family Viscaceae; genus Viscum; species Viscum album. The sequence continues at coordinate 2,016,918,005 of OY728157.1, forward strand.
TTTTTCTAATGTTATCAAAGCTGTAAGGTTTTTATTTGAAAATATCATTATTTGTTATGATTTTTTAGAATTTTGTTTCAAATAATGAAATGTTAAGATCTACCCCTCAATAATCTCATGAATTTTCTTCTACTATGTTTATTTTTTGAGAATAAATTTTTTCCTTTCATTTTCCTCACCTTAACAACTCAAGTGGCTGAAAATATATTTTTAATGGAAATCAATTTTATTTCACTCTTCAATCTAAACAAATTTTTTTTCCATATACACCTTTTCAAAAAAAATTTAAAGAATAATTTTACTATTCTCATATGATTTTTTAAAATCATTTTTACATGTATTTAAATAGTTAGTTTTTCTAAAGGAATAATATATTATTTTTCCAAATGATCTATTTTTTGAATATTTATAAAAAGGTATAAAAGGAATGTTTTATTTTAAAATAAACATAATGAATGAAATTTCTTACCATCATGAATGATAAATTATTTGAATATTCCTCTAAAAATTTTCTATGTTATTTAATAAAAAATATTTTCCATAATAATTTAAATTTCTTTAAATTTTAAAGAAATGGTTTCAAAATGAAAAGGTAATTATATTCAAGAAACATTTTAATTTTCTTTTAAAGAAAATTTTTATCTGTGATAATATCCTTTGATGTTAATTATGCTTTACAAGGTATTTGATCCAACTATAACATCCTTAGTATTTTTGTAGGTGGTTTGTGATTATGATAATGGGATGTTTATGAAACCTGTTTATTTTTTATGGGTTATGTTATGTTGTAATGATGAATGATTTAAGATCATGAGGAATTTATATGTATAGATTAGGATTATGTGACAGATCTGTCTGTTAAAGACCTATATTGCTTTAGGTAAATGTGGATAACTCATGAGGAAAATACGTTATTTGTGATGATATTTTCATGTTTATAATTTCATGTATGGCCCTGATTTTCATGTCTATAAAATTAAAAATGGACCTAGATTTCATGTCTATAAGATTAAGTGTGTATATTTATTTTATGTGCATAATATTGGGCATTTACCAAGATTTCATGTATATAATATTAAGCATAGATCTAAACTTAATGTCCATATTATTGTGTGTGGATCTTGTTCTTAAGTCCATAAGTTTATGTAAGGGAAGGATTTCAGGTCCTTAACTTAAGAAGAAAACATGTTTCAATTTATACATGTTGATAATGTTCTTAGTTTATTATTTTACAGGAAAATCATATCTTTTACCAATTTTATACTATCATGGATTATATTCATTTATTTTTTCTTGATTCATGTCTTATGATCTACCATGATTTATTCCATGAATCAAGATTATGATCTTTAATATATAGGGTATTGTATTAAAATATTATGATCACGTTCTCACACACTTATTCTCAATTAGGTCTAATTGATCATTGATATATCTCTTATTTACCATTAATTTTAACCTTAGATCACCCTTTATTGTGTTTCTTATTCCCCTGGTAATGAATAATTTTTTTACATATTATGATTCTATGAAGGGTGATGATTATAAAAAATTAAGTATGAGATGCTGAAGATATTTTATAAACCTATTATTTTTGTTTCCCAGTTTCCAAAAATAACATACCTACTTGATTATATCATGTATTTTTATGTTATTTAATGGATATTTATCAATTGTTTTGTTATATCAATGTGTGAAATGTATGGGTTGGTATACCTCTCACCAATTCTTAGTTCATCAAGTGGTACTTTGAGTGACTCTTCATGATTCATCTTTGTTGTATGACCGTAAACTGTGGGAACATTTACTGGTAAAATGACATTAAATTGTATAACACCATGGTAAGAGAATCATGGACTTAAACTATATGAAAAACTTTGGTCAAATCTGTAAGAATATAAACCAAAACAATCATTTATCCTAATCACATAATGTAAAATTGATCAATAGAATTTTCATCACATGAATCAAAATTACAACAAAAAGTCCTTGTCATAATATGTTAATCTATATGACACCCCATCATTACCATATTATATTAAGAAATGATTCCAACTTCCTCTCTATCATACATTAATATGCATGATTCATTTCCCAATCACATGACATAAAACTATATGATACCTTGAACCCTAACTTGAGAGGGTTCCCTCTTTCAATGATGGTGTCTAGATTTTATGCATTGAAGAAAAAAATTTGGATTGATTACCACTTCTACTGGGATGAATAGGGACACTTGGATCTCATATCCCAGGCCTAGACCAACCACTGACCTATTACAGGTATATTTCCCTTTGAATCATGATAAATTCTCATTCACTACACACCCAATTAGTGGGTTTGAGAATGTTGTTAAGTGACTCCCAGAGTATTTAAATATCCTTTAAATACCCCCCCATGCTGACTTCCATACTTCACACCTTCCTTGGTTTCGATCATCATCATCCTCCCTATATAATGGGTTCCCCTAATGATAATGGTGCCCAACTAAAATGGATCACCTCCTATCATGGTAATGTACCTAGAAGGATGTCTTGCGACCAATGAAAGTTACCATGTTTTGAACATGGTTAAATGTTGATCCAATATTTTATCACCCATACTCAATGGGTGAACTTTTGGAGACAATGTTTCAAAAATGTACAATATTAATTACCTACCCATCTGTCACCATAAATTAATGGCTCAAATCATAGAATTCATTATTTACCTTTTTTTGCATCCCCTTATTCCAGTGGATTCCTAACACCCTTGGTGTTGTTACCCCATATATTTTTTCATGATGACTAAATGATATGGTGTTATTTTAACACTACAAAGATGACTTCCATTTCTCCTATCATGTACTTCCCTGTGATTGGTGGAACCCCATGAAAGTCTTCTTTTTGTCATACCGAGCATGACTCATGTAGGCATAAGGGTTACTGTACAGTCATCTCTATGATGGTTGAGAAACTTGAACATTCCATGGAAGAGAATCTTTTGGGTATAGACTTCATGATATTTAATTGGTAGAAACCATTGGGCTCATATTTATGACCTTAAACTACATATATGTCATCTCCAGGTATGATTGATCAAACTATAGAATTTTCTCATCATTATTACATAAGAGGATAACCCTACAATTTTGGCATTGATCTCTTATCACTACATATTCTATAACTATGATCAACATGATTCGATGTTTTTATATATTTATTAAAAACCATACCCCCTATCTTAGGCCAAACCAAAAATTCTTCCCCTTAGGTGAGATTATATCCTCTAGAATTTGGACCCTAAGGCCATAGTTTACACTAGGAAAACTATTACTGAAGGGGAATTATATCTCACCACTCAAATTTGGTCACAACTATATGACCTTAAACTACAAAAAACAAAAAATCCTAGTTGCATGATGTTAAAATACATGATAACATCATAATAATAAGACATTATACTTTATAATGACTTATCCGCCCTGTATGAATTTAAACTGCGTGTCAAATTTCTTCACTATAATATGATAAACAACAAGGTATATTTCCTTATCACCTAACATAAAACTATGTAACAATTTCACCCTACCTAAGAGGACCTTCTCCATCAGTATCGGTCATTTATCACACCATGTTTTAGAATCATATGATGATTTATTTTTAATTAAATGGGATGCGGATAGACACTATATTTCTATATACAGGGTCTATCTGGTTTATTAGCCTATTTTAGGAAATCCATCATAAAAAATAAGTTTGAATATTTCGTTCCAGTATTCACCTTCGGAGTGCTCAAATGCACAATGGCATAGATCCTATAAGTTTTACTTTCACTAAAACACTTTCTCATTTTATATCCACACTGAAAGTATTCCTCGATTTGGATCCCCATCAACCTCCAACATCTAAATGGGATCCCCTAACAAAAATGGTGTCGTGCTAAAGTGGATCACCTCACATATTGGAAACACACCGTGAATGATCTCTTTCAACAAAAGATGTTTCCCATGTTCTGTACCTGGTCAATGGTCGATCTTATATTTTGTCACACCATCAATAAATGATGCAGTCATGGAACCTGTGTTTCAAACATTAAAAACTATCATTCCAAAACCATTGTTCGACCTAAATTTGTGGTTAAAATATCAAAATCCAAAATTTATATCCTCTTCACTACCTTTTCTTCTATTGGAGTTATTAAACCCTTGGTGTTACACCATAGTGGATTCATGCACGTTGACCAAGAATGTCATCATTGTTAGGACTCTCCCAATCTGGCTTCTATTAACCTATATTTCCCACTCCCATGGGACAAGGGAGGATCATCATTATTATGGATTTATCACATCATGCATGGCTCATGTGGGCTTAGGAATCATGGTGGGGACCTCACCACATGGTCAAGACAAACCAAGAACCATTCCAGTCCACAATACCTACCTTTTAACTAGAACCTACCCATTTTGGTCCATTCATAATGACCATAAAATATGTGAAAATTTTCTCAGAAATGTTTCATGTGTTTCAAGGCCTTTTTGAGCCTTTTTTCAAAATAGATTTATTCTTTTTTGTACTAAAAAAACAACCCAAATTCACCCCACATAGTTTAATAATCTTGACCTTAAATAGTATGAAAACCTTTGGTTCATGTTTCATAACATTAAATTGGTCTCGTCTTTATTGTCTAAGAATCATGATTTTAAATTGTTTAGAAATATTATGTTAGAGTTCTAAGACCTTAAACTAGTACAAAATATTCTTTTCTCAAAGCATCATGACCATAAACTATGTGAAATTACCCATGCACAAGACTATAAAACATGTGCCCCTATTTTTATGATACACCCATTATATTAAGGATTATATTGGGGGACACTTGGGACCTCCCATTAATGATGGGCGTAATACACTCTCAATAAATATGTCATCTCACTCCCATGGTCAAAGATCTATGACCTTAAATTGGTGTATAACGACATGTACATTTCATACTTATATATTACATCTTATTTGATGAATATTCTTTAGATAAAATAGTGATCCATGTTATAATAATATATGTCTAGTTCCATTTGAATCATGGATAAATAAATAAATAAATTATAAGTGTACTAAGTTATCTCCAACTAAAATAGTAATAAATATATCCCTACTTATAAATTTCATACTGAGTATATTTTCTCATAACCCTAGGAAAGAAAATAATAAAAAAGGGTGAGCTCAAATTCCCAATAAGGGTAAACAAGAGAGATATCAAAGATCACATGAGAATAACATGAGTATAAGGGAATGAGAACATGATATTAATATTGGAAAACATAACCTGTATATCAAATATCATAATCTTAAGTCATTGAATAAATTATGGAAGATCATAAAATATGAATCAGATAGAAATCAAAGAACATGAGTTATGAGAACCTAATATTGCCACAAGACATGAGTTTGTGGAATACACATAATCATATAAAATCATTTCCTAAGTAGTCAAGGATCACTACCGAGACTATGATAGTGGATTTGATTCAATATCCAAACCATAATATTTTTCAAGGTCCAATCCCAATACTATCATCGTAGATAATGTCCATTACTGAACTGGGTTCACTCCCCATTATAGTCCTATTTATCTCATGAGATATCTATCTGTACCTAAAGAATTTGTGGGATATATAATTTTGGGTGCACCCATCATAGAAATAAATTAAAAAAAATGGGATTTGTATGATCCTAAAACATTCATCATATCATAAATAATTAAAAAGAAATTGGGTTTATAAACATTTCATCATGGTGTAACCCATGGAAGAAAAATTAGTTTCATAAAAATATTTTTATCGAAATCATAAACCATCTAGAGAAATAATAATTATTTTACCATTTTATCATATCCTAATTAAATTTTATGTGACATTAAATAAAGTCATGTTAAATGTAAAATTATTTTAAAGATCAATAGGAATATTTTTTTAGAAAAATATCCTTTTTTAACTTTAAAATAACTTATTTAAAGTCTAAAAATATCAGGAATATTAAGGAAAAAATTTTCTATGATAAGAAAAAAGAAAAATTTTAAATGAACCTTTAAATTATTGGGCAGCCGTGAAGGAGGAAAATTTCATTCACACTATATAAGTTAAAATAAATCATTCCTCTAACACTTTGGTTATTAATAAAAAAGTAGATCATTTGGAAAATGATATGAATATATATTTTAGATGTATTTTTAAAAAATAAAAAATGGTAAAAATGACTTTAAAAACTATTATTTGTGTAATAAAAGCATTATTTAATTTTTTAGAAACCACAGAAATGGAAGAAATATAGTATTTGACTAAAGAGAAAAACCAAGTTGGCTTTTTTCTCAACAATATTATTTCAGTATCTAGAATACATATAGAGGGTAAAATTAATATAAATCATTAATTATTAATAAATAAACATAGAATAAGAAAAAATAATGATTTTATTGAGATATATATCATAATATTTCATCATATGAAAGATGATAAAAAGTAATCCAAGTAAACAATGAGATTGTAACATAAAACTCTTACCGCTTTGGTAACACTTGATTCATAAGACCCATGAAATAAAAAATTCATATGAAACTTTAAATATAAAAATAATTATTATAATAATTATGTAACATATCAAAGGTTTTTATATAATCATCACAAAATAAGATTGGATCATGACATGACATATCTCCCAAAGAAGATAATTTGAGATGATAAACCCTTGCAACGAGTTTCACTTACATATGAAGCACTTTGAATTCTTGTATAGTAAATTTATATTTATTATATTTCTATAATAAAATAATTTAAATACTTATAATATTAGATATGACCCCTTTATAACATTTCTACACCCATCCATCAATAATTCCTTAATAAAATCTTCATTTCTAGGTGTTAATTATTGTATTTTTCGAGATTATTTCATTTCTGTAGTTCCATAACATGTACATTGATCTTGGATAAGTAATATATATAATTTTAATATTTATATGAATATAATATAGGTTAATTATATATATATATATATATAGAAACCCATATAGGTTAGAGGTAGAAAAATGAAATTCACCATTTTTGGATAAGATAGGTTGTACGTACACGTGAACATTGTTTTCACTTTTTGATAGATGAAATGAAATAAAGGTAAATAATAAATAGATATTATTTGTTTATTAAATTTTTATTTTTTACCTTCCAATTATAATGAAAAAAAATTACATCGCTTCGTTGAGGTTGTAGTCCACATGTATGTATGATCAATGTTTTCATTTTTCAACGGATTAGAAGGTAAAATGGTATATGTGATATTATAATCATGTGAGTATTATTATTACATTAATATCATATATAAAAATTAAACCCATAATAATGGCCATCCATTAATTATGGTGAGGAAAAATTATTAGTAACATTACATGGAATTGGTAAGCCGTATGTACGCATGAGTGACACTTTCACTTCACATTTAATGGAAAAGAGGGTGGATAAAGTATACACTACTGGAAATGAAAACATTACCAATGGTTTTGAACCATAGGTAAAGTATGGATAATCGTTGGTATAATATATACCAACAATTATCCAAACCGTAGGGAAGTAAGCCGTAGGGAAAACATATGCCAACCGTTTCATGAAGACCGTTGTTATATATTTGGAAATCTAAATTATACCAACAGTTATGTCAAACCATTGGTATAAATTTTAACCAATAGTTTTAAACCATCGGTAAAAACACCAGTCCAATGGTTTCAAACCGTTGGAATATATTTTTGTAAATATTTTTACCATCGGTTCACACGAACCACTGGTACAACTAAAGAGTTCACCTATATCCCAACAGTTTTTAAACTATTGGGAAAGTGTTTTTACCAACAATTCTATTAGAACCGTTGGTATAAAACACATTCATAGCCCTATGCCAATGGTTGTAAACCATTGGCATAGGATTTTCTGTGCAATTCAGGTAGTAGCCGGATGCTCCTATGATTTCCATAGCAGGCTCCCCTTTCTGTATTTCCAGCTTCCCCAACTCCAATTACCTAAAATAACCAACTATTAAAATACATATACACAATTAATTCATATTTATTTAACACATAATTCACCATAAAACTATATACACATACATAATTAAAAAATAATTCATACGGTAATAATAAACATACATAATTGATTTAGAATTCAATTTAGAATTGAGATGACAATTACATGTGCAATCCAGAATTCAAATCACAATTGATTACATATATTATTTAATTATCAATTATGAATAAAATACATAAAAATATGAATACATAATTATATGTGTTATACATAATAAAAAATACATACAAAGTTACATTTTGTATAACACATACACGATTAAATTTAGAAATTTGAAGCTCATAACCCAAAAATAAGGAAATGGAAAAATGACTTCAACCAAACAGAAAAATAATGTCCCATGGTTTGGGGTGGGTGTCTTTGAACTTTGTTATGATGTTAATGGGTGTGTATCAATGAGCTTGTGTGGCTTAGGAAATGTAGTTTTCCTTGGCAAACTAAATGTCATGTGTTTTAGAATAGGGGTAGGAGTTCTTCACATGAGAAGTGGATTGTGTGAGGTTGGACCATAGATCCTTGTGCAAAAGTATCACCACAATCCGAATACATTTGGTCGGTTTTCCATATGCCGGTTGTTTTTACGTAAATGATGTAAATTTTAAACAAAATACAGACACTTTGAGGGATATCGGCCACACAATGCCATAGATTTAGGCGATTTTGACTCGTACACATCACATATGACCCATGGATCATTGTCCTAAAGTATCAATATAATCTGAATGCGTTTGGTTGGTTTTCCTTATGCAATTGTTGTTTTCACTTAAAATGTTGTCCATTTGAAAAAAATGTGAGACACTTTGAGTGCTAATGGCCACACTATGCCTCATCTTGAGGTGGGGTTGACTTGTACAGGTCATAAATGACCGATGGATCATTATGCTAAAGAATCAACATAATATGAATACGTTTGGTCGGTTTCCAATATGCCAGTTGTTTTCACTTAAAATGATGTACATTTTAAACAAAAGAGAGACACTTACAGTGATACCAGCCACACCACGCCTCGTATTGGGATAGGGTTGACTCTTACATGTCACGAATGACTCATAGATCATTGTCCTGAAGTATCAATAAAATTTGAAAGCATTTGGTAGGTTTTCCGTATTCAAGTTGTTGTTTTCACTTAAAATCCTATCCATTTCAAATAAAAGTGAGATAGGTTGAGTGGTACCGGCCACACTGTGCCTTGGATTGACACAGGTTTGACTCATACACATCAAAAATGACCCATAGATCGTTTTCCTAAAGTATTAATAGAATCTGAATGTGTTTGGTTGGTCTTTTGTATGCCTGTTGTAGTTTTCACTTAAAATGTAGTCCATTTCAGATAAAAGTGAGACACTTTGAGTGGTACTAGCCACACCGGACCTCAGATTTGGGTGGGGATGACTCTTACATGTCACAAATTACCCATGTATCCTTGTGCTAAAGTATCAACACAATCTGAACATGTTTGTTTGGTTTTCCGTATGTCAGTTGTTTTTACTTAAAATGGTGTCCATTTTAAACAAATAAAAGGCACTTAGAATGATATCGGCCACACCGTGCCTCAGATTGAGGTAGGGTTAACATGTACATGTCACATATGACCCATGGATTATTTTCTGAAGGTATAAACACAATCTGAATGCATTTGGTTGATTTCCCTAGGTCAGTTGATGTTTAAACCTAAAATGATATCCATTATAAATAAAAGGGAGACTCTTTGAGTGGTATCAACCACACCATGCCTCGGATTGAGGCGGTGTTGACTCATACATGTCAAAAATGACTCATGGATCCTTGTTCTAAAATATCAACATAATACAAACAATTTTGGTCAGTTTTCCATATGCCAATTGTTTTTACTTGAATTGATGTCCATCTTAAACAAAAGGAAGACACTTCAAGTGATACCGGCCACACTATGCCTTAGATTGAGGCGAGGTTGACTCATACACATTATATATGATCAATGGATCATTTACCAAAAGTATAAACAAAATCCAAATTAATTTGGTCAGTTTTTGGTATGCTAGTTTTTGTTTTCACTTAAAATGTTGTCCATTTAAAATAAAAGAATGACATTTTGAGTGGTACCGGCCATACCATGCCTCAGATTGAGGAAGGGTTGACTCGTACATGTAAAAAATGACCCCTAGATTCTTGTTCCAAAGTATCAACACAATCATAATATGTTTGGTCAGTTTTCCATATGACAATTGTTTTTACTTAAAATGATGTCCATTTTAAACAAAAAGATGACACTTCGAGTGATACCAGCCACATCATGCCTTGTATTGAGGCAAGGATCACTCATACACGTCAAAAATTACCCACGGATCCTTGTTCTAAAGTTTCAATACATTTCAAATATGTTTGGTCGGTTTTCTGTATGCCAATTGTTTTTACTTAAAAGGGAGTCCATTTTAAACAAAAGAAAGACACTTCGAGTGATACCAGCCACACCGTGCCTTGGATTGAGGCGAGGTTGACTCGTACATGTCCAAATGACCCATGGATCATTTTCCGAAAGTATCAAAAGATTCTGAAAGAATTTGGTCGGTTTTCTGTATACCAGTTTTTGTTTTCACTTAAAATGTTGTCAATTTCAAATAAAAGTGACACCTTGAGTGGTACTGGCCACACCCTGCCTCAGATTGAGGCAGGGTTGACTCATACACTTCATAAATGAACCATGGATCATTGTGCTAATGTATCAACACAATCCGAATACGTTTGGTCAGTTTTCAGTTTGCCATTTGTTTTTTCACTTAAAATGGTGTCCATTTTAAACATAAGAAAGACACTTCAAGTGATACCAACCACACTATGCCTTGGATTGAGGTGGGGTTGACTCTTACGCGTCACATATGTCCCATGGATTGTTTTTTGAAAGTATCAACACAATCTGAATGTGTTTGGTTGGTTTTCCATATTCCAGTTGTCGTTTTCACTTATAATGTTTTCCATTTTAAATAAATGTGTGACACTTTGAGTGGTACCAGCCACACCTAGCCTTGGATTGAGGCAGGGTAGACTCGTGCATGTCAAAAATGACCCATGGATCCTTTTTCTAAAGTATCGACACAATAAGAATACATTTGGTTGGTTTTCTGTATGCCAATTGTTTTTACATAAAATGATGTCCATTCTAAACAAAAGGAGGACGATTTGGGGGATACCGGCCACACCATTCCTTAGATTGAGGTAGGGTTGACTTTTACAAGTCAAAAATGACCCATGTATCCTTGTTCTAAAGTATCAACACAATCTGAATATGTTTGTCCGGTTTTCGATATGCCGGTTTTTTTACTTAAAAGGGCATCCATTTTAAATAATAGAAAGACACTTCGAGGGATATCAACCACACTGTTCCTTATATTGAGCTAGGGTTGACTCTTATACCTTAAGAATGACCCATGGATATTTTTCCTAATGTATCAATAGAATATGAACGCGTTTGGTCAGTTTTCTGTATGCCAGTTGTTGTTTTCACGTAAAATGTTGTCTATTTCAAATAAAAGTTACACTTTGAGAGGTACCGCCCACACCGTGCCTCGAATTGGGGTGGGGTTGACTCATACACGTCAAAAAATGAACCATGGATCCTTGTGAAAAATTATCAACACAATCCAAATACGTTTGGTCAGTTTTCCATATGCTAGTTGTTTTTTCACTTAAAAGGGTGTCTATTTTAAAGAAAAGAAAGACACTTTGAGTGATACCGGCCACACCGTGCCTCAGATTTAGGAGGGGTTGAATCTTACATGTCATATATGACCCATGGATTTTTGTACTAAAGTATCAACAAAATCAAATTGCATTTGGTCAGTTTTCCATATGCTAGTTTTTTTCCACTTAAAATGTTGTCTATTTCGAAACTCCGCAAACATCTTCAATAGACAGCCTTGCATAAAAAATAGACAAATAAAAATAGTCTAGCCTGAATAACACATTGCATACACCTGTAAATAAAAAGAAATAAAAATAGAAACAAAAATAGACACACTGCACAACACACCGCATAACACACTGCATACACCCCACTACACACACCAATATAAAAAATAGCACAAAAAACATTTAAAAACATACATCAAACACCACAAAAAACACCTTCAATAGAAAAAAAAATACATATGACTAGAGAGAGGGGAGGGGGTCTATCTAGGGTCTAGGGAGGAGGGCGGGGGGGGGGGGGGGGCTATCTGGGGTCTAGGGAGGAGGGTAGGGGGGCTCTCCAGGGTCCAAAAAGGAAGGGGCCATGTACGGGGTCTAGGGATGGGGGCTGTCCAGGTTCTAAGAAAAAAAGGGTTGTCCGGGGGGGGGGTGTTCGGAGGGTGGGGAGGTTGTCCGGGAGGCTGTACGGGGTACATGGAGGATGGTGGGGGGGGGGGGGGGGGCGTTCGGGGGGCTATTTGGGGTCCAGATATGAGGGTGGGGTGGGGGGGGGGGGGGGCTATCCTTGGTTAATGGGATAGTATTTCCATATTTTATAATCAAATTATTTCAATGTTAAATATATAATTTCATTATATCACAACATCCATATTTTAAAAAATAAAACATTCATTATATATAAACAATCATTTAAATCATTTAGATTCTCATTTCCTATAAATCATTAAATTTATGATCTCATTTATGGAGAAAAATATTACGGAACCACTGATGTTTTTTCAATGGTCAATTCAACACCCATAACTAGACAATCCATGAACAGAGGTGGGGGGGCTATCCAGGGGGTGGTTGGGCTGTCAACGAGGGTGGTGGGGCTATCCAGGGGGTGGGGGGTGTCCAGGGGTCGGAGAGATGTCTAGGGGAGGGGAAAATTAGTCACAACAAATCATCAAGTCATGTTTTATTATTTTTAAATAAAAAAATAAAGATAATGTGACCTACCAAATCACAAATATATTCAGGCACAACAAATCAATAAACATGAATGGTTAGTAATATCAGTAAAAAATGTAACAGATCAGTCGGTCCCTCATCACCATCACTATCATCACCATCATCATCACCATCACCCTCATCCTCATCATCATCCCCATCATCATCCCCACCCTCCTCCTCACCATCATACTCATCCTCAGCCTCCTCATTACCCTCCTCCTCTGCCTTGGCCTCCTCCTTGCCCTCCTCCTCACCCTCCTCCTCCACCTTGACCTCCTCCTCACCGTCATCTTGACCAACACTAGAAAATACACCCGGTGCCCCATATATAGAACGCATTGTTCACATATATTCATCACAAGTAGTTCTATCCTCTTATGGATGTGTTGGATGAAAAACCGCTATCAGTTTAATAAATGCAGTGTTTTCCCTAGCAGACTGTTCTACCGTCTCTGTGGCCCTTTCTTCAGCCCGTTCTACCTGTGCCTTAACCTACTACAACTCAGTGGCACTATAGATTTTACTTGAGGAGGGACAATACCTCTTCAGAACTATACTCTTCCTAGGTCGGTAGCATACACTACCATGGTGCTCATCTCCCAACACCCTATTTTAGTGAGCATTTGGCCTAAAATTATTAGGTTCCTAGGAATCAAGGGCCTCTAAAGAATCCTTTTATAAATATAAATAGATTATTATGTTAAAAATAGAGATTAAAATTCTATATCTACAAATTAAAACTTATAATATTCTGCTGAGTCTGTTTATTAGCCACACTTCTATCTTTCTTCTTTCTACTTGAGCAAAACATTTTTTCTCAAGGAACATGTCCTTCTATATTCAATTTATGCCTCTACAATGACATTTAATCTACGGAATTATAATTAAAAATAGGATACCATAAAAAATAGTAATTTTATAACTAAAATTATATAACAAATTTAGAAATCGAATAAATTATTGATGAAGAAATAGAAAATGCAAGTCATAAAGAATGATTATAAACTATCACACCTGCTATCTCTTATGATCAGGAATCTTAGTATGTCCCAATGTGTGGACGTATTTCTTAGCATCAATATTTTTATATTTCTTCCAGATGCATCCTAAATAATATTATATAATCAGTTTTAATGAAAACATGAAAAGTTTTATTTAAATACCTCTAATTTGATTAATACCATAAATTGGCTAGTCATCCAATGAGTAATCATCTATCGGTACTGTTCTAATAGAAAATCATCCATGGAAGGCCCCACCTATAACTCTATTCTCACTCTAGAGCACCATCCAATGTACTACTCATGCTTATAAGCTCCCCAAAGCTCGCCTAAATCCTTTAGATGTGCTGGTCGTGCACCCTCACCATCGGGGAAATTAAACCATAGCTGACACCAAAATATTAATTCATATAAATAAAAAAAATTATATATTGTATTAAATACAACAGATTTTTTATCCAATCTCTTCCCAGACTTTGTCCTTCACTTCATTTGGCAGTTGTCTCAATGAGAGCGGGCTGACAGGAATGATGTCGGAGTATTTGGAAAGCGTCGTCAAAAAACTCAAACATTGCTGCCCTAATTTTTCAATCATCTGACTATATTAATTGTATTCCACCATCAACTATGTGCAGCTATTCCACACTGCACGAATGCGTGTATGCCCCCACCTCCTATCAGTATATGTATTTGTTATGAAAGAAAAAACAAATATTGTATCAATACATGTTATAATGAAAATAAATAATGGTGTAACAATTTTTTAAGGTTTTATAAGTATACCTATGGTAGTCTAATCAATGGGAACCTCTGGATCCACAAAAACTGAAGGAACACCCTGTATAGATGGAGTGGTTACCAATGTATGCTCCAAAGGGATAAACTCTGGCAGAGCAGGAGTCGAAGAAGATAGAATATAAAATCCCAGAGAGAAGGAAGAAAAGGTAAAAGAAGATGAGAAGGATGGTTGACCAAATACTGGATGGGGAGTGGGAATCATCATCGGAAATGGTACAGATGGGTTAGGAGGCTAATATGTAAAGGGTAGTGAAAACATGGGTGGCCTAATTATCTTGTGTGTCCCTAACAGTACACTGGGATCAGAATGTGGGATGGATAGTATGTCAGTTGGAGGGGCAGGGTCTAATCGGGTACACCGACCAGATCGTCTAGCTCCTGTACCACCCCCTCGTATGAACACCCTGAGTACAAGGACCACTACTATGCTGCTCATCAAATACCTATCTCCTAATAGATGGATCCTAAAAAAAAATTTAAATTTTCTTTAATCACATGAGATTATATATTATTTAAATAAATATATTTGAAATAAAATACTCACAACATGCACTAGTGGTAGAATGCCCTGCTCAGTCATGCGTTGATTGTTGTCCATAATATTATTTCACCGCATCTCTTCAATTGGTTTCATTTCCATCATTTTAAAACAAATATGGAAGTAAATAGAAAAGGATAACTAATGTGTAACCCAAAAAATCAAAATAAATGAGAGGGAATAGGGGGATTCATGGATAATTTTACTTACCATTGTTTTAGGTGATCTTGAAAATCTATATAATGAAGTCAATAAATCATACAAGATGAAATAATGAAATTAAATTTTTAGTATAATGATTATTTACAATGTTTCATCAGTATATTAAAATCATGGAACATTGCCTCTACCAGATTCATAAGTGTTAAAGAAGTTGTCAAAATTAAGGAAAATTTTAATTTCTCTAGCTCAGGTTGATGATGCAGGTTTCAATACATGTTTTGAAGAAGAATAAAAACCATCATGTTCATTACCTGGTAAAATGTTAATGAGAGGTCTTAAAGTCATACAAATTTGATGCAAATCATAGTTGACGCATTGAAATGTTTACAAAGTTAGAAAGGCTGGTTTCATAGGTTTAAATACAGTTCAATTCCAAATTTGAAAATGCAATTCAAATAAAAATTCCAACCAATAGACATTGAAAATTCACATAATGGTCAAGTCAGATACAACATATTTGTAATCAATATTAAATAAATTTTAATAGTACTAACATTAAAAACCCAACTTGAGGTAAACCAAATGAATTTAGAACATCGATGGATGATCCTATATATTTTCCACCACAACCTCAGGTTCACAATCAACTCTGAAAATTGAGCTATTAGAGTCATAAAAAGAAATAAATGGAATGTTTCCAATGGTAGTAGGGAAATTTTCAATTCCATCATCACCATCATAAAAGATATGTCTTGGAATTACTTCAATAATGACACAAAATTTTTGTCGAAGTTGGTATTTGACATTAAAAATTTGTTTAGCCATTGATGCCAATACATATGGTTCTTTGGTCGCAATAATGTGACTCATATTAATTACTCAAAATCGAAAATCATCAATAAATGTACCATGTCTCGTCATCAAATCAAACCAATGTCATTTCTTCATCGTGACTCGTCCATGAGAGTAATAATCCAATATTATTATTTTTTCAATGACTCCATAATAACCCACATTTTCAAATTGCGGTCTACTATCAAATGCACTGGAATACCAATCTATTGTGGTAGTAACCATAAAATCATCATGTTGTGTTGTAATGTTATTTTCTCATTCAGTAACAATAATTTTATACCCGTTGATAACAATTTATTTACAGTCATGAACCATGATATTAGGACCAAAAGCCAAAGCTCTTATTTCCTCAGAGATAGATTCAGTATGAAAACTCAATACCTGTAATATAAATGAATATTAAACTTAATTAAATAATGGTTTAATTATTTTAAACAGTAATATTTCTACATTAAATTTTAAAAAAGCATAAAACTCTTTGCTATGAAAAGTCTCCCTTCTTCTCAGAGATAAAGAATGATGCTTTTTATTTATCATTGTTTTATTTTCCCTGTAGATAAAAAAATATGAATAGTTTAATAGATATATATGTTAGATATACATATTCAATTTAGTTACCTTATGTAGTCATTGAACAAATCATAGTTGAACAAAACTGTGTGATGTGCCATCTCCTACTCTTCAAGGCTTAATGTCTTCAATGTGTATGATCCAAGAATTCCTCCAATTTGAGGAAGTGATGAAAAACTGGGTTCAATTTTCTCATACTGTTCTTCTTCATTTCTCATTGGTCTGTTCGTTCTTATAGTTCGATTAGACAAATACATTGAGCATAAATCAATACAATCTTGATCCAAGTAACTGCACATGATAGAACCTTCTAGTTGATTCCTATTTTGGACATAAGACTTTAATCTGTACATATTTCTTTCAGTTGGATACATCCAATGAAAAGAAACTTATAATCCGAGAAGTATTTCAGTGGGGATATGGATAGTCAGATGTAGAATGCATGTGAAAAATTGTGGAGGAAATATTTTCTCCAAATCACACAAAATTAATGGCGAATCTGTCAACATTTTTTACAAGAAAGACTTGGAAAAATTCTTAGCACAAATATCTCTAAACAAATGGCACAACCGAATAATATCCCCCTTACATTATTGGAAAAAAGATGACAGATTTCTATTGGAATCAACTCTTCCAGAATAATGTGATAATCATGAGTTTTCAATGATTTTAGCTTTAACTCTCTTCTATTGAACTATTTAGATATGTTTCTTGAATAGCCATTAGAAACTATAAATAGTATCTAATACTTCCGATTTTTTTCATAGGTGTCATCACATAAGAAACACGTGGAACTTACCATTTATTTTCACTGATATGAATAGGATGCAATTATGGTCTGATTCCCCAACCTACCAAGTCATGCTGAGTCTGTAAATCATCTTTTGTCTTTACCTTAACATTTAGAAGTATCAAATGCAAAATTTAACATATATTCTTGTTAATGTTCACTACATCTAAGCAATTAAGTAAAAAATTCATTGACCAATAAGGAAAATAAAAAAAGATACTCCTCTTACTCTAATTGTAATAGGTTTTAGTAAAAACATTAATTCTCATTCAATATTTTATTTGACCCTTCCCAAATGAATAACTAAAATCTTTCAATTCATTAATCACATCATTTAGAAACATACGCTGAGGTGGATCATCAATCTCTATGGTATTATCAAATATTCGATGATTATTTCTATATGGATGGTCCATTGGCAAGAATCATCGATGTCCCTTAAAACTGAAACTAGAATAATGTTTCAGTCTTCTGGATTGTGCATTCTTTATACAAATAGAACAAGATATTTTTCCCTTCATGCTCTATCCAGACATCATTACATAGGACAAAAATTCATTGATCGTCCACATAAGCACATCACACCTCTGAAATATGTCTTTGGAATATGAATCGTATGTGCGCACACCCACATACCAAAGAAGTTTCAACTTTTTTATTAAAGGTTTCATGTATACAGAAATATCAATGATGGGATCATAAGGGCCAGATATAAGTATACTCATGAAAGTGAAAGTTTTTTTCATACACAACCATGGGGGATGATTATAAATTTTTATAAAAACTTGCCCTGTGTTGTGTGAAGTAAACATCTTCCCAAATGGATTAAAACCATCGCATGAAAGACCCAACATCACATTACGCATGCCAGCTAAAAAATCAGGATATCAAGCATCAAATATCTACCAAGAAAATCCATCTATAGGGTGAACCAACTCATCATTAGTCTTATTTCTCTTGGAATCATGCCATCTCATTCTGATTGATATTTAATCAGACATAAAAAGATTCTGGTGTCTGGGGGCAATAGAAAGTTCCACATTACTTTCTATGGCATGTTGGATGGTGTTCCAATAGATTTTGACATCCTGTGGGATGTGCCACTTTTTATACTATCATTTCGTTTAGTGGTTTTCTCCCAGAATAAACTGCAATATTTCGAGAAAGCATGAATTTTGATTCTTGAAAATCCATGTTTCTCAACTAACATCCATGTGATATAGTGGTTTGAGGAAATATTTGCATCATCTGGAAGTAAATACATCAATAAGGTAAGAATTTAATCGATTTATATATTAGAAATCCCATTCATATTTTTCACATGAAACATTCAGATTAAAAATTCCAGATTTTTTCATATAATTGGATCGTCAATATACTAGAGTCATGGAAGCATCATTCAATTTTTCCCATTATAATATCATCATTTTCATTAGATGCATCATATGTCCTCATATAGAAGTCTTCTTGAGTTGAAATCCATTCTTTTTCATGATGACGAATAAACAGAAACCGATCATCTTACAAATTCTCTAGTCCAGTCCATTCATTTCGATCATCATCAATTTGAGATTTCATTTTCTCCCCATTGTGATACCACACATAGTAGTTTGCTTTAAAACCATATTTGGTTATGTGGTAGCTGACATATTCATAGCTCAACCAATGTCAACTAACCCAATTGGAACATGGGCAGTGTATGCTACCTGTATCTGAAGCATTATGAAATGAAGAATCTAAAAAGCTCTCCATATTGTTTTGAAAATTTCATGAGATCTTATCAGTTTCATACTCCCAACTTCTATCCTTTCTGTAAAAAGAATTGTTATAAGTCTTTTCGTCATAAGAAATTTAATAAGATTGAAGTTTAGTTGAAAATATATTTAAGTAAACGATAAAGGAAGAAGTTTCTAGTTGATATAGTGAACTACTAAAACAATGTAAAGATATACTAATTCAGTTATGTGTGCCTAAATTTGAGGTGAGATGTATTTTATAAGTTTTTCATTTATCACATACAAGATTAAACCATAGACCTAATAGAACATTGTTCAAGATATTACAAAGTGAATGATTTTCTTGAAAGATGCAGAATGTGTAAAGAGAGTTTTTTAAATAGGTTATTGGTGTTAAAAAATGGAAATATTGTGAAAAGTTAGTACATTTCATAACACCCAAACTAAAGTCCACAGAAAGTACCATATCACCCCACTAAAAAAAGGAAAACCACCTACCTCACTACCCTAACCATTCCCAATCCCTTCACATGGATCATCCTTATATCCATTACCCACCTCAAGAAAATATGACCAAACAATCCATTTACCGTCTTTTAGCAGGGATACATCTCACTAGCACCTCCATTAGTCAATATGATTCACTAACTACATAAAAGGAGTGGCTATAAAGACTTAAAATCAAGTTGATTCATATAATCATGACACTTGAATTGTAAAATGAAAATAGAAAACAAATCAAACTACACTTATTGGTTATGTCATGCCACACATGTCACCACATGGTTTATGTAAAATCAAAATAAAAACAATGAATAATAGATGCAAAACATTAAAACTAAGTTATGACTTACAGATTTGGAGTGTAAAACTAAAAAATTGATTGAATTTAGATTGATTTATAGGGAGGAAGGAGTTCCCATCCTATGTAAAGAGAGAGGACTCTAGTTTATAATCAAAGGGGGACTTCCCCAAGGCTTCTTAAATCATAATCACAATGAATCCAAGGTAGATTTACCCAAGGTATTATAAACCAAATCAACATGAATCCAAGGGGTTTTCAAATTTAATTAAAACATATGTTTTTAACATGAATCATTTATTGGTTTCTTCAAGTAATTTCAAATCATTAATCAAAGAAAAAGTATTAAAAAATTTAATTAAAATTTATTTATATTCATTTTCAATAGGTCTCATATAAGAGGAACATGCCTCAGGTCCCCATTATGTGTTATAAGCATCCCAAATCATTCACTCATGTTCAATAACTCATTATTGGCACCCCTATAGTCATACCTTTCATTACTGAATTAGTTCCCCAAATCAATCGCACCCCATGGGTGGATAATGTTTAGGATTCTACACTAATAAATTGTTCATGGATCCTAAAGATGTTTAATTTCATAATGTATAGAAAAAAACATTTATTTTTAAATTTAAGATTAATAATAATGTATGTCAACGATACTACACATAATAAAGAACACAAAACAGTGATATATCTAAGGGATAATTTATAAACCATATTCTATATACTCACAGACATCTACCAATCAAGTATTAGTCATTGATTCAATATGTGAATCATTAAATTTTCTAAAATCCCTAGAAATAGGGAATAATGACGTAATCTTTCTAGATAGTGATGTAAATGGATAAAGTTTGAGAATAGAAGGATATCCTTATAACAAGCTCATATTTGGGATGAACAACACTAGAAATGGATAAGATACCTCAACTCACCATGTTAGCTCAAAGAGTTTGGTATACCAAACTCCAACCATGTCAGTTACCTCAATAAGGGATTCTATGTCTGTATTTGGGAAGAGGTTGAAGGAGTCTAACCAGAATGGGGGAGTTCCAGCTGATCGGATGGAAGACATTGGGTTAGGGTTCACCTGCACGGGGGATTCTGGAAATTAGGGGAAATGTAGAGTCTCCTTCTATGTAATCGGGGGGAGGATTCGCTATATTTTGGGGGGACTTTTTCCCAACGGGTTTTAAAAACTGTTGGGAAAATCATTGCCTTTACCATTAGTTTGTACAAACCATTGGTAAAGGGAGAAAACATTTTATATTTCCCAACATTTTCCTCAAACCATTGGGAAATCCTCCACTAACTCAACCTTTACCAATAGTTTCTTCAAACCGTTGGTAAAGGACCCCTATACCAATGGTTCTGTTGAACCTTTAGTGTAAAAGTGTTGGGAAAACACAAGTTTCTAATAGTGATATTTCAAATTTTTAGAAAAAAATATGTATATTTAGGACAATTTATTTATTATTTGGTTATAAATAACAGATATTTAGATTATGCAAATAATATTTATATATTAATTGATCGGTTAAGGTGATTACCCCTTCTTTGAAAGAACTCCTTTAGATATCCTATTAAATACCCTTGGGTTAGTTTTTCTGAAGAAAAACACCTATTTAATATGTATAAGAATGTTTTAGAAGGATTTTATTAGAGTTTTATCAAGATATATGTCTCAAAAGGATTAAATAATTACTAGAATGGGGTTCCCTTTTTATAATTAAGATGAGGGGCTCTTTCAGAATTTTATAAAATATTAAATTATAATAAAGACATTATCAGGAAAAATTCTTAAAAATGGAAATAGATTCTTTGTTTATATGATATTTAATTTTAATCCCATCAACCAATAGAATTTGGATAGGTTTAAGTGATGTTTTAAACCATATATTTTGGTTTAACCCCTTAGTTATCTTGTTTTAACCTTAACCACAGTAACGACCATTTCACATTTAAAGGGTTATAATTTTACGTATAAGGTATCCATTTAATAATAAATGAAAAAATAAATAATTATTAGACTCTATATTAACCTAATTGTCATATGTAATTTTTTTATAATTATTTAATAGGTTAATAATATATCATTTCCATAAAATATCAGTAATATCATTATTGACACTGTTCGTTTAATTTGAATTTTAAGAAAATAAATACAAAGATAGAATTAATATATAAAATATTAAAAAAAATATTAATAGGAAATAATTATCTATAAATTTTTTGGTAGATGATTTTTTTTTCAAATTAAATTACATTTAATATTTTTAAATTTTTTAAAAGAATAAATACAATATTAGCGTTGTGGAAGTATTTAAGGTAACTATTTCATTTATAAAAAATAGAAATAATTTACCATGATAAAAAAATTATTTATATTTAAATTAACCTATTAATATTAAATTATATTCTTTTTGTCTTTATGAAATAATTTAAGAGATATTAAAGTAAAGAGTATGACATTTCTAACATTATCTTTTACATAAATATTTTAAATGTCATCATCCAGTTAAAATAGAACAAAAAAGACATATATTTTATAATTTGATGGAAGTTGACGAAATAAACTCTTAAAATTGGATAAATTTAATTTCTAGGTTGATTTTGAGACAATACTATATATGTTTAAACCATATTTAACCCATTTTACCATTACCATGATAATAAAAAGTTACTATATTTAAAATTCATTTTGAAAAAATTTAAAAGTAACATATTTACCAAATTTGTTCCTCATAATTATAAGTACAGAATCAATTTTTCAAGATTAAATTCCAATAAGTGCAATAGATTAGTTTTACATAAAAATGCCACACAAAACGAAAAACTATTTTTTAGAAAAATGCCTTTTAGGTATAAAAATGTTTTTAAATAAAAATCATAAATAAAATTATTTTCAAATAACATAGTATGTTTTTTTATAAAAAGTAAATAATTTTATTTTAAACATAATTTTCTTTTTTTTTAATTTTTAAATACTTTAAATCAAACTATAGCTTTCAATTAAAATAATTATTTGTTCAATATTCCTTGAGAAATCAATCCTTCCATAAAATTATCAAAAATTCATCATAAGATTATTTTTGATTTAATGAATGAAAAAATAATATAACTTCTATCAAATGAAATTTATGAAATTTTTAGATGTTAATTTTAATATGGATCACAAAAAGGAATAAAAAACTATTTTAGAGATAACATATTTTTGAATCAAAAAACGGATTTACTAAAAATTAAATAGTCATTTCATATGAATTAATTAGTAAATTTTTATTAAGTTACTGATATATATATATAAATAATATTTTTTAATTCTATTTATACCCACTAATTTAATTGTTAGGTTATAATTATAATATTTCTTGATTCATTTATGCTTGGTGTTGTGTATCTTTTACGCTATCAAACATAGTGTTATTTTAAAATCTCAGGGTGTAAACTTTCCCAACCATTTTATTAAATTTTATCCTCAGAATTTGAAATGTTTCTAGCTAATCAAGGGGTTGACAGTTAAAAATTCATTTTTTAAGAACCCACATCATAAAAAGGGTTAATAAAAATTCCTCTTGAAAAGTGTGAAAGGGAAATATAATGGGAATATAGAATAATAAATTTCTAAGATTATATATGTCACACCCGAACTTTTAAATTAATGTTATTTTATTATTTTATGATACATTGAAATTTTCTATCGAGCTGTGGATCAATCCTATTTTAATGTTTTTCATTTTGTTGACGAATGAGTGCTTTTCCCTTGACAACATCCGGTGCATGGGCAGGGCCTTTTCAAAGCTGTACGGCTTTGCCCTGGTCACCGTGCAACCTGCATTATGTTCAAGATAGATAAATAAAATGAGTTTGATGATGTATTTTAATAATTTTAATTAGGGTAATTATTTTTATTAACGTTATCAAGTTTATTATAATTATTATTATGTTATGAAAAATATTATTATTATTATTAGAGTTCGTTAAAATTATTATTATGTTCATTATTACTTGTTAATATTTTTATTTATTTTACATTCTTTTTTCTTCTTCTTTCTTTTCTTCTATTTTATTTACTTCTTTTACTATTATTATTATTATTATTATTATTAGATTTTCATTTATTTATTTATTTAATTTTTATTATCTCAAACCCTACATCCCCCCCCCCATTTCCCTTACCCCGTCGCGAGCCCCCCCCCTCGTTCGCCTATGCGCACCCGGAGCCCAGGCCATCTCCCGCTTCGGCCACGCCGCGACTCCGGCCAGCTGTATCGCCCCTCCTGCTCTACTTCTGGCTGAGCCCCCTTCTCCATGGAGGCCCCCTCTCCGAGATCCCCTCTCCGCGATCTCCTCTCCTATCTTCCCCCTCTCAAACCCACACGACACAACCCCTCCGGGCCGAGACCCGAGCCACCGCTGATGTACCTCCTCCCTTCCGGCCTCGCCTCGCACCAACCAGACCCCAGCCACCTCCCTCCCTTCTGACGCGATGGCCCGCCGCCTTTCATTCATCGGCCTCCTCCGGTGACAGCGACCCCGCACGACGTCCCGCTACCTCACGCTCTTCGTCTGGGTAAAATTTCTTCAACTTTCGTTAGGGTTTGGTTTTTTCCGGGTTAGGGTTTTGTGTTTCCTTATTTCAAATTTGATTATAAATAGTTTCATGATTTTATTTTAGGGTTTATTTGGGTTGTTTTGAGTGTGATTGAGGCGTGGTGGACTTTGCACACCACATTGGTGAAGTTGGCCTACACCGAGGTAGGTGGTTCTGCATATAATTATTATTTGATGAATTAAATTTAATGTTTGATTATTTTAGCATATTATTCAGTTAGTTTATGTGGTGCGAATTTAGTTTTCATTGAAGTTTGATTTGTGTTTAATTGTTTGGTAGCATGTTTATATGTTATAAGTGTGTTCTTGCTAAAAAAACTATCATTTAATCTGCTGTTAGTGATTTAATAAATGTTGCAGTTAGCTTATTAATATGTGCAGGTGTTTCATAGTGTATTTTTATATGGAGTTGTGTTCGTTGGATTTCAAAAAAAAATTATTTTGCTGTAGTTTTGTGGTAAAACATTGAACCACACCTTGAAAATGTTACAGTAAGTGTTTCTTTAATTTATTTAATTGTTTATGTGGTGCAAAAATAGTTTTAAGACAATTTATTATACGTTTTATTTTAATGTGGTATCTTAATATGAGATACGATGTGTTTTATTTGAAAACCCATGTCAAGCTTCTTATCACTATTTTATAAAATGTATTGTTGGTTTATCAAAGTGTGGAAAGACTGCAGTTAGTGTTTTGGTATGGTTTCAATGTGCGCTTGGTTGTCGAAGTTGGCCTTGGGTGCGTTCTTGATAAAAAAGTCACATATTGTTATTTATAATTGTTTCATAAAATGTTTTAATGATTTGTTAAGTTGTAAAGGAGGTGCAGATTGTGTTTTGGAGTTCTTTTGGTGTGTGTATTGTCTCAAAATGGTATCCATGTGTGTAAATGATGGTTCTTGGGGTGCATCATATCTTTTTTTATCTGGGTGCATTAATGTGATGTGTTTTTCTGAAATGTTTTATAGATTGTTTATGTGTTTATTTGTTTTATTAAATTATATGTGTAGTCCGTTGGGCCACGCGTGTCGAGGAATCTTACATGTACATGCATAGGGTAAGGCATGTCCATATATATGCCCTCTTTGCACATATTCCCTCATGGCGCATGGAATATGTGCAATGAATCTAGGGGTGTATATATATATATGTATAAATGCATGTGCATGTATGTGCCAAGGATCAGTTTGAATGTTCGTCTTCAAGCAGCGACAAGTTGAGGTAAGTCCCCTATGCCTATGCTTTTATTTTGAAATTCATAATTGCTTGATTGTTTTAAAAAAATATGTTTTACACTATGCTATATACACATGCTATGAAATCTGATTGCGGTTGCTAGAAACTATTATGCCTTGTATTGGAAAATTAAAATGTATTTCAATGTCGTTGGTCTTAAGTGACTTTTCTTGAGAAATTGAATTCTTAAGTGGTTTCGAATTAGTAATGTGTATTTCCAAAGGTGTTTTTCCTTTTGGCCGGTTGATTTTAAAAAGTGTTCCCTTTATGTAATTAAGCATGTTTGGCATCTTAAGAATGTTTTATGAAATAGAAAAACCTTTATTGAGGCCCGTTTGGCACTTGAAGATTTGGTTTGTGAAAATAGAAAACCCCTTTTTAGTCATTCCCCTAAATTTGAAAATAAAATGTGATGCAAGTGTTAATGAGTGGTTAGTGATATGTGCCTAGTGTAAAGGCTTGTGCGTGATTGTGTGATGTAAAGAGGGGGAATGCACTTAAATAGGGAGTGTGGTGGTGAAAGGTTGAATGAGTTTTAGATAAAGAAAGTGTAATGTACTTGTATGATTGATTGATAAATAAAACTCACCACCATTTGAAATAGAGCACAATGGGAAACCTGAGTATTTAGGTGGGTGACCCGGACTAGTACGCTAGATGACACGACAGTGGTTCGTCCCGGTTCGTCTAGCAGGATTGACGCAACAACACTAACTAAACATATGAATTTATGAGGGTCGCGGTCTTCTATGCCACGTTTTCTGAGGGTCGTGGTCTTCTAAGCCACGTTTCACTGAGGTATGAGGTCTCTAGGTTCCCACTTGTTCTAGCTACCTATAGGGATTACCGATAGTGCTCATTTGTGACATGCTGCTTGTGATATAACTTTCTTTTCTGTTGTTTCATACCTGGTGTCTTGTTTGTAAAAATCACATTTTATTTCAAACTGGTTTCTTTTCATTTTGAAATGTTAATGCATGCTTGGAACAATTTTGAAAATGTTGTAAGAGTGAAATGTTTTATTTCAAAATGCAAACTCATTACTTGAATTTGAAAAGAAGGGAACACATTATTTTTTATATCTTATTTTCAAACTGGCATAGTTGGGTTTCTTAATAAAGGCGGAGGCATAGGACGTGGTTATATTTTGGCTTTCCTACTAAGCATCTTGGTGCTCACGCCTACATTTCTTTTCAGTTTCAGGTTTCGATCTTGGATCGCTTTTGGGAGAGAGTGTGGTTGTCGTACGGTGGTGATCCACGGGGTCACCTGAGGTATGTCACGTTTCTTTGTTTATTCCTTTTTTCTACTGCCATGTTGTTCAGGTTATTTTCCCATATTTATCTGCTTGTTCATTTTATGTTTATTTATCTTTTTCATGGGACAAACCATTCCCAACTGGTTTGTTTTGATGCCTGGCACTAGTTGCCAGCCCGTGGGGATCAAGAACGCCCTTCGGGCCATGTCGCGGATGGGGTTGGGCAATGGGTTGGATGACGACCCGGCCTGGTTCGTGACAAAATGGTATCAGAGGGAGGTTTGTTATTTGGGGTTTAAAGTAGCTTGGTGATTAAGTGTGTTGGGACTCGAGGGTTAGTTGCTGGAAGGACGTCATGAACCCTTGCCCGTCCTGAGACTTGAGTTGCCAAGGGTAGTATGAGATTTGATTTTTTCTTTTGCATGTTCTGTGTGGATGAGGGATGACAAGGGAAGTGATCCGGTGTTACGCGACAAGCCTGCATGGAGTAGCGACCCATGTACAGCCCGAGTGAACTGTTCATGATACTTCTTGTGGTGGATACCCGCTCAGAGCATGGTCTTCTAAGCCATGTTTCCATTTTGGCATAGCCACTAGTCCCTTATTTTTGGAAATTTTAATGTGAGTTATCTTTAACCTTTATTTTGGTTGCTGTGAGTACATCTCAATAATGAAAATGGATTTTTGTGAAGGTGGTTTCAAATGGGAATGTGGTGTTAGAGTGGAAAAGTGGTTTTGAAATGGAAATTGTTTTCTTTTAACGAATGTGTGGTTTCAAAAGGGAAAATGGGAGGTGTTTTGGAAGTTGTTTTGGAATCTCAGTAACACTTTTCGGAATGTGAATTGGAAAATGTTTTCCAAATTGGAAATGTAATATTTTTATGATAAGTTATTTTTTTCAAATTGGTTGGGAATTTGTGCATTATGCTGAATGATCTGTTTTGAAAATGAGAAGTGTCTTGAATTGACCCTTGGTATTCACATGAGTGATCACACACATTGGGGTGCGCAT
Organism: Viscum album; assembly: GCA_963277665.1. Taxonomy (NCBI): domain Eukaryota; kingdom Viridiplantae; phylum Streptophyta; class Magnoliopsida; order Santalales; family Viscaceae; genus Viscum; species Viscum album. Next base: position 2,016,946,370 of record OY728157.1, read on the forward strand.
GTGGAAAGTGGAGAAATTGGTGATGTGAGTGGATGAGTGCTTGAGATAGCACATGGATATGTATGTGTGTGACTTCATGGAATACCAATGGTGGATATTGAAGTTGTTTTGTTGCTGAAAAAAATGGTTTTCAAAAAAAGGTTATTTTAAATGTTTTGAAAAATGAGTGAGAAATTTTTTAGTGTTCTCTTTTCATGTTATGTATTCTTTTTCATGGGTTCTTGGTTTTGACATACTGAATTGTGGTTGAAATATTTATTTGAATTTGTGCTATAGTTCATGATTGAGGTGTGAAATTTTGATTTATGATGAGTTTTTATTCAGTCTTGTGCCTCTTTTTTTTGAATATGCTGCCCAGAAAAGTCCCAGAAGATTCTAGTGAGCCTCTTCTAGTGGTTGGTTCTACCCAAACTCTTAGCGGGGTGGTGGAATTGAATTATTTTCGGTTGTTGTTCATATTCCAGGGCGATTGTGATCTATTGAAGGTATCAAAATAGATTGGTGAAGTCGTTGGTGTTTTTAGCTTATTGGGAACTCCTAAAGCTAAGAGAGTCTATGTTGGTTTAGGTCCATTTGAAGGTGAAACTTGGGATTGGTGGAGGAGATAATCCCAGCATCGTTGCATGATGGTATGTCTTGGAAGGTGTCTAGTACCACTCTCGTTTGATGGTTTATATTTGTGGAATTGAAGGTAAGGGAAGAGACAAAGCTCGTGAGTGTCCAGCAAGGACAATGAATAGTGAAGGCCTACGTTGGGCATCTCAAGATGTTGGTTTCCTTTTCTCCAAAGATAGCGTCGCGGAATCAGTTAAAGTTTCTCTTGTGTGGGGTCTTCGTCTATTGTTCAAGGACTGTTTTACTTTTGTGTTTGGGATGGTTCCCCATTCTGTGAGAGCGAGCCAGAGGAACCCATCTCAGACATGTTTTCTTGTCAATCCCATATTCTATTAGTCGGGCCACTCTCTTGTTCGCTTCTTTTGTGGCCGGTTTGGGTACTTTAAGTCGCCTCATCATCATCCATTGAAGACTTGCTGTTGGTGTGGCTGTTTGGGGAACTTAGAGAGGTTCTTATAGTGGTAACGTCAGGAAGAGTCTCGACTGACAGATGTTAGCTCCTAAATGTGGGGCAGTAGATGCTTTAAGACATCAGAGCTCCAGCCATAGGTCTCAGAGTAAATCCTTTCACACAGTCAGGAATCGTTGGGTGTGGGTCACACTGGTCTACCTTTTTTCTCCAGTGCTAAAATAGGGACGGTTTAAATTTCTCAGTTCAAGCTTCCTCATCTTTGAAGGTTCTGTTTTTCAGTACGAGGTGCAAAGGTCTCTTTTTCTCGTTGTGGTCTTTGTTCTTTGAATACCCCACTGTGGTTGTAAAAAGTCATGGTGATCTTGTTTTCTCGTAATTCCAGTAGTTGTGCCTCCTCAAAGGTGACCCATTTTGTTTTAGTATATGCCTCCTCAAAGGTGACCCATTTTGTTTTAGTATATGCTCGCTTTGGAGATGCTCATCTCTTGTGGAAATGATGAGTCATGGTTAAGTTCGTTATTTGGTAGAATTCTTTTGTGGGTTTTATCATGTGTCGGTGGTTTCTGGTTTGGGTTGGAAGTTCACATGTTGGTCTAAGCTGGTTGGTTCTTCAATGGTGGGGAGACTCACAATGAATCTTGTCGTGCCTTTTTTGAGGATTGGTCTGTGTAGCGGTTCCCTCATGGATCAAGTTACCAGTTCCAGAGTGAGTTCATGATAAGAGTCTCAATGTCGGTTGTGCTAGTCGGGTTCTTGTGGTAGGGAGAACCCTCCTCGTTTCCTGATGGTTCTTCTCTTTTTAGTTTCCCCCAGAGGGTCGGGTGTGACTGGTGGAGTGAATAGTCACACAGAGTTCGTGTTTTTGTGGGTCTAGTCCTGTTTCTAACTCGAGTTTGATTCCTCATTCGGCTGGGCGACTTTCGGGGGGCAAAAAGTTTTTGTGGTGGGGAGAATTGTCACACCCGAACTTTTAAATTAATATTATTTTATTATTTTATGAGACATTGAAATTTGCTATCGAGTTGCGGATCAAGCCTTTTTTAAAATTTTTCATTTTTTTGACGAATGAGTGCTTTTCCCTTGACAACATCCGGTGCATGGGCAGGGCGTTTTCAAAGCTGTGCGGCTTTGCCCTGGTCACCTTGCGGCCTACATTATGTTCAAGATAGATAAATAAAATGAGTTTAATGATGTATTTTAATAATCTTAATTATGGTAATTATTTTTATTAACATTATCAAGTTTATTATAATTATTTATATGATATGAACATTATTATTATTATTATTAGAGTTCGTTAAAATTATTATTATGTTCATTATTACTTGTAAATATTTTTTATTTATTTTGCATTCTTTTTTCTTTTTCTTTCTTTTATTCTATTTTATTTATTTCTTTTACTATTATTATTATTATTATTATTATTAGATTTTCATTTATTTATTTATTTATTTATTTTATCTCAAACCCTACTTCCCCCCCCATTTTGATTACCCCGTCACGAGCCCCCCCCCCCCCTCGTTCGCCTGTGCGCACCCGGAGCCCAGGGTGTCTCCCGCTTCAGCCACGCCGCGACTCCGGCCGGCCATCTCGCCCCTCCTGCTCTTCTTTCGGCCGAGCCCCCTTCTCCATGGAATCCCCCTCTCCGAGCTCCCCTCTCTGCGATATCCTCTCCCAGCTTCCCCCTCTCAAACCCACACGACAAAACCCCTCCGGGCCGAGACCCGAGCTGCCACTGATGTCCCTCCTCCCTTCTGGCGTCGCCTCGCACCAACAAAACCCCAGCCGGCTCCCTCCCTTCTGACACGACGGCCCGCCTCCTTGCCATCGTCGGCCTCCTCCGGTGACCGCGACCCCGCACATTGTCCCGCTACCTCATGCTCTTCGTCTGGGTAAAATTTCTTCAACTTTATTTAGGGTTTGGTTTTTTCCGGGTTAGGTTTTGGTGTCTCCTTGTTTCGAATTTGATTATAAATAGTTTCATGATTTTATTTTAGGGTTTATTTGGGTTGTTTTGAATGTGATCGAGGCACGGTGGACTTTGCACACCACATTGGTGAAGTTGGCCTACACCGAGGTAGGTGGTTCTACATATAATTATTATTTGATGAATTAAATTTAAAGTTTGATTATAGTAGCATATTATTCAGTTACTTTATGTGGTGCAATTTTAGTTTTCATTGAAGTTTAATATGTGTGTAATTTTTTGGTAGCATGGTTATATGTTATAAGTGTGTTCTTGCTAAAAAAACTAACATTTAATCTGCTGTTAGTGATTTAATAAATGTTGTAGTTAGCTTATTAATATGTGAAGGTGGTGCAGAGTGTATTTTTATATGGATTCGTGTGTGTTGGATTTCAAACAAAATTATTTTGGTGAAGTTTTGTGGTAAAACATTGAACCACACTTTGTAAATGTTATAGTAAGTGTTTATTTAATTTATTTAATTGTTTATGTGGTGCAAAAATAGTTTTAAGATAATTTATTAAACATTTTATTTTAATGTGGTATCTTAATATCAGATACGATGTGTTTTATTTGAAAACTCGTGTCAGGATTCTTATCACTATTTTATAAAATGTATTTTTGGTTTATCAAAATGTGGAAAGACTGCAGTTAGTGTTTTGGTATGGTTTCAATGTGCGCTTGGTTGTTGAAGTTGGACCTGGGTGCGTTCTTGATAAAAAAGTTTCATATTGTTATTTATAATTGTTTCATAAAATGTTTTAATGATTTGTTAAGTTGTGAAGGAGGTGCAGACTGTGTTTTGGAGTTCTTTTGGTGTGTGTATTGTCTCAAAATGGTATCCATGTGTGTAAATGATGGTTCTTGGGGTGCATCGTATCTTGTTTTATCGAGGTGCGTTAATGTGATGTGTTTTTCTGAAATGTTTTATAGATTGTTTATGTGTTTATTTGTTTTACTATAATATATGTGTAGTGCGTTGGGCCGCATGTGTCGAGGAATCCTACATGTACATTCATAGGGTAAGTCATGTACATATATATACCCTCTTTGCACATATTCAGTCATGGCACGGGGAATATGTGCAATGCAGCTAGGGTTGTATATATATATATGTATAAATGCATGTGCATGTATGTGCCAAGGATCAGTTTGAATGTTCATCTTCAAGCAGTGACATGTTGAGGTAGGTCCCCTATTCCTATGCTTTTAATTTGAAATTCATAATAGCTTGATTGTTTTAAAAAAAATATGTTTTACACTATGCTATATACACATGCTATGAAATATGATTGTGGTTTCTAGAAACTATTATGCCTTGAATTGGAAAATTAAAATGTATTTTAAAGCCATTGGTATTAAGTGACTTTTCTTGAGAAATTGATTTCTTAAGTGGTTTTGAATTGGTAATGTGTATTTCCAAAAGTGTTTAGCCTTTTGGCCTATAAATTTTTAAAAGTGTTCCCTTTATGTAATTAAGCATGTTTGGCATCTTAAGAATGTTTTATGAAATAGAAAAACCTCTATTGAGTCCCGTTTGGCACTTTAAGATTTGGTTTGAGAAAATAGAAAACCCCTTTTTAGTCATTCCCCTAAATTTGAAAATAAAATGTGATGCAAGTGTTAATGAGTGGTTTGTGATATGTACCTAGTGTAAAGGATTTTGCGTGATTGTGTGATGTAAATAGGGGGAATTCACTTAAGTAGGGAGTGCAGTGGTGAAAGGTTGAATGAGTTTTAGATAAATAAAGTGTAATGTACTTGTTTGATTGCTTGATAAAGAAAACTCACCACCAATTTAAATAGAGCACAATTGGAAACCCAGGTATCTAGGTGGGTGACCAGGATTAGTACATTAGATGACACGGTAGGGGTTCGTCACGGTTTGTCTAGAAGGATTGACGCAACAACACTAACTAAACATATGAATTTCTGAGGGTCGTGGTCTTCTAAGCCACGTTTATTGAGGGTCATGGTCTTCTAAGCCACGTTTCACCGAGGTACGAGGTCTCTAGGTTCCCACTTGTTCTAGCTACCTATAGGGATTACCCATAGTGCTCATTTGTGACATGCTGCTTGTGATGTAACTTTCTTTTCAGTTGTTTCGTACCTGGTGACTTGTTTGTAAAAATCACATTTTATTCCAAACAGGTTTCTTTTCATTTTGAAATGTTAATGCATGCTTGGAATCTACTTTGAAAATGTAGTAAGAGTGAAATTTTTTATTTAAAAATGCAAACTCATTACTTGAATTTGAAAAGAAGGGAAAACATTATTTTATTATATCTTATTTTCAAACTGGCATAGTTGGGTTTCTTAATAAAGGCGGAGGCATAGGACGTGGTTATATTTTGGCTTTCCTACTGAGCATCTCAGTGCTCATGCCTACATTACTTTTCAGTTGCAGGTTTCTGTCTTGGATCACTTTTTGGAGCGAGTGTGGTTTTCGTACCGTGGTGATCCACTGGGTCACCTGAGGTATGTCACGTTTCTTTGTTTATTCCTTTTTTTGCTGCCATATTGTTCAGATTATTTTCCCTTATTTATCTTCTTGTTCAGTTTATGTTTATTTATCTTTTTCATGGGCCAAACCATTCCCAACTGGTTTGTTTTGATGCCTGGCACTAGTTGCCAGCCCGTGGGGATCGGGAACACCCTTCAGGCCATGTCGCGGACCAGGTCGGGCGTTGGGACGGATGATGACCTAGCCTGGTTCGTGACAAAATGGTATCAGAGGGAGGTTTGTTATTTGGGGTGTCAAGTAGCATGGTGATTAAGTGTTTCGGGACTCGAGGGGTAGGTGCAGGAAGGACGTCATGAACCCTTGCCAGTCCCGAGACTCGAGTTTCCAAGGGTAGTATAAGATTGGAGTTTTTCTTTTGCTTGTTCTGTGTGGATGAGGGATGACAAGGGAAGTGATTCGGTGTTACGCGACAAGCCTGCATGGAGTAGCGACCCATGTATAGCCCGAGTGCACGGTTCATGATACTTCTTTTGGTGGATGCCCGCTCGGAGCATGGTCTTCTAAGCCATGTTTCCACGTTGGCATAGCCACTAGTCCATTATTTTTGGAAATTTTAATGTGAGTTATGTTTAACCTTCATTTTGGTTGCTGTGAGTACATCTCAATCATGAAAATGGATTTTTGTGAAGGTGGTTTCAAATGGGAATGTGGTGTTAGAGTGGAAAAGTGGTTTTGAAATGGAAATTGTTTTCTTTTAACGAATGTGTGGTTTCAAAAGGGAAAATGGGAGGTGTTTTGGAAGTTGTTTTAGAATCTCAGTAACACTTTTCAGAATGTGAATTGGAAAATGTTTTGGAAATTGGAAATTTATTATTTTGATGATAAGTTATTTTTTTCAAATTGGTTGGGAATTTTTGCTTTATGCTGAATGAACTGTTTTGAAAATGAGAAGTGTCTTGAATTGACCCTTGGTATTCATATGAGTGATCACACACATTGGGGTGTGCATGTGTCAAGTGGAGAAATTGGTGATGTGAGTGGATGAGTGCTTGAGCTAGCACATGGATATGTATGTGTGTGACTTCATGGAATACCAATTATGGATATTGATGTTGTTGTGTTGCTGAAAAAAATGGTTTTCAAAATAAGGTTATTTTAAGTGTTTTGAAAAATGAGTGATCAATTGTTTAGCTTTCTCTTTTCATGTTAAGTATTCTTTTTCGTGGATTCTTGGTTTTGATATACTGAATTGTGGTTGAAATAGTGATTTGAATTTTTGATTTCGTTCGTGATTGAGGTTTGGAATTTTTATTTATGATGAGTTTTGATTCGGGCTTATGCCTCTTGTTTTTGAGTATGCTGCCCAAAAAAGTCCCAAAAGATTCTAGTGAGCCTCTTCTAGTTATTGGTTCTACCAAAACTCTTAGCAGGCTGGTGGAATTGAATTCTTTTCGGTTGTTGTTCATATTCCGTGGCGATCATGATCTATTGAAGGTATGAAACTAGATTTGTGAAGTCGTTTATGTTTTTAGGTTATTGGGAACTCCTAAAGTTAAGAGAGTCTGTGTTGGTTCAGGTCCATTTGAAGGTGAAACTTGGGATTGGTGGAGGAGATAATCCCATCATCGTTGCATGATGGTATGTCGTGGAAGGTGTCTAGGACCACTCTCCTTTGATGGTTTATATTTTTGGAAGTTAAGGTAAGGGAAGAGGCAAGGCTCATGAGTGTCCAGCAAGGCCAATGAATAGTGAAGGCCTACGTTGGGCATCTCATGATGTTGGTTTCCTTTTCTCCATGGATAACGTCGCGGGATCAGTTAATGTTTCTCCTGTGCGGGTTCTTCGTCTATTGTTCAAGGACCGATTTCCTTTGGTGTTTGGGATGGTTCCCCATTCTGTGAGAGCGAGCTGGAGGAACCCATATCAGACAAGTTTTCTCATAAATCCCATATTCTATTAGTCGGGCCACTCTCTTGTTCACTTCTTTTGTGGCCGGTTTGTGTACTTTAAGTCGCCTCATCGTCATCCATTGAAGACTTGCTATTGGTGTGGCTGTTTGGGGAACATAGAGAGGTTCTGCTAGTGGTAACGTTAGAAAGAGTCTCAACTGATAGATGTTAGCTCCTGACTGTGGGGCAGTAGATGCTTCAAGACATCAGAGCTCCAGCCACAGGTCTTGGAGTGAAGCCTTCCACACAGTGAGGAATCATTGGGTGTGGGTCACACATGTCTAACTTTTGTCTCCAGTGCTAAAATAGGGATGGTTTAAATTTCTCAGTTCAAGCTTCCTCGTCTTTGAAGGTTCTATTTTTCTGTAAGAGGCGCTAATGTCTCTTTTTCTTGTTGCGGTCTTTGTTCATTGAATACCCCACTGTGGTTGTAAAAAGGCATGGTGATCTTATTTTCTTGTAATTCCAGTAGTTGTGCCTCCTCAAATGTGACCCTTTTTGTTTTAGTACATGCTCGTTTTGGAGGTGCTCATCTCTTGTGGAAATGATGAGTCATGGTTAAGTTCGTTATTTGGTAGAATTATTTTTTGGGTTTTCTCATATGTCGGTGGTTTCTGGTTTGGGTTGGAAGTTCGCATGTCGGTCTAAGCTGGTTGGTTTTTAAATGGTGGGGAGACTCACAATGAATCTTGTCGTGCCTTTTTTGAGGTTTGGTCTGTGTAGCGGTTCCCTCATGGATCAAGTTAGCAGTTCCAGAGTGAGTTCATGCTAAGAGTCTCAATATCGGTTGTGCTAGTCGGGTTCTTGTGGTGGGGAGAACCCTCCTCGTTTCTTGATGGTTCTTCTCTTTTTAGTTTCACTCAAAGGGTCGGGTGTGACTGGTGGAGTGAAAAGTCACACCGAGTTCGTGTTTTTGTGGGTCTAGTCCTGTTTCTAACTCGAGTTTGATTCCTCGCTCGGCTGGGCGACTTTCTGGGGGCAGAAAGTTTTTGTGGTGGGGAGAATTGTCACACCCGAACTTTTAAATTAATATTATTTTATTATTTTATGAGACATTGAAATTTTCTATCGAGCTGCGGATGAAGCTTGTTTTAAAGTTTTTCATTTTGTTGATGAATGAGTGATTTTCCATTGACAACATCCGGTGCATGGGCAGGGCATTTTCAAAGCTGTGAGGCTTTGCCCTGGTCACCTTGCGGCCTGCATTATTTCAGGATAGATAAATAAAATGAGTTTAATAATGTATTTTAATAATTTTAATTAGGGTAATTATTTTTATTAACATTATCAAGTTTATTATAATTATTATTATGTTATGAACAATATTATTATTATTATTAGAGTTCGTTAAAATTATTAATATGTTCATTATTACTTGTTAATATTTTTATTTATTTTGCATTCTTTCTTCTTCTTCTTCATTTTCTTCTATTTTATTTATTTATTTTACTATTATTATTATTATTATTATTATTATCATATTTTTATTTATTTATTAATTTTATTTATCTCAAACCCTACTTCCCCCCCCATTTCCCTTACCCCGTTGCGACCCCCCCCTCGTTCGCCTGTGCGCACCTGGAGCCCAGGCCATCTCCCGGTTCGGCCACGCCGCGACTCCGGCCGGCCGTCTCGCCCCTCCTGTTCTTCTTACAGCTGAGCCCCCTTCTCCATAGCGGGCCCCTCTCCGAGCTCCCCTATCCACGATCTCCTCTCCCAGCTTCCCACTCTCAAACCCACACAACACAACCCCTTTGGGCTGAGACCCGAGCCGCCGCCGACGTCCCTCCTCCCTTCCGACCTCGCCTCGCACCAACCAGACCCCAGCCGCCTCCCTCCCTTCTGACGCGACGGCCCGCTGCCTTGCCATCGTCGGCCTCCTCTGGTGACCGCGACCTCGCACGCCATCCCGCTCTTCGTCTGGGTAAAATTTCTTCAACTTTCGTTAGGGTTTGGTTTTTTACGGGTTAGGGTTTTGTGTCTCCTTGTTTTAAATTTGATTATAAATAGTTTCATGATTTTATTTTAGGGTTTATTTGGGTTGTTTTGAGTGTGATTGAGGCGCGGTGGACTTTGCACACCACATTGGTGAATTTGGCCTACACCGAGGTAGGTGGTTCAACATATAATTATTATTTGATGAATTAAATTTAAAGTTTGATTATTTAAGCATATTATTCAGTTAGTGTATCTGGTGAGAATTGAGTTTTCATTGAAGTTTGATATGTGTTTAATTGTTTGGTAGCATGTTTATATGTTATAAGTCTGTTCTTGCTATAAAAACTAACATTTAATCTGCTGTTAGTGATTTAATAAATGTTGCAATTAGCTTATTAATATGTGCAGGTGGTGCAGAGTGTATTTTTATATGGATTCGTGTGCGTTGGATTTCAGACAAAATTATTTTGGTGTAGTTTTGGGGTAAAACATTGAACCACACCTTGAAAATTTTATAGTAAGTGTTTCTTTAAATTATTTAATTGTTTATGTGGTGAAAAATAGTTTTAAGACAATTTATTATACATTTGATTTTTAAGTGGTATCTTAATATGAGATACGATGTGTTTTATTTGAAAACCCATGTCAAGCTTCTTATCACTATTTTATAAAATGTATTGTTGGTTTATAAAAGTGTGGAAAGACTGCAGTTAGTGTTTTGGTATTGTTTCAATGTGCGCTTGGTTGTTGAAGTTGGCCTTGGGTGCGTTCTTGATAAAAAAGTCTCATATTGTTATTTATAATTGTTTCATAAAACGTTTTAATGATTTGTTAAGTTGTAAAGGAGGTGCAGATTGTGTTTTGGAGTTCTTTTGGGGTGTGTATTGTCTCAAAATGGTATCCATGTGTGTAAATGATGGTTCTTGGGGTGCATCGTATCTTGTTTTATCTGGGTGCGTTAAGGTGATGTGTTTTTCTAAAATGTTTTATAGATTGTTTCTGTGTTTATTTGTTTTATTAAATTATATGTGTAGTGTGTTGGGCCGCGCGTGTCGAGGAATCCTACATGTACATGCCTAGGGTAAGGCATGTACATATATATTCCCTCTTTGCACATATTCCCTCCTGGCATGGGGAATATGTGCAATTCAGGTAGGGGTATATATATATATATATATATGTATAAATGCATGTGCGTGTATGTGCCATGGATCAGTTTGAATATTCATCTTCAAGCAGCGGAATGTTGAGGTAGGTCCCCTATGCCTAATCTTTTAATTTGAAATTCATAATTGCTTGATTGTTTAAAAAAAATATGTTTTACACTATGCTATATACAGATGCTTTGAAATCTGATTGCGGTTGCTAGAAACCATTATGCCTTGTGTTGGAAAATTAAAATGTATTTCAAAGACGTTGGTCTTAGGTGACTTTTCTTGAGAAATTGATTTCTTAAGTGGTTTTGAATTGGTAATGTGTATTTCCAAAGGTGTTTGGCCTTTTGGCCGGTTTATTTTAAAAAGTGTTCCCTTTATGTAATTAAGCATGTTTGGAATCTTAAGAATGTTTTATGAAATAGAAAAACTTCTATTGAGGCCCATTTGGCAATTTAAGATTTGGTTTGCGAAAATAGAAAACCCCTTTTTAGTAATTCCCTTAAATTTGAAAATAAAATGTGATGCAAGTGTTAATGAGTGGTTTGTGATATGTGCCTAGTGTAATGGCTTGTGCGTGATTGTGTGATGTAAAGAGGGGGAATGCACTTAAGTAGGGAGTGCAGTGGTGAAAGGTTGAATGAGTTTTAGATAAAGAAAGTGTAATGTACTTGTTTGATTGCTTGATAAAGAAAACTCACCACCATTTGAAATAGAGCACAATGGGAAACCCAAGTATCTAGGTGGGTGACCAGGACTAGTACGCTAGATGACACGACAAGGGTTCATCCCGGTTTGTCTAGCAGGATTGATGCAACAACATTAACTAAACATATTAATTTATGAGGGTCGTGGTCTTCTAACCACGTTTTCTGAGGGTCGTGGTCTTCTATGCCACGTTTCACGGAGGTACGAGGTCTCTAGGTTCCCAGTTGTTCTAGCTACCTATAAGGATTACCCATAGTGCTCATTTGTGACATGCTTCTTGTGATGTAACTTTATTTTCAGTTGTTTCATACCTGGTGACTTTTTTGTAAAAATCACATTTTATTTCAAACTGGTTTCTTTTCATTTTGAAATGTTAATGCATGCTTGGAACCTATTTTGAAAATGTAGTAAGAGTGAAATGTTTTGTTTAAAAATGCAAACTCATTACTTGAATTTGAAAATAATGGAAAACATTATTTTATTATATCTTATTTTCAAACTGGCATAGTTGGGTTTCTTAATAAAGGCGGAGGCATAGGACGTGGTTATATTTCGGATTTCCTACTGAGCATCTCGGTGCTCACTCTTACATTACTTTTCTATTGTAGGTTTTGGACTTGGATCGCTTTTGGGAGTGAGTATGGTTATCGTACCGTGGTGATCCACGGGGTCACCTGAGGTATGTCATGTTTCTTTGTTTATTACCTTTTCTACTGCCATGTTGTTCATGTTATTTTCCCTTATTTATCTACTTTTTCAGTTTATGTTTATATATCTTTGTCATGGGACAAAACGTTACCAACTGGTTTGTTTTGATGCCCAACACTAGTTCCCAGCCCATGGGGATCGGGAATGCCCTTTGGGCCATGTCGCGGACCGGGTTGGGCATTGAGTCGGATGAGGACCCGGCCTGGTTCGTGACAATATATAGGTGAACATTAGTTGGAATTGAAAATATAAAAATCTATGAAAAACATAATGTCATTATAATTACAGAGAGTGTCTAAGAACATTTATTACAAGAAAGTTAAGGAATATGGGATTGTTAATGATAACAAAACTATAAATCAATGAGGTGAGAAACGGCTATTGATTCATTGAAAATGAATGTAATAGGATAAAATTAATATTTCAAGATTCTATTCCAAGAGTTGATTTATTCCTTTTCTATCAAGACAGTGAACATGAAAACATATAATTAAATGAATTATTTCCATATCATAGGAGAAATTTAATCCTGTTATTTTTCTTTGAACAATTTCCACTTCATCGCATAATCTATGAAATGAATATTCAAGATGAATATTTCTTTCGTAAAGCACTAAAATTAACATTTTATATATCATAAGAATTAATAATAATTACTTCATCTATAAAAATTAAGTAAAACATAAAATTCTTAGCACAGGGTAATATAATTATCTAAATGAATAAACCTATAAATAATAAATTTAACTCCAAAAGTTCCATAATAACAATAAATTTTCCACTTAGATAATTTCAAAAATAACCCTAAACCCAAAATAAAATCAACAATAATGAATATTTTAACAACAAATATGATCTCATACCATTCATATTACATACCCAAAATTTAATTTTATTCTTCCCAATAAGTCTTTAATGTTAAATAACTTGTTAAAAATATGTGTTACATATACAAAAATCCATTGAAACATATAAAAATATCATTAATCCCCAGGATAAATCTTATATTATAGTGAAATTATCCGACATAAAAAGAATAAAAATTAGATACTAACCTAAAATATAATCAATAGAATGACCAAAAATAAATCATAAAATATTTCATTATCAATGAATAACTTTTCAAAAATCAATAATATCTATAACCTACTCTCCAATAGACCATAACTAACATAAAATCAAAACATATACTACCCCAAAGGGTTATATAACCTCAATCAAGTATTATTCCTAAAGCCTAGTAAAAGATTCAAATCACCTGAAAAATACCAACACTTAAAAATGAAAATGGATATCTATTTTTTTGAACTTAAGACCATTATTTAACTTATAAACCCAAGATAGTATCCATAACTCTAAATTTAGCCTCACATGAAAACATATATGCTTCAAAAAATTTACCCAATCTTTATTATTCAATAGAAACTACAAATTATAAAATATATTACATAAATGCAAAAAAAAATTAAACTCCCTAAAATATAACATAAACATATTTTTCTTCAAATCACTAATATGTTTTAAGGTCACAAATACTACCCCCATTTACTTCATTATTTTGAATAATAGCATTATTTAAACTAAGCATTTCCTCATTAACACTAAATCACTTTTCTTCATTATTAGTAAATTTCATAATATGATTTTAAATCCTTAATGAAAATTTAATGTTGAATAATCCTTAAATGTATCATGATTATTATATCCATAATATCATTGATATTATAATTCTATAATATAATTATCATATCTTGATACATAAACATGTCAGTACATCCACAACAATGATTGAGATTACACAAGTTCTTCCTTGGTATAGGAGTTAACTCGTGGATTTGGGATCTGGCTAAAAAATGCCCTTATTCCCTAAACATAAGATATTGGACTGTAAATGTGACTTTAGGATAAATTTCATTTTCCTCCATTAAAATCATAGTTTTTTTTAAAATTAATTTCTTTATTTAATTCATTTACACATATAAAACATCTTATAACTTCTTGGGATATCCATCAGAGTACACATTCTAGTTTTATAAACATGTAGAAAATAATATATTTTTTCTTACACAATCTTCATGAAACATCATTTTCTCTTATTATATTTGTCAATAAACACACCAAAGTTGAGTTTGTTAAACATATTTTGAGATATTTGATTAGGTATAATAAAAATGTTTTTCCTTATAGTTTCCATTCCATTTGGTTACTCGTGAGGAAAATAATTCCCTTGTACATAACATTTTTCATTAATACGAGTCCTCTTGGTTACATCCATTATCTAAAAACCAAATATATATTCTAGAAAATAATAACAGGAAACCACATAATACTGAAATGTCATTTATGATATTTCTAAATAATGACCCCTTATTTTAAATATATAACACCTTAAGGTTAACACAGTCATCCATCACTATAAAATATTCAAATCCTTTATGAAAGATCATAAATAATGTTAATTAACCAATATATATCCCTTCAGGACTGTAAAAATGTCGAGTAGTAAGGGAATACTCACCATGAAATAAAATTGTGGTTGAGATATACTCAACACCATTTTTTTGGTTTTATTACCCTTATAAGCATATGTTTCCAAAACACATACACTATAAGTATCTAGACATGATTGTTTTTCTTAGAAAACTACACTCTTTTCTTTCCTATAACTTTAGATATTCTCCTATACTTAATACTACCTAGTAGGTTCTAACCAAATTTTTCCTATAATAGTTTCCAAAGGATAACTAAATCTTTCTCTAATACCAACTATATAAATAAATACTTTTAATATATATATATATTAAATATTATTAGATAAATATTAATCACATAACAAACAATACACTCCAAAATTATATAAGTCCAGTTCTTTTAGAAACTCGGATACATAAACAACTGGTCCAATTGTTTAATACATCATATCACACTAAAATATTTATAAATAGTACCATTTTTAGACATATAATACATATTTATTTTTTATAACATGGGGAACAAAAACATAAAATAGTGAGATTAAATGCTCAGTAAGGGTAAACAAGGGAGATATCAATGATCTAATGAAAATAAAATAATATTACGGGTATAAGAAGATGAAATTAACAATTAAAACCCATATAATTTGTATAAAAGATCATAATCTCCAGTCCTAGAATTTGTATTGGATGTACATAAAGAATGAATCAAAAAGAAATCCAAGAACATGAGTTGTAAGAGCATAACATTGGCATAATACCTGAGTTAGTGGCATACACATAATAATTGAAAGATTTTTCCTTAATAGTCAATGATAACTTCCTAGAATATCATAGTAGATTGGTTTCACTCCCCTAACCATCATAGCAGTCATGTTTTATTCTAAAGACTATCATAGTGTATAAAGTCTCTTACTAAACTCTGTTTATTATCCATTATAGTATAATTTATCTCATGAGATATATATATTTACCCAATGTATTTGAGGGATATATAATTCTATGTATACCTATCACATAAATAAAATAATAAATATGTATTTCACAAGATCATAAAACATTCAACATATCTTAATCTATGAAAAAGAAATATATTTCATAAATATTTCATCCTTAAATAACCTATATAAAAAAGAGTTTCATAAACATATTTTCATAATAATCATAAACCATATAGATAATTAATACATATGGAATCATTTTATCATATCCCTGTTAAATTTTATAAATCATAAAATAATGTAATATTAGATGTAAAATTATTTTATATACCACATGAAACATTTTTTGGAGGAAGATATTATTTTTTATATTGAAATCAATTATCTAAAATTAGAAAAATTTAAAAAATATTAAAGAAAATATTTTATTTGAAAATAAACTTGAAAGAATATAAATTAATAACAAATTTAGTGAGTTGTCATGATGAAAATAATTTTTTTAATTCAATATAATTTAAATGAAAACATTCCTTTAACACTTTTATTAAAATTCAAAAAAGTACCTGCTTTGGAAAATGACATAAAGATTCATTTTAAACTATTTTTTCAAAAACAAATCATTTGTAAAATTAAATTTAAATATTAATAATATTATTGTAATAATATTCTTTAAAATATTTTTTGAAATAATGGATATGGAAGAAAACAGATCTTTGACAGAAGAGAAAAATAAATTCATTTTTCCATACAAATTTCTATCGGTATCTTGAGTACATAAATAGAATAAAATTAATGAAAATAATATATTATAAATAAATAACCATATTATAAGATATATTATTGAGTTTATTGATAGGTATAAAATAATATTTCATCATTAGGAACATGATCATAAACAATCCCGGTATACAATGAGATTGTAACATAAAAATCATTCAGCTTTGATAACATTTGAATTTTAAGAAACATGAAAGAATATATTAAAATGATACATTAAATATAATTTATATATGGATATAAATGATACAAAATTTTAAGGGAATTTATATACACATTATAAATGAATATAGGTGCTTGAAAAAACATATGCCCTAGCGAATATAATTTGAGATGATAAACCCTTACCTGGAGTTCCAATTGCTTCAGAAGAACTATATACTTATGTATAATAAAATTAAATTTATTATATTTCTATTAAAAAATTATTTCAATACTTATAATAACATATATAGTCCATTTATAACATTTTATAACACATTTATCATAAATTCTTTTTTAAAATCATAATTCTCATGTGTCAACTATTTTGTTAATCAAGAGTATTTCTGTTCAGTAGTTTCGATCCTTGAAATTGTATCATGGTTACATAATATTTATAAATTTAATGATTTTATAAATATAATATATATCCATTATATATATATTCTTCCATAAAATTTTGAGACAGAAAAATTTATTACACCATTCACGGAGACGATATGCCATACATACACAAAAACACTATTTTCACTTTCCAAAAGATGGAAGGATTAAAAGGTAATTAACAATTAACCTCAAAATAATCATTATTATATCATATATATTATATATATTCATTAAGTTCATCTTTATTACCATCCAAGTATAATTTAAATGGAAAAAATCACATCACATCGTGGAGGTGGTAGTCCACACATATGCTTGAGAAACATTATCATTTTCTAATAGATTGAAAGGTAAGACGGAATATGTGATATTATAATTAAATAATTATATTAATTTCATAAATATCAAATATAAAAATTAAAACCATCATAATACCCATCCATAAAATATGGCGATGTAAAATGAATAATATCACTACGTGGAGAGGATAAGTCTTACATACGCGCGGGCGCTAATTTTATTATCAATTTTATGTTAACAAGGGTTGAAAATGGTTATTTAAAAATAATAATAATAATGTTTATGTATATTTATGAAAATTAATTTAATATTTTATGATAAATACAATTGATTCATATTAGTTAAAAATAATTAAAAACAATGTGATCAGTTAAGGATTTTACTTCTTCTTCCAAAGGTCTCCTTTAGATATTTTCTTAAGGATCTCATGGATGGTATTTTGGGAAGAACGTAACCTATAGAATGTGTATAAGGTTATTTTTAGGGATTTTTTCATGTTTTGATTGTTCTATATGGATAAAAAATTATTAATATTTGAGGGTAGGAGGTATTGTTTTAAATTGAGGTGAGGGGCACTTTTTTAATTTCCTAAAGAAGTAAATTTCAATAAAGTCATTATAAAAAATACATCATCCAAACAATTATGTATTTTAATCTAAGATAGGATTTGGTTTTAATAATATTAAATAATAGAATTTGGAATTGTTTAAGTGGTGTTTTAAACTATATCTTTTTGTTTAACCCCTTAGTTGATCCATTTTAACCTTAAATAGAGTAGCACAATTTTTACTCTTAAAGGGATAAAATTTTAATTATAAGGTATCTATTGAAAAATAAATTGAAAATAATGATATTTTAGACCATATATTATCATAATTATCCTATTTAAATATTTTTATAATTTTTAAATAATTTAATAAAATATTATTTATATAAAATTTCATTAATGTCATATTTGACACTATTCATTTAATTTGATTTTAGAGACATTAAAACAAAGATGCTATTAGAATAGATATTTTTTAAAAAATAGAAAAAATTAAAAAAATTTATAATTATATGAAAAATTCAAGGGACACAATAATTTTCCCAACTTACATTACATTTAATATTTTCAAAATAATTTATTTTATTTTTCTATTAACTGAATAAATACAATATTCATATTTCATAAGAATTTAAGATAATACTTATTTTTTACATATTATATATAAATTTGGATGAAAAAAAAATTTATCTTTAAAATAACGACTTGGATATGAAGTTATACTCCTTTTTTTCTTATATAATAAATTAAAAGATATTAAAGTCAAGAGAATGAAATTTTTTAATCCATCATTAATTGAAATATAATAAATTGCATCATATTGGGAAAATATCACCAAAACTCCAAATATTAGATAATTCAATGTATTTTTTAAAAATATATTTATACAATAGGATACATTATTATGTTATTTTAACCTTAATTTACTCATTTTACATTTAATTAGATAATAAAAATATACCATGGTTACTATTCATTGTTACCAAAAGTAAAAGTAACCGATTTAAAAAATTTGGAAATGATGTTTTAAATTTTGAATCTATTTTTCAATGTTCAATTAATATAATTGGAAATAATAAATTTACCATAATAGGAAAAAAGACTATGAAAAATTGTTTTTTAAATTACCTTTTGAGTAAAAACAATTTTTTATATCATCTTCAAGTATAAAAATCATTGTAAATACCATAATTACTTTTTTCATCAAAATTAACTAATTATATTTTAAAACTAATTCAAGATATAATTTTACATTATAAATAATTGAAAAGAAAATATAGTTTTTATAAAAATTAGTATTTTTCAATATTCATTGAAAAATAAAAGCTTTTAAGAAATCCTCAATATCCCATCATAATATTATTTGGATGCGATTACTAAAAACATTTTATCTTTTTTATAAAATATAATTTCTAAAATTTCCTTAATTTAATTTTAATATTTTCTCAAAAAATAAATAATAATCATTTTTGAAGAAGATGTATTTTTGTAGCATAAAATGAATTTATTATCAATTAAATGGCAATTTATTAAGAATTAATCAATATTTTTTGATAAGATCATTCATCAATATATATTTCATAATTTGGTTAATCCTATTCATATCTTCTAATTCAATGGCAAGGTTATAATGATAATATTTCATATTTTTTAAGCTTAATGTTTCATATATGTATGATATCAATCATAGTGTTCTTATAACATCTATTGGCATGATATTGTGGAGGCCTTCAAATATAGGCATCATGACCTTATACTTTTTGCAACCAATTTTAGAGATGTTTTTACAGTACATGTCATCCTTGGACCTTTTTTCACACTGATTTCATAGTCTCTCCCATTTCACACTATCCTCTCCATAATTCCTTTTTTTCTTTAAGAATCATGAAAATAAAGCTATATGAATTAGCCCCAAACCCCTACTTCACATCTGTTTGGTGCCATCTTCAGTTATTCATAGACTCATTTCCTCCTTCATTGCATCCTAACTCAAGATGAATACCCCATTTGATGTTAGTGACCTACTATACCACCTCCCAAAACTAAGTGTGGCTTGATTTCCTATTCCATGGGATTCTTATTGATGCCTCAATCTCCTCTCTCAGGCCCATACACAAATCATATCATCACTCATGCCTTGTTTTGGAACCCCTCATCACACTTTGTACCTTAGTTACTATTTACAAACCAAGGAATTGTGACACTAAAAAAATAAGTGGTCCAATAATTATATCCTTAAAAATATGTGAAGCCATACAAAGGAATTTTAGTGTGGTTTTGGCCTTATTTTAGACCTCAATTCATTTGGATGTATAACACATTCCATACCACATTTGCTACCCCATGAAATTTTTGGTTTGAATGGAAATGATCTAAAATTACCATGGAAAGAGGAAAAATTCCCACAATGTTGAAAACCCACAAATGGAAACTTGAGAAAAAGTAGGCCATTCACCCACCATGTCGACCCGATGACTTGGAAAAGTAAGGAAGTGAAGTGAAAAGGTAAAAATCCCATGGTAATCACTACTGTGCCCTAAAGAATCTTGTTTGTGCTCACTAAACCCACTAGTTCTGGAAAAGTGAGAGCCAATTATTCAACCTTTCTGAATCCCAGTACATTCAATGGGCATATGATATTTATGTAAATTTTCATATATTGGTCACATGATGTTAAAATGTATGATTTATATCCATGTTGCATTACATTAAATTATATGATGAATCACCACACCCCATGAAATTAAACCATGTGCTCAAATCATTTCCATTAGACATAAAACTGCATTCTTCATATATTTATTGATTGATGTAAAAATATGAAATATTTTTCCCTTATTTAAGTTGAAATTCTAATTTTTAGTGCCAGACTCCCACCACACCACTCATATTTCTTCACCGTCTCTTGATAACCCAAATAATTCACTCCTAATAAGGTTTCATTGACCCTCACCTAGGCATATATGTCCCCTCACTATGATCAAATACATGTTGTTTTGATAATAAGAGCATTGAAATCCACATGAATATTTTATTAATTCCCCCCACACATCATGTCTTACTTGATTTGTCTCCCCACCATCTTATATGTCTGAAACGGACCCCCTAATTGTGATGATACAAATAAAAATTGGCTAACCTATGGTCCTTATTACATTATTTGGAGGAATTCTAATAAAAATTTTACGAGTCTCATGTTTCGAACATGGTTAGCGGTCGACCCACATTTGTATGTCCCCAATCATTGTAGTGTGTTATCATAACCTATATTTCAAACAATTTTAGTGGTCTTATAAGGTAAAATTATCACTTTTGTTTTCATTACAAGTACTTGATCTCTCATTTCACATCCTTTCCCCTCATTCTTTTAGAAAAAATTTGATTCCCCCAGTGTTACCTCAATTGTGAACTCACACATGTTGGGAAATAAAGTCATCTACATAGAGCCATTTTCTCCAACCAATGTCTCCCTATTGAGAGAATTCCAATAGATTATATATAAGTACCCAGCCTTAAACATTACATAATCTGTTAAATTCTTTTATAAATCTATTCATTACAATCCCAAAGATCATTTCGATTTAAGGTTTTAGATAGTTAAGACATAATTTATACATATCACCCCACAATCATATAAGGATGTTAATATTGAAACAATATCCATTTATTCATAATACAAATATTATTAATAAAAACATGAAATATTTTTATGAAAATTATTTAAAATATTAATCTTGGATTTTTCTTTCCTATTTACCAACCTTAAACACAATGTTTTTTTAAAATTTGGATGTGAAAAAAAATCTCAGAAAGGTATATAGAAATAATAAAAGAAACCGTTAGTACATAAATACTTATAAACAAATGAAATCATTTTTACAAAGACATACTTCTCACCTAATAATTACTATATAGTTACATTGTGAAATCATAAAAATTCCATAAAACTTATAAAACATAAATAATAGCACATAGGTAAATTGTTGCATTAATTACTTAATATTGTAACCCTCGTGGCTATCATATGATTTTTAACCCTCATGACTACCATTCAATGTAACCATCATGGTTACCTTATGGTGTAACAATCGTAGTTATACTTGGAGTAATAATATGGTTGAACTACAACATAAAAATATCCATTGAATTAGAGGGATATATAGTTCAAAAGATACATCCTAAAAAATTCCCAATAACCATAACATAATCACAAAACTTTAAAACTTTCATAAATACATTCACTTTGAATTTTTTAAAACTAGAAATTTAAAGGAGGGGTTTAAAATAAAAGTAACTTATTAATATCATATATTTGAAGTAATAATTGCTAAAAAAGAATGGAATATGTGTATACACTATAAATAAACAAAATAAATCATAAAAATCCATTTCATAGATAAACTCATTACCACATAATAAAAAAAACTAGAAGGTTAACACAAAGAATGTAAATTGAGGTAAGAATTCCCTTAGCACATGTTTCCCTTAGATCAGACATGTTTAAACATATTGTATAATGGTTAAAAGAGTGTTATTAATATTTTAAATTTAAATATTTATTTTTGTAAAAAAAATATAAGATAATTTTATAACATCATTCCACCTATTTATTAATAATTTTTTGTTATTTCCATTGTTTCAGTTGCGTTCATTACATGGTTTCCACAGTCAGTTCGCAATGAATTTTCTTATCAAATCGAAGAAAAACTACAAAAGTAGAATGAAGTGGTATTAATATTTTTCCCGAATATGTAATGATATAGGAAATCATTTTTTATATGTGATGACGAATCAATAGATAAATCATTAATTATACTTGTTTTGATCATTTTTCTAGTTCTTCTATAATCACAAACTAGTTTCTTTATATAATTTAATTTTATGTATATTTGTTAAGCATAAAAAATAATAGAGGTTATATAATAAACATTAAAATATTTATAAACCATTAAAAAGTTTTTAGGATCATCTATGAAGGAAGTAATGTAAATTAAAAACACATCATTCAAAATGTATGTAAATCGACATATCATGGATGATATTTTTGTTTTTAGAATAAGAGAGATCGAGGAAGATATATAATAATGAATTTTTAAATAAAAATAATAAAATTTGTGTATCAATATGATAATAGTGTTTTCATGCATAATTTTAAGGGTATATGAATAGAGTATAAGAAAATAAAAATAATTGAAAATGAAATAAAGGAAAATAAAAGTATATTTTACATATTGAATTATCCTCCTTGAGAACCTCCATAAAGACATTGTTTTTGGATTTATGGTTAGATCAGAAGGTCTTTGAAGTTGTGAAGAGTCTTGGGAAAACTATGGAGACGAAATTGGACAAGGATAAAATCTTGAGAGGTGTTTGGATAAGAAGGGGTGAGGGGTGGTATTTATAGTGGATGAGGGGAGGGTTTTTTACATTGTTGTAATCATTATTTTATTATTTTTATCAAGAGAAGAAATAATGGAAATTACCATGACTAGATACATTAATTATTTCATGTGAGTTCAATAAAAGAGTGCTTACCTTAGAGTATCATCATCCATGACCCAATAATTGTTGTATTTATCTTATTTCATAATTTATTTAAATTTAGTATGCACACAAAATTCAAGTATTGCAGAAAAACTCCAAAAAATCACCCTAACCATTTTTTGACGTGTAGTGTTAAAAAATAAACTTATTTTTTTGAAAATATTTTTTGAAATTTTTGAAATTTAATTTTTAATTAAAATTATAATTTATTTGAAAAATAACAGAATTAAAACTATAACCAATTTTATAAAACATTGAAAATTTTATTAATGTCTCATAAAATTATCCTATGATCAAAAAGTAAGAAAAAATTAAAAATTTATTTTATAAATATATATTTTATTACACATTATTATATTAATTATAAAATTTTAATTAAATATTTTAGACTTTTAAAAATACCAATACTTAATTTATCATTTCTAAAAACATTTATTTATATATACCATGTTTTAAATATATCACGATTTCACTTATAAGATACATAAATTTTGGAGAGGTTACCATTCTATTTGATAGATTACTATTCCTAATGGTCATGTTACTATTCATAATAGTCAATTTACTATTCCTAAGGTCATGTTACTATTACATCAGTTTAAATTTGTTAATTTCTATAAGTACCAATTATTTAATTAAAAATTTATTACAAATTTGAAAATTTAATAATAGAATGAAAAGAAATTATTTTATAAGTACATGGGGTGTTATATTCTCCCCACCTTCTTGAAATTGAATGCTTTAATTTTTTATTTACTTATTAAATAAGTGAGGGTACCTTTACCTGATAAAATTTTTCATATTCCCATGTTTCTTATTCAACCATGTGGTTTCTCTATAGATCCTTGACCAAGTGGATTAACTTATTTCAAAATACATGATCTATATGATCAATCATCTAAACAAAAATTTCTTCATAAAAAATTTTCTCTTCCAACTGAAATTCCTTTAGCTTAAAACACGATATGAATTTTCCATATACTTTCTGAACATATAAATATGAAAAACATTGTGCACCTGAGATAAACATGGAGGAAGATCTACTCGATAGGCTACTGGTCCAAATTTCACCAGGATTTCATAAGGTCAAATAAACCACAAACATAGATTTCCTTTCTTACAGAAACACATAACACTTTTCTAGGGTGAGATTCTATGGAAAACATGATATCCTACCTCAAAAGAAAAGTCTTTCCTTCTACAATCAACATAACTTTCTTATCCTCTTGGAGCTATCCTCATGTATTGCTGGATCGTCTTCACTTTTTTAGTCACTACCTCCACTAATTATTGCCCAATCAAATTTCTTTCCCCGAATTCATCCCAAAATGATGGAGTTTTACACTACTTCTCATATAATTCATCAAAATGTGTTATCTGTATACTTGAAAGATAACTTTTATTATAAGAAAACTTAATTAAAGTAAGATAATGATCCCAAACTCCTTGGTAATCCATTGAACATGCCTGAATCATGTCCTCAAAGCTATGAATTTTTCACAAGGTATATTCAACTGATTGAGGATAAAAAGAAGTGAGGAAATATAAATCTATTCCCAACAACTTATAATGGTGTTTACAAAAGTTATAAGTTAACTTGAGATCATGGTCAAATACAAAAGAAATATGAAGTCCATGTTACTTGAAATTTTTTTTTGGTATAATTGAGAAATATAATCCCAAGAAATAATATCTTGAATAGAAAGGATATGTGTAGATTTAGTGATTCAATAAAAAATAACCCAACTCACATTTTTTACTTGAGAAATATTTGGTAGTACGACCAAAAATTTGTTGGATATATTTTCCTTTTTCCACCTTGGCACTGGAAAAGGATATAGCACCCCCTTTGGTAGTTTTTCTCTACATTAACTTATTGACATGTCAAACATTTCACAGTAAAATCTGAAATATCTATTTTCATTCCATCCCACCAGTAATACTCTTGAAGGTCTCTATACATCATAATAATACTAGGATGATCGAAAGAGAGATAACTATGAGCTTCCCACAACAATTATTTCTTTAGCTAGAAATCAAAAGGCACAAATAATCTCTTTCTAAATATTAAAACGCAATATTTATTAGTGTTAAATTCTGAAAAAATAACCTTTTTAACCAATTATAGCTCTTTCTATAACACACAGTCTTCCTTATATGCTTTCATAATTATTCCTGATAGATAAGACTGCACTGACACATGAAAAAAATAGATGAATTTACTACACGAACAAATTCTAATCCAAAATTCATCAAATCCTTAGTTAAGGTTTTTTTCTAAATGTGACATGGTTAATGATGCATGATGTTTTTAACTTACAACATCTATTACTTTTTTTTGGTTTTTACAGGATTGTAATTAATCATGCAATCATAATCCTTTATCAGTTTTATTTATCTTCTCTTCCTCATTTTTAATTCCTTCTGAGTGAATATATACATCAAACTTTTTTTTCGGTATATGTTTTATATTTGGCTCCATATAAATGATGCCTCGAAATTATCATATCCAAAACCACACCTTATATTTAAAAATCATGTGTGGGATAATTTAACTCAGGAATTTTTAGTTTTCTTGAATCATAACAAATTACTTGATCATTCTATATCAAAATACAAACAAGTCCCTTCAACGAATCATAACTGTATATATCAAAATCACCATTTCTGGAAGGTAGAGCCAAAAGTTGAGCATTAACCAATGTTATTTTCAGTTCTCGAAAACAAATATCAAAACATTCCTTAAAAATAAATTTAACCCCTTTTCATGTTAACTTAGTTAGCGAGATAGATAACCTTGTAAAATTTTAAACAAACCATCTATAATATCTTGCTAATCCATGAAAACTACAAATATATCTATCATTTATAAGCCTTGGGAACTCATCAACCACTTTTGTTTTGTAAGGATAAATTTTTATTCCATATTTATTTAAATATATTTCCAAAAAAATAAATATGTATCAATGAAAAATAATTTTTTCTAAATTTCCTGTATAACATATTTTCTTTGAGAGTTGATTGTAAAATCCTTAAATGTTTTTCATGATCCGTATAACATTATGAAAAGATCATAGCATCATTAATGAAAACAAAAAGAACTTATCCAAAAATTCATGGAATATTCTATTCATAAAATCCATGAATACAATAGGGGTATTCTATATACCAAAGGGAATAAAAATAGACTCATAATGCCCTTATCTAGTACAAAAAGCTATGTTAGGGATGTCATCCTCCTTCACATTTAGATGATGGTACCCATATCTCCCATCAATATTGGAAAAATACAAAGCACCCTAAAGATAATAAAAAATTAATCAATATGATGAAAATGATACCTAATCTTAAACGTAATGTTATTAAAAGCTCCATAATTAGTGAAAAGTCCCATGTAACCGTCAATATTTTTAACGAAAAAAATACGAGCACCCCATGGTGAAGTGCTAGGATTAATGAAACCTTTTTCAAGAAATTATTGAAAATGATTTTTTAATTCCATAATTTCAACTTGAATCATTCGATAAAAGGGTTTTGAAATTGGATTAACATTAGGAACTTAGTCAATAGTAAATTTAAATTCTTGATCATGAATAACATTAGGAAAATCGTGTGGAAGGGCATCTAGGTATTCATTTACCACTCACAAATCATTAATCTGAATAGTTTCCATGTTTTCAAAAATATGAGAAATATATCTTTGATTTTCATCTTTTAATAGTTTCTAATATTTATAATGTGTTATAAATTTTATGGGTTCATTATTGTATAAAAATTGAAATTCTTTCTGAGAAAAAACATCATTATCTATACAATCAATCTTATCCTGATAAATAGAAATCCAATCTATACCCCTAATGAAATAAAACTCTACTAAGATAAAAAATAAGGTTTTTAGGTAATTTCATTCCATAGAAAACAAAATGAGGTTTCTTATAATGGCTTTTTGATGTAATATTTAGCCATTGTGTTTTAACCAGAAGTTACGGTCTCATTTCTTGAGGTGCAATTTCAAATTTATCAAAAAATTATTTAGAAATAATGGAATGTGTATACCCTGTATCAAAAAATAAATTAGTTGAATTTGAATAAAAAAAGTACTTGATACCACTTCATTGGATGGCCCTACATCTTTAGACATAGTCTTAAATTATTATTATGTGCCATTATTCTTATAATATATACTCTTCATCATTTAGATCTTTATTTCAGAAGGTATTTGCATAATGAACCATATCAAAAAATTTAAAACAATTTATATATTACTTATTAGAATTAATCTAGAGATAATTTTCACTGCAATCTTGGGCCATATGTCCAAAATAACTAAATAAAAAACACTCCCTAGGCTTTTTAATTCATTCTCCAGGGTTCTTTTTACAATAATTTTCAGAAACTGAAAACTGGAATTTATTACCTTCATATTTCTTTCATTTATTCTTACCCATATCTTTCCATATAGACCTCTTCTTCTAATTTTTTTCAATGTACACATGATCACCAGTTAACAAAATTTATACCCTCTTAGCTCATCAGAAAAGTTTCTCATAACTTTTTAGTTTACTAGAGGCCAATGCCCTTCAATATCTTGGCTTCAATCCTGAGTAAAAATTATTGATTTTCCTATCATTATCCCAATTTATATTTTGAGTGTATGGTCCCAATTATGTGAAATTTTCTTCATACACATCCAATAAATATCCCTATTTTTATTTCAATTCATGAAATTTGTTTCCCATCCTATGATGAACCATGTTAGGAAAATATTTTTCAATGAAAATATTTTTAAATAATTCCCATTCCAAGTAATTGATCTCATCACTATCCATGGTATTCTTAATAATTGACCACCACTGGTCAAATTCACCTTTAAAATGATAAATTTAAAGAATAACATTTTGATTATAAGAATACCGCATGAAATCGAATATGTATTCATGGGATTTAAACTACCCTTAATCCACCACTGGTTTAGTAGATCCACTGAAAATAGGAGGGTGTTGCCTAATAAAATGTTCTGCCATCATCATGTTACTTTGTGGTAGTTCTGGTTGTTCTATTTCATGAATTCTAAAACAATTTATTTTTTACTTCAGTTGATCCGTTACTGTAAAAAATATCTCAGTTCTAATCCCAACCATTCCAGGTTGTGGATTCAGAAAGATATCAGTCTCTTGGTTCCTTCTAACTTCAACTTCCCTTTTTCATAAATTAAAAACCATTATAAAAAACATATCTTAGACAAAGAAACATGTTAGTATATAAATGATATATAATTTCAATACAAACATAAGTTAATTATCATTTATCTTATTCTATTAACATCATCCTTAAACTCATATTTATCTAAACTATGATCTAATACGAACTACAAGTACCTAACCTTAAACACAACCTAATATAGTAAATTCATTTATAATTAACTTCATTATATTCTCAAAGATTTTTTAGAGTTTTAGAAATTTCTAAAATAGTTAACACATATAAAACCCTAAGCATAAAAATTTAGTACTACTAAAACAACATCCATTTTTTTCATAATACAAATATTTATTATAAAAATATGGAACATTTTCATGAAAATTTCATCACAAAATTCTTCATGGATTATCGTTTTCTCTTAAAAACCCTTAAACCTTCTGATTTTTTTAAAACATGCGATGAGAAAAAAAATATTAGTAATGGATATAAAAATAAGGAGATAATATTTTATTAGTTGAATATATATAAATAGTTTTCATTAATATATACTAATCACCAAATAAGTATTATATAGTAACTTGGTGAAAACATGATATTTCCATAAAACATATAAAACATAAATAAAAAAATAACGGTAACTTAGAGAATTAATTACTTTATATTGTAACCCTCCTGAATACCGTATTATTTCTATCCTTCACAAATACCATATAATGTAACCCCCATGTATACCATTCATGGATACCATATGGTGTGACCATCGTAGTTACACTTGGAGTAGCCTTATGGTCAATGTCAAACATAAAAATAACTAACATGTTGGATGAGATATAGGTTCCACTATTCATCATAAAAAATTTTAAATAACTATAACACAATCATAAAACAATAATTCTTTCATAAAAACATTCATATTTAATTTTGTAAAACTAGAAATTTAATAAATAATTTTTGAAGAAAAGTCCCTTAAAAATATAATATATTTTATATGATAATTGATAAAAAGAATGTAATATGTTTATACACTAGAAATAAACACACAAAAAAAAAATTAATTTAAAAAATAAAAATATTACCACATAATCAATAAATTAAATAGTTAACCCAAATAATGGAAATTGGGTTAAGAATTCCGTTAACCCAGCTTCGACTTACATAAAATGTGTTTAAACATCCTATAAAATGATTAAAAGTGTGTTGTTAAAATTTTAACAAAACATATTTATTTTTATAACACATTATATGATCATTTTATAACATCATTCCAGCCATTTGTTAATAATATTTTCTAATTTCTATTGTTTCAGGTGTGATCTTTACATGATTTCCATGGTCGGTTCGTAATGGATTTTCTTGTCGAATGAAAGAAAACTATTATAGTTGAAGGAAATGGAATTTATATGTTTAAAAAAAATTAAATTATACCTTAAATAATTTTTTTAGATATGATGATGAATCATTAGATAAAAGATTAATGATATTTGTTTAGATCATTTTGGCTGTTCGTTGATAACCTCAAATTAGTTTCGTTATAATATTTAATATTATGTATATATTTTAATTATAGAACCTAAGAGAGGTTATATCATAAAATTTTTAATCTATTTCAACCATTAAAATGGGTTTATGACCAGCCACGAAGGAGGTAATGGTAATTGAAAACACATCATTCACGATGTTTGTAAATCAACATATTAAGAATGATGTTTTTATTTTTAGAATAAGGGGGAGTGGAGAAGAAGTATGTTGATAATTTTTTCCACAAAAATGATAAAATTCATGTATATATAAGATAATATAGATTTAATTCATCTTGGATAAGGGTATTTTAATAGAGTATAAGAAAATACAAAGATTTGAAATATAAATAAAAGAAAATGAAATGGGATTCTTACCTCTTGAATTAACCCCCTTGAGAACCTCATTAAGGCCTTTGGTTATTGGTATTTTGGTGAGATCAGAAGGTATTAGAAGTGGGTAAAAGGCTTGGGAAGAGTATTGGGTTGAAACTGTAAAAGTATCAATGCCATAAAGTTGTGAGGAGAATAAGGGGTGAGGGGTGGTATTTATAGTAGGGGGGGTCCATGGTTTTAATCATTATTTTACTATTTTGATCATGATAATAAATAGTGTTGGTTCTTGTGTATAAATATAGTAATAATGGTATATGAGTTTGAACCAAGGATTATTACTTCATCAAAAAAAAACATCGAGGACTCAATAATTCATGTATTTAGATTATTTTGTAAATTATCACATTTCACTACTTACCAAAAAATTATGCATTTCAGAAAAATATAAAAAAATAACTCTGATAATTTTTCAAAAAATATAATTCAAAAATGGACTCTGTTTTTTGGGGAAAAATCATATAAACACATGAAATAAATTTTTTAATAAACATCATAATTTATTCAAAAAATTACAGTTTTAAAACTATAACTGATTTTATAACACATTGAAAAAATATATATTGTCTCATAAAATTTTCTTATAATCTTAAGAAATTTTTTCTTATTAATCTATTTTATGAAATTATATTTTCATTTAAATAATTATATTAATTATTAAATTCTAAATAAATATTTATGACTTAAAAAAATACCAAAACATAATTTATAATTTCCAAAACACTTATTTACTTATTCCATGATATAAATATATCATGATTATAGTTATAAGATAAATAAATTTTATTTATACTCTCATAGGTGAGGTTACTATTTTATTTTCTATAATATTATTCCAAATGTCATTTTACTATTCATAATGCCAAGTTACTGTTCCATCAGTATAAATTCTTTAAATTATATTAATACCACTTATTTCATTATAAATTTATAAATAATTTGACTATTTTATTGAATAATGAAAATAAATTATTTTATAAGTACCTTGGTTGTTACATTATGAATCCTTTCTACCCTAACTATTCATACCTTTTCTTTAACACTCATGAAAATAATGAGGAGTTCTATTCATCTCTTGTTTCTCACACAAATCATGACTCATGTGGGATTCGATATTTTTGGTTTGTTATATTTTTAGAATGATGAAGATGAAAAAAAACTAGAAAATATAATAAATTGAGAAAAAAATGACTTTATTTCCTCCAAATAAGTTGAAATTATGAGGGAAACCCTCATGATGGATCCTCAATAATGTTATAAAATCAACAAAAAAACAACAACATGCCCCTAATGGATTAGAAAAAGAATGACATTGCTCCCACTAGATACCCATTTCCTAGTGGAAATGGTATCTTACTACCACCTATATGTATCTATCATCTACTCCCCAGCTACATAAAAAACAACATTGGTATGAATTTTCAAACTACCATATTAACCATTATACTCACCCTCCAAAGATTCCGCTCCCACTGCTTTGACCTTGGTCACTGAAAACTATGCCCTCAACTAGGTGATGATATATCCCTTAGTAGTAATGATAGGATTATGATTATATTCCTTCAATTATAGTAGTGTGAGATCTTTCTTTTCTCCTAGAGTACCTTGTTAGCTTTTGAGGTATGTACATACCAGGAATTGTGGAATTATTTTCATTCTGCACACCCTTTCCTAACCAAGAAGATTTTATCCAGCTCATTGAGGGCATTTTAGTCCACATCATAGGTCCCCAAGTTCATTAACCAAGAGTGTAGGGTCCTCATATGTCTAGTCAGACCATCCAACAAAGTGTATGTAATGAAATATTGACCTCTCATCCTGCCCCATGCTAGATCACCCCAATATCCTCTATGATGTTAGAACCTGAGCCCTTAACATCTTTTGGTGGTGTGGACTGGTACTTCAGGAAGGCTACAATCAATGTTAGAATCATATAGGTCTAGTGGATTTGAAAACATGGATACGTAAAAAACTAATTTATAAGTGAGAAACATCATCTCCCTTTAATTTATTCAAAACTAGAACCCTTTTTAGACATATCATACTTAATACCTTTTTTCACAACTAGGGTAAATGAAATATAATAAAGGTTGAGATAAAATTCTCAGTATGGTTAAAAAAGGGATATATGAATGATAAATTAAAAATAACATAAAGAAAAGGGTTTTTAATAGGATTATAACATTTGAAAAAATACCATGAATATCATATATCATAATATTGATTCATGATATATATATTCATAGTTTATAAGACATTAATCATAATGTAATAAAATAATGTGATCCATAAGAGCATAGCAAGGGAATAAGACCTGAGATTTTGGCATAAAAATAAGAATACAAAATCATTTCTTTAATAGTAAAGGATCATTTCAAATACTATTATAGTGGATTAGATTCACTCTGCACACCATCATAGTAGTCAAGGTTCACTATCAAGTCTATTATAGTGAAAAATTCCTTTATTGAAATGGGTTTAGTCCCCGTTCCAGTCCTACTTATCTAATGTGATATCCATATTTACCTAATGCATTAGAGGTATATATAATTTGGGTCCAACAGATCACATAATGAACATAAAACATGTGTGGGTCAAAATAACAAAAATCATTCATCATATCATAACTCATAAAAAGGAAATGGGTTTTATAGACAAATCATCATTTCATCATAGCATAACACATGGAAAAGAGATGGGTTTCATAACATAATTAAACAATGAAAAAAAATAATTTTCCTAGAATAATATATAAATCATCATCATTATGATGCATCAAAATAGTAAAAGTGGATGGAAAAATTGGATCATTTTCTGAGTAATTCAAAAGTAACGTCAAATGTTTTTTTATCTTGGATGAAATTACCTTTAAAATTTATTTGGAATATTTCATAAGAAAAATAAGCTTTTCTTATTGAAATAACCTCTTTAAAATATAAAAATACCCTAAATATTAAGGAAAATATTTTCCTTGAAGAAAAACATTAGAAAGTTTTAATAAAATTTCCAATAAATGAATAGTTATGATGATAGTAATTTCTATTTATGTTTTATATGTTAATACAAATATTTCTTTCACTTTTTAAAAAAAAAGTCTTTTATTCAGAAAATGAATATA
The DNA here is from genome assembly GCA_963277665.1 of Viscum album. NCBI lineage: Eukaryota > Viridiplantae > Streptophyta > Magnoliopsida > Santalales > Viscaceae > Viscum > Viscum album. The sequence continues at coordinate 2,016,979,685 of OY728157.1, forward strand.
AGATTAATTTGAAAAAAAATTATATATATTTAAACATGGGTAAATATGAATTACATATTTCCAAGGAAAATATTAAAATATTTGTGAAATCATTTTAATGTAAACATGGACATAAAAGAGACAGATTCCGGAAAAAAAAATAAATCATAATATGGTTTTCTTAAAAATGTTATTTTAAAACTTTGTGTAATTAAAGGGACATAAAAATGACAGATTCCAGACAAAAAATTAAATCAAAATATGGTTTTCTTAAAAATATTATTTTCAATCATACACATAAATTTAATCATATCATTAATATTATATATATTTATTTTATATATATTTAGAATCATCCATAAAGGATAAATATTGAACAATGAATTACACAATTCATGGAGATGGTATGTCGTATGTATGGATGAACAATATTTTCACTGTTCAAAGGATGAAATAAAAGAAAGTTTAAAATTAATTCACATTTAAATAAAATTACTATATCATATATATCATTTATATTCATTAAATATATCCTTATTACCATCCATGTAATGCAGAAATTAAAAAAATAATCAAATCACTTTGTGGAGGTGGTAGTCCACACGCACGCACTAGAAACATTATCAATAAAAAAACAGATTGTAAAGTAAGAATGTAGGTGTGATATTATCATTAAAATAATAATATCATATCATAAATATCATATTTATAATTTAAATACATCAGTAAATATAGTAATTAGAGTCATGATAGAAAATGAATTTCATATGTTAGTGAGGTGGTAGTCCACCGTACACACGATCGAAAATTTCATTTACTATTTGATGGAAGAGGATATGAATAAAGTTTATACCATAAACCTAATAAAATTTAATTATATGTTATACACTAGTTTTTATTATATTTTATTTATTAGTGAATAAGTTAATGTGGTAAATGAATAAGTAAAAAATAAAGGGCTTTATAAAGACAATTACCTTCACTTAGAAAAACCCCATTTGGATATCTTATTAAGGATTATAGGTTTGTTATTTTTGGAATTATATTTTTATGTTTTGGAAGAGATAAATGGATTAATATGTGTGGATAAGTGAGGGAAGGTGGTGCAATTTTATAATTGAGGTGAGTGACACACTTGTAATTTTCAAATGTTTTTAAATAATTTCAAGTCACTTTCTTTGAAAAATGGACCCAAAATAAATATTATTAAAATTTAATATATTTTATTTTGGAAATAAACCAAAAAATTGGGTTTCATGAATTATTAATGTCTTTTTGACATTTATATTTATAGGTTAACCCCACACCCAAAAAACCTATTTTAACTTTAATCATGGTAACATATTTTTAATGTTTTTACATTTCATTATAATGAAAAATTATGTTGACCTTTTAAAATAATTTATATATGATTATTCAAAATATGGAATCCATTTTATGAAAATCGGAATAATTTAATTTAATATTTCACCTGTAAATGTGATGAAAACCTGTTTTATAATGAATAATTTATCTTAAGTATAAAAAGTTTTTATATCGAAATTAAACATAAAAATGATTAAAATGACCTAAAATATATTAATAATAATATAATTGAACCATTTTTTAATTTTAATATCATTTTAAAATAAAATTTAACCTCATAAATGCTTTTAATAAAGAGATATTTTTTTTACAAATTTGTATTTCTCACTATTTATCAGAAAATAAATTTTTTCAGAAAAATATTAAAAATTTACTCAGAGAAAAATTTAAATTTTTGATTTCAAAAATTAATTTTATTTTTTCAAATTTATTTATAAAAAAATTAATTTTAAAATATTTGCAAAAAGTTCATCAAAAATTGTTTTTATAAAAATTCAATTTTAAGCATAAAACTAGATTTATTCTTATCCCTTGTCAAGAAAATATATTATATGCATGAGAAAATATTTTATTGAATATAAAATATTTAAATTTTATTAAAATAATTCACTATAAGTGATTAATTTAATTTATTAGTATAAGAAAACATTCCACGCATAAAAATAGTTTAAAAAAATCATTTACTTTGAAATGATTTTTATTTTCATTTATAAACAATTTATAACCAAAAAATTTATTTAGTACATGTTGAAAACCTTTAAAATTCATTATTCATTTGTTCCTATTCATACCCACTTATTTAAAATCTATATTATAATGATATATTATATTACTATTCATTCAGACTCTGAGTTGTGTGTGTTGTGTGATACAAAAGAGATTAAATTTATTTAAAAATAAATATATCATAAAATATCAGGGTGATACATTCTACCCCCATTAAAATTAATTTCAACAATTAAATTACATTACTCCAATAAAATTAAATGAGTATATCTACCTCATAACGTCCTCAAGTTTCTATATAACTTCATTAAATTTCTGATTCCTCATAGATCTTTATCAAGATGAGTAATATTGTTTCATAACACTTTATATCCATGATACAATATTTATAATAGATTTTATTCATAGAAAATATCATTATTCAGTGGTACCTCCTCTGAGTATAGTATATGTGGAGGATCAGGTATGTACTTCCTCAATAGAGATATATAGAACACATTGTGAACTTGAGAGAGGTCCAGTGGAAGCACAGGGCTATAAGATACCATCCCTACTCAATCAAGAATCTCTAAGTAAAACATATACCTAAGCATCAAATTTACTTTCCCTTCGAATCACATAAACATATTCTATGAATAAATCTTTAGAAATACCATTTCACCAACTTTGAACTCAATACATCACCGATGATTATCAACATAACTTTTTAGTTAACTCCGAGCTGCCTTGATATGATACTAAATGACTTTATAATTATATGAAATTTCCTCAACGAGATTAGGTTCTGATATTCCTGAGTGATTGATCCATCTCATAGAGGGATTCTTAAGCATCTATAAACCAATATCTCATCATTTATTATATGTATTTAATGGTTATATTTTCATGAACATCTATCTAGGTATGGTAAGAAGTGATGAAACAAAACACTTTATCATGATCCCACTAAAGACATTACTAGAACATCCTAGAAAACCACCTATCTCAATCAGATACAATAGAATGTAAACTTCATGAAAACATACCACTTCATTAATATATATTATGGAAATGCGACCAGGGGATAATTATTATCTAATGATAATGAAATGTGATTAATTTTTAAGGTGATCAAATACAACCCAAATATCATTTTATCTCTTAGAGGTTTTTGGAAGTCCAATGAAAAAATCAATGGTGATGTTTTCCAATTTTGATTTTGGTATGGGTAATGGTTATAACATCCCCTTAGAGTTGTATCTCATAACTTTAACTTATTTACATACCATTAATAAATATATATACTAATCAATATTTCTATTTACTATTTTCAACCAGAAATAATCATTTAGATCTTTATAAAACTTTGTACTTATGAGATGAATGGAAAATGACAAAATATGAGCCACATCCACTATCTCCTTGTTAAAATATAATATATATGGATTACATAAATGATTCCTAAATCTTATCATTCCATAAAAATCATGTTGGAACTCAGGATCATTTATCACCAATTCTTACAGCTCTACATCTTTCTTCTGTGCCTCTTTAATCTTCATGTGGATAGATAGTTTACCACTCATTTGAGAAATATAGTATTTATTCTCATACACCAAGATTTAGATATCTATATTTTTAAAATACAAAAATACTATATCTTTTTTTGATTATCATTATAGATAAGCTATAATGATACTTTCAACTAAAAGTATCTACCATGTTGTCTACTTTCCTTGTGTGGTAATGTATTGAACAATCACAGTCTTTCATCTTATCCAACCATCTTCATTATAACATATTCAAATCATTCTTTATGACCTTATACTTAAGTTTTTATGTTCGGTATATATATATCACATCTTTCTACATAAATATAATTACTTTGTATCTTTAATGAAAAATTACAAAATCAAACTCAAAATCCTTAGTTGGGTATTTTTTTCATAAACCTTTAATTTTTGTGAGGAATAATTGATAATTTTATAATTTGGTATTATAAAACATGACATTAACTTATTTAATTAATCACTATCTATTTAAAACACATATCCACTAAATGTTAATATAAGTATAGTTTCACTGACTAACAGCCACTTTAGTTCCTTAAAATTTTCTTCACATTCAGTTCTCTGAAGGAACTTAGCTCCCTTTTGAGTTAAGTTGGCGAGTATATTATACTATGATGCGAAAGTTTCCACAAAGCATAAATAATATCCAAAAACTATGAAAATAATATATCTTAGTCATAGTGGTTGGTCTAGTAATATGTTAAATAACTTCATCCTTTTATGGATCCACAAATATTCTCTCTCTTCAGATTATATGACCCAAAATTAATCTTTTGTTCCAAAAATTCACACTTTGTAAATTTTAAATATAACTTCTTTTTCCTTAGGATCCTCAGTATAATCCTCAAGTGATCTTTATGCCCTTCCTTACTCCTTTAATATACAAGAATATATTTTATAATGAGTACCACAAATTGATCAATGTAATATCTAATGAATTTATTCATTAAATCCATGTTTATAGAAGGGGAAGTAGTTAAAAATAGAATAACTATAAATTCATAATGTTTTTACCTTTTAAAAAATAATATATTTAGAATATACTAATTCTTTACACTCAATTGATGATATCTAGATTGAATATCAATCTTGGAAAAGTTGTGATGTCCATGCAGTTGATTAAAAATTGTCAAAATGGGATAAATGATACTTATTATTATTAGTGATGTTGTTAAGTTATTTATAATAAATACCATATCATATCAATCTATCTTTATTTATAAAAAAAAGAACCGTTGTAACCCAAGGTGACACACATGGCTGCATAAATCCCATTTCAATATTTCTTTGGTGTTTCATCTTGAATTTCTGTAAATCAATTAGTGCCATTTTATGTTGTTCCTTTGAAATAGTTGTAAAACCATGTATGATTTCCATTGATAAATCAACTTCATGATTTGGTGTAATCTTTGTAAAATATTCCACAAGTACATTAAAATGATCCCTCACAATAGTCTTATCATTGATGTTGAGTTTCTCCCAAATAATATAAGATAAGAAACCCTTTTGAAAGGGAATCAATACCCATACAATGGATACAATTTCCCTAGGAAGTTCATACCTACAGTCACATTGATAGATGATCAATGGTTGTATTAAAATATCAAACAAGACATCCCTTACATGAAAATTTATGTGGGGTCAATTTATAGAATACCATTCTGTGCATATGATAACATCAAATTCAACTAGAGGGAGAATAAATTTATTTATGAAGTACATTCCTACAAACATCAACCAAAGAGTAATCATAGACTTAGGATGTGATCATTATGCCATTAGGGGTTTTGATAGATAATTCAGTATCAAACTATCGATGTAGAATTTTGACACGTATAGAAAATTATTTAAATATAAAAGAGTGGGTAGATATATGGTCAAATAATAAATTAGAAATTCTAAAGTGGATGGTATGTGTACCTTTACCAGTGTTGTTATCTTACCCCTTGTTAAAAATACTGATCACTTGGGATTTACCTTTATCTCTCAGTTTAACATGTTATTGACATTAATAATCATTAATAGCCTTCAGAGTTTAGAATTGAATATCATAATGACCATACTCTTTGCATTTAAATCATTAGAGTTTGGGAGGTATATTTGTTTTGTAATTTCTCTCTACTTATATAATTTTCTAACTTCTTCCCATCACTTCCACATTATATTACCCAATTACCATCATTTTCATAATTAATTCATTTATGTGTATCATTTAGACAATTTTTTTTATATTTCCTTCCACACTTTGATAATAAAGGAAGACTCATAATCTTCTCTCTATGGTTTTTAGTGTTCCATTTTAATTCCATAATTATTTTCATATCAAACCCATGAGATTAATGGGTTAATCCAACATTTATTTCCACCATGATATCACATCGAATGATTTATTCTTATCCATTAAATCCTTAATGGATAAAATCTTTTTAATAGTTTGTTTTAATCCAGTGAAGAATCAATCGTCCTTAATTATAGTTTAGAAGATAATACCAGAAGCATACCATATATTCCCTATAAATGTTTCCTTATAGATACCAAAAAATTCATTATCCTTCTAATTTTCATCAAGGAATTACTTCTGTCCAATTTTTGAATGAATATTATATGGAATTTATTATTAAAAAAATTATTTATACTCACCACACTCTATGGATTCAATTTCATCACATTTTTTAATGTTCTTGAAAAGTGTTCTCTATTGATCTGCTTCACCATCTAAATGTTATTAATAATGAAATTTTCATTCTCTGAATACTGGATAGTGAAAAATATATTTCAATGGCGCTGTTCCATTACTTAGAAAAAAGTGTATTAGTGAACCCACTAATATATGTTATATATTTCCTCATGAAGGATTTAATAAAACAATTTTACCTTTATTTCCCATTTGGAAGTTCAACATGATTCTTATCACAAGTATATTATGTAATATTATTAATAATATTTTCATTCCAATTCCCATAAAATTTGTTTTATTTAGAACAAAATCGTTGAATTGTATATAAAATTCAACATTATAAAGATTCCTTTGGGTTTCAACCATTGAATAAAAACAAAAAATCATAGTATTAGAAATAATAATCATAGTAAAAAACCATATGATCATGAAATATCATTTATAATATTGTCTAAATCATGAAAATTCATTTCGATACATAACACCTTAGGTTTTAACTAGGTCATTCTTGGTCATCATCTATTCAATTCCTTCATAATGGTTCATAATTAAAATATGAATTAACCCTATAAAACCCTTATGAGTGTCAAACTAGGTATGTTGTAAGGACACAGTCACTGCGCACCAGAATGATTAGCAATATATACTTGACTAACACAATTTGGGGTTATTACCCCTTGATACACATGGGACAAAACCATGTGAATAGGTAGTATCTAGATTGAGATATTTTTTCTAAGAAAAAAACACTCCTTTATTTACCATAATTTTGGAATTTCTCATATACTTTGGATGATCATATGGGTTCTCACTAGTGTATTCTCATCCTATTTTCTAAATATTAAATAAACCATTCCCAGATACCAACTATAGAAAACCATACATTTCATATAAAGATATCACATCTTAATATATGATTATGAATTACATAAAAAATGATCTACACTATAATCTTTTCGGTTTAGTGGATTTAAAAACATGGAAAAATAAAAAATACTTCCACAGTAAACTATATCATACCATAATAAGTTCTTCATAAGTAACACCCTTTTTAGACATATCATACATAAAAACATTTCTTCATAACCTTAGGAAAAGAAATATAAGTAAGGGTGATAATATATTCTAAGTGTGTAAATAAGGTAAATATCAATGATCACATTAATTTAGTATGAGCATTAGGGTATGAGAAGATGATCATAAAATTTTAAAACTATAACCCTGATATCATAGATCAAAATATTGAGTCATGGCATAAATCTTAGACATTTATAAGAGATGAATCATAAAGGAATCAAAGAACATTATCCATGACAATATACCATAGTAATAAGTAATGGTTTATTTGAATACACGTAAGTATAGAAAATCATTTCTTTAGTAGCCAAGTATTGTTACCATGAATATAAAATTCGATTGGGTTTAGTATGAAAAAAGATTTTATGTATTCAGGGTTAACTCCTAGGATTATCATAGTAGAAATATTCCCTTACTGAACTAGATTTACTCCCCATTATAGTCCTCCTTTTTTTCATGATATATCTATCTTTACCAAATGAATTTTAGGGATATAAAATTCATAAACCACCCATCATATAATGAAAATCATATATATCTGTTCCAAAATATCATAAATCATACATCATATCGTAATCCATTAATCAAAATAAATTTCCTAAATATCACATCATTTTATCGTAGCATAACTTGTGGAAAAGAAATGGAATTAATACATAAAATAACCCATGAAAACAATGTGTGTAATAGGATTATACTTAAATAATTATCATCATATTCCATCCAAAGAATAAAAGTGGATGGAATCATTTGATAGTATCCCTTGTAAAGAGTAAGTAACATCAAATGTTGTTATCATAGATGAAAATACATTTAAAAGATATTTGGAATATTTTTTAAGTAAAATACCCCTTCCATTTTGAAAACACTTCTATAAAATATAATAATTTACCCAAATAATAAGGAAAAATTTTATTTGAAAAGAAACTTTGAAGCATGTAAATAAATATTCAAAACATTAACCAATCATGATAATATGGAGTTCCATTATTTTATTAAATGGTTAAAATTTTCCTTTTATATTTTTAGTAAAAATTAAAATGTACCTTGTTCATAAAACAAGAAGACTATTACTTTGAAACATTTATATATAAACTCAATCATGGGTAAAAATGAATTTAAAATTTCCTAGGAAAATATTAAGACATTATTGAAAACTATTTAATGAAAACATAGACATTGAAAAGAAATATTCCCAACTGAATAGTAAAACATATTCGATTTTACTCAAAAATATTATTTCATTCCATTGAGTAATTAAATTGAGGAAAATTTCAGGAGAAAATGAAATATATAGAGATAAATATAGTATACAAAAACTAATGAGTTTATTTATAGGCAGATCATACTATTTTATCAACAGATACATAATCATAAACAATCCCCACAAATAATGAGATTGTAAAACAAAAGCCTTACGAAAATATAAAATAAAAAATAAAAAACACCACAAAGATAATATCATTGATGGGTATATATATCCCAATACAATTCATTAGTATCATCATAAAATTTATTGGTGGGAATTATATACACCATATAAAATAAATTCGTGTTGAATACGACATGTGTCTCACAAATATAAAATTGAGACATAAATACGTTACCTCGAGTTCCACTTGCATTGGAAAAAAATAACCTCATGTTTAATAAATTTAAATTTATTATAATTGTATATAAAAATAAATTAAATAATTATAATAACATAATTTTTTTGCTTATTATATTTCAACAACAATTTATTAAAAATTTCATACTAAAATCATCATTTCCAGGTGTTAACTATTTCATTTTCCTGAGAGTTTCGGTTCGGTAGTTCCCATAATTTTATATTGATCTTGGTTACACAATATTAATAATGTTACAAATTAAATAAATATCATATATAATTATTTTATATATATTTATCCATAAAGGATTGATATATAAAAATGAATTACACCATTCATGGAGATAGTAGGTCATACGTATTCATGGGTGTTGTTTTACCTTTTAGATGGATTAAATAATTGTAAAATATAAATTAAACATTATAAAACTATTATTATATAATATATATAATATATATTAATTAAATATATATTTATTACCATCTATTTAATTATAAAAAGATAAACATATCACATTGTTTAGTAGAGGGGACAGTCCACACGAATACACGAGTGAATTTATAATTTTCCAATGGATAGGAGGGTGATATGGTAGATGTGATATTATAATTAAATAAGTATAATTATTTCATAAATACCATATATATACTTTAAACATATTATTACATACAATAACAAGAGATGTTTATGAAAAATGAATTACATTAGTTCGTGAGGAGGTACTTCACCAAACACACAGTCGACAGTTTTGGTTCCCATTACATGTAATAGGAGACGAATATGGGTTAATAAATCCACATAATAAAATATTATTATATTTCATATACAAAGTTTATAAATTTATATTTATTAATACATAATTTAATGTTTTAAAAGAAGAAGTAAAGAATAAAGATCTCAATAAATACAATTAATCCTTCTTAGAAAAAATCATTTAGATCTCTTATTAAAGACCCAAGGGTTGGTATTTTTGGAATAATAACAGCTATAGAACATTGATAAATAATTTAGGATATATTTTGGTAGGTTATGGATAGGGTAAATTTCTCAATAGGTGTAAATAAGTGGGGAATATGCTTCTGTTTTTAATTGAGGTGAGTGGCACACTTGTAATTTACCTACGTTTTAAAATAATGTCAAGTTAATTTCTTGGAAAAATTGCTCCAAAATATGTCATTTATTAATTTGATTGGAGTATAGTAAATTTTTTTTTATTTAATGGTGTTTTAAAAATTATTAGATCATTTTAACCCATATATTTATAGACTGACCCATAATAATCTTGTTTAAGATTTCAACATAGAAACATTTTGTTTACTATTTTATTATTCATTTTCAAAAAAAGTAAAATTATATAGATTGAGTAATATTAATTATTGGGATTAAAAACATTAAATCCATTTTATCAAAATTAAATACACATAAGTGGAATAATTTAATTTAAATTTATACTCACAAACATGATGAAAAGAAGTTGACAATGAAAATGTTTTCGTAAGTATGAAACGTGTTTATAAAAAATTATATATAAAATTTATTCCATTGAAAAAAATTCGATTAATAATAATTTAATTGAAATTTTTTATTTTCAAAACCATTTAAAAATAGTTAAAATTTTAAATTCTTTAAAATAATATTTTTTGAAACTTGTACTATTCGCTATTTCCCAAAGAAATAATGTTTTTAGAAAATTCTCAAAATTAACTCTATGATAAATTTGATAGGATAATTATCAAAATTAAGATAATTCTTCCATTTAAATATTCAATATATGGATAAATTAAATTTCAAAATAATTTCTCAAAATGAAATGTAACAACATTTTAGAGAAATACAGTTTCTAAGAAGAAAAATAGATTTATTCGTATCCCATGACAAGTAAAATATTAAATTAATAAAAAGAAATTTTATTTAGTATATAATATAAAAACCTAATTAAAATTATTTACCAATAGATATGAATTTTATTTAATAAGATACAAATAAATTACATGTATTAAAAAAGTTTTTTTAAAAAACATTTTTTTACTTTCCAATGATATGTTTTGCATTTTTAATCAATTTATAGCCAATGAATTTATTTTATAATTTTATAAAATATATAATTTTAATAATTTATTTATTGTTATTCATAATCTCTAATTTAATGACTATGTTTTAATGGTATATTATATATCGGTTCATTTAGACTCATGGTTGGGTGTATCACAAGAAATCAAAGAGATTATGTTTATTAAAAATAAATATACCACAAAATCATGGGGTGTTAAAGGAGCATCCTTAGGATCCCTTTAAAAAAGGATAGGATCCATGTTAAGGGTGAAAATATATTCTCCTGAACCCTCTCCAGTGTTTCCATCCTCATTGATTTGGGGTTCCATCAGCTCCCTATATGAATCCTTCGGTAAGGTGGATTGCTCTTCCTAGAATGGGACTGATTCTCTATGAATGGATACCCCATATGAGATTGACCCAACCACTTGGATTAGAATTGAATACCTATCCCTTTAAGTCATGTTTTTCCACTGCGAGTCATCCCCATTCACTCTCATAAACAAAATTGTAGCAATCAAGTTTATCTAAAATAATATGTTTTATAAATATAATCTATATGGAATGAAATTTATTTTATGTGAAGGTATGTATGATTTTTATTTCCATCAACTCCTAAAAACCATATTTTCAGTGGCTACTACCCTGACCAACATTTATAGGACCAGGGTCCAAGAAGGAAGGCACACTATGAGATATCTCTCTATACTAGTAGGCACCTCCAAAACGGCCATGAAATCATCCATCGTCACATGCCCATGGATATACCAAATAAGAAAGAAAAAGTCAGTATGGAAATTCTGTTTATCTATTATAGGAATAAAAAAAATTAGGTATAATAAACTAGAAATTTACCATTAATATGAATTAGAAACCGAGTGGTTAAACATCTTAGGTGGATTTCCCCACTACCAAAAGGAGCTGCCGTTGGAAATCCAGAGTGAGGCCCCTTATAAATAATCATAAATGTGGGATTACTTGGTGAATCCTATGAAACATCCTCCAATAAAAACACTTGTAATAAGGATTTGATAGTGGATATTGAGGTGGGATTCCTAGTGCCTATGGAGGAACTCTTCCCACAATCATTAGAGGCCTCTATGACCTCCCTTGACGATCCTTACAAGAACTAAAAACATGAGTCTGAAATTATGAAAGGAATATATGATTTAATTATAAAACCAAAACACTTATTTGGAATCTTACCTCACTAAATAGAACTTTAGTGAGACCATCATCATCAAGGGTGGCTTCCTTACTCTCCTAGGGACTTTTTTTCTTGGTAGAAGATCCCTAGGACTCCTCACCACTAGAGTCTTGAGTGACATCATCATGAGATGATTCTTCTTGTGATGATTCTTCAATGGTGTTTGACTAATTGGGATCCCCACCTAGCATAACACACAATGGGGTAAAAAAATGAACCCCTCCAAAAACCAACATTATAGAGAATACATTTATTTTAGATATGAAGAATTATCCAAAAAGTCTAGTTGGAAATTTATCCATGCCATCATGAGTTCCAGAAGCTTGATCTCATCTAGGGAGAGCCTTATTCATAAAAAATCTAGTGTTTGGGATAAAAATAACATCTACCAAGACTCCCATAAATCAAACAGGATGGAATCATTGGATACCTAAAGTAGGTAGCATAGTTTATTCGCTAATTCCTTTTAGGACCTACTTTCTCTAGGATAGGAACTTTAATCCTACTATTGGGGATATTTTTAGGGATCCCTACACTATTAGTTATTATAACACTTATAGCCCCTCATGAAGAAGAAGGTGAGAGGGCCCCCTAAACTTATGTTGCCTCTATCATACTATCCTATGATACCCTACTCACATAATACAAACCCTAATGTTTATCCTACATAAAACATTATTTCTATTGATATGCATAAAAATAAACAACATTTCTCACCTATTATTGGAAAACAATGCCTGGGTACACCACCACATAATGTTTGGCATAAGTTTCACTTAGATTAGTATTAGGGTTAGCTAGTAGAAGCATGATCACCTCCCAAAAGTCCTCTATGGTGAAAATACAACAAATATGGAAGATGTACAGGAGTTATTCCAAGAGAACCCCCATATACACCTTCATTGGAGACTATAGGATGAGCCCAATATATTGGAAACCCTTGATGGGGTATATAGTCTACAATAATTGTTTCCTTCAATCTATACAACCGACACCTCACCTCATAGATCCCTCAAGTATTCAATCTGTTAAGGTTTTTCCATAATATTGTCAATTATCTCTCCATATAGTGGTAGGAAGAGGAAGAAGATGAAATTCATAAAATTATCTATGATGAATGATACTTTGATTCATTAAGGATCATCGGTTGAAACCTAGTTATATTGAGGAGGGAAGGGTAGAGACCAAATCTGGGTGGTGGGGGGTAATATAATTATGAAATTCGTACCGCAAAAAATTAACCATTTTCCTTTTTATAATAATTTTATGGGATTGAAAATAAACCTAGGCATGTCTCCCCTTAATTCGTGCATAAGATAGTTAGGACTGGGTCACTCGGATTGATATGGTTCCCAAAATCCATAATCCTTTCCCTTACCATTGTCATTGGCCATAGTTTCATGTGTGTTACCCTAGACATTAGTATATAGCCACTAAGAAAAGGTGATAGTAACACTAGATAATAGTATTATAGGTTCAACTCCCTCATAATATATTTTCACTCCTCATATCGACCCTTATCTAGCGTGAGATAGTATAACCCTGGCCTCCTCAATTTCCATTCTCAAGATAACTGATTGGGCTTCCAAATATAATATTCCCTATAGTGTTCAGAATTAGTAACATCCACTTCATGAAGGATATTTCATGATAAAAGGGATAGTGGTGCATCGTTGATTACTTCAACTAGTCCAATAGTATAATTTCTTCTGTAGACATTTATTATGCATCCCCCAAAGCATTGGCAATTGTGAGGAATTATTTATATTGAAATCATATTAATTGGATACCACTGATATGTTGACAGAACCCTAAATCTACCACCACATCTTGATTGTAATTGTGGAATGGTTTCATATCTAGGGACTATATATTGATGTTATCTAGTTGTAACTCTTGTTAGTGGTGGATGTGAAATTGGGACATTCACATAAACTATTATAAACCAATAAAAAATAGCTCAGTCTCATACTCCTCACATGTGTGTCATACTTATTATACACATTCCCACTCAATGGGGAATCCCCCCCACCCCAATTAATGGTCCTAGTATTTATACCACCACATCTGGTTGTTTAAAATATTGTCTTGGATGATTCCTACATAGTGGGTGGGAAACTCATTATCCACTAGACATTTCCCACGGATTATCCTAATATTACTACTAAGGGTATATAATGACAAAAAAATTTCACTCCCTGAGTTAGTTTACATCAACAATGATGTTACTATTTTTATGTTCATCATGGTGGGAGAATGATGACCTAGATATGTTAGTATCTAAAGATGGAACAACCACATCACCACATAGTCAAAAATTATAATGAGGAATTTTTTGTTAAGTTGATATCCTCTCCATTATTTTTTTACTAGTTTTTTAAAATAATTATTCTCATATAAAACCCTTATAGTATGATGTATTTTAGAGTTTTTTTACAAATTATCCCCTCTTAAAGGTATAAGTACAACCTAATGTTCTTGTTATTCCATTTTTTAGTGATTTTGAGTTTTCAAAGGATAGATCATGAATGTGGATATTGTATCATGCAAGAAAATTCTCACCACACAATTGGTACCTAATTCATAAAATGTAAAAATAAGGAGTTGAATAGATTTTATGAAATATAAGTTACTTAAGTGGGAGGTTGTATGAATATCATGACGCTATGTCTTGGGAGTTTGTGAAAATAAAATCAGTTCCACAATCTAGACAAGTCTTGTCAGACATGAAAGTTCAGTGACCATGCCTATCCCACCTCACAAAATTAATAGGCTTAGAACCATCTATGTTTCACCGATGTGAAACCATGTTGTGAAACACCAATGCAATGTCACATGATAAAGCAGAAAACATCCCAAAGTTTAGCATTTTCCATAGAATTCAACACTCCACTTCCACATAAACTCTAATTCCAAGGGGGAATTGTTTGGAAATAAAACTATGTCTAACCCTTCTGATTTTTTTTCTAGAAAATCATTTTTAAAAAGAACCTCAGGGACCATTATAGAGAATAGGGTACATTCATGCACAACTTCATTAATTTGAATAAAACACTAAAAATTAGTGCACAAATCACTTTTATGATAATGGTGACATTAAATTAATGTCCTGTGATATTATCCTATAATAAAAATGGAATGATATCCATTAAAACCTTTTCATCATGGGCCTTCCAAGATTTTTACAACATGATCAAAGTTATGATTCCGAATGCCTGAAAAGGTAATATTCCAATAATTAGAACATCAAACCCAATTATGGGGAAAAAACTATTGAATTTTGAGAATAAAACTCTCATTCATGAAAATATTTTTTCCAAAAAATCACACAACAAAAACCTCCTATATATTCCAATAGTTAGAGATCTTGCATGATATCCCTAACATTGACCCCAAATAACTTCTTTTTATGTTAGATTTATCCTCACTCAACATCATTTGATGGAAAGATGGTTCACATAATATGATTTTCCTTTGTGAAACCACAATCTTTACTCAAAACAAAAATTTCATGAAAAAAATTCCCTTGAATCCCTTCCTCTTCCTTGTGCTATATCCAATGGATCATGAAACTTATGAGGTGCAAAAAAATTAAATGTTTCCTAAAACAACCTTTAGGTCCCTATCCTAATAAATCCTTTATACAAACATAGTTTCATTCAGGTTGTGTGCTATGGTTTCTTGAACCCATCCAAAATACACCCATTTGTGTGAAATATACCCATAGAACATGTACCATCAACCATCATACAAAGACCCTCTACTCAAAGCATAGACTAAGTATCCTTATTACCTTATGCTACTATGTATTGTATCCCTAACCATGTGAATCTTTTTTCCATAAAATAGTAAGTTTCCATGCCTTTTTCTATCCAAAATCACAAACACTAAATAAAAAAAATACCCAATGGTGTAATCATCAAGGTAAATAAGATGTTATTCACTTTTTTGAGAGAGAGTTGGATCCATGTATCTTTCAATCCTATTACCCTAACTGTGAATGGGTTTCCCCATGTGTAATTCCAAATGAAATCGAAGATATGAATCTTTAAACTACAATGTACTAAACCTCCTAATCACATGATATTAAATTACTCCCAAATTTACTCAATAGATGATGTTAAACTATTGCCTTACCTAGTGTGATAATCATATGATTCCTCATGTGATAAGCATGATATGATCCCCCATATTCTAGGAAGATTCTATGAATAATCCCCACACTATCCCTTGTTTCCACTGATTTCATCACACATGAGTCCTTATTTTGTGATGTTAAACTACATGGAATAGTTCTATAACATGTCTTTAAACTATAAAATCATGTTATATGGGTTTGTATCATTGAATCCTAATAGATTATGTAGGATTACTCCCTTTTTTGAACATCAATGTCACCATAAATAAATTTTTATTCTCCATAGTAAGACACAACCCCAATGTTTTATCCTTCCCCTTAGGAGAACATGTGTCCTTTTACCATCCAAAATTGTGCTTCCCACTAGACTTTAGAACCAACATTTGACACTAAAAAATATTTAATATAGTATATGATGAAAATATATGATAAGAATCCCCTCAAGAATATAAACCTGTTATAAAATCCCTATAATAATTTAAACCTATGATCAAATGAAAATAAGAATCTAAATATGTGATCATCCAATAAGTGATGTGCATTTGTGAGATATTATACACATGAATATGAAAATTAGAAAACCCCTCACTCTTCTTTAATCCCATGACTCCTCCTAATATATCAAAACCTATACCATATGTGACAAGCATGAGATTACCTTGGAGATAATCCTAGGACGAATTATACGATGATAATATGTTCCCTAGTATGATGATTTACAGAAACTTATCTTAGCACATAATAAAAATGTGTCACCTTGTCTCACTACTATATGGTTACAAAGTAAAATATGTATGGATTCTATAGACCCCTCACATATGTTACACTATAATGGACTTGGGATGAATTTTTTTTTTCACTTGAAATTCCCCATACATTATATGTCCTAAAATCTAGAGGAGGAATAATTTAATGGATGTAAAACACACAAAAAGTTTATATATTCTTGACATTACCAATGTCATCATCAGCTCTGACTACAAGTAGCTACCATGTCGCAATAGGAAGCAATGTATTTAAAAAGTGACCACTTCCAGGTGGTTCTAATAATGAGATTCATGAACATGTTTCAAACAAATGATGGAGACCTAGGATAGTATATGATATCCATAAGAATCAATAAAAGGAGAAGGTGACAAACTATTATCCCTTTATGATCAAGAATCAAACATCATTAACCAATGTGGTAATGTAAACCCACATTTAGAAAGAGAGAATGTGTGGGAAAAAACACTAGAGGTTCCGTGAAAAGTCAATAAATGTGGAAAACTCCCGATAGGGAAGAGAACACATAATGAATTATATATAATAAGTGTATAAAACCTTATATTAATATCAAACATTAAATACAAAAAAAGAAACTATGATTTATTTTGTGAAGAAACTAGAGAAAATTAAGCTTATAGAAATCAAAATGATGTTGAGATTAAAACAATGTATGGTCACAGTCAAATGGAGTGATGAGTAAACAAGAATTATGATGGAGCTCACCTCATATGGTTAGAATATTGGAACTCATGTGTGCTTGATGAAAACAATTTAGGTTTGATGATGAATATTTTTACCCTAGAGTGAATTTTCTATTTAGGTTAAATAAGTGAATCTATGGACATCAAATATTCCAACACTATAGAGTTGGGTTTACATGAGGACTCACACTTTTTTTTCAAAATAATTTCTATAAGAGTTTGAAGAAACCAGTGTTGGGTTTTAGTGGTGATGTATGTTTGAGTTGTGATTACCAAGTGGTGGTTTTGATGTTGTGACAAGTTAGATAAAATGATATACATGCTGTAACCACCCAAAGTTTCATTAATGGAAATCCCTATTAATCTAATTAAATGTCTCTTTCTGTAAAATTTTTATATACAATGTCAACTTCTTTGGTTTTATGTTAAGAATTGTGACTGTTTCTTTTATAGACGTTGAACAGTGATCACATGATTAGTATAAATATAAGGCTTTAACAAATCCTATTTACTCAGATAAAAGAAGTGATGGACTCATCCAGTAGAATTGCTCTATACGAAGCCCATTTGTCGGAGCTCAGAAAATAGGTGGCATCCTTGGGTTTCTCTCTTGACCAAGCCCAAGATGAGCTTCATCATGTCAAGCTTGAACGAGACTGTCTACGAGAATAGTGGAAGTAGATAGAGATTACCACTTGAGAAATGTTATCTAAGCCACCCCAAGAGTCTGTCACCATCACACACCTTACCCTTAGGTCTTATGTGGCAGTTTTAAGGGGTTATGTAACAAATCTCTAATACTATTTTCATGTACATTCTTTTTGTATATAATAATGATTATACTTTCTTGTTATTACTGATACATTGTAAATACTTTTTAATGTATAAGTAGTGTTTTTAGTTATTATTTAATTAAGAAATATATTTTATTAAATTAAGGTATTTTTGAATTAAATAATATTTTAAAATGTTATTATTATTATTAAATTAATTTTATTATATATAAATGGTCATATAATTTTATGAATGCAATTATAATTTTTATTATGTTTTGAAATCCATTTCTGTCAAAACCCGTGAATTTTCGATAAATGTTGGTATTTATTTTAAATGTGAGAATTAACATATTTAGAAAATTAATTAAACAAATTAAATGATATTTATGGAAGTAGGAGTTCGAAATTATCCAACGGTGAATTTTTCATACTTTTCTGAGATAGTAAAATTTTTGGGTAAAAATTAAATACCGTTTAAATATATAATGTGTTTTATGACATCATAATGACCCAATAGTTATGTAATAAAATACTATAAGCTTTATGTTCAGACAACACTAGTATTTTAAGAATTTTGGACATTGGCCTTATAAAAGGTTGTTTTACTCTTCCCTTTTCTAAAAACCATGGGAAAAAACCATGAGCTTATTTGTGGATTGGATTAGTTTAATGTAAGGGGTCCCAAACCTAAGTAATAATGAATTCACTCACTTTTCCTATATAAACCCACCCAAGCTCCTAGTTCCTCCTCACTCAAAGCCTTTGGAGTTCGTCCAACCTCTGCCCTACCCTCTCCAGAATCCTCCCAAGGTTCCCCAAGCTCCCAATAATACCCTCTCAAGCCCCTCTCAACCCTTTGGAAGCACACTTCCATGTAAGGGTTTTTCTTCCTTTCACTTTTTTTGTCCAATTTTCATAATATTCTTATGACGTTTTAATTTCAATTATAAATTCTGGGGTATGGTTTCACACATCCCCTATAATGCCCTCTTATTTTTTTAATGATGGGAGACCCCTTTCTCTCTCATTAAATGCCTCCCATATACACCTGCTACGATGCCGAAATTCTGAAAAAACATCCCTCTCCTCATTTACATTCAAGAAATACTTTTGTATCATGAATATAAATTCCATTACAATTGTTGGGACATGTATCTATATGACCCACTTACTTTCCATTTCATGTAGATATGATGAGGCACCCCTTTCTCTCTCATCAAACATTTTTTTAATTCTTATATCACACCGTTACGCTGCCAAATTACACCGATTTTCTAAGCCAATGCCATTGTGTAGTGAATACCATGCCCATTTCTCTATGAAGGGTATTCACCTTCATGCACATTTAATTATTGATTATAAAGTTTAATTCCACATTCCTTTGTCGTAGAATAATTGATTATGTTTTATGAATCCATGTTTTATGATCCATGTGGCACCGTTATGCATGAAATGAAATGTTTAAGAAGGGCGTGCCCTTATAGCGGTCCAATGCATTGGGTAAATTATAGTATCATGATATGTCATGTGCAGTGAGTGTTGAATCATGCCAATTCAAGTGCAACGAGGGTTTACTCGTGATTCATGTTCAATGAGGATTTACTCATACATCATGTGCAATGGGCCTTAGCTCATGATAATTCCATGTTAAGTGTTGTCGCCACATTTCAATGTTATGATTATCATGCTTCATCATTCCTTTATTTCCATGTTTCTCTTATGACCTATTGATATTCATATTTTATAACATGTATTTTACTCCTCATGTATTCCATGTTTATTACTGTACTGGGCTTTATAGCTCAACCTTTTCTTATGTATGTCCTCAGGTTATCCCATGCAATGCTAAGTACGAGGGAATTTAGTGGTCATGTAAAAGAAGTTTTCAATAAAGATGTTGTATTTCATGTTTTAAGCTATTATGTAATGATCCTAATCCCGAAAGATACTAGACCTCTCGATCTTCCGTTTTGTATCAAGTGAATAGTTTATGTAATAAATCATGTTTATGTTTGTAATAAAAGCAGGATTGTCATTGTTGGTATCAGAGGATAGGTTTAGTTATTTTTTGGGATTAGGATTAAAAAACCCTAGTAAAGCCTTAGATACAAGAATAAGTAAAGTAAAAACGTCCCTAAGTTTTTGTGAGTATTGAGTAAGTGGGTTATCAAGCAAATACATCCCTATCTGGATATGAGCAGGTAGAGGCGGCTATGGAACAAATGTATCCTAGGGGTAAAACCTGAAATAACCTCCTTGAGATAGACTCGAACGGGAACTGGTGCACGACAACCGGCCTTGCTGAACTCTTGGTTACGACACTATCTAGGGATATGTTTTGATAAATTCACAAGCTTAGTATGAACCCTTATTAAGGGAATTAAAAAAATTCCCCAAAGAATACATGTTAGAAAGTAGATCATGAAACGCCTAGATTGAAGCCTATAGACTCATGAGTTAAGGAAATAAAAGTTTATTTATAAGTCATCAAATTTTGTCTTTGAATTACCCTTTATATGGTACCCCTAAATTTCCTTTTATTCCAGCCAATGGCTGGTAATAGGAGGACTCGGGCTAACAACCGATGTGAAGATCAGTTTGATGACTGTAATAATGAGATGCCCAATCTAATGGGAGTGGGAATCACAACCTTTGTCACACTTCTCTCTCAGCTAACTCATGCTTTGAATAGAATCACGGGTCAAATGGAACGTCCAAACCCCCCCTAAGAAGGAACAAGTCACTATCGAGAACTTCATGAGGCAAAGGCCTCCTACTTTTAGTGGATCATCTGATCCCATGATCGCTGAACAATGGATCAACTCCATTGAAAATATCTTCTCCATCCTTCAATGTTTTGAACAAGAGAAGGTTATCATAGTGGCCTATTTTATGGAGGGTGAATCTGATCAATGGTGGACATTGATAAAAAATACGAAGCCTGAGGATGGGATCGAGGCATTGGAATTGTAGTATTTTCGGAAGATGGTTTTCGATAAATATTTTCCGCGCACCCTCCGGCTTAAGATAAAAAGGGAATTAATTTCCCTCAAGTAAAAAGACTAAGAGTATATTGGAGCGTACGAGGAAAAATTCACAAGGCTTGCACGATACGCTTCTAGCTTTGTCGTTACCCCCGAATGCAAATTTGTCCGCTTCTTTGGTGGGCTAAAGCCTAGCCTACGGAAAGCATTAGTGATCCGTGACTTCGACAGCTATGAGAAATTGTCTGATGTGCCCTCAAGGTCGAAATGGAGATCAGTTAATCGCATGGGTATCATGGGGACAAGAATCGTAAGGTGGAATTCAATGCTGGAGGTCTGATGGATAAATACAACAGTGCTAAGAAGATCCAACACCCCACTTGCCAATAGTGCAGAAAGAAGCACCCTGGAAATTGCCTCAAGTGGATGGGGAAATGCTTTAGGTGTGGATGAGAAGGGAACCCAGCTATTAACTATCAGCAAGAAAGATCCACGGCTAAAACAGAGGAGAGGAACACTCCATTCGAACCTCAACTATTTGTTCATTGCTACAACTCCAAAGAACTGGGGCATTTTTCAAATCAGTGCCCTAATCCAAGGGTTTTCGGAGGCAACCAGCAACCTCCAAGGTAGCAAGTCAGAGCTTTTTCCATCACTTATGCAGAAGTGGACCCCAACAACGAAGTGGTGATAGGTACGCTATTTATTCATTCAAGAATAGTGAACTTACTTTTTGATTCAGGTTCTATGCATTCTTTTACATCTCGAAAGTTTAGTAGAACAATCCCAGCACCACCGCAAATCATGAGAGTGAAGATGTCGGTGAGTGCGACA
Source organism: Viscum album (assembly GCA_963277665.1). Classification (NCBI taxonomy): domain Eukaryota; kingdom Viridiplantae; phylum Streptophyta; class Magnoliopsida; order Santalales; family Viscaceae; genus Viscum; species Viscum album. The sequence goes on from OY728157.1 coordinate 2,017,002,129, forward strand.
AATGGGACAATCATTGAATCCCATGAATATTAGTCCTCCCATTTTATAATATGTGGATTTAATTTCACGGTGAACATTTTCATACTCCCTCTAGTAGAATTTGATGAAAATCTTAGCATGGATTGGATTTCCTTATATAGAGCCAACATAAATTGTCTGGAGAGGGAAATCACACTCCATATGGAGAATCGACCCTTGATTATTTACAAGTGTAAGGAGGAAGATGAATCTCCTTTAGCTCCATCATCTCAATCATGGATATTACTGCCCTATGAGCATGCGTATCTGGCTCAGATTATTGAGTCCAAGGAAGAAACCACCCTTAAAGAAATGCCTATTGTGAGGGAATTCGCTGAAGTGTTTCCCAAGGAACTGCCTGGTCTTTCTCCTAAAAGAGATGTTGAATTCTCAATTGAACATATACCAGGGGATCTACCAATATCCAAGACTCCAAATTGAATGGCTATTGTGGAGCCTGAAGAGCTGAAGAAATAACTATAGGAGAATCTGGATAAAGGGTTTATACGCCCAAGTGCTTCACCATGGGGTGCACTAGTCCTCTTCTTCAAGAAGAAAGATGGGTCAATACGACTTGGCATCGATTATTGTGAGCTCAAAAAAATCACGATAAAGAACAAGTATCCTCTCCCATGAATTGATAACTTGTTCGATCAACATCATGGAGCACAATTATTCTCCAAGGTGGACTTGCGGTCCGGATATTATCAAGTAATGGTGAAGAATGATGATATCCCAATACTACTTTTCGCAAAAGATACGGGCACTATGAATTCATAGTAATGCCTTTCAGACTCACTAATGCTCCAAAAATCTTCATGGAATTGATGAATATAGTCTTTAGAGATTACCTTGACAAATTTGTTGTAGTCATTATAGATGATATTCTAATATAACCAAAAACCAAGGAGGATATTGAGGAGCATTTAAGAACTGTACTAGAGAATTTGCGTAAGGAGAAGCTCTATGAAAAGTACCGCATGTGTGTTGAAGGTGGTCTCATTCTTGGGCCATATCATCACAAGAAATGGGATATCTGTGGATCCCTCCCAAATAGATGCAATTGAGGGATGGATGAGGCCAACATCGTTAATAGATATCCGTAGCTTCTTGGGGTTAGCTAGATATTATCGACGATTTGTGAGAAATTTCTCATGATTGTCGAACCCTCTTACCAAGCTAACTCAAAAGGGTGTAAAGTTTTTTTGGAGTGATGAATGCCAAGAAAACTTCAAGGAGTTGAAAATGAGGCTTATCACTACACCCGTGCTAGCTTAAACCACAAGTAGGGAACCTTTTGTTATATTCAGTGATGCTTTGAAGAAGGGATTGGGTTGTGTGATGATGCAGAATGATAAAGTGATATCCTATACCTCAAGGTAGTTGAAAATTCATGAGTGAAACTATCCAACACATGATCTGTAGTTGGAGGCAGTGATCTTTTCCTTGAAAATCTGCTGGAATTAACTCTATGGGGATAAATATGAGATATATACTTACCACAAGTGTCTTAAATATATATTCACACAGAAAGAGAATAATATTCTCTAGAGAATATGGATAGAGCTCGTCAAGGATTATTACTGTTCAATACATTACCACCATGGGAATGCGAACAAGATGGAAGATGCCCTAAGTAGAAAGGACCCAGCGATTTTATCAATGATGAGAATTGAGAAGGATCCAATCTTCTTAGACTTGATGAAGATGGACATGGGAATCATAAATAAGGGAACATAATCAATCATTTCACAGATTATTTCTCAACCTTCTCTTTTGGAAATGTTAAAGGATGCTCAAAAGGATGATGTGGGAATTCAAGAAAAAGTAGAAGAGACTGAAAAAGGTAAATTAGTGGAGTTTAATGTTAATGAAGAAGGAATTGTGAGATTTGGGAAAATAATATGTGTTCCATCAATTCTGGAGTGCAAAAATGAACTTTTGGATGATGCAGAGAGTTCAAATTTCTATATTCACCTAGGGAGCACAAAGATGTATTGAGATCTCCAAGAAAACTTTTGGTGGGATAACATGAAGAAGGAGATCGCTGTATATACATCAAAGTGCCTGGTGTTCCAAAAAGTGAAGGCAGAGAGGTAGAAGTATATGGGGCTGATGCAATCATTGCACATACTAGAATGGAAATGGGAGAACATAACCATTGACTTTGTCATTGGACATCCGAGGAAATCCAAAGGCAACAATGCAATCTAGTTTGTGGTGGATCATCTTACAAATACTGCACACTTCATTACTATTTGGGATGATTTCTCATTGGATCAAATAGCACTGATATATATTAGGGAAGTGGTAAGGCTGCATGGAGTGCCACTATCTATTGTGTCTGACTAAGATCCAAAATTCACCTTTAATATTTGGAAGAGTCTTCAACATGCTCTGGATACTGAACTAAACTTCAGTATTGCATATCAACCTCAAACGAATGGCCAATACGAGCAGACTATCCAAACACTTGAGGACATGTTGAGAGTATGCTCAATGGACATTAAAGGAGGATGATATCAACATCTTACTCTGTTTGATTTCTCTTATAATAACAGTTTCCCCTCGAGTATCCAAATGGAACTTTATGAAGCCCTGTTTAGGAAAAGGTGCAGAACACTGGCATGTTGGGATGAGGTTGGTGAATATAAGCTGCTTGGACCAGCAATGGTCAATGAAATGGTGGAGAAGGTGAAAACCATTCAACAGAATATCAAGGCAACCCAGAGTCGACAGAAGAGTTATGCAGATAATCATCGAAGAGACCTTGAGATTAAAGTTGTATACATGGTTTTTCTATGCATATCTCCATGCAATAAGGTCATGATGTTTGGAAATAAAGGGAAATTAAGTCCAAGGTACATTGGCCCCTTCGAGATTCTTGATTGTGTCAGGGTTGTGGCCTATCGACGAGCAATTCCACCTACTATGTCCAAAGTACATGATGTCTTTCATGTATCCCTATTAAGGTAGTACATACCGGACCCTTCACATGTAATCTCTTCTGTGGTGGTACAGTTGGAGGATCAACATTCTTATGAGGAGCAACCAGTGAAGATATTAGATCGTAGAGAAAAAGTTTTATGAAATAAGACAATGCCCCTCATCAAGGTATTGTGGATAAACCATAAGTTTAAAGAAGTGACTTGGGAATCAGATGAAATAATGAAGGTGAGTTACACACAACTATTTTAGTGTGGGAAAAGGAAATTTCAATGGTGAAATTTTTTAAGGGGGGAATATTGTAACAACACAAAGATTCATTTATGGAAATCCCAATTGTCTAATTAAATGTATCTTTATGTAAAATGTTTATATAAAATGTCAAATTATTTGGTTTTATGTTACGAATTGTGATTTTTGGTTTTATACCCATTGAACAGTGATCACATGATTTGTATAAGTACAGGGCCTTAACAAATTCAATTTACTCAGACAAAAGAAGCGATGCCATCATCTAGTAGAATTGATCCATACGAATCTCATTTGTCAGAGCTTAGAAGAGAGGTGGAGTCCTTGGGTTTCGCTCTTGACCAATCCCAAGACGAGCTTCATCATGTCAAGCTCGAACGAGACCGTCTACAGGAAAAGTGGAAGTTGATATAGATTACCACTCAAGAAATGTTATCTGAGCCACCTCAAGAGTCTGTCATCATCGCACACCTTACCCTTAGGTCTTATGAGGCTATTTTAAGGGGATATGTAACAAATTGCTAGTACTATGTTCATGTACATTATTTTTGTATATAATAATGCATATACTTTCTTGTCATTATTGATACATTGTAAATAGTATTTAAAGTACATGTAGTGTTTTTAGTTATTATTTAATTAAGAAATATATTTTATTTAATTAAGGGATTTTTGAATTAAATAAAATTTTAACATATTATTATTATTAAATTAATTTTATTATATATAAATGATCATATAATTTTATGAATGAAATTATAATTTTTATTAAGTTTTGAAAGCCATTTCTATCAGAACCCGTGATTTTTTGATAAATGTTGGTTTTTATTTTAAAAGTGAAAATTACCATATATAGAAAATTATTTAAATAAAATAAAAGATATTTCTAGAATCAGGACGTCAAAATTATCAAACGTTGATTTTTTTATAATTTTATAAGACAATCAAATTTTTGGGTAAAAATTAAAAACCATTTAAATATATAATGTGTTTTATGACATCATAATGACCCAATAGTTATGTAATAAAATACTTTAAGCTTTATGTTCAGACAGTATATGTTTTATCATTAAAATAATGTGATTTTGGGTTTGTTAGAAATATTTTACAAAGCATTAATGGACCCCTCAAGACTTACTAAACATCTGTGACTCACCTCCACATAAGCAACCCCATTGTATTAAGAAGCTAGGACTTTGTCCTTAAAGAATGTTATTTTCCTCTTTGCTTTCGGAAAATACATGGGCAAAAACCATGAGCTTATTTTTTGTTTGGATAAGTTTAATTTATGGTATCCCAAACCTAAATAATAAATAATTCACCCACCTTTCCTATATAAACCCACCCAAGATCCCACTTCCTCCTCACTCAATGCCATTAGAGTTCGTCCAAAATCTGCCCAACTCTCTCTAGAATCTTCCCAAGGTTCCCCAAGCTCCCATGAAGCCTCTCTCAAGCCCCTCTCAAACCATTGTAAGCACACTTCCAAGTAAGGGTTTTTCTTCCTTTCACTTTTTTTCCTATTTTATTAATATTGTTATGAACTTTTAATTTCAATTATAAATGCTGGGGGTAGGGATTTTCACCTCCCCAATACTTCCCTCTTATTTTTTGAATTATGGGATACCCCGTTATCTCTCATTAAATTCCTCCCATGTATACCCGTTACTATGCTGAAATTCCTAAAGGAATTTCTCTCTCCTCGTTTACATTCAAGCAATACTTTTGTATCATGATTATAAATTCCATTACAATTGTTGGGAAATTTAACTATATGACTACTTATTGTCCATTTCATATAGATATAATGAGTCACCCCTTTCCCTCTCATCAACCATTTTTATGAATTCTTATATCATGCCTTTATGCTACCAAATTACACTGATTTTCTAAGCCAATGCCATTGTGTAGTGAATACCATGCCCATTTCTCCATCAAAGGTATTCAAATTGATGTACATTTACTCATTGATTATAAAGTTTCATTCCACATTCCTTTGTCATGGAATAAATGATTATGTTTAATAAATCCGTGTTTTATGATCCATGTGGCACAGTAATGCATGAAATGAAATGTTTAAGAAGGGTGCGCCCTTATAGTGCTGCAATGCATTGGGTAAAGTATAGTATCATGATACGTCATGTGCAATGAGTGTTGAAAAATGATAATTAATGTGAAATTAGGGTTTTCTCGTGCTTCATGTGCAATGAGGATTTACTCATACTTCATGTGCAATGGGCCTTGGCTCATGGTAATTTCATGTTAAGTGTTGTTTCCACATTTCAATTTTTTTATTATCAAGCTTTATCATGCCTTTATGTCCATGTTTCTCTAGTGATCTATGGAAATGCGTATTTTCTAACATGTATTTTACTCCTCATGAATTCCATTTTTATTCCCTTACTGGGCTTTATAGCTCACCCTTTTCTTATGCATGTCCTCAGGTTATCCCATGCAATGCTAAGTACGAGGGAATGTAGTGGTCATGTAAAGGAAGTTTTCAATAAATATGTTGTATTTAATGTTTTAAGTTGTTATGTATTGATCCTAAGCCCCTAAGCCCCAAAGACACTAGACATATCAATCTTCCATGTGGTATCAAGTGAATAGTTAATGTAATAAATCATGATTAGGTTTGTAATAAAAGAAGTGTTGTCATACATGTACCCATGAAAACTGAATGAACATAATTTGATTAAGTTCATTTAGGTTTTGGAACAAATGAGTAGTAAGAACCAGACCTAAAGGATAATGTATTAAAAAAATGTAGGTTAACAGAGGGACAAAGAAAGGTGGTTGCATGTATTTAATCATAAATTATAGTAGGTGATAAATTATAAAAATAAATTGACACATTGAATTATACTGATCAATTTTGATTGATTGACCTCCAATTATTAATTAATGTATTTTTTATTTGGTTTGAAATATTTCCTAAAGATTTTATAGTTTTAAAAGATAGGTCAATAAAAAATATTTCATTTGGATATCACCAAATAAGGTGGTGTATTAGGTTTTTGTGATATATTTATGGCAGATAAGTTTTATGGAAAATTTAGTGTGGGGTGGGGGGATAATTTCAATTAAAATTGGAAGAAATTATTATTTTTGAATCATGGAGTAGAAGTGACAGTAGAAATTGAAGTAGAGGCGTGGGAAGCTAGAGTAATATGAAGGAAGATATCTCAATATATAATCTACTTTCCCTTATTATATTCGTATTTTTACTACTATTTTCATATATTTATTGATATGGGTTGTTGTTTTTAATATGATTGATTAAATTTATTTAAGGGAAATTAGATCATTATTAATTTTTAATTTTTTATCTATTCTACAATTGTGTTCTAATTTTTTTTTGATTCTCCATGAATTTTTTATTTCTATATTTTTCCTTCTATTATATAATTATGAATCGATAAATTAATGTTAGTGATAAATATTTTTACATAGTGGGAAAATAAAATCATATTTCACCAATAAATTTAAAAATTGAAGAGATACTTTATTAGAGAAATTCAGTGTGATATTATAGTCATATGTCCTCATTTATATTATTGATGAGAATAATTTATATACTATTCTATGTACTAATAAGTGATTATAGTGGATACCTTTTCTTTGAATGTCAACCAATGTAATTAATTTGGAAAATATTAATACACTTATTCTCTATGAAAGGGAAAATCAATTCTTTGGTTTTTTTTGAAAAATAGTCCCCTAATAGAGTTATCAATTCTTAGTTATCCACTGAATGTCTGTTAGGTGATAAAACCCATTTTTATTATATCTTCAACACAATTATTATAATCATGATGTAAGATCAAAAAAAAAATTTAATCAATAGAGATTTTTCTACTACCATGAGTCATCAATTGGGGACTATTTTTCTCTCCCTCTCTCTAAAAACACCCTTCATTTATCAATTCCACTTTTATTCTCATTATTTTTATACATTAATTATCAATTCCAATAATTTATCTTTAATCGTGTTTTTTTCTAGTTTTTTTATTTTGGACTACACATTTGTTCATTCCCAGATGTTTAAGACCTTCTAATCGCTATCTAGTATTAAGTAGATACTAAAAAATAAATTTATGACTTTTAACCACTATTATATAAAATATTTGGCATATTCACTAGGGAAGGAACATATAGAGAATTTAAAAATAAAATAAAAAGACATTTACTCTATAAAAAATGTAAAAAAAATCTAAAATCATCTTAAACATCACTTTTGGGGGATATTTTTGAAATGTTTGAATATCAAATCAAATACACTGTTGGGAATCATCTAGTGAATATTTTAGACAATTAATTATTGAGATTAATAAAAAATTATAATTTCACAAAAAGAAAAAATATAAAATATAATTTCTTGAGGTTTATGTGTTAATTGAATGGAAATAAAAATTTTTCCCATCCTCAACCGATGAATCATATTTTTGAGGTACCAAGAAAAAGTATTTTTGAACAACATATAATTTCAAGTAACACTAATTTATTTCGTTATCCTTTTTGTATTATAACTATGATATGGAAAAATAATACTTCTATATGATACCCTATCTAACAGACATCCCACTATGGATACATTTGAGACAATTAGAGATTTTAATCATTTAGTTCAACAAATACCCTTACATGGGATAAGTAAGGAGGAGTTTCAATTGAGGGTTTTAAACTTCTTTTGAAGAGTAAGTATAGAATCTAGTTTAAGAACTTTGATAAAGAAATTTTTTAAACTTGGGACCATGATTTCATTTCTATTGTTATGAATGTTTATTACGGAAATGTAGATATCGAGGATCACCAAAAAATAATTGGATTCATCAAGGATGAAGGAGTGATTGTTCATGAAACATGGGATAAATTTTGAGGTCTTGTTAAGTAATTTCCAAATAATCATCACTATCCAAAAATTTTAATGTCAATTTTTTATAATGGTCTCACTCCATACCACTAGAATGTAGTTGACTATTTTTCTAGATGTGATTTTTCTAATCAAACACCTAAGGAGGTGAAGGAAATACTAAATAAAAATGCTCAAAAATCAAAATATAAAACCAATAGAAAAATTACCATCTATTGGGGTGAAAAAATTTCTTAAGATGCTTCAGTTAATTATAATACAACTAGAGAGTAATGCAATGACTTTGGAATGTTTATGTATATTAGGTGTTACTATACAAACATTTAATCAACCATTTAGTTGGTTGAATGTGATGATTTTTTTATATTTTAGGGATAGAAACCATGTTAAAAATTTTCAACTATCAAAAAACTACATATAAGGTTATAAGAATCACCCAAACTTGTATTTTAAAAATCAAGGCTTATTATGCAATATTATTCCATAAGATTCCCAAAAAAATTAGGAAAACAATTTCATAACTAGTATAGGGGTGAATCATCTAATTCACAAAACCCTTTAGGGGGGTTGTTTATTTAATTGTTTAAAAATGGATTCACAAGAATTAAAGCCTAAGACTGAACTTAAATGGAAAGAATATAATCATAAGAATAAAATTGACTCCCAAAAATTCACGTTGAATAATCTATAAATCTAAATGTGCCTAATGGTTGGGGACAATAGTGGTAGAGATTAGGGAAAATTTTCCAACACAACATAAATCAATCTAAGAAACAATTTCATATATTTTACAACCAAATAATTCTTAAAAAACATGAATATGTTAGGGTATAACCTAAAAGGGATAAAATAAAATATTTAACAATATTTTGAAAAGAAAATTTGGGAAATACCAAAATTGAAAATTTAGATATTATGGTCTAAACTAAATAAAAAAATTAACTTTCTCTTGAAAAATGTAAAGAAAAAAAATAAAATTGGATATAATTATAGATGGTGATAATAATGTTAAGTTTCTGTAAAAGGTAAAATATCAACATGTTTAGAGCCATTATTCCACTATGATTCCTTTGCCTCAAAGACTCAAGTAAAATAATGATTGGATGTATTATTTGAAATTAATCGAAATATTTTAAACCCTAAATTTTAAAATGTTTTTTATATAATTATTAAAAAAACATCAATTATAAAATTTTCCAAGAGGTTTTTAGAATATAAAATGGACTTATAAGAATTGGACCCCATTAATTTATCTGATGGAATTAGTTCTATCATTCACATAAATTTAGCTGTAAAATTGTAAGTTTAATTAATCCTTGTTTTTTACATGTATAATTAGATAAAGTGATGAGATTAATTGTTTTTATGGATTCAGTGCTTGTATAAGATTTATTCCAAACTTGATATTTGAGAATTTGTGTCTTGGTAATGTAAAACTAGCCATTGTTTCACTTTAATTGGATAATCGATCAATTACTCATCCAATATGGAGGGAATATAACTAAAAATTAAATGTAGTAAAACTCATTTTTTCCTCTATGTTTCTAGTATTAGAAATGGAATATGATAATAAGGTATATATAATCTTGTGAAGACCATTCCTAGCTACACATGGTGCTACCATAGAAGTTTCCAATGGTAAATTAACTCTTCGAGCAGGTGATGATGAATAATATTTTAATTTTTTTACAATTATTAACTTCAGGGGAGTTTTAAATTGATAAATGTGTAAAAATAATTTTTTGGAGTTGAGATTTAGAAGGATACACATTATCCTTATGAGAAAATAATTGAGAGTTTAGTTAATGGAAAATTTTAAGTAAAATAATTTGATCATGAATCCACTAGAGAGATTGAAAGTATAGGGATTATTTAGAAAAATAATAGGAAAATATTTTATATGAATCATGAATAGTCATACTTGAAAAATATTTTCACCTTGAAAGCATCAGTCAAGATATTGAACAACATTCAAAACCATATTTTGGTGTAGAAACCCGTTCCCACGAACCAAATATATATTTATTGAAGTAAATAATCCAACCATTTTTTTAATCCTATGTATGAGAGATTCTAAAATTAATATATGTGATTTATTGTCTTTTAATATGGATATAATTCCAGGATAATTCATTCTATGAAACTATAAAATTATTAACATGTATAGGTTGTCTTTCTTGAGAGTTTAATATATTCTAAAAATAAATCTATGTATAATGATTCCCAACCAAATTTTTGAAATTTTCACTTTATTTCATCTACTTTAGAATCCTAAAAATTAAATTTTTTACTTCATAATTATGAACCTTTAGGTGAAATCATTCTGAGGTGTCCCTTTTAAAATATTTTTTGTTAATAGTTTTTTTTGTGGTATTGAATTGGTTGCAGTAATTTTTCACTTCATTTTGAGTGTTTGAATACTTTCAGATAGAAGGGGGAATATTGAGGTCAATGTTAGATATTTTGGTGGTTTTTCTATAATATTTACTATCATTTTTAGACTTTCCTATGATGTTATAGACTTAACAACACTAGTATAAAACAACAATCATTTCTTCTTAGAATATTTTTTGAATAGTTTTATTATTTTTTGTTTTCTAGAGATATTAGGTAATAATAGTTATATCGCGTTTAAAAATAATGAAATAACATCATTTAAAAAAAACCCACCCAAAGGTTAGGGTTTCATTTTATTGAGTGAAATTTTGTTTAGGGATATAAAATCTAGAATAACAAGGGTGAAAACCCAAGATATACATGGATTATCAGTATATAATCCATATTTTTAATGTATTAACCCATATTTTTCTGGAATTTATTTACCCATACTCTTCCGCATTATTTAAATTAAATTTTTATTTTGAATTTTATCAATTTAGGGATGATTAATTATTTTTATTTATGTAATTTTTTTGGAGAATTCATATAAATCAAAAAACATTTAAAAGGGAGAGTTATTTTGAATTGGTACAAATTAAAAAATAATGAACCTATTATGGGAGTTAATTTTCATTATAATATATATTTTAAAATTTCATTTTTGGTTTTAACAATTTCATAATTCCATGAATTGAGTGTGTGTATATTTTGGTAAAAATGTTGAGGCAATTAGAAATTATGTGTGGGTGAAAACTAGGTTGTATAGTTTTAATTGTATACTCAATAAATTCTATAACTAATTATGTTATTTCCTTGCGTTCATTTACCCATTTTAAAATCAATTTGAATTTCCATTGAGAATTGTTTTTAGCACCATGATTAACATGCCAATCTTCTGAGCTTTATTGAAAATTTTTATCTGTATTATTATAAAAATGGATGAATAGATTAAAATATTATTAGGTAAATAAATTTTTAGAGGATAAAACATGCTTCACAATATTTATTGTGATCATATAAACACACATTCAACTGATTATTTTTTCAAAATCATTTAGAATATTGATTGTCAGAAATTATTTGTTTTATTTAAAATGCCAATATTGAAAAAAACAATATTGAGATTTATTTATGGGTAAGTGTATTTAATTGTTCTATGTTATTTAAAATTCATTACACATAAAAATTCTTCAAAATATATCAAAATTTTGTGTTTTAAAATCTCAAATTTAGCACTTTCAATGTTTAAAAAAAGTGTGAATCGGATGAAGACTATTTTTCTAGTTTTCATAGGGTAATTTTGACAAATACAAGGATTTAATTGGGTATCACATTTTATTTATCTCTTGAAGAAATATAATTTCAAAATATTTAGGTAGTATTTCTTATAAATATCATTGAATTTTATCTTTTTGATTCAAATTAAACACATAAAAAAATGATTCTGAATGGACTATGAAATGAAAATCATAATCCAGATTGGTTTTTTATTTTTTATTCATTTGATTAATTTATTGGTTAATTATTTTTTCATTTTAATTATTTTTATTAACCATATTTTTAGTTGTATCTATTTATTCTCTATTAAATTATTTTGAGGATGTTACTTTAGAGGTAAATAGATGTTTTGGAATTCAGTTATTTATATATTCATGTTTTTAATAATTGTTTATGTAATTTTAATCTTTTTTTAATAAGAAACCAATTCTCACTAAAACCATTTAATTTAGGGAAAGAGATCATTATTTATACTTGATAGAATACATGGGGGAAAATGAATTTGAAATTCAATTCTTTATGGAAATTGTTTTTTCAATCTTGACATTTCTTTTCTATCCCCACCTATATAGAATTTATTTCTTGAAGACAAACAATGTATTATATATGGGATAATTCTATGTGGATATATTTAATTAAATTTTGTCACATCTATTTTAATGGGTTTTTTGGATTTCCAATAAAAAAATGTTTTTATTATAGAGAAATATAAAAATATGTTAATTTTTTAATTAATATTATAATTCATTGAATAATATTTTAAAAATTAGGTTTTTGATTCTAAAATTATAATGTGTTCTTATTTCTAACTGTCATATATTTTTGGGAAATTTTGTTAATTTTTTATTTTCAACTTTTGTTGAAATTGAATTTTTTAAGTTACATTACGATGTTTTTGTTGAAATGAATTATAAATTAAAATTATTGGTATTTTAAATTTTATTGATTCAATCAATTCTTATTGAAATTATAATGGATTTTTAATTTTATTCGATTGGTTTTTTTCTAAAAAAATATAAGATATTTTTTATAAATGGGCCACATAATTAAATTTTCAAGCAGTCATAGCCACATAATTGGATATTCCCAATTCTCTAGGTATAAAATCTTCATCAAAAATATAAAAGGGGTTTTATAAGAACGATTAAATCACACAACTAAATTATAAATAGGGAATTCTTCCCTACATATTCACATTACAGTTCACATTGCTAATTTCTACATAGGTTATTTTGTCGACATAGCTGAATCAGTCCACATACCCAATTTAAAGAGGAAGACTGAGACTTTGAGAATCAAACACATTCCATGTGAGGAAAAGATCTTCATTTAAGTTTTAAATTATAAAATTACATTTTGGGAACTCTCTGAAGAAGTAAACATTATCCAAATGAAGCTAATATCAAGATCAACTTCCAAAGATAAAATAATATACTAAGATTCATTTTTAAAAGTAAGAGCAGTTGATTGAGTATATGAAAATCATAATGAATCTAAGCTCATATGTCTATGTTTCTGACATAAAATGGAGTGCCGATTCTTATATTGAATATGATATAGTTCACCTAATTTAGATCGAATATTAAAACTCACACGAGCTAGATGAAGATAATGGAACTGAAATCTATTTATTCAATATGAAAAAAATTTTGGTTTAAAAATGAATATTTTATTATCCACTATATTGTGATTCATATTTAGTTAATATTGGTGAACATGGGGAATTAAAACCTTCCATCACTATGGTTATGGGTTCATAAAAGGATATATACTTCTTTCCCAACAAAATTTCACTGAGAGTTCAAATATTCTAGTATTGGGATTTTTTGTGTTGACTGTCCAATTTGTGAATACTATGTAATGATTATTGATGTTGAGCCAAGTTATAGAGATAAATGAACATATTAATATTAAATATTAAGGAATATTATTATATTGAGTTCATTCATATTTTTGAAACACTGAGGAGGAAGAACCACACCTGAATGATGATGTGATGAGTATATGTAGGCTGACCAAGGAACTAATATTGGTGGTGTTGTATGTTTAATAATATATTAGTGAAATTGATAGATCAGAATAATAAATTAATACATGGTTTCCTAAAAATAAATTTTAATTTAATGGATTATAATAATTAATTGTTAATGAAAAGTAATTGGTTAGAAAGCATTTCTAAAGATTCAGTAGTTGTAATATAAGGGTAAATGACATAAATTCCATTCTGATATTACTAAATGAGGTTGTAAATTTAGTATTTTAGATTCATTTAAATAAAATAAGTATTATAGAAAATTTGTGTCAGATTTTAGGGATAAGTTAAAAACATTGTTCTTTATAATATTAGACCAGAAGCATAAGCAACACTTAAAGTAGTAGCATGGGAATATGGAGAAAGAATATAGTAAAGATAACAACAAAGAAGTCTCTTTATCTTATATTTTCCCTTTTTTATACTTTTTTATGGATCACTTGATCTATATTGTTGTGTTTTTCAATATAGGTGTGTATATTTCTTTAATGGGAATTAGAATAATATTAATTGAAAATATTTTATTAGTTATTCTATAGTAGTGTTTTTTTCAATGATTCTTCATGAATTTTTTCTTACTATACATTTTACTTATATTATTTGATGATTAATCGAAAGATTAATGTCGATGATAAATATTTTCATGTAGTCAAGAAAATAAATTCATTATTTTCCAATAAATTATAATTTTGATGTCATTTTTCCTAGGATTAATTTTGTGCGATCTTCTTATTCTATTTTATAATTTTCATTCATCATGAGAATCCTTTTTATAATATTATATTTACCTATGAGTTGTGATAGAAGGTACATTTCATTTTATGTCAATCAAAGTAATTTAATTATAAAAGGTTTATATATCTATTATCTATGAAGCGACCAATCAATTCTGGTGTTTTTTTGATAAATAATCCCTTGAGAGAGTTCATTAAATCAATTTTTCCACTAAATGATAGTAAGTTGATCCTTCCTCCTTTCATCAAAGCTTCAAAACAATTGTGATAATAATATTTAAATAAAAAAATATTTTTAATCAATTTAGAATTTTCTAGTTCCCTAATTATTAAATAGGTGATAATATCTTTCCACCTACTTTTATTAACTCAATTTTGACTTCAAATTTTTTTTCTTGTTATTTTCATACATTCAATCCTCATTCTAGTAAATTATTTTTTGAATTTTAGTTTTTTCAGATTTTTTTTTCTTTAGAAAACATATTTTTTTAATTGAGGTTTGAGTCATTATGATTAAAATCTAGTAGAAATTAATTAATATAAATAAATAATTTTTTTCATGTCCACAATAATTATATCTATAATATTCATGTATATCTCATTACAAATTTCGGATTTAGTGTTCAGTGTAGTGTATCCACACATGTCACACTATAACCTTTTTATTTTCTAGGATAATTATGAATTTGGGCCTCTTGTTGAATTATATTATCTTTTATTGACATTATTAAAACACTATGTGATCTATAGTCCATCTTTAGATATTTTTGTCTATGTATTTGTTGGGTTTAGACCTCATGTTTAAGATATCAACTCCTTATAATCCATGGTGAATTTATGTCCTCTATTTTATCACTCTCTCTATATATCATTTATTACCAAAGTTGTTATGTTTTTAATTTTGGTAAAGTTTCGGTGATATTATGTCATGGTTCTTATTGGTAATCATCATGAATTATCTTTGTAGCTTATTATGACAAGTTGGGTGGTGTTTAATCAATGTTTTCATCATCGTTTTTTATTTTTTTGAATAATACTTTAATGTAAGGGATTAAAGACTTATCCATTAATTAATATATGAATATAGATTAATCATTTATTTTATTTAATAGTTTTTATAATTAAATTAACCTAAACATGTTAATTAAATAAAAAATGAGTTGAAGGGAAAAAGTGTGATTCACAAGTTCTTTTTGATGTTTCATGATACTACATATAAAATGATTATACTTAGTTTATATTTATATTAATAAATTAATGTTTTAAACTATAAAATAAATGTTTCTATTGATTTAAGTTTTAACCATATTCCATAATTTATTATTCACATTAAGAAGGAAATGAATAGGTAATATGGAAATATAAAATTATGGTGATATTTTTTATTCTGAGGGCTCATAATTTACAAGGAAGAATAATTAATAATGAGTTGTTATATGTGACTTATTTTTCTAATTTCTATTTTTTGTTTAAATTCTTAGAGTCCTTATTATTATGGTTAGAGTGGTATGAGCTGGCTATGGTGGATGGTTGGGATGATTACGTGTGTCTGTTATTATGGTAGTAGAGGATAGGCTATTAAATGATTATTATCGTGGTAGAATGTCTTGTTTAAAGGAAAGGGAATCGGGATGTCAGGGTTCTTATAGAAACTATCATGTGATAATATGGAAGATTTCATGGTATTATGAGGGGTTTATATGGATTGTTTCATAGATTCCGAATATCATGGTATGATTCTAAAAATAATAAATGAATAAGTATCTAAAAGAAGTTGAATGAGTTGGTTCGTTATTGAGTGAATGGAAAAATCAATTGATGACATGGAAAATTATATCTATTAAGTAGGTTGTTCATATTAAATTAGTGGAGATAGAGAAAAAATTTGACACACAATTAATGAATGGTTTGATATTAAATATTCCCAATTTAATATAATATGAATAGTAATTTTAAATCTAGAATTTAATTATATTGTGATTAAATGTTATGTTTTTTATATGTTGTGTGGTTATCTGGTGTGGCTAGTTATGGTTTTTAGTATATAGATAATGACTCCAGGTGTGAGGAAGTTAATATGATGTGGATTAAGTAAGTCATATTAATTAATATAATATATTTGTGAATTGACCATTAGGTTGGGATTGTGTGGATTAAAATATAATTTTTATTTTCATAATATTTCAAACACACCACCACCAGAGTCATGTATCCTTACCAATTCCCATAAGAGGAATTGGGTACAAGGTGTCTTCCGTAACATCCAAGTTACATACAGAATAGATGAGTGACTATTCTCTCTTCCCCGATCTACCTTTAGATGTAATACAAGATTTGATGTATCAAAGTCTGTAACGAACCAATGTTTTCAATGGGAATTTACTTATTATAATTATGACATACAGTCATATGAAATCCGAATACAATGAACTACTAAGTCATATGTGACCTTTAAACATAAGTTTTTTCTGTGATTTGAATTTTGAATATATGAGATACATGGTTGCTATTAGTATGTTATTTGGAGTCTAATATGACCAACTTAATTTTTAGTGAATATTAACATACCATTATGAATAATAATGTTTACCATATGAATAGTGAAATACCCTAATGAATAGTAACCTTACCAATGATTGTATATAAATAAGATTCAAGTAAAAGTATGGTATACCTATATTTAAGAATAAGAAAATAAATGTGTTAAAGTTGTTGTTTTTCAAGTAAATTGTGTTTTTGATTATAAATTAAATTAATCATATTTATAAAATTAATTTTTGAAAATTGAGTTAATTTTTGGACTCTACACATCGATAAATGGTTCGGGTGATTTTTTGGGATTTTTATTAAATACTTGTATTTTTTGTGAATAATAAAATACATTAATTTACCATATAAATACATTATAATTTAAATTGCCTATTCCTAATATCATAACTGGTGTAAGCACCCAAATATCGTACTCACATGATGTTATTACTATAATTGGTCATCGAACCATGATTTTTGCTTCTATTATGGAAAAATAATAAACTAATGATTATAATATTATGAAAACCCTTCTCTCCTCCACTATAAATACCACCCCTCCTAACCTATTCTCTTCATTCCTCTCAAGCCTCGTTACTTAATAAAACTCTGCCCAAATCTATCCCCAAAATCCTCCTCCATGTCAAGAAATATTTAGTCTCTTAAAAATATCAAAACCTCTCCCCTTAAGAGGTTCTCAAAGGAGACAATCTAATGAGGTAAATTCTTCTTTCTAATTCTTTTATTTTCTTTTCAGGTTCCTTTATTTCATTTTTTTCTTTCCTCAAATCCCATCATCAAAATGGTATGATATATCCAGTAACATAAATGTACTAGAATTTTGTTATGATAATAGGATAATTCATTATCATATATCTTTTCCCCTTCTCTTATACAAAATAAATGAAAACACTGTCTGAGATGTGTTAATTTATCACATTCAAGGACGAAGATTTATCAATTTATATTACCAATATATATTCTGGTCATGAAATTATTTTTATGGTTGAAATAGATTATTAAATATGTAATTTATATTATGTGTTGTTCTCGAATACTCGTTCACACTTGATATAAAATAATAATGCAAAACAAGTTATTTATGAGGAAAATCGCCAAATTAATCCATGAATTTATCATTAATGTTTTATACTATGATTCAACATCACTCCAAGTAACCGCATTGAATTTTCAACCATTTAACCTTTTGGATGTTCAATGATAAAATATAACTTAAATTATGTATAACCACCTTCATCAAGCATTTTTATCCAAACATGAATATAAGTGAACCAATCATTAAAACAAAGTAAGCAAACAGACCCAAATAATGAAATTAAACTTCATAACCAATCAAAATGTTTATAAATGAACATATAAAGATTATAATAATGATTATAAATATTTAATAGGTTCTGGAATTATTAATTAATGAACCTAATTTTACTATTTAGGTCATTAATATCAAGTGGAGAACACCATTAGAATTAAGGTAAGGAATCTTCTCTATTTCACTTTTATTCAATAATTTCCCCTATACAATGCCATTTTATGTGTAATTCCTAATAATGGGGTATGATTTTGAATCTTCATAATAATTAAGTCATTATTTATAAGTGATTGTAAACACCTTTTTTCGCTTATGAATCCCTCTTAAGTACCCCAAGTACCATGCCGATAAACCGTAAGGAATTCTAACTGAATCTCCTTTATTCCTTCATGTTCCCTTATATTTATTTCTACAAAAATGGGGTTAAATTATATATTTATGTGAATATTATAAATTCTTCATACATGTAAGAAATTAATTTCTCAAGACCCTTCCATCTTTCTGTTTTTGTCATATACATGTTTTTAATTTATTCCCTCCACAATACTTCCCAATAAGCAAACCTATTTTAAGGGAACTTCCCGAATTGTTAGCCAATTTTAAGTGTAATATATATTCTATTTTAAGCCACCATTTTTATTATAAAATAAGTCCATTTATTATTAAAAACTCCTTGGTTCACTTCTAGTTTTTTAAAAAGCATTGTTCCCTTTTATATTTTAAAGGCTCTATAGTATTTCCATTAAAATCTCTCAAAAAAATTTAATTCTCAAATTAAATAAATAATTTTCTTAAATTTTATCAATTATACTTGAGATAAATTTCCATTATACATGAATATTTTTCCCTTATTAATATCCATGAATATTTCAGTTCCTTTCTTTCATAGAGGCTTTTATGATACACCCATTTGTTATGATTTATGTTAGGATTGTGGTACCCAATCAATTCCACGGGTAACACTTATGATTATAAATGACTAATTATGTATGATTAATAATGTGGAAAAAATATTTACGGAATGTTAATATGGGTGAACCCAAATAGTGCTCCAATTCATTAGGTAATTGTGAGTCTCATGAGACGTTATGTGCGATGGTCTTGGTGATTTGCCTTGGCTTGTGCTACTATGTGAAACGGTCTTGGTGGTTAGACTTGGCTTGTGATACTATGGGAAATGGTCTTGAAGATTATCCTTAACTCATACTAAATCCATGTTTTATGTTTCTGTCACATTATTGCGACTCCATGTTTATATGATTTCATGTTTATAAGTTATTATTTGATATGTAACGTGCTTTTTTAATCATCATTTCATGCCTTCCATCCCATGTGATAATGAATTGTTCTCATGGTTATTATGGTATTGGGATTTTAGATCATCTCTTTGTTTAGTTATCCCTAGGTTATCCTGTGCATATATATGAGCATAATAGAAGATATGATCTCATTATGGAGTTTTAAAAAAAAAATTGTTTTTATAATGTTTTATTATGTACCTAGTCTTCCAAGACACCAGAATTTAAGATCCCTGGATTATAATATGATGTATAATTATGTTTAAAATCATGTAATGTTATATGTAAAAGGATAGGGTTTCTATAGTAGGTATCAGAGGATGGTCTAGTTATTTATAGAGAATAAGAATAGAGCACGTTAGTGAGAATCTTAAGGATGAGACAATGTATAAGAAAACATACCTAAATATTGGTAAGAATAGAGTATGTGGTTTATCAATAAATTACATACCTGTATGGATAAAAATAGGTAGAGGTAGCTTTGGAAAAAATGTAACTAGGAGTGAAAACTCTAATAAGGAGTTTTGGGCCTAACCCGGAGTATCATGGTACATGATAATGGGCCTTACAGCACACCTGGTTTGAAATTCCTGGGGTATATTCTTTGGTAAATTCATGAGCTTAGTACAAACCATTATTAAGGGAATAAACTCAATAATGATATATGTTAGGATATATATTGAGGATATCATATATTTAAACCAAATGAATGACAATTTAGGATATACTTCTTTTTTACATGTTTATCCTTTTATGTTCAAAAGTTTCCTTTTGATGTCCAATAACTAAGTATTCATGACCTCTAATTATAAATTATTTTTCTTAGATAGTGGTGGATAATAAAAGAACATGTTTGAAAAACCAATGTGATTGGAAATGTGAAGATTTATATAATGATATTTCTGATATGATAAGAATGAGTGCTCAAAAATTCATGACAGTGCTTTCTCAATTAGATCAAGTTATGAATAATAACTTGAATCATGTGGCACACCCTCCTCCTAAAAGGAATGATCAAGTTGCTATAGAATCCTTTATGTGGAAAAGGATTCTTATGTTTAGAGGATCTTTGTATCCCCTCCTCATGGAATAGTGGATTAACTCCATTGAAAAGTTATTTTCCAACCTCTAGTGCTCAGAAGAAAAGAAATTTGTACTAGAGATTTATCATTTTGATGGGGAAGTTGATCAGTGGTGGACACTAATCAACAATACAATGTTATAAAGAAAAATTGATTCCATGGGTTAGGAAGAATTAAATAAGATGTTTTTTAATAAATATTTTCCTCGAACCCTCCATCTCAATATGGAAATAGATTTCTTCAGACTCAAGTAGAAGGAAGATGAGTACATTAGGGAGTATGAATTAAAATTTACAAGTCTTGGAAGGTATTCCTTTGCCTTTGTCTTGAACACTAAAATCAAAACTACTGGAAATAAGATATATACCAATGGTTTTGGCCAAACGGTTGGTATAGTTCACTTATATGGACCTATACCAACGTTTTGGCCAAAACCATTGGTATAGGTCACTAATTTGGACATATACAAACGATTTTTGATAAACCATTATTAAGAGATTGTCTGTTGTTCCCTCAAGGAAAAAATAGAGACCAAAGACTCTTAGTGGTCTCATGGGCATAGTGACAAGAAGTGGAAAATGGATATCAACATGGTCATTTCAAAAAACAAATCCCATGATGTAAGGAAGCTATAATAACCCACTTGTAAAAGTTATGGGAAGAAGCTTATTGGGAACTATCTAAAGGGAACCGATAATTTCTTTCAATCTAGATGAATGGGATATATTGCTAAGAAATATTGAAGGGATATGAAGAATACAAATAATGAAAAAGTAGAACGAAAGGTTTACATCCATACTAAGCCTATAGTATAGTGTTAAAACTTTAAAGAGAATGTGGATTATTCAAACAAATTCCATAATCCAAGGGTTGGTAGAAGAAATCAACAAAAACCTCTAAGGTAAAAATAAATGGATTATACTATCACTATTTCTAAGGGGGAGCCAGAAAATTATGTGGTGATAGGTATGAAAGTTATTCATTCAAGAATAGTAAATGCACTATTAGATTTTGTTTTTATGCATGTTTCTTATCTTGATGGTTTAGTATAACTATTCAAACACCATCTCAAAATTGGGAGGATAATTTATCTATGCGAATAGTGAATGGGGAAATTATTGTGTCCATGTTTTATAACACCTCCTTGATTCTCTTTCTTGGATTGAACCTCCTAGATAATCTTATCAAACTTACTAAAGTGAAGTTTTATGCTATCTTTGGAACATATTGGCTATCTTTATACAAAGACAACATCAACTATCGAGGAAGGGAGATCACTCTCCACATCCCAAAGCATCCTCCAATTCTTTAAAAGTTTAAGGAGGAAAGATGAATATCCTTTAGAATCATAATCTGTTATGTGGATATTAATTCTTTATGGGCAGGCATGTCTATCTAAAATGATTGGGACGAAGGAGAGAATCATGCTTTAAGACATGCCCATCGTGATGGATTACACTGATGTATTCCTTGAATAGTTTTATATTCTTCCTCCTAACTGGGAGGTTGATTTCTCAATTGAACTTATCTATCGATATAAGCCTATATCAAATACACTTTATAGAATAGACACCATAGTTCTGGAAGAGATAAAGAAGTCGTTACATGAGAATATGGAGAAGAGTTTTATACGATCGAGAACTTCACTGTGGGGTGTGAAAATAATCTTCATCAAGAAGAAATATGGATAAAATTGACTTTGAATTGATTACCATGAGCTCAATAAAATTATGATAAAGAACTAGTGTCCCCTGTCATAGATAGATGACTTGTTCGATCAACTTCGCGGGGCCAGTTGTTTCTATAAGGTAAGCTTTTCTCATGATAACACCAAATAAAGGTGAGAAAGGAAAATATTCCCAAGAATACCTTTTGAATGAGGTGTGGACACTGTGATTTCATATTTTTTCCATTAGTAACCACTAATGAGCTTGATATTTTCATGGATTTAATGTATAGTGTCTTTAGGGATTACCTAGAAAAATTTGTGTAAGTCTTTATCGATAATATTATGATATACTCGAAGAGCAGGAAGGAATATGAGGAAAATTTGAATACAGTGTTAAAAACATTGATAAGGGATAATATTTATGAAAATTATTGTAAATGTAAGTTCTAGATGGAGTAAGTATCATTATCGGGGCATGTTATCACAAACAAATGAATTTCTGTGGACCCTTCCAAGACAATTGCTTTTGAAGACTACCAAAAACAACATCTGTAACAACGATTCACAATTTTCCAGGTCTATTATGGTATTATAGATGATTTGTGAAGAAATGATCCTGATTTTAAAACCCAATTACCAAGATGACATGGAATGGAGTTAATTTAGTCTAGACCCAAGAATGTGAAGACTACTTTAAAGAGTTTAAACAGAGGCTTATCCCTGCACTAGTACTCACACTCCCAACAAGTGGGGACCTATTAATGGTGTACAATGATGCTTCAAAGTAGGGATAAAAATGTGTGATAATGAAAAATGATAAATTGATAACCTAAACCTAAATATAGATAAAATTATTGGTGGAAAACAATCCTATGCATGATCTATAGTTGGCGGCTGTGATATTTGCATTAAAAATCTAGAATAATTATCTCTATGGGGAGAAGTGTGAGATATATACCGATTACAAGAGTATAAAATATATATTCACACAGAAAGAGCATAATATGAACCATTGAAGATGGATAGATCAAATCAAAGATTATAACTACTCAATCCACTACCATATCGGTGAGAAAAACAAGGTTGCAGATGCTCTAAGTAGAAATGGTCTTTTATCTTTTATCAATGATGTGAATTGAAAAGTATCTAATCATATTATATTTTCATAGGATAGACATTGGAATCATATAGATAGTAACATCATCAATCCTTTCACAAATGATTCCTCAACCATCCCTTAGAAAGAAAATAAAAGATGCTCAAAGAAAAGATGTGGAAATTATAAAGTGTAGAAGCTATTAAAAATGGGAAATCCTATGAGTTATTGATTGATGAGGATGGAGTTGTAAGATTTTGGTCATGATTATGTATACCATATGATCTAGATATAAAGAAGGATCTTTTGAATAATGCACATAGCTCAACCTTCTCTATTCACCCAGGGAGCACAAATACATATTGTGATTTCTGAAATAAATTTAGGTGGGACAATATGAGAAGGGAGATCACTGAATATACCTCAATGTTCCTGGTATGCTAGTATGTGAAGGATGAGATGAAAAAGTCTAAGTGTATGATGAAACCACTTCCCATACCAATAAGGAAGTGCTATAACATCACCATGGACTTTGTCATTAGACATACAAGGACATACAGAGGAAAAAATGCAATATGGGTCATTGTTGATCATCTTACAAAGATAAATCACTTAATCAAATTTTGAGGGGAATTATCATTAGATCAACTTGCACAGATTTATATTAAAGAAGTTTTAAGGCTATATAGAGTAACACTATCTAT
The DNA here is from genome assembly GCA_963277665.1 of Viscum album. Taxonomy (NCBI): domain Eukaryota; kingdom Viridiplantae; phylum Streptophyta; class Magnoliopsida; order Santalales; family Viscaceae; genus Viscum; species Viscum album. The sequence goes on from OY728157.1 coordinate 2,017,026,346, forward strand.
AGTATCTGACCGAGATCTGAGATTCACCTTGATGTACTGGAAAAATATCTAAACTTATCTAAGCACAGGAATGAACTTATATACGACCTATAATCCTCAAACCGATGTCCAATCTGAGCTCACTATTTAGACACTGAAAGACATTTTGAGAGAATGTTCTATGGAATTCAAAGGAGGACGATACCAACACCTTCCACTAGTTGATTTATACTACAAAAATAGTTTCTACTTGATCATTCAAATGATACTATACGAATCCCTTTATGGGAAAAGGTGAAGAACACCAGTCTGTTGGGTTGATATCAGTGAGTGTAAGATACTAGAACCTAAAATGGTCAAATAAATGGTAGAGAAGGTGAAAACTATTCAGCATCACATTAAGGAATCCTAAAGTCTACATAGGAGTTATGCAAAAAATATTCGACAATACCATGTGTTTAAAATTTGATACATGTTATTTCTATTCATATCTCCATGGAAGAAGGTTATGAGGTTTGGGAGGAAACAAATGTTATATCCCAAGTACATAGACCCTTCGGGATTCTTGATCATGTTAGGGTTGTGGTTTATCGACTGACACTTCAACCAACCATGTCCAAAGTATATGATTTCTTCCATGTATTTATTTAAAGGAAGTACATACCTAATCCTTCACATGTACTCTCTTCATAGGTGGTACAATTGGAGAATGATATTTCTTATGAGGAGAAGCTAGTGAAGATCTTGTATTATAGCACCCCAAAACTTGTGTCTCATATATTGATACTATTATGCTTTTATTTTTGTTTAAAATTTCATTTAACTGAAAAAAATTTATAATATAAACACAAGGCTTTTTATTTAAAAAGGACACTAAAGTATTTACAATTTACCAAGATCAGAAGGAGAAACCATTCTACCCAAAAATACCTATTAAAAACCATATCAAAATTACAGGGAGACCACCCAAAATAACAAGAACCCAAAGAAGATAATATGGGACCTTAGAATCTGTCATAACAATCATAAGAATGTCCAAAGCCACTGCGGACACAATAAACACAAATTATATAAGGTGAACCATCTTCTTCTTTTGTCTTGAGTTTTAGGACACCCTAAGGCTTGGTTTTATAAGACAATAATTTGACTATTGCGTAGGGAGATCGTTGAATTCTAACCGCTATAAATATAGTTATTGGCCTTGTTGGAGAAATAATTAAAAAAATGTGAGTGTAATTTAGTTTTCAAAATAATTAAGTTATGGGTTGAAAATTATAAAACAACCCCTAATTATGAAGATCAGGTACAATATTTTGAGTTACACTTAAGTGATTTTGAAATTTGATGAAGAATTCAAAACACTTTGAAAATATTTCAAATATATTATAAACATTTTCATTTCTAATGTATGAACAAGGTTTTAATTAAACTATGTTTGATTTATTGTGTGAATATGCTCTGATTTCTATTAAACTGATAAACTTTTTTATAGGTATATAATAATGTTATGATTATGATTTAAAACTTTAGGTTTTATAAATAATTTTAGTGATACTCTTAGTTACGACATTTGTATTATTTAACCTTTCAATGTTTAAATAAAAATTATGTTTTGAAAAATATTTTCTATATAGTTGATATTGATGTATTAATTTCCTTATTATTTTACATAATTTTGAATGTTAATTTTTATAAAAAAAAATCAACCGACTAGGGCCAGACCGTAAGCCAGGCCTAGGGAGGCAGCTCACACTAGGTGGCTGAAACTAGCCCTCAGACCCTACCCAGGCTATCCTGAGCGTGAGCATTGGTTCCCTGAAGGGCTCATAGGAGTGCATGGGGGTTTAGAGTGAGCCACTGTGGGCGCGAGGTCATGAAGAGGCTGAGGTAGGCCGAGTCTTGCGGGGGAAGGATCCCGTGTATAAGGCTCCCTATGTGAGTGCTGTGTTTTTTCTAAGCCATTGTTCGGAGACTTAGGCTTATAAAGGATTCGTGAATGTCTCGATAATTCGATGTAGAATGAGTTTTTGTCAGAAAAAATGGGTTCTGGGACGTTGGATCATGTTGTGCACGATCTGATCCATTGATCTCGATCCAGTGCTCAACCCTTAACAACAATAGAAAACCACCATGTTTTTTACACCATCCAATCAACCTCAGATCTAATCTTAGTAGTCTGAATGTTTTAAAATGCCACGTCAATATAGGGTCTTCCGATTGAACTTGGATTTAATCTGAGCCACCCATTTTTTTTTAAACTGAGGATGTGCCACATCCATCAGATCAAGACTAGATTTGATCCCAACTGTCCAATCTTCTTCCAGATTTCTTCCCATAGTACCATCTTCTTCCCCACGGTGTGCACTACACCAGTACCCCTACACCCTATATTGCAATGTTTTTTTCACCCTTGACAGCCGCTGGTACCCCTCAATTCACACAGTTTCCATAAAGATCGAACCCCTGTATTTTTATAATCCATTTGGGATTCGGATCCCATGAAATTTGAAGTAAAATATTCTATATCGGTATAGCTTATAAAAAACACAGCTGAGGAACCCAATGAACCCCTCAGTTATTTCCACTCAAGCTTCTAGAAAACCTCAAAAAGTCTCCTCTGAGATCTCCAGAGTTCTCCTGAGCTCCTCTTCCTTCTCAAGCTAGGATAGGGGATTTATATTTTCTATCTCATTGAGTTGAAGTTCTATATTTATGTACACTTGTATGTATATATGTATATGCATCTTGCAGTTTGAGTTTAAACCCTTCTTTACCTGATTTAGAGCTTCAGGATTTTGAGTTATAGGGTATTAGCATACCTGATGTATAAATACCTCATGAAAATTTATTTTCATACCTTATATACATAATCGATTATGTGTATATATATATATAAATATATATAACCCCTTAGATTTACATAAACCCCTTATGTCCAGATTTAGGATTTCTAAACTTGAGCTTCAATGTTAATTTAAGAACCTCAAAATGTGAATAACTATATTTTGTATAAAACTTTTTACCCAATTATGTATGTTCTTATATATATATATTTATATATATGTATAACTATACGGTTTTAATGAACATCCTTGAGGTTCCGTTTTAAGTCTTCTATACATAGAGATTGGAGGATGAAATATTATTTTGTTATATTTTTTCATATATATATATTTTTATTTAGTATATATGGTCTTATATAAAGATATAATTTAATTACCTCACCTCCTATACAATTTGTAAACCCTCTAACATGAAACTTCTATGATTAATCTTTTCTTTGATAAGTAAGTACGTGGAAACTAATTTTGTTGTAAGACCCATTAATGTAATCTATTATACATGTGGGATATACATGTTTACATAAAAATATATGTACATATACACATATGTTTATTAAGTAAAGCTTTTAAATTTCACACAATGGTTGTAAACTCAAGAACCCCTAATAATTTTATGTCATATGGGTGTTATTAGGTTTTTGGTATTGATTGTGGTTGAGTATCTTGCTTTACATTTTTGAAATTATTGTGTGTTATACAAAAGAATTTTTTAGTAGTAAAAGGTTGAGCACCTGCAAGCTTAAAACCCCACATGAAATATTTGGTTTAACCTTTTGTTATACATCTGGAGGAAATTACAATATATAATTGATTAAAATGGTTTTAGAATTTATTGTTTTATGGGACCAAATTTTTAATTTTTTATGTATTAGTTGTCATCACAAGTACATTAAACATACTTTCCATGACATAACCACACAATTAATATTCTTGTTCCAGAATCACTATATATGTATAAATGCTAATTAATGAAATTTAAATCTTTATGATCTTTTATGGAATTATGAATTTAATTGTTCAAGGTGGTATGAGCCACCTTGAATAAAATGAAATGTGAAATTAAATATTCCATGTGGTATGGGACACTTGGAATATATTATATTAAGGCATATGAAGAATGTATTAGACATAGTAAGTGTCGGGTGGGGCCCGCTATAGCCCCTTGGTTCATCAATAGGTCTCATGAGAAAAACTAAGGTCATGGCATAACAACATGACAAAATGAGTATTTAAAGTCTTGGCATGAGTCCTTGACATTATGGTTATGTTTTCCCGCATTATACATTCCATTATTATGTGTATGATTATTAAATAACCAAATAGGTATTCGACTAGTAGAATATCCATGGTTAAGAGATAGTACTTATGAGTACTGGAAAAGTAAATTCTTATGGAATGACATATGTTTAGCACTCAGTTATTTAGTATTCGGTGTATGAAATTGAAGTTATTACCTTTACCCGAAAATCTGAATATTCATTACTCATAGCTGTTTAATTTGTTCTTACATATTCATATGTTATACATGTTAGAATTTCTTTTATTTATTACTCCAAATGAGAATGCTTATAAATGAATCATGTACCCTTTTAATTCTATTAGAATGTTTTTAATTAAGTACTTTTATGATATGTCACATCTGTTAAAGCTTTTATTTAGGAAAAACGTTTTATAAAAAGGTTTAAAGAATGTTTCAAAAGTAATATTGGTTTCTTTTAAAACCCCTTACTGGGAATTCGTATGCTCATCCTACATTTTTGGATTAAATGTTTTCAGGTATCAGTTTGAGTTAAAGAAGTATGACATAAGTGTCCGGTTTCCCAGAACCTGAACTGAATTCGATCCTCTATACAAGACATGATGTGTAATTTATCAGTGCATGTTTTTTTGAATAATTACACATCATTATTTTAAGGAACTGACTCCGGGTTTTCTGGGGTTGGGTCCTCACTAATGGTATCAGAGGATTCAGTTTAGATAACTCAGAAAAACCAAAACCTAAAAAAAGATATGTTTACATAATCATTTCTAAATATGTGGATATTCCTAATTTTTAGATGGAAAATGATGGTACTAGTCTTCTGTGTCTTCCAAATGTGGCCCTAGAACCCATAATTTCCATAGTCATCCATGGGAATTTTATAAACTATAACCATATTCGTATGTCATGAAAACATCTCTATGACATATCCTGCTCTCCGTGGGTACTTCAACTCCACTGAGGAGTAGGTTTGGACTACATCTTTAGGACGAAAACCCAATTTCCATCCGATATACGATGGGAAAATTACTAAAAGAGACTTTTTAGATGCTTCACCATAGTGGAAGGTATTTAGTCCCTTATGGATTTACAAAAGCTACAGCTGCGAGAGTACTTCACGAAATGTATATGTGTCATGTCTTGTCCTATGGCTGTTATGGTCAAGTAATGTAATTTATAATCCTTGAATTTGAATCCTCATGTTCTGTGTATAGACATAATGTACTTACTGATTTCTCTCAGATATACACCACACATTTCTGACTCTGGAGAGAACACAAGTGCACCCATGAGATCGACCCAGACTACTCTAGTTTCATATGGTTCAAGGAGATTGAGAGTTTTGAACATGTTTTGGGGATTCGTGTATTAGAGAGTTGGGGAAACCATTAACCAATTCCTTTTATGTACTAGTGGTTATATGAGAATACAAATTGTTATCTCTTATTTTTGCTATCTTTTCTTTGTTTATACTTTTGGATGGATTCCATCCACTGGACTTTCATAAAATTTTTCTAATGGAAGGATGAACCCACATTTTATCCATCCCTATTGAGATACTGGAGGTTATTATGGTCAAAACATATGAGGAAGAGTACCGACCATTCACAAAATTGAGGAGAACATGCAAGAAAAATTACGATATATCAAACAGTCTGGACATTTTCTGCTCCTTCCATGGGAATTATTACATTTACCACTACATACCCATGATCAAATTGACCGAGTACAGGCGAAGGGGGCAATACCATGAAGATCTTTCCCTATGTTTCACTCTAGTCTAGAACATCATAACTAGAGTAAGGATTCAAGAGGCTGCTTTGGAAGGAAACCTTGGTGCAGCCTACATGTACCAACTCTTCAGTTTAAGCTTATATGACCATATCTATAACTTATATGTTCTCAATCGGAAGATATTCCAGCAAGTCCTTAGAGAATCTGTCTATTCGTACATCTCCAAACTTTCCACTATCCAAGCCACACTCTAGAAGACCGAATGCACTATGCATGATTTCAACCCTAACTTCCTAAGGTGTGTTTGGTCCAGGGAAGTAGAGAAGTTGAACACAAATCTGGGAATTCACCTGGCCACACCAGAGGACCCACCATGATGGAGGTTGTGGTGATGTTTTTAAGGGAGTATTTTAACGAGGTTATGTGAATGGAATTGTGAGGACGAAATTCTTCTTAGTGGGGAATATTGTAACAACCCAAAACATGTGTCTCATATAATGAAAATATTATGCTTCTATTTTTGTTTAAAATTACTTTTAACCAAACATAATTTATAATATAAACATAATGTTTTTTTATTTAAGAAGGAGACTGATGTGTTTACAATGTACCAAGATAACAGGAAACCATTCTACCCCAAAATACCTATTAAAAAACCTATCAAAATTATATGGAGACCACGCAAAATAATGAGAACCCAAAAAAGATAATATTGGTCCTTAGAATCTTCTATAACAAAAATAATAATGGCTAAAGCCCCTACGGATACTCTAATCACCAATGGTATGACATGAACCATTTTCTTCTTTTGTCTTGAGTTTTTGGCCACCATAAAGATTAGTTTTATAAGACACTAATTTGACCGTTGCCTTGTGTGAAAGTGGAATTCTAAAATCTATAAATATAGTCTATGGCTATTTTGGAGAATTAATTAAAAACATGTGAGTATAATTTAGTTTTCCTAATAATTATTTTTGTATTGAAAACTATAAAAGAACCCCTAATTATGAAGACAAGGTATAATATTAAGTTACACTTATGTGATTTTGAAATTTGATGAGGAATTGAAAACACTTTTAAAATAATTAAAATATATTGTAAATGTTTTCATTTCTAATTCTTAAACAATGTTTTAATTAAACTATGTTCAATTTATTGTTGGAATATGCTCTGATTTATATTAAACTGATAAACATTTTCATATTAATATAATGAAGTTATGATTATGCTTTAAAACATCAGGGTTTATAAATAATTTTAGTGATACTCTTAGTTATTACATTTGTATTCTTTAACCCTTCAAAATTTAAATAAAAATCATGATTTAAAAAATATTCTCTATATAGTTGAAATGGATGAATTAATTTCCTTATGATTTAACATAATTTTGAAAGTTAGTTTTTATAAATAAATTAAGCCCACTAGGGCCATCCCATAAGCCAGGATGAGGGAGGCACCTCATGCTACGTGGTTGAGCCTAGCCCTAAGCCCCATCCCAGGCCGGACCGAGAATGGGAATAGGTTCCCTGAAGGGCTTGCAAGAGCTCATGTGGGTTTAGAGTGTGATACTCTGGGCACAACATCATGGCTAGGAGGGGGTCGACTGAGGTCTGTGGGGGCAGGAGCCTGTGTAAAAGGCGTCCAATGTGTGTACTGTGTTTTTTATGAGCCATTTTTCAGAGGGTTAGTCTTATAAAGGGGTCACGAATGTCTTGTATATTTGATGTGGGATGAGTTTTTTTGGGCAAAACGGGATCTGGGCCATTGGATCGCGTCATGTGTGATCTAAGCCACCAATCCCGATCCAGTGCTCAACCCTCCACAACCGCGAAATACCACCACGTTTTTGTACACCGTTCGATCAACCTAAGATCTAATCTCCGCCATTAGAGAGTTTTAAAATTCCATGTTGATCCAGTCTTGTCTGAACAAACTCATATTTAATCGGAGCTACCAAATTTTTTTTAAACTGCAGATGCACCCCAGCCATTAGATCAAGGCCAGATTTGATCTTGACCATCTGATCTTCTTCTGTTTTTTTCCTGTAGAACTATCTTCTTCGCCATGGTGTGCACTGCACCAGTACCCCTACACCCTATATTACACCATTTTCTTCACCCTTGATATCCACGGGTCCCCCTCCTTTTACACAGTTTCCACAAATATCGACCCCTAGAATTTTTATAAGACATTTGGACCTTGGATCCCATGGAATTTTCATTAAAATATTCTCTGTAGGTATAGTTTATAAAAAAACACACCAAATTCACCCCAAGAACTCCTCGGTTCATTCCACTCAAGCTTCCAGCAAACCTCAACATGTCTCCTCCTAGTTCTCCAATGTTCTCCCGAACTCCTCTTCCTCATCGATCTAAGGTAGGGTATTTATATTGTATTTCTCATTGAGTTGAAGTTTTATATTTATATACACTTGTATATATATATATATGCATCTTGAGGATTGAGTTTGAAGCCTTCTTTACCCGATTTAGAGCTTCATGATTTTGAGTTATAAGGTATTAGTAGACTTGAAGCATAAATACCTCATGAAAAATTATTTTCATACATTATATACACAATCGGTTATGTATATATATATGTATGTATATAAATATATAAATACATAACCCATCATATTTACATAAACCCCTTATGTCCAGATTTAATATTTCTAACTTAAGCTTCGAAGTTAATTTAAAAACCTCAAAATGCGAGGAACAATATTATGTAAAAATCTATTTACCCAATTATGTATGTTATTATATATTTATATTTATAACCATACAGTTTTAAAGGAACCTCCTTGAAGTTTAGTTTCAAGTCTTCTATAATTTGAGGTTCAAGGATGAACTAGAATTTCATTATATTATATATATATATATTTATATTTAGTATATACGGTCTAATATAAAGATATAATTTGAGTACCTTACCTCCTAGACCAGTTGTAAACCCTCTAACATAAAAATTATATGATTAATGGTTTATTTGATTAATAAGTATGTGGAAACTAATTTTGTGGAATGACCCATTACTGTACTCTATTATATTTGTGGGATATCCATGTTTACATAATCATATATGTACATATACAAGTATTTTTATTAATTAAACCTTTTAAATTTTCCACAATGGTTGTAAACTCAATAACCACTGATAATTTTAGGTCATATAGGGGTTATTAGGTTTTTTTGGAATTGATTATGGTTGAGTATCTTGATTTCTATTTTTGACATTATTGTGTGTTGTACAAAAGCATTTTTAGCAGTAAATGTTTGAGCACATGAAAGAATAGAACACCACATGAAATGTTTGGTTTACCCCTTTGTTATGAATCCAGAAGAAATTCTAATATGTAATTGATTAATATGGTTTTAGAATTTATCATTATATATGAAAAAATATTTATTTTTTTGTGTATTAATTGTCATCACAAGTACTCTTAACTTACTTTCCCTGAAATAACCATGCAGTTCATAGTCTTGTTCCATAATCATTATATATGTATAAATGATAATGAATGTATTTTAGACCTTTATTACAATTTATGGAATTATGAATTGAATTGTTCAAGGTGGTATGGGACACCTTGAATAAAATGAAATGTGAAATTAAATACACAAATTGGTATGAGACACATTGAGTATACAACCATTAGGAATATGAGGAAAGTATTGAACATAGTAAGTGTTGGGTGGGGCCCGCTATAGCTCCTCGGTGCATCGGTAGATCTCATGAGACAAACTATGGTATTGGAACAAGGCTTTGACAACATGAGTGTTTATGGTCTTAGCACGAGTCCTTGACATTATGGTTATGTTGTCCCACATTATACATTACCTCATTATGTGTATGATAATTAATTAACCAAATGAATATTCGACTAGTAGAATATCCATGGTTAAGAGCCAGTACTTATGAGTATCAGAAAAGTAAATGCTTATGGAAAGAAATATGTTTAGGACTCAGTGACTTAGTATTCATTGTATGAAATTTATGTTATTACCTTTACACACAAATCTGATTATTCATTACTCTTATATATTTAATTTTTTCTTACTTATTCATATTATTTACATGTTAGAATGTCTTTTATTTATTACACAAAATGATCATGGCTAAAAATGAATCATGAACCCTTGTAATTCTATTAGCATGTTTTTAATTAAGAACTTTTATGATCTGTTACATGTGTTACAAATTTTCTTTATGAATTTTTTATAGAAAGGTTTAAAGAATGTTTTCATAAGTTATATTGGTTGGTTTTAATTTATCAGTGCATGTTTTTTTTGAAGAATTAAATATCATTATTTTAAGGCACCGACTCCGGGTTTTCTGGGATCAGGTCCTCACATGTATCAAATAGATAATGTTCTATATTAAAAGACTACTCACTTGGTCAATGTACTATAGAAGAAGAACAAGTATAAAGAGGCAACATGGGATCTGGTGGTGGCAATAAGGGAAAAGTACCCTCACTTGTTTGTCTCTTAGATTGTAAAATGAAATTTCAAGGGAGAAATTTCATAACGGGGGGGGGGGGATAATTTAACGACCCAATGTTTTCGATGGAAATTTCATTCTTATAATTATGTCATATAATCACATGAAATCACAATAAATGAACTACTATGTACTATGTGACCTTTAAACATAATTTTATCATTTATGTGATTTGAATTTTGAAAACCTAACATACACAGTTGCGATCAGTATTTTATTTGGTGTCTAATATAACCAACATAATTTTTAGTGAATATTAAAATACCCTTATGAATAGTGACATACCCTAATGAATAGTAAACTTACTTATGATTATATATATATATATAAGATTCAAGTGGAAGTAAAATATACACATATCTGGGAATGAGAAATTAAATATTTTAAAATTGGTATTATGAGTAAATTGTATTTTTGATTAAAAATTAAATTAATCATATTTAAAAAAATATTTTTTTTAAATGTAATTCATTTTTGGATTCTACACGTCGGTAAATGGTTTTTCTGAATTTTTGGTATTTTTCTGAAATAATTGAATTTTTGGTGAGTAGTAAAATACATTAAATTACTGTATACATACATAATAATTTAAATCCACTATTACTAACATCATAAGTGATGTAAACACAAAAATCTAGAACTAACTTTCACTTATTACTATTCATGGTCATGGAATAATCTCTATTTCCTGTCTTATGGGAAAATAATAATCTAATGATTTTAATATTATGAATACCCTCCTCTCCTCCTCTATAAATACGACCCCTCTTTACCTCTTCCATACACCCCTCTCAAGCATTTTTCTATAATTAAATTATTCCCAAATCTCTCCCCAACATCCATAATCAAGTCCATATGTCTTTGTTCACCTCAAAAGTACAAAACCTCTCCCCATAAGAGGTTCTCAAAGGAGATAAACTCAAGAGGTATATTCCTCATTCCAATTCTTTTATTTCCTTTCAATTTATTTTGTTTCTATTTTTCATTCCTCACCTTCCTTCACACAAATTGGTGTGATAAATCTAGTGACATACATCTACTATAATGTTTTAATGCAAATGGGATAATTAATTATCATCTCCTTTTCCCTTTCTTTTATACGAATGAAACGAAAACACCGACCAAGTTGTGTTAATTTATCACATTCACGGACGACGGTTTATCAATTTATATTACCATAATATATTAAGGTCATTAAACCATTTTTATTTTTGAACCAAACTATTAAATATTTATTTTTTATTATACGATGTTCTGGAATCCTCTTTCACACTTGATGTAAACAAATAACGAAAAGCAAGTTAATTATGAGGTAAATACCCAAATTATTCCAACTGTTTATCATTAATGTTTTATATAATGATTCAACATCACTCTAAGAAACCAAATTAAATTTTCAACCATGTAACCTTATTGATGTTAAATAATAAAATATATCTACAATTATGGTGAACCAAATTCATTTTATATGTTTATCCGAACATGAATATAAGCGAACTGATTATTAAAACCAAGTAAGCAAACAGACCCGAATAATGATAGTGAACTTCATTACCAACCAAAATGGTTATAAATGAGCTTAAAAAGTTTTTAATAAATATTATACAAATATATTAGGTTCTATAATTATTAATTAATGAACCCAATTTGACTATTTATGTGATTAATATCAAGTGGAGAACACCATCAAACTCAAGGTAAGAGATCCTCTCTATTTCACTTTTATTCAAGAATATCCTCTATGATATGAAATTTTATGTGTAATTAATAATGATGGGGTATGATTAATCACCACCGAATACATAACTAATGATGTATAAGTGATGAGAAACCCCTTTATCTCTCATTAATCCCTCTTATGTACACCCGATACCATGTCAATAATCTGTAAAGAATTATACCCAATTCTTCTTTACTATTTCTGGTTTCCTTATCATTCCTTTTTTAAAAATGCGGTTATATTATCTATTTATGTTAATATTTATAAATAAGTTTATTTGTAAAAAATTCATTTATTAATAACCTTCCATAATTCCCTTTTTGGGATATACATGGTTTTAAATGATTCTATTCTCAATACTTCCTGATAAGCAAATCCAGTTTAAGGGAACTTCCCGAATTCTTACCCGATTTTAAAGTGCAATCATTATTCTATTTGAAGCCATAATTGTCTTTATAAAATCAGTCATTTTTATTTTTAAAAACTTATGGGTTCTATTCTATATTTTTATAAAGTATGGTTCCCTTTTCAATTTTAACGGCTCTATAGTATTTTCCTTAAAACCTCTCAAAAATGATTTAATGCTAAAATTACTTAAATATTTTATTTCATGTTATCACTTCTACTTGACATCACTTCCCATGATACATGCCTATTTTTTCACTGAATGTCCTTATATAATTTAGTTCATTTTTTAATGTACTCTTTTATGATACGACCATTTGTTATGCTTTATGTCATGATAATGGTACCCAATCCTTTCCATGGGTAACCCTTATGTTTATATATGGTTGATTATATATGATTCATTATGTTGAAAAAATATTCATGTAATGTTAATATGGGTGCACCCAGATTGATCTCAAATGAATTGGGTAATGTTGAGTCTCATGAGACATTATGGGCGGCAGTCTTGGTGGTTAGCCTTGGCTTGTTCTACTATGTGCAATGGTCTTGGCTAGTAACCTTGGCTTGTTCTACTATGGTAAATAGTCTTGGAAGTTATCCTTGACTCATAAAAAATTCATGTTTGATGTTTTTTCCACATTACTATGACTAAATGTGTATTTGATTCCATGTTTATCTATTATGATTCCATATGTTACATTTCTTTATTTTCATCATCATGTCATGCCTTCTATCCCAGGTGATAATGCTTTGTTCTTATGGTTATTCCCTTATAAGGATTTTAGCTCATACCTTTGTTAATGATATCCAGGTTATCCTATTTAGATGTATGTGAACAATGGAATATAAGAGATCATTATTATGTTTAAATAAATGCTGTTTTTATAATGTTTTTCAATGTACCTAGTCTTTCAAGACACTAGACGTCGTGATCCTTGGCTTGAACTCTGATGTATAATTTTGCTTAAAATCATGTAATGTTAAATGTAAAATTCTAGGGTCGCTATAAATTTAGTATATATATATGGTATATAATTGATTTAATTCATAGTATATATATTGGATGATAAGGTTTTATGGTTATGATGTGGACATATGGTAAGGGCCAAGCAAGGTTGGCAGAAGACACAAGGTTGATTTCCTTAAATCTTAGGTTACACTATTTTGGTGTGGATATGATATGCAGTATTGTGTGGCAATGCTGTATGAGGTGATAATGATGGAGATGTGGTTATGGAGGTGATGTTTTATTTGGTTTTACAGATATATGGATATGTAAAGGATCAAATAACATGATGTATATCGTTGGGGCATGAGAGTGACCACATTAGTAGAGAATTGTAATGTCCTAGCCAAAGGGCCACTAAATTATGGCCTCATGTTGGTGAGGTAAATGAAATCATTCATGCCTCCCCATACACTATAGGATTTTTAATGGTAGTAGGGTCTAATGGAATATGTGGGGAGACTATAACCTCTTTACCAGAGTAATCCAACAGTAGAAATCAACACAAAAATCAACATAAAATAATAAGAAATACCAAAACACCGTATACACATTCTAAAATTGAGGAAGTACCAAATAACAAAAGAGGTAAAAATAAAATTAATGATAGTCTAAAGTGTTAAATGAATAAAAGAAAAATAAAATCCAAAAAATAGGCCTTTATTTCATTTCTATTCCCCCCATCCATACTTCATATGACTCCCATATCATCCATATAACATAGGGTTATTCTAACAAAGAAACCATGATGACCATTTTGGTATCCAACAATAATCTGAGTAGGGTGCGAGTATAACATATTATTCCACAACCAATGGTGTCTAAAAAGAAATCCTAATAATAGTATATGCAAATGTATAGTTGATAACAAGAAAACAATAAATAAAAAAGGATTCATTATTTAACAATATTTAAATTAACCCCATTTTTTCTCAGTACCAAGTGATACCCATACCCATCAAACCTTCAAAGGCCCATATCGATCATCAGAACCATATGTTTTAGGGGTCTCTTGTCAACATACAAGGAGTTCCATTCTAAGTACTCAAATATGTTTTTTTAATTACATGTATGACTATCCCCAATCACAACATGGAATTCCATGTCGATAACCATAGCATCAGGAGCATCAGTATATCCTTCGAAACTATGATGAATCAAGGCACTTGGAGCATCAGTCTATCCTAACTAAGGTATAGGAGCATCAATAAAACTTCAAAAAAATCATTAGTCACATTTCTGAAGGTTCATATCAGTGAATTATTTATCAATCCAAGACAACACATGTGAAAATTTTCATTTATCAAATTTCCATGGATCGTTACTTTCAATATGTTCGAAATTCCCATTGATTGCCTATTTCACCTTTCAAACACCATTACAACAATTCCACTTTAATGCATTTTAACCACATGCACAAGCCCCGTTAAGCATTTATAACATTTACCCATTTGCAAGACATAACTCATTTGACTTATTCAATTTAATCCAAACACCCATTTAATCCTTACTAACATGATAAAAAATATCCAATTGGTTTAATCCCATAAACCCATTAATTTGTAATGTAAAAAATAAATTTTCATGTTCATGTGAGTGTTAGACCCTATGGGGCCTGGTCCAATCTTCATTAATGGATCCTACAAGGTTTATGAGAAATACAAGACATCATTTTGACACCCAATTTATCATTTCCAACCATTAAATTAAAATGAAAATCCAATAGAAAAAATCACAACCACATACACATTAATAAACATAAATACTATAGGATATAACATGTAGAAAAAATCCCTCAATTATGTAGACAATTACTCACCCAAACATAACTCTTGATTTGAGACTAAAAAACCATCAAATACCAATATAATAATTTATTAATAAATTAATATTTTTGGGATTAAA
The DNA here is from genome assembly GCA_963277665.1 of Viscum album. Classification (NCBI taxonomy): domain Eukaryota; kingdom Viridiplantae; phylum Streptophyta; class Magnoliopsida; order Santalales; family Viscaceae; genus Viscum; species Viscum album. The sequence continues at coordinate 2,017,041,705 of OY728157.1, forward strand.
ATGGAGAGGAAACATTACACCATTATTATCCTATAATATAAAAGAATGTGGAGTGGTAGAATCACCTAGAGATTCAATTTTAAAAAATAGTGCTTAAAATAGCCACAAACCAAAAGAGAATAACCATTGGGAAGCTTAGGAAAAATGTGTTTAAACCCTAGGCTTCCATAGTAGGGAATGTACATGAAATCATGTATGAACTCTAAAATCCCAAAGTGTAAAAATGGAATAATTTCTCACTTTTAATTAGGAATATGGTTTGAACACATGGTTTTCTAAAATATTCATCTACAGTTTAGCAACCTTAGTCTATGTGGGGGTCTAGGAAAGATAGGTTTAAAAACCATGAAGCGTTCAATCTTCTTACTCTTTCCAAGGGGTCAGACCGCATGGTCACCTAGGCCATTGAGAATGGTTAGTACTAATAGTGCTCCAACTATAATTTTAGTACATAATGGCCTCTCTTACCCTTTTCTATGCATTTAACCATAATAAAATCCCAACAACTGTTATACACCTGGTAAAAATTGCATTTACCAATTTAATGGGAGTGAAATTTAAATATAAAGGATAATATGCCTCTTTGAATGGCCATGATCATACAACATCTCTACATTATTAAATTTCATCCTTGATTTTCACTCTCATGAATAACTAATACTAATTTGTAAAAATTTTAGGCCACAAGGACCACGTATCTAAATCTCCCTCCCATTTTCATCCTAAATGTGACCATGATACCACCTAACATGGACCAAATGCACAATCTTACATAGAAGAGTCTTCTCTCTAAGATCCACAATACAAACAAGATTCTCCTCAAAGGATGCACTTTTCTCAAGATCAACATCATCAAAATAAATCCAATGAGATGGTTTGGGGTGATACTGTCGAAGTTATGGAACATGAAAAACTCATACATAACACTATATCAATATAAAATATAGAATTGATACACCATTGGTCAGATCCTATCCATAATTTCAAATATCTCAACATATCATGGTGATGAATTGTCTCTTATATGAATAAAAAGGTGTCTCAATCCCGCTAACAATTGAAGGAACACGTGGTCACCCCATTAAATTCATGTGGTCAATGAAAAAAATAAGTGTATGAATTCTGTCTACTCTAGGATATATCCATGAACTTTTGAATCAAATAAACATGATCCAGTGTCTCATGGATGAGAATCAATCCCAAAAAATCTAATTCCCCTACTTACATACAATAAAAGTGTGATCTACATAGCCTAACATTGAGAACCTCATATAGTGGTATCTAAATAGTCACTCTATTACTCTTTTTATAGGTGAAATTTAAAGGTGATAAGTACTTCTCTCATGATCCACCATATTCCTGGACACATGAAATTATCATTTATTACAACACCAGGACAATATGTTCCTATTCATATATATCTATGGGTGAAAATATGTACTCAAAAATCACCTAAGTATCAAGTACCTTTTGTAAACCATAAAAAAATTATGAAGTAAAATAAGGGTCATGATATGAGAATATAGTATGTAGAACCCTATTAAAATTTATTATTTCCCAAACATAAAATTCACTCAACTGGTTGATGGTGAAAATATCATGAATTGGCATGAAGTGATCTAACTTTTTAAACTGATCCATAATTACCCATATATTATTATTCTTTTAAGGATTCGTTGGAAGACTTACTTAAAGATCCATGGTAACATCAAACCACTTCAATTATAGAATTTCAAATGACTGTAAAATTATATTACGACATTAAAACTTAGCCTTCACTTGCTTACAGGTGTAGCACCATGTTTTGAAACCTATAATATAATTTTCATTCCAATACACTAGTACTATCTATGAAGATCATTGTATATTTTGGTCAAACTATTTTGAAACACCCACTTTGACTCATTAAAATAATGTATCAGTTCTGGCAGTATACTTGTATCCACAAAAATATGATCATGAACATGAATAACCTAATCGTCATCAAGTTTCCAATCAGAAGGTGTAACCCAAAATTGAATACTATTTCTCAAATCCATAAAAATTATAAGTCTTTATACAACCTACTCTTAACATGATTTAAAAGAGAGGGATCCATATACACTGATATGAGTGTCCTCAATTAATTATTCTCATAGATAACTATGCAGATCTTAGAGAAAATACATCACCTTTCACCTAAAACTAGACTCTTAAACCACAAGTGTATGTGTCTTCTAACATAAAAAAATGTCAACACCTTTTCCCTTCCCTAGCATATAATCTAGCTCAAATTCAAATGAATGCATGTAATCATCCCATCTCTATTGATGAATATTCAAATAATGCTGGTAAAACAAGTATTTGAGACACTTATGATCACAAAAAACAATAAATTTCTCACCCATATGACAGTGAGACCAACACGATATGTTACAAACTACCATGGCCAACATTAGTTTAGGTATAGGATAGTTCTATTCAAGTGGCTTCAACTATAATGATATGTATAACATGAATTGATCTATTTACATCAAAATTACACCAAGTCCAATACTAGATGCATCAAAAAATAAGGAATAATCCATTATAGGCTTGGTTAAGATCACGATCAGTGCAGTGTTCATACATTTCATTAAATCTTTGAAATAATTATCACATGCCTCATATCACTCAAACATGACACCCTTCTTGTTCATGACCAAAATTGGTGGTTCCAAGTGAGAAAATTCATTGATGAACCTTCAATAATAACCCTCCAAACCCAAAATTATTTTTATTTCTTATTTTATAAGGATTATTCCAAGGAACCACTAATTGAAAATTATTTGGGTCTACTAACACACCTTCTTCTGAGATGGTTTTTCCCAAGAAATGTACCTTGACAATCCATAAATGACACTTAGATATCTTAGTACATAGATAATCCCCTATCAGTATTTTCAAGATAATGTTAAGATGTTGGGAATGATCATCATGAATTTGGGATTTCACCAAGATATCATTCAACCAAAAAATATGAACTGATCTAGTTACATGTGAATATATAGTTTATCAAAACAAAAAAAAGTTAGGATAATTTGTCAACCCGAATGACATTACAACGAAATCATATAAACCATACATATTTCTAAAGTAGTCCAAAATATATTCATAAGGTAACTTCCTTAGCTTATGATAACCTAATTTGAAATCAATCTTGGAAAACATGTTAGTTCCCCTCATCAGGTCAAAGAGATAATCAATTCCAAGAAATGGATATCAATTATTAACCATCATCACATTCAGCCTTTTGAAATCAACCATGAATAATAAATTTCCATCGACATTCATAGAAATAAAAATTGGAGATTCCCAAGGATACATACTCAGAAAGATAAACCCTTTATCCCTAAGCTCATCCAACTGAGTTTTAAGCTCTTAAATATCTGATGGATCCATTCTAAATAGAACAATGTAAACTAGATTTTCTCTTGGAACTAACTCTGTCATTAAATATACCTCCTACTTTAGTGGAACCTAAACAAAAATAATTTAGAGAGACATCTTAAAACTAATCCACTATTAGAGGAAATATATCATAATATACTCCATCATAATAAAGAAAAATAATTTCAACATGGGTTGCGAGCTCACCAAATTGTAGAAGAACTGATAATACATGTCTTGCAAAGATACCCTATTCCCCAAGGTGAACATAAGTTTCACACTCAAGAGACATGAAACTCACCCTCCTATTTTAGTAATAAATATATAACTCGTATATATACTAGTATTCCATTCTTAGTATCTATTAAATCCTTGTCATCTCAAGCTTCTACAAGTCCCAAAGGATATAACAACCACCAAAATTGATGGAACACTCATTAAATTTATGGATATCCTCCAATCATAGCCCAATTAATTGTTGATTAAAATTTACCTAAATATATACTCCACTTGGTGACCCGAACCATTCACAAACCAAAAAAATATTTAATAGTGAGAAGATCTTATATCAAATAATGCACTTTCAAGCATGAAGGTGATAAGAATAATACCTTGAACAATTGAAGACCTGGCATCTCCACTAATCGAAAAAGGTTGCACTACCCATCGTTGTCATGGTCCTCTACCCTATGCTCTTATATGAGTCACTTGGGTTGAACATCCCTATTTATATAAACTATATAGTCCTAAAGTACAACATAAACCACCTCATTAAGTATGGTTAATAGATATCCATATTTAAGGCTGATATGGGGGTAGCAGACCCCTACTAATACTATGAATTTGTCTAGGTCCCCCATAATTTACTGTCTATTGTGGGTTCCTATAGAACATTTTATGTTACCCATCCCCTCATAATAATGAAATTTCACTAGTGGTAATGGAAAATGACCCTGTATATGACTTGGAACGCTACACTTATATCATAGGACCCAATCACTACCCTATGAGATTGATACTCTCCTCTGGAAACATTGTCCCCCTTTTACTTGGTGTAAGATCTAATAATTTAACTTCCTACTATTGAAATACATACTACTATAATCAACAACTAAAAATATTTTACCACCACAAGAAGCCTCCTTTAGGTTCCCCTATAAAAAATGAGAGTCTGATCCACCACCAGAGCATAGTACATCAAACAAAATATGTTTACATAGGACTTAATATCATATCTAAGTCCATCCTTAAACTATTTTGATAAAACAACCTTATATCATTTCTGTGGAAGAGAAAAAAATATGTCCTTTAAAGTGGTCAAGATAATACATCACCATCATACTTCCCCGTGTGAAACACATAAAATCTTTAGGTCTCCTTCGCCTCAAGTTCTTATGAGAAAAGTTATCTAGGAACCTCTCTTTAATGTTCTTCCTATCCATTCCATCCACATTACCATCCCAAGAATGAACACCCCTCTTGAGATTCAATGTTCCCCATATCATATAATCTACCAAATTTACTCACTTCTTAGGATGAGGATCTAAGTAATCATGTATCTTCTAGACGGATTCAATCCAGAAATCAGATTCCTAAGGTCCACTGTTTTCTGAAAATCTAAGATGGTGATGTATTAAGAACACTCTAATTAGATAAAAAATAATCATCGTTACCCTACATGGGTATCTCTCTTAAACTATATAAATGAATAATGGTTTTCATGGAACTGATCTTCTCCTATTACCTGAAATCAATGGGGGTTATTTTTCCACTATTAAAGGATCATTCATAGATATGTCCTCTATTTTCCCAGCCAGAGAACATCATCGTGGTGGAATATCTCTACAATTAAAAACACAGATATCAAAAGACATAACATATATTTCTCATAGTTTACAAAAAAGGTGGCTCATTAGTATCCACAAACAACCTAGTCCATATAAACTATCCAACAGATATAATGACATCTCTCTCACTACCCTCACAATCCCTATCATATGCCATGGATTAATATAGGTTAATTATCTTACATAATCACAAGCTTAATTTTAGATAACGTTTTAACCATTTCAACATAGTACTTCAAAATTAAAACCCATTATAGTATTTATTAGGCATTATTTTTATCTTAAAACAACTTTAAAACATTTCAAATTCCAACAACCTAACCATAACCTGTCATTACATGATTTCCTAATATGATTAATGAAAGATAATTCCTGATAACATAAAATTATTCTTTTATATATAAACCTTGTTCCATGATGGTCCATGAATAAAACATTAAAAAAACAACATTACACCAAATGTGTATCACCCAAGGTGAAATAACATTAAATTATAATAAGTGCTCATCAAATACAGTAGTACCACCCTGGATACTTCCATTTTTTCCTGTACATGGTTTAGCTACTCCCATAAAGGACCTCATTTCAAATGCTTAACACACCGTAACCTCTTACCTACCATTATCAAATAGTAAAACAATAAAAAATGATTTGATACCACTATTTAATGTCTCAATCTAGGTTCCACTAAACCATTTACTCAAGATGGTGTGGTACATGACCACAAGAGAATCTCTCCATACACTAGGTGATTTTTACTTGTAGGGAGGTTCTAATAGAGCATATGAGAAGACTATTCCCTCTTTAACAGTGTAATCCAAAAATAGAAATCATAAAAAAAATTAATATAAAATAATAATAAATACTAAAACATCTCATACACATTCCAAAACTAAGGAAGTACCAAAAAATCCAAGTTGTAAAAATATCATGCATGATAGTAAAATGTTACAAAAGAAAACAAAAATAATACATGAAATAAAATCCAAAAAATCAGTCATAATTTCATGTCTATAACCGTCATCCTTGCTCCATCCCGACTCCCATATCATCCATCTAATATAGTTCCCTTTCCCTTATCTGGACTTGAAACCATGAAGCTAACATGGGCACCCAATAACTGCATGAGGAATGCGTGAGTACAAAAAAGGCTCACCAATTATTTCTATAATAATATATAGTCTAATAAAACTGTATGTAGATTTACAGAAGAAAATATACAATTAGAAGATAAACCATGATGCATTATTTGAAAATATTTAAACTAACCACATTTATTCTCAGTTGCATGTGATACCCATACCCATCAAACCTATTTTGGCCCATATTGATCATTTGATCAATATTTCAATGGGGTCTTATGTCACTATAAAACAATTTATAATTCAATTATTCAAATTGTGATTCGTAACACCATGTCCTATAATCCCATACCATAATATAGAACACTATCTACATAAATTTAGATTTGAGAGCATCATTCCATTATCTAAAAGTATGATGTATCGAAGAACTAAGAGCATCAATCTAGCATAAACAAGGGAGAGGATCATTATTCCGACATCCCAACCGACCATTTTCATATTTCCAAATGACAACATCACTGACATATTTATAAAAAAAAGACAACATATGTGCACATTTTTGTTTACCACATTTCCATGTAAAATTACATTCAATATGTTCTAAATTTATATAGAAATATAATTTAACCATTTAAACAAAATTATAACCATTTTCACCCCTTTCAAAACATTTAACCTCATATAATTTCCTCTTTAACAATTTTTCACACTTACCCATTTTCATGACATAATTCACTTGACTGATTCAATTTAATCCAAAACACATTTATTCCAACATATCATGATAAACATATTTCCAAATGGTTTAATCACATATACACTTCTATTAATCATCTACTAACTCAATTTCCTTTTTTGAGGGTTTGTAACACCCCATTAGTGGCCTTATGATAGATCTACACTTCATCAATAGATCCAATGTAGTTTATGAAAGGAATAACACAAAATTTATATAACCAATTTATCATTTCTTACCAAGGAATAAAATTCACAACATAGCAACAAAAAATAACAACTACATTAACATTAATAGAAATAAACAATATGAGATATAACATGTATGACACCAACCTCATGTTCATAGACATGTACTCCCCCAAACATAACACATCATTAAAGACCAAACAACCTTCAATATCCATTATAATAATTTTTTTTGACAAATAAAGTTTTAGGGATTCAGAATGATGGATAAAATTCCAACATGATTCTTCTAGAAAATAAAATAAAGAGGATCGGTAGAGTCTCATAGAGATTCTATTTTCAACTAATGGAACTTTAAATGACCAAATACCAATTGCAAATAACCCTTAATAAGATTAAGAGAAAATGGATTTATATCTATTATATTGGAGGAGGAAATGAGGAATAAATCATATAATAACTATTAATACATGAGGTGAAAAACCATAAAATACCACACTTTTAATGAGGCACATGGTTTGTCCACATGTTTGACCAAACCGTGCATCAACTATGAAACACCCTCTTTCCAAGTAGTGGTCTAGGCCACATAGTTTGAAAAACCATTAAGTGGTTGTGTACTATCCTAAGTCCAAGGGAGTTATTATACATGGTTTCTTTTTCTATAGTGTTTGTTTATTACTAATCATGCTCCAACCCATCACCCAATATGTAATGGCCTATTTTCAAAATTTTCCATGCCCAAACCCCTAGAAAACATGAAAAAACTATTATAATCTTTGGAATAATTCCATTAACCTATTTTAATGGAGTGATATCATAATTATAATGAGAATTTAATTCCTAAAAAAATTAGGAATCTTACAACCTCCTAATCTTATAACAACTCTTCCTCGAGCTACACTCCCAAGCATCACTAAGCTTCCATTGTATAGAGATCTGACAATATGACCCACAAATCTTCTTTCTATCCCATGTTTCTTCTTGAATGTAACCATGATTCCACAAAAATTTAACCAACGGAATATACTTAACCCGATTGGCCTTTTCACTATGATCCACAATAAAAATAGGATTCTTTGCACATGTCACATTGACCTCGATCACAACATCATCAATATCAATCACATGAGATAGGTTGGGGTGATATTTTCAAATTAATGACACATAAAAAATCATACATATAAATATACCACTATATAAGATCCAATTGATATTCCATTGGTATAATGCTATATATGATTTTAAATGGACAACATATCTGGGTTAACATTTCCCTATCTCCGAATCTGACATAGACTCAATCTCGATGACACCCGAAGGAACACACAGTCACCCACCATAAACTCAAGAGTTTGATGACGTCAATCAAGTTATGAATTACATCTACTCTAGGCCATATAAATGTATTTCCAAAATAATATAATATTATATGATGTATCTTACATGATACTTGGTCCCAAAAAATCGTATTTTATTACTTTCATACGACAAAAGGGATATATATCCGTCTTACCATAGAGAACCTAATTTATGCTAGTTGAGTAGTTACCAAATAGCTATTGTTATAAGTGAACCTGAAAAGTGTTAAGGTCTTACCCCATGATAATCCAATATCTTATACACATTCCATTAACATGTACTCTAATACCCAGATAGTACATTCTGATTTCCTATTTTTTTCTGTGTGAAAGGATCCACATAGAAGAACCTGAGTATCAAGAGCCTTATACAACCACTACAAGAATAATAATGTAGAAAGAGGGTCATAGTATGAGACTATAGTCTATGGAACCCCATGAAAATATAATATTTCCTAAATACACACATCACCAAAATTGTCTATGGTGAAAGTGTATATAATAGGAATAAAGTGAGCTAACTTTTCCAACCGATCCACAATAACCGAAATCATATCATTCTACAGAGGCATCCTCAAAATACATACAAAAAATAGATCGTAACATCATCCAACATTCAATATGGATTTGGAAACAACTATAAAAGTCCATAAGTTCGTTGATTCTCAGCCTTCACCTACTTACATGTGTGGCATCATGTTACGAAACATATAATATTATTTATCATTCTTGGATAGTAATATTATCTACAAAAATAACAATACGTTTTTTCCAAACTAGGGTGAATCTCCCACATTGAGGCATGAAAATCAAACATCATATATTCCTGAAAGAAAGTAGGCACAACAAAATGAACCTCAATGTGAATAATTTCATACACATCAATAGTCTATTCTAAGATTGGATCCCTATCTTCATGATTATCTCTCAAATATTTACATTCAGAGTCCTCATACCACCTCCCCTTAACACAGTTCAAAAGAGAGGGATCAGTAGAGAATTACAAGAATGAAATCAATTAAATCTACTTCAAGGCACCTATATGATTTATAGAAAACAAATCTATTACCCCCACTAGAAACTAGAGTCCTGAACTACCTTAATCTATGTATTCTTACACAATTCACTTACCACACCATTTACCTTACCTTGTATATAATATAGCTCAAATTATGAAGATTTCATATACTTAATTCATCTCTACTTCAAAATATTCATATCATACTAGGAAAATATGTATTTGAGGATCTTATGATCATTAACAACCATAAATTTCATACTAAAAAGATAGCTCCGCCAATAATTTTAGGCATAAACCGCTATTGATAACTCCAGATCATGTGTAGGATTATTCAATTCATGTTACCTCAACTATCATGATCCTTAACCACAAATTAATCTACATTCATCAACACTTCTCCATGTCCAATACCTTATAAATCACAAAACAAGGTATATTCATTACCCAAATCGGGTAAGATCTAGATTAATGAAATGGTCAAATGTTTCTTCTACTCTTGGAATGAGTAATCACATGCCTCAGACCACTCAAATATAAAGCCCTTCTTGTCCAAGACCAAAATTGGTACTTCTAAGCAAGAAAAGTCTTTGATGAACCTTTGAAAATCACCCACCAAACCCAAAAATAATCAGATATCAAAAATATTTTTAGGCTAATACCAAGAAAACACTACTTGAACCTTATTTGGGTCTACTAACTAATCTTACTCCATGATGGGTTTTCCTAGAAAATTTACCTTATAGATCCATAAATGAAACATAAATAGCATGGCATATAGTCGATGTTATCTCAATGTACTCATAATGATGTTAATTGATTGTTAATGATCATCATGAGTAAGAGAGTACACCAAGATGTAATCTACAAAAAGAAATATGAATTGATCTAATTATAGTTAAAAAATTTGGTTCATAAAATCCCAAACAGAGAAGGTGCATTTTTAAACCCGAATGGAATTACAAAGAACTCGTATAAACCATACATGCTTCAAAAAATAGTACTTTATATAGCAGAAGGTGTCACCCTCAACTGATGATAACCTAATATCTAATAAATCATGGATAACATGCTATCACCCACCTTATAGTCAAATAGATCATCAATTTGTGGATTCAGATATCAGTTTTTTACATTCATCAAATTCAACCCATGGTAATCAACCCGTTAGTGTGATGTTCTATCCATCTTCTTGGAAAAAAGTTATAGATTCCCTAGGTTACGTACTTGGATGGATAAACTGATTATATTAATACTTTTACAAATATTTTTTAATATTTTATAGGGCCATTCTATATGAAATAATAAAAAATTCCCCTTCTCCAAGCACTAACTCAATCATGAACTCAACCCCCTTCTCACGTGGAAAGCCCAAAAAAGTCATTATGTAAAACGTCCTAAAATAGATCCACTATTTTAGGAAATATGTCACACTCTACTCCCTAATAAGAAAGTAAATTACTTGTAACATGGTATGTGATCTCAGCCAATTGTGGAAGAACTATCCTTTGACGGCCTATCGAGTTATACCATTCCCCATAGTGAACATAAGTGTCACCCTCGAGAGATGTGAAACACACCCACCTATGATAATAATCAATATGTTATTGGTACATAACCAACTAGTACATTCATATTATCAGGTAAAAACCTACAATATTTAGAATGTACAATCCCCATAGGAGATAATACTCACCAACCTTGAAGGAACACACCATAAATTGATGGATACCTTCAAAACGTATCCCCAATAGAATTTTGATTGGAATTAACAAAAACATATTATCCACTAGTAGAGAAAAACCATTCAAAAAAACATAAGAAGTGTTAAAAAGACCTTATACAAAATTAATCACTATCATGAGTGGAATCTATAAGAATCAAACATCAAAAAGTTGACAACCCAATCTCTTCAAAAACTGAAGTCGGACGGATAGAATGTGACAATCTTGTTCATCTACCTTATGCTCATATCTATGTACCATGGGTTTTAATGACATTATAATATGTAGTATCCTTTCATAAAGTACCAAATTCACCACTCCATCCAGTAGGAGTAGTAGAACTCAATATTCTAGGCTCATACGGGGTATCATACACCATTCTTATACTATGAATCGGTCTACGTCCCCCATCACTGCGTGTCTATCATGGGTTCATAAAAATAATCTTTATGTGACCCATACTATCTTAATATTGTTATTTTACTAGTTTTCATTGATACTGACAATGCATGTGTGCTGATATACCACACTGATAACATAACACCCAATTACTGCCTTATGAGACTGTTTCTCTCCCTTGGCTACTATGTCCGCCAATGACCTGGTTGAAGTTATCATTATGAATATTACTACCATTTAAATATATGAAACTTGATTTCCCAAAAGAATTTGTCTTACCACTAATAGAAGTCTCATTTATTCTCTCCTTAGAAATTAGATCCCAATCCAACACCTCAGCAAACCTCTTAAAATGAAAGATCATTACTTAGGGATTGATCTAAAATCAATGTCCATATTCAAAAAATCTTATCACACTTACCTAATATTCTATCAATGTCTATGAAAAACACTGTAGGACATTAAGGAGTTCATTTTCACCCATCACCATAATACATTCCTATGTCATAGTTAAATTCTCTTTAACTCCCCTTTACCTTAGGGTCTCAGTGTAAAATTTCCCTTGGGATTTTTCTTAGAAGTTATATCAGTCGATTACATTTAATTTATTATACAGATATTGAATAAACTTCCATCACTTTAGTAGTATTGATATTATATATGATTTGAACATGACTCTATAATCGAGAGGAGTGTCAAATTTATCCCGAACCATTTGAAAGATCTAAATCCAAACCATCATTTCCTTAGGTCCATGCTCTCTAGAAAAGTTTATAGGGTGTAGCAATTAGAACTCTCTCATCTAATAAAACATACCCGACATTACCCATATTGGGTATATATATAAAAATTCATAAAATAACCAAGGTTCTCAAGGGACAGATATTCCCCCTATTAATTGGAACCAACGAGGGTTCTCATCCCACTACTGGAAGAGCATTCCCAGTGACATCCCCTAGTTTCACAACCAATAAATATCTTCTTGGTGGAATCTATCTACAATTAAAAAAACACATCTCAAAACACATAACAAATAGTTCTCATAGTTTACAAAAAATGGAGATCATTAGAAGGCAAAAACAACCCACTTCACATACACCATCCCAATAGATATACTCACATCTCTATCACTACCCTTTCTATCCATGTCATTGGTCATGGATAACTTAGGGTTAATCGACATTAATAATTACAATCCTATTTTGAGACATCATTTTAACCATTTCAACTTATCACTTCATAATTAAAATTATCTAAACTATTTATTAGGTGCTAGTTTTCTTAAAAAACAATTAAAAATCATTTTAATTTCTCACAGCCTAACCATATCATGTCCTTCCATGAGTTCCTAATATTATGTATGACACATAAATCCATATTACATAAAATGATGTATGCATAAAAAACCGTGTAACTTCTTGGTCCATGAAAAAATTTCAGAAAATAATAACATCACACAACATGTGTATCACCTAAGGTGAAATAACATTCAACTTTAACAAGTGAACATAAAGATAAACAATACCATCATAGGTACTTGGGTTTTCCACCGCACATTGGTATAACTACTCCCATGGATGAACTCATTACCAAGGCCTGAAACACCATAACCTCCTTCCTAAAATTCCTAAATAGTATAATAATAGAAAATAAAATGATATGATACCACCTTTTAATGTCACGGAATGGGTGCCACTAAACCAGTTCTCTAAGCCACTGTGGTATATAACCTAAACTGTGCCTCCCTATATTCGAGAGGCTTACAACTTAGAGCGAGGGACTAATAAAACATGTGGAGGGATAATACCCTCTTTTATAGAGTAAAAAAACAGTAGAAATCAAGATAAAAAATCAAGACACAATAATATGATATAATCAAAAATCACATACACATTCCCAAACTAAAGATGTACCAACTAACCAAATTAGTAAACATGTCATGTCATGATAGAATAAAGTGAAAAAATAAAACCAAAATAGGACACTAATGTCAATATAAAAAATGGGTCCTGATATCATATCTGGTCGCCTCATTTATGCATTATTCCTACCCTCATATCATCCACATAACATAAGACCCCTACCCTTATCATGTGCTACAATCATAATGTCTCCTCAGGTACCCAATAAGGGCCTATGAAGGGTGTGAGTAAAGCTCAGCAGGACACCAAAAATGGTGTATAAAATAATATCTAGTCTAATTACATTGTAAGTAGTTTAACATTAGACAATAGAAAAAATAGATAAAAAAGGTTTCATTATTTAAGAATATTTTAAAAAAAACATTTTTTCTCAGTTACAAGTGATACCCATACCCCTGAAGATTATTTGGCCTATACAAATCATCTACACCATATGTCATAGGGGTATCATGACAACATAAAAGAAGAATCAGTTTAAGTATTCATACTTGGATTTATAATTCCTTGTCTGACCATCATCAACCATAACATGGAATGCCATGCTCATACCATTTGGTGTTAGAAGCATCAGTCCATCCTGTGAAACTATGATGCCTAAGGGTTCAAAGAGCATCAACCAAAACCACCCAATGGATATGATCATCAGTCCAAAATTCCAGCAAACTATTATTTAAATTTCCAAAGGTGAGTATCAGTGACCAATTTATCAAACCAAAAAAATATGAAAATTTTCATTTATCATATTTCCATGGTTCATTACAATCAACGTGTTATAAATTTAAATATCTATCCTATTTCAATATTTAAGAACCATTATAACCATTTCACCCCTTTCAATACATTTAACCACAAAGATATCCCTCTTTAAAAATTTATCACATTTACCCATTTAAAATCCATAAATCATTTGGAATATTCAAGTTAATCCAAACACCACATTAATCTATACTAAAATTATAAACACAATTACAATTGTTTTAATATCCTAAAACCATCAATTAATCAGGTAAAAATTCAATTACCATGTGTAAGTGAGTGGAACACCCCATGGGTGGACATTTTCTTGATTTACTCTTCATCAATGGATTTATTATGGTCCATGAAAGGCCATACATAACATTTATACACCCATGTTATCATTTGGTACCATGGAATTAAATGTGTATCCCAAAGAAACCATATCATAATCACGTACATATGAATAAACATCAAGAGTATGAGATATGACTTATAAAACACCTACCTCAAGTTCATAGAAAAGTACTCACCCAAAGACGAGAATTGATTCAAGAAAAAAATCCCTTAGTCACAAAAAAAATATTCTATAAAAACAAGGGTTAAAGGATTTATAAGGTGATAAAACATTATTCCATGATTATCCCAGAAAATAAAATTCTAATGATAGGTAGACACTCTCAGAGCTTCAATTCCTAACAATATATGTTTGAAATGAAAAAAATTATCAAAGTAGAATCACCATTGGGATGCTTAGAAGAAAGGGGGCCAAATAATAGGATGTTGGAGGAGGAAATGGGTATGAAATTAATACATAACACTTAAATAATGGGGGGGGGGACATGGTAAGCTCAACACTTTTAATGTGGTGCACGGTATAACCACATGGTTGTCCAGAACAGGTGCCAATCATGTAGAACCCTTTATCCATATGTGGGTCCAAGCCACACAGTTTTGCTAGGCCACCCGCCTGATATGATAAACCTTGTTGTAGTTTTTTTCCAACCTCTATCTAATGGGGTCATGATGAACGGTCTCCTGATACGTGGATCATAGTTAGTACTTACTATGAAACAACCATTATCCCAGTACAGAATGGCCTCTTTCTCCATTTTCCATGCTCTAAACTCCTAGAACAAACCTAATAAATATTATTCTGTTGATATTCATTCCCTTAATGAATTTCAAGGGAGTAAAATCCCAATATAAATAAGTAAAATTCTCTTATAATGGGTAGGATCTTATATGAAGTGGTTTCATGGTACCTTAAGGATATATATATATATATATATATATATATATATATATTTCATATCATGTTTATAAAAATTATATGTATATTTGGTGAGTGATTATTGGTGAGTTTATGGGGTAGTTTTAAAGTTATAGATAATGAGTTGGTTATTATTATTATTCATTGGGGAATTAGTATGATTCTTACACATTTTACTGATAGTTTTTAGGGTTGATCCTACTGAGTATACATATATAGAGACACCTATATATATCTACCCTTTTCATATTTTTAGGAGGGATTTTTAGATCAGTTTGGAAATCTATAGCACATAGAGTTCATAGAAGGTGTTTATGGGTTTCTTCAATAAGAGTTTCTTTTGATATTTTGGATTTTATTTTTATCCAAGAAATTAAATTAATTATTTGATATTAATTTATTTTATATGGAATTTATTTGTGGGTTTACATATATTCTTGGAATAATAAACTAAATTCTTCCTGTGTGTGTGACTTTATATCCTTGGTGCATGTCTCCAACCTGTTCCCCATCAGATGAGGGATTATGGGGTCACTATCATATTCACTGCCAACCTAGGAGGAGTATTAGTTTACTTAGTCAATGATTAATAAAACAAAGAACCCATGATATACCACCAACAATGATATAAATACATTGGGGAGTACAAAATATTTGACTTCACATCATCAGATAAGTTTAATATCAACAGATGTGAACTATCAAAATATGGGCCTAAAACATGTAGGGTTGGAAAAAATATTTAACGAGTCATTCACAGTAGTTTGATAGTTATGGAATGAAACAAGAAGGGTAGAACAATAAAATAAGGTAAAATATATATTTCATGTAACAACATGAGGCCCACACTCCCATATTCGGTGCTAAAAATACAAACTTTACATTTATAAATTTGATAAAAATAAATATGAATGAGTTTTTTATATACAAAACTTACAATTTCAAAATAAATATTTGGATCAATTATATACAAAAGGAAATTTCAGTTTTAGAGTTTTAGTGAATTATAAAAAACTATTAACAACCTAGGATCTTAAATAACTAGTTCATAAAGGACAACACCATCCCCCACTAGACCTATATTTTCCTATTCCGTGTTTAGTCCTCAATGTATCCCATAAAATTAATTTCATTCAAAACCTTTATAAACATAAATAATTTAGATCTAATATTCATAACCTAGGGAAGAGGAAACATAATAAGGGGTTAGCTCAGAAGTAAAATAAGGGTATTCATTAGAGATATCAATGATAATATAATAATAACATAAATATGGTATGAGAACATGAGATTTAAATTTGAAAATCATTCCATGCATATCATAGATCATAATCTTGAGTATTGAAACAAAGAATGATTATTTATAAGAAATTAAACATAAAGGAATACAATAACATGATACAAGAGAGCATACAATTAGCATAAGTCATAGAATTATTCCATACACATAAGTAAAGAAAACAATATGTCAAGGAAAGACACCAAGAAATTAATAATATGGTAGTCTTTACATGAAAACCTATGTACCTTCTTCAGTCTTTGGATAACCTTTTGTGTACCCTTTTTGGGGCCAAAGAAACCACCCATGTAACCTGAAAGCTCATAGAACATTAATCATTACACAATGAATTGGAGATAGATATTGGTCCCACCAGTCACATAATGAAAATAATACATATGTATGACATAATATTATACAACATTCATCATATCAGAGCTAATGAAATTAAATGAGTTTCATCGACATCATTCCATCATAAACATAAACCATCTAAAAAAATTTATGGATGGTTACTCAGATCATATCCCCAGTAAATATTTATTAAAATCAAAGTTTGTTGCAAAATATTAATTGAATAATCATAAATGATCACTAAAAACATTCTTAATGAAAACACCCTTTCTATTTTTGTAAACAAAAATTATTTTAAAATTTTTTCATGTACAAAGGAAAATATTTATTTCAATATAAATTTTTAAACTCATAAATGATGCTTCAAATAAAAAATTATTCATGACACTGGGGAAAAAGATTTATTCTATATAATTTAAAAATACCTCGTCTATAATCTTTATTCCATATAATTTAAAAATTCCTCTTCCATAATTTTTATAGAAAAGTTAGAAGTACCTCTTTTGTAAAATGAAAAATAGATCCCTTTCAAACCAGTTTATAATAAGTCAAAAAGGGTAAAAATGACATTAAAAATTGTATGAAAATATTAAAAACCTTTTTGAAAACTTTTGTATAAAACATGGACCTGTACATGGAATATTAGTATTCCCTAATGGATACACAGACATAAACAATCTTGAATATTAAAGGGATTATGAAATAAACCCTTACCACTTGGTAACCATTTCATTGTAATAACTATTTATGAAAGAATGTTATATGGATATGTATATCCCTTAACATTCATGATAATAATGATAAATGACATTCATGGATAGTATACATGCCACAAAAAAGAAACAAACAGTGTATATGGCATGTGTCCCATAAAAATAAAATTGAGATGAAAATTCCTTACCTTGAGTCTGCATCATCATGTACAATATTTTTATTCCTAGATAAAACAATTATGTAAATTTTACACTCATTTAAGAATTTTTTTAATTTAATTGTTTCTTTATTTTCTTTAACCCAATTTTATATAAAATTTCTTAATCAATTAAATTCATGTCACTCATTTTGATGATATTCAGCTCATATGTAAGAAATGAATTTAGAAAATGGTCAAAGAAGTCATTATTATATCATGTACAGAATAATAAAAATTATAAAATTATAATTTTTATACATCAATTATAATTTATAACCAATACTTAATTAATTTTATAAAAAATGAACTATATTTCAATAATAGAGATGATATATTGTACATACGCATGAGTTATGATTCCACTTTCTAGTGATCATTATGAACAGAAGGTAATTATTATTTTATCATTCCATAATGTTCATACTATCATAAATATCTGAATAATTTTTTAAATATTCTTATATATATATATATAACGTCCATGTGATGTGGTGATTAAAAACAAATCACATCGCTTGGGGAGGTGGCAGTCGACATGTACACATGAACGACATTATAATCTTTCAGTCCACAGAATATTAAGAAGGTAAAAAAATACTATCTTTTAATAATTATAATTATGTCATGAATATCACATATAAACATTAATAAAATCATTATAACCAATTTTGTGAGAAAGTGGTGGAAAACAAATTAGATCAGTTTGTGAGAAGGTAGTCATCTGTGCAAAAAAACAATAAATTCCTTTCCCATTATATGGGTGTTGAAGATGGATATAAAAACATATCAATATATGGAGGATTAGGGTGTTATTATTTTATCATGTTTGAAGAATATATTAAGTGTGTGGAAGAAGAAATAAAACATAATCTCTTGATTAAAAATTGTACCTCTTCTTCGAACAACCATAGATTCTTAACACCTTAACACCACTATGGTATGTGTTCTACCAAAAAAAAGACCACTAAAATAATAGGAGTGATTAAATTAAGTTATATTTGAGGGTATTTTTTTTGTCAAAATGGATTTTTAATTGAGAAGGAATGAGAATAAGAGGTGCACCTTTATAAGAGAGTGGTGGGGTGCTCTTGAAATTTATTTAACTATTAAAATAATTAATATTAATTTTAAAATAGCTCCAAAAAAATTTATTTCAAATATAAGAAGATTATGGGTATAAATAATACCATACAATAAAAATTAGTGATGTTGTTACCATGTTTTTATCCTTATCTTTTGGTTTTAACCCCTCATTAATCCTTTTTAGACTTACTGTGATGACAAGGTTTTTTATATTTGAGGGTCATGATAATTACTATAATAATTAAAATAACAAAAAATATACTGTAATTTATATTATAATCAAAATCCTAATAAGTTCAATGAATACATTTATTTTGGAATTGTATATCATTTAAAAAATTCTAATTTTTATAAAATATCAATAATGCCAATTCTGAGAACTATTCATTGCTTTGACTTTAATAATATAAAGATAACACTTAGAATTGGAAAATATTATTTTAAAATATACCCAAAATGTTATGGTAATTTAAAAAATCGTGGATCACATTAATTATCTCAAATTAGAAATCTTGTAACTCTTTTTTGATCATTTATTTTATTTTTTCATTATTTAGGTAATTACTACATTGGTGTTGTGCAAGAAGTTATGGTAATTATTTCTTAACACAAAATTTTAGATAAATAACCATGATGAAGATAAACCATATATATTTAAAAATAATATTTATAGTCCAAAACACCCTTTGGTTAACCCCATTTTCAATATATTATAGTTATTAAAAACAAGTGTGTGACGTGTTTGACTTCTCTTGAAATAAAATATAATAAACACAGTAATATCATCTAAAGAGACATAAAATGATATATAACCAAATATTGGATGATTGTGGATGGAATTTAATCACATTGTTAAGTTAATTCAGGTGTGAGGGTCATATTTTAATCAATATTATTTTGTTTTTAACATTAATTACCCAATTTATCCTTTACCATTGTAACAAAATTAATAAGGTAACTATTCATATTGACCAGAAATTAAAAAAAACCATTTATTAAATTTGAAACCATTGATTCCAAATATATAATTAATTTTGAAAAAAATTAAAAACAAATAATTACTAGCCATTAATTAAATATTAAATTAAAAAAACATTGCGAAAAACTATTTTTCAGAAAAATGGCCATTTTAAATATAAAATGTTTTTATTCAAAAATAAAGTATAAAATCCAATTTAAAAACCATAATTTAATTTTATTAAAAAAACTCATTAAATTTTATTAAAAACTATTAAATATAATCTTACTTTTTAGATACCTTAAAATAAAAAAAATTCAATAAAAATCAATATTTTCTATATTAATTGAAAACTAAATATATTTAAAATTTTTTAAAACATTCACCATTGGATAATTTTTACATGATCATTTAAAAAATTAAATTAATTTTTTAAAATATATTTTGATAAATTTCTATAATTTCATTATAATATTCACTCATAAAAAGAAATAAAACCATTTTTGAAAAAAAATGTTTTTGAAGAATAAAATAACATAACTAATAATATAGTGATTATTTTCATGGGATTTATTAATAAATTTAAGTCGAGTATAAAATTTATTTTTATTTCATAAATTTGATAATCATATTCAAGCCTTAAAATTTAATATCTAGGTTATATTGATCACATTTAAATAATTATATTTCATTTTTCATTTTAGCTCAATGAAATGTAACTTGTATGGCATCAAACATAGTATTATTATTTAACATGTTGGGATATTATAGTATTCCACCATTAATAAAATATTTCCTAACAATTTGTACATGTTTTCAATAACTAGATGTTTTCATTTTCAAATTACCATTATTTAAATCCCACATCATAAAAAAATCTAGTAAAACTTCTACTTGAAATGAGAGAAAGGGATGTACGAATGTCCTTTGGAATAACACATACTTGGTTTATGTGAAGAAATAAATTATTGGAAAGTGAAAAGGTGGATATGGAATAAAAAAATAACTTCTAAGGGATGATAGAGAGGGATATTGAATATGGTCATGAGAATATTAACATTCATAATACTATAAATCTAAAATGGGTTGAAAGAACATTGATTTATCTATAAAAAAGTAAAGAGATAAAATTTTTTTGTCGTGAAAATTTTTATATAGTTGATTATATATATTTATTCATAGATTAAAAACATATGTAAATATAGTAAATTAAAAAGACTAATTTCAACCTTTAATCAATTTCCACCATAATATCATCTTTTACTCCAAAAAATGAGTATTCAAGATCATTTTTTTTGAATGAATCGCTAAAATAAAATTATTATAGATAAAATATTTACAGAAAATTAAAATAATCTATTCATCCTATCTTTATACCTTATCAAAAACTAAAATGGTTCACATAAGGTATAACAATTTAAAAAATAAACTGGCCTTCAAACTAAAAAACTACTTTAATATATAAAATTTAAAGAGTACTTCCCAAAGTTCAAAATAGTTCATTCAATAAACTAAAATTGTTTAAATTATTCAAAAATATTATAGAATAATATTGAATACCAGAAAATTGAAGGATTTTATTATAGGGTCTTCCAATATTTATCTCTAAGTAATATCAATCACTTTTAATGTCCAATACCAAAATGATTATTCATTAATCCTATAATTTGGAAGATATTATTTCTATAAATAACCTAAATTACTATAAAGAAACATTAAAATCATATATTATTAAAAATTATAATTCAAATTTCATTCCTCAAATAGAATCCCATAATATTATATTCACTTTAATCCTATAATCCTCCCCAAAATTATTGCGATCTTATTCCAAAATAATTTTAATCACAAAACTTATAAATCAATTTCCAATCCCATGGTTATTTATACAATAAAAAATTTGTTGCTAAAATCAACTTTATCATTATCTATTAGACCATTTAAATAAATTAAAACAATCTCATACTGCCTAAGACATCACAGATTCTAGTGGTATGTGATGAACCATTTTTTCCCTTCGATTGTGGGTTCAAATCCCATGGCCTTTCCTTATATTGTGGTTTGTTTCCTGACTTATAGGTTGTCATTTTTTGGAAAATATATATTAATATAATATTAATAATATTCTTAAATATTTTATAAATATCCTAATTTTTTTAATATATTTAATATTATATAAATGTTATAACCTCAATGGTTATCTCACACCTTTCATTTTTTATCCCCATAAATTTAATGAACCATAAATACCTCAAAATTGAAGATTATATAAACCTTGTAGTTTATATATATTTTTAAACATATGTCTGGAAAATGAATAGACCATCCTACCACAATTAGTTTTTTCATGGGTTAATTATAAAGGTTACATATACAAAAAAAACAAATGCCTCCTAAAATATCATTATTCACATTAAAATTTCATTACTTAAATCCTCCAAAGGGGTTTCAATGACATAGAACATATGGTAAATCTTAAAAATATAAACTCGTGATGGTATCCATAAATATTAAGATAACATCATAGGAAAACATGCTAATATAGAAAGTTATCTAAACCCTAATATGATACCAAGTATAATAACCTAAGACCAACACTCCTGAGTCCAGTGCAAAAGATGAAAACTTTGAATTTCTAGATTTGATACAATAAATTAGATCCAATTTTTTATATAAAACATACAACATAAAAATGAAATATTTTATCAGATACATATCTAATTTCCTTTTATGTTTAGAGTATTATAAAATTATTAAAAACTTTTAACAAACTTGTTTCATAAAAAATTGGTTTCTAATGATTAATATGATCTCACACTCTACCCCTCTTTTCATATTCAATGTTAATTTCCCAAAATTATCCATGAAAAATTTTATATCTCAAACATTTCTAAAAATATATAATTTAGAATCATTATTCATAATCCGGGGGAAAGGAAATATAATAAGGTGTGAGATTAGATACATAGTATGCGTAAAAATGTTATATATCCATGATCATATATGAATAACATAAAAAAGTTTTGAAAACATGAGTGTAACATTTGAAAACCATACCCTTTATATCATATGTCATACCCTTGATTCATTTCATAAATATTAGAAGTTTATAATACATGAATCATGAAGTAATTAAATATAATGAGCTACTAGAGCATAACATTGGAATAAAATATGGAACTATGTCATGAACATAAACATTAAAACCTTATGCCAAGGCTAACAACAAAGATATTAATAGCATATTAGGATTAGGATAACCCCTAATATAACTATATTTGGCTTGGAATAACCTCCCTTGTACCCTATTTAGGTTTTTTATACCATCATGTAAAATCATTGATCTCATAGAACATTGATCATCACCCAATGATTTGGGTGGAGATTTAGATCTAACCTTTCACATTATGAAAATTATACGAAAGTGGGACACAATATCAAAACATATTCATCATATTATAATTATTGTAGAGAAATGAGTTTAATAAAAATAATTCCAAAATAAATGAAAACCGTATTAAAAATAAATAATGGAGGTATACTTGCATCATATCCCCATTAATTTATCAGAAAAAAAAATGTTTTTTCATTCATGAATGGTAATATAATAAAATATCATTCACAAAAATCCACAGAAAAATACCTATTCCATTTTAAAAAATACATATTAAAATATACCATGTATAAATTAAAACATTATATTTTAAAATAATGTTTTATAGTTTTAATTGTAGCTTTATTCCATATAATTTCATGACATATATGTTTAAGGAAATATTCATTCAAAAATTTTAATGAAACTTTCACAAAGTACTTTGTTTGGAAAAGGAAAAAAATAATCCTTTCAAATAGTTTTGTAAACATTAATACATGGGTAAAAACTACTTTAAACAATTTGGGTAGAAGATAAGTATTCTTATATAATATATTTTTATAAAAATGGTATTGGAATAGAAATATTCCCCAGTAGAGACTTAAATATCAACAATCTTGAATAATCATGAGATTGTGAAATAAACCCATACCAATTTGGTATCTTGTGAATCATATGTCCCATGAAATAAAAAAACATTATATTGATATATATACACTAATTTTCCTTATAATAATCCTAAATTAAATTCATAGAGAAGATATACACCACCAAAAAACAAGTAGTGTATAAGGAATGTGTCCCATATAAATAAAAGTGAGTTGAAAATACCTAACCTTGAGCCCAACTAATCATGTTCATCATTAATCATTATAAATAAAAAAAAATAAGTTAATTTTAACCATTTTAAGAACCTTTATCATGTTCTAAATTCATTTATTTCATTTCATACCATGTCATATACAATTACTTGATCACATAAATCCACTTCGGGTGTCTTGACTATATTCAGATCATATGTTAGAAATGAATTAGGTAGGTTGATTATGGTAAAAGTGAAAATTATCCCATCCTATCAACAATAATAATTATTAAATAAGTATAGGTTTTATACATTAGTTTTAATTTTAAAACCAATTATGGATGATGGTTATAAAAAATAAACTTTATTACAATAATGGAGACGGTTGATCATACGTATGCATGAGTAATGTTTTTATTTTTCAATGATCATTATGGAAATTAAGTGATTATTATTTTACCATTATAAAATTACCATAGTATAATAAATATTGTATTACACTTTTAAATATACTTATATATATATATATATCATCCATGTGATGTGGTGAATAAAAATGAATCATCTTGCTTCATGGAGGTGGTAGTCCACACATACAGAAGAATGTCATTGTCATTATTCAGTAAAAGTAAATGATATTGGGTAAATGATATTTTATCTTTTAGTTATTATAATTATGTCATGAATACATTATATAAACATTATTTACACCATTATAACTCCTCTAGAGATATGGTGATTGAAAACAAATCACATCGGTATATGAGTAAACGGTCAGATGTACAGATGAATGATGAATTACATTAATATTTTATGGATATTGGAGATGGATATTATAAAATATAACTATATGTGGGATACTGGTGTTTTTAGTATGTTTTAATAATATTTTAATGAGTTAAAAAAAATAAAACCAAAATTCTTGATTAAAAATGGTACCGCATCGTCGAACAACCTCGTTTATTAACACCTTAAGACCATTAAGGATTGTTTTATATCTCAAAAACTAATATAGAATTTGGGGAGGGATTATATTATTGTTTTTGGGAATTTATGGTCTAAACCAAGTTGGTGCTTAACTGAGAAAGAATGAGAGGAAGAGTCACCTTTTTATAAGTGAAGGGAGGGACACTCTTAGAATTTCTCAAAATATTAAATTAATTAATATTCAATTAAAAATTAATAAACATAATTTAGTTATATGATAGTATGAAGATGGGTTGAGAAAATATAATTCAATAAAAATTAGATATATTTTGGCTATGTTTTTATCCTTATCTTTTTGTTTTAACACCGCATTAACCATTTCTAAAATAACTATGACAAAAATGTTTTAAATCATTGAGGTTCATGATAATTAATATAAATATAAAAACATATAATTAGTGGACCATTATTGATATTATAAATTATATAATTATCACTTGGAAATAAAATATTCTTAGTAATTTTATATAATTTTATAAAATAGTATTTATTTTAAAATATCAATAATGTTAATTTTTAAAACTCTTAATTACTTTGGCTTTAGCATTTTAAAGATAACCCATATAATTAAAAAATTATAGTTTAATAGATAAAAAACATGTCATGTTAATATATAATTTTTTTTATCACATTAATTATCTCAAATTATAATACTTTTATTATTTTTAATATCATTAATTTTATTTTTTCACTAGTTAAATAATTACTACATTATCATTTTTCTAGAATTTTAAAAAAATATTTATTCATTAAAAAAATAATCCATGATTAATATAATCCTATTAGAATTAAAAATACCATTCATTAGTTAAATAATTACTCATGAAATAATATTATATCAAATTTTACAGGAATTTTTTAATTCTTATCATTTTTTAAATTTAATTACTCAATTTACCCTTTACCATGGTAAAAAAATTACTAAGGATAATATTCATATTAACCCAAAATAAAAGGGAAATATTTACTAAATTTGGGATTTATGATTAAAAATAAGTAACAAATTTTTTAAAATTCAAAATCATAAGTGTACGAATTTAATTTAAAATTAAATCAGTAAAACAAGATGAAAATGATTTTTTTCCAGAAAAATCACATTTTAAATATAAAATTTACTTATTCCATATTCGTGAATAAAATCCATTTAAATAAAATAATTTACTTATATTAAATAAAAATTTAATAATAGAATTTTTATAATAATCCAAAATATAATTTTAATTTTTAAATACTATAAAATTAAAATATATTTTTAAATAAAAATTAGTATTGTTCACTAGTCATTGAAAAATCAATATTTTCAAAAAAATATAAAAAACTCAACCTGATATAATTTTTTACTGATCGTTAAAAAAAATCAATTTTTCAAAAATATATTCTAAAATATTAATAATTTAATTAAAATATTCACACATAAAAAGAAAGAAGAAATTTTTGATGAAAACGTATTTAGTAGAATAAAATAATATTACTATAAATTTAGTGATTATTATCATGGAATTTATTAATATATTTACATTGAGTAGTGCCGTTTTACTCGTTTAAAAAATCATTTAATACAATTAATGCCCTACAATTTAATGGCTATGTTATAACAGTCATATTTATATAATCATATTTTTTTCTTCATTTAAGATTAGTGTAACATATCTTGAACTCCATCAAACATAATATTTCTTTTTATAATCTCATGATATTAAATTTATATTCATATGATATAATAATAAATTATGGTTTCATGGGGTTGTGGCACTTGAAACATAGGTTTTAGTTACATAGAATACTCATGCGACACTAATAATTATTACAACCCTTTATAGAAGTCGATGAATGAATAATGAAATAACAGGGGTTGGAGAGAAAATTTAAGGAACTTAGAACCCTATAGAGAGATAAGAAAATGAAATTAGGGTGACCCAACACATAGTTAAAATACAAGTAATAATGAATCTCAGGTAGGTTTCCTTCATTAAGTTTTAATGATTGATGCAGGTCCACTTGTGAAGAAAACAACCTGGGTAACCCGTCGTGTCTTAACCATTTATGGATCTATTAGGAAGACCATTGAGTTTCACAAAGACCCATAATTAGTCAACATTCAGTACCTCTTAATATTCATCAACTCAATCGAATAACATAAGAGACAGAATATATGACTCATAGATTTTTTCAATGAATGTACCAAAAAATCAACACATTAATCCAATATTGGTGTTTTTAGAAATATGAATCTCCAAAAATAAATTTGAATAATAAATAAAACTTCAATTATCTATGGTTTACAAAAAATTAATCATCAAAATCTAAACCTGAATAAATCATAATCCCTTTATTTTAGTTTTACCTCTCCCTCTCACTACTTTTCCCCTTATACAGTAAAAATATTTTAGGAAAAATATTCTAAAATATTCATAAAGGATATTTAGCTTGTTCTGGAATATGTAACTTTGGATTGGTAAATTTAAATATATAGGATCCTAGAACACCATGAGAGGTCCAAGGTGAATCATGGTGTCAATTTTTTCTTTTAAACTGATGGATCTTGTTCCCACATTTGTAGGAACCAGTTCAAATTGTCTGATAAAAATGTGAAGCAAAAAATACAATCCCATCCAAAGATATGACATAACAATTTTAATTGTTTCACCACTATGGGCTAGTCCAAGGAGAATATAACAAAAAGTTGTCTGTCATAGAAAAGTCCACTAATCCTAATTAGTTGTGGAGTATAAGAGTTCAGACACAATCACTCTATGCCAAGCACACTACCTTTAAAATTATTTTAGGGATAGCAAACATCATCCCTTAGAATACTTCTGTTGACTCCCCCTTTGTCACTATTCTGGGTAAAGTCTTACTGAGTTTATTGACTTGAAGGGGTCTTTCATTGATTATCATTTCATTCTTTGTATCTATCGATCATGAGACACTACAGACATCTATTTCCTAAATTTATGTGATTGAAATCACTATTCACTTAAAACCAAATGTACAAAACATCCTATCGCGATGCTCCTTCATGAAGCACCCTTTATGATTCTCTCTTACCTTAACGGAACAAATATCCTTCACAAAGCACCCCAATATTCACAAAACAAACTCCTTTACGAAGTTCAAAAAGTTTACGCAGTAAACCCGTTCATCAAGAATATCCCTTTTCTAAAAATAATTGGCATTACTAAAGACATTACAAGTCTTTTCTTGCTGATCAATCTCGCATGGAATATCAACTTCACAAATCTCCCTTAGCTTGAAAAAATTAGAGCAATTCTGTATTTTCATTAGAATTTTTTTCAGATGTGAAGAGGGATATCCTCTTATTTATAGACATGGTAGTTTGCAAATCTCCACCACATTCAGTGTATTTTTCAGATCAATCAAGAACATATTAACACCACACATCCTTTCACAAGGCCCCATTGGGATTTAACATTGTCACAATGCTCTATGTCAAACCCTTCTAGCCTCGATAATGCTAAAATTATCATAATCACATAGATCACTATCACCAATCACGATGCTCCAATTCACCATTTTTAGTGATGTTTGTCGAAATCATGGGGTACACCATCAAAACTCATTAATCCTTCATTAAACACCACTGCCATATCCTATCATTGTGAAACTCATTCATTTTACATATTTTAATATGTCTTTAAAGAAACAGAAACTATACTTCATATACCAAAAATACTATCCTTGGATCCAATAATTTCCCCCTTTGGGTTTTTGGAAGTATTTGGGTAACTTGAAAAGAGCAACAACAACTATCAATACTGTATTTGCAAGAAACAACTCATTAACACTCTATATCTACGTGAGCAATTATCGGTGTAGATAACAAGAGGGTAATCTTGAAAGGGGTTATCATGTTTTTGAATGTATAAAGATGTCTAAACTATTCTATGACTTTTTCATAGAATAATTACATTCCCTAAACTATTTCCTCATACCATTTTCATCTAATCAAATTTAACTATTATCTATTGTCTTTATTTATACCATTGAACCATTGAATTTATACATTCTCCCCCATTTTCAATAACCCAAAATTCTGGTTTTGACTTGTATAGATAAAAAAACATCCCCATTATCATATCTCTCCCATAATTCTGCATCACATTATCAAACAGATTAAAATTGTTATTTTAACTATTGAGAGGTAAATTTCATTACCTCATCATATAGTGGGAGGTGGTTGAACACTAAGTTTAAACAAATGCTTCTTAAACACATGTTATGATATTAGATTTGTCAATATGTCAGCCACTTGACCATTTGTTCCAACATGATTTATTTTAATCACTCCTTGTTCATATTTTTCCTTTATGAAATTATACCTAATTTTAAAATGTTTTCTAAGATAATGATGAAAATTATTCTTCATAAGATCAATCTCACTTTTTTTACCACATTTAATTTCCATTGGTTGTTTCAAATCATTATCGATAAAAAAATTTTGTTGCATCATCAATAATAGTTGAGTGCCTACCGTGGTATTGGAGATATACTCAGCTTCAACAGTGCTGAGGGATGTTCATTCCTATTTCTCACTCAGCCATCCCATTCATTTCTTTCCAATAAAGAATACTCCACAACTTGTGGAATTTCTATCAAAAATATCTCTAGCCTAATAATTATCATAAAAAGTTGATAGTTCAATATCTCTTCATGTATTAAAGTATAAGAAATAATTGTGATTAACTTGAATGTACCTAATGTTTCTTTTAATTTCAGTCATATGTTCTTCTTTTGGATTACTTTGAAAGAGATCTGCTAAGGATGTTGCAAAAAAAATATATTTTTGTGTCACTTTCAAGTACAATAAGCTTCCAATCATTCTCCTGTATAATTTGGGATCTACGGATGTCCCATCCTCATGTTTTCCCAGTTTTATTCCAACCACAATTGGAGTCTAAATTAGTTTTGAGTCTGGTATATTAAATTTCGTCAATATCTATGTTGCATAGTTTTATGAAGAAATAAATGTGTAATCCTTCTTCGGAATCTCTTTCAGCCCCTAGAAATATTTGAGTTCACCAATAATATAAATTTCCAATTCTTATTTCTTGTGATTGAAAAATTTGACCATAGATCATTTTCTGCTTCAACCAAATATTATATCATCCATGCACACTGACACTATAAATTGATCTTCCTTTGAATTCTTTACATATAGGTTGTGGCTGACACCTCCTATTTTTATATTCTAACCTCCTTAGATAGGAACCAAACAAGAGTTCCAATCTCATGGCGTTTGATTTCAACCATAGAGTACCTTCTTTAATATGTAAACCTTTATTTCATCATTACCAAGAAGAAACCACCCTTTTTGTTCTATGTAGACATATACTTCAGAAACTCTATTTAATAATTTTTTGACATCTATTTGATACAGATTGTATCCTATTTGAATTTCCATGGAAAGAAAAACTTCAATTAGCTCTAGTCTAGACACCAATGAAACATTTTATTCAATATCAACTGCTTAAATCTGTGAATATCCTTTACATACTAATCACACCTTGTTTCTGAACACATTACCATGCTCATAAAATTCATTCATGAATATCCACTTATTACCAGTCACTTTGTAAATTTATGGTCCTGTAAGAATATCCCATGTCGTATTCTTGTTGATCTGATCCAACTCTTCATTCATTGATTTAACCCATGATTTATCATTTGCAACTTCTTCATATGATAATGGTTCTAAAATTGATAGGAAGGAAGATTGTTCATTATTACTCATTCTCCTTGTTTGTGTGGGTGTTGTCTAATCCCAAATAATGTTTTATTGATCAATTTATTATCTTTAATTTCTTTTTTGTGGTTTAGAATAATTCCATTCAGCCATGGTATCGTCTTCTGGTTTTTTTGAGTCAACAACTTACTCTATCTTCTGAATGATTTTCACTACTTCCTATACCTCTACATTTGAATATGTTCTATGTCTACATTATTTTTCATCTTCAATCACATCCGAATATGACCGCCTAATGGTATTTTTGTTCTTATCTTCTACTATCTTAACATCACTTCTTTCTAAAACATTTATGAGATGCTTATTGAAACACTTTTAGGATTTGATATTCCTGGAATATCTAAGGAATATTCCTTCTTCTACCACATCACCATACTTCCCTTTATTTCATTAATTTTTGGATAAAATATTTACTTCTGAAGACATAAAAATACATCAAAGAGGGAATTCTTCTATGCCACAACTCATATGGTGTCCTAGTTTCACCCTTATAAATCATTGTTTAATTTGGAATATACATTGTGGCTTTATGATCCTCTTTTCAGTAATGTTGAGGTATATAACTCTCAATTAGCATAATTATGGCCATATTGTTCACTAGTTGATTCATATTCTCATCAACTCCTTTTATTTATTGGGTTATCACAAAAACCACATCATGTTGTTTTCTATGATTCTCAAGGTAATTTTTAAACTCAAGGGATGCACATTCCCCTCCATTTTCAGATCATAGAACATTGATTGTGTGTCCAGTATTATTCTCGATGATGTAGTGATAATTTTTCATGAAATCAAGCACTTTATGTTTCCTATGTATAACCATCACACAAGACATTATAACATAATCATCATTGAAAAGGATTAAGTAACTTTCCTTATGTGTTCCTCCACCAATTATTATACCACATACATTTGAATAGATGAGATCATGAAAATTTGATACAATTTTCTTCTTTGGATGATGAGAACAAAAGATCAAAATCCCTCATACTAAAGAATCAAAAGTCTTTTCCTCTTCATGCTTTATATTTGGGATATCCTTTACAATCTTCATCTTATATATCTCTTCCTTGTATTTTCGATTGATTTTCCCCAACATTTGATGCCCCAAGTCATTTTCTTCTTTCACTTCTAGATGTAAAATTTTATCTTTAATTTCTATCTGATATAAGTTTCCACATATACTATGGCCTTTCTTGAGAGAATTTCTTGTCATTCCAATTATAGAGCACACTTTTTGATTGGAAGTCACTATAATTCCCGAGTCACAGTGTTGACTCACAGTAAGGATATTTTGATGCAAACCATATCCATAAAGAACTTAATTTTTATTCAGCTTTCCATTATTGAGTTCAGTACTTCTACTACCTTTGATCTTTAACACACCATAATTACCTAACCTTACTTCTCAATTGACCCTTTTATTAACATTTTATAATAATTCATCATTACCTGTCATGTGGGACGAACATCTATTATCAAGGATTAATGTATTGTTTCTCATTTTATCTTTGAGAGATACTATAGTATGGTTGGACTTTTCAATTTTTTTCTTTTCCTTCCATGAAATTTAAGATTGAGTGAAGGATAAAGATGGAATTTCATAAATCTTTTACATGTGGGTAGGTTATTCATACTTATAATCTTCTTTTATGAGGAGAAAATCTATTTGTAATAGAAAAACCATCTGGTTGACAGGTATTTACTTGGATTTGAGTTTTGTATGAATTGGTCATGTCTTTCCTCAGACTGTAATGAACCACATTATGGACAAAGTTAGAACCATTAAAATAAAATCCATAAAATTATTCATTGTATGTGATGGAGGATATAAAGTTATTCTCCTTTTAAGACTCCATAGATCATCCTCATTCTTATAGCTCCTTCATTTTTGTTATTATGACATCGTATGGTTCAGATAGCCATAGAATTGAAAATTTATAAGAGTAAAAGAATTCTCATTTCTATTCCACCTCATGTCTCCATCCTTAGGAAGGTAGTTTTGCTTCCAATCATTTCTAGAAGCCTAAGGATAGTTTTACATTCTCCTTTTAGTTTGAATTGTGGTTTTATATTTCATCTCCTCATGTGACTTTTCAACATGTCCAACTTTCATCTTTCATTTATTTTGAAACATTTTATTTGAAGTATTTTATGTTTTGACATCACATCCTATTCCACAGTTTCCCATGGATATGAGTATTTTCTCATTAAAAATATTTTCAAATACATCTAAACCACACTTAGCTCTCTCTAACAACTCATCATATGAGAATTTTCCAAACATTATATTATTCATTGATTCTTTTTAATTTGGTTCACTTTCATGTTTACTCTTAAGAGTAACAACTTCTTCTTAGAATCCATCAATAGTAATGGACTTCACCTATAATATAAAGGTAAGTTCATTGATGAAATTTGACTATTCTTCAATTATATGAATTTTTTCTACTATATATTCTATAATTTCAAGGGTTTTTTATTTTACTCTCACTACTTCTCCCAGTCATTGAATTTCAGACTCAAGTTGATCAATATATTTTGATGATTCTTCCACAAATACTCTCCACCTTTTTATCTATTTCATTGATTCTAAAGATTACCAAGAGAATCCTTAAGTTGTAACTTTAGATCAGCATAAAAACTCAACTCATGATCTACAACTTTATCTTTTAATGGTTCAGACTTCTCAATGGTAGCCATCATAGATGCTTGGTTTCTAGATTTAAACTCTGGTTTTCTTCCTTAAATAATTCATTAACATCATCATATTTTTCACAGACAAAAATATTTTCTTATAGTTTCTTTTTAAATTTAATAATTATCATTTGAGGAAACCATTTATGAGGCTTATGAAATTTTCCAACTTCACATTCATCATTATCAAACATCCTTGAGCACTGAGAAGAAGTGTGCCAGAATCTACCAAAACAAAAACATGCCTAGGGTAGATTTCTTTCTAATCTACCTTTTTCTATCTTAAACATATTAGGAACATGGGAAAGGAATTAATTCTCTTTATTGTATTTAATAACAATATCCCTTGAAATTTTTATTTTTTTTATTTATTTTAATTCCATTTTCTTGCTGGAACATGTCATCCCATCATCTGGCATGAATCTTATTTCAATGGAAACCAGACTACTTAGTAGATCATCTAGATAATGTTTAGACAAGTCCCTTTCTTCAAGGGATGAAATTTGTGGATTGTAGAGATGTGTAATCCTTCTAAAAATCTTATTCAAAATGTTTATGTCTTGTACCTCCTATAAAATCTGTCAAATTTCTCTTACAACTTCAGTAATTAAACTGAAGAAGGAATCTTCATTTTCATTAGGTTTTATCTCTTGAACATTGAACCAGTTGTGAAAAGGTTGTGGTTTTACCTACTTCCCTTTATTGTCTCCTTCAATATTTTTCATGTTTTCACACATAGACTTTGCTGAGGTGCAACTGATTACCTTCAAATAGATCTGATTAGAAAGAGCATCATTGAGGGAATTCCATAATATAGTATATTCGTCAAGATTTTTTTTTCTTAATCAGTCATAGACATCACTGTAGGATCACTGACCTATATTCCTTGTTCATTAGAAAAAAGGAATTCTATTCCAACAAATATTCAATGATATCTCATCAAATTTTACAGATATGAAATTTACTTCTATTAAAGATGGGATCTGCCCTAAAATTAACTATATTATTTATGATTGAAATTAAGAGCACAAACAAGATTTACCCTCAGACACCACTTTTAGGACCTCAGAACACCCCGATAGGGGAGGGGTGAATCAGGGTTTCAAATTTTTCTTTTAAACTATTTGATATTGTTCACATGTTGGTAGGAAACTATTAAACATGTCTGATGTGAATTTTCCAAAAAAACAATCACATGCAATGAAGTGTCACATCAATTTTACTTGGTTCACCACTAAGGGATAGTCCAAGGGGAATACACTGAAAAGATGTTGGTCATTCCAAATTCCACTAATCATTACTAGTTATGGTGTATAATAGTTCATATATAGTCACTTTACGCAGGGCACATATCCTTTACAATGATTTTGGGGATAAAACAATGCATCCCTTCAAACACTTCTGCTGACTCCCCTTTGCTCATTATTGTGGGTGAAGTCCTACCCAGTTTATCGAATTTATGTTCTCGTTAATAGAATGTCATTAAATTCTTTGTTTCTATCCAGAATGAGACATTTCTTTCATCAAAGTCATGAATTGATGCATTTAAAATCACTATTCTCACATAACAAAATGTTCAAAATCTCTTTTTCGGAAGCTCATTTGCGAGGCTCCTCATACTTCGTGGAACAAACATCCTTCGCCAAGCACCCCTATCTTCGTGAAACAAAATTCATCATGGAACTCATAATGTCAATTCAAGAAACCCTATCATTGTGAAGTGACATTTTCTCAAAAACCATGTCACCAGTAAACATTTTACAAGTATTTTTGTGATACTGAAAACAGATTGGGAAACCAATTTTTTAGTGCTCCCTTAGCATTGAAAAATCAGATCCATTCCAAATTTTCGTTAGAAAAATTCATCATAAGTGAAGAGGGGTATCCCTATATTTATAAGCTTGATCATTCATTAAGATCCACCACCTCTGACATGTTTTCCAAATCTATCAAAAACATATTCTCGGTATACCTCATTTCACAAAGAAACAGGGGGATTTGATGTTTTCGTGATTATATCCATCAAACCCTTCACACCACCATGATTCTAAAATTCTTATCATCACAGAGATCACCATCACTGATTGCAAAGCTCCAATTAATTGTCATTTACAATGATCATCATAATCATAGAGCATGCCATCTAAATTATTTAATCATTCACAAAACACCACTTGTGTATCCCATCTTCACAAAACTCATTACATTTCTATATTTTCATAAGTCCTTCAAGAAAAACAAATTTTTAGGATGCTTCCAATTCATCAAATTTTGGATCTCAAAAATTGGAAAACAATAGGAAATGATGTCATGTTCAATACATTTTTCTTCTTGAACTTTATGAGCTCTTCACATTTAAACTACCTGCTCTTCCATTGAGGATTGTAACAAAAAACAGAAACTATAATCAATTTATAGTAAATACCATCTTTGGTTACAAAAAATCTCCCATTAATTTATCAAATTTCACTTATTTGAAATATAATAATATATATAAAACATTAAAAATATAAATAAAATAAAAACATGACTTATATTTTTACATACCTCTATTAAAATATCCCACATATTAGTGTTTTCATGTCTCAGAAGTCAAAAAATCCTCACAATTTATGAAATATAAACATTATTTCATAATGAATATTCTTAAAATGTAATTTTGTTTTCTATTATTATAAAATCCCATGATTTTAGATGAATTTTATTTAAAATATATTGGAAGTATTTGATAGATTTCATTACTTCCATCATTGAGGTTAAAATAACCATTATATATTATGGAATAATGATTATTTACTGTCATAATTATTACCTAGCTGTTAATATTTTTGTAGGAATAAGAATTACCAAATTAAAAAATATATATATATATAAAGATTTTATATATAGAAATATTTTGAATAAATCATAATAAATAAGTACCAATTTTTGAGTAAAGTAATTTTTTCTTCAAAAATATGTTTTCTTCAAAAATGATTTTTATTACATCTTGAAATTAATCTATACAACTTTTAAAAATTTTATTTTATAAAAATGATGAAATTTTCAAAATCATCATATTAAATTTTTTTTATTTTTAAAAAAATGTTAAATTCTTAGTGAATAGTGAAAATATAGTAATCAATTAATTAATACATTTCATTTTTAGGTAACTATAAATCCAAACGAAAAGAAAAGGAACATCAACCAAAAGTTAAAAACATGAGAGAAGCCATAGGTGGTCAGGACCATAGCCCAAAGAGTTAAGGGGTTTGTTGTAGTAAATCCCCCAAAAAATATCCCCTAATGAGGTCCACATATTCTTGGTGAAGAGAGCCCAAGTGAGAAAAAACCTTTTTCTTTCCCTCTCACCAAGTGTGATTTATGTTCACTTGATTGTTTATGAGGGTCAAACATCTCTGAATATGGTATTAAATAGACCTATTAGTAGTAATAAGGTCTTTGAAAGAACTCAAAATAGTCAAAAAATCAGTTTCAATGGCCTCCATCATGATATTATTAGAGAAAAAAATACAAACCTTTAAGATAATCACAATAATACACCTAAAGAGAATCCCCTATCCAAAAATAAGTACATATAGAAACCTCAAAAATACAATTATGATCATGAACTATATCTCCCTCCATTATAGGCATTATTTGAGAACCATCAGTATTAATCTTTAAACTGATATTTCTAGGATTTTAACAAATTCACATGCCCTATAGATCTCCTTTTCACTTGGGATGGAATGGTACCTATACCTCAAAAATATTTAAGGGATGAGGCACACTCCAATTGTTTTAGAAGAGTTCTAAGATTTGAAAAAACCCACCAGGTTTTGGAAATTTTAACCATTGTTGAATCAAATATTTTTTCAACCTGATCATTATTCCTTGCCTTCCAGATTATCCAGAAAGCATTAAACAAAATAATAGATCTTTCCTTATTCAAAGTGGTATTTATTCCCACAAGATGAAATCATACCTAGATAATTTTTTCACCTTAGATATCCTAAGAAGAAAGACCAATGAAATCAAAAAATATAATACCACATTGTGTTATCCCAATATCCTTCACATAATAA
Organism: Viscum album; assembly: GCA_963277665.1. Taxonomy (NCBI): domain Eukaryota; kingdom Viridiplantae; phylum Streptophyta; class Magnoliopsida; order Santalales; family Viscaceae; genus Viscum; species Viscum album. The sequence goes on from OY728157.1 coordinate 2,017,079,678, forward strand.
GTGATCCATCAAATCTACAATAGAGAGATGTAAATATAATAATTTTCAAGATATATTGATACCATTCTATTTCACCTCCCCTTGAATAGGTAAATAATGGTTCCATAAACACCAAATGAGAATGTCAGATATTGTAGAAGGTGTTTACACTAGAGTATATGGAAGTCAATATCTCAATTTTGAGAATCATATAACATAGATCTATAGGCCTTTACCAAGAATTATCCTAATATAGAAACTATAAAAATAAATTTTTCTATCTCATCAGTTAACTTTATGAGGAATAAAAAATCCTTCTAATAACCATTAAAATAGCCTCTGTTGGGTCGGAAGAATGGCGGGAATGATGGCAAGAGGGGGGTGAATTGCCTTTTAAAAAAAGAAAAACAAATTAAAAATCAAAGTAAAGTGCAGCGGAAATAAAGAGGCAAGACACGCAAATTGATAACGGAGTTCGGCCAAAAACCCGGCCTACGTCTCCGCTCCCAACTCAACCGTTGAGAGATTCCTACCGCTTGCTTTTCAATGGTTTTAGCAAGAAACCCACTAGGCTTTGAGGTAGCACTAGGACCTATTACAGCTTGCTTTTATTGGTTTAGCAAGAACCCAATGCTTTTAATGGTTAAGCAATAACCCACTAGTCTTTTTACGGGTGAAGACTAGCTCACCGATCTCAAGCCTTTTACAAGGTAAGGCTTGACAACCTCTTCACACCTTAGTGGTGGTGTGAAACCCAAAAGAAGGGGGGAAGAGAAAAGGGTTGGGGTTTGTAGGCACAAACCCAATTTTAAGCTCAAAATAAATAAATGCAATAAAACCCGTAATTGGGAAGACTCGGGCGCCAATGGATGATGGAGTTGATGGGCGTGCTCTCCCAAGCTTCTTGAGTGGAGCTCCTTGGATGTGGAAGTTGTTGGAGCTCTTGGGGTTCCTTTGAAGGAAGTCGCCGGAGGTTGGCCAATTGATCCAAAATATGTCCGTTGGCTTCACAAGTGTTCCGGTAATTGTCCGGGGCTTCCTCAGCCTTTATTTATAGGCTAGGAACCCTTGGGGAGGCTTCGGAGCCGTTGGAGAGGTTTTAATGGTTAAGCAATAACCCACTAGTCTTTTTACGGGTGAAGACTAGCTCACCGATCTCAAGCCTTTTACAAGGTAAGGCTTGACAACCTCTTCACACCTTAGTGGTGGTGTGAAACCCAAAAGAAGGGGGGAAGAGAAAAGGGTTGGGGTTTGTAGGCACAAACCCAATTTTAAGCTCAAAATAAATAAATGCAATAAAACCCGTAATTGGGAAGACTCGGGCGCCAATGGATGATGGAGTTGATGGGCGTGCTCTCCCAAGCTTCTTGAGTGGAGCTCCTTGGATGTGGAAGTTGTTGGAGCTCTTGGGGTTCCTTTGAAGGAAGTCGCCGGTGGTTGGCCAATTGATCCAAAATATGTCCGTTGGCTTCACAAGTGTTCCGGTAATTGTCCGGGGCTTCCTCAGCCTTTATTTATAGGCTAGGAACCCTTGGGGAGGCTTCGGAGCCGTTGGAGAGGTCTTCGGAGCCGTTGGGAGTCAAGTGGACAGGCTGGTCAACAGCCCAACGGCTAGTTTGACTGTGTCCACCGGCTGGCCGGTACAGTCCCACCGGCTGGCCGGTGTGTGCAAAAAGGCATAGGATTCTTGTCCAGGGGCCACCGGCTGACCGGTACATCTCCACCGGCTGGCCGGTGCCTTGATAGAGAAGAAGAGTCTTGATCCAGGCTCCACCGGTCGACCAGTGAGGAGCCACCGGCTGGCCGGTGGAAAGACAGTAGGTCTCACTATTTGTGCTGGGTGCCACAGGTCGACCGGTGCTGAGCCACCGGTCGACCGGTGGAACCTGGCAGTGGGCAAGGCCTTCTGCCAGTTCCACCGGCTGGCCGGTGCTATCACACCGGTTGGCCGGTGGACTGAATTTCAGTCCATTTTGCCAACTTTCTTGGGCCAATCCTTTGGCAATCTTTTGCCTATCATCCACAACACTTAAAAACAAGGTTAGACAAACATGAAAGTGATTGTGATCATGAAAATTAAACCACGAGGGGATACGAGAGGTACAACAATCTCCCCCTATTTTGATGATCACAATCACCAAAACAATTAAAGTAAAAAACTGAAATTGAAAGGAAATGCTAAGAACGATCAAAAGGATTCTCCCCCAATCAATCAAGCAATTTTCTCCCCCTTTGTGATTATCAAAATAGAATGGGGCATAAAAATTTGATTGAGGGAAAAACTTTGAAAAACAAGAAGAGATTTTAAATCAATTGAAATTTTTGAATTTGAAATGAGAATTTGAATAACAGTTTGAATTGACAGTTTTGAATCAAAAACCAATTGAATTTTGAAATTTGAAATTTGAAACCAAAAGTTGAAATTGAAAGTTTGAAAAAAAAAATTGAAATTGAAAAGCTTAAACAATCCTAACTCCCCCTAAATAAAAACAATAAATCACCGGGGAGAGGGATTTTGAAAAGAAATGATTTTAGGCCCGGAGAGACTCGCTAGAAGGGATTTTTCAATCCATACTTGTCTCATGGCGGGTCTTCTCCTATAAAATTCGTCCGAATAAAAAATAGATTTTGGTTGGCCGTACCGGGCATTTTTGCAATTACATTCATAAATAAGATGCCCGGGTTTTTTACAATAGTTACAAAATTTAAAACCGGAGCTCCCCCTTACAAAAACAGTTGGAGCATGGGAGGAGGAAGCTATATTGGAATAGCCAAGCCCTTGGGTGGTTCGGGAAACGCGTTGGGAACCAAGTAAATTGTTCAAATTTTGTTCCCCTTGGGTGAACTTTGCTAGGGTCTCCCTTAGGTCTTTGATGGTTGATTCCATAGAATCAACATTTGGGAAATTTTGGATTTTTAGGGAGAGTTCCTCCTTCTCTTTGAGAAGTTGGTCTTTTTCGGAGGAAAGTTTTTTGAAATTCTTTTTTAAAGCAACAAATTTTGAAGAAAGCTCATGAAAACCATTTTCTAATTGGTCTCTAGCATGTGAGAGTTCTTCATATGACATATGATTGAAAGAATTTGAATTTGAAGAACAAGAGGATGATGAGGAAGAAGAGTCGGAAGATACCTCATGTTTTGACATTAGGCAATTATTACCATTGTCGCCTGAGGAGAAAGAAGATAAGGAGGAGCTATCACTCCAAGTTTTCTTTAAAGCCTTCTTCTTCTTCTTCTTGGCCCTTTTCTTGTGAAGTGGGCAAGCGGGTACGGATTTTGCCTCGGGTTCTTGCTTTCGAGCGGGTTCTTGCTTTTGAGCCATGCTAGTACCTTCATGGGTTAGCTCTAAACATTTCCAAATATCATGTGAAGATGTGCAAGAAGAAATATGATCAAAAACATTTCGGTCAAGACCACAATGTAGAGCATTCATGGCTTTGCCATCAAGCTCGAAATTTGCAATGTCAGCGGGGGTCCATTGAGATTCATCGGGAGAAGAAAGGGTGAAACCATGCATGACAATTTTAAAAATAGGATAACCAATGCTTTTAAGAAATGTGGTCATGCGGGTTTTCCAAAAAGAATAATCGGCTCCATCAAAGAATGGAGCACGATCCAAAGAAAAACCTTCGGGGGATTGAGAGGAAGAAGCGGTAGAAGCCATCAAAAAAATAGGATCTTTAATTTGAAACCGGGTAAGGAATTATTCAAAAACCTCGCTCTGATACCAATTGTTGGGTCGGAAGAATGGCGGGAATGATGGCAAGAGGGGGGTGAATTGCCTTTTAAAAAAAGAAAAACAAATTAAAAATCAAAGTAAAGTGCAGCGGAAATAAAGAGGCAAGACACGCAAATTGATAACGGAGTTCGGCCAAAAACCCGGCCTACGTCTCCGCTCCCAACTCAACCGTTGAGAGATTCCTACCGCTTGCTTTTCAATGGTTTTAGCAAGAAACCCACTAGGCTTTGAGGTAGCACTAGGACCTATTACAGCTTGCTTTTATTGGTTTAGCAAGAACCCAATGCTTTTAATGGTTAAGCAATAACCCACTAGTCTTTTTACGGGTGAAGACTAGCTCACCGATCTCAAGCCTTTTACAAGGTAAGGCTTGACAACCTCTTCACACCTTAGTGGTGGTGTGAAACCCAAAAGAAGGGGGGAAGAGAAAAGGGTTGGGGTTTGTAGGCACAAACCCAATTTTAAGCTCAAAATAAATAAATGCAATAAAACCCGTAATTGGGAAGACTCGGGCGCCAATGGATGATGGAGTTGATGGGCGTGCTCTCCCAAGCTTCTTGAGTGGAGCTCCTTGGATGTGGAAGTTGTTGGAGCTCTTGGGGTTCCTTTGAAGGAAGTCGCCGGAGGTTGGCCAATTGATCCAAAATATGTCCGTTGGCTTCACAAGTGTTCCGGTAATTGTCCGGGGCTTCCTCAGCCTTTATTTATAGGCTAGGAACCCTTGGGGAGGCTTCGGAGCCGTTGGAGAGGTCTTCGGAGCCGTTGGGAGTCAAGTGGACAGGCTGGTCAACAGCCCAACGGCTAGTTTGACTGTGTCCACCGGCTGGCCGGTACAGTCCCACCGGCTGGCCGGTGTGTGCAAAAAGGCATAGGATTCTTGTCCAGGGGCCACCGGCTGACCGGTACATCTCCACCGGCTGGCCGGTGCCTTGATAGAGAAGAAGAGTCTTGATCCAGGCTCCACCGGTCGACCAGTGAGGAGCCACCGGCTGGCCGGTGGAAAGACAGTAGGTCTCACTATTTGTGCTGGGTGCCACAGGTCGACCGGTGCTGAGCCACCGGTCGACCGGTGGAACCTGGCAGTGGGCAAGGCCTTCTGCCAGTTCCACCGGCTGGCCGGTGCTATCACACCGGTTGGCCGGTGGACTGAATTTCAGTCCATTTTGCCAACTTTCTTGGGCCAATCCTTTGGCAATCTTTTGCCTATCATCCACAACACTTAAAAACAAGGTTAGACAAACATGAAAGTGATTGTGATCATGAAAATTAAACCACGAGGGGATACGAGAGGTACAACAATCTCCCCCTATTTTGATGATCACAATCACCAAAACAATTAAAGTAAAAAACTGAAATTGAAAGGAAATGCTAAGAACGATCAAAAGGATTCTCCCCCAATCAATCAAGCAATTTTCTCCCCCTTTGTGATTATCAAAATAGAATGGGGCATAAAAATTTGATTGAGGGAAAAACTTTGAAAAACAAGAAGAGATTTTAAATCAATTGAAATTTTTGAATTTGAAATGAGAATTTGAATAACAGTTTGAATTGACAGTTTTGAATCAAAAACCAATTGAATTTTGAAATTTGAAATTTGAAACCAAAAGTTGAAATTGAAAGTTTGAAAAAAAAAATTGAAATTGAAAAGCTTAAACAATCCTAACTCCCCCTAAATAAAAACAATAAATCACCGGGGAGAGGGATTTTGAAAAGAAATGATTTTAGGCCCGGAGAGACTCGCTAGAAGGGATTTTTCAATCCATACTTGTCTCATGGCGGGTCTTCTCCTATAAAATTCGTCCGAATAAAAAATAGATTTTGGTTGGCCGTACCGGGCATTTTTGCAATTACATTCATAAATAAGATGCCCGGGTTTTTTACAATAGTTACAAAATTTAAAACCGGAGCTCCCCCTTACAAAAACAGTTGGAGCATGGGAGGAGGAAGCTATATTGGAATAGCCAAGCCCTTGGGTGGTTCGGGAAACGCGTTGGGAACCAAGTAAATTGTTCAAATTTTGTTCCCCTTGGGTGAACTTTGCTAGGGTCTCCCTTAGGTCTTTGATGGTTGATTCCATAGAATCAACATTTGGGAAATTTTGGATTTTTAGGGAGAGTTCCTCCTTCTCTTTGAGAAGTTGGTCTTTTTCGGAGGAAAGTTTTTTGAAATTCTTTTTTAAAGCAACAAATTTTGAAGAAAGCTCATGAAAACCATTTTCTAATTGGTCTCTAGCATGTGAGAGTTCTTCATATGACATATGATTGAAAGAATTTGAATTTGAAGAACAAGAGGATGATGAGGAAGAAGAGTCGGAAGATACCTCATGTTTTGACATTAGGCAATTATTACCATTGTCGCCTGAGGAGAAAGAAGATAAGGAGGAGCTATCACTCCAAGTTTTCTTTAAAGCCTTCTTCTTCTTCTTCTTGGCCCTTTTCTTGTGAAGTGGGCAAGCGGGTACGGATTTTGCCTCGGGTTCTTGCTTTCGAGCGGGTTCTTGCTTTTGAGCCATGCTAGTACCTTCATGGGTTAGCTCTAAACATTTCCAAATATCATGTGAAGATGTGCAAGAAGAAATATGATCAAAAACATTTCGGTCAAGACCACAATGTAGAGCATTCATGGCTTTGCCATCAAGCTCGAAATTTGCAATGTCAGCGGGGGTCCATTGAGATTCATCGGGAGAAGAAAGGGTGAAACCATGCATGACAATTTTAAAAATAGGATAACCAATGCTTTTAAGAAATGTGGTCATGCGGGTTTTCCAAAAAGAATAATCGGCTCCATCAAAGAATGGAGCACGATCCAAAGAAAAACCTTCGGGGGATTGAGAGGAAGAAGCGGTAGAAGCCATCAAAAAAATAGGATCTTTAATTTGAAACCGGGTAAGGAATTATTCAAAAACCTCGCTCTGATACCAATTGTTGGGTCGGAAGAATGGCGGGAATGATGGCAAGAGGGGGGTGAATTGCCTTTTAAAAAAAGAAAAACAAATTAAAAATCAAAGTAAAGTGCAGCGGAAATAAAGAGGCAAGACACGCAAATTGATAACGGAGTTCGGCCAAAAACCCGGCCTACGTCTCCGCTCCCAACTCAACCGTTGAGAGATTCCTACCGCTTGCTTTTCAATGGTTTTAGCAAGAAACCCACTAGGCTTTGAGGTAGCACTAGGACCTATTACAGCTTGCTTTTATTGGTTTAGCAAGAACCCAATGCTTTTAATGGTTAAGCAATAACCCACTAGTCTTTTTACGGGTGAAGACTAGCTCACCGATCTCAAGCCTTTTACAAGGTAAGGCTTGACAACCTCTTCACACCTTAGTGGTGGTGTGAAACCCAAAAGAAGGGGGGAAGAGAAAAGGGTTGGGGTTTGTAGGCACAAACCCAATTTTAAGCTCAAAATAAATAAATGCAATAAAACCCGTAATTGGGAAGACTCGGGCGCCAATGGATGATGGAGTTGATGGGCGTGCTCTCCCAAGCTTCTTGAGTGGAGCTCCTTGGATGTGGAAGTTGTTGGAGCTCTTGGGGTTCCTTTGAAGGAAGTCGCCGGAGGTTGGCCAATTGATCCAAAATATGTCCGTTGGCTTCACAAGTGTTCCGGTAATTGTCCGGGGCTTCCTCAGCCTTTATTTATAGGCTAGGAACCCTTGGGGAGGCTTCGGAGCCGTTGGAGAGGTCTTCGGAGCCGTTGGGAGTCAAGTGGACAGGCTGGTCAACAGCCCAACGGCTAGTTTGACTGTGTCCACCGGCTGGCCGGTACAGTCCCACCGGCTGGCCGGTGTGTGCAAAAAGGCATAGGATTCTTGTCCAGGGGCCACCGGCTGACCGGTACATCTCCACCGGCTGGCCGGTGCCTTGATAGAGAAGAAGAGTCTTGATCCAGGCTCCACCGGTCGACCGGTGAGGAGCCACCGGCTGGCCGGTGGAAAGACAGTAGGTCTCACTATTTGTGCTGGGTGCCACAGGTCGACCGGTGCTGAGCCACCGGTCGACCGGTGGAACCTGGCAGTGGGCAAGGCCTTCTGCCAGTTCCACCGGCTGGCCGGTGCTATCACACCGGTTGGCCGGTGGACTGAATTTCAGTCCATTTTGCCAACTTTCTTGGGCCAATCCTTTGGCAATCTTTTGCCTATCATCCACAACACTTAAAAACAAGGTTAGACAAACATGAAAGTGATTGTGATCATGAAAATTAAACCACGAGGGGATACGAGAGGTACAACAGCCTCAATAAAGGTGTGATAATCAAATGAATTCTATAATTAGAGGTCTGGGATCAGGAATCATGGAAAGTTGATCATGCTGCCATTCTTATTATCATGCGAGAAACTGGCTTGTACCTTGATGTTTATCCAGAAAACTTAACATAGTATATGGTGAATGTGGATTTGGATCATTTTCCAAATATTATTTGAGTACCTCATCAGTATACCTATATTTTTCTCAGACATATATGTGTTGAATTTATCACATAGAGTTTTTCCTTAGGGAACCACACAAACTATCCTAGCTTGGGGACAATGCATCATGTACACGATTCTCCTTAAAACAATACCACAGTCTTATGTTGTTAGATTTATCTTCTCCCAATATTCCAGATGGTACCTATCTGTAGAGTGGGATTCCCAAATAAAAAAGTTCAATATCTTCATGATGTTCCTAATAAGAACCTAAAAAACATAAACAAAAAAGATATAATTCCTGGGGATGAATGAAATAACATCTTTTTAAGCATTATCCTTCTACCAAATGAAATAAACGTCTTTTTTCAATTTATTAATGTGGGATGAGATCCTGTCCACCATATTGTCTAGATGCTGAATCTGAAACCTTCCAAACGATATTGTGGCTTCTATATTTCCCATGGAAATTCTCCTTATGTAGACTCTATTATTAGATTCAATATTTTTTATATGTCTTTATGAAAATATCCCTGAAATATATGCACTACTTTTTGTAGGATTTATCAGTTTTCAACTACACTTACAATACTCATTAAGAATTGAACTGATAATACAAATGTATTTAGAGCTCCCATTATGAAAGATAACCTTATTGTATATATAAAACAGTTGATACACCCCATAAAAATTTTATCTACACCAGAATGGATGAATGGTCCATGCTTGTATGTCCGTGTTTAGTAATATAATGAGAGAAAATTGTGCCAGGATAACAATATTGGGTAAAGGGGGTTCCCCTTATCACAACCTACACACTGCTTTAAAGAATCCAAATTTACATCCCATAGAAATAATTTAAAAATATATTGTGTTAAAATATCTAAACAATATATAAATACCCCACGAGGTGAATCCCATGTAATTCAATACAATGAAAATAAATCCCCATTCAAGCATGTCATAGGATTTATCCATTTCCACTTTAATAACTATGATATATACATGATATTTTTTGTTAATTTCAAATATGTTCTATTATACAAGACCTATATCCCTTGAATAGACATACACCTCAAAAAAGTGTTCTACTCCTCATATATCAAGTTTTAGAGGCGAGAAAAAAAGATTTTATAGAAAACTATCTTTTCCAATCAAGTACTTATAAAGTTACATATTTTTTAACTGATTTTATTATTAAATTTGATCGTTTTAATTAGTTTTTTTATTAAATTTATTTATATTCCATCTTATTTTTAATTTTAGATGAATTTTAATTTTAATTTAATGATTTTTGAAAAATCATTTTATTGTTACTTTTTGTGGGTTTATTTTAAAAATAATTTAATCTAATTATAGAAATTTAATTCGATAAAATGGATTAAATATTTGAAAAATTCATGTCAAAATTTTTTAATTTTGAAACATTCTTTTTTTTGTCATAATGAATAGTAAAAACTGTAAAATTTTGTTACCATAATTAAAGGTAAAATGAGTTTATTTAGAGGGGGAGGTTAAACTAATCGATAAGGGTATTATTTACAAATAAAAATATATTAATCCTATTTTATTATAATATTTAGACCCTATATCATCTCTTATTTGTTTATGATTCATTTTGGAGCCATTTTTCTTGATTAGTACATTAATAAATTTTAATATCTTGAACGATTCCAAGTGTATCATCTCACTCACTTATAAAAGAACACCCACATTACACTATTATAAAAAATTAAAGATCCTATTAGATCAGAATATCCCTTAAAAAATTATTTCTTAAAACCACTCTCCACATCCAATGGGTCCTATTTTGATCTTAATACCATTCTTTCAAGGCTTAATATGTAAGAAAAAAGTTGTTCTCCAAATAAGTTGTATAACTTTTTATTAGGTACATTAAATTTTATTTATTTTTTAAAACCACTATAAAACTATTATATACATAATAAAATTATTAATTAGATATCATAAATATACTTATATTTTATTATTATCAGGGAACAACCATTTTCATCCCCTTTTCAATCAAATGTGTAACAAAAGTATCGCTCATGGATACGTGTGGACTACCATCTTTATATAGAGATATGAATCATTTCATGTCACCATATTTGATTTATTTTTATAATGATGTATATATTGAGTATATATTATATTTATCATGAAATTAAGATTATTTAAGGAAGAAATATTATTTATTTTTATTTCATTCATTTCATTAGAGGAGGGAAATAATTTTCATGCAGACATATGATGTTACCTGTCCATGAATGGTGTAATCTATTTTTATATATCTATCATTTAGGCGTGATTATAAATATTTATATAATGAATATATATTATATTCATATCATTATTAAAATTATGTACATTATGGAACCATGATCAAAGTACAAGGGATAGAACTTTCGACCGGAATCTTTCATAAAAAGAAAAGGTTAACGCCTATAAATGACATTTTTAATAAATAATTTTTAATAAATGGATGTTAAATTTTTTAGTGAGATGTATATGGTTTTATAGGAGTAAATATAATTCTATTACACAATTATAAAAAATTGAAATTTAGTATAGAGGAGGTAATATAAATTATGAAGCAAGACAAAAATGAGTAAAGGGTTTTACAATAAGATCTCAATTTTTAGGATTATTTAAGACATAAATTTTTATGATAAAATTAGATTATATATCTCTCAAAAATAGGATTTATCTTATTTCACATTTATTTTATTTAAATTACCTTTTTATCATTAATTTTACCCTCTGAATGTACTCAAAAATTAGAAAATACATTTGTAAGAAAATGTGACTTTACTTTTATGTTTGGTTGGGAATTTTTTTATTCTATGTCCATATTTTCTTTAAAATATTTTGAAGTTTTTTTAATAAAATGAAAAATTTTGTGAATTTTATTTTTACATAATTTTTATTTTATATAAAAATAATTCTTTGTAATCTTCTTCTAGATTTTTGAACAATGTACTTTTAACTGAAACTATGAATCAGATCATTGTTTTATCATACATCACATGAATGACTCTTCCAGTAATCATGAATACTATTTAAATTGAATATTATTTTACATGCTTCCATAAATTTTTTAAAAAAAAACAAATTTCTCAAAATTTTATATATTTTTAGATTTAAAACAACTTATATCAAAACTGAAAAGGGTATTTTCAATAAGAAGTATACTAATGATCTTTTAAAGTTATTTTTCATCTATGATAACATACTAGATGTTACTTATTATTCCCTAGGGATATGATTCTATAATACCACTCTTATTATTTTTATGGATTTTTTATTATTTTCCTAATGAAATATAGATAGCACCTATTTTCTTTTTATTGTTTAAGATATAATGAAATGATAAATGTTTTCATGATATTATGGAATACATATATATTGAATATGATTATGTGATGGGTGATTCCATTTCTTCCCTCTAATTAATTGGATAAAAAATAATTTTTCATGAGCTCAAAGAGTAAATGGTAGGTAATCCTAGGACCAAAATAGGGTAATCTAGATGTTATCCCAATCACTAAAGAGGGTAAATATGTGTTTATCCAAAACCCATGTCTTCACTTAGGTGTCCATCCTAGGCCTAACATGTGTGGAATTTCTTGGTGTGTTTCCTTTTTGTAATATTTATATGATTACGATTATGCCACACTTCATTCTACTCTGTTTTGAAATGGTGTTATGATAAAGTTTTGTCATCATTTCTAGAGTTTTTTTATTCCTTTTGGATTCACAACATATGAAATGCCATGATTTATTCACAGAATCATGATTATGATCTATTATTTTATGGGTATAATTATAAAATGATAATATAATGTTAATATACCATTATTCTCATGTTATGATTCAAAAATTATTATTTATTGATATATACCTTTTTTTACCCAATTTGAGCATCTCAACTCACCCTTTACTATGTTTTATTTCCCAAAATATATGAATAATTTTTTTAATTATGATATGTATAATAAGGGGGATAGTTGAGAATAACTTAGTGGTAGAAGATGCAGATATTTTATGTACCAGTAATTTATGTATCCATTATTTCAAATACACTAAACCATTATAATTCTCTCATGGATCATAACTATATGTAATTAATATTCATCTATTAAGATATAATATTTTTGTATGAAATGATTGGGTCGATAAAATTATATATTATGAATTACAATCATGACTTAAATTTTGATAATTAGGTAGAAAACAAATTTCAACATTTTAAAAACATCTTATTCACAAAAAATGTCCTGTAATTATGGAATAATCCTTAAAGAATTATAAAAATCCTGACATCCTTCCAAATTATGGATTTACATTATTATACGAATTCCTAAACTATAATATGAACCCCTACACCAATTATTTAACTTTAATTTTTTAAAAAAAAATTATAGTATTGTAATTAACCAATATAATGCAATATTGTTTTTCTATCCAACTAATAATTCCAAAAACATCTTAAAAAAATTAATTCCTAACCATATATATTATGGTGTGATTTTTTTCTATCTCTAAATCAACTTCAAACCTACTCAAAACACCGCAAAACATTTAAAATCCTCATTGAAACTATAATTCATCCAATAATTTCAATTAATAAAAAATAATTAATTTTGAACACATTATAATATTATACACTCTTGGTAAACATTATTTCCAAAATTCTTCCCCATTTATTTTTTTGGAAATTCCCAAGTTAATTCTAAATTTTATCATGATTCATACTGTGTTTTTGAAAATACATAGTATAATAAATCCAAATTGAAAATTATGATCAAATCAATCAATAAAAGTATACATGTGTTAGCTCTATGTAGGTAATTAATGTTATATAAAGATTACTAAGATTACCTAGATCCCTCAAATTAGTTCTACACTATATTTATATTACTCCACAGAAACCATAAAATATTATTCTATCATCAATGGATAATATATCTGTATAGTTCATGTTCTAATTTACATTTATTTACGATTATATTTACCCCCTTTACATTATAGTTAATGTTAACATGATGAAAACCACATATTGAAAAAAATTAGACATGTTTTCAATATAAACCACTTAAAAAAATTCTCCATTCCTATTATTTCCCCCGTTAAAAAAAAGTATAATTATTTTGTATATATTAAACATAATGTTATTCATTAAACAAATATGGGTATAAGGGATATAAAAAACCATATTAATCTTTTACAATTGGAAGAACACTGATTTTATCAAACATTAGTGTGAGAAATGGTTTTATAAAAAATATCCACCACTTTTAGATTTTTTTCTAATCACATCCAATTTTATCATTAAATGTTCCACAATTTCTTTGTTAAGGTGTCCCAAATATTAATATTTTTTTAGTGGATTAATGTTATACCAGATTAATTATAATGTTAATATACAGTTTTGTTGTCATAAAATAACACCAATAGAATCTTCACACCAATATTAAATTAATTTAACTATTATTTCATTTAAATGATTTGGGGAATGAATTTATTTCTGAGATATACATAACTTCTATTTTGATTGGGAGGTAAATTTTTTACATTTTTCTAGTCTAGATAAAATAGATTCTTCTAAAGAACAATTCTCCTCCTCTTGTAGATTTTTATCCCCACTATCTGCAAACCAATCAGCATCTCAGTGTGCCACTAACTCACACTCTTCTCCTACATCGTATAAAAATCTATAATAAAGAGTAACTTTAACATAATTTATGATTCATTTCACTGTAATAATAATAAATTCATATTAATTTGTTACTTAGAAACCAAATATATTTCATAAATATTCTTTCAGCCTCATTTCCATGAAAAAAATATTTACTTCCAATCATGTTACATAATTATCTAAAAATAAATAAATTAATTATGTTTCTAAATATTAATTAAAATAGTGATGTGGGATGAAAAATATTTTCAGTATCACATGTAAATTTTTTTAAAAACTCATTCACATATTTTTTTGACATATAAAAGTATACTCTATTATTTTATTTACTTAACACCCATGAATACTAGTGAATTTACTAATTATGAAATATGAAAATCTGATCTCATTATCTTCTCAAAAATATTCCCCATAATTATTATAATTTCTAGAAAATTTGATATCATTAATATTGAAAAGTAAAATAAATTATTCATTATTCATGATTTTCACATTGTGGTTCTGGTCAACAAAACTTCTATTAGACTCAAATTTCATCATTTATGAATACAATTGAGCATACCATGCTCATGATTCTTTATTTAACCAATATAAATCCTTATTGAGATTATATACCTTAATTACATAATTTAAATGTTGAAAATACACATGTTATTAAATAGAGATATCTTTTTTTAGCACTCAATTTAAGAATAAAGCCTTTACGTCAATTTGATAGATCATTAATACTCTTGGAATTCCTACTATGATAAATATTTACATCGATTGAAGTTTCACCAACCATTAAAATTCATATTCAATATTGATGTACTAGATTTGAGAAAAATCCTTTGTATACAAACATTGAATTATTTTGTCACATTACCATGCTCATCATGTTTTCTTTTAAGCACTATTCAATTCTAATAAAATTATAAATATATGCCTATTTAAAAGTTCCCAAGGATGAATATTTTTAATTTTATCTATATATTTATTCATATATTTAACCATTGATTCATACATTTCTACTTATTCAAAATATATTAGCTACAATTTTGAATGAAAATAATTTTTTTGACACTAGTTTGTTGAGTTTGTGTTATACTATCTTTTGCACCAATGATGTTTCATTCATAAATTTCAACTCTCTTATTTATCCTTTGAGAAATTGAATGAATCACTTTAAATAATATTTCTTCGTCAAATTCAATTTCATAATATTATTCATGTGATATGAAAATATTTTACATCTATACATTTTGGAATCCTTTATGATATATGGAAAAATTAATGAAACTTATTGCATGAAGATGGTACTTTTTCATTACATCTATATTTATCTTGCTTGATATTTCTAGAACAGTTTACATAAATTTATCATCCACATCCTCATCAATATTATCTTGATTGATATCAAAATTATCAATTGGATAAAATAAAAAATCTATGTATGAATGAATTATTATCCCTATTAGATTCACCATCATCTCATATTTCAATAATATTTTTTTCAAATCATTAATTAATAATTCATGAAAATTATTTTTGTGAAGTTTCAAGACCATTGGGTTGTATAAATGAGGAAATATTCTTAATATATTCTTCATAAATTAAATATATTTAAATGTATTATCAATTCCATATATGAGTCCAATAACCGAGATTATATATCTTAATAAACTAACAGTGTTTCCATTGGGATATATCTTCAAATCATAAAATTTATTTTGAAAATTTTGAAGTTATTTATCCTTTCAGTTGTTTCATCCTCTATAAATATTAGAAAATTTTCCCAAAATATATTTCGTGGATGTAAAACTCATCACCTTCAGGTAATTAATATTTTAGAGAAATCTGATAAGGAATTTTGTGCCTTAGTATCAATATTAATGAACTTCTTATCTGTTATATTTAGAGACATTTACATAAGAGATCTTATTTGAATCCCATTTATATTAGTGGAGAATACATTCTACCAAAGATATCAAATATGGGATCTCATTTTACTTTTCCATATATGATATTTTTTCATAATATAACCTAACTAACTTTCCTTTGATAGTATTTTTTATTTAAAAACATCAATATAATACATTTTTCACCTGAAAAAGATTTTCTATAATACCACTTATTACCACAATTACAGTCCCGCACAAAATAAGTGTGTGTGGGGGGGGGTAGTTGAATTTTGTTTTTTAAATTTATTTACTAAATTGATAATTTTATCATATTTAAAAAAATGTAAAAATATATTAATTCAAAAAACAAAAGAAAGATATACAATACTACAAAACATGCCTTTTAAAGTGATGAAAATTATCAATTCTAGAAAAAATACTGATAAAGGTTCCCTTTATCAGCACTTGTTGTAGCACCGGAAATGGGTACCTTTTGTTAGTGGTAAAAAAGAACTTATAAAATGTACACATTAACTATTATTTTTAGCACTAATAAAATATACCCTTTATTAGTGATTTATTTTTTTTCAATGATATAAGGTATAATTTATCATCACTTTATTATCAGCAATGATAAATATCTCGAACGTTAGGAAAATCCCATATCAAAAGGGCACACTAGAGGGCACTGCCTAATATATGATTCCATGACATCGACGTCTCAGAAGCATGTCGTGGTGATGGAGTCTTGCATACACCACACGCACTTATATAGTCTTTCAATGAGCCAATGCGGGCCTTGGCCCACCCTATACTTAACTCGATCTTTGAACCACATTATTTGGGACCTCAAGGACTCGACCCATTCTATATCCATATTTTTTATACAATCCAATAACAAAATAAAAGTATTAAAAAAAACTAAACAAATAAAAAATAAAAATGAATAACTTAAAAAAATATTATTTAAAAATATTATTAAATTATAAAATAAAAATTTAAAATGAATAAATTTAAAAAATATTATTTTTAACTAAATAATAAATATTAAATTTAATATATATATATATATTATAAATATTTATATGGAGTATAAGTTAAATATAGATATATAAACTGAATACAATGAAACAAGTACCAATATAAATTAAAAAGAAGAAAATTTTATAAAATATTAACATTCTAAATAATTAAATAATAATTAAGAAAAATTAATAAATTTAATATACATAATCATAGATTAAAAAAATTAATAAAAAATATATATTAAATATAGATATATAAAATGAATAAAATTAAATAATTAAATAAATAAAAATTAAAAATGACTAAATGGAAAAAAAAATAAAAAAATATTAAATAAATAATTTTTGATAAAATTGAAAAAATTTAATATACATATATATAGATTTTAAATATTAATAAATATATTATATTAAATATTGATATCTAAAAAAAATAATTAAACAAAAAAATCAATAAATAAAAAATTATTTTAAAAAATATTAATGAAATAATTTCTAAAAAATAATTATTAATAAATAATGATTAAGTTTAATATATATATATATGAATTATAAATAGTAATAAACTAAATATATTAAATATTAACATATAAAATTAATAAAATTTAATTCTTAAAAACATATTAATGTCTTATTAATATTTAATGTTTTTTTATAACTAATTATTCATCAATACATTTAATATTGATATATATTCTTATATATGTCAATGTATATACCATATATATAATATATCCTAAAATTTGATTTATACAATAAAAAATATTTATATTTACATCAAATAAGACATATATTTTGTGAACAATGATTTTTAATTAAAAAAATACTATTAATTAAAAATACTAACTAATTGAATAAATTAATGAAAATTAACTGAATGTCATTTGATTTTTCAATTTAACATATATCAATCATATGTTATAATGATTTCGTGCGTACATATAGGCAATTAATGCATTTTTAAATACAACACGCAAAAAAAATATTTACGAAATTAATGAAATCTTATATAGAATAACACACACCAAATATTTTAGTAATTTATTAACATTTAATTATTAATTTTAAAATTTCATTTAGTATCATGATACATTTAATATTTATTTAATCGATAAATTTTATTTACTTCTTTTTAATATTACTACAGTATGGTTTTATTTATTCATTCCTAATTTTTTTAGTTTTTTATTTTTTTGGAATATAGTAATTTTCAATTATTTCGTTTTACCTGAGGGTTAAAATATACTGAAGTTTGGTAACATGGATGAATAATTATTATAGATCCGAGGCATTGCAAATTGGAGACATGTCTCATTGGGATGGAGATTCTTTTCTATACTCTTCCCTTATTAGAAGTTGAATTTGTGGGCATGGGGACGTGGTTCTGTCTTCCTCAAGACTGGTGTTTTTAACATAATGTAATGGGGCTGAAAATATGGCCCGATGACTGTAGGTAATTCCACTGTGCATGTGTGGTTTAATTATTATGTAATGCATTAGATTATTTGGCATCCCAAAATTATTTATAACATAGCTATGCTGATTAGCCTTCATATCAAAATGGAAAGGGAGACCAAAAGTACAAGGTACAATCAATTTACATGGATTTTAGTTGAGATTGATCTATTTTCAACACCTATTGATAGGTTTTTCTTTTCTACTCATGATGAGAAGTTTGAGTAAAGAATTATTTATGAGATAATTCCAAAATACTGTAAGGAATGTTTCTTAATGGGTTATGATCGAGCTATCTGTAGGCTAATTCTAATTTACGATCACTATTCTACTCATGTCGATGATATCCACTTATGTTTTAGGATAGGTGAGAAATCAATTTCTAATTCTACAGCTGTCACTTCTGAGAAAATGGGTAATATTTTTATTGATTCTATTATATGTAATGATGAACCAAATGGACAACTTACTGTTGGTATGAAAGTGGGAATCCCACTTATAGTAGATGAAGTGTGAGATTTTGGGTATAGGAAGATTAGTCCACCATATTCAAATGCATGAATTATTAATGTATTTCATTGTATAACACTTGCTCGATCGGTTTCTAATGTAGGGTATGCCTATCATAGTGGACGACCTACTTGTGAAATGCTTGTGGAGGTGGAGGCTCAACACTCTGACAAGAAGTAACTGTGGATGAATATTATTATTGAGGATGATCAGAATATAAGGGAGGGAAGTGATTATCCTAATTTGGATTGTAACAGAAAAGCTAATTTGATGGATAAAATGGTGCTCCTTGTGGAGTAATATATTCAGGAAATTGATTATCACTCCACAGTAGATGATCTTATCATGAATAAGAAGAAGGATTCAAGAATCATTAAATGTAAGCAGGACATGAATTTTAATTCCCCTATTAATTAAAAATATAAGAAGAAAATTAAAGATAATGACTCTGTGGACAATAAAGGTTTTTATACGATCGAAAGAAATAATGGTTCTCAACCTACTGAATAGAGGGCTGATGAACCAATGGAGGTAACTTCTCTTAAATGATTTGGGTTATTAGAATAGATTAATGATGATTCATGTCTTGAATCAAAAGATTAGGATTTTTATAAGGAAGAAGATGAATGAATTTTCCCTCAAGAAACTTGGAGTTGAGGTAAGCATCCAAAAAGCCATAAAAGTTGATGAGATGACTTAGATGCTACATGAGGGCATGGAAGAAGTGTGTCTTTCAAGTCTTCTCCTATTTCGCTCATCCTAGAGCATGAGAAGATTACAGAGAAATATTTTGTGATCTTCAAACAAGAGAATTCTCAGTTAGAGTGTGAATCTTCTAATGATTATGGGGAGTAGGATCATTATTATGGGAATGAGCATGTTTTTCTTGATTTTTAGTTTTCCTCTTTGGATGTGGCATTACATGTTTGACCATGTCCTCTTTCTTTTTTCTGTTGTTTTAAACTTTTCTTTTACTAAATTTTGCGGTATGGGTTGGATTTCCAACATGTACTCAGACCATTTTCATATTATTATATAAATATATTTTTTATAAATATATTTAAATAATGAATATATTTACTATATTTGTATTTGTATTTTTAGAAATTTATTAAATATTTATCAAATTATATAAATATATAATGACATAAATATATTTATAATCCAAAATAAATAATTATAAATACATTTAGAAATATATTTATAATTTTATAATTACTATATTTATAAAATTGTGTATTTATAATTATAAATAAATAATATTAATTTTTTAAAAGTATTTATATAATTAAAAATAATAATTATATATTTAAATAATTATAAAATTATAAAAAATATATTTAAATAATGAATATATTTAATATATATATATAATTATATAAATATATAAAATAATATAAATACATTTATAATCAAATACATATATTTATGAATATATTTACAATTTTTTCTTTATAATTATAATTATAAATCTTTTATCAGCGCTATTGTTTTATCACTGATAAAGACGTGTCTTATCAGTGCTTCTAGCACCGACATAGATATATTTTATCAGTGATTATTAATTTAGCAATGATAAAAGGAATCTTTATTAGTTCTTTTTTGGAAGTGTTGATAAAAATTTTCCCGATCCATTTAAGATAACCCAAGCCACAATGATGATGGTTGTGATTCTCATTATTTTTTGGAAGTACCCAACTATTGGTACTCTAGTTTTTTCAGAAGAATAAATCCTCTAATCCAGCATATGAGCTTTTATCCTTTTCACTCATTGATTTCTAATTTGGGTTCCACATTTTGTGTTATTGTAATATTTCTTTGGATCATCTCCTATTATATACCTTATGATTAGTCGAACCTCTTTGGATACCTAAGAGGGTTTTCAAATCCTTCTACTACAATTTAGGTGTCTCCTCCCTCAAATTTCATGTATTTTCTAATATAAATCCCCTCTTTTTCCTTATGATTTAGATAACTCCTCCCTCATTTCTGATTACATTAGTTATGACTTTATATTAATTCTAAATTCATTTTTATTTACAGTATACCTATGCTTAATGTTTATAATGGATTTAGAAAAGACTTTGGATGAATTCCGTGCTTCGTATAAATGGTTTTCCATGGATTTTGAATGAACTATTTTGAATTAAATGTTTTATCATTTCTGGTGTTTGATCATATTATTATGAGGCATTTAAGTCCATTTTTTATAAAAAATTAAAGGCTTGGGATGTACATTGTGTTTTGAAAGAAAAATAAATATTTTAAAGAAATGTTTGAAATATAATAAGTGTGTGTTTCCAATTCTTACAAAGTTATTTATTTTTTTCAATTTCAAAATAATGGAAAATAACTTGGAACCTCAAGACAGATTTTGTATAATATCCCATTTTTCACCTTAAAATTGGTTTATTGCTCATTATACCCTCTTTGATCACACCTTATATTTGGTGTTCCTATTATGGGATGTTTTCAAATTTATAAATGTATATATGAGGTGAAAGGGTTTTTTCTATGAATGTTTTTCGAAGGTAAGGTGTATGATATAGCTTTTGTTACCATATGTTTTCATTTCCATTTCTTTCTCACCTCTTCAGATTGTTTCTTGGATATGGGAAATCCATGTAACTAAATGGTATTGTAGATGAATGAAAACTCTAGTTATCTTATGTCTAGCTAGTGTGGGACTAAGTTACTGAGTGTGCTAAAAAAGACCCCCATGGTAGATTCACTCTCTTAGAATATTTTAGGTCTTATCTAATAAAATTGTTTATTATCAAAAAGAGTTAATTTAAAATTATGATACACATTTATAACTAATATTTGATGAAAATAATGTTTTTAAATTTTGATCATTAAAATATAAAAATAATATATCCTATTTTTACTATAAAAATATGATGTGGTAAATTTTTGAAAGAATTAAAATACCTACGTTTTCAGTTTCATGAAAAAAAACTATTTATATAATGTATTAATATAAAACAAAATTCATACATATTTCTTTAATGAAAAATACACATTTTGTGCTAAAAAATATTTTAGTTTAGTTTAAAAAATAAAATATATTTATGATAATTAATATGTTATCATAAAAAATAATTCCTTCCCACATACTCAAAACCCATCCATTATCACACCATTTTTGCAATTACTAAATACATTTGAAGTATCATTCATTATGTTATAATTCATTTAAGTCATAGTAAAATGATATTAATATATTTTTAATGAAATTCAAGGTATAAAAAGGAATAATTAACAAAGTGTATTAACAATATTAAAACTCATGATTTAATACAAAATCCAGGTTTACTAAACATACTCAAGATATAATAACAAAAATATGTACCAAATAATAATTTACATTCTTCCTGAAATGTCTAAGACATGTAAATATTCATGTTACTTTACCAAAATAAAGTGATGTAAGATAACCCATACATATAATAGATACATTTCATTATGGTTCTTAAGATGATTTGGATCCTACATAATTTATAACCATAAATATATATAAATTAAAGAATTTAAATAATTAAAAAATGCAAGTCCAAACTTTAATTTCATCGAATAAATAATTTTCTAACAATTTAGAAAGTTTACCATAATTTACAAAATAAAACAAGAATAAATATATAATTTTAACAATAATTGGATTGTGTTTTCCATCTCACTACACCCAATATCATGAAAAAATCATTATTCCATCCTCTTATGGATAAAGATTCACTAAAAGTGCACAGTTTCACCAGTATATGTTCTATATCATCACTCTATAATAATTAATAAATAACCCAAATCATCACAAGATATTATTAACACCCAAAATAATGAATAAAATCAAAACTTGGTGTAACTTCTTGGTCGGTTCCTTGGAAAAAAATAAATCTGATATTATTCTCTCACCCCATGTTCTAGATCTCCTCTAATTAGACTCACACTCTGATAGATTAAATCAAACCTAATATTAATATTACACATATATTCTATATGACACCCCATGATCTATTGTAAAATATAGTTCAATGTCATGAATAATTATAAAACCTTATTGACGTTGATAGATGAATAAATTGTATGGAATTTGAATGAATGGTTATGTGTCTTCTTATGTGATATTTAAAGAAAATGGTTATTGATAAATGAACAACTCCTTGATTGAAATTTTAAAGAATCCCATGGTAACCATTTTATTTAGTCAAGAAAAATAAAAAAAATCATATTAGGATTCAAATTGTTAATTCACTACTTTCTTCTAAATTTTTGAATTTATGCAAGCATTTTAAAAACATTACTAAATGTTAAATAATTAATATTTTATATAGACTGGGAGGTTACCTACTAATTTTTTTTCATACCTATTATAATTTTTATTTTTGAAAAAGGGAACTTGGTTTTAAATTTAATATGTGGGTTTTGAAATGAAAAAACAAGGTTTCCCTTAAAATGAACTAAAATGGATTATTTGTTTTGAAACTAATGAAGTGATTTCAAAATGAATGAGTAATGTTTTAGAAAATTCAATGTGTATATCCTTAAATGGAATTAAATTTCAAATTGAAATTTATTATTTATAATTTTTGAATGTTATTTGGAATTTTGTTCACTTGATTCTAAAAATTTTCATAGAAAAATAGTTTATATCCAATTAAGTGTAAACAAAATTCAATTATAATGTGGAATAAATAAAATTCCAAGAAGTGTTTTAAAATTTTTAAATGTATCCTTTTGAAATTTGAAAGTTTATTTGATATGAGATTAAATATTTTAAGGTGAATTGTGGTAATTTATAAATATTCAGTCTATTGTATGTGTTTTTAAATCGATTAGTCTCAATATTAAATTTGAAAAACGATCCTAGTCATGAGATCATTTATTTATTATTCATTAATATCTTTACGAAAATATATTATTTTTAAATTTCATCCACTTATTATTTAATTCATTATAGGGAATAATATTTAAATGTTTTATTCCTTTTATAACAACAAAGAGACTCTCCATAGTGTTAGAAATAATTGGGACTAAGAAATTATCAATCTGTTTCCACTAGGAGAGCATATTGTTGTCATGGTGTAATAAATATTCTATTTAAGGGATACTTGTTAAAGTATACTCGATCCAAAGTGAAAATTTATCTCAACCACTTAGGAATGGTGAAAGGGGTATAAAATGGTAAGGAAACTATAAACATGTATTGTTTGACTAGGTCTTCTATCAAACCATTTTGTGCTTGAGAATCTTTTAACTTTATGAAAAAAGGTAAGATAATTCTTCTCAGTGCTTCAAAAACTCATAGCATGAGATCATTTCGACTTAAGGATAATAATTTCATTCTTATCTGATTCATCACTTGAATATTTATTATTTCATTTTCTTCTTGAGACTCATCCACCATCACTTTTAGACAAAAACCTATGTTTTTTGAACTACTATGAGTAGTATTCATCCCATACCGTGTACCAGTTATCATTAGGGATGAATTCATTAGATAAAACCAACCATAGTGGAGTAATTGTTTCATAAATTTAATTTATCATTTTCTTCAAATCATTCTGAAATTGTTTGAAATAATAAAATTCTTGGTTCCCTTATTATAATTATATATAACTTTCACATTTGATAATGAATTTCTTATGTGTTTTTTATTTATTATTGGTAAAAAATGAATATTTTTTTAACCCAATAGGTGGATATGAATTGATAATAGATACAATATAATAATTTTAAAAAAGAGTATAAATATGGACATAAAGAAGTCATCTTGTTTTCAAAATATCATGTATATACCCCTTCTCAAATCCCTTATTGTAACATCCCAAGTAAGTAATGAATAATAGATATTTTTATCTATGTCTATTAATGATTAAGATAGTGTTATATAGGCTTAAAATGAAAATAAATACAATCTTATGCATGGAATACACTAATATTCTTAAAAGATTGTTTTACTGCCTTTTGATGGAAAACCATTTTTGAATATATCTTTTTACAACTTTATAAACTATTTTTGTCAAAATAAACTTATTCTTTATTATTGGGACATCAAAATTTACCTTGTGTGAATTTTTGGTATTTTTCTGACAATGTTCATTTTTTTTAATGAATAGTGAAAAAACTGCATTTTACATCAAAACTGCTTTTTAATATAATTTATTTATATGATTAGATTATCTTTTGAATTGGTTTTGAAGTGAAATTAGAATATATTTTTACCATTTAATCCAATGGTGGTCATTGGAATCAATGTCACTTTGAAATTAGACTTAAACTGGTGTCATTCTTTTGATACTTATTATTTTGTAAAAACACGCTATTTGCTCTGGAAGCGGGAATTAATTATTAAATTAATTAATGTGACTTATATGATTTGAATTTTGTAAAATAGACTTCATTTTTCAATTTGTAATATCAAATATAGCTTAGGGTGATTTTTTGGTAATTTTCTGAAAAACTTCAATTTTTGATGAATAGTGAAACCACTAAGTGCTAATCAAGCAAACTGATTTTTCAGTTAAATGAATTTTTACCACTAATGTGTATTGAATTTTGAAAATCTGACATACATGGTTTTCATTAAGAAGTAAAATGTGGTTCAATGAGATTAAAATAATTTTTTTGGTGAATAGTAACTTATTAAGTTCGTAATCGCGATTAGTGGTAATTAGGGTAGTTTAAGGTATAAATAATGCTTTAATAATAGGAAATGACCTAGACACATGTCCCAACCATATTGGTTGTGTCATGGCCGACCCCGAAAAGCCATGGGTCAACTTGGGGACCCCATGGAGACACTTTGTTTTGGAAATGACATAAATAACTTTTTATTAAATGTTAAAGTAAAAATGACACAAACAAGAGATGTTTTACGAAAACAATTGTTACATGGGGTTATAAAGATCAGATTTTTGATTATAAATAGTCATTGGAAAGCTAAAAAGATTTCCTACATCATAGTATTTTTTTTATGATTTTTAGACATTAAATAAATTAAATTATTTATGACATAATAATGATGCAGCGATGACATCATTGTTTGACGATTTAAATAAAATGGAAAGATAATATAAAATCTATGAAATACACATGTCCAAAACCAATTTTATGAGTGTATTTGTAACCCTTATCACCTTATCCACTAATTATATCAATGTGGGACCTTTTTAAACCGAAACACATTTTCAAATAAAGTAATATTTCTTTACTTTCCAAAAGTGCCCCTCCTCTCCTCTTATAAAAGGCCCCCACCTCTACCTCATTTAACACACTCCTCAAGCCTTTGGATCGGCCAACCCATGACCATTTAATCTCTCCAAATCCCTCTCCTCATACTATAGGATTCACTTTGGGCATAATCCTTTCAAATGAAGCCTTTAGGATCAAATCAAAAAGAGTTACACTTTTAAAGGTAATTCTTTCTCTCATGTTCATTTGTTTTATTTTGTTTCTCCAACCCCCTAAACTCTTTTTATTTACTTATTTTGTAACAAAACCAGTATCTTAAATATACTAGGATGTTGTTATAAGATTTATTGGAGCTAAACTCTCACACAACTACATCAAATGGTTAAAGAACATACGGTTTCCGTGGATGGCGAAATTCTGCCTCCCGAAACGATGATTGTTCAATACTCATTTAACACCTTCAAAGGTGGCCATTATGATGTCACTATTTTTATATATGATATTTAATATATTTATGTTTTCCTTAAGCTTCTGTTTTTTTTTCATTTTGGGCATACCTTTATGGTTTCCATTATGGGTAAACACAATATCTTCATTTTAGGAAGTGCAGACTACCGCCCCCTCAAAGTGATTTGATTCGTTAAATACCATACGTGGGACATATAAAGGATGGAACTATGATATCATATATGATATTATACTGGAATTATAATATATCTTTATATCATTATGATTCCATTCTATAAAATACGAAATAGAAATGAAAGTAGCGTTCATGCGTACGTACGGCTTACCGTCTCCATGAACGGTGCATTTCATTTCTTACCTCTAAATGATTATGTAATATTATAAATTCATGTATTTACTGGATATATATGACATATATGATATCTACATCATGAATACCATTCTGGATATAATGAAACTTTGACCAAATTAACAACATGTAAGTGTAAGAAGTCTATTTTTGACTTAAGAACCAAATACCGACAAAATGAACATTATTAACTTAACTGATTACATGATGTTCATAACATGGTATAAAAGGAATAATGAACTTGAAAAAGATTCATAATAAATTAGAGATTAACTCAAGTTTATTATTCAGGAGATTAAAGAATGGTCGGGTCAAGTCGGATACGAGGTATGGGACTTCATCTCAATCTCCTTTGGTTGAGGCATATTTTATTTTATACACAACTTTCTTTTATACGATGTATAAACCACTTTGACTTTTGCATTTATTCAAAAGGAATCTTTTTTTATACGAAGCGTTTACTAAATGACAAAATGGAAATGTTTTTGTCGTACGTATGCGGCGACAACGACTTCTCCACCGTCGTAACCATTATTTGAGTTTCGGCTTCCTCTACAAGCCATACCTTCATTTTAAAAGAAAAATAAATACCATGTTTTACTTTTCTTTTATTTTGGTATTGAAAACTGTTTTCACAATGTTTTTGTGTTGTATTGATATCTTGTGATTGAAATGTGGAAATGTTATGTTTCCTTTATTCATGTTTTATGTGATACGATTATGTTATGGTTCTTGGGCATTATTATGATGACGGTTGGTTCTGTGATAAACTAAGGGCGGGTGAGCCCGTTATAGCTCTCCAATGCATTGGGTAACGCGAAGGAGTGAAATGTTAAGGTTTCTTCGAAGAGATTTTAGGGAATATACTGTGATGGGTATTCCAAACGTAACCAAGAGGGTTACTCACTACGTAAGAATGTTATGAATGCCTCAAGTTACATTTATGTCTTATGATTTTCTATGATTTATTCCTGATTTTATGAGGTATGTTAAAGTGCCTATGTTTTATGGGTAAAGTATGATTTCATTCTTATGTATATATGAACTCATGTTTCCTTTACATGTTTTTTTTATAACCCATACTGAGTTTTTATGCTCATCCCAAGTTTTTGAAATGTTTTTCACAGGTCAAGGGAAAGGTACATGATAAGATGATAGAGTCAAGGATGTGTCATGAAATAATCCATGTTTTATTTTAAATGTGTTTCCATTGATGGGAATGAAGAATACTATCTTTATGTAACCACTTTGTTTATATATGGAATATAATGCAAGTTTTATGATCTAATTATCTAAAACTCTAAACCCGAAAAGATCCTCAATGTGTAATCTTGTAATAACTCAAGATTAAGTAAGGTTTAAGGCTGGGGCCTTATAGTTGGTATCAAAGGTCGGTTTAGATAACTTTAGGAGTTAGAATTCTATTAAATGATTATCCAAAAATATTTTTTTTTTCGAAATGATATAGCATTTAAAGATTACCATGTTGCTTCATCTAAGACATGTTTGTTCAGAATGGTTTTCCGTAGAGGAAACAGGGAAGCAGTGCTAGGAAGGCATACAGAAGGAAATAACCGTCCGAATCAGCATCCAGAAATGGTCGGAATTAGAACTAAACAGTTTGTTGCAGTAATGGCTCAGTTGACTCAAGCGATAAATGGTGGTGGTATCCATGCACGAGATCAGCCAGATCAACCGCAGAGGAACATGTCAGTGGTGGAACATTTCATGAGGCAACATCCACCATCATTCAGAGGATCATCTGACCCTGTGCTAGCTGAAGGGTGGATTAAAGCACTGGAGAAGATTTTTGATGTCTTGGGGTGTTCAGACAATCAAAAGGTTAGTCTTGCTATTTACCGTTTGGAGGGTGAAGCAGATCAGTGGTGGTCTATGGTTAAAAATATTAGGGACGCCGATGAGATTGATGCTCTTGACTGGGATGAATTCAAAGGTATGTTTCTTGAGAAGTATTTTCCTAAGGCTGTTCGACTTAGGATGGAAAAGCAATTCTTGGAATTGAGTCAAGAGGAAGACTCAGTGGCTGCCTATGAAGAAAGGTACACTCGATTGGCAAGGTATGCTCCAAATTTTATCCGGGACCTTGATAGTAAAATCATTCGTTTTTACTCAGGATTAAAGCCAAAGTATCGAAGGGCATTAGCTTCTCCTAAGTTTAAAAGTTATGAAAAGCTTGTTCGATGTGCTGAGAAGGTGGAAATAGAGTTTGCCGATGACCAAGTGTTCTATAACAACCAGCAGAAGAAGAGACCGAGGTGGCAGGAGAAAGGTAAGAATTCTTCAAAAAAGTCTGATGGTAAGAGAACTAAGTTTCCAGTTTGTGATAGATGTGGCAAAAGGCATGCTGGGGAATGTCTTCTGAATTCTGGAAAGTGCTACCGATGTGGTAAGATGGGACATAAGGCTCGTGATTGCACTGAAAAGGATCAAGGTGAATGTAAGAACAAATTTGATTTACAGTTAGTGAAATGTTATAAGTGCAATGAGATGGGTCAATATACAAACGAGTGTCCGACAAAGAGCTTGAGTGATGGGAAGTAGTTAGACTACAAGCAGAAAGGGGTGGTGAAATCCTTTGCAACTACTTCAGCAGATGTCGGGCCATCAAATGAAGTGGTATCAGATACTTTGTTTGTTTTTTCAGATTATGCCAGTGTGTTGTTTGATTCGGGGTCTACACATTCTTTCATCTCTGACACCTTTTCTAGTAAAATGGGAATACCATCTCAAGAAATGACTCCTGAACTTTTGGTAAAAACACCTGGGGGAAATGTTGAGGCAAAAATAATTTATAAGAATCTTCCTATCCTTATCTGTGGAAAGAACCTACTTGCAAACCTTATTGTTCTACCTCTAGTAGAGTTTGACGTTATCATGGGTATGGATTGGCTCTCTATTTACCATGCTAAGATTGACTGTAGTGCTAAAGAAGTTTCTTTTCAGAAAGACTTTCAGTTTGTTTACAAGAATGAACCCTTACTTTTGATAACATATCAAGAGGCCGAGAAACTTGTAAAATATGGAAATGAATGTTACCTTGCACACGTCATTGAAAATAAAGGAACTGTTCAGATTAATGATGTGCTAGTGGTAAATGAGTATCCTGATGTTTTTCCTGATGAGTTGCCTGGAATAATACCAGATCGGGAAGTTGAGTTTACTGTTGACTTAGTTCCTGATGCTAAGCCAATTTCAAAACCCCCTTATCGAATGACACAAATTGAACTTTTAGAGTTGAAGGAGCAATTGCAAGATTTATTAGAGAAAGGTTTCATTAGACCTAGCACATCACCATGGGGTGCTCCTATTTTATTTGTTAAAAAGAAATATGGTTCTATGAGACTTTGCATTGATTATAGAGCCTTAAATAATATCACTGTTAAGAACAAATATCCTTTT
The DNA here is from genome assembly GCA_963277665.1 of Viscum album. Taxonomy (NCBI): domain Eukaryota; kingdom Viridiplantae; phylum Streptophyta; class Magnoliopsida; order Santalales; family Viscaceae; genus Viscum; species Viscum album. Next base: position 2,017,109,795 of record OY728157.1, read on the forward strand.
CCTCATATCGATGATTTGTTTGATCAGCTCCAGGGAGATCAGTATTTTTCAAAGATTGACTTGAGATCGGGGTACCATCAGCTGAAGGTAAAGGAGGCAGATATTCCGAAGACCGCGTTTCATACGAGATATGGCCATTATGAATTTGTAGTAATGCCTTTTGGGCTAACCAATGCACCTGCTGTATTCATGGACTTAATGAATAGAATTTTACATGAGTTCTTGGATAAGTTTGTAGTGGTTTTAATTGATGATATTTTGGTGTTTTCTAAAAGTAAAGAAGAGCATGAAAGACATTTAAGGGTTATCTTGCAAACCATAAAAGAAAAGAAACTGTATGGGAAATTCAGCAAGTGTGAGTTTTGGTTGCAACAAATTTCTTTCCTTGGTCACATTGTTTCTAAAGATGGAATAACTGTTGATCCTGCAAAAACAAAAGTTTTGGAAGAATGGCCAAGACCCACAAATGTAACCGAGATTCGTAGCTTCGTTGGTTTGGCAGGCTATTACCGAAGGTTTGTTAGAAATTTTTCATGGTTATCTAGTCCAATGACTAAGCTAACTCAGAAGGGTGTTAAGTTTATCTGGACAAAAGAATGTGATGATTGTTTTCAGGTATTGAAAAGAAGATTGGTGAATGCTCCTGTTTTTGCACTACCTTCCAGGAATGGTGAGTTTGTTATATACAGCGAAGCTTCATTGAAAGGACTTGGTTGCATCCTAATGCAGAATGATCAGGTAATTGCTTATGCTTCACGACAGTTGAAAACTCATGAGGTAAATTACCCTACACATGATTTGGAATTAGCTGCTGTTGTTTTTGCTTTAAAAATTTGGAGGCATCATTTGTATGGAGTAAAGTGTGAAATATATACCGATCACAAAAGTTTAAAGTATATATTCACTCAGAAAGAGTTAAACATGAGACAAAGGAGATGGCTGGAATTAATCAAGGATTATGATTGTACAATTCATTACCATCTGGGAAAAGCAAATAAAGTGGCTGATGCTTTGAGTCGAAAAAGTAATGCTTCATTAACAATGTTGCGTTTGGAACGTGATCCTTTGGTTAAGGATTTGATGAACATTGGCATAGAAGTTGTTGGTGCAGGAATTCCTTCTGTTTTGTTTCAGGTATCAGTGAGATCATCTCTATCAAATAGAATCAAGCAAGCATAGAAGCATGATAGTGAGTTGCAGAAAAAGGTAGAGCTGGTTCAGAAAGGTAAGTTGCCTGAATTCAACATTGATAATTGTTGCGTTTTGAGATTTGGGAAGAGATTGTGTGTGCCTTGTGATTCACAGTTGAAGAGAGAGTTGTTATGTGAAGCTCATAGTTCTCCATTTTCAGTTCATCCGGGCAATACTAAGATGTATAGAGATCTGCGGGAGTATTACTGGTGGGATGGAATGAAAAGAGACATTGCTGATTTTACTGTGAAGTGTTTGACATGTCAACAGGTTAAAGCAGAGCGGTAGTTACCAAAAGGGATGCTTCAGCCTTTACCAGTGCCAGAGTGGAAATGGGAGAATATATCCATGGACTTTGTTGTTAGATTACCAAAGACATCTCGAGGTAATAATGCAATCTGGGTTATTGTTGATCGCTTGACCAAATCTGCTCATTTCCTTGCTATATGAGATACTTTCTCTCTTGATCAACTTTCCCGTTTGTATCTTAAAGAGATAGTCAGGTTACATGGAGTTCCTCTCTCCATTGTATCAGATCGTGATCCCAGGTTTACTTCTAACTTTTGGAAAGGCCTTCAGAAGTCGTTGGGTACTGAATTAAATTTTAGTACAGCTTTTCATCCTCAATCAGATGGGCAGTCAGAACGAACAATTCAGACATTGGAGGATATGCTACGAGCTTGTTCTATGGATTATCAGGGAAGTTGGGACCAACATCTTTCTTTGGTTTAATTTTCATATAATAACAGTTTCCATTCTAGTATACAGATGGCCCCATTTCAGGCATTATATGGGAAGTGGTGTCGAACTCCAGCTTTCTGGGATGAAGTGGGTGAAAGGAAGTTGATGGGACCAGAATTGGTAGAAGAGATGGCAGAAAAAGTTCAGCTGATTCAGAAACACATGAGAACAGCTCAGAGCAGGCAGAAGAGTTATGCGGATAACCGGAGGAAGGATCTATCTTTCGAGGTAGGTGATCATGTTTTTCTCAAGGTTTCTCCTTGGAAAAGCATGATAAGATTTGGTAAGAAAGGAAATTTGAGTCCAAGGTTTATTGGACCATACGAAATTCTAGAGAGAGTTGGATCAGCTGCATACCGAGTGGCTCTACCTCCGAGTTTATCTCAGGTACACAATGTTTTTCACGTTTCGATGTTGAGAAAGTATATGCCAGATCCATCTCATGTTTTGAGTCCAGAGGTAGTTCAGTTGGAAGAGAACCTATCTTATGAGGAACAACCGGTCCAGATTCTTGACCACAGGGAGCAAGTGTTATGGAATAAGGTGATTAAGCAGGTAAAGGTTTTGTGGAAAAACCACATGATTAAAGAGGCAACATGGGAATCTGAAAATGCAATGAGGGATAAGTACCCCCATTTATTCGATAAGTAAATAAATTGCGAGGACGTAATTTTCTAAAGGGGGTAAGTATGTAACATCCCAAGTAAGTAATGAATAATAGATATTTTTATCTATGTCTATTAATGATGAAGATAGTGTTATAGAGGCTTAAAATAAAAATAAATACAATCATATGCATGGAATACACTAATATTCTTAAAAGATTGTTTTACTGCCTTTTGATGGAAAACCATTTTTGAATCTATCTTTTGACAATTTTATAAACTATTTTTGTCAAAATAAACTTATTCTTTATGATTGGGACATCAAAATTTACCTTGTGTGAATCTTTGGTATTTTTCTGGCAATGTTCATTTTTTTAATGAATAGTGAAAAATACGGCATTTTACATCAAAACTGCTTTTTAATATAATTTATTTATATGATTAGATTATCTTTTGAATTGGTTTTGAAGTGAAATTAGAATATATTTTTACCATTTAATCCAATTGTGGTCATTGGAATCAATGTCACTTTGAAATTAGACTTAAACTGGTGTCAATCTTTTGATACTTATTGTTTTGTAAAAACACGCTATTTGCTCTGGTAGCGGGAATTAATTATTAAATTAATTAATGTGACTTATATGATTTGAATTTTGTAAAATAGACTTCATTTTTGAATTCGGAATATCAAATATAGCTTAGGGTGATTTTTTGGTAATTTTCTGAAAAACTTCAATTTTTGATGAATAGTGAAACCACTAAGTGGTAATCAAGCAAACTGATTTTTCAGTTAAATGAAAGTTTACCACTAATGTGTATTGAATTTTGAAAATCCGACATACATGGTTGTCATTAAGAAGTAAAATGTTGTTCAATGAGATTAAAATAATTTTTTTGGTGAATAGTAACTTATTAAGTTCTTAATCGCGATTAGTGGTAATTAGGGTAGTTTAAGGTATAAATAATGCTTTAATAATAGGAAATGACCTAGACACATGTCCCAAAGTTATTGGTTGTGTCATGGCCGACCAAGAAAAGCCATGGGTCAACTTGGGGACCCCATGGAGACACTTTGGTTTGGAAATGACATAAATAACTTTTTATTAAATGTTAAAGTAAAAATGACACAAACAAGAAATGTTTTACGAAAACAATTTTTACATGGGGTTATAAAGATCCGATTTTTGATTATAAATAGTAATTGGAAAGATAAAAAGATTTACTACATCATAGTATTTTTTTTATGATTTTTAGACATTAAATAAATTAAATTATTTATGACATAATAATGATGCAGCGATGACATCATTATTTGACGATTTAAACAAAATGGAAAGATAATATAAAATCTATGAACTAAACATGTCCAAAACCAATGGGATGAGTGGATTTCGAACCCTTATCACCTTATCCACGAATTATATCAATGTGGAACATTTTGAAACCGAAACACATTTTCAAATAAAGTAATATTTCTTTACTTTCCAAAAGTGCCCCTCCTCTCCTCTTATAAAAGGCCCCCACCTCTACCTCATTTCACACACTCCTCAAGCCTTTGGCTCGGCCAAAACCTGATCATTTACTCTCTCCACATCCCTCTCCTCATCCTAGAGCATTCACTTTGGGCAGAATCCGTTCAAAGGAAGCCTTTAGACTCAAATCAAAAAGAGTTACACTTTTAAAGGTAATTCTTTCTCTCATGTTCATTTGTTTTATTTTGTTTCTCCAACCCCATAAACTCTTTTTATTTACTTCTTTTGTAACAACACCAGTATCTTCAATATACTACGATGTTGTTATAAGATTTATTTGAGCTACACTCTCACACAACTACATCAAATGGTTAAAGAACATACGGTTTCTGTGGATGGCGAAATTCTGCCTCCCGAAACGATGATTGTTCAATACTCATTTAAGACCTTCAAAGGTGGCCATTATGATGTCACTATTTTTATATATGATATATAATATGTTTATGTTTTCCTTAAGCTTGTGTTTTTTTCATTTTGGGCATACCTTTATGGTTTCCATTATGGGTAAACATGATATCTTCATTTTATGAAGTGCGGACTACCGCCCCCTCAAAGTGATTTGATTCGTTAAATACCATATGTGGGACATATAAAGGATGGAACTATGATATTATATATGATATTATACTGGAATTATAATATAACTTTATATCATTATGATTCCATTCTATAAAATACAAAATATAAATGAAAGTAGCGTTCATGCGTACGTACGGCTTACCGTCTCCATGAACGGTGCATTTCATTTCTTACCTCAAAATGATTATGTAATATTATAAATGCATGTATTTACTTGATATATATGACATATATGATATCTACATCATGAATACCATTCTGGATATAATGAAACTTTGACCAAATTAACAACATGTAAGTGTAAGAAGTCTATTTTTGACTTAAGAACCAAATACCGACAAAATGAACATTATTAACTTAACTGATTACATGATGTTCATAACATGGTACAAAAGGAATAATGAACTTGAAAAAGATTCATAAGAAAGTAGAGATTAACTCAAGTTTATTATTCAGGAGATTAAAGAACGGTCGGGTCAAGTCGGATACGAGGTATGGGGCTTCGTCTCAATCTCCTTTCATTGAGGCATATTTTATTTTATACACAACTTTATTTTATACGATGTATAAACCACTTTGACTTTTGCGTTTATTCAAAAGGAATCTTTTTTTATACGAAGCGTTTACTAAACGACAAAAAGGGAATGTTTTTGTCGTACGTATGCGGCGACAACGACTTCTCCGCCGTCGTAACCGTTATTTGAGTTTCGGCTTCCTCTACAAGCCATACCTTCTTTTTAAAAGAAAAATAAATACCATGTTTTTCTTTTCTTTTATTTTGGTATTGAAAATGGTTTTCACAATGTTTTTGTGTTGTATTGATATCTTGTGATTGAAATGTGGAAATGTTATGTTTCCTTTATGCATGTTTTATGTGATACGATTATGTTATGGTTCTTGGGTATTATTATGAAGACGGGTGGTTCCGTGATAAACTAAGGGCGGGTGAGCCCGTTATAGCTCTCCAATGCCTTGGGTATTGCGAAGGAGTGAAACGTTATGGTTTCTCCGAAGAGATTTTAGGGAATATACTGTGATGGGTATTCCAAATGTAACCAAGAGGGTTACTCCCTACGTAAGAATGTTATGAATGCCTCAAGTTACCTTTATGTCTTATGATTTTCTATGATTTATTCATGATTTTATGAGGTATGTTAAAGTGCCTATGTTTTATGGGTAAAGTATGATTTCATTCTTATGTATATATGAACTCATGTTTCCTTTTCATGTTTTTTATAACCCATACTGAGTTTTTATGCTCATCCCAAGTTTTTGAAATGTTTTTCATAGGTCAAGGGAAAGGTACACGATAAGATGATAGAGTCAAGGATGTGTCAAGAAATAATCCATCTTTTATTTTAAATGTGTTTCCATTGATGGGAATGAAGAATACTATCTTTATGTAACCACTTTGTTTATATGTGGAATGTAATGCATGTTTTATGATCTAATTCTCTAAAACTCTAAACCCGAAAAGATCCTCAATGTGTAATCTTGTAATAACTCAAGATTAAGTAAGGTTTAAGGCTGTGGCCTTATACTTATGTATGATTAAATTATTGTTATTCATTAAAAATTAATTAATAGGAGTTAAAAGAACAATTTATATGTACTAAAATATATAATAGCTATAAATGATGGAATTAACATGGGAAAAATTGAATATGCATACCACTTGGGATGATATTACAGTTTATGGATCCTTTGATATGAATATCAGTGTGAATAGTGATAGAGATCAGATGGATGAAATTACAATGACAATTGATGATGACCTTCGTGATTGTACAAAGTTGTTTGAGAAGGTAAATATATATGATAAGAGCCCATTCTATAATCTTTGTACTAAATACACAGCATTTTAAGCTATATTGAATTTATATAATTTGAAATCTTATAGTGGATTTAGTGAGACCAAATTTACAGAATTACATGGTATTCTAAATGATATGCTATGAGAAGAAAATAAACAACCAGGGAGAAAATATAATTATAAATATAAATATATGTTTAATGGAATGATCTATAAAAAAATACACTCTTGCCCAAATGATTTCATATTGTTTTGAAAGGACCATGAATCATTAATAAAATTCCCTAAGTTTGTTGTAGATTAATAAAAGGAAAATGAATCATGTAATTTGAAAGTTTGTCGGTACATTCCAATTATTCCATGGTTTAGCAGACTATATAGATGTCAGGAAACCATGATAAATTTGAAATTAAATGCATATACAAAAATTAAAGATGGTTACAAACACCATCTTGTATATTCTTCTTAGGGAGATAAAATTGGTATTGAGAACCCTGAATTTGTAAATGATCCCAGAAACCTTCATCTTGCATTATGTACATATGGAATAAATCTTTATAGTGTTCCAAGTAGTACTCATAGTACATGGACCATGATTTTGGTAATTTATAACTTTTTACCATGGTTATTCATGAAGAAAAAATAAATTATGTTTTTTATTTTTATATACAGACCAAATAAACCTAGTAATAATATTAGTGTCCATTTAGATCCATTGATCGAAGATCTAAAATTGATGTGGGAAATAAGTGTTATGATGAATTATTCTCTTATTAGTAAAGAATTAACATTGAAGACTTTGTTTTATTTAATGATAAATGAAATTAATTCTTATTTAATTTTATTAGTTTATATAATTAAGTGAATTTTGGGGTCTACCATTTGTGGAGAATTCCCACACTCAGTTCTACTGAAACATTCCTCAAAGACTATTTTTTAAGACATCAATAATTTTTACCCTGAAAAAATAAATACTGATCTTAGACAAAATCTTTGGATAAGAATACTGAGTAAGGTATAACACCATCTCCACTAACGAGTGATAAAAGGTTTGATAAATTAAATTATATTTACACAATTTATGGGAAACCATTTTTTAAAAACATTAAGAAATCGGGATAGAAAAAATTGATAAATTTTATCCCAATTATTGTATTGGAATTTTTGGTACATCAAGTATTTTCTTAATTTCATTCATATTAAAAAAATATATTTGATGTTGTTATTGTAATGTTTATAAATATTACTAGAAGAATAATATGGAATCATTTATAGGTTAGACACGATTGACATGAAGATAAGGGATGATTTGGAATCATTGAATGGTAAAAGGGATAATTTTTTTCATCCAACAACTTACACTCTATCGAGAATAGAAAAATTAAAATTTTAAATATTCATTAATTGTGTAAAATTTCCAGAGGGGTATTTATAAAATATCAATAATTTTGTGTTAGGGACTAATTTGATGTTGTCGGTACTAAAATCAAACAAATATCATGTTATTATAAGATAATTTATGCCCATTAATTCATGTTGCATTCTACCTCAAACTATATGGCATACATTAAATAGAATCTGATTATTTTTAAAAACCATATATAGTAAATTTCTAGACTTGACTAAGTTTCCAATCTTGAATAAGGATGTTTCAGTCTTATCTTGTGTAATTGAGATAATGTTCAACAACGATTCTTTGATATAAATGTACACCTAATGATTCACATGGTTAGAGAGGTTAAACTATGTGGTCATGTCTATTACAGATTGTGGTACCATAATAAACTATATATAAAGTTGTTTAAAGGGAATGCTAAGAATAAAAGCTTTCCATAAAGTTGTATTATAGAATGATATATTTTTGAAGAAGCTATTGAATTATGTACCTATTATCTATAATATGTCGACCACATTGGTCTCCCAAAGTATCATCACACCAGACACTTAATGGGATAAATGAATTATATAATAGATGTTGATATAATTACCACCACATAGTGGGGGTAATCACTCCTTTAAATCATACATAATATTGAAGATTTTATTCTATATGTTGAATCCCACTGATAAATTATTATAGATTTGAATCCATCAAGGGTTAAAGGATGCATATCAATTAAAAATAATCAACAATTTATAGGATGGTTCCTAGATCAAATTTAAAAGGATTTATCAGAGAATATGAATTCAATTTACAAATTAATTTGATGGAAAACCAAGTAAACAAACATAAATGTTATATCTTTCATTGGTTTTGTAATCAATGGTTATACATTATATACAAAAGAACATAATGATTGTAATGTGATAAAAAATAATGAGGTTACACTCATGGAAGAAATTATACAAATATCTAATTCCGAAGCTAGAAATCCATTTTTTTGAATAATTCATATTTCAGAATTATCAAACTAATATTTGAGTTGTATTATACAAAATTTAATGTGTTGATTTTCCATCGTAAATGGGTTGACAAAATAAGTGCAGTTAAATTTAATGAAATGTGTTTTTTGAAGGTGAATTTCAATGTAGAAGGGGAAGATGATGAGTAATTCATAATGGCATCACTATTAGTTCAATTATTTTATTCCTCAATTCATGTAATGAATAATTGGTTTATTATGTTGCTGGTGGATAAAAAAATAGTAGATTCAGATGAAAATTAAATCAAGGATGACCCTCTCATTTGGAGATCACAGTCAGTTCATGGATATCCAAACATAGAAAATTTCATTTATGTCATCGGGGACCATAAATAGGGTACTTGGATTCTCATTATAGGATCCAAATCACTTTAAAATTAAAATAAATAATTCCAGTTCAATGAAAAGGTTAAAGTGTTTTTAACATACTCTTCTTTTCCTTATAAAATTATTTTTTATTTATTGCATTAACGTAATCTAAATTACATGTTTTACTACTCACATAGATAATGTCTTTACCACATGATAATGTTACTAATACTGGGGAAGAACAAACTGTGGTTATTGGATGTATAAAATTATTATGAGATAAAGAACATGTTGATGAAAAAAAAACTAGAACACACAAAATCATAGTGTTGAATAAAATTATTAGGGTAATAAACAAGGGTATAAAATTTGAAGTTGGATGGAATCAACATAAACAACCTATTGACCCCAAAAATTCAATGTTCATTAGTTATATTAGGGTTGAAATGTGGATGGATATGCCAATCGATATAGATTCATGGTGTTGCATCCATCCTGTAATAAAGGATACCCTTTAGGAAGATATAAAGGTAATGTTAAGATATACTTTTTCTATTTTACCAAATAAATTTATAATGAAATGTTTATTTAGTTTTCATAATTCATTATAGTGGTAATTGATTTTCAATGATTTTTGTAATAAATATGTCTTAATGGAAAGTGGAAAGTCCCATAGAGGCTTCCATATACTTCTTACCATATAACTTCATAGGGGTTTTTAGGGGAAACAAAATCCCCACCCATGAGTAAGTTATGCACATATTATAAAACAAGAAACATCGAATTCATTCACAATTAATCACAAAGATAATCATTTGAGGTGAATTGTAGGAAATGATATATTTTTGGAAATTATTTATTTTATTCATTTGGATTCAAAATTCTAAATTTTTGAATTGGAAAAAAGTGAACAGAAAATAAATAACATGCATTAAATCCAACATAGCCCTATTTAAAATTAATTATGGGGTAAACTTCAATATAGATAAAATTTGTATTTTTTAAATAAAATAAAATTTTAATGAGATATGAAACAAAATTTGTTTCTTTTTTTAAATGTATATTGATGAATCAAAATCATAAACCACTTATATCCCACTTCATGTTCTATAGAAGGAGGATTTCATAAATAAAACGAGTAAACTAGTTGTTGATAACACAAAAAACATTATGATAAAAATTAGTAAATATGACATAATAATAATTTATTATGATATATAATATTATTATATAAAATTATATATTTAGGTAAATATATTTTTTACATAGTTTACACACAAGAATTAGTAGTGACTATACTCGAAGAAAATATACATTCATTACCTTTAAAGTAGAAAAAAACATGGGCTCATTAAAGGTGTAGGTTTTGGAGTGTCTCCTTAAATGTATTTTGACAAGACAAAACCACAAGAAGATACATATAATATTATGAATGAATCATATGAAAAAGTTTATAAATTTCAGGATATTATTGTATGTTATGATTTAGAAAAACAATATATGATAAAGGATTAAAGGGAATTGGTGGTGGAAAAAATGATCCGCACAAAAAGAACCAAATGAATCAGCTAGCGTTGCGGATTGTCATTCCCATCAACCACAAACCATACATAAGGTAATCAATTTTTTCATTACTCTTTCGCCAAAATGTGAATCAAACAACTTCAAATATCTTTATATTAAAAAAATGTATAGGGTGAAATTGTATGTGAATTCTATCTATCAACAAACCTAGAAAATAATTTCATAGAGGGGTACAATGTAAAATATCCCAAGAGATAAGCTATAAAATACAGAACTCCCAAAAGAACACATAAGAGTGGGAATTGATGTAGCTCAGGAGCCAACCACTGAGATTCTTATTCCACATGATGATCCATATATTACAATTATCAATAATTCTATAGGAACATTCATAGTATGACCATATAATATTATAATGAGACATGATGTATGTATTTCAAATAATCATATGAAAAAACTATAATAGTTGATGAAAAAATGTTTGAAGTAAGGTATAGAATTACAAATAGATAAAGCAGTGCAGAAACATAAGGTTAGATTAATAAAATTTAGCGAATCAACCAAGAAATCAAAAGGTTCTTTCAGGAGTACCTTCTCCCCCACATTTCCACAGAAACTACTATTATCATTAGAAGTTCATGAAGATATCACATTTAAATATTGAAATATGTTTTTCATTATATATGAATAAGAAATATATTGAACTTTAATTATAGGAATAGTTTATTTAGAGAGATTAAATGTTATTATCATGTTGGAAAGGATGGGAGTATCAATTCTGAATACACAGAGAAGGTAAATTTTCATAATATGTCTATCCAAAAAATGATATAATATGTTTATTAAAGTTAACAACTATTCCTATTTCCAATCAGATTTTATATTATTACTATATAATGTTAAATTCATTCAAAGGATTATTGGGATTCATTAATCCTTATATCATTTCAATTTAACAAATTTATTAAGAGAAGGAATAAATTGATAAAAAATTAGCTAAATGATTATTTTGAGAAAGAATAACAGGTGACATACTCTTTTTTATTCTAACAATGCTTAGGTAGAACACTACAATATAATCACATAAGATATTTTTTTTATTTACTTATTTGTTTTTTAAAAAGCACATGATACTTATCTCACTCAATAGGGATACACCAAATATTTTTTTTTGGATCAAATGTAAGGATATCCAAAAAAAGACCACACATGATGTGTATTGTGAATTTTTAATAGACTACGATAGAAATTTTATAGAAAATAAATGAATTACATGTTTCTTTTAATATTTTAACAAATAAAATTATGATTGGGTGGTTACTAAATATAGGCTAACTCCTAGCATTAAGTAAACGAATGAACATAAATTTTTTTTGGATTGCTTTAAATATTAATATATTAAGGTTTATTTAGAAATATTTAACTATCAAAACATATTTGAAATAATTTAATTATTTTGGTCAATGTTTGAGTAGTGTCTGAAGAAATATATTGGCAATGAATGTGGATATTTTTTCCTTGATTTATGAGAGAGATCATAAACCATAGAAAACCCAACAACCCAGAACATGTATTTTCCCAATATAATTACAATTTCAATAACAATATTTATTAATATTTATTTTTTCTATATTTTTGTAGTACTAAAAAGATTTATGGAAACTTTCATACACAAAATAATAAGTACATTTGTTTAGAGATGAGTGGAAAATGTACTTGGTGACAAATTATTTACTGAAATGAAATTTAGGTGATTACCAAAAATTTTTATGATCTAGTATGGTCGATGAAATTATAAATATATTTTGGTTGTGAAGTATTAGTATCAAAATTATTATATATTTTTGTGACATATATATCAATGAGAAGTATAATGAGGGAAATCAATTGGTTTTGAAATGATAAAAAAACATGTATTTAGAATGTATATAAAAATCATGAAGAGGTGAATTCATACAATTTATTTAGTTAATTTTATCTAATTATTTTACAATTTTATTTTCACATTTCTCATATAAAATTAGACTTATTCCCTCTCCAGGGTTCCATATTCAATGGTGGCAAATTATTGAAGAAAGAAAAAATGACGTGGTTTCACTTTGGTGGGTGGGGGAAATATTTGGGATATTGAATTATTCATTAGATTCATGATAAAATATACAAAATTCTTGTGAAATGCATAGAATTAACACTTCATGATTTCATTAGTGAAATAGACTAACTAAAATTGATTCTTTTGAATGCAAATGATGTGAAATTAAATCATCCCACCACTATATCACATAAAATCTCACAATAATTACCTGATTATAGGTGTTTAATAGATCCTTATTATACATAATGATACATTTTTACCATCTCATCATAAAAAATGTGTCCATTGGTTCATCACTAATATGCATGTGTGAATTAATTATGTAAAATGACCCATGTTCACAAGATCATTAATAAAAAACTCATCATAATTATCAATAAAAAAAAGTGTGAATATGGATATTCCCATTTTGATGAAAAAATAATTATTATGTTATGTTTGTGTTTATCATCACCCAAAATATTGAAAATAATATACTAATCAATATCAAAATCTAGGAATAATTAATGTATGTGGTATATTTTAGTGTCATTTGGATTCTATAAAGGGTTATAATGGTGTTAAATATTGTCAAAAACGGGAAAAAAATTTATAATGGAGTTTAGTGTCTTCTAAAAATACACAATTGTCTATAGTAATTGTTTTTTCCATAATATAAGTTAAATGGTTTATTATGGGTTTTTTACTCTCCGTGACGATGAAAGGAAAATATCGAATTTATTATGTTCTATAAAACTGAAATGTAAATATTTATTTTAGTTCAATGAATGAATGATAATTGGTTTAAACAAATGGTTAATGTTTTATAAGAATTAATAAATGGATACACTAATGTTTAGTATAATTCATAACTATATAATGTGTTATACTAGATTTTTGTACCAGATAAGAAGGAAAATATTTATATGTGAGTTTTACACTAACCCAAATAGATACAAGTTTCTATGAGAATTTTGTTTAATAGGTGAATGCTATGATATTAAAAACTAGTTAAATATATAGATTTTTTGGTTTTGAGATTATAAAATATCTCATATGTATCCATATTGGGTGAATAAAAATGGTAAAATTTTGAATCATAGTTTAAAACAATATGACTGAGGATTCCTTTTATCTTTGAAAAAATTCCTGTTATATTTTTAAGCCATGATGAAGGGAGAAAATATTAATGTAGTAAATGTAGAGTGAAAAAATACTTTTAATTAGATTTATAGTTTAAAGTATTTAAAAAAGAAATATCATATAGGTAATTATCATCTATGTAGGATGGTATTTCATATAGTTTAAGCTCATATGGTAAGGAGTAATGAAGGAACATCAATTTTATATTAGATGGTACAATGTATTTTCTATTAGGGTAATATATTAATGACAAAATTCCATATATTTTTGGTTGATAAGGGAAAGAATAAAGATATTATATTTTAATGGTATGTGACTATAAAAAATTTCCTTTTAGTTGATTTTATAATTATTTTATCTAATTTTTAGTTAGATTCTTCATTATTTTTATATAATATATATTTTGTTGATTTTCACTGATATCAAGAATAAGTGGCTTATTAAACAAGGATGATTCAATCATGTTCTATGAGCATTCACTGAAAAGGTATGATTTACTCATGATGACACAATTTGCTTTTTATTCTCTAATTCATTCAATATTCTATGCTATCAAAATGCAATATTGTTAGATGAACCATAATTTTGAATGAAAAGTAGGATAAAAAGGCATGGTGGAATCAACCATACCTAAAAATGATACATGGTGTACCATTTATTTGTCAAATTATGTTATTTGAGTTTAAAATCAGCATTGTATTAATATATTTTCTTTTTCATATTTATGTTTAATTTATTTCTTTATAGTATTACTAATATAAGAATAATTTTCTTATAATAGTGCATAATTTTTCTCACGATGGCGGAGTTTTCTTGAAGTAACTCATTCTTGCGAGATTCAGGACTTCAAGGATGAAACTAAGATAAGGAAAATAAGAAAATGGGTTATGATTGTATAGATACTACATAAAAAGTTGAATTCCTACTAATTATTTAGTTAAAATTTTCATCATTTTTTCTATTATTTTTAATTTAATTTCCTTATCATTTTTCTTAGTAGTTATTTATTTATTTCCATATATATTTAGGGAATTATTATTTTTCCATCAATGGTCTACAACAAGCCAAAAGTAAGAGAACATTTTTCTTTTAGATGAGGTATTTTAGGCTACATGGGGTTTCCTCTTCCATCCAAATGGAACATTTTTTTTCTTTTCTGGCTTAGTACATAAAGTTTAATGAAAAATACGCATCACATACTCAATCAACCACACCCCAATCTGATACACATTTTTCATGGTATGACTTGAACTATAAGTCTTTAGACTAAAATTTATATTTTACTTCAAAAACACATCACATACTCCAAACTAAGCAAAAAAGTCCCTAAGATTCTAACTACATTCACCTATATCTATATTTTATAAATGAAATTTAGTGAGTTAAAATACTACTTGGTAGTGATTAATTAAAAAATACTTTATGTATTATTTTTTAGAACTCGAAAATGTATTAAGTGTTTAAGATAATAAATTTATTTATATCCACATAACTCAATTACAACCAAAAGCTCATAAAACATGAGAACAAATTTTTCTTCAATGTCAAACTCAATATGATCTCAGTCACACTTAAAAAATAATGTTGGTGAATAATAAATAAAATAAAAAGTATATTCTTCATACCATATAGCAAACAAATGGATACCAAATTTTTTATAGACTCATGACACCTCTAGACATCCATGATCATTATTCCTTTTTAGGGTACTTTAGATATTTTATATGTGTCTAGATAGTGTTGAATGTTTATCAAAAGCACCAATTAAGTCCATTTTCATCTAAAACAACTTGTTTTATAAAATCTTAATCATGATAGATTATTATTCATAATACTTAACGACCCATAAAAACCACCAATTAATACCACATTATTACATCAATCAAATATAAATAATGACTTCCTCTACAAATGTTTCTTACTCTTCTACATTTTTTCTGGTCATTAATAGTAGTTTTATACCACATTAACTATGTCTTGATATAACATTTTGGACACCAAATTTCTATTAAGGTCGAATGAAAAAATAGAGATATCAAACCACTTGAAAAAATTATATCTTTATAATGTAATGAGCCATAATCAATGCCTTCAAGTTATTTTAGTGAAAACACACCATGGATCATATCCCCATCATAGAAATCCATCTCCTAAAACATAAAAAATAAAAATATATATTAGAAACGGTGAATTATTTATCGTCCTGATGTGGTATAATTTGGTTCATCTTTATAATCGAACCAATTTCATTCAATATAGTTCCAAGTCTTCTTACTAGTTCTCCATGCAAAAACATTTATGAAAAATAACCTCATAATATTTGAATCAGGATTATACAACATCAATTTTAATGGATTTAACTCTATTGTGAGACAAATAAAACATATGACTATAACTTAATTTAATTCTATATCACTACAAGACACTCTATTCTTCCATAGCTATAGGGTAACCTTCTAATTGGTTTTCACATCTTGCCTTGTGGGATGGTTTGTGAAACCAGTTGGGACTATTTTGTGTTTATCCTCCTTTATAGACATTGAAAACACCTAAATATTACTTTTCATTAGTGCATAAATCTTTACTTGTCCATTCTTTCATGTGGAATGTTGAGTTGATAATTTTCTAATGTTTGGACCATTTAACACCTTCATAAGAAATAATACACAAAAATTTACCTTGACCTCAAAGGTAGACACTTCATAAAGGTTCTGTAGTCTAAGAATAAATATATTATCATTTTAGACTCCATCAATAAAAATTCACCTTAGATCCCTTTTAAATGAATGACTATTATATTGTATAGTTAACACTTGTAATAAACTTAATTAAATCCAAAAAAGGCACATAATATTGAGTAAAAGGAAGAAAATATATATACATGTATACCCCATCGATCAAACAATTCAACATGAGGATCTAAAGAAAAAGAAATAAACAAGAATAAAAATGTCTCAATATTTTGAGAATAGTTATTCATGATATATTTACAAAATCGTTATGGGTAATAATATGGTTATGATAGTTATTATAGTCACAAGGGATCAATATTTAATGTAATAGTTATTATAAACATTCAAAGTGTGTGTTACTGGTTTGAAATGAAATTATAGTAAAAATGAAAAGTGACATATCGGAAAAATAGAAAATATCTTTAGGATTGTTTTGATACTTTAAAAAAAATACATAAGTTATTTTTGATGCATAATAATATAAAAAACATCAATATGAAGCATGGTATGACCAGTATGCCTCCATGTGATTCTTTTTATTTAAAACTGACATTATTTTTTGAAAATATAGATGTGAAAAACTAAAAAGAGAGAAAATATATTTGTATAGATATGATACTTTAGAAAAATGATCCATAAGTCATTTGATACACGTACTAATTATCCAAAACACAATAGGACACATGGTGTCACCAATATGACACTACGTGTGCCTTTTTATTTAAAATTGACATTAATTTTAGTAAAAAAGACATGTGACATACTCAAGAACATGAAATTTCATTAAAATCGTTTTTATACTTTTGAAAAATGATCCATAAGTCATCTGTGATCTCTAGGAATTTTCCACACCTCAATTTGATGCACAGTGTAATTGAAATGACTCCAAGTGTGTATTTTTATTTTAAATTGGAATTAATTTTTTCAAAAATGAAATGTGATATACTCAAAACCAAGAAAACAAATTATAATTTTTTGATAATTTATAGCAACAATATATATGTCATTTTTGAGGTGGAATATTTAGCTTTCCTTGATCTGATGCACGTTGTGACCAATATAATAGAAAGTTTTTTACTATTAGTTTAAATTGACATTTTAGTTCAAAAAGTTTGTCAATAACTGAAAACTAAGAAAAAATACACCGATTATATCAATAATTAGGGAAAATTATTAATATTTCCTTTTTGACATATATGAATTAGTCTCACATCAAACCAACACACGATGTGCTCGATAGGACTCAAATTGTGTGATTTAAGTATAAAATGATATTTTATTAAAAAAAAGAAAGGTGACATACTCAAAACCCAGAAAAAACATTCATATTTTTTATACATTATTAAAAAAACTCCATAAGTCATATGTGGTGTGTATGAATCAACCTCACCTTCAGTTGAGGAATAATGCGACTGATATGTCTCAAAATGATTCTTTTTAATTAAAAGTGACATTAGTTTTATATAAGAAGAAAAGTGACATAATCAAAAATGAGAAAAAAAATTAGATTGTTTTGAATCTTTTATAGAATGACCAATTAGTCTTTTGAGACATTTTAGAATCAACCACATCTCAATAGGATATAATGTGTCAGTAATATGTCCCCAAGTGGGTATTTTTATTTAAAATTGTCATTAATTTTATTGAAAAACATATGTGAAAAACTAAAAACCAATAAAACACATTCATATTGTTCAAATACTTTAGTAAAATGATCCAAAAGTACTTTTTTATTTGTATAATCATTCACACCTCAATCCTATGAATGGTGTGATTGGTATGATTCAATGTGTCAATTTTATTTAAAATTGACAATAGTTATAGTATGAAAGAAAAGTGACATACTCAGAACTAAGAATACATGTTCAGATTATTTTTTTACTTAAGGAAAATTATCTATTAGTCTTTTTCAACATGTAGGGATCAACAGGACCTCAATCCAATGAATTTTGTGACCGGAATGACTCCAAGTGTGTCTTTTTATTAAAAATTGACATTATTTTTAGTACTAAAGATAGGTGACAAACTGAAAACAAACATAATATATTTCAATTATTTTGATACATCAGAAAAATTATCCATATGTCATTTTTTTTGTGTATGAATCAACTTCACCTAAATACGATGCACAGTGTGCCTGGTTTGACTCTAAGTGGGCGTTTTTATTTAAAATTAAAATTAATTTTAGTAAAAAAGACAAGTGACATACTCAAACTAGAAAAAAATTCATATTGTTTTGATATTTTAGGACAGAAATATATAAATCATTTTTTATTTTAAGGAATTATACGCACATCTATCTAATGCACAATGTTCCTTGTATAACTCAAAGTGTTCTTTATCAGTTAAAAATAATCATTTTAGTTCAAAAATTGTGTTACTCATTACAAAATAATAAAATAAACTTATACTATAATTATTATCTAGGAAAATATTTCATAAGTCATTTCGTATGTATAAGAAGCAGTCTTATGTCAAACTAACACATGATGTCACTCGTATGACTCAAAGTGTGTGTTTCCAATTTAAAATTACATTTTAGTAAACAAGATATGTGACATAATCAAATTCTAGAATACTCATTCATATTATATAGATAATTTCAGAATACGATCCAGAAGTCATTAGTGATGCATAAGAATCACACACACCTCGATTGGAAGCATTATGTGACCAATATGACTCAAAGAGTGTCTTTTTATTTAAAATTGATATTAATTTTAGTAAAAAAGATAGGTGACATACTCAAAAACATGAAAAATAATTTGTATTGT
Organism: Viscum album; assembly: GCA_963277665.1. Classification (NCBI taxonomy): domain Eukaryota; kingdom Viridiplantae; phylum Streptophyta; class Magnoliopsida; order Santalales; family Viscaceae; genus Viscum; species Viscum album. The sequence continues at coordinate 2,017,129,235 of OY728157.1, forward strand.
TTTGATAATTTTATAATGATCCATAAGTCATTATTATTGTGTAGGAATTATCTACATCTTAATAGAACATAAGAGTGACCAACATGCCTCTATATGTGTTTTTTTATTTAAAATTGACATTAATTTTAGTAAAAAACACATGTGACACACTAAAAACTAATAAAATTCATTCATATTGTTTCAATACATTAGTAAAAAAATAAATATATCCTTTTTGACATGTAAGAATCATCCACACATCAATCCAATTCATGGTGTTCCCTGCATGACTCCAAGTGTGTATTCTTATTTAAAATTGACATTAAATTTTGTGAGAATGTAAACTGACATACTCAAAACCATGAAAAAAATTCATATTTTTTGATAGTTTATGAAAATAATCCGAAATTCATTTTGGATGTGTTAGAATCATCTTCATCTCAATCTCAGGGACAGTGTTAATGGTATGGATTGAACTAATCATTATTAGTTTAAAATTAAAATTTTATTTCAAAAAGTGTTTCACTTACTAAAAATGGGAAAATAGGCTCATATTATGGGGATAATTTATCAAAATTATTCAAGTAATTTTCGATGTGTAGGAATTAGTCTCACATCAAACTGACACATGATGTGACCGGTTTGACTCAAAGTGTGTGTTTCCAGTTTAAAATGACTTTTTAGTAAAAATGACTTGTGACATACTCGAGACTGAGAAAAAAACATTTTGTTTGTTTTGATTATTTAGGAAAATAATCATTAAATAAATTTTTACATGTAATAATTTCACCTCAATTTGAAGCATGGTGTACCGATCAGACCTCATAATGTGTCATTTTATTAAAAATTGGCATTAATTTTATAAAAAATACAGTTTACATATTCAAAACTGAGAAAACACATTCATATTGTTTAGATACATTAGTAACACAAACCAAAAGTAAATTTTTATGTGAATAAATTAAACTCACTTCAATTTGATACAAGATATCCTTGGTATGGCACAAAGTGTCCATTATGAGTTTAAAATTGACATTTTAGTTCATAAAGAATAACTCACTAAAAATAAAGATAACATGTGTGTATTGTGTAGATAATTTTCAAAAAATATTCCTAAGTAATTTTTAATTTTTAGGAATCAATATAATTTATAAAAACAAATTATGTGGACAGTATGATTCAAAGTTCATGTTTCATGTTTAAAATGAACTTTTATTATAAAACACACGTGACATGCTCCAAACATATCAAGTTAATTTTGGTGTTTTTTTTAAATTAGTAAAAATATCCATAAATCATTTGTGATATATAGAAACTTACCACATATCAATTTAATACATGATGTGTTTAGTATGACTAATATTGTATGTTTTCAATTTAAATGTTCCATTTTAGTTCAAAACACACATCACATCACCAAAACCATGAAAATGATCTCAGATTATTTTCTCATAATTTTATCTATTATTACATAATTAATTTTTTATAATTTTTATCTTATAATTAATTAGTGAATTTTCATTGATATAATTCTTGATAAAGAAAAAGAAATGGAGTGACGTGAAAGAATCAATCACAAAAAAATATAATACACAATTTTCTTACTATGAATCAAATTTTATTAAAACATTAACACCTTTTATTTAATTTAATTCAATATAGTATTAGTAATATCAAAAAAAATTTATAAAGGCGCATTATTTTTCTTGATATTGGTTTGTTTGTTTTTCAATAGCATGAGTGGGGGTTAGGGGCCTAACTTAAGGAACCTTAATGTTTTTGAACTTATGAGATAATTTTTATATACTCATTTAATTATATATAACATTATTTGAAATGAGTATAATATATATTTTTTCGGGTATTTGTTCTCTAAATTTTATTTAATAATAAATATGTATTTTTATTTATTTTTTCTATTATTCAAATATTGTAGTGTGTTGTAAATTTAAAAGAACACTACCATATTCCCCTTTAACTGTGTTTTTAGAATCTCTAATAAATGGACACTTCACCGGTTCTTCTAATATAACATACTAAATATTAGGGATTATAATCAAGCTATGATATTAAAGGAATTTTTGGCACTGATAAAGGACAATTTTAGAATTATTAAAATAATGTTTTGTAATAGTGATAAGACTAAAACACGATGACATGAAGAAATTACCTAGATTAACCTAAAGAGTTATATCCAAAGAGGACACACTGATGATGTGTTGATATATCATGAAATCAACTAACTCACAATTGAGTGAATAAATGTTTTCATAATTATTCACTAATTAATTAATGTTTCAATACCTATAATTATTTTTTCACTAATTTCTTCATGATATGAACTCAATGATAAATCTCATAAGTAATAATAATGAATGTCAAAAATAAAATTTACTAATATCTTACATTGATTTTTTATCCATAAACTCCTCCTTATAAAAATTTTTATCTTCTATAACATGTTTGTTTTCAATTTTTTTTACAACAGTCCCCATAGAAATTATGATGTGAAATAGTTCATCTCTCACACTTTCAATGTTATATCTCTACGTTTCTTCTTCACAAAATACAAATCACTATAAATACTACGTATATATATTAATAAAATATTTTAAAATTTGTATGTCACATGTATTCTAATGATTAGTTCTAAAAAACATAGATTATTTTTGATTTTACAATCCCATTAACTAGTCACATTACATATTTTTGAAAAATATTCAAATTAATAAAATGTTAAGATGCCCAAGAAATCATGAGGTGATTTATACCATTACAGCATAATAAATTTTAGTTGCCACATTTTTCTAAAAATCATGACATAAAAATATTTCATTACTTGAAAATAATGAATCTAAAATTCTTAAAAATTGAATAAAAATAAAAAGTATGATGATGATTAACATTAATGAGAAATTCACTTTTCCATGTTGTATTGTGTATTCCATTCATAGCCTAACATCCCCGTATATTGTAGAACTCACTTCTTGTTGAAAATATATTCTTAAAAACAAAAACCTTCTATTATGATGCAATCTACAAAGAATAATAAATTATCCAGTCTCCTCCTTGAAAATATCTATAAATTGTTGTGTGAATTCCAAAGTCATACCACAAATCACTACACTTGTTATTAAAATTTATATCTTATGTGAAAAAATTAGGATGTATTAAATAACTACAATTATGTAAAAAAAATTTGTATCTAAATAAATATTCAAAAATATACATGATATAATCATGTCATAACAGTATATATATATATATATATATGTAAATATATAAATGATAATGTTTTTTTACTTCATTAAAAAATCAACTTAAAAGATATTAAAAAATTCTTCAAACTTCTTCCAATATTATTTATAAACTTAAATCATTCGACAAGAAAAATTGAAAAAAAACACAACCACTTTTTAACCAATTCTAACTCTAATGTCCTTGTCTTTAAAATTATATTTGATCCTTGAATAAATGTGTGTTATATTATATAGAATTATGAAAATACCATAGATAGAAAAACTATGAACACTTTATTACATTAAAATATAGTTTAACCTTATTTATCAAATAAAACCAGGAAAATTACTAGTATTACAATGGAAAAAAGTTATGAAATTGAAAAAGTTGAATGAGAAAAATTGGATCATTCGGGTCTATTAGATTTATCACCCCCATGAACAATACTATAGAAAAGAAAAAAAAATTTAATAAATTATTGGGCATATTAAAAAAGGAAAACATAGAACCTTTGGTAATATTTTAATGAATATTGAATGAGTTAATGAAGTGTTATTTATAGAATATAATGTTACCAATATAATAGTAATGTGACTATTTTAATTGTAACTTGAATTTTTAGAACAGTAACATATTTGTTAAAATAGTAATTTGATATAAAAATAAAAAATTGGAATATAAATAATAATTTTGATGGGTAATTAAAGAAAATATAATTAATATATGAACATAAAATTAATATCATTATGGTAAAATCAAATATTTTTAAGAACATTTTAAAATTATACATAAATATTTTTTTTAAAAAATAAAAATCAATTATACTAGGAATAATAATTACCAATGTTAGAAAATTATTTTGATAAAATGAATTTAAATTTTAGAATAATCATGTTTAAAATGTCCTAGGGTGATTTTTTTTATAATATCATGAAATACATCAATTTGTAGGTGAGTAGTAAATATTTTTTTTTCATAATTGATATATTTTAAATTACATAATTCATGATGTAATAAATACACAATCGATTATAGAAATGTTTTCATGAAAAAAATTAATTCTAAAAATATTCCTATAAATTCAATAAACATGTTTTCCATACATAAAAATAATTTCCCAAAGGCTATAGTCTAAATAATCCCTTTAAAATAATATTTTATCATTTTGTCACATTTCCTTATGATTAAACAAAAAAATTATGATTATAAATTCTTCACAAGTCTTAAAAAAATGTTACACAATTATATAATAAATAATAAATTAAAATGTAATAATATTGAATGTTTTACCTTGGATATAATATTTTTTTCCATATTATAACAGAAAAATATAAATCTCCTCAATTATAAATAACCCCTCACCACTCCCTTGGAAAATAAATTCACATATACTTAGCAGAGAAATATTTCCGCCAAAATACCATCTATTAAGTACCATACCATTTATATTAAAATTATATATCCACTCAACTCCAAGAAGTCTAGTATTTTATTTCCATACAAAAGAAGAAACACTGAGAAGAGGGTACTTTTTAATATGCATACCTTTTCACTTTCATCTTCTATTCATATATTTATTTTTTCCATTGAAACCCAAATAATGTAATATTACCTTAGTTGTATGTCTAAATTATATTAAATAAGTTAAAAAAATTAGCGATTATATTCAAAATATATTTATATTTCATACATATGTTTTTTCTTCTTTGGGAATTGTCATGTTAACAAGTGATTAACCACCAATGAGGATGTTACTGAATCCTATATTATAAACACCGTTATAGCTCGTTATAATAAATTATTCAGGAATCATAAATATTAAATATAATTATTTTAATCATTCATAATTATGTCTACTTAGTTATAAACAACCTTTAATAAAAATTGTGAAATCAAAACAAAATGGGTTACTTTTATGGAGAATATAAGGTCCACACATTTCACCTTCAACAATGTTAATTAAGAAATATAATTCAATAATTAAAATTGATCAATATTTATTAAAGTGAAAATAATTTAGTCATGGAAACATATTTTAATAAATCATTGTTAATTATTCTTTAGGATGAAAAGTTATGAAATAGAGTGGGATTTATAGTAATGGGATTTTCGAACCCCACTACTTCTTTTTGGGTTATCTCCTTCTTCAAATTATTTTATATATGGATGTTATTCTAATTTCAATATATGTACATCCAATATTATTACCTTTTATTTTTTTATACATGTTTCTACCCATTAAAAATGTTTTATAATAAATTTACAATGTTTTTATTCAAAAAGAATTTAATTTACATAAATTTCATTGACTACTTGTGAGTAGTCTAATACCTAAATAATAATGATGATGATTTATGGAAAATAATTATTTCCCATCACGAGAAGACCCAATGGGGCTCTATCCATGACTTTGAATCCCCTCCTCCATAGCCTAGCGGTTTGCGTCTATCAAAAAGTATGCTATCACAAAAATTGGAGGTCTTCGCCTAAGGTACATATACTCACACACCTGCATACACCTCCTTGAAATGATAAATATGTATATAAAATTTAAATAAATGCATAAATCTATCTGAAACTAGAGTAGAAAAAGTTTAAAAGGAAAAAATACACAATATATTATAAAAAAATAAAAAAGTGTTCAACCTTTTCCGATAGAGGGGATCATTTTCAAATACTCCTGCTAGAAATCTCCTCCACCGAACTCTAGAAAACTCCCTGGTTAATCTAGTTTACTAAACTCTTCCTACTCTAGGACCTCCTAGGACCCCTTCAAAAGGAATGTGGAATAAAAATTACACAACACGTTCATAAAAACCCCATTTAGTGGTGATTATAAAAATATTCTGTAAGAACCCCCAAAAACCAAGAGAAAATGAGAGAAAATGAGAGGCAAAAGTCTACTCAACCAAGTAAGAGAGAACCCAAAAAAGAGAGAAACTCTATATCAAGACAATCATTGGCTAAAACTTATTATTCATAATATAAAAAATGGTGTTTCAATCAAATAAATTGACCTCATCACAAGTAAAAATAGAAATAAACCAATATATGAAGGGGGAGAAGAGATAAATAAATGGTGTCTCATGTGGTTTCAACCACTAAACCGGTTGGTTGGAAGGGGGATAAGAGAATCAACTCCTCATGTAATGCAAAAATGTGCGATGGGGGTAATGGATTTTGGTGCAATTTAATTATACCAATATCCTTCACATAAAAGCCATCACCAACTCGCCTCTGACCTGATGCCCGACACCGAAAAATTTTATGTAATGCCTAGGGTAAAAATGACATTATAAAATCAAACAGAGCCTTAGATATATGATTTGAGACTCCATTTAGATGTTATTCCATATAAAAAAAATAAATCTTTAGGGGATGATAAAATATATTGAATATGTTTTAATATCATCTCATCGAGGCTCTACAGACCACATAATCTAATGATAACTTAGTTCCTGGATTCAAAAATATTTACAGAAATATTCCAAAGTCATATAGGTAAAAACCTAAGTAATAACATCATCCCCACCATAAGACTTTTTATCCTTATAAAGTAAAATCCTAGGCTCATGGTAATGGAACTGATCTCTTATCAATGATCAACATGCCAACGAGCTCACCTAAACCACAAAAAAGGATACCACAATTAAGTCGATGTTAAACAAACTAGACATTGTGCAACAAAGGGGAACATGTCTCTTCAGCTATGATAGGGGGTAAAAAATACACTATACACCAAGTCTATCTACATTCATAGGGTCAATAGGTAGACCACCTCACTAACCTGAAACATAGACTAACTAAACCCCACTCCGAACACACAAGTCAAAGGAAGTAATCAACCGCACCTTGATATAATCTTATATGGGTGACACTAACTCACCCACTCAGTGTTGCAACATATATCTAGAACAAATCTATGTGTATAAAGAGATCATAATTCATGTGATTCTGAAGTCACGTCAAATCTACTCATTCCCTACCCGTGTGTCACACATAAAAAGATGAGACTGAGCACGTGGTGGTACAAACAGACAAATAGGGATACCCAGTCATACACATTAGGTCCTATCAAGCCCACCACAAAAACATCCAATGCACAACCCCACCCAGAATACACATTTCATATGGAATATTCCACCACATTTCTACACTATCCTCTTTAGGGGAACTAAATCACCCTCATAGATGTACTACCATCTCTAAAATGCATCCTAGTGGGGGAATTATTACTCTTCCTCATGTATTAAAATCTACATTGAACAACACCAACATATATTCTCACCGATAACCTATGTCACTTCGTCAATCCTCAAGAAAAAAGATGCAAGAAAACAAAACCTTAAAATAGTGTTTATAAATACTACTATAGAAATTAGTAAGAAAATAGTTTATACCTCTATTCATCCTTAGAGCCTTTGGGTCAAAGTCCTATATGGAGAGTTGTTGTCTTCACCCTTGTCCTATAGCTCTCTGAGCCTAGTGTGGTCCACCTGGGGGGGGGGGTGGTGGTAACTCATACCATTTTCCACCTCCTTCTTATCTAAACTATCCTCTTATATTTCCACTTCCCAGAAAACATACATGATTGAAACATAGTATCTTCCAAGGAGAACCATCATCTAGAACCCTCATAGCAGCAGGGTGGGTCAGACAATCTCTAGAAAGATGTTGTTGGATGTTTCAAGTGTAACACTTCCTCTCTTGAGACTGACCAAAACTAGCCTTAAAGCCCAGATCCTCAGACTATACATCTAGGGATTTCTTATTGAAGCATCTTGGACACCATGATACTTGATATTTATGTCCGCTAACTACTTTTGATGTATCATATCCTATGTGCAAAGAAGAAATAGTTAGATTTTACTTAGCTAGAAATCTCTCCACCACAAAGCCCCTCTCAAGTACTCCAGCATCGGTGGGAATGCAGAACGACACCACCAACACCATTATATCATCGAAAAATCCCTCCTCAAAGGTCTGTGATATAAAAATATATCCCAACTCATATCCCGTGAGTAATGTGATAGGTATGTGAACCTCTTATAAAACTATTCTATGATCATGCTATTCTTACAAAGTTGAAGAAGCTCTTTGATATGCACTGATCTCAATATAGACATATAGAACTCTTCACTAAAGATAATCTGAAAATATACAATAGTGGGTATCACCTCATGATAAGTCTATATCACAAGACTCCACCATCTCCCAACCAAACCTAGGAGAAGGCCTACTACTAGTACCAATAGGTTTTCTCATATGTCGGAAAACAAGTGAGACTACCTTGATCTAGTCATCAGCTACCTGGGATTCTAAATGACCCCAGAACATCATTGGACGCTTCCTATATAACTCACCTCACTTATCTAACACACATCCTTAGTCTAAATTGGGAGAACGAACTACTTCTTAATTGGTGGTGGATAAACTAGATGACCACCTAATGGTCTACCCTCAGAATTACTACCTTACACTGAAGCCTCATCTCCGGGTGGAACATCACCAATAGCCCCCAATGGAACCCTAACTAGTTGTCATCACAGAGGCATATTGAAATAAAATAATAATGAACCATGGTCAAAGAGTATATCTGGGGAGATGAAAAAATAATGTCAAGAAAAACCCAAAACCCAGTCATATATGGTGCATGAACCCTTATAGACCTTTGACCAATGTACGAATGTACTAAGTTGAAAGGAAGGTTATCAATGTGCTGGTGAATGGATATGTTGGTTTATACACCAAAATTGGAGCTCTTATCATGAAATAAAATATTGAAACACCCAAAAACTATCTCTATGAAACACAAACCAATCTCATGACATTATTTTACCAAAGTGGAACCCACAATGACACTACCCAGACACGACCGACCAAATAGCGCTTGAGCTGAAAACCCCAATCCCACATACATAGGCCCTAGGAAGGGGTCCACCACCGAGTATGTTATCACACACTTGGGAGGCCTTATCATAATCTACATGTATGCACACACGTACATACACCTCCATGAAATAGTGACGTAATATGTATATTAATAAGAAATTCAAGCATACATTAATCCCAACCCACATAACATAAATCATAAGGGTAAAACAATTCCTAAAAAAGAAAACTACAAAAGCATACATCCTTCTCAGGTGGAGGGGATCACTATCAAATAAAATGGCCAGAAAAATCCTTAACCAAGATCCATAAAATTCCATGGTTATTCTAGTTCACTAAACTTTGCCTACTCTTTGTCCTCTTGGGACTCTGTCAAAAGTCTTATGGTCTGCATAAGACCAAAAAAGAATGGGAAAATTTAATGCAATAGTGAGTATAACAATACATATTATAAACATAAAAAACAGAATAAAAAATGGAGAAAATGAAAGGAAATAGTTTTATCAGCCCAACTAGAGGGATACTAAATGAGAGAGAAACTCTATCTGAAGACCATCCTCAGAGAAACATGACTAGTCATCTTGTACCACTTGTTGTTTCATATAAAGAATGTGAACTCACCACATGAAAACCTATAATACACAAAAATATAATATTCTAAAACTTTTTGTTTCATGAGGTTTCAATATCTTATCATGTAACATGTTTTTAACTTTTGGATCTAAGGTAAACACTCATATCAGATCACACACTCCATGGGCTCAGTCATCCTAGATGACACTCGTCCAATAGATAAACTCCATCGAGAACTAAAATATCATCCTAGATGAAACATTTTATAAATACCACAAAATTGGTTATCACAATCCAATGAACCAACACCACTATCCTAAGGTAACACATCTGAGAGAACACACTTTTAAGATCTCACCACTAACAAAGTCATGCTAAAACACAACAAATATTGATACTCAAATTTGGGATCCCAAACATCCTTAGAGGGGGATGATACTAACCCTATTAGAACAACATAAGGTCTCATTCCTTAGAATGGGAATCACTCCCTGAATCCACTATAGGACACTATGAACCCAATCAATAAATATGCAAAATACATATACTCAGAGATGGGATAACTCCTTGGATCCTCTAGGGGACACCAAAAACCCAATTCAGAAAGACAAAGATCCCAGTCGGATAGTGGATCAATCCATGGATTCACTATGGGACAGCGCAACCCACTCTGACTTCCTATAGATTATATCACATAGATAGAGTATTTCCATCTACATAGTGTTTGTCATGGTGATTCCGTAAATCCTATATGGTATAACTCGCAAAGTAAGGGTTTGTATATCTAACGATGCCACAACCATACTGATACCAATGATTGAGTCGGGGATCTTATACCCAATGATCCAAAAACCTGAAAAAAATCTCCTCACTACATATGGGATCATATTGTCAATGATACCATAAACCATACAGGGTTGTTTGGAAAGATAGGGGATCACTTCCCAAGTATTTATGGTCATGAAAGTTCCATGAACCTAATATAGGGAAATGATATGCTAGATGATCCTTCCCCAAACCCTCTAGGAGGATGAAACAAATATAACAAACTGATAGAGGATCCCCCCCTGCCCACTCTATATGAATAATAAAACTCTATCTGATATCATCATATCAAGGGGAGCACAATCTTGTAATATAGTTGTAATTACACACATACCCTCAATGGGATAGAATAAGAGAAATCTCACATCAAAAATTGTTCCAAAGGTTTCTAACCCAAGATAAACTTAGATATAACCAATTATCTTATCCTAGGATCAAATGATTCTCAAATTTATATTCTAAATGGAAAATCTCTTATGATAATCTACATGAAGTCCTAAATTCAGTCCCTGAAGGAGGTGATACGCTTGGTAGAAAATCTTCCAATAGAATACTACACGGTGTGTAAGGGGTTCTATATGGCATGTAATCGCAAATGAACACCCAAAAATGTCCTATTATACATGGCTTGGCCAGGTATGTGGCCTTACATAGTGTGTACAGGTAGTACATGGCATGTCTCACCTCACATGGGCCCCGACTGTGTCTTCCCATTACATGGCTTGGCCAAATGTGTATCACAGATGACATGTACACCTTGTTACATGACACATCCCAACTACATGAATCTTGGGGGCGTCTTCTTCACATGCCTGTTCACAAAACCCCATGACCATGTACTTTGGCCATGTACATTAACACGACAGTGTATGTTCACACAACATCCTTGACAATTATTTTTAGCCACACAATATGGGGCCACTACATGTTATGTAACATGTGGTACATGAATTGTAGTCCCCAAAAGGCATATTACATGAATTGTAAGAACACTTGGTTTGTTCCACTGAACTACAAACTGTGTTGTGGGAAATCTCTCAAGAGTTTCCCCGCGGGTAGCCAAAATCACCCTCGTTTCCCCTGAAGCACATAAATCAATCCTAAAGTGATCCTTATTAAGAATATAAGGGATATAAAACATCAGAATGATGAAAAGGCAAGGGGTTAGGAATTAAAACACACACCGCTTACCTCATAGTGAAACAATGAATATTTGATGTTGAATCAGTGATCAAGAGTTGATGTTTCCTAATCATAAAGAGATTGTTATCAATATTGGATATCGACATCACTTCGTTTCCTCAATTCAGTCCTCAGGTATTCCATTGGTCTAAAGGGGTATTGGGGGAATGGCTAATCCTAGTGTGATAACCAAGAGATAGGCAGGTAGGGGATATTGTTTTAAATTTATTAAATTAATATCCTTCACATAACACACCACTTACAATAAACCTTTGAATTTACCCCGAGTTCCAATAAATTATTTGTCATGCATAGTGTAAACATGAAGATCTAAAATCAACTATGATGTTAAAAATCCATTCTCAGACTCCACTGAGGAGTTATTCCACATTTCAAAATAAACTGCATGTGTGTGATAAAATATATTTAATATTTTTTAATATCACCGTACTTAGCCTCCACAGGCCTTAGAATCCCATATTGACTCATAACCTAGATTCAGTAGTATTCTAATAAGTACTCTAAAGTTTTACTAGTAAAGATTCAAGTCACTACATTTCCCCTGTTCATTTGAGAAACTAAATTTTATTTATGAATTTATTATTTACATATCCTTTATGATTCCCATTCTTTTCCATGGCTTTTTTCTTGAATATGATTGTTTTATGTTTAATGTGGAAGGCATGACTATTAGCATTTTATGACTTGAATAGTGATATTAGAATTATATATTCCTATAATGTTCTAGGTAATGTGATATATTTCCTGATATTATGTATATTATGCATGAAAGGTATTCTATCATTAAAGGTTATGATATTATGATTTATGCACATATGTTATGCATGAACATGATATTAGCTTTGTTCATAACTATGTGAATTATTTGACCACAAGGTTATTATGTTTCATTATTATTCATAGGCTAAATTTCATTCCTTTATAAACTGATTGCAACATGATTATATTCCTGAACATATTCTTATTAAATTTTTATGATAATTATGATCACCCATGTACTATTGACCACTATTACTTATTCCTTCAATGTTATCCCTCCCCTTACAGAGATTTTGGTTAACCAATTAATTTAATATATACCATATGATGATTACATGTACTAAGGATAATGTGAGATTTTATAGGATGATAATGAAAAATTATTTAAATAAAATTTATGGTTTATTATTTATATTTTATGTATCATTCTAATTTTCAAAATATACTAAACCTTTAGAACAAGGTTTGTATCACTATTATGTTTTTATCTTAAAAGTGATATAATAGTCATGTTAGAAAATATTGGGTATATATATTTGATATTAGATATATGGTTTAGTTAATTTTGGGATTATGATTAGAAAATGTTCGTGAAAACAACTAGGATAATTCTATGCTTAGGTAAACATCATATGTTTTCGTAAATTATTAAAGTGCATGACATATAAGAAAATACATCCCTGTTTCAATATTACAGGTAGATGTGGCCCTAGTATAATTGTAACTAGATATAACAATGTATAAAATGTATAATTGGGTATTAACTCAATCATCACTTTGTGCATGATAAAGAGGCTTTGATGCACACATGTTTTTTAAAATATTAGGGGATATGTTTCATTTAATCATATAATATACACAATCCATTATTAAGAATATATAACTAAAATAAATTATTCCTCTTAAATTTAGAAATGGGTTAATGAACACAACCCCATAATTTTCATTTGAGGAAGTTCATAAACTTATGGATTCCCCTCGATATGAATTTAAAATTAATTTTTCTATAACAATAAATTATTTATTAAAGATTTTTTTCTTCTATTTGTTTAAAACATTTAAATTATAGAAAATATTTAGAACCAAGATAAATTAATTAAAAATCTAATGGAGGTAAAATGAAATAATATTTTTAATAATATTCCTAATGAAATTGTTGGTAGAGTTAAAATCATCATGGAAATTATTACCCAACTATCTGAGGATACGATCAATAACATGAATCATGTGTAACTTAGAACTTAACCCAAGAAAGAGAAATTTGACATCAATTCATTTATATATAAATGATTACTAATGTTTAGCTGATATTCTTATCCACTAGTCATAGAATAGTTGGTCAACTCAATAGATAAGAAATTTTCTATGATATACCATTTTGAGAAGGATTAATTCATATTGGTTTTATATAATTTAGATATAGAGGATGGTCAAAGGTAGGAATTGATATAAAATATAGATCCAAATGATCAAATAATGAATATTGAGTGGGAATATTTTATGATTTTATTTATTAACAAGAATTTCCCTCAAAAACATCCATCAAATATAGAAAGAGAATTCCTATATCTTAATACAAAGGTGGGTGAATCTATCCAGAATTATGATGAAAATTTATCAAGGCATAAAAGATACCCATTAGGGTTTTACATCAACAGAAATGGAAAAGTATATTTTTTATCAAGTGGTTTAAAACCATACATATGAAAGGATAGTAAAATTTTAGACTATGGGAGTTATGAAGATGTAGTTTGATGTGCTCCTGAAGTAGATAAAGACATTATATAATAGTTCCATGGATATGGAGATGATAAAAAATATGTATTTTCAATATATTAGATCAAATGATAAAGGGGGAATAAATATTTGACCACCCACACGTAAAAATTATGAGTAGTATAAATATGGTAATTTACATAAGGTTTTAAAGAAATGCTTCTAGATTTCAAGATAATGCCACCAAGAATAATAATATCCAAGAAACATGATGAATCTAGGAAACATGAAATAGAAAATAAAATCACCACCCAAATCACCACCCATGATACAATTCTTAATGTGATGGAGTAAGGGTACTATGCAAGACAGTTCCCTAAACCACAAGTCATCGATGAAATTCAATAGTAGTAACCAAAAAACATAAAGGTTCAAGGGAAATATTAGTATATCAATAATATTGATGTGTAAAATGAAATTAATTCATTCATGGAACTCTTTCTATTCACTAAATAATGTTAAAAATTATATTTGATTCTCATTCTATATATTCATTTATACACATTATGTTTTTAGAACTTTTAAATTAATACCCAGATATCTTGAAGTAGAGACATCTATAAAAACACCTAGTGGTGTGATCAATGAAACCCTAGTGTTGGAATCCAATCATGTTAGCTTCTGTGGAAATATTATTCCACTGAATTTTGTAATCCTTCCATTCATTGAATTTGATACAATCTTTGGCATGGATTGAATCTCTTTATATAAATCTCACATCAACTATTTGGTAATGTAAATCTATTTATATATTTAGAACTATCTCATGCCTCTTGTACTAATGTAAATTTGATCTTGAATATATTTTATAAAATCATTCCATGGTGTGGGTGTTGATACATAGTGAATAACAATACCTTTCCCAAATGACTGAGCATAAGGAAAATAATAACCTTGTAAAAATCCCCATTTTAAGGGAAAACACATTTCTTTTCCCCAACGAGTAACATGGACTTCCCCTATATCATTAGGTATATTTCAAAATAGAGATTATACCAAGAGCCACTCTTATCCCAAAATTCCCTCACTCGTGTACCCAACCAAACTAGAAGTGTTAAAAAAGAATATATAAGCAAATTTTGGGAAAGGGTTTATATGAACTAGTATATTTACATGGGGTACTGTAGTACTATTTTTCAAGAAAAAATTTGGATAAATGTAGTTGTTTATCAATTACCAGGATCTCAAAAAGATAACCATAATGAAAAGGTATCCTCTTATAAAAATTGATTATTTCTTCCGTCAACCATGAGGATATTATTACTTCTCAAAAGTAGATCTTCATTCTAGATATCATCAAATGAAGTTAAAGAAGGAAGATATACAAAATATAGCCTTTAATAAAATATATGGTCACTATGATTGCATTGTGATTCCATTCCTACATACTAATTCCCCTACAATATTCATGGATTTTATTAAAAGAGTCTCTAAATACTACCTTGAATTTTTTTGGTAGTATTTGTTGAAAATATTCTAATTTAATCCAAGTGAATGGATGAACTTGAATTGCATATAAATATTATGTTAAATAAATTAATAATGGATAATATGTATTCTATGTTTAGAATATTTAACATTTGGATGTAACATATCACATTCTAGGGGCATGTGATCACATGTGAGGGTTTTTTTACAGACCATTCAATGAGAAATACAATTCAATAACGTACTTGACCCACTAGTGTCATCTAAATAAATATTTTTCTTTGTTTTTATAGGTACAAGAAATGTTTTGTGATAAATTTATCATGATTTTATAGCCTAATAACCATGTTAACACATAAATGGGTGTTGTATGTCAGGATGGAAGTATGTTCGGGAATAATTAATGAGATCAAGGATAGAAAAATCACTTCATATATACTCCCAATAACATGCTGTGGAAAAGTTTTTTTGTGATATAAAATTACAATTCAAAAAAAGTATTTAATTATATACCCACAAAAAATGATAATGTGATAGAATATTACACAAGATATTTTAATATCATTGAGTTTAAAAGGTTAAATAATGATCTATAGTTAGAATGTGTGATATTCACTATGAATATTTAGCATTAATTATTATTTAGTGATATGGGTGACATATATAAATACCACAAGAGTCTAAAGTATATACTCACATAGAAAGTGTTGAGCACGAATCAATGAAGATAGTTAGATCTAATCAACTAATATGATTTCCCAATTCACTACCATCCATAAAAGGTGAAAAAAGTAATTGATACACTTATTATAAATGAACATCCAACTATATACATGATGATGATTGAGAAATATCCTATCATCATGGATATAAAAAGGGTGAAACTAGAAATATTAATAGAAGGGAAGTCATCCTACCTTAGTTAATTATTTCCCAACCATATATCCAAGACAAGATAAAAGAGACAAAAAGGGATGATATGAAGAATCAAGAAAAGGTAGAATAAGGAAAGAAGAAGAGTATTCATGGATTCCACACTAGTGAATATGGTTTCATTTTTTTGGTACTAGAATTTATTTTTATTCCATAATTTGGATAAAAAAGTTCTATTTTATAATTCATATAGTTCATCAATCTCCATACATCCTATAAGTACCAAGATGTACTATGATCTTCGATGGTACTTCTAGTGGGATAACACGAAGAAGGAGATCACTAGGTACATCTCAATGTTATTTGTATTATAGAATTTTAAAATAGAGTGACCTAAGTCTAAGGTGTTGATGAAACAATTTCCCATAAACATATAGAAATGGGAGAACATCACTATATTCATTTTTACTAGTATCTTAGAGACATCCAAAGAAATAAATGAGATATGGGTTGCAAATGATTGACTAAACAAGACTACCAAGTTCATCACCATTTGGGAATACTTATTTTTTAACAACATTATATGATACATGTAAATTGGCGAGGCTTCATGGAGATCTACTTTCCATCATCTTTGATCATGATCAAAGATTCACTTATAATTTTTTGAGAAGAATTAATCATGGTCTAAATAATGAATTGAATGTCAGTATGTCTTGTCACCACCAAATTTCTGGCTAATATGAAAGGATCATTCAGAAACTCAAGGACATACTGAGATCATTTTCAATGGAATTTAAAGATTTATGCTATAAAAATATCCCATTATTTCAGTTCTTATACCACAACAACTTCCACTCAGGTATTTAAATTACTCCATATGAAGATCTTTATAGGAATTGATGTATAAATCATACTTGTTTGTATAAATATGGTGAGTGAATGATTCATGGGATTGATCATGAAAAAGAGATGATAGAAAAGTTTCAATAACTCATACTATTTGTTATAATGATAATGATTGAATGCTACTTGGACTTGATCATGAGAAAGATATGAAAAAATGGTTAAATTCATACAATTACACATTAAAGATGCATAGAGTCAAAAAAAAGATCTATGTTAAAAACCAATGATGTTTCTTGGATTTTGATATTGGATACAATATTTTCATTTGACTATCTCTATAAAAGAGATTAATTATATTGGTAAATAATGTAAATATTAAACCTAGGTATATTATCCCCATTTTAGATGCATGAACATATACAAGCAGTGTTCTATCTGCTGGTACATCCACCAAAACAAAGATCAAGTTCAATATGTGCTACAAATATCTCCCCTAATAAAGTACGTAATCGATCCCCCACATATATTGAATCTAGAGGTGGTACAATTGGAGAATGAAAACTCTTATGAGGAGAATCTAGTGATGATATTGGACCATAGAGATAATGTTTGATGCAATAATAAAACTCACCTTATCCAAATGATGTGGAAGAACCATGAATATGAAGTGGCGGCGTGGAAATATGAAGAAATAATGAAACAAAATACCCTAAACTATTCTCAACCATGAATATGAGTTGAAATTTTGGGTTAGAAACCTATAAATGGGGGGATAATGTAATGACCTAAAATTTTTAAATGATAAGTTTTCCCTAAATAAATATGTGTTATATTATGTAACATTATACACATAAAACCCATATAGAGACTAAAGATACTTTATATCATTAATTAATATCATTACATTATTTAAAAAAACCCATTCAAAATCCAAATATTACAATAGGAATAATATATTAAAAATAATGAGTAGAATGGAAAAAATTAGATCATCATAATCTATTAGTGTTATCAGTCCATTAGAAAACAATATAGAATGGAATTGAGATATTATTAAACTAATCAATATATTATAAATTTTTTTTATAAAATTTGGAATAATTTTAGGTAATTTTTAAAAAATTATTGAAGTGGTATTTATATGAGTTAATGTGACCGTTGTAATAGTAACCTGACCATTGTGAATAGTAACATGACCATAGAGAATAGTAACCTGACCCTTGGAATTTTACGATGACCTAAAAACAATAAAATGCATTATAAATAATATTTATCATGTTTAATTTAAATAAATATAAATAAAATAATTCTAAAAAACAAATATTCAGATTAGAAATTCATATAAATTATAAGTACATTTTTTAATTAATTTTATTTTAATGCATTTTGTAAAAATAATTATTTTTTATAATAGAAATAAAATTTTAATATGATAGAAATTTATTTTGATAAAAAGAAATTAATTTCTAGAATAAAGATGATGAAAATTCTCACGGATTATTTTTATGGTTATTTTCAGAAATACTTAAATTTTTAGGCAAATTATAATAATACAGTTTTTTGGTAACCAATTTATTTTAAATTACATCATTAATGATGTAATAATTACTTATATTATATAAATTTCTCTCAAAAGTTTTTCTATTTCATAATAAGTCATTTAAATTTAATAATTTTTCTTCCAAACCAAAAAAGTATTTTCCAATGTCTAAAGTCTAGTGTATTCAATTAAAATAATTTTCTATCATTTTTCTATACTTTTTTTGATCAATCTAACAAATTCAGATTTAATAGTGTTTGTAAGTATTAAAATAATGTTATTTAATTTTAATTTATATAATAATTTCAAAAATTATACTATTTAATAGATTACCTTGGATATAATTTTTTATTAAATTATATAACTCAAAAAATACCCCTCTACTCAAGTATTAATAACAACTCACCCATACATGGAAATCCACTTCCGTTCCACTTAACAAAGAAAATGTTAAACAAAAATACCCTCTCTTAATCCCTTTATAATTATTAGGGCCATTTTAGAGTCACTCGACTCCAATGACTTGTGGAGTTGTGTGTCATAGAAAAGAAGAAATACCGAGAAGACCGTATGTTTTCATCTACTTCTCTTCTAATTTTCTATTATATTTATATTTTATATATTACATTCAATCCCAAAGCTTCTAATTATAAATAATTAGTATTATATATTTATACTAATGATTCTAATCTATTATAATAATTATCTTTAAGATGTATTAACATTTCAACTTCACATAATTTCATGACAATTCCTCGTGAACTAAATTTTACTTGACAATGAGGATGTTAAGAACTCATTTCTCATCAGAACCTTTATAGATGGTTATGATAAATTATCTATGATATATGAATATATTTATTTTAGTACTTTATAATTAATTAAACATATGTGGAAATGACCTTCAACAAAAATAGTGAAATCGAAACAAAATATGATATTTTAAGTAAAAAATCATATCAAAACCACTGACATTCTAAATGGAAATTATGAAATAAAATAAAATTATTAAAAACGTTAAATATTGATAAAAATTAACATAATTCAATTATGGTTCCATGTTTTAACAATCCTTTTTCAATTAATTGTAAATTTCAAAGGATATAAAATTAAACTGGATTTAAGGTAAGGGGATTCTTAGACCAAAATCCTTTTTCAGTTATCTCCTCCATCAAAATAATTCCAACATAAAAATTTATTTAATTTACATAAATTACCTACCAATATAATTCCGTTATCTTTTTTATTATATATATGTTTTGACCCATTATAAATTTTCCCTTAGCTATTTATAATAATTTTTTCCTGATAAGAATTTAATTTCCAAAACATCGCATTGACTTCTTTTGGGTTGTTTCTTAACCCCTACATAATGATGATGTTTTATTCCATGTTATTATTTACATTATTAATTTGATAACCCCAATATTTTTTCAGGAATGTATTATTTAAAAAGTCTTTATAGAACCCTCTCATTTCTATAGGATTATTTCATGACTATGGTTGTTTTAGAGTCTACATGACATTAATTATTATAATAATTTTATGAAGTGATGGGTGGGTCCAAAATAATACATCACTCTGATTAATTGGTTAAATTTTTATATATCATGAGAACATGTGTATTATACATGTACATGATGATATGCTTTTACACAATTATAATGTCATGATTTACGTATATATGTTATGCATGAACATGATGTTATCTTTGTTAACAACTCAATATGATATTTGAATATTATGTTGTGATATTTTATTACTATATATATTACATATTAAATTAATTTTTTAAATTCTTACCATTTCATTAAAATTATGATCTGATTTTTATCACATGATTATGATTATTATGCTCACTGATGCACTATTAACTGACATATCTTATTCCTAAAATTTTGTCCCTCCCCTAGTATAAATTTTAACTAAAACACTTCATGGATGTATATCCCCATGTTGTTATATATATAGTGGTTAATTTTGCATATTTTAATATGATAAATAATAAATATTTAAATAATATTTTTTTATAAGTTATGTATGATCTGAATTTTCCCAAGATAATAAACCTTTGGCTCTTTTATTATACCACTATTGTGTTTTTTATTCAAAATGATGTAATACCCATGTCTGAAAAATATGGGACTATATACCCACATTATCTTCCCTTAATAAATCTTGGTTCCAACATCAATTTATAAAATTGGTAATATATATCCATCACTCAAATTGTTAAAATTTATATAAGGGTATGAATATTATAAGCTATTATAATACTATAAATTTAAAATTAAGTCATTATAAAAATGTCTTCAGTAAAAAATAAAAACAGAGACACATTTTTATTATTAAAACTCAATATTGTACCTAATCTAAAATTTTAATCTTTTGATTTTTTATAAATTTTTTTGTTTTTTTTTGTTATTTTAATTCTGATTTTGAAGTACAAAATAATTTAGGCACATGAAAAATGAAATATTATACAATTTTATGAAAATTAAAAAGGTATTGAATGGTTTTTTATTTTAGTCTCATGGGACTCACTAAATCATTGAATGAGGTTTACGAGGATATCAAGGGAATATAGCCATGAAATCATAAACCAATATCCCTAACATCCTCAATTGAGATGATAAATAAAATTATTTTTATTGTATATACTATAATTGATAATACATATATTTCATGTATCATGTAAATCCATCCATCTCATGAATGAGATAACATCTTTATGACTACAATAGATAAATAGATAAACTAATTAGTGGTGGTGGTGGAGGTAGTACCCAAGGCATCTGAAATCGAGAAGGATTTTTTGATGACTATAATGAATCTAATATTAATCAGGACCCCATATATAGATCCTAATCTTGCTAGAATAAATATTAGAGATGGAACTATTCATTCTGCTGATGCATTTCCTCATATAATGAATTATTACAGAGTGACCTCCGAGCTCCCAGATTTCCAATATATTTTTATTCATTATTTATATTGGGCCAATGAATGTATAGGAATTAAGTTTATTATTTTATAGAAAACCCATAGTAATTAATATAATGTAAAAAAAACTAAAATATACCATTTATTTGAGATTTTAACACAAAATAAGTATTTTATAATGAAACAACTATATTCACTTGGGTAAACCTGGTAATTTAATGTAGAAATGATATCTATTGATGACAAACTTTTTTTGTCATCCTATTTTAAAAATATAATGGTAGTCATAAATTGGCCTATAAATGTAAAATTACATGGATGTGTCCTCAATGCATTTTCTTTATTTTAATCATAAACCACATTTCTATAATTCATAATATTCAATAATAGAATAAATTTATTTTTAATTTTTTTTACGATATATTAATTTAATAAATAGAAAATATCTATAAAATAATTCACTATGGTGGTGTATTCATGTCCTAAAATATAGAAAAATATTAAAATTTTGTAAATGGTTTCTTATTTATCTTCATCCACATCATTATTATAATCTTTAAATATCATAAATATGGAGTTAAGGAACTCCAAATTAGATGTGGTGTCAACACACTATAACATGTTGAAAAAGATTCCACTCATTTATTACAAGGAGTGACATGATTTCCCTATATATAACAATCATGACTGCGTTATCCTTGCTAATGTAACTTGGTAACCCTTGAGGTTAGTTATTTAACACGACTAAGTTATACATATACTCTATATCACACATGATTAACTAATAGTTATTCTCTGTTAATTGAGTACGCTTACACCCCATTTTGAAAAATATACTTGAGGAAAAAGGAACAAATAGTATTAAAAAAACAAATAAAAATTAAAATAAAAAATAATCAATTTTAAAAATAAGTGAGAAAAATAAATAAAATAAATAAATGAAAAAAATAATGGAATGAAATAATAGAATAAAATAAATAAATAAATAAATAAATAAAATAAGAAAAAAATTATCAAAATAAATAAAAGGTGAAAGAAATAGAAAAGAAAAAAATTATAAAAATAGTTAATATTTATTATATTTAGAAGGAATGATTGAAATGATTAATAATCATAATTTCTATTAAAAATAATATTTTAAAAGTAAAAATATATATTATAATAGAGTTAAGAAAAATAAATAAAACCTTGTTAATGAAAAATTAAAACTGTAATGTTAAATCTAAATACTTATCACCTTCATCAAGAATAATAAGTTTCCTTTTTTATCTATATAACACTTTGAGAGATAATTACAATAGGAAGGAGAAAACTAGTGAATTTTAGTGATAATATATTCCAATTTTTTTAATAAAAATTTAGCATGATTCCATTTTTAAGATGGATGGTACTATGCTATTTTTTCATCTTTTTTTGTATTGCTACTTTTTTTATGGATCTCTATAAAAATGGAATGACACTGCAAAAAATGTAGAATGATTTCATGAAAATTAATTGGCATGAACATCACTATTATAATGTGTTTTCCCATATCTAGCATGACACTATACCAAAATAGAATATGGGACATGCACCATACTATTTTTAACATTCTTTATCTTTTTTATGTAAAAATTAGATATTATATATGTGAATTTCTATATTAATATTGTCTAAAAAGGCATAAAAACATACATTTCTCACTAGGGTTCATCATTAGAAGTTATTATTTTATATTATTATCTTCAATGTCCTACATTTACATTACAACTACCTTTCTTGTTCATCTTTACTACTTCTTCTTCTACCATTATCTTATATCTTTTTTTAAATTTCCATTTTTTTCCTTTAACATTTTTTTCTCATGATTCATAGGTGAAGACTTTTGAACATGATTTATATCTTATACATATTCTCCTGAACATTATTTTTGAAATTCTCTTAAATGTAATATTAAAATGAAAAAAATTATCCTGAATTTCTAAAAACACATGTGTATTTATGGGATATTATTTATATTAAATATATTTTTAAATCATTTCATATTCTTATTATTCTAGATATAATTTATCTTAAAAAATATTATTTTAATTATTCATTTAACATTATGTTTTTTTGAAATTATGAATTTTTTTATAAATTACCAAGGCATCCATAATGATTTCTTCGACAAATTGTAAATCTTATTTTGAGTAAAATCCATTGATATGTTTTCCCTTGTTATAATATTCTTCAAAATCATTTTATTTATATTTATATTATTCATATTCCTTTGACATCATATAGTGACAATCTTTTACTCTTTTCATATTATTAAATACACTTTTCACATAAAAATAGATTTATTCATCACCAACTTTGAGTAAATTCATTTCTTTATTAAAATTAATTATTGATTTACTTATTTATATGAATTGTATTTCAAGGAGCAAATGAACATCCACATCATATTCCATGTATAAAATAAAAAATTCCACATTATGATAAAAATTAATATAAAAATATTATAATATTCTTTTGGTGTATATTAATTATGTATTTACAAGATCTAGAGGCATACTAGTTGGTTTTGGATCAAGAAATCCTAATTATTAGAAGAATTTTTATGAAATAAAATTTATACTTGAACCAAATAAAAAAACATATTTCTAAACATATACTTTATAATATTATATGAAATTTTAAAACTATATAGTTCTATTTGATTTCGGAGTATCCTTCTTTGCAATACCACAGAGTAATATTAATTTAAATAAACTATACATCCATCATAATGTTTCTTTTTTGGAATAATATATTTCAAGAACTTGAAATATGTTGATATATTAGATAATATATAAATAATATAATAAAAATTTTCAATGTTGGATTTTTTATCAATTTTAAAATACTTAGAATTCTATAAGTTAGATTCTGATAGTTATTAAAGTTTTTGTTGATTTTAAATAAAGGAAGATATAAATATGACTATGTTAAAAAAGTATTCACATAAGGTTTATTTTTTAAATGTAATGAATGTTTAAGGTTAAAAATATATTTTGAAAGGTGTTACAGATGGTGTATATGGAAATAAAAAAGGTATTCATGGAATTGGATTGTTTAGAATTTCATGTTGAATGGTTTCTCTGGTAGTGGAAGTTAATCCTGAAATGTGTTCATAGGATACTCATGAAGTGGGTATAATGATTTCATTGTGATAGATGTTCCTAGAAAAATATTTTTTCATTATATAAGATTTTACCATTATTCACCAGACATAAAGGTAATATTTTGTAGAATGTGAAATATGATAATGTCCAAATAAGTTTCTTGATCACTGAAATGAAAAATTTATCATATATATAATGGTAATCTCTTTGAAAACATAAGGTTTGTGCAAGTGCTGATTGGATATGAAGAATATAAAAAAGTAAATCACATAGAGTTATGCATATGGGTATCAAGAAAGTATAAATAAACATTACAGAGTATATTTTTAAATAAAAAAATTCTTTCAGTAAGATCATGGTGATACGTAAGGGTTATCAGATCTATATATTAAATAATAAAATTGGAGTTCATATATCATTTTATATGTTTTGAACAATAACTTTATAAATAGGTACCCCAAAATTTTATTAATTTAATATTACATTATTTTTTGGAATATCCATTCCATATCTTTTCAATACATGCTAGAAACATAAAGGTTTAGTGTATTTGGAATGTTAGATATATAAAATTCTTGTACATAAAATATCTACAACATCTCTCACTATGTTCTTCACAACATGACCCCTTTTTAGACATACCATACATAAATTTTTTCTTCATAACCCATGGAATGAAAATATAATAATGTGTGAGCACATACTATTATTAAGGGTAAATATCAAATGTATCGACCAATTATCACAAATGAGTATAATATAAGCCCAAGGGTATGGGGACATGATCAAACCATATATTAATCACACTCAATCAGTCAAATATCTTTAATCATGAATCATGGCATATGTTTTTTTCAATCAAAATAAATAAGATATAAATGTGAAGAATCATATATAATCAATCATGATACATGAGAACATATCATAAGATTATGACATAAGTTTTTGTAATTCACATAAGTATAAGAAAGCACATCATTAGTAAAGGTTCAAACCAAACACAATCATTGCGGAAAATATCCCACAATGGAAGTGCCTACCCGATCATTTACAATATTTTATTTGGAGAAAATTAAATCTAGTCTTCTATATAATCTCTTCGGATTTTATTAACTTTGAAATACCTTAACATTATATCAACTTATTTATTTGGACCCAATGAATTGAAGGTCTATAATGGACCCTCCATTTACATATCCAATATTTATTCACATCTATGACATAAAATCATGTAGTAATTTATAATTATATCAAATCTTATCACATGGAAAATAAAATTAGTTTCATCAAAATTTCATCATAACAATCATATAACATACAGTTAAAGGATAAATATGGTAACATTGGATCATATCCCTAGCAAGGACTAAGAAAAATCCAAGAATGTTTTTATATATGGGAACCCTTTAAAAGATAATTAGAACATTTCTTTAGGAAAATGCTAGTTTGGTTTCGAAATAAATTATTAAATATAAAAAAGCAGAACATTATGGAAAATTTATTATTTATAAGAAAATATCGAAACATGTAAATGGTACTTTAAATAAAATATTAGTCATGGTGGTGAGAAAATCCATTCATACAGTGTACGCTAAAATAAATATTCCATTTATATTTTTGGTAAAAAGTCAAAAGTACATCATTTAGAAAACAAAGAGAAGATTGCCACTAATTTTTTTTATAGAAGGTAAAACAAGGTTAAAAATTACATTAAAAATATTTGATGATTATTCAAAACATTAATTTTTTTTAAATATTGATATGAAGGAAAAATATTTCTGACCAAATAGAATAATAAAGTCGATTTCCCTAATGATATTATGTTAGTATCATGATTTATTATCATAAGAAAAGGAAATGAAAATATTTATTCTATTGAAATAACTAGAGGATAATAAATAAAATGATATTTTAAGGATATATATCATAATATTTCATCATAAAAAATCAATGTAAAATGTGAGATCATAAAGTAAAACCCTTATAAGATTGGTAACGTCGGAGTCATAGTTCCTAAATAATGGATAATATAAAATAAAATATTAAATAATATTAAAATAATGAGGTTAATAACAAAAATTACCTAATTAGGTATTATAAAAATATAATAAAATAATATTGTTGTATAACAAACCAAATCTCCCAATAAAGATAATTTGAGAGTGTAAACCCTTAGCACTTCAGAAACTTTAGAATAAAATCCCCATAGATGTAATAATTTGAATTGTAAATTTAATTAAAATAATTTAATAATTATCAAGGATATAACATTAAAAGGATTTGTATACACACCTCCTAAACATGAAAATGTGTGTAACATCAAATATGTCTCAATGAAATAATTTTCACCCATTACCTCAAGTTGTTCTTACATCATAAGAATTCCAACCTCCTATATAAAAAATTTATATTTATTATAATTTGGTAAAATAAACATATTAAAACATATATTATCATATATTACCCACATATAACATTTCAATACCCCTTTATTAATAATTCTCGATTAAATTCATTATTTTCGGTATCAACTAGTTCATTTCCCATGTTTGTTTTATTACCACAATTCTATTCCATACACATTGATCATGGTTTCATAATATATAGAATCATATTCTATACATAAGTATCATATTTAGTCATTATTTTTACTTTTATAACCATTCATATAATATAGGTATAAAAAATGAATTACATAACTTTGTGAAGATGGTAATTCATATGTACACATGATAGATGTTTCCACTTTTCAATGGATGACATAAAAGAAAGGTATGTAAAAATTCAAATTTGAAACATAATTATTATATGATAAATTACGTATATATTTATTAAATATATCCTTATTACCAGATAAGTGAAAGGGAAATGATAAACAAACCATATAGCTTTGTGGAGGTGGTAGTCCACACACACACAAGAAATGTTATCATTTACCAAATGGATTGAAAGGTAAAAGGGTATATAATATATTATAATTAAAAAATAATAATATTATACTAAAAATAATATATAAACATTAAATCTATCATAATAACTATGCACTAAAATTTTGGTGGAAAATGAATCATATCCTTATAGGAATGCATTAGTCTATATGTATGAACAAACAATACATTCCCATTTGGTAGAGAAGAGGTGGGAAATGGTTATTAAATCAACATCATAAATTCTTATCAAATTTATGATAGAAGATTAATAGTTTTATATGGATACAATAGGATCATATTAAGTAGAAGAATAAATAAATATTAAAGATCTCTGCTTAGATTAATATCTCTTCTTCGAGAGGCCTCCTTTAGATTACACATTAATCCTGTAAATACTTTTCTTAGTAGAAAAATTTAAGATAATGGATAAAGGTAAGGATTAAATTATGTTTTTTTATCATGGATTGGATGATATATAAGCATTAAATTATTTGAATAATTGTGGAGGAGAGGTTTTCTTTTAAGGAAAGGGGAGGGAAAACATGTAATTTCTTACAACATTTTAATGATATAAGGCAACCTTCATGATAAAGTGGATCCAAATAATATAGGAAAACATATGGTTGGAATATATTTATTCAATAATAATTATTCTAGTTTATGTCGTGTTAATTATTTTATTTATTTTTTTAACCACACAATATACCTGTTTTAACCATAATCACAGTTACAAAATATTACTTTTTCACTATTTATTATGGAAACAATATTAAATTGACCCTTCTAAATTTCATTTATTATAGTGATTAAAAATAAAAAAAATTTTACTAAGTTAAATTTTTATAAGTGTAATGATATAAATATAAATAAGCATACGACCAATAATAATTTTTTTTAGAATAATGAATTTTTTAAGCATAATGAAAAATTTATGCTCCTTACATTAATTTTAAAAACCATAAAATTAATTTTAACATATTTTATAAACTGTATAATGCATATAGTTAATTAAAAACATTATTTAATAGATATTAATTTAATTAATTAAGATAAAATCACATATTTTGTATAAAAATAGTTTTTAGAAAACGTGTTTTTAAGACCATTAAAAATTTTATACCAAAATAAAGTATAATAATTATTCCTATGTAATTAATTAGTTTATCTATAGTTAGTGATAAAAATATTAATTTTACATAAAAATAAAATTATAATTGTAAATTTACATGATTGTAAGTGATGGTTTGCAAGAATTGGGATTTTTTACTATTCACTAAAATATAGATATGTTTTAGAAAAATTCTAAAATTCACCCTAAGATAATATTGACTTGATGTTTTCAAAAATGATATTCATTTTTTCGACTAAAATTTTAAAAAGTTGTTTAAATTAATTATCAATTAAATTTAAAAAATTAAATAAAATATGTTTTGGAAGAAAACATATTCTATAACATAAAATAACTTTACTAAAAATGAGTAATTATTAATTATGCAATAATTAATAAATTTTAATTTTCTAAAACCTTTATAAATATTTTTTCATAATGAGGTTTTTACTATCCATACCTTCCAATTTAATCCCTATTTTAAAATATATAATGGTTTGTTCCAATATCCGCATTCTATGTAAAGAAATAAATTTAAAATATATAATTTATTAAAAAATATATATCTAAAAATATTAGGGTGTTACATTATCCTCTTCAATAATTTTCGTACTCAATTTTTTTTTATTTTTATTAAATGTTTCATTATTTGAAAACATATTTTTTTTAAACCCCAAATAACATAATGGAATAACGAAACTTCATTTGAAGATTAGTAGTGGGAAACATAATGGTTACTTAAAATAGCACATAACCAGGTACTAAAATAATGGGAAATGAAAATATAAACATTGTGGAGGATGATAAAATCCTAATAATAATAGAGAGTGGTATATAACATCATCATGAAAGTTAACGACTACAAAAAAAATAAATTAGTGAGGTGTGAATATGTAACATCCCAGATAAATAGATTAATAAGTCATTTTGATATTTATTAATATTTTTGAATTAAATATTAATTTTACTTTAAAGGGATTCTATGTTCAATAACGTACCTGATACACAACAACGGGTTGCTTTGAAATCATACGATACACACTAATAAAATAATATTATTATTTTAAATGGTAGATAACTACAAGCCGTTGTGTTGGTGGGAATGAACAAAACTAAAAACAATATGATTACAAATATTTTTTAAATGTTTTTACATTTATCCAAAAAAGGATTGAGGCTTAAAATGTGAATGAATTTAATTTTAAGCATAATTTACATTTAAAGGTCCATTTACCACCTTTTAATGGAGAACTATATTTAAATCTAGTTTTGGTCACTTTAATACATTATATATGACCAAATAAAATCCTACTTCAGAATGGGGATATCAAAAATTACTTTGTGTAATTTTTTGTAATTTTTTTGATAAAGTTCTTTTTTAATGAATAGTGAAAATATTGTATTTTATTTAAAAAGTGCCTTGTAATATAATTTATTTATATGGTTAGATTATACTTTTAATTGGTTTTAAAGTGTAATTATAAAATATATTTACTATTTAATCCAATTTTGGTCATTGGAATTAATTTCACATTGAAAGTAAACATAAAAAAGTGTCAATCTTATGATAGTTTTTATTTTGTAAGAACACACTATTTGTTTTAACAATGGAAATTAATTTTAAATTAATTAATGACACTTTTATGTTTAGAATTTTTCAAAATAGAAATAATTTTTGAATTCAGAATATCAAATATATCATTGGCTGAATATTTGGAATTTTTCTGAATAACATTAATTTTTGATGAATAGTGAAAACACTTAGTAGTAGTTAAAAAACCAGAATTTTTCATTTAAATGTAATTTTACCACTTATGTGAATTTTATTTTAAAAATAAGATATACATGGTATTTATTAGTAAGTAAAGTGTGATTCAATAAGATGAAAATAATTTTTGGTGAATAGTAACTTTTGACTTTTATTTACCACTGTTAAAGGTAAATACGGTAATTCATGGTAAAAAGAATATTATAATAATTAAAAATTACATTAAAACTTGTCCAATACTTATTCATTGAGTCATTTACAACCGTGGTCATCTTCGGGTCGATTTGTGGACCCCTTGGGGCCACTTGGGAGTGATAATGACATTTTATATTAATTAACTTAAAGTAAGGACACAAATGGCAGAAACAAAAAGCGTTTAGTAAATTAATTTTTACACGGGGTTATATATGTTATACTTTAGACTATAAATATTCATTTGAAATCTAAAACGATTTCCTACATCATGTTAATTTTCTTATAATTTTTATACATCATATAAATTAAATTATTTATTACACAATAATGATGTAGTGTTTACCTCATTAATAATTGATTTAAACAAATAAGAATATAATGATTAAAATATTATCCAAAACATGTCCAATTCTTATTGGATGACTGTATTTAGAATATTAGTCATCTTATCTTCTACTTTAATGATTTTTGGACCTATTGATGCTGAAGATAAATTTACAACAAAATAATATTTTCATACTTTCTTAAAGAGCCCCTCCTCTCCCTTATAGAAGGAGACCACTTGTAACCAATTCATCACACCTCTAAAGCCTTTTGGATCATCAAAACACTGAAACATTAATCTCCCTACATCCCTATCCTCCTCCTAGAAGCCTTAACTTATACATAAGGCACTTCAAGATGTCCTTTGGTTTAAACCAAAGGGAGTTATCCAAATTAAAGGCAATAGTTTCTCTTAAATTTTTTTCTTTTATTTTACTTCTCCAACCTCTGAACTCTATTTTTTAATTCCTTTTATAACAAAACCAGAACCCTTAATATACAAGGATGTTGTTATGAGAATGATTCTAACTACACTTACACACACCTCCATCTAATTGGTGAAGAACATAATGTATTTGTGGATGGAAAACTAACACCTCACGAAATGATGATTGTTCAAATATCTCCAACCGCCTCTCATGGTGGCCATTATGATGGAACTGTATTTATATATGATATATATTATGTTTATTTTTTCTTTATCCTTCTGTATTTTTCCATTTATATAAATACTTTATGGTTTCCATAGTGGGTAAATACGATAATCTCATTAGAGGAAGTGTGGACTACTGCCCACTCAAAGTGATATGACTCGTTAATGACTTATATTGGATGTTTAAAGGATATATTTAATAATATTTTATATGATATTATACTTTAATTATAATAAATCTATGTATAATTATGTTTTTATTCCATGAAAATAAGAAATAGAAATTGAAGTACCTTTCATGCGTACATACGACTTACCGTCTCCATGAACGGTGCATTTCATTTCTTACCTCTAAATGTTATTTACTATTATAAATACATGTATATATTGGATATATATTATATATATGATATCTAAATCATTAATATTATTATGAAGATAATGGATATCTTACCACTTGAACAACTTGTAATTATAAGGTGTTCTATTTTTTACTCAAGTACCAAATATCGACAAAACAAATGTTATTAACTTAAATGATTAAATAATGTTTATAACATGTTAATAAGTAATATAAAAGGAATAATAAAATTTTAAAATGTTCTTAATAAAGTAGAAATTAACATTAGTTAATTATTCAGGAGATTAAATAATGAACGGTTCAAGTCAGACAATGAGGTAAGGGATTTCTTATCTCACTTTTAATTCCATGAGATTTACATTGTTCGCCACTTATTTATTGCATGTGGTGTATCATGTTATGTTGTTTGATATATATTATCATGATAATATTTATATCAATGGTATTATATGATTCATTTTGTGTTTATTAACTTTTGGTCGTATGAATCAGTTGATTAAAACATGGTAAAGGGTTTCATGTCACTTTTATTCCCTTTAGATTCATTCTATATTTTCCACTATTTAATTTTGTGGGGTGTATTTACTACCCATGATTGTAATCATTGTTTAATATAATTTCATTTATGAGTATTTAAATTCTTATTTGTGTGATCTTTCTTTCATGTGGCATATGTTTTGTATGTTACCAAATCGGTAAGGAAATATTTTACCCTCCTCTTTTTAAAAGACTCATTTTTTTGTTATGTCTTTTAACATATATCTTATTATGTTGGGATAAGTTCTTTTATATCCTTATCTATGTAAACATTATGTAAAAGTGGTAAGATACCCTTTTTATCTCCTCAAATAAATTTATGAATTTTAATGTGATGTCGTTAGGCTGTCAAATTTTTACAAGGGAACTTCTTAACCCAATTTCCATTCTTTGGGTTCAACTTGTACTTCTTGAATATATCGTCCTATGAATATGTGTGAATGATCTATGATTTTTATACAATTAATATCCATTTATATTGGGTGTATTTATATTTTTCACACATAATTATGTGATTAATTTATCCTTAATTTAAGGATATCTTCTTTATATGGGGTTTCATCTCTATCTACATTTCTATTGAGACTTCATTGTTGTGATGCACCAATTCACTCTTATATGGTTTATATAGTATCCTTTTACATATTATATCATGAATACTTTTTTCTCATGATATTATAATGTTCTGACTAAATGTTATTGCTCAATTAATTGTATTTAAGAGTCTCTCATTTTTTTAAAAACTCTTTATCTAAAATATTATTTCAAATCATTTAAAGATTTATTATTCTAAATATTTATCATTAATTTTCATCTTTTAAAAATGGTTTTGAATATTTATTTATATGGACATTAATGTTTTAAAATTTTAATTCCATTAAAAGCTTCAAATTGGTATGGGACACTTTCATTCAAAAATATATTTTTAAATTCTTTATGAAAATGGATTGAATATTTCAATATCATGAAATTACTTATTTTGAATTAAAATGAAATTTTATTAGTGAAATGTTTATAATTGAAATATTTTATGTGTTGTGATGGTACTTGGACATTGACTGGTGGTAATGTGATAAACTATATGACGAGTGCTGTTGTGAAAACCAGGGTAGGTGGTTATGTTATAATCTCTAATGAATTTGGTATGGAAGTTGGCCGTATGGCTATTCCATTTAGTGATATGTGTGGAAGTTAACTGTTTGGTTATTCAATTTAAGTATGTTTATGTCCCCAGTTACCTTTCTATGTAATGTGTTCTTTATATGGGTTTTATGGTAGTGTTTTGGTTATAAAAGGGTACGTAATGATATTTTATTAAGTGAAGTGTATTTACTACTTCATGAAGGTGAAAAGCATTACTTATGTTAATGTATTCATGGTTTAATTGTTGTTTTGAAAAACTAACAATTTTCCTTCATTGTATATCTCTTAATGAAGTCATTATACTCATCCCATGTTTTTTGAAATGTATTTCACAGGACATAAAGTGGAATAGGTTCAAAGATGGGATCAAGGAAAATTCATGCTCTCTTAAACATGGAATTAGACATGACTCTTTTTTCAAGAGTTTTTTTATGAAAAAATAGAAACTAAGAATGAGTGTCTAATTTTTTATATATGTAATGTAATAGTTATGGCCTAATTCTCTAAAACTATAAACTTGAAAATATCCTCAATATGAGTTATCCATTAAATTCAATATTATGTATGGTATAAGGTCGGGTATTTATAGTTGGTAACAGAGGTCGGTTTAGATAACATTAGATGTTATGGTATTCTTTAAGCATAAGTAACATTTCCATAATGGTTAGGATTTTAGAAAGAGTCATAGTTATTTTAAATAAAGTGAATGTGTTTATGATAACATGAATAAGAATATCTTAGTATTTACCCTCCTAATAAGATATTATATGATGATTTTACTAATATAATCATACTTACCTTTCTGGTTTTAGTCAATTGTTGGATCTAGCAGTCATCAAAGTAACAATGGATTTAAAGAAAACTATGATAGTTTTTTGAATGAGAAATTGAATGAAATAGGAGCTGCAATGAGAACTCTTGTGGTTATTCTAAACCAACTATCTTGAGTCATGATTAACCACTTGAACCTTGGTGATTTTTATAAGGAATCATATATGTGAGAAACAAATCCCCACGGGAGTTCAGGTAACAATCATAAAGGAATGTATGTTCAAAAAACAATTTTTCAAGGATGTGGAAAGAAACACCTAGGAAAAATGTTTCAATGGGAAAGAAAGATTCTATAGATGTGGAAACGAAGTTCATAAATCAAGAACCTGCCATGGAAAAAAGAAGCATCCAGTTGACTATAGGAAAGGGAAAGAAGTTTTTTCTGATGGATCAATTGAATGTTTCAAATGTGGTGTGCATGGTAATTATAAAAACACATGTCCTTGGAAAAAGTTTTGGGAATGGGACCACCGGGATCATACAAATATATTTTTACCAATACCAAATGCCATTCCAATTGAGGATAAAGAAACTGACAATGACCCATGAATGGTTTGGTTCATTTCTTAACATATGTTTTGAAATTATTGAATCTTAGGATATGATTTGTGATTTTGTTTCGAGGAACAAAGTATTTCATAATAATTTGGAAATTAATGGTTAATGGATCATGATGAAAGTTCAATGAGTAAGAAGTCAGCATATATGGGATTCAAGTGTTATGGTAGATTTTAGGATGATGAAATGCTTAAAATTATTAATGCTCTTTTGATGATGTGAATTAAATTAGAAGACTTTCTATATTTTGTGTAACCCTAATGTTTGAAATATGAAAATTTTATTCAAGGAATAATTATCTTTTCTTTTGTGGATATCGTTATAAAGAACCATATGGGTTTATATGATCCTTGAATTTGAGGAAATTATAGGTTAATACATTTTTGGGATGTAAAATGTAGTTTTTAGAAAACCTTCGTGGTTAAAACATGTTATAGTTATTTTTCATAAATTTAACTATTTTTGGGAATGCTATAAAATTATATAGTTTTAAAAAAAATGAAATCACGTGAACCGTGTGACAACCCGTCGTGTCAGACAGAGTTGCGGGAATCAAACCCACAACCAAAGTGCGACTTGTATTTATCACCTACCACTAGACTACATGAAGTCCCTGTTTTGTATGACTAATTATTTTTAGTTAGATGATTTTGAGAATCAATAATAAGTTTATTTTGGGTTGTATATGGAAATTATTACCCAATCATGGAGGATATGTGATTAGGTTAATTACTTTTCAATATGAGACATTAAGAGTTACTGATGTTATTTGGAGATAAATGTTAAGATTTATCTTGAAGACAATGTGATTAGATCCTTTTGAGATTTGGTATTCAATCATTGTTTGTATTACAATGAAGAATTTTATGGACATCTATTTATTGAATTTTTGTTGTTGATCTTTGAGTTTTGTCTGACAAAATTTAGAGATTAAAAGTAGTTTTTCATTTTGAAAAAGATTATCCTTATTAGGGATTATCTGATCTGGTGAAAACCACTTTGGTTTTGGTTAAGATATAATGACATGGGAAATATATAGTTCATATTTTATGGATTATTTTATTCTCTTGAAGAGGATATAGCACTCTTAATGTCAAAAAAAATCATCCTAAATACTCCTCGTTTAGAGAAAATATGAGTTTGTGTTAGAATCCTAGTAAAAGATGAATGACTACATGAAAAGTAAGTATATTTCCATATGTTTTTAGTTAATCTCATAAATAAATTCCTCAATGAAAACTAACTTAAAAGAAAAACACTTTCTGGTAACTTTTCCTACCGGGGAATGAAAGAGTATTTAACCCATCACAAGTTTGTGATTTTCTGGTGGTTAACATTCTCCTAAACATGCTTTCTATCACTCTCCATCAGAACATGATGGTTTTTTTTCTCCTCCATATCCATGTTTTCATGGAATCCTAGTATATGCTGTCTCAGATAACCTTTGTACTTCTCTTCCCTTAATTTTAAGTGATATTTTTATCGACTCTTTTTTTTGATGTGGGGATTTCAATGAAGTTCGCGATCCCAATTTTAATATTGCGAGGATATAATTTCCAAAAGGGGGGAAGGATGCAACACCCTAGATAAATAGAGAAATATGAAATGTTTATATTTATTAATATTTTTGAATTAAATATTAATTTTACTTTAAAGGGGACGCTATGTTCGATGGCGTACCAGATATGCAACAACAGGTTGCTTTTAAATCTTACGACGTATACTAATAAAATAACATAATTATTTTAAATGGTAGTTAAATCCTAGATGTTGTTTTAGAAATAATTAAAAAAACTAAATAAAATTCGATTATAAATGTTTGTTAAATGTTTTTACATTTATCCAATAATAGATTGAGGCTTAAAATGTGAATGAATCTAATTTTAAGCATAATTTACATTAAAAGGTAGATTTACCACCTTTTAATGGGGAACTCTCTTTAAATATAGTTGTTTTAAATTTAATATATTCTATATGACAAAATAAAATCCTACTTTATAATGGGGACATTAAAATTTACTTTGTGTAAATTTTTGGAAATTTTCCAATAAAGTTCATTTTTAATGAATAGTGAAAATATTGTATTTTATTTCAAAAGTACCTTTTAATAGAATTTATTTATATGGTTATATTATCATTTTAGGTGGTTTTAAAGTGTTGTTATAATATATTTTCACCATTTAATCCAATGTTGGTCATTGGAATTAATTTCACTTCGAAAGTAGACATAAACAAGTGTCAATATTATGATAGTTATTGTTTCTTAGGAACACACTATTTGTTTTAACAACGGAAATTAATTTTAAATTAATTAATTCCAGTACTATGTTTTTAATTTTTCAAAATAGAAATCATTTTTAAATTCGGAATATTAAATATACCTTAGGATTAATTTTTGGTAATTTTCTGAAAAACATCAATTTTTGATGAATCTTGAAACCACTTAGTAGTAGTTAAAAAAACCGGCTTTTTTATTTAAATGAAATTTTACCACTTATGTGAATTGAATTTAAAAAATGTGACATACATGGATGATATTATTAAGTAAAATGCAGTTCATTAAGATGAAAATAATGTTTGGTGAATAGTAACCTTTGAATTTTATTTACCGCGATTAAAGGTAAATAGGGTAATTCAAGGTAAAAAGAATATTATAATAAATCAAAATTATCTTAAAAATTGTCCAAACCTTATTTTTTGAGTCATTTAAGACCATGGTAATCTTTGGATCTATTTTTGGACCACATGGATCCACTTGGGAGGGATAATGACATTTTAGATTAATTAACGTAAAGTAAGGAAAAAATGACATAAACAAAAAGAGTTTAGTAAATTAATTCTTACATGGGGTCATATAAGTTATAATTTCGAATATAAATATTCAATGGAAAGATAAAACTATTTCCTACGTCATGGTAATTTTTTTAATAATTATTAGACATCAAATAAATTAAATTATTTATGACACAATAATAATGTCGTGTTTACCTCATTAACAAATGATTTAACTAAATAAGATTATAATGATTAAAATATAATCCAAAACATGTCCAAATATTATTTGATGATTTTATTTAAAATATGAGTCATCATATCTTTGACTTTAATGATTTTTGGACCTTTTTATACCAATAATAAGTTTATAATGAAATAATATTTTCACACATTCCTAATTAGCCCATCTTCACCCTTGTAAAAGGAGACCACTTCTAGCCCATTACTCACACCTATCAAGCCATTTGGCTCAACCAAAATATGCCCAATTAAGCTCCCTAAATCCTTATACTATTCCTATAATCCTTACCTTAGGCATAAGTCACTTCAAGAAGTCCTTTGGTTCAAACCACAGGGAGTTATCCAAATTAAAGGTAACAGTTTCTCTTAAATTGTTTTTTATTTTACTTCTCCAACCCCTAAACTCTTTTTATTCCTTTATTTTGTAACAAAAAAATTTAATAAATATACTAGGATGTTTTTATGAGTAGTATTATAACTACACTTACACACACCTCCATCTAATTGGTGAATAACATAATGTTTTTGTGGATGAGAAACTAACGCCTCACGAAATGATGATTGTTCAAGTATCTCCAACCGCCTCTCATGGTGGCCATTATGATGAAACTATATTTATATATGATATATATTATGTTTATGTTTTCTTGGTTCTTATGTATTTTTTCATTTATATAAATACTTTATGGTTTCCATAGTGGGTAAATACGATAGTCTCATTAGAGGAAGTGCAGACTACAACCGCCTCAAAATTATATGACTCGTTACTGAATTATGTGGGACGTTTAAATGATGGAGTTAATAATATTGTATATGATATTATACTGGAACTATAATATAACTATGTATCATTATGTTTTTAATTCCATTAAAATAATAAATATAAATGGAAGTAGCTTTCTTGCATACGTACAACTTATCATCTCCACGGATGGTGCATTTCATTTCTTATCACTAAAAGTTATGTACTATTATAAATACATGTATATACTAGATATATATGATATATATAATATCTAAATCACTAATATCATTATGAAGATAATGGATATATTACCACATTAACAACTTGTAATTATAAGGTGTTCTTTTTTTTAATCAAGTACCAAATATCGACAAAATGACCATTATTAACATAAATGATTACATAATGTTTATAACACGTTAATAAGTAATATAAAAGGAATAATAAGATTTAATAATTTCCTTAAGAAATTTTAGATTAACATTAGTTTATTATTCTGGAGATTAAAGAATGAATGCGTCAGGTCAGACAATGAGGTAAGGGATTTCTAATCTCACTTTTAATTCCGTGAGATTTCCATTGTTCGCCAATTATTTATTGCATGTGGTGTATAATGTACTGAAATTTGATATATATTATCATGATTATATTTATATTAATGGTATTATATGATTCATTTGGTGGTTATTAACTTTTGTTCATGTGACTTAGTTGATTACTACGTGGTAAAGGGTTTCATCTCACTTTAATTCCTGTGAGATTCATGCTATATTTTCCATTATTTCCTTTCGTGTGGTATATGTACTACCCATGATTGTAATAATTATATAATATAAATTCGTTTATGAGTATTTACATTTTTCCTTGTATTATCTATCTTTCATGTGGCGTATGTTTTTCTAAATTACCAAATCGATATGGAAATCATTCACCCTCCTCTTTTTAAAAGACTTTTTTCGGTATGTATTTTAAATGATATCTTATTATGTTGGGATATGTTATTTTATATCCTTATTGACTTACAACTTATGTTCATGTGGTGAGATACTATTTTTATCTCATCAACTCAATTTAGTAATTTTAATGTGATGTTGTTAGGATGTCAAATGTTTACAAGGGAACATCTTACCCCCATTTCAATTCTTTGAGTTCAACCTATACTTCATGAATGTGCCTTCCTATGAATTAGTGTGAATGATCTCTGATTGTTTTACACTTAATATCCACTTATATTGGGTGTATTTAAATTTTTCAGACATAATTATGGGATTTATTTATCATTAATTTAATGATACCATCTTTATAAGGGGTTTCATCACAATCTATATTTCCATTGAGACTTCATTGATGTTATGCACCAATTCACTCTTATATGGTGTATATACCATCCTTTGACATATTATATCACAAGTCCCTTTTTTGTCATGATATTATAATGTTCTGATTAAATGTTATTCCACAATTATTTTTATTCAGGATTCTCT
The DNA here is from genome assembly GCA_963277665.1 of Viscum album. NCBI lineage: Eukaryota > Viridiplantae > Streptophyta > Magnoliopsida > Santalales > Viscaceae > Viscum > Viscum album. The sequence goes on from OY728157.1 coordinate 2,017,169,894, forward strand.
CATTTTGTTAATAACTCTTTTACCAAAATATCATTTTAAATGTTTTAAAGATTTATTATTATATATATTTATATTTAATATATATGTCTTAAGAATGGTTTTTAGTATTTATTTATATGTAAATTAATGTTTTAAAATTATAATTCTATAAAAATCATCAATGTGTTATGAGAGACTTTGTTTCAAAAATAAATTTTTAAATGGTTTATGAAAATGGATTGATTATTTCAATATCATGAAATTACTTATTGTGACTTAAAATTGAATGTTATTAGTAAAATATTTATATTTGAAATATTTTATGTATTGTGATGGTACTTGGACATTTTACAGGTGGTTACATGATAAACTATATGACGGGTGGTGCTGTGAAAACTAGGATGGGTGGTTACGTTATAACCTCCAATGAATTGGTTATGAAAGTCAGCCGTATGGCGATTCCATTTAGTGATATGTGTGGAAGTTGATCGTATGGTTATTCCATTTGTGTATGTTTATGTCCAAAGTTACCTTTATATGTTATGTGTTCTTTATATGGGTTTCATGGTAATGTTTTGGTTCCAAAAGGGTATGTAATGATCTTTTATTCAAGGAAGAGTATTTACTAATTCATAATGGTGAAAAGTATTACTTATCTTAACGTATTCATGGTTTACATGTTGTTTTTAAAAACTAACAGTTTTCCTTATTTGTGTATCCCTTATTGAGATTTTTATGATCTTCCCATGTTTTTTGAAATGTTTTTCACACAATATAAATTTGAATAGGTTCAAATATGCGATCAAGGAAAAGTCATGCTCTCTTAAACGTGGAATTAGACATGACTCTTTTTATCAAGAGTTTTTATAATGAAAAAATGGAAACTGAGTAGGAGTGTCTACTTTGTTTTTTGAGATGTAATTTAATAGTTATTGCATAATTTTCTAAAACTCTAAACCTGGAAAGATCCTAAATGTGAACTATTCATCTAATACAATATTTTGTAAGGTATAAGGTTGGGTCTTTATAGTTTTTATCAGAGGTCGGTTTAGATACCTTTAGAGGTTATGGTATTATTTAATCATAAGTAACCTTACCATAATAATTGGTATTTTAGTAAGAGTCATAGTTATTTTAGATAAAGTTAATGAGTTTAAGAAAACATGAATAAGTAAATCTTAGTATTAAACCTCCTCATAAGATATTATATGATAATTTACTGATATAATCACACTTACCTTTCTGGTTTTAGACAATGGTTGGATCTAACAGGCATCAATGTAACTATCCATGTGATGAAAACTATGAAGGTTTCTTGAATGTGAAATTAAATGAAATGGGAGATGCAATGAGAACTCTTGTGTTTATTCTTAACCAACTATCTAGAGTCATGATTGACCACTTCAACCTTCGTGATTTTTATAAGGCATCATATATGAAAGAAAGAAAACCCCACGAAAGTTCAGGTAATAATCATAAATGTATGTAGGTTCAAAAACCTATGTGTCAAGGATGTGGAAAGAAAGACCAAGGAAAATGTTTCCAAGGGGTAGGAAGATGCTATAGATATGGAAATGAAGGTCATAAAGAAAGAACCTTCCATGGAAAAAGGAAGCATCTAATTGACTATAGGAAAGGGAAGGAAGTTCTTTCTAAGGGATCAATTGAATGTTTTAAATGTGGTGTGCATGGTCATTATGCAAACACATGTCCTATGAAGAAGTTTCGGGAATGGCATCACAAGGATCATAGAAGTATTTGTTTACCAATACCTAATGCCATTCTGATTGAGGATTAAGAAACTAACAATGACCAATGAAAGGTATGTATTATTTCTTTACATATGTTTTGACATTATTGAATCTTAGGATATGATTCGTGATTTTTATTTTAGGAAAGAATTATTTCAGAATAATTTGTAAAGGAATGGTTAATGGATGATGAATAATTTTGAATGAGTAATAAGTCAACATATAAGGGATTCAAGTGTTATGGTAGATTTTAGGATAGTGAAATGCTTAAAAGTATTAAGGCTCTTTTGATGATGGGAATTACATAAGAAGACTTTTTATAGTATGTGTAACCCTGATGTTTGATATATTAAAATCTCATTCAATTAATAATTATCTTTTCTTTTGTGGATATAGTTATAAAGAACCATTTGGGTTTATATGATCTTTGAATTTGAAGAAATTATAGTTTAATACATTTTTGGGATGCAAAATGAATGTTATTAGAAAAACATCATGGTTAAAACATGTTATGGTTATTTTTGATAAAATTATCTCTTTTTTGGAATTCTAAAAAATTATATAGTTTTTGAAAAAAGGACAACATGCGGACTGTGTGACAACCCATCGTGTTGGACAAAGCTGCGTGAATTGAACCCACAACCAAAGTGTGATTGGTATTTATCACCTACCATTGGACTACGTGTTGTCCCTTGTTTGTATGACAAATTATTTTTAGTTATATGACTTTATGAATAAAAAATAAGTTGATTTTGGGTTATCTATGGAAATGATTAACCTATCATGGAGGATATGTGATTATGTTAATTACTTTTCAATATGAGCATTTAAGAGTAACTAATGTTATTTGGAGATAATTGTTATAATTTATCTTGGAAGACTATGTGATTAGATCCTTTTGATATTTGGGTTTCAATATTAGTTTTGATTACTTTTAATAATTTAATGGACATCTATTTATTGAATGGTCTTTGTTGAACTTTGAGTTTTTTTGACCAATTTTTGAGATTAATAGTAGTTTTTCTTTTTCTAAAAGATTATCCTTTTTGGGGATTTTGTGATCTGGTGATAACCATTTTGGTTTTGGTTATGGTTTAAAGATGTGGGAAATATATAGTTCATCCTTTATGGATTATGTGATTCTCTCTAAGATGATTATATCACTCTTAATGTGAAAAAAAAATCATCCTGAATATTCATTATTTGGAGAAAATATGGGTTAGTGTTAGAAATATAGTAAAACATGAATGTCTACATGAGAAGTAAGTATATTTACTTATTTTTTTAGTTAAGATCATAAATAAATTCCTCAAAAGGGTAACATAAAACAAAAACCTTGTCTGTTAGCTTTTCCTATTAGGGAATGAAAGACTGTTTAACCCATCACATGTTTGTGATTTTTAGGTGGTTAACTTTTTCCTAAACACGTTTTCTATCACTCTCCATCAGAACATGATAGTTTTTTATACTACGTATCAATGTTTTCATGTAATTCTAGTATCTATTATCTCGGATAACCTTTGTACTTCTCTTCCCTTATTTTTACGTGATAGTTTTACTGACTCTTTTTTCGATGTGGGGCTTTCAATGAAGTTCCTCAGCCCAATTTTAAAATTGCAAGGATGCAATTTCAAAAAGGGGGAAGGATGTAACATCCCAAATAAATAATGAAATATGGAATTTTGATATTTGTTAATATTTGTAAATTAAATATTAATTTTACATTAAAGGGGATGCTATGTTCGATAGCGTACCCAATACGCAACAACGGGTTGCTTAGAAATCTTACGATGCACGCTAATAAAATAAAATTAATATTTTAAATGGTAGTTAACTTCTTGACATTGCATTGGAAGTAATGAAAAAAACTAAATACAATATTATTACACATGTTTTTATATTTTTTTAAATCTATCCAATAAAGTATTGAGGCTTAAAATTTGAATGAATCTAATTTTAAGAATAATTTACATTAAAAGGTAAATTTACCACCTTTTAATGGAGACCACTATTTAAATCTAGTTTTGGTCACTTTAATACATTATACATGACCAAATAAAATCATACTTTATAATGGGGTCATCAAAATTTACTTTTTCTGATTTTTTAATTTTTCCAATAAAGTTCATTTTTTAATGAATAATGAAAATATTGCATTTTATTTCAAAAGTGCTTTTTAATTTAATTTATTAATATGGTTATATTATCTTTCCAATTTGTTTTAAAGTGTAATTATAATGTATTTTTACCATTTAATCCAATTTTGGTCATTGGAATTAATTTTACTTTGAAATTAGACATAAACAAGTGTCAATCTTATGATAGTTATTGTTTCTTAAAAACACGATATTTGTTTTAACAATGGAAATTAATTTTAAATTAATTAATTCCACTTCTATGTTTTGAATTTTTCAAAATAGAAATAATTTTTGAATTCGGAATATCAATTATATCGTAGGATGAATTTTTGTTAATTTTCTAAAAAACATCAATTTTTGATGAATAGTGAAACCACTTAGTAGTAGTTAAAAAAACTGACTTTTTCATTTAAATGAATTTTACAAATCTTGTGAATTGAATTTCGAAAATACAACATACATGGTTGTTATTAGTAAGTAAAATTTTGTTCAATATGATGAAAATAATTTTTGGTGAATAGTAACTTTTGACGTTTATTTACTGTAGTTAAAGGTAAATAGTGTAATTCAAGGTACAAATAATATTATAATAATTCAAAATTACCTTAACACATTTTCCCAAACCTTATTGTTTGAGTCATATATGACCATGGGCATCTTTGGGTCGATTTTAGGACCCCATGGAGCCACTTGGGTGTGAAAATGACATTTTATATTAATTAACATAAAGTAAGGACAAAATGACATAAACAAAAAACATTTAGTAAATTAATTTTTACATGGGGTTATTTAAGTTATCCTTTATACTATAAATATTAATTATAAATATAAAAAAATTTATTACATCATGGTAATTTTATTATATTTTTTAGACATCAAATAAATTAAATAATTTTTGACACAATAATGATGTAGTGTTTACCTCATTAATAAATGATTTAAATAAATAAGATTATAATGATTAAAATATTAACCAAAACATGTCCAATTATTATTGGATGATTTTATTTCAAATTTAAGTCATCGTATCATAGACTATAATTATTTTTGGACCTTTTGAAACCGAAGATAATTTTATAATAAAATAACATTTTCACACATTCCTAAAGAGCCCCTCCTCTCCCTTATAAAAGGAGACCACTTATAACCAATTACTCACACCTCTCAAGCCTTTTGGATCAACCAAACTCTACCCAATTAAGTTCTCTACACCCTTCCCATCCTCCTAGAAGCCTTACATTAGGCAGAAGGCACTTGAAGAAGTCATTGGTTCAAACCAAATAGAGTTATCCAAATTAAAGGTAACAATTTCTCTTAAATTATTTTCTTTTATTTAACTTCTCCGACCCCTAAAATATTTTTTATTCAATTCATTTGTAACAAGAAAAATATCCTCAATATAATAGGATCTTGTTATGAGAATTATTCTAACTACACTTACACACACCTCCATCTAATGGGTGAAGAACATAATGTTTCTGTGGATGGAAAACTAATGCCTCATGAAATGATGATTGTTCAAATATCTCCAACCGCCTCTCATAGTGGAAATTAAGGTGGAAATGTATTTATATATGATATATATTATGTTTATGTTTTCTTTATGCTTAAGTATTTTTTCATTTACATAAATACATCATGGTTTCCATAGTGGGTAAATACATAATCTCATTAGAGGAAGTGCGGACTACCGCCGCCTCAAAGTGATATGATTCATTAATGCCTTATGTGGGACATTTAAAGGATGGAGTTAATAATATTGTGTATGATATTATAATAGAATTATAAAATAACTATGTATAATTATGTTTTTAATTCCATTAAAATAAGAAATAGAAATGGAAGTAGCATTCATGCGTACGTACGAATTACCGTCTACATGAACAGTACATTTCATTTCTTACCTCTAAATGTTATGTACAATTATAAAGACTTGTATATACTAGATATATATGATATCTATGATAACTAATTCATTAATATCATTCTGAATATAATGGATATCTTACCACATGAACAACTTGTAATTATAAGGTGTTCTTTTTTTTACTCAAGTACCAAATATCGACAAAACAACTGTTATTAACTTAAATGATAACATAATGTTTTTTACATGGTAACAAGTAATATAAAAGGAATAATAAAATTATAAATTATCATTAGTTTATTATTCAGGAGATTAAAGAATGAACGGGACAAGTCAGACAAAGAGGTAAGGGATTTCTTATCTCACTTTTAATTCTGTGAGATTTCTATTGTTTTCCACTTATTTATTGCATGTGGTGTATCATTTACTGCCATTTGATATATATTATAATTATTATATTTATATTCATGGTATAAAATTATTCATTTTTTGGTTATTAACTTTTGGTCACATGACTTAGTTGATAACAACATGGTAAATGGTTTCATCACACTTTTATTCCCGTGAGATTCATGCTATATTTGACACTATATCCTTTTGTGTGGTGTATGTAATGCCCATGATTGTAATATTTGTTTAATATAATTTCATTTATGAGTATTTACATTCTTCATTGTATGATACTTCTTTCACGTGGCATATGTTTTGTAAGTTACCAAATTGGTAAGGAAATCATTCACCCTCCCATTTTTAAAAGACTTCTTTTCTGTTATGAATTTTAACATATATCTTATTATGTTGGGATACGTTCTTTTATATCCTTATTTTTGTAAAATTTATGTCCAAGTGGTGAGATACTCTTTTTATCTCATCAACACAATTTATTAATTTTAATGTGACGTCGTTAGACTGTCAAATGTTTACAAGGGAACTTCTTAACCCAATTTCAATTCTTTGGGATCAACTTGTACTTCTTTAATATGTCCTCCTATAAATATGTGTGTATGATCTATGATTGTTTTAAACATAATATACACCAATATTGGGTGTATTTATATTTATCACACATAATTATGTGATTGATTTATCCTTAATTTTAGGATACCGTCTTTAAAAGGGGTTCATCTCAATCTAAATTTCCATTGAGACTTCATTGTTGTTATGCAAAAATTCACTATTATATGGTGTATATATTTTACTTTGACATATTATATCATGAATCCCTTTTTCTCATGATATTATAAAGTTCTGATTAAATGTTATTCCTCAATTATTTTTATTCATGAGTCTCTCATTTTGTTAAAAACTCTTTAACTAAAATATCATTTTAAATTTATTAAATATTTATTATTCAAAATATTTACCTTTAATGCCCATGTTTTATAATTGGTTTTGAGTATTTATTTATAGGGAAATTAATGTTTCAAAATTATAATTCCATTAAAAGCATCAAAGTGGTATGGGTCACTTTGATTCAAAAATCTTTTTTTAAATGGTATATAAAAATTAATTGACTATTTCAGTATCATGAAATTACTTCTTGTGACTTCAAATGAAATGTTATAAGTGAAATATTAATATTTGAAATATTTTATGTGTTGTAATGGTACTTGGACATTTGATAGGTGGTTACGTGATAAACCATATGATATGTGGTGTCGCGTAAACCAGGATGGGTGGTTACTTTATAACCTACAATGCATTGGGTATGGAAGTCAGCTGTATGGCTATTCCATTTAGTGATATGTGTGGAAGTTGACCGTATGGTAATTCCATTTAAGTATGTTTATGTCCAAAGAAACCTTTATATGTTATGTGTTGTTTATATGGGTTTTACAGTAATGTTTTGGATACAAAAGGGTAAGTAATGATCTTTTAATCGGTGAAGAGTATTTACTTCTTTATAAAGGTGAAAAGTATTACTTATATTAAAGTATTCAGGGTTTACTTGTTGTTTTGAAAAAACTAACAGTTTTCCTTCTTTGTGTATCCCTTACTGAGCTTTTTATTCTCATCCCAAGTTTTTTGAATTTTTTTTCATAGGACATAAAGTGGAATTGGTTCAAGGATGGTATCAATAAAAAGTAATGCTCTCTTAAACATGGAATTAGACATGAATTTTTTTTTCATGATTTGTTTATGAAAAAAATGGAAACTGAGTAGGAGTGTCTAGTTTGTTTTTTAGATGTAATGTAATATTTATGTCCTAATTCTCTAATACTCTAATCCTGAAAATATCCTCAATGTGAAGTATCCATTTAATTCAATATTATATAATGTATAAGGTTAGATATTTATATAAAAAGACCATCACTTCCTAAAAATGAAGCTAAAAAGGTAATATTTTTATTTATAGTTCCTTCTACTAGTGTTTATGAATTATTTTAATATCAATATACAGGACATGATAGAATATACTGAGTTTTTATTTACATTTTGTAATGATAATTTTATCATTTAGTTTTACTTTGATGAAATGAATATTCCAGATGATTTTTATCATTCCTAAAGCACTAAAATTAACATTCAATTTTTCATGAGATATATAAAAGAATAAAAATTTGTTCCTTTTATTTTTATAAATTTAAAAAACAAAATCATTGGCATATGTTATCCACTATGGGTAAATTTTAATGTGATTAAATTATTCTCTAAAGCCTCATCAATAAAACCAAATGCTCAATATAATCGATTATATAAATGAATAACCATAAAAATCCTCCAAAATGTGTTTGAACAATTTTAAGACACAAAAAGTTTGTAAAATGGTCCTAAAATTTTTAAAAAATTACTTAACTTAATTCCCCAAAAACAAAAATTTATCACTTAATGTCACATACTAAACATAAGAATACCTAGATCATATATTCCCATAAATCATGTCAATTACCTGAATTACAATAAATCCTTAATGAAAACATATATGATTAAAATAAATATATATCCTTATTCTTATAATAAAATTATAGACTATCTAATATATTATATAATTCAAAAAATCAAATATACTTCCTCAAGAATACCAAACATTCCTTTTTCATGAAACCACTACTCAATTTCAAGGCAACCAATGCAATCTAGTTTACTTTATCAACATCAATAATCTTTTTATCTCAATAAAAAAATATTATATCAACATTAATCATATATTAGAGTTTATTTTTATATCAATCAAGTGTTTTCTAAAAATACTCCCTTATAAATAGATCACTTTTCTAGGTTAGCAACACCATTTAACATATTCTTGAAAATATTTAAAGTAAAGCTATTAATGAATATTTGGATGATTTTATATGATTCTTATAAATATAATTTCTTTGAAAATACACTTATAAATTATATTTATAAACTCCCAATACATAAACACTTCAATTATAACACTTCATTGATTGGCATAACATAATGCCTTACTTGTTCTAGTAGTTAGCCCTTGGATTATGGTGTTGGATTTGATAATGCACATGTTCCACATATATAATAAATTGAATTATAAATTTTAACTTGAGATGTATTTTATTTCCTTCCATTTAACTATTCATAATCCCTTAAAAATTACTTTCACTATATCGTTATTTTCTACACATAATACAATTTCTCATTCCATTGAGAAATTTCCTAGGGTATTTAATCCCAAATTCACCATAATTAAGAATTTGAATATTATTTCATCTATAGTCATAATGAAAATATTTGTTTTGTTATTTGTATAATTTAAAAACCCAACTATATTCCTTTTAGTAATCATATTTTTATATATTTTGGTAATAATAATCATAAGTGTTCACATTACATATCACATTTCATTTGGTTTCATGTGAGAAAAACCATCTAATCATCTATAAAATTATATATTAACACAATTAATTTTGGTTATATCAATTGAATGAGATAAAAAATAATAGTAAGGGAAATAATAATAATAGTGATTAATAATATAATAAGAAAAAAAAATTTCATAGGTTGAATAAATCCTGAAAGAATCTCTTCAATCTATTAAACCATAGGTTTAACCATGTCCCCCATGGTAATTACCAATTAAAATACTTCATAATGTATCATAAATAAAATGTGAATCAAACCTAGAATATACCTTAAGTGTTTCAAACCCAGTGCACAGTATGGTCTCTCTCATTATGAACCAAAATAATGGAATATATTTTCTCAACAAACTCTTTTTTGGGTTATTAAATCTAGATGCATGTATTAAAATACCAAATCCTATTGTAGTATATATATAGGGATGTATTTATTATAAAATATAATACTCCCCACCTTTCTTAAAAATTAAGATGTTTTCCTATAAATATGTGAAACCTAAGTGTTTTTACTAATCATTCCCCATTCAAATTTTTGAAAATAAATAAATATTGCACTGATATCAACCATAAAAACATAAAAAAATTATATAAATAAATATTACATTATTTTAGGTGAATGTTCATTATATGTTATCTTGATGTATGAAAGAACCATAAAAATTTATTACATTAACAAAAATCGATACATGAACTTCTACAACATAAAATATCTAATTCTTCTCCCAATATGATCTTGAAAACTAATTCCCCTTTTAGACATACCATAACTAAAAAATTTCTCCATAACCTTGGGAAAGGAAACATCAGAGATGGTGTGATTAAATTCTTAGTAAGGGTAAATACAAGAGATATAAATCAATGATCCTATTTGAGAATAATATCATCATAAGGGTATGAGAATATGATAAAAATTTACAATAATAAAACCTAAACATTCAATGATCCATAATCATGAATCATGGAATAAGGTTTTTTTAATCAAAAGAAATAACATATAAGAGTGATTAGCAATCAATTTTCTATTATAATTGCTATGAATATATTATAAACATAATAGATATGTTTTGGGGATTCACATATCGATATAAAATCACTTCCTTATCAAAAGTTTTCTCCTAAGATAATCATTATGTACAAATCATATAATTTGAATGCCCAATGAGACCTTTCTAACCATCTCATAATTGTAACTCCCATCAAGTTAACTCCATAATCTCTTTGGATTTAATTATCTTCACCATTTCTTAAGAGTTTCCCAAAAATTATATATTTACTCAATGCATTTTAGAGATATAAAGGACTCACCTCTTACATAAATATAACCCATTCATATATATGAACCATGATCCAAAAAATAATTATCATTACATCAAATCATGAACCATGTAAAAGATATATTTTTTCATTAATATTTAATAATCATTTTCATAAACCATATATATAAAAGATAAATATGGTGTCATTGGTTTATATCCCTATGAATTCATAAGAAAAATTAAACGATGAGTTTAGAAAACAAATCACCTTTATAATACCACTAGATCAATTATTATGGAAAATATCATTTTCGATATGAATTATCTATTTTAAAATTTAAAAATATACAGGATATTTTGGATGCAATTTTATTCAAATATAAAAATGAATAATTATAATGGGAGGTTAAAATGATATATTAGTCACTATCGAAAGAAAATCTATACATGCTTTGTAAAATAAAATAATAATTCCATTCACATATTTGAAAAAATATCAACTAATTAATAAAATGATGTTTATATTAACTTTAATTTTTTTTATAAATTAAAATATGGATAAAAATTAATTTTTAAAGTCATTAGATATTAGAAAAAAAATCATTGAAATCATTTTGGAAAAAAGTATATGGAATAAATAGTATCCTGACCAAAGAGAGAAATAAAGTATGTTTTTCTCAAAATCATTATTTCAGTATATTTATTAGTTTAAGAGTGGAAAATGAAAGTAAAAAATTATTTCATATAAATATAAATTTTTTTATAAAATTAATGATATTTGGGGATTATAGAGCATAAAATTTCATTATTTAAAATTAAAATGTAAATAGTCTTGATAAAAACTGAGATTGTAACACAAAACCCTTAAAAATTTGGTATATTTTGAGTCATAGTTAAAATGTAAGGAATAATAGAAATGAAAATTTATATAACATTAAAATAATTAAATTCATGATAAATTTATTAAATGAATAAATATTTAAACCTCATAAAATAAGATAGGTGTATACCATAACATAAGTTCCCAATAAGAAAATTTGAGATAATAAATCCATATCACTTTGGTAAATGTTGAATTAAATACCTATGGATTTAATAAATATAATTTTAAAATAAAATACCAGTAATTATTAAGGATAAATTATATTAAATGTCAATGTATCCTTAAAAACACTAGATAAATGTAAATAAGAATATAAAATCAAAAATGTCTTAATGAAACAATATGGAGAAGAAGAACCCCAGCCTTAAGACTATATTTCTTTTTCAGAAATATACCATACAATAAAATAAATTTTAATTTAATTTATTTCTATATAATTTACATATTCATAGCTGTGATATATTATATAATCCATCAATAACATTAAACCACATATTTATTAACATTTTTCTATTAAAGTGGTTATTTCTAGTGTGAAGTTCTTCATTTATCATGTACAATTGCTTTTAGAAGTTTTGGTTCTTATACAATAATAATTGTTTCATAATATTTATAATATTAATAATTTAATAATCTTTTACAATTGATAATTATATAATTTTTTCACCATTCATATGGTGTGGGGATGAAAATAAAATACATAACTTAAAGGGGATGGTAATCTGTACACAAACATGAGTAATGTTTCTACTTTTTGACGGATATAATGAAAGAAACATAAATTAAAATTATCATTTTAAAATATCATTATTATATCATATTTATAATATATATTAATTAAATATATCCTTTTTTACTAGCCATATAATGTAAAAATAATAAAAAAATCACATCGGTTCTAGAGGTGGAAGTCTATACGAATTCCCGAGTGACATTATCATTTTCCAATGGATATTTAGTTTTTAAGGTAGATAATTAATTATAATTAAATTAAAATAATTACTTCATAAACATCATATATAAATTTTAAATTTATTATAATAATTAACCATGAAATATGGCGATGGGTGATAAATCTTATTACAATGTAGAAGCAGTAGTCCCTCTGTATATAGAAGTGATACCATGCCATCACATTTAATTGGGGAAGAGTTGGTAAATGGTTTTCCATAATCATAGTAAAATATAATCTTATTTATAATAATATAGTGATCATATTTTTAAGGGGAAATTAGGTTCAGAGGAACTTGTAGAAGAAATAAAATTGAAAGAGATCTGCTAAAAGTTTTACCACTTCTATGAGAGACCCAATTTAGATTACACCTTAATCATTGAAATATTGGTCTTAGGTGAAGATTATAAGACCTAGGATGAAGGAAAGAATTATAAAAAGGTTATACATTAGGTATTATCAAATATATAATGATCAAATTGTGTAAATAATAGAGGATGATATATTCCATTTTATAAGTGAGGGGAGGGACGCACATGGAATTTCTTAAAATATTTCAATCATATAAGGTCACTATCATAATAAATTGGATCAAAATTGAAATTAATTTTATTTAAGAATAATATTGGGTTGAAATATTTCAAACTAATATTAATTATATATGTTTCAGTGGAATGCCTACCCTTATCCCATATATTAAATCCCCTCCCCCAATAAAACCATTTTAAAATTAACAATTGTAACAAAAGATTAAAATTTTCACTATTCATAATGAATAAAAATTAAACACATTGTATTATATTATATTAATTGTTATTTTTAAAAATATGGTATCTATTATGATATATTCCATTTCTATAATTGACATTTTAAGGACCTGGGCTTAACAATTTCGTATTTTTGTGATTTTACTTAAGAATTTACATTATTTTGTCTAAGATATTTTCAGTTTTACGTTTTATAGAAAATATAAAAACTATAACATAGTTATATCAGAAATTATAAGTGTAAAATACTAATTAATATCAGTTTTCCCAAGGAAACCCTTAAAAATTATTTATTTTCATGAAAAATTTTCATGATTTTTAACATGACTTATTTCTTTTTATTAACCATCTGTAAAACCTGTGAAAATAATTTTAAAAATTATTTATTATGAAAAATACTATAAATTGAAATAAATAGAAATAAAACAATTATTTTAGTGATAAATATGAACAATTGTTTATGGTTTACCTTTATATTGAATGTTTATTAAGTGTATGAAATAAAAAAAATTCTAATGAAAAACTCATGAACATTCTTCCCAAAGAAAACATTTTAAACATATAGAAATAAAATTAAAACCATTTTTAGAAACAAAATTCATAAATTTAATAACCTGTTCTAAACTCATGTAAAAAATAACTGGATCCTAGTTAAATCCATAGTAGAATCGGTTCTATAACTTCTACCTTCTTTCCACAAAAGACACGGTATAATAACCATTGCATTATAGCACTATCTGGGTGCACCCAAAGCTATAATAAGATCACTATATTGTATCTAGGTTCACAAGACATATATGATACATAAAGATCACCCATGATGTATAATAGAGATAAACCCTTCCAATAATTTTTACCGGGTTCACCTGTTGCACATATAATGATGAAGTAGTATATCATGAAAAACACATATCATGATTGCACTTTTCATTATAAAACATTTTGAAATTTTTTTAAAAAATCATATTCAGAATAATATCATATATAAAAAAACCATTATCTTTTAAAACCCAATTTTTAATACTGAAATATCCCTAAAATAGAAAATAGGGTTCTTTTTTTAAGAAAATTTCATTAAATAATTCATTAGGAATATAACATTTCCATTTTGAAAACAATTATTATAAAAAATATCCAATTATAGAAGGAAAAATTATTTCAAAATAACCGTATAATCTTGTGAAGTAAGAATCAAATAAATTTTTTTCATGATGGTAGGAAAATTCTACCATCTCATATAAGTTAAATAAAAGATTTCTTTGTTTTTTCAGAAAAATCTCAAAGTACCTCACTTGGGAATCAATAAAAAAGATTCCATTTAAACTACTTTTTAAAAGTAATACCTGGGTAAAAATTACATTAACAAATAATAATATGTTATTAATAAATTTATTTAAAACATATTTATATAATATATATTTAGATGAAAAAGATAGTTTTAAGAGAATAATTAAAATATAATTTTTAAAAGAAAGTCCGTTAAGTCTGACTTATCACGTATATTCATCATATTCCAGAATATTAAACTAATATCAATTATTTACTATATTAAATACATTTTTCATGTTTATTATTCAATTTATATAACTAAATTAAATGATATATTCAATTACAATATCATATATGTTCAAGTTGTCCATTTTGATGATATTCACTACAGAAGTCCAAAATGACCATGATCTATTGACTGTGGAAATAGATAATAACATTAAATATTATAAAAAATAATAATAATTAAATAAATAATTTTTTTTTCAAAAATTATAATTTTAAATCCAACCATTAAAAATGGTTTTGAAAAATTAAATACATTATAGTCACAGAGATGATATGTGTATATACTTATGAGTAACATTTCCATTTTTCAGCAATCATTATGGAAACAAGTTATGTAATATTTTACCTTTAAAAACTATAAAAATATTATATATATTATATAAATTCGATAAATATACTTATACATATCTGATTTGTGAGATGTAATGATGAAAAATGAATCACATCACTTTAGGGAGGCAATAGTCCACACAAGCACATGAACATTGCCATAATTTTTCTATTAAAGGAAAGGTATGAACATAAATGATATATTATCTTTTAATAATTATATATATATTTATAATATCATATATAAATATTAATTCTACCATTATAACCTAACAAGATACCAGATGATGGAAAATTAATTACATTATTTCACGAGGTGAAAGTCAGTCGTACACCCAAAAGATGAATTTTTTTTCCATTTTATGGAAGAGGAGATGGATATAGGATTTAAAATTAACATAAATATAACTTATTATATTCAATAAATTTTTTTTATTATATAATATTGGGTTAAAAAGGTTTTGGGATATGTGGAAGAAGAAACAGTACTCAAACATGTAGATAAAACATTACGTATTTTTTCGAAATCTTCTTTTACATAATACCTTAAGAACTAAAATATTGGTATTATTCCTATAGAAAGACCTCTAGAATGTTTTAGGGATTAAAATAAGGTATTTGAGTAGTTTATGGATAGATAGATGGGGGTTTAAGTGTGAATTAATGATAAAAATAGAGTTCTTTTTATAAGAGAGGATAGGGGAACTCTTCGAATATCTCAAAATATTAAATTAATATAAATAAAAATATCATTTAAAAATGTTTAAAAATGAATTATTTTATAATATAATATTATTATGGGTCCTAATACAAACATATAATCACAATTATATTGTTTTTACTATATTTATACTCTTAAATTTTGGTTTTAACCAATATTTGACCATTTAAACCCTTACCATGTGTTGAAACAGTGAAATATGTTCCATGCACTTTATCATATGAATTATCACAAATAAAGGTGTGTTTATTACTCCAAAACATACCCCAATAAAATTTAATGGTGGTGATATCCTACCTATGTGATTAGATCATGGATTTGGAATGAGAGGTGTGCTTGTATGTGTTTTGAAAAAAACAGCCTCAACATAGCATGAAAAGCTCACGAGTAGGGGAGTAGGGGAGTATTCCCCATAGTATGAAGCAATAGATTTTAAAAGGTGGTCCTATGTGTACAAAAACTACATTACGGAAGACTATAGAAAGTCTTACATATGAATCCAAGAATGTTCAACCACCCTTACATGAAACTCCCCTATGAAACACAAGGTTCACACATCCCCCCTTGCACAACATTGAAATACCAGCCGACCCTACATAGGTTACCTGCCCCAAGAACCTATACAATATACTGATGAGTGGTAATTAATTTAGCTAGTTTACCTTGATAGCCTATAAATCGGAGCTAGGGGATCTTTATTTTTGGTGATGAAATATCTCGATAAAACCTTGAGGCACTGCTCTCTCTAGTCCTTTGCGTAGTCTCTTAGAAAACTTTCAGTTAGCTATCAAAAATATGAGATGAGAGTTAATTATGGGGTATGGTTGAATTAAAATCCACCCATAATATTAAATAAATAGAACCTTATTGATGAACCCTCTCACATAGTCTACTAGATCGAGTGTGATGGATCCTTTCGAAACCAGAGTCCTGTAAGAAATCCTTTTGGGAAAACCTGAGGAGAACCTTGATGCCCTGAGGAATGCCTCTCCCATGTATTGTTTCCTAGGTGGTCCATCACCAAGACATATATATATATTTCATATTTAGACATGTTTGAATCCCTTCCAGTATTTCTAGGTCTACACTACATGATACATCCTTACTCACACAACCTTCACCAGTGTTAGCTACTACCCAACTAGACTTCAAGCCTCCAATAGAAGTTACCTTCTTTATTTGAGTCCCTTTCCTGAAGGGGACCAAATAAAAGACTCCACTAAAGCCTCAGAACATGAAAGACCACTATAAGATACAAAATAGCATGTATCCCATGTGGATATATATTCCTATACTTCGAGTTGTCCCAAACTAGTCCTACCTAATAGTTAGGGCCCTCAGGGAGCATAGAGATATGCATTCCAATGTTCTTGAGGGCCTGAACCTGGTTGTAGTTTCAAGGATCTCTCAGTGTTGGATATGAGGGACGGGACGATGTCCTTCCTATTTCATCTCTAAGACCAATGTCCTCTAATTCCAATGGGGAGGAAGAGGTTCATGTTTGATTTTCCCTTCAAGGGGTTGTTCATTATCTGTAGAGACCAGAAGCTTGACGTACATGGACATTACATTACTTTTGCATAATAATTAATACATAATAGAAACAAACACACAAGGATCGTAATAGTTTAGTGTCTTTGGAAACTTGGAATATAAACTTCTAATCATGTTGAAAGATCTTCAACAACTCCCATAATGATCTTCCTCTTTTTTTCCTTACCTAAAACCTTTCATTATTTCCTAGGGAAAATAAAACATAAAAAGGGAGGGCTAAAATGCTCAATAATGGCAAACACATAGAACATAAAACAATCCATAAACATTTGAAAGCAAAAACTTGAACATGAAATTTAAACATAAAAATCTTGAGAAAAGACATAAATCATGGAAGTATGTAAGGAATATATCATAATGGAACATCATCCATGATAAAATATAATGGGAATAAAACATGTAATTGTGGAAACCATTCAGCACATGTTATTATTTCCATAGTATCCAAGGAATAGCTGCCAAGACCATCTTAGTGGACAAAGTCCCTTTCTAAATCGAGTTCACTCCTCGTTTCAGTCCTGTAATACTGAACCGTATTAACATACCATTCCAGCCATGTCTATCTCATGAGATATAAATATTTACCCAGTGCATTGGAGGGAGATATAGGTCCCACCCATCTCATAATGAAATCATTATTACTTGTGCTACAAAATAAACTTAAAACATTCATCATAACCCAAAGAATAAAATGGGTTTCATAAACATCATCCCATAATCACATAATCCATATAAAACAAACGGATATTTCATCATAAGAACTCTGAAACCATGTAAATCATAGAGACATTATACTTGAAACATACACATATGAAATAATGTCATCTAAGATGGAAAATTGTTTTGATAAAACACTTGAAATGAATTCTTGAGGAAAATATCCTTTCTTCTTAGAAATAATTTTCTTTTCACAAAATGCCATTTAATATTAAAAGAAAATGATTTTTTTTTAAAATAATCATAAAATATTGTAGAAGAAGCTTCATGAAAATGAGGTGTTCTGAAACCGTAAAAATCCTTTTGCACCGTATAAGTTAAAAAAACATTATCCTCGTACTTTTTCCGAAAATGTCAAAATGTACATCGTAAAAGAAAGATTCCATCTGTACCTTGACGTAAAAGTCAAAAATGGGTAAAAATGACTTTATACAAACAAGGAATAATATTAAACATTTTATGAGAACATTTTGAAAATACATGGACATGGATGACAAACATAACCCCAGTAAATACTTACGAATAAACAATCTCGGATAAGAAACGAGATTGGAATAATTATATCTTACCTTAGGTCCGATATGCTTCTTATGGATCCAAACCTCCTGTATAATGATTTAAATAATGTTATTGAACTATTAAATAATCATATTCATTATTATGATATCATATATGTTTCACTTATGACTTTATATTACCCTTTCTTTTATAAATTCGATGTTAAAGCATCATTTTGGGTAAAATCATTTCATTTATCGTATGTGTTTCGACTTTTCGTTCTTGATATTATTACTTATATCCTGACTTACATAATTACAGAATGTAAAAAATGATTTATATATAATATATATTCATCATATAAATATATATTATAGATCGATAAAAGGGATGAAATACACCGTTCATGGAGACGGTAGGCCGTACGTACGCATGAACGCTGTTTTCGTTTCCTTATTAAATAGGATGAAACTAAATAGATGACATATATATATATATATATAAATCTAGTATCATTATTATTTCATATATTTCATTATTATTCATTATATAAACTTTATGATCATTCATGTACGGTTAACATGGGGAATGAATCTCATCACGTCGTGGAGACGGTAGTCCGTACGTACGCACAAGCGATGATATCGTTCCCATAATTATTGAATAGAATTAGAGTGGATGGTATAATAAATCAGAATCAGTATGATGTTATAATAACCATATATAGTTATTCTTTACACCATTATACCCATCCATGTAAGGTGTTGTTGGAAAAATAGATTACACCACGACGTGGAGATTTTATTCCGTACGTATGTATGAACGGTGATTTCGTTTTTCGTACGATGGATAGAAGGTGAAATGGGGTTGTTTAATATTTATAATAACATATCAGTATATGAGGGATACTTATGTTACTACTTCATAATTAAACAACTAAAGAAGAGGGAGTAGATGAAGAATGGAACTTGAAGAAAACAATAGAAGGTATTACCTCTTTCTCGAAGTGCCTCCTTTAAACATTCTCTTAGGGCACTAGAGTTGGTCTTTTGAAAATCCCAGTACCCCTATAAGGTTTCTAGGGAAGTGGGGAAGTAAAATGGCCAGATTATGGCCGAGCTTCAAGGCTCAAAATGGTGTGAGTAAGAGAGGGAGGAGGTGCCCTTTTTTAAGGGAGGAGAGGGGCACCTTTAGAAATATAAGAAATATTAGTTTTTATTAAATCCCAAACCCACTTAAAAACATCCAAAAATGACTCAATTCTAATATTAGATGAGATAGGGTTGTAATACCATCAACCAATAAAATTTAAACACGTAGGGAATTTATTTTAAACATTATCAACTTTATTTATCCTTATTTAATCTATTAAATTTTATTTGTGGTAATAAGATTATAAATTATAAATTGTTATAAATAATTACTTATGTGCTATTAATTATCCAGAATTAGATAATTAATGACATTATAGACTATATAAATTTCAATTTATAATTTTTAAATATTTTTGTTATTTTTAAACAATTTAATAATATGTTATTTTTATAAAATAACAATAGTGTCAATTTTGACACTATTCATTTATTTGAATTTAAATTAAGTCCCCACAAAGGATATATTAAAAATAAAATATTAAATAGGTTCCTAACATGTCATAGTAATCTATAAAATTAGTGGAGTACATTAAATAGTTCATATAATATTTATTTTAATATTTTTAAAACCATTTATTTGGTATATCTCTTAATAAATTATTTAGTACAAAATTTTTGTATAATAATTTAATATAATTATTTGTTTCATAAAAATTAAAATTAAAATCCTTTGATAAAGATAAATATCAAATATTTTATAATAATAATTTTACTCGAATTTATCATCTTAAAATAATAACATGTAAATAGTTATCTTTGTTAAATTATAAATGTGACAACTTTGGAATCATTTAAAATAAAATATTATAAGTGTCATAATAGCTTTTATAAGGATCCAAATGGCCAAATATTCGACCATATGACGATTATGGTTTACATTTACCTGACCAAAAAGTTTTGGTCTGGGTTGTGGTGCCTTTTATGGTCACTATTAATTTAATAAAAACTATATTCTTGATTTTTCACTAGATAAACAATTTCTGCATCACTATTGTGTCACAATTAATGATAATTATTTAATCCCTAAAAATTATAAATAAATATATATGATGTAGATAATTTTATTATCTTTCAGGAAACTATTCATGTTCCAAGTTTCATGATGTTTATCACTAAATTAAAATTAATATACTTATAAGATTTAAGAGAGTGACATGTTGTCACTTTCTTTTATTTTAATAATAAATTAATTATTTTCATGGAACAAAGTCCATAAAATGAATCTATTCCAACCCTTTGGTGATATGGATCTACTTTTAGACATCAAATAAAATTTTGTTAGGTGTTAGGGTAATTTTATTATATTATTTTTACCCTTAATTACCAGATTCATCTTTAACTATGGTAAATAAAATTTTCCGTCGTTACTATTCATAATGCCCATAAATAAAAAGTAGTTTATTAACATAATTTGGACCCACTGATTCGAAATATGGAATCCATTTTTCCAAATTCAATGCACAAAAGGTTCATAAATAAAATTAAAATTAATCCCGTTGTTGAAAGAAAACGGGTTTTTGTTTAAAACATTGCAAAAGATTGAATTGATTTAACCTACGAATTCAATGTAAAATCAATGATAATGAAATTAATTATATTTAATGGTAAAAATATATTATCTTTATACTTTAAAACCATTCTATATTATAATTTATCCTTATAAATTATCTCAATGAAAAATGTTGTTTTTAATTAAAAATTATCGTATTTTTACTGTTTATCAAAACATGAAAGTTATCAGAAAAGTATCAAAAATTTATACAAAGTATATTTTTATATCCTGATTTTTAAGAAGATTTTTATTTTGAAAAATTGAACTTATAAACATGTCAAAAACTAGATTTAATGTGTGTTCTCCATCAAAAGGCGACAAAACTGCATTTTTTGAAAAATACTTATTTTAACCAAAACATTTATTTTGTTCTCTTAACATGTTGTAGAAAATGTGTAAGATGAATATCAATGTTATAAAATTCAAATTTTAGTTAATACTATTCATAACGGCTAGTCCATAATAATATAATAATAATATATCATTGTTTAGTGAAACCCAGTATTGCGTACAACACACGCTATCGAGGAAGGTCGTGATTGCATGTAATTCAAGCCTAGTCAGGGTTGCGTGTAGTGCAAGACTCCTTTGTTATTTTGTATAACATAATTCAACCATATTTCATTTATACATTGACTCTATATATATATACATATATATATATACACTCAATGTTGCAAACTTGAAATTGTGTGTAACAAGATCCAAGAATAGTGTTGTGTATACTGGAAGCAAATACGGTGTTGCGTATAGTACAAGCTAATCTTGGTGTAGTGTACAATAAAAGGAATTAAAAATAATATATATCATAAAATCTCAGGGTGTTACATTCTACCCCCCTTAAAATGAATTTCGCCCTCAAAATTTGTTGGTGTTATAAATCGATAACTATTCATAGAAACCGACATTGTAAAAAGGAATAATAAAACTTAACATTAAAAAGGAAAGTTAGAAACATAACGGTCACCCAATCTAACTCAGAATTGGGTTTCCACATAGGAGAGTATAGGTGAAAATATGGATATGGAGGAAAAATCTAACGATATTGTTCTGATGGAGAGTGGTAGAGAACATGGCTATGAAAAATACAACAATCACAAAGCCATAGGTTTTTTATTATCTAATGTACAATCTGATTCATCGGATAAAAGACCACTAAGATAACATTTTTTGTTTTCAATATCATTTCCCTAAAGTTTAAAATTTTGAATTAGAAGAATTACTTGCTTGATTTTGGTACAATCTCTCTCTTGTTCGTGGTTTGAACAATTTCCACTTCATCTCTTAAATAAATGAAGTTGAATTTTTTATTCGTGAAGTGCTAACAGATCATGTGATAGAATGATGGTTCATTCCATCTATTTCAAACAAAAGGTTATCAAATGTTATCAAATATACATAAGTTCATCTATGGTGAGGCTAATCATATATGATTCCAAAAATGAACTTATACTTTATATATCATACCGCTTAATAAAATAAAACTAGTTTCCACTAACCAGGGACTTCCTGTAGGCCATTGGTATGAGATAAAGGCCAGTCGCACTTCAGTTGTGGGTTCGATTCCCACATCCTTGTTCGACGTGATGGGATGTCACATGTCCTGTAGGTTGTCCTTTTTCTAAAACTACATTACTATAACATCCCATAAATAATATCAAAAAAAGTTCTATCCTTAAACAATACTGACTTATTTCCAACATAAGCCATGCCAATCATTAGGCTTATCTAAAATACTTCGGTCTAAGCTCATAGTATAAAGAAAACAATTACTATAAAGGTTAACTATGAAGAATTTGAATACAATAATTTATCCCACATATATCATAAGATATATATTGTTGGTTGTATTCAAAACACGTGAATACCTTAGAAATATATTATCTTGAAACATAAATTACCATAAAACCTTAGTGAATACATGAATACTGTCAAAAGGAAACTCTTTCCACATACCAAAATCCCAAAAAAATCTCTATAATCAAACCATAATTTCACTTAGTCCTTATATCAGTCATGAGCTCAGGAATACAGTCAAACATATCATTATCTTCTTATCCCTTCATTATGTTCATATCATCTACATTCCAAAAATATATGAATAATTTTCCATGGTTACTAGTACCATTCAACATATACTTTCAAATACATTAGGAAAAACAATAGTGTAACAATCCTTAGATGATTATTTATTCCATTGTACCTTACATTATTCTTTATAAACATACAATAATTCCACTAACTTCTTAAACCACTGGCTGAGCTTCATCATTTCTTTCATCTCATATTTCATTTATAGTCTCTTCATCATCATCCACATAAATACTACTCATATGACCATGATGATTGTCTTCATGAGATTTTCCCTTATGGAATTGGTTTGCATAATGCCCATACTTTCCACATTTTAAACATCTAATCACTGTTGATGTCATATCAATACCATTATCCTTGTCCATGGTGTTAATTGAACCTTTTCCTTTGTACTTACTGGCTTTGTGTCTTTCTTTTCAACACCCAAAGAATCTTCCAGTTCCTTTGAAAAAATCTCCTCGATGACTCTTCCCACATGATTTACATGAGGGAAATTAAACTTTATTTCCTCTATGATTATCATGAAACTCCATCTTTCTCTTATTATCTGAGTCAGGAAACATACCAAATTTGAGATTATTGATCATATTATGAGATTTATGATTAGGAAAAATAACGATGTTTGGACTTCCAAATCCTGTTTCATTTGGTTTCTCATGAATAATATCATTCCATTGTCCGTCATATCATCCATTATCGTGAATCTTCCTATTTCCAGCCATTTTCTAAAACCCAAAAAGAATAGTGTGAGAGGCGAAAATCATGATAGGGAAAACAACATAGTAATGGGGGATTACCCCAAATATCTAACATCTTAGGTTAAATTCTAATATCATTACCATAGTTCTAGGACTATATCCTATACGTATACTTATCCTTAGGGAAATCCCTAAACATACCTTAGAAATATCTTTAGGGATCTCACTGACATTTTAGTATCCTAGTTTCCAAAGATTGACTAAAAATTTCCTTTGATACCAACTGTAGAGACCCAAATATTGAAGTACATGGACATTACATTAGTTTTTCGGAATACATAATATATAACAAAAACAGACACAAAAGGATCTTAATAGTTTAGTGTCTTTGGAAACATGGAATATAAAATTCTAATCATGTTGAAATATCTTCAAAAACTCCCATAAAGATCTACCCCTTTTTGTTTCCTTACCTAAAACCTTTATTTATTTCTTGGGGAAAATAAAACATAAAAAGGGCGAGCTCAAATTCTTAGTAAGGGAAACCATAGAGAACATAAAACAATCCATAAACATTTGAAAGCAAAAACTTGAACATGAAATTTAAACATCAAAATCTTGAGTAAAGACATAAATCGTTGAAGTACGAAAGGAATATATCATAATGGAATAACAACCATGATAAAATATAATGGGAATAAAACATGTAATTCTGGAAACCATTCATCACATGTTATGATTTCCATAGTAGCCAAGGCATTGCTGCCAAGACCATCTTAGTGGACAAAGTCCCTTTTTGAATCGTGTTCACTCCTCTTTTCAGTCCTGTAATACTGAACTGGATTATCTTACCATTACATCCATGTTTATATCATGAGATATAAATATTTACCCAATGCATTGGAGGGAGATATAGGTCCCACCCATCTCATAATGAAACCATTCTTACTTGTTCCCCAAAATAAACTTAAAACATTCATCCTAACCCAAAGAATAAAATGGGTTTCATAAACATCATTCCATAATCACATAATCCATATAAAACAAATGGATATTTCATCATAATAAAACTGAAACCATTTAAATCATAGAGACATTATACATGAAACATACACATATGAAATAATTTCGTCTTAGATGGAAAATGGTTTTGATAAAACACTTGAAATGAATTCTTGAGGAAAATATCCTTTCTTCTTCAAAATAATTTTCTTTTCACAAAATGCCATTCAATTTTAAAAGAAATGGATTTTGTTGAAAATAATCATAAAATCTTGTATAGTAAGCTTCATCAAAATGAGGCGTTATGAAACCATAAAAATCTTTTCACGCCGTATAAGTTAAAAAAACATTCTCCTCATACTTTTGCCGAAAATGTAAAAATGAATATTGTAAAAGAAATATTTCTTCCGTACCTTGTGGTAAAAGTAAAAAGGGGTAAAATGAATTTAAACATACAAGGAAGAACATTAAATATTTTATGAAAACATTTTCAGAAAACATGGACATGGATGATAAACATAACCCCTGTAAATACTTACGAATAAACAATCTCGGATAAGAAACGAGATTGGAATAATTATCCCTTACATTAGGTATGATATGCTTTGTATGGATCCTAACCTTCTATATAATGATTTAAATAATTTCATTGACCTATTACATAATCATATATATTATTATGATATCATATATGTTTCACTTATGAATTTATATTACCCATTCTTTTGTAAATTCCATGTTAAAGCAACGTTTTGGGTAAAATCATTTCATTTATCGTATGTGTTTCGACTTGTCATTCTTGATATTATTACTTATATCCAGTTTTACATAATTCTAGAATGTAAAACATGATTTATATATAATATATATTCATCATATACATATATATTATAGATCGATTAAAGGGATGAAATACACCGTTCATGGAGACGGTAGGCCGTACGTACGCATGAATGCTGTTTTCGTTTCCTAATTGAATTGAATGAAACTAAATAGATAAAATATATATATACATATATATACATATATGAAGTGGAATTATTATTTCATATATTTCATTATTATTCATTATATAAACTTTATGATCATTCATGTATGGTTAACATGGAGAATGAATCTAATCGCGTCGTGGAGACGGTAGTCCATACGTACACACGAGCGATGATATCGTTCCCAAAATTATTGAATAGAATTGGAGTGGATGTTATAATATATCAGAATCAGTATGATGTTATAATAACCATATATAGTTATTCTTTACACCATTATACCCATCCATGTAAGGTGTTTCTGGAAAAACAGATTACACCACAGCGTGGATACAGTATTCCGTAGGTACGCACGCGCAGTGATTTCATTTTCCTTAGTATAGATAGAAGGTGATATGGGTTTGTTTCATATTTATAATAACATATCATTATGTGAGGGATACTTATGTTATTACTTCATAATGAAACAACTAAATAAGAGGGAGTAGAAGAAGAATGGAACATGAAGAAAACGGTAGAAGGTATTACCTCTTTCTCGATGTTCCTCCTTTAAACATTTACTTAGGGCACTAGAGTTGGTCTTTTGAAAAGACAGTTACCTCTATACGGTTTATAGGGAAGTGGGGAAGTGAAATGGAAACAGGTTTGCCGAGCTTCAAGGCTCAAAATGGTGTGAGGAAAATAGGGAGGAGGTGCCCTTTTGTAAGGGAGGAGAGGGGCACCTTTGGAAATATAAGAAATATTAGTTTATATTATATCCCAACCCCACATAAAAACCTCCAAAAATGACTCAATTATAAGATTAGATGAGATAGGGTTTTAATCTCATAATCTAATATAATTTAGACATGTATGGAATTTATTTTAAACATTATCAACTTGATTTATCCTTACTTAATTTATTAAAATTTATTTTTGGTAATAAGATTCTAAATTTTAAATTGTTATAAATAATTACTTATGTTCTCTGAATTATCCACAATTAGAACATTTATGACATTATGGACTATATAAATTTCAATTTATAAATTTTAAATATTATTTTGATTTTTAAACAATTTAATAATATGATATTTTTATAAAATAACAATAGTGTCAATTTTGACACTATTCATTTATCTGAAATAAAATTAAATCCAAAAAAAGAATATATTTAAAATAAAATATTTAATAGGTTTCTAACATGTCATAGTAATCTAGAAAAATAGTGTAGTAAATTAAATAGTTCATATATTATTTATTTTAAAATTTTTAAAACCATTTATTTGGTATATATCTTAATAAAATAATTACTACAACATTATTTTATAATTATTTAATATGCATATTTTTTTCATAAAAATTAAAAATCAAATCCTTTGATGAAGATAAATATCAATGCTTTTATAATAATAATTTTACATGAATTTATCATCTTAAAATAATAACATGTAAATTGTTATCTTTGTTAAATTATGAAGGTGACAACTTTGGAATCATTTAAAATAAAATATTATAAGTGTCATAATCACTTTAATAAGGCTCCAAAAGGTCACATATTCGACTATTGGACGGTTATGGTTTACATTTACATGACCAATAAGGTTTGTTCAGGGTTTTGGTGCCTTTGATGGTCACTATTAGTTTAATAATAACTATATTCTTGATTTTTCACTAGATAAACAATTTCTGCATCACTATTGTGTCACAATTAATGATAATTATTTAATCCCTAAAAATTATAAATAAATTCATATGATGTAGATAATTTTATTAGCGTTCTGGAAACTATTCATGTTTCAAGTTTCATTAATTTTATCAGTAAATTAAAATTAATATTCATATAAGATTTAAGAGAGTGACATGTTATCACTTTCTTTGGTTTTAATAATAAATAAATTATTTTCAAGGAAACAAGTCCCTAAAATGAAACGATTCTAACCCTTAAGTGATATGGGTCGACTTTTAGTCATCCAATAGAATTTTGGTAGGTTTTAGGGTAATTTTATAATCTTATTTTTACCCTTAATTACCCGATTCACCTTTAACTATGGTAAATAAAATTTACCGTAGTTACTATTCATAATGCCCAAAAATAAAAAGTAGCTTATTTAAATAATTTGGACCCATTGATTCCAAATATGGAATCCATTTTTCCAAATTAAATACAAAAAAGTTGTAGAAATTAAATAAAAATTAATCCCGTTGTTGAAAGAAAACGAGTTTTTGTTTAAAACATTGCAATAGATTGAATTGATTTAACCTACGAATTCAATGTAAAATCATTGCTAATGACATACATTATATTAAATGGTAAAAATATATATTCTATTTAATCTTTAAAACCATTCAATATTATAATTAACCATATAAATTATCTCAATGAAAAAAGTTGTTTTGAAATAAAAATTAGCGTATTTTTACTATTCATCAAAACATGAAAGTTATCAGAAAAGTATCAAAAATTTAACCAAAGTAAATTTTTATATCTTGAATCCAAAAAAGAATTTTATTTTGTAAAATTGAACATATAAACATGTCAAAAACTAGATTAAATGTGGGTGCACCATCAAAAGGCGGCAAAACTACATTTTTTGAAAAATACTTATTTTACCCAAAAAAATTATTTATTTCTCTTAACATGTTCTAAAAACTCTGTAAAATGAATAATAATGTTATAAAATTCAAAATGTAGTTAATACTATTCATAAAGGATAGTCCATAATAATATAATAACAATATATCATTGTTTAGTGAAATCTGATATTGTGTACAACACACGCTATCAAGGAAGGTCGTGATTGTGTGTAATGCAAGCCAAGTCAGGGTTAGGTGTAGTGCAAGACTCCTTTGTTGTTTTGTATAACATAATCCTACCATATTTCATTTATACATTTAGTATATATATACATATATATATATATAAACTCAATATTGCGAACATGAAATTGTGTGTAACAAGATCCAAGAATAGTGTTGCGTATATTGAAAGCTAATACGGTGTTGCATATTGTACAATCTAATCTTGGTGTAGTGTAAAATCAAAGGAATTAAAAATAATATATCTCATAAAATATCGGGGTGTTACATTATGCACCTCTCTTACCCATAAACCAGTTCTTAGGAATCCCTCCTAGAGTATGACCCAACCTTTCACAAATCACATATCCTAGTTCATTAATTCCCCATTCTACACACCCATGGGATGTATTCACATGGATAGTCAGACATGACTATCAATGTTACAATGATGGGAGGATATGGGCATGTCAAATCACATTTTCTTCTTCCATTTCTCCTCCACCATCCACCAGCAAAAAAAGCAAATTGTGTGGTTCCACAAATCTACTAATTTCTCTTATTTATCACACTGATCATGAATCAAGTGGGATTAATGGTAAGTGGTGATAATTACCTCCACATGATCCCTAATCCATGGTTCTCATTCCTAGTGTAAGCCCCAACAACCCTAAATGCCTCCTCCATTGGTGTAAGCCCTGTACTACGGAAAACATCCTATACTGTGTAAGTTTGAAGATATTTTTTTAATCCTCTCAACGTACCATACTTACTCATGAATCATACCCTTGTAGGGACTTCATAGGTATTTTCCCTCCAAACCAAACTATGAAGACTTTGATTCCCATCCGATTAGGATACATATTAAGCCTCCTTGAGGTATGAACCCAACTTCCCCCAATTCACCCTAATCTCCTCTGGGTCATATTTCTAGTATGGTAACATAAAAATGAGAGTTCCAAATTCCTTCTAGGATATATCAATTACCATCTTTATTTGCTGATATTCCCAGTAAGATCATATCCCAACCTTGGAGCCCATATATTTTCAAGGTTCCTTGGGTCGTTTCAGTAAAAGTCCTACACCAAAATTTGAGAAGGAACATCTCAACTAGATGTCCTTTATGTATGATATCAAAATCCATGATTTGGTCCTTACCTCATGAAAATAATATATATTATTTGTCTTATTATGTGGAAGTAAACTACATGGGTATTTATTGGTTTCATTAGGATACATAGTAAAACCATCTTATTGGGTAAATCATGATATCAAAACAACTCCCATATCCCTGGATAATAATATACTATTGAGTTCCCCACTATGTGAATAAAAAATATCAACATAGTAATAAAAAAATATATAGTAAATACATAATAGGGTACCTTATATTATGAACCTCAGATATAAATAGATTATTCGAAATTCTATACATGTTAATAATTTGTTGTTAATTCTAGGGTGACACATTTTATAAATGGGAATTGATGATGGAATAACAAACATATATTAAATATATAAGAGATTACTGGAGTAGGAGAAAATTCCCACCAAAAAATTTTGTTGCACGCAAAATCCCTTCCTCTTGACCAATGTGAGTTCTAATATATCATTGGCCAAGTTCCCTAATGAGAACCTACCTTTGGAAATCATGTCCATGAGTGATCACATATATGAGAACTGTTGGGTGCTTCTATTATAGTGAATAAACCACATTGAAAATCTATAGAAAGGGATTTGGCTATATGCTTTTGATTTAAAGGTTGTTCCACCGACACCACAAAATTCCATTCTATCCTCACATGGAATTCAAGGAAAAAACCCCATTAGACCATAGATTTTTTCTTTTTGAGGGTTAATACAGATATTATAGAATGAAAAACTACCAATAAATGGAAATTATTTGATATTTTGAACCATATATAACTAAATTAGATATATAAAATATTTTTAATAATTTTAGATGATGTAAAATAATAATATTTAATATAAAATATCTATAATATATATTTTTAGAAGTATTCATTACATTGAATTTAATAATATCAAGATAACATCTGAAGATCGAAAAAAATATTTAACTATATCTCTATCATGTCGTGTCAATCTACAAATTTCTTTTATCACATTATTTATGCCAAAATATATTTATTTTTATATTTTTAATATCAATTATATTATTTTTCATTATTTAATTAATTACTACATCAAAAATGTGTAAAAGTTCATTGAAATTATTTATTCAATAAAAATAAAAATTAAAATAGTATGATGAAGCTAAAAATTTTAAAATGAAAAAAAATTCATAGTTAAACATATCATCTATATAACAAAATATTAAAAATATTATACATATTAAAAACAAGGGTGTGGCATGTGTAACATTTCATTAAATAAAATAGTATAATAGTAATAATCTCATTACAGTTGCTCCAAAAGTTCATAAATTTTCACATTAGATGATTATAGTCAAGATAAACTTATAAAATAAGATTTAGGTATGTGTTTGTGTCGTTTAATCATTCTTATCATTTTATTTTTAACTTAAATTACCAGATTGACCCTTAACCATGGTAATAAAATTAATAAGATTACTATTAATATTGATCCAAAATTAAAAAAACCTATTAATTAGATGTGGACCTACTAATATCAAATATATTTTTTTAAAAAAAAATACTAAACATAAAATATTCATAATTTAATTTAAAATTAAATCATAAAAATGAAACGAAATATTTTTTTAGAAAAAATTATTTTTAAAATATAAAATGAAATTATACTAAATTAGAGTATAAAATCCATTTCAATAAAATTGGAATATATTAAATAAAAATTAAGTAATTAAAATTGATAAAAAGTATGAAAAATAATTTTAACATAAAAATATATTAAAATAAAATACAATTTTCAATAAATTTTTATATTTTTTTAGTACGCATTAAAAAATCAACATTTTCATTAAATTTTAAAAAATTAAGAAAAAGAAAACATTGTAATGATTAATTTAAAACTAAAATTAATTTTTACAAACAAAAAAACTACATCAAGAAAATTAATCTTTTAAATAAAATATTATAATAAATGTGTTTAATACAACCATTTAATTTTTTATTTAAAAAATAACCAAATATATATTTATAATAAATATAACTTTTTAATTCATGAATACTTATAAAAATTAAAAAGACTTATTTTAACATTAAATGTATTTCTACATTCTTATCCCCTTTTGGAAATTTCATCCTCCCAATTTTGAACTCAGTCTAGGTAACTGGGGTTTGACTTTTCAAAATTTCAGTATTTAAAACCCAAATCTTAAAAATGGTCAACAAAACTTCCACTTGAAATAAGTGAAAGGAAAGTACGATGGTCATATATAAATAACTATAATAGGTTTGAATGTATGATTTCATAATTATGAATTGAACACATGACATAAAATTGAAAACTATCACCCAAGGACTGATAGAGAGTGATAGTGAGCATGGTTATGTGAAATCTAACCATAAAAAACCATAAATCTATGATCAGTTAAAAGGATATTTAATTAGTGTAAGAGAAGTAAACATATAGAATTTTAGTTTGAAAAAAATTTTACTACTGTTAAGTAATACCATTTCTATACATAATTAAATCATAGGGATATATACTTACATTATAGGTAGTGTTTCATCCATTAAATTATGTACTGTTGAAATCTTGTATTTTTTCTCCAAATGATGAGTATTTGAGGTGAATTTTCATAATTGAATCACTAAGATCAACTTCAATTGATACAGAAAATCTAAAAAATGATAATATTATATTCCTCCTATCTCTATACAATATCCAAAAACAAAATTGTTTGAATATGATTAGAAAATTCTCTAAAATGAAAAATCCTTTAAATGATGAAAAACTAATTTTGTTTCCAAATTCAACAGCAATACCCAAAGTTCAACATAGATAATTATATAAATAAGTATCCTTAAAATTCCCCAAAAAAGAAACATGACTAATATTGAACCCTAAAAATCATAAGTATTTGATCCCATAATCTTCCAAGAGAAATTTAATATTATTTTCCCCAAAAAAGTAATCAATTCAAATGTCTCATATAAAAATTATTGTTACCCAAATAACATAATCTCTAATATATGTTGATAACTTACATAAACATCCAAAATACCTATATATCCACATTAAAATAATTTATGACTCCTAAATAATATTCAACCATTAGTCCTGAAATAAACACTCATAGTATATTATTTACCTTAAACATGTTGGGTTCCCAAAAATTTATAGTGATATTATTTCAAAATAACAATAATCACATAATTACAA
Source organism: Viscum album (assembly GCA_963277665.1). Classification (NCBI taxonomy): domain Eukaryota; kingdom Viridiplantae; phylum Streptophyta; class Magnoliopsida; order Santalales; family Viscaceae; genus Viscum; species Viscum album. The sequence goes on from OY728157.1 coordinate 2,017,203,278, forward strand.
AATCATTTAAAATTATAATATTTATCTAGAGGAAAATAAATATTTTACCAAAATGAACATCTTCATCGTCCATCAAATTGTTTAACTAAAAATAAAATGTCATAATAATTGGATCTTTAAATACGCCAGTGGTGGGAGATAACCTTTTCTTCCCTTTAGTTATGGGTTCAAACATTTCGACCTTTCTAGACATGAAAAGTTTTCACCCATCCCACAGGTATGATTTTTTATAAAAATATATTAATATAATCCATATAAAACTTTTGAAATGTCATAAACATGTTAAAAAATAACATAAATTTATTCAGTATTAAAGACATGTTTCAACCTAATAGGTTATCTCATAATTTTCTTTTTTGATCAAAAATTTTAATACCCCGTAGTTACGTTAAGATTAAATTCTACCAAAAATATCATTATTCACCGTAATATTTCTTAACTTATATCCTAAAAAGAGGTTTCTATGACATTTAAATTATGATAAATATTATAATTATTATCCCATTTTGGAATCTAGAACTCCTAAGATAACTTCACAGGAAAAAATCATAATAATCAATTTTTTCTTAAACCATAAAATGACAACAAATATAAATATTTGGAATTAATCATTACATAATCAAGTAGCTTTAAACTAAATTCAACTTTTTTACAACAATATTTTAGGATTTTAGTTTTAGAAAATTAGGAAAAAATCTTACATTTTAATATCATATATTGAAATTGGACACTTCCAATTAGTATATATTTTTACCATAAAAAATATTTAAAAACTAAACAAGATTTATTTTAATGAAAAGGGTTCCTAAATTCAAGCTTTACTTAACAATTTTTCTTTACCATTCTTAAAACCAATGATTTTTTAAATCATGGGATAGCCACAAAAAGGTTACTAAATGAAACAATGATTAAAAAAACTATTTATCACATGGGAAAAAATAAAAACCATTTAATGAATAACTTTATCATTAATATACATTGAGCAAATGAAATCAAACATTTTCTCATGAAAAACACACACAATTGTTGTTCAAATAAAACTTTCAGAACCTATAGAGAGATAATAAAACCCATTTTAGAAATATAGAGAATTACATTCAAAACATGTTATAAAGATGTGTTATAAATAACTAGATAAAAATTAAATCTATAGGAGAAACCCTTTGACAACTCCCCCATTATAGACTCAAAATATAAGGTACATTACCCAATGAAAAGCACTTTAGGAATAATATTAATAACATTTTCAGATACCAAAATAAAATTTTGTTCTAATAAGCCATTTTCAATACCAAAATAATAAAAATAAGTAAAATAAGGTTTTTCATTTAATGAAATATATTTAAAAAAATTCTTGAGGAAAAAAATATTCCATTTTAAAAACAATTATTTCATTTAAAAAATCATTAATGAAAAAATATTCCTTGAAAGGAAATATATAAACATGTAAAGGATGATTCAAATAAAAATATGTTCTCAATGATAGGAAAATCCTCTCATTCTGCATAAGTTTATGTTTCTTTAAAAAATAACCTAGTCTGGAAATTGGAAAAAATATTCCATTCGAACCATTTTATAAAAAGTTATACATAGGTAAAAATGAAATTTAAAAATCATAATAGAAAATTAAATAAATTCTTTAATTTTTTAGGAGATAGAGTTATTGGATAAAAATATATTCTCAGTATATTCATTATAATATAATTTTTAAAAGAATATACCTTACCTTAAGTCGGACTTGTCACCTACGTTCATTCATATATTATTTATCTTCATGAATAAAAAACTTAGGTCAAAAATTTAATTTTTTAAGAACCATTTTTGTGTTTAATTTTTTTATATCACTTATTTACATTTTATATAAAATTCTTAATCACTTATGTTCACATCAGAAATTTTGACAATAATCGATACATATATCAAAAATGACCACGATCGGGTTGACTATGGTAATAGTGATCAGAATACAATAAAAAACTAAATAAAATTAATGACATAATTACCATTTTTATATATTAATATATATCTTTCAATCCAACCATTATATATGGTTATGAAAAATGAACTATGCTATAATTATGGAGATAATATGCCTTGTGTATGCTTGAGTAACAATTCCATTTTCAACGGTTATTATGGAAACAATGAAAATATTATTTTATTTATAAATAATTAGTATAAAATCATATATTTCATATTAATTATTTAATTATACTTATATATATCATCAATGAGACTTCTTCAGGAAAAATGAATCACATAGTTTGGTGGATGTGGTAGTTCACACATACACATAAATGATGTTATATTTTTTATAAGCATGTAAATGTAAGAAAATAAATGATTTATTATCTTTTATGAATTATAAATATGTCACTAATATCATATATAAAAATTAATTCCATAATTATAACCATTCTTGAGTTACAATGGTGGAAAATTAATTACATTGGTTCACAAGGCGCTAGTCCACCAAACACATGAATGATTAATTGTTCTCCCATTTTATGGAAGTGGATATTGATATAAGTCATAAAATATACATAGACTACCTTAGTATTTTTAATATACTCGTTTTATTATATAATCATGGTTTAAGAAGGACTGATGGATGTGTAAGAAGAAACAAAACAAAAACATACAGACAAAAACAATTCCTCTTCTCTGGAGAACATCCATTACATAACACCATAAAACATCAATGATTTGTATTATTAAATTAAAAAAATTTCTATACTTTTGGGAGGGAGTCTATGAAGTTATTAGAGTAGGGATTAGTCATAAAAAATGAGTTTTTAAGTGTGATGAAAAGAGAATAAGAGGTACCCTTTAATAAGAGAGGGGAGGGGCACTCTTGGCACTTCCCAAAATATTAAATCAATATAAATTTAGTTTCAATTCCCAATGGATAAAAATTGAGTTCCCTATAAGATAAGATGATTATGGGAATAAATGAAAAATAAAATAAAAATTATAAACATTTTCACTGTATTTATACCCTTATAATTTTGTTTAAACACATATTTAACCATTTTTACTCTTACCGTGAAAACATAGATTTTTACTCTTGGAAGGAAAAGTATAGTTAAAATAAAATTATAAATGACCCATAAATGAAATTTTATTGATATTTAAATCATTATACTAATCAAATGGATGAATTTTATATTTTAATGAATTTGATAACATTTAATAAAATAACATTTACTATAAAACATCTAAAATGTCATTTTAAGAACTATTCATTAGTTTGAATTTATTAATATCCAGATAATGTCTAAAATTTAAACCAGATATTTTATTATATCCCTAAAAAATCATTTCCATCAAGAATTATTTATCACATTATTTTTCTAAAATTAGTTTTTGTTATTTTTAATACCATTTATCTGATTTTTTGATAAATTACATAATTACTACATCTACATTTTTTTGGAATTTACGGTAATTATTTTTTCACTAAAAATATAAAATAAATTAAAAAATGAATATAAATATTTTATATTTAAAAATAATATTTATAGTTGAAAATATCTTCTTGATACCACCATATAAAAAATATTACAATTATTAAAAGCTCGAGTTTGACATGTTTGACATTTTTTGAAATAAAATACTTTAAAGGTCCATCCATCCATCAGCCTCAAGGAATTCACAAACATTATTAGAATAGAACCTCATTTATATAAGTATTTTTTCATTTAATAGTTCATATCTTTTTATATTCAACTTAAATTACCAGATTTAACCTTTACTGTGGTAATAAAATTACTATGTTTATAATTTATATTGATAACAAAAAGATAACTATTTAAACAATCTTTACCCAATTATTCTAAATTTGGAATCCATTTTTAAAAAATTAAAACATATAAGTTTTAGAGATTAATTTAAAATTAAATCAAAAAATGCAATAAATGATAATGTTTTTTTTCAAAAATAATCCTTTTATAATATAAAATTATATTATACTAAATTCAAGTATAAAATCCATTTTAGAAACCATAATAGGATTATTTTAAATCATAACGTACCAATTATTACTTAAAAATTATACAAAACATAACTGTACCTTGTAAATACTTTAATATAGAATTTAGTTATCAATTAAAATCTTTATTTTTCAGTATTCATTGTAAAATAAATGTTTTCCGAAAATTCAAAAAAATAAATCCAAGGATAATTTTGTTTTGTTAAATTTAAAAATAAATTGTATTTTTTAAAATTTAAATTTTATAATTATAAATTTAAATTTTTAACTAAAATCTAACAATTAATGAGTTTAATAAACCCATTTCATTTTTGATTTTAAGAATTACTTAAAATATTTTTATAAGGAATATAAATACATATTCAGTAATAGTAAAAAATATTGTAATTATTTATTCTATAATTACCAAGATTATTACGAACAAAATTTATTTTTAAATAAGTTTGAACACAGCAACGAAAACCTCTTTTGGAATAATGCATTCTTTAGAAATAAAAATAAATTAATTTCTATTCTATGCTTTGTAAAAATGAAAAAATTGAATGTTAAAATATTTTGTTGAATATATAATCCATTGTTACATAAAATAAATTAAAAAAAATAGATTAATGTTTTTCAATAAGATAAAAACATAATGAATTCATATTTTTTATTTGAAAAATGCATTTTGAAGCTCAAAAAATGAATTGACATCAAAAAAATTTATAATGATTATTACTAAAAAATTAATGATATTATTTATAATTAAACGATAATTATGTAACATTGGGATAAAATTCAAGAGACATTTTTACTTTTTCATGAAAATAAATGATCATTTTGAATGAAAATAAATAATATTTTCCAATCACTGAAAAATAAATCATTTTAGAAAAATCATAAAAATCAACTCTTTGTTAATATTTACTTGTTAATTTAAAAAATAATATTAATTTACTAAAATAAAATTTCAAAAAAATGTATAAATTAAATATAATCAGAAAAAAATCAATAAATACCATTTCTTATGCAAACCTATATTTAAAGCATAAAAAGACATTAATAAAAATTAAATACTTATTTATTAATAATTAATTAATCTATTTTAATTATTTAAAAATATTATGCATATTTTTTTGAAGAAAAAATGTTTTTCATTTCTATTCATACATTCCAATTTTTAGTCTAGGTTATAATATTGGGATTTTTTTTAGTTTCGGTGTTTCATTTTAGTAAAATTGTTGAATGATTACAATTTATTTAATGAAAAATATATTCTTAATTATTAGGGTGTTATAGTTTATGTGAAAAAAATCAAGTGTGAAATATAAAGGAATTTATAAAATCCATAAAAGTTAATTTAATTATATTATTATGCATAATTGTTTATATTTTATCACTAGTAGAATAGGATAGGTCACCATATGGGAGGTAGGGTCACTCAACAATGATCCATCATAATAATTTTTAAATCATAAAATATGACTCATATTTATTATAGAAGATTATGGAAGGCTTGGATACTAATATAGAAGAAGATGAAGAAGGAAACATCCTATAAGAGGCCGTGGTGGTTCTAAAATTGAGTGAATATTTTTTCCACACCATAGAACAAGTAATTTCATATTGAAATAATCCCTTTGTAAAATGCAAGACAACACACTTGGAATTATGGAATCTTTATTAGATCATCTAAAGTTATAGATTGTGATGGGATATATGAATTATAAAATAAAATTGATAATTATGGATAGTTTCACACTTGAATACTTCAAGAGAAGGAGAAATAACACATCATATAACACTAAAAAGATTATATATTTTTTATCTTCTTAAATAAATAATATTTATTTGATACTTTAAGTTACATAAGAAAATAATGATATACTATTAAATATTAACATGACCATTGGATTAGTGATGTAAACATTCAGAATATTAATTTATTTATATGAATAATGACCTCACCTATGAAATTATAAATAATTTTTAGGTGTCTCATAAATGATAATATGATATAGTAATATAACATAATAAGAGAATAAATGCATTAAATATAATAAATTAAGTGTTGGGTTTTTTATAAAATGTGATTGTTTATTTATAATTTTATATTTAATAAAATAATTTAAAATAAAGTATGTTTTCAAAAAATAGATCCATAAATTAATAATTTTTTGTGTGTGTTATTATTAAATAATATTTTCATGAGATATTAACTAATTTGTCAAACTATCATAAGATTAGTTATAATTTTGAAATTGAAATTTTTTGAGTAATTGATGATTCTAATTAAATATTCTATTTATCATATATAAAAATTTATTTTCAAAAAATAGAGCCTATTTTTGAATTCTACATAAATAAAAAAGGTTAGGCTGATTTTTTGGTATTTTTAAAAATTGTTGAATTATTGGTGAATAGTGAAATATGCTAATTGATAATCTTTAACATTATTATTAAATAAATTAATTTTTTATTTATTGTTGATGTTTGTCTGATTTAATAACCATTATATCAAACAAAAACTCTTTATTAACTATATTGAGTCATTGGAATCATCACTATTGGTAATCTTGAGCTAAAATAATAAGAAAATGAATTAAATAATAAAAAACACCCCTCTCCTCCCACTTTAAATACCACCCTCACCACCTCTTCTACTCACACATTCCAATAATTGAAGATTTTTCAATTTCTAAACAATCATATCGCCAAGTCAATCCACCACATCCAAGAGATTCTTGTCTCAATAAAAGGCCTGACCCATGTACATTAAGAGGGTTCTCAAGTAGAATAATTCAAGAGGTAAAATCCCATTTCTTTCTCCCTATGTTTCTTTTAATTTATTTTTTAATCCTATCATTTAATAATCTTTCCCAAAATTATTGATAACTATAGTAACTTATATTTATTATAATGTTATTATTTTAATGGAATATTCATCTTCAACCCCCTTCTCATCTCCCTTTTATTCTAAATATGAAAACATCATCTTTGATGTGCCAATTTACTATCATCATGGACGTTGTGTTTTCATTTTCAAAGACCATATACCAGGGTGAACATAAAACAAATATTATGGTTAAATAATATTTTATTAAACATATTATAAGTTATATAATGTTTTGGAATGATTATATATACATAATACTAATTAATAAAACAAAACTAGTTCGTGATTATTGAAGAAATGAAAAAATTACGTAAACTTTTGTCATTAATGTTTTATCTAGTTATTCATCCGAATATCTAGAAGAAAAATGATATATAAGACCATTTATTCTTATTTTATTTCATTAATAATAAAGAATTTCAATTATGGATAACTATTCCTATTTCACATGAACATCCATACCTATATTGAAGCGAACTAATCATGAAAACCAAGGGAATGAACACTCCTGAATGAAGAAATTGAACCTTATAGCTCATCAAAAAAGAAATAAATAAACCTAATAATATTATACTAAATCAAATCAAATATTAATATGTTATGAATTATACTATTAATGAATGTAATTTCATTTTATAGTACACTAAGTGCAAGTGTATAACACTTTCGGACATATGGTAAGGGATTCTCTCAGAACACCCATTTTTTATTTACGTTATTCTTTATCTCTATTTAACCAAATTTAATTATTACTTTTTATTATGTAATCTTAAAAATTTATGTTTTTATGTTCTATAAAAATATTAGCTTGCTTAATTCTTATTTCATTTTTAAGAAATACATGTTTTATAAATGGTTCTTTTTCATTTCTACCCCAGAAACATGCTTGATTTAAGGGAACTTCCCTCTTTTTACTCATTTTAAAGTATAATTCATAATATTTTTTTTGTAAAAAAACATTTCTATAAAATCAATTTTTTTATCATGAGAGTAATCTTTTTTTGATTTTTGGTTTAGGAAAAAAATTATTATTATTTTTTCTTTAATTACTGCAAAAACTTTTACCATAAACCACACTAAATTGGATCATTTCTAACATTTCATAATAACGATTTATAAATGTTTTAACTTAAGTTGGAAATAATTTATCATGATCTATACATATTTTCTATTATTAATGTTTTAGTATGATTTAGAACAATTCTTTAATGGACATCATTATGAAATTACCTTTTATTATGCCTTATTCACCACTTATTCGTTTTATGTGGTGTATGTATACTTCCCTTTTATTTATTATTTAAATTCATTGTATATTTCATTAAATATCAATTTTTCATGTATCATCAATATGATTATAGTATTATATGTTTTTAATTTTTACATTGGTTGTTTTTATTTAAATGTTTCTCTAATAAAGGGAAATATTTATAAATGTATATTTTATACTCAATATGGATATTTTGACAAGTCACATTATTTTTGAATTAAATAAATGTATAAATAATCATTTGGAGGTATAGTGATGGGTGTGGCCGAGTTATAGATAGCCTCTCGATGGATCAACATTCTTCCTGGGACAAAATAATTGGTGAAAAGCCTCTGTGATTTTTTCCAAAAAACATATGGGTTTCTACCCAGCAACTAAAATTGGCTTGATGATATAATGGTTAATGTTATAAATACATGACATACAAAAATTAATTATTTTATTCATTAATTATTCTTTTATTACATTCAATGATATTTTCACTATGAAAAAACATTTGGATACATTTTCATTATTAATGTATTTATGGCACGTATTTTCATACAATTATTTGAATTTCCGTTATAACTATACCTTATTGATTTTTATTAACTTATTATTGATTCATGTAACCCTTACAGAGAATTTGATATATCCTTTTTTTTGGGTTTCCTTTCCCCATTTTATGAGGTTTTAATCCTTGAATAAATGTCAAAGATGCTATTTATTTTCTTTTGTTAAGTTCTATTTTTAATTAACAATGTAACGAGGGATCCATGTATGTATCTAGTTATTCAATATTAAAATTTTTTTATATCATTGGTGATGTGTTCTCTTGTATCATTTTCATTTTAATAAAATAACGACTTTCTCTGGACTAATGGGGTCTCGGTTGTTATAGTTGTTATCAGAGAGAGTTCAGTAGAAACATTAGTAACTACATGTTAAATAAATATGAGATTTATAATTATTTATTGTCGTGATTTTTTGGCTCAATAATCATGATGATTATAAGATAACGTACTGAATTCCATTATTTAGTGATGGTGCATAATGGAAGGAAATGAATCAATCCCTACAGACAATGTTCGGATTTTTCCATAGAGGAAGTCAACATAATTAGTGTTGGAGAAGATAAGATCATGAAAATATTAAGAAAATTCTCTAAGGGTATTAGGAATAACCATATTGCACCTATGATAGAACTTTTTATATTGTATAAGACCCAATATTTTATTGAGACTACTAATCACGTGGTAGTTGAGTAGTAAATCAATTCCCTTGAAATGATATTTCTATCGTTGCGATGCAATGAAAATGAAAAGGTAGTGCTAGTAGTATATTTTATTAATGTAGATTCAAATAAATGGTGGTATTTGATCTAGAATACTAAGGAGGAAGATAAAATTTAAGACAAAAAATATATAAATCCTAAGGAAACATTATTCGATAAATATTTCCACTATGATAAATGAACTGAAACAAAAGGAAAACTCCATACCTTAAACCAAAGGGAATAAGAGATTGTTTCATTGTATGAGGATACATTTATAGGACAATACATGTATTCAATAGATTATATAAATGATTTAAAATAAAAGATAGATCTTTTCATTTAATTTATTAATCCAATACTTCAAAGGGAATTGGATTCTTAATGATTTTTATCATATGATGAAATAGTATTAATTACAATAAAAATAGAGATAGAATTTTCTAGGTCATATATGTACAAGGTAATTATAGAGAATAAGAGGACCTATTATAACCATGGAAATAGTGAAAAATAAAATAAAAATATGGGAATGACTCAATTCCATCTATGAGAAAATTGTGGAAAGAATCATCTGGTAAATGCTTAAAAGAAATGAGATTTTTTTATAAGTTTAGAGAAAAGGGTCATTGTGAAAATGATTGAAATGGGAAGAAACAAATAAACTATGGACAATTATTCAAATGCAATTAAATGGGAAATTTCTCAAATCAACGTCCCAAGGATCAAGGGAATCTACCATAGGGGAGGCCAAGGGGAGATGACCAAGCTAATATGATCACTACAATAGAAGTAGAAGTACCCAATGATGTGGCGACAAGTAAAATAATCATATATTCAAATTTAAGAACATCTTTATTATATATTTGATCATCACTCAATTTTATATCTAAACACTGTCCAAAAAAATTAGATATTTCCATTTTGATTTAATTAGGGAGTTGTTAGTCAAAACCGCTAAGGGAAGTCTCATTGCAACAAAAAATATGTCGGGAAGTTCCCAATATGGAAAATAAACATTCCTTATTTGTCTAAATTTTCATCATACATAAGTTTGAGTTGTATATAATCTTATATATCGATTTTTAGTCAAAATATTATGTGAAAATTTATTCCAAAAACAAGGAATTTAAAATTTGTGAGGAAGATATAGAATCCCTTATCTTTAGAGAAGAAACATCACCATAAAATTCATATTTAGATCCACATCCATAACTGCTAACGAAATTAATTTTTGGGGAAGAAGAGGAAAAAAATCTAGGGACGAAAAAAGTAATCTTCCAATTGTGGATGTGATTATTTTATAGGAATATAGTGCTGTATTTCCCATGTAAATACATGGACACACCTCAAATGGTGAATTTGTGTTTTCCATTTATTTAATTACATATGAAAGACTAATGACAAAGAATCCTTATAGAAAGTCCACTTTGAAATTGGTAGAGATAAAGAAACAACTACAAAAGTTTATTAATAAGGTTTTTATTCAACCTAGTTTTTCTTCAGGGGAGCCTTTGATCTATTTGTTAAGAAGAATACTTAATCATTGATTTTGTGCATTGAGTAGAGAGAAATCAATGCTATTATAATAATTAAAATGTATTCACTGCCTTTTATGGATGAATTATTTTTTCAACATCATAGAGATAAATATTTTTTGAATATTTACTTTTTTACTAGGTATTGTCAATTAAAAGTAATGAAGGATGATATTCTAAAGACTTATTTTCAGATGAGGCATTCACAATACATGTTTACTGTAATGTCATTTGGATTGACTAATGAACCATCTTTTTTTTGCGGATATAATGAAAAGATTATTCAAGGAAAATCTAAATTATTTTTTTGAAGTATTCATTAATGATATTATTTTGTATTCTAACCAATTTATAGACATGGAAATTACTTGAAAACCATTCTTCATACTCTCATAAGGAAACAGATTTATGGTAAATATTTCAAGAGTGAATTCTAGCGTCATAAAATTTTTATTCTTATGAATATTTTCTTTAAGGATGGAATATCTGTTGATAATGTTATGAAAATAGAAATTCATAAATGTCCTATTCAAATAAAATTATCCAAGCCATATAGTTTCATTAGTTTTTAAATTACTATTAATGTTTCATTCATGATTTTGTCTAATTGGATAACCCATTAACTAAGATCACACTTAAATGGGTTATGTTCATAAAGAAAAATAATGTGAAGAATTGTTTTAAGAATAGAAGAGAAGATTTTTCTATACTCCTATTTTGAATCTACCATCAGAAAATGATGGGTTTGTGATATATAGTGATGTGTCGAAGAAAGGGTCCGGTTGTTTCCTAATAGAAAATGATAAATTTATTTCTTATGAATCAATGAAGTTGAAGACTAGTGAAAAGATTATCCAAATCATGATATTAAGTTATAATTTTTAATACTTTATTTAATGATATGAAGACACTATCTTTATGCTGAAGAATTAGTGATATATATACACAAGGAATATTTAAAATTTTCCAACTTGAAAATATATATTGTTTATTTTAAATTTTCTATTGGTAAAATGTTTGACTAACATATATGTCTTTATCTATAAACTATCAGAAACAAATCTCTCACTAATTATTTTTGGGATAGATAATATAATTCTGTTATAACTATAATAACACAAAAATATAATATATATGTTGGTCAAAAAAATTATCAACATATTCATATAAAAATCTGTCTGTTGGTTATAATATTACCAATATACATTAGCTGTTATAATATTAAATTTAAATAAACATTATATGTCTTTATTTATTGTAAAATATTATATTATATTTATTAATTTATTATATATAATACACATATTTTAATTATCAAACTGATGATTATTTTCATACATGATTAAACATAAAAAAAGATTAATTATATTAATAATGGAATTTAATGAAAAATGAATCAAAATGTTTTATGATACAAAAATGATCATTAAAACACAAAAACCTAGGTTTCAAACCAAGGAGGAAACTATAACTCCCAAGGGTGTGTCGTCTCTTGGCTACAATCATCCAAATCCCACCATTGTATAAGAATAGTTACTCCCACCAAAATATTTCTTCACCCCTAATAAGACCACTTGAGGTTACAAAAAAATTTAGATTCAGTATCATCTAAAGCCTCAAGTAGCTCTTATGTCACACCCTAAAGTTCCAATATCTACACCACACACAACCAATGGATATACCCACACATGAGTAAAAAATATCTACATTAATTGAAACCAAAATATAAATAAATAAAAGTACATGGGAAAGGGATGAAACAGAGAAATCATGTATACCCACTATATTCATAAATCCTATTCATTCTGTTTCCCTAAAATTGTGTGATATTTTAGCAAGGAATGTAGGTTAAACTACAACACATTGAATAAGGGGAATGAAAACAAATTCTAGAGAAGAACTAATGAATGGGTTTCAACTGGATAGTAGTAATTATATGTGAAGACATTGTTACCATAATATATGTGAACTTTGTGTACTATACTTCTCACATTATTTGAATTTTGAATCCAAAACATAAACCATTACTGTTATAAAGATAGAAAATGCAAAAATTATTAGTCAACGTTTTTGATAATGATGAATTTTAAATATAAATAGAAAATATATACAATAAAATATTTTTAATAGTTTATTTTGTATAAATGGAAAATGTTTAATGAAATATGTTATAATCAGTAATATTCAAGGAAATAATATATAAAACTGGAGTGAAGGAAAAACTAAAATGATTAAAATATCACATTAATGAGGTCTCAGTATATTCATGTTCTATTTCTACCAAACACGACCTCAATGAAAGTAATTGTAGTTATGAAAAATACTAATTTACGGTAAATATTCATTTCATGTAAAAAATAAAATTCAAGCAGCAAAAAACCCTATTCACAAAAATACAATGTAAAAACTGAAGTACTATTTGAGAAGATGTGTACTTAGAGTTCATAGTATGATAGGAATGATATATTAACCCCACATGCACCAAAGTCATCCATACTAGAATTTAAACCTATATACTCGAGTAACAAATAAAATGCTAGTGGCACCACTACTGTGTTGTTGTAGATAGAAGATAAAGACAAACTAATATAGTCAACATCAAATCTCCAAACACCAGGTCTTTCAAAAAGTAATGTGGTATAGTTCCCAACATTCCCACTTAAAGAACATTGTGTGGTAAAAATATAGATCAAAAGACCCATTTTAAATTTTTTAAATAACCATGGACCCACACCTGAAGCCTAAAACTTGTAGTTTAATTGTTTTTAATTCGATGACACTTTATGAAAAGAATTTAACACATCAATTATGAAGGAATACATTTACCTTGGATTTTTGTAACCATCAATCTATATTTTTCATCTGAGTTGAGTGAAATTTGAGTAATGCTTCCATAATTATATCAATTTTCAAAGTGAGGAGAGTAAGGATGTTAAGGCATACAAATGCAAGAAAAATAAAACACAAAAGAAAAAAAAACTGTTCATACTATTCATGCCATGATTCTTCGTCAAAGGAAACCATCCATTTCATGAAATTTAAAAGTACTTATTTTCTATTAAAGGCATTCTACTTGGTTTTGGAAATTTGAAGCTCAATTTGTTTGAGGATATGAACAGGTGCATAAATTTCTAAATGATAGACAATGATTAGTAATAACAAAGACACTAAATTTTTATAGCAATAATCACTTATAATAGGTGATTAAATCAGGTGTTGTTACATTTATTACTGATGTTAACACTTATTTATGTTCTTTGATTCTTTAATTCATGTATAAGTCTTTTTTTTCAGAAATAGAAGAAACACCAATTTATTTTAAATTTCACTTCATAACCGATAACAGTAATCATGTTACTTTTCAAAAAACACATATCAATGTTTAAATACATAGATATTTTCAATTTTTCATTAACCAAAATCATGTAAAATTCAATAAAAAATAACCACACCTTCTAAGTATTTTTCATAAATTTAATCACTTATTACTTCCAATTATACGTATAAAATAGTTTAAAATTCAATATGATCATCAAGAAAATAGTGCAAAGCATTTTAAAAAAAATCAAATGTTAAATAATGACATTGAAACAGTGACAATAAATAATTTTCATGTAGTAGTTATTTAACATCTATGAAGTGGTTGATAAACTACACTTTTGAATTTCATGGGTGTGAATTACTTCTCTTTGAAAATAGTGTTTGGTAAAATCTTGTCTTAAAATGTATTCATGTAAAAGTTTAGTATTTAAGATGATTCCTTTGATAGAGATTCATGCCATAGAAATTAATGAATTGTATATTTGGTTTTTTAATAAAAAAGGTAAGTGTTAGACATATTTTTATGTTTATACCATTGGATTCATATTTATAAAGTAATGATTATGTCCTATTAAATTTAGTTTGGACAATTAAAGTGGGTCAATTTGTTTTTCTTAGGATAATAATGTTTTTTATTCCATAAAATACAACTTAAAATGAGAATGATAGTTGAATATCTCATAGTAGGTGGTTATTTTGTTAAATTAACATAATACCCATTATAATAACCCTAAAAATTTATATGCATTTGAACACTGATATGTGTTTAAATACTAGGTTATAGATAGTCAAAGTTTATGTGTGTAATAGTAGTATACATCTGTGTATCAATATGTGTGATACTATGTTAACTACTTGTATTAAATATATGTTTGTGTGTGTATTATATAATAGAATCATTCACTTATCATTCTGTGTATGTGTAATAGAAACTCAAACACCTAAGAATGTTCCAAAATTATAGAAGTGTAGTCTCATGGGTACGTTTAGACGATTATGAGTGTAATAGTAGAATAAATATGTCATGGTAGAGTGTGTATGATGTAATGATATACAAAACTAATTAATCTATTTGTGTGATAGAAATAAAAACACAAAAATCATGTCCAACTTCTATTGAACAGAAGTCCCAAGGATAAATTTATTTACCATAGTCCACACAATACAACACAATACACGTTTTAAATAGAAACTCAAAAGAAAAACATTTAAACATGTATAAAATTTACTAATAAACATGTGTAATTAAAAAAAAAATATATAACATAAATATATTCCTAGTGAAAGAATGGAAAAAACTATAATAATCTATAAAAATACAATAAAGGTTATAAAAAATACCCAAATGAAAAACTGCAATTGTAAAAAAACATCAGTACAAAATAATGTATTTAAAAATCATCATATACATTAAATATATGATTAATTGAAATAAATACGAAAACGTGTAGATGGAATGTTTCAAGAAATAATACTTTTTAAAACACCACTTGTTATAATCCTTATAATTAGACCCTTCAAATTCAATAGTTAATGTTACCTACATATATTTGGATTCTTTTCTCTTTCAAAATAATAATGAGTGATCTTATTCCCAATCTGTTTTTTTTATTTCTTTGAAATCAATATGTGCATTTATATTTTAGTCCAAGACAATGTGGAAGGAAGAAGTTAATTATAATAATGAACCAAAAATTATATTTTACCTTAACCATGAATCCATGTGATTATCCATAAACTCAATATCCAACTAATGATAAATAAAGATGTTCAAAAAATAAATAATATATCAACTTAAACATTAATTTCCAAGATGATCCACACACACCATTTTGAAATTATGATAATATAAAGGTTTAGAAAACCATCAATGTTTTCCATGTCCGGACCTTTTTCTTTAGTGGTAAGTAGGTAAATAATCACCTGAATATATTTGGATTTTATCTATTTCCAAATAGTAATTAATTGGTTACATCATCACTCCACATTTTATAGCATTGAAATCAGGTTGTGTATTTACATTTCAAGCAAAGACAAAGGAATTGAGAGAGGTGAGTGAGAACACTAAAACAAAAATAATTGATTTTTAATAACTTAAAAGTTGAATCCCCCATAAGCTCCAACACTTCACTTAAATCTACAGATGAAGCAAGAGATTTATAAAATTGATATTATATTACCATAAACATGTCACCCCCAGATGATCTACACACCTTGTCTAAACAAAATAATAATGAATGGGTAGAGTAATAATTTATGTAGTTTATTATAACATATTTTGAATGTAAAATCTATATCCAAACCCTATACACCCAACAATGTATAAAATAATCTCACATAAAGGAAAATAATCATTTTTTCCATTAACCTCAAGAAATATTTTATACTAGTTTCATTTAACATAACACACTAAAAATAAGAAATTTTTAAAGAACCCATTTTTGAGAAAATTATTTCCTTACATAAAATATGTACGATACACAAACACAAAATATTCATGAGGAAGAAAGAAATATAGATAGAAATTATGAGTCACCAAAATAGAAAATAGGCTGAGATATACACCAAGGTAGATTATCACTAATATGAGACACACATCTTGATTTCCTTTAATATAGAGAAGAATCTAAAAAAATCCATCCTATAAGGGATAAAAAATGAAATAATGATCTAGTACATGATTGGATTATTCATACCCCCACAATAGACAGAAAAAATAGTCTATCAAAACCTAGGGTGGTAAGACAATAACATTAATGAAATCATTAATTCAACACATAGACTAAAAATATTTCCACAAATGAAATATTTAATTATAAATTTTAAAATAATTTTAATGAAGCTATAAATTTATAACACTATAGTTAAAACTAACCATTATTATAAAAATTAATGTTTTATAAATAAAAAATAAAGTTTACATGTATCATGGACTAATAACATCCATTAGTACACAAAAACCTCAAAAAATTATATTCCACCATTGAAAATCACAATTGAAAATTAGATACATATAATTAGAACACATAATATTAGACCCACCATCAGAAATATGGTTTTCATATTTGTAATTATATACATGTCATAAGTGTAGATAAATTATAGAATCAATTAAACCAAAAAAAATCTATATAAAATAAAATAAAAAAGAACTAATTATGTGGATAAAGATGACAAAAAGTTATAGAATAGAACACTAGGACCATAATAACTTTGAAAATACCATTCATTTAAAATACTATGAAAATTATAAACCATAAAATGAATGAAATAAATGTCATGACCAATAATAGAAAGGATTTGGTCCCCCTAAAATCACAATACATCTAGAAAACCCAAAAAGAATCATCTTTTATGAAAAATTAATAAATTTAATTAGGGAAATATGGTATTATTGTTCAAACTTTTCTCGAGAATTTCTAAGAGATTTTATACTTTGGGATTCGAAAGAAATTATATGAATGTAAAAAATTCCACAAATTCCATTATTTCTTATAAATGATGAAATCTATGTTGTGCAAATCGGTTGAATATGCACTCTTAAAAAAAATTATCTCCCAACTATAATAGTTAATTATTAATTAGAGGTGATTTCTTTATAAAACATCAATAAAACCATTATAATATAGATTAATTTTTACAATCAAATCCCAAAAATCACTTAAATGTAATAATGTAGTTATATTAGGGATGAAATCTATTATGATGGTCATGGATTTTTAACTATGATGGTAAATTTTAATCCCCCATAACATAGATCCATAGGCATCCCAGAAAGGAAAAGAGTACCAAAAGAAGGCCCCTATAGACCAATGTCACCAAAAGAAGGCCCCTGTATATCGATGCTCAAAGAAACTGAACAACTCCTAATCTTAAAAAATGATATCTAAATCAGATAGAATCTTCATGATCAGTTAGAGATATTGAAAAACATCAAAAAAACTCATATCCTCAATCAGATGAAACTATTCTATGATGGTGATCTTTGAACAAAAAATGAAACAATCCTTGAAGCCCGTAATCCCTCATCTCTCTCACAAACAATGAAATTACTACTCACTTCACTTGATTACCTCCTAGAAACATACTCATTCAAGATATAGTACAAATTAAACTAGTGAATTCCTATATACTCTCAATTTCCAATAGTTATTTCCAAATATCTACCTCCATCAATGAAACACAATAAATCTCTCAAACACTATATGTAGTGTCTTCCCATCGAGGAAGGAATCACGGTGAACAAATTCATTCTATGTAGATAACAACTTCTTTAAAAAGGGACATAGAATGAATAAATAGTTGATACTTCATGGTTGTGTCCCGAAACAAAACGTTTAAAGAACCTTGATATCCATGATTCCCCTATGTGTGCGACCCCAAATCATAATTGACAGAGAGTTATGGAGTAACACGATGAGGTTATGGGAGGAGCATGCTGATGTCAAGGGCTGATCGAGGGAGGAGTGTGAGGACTGTTGTGGGCCAGTGATAGACTAGGGAGGAGCATGGTGAGGTCAGGGGAGCACTAGTTTAAAAATTTAATAACTATAATAAATATAATCAATATAATAAATATAATAACATTTTTCTTTATAATAAAAATATTACATTTCATAAAAATATAATAAATTAGACAAATAGAATAACAAATTACATTTAGTTTTTTAAATTAATAATATTTATGTATATAGAAAAATTATTAGTTTTGTAAAATAAAATAAATACAATATCTAATATATATATATATATATATATGAACTTAATATCTGAAAAATGTAACAAATAAATATCATAATGAATTATTTATTATGATTACATAATACAAATATTATAATGATTATCATTTTTTATTTATTATGTTTATTAAATTAAAAAATTATAATTATTTTTTTAAATTAAAAGTATTTAAATGTTTATTAATTGAAAATAATTAGAAAATATAAGCACTATTGATAAATAGATAAAATTGAAAATCAAAATAATTAAATTATATATTTTTAATATAACATTTAAAATTAAATAATGATTTTGGTCATCAAGATAACAATATATATAAAAAATTAGTATCTCTAAATTGTTTATTATTATTAAATGTCGTATTATAACATATTTTATTGATGACAATAGATTAGTTGGTAATAATTACTATTAATAATAAATTTAAGTGTTAGTAAGTAAATATATGTATTTGTATGTTGAAGAAATTGATTTAACTATTTGTAAAATATTTATGGGTGTTAAACGATCAATTCTAATAGATATATATTGGTAGAAACAACTGTTTTTATTTAAAATCAATACTAATAAAGCATAATATTTGTTGAAATTGCTTATTTTTACCAAAAAATATATTATCAATCAACAAATTTCTATTAGTATGTGTCGATTTTTTTAGTGAAATATATTAATAGTTTCAAATACATATTTAAATATAAATAATTAAAAATGAGTCTAATAGGATGGCTCAAGTTACTCAATGTTTATGATTTATCAATAAACTACCCCCATGTAGTGAAAATATGGTAATAAATGCATTTAGTAGGAAAGATCATGGACTTATGACCCAAATGAGTATTTAGAAATTTATTATATTCATTGATTTAGTAAATATGGACATGGGAACTACTATGGAAGGGGAAACATCACCCCTTTTTCTAATTATTTCTAAAAAATATTTATCAGAGAAGATAAGTAGTTCTCAATCTGATAATGAGAATTTTAAAAAGGAAATTAAACTCATTAAAGATGAAATATTAGTAGAATTAATGTATAAGAATGGAATTATGAAATTTGGATAGAGGTTATTTTATCCAATAATACATGAGCTAAAAAAAGAACAATTATATGATTATCATAGCATAAATTTTTCTATACACCTAGGTAATTCCATGTTGTATTGAGATCTGAATGAAATTGTTTGGTGGAATAATATGAAGTGGTAAATTGATGACTATGTATCAAGATGCCATGTATTTCAACAAGTGAAGGATGAAAGACAACATTCTAGAGGACTCATGAAACCTGTAGTTATTTATACATGGATTTGGGATGAAATTGTTGTTGAGTTCATCACTAGAATACCAAAGACCCGTCAAAATAATGATACGACATGGGCTAATTTTTATCCCTTTATATAAATAAGCACATTTGTTTACTATAAGAAAATAATTACCAGTTGAGAACCTAGAAATAATAAATATTAATGATTTTTAAGACATCATGGTAAACTTCTATCGATTGTGTCTAATCAAGATTCCAGTTTTACATCAAAATTCTGGAATAGTCTTTAAAATGATTTAGATATAGAGCATCATTTGAGTACTACTTATCACCATCAAACCGACTAAAAATCTGAAAGGTCTATTCAAAAATAAAAATAAAAACTTGAGATCATTCTCACTTGTCTTTCATGGTATGTGGGATTGGTATTTTCCTTTGGTAAAATCTTCATATAATAATAGTTTCTATTCTAATATTCAAATGGTGTCATATGAAGCATTATCTGGAAAGTGATTTTTTACTACAACATTTTCAGATGGAGTTGATGAGAGGAAACTTATAGGCCCATTTTTTATTGAAGAGAAAATAAAAAAGTTAAGGACTATTCATCATCATATTAAATCACCATAATGTAGGAAAGAGTTTCATGAAGAAAACCAAAAAAAGGATTTGGAATTTTAAGTGGAAGATCATGTCTTTCTAAAAGTATTTCCATGGAAATATTTAATAAGTATTAGTAATAATGCGAAACTAAGTCCTAGGTACATAAAACCATTTGAAATTATATAAATAATTGGAGTTTTATCTTACCGGTTATAAATTACACCATGTATATTCAAAGTTCAGGATGTGTTCCACATATCATTGGCAAATAAGTACATGCCAAATCCAACACATGTACTCACCTATGAAGAAATAGAACATGAACCTCAAACAACTAAGATCCTATTAGGACTCTTGAAACTAGGTAGCATGTTTTTAGAAATCAGACGACATGAAAGGTAACTGTTCTTTAAAGATACAATAAAACAAGAGAAGCAATGTTGGAATCCCCGGATGTTATGGAGAAGAACCACCCTCATCTATATAGGAGGAAATATTAATGAAGCAATTTAGGGTAAAAATATATAGAGGAGGTAAAAATATAACAGCCTAATATTTTATGGTATATATATTCTTAAATAAATTTAATTTATTCAATATTTTATGTTTCGAAAACAAATAATTATATACTATTAAATATTAACTCTACCATTGGAATATTGATGTAACCGTTAAGAATAATAATGTAACCAGAAGAATAATAACATCATATATGACAATTTAAATAAAATTTAGGTATCTCATAAATTTTAATATGATATGTTTATATAATGTAATATTAAAATAAATTTATTTAAAATGATAAATTACGTGTTGGTATTTTTGTGAAACGTAAATGTTTATTTACTATTTTATAATTAATATAATTATTTAAAAAAATATTATTTTCATGAAATAGATAAGAAATTTATTAATTTTTTTCTTATGATTATATCATAATTTTAGGAGAAATCAATTAATTTTCCAAAGTGTCATAAAATTAGTTATAATTTTTAAATCATTATTTTTTTGAATAAATGGTGAATTTAATGAAAATTAAATTTCTTATAATTATAAAATTATTTTTTTAAAAAATATTCCATTTTTTATATCTAAAAATTAAAAATGGGTTGGTTTATTTTTTTGGTATTATTCTAAAATAGTTGAATAATTGTGAATAGTGAAATACAGTAATTTATAGCTGTTAACATTCTATGTAAATAAATGAATACTTGAGTCATTGATGATGTATATATGATTTAAGAACTATTATATTAAACTATACTTAGATATTTATTTTATTTTATCATGGGAATCATCAGTCTGGATAGACATGAGAAAAAATAATAAACAAATGAATTAAATAAGCAAAAACTCCCTTCTCCTCCCACTATAAATACCACCCCACACCACCTATTCTCCTCAAAAAATAAAAAACATTATGATTGTCCAATTTATCCCCAATAATATTTAAAAGTTTTTACTCCATGTCTAAGAGATTCTAGTCTTAGTTAAAGACCAATCCTAAGTGCCTTAAGAAGCTTCACAAGAAGAATAATTCTATAGGTAAAATCATCTGTCATTAACTATTAATTTAATTTAATTTATTTCACATTATTTTTTTATAATATTGTTACATAAAATATCAAAAAATTAATTATAATTTTATAATCCTATAGATAATAAAAAATTTATGTTAATGGAATATCCATCACTTAACCCCTTCTCCTCTCCATTTTATTCTAAAAATGAAAGCATCGTTCGTGATGTGTCGATTTTCCACTATCATAGAAAATGAAATTTCATTTTAAATGAATGCCTTCATGTCTGGTAATAAAACAATTTTTATGGTTAAATAATATTTAATTATACATATAATATTTTATATAATTTTCATTTAATATTATATATACATAATATTAATTAATAAAAAAAGTTCGCGATGATCGAAAACAAAAAAATAATATAAACTGTAATCACTAAAAATAACCTAATAAACCATCTACATGTATAAAAAATTCATATATAAGGGAATTTAATCTTCATTAATTTCATAAATAATAAATATTTTAAATTCTTGATAACTATTCTGATTTTACTTGAACTTTTATACTTGTATACAAGCGAATTCATCATGAAAACCCAAGAAAACGAACACTCCAAAACACAGTTATCAAAAATCCACAAATGAAATTAACAACATTATAATGAATCAAATAAATTTTTAAAATATTATGAATTAAATTATTAGTTAATCTAATTTTATTATCATGGACATTTTGTGAAAGTACAGAACACTTCCAGTCTGAAGGTAAGGGATTCTCTCTGAACCACCATTTTTTCCTTCGTGTTAAGTTTTCTACCCTACTACCCTAGTTTAATTCATAATTAATATTATTTAATAATCTTATATTCTATGGGTATGTTTCAAAAATATTCACCTAGATCAATTCATCTTTCATTTATGGTGAATTCATGTTTTATAAAGTTTCCTTTTTTAAATTCCTTCCAATAATCATGCCAGATTAAAGAGAGATTCTTAATTTATCACCCATTTTCATGTAAAATATATAATCAATTTTAATCGAACCATAATTTTTTTAAAGTAACACCATTTTATCTTAAAAAACTATGTTCATTATTCTCTCATTTTATGAAAAAAATTATGGTTTACCTCTTTAAAATCTCTTTAATATTTTCCCCTAAACCGCACTGAAGTGGCTCATTTCTATAGTTTTTGAAAAACTATTTTTATATGTTTTCACATCAGTTGAAAATAATTTATAATTATATATTCATATTTTAACTTATGAATGTCTTATGATTATTTAAAAACATTCTTTTATGGACACCATTAAGATATTACCTTCTCTTATGCCTTATTCACCACTTCTTCATTGTGTGTGGTGTATGTATATATCCCTTTTTTTATAATCATCATTACTTGAATATTTTATTAAATATCCATTTTGTTTTATCATGGATGTGATTATTTTCAATTACATATATTATTTTTACTTATGGTTTTTTCTTTGAATGTTGTCTTAATAGAAGAAATATTGATAAATCTATATTTTCTATTGAATACAAATATTTGGACAAGTCATATTATTCATGAATTAAATGTATGTATGAATAATGATTTGTACTTATAGTGATGTGTGGGGCCCTGTTAAGGATATCACCTTGATGCATCGATAGGTCTCATGAGCCAATATAGTTGGAGAAAAAATAATTATATTTTCTGATAAGAAGAATCAGAAGGGTTTCTACCCACAAACTTAAAACATCATGATGGTATAATGGTTCTTGTAAAAGATATATGACATCAAAAAATTAATGATTTTTTAGCATTCTGTTATTACGTTCCATGATATTTTAACTATAAAAAAACTATAGTTTCAATTTTATTCTTAGTGTATTAATGGCATGAATTTTTATTTAGTTATTTACCTTACCATAATAAATATTACTTATTGACACTGCCTTGATTATTATTAATTAATGTAACCATTATATAGTTTTTTATCTCACCATTTTTCTCTCATCCCAAGGTTATGATGATAAAATCACTAATTAAATGTCAAGGAGATGGTTTAGTTTCCTTTATTATGTTTTGTGTTTAATTACCAATTTAGTAAGGGAACCATGTATATATTGAGTTATTCAAGACTACTAAAATGGTCGATCATTGGTCATGCTGTCACTTGTATCTATGCCATTTTAAAAAAATAACCACTGATTCTTGACTACTAGGGCAGGGGGTATTACACACCATGGTTCTTGGTTGTCAGAACAACATGTAACATTTTTTGTGGATTATGCATGGATCATTCTATAATTGGGACTATGACACCATGGTATGTCATATTGTTTAGAAGATATAATTTTCACACCAAGATATTCAAAGAGTTAAATTAAAGTTATTTTAGAAAATATTATAGATTAATAATTTGGTTAAGAACAACTCCATGAAAATAAATACAACTCCATGGTCAGGATGAGAAAGAAGAATACCAAAATTTGGTGGTTGAGAAAACACTTTGGATAAGAAAAAAATAGTTGACATTAAGTGTCATTTAAATTTAATAGAAGATATTTAGATCATGTTTGTAGGATGATAACATAGATTTAAATTCATGTTACTGATTAAAACAATTTTTTGGTACACCTAGTTTGATTGTGGAGATTTTTAAGGATGAGAATTAATCCCAACCATTAGATCAAAGGGTTAGAAACATGAATCAATATTCAAATTTCTTGTAGAAATTCTAGAATAGGAGAACAATGAAATTGAATCTCTGAAGTGGGGAAGAAAAATACTGATGCATTTTCTATATTACACGTTGAAGAGGAATAGAGTATTTCAATGACACAGTTGGTTCATTTCATGTGATAAGACTAAAGAGAACAAGAAGGCGATCCATTACAATATTTGTATATAGGAGAAGGTATAATTTAAAAAGACAATAATAGTTTATAATTACATTTATAAAGATAATAAATGATGCATCTTTGATTTTTTTGTCCGAGAGACTCATCCCAAACATAGAGGATTTGATTTCATTTATTATTGAATAATGAGATCATAATAAGATAGATCATAATAAATTATATATCTGGAGAAGAGTATGTAAGGTGTTTTAGAAAGTTGTTATGTCTTGGAAGTGACATTCATTTCTATAAACTATATATGTGACCATTAAGTTCATAACATTACTATTTTCATAACAAAAGTAGTTCACTAATGATATAAGAGGGAGTTACCCTAAGATCAGTATTTTACCTTTAATGAACATTTTTCAAAAAATATAATAAATATTGTTACCACTTGGTACATAAATAAATCACCAATATATTCTATTTGGGTTATATTTTTGTAGTGAAAAAATAAAAAGACCAGTGTCCATTGTATTCTATAAATTTATAAATTTTTATTAATTATTCAATGAGATAAATACCTTGAGATAATTATAGATTAACCATGTTCTTTATAGCATTATAACAAGATCAAAATGGACCAAGGGGCCACTAATAGTATGGATCTTTTTAATCAATGTTAATCACGATTCACCATTTTCTCTTAGGGTGCTGCAGGTAAACATATTCCTAACACTCAAAAAATGTAATATATATCCTAAATTTTTTAAATACTAATAATAATTTATTGAATATAAAATCCTTATTTTATTATGCTAATCATTCTAAAAATGGATTTTTGGGAATATACAATTTAGCTTCAACCTTACAATCTTTTGTAAAATTTAACTCATTAGGATTAATTCAATTTTCAATTATATTTTTTCAATTTTCACCACAATTTTACATATTAATAATTAAATACCTCCTTTTATTTATTATTTCCAACAACACCCCTATCAGAAATCTCTATTCCACTTCTATCTATAATTATATTCAATTAATCTCATTTATTTATTCTGATTCTTTGTGAAAACATTCCTTTATGTAACTTATAAATTTGATTATCAATCCATATCTTCAAATACTAAATGTTTAATATCCATTTTTTGAAGATTAATGATTTATAAGAACTGTAAATTTATACTTACATGGAGATTATTTCATGCTTATTAATTAGTAAATTATATTTGGTACTTGAAACCTCCACCTATTTAAAATTTAATTTTATTATATTTACTTTTATTTTTATATATTTTTTGTTATATAGGTTATTGTTAAATACCTACATGGATGGTTTTACTCCTCCAGAAAAGAAATAATTTCTAACCAAACTAATATTTTTATGGTTTTCTCATTATTGATTTTACTGATTTTTTAAAATAAAACTGTGTGTTTGTTACCATACATTTCTTTATTGGGCTATTTCCCCCAATCAATTTCATAACGAGTCTTGGTTCTATAATAATTTATCAAAGTAATGTAATACTCAATTTCATTGATATTGGGTTCTCTAAACATCATCTATCCCCATCTATAATGTTTTCCTTAATGCATTGATCTGATTTGGAATCACCCCTAACATTTATTCATAGATGGATAATTGATCTACATTGTGCACTACCCTTATATTAGATTTTATCTTTATAAATTAATAAAAACTAACTGGTTTTATCTCATCAAGTATGTCAAATCCAATATAGAATTAATGGTGAAACATATTCTAACCATGATATTTGGCATCATTCATGTTTTGGGGTTTAATCCCTTATAGGGTGTCTAAACCTGAAAATATATTCCATTTTGTGGAAATATTGTTAATAATTATTTGGATATCTTACATATATCATATAATGATTCATAATAATCATATAGTATAGGAACTATATACACCTTGGGAGAGTGACTAAATCAGAGTATATACCAATTTAATTTTTTTATTGGTCTCTTTTTTTACAAACATATCTTGTTCTAATGTTAGTAGAAACAAATTCAACCTCCCCTTATTATCTCAGGTCAATCACACCAAATAAAAATGAAACAAAATACAACATGTACAAGAGGTGGTGATTTTACTTGGTTCATCAACACTAGGCTACATCAAAAAAATTCAAACGACATTATTTCAATGTACCTAAAATAAAAAACAAATCACTATTTTTCTACATAAATGGTTTAAAAAATGAGCACTATTAATCTAGTATGACTCCCTCTCCTCATCCTCTGTACAATATTTATATGAATGTTTGGACAGTTTATTAATAATATGGTATTCTTCAACAGTTTAGGGAAATATTTGATTATATCTATTCAAAATGAGACTCTTTTTTCATCATTGTTTCAAGATAGATGATTATTTGTTTGTCGAATTACTTCACTAACCTTATAATATGAAAGATAAGGTCAAAAAATCATTATGAGGTTTAAATATTTTTCTTATATAATATCATAAAAACTAGTTTATATTCTTCTAAATAAAGATAATTCTATAACTTGAATTATATGTTTTCATTCTTACTTTATTTAATTGAATTTCTGTAGTGTATCCTTAATGTTATTTACCTATAATACTCTCCCAGAATTGAATTGGTTGGAAAAATTATATTTTTCTCAGGATCACCATTATATTACATTGAATTATATTTTCCAATATTATTATGATCACACATACTTATTATTATAAATTAAAATTTTAATTATGTTTATAATTTTTATCTTGAACTACTAAGAGTGGAATTATAGTCTTCTTATTAACAACCCATAACCCAAGCGTGGATATAAATTACCCATCTTAAAAATCTCCATGATTACTTTTATAAGGACCCAGCCTTAAATATTAAATAATCATTATTTTTATGTCAAGAATACATTATCCTACAATTTATGATCTTCTCATGTTTATGGTTTTATATAATTAGGTCATAAACGATACCAAAAAAACGATATAACATAAAGTGGGCACATCAGATTTGTATCTATTTTCATTTATATATAACTTATAAAACAAAACATGATATCATTTTATAAAAAATAGTTGTGACTTTCAACATGACCTCATAATTTCCCTTATCCAACATGAAAACCGATGATTTTATTTTTAAAATTGTGTGTAATTGAAAAAATATTAGTAAGTTAAATTAAAATAATAAAACCATTAGTCCAATGAAAAACATTAAAACTATGAATTTTTTTTCTTAAATATAAGAAATTTTACCTAGAAAGGTAAATATAATTATTTTAGAACTATAATTATATTTCTTTCTGAAGAAAGATTATTTCAATGAAAAAATAGAATGAATTGAAAAATAATGTAGGATCATTAGGATATCATCTCATTGGACTCTTACATAACCCTTATAAGTTAGAATAAAAATATGTATTTCTTCTTATATAATTATCTAGGTAAAATAATCATTGCCCAATGAAATGGAGAAATATTTAGTCTCACTAATCACATAATATATAATGGGATCACATGGTGATATCAAGGTACACCGATCATCAAAAATTTAAAAGGAAAAAATAATAAAGAAAACATTTAATTTATCTAACCTTTCAACATAAATCCTTTTAAAAACATTTTTAACCTATATGAAAAACCTTTTTTTATATAAAATACCATTTTCCATTAAAAATAATTTTCAATACCAAAATACATAGAAAATTGGATAGTGGTTTTAAATTTATGATTACATGAAATATTAGAGAGGAATATATAAATAAAATAATATTCACCATATTAGGAAAAGTTGTCTTCACCCAATCTGTTAAAAGTAGTACATAACTTTTGTCTTTTCGTAAAAGTATATGAATAAAAAACATATAAATATTTATTTTTATGTACATTAAAATAAATTAAAAAGATACATAAAATGTTATTTATAAATCATTTATGTCTATAAAAAACATTCATAAAATCATTTTAAAACCATGTACATGGATGAGAAATAGTTTTATGAAAAACATAAGTGATATTTTTTTAAAATAAAAATCATTTATCTCATTGGAAATATTTGAATCATATTCCCAATGAAAGAATAAAATTTAAAAAACAGTAAATACCATGATAATAGATGAATGCATGATATACAATGTCTAGTGGTCACCATATACACCTTATAAAACAATATAGGTTCATAACATCAAAATATTCGCCAACAAAAGTAAATTGAGATGAAGTCTCATACATTGAGTCTGAATCATAACGTACAATATTTATCATTATAAATAATAAACATATCATAACTATTTATAAGACTAAGAATCTTTTTCAATTTTATTATTTATTTTATTTAACTTATTCCCATGTTATATATGATTACTTAATAAATTAACTTTATGTCATATTTTATGGTGATATTTGGATTGTGTGTCAAAAATGAATTTGGTAGGTTGACCAGGGTCAAAGTGGTCAATATTTAAAAATATATCAAATAATAATCATTATATATTTATAATATTTATGCATAAATTATTATTTTTTACCAATAATGTAATATGGTTTTGAGAAATGAATTATGTTATGATCATCGAGACTGTAGTCCATACGTATGCATTAGTAATGTTTCCTTTTTTCAACAATCCTGATGAATCATAGATAAGTAATATTTTATCTCTAAATAATTATCATAATATAATATATAAATCAATAGTTTTTTAATATAATTATATGTATGATCTATTTTATTTGGTGATTAAAGGTGAGTTAGATGTCTTTTTGAAGGTGGTAGTCCACATATACATGAATGCCATTATCATTTTTTGTTAGTGAAAAAAGATAGAAAGAATATGAAATATTATCTTTTTATAATGATAAATATGTCATTAATATAATAATCATTTCTTATATATATCATAAATTCATTTAATTAATTCATATTACATTAAATGTCATGTGCTTGGGAAAAATTAATAACATCACTTCACGAGGTGGTAGTCCGCCGTACAAGCAATTAATATTATCATATCCCTTGGAGAATGGAAAGTAAAAAATAAATATATGATATAATGACTCCACAGGTATAATTATATTATTAATATTATATGTACATATATATATATATATATATATATAATTAATATAGAATATAGTAGTCAACTATGAGAGGTGTTGATGGAAAATGCGTCACATTGGTTTGTGAGGTGGTAGTACACCTTACACACAAATGAAATAATCATTTCCTATTTGAGATAAGAAGATATGGATATTGTTCATTACAATAACATAAAAATATAAAAATATATTGTATAAATTCTTGTTATTATATAATCATAAATCATGATTATTTTTAGGATATGGATGAACTAATAAATAAAAAATGTATAGTTATAAATTTTACCTCTTATTAAACCAACTCTTTAAGATTACACAAAAAGTGTTACTAGAAAGGATTTATGACCAAACCAAGAATTATAGTATAAGGGGATGGAAGTTTGGAATTCATTTTTGAAGGTATTTTTTTTTGAAACAAAATGGTTTTATTTTCTGAATAAGTGAATATATTGGGAGGCCTTTTATAATTTAGGTGAGTGGTACACTTTTAATTTCTAAAAAGAAACCGATATACCCAAATTTTTATCATTTTGAGAGGGTATAAAATATATTATTCTAGAGAATTAATAATTATAAGGTATAAATATTTACATACCGTAGATTTTAGATAAGGTTTTCGTCCATTTTAACTCTTATCCTTTTAGTATAACCCCTGAAAAATCAATTTTTACCTTAACCGTGGTAATTAAGTTTTACAATTTTAACTATTCATTATGGTAAAACATTATGTCAAAAATATTAGAAAATATAAATTATTCTGATTCAAAATATGAAATCCATTTTACCATATTAAATTCATATAAGTGGTAAGATTAAACATAAAATAAAACCCATATACATGACCTAATTTATGGTTTTCACGATATATACTTTTCAAGAAAATAAGGATTTTATATTAAAAATAGAATTAAAAATTATTATAGTAGGAATATAAAATAATTTTTATTGATATATAATCTATAAATTTATTATAAAACATTCCTCATTAGGTATTATTTTAATTAACTAAAATGGAGAAACATTATTCATTTGGAAATAATTTCTGGAAAAAATAATATTTTAAGACCTTAAAGAAACTTATTCTAAAATAGAATAAAAAGATTGATTAAAGATTAATGTATATTAAATAAAATTTAATAAAATTTATATTACTTTAAATCATATTCAAAACCAAATGGTACTTTTAAATTAATTAATTTATTTAAAATAAATGGCAGTTTTAAAAAAATTAGTATTTTCACTATTTATTGAAAAATCAATACTTTCAATAAATCAAAACATTTAACAGCAAATATATTTCTCCATTATGATATATGAAAGTGATATAGGATTTTTAATATTAAAATTTTATATTATAGATATTACTCTTATAAATAAAACATTATAATAAAAGTATTTAATTAAACTATTTCTTTTTTGAATTAAAAAAACTGACTATATTTTTATAAATAATTTAACAAATATAATAAACATCAAAGTGATCTATTATATTTTTAATTGAGTTATCTCATTCTTCCCAACTTTTATAAACTTTTTCCTCATAATTTTATTTAGTTATTAAATAATTTTGGATATCCTTCTCTTATTGCATTTTCAGACTCACATGTAGACTCTTCAACCATATGGTATTTACATAAAACCATAACCTAAGGAATCACCTTATTCCAAAAAACATGATCTATATGGTCAAGAATATGAACTGTATATTCCTTATAATAAATATTATCTTCCAACGAAACTACTTCAGGGCTCAAAACATGAGATGAATCTGGTACATGTTTCCTTAATATTGAAACATGAAATATAATTTGTACCTAAGATAAATTCTTATGAAAACAACTTGGTAGGAAACTTGTCTAACAATACATAGGATTTCATATGGTCCAATAAAGCAAAAACATAGATTTCCCAACGTCAAAAGAAAGATCATTCTTTTAGTTATCTGCATAACTTTTCTTTCATATTAGATTTATCCTTATAAATTACTGAATTAACTACACATGATTATCCATGTCCCCAAATAACTCTCGTCCCATAAACATCATTTATTAGGCTTCTCCAAAAAAATATGGTTTTTAACACCTCTTTCTATATAATTTCTCAAATGATTCAATTTTTATACTTCAATGAAAATAATTATTATATGAAAACTCAAAAAATGAAATGTGTTGATCCCAACATACCTTATAATCCATTGAATTAGAAAGAAGAATCTATTTCATGGTATCAATTTCCCACTCAATAATGAAATTCAGTTTTATGATGAAAATATACACAGAAATTTAATTCATTACACTAAAATTTCATAAGTCCTTTCAAAAAATTAAATGTGAACCAATGATCATTGTATGATACAGTTGAGAGAGAAACTCCGCTTAACACGACTATCTACTTTAAATAACTTCGTGAGAGGTGATATAAATACATTGTTTATTTAATAGTAAAGTAATTTGAATGTTTTGTAAATTGATAAAAAATAACCCAAATCACATTATTCTCGCATTGAGTCTTTAGTAATCCCACAACAAAGTAAATTGATATATTTTCCCATTTTCACTCTAGCACTAGAAAAGGTTGACATAATTATTTATCTAACCATCATTCTATATTATCTTACTAACAATTCAAAAACATCATGGTAATTTATGTAATATATCTTCTCATACCACCACACTAGTAGTATTCTATAAGGTCTCTATAAATATTAGTGCTCCCCGGATTAATTGAAAATAATGAATTATGTGCTTCCATCAACAATTCTTTCTTCAAATAAGAATCACAAGGCATGAGTAATTTTTTTCCAAATCATAAAATACATTATTCATGAATATTAAAATATATAAGGATATCTTTATTGAAGGATTATAAATTTTCATACAAATATTTATCACCCCTTTGATATTTCTTAATTATTTCTAAAAAAATAAATTTCACTGAAACATTAAATAAAAAAGAGGATGTCCCTGCATCTATAACATCAAGGGAAAAATTTATCAAATCATTAACTAAAGGGTTATATTATAATGATAACATGGTTAATGTATCATTATTTTTATGACTGAAATAATCATCCACTTTTTTGGATTTTCTAGGATAGTAATGAATGGTGAAATCATAATAAATAATCAATCCCATTCATATTCTCTGTATCCTATTCAAATATTTTTAATGAAATATATACTTAAAACATTTTTAATCAATAAATATTTCATAATTTTATCCATAAAAAGTCAGTCAAAGAATTTTTAAAACAAAAAAACAACATTTAATTCCAGATCATGTGTAGGGTAATTTAACTCATAGGGTTTTAACTAACATTGAATATAAGAAATTACCTAATCCTTATGAATTAGTAAAAAAACCATGTAATTTCAAAAAAAATCATTTTAGATGAAACATATACCATTTTTTAATTACAGGTACCATATATGATCATTCACCAATATTCATTTTATTTCGGTTAAGTATTCATTACATTATTTTGTCTAGGAAAATTTAACTCATTTTCGAGTTATCTTAGTTAGTGGGCAAGGAAACTGAGAAATGTTTTCAACAAAATACTTTTAGTAACTCTCTCATAGAAGATAAATAAAATTCTCTATGATTTTTTTGTGACTTCTCCATTCATCAATAACATTTTTTATCTAGATCAACACATATACCATCATTATAAAAAATATTTCTATGGAAAAGATTTTTTTGCAACAAAAATTTATACTTACATTATTTATCATATAGTTTATTTTATTTTATGTTTTGAAAAACAATATTTATATGTCTTTCTTGTACCTCTAGAATTTTAGAAAATAAAAAAATAGAATTAATAATTACAATAACAAACATGTCCATGAACTCCCAAAAACTCTATTCATAATGTCCATAAACAGTACATGGGAGTTATAATACCCAAAGTGTGTAAATAAAAAATCATAGTGACCATATCGAGTCCAAAATAATGTCTTAGTAATTTCACCCTTCTGAAAATTCAACTAATTGTACCAAGACTAAAGTTCATCCATTATAAAATATTGTGCTCGATATATCTGATCAAACAAACCATCTATATAAGGAAACTGATACTTGTTCTTATCAGTGATGTGATATCCTACCGTTTCCATGAATGTTCCTCTTTGATTTTTGTCATTAAATTTCTTTTATTAGGTCTTCCTTTTTCATTAAGCCTTTGTGGACGAGTCTTGTTCAGAGATAATGATTTTTTTGGGGGAAATGACCTAAATCTTGGGGATGTATGTTTATTTGAGTTGATGGAGTATAGAATATTGAATTAAATGGGTTTATGAGAGATTTTCCTTATTTTCGAAGATGTTAGAGGTGGTTAAATCCTTATGTATGAAATGGTACTGAAAACATTCTTTTGGGTGATTACACGTTGTTTAAATGTTATGCGACATGTAATGTCCACCATATACAAGTCTCGAACCAGTACAAGGCATGAAGCAATTACATGTTGTGTAAAATTTTCTTTTTCTTGTCAAAATTATGTCAGATAAATATTAACCCATGGTAATGTGTTTATTGGTGTATCCATTTAAAAATAATTACACAACGTGATAAATACTTACACAACATGTAATATCATGATAAATAGTTTTAAATAGCACTATGCAGAATATTTCTCTAATTACATTAGTGAAATATTATTTTCATGACCTAGAAAGGATCTCCTGGTGATTGTTGAGTTCTATCTTCCTTTACAGATGTTCTATTTTCATGATTTATCCCTCGTAGGGCTTTTGATTTTTTTCCCTTCCTATTCCACTGTTTTATAACTAGGCTATGGAATTATTACACCACATTTGGGTTTGACATTAATCATGGTCTATTTTGATATAGGTTTCATCATGAAATCATATAAACCTTAGTTTCCATTGGAATTACCCATTTTTGGTGTTTCATTTATCACTAGTTTTATTTATGGTGTCTAAACCATAAACATATGGTCTGTTTAATTGAAAAGTATATGAAATAATGAAATTATGAAAACATCACGTGCACCTAAATTAATAAAATAAAGAATTGGATTTATTATTTGTAATCACTTTGGATTAAAATTTTTATTAACTGGATTATGGATATTGTTCATGTGAGAAAACCCTAGATTATAAATAAATAGATAGTTTTATTCGATTTTGTTTAGCATGACATGAGTTTTGGGTGATTGCTTGATATAGATTCACCTTGACTTGGCTCAATTATTGAAATGACTAGCATGATATTTTTATGACAAAATGATAAATAAAATTTGTAAAATAAAATATAAATGTTAATTTTCATAATTACCCATTGAGCCTTATGATGTTATATTGTGATAAACTTTCTTTTATGTGTAGTGATTCAAGTTGTAAGGGTTATATAGATGGATATACCAAGAGATTCATGTTGTAATTATTATATAGTTGGATATTCATTGTTATTCCTTTTTTAATACATAGAGAGAGGGTTATGGCTAGTGATTCATGATTTAATTATTATATAGATGGATATTCCATGTGAAACCTAATTAAATGATTATATTACAGGCATTTTAATAATACATGTTGAAATGCTTATATACCAGGAATGACCCTGATTAATTGTTGAAATTATTATATTGCAGTAATTACCCATATTTATGTGATTTATACTATGGATATACGCTTATAGTTGGAATGGTTATAATAAATTCTCAGAGACATTTCATTATGGTGTTGAAGTAGGTTATGTTTTTCCATGGTTATTTTTTTGGGTTGGAATGGTCATGAGAAACGCTTAAAGGTATTCTAGAATGGTGATGAAGTAGGTTGATGTCATATTATATAATTTTATAATTAATTAATTCATATATTTATTTCATTATTGTGTGGACTTATTATCAGACTTTTTATTTTTATACATAGTGGTGTAGACCATCTAAGTTATACTCATACATTTTACAAGTCATCGTCTGGTATTTAATTAGGTTACATGGATGCAAGATATGACTAGGGTAAGATACATTTTTATTGATTTTTTATAATGGGATGGGATAGAGTTTGGAGATGAGACTAAAACGGTGATTGGGACTGGGGACTTTTGGGTCTTTATTTGAGTCTTCTAGTCAACTATTTTTATTACTTATAGTTAGATTTTTTAAAATTTCATAAATCCATTAAGGTATTCTTTGATTTTTTATTGGATTATTCAATTAGATTTCTTTTTTTGGTTTTTTCTATAAATTGTATTTCTTCCATTATTTCTGATACAATTATATTTGTTGTTATATGATTATTCCACTATGTTATAACTATGTAACCAGTAGTTATAGTCTCCCAACTATAGTTATCATACCCATACTTCTAGTCGATATCCTCTTGCATATTATGAGGAGTGATTGAGGTCCCATAACCAACGCATTTCAGCCATGTGAGAGAGTTTCATATCAGGGGATGTTATATAGTGGTATGTTGGCACACCATTCTTCTTTTCTATTTCATTACCATTTTATAATGTTAGAATGATTTTTTTGGACATGATAATGAGTTGTGTATGGGATTTGCTAAACTATATATGTGGGGAAATCTGATTTTCCATAGATGGATTCCTTTTTATACTATTTTCTTACTACAGTTGATGTTATTTCACCTAGGCTGATTGACATGTTGGGTGAGGTTATTCTTTTTTATGTTATTAGTTATTGATATTTCTACTCATGGACCGGTATGGCGTAAGATGAGTATTCATGCATCATTATCAAAACATAGCGATATATAATGTCATTAATTGTTTTGGATAGGGAAATATCTATTTTATTCATTATAAACCAACCTATATGAACTGTGATATGAGAAAACAGTTATATCATATAAATACAATAAAATAATTTTTTATTATAAAACATTTGTAAGATGTGATTAGAGAGACTAGGAGAATTGGTTCCCTTTTTTTCACCTTTTGAGGTTAACCTTATTTTTATATCTAGTGTTGTAAAGAGTGTATTTGTATTTTTGAAAAATTTCCTCTTATTCATCTTTGAATTGAGAATTAGGAGTGTGGAAACTAACAAACACCTAATGCAACTGAACTGGAGATTCATGTAGCTCCTAAGGATTAGATGAATGATTAACTTCATGACATCTTCCTGATGGTCATGCGATCCATGGAAGGAGAGATTGTTTAAATCATGCATTTTATGTCTGAGTTGAGGGTATATTTATAGTTACAGAATCTACCTGTGTTCACTAGCGAAGGATACACCCATGAAGCAATGTTCTAGATTGAGTCATTCGAAAAAATATTTAATCATCATAAATCACCCACAAATTGTTGGGTGAAGATTATTGAAAATATTATTTATGGACCTACTCAGAATTGACGGGATATTATAGAGAAATCATGGTAGTTGGATGATCTATATTGGAAGGAATTTGAGAGAATATTCTTGGTCCATTTATATCTTGAGATGTTGATGGATGAGATGTATACTGAGTTAAAGAACCTAACATAGGAGGGCATGTTAGTGTTGGAATAAACTTAACATTTCACACCCATGCAGTGCTTTGCACCATATTTGGGAACTGATGAGATCTCCAGGGAAAGATGTTTTCTGTATTGGCTTCACCATGAGGTTATATCCACAGTGAACATGTTCTATATGATTAGTTTTGTAAAAGTGATGAATCATAAACTAATAATGAAAGGGAGTATGAGAGATGCCTTGAGTAGTGGTCAATCTATCATCTTATGGAAATCTGATAAATCTTCATCTAGTGAAAGGAAGCATTGTTCTGAATGTTTTAACTAAGGAAATAGATCATAGAATAGCTAGGGTAGTGGGAAGCCACCCTAAGATTGTTTTCTGATTCATTTATATCAGTGTGTAAATATGGGATATAGAATGCCTTTGTATCCATACCTCACTTTAGAGTGTGGTGAATCTTTAAGGATGTGACACCTATAATGCTCTTGCAGGATAATTTAGCAGAAGAGAAGTAGAAAGGGTTCATAAATGGTATCATAGTCTTGTAAGGACTCTGAAACTTCTCGGTAAGAAGTTAGATGGAGTTCCAAATTATGTTATTGTTGAGGGGGGACATGAGACCCTAGATTAGGGGATGTAGTTCTAGGTAGAGGGAATATCTTTGGGAATGGAAGCTGTATCCCAGGGAAGATGGTCTGGTCAGCTACACATTATGCATGCTACTTTTCTAATCATAGATTCATGACCTTATACTTACAAACGTTTTATTGTGGTAACATATACCATTTCTTGGGTTTTTTTAATATGGGAGCATCAAATTCCTTTTTATATATTATTTTTTAAATGGTTTGTGCTTTTATATGGAATTATTTAATGGTGTTTTGACCATTGCTACATTGTTGTAAGTATGGTCATAGAATACCAAACATTTCAAGGTGCTTTCTCAAACTATTTGTGATTATCATTTATTTTGGGAACCATTTGTGCTAGAAATGATAACCTTAAATTTGATTCATAATATAGATTGAATAATTGTACAAGGCATATATCAACAATTATGGAAGGTGATTTATCTTTATATCTTCATAATAGGTATCTATTCTCCCCATGGTGGGTGGTATTATCTATCTGGTATTTCATGAACAATTCAGTTTTGAGTTGAATTCCTCAAAGACAAAATAGTTGGTCTTTATTTAGATGATGGTGGAATATTTTAGGATTATTTTCCTTTAATGGTAGAGCATTTTTTAGATTCCATTATTGATGAGTTCTCTTTATTAACAATTTAATGAGAGATCGAGTTCATGATCATGTTTATGTAAGGAGCTAATCTAGTTTCTATCCAACCATATAGAATGACACTAGAATATCTTCTGGTGTTGGAAGTTATGTTTTAATATATTTAAGCTTATTGTTTAATAAGACCTAGTTCATTTACTGGGGGTTATCAAGTTATCTTCCCCAAGAAGGTTGATGGGAATTTAAACATACATTTGGAATATCGAATACTGATCTAAATGATGGTCATGAACTGATAACCTCTTTTGTGTATCAACGATCTATTTGATTAGCTGAGTGGTGCTATGATCTTCTCCATGATCAACCTGAGATGTTGATACCACCAACTGAGGGTGAGAACATCTTATAAAACTTAGATTTATTTTAGCATAAGTTTTAGCTTCTATGAGTTCATAGTGGTGCTTTTTTGTTTACACAAATCCTATGTGGTGTTCATGGACTAAATGAATAACAACTTTCACCCTTTCTTGGATTGAGTTGTGGTGGTTTTTCATAATGATATCTTGGAGTACTTTTAGTCAAAATATGACCATTCCAAACATATTTACATTATCTTGAGTATATTGAGAGGGAATTGGATTTATTCCATGATAACTAAATGTAATTCATGGATTGATAAAGTGAATCTCTTAGGATAAGTAATCTCAAATGTAGAAGTGTTTTTGGAACTAGAAAAAGTTTTAGTTGTGGTATATTGGGAGAAGCATAAGAATGTATTTTCAATTCAATGATTTTTGGGTTTAAAAGGTTATCATCAGCGACTTATCTAGGAATTATACCGTATGTATGAACCGATGTTGGGGATGAAAAAAACGGAGAGAATTGTGTTTGCTGTGATTCTTGGGAGAGAAATTTTTAGGAACTGAAAGGATGTATGACATAAGAACCTATCCTAACATTACTTGTTCTAGGTAAAGCATATACTATGTACCGTGGAACATCTAGTGTCGGACTCAAAGAGGTTTT
The DNA here is from genome assembly GCA_963277665.1 of Viscum album. NCBI lineage: Eukaryota > Viridiplantae > Streptophyta > Magnoliopsida > Santalales > Viscaceae > Viscum > Viscum album. Next base: position 2,017,243,303 of record OY728157.1, read on the forward strand.
GATACATATAGATTGAATGGTTTCATAAGGCTCTATATATAACAGACCACATGAGGGAAATTACCCTTAACATGATTTAGAGTTAGAAGAAATAGTACATTCACTAAGAGGTTGGAGGCATTATCTCATGTGTGATAGGTTTTTGGTATACATAAACAACAAAAGCCTCAGGTGAATCGATTCTCAGTGGGACTAGATATTTTATATGTAGTGTTTTATTTATTATCTACAGTCTTTTATCTTCATGTTGGATTATAAAACAATTAGGGGAAACTTAATTTCTTTTATATTGATCCAGAAGACACAGAAATAGGTAGGTTTGTAGTATTGTGACGAGTGGTGAATGATGGAACACTTTGGATACATGCATCTAGATATTAAATAATCTTAAGAAAGAATATCTCAACCTTTGAAATTTGTTATACTATTTATTTTAAACTAGATCAAGACCATTATTTTTTTACACAAAGGGATTAGTTATAAGAGATATATTTTATGGTGTAGAGATACCACTGGGATGTTCTCTTCACAGCATAAATTATCTTTTTGTCTGTGTTCAAGTAAGTGTTCTTATGGGATAGAATGAGAAGCTGATGGGAGAGTTACATGATTCTATATGGGTGGTAAATTATGGTTATACAACGATGTATCAAAATATATATACACATTTCTAGTGGTATGTAATGAATAAATATGTAGTGAGCATTGTGGATAGATATTTAAACTTTCAGTAGGTGAAAGCTAAGCATTAGAGGCCGGTAAGGATTTTTCACCCTTTTCCCATTCTTGAGTGGAAATGAGATGATGTATCTATGGAATTTTCGATATGGTTACCTAGGAAAACCCTTAAGAATGATACTATATGTATGATTATATATCAATTGAAAAAGGTATCCCACTTCATTCTAATCTGGGAGACCTTCACACTGGATGATATGGATAGTTTTTACATGCGTGACATAGTTCTAATACACGGTGTTCTGAGAAGTATCATTGTAGAGAGATATCCTTACTTCACAACACAATTCTAGTAGGGTATTCATAAGGATTTTTGATCATTGGTTCATTAAGTACAGTCTATCATCCTCATAATGATGAAAAATATGATCAGACTATTCCGGTTTTGGATGATATGTTATGTTCTTGTGTTTGAGATTTATATGGTTCATGGGAGAATCAAATGAATTACTATAGTTTTCATATAATAAAAATTTACATGCATAAATAAATCTGCCACTTTTTGATTATTTTGACATTAGGGCATTTCATTCACAAATTTTTTGTTTCGAGGAAGGTGAGTCAAAATATTTTTGGAATAGTCTTGTGTAGGATATATAAGGGAAATCTCTATTGATCCTGAAGTGGTTAGTTACCCTAAAAATAAGGCAGAAGTATGATGCTAACCATAAATTATTAACTCTAGAGTTTGATTTTGGTCATCATGTTATTTTTATGTTTCCATGGTTGGGGAAGAACCATATTAATAAATAGGGAATGATAGATCCTAGGTTTTTATGTCCTTTTCAGTTAGTGGGTAGGGTAGCTCTACTGGTGTATGAGTTCTCCCTTCCAAAATTCTATAGTACTATGCATGCTGTGTTTCACATGTCACATCTTCAAAGATATTATGCAAAAAATTCTCATGTGAATGACATCAATGTAATAAATCATTATGCTAATGAATTATTTAAGGAGAATCTAATATTGATTATTGACTATAGTGAGAAGTATCTCTAGGATAGGGATATTCCTTTAGTTTCTATATAGTAAAAACATGAGCATGTTCATGAGGAGATCTACAATGGGTTTTAATTTAATTTGAAGGACTTGGATGTCTTTTGGATCCTCATATATGAAATTAGGATGAAAAATATTTGGTGGGTGGTTATAAATCATGTACAGGTTATAAGACATATACCTTTCGCAAGATATATGTCGTTAACGTGTATCGAGAATGAAATTATAAAACGTCATATATACCATTCATGTTGTTTAGAAATAATGGGCGATAAATATTAACCCAAGGTGATGGGTATTTCGATGTATCCCTATAAAAAGAAATACACAATATGGAGAATAGTTTACACCATGTAATATCACAAATAACAGTTTTAAATAGTTCATTGAAATATATTCTCATAATTCATCTCATTCCCTCAACACAGTTTCCTACTATCAATTGAAGATGGTTCTTCATGTGATTTTGGAGTTCCATCCTCCTTTATAGACTTTTTGTTCTTGTGATTGATCCCTAGTATGTATTTATATTTTGTTTTCCCTTCATATTTTGTTGGTATCCATTAGGGTGGTGGAATCTTTGGACCACATTTGTGTTTGAAATTAATATTGATATGTTTTGATTTGGGTTTCATCTATTGATATTATAATCCCTCATCTCCATTGGATTTACCCATTGTTGGTGTTAATTTGACTACCATTTTATTATAGGGGGTCTAAAAATTAACCATATGTCCTGTTTAATTGTGATGTTTGTGAAATATTCCAACTGTGTCAAGATAACACGAACCACAATTAATAACATGATGAATTATATTTATTACTTAGAATCCATTTTGATCCAAAATTTTAATACTAGGATTATGGTTATTGTTTGGGTGAGTGAACACTTGATTATAAATGAATTATCAATTCTCTTAAAGTTTGTTTACAATGACATGAAGTTCTTGTGATTGCTTGATAAAGATTTAAATCGGCTTGGAATAATGATTGAAATGACTATAATGTTATTTATTTATGAACAAATGATAAATAAAAGGGGTAAATTAATGATAAATGGTAATTTTCATAATTTAAAATTGAGCTTTATCATTTGATATTGTGACATCCATACTACTATGACTAACAATTAATGTTTTAATTCTTATATTGAAGACAATGCCTAGTTATTCATGCTGTAATGTTTTTATAGCAGGCTAGGTCTCCTAATTCATGTCTTAATGATTAAATTGTGGGATATTACTGTTCATTAATATATAACTTCTTATATTGTGGGATATGACAAGTGACACATGATGAAATAATTATATACCAGTTTTGTCCTGGATACATGCCTAAATTCATATATATTAGGCTCATACCTGATTGATTTTTTAACTGTTTATATAGTCGGATTATCATAGATATTTATGATTTATACCATGTATATATGGTTATGGTTAGAATGGTTGAGAGTTATGCTTAGAAACATTCTAGTGTGGCACTAAAGTAGGTTATGTATTACCATGATTATATGGTTATAGTTTCCATGGTCATGAGACACGCTCAACAATATTATGGCATAATTACAAATAAGATTGATTTGTTATTAATTGGTTTGATTAATTAATTAATACACCTATTTATTACATTATTGTATGCACTTATTATTAGAATTATTATGTTTATACATGGTGGTTTCAACCTACTAAGTTATACTGACACCCTATTAAGGAGTCAATTTAGTACTTGAGAAGATTACATGGATACAAGATTTTACAAGGGTAAGGGATTTTTTTGTGGATTTTTACTTGCTGGATGAGATGGATTTTGTAGATGGGACCAACATGGGGATTAGGAAATTATTTTTTTATTTTTTATTTTAGTTTGAAAGTGTTTTATTTTGGTTACTTCTAGTAAGAAATTTAGTTACATTTCTTCCATCCATTACATTATTCCTTTATTATTCATTATATTTTTCTGTTGGATTTTTTGTGTCATTAATGTATTGTATTATTTTCATTATTTTTGTTACACTAATATCAATTTTAAAATGATTATTCTTCTATGTTTTAACTATGATAACAGGGGGTATAGTATCCCCACTATAATTATCATACCACTATATAAGTAGGTAACCTTTGGTGTATTGGGAGGAACACATGAGATCCCATTCCCAAACAGTTTGAGCCACATGAGAGAGTGTCAAATCAGGGGATGTTAAAAGTGTTTTTATTCATGGATTTATAATCAATGCAATATCTCATTGATCTATCTTTATTTAATTAACAAACAAAACAATGGAAGCACATAGTGAATTTCTAGATATAATGAAATCATTATCTAACAAATTCTTCAATTACTTATTTCAATTCTAAAAGCTAAACATGAGCTATCCAATAAGGGGGTTTAGAAATAAGCTTAGCATCATGAACAAAGTCAAACAAAATATTCAACCTCCCAATTAAGAATAAAACCATAAAAAATCATCAGGAAATAAATCCATATATTTATTTCTTACTAGAACATCACTAATTTAAAAAATTTATTTAATTACAAAAATATGAGATATGTAACTTTAACTATCATCCCGAATCAATGTATCATATTCATGGAATGTTATAAAAGGAATGAAATTAATGATTAATAAATTATTGGCTCTGAAATATATCGTAGAATGATAATATGAAATCTAATCAATACCCAAAATGATATCAAACTCTATTATGTGTAGTTAACTATGATTTTCAAGAAAAAACACCCCATTAATAATAATAGAAAGATTCATATAAATCTTGGATTCTTTAATACATCAACCTAGATTTTTTACCAAAATATATATCTTACTTTCATAAGTTGATATTCAAAATTTACAAGAATATTTATCAAAAATAAAATACTAAAAATATCCATAGTAAAATAGGGAATTTGAATAATTTTAATAATGAAGTAATATACATATCACCACTATATTTGATGGACCAATGTTACATCCAGTCCCCTGGTCCAATTAAACCTTGCCTGAAGCCAGTGTGTAACATATCCTGAAGAGTTCATCCCCCCATTCCAGAGGCTTCCAACTATATGTGAGGGTCAAAGTTGGTACAATGAGGATACTATACCCTCATATCAAAGTTTCATAATGGATATAATAAACAATCATGAAACAATAGATACATAAGATAAACCGATAGTAAAACAATAAGACTTGTAACTCACCATAGAGGAAACATGTTATAACAGAATTCCATAGCGGAGAAAAATATAACAATTTTTTAGAAAAATAATTAACCAATAAATTGTAATAATATCAAAATTTTATAGGCTGTGTCATATAAAATGATCTCTAGTAATACTAATACACAAAAGGGGGATATATGGGAATAGCATATAAAAAATGTTGTACCAAAAATGAAAAATGGAAAAATTAATTCTATACTTGAATCTTGGAAATATTCTCAATCATATTCTCTCATGATCCATATTATAAGTAAAATGAATGAAGTATCCATATCAAGTCTCATTTCATTATATATACTAGCAGACAAGTAATCTACTTGGTTACCAATGGTGGTTCGAGTAGGGTCTGAGATAAAATCTTAGAGACCACCACTAATGGTGTCCATAAATGATCCATATATAGTGTATATAGAAAAAAATGGTGCATGAATAATGAGTAATAGACAAGGATGAATAAAAAATAAATGTTGGCTCAAGTTCCTTCAAGATACATGGTAGGCTCTACAGATTTCGACAAAGTCCGATATGTGAGACTAAACAATAACCACATATATATTATTAATAATACATATATAGTATATTTTTATACTGTATCCACCTTTATGCACTATGTAAAGGAGGACATAATTAGTTATATAAATTGATACTGGGTGCTAATGTGACCAGGGGTCTAACTCATGTGTTTATAACTAATCTAAAGATATTTAGGCTCTAGAAAACGGTACATGACCTGAATCTCATAATGATTTTGAGACATCATATTCAACACTCATGATAGGTGGGTTGATATGTCATTCCCAACAACCAAATTAAGGGGACATGAAACTTTTATCTAATCATTTATATAATAGTATAACATTGATATACATCACACTAAACACCTTATGTAAGGGATAGTGAATCATTATGCTCAACAAGTCCCTTAAGCATAATTCTCTGGCTAATATCAATGTAATATCATAATAATTGAAATAAAATAAGGTATTGTCTCTTTAGCATCATAATTATAAATACCAATATGACTAAGGGAATCTCAGTCCATTACTTTCATATTTTATAATTATAAAACAATATGCATGGCCATTCCACCCATTATAATTCATCTAAATTAATACATTTAATTCATTTAAGCTATGAAAACCATCATCAAATCTTATCCATCGAATGATAATGAATTGTAATTCTATTTCATGACAAGCTAATAACTTATGTGGTGAGTTATTTAACTAAACAATTATGTAATAGTGGTAACCATTTCATGAAAATCTAATAACTTACATGAATTAGTTAAATAAACAATTATATAAGAGTGGTAAAATCCTTTTAAAAGCTAATATGAACACTTAGGTTGTGTTTATCTATTGAAACATTTTAACATAAAGAGGAATTACATCCCATTTCTCCCAAAGGAATTTCTATAGTTGAGGTTGAAATCCTCTAATTAAATGGAAAGGGTCAAAGAGATTATAAAAACATGATTCAGTTTATTACAAATGAATAGACCACATCTACTGAAACCTGTGATAGTTGCTAGCGTATAGAATAAAGGTGAGGCTATGAAAACAACATTAATTAAAGGAAAACAAATATACCACCTACCATAGGGATGTAGATGACTCCTCATATTATATATTCATAATATTTTAATTACATCGAATGAAAATAGAATAAAAACCCAATTCTATGTAAATAGTGTGAATGATCTTACACTAAAATAGTGTAATAGATATTTAGAGAATCTAATTTATGATGTAAGTGTATTTAACATTAAACCATTATCTATCTAATGCTTATGACAACGATGTATTTGGATCTTGGATGGAGGTGCTACCGTGATCTCAAGATATAGGAGGATAAGAGTTCGTGGGAGATAAAATAAAGGATCCATCCACTAGAGAAGAAGTGAGGGAAATGAGGTTTTAATGTTTTAATTTCTGTAAGGGAAAAATGTAATTATACCCAAAAAAATAGGGGTTCATGGTTTGGCCATAAGGGTTTTGAAAAACCATATGAAAACTATGCTCTCTCCACTATCTAAGGAGGGACCTCACATGGTCTTGGAATACATTTTGACTAATCGTGCACAATTCATGTTCAAGAAACAATCCTAATCCCTTATAAAACCTTCAAGGGTGACTTCCTAGGCTCGCCTGGTTGAAGAAAAACTGTGCGGGCCCCAACTAGCCTCAAAAGGTTTCCCATATTTAGGGAGACTATGTGGGTTGGGCTTCCTAGTTTTTTCTGAGCATGTGCTCCGATCAATAAAAAATGTTAGGTCTCTGTGCTCTGAATATTCCCCAAATATCATTATGACCTCCATGACAACATTATGTATCATTATAAGGGCTGAAAATAGAAAATAAACTGAAAACAAAATGATCCATACCTTCATGAATGGATGGGTCATTACAAATTCCCATCCTTAAAATCAACTCATCCCTAGTTTTTCCTTCTAAGGGTAAAGTTTCATTATTCGAGAATAGTTCATTCCACTATGCTCATATATAAGCTTCTCACTTATAGGTCTCATATTATACTCAGTCATATTACCACAATACCTATACTAAGTGAAATTTCCTTCCATGGAGTGTCTTCACCCTCCAATCAAAAACAACCAATATAAAATTTATAAAAGAAACATCCATCTCAAAATCAACCTCATTATTATGGAATACATTCAATGGTCCTAAATAATATTAGAAAAGCTAAAATATGTGAAATACATCATGCATATACCAATATATTTGAGGAAGTTATCTTTGAAAATCCATGGGTTTGATCAAAATCAAAATTACAAAGGGTCAAAAAATTCATGGATAAAGATTACCCTGCCTTTAAATACATATATTTTCCAACCTAGTTGAAACTCATAAGAGAACCCAATATCTGACCTCAATCTCATGAGGTTGTTTACATCTATAGGCATATGAATTCTATCTAGACTGAGCTTTCATCATGTTCTTTCTTATTTTATGGATATTCTTTATATTCTCTGAAAAAATACACGGTCCATGAAAAGCTACCTCCCTTACCTCTATCTATAATAGAGGTGAAATTCATGACCCACCATAGAAGGCTTTAGAAGGATCCTTTTAAATGGTAGCCTAAAAATATTTTTTAGACAAACACTAAACAGGGGGTATCTGTTTCTCCTAGGAACCCCCACTATCAAGTAAGAATGAATAGATCATGTCCTTTAACACTTTAATTGTATTTTTTATCTATCTATCTGTCTGAGGGTGAAAAGCTGTTCTCAGAAGAACTGATATAACCAAGGTCTTCTATAACACCTACAAGAACCAAGACATGAAATGAGCATCTTTATTAGATATGATAGGTCATAGATCTTCATGAAGATGTATGAACACCCTACCATATAGCCACTTTATCTTGTCTACTGAGAAGCTATCTCGCAGAGGTTAGAAGCATGAGACCTTCATTATATAATAAATGACTACCATAATAGTATCATTTTTATAAGGACATACAAGAAATAAATCCAAAAAATCTGTAAAAATATCATCTCATTTCCACTCAAGAATGGAAAATGTATTTAAAAACCCTATCAATCACTGATGTTCCACATTAAATCATCTATAGGTGGAAAATAATTTGATAAAACTAGAAATTTCCCACTTATTAGATAGCCTCCAACACTGGGGATGTAAGTTTCAATATATCTTGGTGTCACCAGGATGTACTTCACAAACCGAGGCATGAAATTTCTATATCAGCTCCTCTATAATATCCTCTATGACCAAATAATGACCATGAAATGGTAAGGTATCATCAACATCTACAGTAAAACCAAAATATGAATCCTTATATGAGATACATTTCCTTAGGACAAATCATTTGGTATCAGATAGTTTCCTCATTTTCACCCATTCTATAAGAGTAAAGGTCATTTTTAAATCTAATAGGATAGTTTTCCCATGATCGTACAAAAACTCAATATTGATATGTAAGAAAAAATACATGATCTACCCCTCTCCAAAGAATACCTAAAATGCCTCTGTGTGAGTTTTCTATATCAGATTATTTTCTACAGAATTTCATTTTGTAGGAATATAGGCATGTTCAAAATCAAAGGACAGTATGGACTCATTCCATCTATGCTGCCTAAGATTCAGATGAAATTTTTTAAACATGTACTTGAGGATTCTATGATCATTGAATACAATGAAATTCTATCCATGTAAATAGAACCTCTCATAGAATAAGTCATTAACTATAATATCTATCTCATGGATGTGTGTCAGGTAATTTTTCTCATGAGGAATCAAGTGATGAGACACATATGTTAAAAATTGATCATCAAATATCATAAAAACTCCAAGAATTGATTCTAAATGTGTTGTAGTATATAGTATATCACCTTCCTGGATCTGGTAGAAGTAATATTAGTGTGTAATTCAATCTCCCCATCAACTCCTAAAAGGATGATTCATAATCTACACTCCATAAAAATTTCACACTCTTCACAGTCAACACTGTAATAGGAACTAAAAAGGGTAATAAATAGAACATGACTTTTATGTAATACCTGAATATCCCTATAAAACACTATATGCCAATGAAATTCATTGTATTATACTTGTAATCTACAACTCTAACTTTATATGGGTCTTTTTATACACCAAACTGTGATATGATATGACATAAGAAGTGAATTTTTTTGATCCACAAGTGAAATTTACAAATCTTAATATAAATATGATGTTATCTCAGTCTATTATCCATGATATGAAGACAATTGGAATAATGGTGTTGAGAATATGAATAAAATACGACATTTTCTACAAAGACATCCATGAATACATTCAGATATGAGTGGAAAAACTAATCCATCAGATCCATAAAAACAAAAAGTTGATTTGTGAGACCGAACGACATAAACTGGTACTCATAAAGACCATACCTACTCTAAAAATATGTGTGAAGTAGGTCTAATGACCTTACGAGAACCTAGTGATAAGTTTAACTCCAATAATTCTCTGAAAACACTCTCACTCCATAGAACTGATCAAAGAGGTCATCTATTCGAGGCAGTGGATACTAATTCATAACCATAATCTAGTTCAACAATTCAAAATCCACGCAAATCATGTGGTTATCGTTCAACTTATTAGAAAAAAGGAACAGTGATCCCTAAGGAAAAGTTATAGGGTGTATAAATCCTTTAACCTTTAGATCCAGAAAATATATATTGAGTTTTAGAATCTCTATTGGTTCCATCCAGTTATGAGGATTAGAAACTAGTGTGGATCCTAAAACTAGAAAAATAATTATTTCAACCACTTTCATTGATGGTAACCTAGAAATGTATTCACCGAGTACATTCCTAAAACGAACAACCATATAAGGGAATGCAGTGGATCGTAACCCCTGATCATCTACGAAAATACTGAAAATATGGGTTTTCACTCTACCCATCCCCTAATACTAAAGTCCTATTACTAATCATATATATCCCATTTTACCTTATGCATGTTTTAGTGCCCTGTGGTGATGTAAAGATCGCCATTTTATAACAGAAGTCAATATGTGAATGATATGGAACTGACTAGTCTATCCCAATGATTATATCAATCCATATCATATCTAGAAATAATAGATTCTATACTAAGAGGTATATTACAATATGAAGGAGAAAATCCTTATAATTGTACATGACCTCTGATTGGATACCCAATGAGGTATAATGTATTATAACACCAGAAATGTGTCTAATATTGGGCCCTGGAAACTCTATGATTTTATTAGATATAAAATTTCATAACATGCCAATGTAAAATAAATAGGAAACTAAAATGGAGGCTACTAGGAATGTACCTCATACTATAGAAGGTTTTCTTCATTGCTCCCTCGGCATAGGTTTTACTGCATGTAACTATCCAATAGGGTGTCCCTAAGTCAAAAAAGGTCTTCCCTGATTAATACTGCTTTACTAGTGTTGGGAATGCAGAGTTTGGATACCTCTACCTCAACCACTACCTCAGCCTCAACAGCTAATGGTATTCCAACTACCTTCTAGAATAGATACTTATCATGATCCCCTTCATCCAAAGATACCCCTCCTGGGATGTCAATGAATAAAGGGAGATAATTAACCATGAGTCCCACCACTAATATTTCCCAGGTTGGCAAATAGCACCAAGGGTATACAAATCTCACAAAATGTAATGCATTACCATTTATAGGAAATACAATTTTAGATAATTTGAATTATCCACAAAAAACACCATGGAATAAATAAAACAATGACAAAATAATGTTACACAGGCATGCATAAAATAGAACTGATAAAAATAAAAAAGTCTCCAATGTAATGTACCCAAAACCAAATATAATGAAGTAACTCGGAAACTGTCCCAAAACTCGATCTAGTAACACAAAACATAGTCTACATAATCATCATAGAAACATGAAAGTAGTTCTTATATATGAAGGGTGAGAATAATGGTTTACTCAGTAGGAAGTCCAAAGTCTCTCATCCACATGTTAAAGAGGCATACTAATGTATCTGTGAGAAAACCGCAAAACCAAAAAGCACCTAAAAAGGTAAGCTATCTGTCCCAACTTCCCAAGGAATGATCTCCAAATACTATATGTCAAGTAATATAGTATAAATAACATTTGTGATAGGTTACCCTGCACCACTTTCCCACATGTTAAGAACTTTCAAACCCTACTACAAAACATCCTAGAACTATCAACTCATCCAAATATACCACATCACAACCTACCTGCACATCTCTAGTCTACAACGTCATCACATCCCGCCTGAAGACACCTGAGCCACATCCCCATAAAATCCCACCGATAGACACCTGAGCCAAAACCACATCACCTCCCACCCTATAGACACATGGTCCACAACCACATCACATCCCATACAAAGACATCTGCTCCACAACCACATAACATCCCACCCACAGACACCTCGTAAAGAAAGACACATCTCATCTCAAAGACTCCTGTGAAAGAATCGTTCATCTCATCCCAAAGACAACTGGGAAATCAAAACTCACTCATACACACTTGGGCCTTACACACCATAACATGCCTGAAGAATATTGGGATATCACTGCCTGGAAGAAAGAACATGGAATAGAAGGTGGTCAACCATTAATCCTCCCTCTAGGATATTTGGGAATGACAACCCCTATGACAATGTGGATGTTCAGAACATAATGTCCAATTAGGGTACATATATGATACAAAAAAATAATTCCCAACCTATAGGTTGAAAAGAAACAAACTCAATACACTGACACCTATGTTTCAACCTCTACATGAACAACACCACACATCAAGCCGCAGACCCAATTCTTATTCCAAAAAAATTAAATAACGATTTCCATTATTTATTAGTTAGTTCATTTATAAATTTCATCACTTCCACAGGAAACTATTAGGAACAACACAGTCACATCAAGGGTGAATTAACCCACTTAACATTAAATGCACATTATTCCATGACCTCAAGCTACTGGTTGAAGATTATTACATGTTATTAATGTGGAATCACCCATACCAAACACTACCATAATTAATAAAATTCATCCATCACAATCCATTACCTCAACTATTATAATCCTCAACTTACATCCACATACAATAACACACTAAACCACAACCATATTTTCATTCTAGCTACCCAAACATACCATTCTCAGATTACCACATTGACAAAACTGACTCCCTATGCACAACCATACCCAAATCCACAACACTGCACTAAAAAAATCAAATAATATTAAGATTTTAAAAGGAATTACTTATTTTAATTCCACTTGTTAATTCAGTGGTTATCAAATAAATAATGTGATTCTGGAGTGTCCATTTATTAGATAAATATATGTGTTTATCAATTTTCATATACAATTCTCGAATGAAAAACAAAAATCATGCATCCCATAAACCATTTTGTTTGAAAACAAGGACCCCCAATGGAAATGATTTGTAGTGGATAGTTTTCCCATACAATTCACCATAATAATCAAAAACAAATAACAAGAAGATCATACATCAATTTTCCCATCCTGTGTATATTGATCTTCAACAAGTTCAATTAATTTTTTTTATTTTCATTCAACAATATTCATGAAAGAAATTTTTGATGACACTAGAGAGAGGAATGCTATAAATGACCAAATTAACTTTTAACTGACTCGTCTCATTCAATTTCAATGATGTAGTGGCCTTTAGTCTATACATGGAGGCTCCTGAAACATGCACATTCATGGAAAAAAATGATTGTAGTTTGTTTGACATTCACATCGAATGTTATATCCCAGTTTCAAATGTTATTGAAAATAAAATTACAATTATCCAGGATTTACATAACCAGAGAACCTCCCCCCCATGTTTCCATGTTCCCCAGAGTAGTAGTCAACCTAGCATAGGAGTCGATGATGTTTTCCATGTAAGTGATAAACTATTTGGGTACCATGATTGCTGAGAGTGTATGAATCATTTTGGAAGAAAGAATTCTATTCACCAAGTAAATACATCCTCTGAAAGGGAGGTATCAGTTTTTCTTGTTTAAAACACGACAAATGATCGTACTAGTGATGTCATAAAAAATGATGAATTTTTAGCCTTAGTGATTAAATAGGACCCCCCCCTATGTACCCTAATTGTAAACACCCACTGTGCATTTCCATGTAGCTACTAAGAGTGCTCACCATCCTTTCAGAATGCCTATCTATTATATAGAAGTACTATTTCCCATGATTAGTCACTTGGCCTCTCCAGTTGGAATAGTCTTGAAGAACATTATTATTAAAACATAATGATATTTTACTACCATTCATAAATATAAATATATCATCTACATACACTAGGTGATAGATGTGAAAAATATCATTATACACTAAAAAGGAAGGATCATATTTGTCATGATAACCCTGTGGATGAGGCAGATGAGGAAATCATGGGTAAGAATGAAGATGAAAGGAAAAATATGGTCACCCTACCTTAGGCCTCAATGATATTTGAAGAATCCATGATTATTCTCCAAGAAATAAATTGACAAGCATGATAAATTAACACACCAAAAGATGAGTTTCGTAGCCCAGGTTGAGAAACCCCTTATTAAGATAACCTTTCTAATAATGTTCCACTCAACTCTGTCAAATGCCTTGTCCATATTGATCATTATAGCAAAGATGGATATGAAAACCTTGATATTAACATCAATAACCACTTCTTGAGTTATAGAGATTGCTCCCAGTATTTACCAAACCCTATCAAAACAATGTTTTTCCATGGATATCCATTCAAGATGGTGATTGGAAAGACTTATATTAATAATTGTTTCCACCCATTTTTATGAATAATTGAACAAGATTATTGGACAATGATGTTAAATTGAAGAGGGGTACTTGATTTTTTGGATGAGTATAAGCGTAGTGGTGTAAGAAACATATGGGAGGTTTAATATCCTAAAGAATTAATATACAACCTTCACCAGGTCACTTATAATCAGGGGCCTGAATTCCATGTAGATGGAACATTGGAAAAAAGCAGGACCTAGAGCACTCTCAACATTAAATATTTACATCACTCAAAAATATCAATCTCATTACGAATAGATTTAAAAAAAATTATTTTAAATCTCAGATACTGAATGAGGAATAAATTCTAGGATTAAATCATAACCCCTTGGATAACTATTTGGAATGCGAGAATTTGGACCTCCCAGAAGTGCCTTGAAATGGGACTCATCCATGCCACCAACCACCTACCTATCCACAGTATAAGAGCCATCCTTTAGGCAGACGAAGGGGGTGATGAAAAACATTTTCTTCTTGATACAAGAATGGAAAAAATCTATATTTCTATATCCTTAATGTATCTATTTTATTATCATCTATTTCGGATCCATCCATTAAAGACTGAGGATCATATCATCCAAAAAATCCTTCTTACTGATAATTAGAAAGGATCTATAAAAAATGGTAAACATTAGAGGCCAAATTGGTAGACCAACAATATTGAATAATTAGAAAGGATGTATAACAAATGGTAATAAAATAGATACATGAAGGATATAGAAAGTGGTTGGTTATCAACCCACAATATCATAGTTAATTATTCTATATTTAATTTTTTACACGATCTATGCACTACCATGTGATGGCTTAGAAAATTACACCTCCATATCATGAATAAATCCCGAATACTCCAGAAACATATGATAGAAAGAGAATTGCCTTCCTTAATCTTTTCTATCGGTTTAGTAGACCAACAATGTTGAATAATTAGAAATGATGTATAACAAATGGTAAACATTAGAGGCCAAATTGGTAGATATTTCATGATCATTAGCAATCACTCTATCTTACTGACACCAGGAGAAAAGACAACCTTTCCTATTATAACACCAACTAAAACTATCGTTGATAAAAACATAATCCATAAGACCACTAAAATACATGTAATGTCGAAACTCAACACTGAACCTCCATGAGAGTTTTCCTCTCCCTTTACTTTCAAATGGAACAACAAATACATTAAAATTTCCATCCACCATCCATTCAATTTCAATCATGATGAATTATTCAGGACCTTTCAACAGAGTTCCCCAAGTTTAGGTTTTACAACTACCATAGAAAAACATTATAAATAGACTAAGATAGTCTATGAAGATCTTCATAGTGATATACTGGTCTTCAACTTCAACCAGTTCCACTGAGATATGGGAAAATATAAAAATCATAAATTTTGGTTTTGAGGGCTTTCATATAAATAATACTATATTTTCATTCGCCCTATAATGTCTGAAAATTTTTAAGGTAGTTTATTGGGTTCTAGTACTACAACTAGAGAAACCAAGTTCATCTGAAAATATTACTATATGAAAGTGGTTGGTTATCAATCCACAATATCATAGTTAATTATTCTATATTTAATTTGTAACACGATCTATGCACTACCATGTAAGGGCATAGAAAATTACACCTCCATAGCATGAATAAATCCCGAATACTCCAGAAACATGTGATAGAAAGAGAATTGCCTTCCTTAATCTTTCCTATCGGTTAAGTAGACCGAAAATATTGAATAATTATAAAGGATGTATAACAAATGGTAAAAATTAGAGGCCAAATTGGTAGATATTTCATGATCATTAGCAATCACTCTATCTTACTGACACCAGGAGAAAAGAAAACCTTTCCTATTATAACACCAACTAAAACTATCATTGATAAAAACCTAATCCATAAGACCACTAAAATACATGTATTGTTGAAACTCAACACTGACCCTCTATGAGAATTTTCCTCTCCCTTTACTTTCAAATGGATTAACAAATACATTAAAATTTCCATCCACCATCCATTCAATTTCATTCATGATGAATTATTCAGGACCTTTCAACAGAGTTCCCCAAGTTTAGGTTTTACAACTACCATAGAATAACATTATAAATAGACTAAGATAGTCTATGAAGATCTTCATAGTGATATACTGGTCTTCAACTTCAACCAGTTCCACTGAGATATGGGAAAATATAAAAAATCATAAATTTTGGTTTTGAGGGCTTTTATATAAATAATACTATATCTTCATTTTCCCTGTAATGTCTGAAAATTTTTAAGGTAGTTTATTGGGTTATAGTACTATAACTAGAGAAACCAAGTTCATCTGGAAATATTACTATATGAAATTTGTTTTGAAATAACTATCCATGCATCAATAATTCCAAATAATGAATGATATCATTGAATATTTATATGCTTGGATTTTGACCCATCGTGTTTGGAACTTTTAGGTTGATAGGGAGAGGGAGAGAACTCCAGAATAAACATGGACATAGATATGGAATGAACCTTGTTAGAAGAAGGTGATATAGTGAGTGTCGTGGAGACTAGAGGTTTTTGATTCCATAGGACTGATCACCTCAATATCCCAGGTGTAACTTGCATGTAGAGACTATGGATCTCATTTTTGGAAGGACTATTTAATATTGTACCGACAAGATTGAGGTTTAGGGATGATTCCATCTGGTTAGATTCTACAAATAGGGAATGGGTAGAGGAACTAGAAGGATGACGTGAAACGCCCATTATATGTGAAAATACACTATGAACGATGGAGAAAAGGAATCTATGTACCAGGAAGGGAGAGGATCCCAAGGGAGGATCTCATGAAGGGGGGGGGGGGTGTGCAGGAACTCCTTTCCATGGGGTAGAAGAAGCTCTTTAGCTACACCTGGAGAAAACCCAACGATCAAGAGGGATCCTAATTGTGTATATGGGACAAAAGACTTGATATGAGGGCTTTAAAAGTTTTATCAATATAGTAAAAATAGAAAAAAAATTATAATTATCAATTAAAATACATTATTTTATATTTATAATACAATAATGCACAAAACATGATGTGGAAAAGTGGATTAAAAAGAACCCACATCAAACATTCCCATACTTAAATATTTCTCTATCCTCAAACAAATGTATGATTTTATCATTATAAAATAGAAAAAATGATTTCTCCTATCAAATTTAAAATGATCTTGTCTAGATTTATAAAAATAGAGGCACAAACCTAGAGTTGGATTTGTTCATAGAAGGGCCTTCGTAGACTGCAATACACATTGGGATGTAAGGGTTCACATATTCATTTATCATTGAGGATTTCAAGCCTTCTATACTTAATAACATACTTAAATAATTTAATTACAATTCAAATTCAAATTATAAAAGTGATAAGGGGTTAGATATAAGTTGAAATAAAATCATAACCAAAGACACCATCAATTATGACTTTATCATTGTTTCCAAAAATTAAATATAATTTTTTTGAATCTTATTATTTATAAAACTAAAATGATTTTAATGTAAGTTGTGTTTCCCCTTTTTGATATAAGTTTAAAATTTCCCTCACCATAATGAAATAATTTTTTACTACTAGAAAATGTATTATATTTTTTGTATTTTTTAATTTTTACTAAACCACGTGTGTGGAGAGTATTATTAAAATGAACCTATTGATATATATATAGGGATTAAACACATATCCCAATTCCTAGAGTCTCAAATGTTTAAAATGTGATCATTTTTCCCAATTTAATATATTTTAAAAATATTTATATGACTATTATTTGAGTTTTTACAATATGGTGATTACTTTTCAAAATGTGAGTCCTCTAGTTTACCATTAAAATTTCCAATTTTCTAAAAGAATAATCATAATTCTAAAATTATTTATCCAATATCACTCCATTTCTCAGTTTGTAAACATAAAATACTTAAAAACAACTAGAATCACCACCCATTAATCATGTACCCCTAATAATATCAGAATCAATGTAACCCTCAACAACCAGTATAATATTATATATGTAGTAAAGAAATAAGAATCATATTGAAGAAAATAAATACTCAAGTTGTGAAATAATTTGATAAATTTGTGTCCATTTTTTTGACAAAAAATCAAAGGATAAACTGAGGTGTCCTAAATTTAATCACAGATTATCATAGAAATTCCCATCTCCCCCACACTTAAAATCAAAAAATTTCCCATTGTTGAATCTTGTAGTGGGATAAAAAATAAAATGTTTGATTCAAATAGATGTGAAAATCATTATAGATAATGTTTTTTAATGGGAAACAAGGATTCTCATCAAATTTTCCTTCTACAGAAAGTTAAAAGAAAAGAAAAAAAAATAATGGACCCCACCTACCACCCCTAAACAGCCAAGTGTATTTTTTTTTTAAAAAAGATAATGCTTGGAATTTTCATAAGAATAAAAAATATTTTTCATTGAGTTTCACAAACTATCATGATATGAAATTTTTTATAGAATAAGTAAAATGAAATTGAATGAATTTGGAGAAATCATGTTTCAAAATTTTGTTAAATATAAGTTTCAACAGTTTATGATTTAGTAACAAAACAACTAACAAGAAAATATATTTAAATGTTTCACAATAACAAGGGTGTAATCCCCCACACAAAGGTCTAATAAGCAGTTATCCAAAATAAATTAAATAAAAAAATTAAAACAATCACTCCATAGACTTAGAATATTTTCATTTTTTTATAATGAATCCTCCCCATGTTTCCATTATGAAGGAAGGTTATATGATTTATTAAAGTACCAAATCCCATAAATGTAAATATATTAACATTAGGATTCATAATTTATTGTTTAATGTGAAGTGTAACATATATGTGAGTTATATAGTGTTATTTAGTAAATCCAATGTGTTTCTCCCATTGGTATTGAATGAATTCCTTATGGAATTACTGCATGATTATTATCCAATTAAGAAAAAAAAACTAAAAACAATGATAAAGAAACTAAAAAATTAATTTGACAGGATAATATTTATAAAAACCCCCATGGGGTATTGAGAATAACTTTCCACAACTGGACAACCTTTGGATCAACCCCAGTCAGAGGGTGGATTTGGTTTATTTGTTAAAAAAATACTATAGTCTATTCATTCTGACTTCAATGTTGTATCATTGGTGGAGTACAAAATTTAAAATCATCTCCAAATCACTCTCTTTAGTAATTTAGTATCTCTTGGGGAGTGACAGAGGGGAAAACACAATGTAGGGAACTTTCCTCCAACTCCTTAATGTTAGGTGTGCACATGTTGTAATAACACAACTATTGGTTGTGACTTGTTTTATGGTTCAACATGAACAATAAATACTTCATTGAAAACTAATACTATATCATCATCATGTTCATACTCCATTAATATAGCTAACAACTCATCTTCAACAATATCACTAAAAATAATAATTTCAACAAACATATGATGTTCCAACAATTTCTCAATAGGTGCAACCTCATGATCCTATTAACTCTCCAGGTAATCAAGAAAATGAGTTTATTCTTCAATACCTATAGGTGGAGAAATATAATTTAAATCATTTTCAATTTAGTACAATACAAAAAATATAAATTCTTAAATAAAATTTTTTACTCCATATAATAGTGATGTTTTCACTTATTCAAGATTAACCAATGATATTGGGAGATTGTATGGGATTAGAGTGAGGTATTTAACCTCCTACATCCTCTATTAAAAAACACACCACCTCACGTGTAGTGTATTCCTTGGATAATGAGAGGATTTGTGATGTTTTTTTGTTCCTTTTGAAATATTGAAAAAAACACGAGACAAGTCAGAAAAAAAATAATCATTAAACTAATTACTAGAATTTAAAAGACATTTCATATTGTTCCCATATTCTTCAGTTCCTTCATATATTATCTCCTAAAATACTATAAGAAAAACCTTATAATGTGTATCTTTAATCTTAATACTTAAATACAAGGTAAGTTAAAGTTTAGAGGTGGGAATCTCAATATCTTCAACATAAAACTCATAGAAAAAATGATAAAATTCAATAAGTACATTAGATATGGATTCTAATGATTGTGGTTTCACCTCCTTCATAAATTATTCTATAATTTCTTGAAAATAAGTTGGTTTGAAAATGTTAAACTATTCCATAATTCTATAAGAAAGAAACCTAATATAATCTTATGAGGGTTGAGGTGGTATCATGCATATTTAGTTCATTTTATGTTTATGTTATTTAATTTTTTTATAGTTTATTGGTTTTTAAAATGAATAATTTGGAAAAATACTTATGAATACATTTTTCCCCATCAAGGCCATTTAAACACGATGAAGTCCTTATCATGAAAATGGATAATGTTATATTTTTAAGGACCAAGACATGGTACAGTGGGAAACCTTGGGGTCACTCTTAAGGAAGAAGTGTCGAGTTCCCAAGTGGTTTTCATGAATAATTTTTTTTTTATATTTTTAAATAATAAAAAATAAAAATAAATAAAAAACTATGATCAAACACAATGGGGATGGTGGAATAGGAGTGAACAAGAAATAGAGGTAAAAACAAAAAGAATGAAATGTTAGTGATAAAAGGGCTAAAACGAGGTGGATTCACCGTTAACAACACTTCATGGATCAAAAAAAATAAAACCATGAATAATCATCTTCACTCAATGAATGAATGGAGACTCAGATCACGTAACTCTTTCACCTGAAAAATGAACACTCAAACATAGAAGTTCATTAGTGCCTAAGCATTTCTACAGATTGAAAAATTAATCACTAAAGAGGCTTATTCTAGATATGAGGTATCACAAGCTAAATTGATCTTGATATGGTCATCCAATAACACAAACCAACTCAACAGTTAAGTCAATAAACTGAGAGAGGAAAGGTAAATGAAACGAGGTGAGATAGTATAAAATATTTCTTGGGCAAGGGTTCTCTCTCACTCATATTGATTCATAGTTTCAATCTACTGAGGCACATAATGATTGATGATCATAATTATTCCCATATATTTCGATAGATCTAGATTTCACTACATGAATCAAGAACTCCAAATTAGTTCCCCATTTCCCGAGACATGATATGATAACCTGAATTGAGGAGAAATAAATAGAAAATTCATACACACTCTAAAAATATTCACAAAACATTAACATATAATAAATATTTAAAGATCCATATCAGAAATGAAATCGAAGATAAATTGAAGAAGATGGTTTGCGGTACTGATATCCTGGAGGTAAGACACTTCCTGTGTCTGAGGGGATGAGAACAAGATAAGAGGATGAGATCATCTTATTTGTAAAATTAAAATAGATGAAAAATGGAAATCTAAATATAAATAAGTAGAATCCATGTAGAATCCTTTGATACTTCTATCAAAGAATCCTTAGAAAAAATCATTTTGCTAATAGGTGACCACTTATAACAACCACACTTCCACTTGTATTTTCAATGGAGTTACCACAATCACCACCCACTAATTTATTTTCTTGAAATTTTCTTAACTAATCCACAAAACAATCAGAAACATTCACACACTTCATCTATTATAAAAAATGAAAAATAAATAAAATATAGAAATATAAAAATATCTATAAACAAAAAATACTAATATATATATATATATATATTTATTTATTTATATATTCACATAAACCAATTAAAATTATTACTAATATTATTTGATAATAAAATATATTATTATATGTATTTACTTTTTTTTTAATTTATTTATATTAAAATATTTGTATTTATATAATTATTAACATATTTTTAGTAATATTATAATAATGATTAGTATGTTTAATAAATTTATGATATATATATTGGATTATTTAAATAAGGAAGGGTGGGGGGGGGATGACAGATGTCGGGAGAAGTGGCGTGGGTTATAGAGGGAAGAGGAAAATTAGGTTTCGGATCCATGGGGGTGGATTTGGGTAGTGGTGACATAGTGATAATGGATTTAAATGGGGGCTATCATTGGTATTAGTGGTGACAAGGAATCAAGCAATACTAGATTAGAGAAATTGGTGGTGGTTCAAGTTTTACTTTCAACAGTCAGAGTGCAGAGGGTATTCAACTAAGGAGAATGTGTCTTGGCCACGATTTCTTCAACAATAGGCAGTAGTGGGTCGATTAATCTGGTTGTGGGTACCGCGATCTAGTTTGGTGGAATTGATATTTCTAGAAAAATTTGTATGTTATTTGATTTTTTATTTTGGTTGTGGTGTTCAGATTTGTAGTCTTTTAGTGGTTTGTTCTTTTTCTATCATTGAAAAAATTATTCCACCATTGAATATTTGATCATGATGTCATGGATAGATTTATATTGTCCTTTGGGTGTGAATTTCAAGGTGGGTGAAATGTTGGAAGTGGGTAATGGGGCAGCGGTGGATGGCGAGCAGGTGGTGATTTCAATATTTTATTTTAGGTTTTAGTGGTAGTATGTGACAATAGTGGGTTTGGAAAATGATGGTTGTGGAGATGAAACTGTGGGTTGGAAGGAAGTGGTGGTTCATTTAACCTAATTGATGTTTGGGGAGGTGCAATAATGAATTAGATGAGTCACCATTTTAGGTGGATGATAGTGGGTTAATGATCTTCCATTGCAAAAGGGGGTGATGGTGAGTCAATATGTTACCATTGGAGGATAACAGCACTAGTGATGGAAACGGCTTGTGACGAAACAGTAGGTAATGCAATACCAGGGGAAGTTTCTCGGTGCTGGCTATGGGTAAATTTGGAGGAAATTGAATAGGGTGTTTTTATTTCTATGTTTCTAGAAAAAGCACCGACTAAAGTTTGAAAATAATAAAATCAAAATATAGATTATAGTTACAGATTAAAATTAAAATGGATAAGAAAAACATAAAAATTAAAATAAAAAATAGAAAAAGTGAATTTATTTATTATCTATTTTAAATAATGAAACAATTGAATTAATTAAATAATTGAATTAAATAAAAATATGAAAAAATAAATTAATTACAAAAAAGAAAAATTGCTCAACATAAGTTTTATTAAATTGAAAAATAATAATATAAATCATTAATCCACGAAAGTAAAAATATAAAATAACAATTTTGAAAAAAAATAAAAAAATTAAATAAAAAACGAAATAATGAAAATTAGAATATTCTAATTTAAACAAACTGAAATAATTGAAAATGAATTCTAAAACCGAATGGATTATTTAATTTTAAATGTATTATAAAAAACGACTAAAACAGTCATCAAAATACATATTCAAACAAGAAACCAATAATTTATAAATAATGCACATAAAATAAAATATTCAATTATTATCTATTATAATACATTATTTTGATATTTATAATTCAACAGTGTACAAAACAATATGTGGCAATGTGTAATTAAAAGCAGCCACATAAATGCTATAAGAAAAGTGTAAAAGGATGCATCATCACTGAGCCTATGATTCAGCTTGGAGAGAACATCCCAAGATTTTAAGAGGCCCCTTGAAACATTTTTAATTTATTTAAAATATTTTTAAATTATTAAGAAGTACCCAGGTCTTGTCCAAGGAGATTCCTTTGGAATCTTATGAATCTCTCTAGGTGATCGGTAAATGTTTATTGCCATTGATTTTTGTCCTCCGGAACCCTTGAATTAGATTCAAACTATTACATCATTCATGGTGTGAATACAATAAGAATTAATCTCTAAGTCCATACATAGTATTTCATGTAAGGGTCCAAGTCTCTCTGTTGTAATGGTATAACCACCGCGCCACCGAGCCCTTACATGGGATATCCCTTAGGGAACCAGTGTCACTCGTTTGGTGGTAATGGAAAGATGCATGGTGAGCCCTTCCCAGGCATAACTAGCATAGTCCCCAACATATGTACAATTATTTTCAATTATAACTATGGAATGATGATCCCGTCCAAGGATTCTTCAAATAGGTACCCCCTGTACCACCCCCAGATTAATGTATAGATCACTAATGATCACAACAACAATAAGATAATGGAAAATATAACAGATTTGTAATTTTTGATATGTATTCAATTAGGAATTCTATTTATGTAATAAGGTGTAGTATCCATACCCCTGAACGGCCTTTATAATGAATCAAATTCATTAGTTTAATGAATTTATCATAGATAAATCACACCTCAATTGGGGATTTACAGTATAAAATATTGGAAAAAAAATTATGATGTGACAGGCACACCCACAGGGGTGTCTTGTTTCTAGGAGATCAACCTAAGGGTTGATTCACACCTCATGAAAGTTATACTAGGAATTTTATGTCCTTCCATTTAATTTATTTTTCAATTTAGAGGAGTTTCTTGAACGTTCTGGAAAGCTGAACAATGATTCATGATATAGAATGAAACAAAACAAGTTGAAAGAATATAGACCTCCAACAATATGAATTTTTCTCTCTCCTCATCCAATTATTACCCCTGAGTTGAACTATAATGAGAGTTATTAGTGAAATCATCTAAATTAACTAAAAAAATGAATGAATATGTGGCACCCAAATAGTTCAATTGAAGAGAAGAGAAAATTGAAATAGAGGGAAGTGGACTAAAGAGCATACCTTAATATTTCTAACACATCTGGTGGTGAAATATTTGTAGTTCATATATAGGTGGTATGAAAACCCCAAAAGAGAGGGGGGATGCTTAAGGTAGCTGATGCTAGAGAGAAATGATGGGGGAGATGAAAATTAGGGATAAAAAACACAACAAGGGAAAACATATCATATCCTATTTAATTACGAGGCTGTATGGTTGGTAAAACTGTTCACCAATCGTGCACCCTATATGGCATAAAGAGGGACCCCACACAAGGTAGACACATAGTTTTTCTAACTGTCTCCATTCCCTATATGTTCCACTATCCCAACCCACTCTGCAACCCTCACATGCACGTACTTGGGGTCTTATGGTTGCAGACAAGCAGGAATCACCGTGCTCCCATCTGGAAGACTTCCACATTGTTTAGGAAACCCTATGGTATGGGCGACATAGCTTCTCCTAATTGTGAGGAGTAGTCTTATTACCAAAACACTCCAATAGTAGATTAGGGTCTCATTCCCGTTGAAATACCAACCATGAAATGGGTCCTCACTATTAATAGATTCCCTCAATATGTGGCCCTCAAAATTAGATAATTAACTCATCTAAACCCACTCTAGATGGGTGGATGTCAATTTTAGAGATTCGATAACAAGCAGGTCATGGTGTTCCAAATCCTCCCCGTGAATTTCCAAAAACGAGGACATAAATTTCCATTCACTACTAGCCTCCAGGACAACATATATATGAGACTTCTACTTTTGAGAATTTTCCACAAAATTACTCATCATGGGTGTACATGTTATCTCAAAATTAAATGACTACAGGTATTACACACTCATGCATTGCATCAAATTAGCATCCCACTATGAAGAGATATATTTGAGTGTTTTTTGATATTTAAAAAAAAATTAATCACTCACTCAGTAGGTAATTTCAACCAAAATGTATATCATGAATGACAAATATTATCTAGATATCATGGATAGGGTAATTCCTCTAATGAGGTATCAACCAGCAGAACCCATACTCTACAACTGTCAAGACGCATCTTCTAGGGCCCATGTCGGGACTAACCCATTCCTGCCTTCCATAGGTGAGGGGTTAGAGACTAACACCAAAATGCATATCCCTATTATGGGAAGGCATTGCCTCAAAAGCTGTACACACACAGAAAGGGAACACTACACTTTATTAAAACAAAATGGAGGAAGAATGGTACAACCACATCTAAAAACAATCACTGAGTGTAAAATTAAGTACTGAATGTAAATGGGCCATAATACAAGCCAAAATGTAATGGATGTATGGAATAAATGAAAAAAATATCTTCAGGATGTCGACCATGGATCCTATATGAATGGTAGGAACAACTCGTCACTACGGCTCTCCATGTCAACCAGTCACTTCTGTTCAACGTCTGTCAATCACCTCTAAGCACTATCTAACCCTGACACCTCATGACTCAATCAAGTTATCTGTCATCTGACCAAGACACAAAAAGGTGTGGGAGAAGCCCGTTCAATTTTGAGTCTAACAATACTCATTCGGGACCCTGAGACCCACGAAGGTCTCTCATAATTTCAAAAAGGAAAAACCAAATATCATGATATCATTCATAATGCACAATGAAAAAGGCATCTCACAGCAGGTATATTCTAGGGTAGTAATAGTAGCATCATAAGTCACATATTTTAACACCTTAGATGCTAGATAACTCATCCTAACTCGAGTATAGTGGGCCTACGAAGTCCTAAAGAGGTTCTTCCCACTATCCTTGAACTACTTAGGTACTCATCCCCATCGCGTACCGTGGGTCTATCAGGTCACATTGAGTCGCTCCCCACCGAGGCATGTACAGGTACTCATGTCGATTACCATGGTTTTGTCAGGTAACATATATCTGCTCCGCACCATGGGCCTAAAAAGTTACATATTAGTTTCTTCATATTGGGCCATCGAGTCACACAGTGTCGAAAGCTAGCAGTCATCAAGTTTAAGCTAGTCGTAGGGTTCTTCATGTAGCTCTCTTCAGAGAACCTATCCTCATGCCACTAGTTATATTTCAACCAACACAAAGTCCCTTAATGAATAAACTATTGATCCATCATGCCATGAGGGATACATCTCAATAGACAACATGTCAATCGGATGCCCTATTTGTATGTTATAGGAATTTTTGTGCTGAGGGTTCGATTGGATTCTGATATGATCCAACCTTCCCAAACTGTAACTTTCTCTGAGTTTCTTTTGGAGTATCTCAAAAGGACCACCTCATCCTAAAAGTTCAGGTGCTATAGATGGTTCATCAAATAGATTATTGGATTAGAAGGTACTCATGTTTAAGTGTAACTAGGCAAAAAGGGGTACGGTTATGATCCGACTAGGTCGGACTGACCCAACCCACCCCAAAGGGGGCCGGGCTAAACCTAGTACTGATGGACATGGTCCATCCTTCTTGCCATAGGATATACCTGTTGGACCATAAGTTTGGCCTGGACCACCCTGCTAGGAGTGGCCCACTAAGAAGTGGAGCCGCTCGGACCACTGGCCGAGCATGGGGGTCCACCCCCCACCCGAATAGATTTATCCATTTTGGTCTTCATGTTGGGACACCAGTTGGTGCCACACCTCTTGGCTGGTCCCCTTGGACTGGCCCATTTCAGACCCGCAGGCACATGTCCGCCTTCCACTAGTTCTCAAAACCATTACCTTCCTTAATAGTGTGCCATCGTAGTGTGCCGCCTGGCTCAGAAGTGGCACTGGATGGCACCTCACCACATAAACGGTCTGTTCAGACTAGCCTGTAATGGACCTTCCGGGGCAAGTACGCCCTCCTCCATGACTTGAATCCATGACCTTCCTTCATGGTGTTCCACCTCACATCAACGTGGCCGATGTTGGTTAGCCACTCCTTTGTTTACCACAGTGCCTTTGGGCACCGCCATTCCTTCACGGCCGGTGGGTGCCAGCTACCACCTCCCTCGATCACGGGCTCCATCGCGCTGGCGTAGTTTTTGTGGGCCACCAGTGAATCTTTGGGGGTCCATTTTAATTATCGTCTTCACCTACAGGCCTCTCGGGATGAAGCCAATGATGCACAACCCTTGGTTCCACCATTCTATCGTATATTCTGGTTTTCCATAAAAAACATAATCATAACCGAGTTTGGAGGATGGTCCGGGCCTTTTTCGTTTGACCAGTGCCCTCCACAATAGAATTATAACATGGGAAGGATTATTTAATCCTAAAAACTCCCTTAAAGAAACCTTGCATTATCCTCCGACATTAAAGAATGAAACACGGATTGACCAGTTGGATGGTTGATCCCTATTTTTCATAATATTCAAGAATGTGGAATAAAAAGAGGAGTTAAGCACATAATCTCCCACCTCATGTTCATTGGATGTCACTACAGATGAGGAAGAAGTATCCACGTTTGAGGGTGTGGTGGAAAAAGGATAATGTTCAAATCCTTTGTGCTCATTTTTTAATCCTTCAATGGTAGTCGAAGCTCTTTTCTACGTTGGTGGAAGACGTCAGCAGCAGTACGTCAGAGGTTCCTTTCTTCAGTGCCAACAACTCATGCCCGAGCTATGTTTAAATAGAATAAAAGAGAAGATAAACTGACCACCTAATTAATGAGGATCATTGAGAAATTTAATTAATGGACCTATTAATTCTCCAAACTGCGAGGTTACAAAACCAATTGTAACCGACCATTAAATCGACAGACAACCCAGTTGTCCCGCCACTACCACTCAATAGTTGCAAAGAAAGAAATAAAATAACTCATTGAGTTATATTATTGTATTTCTTTGAAAATTACAAAAATTAACTTTTTCATCCTACTCTTTACAGGTAAAGTTATGCTTCCCATATGCAAATTCTAGTGCTACCAATTCAATGGTGCTCTCAAATTTTTAATCTGAGCAGCGGTTCGAATTATTGAAAACACCTACTGCACGTTTACTGAGCATACTTAAAAAGATTAAAAATTATTAATTGTTACCCTTGACCTGTGCCGATCGAGGTTAGACACTAATTAAGGGGAAAATGCCCTCATGAGGTGAATGGTACTCTCAGATTGCTAATCTGAGTCACCATTTATGAGTTAAATAATTTAAAAAATAAATTAATTTTTTGTTAATTATTTTATTTACATCCAAAAACTAACTTCCACTATTAGCCGATGATGGAAATGTTTAGGATTTTCTTCATAAAATAATTCCCTCATGAGCTAATATGTGGTGTCAACTTTTTAATCCAAGTTGTTGTCCATGATTTATAAGCATTTGAAAAATAAAATTATTTTATTTTATAATTATATTTATTGTTATTCCATTTTTGGGTTTTCTGACTAACGGCGTACGCTGACTAAACATATGTTGAACCTAGTGTAAACCAGCCATCTTGAACACAACAATGCCCTCTAATTTCTAATCTAAGCATGTGTTTAAGATTTATTCCACCTTTTAGGAAAACATCTCATGCAAGCTATTTGAAGCTTAATAATTTTTTGACTGATCATTCTGAGAACTCCAGGCCTTGGAATCATGTGCTGTTAATTTTCATTATCTCGTAATAATACCATATAATTAAAAAACATTATACAGAAATTCGAGGTCTTTAATTCCTCCCTAACTTAGGGAATTATATTACTAAAATCCAAAAAAAACTAGGGAAGCAAATGGCGGTAATGAACACGTATATAAGCCTCCAACATCCATGTTCTCTATGGGTGTACTCGTGCTGCTCCCAAACTCGCACAAGAGGAATCCACTATCCCCGAAGGACCCACTCCTATCAATCCTCTATCTCCATCAGGAACTCCAAAAATGTCAACCTGTCATCAATGTCCAGCTCGCCCCAGTCGATAATGTGAAATATATCATCCACATACCTTCTCAACTATGACACATGGATAAAATTATTCATAAAATGCATATGTGGAGGATGTTCCCGGAAGAATGCCACCTCAACTACTCATTTGAGGATCGGTAAAGGTTTGATGATCCTTCAAGATAACTTTCCACCCTGGCCAAATCTTTGCAATTCTCATGCAGGTGAGACCCGTAGGAAGACATGATATCCCTCCTTGAACTCCAATGCATCCATATCCTATCAGCATAATACTTCTACTAGCTATGTGTAGTGTTCATCCACTCTTGGATGATCTGCACGTTCTCAGTGGTAGCCCATACCAACTCCAATCCCATAAGCGCTGACTCCCCTGATTCCATCCGGCACAGAGGTTATCTTTATGGTCATCAGTACAGGGTCTCAAATAGTTCCATGATGATGGTGGAGTGATAACTATTGTTGAATGAGAAGTCCACCAGTGGTTGGTGATACTCCAAACTATGACCAAAATCTTGGACACAAGCACGAAGCATATCCTCCAAGGTATGTATGGTACGCTCCGTATAACAATTAGTCTGGGGCTAAAAAGATGTGCTAAAGTGTGATGGAACTGGATTCTTATCTTTCACTTGTTTACAATTGAGGCATTATGATACGAACTCTGACACCACTTTCTATATCCCTGGAAACTAGTACTGACGTTAGAGGACCTCGTACAACTTCGCTACACCAGAATGTACCGCCAAAGGGGATGTATGGAATTCCATCAACACCTCCTCATGTAACGTCACTGGTACCATGGTGTGTCCTCTAAAAATGATTATGTTCTCCCCAACTTCAGAAAATACATCAGGATCTTGTCCTAAGGATATTTTAGCACGTCGGGTCTCCCAGTCCATGTCCCCAAGTTGTGCCTCCTGAACTCTCTAAATGAGTGGGGGAGTGAAAGTCACAGACTAGAGGTAAGCTGCTCTATCACTATCCATAAAGGATACCTGTAACGCAGCAAGTTACCCAGTTTCCTCACTCAGAAACTGTATTCCAAACCTCTTACTGAATGTGTATTATACTACGTTCCCCTTCCCAAGAGTGTGGACTATCTCAAATTCATAATCCTGGAGGAACTCCAGCCATCATCGGTAAATCTCTACTAAAAATCCTACCAGAACCTTCCATCCACGTGAAAGGCTACCCCCTTTAACTGATTGATGTTCCCATCGACCCTTTGGATTTTGGTACTTTCTCTCAACGGAAACTAGGATAGGGTGTCGTTAGTCCACACATAACCTCGAACAGTGGTTCATACTATGACCTACCTATAAAATTACTCCAACTATACTCTCATCTCCTGGATCTCCCTGGGATCCATCTGATATGATGTTGTAGATGTCAGTTTCATCCTTGGGTACAAGCTAAAGAAGAATTCCCTCTCCCTGCGGGGAGGTAATCCTGGAAAAATATTTTAAAAGGATGTTCTTGTACTCCACCACTACTATTGGGAACTAAAAACTCAAAAAATCTATTTCCATGAGGGTAAGGCTTTCTGACTCAAGTGTGATCTGCTGCACCCTCCTATATATTAGTTTATCCTACACTTCCTAGGTTTCCTTTTTCACCAACCAAGGAAAATCTCATTCCAATGCTGTATATATACCACATTATTTTTTCCCTAACTATATCAATGTGATCATGAATTATGGATGACCATTCCATACCTAAACTAATGTTGTATGGACTCAATGCTGCAACCAAGGGGTTCAAACTAAAACTCTCAGCTCAAGGATCAGATCACACTATCATCATAAGTGTGATTATTGAGTCTCCTCCCATAGGCATCTTCTAATGTAAGGGTCAAGTCTATGGTTTAACTAGAAACTCTAGGTCTTGAACATGATTCATGAAAATAAGGAATGATTAGTACCTATGTCTCCAATACGAAAGCTTGTAGAACACACAGACCGTACCACAAAAGATTGCTGGAGCCCTTGGGTCATACTCCTTGACTGCCTGTAGCTACTCCATTGCCCTATCTTCTAGCTCCTTGAGCCTGGTGGGGAAAAAATTGGGGTGGTGGTTATAATATATCAAAATGTAGAACTCCTCTATCTACTCTCTTATATCCTTTTCCACGACTACTAACCTGTAGATTCCTTTGTCCCTATTACTTCCTCACCCTAGAAAAAATTTTACACATAAAAGCCTCTAAGACTAAAGTCAGTTTCCTACTTTCCCACTGATGAAATTCATTGGATATAAATTCTTATCCAAAAAAATTTCAACCTCAAAAGGTTATCTCTAGCACCCTAATATAAGAAGGAATCCACAAAAGGAATAGTGACGGCTCAGAAGTTCTAAACACATCTCACTCAGAGGTTCAATCCCTAAATCACTTGACGTATCATATTCATTGAGTACCTGGAATGGTCATTATGCCTCTATGAATACTCAGCTACCTAAATTTCAAACTACCGAAGCTGTATAAGCTCTTGGGAACACAAACCCCTTAGCTTTTTTTTGTCAAGATACCCCCATCTCTGAGAAAGGTTCTCAAGCTCTGTCCATGAACAAGTCACCTCATCGTAAGATATGGGTAATATAAACCCTACAATCACTCTATTGAGCCACATAGAATTATCACTACTAGTATAACCATCTAATCAAATGGTTCCATGTCTAGATTGAAACTCGGTCACCACCCCAATCCAGTCCATAGCCACTCGTGAGTTGGTCTCGCCTCAGAAACTGAGGGGTATCTATCACTAAACATCATGTAAAGCACTGAGCCTACATGTTCCATATACCGGTAGCATCGGTAGTAATTGCTGACCAACAGGTGGTGGTATAGCTGGGAAACCTCCCGAAGGTACCATCTCAAGCAACAATCCTTAAACGGAAGCCTCATCACTCTGTGTACAATCCTCATGGTCACACATTGGAATCATGGATTTCTGTCTTCATGGAGTAATCCTGAAATTGAGTCAAGAGGAACCACGATTGATATTTTATACTTGGTGAGATGACTCCAAATAGATCAAGACAAAAACAATTTCATAACACATGAAACTAGTGTTTCCATGTACAGAATCAAAAAACCGAATTCAGGGTCCTAGTGTATGGATATGTCATCAGCCGCACCAACAGTGGACTCCTTGGACTGAAATCCTATATCAGGACACATAACAACATTTCTATATTGAATACATAGACTCATATTTCTTTTGGTAGAACCGAACACCCTCTCATAAAAATTTGTTGCGACCCGTCTCCCAGGACCCGTGCCATTACTATCCCAGGACCGCCCTCCATAGGCCAGGGGTTGGTGACTTGCATTGGTAAGGTATACCCATAAAATAGGAACGCATTGCCTCAAAACCTATAAACACACAAACATGGAACAGTATTCAGAATAAAAAAACAAATGAAGAAGAATGGTACAACCACAACTAAAAACCATCATTGATTGTAAAATTAAGTACTGAATGTAATGGGTCAAGAATAAAATCCCAACTAAAATTGAATTACATCAAAAATGAAAAATATTTTCTAATGTATTTCACTAAGGATCATACCTGAAGGGTAGGTAGAGCTCATCACGATTTCTCTCCATGTTAATCAGTCACATCCATGCACCATCTATCAATCACCTCAGATCACCATCTTTCCCGGACTCCTCATGACCCAGTCAAGCTATCCATTGTCTTCACAAGAAACAATAAGGTGTAGGAAAAGAACGTGCAGGGGTGATTATAACAATACAAAGTTGGGACCCCATGAAACCTGAAGGTCTCTAAGAATTCCACAAAAAGAAACACCATAATGCATGATATCATTCACAAATCACAAAGAAAAAGGCATCTCACAGTAGGTATATTCTAGGGAAGTAATAGTAGAATCATCATTTACATTTTGGAACACATATTCTTTTGGATTAATACTCCTGTATCAAGTACGTTGGGCCATCCATGTCACACAGAGGTGCTTCCCACTAACCTTTAACTACATAGGTACTCCTCCCCATCGTGTATCGTGGGTCAGTCAGGTCACACAGAGCTGCTCCCCACCATGTCTATCTATGATACTCCTCCCTATCACATACCGTGGGTCGGTTGGGACATGTATAGGTGCTTCCCACTAGGTTGTAAACTAACACAAAGTTAAAAGTATGCAGGCTTTAGGTCTCAGCCACTTCTAGGGTTCCACACATAGCGTTATTGGAAGAAATTATCTAAAAACCATAGGTTGTATTTCAACTAGAAAAAAGTCCCTTGAATAAGAAACCTAATGATCTTCTATGTCATAAGGTTTCCATATCAATAGAAGTCATGTAAACTGGACATCCGGTCTATAATTTATTTGTATTTTTGTGCTAAGAGAACTGTTATATTTCGCTATGATCCAACCCGTCCAAACTAAAACTTTTTCTGAGTCTCTCATAGAGTATCTTAAATCCATGGAGTCAAATGTGTCTATAAATTTAGATATTAGTGCATCCTATGATCGAATGGAGAGGAGATTTATTAACAAGGTCCGGGCAGGTATGGGTTTTTTCTGAAAGAAATGATGATCATATCTTCCGATGTATTTCTTCTCTTTGGTTGGAAGTTTCATATATGGTAATGAATTTTTTTTAAAGAAACCCATTATCTTTGTCAGGGGGATAAAATATCTCCAAGAATTTTTATCATTGCTCAGAATTTTCATAGTAGTCATTTACATTTAATATTGAATAATGGAAGTAATATGGATTATCGAAGAAGATTGGGGGTTTCCCTGGTTTCTCATTTGATGTCTGCATATGACTCTTTGATATTCATGAATGGCTCATGCAGATCACTGCGGGGTCTGAATAATGTTTTAGATTATTATTTCCATTGGAGTGGTCAGTAGGTTATCAAAAATAAAAGCAATTTTAATATTTCCAGCATATATACAAGTGAATGGGTATCTTTGATGAGATCTCGTCTTAATATACAAAGAGGATTTTTTCCCAAGGAATATCTAGGAGCCCCTCTTTCTTCTAGGAGGGTGCATATATGTGATATTAATCATATTTCTATTAAAATATTGAATTGTTTTTAAACTAGAATAATTATTTCCTATCATTTGGTGGGAGGATATCTTTGATTAACATTGTTCTTTTGACCTATCCAATCCATAATCTTTCCGCTATTAATGTCCCCAATGGTGTGATCTGAAATATTGAGAGGATTATTGCCATGTTTTTATGGGATACAAAGATGGATGGGAAAAGGAACGGGGTTTCTGAGGGGAGGTTGTCCTGGACTGTTAATGAAGGAGGTGTTGGTGTGAATAGTCTTGAGAGGACTATCAAATGTATGCAGGCCAAGATGGCATTGGAAGTCTTGGAGGGTCGGATGCTTTAGGGGATGTCTATGATGTGTTAGCTGGATAGTGACAAGGGTACTCTATTTTCTCCTTTTTGGGTTGAGGTTTCTTAAATTATCATCTCTATAAGACCTTATTGTTTCTGGATTTTTGGGAGAGGGGATAATTCTTTTTGGAGTGGTAATTGGTGTGGGTAGATCCTTGAATACACAAGATGTCCGGTCCCATAGATTTCTTTTAATGAAGCCTGTCAGCATCCTGGTTTCTTTAATACTATATTAAATAGTGAACATCTAGATTTCTTTAACCTCCTAGAACTTCCCCCTGATGAGGAAATGTTGATCCTTTCTCCTTCCTCCTCTGGATCATTTACTTCTAAAGATTACAGAGGGATATCGTCTATTATGGTTACGGATAGTGAATGCTTTGTCTCTCTTTGGGAAAATAAAATTCCATTAAAGTACAACTTCCTTCTCTGGAGGATTCATATAGGAGATTTTCCTATAAATGAAAATGTTAAACACTATGGGATTTATCTTGTCTCCATATCTGTCTGTTGTAACAACCATAATGAAGAAAGCTCAGACCGTTTGTTTTCTATAGCGAGTTGGCTCATGCACTATGAAGTATCTTTGGTGGTTTCACTGGTTTTTCATATAATACTATGTCTGATCAACCATTCATGGAATGGTGGTTTTATGGTTCAGGGTTTATTGGTTTGGAGAAAGATGCTCACCTTTCCATTCTTTTTGCTGTTTGTTGGTGGTTGTGGCAGGCTATAAAAAATTGGATGTTTAAGGAGGTACCTTCAAATAGCCATGGTATTTATTACAGAACCGAAAACCTCCTTCATGACTTAGTCAGAGCTCTGGGTTTTGTTAGAGGGGCACAATCTTTACAGGGTCACCTTCTTATCTCTACTGCACTTCCTCTGGTTTATAAGAATTTTCAGGGATCCTAAATCTTCTGGTCTCCTCCTCAAAGTGGCTTGAAATTAAATAGTGATGGTTCCTGTGTCTCGGGAGAAATCCGAAGAGGGGGAATTGTACGTGAATCCAGTTGTTCAGTCTTTATGGCCTTCTCTATCAAGCATGGATGTGTAAATTCTCTCCAGGCAGAGGCCCTGGATTTATTCACTAGGCTGAGTTTATGTTTTCAGAGGAGGCTCAACATTTCTAGGGTTGAAACTGATTCAATGATCCTGTATAATTATTATTTTGGTAGAGGTAATGTTCCATTGTCCCTCTTATATACTATCCGTAAATGTTGGCATATTATTTATGATCATATAAAGGTGTCCCATACTCGGTGAGAGGGTAATAAAGCTGCAGATTTTCTTGATTCGATGGATTTTCTAGGCCTGGAGCGTTTATTACTTCATGATTTAGTATGTTTCAAGGAGGAAGGTGATAATATCATTAGGGGTGATGTTCTTTTCCTTTTTCAATTTAGGCCACCCAAATTCTAGTTCTGGTTGTGTCCGGCCTTTGTAGGTCTTTTTGTTGTTGTTCCTCTTTGACCATTTAATAAGAAAATATGTTTTGAGTGTCATAGAGTTTCTCAAAAGGACCACCTCATTCTAAGGGTTCTAGAACTGCAGACGATTCGTCCAATAGACGGTCATTTTATGAGATATTCTCGTTTAAGAACAACTAGGAAAAAGGGGAATGGTTACGGTCCGACCTGGCCCGAAGGGGGCTAGGCTCGGGTTGGGATGGTTGGCCTTGGTCTAGCATACTGGTCCACTGTCATGCCCCATTGGGCTGGGGGCTCAGCCTGATGGATGAGTATGGGGGGTCTGATTCCCTCTTGAACGGATTTGGTTGATTGGGTCTTCAAGCTGTAGCACCATTTGGCACCACAACTCCAGGACGGTCTACATTGACCGGCCCATTACAGACCGAAAACTCAAAACTACAGCCTTTCTTCATAGTGCGCCGCTGCAGCGCGCCTCCCGGCTTAGCAGTAGCACTGTATGGTGCCACACCACCTGGTTAGTCTGTGCGGATCAGCCTGCAACAAAACTGCTGGTGTGGGTCCACCCTTCGTTGTGGCTCGAAGCGTCAACATTCCTTCGCTGCATGCCACCCCACTTTATCGCAACCGACAATGGACGACCACTCCTTTGTCTACAATGTCACCTTCAGGAACTGCCATTCCTTCACCCATGGTAGGTTCCGACCACCGCATCCCTTATTCATCTGTGTTGTAATGCCAACATAGATTCCATGGGCCACTAGGGAAGCTCTGGTGCTCCATTTTTATTCGCATATGTGCCTACAAGCCTCCAGGGATGATGCCTATGTGGTGAGGCCCTTGAGTTACACCTTGCCGTCATATCTTCAGATTGCCCATGAAAAACACAATGATAAGAAAGTTTTTCAGAGGGTCTAGGACTTGTTCATTTGGTGTGTGCCCTCCATGTTAGCATTATATCGTGGAAAGAATTATTTAATCATAAAAACACCTATAAAAACACTGAATTATCCTCCCGCATTAAATAACGAAACAAGGGTCAACCTGTTGGATGGTTGATTCAAGTTTTTCATAATAATCAAAAACATGGAAAGAGGGATGTATTAATCACCTAATCCCTTGCATTGGGATTTTTGGAATTCGATGTGGATGAGGAAGGAGTGTCCATGTTCTAGTGTGTTGTAGACAATAGAGAAGTTTCACGTCCTTTGGCACTCGTCATCGAATCCTCCAATGCTCTTTGAAGCTCTGTTGTACGTTGGTTGAAGATGTCTCCATCACTACATTAGAGGTTCTTCTCTTCAGTGCCAGAAACACATGCCCAAGCTTTTTTTAAATAGAAGAATAGAGTAGATCAACCCAACACACAATTAACGAGGTTCATTAATAAATTTAATTATCGGACGTATTAATTTTCCCCAAAATGTAGTTACAGAACCATGTGTAACTGACCATTAAATGGTTTGACAACCCTACAGTCCCACCACCGCCTATCAACAGTTAAAAATAATGAAATAAAATAACTCGTTGAGTTATATTTTTTATTGTAATGACCAAAAATTTACTTTTCTATTTGACTCTTGTCGGTTAAAGTTAAGTTTCTCTTAAGAGAATCTCAGCGCGGTGAATTCAATGGTGCTCTCGAATTTTTAATCTATGAACTGATTCAAAAGATAGAAATCTCCACAAGCACATTTACTAAACATAATTTTAAAAAAGTTCAAAAATTATTAATAGTCACCCTCCACCCGTGTCAGTCAAGGATAGTCTCTGATTAAGTGGAATACACCCTCACGAGCTCCACAGTACTCTCAGATTTTCAATCTGAGTTACCTTTTAGCCGTTAAATAATTTTACAATAAAATAATTTTTACTTAATTATTTTATTTACTTCCAAAAACTAACTTCCACTATTGGACCATGCCATAAAACGTTAGGATCTACCTAAAAAAATAATATCCTCATGAGCTTAATGGTTGTTTCAAATTTTTAATCTGAGTCACCGCTTGTGAGTTATAAGAATTTGAAAAATAAAATAATTTTATTTAATAATTTTATTTACGTTTTTTCCATTTTTATGTTTTCTCACTGGAGGAATGTGCCGACTAAACATAAGTCACACCTAGGGTAAACCCGCTATCATGAACGCAATTGTTCCCTCGGATTTCGGATCCAAACAACTGTTTATTAGTTATTCCACATTTTCTGGAAAATTTCTCATGCTCACTATTTAAAGCATAACATTTTGTTCGACGGATCATTCTGGACACATCGGGCCTCAGAATCATTCGTTGTCAATTTTAAATGTCTCGTAACAATCCCAAATAATTAAAAAAATTATACATAAATTATGGGACTTTACAAGAACTCGACCACCCGATATCAAAACTGATCCTATCTCAATACACAAATAATTATAATAGGCTATATTTATTTAGAATCACCCATGTTGGATTAGGATCATCACTAAAGAGAGTTTTTCCTTAAACTCATGAATGGCTATATCACAAGATTATGAAAAGATGAACTTCATTCCCTTCTTAGTTAAGCCTTTATGTTCTACTTCTATGTATTATAAATCATGAATGAAACTATTATAATGGACACCCATCCCCTAGAAACTTTTTAATTCAAATAAATTTTTGGGATATTCCCTTGAAACAATAATTCTCACCATATTTGGGTTAATAGATACACATCCCTTGGGAAATGATATAACCTACGAAGTGAACCTTTCTTACAGAAAATTTGCATTTGAATAGCTTTATATATAGATGAAGCTCTCTTAGTGGGTTAAACATGAACTTAAGATGTTTGATATGGTTGCTTTTCATGTGATAATACACTAAGATTTCATATACCAAGACCAGTAGAAAATAATTTTGGTAATAGTTGAAATCCTAATTCATTAGATCCATAAATAATGGTGACATGTTCGTATGAATGAAAAACACCACCTGATACTCATAAATTCCATACCATCCCCAGAATATTATATGTGGTATGTCTTATTTCCTCACATACACCTGATTTTATAATATAATTTTAAACTACCGAGCATTGTATTGTTTAAGAATTTGTGAGAATAAAATATAAAATTGGTTTGGTGAAATAATGAATCTGGGTTCATGAGATGAAAAGGTGTAAAATATTTAATTATAAATTATACCGTTGTAAGAATCAGGTCCTAGAGAGTCCAATGGTCAGGATAAACACACTCCATCCTAAAATATCTTTTTCTCATGGTCAGGTACTTCAGATTGAAAAAGACATGTAACCTGAAACCTACTTTAAATATAGGTAAAAGACAAGACCAATGGTCATGAAGGAATTATAAACCCTACATCTCTCATTAAAAGAAGATATTCAATTTACATAGGCAATGGTCATGCTCAATGAAATAAAAAAATTAAACCCATTCTCCAACCTCACTCATAATGGTCATTCAAGAAGAATAAAAAAGACATAAATGAATAATCAATATGAAATCTCTACATAAATTGAAATAAAATATAAAATACCTCATACAATCAATCCTTGTTCATCACACACACAAAAAACTATTAAATAACCCCTCATGATATCTATCAGATGGTGTAGAAAATAGAATAAATAAAATCATATGTAAAGTGGTGAAGCAAAGATCCACATTAGGTGGGTGATCCTCCACATGCATCTGTTCGTGTTACTCACATCAAATGTCCTCCAAGGTGTAGCCAATGGTGTTATTTATAGGTGATTTGGTCAAGTCCGTGGCCATGGAATAGATCAAGTGAATCTCATTTTTTTAATATTTTCTGACAATGTCATGACATGCAATGAATTTTTACATCATGCATTCCATGTCAACAATAGATTTTTCTGATCATTCCATCTTTGAACATTCAAGATGTGTATTTATTTTAGATAATTTTCAATTTTTTTCACAGTGTGTATTGTATTCAAGATGTGACCTATGTAGAACTGTTTCTCTTGATGAATTCATGATGTGTAATCAAATTACATGATGTGTAATCATTATTCTCGAGTTTTTCTAGCTCCTCATTTGCTTAAAAATATGATGTCATGCCAATTATCTTTACTCATGGTGAGATGTGACTCATATCTCTAATAATCACCTCTTTCGATTTATATTTAAAATATTAATTTTTTCTTACCCTAAAATACTAAACAATTAAAATATCAAAAAATTTGTCAATGATATTAAATAAAATACATAAATTAATATATCAAAACATTCTAAAATTTATCCATGAAATACACTTGTCCCAATCGCTCCTTGGAGCTGGTTAAAGAATTTTATACGAGGTAGTGGATACCAGTTCTTAATTGTAAATAGATTCAGTCAATTTTAATCCACCCACAATATATTGTTATCATATGACTTATTTGTGAAAAGGAATGGAGAACCCCCTGGTGATATACTAGGTAAGATAAAATCTTTATTTCCTCTTGATCTTCCAACTACCTATTGATTTCCTAGAGCTATATAGGTCCCATATTAGAGGTAGGAATGGAAAATGGTGCCACACAAGGAATTATCTTGATGGTAAACTTGACCTCTATTTCAGGAGGTCATCCAGAGAAATCACAAAAGAAGACATCCCTAAAATGGTCCATGTCAGGAGGGAATTACACAAGCAGCACCCCCTGATTGCTCATAAAGAAAATTTCCATCTGTTCTATCAGCTTACCCATCCCAGTGCCCTCGGGTCTAGCTCAAATAGAGTAGATATTCCACTATCCCTTATGGATATAATGGCTTCCCTTGAGTGATGTTAATCAATCACACCAATTATATCATTTCACATGGGATCAATAAAGAAACAAGATAGCCATACTGAGAATGATGTCAAAGCCATTCATCTTGAGGATGAAGAAATTCAACAAGAAATGAAACCCACATATTCCAAGGGGAATTTCTTGAACTACTATATATACATTGATATATCACATGGTAGTGGGTTGATAGTAATAACTCAATTGGAATAAATGATTACAAGACCACGACTTTATATATTATAAATTGATAGAAAATCGTGAGATAAACCATTATCAAAAAAGGGAAAAAATAAAATAGAGGGAACCAAAATAGTACCTCGTAAAATTGAGGGTTTTGTCTCTTCTCTAATAGAATAAGATACACTGTAAAGAAATGGACAGAATGGTGGCCCTAATATGATACCTAACTAGCTTGTGTAGGTCCACTATACTTGAGAACAACATATGAGGTTGGACTAGCTTTTCCATGAACACCCCCTCATCTAGATCAGTCGATAGAATACCAACACCCTTCATGACATGGATTTGATGATCCTGTACCATAAAACGGTGTCATCACGTATCCATTTTCATAAGCCATTGTAAGAAATGTCCATCTTAAAGGATGTAGGTGAACCATTCTACCGATAGCTCTACACTCGATCGGGTTCCTCATACGTTGGGGATTTTTATGGACTGGCCTACCACATTGGTGATGCACCACAAAACTATTGACGTGTTCCCAATTGATGGTAGTACCACTGCTTGCATACTCAAAATGAAATTTCCTACCACTATAAAGACCATTTCCATCCTATAAGATGAATTGCCCGGGATCACATTACTGGATCCTCTTAGGCTCTGATCACTGATGATGGATGGGGTTAATATATTGAAAATAGTGGTTAGTCGGAATATGATCACCTTTGATCTGATGGCATGTGGATAACCATCCTCAAATCACATCATAGTAGTCATGTTATCCCTAGAAAAGGTTTTTGTAAAATTCTATAATTCATTGAAATAATATGAATACTCCATAAATGACATGTCACCTTACTGATGGTTCTTCAAATTTCAAATATGGTATATTCAAAAGGTATTTGGAAATAAGTACTCGAAAAAGGTTGTTTAGAATTATTCCTAGAGAATACCCAAATGTTGACTAGCTTCTGAGAGGATGTCCCACCAACACATGGTGGAGTCATGTTTGCTTGTAAGTGGTGAGATTTACCCTCATATGTGGAGGCATATTTATATTCAGGAAGAAATATAACATGACCTATATCCATGACTCAGCAGCCTGAGGTCCACCATCCCTTGAGAAGGTTATATGATGCCACTGTTGGAAGTCAAGGGTTAGTTCCGTCATAGAAGGGGTTGGTCAGAGAGCACCCAATACAATCTTCATAAAATGGAATAAACTATCAAGTAAATGAGATTGGATTCCTAGTGGAAGATCAGTATTAGGTGTCTAAGGTTGGGTGATAGAAGTTATCACTGGTGCCTCTTGTCCCAACACCTCTAGAGTGTTCTTTTCCCCACACTCTAGGTGCAAGATGAGAGGATTCTGCAGTGCCACATCTCTAAAAATTTTATGCACACTCGTCAGACAAGATTGACTACAGATAGGAATGGTGAAAACCAGAAAGGTCATGAACAAGCCTTTCTATAAATGGACCACACTTATCTACCTACTCCTTTTGTCAGGTGTAGGTGATAAGGATGAGTCACAAAAGTAACATAGAAGACACATCCTACTGCCAAATACTATGGATGGGTCAGGGTCAAGGTCACATGTCACAATTACATTTATATTATATGGAGAATCAAATGAAAACTATACGGGAAAAAAACTTACATTGCATTTGAATTTTTTTTCTAGAGATAACACTTTACATTTTAAATATTTAATACATTAATATCATTTTTAATTTATTTAGATATTGATATCATACCCTAATTAATTTTGTTATGAATTACAAATAAATAAGGGTACAAAATCCTTAGAAAATAAAATTCGACATGTCAAGTAACTATGATATAGTCCATAAATCTATTATCAGGACATAACGGGTCATGTATATTCATTTTATTTAATTATTTAACATTCTGAATTTATAGAAAAACTAAACTCATATATTTCCATTGTAATTCATTAATCAAATATAAAATATGGTATAATTGGTTAATTAATGTCTCACATCAAAATATGCAGGAAATAACCATTTTGATTGATTTTACGACCTTAATTTAATTTATTATGTCAGCCTACATAAATAATGCACATTGACAAAAATAACAGATAATAAACCATGATAAGCACATACAATACATTCAATTCACATAGGAAAAGTAGATATGGTGTATAATAATGTATGACATTTAAGTACCATAGTGCCTAATATGAAGCATGAACTAACAAACCATCATTTAATCTAGACATGGTAAAAGAAATCACATCCAATTTATATCAATAATAATAATCTCACAAAGTAAGTTTTCTTTCCAATCGTGAAATATATAGAATTATAAAATTGAAACCAATAATAACACCAACCCATCCAAGGTAATTTTGTTTCCCACT
Source organism: Viscum album (assembly GCA_963277665.1). Lineage (NCBI taxonomy): Eukaryota > Viridiplantae > Streptophyta > Magnoliopsida > Santalales > Viscaceae > Viscum > Viscum album. The sequence continues at coordinate 2,017,287,192 of OY728157.1, forward strand.
ATATGTGGGTTATTACTAGAAAGAATATTACAATTACCAAATTCCAAAACCAAAACTCTCTTGCCTAACTCCCAAATAGTAAGGTAAAAGGAAAAGGCATATCTGGTATCACTTGGTAGCATCCCACATCGTATGGCACTTAGTGGTTCCATGATACAATGAGATAAAACACCTCAAGTGAAACTACCCATAAACCAGTGACTGTCGACTACTAGAGAGGGCCTATGGTGTGTCCATAGAGAGAATATTCCTCCATAGATCGGAGTAGAGAACAGTGGTGTATGTGTATATATAAAAGAGTAAAAAATAAAAGGAGACACTAAAATAACTAAACCAGTAACTCTTTAGATAAGATTTAGTAGAATGTGATAGGCAACAATGATAATAATAAATGAATAACATCCAAGATAAATATGAAAGTGGAATATGCATAATAATTAGACAGAAATATATGATGATATTCATGTAGCTAGGAAAAATTATTACATGAGGGTTAAGGGGGATACATGCATATAAGACATGCTAACAAAATACAAAAAGGCTAAAACAGTGGAAACATGAATAATTCATATGCTAAAAAATAAAAAATTTCCCAAATAGATACCATTAGAAACATGATCATAGGCATAGTCCTCTAACCCTATAATCCAGCCTATAATAATCAATAAAGCATTAGAATATTGACTCTTCCCTTTATCCATACATGAAATCATGAATCCCCCTTTAGTAACAAGGGTAGCCCAATAAGGGTGCGAGATATAAGGAGTAGGCCACCAAAATGGTGTCTAGATATAACCAGTTCATGGAATATAAAATTAACAGTCTGAAAAAGGTAATGAATTAATGGAAATAAATGTATATGTTACATAGGGGTAGGTTCTACTTGATACGACTATCCAAATTTTTTTCTTTTTCAAAATATATATTTGTATGAACTGAGTTAACCTACACAACTATGAAATATGGTAATTGATTCTATAATAAAATTGTCAAAGGATTGACTATATAGGAGCATGTGATTTGGATTTTTAGTCATGTCCCAAAATTATGACTTATACATTCTTAAATTTTTATTCTATTTAAAATATTTTTAAATTATCAAGAGGAACATTAAGTACATCCATTGAGATCCTCAGGAAGTACCATTTATTAAAATGGGACTCCATATATGTTCACTATCATGGGAGACTTTCCAAGATGACCCACTAATGAATCATGGGTATCACTCCATGAATGGTGTCAGGCATCAACAACTAACCTCTAATTCTATCCATGGTTTCACACGTTGGGGTCAGATTCTCTCTCATGGGATGGTACAACCATCACACCATCGAACCTATCAATGTGGTATACCCTAGGTAACAAATGTCACTCCCTAGAGGTAAATGAATGAGGCATTTTGATCATGTACTAGACATATATAGATTCACCCATACTGTATGTACATTTCATAAAATTCTAAATAATCAATGATGATCCCATCCAAGGTGTACTTAATTAGGGACCCCATATATCACCCATAACTTAAGGTATAACTTACTAAATATCACACTATTATCAAGGAAAGAAAAATATAACACATTTGAAACTTTTATTTATGAATTCAATTAAGTGTTCCATTTATGGTATAATGTGTAGGATCCTAAGTAATGGACCACCATTATATTCAATTAAATTCATCTATTTACGGAATTTATCAATGGAGAAACACACTTCATGTGGTGCATTAATGTTTAGAAAAGTGTCATATAGGCCATAAAAGGATAGAAACTCCCAAAAAGGGATCTGACAAAAAGGAATTCAATCAAAGGGTTGATTATCCACTCTTAAGGGTCACATTTGGCATGTTAAGGACTTTGATTTTATTTATTAATCCTATTTTAGGAATATCCATAAGGTTCCAACACATTGTAATATGGAGAATGATATATACTGAAACAAAATATGGGAAAAGAAGCTAGAACACAAACCCTAGGTTCGTAGCCTTATCCATTTCCAGAAGATTCCATTGAATTGATCTAGAACAAGATTTATTTTATAAGTCATTGAATACCCAGAAAATAGGGAAAAATTGGTTGAAAGTAAATATTGAAATAGAGGTGTTGAGAAACATAAAATATATCAAATATGTTTAAAGAGATTACCTCAAATTTCTGACACAACCAATTATGATTGATTTGGTGTTCAAACGGAGAAGGGATCAAAATCCCTAAGGAGAGGAGGAGAGGGAGCTTCAAGCAGATACTGATGGAGAAAAACTAAGAAGGAGAAGAAAATGAGGTATTAAAAACATAATAGGGGGAAAAGATCATTTCTTGTTTATTTACTAGTGTTCTTGGTTTGCATAAACATTTGAAAAACCATGCACCAACCATGAAACCAATTCCACTTAAGGAGGGACCCCGCATTGTTTAGGTGCATAGTTTGGCTAACTATGGGCAAGTCATGTTAGATCCACTACCTAAACCCCCTACACAACCCACATGAGAATGTTATTGGGGTAGTATGGTTTCATACAACCATGTGACCCCTGCTCCATTATATCAGACCTCTTAAACATTTGTGAAACTGTGAGGCTAGGATGTTTGGTTAATCCTAAATATGTTCCCCAATATAATTTCCATATTCTAGGGGCTCTAGTCTCTAAACATGCTCAACCACCCTATGGACCTCCAAGACTCCATTATAACACATTAGAAAGGAAAAAAAGGAATTTTATCCAATAAAAATAGTTTATTTATTTAAAATGATTGACACGTTTCATAGAGATCATTTATTTTACCTTGTATTTTTTTATAAATTATTATAATTTTTTTGATAGTTCATTTTATAAGATTAATTATTAATCAATAAAATTATTTTTAGGTAATTTAATTTTTTGAGGACTATCATCATTAGCAAAATGAACATATAATAAAATTAATGCCCCAATAATGAGGAAAATGGAATTTGTATTATCATGAATAAAATTATTACTTTTATATGACAATCAACAAAGGTTATAAAAAATAACCTTTCCCACATGGAACTGCCTGTTTCAACTTATTAAGGTTAAACCTCATTGAATCATTCTTTGAGTTAACAAACTCTATATTTTTTACAACCACTAATATTATGGAAGTAGAAAAATGTATTATGTCTTCATAGAAATTATTTTTTTCATTATAATACTCTAACAAAGAAAACTTAATTATGGTTCTATATTTTCTATAAAGTGATACTGACCAATGGATGTCCTTAACTAAAAATAAAAATTATGGAAGATATATAACATGGAATGAAATTCATTCAAGGCTATTTTTTTAGAAAAATATTTTACATGGGAGAAATGTGCGTAAATGCAAAGAAAAATCAAAATCCCAAGCCAAAAAGAAAAGGTGAATGTGGATAAACACAAGTAAAATTTTAAAATGTTATTACAGTATCATTTTAATTATATATGAAACCCTGAATTTAATATTGAATAATTATTTTAGGAATTAAATACTATACATAAAATTTTATTGGTCTTTATTTTTTTTCAATATATGAGAATATGTTAAAAAGTTTGATCAAGATTGAAAAAGAGTTCTCCAATTTTATTTCTTATAAATGGAAATGAGAGATGAGGAGGATTGATGATCACTCTAGGGATAGTGTGTCTACGAATGAAAATAAAGGGTAATTAGAGTTCCTTAAAAGTAGTACATATTGCAAAGGGGACTATTATCCTATTTATGGGTATTGGGTGTATGATTTAAATATTGGTATAAAGTCCCTCAAGAATCATGAGAATAGTGAAAGAGGGAAGAAACCAGTGTACATTGAATAAATAATAAGTTGATAGGGAATCAATCAAAAAAATTCTATAAGATCCAAGAAAATATACCCAACGAGAATATGAGGGAATAGGGTAAAGATTATGAAATCACTACAATTGAGGTAAAAGTTCATAAGGATGTTGTTATAGGTACGTTAATCATTATCTCAAATTTATCTAATGATCTATTTTGTTATGGATCTTATAATTTTTTTTTATCCATGATGCTTTCCCATAAAATTATTTTTTTCCCTAACATATTAATAAGACTTCTTTCAATCAATACACTAAAACCAAATATTACTATAACAAGGATGTGTCAGTCAATCTCCATTATGACACTTATATTTACCCTATTTATAGACCTGATTATTATAAAAATTATTGATTATGATATAATCCTAGATATGGATTGGATCAAAAAATATAATATAATATTTTATTACTGGAAAAAATAAGTTATAATTTTTTAGTAAATAAGTAATTACATATTTTTTAAGGGGAGATGAAACTACAATAATATTGTCTTGGTCTTAACCCAATAGGGTAACTTAATGCAATTATAATGGAGGATATAGATTGAATCTGAAATTTTGTGGTCAAGAGTTTTCTAAGAATAGAATAGGTAAAATTTTTGAGATATTATATTGATTTACTTCCCAATGAATTACCTAGACAACCAACTAATTGTGAAGTCAAATTCTTTATTTATCTCATCCCCAATTTAATGATGAACTTTTAAGACACCTTTTAGGATATTTCTAGTGGAGTAAGCTATGTTTAAGATGAAAATTCAAGACTAATGTGATAAAGGGTTCACTCATCCATGTGTTTATCCATGGCGAGAACCTAGGTGGTTTTGATGAAGATTTATTAGACAATAACATTATGCACTTATTTTTGGAAAACTAATGGAATAACTATAAATTAATTCAATATAACGTGTCTTATTGATGACCTATTTGATCAATATTATGGGGTTCAATTCTTCTGAAAGAGTGATCTTCATTCTAGCTACCATGAGTTAATAGACCAGGAAGAGTATATTAAAAAATTGTATTTCTATGATGTTTGGTCATTATGAGTTCATTGTAATTCTATTTGGGTTACAAATACTTCATCTATTTTTTATGGATTTTATAAACAACATATTCAAATAATACATTGATATGTTTTTTTGTAAAAATTTTCAATGAAATTATTTCATTATCCATGATTTATGAGGAGTATAACACTTATTTATGAATTTTTCTAGAGGTATTGAGGGTAAAATATTTATATGGTAAATTCAGTAAAGTAATTTTATCTTTAACAAGTTTCATTACTTAGTAATACCGTATCCAAAGATGATATATATATTAACAATTAAAAATTGATGACTTTCAAGGAATGGCCATGATCCACCACCAAAAAATAAAATAATTTTTTCTTAGGATAGTGGGATACTATTATATATTTAGTGAAAAAATTATATGATTGGTAAATCCTATAACCAAGCTAATATATATGTTTGTTAATATCACATTGGAAAAAAATTTAATGATTGTTCTCAATAATTAATGATAATATTGTTGAATACTCTTGAATGGACTCATCTATATGGAAAATAAGGCTTCATTAAATACAATGATTCATCATGGATATGTCTTGGAGTAATTCTAGTGAAAAGTTATAGAGACTTTCTCTACTCATTAACATAGTTGAAACCCCATGAGATTAATTATCCAACTCATGGTCTAGAATTAGAGGTAATAATATTTTCTATGAAGAAATGGTGACATTTTCACTATAGAGAGAGAGATGTGATATATATATATATAAAGAGTTTAAAATATTTTTTGTACCATAAATATATTAAAATGAGGAAAATAAGATGGTTAGATTAACTGAATAATTATAACCATGTTATCAATTATCATCTTGAGAATATGAAAAAAGTAGGAGATACATTGCTTAGAAATGACCAAGCCACTTTACCCATTTCAATTTTAATGAATGATCCAATTTTTAAAGGGCTATTAACGATATACTTGGGGATTATAATAGAAGGTGAAGAATCCTACATATTATATGTTATCACTGAAGCATCATTATAAGAGAGGATTATGAAATATTATAATTTGGATAAATCACTATAAAATAAAATGGAAGATGTGATGAATAAAGTATTTTTATATTTCAACATTGGTTATGATTGAGTTTTATTGTTTGGTAAGAGGTTATGTATTCCATACGGTCTAAAAATGAAGAATGATATATTATATGAGGATCATAACATAAAATTATCACTATATCATACATGTAAAAAGATATATAGGGATATCTGAGATAAATTTTGGTTGGAAAATATGTATAGAAAAAATGAATATTATATTAAAATATTCTTATTGTTCCAGTAATTGAATTCTAAATGAAAACTTCCCAAAATATTAATAAAACCATTACCTATACTGCAATTGAAGTGGGATAATAATAATATGGATTTTATCATTGAGCTTCTTAATAAATGTAAGGGGAATAATTATATATGGTTCATTGTTGATCATTTAAAAAATTAGTATATTTCCTAAAAATGAAATTATATTTTTCTATAGACTATCTTGAATGGTTATATATAAATGAAGTTTTGAGACTTCATTAAACACCACTATCAATTGTATATGATCATGGACTATGTTTCCCATCAAAATTTTAGATAAATCTCTAGAAGGGTTTTAAAATAGATCTTAATCTAGTAAATACCTATCTCTATCAATGAGATGGCAGGTCCAATTAGACTATCCTTGATTGGGAGTAAATTATAAGGGTTTTCTCCCTTGAAATCTAAATAATATTGGTTTAATATTTACCTCATGGGTACTTTTACTACAATAAAAGAATCCACTTCAGGATAAATATAACACCATATTAATCCATTTATGGAAATATATTTTTAACCCTGACATGTTATGATGAAGTCAGAGAAAGGAGTTATTTAGGTCAAGAAATTTTGGAAGATTCAACTAAGAATTTAAGATCTAGAAAAAATCATTTCCAGGTAGCCCAAAGTAGACATCAAATTTATGAAAAAAGTTAAAGTAAGGGTCTTGAATTCCAAGTAGAAGACTATGCCTTCTTGAATATATCCCTATAGAAAGGGGTTATTAATTTTGGAAGGAATGGAAAGACTAGTTCTGGATTTATTTGGCCATTTAAAATATTGAAACAGATATGACTAATAGAATATTGTATGGATATGCAACTTAACAGATAAAAAGTTCATGATGCCTCCAATATATAACATCTTAGGAAAAAATTATAAACACTAACAATGTTTTAAAATATGATACTGTTAAGTTAGATTCCTAATAATCATATGAGGAATTCATTATTTAGATTCTGGTTACAAAGGAATATGTGGTTTGAAATATAACTACTCAACTACTGATCACTCTATGGAGAAATAATATTATTGAAGAGGCAATCAAGGAGCCAGAGAATGAAATGAGAAAGTCTTATCCACATATATTTTTATATTGATTTAAAATTTCATTGATTCAAAATTTTTAATGGGAGATAATGAAATACTCAAGATTATATAATAATAAATAAACTATTCATCACAATATTGTTATACAATGGACAAATTGTTAATTAAACATAATTGTAAAACACATATTGATTAAATAAAAAACCACGTAATTAAATTTATCACATAAGAAGAAAATAGTACCATAAAACATATGAAATGTTCTTAATAATTATAATATCGTAACATATTGGATCATACATTTCATAAAAATAATACAATATAGAATTAAATTATTAATAATGGAAAATTTGAAATAGGCATGGTGTAATAAATTAGAGATTGATATGATGGTATTTAGATGTTAACAAGTATTTATATAGATAAATATTACCATAATGCATTACGGACATTGGTCAATATTAAAATTTGTCAATGTTATAGTTTCTCAATATTTCCATTGACCGATTTCACTAGTTGGAGTTACGACCATTGGTGGAATAACAATTAAGAATTGCCAATTTTTATTAGTCTATACAAAGGGTAATTATGAATATTTATTATCATATAAGTGATAAAATATGGATTCAAAATGTTTTTACATCCCTTATAAAGTTCAATTATTATATATTGGGTAGGAGGTAGCATAATTAGAATTCTCCCTTGACCAAGACCATGTATAAATCCAACAAGTGAAGATGGAATGAATCTGTCAAAGGGAGAGTTCAAGTTAATGGTTATAAAAAATAGATAAATGTTGTCCAAACCACTACATGAAACTAACATTATTTCATTTATTACACTTATGGAATATTATTGTGTGATTAGAGGTCATATATCTAGGGTTTGAGTTTTGTGATAATATAAAATTTGAAGATACTGAATGGGTGTTTACTCATATAATTTATTTTTGATATATGTATCCACATAACATTAAATAAAAAATATAGGAAATTAATGAATAAATTCAAAAAAATGTATTTTATATTTGGGATGAACATGTATAAATCATCTATGGGATATTCTTTGTTTTTGATTAAAATAGTAATATATGGTTAAAATGGTGGAATGTGGTAAAATATGATAAATATTTTATGTAAAAAATAATATTTATATAATCATGAATCAATCATATCCAGGAAGTGATATTTTTTTAATTTTGTCACAATGTTCTATAATGGGGAATAAAGGGTGGAAGTGGAGCATAATGGATATATCAAGGCACTAAAAGAATGTCCAATAATAAAATAATTAATAAATAATTCATTGAAATTACACTCACTGAACCTATAAATACCCACCCCATCATTTCATTCATACACACATATTTTTGAATTTACTTCTTCATTTCTCTCTAATAAAGTGTATCACATAGTTATAAATTTATTCATGAACAATTTGGTTGGATCTATGGTTAGGTTCCAATCTATGAAGATGAATAGATGTAAGGGATTATATTTGTCTCACTTCATTTCTTATTTGAATATCTATATTTTTAATATTTTTAGAAATTTTTTTTTATATTATTTCATGATTTTTATCCACATTATTATCTCCACATTTGACAACTCTAATGGTTATATTAATAAAATATTTGATTTTACACTGTTTTAGTAAGCCATTACTATACCAAAGTAAGGGTTGATTCTATATCTCCCTCTACAATTCCTATTTACATTGCCATTATTGTGTCATTATTAATCAAAGTTTTATTATACAATTATTATGTGGATGTTAGTTTATTTCCCATTATTTTTACATCGGAACCATGTTATCATTCATCTCACTAACATTATACCGAATACAGAAGTTGTTATTGGTCTTAAAACACTATGTAGCCATTGAAATTAAATAGTTTGGTGAAGTAAAATTTGACTGATTTTCCAAGAAAATACTTCCCTATATGGATAATTTAACATCAAATTGTTTTTACATAGGTGAATCTTGGGGTAATAATATTCAAATGATTTGGTCAAGTATATCCTGATCACCATCCCAGTTCATAGGGAATAGGTGCTTAAGATGCACCTGGTTTGACACCCCTGAGGTATATGATATAGATAATTGTCATAATTTTTATAAACCAAAACATATAATTTATATGGGGAGTATAGTTTATTTGTATTGTTTGGTCTTTAATCATTTCAAATAAAATTTCCTTAACATATTGAAAATACTTATTCATAATAAATACCCATTAGCTATAATTTTGTTTATATAACATGTTCCTGATACCTTTGGAAAACAATTAATCCCTAAATAATAATAATATTATTTTATAGAATTAACATATAAATCCTTATGAACTTGTAGAATAGGAAAATATATCTATTAACCATATAATATATTATTTCTTATGGGAATATCATGTATGCTAATTTAAATTAAGAAATTTTTTCCTGTATTTATATCATTTTTAAACATGAAAATTATGCCATGAATAGTTCATATAAATTTGGTTTGTGATTAAATGAATTTTAATTTTATATGATTGGTGGGGATTAGAATTAAATTTACCCTAAGTTCACTGATTATTCACAAGGGACAACTATTATAGCGTAACAAGTGTTTCCTTACCCTTTCTGTATAATGCCTTTCTATAAGCCCTTAATGATGTAATTATGATTTTCGGAATAATAAAATTCCATATTTAAAATAAATTTTATGATCCATCTTATTATTCATTTGATATTAATTTATATATATTGCACTTATGTATTCATTTTAGGGCATAAATAGAACTCAAAATGTTACCCGTTCCATATTTATCATTTATTTCCTTTGGTTGTATGTGTTTACCTTACTAATAATTTTATCTCTCCAAATTTACTCTATTTCCCCATTTCCTCCTGTAATGGAGTGGAATAATATGATTAAACAAGGATAAATTTTTGGATTGTCTATTATTATCATTATATTGTACTGTTTTAATATAATATATCAAGATTATGGAGTATTAGGACATGGTAATTGGAATTTAATATATTGTAATTTTTTTCCTTGTAATACATAACCCATTTGAATAATGAAACCAGGGTTCATGATGTTACATTTTTACCTCTTACCAAATCAAATCACTTATATACAGAAAAATATCAACATTTAGTGATTATCGGGAAACAACATACATTATCTCAAAATCATCTCTAGAGTAAGGATCTTGATGGTTGCAATGTTTTTTTATAAATACTATGAAAGGATGAAAATTATGCATAAAAATTGTATAAAACATCATATAAACAACATGCACCACATATTAAAATGTTATTTTTATAGAACATATTGTATACCACATAATAAGTATGTTCTAGATGAATCTTCTTAAAAAAACCTCAGTGGGTTTCATTAAGTTAGATCAAATCAATTTTTCCTAAAAATCCCTAGTGGGTCACATGATTCCCTTTATGTTTTACCTCTTATCCCAGGGTCCACCTCATTCAAATTTCCATTACACCAATATTGACACCTAATGGATATTTTCCACTATAATTCTTCTCCAAACCCAACCTAGAGCTATCCATCTTAAAAAGTGTCTAGTACACTATTACAAATCTAATTGGGTGGATGGATTGGGATGTGAAAACATTTTTTAAACAAACGCACATGATGTTAACAATAATATCATATAAACCTCACAAAAAATTTATCTTCTGATTACATAACATGATATCATTCAATTCATTATCTAAACTCATATTATCTTGACTAGCAACATTATCCTCATCTAAAAAATAAAAAAATTAAAAAATTGAATAAAAAAATCAACAATTTCATTCCATGGGTTCTTCAATCACCTCATTCAAATTTTATATCAACACTAGAATTACTAACTGTCACTCCATCCACTTGAAACACTATAAGAAACTATAATCTTTCTCAAATATAGGCTTCATGAAACCACACTAAAAGTTTAGGAAATGTTTTAAAGGAATTTTATCCCTTTATGAAAATATTGTTTTCGATATGATAATGATATACTTGCGCTAAATTGTTATATTGGTTTACCTTACACACCTTCTACTCTTGATTTCTATTATAACACCAGATTCATATTCATGAAAGATAAAGAATGTATAAAATACTGCACTTATTATCCCCGATTAAAAACACAATCCAAAAATAATGGGGTGAATTTATTAACCTTCTAAAGTGTGGTTGGAGTCAAACCATGATATTTCAATATAAATTCCACAATTCTTTAAAATGGAATATATTTGGGGAATACATCATTGAAATGATCAATTATTAGAATATAATCATTATTTATATCATAACTAGAGTTTTTCTTCTTAATGTGGTGAAACATAATATCAATATAATTTGATCTATAGTGTTATAAATGTTTTTAGAAATATAAATTAAAATTTTATTTTAAAAAATTATTTCCAATTAAATTAACCATTTTCACACAAATCATTCGAATATACTTTCATCCATATCATTTAAGTACATAAAATTGTGTCAGAAACCTATTTATCATCTACTATTCTTATATTCAAATATTTTATTACTATTTGATATCACATAAATTTATCCAAAATATATACTACCACATTTTATTTTCATTCATTTAAATATGAATCCCAATAAATGTTAATAAATTCAAGTAAGTTATATTCATTACTCTTTCAATACACTGGGATAAAATTTTATGTTCCTTTAACAAAGATAAGGATTATTTTTTCTTGAAACATGTGTGATTACTTGAGATTACTCTAATATCTTGTTTAAAAATTTGAAACCAATAAAATTTATAGAATTTAGGGAATAATATAATGAAACATCAAATTTACTTATGAATGTCCTTTTTAATAACAATTTTCCAGTTTCAAATTTGAAAATTTTCCCCTAAACAATAATGTGTATTTACTTCCTTAGAGTATTCCCTGATAGATTTAATTAATAATTCCATGGAATAACATTCTTGTGAAATAAATATGTATCTTTATTTCTATTGAACATGCATTTCTAGAAAAAAATTCAACTATCCGAAAATTGATATATCAAATTTCAACATTATTTATTCAAAAAGTAAATCATAATATTTATCCACATTACTACAAATAATTATATCCTCAATATAAAAAATATAAATAAAATTACCCACACCAAACACTTTCACATATATATTCCTTTCATATTTTCTGAGAGAAAAGTTCAATAGACTGAAGAAATAATCGATCTTCACCAACTACCCATAAGGGTCTACATAAACGCATAGAAAACTTTATTCACATTACACACAACAACTCCATCAGTTTCAAGTTTTATGTCATCCAATTAATGAATATAAACTTTTTATTTAACTTCACCATTCATAAATTATTACATAACATCCATATATAAAAATTTATAATTAGATAATGTAGAAAACACAATATATTTTGGCTGTTCCATCGCTTAAGACATCAAAAAATGTTTCTCCAATGTCAAAGTATTCCACCAAATAATATCCATTGTAAAATAACAATGATTTATTCCTCAAAATATCTCATATTTTATTGATTTTATTTCTGAACACTCATTTCATTCCTATAAAAATAATTCATCCTTATATTGGAACTGGATACCATGTTTCACTTTAGTTTTTTTGATTTATCTTCTAAGTCATGGAATTTTAAAACTTTTTTCTCAACTACTTATAGGACAGATTGTATTTTCACCTTTGAGATAAGTTCAATCAAATTCTCTAACATCAAATTCAATCTGATATTGATTTGAGATACCTAAATTCCTTTTATATTAACCAGTTCAATCATTTTTTTTATAAAATCCTTAATTTCCGTGTTTTTATTCTAGTATTAATATCTTAATCACTAGAATAATCAAAATCTACCTAGAAAAATTTAGGCTTAAAATCATATTTCTTTTCCTAAAACTATTTCACAACATAGTAATATATATTTTGTTAAGTGTATAAAATTTCACAAATATATTCTATAATGATGGAATAATTTTCAATGCCATTGAAATCATTGGAATTAACCAACATATTTTTTCATCTATTTCAGCTAATGTATCTTCTTTTGTCGGTTGAATATCCCATAAAATACCCATATTAAAATTTTTCAACAAATGTCTCTAGATTCGTATTTTTTATCTTTAATATCTATATACATCCAAATAGATTAAAATATTTCATAGTATAATTTTTTAATACCACATCTCTCAAAATAAACAATGATGGTTTCAGGTACAGTGGAAGATCCATTGTTGGTTATATAACCATGATGTTTTTGTTGATATGAAGGATTATTTTCATGTTGTTTATGTAATAAATTCCATGAAAAAAAATTATCCACATAATATTGAAATAATGAAACTCTAATCCAAGAAATTATATTTTCACATTAAATTTATAATTAATTTAATTATACCTAATTGAAGGATACAAGGTTTTACGATCATTCGTTGATGTTGATGTTTATTTTTCTGAAAAACATTTTCAGATTGCCTTATTTATGTTTATTATATTCAAGCATTGAATTCATCTAGCTGTCGTCGACATATGATCTTTAGATATTCGAATTACATCGATTGATTTAGGAGTTCTAGCATTGTGAATTTATCATCTTGAGTTGTTTTTAGTGATTGGTCAAGATAATTTGGGCCTGAACTGGTTCTTATCATTTTTATGAATATCCGATAATGAAGAGTTGAGATAGAATTCTATTGTTCATAATGATTCCTTGTTATTGATTTTTCTAATAACCATAATTAATATAAATTATCATCTATTTATAAAATTATGGTTTAGGTGAAAACATTATTTAATTTTATATTGGAACTTAAATAATATTATTATATTAATCAAATCATATTGGATATAATACTAATATAATAGTTTTTTTCCCACTAACTATCATAATGATCAACATATTTTAACCTGCTTGTATGTTAATATTTATCTCCAAACGTGATTTTGGTCTGCTCCAAATCCTCAATACTTATTAAAAACCTAAATGAATATCTTATACATTGATAAATAAATATCTATAAACTATATATTAAATATTTCTAAATACTCAATAAATTTAATAAATCTATTTTTTTCACAATTTGCCAAATGAATATTTATTAAATTCGATTGACCCATTAAAACATGAATAAAATTATTCCTCGATCTTGAGAATATTATTTATTCCAATTATTCAATAAATATAGAATTTAATCAAGATAAATGGACACAATTAGTGTGTAACCCTATATGATTCATTCAAATTAGCATTACGAGGGATTTTCTAATGATCAATATTACTATCTATCAAGGAGTTATGTACAATAAGATAAATAAATTAAAATCACAATGTTTATAATCAAATATGTGTTATCACTAGGTAATTTAATAAATATTTTATAATATATCATCATGTAGGATTTACATATATGTCATCAACTTATATGCTTGATACATATTTATTTGACTATTTGAAATAAACATTTCACTACACCATGAAAATTGAATTTAATGAAATGATTCTATTTTAGTGAAAGGGATGAGATATTATTTTCCTGAAATATAGAAGGGTAAGTAATTTCTCAACTCATCGGTTATTAACGTATCATTCATGAGTAACCCAACATAGCCTACTTCTCACGAACATAAAACATCATAATTTTATTCCGTAAATATTAGTTCATGATTCAGGACATGGATCATTGATAATATTAATGTATATAGCCATTAAACTTGTTCATAGATAAGAATATTTGATGACACAAAGACATGTGTAATTTCTAATGACGATTCTCTTCTCATAATCTAACTTCTTAGAGATTACAAAGTGAGAACATAATGGGAATAATATTCATTCGGATACAAGTAATGGCACACACACAAATAGATATATATACTCTATGTATTATCATAGAACATTATAGCAATATAGAGCTATATTTAATAATATAATCATAACACTTCAAATTTTTCATCATAATGGGGAACTGGTATGACCTTATCAATTCGAAAAACACCCTTGGACATTATTATATCATCATATTACTTAATAATTGAGAATATATAACATTATGTTTTATTAATATTTAAATCATCAAATATAGATGTTTTTATATTAAAAATAGTCATTTATATAAAACCAACTGCAACAAACACCCATTTGGAGTAGATATATCAGCTTATGTTTTTTTCCACTAGGCCTCACATGACAGGTAAGTGTTTATTGAGTTAATTCTTTTTTAAGTGGTCTACAATGCCATCTTCCATTGAAATGTTTCTTATTGAAACTTCAACTCTCTATTGAAAATAACTCAAGGGATGATACATTCGAAGTATATAATATTTTTTATTATGTGGCCTTAGCTATTTAAAAATATCCACTAATTAAGTATTATCACAATAGAGTGTTATATGGACTTTAATACTTGGTACCACATTATTATCACGGGAAACATTTTCTACCTGAAATAATTCTTTAGCTACCTCATATTCTATAATATACTCTAAATTTTCTATTGAATCTATGCCATAACATTCATTGAGCTATCACAGCTTATAAAACCACCATATAGATTAAAGATATATATTTTCTATGATTTCAGATCTCCTTAACATTTTTTTAAACGATCATATGAAAATCATCTAATGACTTTTTCCTCATCTCCACCATAGACCAATAAATCCTTAGTACACCTCAACAACTTTATGATATTCTTCCCCACTATCCAAAAGTAATCAGTTAGTTCATCTTGATATCTTCCTACATCATTAATGGCACATTAAAAATAAATCATAGTACGTAGCATTTAATACATGACTAGACCAATCACAAATGAAATTGTTAACCCTTCTATCCTCTTTCTTTCATTATGTGTTTGAGGAAATATTTTCCATGGAATGAGAATATCGTGTAACATTGGAAAAAATCCTCTCTTAGAATGTTCCATACTAAATCTATTCAGTATGATGTCAATATATATACCTTTACATAAATAGTGGTTCTTATTTGGAATATTATGATTGATGTTGTTCCTAAGTATATATACTACTTAACATATGTCATTCATAGAGAATCATTTATTCTACCCTGATTTAATAGATACTAAGGTTGGAATTTTATTTCCAACAAGTATTATATCATCCAAATATACAATTAATAAAATTAAAATTCTTCCACTAAACAACATATAAACAAAAATATTGAATTTATTATTTATGATGAAAAAATCTCTTATGGATTCATCAAACTATATCTTCTATAACCCATTTTCACAGTTTAATTCATATATAGATATTTTCACTTATAATTAACATTTTTGAAACTTTTTCAACCACAAACACTTCAAATTGTGTTATATATGCATATTTATAAAGGTTACTATTATTTAAGGATATTTTGGAAACCATTTCCAAATCTCATATTCATGGATGGAAATAATAGAAATAATAATTATAGGGGATTTTAGAATATCCAATGGGAAATTTTTTTGTGATAGTCTATGATTTGATGCTGTTTGAATCCTTTTGTAAACATTCATTCCTTATAAGTACTGAATTATCCATACACATGGATTTTCTCCTGGGATAACCATTTAAAATCAATAGTATTTATATCCACTAGAATATCTATTAAAATATAGATTTGGTTTTGGTACCTGAAATCCATTTTAGAATTCATGGCTTCTTACCACATTGATTAATCATTGTCATTTAATGATTCCTTGTAGTTTAGAGGATAATTATTATCAATTAATAATTATTTAATATCCTCTATTACTCTAAAAAAATACCATTTGTGTTCTATACCATCTCTGAAACTTTTTCTTTATACATATATCTCTGGAATATATTATTCCACAGGTCTTTTTAGTATCTGTTTCGTTGACAAATCTTCTATACCATGAGGCTAGAATTCATTGAAGTCTCTCTCACGCCCACCATCTCCCTTAGACATATGATGACTCTCAGGGAATATTTAAGGTCTTGATAATATCACCATTTATATGAGGATTTTTATTAGTAGTATTCCCTTATATACATATAATATCCTATAAAGGTTCAATTTGTTTCTTTGGGTGTAAGTTTTTTCATAAAGATTCCATATCAAATGATTAAAAAACCCCATGTTTATATGTACGATGAAATGGGTTTCTATCAATCACATAATTGATATGGTATATCATCATCTACTTTAGTTGGAACATGCTTTAGAATTTCTGATGACATCTTTAACACATATCCTAGAATGGTTAATTGAATAATAAAAATAATCGTCATTGATTTCAGTATTTAGAAAATGGTTTTTTTCTCCCTTCAGTTAAACAATTCCATTGAGATTCATAAGGGGGATTTAGTTGCAATAAAATTAAAAACTCATGTGAAAAATCAATGAATTCTTAATTATGATACTCTCTTCCACTGTCTGAGTAGAGTTTATTAAAATTTTCACCATGATAGTTCTCAATCTAACTATTTTTATTACTTGAATCTCTCAAAGGAATTAAACCTAAACCTTATCAATTTGACATTTCCTTTTTGACTAGAAGTATAAGTTATAGTTTTGAAGTATGTGTACCCACACATTACTTCAATGAGAAATGATCCAAAAACATAGGTATGAACTAATTAAAAATTCACTTTATCCCTTTATGATTTTCCACTAAAGGCATATTTAGTCGTTTGTATTATAAAAATGTATGAAATACTCCATTTTTTTAGTCCAATGGAATTTTAATATACATATTGGTAGAATTTGGTCAATTGATTTTAATTTATATGTCATATCTGCAGATGTTGATGTTGGTTGTTACATGAGTAATTTTAATTAATTTCATTATTGATTTACATTACCTAGTTTACATAATACCACACATATGAACTATTATTTAAATTTAACTTACAGTTATAAATTATATCTTTATAATAGAAATAAATTTACTCCCCAATTTGAAAATAAATCCATCAGTATCATGTCTGGATTCTGAAATAATGTTTTTCTTAATAGATAAAACATAATAAAAATATTTATAAACCAAGATCATTCTCATCGGAAATGTGAGGTGGTAGTCCCAAATAGCAAAAAAAATATTTTGGTTATATTAGATACTCATTGATCAACATCCCATTGACCAGTATTTCAAAATATATATTATACTTATATTAGAATTCATATTTGAGCACCAAAAGTTTTATTTAAATCCCAAATTGTAGAATCAGCTAAATTGATCTCTATAACAAACCCACATGAATCTTCCCCCTGCATAGATTCCTAGGTATAGTTTTCTTCCAGTGGACCTTCTTTGTATGTTCAAAACTAACATCATCTTATTACCTTTATTTCCCCTTGAAATTTATCTTCATGGATGGGAATTGCGAAGAATCTTTGGACCTATTTCTATTTTCTTGGACTTTAGTTTTTTCACTAAAATGAATGTTGTATTTTAACACCTCATCTCCTTATAAACATGGTGAATAAGAGTGGATGAGCTAGAAGATACTTCTCAATGTTTTTTATGAAACAAGTAACAATAATTCCAAATAATCTCTAAAGGAGTGATCCATGAATGAGAAGAGTGTAAAATTCATTATTCAGTTTAAACCTTAGAACCTATAGCTGCTCCATTTATAAAATAAATTTGACTATGTGAGGCCCAGTATGTTTTCCTTCTAAAAGATTATAATTAAATTGATTTTTTTAAATATCAAATTATTCATGAGTTTCTATCTCCACATTTTAAAAATATATATGCTGAAGTATTCTTTAATAAAACTTATTTTCAGAAGCCTTCAAAAGTTAACATGATGTGTATGAAATCATTAAACATTGAAATATGGCCACATCACTAAAATATTAGTCATACAAAGATAATTTATTATTACTTGCCTCCATAGAAGTCAAATCATGTAATTTGGATTATAAAACATAAGATTTCCATTAATGGTTCAACATACCCTGAAGGAGTCAAAACCATTGTAGTATGTTACTTCTAATGAGGAGTTTATCTTTCACAAATATCACTATGAAAAAGTGTATGATGAATATTTCATTATTCTAAAATTATGAATTATCCAATTATTAATGATTTTCATGATTAAAATTTATGTGATATATAATGAATTTGATTTTATTAAGTCTCGCACTGCTTTAGTACAAATATCTGTCACCATTGGATTTTGGATGTATAGTTTCTAGGAAATTCTAGTGGAAATGATCCATATTTCCCATTACATAATACCAAAAAGGATGGTCAAAATACTTAAATGGTATTTATGTAGGTATGTATTTACCAACTATGGACTTGAAGATATATCATTTATTAAGTAGATCAAAAAATCTATAAATCGCGACCTCAACACCCTCAACACTTTCGTCCAATTTACATCAAATCATGTGAGGGCTACTTCTCTGGATGCTACATGGATAGGTCAACCCATGCCCATTATTTGAATTTCATGGTAAAATTATGTGTCCCAATGAAGGATGGTTAAACACTTATTTTTTAATACCCCATAATTTTATGAAATATAAATATATTAAAAAAATTTAGTTTCTTTGATAGCTTGTATAATATTATTGAAAAACAATTATTTTAAACTAGACATTATATTTTTATGAATTCATAGGAATATTTTATTTTTTAAAATTAATTATGAAGGATAAACAAAATATATTTAAAAATAAGTACTTAATTTTAGGAAAACTCTATATAGGTTTCAAAAAAATATTTTCCTCAAAAATTGTATTTTATTAACTTGTGCGAAAAGAAAATAATTTTTTTTCTACTTTTATAAACTTTATTGGAATAAATAAACATAATTTTTGGAATAAAAATTTAGGAAATATCTTAGTATATTTTTTTTGGATTTTTCTATGAATATTAATTTTTTCATGAATAGTGAAAAATACAAGTTTTTATTTACAACTACATTTATGTTTAAATAATATAAAAAGTTCTATTTTGTTTTAAAATTGGTTAAAATTAAAATTAATAAAAAATTATTATTATTATAATTTAGTTCATTTGAATAAATTCTATGTTAAATTTTTATATTAAAACATTGCATACTTATGAAAACCTTTTCTTTGCAAAACCTATTTTTCATCACGTATGTGAGTTTAATTTAAAATTAATTTATAAAAAATAATTATATTTAATTAAAAAAAATTAATTAAATAATCAAAATTAATTTGATCAATAATATATAATATGTTCAACTAATTATTATTTCATACTGAATTATAAAAATAGTAAAAATTAATTTCCATAGTTAATGAAAAAACGTGTTTACGAGAGGGTTAAATGAAATCTATAAGTATTAAAATGACCTAAACACTTGTACAAATAAAATATTATTGAAATATATAGAAATAATATCATCAATGGTTTATGAATGATTCATTTTAGTTCTTTTTTTTTCATGTGTAAAACATGGGTAGAACATTTTCTCTTCAAAAATTCAATGTGTGTCATCTCCCCCACTTATAAATGGAAACCCAATCTCTTATACTCATTAAACATAAAAATAAATTTTTTAGGAAATAAAAAATGGAAATAACTTCCTTAATTACATACCCATGAACTAGTGGCCTCATTTTTATTAGGAGGCCTTAATAAGTATTGGTTTTTGGAAAAAACTAAGGATGTTGTTTGAAGAATAGGTATCATTATTAATTGAGAATTTTTTATTTTATTTCTACTATCACCACCTTCAGATATTATTCAAATAATATAATATAATAACCTAAATATATTCAATATACATAAATGTTATTATGTTTACTAATAAACTATATCCATATCCTCTTCTATCAAAAGGAAATGAATCTGTTTCCCCCATGTAAGATTGACTACCAGCTCGCGAGATGATGTAATTTATTATTCATCACCACCTCTCATGGATGGATAAAATGATGGATTTTGGTTTTATATATTATATTTATGAAAAATTCATACTAATTAATTTATGATATCAGTTCCGCCATCATACCTTCTATTCTATTGTGAAACAATAATGTCACTTGTACATACATGTGAACTACAACCTCCACAAAGCGATGTGATACATTTTTTATTCCACTTTCATACTAATGTTAATAAGTAAATATTTAGTCAATTTAAATTATATTTGTGATATAAAAATGATTCTTTAAAGGTTATATATGATTTAACTTTCTTTTCTTCTATATATTGAGAAAATGGAAACAATGATCTTGTGCATTTACAACATACTATAACCAAGAATGATGTTATTCATTTTACATATCTAATTTTTTTGGATTAAAATTAATACATATACATCATATATATATAATATTTATATTTCAGTTAAAAACTTTCTGATTATGGAACACTGATTATGGTAAAAGGAAAAAAATACCAAACCAAAAATGGAACAGAGTAGTTATTTCCCAAAACATGATTGTAATAATGAGATACAAATAAACAAGTTATGAAAGGTTTTAAGTAAATCATATATTGTATGATATATATAAATATTATTATATAACATACAAATACACCTATATATATTATATTGTAGGTTAAAAGTTGTACGAAGAATGTTGAGACCTATAGAAGGAGATTTTTAACTCACTTTTATTTCCATGAAGCACAATCCATATTCAACACTTGTATCATATGTTTGGCATGTACTCTATCTATGAATGAATTTTGTGGTTATTAACACAAATATTATGATATATACATATTCGTTTCTATTTTTTCTTCAATGTGAATTATGATCCAGAATATACCTATGTGTTAAAATTTTAATGTAACCGTACCATCTTTTTATTATGACTGTTTAGGATTATGTTTCCAATGATTAAATTTTATTATCTATATCTCATTAACATCGTTAATTTTATTCTCATATTTTTATCTCAATTTAAAAAATTATTTACTTTCATTTTCCTCTCTTTATGATTTTAATAGACCAATTGATTTTTTATTCAAAAAATCATCTTTATTTCTCTGTTTAGTAAAAGATAATTTGACTTGATGACCAAGATTTGTAAAAATGTTCTGAATTTTTTTTAATATTATGAACTTAGTTATAAAATTAATTTTTATTTATGATTGAATTTTTGAACAATTATTTAAAAGGAATCTTCTTATTGTTTTCCAAACTAGGAATTTTTGACTTTTTACCAAAAAATATGAATAGCAACTTTGTTTTAATGCACACCACATGAAAAAAAAATTCTTCCACCTTAAATAATTAATTGTTTAAATTTTATTTTAATTTTTATCATGGTTTTTTCATTGAAAATTTTCTATTTAATATTTGTGAAATTTTTAGATTTTAAATAAGTTATTTCTAAGTAGCAAGTTCCTTTTCCTCAAGAAATGTTCATAGTGATCTTGCAAATCATTTTCTACCTAATATGGAATCTTATGATGTTACATATACTTTATTAGGGATATGATCTAATGATACCATCATTAACCATTTTCTGGATGATTTATGTTTATAATGATAAGATGTTTATGGAACCTATTTCTTTTACTTGCGTATGCTAAGATGAAATGATTTTGAAACCCATTTCTTTTTATAGGTTATGATATGCAGAATCTTTTATGATCTTACAAAAAAATATGAGTAATATTCATTATGTGATGGGTGGGACATGTAAATCCATCCAATAAATTTGGTATTGAATACTATTATATGAGTACACATGGTATATGGGAGGTTATCCAAATCCCAAAATAGGGAACATATAAGGTTACCTAAATATGGTAGGAGGGTACACATGAGTTTATACCTAGCCCAAAAAGTGGTATAAAGGTGGTTATGCCATGCCTGATGCTAGTACATGGGTGGATATACCAAGCCAAAAATTTAATGAATGTATTGGCTGGTGGCCTAAAAATAAGATTTTATATGATTATGTTTTTGATAAAAATCAATTTATCATGATAAATTTATGTTCTCATGGATCATATTAGTTGATTATTTTATGAATCATGTATTTTGAACTACCAATATTTATGAGATGAATTAATTTTATGATCAATGATATGTATAGTGTGGTTTTCAAATCATATTCTCATGTTACCAAGACATTAGTATCATATTATATTTTTATCTCCCTCATTTACCTTTACTAATAATATTTTAATGTATATTATATTTTTTGGATTTCCAAAGAGTCCCTTTGTGGTTGCGTGGTAACGAAAACTACACTCATGGGATAAAAAACAAACAATCCAGATTCAAAATTCAAAATACATCAAAAGCTAAAAACCCAAAGTAGTCGTGATCCATGAGGACCCACATCAGCTGGATAAGGGATTAATACCATCATAATTATCATTAGTCACACCATTAAAATCATAAAACAAACAATGCCAACATCATCACCATCAGAACATAGAAGATGTCATCCATTTGATCCGAACATCGCTGCTCCACTGCCACCATAAAGAAATAAAAAGCAGAAACTAGTTGAAAATCTCACCGACTGTCCTTTTACAACATCACATAAATAGTTTCTCTATTTTTGTCTCATAAAAAAACAAAATAAATCAACATGAACATCAGAATCCTTAATCATCAGAACTAAAATTCTGAAATCCTTCATTAAAACCACAATCTACCAACACACCAGACTTCCAAAATAAGAAATCACATCCTGGAAAGATGTTTTCCACCCAAAAAACACTTCCCGAATCCATCATGAAACACCACATCAAAATAACCTAGGGAGGGGATATGGGAATCAAGGGCATGAAAGACTTTAGTGGACTAAGACTCTAATGAGAGTCAAGACCCTTCCCTAAAACAAGCCTTGAAAAACTGCAACCATTTCAATACATTACATAGCATCATCCACCCTCATAGAAGCATAAAATACAACAAAAAGAACAAAAAAAATTAATTGAAGCCCTTCATTAAAAATAAATTCAAAATAATATGAAAAGTATAATGTAACAACTGGAGATTTTATGAGAATTATTCTTTTTAATTTCTTTGAAGTCCTTTGTTGTATGCTACACCAAGATTATCTTGTGCTATACGCAACACTGTATTAGCTTGAAATATATGCAACACTATTCATGGCTCCTGTTACGCACAATTTCATGTTCGTTTTGTGGAAATTATTTTACGCAACATTAAGTATAGATTTTGTTTAATGTATAAATGAAATAAGTTTTGATTATGTTATACACAGCATTGAGTGTATATATATATACATATATTCAATGTATAAATGAAATATGGTTGAATTCTGTTATACAGAACAACAAAAAAGTATTGCACTACCCGCAACCCTAACCTGGATTACATTATATGCAATCTCGACCTTCCTCGATAGTGTCTGTAGAACACAATACCGAGTTTCACTAAACGAGATATTAGTATGAACTAGCCGTTATGAAACGTAATACCAACTTTTTGGAAATTATAAAAAAATTTATTTTTCAAAATGGACTTCATTTTTGGAGTCAAAATATCAAAATTATCCTATGGTGAATTTTTGGTATTTTTCTGAAAACTATCAATTTTTGATGAATAGTGAAAACCCTCGGTTACTATTTAAAAACTGATTTTTTTAAATAATTATTTATTTTATTTAAATTTATTTTCGGTCATAATTGATACATAATACCTATATAAGTTCAATGTAATTCATTGGAGTCATTTTATAATAATTTTAGATATATAAAAATTTTATTGAACTTTTCACCGTCTTTTACCTACCTCCGAGGAGAATTTGGAAATTCACATAAAACATAATTTTACCACTTCTGTGAGTGGAATTTCGAAAATCCTAGAGACACAGTTAATATCAAGGAGTAAAATGTGGTTCAATTAGATGAAGATAATTTTTGGTGAATAGTAACTTTTTACTTTTTTTACCATGGTTAAAAATAAATAGGGTAATTAAGGGTAAAAATGATATTATTCTTACCCTAAAACATGACCTAATTCTATTGGATAAGTTTAATTTGTCCATAAAAAACCTTAGGAATAAAATATTACAATTTAGGTCCTATTGGATTAGATTGGGACATTTATTAATAATTTATTTAAAGAAGGGTTAAAACAGTTAAAATCAATGTGTAATAAATAAATCATTTTTAATATAGGGTTATACAGAAGATAAATTCGACTATAAATATTCATTAGAAATATAAAATGATTTCCTACATAATGGTATTTTATTTATGATTTTAGACATTAAATAATTTAATTTATTTATGACACAATGATGATGTCGTAATTATATTATTAAGGAAATATTGACATAATTAATGTTATAAATACCCAAATAATTGTAATTTGAGAGTTTTTATGAATTAAAATAATTTTATAGGTTACTATTACATTTTATTATTTATTTAATTAACTTTTTTCGAACTAATAACTTGTTATGATTTTAAAAAAAATCAATTACCAAATAGTGTCAAAGTTGAAATAAACTAGTTTTTAAAACAAATATTATATTATTAATAGTTATTTTATTCCTAAAAATCTATGGTTCAGAAAAATGACCTATATTAGGTTTTATATATTAATAATAAACAACTTGGGGTATTTTTGTCTTGTTATAGTATGTTTATTAACCTTATAGTGTAAGAAAATAAGAAGACACTGTAAAAGTAAAATTATTTAACTCAAAGTTAAATCTAAGTGATAAGGTTAAAATAGAAACCTAAAATTAACTAAATTCGATTGGATGAGATTATTTCGACCCATCCCTACCTTTGATTTAAAATAAATCAATTTTTAGCTATTATAAACCTAATATTACTGTATTATAAAATAATATTTTGAGCTTTTCCAAAGGTGCCCCTATCCTCGCATATAAAAAAGGGCACCCCTTCTCCCTTCTCTTCACACCCTTTTAAGCCTTTACTCTTGGCTAACCCCTGCCCATTTCTCTTATAAACTTCCCTAGAAACATTCTTGTGGTTTTTCTCTTCTAAAAAGACCAACTCTACTTCATTAAGAGAAGGCTTAAGGGAGGTGTGTCGAAGAAGAGGTAATCACTTCTTTCGATTCTCTCAAGTTTCTTTCTTCTTCAACTTCTTCTTATTTAGTTGTTTTGTTATAAAGTAATAACATCATTATAAATCATATAATTATATGTTATTATGAATATGAAACAACCCTATTTCACCTTTATCCATCCTACGGAAAATGAAATCACCACACGTGCGTACGTACGGAATACCGTCCCCACGCCGTGGTGTAATCAGTTTTTCCACCACCACCTTACATGGATGGGTATAATTGTGTAAATAAATAACTATATATGGTTATTATAAGGTGATATTGAATCTTTAATATTATACATACTCTTCAATAAAATTCCATGATCATGGAATGATATCATCGTTAGTGCATACGTACGGACTACCGTCTCCACGAACGTGATGAGATTCATTTTCCATGATTAACCATTCAAGAATGATTATAAAGTATATACAATGAATAATAATGAAATATATGACATAATTAAGCAACTGTATTTATGTATACATATATACATATATATATATATATATTTCATCTACTTCCATTCAAGTTAATAAAGAAAGGAAAACAGTGTTCATGTGTACGTATGACCTACCGTCTCCATGAATGGTTTGATTCATTTCATTTATCTATCTATTATATATATATTTATACTGAATATATATGATATATAAATATTTTTTTACATTTTTTAAGTAAGTAAATCATTACATAAGTAATAATAATATCAACAACAACAAGTCCAAACACATACGATAAATGAAACAATTTTACCCAAAACGCTACTTTAAAATGGAATTGACAAAAGAATGGGTAATATAAATACCTAAGTGAACCATATATGATATAATAACAATGAATATGATTCTATAATAAGTCAATTACATTATTTAAATCATTATACAAGAGGTTTGGATACATACGAAGCATATTGTACATAAGGTAAGGGATAACTTTTCCAATCTCGTTTTTATCTGAGATTGTTTATTCGTACGTATTCACTGAAGTTATATTTATCATCCATGTTCTTGTTTTCTATAAATAGATTCATGTATGTTTAATGACCTTTTTACCTATTTTTGACTTTTACTACATGGTATGTAAGGAATCCTTCTTTTGTTTACTTTACAAGGTACTTTTTGACTTTTCCAGTAAAAGTACGAGAAGAATGTTTTTTTAACATATACGGCATGAAAGGATTTATACGGTATTATAATGCCTTATTTTCATAAATCATCCTCCAAAATATTTCATTACTATTTTCAGCAAAATCTCTTTTAAAAAATTGCATGATGTTTTGGGAAAAGAAATTGATTTTTAAGATAAATGATATTTTTCTCAAGAATTCATTTCAAATGTTTCATCAAAACCATTTTCCGTCTAAGATGAAATTATTTCATATGTGTATGTTTAAA
Source organism: Viscum album (assembly GCA_963277665.1). Lineage (NCBI taxonomy): Eukaryota > Viridiplantae > Streptophyta > Magnoliopsida > Santalales > Viscaceae > Viscum > Viscum album. Next base: position 2,017,314,860 of record OY728157.1, read on the forward strand.
GTATAATTTCTCTATGATTTACATGGTTTCACTTTTATTTTGATGAAATATCCATTTGTTTTATATGGATTATGTGATGATGGGATGATGTTTATGAAACCCATTTTATCCTTTGGGTTATGATGAATGTTTCAAGATTATTTTGTGGCACAAGTAAGAATGATTTCATTATGAGATGGGTGGGACCTATATCTACCTCCAATGCATTGGGTAATGATTTATATCTCATGAGATAGACATGTTTAGAATGGTAATTTAATCCGGTTTAGTGATACATGACTGGAACGAGGAGTGAACTCGATTCAGAATGAGACTTTGTCTACTAAGATGGCCTTGGTAGCAATGGCTTGGCTACTATGAAAATCATATCAAGTGATTAATGGTTTAACACAATTACATGTTTTATTACCATGCTATTTTATCATGATTGATGCTCCTTTATGATCTATGCTTTGTGCAATTCCAAGATTTATGTCGTTGCTCATGATTTTGAAGTTTAGATTTTATGTTCAAGTTTTTGCTTTCAAGTGTTTATGGATTGTTTTATGTTCTCTATGCTTACCCTTACATAGCATTTGAGCTCAACCTTTATCTGTTTTCTTTTCCCCAGGATTTAAATAAAGGTTTTAGGTAAGAAAACAAAAAGTGGAAGATCTTTATGGGAGATGTTGAAGATCTTTCACCAAGATTAGAAGACTATTTTTCCGAGTTTCCCAAGACACAAAACTATTACGGTCCTTATGTGTCTGTTTTCGTTATGTATCAAGTATTCCGCAAAAGTAATGTAATGTCCATGTATGTCAATCTTTGGGTCTCTACATATAAACTATGCCAAGGAGGAACGGATGACAACATTGGTGATTAACAAGTCCAAGACTACTACCATCCCCACTACAACACCTTCCCAAGATGACCTGAGACTCACATAGATACTGGAAAAAATAGAATGAATATTCGTCTATAAATATGAAACATAAATTTACAAAATGTGTGGATTACTATAGTTGGTATCAGTTTATAAATTAGTAATCCTTAGGAATCTTGGATGAAAAATCTGTAGTGATAACCATAAAGATAATTGTAAGTATTTGAAAATGGCATGGAATTTTGATTAAGGACAGAGTGAGTGGTTTCCATGAAATTAAATACCTTCAAGAATAAAATATGTGGATGTGGATGTAGAATAACTATATATTTGGGTAATAATTTTGAAAAGGGTTCATTGATCTAGACTCAATCATCATCTAGTGTACAATAATTTGTATTGTTTCACACCAAGTTTGACACTCATGGGGTATATGTTTTGGAAATTCACAAAATATTTAGGATCTATTAGGAAGAATTTGAAGAGACGAATAATATTAATGATAGAGGTTGGGCATACATGGCTAATGATCGGAGATAAGGTTCCTTGATTTAGAATTCTGACATATTTTTTTTAGTATTATGTGGTTTCCCATTATGATTATTGTTTCTTACACTATGGTATTTGGTTTTATTCAATGTATAGAACCTAAAATAATTGTTTTAATTTTAAATACAAGGAAAAATGAAATGATTTTACTCATAATAAACCATATGTTAAGAGATATTGAATTGAAAAATTTTCTTTTTAATTATTATACAACATTACTATGCTATTAATTATTGTGAACATCCAATAGAGAAAATGATGCAACAACATTCTACTCAGTACTTAATGTGATAACAAAAAACTAACTATTGTTGTTCCATTGATCCACTAGGTTTCTAGTAATGGGTTAGTACCATCGAAAATATAATTTCCATTCTCCAGTGTCTGGACCCTAAAAAATTCATTTGGGATTTCTATCATTCGGAAGGTGAAACCAATAAATGGTGGAATATTATCCGGAATATGAAGAAACATGTTGAAATTGACTCTATTGAGAGGAAGGAGTGTAAGGGAAAAACTTTATTAAGTACATTCCTCTTATTCATCATATAAAAATGGAGAAGGAATTTATTAAGATAAAATAAAATGATTATGAATCTAGTGGTACTTACGAGGCTAATTTTACAAGGTTTTCAATGTATGATTATAGTAATATCATGAAGCCTGAAATTAATGTTGATAAATTATTTAATGTCTTCAAACCATGTCCCTTAAGGGGGTTACCCAAAAATGATAATAGAAAATACAAGGAAAGAATTTTATATTCTGTCATGGTGGAAATGGAGATTGTATTTACCCATAAATGTCATGGTCTTGATATAAAAATAAATATGTAATTGAATGGAAAATCTCAAAACCATAGAGAGAAAAAGACAAAGTTTCTATTATGATTGATGTTTGGAATAAATCATAGAGGAAACTATCTTAAAGGGACTACTATATTTTTCAAATGTGGAATGGAAAGTCATCAAGAGGAAGAAAAAAGAAGTGTTTTAATTAAGTTAAAAATTGATTGAAATATGGATAATGATCCATAGAATTTACCACACACACTCTAGTGTTTTAAATTTGTGTAGTAAGAGAATTATACCGACAATGATCAAATATAATGGATAAGGATGATGGAAAAAAAATTAACCTATTAATCCAAGAGACAAAGGTAAATCTCATGTGATAACTATTTTTTATATGTAGTACGATAACGACACACTAAAAGGTACACATATTATCATGTTCCATAATCCATATTTTTATATTTTCAAGTGACACTTTAAAGGCTATGTGTGAAACCACCACAAATCCAACCAGATACAAAATCATAACCTATCACAGCAATCACCCAAAGAACCGTGCCTTAATTGTTTTTCAGATTTCAAATTTTATCATTCAAAATGACAACATCCCCAATATCAGGCCACGTGCAGCCTGCTTCATGTGCCTCAACACTTCCACCTCCATCCATCTTCATCACCGTCAAATAAAACTGTCGCTTGAGACTGCACAATCATCACACTACCGACCCTATCCTTACGCCACTGAACTACTGTCACATCGATCCATCACCGTCGACAACATCGTCATCATCGGCCACTTCACCAGTGATTTCCACCAGTACCTAAAATCATCTCCAACTCCAATCCATAAGCATATAATTATCGCAGTTTAGACATCCCACCAAAATACTGAATCCCATCGCCACTATCTCAATATCATGGCACCACCTACTAACACCATAACACAAAATCACCATCGAAGAGCATGAACCACCAGTAAAGAAGAAACCCAAAAGATAAACCAATACCTGAGTAGAACCCAAGATAAACCAAAACAAGAGGACCAGGAGTTGATGCTCAAAAGGAAGCATAGATGAGGTTGAAACCCTAAAGGAGCCTGAGGATGAAACCATACATGTAAAGTTCCACAACCACCAAAACGAAGACCCAAAACCACTGTCTATCCATCGCTCCAAAACCGACCTGGAGAGGAGTGGTGGAACGCTTTGTCATTGCAAAGTGGGGGCGGCCAAGGAAGAAAACATGAGATAAAAACCTAGGGAAGAAACGGAAAAATTAATATAATGAAACCAGGAATGAAACCCAAGAAAAAAAAAGAACTGATTCTGAAGGAACCTAGAAATCTGATGTCTGCCAGATTGCTTTCCCAAAACCTCTGAGTATCCCTCACTCCAAATATGACCTGTAAAAATTATAATGTTATATTTAATTATGGACCTACCAACTTTTTCATATATTAATAATTTGATATGGGTATCCAAATACCCCCTCAATATGTAGATGTGGAATTAGTATTGAAAATCAATTTTTTATATGATGAAGACATCTCATGTCTATGGTTCTTCTCCATTTGATTTCTATGAAAATATGCTTCTGGAATACCTCATTATCTTCACTCAGATTGAAGTTGATGTCATCATAGGAATGTATTGGATTTCTTCACATATATCTCATCTAAATTAATGAGGAGGGTAAGCCAAATTGGATATTCCAAACAATATCAGGATTGTTTATCACTCCAATTATAAATAACAATATCCAATGGAAATCACATCCATTATATAGGTCCTGATTCACAATCAAAATGGGTGTTCATCTATGATGGTTAGGGAGAAACTCATCATCTATGATATGCATATTATACTGGATTTTGTTAATGTATTTTTTAAATAGTTTTCCTACTATTCCAATTCTCAAAAGAACTCATACCTTGTTATATACTTATATTAAATACTCCTTATAGAATAGCTCAGATTTGTTTACATGAATTGAAGAATCAACTCTTTGATAATATTGATGAAGGATTAATTCAATCAATTGTGTCACCATAGAGTGCACAAATTCATTTTATTAAAAATAATTATGGACTAATGAGACTTTCAATTAATTATCTGGAAATACAAAAGATCACAATCATGAACATGTATCACCTAACACATTTTTTTGAATTTTTTTTATCACTTTATAGAGATCAATACTTTTTCAAGATTGAAAATAATTCAAGATATCATAAATTGAGAGTCAATTAGAAGGATCTACCCATGATAACATTATATAAAAGGTAAATAGAATATGAATATATTTTGATTCCTTTAAACCTTACTAACATCCCCACAAACTTCATGGATTTAATCAACAAGGTCTCTAAAGATTAGGTTAATCAGTTTGTGGCAGTCTTTATAGAAGATGTTATTATATATTCAAAGGGAAAGGAAGAGACTGAACATTAAATGATGAATGTATTAAGGACCCCAAGGATGGAATATATTATTTGGAAAACTTACTAGGTATGAATTTCATTATTAAAAGGTATCAATTTTGGGGAATATAATCTCAAGACAATATATGTTGGTGGATCCATCAAATATGAATGTTATAGAACATTTTATTATAACAACCATAATGATTTTGATATTTATTTTTTATTGGCTTGAATGGATATTTATTATGGGTGGTGGTAAATTTATCATCATTTTTGAATCCACTCTCCATGTTAACTCATATGGGATCCATGTTTATCTGGATCGATGAATGTGAGGAAACATTCATGGAAATGAATAGAAGGATTGTTAGTGAAACTTTTATTACACTATCCTATAGTGGTTAAGGGGTTTTAATATATATTGTTTCATAAATTATAGTACTAGGATGTATGCATATGAAATATTATATGGTTATATCTTATGCCTTAGGAAAATTGAATTTTCATGAGATAAATTATTAAACTCATGATTTAGTATATGTTGTGGTAGTCCTCGCATAAATATATGGTTCCATTATCTTTAAGAATAAATTTATGTTATATATAATGATCATTATAGTTGAAATAATACATTCAGATATTAATATATTAATATACACCTGATAAGATAGTTATATCTAAATAAATATTATGGATTCTCAATACATTACCACCCTAGGAAAGAGAACTATGTGGATAATGATTTGAGTCGAAGGGATCACTCTAGATTACCAATTACGAGGAGAAAAAAATATATAATGTTTATAGATCTGAAAAAGATGGATTGAGAAAAATTGATGGAAAAAATAAATATTATATTTCTCAAATTAGTATGAAACCATCTATCAATCTGAAGATTAAAGATGTGCATAAGGAATATTTAGAAATATAGAATAAGGTGATAACAATTTCTTAGTTTAAACTTGATTACGATGGAATGATATGTTTTAAGAACCATTTATTTTTTCCATACATACCATATTTGAATAAATAGTTGTTATAGTAATCTCATATTTCATCATTATTTATTTTTTTTAAGTAAAATAATATGTATAGATATCTAAAATAGTATTTCATGTCAGATGACATGTAACACCTCATGATTTTAGAAAACAAACATCATATTCGATAAAATATATGACAAGAATAACCAATCATAAAAGAGAGTGTAACACCCAAAGATATTGTGATATATTTGTTTCAAAATAAATTTATTCCCATTTATAGCTTGCAATGCCTAAAATAATTGGATTGAACAAGACATGATAGTCTATTAAAATATTCTTATTTCAACATGACTACCATAACCTAAAAGATATGATAGCAGGTATGAATGGAAATAAGTAAATTATAAAAAATTATATGTTTTACATAGTTATAAAATAAATTTAGTGGACATATATTGATTAGAAGTAAAATAATAATCATTTTAATGAAAAAATTTAAAAACATTTATTTTTCTAAAAGGCAGTTTAGTAATGCATTGTGAACATAATTTAAAATTAATTTTTATTAATTATAGAATTTTTTTAAAATTAATCATAATTTTTAATTCTTCATTTCAAATTTATCTTTGGGTTTCTTTTGGATAATTTTTTTAAAAGAATAATTTTTTGATGAATAGTAAAAAATACATATTTATATTGAAAACTATATTTTTTGGAAAATTATTCTGAAAGATAAAATATATTTTAAATAGGTTTTAACCTAAAATTATTTCATTGATAGTAAATATTATCTAATTATGATAATTTTTATAAATTTTAACGTAGAATTTTGATATTAATTCAATTTATGCTTTTGAAATTTTTTCTTGGGAAAACAAATTTTTTCAAAGCTACTACCGATTTACTCTAAATATGAATTCTTTCACTGATGTGAATTGAATTTAAAAAATTTGATTTAATATTTCTAAGAAATATAATTTAAAGTATATGAAATTTCCTTTTTTGTATAATGAATAGTAAACATAGTAAAAATTAATCAATGTGGTTATTGTTATAATGGGTTTGTCGATGGGTTAAACTAATCATAAAAGGGTAATAAATGAACTAAATTTATCAAATGAATATTTTATAGCCATATCTCGACCTTATAACATACAATATTTGATAAAAATCCATTTTTTAGGTTTTTTCATCTGAAAAACAAGGGCATTACTTTTTATTTTTAAAAATATCATGTTTGTCCTCACCCCCACTTATAAAAGGACACCCCCTCTACTAACCTATTTATACTTCCAAATCCTATTTCCTAATCCAATAACTATAAAAATAATTTCTTTAATCCTATCCCAACATACTAAAGACCTTATTTTGATCAATAATCCAAACAAATAAGGCATTATGAAAAAACATGAAGGAGTTCTTCATAGAAGAGTTAACATTCTTAACATCTATAATTATTTTATATTTTTTCAATCCTCATTAATATATTATTATATATTTATAATATAAAATTTTTATCTCCCTTATTCTGAGATGTTATTATTTTAATGTAATAACCAATATCAATATCCACTTCCAATAACAGGAAAACCATATTGTTGATCATGTGTATAGCAGACTACCATCTCACAAACTAATGTAATTTATTTTCTATGACCATAATTTATGGATAGTTATAATATTGGATTTAACATAGTAATATAATAATTATGATGTTTTTATAGTTTTGGGATTATGATATCACATATAATTCTTACTTTCCATTTCATTTTAGAATATGATAACATCGCTCGTGTCTAAAAAAACAAATTATTCATAATGCAATGAGATTAGAATTTTTCTTACACATTACAAGGAAGGTAGTAAAGATAAAATAATGAATATAAATGTTAAATTTTGGAAATATAATTTCACATATAACTGGATAACTTCTCATTTGTTGAAAAACCATAACATTGGTCATATATACGTGTCGACTACTGCATCCATGTAGCGATGTAAAATGTTTTGCATTTTATTTTTACACGGATGTTAATAAGGATGTATTTTATTAATATAAATTATCTATATGAAATTATAATGATTATATAATGGAAAATTAATATTTATTTTCCTTTTATTCTATCCATTGAGGAAAATGAAATCAACACCCATGTATATATACGACCTACAATCTCAAATAACGGTGTAATCCATCTTCTATCATTATGTTTTTAGATTACTCAATTTTAATATACGATGAATATATATTAAATTAATATATAACTCAGTTTTTTGATAAATTTTAACTAGGAACAATATAAAATTATAGAACATATGAATCCATAACACACCTGAAAAACCGATCAATTATCACCCAACACAGTGATTTTAACAAAGAATTTTTAACAAGCACATAATAAAATATTATAGGAAAATAATATATGTTATGAGATTTATGTGTATTGATTTGTAATATATTTATAATAAACCTATATTTATTATATAAGAGGTTAGGATACATATTATGTAATTCAAACATTTGATAAGGTTTCTTGTATCACCTTCACGTCTAAGAGGCATATACTGTATTAACCACTAATAAAATTGTGTGTTGAATATACTTGAAATTTTAATATGCAATAAATTTAATCTTACTGGTGTATTAGTTTTTTATGTTTCATTTTATGTAAATTATTTTATTTGGATTATAATTCAATAGTTTCTAATTTGTAAAGGGTTTATATCATAATCTCATCATTATCCAGGATTGTTTATGGTTAAGTCTCTTTTAAGGGAATTATTTTATATTTATATCATAAAATATGTCTATTTCATTAACATATATTAATTCATGAAATTTTAAATTAATATTACCATATTTTCAATTTTTGGTACACAAAATTATTATGAAAATGTTATTATTAAAATCTAACTTCATTTCTCCCTTTTGTAGAAAATCAATATTCATCAAAAAAAATGTTTTTTTTAAAATGTTTTAATTTTATTTAATATTCACATAATTAATTATTTAATTCTTTTTACACAAATTTTTATTTTATAATTTATTTTGATGTAATATTTATATAATTTTCCAAACAATACTTGTTTGTAATTTACAAAAAATCTGAAATGAATCATTTTTTAACATGTATGACATCAATATTGTTTTTTAACGCCATAATTAATTTAGGTTTTAATGATTATTATAATTTTTTTTAAATTTTATTTTCAATGAATATTATTTTCATAATTTTTATAGGTTTTAAATAAATAATTTCAATATGAAATGTATATTTTCCTAAAAAACGTTTTTAATGACATTTTTATGGTATTTCTATTTATCAATGACATATATGATTTAATGTAATTATGATATACTAAGGATATGTTGTATTTGAACCATCATTATTAATTATATGTGTGGTTTATGATCATATTTAATGAGAATATAAAATTTAATTACCATTCAACATATTAATGTTAATGGTTTATAATTTTGTTTATTTGATTGGGATAAGTATTGACATTTCATATTATATTTCTTCAATATTATTTTTTGTTGAATATATTTTAACCGTTTATTATATGTAATTATTTTCACTTAGTATGAAATGGGTGGGTCATATTTATATATTTTCCCTTGATTCAGAAATAGGTCTCATGAGAAAAATTAGTTTGCAAAATGAGATAGGATTTCCCCATTGATTTAAATTATATTGTGAAAGGTCTTTCCTGTATGTTTTAGATGTCCAGAATTATAAATTGCATCATAATGAGATTTTTTATTATTGGCCATGTGATAATTTTATTAGTTATAAGCTTAATTGATATGTTTTTATGACATTTTATTTTTTATCTGGTGTCATTTGATCATCATTTATTCATACAATATTAAGTTATTGTTTTTTAAAAGGAATTTGTTTTATTAATTTAGCTTTCCATATTGATTTTTTTTATTCATGAAATATTCCACTATATTCTTACCCTTTATTAGAATAGGTTCCCAAAACATTATTATTATTTATTTTACCTTGTATACCAAGAAGTATTTTTTATTGAAATGTTGGGATATGCTAAGGGGAATAATGTCACTCTTAAAGAAAACACTTTTTTCCAAATGTATATGAAATTTAAGAATGTATCTGGTTTCCCAAGACTATGAAACTAGTCATTAATCTATTATGTGATTCCTTTTATCCAGTTCCAATGTAATTAAGTAACCACTGACTTTGGGATACTAAGTTCAGAGTGTGTAAATATGGAATTTGAGGAATATTTTTTGAAACCATGGGAAATATATTTAAGAAAACATAGATTAGAGAGTATATCCATATGAAATAATTTGACGATATTTATAATTAAAGGATAACATATAAATGTTTTGGTTAGGTAGATATTTTGTTTTTTTCAATGTAAAATATCCTTATGTGGATATTACATGTTTTAATGGTTTTGGAACCTATGTATATAGGGGTGATAACTCCCAAAAGGTGCATCAGATGTGACTAAATTGATACATGGTACATGAAAATGGTACTTACTACACACATGATTTAACACTAATAGAGGATATTACTAGGCTAAATAAATTTTCTTAATAAACCATTGTGAAGGATTTGAAAAAAAATTTAGGATTCAGAAGCATATCTAATGAATCTGTGTGTATGATTATGAGATTTGCTATGAAAAAACGCTTCAATTAATGTTACATTTTTCTCTTGTTTTGGGATTATAAATTATCATACATAATTATGAGATGTAATATATTTTATGGAATTTTTAAAAAATGTCACATAGTAAAAGGAATGAGAAGCATATCAAAACAAGCCATTCAAGTTCAAGACTGATTTTTTCCTTAAAGAGTTTAATCCAATCATTCAGAGGAATATGGTCTCACAAATATTCGCATCATATAAGGACATAATATCATGTTATATAAATATATATAAATAATTATCTATTTATTTCGGGTTTGAATGGAATAAATTGAAAAATATTATGAAATAATGGGATGAAGGGAAATAAGTGTTTTCATGTATGTGATAATTGTGAAAAGAAACACCCTAGTACTCGCTTAATGGTAATGGGAGTTTTCTTCATGTTTAGGGGGAAATTCTATTAGGCATGTAAATGAACGTTGAATAATGAATTTTTCCATTGTTTCATCTATAATGAGATGAGTTAGTATTAAAATTAATTCTCCTATAATCAAAAGTATATACCTTATAAGAAGCTAAGGGACCAAGGTCAGGCTTATTCTATTACTATAGATGATGTGGAATGATTAATGCTATTTACTTTATATTCTAGAACTATGTTATAAAATTATTTTATCAATGATATTATGTGTTTAATAATCATGGAATATATATTTATTTTACTTCATTACATTTTCTTTAATTAATTGAAAGCATATGATGAATATCATCTATAACCAAGACAAATGATTTTTTATAATGTTAATATTTTTTGAAAACACGTGATTGAGGTAATATAAACCCTAATATAAAAAAGATGTTGAGATAAAAATGATAAAGATATTTTTTGGGATAATATTGGTAACCTTGAAATTGGTTAGTGATATATGTTATCTTTGATGGATTCCATGACATTTTGGGATTTTTGGAATATATTTAACAACCTGATATTTTATTTTTATTATCATGGATGTTTTTATTATGGTTCTACAATGATAGATGAATACAAATATTTTTGATGTCACATTAATACACACATTTTTTTTGCGAATATATTGTTGATTTAGTGACCACCCTTCCATATTTTTGGAATTTTTATTTGGTCAATCAAATTTTGGATGGGTATTAAGTTTAAAAATTTATGGAATGGATTATGTTGAACATGAGGTGTTACTGGATAACTCTTTCTAAACAATTTGTTCTTAGATAGTATCTAGATTTTGGAGTAATGATTGTTCATGACCTCCTCCCCAAAAATGTGTACACATCTTGGGCTGAAAATAACAGAAGATAAATAGTGACACCCAAGTCCCACCATTATGAGGACCTCGGTTAGAGACTAACACTAAGGGTGTAGTAAGCACACAGATGGAATGAATTTCACTCTAAAAGAACACATGTGAAAGAGAGAGATAATAAAGAAACCAAAAAAAATTTCTTTATAATACAATATAAAATAAAACACAATATCACACATGTAATGACATTAAAGAACTACTAAAACTAAAAATAAAACTATAATTAATAAAAGAAAGTAAATGTGATAGTGACCATGAATCCCAAAAAAAATCTACAAAACACCAAACTAGTAGTAACCATCTTGATCTCAAACGTGATCCAATTTACCTGAAAAATAGTTTATATATTCACATGGTGAGTATAATACTATACTTAGTAGGATCCTCCTAGGATCCTCTTGTACAAAATGTAATAAACGCATTCTAAAGAACAATGGAAAATGAGTGAAAATAACTAGTGGCCTAAACGTGTATATTATGATACCAACATCATCATGGCTACCCTCACCAAGTATCACATACATGTGCATATAATTTAAAAAATAATATCAAGGGAACCTTACCACCACTTCCCCATTGGTTTTCCTTTTTGCTCGAACCTTGCACATCTTGAGAATATCTCCCCAAAAGGCTATCCTCATACACATCTGGGTGAAGCACCACAACATTCACCTCATTCAACACACCACCACTTCCATGAAACTAAAAGTATCTAGGAATTTCTATTAGCCACCACAATCCATATAAAATGCATCAAACATTGGGTATTATAGAACAATATATAGCAACCCATAGCTAATGTAAGGATCCTCAATCCATCACAACCTATACACATTATACCTATAATTGTCCTTAGGAAACTATGTTCATAATTTATGTGTGTGAATTTAACACAATCTATTACATCCATATACACACATATATGGGAAAAAATAAACTCTATTAATACCATCACAAATAACAACCAAGAGAAGTGTGTGGAGAAAAAGGTGGTAGTCCGCCATCCATCCTCCCTTCGAGATGTTAGGGAAAACACCCCCAGGGATCAAAATCCATCTGATGTCCATTTTGAAATCCAGTAAGGAGGAGTTTCTTATAAAAAATTTACAAGATATAATATATCTCACAACCACACTATGGGTATAACATTTTCCCTGACTCAACTATTTCTAACACCTCTCAGACTCTCATCTGTCACTACTAAGATAAGATATCCTATATAAACCCAACAATTTAAATGGATACATTAATTTATTTTATCAATTTTCATTGGTTTCACGTTATGTTAATTGATTATTTTACCATTAAATAACTATTAAAATTTCCTACATTATATTTCATTACCATCCCAACAATGTTCCATGCCCTCTAGTAATAAGAAAAATTATTCAAAACATCTTAAAATTATTACAGCAACATTGAATCCTAGAAATCTCCAACCCCATGGGTTACACATTTTTTTCATTTATTAACATTATTACTTTCCAAATTACTAGGTACTTTTGTAAAATATTTTAAGTCAACCACTAAGGTAAACAACCAAACACATCCATCTGCCACAAGATTCCAGGAAAGGAAAGTTGAAAGACAAACAACATTTCTATTATCCAAAAAACATATTCAAACAAGCATCCAAATTTTATATCTATCAGAAAACCTAGGTTCAACATGTTTCTTCATCACCATCGCGGTCCTCAACAACCATATGCATATCCCAATGGATCTTTCCCTCAAAAGCATCAACTAATGACAAAAAAATTGGGACTCCAAACCCCACATACCATAACAACCCTCTAGGATCATCCATCCCTGGATCACGTGACATCATAAGAAGAAGGAAACATACATAGGAACCAGGATCTTTGCCAAAAATAAAGGAATTCATCCTTCACACACAAAATTCTCTCACAACTCCAAAGCACTAGGAAATAGTACTTTACAAGAAATTAGACAAATCATTCCATGTAATGCATTATCATTTATAACATAACCAGTTATTTTCCCATCTTGAATAAACCGATTCATTTTTTATAGGTTCCTTCTACGGGCATCCTAATGAGCAAGCTAGCACAAGAAATCAAAAAATAATTAATACATTAATTTAACATTCCTTTAATTAATTTATCAATAATTATCGACATGTTTCACATATTTATTCAATTCCATTAACATAATTAAGTTCAATTCCTTTAAACATGCATGAATCATTAAGATGAAGAAACACTAGATTCATCAAACAAGACTCTTTAAACTTCTAGAAAATTAATTAAGAATTAATTCTGAATTTATGTTCTTTACAAATTCCACATGCTAATTAATGAATAACACGAACAATACAAATACCATATGATCTAGTAAAACAATATTCAAACTGTTATCACAGTACTAAACAGTAACATATCCTTGTGAATCATACTAATTATTTAATATATGTCAAGTAATTCATTTATTAATTTAATTGTGATCCAATGGGATAAATATTATATATCTATGATTTTATGTAAATAAATAGTGAATAAAAATAATCCCATACCTCAAAAGGGGTGTCCGAATTATTTGCATGGGAATAGACTGATGTTTCAGTTCCTCATCGCCTTTACCTCAAGAATTATATCCACCCAGTGATGACGCCCCACAAATACACCAGGAAAAAAATCATTTAGACACATGTAGATCAAAATCATATCATGGAATGAAGTAACATGAAGAAACATGTTGGATAAACTTTAATAATGGAGGTAATGTATACCTTGGTTTGAAGACCGATCACAATAAATCGATGGAGGGATGGAAGAGAGCAATACCTGACAAAAGAATCCACAAATTACTAATTATTGGGTATCATATAATCATGAGAGAGGTATTTGAAGCCATAGGATGTGAAAATCCTCATAAAATTAAAACATACAAAAATGGGGATTTACACGATGTTTAATCCCATTTTACATCATGTAATCCCCATAGTTTAGTTTCTGCTGAAAAAATTATCATATTTTTATTTTTTATTTTTTAAAACATTGATTCATTACATGTCATATGTTTACATTCCAATAAATCTCCTTGCGTTAATCATTTAGAAGATGAACTTTTCGAGACTTCCTTTGGGCCTCATCCGAGCCCCTTGGTATTCAAAAACATTAAAAGGGTCGATCCACATGGATCTGATTCCATTAATTAGTTAAATAAAAAAAATTCTCTTCCTTATAAATCCAAAACCAACAGAGAGAGGCAAATGAAAGGGGTTCATTCGAAAAGATACCATGTGAGATACCTATCAAGGTTACCACTACCGTGAACCAAACCAGCTCAACCCTGAACCGATCACTCGAGTCGGTCTATGACATGGCCCGAAGGGAATTCCCGATCCCCATGGGCTGGAAACTAGTTCCAAGCATCACGATATACCAGTTCGAATTAATTTGGCCCTTAATAAAGATAGATAAATAATCATAAGCTGAAAAAATAGATGAA
The DNA here is from genome assembly GCA_963277665.1 of Viscum album. Lineage (NCBI taxonomy): Eukaryota > Viridiplantae > Streptophyta > Magnoliopsida > Santalales > Viscaceae > Viscum > Viscum album. The sequence continues at coordinate 2,017,329,924 of OY728157.1, forward strand.
TAAAATAAAATAAACCAAACAAACTGGAAAAGGAAAAAGGAATACAAGATTAAAGGAGTCATGCCTCAAGTGACCACATGGGTCACCACAGAACACAAACTACACTCACTCCAAGAGCAATCCAAAATTATAGGAACATGGAAATAATATTCAATGTATGTGTGAGAACCGATATGCTCAGTAGGAATGCAAAAATATAACAATGTCTTAGTCCCCTTCTAATATAATAAATAAAATCATGATAGTTTAAAGATAAGATATAATAAATTAATGGTTTCCTTATTTTCATGTTTAAGTCCCAAGTTAAAATTTTTAACGAAAAAAAATCTATTTCACATTATTTTCAAAGTAGCTTCAAATAAAAAATATATTTAGATTAAATGATGTCTTTTCAAAAATTAGAGTTAAAGTATAAAACATTTGAAATGAAAATCACATCACAAGAATCATGTTGAAAATGAGCACCATGGTCAGTCCCTATTGGTAACTCGCACAATTGGGACCCTAGAGACCCCATACCTCGGTGAAATAGGGATTAGAAACCACAACCATCAGAAAAAGTGGATTAGAAACCATGACCCTTAGAAAACGTTTCGTAGAAACCATGAACCTCATTCATTCATATGTTTAATTAGTGTTGTTGCATTAATATAGCTATATGAAACAATGAAAAACCCATACCATGTCATTAAGAGTACTAGTCTAGGTCTACCCACATAGATACCCAGTTTTCCAATTGTTCTCTTTTTCAAGTAGTGGTGAGTTTTATTTATCTAGAAAACATATATGTATATAACCCATTGTTTATTCAAAACTCATTCAAGCGATCACCACCTTTCTCCCCCCTTATGCAAATCCCCCCTCTTCCACGTCACACAATGCATATTCCCTACAATTGTCACATAATAACACATTCAACATACAAATAATTTTCTAAAACTAAGTGGAGTGCCTCTAGAGTGGGGTTTTTATTTTTCATAGAACATTCTTAAGGTTCCAAATAGGCTTTATTACATAAAGGGAACAATTTTTATAACTAAACTGCTGACAGTCCAGACACCTTAAGAAATACTCCTTACCAATTCAAAAAAAATGTAGCCAATCATTTTTCATGAAAATTAACTTAATACCAACGGTGTTAGAAAAACTTTTCAATTTCCAATACAAAGGCATAATCATTTATAGAAACTGCAACCAGATTTCATACCATGGGTAGATTTCAAAAATGTAAAACATATTTATAAAACAAGAAACCAATTATGAAATTTAAATTAAAGGCATAGGCATAGGGGACCTACCTCAGGGTAGAACCATGCCGTAAAATTAATCTCCTGGCACTTTCTACCTAAATGATGCTATTGTCCCTCTAAGTATATGAACCTTCATATACATGTAAGGAAACTAAGCCCTATGTATACACCTGAATGGCCATAAACATGTGCAAGGGTATCCTTACACATATTCTTATATGCATATACTAGTTGCATCTCACCTACACATGCACTTTTATATATTTACATAGGCATGCCTAGCCCCATACACAAATAAACACTGCCATGCATGAATATACATATAACGAGGGAACTGTATATATATATATATACATACCAATGAAAATGTAGGAATGAATCCCATGACTTGGTAACTCAAAACCACTGATAAGGTATCAACATAATACACAGGTAAATACTATCACTCTAAAATGCCCAAATAACACAATAAATTAGGTGAGAAACCATCCAACAACATAGAAGTTCATATATCAAAATATGTAGCTTTTGACGATGGCATCACGTGACCACTTCACCTTACATGCATATATATTTTCCTATATATATATATATCTTTTGACCGAAGTACATATTCCCCAGGCCATGAGGGAATATGTGCAAGGATGATATTCATATATACATGCTTACCCATGTATATACATATAGGCCTCTGTTGCGGGCGACTCGTTCCCACATAGTTATGACCAATACATGCTACAATGATAAAAGGTAATATAAAATTTAGGGCTCCAAACAAAACTGAATTAAATAGGGCACCAATAGAAATATCACTCCAAAAAAGTACCCAACCAAATTTCACACACTTCATAAGATTTAATAATCCACTAAAGAATTTTCTAAAACAACTCCAAGTGGTATCACATATTTTGAACAGAAACACCCACTCAGAAATCACTTCTAAGGCCAATCACACCAATTACATCTCAAAATATAATTCAAAGCCCTTTCATGACATAATAAACTAATAGTACAGTTTATAAAAACTACAAAAGGCTCAACATAGTTTTTCACAAAATCAAAATCATTGATATCAAATAAACACACTTCTAAACACATCTATATCATTTTAAACCTCAAGTAAAACTATATTCTCCCCATGAAATGTAATGAATTAGTATTATAAATCAATTAAAAAAGAAAATCAATTTACCAAACAATACATATATATAGAATCACTTACCATCAGTGTCAAAACATCACAAACTCGATGTGAAAACTCCGTCACACATCAATCATAACACAAGGGACATAAAAAACCATATCTCAAGAAATAGAACCCCCAAAAAATCATAATAGAGCCCTATAATCATAACACTATGAGCATAAAAAACCTAAGGAGTAAGAAGATGAACACAATAGTGGGTTGCACTTGTGGCGGAGGGAGAGGGATGCTTGTTCCCAAGGTGAGTGTCCCTAGGGGGGATCAGGTGACTAAATAGTAGTTGATGGTCGAGATTGAAGTTGCCTGAAGAGGCGCAGACAGTGATGGGGGCCGCACGATGGAGGTTGGATGGTGTGAGGGGTGGTGCATGGGAGCCTGGGCAGTGTGAGGGTGGTCACTGATGTCAGGAACTAGATAAATAAAGGGGCGCTAGCCAACCATGTGAGGAGGTGGCCAAGGGGGCATCACGTGTTGGAGGAATGAATGATGGGGGAGGAAGAAGAATAGGGAATGAAATGAAAAAAGAAACCCTAAAAAATAACAAACTCAAATAACAACAACAATAATAACATAAATAATAATAATAATAATAATAATATTATTATTATTAAATCATTTTACATTCCTATTATTTTGTTTATTTTTCTTATAATTTAATAAATTTTTAAAAATTAAGAAACCAAAATACTCAAATATAAATATAAATAACCGTGACCGCAATATGTCTGGTTGGGGTGTGGTAATTATCCCCACCACAAAAACATTCTTCCCCTAGAAAGTCACCCAGATAAATGAGGAATCACACAAAAGTTAGAAACTGAACATGGAAAATAAAATCACAAACATTGAAATACTTTTCAATCTACTGGTCACACCCGACCAACTCTAGGAGAAACCAGAATGAGAAGAGTCATTAAGAAACAAGTATGGTTCTCCCCACTGCAAGAACCCGACTAGCACAACCAACATTGATACTCTCAGCATGGGCTAACTCTAAAACTTCTAACTTGAGCCAAAGAAGAAACTGCCAACAGATACAAAAACTCCCACACAAAACAACTTTCAAAGAAGGCACGACATGATTTACAGAGGGTATGCCCACCATCTATGAACCGACCATCTTAAGACAATTACTGTTACATCCCAAGTAAGTAATGAATAATAGATATTTTTATCTATGAATTATATAGTGTTTTATAGGCTTAAAATTAGAATAAATCCAATCATAAGCATGGAATACACTAATATTCTTAAAAGATTGTTTTACAGCCTTTTGATGGAAAACCCTTATTAAATCAAACTTTTGACAATTTTATAACCTCTATTTTTTAGAATAAACTTATTATTTATGATTGGGACAATGAAATTTACAATGTATATTTTTTTGGTATTTTTCTGACAATGTTCATTTTTTAATGAATAGTGAAAAATACTGCATTTTACATCAAAATTGCTTGTTCATCTAATTTAATTATATGGTTAGATTATTTTTTTAATTGGATTTAAAGTGTAAATACATTATATTTTTACCATTAAATCCAATGGTGGTCATTAGGATTAATTTCACATTGGAATTGGGCATAAACTAATGCCAAACTTTTCATAGATATTGTTTCAAAAAAAACCCGCTATTTTTTTGACAACGGGAATTATTTTTAAATAAATTTTTGCAATTTCTGTGTTTGGAATTTGGTAAAATGGATTAGATATTTGGAATCAGAAGTTCCAAATTATGTAATAAAGACTCTTTTGTTTTTGGACATTATGAATAGTAACGACAGTAATTATCTTTAATTATCTTGATTATTGAGTAATCTGTTAGTTAAGGATAATAATGTAATATAATAATAATAAAAAATGACACCAACATGTGTCCTAATGCTACTAGTTTTCTCATGGCCGACCATGTTATGCCTTGTACCAAACTTGGGGACCCAATGGAATCACTTTTGTGGAAAAGTGACTTGTTATCTTTTTATTTTTTAAGGAAAGTAATTATAACAAAGAATGTATCACCTGAGTAAAATATTTTTAATTTGGTCTAAATAGATGATATTTTACACTATAAATATTTATTTGAAATATAAAAATATTTCCTAAATCATAGTATTTGTTTCATAATTTATATACATTAAATAAATTAAATTATTTATGACATCATGATGATGCAGCGATTACCTCATTATTTAACGATTTAAATAAAATAAAAAGATAATGTAAAATCTAAGACATCACTTTTAAAAAACCTATTTTATGAGTATATATTGAAACCTTATCACCTTATCCTCGAATTATTTCAACGTGGAACCTTTTAAATCCAAAACTCATTCTCAAATAATGTAACATTTATTTACTTTCCTAGAGTTCCCCTCCTCTCCTCTTATAAAAGGCCCCCACCTCTACCTCTTTACCTACACATCCAAAGCCTTTGGCTCGGCCGACCCCTGCCCATGTTTCCTCTCCACATCCCTCTCTTACTTCTTGAAGCGTCACATTGGGAAAAAGTCTTCCCAAGGATGCCTTTGAGCTCAAACCAAAGGGAGTTACCCGATTTTAAGGTAATGTCTTCACTTGAGTCCTTTTGTTTTATTTTGTTTCTCCAACCCCCTAAACTCTTTTTATTCATTTATTTTGTAACAACTCCAATATCTTCAATATACTAGGATGTTTTTATATGAATTATTCAAGCTACACTTACATACACCTACATCTAATGGATAAAGAACATACTGTTTCCGTGGTTGGCGAATTTTTGCCTCACGAAACGATGATTGTTTAATATTCTTCTAACAACTTCAAAGGTGGCCATTAAGATGACACTATATTTATATATGATATATAATATGTTTATTTTTTCCTTAAGCTTCTGTATTTTTCATTTTTTTCATACCTTTATGGTTTCCATTATAGTTAAACGCAATATTTTCATTTTAGGAACTGCGGACTACCGCCCCCTCAAAGTGATTTGATTCGTTAATACCATATGTGGGACATATAAAGGATGAAGTTATGATATTATATATTATATTATAATGCAATTATAATATACCTTTATATCATTATGATTACATTCAATAAAATACGAAATAGAAATGAAAGTATCGTTCATGTGTACGTACGGCTTATCGTCTCCACGAACAGTGCATTTCATTTCTTACCTCTAAATGATTATGTAATATTATAAATGCATGTATATACTGGATATATATTAAATATATGGCATATTCATCATGAATATCATTCTTGAGATAATGTATATTTGACTACGTGAACAACTTGTAAATATAAGAAGTTCACTTTTGACTCAAGTACCAAATAACGACAAAACGATCGTTATTAACTTAAATGACTACATAATGTTCATAACATGGTAATAAGTGATATAAATGGAATAATGAACTTGAAAAATGTTCTTAAGCAAGTAGAATTTAACTCATGTTTATTATTCAGGACATTAAAGAACGATCTAGTCAAGTCGGACACGAGGTATGGGACTTCGTCTCAATCTCCTTTCATTGAGGCATATTTTGTTTTATACACAACCATCTTTATACTGTATATAAACCCCTTTCACTTTTACATTTGTCCAAAGGAATATTTCTTTATACGAAGCATTTAATAAATGACAAAAGGGAAATTTTTTTGGTCGTATATATGCGGGGACAACGACTTCTTCGCCGTCGTGACCATTATTTGAGTTTAGGCTTCCTCTACAAGCCATACTTTTCTTTTTAAAGAAAAATAAATACCCTATTTTTCTTTTCTTTTATTTTGGTATTGAAAATGGTTTTCATAATGTTTTTATATCAATGTGTTGTATTGATATCTTGTGATTTAATGGGTGAAATGTTATGTTTGTTTTATGAATGTTTTATGTGATACGATTATGTTGTGGTTCTTGGGAATTACTATGAAGACAGGTGGTTCCGTGATAATATAAGGGCAGGTGAGCCCGATATAGCTCTCCAATGCATTGGGTAACACGAAGGAGTGAAACGTTAAGGTTTCTCTGAAGAGATTTAGGGAATATACTATGATGGGTATTCCAAACGTAACCAAGAGGGTTACTTCCTACGTAAGAATGTTATGAGTGCCTCAATCTACCTTTACGTCTTATGATTTCTATGATTTATTCATGATTTGATGAGGTATGATAAAGTGCTTATGTTTTATGTGTAATGTATGATTTCGCTCTTATATATATGTACTCATTTTTCCTTTCCATATTTTTATATCCCTTAATGAACTTTTTATTCTCATCCCATGTTTTTTTGAAATTTTTTTCACAGGTCAAGGGAAAGGTACATGATATGATGATAGAGTCAAGGAAGGGTCAAGAAAGAATCCATGTTTTATTTTAATATGTTTCCGTTGATGGGAAAAATGAATACTATCTTTATGTGACAACTTTGTTTAAATGTGGAATGTAATGCAAGTTTTATGATCTAATTCTCTAAAACTCTAAACCCGAAAAGATCCTCAAGGTGTAATCTTGTAATAACTCAAGATTATGTAAGGTTTAGGGATGGGGCCTTATAGTTGGTATCAGAGGTCGGTTTAGATAACTTTAGGGGTTAGAATTTTATTAAATGATTATCCAAAAATATTTTTTTATGGTCAAATTGAAATGATATAGTGTTTGAAGATTATCATGTTGCTTCATCTAAGACATGTTTTTTCAGAATTGATTTCCACTGAGGAAACAGGTAAGTAGTGCTAGGAAGGCATACAGAAGGAAATAAACTTCTGAAATAGCATCCTGAGATGGTCGGAATTGGAACTGAATAGTTTGTTGCAGTAATGGTGCAGTTGACTCCAGCGATAAATGGCGGTGGTATCTATGCACGAGATCAGACAGATCAACTGTAGAGGAACATGTCAGTGGTGGAACATTTCATGAGGCAACATCCCTCATCATTCAGAGGATCATCTGACCCTGTGCTAGCTGAAGGGTGGATTAAAGCACTGGAGAAGATTTTTGATGTCATGGGGTGTTCAGACAATCAAAAGGTTAGTCTTGCTATTTACCGTTTGGAGGGTGAAGCAGATCAGTGGTGGTCGATGGTTAAAAATATCCGGGACGCTGATGAGATTGACGCTCTTGACTAGGAAGAATTCAAAGGTATGTTTCTTGAGAAGTATTTTCCTAAGGCTGTTTGAATTAGGATGGAAAAACAATTCCTGGGATTGAGGCAAGAGGAATACTCAGTGGGCACCTATGAAGAAAGGTTCACTCGATTGGAAAGGTATGCTCCAAATTTTATCCAAGACCTTGATAGTAAAATCAATAATTTTTACTCAGGATTAAAGACAAAATATCGAAAGGCATTAGCTTCTCGTGAGTTCAAAAGTTATGAAAAGCTTGTTCGATGTGCTGATAAGGTGGAAGTGGAGTTTTCCGATGATCGAGTGTTCTATAACAACTAGTACAAGAAGAGACCGAGGTCGCAGGAGAAAGGAAAGAATTCTTCAAAAAGGTCTGACGGTAAGAAAACTATGTTTCTAGTTTGTGATAAATGTGGTAAAAGTCATGCTGGGGAATGACTTCTGATTTCTAGAAAGTTATACCGATGTGGTAAGATAGGACATAAGGCTCGTGATTGCACTTAAAAAGATCAAGGTGATGGTAAGTCCAAATTTGATTTACAGTTAGTGAAATTTTTTAAGTGAAATAAGATGGGTCACTATGCGAATGAGTGTCCGACAAAGAGCTTGAGTGATACGAAGCAGTTAGACTAAAAGCAGAAAGGGGTGGTGAAATCCTTTGCAACTAGTTCAGCAGATGTCGGCCCATCAAATGAATTTGTATCAGGTACTTTGTTTTTTTCAGATTATGACAGTGTGTTGTTTGATTCGGGCTCTACACATTCTATCATCTCTGAAACCTTTTCTAGTAAAATGGGAATACCATCTCAATAAATGACTCTTGAACTTGTGATAAAAACACATGGGGGAAATGTTAAGGCAAAAAGAATTTATAATAATCTTCCTATCCTTATCCATGAAAGAAGCTACTTGCGAACCTTATTGTTTTACCTCTAGTAGAGTTTGATGTTATCCTGGGTATGGATTGGCTCTCTGTTTACCATGCTAATATTGACTGTAGAGATGAAGAAGTTTCTTTTCAGAAATTCTTTCAGTTTGTGAACAAGAATGAACCCTTACTGTTGATAACTTATCAAGAGGCTAAGAAACTTATAAAAGTTTGAAATGAATGTTACCTTGCACATATTGTTGAAAATAAGGGAACTGTTCATATTAATGACGTTCCGGTGGTAAATGAGTATCCTGATGTTTTTCCTGATGAGTTCCCTAGAAAAATACCAGATCGAGAAGTGGAGTTTACTATTGACTTAGTTCCTGATGCTAATCCAATTTCAATTCCCCCTTATAGAATGGCTCAAATTGAACTTTTAGAGATGAAAGAGCAATTGCAAGATTTATTAGAGAAAGTTTTCATTCGACCTAGCACATCACCATGGGGTGCTCCTGTTTTATTTGTTAAAAAGAAAGATGGTTCTATGAGACTTTTAATTGATTATAGAGCATTAAATAACATCACTATTAAGAACAAATATCATTTTCCTCATATTGATAATTTGTTTGATTAGCTCTAGGGAGCTCAGTATTTTTCAAATGATTGACCTGAGATCGGGGTACCATTAGTAGAAGGTAAAGGAAGAAGATGTTCCGAAGACCATGTTTCGTACAAGATATGGCCATTATGAATTTGTAGTAATGCCTTTTGGGATAACCAGTGCACTTGCTGTATTCATGGAGATAATGAGTAGAATTTTCCATGAGTTCTTGGATATGTTTGTGGTGGTTTTCATTGATGATATTTTGGTGTTTTCTAAAAGTAAATAGGATCATGAAAGACTTTTATGGGTTATTTTGAAAACCATGAATGAAACGAAATTGTATGGGAAATTCATCAAGTGTGAGTTTTGGTTGCAACAAATTTTTTCCCTTGGTCACGTTGTTTCTAAAGATGGGATTACTGTTCATCCAGCAAAAATCAACGGTTGTTGATGAATGGACAATACCCACAAATGTATCTTAGATTAGTAGCTTCCTTGGTTTGGCAGGCTATTACTGAAGGTTTTTTGAGAAATTTTCGCGGTTATCTAGTCAAATGAATAAGCAAACTCAGAAGGGTGTTCAGTTTATCTGGAAAAAAGAATGTGATGATTGTTTTCAGGAGTTGAAAATAAGATTGGTGAATGCTCCAGTTTTGGCACTACCTTCCAGAAATGTTGAGTTTGTTATGTACAGTGATGCTTCATTGAAAGGACTTGATTGTGTTCTAATGCAGAATGATTAGATAATTGCTTATGCTTAACGACAGTTGAAAACTGAAGAGGTAAATTACCCTACACATGATTTGGAATTATCTGCTGTTGTTTTATGTTTAAAAATTTGGAGGCATCATTTGTATGGAGTAAAGGGTGAAATATATATCGATCACAAAAGTTTAAAGTATATATTAACTCAAAAATAATTGAACATGAGACAGAGAAGATGGCTAGATTTAATCAAAGATTATGATTGTACAATTCATTACCATCCGGGAAAAGAAAATAAAGTGGTTGATGCTTTGATTCGAAAAAGTAATGCTTCATTAACAATGTTGCATTTGGGACGTGATCCATTGGTTAAGGATTTGATGACCTTTAGCATAGAAGTTTTTGGTGCAGGATGTCCTTCGGTTTTGTTTCAGGTATTAGTGAAATCTTCTCTATCAGACAGAATCATGCAAGCACAGAAGCAAGACAGTGAGTTGCAGAAAAAGGTAGAGCTGGTTCAGAAGGGTAAGTTTCCTAAATTCAATATTGATAATGATTGTGTTTTGAGATTTTGCGAAGAGATTGTGTGTGCCTTGTGATTCACATTTGAAGAGATAGTTGTTATGTGAAGCTCATAGTTCTCGGTTTTCAGTTCATCTAGGCAGTACTAAGATGCATATAGATCATCAGGAGTATTAATGGTGGGATGGAATGAAATGAGATATTGCTGATTTTACTGTGAAGTGTTTAACTTGTCAATAGGTTAAAGCAGAGCAGTTGTTACCGAAAGGGATGCTTCAGCCATTACCAGTGCCCGAGTGGAAATGGTAGAATATATCCATGGACTTTGTGGTGGGAATACCAAAGACATATCCAGGTAATAATAAAATTTGGGTTATTGTTGATCGCTTGACCAAATCTTCTCATTTTATTGCAATACGAGATACTTTTTCCCTAGATCAACATTCCCGTTTGTATCTTAAAGAGATAGTCAGGTTACATGGAGTTCCTCTATCCATTTTATCTGACCGTGATCCCAGGTTCACTTCTAACTTTTGGAAAGGCCTTCAAAAGTCGTTGGGTACTGAAGTAAATTTTAGGACAGCTTTTCATCCTCAATCAGATGGGCAGACAGAACGAACGATTCAGAATTTGGAGGATATGCTATAGGCTTGTTCTGATGGATTATCAGGGAATATGGGACCAACATCATTCTTTGGTTTAATTTTCATATAATAACAGTTTTCATTCTAGTATACAGATGGCACCATTTGAGGAGTTATATGGAAAGCGGTGTCGAACTCTTGCTTTCTTGGATGAAGTGGGTGAAAGGAAGCGAATGGGACTAGAATTGGTAGAAAAGTTGGCAGAAAAAGTTCAGCTGATACAGAAACACATGAGAACAGCTCAGAGCAGACAAAAAAGTTATGCAGACAACAGGAAGAAGGATCTATCTTCCGAAGTAGGTGATCATGTTTTTCTCAAAGTCTAATCATGGAAATGTGTGATGCATTTTGGTAAAAAAAGGAAAGCTGAGTCCAAGGTTCATTGGACCATATGAAATTCTGGATAAAGTTGGATCAGTTTGTTACCGAATGGCTTTACCTCCGAGTTTATCTCAGGTACACAATGTTTTTCATGTTTCGATGTTGAGAAAGTATATGTCAGATCCATCTCATGTTTTGAGTCCAGAGGTAGTTCAGCTGGAAGAGAACCTATCTTATGAGGGACAACCAATCCAGAATCTTGACCACATGGAGAAAGTGTTACGGAATAAGGTGATTCATCAAGTAAAGGTTTTGTGGAAAAACCACATGAGTGAAGAGGCAACATGGGAATCTGAAAATGCAATGAGGGATAAGTACCCCCACTTATTCGATAAGTAAATAAATTGAGGGGATGAATTTTTCTAAAGGGGGGAAGGATGTAACATCCCAAGTAAGTAATGAATAATATATATTTTTATCTATTAATTATATAGTGTTTAAGAGGCTTAAAATGAGAATAAATCGAATCTTAAGCATGGAATACACTAATATTTTTAAAAGATTGTTTTACTTCCTTTTGATGGAAAACCCTTTTTAAATCAATCTTTTGACAATTTTATAACCTCTATTTTTCAAAATAAACTTATTATTTATGATTGGGACATTGAAATTTACAATGGATAATTTTTTGGTATTTTTCTGACAATGTTCAATTTTTAATGAATAGTGAAAAATACTGCATTTTGCATCAAAACTACTTTTTCATCTATTTTATTTATATGGATAGATTATTTTTTTAATTGGTATTAAAGTGTAAATATAATATAAGTTTACCATTAAATCCAATGGTGGTCATTATGATTAATTTCACTTTGGAATTGGGCAAAAACTAATGCCAAACTTTTCATAGATATTGTATCAAAAAAACCTGCTATTTGTTTTGACAACAGGAATTATTTTTAAATAAATTATTTCAATTTCTGTGTTTGGAATTTGGTAAAATGGATTACATATTTGGAATCAGAATGTACAAATTATGTAATCAAGATTCTTTTGTTTTTGGACATTATGAATTGTAATGACGGTAATTATCTTTAATTATCTGGATTAATGAGTAATCGGGTAGTTAAGGACAATAAAGTAATATCATAATAATACAAAATGACACCAACATGTGTCCTAATGCTACTGGTTTTCTCATGGACGACCATGGGATGCCTTGTGCCAAACTTGGGGACACCATGAAATCACTTTTGTGGGAAAGTGACTTGTTATCTTTTTATTTTTTTTAAGAAAGTAAATATAACAAAGAATGTATCACCTGAGTAAAATATTTTTAATTTTGTCTATATAGATGATATTTTAGACTTTAAATATTCTTTTTAAATCTAATAATATTTCCTACATCATAGTATTTGTTTCATAATTTTTGGAGATTAAATAAATTAAATTATTTATGACATCATGATGATGCAGCGATTACCTCATTATTTAAAGATTTAAATAATATAAAAAGATAATGTAAAATATAAGACCTACACTTGTCAAAAACCTATTGGATGAGTCTATTTCGAAACCTTATCACCATATACGTGAATTATATCAATGTGGGACCTTTTAAATCCGAAACTCATTTTCAAATAAAGTAACATTTCTTTACTTTCCAAGAGTGCCCCTCCTGTCCTCTTATAAAAGGCCCCCACCTCTACCTCTTTACCCACACCGCCAAAGCCTTTGTCCCAGCCAACCCCTGCTACTTATGTCTCTCCAAATCCCTATATTACTCCTTGAAGCCTCAAATTGGGCATAAGTCTTCCCAAGGATGTCTTTGAGCTCAAACCAAAGGGAGTTACCCGATTTTACGGTAATGTCTTCACTTGAGTCCTTTTGTTTTATTTTGCTTCTCCACCCCCCTAAACTCTTTTTATTAATTTCTTTTGTAACAACTCCAGTATCATAAATATACTAGTATGTTTTTATAATAATTATTCAAGCTAAACTTACACACACTTACATCTAATGGTTAAAGAACATACTGTTTTCGTGGTTGGTGAATTTCTGCCTCACGAAACAATGATTGTTCTATATTATTCTAACAGCTTCAAAGGTGGAAATTAAGATGAAAATATATTTATATATGATATATAATATGTTTATTTTTTCCTTAAGATTCTGTATTTTTCATTATTTTCGTATGTTTATGGTTTCCATTATGGTTAAACGCGATCTTTTCATTTTAGGAAGTGTGGACTACCGCCCCCTCAAAGTGATTTGATTCGTTAATACCATATGTGGGACATATAAAGGACGGAGTAATGATATTATATATGATATTATAATGGAATTATAATATAACGTTATATCATTATGATTCCATTCCATTAAATACAAAATATAAATGAAAGTAGCGTTCATGCGTACGTACGGCTTACCGTCTTCCTGAACGGTGCATTTCATTTCATACATCTAAATGATTATTTAATATTATAAATTCTTGTATATACTAGATATATATTAAATATATGGCATATAAATCATGAATATAATTGTTGAGATAATGGATATTTGGCTACGTGAACAACTTGTAAATATAAGAAGTTCGCTTTTGACTCAAGTACCAAATAACAACCAAACGGCTGTTATTAACTTAAATGATTACATAATGTTAATAACATGGTAATAAGTGATATAAAAGGAATAATTAACTTGAAAAATGTTCTTAAGAAAGTTTAAATTAACTCAAGTTTATTATTCAGGACATTAAAGAACGATCGAGTCAAGTCGGACCCGAGGTATGGGACTTCGTCTCAATCTCCTTTCATTGAGGCATATTTTTTTTATACACATCCTTCTTTTATATGGTCTATAAACCCCTTTTAAATTTACATTTATTCAAAATGAATATTATTTATACGATGCATTTACTAAATGAAAAAAGGGAATGTTTTTTTGTCGTACGTATGCGGCGACAACGACTTCTCCGCCGCCGTGACCATTATTTGAGTTTAGGCTTCCTCTACAGGCCATACATTTCTTTTTTAAGAAAAATAAATACCATGTTTTACTTTTCTTTTATTTTGGTATTGAAAATGGTTTTCATAATGTTTTTATATCAATGTGTTGTATTGATATCTTGTTATTGAAAGGTGGAAATGTTATGTTTCTTTTATGCATGTTTTATGTGATACGATTATGTTGTGGTTTTTGGGAATTATTATGAGGATGGGTGGTTCCGTGATAAACTAAGGCTGGGTGAGCCCGATATAGCTCTCCAATGCATTGGGTAACGTGAAGGAGTGAAATGTTAAGGTTTCTCCGAAGCGATTTAGGGAATATACTCTGATGGGTATTCCAAACGTAACAAAGAGGGTTAGTCCCTACGTAAGAATGTTATGAATTCCTCAAGTTACCTTTATGTCTTATGATTTCTATTATTTATTCATGATTTGATGAGGTATGTTAAAGTGCTTATGTTTTATGGGTAATGTATGTTTTCATTCTTATGTATATATGTACTCATGTTTCCATTCCATATTTTTATATCCCTTACTGAGCTTTTTATGCTCATCCCATGTTCTTTTGAAATGTTTTTCACAGGTCAAGGGAATGGTACATGATATGATGATAGTGTCAAGGAAGCGTCAAGAAAGAATCTATGTTCTATTTTAATATGTTTCCGTTGATGGAAAAAATTAATACTATCTTTATGTAGCAACATTGTTTAAATGTGGAATGTAATGCATGTTTTATGATCTAATTCTCTAAAACTCTAAACCTGAAAAGATCCTCAAGGTGTAATCTTGTAATAACTCAAGATTAAGTAATGTTTAAGGCCGGAGCCTTCTAATTACCGCGAACCGATATGGGCCCAACACAAACTAATCCAAACACTCTTCAAACAAACAAGGCCCCCACCACATGGGTTGCCCGATGAAAAACACGAAATGGAAATGCGGAAAAATCCCTTATTCATTTTTTACTAAGACGCTTGTGCCTCCCAAAATGAACACATCCTCAAACAACAGTGGTTCACCAAAGGATCCAGCCACACAAGAGAGATAATAATCTTGAGAATCACTGGCATAAAGAGACATACTTAAAAGCTCATATTTGAGGAAGCAAAACTACTAGAATTACATGAAATCAAGATCACCAAGCATTATTACAAATAAGGTAAAGTATTCAAAGAACAAGAACCATAATGATAAATTGAGAAATATTCGCCTCTTACAGAAAAAACCCTTCAAAGATGAGGGATCCTGAATAGAGAAATTTAAACCATCCCCATTCCATCAATAGAGACAGTCATTAGACAATGGTTCCCCACATCCAACGATTTCTAACGGGTTAAAAGGATTCACATTGAGACCTATGGTTAGATCTCTGATGTCTAGAAGCATCTACTTCCCCACAGTCAGGAGTTGACATACTCCAATTGAGACTTCATCCAATGATGCCGCTACCAGGACCACTCTATATTCCCTTAATGGGCACACTAATGGAAATAATTCAATGGATGACTGCATGGTGACTTAAAGTACCCTAACCGACCACACCAGAAGAATACAAGAAAGGGTTATGACTAATAGAATATGACATTGACAAGAAAAATTGTCTGAGACAGGTTCCTCCAGTTTTCTCCCCTCACCAAGTGGGGAACCATCCCAAATGCTAAATATAATCAGTCCTTAAACCCTAGATGAGTACCCTATACAAGAGAAACTTTAACTGATTTTATGATGCTACCTCCGAAGAAAAGGGAATCAACCCCTTGAAATTCTTGACATAAACCTTCACTATTAGTTGCCCTTGCTGGACACTCAAGACCTCTACCACATCCCTCACCTTCACTTCCTCAGATATAAACCATTAGATGAGAGTGGTCTTATACACCTTCCAAGACATCCCATCAAGCAACGACGCTGTGATTTCCTCCCACTCCATCCAAAGTTGAACCCTCAAATAAATTCTAACCGGCAAGAGCTATTATAGATTTTGGAGTTCTTAATAACATAAACAAACCAAAGATTTCAACAAGACAGATCACTGCCTTCAATAGATCACGATCACCCTGAAGGATAGACAAAAACTGAAAATAATTCAATTCCACCATTCCTCTAATAGTCTGGGTAGGACTAATAACTAGAAGATACTCACTTAAACCCTAGGGGACATTTCTGGGTGGCATACTCCAAAAAAGAGGCATAAATCCAAAACAAACTTATCATACTATTACGATTTTACACTTCCATAACAAACTAATCTCAAAATGAAATCAATATTCCAAAAAAACTTTAGTATGTAAAAACTAATAACCCATGAAAAAGGATTCCAAACACGAAAAAATATCCCAAAACAATTGCTCACTCACTTTTCAAGAAGTTTAAATTACATTTTCAGAACCATTTTTCAATAAATAAAACTATATAAATTTCCTCCATCGGTATTCCATGATTTCTCACACATACATATCCTTGTGGTAGCTCAACCACCCATCCACTCATGGCACCAATTTCTCCACATGCACCATGCGCACCTCAATGTATGCGACCACACATACAAATACCAATGTTCTATTATAGACACTTCTCATTTCCAAAACAGATCATTCATCATAAATAGAAAATTTCCTACCAATTTTAATATAATAGTTATCATTAAAGAAACACATTTTTCTAAATCCGAAACATTCTCCAATTCATCTTCCAAATTTTTTTTACCAATATCACAAAACAACTTCCAAAACAACTCTCATTTCCCCATTAAAACCACAAATTATATTAAATGAAAACAATTTCCATTTCAAAACCACCTTTCCACTCAAGTACCACATTCCCTTTTGAGAACACATTTTTCTATAAACCATTTTCACTATTTTGAAATCAACTCATGTAAGTCAAAACTAATCCCAAACATAACTAACATATAAAATCCTAAAACATGGGACTAGAGGCTATGCCAACCTAGTAACATGGCTTAACAGACCACACTCCCAGTGAGAATCCACCATAGGATGTACCTTGAACCATGCACTCAGGTTGTACATGGGTCACTACTCCATGAATGCTTGTCGCAAAACACCAAATCACTTCCTTTGTAATCCTTAATCAACATAGACCAAGAAAAATAAAAATTAAAACCCCAAACTACCACTGGAAGCTCGATGCTCAGGATGGGAAAGGGTTCATGACATCCTTACTACACCTATGTCCCATGTCAAGACACACCTAATCACCATGCTACCTAACACCACAAATAACGAGGGCTCTGATACCATTTTTTCACGAACCAACCTGGTTCGGCCCTAAAACGGTAACTTGAGTTGGCCCGCGACATGGCCTGAAGGGCGTTCCCAATCCCCACGAGCTGAAAACTAGTGCTGAGCATCGAGATATACTAGTTGGGAATTATTTGTCACATAACAAAGAAAAATAAAAAATCATAAACTAAATAAACAAAAAAATAAAAGAAAATAGACCAATCATTCTAGTAGCAGAAAAAAAGAAAAAAACAAAGCAATGGGTCATATCTCAAGTGACCTTATGGGTCATGTGACATCCATCCCCTACCTCGTTGGCTTGGGGAGGTTGTGAGGGATACATGGCGTTAAGCGACGTTCCCAGGGTGCTAAATGCTGGAAATAAATGCGTAGGGCTTCTAGAACAAATTGGGGAAGGATTTTCCCTTAATAAAAAACCAACCAAACCATCCATTATCCCGCACTATATGATGCATGTCAGAAAAACATTCCAACATGATTTCCCAAAAGGCAACCAAATTGTTCCGCAATACAACCCAAATCCAAAACAAACACAATATCAGAGTACACTATGGAACTAAACAACCCAACACCAGACAAGCCATGACACCACCACAGCTCCACACCAAACTCCATACTCCAGGATCCACCAAGGGATCACAATTTTCCCTTAAAGGAGTGTGATTCCTTACCTTTTCCCACATCACAGTACACGACATCTGCAAAGACACCAATGTGCCAAAGCAGGGGGTGAGTACTAAAACTCAGTAGTATTTACCCAAATGACTTCCCTAAACATGCCACAAGGATAAAACCATTATCACACTTATATAAAATAGTCTATATAAAATAAATCATAAGTGAAACCATTTTCATATGCCAAACATGCCCTTACCAAGGTATCACACCCAAACCAAGAAATCAAGGGAAATCCAACCAAGCGTTCCATAAGTCATTTCATCATTTCACATTATCACCATAAATTCCATCACTCAATGCAATACACAACAACAAACCGAAACGGTGGGACTTCCCCCCAACCCATTCACCCATTCACAACTAGCGGTACATTCCGACCACTACACATATGATGGTTCTTCCAACCACCATCCATCACCATTTATAGTGAGACTTACCACCCACTTCCACACAACATTTCAACCAATCACAACCAAGCATATAACCCATCAAGGCCACAACCACATGCAATCAACCAATTCCATTTCATATCAGTCCACTTTAATAAATCACCCATTTATTGAAAACCATTTTCCATTCCAAACAACATTTCAATAAAACAAAACTTTTATTGAAAACCATTTCCATCAATAATTTTCACAAATCAACCATAGAATCACATTTTAAAATCTCCATTTTAAAGTTCACATGAATAACATTTCACCATAAACACCCTTTTTCTCAAAAATCCCCAAAACATCACCTAAGGGATTTCTAACCAATTTCGCACATCCAAACACAATTAATTTCAATCACAAAAAATTAATTGTTACAAAAAACATTATCTCTAAACAAGTGGAGTCAAGAGAGAAGCCACATACCTTTATTGTTCCTGAGAAATCAACCCACGAACAACCACGCCTCAAATCCGTCGAACGCACCACCGAAACTACTCTAGATCCCTTTCCATGACATTCACAGGACTTAAAAACATCATCCAAGGAAACCAAAACCCCAGATCTACACACAAAAACTGTATATGTAGAAGACCAAGAATGATAGGGATGTAGATCTAGAGGAATACAAAAGGAAACCAAAAGGAGAGACTTACCCGAGAGAAACCACTTTTAAAACACCAATAACCCTCTTCAAAATGCTTCCCAAATGAGTGGGAAAGCTATTACACCCCCTAAAAATCGAAGAACCTGAGTGATCCATGAGTGGGAGTAGGTTTGGAGTGAAATAGGTTAATCCCATGGGATCTCAGAACTTATAACCCTATTTTCAATGTGGCCGCACAGTTAGTCTGCATGGTTTGGAAAACAATCCGCTAACCGTGTGCACGCTACTACCTTGAGAGAAGGGGTCCGCACAGTTTCCTTGCATGGTTTTGCAATCTGTGTGCAGGCCGTGTGAAGCTTACTGTCTCCCCTTTCACGGTTTCAAAGAGCATCCGCACGGTTTCCACTAATTGTGCTCAAACCGTGCTCCCTAATAAAAGCCTCCAAACTCATCCAAAACCATTCCAAACTCTCCCAACCTATTACCAACCCATCCCATGCACATTAAACACATAAAATTTCATAAAAAAATGCTACATACCTCAAACTGGGGGTACTAAATTCTCCCCACCATTGGAAATTTCGTCTCTAGAAAGTAGTGAACCAGCCCTTTGTCGAAAGAGCTTGGGCCACTGCTCGACCATTTCTTTCTCATACTCCCATGTATCCTCTTGAATCTGACAATGTTCCCATAAAACACGAACTAAACCGATGCTTTTACCATGAAAAACTTTCTCTTGCCTATCCACATCCTGCACTAGCACGTGCACCAATGATGTATCCGGTTCTAGCTCAACATGATCCCAACGAATGAAATGGTCATGATTCTGCTGATAATTTTTCAACTACGACACATGAAACACATTGTGCACCGCACTGAACCTAGGTGGAAAATCCAAAAGATTAGACACCTCACCAACCCTCTTAAAAATCTCAAAAGTCCCAATATACCTCAGAGATAATTTTCCCTAATTCCAAAACCGACAATGTCCCAACCTAGGAGATATTATCAAGAAAACATGATCACCCACCTTGAACGACAACGACCATCGACGATGATCCGCATACGATTTCTGATGACTTTGACCCGTCTCCGTTCTCTTTCTGATCAACCTAATATTCTCCATAGTTTCCTAGAGAAGGCTTGGTCCAACCATCTTGGACTCACCCATTTTTGACCCAACATAGTGGAGAACGACACGATTGCCCATACAACGCTTCAAACAGAGCCATATGTAGGGATGCCTGATCACTGTTATTATAAGAGAACTAAACAAATGACAAGTGCTTCTCCCATGATCCACCAAAATCCATGACACCAGCCCATCAAATATCTTCTAGAGTTTGTATCGTCATCTCGGATTGACCATCTTTCTGAGGGTGATACACCGTGATCATTGTCATCTGCGTCCCAAGGTCTTACTATAAGGATTTCCAGAAACCAGATGCAAATCTTGGGTCTCTATCGGATACGATAGAAACTAGAACACCATGCCTCTTTAACACCTCCTGGATATAGATTTTGGACAGATCCTCCACCGTATGAGATTCACCAATCGGGATGAAATGGGCTGATTTGGTTAGCCAATCCACTATCACCCAAATAGCATGGTGCTTTCTGACCATTCTTAGGAGACCATTAACAAAATCCATTGATATTTTCTCCCACTTCCAAATAGGTATTGTTAATGACTTCAACATTCCTACTAGCCTCTGATATTCTGCCTTGATCTGCAAACAAGTTAGGCATCTCGAAACCAAACCAGCCACTCTTCTATTCATACCAGCCCACCAGAACTACACTTTCAACGCTTTATAAATTTTTTGAATTCCAGGATGAACAACCCACCTGGAATGATGATATGCCCTGAGAAGATCCTCCTGACAAGAAAATGGTTCAACCATCCGATTCTGAAAACACAAAACTGAATCTCTATTTAGTTTTAAACCCCCAATGGTCTGCCCACCATTGAGTCTTGACCCCATGGTCACACACTCATAATCGGATATCTATGCCTATATAACCAGGCCAGCCAAGTCAGGAATCAACCAAACTGGAAAGAAGACCACTCTATCACCCTGGTCCTCACATTCCAACCGCATATCGACTATAACCAACATCAACTGCCACTGGTATGAGGCCTATTTCACCATCTTAGCATATGAATTTATTCTTAATGCATCCGCCACCAAATACCCCTTACCCGGTGTGTACATAAAGTCAAAATCAAACATCTAGAGATATTCCATCGCACTCCTTTTCCTCAAGTTCAAATCCCTTTGTTATAAAATCATCTTCATGCTCTTATGATCTGTATATACCATGAATTATTCACCAAAGAGATAATGAATCCATACTTTCAAAGCATGGACCACTGCTGCCAACTCCAAATCATGATTTACGTAGTTCTTCTCATGCACCCTCAACTACCATGCTCCATACGCATCCACATGATTCCTTTGCATGAGAAAGCACCTCAACCCTAATCCCTACGCATCGCAATACACCACATACCCTTTTCCTGGTTCTAGTAAAACAAATATTGGTGCTGATGTAAGGTGACCCTTTAGCTCGTAGAAACACTGCTGACACTATTCATTCCACTGGAATGGAACATTATTACTTGTCAAAGTTTCCATCGGCGAAGCCAAACGTGAAAAATCCCGAACAAAACACTGATAATACCCAACTAGACCAAGAAAAATCTGTAACTCAAACAAATTCTTTGGCAGTTTCTAAAAATAAGAGCCTCAATTATTTCTGGATCCACTAAAACACCTCTTTTAGAAATAACATGGCCATGAAAATGAACTTCTTATATCCAAAAGTCACATTTTGACCATTTGTCATACAACCGATAATCCCTCATGATCCCCAACACTATGTCCATGTGCTGCTCATGCTCCACCCTTGTCTTTGAATACACTAGAATATCGTCTATAAACACCACCAAAAATGAATCTAGATATCTCTAAAATACCTGATTCATCAATTCCATGAACACCGCTGGCACATTCGTTAGACCAGAGGGCATAACCACAAATTTATAATGGCTATATTTACTTATGAAAGCTATTTTAGGAATATTGTCCTTCCCCAACCGTAATTGATGATATCCCGACCTCAGGTCGATCTTGGAGAACCACTTGGCTCCGTTAAACTAGTCGAACAAATCATCAATTCGTGGAAGTGGATATCTATTATTTATCTTAACTTGGTTAAGTCTACGATAATCAACACAAAACCTCAACGTTCTATCTACCTTTTTCACAAGCAACACAGGCACTGACCAAAGAGAGGTGCTAGGAATGATACACCCTTTGTTTTCTAACTCTTCCTAATTGACATTCAATTATCGCAATTCAGCTGGTTCCATCTGATAAGACAGAAGTGAGATTGGACTGGTCCTCAAAAAGAGATCAATCGTAAAGTCCACTTCTCTTATGGGAGCTAACCCAGAGAATTATTTTGGAAAAACATCCATGAACTGATATGCCACTGCCGGAAGAACACTATACTCGACACCCTCTACCGATTCCAATGAGAACACTGCCAACTGATACGATAATGTACCCACTACTAGTTCCATCAAACCCATTGCACCATGCCTTTCATACCTCTCTCCTATAAAGAGATGTATAACACCATTGTGTATCTTAACGCCATTGTTCATGCATCATAATCAATGTGGGCATTAAAAACCACCTACCAATCCATTCCCAGGATTACATCATACCCATCCATCTCAAGCATTGAGAAATTCCACATTAGCTCAACCTCGCTAACAACGATACAACATGCTCTACACAAGAAGGCTTGACACTCTCATTGACCCAGAGGAGTTTGATGTTTCAAAACCGAGGGCATCATTTCTACCCTTAAACCCAGAAAATCAACCACATGTGAAAAAATAAAAGAGTGCGAAGCACGCATATCAAACCACACTCGCATCAAGGTAAAATTTCAAAGAATATTACCTCGCACTGTTGATGGTCCTGATTGATCATCGACCACATCCTTCTCAGCACCAAACACATGTTTACATGCCACTCTATGCTCCTTATTGTCGTATTGAGGTGTCATGGTATTCTAAGAATCAACATGACCCACTTTACCCTGTTGTCGAGGGGTATGTTGTTGTCCCCGTCCCGTCAAAGCATACAATGTCTATGATCCCTGAGGAGTGTCACGCGCAACTGAACTTGGATAATTCATACAATAATGTTGTAGATGCCCCGTATTCTTAAGATTATGACATGATCGTTGTTGTGACATACAATCCCGCTTGATGTGGCTCATAGAACCACACTGAAAACAACCCGACATGATCTGGGGCTTTAGAGGAAGATTTACCAATCCTACTGTCAAATAATATTCCATATTCTTGCTCTGGGAATAAGTGTCCCTCCTCCACATGAACCTAGCATTAGAGTTCCCACTATTATCCATGGGTACCACTATGCTTCCTCCGCCCGGAGCTCCCAACAAATCTCGCTCAGCCACCGAGGCTTTATTCACCATCTCTGTGTAATCATCTATACAAAGTACTTCTATCTTTCAACGGATTTCTTTCCTTATCCCAACTTCAATGATCCTTGATTTCAATGATGAGCTACACGCAACCTTGGGTGAAAACCGCACTAAGTTTATAAACATAGCTGCATACTCCATCACAGACATAAGCACTTTCTTCAAACTGAAGAAATAAGTTTTACGATGAATTATGAATGTCTGTGGGTAGAATTTTTTATTAAACAATTCTTCAAAGCCTTCCCACATCATACCCTAGTCCATCCCCGCTTGGAATACCAACTCCCACCACTGAAGGGAAAGATCTTCCAACATATACGTGGCCAACTTCACCATTAACTCTCTCGGTGTTCCAAATAACTCGAAGATATTGTTCATTCTATTCAACCATGATTATGCCCTCTCTGGCTCTGAATCACCCATGAATATTGGTGGATTTGCTTTTCAAACTGAACCGCATGATCCACATTCCTTGGTTTATCCATTTTATTTCCACTTTCCACTTCTTAGAAAGCTTGCATTATTATTTATAGTAGCTTCTAGTTCACCTGAGGCTCAGGTGCTACCACATTCTCAGTAGCCTCCTCCGGTTTGTCTCTATGATGCCTATCGGGTGCCAATTCTATAAACAGAAGGAAAAAACCATGATTCTCACTTTTTTAGACATCATGAAATCCCATTTCAAATCACATTACACAACACTATCATACAAGGCTTTCCATAGGTTCACATTTTCCATGTTTCACAATTTTGAAAACAAAACCATTTTAAAAATACCAAGTTTATTCACATTACAATTTCACACATTCATATCCCATCATAAATAATTATACAACAATGAAATATGTATCCTATAGGGAATTCATTTCTACCATGCATTCCATGCTCATCTCATTGGCTACACACATGACAATGATATTTTCAATGTCTATAAGTGTCTCCAAAACACTTATGTACCCAACTCCCAGGTAACATGTATTTCATCCTAAAAGGATTAACTACGTACTTTTATGTTATACATTCCATGTTCCGAAAATCCTACATCTTGCTACCATTCCGATTCAAAGAATATACCACAATGAATGTCAACACCAAAGGACTGAACTAGATGGTTCAACTTGCAACACCATGCTCCTACCTCATTTGATTGAGGAGGCGGTGAGGGATACTTGACCTTAAGAAACATTCCCAGGCTGCCAAAGGCTTGAAATAAATGTCGAGGGCTTCTAGAAAAAATTTGGGAACGATTTTACCTTCAGGAAAGACCAACCAAACCATCAATTAACCACCAATATATGATGCATGTCAAAAAAACATTCCAACTTGAATTCCCAAAAGACAACCAAATTGTTCGACCATACAACCCAAATCCAAAACAAACACAATATCAGAGTACAATTCGGAACTAAACAACCCAACACCATACAAGCCATGACACCACCACAGCTCCACAACAAGATCAATTCTCCAGTATCTACCAAGGAATCATAATGCTCTACTTAAGGAGGGTGATTCCTTACCTTTTCCCAAGCCACGGTTCATGCCATCTACAAATACACCAATGTGCCAATGAGGGGGTGAGTACTAAAACTCAGTAGGATTTCCCCAAATGATGTCCCTAGACACACAACTAGGATAAAACCGTTAGCACATTTATATAAAACAGTTTATATAAAATAAATCACAAGTGAAACCATTTTCTTAAGACAAACATGCGCTTACCAAGCCATCACACCCAAACCATGCAATCAATGGAAAGCCAACCAAACGTGCCACAAGTCATTTCATCATTTCACATTATCCCCACAACTTCCATCTTGAAAATAAATGAAACAAAATCAACCAAAGTGGTGGGACTTTGGCCCAACCTGTTCACCCATTCACAACAAAGCAACTAAAACGGTGGGACTTCCGCCCAACCCGTTCACCCATTCACAACTAGCGGTACTTCTCGATCACTACCCATATAGTGGTTATTATGACCACCATACATCAGATTTTATTATGAAACTTCATGGCCACATCCACACAACATTTCAACCAATCACATCCAAGCATATAACCCATCAAGGTCACACCCACATGCAATCAACCAATTCCATTTCATATCAGTCCACATCAATAAATCACCCATTTATTGAAAAAAAAATTCCATGCCAAACAACATTTCAATAAAATAAACCTTTTATTGAAAACCATTTCCATAAATAATTTTCACAAATCAACCATATCATCCCATTTTAAATTATTCATTTTAAAGTTCACATGAACTGCATTTCACTATAAAACCCCCTTTTTTCCAAAAATCCCCAAAACATCACCCATGGGATTTATAACCAATTTCATACATCCAAAAACAATTAATTTCAAGCAAAAAAAATTAATTGTAACCAAAATAATTATCTCTAACCAAGTGGAGTCGAGAGAGATGCCACCTACTTTTAGGGTTCCCGAGAAATTGACCCATAAAAACCACACCTCAAATCCGGCGAACGCACCACCAAAACCTCTCTAGATCCCTTTACCTAACATTCACAAGCCTTAAAAACATCATCCAAGGCAGCGAAAACCCTATATCTACACAAAACAAGTGTAGATATAGAAAACCAAGAAATATAGGTATGTATAGAAGAAAACACAAGGAAACCAAGAGGAGAGACTTACCCAGGAGAAACCACCTTCAAAACACCAAGAACCCTCTTCAAAATGCTTCTAAAATGAGTGAGAATTCTCATACAACCACTAAGAACAGATGTACCAGAGTGAGACATGATTGGGAAGAAGTTTGGTGTGAAATAGGTGAGGCCCGAGGGAGCTTAGAACAGATAACCCAATTTTTAAGTGGCCACACGGTTAGTCAGCACGGTTTGGAAAACCATCGGCTAACCGTGTGAACGCTACTTCCTCGAGAGAAAGGGTCTACAAAGTTTCATCGCACGGTTTCACAAACCATGATCATGCCATGTGAAACCTACTGTCTCCCCCTACATAGTTTTCTAGAGAATCCTCACGGTTTCCACTACCCGTGCTCCCTAATAAAATCCTGCAAACTCATCCAAAACCATTCCAAACTCTCCCAACATCTTCCCAACTCATCTCATTCACATTAAACACATAAAAATGCATAAAAAAGGCTACATACCACAAATAGATGGTACTAACGGTCACCACATAACATAAAATACAATCACTCCAAGAGCAATCCAAAACTAGCGGAACCTGAAACGAAAATGTAAAGTATGTGTGAGCACCGAGATGCTCAGTAGGAATGCCAAAATATAACAATGTCTTATCCCCCTGCCTTCAATAAGAAATCCACTCATGATAGTTTGAAGATAAGATACACTAAAATATTGTTTTTCCTTCTTTTCAAGTTCAAGTCAAAAGTTAGCATATTTAAAGAAAATACTTCTATTTCATAGTATTTCTGAAAAAGCATCCAAGGAAAAAAAATTTAGATTAAATCATAGTTTTTTTAAAATTAGACACAATGTATAAAACAAGTGAAATGAAAATAACATCACAATCATCAGGTTGCAAATGAGAACCCTTAGAACTCCCTATTGGTAACTAGTACATGTGGCACCCTAGATACCTCACACCTTGGTGAAACATGGCCTAGAAATCACGACCCTCAGAAAATGTGGCATATAAACCACGACCCTCAGAAAATGTGGATTAAAAACCATGATCCTTAGTCATTAATATATTTAGTTAATGTTGTTAGGTCAATCCTACTATACGAATCCAGGACGAACGCCTACCATGTCATCTAGCATAATAGTCCTGGTCCACCCACCTAGATACCCAGGCTTCCCATTGTGATCTATTTCAAGTGGTGGTGAGTTTTCATTATCATGCAAACATTTATGTACATAACACTTTCTTTATTCAAAACTCATACAACCTCTCACCACTATTCTCCCTCCTTAAGTGCATTCCCCCCTCATTCACATCACGCAATGCATAAGCCTCAATAATAGTAACATAACAACACATTCAACATACAAATCATTTTATAAAACTAAGGGGAGTGCCTCAAGAGAGTTATTTTTTCTGGAAACATTCTAAAGGTGCCAAATGAGCTTAATTACATAAAGGGAACACTTTTTAGAACTACTAGCCAAACAACCAACACCTTTAGAATTACTCAGTACCAATTGAAAAACAACATAGGAAATCAATTTTCATGAAAAATCACTTAAGAACAATGTCATTAGGAATACAATTCTCTTTCCAAAACAAATACATAATCATATATAGGAACCACAACCAGATTTCATACCATGTGTATATACTATAAATGTAAAACATATTTTTAGTACAAGAATGAAATTATGAAATTCAAATTACTGACACAGGCATAGGGGGCCTACTTCAGGGTGGAACCAATCCATCCACTTTGGATCTGGGCACTTTCTAACCAAAATCATCTGCTCCCACACTATGTATATGCACCTTCACATACATGCAATGACACCTATCCCCTATGAACACACTAGCACTTCCCTGTACATGTGAAAGGGGGTCCTTACACATATTATTATATGTAAATACTTGTCACCACTCACCTATGAATGTACACACACACACAGAGAGACATAGGCACACCTACCACCATACACGTATAAACACTACCATTAATGAATATACATGTAATGGGGGAACATATATATATAAATACAAACCTATGCATACGCAAATGAGATTCCCTTAACTTGGAAACATGAAATTTATGAGCAGGGATAAACATAATACACAAGAAAATTCTGGCACTCTAAAATTCCCAAAAATCACCATAAATAAAGTGAGAAACCAACCTGCAACATAAAAGTCCATAATTCAAAACACGTATAATTTGGTGATGGCAGCCTGAGACCGCTTCACCTTACACACACATATATTTTTTCATATATATAGGTCTACCCTATGACCAAAGTACATATTCCCTATGCCATGAGGGAATATGCGCATGGATGATATACATATATACATGCTTACCCATGTATAATCATATAAGACTCTAGTGTGGACGAGTCGTGGGCACACCACACTGACCAAAACAAACTATAAAGATAAAAGGGAGTCTAAAATTATGGGCTCCAAAAAAACTGAAGTAAATAGGTTACGCAAAGAAACCTCACCCCCAAATAGTACCCAAACATGTTTCACACACTTTATAAGATTTAATAAACCACTTAAGAATTTTATAAAACAACTTTATGCGGTATCACTGATTTTGAACACAAACACTCAGTCACCAGAATCTCCTATGGGCAAATGCACACCACATACATGTTAAAATAGAATTCACGGCCCTTGCATGCCTTATAAACCAAGATCGTAGTTTATAAAACACTAAAAAAGGCCCATCACACACTACCACAAAAAAGAGCAAGGGAAGCACTTCCCTTCTCAGTGATAATCTTAATGCACTGATAGAGGGGTTGTCTTTTATCAACACTAGCTTAAAGCACTGAGAAATGTACAATTTATCATTGCTAAAGCAAGTGCTGAAAAATGTACATTTATTAGCCCTTTTATTAGCTCTTATAAATTTTTTTTATTACTAATTTATATAAAATTGTTATATTTAAATTAAAAAATAATGTTTATTTGAATAAATTAAATAACAAAAAAATGTTTATAATATATATATATTTTTTAATAATTCAAAAATACATATATAATGTTTTATTTGAAAAATTATTTCTAACATTATAATTAATTATATATATATAATTATATAATTATAATATTATAATAAATTACATTAAAAATATATATATTTATTATATTTTTAAATTTATTAGAGATTTATTAGATTTATTATATTAATTAATTATATTTATTTTATTTGTTATATTTAATATAATTTTTTTATTTATAAATATAAAAGACTCTTTAATATATATATATATATATATAATTAAAATGGACTGCTAAAATATGTATTTATCAGTGCTATAATTTTAGTTCTATTATATATTTGTTTTACCAGTGCTTTTTGAGCACAAATAAAGATATGCCTTTATCAGTGGTAAAAAGGTGCTGATAAAATACCTATTTATCAGCACTAAAATGTTAGCACAGATCAATAGGTCCTTTATCAGTTTTTTTAGCACTGATAAAGGAAGGTTTTATCTTTGCATTAATTATAGAATAGATATTACATACCTTTATCAGTGCTTTTAACTAGAATTGATAATGGTTCCAGTGGTTTTTATATAATAACCATAATAGGACCCTCCTCTATCGCACCCATTCAAGCCTTCGTGGAAGCCGAACCCAGTGCCACAACCCCTCCTCCTCCTCCTCTACCTATGCCACCGCAGGTGCCTTGTCTTCATCCTCTGTCGTGACCATCCTCCTCCTCCTCTGTTGCCGCTACCTTCTCTTCTTCTTGTACCATGATCCCACCTCTGTCGTGACCCTACTTTTCCTCATCCTCTACCGCCACCACCTCGTCCTCCCCCTCCCCCTCCTCCAGCCTTTGAATCATCCTCCTCCACCACGACCGCCTCTTCATGTGTTTTGAATATGGATGATGGATCTTGTTTGAGAATTTATGAGCTTAGGATATGGTGGCTATGCATTATTAAAGGCTCATCTCCACTTTGTTGTTGGTGGTTTCCACCAATTACCAATATTTTATATATTTTTTCATGCATTGTGTGATATGTATTCTTTCCACTCTTGTGTAGATGGTACTAAATCAATTGAAATTGTTATCATTGATCATATGTATTGGGAAAAACTTCTAGTGATGTTTTGGACCCCTAGGTATTATGCCTCAATCCACGACCATCAACGGTAGTTGGAATAATTTAAAATATGTTGATCTTTACATTCAAGAGCCCTTGGGGGATTCCCTTGTGTTATACAATGATTCCTATGACCTTATTTAATTGAATTTTTCAACCCAAGATATGGGATTAGTGTATAATTGAGATATTCCATTTTGAGTTTCTTACTATGATGTTTTTAATTCACCACAAAATAGTAGGTATATTCTTTTTCGGCTATGTTATATACTTACATCTGGTGTAGAATGATTCAATGGAAAATATGTTCCATGTTTGAAAATTAAATTAATGGTGATTGTGTTCTATATAACCAATATGTATTCCTCCTTGGTAGAAAATAACCTAGAGGGAATAAAATAGGTTCCCTTCGTATCCCTTGAATAATAAATATGTGGATTATGTGAGGTTAGTGTGAGCCTTGACCCAAATTGATCCCAGTGTTTCCTTATAGAATTTTTGACTTAGTTGACTAACTTATGGGGTGAGTGTTAATCCCCCATCTAACCTGTAATATCTGAGGGGTTTTTGGATTTGGATAGGGGTTGGACATGTGTGGATGAACAAATCTTAAACATTAAGTGAGTTATATGTTATGAAAATATGTTTATGGTTTATTTTGTATTTTCTAAAATGTTTATTATGCTAGTTTATGTTGTTTATATACTATAGGAAACTATTACTATTGGTAATTCTATTTTTATGTGGTGGTCGTGCTACCCATTGATTAATATCATTGTCTGGGTGTGGGATGATCTTCCTAATCACTACGAAATTTCCTATGGACTGGTATGATATGAAAATTTATGTTAAAGTTTCCGAATGAATGGGATGATATACTTTATGTGATACTTTGATGTGTTGTATGAGTTTTATTTCCCACAAACCATATAATAATGTGATCCGAGATGCAATACCAATTATGAAATATTCAAATGGTTTGAGATGCATGGCCCAATAATATTGATATCTTAAAAGGATTTATTTTATGGATTATATACCCTTTCTATGGTGAACCCATGACAAGGGAAAATTTACCTTAGTGTTAAGAAATGATGCCCACTCCACCTCCACCAACAGTCACATTTCCTCCTCCTCATTCGCAACCACCTTCCTCCACCTCCTCGATGCTAGTATTCAATCATTGGATAGGTATGATATATGATGATGATTATCTTCCATGATTTTTCATTACATATTAATCATTGTTGTATATCTATGATAAGGATGAGGGCTACAGACCTTCAGATTCTAATGTATAGATACTCCACCAAGGTGAACATTCAGTCAAAAACATTAGTGTTTATGTTTGGCTATACATTAGGGGGTACATGCTATTTTTCAAAAGATAGAAATTATATTAGTGATTCAGATTGTGTTGACTGTTAGCTATGTTATACCATCACTGGGATCTGATTTATGTGTGTTCATTTAGCCAAGTGATCTTTCTTACATTTTTAGTCCTTCTCAAGAAGTAAATTAGTGCTTTTATGACCTTCTCATGATCGACATCTATTATATATTATTATCCATGAGGATTACCGTGTGTTATTGATTTATATTGTCTTAGAGGTTAGATTGGTTATTCCTCTTTAGTTACTTCTAAATTTATGTGAGTTTATCCATGGGACTCTCCATATGTTAATGGTTTGGATTATGTGGGAGGTTGGCTATGTTATTCCCTCCATACTCTTTTTTGGGTGGTGGATGTCATTCCATGAGGCATATAGTCAAATCACAATTCATGGTCATGATTTTATTGTTCCGCCTAAAGGATGAGTAATACAATGTATACCTTGTGGTAATTCAACAATGTGACATCATAGGTTACACTAGGAAATATAAAATTAGGCTACCCCATTATATACCCTATTCATGAATTGAAAAGAGATTTTTTAGACTTTCTAATGAGGTTACACTATTCCTTATTAGTCACTCAACCCCATAACCCAAACCCCTATTCCCTATAATTTTCCCCTCTCATAATTAAATCTTTAGGATAAGTAATGGTCATTATTTAGTGGCAAACCCACCCCTTCCCTGTACAACCCACACCCCCACCCCCACACCCCTGCAGCCCTCCCCCCACCTAGACTTCCCTCCCTATAGATAGCCTGCACCCCCTCTCCAACACCCCTACAGCCCCTACCTTTAGAGAGCACACCCCCATCCCATTTGAACCTTTTATGTTTTACTAGATTTTCCCCTTTTCTTATCCCAAACAACTGTGCGCTATGCCAACCTCCCCCTCCTCTACTCTTGGGTGGGTTTCTATAATCTGGTGTATGTTTCATCTTTAATCACTTGTATTGGAGAGCCTAGGATAATTTTTACCTCTCTTATTCCATCAATATATTAGTGACCCCCAATCCTATATTTAAATGGACATGAGTCAATCACAATTGTACATGTAATGATACAGCTGAAGATGGTATCATAACCAAAAATTAACATGAATTTCCAATAACCTAAGATGAGTTCATGATCCCTACGGGATAAAAAATTTTCCTGGGAAAAAATACAATTAATGTGGACTATTTTACCCCTAAATTAGAGTATATTAATAATGATCTTTCTCTTAAAAAGCATACATGTCCCATTCATAAGTTGAACATCTTGGAAAATAATAGATACACAAAAAATTAATAAATAGGAAGCATATATCATAGATGGAAAACAAAATCCCACTATTTCCCAATAAAATTGTTTAACATGTGAGTTCTCATTTTATGTTTTCTTTTTAGTTGTAAATCTCTTTTGTTACACGCCTCTCCTCTTCCACGAATACACCTCTTCTACACACTGAAAAACACATTTTTAATGAGTCTTCTCCTCTTACTCATTCATTTCTGGTTGTTCACATTTTATAACTATTTGATATTGATGGTTATGTTGTGAAATATATGGGCTAAATGCCCTGTGGAAAAATATGGTTGTTGGTTGTCCTTGTTTGCACACTAAATAAATTTCATGTTAGTTTGTTACAATTGAACATTTTAATAAAAAAATTGGTTATTTACAAATACTGACTAATTAATGAATGGCCAAAGATGATAAAATATTTTTTATAAACAATGAATTAAGAAACATAATTGAATAAGGGATGCTTTGTAAAATCTGAAATTGTGATTTTTTGGTCTCTATGGTGTCTCGATTGTGAGCATGATTGTGTGTTTGTAAGATGTTGTAGTTGTTGGAATTATAGGAATGACAATTTTTTTCCATGTTATATTTCTTCCAACATTTAATATCAATCCATTCATTACCCATTTCAATGGAACCACCAGATTTATACTTGTGAAATTGTACTGAATCAATGAAAAACACTTCACTAGAGGACGCTATGAGACACTTTATGGAAACCCTAGTCAAATATCCATAACAACAAATTTAATTTATTATTCCACCCATAATCACTCTATCAAAAATTATACTATCTATTAGTTAAGTAAAATATTTATTGACTTGAGACATTATGTTTCTAGAGAAACACTAAAAACAGGTTCACAATAATGCATATAGATCACATGTCTGATACTAAAAAAATTATAGTGCATTGGATTATCATTGGTATTTCCTTTGATCAGGTGGTTGGGAAGATTGTTGTGATCTAATTTGGTCCTGATTAATTCATTGATAGGTAAGGGTATTGTTTAACATATCTAGTTTCATTTATTATAGTTGGATGATGACCCTAGTTGAACATCTTTTGTGTAATTATTTTGTTAAATATTAATATTACATTATCAAATAGGATGAATATGAATAAAAAATGGTTGAATTCTAATTGGTTGGTGAAAGAGAAAGAATATGGCATGAAAGCATTATCATGTTTTCAAAAGATCATGTATATGACCTTTCCCAAATCCATTTTCTGTGTTCACACTGTGGTTATTCAAGAAAAATTAGTCTAGAGGATATTTTAGAACACCCGATCTATCATAGAATAGATCTATGTTATACATGTTGTAATAAAAACGTGGAAAAAAATGTAGGTAGTGGATAAGATAACACTGTGTTTTATAGATCATCTGATATGATTAGTAGATTGAATAATGAAGATGATCAATGGAGGATGTGATTATAGATTTGAATGATGATGAAGATCATATTGAGGAAATGACAAGTACAGTTTAAGATGAACTTCATGATTGACCAAAATTATTTTAGAAGACAATGACTTGTGAAAAGAGGCCATTGTATACTGGTTTCACTATATATACAAAATTGTCATCCGTACTGAAGCTTTATAATTTGAAATCGGGCAATGGGTACAGAACTACATGCTTCCTAAATTACATGATCCCAAAAGATAATGAACTCCGGATCCGAATATACGATGCCAAATGAATTCTATGAACGATGGATATGATCTCTAAAAGAATACATGCCTGACTAAATGACGATATATTGTTTCTCAAATTCCACTAATCACTAAAAGAACACCCAATGTTTGGTGCTTCTCAATACAAGAAATATGAATCCATCCCTATGAAAGTTGTATGGTACATTCCAATCATTCCAAAGGTTATGCGCCTATATAGAAGTGAGGAGACTGTAAGAAAATGTAAATGTAATCAAGAAACAAATAAAATATGGGAACCTACATCACTTGAGAGAATATCCTCAATGGAAGAGAATTGATCATGAGTATCCTAAATTTGGAAAGGATCCAAGAAACTATCATCTTGCGTTATCTATAGATGGAGTGAATTCTTTTGGTTTTCAAACCGGCTGTCACAGTACATGGCTGGTTCAGTTGGTAATTTATAACATAACATTGTGGTTATGCAAGAATATAAAATACATCATGTTATCTAGGCTTATATCAGGACAAAAAAATTGGGTAATTTTATTGATGCTTATTTGGATCTATTGATCGAGGTTTTGGAATTATTTTGGGATTCATGTGTTATGTTGTATGATGCTTACAAAAAGGAATATTTCACTTTGAGATCCATGTTGTACGGGACGATAAAAGAATTTATTTCTTATGGAAAATTTTTAGGATATGGCATTAAAGGAACTCAAATGTGTCCTGTTTGTGAACAAGGTACATAGTAAATTAGGTTGAAACATTTATTGGAATCCATGTTTCTAGGACATCACAAATATCTACCCCAATGACATAAGTACCAATCTTAGATGACATCATTTCATGGATGTTCAGAAGAACGTACAACATAGTCTCCACTAATAGGTGGTAAATGTTTTCTGAAAGTAAATTATGTGGACACTATTTTGGTAAACTGTTGTTCAAAAACATTAGTAAAATCAGTTGGAAGAGAGGTTTTCACAATCAATATTATAGATCAGGAGTAGGCCCACCTATACATTTTTCGAAATAGTTTTGAAATTCACCCATATGTTCAAACCCACAAAAAAATTATTTGTCCTTTGAATACATCTAGGGATAAAAATGGATATTACATACACATAATTGAATGTTTTCATGATGGTTTTGGGACCATATTTTTATGAAGTTATATAAAAAACTAGACTCAATTTCAGAATGAAATCAATGGCTAGCCGTAGGGGCAAGTGTGTATGTATTATCATATAATGCTTATTTAGTTAATGGTTATACCTTCTATAATAATAATCATGATGAAGACAGTACCATGATGAATAATAGGGTCACTCTTGTGGCTGAAGAGATGCATTTTTTCAGTGTTGTGGATAGAAATCCAATTTAAGTGAATATGTCATATTTTGGCATCATCAAACAAATATGGAAGATGGATTATACGAAATTCCAAGTGCCTATTTTTTAATGCAAGTGGGTTGATAACAGGAGTAGTATTAAAATAGTAAAATTGGGATTCATGAATGTTGATTTCATAAAGGAAGGGGGGAAAGAAAAACCATTTATAATGGAATCATAGGTAGTACCACTATATTATGTTCAAGATCTGAAAATTAAAACTGGTCAATTATTCTGTTATTGATCAAACCATCTAATGGGGCAGATGAAAGTCCAATAGAGGATGACCCTATAATTGGGACTTCACAATCATTTTTTAGTGGTCCCAATGTAGAAATAATTTTTTATGTCATAGGATACCATAATAAAGGGATTTATATAGTTAGAAGAGGGGTCAAACATATTTAGTATCTAAAAAATAGAGTTCAATTATCAGGTTATTTGTTTATTGTAAAATACATTGTGTTATGTTATTTTGATATCTATTTTCTACAGCTATTATATAATAAAAATTAAATGTTAATCCAATTATACAGATAATGACTTATGCACATGATGATGCACCCAATCTCTAGGCACAACTAGTCTATCAGCCTGCTGGTTATAGTCATAGTGTAGAGAAATAACAGGTTTCTCAACCTATCTATATTGGTCCCAGTGCTGAGGTATAACAGGTTTCTCAACCAATTTCTACTGGTCCCAATGTCTATGCTTGTGCTCTAAAGAAACATAATGATGATGCTTCTTGGGAAATGGTAGGAAATGAAACCCTAACAGTGCAAAAATAAACAAGACCACTGTAGATTGATAGTGTTATCCAAATTCCTTAAGTCAAAAGAAAAAGTAATCAAATATGCGGTGTTATGGAATAAGTGAAGCCATCATGTTAACCCCAACAAATACATATTTAGTAGATACATTGGAATCGTCACTCGACAACGCTTGCTGATTGATGTACAGTCTTAGAACCATGTTGTCATTGGGATTAGGACACTATTGTGGGAATAGATTATGTTAGCATTATGATATCATTTTGTTAATTTATTAAAATAAAATAAAATACTAAAACATTTTATAACTCTTTATCATCCCTTGCAAAGTGAATTTATAGTAGATGCTTCTCACAATAAATATGTATTATGATTTTTCAGGAATTATTTATAGAGGCTTCTGCACAATTTTAACAAAATATCATCTTAATGATGCTGAAGGGAAAATCAAGCCACACCAACCACCTCTTTACGCACACATGATATCTCAAGGAGCATGGGATGAATTTTTCATCCATTGTGGGGAGTAGACTTTTTAGGTACATTGTGTTTGGTAATAAGTTGTTTGAATTTTCTTGTATTTATCACATTGGCTGACAATATTTTTTTATGAAATAGAAACTGTGTGCTGAAAATAAATAATGTGAAACGAAACTTGTGTACCGCTATCATAAATCAATGATGGGTTATGCTTCTCTTGAGAAAAAATTGGTACGTATTTTAAATATACCGTAATAATTTTATGTGATATCAAACAACACCATAACCATGTTCGTATGTCTATATGAGGATTGATGAATCGAAATCCAAATCCACTTCCATCCCATGAGATGTGCTATGGAAGGAGGCTCGTGTAAATAAATATGGGATATGGATATATGAAAAAGCACAAAAATAGTGGGATACATGTGTAAGTATGAGATAATATAAATTTTATTTTTATTAAATTTCTATTACATGACAGTGACTACATATTTTCTTATATTTTCTATCTGACATAGTCATAGGAATCAAAAACACCCACACTAGATGAAGACATACATTCAACAGCCTTGAATCATCCAGAACAGTATGTCTGTGATAGAGGTGTGGGTTTTGGGGTGACATCCCGAACATATTTTCAGAAAGAAAAACAAGCCATGGATCAAACCAAGGAAATGAAAAAGTTGAGAAAAACATTAGCTTTGTTTCAAGAATAATTAAAACACCATAGAGAGATGATAAAATGTTTGATGGGGAAGGAAATGATAAGAAACAACTCAACCAAAACCCATGCATGAAGATCCCCCCAAAAATTAGGAGAGCCATTCCCCTAAAAAACCTGACCTAGCTGAGGTAATCAATGTTGTAAATAGTTTTTTCTATGAAATTTGAATCACATAAAAACTGATACCTTTCCAATAATAATATTCTACTTGGTGAAAATGACTGCGATTTATCTCTATCAACTCCCACCTATCAGATTGTAGCGGGGGATATGGTGTTCAATATGCAGAACGTTATGCTACAAAGTAGACAATATCATGAAGATCATGTAAGAGTGTCAATTAACATAGCTAATGAGATGATTGCTGATGTACAATTTCTAAATGTCAATGATGACATTCATATAGTCAAAAATGATATTTGAACATTCAACACATGTCCATCAATTCTTGTATAAAACATGTCT
Source organism: Viscum album (assembly GCA_963277665.1). Classification (NCBI taxonomy): domain Eukaryota; kingdom Viridiplantae; phylum Streptophyta; class Magnoliopsida; order Santalales; family Viscaceae; genus Viscum; species Viscum album. The sequence continues at coordinate 2,017,368,629 of OY728157.1, forward strand.
ACAAGGATGTATCCATTTCCAATTTATTTTTCAAGATGAACATTTAAAATTTTACAAAATATGTTCTAAACCGATGAATGTTATTATATAAAGACAAAGATAATTGGTTGAAATAAAATATCAGCACAAAACTATCCCATGGGTCAACCAATCAATTGAAATGATATACTGAGTGCACCTTCACCCTAGCCATTCCATATCCATATTTAATATCATTGTAGGCTCTTGTGGATAAAAAGTTGATAGATGATAATTATCACAAGGTTGATTATGAAAACAAATATGTACGAAGAAGAAAAATCAGATTTCATCAGTGCTGAAAATGTAATTGAAATCCTCATGTCTAAATAGCTAGGCCCCTCAGATGTAAATGTATACATGAGGTATGTTTTAATGATTTTATTTTACAAAAGATGATATAATATGATAATTATGACTAATTACAATTCATATTTTTCACAGGAATAAATATGAAAAACAATTGAATTGATTTCCCCATGAACAAAAATTTGGACTCATTATTCTTCACATCACCTCTTCAATAAAAGAAATAAATTATCATAAAGAGGATGAAATAATGCCATCCCAGTTTAATTGGTTTGAAAAATATTATGGATGACAAACTATTTTTATTACCAATGATGGTGGGGTAAAACACTACAATTTAATCATATTGAATATATTTTTATTTCATTCATTACTTATTACTTTTTGTGTTTTTTGGTAGTATTGGATGCTGATTCAATTCAATTTGGATTCTCCAAAGAGATATTTTCTATATTCAATTCTTGGATATTCAACAAACCAACCACACATTATAGACTTTTTCCATTTGTAATACACTAGATCTGACATTTTAGAGCTAAACATCTAGTTACATATTTTATATTATCGTTTAATGATGATTCTGTTAGGATAGGGTGTTGTATCAATATTGTCTAATTCATGGAATGAATCCAGGGCCTATGGAAAAGAACACCCATATGATCTAAAAATGGGAAAATATTAAGATATATATAATAATATTGCACTATCCAAGCACATATGAAAACAAATTACTTATTTTTATCGATGTTGTTGCAGTTTTGAAAACAAATAAACGGAAAGGACTGTAGTTATTATGTTTGTAAATTTATGAAATAGATCATATTTCATCAATAAAATTGCATACCAAAAGAGGTATTTTCAAAAATATTTACGAGTTAATTTAAAATATTCATTAATCCTTTGTGTATTTATATTGTTTCAGGATTACCATGACTGTCTAAATAACTCATATTCACAAGTTGATATAGATGTGTTTAGAAATGAATGGGAAACATACCATATAAATTATTGTACACAAATAGGATGAAGGAGAATTCATACTAGTTATGTTTTACATATATGATCATTGATATCTCCCGTGTTTACACTTACTGATCATATATGATAACCCTTTATTTTGTTTTATATCCTTAGGTTATGATGAATTGTTTTATAAATGATTTATATTTCTAATAGAGCATAACATAATGATAGACTCTTATGAATTAGTTATTTGTATTTCCATGTTTCCAAAATCACTAACACTAAAATATTATGGAATGGATCATTTATATTAGGTATTTTGGTCATTTATGTAGCTATTTCTACAAATGGAGTGTGTTGGTAGAAAATTGGTTGGGTAGTACTCACAAATTTAATTACAAAAATGAGGATTCTTCACTACTGTTGGTTAACTACCGCTTAACATATCATCTGATCTGAACTTCTGATCTAGCTTCCCCATGATGCTCTCATACAATACTATCTCTATGATACCATCATCTTGCATTCACTTTTTCTTCTCTTATTCCACCCATTTACCAGGTAAATATATGCAGGATTTGAAGGAAAAGTGAATTCTCAATGATGATATCATATAAATGGTGTCAGAGGAGAGAATAATGAGGATTCTAGATCAGATGTTTAGATCAGATTCAATTCTAATCGGTATTTAACCAAGAATAGAAAATCTCACAAAGAATTGTTAGTTTTTTTATTAGCTTAAATTTGGTATAATGAAACCATTTAGAAAGGTTTAAAGGTAGTGTTATGATATAATATGTCAATTTTAACAAAAAAAAAAATTATATAATGAAATGTTGATTTGATTTTAATTATTCTATACATGGTTACATTATTTTATAATATTTCTATATATGTTACATGTCTTTTTAGGAAGAGCAACGAAGCTGCGTCTGCTCGATCATAGAGGTAATCTTGGTGTTTTCACAGTAAAATCTTTGTCTATAGACCATTCATCTCAACAATTTCTCAAATAAACCCACATCATATATACATATTCTTTCCAATCAAAATTTGGGTGCTTATGCACCTCATATAGAAGCTGTATCACAATAATTCCTTGACGCATACACACCTCGCATACAAATTCTAGATGAAGAAAAAGGAGTTTGATAAAAGGAAGTGAATACCTGACAGATTCCCTTGGGCTTCTATTTTTTATTTCATGTCTCTATGAGAACAAATTGGTTTTTTTCTACATCACAAAAGCCTCATCATGTGATCATGTCACATAAGCTCCTTTGTATGAATGCATCATGTTAACTAGTCATGTGATCTCATCATATGATAAAATCATATAAACAAATCACATAATCAATGTAATTAACATGAACCATGATTCTTGTATTCTTGTCTTATTAACATGATCACATAATGATTCAAGGGCCTTGTAATCGTATAAATCTCCTAGGTTCATTTGATCACGTGATACTATTATGGTCATGTGATAACATGACTTTGATCAAGTCATGGACTTAATTTTGAAGATGATGTAGATTTATTTTAAAGATTTATAACATGATTTAGAGCTTAAAAACTATATTTATAGATAAAAATGTAAAAATATATATCAAATTTGGTGTTTGGGATGTTATTTGGCTGGGTTATTCGATCAGGTGGATGCTTTGGGATGAACCAGGATTGTCCCTTCTTAGTTCAGTGTACTACCACAGGGTTTGTGGTTGAGCTGGAAAAGATAATAATTTAGGAATATATATAGGCATACAAAACCATTACTTATTACAAAAAAAATCTTTTAGTAGACATGTTCAGTTTCTAGATTCAATACATGAACACATTTCATTTTATATGTGGTGAGCTTGACATCAGTATATGGGACACTAAGATGATCTATGGTGCGATGATTTTAGGGGACAAGTATGATGAGTAAATTCATCCCCCGTATAATTGGGATGACATGGACTAGAATCCTAACATTATAAAGGATCTCATAAATTTTTCAAGAACATCCCTTGAGAAGGATCCATATCCCAGGGTTGACATTCCCTTCAAGAATTGGGCTGACTTGTTCATCAATAATAATCGACATGAGTGTGTGAATAAGAATCCCAAAGCTTGGAATCATGAGAATCTTATATGGAAGAGGGTTATCACTTTAAAATAGTTTAAGAGTGTCAATTCAATGACTAGGGATGGCCAGTCACCTCCAAGGGCCATCACCTTATTTATATAGTAAGATTCGTAGAAATGTACCTAAGTGGGTACATATTCACAATGCAAAAAAAGGTGGAGTTATTGTATCCACCCTAATGATTGTATAGTTTTTTGCCGGTGGTATGATTATCATCTTGTTATTTCCCTTGTTGGCTAATTTATATTTCCAAATTAAACACATCTATAGGGGTATGCACCATTCAAAATATTCATCTCCTTCCAACTACGGTGGGGTTGGATGGTGGCCCACATTCGTGGATAGGAGTTAGTTAATACTCAAAAAAATCCATGTTACCAATTTAATAAATTCAAATAAAGTATCAGTGGGTTATGGTTAATCACACTAAAGAACTAGGAGATCAAGAGAAAAGCGAACTAGTATGATCTATTTCTTTATACCATACAGAGCACCAACCTGTGCAATTACTAATAATGTAAAGGGTTATACTGTAGCCTAAGACAATATTATATCTATATGTGAAGGTGTTTTATCCACTTGGATTAACTAGACTATATTTTATGAGTGGTATGCGTCATAACACTTTGTGAGATAGTTCAATGCATTCAGATGAAATTCCCCACTCCTCCCCACATCCATTTAGAAATTCATCCCATGGTGGCTAACAAAATGCGGATAATGTTAACCTGATAGGAATCTTAGGTTTCGGTGACCTTCCCACTAGATAGTGTCAGTTTTGGACTCTCCAAGGCTTATGTTGATACCTTGGTCCGATCATACCTAAATGGTCAGTTGGCTCTATTGGTGATAAAGAACATTGATATTATAATAGTGGATGAGGAGGAGGACACAGGGGGTCTAGCACTATCAAAAAGTTAGATTCCAAACAAAAAAAATCTTCTATAATACCCATAACTCTCTAGATGTCTTAGAAGAAAATGAGGCACGTAGAACCAACATCATCAACAAAGAGGGTTCCAACAGATTTGGTAACAATGTACGAGGTTCCAATGAAATAAGTTCTAGTCAGTGGGGGATCTACTCTAATTATGGCAGTGTTTCCCATCACATTCCAATAAAGGTACAACTAGAAGAGAAATACATTGACAATATTGGTCTGGATAGTGTTGTGTCATGTGGAAATAAAGCTAGAGGGATTTGGGAGTGTGATCACTCCCAAAGGAATCATCTATGAACAACAGCCCATTGATGTCAAATCACTTCTCCAAGAACATAGTGTGGTGATTCATTCTATCAAAGGCCAAGTCCATTACACACCCCTAGCTTTGACAATTATAATCTATATCACAATGGTAACTAGTAAATATTAGGGAGACTAGGATGGCTCTAGTGAATAGGTAAGATAAGTGTTATCATCACTGTCATATATTCTTTGATATTAATAGGACTATGGCGAACATTCTTTTCTCATAGATATTTGAAAAGTATGGTAATATTTGGTCACCTCCCACCTATCTAGTTTACTTTCCCAGGGACACGGTGGCCATAGATGGTTAAAAAATTGACTGAGAGGCTGATCATTAGGGTTGTCCAAGTCAAATAGAGCTCATGGATGTTGTTCTTTATAATCCAAAAGAAACACCATTTGTGCCTCCATAATCACCACATATTGAACCTCAAGTTATCTTTTTTATTTTATTTCCTCTAAGAGGACTAAAAACAGAAAGTAGATAATTATATACAATAAGAAACAACTCAAAACCATTAATTATTGTAATTTGTGGAATTTTTATTTTCTTTACATTATTAGATTATCATGGTCTCCTACCTACCCATATCAAGGTCATGTATCAAGTATCATCTAGTCTTATGTCCCCCTACCTACAAAAATTTGTATTTTTTAATTAAAAATTGACATTTTATTAATATATTATTTCATATTAATGTCTAATTTATTTAATTATTGTATTACTATCATAATATTTGTTTCATTATTTAGGTGGAATTTTTTTCAGGAGTTTGGATGCTTTGTTCAGCAACTAGTAACATGGATGATAATTTTTGAGAGAGGATGATAGATGAAAAAAATGAAATATTAATTTTTTTAACTATTTGTTGGATAATTGTAATTATAACCATATAAAATATTGTTAAAAATGTATATATATGTTTTTTTATTCATGATTTCATGTAAATTTATATAGCATTGCTTTCGAAACGGTTGTGCGTACTGTTTTGTTCTTTTATGCTTTGTTTGTGTGTATGTGTTGTTTTTTGCAGCTATTTTTTGTATAGGTGTTGTTTTGTGCTATGTGTGAAAGTGTTGTCTCAGGTGTGTATGTGATCTGTAGGTGATGTGAGGGTGATGGGTTTACTTAAGAAACATGGCCCTTATCAGCGCTCAAAATAGCTCTGATAAAGGTGTCCTTTATCAGAGCTCAAAATAGCGTTCATAAAGGGGACCTTTATCATTGAAAAAAAATATCTGATAAAGGGTTTCCTTTATCGGTGCTAAAAAAGCACTCATAAAAGGGGACCATTATGAAAAAAAATTATGCCGATAAAGAGAACCCTTTATCAGCACTTTTTTAGAACTGTTATAGGGGACCCCTTATCTTTTCCATGATTAATAGGGATTTTCTAGCACTGTTAAAGGCATTTTTTAGGGCATTTAATATCTATATTGTTAGTAATGACGGGCTTTCACAAAATCAAAACCTTAATATCAAATAAAAACGCTACTAAAAACTTTGAAATCATATTAAATCTCAATTAAAACAATATTCACACCAAGAAAACTACTCAATGAATATGAAAAATTAATTAAATAAGAAAATTATTTCATCAAACATTACTTATAAATGGAATCACTTACCTTTGGTTTCGAAACATCCCAAATGTAATGCACAAACTCCATCATACATCAATCACATGACATGGGACCTAAAAAAACCAAAACTCAAGCATTCTAACCCCCAAAACATTAAAATAGAGCCCAAAAATCAGAAACCTATGAGCATAAAAACCCTATGGAGGAAAAATATGATCACCATAGTGGGGTGAACTTGTGGCAGAGGAAGTGATACACTGGTTTCTGAAGTGAGTATCACTAGAGTTATGGGGTACCAGACGAGGATTTGATGACCGGGGTTGTGGTTTCTGGAAGTGGCGCCGACAGTGAAGGGGGGAGTCATGATGGAGGCCGGATGGTGGAAGGGGTGGTGGAACGGAGATCCCGTGGTGCGATGGTGGTCACCAGAGTTGGGAACCAATGAAAGAAGGGGGATCTGGCTAGCCATCATAGGAACCGACCAAAGGGGCATCACATGGAGGAGGCAAGTGCGATGTGAGATGGAGGAGAATAAGGAATGGAGGAAAAAAGATACCCTAAAAAAATAAATACATAAAACAAAAACAATAACAATAACAATAATAGTAATAATAATAATAATAATGTTAATTATTACATAATAATTATAATAGAAACTAAACAATAATATTATCATCATTATTATAATTAAATCATTTTCTATCCATTTTGTTTTATTTCAATTTTATTTTAATTTAACATATTTTTAAACTTTATGAAACAAAAAGTCTCAAATAAAAATATAAATAACTGCGACCGCAATATTTCGGGTTGGGGTGTGACACCCACCACCATAAGAGATCCACCACCCCATAAGTGGAACAACACAAAACCACAGAACAACCAAAACTAGATCCTAAACACTCTCCTGGGAAGATACATCTCAAATATAATAAGACATACCATGAAAAAAGATAAATTTATATTATAAATATAAAAATTATTGCCACCAAAAAACAAATAAAATTATAAGAGTAGAACTAAAATTCAATCAAATTGGGGTTTCGAGTGAATTTATGTTTCACTCAATCATATGTAATATTCTCCACGACATTGTGCTACCACGTGAAATGAACCATAAGAATAACACATCTACAAAACACCTTATCGTGGTAGTCCAAGATATCTGAAGGCCTATCCATGAAGGTCACAACATCATCAACATCAATCTTTCCCCAATAAATGATGAGATAGTCTCTATGATGATTACAGTTGGGTTGTGTCACCTGAAAAACATCTTACATTTTATCTTTTCTTCTGGGGAAGATCTATCTTATATTCCACATCTCAAAACTATGTTAACAACTCAAATGTCAAAAAAAAACAGGGGAAAATCTTACTCTCACCACCATACCTTCACTTCCCATGATGGGATGTCACTGATAGTAACACATGTTCCCTGACATTGAACTATATAGATCTCCTCCTATTATTGAAATAATATTTCTAATGATCTTGAACTACTTTCACCCTATCACGATTCACCTAAACCATTTATATTTTCTTCTATACAAGTTTTGTATCATGAATTATTTAATATTAGATCTTGGTCCAACACAACATAGAATTACATGGTCATCCATACATGTTTTAAAATGGAACCCTACTGGTAGTGGAGTTAAAAATATTTTTAATGGAACTCTATGAAAGATATGTTCCACATCCAAAAACCTCAAAAAACTAGGACACAAGATCACATCATATATTGAAGAGTTTGAATTTTCCTCCCTATCTGACCATCATTATGTGAATGAAAAGTAGTTATAAGGGATATCTAAGAACGAAAAGCATGCCAGAGACCTCTCCACACCCGGAAGGTAAAATGAGGATCTCAATTGGAAATGATCGTCCTAGAGAATATATGGAGTCTCACTACCTCCTCCAAATACAACATCAACAAAACCTTTACTGATATTTACCCTTTGATCACTATAAAGTTTTATAATTTCATCAAATTATCCTCTAACACTGATAGAGAGTCATATACTTCCATATCACGAGGAAAAACGATAAAAACATCCATCGATATGTCCTACCACTTCTAATGAGAAACATCTAATGGATATAGAAAACCAACAGAAACAGAATTCTCATCCTTCACCTTATGGCAGTCCAAACATCAAGAAACAAATTCTTAAACTTCACACTTAAACCCAGGCCACAAAAACTAACCCCTCAATGATATGAACCTCTTTTTTATGCCAGGATATACCACCATAGGTGAACTATGTAACTCTCTAAGAACCATATCACAATTGATAGGGTAATGAAAAAACATCCCTGAGACATCACTTGATGTTGTTCCACCTCACACTCACCATTGGGGGCCTCACCACAAACAAATTGGTATCTCTGGACCTCCACCTGAATATCCACCAATTGGTACTCTTCCACCTACTACACCATAGATTAATGAAACATCATATGAAAAAGATAACTGCTACCCTAGAATTCACCCATATCTAAATTCAAAACTAATGGTTCCTCCATCACTCTCTAATAATCACCTGATTCACACACTACATCACTGTGCGACTTCCTATTTAGTTTATTGGCTACAAAATTCTCCTTTCTAGGTGTATGTGAAATCTCAAATTTGTAATACTATAATAACTCCACCCATTTCACATAGGTGAATGTTCAAATCATGTTAAGATAAATCTAACGTAAGGCTCTTGTGATTGGTGAAGATCACAAAATGATTCCCAATGAGGTAATGTATCCACAACTTCCTGGAAAATACTACTGCCACCAATATGAGATCATGGGAATCATAGTTACACTAATGGAGATGTAATAATTGAGACCAATAATAATCAAATAATATCTACAATATTAGAACAAATCCTAACCCATTATGTAAAGTATCATAGAAAATATCAAATGAACAACTTCTAATGGAAGGGAAAAAACTAGAGCACTAAAAAACATCTACTTAATATACTTAAAATATTTATGAAATTGGTAAGTCTACAAGAATTCCTAATACTTTTAGCTAAATGTTGTTAGAGGAGTCTCAACGTAAGAGAAATCATTTATGAAGCTCCAATAATTGCCTGAAAGACCAAGGGATATTTTTACCACTACCACTATCTTTGGGGCCTGCCAATAAACAACTAATTCTATCACCAAAAAATCCATAGATTTTCCATGCTGTGACACAAAATTACCCATGAAATATACTTCTGAAGCCCTAATGTCACAATTTTACAATTTCCCAAACAACTTACCATGACAAAGAACTCCCAGAATGGAACAAAAATACTCTACATCCTCCTACATAGATGAAGAGTACATAAGGATGTCATAAATGAAAACCACAATAAACATATCCAGGAAGCCATGGAACACAATTTTCTTAAACCCCATGAACACAATAGGAGAATTCATCACACCAAATGAAATCACAACAAACTCGTAATTCCCATGACAATAGAAAAAAGCATCTTGGTGGATGTCTTCATCCTTCAGAATAATTTGATGATATCCTGAACACATATAAACCATAAAGAACCAAATTTCATAGTTCTATTGATTGAATAAATTATTAATCCATGGAAAAGGATTAAAATTATTCAATGTTACTTCGTTCAATTAATGATTATAGACACATAACCATAAACTACTATCAGCCTTATTCATGAAAAAAATGGATGCACTCCATGGTGACACACTTGGATGAACAAAACAACTTTGAAATTGACCATGGAGCTGTATACATAGCTCTCACAACTCTCAAGGCAGAGTTTTATTCTAAGACATCGAGATAGGAGACATTACTGGCTCTAGATTGATCCTGAACTCAGTATATTATAATATGGTTAATACTAAAACCTCTTATGCGAATACACCCAGGAACAATTATAATACTATAGGAAATTAAAATTATTGATCATCCCAGAAAATAATAATCATCTCATTCACAAAGGATGACATGGATCAAACAGACATCTTACCCATCTGAGGGCATCGTTCACCAATAAACACTGCTATCTCCCCATAAAAATCGATGACCACAACATAACTCATGATGTAATACATGATATCCTACACCATATAAAACCAATAATTACCAAGGATGATGTCATATGGTTTCATCTATAATCATATTAAATCTCCCCCATAGTGGTGCGGCCCCATCACTATCTCACAATATCAACATAAATCAAACAAGTTAGCTCGACCTCTAATTGGGATAGTCAACACTAAGGGATCTAGATGTATCACTACTTAAAATCCAAAATAATGGAAAATATTAAGTGATATGAAGGAGCGTGTAACTCTCATATAAAACAAGTCTTGCACCTATGTTGAAAATAAGAAATGGGTACCTCTAACTATATATGACTAGACTAGCATTGACAACACCAGAGCATGAAGTTGATCATGAACTTCTCCATGGAATCTCTGAACATGATGATGACCATCTCCAAAGTCATTATAATATCTGTAAGGATAGGGAGTTTCCCAGGTCTTTCCCCTTCTAGAACCATCTACTCTCTACTAATCCCGAACAAGAGCGACCAATTATGGCTAACTCACCTAGAACTACCTCAGCGGGGGATCTAGAAGTGGAACAACTAGTGCATGCTAACTACTCAGAAAAGTTAAGAACTCTCACATATAATGAACTCGTCCTCCATAAGAAAAAATGTATCTAATACCATGGAATTGTATTGTGATCCACATCCCTCGGAGAAGCGATACATTTAGTATTGGAAGCTACTCTCGACAGATCGAAATCACTTTTATCCTAAAAAAATGAAACCCCATTCCAAAGCTCTACTTATTGAGTAATCTTGATGAATACACTATCATGATTATTTGATTGTATATAAAATCTTTAGTATGACCTATTCCCTTTGAAACACCTTGAGATCTATATTGATCATAAATAGGGTGACCCGGAATTGGATCTCTAGATGTAGAGACTCCTCAAAATGCCTTGCCCTAGCCTCTAAATCTAGAAACAGGTCTAAAAAAGTTCAAAGAAGGTTAGAAATTCCAATACAAAAAACTTTAATACTGGAGCTCCCCTACCTAAGGTTATGAAGCCCATGGATAATAGCTTCCTTCATGGTCGATGAAATCAACTAGGATCTGAACTAATCTCCGAACAACTGCCATGAAACTACTGACTCCTTGTGATATCAGAGGAACAAGAACCACCACTACCTTACTATCCTATATAGTATTGTCACAACCAACAATACCCTGTGATAATTCCATGTATGAACAGAAAATAAGTCAATCTCAACATCCTCCAACCATTATTATGTGATTACAAATGAAACATACTCCTCACACCACTGGAGACTCTAGCGCTAAAACTCTCATAGTTTCCTACTCCCTGATTCATCATCATTAGCTTCTACTCTATGGAAATACATCGGCACAAACTTATAAAAATATTCTATGCAAACCTAATGAGGATGTCAACCTACAGAATTTCCAACAAAATAAAAAATAGTTATATCTCCTGAACATGGAATATATAAGACTTCAATAATAGTTGATTTTTTAATTTTATTCATTTTAGGTTAACGTATCTCATGGTCTACCCATTGAAACATAGGTGAAAAAATTAATGATGAATGATTATTTCCTAGGTCCCTACCATGAAACTAGTATCACTTAATTTAGTAAACAAAATATGTGCAACAGTCCATGCATCAGATCATAGGGGGTCCTAAATACTTGTTTCTATATCGGTGTCCCATGTTTACAGAGATTTATAAACTTTTCTCACACCGTTTCACTACCATCCCTTGCAACCTCACCTATTCCAAACTCAAGACTCTCTCATTTCCCTAAAATAGACCTTTAATACAACCCTTTCATGACCCAGTCCCAACAATGTGTACCCATCATGGGAAAAAATGGTATAGGAAATATAGCGATACCCATGTCCGACGTCTAGCTAGAACTAGTTTGGAAACTGGCACTCGGGGTACTGTAAACATATAGATGTGATTCATTACCCTCTAAGTGAAAACATGAGAAATAGAGAGATAATAAAAATAGAAAACATATCACGATCAGTCTAAAATATAAAATAAAACCCATGTTCACATATGTAATGACATGCATGAACTACTGCAATAGAAAAGAAAATTAGAAGTACCAAAAAAAGTATAGGTGGGAGTGACCATGATGACCAAACAAATCCTACAAAACCCCATGATAGTATTGACCAAATTAATCTCTATAATGGTCCAACTAACATGAAAATTGATTATATATATGCATGGTGAGTAAAATATCATACCCAATAGGATACTCCCCATAACCTCTCATGAAAATAGTAAATAAAGAATCCTAAATCACAATGAACAACAAGTGAAACTAACCTGTCACCTAAACATGTATAATATATTACTAACCACACCATGGTTTCGATAACCATGTATCTTGTACCATAAAATATAATATAATGATGAATATCAAGGGGAACTTACTACCACTTCCCCACTTGTTTTTTACTCTTCCACAAAGTCACACGTCTTGAGAGTCTCTTTACAAAAGGCATACCCACAGACACTGGGGTGAAGCACCACAAATTGAACCTCCTGAAACACACCACCATGCACACAAAACCAAAAAGTAACTTGGTAGTTATTGAGAGCCACCACATGCATTATAATGTGTATTATACAATAGGTATTACACCTCAAGCCATCATAGTCCATACACCAAGTAAGGATCCTCAATCCATCACTGCCTATACATGGTATACATGTAGCAATCCTTAGAAAACTATATCCAGAATATATGTGCATGAAATAACAAAAATACATTGCATCCCTCTACACACATATATGTATAATACTAACTTCCATGAATACTAACACATGTAACTACCAAGAGAATAAATCTTTGTCAATGGGGGTAGTAATCCACCCATCCTCCATCCAGGATGTTGGGGAACACATCCCTAGGGCTCATAATCCCCATGGTGTTAGTTTCCATAACTGAAAGGGTGAATTATCCTGTAAAACATAAAATGTACATGATATAATATATTTAAAGACCATTTTATATGAATAAACTTTTCATAAACTCAACATTAGTTAATGTCACTCGGACTGCCGGATGCTACTGCTAATAGAAGATATCCTATAAAAACACCACAATTTAAATGGATACATTAAATTATTTTATCTCTTTTCATCACATTAAAATCATGTTAAATAATTTTTTAAACATTAAATAAACATTAAAAAAATTTACATTTTATTTCATTAATAACACAACAATGTTTCATGCCCTCTAGGTTTTAGCAAACCGAGTCCATGGCTTCTCAAAATTATAACCTGAACATTGAATACCAACAGGATCCATCCACATGGGTATAAAATTTATTAATTTATTAGAATCACTACTTTTAATATTACGATGTACTCTAGGAAATAATAATGAGCTACCCAAAAAGGTAAACAAAAAAACACATCCATCTACCTCAAGTAGTGGGGAAAAGAAAGTTGATAAAAAACAACTTAGTCATCAACCCAATAATTGATTCAAACAAGAATCCAACATTCATGTCAATAAGTAAGCCTAAAATTAACTCATTCGATTATCCCCATTGTTCTACCTGACACCCACATGTAAATCATGATTCATCCAGTCATCACAACATTCAATTACATGCATAAAAACTGGCCCTCCTCACCCCACATACCACAACATCCCTCCATGAATATCCATCAAAGGCAGACATCACATCACAAGAAGAAGGAAATGAATATTGAAACTGGGCACCAGGACCTAAAGGAATACATTCAACCTTCACATGAAATGTATCCTCACAGATCAGGATCACAAGGCACTCAGAATTTACAAGAATGTAGGAATCTCATGCCCAAAAAATTAATTATCATTTATCACACAATCAGTTCTTATCCCATCATTAATGAACAGATTCATTATTTAAGGGGTTAAACATCAAGAACCTTACTAACAAGTAACATTTGTTGTGAAAAATTTATTCACAATTATTTTCACATCCCATTAATTGTTTTATCAATATTCATAATCATGTTTAAAATATTTATTCAATTAAATTAACACGTGGAAGGTCTATTCATTTAAACATTCATGAACCATTGATATTACAATACACTAGATTCATTAAACATGAATCATTAATCATATATCAAATTACTTATCAATTAATTATAGATTTATGTTATTTACAAATTCCATGTTATAAAAAAACATAGATACCTCACGGTCTTGAAAAACATGTGGGAAACCATTATCATGGTAAAAAATAACAACACCACAATGAGAATGATACCAATTCATTAACATGGTTTAAGTAATTATTAGGTTAATATAATTTCTATCTAATGGTCTAAATCATGATTACTCTACAATTGTATATAAATAAACAGAGAAGAAAAAAATTCCCTACCTCAAAATGGGTGCCTAGATTCTTCACAAGTGGATAAACCAACAATACGGATCCCAGTTGCAAATCCCATAATATCTTCATCCACCAAGGGATTCAACACCACAAAAACACCAACAACAAATCATCAAAAATTATTTAGAAACATGGAGATCAAGTACCATCTCTTAGAAATGAGGAGAGAGAGTAAATATATTAAATAAACCAAAATAACAGTGGTAGAATGTACCTTGTTTCAAATACAGATCAATATTGATCATCAGAGGGAATCCATAGATCAATTATTGAAAAATAAATCCTCAAAACATCAGGGGGTTGGGTCGCCTATAATTGAGGGAGAGGGGCTATAGTTGTAGGGTTTGAAAAACCCATGAAGAAAAAATCATTTAAAAGATATAACCTAAAGGATTTACATGACATAGAATCCCCTTTCATGTTTTGTAATCCTCAGGGTTTAGTTTCTATCAAAAAACTAATTTCCTTTTTAATGTATTTATTTTTCTAAAAACCAAATTCATTACATTTCACGAATTCTACTTTCATGTCATGTAAATGTTTACACAATGCAAAATCTATCTACTTTTATATTTGTGTATCTGAACTCCACCATAGTTCCTTCAAGCACCATAGTCTTTGAAAACACTCTAAGGGTTGATTCATATGGATCCAAGACCTTACATGACTATTAATTTTTTTATTAAGCTAAGTATCCATTGAATGTTAATTTAGGTGTTTCGTCAACAAAAAATCCAAATGGGTAATAATTTAATTGCCTATGAGTTTAATTTAGAATTGATTAAAGCTCTTAAAAGGAATAAATTATTCCAATTAAATAGAAATATACCAATAAATATGTATTTATATTATATCAATCTAGATGATAAAATAATTCCTCAACTCTTATATAATGATTGAGGGAAAAAAAATTATCCTAGTACCATCATTGTCAATGAATCAAATAACATTTTAACTCATCACATATTTTATCTTTATGTTTTCTAAAATTTCTAGATCATTCATATTATTGTGATAAAAAATCATTATCACTATCCATTTATCCTTGGGCATTAATATTTTCATCCATATCCATATATTCACATTCCACTAATGTTGCCAAATTAGAAATAGAGTATGCATTATTACAGATGAACACAATATATACCTCCCGATTTTATAATGGGGATGATTTATTAACCATTATTATTATGTGTGGTTTCAAGAAGGATATTTTTAAATTTCAAACCCTTGATTACCAAGATCAAGATTAAAATGGGATGATAAAATTTTCTTAAGGGGGTAGAATGTAACACCATGATATTTCTGTAGAAGAACATCACGTAAGAGAGAGTATATAACAAAACACAAAATATAAGATAATGTATCAAAATTATATTTTATGAAGTATTTATTTTAAAAAATTAAATCTCTTCCATTTCTTGCAATGCACACAACAACATGTTTGAACAGAAAACCGATACTCTATTAAAATATTATTATTTAAACATAACGATTATAACATAAATGTTAAGTTAGTGGTTATAAATAAAAAATAAATGATGAAAAACTATATTGTTTAAACATGAATAAAATAAATTAAATGGATATAAACTTATTCTTAATAAATTAGTAATCATTTTAATAAAAAAGAAACCGTTTTTTGGAAAACATTATTTTTCTAAATAGTTGTTTAGTAGCGCTTTGTGTAGTGAAATTAAAATTATTATTTTACCACTTTTTTAAAAAATATATAAAAAATAAACTTATTTTATGAAATAAACATATCAAAATTATCTTTTGGTAAATATTTTAGGATTTTATGAATGAATTATTTTTTCGAGGAATTGTAATAAAATTCTATTTTTTATCAAATAACTGTATGTTCCTTTTAATTATTTAAAATGTTATATAAATTTTTTAATTGAGTATTGAGTGAAATTTAAAAAAATATTATAAAATTAAACTAATTTATTTAATTTTTATCATTTTAAAATTTAATTATTATATTAAATCATTTTATACTTTTGAATGATTTTCTTCCAAAAACCCCACTTTATCGATGCACATGCGTCTATAATTTTAAATTGAATTATACGACATCTATTTACTGAATTTTTTAAAATGGATTTAATATTTTTTAACAAGACTAATTTATATTCTTAAATAACTTTGAATTAATTTTTGACTATAATGAATAATGAAAATAGTAAAAATTAATTAACATGGTTATGTTAAAAATAGGTTTCCTTGGGTATAACTAAGAAGACAAGGGTTAGAATGACCTAAATATTATCCACAACAAATTTTTTGGATATATATATATATATTACATCTTCTTTGGTATTACTATGACCAATTTTTGAGTCTTTTTTTATGAGAAAAATTTGGGTGTCAGATTTTCATTTAAAAAATACCATATATATCTCCTCCCCCATTTGTAAAAGGCCACCACACTCCAATATTTTTCACACTTAAAAATATCTTTTGTCTTGAAGAATTCCTGACAAAAAAAATTACATAATAAAATTATAAAATTCTATATTCCTTGTTTTCACGATAAATCCAATCTAGAAAGGCTTTTGGTATAAACCTAAAAGGGTTCGTCAAAGAAGAGGTAAAATTATTAATGTGTGTATTATTATTATTACTTCTTCAACCTTATAAAAATATTATTAAATCATGTTAGTATAAAAAAATATAATATTATTATATGATATTATATTTATGCAATAACATGTACCTATATCAAATTTAGTCAAATTGAGAACGAAATCTTCAATTGTGTGTATAATTGGCTACCTCTTTGTGAAATGATATAATTCATTTTCAATACCCTCTATTCATGGATGTATATAATGAAGGATTTAAAATATTTATATTATAATTATGAAATTATTATTCTTATTTATATAATAAATTACATATACCTTCTTAATTTACCTTCTGTTTCTTGGACTACAACCTCGTGAAGTAATGTGACTCATTTTTCACATATGATTTACATGGAAGGTAGTAAGTATAAATTTTATAAATATATGTGAAATTTAAGACATAAAATTATTACTTTTAATGATAATATCACATATAACATTCTACCTTCCCCGTCTATTGGAAAACTAGAATTTCGCTCATTGGTATGTGTAGACTACCTCCTCCATTTAGTGATGTGAAATGCTGTTCACTTTATTTGTACATGGATGTTAATAAGGATGTATTTTAGTAAGAAAAATAATATATTTGAAATAATAAATATTTTTTAATGGTGAATTAATATTTATTTTCCTTTCATTCCATCCCTCAAGAAAAATAGAATCAACATTTTTATCTACGTACGACCCACGATCTACATAAATATTGTAATCTATTTTCTAAATCAAAATATTATATTTTACAATAAAAAATATATTATTAATACATATGATATTTAAATAATAGTTTACATTTATATATGATTTTAACTTGATCAATATAAAATGACAAAAATTACCATACCAAAACATACATGAATAAAGGAAGTAATTATCACATGAAATAGTGATTTAACAATGAATTTATAATAAACAGGTAGTACAAAACTATAATTAAATCATATATGGTATGAGATATATTAGTATTGTTTATTAATATATCTATAATAAAACACCATTTATTATATAGGAGTTTCGAACAGAAATGAAGAATGTGGATCATAAGGTATTAGTTTCTTGTCTCAATTTATATTCCATGAAACATATGGCATATTCCCTAGTTATTACATTGTACGGTGTATTTTCTACAACTTCTAAAATGTTATATAATTAATATATTTATATTAATAGTATTTAATGTTTCAATTAATTTTATTTCTTTCATTATCCATTTGATTTAAAATTTACCAAAGTGGTAAGTGTTTATTTCAATATCACATCATTATTCAATATTGTTTATGATCATGTCCCCTTGGAGGAATTATTTTATATTTGAATTGTAAAAAAATATATTCCCTCTTCCTTGGGTTATTCATTAAAATTTTAATTAATATTACAATTTTACCATTTTTTGGGGCATAAAATTAATGAGAAAATGTTTTGATGAAAATCTAACTAAATTTCTCTCTTTGGTTGATCCTTTTCATGAAAAACAATTTTTTATATAAATGTTTTCAAAAATGTTTTTAAAATATGAAAAATTACTTATTAAAGAAATTTTTATGTATGTTTTACATTTTATTTTTTTGTATGTAATCTTCTTGCCATTTTCAAAATAATTCAAATTTTTCATTTTCTAAAAATGTGAATGGAGAAATTATTTTAAAAAGTATGAAATAATATAATTTTCCATGAACATGACAAATAAATGTTTTAAATGTTAATTCATTATTTTTAGAATGTTATTTTTAATTAAAAATGTTTTTAAAATATTTTGTAATCATTTTAAAAAAAATCAAATTGAAAAGTTTATTTTCCTAAAAAAATTTAATAATGTTTTTATGGGTTTTATAGTCATCAATGACATGAAACCATTATTTTACATATGATAAACTAGGGATTTTTTATATTTATATCATAATAATTATTTATTAGGATGATGTGTTATCAATTTAACATATAATGTAAAATTTTGTTACAATTTATCATATTACTCTGGATGGTTCGTGTTTACATTCATTTGATTTCGGTATGTATTTACATTTCATTTGTTAGTTTTCCAATATGAATATTTTTGTTGATTATGAATTACCCATTACATAAGATCAATGAACTAAATTTAGTATATGATA
This sequence comes from Viscum album, assembly GCA_963277665.1. Taxonomy (NCBI): domain Eukaryota; kingdom Viridiplantae; phylum Streptophyta; class Magnoliopsida; order Santalales; family Viscaceae; genus Viscum; species Viscum album. The sequence continues at coordinate 2,017,388,091 of OY728157.1, forward strand.
TTGTGGATCTTGGTTATAGATATCCCCTCAATGCAACGATAGGTCTCATGAGACAAATCAGTTTTCCAAATTAGATGCATTTTTTCTATTATTTAAACTCTCTTCCAATATATACTGAAAATATGTTTCATATTTACAAAATTATTCATTTCCTCATTATGCTATTGGTTACTATTTTTCATGTGATTATTCAATTTGTGAGAAAAATTATTGATAAGTATCAAGCTCATGTAACTATTGATATGGATTTATTTGATAATCATTTATTCCTTTTATTTTATGTTCAGGTTATCTTTTAAATGGAATCTGTTTTAGTTATATACCTCATTGTATTTATTATGTTGATTTTTTCTAGATATCATTCACTTTATTATTTCACATTCTATGTATCAGAGATCACTAATTTATTATCTTTTATTTCCCTCTAGGTACCAGGAATTGTTTTATCATTTATATGAAGTGATATTCTAAGGGGAATAATGTAATAATCAAGGAAAAATATTTTTGAATTCATGTATGTAGATAAATTACCAAAACTGATAAAATATTCAATCATTAGGGATGTGGTTCCCTGTATCTAGTTCTAAAGTAATAAAATAACCACTAACTCTTGGATACTCAGGTCAGAGTCTTTACAAGAAAAGATGTGTGATATTTCAATGTTTTTATCTCAGTACATTTTATGTTAGAATATTATGTTTTATAGAAAACATTCTAAGGGTATTTTATAATCATTAACAACACTAAAATGGAAATGTGAAATCATCACTATGGATTTTTTTCGTCGGACTCCCAAAAATATCTTAAGGGAATAGTGCTACATCCGTTGTAGTTTATTTCCTTATAAAGTCAACATAATTAATCACTATCAGATAATTTCATATTCTTGATCATATTTCCAAAATATATATTAATTATAATTTAAGGAATCATTAAATAGCACATTCATTTTTATCTAATCAGGATTGAATGTATACCACAATGTTCTAGAGAAGTCTTCAACAGGCTCGAGATACAAATTTGAGATCTTATACGATGTATCATACTCACACAAACGGTCAGTATGAGAGAACCATTAAATTAATAGATGATATAATGATATTTTATTTTATATATTTCAATGGTGGTTGGGATCTACACCTTTCTCTTATTGAGTTTTTATACCCCAATATATTTAACTCAAGGTGTCAAATTTCTCCAAATGAATCCCTCAATGGAAAAAATTTTAAAACACTAATTATTTGGGAATGATTTGTAGATATATATATTGATATTAGGATCTAGTATATTTAATGGAATGACATAGAAGGTCAGATATATTTAGTATCATACATGGGTAACACAAAGTTGACTAAATCTTATGCCGATAATCATAAGTGTAATCATGAATTTAATGTTGGTGAGAAGGTATTTTTATGAATTTTCCCATGGAATAAGATATTGAGATTTTGAAAGAAATGAATGTTGATATAATGACATAAACATGACATAAATGAACATTAATTTTTTTGAATAATACTTAATACATTATACAAGAAGACACAAAAATAGATATTAGTTTACAATATTTGGAATCATGGAACACATTATTATAGCTTGGAAAAGATCATCAAAATCTCTAATAATGATCATCCACATTAGATTTCCTACCAAAAACCTTTATTTATAACATGGGGGGAAAATATAAAAAGGGAAAGCTCAAATGATCAGAAATGGTAAAAATAGAGAACATCAAACAAAACATATACAGAAGAATGTAAAAACATGAACATATATTTTGAATATAAAAATCTTGAGTCATAAAATAAATCTTGGTAGTATGTAAGGAATAAAAAATAAAGGATCATTAACCATGAAAACATAGAATAACCATAAAACATTAACTTGTGGAAAACATATAAGCATAGAAAATCATTTCCTTATTAGCCAAGGATTATAGACAAGACCACCAAAGAAGACAAAGTCTATTACTAAACCATGTTCACTCCTCGTTCAAGCCATGTATTACTGAACCATGTATACCTGTCAATTTATACCTATATTACAGAACAAAATTAACATTTCATTCTATTCATTTCAATATCATGAGATATAAATCTTTACCCAATTCATTGAAGGGAGATATAGGTCCCACACATCTCATAATGAAATCATTCGTATGTTTTCAATAAAACATAAATTTTCATCATATAATAAGACAAGAACTAAAAAAGGATTTGTATACATAATTACATAATAACACTATACATATAGAATATCATTCCATCATATAATCAATAAAATATAGCCATAATAGATATAGAATCATAAAACAATTTAAAAAGTGTCATCTAAGATGGAAAATAATTTTCATAAAACACTTGAACTTAATTCTTGGGGAAAATATCCTTTCTTCTTCAAAAACCATTTCTTTCTAAAAATTATTATAAATTTTAAAATAAAATAATTCAGTTGAAAATAAACATGAAATATTTTAGAGGAAGATTCAGGAAAATATGTTGTAAAAATCCATCTATTCCGTATAAGTTAAAAAAGCATTATCCTCGTACCATTGTCGGAAAAGTCAAAAAGTGCCTCGTATCGAATAATGAAAAAGGATTTCTTTCATCCATTTTAATAAAAATTTACCAAAGGGTGAAATTATCTTCAATAAAATGTAGACAAATATTACATACATAAGAAAAATGGATCTGAATGTTCAATATACCATATTAAAAACATAAATATAAACAATCTCGGATAATAACAAGACAAAAAAATTACCCCTTACCATAGATCAACTATTCTTTGTATATATCCAAAACTCCTGGACAATAATTTCAATGATTTTATTTACTTATTAATGAATCATCGTAATTTTTATGATACCATATATGATCATATTATCATATTTTTGGTAACAATATATCATTATTACTCATTAGTTGGGTATTAAATTCTTCATTTTCTCACATATATTGCATCGAATAAGTTCTGGTTCTCCTACATAGGTCATAGATATATCATTCCAAAAAATATATTAAAATAATATAGATCATATGTATTTATTATTTATATTTATATATTCATGATTTAATGGATATCATGTAGGACGAATCACATCACATCGTGGAGACAGTAGGTCGTACGTACGCACGAGCAATGATATCATTCCTCTAATTATGAAATGGTATCAAAGTGGATGGTATATATATTTTTATAGAATAAATAAAATTTTAAAATAATAATATATAGTTATTATTACCCTCATTTTACCCATCCATGTTAAGTGGTGGTGAAAAAACAGATTACACCACGATGTGGAGACGATATTCTATACGTACGCATGCATGGTGATTTTGTTTTCTTTAAGGATAGATAGAAGGTTTAATATGGATGATTTTTGTGATTATAATAAAATCTCAGTATATAAGTGATACTATCATTATTACTTGGTGATTAAACCACTCAAGAAAAGGATGTAGAAGAAGAATGAAGTTTGAATGAATGAGTAGAGGAGATTACTTCTTCTTCGATATGATACCTATTAATCCCCTCTTAGATCACTAGAGTTTTCCTTTCAAGAAGACCAGAACCTCTAAAATGTTATTAGGAATGTTTAAGAGGGAAAATGGGTTGGGTATGGACTATATTGAATGCTCAAATTAATGTGAATATATGAGGGATGAGGTGGCCTTTTAGAATTCAGGTGAGGATCAATTTTTGAAACCTCAAAAACAAAAATTTATAATAACATAAACCCCCACTAAAATACCCTAAAATGTCTTAAATTCTAAGATGAGATAATATAGGGTTTAAATATCATACACCAATAATTTTTATACATGTTTTTAGGTCAATTGAAACATTATCATTTAAATTAACACTTAGTTATTCTATATAATTATTTTGAAATAACAAATATATCAATATTAAAAGAGTGAAATATTTATTTATTTGATGTAAATTAGACCAAAAATAAGTAATTTAGATAATTGGGGACCATATAATAATTATTATAATTTTTTAAAAATGTTTTATGATTTGTAAATAATTAATGAAAATACTGTTTTAACAAAACAACAATAGTGTCAATTTTGACAATATTCAATTCAAGGATTTTTTAAAATATCAAGATAAGATTGGATCATATATATTTTTTATTATATCCCCAGAGGATCCAAATAATCTTGAGAAATCATTGGACATATTAATTATCTCCAATTATATTTATTTTAATATTTTTAATAACATTAATTTAATATTTAAATTAAAAAATAATTACTACATCAGTTTTGTGTAATTATTTAACATACAAAGTTGTTTGAAAAAAATTAAAAAAAAATAATATTATGAAGATAAATATCAAATATTTCATAATAATACTTTTAGATGAATTTATCATATGGAAAATTGATCATTAAAAAATTATTCTTATTAAATTATGAATGTGAAAACTTTATGATCACATTAAATAAAATAATGTAGGTGTCACAATCTCTTATATTTGGATGAAAATAGAAAATAACATGAAACTTGGAAGATTATGGAAGATATATACTTTAATAATAATAAATAGTAATGTTTTTGGGTATTTTTATGGTTGTTATTATTTTAATAATAATTGTTTTATTGATTTCTCATCAATTAATTAATTTGTCCACCATCAAAGTATATGTCATTAACGTAATTATAAATTTCATAAAAATTAAAAATAAATTACCATGATAAATAAGAAAGTTTTTTCTTTATAAGAAGTATTTATAATCAATTTTATCTTCTGTATAGCCATATATAAGAAATGGTGTAGTTATTAAAATTTGAGTGAGACATATTTAACTTTTCATTAAATAAAATAAATTAAATGTTATAATATCATCAAAGTGGGGTCCAAAAGACACAATATAGACATAATTATGATTTATGTCAATAAAAACTCATTAAATTATATTAATACAAGTTTTAGGGTAATTTTATAAAAGTATTCTTACCTATAACTACATATTTTACCCTTTCAGAGTATTAAAAAAAATTACCAATGTTACTATTAATAATGCACAAAATTAAAATAATGATATTACCATAATTTAGGCCTATTAATTAATAATATGGAATCAATTTTTCAAAACTCAAAACATATATGTTTCGGTAGTTAATTTAAAATTATTCCTGTTTTCGGAAAGAGAGATTTTTTTAAAGTTAAAACATTGCAAAAGATTGAATTGTTTTTACATCTGAATTAAATGTATAATTAATTTTAATTTCCTACATTATATTGAATGATAAAAATAAATCATATATACACTTTAAAACAATTCAATTATTAAATTTAATTACATAATTGATTTTGATGTCAAAATTGGTTTTCAATTAAAATTTTGCATAATTTTATTATTTTTCAAAATTTAAAAATTATCAGAAAAATATCAAAAGTTTATCTAAATAATTTTTTTATTTCCTGGTTAGAAAGAATAGTTTTTTAATTATAATATATAATAGAGTCAAAACTATATTTAAAATGGGTGTCCCATCAAAAGAAAACAATACTGTATTTTTTAGAAAAATACTTCTTTTATCAGAAAAATTGAATTTTTTCTCATCTCATGTATAAAAACATATAAGATGAATTTTAAACTTTATTTTGAATCTATAAAGAGTTATTTTACTATTTTATAGAGTCACTTATATTAATTTAAAAAAAATTCTAGAAGGATGTTAGTACTATTCATACCCGCTATTATAATTACTACGTTATAATGTTTAGTTGTTCACTTATACTCGGTATTACAGGAAATGAATTATATCAAAAGAACTTGAAATAATATGTAATACAATCCAAGTATAGTGTTTTGTATACCTCAAGATAATATAGTGTTGTGTATCTTGAAAGATAATCTTCGTGTACTGTGTAACAGATGACATCAAAGTAATTAAAAAGAATCTATCTCATAAAATATTGTGCTGTTACAATTTATCCATTAGTATATTGTCTCTTTCAATATTCATGATCTTCTAGAGATTAATTATTATTGTTTGGTGCTTCCCTTAAACATCTCTCATGTTCCAGATGTGGTATATGTATCTCTCTGTAGGAAGTACACAGATGTTCCCTCACATGTTCTGAACTCTAAAGTTGTTTAATAAATAATTCATATGAGGAACAACATGTGGAGATATTGGATCAGTGACATAGAGTTATACCAAACAAGATCACTCCTTTGGTAAATGTTTTGTGGTAAAATCAATAACATAATGAAGGTTGGAGGAAACCATGGGATATGATGAGGGAGAAGTATCCTCAATTGTTTTGAATCAAAGTTATGTAGTTTCAAGGGAAAAAATTAATTTATGGTGTTTTAATGTAACCCCTATAAATTTTATGATTTTTAAGAATAGATTAAATTTTTTATATAGATATCATTACACAAGAAACCAAATTTGATTGAACCTCAATATACTGTTAATATTATTATTTAAACATTAATTTTATTACATAGCCATTAAAGATCAACGTTAGAATTTGAATAAAAAAATTTATAATGTTAATAATTTTGTATAATAAAAATTTATTGATAACTAATTACTTAATTTTTTGTGATGTCCTTATAGGATTCAAATATATATTTTTCCCAAAAAAAAATTTTAATCAGTTTTTGTAAACAATAATAAAATAATTTTTTGAAAATTTTATAAAATTTATTTGAATAAATGAAATCCATTTTTGGAATCAACATTTCATAATTATCACAGACTCATTTTTGTTGGATTTTTCTAAAAAGATTATTTTTTAATGAATATTGAAAATACTAGTGTTTAATGATAACTACATTTCTGTATAAATCATTTAAAACATGATATTTTTTCTTCAAATTATTTAATATTGAAATTATTTCAAGTATGATATTATTAATCAAATTTGGAAAAATTGAATCCAGATTATGTTGAATGTTGATATAAATTTTTTATTAATTTTGAACGATCTTTCATTAGAATTTTTTATTCAATCTGTGGGTTTGATGTTAAATTAATTTATACAAGTTCTATGTATTGAATTTGGAAAAAATGGTTCCATATTTTTAATCATAGTAATTCATATTATATAATAATATTTATCTATAATTTTTCAGAATGAATAGTAAAAATAGTAAAAATTATTTATCATAATTAATGTTAAAATGGGTTTCCCTGGGGTTAAAATAAATATATAACGGTAAAAATAACCTAAAATATTGTTATTTGGATGGCTTTATTTCATCCATATCTCATCTATTTTCCGATAATGAACCATTTTCTGGCCTTCTAACATGTGTAAAACATTGTTATTTCATTTTTCTTTTAAAAAAAAGTGTCGTCGCACCCATGCATAAATGGAAACCCCATATCCTCTAATATTTAATATTATTAATAATTTTATCTCATTTAATACCTTCCAAAATATATTACTTACTTCCTTACCATATTTTATAGTCCTTATATTTTTATAAAACCCTCATATGAAGCATTTTGCTGAAAACCTAACGTGGTTTTTCAAAAAAGTTGTATCATTCTTAGCTAAACATTTTGGTTTTATTTCTTCTTCCACCACCACAATATATACTAATATATAATAAAATCAGTATCAAAAATGTATTTATATTTTATTATATTAATGGAAGCACCAATATGCATATTTTCCTTTATCAAATTAGAAATTAAACTATCAATCATGTGTTTGGAGGACTACCACCCTGCAAGAAGATGTAATTCAATTTCCATCGCTAACTCTTGTGGAATGATATAATGATAGATTTAATTTTTATATATGATATTTATGAAATATTTAAACTCATGGAACTATAATATCACCTCTACCTAAAGGTTCTATGATATTCAAAAACATGCAGTGGTGGGTGATTTATTATAATATCTTATAATATTTAGTTTCCCAAAACCATGAGCAAGGATCCATCACATTATATTTTTAATTAACTTATTTATCGATATATAAAATAAATACCTCATCATAGGATCATTTCATTATTAATGATATTGATCTTCCAAAAGACCATTTTTGCATTTCCTTAATTATGATATGAGGATCCAAGTGTAGAATCCATCTAGTGATGATCCCCACATACTCATTTGATAATTGAGTGACACAAATCAATTTATGGGTGGTATAATGGAGAATTGATTATTATTCATTGTTCATGTTTAACTCTTATCCTTATGTATTGAACAAAACACTCTTGAATTTTCTGTTATTGACAGGGATAAAGAAGGGGGACTTGAATGAGAATTTCATTGCGCATAATGATTCTATATATTCATACCACCACAAAAAATAAAATAAAAATATATTTATAGTTATAGGGTTTTGGTTAAAATATTATTTAATTTCATAATATCCATGAAAAAATATTATAAAATTTTAAAAACCCCTTGTCACATAACAACACTAATAATAATATAATAATAATTATTTTATTTCTCAAGCCATATTTCTCAGAACAAATACTATTTACCCAGATTGTTAATTATTTTTTTTTTCATTTGACATGGTCTTAGTTTATTCAAAATACCCTAGCCTTTATTTAACACATCTATAGATATATAATATTTTATTCATTAATAAATATTTACGATTAACTAAATCTTAATAAATTATTCACTATTCCTTATATTAAAATGTTGTCTCTTAATAAAATTTAAAATTAATGAAGTTGATATAAATAAAAATACATAGTTTTTTTACCTTATAGGATAATTTATTATTGGAATTAGGCTGGCATGCCTAATGTCAAAGAAAACTATATAACATTAGGTTACAGAACCTCATATAAAGAGCATAATTACACTATGATGAAAACAAAACATGAAAGATCACCGGGTAATATAATACATTTTCCATAATATCTCATCAATTTGGTTATGAATCCTTGTCATGAGGATATTTCCTAGTTAATTATTTATTTGACTATCTGAAATAAACACATTGATACACCCTGTCAATGCAGTTTACTGAGACGGGTCTATTCCAATGAAATTGTTATGATACTAGGTTCCATAAATATTGAATTAAAAAAATCCTTCCTAAAATATTCGATTAATAATAAATTGTGATACACACATCATTCACTAACTCACTACGAACATCTCTCTTCATGGTTCTAATCAGAAAATATAAGTGAAAAAATTAGGACATGCATTAATGATAATAATAGAGTCTTACCACCATTAAACAAGCATGTAGATAGGAATATTTGATGACAATGAAACATTCATAATTCCTACTAGTGTATTTGTCTTCATAATCTTCCATCATGGAGATTAAAAAGTGAAAATTTTATAGGGAGAATCCTGATATAATTATGAGTACTCCCACCTAAAAATCATGTTTTATGTGTCTTATAATAGAATCTTTTATAACCATAGAACTATATTTAAGAATATTTTCAAAGTAATTCATGGTTTTTATCATAGTTGGGAAATACTAAGACTATATCAACATGAGGAATACTATTAGACATAATTAAATTAATTTCATATAGGAAAATTAATAATATAACATAAGATATTTTACTAACATTTTTATCATAAAAATAAATGTAATCAATGTAAAAATAGTTGGTCCTAGGATACTTAATTTGATAAAATTTCACTTAGAATAGAGAAGACTACAAATTTATTTTAGTCCCGTAGACCTCAAACTATAATCATGTATATACTATGTTAATGAAAAATTCATGGGGTCCTCTACATAGTCTTCCATGAAAATAAGTCACAATACAACCTCACCTCTCTGATGAAAATCTCTCAAGAGATGAAAATTCTGAAGTATGTTCTTTATCCACAGATGTGACCTTGGATCCTTTGTGAGATCCACTCCTATATTATTATCAAAATAGAATACGATATGATATTAACTTCTTTGTACAGTGTCATGATTTTGGATGAAGGTACATTTCCATACTACATATATAGCTACCTAAGAATCCACAATATACATGGTATCTACTATAGAATCAATGACCACAACCTTAATTGAGCACCTCAAGATCATAAAATCATTATTCAAAGTGAATATGTATCCCTTTGGAGACATCATATTTTCTTGATATATTTAGAAACTAGAATAAGCATATCATATGATGACTAGTTACACATGTACCCCATAGACAACGAATATATCCATTTTATTCCTCAGACTCTTGAAGATATTCTTTAATTACATCCAATTGTGGTCACTTGAGTCAACATGATATATTCATACTACACTTAATGAATAATAAACATAAAAAATAATACATAAAATACTATATAGGAATGAACCAATCACTAACATGTATAGAATCTTAGTAATTGTTTGTCACACCTCATGTGTCTTAGGACACATTTCTTTGGGGAAGATGAAATGAATGTGAAAATAGAAATCATCCCCTCTTAGTTGGATCCATACTTAACCACTTTAGTATCTTTTAAATATATGTAATTTGACTTAGGCTTGGAAACCAAATAGATTCTTCATGATTGATCATGATTTTGAGGATATATGTTTTCTCTCACATTCGCTTTTAAGAGTATAATTTATTCAAAGATTAATTAATATAATTTTAGAATGGCATTTCATTTCTAATAAGTATTATGTCATCATAATATATAATGAAGGAAATGACTACACTCCCACTAAAACATTTACAGACAGAAGGATCACATTCATTATTTATAAATTATGTTCTTCTAAGTATTTTTGAAAGATAATATTCAGTTAACTAGATTCTTTCTTTAATCAATAAATGGATTTTTTTCTTATTTTATATCATATTAAAATCCTTTGGAGTCACAAACCTTTTAGTTTATGTCATATTGGTATCTACATTAATGCTTTCACTAGGGATGGTCGTTTTGATATCCATTTTCAAAATCTCATAGTCATGAAAGGCCATAATGAAATGTACAATTCATATGGATTTCAATATTAAAACTGGTGAAAATGTTTCATCATTTTCGATTCACTAACACTATTTAAACCCATTTTCAACCAGCCATACCTTATCGGAACTAAATTTTCCTTCTGTGTTTAATTTTTCATGAATTATAATTTAAAACAAGTGGGATTAACATCCAATAGAGGATGTACCAAAATCCAGAATTGGTTTTGATACCTGGATTCCATTTTTGAATTCACGGATTCTTTACATTTTTATACATCTATGCCACGTATCAGTTCATTGTAGGTCAAAGGATCATTATTATCAACTAATAATTATTTACCTTCCTTTTTTACTAGAAAACTATACTATTCTGGTTCTGTAACATATCTTGTAATCCTATGCAGTACTTAGGTCTCAAGAATAGATTATTCTTCCATGGGGATATGTGGAATCTATTACTATAAAATCTCTATTTTACCTTGATCATTGGCTTAATAAAGGTTTATATCTCTCCCATTATCCCATTTATATATTTTTCCCCTCTTAAGGAATATAGTGCACCTTTCCAAAATTACATTTTTGTTTTAGGGGTCATATTTTTAATATCCCTTTATTTCTATATGATATCCTATCAGGGTACACTTTGTTTCTAAGGGATAAATTTTGTTAACAATCGATTCCTTACCAAATGCTCTAAAACCCCACACATGTAATTAAAAAAAAGATTCAATTGATTCCATAATTGGTATGGAAAACAATCTTTCACTTTAGTTGGAATTTGGTTTAAAATTTTATCTATCGTTTGTAACAAGTATCCCTAAAAGGATAATGGAAGACATTCATGAATTAACATTGATCTCATTGTGTATAATAAAGTATTTTTCAACCTTTCATATACAAAATTCCAGTGAGGTGTAAATATAAGAGTGAGCTAGTAAAGGACCCCAGTCAACCAGTGGTAATAAATTATGTTTTGAATAAGATATCATCTTCCACATTCTGAGAGGACTTTCTAAATCATTATACCATTCTTGTTTTGAACGTCATTATTGTCTTACTTGAATTTATCAAAAGAATAATACTTATACCACATTAAGTCGACATATCCATATCTACAGAAGTCATTAATAAAAGTTCTAAAGATTGAGTACCCACCGAGTACTTCAATAAGAAATTTTATACACACAATGATATTAACTAATTAAAGTATCTCTTTAGACTTTTCATTATTTCCACTAAATTGGGATTTATCCAATTAACATAGAAAACATGAAAGACATATACAAAGTGGTCTTAGTTAAAAATAATATAAATATCCATTTGGTTATAATTTAGTCATGTAAAATTCATTTACATGACCTATCGGGTGATGCTAATGTTCAGTGTGGTATGAATCATGTGAAGTTGTTTTATTATCCATTTCCATCAATTTTTTTTAATAAAAATACAAAAATTTAAATGTTGATTACTATATAATTTTTTTTTATTAAAGTAGAATCATTTATTTTTGAACATGAAAATAAAACCATTCGTATCAAGTGTAGTTATTGAAATATTTTTTTTGGATAAATATTGAATAAAATAACAATATTTCCAAACCATGATAATTCCAGTTGTCAACATGAGGTGATAGACTTGATTGCTACAAAATTATGTTTATCTCTATTTAATAATCATTTATCTATATCTCCTAAATCAATTAATAAAATCTACATGGTCTATATATTATAATATATATATATGTAATAGAACCAAAAAATATATATAATTAAAATTTTTTAGAATCAGATAAAGAGAAATCACTAAAAAATTCACATGATGTTTCACCATGCTTCTTTGGTTTAGTGCCATTTCTCATCTAGTGGCCCTTTTTCAACATAAAAAAATAGAAGCCAATTTTTTTAATTCCCCATGATATTACTCTTATTTTAAGGGTGTAGAGAAGATTTGGTCTTAAATATATTCCCACACCCCTTCCATTTATTTTGTAAAAGAAAACTTTCTTTTCACACTTCCTTTCTTTATCCACTTTTTGAAGATGAAATAGAATATCAGGAAGATACTTCCCAATGTCATTCATATTAAAATAAACTATAAAACTAGAGAATAAATTGGGTAGTGATGTTGTAATAATATCAGTTTATTGTTCCTTTGATATCATAATCCATAGAATATTTATGCGCTGAATATAGCCAATGATCTTTACTATGTGAGGCCCTACTATCACAATGTATACAAACATACTCTGAAAGGGTTCATTTGAAATCTACAATCATACATGTGTAGTTCTATCATGGTATAAACCGAAGTGGTATTCCAACAATTTATTTACAACTCAGTTTTCATAATAAATCCGGAGTTCTGTAGATATAGATGAAAAAAACAATGAACATCAACCAAATAAATCAAACAAATTCCATTTATAAAGAATTATTTATCACGTACATCTTGGAAAGAAGATTGGGCATTTAAGATTCAATCATGTATGTTTCCGTTCATGGTGCAACACAACTCCAAGGCATCTAAACCACTCCTAGAAGTTACTTCCATTGAAGAGATGGAATTTCTCTAATATTAATCTCATGGAGAGTGTTAATGATTTAATTTCCATTTTTTAACCATTATAATTGGTAATTTTATTAGTAATTTTCTTGATCATAAATTATGTTTAAAATAATATGAATTATTTTTATTAAGTATTATATTTTTTTTATAATGTCCCAATATCCCACACTATGGAACAAAAATTGTCTAGTTTCCAAGTCATTTGGGTGTAAATGATTTATTTTCCTCTTTATAAAACTACAATGAGTTCTTTTCATGATAATTGATGGTATTAATATATGAATTTGTATTCTAACTTTAGGATTCCAACTTCTCGATCCTTTGATTGGACACCTATCCTAAAATACTTATTGTATTTCCTCATTGCTAGTTCAGATAGAGTAATAGAAGATGGTCTTGAGGGAGGTGAATAGAACATATAATTTTTTTTATTAAAAATAATTGATTAATTGATTTATTTATCACTGTTAATAATTATATTTAAATAGTAGTGGAAAAAATAAAATAACCCAAGGATTTTTTTGTAGTAGTTCAGTATAAAGAGGGCCTACTATACTCTTATACCACTGTACTCAGGGAGAGATACATGTGCACTAAAAATAATTTTTACAGTGGAATGAAAACCAAATTAAATAATTATTTTCATGTAGAAGGATAACCATGGAAATAAATTTTTTATGTGGAGTCACAACTCTTACAATAAGAATTTAGACAAAGGGAGTTATAACCTGAATAGACTTGACTATAGATATAGGGAGGCACAACCGTATGATTTTTAATTTAAAATACTCGAGTCACAACTCGAGGATAAAGAATAACAAATAATACTTCTATGACTAAAAGAATAAAAAAATAGAGTGTATGTGAGATATGTGAAATAGTGTTATAGACTCAAAAACCAAATAAGATAAGATAAATGTGTAAAAAAAATTTATAGTTCTTACGATTTAGATTAAAAATATCATCCAAGAAATTGTAGTTTATGAATAATTAATTTGGCCCTTGATAGAATGTCCCGATGATGAAAAAGAGTCTTAGAGGATGTTGTAAATGCACAACTGGTTTAAAGATCACATAGCCTTCTCTCTGAAAAATAGAGTTTCGAATATGTTAACCTATATATATATTTTCCTATCAGATATATATATATTTAATAAATATTATATAGTTTCAGTAGCTCCAATTCCATTGGATATTCAGAATAAATTGAGTAATGATCTTCCATAAATATATCCAAAAAAATAGAAACATTTTTTCCTTTTAATTCCTGTAGAATAAATCAGGAATAAAATATAAAATGATTTCAAAAACATTAAAATAATATATGTAGAATAAAATAGAATTAAATTATTTAAATCCTAGGTTTAAATCCATGCAAGCCCTTTTAAATTTATTTAAAATAGTTCCTAAAAACTAGTAGCACAATCTGAAAGTAAATTTAAATATTTGAATTTGAATAATCTTGAAACCTTCAACTTCATTGGAAAAGATATTGAAATAATTTATTAAATTTCCTCTTTAAATATTACATCAAAATCATTGAAAACTATTCAATCATAATACGTATACTTAATTATAATTTTTCCAATAGGAAAAGCATTTAAAATAATCCAGATATATATATATATATGAAGAAAATCATTTTTCAATATAAAAGCACAAATAAGGAAAAAAATTGGGGTACACAAAGTAGGGTACATTAAAGTAGGGTACATGGAAGTAGGGTACAAGAATGTAGGATATATTAATGTAGGGTGCACAAAATTAATTTATGGTTTATAAATGTAACATAAGGTTCATTAATTTAACATAGGGTTTATCAATGTAGAGTAGGGTTTATCAAAGTATCATAGGGTTCATCAATTTATCAAATGGTTCATCAACATATCTTATGGTTCATGAAAGTAACATAGACTTACCATACATTATAAAATAGGGATGTAGAACCCTAACATGAGAATGTAGGGTTTCTGAACCATATATTGAGAAATTGTGGTTTTCGAACCATACATTGTGAAAGTTGGGTTACTGAACCATAATTTACAAAAGTAGGGTTACCTAACCATACTTTTTAAATGTAGGGTTGTTGAACCATACTTTACGAAAAAACTATACATCATACTTTAACAAAATTAAAATAAATTTTGAATGCTCTTCATAGTAGATTATGCTTTTGGTAAAGAAGAATTATTTTTTAAAAAACTTATTATCATACTAAATAATTAATAAGATTATAAATATGACTTCTACTACTCTTGAAATTATCATAAAATTTAAAGCAAGGAAATTCTGGAAAAATTGCTACTGTGAAACAACGTTGCATAAAATAAGAAAATTTAATGAAAATTTAAAAAAATTAGGCTTAGATATATTCTATTGATATCAATATAATCATGTTATATTTAAATGAAATAATGTTTCATGCAAACTAGAAAAATTATGAACATGCATTAAATTAGATATAGTAACATTTAAAAATTGTTATCTGTAGAGTTTTTAAAAATGAAGTAGCAAATTCATTGAAATTTTAGAGTACTAGATATATTTTTTAAAGATCATAAGAAACTAATTTTTATTAGGTAAATCCATTATCCATCCAACAATATATGTTTTACACAAAACCATTCACTGTGGATTGGGATATTAAAAAAGTATAGAGAAATATTATAACTCAATTTATACTAAAAATCAAATAATGTAAAATAAAATCATAATGTGTGAAAATAATATAAATAGTCATATTTTATCAAAAATAAAAAAATGAAAACAACCACATGAAAAAAAATCTCTCTAGATGAAAAACAATCAAGAAAAATATATAACAAGAACATGTACATATAATCTCACCTATTGATTACAAAAAAAATCATTTAAACCAATATTTTTTAAAAAAATTAACCAATTTATTTCTCACCATATTTATAAGTAAACCAAAAGTTAAAAAAACTCAATAATTAAAAAATGATTTAATAAAAAGTAAAATTTCCAATAGACCGAGATGAAATTTATTTTTTTCAAATTGATCAGTGTCTAAAGGCATTGTAAAATTATCTACTATCTGATTTTTGGAAGGGATAAATTCTAAAAAATTATCACCCTTATTCACATGATCTATAATAAAATGAAATATAAGATCAATATTATTTGTTCTATAATTCATTAAGGGGTTTTCATAAATTGAAATTGTAGACATATTTGCTTAATAAATACATAATTTATATAGATAGGCACAAAAATCACAAAAGTATTGCATAGTCCTTAAAATTTGAGAACATATACTTGAAGTAGAGATATAAATAAATTCTATATTACATAAAAAACAGATCGTATCTTCTTAATTGACCATAAAATTAAAAATTTTCCTAGAAAATCACACATACCTTATGTAAATTTTCAATCAATTCTACATCCTCTCAAATTAGAGTTATAATAAGATATTAAATCAACAGTTCCATTAAAATATATAATAATTATTTTTACAGATTTAATATTACATTTTTTAGGATCCATTTTAAATCTGTCACATAAACAAACACTAAAAATTATTTCGAGACAAGATACAGTTAAATATATCAACATACCTATCAAGCCTCTATAAACATTAAAATTTTTATATTTACGATATGAATCAATATCTAACTTACAATTAGTACCCATATTAATTTTCTTATATTTTGATTAATCAATACAAAATTATTTAACTAAATATTAATAATACTTAGGTTGAAAAATACAAATTTCATATTTTTATTGAAATTTTAGATTCTATGAAAGAACATTAATTCTACAATTAAACTAATGTCAAACTCAAAAGAAATAAAGTTATAAAAATTATTAATGGGTATTTCACTAGAAGATCAAAAACTATATCGTCAACATTAATTTTCACAATTAAAATTTCTTCATATGTTCTTTTAATTAAAATATTTGGATAAACATTGCCTTTTTTAAACAATTATTTAAATAATAATAATAAAATCCTCTCATACTAAGAATGAGGTGATTTTCAGAGACCATAAACATTTTAGATAATTTAAAAGAATTATTAAGAAACCTTTCACTTTCCAAACCTTTCAGTTTTGAAACATAAACTTATTCAGTTATAAACCATTTAAGAAATCACTTTTTACATCCATTTGATAAAATTTAAATCCATGAAAACACACAAAATCCAACAAAATTCTAAAATCCTATAACATGGAAACACGTGAAAAGGAATATTCAATGTTTATAATGATACTCAGTAGGATGAGCTGAAATCTCAAGGGAGAAACAAAGGAGGTATTAAAATGGTGAGCAATAGATAGAACAAAGAACATTGTAAAAGTACAATAGAGAGAGTGTAGCTTAAAACAACGAAAGAAAGGAAGTATACTCATCAAATCCAAGAGGATCTAGGCACGGAAAGCATGTGGAATACCCCATGCGTCTTTTCCCCTCCTAGAAGGAGAGTAACTGAACCCAAAGAGTGGGAAAATGTACGGTGTATATATATATGTGCTCAATAAGAAACCCGAATGAGTGTGTAAGGGGATCTCCATCTTTGAGCTCAGCCCTAGAAAAGTCACAGGCTGTTCTAAGGATATCTACCATTGATGCATAAAAGTCCCACATGCCAAAGTTGTCTCATCACTGAACCGTACAACCAAGGGTCCCGCTATGATAACCACAGAGAAAATTCACTAACTAGCCTCATAGAAAGGGATGAGTCTGAAAGAAGTCATTGGGTGACACACTGCCCAGCCCTGTGAGAGGGTAAACCCTAAGAGGTCATCGGGTAACGCATGGCCTAGACCCACTAGAGGGAAAACTCTAAGGATAATGGTTAACCCACATCCAAGCCTCGCTGGAGGGTAATCCCTAAGGTGAACAGGTAACCCAATGCCCAGCCTCGCTAGAGGGTTAACCCTAAGAGGTCAATGGGTAACACACTGCCCAGCTTCGCTGGAGGGTGAACCCTAAGATGTCAACGGGTAACCCACTACCCAACCTCGCTGTAGGTTAAACCCTAAGGTCAATGGGTAACCCGCTTCCTATCCTTTCTAGAGGGTATAGCCGGAATTGGTCTGATATCTCTGCACTACTCGTGCTATCATTGGGTGTCACTAACACCGCTACTGTGCGTTGGTTCGGAGTGCGTCAAAGGATCCTCCAACCAATTCCCTTCCATGCTTCCAAATTTAATGAGATCTTGAAAGAGGCTCCACACTACTAAATAGATTACACAGTTGCAATCCTCGCAAAAAAAACACGCACGATCGACTATTTACTCGTTGGAAATGGACTCCCGAAGAAAAAGTTATTGCACATCGCTTAATGCTCATACAACATCTCGTGGGGACTACACCAAGATCCCGAAAATAAAGTTCATGCAAACTATGCCATTGTGATTATATTAAAAAAACACACCAATTAAACTATTCATACATCTCAAATGGACGTCTGGTAAAAAAGTCACAGTACGATGCACACAGCTTAAAAGACGGCCCATGGGGCCCACACCTCAACTCCGGCTTCAATGCTTGAAACAACCCTGGTCAACTTCACCTCGATGTCGAGGTCACAATTTCGCTGATGGTGCCTAATATAGAATCTGTATGTAGAAGATACAACTCCCTGTGTTTGAAAATGGGGCCCTGTGAGGCCCACACCTCGAGCCCAGAACACGACATACAGATTGTACAATAGCGTTCCATGCAGATATCCTTGCGGCATAGGATATTAATTTTCCCTAAACAGACATACAAAGCATAAGTTGTAAAAACGAAGCATTCATCCAAAATCCACCTCATGGGGATGACTCCTTGGGCCCAAATTTAGGTGGTCGGATTGCATTGTTGCAATACCCTTGGAAGAACACTCAGAAATGAGTGATCGAACACCCCCAAGGGATGTCTAGTGAAAAAATGGTGTTTCACCATAAAACATGTGAACCTGGACCTATGGGGTCTGCACCTTATCTCTAACCTGAACGCTTTGAAAATAATCTAAAAAATTCCACATGAGGACTGGGTTCACGCGGCCGCTGACAGCGCGTCAATCAGACATCCCAAGCAAGAGTTAGGTCGAATGATGGAATAATTAATTAATTATTCACACTAACCATTTCATTCCACTGAGCAATGAAACCAAACCACAAGGGTTCCGAACCAATTTTGGAAGGATCGTCTCAACTCCAGATCCACAACACCTCTGACGATGCATCGAACGAACATGCGGCATGCGAATACATCCATTGTTAACTTTAATAATAATTTAATATTATTAAATTAAGGCATTTCGGGTCACCCTCCTTCAAGAGAGGATCCCCAAAAACCCATTTCCAAAAGTCAGTCTCAATGACACAGACCCACAACCACAGACGACACATGAAACAGATGTGTCGTTTAAAAGTTACGACCCCTTGAACACAACAGGCCCATAATTGGTCTGGCCCAGACCGGCCGGCCCGGTCCAGCTCACTGCAGCCTGCTGGTGGTAGCCTGTTCGAAACCACCAGACCCCTAGGGTCCGATTATTGCACTAACCGACCGAGTGTCCGGTCGCTTTCTGTACGCTGCACCAACAAGACCAGCATTTTGCGGGTCCTTTTTCGGGGTTCCCCCCCAAGGTCAGTGCCTCGGGGCTCCTCCCTTGTACGATAGGTCGCCATCTCCAAGGTTGCCTGGACTCCCCACCGTCCGAGCACACCGCCACATGCTGGCCACCCGACATCGTTGCACGCCGGTCTCCCACGCCACCCTGGTCAACTCCTCCATCAGATGGGGCCTACTAGACCTCACCCGACACACCTGCCTGAGCCGCTAGTTCCGCTAAGGTCCTCCCCCGCCTCCCCTGAAGCCGCCATGCTCCGCTGCCACCGGCTCGACCTCCGGGCGCTTCCCTTAATAGATACGGTCATTCATCCAGTCCCCCAGACCACTCTGATGGTTGAAAAAATTATCAAAAACTGGTTTCGGAATCCTTGAGACTGGATCTTCACAGCGCCACCCCTCAGTCATCTATCCGTCACAGTTTTGGCGCATCCACAATTTTGGATAAAGAACACTCAAGAATGGGGCTCGGGAAACAGCCATGTTTTTTCGGCCATCGTCCCAATTTAAAAAATAGAATTTAAAACGATGGATTAGTCAAAAACTCATGAAATTGATGAAGGAGTGGAAAATCAACTGAAATCCTACCTCGATCTGGTCGTTTGTCGTTTGCAACACACCCACTGTGATCCCACTTCGATCCGTCGGAGTTCATTGCTCAATCCGGTGAAGAAAGCGCTGAAAAACAAGAGGGAGAGAGAGAGAGGGAGAGAAATTATGGATTTCCATTAAATCCTACAGTTAAGTGAATTTATAAAAACACACTGAAACGCCACACACCATCGCAGATTCTAAAACCTCCATGCCTGCTTATTTTATATCTCACCAAGTAAAAACACCCCATTTCTAACTCAACGAATGTCTTAGATTTCCATTTTGAGAATTCATTTGAATGTTATTTGAAAGGACACCAGTGATAAAAATCACTAAGTCATTATGTCAAAAAATTATGATTTTGCCTCTAGGTGACATCTCTCACAGTAGGCCCGCACCCAAAGCTTTTACACCACGCCTAGGGTAAACGGCACACTCCGGACGCAACTGTGCCCTTATATTTCCGATATGAGTTACCGTTTTGGAGAAAACACAATTCCACCATGTACATAGTATAAAGACACTTTATATTTTTATAAAATTTATTCCGAGCATACCGGGCCTCGAAATTGGATTTCGTCTCAACTCCTAGATCTGGAAGTATATGAAGAAATATTCCAAAGTCTTACAGGGGAAAACCAGGTATCTACATGAACATCATATGATACATGATTATTTTATAAGTATAACCTTTCTCAAATCATTTAAAAGTAAGAAACCATTTTATGTGATGTGTTTAAGTCTGTCAACAAACAGATATTAATTTGACAATAACTTATGATCTTTAATAATAGTTTTACAAATTCCCCTTATTTTTAAGGGAATAAATTTTTTAAGGTAAATAATCCATATATTTTTCTTCATTTTTATATGGTTTTCAAATCATAATTCATATGTGAGGAAAACATGATCATGTATCCATGATTTTCCCTTTTCTATTTCTAGTGAAATCTCAACAAGAAAATATTTTTTCATATATATTTAATTTCCCATCATCATTTTATTTTTTATAATAAGTTACTTTATCGATATGTTTTTTGATATACTATTATAGATAGTGATCTGGAAGGTAAAATATTCCATAAATCCTCACTAGGAAGTTAAATTGATTCTTCCTTGAGTTATTTTTAACTTACACTTTCCTCAGGTTTCTATCTTGTTTAAATATCCGGAAGATTATTTCATTTCTTCTAGTATGTCTCCCCATTAATTCAAGAAAAATCAAAAAGAGTGAAATTTTCTGACAATAGTTGTTTGATTTGTGTCCAATGATCCCACATCACTAATAATATCTTGTGAACCTTGATCATCCATAATAGTTTCACTTTATATTGGAATATGTTTTTTTTGAGATTCATGAGAGGTTTTAACAATTAATTTCCCATGGAATAAGGATTAATTTTAATAGAAGATGATCATAACTTCCATTGGTGTGGAATATTTCTCACTTCATTTTTCAACCCAAGATATCACATTAATAGATCTTGTTTCTATATTGATAGTGACATGAGATGATCTTTTATATTTGGAGGGAGTATATTACATCTGACCTTATGGGTGAGTTTTTATGTAGGTGGAGATGTTTTATCCTTAAATTCTAAGGATTGGTGAAAATTATCCTTCATATTCCAAAGGATAATTTCAACCTCATGAACACTTGGTTTTGTTATATATTTCCCAAATTCATTAGAAATAAATTTATCATCAAGGGAAATAATCATTTTTCATTGTTCTAAAAATTTTAACTTGAGGTATTTAATTTTCTCACCAAAAACATATTTATTTATAATAAATTATTAGTTTCCTGAATTCAACATTAACTATCCATTTTCATTTTAATGAAATATTTTCCATTTTTGATGTATTTTCTAAATAAACAAAACATGTTATGATCTTATCATGTATTAAATGTATAAATCTTCACATCATTATTCTTTACTATTTGATTTATCCTTAGATTGTTTGAAATGAACTATGAAATTAGTAAAATTATCTAGAACTAAATCTTATGATGGGATGTTATCATTGGAATAGTCCAATTCTTTATTACCTAAAATACTTCTTCTAGTATTTTTGACGAACTTTTTTCCGGTGTATTTTTAACATCTTTTTTAGTTTTAGGCCACACCATTATTTTAATAGTTGTTTCTAAGTCATCAATATCATATTAACCATAAATATTCTTGATAGAGATTATAACAAATATCTAATTCCCCAAAACAAAAAAAAATTAATATTAATTTTTTGTTTTTTACATGAGTTGTCAATTTTAGAAATTTATACTAATAAATGAAATAATCATATTATTATCTTTATCCTAATATTCTATATATTATAATTCACTATTAAAAATATCAATAACATATAGTTCATGTTCATTTAGCTTCCTATGTGATTTGTTATTTAATCATTTTCTTGAATGATATATATTTCCTCATTCAATACCCTATAAGTATATTGTATAGTTCATCAATAGATAAATCTTAATTATCATATATTGAAGATAATTTTAATTGAAAATTATATAGATAGATACTCATTGATTTCTTTTTCAATATTTGAATCTTTTAGAATATCTATGAATTATCTTATATTTTTCAAAAGCATCAGCAAATCTTTTTAAATAATCATGAACTGTCTCTTACTATTTCATTGTGATATCTTTAAACATTATTAAACAAATAAAAATATTAAATTTAAAATTATATTTCCCTTGAGGATGATTTTATGTTTTTCCTATGTATCCTTAATGGTTTGGAAACCCATCAGTATCATATAAACCTTATTAGATAAAGATAAAAGAATTATATTATGTGATTTTCCATTTAAATCAAGATTACTTTTTTTAAAACAAAAGACAATGAATCATATTTCTCCCATGGGAGACACCCTATAGTAGCTGGATAAATAACCATTTGGACGAGTTATAGGGGATACATAATCATTGAATATTACACAATATAGTATCTTTTTCAATCAATGGGATGGAATTTTTTTTATTGCCTATATAGATAAATTGAATGATATATAAATAAGGATATTATATATAGAATCAATGTTTATTTGATACTAATTAATGTTTCCAAGAACATATAAACCACTCAAAATGGAGGGTATATAATTAACAGTCGAATTTTGTAATTTCCAGTACCTACAATATTAACCTCAACAATTTTTTATATTATTAATCACATCACCATTGAAATTAAATATCACCAACATAAAAAACAATGAAAATTAATTTCTGGAAAGACAAGTATTAACATGGATCCATCCCAATATTGGTACCTAATCCTTATTATACCTAGTTATTATCATGTGCCATAAATATTCACTAAATAATCTCATGTGAAATAAAATGATTTAACTATAAAAAATAACTCTCTATACACTGATATGAATTAATATGGGTTTCCCTGGATAGAATATATGGTTCTTCTTTAATTTATACACAGTAATATAAATTAGATTTCTTCCCACAATGTTACTTGAATGAAATTTATTCACAAGAACATTAGTAACTAATAAAAGTAGTTATGTATTCTCAAATCTGTAGTTCTTATTAATTTTATGCTTCTAATACATCTCTGAAAATCCTAAAAAACATAGAATTTCTTTCAACCCTTCTAACATTCCAAAAAAATTGGACACACTCTATAATAAAGCTTCAATTTTAAAGTTCTCATGAAATAAATTATATGTCTCGAATGAGAACATTTCTTATACACACTTACATTTCCCAAATGATTAAATGGTTCATTGTATTTTAAATTTATATCTTTAACACTTTTAAAATAATGGTTAATGACTATAATGATTCTTAAAATATCAAAGTAAATATTTTTATTCACTTATATTAATATAATATTCAACAATATTCAAATATCTTAAGGATCTTAATTAAAATAAAATGATCTATTTATAATTGAGATCCCCGGTTTCAAATCATTGTTTTATTATAACATGAATTTTGTAGTTATTTATCCACCATATTTTATAATCACATTAATTATATCATGAAACAATTTCTTCATTAAATTTTCGTGAACTCAAATATAATGGATGTATTTTTCCTTTTGATTACAATAATTATTATTGCATGTGATGTTGAAATACATTTGATGTAATGTATTCTGGACAACATGATTTATCTCCATAAGACACCCAAAAATGTAAGGTTTTAATTATAAAACAACTTTTGGGATTAATCCTAATATTTATGTGGCCAATATCCACTAAAAACATTTTTTTGATGAATTGGATTTCATTTTATTAGCTCATCATCAAATTCTTTCAAACTTTTTCTACCATCATTCTGAATCAGTCACTAATTTCTACCCCTTCTCAAAATCATACATATATATTCACATTTGAATTAGTATATTTACATCCATTTTTTTGGAATACAGTCTATCCTTTTTTGTGTAGAAACATTCTATTCATCTTTTATCTAAGTAACACTTCCACTAATATGTTGTTTTTCATTTACATAATAACAAAGAATCATAATTTTATTTTAACATTCCTCTAATTATCTTATTATTATATAGAGTATCATATGATATTATGAAATATAATACCTATGAAAAATTTAACTCACAAAAAAGGAAAAAATATCTTACAGTATTGGTAATTAGGACAATTTTTAGTAATCTCCTGTCACGATTAATTATAGCATTATGATATTTTTCAGTAATGGAATAATACCTACATATACATATTCAATTTCTTATAAGATTAATATATAAATATAATATATCTATACATAATCAAATTTTTTTATCTTTAGGGAACCCCTAAACTATCAATGGTAATAGTGTGATGAATTCTATGATAACTACTATTGGTTGTATCAACATATCATGTTTTATCATTTTGGAAACTTATATGATAATTAATCTACCTTGAAATATAATCTTTTGTTATGTATTAAACTCTATAAGATATGTGTGATCTTGGTGGTTAAATATTGATCTCCATAGATGTCTTTTGAGGTTGATGATGATACATAATGAAAATATGAAATGTTAATTAAATCAAAATTCACCAGATATAAAAATTGAATAGTATTGTGCATACCCTGCCACACATTATAACTGAGGGTGGTATGGATACACTTAAAAACCCCCAACTTACTATATTCAATATGATCAAATACCATATACCTCAGAAACTCTAGTTGGTCACATACTGCACCACATGTGTTTTACCTCATCGAGAGTGCCACCCACACATAATGCCTTTATACTATTACATCTCTATTATGGGGGTTTTCTACCAAAATTCTTCTCTATTAGCAGACTATAGTTTCCTTCCCATAATATTTGATTATACCATTGTACCAGGCTGCTAGGGTTGCTGGAATTTTCTGGGGACATAATTTTTTAAAACTCTGATGATATTTTTTCCTTATAAAATATAATGATTCCAACAACTATATCAACAAATTACTAAACTAGATATATCTAAATGAATATTATGTACTAAGATCTTTAGTACCAATACATTAATCATCCCCTAGAACTCAATATATTTCAATTTTTTTTAAAAAAATAACGTCAACTATTTAGAGCCATGGGTTCTTTAGACCAATCAAGTGATTAAACATAATGGGGTTTATCTTTACATTTTTATCCCCTATTAAAAAGAATAATCCCTATAATATGATGATATAAAGGATATAAAACCTATATCATATCCTTGATAAGAATGTGGTTGAAATCCCATCATCAACCTTGAAATTTGAAAAGCATCCTTTGGAAATGGTTTAGTGAAAATATCATCCACATTTTACTTTATGGGAAAACAATCCAACATGAATAAATTATTTTACACAATATCTTTTATGCGGAGATATTCAATATCAAGGTTACAGATATCAAAATATGTATATGCTTTAATTAAACCCAGATAACACTTTGGTTGTCATCAGAAAAAAGTAGTGGAAATGTCAACTATACCTTGAGATATTACCACTAAGATTCCATCCACACCAAAGGGGTAGTGGATTGAGTGGAATAAAAATATTCTACTTTATTAGGACTCAATATAAGGCCCCAACCTTAAACCTTAATTAATCTTGAGTTATTAAAAGATTACACCTTGAGGATCTTTTCAGGTTTAGAGTTTTAGAGAATTAGATCATAAAACATGAATTACATTCCACATATAAACAAAGTGGTTACATAAAGATAGTATTCTTCATTCCCATCAATGGAAACATATTTAAAATAAAACATGGATTCTTTCTTGACACTTCCTTGACACTATCATCATATCATGTACCTTTCCCTTGACCTGTGAAAAACATTTCAAAAAAACAAGGGATGAGCATAAAAAGCTCAGTAAGGGATATAAAAATATGGAAATGAAACATGGGTACATATATACATAAGAATGAGATCATACTTTACCCATAAAACATAATCACTTTAACATACCTCATCAAATAATGAATATATCATAGAAATCAAAAGACATAAAGGTAACTTGAGGCATTCATAACATTCTTACCTAGGGAGTAACCCTCTTGGTTACGTTTGGAATACCCATCACAGTATATTCCCTAAATCTCTTTGGAGAAACCTTAATGTTTCACTCCTTCGTGTTACCCAATGCATTGGTGAGCTATATCGGGCTCACCTGCCCTTATTTTATCACGGAACCACCCGTCTTCATAATAATTCCCAAGAACCTCAACATAATCGTATCACATCAAACATGCATAAAGGAAACATAACATTTCCACCTTTCAATCAAAAGATATAAATACAAAACATTGATATAAAAAAATCATGAAAACCATTTTCAATACCAAAATAAAAGAAAAGTAAAATGTGGAATTTATTTTTCTTTTAAAAAGAAGGTATGGCTTGTAGAGTAAGCCGAAACTTAAATAATGGTCATGGCGGCGGAGAAGTCGTTGTTGCCGCATACGTACGACAAAACATTTCCTTTTGTTGTTTATTAAAATTCTTCGTATAAAAAATATTCCTTTTTGATAAACGTAAAAGTCAAAGAGGTTTATACACCGTATAAAAGAAAGTTGTGTATAAAATAAAATATGCCTCAATGAAAGGAGATTGAGACGAAGTCCCATACCTCGGGTCCGACTTGACTCGGTCATTATTTAATCTCTTAAATTATAAACTTGAGTTAATTTCTACTTGTTTAAGAACCTTTTTCAAGTTCATTTTTCCTTTTATACCACTTATTTCCATGTCATGAACACTATGTAATTATTTAAGTTAATAACGGCCGTTTTAACGATCATGGTACTTGAGTCAAAAATAAGCCCTTTATAATTACAAGTTCATCATGTATCCATTATATCCAGAATGGTATTCATGATGTAGATATTATATATGTCATATATATCCAGTACATGCATGCATTTATAATATTACATAATCATTTAGAGGTAAGAAATGAAATGCACCGTTCATGGAGACGGTAAGCCGTACGTACGCATGAACGCTACTTCCATTTCTATTTCATATTTTGTAAAATGGAATCATAATTATATAAAACATATATTATAATTAAATTATAATATCATATATAATATCATAGTTCCATCCTTTATACGTCTCATATATGGTATTTAACGAATCAAATCACTTTGACGGGGCGGTAGTCCGCACTTCCTTAAATGAAGATATCGCGTTTACCCATAATGGAAACCATAAAGTTATTCCCAAAATGAAAAATACAAAAGCTTAAGGAAAACATAAACATATTATATATCATATATAAATATAGTGACATCTTAATGGACACCTTTGAAGGTGTTAAAAGAATGTTGAACAATCATCGTTTCGGGAGGCATAAATTCACCATCCACGGAAACAGTATGTTCATTAACCATTATATGTATGTGTGTGTATGTTTATCTTGAATCCTTCTTATAAAAACATCCTAGTATATTGAAGATACTGGATTTGTTACAAAAGAAATAAATAAAAAGAGTTTAGGGGGTTGGAGTAGCAAAATAAAACAAAAGGACTCAAGTGAAGACATTACCTTAAAATCGGGTAACTCCCTTTGGTTCGAGCTCAAAGGCTTCCTTGGGAAGCCTTCTGCCCAGAGTGAGGCTTCAAGGAGTAATAGAGGTAAGTTGAGAGACAAAATAAGTAGGGGTTGGCCGAGCCAAAAGCTTTGGGAGTGTGGGTATGGAGGTAGAGGTGGGGGCCTTTTATATGAGGAGAGGAGGGGAACTCTTGGAAAGTAAAAAAATATTACTTTATTTGAAAATGAGTTTCGGAATTAAAAGGTTTCACATTGATATAATTCTAGGATAAGGTCATAAGGGTTCGAAATATACCCACCCAATAGGTTTTGTACATGTGTAGGTCATATATTTTACATTATCTTCTCATATTATTTAAATCCTTTATTAATGAGGTAATCGCTGCATCATCATGATGTCATAAATAATTTAATTTATTTAAAGTCTAAAAATTAAAAAAAAATACTATAATGTAGGAAATATTTTTATATTTCCAAGGAATATTTATAGTAAAAAATAGGACATGTATAACCCAATTTAAAAATTCTTTTCGTAAAACATATTATGTTTGTGTCATTTTTACTTTTACATTAAATAAAAAGTTATTTATGTCATTTCCCAAAAAAAGTGGCTCCATGGGGTCCCCAAGTTGACCCATTGATTTTCTTGGTCGGCCAGGACACATCCAATGAGGTTAGGACATGTTTAAAGCTCAATTCATACTATTAAAACATTATTTTTTCCTTAAACTACAGTAATTACCACTAATAGCGATTAAAAACTTAATAAGTTACTATTCACCAAAAATTTATTCTAATCCCAATGAACCACATTTTACTTCTTAATGACAACCATGTATGTCTGATTTTTTAAATTCAAAACACAAAGGTGGAAAAATTTCATTTAAATGGAAAATCAGTTTTTTATAAGTACCACCTAGCGGATTCACTATTCATCAAAAAATTGAAGTTTTTCAGAAAGATACCAAAACTTCACCCTAAGCTGTATTTGATATTCTGAATTAAAAACTGATGTCTATTTTACAAAATTCAAATAATATAAGTTACATTAATTAATTTAATAGTTAATTCTCGTTGACATGACAAATAGCCTGTTTTTATGAAACAATAAGTTTCAAAAGATTGACACCTGTTTAAGTCCAATTTCAAAGTGAAATTGATTCCAATGACCACCATTTGATTAAATGGTAAAAATATATTCTAATTTCACTTCAAAACCAATTCAAAATATAATATAATCATATAAATAAATATGATTAAAAAGCAGTTTTGATGTAAAATGCAGTATTTTTCACTATTCTTTAAAAAATGAACATTGTCAGAAAAATACTAAAAATTCACAAAAAGTAAATTTTGATGTCCCAGTCATAAAGAATGAGTTTATTTTTACAAATATAGTTTATAAAATTTTCAAAAGTTAGTATCAAAAATTTTTTTCCATCAAAATGCAGTAAAACAATCTTTTAAAAATATTAGTGTATTTCATGCTTGAGATTGGATTTATTTTCATTTTAAGCCTATAAAACACTATCTAATTAATTAATAGGCATAGATAAAAATATCTATTATTCATTACTTACTTGGGATTTTACATCCTTCCCCCCTTTAGAAAATTGTGTCCTCACAATTTATTTACTTATCGAACAAATGGGGGTACTTATCCCTCATTGAATTTTCGGATTCCCATGTTGCCTCTTCCATCATGTGGTTTTTCCACAAAACCTTTACCTGATAAATCACCTTATTCCATAACACTTGCTCCCTATGGTCATGAATCTGGACCGGTTGTTCCTCATAAGATAGGTTCTCTTCCAGCTGAACTACCTCTGGACTCAAAACATGAGATGGATCTGGCATGTACTTTCTCAGCATCGAAACATGAAAAAAATTTGTACCTGAGATAAACTCGAAGGTAAAGCCACTCGATAAGCAATTGATCCAACTCTCTCCAGAATTTTATATGGTCCAATGATCCTTGGACTCAGCTTTCCTTTCTTACCAAATCGCATCACACTTTTCCATGGTGATACTTTGAGTAAAACATGATCACCTACCTCAAAAGAGAGATCCTTCCTCCTATTGTCCACATAACTCTTCTGCCTACTCTGAGCTGTTCTCATGTGTTTCTGTATCAGGTGAACTTTTTCTGCCAACTCTTCTACCAATTCTGGTCCCATCAACTTGCTTTCACCAACATCATCCCAGAAATCTGTAGTTCGACACCGCTTCCCATATAACGCCTCAAATGGTGCCATCTGTATACTAGAATGAAAACTGTTATTATATGAAAATTCAACAAAAGAAAGATGTTGGTCCAAACTTCCCTGATAGTCCATCGAAAAAGCTCGTAGCATATCCTCCAAGGTATTAATTGTTCATTCTGACTGCCCATCTGATTGAGGATGAAAAGCTGTACGAAAATTTAATTCAGTACCCAATGACTTCTGAAGGCCTTTCTAAAAGTTAGAAGTGAACCCGGGATCACGGTCAGACACAATAGAGAGAGGAACTCCATGTAACCTGACTATCTCTTTAAGATACAAACGGGAAAGTTGATCTAGGGAAAAAATATCTCGTATAGGAAGGAAATGAGCAGATTTGGTCAAGCGATCAACAATAACCCAGATTGCATTATTACCTCGAGATTTCTTCGGTAATACCACAACGAAGTCCATGGATATATTTTCCCATTTCAACTCTAGAACTGGTAAAGGCCGAAGCATCCGTTTCGGTAACTGCCGCTCTGCTTTAACCTGTTGACAAGTCAAACACTTCACTGTAAAATCAGCAATATCTCTTTTCATTCCATCCCACTAGTAATACTCCCGCAGATCTCTATACATCTTAGTACTGCCAGGATGAACTGAAAATGGAGAACTATGAGCTTCACATAACTACTCTCTCTTCAACTATGAATCACAAGGCACACACAATCTCTTTCCAAATCTCAAAACAAAATCATTATCAATGTTGAATTCAGTCAACTAACCTTTCTGAACCAGCTCAACCTTTTTCCTCAACTCACTGTCTTGCTTATGTGCTTGCTTGATTCTGTCTGATAGAGATGATCTCACTGATACCTGAAACAAAACAGAAGAACTTCCTACACCAACAACTTCTATCCCAAAGTTCATCAAATCCTTAACCAAAGGATCACGTTCCAAATGCCACATTGCTAATGAAGCATTACTTTTTCGACTCAATGCATCAGCCACATTATTTTCTTTTCCCGGATGGTAATGAATTGAACAATCATAATCCTTGATTAATTCTAGCCATCTCCTTTGTCTCATGTTCAATTATTTCTGAGTGAATATATACTTTAAACTTTTTTGAGCGGTATATATTTCACACTTTACTCCATACAAATGATGCCTCTAAATTTTTAAAGCAAGAAAACAGCAGCTAATTCCAAATCATGTGTAGGGTAATTTACCTCATGAGTTTTCAACTATCGTGAAGCATAAGCAATTACCTGATCATTCTACATTAGGACACAACCAAGTCCTTTCAATGAAGCATCACTGTATATGACAAACTCACCATTCCTGGAAGGTAGTGCCAAAACTGGAGCATTCACCAATCTTCTTTTCAATTCCTGAAAACAATCATCACATTATTTTGTCCAGATAAACTTAACACCCTTCCGAGTTAGCTTAGTCGTTGGACTAGATAATCGTGAAAAATTTCTAACAAACCTTCGGTAATAGCCTGCAAAACCAAGGAAGCTACGAATCTCGGTTACATTTGTGGGTCTTGGCCATTCTTCCACAACTTTTGTTTTTGTAGGATCAACAGTTATCCCATCTTTAGAAACAATATGACCAAGGAATGAAATTTATTGCAACCAAAACTCACACTTACTGAATTTTCCATATAGTTTCTTTTCTTTTAAGGTTTGCAAGATAACCCTTAAATGTCTTTCATGCTCCTCTTTACTTTTAGAAAACACCAAAATATCATCAATGAAAACCACCACAAACTTATCCAACAACTCATGGAAAATTCTATTCATTAAGTCCATGAATACAGCAGGTTCATTGGTTAGCCCAAAATGCATTACTACAAATTCATAATGGCCATATCTTGTACGGAATGCGGTCTTCGGAATATCTACCTCCTTTACCTTCAGCTGATGGTACCCTGATCTCAGGTCAATCTTTGAAAAAAACTGAGCTCCCTAGAGCTGATCAAACAAGTCATCGATATGAGGCAAAGGATATTTGTTTTTAACAGTGATATTATTCAAGGCCCTATAATAAATTCAAAGTCTCATAGAACCATCATTCTTTTTAAAAAATAAAATAAGATCACCCCATAGTGATGTACTAGGTCGAATGAAACCTTTCTCTAATAAATCTTGCAATTGCTCCTTCAACTCTAAAATTTCAATTTGAGCCATTCGATAAGGGGGTTGTGAAATTGGCTTAGCATCAGGAACTAAGCCAATAGTAAACTCAACTTCCCGATCTGTTATTATTCTAGGCTACTCATCAGGAAAAACATCAGGATACTCATTTACCACTGGCACATCATTAATCTAAACAGTTCCTTTATTTTCAACGATGTGTGCAAGGTAACATTCATTTCCATATTTTACAAGTTTCTTGGCCTCTTGATAAGTTATCAACAGTAAGGGTTCATTCTTGTACACAAACTGAAAGTCTTTCTAAAAAGAAACTTCTTTAGCTCTACAGTCAATCTTAGCATGGTAAAGAGAGAGCCAATCCATACCCAGGATAACATCAAACTGTACTAGAGGTAAAACAATAAGGTTTGTAAGTAGGTTCTTTCCACGGATAAGGATAGGAAGATTCTTATAATTTCTTTTTGCCTCAACATTTCCCCCAGGTGTTTTTACCAAAAGTTCAGGAGTCATTTCTTGAGATGGTATTACCATTTTACTAGAAAAGTTTTCAGAGATGAAAGAATGTGTAGACCCTGAATCAATCAACACACTAGAATAATCTGAAAAAACAAACAAAGTACCTGATACAAATTCATTTGATGGCCCGACATCTGCTTAAGTAGTTGCAAAGGATTTCACCACCCATTTCTGCTTGTAGTCTAACTGCTTTCCATCACTCAAGCTCTTTGTCAGACACTCGTTTGCATAGTGACCCATCTCATTGCACATATAACATTTCACTTACTGTAAATCAAATTTGGTCTTACCATCACCCTGATCTTTTTCAGCGCAATCACGAGACTTATGTCCCATCTTACCACATCGGTAGCACTTTCTAGAATTCAGAAGACATTCCCCAGCATTCCTTTTGACACATTTATCACAAACCGGAAACTTAGTTTTCTTACCATCAGACTTTTTTGAATAATTCTTACCTTTCTCCTGCCATCTCAGTTTCTTATTCTGTTGGTTGTTATAGAACACTTGATCATCGGAAAACTCCATTTCCACCTTCTCAGCACATCGAACAAGTTTTTCATAACTTTTAAACTCACGAGAAGCTAATGCCCTTCGATATTTTCGCTCTAATCCTGAGTAAAAACGATTGATTTTTCTATCAAGGTCTCGGATAAAATTTTGAGCATACCTTGACAATCGAGTGAACCTTTCTTCATAGGTAGCCACTGAGTCTTCTTCTTTCCTCAATTCAATGAATTTCATTTCCATCCTAAGTCGAACAGCCTTAGGAAAATACTTCTCAAGAAACAGACCATTGAATTCATCCCAGTCGAGAGCATCAATCTCATCAGCGTCCCTGATATTTTTAACCATCGAACACCACTGATGTGCCTCACCCTCTAAACGGTAAAAAGCAAGACTAAACTTTTGATTGTCTAAACACCCCATGACATCGAAAATCTTCTCCAGTGCTTTAACCCACCCTTCAGCTAGCACAGGGTCAGATGATCCTCTGAATGATAGGGGATGTTGCCTCATGAAATGTTCCACCACTGACATGTTCCTCTGCGGTTGATCTGGTTGATCTCATGCATGGATACCACCACCATTTATAGCCTGAGTGAACTGTGCCTTCACTGAAACAAACTGTTCAGTTCCAATTCCGACCATCTCGGGATGCTGATTCGGAAGCTTATTTTCTTCTGTATGCCTTCTTAGCATTGCTTCCCTGTTTCCTCTGCAGAAAACCATTCTGAACAAACATGTCTTAGATGAAGCAACATGGTAATCTTCAAATGCTATATCATTTCAATTTGACAATAAAAAAAATATTTTTGGATAATCATTTAATATATTTCTAACTCCTAAAGTTATCTAAACCAACCTTTGATACCAACTATAAGGCCCTAGCCTTAATCCTTACTTAATCTTGAGTTATTAAAAGATTACACCTGGAGGATCTTTTCGAGTTTAGAGTTTTAGAGAATGAGATCAAAAATTTTTCATTACATTCCACATATAAACCAAGTGGTTACATAAAGATAGTATTATTCATTCCCATCAAAGTAAACATATTTAAAATAAAACATGGATTCTTTCTTGACACTTCCTTGACACAATCATCATATCATGTACCTTTCCCTTGACTTGTGAAAAACATTTCAAAAAAACATGGGATTACCATAAAAAGCTCAGTAAGGGATATAAAAATATGGAAATGAAACATGGGTACATATATACATAAGAATGAGATCATACTTTACCCATAAAACATAAGCACTTTAACATACCTCATCAAATCATGAATAAATCATAGAAATCATAAGACATAAAGGTAACTTGAGGCATTCATAACATTCTTACGTAGGGAGTAACCCTCTTGGTTACGTTTGGAATACCCATCACAGTATATTCCCTAAATCTCTTTGGAGAAACCTTAACGTTTCACCCCTTCACGTTACCCAATGCATTGGAGAGCTATATCAGGCTCACCCGCCCTTAGTTTATCATGGAAACACATGTCTTCATAATAATGTCCAAGAACCTCAACATAATTGTATCACATAAAATATGCATAAAGGAAACATAACATTTCCACCTTTCAATCACAAGATATCAATACAACACATTGATATAAAAACATCAGGAAAACCATTTTCAATACCAAAATATAAGAAAAGTAAAACGTGGTATTTATTTTTCTTTTAAAAAAAAGGTATGGCTTGTAGAGGAAGCCGAAACTCAAATAATGGTCACGGCGGCGAAGAAGTCACTGTCGCCGCATACGTACGAAAAAAAATTCCATTTTGTCATTTATTAAAACGCTTCGTATAAAAAATATTCCTTTTTGATAAACATAAAAGTAAAAAGGTTTTATACACTGTATAAAAGAAAGATGTGTATAAAATAAAATATTCCTCAATGAATGGAGATTGAGACGAAGTCCCATACATCGGGTCCGACTTGACTCGGTCGTTCTTTAATCTCCTGAATAATAAACTTGAGTTAATTTCTAATTTTTTAAGAACCTTTTTCAAGTTAATTATTCCTTTTATATCACTTATTGCCATTTCATGAACACTATGTAATTATTTATGTTAATAACGGTCGTTTTAACGATCATTGGTACTTGAGTAAAAAATAAGCCCTTTATAATTACAAGTTCTTCATGTATCCATTATATCCAGATTGGTATTCATGATGTAGATATTATATATGTAATATATATCCATTACATGCATGCATTTATAATATTACATAATCATTTAGAGGTAAGAAATAAAATGCACCATTCATGGAGACGGTAAGCCGTACGTACGCATGAACGCTACTTCCATTTCTATTTCGTATTTTATAAAATGGAATCATAATGATATAAAGGTATATTATAATTACAGTATAATATCATATATAATATCATAGTTCCATCCTTTATACGTCCCACATATGGTATTTAACGAATCAAATCACTTTGAGGGGGCGGTAGTCCGCACTTCCTTAAATGAAGATATCGCGTTTACCCATAATGGAAACCATAAAGGTATACCCAAAATGAAAAATACAGAAGCTTAAGGAAAACATAAACATATTATATATCATATATAAATATAGTGACATCTTAATGGCCACCATTGAATGTGTTAATGTAATGTTGAACAATCATCATTTCGGGAGGCATAAATTCACCATCCACAGAAACAGTATGTTCTTTAACCATTAGATGTAGGTGTGTGTAAGTGTAGATTGAATCCTTCTTATAACAACATCCTAGTATATTTTAGATACTGGAGTTGTTACAAAATAAATAAATAAAAAGAGTTTATGGGGTTGGAGAAGCAAAATAAAACAAAAGGACTCAAGTGAAGACATTACCTTAAAATCGGGTAACTCCCTTTGGTTCGCGCTCAATGGCTTCCTTGGGAAGACTTCTGCCCAAAGTGAGGCTTCATGGAGTAATAGAGGTAAGTGTATAGACAAAATGAGCAGGGGTTGGCCGAGAAAAAGGCTTTGGGAGTGTGGGTATGGAGGTAGAGGTGGGGGCCTTTTATAAGAGGAGAGGAGGGGCACTCTTGGAAAGTAAAGAAATATTACTTTATTTGAAAATGAGTTTCGGATTTAAAAGGTCCCACATTGTTATAATTCGAGGATAAGGTGATAATGGTTCGAAATATACCCACCCAATATGTTTTGGACATGTGTAGGTCATATATTTTACATTATTTTCTCATTTTATTTAAATCCTTTATTAATGAGGTAATCACTGCATCATCATGATGTCATAAATAATTTAATTTCTTTAAAGTCTAAAAATTATAAAAAAAATACTATTATGTAGGAAATAGTTTTAGATTTACAAGGAATATTTATAGTCAAAAATAGGACTTGTATAATCCCATTTAAAAATTGTTTTCGTAAAATATATTATGTTTGTGTTATTTTTACCTTTACATTAAATAAAAAGTTATTTATATCATTTCCCAACAAAAGTGGCTACATGGGGTCCCCAAGTTGACCCATGGATTGTCTTGGTCGGCCATGACACATCCAATGAGGGTAGTACATGTGTCAAGCTCAACTCATACTATTAAAACATTATTTTTACCTTAAACTACACTAATTACCACTAATCGCGATTAAAAACTTAATAAGTTACTATTCACCAAAAATTTATTTTAATCCCAATGAACCACATTTTAATTCTTAATGACAACCATGTATGTCGGATTTTTGAAATTCAAAACACAAAGGTGGAAAAATTTCATTTAAATGGAAAATCAGTTTTTTATAAGTACCACTTAGTGGTTTCACTGTTCATCAAAAAATTGAAGTTTTTCAGAAAGATACCAAAACATCACCCTAAGCTATATTTGATATTCTGAATTCAAAAATTATGTCTATTTTACAAAATTAAAATCATATAAGTTACATTAATTAATTTAATAACTAATTCCCTTGTCATGACTAATAGCGTGTTTTTATGAAACAGTAAGTATCAAAAGATTTACACATGTTTAAGTCCAATTTCAAAGTGAAATTGATTCCAATGACAACCATTTGATTAAATGGTAAAACTATATTCTAATTTCACTTCAAAACCAATTCAGAAGATAATCTAATCATATAAATAAATTAGATTAAAAATCATTGTTGATGTAAAATGCAGTATTTTTCACTATTCATTAAAAAATGAACATTGTCAGAAAAATACTAAAAATTCACACAAAGTAAATTTTGATGTCCCAATCATAAAGAATGAGTTTATTTTGACAAAAATTGTTTATAAAATTGTCATAATATAGATTCAAAAATGGTTTTCCATCAAAAGGGAGTAAAACAATCTTTTAAAAATATTAGTTTATTCCATGCTTAAGATTGGATTTATTTTCATTTTAAGCCTCTAAAACACTATATAATTCATTAAGAGGCATAGATAAAAATATCTATTATTCATCACTTACTTGGGATGTTACACTCAATACCACTAACTGTTTTTTCTTAGTCAACCTACATAAATTCCTATCTCATAGGACAAAAAATACAATAGATGTAGAACTTATATCATCCTCATTTCCCACCCAATATTTATATATATAACAAAATAAATTGATATATACATTTATTCCATATTAAAATTAAAATCTATTATTCCATTAATATATTTGATAAAACTATTCATATCAACAAAAATTTATCTTTTTGGGGAACCATAATAGTTGGAGAAAAATGTAGCAATATATAAAATATATACCCTTGAGCTATCATGTATAAAAAACATCCAATAATCTTCCCATATTTTCATATATCAACTTCCATTCCATGAATATATTTTAAAATATTAGTTTCCACTAAATTGGGAGTAGAAAAGGACATTGATTCCTATATTCCAAACCACTATAGAAGAACATATTTATAAATTTATTGAGAATGAATGATGTTACCTTTCATATAATATATTTTTAAACCTATAAAATATATCATCTCACTTAGAATGGAATTTAAAATTAAATTGTTTATATTTGATGAAAATTATCCAAAAACACGTTTTCATGTCTAGAAAATATTTTATAATATATGGGGAAAATGACAATAAGAGATACATCTCCATAGTCATTGAAGTGGATATTGTTTTACACTCTTCATTTTATAAATTTAATCCTTTTTAGGAATGTATATAGCTTGGAATACCAATATATTAGAGTATTTTCATCAAATATAAACCATTTCTTAACAAATTAATATAAATCACTTCTTCATCAAGAAATAATCCAAAATGGGTTTCAATATGAATAACTTCTTCCAATTCATCATTATGGAAGGTAGAGTTCGAAGCCATTTAAAAAATATTCTATTTCTTTTGTGAAAAAATAGTTAAAAAATCACAATCTTTTATAGACGTTCCATTTGTGAAAAGGTATTATAAAAGAAAATTTTTCTACTTTATAATACCATGGATATAGAATTATTTATTTTTTTCTCATCGTTTATCCCTTTCCATTCTAATTTTTCAAGTATTCTGATTTATTTACTACAACATTCTTGATTTATATCTTGGAAACCATCAAACATGTGTTATCATTATACATATAATCTAATTATTCATTGCTAGAATCAATATAATATTAATGATCATAATATTCATTCAAATATCTTGGTTTAAATTGAGAAAAAAGTGTGGAATGTTTTGTTTTCCTCACTATTGTACTTTTTTAAATTGTTTCACTTGTTCATCAATGATTTTATATATATTTACATTCTTTCTCATTATTTTAATATAGTTATTTTTTATTCATCACATGAATTAGCAGAGCCATAATCTTCTATATTAATCAATTTTAATTTTATACTATTTTAAGAAACATGATCCCATTGTTTACCACAGACATATCCATCTCGATCGCATTTGTAAAATTATTTGTTAAATTTTGATTCTTTCATTGAATGTTAACGCATAATTACATTATAAAAATAATTCTTTCCCAATTTATTTATTATAAGAATATTATCCACATTCATTTGGATGCTAACCTGGGAAGATACCAACAACACATGTTTGTTCAAAATTAACTCAATTTACACCATTATCAGTTATAATAAGGGTGTTTCAAAACAATCCATGTCACATAAAAATGGATATTTTTTGTAATAAATCTAACATGGAGAAATATATGATTTTTTTAATAAAGAGAATGATTTAAAATGTTAGTTGATAGATGAATAGATTATCTAAAAATATAGAGATGTATAATTCACTAAAAAATTAGTTTAAACAATATAACCTAAAATTAAAAAATTTCATTCATCTCAACCATTTGGTTTTGGTGTATATGGTGCACATCATTCATAGATAATATCAGGATTCTCAAAATAATCAATAAATATTCTATTTATATTGTTAACTCAATTATCTATTCAAATATTAATAAAGAGACACCAAAATCATTTTATATACTCTTGAAAATATTAATAATTTATAGCACCCCTCACTAATATTATAGTAATGTAATACAAGTAATTAAATCAAATTCAATAATATATTTAACAAAATAATTATATTTAAATGTTTATTTCCTCTCATGGGATTTAAAATCTTATAATGGATTAGGTCTAATAGATAAGTAGATTAAAATATACATTCTTATGAAGATATTTCACAATATATAATTTTTATAATGTGGAAAACATCAATTTATTTTCTCCTTTCAACTTTAGAACACCATAAAAATTACATCTACTAGTAATATTAATCATATTATTACAGAATAAATAGCTGGTACATTGATGTCAAAAATGGTTTTCTTCATTCATGTATAAATAACAAGAATTTTAATCATTACCACCTTAAAAAAGATTTCCCCATGTAAAATTACTTCTTATCAAAACAAATATATCATTCAAGATACAAACCCTAAATCCACCCATTTAAAATTTCACTTCATTTACTTTACCACAATATTAAGACACATTGGGTAGATTAAGCATCATTCATTGAAAACATAGTTTTTTTTATTTTAGTTGATATTTTCCAATCATTGATAATCCACCACGTTTTATTTTTAGTGACCAATCATTCCCAAATGTCACTAATCCATCCTCAGAATTTATTAAATTCATTATATGTTTTGAATCCCATGCCACATGGGAAGAACATATTGTATCAATAATCCCTGAACATCCACTCTTTGTTGCTTTGAGTTAGACATTAATAATAAAAACAATTTTTTCTATTTATTCTTGTTATTATTATACTATATGGTATCATAACTCATAATCAATTGGTCTAATAGTATAGTGAGACAATATTAGAAAATTGGACCCATCTATTCAGACCTTCAATATAATTCTTCTAGGATTGAAAATTCATTCTCAGAATTTTATCTCTAAATTTCATTTTGCTTCTAAATTATTCTATTTTGAGAGGGATGAAACCCCTTAAAATTTGGTCTTTAAAATATCAATTTCTCATAAAAATATTTATAATTGGACAAAAACATTCGTTATAAATTCCAAATGATTATAAATTTCTAACAATATTCATAGAAGACATTATTTTCTTTTGAAACAATATAATTTTTAAAAGTTTATACCTTCCATTATTTCTTTTTTGAGTCACCCATCATGGTTACATTTTTCTATAATATAATTATTATTATCTCCCAAAAAAATATTCTTTAATGTGGGATATTTTCAATCAATATGTATTCTCTTGTTGAAGTATTTTATACTTCTAGTTAGAGTTCCTGTCATTTCTATATTTCTGATATTAAATCTATTTTTTCAAAAATAATTATTGTTAATTTATTATTCTTTGGAGTATTTATATGATCATTTTTAATATCATTTATACCTAATGTATCAAATCATTTTTGGTTAACACATTTCTCATCACTCTTTGAAATATTATTAACCACCTTTTATTTAGTTTATTCTTCAACTTCATGTATATAATAACTATATTTAAATATAAAATTTTTCAATTACATTCAAACCTATATAATATTTTAAGGAAATAATTCAATCTTATTTTACTCTGGTTTCACTCCTCAGATCTGGATTTTCAAGTCTCCTCATCCTTGTGAAATCAGTGAAAACCAATAATTTATTTCTATATTTTTGAGTTTCCATCTGCACAGATCGATTAATTTCTTCCATAATGATGAATTTATTTCTATAATATTATTTGTATCCTTATAAAACATTGAGATAATCAAGAGACACTCAATGAGTGTAGTTTTTATAATAAACTCTACTTAATTTAATCTCTATTTCCCACATTACTACTTACATCATGAGTAAAATATTATTTATTCACATAATAAAGTATAATATTTCAATATACATTTATATAACTATCAAATTCCACTTCTCCATCACTAATTTCATTAATTTCATACTTATATAAGAAATAAGAAATATTTAATTTTGAGTTATTCTTTCTGTAACACCTGAGATTTTATGAGAAGTATTTTTTTGCATAATGTTATATAAAGGATTATTTCACTACACACAATACTATATTGGCTTGCATTACACGCAATAAAAACATTACTCGATAGCTTACGTTGTACGCAATACCAAGTTTCACTAAACAACAATATGTTATTAAAATATTATAAAAACTAGCTATTTTAAATAGTAATACATGATTTTTGAAATTTTATAAACTTTATCATTCAAAATGGGCTTTATTTTTGGATTCGGAATATCAGTATTATCCCAGGGTGAATTTTTGGTATTTTTCTGAAAACATTCAATTTTTGATGAATAGTGAAAACACTAGGTTACTATTTAAAAACCAACTTTTTATTTAAAAAATTATTTATTTTATTTGAATTTATTTTATGTAAAAATTTATTCATAATACCTATATAAGTTCATAGTAATTCATTGGATTCATTTTATAATAATTTTAGATATATAAAAATTTTATTGAACATTTCACTGCCTTTTACCCACCTCATAGGAGAGTTTGAAATTTTGCATGAAACATAATTGTACCGCTTCTGTGAGTGTAATTTCGAAAATCAGAGAGACACGGTTAATATCAAGGAGTAAAATTTGGTTCAATAAGAAATTTTTTTTTGGTGAATAGAATCTTTTTACTTATATTTACCAGGGTTAAAAGTAAATAGTGTAATTAAGGGTAAAAATGGTTTTATTATTAACCTAACACATGTCCTAGTTCTATTTGATAAGTTTAATTAGACCAAAAACAACCTTAGGAATAAAATATGACCATTTATGTCCACTTGAATTATATTAGGCCATTTAATTTTATTTTATTTAAAAAAGAGTTAAAAGAGTTAAAATCAATGTTTAATAAATAAAAAATTTCTAATATAGGGTTATAAATAAGATAAATTCCACTATAAATATTAATTATAAAGATAAAAATATTTCTTACATAATGGTATTTTATTTTTAATTTTTATACATTAGATAAGTTAATTTATTTATGACACAATGTTGACACGGTAATTCCATTATTAATGAAATATTTACATAATTGATGTTATAAATACACAGATAAATGTAATTTGATACTTCATATAAATTAAAGTTATTTTTTAGGATAATATGACATGTTAGTATTGATTAAATTAACATATTTCAAAATAATCATGATGTTATTATTTTCAAAAAAATAAATTACCAAATAGTGTCAAAATTGACATAAAATAGTTTATAAAACAAATATTATATTATTAATTGTTATTATATTCTTAAAAATATAAGGATCGGCCAAATGGATTAGATAAGGTTATATATAGTAATAAATAACCACTTGGATTTTTTTGGCTTTTTATAGTAAGTTTATTAATCATATAGTGTTAGAAAACAAAAAGACAAGGTAAAAGAAAAATTATTTAACATAGAGTTAAATTTAAATGATAAGGGTAAAATAGTAACATAAACTTGTCTAAAACCTATTTGATGAGAGGATTTCGACCCATCCCCACTTTATCTTCTATATAAGTCACTTTGGATCCATTATAAACCGAATATGACATTATTATATCATAATATTTTATGTTTTTTCCTAAAGTGCCCCTCTCCTCCCTTATAAAAGGGAACCTCCTCCCTCTCCACCGCACACCACTATGAGCCTCCAATCTCGGCCAAACCCTGCCAAAGTTTCTTTTCTACTTCCATAGTAATATTATATAGGTCCTGAACTACTTCAAAGACAAATTTTAGTGCCCTAAGAGGAGGTTTCAAATAGGCGTGTCGAATAAGAGGAAATATTCGTTATTGATTCTTTGAAATTTATTTCTTCTTCTACTTCTTCTTCATTAGTTGTTTTAATATGAAGTAATAACATAAATATCACTCATATACTGATATGTTATTATAAATATTAAACAACCCTATTTCACCTTCTATCCATCCTACAGAAAATGAAATCACCGCACGTGCGTATGTACGGAATACCATCTCCCCGATGTGGTGTAATCTGTTTTCCATCACCACATTACTTGGATGGTATAATGGTGAAAAGAATAACTATATATGATTATTTTAAATTTATATTGATTCTGAAATATTATACATACAATCCAATACAATTCCACAATCATGGGGAAAATATCATCGCTCGTGCGTACGTATGGCCTACCGTCTCCACGATGTGATGTGACTCGTTCTACATGATATTAATTGATTAATGATTATATAAATGAATTTAATGAATAAATATGATATATATTATACTAATACAATTACGTAAATTAGGTATTTATAACAAAAAATGAATAATAAGAATTTATTAGACAAAACACGCATGAGAACAAAAAAAAGCAATAAACACCTGAATAACAAGTAGCAATGAAATATTACTAATAAGATTCTAGGAATATGACCATATATGA
Source organism: Viscum album (assembly GCA_963277665.1). Taxonomy (NCBI): domain Eukaryota; kingdom Viridiplantae; phylum Streptophyta; class Magnoliopsida; order Santalales; family Viscaceae; genus Viscum; species Viscum album. Next base: position 2,017,432,996 of record OY728157.1, read on the forward strand.
TATCATAACAATGAGTATGATTCTTGAATAAGTCAATGACATTATTTAAATCATTATACAGGATGTTTGGAGACGTAGAAGCAAATCAGTCCTAAGGTAAGGGAAAATCTCGCAATCTCAATTTTTTCAGAGATTTTTTATAATTTGGTAATTACTGGGGAATATTTATCATCCACATCCATGTTTCGTAAATATGTAATATTATTTTGGTACTCCTACAATTTTTTAAATCCAATTCTACCAATTGGTTAGTTTTTAGTAAAAGATATGAAAGGAATCTTTTGTCATTTTTAGAACGAGTTAGTTTTTGACTTTTCCAGACACAGTACAAGAAGAAGGTTTTTTTAACTTATACGGCATGAATGGATTCATAGAACATTATTTCCATGAAGTATCCTTTACAAGTTTTCAAGTTTATTTTTAATAAAATTCTTTCAGTTTATAATTTCATGACATGTTGAGAAAGGAAAAATGATTTTGAAGTATAAAGGATATTTTCCTCGAGAATGGAGTTCAAGTATTTTATCAAACTTATTTTCCATATAAGATAATATAGGGTTCTGTTTCTATCCCAATTTTTATATTTATTTGATTATGTTATGATGGAATTATTTTTATGATGTCCTTTTATCTTATATGGATTATATTATGATGGAATGATGTTTGAGAATCCCATTTCCATTACATGGGTTATGCTGTGATTTATGATTTTGTGGCACACATAAGAATAGTTTCATTTTGAGATGAGTGGGACCTATATCTTCTTCCAATGCATTGGGTAAAGATTTATATCTCATGAGATAAACATGGATGGAATTTCAGGTTAATCCGGTTTAGTGATACAGGACTGAAACGAGGAGTGAACTCGGTTTAGAAATGGACTTTGTCTGCTTGGATAGACTTTGAAATGAGTATTGACTACTAAGAAATGATTTTATATGATTATGTGTGTACGCCACAAAGTTTCATGTTATGATTATTGATTTTAAATTTCACTACTATGATTTATCCCATGTAATGAAATTATGATCTCATTTGCAGGTTAATATTTCCAAAATGTTATGTTCTTATGAATATGATATTTATTTTGTTTACCCTTACTGAACATTTGAGCTCAAACTTTTGTATGTTTTCTTTTCCCCAGGTTAGGAAGAAGGGTATTATGTAGGATATTCCAAAAAGCGATACTAGATATGATGAAATAAATGGGGGAAAATGTAGATGTTTTATGAACCAGTTGTTTGTGTTTCCCAGTTTCTAAAGACACTATACCTATAAGGTCCTATTTTGGTTTTGTTATATGTTGTAATAAGTATGCTTCAATTATGAAGTAATAACCATATATGTAAAGTATGGGTCGTTATAGTTGGTATCAGAGGAAAGGTATAGTTAAACTTTGGAAACTAGGATGTGAAAGCATTAGTAAGAACCCTAAGGAAATGTGTAAGCATAGAACACAATATTAGTGTTTTAGAAATGGCCATGAATAACCTATGATAAGACCTTGAGTGTGAAATTTTATTCTTGGTTATGTGGGTTTCCTATTATGATTAGTATTTTTCACACTATGATTATTGGATTTAGTCAACGGCTGGAACCCGAAGAAACCGTGTTAATGCTGAATGCGACATGAATGTAATGATTGTCACCCTGAGTAACCCAAAATTATGGTAGCTAGAATGAAAAATATTGTAGCCATGATCACACAACTTTCTCAAGCTATGAATCATGGAGTACTTCTAAACGAGCAAAAAAAGGAGAAACATTCTATTGAATCCTTCATGAGGCAGTGTCCACCCTCATTCAGCGGGTCTACTGATCCATTAGTGGCTAAACAATGGATCAGTACCACAGAAAATATATTTTCCATTCTTCAATGTTCTGAACATGATAAAGTCATCTTAGCAGTATATCTCTTGGAAGGTGAAGCTGAACAATGGTGTAATCTTATGAAGAATATGAGGCAAATAGATGAAATAGAGTCTAATTAATGGGACAAGTTCAAGAACATATTTTTCGATAAGTACTTTTCCCGTATTCTTTGAACCAAGATAGAGAAGGAGTTTCTTGAATTAGTGAAAAAGGATGATGAATTTTTTGGTACCTATGAAGAAAATTTTACAAGACTTACAAGGTACGCTTCTGGGATTATTTTCCAACCTGAGAGTAAGATCGATCGATTATTTAGTGGATTAAAACAATGTCTTCAAAGGTTGTTAGCCTTAAGGGACTTCAATAGCTATGAGAAAATAGTTCGATGTGCTCTCAAGGTTGAGATGGAGACTGGATTAACCCATCGTTCATATGCATTTGATAAGAAGAGGAAAATTGAATTCAAAGGGAAATCTATAGATTACACTGAAAATAAGATGATTTTTCCCTTATGCTCAATTTGTGGAATGAATCATGGAGGGAGTTGTCTTAAAGGGACATGTAAATGTTTTAAATGTGGAAAATAATGTCATCAGGCACATGAATGCCGCAATGATGGGAAGAAGATGTCTAATTATGTGAACAAAGAAAAGTCTATACAGAGTGCATCTCCTACACTTCAATGTTACAAGTGCAAGGAAATGGGTCATTATTCTAATAAATGACCTAATCCAAGGGTTGTTGATGATGATTGAAAACAACAAACTCTTAAGGATAAAGATGAAGGAATGTCACATTCAATTTCTATCAGCGAGGTGGAGTACGATATTGAAGTGGTGAAAGGTACACTTACCATCCACTATAAAGTAGAAAATGTTTTATTTGATGTTGGATCCACCCACTCTTTTATTTATAAAAAAATATCAAAGGGTATTGCCGTATTAACTCAATAATAAGATGTTGATTTATTTTTGACAACCCCTAATGGCACAACGGTCACATCAAAAGTTTACAATTCTTCTCCGATTGAAGTTTTTGGGAATGTGCTACCTGAAAATCTTGTGATCCTTCCAATAGTGGTCTTTGATGTTATTATTGGCATGGATTTTCTTTCTTTATAGGGAGCTCATATCGATTTCCAAATAAGGTAAGTCACATTTCATATTCTTGATCAATCTATGGTCATCTATCAATGCTAGAATGAATATAACCTTCCAGTAGAAATTTCGTCTATCGTATGGGTCTTGATTCCAATAAATGTAGGATATATATATCAAATGGTTGGGGAGAAACACAATATTAAGAATATGCCATTTTTACAGGAGTTTGATGATGACTTTCCAGAGGAATTTCCTTGTCTTCCACTATATAATGAAGTTGAGTTTTTAATAGAACTTGTACCGGGTGCTGTACCTATTTCAAATACACCTTATAGAATGGCCCCAATTGAGTTGTAGGAATTGAAGAAGAAACTCCAAGAGAATCTTGATTCATAATCCCTAGTGCATCACCTTGGGGAGAACATGTTCTATTTGTTAATAAAAGAGATGGATCAATGAGAATATGCATTGATTATCGAGAACTTAACAAGATCACTATAAAAAACAAATATTCTCTCCCACACATTGATGACTTATTTGACTAACTATGTGGAGATCAATACTTTTCAAAGATTGATCTTCATTCAGGGTATCATCAATTAAGGGTTAAAATGGATGATATACCAAAGGCAGATATCCGTACAAGGTATGGTCACTATGAATTTATAGTGATGCCATTTGGTCTTAATCATTCTCCTGATATCTTCATGGATCTAAAGAATAGAGTATTTTGAGGCTATCATGATCGGTTTGTGGTAGTCTTTATAGATGATATTCTTGTCTATTCAAAGAGAAAGGAATAACATGAAGATCGTTTGAGAATTGTATTGAAGACCCTGAGAAAGGATAAGCTTTATGGCAAATTTACCAAGTGTGAATTTTGGCTTCAAAAAGTTACATTTCTTTATCACATAATTTCAAAAGATGGGATATTTGGGGTCCATAAAAACAAGGGTTATCGAAAGATGGTCAACACCAACAACAGTAAATAAGATCTGAAGTTTTCTTGGTTTGGATAGATATTATTGACATTTTGTGAATGATTTTTCATGACTATCTAATCCACTCACCAGGTTGACTCGAAAAGGAGTTAAGTTTATCTGGACAGAGAAGTGTGAAGATAATTTCAAAGAGTTAAAAATAAGGTTATCCAGTTCACCTGTGCTCACACTTCCTTGTAGTGGAGAATGGTTTTTGATCGACAGTGATGCATCCAAAAAGGGGCTAGTTTGTGTTCTCATTCAAAAAGATATGGTGATAGCTTATGCCTCACAATAGTTGAAATTACATGAGAAAAATTACCCAACTCATGATTTGGAGTTATCTGTAGTAATATATGCATTAAAGATTTGGAGGCATTATCTTTATGGTGAAAGGTGTGATATTTATAATGATCATAATAGTTTAAAGTATATTTTCACACAAAAGGAGCTGAATATGCGCCAAAGAAGATGGTTGGAGATGATTAAGGATTAAGACTGCTCAATTCATTACCACCTTGGGAAAGAAAACAAGGTGGCAGATGCAATAAGTCGACAAGACAATGCTAGCTTATCCATGATGAGGATAAAAAAAGATCCAATATTTATAGATTTACAAAGGATGGATCTTTGAATTATAATGGAAAGAGAAAAATCTTATCTTTCTCAAATGAATGTTCAACCATCTATACATGCGAAGATTAAGGAGGCACTGAAATAAGATGTAGAGTTACAAAATAAGGTTAGAAATGTTCATGAATTCAACCTTGATTGTGATGGGATAATAAGGTTCCGGAATCAGGTTTGTGTTCCTCCCATCCTTGAATTAAAGATGGAGCTGCTGGATAAGGCTCATAGTTATTCATTCTCTATTCATCATGGAAGCACAAAGATGTATTGGGACCATAAAGTGTAATTCTAGTAGGATGGCAAGAAAGGAGATATTGCCGAATATATCTCTTGATGCTTGGTTTGTCACCAAGTTAAAGTTGTCAGATAGAAGACTAAGGGGATGTTACAACCATTACCCATACCAGAATGGAAATAGGAAAACATCACAATGGACTTTGTCACCGGACTTCCAAAAGCATCTAAAGTCAATAATGCTATCTGGGTTATAGTTGATCATCTTATGATGTCGGCACACTTCATTGCTATTAGAGAAGATTTCTCTCTAGATCAGTTTGCTTGGATATATGTAAAGGAAGTGGTAAGATTGCATGGAGTACCACTTTCCATTATATCTAATCGGGATCTGAGGTTTACCTAGAGGTTTTGGCAAAGTATTCAGCATACATTAGATACAGAGTTGAGTTTCAGCACTGCTTATCATTCTCCGACAGACGGTCAGTCTGAGAGAACAATTGAATCTCTAGAAGATATGTTAAGAGCTTGCTCTGTGGATTTAAATGGTGGTTGGGATAAACACCTACCTTTGGGGGAATTTTCTTATAACAATATCTTCCACTCTAGTATTTAGATGGATCCTTATGAATCTCTCTAGGGAAATAAATTCCAAACTCCAGCTTGTTGGGATGATGTTGGGGAAAGAAAACTGTTAGGACCAGATCTTGTTGATGAGATGGCATAAAAGGTCCGATCTATTCAACAACACATAAGAGCATCTCAGACTCGAAAAAAAAGTTATACCGACAACTGAAGACAAGACCTGGAGTTTGGAGTGGGTGATAAAGTGTTCTTACAAATATCTCCTCGGAAGAGAGTAATGAGATTTGGAAAGAAGGGAAAGCTGAGCCCTAGGTATATCGGTCCTTTCGAAATACTAGATCATGTTGGGAAGGTATCTTACCGATTGGAACTTCCAATGAATCTCTCTCAAGTTCATGATGTGTTCCATGTATCTCTCCTAAGAATGTACATACTCGATCCTTCACATGTACTCAGCTCAGAAGTTGTACCGCTGGAGAAAGATCTTTCTTATAAAGAAAAGCTGATAGAGATTCTGGATCGTAGCGAAAAAGTACTACGGAACTAGACCACTCACTTGGTGGAAGTTTTATTAAGGAACCAACAATTAGAAGAAGCTACATGGGAACTTGAGGATATGATAAGGGAGAGTTATCCTCATCTGTTTCTTAGAAAGTGACGAATTTCGAGGGAGAAATTCATTTTAAGGGGGGTAGAATGTAACAACCTAGATTTTATGAGAAATATTTTGTTTTTTTATAATGTTATATAAAGGAATCTTTCACTACACACAATAATTTCTTGGCTTGTGTTACACGCAAGAGAAACCTTCCTCAATAGCTTGCATTGTACACAATACCAAGATTCACTAAACATCGATATGTTATTAAAATATTATACAAACTAGCCATTATGAATAGTAATATCCAATTTTTGAAATTTTATAAACTTTATCTTTCAAAATGGACTACATTTTTGGATTCATAATATCAAAATTATCTTAGGGTGAATTTTTGGTATTTTTCTGAAAACATTCAATTTTTGATGAATTATGAAAACATTGGGTTTCTATTTAAAAACCATCTTTTTATTTAAATAATTATTTATTTTCTTTAAATTTTTTAGGTAAAAATTGATACTTAATACATATATAAGTTAAAATTAATTCATTGGAGTCATTTAATAATAATTTTAGATTTATAAAAATTTTATTTAACTTTTCACTGTCTTTTACCCACCTCCTAGGAGAGTTTGAAAATTTACATAAAACATAATTTTAGCGCTTCTGTGAGTGTAATTTAGAAACTCCGAGAGACACGGTTAATATGAAGGAGTAAAATATGGTTCAATAAGATAGAAATAATTTTTTGTGAATAGTAGCTTTTTAATTTTTATTTTCCATGGTTAAAAGTAAATAGGGTAATTAAGGGTAAAATGGTATTATTATTACCCTAAAACATGTCCTAATTCTATTGGATAAGTTTAATTCGACCAAAAACAACCTTAGGAATAAAATATTACCATTTAGGACTACTTGGATTAGATTAGGATGTTTAATATTATTTTATTTAAAGAGGAGTTAAAATAGTTAAAATCAAAGTTTAATAACTAAAACAATTTTAATATAAAGTAATATATAAGATAAATTCGTCTATAAATATTAATTAGAAAGCTAAAAATATTTCCTACATAATGGTAATTTATTTGTAATTTTTAGACATTAGATATGTTAATTTATATATGACACAATGATGATGCAGTAATTACCTTATTAATGAAATATTAACATAATTGATGTTATAAATACCCAAATAAATGTAATTCGAGACTTTTTATAAATTCCTCTAATTTTTAGGATAATATGACTTGTTAGTATTTATTAGATAAACTTTTTCTAACTAATCATGATATTATGATTTTCACTAAAATAAATTACAAAATAGTGTCAAAATTGTCAAAAAAGAGTTTTTTAAACAAATATTATATTATTAATTGTTATTATATTCATAAAAATATAAGGTTCGGCCAAATGACTTAGATGAGATTATATATATTAAAAATAAACCTCTTGGGGTTCGTTTTTCTTGTTATAGTATGTTTATTAACCATATAGTCTAAGGAAACAAAAAGACACGGTAAAAGTTAAATTATTTAACATAGAGTTAAATTTAAATGATATTGTTAAAATAGTAACCTAAACTTGTCTAAACCCTATTTTTTGATAGGATTTCGACTCATCCCAACTTTATCTTCGATATAAGTTACTTTGGAGCCATTATAAACTGAATATGACTTTATTATAAAATAATATTTTATGTTTTTTCTAAAGTGCCCCTCTCTTCCCTTATAAAAGGGAAACTCCTTCCTCTACTCCTCACACAACATTGAGCCTTCAAGCTCAGACAAACCCTGACAATTTCTATTATCCACTTCCCTATTAATATTCTAGAGGTCATGGTCCTCTTCAAAGACCAATTTTAGTGCCCTAAGAGGAGGTATCAAAGAGGCGTGTCGAAGAAGAGGTAATATCTCTTACCGATTCATTGAAATTTATTTCTTCTTATACATCCTCTTCATTATTTTTTTCATTATGAAGTAATAACATAAATATCACTCATATAATTATATGTTATTATAAATATGAAACAACCCTATTTCACCTTCTATCTATCCTATGGAAAATGAAATCACTGCGCGTGCGTATGTACAGAATACCGTCTCCACGCTGTGGTGTAATCTATTTTCCATCACCACGTCACTTAGATGGGTATAATGGTGTAAAAAATAATTATATATGATTATTTTAAAGTTATATTGATTCAAAAAAAGTATACATACACTCCAATACAATTCCACGATCATGGGAACGATATAATTGCTCGTGCATATGTATGGCCTACCGTCTCCACGATGTGATGCGACTCGTTCTCCATGATCTTCATTGAATAATGATTATATAAATGAATTGAATGAATAAATATGATATATATTATACTAATACCCTTCTTTAAATGAGATATCTATAACCTAAAAACATGAATAAGAATTTATTTGACAAAACACGTATAAGAATAAAAAAAGCATTAAACACTCGAATAACAAGTAGCAATAAAATATTACTAATAAGAAGATAAGAATATGACCATATATGATATCATAAAAATGAGTATGATTCTGGAATAATTCAATGACATTATTTAAATCATTATACAGGAGGTACTTACACGTACGAAGCAAATCGGACCAAAGTTAAGGTAAAATCTCACAATCTAAATCTTTATCCAAGATTTTTTATATGTAGGTAATTATTGGGGAATATTTTTCATCCACATACATGTTTCATCAATATTTAATATTATTTATATCCTCCTACAGTTCTTTAAATCCAATTTTACCCATTGGTGAGTTTTCACTAAATCATATGAATGGAATCTTTTTTCATTTTTAGAACAAGCTGCTTTTTGACTTTTCCAGCCAAAGTACGAGAAGACAGTTTTTTTAACTTATACGGAATGATTTGATATATAGAACATTATTTCCATGAAGCATACTTTACATGTTCTGAATTTTATTTTTAATCAACTTCTTCTAGTTTATAATTGTATGACATTTTTAGAAAGGAAAAGTTCTTTTGAATTAGAAAGGGTATTTTCATCAAGAATGAAGTTCAAGTATTTTATCAAAATTATTTTCCATCTAAGATAATATAATGTTCTATTTCTATCCGTATTTTTACTTTGATTTGATTATGTTATGATGGAATTATTTTTATGATGTACATTTATCTTATATGGATTATGTTATGATGGCATGATGTTTAAGAATCCCATTTTCATTACATAGGTTATGCTATTATTTATGATTTTGTGGTACACATAAGAATGGTTTCATTATAAGATGGGTGGGACCTAAATCTACATCCAATTCATTTGGTAAAGATTTATATCTCATGAGATAGACATGGCTAGAACAGCAGGTCAATCTGGTTTAGTGATACAGAACTGAAATGAGGAGTGAACTCGGTTCAGAAATGGACTTTTTCCTCTAGGATAGTCATGGCAATGAGTCTTGACTACTAATAAATGATTCTCTATGATTATATGTGTATGACACAAAGTTTCATGTTATGATTATTGATATTAAATTTCACCACTATGATTTATTCCATGTTATGAAATTACGATCTCTTTTTCAGATCAATATTTTCAAAAGGTTATGTTCTTATGAATATGATATTTCTTTTGTTTACCCTTACTGAGCATTTGATCTCACCCTTTTGTATGTTTTCTTTTCCCCATGTCAGGAATAGGGGTATTAAGTAGGATATTCCAAAAAGGGATTCTAGATATGATGAAATAAATGGGTGACAATGTAGATGTTTTATGAACCAGTTGTTTGGGTTTCCTAGTTTCTAAAGACACTATACCTATATGGTCCTATTGTGGTTTTGTTTTATGTTGTAATAAGTATGTTTCAAATATGATGTAATAACAATATATGTAAAGTATGGGTCGTTATACATTCCCTTAACTTTTTATTAAATACATGAATTTTTTCCATTGATGATTTCTTTTTAAATAATGTCATTGTTCTTTACTATCCCTTATCACAGAATTGTTATTAGTTTTACTCTAGATTATTTGAATTGAAATTTCTATTTTCACAGCACTTAAAACATTTTAGGGGAATATTACCCTTTAATTTTTTATTTTCTTATTTTCCATTTCTAATGATTTGAGACATTTATTTTTAATATTTGAAATCAATATATGAATCTAAATTTTAACATCCAACTTTATTTTAATCTATTTTCACATTATATTTATCCATGTTTAGTGATTTAAAAGTAATAATTTTTTCCTTTCTATTTCATTAAAAAAACATACCTTCCATATCACATAGATAATAAATATGGCATGAAATTCATCCAAAGGTAGATTTCTTGGATCCTAATAATCAAAATTTAAGACTTTATCATCAAAAATATTTGATAAAATGTCATGTATCTCCTCTATAATAATTGAATCATCCATCTTTTCACCATAAATACTAACTTTACTCACTATCTCATTCATGCTTGTGAAGAAGTCATATAAACTATCATAATCCTATATACATATGTCATCATAATTTTACATCCAAATCTATTATTTAGATTTATTCATCTCGAATCATCATTTATAAAAGTTATTCCATTTATCCCAAATGGATTCTACAATCTCGATGTCTTTATCATTCATATTTTATTTTTCACATAGAGATGATAATAGGGAATTCAAAGAGTGACCATAATTTTTTATATTATTTCTATCCATTACTATCATGTCATAATTTTGATTATGAGGTAGAGTCCTATCAATTTCAGCCTCTAGAATATCAAATAATATTTATAATAGATTATTTAATATATTGTCATTATATATGTTTTAGTTTTTCACATAAAAAGTTGGAATACCATAACTATTTTAAATAATTATGGTTATCTATTATATAATATTGAAATCATGGGAATACACTATATCTTGATGGATTTCCAAAATTCAAGCTTAAAATATAATATCACAAATGTGAGGAATTATTTGTAGATATAACTTCCATAGGAATTGATAGAATAAGTATAAATTTTTAAGGAGGGGGTGAATGAATTATTTTAATTCATTCAATGATTTCATATTAAAAAAACATGGACAACCAATTAAAGTGATTTTATATCTCTTCTAAAAAGACACACATGAAGGGAATAACATATTTACATGGTTCGCCTCTCAAAATGATAAGGTTAAACCATCGAAGATTCTATATTTTACTAATATCATACAAATGACTTGTTTTAACATGTTCATTACACAAAAATGGGAATATCTTTATTCTAATTTGATGTATATATAGTTTGAAAGTGATGAGATTTTTCAAAACTTTATACAATTATAAATAATTTTCTTTCAATAAGAAGGAATCCTTCAACTGATTTGTACTCACGTAGCATTTTTATTGTGATTAACATTCTTTTACTTATTTAACATATATGATCAAATGTTATTTATATTCTATATATGATAACTGAAAAACCACTTTTCACTCCTTACCCTCTTGAGAATAAATTATTATTAATTATATATAGAGAAATTTTCTTCTTCTATTCATCCTGCATGCACATGATTTCACACAAAATCCCCACAATTATACTCTTTTCTATAAATAATAACATTTATCGATATTTCAGAATTTCAATGAAATATTATTCTTATAATATAAATTATTAAAAATATTTAATGATAAAATATATTTTTTCATTGAATTAGCCATAAATATAATTTGAATTATTAATTTAAAATGACTAATCACTCATTTAAGTTACTCTATTTTTTCGTACTCTTATCCTTCCTTCCACTTCTTTCATCATTTTTCAAACTACTTTCTAGGTCACTAGGGCATAACATCACTAACTACAATATTACCATGTGGTTAAATAGTTTCTAATCCTCTTTTATACACATGATCTATCTTATTGATAATTAATTCATTGTACTCCCTTTTTATAAATCTAAAATTTCACTTTATAACTTTTAAATTACAAATGAATTATATTGGCATCATCCTAATAACATATTTTTCTTAGAATAAATATTATAAAAATTTATATTTTTTATCTAAGAGGAATAAAAATTTTAAAAATGTGATTATTGATATGGAACTCTATAACACTAATATAAAATATAAAATGAATCTTACAGTGTTTCTTTAGCTATGGAATGGCCCATACTATGTTAAAAAATGACATAAATATAGATCATAAATAACATATACATAGCAGTAAATTTAATCATATGAAGTCATAGTTCTCATTGATGAATCTATTCACATACAACATTTATCATTATATGATTTTTACTAACTCATATATAGATCCCATATCTTGTAAATGGCACATACATAGGACATAAATGACTTTATAGAGATATTGCCTTTTATGAAATTTTTATGTCTATTGAGATTGACATATACACATTATAAAAAATTACACATTCAATGAAACCATTTCTTATAAAATTTCTCTTACAGAATCATGCAATTATCAAATTTCCAATAGGTGACTCATTTATAGTATCAATGAATCACATGTAAACATCATGAATTAACCATATAAGGCTTCTTTTTAAAAAAAATATCAGGTGGTCATTCACCCAATGATTGGTTGTGAGAGGGTTTTGAATGTGCAGTATTACTCATGAAACAGGGTTTAACCATGTGTGTCATTAATGGAATATCCCAATGGTTCTCACATTGATAAATGAGTATGGACTTGATTTCCAATTGCATGTCGTTCTTTCTGTGTTTGAGACCTAATGACTGTTAGGAACTCACATTGTTCAAGATTATGGTAGGTAGGGCCCATGATACCCTTTTGGGGGAAAGTTGTTTCCAATTATGGGACTCTATTATAGATTTATATTATATTCAAAAATATCTTCCTAATCCCAATATGGAACTGTTTACTATAAGAAAATGACTGTAAGATAATTATATTATACATTTGAATTTGAATCATTAGTGAGTTTATCTGTATGTATCTGAGGTTCTTCATTAATTTCCCACAATGGGTATATACTTGTATATTTTATTGGTATCCCTAGGAACATAAGAATATTCATCCACGCATGGAGGTGATTAATATGGCGCTGATGGGATTGAGTCGTTATGATGCATCCTATATATGATTTTTATGGAAATAATCAAAACCCATATAGTTCAATAAATTCATGCAGTTTAACATCATAAAGAGATGGAAAATATGAGGGAACATAGAATCTATATACCTGAGCTCAAGTCCCAAGGATACATCATATGTATCCTGGTTATATAAGGAATAAGAGTCACCAAAGTTCAATCACACCCTTGGGACTGTCAATATGGTAAATACCCTTATATTGGGTAGAAATATCATGTCACTCATCCAGGATTACACACATATCATTCATGGGTTAGTGGAGAATCATGATGTGAATAATATGGCCATTGAAAGTTTTTAATCACATGTGATCCAAGCTTAGTGTGAGAAACAATGTATAAAATGTAATTATACTCACTACAGACAGATGCATAGTCTATGTATTGGGTCCAACCATTGGATATTTAATATATATATTGGGACTTAAGAAGTCATCTTAAATTTCTTTGTAATAGTACGAATTAATGTTCTCATAGCTTATTTGACTCCTTAGTCCTCTAATGGATAATGTATAATGATCGGTCTATAAGAATTATTGGTTCCTGATATTCATAACATCAAAGACATTGGGGGACATACTGTAAAGTAGATTAATATTTTATTTCATTCCAGGGAAGACATCATATGTAACATCATTATTAAAGGAATTCATGTTATCATAGTTCAATTAGCACCTAATTCAGCTGATGGATGAGGTAATATGATTAGCCAATAAGAATGGTCGTGCCATGATGGTTTAAATTTAGTAGACACGGGGGCCTTATATTGAAGTGTATGCTTATTTTCTTTCAATCCTTATTAAGGCATCCTGCATATCGTGATTATTTCCAGAAAACAAAGATATCATAATTTGGTAGACTCCACAATATACTAATAGCTGAGGTAGAATGATCATCCCATGGGAATGATTCAATTCTGATGGTCTAAATGTCAGATATATGGGGGGATATATAGCAAAATGGATTCTCATTTGAATTTGGTCCTTAGGAAGGCGTTCTACAAAACCTGGTTATTACTAAATTCATATATCTCATAGTTCGATTGATCATGGATTACACACTGAAATTTCCATCATATGTGATTCATATAATATTATTCCACTTATTAGGGATTAAACATTGTAGTTTACTTAATACAGAAGTTGGACATGATTATCATGTCCTAGGGATCCTACCTGTCCTAGTATGGTTTCTTGTCTGGCCTTCTTGATTGTCAACCTAATATGACAGAGGCAGTTTGGACATGTCTGGTTATATTATGTACATATCCATGGAAAATTGTGGGATCCATTTGAATTTTCTGATGGAAATTTTATAATATGAATGAAATGTCTAAAGGAAATGACATGATAGAGGTTTTTGTGTCCGAAGTACATCACAAGACCAAACTTTCATCTCCCAGAGGTTATCCTAGGATCTGGGCTGATAGGCTTGGAGGGTGTCACATGAGCGGGATGACATGTCTTGATGATATCAAAGTAAATGGATATCATTCTTTTAGGGGGTCTCATGACTTAGATGACATGCTTAGAGGGTGATTCATGAGCTGGTTGACAGAATGGGAGGGTACAGTGGGATCCAATTTTCTTATATAAAGAACATTGTGAGACCTAGATGATATGAACTTTAGTCACCAAATGATTTAGGAGACATGTCTAGAGGAAATTTCATAACCTAGGTGGTCATCCCAGAGGTCTTAGTGAGAATGTAGTGGATTGTCTGATGGAGGGAGAGAGGTTCCCTTTGAGTTGATTTGGCATGGTCTAGTGGAGTCACATGATCCAAATATCATGCCAAGGGGGAATCACATGATTAAAGAGACACATCCCATTATTTTCAAATTACCCACATGAATCATGAAAATGATGTGAGGATCAATGTACATGTTCATAAATTGAGTCACCTATCATTAATACTTTTATTCTATCTTATATTAGAAATGTGACTTATATATGTTTAGTGTTTTATATTTTGAGGTCTCAAAATATTTAATATATATGTGGGTTTTTCTTCACATTATACTCAATAATTCATTTCTGTGACTGAAATTGATCACATGAAATGAATATTCATTCCTCCTAGTCCCCTTAGGTTGTGCCCATGATCTGTACCTATTGGACGACCTTGTGATCACAATATTGGGCACCCTAAAAAGTATTCTGTGATTCATGGGTGTGTTGGAGTGTGGATTAAAAGAGCCATTTTTCTCATTGGGGTTGTGGATTTATAGGCCTCTCTTTCCAAAATATATGCATCTTTGTGCAACATGTATTATGAACATCCGAGCTGGAGTCGATGGAGGGATTTGATGTTATGTGTTTTTTATCAAGCTGTGGGTTATTCATTGGTGGGAGGTTATGATTTCAGCACCTAAAAGACCATCCCGTCAGCACCCCGTTTATTGAATTTTCGAAAAATATTGGGATATTTACTAATAATGAGGACATTTTGAGGGGATCATATAGTTTTTGGTAGATATTTTTGGGGACCACCATGATATCTGTATTCCTATTGAAATGATGTATTGTTATCTTTGATGAAATTATTTTTGAACTTCGCTAATACAAATATGGATTGCTAGGGGGCCTTTGAAATATCATGTAGACATTTAAAGATGGATTCTAAAGGATTATGAATATATATCCAAGGGGTCTATACAGGTTCAATTTTGATCATCCTAGGTGAACCACCCTTTCATGTTATATCAATATATCTTCTCCTCACAAGAATTTTTCATTATATCAATTTTATTTCCTTAATTTTATTTCAAAAAGGATGGGGGTCCCATAACATTGTATGTGTGTTATCGAAGACAATAACTCTCCCCATTGATGATTCTTCATGTGACCAAAAGAGGTTCCTATAGTGATGTGTGATCATTTATCATGGAAATCCCTTCTCTTTTTCTTAAGAGTCAGAGGGGGTGGGGAGGGTAAGAGCTCTTGAATGTTTCTGAGGCCCTTCAAATGATGTGGGTGACATTCCATAAGGCTCTTGTTCAATAAGGTTGCATGTCTCTTGGATAGTATTGGTGTCTTGATAACTCCATAGACCCAAAACATGAAGATTTATGACCAAAATAGGCTCCCATATTTTGGATATTTTCCTCCTTAATTTACAAGGATTTTTGGATGGTTGTTAAGAGAATTCCATGTGATAATTCTCCTGATATATAGGAACTCATTTGGTAGCATCCATGTGATCACTGAGATTCTTAGGTGTCCTTGCAAAAATAAGGAGTCTTGTCAAAGGGGCTTCATGAGATCTAATATAGGTCACATGCTATGAATGGACTTTTGAATTTCTCTCAATTACGAGTTCCTTGGAGGATTATATGGTTCACAAGGCCTTTTAAACCACCTTATTCCTTTTCTAAAAAGATTAAATAATTCCCATGTCCAATTATTTATTCCGTTTTGAATATTTCAGTTCTCATTTCGATGGTGTCAAAAACTACCCCCTCAGGAGAAACATTTGAGGGGACAAGGTATCATTTTAGAGGAATTTAAATGCCCACATGAGACTTTCAAGGTGACTCCAATCAGTTTCATGGGTGATTCTTGGTATTATAAGTGATGTTTGGTATTCCATGGAGGACCTATAAATAGAGGGATACAGAGAAGTTCATTCACTAGATACCCGACATTTATAGCTCTTGTGATCTACCTCAGCTGCATAACCTCTTCACAAGGCCTCTCACAATAACTGTTGCTGAGAATTGATTCATGAGAATCATTTATCATGATTTTCTATCCCAAAACTTATTCAACCCAACCTTGAATTTTCTTTATTATTTTTTTAAATCATGGACATGTTTATTTATGATCACCATGAAACTTTGAATGTTTTTCAAGATCTAATGGCCTGACCACAGGAACACTTTTACTATTATGCATATCATGTTACCTTATTGAGATCACATGTTACGGATACCATGACTGGTCATGTATGAGTAAGGTTATGTGGGTTTATGCAGTCCATTGAAGCATTTTAGGCAAGGTGACATGTGAGTACTTTATACAATCATGATTTCCTTTGTGATTATTGTGTTGTGGATAAAGATGGTAGAGTTATTCTTTTATCTTGATGATCTTCTCACTTATGTGACATATTATTATTTCATTCATATAGATGAATTACATATATCATAAAAATTATCAAAAACATTCATTGAAAGAGGCTGGAGTAGTGATGGCACATCGACATTATATTATAGTAACTATGGATCCTACATTCAACATTGTTTTTGGGTCATTTCAGTTGTGTTTGGTATACATGAAAGAAGTGAGTGTTAGGTAATATCCTATTTCAGACTCTATACCTTTATATGGGTTTTTAATTACCAATGAAACTCTGATTCTTTCGTCATAGTCTCTAATCATACCATGTTCTTGGTTTTTGATGGCACAAAACAACATTCGGGAAAACATCGCACTAGAAGAAAAATTCATTGCTAAGGGGGAACACGCTGATAGGCATAGAAATTTTTTATTCCAATTAAATTATATGAGAATAAATGGGAACCTGATTCAGATGTCTATATGTATCATTTGATAATGGATAATTCCTTCACCAGCCAGATTTTTTGGTGGGTTCAAAACTGGGTCTTCTGATCAAGGGGTAGCTATAAAATGGATTGGGGCTATTGCTTCGGGGTGAAATATATAGATTTGATGTTTTAAACGGAGTTGAAGAAGATCAGGATGTATGAGTCCATCTAGTCATTACATAAGTTTTCTTATTATGACCACGGAATGATGTAGGATATATATATTTTTTGTGTCACTAATACAAGCATTTTCCAAATAATGCATGGCGAGGTGGGTATCTTCTCATTGGATGTTGAGAAGAAATGTGGTTCACACATATTGGGAGATATGTTTGATTTGATTTACCCCCATATTCATATGAAATAACATAGAGAGGACTCCTCCTCTCACCAGATAGATGAACAGGATATCCTAAAAGTACCTCCCAAAAGAAAAACTCCCTAGAGAAGATATACCATGTATGAAAAAAGAGGGATACTTCATCTTGAATTCCCATTCTGATAAAAAATAAATGAATCAAAAGGACTAACCTATTAAGGAATCCCATAGTGTGGAGGTAACTAATTGGCCTGTCATTGAGGAATGAAAAATTAATAATATGGGATGGGAGGTTGTACCTATTGTTGACATTTCCTTTTAGCTATAATGTTCCCTTTCCATATACTAGGGATGGTAATTGATCATAGTAAAGGAGAATGGGGGAGTGAGGGTATCCACTTTCAGGATGGATGGTTTCATTATAGGAGGTATGCATTTATAATTATCCATCCCTATGTTTTCCAAACTCTACACCATATGTTCCAAATTTATAGGGGAAAGTATCCTCATAGAATCTATGTCCCTTTGAAAATATTATGTGGTTGGATGATGGTAACTTTAGGAGGCAATGGGTTCTTAAATATCAATAGAATCCCCAATGTGGATTTGAATCCACTTTTATAGTGTATCATCATGGTATATCTCATTACAATAAAGGATTGGGAGGTCCGGGACTTCATGAGTGAGTAAAGCCACTTCTTCTTCAAACCCCATGGGACATTTCCCATTGTTTGTGTGGTCAATAATGATGAGGCCATCCTTGAGTATTGGAACTATATGCAATAATTTCTTTTGGGAATCCTTTCCAATAAAATTTATGGAGGCCTTTTTATAAATTGTAAACACCTTTCTGGATTAGGCATCAATTGTAGTGTGTCTAGTCGAGTTGTCCTCCCCTATTTAAGTAAGGAACATAAGATTTTGGATGTGTAGTTAAAGATTATATTTACCAGGGAGGAGAAAAATACCTAGATAAAACTCCCTCTCCATGGTGCATATATGTTTTTACAGGTATTATGATTATATTTAGATCTAAACATACACCACTTGGAAATTTTTTTAGATGGAAAGACAAGATTCCCAATTGCCACGGGATGCTGAGGACAATCCTAGTCATGGAAAGAAACGGGATTTGAGAGGGTCAAAATCCATTGAAGTACCCTATAATGAAGTTACATATATATCATTATGATCATTAGCAATATAAAATCCATCCATTGAGTCCACTTTGACTATTTTAGTAGAGGGTGAATCAACATTAGAGATATTATATATTGTCCCATCTCAATAGTGTGAAAATATGAGAAATTTGAATTCATAGGCTAATCTTTATGGAATACTATATTAGGAAGAGATACCATTTGAAGGATTAACCAATGTATTCACCCCTTATGCGCCATACATATAGATCAGACAAAGGAGGTAAATGAATTCATTCAACACACTAATTTATTGTTGGAAAGTGTCAAGGGTATGGTTTTATATTTGACTTATATTCAATAAATAGTTGTATGAGGTATGATGTTTGTGGAAATGGGTGAACATTTATATCTCATTGCATAGGTAGTGGTTAGGCTGAACACAATTCTTAGACTAATGGGTCATGGTTCCTTTAAAACTATATTGACTTCTTTTGTGTTTTTGTTGAAAGAGTGGGAGGATGAAGAAGACAGACCTATGCTTCCATCCCCCATATATTCTCCCAGGGGTACATCTATTTGAGATGATTTTTTAACTGATTGTGGGATGGATGATGATGTATCCTTGGGTTATGTAGCCCATAATATAGAGGCTATTTCCCTTTCTAAAGTAATGACCCTAGATTCAACACCTTTTGGGTGGCCTTCCCTTGACGGTAATGTGAAATGGTAAGAATTACAAATTTTTTGGGCGTTTTACTCAATAATCCTCATGTAAGTGTGGAATTTCACTCTCCTATTTTTTTGGATTATTCTAGTACCACATCCTGATTTTTTGAAAAAATTTAGTGCCATGTTCAGGCTCTTGCACTACGGGAAAAATGGGTATTTGCGACGGGTTATTTGCGACGGGGAAAGCTAACCCGTCGCAAAAGGACTGGCATGCTTGCGCGCCAAATCGCGGGAAAGTTATTTGTGACGGGCGGTTACCTCCCGTCGCAAATAACCGGCGGCGGTAAAAGATAATTGCAACGGGAATATACCCATGTCGCAAATAGATTTTCGGCAAGTTTTTCATTGCGACGGGACCCGTCGCAAATAACTATTTAACCATTGACCGTAATAAATACGGGCTAAGGTATTTGCGACGGGAACCGTCACAAATAATACTATTTGCGACAGGATAACCGTCACAAATATACCTGTTGCAAATATACCCGTCGCAAATAAGCTAACATATAAATACCCCTCCATCCATTTTTTTTCATTCATTATCAAACTCCATCTTCTACTTCTCTCAAAACTCTATTTTTAGAGTTCAACGTTTCTTAAGTTTAATTTTTATTTCCGGAGTTGATATTGAAGTTTTCAACAATGAGCAGAGATCAACCTCAGATCAATTTTAAAGGTATTTATGTTCATTTTAATTTAATATTTATTTTAAATTTTTTATTAGTTTCAATTATTCTGAATTAATTTGAATTTAATTATGTTTAGATTGTTTTGTTACTTAATAAATTTAAATTATTAGTATTCATTGTTCATAGTTAATGCTAATTAGGAATAATTAGTAATAATTACCAATAATTAAGAATAAATACTAATAATTAGTAATAAATACCAATAATTAGAAATAATTAGTAATAATTACCAATAATTACCAATAATTTGTAATAATTAGTAATAATTACTAATAATTAGCAATAATTAGTAATAATTACCAATAATTAGTAATAATTTCCAATAATTACCAATAATTACAAATAATTAGTAATAATTAGTAATAATTACTAATAATTTTCAATAATTAGTAATAATTACCAACAATTAGTAATAATTTCCAATAATTAGTAATAATTACCAATATTTAGTACTAAATAGTAATAATTAGTAATAATTACCAATAATTAGGAATAATTAGTAATAATTACCAATAGTTACCAATAATTAGTAATAATTAATAATAATTACAAATAATTATCCATAATTAGTAATAATTACCAATAATTATCCATAATTAGTAATAATTACCAATAATTATCCATAATTAGTAATAATTACCAATAATTACCAAGAATTACCAATAATTAGTAATAATTTACAAGTTACAAATAATTATCCATAATTAGTAATAATTACCAATTATTACCAGTAATTAGTAATAATTTACTAATTACCAATAATTATCCATAATTAGTAATAATTTCAAATAATTAGTAATAATTACCAATAATCAGTAATAATTAGAAATAATTACCAATAATTACCAATAGTTAGAAATATTTACCAATAGTTAGAAATAATTACCAATAATTACCATTAATTAGTAATAATTACCAATAATAATCCATAATTAGTAATAATTACCAATATTTACCCATAATTACCAATAATTAGTAATAATTGGTAATAATTAGAAATAATTACCAATAATTAACACTAATTAGTAATAATTAATAATAATTACCAATAATTAGTAATAATTAGTAATAATTACTAATAATTAGTAATAATTACCAATAATTAGTAATAATTAGTAATAATTATTAATAATAACCAATAATTAGTAATAATTACCAATAATTACCAATAATTATTAATAATTTGTAATAATTAGTAATAATTAGTAATAATTCGTAATAATTCGTAATAATGAGTATTAATTAGTAATAATTAGTAATAATTACTAATAATTAGTAATAATTAATAATAATTAGTAATAATTTGTAATAATTAGTAATAATTAGTAATAATTAGTAATAATTACCAATAATTAGTAATAATTGCTAATAATTAGTAATAATTACAGATAATTCGTAATAATTACCAATAATTAGTAATAATTACAAATAATTAGTAATAATTAGTAATAATTAGTAATAATTACCAATAATTAGTAATAATTACCAAAAATTAGTAATTATTACCAATAATTCGTAATAATTACCAATAATTAGTAATAATTACCAATAATTACCAATAAATACCAATAATTACTAATAATTAGTAATGATTACCAATAATTAGTAATAATTACCAATAATTAGTAATAATTACCAATAATTATTAATAATTATCCATAATTAGTAATAGTTACCAATAATTAGTAATAATTACCAATAATTAGTAATAATTACCAATAATTAGTAATAATTACGAATAATTCGTAATAATTACCAATAATTAGTAATAATTACCAATAATTCGTAATAATTACCAATAATTCATAATAATTACCAATAATTCATAATAATTAGTAATAATTACCAATAATTAGTAATAATTACCAATAATTAGTAATAATTACCAATAATTAGTAATAACTACCAATAATTATTAATAATTAGTAATAATTAGTAATCATTAGTAATAATTAGTAATAATTACCAATAATTAGAAATAATTACCAATAATTAGTAATAATTACCAATAATTAGTCTTAATTACCGATAATTAGTAATAATTACCAATAATTAGTAATAATTACCAATAATTAGTAATAATTACCAATAATTAGTAATAATTACCAATAATTAGTATTAATTACCAATAATTAGTAATAATTAGTAATAATTACCAATAATTAGCAATAATTACCAATAATTACCAATAATTATCAATAATTAGTAATAATTACCAATAATTCGTAATAATTACCAATAATTAGTAATAATTAGTAATAATTAGTAATAATTAGTAATAATTAGTAATAATTAGTAATAATTAGTAATAATAAGTAATAATTACCAATAATTAGTAATAATTACCAATAATTACCAATAATTAGTAATAATTAGTAATAATTAATAATAATTAGTAATAATTAATAATAATTAGTAATAATTAGTAATAATTACCAATAATTATTAAAAATCACCAATAATTAGTAATAATTATCAATAATTAGTAATAATTAGTAATAATTACCAATAATTAGTAATAATTACCATAATTAGTAATAATTAGTAATAATTAGTAATAATTAGGAATAATTAGCAGTAATTAGTAATAATTAGCAGTAATTAGCAGTGATTAGTAGTAATTAGCAGTAATTAGCAGTAATTAGAAGTAATTAGAAGTAATTAGCAGTAATTAGCAGTAATTAGCACTAATTACCAATAATTACCAATAATTACCAATAATTACCAATAATTACCAATAATTTCCAATAATTCGTAATAATTACAAATAATTAGTAATAATTACCAATAATTAGTAATAATTACCAATAATTAGTAATAATTACCAATAATTCGTAATAATTACCAACAATTAGTAATAATTACAATTAATTAGTAATAATTAGTAATAATTAGTAATAATTAGTAATAATTACCAATAATTACCAATATTTACCAATATTTACCAATATTTACCAATATTTACCAATATTTACCAATAATTAGGAAAAATTACCAATAATTAGGAATAATTACCTATATTTACCAATATTTACCAATATTTATCAATATTTACCAATATTTACCAATATTTACCAATAATTTTGAATAATTACCAATAATTAGGAATAATTACCAATAATTTGGAATAATTACCAATAATTTGGAATAATTACCAATAATTAGGAATAATTACCAATAATTAAGAATAATAACATTATTACATTATTTGTATATTTTATTATTAATATTAAAATAATATAATTTTCTATATTCTATATAATTCTGTTTTCATCTGTCTGTTTTCTGTCTATTTTCTGTCTGAACATGTAATATTTGCATTGTTTTTCAAAATTATCAACCTACTCGCCAATGGAGAGGTGAAAGTGAATGCAAATATTACATGTGGAGGCAGAATGTCAAACAAACAGATGAAATGAGAATTTTATATAATATAGAAAATTATATTATTTTAATATTAATAATAAAATATACTAATAATGTAATAATGCTATTATTATATAATTAATATTTATGAAAAAATTATATTAGTATTATTAAAATAATAAAAAATCCATATAATATTAAAATTATCAAAATTTGAAACAGGTTTTTCTTTATTCTCAACATATTCAATCCTTGCTTGAGTTTTTTTTCTAAAAAATTATTCAAAAACAGTAATGATTTTATATTTTTTAGAAAAATATAGAACAACGAGGTCGTCAAAAGTCATTATTAGATGACCGCATGTGGATAAATCAACGTAGAAATCCAAATGGTTCTGGTTTAAATCCAGTATATATAGAGGGTGGGGAGACTTTTTTATCATTTGCGGCATCAAATCGAGAATTTGTTTCAGAAGGAAAAATAAAATGCCCTTATAGGAAATGTGCATTGAGAACGTTTGACATGTTTGAAAAAGTGGGGGGACATCTCTTGCGTTTGGGTTTTCAACTAGATTATGTTTTTTGGTATCAACACGGTGAATGCAGTTCTAGAGTAGGTGATACCAACTTGATTCCGGATCCATCCCGGTTTCAAGATTTAGTACATGATGTTGCAAGGTCATCTGTTCAACATACAGAAACTCCGGCTGATATAGATTCAAATCCTGAGTTGGAACTGTCTGAATTTTATGTGTTGTTGAGGTCTGCTGTGGATGCATTATATCCTGGCTATAAGATGAGCAAATTAGAAGCAGTTGCAAAATTTATGGCTATCAAATTAGATAACAGAATGTAAAACAACTGTTTTGACCAGATATTTTCTTTTCTTAAAACACTGTTACCCGAAGGAAATGTTTTGCCTACAAATTACTATGAGAGTAAGAGGCTGGTTCGAAATTTGGGACTTACTTGTCAGAAGATTCATGCATGTTCAAATGACTGCATTTTATATTCTGGGGAAAATGAGTCATTGGATAGTTGTCCCACATGTGGGAAGCTAAGATATAAAGAAGGACAACATGGGAAGTCTGGTTTGATTCCTGTAAAATAGTTGAGATATTTTCCACTTACATCCAGACTTCAGCGTTTATTCATGTCTAAGAATACAGCGACAATTATGTCATGGAATAAAGTGAATATTTCAACCGATAAAAGCTTGAATCATCCAGCCGATGGTGATTCAAGGAAACATTTTGATAGAGTGCATCCATCCTTTTCATTGGAAGCTAGAAATGTTCGACTGGGCCTTTCCACTGATGGTTTCTGTCCGTTCGGATCATAAGGTAGTCAATATTCATGTTGGCCTATTTTTTAACTCCGTACAATTTACCTCCATGGATGTTGATGAAGGAGCCATATATATTTTTAACATTACTAATTCCAGGACATCCGAAGAAAAATATTGATGTTTATTTGAAACCATTGATTGATGAATTATGTTTAATGTGGAGTACGGGTGTCAGTACATATGATGTTGCTATGAAATAGAATTTCATACTGAGAGCAGCATTAATGTGGACAATTAGTGACTTCTCGTCTTATAGGTTATTATCTGGATGGAGTACACATGGTCAGAAATCATGTACTTACTGTATGGGAGAGAACAAAGCATTTATGCTCATTCATGGAAAGAAACCTTATTATTTTGACTGTCATCGCAGATTTCTTCCAGCTGATCATACTTTTCGCAGAAACAGATCTCATTTCAGAAAAGGAACAATTGAAAGGGATGGACCTCCAAAAATGCTATCAGGTTCAGAGTTAAAATCAGATGTATTTTCATTAACTCCCATCACTTTTCGTCCCACAATAAACCAACAGAAAATTTCTGGTTTTGGGAAAGTACACAATTGGATTAAACATAGAATATTTTGGGATTTTCCATATTGGTCTGACTTTCTGGTCCGCCACATGTTGGATGTCATGCATATTGAGAATAACTGTTTTGATAATTTGTTTCATACAGTTTTGGATAAGCTAGGAAAGAGAAAAGACAATGTAAATGCACGTTTAGATCTTGCCCAAATTTGTAGGCATCCATAACTGGAACTGTTTGAGAATGTCAGAACAAAAAGGTTACTGAAACCAAAAGAAGCTTATACACTATCTAAAGAAAACCGTTTATTATTTTGTCAGTGAATTGCAGAGTTGAGACTTCCAGATGGCTGTGCTTCCAATTTGGGTAGATGTGTAAAGAATGGTCATATTACTGGATTAAAAAGTCATGATTTTCATGTTATAATGGAAAGACTTCTACCCATTGGATTAAGAGGTCTGTTGAATTCTGTGATTTGGCATTCCATAACAGACATGTCTCATTTTTTTCGGGAAATTTGTGCGGCTTCAGCAGATTATGATGCTCTATGAAAACTTGAAGAATATGTTGTTGTAATTATATGTAAACTGGAAAAAATAATTCCGCCATCTTTCTTCGACTCAATGGACCATTTGATGTTACATTTTCTATATGAAGACAAATGTGGAGGTCTAGTACAGTTTCTATGGATGTACCCATTTAAAAGATGCATGAAAAAATTGAAAAGAAAAGTACGTAACAAAGAATCTGTTGAAGGATCTATTGCAGAAGCTTATTTGCAAGAGGAAATATCGTTTTTCTGCTCCCATTATTTTGAATCTGAGTATCCTTCAAAACAAAACAGAATGGAACGGAACGAGAGGAATATTGATTAAATCGACAATCAATTATCTAATTTCAACCAGCCAGAGCTTGGTTTTTGTGGAGTTTATGAACACTGGCTTTTGGATGATGAACATCACAGAGCTCATACGTATGTTCTGCTCAACTATGAAGAGATGACATCAGATGTACTGTAAGTGTTTATATCACTTATTCTATCATTTATGTTACAGTAAATAACTTTGTTTTTTTATAGGTTGTATGATAATCATATCAAGAAACAAATTCCACAAATTACAACAGCTGCTCTCGAAAAACTCCGACAGAAAAATTTCTCTCAGTGGTTTCAAAAACTGTTAACATAAATTCTTTATCTTTTAGCAAATCATTCAATGTATAGTTTACTATATTGATAATTATTTCACAAATTTTCAGGTGTCTCGACATGCTGATAAAATTGACAAACGGCTGTGTATATTGAGTAACAAACCTTCCAAACTTGTTAAAACTTATAATGCATATGTGGTGAATGGATTTCGATTTCACACACATGTATATAGGGAATCAAAAAAAACAATGAACAGTGGAGTTAGCTTGAGAGGATCTCGTCATCGATAAAATGAAGTTGACTTTTATGGCATACTTGATGAAATCATTGAACTCTATTATCTTGGACAACATTACATAACCATGTTCAAATGTCGGTGGTTGGATACAGAGAGAGTCATGCGTGTTCATCTGACTCATGGAATCATCGATAATAAATGTAAAAGTATTCTCTCTGTAAATGAACCATTCTTATTGGCTCAATAGGCAAATCAAGTTTATTATGCAAAGTACTGTGCTACATCAAGAGACTTGACAGATTGGTGGAGTGTAATAAATATCAAAATTAGAGACAATCAGTTTAGTGAAAGTGAATGTGCTTTCACTGAGGTGTAAAGAATTGATGTTTTTCAAAAGGGTACTCAAAATCAATCTTTTTTACAAAGAGACATGAGTATCGATGACGACACCCCACATTTAATAGTCGGTGATGACGATGATGTTAATGATGTCACATATGAATTTGAAATGGTAAGAGATGAAGCAACTGGAACTCGAATGGATATCGATGATGTTGAGGAGGAATATGAAGATGATATTGACATATATGAAGATGATGATGAATATGAACACTGATAGAATTCCATGGTAGTTATATACAATCATAAAATATATCTATATGTATATATAATAGTAATTATAAATTATTTTCTAACAACATTAACATTTTCTATTTCAGATGGATGACGACACATTTCGTGAGTTGGCGGATACTGACCTACCTTTCGATGTGGATGAGTTGCTGGCAGATGACCCTCATCCTACTGGCGCTCCAGGGAGTACGCGGAGGGGGCGCAGTCTTGCACGATTGATGATGTTTGACCCCGTCCCCGAGCGACGTCCACGTCTTGGGTTTGATCCATGCACATGGAGGTGTGATAACCTGTGTGATATCCTGTGGATTTGACTAAGATTTCATTAATCTATTCACATAATAAATGTTTATTATTTTTACAGTTTTCCGCATATAGCAGTCGGACAGGGAAGAGCTATTTTGCGCAAATATTTCTCTCAGCCGTGGACCACGTGGGAGCAGATTCCCATTGATGTGCAGCAGGCCATGTTCGGCCATTGGTTGGTACGTACGTAAATAAATAATTTTTATTTTGAAAATTATTTCATTTCTAACTTGATATTTTGATCTATTTGTAGGGTTTATGGTATCCGATCGAGGATACCATGCGTGACGCCATCCACGAGGCATGAGAGGTGGCCATGCGTGATCACTTTCATCATTTTTTGCACAATTTAAGAAAAGATGCCACTAAGAAAGCATGAGTGTCAGATTTTGACGAGTCCTGTAGAGCACACCGACCAGAGTACATTTCATCACATGTATGGGATGGATTATGTGCGCACTGGTTGAGTGGTGCCTTTCAAAGGAGATAATCGGTGGGGAACCAGAATCGGGGGAGACAGGAGGTGACTCATCGAGCTGGGAGTCGTTCTTTCAGTACTCATAGACATCATCTGATATGTACATTATTTATAAATATTTTATATAACTATAAATATTAACAATTTATTTTTTATTGTTATAGGCTGTCGAGCACCCCGATATTATGGAGTACGATGTATATCGGAGGATGTATAGTGATCCTGCTACTGGGGAGCTCAGAGGTGATCGTCAGCATCACATCGTGGTCATTATTATTTGTTTTCAAGTTTAAAAATTTACTGCATATAATATATTCACAATTTTAATTTTAAATTGCAACTACATGAGTCATATGAGGCCGCAGCGTCACAGACCCAGCCTGAGAGTCAGGCCGAGTCATCAGATCAGACCACTGGCCGTCAGTTTGATGAGGTGGCATGGATGCAGGCCACCCAGTATGCCTTCGAGAAGGGCCGGGTAGTTGGTATCAGCTCTCGACTGACTACCAGAGATTATTATGGCAGTGCTGTGATGTCGGCGTCTAGCTCGAGAGGAGCTCGTGCATCTTCTTCTGCTACACAGTATGAGGATCAGTTGTGATCTCAGACTGCACCAATAGAGAGTCTCCGACAGGAGCTGGAGCAGATGCGTCAGCAGCAGCAGCAGCATGAGGAGGAGCGTCGACGTCAGCAGCAGTTGTACGAGGAGCAGATGAGTCGGTGGCAGCAGCAGCAGGAGCAGATGGAGTACATGCGCCGACTCACTCATGATTTAGGGATGAAGTTTCCTCCACCAGTATCTGCAGATCCCCCTCCCCCCTCCTTCAGATTAGAGTTTGTTTTTATGTTATAATGTTTGTTAAATCAAAATATAAATTTTTTTATATACGTAGTTTTTGTCTCATTATAAAATATTAATAATATTATATTTTGAAATAACAATATTAATATGAATAATAATATTATTTATATGTTATAATATTAAAATATATATATATATATTAAAATTTTATAATATTATAATTTAATTATATTTTTTTTGTAATATTTGATTTATTTTAATATTTGAATGTAAAATAATTCTTTTATTTTTATATTAATTAAAATAACTTATTAATATTTTTTTTATATATGAATTATAATTATAATATTATTATATTAATTAAATCATTTAATAATATTCTATTATTTTTTATTTTTGAATTATAATTCTATTATTAATATATTAATTAAAATAATATATTAACAATATATTATTTTTAGTTGTGAATTATAATTATATTATTATATTAATTAAAATCATTTATTAATATTTTATTATTTTTTAATTTTTATTTATAATTGGAATACTATTATATTAATTAAAATAATTTATTAATAATTTATTTTTTTTATTTTTTTATAGTATTTGTGACGGGATACTATTCCCGTCGCAAATAGTATTATTATTATATTCATTAAAATAATTTATTAATAGTATTTAATTTTTTTAAAAAAATAGTAATTGTAATGGTAGTATTAGCGACGGGCCCGTCGATAATACTATTTTAAAAGTTTTTTACAAATATATGGAGTAATATTTACGACGGGAAGGATCCCCATTGCAAATAATGTCTTTAGCGACGGGCCCGTCGCAAATAATTGTTGTTGCGACGCCGTTTTCCGCAACGGGCTATTTGCGACGGGATCCCGTCGCAAATGACCCGTCACAAATACATGTTTTTCTAGTAGTGTTGGAAGATCATTTACCTACCCATGGGGATGTTATAAAGAATTTGGTTTCATTAGTAGAACATTCGCTATTAGGCCCATCTCATCATGAAGAGGAGATGGATTAGGTTCCAACTCAGTTGCAACCATTTCCTATTGAATATTTCCAGGAGTTCATGTCACTTGATCTAGAGTGGGCGGACACACTTTTGGATGAGACTGAAATATGTAGATATAATTCTATGGAGTTATCCTTGATTGAAATAATTATTGGATATGGTGAATACTTCTACAAAAACATTACACTTTT
This sequence comes from Viscum album, assembly GCA_963277665.1. Lineage (NCBI taxonomy): Eukaryota > Viridiplantae > Streptophyta > Magnoliopsida > Santalales > Viscaceae > Viscum > Viscum album. Next base: position 2,017,463,598 of record OY728157.1, read on the forward strand.
TTTTTAATTTTTTTATCATGTATCCTAAGATTATATTATATTTTTAGCCCTCAAGGGTGGCGAGAAACAAACATATTCAGAGAAAGCACCAAAAGTTTCTTGATCTCGCGGATCATAAGATGGTGTCACCTCTTCACCGAATGAGGGGGTTATGGAAAGAGACAACACTGGTGACGGATCAGAGAAAGGTATGTTTCTAGCATCGATCATATCAACTGGTCACATTGTGATATAATATCATTTATCCATTGACTCATAAATCACGGTTCCCTTTGTTGTAGTTCCTTCCACTTAGTGATTTGATGTTCTAGTCCTTGATCTCATGGGGATTCTAAAATGAGGATGACCTATGTGGAGGCTAGATCTCTTCACTCTTCTTATAATTCCACGAGTACAGATCCTCATCCTATTGACCATGTCCATAATTATATGTTTTCCAGAATGGACTTAGATCAAGGGTCGGGGTCTACATTATTTTTTTGGTCGATGCTATGAAAAATATTGATGGATAACTAGTCCTTCGTTTAATATATCCCCTTGGAAGGGATGGAGGATTGGTTGGGTCACATTTTCATTATATTAACCACCCTTTGTTATATGGGTTTTGAATATAGCTTCCTTCATGCCTGAGTAAAGGAGATGATCTCTTTGGGAGACTATAAAATGGACCTTGAACTCAGGGTGGTAGCTGTTGAGGCATCCATATAAATGAATCAAATCAAGGATGATGAATTAAATGAAGCTTCCCAACGTGTAGTGGATGTGGATTCCCATAAATTTTTACTCATTGCTGGGAATGATAAAATTTACCACCTATAGTATGTAATTATAAATCGTCATGAATTTATATACTAGTTCTAGCATGCAAAATAGATTTAAATGAAAAATGTGTGAGAGAAAAAGGTACAATTGGATATGATAAAGAAGGTTACACATGATGTCATTTCTTGAATGGAGGATTTTAAATATAATTTGGAGGAAGAGAACAAACATTTTAATCAACTTTACCAATTAGTTACCTTCTTGGAGTAGATCTTATGGTGATCAATGAATCCTCCAAGAACATTCTGTGACAGAATTAAAATTTTTCAACTTTTCCTTAGCATGTATATTTGTGGGAGAGACTTTGATATGTGGATATTCTACTTTTTGAATTCTTTCATTGAATGGATATAACGAAAACTATATGTATTTTTTCATCTCAATTTAATTAATTATGTTCATGAAATTTTGTTGATATGATATTGAATGAATCATCTTATACACCCATCCTTTGCACAATATAATGTAAACCTACAAGCCCAGATTTTATTATTTAAATCATAATAGACTATTCAAGGGAAATGATTATGAATTAACATTGACATGAGATTTATCAATGACATGTCTTCTCCAGTTATCTTTAGATTACTTGATCCAAAAAAAGATTATTTGGGCAGCATATATGTCTTAGAGGGAGAGTGATATATATTTTTCTCATGTCAGTGGACCTAGAGAGCATATATTAATTTATTCTATGTCTATATGGTGGGACTCAAAATATTTATACCTTTTTAATTATTGTAAAATAAGTCAATGAGGTTTTGTAGTTTAGGGTATTTTAACTCGAAAATTATATTTTTTTAGTTTAGTATATTTTATCTTGGGCCTTTTATCATTGTATTTTAGGGACTTTTATCATGGAACATATATTATTGCAGTTTTGGGTATTTCATCTCAAACCTTCTATCACTTTAGTTTAGGATCCTTCAGGTGGGACACTGAGATTCTATATAGATTAAAGGATTTCCCCCAAGGCATGATTATGGAATATGGGAAATACCTGGTAGGGATGATTCAAATCACACTAGGGTACTAAGATCCACCATGGCATTACTGAAACTCATGAGGATTATAGTTCATTTCATTTAAGTATGAGATTCCACTAATTAGTAGGTTATAGCCCTTATCCAATGCAATAATGATTGAATAGTGGTGTATCAACTATTTTATAAGGGTCATAGAAGATTTATGGGTGTAATATTGGTTGTGGGAGAAATACTAAGGAATCTAGGTCGATATAGGTAGTTGGGAAGTGAATTATATATAAAAGTACCCAAAATTTTGCGTCAATGAATATGGGATGTGGAATATGTGATAGGGATGACCAATAACACATTTAGGTTATGGGTTCCACCATGGTGTTTCTAGCGATTATAGGGGCCCAGGTTTATTTATTTTATGACTGATATGACTGTGGTTGGTAGGTGAAAGTCCTTATACATTAGTAGCATAGTCAAATAGAGTTGTGATACCACTTTTACAAGGGTCATGAAATAATTTTTAGGACTTAAATATCTGAATGACGAAGTTAGGAATGAAATGAATGCCATTCACGAAGGGTTCAATATCCCTAAGGCATTTTATCTATTTAATTATGAATCTCAGGTCCTAATCTATATAATTTAGAGTCATGGGGTTTGGGACATAAAAAGGTTCTAGAATTAACTGTCACATTCGTAATTTGAGAAAGGTTAAAAAAACACAATGATGTAAAATCCAGTAAAATACTATGGTTATGTGGATTATAAATCATTGTTAAATATGCTAATGTGATGAGGATAATGTGGAATAATAATTACATGAATAGAGAAAAACACACTAAGGATCTTAGTAAATCCACGATGATGTCAGGTATCACATGGATTGGAAAAAAATTTATAGAGTGAAATAATTTTTTAATGGCCATAGGTTCAAATTCAAGATCCATTGGAATAAATTCATAGTGATTCAAATTGTCCCTTGATGTTGGCTACCATTTTAAAATGGTTCATTGAAATGTTTTTTGATCTGAGGCACAAAAATCATAAATTGTGATTTATGGAAGATGTAGTATTCAAGAAGGATTCAAGCACCACAATTTTTTTCCCGGCCTAGTGAACTAATTATTCTTTGAATGTGATGTTACAAACCATTACTCTAACTTTTACTTGGACCAGAGGGTCCATTGGGAATGAATCATAATTTAATAGGGTTAAAATGTAATCCCTATGAACTGTGTGGATTATTTATTAATGCCTTACATTTTTTCAAAACTATATATATGATGATTTTAGTGAGTGAAAACATGAATTTTTATCCTGATGACTTTAATGGGTAGTTGACATGATATATTTTGTGACTCTTTCGATAGCATTTCACTCTATTTTGATTTGAATAATCAAAGTCTATAGTTTAGGTTCATTCAACATTGACCAATAGTAATGATACATTGATGTCATGATACACATGGACCTACAATGATAGGAGTGTTACAAAAGAGACTAATTTGGATACCAATGGTCCAGAGTTCCCCAACATCCTTTAGGATATGAAATGAAAATTTTGTACAAAAAAGCTCAAGGTTCTCAGGTCAAGAGTAATGACATGGGACAATGATGCTAATGATGGACCAAAAAACCCTTAGGTGTTGTGTTACCCTAGGGTGATGTTTGACTCCCAAGAATCATAAAGATATTTATATAGTTCTACGATTTCTTTGGTCGGTAGGTCTATTCCCTTTATGCATCAATATCATGGTCTTGCAGAGAGATCTATTTTCCTTTCCAAGGTCCATGGAAGGTTTTTGGAAACCCATGGAACTTAAGACACGAAGTGTGATATATGAATGGAAGTTATTAAAAGATACCATATGTACCCTATACTATGGTAGATTGGGAAAACTGTCTTATGGTTCTTTAAAAAGGAAAGATAATGGGTGATGGAATTAACATTTTTCATCATTTATTGGGGATGTATTTCTCATGTAGTTTAAATGTCATGTGGCTGAGATGTTTTCCATATATTATAACATCATACAATAAGGATGTATTTATCATGAAGTTTCAATATCATGTAGCTAGTACATCTTCCATGTAGTTTAAAATCATGGTGATAGGACTTATTTTTTTCAAATAGTTTAATGCCTTGCGGTAAGGAAATCAGAATTGGAGTGAAAAATTGTACAATATTTAATGTATCTATGAGAAATCTATACGCAGATTTGAATTGAACATAGGAAAAATGATCTTTCATGAATTGACCCCTAAATAGTTGGGGGATGTTTCATATGATGGTATGACATGTACACATGGATGGGGGAATATTTTGTTATTTTATTATTGGACCAGAGAATCCATGGTTTGGATATTTATATGTATCATAGGAGGATAATAATCATGCCACATGTAGTTCATGAAGGAGAAACACTATTTGTAAATCTTACCCATATGCATTGGAAATCATTTTTCACATTGATTATCGTAAATAGATCAGGGTTTAGAGATCAATGCAAAGTCAAGGTTTCCCCTGATGTAAAAATAAAATATTGTGACTAGCCACATGAATTGATGTCTTGAAATAACTAAATATCCATCGATAGAAGAAATCAAGACACACATAGTTCTTTGAAAAAAATATCCCCATGAAGGTGAGACATATACATAGGGATGGGGACATTTTATGTTTATTTTATGTGGTTGGGCATAGGATTGTAGATTAAGATATCACTATTAGTCATGTGATGATAAGAATGAGGACTCACATAGTTATAGAATAATGGTGTGGTGGGATACCCATGCCATAATAATGGTAGGCTCTAGGGAGGTCAACAATAATGTATAGTTCTGTGTCATGTAATGGGAATTAACAATACAGTTAAACGTCATACATAGAGACCTCCATGGTGTAACTTTTTTAGGTCTCTCATTAGAAACCATGATAACCCTAATGAAAACTAATATGCCTCATCCACATGAGGGTATCCCTTAAAAAATTACAAATCTCATGTGATTAATGCTTGATGCAAGAAATATGGAATTAAAAATTATCCCCATGATGTCGAGGACATTGTAGAAAAGACATGGGAGTTTTATACCATGTGGTTGTTGGGAAAGGATAAAGGATTCAGGAATCCCTATGTATCTCATTGGAATTAGGATCAATCCATACATAGATATAAAATCCTATACAGTTTAAATTTACATGGAAATTACATCCGCCATGCATTTATAATCTTATAGTGAGGAGGTGGGTGAGTCGATAGGAAATAAGAGGAGTGATATGACTAGGCTATAGAATGACTATCAAGGTGTCAATACATATCATGTGATGTTATAAATAAAGAAAAATATAGTTCCTGGGAACCTTTTAGTTTAATTTCAGGAGATTATGATATCAACAAAGAATTTTAATGCCTTTCTGTAAGGACATGGGTCGTAACATCCCCGGTACTTATATAATAATTTTTTTAAATATTAGAATTAAATAGATAAATTCGTTATAAATGTATAATAAAATAAATAATTTTTTAATTGGGGAATATATAGTAATAGAATAGTAACCTCATATATGAGAGTATAAAAAAATTTATGTATCTTATATGTTTAATCGTGATATATTTATATCATAGAATAAGTAGATAAATGTTTTAGAAATGATAAATTAAGTGTTGGTTTTTTGTAAGTCCAGAATATTTAATAACAAATTTATAACTAATATACCAATTTAGAAGAAAATATATTCATAAAAAAATATTTTATTGTTTTATGATTATAAGATAAATTTACGATACCTTAATTAATTTCTCAATGTATCAGAAAATCAATAAAAATTTTAAAACTTGTATGTTTTGAAAAAAAAATAATTTTAATTAAAATTTATTTTTCCCATTTTGATAATGTTATTTTCAAGAAATGGAATTTATTTTTAAATTTTACATGTAAAAAAATGGTTAGTGTTAATTTTTGGGTTTTTTCTAAGATAGTTTAAATTTTTGTGAATAGTGAAATAAGGTAACTTATTGTATATATACATTATAAGATAAATACATTATTAATTGTGTAATTAATGATGTTGGAACCATAATATATAATATCACTTAATTATTTTAATATATTTAGTGATAATTCTCAAAATATTCATATTATTGATCCAAAATAATGAACTAATGAATATAATAATGAGAAAACACCCCTCTCTTCCACTATAAATAAAACACCTCATAACCTATTCACCGTAAATCTCAATGCCGTATAAATTTTATAATTTCTACCTAATTCCATTCCCAAGTCTCTTCCTCACATCCAAGGCCATCTATTCTCACCAAAAGGACAAAATAAGGGGCCAAAAAGAGGTTCTCATGGAGGAGAATTGAAAAAGTAAAATCCTCTCTCATTTTCATAGGTTTTATTTTCAATTATTATTTATTTATTATACTATTTTCACCTTCCCTTAAAAAAGTTGAATTAAATCACCTTTATTTTATAAATACTATAATTTTATCATGTTGTTGAAAAAAATTATCATTAAAATTATCCTCCTCACTATTTTATTCTAAAAATGAGAACATCATCCTTGATTTGTTTATTTACCACCATCATGGACAATACACATTCATTTTTCATTAGAACCATCATGAATGGTCATAAAATAATTATTATGGTCAAATAATATTTTATTAAAAATATTATAATTTATTTAATATTTGGGAACAATATTTAAAAATGATATTTAATGAAATGATATATGTTCGCGATGATCGTAAAAAGCCCCAAAAGAAATTATATCATTTTCATTACTGTTTTATCTAATGATTCATCCTAATATTAAAATATATATATATGGTATAATTTAAAATTATATAAATATATTAACACCATATCATTTTACTTATAGATTATTTCTCTGATTTGACAAGAAAATCCATAGAGAACCAACCATGGAAACCATGAAATATATGCACCTAAAACAATTAACATAAAAAAATATTTTTAATAAATGGGTGGAATGATATTATAAGAATATCAGATATATAGATAAAAATATTAATATTTTAAGATATTATAATAGTGAAACTCTTTAAACCATTATAGAAGAGGTTTTAAAATGTTTGAAGTTAGATGAAACCGAAGAAAGCAAATTCATAACCCAATTTCAATTTTTGGGTTAACCTTCAAATTTATTAATTATGTTGTAATATGATTGTTTATGAAATGAATTTTTATTATATAATGTTTTCTTATGCCTATTTACAGTGTATATCCATATTCAATTATTTTTTTTATCAATTCTCACTTCAAATATGTTATATTTTTAATGGGTGTTTCATTAAAAATCCTCTTTTAAAATTCATTCTTAAAAAAATTAAAAAGGAATGTTTTAATAAATATATGCATGTTTTATGATTATTTTATTGTTCCTGGGTCTATTTTTTTATGAAGGTTGATACCAATAAATCCATCCAATGCATTGGCTATGTTTATGTTGGAGGTTGACAGTATGGTTACTCCAAGTGTAACTGCGATGATTATACCATACGGTAGTCATGTGGGTAACATTATAAGGTAGTTGTGAGAGTTAAATTATATGTAATCTATGAGGGTTAAAAATAATCTGGACAATTTGATGGATACTATATTAAGTAATTAATTCCCTATATCACCCTTATGGTATTATTTATGTTTATATGTTTATTGAAATCTCATGTTTTCACAACGTAATTATATGATACTTATTAGGTTAGAAAATTGTATTTCTGAAAATTATTTCATATGATTATAAGTATTCATTAACTAACCATTTATCTTCTAATTCTTATGTAGCATGCTATGGTATTTTTTTTCATCCCATGTCTTAAATTATTTTTCACATTGTTAATGATGGGTAAGAGTAAAGGAGAATCCAATATGAATATTGTAAATATTTTTCCAGAAAATATTTTATGTTTTATAAAAATATTTTTATAATTTTGGATTAAATGGATAATATTTTAATTTTTCCCACTTTATATTCTAGTGGGTTGATATGTATAAGTTATGTTATAATTATCTAAATCTATAAACTTAAATTATAATTTAGAATGTATTAATTTTATTTCTAAAAGAATTTGAATGATTATGTATTGTTTAAAGCAATTTCATTATATGTGTCATCTGATGTGGAAGAAAAGTAATATAGAATATGGATTAAGAATAGAGGTATGTGAATCATTATGTATCCTATAATATAATAAATATATCCAAACATTGTTCTTGGGTATATTGATTCCCTATATGGATCTGACCCTCACACAAGGACATGAGAATTTCATATTTCTTTCACATTGATCTAGATCTTGTTTTTTAAACTCTTTGTGATATGAAGATTCTCATGCAATTTAATTTCACGTAGTGATGACATATTCCATGTAGTTTAAATTTCATGTGTTAAGGTCACACTTACTAGGTTTAACATTATGCAACTAGGATGAGAGACATTATGTTGTTTATCATCTTGCTATCAAGACCTGTTCTATATAGTTTGACATCACGTTTCCAGGATCTGTTTTGTATAGTTTAAAATCATGTGGTTAGGAGGGGAGACACTATAAAGTTATAAAATCTTGTTACCATGATGGGATGTGTTGTATATTTTATCACATTTCCATCAAGACAATAGATGTGGTTCTGTTTAACATCTATCATTCATGATGAGAGACACCATGCAGTTTAATAACATACTTCTAGGATGATAGATACTTGATGGAATCTATTTAATGTATTTCATAATTAACCTTACATGGGGGGATACAAGCTCCCTATTGACAATGTCTAGTGAATAAGCTCTGTTGTGATATACATTATATATGATATAAGGCCCTTCCCATTTTGGTTCTATATTTAGAGTTTTCTTTCTAAGTATCATTGGAGTTCTAAGAGCCAACACCTGTTTTCCTAAGAGAAAATAATAATGAAAACCTTTTTATTTATGGGATGTGAAATATATTTTTATGGAATTTGAGGTTGTGTAATGTGAAAAACATATTATCATCAATCCATTCCAATTCATCCATCCTCTTTTTTGATTGGTCATTATCCTAGGGTTGTCTAAAAATTTCTATTTGGAGTTAAGGCAGGTGGAATTCTATGGCCTAAACGTCCTCATTACCATAAAACAATGAATATAGAGTTTATTTTGAAGTATTATGAGTGAATTATTTGTAGGCCACATATCATGGAGAAGATTTTACATCTTGAAATTCAAATCATTATTCACCATCTTTTGGATTGTATTTGACAAAGACTTATTGAAGGCCTCTATCTATCCATTTTCTATTGAATGATAGCTAGATAAATGATTGGAATCAATGTGGTACTCCTAGTAAAATTTATTCAACCATACAAAATAATATTATGTGTTATTTCCCTGGAGTATCATGTGAGGGGATTTGAACTTGGTGATGATATGCAACTTTATAAGGATGATGATGTTCTTTATCTGAACATATTTTTGTGGTGTTACCTAAGCCTAATTAGATAAGAAGTGGGTAGTAGCTATGATGTAATTGAACAACTTAGTTGTGTCTAGGGGATATGGAACCACAATATCCATTCATCACATGACAAACAACTAGGAATATTTAGCTATATAAAAAAATTTATAGGCTTGATGGAATAATTTTCAATGGCTTTTTCATGTCTTAAATTTCCTGGGGAATTTTACAATGTCTTGTATCATGATCTTCTAGTAGTAACCAAACCTTTTAATTTTGTGAGATAGCCTAGTCCCAGACTTATGAGAACAACATGAAACTATATGGAAAAATTCAATGACATCTTGAATATATCATTAATATATCCAACGGAGGAATATTTCATCAATGCCTCACTTTTAGAGAGATTTTTTCTTATTTGGTCTATCTTGTCAGGTGAAGTTCACCGATCAGTGTCGAATTTGTTACCATCTAGAATAATCTAATAAAAGAGTCCCATTTTGAGATAACTAATTATGGGATCATCCATCCCGAGGTGGATATTTGTTCCTCATTCTTTGGGGCAATGCTGACCAGGTTGATTTCTCCCATATCATAGACGGTGACCAATTAGACTATCCTTCAGTGTGTGATACAAAACATTTCTTCCTCTTGATTAGAGTTATCCAGGACTATGGTTTCATTATCCAATGAATTAGTGAAATCATTCTATGATTGGGTAACATGAAACAATATAGATTATAAAGGGTACTCTTCCATTACTCCCCAGAATTAGCTAGGGATATGACCTAGTTTTTATTTCTTGGTGGAATATTCACCATTTATTTTCATTATCACTAAATTTGAATCCCCTTGGATTTTTGGGTTTGATATTTTCACCTATTATGCTAGTTATACTCTATTGACAAGGTATTGGTACTATCCTTCATTATTCATGTACCCCTCAGATGGTGAGAAAGCATTGAAAAAAACAAATTTGTATAGAGAAACAAATGCAATCCCTTAGACAACCTCATTAATTCAGGGTTTTCGTGTCTCCTATATATAGAACATTTTGAGGCACTATAAAAATAAATATCTTATGAATGGTAAATGTCATTGGAATAAAAACACCATCATATGAAATCTTGGGGTCCACTACTCTAATTTCAGGGGAGTTATGTGTTGCAAGGAAATTAGACATGGCATGGCCTTTCACTAACTTTAATGATATGAACTGGATGTCATAATGTTTTAGAAAAACCTAAAATTAAATGAAATGTCTAATTTTCAATAGATTATCAAGGATAGAAATAAGTGGATCAATATGACAGACCGGGTGGACTTCATGGTGATCTATGTAATGCTTCGGTTTTTTCACTGTAAAGAAAAGCGTGAGAGAGTTCTAATAGAATTTTGACTAGCAGGTCTCATTACATAACATTAATTAGCTATGGTGATAGAAATATTCATTCTCCTGACATTATTTTTCATTATGATGAGGGAATTACAGGAAAATTACATGTATAAAACATATAGGAAGAGTGTATTTCCTCCCACAAGTGGCATCAGGATCAGTGTGTGTTGTAGGTACCATTTGAGATCCTCAAAGGCATGTTGGTAGTCATCATCCCATTGATAGGTGATTCCATGCATAATAATATTATTAATGTGGGGATATTTTCTTGACATGTTTCTTATGAAATTATGAATGTAGGTAAGGTTCCATTGGGGCCCCTTAGTTATTTAAGATTCTAAAGGGGTGAAATTGCTTGGATTTCACTAGTCATTTCTGGGTCAGCCTCAATTCCATGGTGTTGTAAAAAAAAGAAATGGAACTTTCGTGATGTTACCTTTAATGATCATTTATATATGATTCATCATTATATTGTGATACCACATCTTTTCAAAGACCATTTTATGATTTTTTTAAGTGATCACATCACTATCAAAATTTTTCCAAAAAAATTATCAACATAACATTTGGCTATTCATCCCAATAAATTAATGAAGATATGATGAATGGTGTGTTTATAAGTGAAACCATAATTCTTTAGTCCACATATCACGATGTGATAAGAAAATATCCCATATGGTTCTCTGAAGGTAGTGTATTCTTCATCTAATGAGTCCATATTTATTTAACTATACCCCAAATACTTTTCCATGAAGTATATGGCCTAAAATACATCAATTGCATCAATAAAGAGTTATATTATCAAAAATGAGAAGTCATCCATTTGGAAATAGAAATTAAGGTCTCTGAAATCAAGGAAAACCCTAATCCACTAATAATTCTTCTTGATAGTGGTGATGTTGGTGAGGAATCATGTGTAATTAACCTCTTAAAAAAAGTTATCTTTGACAAATTTGTTGACATAAACCTATACATTGGTAGTACAATGTGGTTTCACTCTCATGGATTCTATATTTAAGCCTTAGTGGTCATTGGGTAAGCCGAGATAGTGTGTATCCAGATCTGGATTCTATCCTGGAATTTCTATATTGTTTCAAGTGAACCCGTATCAGTGTTGCTTTAGAAATGTGATGCACATCAATTTATTCATGAGAATAATGGTATAAATAATCATTATAGTCTATGAGTCTTTTTTTTTCAGATTCTCCTTCACGAGCACATCAATGGTGGTGGAGACACCTTCTTCGAATGTAGGAGGGGAATTTCTTGAGGTTGTCTTTTTAAAATAATTTAAATTCAATATTGGATTTTTAGACAATTTTTACCATTTATTTTATTTATTGACACTATAGAGGTGAGAGAGGCCATATGAAAATATATTATCATCCCCTACTACCACAGTTACTGTAGAGAGATTATGGAACTAATTTTCTTTTACACTGATATAGGGGGGAAAAGGGGATTGGATATTTGGAATCTGGTGAATTTATTTTACTTGAATTATGGGGAACACATAATCATGATAAGAATATTAGTGGGATTTTTAGGGGTGGTCCCCAATCCATAGGGGTCTGTAACCTATGTATCATAATAATGCATCAGTTTTATTCAATCAATGTTTCAGAAACCTTCTTCAACCTACGTGAATTTGGAAGCCTGAAATGGGGCACTGTCACAATTTGGTGTGATGAAGATTCCATATATTAGGTACATCAAACAACGATGAAAATTTTAAGGTACCAACATGTGGACATAGAGCTAGTTCATTTTTAGAATTATACTTTATATGGTTACTTGTTGTATAAATTTAAACTCAGTATCATATGTGAGATCCCTAAACTGTTCTTTGAGCATGATCTTACAAAGGATAATTTCTCAAACATTTAATATGCTTGAATGGTTATATTTTTCGGAGATAAAGGTCCTTTAATATATCCAAAATTTATAATGCTGAGAAATGGTATGATGTTGATCCTAGAATAATTTCAAATCATATCCCATTAGATATTAACATCATTGAGTCTGGATGAAACAAATAAGGGAATGATGTGTCCCTATATGACCTCTTCCTAGACCCACACTGTGAAGATTATTGAGAAATGTAATTCTAATCGAATAGTCTCCACTTGATAAAACTCAACTGTATAAAATTTTATTTTGAAATCACATGGTCTCAAGAGGGCATCAATAAGTGCAGTTTTGAGTTATATAGAATGATTGAGTGTATCCAAGATTTATTTATTGGTTTGTGGAAGCATGAGCTATTTTAGAATGTTTTAATTTTGTTCCAGATTCCATAGATTCATGAGGGAGTGTTAATCATCATTGTATTGATTATGGGATAATGTATTTGGAGCTATATGGGGATGGATCTTGTGAATAGTTCAAGTGTTCATCTTCATCATGTGGCATGGGTCATGTGGGCCTTTCCCATTATATGAGATAATCAGATAATCACACCCCCTCAAGGCAGTCATGTAAGACAACCTGCCTTGGATAACTACTAATGGGTTCTGAGACACCTGCATGTCTCTTTTGGGTTACTGTATAACTTTCTCATGGGTATCATATTTATGTATATCATATGTGGGGACATGACAAAAATATTTGGTCTGATCACACAAACAATACACACTTTGTCCTCAGTTCCGATGAATGTGGCCTCATGTACCACAATTGGGCATGAGGAACTGCTATTTGAAGGAATATTCATCATTGGGGATGGTGTCTTCCAAGTTTATCACATTAGCAGAGCCAAATATGATCTATTTTTTCTATTAGTATTCCATTTTTTGGGTTAGTTCCCACGATTCATATGTTTTAGGGAATAAATTTACACAAGTTAGATATTTCATTGGAATGTAAAATGACTATTCCTCTAATGTTTCATTATATGGTTGATAGTTTCATTCAACTCTGTGAGAAAAATATAATGTAACCTTCCTATGTTATGAAGCAATTATAAGTCTATAAATCTATTCTCTCAATGTAGAAAGAACTTAGTCAACTATCTTTTAAGTCATCCAATTTTTGAACTTCTACCAAATCCTGGCCAAATCATATTTCAAATCACCATCCTCTTTTTAATGGGAGAAGGATATACAAGTCACATACTCTATCATGTTATCAAATATCACCTTTCAAAATTCACCCCTACCATTGGGGACATATTTAAGGATAAAAAACATCCTTTATGGTCTCACCCAAACTTCCACAGGAAGAGAAATAGTTTAGACGATAAGTGTGGTTGACCTCATTGGGACTCTTAAGATGTGGTAGGATATGAATGTTATTATCCATGGTTGTAAGGAAATAATAGTGGAATTTTTCATTTTAGAATGATTATTATCTATACATCAATTCAGAAAATCTTATGTTACTTGGATCTATTATAAATTTTGACTAAGGGATCATTTTTTGGTTGATACTGTTCGATACTAGGATTTAGGAGGTTCAATAACATTCATGTTTCTTGATTAGTAACTGGCACTGGTTTGATGGTAATGATTGTTGTTTCTACCATATAGAGCCATTTTCACTGTGCTATGGGCATGAGTCCAAATTTATCTTGGGTCCACTAATTGGAATCTTTAAAAAAATATTATTGTTATAACCATACAATAAATTTTTTTTAATTGAAACTTTTAAAGGTATGTATGGAAACAAACTATTAAGCCCAAGTAACACCATTAAAAGGTTGAAGACATTCCAATCAATACTCTTTAGAGATACCTTTCCATAGAACCTACATCAATAAAATAAACCTAGACCACTGTATGGCCACATGAAAAGCTGTCCCGTGCAGGGTTGCACATACCTAGAACCGATGGCAAGAGCCATACCCTCTCAAACATCAAAATCCGAATTGTTGTGTGCTGGTGGATGCTTCCTACTCTAAAACCACATCTAAGGCAGATCCTCGTATAATGACTGAAGACTTCCACATAGAAAAACCATAACAAAATAACTAGGAGAAATAACAAACTGTCATGAATTCAGAGAATGACAGTATAAAAACTTCACTTGGAACACTATCTAATGCGACTTATCATGTAAATTTGATTCCTTGAGTCCTAAAGTGCCATATTCTTACCCCATCCCCTCGGTGAGAGGGGTGAATAATTGACAATATTCAAGATAATATCGCATAAAGGCACACACACCTCGTTAAAAGAACTTAATCGATGAGTGGAAGAACCACCACCCAAGAGGGGTGAACCATTGGGCATTTCAACACCTGTAATATATTCTATGTGATTGGGTTGGAAAGGAAGACTCCCTACTACAGACCCAACCATCCCAACTCTAGGGGAGTATTTCTTGTGCATTTTTCCCTCATTCCTTGATATTGAGTGAATCCATCCTCATCCACCACCACTTGTTCTCCCTTCTTCATATGAGATCTATAAGTTTCCTTCTCTACCGAAACCACAATAGTAGGAACCGGAGAGGGGATTACTAGACCAATACCAAAACATGACTCATGCATATCCCTATTAGGACAAGGGGAGGTTGGGGGAATGGAAACCCTCAGCTTTCCATTTTCTGGCAGAACCATAGTCTGAGCAGCCTTCAACAGGGCACTTGGAGTGCCAGGAAACACCCGAACTGGGGAATGAGAGGAGGACATAGCTCACATCTGCACAGAGGGAGGCCGAACTGGTTCCTCAATCACAGAGGGAGGCTCATCCACCTGAGCAGTTGGGGGGGACCTCTTAGATGAATACCCCCACATCTTCAACATATGGTCCTGGAGTGTCCTTGGAAAAATCAGTTCAAACAATAACCCAGAACCTCTTCCTATCTGAATCTTTCGCAGAATCCATCCTCACCAACCATAGAGTTCCAAATTTGATGAGGAGGATCTCTTGACACATCCATTTAAACACAAATACGTGCATACCTGGGATGAAACACACGAGCATTGGAATCATCAGTGTATAAGAAGCATCCATGATGATCACTGATACCCTTTAAAAGACCTAGGTTCTGAAAAGGTAGAGGGATTCTGGGGAGGCAAATCCATTGGGCAGAAAATTTTCAATCACGTCCCCTATGAAAATCAACTGTCCTCCATAACATAAGGAATGGCAATATATCTAACCTCTGAGACTCACACGACCTAGCCCGGGCAAAGTACTCAAGAAAGTGGAGATTAAAACTGAAAGGGTAGTGGTCAAGAATGCCAATAGCCACCGCATTATGAAACCCCTAAGAGAAATTAACATACCTTGCAAAGATACCTATAAGGGGCGGATCAAGACCTAATTTTGCAACAAAGGTACACTAATGAACCACCATATCTTCATGGAATTCAGAATGTGACAAGATGAACACATGGGATCCATTAAGTGATTCTGATGCCTTCAGAGAGATCCTGATAGTCTGCACCTTCGGAAGAAGTGAGAGTGAGATGGAAGGAGTAACAGAGGTCCTTGGTAGCTATAGAGGATACGATAGTGAGGAAATCATCATCCTCGTGATATCAACCCCTTAATGAGGGTCCGACACCGCCACATGTGGTGTTAGGGTTAGCCCCAACCGAGAGGGGATCTCGCTCTGCATCTATTTATATGAAATAAGATAATCCACTAGGATATATTATTTTTATCAAAGGAATATGAACATCATCTTTGTGATTTTTAGCACAGAGTGAAAAACAAATTCGATTATATAGGGTTTCTAAGTGAATATTTAAAACCATTCCATATGGATATGAAGTCTAACACCTAATCATTTTAATGTTGTTTTTAGTTCCTTAGGTCAAAACATTTCTTCTTCTTCATTGTTGAGATGAAATGTTAAATGAATTGATGATGAAGGTATTCCCATCCTTCAATGGATCCTACTGGAATGATGTTATAAAAAATGAAGGATGGACTGAATATAGTATGTAAAAAACAAAATATCTTGGTCACCTCCTTTTAGAATTTTGGAATATTCATTGGCCCACATAGGTACATGAAGTGTGGGAGATGTTGTTCTGGGTTTCTCACGCCATCCAAGGTCTGGAATGTAGGGTTTCCAAGGATTGTTGGAGCAATGGTGTCATCCACCTATTCAGGATATGAATTTCTCTCAGGGTTAATTGGTGAGTGTATACCTTCTAGGGATTCCATTAGAGTAGTTAGGCTCTCAATAAAGTTTACCAGTTTATGAGACACTAATGATTGAGTCATATCTCTTCTAAATGGAAATGGTTGGGTTTGATGATGTGTCCACGTATTTATTTCTAATAGATTCTTGATCTGTAGTTAGATGGAATGATCACCTTACTAAGGGAGATACTATCATTGAAATGTAGGGAAGTCATGATACTTTTTTTACATCGTCATTTATGTCGACAAACTTCCTAGATACGGAGCTGGTCTGATGCTCAAATGCCACTCTTATAGTAATATTGGATATGGGAGGGAGTATATTCATTTTTACTTGAATATAATACCCAGTTGTAATGTTTCCCTTGAGTGAATCTTCATTGAGCAGTCTAAGTTTTTTTATATCCTACTCACATCATGAAAAATATTCCTCCATGGAAAGATATATAGTTATTCTGGGAGGTGATTGGGAGTTAGACACACCTTTCCCTTTATCATTGGATGTGTTCCACTGTCGAGGTGTAAACTCAATATTCAGATCTAGCCTCATTGGGTGCATCTAGAACCTCCTTTCAAGGTAAATATTCTATATATCACCCTCTTCATTTTCATATTGATCTAAATTATCTATTTTTTAGATAGTGTTGAAGTTTACTGTGGTTTACCTTTGAATGGTATTTGCATCAATACTATTAACGAAACAGTATGACTATCCACTCCTAGTATTATGGTCATTTTTTGAAACCATTTCCTTATAGGGTGATTTTTTGGTAATCCTACTGGGGTTTTATTGGCTTCACCATAATATCATCTTATATTTGTCTCCGAATAATGACCACAATGTATTTTATGGTTGTGTTTTCCAAATGGGCCCCCAATAGGAGGTGATCATATTTTGCTGGGAAAAATGAATGGGATTCCAATTATTGATATTTTTTCCCCCAACTTGAAGAAGAAGGATTGCCTCTAGGGTTATGATTATAATGAAAATTTCCCAAGCCCTATGGGATGTGGACTCTCTAAGGTCAAAATTGAAATTAACTGCTTATGTTGTTATAGATCCAATGATTCCAATCTAGGATTTTATGATTACTACGAATTAAATTGAGATGTAAATTTCCCCATACTGGTCTATTGGGGTTTATTTTTTACATCCATTCATTTCCCCATTCCCCCCTTTGGGGAAAATAAAAAGTGTGCTGAAGATTGAGATAATAATTCTCCCATCATAGTGGGATAGTGTTTATTAGAATCTACTAAATATATGCCATGAATCCTATAGAATATTAAGGATATCATGGGTGGTGGTGTGGGTAATATTCCCCCATCCTAGTGGTATTGGTTGACAACATCATGTATTATATTCCAGCTATTATTATGGCATGTTTGACGTGTTGCAATTGTTCTCATGTAGGACGTAGGTAGAATGGAAAATAATGAAAGGAATCAACTTCTATGATAAGTAGTTGATTTGATAGAAAATTTGGTTTCCTTTTCTAAAATTAATTCCCACAAATTCTAAGGTACATATTCAAATAGCTATTGGATTCCTAATTCCATTGATCATGATGTTTCTATATCATTGAAGTAGGTAAATTTGGTTTTAGTGACCAAATAGACCATGGATTTCTGGTTCCCCTTATTTCACAAGAGGATATGGCATTTTAGGATGTTTTATCTGAGGGGATTTTCTATACCAGGGCCATAATAATTTGAATCAATCCTTACATTCCCTATCCTTGAATAATGATTCTTTATGTGGATTCACAGATAAACTACCAAAAAGTTGTGATGTAATGAACGAAAGTGTGTTTTCGATATGTGTTGTGCTTTTCCAATTTTTAATCTCGATCCATAGAGATAGCATAATAGTTTAGCTGACACCATAGAATCATTATGATTTGATGGATACCATTGTATCCTAGATAAGGGAGGTGTCTATCCTTCATCCACTAATAATTAGACTAGATATTTTGTTGTAGATAATGAATGCAATCCTTTCAGATATCATAAGGGATCTCATAGTTAGAATTGGTGAGGGGACAAAACATGGTGGGGAGGTTTTTTATAGGAAACTCTCATTATATTTCAATTATGGACTCCACCTCATTAAATATACATGCCTCCATATGATCATTCAACAGGAGATGCTTCTTTGGGTTTCCAATTTACTAGAGTGGTGTGTTTCTAGAATTTTAGGGTGAAATCTATATGGATGACCTCTATGTTTCGAGAACCTCCATATATCATGACATCAGAGTTCTGGACACCTCTCTATAAATAATTATCTAAGAAAGGAGAGGATTCCATTATTTGTGATTGATATCAATATGGGGAGGTTGTCCATTGAGGATGCCATGATTAGAGTCCCTGTGATCCATCTCCAGACTACCATGTAGAGGAATATTACAGTAATCATCATCTTCTTCTATTGATGAAGAGTTGTAAGACCCTTGTGGTGTTGATAATGTGTCTTAAAAAACATAAAATATAGTTGAATTGAGTAGATTAGGGATATTAACCTCCTTTTACATTGTGGATGGAATATGATGAGATAACTTTTTGAGATATGTAGAGATATTAGAAAACTATATGGTAGGTACCAGAATATGTTGATAACTAACTATTTCCAGGGAAATATGATCCCACATAAGAGAATATTCAAGAATATATTGATGATATTATTCATTATTTGTAGAAATATGAACCTGTACAAAGTCATACACTACACTCATAGGGTGAGGCCATATCAGAATAAGGATATTATCTTGATATGGAGCCTTTGGAGTACGCAGCTGGTCATTCCTGACAGGAATCTAATTCTATCCTAAGGTATGGGTCACTCTTATTTGGTGAGACTGAGTTGGGGCGATAATATGTTCCCTATATGAATATATATTCCCTATCGGAATATGCTAATGGACTTCTTGAATGGGATAAGGGATATGATCATCCTCATGTATGGCCTTATAAGGATGATTATTTTGTCATTCATAGATTAATATAGGGATATGAGATTAGATTTTGTGACCTTGTTAATATTCCTGACTAGTTTTATAGTAGGAATATGAGCCTATCATGAGGCATGTTTTACTCTTACTTGGTTATCCCCATCCACAATTGGGATATGATACCAGTCCAAGGATTTTAGAGTATTCGATTGAACTATTTCAATTAAAATATGGGCCTCTCCCATGGAATGTCCCCAACTAGAACAGAGATATGAGACTCATCCTAGGAATTAAGAATATTCCATGTATTTTCTTAGAATAGAATGTTACCCTATCTAGAAGATTATTCTTATCTCACATAGTGATCCTCGGTTGGAATAAAAATATGAACCCAGTCTCTCCCTCGTCCTTTACTAAAATATTCTGATAATCTATTTTATGGGTGAAATAACTTGTGAATTCTATAGAGAAATTAATTGTTCATTCAAAACATATTGTTTATATTCCCTAGATGTTGGGATAAGAATATGCACATGTCTTTGTATCTGTACTTGCTCTAGAATATAATTGTAGAGTTCTTAAGCTGTTTCTAGGATGTAATAACATATAGGCAATGTGTAATTTGTAATATACATTTTTTTTACATTTTCAATCACTAGTATATACTTTAATATATCTTCATTTGAAGAGGGAATATGAGAAAAATTCTATGCTCCACATTCCATCAGAAAATTTTAATGGACTTCATGCATGGGGGTATGGTTATGCAACTCACCCATGCCCACTATAAGAATATTATTTCGGACTTGTTCTGAGTTTGTGGGTATAGGAGGATAATCACTAGTTACTATCATAATATAAAAGTATAAATCATCAACTAGAGAGAGGATATGATCCCAATAATTATTACATATAACATTCCATGTCTGATGTGTCCTTTTTCTCTACATTGTTGTCAAAGGTGGAAGTGTATCAGGTGTTACACTCGGTAGGAGACTGAAGGGAACCAGTTGGATGTCATTAGTGATGGAATTTTATATTATCCCTCCTTAGAGAAACCTAAACTAGAAGGGAGATTTATTTGACTCCTTAGTCACCTTCATTAGATACAGAGGGTGGGGATTGTTTCACTCTGGGGACAAGCTCCTAAAGTGGTTGGTAGTGGTAATGTGTGTCACTGGAATTACTCAAACTTTTCTTAAATGATGTAGAAGAATTTTTTTCATCACTTTTATACACTCATGGTAATGTTTAAGGGTTATGATCATACCATTTTGGTGTTATTTAGAGACCATTTCATTCCCCAACCTATGTTGAATATGTTTGGTGGGTGAGGCCATTCTGAGGCCCACAGGGGATGTAACCTTATATAATTTTACCAAATGATCACTAGAGGAAGAAATGTTTGATAAAGGTGTTGTTTGTAGGAGTAGTATCTGCATCCATGTTAAAATAAAGAATAAGGTATCGGATCATGCATAATCACATGAGTGATATTTTCTCAATTATATATGCATGGCTAAGACAATATTCTTTACAATATTGATATGTCTATTCTACTAACCAAGAATTATCAAATAGAGGATGAAATTATTTCATGAGATCCCTATGTATATAGGACCAGTAATAATATTCATTCATGTTTTTCCAAGTATTGATATTATATTTGAACATCATGGCCTAAAACATGGACAAAAAATCATTTTTTATTTGATCGATTCACATCGAGACACCATTTTTATCCCAAAAAAATATAGGGTAGTCATTATCTCATCCCATGGTTTTGAGTGGTGTTGAATTTTCTTCAAAACTATTCACATTAGGTTGTAAATTGTTTTTATATAACAAAAACACTCAATGGATCCCCCACCATAATTGGGTATGGAACTTATTCATAAAGGAAGGTGGTCCTTCTGGTTTTTAGACCCAACGATGCTTTGGAACTCACATTTTTTCAGATAATGGGAGATCAAACTCATCAAACCCCTTTAGGGGACAATGTTTCCTACTTTGGGACTCAATGATAGACAAAATATTTTTTTATAAATATCTTCTTAATACTGATACAGAACTGATTACCCTAAAAGCATTACCATAGGTTAATTATGATTTATATTTAAAGGGGAATATTTTGTGAGTATATCTATATATATCAAATATTATTTATCAATTTTCCCTATTTGGTTGCTGGTTATATATTGAATCCATATCTTGTGGAAATTATGACTATACTTCTATGTAAGAAGGTGACTACTATAACTAAGATGGGATTAACTTGTTATGATACATCCAAGTATCTGATTTTATGGTAGGAATAAAAACCCAAATTTTTCATATAAACTATTATGTTCAACATCATATAGAAAGGATATATATCATGGATCTTAGGAATTGAGTAATTGACATCATGTCACGAGGATACATGCTACATATATTGGTTATATAATGAATTAGAGTCACCATAGTTTGATCACAACCTAGGGATATGTCCTAAGATTGATTCCCTTACATGGGGGAAGTAAAATTATTCCACTCTTTGAAGATTAAATATTGATGTTTCCCTAGAAGGTGGAGATTCATGATGTAAATAATAAAACTATTGGAACTCCCTAAGCCCCTGTGATCCATACTTTTTGTGAGAAACAATGGATATCATGTAATTAGTCATACTCCATCTAGATATAGGGATTATGTACTAGAATAACCCTTAGGATGTTTAATGTAGATCTCAAGAATTAGGAAGGCTACTTATGAGTCATGGTTAATATTGGAATTTGTGTTCTCATAGTTTTGTTGACTCCTTATTCCACTGATGAATGATGTATAATGATCATCCATGGTATTGTTAAGGTCATGATGGTCCAAATATTATAAAATTGGGGGGCATACACTAAATTGGATTCATGTTTGAGGACTACACTTAAGAAGATTTCCTACATAACATAGTTATTGATGAAATCAAAGTCCCCAAAATTTAGTTTCCTACTCAATCTGCTGATGAATGAGGTAGAATGATCAGTTCATGGTAATAATTGTGGATCAATCATCAAAATTCTAGAGACAAGGTGGGACTTACACTGAAATGGATTCATATTTGAACTCAGGCCTTAGGAAAGCATCCTATGTATCTTGGTTATTGCTAGGTTGAGAATTATCATAGTTTAGTTGACTCATCTGTTTACTAATGGATAAGGTAGAATGGTTAGCCCAAGGAAATGATTGGTTCTCATTGTTCTACATATTATAGACATGGGGGGGACATACACCGATGTAGATGTCTATCTGTATTTGGGCCTTAGTAAGGAATCCTATGTATCTTATTTATTCAAAAAATCAAAGTTGACATTGTTTGATGGTCAATGATATCACAAAAAGGTAACACTAGTATGTGCAAAATATCATATTATGCTACTGATCGAGGATTACGCACAATATTTTTCTAAATGCGGAGGCTGTACAATGTTATAAATTCCAAGGGTTTCTACCTGTTAAGTCCTGATTTTCTTCCTGACCTAATTCATTATTATCCAGACATGTCATAGGATATATATACATGTATGGTTGTATTTTTTAAAAATCCAACAACAATCACATTAACTATTTTACTTGTCTAAAGGACATCACATTATATAAATGATATTTTTGAAGGACATCGTGTGATAAAGGAAATATTGACTGGAGGAATTCAAAAGACATGGTTGGAATGTCTTGGAGACCATCACATAATCTGGTATGGTATGCCTTGATGGTGTATCATGAGCTATGCGACATGCCTAGAGGACAATTCAAGTGCTGGATGACATTCATGGAGGGTGTCAAATGGCCTAGATGAAATTCATGGAGGGTGTCACATGTGCTAGATGAGATTCTTATAGGGTGCAGTGAGATATGATTAACTTTTCCAGAGGGAATCATGAGGCCCAAATAACATGAACTTGTGTCACTGTATGATTTGGGGTCCATGTCTAGATGACATCACAAGACCAGTATTGTGAGCTCAATGGGATTCACGAGACTCAAGTGGCATGCACAGGTGTAACCATGTGACTTCCTTTAACATGACAGAGGGGTGTCTCATGATCCAAATAATATGCCATGAGTGAATGACAAAATTTAATATACATTTCATGGTGTTATCACAAGATATTAATGAGTCTTGAAAAGTGAATGGTGATCAATATATATGTTATCCACATATGTATCCCATATTAAGGCTATTTATACTAGCTTTTATTTCACATATGAATTATATTTATTTAGTGCTTCATCTTA
This sequence comes from Viscum album, assembly GCA_963277665.1. Taxonomy (NCBI): domain Eukaryota; kingdom Viridiplantae; phylum Streptophyta; class Magnoliopsida; order Santalales; family Viscaceae; genus Viscum; species Viscum album. The sequence goes on from OY728157.1 coordinate 2,017,487,583, forward strand.
CATAGGTCTCATGTGATTCGTCTATTATGCATGTTTCAATTCACATAATCTTCTATAAGTAATTCACATAACCATATGTGATTACATAAATTGACTATGCATTCCTCTAGACCACTTAGGTCGTTTCCCAGATCTTTACCTAGTAGAAGACCATGCGATCATCAGATTCACCACTCTGAAAATTCTATTATGATGCCTAGGTATATTGGAGCATGGATTCAAAGGTAAAAATTTTCATGTTGTTGGGGCGGATTTATAGGAATATCCACCACAATTAGAAGCCACTTTGTGTGGCATGTATTACACTTATCTAGGATGGCGTTAGTGGAGGGATTTGACAATACAAGTTTCTCTTGATAAATCCATGAGTTATTTAGGATGGGGGGATCACATGGTTTGTGTGACTGCAAGATGATCCCATTAGTGGCCCATTAATTTAATTTAGTGAATTATAGGGATCTTTAATAATTACATGGACATACTGAGGGGCTCTTATAATGTCTGACTGACATGTCTAGGGACCATCATGAGATGAAGATTCATATTGAAAGGATTTCATCTTATATGAGGAGATATTTAATGGGATCTTCAGTGAAACAAATATGGATTTCCAAGGGTCCTTCTAGAGATCAAGATAACATTTAAAGATGAATTTCGTGGGATCATGCTGACATATCGAGGGGGCATCCATGGGTTCAATGGTGATCACCCAGGGTGGAAACCCCCATTAACACAAAAACTATGTATCTTCACCTCTCATTAATATTCTATCATTTACTTTTTTCTGGGTATTATTTATTTCAAAATGGTCTAGGGTATCATGAATTTGTATGAGTGTTGTTAAAGAAAATCACACTCCCCATCAGTGATTCATTGTGTGACCAATAGAAGGTCATGTGGTGATGCAATAACATATATCATAAAAAATCATTATTCTTGTATTTGGAAATACAGGGGGAGTGAATGAATGCGAAGATATGTCTATGTCCCATCATTGATGAGGGGGACATACCAATACAATATTGTGTGATAAGTAGGGAATATATCATGGGCTTCTGTAGCATATTGTGAACCACCTAGTAATACCACACGAATATTTATGACTATAAGAAGATCATATCATTTTGATATTTTTTTCTTATATTACAATACTGACAACACGAGAATTTTTGAGATAGAATTTTTTTTAATTTCATTGATGTCTTGTGATGTATAGTACATAAAGAATATATTTTAGTATTAGAATCACCGTATTAGCTTGCAATATACATAACACTATTCTTGGCTTGTGTTTCACTTAATTTCATGTTCTTTGGATAGAATTCATTTCACGAAACACTGAGTATACATTTTTTGTCAATATATAAATGATATACGTTTTAATTATGTTATAAAAAACACTAATGGAAGATTTAAATAAATGCAACACTGTTTTATATTGTGTTACATTCAAGGGAAACCTTCTTTAATAACTTATATTGTACAATATACCCAGTTTCACTATACAACTATATATTATTTAAATACTTTTCTTTAAAGAGATATAAACTAGTAACTATGAATAGAATTAAAAAAATTTGTAATTGTACGTTACATTATCATTCCACTTACACATTTTCTAGAAAATGATACGGGAACAAAATCTATTTTTTCTGATAAAAAGCATTTTCCAGAAAATCATGTTTTATAGCCTTTTGATGGCACACCAATTTTAATTGTATTTTTGGAAACTTTTTTATGTTAAATTTTACAAAATAAAATTCTTATTTGGAAGTGGGATAGAACAATTTTCTTTTTTTTTTAATTTTTGGTAATTTGGAAATAAAAATTTAATTTTAATGAATAGTGAAAAATACTGCATTATAATTCGACACTGCCTTTTTATCAAATTTATTTATATAGTTATATTATCTTTTTAATTGAGTTTAAAGTGTAATTGGATTATGTTTTTATCATTTAATCTAATGTTGGTCATTGGACATAATTTAAATTTTAAATTTGTCATAAACACATGTCAATCTTTTGATAGTTATTACTTCTTAAAAACCCTCTTTTTGGTTTTGAAAATGGGAATTAATAATAAAATAATTTCTGAAACATCAATGTTTTGAATTGGTAAAAATGGATTTCATATTGTTAATTATATTGTTAAATTTTTTTAAATAGTTACCTTTTAATTTTTTACATTATTAGTAGTAACATTAACAATTATTTTCTTTACCTTGGTTAAAGGGTAAATCTTGTAAATAAGGGTTTAAAAATTATATTATTATAATATTAATGTAGCATAACACATGGCCTAATACTAATGGATGAGATATTTCTGACCATGGGAATCCTGGGGTCTATTTTGGGATCCCAAATATTCACATGGATGGGAAAATGAAATTTTATAAGAATTAATTTAATGTAAAGATAATTATATGCTAAACATATATCTTTTACTAAATCGATTTTAATAATAGCGTGTATAATAGATAGATATGTATATAAATACTAATTATAATGATAAAAATATTTTATCTATCATGGTATTTTATTTTATGTCTTATAAATTGGATAAATATATTTATTTATGACATAATTATTATGTAGTGATTGCCTCATTAATGATTGATTAAAAAATGACTTTATAAATATTAAAATAAATTTAATTTATAAATTTCAATGTCATACATGAATTTTATGCTTTATATATAAATAATAGAGATGATTTAATGCATTTATTTGAATTTAAAATGTTTTTATGAATTTTTAAAAAATTTAAGTATGAATAGGGTCAAAAAATAAACAAATTAATAACATGAAACATAAAATAGTTCATTAAATGATATTAAATCCTAAAAATACCAAATGGTTAATATAAGTCTAGTTATTTCATAAATAACTTTTTTTGGATCATTTTACATGATATAGTAATTACATTAACCCACAATGTTTAAATAACATGATATCATTGTATGATTAAGAAGGGTAAAATATGGGATAAATTAAAAAGATAAGGATTTAAAAATATTAAATAATTGTCTAAAAATTACTTTGTCAAGTGAATTTGAACCAATTACATATTATAATATAATTAAATATTTTTTTTACCATTTTTAATCAAATTTGTTGTTATAAGAAAATAATATTATGAGAGTTTCCTAAAGTGCCGCCACCTCTCTTATAAAGGCGCACCTCCTCCCTCTCCTCTTCACTCTATATTCAGCCTTGATGGTCGGCCAAACCCTGAAAATTTCTCTTCTAAACTTCCATAGTTACATTATACTATTTATATACTTCTCAAAATACTAACTCTAGTGTTGTAAGATGATATTTCAAGGAGGCACATCGAGGAAGAGGCATCCTCTTCTACCGATTCTTTCAAATTTCATTCTTCTTCTACTTCCTCTTCATTAGTTGTTTCATTATAAAGAAATAATGTCAATATAAATAATATTATGATATATTATAATAAATATTAAACAATACTATTTCACATTCTATCCATCCTCTGAAAAAAGAAATCATTGTGCATCTGTACGTACGGCTTACTGTCTCCATGTCGTGGTGTAATATATTTTCCCCCACCACTTACATGGTTGGGTATAATGGTAGAAATAATTACTATATATGATTATTATAATATTATAATAGTTATTATAAATTATACGTCATAAATTCCAATACCATTCAACAATTATAGGAACGATATCGTCGGTCATGTGTACGTACGACTTACCATCTCCACAATGTGATGAGATTTATTATCCACGTTAACCATTCAAAAATGTTTATAAAGTATATATAATATATAGTCATGAAATATAATATATTATAATGATTTTGGAGTTATGTATATATATATATATATATTTCTTTTTCTTACTTCCATTCAATTTAATTGGGAAACCAAAACAACATTCATGTGTACGTACGACATAACATATCCATAAACAGTGTATTACATTACATTTATATATCTATTATATATATATATATATATTGAATATATAAAATATATAATTCACATTTAACATTTTTTATGTAAATAAATTATTATACAAGTAATAATATAACAATTCAAAACATGCATGATAAATAAATTGTTACCCAAAACGTTGCATTAACAAGGAATTGATAAATGAACATGTAATATAATGTTGTAAATGATTGATAAATGATATAAAAAATATTATTATGGTTCTTTTACAAGTTAACAATATTTTTTAACACACTATATTGGAGTTTCACCCAAATACGGATGAAATCTAGACTAAAGTAATGGATAATTTTATGATCTTATTTTTATATGAGATTGTTTATACATAATTATTTACTTAGGTTATATTTATCATCAATGTACATGTTAAATAAATATGTTTTAATAAAACATTTTCATTTATTATTTTTATGATTAAATTCATTTTACCCCTTTTTAATATTTAATACATTGTATGTGACGAATAATTTTTTTGTTTACCATATGAGGTACTTTTTTACCATTTTTTTCAAAAGTACGAGGATAATGTATTTTTAACTTACATGGCATGAATGAATATTAAGGTTTCATGAGGATTTATTTCCAAGAATCTTTCTCTACAATATTTCGTGTTTATTTTCATGTAAAATATTTTCTTTTGAAATAATTCATCATTTTGAGAAAAGAATTTTTTTTTGAAGAAAAAAGGATATTTTCCTTAAGAATTTTGTTCAAGTGTTTTATTAAAATTATTTTCCATCTAGGATGATGAAATTAAATAGGGTAATGTTACTATCCCTTATATTAATATGATTTTATTTCATTAATTATGGCTTGATATTTTATATTGATATTGTTATGATGAAATTATATTTTGGAAACCCTTTTTTTTGTTATGCAATGATGAAATATTTTTGTTTTGTGGATCATGTAAGAATGATTTCATTATGAGGTGGGTGGGACATATATCTACTTCTAAATCATAAGGTAAATAATTATATCTCATCAGAGAGACATGACTAGAACAACAAGAAAATATGTTTCCGTAATACATGACTAGAATAACAAGAAAATTCAATTCAGTAATACATGGTTGGAACAAAAAGTATAATTAGTTCAGTATTAAAATTTTTCCACTATGAAGGTCTAGGAATAAATGTCTGGGCTACTTTGGAAATAATATTATGTTCTTCTTATTTTCCAAAATTACATGATTTATTCCAATAATATTTTATTATGGTTAATGTTCTTTTATGTTCCATGCATTATATACTACCATTATTTATTTCTTAACTCAAGATTTCGATGTTAAAACATTATGTTCATGTTTTTATGTTCAAATGATGGTGGTTTGTTTTTTGTTTTCCATGTTTACCATTAATGATTATTTGAGCTCATCCTTTTTATGTTTTACTTCCCCAGGATATAATGAATGGTTTTATATAGGAAAAAAAGGGGGATATCTTTATGTGAGATGTAGATGATTTGTCACCATTATTAGTAGATTATGTTATGAGTTTCCAAAGAAACAAAACTAATATGGTCTTTGGGACCCTATTTGTGTCATGTATTAAGTATTCCACACAGGAAATGTTATTTCCATGTATGTCAAGGCAGGGTCACTATAATTGGTATCAATGTGAAGGTTTATTCAAAATTTGGAAACTAGGATGCGAAACAATTAGTGAGATCCTATTAGATATTTCTAAATTAGTTCTAGGGATGTTCTTAAGGACAAGTATTAGTATAGTTTACATTACTATAATGATGATAATGATCATGAAGAAACTATAATTAAACCTATGATGTCATATATTGAACGTACCCCCTCCCTTGATTATTTTGTTTACCTCGTATGATGTTTACCTCTCACACTATTATTTTTTGATTTAGACAATGACTAGAAATCGAAAGATCCATGTTAACAATCAATGCACTAGGAAATGTAATTATTGTCCTCTTGGATAACAAAATGTTGTGGGATATGGTGTGTAAAATCATATTTATATACATACACAGCTATGAATCATTCTAGACTTCTGAATAAGTATAGAAGGGAACAAAATTCTATTGATTGCATCATGAGGAAATTCCCACCTTCTATTAGTGGGTCATCCAATCCACTTGTTGATGAATAATGAATCAGTACCATTGAAAAGATATTTTCCACACTTCACTACTCATAACATGAAAATTTTATTTTCGCTGTTTACCATTTAGAAGTAGCATCATACCAGTGGTGGACTCAAATTAAGAATAGATGGAACCAATATTAAATTGAATCCATGTAATGAGATGAGTTCAAGAATATATTTTTCAATAAGTAATTCCCTCGTATTCTTAGAAAAAATATGGAAAAGGAGTTCCTTGAGCTTAAGTAAAAGGATGATGAATCTGTTTGTATGTATGAGGTGGATTTTACAAGGATTTCAATGTAAGCTTTTAACGTTATCATCCAAACTAAAAGTAAAGATAATCAATTATTCAGTGTCTTAAAACCAAGTATTTAAATGGAATTAGTTATAATTTACTTCAGTATCTATGAAGATATTATGCATTTTTCTATTAAATAAGAAGTATATGTTGGTATTACATATCCATCTCAAGGTTTTGACAAGAAACAAAATATGGAGTTCAAGAAAAAATCTCAAAACAATGGTGAAAAGAAGATGAATGTTTTCTTATGCCTAAAGTGTGGAATGAAGCATGGAAGATATTTTATTAAAGGGAATATAAAATGTTTCAATTGTGGAAAAGAAGGTCATAAAGTAGTTGAGTTCCTTTGAAACAAGAAAAAGGTTTCTAGTGTGGTGAATTTTGAAAGGACTACAAAAAATGAACCACCCACACTTAAATGATGAAAGTGAAGGAAATGGGGCATTTGGAAAACCAATGCCTTAATCCAAGGGTCAATAAGGATCAATATCAGAGCCCTATTAAATAAAATGACAAAGAGAAGACCCATGAGATCACTATTGGTGATATTGATTATGAAAATGAAGTGGTGGAATTGTTATGTTTGTATGTAAAGGGATTCCAAAATGGTGTTGTGGAATCTCATATATAGTATTAAAGATTATTGGGAAATATATGTATTGGTCCATTGTGGTTTTCAATAATTATATGGAACTGGTAACCATGAAAGGTGATTGAAATATTTTTGGAAAGCACATGATATGCACATAATAAAGGGATAAGGGGTAATGAGATGTTTGATAGTATTTATGAGATCGTCAGTGATAATACGACAAAGTGATATCATCGGTTGAGTATATATAATTTTTTTTATTTTTGGTATGTGTGAAGATTCAATTTTTATTTAAATCATGTTTTCATTATGGTTCTATGGTAATTCATGTTATTATCATGTTCCAAGAGAAACATGTTTAAGGAATTAACATGTTTGGAATGTGACAATACAGGACTGTCAAATAAGATATGGGAGACAAATGTTATGTCTATTTTGTTAACCTCCTCCCAATGTTTTATATTTTCAATTATTGGAAGGATTGTAATGTAATCCATTTATGGATAGTATATGTTATATTATGGTTTTAATTTGTATGATTAATGTATTATCTCACTATAGGCAGACTTATGGATATTTTATAACCTATTGTATCCTTTTTGTTGAGACATATGGATGAACTATCATTCTATAACTCAACATGATAAAAATTAAATAATGAAAATTCAATTTCACTTCTTTAAATAAGAGATGATGTTGAATTTTTTCTGGGTATGAGATTACACTGAAATAAAGTAAGTATTTCTCCTCATGAAAAAATTAATCAACTTTTGGAAAATGATCCTGAAACAAAAAACATTATCAATGTACTTTTTTATCAGATTAATTAGATGATCCCATAAATCATCCCAGATTTATGTCTTTCATAATGAATACATTCTCTAAACCATATATCCTATCACTATTCATTAGACATTTATGGTTTGATTAATCATCAATATCCATGTTTTCCCTTACCACCTATGTTCACATATGTGGAAACACAGTTTTGAGTTAATTTGTGTAACTGTTATATTTCTAAATTTAATTTTTAAAAATATTTTCTTGTATCCCATTTTATGATGTGGGTTTACAAGAAATAAACATTCAAGTACAAAACCACTTATAACCCTGAAGAATTTTGAGGGTGAAATCTATTTTATGGGCATGAAGAATGTGACAGACCGAGATAACAAGAGATAAATAATTTTTGATTTCATTGATGTCTTATGTTTAAGCTACACCAATATTAACTTGTAATATAAGAAATACTATAATAGCTTCCAGTATATGCCACACTATTATTGTCTTGTGTTTCACGTAATTTGATGTTCTTTTGATATCATTCATTTCACGCAATACAGAGTATAAATGTTTTTCTTTGTATAAATTAACTATGTTTGGATTATGTTATACCAATACCAAAGTATTATTTCACAACACAAAACACTAACGTGGGTTGCGTTAAACCCAAGAGAATGTTTTTCTCGGTAGCTTTGCGATGTACGCAAAACCGAATGTCACTAAAAATGATATATTATTAAAAAATTATTATTTAATGGGATATAAACTAGCTATTATGAAAATTATTAACCACATTTTTAATTTTATATGACATTATCATTCATCTTAAACATTTTCTAGAACATGATATGAAAACGAAATTAAATTTTTTGGATAAAAAAGTATTTAAAAAAAAGAAATTTTAGCTCATTTTGATGGCGCACCCATTTTAAATATAATTTTTGATACATTACATGTTAAAATAGAAAAAAAAACATCTTATTTATAATTGGGACATGAAAATATATTTTTGTTGAATTTTTGGTATTTTTGAAATAAAATTACAATTTTAATGAATAATTAAAAAATACAGCGTTTTAATTCGAAATTTCCTTTTTAACTAATTTATGTATATAATAATAATATATTTTTAATTGATTTTAAAGTTTAATTTGATTATATTTTTACCATTTAATCCAATTTGGTTCATTTAATGTCATTTCACTTCTAAATTGGACATAAACACATGTCAATCTTTTGGTAGTTATTTCTTCTTTGAAACCCACTTTTTTGTTTTGACAATAATAATTAATTTTAAATTAATTACTGCATCTTTTATGTTTTGAATTTGGAAAAATTGGATTCCTTATTTGGAATAATAAGGTTCAAATAGTGTAAATAGATACCTTTTCTTTTTGTACATTGTGAATTGTAACATAAGTAATTATTTTATTTACCACGGTTAGAAGGGAAATTTGGAAAATAAGTGTAAAAAATAATATTATAACAATATTGAACTACAATAAAACTTTCCCTAGTCCTATTAGATGAGATATTTATGACCATCTGAATACTTGGGTAAATTTTAGGATCCCATGGATTCACATGGATGTGAAATTAACATTTTATAAGAATTAATTTAAATTAATGATAATTATAACCAAAACATATATCTTTAGTTAAATTGATTTTAATACATGGTTATATAACTGATATCTGTGTCTATAAATAGTATTCATAAATCTAAAATTATTTTCTACATCATGGTATTTTAATTATTTATTTTATACATTTGATAAATATATTTATTAATGATACAATAACGATGTTTTGATTACCTCATTAATGAATGATTCAAATAAATGAATTTAATTTCATTTAATAAATTTTTTTTTGTTAACATACATAAAATTTATGACATAATAATGATAATTCATTAAATTATATATATATATATATATCATTTTCTTTCTTCTATTAAATTTAATATGGAACCAAAACAGCTTTCATGCATACGTACGACCTACTATCTCCATGAACGGTGTATTCCATTACCTTAATCAATTATATATATATATATTCTGAATATATATAATATAGAAATCATTTTTTACATTCATGTAGTAATTAAATAATGATAAAAGTAATTATGTAAAAATTTAAAACACATGCGATAAATAAAGTGATTATTACCCAAAACGTTGGTTTAACATGGAATGGACAAATAAATAGTGAATATAATGTATTAAATGATTCATATCGGATCTAATTTTTATTATTATGGTCCTTTTAAAATTTAATAGTATGTTTAAACCCACTATACCTGAGCTTCAGACTCATACAGATGTAATTGGACCTATGGTAAGGGATAATTTTTCAATCTCATTTTTTATCTTAGTTTGTTTATACATAATTATATACTATGGTTATATTTTTCATCTATGTACAAGTGTTATAAATAGTTTTTCATAAATTGTTTACAATTATTCTATGTATGTTTAAATTCATTTTTACCCCCTTTTATCTTTTACAATGTGGTATGAAAGGAATCTTTCCTTTATTTACCATATAAGGAACTTGTTGAATTTTTCAGAAAATGTATGAGGATATTGTATTTTTAACGTATATGGAATGAATGGATATTTATGGTTTCCGGATGCCTTATATCCATGAAGCTTACTCTACACTATTTAATGTTTATTTTCAACTAAATTATATACTTTTAAAAAATTTTGACACATTGAGAAAATTAATCATTTTTTAAGAAGAACAGATATTTCCCTTAAGAACAAAGTTCATGTGTTTTATCAAAATTATTTTCCATATAATATGACACCCTTAAATAGGGTTATGTTTCTATCCCTAATATTACTATGGTTTTATTTCGTTAATTATGGAATGATATTTTATATGGATGTTTTTATGAGTAAATGATATTTAATAATCTCATTTTATTTCTTAGTTTATCCTATGAAGAATGATTTGTGTTTTGTGGAACATGAAAGAATGATTTAATTAAATGATTGGTGGTACCTATATCTCCCTCCAATTAATTGGGTAAATTATTATATCTCATGAGATAGATAGGAATGTAACGACCAATAAATCTGGTTCATTAATACATGAATAGAACGCCATATAAATCCAGTTAAGTAATGCATGGTTGGAAAGACATGTAAACGTAGTTCAATATTGGAATTTGTCCATTATGATGGTCATTGAAGAAATGACTTCATTATTATAGAAATCATATTATGTGATAATTGTTTTTCATAATTACATGTTTTATTTCAATTCCATTTTTTCATGGTTAATGTTCCTTTATTATCCATTCCTAATATACTACCATGATTTATTTCATGACTCAAGATTTTGATGTTTAAACATTAGGTTCATGTTTTTTGATTGAAATTTTTATGGTATGTTTTATTTTTTCCTTTTTTACCCTTACTGAGCATTTTAACTCACCATTTTTTTGTTGTATTTTCCCTAGGATATATATAAAGGTTTTTTGTAGGAAAAAAATGTGGAAGATATTTATGGGAGATGATGAAGATCTTTCTCCATGATTGGAAGATCGCGTTCTGAGTTTCCAAAGAAACTAAGCTGATATATACTTCTGGTGTTTTTTCCGTGAATTAAGTATTCCATAAAATAAATGTAATGTCTATGTACGTCAATCTACAGTGTCAACAATAATAATTTCTAGATGGTTTCTAAAGCGCATGATTATCAAAAAGTCACATGATCCTTAAGAACTCATCTAATAGCTTTTGAATGATCAGTGAGTGGCTTAGGAACCCTCATCAAAACAAGGAGTATTGTTAATGGGGCTTCACTAGATCTTAAGAATGTCATGTTATTTGATTGAAATTCTGAGTTTATCATGATTTTGTGTTCCATTGAGGTTGAAGAGGTATGAGAGGATTTATAAACCTTCTTATTCCCTTTTCATTTTGGAGAAATTAATACCAATATTTATGTATTTCTTCTCCTGTGGATTTTTGGATGCTGATTTAGAGGGAATCAACAATTCAGAAAAAACTCATTCTATGATTATTCAAATTCTTATATGAATCCCCTTTAAAATGATCTATAAAACTCGCAAAATCCATGAACCTTTATCTCAAATAATAATAATAATATATTGATTATTTAAATATGATTTATTCACTGACTATAAAATTTTACACAATAAAAATATGAAAATAAATTATTCATCACTTACAACTTTATCTTTTTAAACATATAAATATTCTCATGTTTTCAATATCTTCCTAACTGGTCATGGGCTGACCACTTCAAAAATGGTATTAAATGAATATTTTTCTTATATTTCTTATTAATTAAAAGATTTTTATAAAAACATTAAAAAAATATATTTACGTGTTTTTCTATGATATTTTGAAAATTTATGCATTATTTTTATTTTGTATCATGATATTTGGTCTCATTAAACATGAAACATGGTTGTTTTTTATTGTGTTTTTTATTTATATTATTTTATTATTTTCCCCCACATGTGTTGAAGGATTCTCAAGAAGATTTTTTTGGGTGGGTATACATAATTGAAGAAATATTTCAATCAACCCATATATTACATTCTGGATTTCTGAAATTGTAATCCGCTACTCTTTTGTAGGAATCCATATTCCCAGTAAGTGAACAAATGGTTATGAAATATTTAATGTTTATTTGTTATTTATTATCTCCATGAGACTCTTTAAATAATTTATACTACCTTTATTCTTGATGATCTCTGTTTTAAGTGGTGGATGACCATAATTTGGTCTAAAAAAATAATGAATATTCAATGGATGGTTTAAGGATTCATTCACCCTAAATATTAACTTGATTTTTTGAAAGTGTCTAAGGTGATGAAATAATACATCCTTTATTAGGGTGATCAAATGGCATGGGAGTATGATATTTTTTCTATGATTTTGTTCCTTATCATCTTTAGTTATATTTGGGAAATTTTTTAGAATTATAGTAATTTAGGAGGGTTAATTTTCCTTAATAATAACAAAAGTGTGATGTATAATAAGTTAACCTCTAATGTGGTTGTGGTATGGAACACTGTTAGAGTTGATGTAATCATGGATTATGTTCTTATGGTGGAAGATACATCCACTACTATTTGGAGAAGTGATATGAATTTATATAAAGGAAATGGGAATATGCCAGAGTTTGAGCATATGTGATTCCATCCTCTGTCTTCTAATTTTATTATTCAATATATTGGACAGTAGTTTACTACTAGTATATTAATTTGGGTCATAAATATCTATCATTTCATATATATATATATAAGAATATAATAGTTTAATCAATTTAAATGATACATAAATGTTTTCTTGAGGAGTCACACATAAAAATAGATTAGAAAGATCAACACCATAAGTGGATAACCAAAGTTATCCTTATAAAAATGATACCTAGGGAGAATCCATTTTATATAAAAAAATTTTATTTTGTCTCCTTTACCTAGTTTTTATATTTTATCTATTAATTATTAAAGAATTTTTTTTTAATTTTCATTGAATGATCGAGGTTGCATAAATACTAAATCATAGTGGATGTATATTTAGATTTTATGTATCATTGATGGGTTCTTATGAATTGTTAGTATTATGTATAATATCATACTATTGTTGGGTCATTCATTCCATAATTTATTATTTTGAGTTATTAGTTATTTTAGATAATAAATGTTACAGAGAAATTAAAATATTTTTGGGGAGACCACCATACTTGATTTGAAATTGGTTATTTCAAATAATCTAGTGTAGAATTTTTTATGAGCACCCATATTTGTAAGAGTTTTTTTATTTTTATAAGGTTGACATTTTTTTCAATGATGGATTATTTGGTTGAATGTTCTGAACTAAATGTTTTTCAAGAGATAAATAGTATTTAGTCCTATGTTTCAAGTTGGTGAATGCAAAGATCCTTTTTTAATCATTATAACAGTGTTCCATTATTTTTAGAATTGATTTGTTCATGAGGATGATGAATATAATAAAATCATTAACCTACCAATTCAGCTGAAATTTTTTAGGGGAATAAATTGTTGTAGTGGGTATAATTTTCCAACCCATTATATTAATTCTTAGTGTGTATTTAATATTAATCAATATAATATTTTTATTTTTCAATTTATGTACTTATCTAGGATTTTTAATAGTTTTGAGGAGTTTTTAAAGTGTTTTTGGTGGCAGGAGGTTTATTTTTTATACATATAGAAAAGTTTTACTACAACTACTATAGGACATGTTAGGAAAAAGTAGTCAACTATGTCTGAAATTTCCTAATTGTAGACTGGTCTAGTAATGTCCCAGGTAGGTCACAATGTGACCAGGAGTGATGGTAACCTAGGTATATAGTAGGTTATGATTGTGGATTATGAATTAGAAATTTGACAATGATGGCTCTGAAGGATATCCCACTATGTCATAGTGCTTCACTCTATAATGCACCGAGGTCATACTTTTTATTTTTTGAAATTCCTCGGTTTCCATTTTTATGTTAATCCCCATATAGAGCCTTGTTTTCTCTCACTTTGGTGAGTCTAGTCAAGGAAGGTGAATGGTGGGCCTCCTTGATCCTTACATCAATTTTCATTACATTCCTTTAATTTTATGTTTCTTTATTAGGGAAAATTCATATAAATAATATCTATTACACTCTTCCTTCATCTTTCTCCATTTTATCTACCACAATAAGGCCCCAATGAAATAATAATGTGTTGGAATGAATTTTATTTTTTTATTTTCATCATTTAATGTGTATATTGTTTCCATGAATAATATTTTAATACTAAAACCTGGATTTACCACCTCTCTGAATTCATGATTTGTATATCCTATGATAGTATTTAATATTTCTATTATTTTTAAGAGTAACATGGTTTTACATAGTTTTACATTGATATAAAGTTAATTTTTTATTTTCAAATAGGTTTTTTCTTTCACATAATCACTCTCATTGAGTGCTCACTAAAATTACAAAATGGATTTTTAAAGGGACATTAAAATAAGGGGAGATGTTTTAGTTTTCAAATATATTCTAAAAGGAATCAATTCAAATAATAAATGTTTGAATGGATTCATTTAATGTATTTGTGTACTACTTGATGCTTTATGATATGTTTATGTTTTTCTGAGATTTGATATTTTAAAAAGGATTCTATAATAGGGTTTCTAAAATGGTTTCTCACTGGCCTTATTTTCACTACGAAATGATAATTTTATTTAGAAAATTATAACAATAAAATGATCCCCTTTTTAAATTTTAGTAGATAAAATATTGTTTTTATAGGATTTTCATATTATATATTTTTTTCTTATTGATAAGATATTAAGGGTGTTTATAGTTGAATGTGTGCTTATGATACCAACCTAATAAGTATATTACTACTGGTTACTATTTTATTACTCACCTTCTTTTTCATATTTCATTGAGATAAAAATTATGGCTAGTGTGATATTTGAGTGATAAATTTTTAATAATTTACGATTATAATATTGATATATAACCATATCATGATGTCCACATTAATTTGGGAATTTTACCATTGTTTAGTCTTGATAGGGTAAGACTGTGCATTAGGGTAGTTGGATTGAATCTAGTTGTCTGGTTTGAAGGGTTCTGTTTTAGTATTTTAATAAATTTCAATGATCTCAAACATGTTACAATGATTTTTGTTTCTCGGTTACATTATGATTGGGGTGATTCTTATAATCATATAATATTTGAAAAGTGATTTTTTATATGGTTCTTCTCTTTATGTTGGTAATATTATTATAATTTATTATTGATTCTATTATAGAGATACATTAATAATAACATTTCTCAATTGTTTTATACGAATAAAGTGGTCTACAAATGTTGTGTGAATTTTCAGTTTTTTCTGTACACATGGTTATTTTTAAGGAATTATTATTATTTTTTATAATATTAAATAATTTATTCCTTTAAATATTTTAAATAATTGTTTTATTTTAAAATGTTTACCTATCATCTTTTAAGAGATATGAATTGAACGTCCATATCTTGTTATTTCATTCTGCTAAACATTGTGAACATATATATATATTTTTTAATTTGAATGAAATGGATTCATCTTTAAAATGATATATATAAAGAATGAGAAGGATATAAAATATAATTTTGTTCCCAATCCTATAATATGTTAGGTATAGTAATAATCCAACTTGAATGTAGAAAATCATATCATATTTTTTTAGGTTTTTGGAGGAGGTATGTGAGGATGCATTACTTGGAACATAGAGATGTTTGGTTACATTTTTGTTTTCATTTGGTGTATTCTAACATATTTATTAAGGGATAACTAGTACTTTATAAATTTTTATTGCCTTTTCCATTAGTTTAGTTATTTTTTTAATTTTTATCATTTTTCATTCTTTTTCAGTAATTCATTTTTATAAAAATGATTTTCACATGTTCAAGGATGTCTGATGTATATAGTTGTCATGGAGAACTTCCTAATTGATGGTAAATGTTTTTTTCCAAAAAATAATTCAATATAGATTTGTTGATGCTCTAAAAATATTTTCCATCCCATGGGGTCAAATAATCCCCCTTATGCCAAGGACCCATGTTAGTGGTTAACTGGTATGGTTCTTGAAATCTTAATAATGTTTTGAATTTTCATCCTGAATAAGTGGGTGCATTGAAATATGATCTCCAATGAAATATCATCTATATTATCTTTTAATGGAAACAATTATTTCCTTATAATCATTATATTTTAGAAATAATTTTTTAATGATGTCGAATTGTGGAAATAATCTATCTAAGGATTGATTAAGGATTATTTTTTCTTCTAGGTATTTAATGATAACTGTTCTTGTTTAGATATTAATTTTATATTCCATATGATTATAAAATGAAGCATCTTGGTAAGTTGGTTTAATTATTTTTTTATCATTTTAATAATCCTTATTTTTATGATAATTATTTTTCATATAGTTTTTTATATTTGATTATTGATTTTGTATAAATATTTTTTTTAGAAAATGAATTTGGAAGAAAAGATGTTCATTTAGAGCCATGGAATTGCTATCAACCATGTTTTCAAATCAAATAATAATATTTATTATATAAGTAAATAATTTAGTACATGTTAGATAATTTATGGTTAATGATTTGTGACAAAATAATATGTGATTTTTAAGAATTTTTTTAATTTAAATTATTTTCATAAAATGAGGGTTTTAGTGTTTCATTTTTATTTCGAGTGAAAGATGATAATTCGAATAACAGTGATGGTATTTATTCATAAGATTATTTTGGAAATTTTTTTCTAGTTTGTGAGTTGTGAAAACTAATTTTCATGAATTATCCAAGGAAACGATGAGTTTTAATTTAATCCCTTACCCTAGATTTTGGTTGTTTATTGATGTGAGAAGAACAAGGATTTTATATGAAGGCATAAAAAATGTTTAGAAAGATGACAGTGTAGGGAATATTAAATTTCTATACCATCAAATTTCATTTATATAGTTGTATTATAATGTGAATGTATGTTTGAGTGATGAATTATTACATGCATCAGGTTAGACAAGTGTTGATACATACCTATTTAAATCACTGACTAGTGAGATCCCTTTTGGGTATTAGTTCCCATTGTTTTCATAGAAACTTCTATGTTTCTTTTTGAAATATTTTGGGATGTGATATTAATTTTTAATTTTTTTTTAATTTTATAAAGGGAAATTTAATGATGAAAATTATTAGTTATTATAATGGGGTTTCTACGAGGGGAACATGTGCATGTTTTCCTTCTATAATGTTTTATTTATAAAAATATCTTTATAAAGGGTGTTTTATAAGGAACGTCTTGGTGATATATTTATTTAAAAATTATTTTTTTCTTTTTATCGAAACAATTAAAATTACTTTATATAAAATTGATATTGAATATTTGACCTACTTATACATGGAAATAGGTTAACGTCATTAAAAAAACTCACTTTACCTTTTTAATCACTCACAAAATGTATATGTGGTTGTACAAATATATTGTTCCCTCAAATTTCATGTTAGATGAAGACTTCACTATAATTTATTAGAGATCCATTGATTCTTTAATTTAAAATTTTGATGTGAGTTTTTGTTTATATATGTGTGCGTATGGGTGTTCAATTATTCTATTTCGTTTTTCTCTCTAGGATGGGTTCACCAATTATCACTTGGTATCCATGCTCTGGTTTGTGACATTTCTATTGACAATTTTTAGAATATTTTTTTAAAACATATTTTATATTGTTCGGATGACATGAATCAATGAGTTTTTAATTTGATGGAAAATCATTCAATTTTTAAATTTTTGTTGACACTAGTTTCCCATATTTGATGATTAAGGAACAAACGTAATGTTAGTTGTGACTTTGAATGGGGTATCATGATTTATTATCAATGTTCATGGATTTATTGTTTCAACAAATTATATCATCCTTTGTTTTATAAAGGAGGTATATAAAAATATACTCAATCATTAAGAATTCTCATATTAAATTAATCAAAACTAGTAAAAGGTCTATATGTAATATTAATATTCTCCCCCTCTACATACATGGTTTTGTCATATTAAGGGAAGTAAAAAATATTGTAAATATTATTTCTAGTTTACATGGATAGTATATTACATATAGAGGAAAGGAAATATAGTTTGTTTATTATGGATCATTATTAAATGGATAAATAGGCCAATAATAAGAAGTAAAATAAATTTTTTTATATTTTATTCATATTTTTTTTATTATTTTCAAGATTCTCTTAGATAATACTATTTCTTCCCTATAATATATAAAAAAATTTAAGATATCAAAAAAACTCTAGTAGAGATATAAATGATATAGATATGTTGATATCATTGTTTGAGATATGGTTATTGTTATAGTGGCCAATTTAATTCATTTTATTAAATATCATGAATAGTGATATATGATAGAATTATTCACGATATGACACTTTAAAATATATAATTTTATTTAATAAAGGTTATTTTTATTAGAATATTTCATAATATTGGTATAATTGGATTATTAAATGATAGAATGTTGAATATCATGAGGTTATGTTTTGTTTTTCTCAATAAATTTTGGGAGGTAGAAGTATTTGAAGAGTTTAGAATTGGTTTATGCAAATTTGAGAAGCTTATCTTAAAAGAGGACTAAATGAATATATAATGGAGTACATCACATATTAAAGGTATTTTTACAATAGAAACATAAAGAGATGATGTCCATTTATAGTAAAATTTGTGATGTCTCCGCTCAGTCCATTCAATAGTTCCAGGTCTGAGGCCCCCATTAGGCCCAAGAAGGCCTCACCCTATACTAGAGGCAACCAATAGGGAAGAAGTGCTAATCCATTTACTGGGGAGACTATTATATTGAATCATAGTAAAATAATAGCCTAAAATTGTAATTCATAATACATATCACTAAACATCAGAGTATGAATAATGAATAATAAACACATACAATATCATAATATATTTTTTTCACACAAAACATATATACACTAATAACTAACTAGGATGATCCTAGAAAAAAATTATCTAAAAAAAAACACACACACACATAATCCTCACTAACATACCTTGGCATCACTCACTTGATTCAAATAAAAATATTATAGTTTCTCCCCCACACATGAAAATTACACACTCAGGAAAATCATTGAATTCCCTATATTAAAAAAATTGATGGTCTTTCCCAGCCAAATATATAAAAAACAATGAATAATATATTTATGTCCCCCCAGTATTTTAATTATCATGCCTCATATATGATTTCAATTCATTAACTCTGTTCAATTAAATAAAATTCCAATTTGTAGTAGTGGATCAAATTAAATTTAATTGAAATAAATATTTTAACAAGATTAAATTCAATATATCCCTTTTTCTTATGCTTCATGAAATAATGTATGATTTCCAAATTCTTTGATAAAACTCAAATGATTTTTTTATATGTCAATTAACCCATTCTTCATTTGGGATCAAAATTCCCCTCCCATAATTGAATTAATTTTTGAATGTTAGTAACTTGGTTGTTTTTTTAAAAAAAATTCTTTGTCATTTGTTTGTGATGTATCGTCAAAATTCACTGAGGTAATGGATTATTCATTCACCCAGTTCAGAACATTTTATAGATTCACATTAGGATATTAATTTCCTTTTTAGTCTATTTTCAAAGGACATATATCAATTCCATTCGAGATGGATCCCTAAGGATTTATTCATTATTGATGCTATTTTAAATTAGATTTAGTTGAAAAATTACAAGGTCCTAATGATATAATTCATATTCCAAAAATAATATTTCCACTAATTCTATATTTTATAGTTTCAAGAAAAATTTATTTGTGAAGGTAGTGAAAAATTCACTAATCATTTATCAAAATATTATAATTTTAGAACTACTATATTTTCCTCCAATTTATAATGCTGATAAAACTAGGTAAGAAATTCAATGAATTTTTGAAGTAAAATAAAAACACAATATATATAATATATCAATGAAAACATTTATAAGTGGATCGGTTTTTATTCGTATTCATAGTTGTCTTTTTATTTTCGTTGAATTTGAATTTATAATACATTTTTAAGAAAAAATAAATGAAAAATTGAAAATTTTTAATTTAAATCCTCAAACACTTTTTATTATAACCATTAAACTAATCTCATACACTATTCAATTTAATTTTTGATATTCATTTTTAGGTGAAATAGATTGAAAATAAAAGAATATAAATAAGAGCAAAATAAAGTGAAAACTAGGGGTTATTTATTCAATGGAATCATAGAGGAAATTAAAATAATACATTGAGAATTTCTATAAATCTTCATGATACTACATTACATTTTAGTCTGCTACCTCATTGGGGACCTGTGTTTCAACTATCTTGAATTCAACTACAATAAATGAAAAAATATTAGTCACTATATATGGGAAAGTATATAAGGAATAATTTTTAACAGGTACCAACCTCTGTATTAACGAGTAGTAAAACATGGTGTCTCTATTATAGAATATTATTTTCTTCATGGGTAATTAAAGGATAAATAGGGACATCTCATTGTAAATATATATGTTCTCATATACATCTATTGTGAATTTCTCTAGTTCTATCATCTACAACTTACCCTATTTTTTAGATTTCCCAAACATTGGGTATACCCCATCAGAATCCCAGTATGATTAATTTTACAATATGATAGGGAATTAATTATTTCTATTAAGTAATTCATATCCCATTTTGGATTTCCAAGCATTTAATTTCAACTCATGTGGGTTTCATATTGAAAAATATAGATATGTGGTATCAATAATTTCCACGCGCTACTAGAATTCTTGGTAATTGCGATGGTTTTTTGCGACGGGCCCATCGGAAATGATTGTATTTGTGACAGGAAGCATCTTCATCCCAAATAAGCCTCCAATTATATGTATTATATATTCACAAACATTTTTAGGACGGGCCCATCGCAAAAACTATTGCGACGGACTCTTGTCCCGTCACAAAAAAATATATAGATCTTTCTACGCCAGGCCCGTCTTAACAAATGATTTGCGACTACACAACATGCCCATCGCAAATATGCTTTAAAAATATTTCGTTAGACTATTTATGACGGGGTCCCATCACAAAATGTCCCATCACAAATAATAAATTAATTTTAAAAATATAAAATTTAATAATATTACGATTAATGAAAAAATAATAATACTATTATTAAAATAATAAAAAAATAAAAAAAATTAAAATTCTCGATATTCACAAAAAAATATAAAAAGGTAATAAAATATAAAAAATTAAATAATGTAATATTTACACCGATATAAATGACAGAAAATTTAAATAATTCATATTACAATGTTAAATTCAAATAATTGTAACATAAAAAAAATCACTAGGGGGTCGTCTTTTGGAGGAGGTGGAGGAGCTGAAGGAGCTGATGGAGTAAAATCCATCCCTAAACTACAAGTCAGACGATGCATGTACACCATATGCTCGTGATGCTGTTGTTGCTAGCGAAGCATCTCCTCCTTGTGCTGGTGCTACTACTGCAGCTTCCGCTGACACATCTCTTCTTGTTGCTTCTGCAAAATCTCTATATGCTCAGCCTGAGCTCGCAACTGATCCTAATAATGTGAGACAGAAGATGATGCCTCTCCATGAGTTCCTCTTAAACTGGACGCCGACATCACAGCAGTACCATAATATGTAGCAGGACTCAAATGAGAGCTGATGCCAACTACTCTTCCCTTATCAAAGCCATACTGAGTCTCCTGAATCCTTGTCGGCTCATCAAAATGGTGAGCATTGGTCTGCTCAGCCTTATCATCTTGACCATCAGCCTGTGTCTGAGAGGTCGTAGCCTCATATGACTCCTTCAATTCCAATTTAAAATTGAAATTGTAAAAATATTATATTCAGTTAATTGTTAAACTGAATAAATAATACTAACCACAATCTGACACTGGAGATCACCTCTAATCTCTCTAGTGGCTGGATCATTGTACATCCTCCAATAAACGTCGAACTCCATAATATCGGGCTGTTCTACTGCCTATAAAAATATAAAATAAACTGGTTATATTTATAGTTATATAAAATATTGTGAAAATATATTTACCTAATGCTCTTTATGTGAACGGAATGTACGGCTACCAGCTCGATGTGTCACCTTCTGTCTCCCCTGGTTCTGTCATCCCACTAAAGATCTATTTATTAAATACACCACCCAAAGAGTTTATACATAATCCATCCCAAATGTGAGATGAAATTTACTCTAGTTGGTGGGCTCTATATGAATCATCAAATTCTGTCACCCCTACTTTCTTAATGGTTTTCCTTCTCAAATTGTGCAAAAACTGGAGGAAACGATCACAGATAGAAACCTTCCATGCCATGTGGATAACATCGCACATGCTATCATCGATTGGATGACATAAACCCTACAAATAATTTATAATATCATGTTTTTAATAAAATAAATTTCAATGTAAATATTATTTATTTACGTACCAGCCATTGATGGAACATTTCACGTCACACATTAATGGGAATCTGTTCCCTTGTGATCTATGGCTGAGAAAAATAATTGCGCAATATAGCGCTCCCATGTCCAATAGCTACAAGATAAAAGCTGTGAAAAAAGAATAAATAATCAAACAATTAGAATATATATAAATAAATTAATGAAATCTAACTAAAATATATAGGTTACCAAACCTCTGTGTGCTTGGATCAAAACCATGATGTTGATATCGCTCGGGGATAGGGTCATGAATTATCAGTCGCGCAAGACGGCACCCCCTCTGCGTACCTCTTGAACCACCAGTAGGCTGAGGGTCAGCAGATCCCACATCCTCATCATTCAAAGGTAGCTTAGCCTCCTGCCACTCATGAAATAAATCACCATCCATATACAACACAAAATGATTGTTGTTAGCAGATAGTTGAAAATAACTACTATATATAGATATATATTAGTTATAATTATAACCATCATTTAACTGTTTCAATGTGCATCTTCATCCTCTTATCTATAGCTATCAATGTAAATGCCTTCATCCTCCTCCTCAGCATCATCAATATCCATATGAGTTTCAGTTTCATCATCTCTTGTCATTTCAAATTCATTTTTAACATCATTAATATCTTCCTCATCATCGATCTTTAATTTTGGGGTGTAATCGTTGATATTCACATCACTTTGTAAATCAGATAAACTTTGAGTAGTCTCTTGAAAAATTTCAATTCCTTCCACTTCAGCGGAACCACATTCAGTTTGAGTAAACTGATTTTCCCGAGATTTCATTTTTTTTCTCCACCAATCACTCAAGTCTCTTGAATTCACACAGTACATTACATAATAAATTTGATGTGCCTGTTAAGCTTGTAAAATTGGTTCATTTAGTGCAAGAAGACTTTTATATTTAATATCGATGATTCCATGAGTCTGATGAACATGCAAACCTCTTTCAGTATCTATTGGCCGATATATAAACATTGTTATGTAATCCTATCCTAGATAACACTACTCAATAATTTCATCCAAAATGCCATAAAAGTCAACTTCAGTTTCTCTATGAAGTGATTCTCTCATGAAAAAACAATTGTTCATTGTTTTTTTGATTCCCCGTATGCAAGTGTATGAAATCTAAAACCATTCACCACATATGCATTATAAGATTTTACCATTTTGGATGGTGGGTTACTCAATATACACAGTTGTTTGTAAATTTTATCAACATATTGAGACACCTAAATTTTTTTGAAACAATTAACAATATAATAAATAAGAAATATAATTGATATTAAACCATCAATAATTTATGATAACAGTTTTTGAAACCAGTGAGAATTTTTTTTTGTCTGCGTTCTTCAAGAGCAGCTGCTGTAATTTGTGGAAGTTTTTTCATGATATGATTATCATATAACCTACAAATAAAATAAGCTTAAATACATTAAGAAAATTATAGAATAAGTGATAGAAGAACTTACAGGAAAAATGATGTCATTTATTTAACGTTGAGTAGAACGTATGTATGAGCTCTGTGATGTTCATCATCTGAAAGTCGTCATTTTTGAACTCCATAGAAACAAAGATTTGGTTGATTAAAAAATGTTAATTGATTTTTCATTTTGTCATTAACATTCCCCTTATTTCGCCTCATGCGATTCTATTTTGAGGGATATTGAGATTCAAAATATTGACAGAAGAAAAAAGCAATATCCTCTTGGAAATAAGCTTTATAAATTTAGCATTCAACTGAGGCTTTGTTACGTATTTTTTTCTTTAATTTCTGCATGCATCACTCGAATGGGTACATCCATAGAAACTATACTGGACCTCCACATTTAACATCATGTGGAAAATGTAATATCAAATCTTCCATTGAGTCAAAGAAAGTATGTAGAAATGTTTTTTCCAGTTTACATATAATTACCGAAGCATATTCTTCCAGTTTTCTTAGCGCATCGTAGTCTATTGTCACTGCACAAATGTCTCAAAAGAATGATATATATGTTATCGAATCCCAAATAATATAATTAATCAAACCTCTAAATCCAATCGGCATAATTCTTTCCATTATAACATGACAATCATGACTTTGTAATCTAGTTATATAACCATTCTTGACACATCTTCCCAAATTGGAAGCATAGCCATCTAGAAGTATCAATTATGAAATCGACTAACAAAATAATAACTGACTCTCTTTGGACAGTGTATAATATGCTTTTGGATTCCTTATCCTCTATGATCTGACATTTTCAAGTAATTCAAGTTCTGGTGGCCAGAAAATTTGGGCATGATCTAATCATGCCTTTACAGTATCTTTGGTCTTACCTGGTGTGTCCAAAACTGTATGAAATAAATTATCAAAATAGTTCTTCTCAATATGCGTAACATCCAACATGTGGCGGACCAACAAATCAGACCAATATGGATGATCCCAAAAAATTCTCCAATTTATCAAGTTATGTTCTTTCCCAAAGCCATGAATTTTTTGTTGGTTTACTGTTGGTCTAAATGTGATGGGGGTAATGAAAATATAACTAATTTTAACTCTGTACCTGAGATCATCTTTGAAGGTTCATCCCTTTCAATTATACATTTTCTTAAATGAGATTTGTTCCTCTGAAAAGGCTGGTCGGTTGGAAGAAATCTACGATGACAATCAAAATAGAAAGGTTTTTTCCATCGACCAGCATAAAGGATTTGTTTTCTTTCATATAGTTAGGAAATGATTTCGGACCATGTGTACTCCAACCAGATAACATGCCATATGTCCGAAAGTCACTAATAGTCTACATCAATTCAACTTTTAATTTGAAATTTTTTTTCACAGCAACATCATATGTACTAACACCATCACTCCATAATGTATTTAACTCACCAATCAATGGTTTCAAATAAACATCAATATTCTTTTTCGGATGTCCTGGGATTAATATAGTCAAAAAGATATAAGGATCATTCATCAACATCCATGGAGGCAAATTGTACGGATTTATAAAGATAGGCCAACATGAATACTGAATACTCTAAGAACTAAATGGACAAAAACCTTCAGTAGAAAGACCCAATCACATGTTTCAAGCTTCTATAGCAAAAGAAGGATGAAAATATAAAAATTATTTCATGAATCACCATTATATGGATGATTCAATCTTTTATCAGTTGAAATCTTGGTTTTGTGCCATGAAATCATTGACGTTGTATTCTGAGACATAAATAAATGCTGCAACCTGGGTGTAAGGGTGAAATATCTCAACTGTTTTACTAGAATCGATCAAGATTTCTCTATTTGATCTTCTTTATACCTAGATTGTCCACATGTGGGGTAAATATCCAATGACTCATTTTTTTCAGAATATAAGATGAAATCATTTGGACATGCATGAATATTCCGATAAATAAGGCCTATATTACAAATCAGCCTCTTGATCAAATAGTAATTTTCTAGAAACACATTTCCTTCATGTAAAAGTGTTTTAACAAAGAAAATATCTTATCAAAACAGTTGTTTGACATTGAATTATCTGACTTAATAGCCATAAATTTAGCAACAACTTCTAATTTTCTTATCTTGCAACCAGGATATAATCCATCCTCAGCAGACCTCAACAACTCATAAAATTTGGATGGTGCCAACTCATGAGTTAAATCAATATCATCGTTAGATTCTATTTGTTGCACAGATAGACCTGCAACATCATGTACTAAATTTTGAAACCGTGATGGGTCCGGAATCAAGTTATTAGAATCTTCTCTTGAACTGCATTCACGTCTTGATACTAAAAAACACAATCTTGTTGAAAACCAAACCACAAGAGACGTCCCCTATAACGACCCATACTTTACATACATTGTTAATACTTAAAAATTGAAGAATACTTATAACAACATATAACAAAACCATGAAAGGACCGTATAGGTATAGTGTCTTTAGAAACTGGGAAACATAAACAACTTATTCATAAAGCATCTACTTTGCCTCCCATTTATTTCATCATATCTAGAGTCCCTTTTTGGAAAATACTACTTAATAACCTTCTTCCTGACCTGGGGAAAGAAAACAACCAAAAGGGTCCGCTCAAATGCTCAGTAATGGTAAACAAAAGAAATATCAATCACATCGTATACACAAGCACATAACTTTTGGAAATCTTTACCTGCAAAAGAGATCATAATTTCATAACATGGGATAAATCATGGTAGTGAAATGTAATCACAATAATCATAAATTAAAACATTAAACTTTGTGTCATACACACATAATCATAGAGAATCATTTCTTGTTAGTCAAGACTCATTGTCAAGACTATCTTAGTGGACAAAGTCCCTTTCTGAACCGAGTCACCCTCGTTTCAGTCCTGTTTCACTGAACCGGTATAACCTACCATTCCAGCCATGTCTATCTCATGAGATATAAAATCTTTACCCAATGCATTGGAGGGAGATATAGGTCCCAACCATCTCATAATGATACCATTCTTCTGTGTGCCACAAAATCATAAATCATACATCATTACATAACCCATGTAATAAAAATGGGAATCTTAAACATTATGACATCATAAAACAATTCATATACGATAAAGGAATTCATAAAAATAATTCCATCTCAACATAATCAAATCAATGTAATAATAATAGGGATAAAAACATAACCCTTTATTATCTTAGACAGAAAATAATTTTGATAAAACACTTGAACTTCATTCTTGAGGAAAATATCCTTTCTACTTCAAAAACATTTTTCCTTTCATAACATGTCATACAATTTTAAGCTAAAAGAATTTGATTAAAAATAAACATGAAAACTTGTAAAGTAAGATTCTTGGAAATAATGTTTTCAAAATCCATTCATTCTGTATAAGTAAAAAAAACATTCTTCTCGTACTTTTTTCAGAAAAGTCAAAAAGTACATCGCACGAAAAACGACAAAAGATTCCTTTCATATCCTTTACTAAAAACTCACCGAAGGGTAAAATTGGATTTAAACAATTTTAGGTGGATGGAAATAATATTAAATATTGAGGAAACATGGATGTGGATGATAAAATACACCCCATTAAATACCAAAGTATAAACAATCTCGGATAAAAATGAGATTGTTATATTTCCCTTACCTTAGGTCCGATTTGCATTGTACGAGTTCGAAGCTCCTCTTCTTTGAAACGCCTCTTTGAATCCTCCACTTAGGGAACTAAGATTTGTCTTTGAAGAAGACCAGGACCTCTAGGATTATTCTAGGGAAGTGGAGAATGGATTTTGGTAGTGGTTGGCCGAGCTTGAGTGCTCAAATTGGTGTGAGGAGGAAAGGGAGGAGGTGCCCTTTTATAAGGGAGGAGAGGGGCACCTTTGGAATAACTAAAAATATTATTTTATTATAAAGTCAAATTCGGTTTTAAATAGCTCCAAATTGATTTATTTTGAAGCTAAGGTGTGGATGGGTCGAAATCCTTTCATACAATAAGATTTAGACAAGTTTAGGTTAATATTGTAACCTTATCAATTAGATTTAACTCTAAGTTAAATAATTTAACTTTTACCGTGTCTTTTTGTTTTCTTACACTATATGGTTAATAAACTTACTATATCAAGCCAAACGAACCCCAATTTGTTTTTTATCCATATATATAACCTTATCTAAGTCATTTTGCCGAACCTTAGATTTTTAGGAATAAAATAACAATTAATAATATAATATTTGTTTTAAAAACAATTTTATGTCAATTTTAACACTATTTAGTAATTGATTTTTGCAAAACTCATAACAGAATGATAAGTTCAAAAAAAGTTAATTAAATCAAGACTAACATGTCATATTAACCTATAAAATTAGTGGAATTCATAAAAAGTCTCAAATTATACTTATTTAGGCATTTATAATATCAATTATTCTAATTTTTCACTATTATGGTAACTACTGCATCATCATTGTGTCATAAATAAATTGAATTATTTAAAGTCTAAAAATTACAAATAAAATACATTTATTTAGTAAATCTTTTTATCTTTCTAATGAATATTTATAGTCTAATTTATCATATGTATAACCCCATATTAAAAATGTTTTACTTATTAAACATTGATTTTAACTATTTTAACCATTCTTTAAATAAATTAATAATAAATGTCCTAATCTAATCCAAGTGGGCCTAAGTGGTCATATTTTATTCCTAAGATTGTTTTTGGTCGAATTGTCCAATAGAATTAGTACATGTGTTAGGGTAATAATAATATCATTTTTACCCTTAATTACCCTATTTACTTTTAACCGTGGTAAATAAAAGTAAAAAGTTATTATTCACCAAAAATTATTTTCATCTCATTGAACCACATTTTACTTACTGACATCAACTGTGTCTCTCAGATTTTTGAAATTCCATTCACAGAAGCGGTCAAATTAAGTTTTATGAAAAAGTCAGTTTTTTAACTACCACTTAGTAGTTTCACTATTCATCAAAAATTGATGTTTTTCAGAACAATGCCAAAATTTTATCCCAAGATATATTTCATATTCCGAATTCAAAAATGAAGTCTATTTTACCAAATTCATAACATATAAGTTTCATTAATTAATTTTATAATTAAATCCCGCTGTTAAAACAAATTGCGTGTTTTTAAGAAACAATATCTATCAAAAGATTGACACTTGTTTATGTATGGTTTTAATGTAAAATTACATCCAATGACCAAAATTATATTAAATTGTAAAAAATATATTCTAAATATACCTTAAAACCACTCAAATTAATAATTTATCACAATTAATTATTTCAATTGAAAAAGTTGTTTTTAACTAAAATTTAGTAATTTTTACTATTCATCAAAATATGAAAGTTATCCGAAAATTACCAAAATTTCACCCTAAGCTAATTTCGATATTCCAAATCCAAAAATGAAGTCCATTTTGAAAAATAAGATTTACAAAATGTCAAAAAGTGGTTATTACTATTCATAATGTCTAGTTTTAATAATATTTTAATAGCATATCGTTGTTTAGTGAAACTCAGTATTGCGTATTACACACGCTATCGAGGAAGGTCGTGATTGCATGTAATACAAGGAAAATCAAGGATGCGTGTTGAGCAAGCTCCTTTTTGTGTAGCGTACAACACAAAACATTAATAAAATTAAAAGGCATATTTTTCGTAAAATCTCGGGCTGTTACATTCTACCCCCCTTAAAATGAATTTCGCCCTCGAAATTCGTCGGGGTTATAAATGGTTTACTACTCGAAAGTTTCTTTAATAGAAACCCACATCTTAAAAAAGAATACCAAAACATGGCTTTAAAATCTAAAGTACTAAATGTAATGATTACCCAAATAAACTAATCACTGGGTTTCCACAAAGGTGAAAGTATGGATATGAAAGACAAATCTAACCATCATGTTCTGATGGAGTGTGGTAGAGAACATGGCTATGGAAAAGCCAGCAATAACAAAGCCATAAATTTGTGATGATCTAAGGTACCATCTGATTCATCAGATATTAGAGCACTAGGACAACATTTTTGGTTTTCAAGATCATTTCCCTAAAGTTGATGAAATTGGAATTAGAAGAAATACTTTCGTGATTTTGGTATAGTCTCACCGTTTGTCATTATTTGGAAAATTTCCACTTCATCTCTTAAATAAATGAAGTTGAATTTGTCATCGTTATGTGTTAGCAGATCATGTGATAGAATGATGGGTCATTCCATCTGTCTCAAAAAAAAGTTATCTAAAAATACATAAGTCCATCTATAGTGAGATTAGTCATATATAGTTCCCAAAATGGACTTATACATCTTATATAATACTGCTAAATATAATAAAACTAGTTTTTACTAAACAGGGGATTCCTATAGGCCAGTGGTAGGCGAAAAAGGCCAGTCGCACTTCGGTTGTGGGTTCGATTCCCACAGCCTTGTCCGACGTGATGGGCTGTCGCCCGTCCTGCAGGTTGTCCTTTTTCTAAAACTACATTACTATAACATCACATCAATAATATCTAAAAAAGAACTTTTATCCTTAAACAATACTAATTTATGTCCAACATAATCCATTCTAGTCTTTAGGCTTATCCATAATACTGCAGTCCATTGTCATAATATAGTGAAAATGATTACCAGAGATTTAATACCATCTTTGATCCCCATATATCATAAGATATGTCTTGTTGGTCACATTCCAAACATTCAAAGGCCTTAATCATGTATTCTCTTGAGTAGCCATTGAACCTTAGTGAAAACATGAATGTAGATAAAAGTTAACACTTTCCACATACCAAAACCCTCAAAATTCTATATATCCAAACCATGATATCACTTAGTCCTTATATCAATCATGAGCTCATGAATACTGTTAAACATTTCATTTTCTCGTTTTCCCTTCATTATGCGCATAATATCTCAATCACTTTGAATACCACATTAGACTTATACATAAATATTCCAATACTCCATGATACAACATTATTTTGGAATCCCATTACATAAAAACTTAATCATTCCACCACATCGTTGTCATATTCAACATTGCCAATAGTGATCGCATGTGACTTCCCTTTGTCATTTGCCTTAAGCGGTTGCTCATGTCGATCATCACTAACCCTTGTATTAGGGAATTTATTTGCATAATGCCACATTTCCTTGCACTTGAAGCATTGAAGTGTTGGTGGTGCATTCTCTGCAGTGTTTTCTTTATTCACATCCTTAGAATCCATTTTTCCATTACTTTGACACTCAGCTGCTCGATGACCTTCTTTTCCACACTTAAAAAATTTTCTAGTCCCTTTTAGACAATCTCCACCATGCTTCTTTCCACACTTTGTGCATAACGAAACATTCATCTTCTTTTCACCATTATTCTGATGTTTCTCCTTGAACTCCATCTTTCGTTTCATGTCAAATCCATGAGATGGATACGTAACACCAACTTCCATTTCTACCTTGACAGCACAACGCACAATTTCTTCATAGCTACTAAAGTCTCTTATAGATAATGCCCTTCGAAGACTTGGTTTTAAGCCACTGAAAAATTGATCAACTTTACTTTCAGGTTGGATGATAAATCCAGATTCATACCTTGCAAGCCTTGTAAAATTCGCTTCGTATATACCAACAAATTCATCATCCTTTTTCTTTAGTTCAAGAAACTCCTTCTCCATCTTTGTTCGAATAATACGAGGAAAGTACTTATTGAAAAATACGTTCTTGAACTCATCCCATTCCATTGACTCAATTTCATCTCTTTTCCTCATATTCTTGATAAGATTCCACCATTGATCAGCATCTCCTTACAAACAATACACTACTAAGATGACTTTATCATGTTCAGAACATTGAAGAACTGAAAATATCTTTTCGGTAGAACTAATCCATTGTTCAGCAACTAATGGATCAGTAGACCCGCTGAATGAAGTTGGACACTACCTCATGAAGGATTCAACAGAATGTTGCTCCTTCCTTTGCTCCTTTGGAAGTCCTGCATGATTCATAGCTTGAGAAAGTTGTGTGAGCATGGCTACAAGATTTTGCATTCCAGCTCCCATAACTTTTGGTTGCTCAGGGGGACAATCATTGCATTGCCCGTCGCATTCCGCATTAACATGGTTACTTCGGGTTCCAGCCATTGACTGAAACCAAGAAGAATAGTGTGAGAAATACTAATTATAATAGGAAAGTCACATAATCAAGAATAAAATTTCACACTTAAGGTCTTATCCTAGGTTATTCATGGCCATTTCTAAAACACTATGATTGTGTTCTATGCTTAGACTTATCCTTAGGGTTCTTACTAAGGCTTTCACATACTAGTTTCCAAAGGTTGACTATACATTTCCTCTGATACCAACTATAACGACCCATACTTTACATACATTGTTAATACTTCAAAATTGAAGAATACTTATAACAATATATAACAAAACCACGAAAGGACCGTATAGGTATAGTGTCTTTAGAAACTGGGAAACATAAACAACTGATTCATAAAGAATCTACTTTTCCTCCCATTTATTTCATCATATCTAGAGTCCCTTTTTGGAAAATCCTACTTAATAACCTTCTTCCTAATCTGGGGAAAGAAAACATACAAAAGGGTGAGCTCAAATGCTCCGTAAGGTTAAGCAAAAGAAATATCAATCACATCGTATACACAAGCACATAACTTTTGGAAATCTTAACCTGAAAAAGAGATCATAATTTCATAACATGGGATAAATCATGGCAGTGAAATGTAATCACAATAATCATAACATAAAACATTAAACATTGTGGCATACACACATAATCATAGAGAATCATTTCTTGTTAGTCAAGACTCATTTCCAAGACAATCTTAGTGGACAAAGTACCTTTCTGAACTGAGTCACCCTTGTTTCAGTCCTGTTTCACTGAACCGGTATAACCTACCGTTCCAGCCATGTCTATCTCATGAGATATAAAATCTTTACCCAATGCATTGGAGGGAGATATAGGTCCCACCCATATCATAATGATACCATTCTTATGTGTTCCACAAAATCATAAATTATACATCATTACATAACCTATGTAATAAAAATGGGAATCTTAAACATCATGACATCATAAAACAATTCATATACGATAAAGGAATTCATAAAAATAATTCCATCACAACATAATCAAATAAATGTAATAATAATAGGGATAAAAACAGAACCCCTTATTATCATAGATAGAAAATAATTTTGATAAAACACTTGAACTTCATTCTTGAGGAAAATATCTTTTCTACTCAAAAACATTTCTCCTTTCATAACATGTCATACAATTTTAAGCTAAAAGAATTTGATTAAAAATAAACTTGAAAACATGTAAATGAAGCTTGTTGGAAATAATGTTTTAAAAATCCATTCATGCCGTATAATTAAAAAATAACATTCTTCTCGTACTTTTGTCAGAAAAGTCAAAAAGTACATCGTAAGAAAAACGACAAAAGATTCCTTTCATATCCTTTACTAAAAACTCACCGAAGGGTAAATTTGGATTTAAACAATTTTAGGTGGATAGAAATAATATTACATATTGAGGAAACATGGATGTGGATGATAAAATACACCCCAGTAAATACCAAAGTACAAACAATCTCGGATAAAAATGAGATTGTGATATTTCCCTTACCTTAGGTCCAATTTTCTTTGTACGTGTCCGAAGCTCCTCTTCTTTGAAACGCCACTTTGATTCCTCCACTTAGGGAACTAAGATTGGTCTTTGAAGCAGACCAGGACCTCTAGGATTATTCTAGGGAAGTGGAAAAGAGATTTTGGCAGGGGTTGGCCGAGCTTGAGTGCTCAAATTGGTGTGAGGGGGAAAGGGAGGAGGTGCCCTTTTATAAGGGAGGATAGGGGCACCTTTGGAATAACTAAAAATATTATTTTATTATAAAGTAAAATTCGGTTTTAAATAGCCCCAAAATGATTTATTTCGAAGCTAATGTGGGTATGGGTCGAAATAATTTCATAAAATAGGATTTAGACAAGTTTAGGTTATTATTTTAAACTTATCAATTAGATTTAACTCTAAGTTAAATAACTTAACTTTTACCGTGTCTTTTTGTTTTCTTACACTATATGGTTAATAAAATTACTATATCAAGACAAACGAACCCCACTTTGTTTATTATCCATATATATAACCTTATCTAAGTCATTTGGAGGAACCTTAGATTTTTAGGAATAAAATAACAATTAATAATATAATATTTGTTTTAAAAACTATTTTATTTCAATTTTGACACTATTTAGTAATTGATTTTTGAGAAAATCATAACAGAATGATAAGTTCAAAAAACGTTAATTAAATCAATACTAACATGTCTTATTAACCTAGAAAATTAGTGGAATTCATAAAAAGTCTCAACTTATACTTATTTAGGCATTTATAATATCAATTATTCTAATTTTTCACTATTATGGTAACTACTACATCATCATTGTGTCATACATAAATTGAATTATTTAATGTCTAAAAATTACAAATAATATACCATTATGTAGTAAATCGTTTTAGCTTTCTAATGAATATTTATAGTCGAATTTATCTTATGTATAACCCCATATTAAAAATGTTTTACTTATTAAAATTTGATTTTAACTATTTTAACCCTTCTTTAAATAAATTAATAATAAATGTCCTAATCTAATCCAAGTGGGCATAAGTGGTCATATTTTATTCCTAAGATTGTTTTTGGTCGATTTACATTTGTCCAATAGAATTAGGACATGTGTTAGGGTAATAATAATATCATTTTTACCCTTAATTACCCTATTTACTTTTAACCGTGGTAAATAAAAGTAAAAGGTTACTATTCACCAAATATTATTTTCATCTCATTGAACCACATTTTACTTAATGACATCAACCGTGTCTCTCGGATTTTTTAAATTGCATTCACATAAGCGGTAAAATTAAGTTTTATGAAAAATTCAGTTTTTTAACTACCACTTAGTAGTTTCATTATTTATAAAAAATTGATGTTTTTCAGAACAATGCCAAAATTTCATCCTAAGAAATATTTCTTATTCCGAATTCAAAAATGAAGTCTATTTTAACAAATTCATAACATAGAAGTTTCATCAATTAATTTTATAATTAAATCCCGTTGTTAAAACAAACAGCGTGTTTTTAAGAAACAATATCTATCAAAAGATTGACACTTGTTTATGTCTGGATTAAATGTGAAATTAAATCCAATGACCAAAATTGTATTAAATTGTAAAAATATATTCTAAATATACTTTAAAACCACTCAAATTAATAATTTATCACTATTAATTATTTCGATTGAAAAAGTTGTTTTTAACTAAAATTTAGTAATTTTCACTATTAATCAAAATATGATAGTTATCCGAAATTACCAAAATTTAACCCTAAGCTAATTTCGATATTCCAAATCCAAAAATGAATTGCATTTTGAAAAATAATCTTTAAAAAATTTCAAAAAGTGGTTATTACTATTCATAACGGCTAGTTTTAATAATATTTTAATAGCATATCGTTGTTTAGTGAAACTCGGTATTACGTATTACACACGCTATCGAGGAAGGTCGTGATTGCGTGTAATACAAGGCAAATCAAGGATGCGTGTTGAGCAAGCTCCTTTTGGTGTAGCATACAACACAAAACATTAATAAAATTAAAAAGAATATTTTTCATAAAATCTCGGGCTGTTACATCCCCCATCTTTATCAAATGTGTCAAACATTCTCAGAGCACATTTTTTACAAGGAAACTTAATTGTACCTACTAAAACATATTCTAGTTTTGATGATTCAAATGCTAAGAATGCTTCCAAACCCTCAATATAGACAGGATTTACACCAGAACCATTTGGATTTCTGCGCTGATTTATCCAAGCTCGATCATCTAACAATGACTGATGTCGACTTCCTTGTTCCATATTTTTCTACAAAAATTATAAAATTATCACTGTTTTTGAATAGTTTGAAATTATAAAAACATTATTTGAAAAGGAAGAAAAATAATTTCAACTAATTAATAATTATCATTAATTATGGGAGACCCAATTTCCAGTGGATTGACTGCTACCCTTTTGTCCAACAACTCATTTAATTGCATCATTCTCACACTTATTATTGCTAATTATTCCTAATTTTTCCTAATTATTATTAATTATTACAAATTATTTCTAATTATTATAAATTATTACAAATTATTACTAATTGTTACAATTTATTACTATTTATTACTAATTATTACAATTTATTACTAATTATTAATAATTTAGCAGTACATAGGAAAAACATAACAAAAGGAAAACAATATGAATAATGAAATGAAAATTTTTAATCATCGTTGTGGAGATGATTACAAATTTTCCCTTCATTATTAAAGCAGATTTCGTTTACTAATTATTAGTAATAAAAAATTATATTATCAATATTTATGAAAAAACAATATTTATCTTATTTAAATAATAAAAAAGTTATAAAATATTAAAATTATCAATATTCACAACAAACATTGTTCTATTCTTAACATGTTCAAATCATAAAGGGTCGTCAATTGTCAGGTCATGCACAATAAAAAGTTTGTGTCTGTCATGTCCAATGTAAACTCTATAATTCTACTTGTATAGTTGATCACCTCGCAAGTAGTGTTGCAATAGGACGACCAAAGTAAGGACGTTCTCATCTTTAAGAATCATCTCACATGACACTTTACATAGATCATTCTTCCAAAAAAATTTGATGGCATAGCATTATTTTTTCATAAATTGTCAAGGATGAATGGTCTATGTAAAGGTTCATGTGAGATAATTCTTATTTATAAGAAACTCATGACTTGAATTGTCCGATTACAACACTACTTGTGAGGTGATCAACCATGCAAGGACAATTATAGAGTTTATATTGGACATGACTGACACAAACATTTTATTGCGCATGACCTGACAATTGGCGACCCTTTGAGATTTGAACATGTTAAGAATAGAGCAATGCCTTTTGCGAATATTCATTATTTTAATATTTTATAAATTTTTTGTTATTTTAATAATATTAATATTGTTTTTTTCATCAATATTAATAATATAATTTTTTTATTGCTAATAATTTCTGATTCTTGGTAACTGTTGCTAACTGTTGCTAATGGTTGCTAACTGTCGCTAACTGTCGCTAATTGTTGCTAACTATTTCTTGTTGTTGAAAACTGTTTCAAACTGTTGCTAACTATTTCTAACAATACCTAACTATTCCTAATTGTTCCTAACTGTTCTTAACTGTTCATAATTGTTACTAACTATTCCTAACTGTTACTAACTGTTACTAACTGTTACTAACTATTACTTACTATTACTAACTGTTACTAACTGTTACTAACTATTACTAACTGTTACTAACTATTACTAACTATTACTAACTGTTACTAATTGTTATTAACTATTACTAAATCTTACTAATTGTTACTAAATATTTCTAACTATTACTAACTGTTACTAATTGTTACTAATTATTACTAACTGTTACTAATTATTAGTAAATGCTCCTAATTATTACTAATTATTGCTAATTATTACTAATTATTTCTAATGTTGACTAATTTTTACTAATTATTACTAATTATTTATAATTATTACTAATTATTACTAATTATTACTAATTATTACTAATTATTACTAATTATTACTAAATATTACTAATTATTAATAATTATTACTAATTATATCTAATTATTACTAATTATATCTAATTATTACTAATTATATCTAATTATTACTAATTATTACTAATTATTACTAATTATATCTAATTGTTACTAATAATATCTAATTATCACTATCTATTACTAACTATATTTAATTATTACTAATTTTTACTAATTATATCTAAATATATATAATTATTACTAATTATTACTAACTATATCTAATTATATCTATTTATTAGTAATTATATCTAATTATTACTAATTAAATCTAATTATATCAACTTATAACCAATTATTTCTAATTTTATCTAATTATTACTAATTATTACTAATTATATCAAATGATTACTAATTATATGAATTTATTCATAATTATATCCAGTTATATCTATTTATATCTAGTTATTCCTAATTATATCTAGTTATTCCTAATTATATCTAGTTATTCCTAATTATATCTAGTTATTCCTAATTATATCTAGTTATTCCTAATTATATCTAGTTATTCCTAATTATATCTATTTATTCCTAATTATATTTATTTATTGTTAATTATATGTACTTATTGGTAATTATAACTATTTATTACTAATTATAAATATTTATTGCTAATTATAAGTATTTTTTGCAAAATATGACTATTTCTTGCATATTATAACTATTTATTTCTAATTATATCTAAATAATATTAATTATAACTAATTATTCCTAATTTTATCTAATTAATATTAATTATAACTAATTTTTTTATAATTATAACAAACAATATCAATTTCTTTGTAAAACTAATTATAAATAAAAATCAATTGAAATCTAATTAAATTAGAACTAATAAAAAACAATTATAATTATCTTAAAAAAATAAAATAAATATATAAAATATAAAATATAAATACATTAAACATTGATATTCGGAAGATATTGACACTCTCCGATTGCTCTTGTATAAAAAACATCAACTGAAAGAAAATTTTTCATTAAAACTGAAGAATAAAGAGAGAGAGAGAGGGCAAAATCTGAATGATTTGGAGAAAAACGGATGGGGGTATATATAAGTTAGATTAGTTGCAACGGGGTTATTAGCGATCAGCTTCCCGTCACAAATGGTGGTAATTGCGACGAGGCCCGTCGCAATTAACCTCACCCACATTAATTACTATCGGTGGTAAAAAAGATATTTGCAACAGGTCCCATCAGAAATAGTACCTTCCGACAGTCTTTTTGCGACAGGACGACATCCTGTCAAAAAAAGATATTGACTACTGCCGGGTATTTGTGATGGGTCCCGTCAAAAATACCCTTCTGCGGTTTGTCGTGGAAGCCACATAGTTTGGCGCACATGTCGCACCAAACTATTTGCGATGGGGGACATCTCCCCATCACAAATGATATTTGTGCGGTTTGGCGTTCAAGTTGCACCAAACCATTTGCGATGGGGGATGATATCCTATCGCAAATAATACGTTATTTGCAAATGGCAATTTTCCCCGTCACAAATACCTTCCTGGACGGGTTATTTGTGATGGACTTTCTTCCTGTCTCAAATAGTCATTTTTCCCGTATTGACGTGATTAGGTAAGATATATTTGTCTGTAGTAAATTGAAGTAAATTATTTTAATATTTCACAATAATATCCGGAATTTGATTTTTAATATAATTGTATTTACATATCAAACTCATTTTATAACATATATTTTTCTATAAAATATGAATATTCCAAATACATTCTCATTATAAATTTTTCTGAAAAAATTTCAATTTATTCTTCATAATATCCTAGAAAATCAAAGGAATTGTTCTCTCTATACACATAGATGGATGTAATCTATGAATTCAAAATAGTTAATTATAGAAATATATTTTTCTTCATAGGGGAATTTCATTGAACCAAGTAGGTTAAAATACACAATCTGTTCAAAAAAATTAATAGAATATGTTCATTCATTAACAATAATGATATTTTTGAATATCATGAGAAATAGTTTACCAAGAATAATGATGGAATAAGTCTAAACGTTTTATTACCCAATGTTCATATTTTAGAAATATTTATGGAATTAAAAGAAATGTACACTCACCAGCACATCTTTGAGTACAACTGTTGGGTATGAAATTTGCTTTCTGGAAAGCTGCACAATGACATCTATGTTTTTTGTTTTCCAATATATAAAGACAAATAAAATAGTGTAAGGAATCAAATTAATTGATGATCCAAAAGAACATATTAAATATGATTATTTAATCCCATAGATAGTGTATTTAATTGAAAAGATTCATAGAGCATTGAATTTTCAGGGGATTTATTGATATAGAAGTTCAGAATATTTTTTACATAGTCATACCTTTTAATTACCTCAATATATTATCCCTCTAGTTTATATAAATATTATTAATTTTTCATATATTATAGTCCGTATGATGTATTTCAATATAGGCATATTAAACTCTATGTTTTTTGAACAATTCAAGGATATTTTATTGTAATGAATCTATATTTTTTTGGGGCTATTTCATCCTTGCAGGGAAGGAAAGTTGGGTCTGATACAGGTCTTCCATTTTAGATATCCCTTATCCTTATTCAGAATATAAGTTTCTATAAGTACATCTGTATGTTTTTTATAAGGGAAACTTTTACCATTTAGTTGTTTTTCCACATCGAGAATCATATCCAAATGGTGATTCTTCACTACATCACAAATACATAGATCTTCTTAATGTAACTATGTTTACATTGCACATGGGATTTGGAATATATTATAATGGTTGATTGCCTGGGATTTTTATTTTAAATTTATTGATGATATTTAGGATTCAGTAATTGTACGTCACATGTTCTTTAATTAGGTCCTCTACGGAGGATTCATGAGCATGTATAAGTAGGTAGAATTTATAATATTTGGGGTTGTATCTTTGGAATGGTGGTGGTTGGAATGTTTATTGAAAATATTTCCAAAAATAATGGTACCTAAATCATATTGTTTATAACTCTATATTGAGTGTTTTAATATTCTATTCTTCATTGAGTTAATCTTGGTTACTGTTGGTATGATTTTGATACATAGAATCATAATTTCCACAATCTCAGGGAAACCAATCATTTTATTATCTTTGGGATTGATAGGGTTAGAAGAAATGAGTGGTTTTGACAGTTTATGTTTTATATAACTTTTTTAATGTTTAATTTATCACAATAGATGTTATATGTCCAATTTTGTTTTTTAATAAAGGGGAATTATAATAGTTTACCTCATGTTCAAAACTTGTTGTAACTATTTTTATGAATTGTTGGGATGTTTTTGAAATTCTTTCACTGTGTTCTCTGACTACATTAGGTGATATTTTGATCAATTCTCATTTAAAAGAAGCATACAAATGGTTTTATCTAGTAACTATCGATCCTTTGTAAATTGATACATGAAAATGATTCTCTTTACTAGGTTGTCATGGGTAGGAGTTTGTTAATACCTTGAGTCTCCCCCAATACTCATAAAAGATCTCTCAACCGTGTTCTCTAATTTTGCAAATCTCATTAATAAACATGATCTCAATGATATTGGGAAAAATTTTTAGAGAAGGGATCTTCACAGGTTATCCCATGTTGTGATCTCACTAGGATGGATGTTTTAAAGAGACTATATAGATGATACTTTAAGAGATAATTGAAATCCCTTCCTGCTAATCGAAGGCCTTATGACCCCTATATGTTTCAATATATTACAGATATATCATAATTTTCAATAATTATTGTTGGTGTCTTTTCTTTACAAAATATGAAACATAGGATGGTGATAAGGAATTCTAGTTCTAAGCTCATATTATTTTTTATTATTAATCATTAACTGATAGATATTGTTGGAATTAGGTTCATAATGTTATCTTAATGTTCTATTCAATTGATCTTTATTATATTCCATGTCTTCATTCACTAAAGTGACTATATTTTAAGAATAATAATGGTATAAAAATTCATTCAATGATATAGGGACAAAGTCCCTTTCCATGTCCTCTATGATTTTCAAGGTTATATGACTTACAAAAAATATTCGCTCAATATGTAGTTAAAAAAATTATGTGACATGATTTAGATCTTATAATTTGATTCATTCATTTTTAAAAAATTAATAAATAGTATCCCCCAAGTAATGACACTATGTTTTATGATTTCCTGTCATAGAATGAACATAATATTAATTATGGACCGATATAAATAAATTAATGGTAGAATTGGGTTTTCTCTCTAAGAGGAAAATATTATGTGTTCTTTTTTTTCTTCAGTTTAATATTTTATTTTTTTTAAAATAATTTTTTTAAATTGATGTCTATTTTAACTATTTAAAATTGTAGTCAAATTAGACTTGTTATTAGATTCATATTGGGTGATAGATGTTTAACCTCATATCATCCTTTAACCACACATGTAAAATCATAATTCTATTATAATTTACTTGTATTCCCTCTTTAAATTAGTGAAACGTCACATATATTACAATCATATAGAAGTATCATCTCATTTTTGGAAATACAGTAATCATTGTAAACCTAAATCTGAAATAGAATAGTGATTGCATATCTCCAATAACTGTCCAATTTACACACTACTAATTATAACATACAATGGAGTGAGTATTAGTGACCTATGTGCCCAATTCATAGACAAGTGTACTAAAAATTTAAAGAGTAAATGTAGAAGGACATATTTTAAATCTTGATAATGTTCAAATATTTCTAGAGGGACAAATTGAAGAAAAATTTGATAAGAATAATGAATTGAATTATAATAAAGAAGGGATAATCTCTTTAACTCAACCACTAATGGATTGGTGTTCTATCACCATAGAAAAAATGTTAAATTATTTTAATACAAGAAAGAAATGAAAATAAAATAATATCACTTGTCTGATGATGGGTGAATCAACCCCTCTGTTATTTTCTATTAAATAGTTCACATTTTAAAGGGATGTTATCAGAGTTTTTCCATTTTCCATTTCAAGCCTCATGATTAGTATAATATTTATTTTTAATCTCTAATGATTTTAGATTATACAAAATAATAATTAATTTTAGGTTCATGATTAATGTAATTACTGATTTTATCAAAAAAACATATCTTTTTCAAGGGTTGTGATGTATTTTCATAGTATCCAGAACCATCCATAACTGTTACTTTTTTCTCTCAATATCGAGCTTTGTATATTTTGGAGGTGATTTGAATTATTTATTTACATCACAGTAGAAAGTAAATTATGTTTTCAATAATATAGTAGCAACATTAAACTTAAACATGGAATTAATGCCTTGTATAATGGGCCTATGTTGAATTCGGTCGTGATTTCATTATATTAGGTAAATTTAATTTTACCCTGAATAAAGTGGATTAACATCCTTTATTTTAAAAAACCATGTATATCATTACAACATTCTTCATTTTGGATATCCATGATCGTATACAATCAAAATAGACCATCAGAAAAATTCATGAAATTTTAAAATATTCTACACATATTTTTTGAAAGAGTTTTACAACTGATTATGGTTGGCTTTAAAAGGTTATACATCAAAGTATAGTAAAATTCAATTGACCTCTATAGCTTTGTACAATCAAGTGCTGGTATCAAAATTACTTATCTATATTTTTCTTAGTTGGTTGATTAAGGGATCAATTCAATTGGATGTGCTACAAAATGTGGATCTATGTGGATGAACAATATTGAATAGGTACATGAGGTAGGTTGAGAGAATCGACTATGGAGTTTTCATTATAGTATGTTACATGTGGATGATCTCACTATATATTCATTTTTTTTGCATAAACAACTATGAAAAGGGATTTCATGATCACTAGTGAATGACATCATGTGTTCAACAAATTCACATTGAGGTCCCATTTGGTCACTTGATGGGTTTCCATTTTTTCATCTTCACTCATAGTCACTTGAAATTTTCAAGTTTAGTCAATTCTGATATGGTCACTTGGAATATTCATGGACACTTGACTAACTATATGTGTTTTCATTATATAGAACATGAATGTGATATATGGTTAGTATGAAT
Organism: Viscum album; assembly: GCA_963277665.1. NCBI lineage: Eukaryota > Viridiplantae > Streptophyta > Magnoliopsida > Santalales > Viscaceae > Viscum > Viscum album. The sequence goes on from OY728157.1 coordinate 2,017,531,630, forward strand.
AACTTCTAATTTTTTCTCAATCTAAAAAATTACATATCAAATATCAGAGCCATATGTTTTCAATTAATTTTAAAAATAATAAATAAATTAATTGAATAATGAAATAATCCTTAGATAGATTTAGTTAAAATCATCAAAATATGTAATGTATTTTATTTATAAAATAAATTTAAAACTCAATTTTAGAATTGAATATAAAAAATCCATTTCCCATTTCAATTATATTATTTATTATAATTATGGTTTTGTATCTCAAAGTTAATTCAGGTAAAGTACAAAATGAATTGAAATTATAAATTTTTAAAAAAGTTTCTTATTGATAAATCTATGTGAAAAAAATAAATTCAATTTTCCAATCACAAAAAATATTAAAACTAAATAAAAAATGATATTTCAAAATCCCACATTTAATTTTTACAAGTTGATTAAAAATTAATCAAAATCATTTAAAAAATTAATATCCTTTAAAAAATTAAATTTCTATAATAAAAATAATTTATGAATTACTAATAAAAATCATGTATTAAATAAATTATTAAAACGATGTTTTAAGAAAAATTGAAAATCGGTCTAGAATATAAAAAATTTCAAAAAAAGTAACTTTTTTCAGGGTTATGAATTAATTATGGGTGAAAAATCAATGGTAATATAATTCTTTTAAAAAAATTGGTTGATATCCCATGTCAACTAATTTAATTTTTATTAAACATAAAAGGAACCTTGTGGTATGTATTCCAATCAAGATATTTATGTAGGGATGGATCATTAAACTTAGTAAGGTCACACAAGTTCAGTCTAAAACATATAGAAATATGCATGTGTATACTTGAGGAAAATATATGCATTAATAAAAAATTTCACTTAGTTTTCATGTGTTATCTACCAATCCATGACTCTAATTGAGGTATAAAATCCCCTACCCATGCCTCCCTAAAATATTACCATAACTATATTGGTTCCATGTCACGATGCACTCATATCCTCATTCTATTGTAAAAGATTACCATTCCATACATAAAGACTCATGATATAGAGGTATCTAATAAAAGAACCAATATAACAAAAAATACTGGGAATGGTTATATAACCATATATCGACCCACTACATGATCACTCCATGAAGAATTCATTAGTGACATAATATAACACCACAGCCCATCCTAATGGATGGTCCTACAACAATGTATATAGAAGGAAACATACAATTCATGAACATCAATCCATCCCCACATAGTATGGGGAGGCCATGATCAAACACACCAACCCATATATATAGAATCTTAAGAACTCCAACAATCACAATAACCCATCCCCATATACTTTTTCGTGGTCTAATCAAGAACAATGGCCCAATAATATAAGAAAATTTCACCTAGAATATGACGCAAACCACTCTAAGTAGGATCCTCTAAAAAATGTAATAATTCATATTGCTATAACCCACCAAATAGATTACCACATGATCCCATGTGCTTGTTAATTGAGACCCAACACATCATCTTAAACACAACTCACCTTTCCCACTGGTAATTCTACTAGGCCGTCCAAATCCGTCATAGTTACAGCCCTATAATACCACCACATTCCCATTATTCACTAATGGAATCTATACCCAAAGGCTCCCACTAACCTAAAACCTATACTTCAACATTCTGGATAATGTCCCTTTCAATCCCAGTCCTATAACCTAAGGATTTTCTTGATTTTTAATTTTCTACTTGACCTTGGAATCAATAATCAGAGTCCAATTCCATTCCAAAACCACATTGGAATCCCAATGTAATGTCCTAAAAAACTAATAAAACCCACACTAGTAGTTATATCATATATTTCGAGGAAGATCTCTCATTCCATCTCCATGAATAAAAACATATCTCTCACATAAATAATGTCTTGGGGGACTCACCCTGCTATAAATGTACACTAATACTCCCCTCCAGCCTTATAATGGAGTTCCTAGGAACTCACCCAACATAGGACCATCTCTCCCACTATTACTCAACTCCGAACCCCTCATACCTCCTCATTAGAAATAGACATCCTACCTAAGATATACCATAATCCATATTATACCATGAGACCTATTTTAGGAGTCAAATCATCCCAACAAGCACTATCTCTCATTAAAAACACAATCAATAGAAATTATTTATTTAACGAATTAAACAAATAGCACTTATTCCAAGAATAGGTGGACCAATTACTTCATATTAAATTTAACTAGGGACCCATTGGTGCCTAGATCTCATTACCAATCCAACGATAGTATTCATTAACTCACACATGTATATAAAAATGAAAATGGTGTTTTGATTATAGTGATCACTTACCCAAAACATGCATTTAAACCCTCTTTTAGAAATTCCAGGTATCAGAAAAGACCAAAAAGATACTATTACACTTTTAGGATCCTATCTCATGAAAATAATCATAAATAATTCATTATATGGAAATATAATAAAATCATCATTTTTAACTAAAATTTATTAAATGCATAAAAACACAACTGGAATCCTATTCCCAAAAAAGGATTGAGAAACTGGGTGTGATCCAATCTCTATACGAATTCAAAACTAATCCACAAGAAAAAAATAAACATCAAATCCATTTTATTGAAAAATTTTATCTAATTTTATAAAATACCTTTTCAGAGACACACATTGACATTCCAATATGCAAAAAACATGAATTATAGTGAAAATAGCATATTTTTACCTCTTTGAAAGATTATAAAAATACACACATATCATTTTGATTGCATTATGCTCTGGAGTAATAGATTACTAAATAGTAACAAAAAATGGAAGAAATAAATGGTAAACGGATGAAAGGAATAAGAGAGCGTTTTGAGGATATAATATCTAAAATCGTCACATAAAATTCTACAAAACCAACCCAGATGAAATTGGAAATAAGGGAAAGGATGGCTTCATATGAGAAGCCCAAACCATAATCACCTTCTAGACCAAAATGGTGGGAGTCCTATTTTTTAGAAACCCTCCATCCCTTTTAATTTTGTTAACCACCTATGGGAGGGGAAATCATTCTATTTACCTAAAACATCAAATAATCAACACTTTTTAGGCTTTGAGAGGGCTTATACTAAATTTTTCTATAGCCCCTTAACTCCCATCCACCATCTAATAGTTATTTGAAACACCTATTAAACCACAAACCCCAAAACTTCATCGAGTACCTCATTTTTACGATTCTTAATGTAATAAAATGGTTCGTATTTGAGGTATATATTCAGGACATTACTCCAATTTTCTCTTTAAAAGTTTAAATGTGGCTTAATATTAACTATAGTTTAGGTAATGGATGTATCAGTGGGTGTCTATGGATGGTTCAGAGGCTGGAGCGTAACTTTTTGGTTAAAATTTCATGGCGCATGATTAGAATATCTCACCCTATAAATATCTCATAGTTAGATAAAATCATTCAAGGAAGGGAAGAGAGTAGTGAAAGACCATACAGTTGGACTAAACAATGTGATTTGACGAACAAATTCATATTGGAATATTTTTAATTTTGATAGTGTTTTGTACCTTTTTTGCATTGTTAGTCAAACTATGCAAACAAACTCTGAAAAATATTCCCTTCCAACAGTAGACCATGAATTGTTGGTGTATAGTTTGGAAAACCGTGGAGCCAAACCACGGTACACATAATCATGGGTGAATTTAAAAAATTACCCCCACATAGACCTTCTTTATAACAAAAATTTCAAATTTCATCCTACAAATAAGAACTTCAATGATGAGAGATCATTTTCTAGCCTATTCCATGAATTGATATATTTTCATCGTCTGATCTCCAATTGAAGAATTGTTTTTCTCATTGGATCCTCATTGTTGAGTTATAGATACCCTTTGTGCCATTTTTATTTTGGTTGGGTATTAGATTAAATATTTATGTGAAGGATTATTTTTCATATTTATTGGTTCTTTGTCTATTAATATATTCTCTCCCAAACCATATTAAATCAGTATCTAATACTTGAAAATAAATCAATAGCAAACCTATAATTGGTTGTCTCAAGATTGTCATATTATTTCAATGATTTTATATATTCCTTTTTAGCTTGTTCCCAATTCTGGGGTGAAGCCTTGAAAAGAATTTTTATCCTTGAATTGAATTGATAGTTACATCCTAATCAATTAATGAGGCCTATAGATAAATGATAAATAGTTAAGAAACATAAATGGAACCAACCATTTTGATGAGTTATGTATTTAAATAGACTATTTTTATAGAATATGTAATTTGGCCCCTTTTAATTGTTCCCTTTAGCCCTTTTCATGGGATATTAATAATGAATTTTCAATTATAATAGAAGAGATTTATAATTGGAATGTGGATATAAATTGAATTTTAATGGTTATGTCAATTGTAATCGTAATTGAATTTCATTTGGGGATGTATTACATTCCCCTAGAAACATACCTTTCATTTTTTTTAGGAATGAAAATTTTAATATAATAAATGCCCATGTCAGTAGTTAATAGTAATTCCATCTATTAATGGATTGTTATTTGAGTCACCTTCTGAGGTGAGTTGAATTGAAATTTTCTTGGTTTTGTCTTTGAGACATTTTAATGATAATGATTACATAATTTTGATGTGAAAAAATTCTTATATGCCTTTGGTGAAACATGGATTAAAATGATAATTTCCATGGAATGACTCCTCTGTATTTCACATTTCATATTACTGTGTGATAGTTTGACTACTTATATGGTTTTATAATGATAGATTTAGAGCGAATAACAATTTAATGCTGAGTGATACTTGGAATTCCATGTGGATTTTCTAGGATAGACTCAAGGGGGATTTGGTCATATATTCCACAGCTAATACCTAGGATCCTTTAGTGGTTCACAAAGGATAGAATTAAGTGGTAGTTATGTTATACCACACCTAGAGAGGTACCTAGATTCTATAGAGGTTCTATATTGATGGGAATATAGGGTGTTGGTACATATTATACCTGAAGTTATACCAACATTCCAAATTAGTAATACCAAGGATGGGACCATGTTAAAAAATAAATCAATAATCAAATGATATATATAATGTGTCTACAAAGACAAAGAATAAGATTGGATTAGATATTTGATTAAACGTTATGGATATTCAGTTTTTTGAAATTTCATTACCTATTATCAAAGTGGATGTTGGGCTATGTTTCGGGTCTCAATAAATACAAATCAAATGGAATTGAATCATTAATTATATTTTATTGTTAGCTAATAACCTGGACCTTATGGGATGTTCACTTTCCATAATTTTTTATATCATATTACTACATACATACTTTGACTATTATATACACAATGACTAGATTGAACATGATGTTGGGTGATTTCATACTATGATTATGTCTCCCAACATGTTTGTTCTGCCTTCGATACACAAAAATACTATATGATTATAGGTATAAATAAGGGATATCCCCCTGATATTGGTTCCTGATTTCCTATTAGGAGTATGAGATCATGGGACCGAGCAAAGGCTTGTGATGCTAGATGAATTCTTTATAGAATATTTTTACCTTTTCCCAATTTACTGTACAGATGACATGTTTACGTATTTTTTAAATTCTATAGATACATATGAAATATTATTTTAAAACCATTATATATAAGCTTTATTTTGACTATGTTACCTATTCTCATGGAATTTATATTTTTCTGTATAATTTACCGATTATACTAATTGTATGAAATTGATAAAAAAATTATTATTTGGAATGAAAAAATAAATTGATGTTAAGGAGGACTGATGCGATGGAGACCCAATGCATCACCCATAACAATAATATTTAAATCCATATTAATAGGTTCCGTACTAAAATATAAAACTGTCGTCTCAACATGGACCCCTTTTTTAGCTAACGCAACCACCACAAAAATGCCTTCTCTCCATGTATGTGGTATTGATTATTTAGGATATAACAACCTCATCCATTTTCTTATTAGGTAGGTCTTATCTCATGGGGATGGTTACCTTGCAGTATCATTATGATCACTTTGGAGTTTGTATCAACATCCTTGAGAATGATGTTTTACATATTAATTAGTTGAAGACCTCTAATCAGAGCCCCTACATCCTCTCTAAGAGAGTTACATACACCATAAAAATATCGATGATTTAGAATAACAGATCATATACCATCCATAACCATCCCCCACATTTAATGGAACCCTCAACACAAGAACCATAATAATTTAATTTCAGTTTGATACCTAGAGGGTTCCAACAAAACCATATTACCTTATTAGTCATCATAAATATATATGTGGATAAAACCATCCTCAGGATGAACTTTTAGAATGATAGGGAGAAATTCCCACAGGGCTAGAGGACACCCATCAAATCCACCAAAATTTGGATTAGATTTTTTTGAGTGATGGAGAATAACAAATTAATTCCCATGATTTGTTACATGCATCCATGATAACCCAAGAAGTAGTAGAAAAAATCATACTCTTCATCTTAGCTTCCCCACTATGAACATCTGACCCCTACAGCCAAGAAATATGAAAATACACTAAATTCCCCATCACCTATCACAACAATATTGTTTTCGATGTAGAACCAGACTCCACGTTCCATATCAACCATGAAAAACACGTTCCATATAGATTCACTACATATATATGCACAACGCTAACATTGGGATTCTAGTGAAACACCCTTATTCTAAATATTTCATATTAGGGGAGTAATCTGTTATATAACCTCTATGTGACGAAATTCATTTTTATTAAAAACCACATAAACCATAAGATAGCTTCCCAATATTCATTACCATTCATAAAATATTGTCACTTCTAAAAGAATTGTCTTCCCATGGACACACCTAGGCCCTCGATACTAGTCGGTAGCCTCCGGAATCTGGGAAGATGTTCTTGAGTTCATGTGGCCAATACAGCTTGGGGGACTATTGAGTCACATATGGGTGTGGGACATTACCAAGTGGTATCGGGGAAATTATATTTTGTTTTGAAACTATTTTGATAAAATCTAATGGGATATGAAGGAAATTGAGTTTGGTAATGGTCACATTATGGGAATAGATGACACACATATATGAATAATTAAATTTATATTTTCAATATTTTCGCAATAATAGTTGATTTGATTCCACTATTGGTCGACACACATAAATTGTGATATTTTTATTGATGTGATTATGGGTTATATATTTTTTGTAACATAATGAGATAAGGGTATTCAATCACATGCATCATTTTAGGAACTTTATAAGAATCACATTCCATGCATTATTCCATTCCTTTTTTGATGCATTAATTTTTTCTTTCTATTCTGATATGTGATATGATAGATATACCCAATGTTGCGATATTTATTCTATAATGTGTTATGGTGTGAATTTGGAAGAATCCACACTTTAGTTCATGTATAGTACGAACCCTCATGGAGAATAATTTGGAAAACAAATTGGTTCAAACATTTAAAAGGAATTTTGATATAATGTGTAATATGATTATGAATTCAAATGGAAATGAATAAGTGAATTCAAGTTAAAATGAAATGGTATATAAATGTAAAATAAATGTGGGAATTAAATGGAAAATGAAATTTTTATAGTAGTGAATAATACATAGATACGAACATAGTAGTGGGTAGAAGGTAGTATCTCTTTCTAATATATGATCTTTGAATTGCCCAGACATAACTCAAGGATCTGGTAAAGGGGTTTGTTTTTTTTTGTGTAGGAATGATTGAACCTATAATATTTTAATACATAAACATTTGAGTTGAGAAATCTGATACTTATCTGGATCTAAGGCATGTCCATGGAATTTGTAGAGGTATTACACTGCGACATAATCTAGTCGTACGTTATGAGGGTGATAAAAAATACACTCTATAGGTGGTGGGAAATAGACTATAGGAGGATCCCTTAATAGTTCCAAATGTGGTACTAGTGATTGGACCTGACACAGGTGATGCGGAACAGTTCCATGAGAGATTATTCCTCTTTATTTAATCTATTAAAGGAGCATAGTGTCCTTCTATGAATATGGTATAGTTGAAATGTGAGTTCTAATAGAGGAATTCACCGACATTTTTCAGGGGATAGAAGATCACATGCTACAAATTCATAGAAATTAGTCATTCTATATATCGTTAAGCATATAGAGACGCCTCCTGAGTGGTGGTAAAATCTTTATACATATCTACTATAGGATTCCGCCAAGTGACCGGGGGACATCATTACTCATAAAGATCATCATCGAAGAGGGATTTGTGGGATTTATATATAAAATTATATAATTACCTCTATCCATAGACATTATGGGTTGATAGATCTTGGGGATTCATGAACCTGGAGTAGGGCATGTTATCAGTTATGGATCATTCACCCAATTTTACTAAGCTCTATAATGTCACAACTATTATAATAGGTGATGATCAATCTAAATCATAGAGATTCAAGTATAGTGTTAGGTAAAACATTTGATCATTTGTTTTTGTAGTTTGACTGACTATAATTTATAGAATTGTAAATCATGAAATTATCATAGAGTGTAACCTCTGACAGGCTATGGGTGTGAGCTGTGACACCCCAAGATTTCATAGTACGTTATTTCTTCAAAATAATTCAATAACTTGCACTACACGCAACACGGAGTTCTAGCACACCATGACTTACCAAACTAGCCATTCAAAAGTGGTTATGAATAGTATTAACTGAATTTTGAACTTCATATAATCCTTATAATTTTAGAATCCATATTATTAGTTTCTTAAACATAATGTAAGAACACATAAATTTTTTTAGACAAAAGAATTATTTTTTTAAAAATGCAATTTCACCGCCTTTTAATAGAGAAGCCTTTTTAAATCCAATATTTGAAACTTTTATATATATAATTTGACAGAATAAAATTATTCCGTATTATTAGGGCATAAGAATATAGTTTCAATAAATTTTTTAGGTTTTTTTGATAACATTCATATTTGGGTGAATAGTGAAAAATACTATATTTTAACTAAAAAAAACTTTTTTAATCAAAATAATGTATAGTGTTAAATAATAAATTTTAATGGTTTGGAAGTATAAATATATTATATTTTTACCATTTAATCCAATTATGTTCATTGTAAGTAATTTAACTTTTAAATTGGACATAAACAAGTGGCAATCTTTTGATAGTTATTATTTCTTAAAAATAAGCCTTTTCGTTTTGACTGCAGGAATTAATTTTAAATTAATAAATGAAACTTCTATTTTTTGAATTGGGTAAAATAGACTTTATTATTTAATTGGGAATATCACAATTTTCTTAGTGTGAATTTTTGTTATTTTTCTGAAAACTTTTAATTTTTGATGAATGGTGAAAAATAATGAGTTATAGTTTAAAACCTAATTTTTATATAAAAAATAATTTATTTAATTTAAATTTATTTTAGGTAAAAATATATACATAATTCTTATATAAGTGCAATCTAATTTATTGGAGTAAGTTTATTATAATTTTAGATATATAATAATTTTATTGAACATTTCACCGTCTTTTACCAACCTCCTACGAGATTTTTGAAAATTCACATTAAACATAATTTTACCGCTTCTGTGTGTTGAATTTCAAAAATCCGAGAGACACGGTTAATATCAATGAGTTAAATTTAGTTCAATAAGATAAAAATAATTTTTGGTGAATATTAACTTTTTACTTTTATTTCCCACAGTTAAAAGTAAATAGGTTAATTAAGGGTAAAAAAGATATTATTATTACAATAACACATGTCCTAATTTTATTTGATATGTGTAATTCGACCAAAAACACCCTTATGAATAAAATATGACCCTTTATTTCCACTTGGATTAGATTAATAAATTTATTATTATTTAATTTAAAGATGAGTTAAAAGAGTTTAAATCGAAGATTAATAAATAAACCATTTTTAATATAAGGTTATACATATGATAAATTAGACTATAAATATTCATTAGAAAGATAACAGGATTTACCACATGCAATTATTTTATTTATAATTTTTTGAGTTCAAATAATTACATTTAATTATAAAACAATGATGATGCATTATTTTACTTATTAATGAAATAATGAAATAAATGGTATTATAATTGTTAAAATAAATAAAATTTGAATATTTTAATGCCATACACGCATTTTATAGGTCACTATGGAATGTTAGGATTGATTAAATAATTTTTTTTGAATTAATAAAGATTATATGACTTTAACAAAATTAAATTATTAAATTGTGTGAAAATTGACATAAAAGAGTTTTTAAAACAAAATATTATATTATTAATTGATATAATATTCTTAAAAAATATAAGGTTCGTCCAAAGGAAATATATGATGATAGTTATGTCATTAATGAACCACTTGGGTTTCATTTGGATGTTTATAGTACGTTTATTAACCAAATAATATAAAAATACAATGATACATGGTAAATGTCAAACTTATTAACTAAGAGTTAAATTCAAAAGATAAGGTTAATATAGTGACCAAAACCTGTCTAAAATCTATTGGTTGAGTGGGTTTCGACCCATACCCACTGTAGAATTTAAGTAATTTAGTTTTGAGCTATTAGAAACTGAATATGAATTTATTATAAAATAATACATTATGTTTTTTCTAAAGATCCCCTCCTCGCCCTTATAAAAGGACACCACTTCTAACCAATTATTCTTACCTTAAAAGCCTTTTTCATCACCCATATACTACCCTAATATTATCTCAACTTCACTCAATTCAACCAAGAGGCCTTATTTTGATTATAAATCTAACCTATGAATCTCTTTTAGTCAAACCCAAAGGAAGAACCCGAAGAATAGGTAATGATTTCACCACCCTCTTTCAAGTTCCTTTCTTCTTCCAATTCTTTTTTCTTTGTTATTTCCATTATAAAATAATAAATCATGCATCTTCTATATACTTTGATGTTATTTTAAATGTTTCACAACTATATTCATTAATCTATCAATCTTATGAATGTAAATGTCACCATGCGTCTGTACGTACGACTTACCATCTCCACGCCGTGGTGTAATTTGTTATTCAATGCTATGTTATTTGGATGGATATAATGATGAGTAATATGTATATAAATAATGAAAATTACACGATAATGTCTCTTTAAAATTAATATACCATCAAATTCCACACCATTAAGGAAATCATATAGTCGATCATGCGTACGTATGGATTACCGTCTCCACGCCGCGATGAGATTCATTTCCATATTCACCATTCATCAACAACAATAAAAATATATATTAATAATATTTGTTTAATATATGACATAATAATGATAATGGATATATATATATGTACTTACATATATTTTATTCACTTTGCCACGTTCAATACTTTATGAAAGCAGAAACATTGTTTATGCATACGTACGGACTACCATATCCATAAACAGTGTTTTCCATTTCATATATATTTCTATTATACATATTTATATTCTAAATATATATGATATATAACTCATGTTTTATATCCTGGATGTATTTAAATCATGATCTACGTGATACAATCAAGAGTAACAATTTAAAACCCGTACGATAAAGAAAGCGATTATTAACGGAATGTAAATTTAACAATGAAATTATTATTAAATGGGTAGTATAAATTCATAAATGAATAATTTATGACATCATAAATATTAATATGGTTCGGGTATAATTTAATAACATACTACGGTCTTCATACATGAGGTTAAACGTACCCCGACTAAAGGAAAGTGCAAGGTAAGGGGTTTTCATCGCACTCCTTATTCCCGTGAGATTCGTGCCATGTTTCCACTATTATCTTTTTTTCGTGAATGTATTTCAAATAATTGTATTTTTTGTGTAATACACTTTAATTTATGTGTGTTTACATATTCAATGTATGATATCTCTTTCATGGGGTGTATGTTTCGTAAGTTACCAAATTTGTAAAGGTTAATTTCACAAATCTTTATTATCCGAGGATGTTTTTACGTAAGCATTTAAAAGGAAATATTTATTATGCATGTCCATGTTTTATGAAAGATTTTTCAAAGGGATTCATTTAAGGAACATTTTACAAAAACATCATTTCAAATGTTTTAAAAATTTATTCGTCTAAATCTTTCTCATTAATGCTCATCGAAATGGTTTTTATGGATTTTTTTAAATAGATATGAATGTATTTATATTATAAATTGGATTAAAATGTTTTAAAGTGGTATGGGAAACTTTGATTCAAAAATTTCTTTAAATGTCTTCCTTTCTAAATTGTGTGAATTGTAAAGGTTTTCCTCATAATGGGATATTTCTCTCAAAGAGTATTAAAAATCATTTTCATTTATGTCAAAATCCTTTTATGGATTTCAAAATTGTTTGAAGATGATTTATTATGATACAAATCTTCCATATTTTATTGAAGGTTTTGTGATAATTTTGACTATGGATGTGTTATTTTTATACCATTCAAGGTTTAAGGAAAAAGTATTGATAATTCGTATACTAGTTTTAATAAGAATGTTTATGTTATGTTTAAACATTTTCATATGAGGAATGCATTGGACTTAGTAATTGATTTTTGGATCCCGCTATACCTCCTCGATGCATCGGTAGGTCTCATGAGACAAACTTGTATCTTGGCACAAGGCCTTGACAAAATATTATTTGTAGTCTTGGCACAAGGCCATGAAAAAATATTATTTTTAGTCTTGGCACAAGGCCTTGAATATGGGGTTATGATTGTCTGGCATTATGCATTTGATCATTATGAAAGTGGTTAGTGATATTTCATGTGATTATTCGACTAGTAAAATATCCATGTGAATAAGTAAATGTAATTACTTAATTTTATTTTTTCCATATTATCCTAATGTTCAAGTTTAAAATGCTTTTGTTTTAGTTATACATTGCCTCAAATGTTTATGCTTATTTATGAAAGTTTCGGTTGTATTGTTATCCTTAATGAGCATCTGAGCTCACCATATTCTATGTTTAATTTTTCCTAGGATTTAAAAAGTGTATTTTGATTGATATGCAGGGTTATGCAAAGGTAATAATGGTGTTCATAAAGGATTATTTATGTTTTTTTGTATGTTATAAAGTGTAATGTAATATTCATGTATGTAATCTATTTTCCATGACTGCTAAACCAATCAGTCCTTTGGGACTTGATTCCTTGTAATCAAGCCAATGTATTAAAATAAATCACCAACTCTAGGAAACTAGGGTCAGGGCATTACATGAGACATGATGTTTTGGCATCTCAGTGTGGTACTGCATGGATTTTTTGTAAGAAGAGTCACTAGGAGATTCCACATGGTGATATTAGAAGTCACACCACATACTAAAGTATCCAGGTGAGGTGATACTAGTGTGGTGTTCTAGGATACATGAGGATATAGTTTACGAGGAACCTAGATGTGTGGTGATATTTTGGCAAGATGGGTCATCTAAAATGATTCTAAAAAAATTTACACTAGAAACTAGTGAGAGAGGGTCTAAACTGACTCTAGTTTCAAGGGTGGGGTCTAAAGATTCTAATCATAATGGGATATGAAGTACATTTGGCTAGTTAGTCTGAGGTAGTGGTCATGGAAGTTGTAGTAAGACCCTAGTTTTATAGCGATAGTCAAGCAGATCTTCTTAGGGAAGACATGTAGAATCGATGGGCTGCAGTTCAGGCCCGATATATGTAGTGAAATATAAACATGAGGGGAAGGATCATCAACCATTTATTGTAAGAGGTACAATTATAATATCCTATACTTTAGTTTCTTTATTTTTCAGTACAGGCTATCCGGATAGATTTATATTTGGGCCCATTGTTGAGAACCATGGTATTAGCATTCAGAATTTTTATGGTGTTATGGTTCATGATACTCCATTAGGTATTATAATTGAGGGTGTATATTAGATGATGGTTTATAACCTTGAGATCATTAGGTGTTACTTCATTTGGGCCCTCATTTTCCTCATTATGACTTGTTTTGACATCATTATTGTATGGATCAGTTGGTTTCCTTCAATGATTTTATTGATTTCAGTTGACAAATTTGGAATTTCACATCACTAGAGGGTAGAAAGTTCATTCAGAAGGGTGACTGATATGTTTAAAAACATATATGGACATAAGTAGCGAGTGGAAGCTTATATAATTATGTGAGTTTGAAGAATCTAGCACATCCCAAAGGCATTTTCCTATGGTAATGTGTAGAAGATGAAGAACCTTATCCTAGGTAGACCATAATTAATGATGATATTATGTGTGTGCATAGATTCATATGGGTTTTAGTAGATATGTGTGGAGATATGATTTGATACTTTTATGCCACATCATTGGAAGTGCACCCCAGTTTCACCAAATGTAAAGGGATTTACATCACCATTACTGGTGGCTAGGTATAAAAAGTGATGTAGCATATTTTTCATGAGATTTTACACATATTAGCCAGTAAAGATGGAACAACAGTGACAAGATAGACTATTAAAACAATTACACATTAATGACCATTAATGTAAGGATTTAGTGATGGATTTGATAAAATTTTTACTGAGGTAAACTCAATTTAATGATACAATATGGGTTGTTGTTCAAATGATCATGAAGGATTCACTTTTCCAGCCAATCAAGGAAACCTTCAATGTGGATGGTCTTGGAGTTTTGTACATCTATGAGATAGTATGACTTCATAGGGTATCATATAATATCATTTATTTATAGGGTCACTTGGTTTAATTCATGGTTCTAGAATGTGGTACATAGGATGTTAGGAACATAAGTGTTTTTTAGCAAAACATACCACTCTCAAACTAATGGAATGTAAGAGTGCATGAATCAGGTGATTGAGGAAATGATGTGGGAATGCATCCTTGATTTTGGGGTCTCATGGGAGATGCATATACCCTTTGTTAAATTCTCCTACAATAATATATTTCAATTTAATATCCAATTTATTACTAATGAGGCTTTTAATGGTAGGCCATGTCGATAACCCATATGTTGGTTAGAGGAAAGAGTGAAAACTATTATTCCACCTTGCCTTATTTAGTAAAAAACAAATCAGGTTTAGTTTATTCAAAAGAAAATGGATGCAACATAGTATCATCAGACATCATACATGAATATCCATATAATACCTCGAGGGTTCAGGGTTGGGGATCAGGTCTTCTTATGTGTCTCACTGAGGATGGGAAACTGGATGATCAGGAGACCGAGTAAATGATCAATGTGATATGTTAGTCCCTTTGATATTCTATAGAGAGTCGGGTTGTAAGAAAATTGGTTATAGTTACCTCAAAGGTATCAAGCCTTGCAAACTTTCTTCCATATATCTCAACAACATCATTACTATTCAGACCTATCTTTTTCCTTTCAATTGGATTAGTTTTAGTTACTGATAGATGAATCCATTTACGAGCATCCAATAAATATTGTGGATAGTAGCATGATGTTTCTATAAGGTTGGTTATTTACTATAGTATGGGTGATAAGGTAGCATGATTGTGTACAAGATGGGACAAGGTAACAAGAGGTTAAAGTTTTATAACAGTGGATAGAGTTATTCTCAGAAATTCTTGACCAGACTTGAGAGGAAACCTCACAAACGAATTGCTTTAGGGGGGATTTAAGAACACAGTTTCTCATTGAGGCACATATTAATTTTTTTCCATTAATTTTCAATTTAAATTCTTAAATGTGGAATCATATAAATGTTCATTTAGGTCAAGGAGGTTTTGTGGGTATCTTGAGGTGGTTTGGAGCCCATAACAAAGCTTTTAGTTTAAAATGGACTACTCTAAGATTAATATAAACCCTGTGAGGTAAGAATTATTGATAGATAAAAGTGTTCGTGGATGGGTAGAGATACGGTAAATCCCACATATGTTGACTAAAACATGTGAATTCGGGTTCACAATCATGCATGAATATCTAATATTTTAAAATATTAGTTTCTAATTGGTTGTGAATCATCAGTAAAACTGTGAATACAAACCATAAAATGTATACCCTTCCGATAGCAGACCACGCACGGTTGGTGCATAGTTTGACCATCCATGCAGCCAAACCATGAAATACCTAATTTTTGGTGAATTTAAAAAATTAACCCCATATACAACATATTTATAACCATAATTTCACATTTAATTATATGGACAGAACATTCAGGGATTATAACTCCTTTTGAATCCTATTTTTGGAATCATGATATTTTGTTCTATCTGATCTTTGATTCCAGAACCATTTATATCATTGGATCAACATCAAAGTGATATAAGTTCCTTATGTTTCACACCTCTTTTGGATTGGTATCAACTATGCTATTTAAGTGCAAGATAATTTTCCATATTTATAGGATCTTTGTCTATTCTTCAGTTTTCTCCATATCTGAGTCGAATCCAGAGATGATACTGGATGATCTATCCACTATGAGCCTATAGTAGGTTGCATCAAGCCTTATGTTTTATGTTGATGTGTTTATATATGCTTTTTTTCATGCACCCAATTATCAGGCAACGCCTTGAAATGATTTTTGATCACTGAATTGAATTGATAGGAATAACCTTTTCAATATATAAGGACCATTTATAAATGATAAATGGTTACTAAAATTAAATGTAATGTCCTCTTTGAGTGAGTTGTGAATTGAAATTGACGATTTTGTTGGAATATGAAATTATACAACTTTGACGTGATCCCTTTACCCCATATCATTTTATTTTAATGTTGAATTGTCAATTATAATTGAAATGATTTATAATTTTTGTATTGATAGGAATTGTATATGAATTGTGATATCAAGTTTCATTGGAATTCACTATGAAGATGGGATGGATTCTGAGACCCTAGAAACATTCCTTGTATTTGTTTTGTAAGAATCCAATGCTGGATATAATGAATGAATAAGTTAGTAGTTAAGTGTAAGGCCTTCTAAGTTGGTCCAATCCCTTATGTTACCTTCTAATGTGAGTTGAATTGAAATTTTCTCAGTATTATCCTTGAAATAGTATAATGATAATGACTAAATGATTTTGAATTGATAAAATCATTATATGCCTTCGGTAACACAAGGAATCCAATGACGAATGCCATGTAAGGATTCATTTGGCTCTGACCATTCTTATGCTCGAGTGAGAATTAGACTCCCTATATATTTTTTCATGTATGGACTCCTAGGTTCTGACTATTAAATTCTATGTGATACTTGGAATTACATGTTTATTTCTAAGGATGTGAAGAAGGGGAATTTCATCACACATTCCAGGGGTGATTCTTGGGTTCCCTTAGTGGACTATAAAGGATGGGCTTGAATAACAGTTATGTTATACAACACCTAGTGCGATACATGTGTTCTTGAGAAATTTTACATGGATGATCTTATAGGGCGTTGGGTTGTATTTTAAATATAGTGATACCTATATTTGAAATTAGGAATTATGATAATGTGACCAGGTTCCTAAATAAATAAAGAGTGAAATTAATTATATGAAATGTCTTCCAATCCAAAGCACATGCTTGGATTCATTATTTGTTTATATATTATGGATTTATGGTTTAGGAATACTTTGTATACCTATTCTAAAGTGGGACACATAGCTTTGTTCAAGGTCTTGAGAATTATAAATTAATTGGAATCAAAATATAAACTGGGTTTGATTGTTAAATGAAAACCAAAAATTTATGGAATGTTCACTTTCATTAAATTTTTCATATTTAATTTTCACCTTCACACTATGAATGTTATATAAATGGATGGGATGGAACATAGCCTTGGGTGGTTTACTAATGGGATTATGTCTCACACCCTATTAGAGATACCTTTTCTACACAGATAGACTATATGATCTGGGTATGGATAATGTCATGTGCCTTGATTAATGTTATTTATTGTGGCTTAGAAGCAGGGTAGCATGAGACCGAGATGAGGCTTGTGATTCTAATTGGATTATTTTTTGTCCTTTTTCTTCTGCTATTCCATGAATTGTTCTGATTCCATTTTTAATTATTTGGAATGTTTTACAGAGACACATGACATTAATTATCAACAGTGTTTTATATGATAATCTGTGTGATATTATTACCTCTTCATGATTATTATCTATTTGTGTGTATGATTCACTAATTCCGCTAAATTTATGATATTGATATTCCCCTATGATAAACTCAAGTGATGAGAGCATTGTGTCCCCATAGACACACCTCAGCCCTCACTTTATGTCAGAAACCTCTAGAAATTGAGGAGATGCACTTGAGGCTATATGGCCAACTAGGCTTGGGGGAATATTGAGTGGAATACGGGTTCAGGATGATACACATAAATGGATAGAATAATATTTTGATTCATGTTTCATAGAAATAAACATTCACAAGATCAAAATATATATTTACCCCAAAACATAATGAACTAATTTATTTCGGAAATTATAAAATCCCCTAATAATGATTCTATTCCACATAATGTTTTGGTAATCCATGAACCACTTTTCCCAACTGAGCATGGTCATTATTTAACTAAGATAACTCTATATTGCATATTTCAATTCCTACCATGATTCCAATGTGAAACTAAAAAAATTAACAATGAATATAAACACATTCCATAAAATCTCTAAGTCCAATCCCCAAACCACCTCTATCATGTCTTTATGGACAACCTTGATACAGTTCCTATATTACAAGATCTGATTCTATGTCAAATCACCAATTTGTTTTCTTATAATGGATTTTACCTAAAAATTCTCATAGGAGCCAACCGATTCCTCTTAAAACGAAACCGATAACTACATATAAAAATTTTGCATAATGACCTACCAAAACTAGGTCTCACTAGTACCTCAAACAATGTATCCCACTTCTCTTTATTCCCATTGTGATACTGCACAAAAATGGTACATCACTCTGTTTCACTACACGATTCACCCCTGATTCACATGAAGAATCATCTTTCACCACCAAAATCAAGTGATGAAACATGATTCACTTCCTAAATCATGTCAAAAATTTTGGTTCACTATATGAATCAATCTAATACCATTTTAGATCATTCATCAAGCATCAAATAACATCCACTTTGACTAAACTTGTTATCGTACTACAACCACACTGAGCCCAATTCCACCACTAATACTTTGATTGAAACCCAATGTGAACACAGAAGATGGTATTACCCAAGGAACTAAATATAAGTTTCTCTTACCACACACAAGTACCCTCAGGTCACCTTGAATATCCACTAACTTCTATCACCAATACAATGACCTATACCACATGAAGGTCATTCAACCAAGAATGATATGATTCTCCCCATCATAAGAGTATCTTTATCATCACTATACTACGAAAACTATTAATTAGAATTCCCTACACTCCAACCATTACCGGAAACAATGGAGGGTATGGATGATCTTCTTATAATTGGGTTTTAACCCAAACAACAACCAACCTATTTCTGTATATCCGGAAAGGAAATTATATAACTATCAATGGTTATATCCCTAAAATATGTATCACCATACATTTATCCATGAACATTGAACCATATAGGTCCCAAAACCATGCCTCCGTGAAAATTCATGCCAGGGATACCACTTGGATCAACCATAAACTTATACAAAAATCGAATTTTGATGTCACCTATCATAGTAGAGTGACATCTTCTAACTCACCAATCTTTGTCCCATTATTCCAGTGAGTGTATCATCATGCCACTTCAACCACATCACTGCTTGTGTTCATCCACCACCTGAACAATTCCCAATATCCCCACACTTGGATCGTTCATCAACCCACAATATACATGCACCATGTGTACCAATCATGTACCTACCATAAAAAACGAATTTTTTCCCTGAAATGTCACCAATGCCAACTCTCCACCTCAAATAAGAGTGATCCTCTGAGAAACCTATCATAAGTCCTCTCCCTTAATACTCCATAGTCATATCAAATACTAATAGATATGCACTCTCATAGACCAAAACACAGAACTCAAATCATGATCCCATGATTCATTTAACATTTATCAAATGATAACACACCTAACCAACTGACAATGCCGCATGGTTTTTCTGGATTATACTATATCCCAATGCCTCTCTTATTCCATGTATAACCACATGTTCACTAAAAAAAATATTTTTGTTCGAAAACCATTAGTGCTTAACTATTCTACCACTATAACAATGAATGTTCATGTAGATAATCATAGTGGAATGCATCCAATCTATCCTTCCATATTATCCTAACCACAATAGAATAAACTCTCAAAACAGTTTCATGAAAAAAAACCCATGAAATTTTATATACCTTTCTTCAACAACCTAGTGTTGTTAATTAGAGTTACACAATGAATTTATATGGGAAAATAATTTATAAGTTTTTGTTAAATCATTAAATAACACAAATGATATCCCAATATCTCTATTTGGTCTACCATTCCTAGAGAAACATGCTCCCATCTTGATATCACCTCTCAGACATACTATTATTTCATCAAGTGATTACGAGATAATCAAATGCCCATAATGACCCAGTATGGGTCTCCATTCATTCCCTAATTAAGGCACTATATTATCATCATTTTATAAAACCCTACATTTATATCTCTATGAAAAAACAATGAAAGTTAATACATTTTGGTGTAGTTATGAAACTTAGAACCATTAAGTTAAATGATAAAAATCCTTTTAAGTTATCATTGAGGATTTTTAAAAATGAACCTCTTGTAAAATAACAACCATTGGAAAGAAATAATATATCATGTGAATATTACATGAATAATGATGATGAATATATGCATTCCACTTAAAAATGATCCATGATTCAAAATTCGAAAAATTAAAAACCCTAAACTCATGTGAGTCACTAAAGGTGAAATCACACAACAATAACATACAAAAATGTTACCCGAAACAATTGTAAAAGTGATTTCATACTAGAAATGGTTTTATTACTGCACTCATCTGATATCCATAATAAGAATTAACACATTATTATTATATAGGTCCATCATCTCACTAATTCAAATATCAAATCAAATAAAAAACTTGATAGCACTTTGCAACACCTTGCTCCAGACCACTCGATAGTACCCAGGATAAGGTTACCATATAGCCTCAAGAATGAATCCTCAAACATAGAAGGGTTATTACTAGTTGCTAGGTCTTGATAAATAAATTGGGGAGACATTTCCCAAAACAAAGAATGAAAAAATACTGTAATGTAATAATTAATTACACACATACCTAAATTACATAGTTCTCATAGGGAATAATAAACAATTGAAATATTGTACATGATTGTTTTATATAAAATGTGTATTCAATGATTAAACACTATGTCTATCCAAATAAGAATAAAATATTGAACACACACACTTGAAATAATTTTATCCTTGGGTGTGACACACTCATTCTCTAATACACTCATACAGAATCACCCCAATCCACAAAATATCCCATGCTAATATTTGAATTTAAATATAAGATCTGATTGTGAATTGAGATGACCATGTTAGGAGTGAGAATATATCTGTATAGTATCTCACCAAGAACCCTTAATATATGTTTTCATATTTATGTGTTTCAATGAGGTAAATAAAAATAGTAATAAATTTTCCTACTTAGTCTTAATGCTCTAACAGGGACAATTTAACACCTGATGACGTATACACGCATGTCAAGTCATCAACTAGAAACTACGAAACCCCAACACATGACCATAATAACATGGATTCTTTGTTGAAATCCAATAATAGACTCAATAAACTATACTTGATTCATATCCCATACCCAAATATTTAGGTTTGGGAAACATACAATTCTTGACCCAAAATCCAGAGACACTGGGAATATTCTTACATCCATATCTCTACCCATTTACTGATCACTCTAGGATGGGTCCATTGGACTCTCACATCACACCATGACCCAATCCCCAGGGACATACTTGAACCAATCATATACATGGAATGGTCTGATGCACACAAATTGACTCATCCTTGTGCACCCATGGGTAGTCATGATCAAGCACATTATCTCATCCCCATAGAATCTAAGGAAGTAAAATAGTCAAAATAACAAATCCTTATAGTATCGGGGGGAAATATTATAAATAAAACCTAACCAAATCAATATGAAAAGTGAACCCAGTATAAAACCCAATCCTAAATTTGAGAGGTCCCGCAACACATGAAACCTCATATAAGGCCTTAAACCACCATGAATCACTAGATAATCCCTGAGTTCTAGATTCATGGGACATAAAAAATCATACAAATAATGTCTTTCCCCAACTATTAGGATGTCCAATTGGTCCCAGCGACTAATATTTTTCTCACATGATTAATATGATCTCAATCCCATTACCCACATGTGACGTCAGTACCTAAAGGACCCCATGGGCGTGGACCCCATAGGATCGGATCATATCCAAGAAAAAGTGCTTTATCATTCTTGATTCACTACCTAGAGACAATAACACTACATCATGAAATACTTGACCATAAAATTTGTATGTGGGGTATAATTACCTTCAATGAACTAATTATCATTTACATCTGGTGTCCTAAAAACATCCAATACCCACACTATGTTTCATCTCAGATATCCTATGGGAGATCTATCAACATGAAACTTTGAAGAAAACCCTATAAATTGTCCACATCATGTCCTAGAGCACTCATCCATCTCTCCATGTACATGAAGATGATGCTTCATCTAGAAGTGGTATGTTTGGAGCACTCGCAAGATGTAAAACTGTCATACCCATTGTCACTCAGACCCCAGGACCTCACGCATTCCTACTAGCCCATGATATCCCACATATGAAATATCATTATATATAAAATACCATAAGGCCAATAAATAGACTCAATAAAACCGATAAAAAATTCTCCACCCATGTAGATACAATCAATGGACATTCTCAATTAACCTAAGTGCTGAAGATAAATAATTTTTACCATAGGAGGACAAAATAACTCCAATTATATCTAACAATGGACCAATTAGTATATATCCCATGTTCCTAAACCTATGTAGTAATACATGCATTCAAAATTATAAATAGACAATCATATGGTTTTGTATCATAGCTGACACCTACTCAAACCAAAATGTTAGCCGCACACTAAGCTCTAATGAGCCACGTCTAATCCCACCGAGCCACATTCATTCTCGCAATCACCTATCTCATAAAATAATATATAATGAACCTATACCAGTAGTTCTATACAATAATTTTGAATGACCATTGGTATAACATCCAATTATTTGACCTATACCAATTGTTTTTCCAAAACTATTGGTACAGGTATTCCCCTATACCAATGGTTTTGAAAATCCAATGGTTTGGGATGTTTAAAAAAACCCTAAACTAATGGTTTTTCAAAACTGTTGGTACATGTCCTAAATAGATGGGTACCTATACGAATATTTATAAAAACCATTATTGTTGGTCTATACAACCAGTTTTGAGAACCAATGGTATAAGTACCCATATTATTCCTGAATTATGTTTTCAAATATCATAAATTAAATAAATATTTAAATTATATATAAATATATCCAATTATATTCACAAATAAAATTGTAGCTTAGTAGTTTGGTCCTTCATATATAAGTGGAAGGATGTGTGTTCAAATCATAGCTACATATTTTATTTTACATTACATATCATAATGGTTTGTAAATAATTTTTATAGGTATAATATAATATTTCAATCCACTAGGATATTCATATCTCAAAGGATACCAATCCATGAGGATAAACCTATCACAATGGTTCTCTAAACTCTTTCTATAGACCTATACTAACAGTTATGGGAAAACCATTGGTATACTTCTATACTGAAAGTAAATAAACCAATGCCATCTAAACCATCAGTATACCAATGGATTGGGGATCTATAACAATAGTTACAAACCATTGGTATAGTATAATTTTCTAATTGTGGTACTGTGTGTAAAAAAATTCTAAACAATAATAATTAATAATTTAATTTAATTTTTATATGAATTAATTCTTTGAAACTAATTGGACAACATCCGATCCTAGAAACACCTATAAATAGGTTTTGTCCCATTCATAAAACACATATAAACCTAAAAAAACATGAAATTACCAAATTTCACACCTATTTCAACATTTTATTTTTCATATTTCACTAAAAATACTTTGAAAAGAAGAATGATGGTAAACATTTACTAAAAAAGCACCCAAATGTATGCATATATTTTTTTGGGTTCTCTTCTATAAAACCCTAAAAACGTTCAACCCATATTGGTCAATTCAACTATTACTTAGTGGAATTGAAATAGAAACCATAAAAAATTAGAAGAAATTAGTGGTATATAGATAGAGGGAATAAAATTGGGATACAAAGGAGTTGTCACAAAAAATCACTGTATAAAACACTTCAAAAACCAGCTAGGATCAAAGGGGAAATAATTGATGAAGAGAGAGCTGTTAACTTGGTTGACATACTCGTGAACATATTATAGGCCTGAATAAGAGGTAATGTTGAAACCATTTATTTTATTAAATATATCTATCCCCTTTCATGGTGTGGACCTATGTTTTAGACTGTGAACCCCCTCATGGTGTGTAGAATTTTACATGCTATGATTATCATTTTACTACAATTTTCAGTACCCCAGACTACCCATTCCCCCATTAAAGCTCACTGAAATCCCCAAGGTATCCAATGACCCACGACTATATACAATAAAAACTATTTGGACATTTAATCCATCAAAACTCCAATATTTATCATGGTTCATAAAAAATCACCAAGTAAAATTCTAATTCGTCCAAAACATAATGACGAAGAAATCCTTGGTGAATTAAATAGTGATATGATCCATACATAATAGGAAAAATTAAGGTTTTAATAGAGATCCCATGAGAACTTAGTACATCTCTGGTTATATATGATAGAAGTTATCACTCTAAAACATGAATAATTTCCCCAAAGAACATACTACATATGATTTAAATTTTGGTAATTTATTTATCAAATATGTATCCCTGATAAAACAATTGGTCATGAAATTTGGGTGCACCACTGGTTAACGTTATCAGAATTAGATCATGAAATAATGTCGAAAACCATAAAATAAGATATTTATTACCCATGGTGATTTGTAGGATCATTTTATATATTTAAATGTTATTTAAAATGGATTTAATATTAAATTTTTAGATCCGCATTTGAGATAAAATGACAGAAAAATGGGTTTTATTATTATAAAATATGGGACAGTTTAAAGTGTTTGAATACATAATACATAGAGTCACATAATGATGTGATAATTACTTAACTATTTTCAAAATTAAAATATTTCATGAATTTGGAAATATTAATTTTGACTTTTGTGGTTTTAATTGAGATATTAAAATTTTTATAGTGTTCCAGTAATCCTGTGAAATATTTCTAGTTCAATGATAAAGGTTTTCATGTTTTAATTAAAAAAATCATGAAATTTGAGCAGATACAACAATTAATGACACCATTAATACTATATAAAATGGGAGGAACTACTATTGGTGATATAGATTACTCAATGACTAGGATTTATAGGGTATATTTTACTATAATAAAAACTCCCCAGTACTTTTTTGTTGATCATACTACAAAGACACTTATTATCAAATATTTTATCATATTTTCTTTAATTGTTTTTGAAGAAATTATTGAATAATAATAATTTGGTTGTAATAAACTGGCATAGACCCACTTACTTTATTCCACTAGTTAAACTAATAAAAGGCCTAAAGCTTGTTCGCGATCACCGTATGGTGGATATATGTGAATATGGGATAAAAAATATCAGATGGTAAAATATACAACTTATAAATCATATAAAATAACTAATGTAATTTATTTGAGAGACTTATAAGTGGATCCCATACAATGGGAAAACATTACCTATAAGAAGATAGTTCTAAAATAAATCTCATAAAAACATTTATTAACGAAAAATAAAATAAAATATACATCCAAACAGTACCATATAAACATAATATAATGTGATTCATAATATTTATAATAGAAGGAGATTAGAAGAAAAATAATATGACGTGTCCCAATCATGGACATCAAGAAACAAAAAATGGAACTCAATAGATCATTATGATATAACATCCAGGACCCATGATAATTATTTAATCATCAATGTCAAAACATGGAAGAATTAATCTATAACCCTCTATTAAATTAAGAGGTTCATTTAACATTACATGAATCAAATATCAGACGGTATACATACTCCTAGGAGTGTATATTATGTGTGAGGAAAATCATAGTTTATACCACTGTCATTATACATAAATTATTTATTAATAAAAAAATTAACAATAGTTAGAAATATATTTTGAAATTTTAATTTCGATTTATTTCATGAAAATAATTATCTTAATTAATTCAAAAATAACTTTGTAGGTAAACAGGGGAAATGTATATAGAACATATTAGTAAAAAAATACCAAAAAAACATGATCAAATAATTTAAGTTAAATAAATAGTAATTATATAATTATATGCTTCAAACAAGGAATAACATGGGGTTATTATAATGTAATTATCCCAACTCACTATATACAGTAACCAGAACTGGACACCACATGACCTCATAGAAGCATTTATGTACAGTAGAGGGTGTTGACATGCAATGGGGGTCTAGTGTAGTACTGTGGGGAGACTATAACCCCATAACAAAGTGTTGATAAATTGATAAATAAACAAAAATCCAAACAAATATTAATAAATAGATTTTTCAGAATTCATAATCAAAACCGTCAATAATGAAATAATTCATAATCATATAATCAAACAACATGGTTGGTCACTCACTAGGTTGATCAATTATACAAAATAGAGTAAAATCTTAAAAAAAATTCTGAAAGATCTAAAACATCATTGAGCCTCGACATGTCATATTATCTAATCCCATTTGATCTATCTCACATGATGGGTCCATTCTAATCCTCTCTCTAACCTTAAACTATTATCAGTGAATTATGCTTGGGTACCCACATGCCATAGCCTCTGGAGAAGGGTTCGAGTGAAACTCATTAGGTCACCAAAAATTTGGTCCAATACATATAGAGTAAAATAATTTCACTTGTGATATAATATATTTAATAAATAATAAAAATCTGTAAATCTATATAAATAACCACTTTTTATCTTCATGTTCTATCATGAAACCCCGATCGATCCCAACCTACTTCATCCAGCACCAAAATTTTTATAAGCATATCATGTAACTTATACAATATAATGTAACAATCCATCGGATAACACATCATACTGTATATAAAATAAATACTATGGGGGTTGAAACACCCCATTATATAGATGATAAACACCTAGTTGTTGACACACCCTAATATATATTAGAAAGAAACAAAGGTACTGGATTACCATAGAATAAAAAAGATAAAATCCCAATGGATAACAAACCCTATTATAAAAAAGATAACCATTTTTGGGATTGACCACACCAACATATAGGTGATAAACACCAAGGATATGACCAACCCCAATATACGTAAGATAAATACTTGTGGGATGGAATAACCAATTATATGGAGGATAAACACTTGGGAGTGACCCACCTAGTATATATGCTCTATGAATTCCACCCAATTAGGGAATAATATATTTCTGAAATCCTTGTGGGGGAGAAATACTCTACCATAGTATCCAAGGAACATACCCAAGGCATCTTTAGCAATTTGTAGGGTCGTATCCTTTACCCATGGATCCATAATACATCTGGATGGGTATATATACAAACCTGAGTAAATAAATTATCCCTAAAACATCAAGTAATGTTATTATCATTCCATTATTTATTTATTTTTTTAATTTTCCATTCTACCAAATTAAGGATCACACATAAAAATAATCTCCTAACTCCCTTACACCACACCTATCATGGGCCAAATCCAACAAAGAACCTACCAAGGTCCCCTAGATCACATCCTACCATTGAAACCTCACAAGGGATATGTCATTATATTATAATATCATGGGTCAAAAACCACATCTAAAGGGAAATATAGCCCTTAATCTCATAAGGATCACCACATAACCCCACTTTCCTTATAATTACATCCTCACAAGCACAGATCTAATTAGACAAAAATATTCATGAAAATATGCCCATGTCATCACAAGGTTGGTCAATATATCCTAATATGTATCCATATCTGCATGGTCTACCCACCCAAGTGATCACAATCTTAGGGGTGGAGTACTTTCCCCATGATCATCCCAATAGATTTAAGGATTAATAAAATCCCAAGTTCCTCACATTTCCATTTACTTTTCCGTCCATCTAAAATCCTCACACACCTCTAACTAGAGGTATCCCAGGGAACATACCAATAGGCTCACCACATCTCATTAATATTGTTTATATAACCCATATTATGGTTAATATGTCTCATGGTACAAAAAAAACAAGTCTTTGAGAATCAGTGTTCGAGGAAATTGAGTCACTGCTTTAAGTCTTTCATGTCCTTATAACATTTTTAATTCATTTGAATGAATATGTATTTAATTAAACATTAAATTTATTTTTAAAGGTCATACAACCAATTTTGATAGACCACATATCACATGGCATCCATAGAAATTCATAAATTATATACAGTAGATATATAATGACAATATAAAGATATCATAGAGTTATGATCCTTGAAAATCACCACTGATCCTCATTCATGGATGACTACACTCCATAAAGTAGTATACTACCACCTAAAGTCCAACTTCACATATCACATCATAAATAATTAATTATAACAATTTATAATTAAATTTTCAATTGAAATCAATTAGGGATAATCACCTAAATATTCACTGGGCACTCCCACCACAAAAAAAACAAAACCAAAAAACCACGGGATAACTGCCATGGACTCCTAACATTATCCTAGACCAATGCCCTAACATGAAAAATGAACAAATCTGAAAAAAAAAAATAGAATCCAAATTTATGGGAAACATATTTTGATGTGATACCTTAATGAGAAATTTTGTGACAACATGAAATTCTCATCATGGGATTCCTTATACCAAGATGTAAAAAAACAACAGAAAGTGGATAATTCCAGCATGTTCTTGTGGAATTAGTGTAAAAACCCTAAATGAGAAACAAAAAATTTGAGGTTATACATTGAACCAATAATAATGAGATAATAATCAGAAGAATCAAACCTCTGATGGAATGAGAACACACTTGTAATATAACACCCCACAATGATATAGGGTTAAATGTCTAAATAATACGACTCATGTTAATAAGGACAACCTTTTTTGGGAGCTTACCAGATGAGAACTCTATAGTTATGTGTGCTTGGTCTAGAGTAGTGATCAGGATGGGTGACCATATAGGAAGTTTCCCATGGTTTATGTGAGTGATGTTAAATTACACTAGAAATGGACATGTGTTGTCCTATGAAAATAGTCATTTAGATAGAAGAACCATTTGGACATGTGGGTGGGCCCAAGTGTGGGGGCCATATGTTTGTGGGGCAACAGGTGGTACCTGGAGGGCTAGGACCTGAAAACCATGTAAAGGCGAGGTGTATATGCTGTCACCCAGACCCATTTATTAAATTTTTTGTCTGACGTGGTACCCATAAATAAGTGCAACGCACTGCATGGGTTGAGATGTAGGGCCCCCAATGAAAATTTTCATCTCTGAGGGGGGGGGGGGGTGAAGGTAATACCCTATAATGATAATGGGTTAAATGACTAAGTGTTATGACTCATGTAAACAATGTAAATACTTACTTTCAGGATCCTACCTATTTAGAACTCTACAGTTGATCCTGGTTTTACTAGAGTAGTGATTTGGATGCGCGATCTTCTGGGATGTTTCCCATGGTGTGTGTGAGTGAAGACAAAACACACAGGAAAAAAAATGTGTCAGCCTGTGGGGACCGTTGTTTAGTCAGGTGACCCATTTGGGCACGTGGGTGGGCCCCAATTAGGGGAGCATGTGTCTGCGAGGTAACTAGTGGTACTTGGTGGGCTAGGACATGACAATGATGTCATGGTTTGGTGCCTCTACCATTATTGAGTCCAGTTTGGTACATGAAACTAAAAAAATAGATGATAGATGAAGTGAGGAGAAGGCCTTTTGTTAGCAAAACCATGCCCATAACTCTCATCCTAAACTGGGTGGGGGGTGGAGCCCCGTATTTTTTTATTTATAAAAAAACATGTCATAATGATGTCACATATTGAACACATGTTCACATTATGATCACCCTGGATCTTCTCATGGCATGAATACTATGTCACACCGTGAAAGGGATGTTAATATAGCTTTGAAGAAACTCGACTATTTGGATCTTCTCTGACATCCTCTTGGTAACCTATCACACCAATGAGTGTCCAACCCACATTCAAATTCTTATATATAGGTTTTCTAAACTCTTACAACTACGTACTAATTATCTATTATCAAAAAATTCCATCCACTAATTTTGAATTAAATATTCTCATGAATTTCAAACCCATCTAGAAATGGGATATCACAATCATCCCACTATAGCACTTATCATCCCCAATGATTCCCATCAAACATTTAAACAAAAATCCAAATATACTCGATTCTTTAATCCATAATCCATTCGACATGTTTAGTCATCAGACAACAAATGAGTTTTTGTAGCACAACTCCAAACATAAGGCACAAAATTTATCTGAATTGATCCTCCACCTGTATCCATCACAATGAACACTATATTGAGCTCCCTGAAACTTGCCTATTCTAGGACACCACTATGCCAAGAAATTCATTACATGAATTATTATTATCACCATTTTATGACTGTTATCAGAATGGTTTATCCTATTCCATGGTGATCAACACCATCAAAACTAGCTAACGAAACACATCCCATGAAATTATAATAATCATCTTGGTGAATATTTAATATCATCACATTCAAATAAATATGAAAACACATGAATAATATGGAACAACATCTCATATCTGAATTTTAAAGGAATCTATTTAGAATCCACCACCCATGTATATAGCCCACATATGCAGGCCTTTCCTCAAAAGAACCCAACCAAACCATGGAATACCCTAACTGTACAATATATTACACCATAATTTTCATTACTAAGAAAATTTATCTCAATGGAAATCTTCACTACAATTTTTCACATGATTTAACACACAATTCACATAGAAAATGTGTTCATCCATTTAACCATCTCACTAGTAACCGGTTTACCCCCAAAACCTCATGCAGAATCATGATTTAACATGATAATTATCTTCATATCATTGAAGAATTATATCATGTTTTATGCCGATGAAACCACTTCATCAAATATCACACACATATATAAAATATGGTATTTACCTTTGGAACATATAAAATTTGATTCAATTTCTCAAATACATCATTAATTTTTTTCGGTGATCTAGAAAACAATTTTATCATGCTCCCAAACATACACACCAGAGGTCTAACCTAAATAACTCATGATCCATCCATTAACACTGATAATGATTCAATGTGATCTATCCACTCATAACCATTTTTCATTGCCAACTCATGGAACATTATAAATGGAACCTATTATAGCTCATATATAAAAAGTGTCACTACCTTCAAAATCCTCTGGTTAACGCCCAATTATATGGATAACATAATACTACACCTCAACAATAACCTTAATAGGTTATAATACCACACATGCACTACTACTCCCGATCCAAACTAATTTCATCTCATGAATCACCTACCTATAATTATCTCTAATATCGACTATTCCATAATTCCCGTTCAAATTCTGGTGTCCCCTCTAGCATAGAGGAATATTACTCATTTAATCAAAACTCTATTGAAGCGATGTCCATAGAATTGTTTCAAAACAATTGGAGCTTGACTCCCATAGAGCACTCACTATTTCTTAATTCAATGGTTACACACATATCCAATGTGAACTACCTATATCATCATGAAGAAGTAATGGGGGTAAACTCTGACCCCACTAGGTCACGTCAACCAACTCATGCTCTCATAAATCTAACACCATTAAATCTAGGCTCACATTCTAAGACAGATAGAACATTCCCTGAAGCATGCTTGTCTCATCAAAATAGAATCAACCTTGTCCACTTTTCTAATAACATGATATTACTCACATGTCATGGAAAATCACATGATCACCCATTAACTAGGTTCATTTCAAACCCACAAGAATCTATCATTGATATAACATTTTTCCACTAGGGAATTCATTTAAAACATAAATGTACAATTATAATTACGATCCTTCTCTTGAAATAAAACATTTATACCAAAAGAAAAATAACTCATGGTTCTTTCATCATGAAAACACATGGAATAACCATTTTTACACCATATCCCTACTATCACATCCTATGCAATAATCCCAATGAATGGATTCTACCCATTCATTCTATGTTTGAAAAAAACTAAGGAATCATTATTCCTATATCCCATACATGGGTACACCAAATGTCCTTTGATATCATAACCTGAATTATATTTTGATTCTTCCCTCATCTAATCTACGCAATTGATTAGGATATAGTCTAATTTCAGTCACCCATACCAATCTCATATCACCCATACTCCCATCTAACCATCATCCTGACCCATAACCCATCTCTAGACTCTCCTTACTAATACATAAATCATACCTCACTAGGTCATATCTAATTTTTAACACATCTCTTTTCCTTTGTCAATGATCATATGAGAACTCACAAGACCAACAACCTACTATGGGGTCTCACATCTCCATCATAGGAATCAAATTACAAAACCACTACCCTTCCAATGCACTTATTTTCATATAGAACCTGCCTACGGGACGAATCCCGTCAATAATATAATATCTTAAGCTAATCCCTACAAGGATATCATAAACATATGTAACCCCATTGGGATAATAATATCATTCATCAGTATATATGTAAAATAATATCACCTGTCCAAGATCAATGATAAGTACCCTACATTAACATGGAACACTAATTTGAAATTACAATCTAATTTATATTGGAGAAAACCATATACATTGTACAATAATTTTAAATAAATAAACCAATTTCTCTCTCAGAACAAATATAAATATTAAATTCATCTACATGGAGATCATTGGTAATGAACATAGTTCCTTTATCAACCTAATATGATTATTTTAAACCAAGTCTATAAGGGAAACATTGTCAATGCCATTGAGAATCATTCCATATATCAACTTGAACTATCATCAGAAATATATATATATATGGTTGTACAGTGGAGTAGAAGTCCCAAAAGAGGCTATATTAAAAATAGTGGATGTTTTGATATCATAGAAAAATAGACCCTCTACTATAAATGATATCAATCATTCATAAGCATGAAAATATAGATTGAATCCAACTTACTGAATATAGTGCATTAACACTGTCATATTTATATATTAAAGAGACAAAACCAATAAATGGAATCATTCTAGTGGTCCAAGTTCCCTAAATCTAATAACTCATAAATTATAAATCACAAAACCCATGTGCATCTTTCTATTTGATAACCATGAAACTATAAAATAAAAAAGTAAAAATAAAAAATAAAAATACAATAAATTTAGTAACATGTATATCTTAACAAAGAGGTATTTTTAACAAACAATTTTGATATCAATAACATTATAGGAAAAATATTAATATCACATATCTACCATATCACCAAATAATAACACAAAATAAAACAATGATACTATTTATGATAGAAATCATAATAAATATATTATTTCACATTATAATGTCCCTCACCCAGTTCACTATACATAATAACTAGACTAGGTTTCCATAGGACCTCAGTACTAGAGTCTTTTGACTAGCAGTGAGGGTATTGGGTAGTCCTATAAGGAAAAAATACCCACATATATGCATGAAAAATATTAATGATATATCCAAAAAATCATCCGTAGTAACAATAAATGGATTTCATGGAATCCATAATCCCAAACATCAATAATAATTTTTTTTGAATCATATACTCTTATAATAATACTTCTCACCCATCGGGATGATCATATATACAAAATTAAATACATGAATGAAATAAAATTATAAGAAGGACTACTACATCCCAAAGCCTCACCTAGTCCCTATTAGCAATCCCATATGAGAGACACTATTCAATAAAGCTACTTTGGGCCTGCTCCCATCATGATCCTATGATTAGTTAAGCCCGATCGGGTACTCAAGTATCATGGACACCCAAGGAGGTTGTGAGTACAACATAGTAGGGAACCACTAATAACATCTTGAATATTAATAGTTAAATAAGTGTATATAATCGATATGATTATATGAATGAATAAATAAAATATAGAAATGTAAATAAAAACCCCCATTAAGAATTATGTTCTACCATGAAACCCTAATCGACCTGATCTTTCTTCTGCTAGCCATAGAATTACATTGAGCATGTCAAGTAACTCTTAAAACCCAGTGTAGTCAATTGGGGTCTAAATCACCCATGTATATAAAATATTAAAATGAGAGAACTAATTCACCCTGATATAAATATGATAATTACTGGAGGGATGATGCAGCCAATTATACATAAGGTATTCAATGAGGGCATGACATACACCAATATAAATATGATACAAAATTAGAGGATAACCACTGAGGTATAATGAATACTAATAGTTGGGGCCTGAACCTTATTGATATAAGTATGATAAACATAGAGGGTATGATTCACCCTAATATACATAAGATAAACAACATTGGATAACCAAAATGATAGATAGGGTAGTCATATGTATTCTGATTAGGGCTGTCCATAATATCCAATATCTAAGAAGGGTCACATCCCATATTGGTTATTCCAAGGATAATTTATAGGGAATCAAATTATTTGTATGAGTCGTATCCACTATGTGATGATCCATTATACTGTCCAGGGGCTTGCAAACCCTATTAATTACCACGTGTATAAATAAATGCACAAAACCATGGGAATCCCCCATCATCAGAACTTCTTGTAACACATTTACCATTTTATTCATCATTTAATTTCCCACTTTCACTTCTCCTACCTGAAGATTCATTATATATCCATAGGGGTCACATCTCTGATTCAAAACCACATGTATAATTCAAAACACACACCCATGGGAATCACCAATCCACATAACATTATTTAAAACATTTTCCATTATATTAATATTTAAATTTCAAACTTTTAAATGTTCACAATGTAATGATCAATCCATTATATATCATGAGGGGTCACATATAATATTTATATCCACATTTATAATGCAACAGTCACACCCATGGGTATCCTCCATCACAATTACAACATGTAAAACATTTACCATTATATTAATATTTTAATTTCCCACTTTTACATTATACTGAAGTAATGATCAAGCCAAGAACTAGTAACCTAGATCCTTTTCACTACCCCATGATAGATACTACATATAATAAGCATCTACAAAGGCCCCCTAAGTAAAATTATAATATAGTAATCCATATTGGGTTGGTTATCCCATTCTCATCTCTTAGACCGACACCCTTCAGATAGGAGAAATACACACCTTATACCGACCATAATTATCACATGAACTCACTAGCCTCAAAAGTAAATCCGCATTTGTATTTCATTTATCTGGTAAAAAATGACAGTCTCAAAATCCAATTCATCCTGAGGTTCATCCACTCACCCAGTCTAGATATCTATCTCCATAGGATCTACCCCCCAGGTGGTTAATATCTCAGTGGAGGAGGATCATTTTACCCATGGTAATAGTAGTATCCTAAAGGCTTTATGGTATCTGATGGTCCTCAAATAGCTAATTACAAGGTCTTCTATCCTAAATCATCACTCACATTTACATTCAGTTCACCATGGAAACCCATAACTTGGGCCATCATATCCCATTAATTTAATTTATTTAATGAAATTCATGTTCGATAAATCTCATGGATCACATTTAATATCTAAATCATGAACTTTGGTGGTCTTGGAAATCAAGATTGGTCCTAAGGTCCCTCATAACCATGTAACATTATCTTATTCTTTTGTAAGAATCATTATTTAATTGAATAATCCATTTATGTTTAATGGTAAAAATTCCTCTGTGTAGAGACAACACATTACATGACAATAGTAAAAATATTAATAAATCCCAAACGGTAGATGCATAAGTACCAAAAAAATACATCAAAGAGTTACCAACCATTCCAATCTACACTGATCCTCATCCAAGCCCAATCATGCTGCATAATAATGCGTACCATAGACTAAGAACCTCACTCACATAACAGACTAGAAATAATTAATTATAACAACTTATTATCTACATTAAAATTTAATTTAAATAGGTATAATTTTTTAAATACTCACTGGGTGCTCGAGTCCATAAAAATTATAATCGAACATCCATGGATGTCATTAATGAACTCCCAAGACCATATTTTAAAAAATGACGCACACATGGAATAAATATATAATAAAAAGAAATTAATTATATCCAAATAGTTTGGTAATATAATTATTATTCCATATCTCTTCAAAACAATGTTAAAAAAATATGAATATTTCATCTGAGGTACCTTCTCTCTAGGAAACAGAAAAAACCCCACAAAACAAGAAATTCAAAAATGAACAAGTGTAATATGTGTTGAAATGTTATTCAAATAAATTGAAATTCAATGGTTATGAAATTAAACCATAATGCAGAGAGAACATGAGAAATTATAATTCCTTATATACTGTGAAAACACTACCCAAAAAACACAAAACATAGGAGATAAGAAGGAAAAATGATCTGGTTGTTATAATTCCCATTCAACCACCTATCAACATAAATGATAGTGGTAGGGGTAGGGGGGGGGGGGTAATCCCATTTTTAATTTATCTTGAAAAAAACCATCGGCCTTTGTCAGAATGTAATAGATGATGATGATTTGAGAACCCCAGATTATTTCACGATTTGGCCACAATTTCATGAATTGAATGTATTACTCTATATCTATGGTTGTCTGACTATCCCACCCTTGTATAACATTCTCTCAATCTCTCATAACATCTATAGGGTCCTAAAAATTCCCAAAATCTAATATTTAGGACATCTCAACTCTCAAAACCTCATTTGAGTCATAATTCTCAAAATGAACCACCCCAAATGAAAAATTATATTTTCACCTAAATATCATAACCAATAAAGATATAAAGTTTTATAGCCCAAACCATAGGTAAAATTAATGGTCAGCATATGAAATATTTGATACAACACCTGTAATCTTATGATGAACTTGCAAAAATATAACCCCATGTTACCTTTGGCCACATCTAGTGGAAACCACTAGTAATAGGGAAATGATGAATATGGAACCATATAATGTAAAATTTAAATTGTGTGTTACTCATCCCAATTACCATGATACTTCTCTACGATCCCATGGGGGGCTCATTAAAATTTAAACATCATATACATGTCTAAAAAACCAATTCAAAATCACTATAGAATGATCTTTACATAGACAAACAATATTTATATCATGAAAATAAAATACCCAACATATTTATACATTGAATCACATAATATATTTTCTGATAATATACTCAAAAATAATTAACCACCATTAATTAAAATTAAAGATATATTTAGATTTAAAAATTACCCATAAATATTTTTTAAAATTTTATAAAAGAAGAAATACTGTTTTATGTTGAAGAACATGTAAATGCTACATAATTTCCCATACAATAAAAAATACTCATGAGATATAATAAATAAATATAAATTAGTCTGAATTAGTTGATTTAGATATCACAGTTGCAAAAATAATATGTTGAAATTAAAATAACTAAGGGTATTCCAATGGAAATGGAGTAATGAAAAATCATATACACAAACCTTTAAAATATTGTTTCCTTATTATATAACAAATATATTATGTTGAAAAGTTATTTTAAAAAACCTAGGGATAAATAAATTTTAGGTTATATATCACCCTAGATATGTAAATGGCCATCACATCCAACTAATGCATGAAGAAAAATTAAATTGGAAGAAGGTAAGGGAAGATGATTGGAAAGAGAAATGAATATAAATAAGAAGATTACTTGTTTAAATTCACAAAGATCAAAAGAATAATTCAAAAAGATATTGGTATAAGTTGAAACATGCCAGGGAAGATGGTATATGAGCTCTGAATAAGGGAAAACGAGGGATAAATGGGAAAAATTAGGGTTGGGGAATTTTTGTAATTTAAAAATTTATTTTTCATATTGGACATTATAGATTTTTTTCATTATTTGAGGAAACATGTACAAATATATTAAAATAAATTATATCCAATGTAAAAGACATCGATGGTTTGGGAGACCTTGTAATGAATACAATAGAGATAGTAGAATGCATGTCTCCTCTGATTGAATTGAGTACACATTTAGAACTAGATATGTGCTATCTATAGACACAGAAAAATATTCCCATTCTAATGTATTCAATACCGAATGTGTCAAAATTTTAAAAATATAAAATAAAATAGATTTCATTAAATAAAATAAATACATATTGGTGATAGTGGGTATGTTATAGAGTGAGTATAATTTGGATAGAAATTGAGTCTTTCAAATATATTCTAATAACCTAAAGTGAGTAGTGATATATCATTGTATATTAACTCACATTTATTGTAAGTAAAATCCATATATATTTTTTATATATCTGTTTTTAAATAAATTTAATTTTTTTGATAGATTGGGATACAGAGAACTTTGAGTATTAATAAACCAAAAAATTGTATACCATTACAACCGAGCTGTTTAATTGATATAGTGAATATGAATAAAAAATTTTGAGACATAATTTTAAAAGACTTATATAAAGAAAATATATTGAAAAAAATTTAATTATTATTTATAAATTTAATTATATAATTGAAAATACATATCTCTAAAAAATGATTATTATATCATTTTTTGAGAAAATAATATAATTAATTTTGAAATCATTAGAAAATGTATTTGAAAAAATTTGTTTCATTTATGATATCTTCAAATAAAAATTATATGAAGGTGGAAGTTAAATTTTTTTTAAATGATTGATATTTAGTATATAGTTAAAAATTCAGATTTTATTAAATAATATAATTTAATTTCATTAAATAAATTAATTTGATTAACCCATTTTATTTTTTATTTGGTAGTGATGTACAATATGATCCATTTGAATTAGAATAATTTAATTAATTCACTTTAATTTAGAAAAACATCCTTATTTTGATATATCATAATTTTTATTCAAAAAATTTCATTTTTCTAAAAACTATTTTCATTACATTTAATGAATTTATATTAATAATGATTCCTACCAATTATACAGATTGAATCATTTAACATGGATACATTACTTGGAATTAAGAGGTAATTTTTTTAAAATATTCTAATTTTATTTTATGTAATAATGAATAGTTATTGTTGTAAATATTTATCACCTTGGTATGGGGTAAAATCGGTTAAACATGGTAACAACCATGAGTTAAAGTATACAAAAAGTCCAGAAACATTCTGTTATATAATTTTGCTTCAATATAATTGACCATATTCATCCTAAAGTATAATAAAAGACAATTTTGAGCCATTTTCCATGACAATTAAATATATATTATTTTTTGTAAAGAAAATTTCAATATATCACTCACATTGATTTGATATATCTAATTTTTCATAATTTTAAAACGCGATTAAGATCAGTTATAATTTTTTATTTTGAATATGAATTTTTATTTTTATTTTTAAAATTAATTTTTAATTTTTTGTGATGACATAATTTCCTTTAATTCTTACACAACACCATCATTGTTCTTGTTCATGCAATAGAAAAATAATGTAAATGTTTCTAAAAACTATAATAGTAATATTTTTCTAGTGAGATATTTTATTAATCAATTTTTTTTTAAATTAATATAACATATTATGAATTATTAAAATTTTTATAATTTATTTCCACAAAATATTGTTTTATTTGAAGACAATGTAAATGAATAGTGTCATAGATGACATTTATAATATTTCATGAATGTTATTTTTTTAAAATTATTTAAAAATAATAAAAATCAGGATATAAAACTATTGTCATTGAAATTTCTCCCAAGTTTCAACTCTTGGACATTTATGAGCTAATTTTATAACTTATTACAAAAATTATAACCCCTTATGATTAAAAACATTATCACTACAGTTATGGTTACAATTTGATTACAAATGGGTTAACCAAAAAGATAAAACATTAAATAACACAAAACATTTTATAACTTTCATTAAATGGTAAAACTTAGATGATATAATTTTTTATATTTTAATTTATTTATATTAAGATTCATTATACTTGAGAAATATTTTAATTTTTTTTTGTTTTGTAATTCTAATTTCATCCATTCATTCTGTTAAAAAGTTATACCCCTCATATCATTCTATTACAACAATTTGAGTCATTTAACTAAAAAACCCACTCAATTATAATATTAAATCCAATATCCTTTAATTATAATTTATGGTCCTCTAGAATGACAACTCCAAGGGTCCTTAATATGGGATCTATTGGAGTCCTACTAAAGAAGAAGTAATCTTCCTACCTGACCAGTTTTAATTTTTTCCTTCTTATACCTCCTCAAAATCCAAATTATTCACTGTGAAATATTAAATTCAGTATCCTAAATATTATAAAATACTATTATGATGATGGGACTACCAATACCCACTGTCTTTTCTATTAAATGGGAAGTTAATGTATCCATCATGTGTACAAGTGAAAAAACCGCATCTATATTACAATCCAATTCACCTCATATCACCATATTTAATATATCGTTATTATGATAATATTAATGTTTTATATTATATTTAAAGTATTATTATTATTATATAATTATAATACCACATCTACCATCATACCGGTATATCTGTTGGAAAATGATAACTTCCTTTATGTGTATGTCTGGACTACTGCCACCACAAAGAGATGTGATTCATTTTTTCATTTATCATTAAATGGATTAAAATAATGAATTATTAAAAAATTATTTACTAAATTTATATATTATATCATAATTAAATTTTAAAGGTGAATTATTATTTTCCTTTATTTCATTACATCCATTGAAATGTTAAATTTACATTCATGTGTACGTGTGACTAACAATATCCTTTAAAGGTGACATTAATTTTTTAATATCCAACCATTATGAATGAATATAAATTTATTTTATATATATTATATATATTATATATTTATTATACTAAAAATAAGAGAGACGATTTTAAAATGATTAATGTACAAATACCGGAACTACTACATCAAAATTCTCATGAAAAAAATAAACCATTGACACTGATAAATAACAATTTTAATGATTTAATAATAAATGGGTGTTAAAATATAATACCAGGAAATATAAGATAATTAAATTATGTACATTACTATATTATATAATTACAATAAAATTTAATTTGTTATAGAGGTGGATAAATTTCTTTAAAAGCCAATCAAACTCAATGTAAGAGATTTTGGTTTCAATACCATTATAATTTGTATTACTTGTTTGTGAATATCCAATAAAAGATATTATAGGATCCTTTCATAATAAATACGAATAATTTTCTTTACTATGTTATTTCATTTGAAGATATGATTTCCATTCATTTTTCTTACATTATAAAAAAAATATAATAAAATCATAGTTCGAAGAAAACAGTTTTATTTATCTCTTAGTTAAAAATCATTTTTCTTCAATACCCATGTATTCTAAATTGTTTTAATATTTTTCTCTATTTTATTTTATGATTATTAAAATTATTGTTTTACAATGATTTAGATTTTTTTATAATGGATTGAAATGAATCATATTTTCATTTTACGAATAAGTTACTTTTGACATCTCATTAAAAATGTGGAATGAATCGTTGTTTTAACATGAACAACATGAAAAAAAAATTCATACCAAAATGAAGATCAAATTTTTTGAAAATTACATTATATTTTTTCTAATTAATTTCCAAATAAAAGGTTTTCCTTAATATTTAT
Source organism: Viscum album (assembly GCA_963277665.1). Classification (NCBI taxonomy): domain Eukaryota; kingdom Viridiplantae; phylum Streptophyta; class Magnoliopsida; order Santalales; family Viscaceae; genus Viscum; species Viscum album. The sequence goes on from OY728157.1 coordinate 2,017,573,753, forward strand.
TTATTTTTATAAATTTTAATATGACATTTATAAATAAAAAATATTCCCTATGAAATATTCTTGTAATATTTTATAATAATTTTTCCACTATGATAACATAATTTGACGTTACCTTGTATATACAAGGGATATGACCAAATGATACCACTGTTATTCATTATCTCAATTATTTATGGTTAGGATGATTAACTATCTATGAAACCTATTTTCTTTTCTACTAGCTAGGATATCAAAAATGTTTTTAATATATGTTTGATAATATTTTAATGAATTTATGATTATGTAATGGGAGGGTACTGAATTTTAAATTCCTCTAATATTTTGGTTAAATATTAATGATCTATATTCTCAATGGGTATATGATAGGTTATCCCAAGCCTGATATAGGGAACATAATAGGTTATACAAAGCCAAAAAGGGTATATAGGCTGTTATGCTAAGCCCAAAAATTGAAAGTGGGAAATTAAATAAAGACTAACATGTCATTATGGTTATGGTGTGTAGATTTAAAATAAAAATTCTATGATTATGATTATTTCAAGTGTAATACCACACTTTTCTGACATGATCTTTTTGTAATGTTATGTTATCATGGCTCATGTTCTTTTATGCCTTTATGATTCATGTATTATGCCCTAAATTGGTTTTATGCTTATTTTATCATTGATATCTCTATATTTTCCCTTATGTAGCATATATGATCACCCTTAATTATGTTTTATTTTCCTCACAAGATGAAGAAATGTTTTTTGTTTGATTTCTATAAGAAGGGTGTTAGTTGAAAAGATATTAGTGAGAGATTGTGTAGATATTTAATGAATATATTGTTTTGGTATCCATATTTATAAATAAACTAAAACATTATAACTATTGTATTTATTGTAATGTAATGTAATGAATATTCATAAAATAAGATGTAATATTTATATTTTAAATGTATAGTTTCCTATAGTTTGTATCAAATAATCTTTTTGTTTCCTATAGAAACTGGTATGAGAAAACATTACTGAGAATAGTTTGGATAATACTATATATATATGAGAACATCCAATGTTATTATTACAAAATTAGTGTGGGTTTCATAGAAAAATATCCCAATATGGATACTAAGAGTGGACATGGTTTTGAAACATATTCATCTAGGGTTAATAAACCTAAAAAGTTCACTCTGAGTATATCATGATCATAATTTCAGTGCATGGTGAATTTTATCTTACGATGCACCTAGTTTGATAATTTAAAGGACATTATTGGGTTAATTCACATTTTCATTATGAAACAATAATATGGATTTGAATAGATTATAACTATGAATGTCCAAGGTTAAACCTAATTTTTCATAGATTTTAAAGAAGATTTATTGATTAATAAATATAATGAATTTTTATTCAATATTGATTTCATTTATTAATGAATCATCATGGTCACATTAACCATTTTGGTTTTAGTAAGGTAAAAATTATTAAATGATAGAGCTGGGGAGGTGATGATAAAAATTAAAATTTATTAATTTAAATTAGTATAATGAAATAATTTATATAATGAGAAGTATATATGAATGTTAATTCAAATGCTTAATGATAAGATGTTCAATTAGTAGAAAAAACTCTTCACGGAATGTTAATCACATCTCAATCCAATTATAATACTCCAATAGAAATTTGTGTGTATATGATTCCATATAATAATTATAATCTCCCTCTTGATAAATATTATGTATTATTAGGCATAGATTGGATTTATTTAAATAAACCCCAAATCAACATAAAAGGAAATGAATCCACATTTGAATTTGAAAACCAACCTATGATCTTATATTAGTGGGTTGAAATTCATTAAATTCCATTGGAAATTACATACACTGTTTGGTTCTTGATACCTATTAAATTGACATTTTTATCTCAAATTAATTGGGATAATATCAACATAAAAAATATTCCTATTGTACAGGATTTTGTATTTTTATTTCTAGAAGAGTTTCCTAGTATGTATATGTATCATAAAGTTGATGTTTCAGTTGAACTCATACATGTAGCTAAAAATATTTAGAAATATCCATGTATAATGTCCTCAATTATGATAATGAAATTAAAGAAAAAAATACATAAGAATATTGAAAAGAGATTTATTTGTTAATGTGATTAATTATTGGATGAAGCTGTTCATTTTTTTAAATAATTATGTATCGATGTGACTCTGTATTGATTATCGGGAAGTAGAAAAGATCAATATCCAGAATTAGTATCCTATACCCCATGTTGATGAAATGTTAGATCAACTGTGTGGAGGTCAACATTTTTCCAATATTTACATTCATTCATGATATCATTAATTGAGTGTAAAAATAGTTGGGAACACTAAAGGAAACATTCAATATGAGGTATAGACATAAATAATTAATTTATTATAAATAATTTCCCATATATCTCTATATATTTAATGAATAGAATCATTAGATATTAAATTGAATATTTTTAAGTATTATTTCTAGAAAATTTTCTTATATATTAAATGAATAATGAAGAGTAAGAATATCAATTAAGGATTGTACATAATACCCTAAGGAAAGAGAAGTTGTGTGAGTAATTAACCAATTGGTAAAATTGGATTCAGAAATATTAATTTTTGTGTTAATATAATATCAGTAGAGGGTATATCGATGTATCCATAAAAGGATAATGTTATTGAACATTGGAGTAGACTAACAACTATCAGTAATATTTATAGTTCTTTTATATAGTCTAGATATTATCAAATGTTTTGGGTAATTTCTCATGGTTTTCTAATCCATGTATTAAGTTAACTAAAATGGTATCAATGAAAACATTGATAGATTCATGTGAAGAAAATGTAACATAACTAAAGATAAGGTTTTTCAACACATATGTACTTACGCCACCCTATAGTGGAGTTGAATTTGTGATGTTGAGTGATGCTTAGATAAACGTACTGGCATGATTCCTCATGTATAATGATATGGTGATAGCTTTTTCCTCATTATAATTGAAGGTTCATGAGAAAGATTAGAAAACTCATTTTTTGGAGTTATATATGGTATGTTTTTTGATTAAATGTATAAAGGAAGATTCTTTTCATGAAATTGTGTGCCATATATACTAACAATAAATGTTTAATGAATATATTCCATAAAAAATAGAAAAACATGCAACATAGAAGATGAATGGAGTTGATTAAATAACATGACTTCATGATACATTATCACCATGGGAAAGTGAAAAGGTTGGATGGCTCTTTGAGGTGAAAGAATAAAGATAGAATATTTAAGATGAAGATAAAAAATAAAAAAAAAATTTATGGATTTGACGAGGATTTTTCTAGAAGTTATAAAATTAGAGAGAAATTTTATCTTTCATAAATTCTGTTCAATCATCCATCTCAGTGAATACTAAAGATCCATAAAATAATGATAAATAGTTGAAAACGATTATAACAACTTTCCTTGAGATCAATATTTATTGTAATAGAAAGATAGTGATCAGGAACCTTCTATGTGTACCATCCATACAAGATTTAAATAATAAGTTATTCGATGATGTTGATAGCTTATCATTCCCTAATCATCCATGATGAATAAAAATATACAGAGATATGAATGATTATTTTTTATGGAAGAACATGATGAGAGGTCAATAAGGATGTTGCGACCATTACCCATCTAGACTAAAAAAGATGAAACCTCACCATGTATTTTGAAATTAGACTCCCCAAATTGTTTAAATGAAACAATTGTATTTTTATTATATTTGACCACCTTGCGATTTCATCACACTTTATCACTAATAGAGAGTATTTTTCTGTAGACAATATTTCTAGAATATATATTAAATATAGGGTATGATTTAATGGAGAAACACATTCTATTTTAGCTAATCGTGATCCAAGGTTTACCTCAGTGTTCTAGTGAATTATTTAGTAGGCTCAGAATATATAGTTGAATATTAGTACTTCTTATAATATTAAAAATTTAGTCCATTATAAGAGAACTATTCAATTCTTAAGGGATATTGTAATTTCTTTTTTAATTATTTCAATTGTTTTTGTGGTGAACAACTTCTTGTAGTCTATTTTTCTTATAATAATATATTTCACATGATAATTTAGATGGATCCTTATGAAAACCACTATGTAAAGAATGGTAGAACTCCAATGTCTATAGATTATGTTTGAGAGTTAAATAGACTGGGGCTAGAGAAAGCTGAGTAAATAGTAAACAATGATATACCCATTCAATAGAACATAAATACTATCACGACCCGACCCTACCCGGGCTCGAGCTACAACTATACCAAGCCCGCCTCCATAGGCCGGGGGCTGACGAAAAGCACCGAAGGCTAAACAACCCGGGGAGGCCTTTGCCTAAGTACCTATACACATACACACAACCCACTAAATGAAATAGTGATGAGTAAAAAAGAGAATTTAAGGTACTAATTGCTATAAATAAACCACAAGGTTCATCGACCTCTAAATATTAAAAAGCAAGTGCTGAAGTTAAACTCAAAAAGAATTGGGTCAAACACGCGCCCAACCAAAAAAGGTTCCATAACTCGGCAATAGGTAAACAAAATAAAAACAACAAGAAGGGTCCCCCACCTGGAACCTAACCCCGACCACCATACACGGTCCAGGCTCCCGATCTCATAAGCTCTGCTGAATTCACGACCAACCTATCCGTCATCTGCAAGGGCACGCCAAGTGCCGGAAAAACACAAGCAAGGGTGAGAATAAAAATAATCAGTAGGATGCCCCGAAGGCATGAGGGAGCAGCAAAGGAGGTACTGAAGAGGTGAGAAGTAGATCAAACAGGGAAAAGTAAAAGAATACAACTGAGAGGGAAGTAAAGAGTACAACTCAACCCAAAAAGCAGAATGAATTAGACTCGTCCAAACACAAGGGGCTAAAAATGGTGAGCAGATGAACTTCTCATCGAGTCTTCACTACCAATAGCAGGAGAGTAGACTCGTCCAACCATGAGAATCTAGACATGGAAAGCATGTGGCATACCCCGTGCGTCTTCGTCTATCCTGGATGGAGAGTAACTGAAACCCAAGAAGTGGGTACTGGAACAAGGTATATACATATGTGTATGCTCAATCAAGAAACCCGAACAAGCTCATAAAGGGACCTTCATCCCATGGCTCAGCCTAAGAAGTTAGTAGCCAACAGTCCCAGAAGTAAACACCATCGATGCCTAGCATCCCACACGTCTGCCACAAACTGCAAGTCATGGGGCTCAAATCACCACACCTTGACACATTCCACTTTGGGCGGCACTGACTCGCCCGCACGGTTTTAGGTCGCATCACAAGGACAAGTCTTGGGGGGGGGGGGGGGGAAGATCCTCTAGAAGTTTAGAGTTCTGGGGGAACATCAAGCCACACCTCCTCACTTCCCCAAAGTTGATAGGTCTCCTCAAAGTTGACAGGTGACCCCCTGCTCAGCCCTGCTGGAGGGTAATCCCTGGATGTCGACGAGTTCCCATTGGGGGGAGATCCGACAAAAGTCGACAGGTGACACACTGCCTAGTCCCATAAAAGAATAATCCATTAGAGGGAGACCCAACTAAATTTTTCAACCAGTCCCAATGCCAAGTCTTGTAAAAGGGTACTCCACTAGAGGGAGGCTCAAAACCATCATCGGGGACCACTTCCCAGCCCAGCTGGAGGTAAACCCGGCAACGGGGACAACTTCCCAGCCCTGCTAGAGGTAAACTCAGAACTGCTTTGGCCATCCCTACTGGATGGTACTACTCAGTGAACGCTGCTATATTGGCCATCCCTGCTAGATGGTAACCCACTAGCCATCCCTGCACGATGGTACCGCACTGGTCATCAATGCTGGTCGTACAACTGGCCACCCCTACTGGATGGTGCCCCATTGGCCATCCCTTCTGGATGTTACCTCAGCATCCAGCCCTGTTGGATGGTACAACTGGCCACCCCTACTGGATGGTTCCCCACTGGCCATCCCTGTTGGATGGTACCTCACTGACCAGCCCTGCTACAAACGACCTCCTAGCCAACCCTACTGGAAACAGCCTCCTGGGTAGAGGATCTGTTCCCGCATAATATGTTGGTCACACCGAATCCACAAGAACTCTACTAGGGGACATGAATCAACTCTACCGTCCAAACCATTGAGAATAGAACCAGGGGACAACCACTCAACAATGCTAGTCAAACAACCGAGAATTGAACCAGGGATAAATTTAACCTGGCTGGTCAAACAAATGAGAACAGAACCAGGGGGAAAATCAACCCGGCTGGTCAAACAAATGAGAACAGAACCAGGGGAAACTCAACCGGGCTGGTCAAATAAACAAGAACAGAGCTAGGGGAAAGTCAAACTGGATGGTCAAACAAACGAGAGCAGAACTAGGGGGAAACTGAACCCCGCTGGACAAACAAACGAGAACATAGAGAACATCTACGTCGCGAGAGGTCAAGGGTATGAAAAGTAGAAAATGACACGCACATGGGGCCCACAAGATGTGTGGCCTCAAGTCAACTCCAACCGAGGCACAAATGTTCTTAGTTAAAACAACCATATGTACATCTAAGCATTCCAATATACTCCTAGAGTATACCATGTTTTCAGCCCAAAGGCTATCGTACACACGGCACCCAACGTCAACATGAAGGGTATAAACATAACAACTCCAACATTATAACGACCCATACTTTACATACATTGTTAATACTTCAAAATTGAAGCACACTTATAACAACATATGAGAAAACCACAAAGGACCGTATAGGTATAGTGTCTTTAGAAACTGGGAAACATAAACAACTAGTTCATAAATCTTCTATAGTGTCTCCCATTTATTTCATCATATGTAGGGTACCTTTTAGCATATTTTACTTAATATCCATCTTCCTGACCTGGGGAAAAGAAAACATACAAAAAAGGGTGAGCTCAAATGCTCAGCAAGGGAAAATAAAGGAAATAAAAATCATATCATATCTTTTTTTAAATCATAACCTACAAAAGAGATTATAATATCTTAACATGGAATAAATCATAGAAGTGAAAATGAGATCCCCATAATCAAAACATAAAACTTGAAACTTTTTGGCATGCACACATAATCATGTAAAATCATTTCTTGTTAGTCATGAATCATTGCCAAGACTATCTTAGCGGACAAAGTCCATTTCTGAACCGAGTTCACTCCTCGTTTCAGTCCTTTATCACTGAACCGAAATAACCTTCCGTTCCAGCCATGTCTATCTCATGAGATATAAATCTTTACCCAATGCATTGGAGCGAGATATAGGTCCCACCCATCTTATAATGAATCCTTTCTTATGTGTGCCACATAATCATAAATCATACATCATCGCATAACACATGTAACTAAAATGGGATTCTTGAAACATCATGACATCATAAAACAAATCATATAAGGTAAATGACTTCATAAAAATAATTCCCTCACAAAATAATCAAATCAATGTAATAATAGGGATAAAAACAGAACCCTATATTATCTTAGATGGAAAATAATTTTGATAAAACATTTGAACTCCATTCTTGAGGAAAATATTCTTTCTACTTCAAAAAAAAACTTTTCTTTTCTTAACATGTCATACAATTATAAACTAAAAGAAGTTGATTAAAAATAAACATGAAAACTTATAAAGGAAGATTCTTGGAAATAATGTTTTAAAAATCCATTTTTGCCGTATAATTTTAAAAAAAACATTCTTCGTACTTTTTTCAGAAAAGTCAAAAAAGTACCTCGTACGAAAAACAACAAAAGATTCCTTTCATATCTTTTACTAAAAACTCACCGAATGGTAAAATAGGATTTAAACAATTGTACATGAATGGAAATAATATTACATATTGAGGAAACATGGATGTGGATGATAAAATACACCCCAGTAAATTCCAAATTATAAACAATCTCGGATAAAAATGAGATTGTGATATTTCCCTTAACTTAGGTCCGATTTGCTTTGTACGTGTCTGAAGCTCCTGTATAATGGTTTAAATAAGGTTATTGACTTATTCCAGAATCATACATATTGATATTATATCATATATGGTCAAATTCTTTGCTCCTTATTAGTTATATTTCATTGTTACTTGTTACTTGGGTCTTTATTGCCTTTTGTTCTTATGCGTGTTTTGCCGAATAAATTCTTATTATTATTTTAAGGTTATAGATACCTTATATCCAGAATGGTATTAGTGTAACATATATCATATTTATTCATCCAATTCATTTATATAATTACTATGTAATGATGATCATGTAGAACGTGTCGCATCACATCGTGGAGACGGTATTCCGTACGTACGCACGAGTGATGATATCATTCCTAAGATCGTGGAATTGTATTGGAGTGTATTTATACTATTTCAGAATCAATATCACTTTTTAATAGTCATATATAGTCCTTATTTACACCATTATACCCATCCAAGTAAGGTGGTGGTGGAAAATAGTTTACACCACGGCGTGGAGACGGTATTACGTATGTACGCACGCGCGGTGATTTCATTTTTCCGTAGGATGGATAGAAGGTGAATTAGGGTTGTTTCATATTTATAATAACATATCAATATGTATGTAATAATTATGTTATTACTTTATCATGAAACAACTAAATAAGAAAAAGTTTAAGAAGAAAGAAATTGAAAAGATCGGTAATGGATATTACCTCTTCTTTTAAACGCCTCTTTGAATCCTCCACTTAGGGAACTATGATTGGTCTTTGAAGAAGACCAGGACCTATAGCATTATTCTAGGGAAGTGTAGAAGGGATTTTGGTAGGGGTTTTCAGAGCTTGGGTGCTCAAATTGGTGTGAGGAGGAGGGGGAGGAGGTGCCCTTCTATAAGGGAGGAGATGGGCACCTTAGGAATATCTCAAAATATTATTTTATATTAAAGTCAAAATCAGTTTATAATGGTTACAAAGGGTCTTATATCAAATTTAAAGTGGGGATGGGTCGATATCCTATTATCCAATAGGATTTAGACAAGTTTAGGTTATTATTTTAACCTTATCAATTAGATTTAACTCAAAGTTAAATAATTTAACTTTTACCGTGTCTTTTTGTTTTCTTACACTATATGGTTAATACACTTACAATAACATGCCAAAAGAACCCCAAGTTGTTTATTATTAACATATATATCGTTATCTAAGTCATTTGTCCGAACTTTAGATTTTTAGGTATAAAATAACAATATATAATATAATATTTGATTTAAAAACTATTTTGTGTCAATTTTGACACTATTTGATATATGATTTTTGTGAAAGTCATAACAAAATTATATGTTCGAACCATGTTTATTAAATCAACACTAATATATCATAGTAACCTATAAAATTAGTGGAATTCATAAAAAGTCTCAAATTACATTTATTTGGGCATTTATAACATCAATTATGTTAACATTTCCTTAAAAGGGTAATTACTGCATCATCGTTGTGTCATAAATAAATTAATTTATTTAAAGTATAAAAATTATAAATAAAATATCATTATGTAGAAAATTTTTTTAACTTTATAATGAATATTTATAATCGAATTTATCTTAAGTATAAACCCATATTAAAAATGTTTTAGTTATTAAACTTTGATTTTAACTATTTTAACTATTCATTAAATAAAATAATATTAAATGTCATAATCTAATCCAAGTGAACGTAAATGGTCATATTATATTCTTAAGGTTGTTTTTGGTCGAATTACACTTATCCAATAGAATTAGGACATGTGTTAGGGTAATAGTAATATCATATTTACCCTTAGTTACCCTATTTACTATTAACCGCGGTAAAAAAAAGTAAAAAGTTACTATTCACCAAAAAATTATTTTTATCTCATTGAACCATATTTTACTTAATGATATCAACCGTGTCTGTCGGATTTTCGAAATTCCATTCACAGAAGCGGAAAAATTAAGTTTTATGCAAAATTCAGTTTTTAACCTACCACTTAGAGGTTTCACTATTCATCAAAAATTGAATGTTTTCAGAAAAATACCAAAACTTCACCCTAGGCTAATTTCGGTATACCGAATCCAAAAATGAAGTCCATTTTGAATGATAAAATTTCAAAAAGTGGTTATTACTATTCATAATGGCTATTTTAAATAATATTTTAATAGCATATCGTCGTTTAGTGAAACTCGGTATTGCGTACAACGCAAGATATCGAGGAAGGTCGCGATTGCGTGTAAAGTAAGCCAAGATAGTATGTAGTGAAAGATTCCTTTCATGATATATAAAAACAAAGTATTACTCATAAAAATCTCGCGTGTTACATTCTACCCCCCTTAAAAAGAATTTCGCCCTCGAAATTCGTCACTTTGTAACAAACAGATGAGGATACTTCTCCCTCATCATATCCTCAAGCTCCCATGTAGCTTCTTCAAGTTGGTGGTTCCTCCATAAAAATTTCACCAATCGAGTGGTCTTGTTTCGTAGGACTTTTTCGCTACGATCCAGAATCTCTATCGGTTGTTCTTCATAAGAAAGATCTTGATCCAGCGGTACAACTTCTGAGCTGAGTACATGTGAATGATCAGGTATGTACTTTCTCAGGAGAGATACATGGAACACATCGTGAAATTGAGAGAGATTCGGTGGAAGCGCCAATCGGTAATCTACCTTTCCAACACGATCCAGTATTTCGAAAGGACCGATATATCTAGGGCTCAACTTCCCCTTGTTTCCAAATCTCATAACCCTCTTCCAGGGAGATATTCGTAAGAACACATTATCACCCACTTAAAACTCTAGGTCTTTTCTTCGGTTGTCGGCATAAATTTTCTGTCGACTCTGAGCTGCTCTTATGTGTTGTTGAATAGATCTGACCTTTTCTGCCATTTCATCAATGAGATCAGGTCCTAATAGATTTCTTTCCCCAACTTCATCCCAGCAAGTTAGAGTCCTGCATTTCTTTCCATAGAGAGCTTCATAAGGAGCCATCTGAATACTGGAGTGAAAGGTATTATTATAAGAAAATTCCACCAAAGGAAAGTGTTGATCCCAACCTACTTTGAAATCCATAGAGCAAGCTCTCAACATATCTTCTAGGGTTTGAATTGTTCTCTCAGACTGACCGTCTGTCTGAGGATGATAAGCAGTGCTGAAACTCAACTCTGTATCCAGAGTATGATGAAGACTTCGCCAGAACATTGAGGTAAATCTCGGATCCTGATCAGATATAATATAAAGTGGTACTCCATGAAATCTTACCACTTCCTTTACAAATATCCTGGAAAGCTGATCTAGAGAGAAATCCTCTCTAATAGTAATGAAGTGTGTAGACTTTGTAAGATGATCAACTATGACCCAAATAGCATTATTGCCTTTGGATGTTTTAGGAAGTCCTGTGACGAAGTCCATAGTGATGTTTTCCCATTTCCATTCGGGTATGGGTAAGGGTTGTAACATCCCCTTAGACTTCTATCTCTCAGCTTTAACTTGCTGAAAAACCGAGCATCGAGAGACATATTCAGCGACATCTCTTTTCATGCCATCCCACCAGAAGTACTCTTTCAGGTCCCTATACATCTTCATGCTTCTAGGATGAATAGAGAATGAAGAACTATGAGCCTCATCCAGAAGCTCCTTTTTTAATTCGGGAATGGGAGGAACACAAACCCGACTCCTTAACTTTATTATCCCATCACAATCAAGGTTGAATTCAGGAACATTTCTCACCTTCTTTTGTAACTCTAAATATTCTTTCGGTGCCTCTTTAATCTTCACATGTATAGATGGTTGAACATTCATTTGAGAAAGATAAGATTTTCCCCCTTCCATTATAATTCCAAGATCCATCCTTTGTAAATCCATAAATATTGGATCTTTTGTGATCCTCATCATGGATAAACTAGCATGTTCTTGTCGACTTAATGTATCTTCCACCTTGTTTTCTTTCCCAGGGTGGTAATGGATTGAGCAGTCATAATCCTTAATCAGCTCCAACCATCTTCTTTGACGCATATTCAGCTTCTTTTGTGTGAAAATATACTTTAAAAATTTATGATCAGTATAAATATCACACCTTTCACCATAAAGGTAATGCCTCCAAATATTTAATGCAAAGATTACCACAGCTAACTCCAAATCATGTGTTGGGTAATTTTGCTCATGGATTTTCAACTATCGTGAGGCATAAGCTATCACCATATCATTTTGCATAAGAACACACCCCAATCCCTTCTTGGATGAATCACTGTAGATCACAAACCTTTCTCCACTACAAGGCAGTGTGAGCACATGTGCACTGGATAACCTTCTTTTCAGCCCCTTGAAATTCTCTTCACATTCCTCTGTCCAAACAAACTTAACTCCTTTCTGAGTCAACTTGGTGAGTGGATTAGATAATCATGAAAAATCTTTTACAAAATGTCGACAATATCCAGCCAAACCAAGAAAACTTCAAATCTCAGTTACTGTTGTTGGTCTCGACCATCTTTCGATAACATCTGTTTTTTGCTGGATCCACAGATATCCCCTCTTTTGAGATTATGTGACCCAAAAATGAAACTTTTTGAAGCCAAAATTCACATTTGGTAAATTTGGCATAAATATTCTCCTTTCTCAAGGTCTTCAATATAATTCTCAAGTGATCTTCATGTTCTTCCTTTCTCTTTGAATAGAAAAAAATATTGTCTATAAAGACTACCACAAATTGATCAAGATAGTCTCTAAAGACTCTATTCATTAGATCCATGAAGATAGCAGGGGAATTTGTAAGACCAAATGGCATCATTATAAATTCATAGTGTCCATACCTTGTACGGAAATCCTTCTTTGGTATATCCTTCCTTTTGACCCTTAATTGATGATACCCTGAACAAAGATCAAACTTGGAAAAGTATTGAGCTCCGCGTAGTTGGTCAAATAAGTCATCAATGCGTGAGAGAGGATATTTGTTCTTGATAGTGATCTTGTTATGTTCTCGATAATCAATGCAGTGTCTCATTGATCCATCTTTCTTCTTAACAAACAGAACAGGTGCTCCCCAAGGTGACACACTAGGGCGTATGAATCCCTTATCAAGATTCACTTGGAGTTTCTTCTTCAATTCCTGCAACTCAATTGGGGCCATTCTATAAGGTGTCTCTGAAATAGGCAAGGAACCCGGTATGAGTTCTATTGAAAACTCAACTTCACGATTTGGTGGAAGACCTGGTAATTCTTCCAGAAAGACATCATCAAACTCCTGTACAATGGGCATATTCTTAATCATGAGTTTCTCACCAACCATTTGATATAAATAACCTTCATTTAGTGGAATCAGTACCCATAAAATGGAAGAAATTTCCACTGGAAGGTTATGTTCATCCTTGCATTGATAGACGATCATAGATTGATCTGGCATATGAAATGTGACTTCCCTTCTTTGGAAATTGATATAAGCTCCGTATAAAGAAAGACAATCCATGCCAAGAATCACATCGAATTCCACTAAAGGAAGGATCACAAGATTTGCAGGAAGCACTTTCCAACAAACGTCAATTGGAGAAGAATTATAAACTTTTGATGCGATTGATGTGCCATTAGGTGTTGTCACAGCTAACTCAACATCTAATTGTTGAGGTAATACGGTGATACCCTTATAAAATTCTTCAGAAATAAAAGATTGGGTGGATCCAGAATCAAATAAAACATTCGTTACTTTAGAGTGGATGGTAAGTGTACCTTTCACCACATCGTTATCGTACTCCACATCGCTAATAGAAATTGCATGTGACTTTCCTTTGTCTTTAGCCTTAAGAGTTTGTTGACATCGACCATCATCATCAACCCTTGGATTTGGGCATTGATTGGCATAATGCCCCATCTCCTTGTACTCGAAACATTGAAGTGTAGTAGGTTCATTCTGTGCATCTCTTCCTTTGTTTGCATCATTAGTCATCTTCTTCCCATCATTGCGGCATTCAAATGCCCGATGACCTTCATTTCCACATTTGAGACATTTACTTGTCCCTTTAAGACAACTCCCTCCATGTTTTTTTTCCACACTTTGAGCATAAGGGAAAGCTCATCTTCATTTCAGTGTGCTCTTTAGATTTTCATTTGAATTCCATTTTCCTCTTCTTATCAAACCCATATGACTGATGGGTTACTCCAATCTCAATCTCGACTTTGAGAGCACATCGAACGATTTCCTCATAGCTATTGAAGTCCCTTATGGCTAACGCCCTTCGAAGACTTGGTTTTAAGCCACTAAATAATCGATCGATCTTACTCTTAGGTTGGATAATAATACCATAAGCGTACCTTGCATGTCTTGTAAAATTTTCTTCATAGGTACCAACAGATTCATCATCCCTTTTCTTCAGTTCAAGAAACTCTTTCTCCATCTTTGTTCGGAGAATACGAGGGAAGTACTTATTGATAAATAAGTTCTTGAACTCGTCCCATTCCATGGACTCAATTTCATCCCTTTGCCTCGTATTCTTAATAAGATTTCACCATTGATCAGCATCTCCTTCCAAACGATAAACTGCAAGGATGACTTTATCATGTTCAGAACATTGAAGAACTGAAAATATCTTTTCAGTAGTACTAATCCATTGTTCAGTAACTAATGGATCAGTAGACCCACTGAAAGAAGGTGGACGCTGCCTCATGAAGGATTCAACAGAATGTTTCTCCTTCCATTGCTCATTTGGAAGTCCTGCATGATTCATAGCTTGAGAAAGTTGTGTGAGCATGGCTACAAGATTTTTCATTCCATCTCCCATATCGTTTGGTTGCTCAGGGGGAAAATCATTGCATTGCCCATCGCATTCTGCATTAACACGGTTCCTTCGGGTTCCAGCCATTGACTAAAACCAAGAAGAATAGTGTGAGCAACACTAATTATAATAGGAAAACCACATAATTCAAGAATACAATTTTCATGCTTAAGGTCTTACCCTAGGTTATTCATGGCCATTTCTAAAACACTAATATTGTGTTCTATGTTTAGACTTATCCTTAGGGTTATTACTAAGGCTTTCACATCCTAGTTTCCAAAGGTTGACTATACCTTCCCTCTGATACCAACTATAGCGGTCTGGAATTACTTCCAGTGGACTATAATTGATACCTAACAGGGCACTCCATGGGCGGATACACCCCCTGGGCGGGACACACCACCATCCCCAGTGGCAGCCATTTCCTCATGAAGCCCTTGGGCGGAGATCCATGCTTCGTCCAACGCTAACATGTGAGAGTTCCCAAGGATCGGATACATTCCTACATCTTTTTCCTCTAATACCATCTATAACGACCCATACATTACATAAATTGTTAATACTTCAAAATTGAAGCACATTTATTACAACATATGACAAAACCACAAAGGACCGTATAGGTATAGTATCTTTAGAAACTGGGAAACATAAACAACTGGTTCATAAAGATTCTACAATGTCGCTCATTAATTTCATCATATCTAGGGTCCCTTTTAGCATATTCTACTTAATATCCATCTTCCTGACCTGGGGAAAAGAAAACATACAAAAAAGGGTGAGCTCAAATGCTCAGCAAGGGCAAATAATGGAAATAAAAATCATATCATATCTTTTTTTAAAATCATAACCTGTAAAAGAGATCATAATATCATAAAATGGAATAAATCATAGAAGTGAAAATGAGATCCCCATAATCAAAACATAAAACTTGAATCTTTGTGGCATGCACACATAATCATGGAAAATCATTTCTTGTTAGTCATGACTCATTTCCAAGACTATCTTAGCGGACAAAGTCCATTTCTGAACCGAGTTCACTCCCCGTTTCAGTCCTGTATCACTGAACCCAAATAACCTTCTGTTCCAGCCATGCCTATCTCATGAGATATAAATCTTTACCCAATGCATTGGAGGGAGATATAGGCCCCACCCATCTTATAATGAATCCTTTCTTATGTGTGCCACATAATCATAAATCATACATCATCGCATAACACATGTAACAAAAATGGGATTCCTGAAACATCATGACATCATAAAAAAAATCATATAAGGTAAATGACTTCATAAAAATAATTCCCTCACAAAATAATCAAATCAATGTAATAATAGGGATAAAAACAGAACCCTATATTATCTTAGATGGAAAATAATTTTGATAAAACATTTGAACTCCATTCTTGAGGAAAATATCCTTTCTACTTCAAAAACACTTTTCTTTTCTTAACATTTCATAAAATTATAAACTAAAAGAAGTTGATTAAAAATAAACTTGAAAACTTATAAAGGATGATTCTTGGAAATAATGTTTTAAAAATCCATTCTTGTCGTATAAGTTTAAAAAAAACATTCTTCGTACTTATGTCGGAAAAGTCAAAAAAGTACCTCGTACGAAAAACGACAAAAGATTCCTTTCATATCTTTTACTAAAAACTCACCGAAGGGTAAAATTGGATTTAAACAATTTTACGTGAATGGAAATAATATTACATATTGAGGAAACATGGATGTGGATGATAAAATACACCCCAGTAAATTCCAAACTATAAACAATCTCGGATACAAATGAGATTGTGATATTTCCCTTACCATAGGTCCGATTTGCTTTGTACGTGTCTGAAGCTCCTGTATAATGGTTTAAATAATGTTATTGACTTATTCCAGAATCATACCTATTGAGATGATATCATATATAGTCATATTCATAGCTTCTTATTTGTAATATTTCATTGTTACTTGTTACTCGGGTCTTTATTGCCTTTTGTTCTTATGTGTGTTTTGCTGAATAAATTCTTATTCTTATTTTAAGGTTATAGATAACTTATATCCAGAATGGTATTAGTGTAAAATATATCATATTTATTCATTAAATTCATTTATATAATTACAATGTAATGATGATCATGTAGAACGAGTCGCATCACATCGTGGAGACGGTATTCCGTACGTACGCACGAGTGATGATATCGTTCCTATGATCGTGGAATTGTATTGGAGTGTATTTATACTATTTCAGAATCAATATAACTTTTTAATAGTCATATATAGTCATTATTTACACCATTATACCCATACAAGTAAGGTGGTGGTGGAAAATAGATTACACCACGGCGTGGAGACGGTATTCCGTACGTACGCACGCGCGGTGATTTCATTTTTCCGTAGGATGGATAGAAGGTGAATTAGGGTTGTTTCATATTTATAATAAAATATCAGTATGTATGTAATACTGATGTTATTACTTTATCATGAAACAACTAAAGAAGAAGAATTTGAAGAAGAAATAAATTGAAAAGATCGGTAATGGATATTACCTCTTCTTTTAAACGCCTCTTTGAATCCTCCACTTAGGGATCTAAGATTAGTCTTTGAAGAAGACCAGGACATCTAGGATTATTCTAGGTAAGTGGAGAAGGGATTTTGGCAGGGGTTTGTCGAGCTTGGGTGCTCAAATTGATGTGAGGAGGAGGGGGAGGAGGTGCCCTTTTATAAGGGAGGAGAGGGGCACCTTAGGAATATCTCAAGATATTATTTTATATTAAAGTCAAAATCGGTTTATAATGGTTCCAAAGGGTCTTATTTCGAAGGTAAAGTGGGGATGGGTAGACATCCTATCAACCAATAGGATTTAGACAAGTTTAGGTTATTATTTTATCCTTATCAATTATATTTAACTCTAAGTTAAATAATTTAACTTTTACCATGTCTTTTTGTTTTCTTACACTATATGGTTAATACACTTACTATAACATGCCAAACTAACCCCAAGTTGTTTATTATTAATATATATATCCTTATCTAAGTCATTTGGACGAACCTTAGATTTTTAGGTATAAAATAACAATTAATAATATAATATTTGATTTAAAAACTATTTTGTGTCAATTTTGACACTATTTGATATATGATTTTTGTGAAAGTCACAACAGAATTATATGTTCAAACCACATTGATTAAATCAACACTAATATATCATAGTAAACTAGAAAATTAGTGTAATTCATAAAAAGTCTCAAATTACATTTATTTGGGCATTTATAACATCAATTATGTTAACATTTCCTTAAAAGGGTAATTACTGCATCATCGTTGTGTCATAAAAAAATTAATTTATTTAAAGTCTAAAAATTATAAATAAAACATCATTATGTAGGAAATCTCTTTATCTTTCTAATGAATATTTATAATCGAATTTATCTTATGTATAAACCCATATTAAAATTTTTTAGTTATTAAACTTTGATTTTAACTATTTTAAGTATTCATTAAATAAAATAATATTAAATGTCATAATCTAATCCAAGTGGACCTAAATGGTCATATTATATTCATAAGGTTGTTTTTGGTCTAATTACACTTATCCAATAGAATTAGGACTTGTGTTAGGGTAATAGTAATATCATATTTACCCTTAGTTACCCTATTTACTATTAACCGCGGTAAAAAAAAGTAAAAAGTTACTATTCACCAAAAAATTATTTTTATCTCATTGAACCACATTTTACTTACTGATATCAACTATTTCTGTCGGATTTTCGAAATTCCATTCACAGAAGCGGTAAAATTATGTTTTATGCAAAATTCAGTTTTTAACCTACAACTTAGTGATTTCACTATTCATCAAAAATTTAAAGTTTTCAGAAAAATACCAAAATTTCACCCTAGGCTAATTTCGGTATTCGGAATCCAAAAATGAAGTCCATTTTGAATGATAAAATTTCAAAAAGTGGTTATTACTATTCATAACAGATATTTTAAATAATATTTTAATAGCATATCGTCGTTTAGTGAAACTCGGTATTGCGTACAACACAAGCTATCGAGGAAGGTCGCGATTGCGTGTAAAGTAAGCCAAGCTAGTATTTAGTGAATTATTTCTTTGATGATATATAAAAACAAAATATTACTCATAAAAATCTCGGGTGTTACAAACATGACACCTCACCGGCCTAGGCATGACCATATACATCTTTTCAAACATTTACTTAACTCACAAGGGAGTGCACGTGATCGCACACCAAGGGTTCTCTGCAAACAATGTGGAAGAAACCACCATCGATAGACCTTTCATGCTTCCACATTTAAATGAGGTCATGAATGAGGCACTTCACGTCCACACGGTTAGTACTATTGTAATACTCGCGGAAAAATATGCGAGATATAATATTTACTTGCCTCAAACGGATATCCGATAGAAAATTCTTCCAATACTACTTTACACCCGAAAGGCGTCCCATGGTACCGAGTCTCGGCCCTGAAAATAGTTGGGTGCATTGCACTATTGAGATCCCCTCAGAATACCATGTCAAATTGACTTCTCACTTGAGTGGAATGGATGTCCAGAGAAAAAAAATACTTTTCACCTTACCGCAAACGAGTGGTGCATCATGGGACCCGCATCTCGGTTCCAAAGCACAACGAGCGGATCGCACTAATGTGATACTCATTAATAAGTACACAAGATTGACTATTCATTCGCCCGCAATGGATACACGATGATAAAGATGGAAATCACCACCAACTCCCAAAATGGCCTTCGTGGGGCCTGCACCACTGTGCGTAATTAAAGCGGGAACATTGCGCCAATGCAATTCCCATGGAAAAACACCCAGAATTGACTACGTGCCAGCCATGAACAGACATCAGATGAAAAAGTTACAAAATTCTGATCAACGCATAAAATATGTCCCATGGGGCCCATACATCAACATGGGTTTCAATGCCCGGAAATCCCATGGTAAGCTTCGTCTTAAGCCCAGGGTCACAACGCCACTGACAGCGCTCAAAACGGACATCAGATGTGTCTGCACCACACAAAACAACAATCCGTGGGAAAACACCAATTCACATAAATGCATGTTGTGCCCTCGAGGCCCCTTATTTTGGGAATTGAAAATCCCTGAAACCATATCAAAGGATTCATCTCGACGTCTGGAGGACACTGCCGCAAACAGTACACAAAACTAATAGTCGTAGTGAGGGATACGGGTGTCCGAAATCAAAGGGGGCGAGCCCCTAGGATTGGACATGTCGTTCTGCCTGTTCTGGGGAGGCCCGCGTCGGCCGGCCAGGCTCACAGCACCAGCCGGCCAGGCACGCAGCGCCGGCCTACAGCTCGGCCTTGCGGGTCGGCCATCGACCTGCGGTCCTCGCGTAGACCGACCCATGTTGTCATTCGTCTCGCCGCCTGAAGACCCCCCCAAGGGTGGGTCTTTGTTCCCCCGTAGGGGACGCGCGCCATGACCCCGGTGCACCCTTGCCTCCCGGTGAGCTCGGCCTCACCACCTCAAGCCACTGCCTCGCCCCACCTAGAGTCGCTTCCTCGTGCCAACGCCCTTGACCACACGGCCTGGTGCTGCTGCCTCGTGCCAATGCCCTCGACCCCACGGCCTGGTGCTGCCACCTCGCCCCGACGCCCTCGACCCCGCTGCCTTGTGTCGCTGCCTGGAGCACCGCTGAAGGCCGCCGAAGCTGGAACGCTGCACACCGCTACCAGAGCTCCACCCTGCTGCTGGAAAAAAATACCAAAAACACCAAGGTCTTCACCAGAGGATTACGATCACCTCGAGACTCAAATTTCAATTCTGAAAAGTGCGTCAAAAAGCTCAGTAAATAATCTACTCATTCATGGGATTTTCTTGATAATACAATAGAGGTTTTATGTAATAATTCGAGCTCAAAGTGGATTCATAAACTAAAAAAATGAAATTGTAATGATCCTACCTCTTTGGGCGTTGCCCGACGCTTTGTCGTCGATCCGCCTTCACTGTAGTCGAGATCTCATTGATCAGAGAGGGAGGAGGAGGGGAGTGAGGAGGATCTCCCCTTGATTGAGCTTCTTCCACCATGATATGTTAAAGGGAGGGAAGGAGGAGAAGGGGGAGAGATGGGTTATAAAAATTGATTAAAACGTTTAATTAATTTACACCCCCAAAATGACCTGCATCAGAAACCTATGGTGTAGTCAAGATCAGGCCTCCCCTAAGGTAAAAACCCCCTCTACAGCACAACAGCGGTCTCAAAATTTTAATCTGAGGCCCTATTCAAAAGTTTATAAACACAAAGCCTGAGGCAGCCAAATTACGAAAATGGCCCTGGGGCCATATTTCACAGACAGCCCATGCCCACGAGAATTACACCCCTACTAGATTAAACGGTATGCTCCGAACTCAAATATCCCCTCAGTTTTCCCATACGAGAAACCATTTAAGAGATAATTGAGTTTAACCATTAAAAAAAGAAATTAATTATTTTATTTATCCATTTAACATTCCAGTATCAGGCGAGGGGTCACAACTTCCCGTACTGACATGTTTTATGTCGTTCCTAGGGTAAAAACCCACTTTAGACCCATCCGTACTCTCATATTTCTTATACAGAACACCATTTTGGATTTATCCCATTTATTTGGTGTTCCCAGTGTGAATAAACTGAAAATTTAATTCTGGCCACACCGGGGCCCAAAACCGCATGCCGTCTGACGACGCTGATCTAGAATAACATCTAGAATATTTCAAATTATTTTATAGAAAAAACCAGGTTCTTAAATCATTCCATACTTCATGATTTTATTCCCCGAAAGAAAAACCAGGGAAAAACTCAGGGTACGAAGCCCGCACTGGGCTCTTCCATACCCAGAAGAACTCTTGCACAGTCCCACATCACTGCATTCCATCCAAAGGATTAGATCTGTTCACGCGATCTCTGACCTTGCCGATGACGTGCATAGGGGCATGCAGACATCTTCTTTGGAATGTCACATGGGAGATTCTATGCACCCAAACAAGCCATTTGGGTTAGTGCAATGAGGTAAGGAACCTCTCCATCCCTTCACACATTCTCAAACATCCTGAATGACCTCCGGGGTAGCTTAACTCAACGACTGAACCCCTACGTCACACGCCACGACTGGAATCACTGTTTGGACCTGGGACAAATCCTGGTGACTCCCTCCTTCAAAATATTCATATGGTGAAACACCTAAGGACATATGGTCAAGCATTATTTAACAGTCGATGTCCCACAAACATGAACCTCTTACATGATCGGAAACAATAGAGTCAACACCATGAACTACAGAGAAAGGTTCCATGCCTTTTACTCTCCAGACACAGGGTCACACTGATGCCCCGCGTCACCCTGTTAACAACATAAGCATGGAGAAGGGAGAAAATCATTTCACACACAGAGTCTAACAATTCTACTGCAAAAATTAGAAGAGTCATAAAGAGTACCTCTTTCCACCTCATTCCCCACAGGATCGTAGATATCTAAAGATCACGGCTATCAGTGGTCCCAAATGTCAGCTCCCAGTGCCTGGCGTGGACCACATGGTGGTGATGGGAAGACCTTTTAAGGTCTTCCTCCACTTCTAGCTCCTCTCGCTCCTCTACAAGTACCACCTCTCTGAGCGCTACTTCGATAACAATGCTACCTTTCCCACGCTAGTGCACCTACTGCCTGCACGATGTTTTATGTATGCCTGGTCAGGCAGTCTTGTGCCAAGTGACCTCATCCATCGTAATAATATCACCGGCGCTCTCCTGTTGGACTGGTGCCTTCCGGTGCCACTATGGTGTACGACCATGCCCCTAAGTCCGGTTGTTATAAATCCACCTATGTTGAAGTTCTGCTTGCTGACACCCGCTAGCTGCGACAAATGTCTCAACTCCATCGTGCCTACTGCCACCATCAACTATAAAGCGTGATAGGAATCTCTCGGTCAACAGCGCCTTCTCTAGCACCACGACATAGGTGGGAATGCCCAAGGGTTCTATGATAGCACAAATCTCTCATTGGAGACCCTGCTAAAACTTCCACGCTCGGATGTTGCCGTCATAGACCAAGTCTGGGTTAAAGTGTGCACAGTCTGTGAAACTAGCCGCATACTCGACCACCGTCATCCCTCCCTGCAGAAACTGCATCACCTCCTGAATCCGAACGGAGCGTAAGAAGGAGGGGAAAAACTCCTCCCAAAACAACAACTGAAAGTCACCCCAAAAAAGCGATGACTCGTCAAGAAACTGAGTCACCAGACTCCACCAACACCCCCTGCTCCGTGGAAAATACTAGCGGCCAAAGCCACCATAAGATTATCAGCATCTGTACAAGCCTAAAGAGGTGAACCACTGCCTCGATCCAAACCTCTGTTTCCTGAGGGTTTGGATCACCAATGATCCTCAATGGGCTCTATCGCTGGAACTCACAGAGTGATCTCAACCTGAGCTCAAGCTCTATCAGCTCTACTAAAGATGTCTGCTACTCAATTGGTGGGGGAGCTACTACTGGACCACCCGGGGAAAGGGACTCGCATGATGGGTCCTAGACTGTGGCATCATAGCTCACAGGGTCTTCATCATGAACCAAAGAGGGTATGCTTGATGGTTGTCTTTGCAGAAATATCCTAAATATTATTAAGGAGTGTCTTGGTTAGATGAGAATATGTTTATAT
This sequence comes from Viscum album, assembly GCA_963277665.1. Classification (NCBI taxonomy): domain Eukaryota; kingdom Viridiplantae; phylum Streptophyta; class Magnoliopsida; order Santalales; family Viscaceae; genus Viscum; species Viscum album. The sequence goes on from OY728157.1 coordinate 2,017,597,170, forward strand.
AACAATAACTACAATGGGGAGCTAACTCAAGAAGGACATTCAAGAGTCAATCCTATGTGAGTAACAAACAAATTTCCCTTCAACAAGTGTATCAGCATGCCGAGTCAACAAGTGGGTTATCAGGGTCCTGGTTAATAGATACATTGGTCGCCGCAGCATCACTGGACTCCCTGGCCTGAGAGCCGCTCCTGAGACACGTTGACACAGTTCCCCTAAATCCAAACCAATTCCTTTTTAGGGATGTCCGAACAACATCCCAAGGAACGAACCACCTCTAATACCACATTTTCACGACCCGACCCTACCAGGGCTTGAGCCGCAACTACCCCATGCCTGCCTCCAAAGGCCAGGGGCTAGAGACTATCGCCGAAGGTTAGACTACTCGGGGAGGCCTTTGCCTATGTACCTGTACACACACATGCAGACCACTCAATGCAACAGTGCGGAGTAAAAAAGAAAATGTAAAGTAACAACTTCTATAAATAAACCACATGGTGTATTGACCTCTAGACAGCACAAACCAAGTACTGAAGGTAAACTGAAAAAGAAAAGGAGAAATAGGTTCCCAATCTGAAAATGTGCCACAACCTGGCAACAGGTAATCAAAATAAAAATAGTTGGAAGGGTCCCCCAATTGGAACCTGACTCCAACCACCATTTGTGGTCCAAGCTTCCAATCTCCTAAGCTCTACTGATGTCACGACCAACCTGTCTGTCGTCTATAAGAGCACACCATGTGTGGGAAAATCCCATGCAGGGGTGAGTATAAAAATACTTAGTAGGATGCCATGAAGGCTCTAGGGAGCAAAAAAGGAGGTACTAAAGAGGTGAGCATTAGATCAAACATGGAAAATTAAAGGAGTACAACTGAGAGTGTAGTAAAGAGTATAGCTCAACCCAACAAGAGGAAGGAAGTAGACTTGTAAAACCACAAGGATCTAGAAATGGTGAGAAGATGAAATTATCGTCGAGTCTTCACTACCTATAGCATGAGAGTAGACTCGTCCAACCCGGAGAAGCTAGACACGGAAAGCAGTTGGCATACCCCACACATATTCACCTCTAATAGATGGAGAGTAACCCAAACCCCTGAAGTGGGTAGTGGAACAAGGTATATAGATATGTGTATGCTCAATCAAGAATCCCAAACAAGCTTGTATGGGGATATCCATCCCATAGCTCAGCCCATGAAGTGAGTAGCAAACAGTCCCACAAGTAATCACCATCGATGCCCAACATCTCGCATGTCTTCCCTGAACTAAAAGTCAAGGGGCTCAAATCACCACACCTTGAGACTGTCTGCTTTGGGAGGCACTAACTCGCCCGCACGGTTTTAGGTCGCGTTACAAGGACGCGTGCCGGTGGGGAAAGAGCCCATCATACATGAGAGTTCTGGGGAGATTGTCAAGCCACATATTGTCACTTCCCCACAGTCGAGAGGTCTCCTCAAAGTCGACTGGTGACCCCCTGCCCAGCCCTGGTGGAGGGTAATCCTTGGAAGTTGACGGGTTCCCACTGGAGGGAGACCCGACAAAAGTAAACAGGTCCCTCACTGCCCAGTCCTGTAAAAGGGCAATCAACTAGAGGGATACCCGACTAATATTGTCGACGAGTCCCAATGCCCAGTCCCGTAGAATGGTACACCACTAGAGGGAGGCTTAGAACCATCATCAGGGACCACTTCCCAGCCCAGCTTGAGGTAAAAACAGCATCGAGGACCACTTCCCAGCCCTGATGAGGTAATCCCAGAACCTCTCTAGCCATCCCTGATAGATGGTACTGCTCGGTGTACACCGTTGTACTGGTCATCCCTGCTGGATGGTACTGCACTGGCCATCCCTACTGGATAGTACAACTGGCCACCCCTACTAGATAGTAACCCACTAGCCATCCCTACTGAATGGTACTGCCCTGGCCATCCCTACTGGATGGTACAACTGGCCACCCCTACTCGATGATGCCCCACTGGCCATCCCTGCTGGATGGTACCTCTTCAGCTAGCCCTGCAGGAAACAACCTCATGGCCTGCCCTACTGGAAACAACCTCCTGGGTAGAGGAACAATGCCCGCGAAATGTGTTGGTCACACTGAATCCACACGAACTCTACATGGGAACACAAATCAACTCTGCCAACCAAACCATCGAGAACAAAACTAGGGGAAAGCCACTCAACCCTATCGGTCAAACAAACGAGAACAAAACCAGGGGAAACTCAACCTGGATGGTCAAAAAAATGAGAACAAAATAGGGGGAAGCTCAACTTGGCTGGTCAAACAAATGAGAACAGTACCAGGTGGAAACTCAACATGGTTGGACAAAACAACCAGAACAGAACCAGGGGGAAACTCAACCCGGCTGGTCAAACAAACTTGAACAAAACTAGGGGGAAACTCAACCTAGCAGGTCAAAAAAATGAGAACAGAGAGACCCTCTACGTCGCGAGAGGTCAAGGGTATGCAACGCAAAACACAACATGAACATGGGGCCCACATGGCGTGTAGCCCCAAGTCAAATCCAACCAAGCATACAAACGTTCTCAAGTAAAAAGAACCAGATGTACCTCTAAGAATTTCCATATAATCTCAGTGTATACCATGTTTTCAGCCCAAAGGCTATCGTGCAAATGACACCCAACGTCAACACGATGGGCATAAATGTAACAACTCCAACTTGACACCTCATAGGCCCAGGCACAGACATCTACATCTCTTCAAACATATACTTCACTCACACGGGAGTGCACACGATCGCACACCAAGGGTTCTCTACAATCACGGTGAAAGGAACCACCACTGGTACACCTTTCATGCTTCTACATTTAAATGAGGTCTTGAATGAGGCTCTTCACTTCCAAAGAGTCCATACCATTGTAATCCTCATGAAAAAACATGAACGATAGACTATTTACCTGCCTTAAACGGTTATCCAATGGAAAAGCCATCCAACACCGCTTTACGCCCAAATGGCGTCCTGTGGTCCTGAGCCTCGGCCTTTAAGACAGTCGTGTGCATCACACCATTGTTATCCCCTCGGAAAAGCAAGTCAAATTGACTGTTCACGTGACTGCAATGGATATCCGGAGAAAAAGATGCATTTCACCGTACCTCACACGATCGGTGCTTCATGGGACCCGCATCTCAGTTTGGAAGCACAAAGAATGGATCGCACCATTGTGATCCTCTCGAAAAATTACACAAGATTGACTATTCATTCTCCCGCAACGGACACCCGGTGATAAAGATGGAAATCACCGCCAATTCCCAAAACTGCTCTCATGGGGCCCGCACCACCATGCTGAATTAAAGCGGGAAGATTGTGCCAAAGAAATTCCCTCGAAAATAACACCTAGAATTTACTGCTCGCATGCCCGAAACAAACATCTGATGAAAAAGTTACAAAACGTTGCTCATAGCTTAAAAGACGACCCGTGGGGCCCATTTCTCAACTCTGGTTTCAACTGCAGAAAACCATCTGGCAAGCTTCATCTTGATGCCAGGGTCACAACTCCACTGATGGTGCTCAAAACGGACAGGAGATGTGTCCGCACCGCCCAAAACAACAACTCCCAGGGAAAACACCAATTCACTTAAAGGCGTGTTGTGCCCCCGAGGCCCCTCATATCGGGAATTGAAAATACCCAAAAACATTTCAAAGGATTTGCCTCGACGTCTGGAGGACACTTCCATAGACAGTACGCAAAACGGACACCCTTAGTCAGAGATACTAGTGTCCGAAATTGGAGGTGGTGAACCCCTTGGACTGGACCGGCCTGGACAGGTAGGTCCGCCCGTTCTGGGCCAGCCCGCGCCGGCCGACCTGGCTCGCAGCACCGGCCCTCGGCTCGGCCGAACGGGCCGGCTATGGACCCACCGTCCTCGCGCAGACCAGCCCTTGTGGTTGGTCATCCCTCGGCGTGATGACCCGCCGACGATGGGTCTTTTTTCCACTGCTAGGGTCACACGCCGCTACCCTGATGCCCCCTTGCACCCTGTCAAGCTCAGCCTCGCTGCCTGGAGCCGCCGCCTTGCCCCTCCTTGAGCCACCACCTCACGCCGACACCCACGACCCCACGGGCTAGTTCCGCTGCCTTGCACTGATGCCCTCAACCCCGCTGCCTGGTGCCACTGCCTGGATCACCGCTAGGGGCCTCCGAAGCCGGACCGCCACACGCCACCACTGGAGCTCCGCCCTGCCGCCGGAAAAAAATTCCAAAAACACCCCAGACTTCACCGGGTGATTGCGATCACCTCAGGACTCAGATTTCAATTCCAAAAATTGGATCGGAAAGCTTAAACATTGAAATATGCATTCATGGGATTCCCTCGATAATTCAACAGATGTTCGATGCAATAATTTGCGAAAAAAATATATGCGGAAATAAAAAAATGAAACCGCAATGATCCTACCTCTTTGGGTGTTGCCCGATTATTTGTCATTGATCTGCCTTCGCCATAGTAGAGATCTCTTTGATCAGAGTGGGAGGAGGAGGGCATGAGGATGATCCCTCCTTGATTGAGCTTCTTTCACCATGAGGTGCCAATGGGAGGGGAGGAGGAGAAGGGGGAGATATGGGTTATAAAGAAAATTAATAAAAACTCTTAATTAATTTCTTCCCCCAAAATGACCTGTATTTGAAACCTATGGTGCGGTCAATATCAAGCCTCCCCTAAGGTAAAAACCACCTCCCGAGCACAACATAGGTCTCATAATTGTAATCTTAGGCCCCGTTCAAAATTTATTAAACTCAAAGCCTGAGGCAGCCAAATTACGAAAACGCCCCTGGGGCCATTTTTCACAGACATCCCACGCCCGCAAAAATTACACCCCCCATAGGTTAAATGACATACTTTGGACTCAATGGTGCCCTCAGGTTTTCCATCAGAGCAACACTTTATGAGATACTTGAGTTTAACCACTAAACAAATAGATTAATTATTCTATTTATCCGTTTAACGTTCAAAAAACGGGCGAGGGGTCCCAACGTCCAGTTCGAAAAAGTTTTATGTCATTACTAGGGTAAACACGCCATTTTAGACCCATCCGTACACTTAGATTTCTGATTTGGAAGACCATTTAAGAGTTATTCCGTTTATATGGATTACCCAGTGTAAATGCACTAAAAATTTGATTTCAGCCACACCGTGGCTCGTAATTGCACACCGTCTGAAGACACTGCTTTAAAATAACATCAAAAATATTCAAACGTCTTTTATTGAAAAAATCGCATTCTTAAAAATACATCTTAGTGTGAAAATGATAGGTATGATAGAAAAAATTAGTGAATAATGGAATTAGAAGTATTTGAGAAGGTATTCTTATAAATTTATCGATGGAATAAGTTTATGAAATTTTAAAATAATTTAAAATTGATCCCAAGATTTATTGTCAACATAAAGATTCTTGACCATGTACGGATGATAGCATATCGCTTGTTGCTTCCACTAGACCTCCCTCATCTTCACAATGTGTTAAATCTATCTCAAAAGAGGAAGTAAATACCTAATATATCATATGTACTAAAATAATAGGATATATTTGTAATGTATGATCATTATTATTATGAAAACCCACATTTAAATATAGGATCATAAAGATAATTTTATATTGAACAAGGCTTATCCTTAGATAATGTTCTCTAGAGGAATTTTAATATCAATGAAGCAACATGGGACCTCGAGGATTTGATAAAATAGAGATATTCTCATTTTTACCAGATTTGTGGAAATTAGAAGGATAAATTCATTTTAATGGGTTTAAAATGAAACACTCCGATCTTTAATGATATATCTCGCTTTAAACAAATATAATTTCTCTGATAGTTTGTGATGCACACAACTAAGAGTTTGAATGAACCATAACATAGTATACCGATTTAAACTAGAAAATCAAATATGAAGAGTTAATAAAAATAAATGAATTATTTAAAATTATGTAATTTTTTTTAATTAATGAAAGTATCCTGATAAATAAATACATAATTTTTAGTGATGTATTATATGCTTCAAATACATCTTTTCCTATAAAATGATTTTTATACATTATTGTTAAAATAAAATAGAATATATATTATCTAATTTTATAAAATATATATTATGAAATAAACTCCATTTTTTAAATCATTATTTAAAAATTATCTTAGGGAGAAATTTTATGTAATTCAATAAATTATTGATTTTTTAGTGAATTGATAAAAATAAAAATATTTCAAATACGGTCACTTATTTTCAACATAAATATTAATTTAATTTTTTTTTCATATTTATTATTTAAGTAACATATAATAAATATTATTTATAATTATCTAACTAATTATATTTTAATTTTCAGTATTCATAATTTTAATGTAAATTAATGTTTATTCTTGAAAACACGTATGTTTAAAAACTCTGTTATTCTGAATTTTTTGTATTTTTATTAATATTTATTTTTACCACTTCTAATGAATGAATCATAAAAAATGGATACCATATTTTTAATCATGAGGTCCATATTTGTTAAATAATTATTTTGGGTCTTTATGAATAGTTTCATGGTAAATATTTGTCTCCTCGGAAAGTATAAAACAATTAAAATGGGGATAAAACCATGATATATGGTGTCAAAACTAACATATATTCTTTTTTTATTTCATTTAATTGAATATTTTAAACTATATACATCCCAAATTTTAATATACATCATTTGGGTTCTATTTTCCTATGATATTGAAATTAATGTTATTTTATGTAATGAAAATTCTAAAATATCACTCTTGAATATAATAACTATGAAATTTTTTAATTAGTTTAAAATAGTATTCATGAATTTATTTACATTTATATAGAATATTAATTATTTTTTTAGTAAGGGATAATTTTTAAAAAAAATTAAGTGATGAAATACTTACCAAAACTTTATACACAATGCTTGCATAATGCTCATGGAAGGGGTATAATAAACATTTTAATGTTTCTAAATACTCTAAATGTTATAATTTTTGGGTGATTTATTATTTCAAATGAATTTTATTGAATAATATAATATTTTAGGGATGTATGAAAAGTATATTTTTGTATTCCATAATAATCATGATTAAATTATTGTCAAAGTAAATGAATAGTGTCAAGAATAACATTAATGACAATTTAGGGAAAATATTATTTTATTAAAATACATGAAAATAAAAAAATGACAAGTATTAGGAGACTGGATATGAAATTAAAACCCTTTTCTTTTTATGATCCAATTTTAACATATATGTAAAATAATAATCTTTTAAAATTTTAAATTTCAATAATCCAGTTGATGTTACAATTGATTAATTAATGGATTGAAAGAAAAGATATATTTAAAAATGACACAAATAATGATCTAAATATTATAAGATGAAGATATTTTGACCATTGACTACCCCCAAATATATATTTTTTAATTATCATTATATTACTTTTCAGGCTAAAGTGGAAAGCCTCACAAAATTCAAATCATAAATATTTTGGTCAGTAAATAATCATAAATACCAAAATAAAAAACTAACAAAATTAATTCAAAATTAAACTTGTGTCGCAGGAACATCACATCAACCAGAATACTCACAAACCGAATGAGTCACTCAAGGACACCTCCATCTATGTATGTAACCACTGAGTCCACTTCATCATCAACGACTTCACCACCATCAGCATATTATCATCGTATTTATCTCTTCACCATTTTACACATTGACATAATATACCCCCACAAACTTCAACTAACTTTACCAAAACTAGTGTCATGAATTGAGATAAATAACAATTAGTATTAGACACCATGAAATCTATAAACACCATCATTACCGACATCATTAGAACCTAATCCCTTCAATAGAAAAACAAATAAGTCATCACTAGAAAAATAATATAGTAAACAGAGCATCAAAAAACAATGATATTGGATATACAAAACTTCTCCATCAAAGATTAGACACACCACAAACATAAAATAAAATGCCATCTCAAGTCATTGTTTTTGGATCACCCTATGACACTCGATCCACACATCTCAAGCCACCGTGAGATCCCCCGCAGTAGACCAAATATGGGGTCTGAATTCAAGGAGTTTTTCTTCTTGAAAGACCATCACAAGGGTCCTTACAAAGAGATATAAAGGTGGCATACCAAAGGATAGCCAATCCACTTACACGAAATCATTCCATTTATTTATTTTTCTACCTCCTACAAATCAATTTTATTCAATATGAAATAATAAAAACTTTTTACAAAATATAATAATATTTTATTATGATTTTTTATCAACCACTATCCACTCTATTTTCTGTCATGTAGGAAGTGAAATTATCCCTCATGTGTATGTGTGGAAAAATGCCTCTAAAGAGTGATGTAATTACTTTTCCATCACCATAATTCATGTATGGTTATTAAAATGGTTTTGAATATTTTATATGAAATTAATTATATGATTATTATTCCATAATTATAATATAATAACTAATTTATTACATTTTTATTCATTGGAAAATGATAATGTTATGCATATGTATGTCTGGACTAAATCTTCCAATAGTTGATGTTGTTAGATATTAATTTTTCATTTACATGGATGGTATTAAGGATAAATTTAATAAATATATATGATATATTTATTACAATAGTTATTCTAGAGAGGTTATTTATTATATAAAATTATCTCATTCTATCCATCAAAAATTAAAAATAGTTTTCATGCATATGAACAACCTATTGTCTCTTTGGACGGTGTAGTTCATTATTCTCTATCAATTATTTATGAATGAATATATATATATATATATATATATATATATAAACACACACACACACACACATATATATATATGTACACAATATTTATAATATATATTATAAATAAAATATAGTGGTTCAGGAACCATGATCATTGTATATAGACCAGAATAACTGATCCAAATTTCAAATGAAAAAATCAATAGTTAACACCTGAAAATGACGATTTTAATTAGTAGTTATTAATAAATGGGTCTTAAAATGATCTAAGTGGATAATATATTATATTATTATATTATAAAAAAATATTCAATAGAAAATTAAAAAATTTATTTTTATTATATAGGCTAATATAGTGATTTCAATGAAAATCAACTTTGAGATATGGATTTTTTGTTTCAATATAATTTTAATCATGTTTATTTATGCTTGAATTTACATTTAATGAAATTTTATGATCCTTTACTTGTAACTCCAATTTATTTTATCATATCTAGGTTATTTATTAGAATACATGTTTTCCTATCATTTTATTCACATTAAGTTCTCAAGAGACTGAATAAATGTTTTTTAAGAAAGGAAACTTTATTTCGCTCTTAATTCAAAAATAAATTTCCTTCTATGTGCATGATTTCTATAAAAAACTTCAAATATGTTTTTAAATTCATCAATGATTTTTGAAATTAATTACGACATAAATGTTTTTTATAAAATGATAAAAAATTAATCGTCTTATCATTTTATGAGTGATATACTTTTGTCTTTTTCCAAAAAAAATGTGAGAGGAATAATTGTTTTAATGTATATAAAATGAAAAAATATCCTACCATTAGTACCACTAAAATATTTAAATATTAAATTATAATTTTACATGTTTTATTTCAATGAAAATATTTCCAATAATATTCGTGAGTTTCTAAAATTTGAATATTGTGATTTCAAAATGAAACAGTTATTATCCTCATGAAATATTCTTGCGATATTTTTATATAAATTTTCATCTATGATAACATACTCTGATATTAACTATTATTTTCTAGAGATATGAACCAATCCTGCAATATTTATTGTTTATATTTATGGTTTATGTCTTTGATGCTAAAATATCATTGAAACCCATTTTATTTTTCTCAGGCTATGTTATATTGAATGTTTTTATGATCTTTTCATGTAAATATGAATGAATATTTCATTATGTGAATGGAGGGAGTTGAATTATATAGTAATACACTAAATTGGGAAAATATTAATGTTCTATGAGATCAAAGGGTACACAATATTTAATTCCAAGCCCAAAATAGGTTGTGTGGGACGTTATCCAAAAGCTGGTAGAATGTGCTTGAAAGGTAATACCATGCCTAATGCAGGTACATGTAATGTAATCCCATGAAAAATATGTTATACAAGTATTGGAGGGTACCTGTGACATGATATTTATATGATTTATATAATTACACCTTTTAGAAAACACTTTTATGAACTGATATTACCCCGATGTAATTTTCTCATGGTGTCTACTCATTGATCACTTTATGAATCATTTCCTTTGAACATGAATACATTATGCCCTGACTCAATATTATGATCTATGATATGTTTGGTATTATTTTTAAAAGTCCATGTCATGTTATCATTCTTTTAACTGATATTATTCTTAAATTATTGTTGATATGTACCTTGTTCATACTTAATGAGAATAGGATACATCACATTATTAAGTTTTCCTTTCAATATTAAAGGATGAAAGGTTTCTATTATGAATTTTATAAGAAGGGTTCTAGTTATGATGAACTATCTGGATGTAATATAGTTCATTGATGCCCTTATTTTTTTACTTATCCGATATCCCAAACATACTAAACCATTATTGTTCTATAATGGATCATATTGTTATATAATAAATATTAATCTATTAAGATGTAATATTTATATATGAAATGTATGGGTCAATATAGTGTATGTTCCATGGAGTATCCCTTTATAGAAAACAATTTTATATCTAAAGGATAACACATTTATGTTAAAATAGGTAGATAATTTGGTCATGTATTTGGTTGTGACTAGATGAAAGTATTATATCTAATAAGGGAAAAAGATAGATAGAGGTTAATAAAGAAAAAACAATTAACCTAATTCACCATAAATTTTAGTTTGTGAATGGGATGATATGCTTGAAATAAGTGGTGTCTTTCTCGGAGGGATTAGCTATATTGATGATCAAATCTATGTCTAAAGAATGATAAATAATTTTTTCAATCATTTAGTTGAACCTTAGATCTCAATTAGATAAAATAATTTGTATTTTTATATATATCAACTAACTTCTTTAATATATATCCATTAATATTAGTTGAGTTATAATTCATCATAAATATTTTTGAAGTGAGTTGTACTTATGATATGGTCTACTAAAATCTAAATATAACTATTTCACAAGGATGTGATTAGAAGAACTATGAAAATACATAGTGATGTTCTCCTATTCTTATATAGTTATGAGTAATGGTGGAATTACCCATTAAAATTTATCATTTATAAAATTACTTGTATGAATACAGATCACTTTAATGTAAAAAACAAAATATCCTTCTTCATATTCTCCAACCAGTATCGTTTTTGATGATCTCAATATATCATTGTCTTATTAGGGTTGATAAAGAATGTTGAGTTATTAGGATCTGTTAACATATCCCTTTTTATAATAGGATATGACAATATTTATTTTTGTGTCCCAAATATCACAACCCCTTCTTCATCAGTGTAAAACATTGAGCCTTTAACTTTTCCTATAGCATCAACCTTACATTAAATCTCTAAATAATCACATTTATGTTCCTTAAAATTCTATATAATAGGTGATTGATACACTATTTGAGTAAGTTAGGATGTTATTCCTCTCTTTATTATTACAATTTTTATCAATTACATGTCTAAAAAAATTGGGTCCTTCTCAATTCTCAACATCTATAGGGTTTTAGGATATTTTTTACATATATTACTATCCACATTATTCTCATTCATTGGATGGTAATGGATGGACCAATCACAATCCTTGATAATAAATAATCATCATTATTAGTGAATTATGATCTCCTTCTATGTAAATATATACATAAAGATATCATAACCAATATACATTTGAAACTTTTTCCCTAGTGATAATTCCTATAAATATCAACATTGGACATTACTACAGTTAACCCTAGATCATTATTTGTGTCGTTTTTCTCAAAAATAATAAATTATCTTGAGTGATAGGCTATCACATTAACATTTTACATGAGTACACAATAGAATACTTAGTTTGATGCATCAATTTTGATAATAAATACTACACCCACTTATGAGTAGTGTAGGTATAGGTTTAGTTATTCACTTCTTTATGAACTCCTAGATGCACTGCTCATTTTTTCCAGTCCATAAAAAAATTAACGCAATCTGAGTTAATTTATTTAATGGGTTATAAAATCCTGATAATATCTTAAACAATTTTCGATAATACCAAATTAATCTAGAAAACTATTGATCTAAATTATTGAAATTTTCCATCGCTATTTTGCAATCAACTTTCTCTTTGAAGGATCCACATATATACCCTTTCTTAGGATAAAGTTCCCTACAAATGTTTCTTTATCCATCAAAAACTGACATTTACATTACTTATTATATTAAATATCCTTTATAATTTTTTTTCACAATACTCAAATTCTCTAGTTACTCATTTATATTGAAGTATATGAGAATTTGATAAATAAAAATCCATAAAAATTAGTCGATTAATTCCTCAATGACTCTATTAAAAATCTCCATGAAAACTTTGTGAGCATATATGAATCCAAATTGCATCACTAACTAATCATTGTTTCCAAACCATATATGGAAGGTAGTCTTGGGAATACACTACTTCTTCATGATATCCTGGATGAAGGTTTACCATAATTAAGTATTGGTCCACATATAGTCGACAAAACAATTTATTAATTAATGGAAGGTGATTCTTGTTCTGGATCATGATCATGTTATGTTTTTTATAATCAAATAAGGGACACATTTACCCATCCTCCTTATTAACAAATACATCTAGAACCCCCCATGGTAATGAGCTTGGGTATATGAATCCATTTAGTGGATTCCATTGAATTTTCTTCTTCTTTTTTTTCATTAATGGGTACATTCTATAATGACTCTATTATATGAGTAAAGATCTAGGTATCAAATGAATTTAGAAATCAACTACTCTCTTAGGATAAAGACTTTGATAATCATTGGGGGGGACTTCCAAATATTCCATAACAGTCGGGAAGTATTCAATGATGAACTTATGAATTATATAATTCATTTGATCTTAATATAATTTCTCCTAAAAAATTTATATATGTGTTTGAGTAGAATTTTCCAATGAAGATTCATATTCATCTTTACACTTGTATAAAATCATAGGATTATTTTTGATATAGAAGAAAATTTACCTCTCTCTGATTTTGATTCAATATGTAAATAAATACAACCATTAAGATACTAGTTTTACATTACATTCTATTATATGTAATATAATAATGTTTTTGGAATATTCATCCCGACAATGTTAATTTAGAAAGTGTAATATAATATGGATGCAATAATTTCACCCCTATGTATTTTTCAATGAAAGCTATATCTCTATTTCTAAAGGTGGAGTCATAATATTTCTACTAAAAATTATGGATATAAAAGCTTTGATTGAACCAAAATCAAATAATAAATTTCTAATAACTCTAATTTTTATGTTTAGACTATTTAATTTTTTTATATCATTTTATGTTTTTTCTATAAGAGTTGTCTTGATATTATAGGTTTCATAGGGATAATAATTTTGTAAAAAAATGCATATTAATATATTAAAATAAATACCCACTCACACTTTTGTAATTTTTTTTATCGTAGTGTTATAATGGAGACATGAGACTTTAAATAGACTTAGAGAACATGGTTTACCTTACAGAAGACATAAGTTATTCACACATCGGATTATTGGAGAATTCATAGTCAACAATGTATTAAATAAATAAATAAATAAATTTATTACATTTAATTAATTATATAAATGTTATGACCAAATTAATTTCCTTTTCAATCCCTGTTATAAAATCCATATGGTTATCTACATAATGATTTCTGGTTTCCAATATAGGGAGAATCCACCAATGTAGTATAGAGAATTCGATATCAATAATTGTGAGATTTGTTGATTGAGAATGGAGATCTTCAATCTAGAAAATACAATGAGGAAAAAATACACTTCATCAGTGATCAATCCAATCATAAGGTACAAATTTCTTATTTTTATATTTCTAACCATTTATTCATATATTCAAACATATATGTTATATCTATTTTTATCCCCAAGATTATATTCATTATTCACATGGAACTAAAAATTTAATTATTTATATTTCCCTTAGATTGATATGTTTTATTATAATTATGTTTGTTTTTATTTTCTATGATTTGGAATATTTTTTTAATTATAAATGAAAAATTATGAATTTAGTTAGTTTATTGATCTTTTAATCCCCTCTTATTGATCATCATTTTCAGCCTACGGAAGGCCGACGATTCGACCATGAATCTAGTTTAAATTATTATTATACACAATATGTCACGACCCGTCCTCAGGGCCTGTGCCGTGACTACCCTAGCCCGCCTTCCATAGGCCAGGGGCTGGCGAATAGCATTAAAGGCGTAAATCCTGATAAAAAGGGAAGGCATTTCCTTTATAAAGAAAACAAACACCACAGAGTATGAAAGCTGAGTAAACACTAAGTAAACTGAGTACAAAAGTATGTTTTGGAATATAAATGGCGAGAATACAAACCCAAATAAAAGTAAAGTACAAATGAAAAGGAAGTACATCAATAGTAAAGTAAAGTAGCAAGTCCGAGCCATCCTCTGGAAATCCCACCTGAAGGGTGGGTACAGATAGCCACCTCTCCTCCTCGACTCCAGCTGTCCTCTCCGAGTAAGTCTCATCCAGTGATCCACCTCTAGTTACCGACCATATCTATGAGCTCCCACCTCGATCAGCGCTATCTGTCATCTGCATCCAACACAATGTAGTGCGGGCATAGCCCGTGCAGAGGTGAGTATACGCAACTCAGTAGGGACCTCAAGACCCCCGATGGTCTCCTAGAATTCACGAAGGATAAACCACAATGGAAAGATACAATCACGAAGTAACAACCAACTCCACTTAGGTATATTCCCATAAATATACCTAAGTCATCATTTCCAGCTCGACTCCAGCACACGAGCCCAAGTACAACCTAGTCCACACAGGAAAGCACAAAAATCATATCAATGATATTGATTATAAGTTAAGAATCAGAACACACATGTATACTTCTTTGTAAGATGAAAGAGATGATCAGATGTAGCCACTGATTCATCTAAGATGTCAGACCCACATTGGATACAAGACCATATAAGCAGTCAGACCCACAAAGGATACAAGACCAGCTACTATGTCAGACACAAATAGGATACAATTACAGTGTCTAATACTGTAGTACCCATATAGGATATAAGAATAGTAGTCTGGTACTGCCGGACCCACATAGGATACAAGAACAGTAGTCATCACTGTCGATGACATGAAGGATTCTAGTATGGTTGTTGTTGCTGCCGAACCCACGGAGGATCCCAGTCCTGTCGTCATTGTCGTCGTAGTCGCAGCCAGCTCTAGGTTTCCCGCACACAGCAAGCTTGACTCCAGGAGGGTCCTCTCCACGACCCAAGGGTTTCGATGCATCAACTGACACAAAGTCCATAGTTGATGTATCCCAATGTTCTGTCTTGTCAAAAGGAACTCAACGCGACAGAAGGTGCGTCAATCAGACGTCTGGTCTGAGAGTTATTGACTTTTTCGTCCCAGGGGCCCGGTTGGCCTTTAAGTCAAAACCAACCCAACCATACTCCAACTATGTCCAAACCTCGAGCAGAGTAATCCAGAAGAACCATCTCACTACAAGGATACTAACAAATTTGAAGGCATGTCAATCGGAAGTCTGGAGCTCAAGTAATAAGAGTTTTCGCTCCGAGGGCCCGGCTGGTTTCATGTTCGAACCAACCCTGCCATACACAAAGTTCTCCAAAACGTTGAGTGTAAAATACGGAATCTACAGTCTCGATCCAAAGATTGATACAAAACTGACGGTGCATTGATCGGAGGTCTGTAGCCCATGTTATGGGCGTTTGAACTGATCTGTCAGGAAATAGGGGGTTTGGGCCCGGTCTGACCCAGGTCCGGGTCCGGCCCAGTTGGGCACGGCCCGACCCAGCTAGAGTGGCGCGGCTTGGCCCGACACGAGTGATTCGTCCCGGTGCAGCCAGCCCAACCCTGTGTGGGCGCCCGCGTGCTGAGTCGACGCGGAAGTGGGTGCGGGGGGTCGCAGAACAGCCCCACTGTTTTCCCAAAACGGCGGACCCCTGTGGGGTCCGCCCTAACTGGTTGCCTGGGGATACAAACCCTTTGCCTTCCAGAACTCGGCCGGCCATTCTGTCTGGTGGGTGAGCCACTACGGGACCCCCAAGGGTCCCGCCTTACGAACCGCTGGCGGCCGACGGATCCGGCCAACGGGGAATAGAAACCCTTGGCCTTCTTGAACTCGGTTGGCCGTTTTGGCCGGCCGGTGAGCCACTGCGGGACCCCCAAGGATCCGGCCTTCCAAAGCGCTGGCGGCCAGTGTATCCAGTCGCCCTCCTCTACACCACCGCGGCCTTAGGCTACCACCCCAGTCCGATCGGCACGATGTGATGGCGCCGCGCCCCTCTGTCGTGGACCGCCCCGGCCGCGACCCACCTTGGTGTTCCAGTGCTACATGACAGCGCCAAGCCCCTCCGCCGCGGCCAGATTCTGATCGTGGCCTCTTTCGGCCTCAACATAACCACACTATGGCGCCGCGCTCTTTCGTCGTGGTTTTCCTCGTTCCCATGCGGTGTGACGACACCGCGTCGCCTCCGTTCCAAACCACAACGAAATACAACAACAATGGGGAGAAGGGTCGGTCATGTTTGTGAAGTCTGACCTCCTCCTGTTATACCAATAGAAAACGGCCAAGAACGAGTAATCACAACGACAAATAATGCACAAATTTAAATAATTAAATTTATACTTAACCCCTACCATGAAATTGTTTTCAAATGACAATTGTCATGGAAAAATGCGTCATGAGGTGAAGCTCTGTATATGTTGACAGAGAACGTCCAAGGATGAAAGGGTGTCTCCCTTCCTTTGACACGAGAAGAAGATCAAAAGAGGGTGCATCATCATTCTTCAGAAAAGGCGTCACTCACCGGCTATGGAGAGGAGAAGAGACGACACGTCGATCTCTCCATGCGGTGACGAAGTTCTTTGTCGAGTGCTTGACGTTCTTCAAAGAAGATCATGGAATTTTCCAAGACTTATAGAATTCTCTCCAAAGATCCTCACACAACTAAACAACCCCCAAATAAAATAAGGTATTCCTTATTTTAGTAACAGATGCCATGAGTTTTCAAATCATCAAAAATATTAAAACTCAAAATTAAATTAATTGAATATCTTTAATCAATCAATTTAATGCGAGAGTTGACATGCAATTAAAGATGTAGAGTGGGTGAGTTACAAATGTAAGGGGGGTTTGCCAACATTAAGAGTGGTTAGAGTAATTTGAAATGTGGGGCTCGTGTGGGGACCACCTCACTAATATCCTATTAAGAGGATTTAGGATTTAGTGGGTCCCACCGCAACTTCCACACGTAGGTTATAATTACATAGAGTAGAAATAATATTGTAACAAGTATTTTATTTCACTCTTCAATTAAAATACTTCATTTTTAATAACACCTCCTGATAAAATGAAACTCTAGTGAATGTCTTCTTAAGAAATTATTGGCGCTGCGGTTTCATCAATTCCCTTAGATTTTTATTCTGAGCACAGGTTTAAAATTTAGAAAAACCAGCTCATTCGTTCAGTGAACGTACCCGAGCTAAACATTGGAAATTGATTTCGGGCACACCGGGCCACGAAATCAGGTGCCGTCAGAAAATGCATACTCTTAAAATCCCAAAGAATTTAAGAAAAAATTTCCTTGAAATTTACGGGTCTTTACATTACTCCCACCTCAGGGCATTACATCCCAGTAAAGATAAATCACAAACTATGAGAACAAATGGGGATACTGAGCACGCATCTGAGCCTCCTGCTCCCAAGTTCTCTCTTGTAGGTTCCCGTGCTGCCACCTAATGCGCACTAGAGGAATCGACCATCCCCATAGGACCCACTCCTGTGGATCCTCTATCTCCACCATGACCTCTACAAAATTCTCCCTGTCATTGATGTCTAGCTCCCCATGGTCGATGATATGTATCGGGTCGTGCACGTATCTCCTCAGCTGAGATAAGTGGAAGATGTCTTGCACCCAGTGCAACTAAGGTGGTAGTGCTAGGCGATAAGACACCTCTCCTATCCTGCTGAGAACCTGGAATGGTCAGATGAAGTGTGGATATATCTTTCCCCCCCATCCAAATATCTGTAATCCATGTTGAGGTGAGACCTGTAAGAAAATGTGGGTGTCATCCTCGAACTCTAGTGGACTCTGCCTCCTTTCAGAAAAAGACTTCTGTCGGCTCTGAGCTATCCTCATCCGCTCCTGGATGACAAGACACTTCTCTGTCGTGACATGGACCATCTCTCGTCTAACAAGGGCTGACTCCCTAGGGTCTGTCCAGCACAAAGGTGATCTGCAAGGTCGGTTGTACAATGCCTCGTATGGTTCCATCCCAATGGTGGAGTGGTAGCTGTTGTTGTACACAAACTCCATCAAAGGTAGGTGATCCTCCCAACTACGACCAAAGTCAAGGACACATGCATGGAGCATATCCTCGTTAGTCTGAATGGTCATCTCTATCTGACCATCCATCTGTGGGTGAAAGGCGGTACTCAGACGTAGCTGCATCCCGAATGCCTCCTGCAACCCCTTCCAAAGCCGGGTAGTAAAGCGAGAATCTCGATTGGAGATGATAGATGATGGTACACCATGAAGCCGTACAATCTCCTGAACGTAGATGCATCCCAAGATCTCTACTGAGTCATGCTCTCTTATGGGTAAGAAGTGGGCCGACTTGGTGAGTCGGTCGACGATCACCCAAATGGAGTCACGTCCTCTGGATGTTCGTGGAAGTCCAGTCACGAAATCCATTGATACCCCATCTGACTTACACTCCGGGACATCCAAGGGCTCTACCAATCCTACTGGTACCTGGTGCTCCGCATTCACCTGCTGGCAGGTGAGACATCGAGAAATGAACTCTGCCATAACCTTCTTCATACCCGGCCACCAGTGCGGTCGTCTGATATCCTGGTGCATCTTCGCCACTACTGGATGTACCGATAATGGGGAAGTGTGAAACTCCCTCAACACCTCCTCTTCTATTGAAACTGGTACCATGTTAAATCCTCTAAAAAGAACATCATGCTCTCCTAATAAATAGATTCCATCAGGTGCCTATTCTATGGAAATTTGTGAACACCGCATCTCACAGTCAACGTCCCCACATTATGCCTCTTTGACCTGCTGAAGATGTGGAGGTGTGACTGTGAGATACTGAAGAAAGGTTTCCCTATCTCTATCAACAAATGATATCTTCAAAATGGATAACATCTCTCTCGCCCCTCCAAGAAACTGAATACCTGTCCTCCTGATGAGAGCATCGGCTACAATGTTCCCCCTTACAGGAGTATAGACTATCTCAAAGTCATAGTCCTGGAGGAACTCGAGCCATTGCCACTATCTCAGGTTCAGGTCCTTCTGTGAGAAGATGTACCTGAGACTTCGGTGATCAGAATAGACTATAAAGCTCTCTCTCATTAGATAGTGCCTCCACATATTCATAGCGAAGACCACTACTGCTAACTCCAGGTGATGGGTAGTGTAGTTCTTCTCATGCTGCATCAACTATCATGATCCATAGGCGATCACTTCCCGCTCCTTCATCCGGAAACACCCAAGTCTGGTCCTTGATACATCACAGTAGACTGTGTACCCTACTCCCTCCTCTTGTATCCTCAAGATGGGTTCACTCTTCAATCTCTGTCTCAGCTCCTAGAAGCTCTACTGACATATATCTGACCACACGAAGGGTTTCCATTCTTCATCAATGCTGAAAGTGGTGCGGAAACTCTCGAGATGTCTGGGAAAAATCTCTAGTAGTACCCATCCAATCCTAGGAAACTCCGCACCTCCGTCATGCTCCTGGGTGGCTCCCAAGATAGCACTTCCTCGATCTTCACAGAATCCACTGCAACTCCCACCTCAGAGATGACGTTCTCTAAGAAGTGGACCCCAGGTATCCAGAACTGGCACTTTGAGAGCTTACTGTAAAGCTCGTGCTCTCGTAGTGCGTCCAGTACAACCCACAAGTGGTAGGCGTGCTTCTCATCAGTGGTCGAGTATATCAATATGTCATCGACGAAGACCACGACAAATTTATCGAGATAAGGATGGAAGATCATGTTCACGAGACTCATGAACACTACTGGTGAATTTGTTACGCCGAAAGGCATAACCAAGAAATCATAGTGGCCATACTGACATCTGAAAGCCATCTTCTGCACATCCCCATCTAGAACTCTAACCTGATGATAACATGACCTGAGGTCTATCTTCGAGAACCATCGTGCTCCCTTGATCTGATCGATGAGGTTGTCGATCCTCGGAAGTGGATACTTGTTCTTCATAGTCACCTAGTTCAGGCAATGGTAATCGACACACAGTCTCAAGCTCCCATCCGCCTTCTTGGCGAACAAAATTGGGGAAGCCCAGGGTGAAACACTAGGTCGAACGAATACCTTAACCTGCATTTCCTCCAGCTATACCCATAGCTCTCGAAGCTCAGAGGGAGCCATCCAATGTGCTGGAGTATATATAAGGTCTCTCTTGGGGTACAGGTCAATATGAAAGTCTACTTCTCTGCATGGAGGTAGTCTTGGAATGTTGTTAGGAAAAATGTCCGCATACTGATCCACCACAACAGGGAAACTCGGACTCCGTGCATCAACTTCTCAAAGGATGAGGCTAGCCAACTGATGAGTGATCGGCTGTCCTCTCCTCTGCATGATTCCATCCTATGCTCCAAAGGCTCCCTTCTTGCCGGTGAAGGTGAACCTACTCCCATCAGTGTGAACACACCACACCTTTCACCTAATATAGTTGATATGAGCATGGACTGTAGATAACCAATCCATGCCCAAGATGACGTCGTAAGGCCTCGACACCGCTACAAGAAGATCCCAGTTGAAGCACTCGACTCCTGTAGTAAGCTCACACTTCCACCACCAGTGAGAAATCATCGAGTCTACTCTCATAGTAGTATTTAGCCATATGGATTGAGGCAACGGCTCCGTCAGAATCTCCGAGCTCCGAATAAGGGCTGCGGTAATGAAATAATGACTCGCTCATGTGTCTATAATAAATACAGCAAGGGTGGAGTAGAAATAGATAGTTCCTCAAATCATCTCTGGTGTGATGTGGTCAAAGGCCTCCACCGCCTAAAGCTAATCCATTCTCTGCCCTCCAGCTCCATGTGGTTGGGGCGGACCTCTTGGTGGTGGTGGTGGTAGAGCCTCAAAGTGTCACCCACCACCTGATGCTCGGCCAGCTCCTCTACCTCATCAGCCTTCTCCTTGTGGACCAGCATGGTCGAACCTCTGCCTTTGCATGGGAGGTCCCTCCACAGTCTGCTGCTCTTCTGCATGTCGAATCAGGAAGTCACGAGCCTTGTGGCCCTACCCACCGCATGCATAACACTTTCTGCTCCTCGGAAGGTTGGCTCTGCGCCGTGTGCCCCGCACCTCTGAGCCAGTATCCTGAGGTCGTCTTCCCGATGGTCTGGTCCGCTTGGACCCCTGTGACATCCGTCGACTGCAAGCTCTAGAAGCCACTGCTACGTGCCGCCATGGGGTAGGTCTCACTGCTGGTGTAGGCTCAGCAAGAAATATCTCTACATGAAGGGATCTCTCCAGTACTCCTACCCACGTCAGAATGCTGATGGAGATCATCAAAGCCCTAATCTCATGCCTCAGAGCCTACTCGAAGGTCTGGGCCTAGAAGAATGGGTCATGTACCATGTCTGTGGAGTAGCGTGAGAGATCGGTAAATCTCACCGAGTACTGGGCTACTGTCAAGCTGCCCTGCCGCAACTGTAGTAGCTCCAGAATGCACACTGCATGGAGGGGGGATAGAATGAACTCCGAGCATAAGAGGCACCCAATGTCTGTAAAAAGTAAATATGCCTCATAGTGCACCTGTAGCATCAGGCTCCACCATCTACATGCTGTCGCGTGCAGGAGACTCACTGAAAGGATCACCATGAGGTCAGCTAGTGTCCCCACTAACCAGAAAACTTATACAACAGCCACCAGCCAATCCTCGGCTGCTTGAGGGTCCATCTACCCGCAGAACCTGGGTGGTCTCGGAAGCTAAAACTCATGCAGTGCACTAAGGCGATGTGCACTCTCAGCGGCTGGGGATGGTGGCATCGGTGTCTCAGAGGGTGGAGGTACCACCGGTGCCTCGGTTGTAATAGGGCCCTGCACCGAGGATTCGTCGCTCGGTGGGCTGTCGTCTCGCACAAAGCTCGGAACCCTAGCTGCTTGCCGTCGTGGGGCCATCCTAAAGAAAAACAAGTGTGCCACGGTCAATACAGTATACCTGGTGATCTGACACAAGTAATCACAATGAAAAATTATGAAACACACATGCAATCAATGTTTTCGTGCATTGAGTAGGAAATCAAAAGTCAAGGTCCTACTTATGGATACATCAGTCGCCACACCAACACTGGACCCCCTGGACTAATAACCACAATCAATACCCTTAACACTATTTCTTCACATGGATGAACGATCAGAGTCCTGAGTTTTGTGGTAGAACCGAACTCCTCTGATACCAATTTGTCACGAACCGTCCTCGGGGCTTGTGCCGTGACTACCACAAGCCCACCTTCCATAGGCCAGGGGCTGGCGACTAGCACCAAAGGCATAAATCCCAATATAAAGGGAAGGCATTGCCTTTATAAAGAAAACAAACACCACAGAGTATGCAAACTGAGTAAAAACTATATAAAATGAGTAAAAATGTAAGTGCTGGAATGTAAATGGGCCAGAATACAAACCCAAATGAAAGTAAAGTACAACTGAAAAGGAAGTAAAGAAACAGTAAAGTAAAGTAGCGAGTCCGAGCCATCCTTTGGAAATCCCACCTGAAGGGTGGGTACATATAGTCTCCTATACTCCTCGACTCCAACCGTACGCTTTTAATAAGTCCCATACAGTGATCCACCTCCAGGTACCGTCTAGATCCACGAGCTCCCACCTCAATCATCGCTGTCCGTCGTCTGTATCCAACACAACGTAGTGCGAGCATAGCCAGTGCAGGGGTGAGTATATGCTACTCAGTAGGGACCCCGAGACCACCAAAGGACTCCCAGAATTCACAAAGGATAAAACACATCGGAAATATGAAATCACGAAGTAACAACAAACTCTACTTAGGTATATGACCATACATATACCTAAGTCATCATTTCCAGCTCGACACCAGCACATGATCCCAAGTACAACCCAGTCTACACAAGAAAGCACAAAAATCATATCAATGATATTGATTGTAAGTTAAGACTCAGATATCACATGTTTACTTCTTCATAAGAAGATAGAAATGATAAGATGTAGCCATTGATTCATCTAAGCTGTCAGACCCACAAAGGATACAAGACCAGCAAAGTTGTCGGACCCACAAAGGATACAAGACTAGCTACTCTTCCAGACCCACATAGGATACAAGTACAGAGTTTAATACTACTGGACCCACATAGGATACAAGAACAGTAGTCAAGTGCTGCCAAAACCAAAAAGGATACAAGAACTGTAGTCACCTTCGTCGAACCCATGGAGGATTTCAGTATAGTTGTCGTCGCTGCCATACTCATGGAGGATCTCAGTGCAGTCGTCATCGTTGTCGCAGTCGCAACCAGCTCTAGGGATCCAGCACACAGCAAGATCGATTCCGTGAGGGCCCGCTCTATGATCCAAGGGGGTCGATACATCATGTGACAAAAGTCCGGATTTGATGTATCCCAACGTTCCGTCTCGTCAAAAGGAACTCAACACGATAGACAGCGCGCCAATCAGACGCCCGGTCAGAGAGTTATTGACTTTTTCGTCCTAGGGGCCCAGTAGGTTTTTAAGTAAAAACCAACCCGACCATACTCTATGTGCATCCATACCTTCAGTGTATTAATCCAAAAGAACCACCTCACTAAGAGGAAACCAAAAAGTTGACGACACGTCAATCGGAAATCTGGAGCTCAAGTTACAAGAGTTTCTTCTCCGAGGGCCCAGCTAGTTTCTTGTTCGAACCAACCCGGCCATACCCAAAGGTCAAAAAACCATTGACTGTAAAATACCAAATCGACAAACCCGATCCAAGGATCTCCACTCAATTTACGGTGCATCGATCGGAGGTCTGTAGCCCATGTTATGGGCGTTTGAACGGGTCTGTCCAGAAATAGGGGGTTTGGGCCCGATCCGACCCGGCCCAATACCCCCTGGGTCGTCCTGAACCTGGTCGACCTAACCCGTGTCCGAGTCTGGCCTAGTTGGGCGCGGCCTGGCCTGACCCGGCATGGGGGTCCGACCTAGTGTGGGCGTCCCGGCCCGGCGCGTCCGATCCGGGCCTAGGCGGGTTCCCGCACGCTGAGCGGACATGGAGGGGGGGGGGGGATCCCCCTTGTTTTCCCGAAACAGCGGACCCCTATGGGGTCCTCCCTAGCTGGCCTCCTGGTGTTACAAACCCCCGAGCTTCCTGATTTCGGCCTGCCGTTTTTGCTCGACGGTGAGCCGATGCGGGACCCCCCTGGGTCCTACCTTCCGAAGCACCGGCGGCTGGCAGATCTGGCCACCCTCCTATGCACCGTCGCGGCCTTAGGCCGCGGCCCCTGTCCGACTGGCGCGGCGCGGCGGTGCCGTGCTCTTTCTCCATGGTTTTCCTCGTTCCCGCGTGGTGCGACGGCACCACATCGCCTTCATTTCCAACCACAATAAAATACAAAAACAATGGGGAAGAGGGTCGTCCGTGTTTGTGCAGTCCGACCTCCTCCCGTTATACCGATAGCAAGCGGCCAAGAATGATTAATCACAACGACAAATAAGGAGAAAATTTAAATGATTAAATTTTAACATAACCCATACCTTGAAAATGTTGTATAACTACAATCGTCGTGGAAAAAGATGTCGCGAGGTGAAGCTCGGTATATGTTGACAGAGAATGTCTATGGAGGAAATGTCATCTCCCTTCCTTTGACGTGGGAAGATGATCAAAATAAGGTGCGTCATCATTCTTCAGAAAAGACCTCACACAAAGGCTGTAGAGAGAAGAAGAGACGGCATGTCGATCACTCCTTGCAAAGATGACGTTCTTCGTCGAGTTCAGGACGTTATTCAACGAAGATGATGGAATTCTCCAAGACTTAGAGAATTCCCTCCAAAGATCCTCACACAACTAAACAACCCCCAAATAAAATAAGGGCTTCCTTATTTAATTAACACATGCCATGCGTTTTGAAATCTTCAAAAAAACTCAAATTCAAAATTAAATTAATTGAATAGCTTTAATCAATCAATTTAATGCGAGAGTTGACATGCAATTAAAGAGGGAGAGTGGGTGAGTTACAAATTAATAGGGGGTTTCCCAACTTTAAGATAAGTTAGAGGAAATTGAAAATATGGGGATCATGTGGGGCCCACCTCACAAATATCCTATCAAGAGGAGTTAGGATTTTGTGGGTACCACCTCAACTTCCACACGTAGGTTATAATTACATAGAGTAGAAATTAAATTGTAACACATATTTTATTTCATTATTCAATTAAACCACTTCAATTTTAATAACACCTCCCCAGAAAACTCAACTGCAGTGAAAGTCTTCTTAAGAAAATATCGGTGCTGTGGTTTCATCGATTCCCTTGGATTTTGATTTTGAGCACCAGTTCAAATATTAGAAAAACTCGCTTATTCGTTCACTGAACCTACCCGAGATAAACTTCGAAAATTGATTCCGGGCACACCGGGCCTCTGAATGAGGTGCTGTCAGAAACTGCGTACTTGTAAAATCCCAAAGAATTTAAGAAAAAAATTTCCTTGAAATTTACGGGTCTTTACAGAATATTTATGATTTTTTTGGAATATGGAAATATATAATGATTGTTGAAGTATTAATGATTACTGATGATATTATTGAAAATGAATGAGGCTTGGTGCACCATGGATTCCTAACTAGCATGATAAAAAATGCATGATTTGATAGAAATTATCAATTTCAGCAATTATAGGTTAGGAATAGATGATCAAAAAGAATTCATTTGATATCAGGGCCTTGGATTCTTAATTTTATGAGAATATTGGTGAGAATGGATAATACATGAAGATCAAGGATGAACACTTCATTTTTTGTGAAATATCGAATAAAATCATTTATTTTATAATAAAAATATCCATATGATCTACTTTTGAAATGTGTAGGGTTTTCGGTACTAGTTATGAATCACACAACATGTGTCTTTTCCCACACACCATGTATCCCTACATAGGTATTGGAGCATTGAACCTGGAATACCTGTTGTGTCACTGAATGAAAATACCATGTTAAGCTACATGTCTAGACAAGTTATTTTTGAGTGGTACAGAACAAAGACCTTGGGTGGTTCCACAATTAATGTGGATCATACTACTTTTCATATATAATATTTTTTACATTTTGATTAATAAATTGGGACACAATAAAAAACATTTCCTCTTACTATACTCTATATACCATAAGGGATTCAGATCATATTTTTTATTAAATAATCTACCTCTTGTACCCCCATTTTATTTCAATTATATTTATAATTATTACCATTAATTCCTAATTATATTTCACAATGGATGTGATTGTGACCTTTATTTTGACAGAAGATATTTTATACGTGATGACTATCTGATGTCAGGGTTCGAGTATTATAATTAGACTTAATTTTGGTTTAGGTATTCCCCTAATAGATAAAATTTATCTCAGGTTATAGTTCTCCCTTTTTTCTTATATAAGTATGTTTAAAACTCCCCATACCCATCTTTTCATGGTTCCTCTATATGGTGTTTTTCAACTCCACCATAATTTAGCCCCAATAAAGAATGGGTCCTCCACTAGAATTGGTGACACCTCGACTGAGTCATATTCTAGTAAACCATGGGTTCTCCATTATATTCTCATGGGGTTACATGGGAGTGTGGATTAGCTTCATAATTTATGGTGCTGTGTGTAGATTCTAATTTTATGGTTGGATATCGTTATTGAGTTCTCTATCAATATTATCCTATTTTTCTTTATGATCTTATTAGATACATATGTGTATAACTTTATTTCTCTTGGTTGAGAGATTTATATTATGTTGATTGATCCATTTATTTTTTTAAGGAGTTTGACTCGGTTTATATATACTCACCCTTTAATGGGATATTTCTACACATTTTGTTTCATATGAAGATGATAAACAAGTTGGTGGACTATAGTAGGTGAAGCATAGATATAATATGAATATGTGAACATATACAGTGGTCCATTACTGATATCTTGAGAAATTTCTCATTTTCAATCAACTATATCATTTTCTAATAAGAACACATTTCATTTTATTGTTTTTATCATTCATCCTTGGATTATTTGGTCGTACTATGCTATTTACCTAGTGGTTATTTCATTACCAGGTTTTCCCCTATAGGTTTCGATAATTTTATATCTCAACACTATTATATTGTGATGTATGAATGGGTAAAAATACTATTGTATAAGTCATCCCATCATGTGTGTTATTACCACTCAAAACATTTCTCCAACACTAATCTTATTAGAGGTGATCTTGGGTTGGAACACTTAGATATCTATAGTTCTAGATATCACCTTTGTGGGTTTGGTCATGATTGAGTGGTATAAAATGATATGTACTAGGGAATTTTGTTGAATATTAATGTATTGGGGAGAATTTTTTTGGGAAAGTAGGGATAAAATTTAAAATTATCTATAGTTCATCTCTTCATGTAAGGACCCCTATGATGGGGCAATTATGAATGTATCTATACAAGGGGATTACGATAATTGGAAACATGGAACATTGAGGCATTGATTATAAGGAATAAATATTACATACATCATATTGGATTGAGTCTTTGAATTCTATTTCCTTCATGATTCACATTCAAAGGCATACTCATATTACAATAGACCATCATGGGTATATTTTATATACCTCTACCATGATAGCCCATATAGAATCTGGGATTTATTAATGGTGATGATCAACTAAGTGGAAAGGTTTCTTATTATGGGTTAGTCTTTGAGATATTCACTTTGGATGGCCCAGGAGTAGGGCATGAACCCATCGAACATAGAGTAAACCAATCTCATGATTCCTAGTCTAGTGACTCTATTTACACCAAACACCCAATAGTTATAGTAGTTTAAGATGACGATGAAAAAATTCATAGTGTAATAAGATAGTTTTAGTCATAGATACCACTTCATATTCTAGGAGATCCATATTATTAGGATTCAAAGGAAGGTATGGAGTTGGTGTAATATCTATGGAATTATACAAAATCTTTAATCAGATCGTGTAACTTAGGGATAGCCATCTTTGTGGAGAAGTAGGATGCTTGTAGAGACAGGCTACCCAGAATCTCGAGGAGATGACACTTTCTTAAACTGATCATGAGAGTCTTTTTAGTATGGAGTGGTATGTATATAACACAAAAATTTTCCATATTTAAGTGTTATTAGAGCTATAATAGGGATAATGATTGTTAGAGAGTATACATAGAGTTTTAATGAGCTCAGGTGTTACTACCTTTACATAATTCATAATGGATACATTAAGGTATGAATGTTTTAGTAGGGAATGGGTAAAATATTCAGGATGTAATGATCTATATATGTATCTCCACTTCTTTTGGAGTTCTACTTCATGCCCTTGTCTTAGAGAACATCCTATAATAGAAGTTACATGTGATATTAGAGGTCATAGAACACCATAGAGCTTAAATATTTACCAAAAATTGTAAAAATATAGTGTTTTTCTCCAAATAAAGGCGGATTAAAAAAACATGAACCCATAACTGAGTTTCAACAAAATAGAGATACCATAGAGGATCTATTCATCTGGGAGATGGATTATCCCATTCTTCTGTTGGGTGAAGTCACATGGGGAATGAATGTCAAAATCATCTTGTTTTAGAGGTTAAAAAATGGTGGGTGGACCACCATGGAAGATGAGACACTATGATCGAGACCTCATAGAGGTAAAAATAGAGTGCATTAAGGACAAATATCTATCTGAATGGATGGTGGAGCCCTAGGAAGAATTACTTCTAGTGGGGGGTGACATTATGAGTTACTTCCACCACTACCACATGGAGGACTATGTCAGGTGTAGAGAGTGAGAGGTAGAGGGAGTAAATAGTTATAGACTATAGAGGCATATGTACTTGATGTGTTTTAGATTATTTGAGGTACGATAAATTTAATATATAATTTATTTATAGTAATGATTGATTGAAGCCCCAATTTTTAATTTATTTTCATAGTCATATTTTGTGAGTTTGATCTTATAATAGATCCCTTATTCTAGTACTTGTGGATGGATTACCATACTTGTGGAGATTCTAATATCTAACACATTTTCCTATAGTTTGAGCTTTCTCTTAGTGGAGAAAATTTTACATATAACCATTTTCAAGGATTTAATTGGGAAATAGGATTTCATTTTGGGAATTGATTTGTTATCAATGCTTTTTAAAAAAATAAACTATTATAATGAAACAATGAGGTGCCTTTGAATATATGTGACATGTTTTTTATTCAATTATTATAATGAATTTTTGGTAGAGTTAATATGTCTCATATGTAAGAGCCCAAAACCCATCGGTTTTCCATTATAAAACATGGAACCTGGTGCAATGGAATCTTTAGGCACCCGAATTTTAGATGTAGTTGAGGGATATATGGATGTCTTCCTTGATTATGTCTTGGGGAAACATACACGGTATGATATTTCCTTCAACATTGACTTTCTCCATGGGAAGACATGATATATTTTCTAGAATATTAGATTCCTCCCAAAAAGATATGATGACTAAGAGTATAGTAAGAGGACCTTCACAATAACAGTTTCATCAGACCCAATATATCCCCTTATGTAGCTCCAATGTTATTGTTTGAAAATACTAACAAGCCATTAAGACTACAGAAGGAATAAATTTTATTGAATCGGGTGATTATCAAGAATAGGTACACAATTAAAAAGTCAAATAATTCCATCAATGAATTGAAAGGTGTGTGGATTTTTTTGAATTCTTTCAACAATTAAGAATACAATCAGTTTTAGGTTATCAAGGAGGTTATCTGAATGAATGAATTTCAAGTTCACTATTACAAATATGAGTTCCTATTAATGCAATATGACTTCATGAATTCTCATGCTATTTTCAAGAGACTCATGAACCAAATCATATATCCATTATTGTATCCATTCATGGTTAGTTCCACCAATGAAATTATCTTATATCCATCATTAAATTAGGAGTATGAATATCTCCTTAATATATATGATGATTTTAATCGATAGAACAATATACTGGGAAAATTCATAAAATTGTCAGTTCTAGATTATAGAATTGAAATTTGTAGGGAATGTGATCTTGGAGGATGGAGTGGTCATGGAAGCATTTATGATAGAAGTAGTTTTCTCTTCAGAAGAACCCAAAAGCATCTATTTGGAGAAATCAATTCTTAGTTTTTATGGGAACAATAAAAGGTTTATAAAAATATGTTACTAAATATTTACCTTTTTACTATTTTTAATTAGGAGGAATGACCATTAATTTGGACCATGCATTGTTAGAAAGGCTTTGAGAAGCTAGGCCAAAGGTTAATTTTTTTTACTATTTTGAAATTTCCAATGGTTGGGGTAATGTATGTAGTGTTTTGTGATCTCTTTAGAAATGGGAAAATATTTGTGTTATCGCAGCGGATAGAAATGATTCCTTATGGGTGAAGGAAACATAGATCCAAAAGTATATCTGCATAACACAAAATAGGGATCTATTAGTAATGGCCTTCACTGTGAATATTCAGATAGATTATCTTCTTGGAGGGCAGTTTATCATCTATTCAGACCACCCAAGTCTCAAGTATAACATTTCGCATCATTATATTAACATGAAGAAAATGTGTTAGATGGATAACTTAGAGGAAATTGAAATTTATGTAGTATATAATACAGTAATGGGAAACATGTTACTATATTCCCTTATCTAAAAAATGTAATACAATTTGGTAGAGGTAGAGTTAATGTAGTAGGAAACATTGTATCTAACACTTCTAGTGGATAGAGCATAAACCTATATGTAGTCAATGGATGTAAATCCACTATTTATACCATGTGTGAGTGTGGTCCAATTGGGGTACATAAGTTTTGAAGTTTTTGGTGACTGAATATTTTCAGGGGATGCACTTTAAGGATTAAATGAAACAATATATTACATTATCATATTTTTAAAATGAACTGTGGTACTAATTGTGTAGCATTTGGAGGTGATGAGGGAGTTCACCAAATAATAATTTTATGTATATCCAAAAGAATAAAATATGTATGAAGACCTTTGACATCTATATTATTGTCCCAAAATAACACACATTGTTGATGAGTTTATCTTTAGATGCCTCACCTGTCAATTAGTGTAGGTAAGACCCCAGGTTCCAATAATTTTGACTTAATATATCATGGTTCCTTATTATATTTTTTATAGAATATATTTGGAATTTAAGTTGGGGATTCCAAAAACAATGTTATTTCATGCCAAGATGTTTTTATCAATCGATTGAATCACCATGTCAGATCAAATTCTTACCATCCAAGATACAATTACTGTAGAGAGCAAAAGATGATTTAATATGTGGGAGATTTTCTAGCATCAAGAGGTACCCTCAATTATTATCATTGGTCATGAAACTCTATTTACATCACTATTATAGAGAGGATTATTGGAGGCCATCAGTAAACAATTCTGAATGCGCAATGAATTAAACTCACAGAAAGGTGGTTAAACTAAAAATCATCCCTGTTTCAGAGAATAAGTTGGGAGATTATGTGTTCCACATTAGTTGGTGTTTCGAGGATCTCCAACCACTGGTGAAGTTCACTTATAATAATTCATATCGCTGTACCATTGGCATAGAACTAGTAAGGGATATCTTTAGGATACAAGTAAGGTAACCTATGTTCTAGAATATTATATTATATTCACCACATATGAGATAACATTAGGTGAATGTGATAATAGAGAATGTTTTGGTGATCTCAGAGTGAAGAAAAACTACCTAGAGTGCACATAAATATCGTAAAAAATTATGTTACTGGACCCCGTTGTTCAATCTTGGAGGCCATGTTTTGCTATGATTTTCTCCAAGATGGTATTTTTAGAGGTTTAGAAATGGTATTAAAGAATCCATAAGGATCACAGAGTTATTTCAGAGACTACAAATTGTTGGTGAGTTATCTGAACAGTTGGATTCACCCCCAAAATTTGGACCATGTGAATAAAATTTCCATGTTCCACATCATTGGAGATACATGAATTACCCTTACATGTAATTGACTATGGGTAGGTTGGAATCAAGGAAAAAGCAACAATTTATGATTACCCACTGGTAATAGTGGAGTGACAAGAGAGTATCATTTATTGGTTCAAATTTCCACTAGTGTGTGCATTTTGAAGCATGAGAACCTCTAGGAGAGGTCATGGGAGTATGAGATCCATATGTGGGATTACTACCCCCATATTTTTAGTATTTTTTATTTTTTTAAAATGAAAAACCAAAAAGGAGGGGAGAATTTAATGACTCCCATTTTCATTTATGATTTGTTTGGATATTTTTATTTGTTATTATACATTTTTATTTTGAGTTGGCATGATATTACTGGTGTTGTAGGTGTCCAGAATCTGTATGTTTAAAATATTAAGTATAACAGATAATATGCATGTATCTTCCATAATTGATTCAATTTCCATTTATCTGAGTATTTGAAGGGATATATTAGAAAATAATGTGCTCTAATTAAATAGGTTTACCCTAGGTAGGATATAAGATATATATATGTATCATGTTTTGGGATGATGAATATCCCCCAACAGATTGAACAGATACATCATATAAAATAATATCATTTGTATAATTAATTAAATAAAAATTAGGACATAATTATTCCAATATTTAAATCATTTTAAGGAAAATAATTAGGGTAAGTTATATAATCCTGGGATATTTCTAATTAATGGAGAGTCCACCATTTTGGGGGAGAAATTTTGACTTTATAACATATAATATTTGATGACCAATAACTGTGTTATTGGATATCACTATAGATAGTGACATAGAATTATTATAGATCAGCTATCGATCTAATAATCTTGTAAAGTTCTGTTATTTATCAATTTATATACAATTAATTTTTATATTCATGAAATGATTTTTAAAATATTTTTATCCACAAGACCATTCTCAGTCATCCCATGTCACTATAAATTTAATTACTTCTATTATCCCTAGACTAATTGGTCTTTCTTGAATTCATTTTTCCATGTTTTTGATGATTTTAATTAGTTTTCACAAATTTCATGAACACATTTAAATTTAAATTTGAGTTTTTTTGACTCAACCTATTCATCGCATTGAAAATCAACCTATAGTATGCCAAGGATTTGACCATATATCAAGTTCGAATTTTGATCAAACTATTTATTCATGTTTTTTTAAAAAAATACAGAAATAAGTTTATTCTTGACGTATACAAGATTATTGATGAGATCATTGAAGATATACGATGTTAGTTACACCCCATGAACTCAATGATCATAATAGAAAATTCAAGGGATAATGAAAATCCCATTTTTAGTCCCCGAGGTTGGAAATCCATTACCAGTGATGATTTAATTGAATTTATTTCCTTGGAAAAAATATTGAATGAGACATAAAGATTGATAATTTGAAGCATGAAGACCTAGGAATAAGACTTCACTGCCTAAAAAAAATTCTATAATACATTTCATTTGATTCTAAATACACATATATTCAGTCGTATTTCACTGGTTGATTTGGTTTTCTATAAATTTTATGTTTTATACTCCATGTTTTCAAGACCATATTTCATGTCTCCATACTTATATGGTTGAGTAATGTATAGGTCGTACCCTTCTTGGACCTTAAGTAAACCTACAATTAATGTCCCCGAATAGACTTATTATATTAAGTCACATAGCTAAGAGAGTGGTTTTCGTGAGGTACATGACTGACACACTTGGTGGTTCCACATTTTGTATGGATCATACTGCATTTAATAAATTTCATTTTTATATGACACATTTAATAATAGTACATGACCTATCATGGAACTCTAACAACACTATATATACCCTTGAGAAGATTTTTTGTACAATTATTTGAATGATATACCTACCACAAGTTATTATTCAAGACTCAAAATTAGATTCATGGGTAGTATATACTATTTATATTTATATTTTTGATGTGATAGTGGTTATTTATTAAGATTAATGATACTACTGTTGATATAAAACACTATTTAATGTTACCTCTATCATAGCTAGTTGACATTCGGGATCAGTCATGATAAGTGGAGTTGATATTGCGATTGTTAGTCCCATGATGGAGGAAATTTATCTCTATAAGTAGACCTTAATCATTCATTATACTATTATGGTTAGTACTCCCCAAACACATCTGGGATTAGGTGCTTTATCTACAAACTTTTTACCCCCATTATAGATATCTAGAGGGCAGAATGTCATTCAGTATAGTGGATACTCCCTTGATGGAGGAATATTCTATCAAGAAATGAGTACTCCATTATATTCTCATGTGGTTATGGTGGAGTTTTTAGAGGCTTTAGTATTCATAGAGATATAGGGATATTTGAAATTTGGGGATGGATACAGTGATTCAGATATATTTCCCTCCTCACCATGTTTTCTTGATGAACATATCAATTTCTAGTGGGATTAATTATATCACTTTTTTGGGTTCATATAGATATCTCATTCTAATTCATCTCATTATATTTTCTTGGGTATCATATTATGTATGTGTATACTCATCTATTCATGGGATATTCCCAAAAATTTCATATACTATGTTGATGAAAAGTAGTTTGGTAGATGCTTTCATAGACATGGAGTAGGTGGATATTAGTTATACTATGAGACTTTGACTGTGTGTGATCTTCAAGTCTGGAGATCATGAATAAGAATTTCAATTTTATCTTCAGTATATATTTTTGAGTTGATCTAGTTTCCATTTTATGAGAACGTATTTCTTTATACTTTATTTAATGCATTATTATTTATAGAATGGTGTTTACCTATTTATTTTTCAATTATTTGGTTACAACATAGATGTTTCAAAATTTATTTTAATATATATATTATTTTATGGTAATGTGTGTGTGCGTGTGTATATGTAAATTAGGATAAGGAATTTAATCATGATAGATATTTATACTCGGTGGTTTTCACCCAACCATGACCCATTAGAGGTGGTATTGTGAGGTCACACATGGATTACTTCCATTCATAGTGGGAACTCAGTGGATCAAATCATGTTAACATTCTCTATTATTTAATGAATAATAAGTGAAAACGTCACCACATATTTTTCATGATCCATTTTAGATATAGTGATAGAATTATTATTTCCATACTTTCAATGATTTAGACATTATTTTCTTTAGTTATCCTTGACATCCTCCCATAATGTACACTAATTTTCAAAATGTACATGTTCTTTGTAGTTATTAATTTTGACCATAGGTAGGGATTGATTATATCATTTATTTCATCAAATTACTTTGATTAGTCAAGTTTATTCAAAATAAATTTTATTTATTACCCTATTTTATACACATATAATATATCCATGTTCCATTGAGGTAATTTACTTATTACTTATTCCCACATTTATGACATATGATTAGTTATATTTTCTTCTATCTATGCTATCTAGGCTTTGTTCCTCTACAATTGATTTCCATTATCATATTGTTATCTATGTCCCCCTTAGATCCTTTAGAATCACTTATCTATATCCCAACATTAACGACACATTGAAATATTTCATTATAGCTTTCAGAATTCAAAATTACAAATATTTTCAAAGAATCATATTCTCTCCACTAAAGAATTATTATACCATACATTCCATGTTAATGATGAAGCTTGATGTGTACCATGAAATTCATGTGAATTTTTTCTCATAAGAAGTGATTAGTCCATCTTTTCTTCTAATGATTACAAGAATAATCATTTCAAATTTTAGACATAGATTTTTAGGGAAATGATTATTGACAAATAGTTTTTTATTTAATATGACTCCATTAAATTTCATCCATGGATTTTAAGTTATTGTTATGTTTCCACTACAGATCAATTTTTCACGCTAAACAATAAATAAAATATATAAATTTATCATCCATAGAATGTTTGTTAAAGAATATTATGTTCTAAATATAATTATTTCATCATTAAAAAATATAAGGATCATACGATCTCATAAAATTGATAGGACATTGGAGGATGATTTAGATAATTGTAGTTTAATCATTCATGGGATAAGAATGATTTTCCACATTATTGATGTTATTATTCATAACATGTGTTAGTTTTTCAAATGTATTCATGAGGTTTGTAAAGAACCATAAATTTCAAGGGAATTTTTTACTAAATTTCTTTGCAATTTTACGAGTACGTAGTTTCTGACGGCACCTGAATCAAAGTCCCGGTGTGCCCGAAATCAATTTCAGAATTTTAGCTCGGGTACGTTCAGTGAACAAATGAGCAGGTTTTCATAACTTTTGAACTGGTGCTATGAATCGAAATCTGAGGGCACCAATAAATTCAAAGCGGTAGTATTTTCTTAAGATGACCTTTTCTGGAGTTGTGTTTTCTCGAGAATAGTTGTTTAATATGTGGTTTAAGTGTTAAGTAAATAAAGTTGTGTCACAACATTATTTTTCGCTATGTGGTATAATTTCCATGTGAGGTAATATCCTAACACCACTTGTTAGGATATTAGTGAGGTGGGGCCCACACTAGCCCCACCCCTTCAATTTCCTCTAACTCCTCTAACCCTCTTAATGTTGGCAACACCCCAATTTATTTTGTAACTCATCATCTCTACCATATTAATTGCCTACCAAATCTCTCATTAAATTAAATGATTAAGTTATTCAATTTATTTAATTACGATTTTGAATTTTGAATCTTTGGAATTCATGGCATGGGATAATAAAATAAGGGTGAACCTTATTTTATTTGGGGGTTGGTTTTGTTGTGAGAGTATTCGGGAAGAAAGCTCTATGTTTGAACAATGTGAATAACTCCAAGGCTTCGATGAAGAACACCATCACCGCAAGGAGAGATCGACGAGCTATCTCTTCTTCCCTCTACAGCCGGTGTGTGACGATGTTCCCTTATTGGATTCACTCCATTCCATCTTCTATCCACGTCATGGAAAGGTAGGTTCCGCTTCCTCCTTGGATGTTCTCCATAGATGTATGTGGTGCTTCATCCCGCGACGCTGTGTCCCATGACGCTAGCTCTTGTGATCTTCTTCTAGGTAGGGGTTAAGTTCAAATTTAATAAATTAAATTTGATCTTTGTTCTCGTTGAGTTTACTCATTCTTAGGCCACTTTTTATCGTTATAACAGGAGGAGGTCAGACCGTACAAACATGTGCGACCCTCCTCCCCATTGTTGTTGAATTCTTCTACGTGGCTTGGTAACGGGGGCGATGCGGTGCTGTTTCACCACGCAGGAATGAAAGAACCACGGTGGAGGGGCACGGTGCTGTCACTTCTTGCCGTTGAGGCCGAAAGAGGAGAAGGCCGGAGTCGGGCCACATCAGAGGGGCATGGCGCCATCGTGCCGCATCGGATGGGTAGGAGCCGTGACGGTTCGGGAAAGCAGCTGGCTGAGCTGGCTGCTGGAGCCAGCTGGAGGCAGGACCCCATAGGTCCCGCGGGTTTGGTTGAGGCCGACCATAAATGACTGGCCGTTTGTCCATCCAAGGGGGCAGCGCCCCCCCCCCCCCCCTCCCCCTTCCGCGTCCGCTTGAGTGGACGCCCGCACGGACCGGACTGGCCGCACCGGGCCAGACCTCCCAAGCAGGGTCAGGCCACTCACATCGGGCTGGATCTCCGTGCTTGGATGGGCCATTCCAACCGGGCCAAACCTGGACCCGGGTTGGGTCGACCCGAGTGGGGGGGGGGGAGGGTATTGGGCCGGGTCAGACCGGGCCCAAACCCCCTGTTTTCAGACAAATCCATTCTAACACCCATAACATGGGCTACAGACCACCAATCGATGCATCGTTAGTTGTGTAGAAAACCTTGTATCTAGATGGTCGTTTTGGTATATTACACTCAAGTTTTTGGAGAACTTAGGATATGGCCGTTTTGGTTCGAACACGAAACCAACAGGGCCTTCGTAGCAAAAACACTTATAACTTATGCTTCAGATGTCTGATTAGCGTGCCGTCAACATTGATGGATTTATCTTAGTGAGAATGTTCTTTTGGATTACTCTTCTAGATGTTTGGACACAGTTGGGGTACGATCGGGACGGTTTTGACTAAAAAACCAATCGGGCGCCTGGGACAAAAAGGCCAATAACTCTCAGACCGGGCGTCCGATTGACACACCGTTTGTCGCGTTGAGTTCCTATTGATGAGATGAAACCATGGGATTCATCAAATCCGTACTTCATGTCAGTTGATATATCAATCCCCTTGGCTCATGTAGCGGACCCTCCCAAAATCGAGCATGCTGTGGGCGGAAACCCTAGAGCTGGCTGCGACTTCGACGATGAAGATGACTGTACTGGGATCCTCCGTGTGTTCGAAAGCGACGATGACCGTACTAAAATCCTCCTTGGGTTCGACGGTGATGACTAATGTTCTTTTATCCTGTGTGGGTCTGGTAGTACGTGACTGCTGTTCTTGTATCCTATGTGGGTTTAAGAGTATTTGACTTTGTACTTGTATCCTATGTGGGTCCGGCAGTGTAGCTGGTCTATAATTTGTTGGTAGGACACCTTAGCTGGTCTTGTATACTGTGTGGGTCCAATAGCTTAGATGAATCAATGGATACATCTGACCATATCAATTATCTTATAAATAAGTATACCTGTGTGAGCTGAGTTTTGACTTTCAATCAGTATCTTCGATATGATTGACTTGCTTTCCAGGGTGGATTGGGTTGTGCTTTCCTGTGTGGATTGGATTGTACTATCCTATGTGGACTAGATCAAACATGAGCTCAGATGTTGGATCTGAATTGGAATTGACGACTTATGTATATGTATGGGAATATACGTAAGTAGAGTTGGATGCTACTTCGTGATTGTATCATTCCTTTGTGGTTTATCCTTTGTGGATTCTTGGAGACCTTCGGGGGTTTTGGGCTCCCTACTGAGTAGCGTATACTCACCCCTGCATGGGATTTGTCCACACTATGTTGTATTGGATGCAGACGACGGACATCACTGATAGAGGTAGGAGCACGTGCAGCTGGACGGTACCTGGAGGTGGATCACTGGATGAGAAATACACGTA
The DNA here is from genome assembly GCA_963277665.1 of Viscum album. NCBI lineage: Eukaryota > Viridiplantae > Streptophyta > Magnoliopsida > Santalales > Viscaceae > Viscum > Viscum album. The sequence goes on from OY728157.1 coordinate 2,017,636,702, forward strand.
TAGGATGGCTGGAGCTGAGGAGCTGAGGAGACTATCTATACCCACCCGTCAGGTTATATTTCTAGAGGACAGATTTCTGCTTATGCATTACTTTTGTGCTATTGTACTCTCTTTCCAGTTGTACTTTACTTTCAGTTGGGTTTGTATACTGGCCCATTTACTTTCCAGCACTTACTATTGTACTCTGTTTACTTAGTGTTTACTTCTTATTGCATACTCTGTGGTGTTTTTTCCTTATATGAAGGAAATGCCTTACCTTTTATTGAGAATTACGCATTTTTTGCTAGTTTCCAGCCCCTGGCCTATGGAAGGCGGGCTTGGGGTAGTCACGGCATGGGTCCTGAGGACGAGTCGTGACAAATTGGTATCAGAGGAGCTCGATTCTACTGCATAACTCAGGACTCCGATCTTTCTTCTTTGTGAAGCAATAATGTTAAGGTTATTGAGCGTGGTAATCAGTCCAGGGAGTCTAGCATTGGAGCAGCTGCTGATGTATCCATACACCAGGACCCTGAATTCTGATTCCAACTCAGTGCACGAGATCATTGATTGCATGTGTGTTTCAAATTTTTTTGTGATTACTTTGTGTCAGCTCACCAGGTATACTGTTTTGACCGTGGCGCACCTGTCTCTTTTCAGGATGGACCCACAATGATAGCTATCTAGGGTTCTAAGCTTTGTGAGAGATGACAGCCTGCCGAGCGATGAGGCCTCGGTACAAGGCCCTATTACAGTGGGGGCTCTAGTAGTAAATCTACCCATCAAGCCACCGATGCCACCAGCCCTAGCCGCTGAGAGTGCACGTCGCCTTAGTGCACTACACGAGTTTCATATTCAGAGACCTCCCAGGTTCCATTGGGAGACGGACCCTCAGGCAGCTGAGGATTGGATGGAGGTTGTTGTTCGAGTTTTTAGGTTAGTAGGGACACCTGCTGACCTCATGGTGATCCTTGCAGCGAGTCTCCTGCAACACGGATGAAGGAAGATGGTGGATCCTGATGCTCCAGGTTCACGATGTGTCATCTCTCCTTTGGTTGGAATTCAAGATCCTCTTTCGGTCGAAGGTCGTCTCAGCCACCCTCTGTGCAATGTTCATTTAGGAGCTACTACGGCTGCGGCAGAGCAGTATGATAGTAGCCCAGTACTCGGCGAGATTTACCGATCTCTCACGATATTCCACAGAAATGGGACGAGACCCATTCTTTTGGGACCAGACCTTCGAGCAGGGACTTAGGCATGAGATTAGGGCTTCAATGATCTCCCTCATTATTCCGATGCATGTAGTAGTACTAGAGTGATCCCTTCTTGTAGAGATCATTCTTGCTGAGCCTACACCAGCAGCGAGACTTACCGCAGGGCGACACGTAGCAGAGTCTTCTACAGCTGGTAGTCGAAGGATGTCATAGGGGTCCAAATGGAACAGACCATCAGGAGGATGACCACAGGATACTGGCTGGGAGGTGAGGGGTGGACGCAGTAGATCCAGCCTTTCGAGGAGAAGACAATTCTATGCATGCGGCGAGCAGGGCCACATGGCTCGTGACTGCCCGACCCGCCGTGTAGAGGAGCAACAGACGGTTGAGGGACCACCCAGGCAGAGGCATAGGTTCAACAATGGTGGTCCGCATTGAGCTGGCAGAAGTGGCAGAGGAGCTAGCCGAGCAGCATGTGGTCGGCGACGCTTCGAGGCTCTACCACCACCACTACCAGGTGGTCCACCCCGACCATAGGGAGCTGGCAGGCAGAGGCAGGCTCATCTTCAGGCAACTGAGGCCTATGACCACAGCGCACCAGAGATGATTCGAGGTTCTACCTGTGTCTACTCCACCCTTACATCAGTTCTTATAGACACAAGAACGAGTCATTCATTCATTGCCGCTGCCCTTGTTTGGAGCTCGGAGATTCCAATGGATCCACTGGTTCGATCCATACGGCTAGATACTCCTACGGGAGCATACTCTATGATTATGAATTGGTGCCAGTAGTGTGAGATTACTCTAGGAGGCGAGAGCTTCGGATGAGATATTATTGTAGTGGCGTTGAGGCCTTACAACGTAATCTTGGGAATGGATTGGTTATCTACAGTTAATTCTCAGCTCGACTGGATTAGGCGCAAGGTGCTGTGTGTCTGCACCGATGGGAGTAGTTTCATATTCACCAGTGTGAAGGGAGCCTTGGTAGCGCAAGATGGACTCACAGAGAGGATAGGACAGCCAATCACTCATCAGTTGTCCAGCCTCATCCTAGGAGCAGTTGACGTGCGAAGTACGAGTTTTCTTGTAGTGGTGGATCAGTATGCAGACATTTTTCCTAACGACGTTCCAGGACTACCTCCTCGCAGAGAGGTAGACTTATAAATTGACATGTACCCCGAGAGAGCCTCAATATCTAATACAACATATCAGATGGCTCCGAGTGAGCTTCAAGAGCTATGGGTATAGCTGGAGGACATGCAGGTCAAGAGATTCATCCGACCTAGTGTTTCACCCTGGGCTTCCCCGATTTTGTTCACCAAGAAGGTGGATGGAAGCTTACAACTATGTGTCGATTATCGACACCTGAACCAGGTGACCATGAGGAACAAATATCCGCTACCAAGGATTGATGACCTCTTCGATCATCTCAAGAGAGCATGGTGGTTCTTGAAGATAGACCTCAGGTCAAGCAATCATCAGCTCAGCGTTCGAGACGCTGATCTACAGAAGACAACATTCAGATGTCGGTATGGCCACTATGAGTTCTTGGTTATGCCTTTTGGCATAACCAATGCTCCAGCACTGATAATGAGTCTCATGAATAGGATCTTCCAGCCTTACGTCGATCAATTTTTTTGTGGTCTTCATCGAAGACAGATTGATATACTCGACTACTGAGGAGGAGCTCACCTACCACTTGCGGGTTGTATTGGATACACTCTGAGAGAACCAGCATTATGGTAACCTATCAAAGTGTCAGTTCTAGATATATGAGGTCCACATCTTGGGGCATGTCATCTCTGAGGCAGGAGTTGTGGTGGATCCTGCAAAGATCGAGGCAGTGCTAGCTTGGGAGACACCAAGGAGCATAACAGATGTGCAGATTTTCATGGGTCTAGCTGGGTACTATCGGAAGCTTGTGCCAGACTTCTCCGGAGATGTGGCACCACTTTTAGATTTCACAAATATGGGGAAACCCATCATGTGGTCTGATAGATGTCAGCAGAGCTTCCAGGAGCTGATGCAGAGATTGAACGGTGCACCCATCGTGAGACTACTATACGAGGGAGTAGGGTATGTAGGCTACTATGATGAATCAAGGACCATAATCAGGTGTGTCTTGATGTAGGAGTGGGCAGTGATCACCAATGGATCATTCCAGTTGAGGATTCATGAGCAGAACTACGCTACCAATTACCTGGAGTTAGAAGCATTGGTCTTCGCTCTGAAGATGTGGTGGCACTATCTGATGGGCGAGCTCTTTACAGTCTAATTTGACCACCATTGTCTCAGGTATATCTTCTCGCAGAAGGACCTAAACTTGAGACAGTGATGATGGCTTAAGTTCCTCTAGGACTATGACTTTGGGACAGTCTATACTCCTGGAAAGGGGAACATAGTAGTCGATGCTCTTAGCAGGAGGACGTGCATTCAGCTACTTGGAGAGGCGACAGAGCAGCTAGCCGCTTTGGAGATATTCTTCATGGAAATAGGTGGGACAACCTTCCTTTAGTCACTCACAGTCACACCTCCACTTATTCAGTGGGTCATAGAGGCACAACGTGGGTACATTGACTATGAAATGCGACATTCACATATTTCCACAGGACAGGAACCTGATGGTTTCTCTATAGGAGGAGAACACGATGTCCTTTTCCGGGGGTGTACCATGGTACCAGCTGCATTAAAGGAGGAGGTGTTGAGAGAGTTTCACACTTCCCATTTAGTGGTACATCTAGGAGTGGCAATGATGTACCGGGATCTCAGACGACAACACTGGTGGCCTGGAATGAAGAAGGCTGTGGCAGATTTCATTTCTCGATGTCTCACCTGCCAGTAGGTGAAGGCGGAGCACCAGGTACCAGAAGGGTAGATACAACCCTTGGAGGTCCGAGAGTGGAAGTGGGACGGGATATCTATGGATTTTGTGACTAGACATCCATGTAATTCCAGAGGTCACGACTCCATTTGGGTGATTTTTGATAGTCTCACCATGTTGACCCACTTTTTACCAATCAGATAGAAGCGCTCAGTGGAGATCTTGGGATGCCTCTACGTTTAGGAGGTTGTATGTCTTCATGGTGTGCCGTCATCTATCGTCTTCAATCAAGATGCTTTCATTAATTCTTGGCTTTGGAAGGGGTGGTAGGAGGCATTCGGGACGCAGCTACGTCTGAGCACCGCCTTTCACCCTCAGACAGATGGTCAGATGGTGAGGACCATTCATACTCTCGAAGACATGCTCCGTGCATGTGTCCTAGACTTTGGTCGCTGCTGGGAGGATCACCTACCCTTGTTGGAGTTTGAGTACAACAAAAGCTACCACTCCACCATCGAGATGGCACCATACAAGGAAATGTATGGATGACCTTGTAGATCCCCTATGTGCTGCACAGTCCCTGGGGAATCAGCACTTGTGGGACCAGAGATGGTCAATGCCACGATAGAGAAGGTCCAGGTCATCCAGGAGCAGATCAGGACAAATCAGAGCCGAAAGAAGTCTTATGCTGACTAGAGGTGGAGACCACTTGAGTTAGAGGATGGCGACCACGTTTTCTGGCGGGTCTCACCTCGACGTGGATTACGGAGATTTGGCCGGGTTGACAAGTTATCTCCGTGATTCGTCAGACTATTCCAGGTTCTCGGCAGGATAGGCGAGGAGGCTTACCACCTGGCTCTACCACCTCAGTTGCACCGGGTTCACGACGTCTTCCATATATCTCAGCTGAGGAGATACGTGCATGACCCGATGCATATATTCGACCATGGGGAGCTAGATATTGATGATGAGGTGATTTTGGGGAGGTTCAATTGGAGATCAAGGATCGACATGGGTGGGTCCTACATGGGCGGTCGATTCCTCTAGTGCGCATCAGGTGGCAGCACGGGATACTCCAGGAGAGCACATGGGAGCGGTAGGCTCAGATGCATGCTCAATACCCTCACTTGTTCCCCTAGTTTGTGATGTATCTTTAATGAGATTTAAATCCCTGATGTGGGAGTAATATAAAGACCCGAAAATTTTTGGGAATTTTTTTTTTTAATTTATTTGGGATTTTACGAGTACATAGTTTCTGACGGCACCTGATTCAGTGGCCCGGTGTGCCCAGAATTAATATCAAAATTTTATCATGGGTACGTTTAGTGAACGAATGAGTGGGTTTTCCTAAATTTTGAACCGGTGCTCGGAATCAAAATCTGAGGGCATCGATGAAATCGCAGCGCTAATATTTTCTTAAGAAGACCTTTTCGGGAGTTGCATTTTCTTTAGAAGAGTTGTTTAAAATGTGGTTTAAGTGTTAAGTAAATAAAGTTGCGTCACAACTTTAATTTTCCCTATGTGGTTTAATTTCCATGTGAGGGAATATCCTAACACCTCTTGTTAGGATACTAGTGAGGTGGGGCCCACACGAGCCCCACCCCTTTATTTTCCCCTAACTCCTCTAACCCTCTAAATTTTGGAACCCCCCCCCCCATTTATTTTGTAACTCATCCTCTCTCCCACATAAATTGCATGCCTACTCTCTCATTAAATTAATTGATTATGTTATTCAATTTATATAATTAAGAGTTTGAATTTTGAATCTTTGGAATTCATGGCATGAGATAATAAAATAAGGATGAACCTTATTTTATTTGGTGGTTGGTTTTGTTATGAGAGGATTGGGGAAGAAATCTCTAAGTTTGAAGAACCCGAAGAATGCCAAGGCTTCGACGAAGAACACCATCACCACAAGGAGAGATCGACGAGCCGTCTCTTCTTCTCTCTGCAGCCAGTGTGTGACGTTTTTCCCTTCTTGGATGCACGCCCTTCCATCTTTTCTCCACATCAATGAAAGGGAGAAGACGCTTCCTCCTTGGATGTTCTCCATTGAAGTGTATGGATCTTCATCCGACGACTCTGTTTCCCGCGATGCTAGCTTCTGCAATCTTCTTCGAGTTAGTGGTTAAGTTCAAATTTAATCAATTAAATTTGAGATTTGTTCTCATTGAGTGTACACTTTCTTGGGCCACTTGTTATCATTATAACAGGAGGTGGCCAGACCGAACAGAAACGGCTGAACCTCCTCCACTTAGTTATTGAATTTTTCTGCGTGTCTTGGAAACGGAAGTGAAGCGATGCTGTTGCACTGCTCGGGAACGAATGAACCACAACGGAGGGGCGAGACGCCGTCGCGCCACGCCATTGAGGCTGAAAGAGGCCGTGGCCAAAGTCGGGCCATGGAAGAGGGGCGCGACACCGTTACGTCGTTCCGGAACACCCGGAAGGGTCGCAGACGGGGCGGGCCATGGAGAAGGGGCACAACACCGTCGCACTGTGCCAGACATGGAGGAGCCGCGGCCTATGGCCACGACGGTTCGGGGAAGCGGCCGAATGAACAGGCCGCAGGAGAAAGCAGGATGCGGGACCCCGCAGGTCCCATGGCTTTAGTTGAGGCCAACCATAAATGACCAGACATTTGTCCAGTAAGGGGGGAAGCACCCCCCCCCCCTTCTGTGCCCGCTTGAGCAGACGCCCGCACGGACAGACTAGCCACACCGGGCCGGACCGCCCACACTGGGTTAGACTGCGGTGCCGGGCCGGGCCGCCCGCACTGGGCCGGATCCCCACTCTTGGATGGGCCGTGCCAGCCGGGCCAGGCCGTGCTCAACCGGGCCGGACCCAGACCCGGGACAGGTCGACCCGTTTTGGGCCGACCCAGGGGGGTATTAGGTCGGGTCGGACCGGGCCCAAACCCCCTGTTTTCAGACAGATCCGTTCTAACACTCATAACATGGGATACCGACCTCCAATCGATGCACCGTCAGTTGCGTAGAGATCCTTGGATCAAGGTAGTCATTTCGGTATATTACACTCTAGGTTTCTGAGATCTTTGGGTATAGTTGGGTTTGTTCGAACATGAATCCAACTAGGCCTTTGGAGCGAAAACACATATAACATGAGCTCCGGACGTCCGATTGGAGTGCCGTCAACTTTTTTAGATTCCACATAGTGATACTGTTCTTTTTGATTACTCTTCTAGAGGTTAGGACACAGTTAGAGTACAGTAGGGTCAGTTTTTACTTAAAAACCAACCTGGTCCCTGGGACAAAAAGGCCAATAACTCTCAGACCGGGCGCCCGATTGACGTTCCGTCTGTCGCGTTGAGTTATTATTGACAAGACAGAACTTTGGGATACATATTCTCCAGAATTTGTGTTATTTGATGTATCGACCCACTTGGATCATGGATAGGACCCTCCCAGAATCGAGCACGCTGTGTGCGGGAACCCTAGAGTTGGCTGCGACTTTGACGATGACGACGACTGTACTAGGATCGTCCATGGGTTCAGTAGTGACAGCGACCGTACTAAAATACTCTGTGGGTTCGACGATGATGAATACTATTCTTGTATCTTGTGTGGGTCCGACAGTACTTGACTACTGTTCTTGTATCATATGTGGGTCCGATAGTATTTGACTCTGTATTGTATCCTATGTGGGTCTGGCAGAGTAGCTCGTCTTGTATCCTTTGTGGGTCTGACAGCTTAGCTAGTCTTGTATTCTGTGTGGGTCCGACAACATAGATGAATCAGTGGATACATCTAATCATCTCTATCATCTTATGAAGAAGTATATCTGTGTGAGATAAGTCTTGACTTTCAATCAATATATTTGATATGATTGACTTGATTTCCTATTTGGATTGGGTTGTTCTTTCCTGTATGGATTGGATTGTGTTATCCTATGTGGACTAGATCGAACTTGGGCTTAGATGTTGGAGCTGAAATGGAATTGATGACTTAGGTATATGTATTGGAATATACCTAAGTAGAGTTGGATTTTACTTCATGATTGTATCATTCCATTGTGGTTTATCATTCGTGGCTTCTGGGAGACCTTCGGGGGTCTCAGGGTCCCTACTGAGTAGCGTATAGTCACCCTTACATGGGATATTCCCGCACTACATAGTGTTGGATGCAGGTGATGAACATCCATGATGGAGTTAGGAGCTCATGGATCTGGATGGCACCTGGAGGTGGATCATTGGACGAGGAATACACCAAGAGGACGGCGGGAGCCAAGGAGCTGAGGAGACTATCTGTAGCCACACTTTAGGTGGTATTTCCAGAGGGTGTCTTAGTGTTGCTGCATTACTTTTCCGCTGATGTACTCTCTTTTCAGATGTACTTTACTTTCAGTTGTGTTTGTGTACTAGCCCATCTACTTTCCAGCACTTACTATTATACACAGTTTACTTAGTGTTTACTTCTGTTTGCATACTCCTTGGTGTTTGTTTCCTTACATAAAGGCAATTCCTTCCCTTTTATTGGGAATTATGCCTTTGGTTCTAGTCGCCAGCCCCTGGCCTATGGAAGGCGGGCTTGGGGTAGTCACGGCACGGGTCTCGAGGATGGGTCGTGACAATGTTGCCAACTAATTCTTCTATCATATTAGGTATCTTATTTTATAATTCATTAAGTTATCTGTCGTGTATATTGTTAGAATAACTCACCTCATTTATATCCACATAAATAAATAATCAAATCTATGAATGAGAATACTGATATAAAATTAACACTACGAACTTTAAAAATAAAGGAAAAATAATACATAAGTTTAATGTATATACCGACATAATAATTTTTTGGTTTTAATATCCTTTACTAGTAATATATTTCTTATTAGGTTACCTAACATAGTCCCTTAACAATAAGTATATTTATATCTAATAGAAACTAAAGAAACATGATTCTGATTCCTATATTATTAAATGGTTTTCCACATAAAAATCTAAAAAAACCCAAAAAATAATTCATTTGTGTATTTTGAAGATTAAAGAAAAAATATTTAACCCTATAAATAAAAGATGCAAAATTTATTTTAATATTCATATGGTTATCATAATTCTATTTTTCTTTTATGACTACAATGTATACCTTAATGTCATACATAATGAAAATGGTGAGCTATAAATCAATATATGGGATCAAATATGACAACGAAATTTGAAATAAGAGTAAAGAGGAATAACATGATATAAAATAAGGATAGTTGTCAAATAAAATAATTTAATAAAATAGTATTTACCATAAAATCATGGAATAATAAATAGTTGGTAACGATGTTAAATATTACATAAAAAGGATTATCCATGGTACAATGATGATGTAATATAACATAATGAGGTAGAAACTTTTCCCATGATCCCTTGATGATATCTCATAAGATGAAAACATTATGAAATAAATTGGTTTCTGTATAATTATGTCCAAATAACTTGGTTTTAATTAGTATATATGTTAATTTGTTTCTCATAAATAATCCATTCATAAGGAATAATCATATGAAAAACCCTTGTAAATGGAAGGGGTCACATAATATCATATGAAAACCTAACCAAATTTATATATCATAAGGATTAAATATAAAATAATGAAATAATTTTATTGTAAATATTTAAAAAAATAGGAATGTATCTTAAATATTGTGTTCATGTGACTAAAATTTATAAGGATGGAGTGGAGAAGTAGGTGAAAAATTAAACCTCATAATTTTTTTTTAAAAAAATGACTAAAGAACTAAGGAATAATGATATCATACGAGTTTTTCCATAAAACATATAATATAATAGAATGGTTTTCCATAAAATAATCATTTATTTTTTAAATTACATATAAAGAAAATATATAAAATATTGACACATGAAAGGGAAATTTTAACTCTAAGGCCCCATTTAAACATGTTTTCTTAAAATAAAGATTTAGAAGTAAACATGAAAAACGTGGATAATCACAATATATAATAGGAAGTTTATCATGGTATATATGAATGTAACATATATATTAAATATATAATAATTATATTGGATTAATAGATAATTAATATGATGTTGAGGGAGAAAATTTTTAATCCAAAGGAAAATTCGGTGGTTCAAAAGATCCCTTACCTCAGGTCCTAACTCCCATGTGGTGTTGTGTCTAACATATTAAATTAAAAAACTAAGGTTATTATGAAAATATTTTAGAATCATTTTCATGTAAATTTTATATATTAATATCCATTTATTATCATATGTTATTATTTATTATATTTTTTTCATCTCATCGACCACTTGTGTTGTATGGCCAATTTCTCAAATACTACATCGGCATGATCGACATAGTAAAAGGGGACATAAAATAATTTAAGAATCTAAATAATATACATGGAATTTGAATAAAATATTTATAATTATTTGTGATGTTCCAAGTTCATTGCATGAAGGTTTTATCTCCATGATGAAATCCATAACATTCACCTTCTGATAATTTTATTGAAATAAAGGAAATATATTTTAAAAATTATATAAATAATGAAATTTACATTCCATAACTAAAAAACATAAAATAATTATTAATAAGATATCACATAATCAATTATGATTCTATATAAATCAATTAAAAAAATTTATAATTTTTCCTTTAGATCATTAAAATTACCCTTTTAGAAACATGCTATAATCGATGGATGATTAAGATTACAAATTTATTTTATTATAATATCATCATTACCTAAGATTAATTATCTTATTTGGAATTTATATAATAGATAAATTATAATTTATTTATGTATTATGAACAATATAAATGAACAATAATGATATTAATTTATTATTTACAATGAATAAATGATAACTCCTCTTGGAATCCCTCTTGGTTTTGAAGGAATTTATAAAAATATATGGGGATTAGAAGCTACAAAAAGAGGGAGAGAAAAATTAGGAAATTAAAATTGGTAGATTATGTTGGGGAATTAAAATTTTGTGTGTGCAATCTATGGTGTGGTGGAGGTGGAGTCCTTTTATATTTAAGAGGATTGAAATTTTTGAAAGCATATACTTTTTAAAAAAACAAATATCATTTTAAAAGAACGTGTATCCATAATGTATGAATAATGAATATAATATTAGTATTGATCTATAAATACCTTATAATCACATTTAATGATTATATTTATTATTTTTAGTCCTTTAATCGATGATTTGACAAATAAACATTATTTTTTACTTTACTGTGGTGACATTTTTTTACCTTGGTAACTTTTTTATGAATAATGATTAATTTCACCTTACAGTATAATTTATAAATGTTTATTTAAAATATAAAATTCATTTTCATTTATTCATTAACAAGAAATTATAGAAATTTATTATAATATAAAAACAAATATCATGGAAAAAATTGTTTTTCAAAGAAATTTTTTTTAAACAAAAAATGAATTTATTCTTAGCCTTTACCATTTAATAAATAATAATGGATTGATAATTTATTTTTTATACATATATAAAATACATATATTCAAATTCATTTTCCAATAGTGATCAAATTAGTATTTTTTAGATATAAATAAATAATATATAGAAAAATAAATATTAATGAAAAATAGGTTATTTATAATCAAATGATTTTATTTCTAATTTATAAAATTTATACTTTATTTTATAAGAATTAATAAAAAAAGTAATTAAATAATTTATTTTTATATATTTAAAAATTAAATTTAATTGAAATTATAAATAAAATAATGAGAACATATATAAAATTATTAACTAATCAATTACATGTTTATAGCATCCCAACATCTACTTAAAAACCCCCTAAATGCCTCTATTTAAGATCAAAATTTCATATAAAAATAGAAGTCATCATAATTTATGATTTAGTTAATAGTGGTCTCATTATGCTTTCCAAGAACTTAAATTACCCTTTATATGATTTCAATCAAACCATACTTATTGAAGTTGAGGTTCATCTTGGTCCAAAGAAAAACCTAGTGATGTTAACTCCAATCCAAGATCATATCAATGATCCTTGTAAGGGATTTTAATAACACTTTATTATCCTATATATATTGATTTTACAGTGTTGTTCTATTTAGACCCACAAATTCATAATCCATGTTATAATTATCTCATTAGATTATGAAAATTTTTCAAATTATTATATTGTGGCTATTTTAAGTTCAACATTGCATATGATTCGGGATATCAGGCACAAAACATTTGATCAAATAAAAAAAGATACCAACATCACTTGTCATTTAAATTTACCACATAAAAATAATCTATGCATTAAAATTTCACTAAATAGATAAAAACATGTGTGGGTACGATTATATAATCCCTTGGTTAGGTTCCCATATTTCCTCTAATAACAGATAGTTCAAAAAAAGTGCAATGACAATCTTGGATTTCCTATTATGTATAATGTTTTTTGATATGATCCAAAATCTTCACAAAATATTCTTCATTATGATATAATGTTCCAAAAGTACCATATATGGGATTAGTACATGTGATAGACTAGGTATGCATTTCCACTTGATGGATACATGGAACCCATTATGCACTTATGACATGTTTTGTGTGAGTCAATATATATATGTTAAAACTATAATTTCATCAAGAATCCCTATAGGTATAAGGTATCATGGAATTATCTCTCACTTATTCTAAATCCCCATGAATCACTACCATGGGGAGATATAATGGAACACCTTTTCCCCCACTTAAAACTCTAGGACATGATGAGGATTTTTAGAATATCTCTGTAACAGCCCGAGATTTTATGAAAAATATTCTTTTTAATTTTATTAAAGTCTTTTGTTGTACTCTACACCAAAAGAAGCTTGATCAACACACATCCTTGACTTGCCTTGCATTACACACAATCACGACCTTCCTCGATAGCGTGTGTAGTACGCAATAACGAGTTTCACTAAACAACAATATGCTATTAAAATATTATTAAAACTAGCCGTTATGAATAGTAATAACCACTTTTTGAAATTTTTTAAATCTTATTTTTCAAAATGGATATCATTTTTGGATTCAGAATATCGAAATTAGCTTAGGGTGAAATTTTGGTAATTTTCGGATAACTTTCATATTTTGATGAATAGTGAAAATTACTAAATTTTAGTTAAAAACAACTTTTTAAATCGAAATAATTAATAGTGATAAATTATTAATTTAAGTGGTTTTAAAGTTTATTTAGAATATATTTTTACAATTTAATACAATGTTGGTCATTGGATGTAATTTCACATTTAAACCAGACATAAACAAGTGTCAATCTTTTGATAGATATTGTTTCTTAAAAACACGCTATTTGTTTTAACAGTGGGATTTAATTATAAAATTAATTAATTCAACTTCTATGTTATGAATTTGGTAAAATAGACTTCATTTTTGAATTCGGAATATGAAATATATCTTAGGATGAAATTTAGGCATTGTTCTGAAAAACATCAATTTTTGATGAATAGTGAAACTACTAAGTGGTAGTTAAAAAACTGAATTTTTCATAAAACAAAATTTTACCGCTTCTGTGAATGGAATTTCAAAAATCCGAGAGACACGGTTGATGTCAGTAAGTAAAATGTGGTTCAATGAGATGAAAATAATTTTTGGTGAATAGTAACTTTTTACTGTTATTTACCACGGTTAAAAGTAAATAGGGTAATTAAGGGTAAAAATGATATTATTATTACCCTAAAACATGTTCTAATTCTATTGGACAAATGTAATTCGACCAAAAACAATCTTAGGAATAAAATATGACCACTTAGGCCCACTTGGATTTGATTAGGACATTTATTATTACTTTATTTAAAGAAGTGTTAAAATAGTTAAAATCAATGTTTAATAAGTAAAACATTTTTAATATGGGGTTATACATAAGATAAATTTGACTATAAATATTCATTAGAAAGATAAAAAGATTTCCTACATAATCGTATTTTATTTGTAATTTTTAGACTTTAAATAATTCAATTTATTTACGACACAATGATGATGCAGTAGTTACCATAATAGTAAAAAATTAGAATAATTGATATTATAAATGCCTAAATAAGTATAAGTTGAGACTTTTTATGAATTAAACTAATTTTATAGGTTAATATGACATGGTAATATTGATTTAATTATCTTTTTTCGAACTTATAATTCTGTTATTATTTTCTCAAAAATCAATTACAAAATAGTGTCAAAATTGACATAAAATAGTTTTTAAAACACTTATTATATTATTAATTGTTATTTTATTTCTAAAAATCTAAGGATCGGCAAAATGACTTATATAAGGTTATATATATGGATAATAAACAAATTGGGGTTCGTCTGGCTTGATATAGTAAGTTTATTAACCATATAGTGTAAGAAAACAAAAAGACACGGTAAAAGTTAAATTATTTAACATAGAGTTACATCTAATTGATAAGGTTAAAATAATAACCTAAACTTGTCTAAATCCTATTGGATGAGAGGATTTTGACCCATTCCCACCTTATCTTCGAAATAAATCAATTTGGAGCTATTTAAAACCGAATTTGACTTTATAATAAAATAATATTTTTTGTTATTCCAAAGGTGCCCCTCTCCTCCCTTATAAAAGGGCACCTCCTCCCTTTCCTCCTCACACCAATTTGAGCACTCAAGCCCGGCCAACCCCTGCCAAAATCCCTTCTCCACTTTCCTAGAATAATACTAGAGGTCATGGTATTCTTCAAAGACCAATCTTAGTTCCCTAAGTGGAGGATTCAAAGAGGCGTTTCAAAGAAGAGGTAATATCCATTACCGATCTTTTCAATTTCTTTCTTCTTCAAATTCATCTTCTTCTTTTGTTGTTTCATCATAAAGTAATAACATCAGTATTACTTACATACTGATATGTTATTATAAATATGAAACAACCCTAATTCACCTTCTATCCATCCTACGGAAAAATGAAATCACCGCGCGTGCGTATGTACGGAATACCGTCTCCATGCCGTGGTGTAATCTATTTTCCACCATCACCTTACAACGATGGGTATAATGGTGTAATGAGTAACTATATATGATTATTATAAAATGATATTGATACTGAAATAGTATAAATACACTTAAATACAATTCCACAATCATGGGAACAATATCATCGCTCGTGCGTACGTACGGAATACTATCTCCACGATGTGATGCGACTTGTTCTACATGATCATCATTACATAGTAATTATATAAATGAATTGAATGAATAAATATGATATATGTTACACTAATACCATTCTGGATATATGGTATCTATAACCTTAAAAGAAGAATAAGAATTTATTCGGCAAAACACGCATAAGAACAAAAGGCAATAAAGACCCCTGTAACAAGTAACAATGAAATATTACTAATAAGAAGCTAAGAATATGACCATATATGATATCATATCAATATTTATGATTCTGGAATAAGTCAATATGATTATTTAAACCATTATACAGGAGTTTCGGACACGTACAAAGCAAATTGGACCTAAGGTAAGGGAAATATCACAATCTCATTTTTATCCGAGATTGTTTATACTTTGGTATTTACTGGGGTGTATTTTATCATCCACATCCATGTTTCCTCAATATGTAATATTATTTCCATCCACCTAAAATTGTTTAATTCCAATTTTACCCTTCGGTGAGTTTTTAGTAAAGGATATGAAAGGAATCGTTTTTCGTTTTTCGTACGATGTAATTTTTGACTTTTCCGACAAAAGTACGAGAAGAATGTTTTTTTTACTTATACGGCATGAATGGATTTTTAAAACATTATTTCCAAGAAGCTTCCTTTACAAGTTTTCAAGTTTATTTTTAATCAAATTCTTTTAGCTTAAAATTGTATGACATGTTATGAAAGGAAAAATGTTTTTGAAGTAGAAAAGATATTTTCCTCAAGAATGAAGTTCAAGTGTTTTATCAAAATTATTTTCCAACTAAGATAATAAAGGGTTCTGTTTTTATCCCTATTATTATTAAATTTATTTGATTATGTTGTGATGGAATTATTTTTATGAATTCCTTTATCATATATGAATTGTTTTATGATGTTATGATGTTTAAGATTCCCATTTTTATTACAAGGGTTATGTAATGATGTATGATTTATGATTTTGTGGCACACATAAGAATGGTATCATTATGAGATGGGTGGGACCTATATCTACCTTCAATGCATTGGGTAAAGATTTTATATCTCATGAGATAGACATGGCTGGAATGGTAGGTTATACCGGTTCAGTGAAACAGGACTGAAACGAGGGTGACTCTGTTCAGAAAGGGACTTTGTCCACTAAGAAAGTCTTGGAAATGAGTCTTGAATAAAAAGAATTGATTCTCTATGATTATGTGTGTATTCCACAAAGTTTAATGTTTTATGTTATGATTATTGTGATTACATTTCCCTACCATGATTTGTCCCATGATATGAAATTATGATCTCTTTTTCAGGTTAAGATTTCCAAAAGTTATTTGCTTGTGTATACGATGTGATTGATATTTCTTTTGTTTACCCTTACTGAGAATTTGAGCTCACCATTTTGTATGTTTTCATTCCCCAGGTCAGGAAGAAGGTTATTAAGTAGGATTTTCCAAAAAGGGACTCTAGATATGATGAAATAAATGGGAGGAAAAGTAGATGCTTTATGAATCAGTTGTTTATGTTTCCCAGTTTCTAAAGACACTATACGTATACGGTCCTTTCGTGGTTTTGTTATATGTTGTTATAAGTATTCTTCAATTTTGAAGTATTAACAATGTATGTAATGTATGGGTCGTTATAGTTGGTATAAGAGGAAAGGTATAGTCAAACATTGGAAACCAGGATGTGTAAGCCTTAGTAAGAACCCTAAGGATAATTCTAAGAATAGAACACAATCTTAGTGTTTTAGAAATGGATATGAATAACCTAGGATAAGACCTTAAGTGTGAAATTTTATTCTTGATTATGTGATTTTCCTATTATAATTAGTATTGCTCACACTATTCTTCTTGGTTTTAGTCAATGGCTGGAACCCGAAGGAACCATGTTAATGCGGAATGCGACGGGAAATGCAATGATTGTCACCCTGAGAAACCAAACGTTATGGGAGCTGGAATGCAAAATATTGTAGCCATGCTAACACAACTTTCTCAAGCTATGAATCATGCAGGACTTCCAAATGATCAAAGTAAGGAGCAAAATTCTGTTGAATCCTTCATGAGGTAGCGTCCAACTTCTTTCAGCGGGTCTACTGATTTATTAGTTGCTGAACAATGGATTAGTACTACTGAAAAGATATTTTCAGTTCATCAATGTTCTGAACATGATAAAGTCATCTTAGCAGTATATCATTTGGAAGGTGAAGTTGATCAATGGTGGAATCTTATCAAGAATACGAGGCCAAGAGGTGAAATTGAGTCCATGGAATGGGACGAGTTCAAGAACTTGTTTTTGAGTAAGTACTTCCCTCGTATTCTTCGAACAAAGATGGAAAAGGAGTTTCTTGAGCTGAAGCAGAAGGATGATGAATCTGTTGGTATATAAAAATCAAATTTTACAAGACTTGCAAGGTATGCATCTGGCATTATCATCCAACCTGAAAGTAAAGTTGATTGATTTTTTAGTGGCTTAAAACCAAGTCTTCGAAGGGCATTAGCTATAAGAGACTTCAGTAGATATGAAGAAATTGTGCATTGTGATATCAAGGTAGAAATGGAAGTTGGTGTTACATATCCATCTCATGGTTTTGACAAGAAACGAAAGATGGAATTCAAGGAGAAATCTAAGAATAATGGTGAAAAGAAGATGAATGTTTCCTTATGCACAATGTGTGGAAAGAAGCATGGTGGAGATTGTCTTAAAGGGACTAGAAAATTTTATAAGTGTGGAAAAGAAGGTCATCGAGCAGTTGAGTGTCGAAGTAATGGAAAAAGGGATTCTAATGATGTGAATAAAGCAAACACTGCAGAGAACGCACAACCAACACTTCAATGCTTCAAGTGCAAGGAAATGGGGCATTATGCGAATAAATGACCTAATCCAAGGGTTAGCGATGATCGACGTGAGAAACCGCTTAAGGCAAAGGACAAAGGGAAGTCACATGCGATCACTATTGGCAATGTTGAATATGACAACGATGTGGTGGAATGATTAAGTTTTTATGTAATGGGATTCCAAAATAATGTTGTATCATGGAGTATTGGAATATTTATGTATTGGTCTAATGTGGTATTCAAAGTGATTGAGATATTATGTGCATAATGAAGGGAAAATGAGAAAATGAAATGTTTAACAGTATTCATGAGCTCATGATTGATATAAGGACTAAGTGATATCATGGTTTGAGTATATAGAATTTTGAGGATTTTGGTATGTGGAAAGTGTTAACTTTTAACTGCATTCATGTTTTCACTAAGGTTCAATGGGTATTCAAGAGAATACATGATTAAGGCCTTTGAATGTTTGGAGTGTGACCAACAAAACATATCTTATGATATATGGGGATCGACGATGGTGTCAAATCTCTGGTAATCGTTTTCACTATGTTATGAGAGTGGACTGCAATATTATGGATACGCCTAAAGATTGGAATGGATTATGTTGGACATAAGTTAGTATTGTTTAAGGATAGAAGTTTTTTCGATATTATTGATGGGATGTTATAGTAATATAGTTTTAGAAAAAGGACAACCTGCAGGATGGGCGACAGCCCATCACGTCGGATAAGGCTGTGGAAATCAAACCCACAATCGAAGTGCGACTGGCCTGTATCGCCTACCACTGGCCTACAGAAAGTCCCTGTTTAGTAGAAACTAGTTTTATTATATTAAGCAGTATGATATATGAAGTATAAAGTCCATTTTAGGAACCATATATGATTAATCTCACTATAGATCGACTTATGTATATAACTTTTGCTATCCTTTTGTTTGAGACAGATGGAATGACCCGTCATTCTATCACATGATCTTCTAACACTTCACGAATAACAAATTAAACATTATTTATTTAAGAGATAAAGTGGAAATTGATCAAGGCACGAACAACAGTGAGATTGTACCAAAATAAAGTAAGTATTTATTCTAATTCAAATTCTTTAACTTTAGGGAAACGATCTTGAAAACCAAAAATGTTGTCCTAGTGCTCTTATATCTGATTAATCAGATGGTACCTTAGATCGTCACAAATTTATGGCCTTGTGATTGCTAGCTTTTCCATAGCCATGTTCTCTACCACTCTCCATCAGAACATGACGGTTAGATTTCTCTTCCATATCCATATTTTCACCTATGTGGAAACCCAGTGATTAGTTTATTTGGGTAATCGTTACATTTAATACTTTAGTTTTTAAAAGCCAAGTTTTGGTATTCCTTTTTACGATGTGGGTTTCTATTAAAGAAACTTTCGAATAGTAAACCATTTATAACGCCGATGAATTTCGATGGAGAAATTCATTTTAAGGGGGGTAGAATGTAACAACCCGAGATTTTATGAAAAATATTCTTTTTAATTTTATTAATGTCTTGTGTTGTAGGCTACACCAAAAGGAGCTTTCAAAACTTGCATCCTTGACTTTCCTTTCATTACACGCAATCGCGACCTTCCTCGGTAGCGTGTGTAGTATGCAATAACGAGTTTCACTAAACAACAATATGCTATTAAAATATTATTAAAATTACCCGTTATGAATTGTAATTACCACTTTTTTAAATTTTGTAAATATCATTTTTCAAAATGGACTAAATTTTTGGATTCAGAATATCGAAATTAGCTTAGGGTGAAATTTTGGTAATTTTCGGATAAATTTCATATTTTGATGAATAGTGAAAATTACTAAATTTTAGTTAAAAACAACTTTTTCAATCGAAATAATTAATAGTGATAAATTATTAATTTGAGTGGTTTTAAAGTATATTTATAATATATTTTTACAATTTAATACAATGTTGGTCATTGGATGTAATTTCACATTTAAACCAGACATAAACAAGTGTCAATCTTTTGATAGATATTGTTTCTTAAAAACACGCTATTTGTTTTAACAGCGGGATTTAATTATAAAATAAATTAATGCAACTTTTTTGTTATGAATTTGGTAAAATAGACTTCATTTTTGAATTCAGAATATGAAATATATCTTAGGATGAAGGTTTGGCATTGTTCTGAAAAACACAAATTTTTGATGAATAGTGAAACTACTAAGTGGTAGTTAAAAAACTGAATTTTTAAAAAAAAATTAATTTTACCGCTTCTGTGAATGGAATTTCAAAAATCCGAGAGACATGGTTGATGTGAGTAAGTAAAATTTGGTTCAATGAGACGAAAATAATGTTTGGTGAATAGTAACTTTTTACTTTTATTTACCACGGTTAAAAGTAAATAGGGTAATTAAGGGTAACAATGATATTATTATTACACTAACCCATGTACTAATTCTATTGGACAAATTTAATTCGATCAAAAACAATCATAGGAATAAAATATGACCACTTAGGGCCACTTCGATTAGATTAGGAGATTTGTTATTAATTTATTTAAAGAAGGGTTAAAATAGTTAAAATCAATGTTTAATAAGTAAAACATTTTTAATATGGGGTTATACATAAAATAAATTCGACTATAAATATTAATTAGAAAGATAAAAAGATTTACTACATAATGGTATTTTATTTGTAATTTTTAGACTTTAAATAACTCAATTTATTTATGACACAATGATGATGCAGTAGTTACCATAATAGTGAAAAATTAGAATAATTGATATTATAAATGCCTAAATAAGTATAAGTTGAGACTTTTTATGAATTACACTAATTTTCTAGGTTAATATGACATGTTATTATGGATTTAATTAACCTTTTTCTAACTTATCATTCTGTTATAATTTTCCCAAAAATCAATTACTAAATAGTGTCAAAATTGACATAAAATAGTTTTTAAAACAAATATTATATTATTAATTGTTATTTTATTCATAAAAATCTAAGGTTCAGAAAAAGGACATAGATAAGGTTATATATATGGATAATAAACAAATTGGGGTTCTTTTGGCTTGATATAGTATGTTCATTAACCATATAGTTTAAGAAAACAAAAAGACACGGTAAAAGTTAAATTATTTAACTTAGAGTTAAATCTAATTGATAAGGTTAAAATAATAACCTAAACTTGTCTAAATCCTATTGGATGAAAGGATTTCGACCCATCCCCACCTTAGCTTAGAAATAAATTAATTTGGAGCTATTTAAAACCGAATTTGACTTTATAATAAAATAATAGTTTTAGTTATTCCAAAGGTGCCCCTCTCCTCCCTTATAAAAGGGCACCTCCTCCCTTTCCTCCTCACACCAATTTGGCACTCAAGCTCGGAGAACCCCTGAAAAAAATCCCTTCTCCACTTCCCTAGAATAATACTAGAGGTCCTGGTCTTCTTCAAAGACCAATCTTAGTTCCCTATGTGGAGGATTCAAAGAGGCGTTTCAAAGAAGAGGTAATATCCATTACCGATCTTTTCAATTTCTTTCTTCTTCAACATCTTCTTATTATTTAGTTGATTCATGATAAAGTAATAACATCAGTATTAATTAAATAATGATATGTTATTATAAATATGAAACAACCATAATTCACTTTCTATCTATCCTACGGGAAAATGAAATCACCGCGCGTGCGTACGTACGGAATACCGTCTCCACGCCGTGGTGTAATCTATTTTCCACCATCACCTTACAAGGATGGGTATAATGGTTTAATGAGTAACTATATATGATTATTATAAAATGATATTGATACTGAAATTGTATAAATACACTTAAATACAATTCCACGATCATGGGAACAATATCATCGCTCGTGCGTACGTACGGAATACCGTCTCCACGATGTGATGCGACTTGTTCTACATGATCATCATTACATAGTAATTATATAAATGAATTGAATGAATAAATATGATATATGTAACACTAATACCATTCGGGATATAAGGTATCTATAACCTTTAAAGAAGAATAAGAATTTATTCGGCAAAACACGCATAAGAACAAAAGGCAATAAAGACCCGAGTAACAAGTAACAATGAAATATTACTAATAAGAAGCTAAGAATATTGCCATATATGATATCATATCAATATGTATGATTCTGTAATAAGTCAATAACATTATTTAAACCATTATACAGGAGCTTCGGACATGTACAAAGCAAATCGGACCTAAGCTAAGGGAAATATCACAATCTCATTTTTATCCGAGATTGTTTATACTTTGGTATTTACTGGGGCGTATTTTATCATCCACATACATGTTTCCTCAATATGTAATATTATTTACATCCACATAAAATTGTTTAAATCCAATTTTACCCTTCGGTGAGTTTTTAGTAAAGGATATGAAAGGAATATTTTGTCGTTTTTCGTACGATGTACTTTTTGACTTTTCTGACAAAAGTACGAGAAGAATGTTTTTTTTACTTATACGGCATGAATGGATTTTTAAAACATTATTTCCAAGAAGCATCCTTTACAGGTTTTCAAGTTTATTTTTAATCAAATTATTTTAGCTTAAAAATGTATGACATGTTATGAAAGGAAAAATGTTTTTGAAGTAGAAAGGATATTTTCCTCAAGAATAAAGTTCAAGTGTTTTACAAAAATTATTTTCCATCTAAGATAATAAAGGGTTCTGTTTTTATCCCTATTATTATTACATTTATTTGAATATGTTGTGATGGAATTATTTTTATGAATTCCTTTATTGTATATGAATTGTTTTATGATGTCATGATGTTTAAGATTCCCATTTTTATTACATGGGTTATGTAATGATGTATGATTTATGATTTTGTGGCACACATAAGAATGGTATCATTATGAGATGGGTGGGACCTATATCTCCCTCCAATGTATTGGGTAAAGATTTTATATCTCATGAGATAGACATGGCTGGAACGGTAGGTTATACCGGTTTAGTGAAATAGGACTGAAACGAGGGTGACTCGGTTCAGAAAGGGACTTTGTCCACTAAGATAGTCTTGGCAATGATTCTTTACTAACAAGAAATGATTCTCTATGATTATGTGTGTATGTCACAAAGTTTAATGTTTTATGTTTTGATTATTGTGATTACATTTCACAGCCATGATTTATCCCAAGTTATGAAATTACGATCTCTTTTGCAGGTTAAGATTTCCAAAAGTTATGTGCTTGTGTATACGATGTGATTGATATTTATTTTGTTAACCCTTACTGAGCATTTGAGCTCACCCTTTTGAATGTTTTCTTTCCCCAGGTCAGGAAGAAGGTTATTAAGTAGGATTTTCCAAAAAGGGACTCTAGATATGATGAAATAAATGGGAGGCAAAGTAGATTCTTTATGAATCAGTTGTTTATGTTTCCCAGTTTCTAAAGACACTATACGTATACGGTCCTTTCGTGGTTTTGTTATATGTTGTTATAAGTATTCTTCAATTTTAAATTATTAACAATGTATGTAATGTATGGGTCGTTATAATATCTTTTTTTGACACTATGTTTCCCTGATTTTTCCATGAATGGTTTTAAAAATATCTTTTATATATTTAAATACATTAGGCACCAATATTTTAAATTATACAAATACAACCATAAATTTTAGAGTTAAACATTTCTTTACATAGAGGGATTCACTGGGATCAATCATGATTCTTGAGTTGAAGCTATTGTTGTATAAGAATCTAACATGATGATAGTTTTAATCACAAACTACATTAAATTATATATAGAAAAATATCAATATGTCCCCATGTGTCACCACAGTTATTTATTATATTCCATCAGTTTGTGGGTCATAGTTTATAATAATATACCACTCTATGTTAATGAAAAGGTAAATATTTTTTTAAAAACAATTAGGTGAACCATAGATATCAATTATACATTATAGGTAATGGTGTTACATGAAACCTCTAAACTTCCACATAATATATCATTTCAAGTTGTTCAAGTAAGAATTTCTCTCAAATAACTAGTAAGTGAACAATCATTTTTGGAAAATACAGAATAACCCATTTGAAATTTTATCATTCAGATATATTTGGATGACACTTGAAAAAATATGTAGTGTTATTTTCCTATTTCATTTATGTATGGGAAATGGATTTCTCATACCGCCTTAATTTTTCCATTATTCCTTTAAATGTTGTAATACAATAATTATTGATGTATATTCAACAATAAATGCCTTTCTATTATTCCACCAACAGTGATATCAATGGTCTTTATGCATATTTATGAATCTTGAGTGGATAAATAATCATTGGCAAAGGAAATTAGTTAAAATATAATTATTTATATTTTGATTTGATTTAATCATAGTTTATTCACAAATATAATAAATATTTCTTCATCAAATTTGACTCAAACACTTTATCCATTTCTAATAAAATTACATTCCTTTATATCTATACACCGTCCCATTGATCTTTACAAAATTTCTATATAATGGATCTGAATGGATGTATGTTATTCATTTATATTGATTCCCATATACATCATTTACCAGAAAAAAATATTTGTTCCATCTAAATTATCATCATTTTAATGGTTTCCAGATCTTTTCTACTTTGAGAAATTGTCACCTTATTCACTTTACTAGGATTTTCATGGATTGAAAAATAATTATCAATGATCAATTATAACCATATTGAATGGAACATATTGATATAAATTTATTTAAATTTGTACTTTACTCTCTTATGGATGCTATATATTATAAACTTCACTCTATATAGATAATACACAGAAATCATTAATGTTAAGATTATTGTTTCCAACTACAGACCATGGGTTCGATTTTTTTATCATGAATCATAAAAATTCTTGAGATATAGTTTATAACTATATAAATTTTTTGAGGTTATAACATAATTCATTTTTTATGTGATTCCATATATCACAAATCATTCTTCAGATATAGTTAGGTAAATTATTAGTTTAATTATTATCCTTTTATTACTCTCCATAATGGTAAATTTTTATTTATGAGTCTAGAAAGTCATTAATCCCATCCATATTATACTTGTTAGTAAATTTGAAAATTGACTAATTTTATTCACATACCCTCAAAAGTACCATGATAATTCAAGGAAACTATGGATCTCTATTACAAATGTTTTTATAAGACACTATTCAATCACATTTTCTACTTTAAGGATATATTTATATCTCCCTTTACTTCTAATCACATTACCCATTAATGTTGCATTTTCCACAAGAAACTCACATTTATCATAATTTTCTTATAAATTAAATATTATCAAGGTTTTTATCAAATAAATAAATATCTCTTAATGTTCCTCTATTCTTTTTGAGTGGAAGATAATATCATTTTTAATGATCATTAAAATTTTATACAGTTTATCTTTAAAAATATTACTCATTAGGTTGATGAAATTTTTTAGAGTATTTTTAAGGCCAAAATCGAATCACTATGAACACATAATATTTAATCATTATAGATTTATGTCATAGGAAAATTCTATTTTTTCACATTTAATTTATGATATACCAAGATATGGTCTACCTTATTTAATTTATAGGACCCATATAACTGATTTAATGAATTAATCAATCCATGGTAAGGGATTCATGTTAATTATCATTGTATTTTTTAGTTCATAAAAATGAATATAAAGATTCATTTACCCATTATTTTTCTTCATAAAGAGAATCAGTGAAACCTACAGAGAATAACATGGCTATATGAACCCTTTACCTTGATTATATTTTAGTTTCTTCTTATGTTATTCCATTTTAACGTGGTTCATTATATAAGGGCTCTAGGGTACTAATATATCTCCATGTATATGTTCAATAGATAACTCATCCATTCAATAAAGAATGAGACCACACAAAATTTCGGAGAATATATCTACATATTACCCCATATTGGGAATGTATTCAATAGTGATCCACTTTTTTGTATCAATCATTTGATATAGATAATATTTTTTATAAAGTACTTATATCCATGATTGAATTGTATTTTTCAATTAAGAATCCTCCTTCTCTTTTTGGTTGAATAAAATTAGTGGATGGTTTGAGATATGTAAAGTGATCTCATTATCTTAGAATTTGATATTGGGTCAATTTAAAGATAATGAATCCATACATATTATAAAATTGAATTCAATGTTATTTAAAATATCGTGATTTTATAGAAGATTCACCCCAAAAATATTAATATGGAATGAGTTATTTAATTAAGATGTTATAGTTGAAAAACATTTAGTTTTTCCACATAACTCAACCTCTCTGTCTTAAGGTCGAATATAAATACTTCTAATAAACAAGAAAATTGTGAAAAAATGAATAAAAAACACAACTGAAAAATACTTATTCAGTATAGAATATTATGTGTAAATTTTAAAACTTGTTCATCATCCCTTCTAGTAGTAGTGATAGTATTATCCCATTCCTTCTTGTTTGTCCTGTGAGGTTGTTATCATTGGTTATCATCAATATCCGCTAGTTTGTAGGGTAATTTTTATATTGTACATGATCATAATAGAGTAAACATTGGACCATATATGGAACATTTATTATATCCTTTCTTCCATCATATTAGTTTTCTTATTCAACTCCACTTTAAATTTATTAGCTTGATGATCCGTTTTTACACACTTTTAACATATAATTTTTCATTAATTTAATTTAATATTTGTTTCATCCCACATTTATGAAATATGGGTTGTTTTATTTTCATCACAATGTGGTATTTATTCCATGAACTCTAGATTTGAACAATATTCTCTGTATTTAATAACAAGGAACACATGAAACACGTGCATCACTAATCACTATGACAACATTTAGAGAATATCTTACAATTCCCCAATAGTTATCAACGTATAAATTTCCTAATAATCTTAATGACTCATCTATAGTCCACTAAAGAATTGTTATGCCTAGGGTCAATTTTGAAGATATAGGTGTACCTTTAATGACGTGTGATATTTTCTTCATTAGACCTTGATACATCCCAAGTCTCATTCAATTGGATTTGGTGTTAAAAATAAACACTTAACAATTAAAACACTGATATGAACAATTTTGGATCAATTTCATCCATCTGTAATTAAAATTTCAATATCCTACTAGGATTCAATTAAATTCCTATGAAATTTTAGGTTTAGAGTCATTGAGAATCAAAAAAAATCCTTCATGTAAAAAAAACCATATCATTCCATCCAAATTATAATTCTTTCCATTATTACATTATTTTCATGTACATTAATAATTTATCAATATCCCGAATGAAATTTTCCTAACAAGATAGCATTCTAGGAATATCATTCGTAATATCATTCCTAATAACCTATGGAAATAGAAACAAATTAATGGGTTAGATCCTATACATATTATGGGTATATGAAGGAGATATAAATAAATGAAAACATGTAATTATAAGATAAGAAGAAGGGTTTGAGATAATAAAAAAAATGTATGAATATAATAAATAATAATTGATACCCAAAAAATCCTGGATCAGAAAACATGATTCATGGAAAAAAATAACAAAATAAAATAAGATTCGTATATGTTAACAATATTGAACCATGAGAATATAATCATCTTCAATGGAAACCTTAAAACTATTGTCAAAAATTGGGAAACTATGCTTTTATATTGGAAAATTATACATTCATCTTGGAATCACCAAAACGGATAATTCAATTGAGTGAATGATTTTGTAAAATTTTTAGATGAATTTCAATGGAATATAAACCTCAAAATTACATAAAACATTGTTGAATTATGATTTATTTGATTTTTCGGGGAGATCTAAATAAAAAAATTAATGGAATAAAGCATAAATTTTATTTTTCTTCAATTTTTGGAAGGCATGAAGTTATGTTTTGTAATTTTAAATATAATTTATTAGAATTCATTTGATATTATCTATTTTATAAAATTTAATCTATACAAGTGAGTTTATTTAAATTGGTCGTAACTATGAATTTCAAATTGATTAAATTATACATTTTAATTTCAATATCATTTTAAATTATAGACTCAATTTGTTTTGTGTATGAATACCTATATTAAATTATAATTTTTAATGGGAAATACATTTTTATATTTAAATTTTTAATCACTTTCAATCATCATTTGAAAAATGAATATATTTAAAATATACCTTTTTAATTTCTTATTTAAAGGTAGAGAATCGAAAAAGGCATTGCTTATTAGATTTATTCCATGTACGTTCATCCATTTGATATATTTTTGTGATTCTATATGATATTCCTTCTTCCATATAAATTACTTTTGTGAAGCTTTCTTTCATAATAACTCATTGTCTTTTATAATTCCATATTTTTTTCATCTCTCCTTCCATGTACAACATGGATCATCCATGAGGAAAAAAAGAAATATTATATGCTTATGATTCCTTGAACACCTCCATCCTTACTTTCAATTCCCTTTATGAGGCTTTCCACACCACCATTCGATAATAAGATCGAACATAAATTCCATTTTTGTGTATCTTCCCGAGATGTGATGAACAAAACTGAAATTTGAAATAAGATAAAATAGAGAATTTCTAATTTGACAAAAAATAAAGATGGGTGCTCCATATCAAATACGTTGAAAGTTGTTTTGACTATGTGGTCCCTTAAAGAAATGATTAACTCACCATTGATGATGATAGAATAAAATATTGACAAGAATGTTGTTCTTATTCCTTCAATTATTGGACCTGACTAATGTTGATGACAGTTGAATGAGGCCATGGTTTTAATGAATGGTGTTTTATAAATCATATTTCAAAGATCGAAGGGGACTGATGTTTTCCAAAAAAGAAGTCTTAATTCATCACTATGAATGCATGGATATTGAAAATCCAGCTATTAAAAATTAAATAATGGTGTTAACCACATCTTTTTTTCATTAAATGTTCACATATTTTAACAAAGAGGACAAGGATAACTCATTTATCTCCAACAGCTATGAACCTGGTGATGTAATGAGACACACATGATTTACTCGATGAATTTTTTTAAAAAGAAGATCATTAATCGAAAATTCATTACTATCATTGCACTATGATTTTCCCACTATGCTATAGCCCTAATCTAAGATGAGTAACTTGTAGTATTCCATGGACAATTTCATCACACCTTATTGTTTACACCAAATTTTTAATGACTCAGAAATTCCATATATATTTCTTAATTTATTTGGGATTATTACAAAGCTACGAATATTGACGAAACTTTATTCTGAGGCCCAGTGTGCCCAAAACATAATTTTGAACATTTTTTAGGTAAGTTAATTCATGGGAAACATTTACTATCTTTTGAAACACTATTTGGATAAAAAATTTGAGGGCACCGTTGAATCCATAGCCCCGGGATTCACTGATGGGTGGCTAAACATCGATCGTAGTAGGTCAGGTGAAAAAATTTGTTTTTGTGACTATTAAATAAGTAATAAAATGACATAAAAATTGTTAATATACTTTCCTACTTCTTGTTGAGCAGAGGTGGCAGGACTGATGGTTTGTCATTCCATTTAATGTCTTGACTCTTCAGCTGCATAAGCATGCTGTTGGGAATTAAGAGGTTCATTAATTTATGAACATCATTAATTCTTTCGATGTGCTACTCACAATCCCCCTATACATAACTGAGTCTTGGTTTGGGGGTTTAGATATTACTATAACAATCATCAGGTAAATTACTGTGGCATCTTCCATGGACAGAGGACAAAATAATGGGAACTAATGATTTCGGATCGATGAATGCTGACGAATTCATCTAATGAGGACTCTACTCCTACCACAACCACAACACCTCCAATGATTATTGATGTAGTGGCTTTGAATTTTTTAATTCTATTGGTTTTATATTGATTAATTCTAAGTGTTTGAATACTAATTAATCTCAACCATGTTATGATTCTAACCCAGAGGGTGAGGGAAAACAAACAAGGTCGAGATCCTCCGCCGCTTGATTTATCGTGGCATTCTTCAAGGGTGGATTTCTAAACATGAAACATCCTGGAAACCGAGAGGCAAACTACAACAAAGTCATGCCGAGTGGCCCATAGGTGCAGACAATAGTGAAAACAAAGCTCCAGAGCATCACTAGAGCATCATAGAGGAACAGTCAGTGTGCTACTAGGGTGGTGGTGTCGACGACTAGCGTAGGCAGAAGAGGGCAGCTGCTAGAAATCACTGGCCGAAGTGGAAGAGCAGCAATTACAGGCATCGTAGAGGTAGAAGGTGTCAGTCAGTGTCAGACCACCATATTGGAATCAGAGGTAGCGTGCCATCGCATGCCCCAGAAGGCAGGCTACAACATCCTGTCATGGATGAGGAGGGGGACCCGTGCCCGTAGGTCCTACTGTCAGGGGCAGCGCCACATGGCAACGTAGCCTCGCTTACCCGAATACATTATGTCGTTTGGGAGAGAAATTTTCCCCGCTCCACTAAAGTGGGACACCAGAATAATGGGCTACGCCCATCTATGGGGTTAGGAAATTCCTAGGGGCTGGTGGGCCGCACCCAACCATGGTAGGTCGGGCCGGTTCGGTGGCCTAGAGGCTGAGCCCACATTTTCCGAGCCCATCCGGTTCAGGCTGGTTCTGGTTGGACCCATGTAAGACCTAGACCAGTTTTGATGACCCAACGATGTAGGGTCATAGGTGTAGATCTTGTGAGGCAGCTGAAGTCATCCATGGACTAAATCCTATTACTCTTTTGATGGACAAAGACACATGGCTCAAGACTATGTGACTCCCTGCAAAGACGATCTGTAGATGACCGAGGGACAGCTATGGATGTGGCTGAGGTTCTAGTGAGGCGGTATATAGGGTGGCGGATGTGGTAGAGGAGAAGGTTGTGTAGCAGGTGGTGGACAGTGGTATGAAGTTTGACCACCACCACCCCCAGGTGGTCCACCCAGACCACATGAAGCAGGTGGATAAGGGGAAAGCTCAGCTTCAGGCTATAGAGGCCTATGACAACTGTTCTCTAGAGACTATTATAGGTGAGATCTATGTTTATTTCACCCTATATGTAGTTATTATAGACCCAGGTACTAGTCACTCTTTTTTCAAGACACTCGATAACAAATCAGAGATCCCGACAGAGTTTTTGGCTCTATCCTTACGATTAGAGAATACTATGGGAAAAGATCCTACAATTACACACCAGTGTAGAAAGATTGAGATCACTCTAGGATGTGATAGCTTCAGCTGGGATCTCTTAATAGCCGCGTCAAGGCCTTATGAAATCATCTTGGATAAGGACTGGCTACCCATAGTCAAGGCTCAAATAGATTGTTTTCAGCACAAAGTGTGGTGTGTTTGTGATAATTAGATCAAGATTACCTTCACCAGAGATAAGAGAACATTTGTAGCACATGATGGACTTACTCAGAGGAGGGTGTAGCCGATCACACATCAATTGGAAAGTCTTACCCTAGGAGTAGTTGAAGTGAGGAGTGCGAGTTCTCTTATAGTGGTGGACCGGTATGCTGATGTCATTCCTTAGGATATACCAGCACTATCCCTTCACATAGAGGTATACTTATTCATTGACCTATACCTAATACGACTCCGATATCTATGCTAGCATATCAAATCTCTCCCATAGAGCTTCATAAGATAAGGTTATAGTTGGATTGCTTGCAGAGAAAGGGGTTCAGAAGGCCCAATGATTCTCCATGGTTAGCCACGATATTGTTCGCCAAGACAGCAGATGGGAGAATGAGGTTTTGTGTGGATTATTGGCACCATAACTAGGTGACCAGGAAGAATAAGTATCCACTCCAGAGGATTGATGATATCTTCGACCAACAAAAGGGAGCTTAATGGCTTTCATAGATAGTCCTCATATCAGGCTATCACCATATTACGGTATGGGATGAGGACATACTGAAGACAACCATTAGATGTTAGTATGGACATTCTGAGTTCATAGTGATGCCCTTTTGCATGAACAATGCTCCGACAATGTTCACAGGGCTCATGAACAGGATATTCCATCCTAACCTCAATCTCTTTGTGGTATTATTCATTAACGACTTCTTGAAATAATCGGAGTTGTAGGAGAGGCATGCCATGAACCTACATATAGTTTTTGTTACAATATGATAGCGCCAGATTATTAAAAATATCTCAAAGTAATAGTTTGTGGTATGGTATGTCAACTTCATGGGTCATGTTATCTCAGTGGTTTGTGATACAGTGGATATAAGGAAGATTGATGCAGTGATTTCTTAGGAGCCACCCACGAGTGTGACAGAGGTACAAAGTTTCATGGGATTGTCTAGGTACTACCAGAGAATCGTACCCAT
The DNA here is from genome assembly GCA_963277665.1 of Viscum album. NCBI lineage: Eukaryota > Viridiplantae > Streptophyta > Magnoliopsida > Santalales > Viscaceae > Viscum > Viscum album. Next base: position 2,017,669,048 of record OY728157.1, read on the forward strand.
GTTTTTCAGAGTGTTGACAACCTTGTCAATTTAAAAAATAATGGACATCACATTGTGTGGATGGAGAGATTCCAGTTTTCTTTTCAAGAGCTAAGGTAAAGACTGATGGGTGCCCTGATCTTTAGGCTACAAGAAGAGAGAATTATGTATGTAGTCTTCTACATCACATCAGGGACCTGTCTGGGTTTTGTCCTGAAGCAAGAGAGGGCATTGATTTCCTATGTCTCATGGAATTTGAGACCGAACAAGAAAAACTATGCTACCCATGACTAGGAGTTAGTAGATGTGGTCCTTATGCTGATGATGTGGAAGAAATATCTGATTGCCGAATGTTTTATAGTCTACAATGATCACAATAGTCTCACGTATATCTTATTAGAGAGGGACCTAAACATGAGACATCAAAGATGGATAGATTTCTTCTAGGACTACAACTTTGATATATTATACACTCCTGGGAAGGGGAATGTAGTAGCAGATGCACTCCACCGGAGGTCTAGTTTACAGTTTCTGAGTGAGGAGACATAGCATCAAGCCATATTATAGCTATCCTTCGTGGATAGTGATGTATAAGCTTACCTTAAGTTTATTATAGTTACTCCCCCACTATTATAGTGATTCAGGGAGACACAGCTAGGGGATGTTGACAGTAAGGCCCGAATTGTACATATATTCTTAGGACTGCCTTTTGAAGGATTTTATGTTTGTTGGGAGAATGACGTCTTATATAAAGGATGCACCATGATAGCAGTGATTCAGCGTGAGGAGGTTTTAAGGGAGTACAATACATCCCATATAGAGGTACATCCTAGAGTGTCAAAGATATACCAAGTCCTCTGAAATTATTATTGATGGCTAGGGATGAAGAAAGTGGTGGTAGAGTTCATATCGCGATGCCTCACTTGTCAGCAAGTGAAGTTCGAGAATCAGGTACCACTAGGCTTAACTTATCCACTTAAGGTACCAGAGTGGAAGTGGGATGGTATATACATTGACTTCATGACAGGGCTACCACATACATATAGGGACCACAATTCAATCTGGGTGATAGTTGACTGAATCACCATGTCTTCCAACTTCATACCCATATGAGAGCAGAGTTCAGTAGAATACTTGGGACATATCTACGTGAAGAAGATTGGGCAACATTAGGGGTTCCATCGATGATATTCTCATATCGTGATACACATTTTACAGCCCTCTAGTGGAAGGGTTTTTTGGATGCATTCGGGACTTAGCTATGCATGAGAACATCCATTCACCTGTAGACAAATGGTCATATCGACTGAATTATACAGAGAATCAAGGACATGCTTTGTGCTCGTGTCCTTGATTTTTTACGCAGTTGGGAGGACCACTTGCCCCTGGTGGAGTTTTCATACAAAAATAGTTATCATTCCACCATCATCATGGCTCATTTTGAGGAACTTTAGGGATGACCATGAATATCTCCACATTGCTTGATAGACCCAGGGGAGTCAGCACATATGGGTTTAGAGTTGGTACAGGCTACCACATTGAAGGTGCAGATCATGCAGGAGTGAATGATGACACTATAGAGCCGATAGAAGTCTTATGCTGATAAGAGGAGGAGACCCTTGGAGTTTGGTGGGGGGGGGAAGACCATGACCTCCTACATGTCCCACCCCGGTGAGGACTACTGTGGTTTGGCCGAGGCAACATGATATCTCCAAGAATAATCGAATCCTTTTAGATCCTCAGTAGAGTAGGAAAGGTGGCATACCGTCTAGCTCTTCCTCTATAGATACACCAAGTGCATAATGTTTTCCATGTATACTAATTGAGGAGGTACGTACATGATTCATTGCACATTATCGATTGGGGAGAGATAGATATCAGTGACTGGGTGACGTTTATGGAGTTCCTAGTAGAGATAGAGGATCAAAAGGAGTGGGTCCTTCATGGACCATCGATTTAATTGGTGTGAGTTTTGGGGCTACATGGAAATCTCCAAAATAGAACATGAGAGAGGGAGGATCAGATTCATGCTTAGTAACCCCATTTTCCCCTAGTTTTGTTGTAGCTATCAATGATGAATGTCCCTAAGGAGGGGAGAATTTAAAGACCCATATATACTATATAATGTTTTTAAATTCTTTTGGACTACTTGGAGTCTGTGAAAATTGATCGCATGTGATTCCAAGGCCTGGTGTGCCCAGAACATAATTTTGAATTTTTTTAGATATGTCCAATAAAAGCGTAGGAGGCATTTTAAATCATTTGAACTGGTTATGGGATAAAAAATCTGAGGGCACAGTTGAATCTGCAGTGCTGAGATTCGCTTAACGGTGGCATATCTTCGACCGTAGCAGGATAGGTGAAAAAGGTAGTTGTTGTGACTTTTAAATAAATAATAATTTAAACAAAAAAAATTTATTTTATTTTTATACCTCATGTTGAATGGAGGTTGCAGGATCGATGGGTTTTAAAGCCATTTAATGGCATGAATCATTAGTTTCATAACCATACTATTGGGAATTGGGAGGTTTATTAGTTAATGAACTTCATCAATTCTTTTAATGAGATTCTCAACCTCCACCACTATTTAATTGAGGCCCATGTTTGGGTTATAGAGATGATTGGGAGGAACCTTTATTGAAGTACTGCAGCATCCTCCACCAATAGGGGATTTAATCATGGCCGAAAACAATCTGATATCAACGAACGTAGGGGACATCATCTAATGAGGAGTCTCCTCCCACCACAACTGCGACACCTCCAATGATTCTCGAGGTAGGTAGTTTTTAATTTATTAATTCTATTGGTTTTGACATGATTAATTCTATGTTTTTAAGATAAATTAATCTCACCCATGATATTTTGAAAATGTGGAGGGAACATGCCAAACGAACACGGCTCGGACCCTATACTGCTTGATTTATCGTTGCGTTCTTTGGGGGAAGATTTATCAATATAAAAAATCATTGAAATCGGGAGGCACGTAGTGACAATGACATCCTGGGTGGCCGGTTGCTATATAATGTAGTGAATACGGATCTCAGAAGAATTGATGGAGCCCCGTGGAAGAAGCGCTAACGTGGCACCGGCACGGCGGTGCCAGCGACCAGTGTTTGCAGATGAGGGTGATGGCCGAAAACCGCCAGCCACGGTGGAAGAGCAGTGCCCCCAAGCGCTACGGTGGTAGAAGGGGGAAACCAGCATTAGCTGGCCGCATTGATAGTTGAGGCGACGTGATATCACATGCAGTGGAAGGCAGGCCACGACATCATGTTGCAGTAGAGGAGGGTGACCCGCACCCGCGGGTCTTGCTAGTAGGGGCTGTGCAACATGGAGCCGCCATTTTCCAAACCCTAAATGACTTGTACTATTGAATAAGGGTACCAACCCCACACCACCCCAGTGGGTCTTCCAAATTGTGGGACAAGCCTAGCCAGCGGGTTGGGCCAACCCTGCAACATGGTGGGCCGCACCCAACCTAGGGAGACAGGTCGGTTCCACAGCCTAGCGTGCTAAGACCACTGCAGCCTAGCCTATATGGTCCGGTCCAGCCGATTCGGGCCAACCCAGGTCAGGGCTGGTCAGTCTGACTAGGTCAGACTGAACTCATACCCACTTCGACACCATTTCGCCAAAAGGGCCAAAACTAAAAAAATAGACATCCATTTGAAGAATCGTCTATTGTGCCAGGATCCTCAGAATGAGAAAGTAATTTTGAGATACTCCACATGGGTTTTGAGGAACATTGGAGTATAACCATGTTGTATCATACTCGAATCCAATTAGGCCATTAGAACTAAAATGCATATAACTCTCCGACCGGGCATCCGATTGACACATTGTCTATTGTGTTAGAACCATTATTACATGATAGACAATCAAGTTATTTCTTCATGGGAATTATTTTCAGTTGAAATATGAATAATGCCTTGAGGAGAGGATCCTTCCAGAATCAAGCGTTCTATATATGGGAATCCTGTGGCTGGATGAGACACGAAAAATGAATAGTGATCTTATGTGGATCATCACCTAGCGATCCTTTGGGGAACTGCACCTAACCATCCTCTGTGAATCATCACATAGTGATCCTGTGTGGATCAGAACATAGAGATATTATGTGGATTAGTGCCAATCAATCTTGTGTGGATCCGTAGAAGAACCTTTGAAATAATAAGATGATATAGCTTCATGTCTAATCATCTTTACTTCTGTACATTGGTTATACCTATTCTGAGCTAAGACTTTTGCTATGTGCTTTTTGATAGAGATCATGCTATTAGGTTTTCCTTTGTGGACTATCGGAGAGACATTCAGGGTCTTTAGGTCCCTTCAAATCATATTATACACAACCATGCGTGGAATTCGCCCCCACCTTGTTGTGTCTTTGGAAGAATACGAGTAGCTCGACTGAGACTATAGGATCCATGACTAGGTGGTACCCGAAGGTAACTAGATTAAGTGGGGAGATGTAGAGATTTGTTTTTCCTACCCCTCTAGGTAAGAACATTGGTGGAGGATCTCAGGAGCAGTTTTCTGTTTTCTGTTTTCTATTTTTATTAGTAATTTTATCTTTTCAACTGGTCTTGTATTCCAACCCCTTTACGTTTGATAAAAACTTTTACTACTATAGTTTTACTTCTTGTATGCCTCTTTTTGTGTTCATAGAATGTGTGTTTGTACAGGTTTAAAGGAAATTCATTCCCGTTTTGGGAATACACCTATCAGGTTCTAGTCTCCAACCTCTGGACTATTGAAGGTAGGCTTGGGGTAGTCATGGCACTGACCCCAGGGGACGAGGCTTGACCAAATTAAGGTTGATATTAACAACCATGGATGTGGGGAAAAAATTCATATACGTTTCTCATTATCATGAAGTTTAACGCCTACCAAATCATGACTCCCATTTAACAACAACACCCAACACCACCCGGACAATAATATAGTATAGTTCCCATCAGTTGTTGCACAATATATTACAGGCTAGCTTATACTACAAAGCAGATCTATCCAACACCATACATGTGATTCAATTTATGTAGAACATAAAGAAATGAGAAAATACTATTTCATTATGGCCCATGACACTCAATCCTATAACTATGCATATCTATTACAATTTCATATTTTGAGACAATAAATATAAATTCAATTCTCGAGCTCCGTTATGAATTCGAGTGGCCCCAAAAGTTATCATCAGTCTTGTAACATTGATAAGAAATGGATTTGAATGAAATCTGAGACATTGATTTTAATCAATTATATACCCATCATATGACTCATAGAAAATCATTACATGAGGCTTTCAACCTCATACTCAAATGAAAATCCTCATGCAACACTCAACTACCACTGATTCCATGTAGAATTATATTGAATCATCTATGATTATTCACAATGCAATAAAAATTTAAATCTAGGGAAAATTCATACCAAATTATATTATTTTATTATGACTAGAGATAGGATAATTCTATTAAAAAGGATGAATGGGTGAGGGAACTATTCCCCTTCATGGAATGACTATTATAATAATTATTCTTCATGTATTTTAAATTGTGTAAATATGGTTTTTTGTTTTGTTCTATTATATTAATCATTTGTTTTGTTTTTTATCATCCATAATTAAATAGTTATGTTATACTAACATTCATGGTCATGGAATAATAACTCAATTACTAGGTCTTTGGGGTAGATTACATTGGGTATTCAGAATATCTTTTCTTAATTTTGTTATTTCCCATTTTCATCCTTTATAATATAGTGAATGAGAGAGAATTAGATACATTATTGTCATGTCTCTAAACATTTTGTACTATTTTATTACATATAACCAACATATCTCCCTCCATTATATTAATTTATCATACAAATATATGAAGCAATGTGGATTGAGGTATGGAGAATATTTTAATGGAACTAGGTGTGGGGTTAATGGTTTCACTATTCAAGTGTTATCATTTCTACTACAATGTAGAGGATGTGAGGTGGGATATGCATAGGAATGTTAAATAAATATGTTCAGTACCACTATTCATAAATTTATGGGAAATGAGTGAAATATATTGGATGAATTAAGGGATAAATGAATTGCTAGATAATGAAAGATATTTATGATCAAACATGGATCAAACCCTTATTTTTAAAACATTGGAGTTGTCTATATACAATCTATTTTTATTTCTGTTAAAATTATATGAAACAAATATCATATGTCCATCCATTGTATAAATTATTTATAAATATTAATAAAATAATACATACAATTATATGTGTTAGGATAAAGAAACTCATTCAACCATATCCTCAAAAGATGATCGTAGTTAGCAACTAGGATACATTTTAGTTGAGAAAAATTATTTTTGTAGAGGGCCTAGTTACATTCCATTTGTTAGCATGGATCCATTGTTGAGGAGATGAGATTATATTTTACTACATAACTCAAAATTTTAATTGTTGTTTACTACTTATTAAAATAATAATGGATTATAATATTGAATCACATTCATTCCACAAATATCATTTTGCTACATTTTTTAGATGGACATGGGTTAGAATAAATTAAATAGGTATATATTAAACTAAGGATATCTCTGAGGATATCAAAGATAAATTTTTTACATCATTACTACTAGTCATTACCAAGGCTATTAGAAATATTTCAGAGTACATCCAAGAGTTCAATCTATATTTTTCTAAGAAACAAAAAGACAACATCCCTTTAACATTAAAAATAAAACTAAAGAGGTTGAGGCTAGGAATGATGAAGCAGTACCTTCCCCCACAAGATAATTTTTAGAGAAATTTCATTTAGAAATAGATATCCATATTTACACTTTTTAGGGAAACAAATCTTATTTACACTATTTTTATCTTAAACATTTTCAAGATAAATTCTGTCATGGTATTTTTGTATCAATATTCTAGAACCATCTATGTTATTGTAGGCCCTATATGATTTTGAACAGGTCATGGATGTAGATAGTATGTGTGATGAATTCATTGAGTTTTATTTTTATTTTACGAATGTTAGATCTTTGCACAACATTTTCCTAAGGAGTTTGATCCATATTTAGTCATTAAAGACTAATAGTTCTTGGCTGAGTGATCAGAAGGAGTATAACATAAATTTTAATATAATATTAATGATTTTTATTTAGATGATATGAAATATAAATATATTTATAACAAATTCATTATTCATTATGTAATTTCTAGAACCACCGTGGTCTAATACATTCTCAAAATATAGTGTCTTGGGTGTTCTGGGAGGAAATGAAAGATCATATCAAGAGTTTGAAAAATTTATTATTTTTCTATACTTCAGTCACGCATCGGTGAGTCTCATCAGTAGCTCATCATTGATAGGATTACATCAGTATCTCACATCAGTAGCTAATTGATAGTGACATAGGCTGTCAATGACATAGGGCATCGAAGGTCAAGGAGTCGGTAGGTCGAGGCTACGACCGGTGAGGGTGTTGGTATGTCAGACCATTGGTAGGTTAAAGAATTGGTAGGTTGGGGCGTAGGTAGGTCGAGGAATCAGTAGGTTGATGCATTGGAAGATCAGGAATCGATAGTATGAGCATCAATGAGTGGCATTGAAGAGTGTCACTGGTGAGTTGTGTTGGTGAGTGGCATCATTGAGTGGTGTTGGTGGATCGTGTTGGTGAGTTATGTCGGTGAATCACTGTTGGTGACTCGTGTTGGTGACTCATCCATTGGCAATTAATTTCCCATTTTTCCCCGTTTTTAATTTTTCCCCACTGTTACATTTGATTTGATGTAAATAAGTTTAAATCCTTGTTTGAGTGTTTCTAAAGAAATTTCAAAGGATAATAATTATATGATTAATATCATAACTCTCAAAGGACAATTAAATAATCAAAACATGTGGTATTCACCATGATCTAACTTTAGTGGACCATGAAACCATCTCATTTCTATTGATATATGTTTTGAATTTTCTAAATCTAAGAACCTATCATCCTTTGGACCCTCACATTTTATCCTAAAGTGCCCAAAACATTTCTTCCTCGAGGAATCATGCACCCATGCTATAGCAGCTTGTTCAGTTTTCCCATGGAATATTTCCTAATACTCATGTAACCCTCTTTTTTTGTGCAAGGAAGAATTGTTTATCATCTATTGTTATAAGTAGGTATTCCTTAATCTCTATTTCTTTTTCACATCATGCAATGTGGGAGTACTCATGTTCCCTTGTGAATACAGTTGGACACAAACATAACACAGATAATAAGAAGTAGTAAATGAGGTGATGGGGAGATGATGTTAATGGTTCCATTTTTTTTATTTTTTATATTTAATCCATGTAGTGAATCGTTTTGGGTATATTCCCTCTGAAAATTATGGCCTTTGGTGTTCTATTTTTTCAAACTATATTCATGAATTATTTTTGTTAATATTATTTTTGTTTGGATGTGAACACAAAAACATTATTAATCATGTATATATGTTTAATTAAATCGATAACTCAAGATCAAACTTGCACTGTGATATCCTCTATTCTATTAAAGTGGAAATAAGGAATGAGTGTATTAAATCTTAATACTCCTTGTTGTTTATTGTGGTTGTGTTCTGTGTATAGATATGATTGAACTTTTGTTTCATGCTAGTCATGTGGCTCTCTGGTTGGGATTAAGGGTGTGAGTATGGGGTGGTATAGGTGGTGTAGTGCAATTTCAGTTTGGGAGATTGGTTGTTTTTGGAATGGATCAACATCTTAAGTAGTGTGAATGAATCTGGGAAGTGGTTAGGAAGTGGGGTTGCAATATTGAGTTATGTTATTTATATGTTTATTGGTTTACTAAGAGTGGTGATGTTATACATCAAGGATACCTATTTTGGTAATTATTAGGTGTGTTGGGGTTTTTTAATGAGTGAAATAACATAGAGAGATTACATTGAATAATGATGGTGGCAGTGGTCGAACTGATGATCAGGAGAGGGGAGTTTACAGTGGGACTGCAACCTGGGTGAGTTTGTTTCTATGGATATGGTGATTTTCGTGTAGCGGGGCTTCCGAGGATTGTTTAGGAAGAATTATTTTGAAGAAGAATATTGTTACCTTGTAAGGGAATTTCTCCTAGAGTTTACAGGGACTTTGTAAAGTATGTGTGGGTTATGATGAAGCCTTTGGTGTGATATGTTTAGTAGTTTCCCATGTAGGGATGGAATAAATTAATCAATCAATTGGTAATACAGAATGACAATATATTAAATGAATTGACTAGGGGCATGTTTTTAGTTTTTTCTTGTAGTGATGTGACAATCTTTTACTATCATACATATGTGACCATAATTCAAGGTGGTACGTTCTTGTAGGGATGAAAACAAAGGATGTTTTGGTGTGGGGTGGTGTTTTTTTAATTCATATAAGATGGGGTGAGTGTTTGGTACATATATATAGTTGTTTTTCCTTGTCATTTATATATGAAGCCCATTCATGTTGAAACCTATGTGCATAACACCATAATCGTTATGAGGGAGGGTGTCCTTTCCAAATATCTGGATAGTAGGATGGCTGGATGGTCATTGGATCTTCTCTACTCCCACTTCTAGGCATTGTTATCCCTAAAATCTTGAGGCTGGTTGTTTTATGGTTTTGAGTCCCTATTTTCTGTTGGAGAGGAGTGCTTCACATGTGTATTTGGGATGAGGTTGTGGTTCTATGGATCATGTGTCTTTAGGTGAGATGTAATTTTGTTGTGGCCATGTTGTTTTCATGTAGGATGTTGTATGTGTCCTATGTGTGTGTAGGAAGGTTGTGGATGAGCATGGTAGCGATAGGATGTTCACCGTTAGGGATGAGTAATTAATGAGTCGGATGTGGTGCGAGGTACTAGAATATCGAGTTGCTTGCTATTTTACTTTACTAGACTTGCATTATTTGGTGAGGGTGACTTAGAGTGGTTGTGGTGGATAGTATAACTTGATAGCTACATTTCAGTTTCTATTGTTTTCTCCTGGTGCAATTAGTATGCTTCTCCCACATGTGCATGAGTGACTTTGGAATTTTCTATGTAGTATACTTGTCTTCCCACCTTATATATATAAAAAAATTTTAGGATTCTTGTGAGATTATGTAGACCATGATGGACCTTACTAGCTTATACGTTGGAAATTTTTTTGTGCTACCTCTTGGATGATATATTTTGGTATTTACATAGGAGTTTTTCAATATATTTCTAGTTTATTTACCTTAATAATGCACGTGGGATGGATTTTGGTTTCTTGTATTTATTTTTTTGGTGTTTTTTTTGAGGTTGATACATCTTATATACCGATCTTGGTTACTATAAAAAGGAAAATGCATACAATTTTATGAGATTCAGATACCATTGGTGCTGGTCACCACTCGGAGGCCTATTGGAGGTGGGAATCAAGGGTCATTATCTCTTTTTCATCCTTAAGACGGAATATAAAAAACTTTTTCATCTTTTCCCTCATATTGATGATGGAGGGTACTAAATGAATTATATCAAAGGTGATGGTTGAATGATAGGATGTAGTTTGGAGTTATCAAGAGATAAGATTGTCTGGGATGGTTGGGTAGAAGTGTTAAGAGATCATGGTTTAAGACATTGGCTAGGGAAGACTGGCTAGGACACATAATTTTAGGGGCCCACACTCGTGATCCGATGCAGGGACTCTGAGCTTACCAAATGACCAAGTGATGTTATTAATAGAGGTTTTTACCCGATATCTCTCGAGTAACAACTCCATTGATGGCTTTCACAAGAAAATACATGGACATTATGTGGAGTGAGCCATTTCAGGAATATTTTAGCTACATGAAGAGGGTTTAGTTTAGTTCTTTAATGCTCATGTTACTAGAGGAATGGGTGAAGTTCAATGTTTTTTGTGATTCTTCCTTTCTATCCATGAGTTATGTGTTGATGAAGTAATATGGAGTGATATCTATGGGTCTAGGTAGTTATGTACCCATGAACGTAATTATTCCACCCATGATTTTGGTCTAGAATCAGTATTTTTTGTGCTAATGTCATTTTGTCATTACCTCATTGGGGAGTGCTTCACGGTCGTCAAAGATCAAACATGTTTGAGATAAATATTTTACAAGTGTTATCTCAACATGGGACAGTGGTGGTGGATGGAGATTCATTAGGACTATGATTTTAATATCTCATACAACAAAAAAGTGGAATTTTGTGGATGATGCTTTGAGTAGGAACTCACAAAAGGAGGCGGTTTAGGAATCTACAGACACATGGAAGACAATGTATGAGTTGGATGACTTGAACCAAGATGTAGAAATGGATGGAAGAAGAGAATGGTTGTTTCAGATGACAGTGCATTCATCTCTGAGGAAGTAGGTGGGGAAGTGTTAGTGGGGAGACTCAGAGGCATCATTAATTCATGATCACATTGAACATGGTGATTTTTCAGAGGGATGGTAGGAGATTGTGAAAATTAGATTCTTTTCCTTGAGAAGTAGGTTTTTCTATCAGTGATGTGAAAGGGATTTATCCAAGAGTTTCATAGCTCACCCAATAGGTACACCTGATAGATTAAAAGATATACCATGGCTTGAGGGAATAATACTTGAGGCTTGATTTTAAGAAGTTAGTGGCAGTGTTTGTGGCCATGTGCCTAGTGTGCTAGATGGTGAAGGAAAAGCACTGTGTTCTAGGTGGTTTGTAGAAGCCGTTAGATGTCCCCGAGAGTATGTGGGATGGCATATCAATAGATTTCATCACATGATTACATAGAGCACTAGGAGGACGTTATTTAATCTGTGTAGTATTTTATTAGCTGATGGAATTGGATCAATTCATAGCCATCAATGAGTTGAGCACAGTGGATTATTTAATCAAAATCTATGTGAATGAGGTGGTGAGGTTTTATGGTGTTATGATATACATAATATTATATAGGGATAATTTTTCTTCCCCGGTATTTTGAAGTGATTATAGAATGATTTTGGATATCAGTTAAGCATCAACAATAATTTCCTCCTTCAAACTGATGGTCATTCAGAGAGGACCATCCACACATAGGAGGAAATGTTACGAGAATCTATTCTGGACTTTGGTTGATTGTGGTTACAAAACATTCCCTTTTTAGAGTTCTATTTCAAAAATATTTATCACTCCTCCATTTGAATGGCTCCATTTGAAACATTATACAGGATGCTGAGTCATTCACCTTGCATTGGAAAGAAGTTGGGGATGTAGTTTTTCTTGGTTCAGATGTGTTTCAGTGTATGACAAACAGGGTGAATCTTGTCTATGATAGGATGAAGAAATCACTTGAAAGGAAGAAGTTGTATGTTGATCATAAAAAATGAATCTTGGAGTTTGAGGATGGGGAAAAAATGTTCTTGGAGGATTCACCTCGATTTAGGTAGGAGTGGTTCCATTGAGTTGAAAAACATTCTCCTAGGTTCATCAAATCATTCTAGGTGTTAGGGTTTGTAACACCCCAAGATTTCTTAGTAGATTATTTTTTAAAGTAATTCAATAACATGCACTACACGCATCACTGAGTTAAATCACACCAAGACTTACCAAAATAGCCGGTCAAAAGCGGTAATAAAATAGTATAAACTGAATTTTTAACTTTATATAATCCTTATAATTTTAGAATCCATATTATGAGTTTCTTAGACATAATGTAAGAACAAATTCATTTTTTTCAGATAAAAGAAGTATTTTTTTTGAAATGCAATTTTATAGCCTTTTAATGGAGAACCCATTTTAAATCCAATATTTGAAACTTTTATATATTAAATTTGACAAAATAAACTTCTTATTTAGAATTTTTACCTATGAATTTAGTTTCAATAAATTTCTAGTGTATTTTTGATAACTTTCATGTCTGGGTGAATAGTGGAAAATACTATATTTTAACTAAAAACAACTTTCAAAAAAAACTAATTTATAGTTTTGAATTATATATTTTAATGGTTTATTAGTATAATTATATTATATTTTTATCATTTAATCCAATTATGGTCATTTTTTGTAATTTCACATTGAAATTTGACATAAACAAGTGTCAATCTTTTGATAGTTAGAATTTCTTAAAAATACGCTTTATGGGTTTGAAAATGGTAATTAATTTTAAATTAATAAATTCAATTTCAATGTTTTGAATTAATTAAAATAGACTTGATTTTTGAATTCCGAAAATCAAAATTATCTTAGGGTGAAGTTTTGGTATTTTTCTGAAAACTTTCAATTTTTGATGGATAGTGAAAAACACTAAGTTATAGTTTGAAACCGAATTTTTATTTAAGTAATCATTTATTTAATTTAAATTTATTTTTGGTAAAAATAGAAACATAATACCTATATAAGTTCTATGTAATTCATTGGAGTCGTTTTATAATAATTTTAGATATATATAAATTTTTTTGAACATTTCACCGCCTTTGACCCATCTCCTAAGAGAATTTGCAAATTCACATAAAACATAATTTTACCGCCTTTGTGAGTTGAATTTCAAAAATCCAAGAGACACGGTTAATATCAATGAGTAAAATGTTGTTCAATAAGATAAAACTATTTTTTTGGTAAATAGTAACTTTTTACTTTTATTTACCACGGTAAAAAGTAAATAGGGAAATTAAGGGTAAATATGACATTATTATTACCCTAACACCTGTCCTAAATCTTTTTTATAAGTATAATTCGACCAAAAACAACCTTAGTAATAAAATATGAACCTCTTCGGTCCACATGGATTAGATTAGGACATTTATTATTATTTAATTCAATGAAGAGTTAAAAGAGTTAAAATCAATATTTAATAACAAAAAGATTTTTATTATAGGTTTAAAAACTAGATAAATTATATTATTAATAATCATTAGAAAGATAAAAATATTTCCTAAATAATGATATTTTATATATAATTTTTAGACATTATATAGTTTAATTTATTTAGGACACAATGATGATGCACTAATTACCTTACTAGTGAAATATTAAATTAATTGATATTATAAATACCCAAATAAATATAATATAATACTTTTAATGAATTACTCGAATTTTATTGGTTAATATGACATGTTAGTGTTTATTTAATGAATTTTTTTCAAATTAATAATGTTATTAAGACTTAAACAAAAATAAATTATTAAATAGTGTCAAATTTGACATAAAGGAGTTTCTAAAAAAATATTATATTATTAATTGATATAATAATCCAAAAATTATAAAGATAGGCCAAAAGACATATATGATGATAGGTATATAATTAATGAACCACCTGGGGTTATATTGGTAGTTTATAGTATGTTTATTAACCAAATAATATAAAAATACAAAGATACATGGTAAATGTAAAACTATTTAATTAAGAGTTAAATCTAAAAGATAAGAGTAAAATAGTGACCCCACTTGTCTAAAACCTATTGGTTGAGTTTTATTATACAAATCCCCAACATATACTTTAAATAATCTAGTTTTGAGCCATTATAAACCGAATAAGAATTTATTATAAAATAATACTTTATGTTTTCCTAAAGAGCCCCTCCTCCCCCTTATAAAAGGAAACCACTTCTAACCAATTATCTATACCTTCAAAGCATTGTGGTTCAGCAAAATGCTGCCCAAATATCCTCTAAACTTCCCTCAATTCAACCTAGAGGCCTTATATTGATCATAAATCCATCCTAAGGATCTGTTTTGATCAAATAAAAAGGAAGAACTCGATGAAGAGGTAATGTTTTCACAACCCTAATTCATGTTCCTTTCTTCTTCCACTTCTTATTTATTTGTAATTTCCATTATATAACAATAAATCCAGTATCTTATAAATACTGTTATTTTATTCTAAATATGGTAAAACCATATTCAATATTCTATCCATCCCATGGATGACATGTCACCAAACGTGCAGACGTACAGGTTTCCGTCTCTACGTCGTGGTGTAATTGTTATTCAATACATTATTATTTGGATGGGTATAATAATGATGTTTAATTCATATAAATAATAAATATAACATGATAATTATTCTTTATATATTATACAAAATCCAATTATATATTATTTTAATATCAAAAAAATGACATTATCGCTAATGTGTACGTACGGACTACCATCTCCATGAACGCGATGAGATTCATTCCTCATCGTATAC
This sequence comes from Viscum album, assembly GCA_963277665.1. NCBI lineage: Eukaryota > Viridiplantae > Streptophyta > Magnoliopsida > Santalales > Viscaceae > Viscum > Viscum album. Next base: position 2,017,684,162 of record OY728157.1, read on the forward strand.
ATTCAAGACTAATTTTATTTGATGATTAAAAATAATGTTTAAGGACTTGATATCATTTTGGAAATGAATAAAATACTACATATGGATAACAATCCTGTCTTATGTAGAAAAACATATAAAAGGAAATGAGTAAGTTAACACCCGAAACGACGATAATAATAAAATATTATTAACAAAGTAATTTTGAAAGATAGTATATGATATCATATTTATGTATATGATTCATGAATAATTTAATAACAATTATTTAACGATTATACATGAGGTTAATCTACCCTCGACCAAGGAGAATTATAAGGTAAGGTTTTATTTTACAATCTCTTTATTATCCGAGGTAGTTTATATGTAATTATCTACTTGGACCTAATTATCATACACATCCATGTTTCATAAAAATGTATTTCAAAACATTAATAATATTTTATATACTATGGTTTAAAGACATTTATACCCTTTTTTACTTTTTATAAGATGTTTATAAAGGAATCTTTCTGTTGTTTTCCAAACAAGGTCGTTTTTAACCTTTTCGACAAAATTACGTTAAGAATGTCTTTTTTAACTTATACAGAGGGTGCAGCTATTTTACACCATTATAAAATCATCAAAACATCCCTTACAAGTTTATAAGAATATTTTCAAATCAAATGGTTTATTTTACAATTATGTGACTTTTAAATGATTTCCAAAAAGAGATATTTCTCTCATATAGTTTTGATTTCATCTCTATCAACATCCTTTGATTGATTTTAATCTTATTTGAAGTTTATTTGTTATGATACAAATATTATATGTTGTGTTGAAGGTTTTGTGATATGTTTGAAGTGGATGTTTTATTTTTATACCATTCATGGTTTATGGAGGAAGGATTGACAATTCGTATTCTAGTTTTAATACGAATGTTTATGTTAGGTTTAAACCTATTCATAAGAGGAATGATTTGGACTAGTAAGTGACGGGTGGAGCCTGCAATAGCTCCTCGATGCATCCGTAGGTCTCATGAGAAAAAGTCATGTCTTGGAACAAGGCCTTGACAAAATCGTTTTTGTAGTCTTGGAATAAGGCCTTGACTACGAGGTTATGATAGTCTGGCATTATGTATTCCATCATTATGAATGTGGTTATTGATATTGCATGTGATTATTTGACTAGTAGAATATCCATGTGAATAACTAAATGGAATTATTTAATTTTATTTTTGTCATATTATTCTGAATTTCATGTTTTAAAGGCTTTTGTTTTTTTATACATTTCCTCAAATGTTTATGCTTATTTATGAAAGATTCATCTATATTGTTATCCTTACTGAGAAGCTATGTTCACCCCTTTCTATGTTTTATTTTTCCCAGGATATAAAGAAGTATTTTATGACTAACCTGTAGGGACAGTCTAAGAGGTTATGAGTGTGGAATATGGAGACTATGTTTTTTTAGTTTTTCACTTTATAATGTAATGTAAGACTTATGAAAGTATAAAGTATTTTAATGGCTAATAAACTAATCGGAATTTCAAGACATGATCATTTATGATCATGAAAATATTATGTAATAATTCACCGACTCTGTGTAACTGGGGTCGGGGCATTATTGTTGGTATCAGAGGATGTTTAGTACAAACCATGGAAGCTAGATTTAGATATACTCTGATTAGAGAACATATACCTAAGATGGACCTTGAGGATTAGTATAGAATAACATCCTTGAATTTTGGTATTGTAGAGATTTTGTGAGTTTTCCAAGAAATACATCCCTGTCTGGATGTGAGCAGGTAGAGGTGGATCTGGCACAGATGTACCTAGGGGTAAAACCTGAAAACACTGCTCTGAGATAGACTTGAATGGGAACTGGTGCACAACAACGGTCCTTGCTGCACTCTTGGTTACGACACTCCAGTGGATATGCATTGGATATTTATCATTTTCATTACAATCCATTATGATGTATTTATGAGTATAAGCATCCTCAAAGAAATTTGTTTTATGATTATGGATTATATCCACAAACTGTTCAATCTATGTTTGGTATTTTACATGTTTGGAATTATTCATTGCAATCCATAAACATTCCTAGTGTATTCCATTTTAAAGAAATGATTCCTAGTAGAAGGAATGTGTACTCCAGCAATACGCATGATCCAAAGAGTATGAAGGATCATATATTTCATGATATTAAGACTATATTTAAAAGGGAAATAGCCTCCCATGTATTCTAAACATGTGAATAAATAGTATCATGTGTTAATTAGATAAGTAAAGAATTCTTTGAGTCCTATGGATTTGAAGGGATGCAAGAGAAGAAAAGGATGGAAGAGAGAAAGATAGATAAAGGGTAGAGGGAAAGGATTAATTTTAACATATGTGATAAATACGGGAATAAACACCCTGGAACTTGTCTGAAGGGAATGAGTGTATGTTATAAGTGTGGAGAAAAAGGACACCAAGTACATGACTACAAGGGTAAGAGAAAGTTTTCAAATGAACAATTCTTTATCTGTAAAGAGTTGGGACACTACACAGACCAATTTCCAAATCATCAGAGTATTCCCTAAATGATGGTATTGGATAATAATCAAGTTATGATACTACAACAGATGATGAGGAATGATTTTAGTTCTTATGTTGTTATTAAATAATTATGTCATTTGAGTGTTGTATCAATGATGTACTAGTTAAAATAAATATAAATTATATAAGTATTGTATTGTAGTACTATTTCATTAAGGACATGAGATTGTGTGGTACCAAGAAATGTGAATCAATAGTGGGTTATATTTTTGGAAAATATATGGTTGAGAGTACGATAAACCATAATATGGTTCTGATACTGAGGTAGTAATTTTGGAATAGTACATGTTTGATTTGGATAAATTTTACTGGATCTTTATGAATATCATGAAACTAATTAATGATTTGTATATTCCTTCATTGTCTGAGTTTACAACATTTTTGGATGGAAGATTTATTTCCAGTATTCTATAACGAATAAGCGAGTATGAATGTAATCAATACAATTTTATGGTAATTCCAGATACTATAGTGTTTTAAAAGAATACATGATGAAGTTGTTCACATGTTATTACATGTCAAAAAGGATCTTCATTGTGTTTACCATCCATATAAATTTTGGAATATGAGTTTGGACAAAATTAATTTGGATAAGTCTCATTTGAAATTATTTTTAGATTGCCATAAAAGGACAACCCAGAGGTTGGGCGACAACTCGTCACATCTGGCAAGCCTGCGAGACCTGAACCCGCAACCGAAGGGTGACAAGGGTGTATCACCTACCACTAGCACACGTGATGTCCTAGATTGAATAATGTAGTTTTTTTAAATGTTCTGGTAAATGAATTATAAATTAATTTTTTTGGAGCCCTATAAGAATAGGATAAACAGAATATTTGTATTTTATGTTCTATTATCTTTTAGAGTGAAAGAAAGGTTTTGGGTAGAAATTAGTTAAAGGATGGAACTCTACCTGTCAATTATATGTTTTTTTGTTCTCTTATTATATGAAAAATTAATTCTTAATCATTAGGTAAAGGGTCTTAAAACATAAAATGTGTTATCCAAATACCTTATGTATTGTTGAACAGATGATATTTTAAATCATCATAGATTGATGGCTTTGCGGCCTTCAATTCTAATTTTTTTTGATTGATGACCTCAATCACTCCCTATAAATATTTTCATTTTCCTAAAATTATGTGTCTCTAATTTCCACCAATGTTCTCCTAATCGAGATCATAATTTGGTGGTGACTTTTTCATTCCCAATTTACTCTTATTAAGACTAAATTTTATTAAACGAATTTCTGATGTAGGTTTCCCCACAAAGGTATTTTCTATTTTCAACCTTTTATTTTTGAAGAAAAATTTCAAACTGTGAGGATGCAATTTCTTGATGGAGGGAATAATTTAACACCCCAATATTTCTTAGTACATAATTTCTTCAAAGTAATTCAATAACTTACACTTCACGCAACACAGAGTTCAAAAGCACCATGATTACCAAACTAGCCGTTCAAAAGTGGTTATTAAATAGTATTAACTAAATTTTGAACGTCATATAATACCTATAAATTTTGAATCCATATTATGAGTTTCTTAGACATAATGTAAGAACAAATTAATTTATTTTTCAGATAAAAGAAGTATTTTTTCAGAAATAAAATTTTACCGTCTTTTAATTGCAAAGCCTTTTTAAATAAAATATTTTAAACTTTTATATATTCAATTTTACAAATTAATCTTTATATTTAGAATCAGGAAATAATAATTTTGTTTGAATAAATTTTTGGTGTTTTTCTGATAACTTTCATATTTGGGTGAATAGTAAAAAATACAAAATTTTAACTGAAAACACATTTATTAATCAAAATAATTTATACTGTTGAATTATAAATTTTAATAGTTTATAAGTATAATTATGTTATATTTTTACCATTTAATCCAATTATATTCATTTTAAGTAATTTCACTTTGAAATTGGACATATACAAGTGTCAATCTTTTGATTGTTAGTATTTCTAAAAAATACACTTTTTGGTTTTGACAATGGGAATTAATTGGAAATAAACAAAATTCAATTTCTATGTTTTTAATTTGGTAAAATAAAATTTATTTCTGAATTTGGAAAATCAAAATTATCTTAGGGGTGAATTTTTTGTATTTTTCTGAAAACATTCAATTTTTGATGAATAATGAAAAACACTAAGTTTTAAATTGAAACTGAATTTTTATTTAAATAATAATTTATTTTGTATAAATTTATTTTAGGTCAAAATTGACACATAATACCTATATAAGTTCAACGTAATTAATTGGAGTCGGTTTATAATAATTTTGGATATATAAAAATTTTATTGAACTTTTCACCTTCTTTTACCCATCTGCTAGGAGAATTTTCAAATTCACATAAAAAATAATTTTATCTCTTCTGTGAGTAGAATTTAGAAAATGCAAGAGACATAGTTAATATCAAGGAGTAAAATGTGGTTCAAAAAGATAAAACTTTTTTTTTGTGAATAGGAACATTTTACTTTTATATACCACGATAAAAAGTAAATAGGGCAATTAACGGTAAAAATGATATTATAATTATCGTAAAACATTTCCAAATTCTACTTGATAAGTTTAATTTGATCAAAAAAAACCTTGGGAATAAAATATGAACCTCTTTTATCAACTTGTAATAGATTATGACATTTATTATTATTTAATTCAAAGAAGAGTTAAAAGAGTAAAAATCAAAGTTTAATGACTAAAACATTTTTAATATAGGGATATATATAAGATAAATTCTATTATAAATATTCCTTTTAAAGATAAAAATATTTTCTTTATAATCATAGTTTATTTATCAGTTTTATAAATTATAAAATTTAAATTATTTATGACAAAATGATGATGCAGTAATTAACTTATTAGTGAAATATTAAACTTATTGATATTATAAATACCCAAATATATATAATTTGAGACTTTTAATGAATTCCAATAATTTTATTGGTTAATATGACAAGATATTATTGAATAAATAAATTTGGTTCAAATTAATAAAGTTACCAAGTCTATATAGATAATCAATTATTAAATAGTGTCAAAATTGACATAAATGAGTTTTTAAAACAAATATTATATTATTAATTGATATAATAATCTTAAAAAAATAAGGTTCGGCCAAAGGACTTATATGATGATAGATATCTCATTAGTTATCCACTTGGGGTTCGGTTGGTAGTTTATAGTAAGTTTATTAACAATATAAAATAAAAATACATAGAGACATGGTAAATGTCGAACTATTTAACTAAGAGTAAAATCTAAAAGATAAGGGGAAAATAGTTACCCAAACTTGTATAAAACATATTGGATGAATGGTTTTATACCATCCCCACCTTATACTTTAAATAATCCAGTTTGGATCCATTAGAAACCGAATATGAATTTAATATAAAATAATACATTAAGTTTCTCCTAAAGAGCCCCTCCTCCCACTTATAAATGGTCACAACTTCTAACCAAATCTTCATAAATTCAAAGTCTTTTGGTTCATCCAAAACTTGTCCAAAAATCCTATAAACTTCCCTCAATTCATACTATAGGCCTTAGTTTGATCATAAATCCTACCTAAGGAGCCCTTTTGATCAAATCAAAAGGAAGAAACCGAAAAAAAGGTACCAACATCTTTCAAGTTCCTTTCTTCTTCCACTTCTTCTATCAATGTTATTTCCATTCCATAATTATATCTCCATTATTTTCTATATGCTGTGATGTTATTATAAATATGGTACAACCATATTAAGTTTTCTATCCATCCCTTGGATCACATGTCACCAAACGTGCGTACATACAACTTACCGTCTCCACTTCGTGGTGTAATTGTTATTCAATACATTATTATTTGTATGGGTATAATAATGGTGTGTAATTCATGTAAATAATATATATAACCTCATAATTATTATTTATATATGATACACCATCCAATTATATATTATTTTAATATCAAAAGAATGATATTTTCGCTCCTACGTACGTACAGACTACAGTCTCCACGAACGCGATGAGATTTATTCCCCATCGTATCAATTCAAAACTAATTTCATTTGATGATTAAAAATGATTTTTAAGGAATTTATATCATTCTGAATATGAATAAGATACAACCTATGGATAACAAACACAGCTTATGTAACAAAACATATAAAAGAAAACAAGTATGTGAACACCTGAAACGACCATAATACTAAAATATTATTAACAAAGCAATATTAAAAGATCATATATGATATCATATTTATGTATATTATTCTTGAATAATTTAATAATAATGATTTAACTATTATATAGGAGGTTAACCTACATTTGACCAAGGAAATTTAAAATTAAAGGGTTTATTTCACAATCTATTTAATATCTGAGGTTGATTATATGTAATTATCTACTGAGACATCTTTATCATCCACATCCATGTTTCTTAAAAATGTATTTCAAAACATTATTAATATTTTGTTGAATATGGTTTAAATTCATTTATACCCTTTTTTTAATTGTTATAAGATGTTTATAAAGGATTCTTTTTGTCGTTTTCCAAACAAGGTCCCTTTTAACCCTTTCAACAAAATTAAGGTTAGAATACCTTTTTTAACTTATACAATGGGTATAGATATTTTCGCCATTATAAAATCGTCGAAGCTTACCTTACAAGCTTATAAGAAAATTTTGAAAGTAAATGTTTTCTTTTACAATTATGTATCTTTTAAATGATTTCAAAAAAGATGTATTTCTTTCAAATAGTTTTGATTTCATCTATGTCAACATCCTTTGATGGATTTTAAGATTATTTGAATTTGATTTATTATGATACAAAACATCTATATTGTATTGAAGGTTTTGTGATATGTTTTAATGTGGATGAGTTATTTTTACACCATTCAAGGTTTATGGAGGAAGTATTGACATTTAATATGCCAGTTTTAATATGAGTGTTTTTCTTATGTTTAAACTTATTCATATAAGGAATGCATTGGACTTAGTCAGTGATGGGTGGAGCCTGCTATAGCTCCTCGATGCATCAGTAGGTCTCATGAGACAAACTAGTGTCTTTGAACAAGGCCTTGAAAAAATATTATTTGTAGTCTTGGCACAAGGCCTTGACTATGTTTTTATGATAGTCTGGCATTATGAATTCCATCATTATGAAAGTGGTTATTGATATTTCATGTATTTATTCAACCAGAAGAATATCCATGTGAATAAGTAAATGGAATTATTTCATTTTATTTTTTCCATATTATGCTTAATTTCATGTTTTATATGATTTTTTTGTTATACATTGCCTCAAATGTTTATTCTTATTTATGAATGCTTCTACTATATTGTTATCCTTACTGATCATCCGAGCTCACCCCTTTCTATGATTTATTTTTCCCAGGATGTGAAGAAGTATCTTATGATTGACCTTAAGGGATAGTCTGAGGGATTATGAGTGTGGACTATAAAGACTATGTTTTTTTAGTTTTTCACTTTATCATGTAATGTAAGACTTATGAATGTATCTACTATTTCTAAGGATACTAAAATAATCGGTCATTTAAGACTTGATCTTTTGTGATCATTCCAATATTATGTAATAATGCACCGACATTAGATAACTGGGGTTGGGGAATTACAGGCTGAGTTTGAAAGGTTCCATTTATATTTGTATTACAACCAATGTTGAGGAGGATCGGAAACAACTTTCATTTCTCAGAGCTTTTTTAGTATCTTCACAATGACTCCCATGTCATTGAATATGGAAAGTTGGATATAGAGGATGAAAAAATGTTAATCTAGAGGCCAGTTGGGATCCATGATAATCAGGATATGGTGCTTCGAGGTTGGAACATTCTATTGGTTCATGTGTTGTGGAGGCATGGTGGCCAGCAGTAGAGTACTTGGGAGTGAGAGACACAAATACATTCGTAGTACCCAAAGATTTTTTTGAGTTTTTCTTGTGTGTTTTTTTGTAGTGCTTGAACATTTTTTTTATAATATGTGTTTTTTCCTTGTTTAGTAATGCGTGATGAAGTCCAAACCTGTGAATGGTGGGATCCCCGATTCCCAATCAAGATACATTAATTGATATGTGATAAAGCCTATGACGGTGAGTTAGTTATTTCTAGAGAGGATAATATCATGAAATGGAGGAAGGAATTACCTACATTATATTCCTAGAAAGTTGGTCAATGAGTGGGGTATCTTTTGGTTGTTTGGATTAGTAGATATTGGTGGTGGTGTTCTTTGATTTTAAGGTTTCACTCCAGCTTTCAAACAACACAAGAAGGATTGTTCTTAAGTGTTGTCATACGGGGTGGTTGTTCACACCCATCTATCATGAGGGTTTGGATTTGAATTCTCATGGGAGATAATAGATTTAGTGGTATATAATATAATTTAAAAGGCCTTTGTGGTCTAATAACTTGTCAAATTCTAGTGTTTGGGGTGTACTGGGTAGCAATAGTTTCCCCTTTCAAGATATTTTTAAATTTAATTTTTTTTTCATCAATTAGTCAAGAACAATTGAGTCATGTTGGTTGCTCAATGTTGGAAGGTTGGAATAGTTATCTCATGTAGGTATCTCTGAATCAGTGACATAGGAAATTGGTGACTCAGAGCATTGTTATGTCGGGGCGTCGGTAGGTCAGTGCACCGATTGGTTGAGGAGTCGGTTGGCCGGGCATCTGAAATATGTGCATTAGAGATTGGAATCATTATGTAGAATCAGTGAGTGGTGTTAGTGAGTGGAATCAGTGAGTGGTGTCAGTCAGTGGAGTCAATGAGTAGTGCCAGTGAGCATCATCATTGAGTGGAATCAGTGAATCATTTTGGAGTTTCGTGTCAGTGACTCACTGTCGGTGACTTGTGTCGGTGACTCACCCATTGGTGAGTCATTTACAGTTTTTCCCATTTTTTTAGTTTCACCCCTCTTGATTTTTAATTCACATAAATAATTTTGAAGCATTGTTTTAGAATTTATAAAGGCATTTCAAAGGACATTAATTATATCATTAATATCGTAATTCTCTAGCGACATTGAAATAGCCAAACTATGTGGTATTGACCACAATATTACTTTAATGTCCCTTGAAACAATTTTCCTTCTATTTAAATAGAATCTGGATTTTTTAAAGCTGAGATCCTATTTTACTTTGGGCCCTTATATTTTCTCTTGGTGTTCCTAGAACTATTGTTCCCCAAGGATTCATGTGCCTATGCTATATATTACTTTTTCCCATGGAGTCATTCCAACTACACGCACGACCCCCTATTTTTGAAAAAAGGAAGAATTATTAGTCATATATTATTCCATGTATGGTTTTTTTGTCTCCCTATCTTTTGTGCATCATGCGAGGTGGGTTTAATAATTTTTCATTGTGAATGCAGTTGGACCAAAACATAACAACGATAATAAGATGTAGTAAATAATGGGTTGGGAAGATGATGATAATGGTTGAATAGTTTTTATATATTATATTTGATAAATGGTGTGAATTGTTTTTGGTGTATGAGTTATAAAAATCTTGGCCATTGGTGGTCACTACCTTCACACCAGATTTATGAGTACTTGTTTTAAATCTTTGGTTGAATGACTTTGAACATTAATTTTTTTAACCACAAATATCTAGTTAATTAAATTAATTCCCTAGTATCTATATTTATCTAAGATAACCCTTATTTTATAAAATAGGAAATAAAGAATGATTGTTTTAAACTTGAATACACAGTGTGGTTTTTGTTGTAGTTTACTATGTATGGATATGTTTGACCATGTGTTTTGTGCTAGATGTGTGGTGTTGTTTTTTGGAGTGCGGTTGTGAGTATGGGATGGTACAGATGGTGTTGTGGAATCTCAAGTTGGGAGATTGGTTGATTATGGAATGGATGAACTTGTAATGTTGTGAGACTTCATCTGGGTGGTGGTTGGGTAGTGGGGTTGTAGGATCAGGTTGTGTTATGATTATGTTTATGGTTCTGATGGGTGTGGTGTTGTTATATAGGAAAGCTTTAGAGAGTGGTAGTGATGAAGTGTGTTGGGGGTATTCTTAATGAGTGTAATGATAGGGAGACATTATATTAAGTAATGTTTGTGGTGGCAGTTTAACTATTTTCTAAGAGAGGGAAGTGTGTGGTGGGATTATAAGATGCATGAGTTTGTTTTACTAGATATGGTGATTTTTTAGTGGGGCTGCCAATGATGATTTAAGGGGGATGTTTTTGGAGAAAGATGTTTCTACCTTGTGTGGACCTTTCACCTGGATATCATAGGGACTCTAGGAAGTATGCAAGGGTTTTGATTCTACTTGTGGTGTTCTATGTTTGGTAGTTTCCTGGATTGGGATGGAATAAATTAATTAATGAATCGATAATACAGAATGACAACTAGTTAAATGAATTTGATGAGGGTATGTTTCTAGTTGTGGATTGTAGTGATGTAGAATTCATGTATCGAATTATGGAAATGATTGACAATCATGATGGTACATGCATGTAGGGTTGGTAGCAAGGGTAGTTGTGCTGTGGGTTGGTTGTAGTTTCAAAAACCCATAAATTGGGAAATGTGTCTAGTACCTATAAAAATATATATAAATGTAGTTTCTTGTCATTTCAATATGAACTACACCCTTGTTGAGATATCAATAACCCCCATTATTATAGAGGGAGGGTGTCATTTCCCAACATCATGGTGGGAGGATGGATAAATGGTTTTGGATCTTATTTTCTCCCTCTTCTAGGTACCAGTATCCCTAGTCACTTTGGATTGGTTGTGGTGCAGTTGTTATGCTGAGGTGTCTGTGGTTGAGGTGTTCTTCTTAGCTGTCTTCGGGATGAGGTTTTTGTTTTTTGGACCATTCGTCTGCGGGTGGGATGTGATGTGGTTGTGGACCTTGTGATTGTGGGTGAGATGTGGTATATCGCCGGGGTGTGCATGGGAAGGCTGTTACAATGGGGATTGGGGGAGAGCATGGTTCTATAAGGACGTTCTCTATTAGGAATGATCCATTAACTAATTGGAAGTGGTTCTAGGTACCCAAATATTGATGTTCTTACTATTTCAATATAATTTACTTTATTTATTTTTTGAGCATGCCTTAGTGAGGTTGGGGTGGATAGTATACATTGTTAGGTGATTTTGAGTTTCTATTGTTTTATCATGGGGGCATTAGTATTCACGTCCTACTTGTGCACCAATGACTTTGGATTTTCCTATCGAGTATACATGTATGATCACCCTATGTATATAAAATTGTTTTTAGGTTTCCAGGGAGACTATGCAGACCAGGCTTGACCTTACTTGCTTGAATGTTGTGATAATTATCATGTCACTTATTAGCTTTGGTCTTTTGGTATTTAAATTAGATTTTTCCACTGTATTTCTAGAATCATTACCTTAAACATCCATGTGGGATGGATTTTGGATTCTTTTATATATTTCTATTGGAGTTTTTTTGAGGTTGATACATCTTATCTCTCAATATTGGTTACTATAAAAGGGGAACACCTCCTATTTTGTAAGATTATAATACCCTTAGTGTTTGTCTCCACCCATAGGCCTATTAGAGGTGGGACTTAGGGGTAATTATCTATTTTTAATCATGAAGAAGGAATGTCATGACACACTACATACCTTACCTCAAAAAGAAAAAAAGGGTCGTGAAAAATTATGAGAAGAATATATCCCTATAAATAGAAGATAAAACATACAACATTGACTAATGATGAGAAACTAGTTTTGGAAATTGGATATAATAGAACCCAGTTTCTAGATGATGATCTAGAAAGTGATGCATTTGAAAATATGATGTAACATAATATATAGAAATTTAAATGATAATAAATTTAATTTTTATTTATTCCCATAGTATTAGAAAATGAGTAAGTTGAAAAAATAATCCCATATAATGGAGATGATGTAGAGGAGTAACTCTAACCATTAATTCAACAAACAATAGTGGATGAGACTTGGCTCATGCTAATTACATGTTAAGTGTTGTTTCCACATTTCCATGTTTTCATTATCATGCTTTATCATGCCTTTATGTTCATGTTTCTCATGTACTCCATTGACATACCTATTTCCTAACATGTATTCTAATAATTATGTTATTCCTTGTTTACTCTCTTTTTTGGATTTATAGATCGCCATTTTATAAAGCATGTCCTCAGGATATCCCATGAAATGTTAAGTACAAAAGAATGTAGTCGTTATGTAAAGGATGTTTTAAATAAACATGTTTTATTTCATGTTTTAAGTTGTTATGTAAGGGTAATAAGCCCAAAATACACTTGACCTATCCGTCTAATATGTTGTATGAAGTGAATATTTTATGTAACAAACCGGGTTTACGTGTGTAATAAAAAGCAGGCTTTTTATAGTTGGTATCAAAGGGGGGTTTAGTTATTTTTGGGATTAGGATTAGGAAACCCTATTGAAGACTTAGAGACAAGAATAAGTATAATAAAAACATCCATAATTATTGGTGAGTATTGAGTATGTTGTTTATCAAGAAAATACACCCCTATTTAGATACGAGCAAGTAGAGGCAACTCTACACATATGTAATCTAGGGGTAAAACGCAAAAACACCACATTGAGATAGACTCAAACGAGAAATGGTGCACGAAAATGTTCCTTTCTACAATCATGGTTACAACACTATCAGGGGAAATTCTTTTGTAAATTCAAAAGATTAGTATGAACCCTTATTAAGGAAATTAAATAAATTTCCCCAACGAATTTATGTTAGAAATTATATCATGAATATCATATATTGAATCCTTTGGATTCAAAAGTTAATGAAATTAATGTTAAATATAAGTCATCAGTTTTGTCCTAGGATTACCCATTATGTTTTACCCCTAAATTTCCTTTTATTCAAGCCAATGGCCAGTAATAGGAGGAATATGGCTAACAACCAATGGGAATATCAATTTGATGACAGTGTTAATGAGATGCCCAATCTTATGGGACTTGGAATGGTGAACTTTTTCAAATTTTTCTCTAATTTAACTCAAGATTTGAATAGAAACATGGATTAAGAGAAAAGTTCACCCCCCACCCACAAGAAAGAACATGTCACTATCGAGAGCCTCATGAGGCAAAAGATTCCTACTTTTAATGGATCATCTGATCCCTCAGCCGCTGGACAATGGATCAACTCCTTTGAAATTATCTTCTCCATCCTTCAATGTTCTGAACAAGATAAGGTTCTGTTGAATGCTTATCGTATGGGGGGTGAAGCTGATCAATGGTGGATGTTGATAAAAATTATGAAGCTTGTAGAGTAGATCAAGGCATTGGAATGGATGGATTTCTGCAATATGTTTTTCGATAAATATCTTCCACACACCCTCTAATAGAAGATGGAAATGGACTTACTTACCCTCAAATAAAAAGGTGAGGAATCTATCAGAGAGAACAAGGAAAAATTCACAATTCTCGAACAATATACCTCAGAAATTGTCGTTACCTGCAAATGAATGTTTTTGCACTTCATTGGTGTGTTGAAACCTAGACTAAAGAAAGTGCTGGTGATCTATGATTTTGACAGCTATGACGGAATTGTCTTATGTGCCCTCAAGGTCAAAAAGGAGATCTGATAATCGTAGGGGTATCATGGGGATAAGAAGCATAAGGTGGACTTCAATGATGGTGGTATGATGGATAAAACCAATAGTTTTAAGAGGATCCAGCACCCCACTTTCCATAGGTGTTGAAAGAAGCACCCCAGAAATTGCCTGAAGGGGACGAGGAAATACATTATGTGTGAAAGAGAAGGGCACCAAGCTGTTAAATTCTAACACGAAAAAACCATGGTTACAACAAAGTAGTGGAATTCTCTATTCAAACCTCAACATGTTATTCATTACTATGACTACAAATAATTCTGGAATCTTGCAAATCAGGGCCCTAAGAGAATGGTTTTTGGAGGCAACCGACAACATCCAAGGCAGCAATGGAGAGATTTTTCGATCACTACAGTCGAAGTGAACCCTTAGAATGAAGTGTTGATAGTTACACTAGTTATTCATTCAAGAAGAGTGAATGTACTTTAGGATTCAGGTTCTAGGAATTATTTTATATCGCAAAAAGTATAGTAGAACTATCCCAATACCACCAAAAATCATGGAAGTAAATATGTCAGTGAGTACGAAAAATGGAGAAATCATTACATCCCATGAATATAACACCTCCCATGTCATAATATGTGGATTAAATTCCACATAGAACCTCATCATACTCCCTCTAGTGGGATTTGATGCAATTCCTGGCATTGATCGACTTTCCTTATATATGACCAACATAAATTTCCATGAGAGAGAAATCTATCTCCATGTGGAGAATTTACCCTTGATTCTATACAAGATCAAGGAAGAATATGAATCTGCATTAACAAAATCATATTAAGAGTGGATATTACTACCCTATGAGAACAGATATTTTGCTCAGATAACTGAGTCTATGGAGGCAACCATCCTTTAAGACATGCTTATTGTGAGGGAATTCGCTGATGTATTTCTTGAGTAATTGTATGGTCTTCCTCCCAGAAAATATGTTGAATTATCAATTAATATTATACCTAGCTAATTCCCAATATCAAAGACGCCTTATAGAACGGATTCTATGGAGCTTGAGGAGATGAAGAAAAAACTACAGGAGAATTTGGATAAATGGTTTTTACACCAAAGTGCATCACCATGGTGTGAACCTATCCTCTTATTCGGGAAGAAAGATGCGTCAATGTGAATTTTCATTAATTATCATGAGATTAACAAAATCACGATAAAGAACAAGTATCCTCTCCCATGAATCGATGACTTGTTCGATCAAATTCATGGAGCAGAATACTTCTCCAAGGTTGATTTTTGGTCGGCATATTATCAAGTAAGGGTGAAGAAGGATGATATCCACAAGACTTCATTTTGTACAAGATACAGGCACTATGAATTCATAGTAATGCATTTCATTCTCACTAATGCTCCAAAAATCTTTAGGGACTTGATGAATAGAGTCTTTAGGGATTCAGTCGACAAATTTTTGTTAGACTTTATAGATGATATTTTGATATACTCCAAAACCGAGGAGGATCAGGAAGAGCATCTAAGAACTATACTAGAGTCCTTGCGGAAGGAGAAGCTCCATGAAAAGTACATCAAGTGTGAGTTCTAGTTGATGGAGTTATAATTCATGGGCCCTATAATCACAAGCAATGGGATATCTTTGGATACCTCCAAAATAGATGCAATTAATGGATGAATGAGTCCAACATCGGTAATGAATATCTGTAGAATCTTGGGGTTAGCTGGATATTATCGATGATTTTTGAGAAATTTCTCACGATTGTACATCTATCTTACCATGATAACTCAGAAGGGATTAATGTTTTCTTGGAGTGATTAATGAGATGAAGCTTCAAGGAGTTAAAAATGAGGCTTATCACTGCACCCTTTCTCACATTACCCACAAGTGAAGAACGTTTTGTGGTATTTAGTTATGATTGAAAGAAGGGAATGGGTTGTGTGTTGATGCAATATGAAAAAGTCATTGCCTATGCTTCAAGAAAATTTAATGTTTATGAGAAGAATTATCCAATACATGATTTGGAGTTGGAAGTGGTGACATTCGATTTAAAAATATGTTGGAATTATCTCTTTATGGAGAAATGTGAAATATATACGGACCAAAAAATCCTCATGAATATATTCATATTGATAGTGTTGAATATACACCAATGAAGATGGTTATATCTGATCAAATACTATGACTGCTTAATCCATTACCACCTTGGGAAAGTGAATAAGGTGGAAGATGCTCTAAGTATAAAGGACAAAAAAATTCTATCATTGATGAGAATTGATAAGGATCCAATATTCTTAGTATGGCCTATCATCCTCAAACTGATGGCCAATCTGGGAAAACTATTCAGTCACCGGAGGATATGTTAAGATCATGTTCTATGGACATGAAAGGAGGGTGGGATCAATATCCTACTCTATTTGAATTCTCCTACAATAACAGTTTCGACTCGAGCATCTGTATGTCACATTCTGAATCCTTGTATGGGAAGAGGTGCAGAACACCGAAATTTTTGGATGAAGTCAGTAAAAGTAATCTTTTAAGACCAGAAATGGTCGATGAAATGGTGTAGAAGGGGAAAACCATTCAGAAGCATATCATGAAATCCTAGAGTCGAGAGAAGAGTTATGCAGATAACCATAAATGAGACATTGAGTTTATATTTGGATAAATTGTATTTCTACCCATATCCCTATGGAATAAGGTCATGAGTTTTGGAAGGAAAGGGAAGTTAATTCCTATGTACATTGGCCCCTTTTAGATTCTTGATCATGTAGGGGATGTTTCCTATCTACTAGAACTTCTACCTACCATGGCCAATGTAGATGATATCTTTCTTGTATCCCCCTTATGAAAGTACATACAAGACCCTTCACATGTACTCTCTTCAGAGGTAGTACAACTAGAAGATGATCTTTATTAAGAGGAGAAACCTGTGAAGATCATAGATCATAAAGAAAACATTCTATGAAATATGAAAATTCCCCTCGTCATGATGTTTTGGAGAAACCCCATGTTGGAAAAAGTGATGTTGGAATCAGAGGAAGTGAGGAATCGGAGTTACCCGCCTCTATTTTAGTGTGGGAAAAGGAAATTTCAAGCATGAAATTTCTTAAGGGGGAAGATTGTAACGATCCAAACATTCATTAACGAGAATTACTCTTGATCTAATTAAATGTCATATTATGGTTATATAAAATGTGAACTTTCCTGGTTTTATGTTTTTGGATTTTAAAATACCATTATGAATTTTGACCGTATCAAATATAGTTGTTGAACAGTGATAACATGATTAATATAAATATAAGACTTTAACAAATCAAATTTACCCAGAAAAAGGAAGCGATGGCCTGATCCAGTAGACTTTACTAGTACGGAGCCCATTTTTGGAAGCTCAGAAAGGAGGTGGTGTCATTGGGCTTATCTCTTGAACAAGCCCGGGCTAATCTTGAACACGTTATTCTTGAGTGGAACTGAATATGGGAGAAGTGGAAGTTAATAGAGATTACCACCCGAGTGATGTTATTCGAGCCACACCAAGAGTCTGTCACCATCTCACACCATACCCTTCATTTTTATGCAGGTGTTATAATGGGTTATGTAAAAGGAACCTAACATTATTACTATGTACATTATTTTTGTATAAACAATTTTCATTAATTTTATTATTGTTTCTTTGTAAATAGTTTTTAAAGCACAAATCGTATTTTTAGATAATATTCAACTAAGAAATTTATTTTGATAAATTAACTGGTTTTTGAATTAAATATTATTTTAATAAAATATTATTATAATTAGATTACTTTTTATGAAATATAAATGATCATATAATTTTATGAATGCAATTATAATTTTTATGAAGGTTTGAAAGTTGTTTCCGTCAAAACCCATGAATTTTTGGTAAATGTTGGTTTTTATTTTAAAAGTAAAAATTCAGTTATTTTTAAAATTATGAAGATAAAATGAATGTTATTTTTGGAATTAGGACACTATAATTATCCAACGGAGAGTTTTTCCTAATTTTCTAAGATAGTCGAATTTTCCGGTAAAAATTAAATACCGTTTTAATATATAATGTGATTTATGAAATCATAATGACCCAAAAGTGACATAATAAAATAGTGTAAAAATTAAGTTCAGACAATATATGTTTTACCATTAAAAAAAATGAGATTTTGGGATTGGTTTATTTATTTTTGAATACATTAGTGGAGCCTTCAACGCTTATAAAACATTTTGTCATTTTAAAACATTTTCCTTGAGAGTGTGACTCACCTCTACAT
Source organism: Viscum album (assembly GCA_963277665.1). Lineage (NCBI taxonomy): Eukaryota > Viridiplantae > Streptophyta > Magnoliopsida > Santalales > Viscaceae > Viscum > Viscum album. The sequence continues at coordinate 2,017,702,561 of OY728157.1, forward strand.
AAGGAAATCAATTAGTATAAGAATTTAGGCCATTAGACATATAAAATATTTTTTTCACTCCCCTTTGGAGAAGACATGGGCAAAAACCATGGTCTTGTTTGTGGGTTTTATTAGTTTAATTTGAGGTGTCCCAAACCCAAATAATAAAGATTTCAATCTCCTTTTCTATATAAAACCACCCAAGATCCCACATCCTCTTCACTCAAAGCTTTGGAGTTCAACCAAACCCTGAGATCCTTTCTATATAATCCTCCCAAGGTTCCTCAAGTTCCTAATAAGCCTCTCTCTTGTATCCACCTTTCCGTTGGTATCACAATTCCAAGTAAGGGATTTCTTCATTTCACATTTTTGTCTAATTTTCATTATGTTGTTATGCCCTATTTTTCAATTAGAAATGTTGGAGTCAAATTTCACACCTCCACCATACTTCCCTCTTTATGTTTGGATTATGGAAGACTAATTTATCTATCATTAATTCCTCTAAAGTTCATCCGTTACCATGACGAAATTCAGTGATGGATTTTTCCCTCCTCTTTTACATCCAAGTAATTTTTTTGTGATTAAAAATTGCATTAAGTTTGTTGGGACATGTTTCTATATGTACCCATTACTATAAATGTCATGTACATATGATGATTAACCCATTTATCTTTCATCAACCAATTTCATGAATCCTAATGTCACGCCGTTATGCTGCCAAAATTGCACCGCGTTTTTCCAAGCCAAGATCATTGTGTAGTGAATACTTGTCCTATGTCTCTATCAAGGGTATTCACCTTTATAAACATATAGAAATTAAATGTTACTTTCTTGTATTTATTCTACATTACTTAATGATCTAATTAATTATGATTTTGATTGATTCCATGTTATATGATCCATGTGGCACACTTATGCATGAAATGAAATGTTTTAGAAAGGTGTTCCCTGATAGCGCTCTAATGCATTGGGTATAGTATAGTATCATGATTCATAATGTGAAATGGGTGTTGAATCATTATATTTCTACTTCAATGAGGGTTTACTCATGCTTCCTATGTAATGAGTGTTTACTGAGGCTCCATGTGCAATGAGCCCTGGTTCATGCTAATTCCATGTTAAGTGTTGTTTCAAATTTCAATGTTATGATTATCATGGTTTTAATGCCCTTATGTTCATGTTTCATTTTTACTACATTGATATAAATATTTACTAAAATTTATTGTAATCATTATGTTTTTTCTTTGTTTACTTCATTACTGGGCTTTATGGCACACCCTTTTCTTTGGCATGTCCTCAGGTTATCCCATGCAATGCTAAGTACAATGGAATGCAGTAGTCATGTAAAGGATGTTTTCAATAATTTTTTTGTATTAAATGTTTTATGTTATTATTTAATGGTTCAAATCCCCAAAGGCACTAGACCTCTCGATCATCTATGTTGAATCATGTGAATATTTAATGTAATAAATCTGGTTTAAGTGTGTAATTAAAAGCAAGGTAATTATAGAAAAGAATATAAATGTCATAACTCATACGTCCCCCATAGATCCTACATATAAATTAACCATAAATAGTTTATATAATAATATTTTATAATAAAATTTCTCTCATAGGACAAAAAATTGATATAAAACCTGGTTCTATAAGGGATTAAATGAATTGTGTATGATATATTGGGAAAAAACATTGTATAAAGATTCAAATAATAATTTTTTTAAGATAATGACCATATATATAAATTGATTAAAAAACCTCTATTTTGTATTTGATACTTAGATACATCCATAATGTGTCTTTTTATACACCATATAAATAATGTAGAAACATCTCTTTTAAAACCACTAAATCTAATATACCATATATTCAGAAAAGCATAACTCTGATAAATAACACAAAAAACCACCTAATTAAAATTAATTAATAATAAAAATTAAACCATATCATAGGAATTTTTGCCAAACTTTTTTGTTTTGAATGGAAATTTTTTATTTGATAATTGAATCCAATGAATTTTTTTTTAAATTATAGAATTTTTTAAATGATTTATGGTTGAAAAATGACTATTTCAGAAAAGAATGTGCAGAGAAAACAATAAAGAGCCTTATAATATTTAGAATAAGGGAAAATTTTGAAGAAAACATAGAAAATAAAACATACATATATAATTCTTGAAATATTATTGAAATAGAGGTATCCCCTATGTCAAACCACAATAGGGTTTCTTAATCAATATATAAGTTTTAGTATATCATTAGTTTAGTTACAAATCAAAACCATTGAATCCAAATTCCACCTTATCCACTACCTAGTAAACTAGGATCAACAATATCTATGTATCTGTCATAACTCAGAACTACTAGAAATTGTATGAAATTTTTCTTGAAAGTCAAATATTCATGTTTATTTTAATTAAAACTAAAAAATAAAAGTTTGGTTACAAAATGATGATTAAGTTCTGTGATTTACCTGCTCACAAAAACCATCAATCGATGTAGTATCACTATGTCCAGATGCATTAATCTTATAGTATAATTCAAACAATTATTTCTCTAGTGAAATGGTAAAGTATAATAACATCTATAATAGAGATATATTTTTAAAATATTTAATATAGTAACACAATGTAATTCAATTGATCCATAATTTATTAAAATTAAATTTATATAAGAATCAAAGACATTATGATTCCATGATTTATGCATGTGAAACTAATCATAATATGTAATCAGAAGGTTTACCGGCTGCACCACCATTTGGCCTAGAATCTAGCGAAATAATCATACAATATCATCTGTTGGTACCCCATAACAATCAATGGGGACAAATTTCTTCATTCTGTCAAAATTACACACATTTGAACCATTCATATTTTTCTCAATAGTTACATTATGTTCATATTTTATGAAAATATAGTTATTAGTATAATTTTTTTTATAAATTCATTGAGAAAAAAATTTGTACGTATAAATGTAACCCTCCAATATCCTCATGAAGAAATCGGGATCCGACATGGATCAGTGACACACTTTCTCACTGTCTCTTCTCTAATTTAAATAATTATAATTAACATAACAACCTATATTTCCAACAATCAATGTAGAAAAATAAATTCAGAAAGAATAATAGAGGCATAATACAAACAATGAAAATATACATAGGTATGATAATGAATGAATTCAGATACAAAAAAATATATCATTAACTATTTCAAATCAAAACAACTCATAAATAAAAATAAATTTTTATAAGATGACATATCCACAATAATAGAAATGAATAAAATATAATATAGGTGGTTGAATAGTTAATGGATGAATAATCATAAAATCATTTTTTCCTTCAATCATGTCATTATCCCTCTTCATGATTACTTCATTTACTTCTTTAACACTTGAATGACCAATATTAGCAATATAAATATGGAAAAAGCCTATTTATTTCCAATTATGTGCATTAATTTCAGATGCATATCATCCACATCATCACCATTATCAAACAAGTATCTATATTTAAAATGAAAAACTAAAATCCACCCCTAATCCATGACATATTCTATATAATGTACTATTTTATCATGAAATAAGAAGATATATGGATAATGCAATTCACAGTTACTGATATCCATTAATCGAGATATGTTTATAGAAGTGAATTGAAATGAATCTCTTTTAACACCCTTGTTAATATCAAACCACATTTATATAAATAAAAAACTAAAATTGATCATGGTAATTTAGTTAGATGGCATCAATCAGCTTTCGATAATATCCCATTCCAAATGTTTTAAATACACCACTATTTTATTTTTTTTAAAAATCAGCCTAATCGACTGTATCAAATTTAATCTATTCAAATTGTAAGAATACATATTTATAGAATTTTTAAAATGACTTTGATCCAAAAATGTAAAATCAAAAGGAAAATGAACCCAAGTGTCAGTATTCATAATCTAAACAAAATTAATATATATTATTATATTTAAAAATTTATTTTTTAGACCTAATATCCATATTGATTGAAATATTTCTTAATTTAGAAGATGTGCCCAACATTATAAAATATATTTATTGATATATATTGTTATATATTTAACATTTAATGTTTCAATTATTATTATCATATTTGTTTCTATACTAATATCATTAACATAGAGTTCTAAATTTTTTGTCATGAACCAACCCTAGTTGACCCTAAACCAGTGACCCGATCTGATCTGTGGCAAGGCCTGAGAGGCGTTCTGCATCCTCCTAGGGTAACGACAAGTTCCAGAGCATAAACAGAGAGCAAGTGGGATTTAATTCTCCCAATGGAAATAAATAAATTAGAAGAAAATCGTGGAACAATGCAAAGTAAATAAATAACCAAAAAAAGAAATAAAAATCAATAACATCAATGTATTCTTACCATGGCCCAAACTCCACCTAACCATGAGAGTCACTATCAAATTAACAACTAACTCTCACCCACATCATAGAAGCTCGAGTCGAACCTACAACATAAACTAAAAAATCAAAAAAACACTATACACATGAGTATTAAAACTTAGTTGGTGTGCCCCCAAATATATTCTCAAAGAACAACCTTTAAATATAGAATTTACTAATTATAGGTATGAACTACATTATGTAAAATAAGAATTTGCACGCACACTTTCATTTCTAATTCATGTAATTATCTATTTTCATTTTTAATTGAAAAATAATGTTTAGGTTTTAAGGAAAAGGTGCATTATATTTTTAAATCATTTTGAAAAATAAATTTAAAATCCAAATTTAGTTGTTAAACTAGTGGAAACCTTACACAAAACACCACACATAACAAGGGAAATGGAAAAGTTGAACGCATGGACAATAACCATACTAAGTGCCTCAATCGCCCGCTACATAAAAATAATCACTAAATAAAACATGTGTCAAACCAAGGAGCTGATGCACCATCCCGAACATACTAAATGTGTGACTCATCTTGAAGGCATTCCGTACAAAATGACATCATAACACCTTAACACACGACCGTTACCATACCTAGCCTAGCCGAGGGGCCAATCCCATAATAATAATAATAAAATTTTATCCCTATTATGGTCCAATAGTGAGTTCATAATTTAAACTAGCGCAACAATCATTTATATAAAATTCACTTACTATTCCAAGATCCCATGTCAAAATATGTAACAGAAAGGGTGAGCCAACTGATGCCAACTAATCATCAAATCACATGAATAAATATAACAATAATTCAAGGAACAATCATCAACCTAGTAACTTCTTGGAACAACATCTTTCATTCATAACCGTTCAAACTCAAGGGAGACACTTATCATAGGCATCTCGGCACATTCAATGTAACCAAGGTAAGAGAATTATCCATGGATAGTTTTCTACCCAACCATTTATTTTGAATGTGCCAAATGGGCCTTAAACCAACATTCTAGAATCCATCCCTTATTAATAGAAACAAACTCCTTTATTTCACAAGTAAAACCATTTTCAAATATTCAAACACACCCCACTTTCATTAAGATCAAAATAGACCTTACATAACTATTAAAAGAATACTATTTCATAAGAGAACCCAAAATTTTTTATCACACATCAAAAGAAAAAGTTTCACATCAAACCAGAACCGCACTTAACAATTCTTTAATTTAGTTCAAAGGCCAAAAAAGTATTTTCCACCATTGGGAAATAGTCCATCTAGAAATTTTTTCAGTGAAATTAAATTAAATAAATTGATTTATTTCCATATAATCACAATTATAAGAATAATAATTTAATATTATTTCAAATTTAATGAAGAAAAATGAAATTAAAAGAAATAGGTAAATTTGAAATTTAATGGAAAGTGTAGTGTGGGGCCAACATCGACTCACAATCCAAAGACCATGATGCGAAACTCCTCGCACATGCACATAAGCGCGTTCATGCTGATGCCCATCGTATCCCGAAACTACCTTTCCAAAACAACGCAATAACTAAAAAATAATTGAAGTCACCACAATAATTATTTAAAAAAACATAAATGAACAAAATGTTCAAAAACCACCTCGACATGTTTTCAAAGGGTAATTCACACCTCCTACAATATTTAATAAATGACATTAATATTTATAAAAAAATTCATAATGAATAACCACATATTTACATAATCCAAACTCACTTATCCAAAATCAATTTGATCAAACATACACCAATGTCCCACTAAAATAGAATTCACACCACTTGAATAGTTTAATAAAATAATTACACAATTTATAAAATGTGATTTAACAATTGAGGACTGGGTTTCATAAAAAACACACCTTAATTAACATGAGAATGCTATATGATATAAAACACAGACAAATTTATTTTAAAAACTAAACATCACACCAGACTAATTAAGGAAAAAACCTGAAAAATCAATTAAGTAGGTAAAATAAATATCCAAACAAAAATTATACACCATAACACACAATTTCATCTAAATTAAATATTCTCGAAATTTAAAAAATTAATTAATATTAAATAAATGTAATAAATTCAATAATTTAATTTCCAATAAATTTGAAGGGGACGTGAAAATGTATCATACCTTAATCGATGAAGGAAACCCGAGAATTAGTGGGAATCAACGAGAACACCAAAAACAGACCCACTTAAAGATGAACTAAACCTAAGGAAACCAAAATGATTAAATAATCAAATGATCTAACTCAATAAAAATAACCTCCAATGGTAAGGTTTTATGAAGACTAAAACCCCATGAAGGAAACCAACACTAAAACCTTAAGAAGAGAAAAAAAGTCGAATGTGGGTTTTCAGTTCTAGTGAGTGTGCACCGACAAGGGTAGTCACCAATAAACGTGTGGCAGCACCAGTAGGAGAATTCCCCAGCCTGAATGAGGCCGACATGGTTAGAGGGATGCCGTTAGGGTGAGGCCTGCTAGAGGTATGGTCAGAGAAGGCCACACCGGAGCTAGTTTCCAGTGGGGAAGAGGGGAGTGGCTATGAAAGTGGTCACCAGACCTGGATGTGGCTAGGAGGTTGTGTGACGGCCAGAAAATGTGCAGATAGAAGGTAGAGGCAGCAAGAGGGTGCATATATTAGGCTAGTGTCAAGGGAGATGTGGTCACGACTAAGGGTTGAAGACTGACGAAGGTGAGAGAAGCTTGCTCTACCGGTGTATGGAAGGAGGAAGAGGGGTGGGGGAGCACCTGAATTGGCGAGTTGCAGATGAAGGGGCAGTGCTAGTCAGAGAAACAGGGAAGGAGGCTGCTCCACAAGGAGTGGGAGGATGGTTGCCTTCTTGCACCGAGGGAAGAGGGGGGAGGGGAGAAAGGTAGCGATGCATAAGTAGTGTAACCGGATGGTGTTACTCACTATGGGTAGAGAGAGAATGGAGAGGTAGAGTAGAAAAAAATAATAGAAAGAAATGTAAAGAAAAATAAAATAAAATGAAAAGAAACTAAAAAAACAGAAACTCACATATGATTCTAATATTCTAATAATAATAATAATAATAATATACCCATATTAATTATAACACTAATAAGGATAATAATAATTAGGCTGATAATTATATAAATAATATAAATATTCATTTAGTTTTATTAATAATAATTAAATTTAATAAAAAAATTAAATAACACAAGAAATTAAAAAATTTACTCTTAAATTTTTCCAAAGATAGGTGGATCATGAAATTTCATTGGCGAAGCTACCTGTGGTTTCCAAAATGTGCTCTTCGTGTACCTATAATGACATTAAGACAAAAAACAAACATCTGGACGTAAACTCAAATGTTTTGTTTGGTATTTAACCCCAACCTCAATAAAATTTAAAATCCAAATAATTATTAAAATAAAATAATAATATATTTTGGGTTGTGACAATTTCACTATTAAAAATAAATGATTTATGTGCCTGTAATAACTCCATTTCTATATGGGTAATATTTGAGATCTACCTAATTGATCACCTCATAGTAGGAATGATTTTTGATTTCTTGTGTAGTTGGTATTGGTTTAATTTTTCATCAACACATCGAACTAAATTTAATCATGTCTCAATTTCATCCAACTATCTAGAATAAATGGTAAGACACCCCTCTTTTAAATAACTTTCAGAAATAGAACATTTTGGATAAAACTTATTTTCACGTATGATTTATAATAGATAAGATATATTTGATATAAATAAATGAAACATAATTACATATTTAATGATGTGAAAAGATTTTTTAAATAAGATTATAATCATATAAATAAAGTACATATCAATTGGATACATCCATTGATAATACAATTGACATTATAGTTTATTTTCCTCATGAAAATTCATAGTTAAATGAAGCATTATATTATGAAAAATGTGGTATATATCATATCCATTTCACTATGATGTTGTACAAATAAATGTCAAAGGTTTTCAAGCTAAATAGGTTTTACAGTTTTCTCAGATATTTTTTGAAGAACATGCATAATTGGAGTAAAACTACAGAAACCTTTTCACATAACAATTTAGGCAATTCCAATAGTTTTAACTACTATAAAAAAATATATGAATCATGGGTTTTCAATCTATTTGAATTATTATGAATTAAGTGGAAAAACCAATAGAAGATAATTAAATACCCATCTGATACATCCAAATGTAATGAGATGTGAATGAATGTATCTTTATCCCAATTTTCACTATAAAATTTTCCAAATAATAATTTCCATTCTCATCAAGAACGAGATCCTTATTTAGATTAATTGCTTGTAATTACTTCCATGAATTGATATTGTCCTTCAATTTTCCATTCTCATTAAGAAATGTGGAGATGAAATTATCTCATATATTCTTCCCAATATTCATAATATCAAGATTGTGTTGTAATATATTAAATTCCCAATATCATTTTCGGAAGAATATAATGTTTTCTTCCATTGTTTCATTCTTTTTTCAATTGATGATTCACTACAAACTCTTTTCCCACTATCATTAAAATGATGCACCTTCCCAAATTTTATTTCAACATTTAATATTTTTTCCAATATTTCATAACCTATCAAAAACATTGATTGTGTTCTATGATCAATAAAACCACTTAATATTGAGTTATTCAATAGAAATCTATGAGATGCATCAAGAAATATCTTATTAAATAATAATAACCAATTTTTATAGTAAGGAATTCATTTAATATCAAAATCTATGTTACAAATAAGACATGCTTGAAACATATATGTGTTACAAACAGATATGTTTCAATGTATATGTATGTCCATATTGCTACACAATAGAGAAGCATGGATTTTTAACACTGTTATATAAAATGCATCATCTGTATCAACACCATTAGTTAATAAATTTTATAACTCTCTGATTAGAAGATGTATGTATACATCAATATCATTTCAGAGAACATTCTTACTTGGATTAATCATCAAAATTCTAAGTGAGGTTTTTTTCATACACATCCAAAAAGATAGATTTTAAAGGATTAATAAAACTAACCAAAGGCTATGACTGGCACCTGAAGTTCCAAATGGGTGGAATCTATCAGCTTCCAACCCCATTCGCACATTATAAAGATTATATGAGGAATATGTATGTTATGAATCAAATGTATTCAATGATTTTGTATCTAATTTATTACACATTTGCCTAATGATATAGTTATCTATTGAATTCCACTTCATGTTTTTTGCAGTTTCTGATGAGAAAACTAATTATTGTATTAATGGTTTTATAGGTATGTAATGAACACCCCTTAGAGGTGTGATATTTTTCTTCTTATTCATATTAGACTGTAGATAAAAACATCCGAAATCTAAATTTGACTTCCATATAGAAGGATAACATTTTTTAAATCCTGTCTTCTAGAATCCTCTCCCCAATAATTCTTCCAATCATTTGTACTAGCATATATTTTTGTACACTTTAGAAAAATCTTGTTAAAATCCTTTTAATATCATAAAAGTACTAATAGTTCAAAGCATCAAGAATAGTGTCATTAAAGACTTCCAATATCAAGGAAATCAACATATTTTTTATTTCATAGAGACACTTGATACAATATAACATTAGGATAAATAACGGTTTTGAATATTTTAGTTATCCATTATAGAGATATTGATTTCCATCATCAACTAAATCATGAAACATATTTTTCTACTTAGTGATGTTATATCTTACATTGGCCTCCATATAATAAATAGGGTGATCTAATGATATGTTATGATCTTGATCTGGTTTTCCTATGATCCCAAAACATAACTTTTATAGGTTACTATATATAGCAACCGAAACTGGTTCTTCTTATTTGTATTGATATTGATGGAATTTTTTTGAATGATCTAAAGCATCATTTATATTGTTTTTTTCATTGTCCATTTTTATGACTTTTCTAGCTCTTTATATTGATTTAAATATGCTTATAAAAATCATGTAATGTTATATTCTCCATAACAAATCCAACAAAAATATCGATAAGAGAGTTTCATCAATATAAAGTGTTCTTAAACATCATGAATTTTCAACAATATTATATATTTACATCAAGGTAATATATATCTTACTATCCCATTAACAAATATACTATAAATTTAAAATTCTAAATAATCCTCCAATCCCTTTGCATACTGAGGTGTGTTCTATAATGATGTTATCTAGTTTTTATCAATATATATAACTATGTTCCGACACTTTCTTAAAGAAAAATAAACAGTAATGTATTACTAAATTTGAAATGAAAATGGAAGTGAAAAAAACACAACCTATGTAATTATAAGAATATTATTATAAGTACTAAATTGGTCAAAGTAAAAAACTGGAATAAACCATGAATATTATAATGTAAAATAGAGGCCATTTTAAAACCATTAAAATCATTATTTTAAAATATTCGTCATGGGGAAATACCCTAGGGTCACTTTGTCTAGGTACACATTGTAATTCCCTTTCACCATAGGAGTGGATTTAGTGTTCTAACACATATGAAGCTAGTGGGAGTGTAACATAATACATCACTATAATTTATAATTGGGGAGGACCTCCTTCTATCTATGTTCTCATACCAAGGACCCCTTGGTTTTGAATAATATTAAACAAAAAAATAATGATAGAAAATATTTCATTATGAATTAAATGAACAAGTACCTATCCACTTCATTATAAAATAATTGGTGTCATATATATCTCTTAAAGGATATTACCTTTTACGATCTAAAAATTTAAAGAGTAGTGATTCAATTGGAAACCTCATGTACCCCTCTTTGATACCCAAAATGGATATTTGATCAACCTTTATTCATTTTAGTTTAAGAAAATATTCCCAAATGGATTTTTTTCTACTAAATTTTTTTTTATTTGAATTAGTTGTACATACTGTAAATCTGTAATGGACTCATTTATTATACCAAAAATATTATCTTTTTTTTTAACTATTGTTATAAATAAATTAATTATAATGATGATAATAAGCACCATTACTTATATTAAAATTTGAATTTTTAATTAATAGGTTGACATTTATAAAATTATAGTTAAAAACATAAGAAATTATTGCACGAATTTATTTCAAAACATTATACCACTCATGATATCATTAAATTAAATAAAATTTATTTTTAATGAATCTATTATAAAAAATTTAGAAAATAAATAAATAATAACCAGTACATCTAAATAATCCACATTAGAAGATATACAATCAATAGACTCTATGGAAATTATAATGGTGGTTCTATAATTTATAGATGGTGTGAACTAGAAATTTGTTCATAATATTGAAATCTATCTCAATGAACAGAAATTGAGATGAAGTATGTTACCTAGATTACAATTCATCATATGAGTCATTATGATGTATATATCAATTTATGGATTATGTTGTTTTATCCAACCTAAAATAGGTCCATGTCACCCTATAGAACAATATGGGACATGAAAATAAATAAATCCATAATTAGAATTTATCAAAAATGGAAGAACTAACCAAAAGAAAATAGAGAATCAATATTGCCAAGGAAAGTGGAAGAGGGAAGTGTAGTGGGAGAATGATCAGGGGAGAGAGGTGGGTAGCAGTGGCATGGAGAGGTATCTAGGAATTAGAATATGTACGTGATTTCTTTTGGAAATTTGGGGAAGAAGGTTAGGGTTTGGAGTAGAGAGGGGACTAAAGATCCAGGGTTTGGGGAATGTGTGGAATAGTGATGACACAATAAGGGGAAAGGGGTAGTGGTGATGAGGGTGGATCGGGATTATCGGAGGGGTGGGAGGGGGTGGGGGGATACTGGTTTTTAGGGAATTATGGGACGAAGTGTGTTTCTTATAAAAAAAGTCATAATGTTTTAGTGGATGATTTTTATTGAAATCACTAATAAATTTTTTCATTATTCAGTGGGGGTTTATGAAACTCCTACTAAAAAACTAATACTAAATGTGGAATGTTTTCTATTGGGTTACCCAAGATTCATCCCTATAATATTTAATTTTATTTTATTTTCAATAATGTGTTTAAATGTATATAAATTCATAAAATCTATTTCATTATATGAAAAAAAGTAGTGAAAAGCAACTAATATTTCTTGTTAAAATCATTAGAAATAATAATATGAGAACCACAAACCATAAAGATATACAGATATGATGAATAATCGTGTATATGTGAACTCATTGTGTACAAATATTTCATTTTTTCTTTGTAAAATATACTATAAACATGTATGTTTTTGTTTTAATTTCACTACAGAAACCACTGAATAATTGTTTTTAGGTAGGGGAATTCACACATACTTGTTAATTTACATTTAATATCCATTGATTTATTTTTAGGAATGTTTTATAAAATATATTTTAGAAGTATATATATATAAAATTATAATCTACTTTGAAATGTTTAAAAAGTTATATTTACATAATTCTTTACTTTTCAAAAAATATTTGAGCTCAATTGGGAACATGATATATTTTTTGAATTCCATGATGATTTATAGAACCTTGACCATAATATTTATATCTATAAATAAAATGATTAATATCTTGGTTTTATTTAATTTTATGTGATTTAGATCATTTTCATTATTTTTAATTAAAAATTATAGTCCAATTCCACTAATGATTGAAGAAAAAAATTTCAATCCTAAGATGTTTCAAAACCACTATAACCTAATCTTTATAATACCCAAATTTCTTGGGTGGATCAGGGGATTCTATTATAATACTAAACTCTAGTTTATTCTCTATAAAATCATTGTAATTCAAGAGACACATTAACTATGATTGACACATTTATTTTTTTGACCCTTATATATCATTGTGGCCTACATTGAATATTTATCCATGATAAGAACTTAGTTTACCTTGAATGAAGTTATAGGTTTAAGTTGAATTTCCTTTCAAATTATCACTTAGCGTCCTTCACTATAATGTTCATCTATAATGATTAATTTGAGTCTATTTGGGGGTGAAAGGGGGTTCTATGTGTTTTTATTTATGATGAATTGAATGCAATGGGAACCATGAGAGGTGAGAGTCATCATATCTATTGTATTTAGAAGAGGGAAATTTTTTTAAAATTGTCAAGAAAATATTATTTTTTATCATTTATATTTTTTCAAAAAGTTTTCATAACAATTTATAATAAGGATGTGATTATAAATTTAATTATACATTTCCATGTGAATCAGGACCCTATCCAAAAAAGGTGTATGATCACTATATATAAAATTTAATTGATCATTCATCAGTGCAAAAAATTCATATTAAAAAAACATAGAAATAATTTTAGAATAGGGGTGAGGAATTGAATAGAATAATTTCATTACCCATGTATCGAAAAAAAATTAAACAACGAGGAGTTTATGAGTCACATCTTAAAAGGGGATTGATTGAGATATCACACATTATTCTAGTTGTCTGGACATTTACAAGTGTAAAAACATTCTATTTTTAACTAATGATGTTTGTAAACACATTCCCAATACCTCAATTCATAAAAAAATTCTCAATCCCACCCAATTGACTATATTTTAATATTTCACAGTGTAGATAGATGAGATTTTCCTTAAGCCAAGTAATAATATTAACTTCTATTATCTTAGTATAATTCCAAAAAAATATATTATCTTGAGTGAAGTGAGTCATTGAACTTCATTTGTAGATGGTCATGAGATGGTTTTGTATAATTAATAATGTTAAAATTAGCATGGGTATGATAATTTGAAGACATTGAAATTAAATTCAGATATTATTTTTGAGGATTTTTTAGTGGAAATAACTGAAAAAAATTATATCAATTTTTTCTATGTAGTTTGGAATTCTTTGGGAGCCTATCATTTATTTTTCATTGATTTTTTTCCAAATATATCCAATTGAAATAAAATTTTAAATATCAATATTGGAACCTATTTTATATAATAATATAGTTTATGAAAATTTTTGGATTTATTATTTCTAAATAGTTAATCAGTTAAAGTGTAGGGAAGTGGTTAGAGAAATATTCTATAAAAAAATTAAATACATTTTAATGGAATTTAATCCCATAATGTTTTAAATTCATGGGTAATTGGTGTTTTTTATCCTTTTTTATAAACTAAAATTAAAATTACATAATGGATTAATACAAATTTTTATAGTTTATTCATTTTTTTGAGCACTATATTAAATTTTAGAAATGAATAATATGTTATGTAAAATGAATTTTATTGTTTTTCAATTTAATATGGAATATTGAGTTTGTCAAAATTGTTCTAAAATGTGAATTTTAAACGAATGTAATTTTTATATTTCATTAAATGGTGAAACAAAACTTTTTGTGTATAATTTAAAATTCAAGATAATAAAATATGGTTTAAATGTAATTTTTAAAAAATGTTTAATAGTTTTTATTCCTCATTTAGACAATTCCTATACAAAAATATCCTTTTTTGGTTCAATGATGGAGAAATAAAAAAAGGAATTCTATTATTGCTTTATTCCATTCAAATAATCCATTCGATATATTTTTGATATTATGTTTGGAATTTATTTTAATATGAATCCCTATTCCATGGGAACAATATTTTAATCATGAAGGTACATTTCATGCAACTGTTACTCTCTTTCACCACATAAATATTCTATCAGTAAAAAATACACCTTCCATGACATTCATTACGTTCAAAACTATTATCCTTTCTTAGAAAACCTATTTTTCTCTCTAAAGCACTATTTGATGGTGATCTCAACCTTCAATTCCATTTTGTTTCTTCCTACTAAGTTGTGAATAATGAACTCAAAATCAGATGAAACCAGGTATTAATAACCCAAAGTTGAATTGAATATGGGATCTCTATGATTAGAAACTATAGAAGATTTTCATTTGTAGAGGTCGAAAAAGTAACACCGAACATTCTATTAAAATTCTAAATTCCATGATTTTTTTTATTGAACATACCTAATCCATAGATGGTAAGAAGATTCCAACTGAGGTTGATGTGAAAGAGGCTAGGGTTTTTAATAATGTGTTTTGATGAATTCTCACAATGATATTGAAAGTGAAATATGGTATGTCATAAATAATTCTGAAATCAACATTTTTATGTAAAATATTAAGTAAATATGAAAGTTGTTGATTGAGGAAATGTGTTCAAAGATTCCTTTTGTTCATTACATGCACAAATGTTTGATAGATTATTATGAGCTGACCTCAGTCACACCCTATGGTTTTCATAAATCATATAATGTTATGAATGTGAGGTGTTGTATGAAATTAATGAATGAATTTGATGCTTTAGTAGACTTCCCACGCCATCCTTGTACTATTATGATCCAAGTAGGCTGAAACCCTCATGCTGACCTTGTACCTAATTGTCATCCATGACCAGTTCATTCATAGAATGTCGATTTCACAAACATAAGGATGATACTCATAGATATGGAAGAACCAGACTGCAATATCACAGTACATCTGTTTTTTTAATCCACACCCCTTGAATGATTAGTCATCTTATTCACCACCGAACTAGAATTCAACTATACCTGAATATAATTTAATACCTATTATCCACCACACACAACATGTCCAAATAAAAAATACTCCTAGATAGGTATGTAAAACTTCATGATTTTTATCTAATTCATGTAGAGTCTCAAAAAACTAGAAAATACCATTTAAATAAGGACCACTCCACCAAGTCTATGAACTATACAGTGTCTAAAAAATTTTCATCTTTTAGCCACTCAAATTTTAATTCATGAGATCAACCTGTACTATTTATTTGTGATCCAATCAAAGTAATTATCTGAACTACAAATCACTATTTTTATGATGTTTGAATACATTTTATTATATTATAAACCTATCTTTGTTATCTAAATTGATGGTTTTAATGGGATCAAGGTGGTTTTAGGTGAATTCTTATAATAACACATATTTTAATACACTTTAATTCATGATTTTTTAGATAAACATACACTAAATACAACCCCAAATGATTATAAGGCCTAGAGTATTTGGGTAATAAGGTATGCAGAGTTATAATGTGAATCATGGGCATAGAAAAATTCTCTAGAAACTCTATAACATTGTTTTAATATCCTTTGATCTTTGAAAACTGCATAAGTTATCCGAGGGATAGACATAAGAAAATGGGTTGGATATAAAAACCAATAAGGTAGTAATCAAAGCATAATATAATGTAAATAAGTACATGTGAGTAAATAGGAATATCAATACAACATAATAGGGGTGATAATCATAAACATGAACATCGATACATGATATAAGATGATAATAAAAAGATAATTGACAACATGGAAAATACCTAAAACATGTCATAATCATAATTCAATGTTGACCACCAAGAAATCATTTCATGGTAGACAGAGACCCATTATGGATTTATATTTTTATATAATTCTAAAAATAACATCTCAGGATGAAAAACATCACCTAATTCTTTGGAGGTCTATATAATCCTGGGACCACCCCTCACATTTACAACATGCATATACATAAGTGTGACACATAGAGAATACACCATCCGAATTTAATTGATCAATTATAATCCCATGATTAAAGAGTTTGGGTTACATACATAGAAGTACCAAGTAATATAGGTGTATATTCATCTATATTCATACCCATGAGTTGAAATGGGGATAATTATTTACTAAACAAAAGTTTGGCTTGGAAATCAAAGGATAATTTTAAAAGAAAACTAGGGTACATAATGATTAATTAAATGGTTTAATGAGAGTAATGGTTCAACTCATGACATTAAAAAAATAATGAGAGTAAAATGGATGTGTGAGAATAAATCCTAACATGAAAAGTTTGAAATAAAAAATAATCATATAAAGAATGTGCATGGATACAAAGGATAAGGATAGAATTCCCAACCTTAAACGGGTGATTCTTAAATCTTGGTAGGATATTCCTAAGAGATGTTGGACATGTTGGTTGTTTATATAGTGGTAACGGTAGAGTGAAATAACTATCCAATAGTTATAGTGATGATGAAAGGGTGGTTGGGTTAGTTTTTATTTAAAATGAGGAGTATATTCTTTATTAATTTATAAACATTGTTTTTGGAGTCTATATGATAAATTAATGCAAACCAAAAACCTTCCCATTGTTCTTTCCTATGGTTTCTACAAAAAATTATTAGATTTAATTATTTTATACATATATAAATCAATATCCTTATAATAATACCATCAATGACGTTGAAGTGAGTAATGTTTATAAATAATTGATTTTAAAACCATAAAATATAATATTTGTTTGGAAGGATTCAATATGGATATATAAAATTAATTAAAATAAATTCATAAACACATTATATAGAAGGGGAAACATGATTTGGGTTCTGGATACATTTTTTGACATATATTATATCACTTTTAAACCATTTAGTTTTCATAATATGTTCTATATATTTATACAATATTTATTTTTTACCAATAAACACGGATTTCTAAGAAAAATATTAAAAATTCACCATTGGATAATTTCAATTTCCTAATTACAAAAATTATATTTATTTAAAAAAAATTATATATTTATTCGAATTTTCACATAAATATAATAAATCCCTATTGGTTGAAAATTAATTTTTTTAAATTAAAATTTTATTGACCATAAAAATTATATTTGATTTAATAAAACTATATTATCACTTATATTTAATTAATCTCATATAAATATATTATTTTATTAAAATATCATTTATTTTTAAAATTTCTTGAATTAATCAAAAATAATATCTGGATTGAAACTATTTATTTCGAAAATGTTATATTTATATTTGATCATTTCCAATTCAATTTTTTTTATCAAAATTATTATTTAATCATTATAAAGGTATAAATAATAAGTATAATAATTATTTTTTTTAATAAATAAAAATAAAAATATTCATAATGTGAGTGTTGAGATAATTATCCCTTTATTACACCAGTTAATGCTATAAGGGAAAGGTGTGAAATGAAGAGTAATTCATATAGTCGTTTGATGAACATGGATTGGGATCTATACTCAGTGACCTTGAAATTTCCCCATAAATGGATTCACTAGAACATTAGTCGTTTAATCTAATCAATGTAATTTTAAAAATAGATTCTCATTGATTGTATCTCACTCAAATATCCATCAACATGGATTCATAGGGTATGATCTTACAAGTTGAGGACATCACATACATTGTCCCTGTAAATTTCATTTATCATAATAATTAATTCATAATATTCATATGATAATAGTATAAAGAGTATATTATAAATGGTTATGATTCTTAATGGTATTTTTTTCTGAATGGATTAAAATTTTTGTGGTGTTAAGTATCCAAATTTCTTGTGCTTCATATAACTAAATTTCACGATAAGGAATGCATTCATTAAAAAAGGGAATTTTATTCCAAAATGATATTTTAATTAAATTATTCCACTTATGGAAAATGAACCATAAAAATTTCATTCATGTAATAAAAAGGTGAGGGTAGTTCTATTTTATCACCTCTTATGGTTCCCAAGTTTCTTCCTCAAAATTTTTGTCTTACAATAATACATTGACATTGTGAATTTTATTATTACACAAAACATTGTATCTATGATCTACAATATCAATGGATATTACTCATATAGAAATCATTTTACATGGGAACAATATCTTGATTTAGAAGATGTGCAGGGTTTGTTATGTATTCCTCAAGAGAGACACATGGAACACATCATGCAATTTTGATAGGTTTGGTTGCAGTTCAATTCAATATCCACTACTCTAATGAAATTGATGATTTTGAAGGCGATAATGAATATTAGACAAGGATTTAATTTCTTAAAAAAATCATTAATTTATTCATTGGATATATACAACATAACACTTTTTCTATAACCTCATACTTCTTGTCTCATCAATGATTGTCTTTATAAGAATATATTTACTATGAGTGGTTTTTAAATGATGTGGAATGCCATTAAAATCATCAATCCTCACATAGAAAAGACCCGGACCCATAATCATCCACTCTTCTACATTAACCCAATATATTAGACTCTGGAACCTCTTACATACAGATTCTCATAATGTTAAATTTGAATGATATAATTAAAACAATTATTATACAAAAAATCCAATTACTGATGGAATTGATCTCTATACCCATTTAAATACATTAAACAATATCTTAGCATATAATCTATAGATTGAATTGTTATTTCATATAGACCATCTATCTAATGGTGATATTCATTGACGACTGTCATATCTATTTTGAATTCTTGGTAAATCCTTCTCAAATACCATGATGTAAACCTTGTATATTGATCAGAAATAATCGATATTGGAACTACATGGAGTCTTATAACTTCTATTATATATATTATAGAGAGTTGTTCAAGAGTGAACTCTTCCATGACAATAATTAAATGTAATGACTTGGTAATGTGATATCTAACCAAAAAATGGTTTTAATATATTTTGGTATCATAGGGAGTCTAATGAAATAATTCATGTTTATGTTTTCACATTTTCACACTGGTATGAGTTATGGACTCCTCGAACCCTTGGAATTATTTCATTTGGACTTGAATTTTTAGTATAATAAGAATCATGATACAAATTATACATTCTCCCTCTTCATTTATCCCACCATAATTTTTTCATTCGATCTATATATATATATATGTTCTTATTGGATGAATTGATAAGGATGATCAATGTATATCTTTTATAAGTCTACTCTTCAGTTCTAGTAATGATGGATCAAATATCTGGGATAAAAACATTATAAATCCATCTTTATAAGAGTTAAACTCTAGAATAATATCTAGATTTTTTGGATAACATAATCATCTTTTTAATCCTCCTCAAAAATCTCAAGTATAGATGTATAAGAAGTCATTTAAGCTTTGTAGGATAAATATCATTTAATTGTTCTAATTTGTATCTTCAATATATAAAGAAGATTGTATAATAAGAAATTATAAAGATGTATAGAGTTGTAGGGAAAATTATATGCAGAGTATCAACCACATTTTTTCGTTCCTAGGGAGGTAATGTATTGAACTTTTATGATCCTTGATCAGTAATAACCTCCTTTATTAGAACATATTGATCTCTTTTTGAATCAATATATACATGAGGATTTTCTGATCCACATATATTTCACAGTTCTCCCTGTAGAGATTAATTAACCAAATATTCAGCATAAATATCATTACAACCAACTTTAGATCATTCATTGGGTAGTTATACTCATGAATCTTTTAATTGTGGGTGAAAAAATATATCACTGTATCTTTTTTCCTGAGAACCAAATAAAATACTTTTTTTAATGCATCACTATATATCAAATAAACACCCCTACTAGTGGGTAATATGAGAAAAGGTGAAGTGATTAGCCACTTCTTCATCAATTTAAATATATTTTCACATTCATCAGCCTATACAATCATTAAACCTTTCTATGTTATCTTGGTTAATTGGCATTCTTATCATGAAATGGTTATTAAAAATTTATTATAATACCAATATAATCCAACTAAAATATAGATTTAAATCATATATTTTGATCCAATAATTTCCTTAGTTATTGATTTATCCATATACATCACATTTATAGTGATAAAATTCCCCAATAATGTTACATTACCTATCCAAAATAACATTTACTATAATTTATAAATGAAATTTTCTTTTAAAATGCATTCCATTTTAAATTCAAATACTCTTCATGTTCCTATATTCATTTGGATTAAATAAGAATATCATATAGAAATAATATCAAATATCTATCCAAGTAATCTTGAAAGAATCTATTAATTTTGTAAATGAGGACTTATTATGAATAATTGTGTCCAAATGAAATAATTGTTAACTTTTAGATCCCATAACATTTATAAATTGTTGTCATAGAGATATCCTCCTTCTACAAATTTACATAGTAATATACTGATTGAACATCCCCTATAGATATGCACATGGATCCATGTTTCTAATAGAATATGTAATCAATCCATGTCGAAGGATATATTTTCTTTATAATAATATTATTTATCTCACGATAATCAGTGAAGAGTAAAATTGACCAATACTTCTTCTTGAAAATAATACTTGTTTACTTTATGGTGATGAACTTTTTCATATAATACCTTAATCCTTATTGTAAAATATTTTCCTATTAATCTAATAATGACAATCAAAGATCATTCTATATCTAGTCCTGGATATTAAGAATACACTGATTATAATTAAATCAAAAATCAATCGTATCAGCTAGGAGGAGGATTATTCAATTCATCATGCCACACATATGGGAATTCCATTATAATGGGAATTTCCTCAAGGATGATATTTTCTTTAGTATCTATCATTTTATCTAGATATAATTTTTCATAAGAAAATAACATAATTTATTGAGATGATGATAATAAATTAGATTTATCATGCTTTTACCACTAGTATAGAACTAGTGGGATATTTATGCTATGGAGTGTGATTTACTTCTCTTGGAAGTTAATGATAGATCTATTACTAAAAGCCAATCCAGGCCAAAAATAGAATAAAATTAAACTTAAGAGTTTTTCATATGGTTTATTGTATAATTATTCAAAATATGTTTTGGTAATAGAGGAGTGATATATTAGGGGTGAAATAATCTCCCCATTTTCCATTTTCATTGATTTATCTACTTCCATTTTTTCCTATGGTGTTTGAATAATTATACTAATCTTTGTGTTATGAATTAATATGTATAATCATGTATTATAATAATTCCATTCATTATTTTATTCTGGTTGTAATCATTCACATCATCAAAAAACGAATTGTGAATGAGAATTTTCAAAGTACTAATCACATAAAGGAAAGCTATGAACATTGAAGGTGTAATCCTAAATTGATATATATTCCCTAACCTATGAATATAGTTATATTAATATAATTTTTCAATGATAAATTTACCAATATAATTTCTTATGTAAATTTGTTCTCTTTATAATTGTTTGTAAAGACCATGTGAATTTACCAAATAATATAACCCTTGAGTGCCAGACCGGGTGTGTATTAAGGTATGTTTTAATGCACTAGATAATGATGGAGTCTAACTCAATGTAATATTTTTAGGGTTATTTCCTCTAGGTGAAATTGTTCCAGATCCACATCCACATTTTGTTCCTAGACAGGGATGCATTTTATAGGAAACCAATTACTCTATACATTACCAAAATTTTAGGCATATTTAATTTTTTCAGTGCTATCCATATTTTATTTACAATTGTATTATCATTCAATTTCCTAAAAATAATTGACATTGATCTAACACAAACTATGAGAACCTATATTTTAATACACATTATTTCACAATTTATAACATAACAATACACTAAATACAAACATAGAATATTGTGGGGCCTATTATATTTAAGTAATTTGTTACATAGTATTATAACATGAATCATCGGTAAATCAACATTACCTAAAAACTCCAAAACATGCTCTTAATTTCACTTGAAATTTTAAAACTATATAGGATAACCCCTAGAAATAAAAGTAAAATTGATGATATATGAATCATAGTAATGGAATAATCAAACCACTGAATAAGGTAAATAATAACATGTTAGTTAAGAGGAATATAGTGGAAGCATATTATGTGTGACAATAATAGATAAGAAAAATTAATCATTATATATGATGGTAACAAAAAGACATCATTGGAATATAGAAGATAAGAAAATCTAAGATTATAATAAGTGAACGATTACCCAAAAAAAGCTCACACGGGGGACAGTGTCCCATAATTTTTTTGGATAACACCAAAATATCATACATAACGTCTCATGCGAAAAATACATTCCCCAATCCATTTAAGGTATATAAAATTAAATTGCAACCCCTCACATTTATAAAATTTACATGCATAGGTTCTCAACATAGATCATAAAATATAATAGTGTATTTCATCACTTTTAATACCATGATTATGGAGTATGGGTTATATAAATGGATATTCGATATCAAATAATTGATATGTAAATCTATTTCAACACTCTTGAGTCAAAATGTTTATGGATATTTTGTACAGAATTTTTTTTATGGAAAATCATATGATAATTTAGGTATCATAAATGGTGTACAAAAAGATTATTAAAAGGGTTTAATGATATTGAAATAGTTGTCTCATCACAAGAAAAAAATGCAATTGATATTTGAAATCATACATCCAACCATGAAAAATTCCAAATCAAAAGACATAATATAAAAAAGGTTCTTGAATAAACAAGGGAAGGAGAGGGAACCTTACCTTGAGAGGGTGATTCATAATGTTTTTTAGGATCTTCATAGGAGCTTATAGAAACCATTGGGTATCTAAGGGGAAAAGAAGTGTATAGTCATACTGCAAGAGTTTTTAATGACAAAGAATTAGATATTGGTTGAGTTTTTTGAAAACATAGATGGTAGAATTGTTATTTAAAATATAAATATAGGTCTTGGACTTTATATTGTTAACTAATCAAAAACAATACATTGGTATTTTTCCGTGGTTTCTATTAAATTGTAGTTTTGTTAATTAATTTTCATTGATAATAACTAAAATAATTAATATAATACCCTTAGTGATGTGTAAGTATGTATTCCTTACAAAGAATTAATTTTGAAATCATAAAATATAACATAGGTTCTTTAGGACTCATTATGAGTATATAAAATTAATAAACCAACATCATAAAAATTCTATCTTATAGGGGAAAAATTATTTGGGTTGTGGGTAAATTTTATGGCCAATATTACATCATTATTTGTCTTTATGATGATATAAGACATAAAATATATTTATAAGTAAAATTAATTACACAAAAACTCAATTTTCATAGGGAATTTATAAAACATTTATCATTAAATAATTTAAACATCATTAATTCAAAAGTTATATTTTTTATGAAAATATGTCATTAAATATCAGAATTTACCATGTTATATAGAAAATCCCCATTTATTAAAAAATATTGTTTTTTTCAATAAAACATTTCCAAAACTTTTAAAAAATATATTTGACATCACAAAATAATACTATAAATTATATTTAATAAACTATATTTAATAATAATATTTTATAAGAATATAATTTATTTCCAAAAAACCACGAATTCATAAAAAATAATTTCTTTAATAAAAATATTTATTTTCCAAAAATAGAATTTGGGTTTCTTCACACAAAAATATATTTTTTATAAAATTTCATAGATAATAACTATATATTGAGGAATGTTAAAGATAATGATTATTTTATTTAAAAAATCATACTATTGTGGTCCAGATAAATTGAAATATAATAAACTAGTGAAATTTTTATGGGAAAGGTGAGTGATGGTGAGATATTCTTAGGGTTTTTAAAAAAACATTGTTTGGGTTGCAATTTTGATGAGATTGAAAATTTTCTATAAATGTTTTCACTTATGCATTATTTATTAAATATTATAATGGTCTTGGTCAAAGAAAAATTTCAATTATTCGATCTCCCTCAGAATCTTTAATAATTGGGATTTATACTGTACAATCATACCCATCGAGGCCATATCTTTATTAGTCTCTATAAATTTAATTTTTCATTTCTCTTAATATATTCTAATCATTTGATCACTATTAAGAAAATATTATAAATGGTTATGTTTCATAAAAATCATTTAAATCTGGAAGGTATTAAATTATAGAGGACTGAAATGACCAAATTAAGTGCTTGTTTTTTCTAATAATACATGACTTGATAATAAAATTACTCATTTATAAACTCAGACTCATTTATTAATGTTTCATTCATTCCAGTTTGAGCTCGGTTCAGAGCATATATTAATGGTTTTAAATGAAATAGGGAGAAGCTCATTGTTAATTTTCATTTAGAAATAATTGTTCCATTTAATACTCTGTCACTGATAGATGATGTATGGAATGAATAACTATGCAATAAGGGCCTTAAAACCATAAAAACTATAAACTTATAAAAGATGCATGACACAAATTTGGTACATAATTTTTCTAACCATGTTCTTATACCGTGTATAGTGAGGGCTAGTGAACAATGAGAATTATATGCTTGGTACATAGTGTAAACAATCTTGTAGCCAAATCGATAACTCCATTAAAATTCTAAGGAAGTTACATTTTTCACTTTTCCCTTAAAATTTAAATCCTTTATCCTCCATCTCAATTTTCATATAAACCGCTCAACCATAGATCTCTACTCTTCATGTTCAAAGTTTTTTTGGAATATATTCCACCCAGACTATATTTTTTTGTCCATTAGTTGACCTAGATAACCCATAGTAATTTTGGAAATCCTATAATTTAAAATAACTATTTCCCTCATAATATTTGATTTTATCTTTGTTTGAACTAATATACCGTATTTTTATTGGTTTTTTCTAGTTTATAATCTTCTCTCTTTTAATTACAAATATACAGTTGATAGTGGATGAGGAATCTACTATTGTTCAATGGTTGTTGGGCTACTAATTTTTTCTAATGTCTTGAGGTATATATTTTTTCACCATTTTTATACCCAATGGACCTTCCACACGTTGGAACATAATTTAAAATTCATTTAAATTATAGTCTGATATTGATCGAAAAAATGAAATGCAACCCATATATATTGTTATTGGTTAATGTCCAAGACATTATCCACCCCTAAGAGTGTGTTTGAATAATTTTCATTTAAACCCATTCCCTTATATTAACTAATACATCCCTCATATGTATATGGATTCAATCATAACAAAGGATGGATCAAAATTATTAATAAATTTATTAATTGATATAGATACTTGTTTTGGACATTTTTATCACTTTTATGTGAAATTAATTGAATCATTATATTGGATTGTTTAATGTAATGGATAAATCAAATGTACCTTGTTCACTTATATTACTATTTATTATTATTATGTACCTCTATGACACTGTTAAAGGAACAATATTCCTTGAGTAGGACATTGATTCATAACCAGGATTGCCTTTGTATAACTTGAAGGATGTATACCAATTAATTGATGTGACCCCCATGTGAGACACATGAAATGGGATAAGTTACTTTTATACCATAGGAATTCCTCACCCTAAAACAAACAATTTACCTACATCTAAAAAATTTATAATGCATTGGATCCAATTTTTTGAATTGGTATGATGTCAACAGACACAAACCACCTTGAATTATCTCTTTGGGAAATAATAAATTCTATCCTCAGATTGCCATGCACTTTTCACCAGGATCAGTTAGAAACCATTAATAATAAATTACAAAGGGTTTATAAATTATATTTCACTTATACACTATATCCTAAAATCATAGATTATCACTGTGAGTGGGATCTACCTTTTAAGGACACAGATTCTATGGGTATGCTATGGATGAATCTTGACCTTTATAAATGAATTACTTGGATATATTCCAACCATACCTAAATAATGAATTATAATATTATCAGATACATCTATATTAAGATGAAGTAGGAAGGGTCAACAATTTATCACATGAGCACCATAATATCCACAAGCTCGAATTTTTTTATATTTTTTCCTACCTTTCTCTGCTGTACCAGCACAATATTAAAAATTATATTCATAGAATGGATTTACATTACAGACCATTGGTAGTGGAATATTAGTCTTTTCTCAAATCTTGTTTTGGACACTAATTGATACCTATGAATTTTACGTCGATGAATGTACGAATAAGTGGAAAACTCTGATATGGACACATAATATCCTTTTTTATGTGGAATTTGGAGTAGATGACAGAAAAATTTCTTGATATACTCACACATACAATTATTTATGGATATTTTTTAATATTATATATCCTTATTATATATATTTCTGCTACTATGTTTTCTCAAATCAATTTTTGTTACCTCATGAAATAATATTTAGTTGATATTGTTCATAGGATTTTTCTGTTGCATACTATATGGAAAGTACATATTTCAAATACTTTGTTATTATTTTCTATACATTATCACTTTTTTTACCATAATTATCCACTCTGATAATGAGGGTGTAGTCATCCCCCCTATACAAATATAGGCCCTTGCTTCATGTCTACAACCATTTTTGTATAGTGAGGTGAACAAGAGGCTTGGATTCATAGAATTATAGTTAGGTATATCTGAACGAGGCTCAGGATGTCAGAAATAAGTATTAATGGTTTCTTCTCAATTATTTTACATTTTTATTCATATATAAGAGACTTAGTTGTTTTATAATTTGGTAATAAGTGATTTCTAAGAGTAGATATCTAACAAGTGGGTGAAAACCAAAGTACCCAAGAAGATATTTTTTCTTGTATTCTTAGTTTATTTTTTTTATTACATTAACTATTTCATTAAGAAAATGTTATTTTAATTTTTTTTTATTATTGACAATGTATGTCATTAACTATGTGAATATTTTCCATTTATTTCTCTATTCAAATACAGTATAGTTTTTTGTGGGGGTGTAGAACCAAAGAAAAATAATATGTGTGTGGGGTGACCAAAAAAAAATGAAAACAATAATAGATTGGAAGTACAGATAATTATTTCTAGTAACATAAAAGAATGCTGTCAAAAAAATAAAATTTGGGAACTTCATATAATTTTTTAATAAATTTTTATTTATATTCATGTACAATAGTTTCACTAGAATTTAAATTATATGAGTTTAATGGGACATTAAGGAATATGAACAATTGAGTGAAATAATTTTAGAATTATTCGACAACAAAATTATCGATTCACAGAATGGGGGAATTAGTTTTCAACATGATACAATTAATCAATTAATCATGTTGTGATACTCTTTTAATCTATATGTTATCAAAATATTGAAAATGTTGATGATGTTCTTAAAATTATATAACAAAAATTAATTTTTTTTATTTTTAGAAGTGCAGAATACCTAACAAAATTTAGGAAATTATTTGCGATAATAGAATCATAGAAATTAAATTGTTTTTAATAATGATGTTTGTGTTTAACCAGTCAATCTCATTCCCCAAGATGATTATCTAGAAATTTTGTGTGGCTTTTAAATTTCAAGGCAATCTATTTTTGTCAATGTGAAATCCTGATTTTTCATTTTATGCATAGATCTATTAAATTTTAGGTAAACATTTATTTTAGTTCTATTTTTGGATTACATCAAAAACCATACCTTGATGCTGGTTGTGTTGTATTAGGAAGAATTCTATTTGGGGGGATGAGGTATAGTTGTATGACTAATATGAAACATTAATTTCTATTGACAAACCCATTTCATGGAATTTAATGTTTTTCCCTATATGTGAAGGACTAACGATTACCAAATTTGTAATGTTTAAACACCATGAAAATTTACTAGGACTATTTTTAAAGGAGACATGTCCTGTAATATTTAAATAATCCATTTCCCCTATACTCTATATCACAATGAATTTCCACCATATTTGTTTACATGAACTATCATAGTATTAGTTTTTATTCATTTTTTTGAATCTGATTTGATATACGTTTGTCTCATTTGATAGCCACCCATTTTCGCTACACTCTTCTATCCCCTTTCATTGTCTGTATTCTTATAAATGGATTTATTCTAAAAGAATCTCATAAGACCTATTTTTAAGGAAGTAATTGTTCCTTATTTTTTACTATGATATAGACTAAACCAAAGGATGATATTGGGTGACTGTTCTACCACATTCCTACATTAGGTAGTCTATACATTTTCCTTATGGGTTTTTGTCTATTTGACTACTGCCATTGTGTTGTTCACTAAACCTTCCGCTCATTATTTCAAAATTAAATGATAATACATATAATAATTATTTATTCTAATTTTGATATTTCATTTAGCACCAAATAATGGTTATAGGGTTTCAACCTCAACTCGAGCCACCAATGTGTTGTGTTATTTAATCTTCCCTATGTTCCTCCAATGGCCCGAAGGCATTCATTTTTTTATTGATTTTTGATGATCCACCTTTAAATGGGTGAGGTGGAACCCTTACAAGGACTGTTGGCATAAGTATTACATGGCCTGTAGGCCTTAGAGGAATTCATTGCCCGTAGGCTAAAATCATTACTTGCAACCCAGACTCACTACCTGGAACTCCTCCTCCCCAAGATCTTCATCATGAAATCAACTCTATACCTTTGCATGGAAGTTCGACTAGACTTTCCTGTACATGCACAAGCTTGTCCCGATGGCAGGTGCCATACCCTCTCATTCTTGCATTATGTTTAGCTTCTCCTATGGAAAATGCTCCTTGATCCTCCTCCTTATGAAGCCTGTTACTTGTATGTTTTCTGGTTTGAATCTACACTTAAGGTGGCTCGAAGGCCTTGAGGTGGCACAAAGGCCTTACTGACCCGAAGGCCAGGGTGGCTTGAAGGCCTTAAAGGACTCGGTGACAAAATCGGTGGCCCGAAGGCCCAAACTGGGGAATATTCTCAGTTCCTATAGTGCCAAACAGTGCTTGATACAGTTTCCACTACAGTACATGCTATAGTTCTACACAGTTCCTGCTACAGCTCGTGCTATAGTTAGTTCTACAATTCTACTACAGTACCCCAGAAATTATCCTCCGCTTGGATTTGATCCTTGGTCTCTTGGATGCACTTAAGGAGTCCTCACCAACAAAGCTGAGGCTCATGTGCTAATCTTCTGTATGTTAAACCACACTTGTGGGTGTGTAATATCATTATCCATATAGTGGGAGAATATACAAATTAAATGATTTAGTTGGAGAGGATAATGCCTCATTTCTATGTTATAAGATACAGTTGGAATGATTAAGTGTTTTATTAAATGATAGTTGTATGTGGGTATGCACACCATCAAATCCCATGTCTTTGATATTATTATTTTCATGATGACGGGAATCTTGGTGTGGAATCGAACTATTATTAAGGTATAGAATCCATGGAATTTATGGTATGGAACCTATTATTAAGGAATTAAAACTATTACTATTAATACATGGATGTTTTTATTAATGGTATGATGCCTATTGATTGAAAATATAAAAACAATAATTATTTATGGTGTGGAACCAGTTGATTGATTGTAGGACACTGGCCATTATTAATGATATGACACTTAATAGTTGATGGAATGGTACCTACTACTACTAAATACATTGAAACTATTTATTTATAGTATGTCATCAACCATTATTACAAGTATGGAACGTATTTATTTATTAAAAAATATATATTTTTTTCTAATAGTATGAAACCTATTGATTTATGGTGTAGCAATGATGAAGGAAATCATGATATGGATCATATGGATTCTGTATAACAATATGTCTCTGGATATAGGTCACTTGAGTTACCATATTGAGACCTAGACCAAGTAGGTAATATACACTTTCTTCATATAGAATATACTGAGATGGGTTTTACTTACTTTTAAAACATCATTTATATGTGTATGTTTACCTATTTTACATCCACATAGATATATTAAATATGAATAGGATGTTTTTCATTGACACTGTAGGTGGTGTCTAACATAGTTTATCTCACACATGATCTGAGCCACTAATGGTTTATAGGATGATTATGTTTATACAGGTAGGGATAGGGAGAGAGAGAGCAGTTATTGATGATTTATTGATTATATCATGATTGTGGGGGAGCAACGGACAAAGCTATTGAACATGAATCTATTGGAGATACAATTTTTAACCTTTTTTATTTATAAAATTTAAGTTACTTTATTCCGACTTCAATGCATCAATTATTCCATTTGATAGATACATAACTTAAAATTATTTTTTATTTTATTATAGAAGTTCTTATGGAATGGTTTTTTATTTTTTTCATCTCAATGTTTCCTTCTATTTTTATTACTCTAAATTATTATAATGATTCCACTATTATATTATCTATTAATTACAAAATAGTTTGACTTTGATTATGAGGGTATAGACTCCCCAATTTAACACCATGGATCCAAGATACCTATTAACAACCTCTATCTTATGTGGAGGTATTCATGAGTCCTTGGGACATATCATCATGGGAAACCATTTAGGGGCACATGACATGGATGAAAAAAATTGGTACCGGTTGTTTCTTTTCCTTTCCTTACACTATAGCGATGCTAGGAAGAAGACTATGATATTTTGGAATTTGGAAATGGGCCTTTTCTATGAAGTAAATAGCCCATATATGTAGGAATGTCCAAATTACTTGGGGTTGGAATTTATGTACTAGTTTGTGACTGTAACAACTGATTTGATAAAAGAGTTTGGTGTTCTACATGATATGTGATTTTTATTGTTCTTTTGATGTGGGAATAATTTTTCATATAGGATATACCAACCCTAAACATTTACATATAATTTTAAATGATTTTATGAATTTTAAAACATAATATCACAATCCATGGATCCTGAAATCTAGTGTCTTGGAAGACTAGGTACATAAAACTGAAAAAATGGGACTAAATAAAAAATTTCATTAATTAATATGCATAAAGATCTCCTAACATCCATGGTTCTCATACATCTTCATAGGGTAACCTAGTGGTAACCTGGACAAAGGGATGAGCTAAAAGCCCGGTAAGTGACAAACCATAGTAATAAAGCTTTAACACTTGGATTTTAAGGAATGTCATAATGATAAAAAAGTTCTTGGAGCATGTGAAATCATAAAATTTAAACACGGGGTCATAAAAAATTGGATTATGAATAATGTAGAAGAAACATAAAACCTGAATTTACCACGTGTTAAGGGTTTTTACACATAAGGGGTCACAAGTCAAGGTTAACCACAAATACCATTGCACATGGTAGCACAAGTTAAGGATAACTGCCAAGACCGTTGCACATAACGTCTTATACGAATCAACTTTACCTAATGGATTGGAGTGGTATCTTGGTGCACCCATTATAACATGTCCATGAATATTATTTTAACATTAATAATCATACAAAATCAATCTTATATAAGAATAAGGGTACCCATGGAAAGAAATGGGTATCATAATCAGGTTATAATGCATAATGGATGGGTGTATCATACATGTGTCCTTGAAATAAATGAATTAAAATATTAATGGGAATTCATAGTGAAAATAAAAAATATAACATAGTGAAGAGACATCAATCTGAATTTAATCCTTTTAGGAAGTATATTTAAGAAATTTTTTAATTAGAAAAATTTAGTGCGGTTTAATGAAAAATACAAATGAGTATTTAAAATACAAAAGGGAGTAATATATTATATAAAACCATAAGTGATTAAAGATTGATTTCATAATAAAAAACCATGGTTTTATAAAAACAATAGTTTCTTAAAACATATGGTTGTTTTCACTTGAAATCGGGTATGAATCTAGGAAGCTCCCTAAAAAAAGGTTTTCTTATCGGGAAGTATTCAGGAGGGAATCACTAAAAAGATTGTATATCCCGAAAACTGATTGTATAATGGGTCTTGAAACACGATTATAAATGTATAAAGAGAAATTATAATATTTACAAAAACATATTATCGGATTTCATTGGGGTAAAAATAGAGATAGAATAAACTGAAAGAATAATGGATGTTCAGGTCGAATCCCTTACATTATGTCTACTGGTGTTCCCCTCTAGATATTAAAAAACTCTTGAATTAATCATCATTGAGTTCCTATTAATGGGAGAGGAGTAGTACTTTTGAGGTGACCAAGGGCTACTAGATGTGATAGAGGAGATTGGGGGGATATTTGAGTAGAATTTAGGTAAGGCACATGACTTACGAAGGTTTCTCATATCTTGTCGATCATGGAGACCTTCAGTGTTGATGAGTTGGGATGGTTGTACATACCAGAGATTGTACAACTACATGGAGTTCCACACTCCATTATTTCAGATAGGGATGCGTGTTTTACTTCTCGGTTCTGGTAAGGGATTCTGAAGTGCTTGGGTACATAGGTACTTTTAAGTACAACATACCATCCCCAGATAGATGGTCATTCGGAGCATATGAACTTGGTTCTTGAGGATATGCTCCGAGCGTACATCCTATACTTTGGAAGTTATTGGGTGAAACATATTCCTCTTTTGAAGTTTCACTACTAGAAAAACAGGTATTTGCGACGGGCTATTTGCGACGGGATCCCGTCGCAACTACACTTATTTGCGACGGGCCCGTCGCTAAAGCCATTTTTTGCGACGGGCATTATTCCCGTCGCAAATAGTATTCCGTATTTTTGTAAAAAACTTTTAAAATAGTTTTTGCGACGGGTCCCGTCGCAAATACCTTTTGCGATGGTACCGTCGCAAAAACGATTTTTAAAAAAATAAAAAACTATTAATAATACTAGTATTTGCGACGGGCATCGTATCCCGTCGCAAATACTGTTGATAGTATTTGCGACGGGTCCCATCGCAAATAATATTTTTTTAAAAAAATAAAAAACTATTAATAATACTAGTATTTGCGACGGGTATAGTATCCCGTCGCAAATACTATAAAAAAAATAAAAAAATAAATTACTAATAAATTATTTTAATTAATATAATAATAGAATTATAATTTACAAATGAAAATAATAAATTATTTTAATTACTATAATAATAGTAGAATTGTAATTCAAAAATAGAAAATAATAAAATATTAATAAATGATTTAATTAATATAATAATATTACAATTATAATTCACAAATAAAAAAAATATTAATAAGTTATTTTAATTAATATAAAAATAATTGAATTATTTTACATTCAAATATTAAAATAATTCAAGTATTACAAAAAATATAATTAAATTATAATATTATAAAATTTTAATATATATATAAAATTTTAATATATATATATAATTTAATATTATAAAATATAAATAATATTATTATTCATATTAATATTATTTTTTAAAAATATAATATTATTAATATTTTATAATGAGACAGAAACTACGAATAGAAAAAAAAATATTTTGATTTCACAAATTTTATAACAGAAATACAAACTCTAATCTGAAGGAGGGGGGAGAGGTGGGGGATCTGCAGATGGTGTTGGAGGAAACTCCATCCCTAAAGCATGAGTGAGTCGGCGCATGTACTCCATCTGCTCCTGATGCTGCTGCTGCCACCGACTCGTCTGCTCATCGTACAGCTGCTGCTGGCGTCGACGCTCCTCCTCATGCTGCTGACGCATCTGCTCCTGCTCCTGTCGGAGACTCTCTATCTGTGCAGTCTGAGATCGCAACTGATCCTCATACTGTGTAGAAGAAGATGCACGAGCTCCTCTCGAGCTGGACGCCGACATCGCAGCACTGCCATAATAATCTCTGGGAGTCAGTCGAGAGCCGATACCAACTACCCGGCCCTTCTCGAAGGCATACTGGGTGGCCTGCATCCATGCCGCCTCATCAAACTGACGGGCAGTGGTCTGATCTGATGACTCGGCCTGACTCTCAGGCCGGGCCTGTGACGCTGCGGCCTCATATGACTCCTATAGTTGGAATTTAAAATTAAAATTGTGAATATATTATATGCAGTTAATTTTTAAACTTGAAAACAAATAATACTGACCACGATGTGATGCTGACGATCACCTCTGAGCTCCCCAGTAGCAGGATCACTATACATCCTCCGATATACGTCGTACTCTGTAATATCGGGGTGCTCGACAGCCTATAAGAATAAAAAATAAACTGTTAATATTTATAGTTATATAAAATATTTATAAAAAATGTACGTACCAGATGCTGTCTATGAGTACT
Source organism: Viscum album (assembly GCA_963277665.1). Lineage (NCBI taxonomy): Eukaryota > Viridiplantae > Streptophyta > Magnoliopsida > Santalales > Viscaceae > Viscum > Viscum album. Next base: position 2,017,737,728 of record OY728157.1, read on the forward strand.
GAAAGAATGACTCCCAGCTCGATGAGTCACCTCCTGTCTCCCCCGATTCTGCCTCCCCACCGATGATCTCCTCTGAAAGGCACCACTCAACCAGTGCGCACATAATCCATCCCATACATGGGATGAAATGTACTCTGGTCGGTGTGCTCTACATGACTCCTCAAAATCTGACACTCCTTCTTTCTTCATCACAGCTTTTCTTAAATTGTGCAAAAACTGACGAAGGCGATCACGCATGGCCATCTCCCATGCCTCGTGGATGGCGTCACGCATGGTATCCTCGATCGGATACCATAAACCCTACAAATAAATCAAAATATCAAGTTAGAAATGAAATAATTTTCAAAATAAAAATTATTTATTTACGTACGTACCAACCAATGGTCGAACATGGCCTGCTGCACATCAATGGGAATCTGCTCCCATGTGGTCCACGGCTGAGAGAAATAGTTGCGCAAAATAGCGCTGCCCTGTCCGACTGCTATATGCGGAAAACTGAAAAAAATAATAAACATTTATTATGTGAATAGATTAATGAAATCTTAGTCAAATCCACAGGTTATGACACAGGTTATCACACCTCCGGGTGTGCGGATCAAACCCAAGACGTGGACGTCGCTCGGGGACGGGGTCAGGAATCATCAATCGTGCAAGACCGTGCCCCCTCCGCGTACTCCCTGGAGCGCCTGCAGGTTGAGGGTCATCTGCCAGCAACTCATCCGCATCGAAAGTCAGGTCAGCCTCCGCCAACTCACGAAATGTGGCCTCGTCCATCTGAAACAGAAAATGTTAATGTTAGCAAATAATTGATAATTACTATTATATATACATATATACATATTATGATTGTATATAAATACCATCGAATTCTATAAGTGTTCATCTTCATCATCATCTTCATATATGTCAATGTCATCTTCATATTCCTCCTCAACATCATCGATATCCATTCGAGTTGCAGTTGCTTCATCTCTTACCATTTCAAATTCATGTGTGACATCATTAACATCATCGTCATCACCGACTCTTAAATGTGGGGTGTCGTCATCGATACTCATGTATCTTTGTAAAAAAGATTGATTTTGAGTACTCTCTTGAAAAACTTCAATTCTTTGCACATCAGTGAAAGCACATTCACTTTGACTAAACTGATTGTCCCGAATTTTGATTTTTATTACACTCCACCAATCAGTCAAGTCTCTTGATGTTGCACAGTACTTTGCATAATAAACTTGATATGCCTGTTGAGCCAATAAGAATGGTTCATTTACTGCAAGAACACTTTTACATTTAATATCGATGATTCCATGAGTCGGATGAACACGCACGCCTCTCTCTGTATCCAACCACCGACATTTGAACATGGTTATGTAATGTTGTCCAAGATAACAGAGTTCAATGATTTCATCAAGTATGCCATAAAAGTCAACTTCATTTTCTCGATGATGAGATCCTCTCAAGCTAACTCCACTGTTCATTGTTTTTTTCGATTCCCCATATGCATGTGTGTGGAATCGAAATTCATTCACCACATATGCATTATAAGTTTTAACTAGTTTGGAAGGTGGGTTACTCAATACACACAGCCATTTGTCAATTTTATCAGCATGTCGAGACACCTGAAAATTTGTGAAATAATAATCAATATAGTAAACTATACATTGAATGAGTTGCTAAAAGATAAAGAATTTATGTTACCAGTTTTTGAAACCACTGAGAGAAATTTTTCAGTCGACGTTCTTCGAGAGCAGCTGCTGTAATTTGTGGAATTTGTTTCTTGATATGATTATCATACAACCTATAAAAACCAAAGTTATTTATTGTAAAATAAATGATAGAATAAGTGATATAAACACTTATAGTACAACTGATGTCATCTCTTCACAGTTGAGCAGAACATACGTATGAGCTCTATGATGTTCATCATCTGAAAGCCAGCGTTCAGAAACTCCACCAAAACCAAGCTCTGACTGGTTGAAAATAGATAATTGATTGTCGATTTCATCAATATTCCTCTCATTCTTTCCCATTCGGTTGTGTTTTGAAGGATACTCAGAATCAAAATAATGGGAGCAGAAAAAAGATATTTCCTCTTGCAAATAAGCTTCTGCAATAGATCCATCAACAGAAGCTTTGTTGCGTACTTTTCTTTTCAATTTTTTCATGCATCTTTCAAATGGGTACATCCATCGAAACTGTACCGGACCTCCACATTTGGCTTCATATGGAAAATGTAACATCAAATGTTCCATTGAGTCGAAGAAAGACGGCGGAAATATTTTTTCCAGTTTACATATAATTACAACAACATCTTTTTCAAGTTTTCCTAGAGCATCATAATCTGCCGTAGCCGCACAAATTTCCCGAAAAAAATAAGACATGTCTGTTATGGAATCCCAAATCACATAATTCAACAGACCTCTTAATCCAATGGGTAGAAGTCTCTCCATTATAACATGACAATCATGACTTTTTAATCCAGTAATATGACCATTCTTTACACACCTACCCAAATTGGAAGCACAACCATCTGGAAGTCTCAAATCTTCAATCCACTGACAAAATAATAAACGGTTTTCTTTAGACAGTGTATAAGCTGCTTTTGGTTTCAGTAACCTTTCTGTTATGACATTCTCAAAGAGTTCCAATTCTGGACGCCTGCAAATTTGGGCAAGATCTAAACATGCATTTACATTGTCTTTACTCTTTCCTGGCGTATCCAAAACTGTATGAAACAAATTATCAAAACAGTTCTTCTCAATATGCATGACATCTAACATGTGTCGGACCAACAAATCAGACCAATATGGAAAATCCCAAAATATTCTACGTTTAATCCAATTGTGTTCTTTCCCAAAACCAGAAATTTTCTGTTGGTTTATTGTGGGACCAAAAGTGATGGGAGGTAATGAAAATACAACCGATTTTAACTCCGAACCTGATAGCATTTTTGGAGGTCCATCCCTTTCAGTTGTTCCTTTTCTGAAATGAGATCTGTTTCTGCGAAAAGGATGATCAGCTGGAAGAAATCTGCGATGACAGACAAAATAACAAGGTTTCTTTCCATGAATGAGAATAAATGCTTTGTTCTCTCCCATACAGTAAGGACATGATTTCTGACCATGTGTACTCCAGCCAGATAACATCCCATAAGCTGGGAAGTCACTTATTGTCCACATCAATGCTGCTCTCAGTATGAAATTCTGTTTCGTTGCAACATCATATGTACTGACACCAGTACTCCACAATAAATTTAATTCATCAATCAATGGCTTCAAATAAACATCAATATTTTTCTTCGGATGTCCTGGAATTAGTAAAGTCAAAAAGATATATGGCTCCTTCATCAACATCCATGGAGGTAAATTGTACGGAGTTAAAAAAGCAGGCCAACATGAATATTGACTACCATAATATCCAAACGGACAGAAACCATCAGTGGAAAGGCCCAGTCGAACATTTCTAGCTTCTAAAGAAAAGGATGGATGCACTCTATCAAAATGTTTCCATGAATCACCATCGGCTGGATAATTCAAGCTTTTATCGGTTGAAATATTCTCTTTATGCCATGACATCATTGTCGCTGTATTCTTAGACATGAATAAACGCTGAAGTCTGGATGTAAGCGGAAAATATCTCAACTGTTTTACAGGAATCAAACCAGACTTCCCGTGTTGTCCTTCTTTATATCTCAGTTGCCCACACGTGGGACAACTATCCAACGACTCATTTTCCCCAGAATATAAAATGCAGTCCTTTGAACATGCATGAATCTTCTGACAAGTAAGTCCCAAATTTCGAACCAACCTCTTACTTTCATAGTAATTTGCAGGTAAAACATTTCCTTCGGGTAACAGTGTTTTCAACAAAGAAAATATCTAGTCAAAACAGGTGTTTGACATTCCGTTATCTGATTTGATAGCCATAAATTTTGCAACTGCTTCTAATTTGCTCATCTTGCAGCCAGGATATAATACATCCTCAGCAGACTTCAACAACTCATAAAATTCAGACGGTCCCAACTCAGGATTTGAAGCTATATCAGCCGGAGTTTCTGTATGTTGAACAGATGAACCTGCAACATCATGTACTAAATCTTGAAACTGGGATGGATCCGGAATCAAGTTGGTATCACCTGCTCTGGAACTGCGTTCACCGTGTTGATACCAAAAAACATAATCTGCTTGAAAACCAAAACGCAAGAGATGTTCCCCCACTTTTTCAAACGTGTCAAACGTTCTCAATGCACATTTTCTACAAGTGCATTTTATCTTTCCTTCTGAAACAAATTCTGGATTTGATGCCGCAAATGATAAAAAAATCTCCACACCCTCTATATATACTGGATTTAAACCAGAACCATTTGGATTTCTACGTTGATTTATCCATATGCGGTCATCTAATAATGACTGTTGACGACGTCGTTGTTCCATATTTTTCTATAAAATATAAAAGCATTACTGGTTTTGAATAATTTGTTAGAAAAAACACAAGAAAGGATTGAATATATTGAGAATAAAGCAAAACCTGTTACAAATATTGATAATTTTAATATTATATTGATTTTTTATTTTTTTAATAATACTAATATAATTTTTTTCATAAATATTAATTATATAATAATAACATCATTACATTATTAGTATATTTTATTAATAATATTAAAATAATATAATTTTCTATATTATATACAATTCTCCTTTCATCTGTATGTTTCACATTCTATCTCCACATGTAATATTGGCATTCACTTTCACCTCTCCATTGGCGAGTAGGTTGATAATTTTGAAAAAGAATGCCAATATTACATGTGGAGACAGAAAAAACATAGAAGAAAAGAGAATTGTATATAATATAGAAAATTATATTATTTTAATATTAATAATAAAATATACAAAAAATGTAATAAGGTAATTATTCCTAATTATTGGTAATTATTTCAAATTATTGGTAATTATTCCAAATTATTGGTAATTATTACTAATTATTGGTAATTATTACTAATTATTTTTAATTATTACTAATTATTCCTAATTATTGTTAATTATTCCTAATTATTACTAATTATTCCTAATTATTACTAATTATTGCTAATTATTACTAATTATTGATAATTATTAAAAATTATTGCTAATTATTGGTAATTATTGCTAATTATTACTAATTATTGCTAATTATTACTAATTATTACTAATTATTGGTAAATATTGGTAATTATAGGTAATTATTACTAATTATTGGTAATTAATACTAATTATTGGTAATTATTACTAATCATTGGTAATTATTACTAATTATTGGTAATTATTACTAATTATTGGTAATTATTACTAATTATTGGTAATTATTACTAATTATTGGTAATTAATAATAATTATTACTAATTATTGGTAATTATTACTAATTATTCCTAATTATTACTAATTATTCCTAATTATTACTAATTAATACTAATTAATACTAATTATTGTTAATTATTACTAATTATTCCTAATTATTACTAATTATTCCTAATTATTACTAATTATTCCTAATTATTACTAATTATTCCTAATTATTACTAATTATTCCTAATTATTACTAATTATTAGTAATTATTTCTAATTATGAGTAATTATTACTAATTATTACGAATTATTGTTAATTATTATTAATTATTGCTAATTATTATTAATTATTACTAATTATTAGTAATTAGTGATAATTATAAGTAATTATTGATAATTATTAGTAATTATTGATAATTATTGGTAATTATTACTAATTATTGGTAATTATTGATAATTATTGGTAATTATTACTAATTATTGGTAATTATTACTAATTATTGGTAATTATTACTAATTATTGGTAATTATTACTAATTATTCGTAATTATTACTAATTATTCGTAATTATTACTAATTATTCGTAATTATTCGTAATTATTACTAATTATTCGTAATTATTACTAATTATTGGTAATTATTACTAATTATTTGTAATTATTGGCAATTATTGGTAATTATTGGCAATTATTGGTAATTATTGGCAATTATTGTTAATTATTACTAAATATTGGTAATTATTGGTAATTATTACTAATTATTGTTAATTATTGGTAATTATTACTAATTATTGGTAATTATACCTAATTATTACTAATTATTGGTAATTAATACTAATTATTGGTAATTAATACTAATTATTGGTAATTAATACTAATTATTGGTAATTAATACTAATTATAGATAATTATTACTAATTATTGGTAATTAATACTAATTATTGGTAAATATTACTAATTATTGGTAAATATTACTAATTATTGGTAATTAAAACTAATTATTGGAAATTATTACTAATTATTGAGAATTTTTCCTAATTTTTCCTAATTTTAGGTATTTATTACTAATTATTACTAATTATTGCAAATTATTGCAAATTATTGTAAATTATTGCAAATTATTGGTAATTATTGCAAATTATTGGTAATTATTGCTAATTATTGGTAATTATTGGTAATTATTGGTAATTATTGGTAATTAATGGTAATTATTGGTAATTATTGGTAATTATTGGTAATTATTGGTAATTATTGGTAATTATTCCTAATAATTGGTAATTATTGGTAATTATTCTTAATTATTGGTAATTATTCCTAATTATTGGTAATTATTCCTAATTATTCCTAATTATTCCTAATTATTCCAAATTATTCCTAATTATTCCTAATTATTCCTAATTATTCCTAATTATTCATAATTATTCCTTATTATTCCTAATTATTGGTAATTATTCCTAATTATTCCTAATTATTCCTAATTATTCCTAATTATTCCTAATTATTCCTAATTATTCCTAATTATTCCTAATTATTCCTAATTATTCCTAATTATTGGTAATTATTGGTAATTATTGGCAATTATTGGTAATTATTACTAATTATTACTAATTATTACTAATTATTGGTAATTATTACTAATTATTACTAATTATTGTTAATTATTGTTAATTATTCCAAATTATAGATAATTATTACTACTTATTGGTAATAATTACTAATTATTACTAATTATTACTAATTATTGATAATTATTACTAATTATTACTAATTATTGGTAATTATTACTAATTATTACTAAATATTCTTAATTATTGATAATTATTGATAATTGTTCCTAATTATTAGTAATTAAATGAATAATTACCAATAATTAGGAATAATTACCAATAATTACAAATAATAACATTATTAGTATATATTTTATTATTAATATTAAAATAATATAATTTTCTGATTTATATACAATTCTCCTTTCATCTGTGCGTTTTCTATCTCCACATACAAATAATACATGTGAAGACAGTAAACAGACAGATGAAAAAAGAATTGTATATATATAAAAAATTATATTATTTTAATATTAATAATAAAATATACTAATAATGTAATAATGTTATTATTCCTAATTATTGGTATTTATTACTAATTATTAATATTTATTCTTAATTATTAAAAATTATTACTAATTATTCCTAATTACCATTAACTATGATCAATACTAATAATTTAAATTTATTAAGTAAGAAAACAATGTAAACATAATTAAATTACAACTAATTAAGAATAATTGAAACTAATAAAAAATTAAAAATAAATATTAAATTAAAATGAACATAAATACCTTGAAAATTGATCTGCTCTGATCGTTCTTCAAAACTTTAATATCAGCTCCGAAGAAAAAAATTAAACTGAAAAAAAACTCAACTTTAGAAACAGAAGTTTGAGAGCAGGAGAAGGTAGAGAATGAGAATGATTTGAAAAAAACGGATGGGGGTATTTATAGGTTAGATTAGTTGCGACGGGATTCCCGTCGCAAATAAAATTATTTGCGACGGGTACAGTCGCAAATACATTAGCCTTCATTAATTACGGTCAACGAGTAAATAGTTATTTGCGACGGGTCCCGTCGCAAATACCTTTTACCGCCACCGGTTATTTGCGACGGGAAATTTTTCCCGTCGCAAATAGTTTTCCCGCGATTTGGCGCGCATCGCGGGAAAACTATTTGCGACGGGGAAAGCAATCCCGTCACAAAAGCCTACTTATTTGCGACGGGTAAATACCCCCATCGCAAATAAGTTTTTAACGGGACTATTTGCGACGAGATTTATTCCCGTCGCAAATAACCCGTCGCAAATACCCATTTTTCCCGTAGTGTTTTCCTATAACAATAGTTTTCAGGCGACTATTCAGATGGAACCTTACGAGGTCTTGTACGGTAAGCCATGCCGACCACCTTTGTGATGGCTGGAGGCAGGAGAGGTAGTGGTGCTGGGACCTCATCTTGTTCAGAAAACCTCAGAGCAGAGGGAGTTGATTCAGAAGAGGATGGATACAACACAGTCTTGACAGATATCCTATGCTGATCAGCAGAGATGACCTCTAGAGTTTGATGTCTGGGATCAGGTTTTTTAGCATGTCACACCAAGGTTGGGACACAAAAGGATTCAATGACAGGGTACGCTTTCACCATGGTGTGTTGGGCCGTTTGATGTGTTTGAGAGAGTTGGGCCAGTTTCCTATCGGTTGCAGTTACATCACAGGTACTGGGCTATGCACAACGTCTTCCACATCTCTCAGCTCCAACGATACTTTTCAGACCCATCTCATGTCTTTCAACCTGTGGAGGTTGAACTTGAAGTCGATGCGTCGTTTGAGAAGCATCCTATCCGAATTATTGATTGCAATACGAAGGTTCTCCATCACTGATCTATTCCTCTAGTATGGGTGATATGGCAGCATGGGAGGGTACAAGACAATACCTGGGAGTGCGAGGCCGATGTACGATCATAGTGGCTAGAGCTGTTCAAGGTTTATTCTTTTATGACTCACCAGGGAAATTCGGGGAAAAATTTCTTTAAGGGGGGATGTTTTAAGAACTCGGATCTTAGATTGAGGTATGTTTTTTCATTTCTGGTTGTTTTTTAGGAAAAGCGGAAAATCTGGAAATTTCTAAAATATATGTTGTGTAATTTATAAGTACATGCCATGTACATTGATGCCGCACAAGGCTGGGTGCTGACAATATCCAGGCCACACAAACGGTGTGTAGGGGTGATGTGGAGGCCGCTTAAAGTGGAGTATGGAAAATCCAAGTACAAGCTAAGTCCTTTTTTTCATTAAACAGACTGGGGTCACACCTATTCGACAAAAACATCTTCTTCTTCAGGTTCTTCGACTGGGAGCATCCATACGACTGAAAATATCCTCAGAGCCCCTAAGCCTCCATCTGTTTTCAGAATCGACCTTCTTCGATTGCATTGGAACCAAAGTGGTGAGCTCTTCCTTCTTCATGAGTTTCATTCCATGGTTTTTTCCACTTTCTCGAGATATCATGGGTGGAACATTTTGGGAATTTTCGTAGATCTATTCCATTATAAGGAGAATCAAGCCTCGTAGTTCAAGTATATTGATCTCCTAGCATCATGGTACGTGGATTGTGCCTTACCTATTGTAGTCTTTAAGTTTTATGTGCAAATTTTCACCAATACCCGTGAACGGGGTAGTGAATGTTTACAATTTTTCCCCTGTTTTTTTCCTCCCTTTCTTTTATGCTTTTTAGAGGTAATTTGATCATGTTTGAGGATAATTGATATTATTGGATGTTTTTCCCATGACTTGTTCTTGTTATGACCTTTGGGTTTGGTTATCATTTAGCCGTTATACCTGTTTTCCCTGACTTGTGACTGTATGATGGAATGATATTCTTGACATGGTTTTTGTTATATAGAATGGTTATCCAAGTAGCTCTATAGGTGTGATTTGGCCTTATATAATTATTATGCACTGAATGGCATGAGACTGTGAGAACCTGGTGCTATAGACAATAAGGGATAATCCGAGTGAGCTTCCCAGAGAGTCTTGGATATTATAGACTACAAGAGGGTAGACCTATAGAGCTTCCTCATAGAGTCTTTGTTATTATACACTACAGGGGATATACTGAGTGGGCTTCCTAGATAGTCTTGGATAATATAGACTACATGAGGTTAGACCATGTGAGCTTCCTCAAGGAGTCTTTACTTGTTTGAAATTCTTTAAAAACCATTCCAGGATAGAGGAGGAATTGACTAAGCGAGCTTCATCAGAGAGTCTATGATAGAACTAAGACTATAGAAGGAATTGACCAAGTGAGCTTCCTTAGAGAGTATCTAGACCATGGGGCTATAAGATGGTTAGACCATGTGATCTTCCTCAAAGAGTCCCTGACCACCCATGAATATAAGGGGAATTGACTGTGCGAGCTTCCCCAAAGAGACTTATATTTTTCGTATGACCAACCCAGAGGGGTTAGGATAAGTGCACTGCCTAGACGGTTGTTGGTAATTCATGGATAGGACCATAGGGGTTGGCTATTAGTCCTTCTCAAAGCGTTTCCTATTGTGGTTAGCTATTTTCTTCACCACTGCTTGTTGTTCTATACATTTATTACTGTCATATATCATCCTGTTACTGCTTACTGATTACTACCTGCTATTTACTGTTACTGCTACTTCTTACTGTACTATTAACTTCCATATGCTCACTGACTGTTAGAAAAAGTTCTTCGGGTGGTTTCTTACAGGGATTTAGTTTAAAAACCTTTTTGGGTCATGATTTTGGGCCCAAACAGACTCTGTTGTTGTTGGTATAGTGAAAGGCAAGCTCCCTTTGACTTTTGGTATTTGATTTTTTGGACTAAGAGATCATGGGACCAAGCTTAGGCTTGCAATGCTGAGGAGCCTTTTATATTTCCTTTTTTACTTGTTCTTGTTCTTTTTGTATTTCCATCACTATGACCTGTTTGGATATTTTCCTAGATATGTATCATGCATCATTTCATATATATACATATGTGCTCCAATGCTTTATTGTTTTAGTCTCCCACTGTTTACTTGTGCACTATTTTTGGATATTTAATACTTCCGCTATTGTATGTTTTGTTTACATATATAATGAACTCTTCCAATGTGGGAAATGTTTCCCCAGTATCCTGTCCAAGGCCCTCGCTGCTAGTCAGAAGCCTTTGGCATTTGGGGAAATGTTCTTGAGGCCATGTGACCAACCGGGTACGGGGCGCCTCTAGGTGGCTTCCGGAACCGGGACATTACAACACATACTTAAAATTATAGATTCCCAATTGAAACATCATTGGAATGGATGACCTAAAACACTCTAGAATTACACAAAACACAACTCATGTAATAGTCAATGTTCTTATAATTAAATTATTCATAATATTGAAAGTCCTCAAATATCCTTTTCAACATTCACTACGACAATAAACAAGCAAAAAATCAACTAAAAATAATAATTCCCAATATTTCATTTTTGATCCATGAAATTATTTAAATAATATTCTTCATGATAACAAAAATATGGTTGAATTTTATTTGTATTCATCACCTCTATGTTTAATATCTTCCATTAATCATGGAAACTACGTAGTAATAATCAACTCAAACTAATGTTGTTCTTAAACATAAGCTTCATTGGTGGTAAGATTCATCTTCTTCTAACCATCTAAAATTCAAGATTTAATGATTCCAATGAAATATAATATTTGGTTTAAAGTGAATACAAAAAATATAGTGCTAATGATCTATAATTTTAGAGACAATGACTAGTCTCATCAACATATTTTGATTCATTAGGTTTGAAACAAAACAAAATTCACATTAGATCTTAGCTCGACATTAGCCCCATTATTATAAAATATAAAATGATCTTAATCTATTATACTAGGATTCAACAAACGATAAAATGGATTCAAAAAAATATTAAGGTCCATCATTATTCTCGATAAATATTCATCAATGAAATTGGATTTATAGTCAAAGTAATCATACTCAAGAACTCACGTGACCTTGGTTTATGTAATGGGATATATCAGCTTTAGAATACCTTGGTTTAGAAAACCTAGAGTGTAATTATAATCCAACCACATTATGGCTACTTATGGTCACATATTTTATGATATAAATTATCTTTCGAATGTAAGGTAATAATATTATGAAATATTTGAAACACACAATATTTATCTTTGGAAAATTAAAATATCGTACATGATATTGGATGAAATTTATCTTATGGGTTATGTAAGATAAATCTTTTATATAATGTGTATTTATCCTATGGGACACCATACTATGAAATTTATGTTACTCCAATTATATTGTAGGAAAGACATTTGTTATGTTACGTAAAAAACTCTATAATTAAATACATTTACAACTTTCATTGAAAAAACCATATTTTAGGAATCCCAAATAGAAAAAAAATAACTTATTAATAAATGAAATATACATATTAATATTATGAATTCAAAAACCAAAATTAAGAAATCGATAATTAAAACAAAATAATAACTAATTTATGGTTACAAAACCCATGATTGAAAATAAATTAATAATTAATAACAACCAAGGGAAAATTAAAACAATTTAAATTGAAATATATAATTTTTTTAAAAAAAATAAAATAATAAAAAATGGAAATAATAAAAAAAACAATAATAATTAAAGAATAAAACTACATAATTTAACAAGTAATTATAAAATTTAACTATTATATAACCAAAGGAACACATTAGTTTAATTAAATAACAAATGTAACAAATTATAATTAAATAGATAGTTTAAAAATAAAAAGATATGTGGAAAATGACATGAAATAACAGCCACACCCATTAGTAATATTTACCCTTGATCCGTTAAAAAAATATGACATTGCCTCTTATATCAATATTGGTTATTTTGTTTATATATGTCACGTATATTCCATAAAATGTTTATTTTAGTACATATTTCGTATTTTTATATTCCTTTATTGTTATACTAATTAATTCTTAACATTTTTATAGGGAAATAGAGGAAATTCTATTTTACATAAATTTTACGTGTCAACCTAAATGTTTTATTCCCAAATTTCATTATGGTGTGACCTTAACTAACAAAGTATGACATTTTAATCATTGAATATTTGTTTTTATGTGATGAACCATTAGTGTTTTCCATTAAATTAATGATAATTTGAATTTATAATTCTTAGTATCTAAAAAATGGGAATGATGATTCGTATAATTTAACAACTAAAATGTACTTATTACACCCTATGACATTATTTAAAGGAATTGTTTCAGTTACAGGAAATACTAATTTCATCTTATAAATATTATAAATTTATATACTATAATTTAATCCTCTCATAGAAGGAACTATATGAAGAAATATAAATTACAAATTTTATGTCTTACATATAATTTTACCCTTGAAATGGGAAGTTGGATAATGTACCTCTTGCATTCATAACATGATAATATCCTTGTTTATTACCATTAATCTTGTTTGCCTAACAGTTATTCAAGGGTGTGTGCTTGAAATTATAGATATATACATTGACTACATCCTTATGTTGAGGGACATGAAGGTGGTGAAGGCCTTTCTTCAATGTTGGTAGTACCTTACCTTATAATAGTTCAATATGATTCAGTTCCAGTAGTACAAACTGTTATACATGGATTGGATATTGATTGTTTTCTCATGGGGTTATTTATAAGGCTAGTAAAGTCTTTAGAATGTACTCCAGGAAGTGAAACAACATTATTAGAATTTATAAGGAGTTACAATAATATCACCTATAGAATTTTTCTAGGGAAGGTTGTCCCTTTGATGTTACATCATGTATAAATTATATGATCTTATTATTTCAGAATCTGGAGACATCATTGGAATAGAGGGTGAATTTCATAAATTATATGATTTGTGTCCAATCCAATAAATTATGTGATGTTTTTACTCATATAGATAAACATATAAGTATGTTTTGGATATATTTTCCATGTACGTTTATAGAAAAATAATACTTGAGACCTAGAGTGATGGTCAATCTAGAGAATTTGCAATCTTATAGTAGGGTAATATGTATATCATGGACTACTCTTCTACATTTTCCAATCATCAGTTCATTGTATAGACTCTTGACGATTATAATTGTTTCAATGCAAGATTCTTTGAGGATAAGATTTGGTATACCATATTATCTCAGGTGAGAATATTTTGACTATGTACCGTCTATTAGATATTGAATTGTGACTTATCATTGAGATAAATTTGAGTGATACTGGAGTTACATGTCATAGCAGTTTATCCGATAGTCATTGAAATTGTTTTTTCTAGTGTTAATACGTATCACCAATAATATTATCACAAGGATAGTATTAGTCATACTGTGCACAATAGTAATTCCATAGTAATACATCAATGTTGATGAATGGGTAAAACAATTTCCCAGTATAGGACAAAAATAGTAGAGTACAGATACTTCATAAGAAAGGTCTATCTTTAAATATTTTAAAGGAACATTCCGTCAGTCTTGTATGGCAGAGGATAGGTAATAGATTTGAAATATTTATTGGGATTAGTGGAACCATGATTAGATGGTAGCTGAAGTATAATTTTCTGTGCATTATGTGAAGGTGGATGAGGTTGAGGAAGACAAACTTATGATGTGCATCACTATAAGAGTGGACTAGCTCAAGGAGTTTAGTTTACATCTCAAGGCTATGGATTTGGACATATTCTTTTAGTACAACCTACAACATATAAGAAGAGTTCTTGTCCATATATAGTAAAATATACAATTTTATTAGCCTGGACATTAGTATATTATTTATTTTGTGATGTCACATCACAATAATTTTTATCTTGAATATTGATGTAGAGTATTGGGCTCAAAATTGAGTACATTTTCAGGAGGATGAACTATGATAATCTAGTATGAGTACATTTATATAGTCTTCACTAATACATGGATTTTCCCCTGGAGATCATGGATTTCCATTTCCTATGGTATATTTTTTCACTTAAATATGAATGGATTCGAAAATTTTATTGTGATATATTGGTTAATGCATTATCAATCCCATATTGATTGTTATCAATGGAATGTAACTTTTTATCACATGAGACTCACAGAAATATTTAAAAAAGATAATGGGATGTTGAGGTAAGTTGTGTTGAAAAATAGAACCATGGACAAGGTGGAGTTTTAGTCTGTATAACCAATAATTTTATAGATTATGGAGTAGTATGAAAGGATATTTTTCCACCAAGGGTCGACTGATTTAGGTATATTTCCCCTAATTATTATTCGAAGCTACCTACTGAGAGGGAGGCGGGGTACACTATCAAACTAGTTCCAATAGAAGAACCAATATACTGAACTCCATACATGTTTACTCCAACTGAGATTTAGTAACTAAAGATATATTTGGAGGACAAGGAATCCAAAGGGTTTGTATGACCTTGCACATCTACATGGTTTTAACCTTTTCCATTTTTCAAGAAGGAAAATAGCACCCAATGTCTATGTGTGTATTAACAGTTGTTGAATAAACATACTGTTATGAACTGGTTCTCACATACCCCTATAGATAATATGTTTTATCATCTTTGAGGATCCATTTCATTCTTGCTGATTGATGTGGGTTCGAGAGATCATAATTTATTAGTTAAGGACACAAAAATTACACATATAAAATTTAAAAATATGGAAGGATTGTATTAATATTTGGATGTTTACTTAGGTCTAACTGAAAAAGCCACTTTTTTAATGGCCTTTATGATTGAGGTTTTCAAAATGTGCAGGGATGATTTAGTTGTTGTTTTCATTGATGATATATCATTGTATTCTCATTCTAGATACAATCGTAAAAAATATATGAAATCACATCATGTACACTAATATAGCATAGATCCTATTACAAGATCACATAATTGAACTATTGATTTAATAAATTCACTAATTTTATAAAATTATATCCTAAAAAGTGATATTAGTAGATCCAGAGAAGCTGAGAGCCGTTGTTTCCTAGGAGTAGCCAAAAAATATATTAGATGTATGAAATTTATTAGTTGTATATAGTATTTATTTATTCTTAATTCAGAAATTTTCATTACATGATGCACCACATGAAATCTTGATCAATAAAGGTGCAACTCTTATATGTCCATGAAGAATGTGGTAAGGAATTTGAAGAGTATGAAGGAAGGATTACCACAAAACCGATATTGATTTTACCTAATCTTTGAAGAAGATAAAGACTTTATTGTGATGCATCAAATATTGGGGTGGGATCAATTTTTTTTCATGGGGAATGATTCATAGTGTATGGGTATTATTAGTTAATGACTCATGAGTGTAATTAACTTACTCGTAAAATCAAGTTGGAATATTTTGTTCATGGCATTCATTATTGGAGACAATATTTACTATAGGAATGGAATAGACTACTGAAATGTCAAATAAATATTCCCTCATATTTAATTATATCGCTAAATATGAATATGGGTTCAATAACTATAGTCATTCCACATTGATATTGCTTACATGCAAGGTAAATTCAATGTAGATTTTACTAATATGAGAAAAATAATCAGACTGATGTTGTTTTGGAAGAATGCAGTAAATGATATTTGATGGATATAATTTATGAAATACATCTAGACGTAAAATACTATCATAAAAAATCTTATATCATGGAATTATTAGTAACATCATCAATTCTAGATCATGTAAATAAGATTAATATTTTAAATCCTAAAGGTTTTGTCATGAGTGAATGTGTTCCAACTGAATACCAACCAAATTTATGGGTTCTCGACATCAATGAGATCCCATAATCAATGAATGTGTTCGGGTTCATGTAGACATGTGAGATGAATAAATGCAAGAATATCAGGGTTATAATTGGGTAGTAAGACTTTCATTAACTAAGATACACAATGAAATACACCACTAGAGTTGGTGGTATGTGATGAAAATTTAGGTCACAAGATTTTTGACTTAGTGTTCAATGTATCAGTAGGTGAAGGCACAACACAAGTGTTCAGCTAGTAAATTAAAACTATTAACTGTAGAAAAATTGAAATGGAATAACATTTTTATGTTTTTCAATGCCAGTTTACCAATGTAACCACTGAATTGGTATACTTTATTTGTGATTCAGAATTGTATGATATAGTTCACCGACATATTTCTTATTTAATAGAACTTCTCAGTGGAAAAACATAGGAGAATTTATTTCTATGAAATAATATGACTTCTTGGGGTTTCACATAAAAATATATTATACATGGATTGTAATTTTCACTTCATATTTCGGGTATGGGCCACAAAGGGATCTTAGACCACAAGTACATCTAAGTATAGCATACCACCCTCAATCTAATGATTAGTCTGAGCACATTATATAGGTTCTCAAGGGAATAATTTATGAGAGTGTCTATGATTTTGGAGGCTCTTAGGTAATTTTATTATATATTAATATGTTCACTTATATTTATATATTCTATTATAATATCTTTTTTTCTCCATATGTGGTGCTATATAAAAATCCATACCATTCCCTTTAATATTGGTTAGAGGTATGGGAGGTAGTGAAACAAAGATTGAGTCTCATTTTGGAGACATCAGAGCGGGTAAAATTAATTTTGAAACAAATAGATATATCTCAGTTAGGGAATATTTATATAATTATCATGTTCACTAAGCCATGGGGTTTGAGGTGAGAGATTGGGTCTTCATTTGAGTGTCACCTATATTAGGTTATTGATGAAATTATAGACAAGGTAAACATTCGGAATGATTCATTGGGCCTTTCATTATTTCATAGATAGGCAGTATGTTATTATATGAGATTTATAATCATTAATTATACATGAAAATTTATGTCATTTTCCATGTTTACCATCTCTATAGTAATCACTTGACCCATATTGAAAAATTTATCCAAGGGATGTTAAGCAAGGGACTGAGGGATCTTTTGAAGAATATTTAGTTCGTATAATTGACTAAGGAATAGAATCACTTCATGGAAGGGTAGTTACGTTGGTTTGGCTGTTATGAAAGAATAAACTATTATAGGATGATACATGGGAATGAGAGTTTTATATAAAAATTCACTAGTGGGAGTTATATTTAGATGAATATCAACCTCCTTATAAAGCGTAACGTGGGGTTGGTTTTTTTAAGGATACTTATTATATCCTATTTTTTATCATGATATAGATGTTATATATTGTAGTCTAAAACTCTATTTTTAGGTAAATAGTAGTCATTAATGGGTAAATGTAGGTTGTTAGAATCTATGCTTGAATTATATCTTATATTAACCTTTTTTAAGGAAATAGGCTGAGGCACTCAGCTAACACATGGTTAAAACAATCTATAAACCTCATGCACGAAACACTAATAGGGTGTAGCATAGTATTCCAAACCATTAAAAAGGGATGTATGACCAATAAAAACGTTATATTTATTTCCTATTGATAAAAAATGGTCTACACATGTCTTTTATCACCATGTGTGGTGGGGGATAATGGATAGTGTGTATTAAAATATTATCACATGGTTTGACTAATAGTGTGGACATATTGTTCCCAACATTAAAAATCCAAAAAAAAATTATTTTTTCTAATTTAAAAATATATTCTAAATTGATTCTCCCTTATCCAAATTTATAGAATTCACTCCGTTATAGATATCCCAACTTTCTCATCAAGGTTTCCGTAGATCTGTTCTTCCAGAAATATCTTTTGATCAACATAGTTTTCATCAGATTACCCTCAGTTTGTCTTGAACCCCTCTTTATTCTTTTCTATATTTCTATTTCGTTATTTTGTGTCATCGATGTGGGATCTAATATACCATATTTTTAGTGATTTTTTTTTCATTTTTCATTCATTTTATCCCAATCATGAGGCTCATACTGGATGAGGAGTATACTACAATGATATGTTAGTTGTGATTTTAATTTTACATAAAATAAATGTGGTTTATAATTTTTTCCATTTTTCACCACATAAAAACATCCTTGATTTTGTTTTAACATTTATATTCAATGAAATTATCATTTAATTGTGACATATATATGCTATGAAACTCTTTTAAATTATATTAGGTTAATGACCTTGACCTAAACTACCTCTTATTGTGTGTCCTATTAATTTCCATTGACATCCACTATTAAATATTAACCAAAAAAAGTCTCGAGTGTGTTTGGTTTGAAACATATTTAAATGAGTGACTAAAATTATTAATTTTGTTATGAATTTATATGAATACTAGTTTTATATCTTTTTATCACACTCAAGTACATAACATAAATGATTAAATTGAAATGTTCAATGGAATGAATATATCAATTAGAACCTGATCACATGTGTAATTATTGATTATTATTATGGAACTTTATGACAATGTTAATGGTGTGGACATCCATTAGTAATACTTGGATTCCTAACATAATTTTCCTTGGGAAATATCTATGGATTCTAGAGAATTCAATGATTCAACCACCATGTGAGACACCAAACACTGGATCATCCTATTTATTATCTTGTGAATTCCTCATCCTAAATCCAATGCTTCATCAATATCTCTAGAAATTATAATACCATTGGTCATCTCCATAGATTTGGAATGATTTCCCTAGGAATGGACTTCCTCTGATTATCTCCATGGGAAACAATCATATCTATCCTGAGATAATCATGGAATTGAAATTAATATCAATCAAAAACCTTCACGGTGAAATGATAAGTTTTCTACACATTTATCACACTCACACCCCATAATTAAACATCTCGGCCGATCATTACAATTTTTCCTGACAATCTATTGTAAAAAATTCTTTCAGTCTCCCATAGATCCCTTCTAATTAATATATATGGACACCATAGAAATGTTCGGTGACTATCTGAAATATTAATTGTTCTACGTTCATAGAAATATATGTTAGGTATATAATCTATTTGGGTTGGAAGGTTATCCATTGAGTAAACTGAGATCAACATGCTTTATATATATATATATATACCTATATTTATTATTCTTACATAATGTTACATTTTATATTGATAGAGTATATTTTCATTAGACACCTTTAGTAGTGGCCTATAGAATTTTTCCCACACCGTATTTCATTGTTCATTTTTCACTCGAGATGATTACTTGGATGAAGGTAAGGATAAGGGGAAGTTCCCAATAATGGAAATTTTATTTCCTTTTTTACTGGGAGAATATGAATGAGCCTATGATTGTGATTCCAACAATGGTAGTTATTTTTGTTTTTGTTGTCCATTTTTTTCACAATGGTATTGTGTATATGTATACTAATATGACTACTTAAATTATATTGTATCCTTAAAAAACATCTTTATTTGATAAAACATTGTGATTTTTACTTCTTTATATTACCTAGATAGTTCATTTTCTCAATGACTTATTATTATTTCTCCCAGTTTATAATTTTTATTATAATTGTGACCCACTATGAAAAGGTGGGGTATAATAACTCCACTATACGCTTGTATACACATCCTACAAGATATGAGCATCAATTATATAAAGAGGAATTATTGAGGCCATGTTTCTCTCTGGATCAATTACATATAACTGATCCATGATTTAGATATCAAATTTACATGCCTAATTTTTAGTCTAGGAAAAATATGAAAGACCATAAAATTATTTTTATCCATCCTACACCAAAAATTTCTATCAATAAAACTCATCTCATGAGGCATAGAACAATATACTCGAAGTGAAATCCTCACATATCACTCAACATCCACTAAATCCACGGTGCAATGGAGGACATAAAATCTCAATATTCTAAAATGCCTGTTAATTTAAATCATGGGATAACTCAAACAAAAATTATTTTATTTTCTCACATGAGGGTTTATAAAAACTATTTGAAAAGTGTTAGGGTGAGCAAGATTCTTATTCCCTTATCATGGCACATTTTTTTTAAATTTTAATACTTTACATATATAATTAATTTTAATGCGATATTTTAGGAAACTATGTTTTATTAATTGATTATATTTATTTTTTATATTCTGTAATTGTGAAGTAGTGATATCTTAATCTTTGAGATCATAGAGTACTAACCCAAGGTCTAGGTCCCTGATTGGGAAATATTTTTTATTTTGTATTTCATAATATTAATTTTCAAATTTATCATTTTTATCCATGATGTTAAAATTAATGGTAGAGAATTTGATAAATTATTATCATCTACTCTCCCTATTTTATATTTAATTCTTCCATCGACCAAAATTACCTCCCACCCTTATCTAGTTAAATAATACATATGAATGATACACTATGGAATGAGGACTTAAGAATATATTATTTGATATGGGTGTGGTGATAGAGGATGAATTGATCAATTATATTCATTACCCCATCACCCTTGAGGAGTCAGTACATAATATGTGTAGGGATGTTTCACATGTATAGTCAATATCCTCATTTACATTGAATGAAGATATTATGGAATAATGTTTACTTGATTGATGTATAAGATCATACCTAGATAAAAAAAGTACATGTGTGAGGAATAATGCATTTAAAACCCATCACTATAACTTGTGTGATTGTTGTCTGGTCAATATTTTCATTTCATTTCAAATTCATAATCAAAAAACCCAAACATCATATCTTATCTATATGAATTTAAATTATTAATAAAATAAAAAAATTATATTTTATAGGGTAATAAAACTCTTAGTTGAAACTCATACATAATAAATTATGGAATCCAATAAGGTTTTTTTCATGTTTTAAAAATTTTATTTTATAAGGGCCCCATGATAGTCCAATCATTAAATCCTATCATTATTTTATGCGTAATTTCTATTCAGTTTGCTTCATTTTCAATTAGGTGTTAAATATTCTAAATAAAAATTATTGTATCTTAAGAGTTACTTATATTTAATAATATTTCTCATATTTTAGGACTGGAATCCATTTAGTTTATTTTTCCACATTACCAAATTCATTAGAGTGATATATTAGGGACAATCATCATAATGAGTTATATTTGGATCACCTATCATCAAGAGATATATTATGCTCAAACATCATCAAAATCAATTTTAGAGAAACAATATATATATAAATTTCACATATATTTCATTTCATTAAAAACACATTGAAATAAACAACATTATCTTCAGAACTTGATTAGGCTATTGAAAAAAACATAATTCTAGAAAACATGTAATAGCATTATAATACAGACATAGTTTAATTATCATAAAAAAATAAGGGAACATATTAAAGAATCATTTAAAAAATAATCATAACAATACATATATGTATATAAATTTGGTGAAATAATTATAGATAATACCATTTTTTGAACCATAATATTTAAACTATGTTGAAATTAAATAAAGAATACTTTTAAAATAATATTAAAAACATTCTTTTAAAATGAAAAAAATCATATGTTAAAATTTTAAATACATTTTTATATTATTTATATTTTTTTTGAGAAATAACCATGTATACCTAAAAATAACATAAAAGAAAACAATTGACATAGTTGAGGTAAAATTTATTCATTAAGTACATGTTGATAGGGAAAATTCTTTTTAGATAGTTCTAATTAGTGAAAATTCAGTTGAAAAAAATCATTTAAAAAGTATCCTTTGAATAAAAGGAAAATAAATTTAAATTTAGTTAAAAAATATTTGTCAAACATGTATTTATTGATAAAAAATCAATAAAACATATATAATGACATGGAAATTGAGGAGAAATATTCCTGACCTGAAAATAGGAAATAAGGTTGGATTTTATTTAAAAGACATCTCAGTCATTGTATGTACCAAAGAGAGTAAAATGATAACAACATTATAAATTTATAAAAAACTATTATAGAATAAAATATATGGGATTTAAAGAATATTAATAATATAATTTCCCTAAATGAAAATTGGACAATGATAATCCCTAACTAAAAGGAGATTGTAACAGAAATGCTTACCGCTTGGGTTAATTTTGAATGAAAATATTATTGAAATAAAAAACGTGAAATAAAAAATTAAATACCATATATATAAATACATTCATGATATAATATTTCAAATTTCATTATATACACTATATAAATAAAAATTACTTCATAACATAAATCACGCCTCAATGAAATAATATTGAGATGATGAATCCTTATAGTGTCTGTAATAAAATAATTAAAACCTCATAAAATATATAAAATTATATATATTAATAATTCATAAAATATTTCATGAAACTAGTAATAAAATAAATATCCAAGAAGTATACACATCACATAATATAAATAAGCAGTGAACATGGAATATGTCTCATGAAATAAAAGGTAGATTAGAAACTCTTACCTCGTGTACAAAATATATTCATACATGATAGTTTCGCCATATATTATAAATTAATATTAAATATAAATAAATACTATAACCATATTAATAATTTTTATAAATTATATGGTGCACTTATATAACATTATTACTTGTTTCCCATTAGTTTGTTATTAAAATCATCACACTAGTTGTTAAATATTCCATTTTTCATGCATTTTTTGTTACGTTGCTTCAGGTTCTTGTACCATGGTCAAGTTTAATAATCAAATGTATCATAATAATGTTATATTTATATTATTTATTCATTATATATAATTTTATTAGCATTTATATATTTTTTTGATGATAAATGAATAACATCACATCATGTAGAAGGTTGTCCATATGTACACAAAAGTGACGTTTTCTCTATTAGATGAATTAAAACAATTAAAGTAAAAATGTATTTTACCAGCATAAAATAGTAATTATATAATATAAATACTATATATTCAGTAAATTTAAACTTATTAATATCCATATAATGATTTCATGGACAATGAATCACATATATTTATAGTGGTGGTAATCCAAACATACACATGAGGGAAATTTTCATTTTACAATGGATTGGTGGGAAGAAATATTAATAATATTACATCTTTAAGGAATAGTAATAATGATTTAAATACTACATAAAATAATTAAAAGAAAAAATATATCAAACAATGAGTTAAAGTGAAGAAAAGTAATATTGGTCTCTCTAGGAGATGATAGTTCATACATAATAATGATGTTGTTTTCATTTTACATAGGGATGATTGATAAATATATGATTTTTATTATATTATCATAATAAAATTTCAGTAATATAATTATATTTATTTCACTATTTATATATTTTTAATGATGTTTTGGAGGGGTTGAAAAATAAACATAACAGGATTCAGTGATAACAATTTCCTCTACTTTGGAGAATCTCCTTTGGATGTCTTCTTAAAGACTACTGGGATGATATTTTGGGAAGAGAATAACCTTCAAAAAATTGTTTTTAGGTCTTAAAATGATTTTTTTCTATTTTTTAATCAAAATTTCACAAAAATATATATAGAAGGGAGGATATGAGGTGTATTTTTATAAGTGAAAACTTTTTCAATCTTCTAAATACAAAAAATATTAATATATAATATATTTCTTCCTCTTGTAATATACCTTCAATTGTCCATATATTGGATTACAAGGTTTATAATGTCATCGTAAATTCATTAAATAATTTTTATTCATGTTTATGGGGAATTTTGACTCTTGTAACTTTGTTAATCCCCTCACATTATCCCTTTCAACATTAACCATGGTAACAAAATTATTATTATTTAATTTAAAAACAATGTAATTATAAAATTGATTGTGGATAATTATTTTAAAAAAGACAATATTTTAAAAACATTATCATTCACATGAACTTGATAAAGGAATTATAATTTTTTAAAAATTAAAATATTGTTTAATATAAAATATTCTGTAATTCATTTTCATGACTATTCACATAATTTGACTTTTAAAAACATAAATAACACCGTAGATATTTAGTTTTATTATTTAATAAAATTAACATTCATTTGGATCCATATAAATCATTCATGACTGTAAATTATCCAAGACTAATAACTTTTTATCATTTTAAAACTATTTATTTTGATTTTCACCCTCTTATATAAGAACTCCATTAGTGAGATATATATTTTTATTTAATTATTATATTAAGAAAATAAAAAAATATATCAAAACAAATAAATCATTATAAAAAAATTCATCTATAAACATTAATAAATTCTTTTTTATATGAAATAATATTTTAGATATTAAGTGGAAAAGAGTGATATTTTCTTATTATCCTTTAATTAATAAAGTATAATGTTTATAATCATAAGAGAGTGGAAAAAATTTCCTTATTTTAATATTTAATATGATGATGGATGGAATTAAGAGCACCAATAATATTAACCATACTTTTTCATTGATTTTTATCCTTATCGGATATCTTTTTAACTTGTTCAACCAATTTTATCCTTTACAGAGTTACTAAAATTTTAACATAATTACTATTCATTATAAAAAATAATTTCGTAGAAAATATTAAATAATATTAATTATTCTGATTTCCAAATTTTCATATATTTAATAATATTATAATCCTATTTTTGGTAAAAAATAATTGCAATATCTATGAAAAAAAATCATAAAACAATTTTTATAGAATATTTATTTATATATAAAATTGATTTTATAATCACTAAATTCTTAATAATAACCATTTGATGAATTCTAATATATTTATTTAATACATGATATAAAAATTAAACTAAAAATTTATAAAAATATATTATTTAAATTTTATATGATAAAATAATATTTAAAATACAAATTATTTTTTCTTTAAAATTCACTATTTACCTTTAAATGAAATTATATTCATTTCTCACCAAATAATAACTAAATCTTTAATATTTTACATCTCTAAAAAATAAATTTTCAAAATATTAAAACTCTGAATAAATTTTCAAATAAAACATATATGGTAAAAATAAGTTTCATAAACAATATATTTGAAAATAGTTCTTTTGGATCAATTATATATCCTAAGAGAATTTTTAATTATTTTTTAAAACATATATTAAATTTTAAAAACATATAATTTGTTTAATTTTAAATTTATAATTATTATTCAAAAAATTTCATTTTTTCATACTTCATAGGACACCATAAACAATTAATTTTAAAATATATAAAATATTCTAAAATCTCAAGTTGTTATACTCTATGCCATTAAAAAAATTGCATCCCCACAATTTTTTATCAATATCGATAGTAATTATATAATTGATTAATAGAATTAATTCCAATGATTCTATGATAAATGTACCAATATTTAATGAAATACAATCTATTAAAAATTGATAATAGTTGATTTCAAAAATGGAATTCAATATCTATTCTAAAACAAGGAAAATATTATTTCCTAAATAGTTGTTCATCCATTAATTTAAAATTTCAAGAATTATATTGGTGAATGAGTTCCATAATTCATAAATTTATAAATGAGAAATAAAAGTCAAAATAGCAATAAATAGATTTATCCTTTTCTTACATGAGTTTGAGGAATTATTTTTCATCTATATATAGAATATAATATAATTTTCATACTTTATTCATTACCATAATTTTATCATTTAGTTGTGTTTTGTGCAATTTTAAAATTATAATTCAAGTCATATAATAATTAAATATGATTAATTTTTCATTTATGTGTCATTAAAACAGTCATTTAATAGATACAATGTTTTACAATGATGAAAAATCAATCCTCATATTTTTCCAATAAACAATAGCCATAATGGACAGAACATGTTAATATAAATTTAGATATAGAAAAACCATTATATTTCAGACTCCAGTACAACCACTGTAATACCCAAAATTAATCATAAATAAATCCATTTACAATTAACATTAAATCTCTTCCAAAATATTTTTGACCAAATTTGAAGCCCAATATAAAAAATATTTGATAATAAATTCTTACAAGAACTAGATTATGTTTATCCTTAAATAAGCTTACACTCTAAAAAAATACACATACCTAAAATGTAAATACCTTAATCATATATTCTAAAGAATAATTTAATTATTTGTTAAAAAAATCTTCAATATCTACAAAACCAAAAAAATATATATATTATTCTATGTGTTAGCTTAAAATTTTTACCTAAAATAATATCTTTTTTGAGAAAACTTTTCCAAATTTCATTATTTATATACTATTCCTAATATATAAATCTTCTCCCAAAATAAATTTTAATACTTATTCATCAAATAAGTTTGTAATCTCATGTTTAAATAAATATATATTCATAAAATATTATAAGCCCATTTTCCAAATAAACCATAATATCATTGTTTTCAAAGAATGTATTAACCCTAGAGATTATTTTCTCTATTAAATTATTTTACTAAAAAAATTAACCTTGAATACATTCACATTAAATATAATACTAAAAAAAATATATACATATAAATCAATTATATATTAAAACCCATTATGAATTTACAAAAATGTCTTTAGTCATATTAAATTCCAAAAACATAAAACCTCAAAAGGTTATATATGGAATTAGACATATTGTCATCATTAAACTTATAAACCCAAATTTTTTTACTTAACTCTTAAATCATCCTCATTTTATAACATTATAACATATATAGTAATCTAAACACATATGTTATACCAAAATTGATATCTTGATACATGTAAACATTTATTTGGAGCTAAAAATGATTATTATAATGTGGAATTTGATACCAAAAAATGAGACTCTACATTATCAATTAATAATTTCAATGTTAATGGCCAACATAGAGTAACAGAAATACTTATAAACTTTTATGTTTACTATTTTTTATAATTAATAATAATTTCTAATTTATAAAACCTATATCTTTCTATAAAAGTGGAAATTTTTAAATTATAACAAGATTTCTATGATTCATATGAAAATTTAATAATATCCCATTAAATTATCCAGACATGATATAATATGAGAAATATCATATATAAAATAATTCATGATAACATGAGAAAATTTAATCATAAGAAAGTGTGAGATCATATACTAAATATAGCTAAACATACAAAATATCAACAAATGATCATATGTATGCACACTGTAAGAATTCTGGTATATGAGAATAATCAAAGTGAACGATAATAATAAAAAATAATTAATACCCATAAAACACTTGATAAAAAATATGAGTCAGGGAATGATGTTTTATCATATGATAAGATTCATATATGTAAATAATCTTGACCAATTTAAAACCAATCCTTTTAAGAGGAAAAATTAAAACTCATCAAAAGCATAGGGAAACTATTTTGGTCTCTTTGGATAGAATAATTTAATCATGGAATAATCTAAAAACTATAATTTCATGATTTTATTAAATGTAAAATCCACCTAGTTAACTCCATCATCTCTTTGGATTTAATATTATTTAGTAAAGTCCATCACATTAAATGAGTTAAATGTATTCATTTAATATCATCATCTCTTAAGTGTAATTTGCATCCACCTTACTCTATAAAATTACTGAATTCATAGAAAAGATATATTTGGGATGTCATCATCATGTTCTATATTGGGAAAACTCATCACCATAAACTATATTGGGATGACCCATCATCAAGATCTATAATCAACCTCACCCGTCATCAAAAATATTTTACATGAAACATAACATGAAAAAGTATATATATCTTTTATTTAATTATAAAATTTATAGATTCAATCCTCAATTCCTTTAAAACTAAATTAACTTATTGAAAATAAACATTTTTAATGATATCTTCTTTATAACATCATAATTCAAGTATTTTTTAATTAACTGATCTAATTTAATGGTTATCTTAATAAATCATTTAAAAATCCACATTATAAGACATCTATAGAAATAAAATATATGATATCATAAGATAATATCCCAATTGTATCATTATATTCCTTAATTTAAGTTAAAATAAATGATTTTTTTAAAATTCCTTCTCGATAATTTTTAATCTAATAGAAAATTGTGGATTTCATTTGATAAAATATTAAATAAAAATTTCAAATATTGAGAATTTTTATAAAAATATCCATCTAAACATGTTAAATTTTTTTAAATTAAATTATGTATCATGATGATGTTGAAACTAGTTTATGTCATGTGTGATGAAATAGATAATTTTCTTCAAACATTTATAAGAATTCAAAATAGAGAATTATTTTTTAAAATATTAATTTTAAAAAAATTTAATGAATGAAATAGGTATTAAAAATAATGTTTCAAAATGATTTATATTTAGCTGAAAACATCCATATACATTTTGGAAAACACATACATTGATTAGAATGATTTGGGACCTGAAATGAAGGAATACGGCAGGATTTGATTTAAAATATTTTCTGAATAATTTTATGTACCAAAGCGGGAAATATAGAATTTTTATCTGAAATTTTTAGAAATAAAAATATAATAAGAAAATATATTCTATTTAAATGATAAGGGTCATAAAATATCCCTTAATAAAAATTTATAATAGATAATCCCAATATAAAATGAGATTTTAATATAAAACCTATACACATTGGTAACAATTTTATCATAACCCACATGTACGAAATAAAATAAAATGAACCATTGAATATCGTAAATATAAATTGATTTAAAATTTAATATTTCACTTGGGATGTATATACACCATATAAAAAATAGGTGTACTAGATGGATCATGTCACTATAAAATCACATTTTGAATAAGAATCCATTATGTTTTCGAAATATCGTAATCAAACTTTCATGAAATTGTTAAAAAATATTTGAATCCTTAAATCCCAATAATTTTCATGAAAATATTCATAAAATATATTCATTATTATTATATAAATATTACAAAAGACACATGTGGTGAATATAGAATATTTTTCATAGAAATAAAAGTTTCAAGAGAAATCCTTATAACATGTCCTAACATTCTTCATACTTTCTCTTAAATATATGTATAATAAATTATTATTTAATATAAATAGTTATTTAAAAATATTCATACTTAAAATAATTTATATTATTGAATTATAACATCATATCATGTGTTTATTAGTTATTTTTAATTTAAATCGTCATTTTTAGTGTTAATGATTCTATTTTTCAGGAATGTTTTAGTATTTTGGTTCTAAATATTCATCGTTGGACATGTTTTCATCATCTAAAGGATCTCAATAAATAAATAGTTTTTTAACTTTTAACAGTACACAATTTTATAATTATTTATATTAGGTATTGATGTGAAATCAATTACATCTCTTTGTAGAGATAGTAGTCCATATGTATATATAGGAGAAGTTTTTACAATATAATGGATGGACCGTAAGAATGTTTAATATTAGTGATCATTTAAAAATTAATATTAATATATAATATAAAATACATATAAATTAAACATATTATTATGATCATACATATAAATAAAAAATGAAGAAGTGGATCACATCAGTTCTTGGTGGTGGTAATATAGACGTAGGAGCAAGCAATATATTCATCTTACAGTGGATAACAGGGTCATATGGAAGTTAATATTAGACTTTTCAAGTATCATAATTTTTTATAAAAAACATATATAAATATTTAATCCATGTGTATAACTTACCATGAGATAATTTTATGAAAAATATAATATGTCATTCATAGAGGTTGTAGTACCTATATATGTATGATGGCATTTTAATTTTCTATTAGGATAAATGATAAATAGATAATTGTTATTCTATTCTTATAATTGAATTCTTGTTAGTAAATTTCACTAATGTTACTATGTTAATAATAGTAAATAATATTTTGAGGATGTATGATATGAAATAAAAATAAAACGACTCAATGAAGATGATTACATCTTCTTTGATAAATATACTTTTAGTTTCGTAGTAAAAAGCATTCGGTCGGTTTTTTAATAAGAAAAAAACCTCGAAAAAATAAATAGTAAATATTAAAAGTGTTTCATTTATTGTTGATATGAAATAATTGGCTCAATAATATGGATATAGGATAGTATATGAAATTCTATTTTTATGTGTTGTGGATGGATATATTACCAATATTAGGAATATTAGTTTCATTTTAAACCTTATCTTTTAGATAAATTAACTTGTTAACACATTTATAATAAATCTTGGTAACAAATAAATATTATTTAGGAGATAATAATATAATTTTAATATTGAATGTGGAAAAATTATTGGATAATGATTAAATTTTTTGACTATTTACAATTAACATGAAAAAATATAATAATTTAATGTTTTTAAAATGTTAATTTAATATTGTTTGAAATAAAATATCCTTAATGTATCAAACTGAACAACATAGATCTACTTAGTAGCTAGAATATCCAGCCTCCACAACCCAAATCCCTCCTTTATAAGCCAGGGTATGGTGAAAAGTGCTAAGAATACACAACAAAAATGGGAGGCCTTTGCGTAATATACTTCCTTACACACAACCAACAATCACCACACATAAGTGAAGATGAATAATAATAAAATATAGAAACTTGTATAGTTAAAACCATAAATTAAATTTAATATAGGGAATATGAAAGAGTATGAAAAAAAATCAAATGTAAATAGAAAAAATAGATACCCTACTAGAAATTATGTTCTAATATGACTTCAACTAGAATGATTGAAAGGTGAGAGAGATAAATTGTGTATCTACAAAAGCTAACCATAGTGTATGGTCATGTTATCCCATGTAACCCTAATATCTTCCAATTGCACCACCAAACTATCTTTATTATTCATAATAAATGATTCATATGGGGAATGTAAATTTCTGGTTGAGTATCTACATACCAAGTATGATTCTTCAAGAACATAATATGAGAAAATATAAAACATAAAAAATGTAGAAAATGTAACCCAAATTACTGGTGAAATAAAACCAAAAAACAAATATATATATATATATATATATATGAATCATATAGAAGAGAGAAAGAAATTATCCATCTCAAAACGAAACCTAGATCAATGATTTTTCCAACATCTCTAAGAAGTGGTCTATCTCTACTTTGTAACATCTCGTGCGTGTTTCTAATAAAGGGGAATGGCCAATTCCTAGATATAGGACCTACTCCCCAATACGATAGGGGAGAACTGCCTCTATCTGTATAAAGAATTTAGTGGACCCATACAATGGAGTGATAGGGGATTACAACATATGTTGATAGAGGTACCACATAATGGAATGACAACAAAGTACCATCTCTATTTAAAGAACGAGTATAGAGGATCCACACAACTACTAAATGATCTAATGGGGAGGGCCACTAACCTAACCACTACATCCACCATAGCTGAGGGATCACCAACTCTATATCATACATACTTTGTTACCTCACATGAATATGAGTTGTGGGCCCCTCAACCCACCACTGTTTCTCATATCTGAGGGATCTTTAACTCCCATAGAGTACCATAATTCCTCCCAGCTCGATGATGGGGGATTTCCACTCAATAAGAAGGAGGTACCACAACAATTTTAAGATGGGAGAGAACATTATCTATGTTTTATTTAGAGTACGGGAAAATAATGCCCAAGAGTGACAAGGGAGTACCATCCCAATTGATAGAGGACTCAATCCCTAGTTCGATAGGGGTGTAAAAACTCTAAATATATAAATATAATAGTGGGCTTGTGACTTTGTTGGACTGTGTAGTAACATATCTACCTATAAAATGTCTATGGGGGACCCATAACCTAGTGTGATGTAGGCGTATTATCCCCATCTAACAATGAGTATTACAGAGAAAAACAAAAAGGGATTGGGGTGTTCCACACCTGATAACACTCTGATGATCACACATGACCCTATAATAAATCAAAAATCACTTGAAGAAGTTCCATTCATAGAAAAAATATAATCATACCACAAAAAACCACTGAATAAAACCAATAAATTTATAATGGAAAAAAATCATGATAGGACAATTGCTAGCCAGAATCTAAGAATGGATAAAATAATAATGAGAATATGATTCTCTTCATCAATGCAGTGGGATAAAACCTCAAACCACTGATATGTCATAAAAATGTCCATGAAATTACAAACAGAACATAGTATTGTGATACTCACAAGAAACTATTTAAAGAGGCTAGTTACCTTACTAGACCCAGATAGAGAAAATTCATTTCACCACATCATGCACAAATGTTGTTTTGTGGTCACGAGCCACATGTTTGAAAAAGATACTAAACAATGGTCTTGAACTATTTTCCTCAATTCCAGAATCATGATGCAACATAAATTTAATAAATATTACATTGTATGAAGGATTTATTCCCGAAACTAAGATTAAAAAAGTAATATTATTATTATAATTATTATTATATATATGTATGCATAAAAATGATAAGACACAAGGCCTCTCACCTACATGCCCTGAAACACACCTTTAATTTTTAGGCTCTCCATTTACAAACTTTTTATTTCATACGTTTAATATTATAATTATTATTTTATATAAAAATAATAATAATAAAACCTAATGAATCCCCACTTCATCATGGTACAATGTGCGACACCCCCATATTTCTCTTCATTTCATTGTTATTATTTATAAAATAAATATTAATTATCATTATTATTAAAAATAATAATTTATTGAAAATGTTATTATTAATAAAAACAAAAATATATAGTAGATGTTTTTAATATTAAAAATAATAATGACTCATACCACCCTATAAGGATTTCAGAAATTAGATTCATACCCATTTTCCACAGACATCAATAAAAACTGCACATCCCTAAACATGCCTCCAATATTCCTTCTACTCGATCCCATCACCCCTATAGATCCCAGATCCATGAATCACCCCCGTTATGCCACATATTTCATCAATCCAGATTGAAAACACTGATTCATTTGTATTTCATTCTACCATAATCAATCCAATAGTTTGATTGTGCTTGAACACACACTGAAAATGCCGAACATCAACCCTATAGGCCAATGGTACAGAATTCAATGATCATAGAGGGAAAAATAAAAAATATTAAGTAAACCTTATGTTGTCTATAATTATTATAAAATGATTATAAAAAAGGGGTGATTCAAGGGAAACAAGGGGTTTAGTAAATCAATTATACGACAAGACCATAAGAAAGATGTGAAGGAATAAATAAATCATAGATCAAAATAAGATAATTAATAGATAATAAATATTAGAAAAGGATAAATAAATAATTTTTGAGTCTTAACTTTATTATGGATCAATTTGTGTTGAATAATTAATTTTCAAGAGATAAGGATTTACGAATGAGTTCGTTTCCTACCGATCCTCCTTCATCCCATCGTCGTTCCCCATTCTATTTCAATATTAAAATGTGGAATTATCACCTCCACATATCAGATATTAAAATGGTTACATGTCTAGCCTTTAAAAAAATTTCATATGAGGGTATGTAATGAGGATTTTAATTAGATCATTTAATAAAAAACAAGAAAACAATTTATTAATTTTAATAGAATGCTCCCACTAAATGAATTCTTAAATAGATGTCTCACACGGACCTTCCTTAGGTCACACATAGGCTATGTCCCACAATATAGAATCAACAGTGTTCTCATATTTCTGATATATGGATTTTTTAGATGTTATTCCACATTTTCTATGAAAATAAGAAAACCTGATTTTAATAAATATAATTTTTTTATAATATCAATTTGAAGTTCACCATTCCTCAGAATATCACTCTGTCTCGCTACCTAGGTGCAATAATATTTTTAGGAATATTCCATATTCATTCACTAAATACTAGATTTTATACATTATTCTATCCTTCAATGATTTTTTTCCTTGAAAATAATAAATTAATAAAATATGGGGATATTGAAACTCTATCTTTCTCTCTCAGTCCCCTGAGAACTATAGCATGAACTTATACTATCTAATATCACACACCTAGAAGAGGTAATTTCACATGATGGGCCACCCCATGACAGTTTATAACCACTAGGGGATACCTTGAATGACATATCAATTCCCCATACCTATATTATATGGGTTAACAAAATAAAACAATTCACTCCCACGTATCCTCAGATGAAAAAAGTAGAAAACAAAAAAAAACCTAGTCTTACTATAATCCTATGGTCAACTAGTTCAACCTCCCACTTACCTGGCATAATAACTGGGAATAGGGTCTAAAATCCTTACATAGATTCTTCAATCATTTCTAAATACCCATGATCCTTAAATTTGTTATATATCTTAGGAAATATTATCTCCATGAAAAACTCATAAGTCCACCATGATCATTCACCAAATTACACCTAATGTTTTGTGGGAATTCCTCATATTATCCTAGATAATCCCCACTTTTTTCACAACAATCCTTATCACCAACCATATTCCAAGGTGTAGTGAAAATAATTACCTTCTACTACTGTATTGGGGACCTTCTGGGTCCCCCGTACATGGCTTCAAATGGTGTTATTAATACAGTAAAATCACCACACAATGGAGGTTTCCAAAAACCATAGCAAAATTTTATGTCGGTATACAATTCAAAGATGATTCATCAATTATTGGTTCTATATGGTAACTATTTTAGGGAATGAATTTCATGGAAGTTTTTTTGATTTCTAAAAGGTTTCCCTGGTGCAAAAGTATTTTTATATCTTGGGGGTTTTCAACGACGCTAAAAATAATTACTTTTTATCTAGAAAAACAGCTGCTAATACTAATATAAACACCAAGAAATGATAATGGATGTTGAAAAAATGTAGTGGAGGTTTTAAATACCACTAAATTATTGTATGTAATGGTGGGTTTAACCACTGAGAATAGTAAAATATAGAATTATAGTGGTGTTTTTAACCACTCTAAATATAATCTGTTTACATAGTGACTGTTTAAACCACCGCTAAATCAATATTTACCAAAAATCACAGCTTATTGTACATCACTAGTACCAGTTCCTTAAAAAACCCTTCCAATTTAAAGGCACATACATCCTAAATTAAAAATAATTCAACGAAAACATCATTTTCAAAATAAAATGAAATTCAAATCCATACACACTCTTCTGAGTATCACTCATTTCATGGTGTAATAATCTTTCCACCAATCCTATCCATGTGATCCCACTTGGGAACTAGTGTTACACATATGATGATATGTAATCTAAACAGTTTGATCATCAATGATATAACATGTATCACCCGTAATGCACAAAGTATCAAAAAAATAAGACCATCATCAGTATTCTATAATGAGGAAAACAGGTGTCATTCATGGTGAAACTAATACATTGATATTCTTTATGTTTTAAATACTAATGATTCCATTTGTAGATCCAAGCCTTTTTATAAATCAAGAGGATTTATTTAGGATCATAGACATATGAGATTTCAATTATATATTCAAAAGTTATAATTTTTTATCATGCCAAAAAATCTACCATTTAATTTAATTTATTATTCCATTCCATAATTAAGGGTTTCTAGGAATAGAATAAAAGTAATAGGTCCATGTGAACTACCCATGGCAGTCAACACCATTCTTGATATGT
This sequence comes from Viscum album, assembly GCA_963277665.1. Classification (NCBI taxonomy): domain Eukaryota; kingdom Viridiplantae; phylum Streptophyta; class Magnoliopsida; order Santalales; family Viscaceae; genus Viscum; species Viscum album. Next base: position 2,017,774,104 of record OY728157.1, read on the forward strand.
TATGTTGTAAGCCATGCCAGCTTGAATTCCATATTATAATATCTAAATAATTCAATAAGACATAGTCCTTATCCACCTAAAAGAGTGTTTGGTCCCTAATGAATAAATATTGGTTTTTCATGTCCTCCCACATTTTATTTGATCTTCACATTGATTGTTTAGAAAAAAATCACTTAAAAGGGGGTTTTATGAAAAAATAACTAATTATATTAAGTCATTCAAGGATTACACCATTATGCATGGTTGAAATTTGAGGTTCATATTCCTTAACATTGATAATTTAATAATCACGGGATACTAATATTAATGAATTATTTTCGTCAAATTAAATAAACAATTCACAAGCCACGACACGGAAGTCCGGCCAGAAATCATAGTGACAGAATTTTTAAAACATCAAGACTCTAAGGGAAATGCTATAGACCACATTCCAAATAGCATGGATGCCCTATATGACCAATATAAATCCCAATTTCTATACATGTCAAGAGAATTTATGTAAATATATTAATGAACTAATAATATGATGAATTTAGCTGCACCAAAATAAGGAATCTAGTGAAGAGATAATTGTAGAAAGAAAGAATATTCCTAGATTCACTGAGTGACATAAAACTAATTTGAAATTGGTTGAAATCAACACTAGATAATAGGGATCAATATAACCCTTTCAGGGATAGGATAGGATGAGAATGGGTGGGAGCCCACATGAGAACCCGACAGATAAATAAAGTTAAGGTGAAATGAAATAAGGATGGAGGGGAATTTTCTGTAATTTCTAGCCCTTTTAATGAGGCACACAGTTGTTCTACACAGTTATACATACTGTGTTCCAAGTATTTTCATTCCCCAAATTATGGAGGGTGTTTGCACAGTTCATTAAAAAATATCAAAAAAGTATGCACAAAGTATTAATTCTACCTCTTTTTATAATTTGCATCATGTTGTACTAGTGAAGTTGTATTTGTTTGTTTTCTCCACTATTATGAAACAATTAGGACGAAAGTGTAATGATCCAGTGGGATGATGTTGAATGTGGAATGCATCACATATGGCTACATGTATAAAATTACCCAAACGGTTTTCATAGCATGACACAGGTGGATTATATAATCTTGGATATATAAAATATCATTCCAAGAAATATCCTTTTATTCTGAAAGGTGAAACTTTTAAATCATTGTGTCTCTTATGAGTGTGAATTGGGTTATGTTTATTGAAATAACAAAGATAAATTGAGTGAGATAAAAATGTAATCACTCAACTAAGTGTGACAATGTAAAAGTTAATAGGGATTAAAAATTAAAAATTGGAATCCAACACTGATTCAATCCTCCTTTAATTATTGATCATATCACTCCTTGGATCCAATAAACTGGTATTAAGTGTGTAGGTTCATATTTGATTGGGTTATATATTAGAGTTTTATTCCCATTATATTTTTGATGTTTCATTCATGATTTTTGATGACTTTTATTTTTAGTTAATAATGATATGACTTTTATCATAATTTAGTTTCTTCTATATCTTTGATATATAAGAAAATTAAATAGAAGTATAAAAATAAAATGATGCACCTATTGTGTAAGGAAAATTATTCTACATAATACAATTATAAATATGATTTATCTAGTTCATAAGGAGAAGTTATGGTGGTTTATTCTAAAACTAATGAAGTGAACAACCCCTCTACCTTAACAGGATCAAGGCAATCAAGTGTTGAACATATATTTTTAATGTCTTTAAAAGTTATTTTGAATAATAGGAAAGAATAATTGTGAGTGATCACATGCCAACAGTAATACATGACAGGAAAATAGTACAATATTTAATGAAAGAATGAATATCTAATAAAAAAATTTGAAGGGAGTTACAAAACTGGATATTCCCATAAAAATCAACAAGAAGGATGATCATTCATCCTTTGGTAACAAAAATAATAAATATATGAAAATTAATAAGAACAAATGATTCATGAAAATAAATAAACTTATAATATTCCATGTGGGAAGTCCAAGAAGGTTGTAAATATAACTGATACATATTAATTATGTTTGAAATAGCACAAAAAACCTTCTCCTGATCCTCTATTCCGTAGATATAACCACCTATGAATTTTTACACACTATTATATGATTCAAAAATATAAATATTCATTAATAAAACTTAAGGATCATAAATTATATGGGTATCTAGAAGACTTGGTTCATAATAAATAAAATCAAACATGAGAAATCAAGAAAATAAAAGGTCATGAAAATGCTTGGTGGTGACACTATGCCACACATGATACATATAGAAACTAAATATTACCATATTTTTCCAACATATAAAAAAACTAATAAATATTCAATGACGAAAATAACTTGACACCTTCTCCACATCCATCTCTAATTCCTGCTATAACCAATAAGAATATTATTTTGATAATTAAATAATGTTTTGTATTTATATTTAAACTTAAAACCAATAAATGTTTGTAAACTAAATGATATGAATTTTTGTGATTTACTATCTCACCACCAGTCAATGCAATACCACCAGGGGTAGAACTTGGCATCCTCTGATATAAATCAATCAATACATTTGGCAATGCAGATATCTTATCACCCTCTTCTAGAACTGTGTTTCACAGAGAAAAAATATCTCTCTGATTATCTCAGTGTGTGGTCCGGCTACAACCAGTAGTAGATGAAACTGCAATCCCCAGTGGCTTGCCAATTACCTCAGATGGTACATGTCCCAAACTCATACTACACAATCTACCAGGATACTCCTTCCTGAGGACTTTAGAAATTTGTTCATCCTATGAGACTGAGTAGGACTGCGTATGATTAACATCCCATTGATATTTAATTTTTTCCTATAAATCAAATATTAGTCATATTTTATGCTATATATACTAACATAGTAAAATTGAAAATATGTTGTTATAATGAAAAATGATTTCATACCCAAACTTCTTTGGTAGGATCATTAACAAAACATCCATCATATTTTTTGTGAACATTCAACCACACTTCTCTTTGGGATTCTTGGTTCGATAAACATTGTGAAAACATTAAACAATGATCAATCAACAAGTTAACATATTAAATAGATAATATTATCTTATATATATTTAAACTAATGATAATATAACCAGATACAATTAGTTTCTAGATACAATCTTTGACCCCGATGTGTGAGGGATGACATAATTAACCCGATATGAGGCATTACTATTTCAAAGATCCTAAAATAAATAAAATGAAATTTAATAGTAAAGTACTAAATATAATTTAATCTTCATATACCTATATAAATGTAATATTAGATTAATATAATAATATATATTTAAATACCATCTTCTTCTCATCACGATGTCATTCAACAAAAACATTCCATTACAATTTAGGTACCCCATCTGGTAGGTTTTCATACATTTGTTGGGAGGTCCAGAAAGAATCGTCTACATCACTCCACAATCTCAATTTAAATTCATTACATTTATTCTCCAGATTTATCAATGTTCACTTTCATACTAGCACATCAGAAACCGTATAGTGGAAAAACATCTGTGCATAGAAATTATTTTTGAAAATATTTTAATTTAAAAACATTAAATAAAATTACCCAATAATGTATTAAAATTTCAATTATTTTGGAATAAAAAACATATTTTTTTTCAATTTTAAGGCATGTGTCTCCAATCATTATATTAAATATAAAGGGAAACTAGTTCCATGGCCAGTTGGCCTATAATTTGTCCAATTAATCCAAAAACATCATCCGTAGGGACCCTATATGAATCAAATGTGACAACTATCTTCCCTCAAGTTAGATTCCATACATTTGAACATCAAATATTTATCTCCATACTTGCATTATTTTCATATTTAATGAACAAATAGTTAGTATATGAAGAGTGCAATAAACTTATTTATATTAGATTTTGTGTCTATTATAGTCACCCTAATGTATCCCCTTGAAGAACTATAAGTGGCGCACCACTCCCTCATAATTGAGGCCCCTCAAGGGGGAGGTGATGATGGAGTAGCTGATGGGATTCTCATAGAGGGTGTGAAATATGGTGCATGTAGAGATGGTGTAGGATGTAAGCGGATGGTGGCTCATATGGAATAATGAGGGAGACAGATGGATTATCACCTATCATAGTGGTCTAAGAAATAGTATAGTTATTCCTCTTTGGAATTTTAGTCATTTTATAAAATAAAATTATGTTCATAACATATATGTACATAAATTTATGCTGAAAAAATATTAAAAATTATAACAGATGAACAGTACTAAAAATGAAAATATAATATCAATTATAATGAATGACTCCAAAAATTAAATAAGTGGTTTCTAAATCAATGCATAACTATACATACAATAATTTTCCCCTTCAATCATGTCATTTTCTTGCACCATTATTTCATCCACATAATCCATCCTTTCTAGATTAATATTTCAATATCGTGATAGAAAAATAAGTCCACTTCTTACTGTTAATGAGATTTCATATCAGAGGTAAAATATTCCACATCATCACCCACATCATAAAAATCTCCTTGTTTTACATTAGAAAATAAACTCTACCATTTATCCACAACATCATTCACATAATATACTATTTTATCTTGTGATGATAAGATATACGGATCATGCTGTTCATGGTATCCTACATCCATTAAGTGGGAGAATTTTATAGATTTAAATTGCATGGAATCACTTTTACCACCAATGAAAATATCGTCGCAATTTGATTTGAATAAGGAAACTGATAAATCTCCAAGGTACCCCAATTAAATTATATCAGTCATCCTTCCATAGTATCTCACATAATAAAATTTATATATACCCCTATTATGTGTTTTTAATCCCTATTCTCAATCGATTGTATGAAATCTAAATCCATTCGCGTTGTAAGCATCAAACGTTCAAACTAGTTTTAGGGGTCCTCGATGATGAAAACTGAAATCTTCAAACACATCTACATGAGTATAAGTATTAACGATCTAATTATTTACAAAATATATATGTCAACCTAATATCTATATTTATTGAAATATTTATAGAATTAGACACCCCGAAAACCATTCTACAAGGTATTAACTAATAGATTTTGATATAACTTTATCATTACATGTTCTACCTCACATACATATCTTTGTTGGTATCCTAAACTCTTCAGTAAATGGATCTGCTTTTTCACTATTCATCAGCACATATCTATGTGCCTGTATTAATTCTATTTCTGTCAGTATAACATTTGAGGTCCTCCCAACTGATCAACCAAGAGCATGAAATATTTTTAATTCCACATGTATTTTTGATTGAGTGGATGTGTCGTCAATACGTCCAACTCAATTAAATCTTGTCTCAATATCATTAAAGTATCTAGTATAAAAGGTAAGATACTCTTATATCAATGATCCTTCAACGATAGAGCCTTCTGGTTAAGCATTATTTCACATGTATGATTTAAAATTCCAAAGATATCTATATACTAAATTAAACAAACATAATTATTCATTTAATATTTTTCCAAGATTTATTTAATTAACTGAAAAAAATATAAATAAAGTACCTATCAATTTGGATACATCCATCAATAATTTTCATGGCCTCTTAATTGAGCTTCCTCAACCAAAATCATAGTTAAATACAACATGATTGTAAAAAATGAAGGAGGAAAGATCAAACCCATTCCACAATGTGTCAAAAAAACCTATCTTGAAGGTTTTAACGCTAATGTTGATGTAGATATTTCTCACATAGTTGTCTAAAAAATGTGTAGAATTGGAGTACAACAATAGTATATTTTTCAGGAAATAATGTACAAAATTCCATTTTTAGTAACTAATGTAACATAATATAAGAATCATGGTTTCTAAATGCATGTAACCTATGATTCTTTAAGTCAACACACCTCAATATGTTACTCTAATACCCAAAAAATACCATCACATGCATTATATTTGAATGGAATCTATCTTTATCCCTATTTTTCATTAAAAAAAATGTCAGAACATACTTTTAATTCTCATCTAGAAAAATATCATGTTTTAGGTTCATTACATGTATGTATTTCTGAGCATTGAGAAGATCCTTTTTCCTTCCATTCTCATTAATCAATGTAAGATCAAATTTTCAAATAAATTCTTCTCAATATGCATCACATCAAGATTTTGCTGCAATAAATTAGATTCCCTATACATTAGTTTAATGATTATACTATTTTTCTTCCATTGTTTTCCCCTGATTTCACTTGATGATGGACTTCAAACTCATTTCCCACTATCATTCAAATGATGAACCTTACCAAATTATGTTTCAACATTAAAAAGTTGTTCCAATATTTCATAACTAGTTAAAAATATTTTAGGTGGTCTACATTAAATTTAACTGTTAAATTTTGATCTGTTCAGCTGAAATATATGTGATGCATCGATAAATATTTGATGACACAAGAAGCACCATTTTATAGTGTGTGGTTGATGTTTGGGCTCAAGATTAATGTTACAAATAAGAAAAGCTAGACCCATTTATGTGTTCTTACTAGATAAATTCCCATGTCCATTGAAATCACTAATGGTCCACATTAAAGCTACGTGGATTTTGAACATTGTTTTTTAAGATGCATCATATTTCTCAACACCGTAGATCCATAACTCATGTAATTAATCAATTAAAGGATGAATTTATATATCAATTTAATTTAGACATATTTTTACAAGAAATATATTGAAATGATACAACACATTTATTGCATACACATCCAAAAAGGATGGTTGTAAGGGTTAAAAACAATTCACCAAATGCTATAACTTGTACTCAATGTCCCAAATGGGTTGAATCCAGCAGCACCTAATCCTAATCTAAAATTCCTTAAATAAGATAAAATATATTGACGTAATGAATCAAATTTCTTCCCCGACTCTGAATCTTATGGATGTCACAACAACCCATCTTTTTTATTATCTAAAAAATTCCACTCTATGTGTTCGATAGTTTTTGATGAAATGGATAATCATTGTAAAAGAGGATTTAAAGGAACGTAACACAAAACCATTATAGGTGTGTTCCTTTTCATCTTTTTCATGGTAGTATGTCGATTCAGACTTCCAATATCACCCATTTAATTCAATCTAGAAGAATATCATTTTTTAAATCATGCTGACTTGAATACTCTTGCCAATAAAGCATACAATCATTGGGATACACATTTATTATTGTATAATTAAAACCAATATATTTCACAACTTTCTTCAAATCATAAAAAGTCCCAAAGATGTTTTCATTAGGAAATTCATCACATAATAAATCTAGTGCCATGGACATTGTCATATTTTCAATTCCACGTAGACATTTGATATGGTACATCTTCTAGAGAAAAGAATGTTTTAAATATTTCAAACTTCCATTATACATCTCTTGATTTCCATCATCAACTAAACCAAGAAAAAGGTCTTCCTCAGTGAATTTTTCTCCTATATTAGTCTCCATTGAATCAAGAAGAGGAAAAAATGATATGATACATTCTTGATTTGGTTGTCCTACACTCTCAAAAACATCACTAGTAATTTTTATATTTGTGGCACCCTAATATGATTGTTCTAATATGTTTTGATATTGATGGTTGGGTCCTGGAATGCCGAATGAATCATTTATAAGGTTTTTAATTTCATTTTCCATTAATGATGATGTCGGAAGATCATTCAGGGGATTGAATTAAGTGATCATCTTTTATGAATCTGTTGTTTCTCCATGACAATTCCAACAAAAATATTTAATAATAAATTGATTCAATATTAAATTTTCATAAACTTCATCTCTCTTCAAATATCTTATAAATTCACATTTATGACATAGAGATCTTATTTTCCCTTCAATAGATTGATTGGAAATTTTAGAATCTAAAAAAATCTTCCAAACCCTTAGAATACTGAGGTTTAGTCCTTGGTAATGTGATCTAACTTTTATCCTTGTATATCACAAAGTGCCTACGCAATATTAATAAAATTAAAACACATAACTGTTACTAAATAAGGAAAGTGATTCATATATACTAGTTGAAAAAATATAAAAATATTTTTAATATGGTTTTACTATATAGATACAAATTGTAAATAATGAATCCACCCATTATAATACAAATTCATTCAAATTTAAATGATCCAAAAAAGGATAGAGATATAATAACAAACCAACCATGCTATAACAAATGACCTATATACTACATGTTAGGAAATGAATACATTAATACCAGAAAAAATACAACAGAAACCAAAATTCCAAAATCCAAAACTAGGAAAAACCTTGAATATGGTCCCAAGTCTAATCCTATAACAAAACTACCGTTTTTTACCAAGTAATCCAATCTTTATGCATTGATCTATTGTCAAACCCATGCCTACAATCAAGTAGCATCAACTTGGGTACTATATTCCATGGTATCCTAAGAAAGGTATGACTATAATTAAATAGGCCACCACCTATGATATCCATAAATATATCCACTCTATAATAATGTACATGTATATGTGGTACAAATAAATAATTAATAATTTAGTTAAAACTTAGCAAATAACTACTAATTCTCGGGCATTGTGATGACACCTAAGTCTTGTATCTACCATAATCGATCCATAGGCCTCTGACCCTGATCGACCATACCAGATTCATCCAATATTGGGCTATCAATTAGCAGATCACTTGGATTATGCTAACTACTATATCATATCAATCCTTATGGGTATTTTCTTTAGTATCTCATGACCACATAAGAGAGAATTTTCCTGAAGTAACTATACACTGCATACAAGGGAATTTTCTTTTAGTAGCTCAACACCACCTATGAGGGTTTCTTATTACAATAACTCAATACCATATATGAGATCATATTATTGTAATAAATTAACACATATTAAGAGGTTGTTGTAATTTTTATAATCAATACTACCTGATGTGAATTTTCCAAACCAATACATATAACAATATCATTTCATAAGAGAAATTCCAATCTATCCCTTTAACATAAATTGAAAATATTTATCTCATTTCACATTTTTAACATTTACTAATTCACATTAAAATTTCATTTAAAATCAAAATCAATCAATTCAAATAATAACATCTTTCTTCGACTTCATAAAGGAATATTGACAAAAAATCTATGTTAACATTAAATCATAATATCATCATTTATTTTTGAAATGTCATGTTAATCAAAATTCATAATATTATAGTTTAACAGTACTTAATTTTTTAGGCCGAACACAAGGGATGCATCCCAATCATAGTCTTCTCCTTAGAATCCCCATTATTTTAAAAAATAATTATAATTCCTTCAATTCCATTTACAACATTGATGATTATTGAGATTAATTTCATAACCACTGATTTCTATTGGAATTTATTTTTAAACCCCAAAAACATAGTGAGTAAAAAAATTATACCAATCTAAATGAAGGTCATGTTTTCAAATAGATTAATCCCTTTAATATTATCCACATGATTTTTATAAAACATGGCATACCATTCTATTTTCCAATTCTAGGTTAATTTATTCATTATGGAATTCCACTGGGAATTTAATTTTTCTAAGGTTAAAGGTATGTGAAAGGGTGTGTTTAACTAAAGAAAATAGAAATTTAAACATTAAATTTAAACTACGTCGATACATGGATAGGCCATTATGACCACCAAATAATTGCTCAAAAAATATATAAAACCATGGGTTAATTTTAAGTACCACCAACCTCAGCCTCATAAACATAAACTCTTCTAATATCAGCCTTTCCTTCAAGATAGAATCATACAAAAAGGGGTATAAAAGCGTTGAAATAGGTAATATTAGAAAAAATATGGAAATATATCACTTAATAGTGAGATAAGAGAACAAGGGAAAGAGATTTAGTTGTATATTTTACATATGATCCCTAACACCTCAGATGAAATAATATTCAGACACGAGGTGTTTAAGATCTCACCTTGGAAGAGAGGGGGGATGTGAGGGTTAAGTATGAGTGGATATTGGACAAAATTGGAGGAAAATATGGGGTATTGGATTATTAAATCATGAGAGAAAATACTGACAATCTAATTTTTAAGGGCTTCATGTTTGTGATTCATAGTTCACCAAATAAAGCATCAACCATGTTATTGTAGTTGTATTAAACACTCTTCCTCACATAGTTGGTATACATAATTTACCAACCATGTAGAAAACTAACACTACTCTTTTTGATTTGAAATGTATTTAAATAAATTTTTAAAGGATTTCACTATGGATAAATCCATATAAAATACATGATATGGAATATAACATAGATATCATGACTAATAACAAGGAAATTTTATTCTTTCTGATGGGAACCATAACTTTATCATATCATATAATATGATTTTGAATGAAATTTTTATAATTGTACAATGAAATTGTATCTGTATAAATAATTTTGGATGTTCATAATCAACATCGTTTCTCACCCCATTAGAGAATATTATTCCAATGAACTTAAAACTTGAATAAAACCCCTCTAAAATTATAAACATGTGAGATTATATTAAATCACATGTATTAAATTGAAATAATTCTGAAAATATCAATGATGATGGGCCGTGAGGCGCGGGGAGGGGAAACGATTGGGGGAGAGGTGCACTGAGGGGCGGAGAGACACATCATGGGCTTCGTGGGGGGGGGGGGGGGGGGGGGCGACGGGGACACATGGTTCACTGGGCAACATGCTCTTACGGATCAAGGGGGTCGCGGGGGTCACCATGGGTGGCGAGGTGTGGTGAGGGGTGGTGAGGCATAGTGAAGACTTCATGGGGTCGATAGGGTCGCACAAGTCGCCGAGGTCCTAGGGTTTTTAGGTGTCTCGGGGGTTGGGGTATCAGGTGAGTCAGGGGTGTCGTGGGGGGGGGGGGAGATGTTCCATGGATATTAAAAAAATCACGGTAGTTTATTAAAAACTACTGCTAATTTATTTTAAAAAATGGCATCTATTTATTATACCTGTTAAAGGCTAATAATATTGTAATGTTAGTGTTGTGAAAATAGATTTGATACGTAGGCCAAAAATTTTAGGTTATCCTTAATGACATTTCCCATTTAAAACATTTAATATTAATTCATGTTATGAGGAACCTTAGTGTTTCATTCTCCCTAGACATCTGCATTGGGCAGAGAAAAATATTCATAGGTGCATCTATGTCCCAATGTCCTTGTGAATACTATTTATAATTATTACCTTATGTGAACATCACAGTTTGAATGATCATTGATAGAATTCCATGAATATGAAAAAACACTTACACACACAGTCATACCATACCCTCCAATAATCTAAACAATCAGATGGAATGTAAGTGATCCCACATTGTGAGTTAGTATAAAATCACTCATGTGACATCATGAACTATCATCAATAGAGGATTACCCATTATAAGGAATAAAAACAATACATTTTCCATTTACACCAAGCACATTGGTATCCACTTATACGAATGTTATACACTAAGAGTTATACACAAAAAAATCACGACAACATTTCCAATAAAACCTAACAATAAAGGATATCTGTATAACCACCCTTCCCCTACATTTACTATAATGAGAAAATAATATCCTCAGCACCTTTTTCATGTACAATGAAATGGGAAATAGACCATAAATGAACTATGATTTCATGCTCCCCATATTTGTTGAATCCACCAGGAACATATCTTTTGGTTATTAATTCATGAAAGATATCTCGTTCAATGTCCCCATGTTGTTCATCCTTAACCCACTGATGAAGTGGAGGGTTGACAACCACTAAATGGAGGTATTTTTTACAATTCCTACCCATGGGGGTCAATAGAAAATAGGTCAACTGATACGTCACCATACATGAATATTATGAAAGGAGAACATCATGGAGATCATATTCTACTAAGACCACACCATGGGTGACACTCAATATCATTCCAACATTACCTATATAGGGTCCATTTCACTCCCATATATGAGAATCCATATCTTGAGAAGAAAACCATCAAATATAGAGTTGAATATATGAGATCATATAAATGAGTAACACTCTTAGAGGAGGTCTGGAATAATCCTTCTTTGTCCCTCAAAATCTAACTCAGATACAAACGACATGACGATACATTTGTATAATACTACTGAAAACCGATCCATGAAAGGATAATGATCTTAATAATAAGTCTTTAAAATGTTGTTAATAATTTCAACATTCAAATGCGTCTCACTGATTAGTAAAACCAACCACAAATGATTTAGGAACCGATGAATGTTACATCCACCTCCGAAACCTAAATCAAATGATAATATATCCTTTGAGGAAAATGTGAGATCTAATTCAGCACAATCCACTAGGTAATGATTTCAACGTTTCTAGTGCTTGATACTCTTCCAAGATAGTCACATGGCTTGGGTGAAGCCAACACATTTTAGACCTCAAGCTCACATCCTCTTCTTGGTGAAAAAAGGATTTCTTAGGGGAACACATTGGGTATTATTATTCCCATACTCTGATGACCCCTCTACCCACACCTAAAACTCACAAAAATATATGTATTCTTATGATATGAGACTGTAGATATTGGTTTATCCCTTGTGCAAGTACAACAAGTAAAAAATCATCGATAGAGAGGGATGGGTATATGAGGAAAAATCCATCCTAATTAAATTTGAGTACTATGTAATCACACTGGAAAAACTCATATGAGTATATATGGAAAATGTTCATACCATACTACAAAAAACATCATATGGACCTAGTATCACCATGGAAAAATCTCATGTGATTCCCTATCTCCACAATGATTTAGGTCACACCATTGAAAGAAACATGTGATCAATAATATTATAATTGTGATAATATATCACAAGGGTTGTGGTCAAATTCCCCTAGTATTTCTGGGTCATGATTATGGGTAAATATCTATGGTATGTGGATTGTAACTACACACCAAAATTGCAACAATAGTAGAGGAGAGGCTTGTGAATCAACTAATAAACATGGATACTCAATGTGATTTTCCTCAACCTCAAGAATCCAACTTTCCACATTAAAACATATTCTTGTTAACAATGGGTCACTATAATAGCTTCTCATCAGAACAACCATTAAAATAAATTTCATGAAACATGTTCCACACCATGACACTATTCAAATTTAGTGTCACTAACTCGCCCTTATTATTTTTAATAAATTCAAATTAATGTTTCTTGGTGGGGGAAGTATCCTTTTTTTCTTTCACACTCAAATCCACATAAAAAATCACCAACATTGGGCTTTACAGAAACACTGTGTCACCCTAGAGAACTCTTTTAACCATGAAAAACATAAGGATGGGTCCTATCCAAGAAGGATAGTCACACTGTATGATCTTTCCACTCTTATACCACAACAGTTGATGTGGTATGTCACAACACAAAAACTATCAGATCACTATCTTTAAAACCCTAGATGTAAAAGCAACATGAATATGACATATAATTGTTTTTATTAAGCCAAAAAATACTCCATTGAGAATAATACTCACTAACGATCCATATGATTGGTAATGGCCTTTATAATATAAAAATACTAGAAAAATACCTCAGGTCAAAACCCATATTCCTTAGGGTTATATGTTATCATCGATCCCTTGTGGTTTCTATCACTATAACTCAACCAACGTACTAATCATGCAAGTACCATCTTATTATCCTACTATATAAATTGACCTCTAAATATGTTTTTCATCATCTTCCAGATCCACAAAAGGATCATTCACTTCCCAATAGTTTGTAACACTACTCAATTCCCTCTTAACGAAAAGAACCTCATAATTGGGTCCCCAAAACGAGGTCTCAACACTCTGGTGGAATTAATCAAGAATGAATCTTGAAATCCTAGCTAGATGTCATTTATAATACTTATTGAATGTCTTAAATATGTAAAATGGTCTAATGAGAATATATATATATTTGGGGATCTAAATAATGAGCGACAATAAAAAAAACTCAATCTTATGTGATGTATGTACCAATGTTCTTTGAAAACAATGAACTTTATACTAATTCACCATGTAGCTAATAGGATTCTTAGTAAAAGGATATTTCATCCACCACACCAAAATCAGATTTCCAATCTAAAAAATTCCACTCAACAAACATTGACACCATTTTAAAAAATTATCAAAAAACCACTTAAGGGAAAAAACCTCTAAACACCATCCTGAGGTCAAAAAAATATTGGTAACACTTTTTAATTTCCATATCTTCAAATTCCAAACAATCCAATAGAATAACAGTATTCTATAATCCCAATAATACATCCATCGGTTTGAGGATAGAGACAAGAATAATGAATCCATGACTAAAATGAGAGGACTTTACTTAATGTACTTGTACATATTCACACAATCATATCTATGAAGAAGTACAAAATAATAATAGTAAAAATTTAAGACATCTAGAGTTGAAACCATGCCTAAAATATCCTCTTGGGAATACATTAGAGTATGACAACGTAATATGTAATGCAATCAAAAAATACTTGAAAAAAATAAAGGATTTTCCCTAACTAATAGAATCTAAAAATATAGAATATAGAGAGATCCCAATTAATTCTCTATAATCAGCAACAACCATACATAGTCTAATACACTTATGTATCCCTATGATCTTACATATCCACAACTGAACAATATTTGAAATTCATATGAAATGTCACGTGTATGAAAAGTCCAGTCATGGGTGATTATAAACATACCTAGTCTGTTCTCTAAAAATGAAATATGGAGAAGTATTAGACATGATCTAAGTATTCATATAAACGCGATAAAATAGGTGTAAAATCATATATATATATATATATATATATATTCAAAAAAAATAAACACAAGTAAGAGTTAAATCAAATATTTTTCTCACCACCCATCCCAGGTTGATGAATTTCCCAATGGTTCTAAGAAGTTGTTCGTCTATGATTCCCAACATCACATGTGTCTGTCCAATTAAGGGGGAGGACCAATAAACTAATAGAGGACCTATTACCTAATATTATTAAGGAGTAAATACTTTACCTATGTAAATATGATAGAGTGAATTCACCCTAGTTTCAAGGGGATATTTTTTCCATTGATATTGGACCCTCACATACTGGAGGATCTCATGTGGTGGGTCTTGAACCTCACTACAATGTGTACCACAACTGAGGGAGCCACTACTACAATCCATGTCTCCCACAAAACCTCACTATAATATGAATGGAGGGGATAACACCCCACATTTATGCTCCATACCAGAGAGATAATTAACTCACATGGAAGAGTTTTTTCCCACCAGAGCTCGAATATTAGGGAGTTCCACTCTTGTATATTGAGGAACTTCATCGTCTGTAGTATTGGGATTTACTATTTCCATGTTCTATAAAGAGTATGGGGGACATGAACCATGGTGAGACTTTGGTGCTACATACCCATGGATAAATCACCCATTCCCTTGTGAGATAATGGAGTACATCCTCTTCTTATACAATGAGTATGTGGGACCCACACATTTGTGTGATAAGAGGGTACCATGACATTGTATTGTGGACCTATACCTATATGTGAAAGCCGAGTACTATCCCTAACTATAAATACGATATGGGAGAATCATGCCTTGGTGAAATAAGGGAGTACTATTCCCTTGGAATAATTATTATTTTAGACCTACACGCTGATGCGATATGGTATTTCTACCTCTATTAACAATTTGATGATCACACCCAATTGTTACCATTGATGAAAACATTATCAATGAACATTAATTCTATAAAAATTTGATATCTTCCCTTAAAATCATACACAATGTCCACCATCATGATCTACACTAAAAAACAATCCGGATAGTCCTCTTGTGGGCCAAAATTCATGTCTAGAAAAAAATCATAATGATCACATGAGTCTAAACATTGGTCTATTTGGATGAAATGCCAAACCAATGACAGGGCATAAAAATGTACATGAATAGATAAACATCACACTATTGAGATCCTCATGTAAAAAAAAATAATATATCATAATAACTTCATAAAATTAGACCCCTAACAAAAAACCCTTCACCACATCACAAAAAAACAATGTTCAATGTTCTAAATCAACATGTCTGAAAAGTGAGGAAAATTGATCACTAATTGACCACCTTAATTTCCATGTCATGATGTCTAAGATGACTTTCAATATGATATTATATGAAAAAGTTATTATAGGAATGTGGTTTAATAGTAATATTATTATTTTTACTGTTATAATTTTTTTATTATTATTAAAATTATTGTTACTATTTATATATATATATATATATATACAAATAAAAAGGAAAAAAGTTTATCATCTCTCCCCACTGTGCCCTGTATAACACCTCCAATATTCAGGCTCCCCATAGAATCCCTTTTTATTTTTCTTCCACTAATAATATAATTATTATTTAACCTAATAATAATAATAATATAACACAACACATTTCTTCCCCCATTCAGCACCATATAGTGTGTGGTGCCCCTACCTACCTCTTTATTTAACTATTATTATCAAACGAATAATAAATATAAAATTTTATTATTGTTAAAAGTTAAAAAAATACCACATGATAATAATAATAAAAATTATAATAACAATAAATAAAACATGTTAATATAATTAAAATTATAATAATTCATACCACCCTCCTAGGCCGGTTGAAATTCATATTCTGACTATTTTTCATGAGAAAGATATCTACATCCATCCCGAGAAACCACGCATCCTCAAACGTGCTTCCCATAGTACTTTGTCTTGATCATATTTCCCTCTC
Organism: Viscum album; assembly: GCA_963277665.1. Classification (NCBI taxonomy): domain Eukaryota; kingdom Viridiplantae; phylum Streptophyta; class Magnoliopsida; order Santalales; family Viscaceae; genus Viscum; species Viscum album. Next base: position 2,017,790,932 of record OY728157.1, read on the forward strand.
AAATCATGAATCCACGAATTATCACATCTATCGCATGTTATTTATCAATCATTCCACAAACCATCAATCCTTGTGCCTGTCAGGATACCATAACAAAGTTGGGTGCTCGATTGCACTGGAACTCACACCAATAATGTCAAACAATGACCCCATGATACAATGGCGAATAACACAGTGAGGAGATGGGAAAACACCAGAACAATGGAAATCATAATTGGTCAATAATTTTTGATAAATTAATATATAAATGGGGTTATATTAAGGGTAACATGGGTTTAATGGATCAATTATATATCCTGGAAGCATGGACATTAAAAAAAATAATAGAACCAAAATAGATATTAATTTATGATCAAACGTTCAATAAAAAATATCAAAATTTATGAGTCCTACCTCAGTTATGGATATATATTTTTTTAAGAATGAATTCTATAACAATAATGAATACCTTATCTTTTAACTACACAGTGATCCACCTTGATATGATCATTGTTCATCATTTGATGTTTATTCTATAATAAATAACATTATCCTCCTCCTATAACATCTAGCAAGGGTTATGTGTCTAATCCATCGAAAATCAATAGATGGGATTATATTATAGATTTTAATTTGATTATTTAATAAAAAAGTTATATATTTATTTTAATTAAACAAACCCTTCAATGGCTAAAATAATTAGACATCCCATTTTGACCAAACATCGGTCGGTCCTATGGAAAAACCTGAATTATATACTCAAATCTGACCATATATTTATGATCTGAGGATCTTTTTTCGAGTTATTAAAATTTTAGGAATATTTGATAAAAAATATATTAATATATTAATTATTTTGGTAATACCAATATAAAAACAATTAAGAGAAATAATCTCACACAGTCTCAACACATATCTTTGAAAATATTTCTGTGAATATTTTAATGTCTTATATAGAAAAACAAGAGTCTGTATATATAAAATATATTTTAAATATATTATAATAAATTAAATTTAAAATCATCAATATTATAATGGATTTAAAATTATAGTATTTTAAAATTTTACAATCATCAATTTCGATCCATAAAAATTGTAAAAGTCATTAAATATATAAAAAACACATCAAATTTAATCATATTAACAGTATTTATAATTATATTTCACCAAATTTTACAGGTGTTTCCTCAATGATGAATTAACATTTAAAGTAATTTTAATGTTTAAAAAAACATAAAATATATAATATCAAAAATATATATTTTTTGGTATTCAAAAAAACCATTTAGAACCATTCATAATATCATATTCTTCTTATGAATTTATATTAGAGATACTTAATGAATGAGATTTATATTTTGTACTTAAATTTTTATAATTCTATATTTATCAAAATGATAAAATGTTACAAAATATTTAAAAATATTAAAATTTTGGATGATTTTTGGTAGAATACACACATAAAATGATATTAATGATACATTATTAGTAAATTTGATGCCTTATAGACTAATTTTAATCATGTTTAACCCATTTTACCATTTAAATATTTGTTAATCATTATTAGTAGTAACTATTAAATATGGAAAAATTTAGTGAAACAAATTAAAAACATTAATTATATAATTTAAAAAATGTATTCTATTTTACAATATAATATTCATATAAGTTAATGAAATTATTTAAAATATCTGTACCGAAAAATTATAAAAACCATTTGTTTAGAAAATTTATTTTTTATTTATAATTTTTTATTTTAATTTTTTTCCTAGTAAGAAAAATTAATGAAATTTTTGAATATTTTATTAATTACATTATTGAAATATTAAATTAAAATATTTTATCAATAATTTTTAATTATAGTTATAAAGTAAAAAATACTTATTGAGAATAACAGTTATTTTTTCTGAAATCTTTTTTTATAATGAAGTTATTATAATTTTAATTGAACGAATTGAAAACCATACTATAAATATCAAATGGTTTGTGAAATAATTATTCTAATATTTAATAGTAAGTATTTCAATAAATAAATCAAATATGAAAAAAAATTCCAATAAAAAATATATTTTAAAAAAATCTTTAAAAAAATAAAATACCCAAAGTGAGTAATTTTTTTTAGAAATTTATATTTCATTTAAACACAATATAATGCTCTAAATTTAATTTTTTATGAATTATTGACTTAATTACATAATATCATTCTCATAAATATTTAACACACATCAAATCATTTACAGAGAATATATATTTTAAAATATAAGTGTTTTATGGACTTGATTGATCTTTCTACCCTTTTTTTGAGTCCATGAAACACTCTATCCATATTAAGATGAGGAGAAGGAGTAAAATATTTATTAAAATTTGTATTTTACAATTCTTCTCACCCAATTTATTAACATTATTTCTTGGGATCTAAATTATTGATTACTGTCCACCAATCATTAGATTCGTCCAAGAAATTGATAAAAGACCATTATAACTTCCTCTTGTATGATGTTTTTTAGAAAAATGGATATATTTTCAATAAAATAAATAAATTAATCAAAAATATAGGAATAAAAATAATATTTAAGAGTTGAATGTTTTTTCACATTAATTTCTCAACTATAACAAATTATTTCATGAGTAGAGTGTGCTTCACATGATTCAAAATATTATTCATAACCGGTTTTAGTTTTGTAAGTTCTATCAGGAGTTTCTCAAATACCACACCTTAATATTAGCAATATATTTTACGAAATAATTAAATTTCCAATAACATATGTTATTAGAATGTTTAATTATATTTCAATCCTTTTAATAAAATAAGAAAATTTATGGATAAAAATACTCAATTAAATGGAAAACATGTTATTAAAAAATCAATATAAATGGAAATGTCATCTATATACAAGATTATATTTTTGAAGGTTTAATTTATTTTTATTCATATTCTAATTCATATTATATTATTTAAACTAGTACCCCAATACTTCTTATAACTTCCACTAATACCAAAAATATCACACCAAGTCTTACAAATGTATTATTATATGTTTCTCCACATAATACTCACTAAAACACACCCCAAAAATCTAGAGGTGCTATGTATTTGGTAGATTATATATATAAAAAATATAAATATAAATAAATAAATTAAAATGTATTTTGTTCATCATTTTGTTATACATTGTTTTTTATTATTTTATTGTTTAAAATGATACCTTGGGAGACATACAAAAAGAAATTGGTGGGTTGTAAATCCCAGTAATAATATAATCCTAATAATAAATATACAATAAGATTCAATAAACATACCGAGATATCCTAAATAATAATAATAATAAGGGATAATAGAATAAATATTTAAATATCATATGATTATATCATATTAATAATGTGGGAATAACCTAAAACATGACATCATAAATATAATCCCAGAAACATTTATATCACAACATAACATAGTGTGATATGATAATTTTTTGTTTAATATAAATGGGATCTCATGTGTTAAAACATTAACCAATTCATTTCAGTAATTATACTTTTGGGAGTACCCACTATGTTATTATATATAGATGATTATTTTACCACATAAATACCCCACACAAAAAAAATTTATATGAAAAACCCCTGAAAAGGAATGGGTTAGAAAAAATTGTCTAAAAAATATCCAAAATAAATATGACAATTATTAACCAGAGAAAATAGAATTATTTTTTTATTATAATATTTCAATAGATCTATAGATATTAAATATGAATATAATATGTTCAATAGTTTTAATAATGGCATTGATAATTATGTTTAAAAATGATCCTTTAAATCAATGTTTTACCATGTCTATAAAAAATCAAAATAGAAGGTGGGAACATCGTGTTTCCATTAAATAATTTAGTAAACCAGAATATTTTTTAATTGGACAGTTATTATTATTGAAATTAATGTAATGGAATATGAATTAAAATATTAAAACATGAAATGTAATATTTAATTGGAATGTTCAGTTAAAAAATGTTTTTTAGAATAATTATTCATAAGGGATCCTGAAAAAGATCAATAACCATAGAAATAAAAGTAATACAAAATTGGAATATACATAATAAATATATATATACATATATATATATATATATAATAAATATGTATTACTTCATAATAATATATAATTATAGTGAGTTAAAGAGATAATATTCATAATGCAAAGGAAAATTGAGTGATTTGAAATATCTATTAACCCATGAACCAATTTTCATTTTGTGTTGTATATAATTTATTTCATAAAAAATTTCTGATTAACAAAAACATGATATAGATAAAATTCATGTATATTTATTTTTTATATCTATTTTTAATAATGTGACCATTATTAATTGTATTGTTTATTCTCCCATTGACACGTGATGTTCTTTGTTTATTTTTTTTAAAAAATCTTTTGGTTTATTAAACATGGTCAAAAGTCTTATAAAATAGTTCTATAAGGTCTATAATATTCATGTAATTTTAATATATGTTCCAAAATTAGTTAAGAAGTTATAGTTCCATTCTATGGGAGTTTCTTGTATGATTTTCCTGGACGAAATTCTTAACATGCTTATTTCAATAAATTTTAACCAATAAAGTGGTTTCATATTATCAATGATTTAAAAAATAATATTTCATTTGAAAACGAAAATAAGAAAGTTTAATTAATAATTAATATCATATATTACTAAAAAGTGCTTTATCTTAATCATCCCTAATAAAATTTTATAGCATCAATCATGTAAGATTTAAAACTGAACCAAATAAAAATATGTTATAATCACTGGATGTGTATGAGTATAAAGATATTTTATTATAATATCTCTATTTTAAGAGAATAATTATTTTATTTAGATTTTATTAAATATTTAAATAATAATTGTGGTGAAGTGGAAGAATATGATAAAAAAAAAATGAATTATAAGAAGTTATATCTTGCTAATGAGAAATCATACTCTTCTTAGAATCCTTTCTGGTTATAAATGAATTTTGGAAATCAATAAGTATTTAAATCTACATAATGTGTGATAGGATTTTTAGATAATAAAATATCGAATATTATAGTGGGAAATAAAATTTTAAGAGTATAATTTAGGGGGTTATAGATAGGTACCTTTATAAGTGAGAGGAGTGAAATTTTAAAAAATACAAATTATATTCTATAAAATATTAGTCATTTTTAATGAAATTGGAGATGAATTTAACAAATAACAATTATAATATAGTAGGATGTTGAGAAATTCTACATCAACCAATTTTATTTAATTTTTTTTGATATTCTATGTCTTTAACCCTTCATAAAAATCTGTCCTTATTGAATTATTTATCATTGTTACCTTTTTGAACCTTATTAATGTATTTTACTACAGAAAAATGAAAATGAAAATATTAGGGAATTTGGAAAATATAATTAAAAATATTAAATTTATTCTAGTTCATATTTATTTTAAATTTATATAAATTTGTATTAATTTAAAAATTCATATAACTAATATTTTTGAAAAAGGTTAATTTTAAGAATAAAATGAATTTATTCTTATTCCATGGATTTGAAAATAATTTAATGAATTTTAATATGTTTTTTATATAAATTAAAATCACATTTAATTATATTAATTAATTAATTGTAATCAATTTCTTTCATTAATTTAAAATATCATTATAAATAGAAAGATAAAAATTTTCAAAAATAAGTTTTGATCATTATATGTTTTATTTTTAATTTAAAAATATATTACTTATTTTTTATGAATTAATAAAAACACAATAATTTGATAAAAAAATTATATTTCTTTTTATATTAAATGTAACATAAATTTTAAATAAAATAACGATGAAAAATATAATATTTATTACATGAATAATTAAATGTTTATAACATGCCAAGTTCTATTAAAAATCCCACTAGATATCTACATAATAAGAAAAGAATTAATGGAGATCATGAATACTGATTCAACCTCAATGAATCTCAAACTAATTTACCGGATCATTTATATTTTCTATAGATGATTTATCTCAAAATATACATGTTCATGTTCATCTACTGCTTCATCTATTTAAAACCCTTATGATGAAACAATCTTTAACAATTCAACAAAATATGACCCTTATAGAATCCTCATAATGATTTACTTCAATATTTCACTTTTGTATAAAATTTCACAATGTCGTTAATTCTATTTATATTTTCCAATTAAATGAATACATTATAATGGTTACATTTAATACTTATAATTTCATCAATTTAATAAATCATGATTTATTTGAGTTTTCTGTTGTTTATGAAACAATATGTTAGCCACAAAAGTTCTTAATAATAAATATATTTTAAAATGAAGTGTTGTAATAATAAAAAATATAATGTAATATACATTCATTAAAGCGATGATTTATTAGCACTTATGGGAATAATATTTAAGAGAGGAGAATGATATATTAGGAATGATACCATTGACAACATTTATGTATTCAAATGAAATTCATTTACATTAAATGTTCTTAATGAATAAAAATGGACAATTAAAATGTGAATTCACAAAAAAACTATTGATGTATGTTTCCCTCATAATAAAACTTAATATTTAGAAACTCCATTGGGAGGTGTCTTCTACAGAACAAATATTCAATTAAATAAGGTGATGATAATTTGGAGTTCATTTAAGAACATGAAAAAAGATTCAATTAATATATAGTGGAAAAATGATGGAAGTGGTAGAGAAGACACAAAAGGAAACATTCGAAGATAATGAACCATATCATATTTTAGAATTTAGGAAGAACAAAAATGTTCTATTAAGAGGATTTTCATCAAATAGATGAATAATCTGTTTTTAGTTGACTATTGATGAAATGTTAAAGGTATTTCGACCAAATTAATTTTGAAATTACTCAATTAGTTAATGTTGTGAATTAATAATTATAAATTCAAGAATCAATGGAAGACGTTATGGATTTCAACACGAATGTTGAAGAAAAACCTAATGTGATTTATGAATATAATTATCCTTTAGAATAGTTTTAAATTACAGTTTAATACCATGAAGAAGAATTTATACATCTATCATGGAAACATAGAGTTGAAATAATGTCACGTGGTTTATGAAGAGATGATTTATTTTGGAATGTTCTCACATATTGAACAAACTGAAGGGATTAACAAAGGAATTGAATCGAAATTCGATTTAGAGGGGATCCGTATAAAGTTTGTCCAAAAAATAAATAATAATGATCTAGGGAAGAAATTAAAACCTATATCATGTGGATATTAGAGATAATTATTGTCTTATCACAATATAAATGGAGAAAATATTTTTGTTTCAAATTATCAAACATATTGATTAACAATTCTCCATGAATTTTTGTAAGATAAATTTTATAATGTAAATTAAAAATAAATGTTTCATTTGGAGAATATTAATAATGATTTTATTGTAAATAAGATGGTACGATATCTCCAACAATAAAATTATAATAGGATATAAAACGAAATTTATTTTGTTCACAATAATGTGTGTTTTCTAATGAACCATCAAAAAACCTGACACAAATGATAATTTATCATTCTTATTATTATTAGTTTATAATTTGTTTTATTATGTTCATGTTTGAAATGGTAAAAGTCATGCATTTCTTCAATTATTTTTTTTGGTGGTCTAAAAATGAATCTAATAAAATTTTCATAGTTTTCTGATCAAACAATGGAATCCAATAATCCAAAATTGATTTTTAAATCATATATTAAATCATGGAATAAAGAATAAAAATTAATTAGTATAGAAACTATGTAAAATTTTTTTATAGAGAGGATGAACATGACAGTCAATATTATTGAAAAATAATTTATTATTGAGATTGATAACTGTAAATACTAATGGATGGAAGATTTGAAACAAATATATATAAAAAATTGAATATTTTCTACGTATTGGAGATGATAATCCATATTATTAGATGAGAAAATCATAATTAACTCTATTTCTATCTCCTGTATGACAAATGGTATCTAGAAGAAAGAAGGGTATACATAATAAAAATTTGAGACTTTGTTCTTATAATTATATAGAATTTAGAAATGGAAATCAACAACAAACACTATGATATAAAATAAATAACAAAATGTTACATGGAATTACATAAAGATCCACATCCTAATAATAAAATTCTAAAAGAAATCCCAATACAATAACATCAATTGTATACCCCAAGATCTAAAAATTTAATGTCAAACATGATTTCCGAATCCATCTTGAAACCTATCAAAATATAATCATATACGTATATATTGGCATGAGAATACATGTATACTCTTAAGTATCATCCTTAATACCTATGATCAAAATGTTGGATAAGAATATTGATACTTTAGTGAGTAAAAACAGAATCAACACACTCTTACTAAAAGGTTTCAACCACCAAACCTAAATAAGGATATCCAAACAAACATCATAAGCATGTATAATAAACAATATTTATATACATATCCAAAGGGTTACTCACACCACTTCCCTATAGGTCAATTACTCAACACACCAATGAAAAAAATCATGGGTCTCCCATACCTTCCATATTTAAGAAATCCTATAAATCATGTCACAACTTATGTGGGCACAAACATATCCATACATACAGTAACCCATGTGTGGCCCAAAAATCTAAATAGAATAAGTATAAAAAATAATATAACAATAAAAACAACAATAAATCAAATATCCACATATCCACCACACTTCATAACCTCATCACATATCAATCCCATTAAGTTATAATAAATATAAAATACATTAACCTTATTCACTACTCCTACTAATAATGAACCCTACTAAGAATCACCTAAAAAATTCCCAAAAAAGTCTGATATAAGCTATCAAAACAAATAATACATTCCAAATAGGGATCATTGATGATGGAGTAGTCATCCATCAATTCCCTCACTAACATGGATGTTTGTGGAAGTCATCGAGAACCAAAAATACATTTGTGTTAGTATGTTTACCCAACTCACGTGGAATGGTTATGAAATCCTAAGAGAGTAAAAGTTTAATATTTCCACAAACAATAAAACAAAAAATATACTCAAATAAATTGAACCATCACAGTTATCATTAGCACAATACTACTACTACTACAAACTATCCATCAATTCTAATAACTAACAATAAACCTACATCATTTTACTTCATATAATATAGCCATAGAAACCACAACATATTAATTTTTATATATCATTTAATAACCTATATATTTTCCATTTATGATAAAAAATATTCATTATGACATCAATTAATCATATTTTATGAAATATCATTCATAACCTATCATCCATATTGTTTATATCATTTCACATTTCTATTAATTTTTAAAAAATCAGTAATAATTTCAATTTTTTAAATTTTAGTATGATACCCATGATTTATTAGTCATTTCTCATTATATTAAATTATTTTCTTTATGAAAAATAACATATAATCTTAAAAAAATTAAAAACAATCATCTATCACAAATACCTCAATGTAACCCTTTCCATCTTCCACTATAATTTTATATCCCCACCCACCATCATCACCACATTTCAATTAATTATTGCAATATAAGACCAACTCTAAAAAATTATTAAACCTTAATAAAAACCACTATAAATTTGTTAAAATTCTAGTAAAATAAAAACCATTATAACCTAAGTGAAAATAATTCTATGAAAATCACCATAGTAATTGATAACTATTATCCTAACATAATCATATAAAATATCAATAATGTGTTTAGACATATTATCATTTATTTCCACAAATTAAATTATAAAATAGTTCCAAAAAATTATCTTCATATTTAAACCATTAATACATTTATTAAATTATGATATGATATATTACACTTTTCATAAATGATCTTACCATTAATAATTCTATCATCTCTATACAATCATGATAATATTTTAATCAGAAAAAATATGATTATAATATAACATAAATTACTAGATTTTTAATAAAAATATGATAATTTTTGAAAGAAAAATCATCCATAATTCATATTTTGTTCCCATTGGACGAATCATAAAAACTACAAAACATTAATTAACCCATTCTTCTCTTTATAATTACTATATATATGTGATTATTTTATTAAAATAGTGGTACATATTTAGAATCCAACCTGACTTTTGGATATTAATTTTTAGGTAATTATTAAAATATCATGTAAAGAATATAACAATAATCAAAATCATATATAAATAACCTAAACATCAGTATAGAAACACATCAACAAAGGGAAATTTGTTGAAGAAACACCATATTCCAAAAAAATCCTATTGAAATAATATAATTACCTAGTCATCAAATGAAATAATGTTGAAGTACATAAAATATTTTTGATAAAACATTCAATTGATTTTTTTTATTTTCTTCAATATATATAAGGATATTTATAATAATTACTCAATTAACATGATCATTATTTAATTTACAAAAAAGAGTAATACTGTTCATGCATGTCGATCTTTGTTTGTGATGTTGAAAAGTCCCCAATGATGCACTAGCTACGATATTCTGCACTTATTTAGGGAGGTAGAGAGTGAAAGGTTATAAATTTTGATGAATCATGAGGGAAAATCTAAAACAACCAAATAGATATTCTAGATATGATCTATTAATAATTGATTAATCTATATGGTCTTTCACTAGGGAATTTTTAGTGGAATCGATAGTAAAACATGGTTTATAAATACAATTTTAAATATAGTTCTATGAACCTTATAAAATTATATTATCTAGGTTTCCTACCACAACAATTCAAATTTCATTTATAAAGGTCATTCATTAAAAATAAATTTTATATATATTTATTCATATCTGGGAATTCTTTTCAAAATAAAAAAATTTAATTACCACATTTTTGAATATTACATGTGTGAGGGGATACTTATTTTCATATCAACTATTTTAATTTTAATTAATTTATAATTTAATTATATAATTTAATCATGTTAAATTTAAAAAGATTTAATGGCTATAACATTATATTTAAATCCATGATTGTTATTTAATAAAACACATTTTTCTTATTTCATGATGTAATGTATTTTTCATTCTTGTTAAATATTTTTTTTTGAAATCATAAAACTCTAACACTACTAAAAAATTTCTTATAAATTAAATGTTTATATTTAAACTTTTCCATTTTAATTATGGAATATTAATATACAATTATATTGTATTTAAATTCTTCAAATATTAAGGTTTAATTTATTGTTGGGGTGAAGGGTTACACTTTATGCATACTACATTTGAATCACATAAATTATTTATTAATCATATATAAAAAACATATATTTTAAAAAGGTAATTTTTTATATACATAATAGGTAATATATTAGATCTATTCCATATTTATATAATTCACAATATAAATTATACACAAGAATCTCCAAGTACAAATTATATCTAATATTATTTACAATGTTAATATATCAATGACTAAGAATATATTGGTGATATGTAGTATATATAGGACATTATATAATACTTAATTAAAAAATTATAATTAATACATTGTATTATAAAAAAATTCATTATATATTAACATCATGATCAATATATTATATGTAACATAATTTGAAAATAACATTGATCCCAAAAATAATATAACTACAAAAATCAACACAAACCTTGAAAAAATATAATATATAAAACTACTCATATACACCCAAAACAAATAAGAAATTAACTGTTAAGGGTTTCGTAAAATTTGATCTCTTATATAATATACCTATAAATAATTGCTCATCCTCGAGAATAAAAAATATATATAGAGAATGAATTGACCAACTAAAGGAAAGGAAATGGGAACTCATGTCTTTACATTTCATACCTCTTAAATTATTATCAATTTTAAAATTCCAAATCAAACCTAAACATATGTATAACAAATATTAATATCCATAAATAGGTATTTCTCTAATATGATGGACTAACTATCGTAGGAGATACACTACGGAAAAGAATTTTATTACAACTCTAACACTCATTCAAAATTGTAAATTCTTTAAACCTCTCAGCAATGAGATGGTCCTCTAAAACATAGACCTATAAATTGAGGTTAATAAAAGAAAATTAAGAAGAAAATTTTTCATTTTTTTAATAAAAAATAAAACAATGTAAAACCATTCATTTTGGGATATTAAAAATCAAAACTCCATTAAATATTATTCTATAAACTCATTATAAAATAAATCTATTTACGTAATTAAGTCAACACAAACCAAATTTAATTTAAAATGATTTGGAATTATCATTTATTTTATTGAAGTAATTCATTAAGTGAGGCGGTAGGGTATAATTAATAAACTAGTAAATTCATAACTTATTAGTCCCTAACTACCAACCAAATTCTCAGATACCTATTGATCTATAACACACATCTCTGAATGAGGTTTCCTTATAAGGAATTGGTAATTGAGTAAATAAAATACATTAGAAGACAACTAATTCAAGCCATAAAAATCTATATTGGGTTTGAAATTATACAATACCCAATAGTAAAAATAATTACATGAGTTTTAACATAATTTAATGGAAAAATAATATACAATAACCAAGGGAATAAAAGCATGAAGAAGAAAATTAACAAATTGATTTGAATATTAGTTATCAATTATACCAACATGACACTTTCAAAACTGCATTAATTAATTTATCCCAATTTACGTAGGTTTCCACTAGAAATTAAACTAATCAAAATAGGAAAAATGAGAGAATTAATCCCATTAGATAATATGTGCTATGAATTACTAATCCAAACCCTACAGTTGACCAAAAAAATTTCTAGAAACCATCAAAAAGTCATTAAATAATAATCATGATTGTAAATACATTGATTTTTCTATATCCCACCAATTTTTTTAATGATTTAGAGATTTTGATAGGGAGTTTGGAAGTGTTCATGAAGTGTCTTGTATTGTTTTTTATTACTAGTGGTTCACCAAATAATATTGTTCTATGTAATAGTAGTCATGGAGAGGCCAATTTTATAGAAATGGGCCTGAAGTGATAGTGTTTTCGAAGTTGAAAATCCTGGGGAGAAAATACCCACAAAGTGGGGTGTTAATACTAAACAATTCCCCTTTGTAAAAAATTGATGGGATCTATTCTCATAGTAGAATGAATAGTGTCATAGAATCTCTAGTAGTGTTTCCCTCTTTTATTTATACATAACTATGCCAATGGAAGTTTCCATTTTTTAGGGATTTGTGTGGTATCATGATGCTAATTATAGGCTGATCTATGCATAGAGGATGGGTAACATTGATAATGCTTTCGCTAAACCAAGGTATTAATCATTGGGAGATGAAAGGATGATCAATATTCATTTCAGACAATGTTTCCATCAATGGTGGACATATATGGATTGCAAATGTTGCTTACATGTCATGGTTTATGTAATGGTTCAAGTTAAACATGTTTAATGTTTTTATAGAAATATTCTGATTTTTTAGTGATGTATCCATTTTAAATGGATAAAAAATAAAAAACATGTTTAACTAGAGGAAATAAGACCATGGATAAATTCACCATACTATGGAAGAGTCCCATCAGTATATCTTTATAAATACATGTTTGGGTTCATCTTCGTTATTCTTTTATTTTATCCCCATGAACCTTGGATAAACTCATTAAATTTTAGTGAAGCATAGTAATTATAATTTTGGGTTTAAGCCTCTTGGTTCTTTAATATAAATATATTTGTACTTAATATATACACTTCTACACTTCACATTTTTAGGAAATAGTAATGGTTTCTATAGTTTGGATCATCCGTTTTGGTTTACATTTGATATTTTATGATGCCTGTTCTCTATGGATTTGTATATTGGATGATTTTATCGAGGTTATTAATGATTGTTTCTTTATTACCCTATTTGTGTTGTGTTTATTGATGATTTTTATTGAGGTAGGTTACTCATAACTAATACTTATATTATTTCATAATATGGTTATATAATTCAGATGATTATTTGAGTAAAATTTTGGAATATATTAATAATGAGGATATTTATAAATAAAAAATTAAAATCTATTAAAAGGGTGTTGTGATTTTCATGTGGCTTATGTTAGATTTGTTTGATTCATTTTGATATAATACAAGTATTTTGATGGCGTATTTATTTTAATTGTTTTGTTCTCTATCATTTTTTTACATTGTGGTAATAATTTTGAATAATAATCTTTTACTTTGAAAAATTATTGAATTAAGAATAAAAATTGAGTTTATCCCTATTTCCTAAACTATAGTGTAAGAATGGATTTTCATTCCTTGTTTAGTTATAGTTATTGTTGATTTCATTTTATTGAATTTACCAATTTTTTAAATTGTGTAATAATAACTAATTTAACATAAGACTGTAAATAATTTTTTTGGTATAAATAAAATGTTTTGGAACATTTTATAATAGATCCTTGGTTGATAATGCCTATGTAGTTTTATTTGTTGATAGTAGTTTTCTAAAGTAATTTATTTTATTGAAAATATGATTTTATTCAATGTATATTACATGGAACAGTTGGAGAATTACGTTGAATTATTATTAGTCCCGTATAGATGGGATATTTTGTGAGGGATGGGTAAGTTTCCTTGGTTATTATATTGGTATGTTGTTAATAACAGTTGGATGCAATCGATGTAGTGAATAAGTGTTAGTATTGGGAGTGGGATTGATAAAACAGGATGAGAGATACGCTTTCTCATTGAGTTCAATTATCTATGGTTGTGTTTCTTGTTGGTTGACTGATTTTAATACTTTATTGTTTCTATAGTATTTACAACATAATTTATGTGAATCATTATTTTGGTATATTAGGTCAATTAATATAATAAAAAGATTATTGGATGATAATTATTTATAAATGGATGTTTGGTAATGTGTATTGATTAGGTTAATGGTATATGAATTGGAAAACTATAATTGGTTGGGATAAATTCGTTATGGATAAGGAATGAGAATCTAAAATTGAAAAATGATTAAAAAAGTTCCTTGGATTTGATGTGTGGATATAAATTTATAAACTATAAACAAGTATAGGTTCTATAAAGTATGTTTTAGTTATTAATTACTAACAGAATTATTATATTGAACGTTAATGATAGTAAGATTAGTTGATAATATTATTTTCCATCCATTAAATGGAAACTAGTTTTCTATGTGGGATGTTTTCTATAGTTGGGTTTAGGGTAAGATTATTGATCATAGACTGGTTGTGTTATATAAGATATTTTTTTCTTTTATTGCATATATTCCAACACTCGAGTTGAATTCTATTAATTCACTAATGTTTTAGGTTCTTGGTGTTTTACCAAATATATATGCTAGTGTGGAAATTGATGGATTACTTATCTCACTTCCCCAAACTCACTTCTGATTTTATATAGAGAGTGTGTTTATCCGAGCTGTGATGAAATAATGTATAGGGTACCAGTATACATAGGATGTGATGGTTCTTAATTTTACTATATCTATATTATTTCATTTTTAGTAAATCCTTACTTTTCATGGCTCTAAATTCATTATGGTATATGTATCAACATCTGTTTGTGATGAATTCTGGTCTTAAAAATTTGTAATGGTAGTGGTGTGTAACAAGGTGTGCATGAGGGGATGATTGTGTGGAATTTATAAACTAATTAAAATAAGGAATATTGTACCATGTGGGTTATTTGTATTGGTTGGGATGGTGGATTTCCCACATAATATGTGACTTATTATGTTGAAGGGATTAAAGGATATGGTTTTTTATATTGGGGAATAAATGGGAATACCTATGGTGAAGTGTATATGGGGTTAAATTAATACAAACACAAATACATATACACAAATTTGATATTATGTAACCTATTTATGTATATTACATAGATAGTTGTCTTTAGTGAGGTTATGATTCATTTCACCAAATTTAAGAAATATATAGATTTCCTCTATTCATTCTCATGGTATTGTAATGATTCTATGACATTTTGATGATAGGTTTCTAGGAGGATCCTAGAGATTATACATTCTCTATCACTCCAGTATATATAAACCATATTCCCTGTACATAAGATATTTTTTTGAATAATATGGTTGTTACTAGCTCATTGTGGTTACTTTAGTGCTATTTCTGTTATTGGTATCTTCATATGAATTTTTCATTGTATTTACTTCTATACACATTTTATGAAAATTAATGTATAAGGATAGGTTATTTATTTGTGATATGAATATGAATGAGGTTGATAATTATATTCTCGTAATATTTTACATTAATTCCTCCAATTTATGTATTTTTATACCATTGTTTAATGACAAAGTTGTATATCATATTACATGTGTGCAGTATGGGTCACTTCAATCATCATAGCTATAAAAAGAGGGAATATAGTGGAGAAGTGATGCCAAAAAAGTATAGATTTCCCCTAGATCAATATGAAAATTAGTTTTACTTAATTTTAATATAAATATATTTCTTAGGTTACACTAAATTATAATATATAATAATAAAAAATATATCCAATATAAATGAATTTATTAAAAATAAAATTCCATCATGTTCAACATGGAATTTAAAAAATTATTTTCGAATACATTTATACATTAATTCATGAAAAATAAAATATAGAACTCAATTTTTTTACATAATTTCTATAAAAATTATTTTTCATATGAAAACATTTCATTAAGTCATACTAATTAAAAACTCATCGCACAAGAATGATTTTTATATAAATAATCCATGCCAACATTTAATTCTAATATGATTTTGTTTTACAATTTAAAAATTGAACATGGAATGTAATATCATATTAAGATATTCTAGTTTTTAAAGGAGAAAAAAAATCCTAGAAACCCCTGATTTGTTTCCAAATAAATCACAAGTTTTAAAATAAATCATTCTATTTTCCAGTGACCATTTATTAATTCTTTCCTTTAAACAGGAATCAATAAGTACATTTTTGAAACAATCCCAAACTATTCTATTGGAAAAATACTTTTTTATGAAAACCCAAATTCAAAAATAATTTTAAATAAATTATTCTATTTTTTTAAAGAAAACATTCCACTAACCTCACATATTTAAATAGACTCAACTACTCCGGAATTATCCAATTTTGGTTATTAGGCATGTTAGGTTTTGAATTGTTTAGCCTTTTTTCATTAAAAATTTAAATACATTATTGAAATACCCATAATATTTTTAAATAATACCAACTATTCGTTTTTAACTATAATTCAACTAATTGAACACATAAAGAAAAAATGAATGATAATAGGCCTTCATCAATTTCATAGATAGAATCATGTATTTAATACATGATTTTAATCTAATCGGTATCCATATTTTAAAAATCAAAATAAGGAAATATAGGTTAACGGGTTTATAATTTTTTAAAATTGTTACTTTTTTCATGGATCTATAGGTTTTTAACATTTTCAAAATAAACAATAATTAACTATAGAAAATTATTTTTTTAATAAAATATTATAGTGGTTTTATTATTATGATGGTTTTCATTTACTATTTATTTGAGGTGATAGTAATTAAATCTTAATGTTTAAAATTAATATGTAATTTATAATACATCAACAAATTTAAACACAATTAATAAAAAACATATCAATATAAAAAAATATTTAAAAATTAATGTATACAAGAATAAATTAACAACATATGAAAAAAATGTATCAGTAGTTTCTTTAGACAATATAAGAAATAATAAGGTGGTTGATAAAAAATTCCCCTAAAAATACATAAATACTTTATAAAAGTTACTAGTGAAAATTAAATCATTATTCTAAAAATAAAAAATCAATTAGATTAATTTTATTTAGATTCATGTTAATTTTCTAACAAATCATCCTAATTAGAACACGTAAGCTATTATCAAAATGGATAAAACACTCTTAGGTATCTTCGTACCAATCATAATTCATATTATTAGAATTTTATGTATTTTTAATGTCCATTAATTGATCATAGGGGGAAAAATGAATGTTTCATTGATGGTCAACGACTCTATGACAATCCCTAAATCAGAATTACATTTTTTCCATATTAATCCAATTTATTTATCTCAAATGGATATCTTTTATATCTATCCATACTCCTAACCAATGTCTTTATTATACTATTTCATGACACATAACCAATAGGAATTCATCACAGGTTTTGTCATGACCTGTCCTCGGGGCCCGTGTCGTGACTACCCCTAGCCCGCCTTCCATAGGCCAGGGGCTGGCGACTAGCACCAAGGCGTAAATCCCCATAAAAGGGAAGTCATTGACTTTGTTAAGTAAACAAACACCACAGAGCAAGCATGAGGTAGACGTAAAAACTAAGTAAAAATTGAGAACAATAGTAAGTGTGGAAAATTAAGTGGGCCAGTATACAAACCCAAACTGAAAGTAAAGTACAACTCGAAAGGGAAAATAACAACTGAAAGTAAAGACGCAACATCGAGCAGTCCACTGGAAGTCACACCTGAAGGGTGAGTACAGATTGCCTCCACAGTTCCTTGGGTCCCACCGTCCACTCCGAGTACGTCACGCCCAGTGGTCCACCTCCACGTATCGTCCTGCTTTGCAATCCTCAACAACGATCAGCTTTGTTCATCGTCTGCAACCAACACAACATATTGCGTGAATAACCTGTGCAGGGGTGAGTATAAGCTACTCAGTAGGGACCCCGAGACCCCCGAAGGTCTCCAAGAATCCACAAAGGATAATCCACAATGGAAGGATACAATCATGAAGTAACATCCGACACTGCATAGGTATATTCCCATACATATATCTAAGTCATCAAATCCAGCACGCTCCAACATCCGAGCCCAAGTACAACCCAATCCACACAGGAAAACACCACCCAGTCCACATAGGAATGAAAAACGTAATCCACACAGGATAGCATAACACAATCCACAAAGGAATGCAAAACAAGATTCAGCTCACACAGGTATACTTCTTCGTATGATGATAGAGATGATCAGATATATCCACCGATTCATCTAAGCCATCGGACCCACAAAGGATCGATAGGTACTAACCCCTGCAATGACCCAAAAATGATCTGACCCACACAGGATCTGTAGGCGTTGGCCCACACAGGACCGCTGAGCACTGACCCACACAGGATCAGACCCACATAGGATATGTAGCACTGATCCACGTAGGATCGCTGAGTGCTGTAGTCGTCGCCGTCGAATCCACTGAGGATCTCTGCACAGTCGTCGTCGTCATCGTCGTCGCAGTCATTGTCGCAGCCACCTCTAGGGTTCCCGCGCACAGCAAGCCCGTTCTGGAGGGTCCTCTCCACGAGCTGATATTCTGATACATCAACTGACACATAGTCCAATGTTGATGTATCCAAAAGTTCTGTATCGTCAACAGGAACTCAACGCCACAGACGGCGCGTCAATCAGACGCCCGGTCTGAGAGTTATTGGCTTTTTTGTCCCAGGGGCCTGATTGGTTTTTAATTCAAATCCATCCTAACTGTACTCCACCTCTATCCAAACCGCGGGCGGAGTAAGCCAAAAGATTCGTCTCACTTAGAGGAATCCATCAAAGTCGACGGTACGTCAATCAGACGTCCGCAGCTCATGTTATGAGCGTTTCTGCTCCGAGGGCCCGGTTGGTTTCATTTTTGAACCAACCTGGAAGAACTCAATGTACTCCGAATCCTTGAGTGCAATATGTCGCAACGATCGCCACGATCGAAGGATCACATTGCCACTGACGGTGCGTCGATTGGAGGCCCGTAGCTCAGGTTATGGGAAAAAGACCGAAGGAGGTCTGAAAACGTGTGGTCTGGGCCCGGACCGACCCGGCCCAACCCCCCTGGGTCAGCCCGAAATGGGTCGACCTGACCCGGGTCCGGGTCCGACCCGGAAGGGCACGACCCGGCCCGGTAGGCGCAGCCCGGCAGGCGCGGGCGCGGCCTGATAACCAGGCGGCTCGGCCTTAACGGTTGAGCGGTGCACAAGGGGGGGCATCACCCCCTTGAATGATCTGCGGCCCCGCGTGGGGGGCCGCCTCTCGCCAACGGAGCGGACGGGTTGCCCCGTCCCGCCTATGCCGGTATCGCGCAGTCGCGAGACTGTCGGCCTGCCACCACGGCTTCAGCCGAGGCAGTTCTCCCCGGCGGCGCACCGGGTGCCGCCGCCTCCAGCCTCCTGCATCGATGTGCCGGCGTGTTGCTCCGTGGACCACCGGACGAGTTCCGGTGGTCGGAAATGCGTGTCTTCTTCATCAATGGCCCTCTTGGGGCCCGTCATTCACTGCGAGGACCTCACATTTCCCGTGCAGCCTGCTTTGTCATCGCCCACCAATCCGCCCACCAAGAACGAAGAGACGGTGGGTTCGGACTTGTTCATTGGTCCGCACCCACCGTGTTAGCATTTTTAAAAAGTATTCCGACAATTATTTAAACAAACTACGGATATAATCACATAGATTTAAAATGAAAAGAAACCCCTACTTCAACGATGTCATCGAATGTGAGTTCGTCGCAAAATTAACCGTTGCGGAAGAAGAGGATCATCGCGTCGCGGAAAGGGGCGTCGTTGTCGTCGCGGTACACGGAATTGCGTAGAAAAACTCCGAGGATTAAAATCACACAAATTTAAGATGAACCAAAAGAAACCATGTCGAGGATATAATTCAAAATGAATTAAAAGAACCGCAATCCCCTACCTCAATCAGTTGTTGATCAAAGATTGTCATGGGGAAGGAACGTCGCGGAAGAAGGATCTTCGCCATCGTGTTGTCGATCTCTGAGGGTTTGCCATTCATCACCGCCCTTCATCGAAGGCCGGCGTTCTTCCCATTGTTCGCATTCTTCACGTTCTTCACGTACTTCGCGAAGAAAGATGAAGAACTTCAAGGTTTAGAGTTTCTCCAAATCCTCTCAACAAGCCACCCCTCAACAAAAAGTGTTGGTCTTATTTTATTCCCATGCCAACGATTTGAAATTCAATGATAAGAAACGAACAATTAATTCGAAAAATTAATTGTAACAAATAACTGCCCAATTTAATGGGGGCATTTCTTAACCAGAAAAATGCACGGCTGACTTTCATTAAAGAGGGGGTTGTGGGTGCGTTACTTAGGAGGGAAGAAATGGTGGGGCTCGTGTGGGCCCCACCTCACAAATATCCTACCAAGTGGGTAGGATGTTTTGGTTTCCACCCTATCCGCTTAACTTAGATTAAGTGGCTTTAAGTGGCTTTAAGTGGTATTAAGTGAAATAAAATAATGTGTCGCACCACTTTTATTTTATTTCTTATCTTAACCCCAAAAATTAAAAACCACACCTAAGAAAATACAACTCCCAAAAAGGCGTTTCAATGAAAATATCGGTGCTGCAATTCCATCGGTGCCATCAGAATTTGATTCAGAGAACCGGTTCAAAAGTTAGAAAAACCCGCTCGTTCATTCACTGAACATACCCGAGCCAAGCTTTGGAAGATGATTTCGAGTACACCAGGCCTCGTAATCAGGTTCCATCAGAAACTGCGTTCTTGTAAAATTCAAAAGAAAAATAAGAAAAAAAATTACTTGAATTTTACAGGTCTTTACATTACTCCCACCTCAGGGCTTTATGTCCCTGTAAAGATACATCATAAAATAGGGAAACAAATGTGGGTACTGAGCACTCATCTCAGCCTCCCGCTCCCAAGTGCTCTTCTGGAGGTTTCCGTGCTGCCATCTGATGCGCACTAGAGGAATCGACCATCCACGTAGGACCCGCTCTTGTCGATCCTCAATCTCCACTGGGACCTCCGCAAAAGTCTCCCCATCATCAACGCCCAACTCCACATGGTCAATGATATGTGTTAGGTCATGCACGTATCTCCTCAGCTAAGATATGTGGAAGACGTCGTGCTCCCGGTGCAACTGAGGTGGTAAAGCTAGGTGATAAGCCACCCCGCCAATTCTGTAGAGGACTTGGAATGGTCCGATGAAGCGTGGATACAACTTGCCACCTCGGCCAAATCTTCATAATCCATGTCGAGGTGAGACATGCAAGAAGATGTGGTCGCCATCCTCACACTCTAGTGGCCTCTGCCTCCTGTCAGCATAGGACTTCTGTCGGATCTGAGCTGTCCTCATCCGCTCCTGGATGATCTGGACCTTCTCTGTCATGGCCTGGACCATCTCCGGTCCCACAAGTGCAAACTCCCCAGGGTCTGTCTAGTACAAAGGAGATCTGAAAGGTCGGTCGTACAACGCCTCGTATGGTGCCATCGCGATGGTGGAGTGGTAGCTGTTGTTGTACGCAAACACCACCAATGGTAGGTGGTCCTCCCAGCTACGACTAAAGTCGATGACACATGCGCAGAGCTTGTCCTCGAGATTCTGTATGGTCCTCTCCATCTGACAATCTGTCTGAGGGTGAAAGGTGGTGCTGAGACGTAGCTGCGTCCCGAGCACCTCCTGCAACCCCTTCCAAAGTCTGGAAGTAAAGAGAGCATCTCGATCGGAGTAGTTAGTTGATGGCACACTGTGAAGTCGTACAATCTCCTGAACGTATAGACGCCTGAAGCTCTCCACTGAGCCCTGCTCTCTGATGGGTAAGAAGTGTGCCGACTGGGTGAGTCGGTCGAAAATCACCCAAATGGAGTTGTGACTTCTGGATGTTCATGGAAGTCTAGTCGTGAAGTCCATAGATATGTCATCCCACTTCCACTACGGGACCTCCAAGGGTGGTACCAAGCCTGCTGGTACCTGATGCCATGCCTTCACCTGCTGGCAGGTGAGGCATCGTGAAACGACTGCTGCCACAACATTCTTCATGACCGGCAACCAGTGCTATCGTCTGAGATCCCAGTACATCTTCACCACTCCAGGATGTACCGCCAAAGGAGAAGTGTGAAACTTTCTCAGCACCTCCTTTCGTAAAGAAAATGGAACCAAGGTACATCCTCCGAAAAAGAAGTTGTGCTCTACTCCAAAGGAGAAACCATCAGGTGCCAGTCCCGAGGATATCTGCACACGCCGCGTCTAACAGTCGGCGTCCCCATGCTGTGCCTCTCTGACGAACTGTAGTAGTAGAGGGGTGACTGTGAGAGACTGAAGGAAGGCTGCTCCATCTCTGTCCACAAAGGATATTTGCAAAGTGGCCAGCTGCTCTCTCGCCTCCTCAGGTAGCTGAATGCCAGTCCTCCTGCTAAGAGAATCGGCTACTACATTACCCTTCCCATGAGTATAGACTATCTCAAATTCATAGTCCTGGAGGAACTCGAGCCATAACCACTGTCTTAGGTTCATGTCTTTCAGAGAGAAGATGTACCTGAGACTCTGATAGTCAGAAAAGATTGTAAAACGCTCCCCCATCAGATAGTGTCTCCATGTCTTCAGAGTGAAGACCACGGCTGCTAACTCTAGGTCATGGGTAGCGTATTTCTCCTCATGTAGCCTAAACTGGTGTCATCCATAGGCGATCACCAGCCGCTCTTGCATCAGGACGCACCCCAGTCCAGTCCCCGATGCATCACAGTAGACTACGTACCCTACTCCCTCCTCCGGAAGCCTCATGATAGGGGCGCTGGACAATCTCTATCTCAGCTCCTAGAAGTTCTGCTGACATCTGTCTAACCAAAAAAAGGGTTTCCCGTTCTTCATCAAAGTTGAGAGTATAGCCGCAACTCTGGAGATGTCTGGAACAAATCTCCGGTAGTATCCAGCCAGTCCCATGAAACTATGCACCTCCATCACGCTCTTGGGTGGCTCCCAAGCTAGCACTACCTCGATCTTTGAAGGATCCACTGCAACTCTCGCCTCAGAGATGATGTGTCCCAAGAAGTGGACCTCACATATCTATAACTGACACTTCAAGAGCATTCCGTAAAGCTGGTGCTCTCGGAGTGTGTCTAGTACAACCCGCAAGTGGTAGGCGTGCTCCTCCTCAGTGGTTGAGTATATAAAAATGTCATTGATGAAGACCACAACAAATCGATCGAGGTATTTCTGAAAGATCCTGTTCATGAGGCCCATGAACACTGCTAGAGCATTGGTTACTCTGAATGGCATAATCAAGAACTCATAGTGGCCATACCGATATCTGAAGGCCATCTTCTGCACGTCCTCGTCCCGAACTCTGAGCTAATGACAACCTGACATGAGGTCTATATTTGAGAACCACCGTGATCCCTTGAGCTGATCGAATAGGTCATCAATCCTCGGTAGCGGATACTTGTTCCTCACTATCACCTAGTTCAGGCGATGATAGTCGACACAAAGTTTCATGCTCCCGTCCTCCTTCTTGGCGAACAATATCGGGGAAGCATAGGGTGAAACACTAGGCCGGATGAATCCCTTGCCCTGCAAGTCCTCTAACTGTACTCGTAGCTCTCGAAGCTCAGCGGGGGCCATCCAATATGCTGGAGTGGATATCGGGGCTGTCCCGGGGTATAGGTGAACATAAAAGTCTACCTCTCCGCGAGGAGATAGTCATGGAAGGTCGTCGGGGAAGACGTCCGCATACTGATCCACCACTATTGGTAAACTAGGACTCCGCACGTCAACTGCTCCTAGGATGAGGCTTTCCATCTGATGAGTGATGGGATGTCCTCTCCTCTGCGAGAGTCCATCTTGTGCTGTGAAGGCTCCCTTCTCACCGGTGAAGTTGAACCTGCTCCCATCGGTGCATACAAATCGCACCTTGTGCCTAATACAGTCAATCTGTGCATGGAATGTAGATAACCAATCTATTCCCAAGATGACGTTGTAAGGCCTCGACGCCGCTACAAGAAGATCCCAGCTGAAGCTCTCACCTCCTAGAGTAAACTCACACTACTGGCACCTATGCGTAATCATCGAGTCTACTCCCGTAGGAGTCTATAGCCGTAAAGATTGATCCAACGACTCTGTTGGAATCTTAGAGCTCCGAACAAGGGCAGTGGATATGAAAGAGTGTCTCTCTCTTGTGTCTATAAGAACTGCAAAAAGGGTAGAATAGACACAGATAGTGCCTCGAATCATCTCGGGCGCGCTGTGGTCGTAGGACTCCACTGCCTGGAGCTGTGTCTGTCTCTACCCGCCACCTCCCTATGGTCGGGGTGGAACTCCTGGTGGTGGTGGTGGTAGAGCCTCAAAGAGTCACCCACCACCTGCTGCTCGGCCAGCTCCTCTTCCTAGTCTACCTGCTCTCTGCGGACCTCCACGGTCGACCCTCTTCCACTGCCTGGGTGGCCCTTCAACCGTCTGCTGCTCCTCGGCAAGGCGGGTCGGGCAGTCACGAACCATGTGGCCCTGCCCGCCGCATGCGTTGCACTACCTGCCTCTCGAAAGACTGGCTCCGCGCTGTGTGCCCCGCAATGCTGAGCGAGTGTCCTGAGGACGTCTGCCTGAGGGTCTGGTATGCCTGGACCCATAAGTCATCTGTCTACTACCTACTGCTGAAGATTCTGCTACCTGCCGCCCCGCGATAGGTCTCGCTGATGATGTAGGCTAAGTAAGAATGCTCTCGATCTAAAGGGCTCACCCCAGTACTCCTGCCTGGGTCGGAATGCTGAGGGAGATCAGCGATGCCCTGATCTCTTGCCTCAATCCCTGCTCAATGGTCCGGGCCCAGATGAATAGGTCCCGTACCATGTCTGTCGAGTAGAGAGATAGATCTGTAAATCTCGCCGAGTACTGGTCGACTGTCAAGCTGCCCTACCGCAGCTGAAGAAGATTCTGGATGCGCACCGCACGGAGGGAGGCTAGGACAAACTCTTAGTGGAAGAGGCTCCCAAAGTCTATCCAGAGAAGAGATGCCTCATCGTGCACCTGGAGCATCAAGCTCCACAATCGGCCCGCTGCTACATGTAGTAGGCTTGCTGCGAGGATCACCATGAGGTCTGTTGGTGTCCTCACTATCCTGAAAACCCGTACGAATGCCTCCAGCCAGTCCTCGGCTACCTGGGGGTCTGTCTCCCCGTGGAACCTGGGCGGTCACTGGTGCTGAAACTCGTACAATGCACTAAGGTGATGTGCATCTTCAGTGGCCGGGGCTGGTAGCATTGGTGGCTCTACTGTCAAAGGGCCCTGTACCGAGGCCTAATCACTCGGTGGGCTGTCGTCATGCACAACTTTCAGAACCCTAGCTGGCTGCCGTCGTGGGGCCATTCTGAAAAGAGACAGGTGGGCCACTGTCAGAATAGTATACCCGGTGAGCTGAAACAATGTATTCACAAGAAAACTTGAAACACACATGCAATCAATGTTTCCATGCATTAAGTTGGAAATCAGAAGTCAGGGTCCTGGTGTATGGATACGTCGGCCGCCGCACCAACACTGGACTCCCTGGACATATAAACATCCTCAATACTCATAACACTATTTCTTTACATAGAAAAGATTAGAGTCCTGAGTTCTGAGGTAGAACAGAACACCTCTGATACCAATTTGTCACGACCCGTCCTCGGGGCCCATGCCGTGACTACCCCAAGCCCGCCTTCCATAGGCCAAGGGCTGGCGACTAGCACCAAGGCATAAATCCTGGTAAAAGGGAAGGCATTGCCTTTATAAATTAATCAAACATTATGGAGAAAGCAAGCAGTAGAAGTAAAAACTAAGTAAAAACTGAGTACAACAGTAAGTGCGGAAAAGTAAGTGGGCCAGTATACAAACCCAAACTGAAAGTAAAGTACAACTCGAAAGGGAAAACAACAACTGAAAGTAATGTCGCAACGTCAAGATGTCCACTGGAAGTCCCACTTGAAGGGTGAGTAAAGATAACCTCCACAGCTCCTCGGGTCCAACCATCCGCTCTGAGTACGTCCTGCCCAGTGGTCCACCTCCAAGTACCGTCCTACTCCGTAAGCCTCAACCACGATCAGTGTTTTCCGTCGTCTGCAACCAACACAACGTAGTGCGGGCATAGCCCGTGCATGGGTGAGTATAATCTACTCAGTAGGGACCTCGAGACCCCCGAAGGTCTCCCAAAATCCAAAAAGGATAATCCACAATGGAATGATACAATCAGGAAGTAACATCCGACACTGCTTAGGTATATGCCCATACATATACCTAAGTCATCAAATACAACACACTCCAACATCCGAGCCCAAGTACAACCCAATCCACACCGGAAATTACAACCTAGTCCACACATGAAATCAAAACATAATCCACACAATGCCACAGACGGCGCGTCAATCGGATGCCCGGTCTGAGTGTTGTTGACTTGTTCGTCATAGGGCCCGGTTGGTTTTTAAGTCAAAACCAACTGACCATACTCCACCTGAATCAAAACCTTGGGCGAAGTAATCAAAAATATTCTCCTCACTTATAGGAATCCATCTAAGTCGATGAAACATCAATCGGACGTCCGGAGCTCATGTTATGAGCATTTCCGCTCTGAGGGCCCGTTTGGTTTCGTGTTCAAACCAACCTGGCTGAACCCAAAGTACTCCGAAACCTTCAGTGCGATATGTCTAAACAACCATATCAATCCAAAGATTTCATCGCCACTGAAATTGTGTCGATCGGAGGCCTGTAGCTCATGTTATGGGCAAAAGACCAAAGGAGGTCTGAAAACGGGGGGTCTAGGCCCGGACCGACCCGAGTCTGGGACCGACCCGGCTGGGCGCGACCCGACCCATTTGGCGCAACCCGGTTAGCAGGCGGCTCTTCCGTAATGGTTGAGTGGTGCGCAAGGGGGGCATTTCCCCCTTGAATGATCCGCGACCTCGCGTGGGGGGCCACCTCCCGCCAACAGACGTAGCCGGGTTGCCACGTCCCGCCTTCGCCGGTGTCGCGCGGGCTGTTCTCCCCGGCTGCGCGCCTGGCGCCGCCGCCTCCCACCGCCGGCGCTGCCGTGCCAGTGTGGCACACCGGTGGGTTGCTTCGCGGACCACTGGATGAGTTCCGGTGGTCAAAAATGTGTGATGTCTTCGCCAATGGCCCTCTCGGGGAACGTCCTTCACTGCAGGGACCTCACATCGCCTGTGCGGCCTGCTTTGTCGTCGCCCGCCAATCCGCTCACCAAGAACGAAGAGACGGTGGGTTTGGACTTGTTCATTGGTTCCCACCCAACGTGTTAGCAGTTATAAAAAGTCTTCCGACAAATATTTAAACAAACCGCAGATATAATCACATAGATTTAAAATGAACAAAAACCCCTACTTCAACATTGTCGTCAAACGTGAGTTCGTCGCGGAATTAACCGTCGCAGAAGAAGAGGTTCGTCACGTCGCGGAATGGGGCGTCGCTGTCGTTGCGGTACATGGCGTTGCTTAGAAAAACTCCGAGGATTAAAATCACACAGATTTAAGATGCATCAAAAGAAACCATGTCGAGGATATAATTCACAAAGAATTAAAAGAACCACAACCTCCTACCTCAATCAGTTGTTGATCGAAGATTGTCGTGGGGAAGGAACGTCACAGAAGTAGGATCGTCGGTGTTGCGCCGTCGATCTCTGAGGGTTCAACGTTCTTCGTCACCCTTTTTCAAAGGCCAATGTTCTTCGCGTTCTTCACGTTCATCGCGTTATTTGCGAAGAAAGATGAATAACATCAAGCTTTAGAGTTTCTCCAAATCCTCTCAACAAGCCACCCCTCAACAAAAAGTGTTGGTCTTATTTTATTCCCATGCCAACGATTTGAAATTCAAAGATAAGAAACGAACAATTAATTTGAATAACTAATTGTATCAATTTAGCTGCCCAATTTAATGGGGCATTTCTTCACCAGAAAAATGCACGGTTGACTTTCATTAAAGACTGGGTTGCGGGTGTGTTACTTAGGAGGGAAGAAATGGTGGGGCTCATGCGGGCCCCACCTCACAAATATCCTACCTAGTGGGTAGGATATTTTGGGTTCTACCTTATCTGCTTAACATATCTTAAGTGTCTTTAAGTGGCATTAAGTGAAATAAAATAAAGTGTCACACCAATTTTATTTTATTTCTTAACTTAACCCCAAAAATTAAACACCAGACCTAAGAAAACGCAACTCCTGAAAAGGCGTTTCTAAGAAAATACCAGCGCTGCGATTCCATCGGTACCCTCAGAATTCGATTCCGAGCAACGGTTCAAATGTTAGAAAAACCCACTCGTTCGTTCACTGAACGTACCCGAGCCAAACTTTGGAAAATAATTCTGGGCACACCGGGCCTCGGAGTCAGGTTCCGTCAGAAACTGCGTTCTTCTAAAATTCCAAAGAAAAATAAGAAATAAAAATTTTCATGAATTTTATGGGTCATTATAGGTTTTAAATGGAAATGAATGAGACCATTAAAATCTACCACTAATAAGCGATGGGGTGATGACTAGCACTGATGTTATAAATCACCAAGATTGGATGTATTAGCATCGAAATTTTAACAATATATAAATTTAATCAACTAGAAAACACCATGATATAAAATAAAGACAACATTCAATGAGATATGAAAATTCATACTAACAAATAGACCCATAATAAAATTCCTAAATAGAATCCTAATAATGTAACATCAATAAAAAAGAAATTTCTATGCCAATAATGTGTTTCTTGATCTTCAAATCCATTCAAGAAATATATTAAATATATTAATTTTTATAGGAGTTTGAATACTAGTATACAAATTTGTTCACTGCCTAAAACTCTCATGAAATCATGGCAGAACAAGATAGATCCCTCAATTTGTAAATAAGAGAATCACCAGATTGGTAAACAATGTTTACTACCACACAACCTCCCAAGGCTCACTCACAAATCTTTGTATCCATGCATAGTTTAATAATATCAATTATTATGTCATGATGGTACTCCAAACGGGTTCATACTATATTTTCACTCTCACACCGTAACTAAAAACATCAAGGAACACTCCTCTATTATATATTTGAGAAATCATTCATATATTGTCAAACCTGGTGTGGGTCAGTCCACTACCCCACCAACTGAAATCCACAGAGGGTCTAAAACTCTCATTAGGACTAATATAACTATAATATAATCATTACCATAAACATATTTCATATATCCACACCCACACTACATTTTATATCTTATTACATATCCATCCAATTCATGTATTATGAACATAATGGTCAAAAACATTGTTCTATCATCCTAACATGAATTAATCCCATCATGTATCTTCACTATATATAATATATAGGTCCAATATGGTCTATTATTTTCTACACTAGGTGTTGTAGAATGTGTGGGTAAGAGAGATAATTCAACCATCCATTCCATGTCTAAAATAGAAGTTTGGAGGAGAAACTCAAAACCTAAAAATTTTGGATGTAGGTTAGGATTCCAAACATTTTTCTGGTATATATTAAATCATTATTAAATAACATTATAATGTAACTAAAAACAATTTTACCTAATGTAGAAATCGGAACTGTTATAGATTATACTCACCATTTTATTCAATTAAATGTGTTATTATTTAATATAGTTATTGAAAACACATGAACTTATTTGTTTTATTATATCCAATTGGATTTTAATGACCATTACATATCTTTACCACTTATAATATGACTATTTAATAGTGATCACATGACTAATATAAGTTTGGGGTTTTAATAAATCCATTTGACACCAAAGTGATGGCCTCAATGAGAAGTATCATACCCTATGAAACCCATTTATCATATATTTGGATAGTGATATCAATTTTGGAAATTTAACTAGACCAATCCCAAGCATTGATTAAAAAAATTAAGCATGAGAAAAACAGTTTACAAGAGATGTTCAATCTCATCGATATCAGAACCCAAACCATGTTCATCGATCGACCCCATGAAAGCCTCATCGTTGCACACCATACTATTTGGTCAAATGTTGGTGCAAATAAGGGATATATGTCAGGGCCCTAACATCAAAAATATGTACATTATTTTTTTAATAAAATAATGAATATATTTTCATCCAATTATTATGACATTGAAAATATTTATTAAATCACAAATATTAAATTTGGTTAATATTAAAATTCAATTTAAAAATATATTTTGATAAATTAAAAGATTTTAGAAATACAAAATATTGTAATATATTATTATTATTATTAAATAACATTATTTTAATATAAATTTTTCATATAATTTTTATGAAGTCAGTGTTAATTTTATCAAGAGTTCAAATAAATGTTGTAAAAAACCCATAATTTTCAAAATATTTCTGGTTTTATTTTCAAAGTAAAAATTCATGTATTTATAATATTATATAGATCAAATTATGTTTATTTTTGGAATCATTTTTTCAAAATTTTCTTATGGGGATTTTTTATAGTATTCAGAGATAGTTTAATTTTTGGGTAAAAATGAAATACCGTATAAAAATAATTTATTTTGTATGACATCATATTGTCACATATGTGAATTAATATGTAATATAAATGGTATTCATATCCAAATATATTATTTCCATTTAAAATAATGTGGATTTAAGATTATTTTGTTTATTATTTAAATTTATTAGGAATCCTCCAATAAGTATAATATATTTTATGATTTTAAAATCATTTCTTTCAGAGAGTGACCCACCTCCACCTAACTAAGGAAGATGTTTTTATACGTTCATAGCTTGGACATTTATAATAATGTAAAATAATTCCATTTAGTAAAACAATGGGAAAAACCATGGGATGGTTTGTGGTTTTTGATATTTTTTTATGTATATTCAAAAATATAAATAATACAGAAATCCCCTCCATCCCTATTTAAACCCTCCCAATATCCCATTTCCCTAAACTAAAACTCTTTAGAACATGATCAAAATCATACATATACTACCAATAGTTATTCTATGGTGCCTTAATTTTTTCAATAAGTCACTCCCAATATGTTAGAGTAACAAACTAAACTAAGGGAACCTCATCTTCCACTCTCTTATTTTATCACGAACTCCTTTTATGTTATGTCTAATAACTTATATTTTCATATGATGGGTTATGATATCCATTATTTCCATTACTTTTAATTTTATTTATAAGTGATGTTATCTTCCATTCACTCTAATTAATGCTCCTAGGTTTGTTTTTGTACACATGTTACCATGTCGACATTTCAAAATAACTCTTTTCACTATTCAAGATTCTTCATTACCTTATGCCTTCTATTTTCAAAATTTGAAGGTTGGACTATGATTTTACCTATCCATGTTACTTATAACTATATTTCAAAATAAATGAAGACACATTTTAGTCTTATGAAACTTTTTTATTATAATTTTTTAATGTCGTTATGCAGGTGAAATCTGCCCCAGATTTTCCATGCCAAAATAATTATGTAGTGAATACCATACCTTGTTTTTTATCAATGGTTTTCAAATTTATGCACACATACATATTGATTGGGGAATTACATATATGTATTCCACATTATTTGTTCAAGGAATAAATTATGATGTCAAATTAATTATTATTGTATTATTTATGTGGAATAAATAATCATGGGAATGAAATGATTATGAAGTGTGTGCTCTAATTGATCTAAAATTCATTAGGTAAATTTTAATATCATGATACTTCGTTGGAAATGGTGTTGGTAGCTAGAAATGACTCTTGAATTTCCATGTAAAATGATCATTGAATCATTCCCCACCATGTCAAATGAGCCTTGAATCATGCACCTCCATGTGCAATGAGCCTTGACAGATTCTTATTTCAAGTTGTATATTGTTTCCACCCATCCAATGTTAAATTTTTCATGATATATCATGAATTACTATTCAGGTTCCTTTTATTATCCATTTTTATGCCTATTGTTTAACATGTATTATCTTCATCATTTTATGCCTTTTATATTTTTCTTACTGGGATTTATATCTGACCCCATTCTTATGTTCATCACTAGGATATCCCACGAGTTCAATGTTTATTGGAATATTATGAAAATATAAAAGAAGTTTACAATAATGTCATTGTATCCCATGTTTAAGATGTAATGTGTTGTTACTAATTCCAAAAAATATTATACGTTAGGATCATTAGTGTTGTATTAAATGTAATGTAATGTAATAAAACATGTATTAATGTGTAATAAAGAGAAGGGTTGTTTTTAGTTGGTTTTGGGACATATTTTAGTTATTTTTGGAATTAGAGTTTGAAAAATCTAGAGAAATCCATCGGTATAAGTATCTGTATATGAAATCATCCCTAATGTTTTGTCAGTATAGATTAATTGTTTTATCATGAAAATATATCCTTGTCTGGATAATTTAAGTTTGCGTAGTTATGGAATATTTTTACCTAGGTATACCAACTATGACATGATTTTGGGTGCCTAACATGGGGTAATCTAGTACAAGACAATGAGACTTACTACGTATCTGGGTTGACACACAAAGGGGACATGCTTTGGAAATTTCATATGATCAATATGATACATTATTAAGAAAACTATAATATCCAAAATAATATATGTTAGGAAACAGAACATTGATAACATAGATTGACGCTTTGAAACCATAGGTTAATGAGATATATGTAATTTATAATTTATCCCCTTAGTTTCATTAAATTCCCTATTTATGTGTTTAATAGCATAAAAATACTAATCCCTATGTCTATATCATGTAATGTAGATCCAAAATCAATAAACATAATGATAGTATTATCATATATAGTTCAACATATTTCTTCATATCTTAACAAATTCGAAATACTATCCAAACACCACCACAATGAATTGGAGTTGAGATGTAGATGAAAATGAATAATGGGGAAATTATAAAATCCCTATTATATAACTCATCCTCTATCACAATTTATGGGCTCAAATTACCAGAATACCTTTTTATACACCCTTTGGTAGAATATTATGGAATTCTTGGCAGGTATTAACTTTCCCTATAAAGATCCCATATTAATTTCCACCATAATTAAACCAGTCTTTGTTAAGAGAATCAACCCATGATTCTCTATAAGTGCAGGGAAAATGATGATTATTCTATAGCACCATCATCCCAAGCATGGTTATTACTTTCCAATGAGTATGCATATATAGCTGAACTTATTGATTCTAAGGAAAAGATCATCCGTGAAGATAAAAATATAGTGGGGTAATTTTCTAATGTGTTTCCCTAGGAATTTCATGGTCTTCCTCCAAGAAGAGTGTTTAAATATTACATCGAGCTTATACCTAGGGAATTTCTTATATCCAAGACTCTGTATAGGATGTATTTGGTTTAACATTTGGAGGAAAAATAGAAACTACAAGAAAATGTATATAAAGTGTTTGTACGCCCATGTACTTCACCATGTGGTGATATTGTCCTCTATGAAAAGAATAAGGTTGGGTAAATATGTAATTGCATTAATTATTAGGATCTTAAATATTTCACAATAAAGAAAAAGTACCCTTTCCACTAGATTAAATACTTGTTCAATCAGCTGCATGGAGAAAAATACTTATCCAATGTGGATATGTGGTCCAGATCTAACCAATATTGGGTGAAGAAGGAGGATATCCACAAGACTCCATTTTGTACATCTTTGGAGATGTAAAATTTCATAGTAATTCAATTTGGACTCACTAATTCTTTAGGTATGTTCATGGAATTAATGAATAGAATCTTTATAGATTACCTCAAAAAATTTTTGGTAATATTTATAGAAGATATTCTAATATACAACACCTCTGAGGCGGGCATGAGGATCATTTGATACATTTTTTAAATACCTTGAGAGAGGAGAATCTCAATAAAAAGTACCACATGTTTTTTTCTAGTTAAATAAAGTCTTATTATTATGGATTATCATCATAGAAAACGGGATACATTTTTATCCTTCAATGACTAGAGGAATTTATGGATAGAGGATGCAGAAATATGTGAATTATAACGGTATTTTAAATGGGTTAGTGGGATATTATCAGAAATTTCTATGAAATTTATCACAATTTTCGAACCCGCTTACTAGGATAAAAAGGAAGGTGGTTAAATTTTATTAGAATTATAATTGTGAATAATTCCTCATAGAGTAAAAATTGTGGCTTATCACTTCTCATGAGGTCACACTACAAAAAAATGGTGAACATTTTGTAATATTTACTACTTCCTTAAAGAAGGGATTAGGCTGTCTCTTTATGAAAATTGAAAAAGTTATAGCCTACACAACTAGGAAGATGAACATTCATGAGAAAAACTATCCCATACATGATCTAGAGTTCCTAGTTTAGATATTTGTAATTAAAATCTAGATGAATAATTTCCATAGGG
Organism: Viscum album; assembly: GCA_963277665.1. Lineage (NCBI taxonomy): Eukaryota > Viridiplantae > Streptophyta > Magnoliopsida > Santalales > Viscaceae > Viscum > Viscum album. Next base: position 2,017,826,097 of record OY728157.1, read on the forward strand.
AGATGTGTAAGATAAATACTGATAAAAAATTCTCAAATATATATTCACACAGAAATATATTAATACTCACCGTGAAAGACAGTTAATCCAATCTAGGATTAAGACATATCAATACAATAACATCTTGGAAAACAAAATAAGGTATCATTGGATATATATATATATATATAAGGGACCCTATAATTCTATCATTGCTGAGAATTGAGAAGGATATGATCATCATGGATTGGATGAGGATGGAAAATGGAATCATTTAGAAATTAACGTCATCAATACCATCACAAATTAATGCTCAACCATACCATTTGGAATTGTAAAAGGATAATAAAAAAGAATATGTGTGAATTTAGAAGAGAGTAAATTCTATAAGGAATTTTAAATCCTTGTATTTCAATGTTAATAAATAATGAATTGTATGATTTGGGTCATGACTATGTGTTCCATAATCACAGAGTTAAAGAAAGAACTATTGGATGATTAACATAGTTCAACTATTTCTATTTTCCTAGGAAACAAAAATTTGTATGGAGATTTACAATATAACTATTAGTGGGACATCATGATTTTGAATATCTCTAAATATATATCAATGTGACTAATATGTTATAAAGTTAAAGATAAAAGAACGAAGTAGAAAGGGTTGATACATCCATTACTCACACCAATATGGAAATGGCAAAACACCACCATGGACATTGTTACTGGACCTCCAAAGAAATCCAATAGAAATAATGGAATCTAGGTTATTATAGATCAAATTATAAATACTACACACTTTATTGTTATTTGAAAGGCATCATCACTGGATCAAATAGCACATATATACATTAGTGAAGTGGTAAGGCTGTATGGATCGCCACTATAAATCATATATAATCAAAATATATTAATTTAATACATGTTCTGGATAATTTTCTAGAATTATCTAAAAACTAATCTTAAATTTAGTATGGAATATCATCCTCCAACTTATGGACAATATAAGTGGACTATTCAGACGCTAGAAGACATTTTTCAAGAATTTTCTAGGGTCTTCAATGGTGGGGGGACCAACATATTATTTTTGTCTAGTTATCTTACAACAAAAGTTGAAACTCGAGTGTCCAAGGAAGATATGAAAACATAAAGATCTTTGGACAATGATGGGGTACAAAACATCTAGGTTCTGAAATTGTTGGAGATATGGTGGGGAAGCTTAATACCATTCAATAGAAATTAAAATATTATTAGGTTCAATAAATAATCTATGATAACAATATTAGATGATACATATAGTTAGATCTTAGAGAAATTCTATTCCTCCACATATATCCACATTATAAAATTATGAGATTTTGGTAGAATGGTATACTTAGTCCAAGGTTCATTGTCCCTTTTGAAGTACTTGTTCCCATCAGAGTAGTGGCCTTTAAAATAACACTATAATTGTTCCTATCTCAAGTACACAGTGTGTTAATTATTCCCCTCTTATGATGTTACACATTGGTCCCCTCAAAAACACTAAATCCAAATGTGGTACTATTTGAGAATGATATTTTCTATTAAAATTATCCAATGAATATCTTATATCATAGAGAAACAATTATATGAATTAAGACATTACCTCTAATCAAATTATTGTTGAAAAACCACAAGATTAAAGAAACAACATAGGAACTACAGGAGTTGATGAATTTGAGTTACCCTCATCTATTTTAGTGTGGGAAAAGAAAATTTCAATGTTGAAATTTCATAACGTGGGAAGTTTGTAAGGACCCCAACTAATATAAATAAAATTCCTCTTTTCAATCAATTAAATGTATTATTATGTAATATGGTTATAGAAAACAAATTAAATTATTTTATTTTAATATATATAATTGTATTTTAATGACTATTATATATCTTTACCCTTGATAATATAACCGTCAAAAAATGACTACATGATAAGTATACTTATAGGGTCTTAAAAAACCATTTTACACAAAAAAATATATGATGTCCTCAACCAGTAGGATCATACCCTATGAAGCCCATTTATTAGAGATTCTGAGGGAGATAACATTTTTGGTCTTTTATATGGACCAAACCCATGTTGAGATCTAATAACCTAAGAAAAAGTTAAACCGTTTCTATGAGAAGTTAAAGCACATCAATATCAAGACCCAAACCAACTTCACTGATCAAACCCATGAAAGCTCCAATATAGGTACCTTACCCTTAAAGAGTACGATGGTCTATTGAATATACATGTATCAAGAGTATAGAAACAGAAAAATGTACAATATTTTTTATAAAATAATTAATATATTTTCATCCTATTACTGTTACAATGTAAATGATTTTTAAAGAACACATATTATTTTTGATAAAAATATTGAAATTCTATTTAGAAATGATTTTTTGTGAAATAATGGATTTTTTTAAATAAATAATATTTTAATAAATTATAATTATTAAATAACATTTTTTAAATATAATAAATCATATAATTTTTATGAATTCTAAAGTAATTTTCTATGAGGTTTCAAATAATTTTATTATAAAAAACCTATCACTTTTCAATTAATGTTGTTTTTTATTTTAAAAGTGAAAATTAAAATATTTAGAAAATTATTTAGGTAATATGAAAAATTATTTTTAGTATTAGGATGTTGGAATTATCAAATGGTGAATATTTCATAATTTTCTGAGATAGTTGAATTTTTGGGTAAAAAATAAACACCATTTAAATATACATTATGTATTATGAAACGATAAGGACCTAAATGTGATATAATATGTAATGTAAATGTGATAAATGACCCAATATATTTTTTCCACTCAAAAAATTTTGATTTGTGTTTATTTTATTTTTTTTAAATCAACTATTAATCCTTCAAGACTTATAGTTTATTTTAATATTTAAAATTTATTTCTTTAAGAGTGGGACTCACATCCACATCACCATGGGTAATATTTTAATTATTTAGTCCCTTGTAAATATAAAACACTATTTATCACTACCATGTTACAGAAACAATAGGAAAACCCATGGTATGGATTGTGTTTTTTATTTGTTACTATGTAGAGTACAAAATATATTAATAAATAGATTCCCTTCATTTCCAATATAATCCCACCCATGCCCCAATTTGTCTTCAATACAAATATTTGGATCAAGAAAAAAATCTTACCTATATTCCATATATTCCTCCCATGGTTCCACCATACTTTCTAGAACCCCTCCATTGTGGTTGGAGTAACATACTATTGTAATGGAACATCATATACCACTCTCCTCTTTTATCAAGAACTCATTTTTTGTTTTGTCTTTAATATTATATTTTCATAAAATGTGATATGTTATTCCATATTTTACATTCGTTATTTATGATTTATATTTGATGATATATTCCTTTTACTCTCATTTATCATCCCATGATCTCTTATGTACACCTGTTTCAATATCAAAATTTCATAAGAATCCTTTTCTATATTCATGTTTCTTCATTATCTTACGTGTTCTATTAAAAAATTATAAGTTTGGAACACGATTCTCCCAGTAAATATTATTTCACATTTGATATCAAAAATATGATAGACCCATTCACCAAAATTAAATATTTTTATGAATTTAAATGTAACACCTTTATGCAAACAAAATTTCAGCATGATTTTGCATGCTATAATAAAATTGTAGTGAATGCTATACCCATTTTACTATAAATGATGATAACCTTTATAAACATATACATAATAATTGGGGAATTAACTTTATATATTTTAAATTTCCTGATTGTGGAAGAAATTTGTGTTTTGAATGAATCCATTATTTTTGATATATGTGTCACACATAAGAATGATAATGAAATGATTATGTAGGGTGCACCCAAATAGATCTTCAAGGCATTGGGTAATGTTTAGTATCATGATACGTCATGTGAAATGGTATTGGAATATATCCTTGACTCAGGAACCTCTTTCTGAACTGAGCCTTAACTCATGACCCTCCATATCTAATGATCCTCCACCCATGTTTAATTCTTATTGTATGTTGTTTTCACACTTCCCATGTTACGATTATCATTCAGTTTCATATTTTATTAATTATGTTAATTAAATTATCTATTCATATACATATTTTCTAAAAGGTATTTTCCTATCCAAGTAATGCATTTTTTATTTACCATACTGGGATTTAAAGATCATCTCTTTCTTTTTTTGGCCCCCAAGATATCCCATGCATTTTTTTTCATTGCAATACTATGATCAGATTAATGAAGTTTTCAATAATTTTGTCATATCCCATGTTTATGATATTATTTAATTAGTAGTTATCAAATACACATGACTAATTGATCACTCAGGTTCTATTAAGTGTATCTCTATGTAATAAATCATGTATTGATGTGTAATAATTAGTAGGGTTGTTATAACTACTCTCAAATAAGTATGAATATTTATGTGAAAATGTAAATGTAATATATTATTATTAATGGGTGATTGGGTAAATTCCTCAGAGGATACATTATATTTGTAACTTATTTTATATGATATATTACATGTATTCCATAGATGAAATCCATAAAGGTTTGAATTTACTTTGGATAAATATTAGATTATTAGTGTGAAGATGTTTAAAATCTATCTAGACAATGATGATATTCATAAAATATTGTTTAATATACAAGGATTTTATTGAGAGGAATCTTAAAAATCAAAATGAAAAATTAGATATACGTTTTTTTGAAGATATGAATAAATATTCTATTCAGATACATATTATTTTTATTTATATGTATCTATTTCATAGAATAATATACTAAGGTAAAAACCTATGAAGAACATAGGGAATTTAGAAAACATATATAAAGAGGTATCTGTTTAAAATTCCCAAAAAAACCTATGTAAATCCCATAGAGATAATTATGCATAAGGATTTTTTATGGAGGATTTGTTTTTAGGGTAAAAAAAATAATTATATTTACCATATATTTATTTGATAAAGAATATGAATGTTGGAAATTTCTAATCAATTCATTAATTCAATAAATATTATGATTATTAATTGCAATCATTTATTTAGGATTAGTTTGAATAATTTTTATAAAAACACTTCTTAAAGAGGATTAATTTTAATGGCATGACACCATTTACCCAGAGTCGGTGAATTATTACATAACATTAGTATGATCAGAATATATCATGTCTCAAAAGAGTGATTTGTTTAGTATCTTTGAAAATACTACATAAATATATAGGTTTTACATTACATTGTGAAATGAAAAACAACAACATTGTGCTCATAGTGAACACACTCACATCCCTTAACATAAATATATATGTCAGTGATTATATACTTATTAAAATCCCAGAAAAAATTAAACATAGTAAGGGGTGGGATCATATTCTATTTAAGGATATAAATATAGCAGAAACATTTATAAAAAAGCATAAACATTTAAGGCAATGTATAAGACTAACAAAAGCCTTTTAAACTAAAACATCAAAATTATATGTCAAATAACAATAAAATAATTCCATTTACACATTCACAGGGATATTCCACTAGTCGAATAATCACATGTAATATCAATGGTTAATTTTATAATGATGTAATGCATAATGTCGTACATCCTAACCACATAGTCATGGATTATGCTAAGACTAAAAATAAAATTTTAAAGGCCTTCTTCTATGACACTAATTTGTTTCATGTAACCTATCGATGCATCAAGAAGCTATAGTGGGATCCATCCATCATTTACTAAGTCAAATTATTCTTCATTTGAAAAGGTTGAATCATAATCTAATCATTCGTATTAAAACTAGCATACAAAATGTCAATATTTTAACCACTAAACAAAGATGCTATAATAAAATTACATCCATTGTCAAACATAACTCATTCATTAGAATATTGAAGATTTCATCAACCTCAATCATGAATAATGAATGATATCGACATAGATGAAAATAATCATTAAAAATTTTTGAGAGAAATAACCCCTTTTTTTGAAAGATATTAAATGTCTCACTATTTATCAAAAATCTATTGAAAGTAGATTTTTGAATTAATGTGTCCCATACCACATTGAATATTTTAAATGGAAATTTAATTCTAAAACATTCATGACCATATAAATAAATCCTCAAAAACATTTTCAAAACATGGACATTAATGATAATTATTTAGAAGAATAAATCATTAAAACATTTAAAATGATATTTTAGTCAGAGTTCCTAACTAAAAGATAAACGTTGGAACACAAATAATTGAGGTAATATAAAGTTTATAATATCATGAGATTAAATGGGTTCATAAAATACTATGAAAATGTACAATATATACACCATATAAAATGGAATTGGTGCGTGACAACAAACAAGGCTTAAAAGAATGTAAATTGAGATGAAATTCTCTAAAAAGACCGTATCTTTAGGATCCAGATACATAAATGACATAATAATGTTTGATATATATATATACACTAAATATAATTGGATATTTAGTGTAAAACAAATAAAGGGCATTCACACATATTCTTGGGACAACAACACCAATGTCTTGGATGTTTAACTCAATGAAAGGAAATTGAGTTAAGATTACTCTAATCAAGTTCATATCAATGACTTGAGTATTTATCAATGGAGTGATTATGTTAATAAAAAATATATAAACACAAATATGAGTGTAAATTACTATATAAATACATAAATAGTGATTTCTCACATAATCATGGAGTAAAATAATCAATGAAGTTTGTGTAAAACCTAATGACTAGAAATTGATATTTGAAATTCACTTAGTGACATGGTAACATACAATACATACACCTTAGGAAATAAGAATAATAAAATAATGATTTAAATACCCATAAATTAAATTATATTACACAATTAATACATTCATGGGGCACTACACACACCACACAAAAAGAAATAGTTTCATTATAGAATGAATCTCACAATAATAAGAAGTGGGTTGAAAACACCATACCACATTGTAATCAACTGAGTCGTATGAATAAAAGTTCATAAACAACAAATGAACCAAAAAATACCATGAATATGAAGATAATAATGATAAAAATTACCAAATAGATGTAAATAATACACCACATACAATAAATAAGTGGTGAACAATAGAAATCTCAAGGACTTAAAAGGGAGATAAGAAATCCCTTACAACATTTTAATGACCATAAAATTAATCCTAGAATACCATGAATATAAAGATAATAAAGTGTATATATATAAACTAGATGTACACAATACACCACATGCAATAACTAAGTGGCAAATAATGGAAATCACATTGAATTAAAAGTGAGATAAGAAACCCCTAACCTCATGTCTGTCATGACTCGTATGTTCCAAGTTATTCCAGAATAATAAAATTAAGTATATTTCTACTCCTTTAAGAAATTTTTTGATGATTAATATTCCTTTTATATAACATATTAACTTGTTATAAAAATTAGTTAATTTTTTGAGTTCATATTTGATATTTTGTCAATGTTCAGAACTTTAGAAAAAGGAACTTGTTGTAATTGCAAACTGTCCATGTGGTAAATTTTACATAATCTCACAATAGATATTAATGATTTAGATATCATATATATAATATATATTTACTGTATATGTATTTATAATATTCCATATCATTTGTAGGTAAGAAATGAAACACACCATTTATGGAGACGGTACACCGTACACACACTGGAATGCTACTTTTATTTTATATTTAAAAGAATGAAAACATAATAATCAAATAGGTAAATTATAATTAAATTATAATATCACTATTATATAATTTAATTAACTCCATCATTTATATGTTCTACGTATGGCATGAACGAGTCAGAACACTTTGTGGGGGTGGTAGTCTGCACTTCCTAAAATTAAATTATCGAATTTACCCATTATAGAAACCATAAAGGAATGATATTAATGAAAAATAAAGAAGTATAAAGACAATATAAATAAAATATATATCAAATGTAAATATATTTCCATCTTAATGTCCACCATAATAGGTGATAGGATAAGATTGATGAATCATAGTTTCGTGTGGCAGTAGTTCTCCACCAACAAAATGAATACGTTCTTTACCCATTAGATGTAGGTGTGTGTAAATGTTGTTAAAATATATCTCATATAAACAAGCTAATATATTTAAGACAATATTTTTGTTATAAAAGAATGAAATAAAATATAATAGGGGTTTGGATTAGTAAAATAAAAAAAGAACATAAGTGAAGACATAAACATTAAATCGGGTAACTCTCTTGGGTTTTAACCCAAAAGATTTTTTGAAGTGCCTTCTGCCTCTGGTAGAAATTCTTGGAGAAAGAGAGGAATATTGAGAGCTAATTTGTATAGAGTTTGTATGATCTAGGGGTATTTAATGGTGTGAGTAATGGGTTATAGTTGAGGGATTTTTATAAGGGGGAGGAGGAGATCTTTAGGAAAGTTTGAAAATATTATTTTATTATATAATTATATTCAGTTTTTAAAGGGTCAAAGAACATTAAATTCAACTATATGATGCCTCTTGTTTTATATAAAATTATACAATAATAATTGGATAGGTTTTGGAAATTTTTTTAATCATTGATATTTTATTTATTTAAATCATTCATTAATGAGGAAAACAATGAATTATAATTATGTAATTTATAATTTTATTTATTTTATGTCTAAAAAAATGATGTATGAAATTATTTTAGATTTCAAATTAATATTTATAGTCGATGATATAACCTATATAAACCCATGTATGAATTGATTTACTAAAAGATATATGTTTATGTCATTTTTGTCATAATTTTAAATTAATTAATATAAAGTGTCATTATCAATATTAAGTGCCACCATGGGGTCCTAAATTTGACCAAAGTATGACCATGGTCATAAATGTATCAAAAAATATGATTATGACACATTTTAGTATAATTAATTAGAATAATTATATAATTTTTAACTTGAATTGCCCTGTTTCCCTCTAATCACGGTAAACAGAAGTCAAAAGATAATATTCACCAAAAATTATATCCATATTATTCAACAACATTTTACATACTAATAAAAACCATGTATTTTGGATTTTTTTAATTCAATTCACAAAAGCGGTAACATTTCATTTAAATGAAAACGTCGATTTTTATCTAGTACGTAATCTTTTAACAATTTATCAAAAATTAATGTTTTAAAACAAAATCCAAAAAATAAGCCGAAGCTATATTTGAAATTCCAAATTAAAAAATCATGCCTATTTTAAAAAATTCAATACATAGAGGTTTAAAAAATTAATTTAATATTAATTCCCGTTGTTGAAATAAATATTGTGTCTTTTAGGAAATAATAACTATCAAAATATTGACACTTGTTTATGTACAATTACAATGTGAAATTACTTAAAATTAACAACATTAGAATATATGGTTAAAATATAATCTAACTACACTTTAAAACTAATTATGAATATAATATTACTATATAAATTAATAATATTAAAAACCAGTTTTGAAATAAAATACAGTATTTTTCAATATTAAAAAAATAATTTTTTTCAAAAAAATACCCAAACTTTACCCAAAGAAAATTTTGATTTCCCTGTTCGAAAGAATAATTTTACTTCGTAAAATTGAACATATAAAATGGTCAAATATTATATTTAAAAAGGGTTTTCATTTAAAAGGTGGAAAATTGATTTTTTTAAAGAATAATTCTTTTATCTGAAAAATTGATATTGTCTTTATATTATGTATAAGAAACAAAAAATTAGAATGTAAAAATTATACGGGATATATATAAAATTTAAAATGTGGTTATTACTATACATAAACGATTTCAAAATAGCTAGTTTGATAGGTTGTGGTGCGCTTGGACTCGGTTTTGTGTACATCCGACGAAATTGTATTATTCAACGAGAACTGTACCATAGAAAATTGGTGTGTAACATTCTTCCATAATTAAATAAATATTGTCCTTGCAATTCTAATTTATCATTGAAAAAAGAATAAAAAATAAAATACCTTTTTGGATAGCCCACATCGAAAATAAGGTTAATAAAATTTAGTCATAAAAAGAGGAAAATAGAAATAAAAAATTCACCAAAACTTTGGATTTCAAATAGGAGGACATTGGTAGCAATTATAATTGGATGGAAAATATAAATTTTTATAGGGAGTGATTTGATTCATAAATCATAAATAACTGATTGGAAAATTGAGGGCCTCAAAGACATAAATTGATGATTAGTAACTCAAGGTATTAAGATAATATAATTTTGTGTTTAAGATCCTTTCCCTTTGGTTTAAGAATTAATTTCTTCATAGAATAAGAAAAAAAATACTTGATAAGTAGAGTTCTATCCTATAACTAATTTCTAACACAAATTCATCTTTCAATCTAAACGATGAGTATTCATGTTGACTTGGTCACACCAGAAGTGCTAGAATCAACATATAAATAATCACATCATCCACAAACTTTGAACTATATATTTCCCTTGTCATTAGATATTAACCTAATAAAAAAATGGTTATTACAGGAATAGATAATCCCCAAAAGGATAATCTTATAGATAATAAAATACTAATATTAATTTCTAAAATTATACCAATAATACTCAATTTTCAATAAATACCATTCAACACACAATTTTCCTTACAATATTTCAATATAATCCCAACTATGATTGAAACCCAAATCATAGAAGAATTTAATTATGTAGTCTTTTATATTAAATTGTATCTCCAAATAACATCGCCTACACTTAATGATTCATACATAAAAGTAATTAACCTACTCAAATAATCTCCATGATCGGTTAATCATTTCCATAAATAAGCCAAGTTTCTATAAAACGCCAATAGAAACATAGATAAAAATACACCATTACAAATCAAATTTAATCTCATAGTATACTATTTTACTTGGTCATTTTGTGTTTCCAAAAGAGGATAGTCTTCCAAAATAACATTTATCACTTAATTTAAAATTGTTTTCCTACTCTAAGGATATACAGTTGATAAAACATAAGATCCCAAATCACCTTATGATTAATTAATAAAATCATTTAGCTAAAAAATAATTTTTCAAACTAACCAGGGACTTCACATAGTACAGTGGAAGGTGATAAATCCTAGTCACACATTGGTTGTGGGATTGATTCCCATAGATTTGTCTGACATGGCAGGTTGTCACACAGTCTGCGGGTTGTCCTTCTTCAAATCCTATATTTTATAAAATTCTCAAAATGTGATAAATTTCTCAAAATAACCATAAAAAATTTTAACCACAAATTTTATCTCATACATCTGATTTTCATCCTAAAAATTAATTTCATTTATTTTCCTCAAATTAACGGATAATATAAACCTAAATTGTTATTTATAACTATATCTACAAAAGAAAATATAATTCATCATATAATAGTATTTTCACATATCAAACTGCAAGTTTACACAATCAATATAAAATTCTTCAAAATTTATCATATCAGTAAAGATCACTATTTATTTTATACATTTCTCTATCCATTTATTTACACATAGGTTCTTCCGTGACCAAGAGGATATCCTATAGGATAGGGCATTGATTCGGGTAATGCCCAGGTCCCCTACATTAACTACAAATGACTATAAGTGGATTATTGAGATCATTTTTATTTACTTTCAAAGTACTCATCATTTTTCCTTGACAATTCATTAACTTATGTATTATTTTCACACAAATAAAGCATTTCTTTTTTCCATAAAGAAACTTTTTTGGGTGTCTCCTTCCACATTTCCTACATGATAGAAAATGAGCATTCTTTTCTCCATGGTATCCACTACTGGAGCTCTTAAAATTCACTAACTATCTATTTTTTGTTGATTCAGGGAGTTGGTTAATGTATTTGTTGCTGATCATATTTTTGGAAAACTAATTTTTTGTGAATACAATATCTTTTACACCTATCAATATTCCATTTCATTACTAATTCCAACCACTATTCCCACCTTGTATATCATGTTCAATGTTACTATGACTTCCATAGAATCCATCCATTGACAAAAACCAGAATTCATTGTGTGAGTATCAACAGTTCTAATATCATTTAGAGAATATCATGACACCTTATTTTATATCTAAAACATCTTATGATTAACCAAGGTTATTTGTTCCTATCTTATATTAAAATCCATCAAATCGGTTTGTGAAGAAAACATGAATTATCCTATGAATATCCCCTGGGAGTGTCAATACCAAAAGTTCTTCAAGGGAAATTTTTGTGTACTAATGTACCCCAGGTCAAGGCCAAAACTCCTTGTTGGAGTTTTCACTCCTAGGTATATTTATTTCAGAGTCACCTCTACCTGTTTGTATCAATAAAGGTATGTATATTCTTGGAAACCCCACATAATAATTACAGTAAAATTTTTTTTGGATATTCTTCTTTACTAATCCTCAAAGTCTATCTTAGGTTAATATTCTCTAATACGAGTTTATCTAAATCTAGTTTCCAAGGATTGTACTAATCTTCTTCTGATACCATCTATAACACCCTGACCCTAGTTTCCCAGAGTCAGTGCATTATTATATATCATTGGAATGACTAGAAGAGTTAATGTCTCAAAATACCGATTAGTTTAGTAGCCTTAGAAATACTAGATACATACATAATTTTTTCATTACATTATGAAATTAAAAACAACAACATTGTGCCCCCTTTGAACATGCTAATATCTCAAACCCCATCCCTATAGGTTATTAAAAATATACTTCTTCACATCATGGGAAAAATAAAACATATAATGGGGTGATCTTGGATTCTATGTAAGAATAAAAATACAATAGAAACATTCATAAATATGAGCAAACATTTAAGGTAATGTATACGACTAAAACAAAATCCTTTTAAAAATATAATTCAGAATAATATGGAAAATATAAATCAAATAACTCCATTTTCATATTCACATGGTTATTCTACTAGTTTAATAATGACATGTAATATAAATAACTAAATTTATAATGATGGAATGAATAATTTTATACATCATAACCACATAGCCAGGCATCATTCCAAGTCCAAAAATAACATTTTGTCAAGGCCCTATGGCTATACACAAGTTTGTCTCATGAGATCTAAAAATTCTTCAAGGGGTTATAGCAGGATCCACCAAACACATAATATGTCCAATTCATTCCTCATTTGAATATTTTTAATCATAATATAAACATATGTATTAGACCTATCATATGAAATGTCAATATTTTAACCACAAGTCATGTATGATATAAAAATAGAATGTCCAAATTCAAAAATAACTCATTCAATAAAATATGGAAGATTGTATCAACCTCAATAAATAATAATGAATAATATTGACATTTATGAAAATAATCAGTAAACTATTTCAGAGAAATATCCCATTTTTATGAAATCATTTAAAAGTCTCTCTATTTATCACGAAGCTGTTAAAAATAGATTTTTTAGTCAAACTGTCACATAACAATTTGATGTTTTTTTAATGAAATTTTAATTTTAAAACATTCATGTCCATTTAAATAAATTGTTACAACTATTTTTAAAAAATGGACATTAATGAGAAATATTTAGTAGCCTAAATCATTAAAAAAATCAAAATAATAGTTTAGTAATAGTTACTAACTAAAAGAGAGTTTTTTGAATACCAATAATTGAGGTAATATAAACCCAATGATATCATAAGAATACAAGGATTCATGATATACTATGTAAAAGTAAAGTATATACACCATATAAATGTTAATTTGGGCATAAAAACAAAGAAGTCTCATAGAATGTAAATTGAGATGAAATACCTTATCAAGACTGTATCCTTTGGTTAATGATAGATAAATGGAATAATTATGTGTGAAAAATATAAATACACTAAATATGATTCGATATTCAGTGTAATGAAATCATATTACATTCACAAATATTTTGGAAACAACAACACCAATTACTTGGATGTTTAACTCAACGTATGAAAATTGCGTTAAGATTTCTCTTATCAAGTTCATATCAATGACTTGAGTATTTATCAATGGAGTGATTATGTGTATAAAAATTATATCCACACAAAGGGGTTTTTAAATTACTACATTAATAAATGAATAGTGATTTCACACATAATCATGGAATAATATAATATATGTAGTTTTCATAAAACCTAATGAATAGAAATTAATATTTGAAATTCCCATATGGATTTGGTAACTTACGAAACACAAATCCCCTGAAAGAAGGATCATAAAATGAAAATGTTAATACCCTTAAATTAAGTTATATTACACAAATAATACAATCATGGGGCATTATATATACCACACAAAAGTTAATAGTGGCAGTATAGCATGAATCTCACAGGAATAAGAAGTGTGATGAAAACCCCTTACCACATTGTAATCAATCGAGTCATATGACCAAAATTTAATAACCTCCAAATTAATAATATAATACAATGAATATAAATATAATAAAGAAATTATATATCAAATGGTAGAACACAATACACCACATTAAATAAATAAGTGGCGAACAATGGAAATCTCAAAAAATTAAAAGTGAGATAAGAAACCCCTTACAACGTTGTAATCAATCGATTTGTATGACAAAAATATAATAACAAAAAAATTAATAACATAAAACACTGAATAAAATATTAATTAAGATAATATATATATCAAATGAAAGTACAAAATACACCACATTCAAAAAATAAGTGGTGAATAATGGAAATCTCATAAAATTAAAAGTGAGATATGAAACCCCCTACCTGGTTTCCGACTAGATTCGTATGTTTCATGTTATTCCAGAATAATAAACATAAAATAATTTCAACATCCTTAAGTTAAAATTTCAGGTTTATTGTTCCTTTTATATCACTTAATACCTTGCTATTACGATTAGTTAATTGTTTGAGTTCATATCAGACATTTTGTCATTGTTCGGAACGTTAGTCAAAAAATTAAACATATTATAATTACAAATTGTCCATGTTTTCAGAATTAAATTTTCTCCAAAATGATATTAATGATTTAGATGTCATATATTTCATATATATTTAGTGTATATGTCTTTATAATATTCCATTTAATTTCATATAATGAAATGAAATGCACCGTTCATGGTGATGGAAAGCCGTACGTAGGCATGAACAATACATTCATTTATATTTTATATTTAAAGGAATGAAAACATAATTATACATAAGTATACTATAATTATACTATAATATCTATTTTATTTTATTTATTTAACTCCATCCTTTATACATTATATGTATGGAATGAATGAGTCATAACAGTTTGAGGGGGAGATAGTCCTTACTTCCTCACATGAAATTATCGTGTTTACCCTTTATTGAAAATATAAAGGTATGATACAAATGAAAAATAAAGAAGTATAGAGACAATTTACATAATATATATATAACATGTAAATACAGTTCCATCTTAATGTCCTCCATAAGAGGTGGTAGGGGAAGATTGAACAATCGTAGTTTCATGAGGTAGTAGTTCTTTGTCCATAGAAACAATATGTTCTTTACCAATTAAACAGAGGTGGGTGTAATTTTAGTTCTACTAAATCTCATATAAACAACCTAGAATTATTAGGATACTGGTCTTGTTATAGAAGAATGGAATAATGGAGTATACGGGGTTGGACAATTAAAATAAAAGAAATGAACTTAAGAGAAGATGTTACCTTTAAATAGGGTAACTCCCTTTTGATTGAACCAAAAGGATTTATCTAAGTGCCTTATTCCTAAAGTAAGGATTTTAGGTGGAAAATGTAGATGCTATATCTTATTTGGGTAGAAGATGGATGAGAAAAGTGGCTTGAGAGGTGTGAGTAAAGGGTTACAGGTGAGGGCTTTTTATAAGCGGGAGAATGTGCTCTTTAAGAATGTCTGAAAATATTTTTTTTATTATATAATTATTTTCATATTATAAAAGACTAAAACATATTAAATTCAAAGATAAGATGAAAAATGTTAGAAATAATTTCATCAAAATATAATTGGACACGTTTTGGATGTTTTTTTTAATTTTTACCATTTTATTTATTTAAATCATGCATTAATGAAGTAAACAATGCATCATTATTATGTCATAAATAATTTTATTTATTTGATGTATAAAAATAAAAAAAAATACCATGATGTAGTAAATATTTTTATCTTTAAAATGAGTATTTATAGTAGTATATATAACTTATATAACCCCATGTAATAATTTATTTACTAAAAGATATATGTTTATGTCATTTTTGTCGTTACTTTAGATTAATTAATATAGTGTAATTATCACTATTATGTGGTTCCATTGGGTCCCAAAATTGACCCAAATATTTACATGGTTGGAAATTTATCATCCAATAGGATTATATAACATGTTATGGTAATTTAATATTATTATAATGTTATTTTTACCTTGAATTACCCTATTTTTCATTAACCATGGAAAATAAAAGTAAAAAGATAAAATTCACCAAAAAATATTTTCCTCTTATTGAACTAAATTTTATTTAATAATTACAACCATATTTCTTGGATATTCAAAATTTATTTCACAAAATAGGTAAAATTTCATTTAATGGAAAAAACTAGTTTTTTGGACTACTTCTTTGTGTTTTCACTATTCATAAGAAATTGAAGTTTTCCAGAAAATTATAAAAATTTATCCTAATCTATTTTGGATATTTTGAAATAATTTTTTTTTCCTATATTAAGAAATTAAAATCATAGAGGTTTCATTAATAAATTTAAAATTAATTTCCATTGTCAAAACCGAAAGCATGTTTTTATGATTTAATAACTATCAAAATATTATCACTTGTTTCTGTGGAATTTTAAATTAACATAAAATAAAATGACATAAATTGGATTAAATGGTAAAAATATAATAAAATCACACATAAAAACTAATAAAAAAGATAATATAACCATATAAATAATTTGGATTAAAAGGCAGTTTTGAATTCTAATATAGAATATTTCAATATTCATAAAAAATGAATTTTATCATAAAAACTAAAAAATTTTACCCAATGTAAATATTGATGTACTGGTTCTAAAGAATAATTTTATATTTTTAAATAGAACATATAAAATTCTCCAATATCGGATTTAGAAATGGTTCTCAATTAAAAGGTGGATAAAACTTCAATTTTTTAAAATAATTGTTTTATCTGAAAAAATTAAATTTGTCCATATATTATGCCTAAGAAAAACAAAATATTAATGATAAAATTATATGGGAATTATATAAAATTCAAAATGTGGTAATTACTATTTAGAGCTACTTTCTAAATAACTAGTTTGGTAGGTCATGGTGTGCTAGAACATTGTATTGCGTAAATCACATGAAATTGTATTATTCATGGGGAAAAGTAATGTGGAACCATGGGGTGTTACAAGAACACAACATCTAATCTACTTAAAAATTAGAATGAGACAAATGTTTTTATAAAAAATGAGATGAATTAACTCTAAAATCAGAAGAACAACCCTTGATTCTTGTTTGAAGAAGCGTTTGGGAGAGAGAATCATTCCATAAAAGATGATGACACACCCTGAGGTTTTATAGTATAATCTATTGCACCTGTGTCGGTTGCTATTGATTTTTTAGGTTTCTTCTTGGAAAAATAACTTTTATACCCCAAAATATATAAATATATATATATATTTAAAAAGATATTAATTAGATCAAATGAGAGAAATTTCATAGGATTTGGTTTAATAGTTTTAAAAGTGATTAGACCTCCTAGAAATAATAATCAATGAAGAGATTCCACAATTCAAACAAAAAAATATTATTTAGGATTATATATTGTCAAAAAATTTAGTAAAGGAAAAAATATAATTTTGATGAATATAATAATGCACCTTCTTATATGTTTTATATATATCAATAAAGGATGAGACCAAGAACATCCTCAGAGGGGTGCCTTTGCATCAAAGAAAAATTATTAGAATCAATGCCATAGGATATCCCAATAATATCTAATATTATTAATAAGTAAGCGAAGAATACAAAGACATGACAGTGGTTTTATTTAATTTTTGAAGATAATATAGACACATGGACTGCATAAAGGACTTTTTTGACTCAATATTTTAGTATAATAAATATAAAGTCAGTTGGTAATTCATCAGAAGAATAATTTTAG
The DNA here is from genome assembly GCA_963277665.1 of Viscum album. Lineage (NCBI taxonomy): Eukaryota > Viridiplantae > Streptophyta > Magnoliopsida > Santalales > Viscaceae > Viscum > Viscum album. The sequence continues at coordinate 2,017,844,254 of OY728157.1, forward strand.
TAATTGTTCATATATTTTAAAACAAACTAGTTGGGATAATACTTATGATTTTTCTGAGATAAATGGGTTGTAGCTATTATAAAGAACCTATTGGGATATGTAATATAATTCTTGACAGATATCCCTCTATTGTGATCACTAGTTTTTATGGGTTTTCAGAGATTTATTGTGTTATAAATAGGCATGTGTGCAATTAGAAATCTATGTAATAACATGTTAATCATTCACTAAAATGATTTGTCAAAAATTTGGGAAATATAATTCTATAAATATTTTTTTATATAATATTATTTATTTTTATTCATATATGAAATTATTTTACAATACATAATGATTGTATTTATATTTTTTCACATAGTAAGGGTTTATTTGAACATAGAAATGAAAAAAAAGATTCATTGTTTCAAACCCCTCTCACTGATATATCCAAAAAATAGATCAATTTAAGAGTCTCAGCCACAACAAATTCATATAATAAATATTTATGTAAATTTGTGAAAAACAATAGATAATAATGATTCACAAGGATTATATTATTTCCAAAATCCAATGGATACCAGGTCAGCTATATTTAATTTCATAATTGTTAAAAGATTATAATCACTATTTAAATTCTTATAATTTTCTCTATAATCACATTATATGTATTGATGTGCTCCTTAAAACCCATAGAATTACAATTAACATATTCTGAACATAAGGAAACAAAATAATTTCTATATATTTCATTCTAGAAAATTAAATTGGTGTCTGAAATAGAAATCACATTTCCTTACAATAACCCACTTAAAGAATGAATTTGAAGAAAATAACACAAATATAAACAATTAGGAAAACAATGGTAAATTCATCTTGAATATTTACATTTGTGTCTCCATCCCACATTTTAATCACCCTAGTCCCACTATGAGACAATATTTCATTAGAAATTAACAAAATGAACTATTTATGAATATGTTCAATGGTTTCTAGCATCTAATTATCTTATATATATTAATAACTTTATCATACGACATCTTCAAACATAAATTATATTTTATATCAATATACTTTGTCCATGAGTGAATGACCATGTTTTTTATTAATGTAATTACATTCTGATTGTTGGAGTAGAGAAATCCTTTTAATTTAAATATTCCTTGTTCCATAAAAATACAATATCCAGATAAACTCATTCCATTTTTATTTGACAACGAAATATACATCTACCATTCTAGATAGTGCTACCAATTTTGGAAAATTCAATGTCCAACTTATTGTTTTCCAATAAATAATGAAAAATAAATCATATGGATATATAATTTATGTGAATTCCTCTACATAAAAATTATAATTGTTACTCTATAAAAAATCATTCCTTGATCCTTTAAGATACTAGAAAATACCCTTCACATCATTCCACTTTTCATTTATGGAATTCTCTATAAAATAATTGATAAAACCCACTAAAAATGTAATATTTTTCTACTTATAGAACAAGGTGTATAAAAAACATCCAAATGTTGACAATGATAGAATTTTTACCATGTACCTATCCTCATATTCCAATTCTGATGCTTCCACATTGTATAATTTTAATTTTCCTTCAAATGTGTCTTAAACCTGTATATATATGCTTATTTTGAATCCAATGATGGCCATTAAAATATAATCCTTTTAATATAAAACCATTTTTTAATTATTTATATCTCTCTTAATCTTAATTACAATTATTTTAATGTCCCCACTAAGATCATTAATTTAAAATACTATAGAAAAATAACCCCTCACATCTAAAAAAATTAATATATGGATCCTCAGGGATCTATTTATCCACAAATTATAGATTGAAAATAACTATAACATTAGTGAACACCTTCTAGTAGAAAATGTGATTTGTGTTACTATAGATAATCCCTATATGCACCACAAAAGAATACACTTTGTACATCCATTTCAAAATAACATGGGTCAATATATAATGACTTATATTCATCATATACTTCGACTCCACATTTGTTATCATAGTGAAACCATCTCACTGATTTATATAAATTCTCTTCATTAAGTCATTATGAAGGAATTAAATATCAACATCCATATATTCTGTATGTAATATTTCTGGTACAACTAAAATTGGTACTATATTAATAATAGTGTGGGAAAGAACCAATGGAAAAATATCAGACATGTATACTCTCTATTTTTTGTAAAGTAATTTTATAACCATACTAAACATATAATGTTCCTACAACATTCTACTTATTTCAAAAAATAACCATTTATTATGCAATTAGTTCTTTTGATATAGTAGTTTGATTAGCTCCCAGATTCCCTTTTCATCCAATGAGTCTATATTAAATTATATATATATCAATAAAATTCTAGAATCACTTTGAATTGATTCTTCTTTTGTGATATCATGATATAATTTATTTATTGAACAAGATAATGATAGAATGTTATAAAACACTAATATAGTAACAAAAGTATTTTAAATATCCATAATTTAACATATGTCTCTTATTATTTCATGATCTAACCCTTTTTAAACAATCATTACTATAACATTAAATTTATATTCTACAAACCATAAACGATAAGGAAAAAAGTTAATTTTCATGACTAAATCCTTTTAACTATTCATTCCCATTAACATCCCAGAACATTTTCTATTTCATAATTTTTAATCAAATAAATACAGTATTTTCTCTGTTGATTCATTTTTATCTACATTGTTTCCCTGATAATGTTATTATTCCTCAAATACCTTCACATTGAATATAACATTCTTGGATTTTAATCATATATCAAGAGATATTATTCCAATGTCAAAATCAAATTATTTCATCTATATATCCCATAAATAAAACCAATATATATTAAACATTGTGTTTCATTTAATCCATGAAATTTACTTGAAAAGGTATAAAATCTAAACAAAATAGTGGTTGGTAAAATATAATGGTTCTCTAGTATAATGCTATTTCATAATATCCGACACCATTTCTATGGAAATAAACTTATTAGAAAGATGCACTATGAAATTTTCTACCTCCACAAAAATATCTTTGGGAATTCCATAATATAGCCTTATCATATATGTGTTTTATGTTATTGTTTAACTCCTCTAATATATAACACCATTTTTTGTGGTGTTTTTTCATATTTTTTTTTTCAAACATGATTCTTTTTCACCAACAAAAATTCATGGAATTATTGTTATGTCAGTCACCGAAATTATCTAGACTTAATAATTTCATTTTATTTTAAATCACTTTTTCCACCACGTCTATCAATTGAAAAAATCTCTATAGACATATGTTTTTTCCTAAATAGGTATACCCATATGTTCCCTCCTAAATCATTGATGAATGTGATATTGTACATAGACCCATTATAAGAACAAACAGAGGTATCATTAAAAACCATGCATTCATGTTATAAATTTTGATTCATGGGTGTAAATATATTCAGATAGAATAAAAAATTTCTCTAAATTTAGTGAATTAAAATTATTCATCATCTAAACTCCATGTGATAATTATTCTATATACATTGTTATATTAAAATTCACAAATACTCTATACTATGGTTACCAAGATGATAGTGATACATCTTTAAACATTTAAAAGTTTCCATTCAAACAATTGTTTCTTGATATTATATTCAATTGAAATACAAATTTCTGTTATTTATACCTTTTAAATTAATAGTAGTATAGTATGTAATTTTTCATACTCTATTTGTGAGGCTAGTTATAAATCCTTCCTCATCTTGTTAATAAATAATATATATATATATATATATGATATCTATTTAACTATTTCAAATCCTAAGAATATTTTGTTTGACATATGAATGATATAATTTTCATCCCTATAATCTTAATAGATTCATTATTTCAAGTGTAAACATTTTCACAATTTCAAGATATATAATTTTTAATTCAGCCATCATGTCGATATTATGGAATGAAGCTACATAATATGTGATCTATGGTTCAAATAATTTCTAAAAATTAACAAAAAAGTAGTAATACCTTAACTAATATAATATATAGAACATGAATATTTAGAATCTTTCCTTATGTAATTCACCTAGTGATCCCTTTAATCAATTTTCACATTCTCTTTATTTTTATGGTGCCAATATGTATTAATGGGAATGTAAAATTACCTAAAATTGCATCCCTTGATCTATCATTATATTTATATTGATATTTATATTTAACATATCCTCATACATACCACACATTTTGTTTGGTTCTAGAAGGTTTTGATAATTCTCTATATTCGACATATTTACCCAAAATGAAATATTTCACTCCCTCACACAATAGATCGGTTTTTTGGCTAGTGTTTTATAGAATAATTAGAAACTAATCCCAAGATTCTTGTAGTGATTCAAATAAAAATAGTTCATAAAAAGAAATTATAAAAATTAAATTAACTAATACAAATTTACTCTTAATCATATTGAATTCATTCATGCAAACATATGATTGTGTTTTTTCCATAATCTCATAATGAATAATCATCACATCTAGAACATTTTGAAAATATCTATTGGATTATAATAAATATCTAATTTTTCATTAAATTTCACCACCTTTTCTTTATATCCCTGAGGCTAAAAAAATAATTCCCTACTAATTTCATCCAAATAAATCCATGTGATGCTTTATCCAACTTTTTCGACTACAATTTTTCATTGTCTTTAGTCTGGAACCTTTTAATATAACATCAAGGTTCTTGTAGATCACATAATATTTTATCTATTTTTTCTCTAAAAAAATTTCTATCTCATAAAACGTTTCTACACATTTTATTCCTTCATTTGGAGAGATACAATCTCTAAAGAATTTCACACATTGAACGGAAAAATTTAATGAGAATAGTGCTACCTGAACAAATATTTACTGTTAATTCAATACATATTGAACCGAAATATATTATATCACATTTTAAGAATATTAAACCACAATATTAATATATGTTAACCTAGAAAAACATTAAACATGGGTGAAAAACATCTTAAAGCTCACCAAACTAGAGGTACCAATAAATTCTGATGTATTGGAACTTTTCTAATAAAATCCTACATCATCTCACTACATCAAGAAAAAAAACATTAAAATCCAAATCATATAAAATTTATAAGAAATATGTTAATGTGAAATATTATAAATTAAGATCCAAAAATTATTTACACGGTTTTGATGTATTACAAACAGCAATATGATTATAATATTACTATATTTCATTTCATAGGAGTTATAATAATATAATAATTGTGGGAAAATAATAAAATGTAAAAACTAATTTCATTATACATGTAAATTTTTTCCCACCCCATATTATATCATTAAAATATATTTAAATTGTTACACTACAGTATAATGATTAAGTGTAACAACTATTCATATTGGGACCTCCAATTTCCAATGATGTCCTCTACCATGATCATAACGTATTTGAATGTTTAAAGTTACTATTAAATTCTATTATAAAAAAATTATGTAATTCGTCATCTGTTGAACCATGAAGAATTTTCATATATAACAACCACCATAAATCCCATATGTTTTTTGATAACTTTTTCTTAGCCATCTTTTAGATGATTGACCATTGATACACCTGTTTCATGCACAATAATTTCAAGACTTTCAACAAATACTAGACTTCTTTTTCAACTACTCTAATCTTCTGGATGAAACTAAAATTTTGGATATTCTCATTTCAATCATATAAATAAAAAATGAAGTAGAATTTAATTTTCTTCACAAAAGATCACATTATTACTACGAGAACTCATAAATATATATTTAAATGTAACGATAACCCACAAGAAACACAACCAATGAATGTTATTTCACAACGTGGATCAGGTAATGATATTTTAAAATTGATTTAACCATAATCCCGGTAATAGAAAATATTTATTGGTAGTTCCATTTATTTTTTTCTTCTAACTTTAGCACTTTTCTGGTAGCACAAGTCCACAATAATTCAATAAAAGAACATTCACCATTCATTCACTTCAGTAGAAGTTTACTGTGAGAGAACACACGCACATCATGAACAACGATAAAATCTATCAAAATCCTATATTTTAGTAATGACCCATAATTATATAGATATCCAATTATACATAATACAAACTATTAAATAGTAATCTTAATCTTAATACATGTATCCCACTAGATATCAATCTCTACCCCTTCATCTCTACCATTTTCAATATCCTACCCACATTTTCTCTATCCCTTTAATAATTTTTTATATTTCTTCTAATTTTCTATCTTCTATTTTATTTTTTCACATTAATGTTGGTGTGTATATTCCAATAACTACAAAAATCAAGGTTAATCACTGTAAATTTATATTTTCAAAAATTTTAAGACCATTTTGGGGGATTCAAGGGACTTGGTTTTCAAATAATTTTTTCACCAAAATTTAATATTAATTTATCCCCAATACATGAAGGTTTTAAATTAATAACTTTAGAATTGAATATTATTTTTATCAACTAAAGAAATACAAAATCAAAATTTAATTATATTTATTTTAGGATTATCATTTCATTAATTTCTCCATTGAATTAGAAACTCTTTTTTTTTACTAGAGTATCAAAATGTCCAAAAAGCCTACTCATTATCATTTAATTAATTTCTTGAGCACAACAATTATATTATTTTTTTGGTTATTTTTTTATTAAGTATCGTTTATGAATTAAATTAATTTAATATTAATTTTAATAAATTTTATAAAAAAATTCATGAATAAAATAAAAAAATTAAAATATAAAAAATTGAATAAACCAAATTTTAATTTTTTTAAAAAATGAAAAATAGAATGGTTTCATATTTTTTTCTTGATTTTTACAATTTGTTTTTACCTTTAAAGTAATTAATACTTTAACCCCTTACAAATCTATCTCTTATGTCTACCTTTACTTATTTTAGCCCCCGTAAATTATGTGTTTCCATTCCCGAGAGTCTCCAATTTCCCTTGTTATGGACTACGTTATCCAACATTATATTTCAACACTAATATCACTCTAATAAAAAACTTTACCAACTAACCCCTAGAAAAAAATATTATTGAAAAGGCTTATTGATTTATGTGATCATTATGTTAAGATTTAATATTGATAACTAATAAAAATTAATATAATATTACTCTTTGTTAGTGAATGAGTGAAAATCATTTATATAATTGTATCACTGGGAGATGTATTAGTATTGTGTGACAACATTTTAATGTTATAATTTTGAACCTGAAAAGGGAATTATCCTAACACCAGATTACTGTAAAAATATATTTTTTAATTTGTTACTGATTAATGAGTTACTCTAGTCCCCAACATGTATAGAAAATAAAATTTTAACATTAATTGGTTAGTAAAAATTATTTTATTTCTTAATATCTAATTTTTAAATGAAAATATACAAGACAAAGCATAAAGGATTTGATTCTATAATTTTATTGAAAATATTGAAACTAAATAGTGTTTAAGAATATTTCATAAATTTATCAAATTTCAAATGTACTGTAGTAATGTAAATATATAATATATGAAACTCGTTTAAAATTAATGACTCGAATTTTTTAAGTTTATTTAGTCATTTATATATAAATAATTATTCTGAATCATTATCTATTTTATCAAATTAATGTCTTATTTATGTAACATAAAAATGGACTAGTATGTTATTTATAAAAACTAATCAAGTATTATTCATTTAATGTTTATGCATGGTGTTGAAATACACAATTTATTAAAAAACTATATATGTCCCGCATCATTCTAGAGAAAATTTTTAAATATTGAATTGATGAGTGGAAAATTTACGTGACCTAAAAATATATGAAATATATAGTAAAAACTCCCCATGTATTTGGACTAAAAATATTTTTTTGGAAGTATATTCAACAAACTAATTATGTATAAATAATTAATTAGATATAGTAGATATATAGATAAATAAAATATTCACCTATATCATATAGATATTTTTCTATTTTAATCAATAAATTAATTATAATGAAGGACATCAAAAAAGTTAGAATACTATTGGGAAAGAGAACATTTTTTACTAAAAAATGCATATCCATTTATACACAGCTACAATTCCACAAAAATATTTATGGTGAAAATTAAAAATACATATAAAAAATATTCTAGAATAGTAATTTTCAAGATATTGATATATAAAGGGTCAAATGAATGAGATAAATTAATGGAATTAGTTATTTGGAAACCGTCCCATCATCTTGGATATAAATGAATATCCCTTTTCACTTGGTTAGTGGTGGAAACTTTATCACCCTATTATTATAAAAAAGAATGAGAAATAATTTCTCAACATCATAGAGGACCTTCTAAACTCTATATTCTACTATAGATATCCCTTATCCTATTTTATTTTATTAGTATTATATTCCTATTTAAATATATACTATTGGTATTTTAATAATAATGGGACACTTTTAATGGAAAAGTTGGAACCCACACAAGGTGGTTTCCATTGGTGTGGTCTAGCCAAAGATGAGAAAAACATAATGGTTTACAGACTCGTACATTATAAAAAAAGGTCATAACCATCCATAGTGCAACAATATAGGTGGTATAAATCACTAGCATGGAGGAAGATAATGTGTAGATATCCATCTCTTGATAGGACCACACATTAAATTATTCTATACAGTAAAAATAATGATACATGGAATTGAATAAGAATTAATCAATCCCATAATAGACCATAATTTATTATCATAATAGACATAACCTATATTACCAATTTTTTTCTTCACTACCTTCCAACATTGTCACCATGGAGACTATTCACAAACTAGAAAACCAATTTTATAAATATTGACTAAAAAATACCCAAAAAACATAATGAAAGTATTGATAAGAAAATCCCTCGTATAATCCACCTCTATTAAGACAATAATCATTAATTAAGACAACACTAGGGTGACACTCAATCACAGTATCTGGTCTATGACATCAATCCAACATCATTAAACACTACACAGTGGGTCTGCTAATGAAACGACACTAAAGATCATTTACTGTATCATGTAAATGAATAAAATTACTCTACCTTTGAATAAACCATAAGACACTCTATAATATATAAAATAATGTGAATATGTCACAAAAAAGAATCATTTCTTGAATAAATGAAGGTTGAATGATTCAAATGATAACAAACAAATCATAATTCCATATAAGGGAAATATAATGAGAGAAATTATATATAGATTTGTGGCCAAGATTGTAATAAAAACTCTCTAAGAGAAACATGAACAAAATTAGTAATATAGCCTTCAGATCCAATCCATGAACACCTAGAAAAAATTATTCAGATGAAAATTTTCACATGTGTAGCCCATTCCACTACCATCATCTCATTGGTTTATGATCCCAAGAATACATTACATTACATGAAATTTCACTTACAATTGTGGAGAATGATCTTGGAAAACCTTAACAGGATGTTACCCAAAGTAGAACTTATACATATTAAAATAGAATATGAGGGATTGTCCATGGAACTGGAGTATTGAAAACCTCTATTTCAATTCCTGAATGATAGGGGACTAGCTAAAAACTGAGTTACTCCACTATGAAAAAAAATATCCATAGGAAACCACCCAATTAACAAACTAGATAATTTAATTAATCTAAATACCAATATTAATACTATGTTTTAAATCAACTAAAACCAAATAAAATAAATCCCTAGTATAAAATGATTTCAAAGGCACGACCACCAGGTGTCTAAAAAATTAATATAATACAATTTATGAGGTATTAGGTAAGATAATCGAGGGAGGAAATAGATAAACCCCACCATTAATTACAATAGAATGAAAGGTGAATTAAAAATTAATAGAACTAAAATAAACCTTCTGAAAAATAATAAATCATTAGTATACAATCATTGTTTTCTCTATCATTTTAGTTTTTTTATATTTGAAGTGTTGTATTAATTTGTCTTTGAAAATGATATTTTATTTTTTAAATATTCTTTAATAATATTGCATACTAACTCAGTTTATAAATGATAATTTATAATACCAATGTATGTAATATTACAGTACTCAATAGATCAAATAATTTAATATTTTATAAAAATAGTCGATTAACTCACTACATTAAAATAAAAAAAACAATGAATATTTATGAATTTTTATTACCTCTATATAATCCAAGAAAATATCCCAAGAAATAAAAGATAATTAATTATCATAAAATGAATTTTATTTCAAAACCTATAAAAAATTTTGTTTAGGCATCTAACCCACTGCTATGTAATTATAGAAAAAATATTAGATATGTAAGGAATATTATCCTCACATATAATAGAATCTTTTATCGTATCATTAATGAACCCAAATGATGAAGAAATTTTTAATTATAGTAGGTTCTATAGAAATGGGGTATAAGACCCATATAATTTGGATAAATTAAAATATGGTGGAAAATATGATCTGAAGAGATTGAATAATCATAATTTAAAACTATCATTTACCAATTTTCATATTTTGTTTAAAAAATTTAAAACGAATTAGAAATATAGTTGGTTTACACCATACTAGAATACTCAAGAATATCCAATAGGCATTTAGTTACAAAACTATAACATTCCCCTTGTTACTTTTTTCCACTATCCTCCAATATATCAACTACCATTATGTTTTACCCAAATTAAAAAAATATGTCCTTAACACTAAGAAGAGTTAATTATATTTCAGTGTGATTAATTTTAACCATTTCACTCAAATAAAATATTTACACTCCCATGTCTCATATTGAAGCTATATATATTTCCATAACACTTACAATAATGGAATAATATTACATTACAAGTTCCTAACTCTATTATCAAAAATAAATATATGCTACTACCCAAAGGAACCATTCAGTACTATTTCAATATTATCAATCCAAATAATAATGGAAGGATTGTGAACATGTATTCTTTTACTTGAATCATTAAGGAAATTATCCATATAATTTATCCAAGGAAACAAAATATATCTTATAGTTTATCAATCGGACACACTATGAATTCAAAAAATATAAATGAATCATGGAGTATTTATTCCAATAATTCACATCCATAGGTGACCTAATCAATGAGAGACATAATAATATAATTTAAAATTGAACTCAAATTTCAGTGGTAATTTTCCATGATTAACAATTATTTTTTAGTAACTTTTTATAAACATCACAAATTTTGGATCAATTTAATATATTTAGTTTTACACAAAATAATACTAAGTGAAATGTCTATTAAAACACCAATCAATTCCTAGTATATTGGGGAATGAAAATAAATAACATAGAGGTCCTCAAATAGATATATTTTAATAGATTAATGATAACTACTTTTTGAAGTTAAACTCTATATGTGATACTTTATCTTCCCCAAAGCCTAAAAAATCAAGAAAATAGTCCCGAAGAATATCTTATAGTTTGAAAATATCTCTCTATAACTAACCATAATTTTTTTTGATAATATATAACCATTTTTAAATCATTAGTATGAATATATAAAATCCATTCTAGACTTTTTTATATTCATATGGTAATTATTAAATACATACTTGAAACAAATTAATTTTTGAAAAACAAAATCTCTTGCTCATCATAAAAGGATAAATTTTTGAATATATATAAAATGAACACCCATGATTGGTAAATCAATAATCACCAATAAATTACACCCTTGATGATTGACTTAATGTCATCATGATAACCATTATGATCCAATATAATTTTCAAATTACTATATATAGTGACTAAAATTTATTATAATATCCCTAATATTTTAAAATAACACATAGAGACGTAATAAAATAGAAAATAAATAAAATTATATATGAATATAGAGATATATTTATGATATTATCATGTGAATATAAGGCTATTTGGGTGATACTTTATGATAACTAGTAATGATATAAAGATGGGGCCAACAAATATTCCATGGATATAATAGAGGGAATAAATGTACATAAACCACTAATATATAATGTCTCCACTATGATGTCTTTCTAATATTATGGCATAATCTTGACCTTTGATTCGAGAGACCATTTCTTGATCTATAACAAATAATATATGATCATGTGGATACAAAAAAATTTCATTCTAATTTATAGGGATATATATAAAAAATTAAACGACATATATATTATCCTCAATTATTCTATTACTTATTTCACTAACGAATATTAAGAAATCCATTTAATAATAATAATACAAAAAATCCATACAATGTTTGTCAAAAAACTAAAAATCAAAATATTTAATCTATTCAATCCATTTTAATTACCTTTTATTTAGATCATGATGAAAAAATTATATATCTTGAAAAAATTATTATTGTATTCCATGAATTAATCAAAGAAAAAATGAAACCTCTATCACATAAATTCATCCAATTCCATGTTAAACTCAAATTAAGGGAATATATATTTTCTCAAATTATGTTAACTTTTCCTAGAACTATTGGCTACCACATGATGGTCATACATTAACACACAACCATGAACTATATTTAAGGGAAAAATTGAGAATTAATCCAAATAACTAAAACCAAAAAGGCCGGGATAAGAGTAGTAGAAATCATCAAGATTATTTCCAAAAAATATATTTAAATTTTTTATTACCTAATAAACCTCTCCCCATTTACATCAAAATATCCTCATGAGTGACTATATGGGGAAATCATATGTAAATACGATATAAATTATATTTTTTTTCCAATAAACATTAAATCTCAAGGATGTTCTTATATGATTCCAAAGACATCACCACCATAACATTATTTAGGATCCACTAATAATATAGATTTTGAAATCATTTACCGAGTTAATTTTACCAAAATAATACATAATGAACATTAAGAAATGATCATATTAACACTATTCTCTCATAATATTCATAATATCAAATAATTATTCTTTTCATTCCCTTTATGGGACCTATATTTTATTGGTATATCATCCATAAAGATCCTTTTGAGAGAGTATCAAAATAAATTAAGCATAAAATTACTAAAATATATAAAAATAATTAGTACATTAGTTAGGTGGATTGTTATGAGTGACTACTAAAAATGAAAAAACTAGGTTCATAAATCTTTTTTTTGTAACATCTTATGGACTCACAAGTGTTGGGACCAATAGACATTGTTTTTATTTGTTGTTAATAAGGTTCAATATGGGTTGGATTTATAATAAGAGATTAAGTGAAGGAGGGTAGAGGATTTCCATTCAATATACATTAGTGCGATGAATGTTGATGTGATATTAATCACTCAGATGTGTAACATTGATCAAGCATTTTTTTATACATGATGATGAAGAATAAATCCATGAAATTAAATTTATTTTTCATTATAATTTTTTTGTTTCCCTAAAAATTACAATTAATTATGTTAAGGGTAATTATGAAGGCCATGAAGAAGATTGAGTATGTTGGTTTTCCATTTTATTATAATTTTCTTAAGAATATTTTCTAATTAATTGACAATATTACAGATAATAAGAAGTTTCTATCCACATAAGTAGTGATCCCTCTCAATCCCACATTGTTGGACGATGAATTAAACCAAGTTGTAGATCCATCTCATAGGCCTTCATGGAAGAAAAGGTTTATGAGGGATTTTTATAGGCCTGACTTGGTGTGTACAGGTTTTTCAATTCTGATCGTGGGATAACATGTGTTATCATAGACCATGAAGAGTGTGGTTCATATGTATATGGTTTCTGATCCACTACAACCACCTTGAAGTGATGCTATTAATAATTGTATTTTATAGAAGCATTCAAATCAAGAGATCATCAATGTGGGACTCATCATTGTGAGATAAATTCCTTCATCAATTAAAAAATTATACATTACTACATTTTATTGATCAAACTAACGAGATCTGTCCTATCATAAAAAATATTATCATTAACTAAGGACATCGTTATTGAATTCCAGTATCGTGGATCGTATGAAAAGCATTTGATGATTATGCAATGATTTCTTTGCTTATTAAATGAAATAGTTTTTGAAATAATAATCCCATGATCTCCATGTATTAATTATATTATTTTTATTCATGTTATATCTCATAGAATTCCTTACAACTGAATGAAAAGTTCATTCATAGTTTTCTATTCAGATAAGTGGAGGAATTTGATATTTAATAATAAAGAGGACCACATGAACTTAATATCATTCATGCGAGGTTTTACCCTGAAATAATTATTTTTAAAAACCCTTACATGGAATACATATAAGTGGATTAAAGAGGAATAATTCTCGGATATAATATGTTGAAGGAATAAACCAATGATGATGGAACATGACTACTAAAAGAGATGAAGTCATGTTGAGAATAATGCTTCATATTTTGAGAGGCTCTAATTTTCTTAACAAATAGAAAAAAATGATGCAACTATTTTTGTAAGGGAAGGGATATTCCATAAAGCATAATAATATTATGAAGAAGAATAATAGTTTTTTGTCATCCTGACGTGAAATGAATGCACTAATGTGTTTTAGGATGAAAATAATAATCTCTGGTGATACTCTTATGTGAATTCATTCAGGTTAGCATGATATCGTTAAACACAGTGACCTTGATACACCATGAACTTGTGTTTTTTAATATCACTATGTTACATTGAAAAAATAACAAGGAGGTATCTCCTCTTTGTAAGGATCTAGGAATACATAATATTAATAAAAAAATCATGAGAGGAATTGGATAGTGTGTGTATACAATTGTGTGAAGGTAATTTCATGAATGCATACATGCTCAGTTAGATATGAATAACCGCCTAAGTAAATTAACCAAATAGAATATAACTGTGTCTGAATAATATAATAAGTGGATAATTACACACCCTCTTGTTTTTACATGATAATAACATACAATCCATGCATCATATAAATTAAGAAATATTGAATACATGATATCTCATTGTTCAAGTTATTCATTCACAAAATAATAATAAAAAATTATTTATGCGTTTATTGAACACATATTATTGTGGTTGAGTCTTTAATACTCAGGATAATGATTTATTTTTAATTAATTATGACAAGAATGAGGAATTTGATAATATAATATAATCAGTAGTTGTTTGAGAAATACTAGCACCAATGTAAGGGTACATGAATTCTAAATGAAAAATTATGATCTAAAAATATCATATAGAAGTATCATTATAAAGAATTATATTTAGTTGATATTTCCATCTAAAGATGGAGGCTATTATTTGAAGGGTCTATAACTAGTTCATAATAAAATTTTATTGTGTGTATAACCAATCAATTAAGAATAACGTGTATATGGGGGTTATAACCTAGAACTGAAGGTGGATTGGAGTTGGATAGTTTATCAATATTTTAATTTGGTATATAACCAATTAATATATGGAATACCATTATAATATAGTATATAATCCATTTTTGGGACAATAACTGACATGGTAAGGAGTAGTTATTTTTATAGAATATTGTGAATGCTTCTATTCAATTCCTTTTATTTACAACATCACTCATAGTAAGTCTAAGAGAAAAAATAAAAGTGGATCAAGGATATGACAATCCATATTAGTTGAATTGACAAAGTAAAATTATAATAAAGGAAAAAGGATATATGATTCATCCACCACTTATCAGTGATCACACGTTGATTTGGGGTAAAAAATATGTATTTTATGATAACTTGATAACAAATAAATCATCAAAACTAAATTATATCCTTCTACCAATCTAATAAAATATTAATTTGTGGTAACTAAAATAAATTCTTAGTACTCACTTTATTCAATTCATAACAATCAATACTCGATAATATATTTTCATTACATTTATCTGAAAAAATAACATGAAAAACCCAATTGATACAAGCTTGGTCAAATACAAATCATCTAACTTAAGATCCTCCAGATTGATGTTCAATTATCTAATGCATTTCAATTCCATATCATGTTGGTAAATAGATATCATCTATGTTATTGGTCCATAGTAGATGAAAAATACAATATGAGGTGACTCTTTCTATTTCCCAGCTTCAACATCTATAATTATTAAACTCTCTATCAAAGAGGTAATTTTTTCAATCCAATGCTAATATAACTAAGATTGAATTTGTTGATATTTTAACTATTTTATATGATTATAATGAGCCTCACTAGATAGTAAAAGTATATATATTTTCAATAATAATCAACATATGATTTATATTGGGTGAACCCATCTATACTATATACAATATCAAGTACATTCTTTTAATGAGTGAAAAAATATCAAATCTAACTAATTGATACAACTAAATTTTGTAATGAAATACATTTCATAATTATTCCTTGTATTTGATAATTAGAGTACCAATATTAATGTTTTTTAGAGATAGATCCACTTCCAATCCTATGTCTTATAAAAGGTTCTTGACAATATAAAAATTGTATTTCATTTTAACATAAAGGGAATAAAAAAGTGTAGAATGTATTATACTAATACATATAACTACCAAAGGTCCTTCCCTAACATCATTAGAATACTTCTCAAATGTAAATAATTTTCCAAATCTATAATGGAGTCTGTAGTTGTTATATACCTACATGGAATGTTGAACCACTGACTACTGATTAATGCCCCACATTTTTCCATCACTATGTTTTAATAAATGAGGTAAATTTAGCACATATTTTCATCCACCTATCTAAATAGGAAATATTTGACTCTATAGAAGTTCCTAGATAATATGTTCTAATGGGTTGGACAGGTATAACCTATGTATATGAATATACTAGATATAATAGTAAAATTTATATATCTTCTAGGGATATTTGTGTATATTATTTATAAATTTACAATACTAGATGTTTCAAATATGACATCACTATGATCTCGAAGAAGGATCAGTAAAAATTTATTCTTAGTAAAAATTTATAACCCTTAAAGATCCTACAACAAAATTATATCTATAAGTTAAGAAACTCATCCCCAGATCATATTTGGAACCTATTTATACTATACCACATTCTTAAACTCAATATAAAATGTATCCAAATTGAACCACATCACTGAATTCTAAAAGGGTTTATTCAATACGATCATGAATTTTATAGAAAATAAATTTTCGTCTCCACAAATCTAGGGTAAATAAATAAAGCACATAACTGAATTGGGAATGATATTCTATTGGAATTAATTTTTTTCTATTAATGATGTATGAAATACTGAGATATCACTAATTTAAGGGTTTCAGGATAGAAATTATCCAATAAAATCTCGTAAAAACTATTCAAAGTAGCACCATGAATTTTATTTTTTGCGATCATTATACCTAACCACCTATAAATGAACCATTTATGAATGAAATTTCTCCCATATCTCCCCCTAATACTCAAGAGTATTGATGATCCCAATGAAGAGATTAATATGATTGAGCTATCATCATCCACATATAGAGAAATTGAATTATATGAACTAAAAATGGGGATGGGTAAAATTATAAGGACATTTATATTATATTATACCATATTAATGATATTGGTATTTCACTTATTGTTACATATATATCTTAATGTATGAATAATTTATTTTTGATGTTAATATAGAAGAGTGTGTTCAGAATTATGATATGCTTTTCATTAGAGGAATTCATATGACACATCCCTACCATGTTGTTTTCATTGTATTATAATTCAATTGATAGTTCATTTATGTTTTATGTGTTCTTCATTGAAGTATTTAATGAAGATGTCATCAATGATCATTAGTGATTGAGTGTTAAGAGATGGATCCCAATGGTTAACACACATTATTCAATGAAGTGAGTCTTGTATGGCTTTATAAGTGATGGCCTCCCTCATTTTCTAGTTACACATTTGAATGCGAGCCGAGATGGAACACGCATCATTAATGGACTACTATGTTTCATTGTAAGAAGGATATTTCACCTTATTGGTAGCTTTGCTATGATCTATAATTATTCAATGTCTTACACTAGTAGATTGCCAATAAAGAAATGAGGTTTACATTATTTGATCATTTGACATTTATCAAGAATTATACAACAAGTTGTTGGATTATTCTTATTATTTGTAGGTATATTATTCTTAGATATTCTTTGGGAATCAAATTTTTCTTGGTATTTAAGACAATTAAATATTCATTTTTACACTACCTAGGATCATGGGATGATCATAAATGACCCATCAGTTGTTGAGGATCATTGTTTACCCTAGATCCAACATGTATATCTAATGATTTTTGATGAAATTGATGTCTTAATGCATTATGTTGATATAATATAATATAATATAATTATATTTTGTTGTTTTATTCAGCCACAAGGTATTATTGAAATATGTCATATGGTATGATATACAGAATGTATATTGATTTAATAATGTCACTCTGTGATTTATGATATTTTAAAACATGACCCTCTCTAGAGTTTTCATAAAAATGGAATATTTTATCATACATATGATATCCACACAATCTTAACATACAATTAGAGAATTACAATAGGGATACTAGTATTTTGGGATACAAATCATTGTATATGATTAAATGAATATAACAGAAAATTATGGTTTTAAATAACTACCTTTATCTTACAGAAGTCATATTTTAGGATTGATAGTTTCATTTTGATTCATAATTTATGACATGAAAAAATACATTAAAAATATTTTTTCACATTTGAACGTATGGTTTATTAATTTCTTATAAATTATAATTTTTTCCCATGAAATGTTTTTTTGATGCCTAAAATAAATGTGGAATGTTCAAATATGGGCCTCATATATTAAAAAATAAATAATATATGTATTATTGTTTCCAATATATTATTCATATAAATAATGAATATATATATTTTTAATAATGTGTATGGTATGATTTATTTGACAAATTTATTCTAATATATATAATATAATAAAACATGCTATGTGTGATATCCTAATGTTTTCCATTAATCCATATTAACCACATTTCTTTTAAAGTCATGAACTTGATAATTTATTTCAGAAATTTTATAATTGTATTAGGTGACATATATATCATGAATTGGTTTCTACATTGAGTAATGTATCCATAGTGATAGTGACATAGGGTAAGACTACCTATCATTTTGGAGGATTATTCCTTAGTCATGAATGGTGGTGGGTTGGATATCTATCACTCTCATCATACCCATATTATAATTTTAAATCTCACCTAACTCTAAGACATTACATAAGGAGATAATAAACCTTATATATGAGACATGTTCATATATATTTATATATTAATTTGTTTGGATTCTAATTTTTTCCTAGTAAAAAATGATGGGGTTGTGAAATAATTTAAAACTTATGCTGTGATAAAAAAATAATTTTATAAATAGAATAAGGATTCTAAAAATAAATAATAATATTTATGAATAATAAATGAAATTAAAAATGAAATAGTAAATATTACATGAGAATTGATGTGTTCAATATGAATGATGTTTATATTTAACTCATGATAATTTTAAGAAAACCCTCAAACCTTCTATGTTTGTGTTTCCTTCCAAAGTGACACATAGCAGTGACAAAATCACCCAATTAGGAATGTAATGATAAATTGGGTTTCCATGTACTATCTTGTGTATGGAAATAGGGACATTTTTTATCCTAATAATATTAGGCACCGGTTCTATATGTTTTCTTGATGTTACACAATCTAAAAGATGCTAATATATCTACACTACTATAGTAATGCTGTTTAGTGAATCTATATCATAGATTTTGATAATGATTTTTTCTTTTTAATTATAAGAATGTGAATATTTATGTTTGAAATGTTTTTAAAAACCTAAAAAAATTTGTAGTATGAGAAATACCATAACAACTCAGATCTTAGTGAAGTATGTAAAATTTGTCACTAAATATATATGAATTATGTAGTAATTATTTTTAGTCAAAGTATATTCCTTAAATGTTCATGATTAAAAGATATAAAATATGATACTAAATTATAAATATGTATTTAGTGTACATTATGTATTAGATAACGATAACCATAATTTTATACAGAAAGAACTCTAAGATGATAAAAATTGGTATCTAGGGTTGAGAAGTGTTCTTTATGATAATCATAATATGAATATGTATGTTATCAAAATAATATTAAATTTCATTAATTTTGACTCCTTGGTATTAGATACCAGGTGTGCATCACACATTTATATTGAAAAATAAAACAGTATTATAGATGGGTGGAAATTGAAAAAGGGTTATGTATATCATTTTATTGGTAATAGAGTAAGAATTTATTTATTACAAATTGGCACTTTTAAACTAACATTACTAAGGGGATTGTTTATCAAGTTAGAGAAGTATTCATATATACTCATTCCAAACAAAAATATTACTTCCTTATATTTTTTGAACAAGAAGTGATTTTTCTTTATCATTAAGAAAAATAATATTTTTATAAATATGGAAAAAATTTATTAAGGAATATGGAATTTGATAAGTGGGTTATAAATTATAGATATGGATTATAATATTTTTAACATTATAAATACAAATTTTAGGGTTGATTCATTTGAATAATTATTATTCAATATATCAATAGAAATAGAAATGAGAAACACATCCAAGGACACTATAATAATTGATTATTGGATGAATTTTATTAGAAATTATTTTAGAGTACGGAATATTATTTTGTTAAGAAATATAGCCAATGTAATTTTTAGTTGAAAATATGAAAGGAGTAGATTACCCTTGGATCTGAAACAGAGTTTTATATTTGTACCATTGAGTATATAAAAACAATGTTGTTTTTGGTATATTTAATCTTTTAGCAATGACTACACTCAGTATTGATATATTTGACAATTTATACATATGTATATATATATATATTTAAAAGTAAAACGAATTTCAGAATGAGGTATATAATTAATTAAGAAAATCATTTTATGTCCTCCAATTTGATATGTTTGTTGAATACATGATAAAGGATTTAATGATCATGGGAGAGATTATAGAATTCTTCTATGAAACACTCCTCGTTGAACACTGAAATGGAATTGTGTGACTAAGAGGATGAGTCATTTCTTTAATAATATAAGGTTATCAATGATTATTTAGTGTGTCCATCATATTTTATTATTTATTATTCTATAGAGACTTTAGAATTCATATTAAACCATATACCTTATATTGTATTCAAAAATGAAATTTATAATAAATGTATGAGAGATCATCCCAAAATCAATTTCAAAAATATTTTTGGTTTTAATTCCCTCGCAGGTTAATCGACATCTAAAACGCTTGACTATAAGTCGTAAAAAATAATTATTTTTGAGTTATCATAAGAATATTATAAGATATTATTTTAAGAATCAGACTAAAAATAAGTTTTTTTAATAAAAATAATATATTCATTGAGAATAAATATTTAATTAAATTATTCATTTGGAGGAAAATTCATAATAAAAAAGATAAGAAATTATAATTTGGATGTTGTTTAGAGATTTATGTTTGAATAGTACCATAAATATTTTTGGAAGAACAATCAAATCATGTTATATGAGAACATCAATGTTTTGGTAGGGCTCATCATTACATCATGAGATATACATTTCTCATATAAAATGATAATGGGGTAACATTCATAGATGATGAACCTACCAAAAACATGGATGTAGTTTCCTGTGTGTTTTCTTACCATGTTTAGAACATGGGGGAAAACCATATGTTGAGATACCCATAAGTACTGAGTTTATATTTGGAAATAAAAATTCTTCTATAGTAGGATATCAACCCATTAATATTTTTTTCTAAAAAATATTCCTATAAATGTATTGTTATTACTTGAATGGCCTAAAGGCCATCATTTTTTTTGATTTTTGATAACCCATATCAAGGGATGTGAGGGAAACCTTATAAGTCTCTTATGATTAGATATTACATGTAACGTAGGATTAGGTCATTACATGGCCCGAGGTCAAAAAAAATTCAACCAGACTATCTATAAGGAACTACCACTCTCCAGCATCTACATCGTTATACATTCCCTCCACCTTCACATGTCTATCTAGAAAGGCTTCCCATGAAATCATAGGATGGTACCAATAGCATAACTATAACCTCTCAATATGAAAAATCCATTTGGTTGTACTCTGGTGAGTGCACATTCTCTAAAACCTCCTCTTGGGCTGCTCAATTTCTGCAGAGTCTGTCTGAGGCAAATGCAATGATCATGTGGCCTAAAGGTTTTGAGGTGGCTCAAAGGACTTAAAGGTGGCCCAAAATCCTTACTGACCCAAATACATGGGTGGAACGAAAGCCTTACGGAATCCATGCCCAAACTGGTGTCCCAAGGTGAATAGTTTTGGTAGCTACAGTACTGAGCAGTAGCTGCTACAATACCTACTACAGTAACCACATAATGATTTCTATAATACCTACCATAGTGATACTACAGTTCCTACTATAGTACTACTACAGTACAAAGAATTATACCTCTGCCTAGTTTTAAACCTGGGTCTCTGGATATACTTAAGGATTCCTCAATAAATGGGCTGAGGCTCATGTGTTTAATGTCATGGTATTGATTATAGGGAAACCATTTCTCAAGTCGCAATGATAAAGGACATTAATATTATTATTTCTATATTAACTCATTTTGATTATGTGTTATATCACATGGACATAAAAACACTATGCATAATTGGAAATTAGTAGAATACACTTATATGATATAACCTAGTGGTTATGAGGTTCCAAATAATACTACTAATGTATGAAACCTGAAATGTTCTATTTATGGATTAAAATAGGAAAATTGATCTTGTAAAATCTAGCATGACGATGAAATAAAAATGTATAATATATTAAAATATACATATGATTCGTGTGTATACAAGTGGATTAGTTGGATTGCATTGGTGTACTTAAAAGTCTTTATGGCTGAAATAATATGTATTCGATATGACATCCCACCACTTACTCTATATAGATAGAGATATTTAAATGCCTTTCAGGGGAAGACACGAGTTTTTTAACCTGTCTATAGTGTATGGAGATATATTGAGATATATTTGAGAGGATCATAATACTCAGTCAATACATATAAATTTTTAATATGATTATGATTATTATCATGTAGAACTCCAAAAAGGGTTCTTTATGGGGTTTTATAGAATGAAAATTTATAATATTAAAGATACTACTAATGATTTGGAAAGTATCAAATTAATTTCTAATATATATTCTAGATATTCTATCATGTATTTATTGTTATAAACTCTTCATGAAATTAGCTATTATTTAAAAACCACATCAAGAAACTAATCCAATCCTAGTTATAATTACTGTATTTCGATAAAGAACATCAGTAATTATCATAGGAATAAGGATATGTTCCTGATATTTTTAGGGGAGGATGATATTTTTTATAGGATTTCAAATTCATTTGTTTTTGATCAGATAGAGATGATATGAAAAAATAATCTAGATTTGGGTTGTCTTTAAATAACATAAAATACAAGTATCAAGAATTTAAAAAAATCCATCTTTGATGGATAGAAAAATTAGGTGAAGGAAATCATTGTATTAAATTTAATGATGTGATATTTTTGAATAAAAAATGTAATTTCAGAACTAGTATTTTTTCCTAGATCAATGGACTAGTTTTTCTCTATTATGATATAAATGGATCCATCACATAGGAATGATAACCTCGGTCTCACTAATGGAAAAAACACATCCCTATAAAATTAATTATTTATAAATACCATAATGAGAGGAGAGATATCAATATCTATTTTGTGGGTATGTTTGAAAATGTAGTTGATCCATTAATGAATCCATTATCCCACTAGAATAGATAGTTTTATGGAGAGTATCTTGGTATGTGATAGATAATATATTTTGGTAATTATTTAATAATGTGACATTAATTTATAATAAAGGAAATATTCATTTAAAATTACTTCATGTTTGATACAATTTAATATACTTTAATAGTTTAATTATAATATCCCCTCAAATTATGACTTTTTGTTTTCCCAAATCAATGATTATGAAAAAGTATTATAGGATATGATGATATTTTAATATTAGTATGAGTGGTAGACTCATTAGATAATATGGGGAAACTTTTCATCTAGGATGACTCTTATTTGATATCCCTTGAAATATCATAGATTCATCGATCAACTAAGGGGTGTATTCTTATAATCAATCCATTATAACTGAGGATGGTGTGATACTGAGCATGAGAAATTTTAGTCCTTAATACATTTCTTGTATACTTCATAATTACATAACAAATCCAATTTTATTGGGAATGTTTTGGATCATGTATTCATATGGAAATCAAACATGATAATATCATTCCACTCATATATCAATATAATAAATATTTCATGTGATTTAATTTATCTAACTAAATTTAGGTTCATGGATAGTTGAGTCTGATATGGTGTTTTTAGATACATGTATATGGGGAATTTTGTTTTTAAAACTTTTAGATGAATGGATGTGATATATTTAATGACCATTATAATAATTTTTAGACTGCCATGAATATATTAGATGATTTACACAATATTTCCATCATTCATTGTCTTTTAGAAACTCAATGTCATGGGAAATGTGATCATATTAGAACAAATATGATTTATAAGATATATATAATTGTAGAAATGTTCATATGATATATGAGTATGTATTATGGTGATCACACCAGACCCCACAACATATTGGGTAAAATGAAAACTACTATAGAGTGAGTCTTTGTTACTTATATGAAATGATTATTTAATATTTTTTCAGTGATATTATGGACCATAGGATTACACAATTCTGCATTTGTATAAATATTAGGTTATGTAAAAAGTTGTTATTAAAATATAAATAGAGAATAATAAACCACATCTATTAGAGTTTCAGAAAGAATTAAAAATATTATTGATGTTTTTAATGTAATTTCGGGGATCTAGTGCCTGTGGGAGATTGATTGACAATGTCTAATAATAGGACGGATATATGTAATATATTTCTTCTTTTATATGGTATGATATGGATTGGATGAATATCATTCATTAAAATATTCGAATATTACAATGTAAATATTCCATGAGTCTGTTAATAATACCATATACTACAATAGACTTTAAAATATGATCTGAATGGGATTCATACGTCTTATATATATATTAGGAAATATTTTCATTAGTTTATAATATATGTTATGGTTAATTTAAACCATTTATATTATTTAATTATGGGTTCAATTAATATAACTATAACAGGATATTACAGTAGTGTTCAATTTGATGTCACCTGATGACTGATACTCATTATTTGGGAACAAAATCAAGGATGTATATATAAGAGAAGAGTTTACCATAGTTGAGTTTACACATATTCATGAAATACTATCAGATACTGTATTTATTAATTTTATTCCATTTATATGTAAAATATGGATCTATTTTCCATTTATCTTCATTTAGGTACTCAATAATATTTTAGGGATTGAATGCCACTGGATTATCTATATAAGAAGAAATAATATGTTTATTTATCCATGAATTTTCATTAATCTTCTTCTATTTTGATAGAGTCTAATTAAGATAAGTTTTAGGTACTCTATTGATAAATATTTCAATCATACCAAATTTCTAATGAAATACTAGACCTTATATGATGTGGTTACTTCTAGATATGATCATGAGATGACACCCTAAAACTGGACCAATATATCCCCCTCAATGTATAGAATATAATGGAAATAATAACCAGTAAAAATATCATAATCTATCAACTCCTATACAATTTCTCCATACCTCGCATCCTATAGTAGATAAAAATCTAATTTCGGACTCATATATAATTATATTAATAGATTGAGGAGATTACTTGTTAAACACTTCCTTTATAGATACATGTTTTCATCAAAGAAACATATTATATATTAATGTAAAGAATAAAATTTGATTTTTATATTTGTAATAATTGTAATATCGTGTTTAGTAACAACATAAAAATTATTAGGTTAATCCTAACAATCTCTTTGCATTATTTTATACATTATTATTTAAAAACTATAAAAAATAATATAATATCTTTTTAAAACACATTTTTTATAATAAACATGAATATAAGAAAACAATTACAGATTGAAATATCATTTTAAGCACCATTTTTAATCTTGGAAACATTAATAAATAATTATTAAAAAATATATTAATATAATAAATATTTACTTAACATGAACCTATAAATGATTCCACCCAGTCACTCTTCAAACACACATATATACATGATATTTCCTGACACCTTAATTATTCATATATATAGATTCCTACACATTAGGCATCAAACACAAAGATATATATATTTTATCTGAAAATGGGCTATATAAAACATATAATACACTTAGAATATCCATAATCAACTATAATCATTACAAACATGAATATTTAAGGGATACATCTGGATTTTTTAGGAACATCTCTCTTCCATTCTCAATCAAATTGGATTAACATTACTCAAAAAATACTTCCAAATGAGCAGACCTTGATCACTAGTTTAACCAATCTATAACTCTATAAGACCATTAGAATGGTTCAAAATTTCAATAGGATGAAATAAATTCTATGATATAATTTTGAAAGGTATGGAAAAAATTTATACTAATTCATTGATAAATAACATAAATAAAACCAAACCAAAATTCAACATTAACTATGAATACATAGAATAAAGTGAAAATAAAAACTATTTTCCAAAGGGTATAATATGTATTCTATAGATAATTTTTTACCTTTATAATTAAATAAAATAATAGTAATATGTGTGAAATTAAATGTAGAAATCAGACCCAACATTCATATTAACCATCAACATTAAAACACATACAATGACCTATAATTACCATATTTTCAAAAATTCAAATAGAAACAGACACATGATATCACTATATATAATCCCTATAAATAACCTCAATAGATGTAGTGAAATATTGATGAACCATATTTGAGTCTATTGAAAACATCCACTCTAATGAATCAGGACTCCTATCTCTTATATCGAATATTTTTTATTGATATGACAATTTAATTTACCTAGATCTTGTATAACATGTTGTACACAAATTATAAAGAAATAAATTTATATTGTGAGAAATTTATTCCTAGTAAGAGATGACCACCAATCCCAATAGTTTTCTTAAAAAACTCTATCTATCTATAATATATATTTAATAATAAATTAATGAAAAAACATGAATGAATTCCTCAATTAAATAGTTGAATATGTTAATTAATCATTATTGTATAAAATTTCAAATCAACTACAAATCATATTTACTATCAATATAATTTGGGATAATAGAAATAATAACATAATTATTTAATTGTTGTTTTAAATCAAATATGAAAATCCTTGAGGAGTATAAAACGCCTATATCATTTATATAAGGACACACACACAGAACTATAAATAAATTAATATTCATCTTCATATAAATATTCACACTTCTTAAATGAATAAAGGTATATATTTCTATCCTATGTTTTTTTGTTTATGAAAATATATTATGGGACACATAATGTTAATACAATATTTGGAAAATATCAAACCACAAAAAACATAATAATAAAATAATTTTTTAATGTTGTCCATGAGAGATATTTGCAATGACTATGTAGGGGTGGGGGAGAATCATTGGTTACAAAAACACTAAATATCTAGTAAATTATTCTCAAAAAGTTAAATTTAAGAATAAAAAATTAATCCTTGTGATGGAAATAGGTAATAAGTGGTATAGAAAACATGAAAAAATACTTTTAATAAGTAATACACACACAAATTATCAATTTCAAATACTTTATGTCTAACGATTTTCTTCCACTAACAAATATTTTCATTTTTAAATATAAAGGGAAATATATATATATATATATATATATATATATATTCTATGAAATTGAATATAAAATCTATGTAAAGGATAAATATTTATGATTATTATGAGGATGATCAACACTTAGCATCAATCTTTTAGTGTTTCTAGGTTTCGATCGAAATTCCAAGTTATTGTTTTGCCTCAATTGTGGTCAAATACATTAAAAATGATATTTTTAAAATATAGTTGGATATATAAACTTTTTTATATTTTAATATGGGAAGAAGAATATTTATATATAATAATGACATCACTATGGCATGTCAGATTGAGAGACAACATGATATATCTAGTCATTCTTTACCCAAAAAACATAATTTAATATTTTTATTATCACCAACTTTTTAGTAGGCCGTTTTATCCCTTAAATTTTATATTATACATGTAAAATTATATATACATATTTAAATTTTTATTATTATACAATTCTCAAAAGTAAAATGAGAATTATGAAGTGTTTTTCCATTGAGACATGATGAATTGTGAATATTGATTCTCATAATGGTATGACCGCTTATAATTTCAACAATATCATCATAGTGAAACATTAATATCATCCCTTGATATCTTAGAATCATGGAAAACAAAATTTAGTAATTTACAATATCCAATAGAGTGTAATTTATGTTCACCATATTAACCTAATTCTTATCAATGGATTTCCTCCGAAATGTTATTGAACAACAACAATGAAAATATAAAATGTTCCACCTATTATTCTCAATACATTATGGATAATCAAACACAATATGTTTTGAAAATAGCATGGAATGAGTTTGTGAAAACATATCAATTTATTATTTATTTACTTACATCATAATATATAAAGATCCATTTATTAATCAATGAGAATGTTGTTTTAAAATTAAAAATTAAATACCTAAATAATATTAAATGATCATTTATATCTCTAGTAATTTCAATTTAGTTTATGATTATTCTAAAATATTTCATGTGATCATTATTCTTCACCTATTTAAGTATTAACAATATGAAAATTAAAAGTAATATTTTTCTTAATACATCATAAAAAAACCAATTCTGTTCCCCTATAAAGAAACTATACTTATGCCACATGATTTCAGAATAAAAAGGTTATTTCCTTTCTGTATTTGAAATAAAAACACCAATTTTATTCACCCAAAATGAAAAAAATATAATCCAATCTAACATGGAAAATAAAACCCAGAAATTAGTGGTTTTTTTTGATATAATAGACTCACAATCTCACTTATAATTTTTGGAAGGAATACTTCCTTCAAGAATTTATAATGATATTCCCTACATTATCTTCAATATAATAAATTATTATTGAATATATCAATTTATACCTTCGACTTAATGGGGTGGTACATAATATCATTATTCATTATAATCAAACATTGTGTTAAAATCCTTTAAAAAATTATTCTTCTTTGATTTCCACAACCAATAAATAATTTTTTTAAAATATTCACCCACATTTATTCATGTTTTGACTTCAGATATACCATTTTAATTATGTATTATATTTACAATGTATAATAAGTTTTAATTAATCATATAATTAATTAATCTTCTTATAGATATAAGATATAAATTTTCCTTCTATAAAGAATAAACCTTTATAAGTTTACATCTTATCACTAGCATCACCTCCACAAATCTCATTATATGTCACTAAATCTAAAATGATATATATTTATAATTTTTCATGATATAATTAAATGTCCATTCTATAAAACACAATACTTTTTTAACTTCCATAATACAAGTCTTTTTTAAATTTCATTAGAATCATATACTATGATAATAATGAACACAATGTCCAATTAAGATGTTTTCAAGTAGCAAACTATTATTATAAGTATTTAAAACTTATTTTTATCCACACATCTTCTTTCCTCTTACATGGATAACATTTCCTAATTATTTATACATGTAGATAAATATCTCTATTATTTTATTATCAATAATCTTAAAAATATATTACATTTATTCTCTTAATAGTGAAAGATAAATTCAAATCTATTCATGTAATGAAATCTAAAAAGAATTAAATTTATTAAATAATATATGTTTTGTTAACCCTTTCAATTGGGATAGAAAATTATATAGAAGACATTACTTAATATATTGTGAAATAAAATCATTGATATAATAAATTTCAATGATTAAATTTGGTTTACCTCTCTTAATCTAGATATTTTTGTCCAAATTTACTTTTTTGAAATTCATTATCTTGAATGTTATGTGTGGTTTTTGATAACCATTATGTGGAACATTTAAAATACATATAATGACATATAAAACAAAAAAAGTCATGAATCATCACAATAAATTATAACACCATCTAGTTGATTAATATAAATATCATAGTCAGGTTCAACATTCTTGAATATTCAATTTGAATCCATTTGAAATACTTTTTTAGTTACATTATGTAGATAATATAATGTCAATATAATAACATAACCCTTTCAAATGGAGAAAATGTTTTTTAAATTTCTATACAATCAATTTTATAGTAATATTTAATAAATAAATGAAATTTTTACAAAGAAAATATACCTTATTGTTGAGATTATTATGAATGAATCATATTTTTCCAATTAAATTGATTTATTTGGGACCATACACTATCTCTAATATGCCATTAATCTTAATCTGGGGTATATTTTCCTCAAGTAAGTAATTTAATCCAAAAAATATAGTGATTTAGTATAATTTTTTTTAACTCTCCATAAGATGATGGTATAATTGGAATTTCTTCGAAATAATTATTTTTATATACATTTAATACCGTTACTAATTATTTTTTACACAACTCACATGAATTTAATATCATATGAACATAGTAACTTCGTCTCCTCGACCTTTATCATCATTTAAACATTATTATTCAATATAATTATCTCCAATGTCTGTAAAAATATCCATATATATTCCAGTTATCTACAAATTTTTATTTAATATCATTTAATATAAACACCAATAAGTATCATTGGGTATAATAAATATTTATTTTCTAAAATTATAACTCTAAATCCATCGATAAATTTTTATATATTCATTTCCATGAGACCAAGGATCAAATTTGGGAGATGGTGGATTTTTGGGTTGCTGTAGTAGTAATGTAGAAGTACTGTAGTAGGAACTGTGTGGTATCGTTGGGCCTTCGGGCCATCGGTTTTGGCCTACAGGTCTCATGGTCTTTGGGCCCCCAAAGTACTTTAGGCCATAGGGCCCTTGGGCTGTATGTCCTTTTGGCCAATAATGGACATTGAACCATATGGTTTTCAGGACACAGAAAAGATCAATGATGTGTGGACCACACGAGAGTCAGCCCATACAAGGATTTAAAGCAAAATAAGAAACCACCACAGTAGAGATAATCGGATTGAATGAATGATATGGTATGAAAACTGCCATTGGGACCAGGAGTCGTGCAGCTCTGCCCGGGGTAATGCTAGCCGATTAGCCATTCTAGGTGGGGAGCTCTGTTCCTTCAAGATACATATGATTGGGAGGTACTGCTTCATGTTTGTTAGGTCATGTGCCTTTGAAGTCATGTATTAAGTCATGTATGGGCCTTGTCCCTTGAGCCAAAGGGTCATGTAAGGGTTCCCCATCAACCCATAAAAGTGAGATTATCCAAAAATCAAATAAAAAGGAATTTAGGAGATTCAGGGAGGGGGGAGTAACATAAAATTATGTTATATTTGAAACAGTGTATTATAAGTTATATAAAAGAAATTTTGATAGAGAACAAAATAAGTAAATGATATATGGTAGGGTATCTATAAAATTATTTTTATATTCCATTCTCTACTAAAACATTTATCCACATGAGTATGAAGACATAAATCTTTCATTTAGATATTATATTTTATTGCGGTATTTGAATGTTAGTATATTCATGCCTTAACCTATGATTCTTATGATAGTCATTATTAAATGTAATGTTTTTTAGATCCATTATCTAATCAAAAACCATTAATATCATATGAAATTTAATTTATTTTTACCTCATAATGTACTTAATACTATCATGTTTTTATTATTTTATCGATATAAAAACATAGTTCAATTAAATAAAATAAAATAATCTTAATAAAGTAGTTATATTCATTGGTAGATTTCAATTGCATTTGAAAAAACACTTTCTAGTAAATCAATTCATAGAGCTTATCTATTTTAATATGTACATGTTTAAAAATCATATTAGGAAGATTTATATTATGAAATATGGAAAATAATTTTTCCCTCTCATAATTTTTCTTTTATATCATTTTTAATAGTTCATGATTTAAATTTCATTCTTATTTTTTAAAAAAATGGACATGTCTTTTACATCAAATCTAATCAATTTCTTTCATACTTATGAAAATGATTTATTATTATGGTAAAGATAAAAGAAGCTACCACCTATTTATTTTATCTTAATTATTATTATTTCATTCATCATTATTATAATTATACATATATTATTTAAAAACATCAACGAATTCCTATAATGATAATGAAAAAGTCACATATGTGGTTGTTAATTAGTCCAATAATAACAAAAACATCACTATATTTAATATCATTCTAACCAATATAAGTCTGTCTAACTATATTGAAATTGATAAATATATTATTTCTATATATAAAAGCTCATTCATACCATTATATATATTTAAAATACTTTTTTGGTATTGTTTATGTGTGAGGGTAAACTATTATCCAATATCCCTAACATTACATCATTCTCTACATTACAAGACACTTTAATCACTAGGTATTTTTGGGGATCAATAAATATATAGATAAATTTTGAGTTATCTTGTAATTTTATCCACCAAAATAGTATAAATCGGATATTTTATGATTTTAATAAATTGATGACACATCTAATAATATTCCTAAATATAATAAAAAATGATATGTAATTTAATCAAATATTTTATAAAGCTTCATTGTTGGATTATATTTCCATTATATTTTCCACCATTTATCAATGGATGCTACTAAATTACAAGGGTGAAATTGTACATTATCACCCTTATAAATTATGTTTATAAAATATTTAATCCTAATAACATCTATTTAAAAAACCTTCTATTTTTGAAATATTTTTCCTCAAAATATTCTTGTTATGTATTATTTATATTTGATATTAATTGCTTATCAGCCACCATATTACAGTTAATTGAAATATAATTCACAATTTCCCTTATATATGGTCTAAAAATATTTCTTCCCTTCGACACAATCTTTTTAAGGATATTTAGAAGATATAATTAATATAAAATTGGGCGTGATTCTTTTATTCGGTGACATAATCACTATATTAAATTTCTAGTTTTTGCTAAAACAATTCATGTTTCTTGTTTTAGAATCCCACATGAAAGTTCTTATACTAGTGAATAAACATTAAATTTACATTGTTACATAATTTATTTATTTGGAGATTTTTTATATTATAAAATTTCGATGATATAATTTTGAATTTTAAATTTATGTAGTCTCAAAGAACTTGTATCTTCAACCTAATTAACCACACAAACATTCACATGACCACTATTTGTAAGAATTGTTTTGTTAATATCAGAAATATTTTTTTTTACTACAAGAATAGTTTTGAAAACACTGATCATTTATGAAAAATCCTTTCTAATCTAGGTTATATCCAAAGAAATTGATTCATATAGTGATTTATTTAATGAATAATTATTAATATCCAATTATTTATTTTCCACCATATTTTTTTCATCAAACTAAGACAGAAATTATTAATTTAAACTCATTTGTTGTTTCCTCATAATATATTACACTTTACTAAATTCTAAATCTTATTATGTAGAGGGATAATTATACTATTTTATTTTATCCATATTGCCTTAAATAACATCAATATATGAGTCTTTTCCATCTATTTCACTTTATTATTCACATGTTGTTTAAAAAAGTTTTGATAAAATATTAATTTTCTTAGGTGAATTTGAATTTTCCAATTATAAGATAATTTTATATCTCTTAGAGCACTTACCAACTTTTTTTCATTAATGATCATTTGGATTGACCATAATTTTTATTTTATTATTCCGTCTCATGAAAACTAACTAAATCTGTTATATATTTCCACAAATTAACAACTATAGAGGAATTTATCCTTTGTATTTTACATTGAATCATTGAATAAATTTTGACAAAAATAATAAATATTCCCTCAATATCTTAAAATAATATTTTATATTAGATTCCACATCATGATTTGTTTTACATTAATCATTCTTTGTATCTGTAGAGTCTTTCAAATTTTGGTCATTTTCTATTTTCCAATTAATATTTAAAAGATCATGCTATCTCATAATATATAATGAAATTATTGATATTATTGACAATAAAATCATCCATGTATTAATCCCAAATAGAAAAAAATTTCATCAAAACATTATTGTATAATTTTCATTGAATTTTTTTTATCATTACTAAATCTATAAAAAATTCTCATTAAATTTTAATTGGGAAAACAATATATTTTACATTTATAGAGAACTCATAAACTGACTCATATTCCACCATATTAATACCCTTTAATTTCTAATGATAATATTTTAGTCATGAATCCTACATTTTTGTAGGGCTCCTAATGTATTAATCATGTTTTAATGATCAAAAATCTCATCAATGATCCAAAACCTCATCAATGATCACAAATCTTATTCAACCTAGTTAACTGCTATAAATTATATCCAATTATATGTATTTATGTTTCAAGTTCACTTGTGCTTTATAATGGTTAAGCACAATCCATTTCATACATATTAATTTTTATGTCTGAATATTATTATTTGCCTAAGTACAAGGAATCATGAAGCCAGACACTGTGAAGCCTGAAAAAGATAGCAAGGCACCATGAGCAAGACACTGTGATAAAGACACCATGAGCAAGACACCGAGAGCAAGACACTATGAGTAAGACTCTTTGAGAAAGTCATCGTAAAGAAGACACCATGACACTCAGACACTATTAACAAAATTCCATGATACTCAGACCATGATACTCAGACACCGTGAAGGAGACACTATTTTCAGAACATACTGTGACACCATTTCTAAAACTATTTGGTTGTCTTTCAATTTAATTTCTAATAGTTATATTTTATGCCTTTAATGCACTGACATAATTAATTTTTTCTTTATAGACATAATATGAGGTATGAGGTCTGAAGCACCTAGAACCCGTCGGTTAAAACTCATGCATTAAAAGATAAATATTCCAATGTACCCAAGAATGTAAGCACGATACTGAATGAGAAAAAAACCTGTTATCCCAACCAAAAAGAACACATTGCATTTTTTTTCAAAGAAATCATTATCTCATACATGAAATCCGACACTGCTGAAGAAAATATGAAGTACATTTAAATCTAGAGAACACCATTACATTATCAAATCTCGTGATGAACACAAGATGGATTACGAAAAGCTACTTTTCAAGACAAAAACTATAGAATGAATCAGAAGAATTTCTATTTAATCAAATGAGTCTAGAGAAGCACTTCAAATCATTAGAGAATTCGAAACTCATATCTATTGTCTATTAGTGATTCTTTTACATAATTATTAATAATTTTTTGTACTCTGTATATTCCATACACACACTAACTCCTATGCTAAAATGAAGGATTTCTAAATCATTACACCGAACTATTTATACTATTTTTTACCCATGAAAACTGTGGAAGAGGTCCATGTGTGTCCTGTTTAATATTTTTTTACCCACGAAAACTTTGGAAGAGGTCCTTGTGTGACCGAGACAGTCTGTGTACTGTTGTTAACCCTGATCCAGGGTGTGGATCAAAGTTTATTTATATAAACTACTTAGTGGTAGGTGATCACCAAGTGGAGTGGATTGGGTATCTTCTTGAGACTAAACCACTTGTTTTGTTTCCGCTGTGCTATTTATATTTTGTCTTCTATGTTTTACTGCTTTATTTCATAATCTAGAAAACTCTAATTTCACATTGATATTTTGTCTTGGAAAAAATTTATAACTGATTTTTTTATTAGGATAACATGAAATGTAATATTAATAATACATATTAATATTACTGATAATTAATCAATCAACTTAGAAGTTGTTTAAACAGTCAAACTCTTATAACATTATAACCTTGATTAACTGGGTTGTGTCTATTTTTGGGGAAAACCATTTCTTTTAAAATTATATTTTATGTCATAGAAATTTTTAGAGTTACTCAATTCACACCTTCCCTCTTGAGTAAACTACTGTGACCAACATTTGGTATCAGAGGAGCTTTATTAGTACTCTGTTTAATCTTAATCAACTGTGATTGTAGTTGTACATTAAAGATCTGTAAATTTCTGTTAATTCTAAATTTATATCTCTTTTAAAGTAATTTGTTAGTGTGGATAATAGATTGGACGGTGCTACAACCAACAGACCACCATTAATTAATGGAACCAAATATGATCAAAGGAAAATTAAAATGAAAATGCATCTAGATAGTATGAGCTTTGAAATTTCGTCATCCATTATAGATGAATACAAACTTCCTCTGACTGATATAATTTCATGGGATGAACCTAAAAAACATTCTTATAATTACAATTGAAAATCCATGAATGCTCTGTACTTTTTTTATGAGATGAAGAATTTAATAAGATTTCTACTTGTAAAACTGCCCATGAAATTTGGGATACCTTGTATGTCTCACATGAAGGAACATCTAGGGTAAAGGAAATGACACTTAATAATTATACTATAAAATATGATAATTTTAAAATGAAGCCCGATGTGCCTATTTCTAACATGTACCTATGGATCAATTAGATTGTCAACATAATGATTTATCTTTTAAGAGAAGTCACTACTAATGAACAGATCATGAGGATCCTTATATGTTTAATTGACTGATGGAGGGGAACCACTGTCTCAGTTAGAGAATCATGCGACTTCAGCAACCTACCTATAGAAGAACTCAATGGGCAACAGATGATGTATGAGGAAGATTTGAAAGTCAACAATGAAAAGGAGGATGAAGCAAAAAATGAAATCTGTATCATTCTTGACCACCTTCTCGAGGCACAAAGACAATGGGAAATTGGATGCTTCTATAGAATGTTCCAACACTGAACAATAATCACTTGGAAGTGGAAAGGAGATGGCTGAACTGGCCAAGAGATTCGAATGAATTTACAAAAAGAATAACTTTTTCAGAAAGCCTAACATCAATGGAATTTATGATAAAAAAACTGGAAAAGGGACTAGAAAAGAAGTGAGAAAACTGATGAAATTGTATGCTATGAATGTAATTGCAATGGACATATAAAGACTGACTATCCAAAGCTCAAGTATAAGAATATATATGAGGACAAGGATAATAAGTAAAAAATGAAATGAAGGAAACCTGGAGTGCCTATAAGGATAGTTCAAGAGACTCAGAGACACCAAATGATGAACATGCTAACACATCCAATATCCGTTTTATGACAAACACATCTGAGGTAACACTGAAATCTTTTGTACATAATTTATAATATTTTTAAGAGGAAAGTGACTCTGAGAATATAAAAAATGAATAAATTTTTTAATACTGTAACATGCTTGAAGAGACATGCAATGAATTAAAGGATAAATATAAATCATTAAAGAAATATAATGCTCTCATAGTAAATGCTAAATCTTAACTTACAACTGAAAAAGAGAAAAATTTCCATCTACTCAAAGGAAAAAATTAATTAAAAATGACTAATGAACAATTAAAAAGTGACATAGAAAAGTTTACTAATTGGAAAAATACATTTACACAAAATCTAGGTAAACAAATTGCTCCCAAATGTAATACTGGCATTGATAATCAACATGGTAAAAGAATCCTTGGTAGAAAAAATTTTGTTTCAATATCTATGACATATAATTTTGTTCCCAGTTCTGGACACAACTCAACTATCTCATGTCATGATACATACTCAACTTTTTCATGTTTTTGTGTACCAAATATAGATTATTTTTCATATACATTACATAATTATTATAGGAAACCTATGGGACGAATATGGGTTCCTAAAGCACTTATTACTAAAGATATTGGACCCAAACAAGTATGGGAACCAAAATATGTCTTTTCATGATCATGTTATAGGAATGATGGATAAAGATATCCAGAAGAAAACAATTGTACTTGGACAGTGGATGTTCAAGGAACATGACAGGAGACTATTCATGCTTTAAGAACCTGATAAAAGTCAATGGAGGGCATGTCACATTTGGTGACAATGGCAGAGGTAAAATCATTGGCTTAGTCCAGATTGGTAACTCTGATTCGATTATAATTTTTAAAGTACTATTTTTTAATGGAATAATATATAATCTACTCAGTACCTCATAATTATGTGAGGCTAGATATCATGTTAAATTTGAAAATGATGTCTGTAAAGTCTATAATTAGATAGATGAATTAGTATTTTCTACATCAATGAATGAGAACTTTTATTTTGTTAATTTAGATTCCTTATCCTCTCAAAATGTTTCATGATTAATTTTATTTCATAAAGAAGCTTGGATCTAGAATAAAATACTATGACACTATAATGTTCACTCCCTTAGAAAGGTAACCAGAAAAGGGCTAGTTAAAGACTAACCCGAACATGAGTTTCCAAATGAAAAAGTGTGTAATTCTTGTAAAAAGGGGAAACACCACAAAATTTGTTTCAAATAAAATAAAGAAGTTTCCAGTTATCAACCTCTCAAATTGGTTCACATTTATTTGTTTGGACCATCTTGATTTTCTAGTTTAAATGGAAAGAACTATGCTTATGTTCTACTAGATGATTTTTCTAGATATACCTCTACCTTCTTCATGGCTCACAAAAGTAAAGCCTTATCTTATTTTACATATTATGCCAAGTCTGTAGAAAATCATAGTGTCCTTAAAATTAAATCTTTAAGAAGTGGTCATGACTGTGAGTTTGAAAATCATGAATTTGAATCCTTTTTCTCTGAAAAAGCTTATAGTCCCAATTTATCTGCCCCTAGAACACCTCAGTAGAATGGTGTTCTGGAGAGAATAAATAGATCCCTTTGAGAAATATCTATAATAATTCTTAGTGAATATGACTTACCTATTTACTTTTGGGTTGAGGTTGTTAATAAAACAAGCTACGTAATCAAAAGAGTCTTGATTAGACCAATTCTCAAAAAGACCCCATATGAAATCTGGAACAATAAGAAGCCAAAGTTTAATTACATTAGAGTTTTTGGTTTTAAAGTCCTTATTCTCAACACTAAGGATAATCTTGATAAATTTTCAACAAAAATTGATGAAATAATTTTTCTAGGTTACTCAATATTAAGTAAAGCTTATAGAGTGTTTAATTAGAGAACTATATGTGTGGAAGACTCATACTATATCATGTTTGATGAAACAGATCCACATGAGCCTAGAACCATCCTAGAAAATCTGGAGGATGATGTATCAAATATGAAAATCATCTCAAAATCCTCAAATTCCTCTGTGAAAGAATCTTTGAAAACTTCCAATTCTGGAAATTATCTACAATCGACTCATAATGAACCTGAATTGGTTGATGAAACTGAAATCACAAGTCCCTCTTTTTCTAGAAAGGTTAGAACAATTAAAACCCATCCATTAGATGCTGTTGTAGGAGACATAGAGAAAGGAACACAAACTAGACCTTCTCTTAGAAATCAGGTTAACAATCAAGCCTTCTTGTCACAACATGAACCTAAAAATATTAATGATGCAATCAATGATGAATTTTGGGTAATGGATATTCAAGAAGAACATAATTATTTTGAAAGAAACAGTGTTTGGAAACTTGTTGAAAGACCCAAGGACACATTCATCGTAGGCACTAAATGGGTGTTTAAAAGTAATGTAGATGAAAATGGAAATGAAGTTAGGAACAAGGCTAGATTAGTTGCACAAGGCTACAGTCAAGAAGAAGGAATTGACTATGAGGAGTCCTTTTATCCAGTAGCTAGACTTGAAGCCATCTGAATCCAACTTGCCTATGCTGCACATCTGAATATCAAACTATATCAAATAGATGTTTAGAGTGCATTCTTAAATGGGTATATAGCTGAGGATGTCATTGTTGAACAACCCCTTGTATTTAAAAATAATTATTTTCCCACTATCTTATGCTTTATATGGTTTAAAATAAGATCCAGGAGCTTGGTATGACAGATTGAGTACTTGTCTTATTTTTAATGGTTTTAGAAATGGAATAATTGATCCTAACCTCTCTATAAAACAAAATTCTAATGATGTTTTAGTTGTTCAAATTTATGTATATGATATTATTTTTGGATCTTCAAAAAATTCATTATGTATTGATTTTTATAAAATGATGAAAAACAAATTTGAAATGAGTTAAATGGGAGAACTAAAATTATTTCTTGTATTTCAAATCTTTCATTATAATGATGAAATTATTTTAAATAAAAGTAAATACACTAAAGATCTTCTAAAACATTTTAGATTAGATAGCACTAAAAGTAGTGACACTCCCATGAGTACCACCTGTAAGTTGGATCTTGATTAAGATGGAAAATCTGTTGATCAAACCACTTATAGAGGAATGACTAGAAGTTTACTCTTCTTAACTGCTAGTCATCCATATATTATGTTTAGTGTGTGTATGTGTGCATGTTATCAAGAAAATCCTAAAGAATCTCATTTAAATAATGTAAAGAGAATTTTCAAATATCTCAATCATATACCCAATATACGACTGTTCTATTCTTAAGGACAATCATTTGAACTAGTTTTTTATTCTGATGCAGACTTTGGTGGCTATAAGTTAGATATAAAGAGCACCTATGGAAGAAGTCACCTTTTAGGAAAGTCAATTGTATCTTGGGGTGATAAGAAACAAAATTCTGTGTCATTATCTACTGTTGATGCTGAATATATAGATACTAGAAATTGTTGTGCACAAATTTTCTAGATGAAACCCACTTTACTAGATTATGGATATCAATTCAGACATGTTCCAATAAATTGTGACAACACAAGTGAAATTAACATCTCAAAAAATATTATATCACATTCTTGGACAAAACATATTGATGTAAGACATCATTTTTTGAGCTATCATTATAAAAAATGTGATATCACCTTTGAATTCATTGGTACTGAATATAAATTTGCTGATATATTCACTAAACCATTAAATTATGAGAGAATAGACTATATCATACATGATCTTGGAATGATAAATCTCAAATAGATATCTTACCTGTCTTACTGTTCAATATTTTAATATTTTTTACTTTACTGTTCCATGAATATAGTTCCTCAGTTATTGTCTCTCATGTTTACGGTCTCACAATTAGCACTTTTTACATATGGTCTGACACTTACTATCTCACCGTAAAGTGCACTGAAAAGTTCACTCAATGTCTCACTGTGAATTTCATTTACTGTCGAACCATGACAACCGATCACTATCTCAACATGACAACTACTTATTGTCTCTCCATGATAATTATATATTATTTTCTTTAAACTCGTATTGCAGTAATTTTTATTTCACCACTTTTACATTCCTGTGTTTTTTACTTTTGTGATGATTGGCATTCTAAAATGTTTAAACAAAAATTTTCACTGGGTTTTTCACCCGGACATTCTCCTATTCATTCTCCTCGATCCCTTTCAACCATGAAACCCTCTATCTATCTCAATCCCTCAATGGATTCCCAGAATGAAACATCTGTCATCATCCACACCAGATAGGCACTGCTCGAAGAGGAAGAAGATTGTTCCCAAGATGAGACTTGAAGGGCCTTTGAATCTGAACCTAGTAAATCACTGTATTATTCCTTAGAAAGTAATCTTCCCCTAAAAGATTTTATCTATTAAATCTCAATTATTTAAAGTGTTAAAAGAACAAGCCTGGTTAGATTGGTTCTCAAGGGAGAATAGACCCAGGTATACCAGATTAGTAACTCAGTTCTAGAAATACGCATATTTTTCTTTTGACTCTGGTTAATGTTTTGATGTGAGGTGCGGGATTAATGGAAAAAGATTCTTCTTCTCATCGATGTTATGGTTTGAATGCCTTAGGATACCTCATGAGGGAATATGTGATGATTATCAGAGAGAACGCCCACCTATAACTGATATCATCGATCTTGAAGATGCACTGAAAATCCTAAACGGAAATGGCACCAAGATAAGGGTCATCGCTGCAGACCCTGATGGAGAAACAAGACTCCTGTTTAAATTGGGTCAAAATCTGGTTAGTCCAAGGAAATGGGACTTTGATGTATTAAAGTATCAATATGTGTTCTTAATTCTTCTTATAAATAATAGATAAAAGATTACCCTATGTATGTGCATCGTTCACTGTATGTGTGAGTTGTTCAAGGTTACATCAATGTCCACCTCTCTGTTCTACTCATGGCTGATATCAACCATGCTTGTTGAAAAAGGCATAGTTGGACCTAATGAAGAAGTGTTTATGTACTGTATGTACTGTCTCTCTAAAGACATCATCAGGAGAATGAATATAAACATAAATCCATGGAAAATGGAGTGGGTGGAAGACAACGATAAGGATTATGTGAAGTTTAATCCTATGGATTATCCATCAAGGCAGAATGACATTTCTCATCCTGTTTTGGAACTAGATGAACTTGGTGAGTATTTATAAGAATATAAAGCAGACGTTAAAGTACCTCACAGGAAAGAATTTACTATTGAGGAAGACCAGATTATTATTCCTCATGTTATTCTTGAAGAAGAAACTCCTACCCCTAGAGATGATGTTAATCTATAAATCCAGCACGAGGCTGAAAAATAATTAGTGGTCCTAGATTCTGAATATCAAGCCACTAAAGATCCTATAATAGAAGAACTCAGAGTTGTGAATGAAGTAAATCTGGAAGAACTCCCTGAAGAATAACATGTTCTTGAAATAATACCATCTACTAAAGAGAGGATGGAGAAACCCTTCAGCACGCTAGATAAGAGATGAATGAGGAACTTAGAGATGAAACCGTGAATTTAGACCAAGCTTCGGAGCCTCTCAATCCTGAGAAGGAAGCACCTGATGAGGGAAAGGAAATGCAAAATATTGCGTCTGAAGAAGCCTCACATCCAATTGAGTCATGTCTTGTGGAAAATCTGTACAA
This sequence comes from Viscum album, assembly GCA_963277665.1. Lineage (NCBI taxonomy): Eukaryota > Viridiplantae > Streptophyta > Magnoliopsida > Santalales > Viscaceae > Viscum > Viscum album. Next base: position 2,017,887,392 of record OY728157.1, read on the forward strand.
ATTTCCTAGTTTTTATGATGTGAGTGAGTATTAGCAGGTTACTACAATAGAGCATGATCTCTCCTCCATGTTTCAGTTGATTTTGGTTTATATCTTTTCCACTTAGAAGGAATCAGCACCTAAACCTGACCCTCTACCAATTCCTTCACCTGAACCTTCAACTGAACCTGTACCTGAGTAGCTGCCCATTTTCAGTATGGATGATTTAAAGGATTTTGGAGATACTATCTTATCTGGAGTTTAGAATCTTATGAACTCCCAACCTCGTGTTGTGACAAATATAAGTGAGAGAGATGACTCACTACTTTTGTAAAATATTATTTGGTAAATCTAGCCTAAGATGATCCCTGAAATTCAAGAAGTTTGAGTTGAAAATAAGTTGCTCAGTAATGAAGTCACAACCCTGAGAAGCATGGTTGAAGATATACAGAAATATTTGCATTCACGATCAAAACATGCTACTACTCCTCTATAACCCACGGTTTTTCAAATCTCATGAGATGTTGTGTGTCTGATTCACTCTTATCTGTAATACTTTGATGAAAATATTACAGAAAGTCACAAATAGTTTTTGAAGGAAATGAGAGAACTTGTGGTAAACTTGAATAAACTCACTGATGAGTACATTGGTTGTCTTCAAAAGGCATTGAATCAGATCAAATCTCTGACAAAAGTCATCAAATCTTCCAATACCTCTGGTGAATCTTCTACACCGTCATTGGACAATACTTCTCTTAGACCTATAGTCCACGAAGTGCTTTAGAAGGCTTTTAGTGGCTTTAATGTGGCCTTTTCTCAGAATTTTTCAAGAACAGTGATAGAGTTGTTGACATTGTTCGAATTCATTCCAAGATTGCAAATGATGCCCAACACGATATTTTTATGAATGTGGATTTCTATTTCAACCGAATTTTCTCCAAGACTGTTATGACAAACCACTTCAAATAACTTGTAGAGAATCAAAAAATTCCTCTTGTAACTCATGCCTTGAGAAAAAAAGTCCAAGAGTTAACCGATTTTACCAAATTATTGGACAAGTTAATGGAATAGAAAGATGACTATGAAAAATCCATGTAGTTTGGTGGAGTGATTATAACAGACTTCATCAAACTTCTGAGACCCTATCATCATGTCTAGAGTACAACAATTGTTGTTCCAGCAGCTCCACCTCTTAGACCTCGACTGCCTACATTCACTTCTACCATAACCTCAACTACCATTTCTGTTGGCCATGCTCTTAGTTAGATTAGGCATGTCTTTATTATTCACAAACTACCTCATTATTCTACTGCTCCAACCTTGGCACCCTCAGTCTTTGAAGGTCTCCCTTTTCCCTCTTTATCTACCTCCTATCCACCTTCTTCTACATCAACCAATGACCCTATGGTTTCCTCTTATGGAACTAATAATGGAAAAGAGAAGGTCAATCCCTGAATATTACCAGTGCTTACTTCTTTTTGAGGGGGATTCCATTATTTTTGTATTTCTATTTATTTTGTACAACATTTTTTACTAATAATGGAATGTGCACTACTTACCCTCTATTTCTTTCAAATTTTTGATAATCCCAAATGGGGGAGAAGTTTCTATATGTTTTTTTGCTATAGTTTTATGTAATTTAGACTTTAACATTGTATGATTTGTAATCATCAAAAAATGTGATATTATTGGACTCCTCTTGTATTAATCATGTTTTAATGATCACAAATCTCATTGATGATCACAAACTTCATCAATGATCATAAATCTTTTTCAAACTAGTTAACTCCTATAAATAATATCCAATTATGTGTATTTATGTTTCATGTTAACTCATTATTTATAATGGGTATTCTCAATCCATTTCATGCATATTATTGTTTGTGTCTGAATACTGTTACTTTCCTAAGTTAAAGACACCATGAAGCCAGACACCGTGAAGCCAGACACAGTGAGGAAGACACCGTGAGCAAGACACCGTGAGGAAGACACCGTGAGAAAGACACCGTGAGCAAGACATCGTGAGAAAGAAACCGTAAAAAAGACACTGTGACACTTAGACACCATGAACAAAACACCATGACACTCAAACCGTGACACACAGACACCATGAAGGAGACACCAATATTATTACATACTGCGACATTGTTTCTTAAAAAAATTTGTCTTTTAATTTAATATATAACGGTATTATTTGATTCCTTTAATGCACTGACATAATTAATGTTTTCTTTGTAGACATAATACGAGGTATGAGGTAAGAAGAACATGGAACCTATCGGCTAAAACTCATACATTCAAAGATAAAGAGTGTAGTGTACCCAAGAAGGTAAGTGTGATACTGAACGAGAAACAATCCTATGAGCAAGTCAGTTAAGAACACATTGAAAGATTTTATAAGAAATCATTGACTCATACATGAAATCAGACACAACAGAAGAACAGAAGAAGTACACTAGAATCTAGAGACCACCTTTACATTATCAAATCTTGTGACGAACACAAGCTGGATTACAACACTCTGTTTTTCCGGAAAAATATCAGAGAAGGACTTAGAAGCATTTCTGATTCATCAAAGGGGTCCATAGTTGCACTTTAAATCACTAAATCATTCTAAACTCATATCTACTATCTCTCAGTGATTCTTTTAAATACTTCTTGAGCAGTGTGTTTACTCAGTTTATTCTCTACACACACTGACTCCTGTGATAAACTAAAGGATTTCTAAATCCTTACACCAAACTCTTTATACTCCTGTTAACCCATGAAAACTATGGAAGAGGTCCCTGTGACCCCTGGTTATTATTTTTGTTTACCCACGAAAACTATGGAAGAGGTTCTTCTGTAACATGGATAATCTGTGTAGTTTTGTTAACCCCGTACTACTAGAAATACATGTATTTTCAACAGGTCATTTGCGACAGGGCCCCGTATCAAATGACTCTTTGCGAAAAACGGCGTTGCAACTAATTTTTTTTTGCGATGGGCCCATCACAAATATTTTTTTTGAAATGGAGAATGGGCCCGTCGCAAATACTTATTTGTGATTGGAATATATTTGCATCACAAATAATAATACAAAATCAAAAAAAATTAAAAAAATATTTATTAATATTTAAATATATTAATCTATTTATATTGATATAAATATAATATTTATTTTTTAAATATGTTTTTGAATGGATCTATGGAAATATAATATTAATTTATAAGATATTTAATAAAATAGGATTATAAAATAAATTTGAATATATTTTTAATTCGTAATTATGTAATTTTTATCAATTAAAATTCATTTAATAACTCTTTGAATATAAATAATATAAAAAATTAATGAAAGATCAGAAATAAGTTGAAAATGAAACCCAAACATCAAACGTCCATAACTTTTGATCCCGGACTCCATTTGAGCTCTACAACATATCAAATCAAAACCTTCGACAAGATCTACAGCCCTATGGACCAGTGAAACCCGTCGAAGGTTTTTCGAGGCCAAATAAGGCCCAGAATGCCTCCAAAACTGAGTTTTTAGTCCGGGTACCGCAGTTTTTTACCATTCAAACAGCTATAACTTCTGATCCCAATCTCCGATAAACCTGTACCATATATCATATCTAAGATCGTTTCATGTTCATCGATTTGACTGATTGTAAAGCTGAAACGGACTCCTAGAATAGAAGTTATGGTCGTTTTAACATTCAAATGGATATAACATCTGATCCGGATGTCCGTTTGGCCTGTACATCATATCATATCGAAGATCATTTCACGTTATTCAATTTGACTGGTTGTTGAGTTGAAACGGACTTACGGATTAGACGTTATAGCTGTTCTAACATTCTCAATGATTGTTCACCCCCTCATTTCTATGTATTCATTCATAATTATACATATATATATATGTGTGTGTGTGTGTATTGTACATATGTATGTATTTATTTATTTATTTATAAATACACATAAAAAACATATTTTATAAATTTATTTAAAACTATGTTTATAAATATATATTAATATATAAATAAAAATACGAAATAAAATTTATAACTAAATATATATATATATATAGGAATAAATATATATATTAATATATGAATAAATAAATAAATATTTATTTATTCATATAACCAAATATATTTATATTATAATATATCTGTATTAATATAGGAATAAATATAACTATATATATATATATCATTAAATGTATAAAAAAATGAAATGGATTAGTTGTAAAGGTTAATGTGCTCATGGGGGAGGATTATTAATAATTATTAGTAATTATTAGTAATTATTAGTAATTATTAGTAATTAGTCGTATTTTTCTTATTTTTCGTAATTGTTCCTAATTATCTCCTAATTATTCTAAATTATTCTAAATTATTACTAATTATTACTAATTATTACTATTTATTCCTAATTATTAGTATGTATTACTAATTATTAGTATTTATTCTTAATTATGATTAATTATTAATAATTATTCCTAATTATGACTAATTATTAATAATTATTCCTAATTATGAATAATTATTATTAGTTATTCCTATTTATTATTAATTATTTCTAATTATTATTAATTATTCCTAATTAAAATTAACTATGAAAAATAAATACTAATAATTTAAATTTATTAAATAACAAAACAATATTAACATAATTTAATTACATCTAATTAAGAATAATTAAAACTAATAAAAAATTTAAAATAAATATTTAATTAAAATGAACATAAATACCTTTAAAATTGATCTGAGGTTGATCTCTGATAGTTGTCGAAGACTTCAATATCAACTCCAGAAATAAAAATTATACTTAAGAAACTGTGAACTCTAAAAATAGAGTTTTGATAGAAGTAGAAGATAGAGTTTGAGAATTAATGAAAAAAACGGATGGGGGTGTTTATAGGTTAGCTTATTTGCGACTGGACTATTTGTGACTGGACTATTTGCGACTGGACTATTTGTGATGGGTATCCCGTCACAAATAGTAGTATTTGTGATGGTACCCATCAAAAAATACTTTTTCCCGCATTTATCATGGTCAACGGTTAAATAGTAATTTGCAACGGGTCTCGTCGCAAATAATAACCTGCCGACATACTATTTGCGACGGGGGTATATTCCCGTCGCAAATATTTTTTACTGCCGCCGGTTATTTGCGACGGGTGGTAACCCCACCATCGCAAATAACATTCCCACAGTTTGGCGCACATTGCGCACCAAACCTTTTGCGACGAGTGAGCTTTGCCGGACACAAATAAGTAGTTATTTGCGACGGGAAAATGCCCCCGTCCCAAATAAGTTTCTAACGGGACTATTTGCGATGGGGATAAATCTCGTCGCCAAAACCCTTTTTTCCCGTAGTGTCGATCCAAGGTGTGGATCAACGTTTATTTATATAAATTTCATGGTGGTAGGTGATCACCAAGTGGACTGGATTTGGTCTCGACATGATACTGAACCACCTGTTTCCTATCCATTGTGCTATTTAAATTTTGTCTTCTTTGTTTTACTGCTTTATTCCATAATCTAGAAAACTCTAATTTAGGTTTGATTGTTAGTTTTGGAAAGTAGTTATAACTGGTTTGTCTTAGTAGCATAACTTCAAAAGTAATATTAATAATACATATTAAGATTAATGAGAATTAATCGATCTTCTAAGAAGTAGTTTAAATAGTCAAATTATTATAACTGTATAACCTTGATTAACTGGGCTGTATCTATTTTAGGGGAAATCCATTTATTTTAAAATAATATTTTTTGTAACAGAAATTTTATAGTTACTCAATTCACCCCTCCCCTCTTGAGTAAACAACTCTGACCAACAAATATGTTATCACATTCATGCTTGTTATTGAGTTTTCTTCAACCTAGTTTTTTTTATTTTATATCATCACTTATGTTAATCACATCTTAATGAGAAATTTGAGTTAAGTATTATTTCATCTCCAATGATATTTAATTTTTTTCATTTCTTGTGAATTATTTGATTTCAAATAATTATTAATAGGAATATCATTCATGGATATTCTAAGAACATACAAGACTAGAGGTAAATTGTTTAGAACCATCTCATGTTTCCATTGATGAAATCATTTTTAATCAAACACTAGGAAAACATATTGTCGATATAATTCATAATATATCTATCTATATATATCATCAATCAAAAAATATTATTGAAAATGAACACACACTAATCCCTGTGAATAACCATAACATCTACAACATAATCTCATAATAATTATGGGGCCTATGGAAATTATTTACAAGAAATGGTATGGGTTAATCAATTGATACAAACAAACCAACATCTAATGAAATTATTCCAATAAATTATAAATAATGGATTATAACATCACTACATTAGTTACATAGGCCTAGTGGATATTATATTATTATTTAAAAAAAATACATAGATCATAATATATATAATCCATCAGTTTAGTAGTCCTATAAGACTATATATATATTGAATCAATATATTACATTATATATTAAATATAATGTATTAAAAAATCATTAGTTCAACATGATTATCATTTCGTGACATGTCTTCATCTTCATGTTTCTTCATTGAAAAGGATAAATAATGTCAAAAGGTGAGATCAAATGCTAAATATGTGGTAGAATACAATTAAGGATTATATGAAATAAAAAAGGAATGCAAACTATGAATGGAGTTATTAATTAAATAATATAATATATTTGATAAAATGAATATAGTACCTCAAGTGATAAAAAAATAATTTAAATAAATCATCAAATTGTTAGAAAATTATTAATTATAGTACTGAAATGAACCAAATACCCAATATATAACACCCCAGGTTTCCATGGTATGTTTCCATTTGAATAATACAGTAGCGTGTGTTGTATGAAACTTCGAGTTCTAACGCACCACAACCAATCAAACTAACTGTTGTGAATAGTAATACCCACTTTTTGAATGTTTATAAATTTTACCGTTCAAAATGGACTTCATTTTTAGATTTTGAATATTTAAATTATCCTATTGTGAATTTTCGGTATTTTACTGAAAACATTGAATTTTTGATGAATAGTGAAAAACACTAAGTTATTAATTAAAACCGACATTTAATTTAAATAATTATTTATTTGATTTAAATTTATTTTAGGTAAAAATAGATACGTAATACCTATATATGTTCAGTGTAATTTATTGGAGACAGTTTATAATAATTTTAGGCATATGAAAATTTTATTGAAATTTTCACCGTCTTTTACCCATCTCTTTGGAGAATTTGAAAATTCACATAAAACATAATTTTATCACTTCTATGAGTGGAATTTCTAAATTACGAGAGGCATTGTTAATATGAATGAGTATAATTTGGTTCAATAAGATAAAAATAATTTTGTTGAATAGTAACTTTTTACTTTTGTTTACCACGGTAAAAAGTAAATAGGGTACTTCATGGTAAAAATGATATTATTACCCGAACACATGACCTATTTCTATTGGATAAGTGTAATTCAACCAAAAAAAACCTTATGAATAAAGTATGAACCTCTTTGGTCCACTTGAATTAGATTAGGACATCTATTATTATTTAATTCAAAGAAGAGTTAAAATAGTTAAAATCAATGTTTAATAACTAAAACATTTTTAATATATGGTTATACATAAGATAAATTTGATTACAAATATTCATTAGAAAGATAAAAATATTTCCTACATAATGTAATCTTATTTATAATTTTTATACATTAAATTATTTAATTTATTTTTGACACAATGGTGATGGAGTAATTACAAAATTAATGAAATATTAAAATAATCGATATTATAAATATGATAATAAAAGTATTTTAAGACTTTTTATGAATTACAATAATTTTATAGGTTTATATGACATATTATTATTTTCTATATGAATTTTATTATAATTAATAGTGCTTTTATGAATTTATCAAAAACATAATACCAAATAGTGTCAAAATTGACCAAAAGGAGTTTTTAAAACAATATTATATTATTAATTGATTTCATATTCCTAAAAATCTAATTATGGGCCAAAGAACTTATATAATGATATTTTTATCATTAATGGACCACTTGGGGGTCACATGGATGTATATAGTAAGTTTATTATATATATAATATAAAAATACAAAGAGACATGGTAAATGTCAATCAATTAAACTAAGAGTAAAATCTAAATGATAAGGTTAATATAGTGATCCAAACCTATATAAGATATATTGGTTGAGTGGTTTTAGAACCATCCCCACCTTATACTTTTAATAGTCCACTTTGGAGCCATTAGAAACTGAATATGAATTTATTATATATTAATACATTAAGTTTTTCCTAAAGAGCCCCTCCTCCCCCTTATAAAAGGACATCATTTTTAACCAAATCTTCATACCTTCAAAGCCTTTTGGATCGTCCAAAATCTACCCAAATACCCTATAAACAATCGTACCTTAATCTTAGAGGCCTTCCTTTAGTTATAAATCCATCCTAAGTATCCCTTTTGATCAAATCAAAAGGAAGAACCCGAAGAAGAGATAATGTTTTCACCACCCTCTTTCATGTTCCTTTCATCATCCACATATTTTTTCTTAGTTATTTCCATTATAAAATAATAAATATTTTATCATCACTATAATGTGATGTTATTATAAATATTTTAAAACCATATTCAGTATTATATCCAACCTTTTAATGACATGTCACCATACGTGTGTACGTACGACCTACCGTCTCCACGTTGTGGTGTAATTGTTATTCAATACATTATTATTTGGATGTGTATAATAATGATGTGTAATTCATGTAAATAACAAATATAAAATGATAATGATTATTTATATATGATATAACATCCAATTATATATTATTGTAATATCAAAAGAATGATATTGTCACTCGTGCATACGTACAGATTACCGTCTCCACAAACGCGATGAGATTCATTCCACATCATATCCATTCAAGAATAAATATTATTTGATGATTAAAATAATTTTTAGAGACATGATAACATTCTGGATATAAGTAATTTACATCCCATCCATATGAAATATGGATCACATAACAAATAATATAATGAAAAACGAATCCGTTAACACCTGAAACGATTATATTACAAAAATATTATTAACAAATCAATGTCAAAAGATCATATATGATTTCATATTAATGTATATGATTCTTTTATTATTTAATAACCAATATTTCACCATTATAAAGGAGGATAACCTACCATAAACCACGTAAAAGTACAAGGTAATGGTTAATTTCACAATCTCTTTATTATCTGAGGTTGTTTGTACGTAATTATCTAATGGGATCTCTTTATCAACCACATCCATTTTTCTTAAAAATGAATTTCAAAACATTTTTACTATTTACTAGAATATGGGATAAAGTCATTTATACCCTTTTTTTACTTTTTATAAAATGGTTTTTAAGGAATCTTTCCTTCATTTTCCAAACGAGGTATTTTTTGACCTTTTTGACAAAATTAAGATGAGAATATCTTTTTTTAACTTATACAGTGGGTGCAGCTAATTTCTACCATTATAAAAACATTGAAGCTACCCTTACAAGCTTATAAGAATATTTTCAAAGTAATTGTTTTATTTTATAATTATTTTACTTTTAAATGATTTCAAAAAAAGAGATACTTCTCTCAAATAATTTTTATTTTGTCTATGTCAACATCCATTGATGAATTTTAAGCTTATTTGAAGTTGATTTATTTTGATAAAAAACCTCCATATTGTATTGAAGGTTTTGGGATATGTTTGATTGTGGATATGTAATTTCTATACCATTCATAGTTTATGTAGAAATTTTTAACATTTCGTATGCTAGTTTTAATATGAATGTTTTTGTTATGTTTAATCATGTTCATATGAGGAATGCATTGGACAAAGTAAGTGATGGGTGGAGCCCGCTATAGCTCCTCGATGCATCTGTAGGTCTCTTGAGAAAAACTAGTGTCTTGGAACGAGGCATCGAAAAAATCTTATTTGTAGTCTTGGCACGAGGCCTGGGCTACGTGGTTATGATATTCTGGCATTATGCATTCCATCATTATGAAACTGGTTATTTATATTGAATGTGGTTATTCGACTAGTAGAATATCAATGTGAATAAATAAATGGAATTATTTCATTTTATTTCTTCCATATTATGATGATGTTCAAGTTTAAAAGGCCTTTGTTTTAGTTATACATTGCCTTAAATTTTTATTCTTATTTATGAAAGATTCCTCTATATTGTTATCCTTACTGGGAATTTGAGATCCCCACTTTCTCTATTTTATTTTTCCAGGATGTGAAGAATTATTTCATGAATGACCATTACGGATAGTTTAAGGGGATATAAGTGTGGAGATAAGATATTGTTGTATTTTTCCCTTTATGATGTAATGTAAAAATTATGAATTTATCTAGTTATTACAAGGATACTAAACTAATCGGATATACAAAAAATGCTCTTTTGTGATCATGAAAATGTTATGTAATAATTCACCAACTCTGGGTAACTGGGGTCGAGGTGTTATAGTTGGAATCAAAGGATGTTTAGTACAAACCTTAAAAGCTATATTTATATAAACTCTGATTAGAGCACATAGACCTAATATGTAATTTGGGGATTATTATAGAAGAACTTCCTAGAAGTTTGGTATTGTTGAGATTTTGTGAGTTTTCTGAGAAATACATCCTTGTCTGGATACAAGCAGGTAGAGGAAGCTCTCACATAGATGTACCTAGCGATAAAACCCAAAAACACAACATTGAACTGGACTTAAACGTGAACTGGTGCACGATAATGGGCCCTGCTGCACTCTTGCTTACGACACTCCCTGGGGATATGATTAGGATAATTATCATTTTATTTAAAACCCATTTTGTAGGGTTTATGAGTATATACTTACTCAAAGAAATTTTTTTTTTATGAATATGGATTATATCCATAAACAGTTCAATTTATGTGTTTTACTAGATTGGATTTATGTATTGCGAGTCATAAACTGATTTAGTTTATTCCATTGTATAGAATTGGAGCCTAGTAGAAGGAATGAAAACCTCATCAATGAACAATCTCAATGTTGGGATTCCCCTCCTACTCAAGATAATTATAGTGGATATTGTGATACAACTGGTGCTGATCAGCTTATCACTATATTGGGACAACTCACTCAGGTAATGAATAATAACCTTACCCATATGGAGCACCCTGATCCGTAGCATATAGGATCAATGTTAGATCGATTTAGGAGGTAACAACCACCAAAATTCAATGGGAGTACAAATCCATTCGTAGCTGAGAAATGGATAAGTTCCCTAGAGAAAATATTTCAGGATTTGGGGAGTAGTGAATGGGAAAACATTATGATGGCAGTTTACCACCTCACTGAAGATACTGATCAATGGTGGTTATTGATTCAAAACATGAAGGAAGATGATGAAGTATCAAATATGGAATGTAGGGAGTTCAAAGATATTTTAATAGAAAAATACTTCCTCGTGACCATTGAGCAGATATGCAAATGTAATTTCTGAGTCTGAGGAAAAAGGAGGATGAGAATGTCGCAAATTATGAGGCTAAATTTACAAGGTTAGTTAGGTATGCTACAGATTTCAAACGTAACCCAAGAAGTATGATTGATCATTTCTTTGATGGGTTAAAATTTTTTCTCTGTCAAGAATTGGTCTCACAATCATTCTCTTCATACGAAGATATTGTCTCGTGTGATATCAAGACAAAAAAAATAATTTGCTAAGTCTTACAAATTTAAGGGAAAGAATGAGAAGAAGAGATCTTCTGACCACTCTAGAAATGGAAATAAAGGGAGGATGGGAAAATTTGATTATCCTTCCTGTAGTAAATGTGGGAAGAAGCACCTCGGTACATGCTTGAAGGGAATGGTAGTCTATTACAAGTGTTGTGAAAAAGGCCACCAAGCTCATGATTGCAAGGAAAGGAGAGTTGTTGTCAATGTGGAATGATATAATTGTAGAGAAATGGGGCATTATGCAAATGAATGTCCTAAGCTTCAGCAGAACTTACCTTTGAAAATGACAAGGGATCATGGATAGCTTATTCTATCACTACTATTGAGGTTGAAGCTCCAAAAGACATGGTGGAAGGTAATTTAATGGTTTCATCATGTTTAGAAAATGTGTTATTTGATTATGTATCATCGCATTGTTTCATATCTTCCCAGTTTGATAAAAAAATTATATATTTCCAATTAGATTTAACAAGAGAGTTTCTAGTTAAAACTCTTAAGGGAAGTATCGTTGCAACAATGTTTGGTGAATCAGTTCCCTTTTGAGGATATGAATATTCGTTATCTGATGATCTCATCGTTATACCTATGATTGAATATGATATAATCCTTGGTATGGATTGGCTTCTAGACCATGATTCAAATATTTATTGTAAGAAGAATGAGGTTACAATTTTTGATTATGATGATAAGGAACACCTTATCTTTAGAGCCAAATCGTCACCACCAAATTCATATCTAGATCCACCCCCAGTAGGTCATCTAAATTATATTATTGGGGATGAAATGATAGTGGGTAAGGAAAGAAATGTTCAAATATAGGATTCACCTATTGTGAAAGAATATGTAGATGTGTTTTTGGAAGATTTTCCTGGACATCCTCTAGAACAACAAATTATGTTTTCCATTTTTTTAATTACTGGTTCAAGGCCTATATCAAAAAGCCCTTATAGAATTGCCACTGTAGAATTAGTTGAACTAAAGAAAAAACTTGAGGAATTGAGTAAGAAGGGATTTATTCGTCCTAACATTTCACCATGGGGAGCCCCTGTTCTTTTTGTTAAATAGAAATATGGATCTATGAGATTGTGCGTTGACTACAAAGAGATCAATGCTATAACAATAAAGAAAAAGTATCCCCTACCTCGCATTGATGATTTATTTGACCAATTGCATGGAGATAAATAATTTTCAATGATTGAACTTCGGTCTAGATACCATAAGTTGTGTGTGAAGAAGGATGATGCTTCGAAGAAGGATTTTCGAACTAGATACGGGCATTACGAGTTTACTATAATGCCTTTTGTATTCACTAATGCACCCTATGTTTTCATGGATCTAATGAACAAAATTTTCAAGGAATGTCACAATGACATTGTAGTGGTATTTATTGATTATATCTTGGTATAAACCAAAAGCTACTAAGATCATGAAAATTAGTTTAACATTATATTAAAGACTTTGAGAAGACATGAATTATATGGGATGTTTAGAAAGTGTTAATTATGGCTTCAGAAGATTTCTTTTCTTGGACGTGTTGTCTCTAAGGATGGAATCTCTGTTGATCTTTCTAAGACCATGGAAATCCACGAATGTCCAACACCAATTAGTATAACCGAGGTACGTAGTTTTATTGGTTTATCATATTATAATCGACGTTTCATCCATAATTTTTCCCAATTAGATAACCCATTAACAAAGCTCACTGGAAAAGGGGTTACATTAGTTTGGGAAAAATGATTGTGAAGAATTTTTTGAAGAACTGAAGAGAAGATTATTCAATTCTCTGATATCGACTCTACCATCAGGGAATGATGGGTTCATTATTTATAGTGATGCATCGAAGAAAGGACTTTGTTGTGTCCTTATGAAGAATGAAAGGGTTATTTCTTATGCATCATGACAACTAAAAATTGATGAGCAAAACAATCCTACTCATGATCTTGAGTTAGGAGATGTAATATTTTCTTTATTTGGAGACACTATCTCTATCGTGAGAAATTTGAGATTTATACTGATAACAAGAGTTTGAAATATATTTTCTCACAGAAAGAACTCAACATGAGGCAAAGGCGATGGATTTAACTACTAAAGTATTATGATTTCACGATATACCACCACCCGGGGTAGGAAAATAAGGTGGTAGATGATTTGAGTAGAAATGATCATAGTGTTTTGAACCAGATTATAGTTGAAAGGGATCCTAAATACATGGATCTAGTAAATATGGATATGGGAATCACCATGGAAGGTGAAACATCCACACTTTATCAAAGGGTTTCCAATCCATATTTACTAGAAAGGATAATGAGTTCTCAGACTGGTGATGTAGAGTTTCAAAAGATGATAAAAGCTCTGAATGATGTGATATTGAGTTACATTGTGTATAAAGATGGAATTCTAAAATTTGGAAATAGACATTGGGTTCCCGATATTCCTGATCTAAAAAGAGAGTTGTTGGACGATGCTCATAGTTCCAATTTTTCTATACACCCTGGGAGAACCAAAATTTATAGAGATTTGACGGAACATTTTTGGTGGGACAACATGAAGTGGGAGATTGTTTATTTTGTGTCATGATTTATAGTTTTTCAACAAGTGAATTCTGGAAGGCAAAAAACTGTAGGAGTCATGCGACCTCTTCCCATACCTGAGTGGAAATGGGATAATATCACGATGGACTTTTTCATGGGACTACCAAATACTCCAAGAAGAAACGATGCAATATGGGTCATTGTTGATCGTCTTACCATGTCAGAACATTTTCCTTCTATAACACAAGATTTACCACTTGAACGTATAGCAAGACTATATATTAATGATGTTGTGAGACTTCATGGAGTACCCCTGTCAATTGTTTCTGATCATGTTCCCCGTTTTATTTCAATATTCTGGAAGAGTCTTCAGAAATCCATGGATACTGAATGTTGTTTAAGCACTTCCTACCACCACAAAAATGATGGACAATCAGAATGGACTATTCAAACATTATAAGACATGTTGAGTTCATGCTCACTTCAATTTTAGGGTATGTGGGATCAATATTTACCTTTGGTAGAAATTTCCTATAACAATATCTTCCATTCATGTTTTCAAAAGGCACTATATGAAGCATTATATAGAAAGAGATGTCGCACACCAACCTGTTGGGATGAAATTGGTGAAAGAAAACTTGTAGGCCCAAAACATGTGGAGGAAACATTGGAAAAGATGAAGGTAATCCAAAACCACATCAAAACAGCTCAAAGTAAGCAATAGAGCTATGTCGATAACCGAAGAAAGGATTTGGAATTTCAGGAAGGAGATCATGTTTTCATTAAGGTATATCCATGGAAGGGAGTTATACATTTTGGTAAGAAAGGTAAATTGAGTCCCAAGTATATAGGACCATTCAAAATTCTATAATGAATTGGGGTTGGACCTTACCATTTGGTAATGCCGCCATGTCTCTCCAAAGTTCACGATGTATTCCACGTATCACTGTTGAGAAAATACATGCTTGACCCAATGCATGCAATTACCTATAAGGAATTTGAACTCGAACCTGATCTATCTTATTATGAAGTGCCCGTCAAGATTCTTGATACCAGGGATCAAGTGCTGAGAAATCGGACGACTCATCTGGTAAAAGTTTTATGGAGAAAACATAATATGGAAGAGGCAACATGGGAACCTGAAGAACATATATTGATGAACCACCAGAGCCTTTTTATGTAGTAATACCATAGAAACATTGAGGCTGAAATTATTTAAAGTAAGGTAGAATGTAACACCCCAATCATCCATGGTACGTTTCCCTTTGAATAATAATGTAGAGTGTGTTGTACGCAATATCCAGTTCTAAAGTACCACATCCAATCAAACTAGCTTTTATGAATAGTAATAACCACTTTTTGAAATTTTCTAAATTTTATATTTTAAAATGGAATTCATTTTTTGATTCAAAATATCGAAATTAGCCTAGGGT
This sequence comes from Viscum album, assembly GCA_963277665.1. Lineage (NCBI taxonomy): Eukaryota > Viridiplantae > Streptophyta > Magnoliopsida > Santalales > Viscaceae > Viscum > Viscum album. The sequence goes on from OY728157.1 coordinate 2,017,903,111, forward strand.
AAATTTTTTCTATTTTTCTGAAAACATTAATTTTTTGTGTCAAAATAGTTACATAATACCTATATAGTAATAACCGACTTTTTATTTTAATAATTATTTATTTTAATTTAATTTATTTTGTGTCAAAATAGTTACATAATACCTATATATGTTCAATGTAATTCATTGGAGTTAGCTTATAATAATTTTATACATATAAAAAGTTTATTGAAATTTTCACCATCTTTTACATATCTCCTAGGAGAATATGAAAATTCACAGAAAAAATAATTTTATCACTTATTTGAAGTAATTTAGAAAATCAAAGAGACATAGTTAATATCAAGGAGTAAAATATTGTTTAATAAGATAAAAATAGTTTTTGGTGAATAATAACTCTTTACATTTATTTACAACTGTAAAAAGTAAATAGGGAAATTAAGGGTAAAAATGATATTATTACCCTAAAACATGTCCTAATTCTATTGGTTATGTATAATTCAACCAAAAAAACATTAGGAAGAAAATATAAACCTATTTTATTCACTTTAATTATATTAGTACATTTATTATTATAATTGATTTAATGTTTATTAATTAAAATAATAATATTTTTATTCATATAAAATTTTAATATCTTATCTACCATGTAACATCCCATCTGTTGGAAAATGATGACATCACTCGTACGTAAGTGTGGAACACCACCGCCTTGTTGTGATATGATTTTTTTCCATTTAATATTTACTGATATGGATATAAGGAATGATTTAATGAATATTTATTTCCTATATTATATTTTAATAATTATTTCAAGGTGGATGATTATTTACCACTCGATAGTTACATCCATTGAAAAGTTGAAACATCAGAAATATGTACTTATGTATTATTATCATAATGAAGTAATGAAAATTGTTTTTGTAAAACACTATTTATAAATAAATATAAAATAAAATAAAATTATAAAAAAATTACATATGAAGTGATTCAGAATAGGAAGAATACTGAACATTATTTCTTGTATAGGGAATATAATTAACAAAATATGAAAAACATTACAATCGAAGGGCTTATCACATGACATGATGAATAAAATAGAAATTTACAGATAAAAAATGACAATATGTTATAAGATGATCATATTTGATATTATAATTATAAATAAAATTATTTTATTGATTGAAAATAACGATTAATTTAGTATACATGATATTATAGTGATTATAAATCAATCCAATTATAAGATAACAATACTTAATCCCAATACTGTTTCTTTGATGCTCCTTCAATATTATTAATATATTTATATTTATGATGTATATATAATTACCCTTTAATATTTTATATTTTTGAAACAAAATAACTCAAATTATATTGTTTAAAATTTCTAATTATATAAAGAATGGGGAATTGAATAGAATGTTACAAAAATTGAAAAGGGTTACAGTTTCAAATAATTTTTTTAGGGAATATGTTATGCTATACAACAACATTAAATTATGAGGTGTATATAACTCTATTATGATATTTTATATAATTAATTTTACAACGTCCATGGTATTTATTGTTAAATTTCACATTATTTATTTTTTGAGAATTACAACTCAGAAGATACAAAACCAATAACATATAAATGTAACAATCTCACTTTTATAAGGATTTTTTTATTCCTAAAAATACGATGATGAAATTATATGATACATCAATTCGAAGATATGTTATTTTTATAATAAATTAACTATTTAGGGAGAATATTTTTCCAAATAATTTTACTCTCTTTATGTACTCATGATACTAGAAGAATTTTTTTACAGAAAACATACTTTATTTCACTCTTCTGTTGGTAATATTTTTAATGCATATCAATGATTTATTAAAAATAATTTAGAATGATTTTATCATTCCAATATGAATATATAAATTTATTTTCCCCAATTTTTATATATTCTATAAAATTTATAACAAGTAATACCCTTTATGTTTTCTAAATGAGGAACTATAGTCTTTTGACAGATAATGCGAAATGAATATTTTTTTTACATTTCCTACATGAATGAAAATTCAAATGATATTAACTAATATATTTTCATGATCAATCTTAATGTGTCCCTGGTTATATTATAAATATTAATCATTAAAATTAATAAATTTTATTATTTTAAATAAGTTACTTTAAAATATTATTTGTATTTTCCTCTAGAAAATTGTAGTGATTTTTATTGGTATTTTCATATATTATAGTATTTTGTGATGTACCTAATGAATTACTGGTGATGTGAAACAATGATACTTGTTTTATTTTTATATCATTAGATTTTAGTTAAAATTATGAAATATTTATGTAAACCACAATCATTTCCTTATTTTGACCATTGTTGAAATGAAAATTAATTCATGATCATAGAGTATATATATGAATAAATTATGATTATTTTATGGGTTTTTATATTATATCACTCTAAATAATTTAGAAATATTATGGTTTTATGATCTCAAAATGTACAAAATATGTTATAAAAATCCCAATATAATGTACATGTCTGGTAAGAATATCCCTAATAGGGGTAAATGAGTGTTTATCCCAAAACTAAATCTGTGAAATGAGTGGTTATCCAAAGTCTAAAATGAAATTAATGTATTTATGGGTATACCTGACATAATATTTCAATGATTGTGATTATTCAAAAATTTATAACAATAATTTATGATATGATCTTATTACAAGTCATTTTCTTATAGATCATGTTTTTTATTCCATTGTGATTGATGTATAATAAATTACCAAGATTTATTACCTGATTTATGGAAATGATATGTTAATTTTTCAGTACGAATTTGAAATGTTATAAATATTTTATCATATGATTTTGGTAAATATATTCATACATATTATCATTGATTGATATATCCCTTGTTTATCATTACTAATCATCTGATCTCACCCATTATTATGAATTCATTTCCCCAGGATATGAAAAATATTCTTAAATATGATTTGTCAAAGAAGAGTGATAGTTATGAATAACAAAGAAGGTGATAATATAAATATTTTTTATGTGGTTTTTATGTATAAATGTATCAAAAAACACTATGAATTTAATGTTCTTGAATGTATTGTGATGATATGTAATGAATATTCATATAATTTGATATAATTTTTTTTTTAAATCATGTGACACTTCACATGTTGTAAAATAATGTGTATTATAAATTTATCAAAATAATACATAAATGGATTTATCCCACAAGATTATGGTTGAAGATTACATGATCAAAAAATAAACAAAATTTTTGTTAAAAAACATAACTAGTACTAATATTATCCTAATACCCAATCCCCACATTATTTGTGCTTCACTACTCCACCATAAAATAGAAGGCCCTTTTCCTTCACAACACCACCAACTGTGATGTCTATTTAGCAAATAATTATCCCATTTAGGGTGTGACTACAACATTGTAATTTACAAACAATGGATTCTACAAACAATATAATATATATATGTACATTTATTGTGAAATAGTATCAGAAGAAAAAAACAGGATGTCATAGTGAAAGAAATTATTAGGCAAACATATGTATTGCATATCCACCCAAGTGTGACCATACAAACATTTTTAACATGTTTATGTATCTCTAAACATATCCTAAAAACTTAATTTGGTCATCATATAAAAATCTAATATTAAATCGGAATATCATCAAATACTAACATAATAATCATTACATGAGATTTATATTTTGATAACAGAGTCAGAAAAGATTAAATATTATCCCAATATTAATATTACATACTAGGGAATAAATCCACTATAATCATAAAATATTGAATATATCATCCCAATAAAATTTTTCGAAATGAATGCATTTTATCCTATAAAAATGAAAATAAAGTTGGACTAGTGTCTCAAAAGCATCATTATATGAGGATATACTATCATTAGAAATATGTTTCTTAAAAGAGATAAAATCATCCCTTATTCTATCCCACAACACAAGATATAGAATCACATTCTTCCATAACCATTATTATATGGGTAGCCCTTCCTCTTTTTTGGAAGAATCATATTATGTTAATTGTTTAATAAATCCATGGGGAATAATACAAATAGTGAATTAAATCCTATTATAATCATCATCTGGAACAAGAGAGAAATATGTTTGATGTGAAATTTGGCATCACATCCCAATACCATGAGCACAATGTCCCTAATCATGATATCATCAGATAACAATTATATCATTTATAAAAATTTTATAATTTTTATAGTGGGAAAAACATCCTAATACCACACATTAAAATATCACATTAAGAATGTTTCCATTTTCCATAGGGATATTATTTATATTTTTTCATGCCATCCTTGAAAATATGAAATATTATACTATTATGGAGGGTAATCTCATACCTAATAACATATTAAACATGTGGATAATCCTCTATATTATCCAAATAATAATAATACTGGGCATGGAATCTAAATACATGAACAAAAACAAATACTAGTATAACTAAAAACATTGGAAAGTTATATAATCCAATAATAATTATATTTAAGTAACATCCAACTCATATAATGTCATGTCTAGGAAAATTCTCCCATGGATAACCTGTATCTATTACTATAAGTGAGGTATAGTCCACATAGTTACAATATTGCAGAAGTGGGAGGTATACATAACAATTATTCTAGGCATATTGATCAAAAGCATAATAAAGAATCATTAATGGTCCATTTGGGAAAAGCCACAAACTGAAAACATAGTCCCAAACATATCCTACTCAAAAATCGATATGGTAACATATTCTAGTATTATAACATCATGATCAAACCATAAGACATTTTTATGGGTTTTATGTCTATAATTCTCAATAACTTTACTTTGTCCCCATTGAAATTCAATGAACATGTAATGAGGAAAAATCAAAATTGAAGTTCAATAATAAGTTTTATTGTATATAATTACTTTAAAATTGTCAAATTAACATTCAATTTATTGGGTAATGTTATGATGTAAAGGTATTATACATCATAGAATAACTCAAGGAAGTTTTGTTATGGTTATCCAATTATAAACTCAAAAAACTTGTTTCAAACCATTGATAATTAATCATAAAACCGTCAAAGCATAAAGACCAAAGAGTCTATCATGGGCCAAGATGACCATACCCAAATGATACAGTTCAAGGGAAAAAAATTAAATTTCACTTGAGGTTAATCAGATGAGGTTGATGAGAAAACATATCAAAAATTATATTAAAGAGTTCATAAATTATTTGGAATTTTAAGAGTTCCCCGTACTCAATATGGATTTATCCTATCATGAAATAATAGAGCGACATTAATGTGGATCATCTATGCCAATACTAGCGATGGACCAAAAATATAATGCCCTAAATCCATCAAAATTTATTTTATCTAATTATAAAACATCATAATTAATTAATGCAATATGTTCATTAATAAATCCATTTATGAATAATAAATTTATAAGACATAAAATGAAATAAAAACTTCAACAAACCCATGAAAAGAGGTTGATATTAATATGTACACCCCTTAGGCCCACAAACAACAAATTATTTAACATCAAATATTTTGACATCAATAAAATAATATTTAATGTGATTAAAAATAGAAAAAATTAATTATGCAAGTAACATTCCCAAATGTTACCCTATAAATTTTCAATCATTCAAAATCTCTAAACATCTTATATCTAATCATAATTAAGGATTCATTACCCCTAACCAGATTACCTTATTATTTATTTGATTTTTTTTCAAGAACCCAACATGCATTCACTAGGATAAGAGAAGAAGATACGAGGAGGATAGAGATACGACAAACAATCCTAAATTGGAGAATGAACTACACCCATAATCCCCATTATAAATGGAAATAATGAATGTGTTGTGATAGTAAATGGAAATTCTTCTCAAACATATTATCGATCCTTGAAATGATAACCCTGATGGTTTTTATAAAATTTTTAACCCTAAATGGGAAAATTTATCCGTTCCAAATAGAGATTTTAGGATCCACTGGGTACTCAGTGAACCTGCACCAACCACTCTATGGTTCACTGGGTGCTAGGTGTAAAAAATTACCCATATAATGTCCCATGGAAGTTGGATTTCTCCCTATAAATATAAATCATATACCTAGTACCCCAAAACCTAGATGATGTTGTCCTTATTCAGCCACCAACTAGAAATTCTCTAACTCCCAGTCCCGAGAAACTCATCCACAGAATCATCTACACAATTTACCTCATTGGATACACCCTAAAAATTATTTTAATCAGGTACAAAAAATCATATTCAAAATAAAATGTTTCTAACTACAATTACCATCAATTTCCTTCACATTGGAACACAATTTTCCTTTATATCAGCTAACATGAATCGATGTTGGGCTCACATAATAACATTTATCATCCTTGGGATGTCCCTACACGAATATCTAATGATCCAAATCAGTGTAAAAAATAATATTCAAAGTATGAAATCATATATCATGTTGTAAATTATTTTTTGGTCATCACATCCAAAACTAGTGAAACAACACAAAAATGAATTTATTTGAGATATTTAATTATTTTAATTAACTCCATTTTCAATTGCCGATGTCATAAAATAAAATGAAATCATATAACACCTGACTAAAAAATTAAACATTAAAATTATATGAACAATATATTAATTATTATATTTATTTATAGTAATCATTTATAATAATTACATATTAATATTTTTTTCGCTAATAATATAAAAAGTATTTATTTTGAAGAACCATTTAAAAATTGGGTTTCTGTATATAATATTAATAAACTAAATTGATCATAGTAAAAAATATATTAAAATACAAATTATTTATCTTTATATTCTAATATATCATCCATAAATTATGTATAATTTTATATAACATAATATTTAATACATATAAAAATTTGAATATAATTTTAAATAAATATATATGTTTCATTGTATATTTTACTTTAATTTAAAAGATAAATTTATAAATTTTAGAATTCAGATTTTGAAAAACTAACTTCATTTTTTGAATAAATAGTTTTATCTTTTCTTAGGGTGTTTTTGTGATATGTATAAAAAATAATTGATTTTTTGTTGAATAATCAACATATGACAATTTTGTTAAAGACATCACTTTTATGATTTAAATTTAATTATAATAATTTTGAATAAAAAATTATATATTTAAATTAAAATAAATAATTTAGAAAAAATATACTATGGTAGATTTTTTAATCCCACATTTAGTGTTTTCAAACCATAAGTCATATTTACTATAAATTTATTTAATTTTATTATTATAAATTAATATTCATGAAATTTAAATATTAAATCTAAATAATTGAATTCATATTTTAGATCCATATTATTATTTTATATAATATGTTCAATTGTTTTTTTTGAATTAAATTTTTCTTACTAAGATTGTTTTTAATAACCATTATAATAGAAAAACGATTATTTATAAAGAATTAATTTATTAAAAATATTTCATTTATAACTACATAAATAATTTGATATCTTATTAATGATATTTTTGATATAATTAGGAAATATAAATAAAAATATATAATTGGACACTTAGTTAGTAATCAATAAGAACAAATATAAATTACATATTTTACAGAAAATAACTTTTTTAATACAAAACCATTTATTTATATATTAAAAGTGTAAATTTTATAGAAAATTTTATATTATTTATAATGTTAATAATAATGAAATGGAATTAAATTTAGCTTCATAACACCCTAATTTTAAAATGGTTGTTACCTTATAATTTTAAATAAAATATAATGTATATTGGTAAAATAGATTTTCCAATGTAAAAACAAAAATGGTAATGTGTAATAATGAAGTGGTAAAAGGATGTAAACATGTTGAAAACATGTAGTTAAATGGGAGGTATGGGATTTATAAACAATATCACAACCCGTACTCCATTATTTATCACTGTTACAACCATTTACCCCGGAATAGTGATATTATTTAAACGAAAAATAATGTTTACTCAAAAAAGTTCTCTTTTCTTGTGTTCTAAATGTTTTACAATTCCACCACTTCAAACTACACATAGCCATTTTAATTTTGAACTAAAAAAATCATCTGTTAATTTCATAGAAAACCCTATCCCACTTATTTTTCCTATTTTCACCATATAAAAGAATCATACATTCATTTATACATGAAAAGATAAGGTTAATACCCTTTATTAATGATGATAAAAATAGTAACATAAAGATAATGAGGATGGGGTCATACAAGATATATATGGGGTGAAGTCTATCACCTCGACTATGTTTATGGGGAGCACATAGTCATTGTCGAGTATACGTTTATGATTTGTAGGGTCAGTCCACAAGCTATTGGGGGATGCAACATATATATCATCATCCTTCATTGGTTGTTTTCCTCTTTTTATGTAGAAACATTCCTCATCATATGTGGACTTGTACGTCTCAAAGGTGGAACTATCGATATGTAGTATGAAAACATTTCTATTCATGGGGGTATTTCAAAAATTGATGGGATGTTGAAGGTACCATCATATGGCTTTGGAGACAGGTTCATCCAAGCCAGAAATTTAATGCGTTTAATTTCTGAAAAATCATAAAATCAGCTTCAAATGTGAGATCCCAAAATTGATTTTTTCGTTTTATAATATCAAGTGGTATTTACTCATGATTATCGTACCCTTAAATGGTCATCTTTGTTGGAGAAAAACCCATTTATCTATATCCAAAACATCAAAGGTTTAAAAATGATGTGATATTATTTCCATACCCATTTCTAAACATAGCCCTTTAGATGTCGACCTTATCGAGTATTCACAAGAAATATTTGGTTTTTATGTGTCATGTGATGACCTATTCCCTTACCATGCACTGTGAATGACATGGTGACATGGCTCTCTACTAAAATGACATCTATTTGATGGACCTCAGTTGTAAGAACTTATTTCTAAAATTGATATGGTCTTTAAAGAGTTCCTCTATGAGTTTTTTTGAATGATTGATATTATCAAAGATTGAGATCTTGGCCGAGAAAATTTAAAGCTGCTTCAGAATGTCAGACTTCCATACTATAGAGCAACACATCATGTTTTTGTGTTTCTCAGTGAAATGTGGATTAGTAACTGAGGTATTTTATATTTACAGTACTATATTGTGTGAATAAATTGGGAGAGCATCTTATACCGGTGTCTTGGGTTTTGTCGGCCATCCCCATTACCTGAGGTGATCACATAATCGAACCTCTATAAGGAAGTCATATAATAATACTGGGTGTGGATTCCCACTAGAGGGCTATGGGACACCTCCATGACATTATGAACTCATTAGGTTGGATTACGAATGGTTTTATAAGAATATATGTCCTCTATGGGAAAGTGACTAAAATATTGCGTCCAACCACCCATTTGTTGTCCCTTGTATCATTTTTTATAGGAAATGCAACCTAAAATTACTCAGTTATATATGGGAAACTCATATTATTAGGAATTTCATCATTTGAGGAGGGGTATTCCAATAAAATGTTTTTAAATAATCAGAGATGAGCTCTTTATCCGATATGGGATCTCTTTAATTGGGTGATTATCATGCTTATGATGTTGTAGGGAACTAATCTAAAAGTGTCTGATAATGCATTGGATTATAATGTGACTCCTCATATTCTATTTATCTCTAATTATGATAGTCACACACTTTTGAGAGGCATATTTGATTCTACCCCATTATTTATTGGATCTATTGTGGGTCTATGCAGATATGTGTATAGGGTGAAATGATCTCAGTAATTTTTTTGGATTCATCCATTTTTTCAATATAAACACATTATTGAATGAGTATTTATGACAACCACCATTTATCTTGTATGTGAAATGATTATAAACAACACATTCTACAAGCTGTTATCCAAAACCTCCTTTCTAGAATCTTCTAATACATAAAGGACATTTAGGAAGAGGAAACAATCCTAGATATTGTCGCCCCAACTTATATGGATTGAGTTGTAGTCCAGATGGTCGGTGAGGTTGAACTCATTGGGATTTCTATGATATAGTAGATTGAGTTGATTATTAACTATAGAGGATAAAAAATATCTAGCGACTTGTTCATATCATAAGGAGTACTCGTTATTCATCCTTTCCTCAAATCCCGAGAAACTCTATTTTTCTTATGCTTTTAGATTATGGTGATTCTATAGTTGTCCTCACTCAGTATGATGTTATGGGTTGTTCATGACTAGAATATGGGAATAGATGTGTACGAATTCTGGCATGAGAGTGGCAGATGTAGCTTTTGTATTACCCAGCCTTTTCCCATATGATGATGGAATGAATTAATATTTGGATCAGGTTTGATAAATGCAATCCTTTACATCTTATTTATCTCTATGAACTCATGGAACCCAAACTAGATACTTTATTTGGATTAGAGGTTTTTGGAACTCATCCCCATGCTTTTTAGCCCACTGTTATACTAGTTTCTCATGTGAGAGAGGGATTTTGGATGAATTGGGGAAAACGTTAATTCTTGATATGAAGTCAACCATCCTCTCATTTCATGATGTTTTTAATTATTTAGGTTGATTATTGTTATTTTTATTGGCCTAGATTTTTAATAATAAAATAAATGAAGATTAAACTATTCGTATATTATAATGGATCCTATGAAGAAACTAATGTACCGAACAAATAATGTATTTATCAGAAGATGTTAAATCCACCTCACCTTTGATTTGTAAAAATGATCTATATGAAAAATCATTGGCTCCCATCAGAATAACATGATTTTTGAGTTGTTGATTGGGGTGTCCTGCACCATCAAAGGTAGGGATGGTATTGTTTCTGAAACTAGGTGGAGGCAAAGCATCATCCTCTTGATCAGGATATAGATTCCTTTTAGGATGTAAAAGTTCAGATCATCATTCTATGGATTATATTAGAGTATAGAGGGAATCATTGACATTACTGATGTTTATAGGAAATAATTTATAAGACAAATCCCACTTATAGGGAGAATGTTGTTCTCTAAGAGGTAGCCCCTCCATTCTCCCCAACTAATTCTCAATTTATATGAAGTCTAAATGATCACTTAGGATTTAGAGAAGATATCACCACAACATTAAGAAGACATGATCTTTTTTGACATCTTCATTTATTAATACTAGATGCCTAGATCGAGATCCGTTCTAGAAGTCATATGTCTATCATATTGGAAGATTAATTTTTTTCGTTATGTGTGGGAGGAGGGATATTTTCGTCTTCCAATGGATGATACACAATAAGAGTATTTCCCCCGAGTAACTCCACATTTATATTTAGGAGAGTTAATATTTTATTCTCATATTGTGATAACTATTCTTCCATTTAAGGTACATCGATTCATTATTGCAGTGATTGGTATTTATCTATTCCCTTCACTTTTTCATTAGTAGTGTTCCTCCAGAGAGGTGGAACCTCGATATTCGGAAGTTCCATATTTTGGATCCTTCATTCATTTAGGGTGAATAAATGCTCAAAAGGAATATCCATATCCCCATAATAATTGGTTTTGTTCTCTGTTTTGAGAACCTCTTCATCCTTGTCCTGATCCACCGTATTCATTTTTTAAATCATAATGACATTAACATATGAATATTGGGAAATGATGGATTTACAATTACATTGATGTAGAAGGATGATTTTATTATCCCATCATCAGGGTTTTTATTAAATTCCCTTGACATACTATGATATTTTTTCTTGATACCTTTATAGGGTTTGATCACCTTTATCGTATGTTCCTTTAGTATTGGTCTATTAATAGTGACATTTAAGGAGTTTCCAGCCGTGATTTCCAAAGAGACCATGAATTGTAGGGCCTTGTCTTACGGTTAGAGAAATGAATTGGATAATGAACATGGATATTTATTTCACAACCAGGAGATGATATATTCTTTATATAGTGACGATGATGAAAGAAATTACCCCATCCATGCAGACTGGTGGTTAACTAAGGTCATAATTGGCATGGATTGATCATGTTGTTGAGGGTCGAATGATTCCATTCGGGGACATAATGATTCATGGTATGGACATTGAAATATAAATTTCTCCATCCCATGGGATGGGGTTTATTTGTAGTAACTGTTTCTTTCCCCCAGACCCTATCAAGGGATGATGAACCTAGTGGTGATGATATGTTTGGAATCCTCTTAGGAATTAACGATCTTGGAGGTGGATGTGGTTGTAGGTATTTATTTATATCGGAGATTAGGGACTACTACTAGATGGATATTATGGTAGATGTTACGATATATCAATTGATTTGGTGCAACTTTTATCTCATGGGAGATGAGGTTGATGGAATCCCATGATTTGAATCATTCTTTATGGGATGTTTTCTAGTTCTTTGTAACTTATTCCATCATGTTTGAAATTTATTTATATCAATTCTAGTTTCCCATTTTGATGTCTTCTTTGTATCCTCTTCCTCTACTAGTGAATTTTGGTAATTATTAATTTGGGGAGTTAGATTGTAGTGACCAAATGGATAAAGCATTACCTAATACCTGCATTTATCTGGAGTATGTGACATTATATGACATTATATCAAATAGGTTATGTTAATCTTGGACACGATGAAGTTTATTTCATCATAATTTGCACAGTCTAGTATACACACTTCTTTTGATGCTCAGTAAATCAATCAGTGGAGGGTTGGAACTTCATGATGACAAAAACTACTTAAGAGATTCTCGTTACCTTCGAATTCTAGATTCCATGCCATAAAATGTTGTCTATATCCATGTTGAAATAGAGAGTATTGATGATATGAATGAGATAATTGTATCCCTAATAGAAGATAAATTTATATATATTTCAACCAATGATGAATAACCAATATATTATTATATATATATATATATAATTTCCTCCTTTTATACCTCATTTGGGACCCTGTAGTTAGATGTTGAAATGGGAAAACAACGAGGATTGTGCTTTTTTAGGATAACACTATCTATATTTCAATATTGAAATAACCTTAATCACAATTACAAACCTCCATCAGATCAGACAGTACAAGATGATTCAAAAGGCCGCCTATAGACTGGAGTAATGTGCTTATAAATAATGATGAGGAACTCTATGCGGTTGTCCCTGATATTTTAAGGAACTCTGTATATGAAGTAATCTAATATTTGGACACATTTATATTTATGAAGGTTTTTAATAAATGGAATTATATCATTGTATGTGGGAGATTTCTCATAGGGGAGGTTGAATATTTTGTATGTCATGAGTAGAGTCCTAATGATCCATCTCCACAATAACACATGTACGATTATTTTTTTTTATGAAAATCTTATTATATAGTTGAATAATTGATGGAACATTGTGGTTTTGAAAATATGTCTTGAAAAACATCAAGGAATATGGAATTAAGAAGATTATGAATATGGGTATCAATCTGGATAATCGATGAAATATATTGACCTTTGTTTTCGAATTGTTCATGGATATGAACATATTATATGATGGATTAAAGAACCTATTTATAACCATTTGTTATTATGATAGTATGGGCACATTGGTGAAAAGTTTCTAGAATATGAAAATGGCATGTCTCATTATTGATAAGAATATGATTCAATCTGGAGGCATGATCCATTCTCACATTGTAGTCCATAGTCTGAAAATGAGTATGATCCCAATGCTATGAATTGGGAATATGTAGTTAAACTTTTATAGTATGAGTATCATCCTACCCCAATGTGTGTTCCACTCTCACTTGGTGAGCCAAAGTTAATATAAGAATATTATCTAGGTCAAAATATGAATTATCTGCCAGAATATGTCGATAGACCTCCAAAATGAGAGAAGGGAAATGAGTGTCCTCCTATATTTACTCACAATGATGTTTTCGACATCGTTCTCTAAAAGTTGACAAAATATGATCATGGATTTCATTATCAACTATATTATGATAAGAATAATCAATTAAAGAATTATGGGCTTTCCTAAGGCATGTTCCCTACTCACATGGCCATCCCCTACTATCACGGTGACATATGACCAATCTTGGGCATTAGGAGTAAGCCACTGGCCTTCTTCAACATAAATATGATCCTATCACGAAGCATGTTCCCCTATAACAAGATAAGTCCCAACTATAATTGTGATATGAGTATTATTAAAGGACTTTTGAATATTCTATTATACATTCTATATATATTCATGTACCCATGTACCAAGGCATGTTCAGCTCTCACCTCATGATCACCAATTGGAATGAGAATATGTGCCCATTCTGATGCCTCATCCATTACATGAATATACCAACAATCCTTATGAAAGAGAGAATGAATGTGGGATTTCACCATTCTAATAACTTGTTCATAATGTTCATATTGTTGTTGTCGAAATCCAAGATTGACATATATTAACAATACATTAATTTTAAGGAATACTTAATACATGACTCAAACAGATTCCCAAATACTGTATTAGTTTACTGTCTTTGGAAACATGGAACAAAATCATAAAACATGGTGAAAGATTATAAAAATCTTTCATAAAAATAATAAACTATTGTTTTACTTAAGAAAAAACATTATATATATCCTGGGGAAAAGAAAAAATAAAATGGGAGAGCTCAAATTTTGAGTGAGGGAAAACAGTGAGAACATTAATCATACCGTAAACATAAGTATATATAGTCATGAACATATATATTAAATATCAAACTCAATATTCATGAAATAATTCCTGGTGGTACATAATTCATATATAAAAAGGGAAAATTAACCATGATAAAATAGCATAGGCATAAAACATGGAATTCTGTAAAAGAAATAATCTCATAATATGGTATCCATAGTATCCAAGGAAATGCTACTGAAACCATCATAGTAGAAAAATTCCAATACTGAAATAGATTTTCATACTATTCCAGCCTTATATTACTAAACCATATTTACCTTTTTTTTTCTAGTCATGTATAACTCATGAGATTATAATATTTACCCATTGTATTGGATGGAGATATGGCTCCCAACCATCATATAATTAAACCATTATTATATGTTCCATAAAAACATAAATCATTTATCAAAGAATAACCTATTAAATAAAATGGGTTTCATAAACATCATTCCTTTATAATCCATATACAACAAATGGATTTTATAAAAATAATTACATCATAGACACAATCAATTCAATGTAAAAATAAGAATATAAACATAACCCTATGTAATCTTAGATGGAAAACAATTTTGATAAAATAGTTTTAACTAATTCATGAAGAAAATATCATTTTTTAAAAATGTTTTCTTTTCTAAAAATACCATAGAATATTAATATAAAATAATTTAGTTGACAATAATATTTTAATCTTGTAGAGCTAGCTTCATGGAAATAAGGTGTCATGAAATTTTAAAAATCCAATAAATTCATATAAGCTAAAAAACATTATCATTTTACTTTTTTGGAAAATAAAATAATTACCTTGTATGGAAAACAAAAGAAAAATTCCTTCCATACAGTTTAATAAAAATTCACCAATATGTAAAATTGAATTTAAAAAATATAATAATAAATAAATAATATTAGTTATTTACAAAACCAAGATGTGGATGATAAATATAACTCAGTAAATACTTACATATAAACAACCCCATATAATATGATATTGCAAAATTATCCATAACCATAATTTGGATTTCTTCCATATGTGTCTGAAACTCATCTTCTTTGACAATCTATAATTATATCTACTCTTGATGGAACTTGAGTTAGTCTTATGAGAAGACCAGAACCTCGAAAATGTAACAAGGTAATATGAGTAGAGAAATAGTTTGTGGATGGATGTACATTAAGGTTTAATGAATTGTGGAGAATGAGGAAGGAGGTTCCCTTTTTTAATTGAGGTGAGGGGCACTTTTGAAAACCTAAAAAATATTATTTTATAAGATAATAAAACACCACCAAAACAATCCGAGGATTCACAAATTCAAATATGAGATATGATAGGCTTATAATATAATCTAACCGTAAAATTTAGACATGTTTAAATGTCCATTAAAACATCATATTTCCAATTTATCACTTTGTTATTTATTTTCATTTTAACTAGGGTAACAAATATTTCAATATAAAAATGGTAAACTATTTACTTATTTGATTTCAAATAGATCATAAAAAATAATTTTGAACATTTATGATCATGTCCTAATTATTATACACTTTTTAAAACGTTTTATGATTTTTAAGAAATTTTATAAAACAAATGATTGATAAATAATCAATACTGTCAATTATAACACTATTTAATTCTTGATTTTTAAAAATAAAAATATAACAAGTTAACTTCAATCCAACTATTTTATTAAGTTATTATTATGTCAATGTTATCTAGAAAATAGATAAAACATATTAATTCTCCAAAAACATATTTATTTTAATATTGTTAATAACATTTATTTCATACCTATATTAATAAAATAATTACTATAATGATGTTGTGTAATTATTAAATATACTTTCTTGATGATGGAAAAGTAAAAATAAAATACCATTATACAGATAAATTTATTATCTTTTATAAAAATATATATATTTATTCGAATTGATCTAATATAAAATGAAATATTAATAATGTTGTACTTATTAATGTTTAAATGTGACAACTTTTACAATGCATTAAGTAACGTAATATAATTCTCATAATCTATCCTATCAGGATCAAAATGTTCACTAGATTGACCATTGGATGTTTACGGTGGATATAAAATCTACCAATAAGATTTGGACATGTTTTTGGACCTTTTAATGGTTATTAGGTTTTTATTATAATTGGTTCACTGATTTCTCATTAATTAATAAATTTTTACATCATCATAGAATAAGACATTAAGGTAATTATTGGTTTCTTAAAAATTAAAAATATATTACCATGATGTATTTAATTAATTTTTATTTCCATGGAATATTTATTTCACAATATATCACCTGGTTATCACTATATTTAAATTATCACACTTATAAGAAATGTGAGTTTGACATTTTGTCACTTTCATTGGTTTTATTAATATCTATCTCACTTTCAAAGTCATATGGACATTAAATGACATAGTTTAGAATGAAATATGTTAAGGGTATAATTTTTTTCATCAGATAGTATTTTTTATGTTTTTATGATAATTTTACTGTACATATCATTTTATTAGTTACCATAATTTACTCGATTTACACTTAACTATGGTAAATAACATTTACCGTAGTTACAAATAATAAGATCCAAAAAATTTAATCTGTTCTCAAAACATGGACACACTAATTAATTATATGGAACCCATTTTTTATTATTCAAAACCCATAATTTGAAAAAAAAATTAATTTAATATTAATTCCTGTTATCAAAACCAAAATGCAAGTTTTAAAAAAGAAAAAACTAATCAAAAGATCATCTTTTGTTTTGACCAATTTAAATATGATATAACATCCAATAAAAAAATTGGATAAAATTATAAAAACAAAATCAATATACACTTTAAAACCAATTAAAAAGATAATCTATCTATAAAATTAAATTAGACAAAAGGGCAGTTTTGAATTAAAATGCATAATTTCTTATTATTCTTCAAAATATAAATTTCATTAGAAAAATACTAAAATTTCAACCAATTTATATTTTGATGTCCCAATTCTAATGAATACATTTTATTTTTTCATCTATATTATATAAAATTGTCAAAAACTATATTTAAAATTGGGGTGCTGTCAAAATGTTGAAGAACATTATTTATTGAATTTTTTTTATAAAACAAATTGAACTTCTTCATATATCATATTCTATAAAATACATAAAATTATTTTTAATGTTATATAATGTTAATAATAATGATTAAAATACTAATAATTTCAATTTTATATTATATTTTATAAATATATCTATGTTTAGTGAAACTCGGTATTGCATACAACACAACCTATCAGGGAAGGTTTCTCTTGTGCGCAATGCAACCTAAGTCAGTGTTGCATATAGTTAAAGCTAATATTGGTGTAGTATACAACATAAGACATCGATGGAATTTAAAATAATATTTCACATAAAATCCTAGGTTTTAGAATTATACCTACCTTAAAATGAATTTCTTAATTGGAATTCATTGGGGTTGTAAATGGTTTACTACTAGAAAGTTTCTTCTTAAAAATAGACACAGTGTAAAGTAATACTAAAAATTGATATTAAAAAGATTGTTATAAAAATAATCATTGTCCAAAGTAACTCATCACTGGGTTTTCACAAAGGATAAAATAGGTGGGACGTGAAAACATGGATATGGAAGAGAAATGTAATCATCAATTTCTTATAAATAGAGACAAATAATAATGTTTGGAGAATATAACTACCATGAATCCTTAAATCTGTGATGATTTAAGGTACCATCTTATTCATCAGATAAAAGGTACATGGAAAAAAAATTTGTTTCAAGATCCTTTTCCTAAAGTTGATGAAATTTTTCATGAGGGGAAATACATACTTGATATCAATACTGTCTCACCATTGGTCATTCCCTGAACAATTTCCACATCAACTATTCTTTATAGAAATGAATTTTAATTTTTAATGCTTTAAGTGTTACCAAATCATGAGAATGAATAATAGGTCGCTGAATCTATCTCAAAAAAAATTATTTCACAGGTAATCAAATATGAATTAGGCATTCTATAGTGAGATAATATAGTATTCTAAATAACTTCAACCGGAATATAACTTATACTATCTATAAATTTATAACATTATAATCCTTCAAAAAATGAATATAAATCATTAGAAATAGGTGTACTAAATCAACTAAACATTTATCTCCCATATATCATAAGGTAGTTCTTGGTTGTCACAGTCCAGTCATGTGAATACCTTAATCATGGATTCTTTTGAGACATGGTAATGACATGAATTACCATAGAACCAATGTTTAAACAATAATTCTCCAAACTTAAATATTTACACACACCAAAAATACCAATAATTATATATATTCAACCCATGATATAGCTTTCCACTTGTATCAGTAATCAGGTCATTAATACCATCAAATATCTCAGTATTAATTTATCCGTTCATCATGCCCATATCACATCATTTCTAAAAATATCCTAATATAATTTAATGGTTACTGATACCATTAAACATATACATTCAATTATTTAATGGAAAATAGTAGAGAAACAATCCATAGATGTTCCTTTATTCCATAGTCCCATAAAATAACTAATATTACATTATTCTTGAATAAAATACAATAATTCCATTTTCTTATTAAACCATTTACCGGGAATCTTCATTTTATTCAATAACACTTCTTTGATCTCATTTATCTTTTGTAGTCTCTTTAGAGGAATCAACATAAATACTACCCATATTATCATTCTAATTCCATTCATGTGATTTTCTATTATGGAATTGATTAGTATAATGTCTATATATTCCACATTTAAAAAATTTAACCATTTTTAGGTCTTAGAAATATCATTATCCATATACATTGTGTTAACTGAACATTTTACTTTAAAATTACTGGATTTGTGTCCCTATTTTCCACATACAATGCATCTTCTAGTTCCTTTGAATCATTCTAATTGATGACACTTCACAAATGATTGACATGAGGAAAATTGAATGTTCATTCCTTTATAATCACATTGAAACTCTTTCTTTCTCTTATTAGCTAGGTCATAAAATTTTCCAATGATGATATTATTGATTATATTAATAGAATTATGATTAGGAATAATAAATATGTTTTACCTTACAATTTCGATTTCATTTGGTATCTCATGAAGAATATCATTCCATTTTCCATCATATTTTTCATTAACATGTATGGACCCACTTCTATAAATTTTATAATACCCTAAAAGTATATTGTGAAATGTGAAATTCATACATGGAAAAAAACATAATCAAGTGGGGAAACTATCAATCGCTAACATATTAGGTTTAATCCTAGGTTATTCATGGTAATTACAATAATTCTAGGACTGTAAAATTAATTATACTTACCATTAGAGAAATCCCTAGACATATATTAGGAATATCTCTAGGCATCTCACTAAAGTTTACAAATCCTATTTTCCAATGGTTCAGTAAACCGTCAATCTAATTCCATTTGTAGAGACCCAATATTGTCAAACATGGACATTACATTACTTTTATGTAATAAAAAATAAATGACACAAAAGGAAACCTAATGACCATATTAGTTTAGTGTCTTGGGAAACCTAGAATATAATCTCCTAAAATACTAAAATATCTTCCTCATCTCCCATAAATATCTTCCCCTTTTGTTTTCCTACCTAAAATATTTCATTATATCATAGTGATATGAAAACATAAAAATAGTCAGATCAAATGCTTAGTAAGGGTTAAAATTGAGAACATAAAACAAACAATAAGTATAAAAATGTATAAACAAGAACATAATTATTAAATCTCAAAATCATGAGTCATGAAATAAATTTTGGTAGTACGTAAGATATATATCACAAAGGAACATTATCCCTTAATAAACAACATGGTTATAAATCCTGTAATTATGTAAAACAAAAAATATCATAAGATGATTTCAATAGTACCCAAGGAATTGTTTCCAAGACCAATATAGTGGAAAAATTGTATTACTAAATAGGGTTTACATATTGTTCCATCTATGTATTACTGAACCATATTTCCATGTTGTTCCAGTCATGTTTATCTCATGAGATATAAATCATTAACTAATGCATTGGAGAATGATATAGGTCATAAAAATCTAATAATGAAACCTTTCTTACGTTTTCCACAAATAAATAATTCATTTATCAAATCATAACTCTTGAAATATAATGGGTTTCTTAAAAACCAATCCATCATAATCCATAAAAAGTAATTGGTCTTCCAAAAAAAATTCCATCATTGACACAATGAAATAAATGTAATAATATGGATAGAAACATAAACCTATGTCATCTATGATGGAAAATAATTTTGATAAAACACTTAAACTTAATTCTTGAGGAATATATCCTTTCTTTTTCAAATTTGTTTTTTTCTCAAAATGCCACACAATTTTAAAAGAAACTATTTTATTGATTATAATCTTGAAATCATATAGAGGAAGTATCATGTAAATAATGTTTCATGAAACCATTAATCTTCATTCATGCCGAATAAATTAAAAAATCATTCTTCTCGTACATTTTCTGTAAATGTTTGGAAGTGCCGCGTATGGAAAACAAAAGAAATATTCCATCCCTATTGTTTAATAAAAAATCAAAAATGGGTAAAATTTAATTAAAAATAAAATTCAATAATAGAAATATTATTATATATTTAGTAAACATGGATGTGGATGGTAAATATATCCCATTAAATACTTACATATACATAATCATATGAAATAATGATATAGAAAAACAATCCCTTACCTTAGGTCTGATTTCATCAGTATGTGTCCCGAACTCCTCTTCATTGACGTGCTCTCTCTATAATTATTCATGATGGATCTACAGTTGGTTTTTTAAGAATAACATAACCTCTATACTATAACTAAGGATTTTTATAAGAGAAATGGATAAGGGATGGAAGAACATTATGCCTTAATGAGTTGTGGAGAAATGTGGGATGAGGTTCCCTTTTATAATTGAGGTGAGGGGAACTTTTGGAAACCTCAATAATATTAAATTATAATAAAATTAAACCTCACTAAAAAATTCCATAATTACCCAATTTTGAATATGAAATGAGAGAGGGTTTTAGTCTCATCATTCAAAAAAATTTGAAATGTTTCTATATCCATTCAAACCATATCTTTTAAATTTAACACATAGTTATTCTATTTCATTTTAACTAGGGAAAAAATATTTCAATATTAAAAGGGTAAAATATATACTTATTAGAATTAAATTAGATAATAAATAAATAATTTTGATCATTTTTTACTATATCAAAATTATTATATATTTTCAAAAAAAAAATTCTTTTTAAATAATTTAATAAAATACTATTTTGATAAATAATCAATATTGACCATTTTGACACTATTCAATTTATATATTTTAAAAAATATAAATATAAATTGTTAAATTCTATCCAACTATTTTAATATATTACTATGAGTTCAAGGTTATATACAAAATTAATTGTAAATATCAAGTATCCCAAATTATATTTATTTTAATATTGATAGTATCATTTATTTGATATCTCCCATATTAAAATAATTACTACAATGTTTTTTTGTAATTATTTCATATAGATATTTGATGAATAAAAATTAGAAATAAAATACTATTATGAAGATAAATTAAAAATATTTAAAAATATTACATGTATTTGAATTTATCTTCTATAAAATCATTCATTAAAAATGTTATACTTATTAATGTATCAATGTGATAAATTTTACATTACATTAAATAAAATAAAATAATGGTCAAAATATATTCTATAAGGCTCCAAATGGTCACTAGACTATCTTTTAGATGATTATGGTCAAGATAATCTTGAACAATTATATTTTCTCATTTTTTTTGACATTTTTATTGTTATTAATATTTTTAAAAAAATTGTTTCATTTATTTATCATTAATTAATTAATTTTTACATCATCAAAAAATAATAGTTTCATGTAATTATTTATTTCCTAAAAATTAAAAATAAATTACCATGATGTAGTTAGTTCATTAATAATTACTTGGTCTATTTATTTTTCAGATATCACTCTGTTATCGTTATATGAAAATTATTATACTTATATGATATATGAGTTTTACATTTTGTCACTTTCATTGATTTTATTAATATCTATGTCATTTTCATTGTCAAGTTGAAATTAAATGAAAATGTATTTAAAAAAATATTAAGGTTATACTATTAATTTTTTAAATGAATTTTGGTAGGTTTTAGGATAATTTTATTGTACTTCTCATATTATTATTTTCCCGAATTTACCCGATTTACTTTTAAATATGGTAAATAAAAATTCTCATAGTTACTATTCATAAAATAAAAATTTAAATGTACCATATTAACATAATTCACAACCAATAATTCCAAATTCAGAATCCATTTTTTATAATTCATAATATATAATTGGTGTAAATTAATTTAACATTAATTTCTATTGTCAAAACCAAAAAAGTGGGATTTTAGGATGATAAAATGTACAAAATATTACCATGTGTTTATGTCAAATTTAAATGTGAAATTACATCAAATGAAAATATTATATTAAATGATAAAAACACAATCAAATTATTCTATAAATCCTATTAATAATATAATCAAAATATATAAAAAAAATTGGAGAAAATGCAACATTGAATTTAAATGCTGTATTTTTCATTATTCATCAAAAAAAGGATTTCATCGTAAATATAGCTAAATTTCGATGAAGCTAAATCTTTAGGTCTTTATTCCAATGAAGACATTTTATTTTTCCAAATATAATATATAAAATTATTAAAATCAATATCTAAAATTGGTGCAACATCACACGGCAGAAAGAGTGAATTTTTTGAAAAATACATTTTATTCTAAAAAATGATTTTTTTCACATATCAGGTTATAGAAAATATATAAGATGAATTTTAATGTTATATAAAATTGAAAATATTTTCCATACAATTCATAACAGGTCGTTTGTATAATATTTTAATATTATATCATTATTTGGTGATACCCGGTATTGCGTACAACACAATCTATCGAGGAAGGTAGTTCTTACCTGTAATGAAAGCCATGTTAGTGATGCATATAGAAAAGGATAATCATGGTGTAGCATACAACAGAAGATATAAAAAAATTAAAAAGAATATATCTCAAAAAAATCTCAGGGTGTTACATTTGAGCTACCCTAACACTAGGGAAACAAATATGTGTATGTCTCTATATTCTTACCAGTTCTAGAATATGCCAGTGGGGTTTATCAAATGTTTCTACGATGTATTGGAATTTTACAAAAAAATTTGTAGGGATATATGCCTAGAAATTTTTCATCTCCACAAAATATTGGAATATTTATTTGATTTAATCTGGTATATGATACCACTTCTTTGTTCTTTCTCCTATCGAAATATGTTGATGGGAATCATGCAAGAGGGTTGGGATATGCACCACCCTCTTGCCTATTATAGGGGTATGCCCACAGACATGTTCTGATTGAGATGGGATATGAGCCTTCTCACTGGTTTCAATTTGAATATGTTAGAATACATCATTAGTGGGATTGTGGATATGTTCAAAATCAAGGATACACAACATATTCCTCACCCTATGTGTCTTCTTTACTTACTATGCATGGGCACCTAAGGTAGTATTGTGTCAGGAGGTACCCTAAGTAGGTGGCATGTGATTACTAGTTTGATAGTTCTGGTGATGAACATTTATAGGGTCCCACCTCAGTAGAACCTAAACTGGGTGGTATCTATATTTGTATCCATATTCATAAATAATAAAAAATTTAATGTAGTTATTATTGTGCTCTACGTATAGGCTTCCAAAGTAGTTATCTATGGTAATTTGGGCCACTATCTTAGATAAATATTTCCCAAGATAATTTGGACTTAATGATATTCATACTTTAAGACCCTCATTAAAATATTTGAGGGTTGGTATAGTGTGGTTGTGGTACTCCAAAACCATCTAGTTCTCCACCTGAAATTTCATTTATCATGTAATTGAGAGCATTTTTCTACATAATGGGTTTCAATAATAGGTTATTTACTAGATAAATCACTGAATGAAGACGTTATCTTGGATTGTGATATTAGTGAAGAGAGAAGTAAATCTAGTCCTATTGAAAATAAGGAAGAAGGTTACCAATTAGTGGAATATAATAGGCATGTTGTGTGCTCAATCACATATACATAATTTACAAAATTTTCATGTAGTTCCAAATCCATCTATCCTGATCGAATGGACAAGTCAAACTATGGATGGACTAATTTTATAGGCACCCTAGTTATAGAGGATCATCATTAAGATTTATTCATGTCTTATAATATTTGTTTTTTGTGTCATCAAAGTGGCCAAACACATAATTAACTGATAAATCAGTTATATGAATGATTCACATCAGGTTCACCATTTTTGTCTTCATATAGTTTAAATAAAATTGGGTAGATGTTTACTAATAAAAAAATATTAGATATATTTTTTCCTAGGTATCCAGTTTTTTTGCATATATTTTGATTAAATGTCTAAGGGATATTAAACAAATCATTTTTTCTATAGATTCTAGTCAAGTTAATGATTTTTGTTTCATAGGATAAGAGATGACTGCTTGTTGTGTTTTTTTGTCTAGATGGATGATTTTGATTTGTTAATTTCATAAAACAATATTAACTTTAGGACAACATTATTGTTATTAAAAGAATCTCTCAAAGTTTACCTCATCCACAAATGGGTATAGACCTCATTTACAAAGGAAGGTGTCTAATTGGGTTTTCAATCTAGGTGACACTTAGGTAAATACAATCCTTGATAGGATGGAAGTTTGGGTGCACCACACCCTTTTTTTGGGAAATTCTCTCATACTCCATGAGTCTCTTATTAATTTAATAAATGTTTGAGAATTTATTCCAAATCCATATATTGGATTGTTTACCAAAAGAAAATTATTATAAGTTAGGCCAATTTTTGTTCAAAAAAATGGGATCTCATCGGTGTATCCATGTAGATGTATCCTTGGTTCAGTATTCATTTACCATTAATGAATATATGATTTATAATATGATGCTGCAAAATAAGGAACATTATAATTTTCTACCATGCAGAGATGCAATTATTATTTCGAAGATTGGTTTGAGCCATTATGTAGTATCCTATATATCCCGTCTATTACAAAAATCAAAATCATCATCTTTATTTGATCCCATAGAGTATAACAACTAGAAAAGTTTAAATATGTATAGGAACTAGTGAACTAGATATTTTATTTCTGTTCATGAGGTGATGTCCTACATATCTTATTTATAGTAGGTATAAATGATATCACAGTTTGATCACACCCTTGGGACTGGCCCCAATGAATATTCTCTTATACGAGGTATATTTATATAATTCTAGTGATTAGGTCCTAAATAATGATATTTACCTAGATTTTAGAGACTCATTATACAAATTATTTTTTTATTACAAGTCCTTGATCCCACATGAGCTATGATCATATTTAGAAACAAGGGATATGATGTTTTTATACCCCTTGCTTATGGATGTGGAGGATTCTGTACTAGTAATTCCATTTGTATGTTTAATATGGGGATCATGCCTCATGAATGTTTCATCTGTATCCTAGTTATGGAAGGAATCAAATTTAACATCATTTATTAAATTTTGCATTTCACTGATGGATGTAATAGATGATCATCCCATGGGAAAGATTGGGTCCCAATCATTGGAGTATTGAACACATGTTATAATTAAATAGAGATGGATTCTTATTTGAGTTTGGGATGAATCCTTAATAAGGTATCCAATGTATCCTACTTATAGAACTAATTTGATCCCTCATAGTATAATTTATTGGATCTTAAACACTAAAATTTTCTATATATGTTTGACATGTCATTTTTTCTACTGGCCAGTAGTTACAAACTAACATTACACATATCCTAAAAAAACATTAATTATATGATCATTGTGACTCCATAAGAACACGTGTAGAATACTCAGTGGTATAAATAAAGGACAATAGATATTCGGTATAATTTCTTGTGGAAGCGGGACTTATGCACTAAGAATATGAAATGAATGTTATAATATTGTGATTGAGACTTAGTCTGGTTTCCAACTAATCTTGTTTATAAAAATAATTAATATCCTCATGGTTCCCTTGACTGAGGATTACAGACAAATATTTCTTTTATATAGGTATTATATTTTGTTTTGCTACTGGTCAGGGCTCACAGACTGAGGGTGGAAAAAATTATGAAGCCCTGGGATACCCTACTAACCTAGAATATTTTCTTCCAGGACATTCTTGAATGTCTTATTGATATGAGTTTATTGTTTTCTTCAACATGTCAGATAATGTATGGACATGAATTATCATATTTCAGACATGTCAAAAGATAATCGAACGATCTAGTTTTCATGTTTGAGGAGTGTCATGTATCTTGGGTTTCATGTTCGAGTTTTATTATATGATCAAGATTTAATTTTTTGGAGGAAATTGCATTACATATCCAATTGATCCTAGAATCCATCAAATTAACCACTTTTTTATGATTATAGGGTTTCTCATGATATAGCTGAAAAACAATAGTATTATCCGAGAAATTGTTGGACACTCTTGGGGGGGTATCAAGACAGTCACTGTGACATTTCTCAGAGGGCGTGACATATCCTAGATGACATAATGAGTGGAATTCATGAATTTCTTCTTCCTTTTCCTAGGGACATCACAAGAGATTACTGATGTGATAATGTGCTAATGAAAGACTTTTTATACACGGATTGGTTCCTCCATATGGATCATAGACCCATTTTAAGGAAACCAGAGTGCTTGGATAGTGATTATAGAGGATTTATGAAGACTTTGACAAAATGTACAAAAGTTTCCCTGTGATCTGATTTGACATGTCCAGAGGACATCACATTACCCAAATAATATTATAAAAGAGGGCTCAACTATCTGAGAGACTTGTAATGGTGTTTCTTCATGTCCTGGGTTATTCATGAGAAGCACATGAGTGTCAACTTATATGTTATCTTGATCATCTAGTCCGATTATCTTTATTCTAAACATTATAACAAGTGTTACACTAATTTGTTCGGTATTATCTTAATTAATGTCTCATGTGATTGAGAATATATGAAGGATGCTATCTGATAGTCCTTCCATGGGTTCTTCATGTGATCTATGAGTGATCACACAATGTGATTATGTATGCTACATGGTTACTATAGTTGTTCCACAAATCCTACATGATATGAATATTTTCTGGTTATGATATTTACGGCATTGAAAAATCTTTTATTATGCTTCGGTGTGCTGGTTCATCAGGATTCAAAATGGAAAACCACGTCCTAGTGGGTGGGGTGGGGGATTTATAGGACTCCCAATCCTGGTGGTTCACCTATTTCTGGGAATGATATTGTGAGAACCATGGTTGGAGTTGTAAGAAGGATTTAGTTTCAAGAATCTTCGTGAGTTCCCCCCATAAATAATTTTAGGTGAATCACATGATTTTTAGAGACCACAAAACCATCCTATTAATGCTTCCATTAATATTTTATTTCCAATTAACAGGGTCTTATTGAATCATGAAGTTATGATGAGAGAATTGTGAATTTTCATACCGATATGTTCAAGGGCCATCCCTTGAGTGAATAACACATGTAAAGGTCTTTTAGGGATCTCATGTTACTTTTGAATATCCTTTTTTGACAAAAGGATGACTCATCATGGGGAAATTAGAGTATTGGGGAAGCTATGTCAAGGGGTTTTGTGAGACTGTGTTGCGGACAACCTTAAGATGTAATATGATTTTTATGACTTTAATAGGCTCCCTCCACTTCCCTCATTATTCCCTTTTTATATTAAAAAGGAGGGGGATCACACGAGGATTCATGACTGTGGGTGAAGATAATCTCTCAACCTCTCGACAATGCACCACGTGACCATCAAAGATCCTATAGAGATGAATTATCATTTCATAGAAAATTTCATTTGTTTTTCCTTGAAAATACAAATTGTTAGAGTGAGGTTGCATGGATATATCTGAGACCCTTCCCAAAAATATAACAAAAAAGATAGTGTGCTTTAACGATATGAGTCTGACATGTCAATTGGTCCTTGCAGTGTATTGTTGATAACCAGGGGAGAATCACAAGAGATTTACAATCTCAAGAGGATCACTATAGCTCCACATTTTATCTCCTTTGATTATTTTAAAAAGGATGGTGATCTAGAGAGTTTTCATCATAGTTTTAAAGGAAAAAATTTATATGGTTTAGTGATATATTAATTGTTTTATAAGAACATATGAGGACTCTATGTTAATGGATATTTTATATAACATTTCAATGGGTTTATGGATGGTTTTTCATGAGTTCACATTTTACAAGACACATGACCTGGGGGAGATCATCTGAAGGTTATTACATTATCTTTCATTGATTTGGGATTCTTCTGAAGAGAAAAGGTTCTTTTCATACGGGTTATAGGATCTAACAAGGGTTATATAATGTGTGTGGCTATTCGTATGATCTTCTTTTAGTCATGATAGTGTGGGACTCCTAAGATATCACATGATCCACATGATCTTGGATTCCTTGCAATTCCTTTTCATTTTAGGGGAAAATAATACCCATTTTCATGTATTTATTCTTATGGGATTTTTTCGATGCTCAATTTTCATGAGACGGGATGTACACTGATAGGTTATGATGGAAATATAAATTCCCAACAACAATTAAGTATCCCCAATTAGAAAATAACTTGGGAAAGAGTCTCATCAAGAATACACCAGTCATATGATAGTCCTACTACCACTTCTTATAAATTATAATAATCTCTACCTATAGTAGTACTCCATAGAATTTTGTTGAATTTCTAATCCTATTAATAATAAATGACATCTATTGGAAGTTCCAATATTGGGGTGAGTATATATATACCTATTAGGGATACCCAAAAATAGTAATGAATAAAGAATAAAAATAAATAGTATACAAATAATAGTTTAAAGCTACATAATCTCATATGAGGATACTCATCATGGAGTACAATATCAATATCATCTCTATCCAAATAAAACATGTTTCCATATATTTTGATCCATAAATATGAAAAATCCATGTGGTTATTTCCACAAATGATTCTAAAGGATATTTTACCTATGAAATTCTGTGGGATACCCATTCATGTGGAGGATCTATATCTCATCTAAACTCAATATACGATTGAAATAACAACTCCACAAATATAAGATCCATTCTCTATGATATAGGTTAAATATCAAATCTATTGAAAATTTTAGGTAGAGAATCCTTTCCTCATACACAAATTTCTTAAATACTGACTCCCAAAGAGGACACCAACCCAAATGAGTTATTTACCAACTCAATATGGGAGAAATTATATGCGAGACATATGTTTAGTTATAAAATCATAGGTTAATAGAATATATTTGTTGTTTCATATGTGTAAATGAATTTTTTTAAATTTCCCTCCACATGGCCATGTTCTACTGACCCACATGATATCACACAACCCATCAACTTATTATGTTGAGAAGTCACAATATTTTCAATTTCTATGGGGTTACTCATTGTGCATGCAATCTATCAGAGTTGTGTACCACTATGCATACATAGGTTATAAGATAATATGCATAATGTGCGGGTCCTCATAATTCCTTGGTCATGTACCTCTAGTATATTTCATCCCAGTGAGGTATGGGTTTACAACTTTTTTAATAAGTGACAAGGGTTTCTGATACATAACATATGAAATTACACTATCACAACATCAATGAAATACATGGTTTGTTTTCATTGAAATTATACCTCATATAGTATTGTATTTTCTAAAAACTCACATAGGAGAAACATATTCCAATATTGAATCATTATTCAATGATTCCACTACAATTATTGTATCAATTAACCTAAATTCATATTTCTATAAGAAATTAAACACTAGAGATCAAATTATAGTCATCATACATAATGAAATTGAAATTTCATCATCACCTGAGTCATCCTCATGCCTCTCCTAAAAAATGATGAACACTCGAACCATATTAATATTTTTATCATGGTCCATAGACATAAATCATTGCAAAATCCATGATTATAATCATATAATATAAATACATGTAACCCATGATCAATCAATTAAATAAACGTTTCTATAGAATGAGGTGATCCATTGGCCAATGAATTGACTATATTGAACACATGTTGAATGGATGAAGAAATCCACAAAATAAAAAAGTGAAAAATTAACAATGGATGTGTCAATTTGTTTCCTAATTATATAGTATAAATCATGGTGAAATAGTTGAAATAACAATAATTACTATCAAAAAAATAAATTAAAATTTTTGAGAATGAAAAATTATGCATTATATTTTAGGATTTTTGTTAATGGTCACTTTGACATCTAAAGTTCGGATAATTTCAAAAATAAAATTCATATATTATATCATATTGATCAATAAATAAAAATATGTTTTTCATGGTGTCAATATATATTTCCATAAAATTTATTGACATTTTAGAGTTCCACAAAATTCATTTATTGACCCACAAATATGATCATTCATCCATGTTGACTGTCACACGGTGTCTCTCCCAAGGTATAATGTTTTAAAGATGTTCCAAACACATGATAATTGATATAATAATATTTAATGGAGAATTAGGTTAGTTAAAACATTTAATAAATTAAATAAGTATATATTTTTATTTAACATATTCACCAGTGATTGTGTGTCATCCAAAAACCTGATACAATAAAGGATTACATCCCAACTAGGAAACTTTTTTTTCTAAATTCATTTACTCCCCCAGGTTTTTCATATATGAATTCATTCATTAGATGAACCTTATTTTTGTGATTACATGAATGAAGGTGTTAATACATTTTAGTTATGATTATTATATAATCATTGGGGATAAATGATGTATGAAACACATTGAAAAAATATATTACTATCTCTAAAATGGATATTAAAAGTATTCAAGGTATCAAATTTTGAAAATTTGAATCATTACTCTCTCCCCACCATAATGATTTTTTTCAAAAATTTAATAAAAACTATAACAAGTGTGGATTATGGGATTGAAATTTCTTGTCCCTCTCCAATGATATCTGCTAATGATTCATGTCATTCAAAAGAAATGACACAAGGTTAATCATTATCATTATAAATAGCATCTACATCCTATCCTTGATTCACATTGAGAAATATAAAAATGTGTCTATTTATCCATTATATAGATCACCCTAATTAATAACTAGTGATGGATTGTGAATGTACTTATTTATGTGAGTTTAGATGATAATATTATGAGATTAGTGTAATTGAGAAGGTGACATTTGTCAATACTTAACATCTTTGATCCCATATATAATTCTTAATAGACAGATGAATATCATATATATTTTTCTACAACATACAATTATCTATATACAATGATGAGTTTATAACCTCTGGAGAACATGTTTTTCCTCACTGAACACCGTAGGACTTCTTGATCAGTTTGAATAGGACTTCTGATTGATCTGAGATTTCCACATCCTCTCATAGACGATATAATTTTTTTAGCTGTTTCTTGAACTAGCTATGGTATCATAAGAACTAATCACACATACATTGATCATCATAGTAGTTACCTATAAAGTGTCCTATAAATGGAGTCAAATGGATCCATATAGATAGAAGAGTGATAACTACTGTTGTATAAAAATATGAAAAGGATTGGTTAACCCCAGAACATCAGAAATATTCCTATAGGAAATCTAGCATTGTGGAATATAAGAGGTGAATGGAATACATGGTTTAGCATTGTTTCATGCAGAGGAACACTATACTCATTCGTAACAGAGTCCTAAATTTCCTTTTTAAGGATCCCCATTATTGATATATGAAGGATTGATTAATCATAGAGGAGAAAATTGAAATGGTTTTTCTCTTGAACATAAAATTATCCCATGATTACCACAAATATATGCTCTATGATGATGAATATTGATATAAATTATTATGTCGATCCCAGGACACCGTGATAGAATAACGAAATATTAGAATTCATGTAAATACCATATCAAAATTAGTGGATATACCATAACATTTCTATTATGAAACACGTAGTGGATAATACTAAATTAGAAATATATGATTCATGGAATTCACCTACTAAAATGCAGTGAATCAGAGATGAACACAATAACTCCCTTATTCATCTGTAGATACAAAATCTTCTAATAATATCACTCATAAATCATTTAATCAATAGGATGTACTACTAAAGGAGATGTGTGTACCATTCTAAGAACCTTCAACTAAAAGGTGAATAGTACCAAATTTCTACCATTAGAAGAGGATGACCTGTTTTAACCCATAAAAATATATCAGAAGTTTGTCTATTGAAAATCTAGGCCTAATATACATCACAATAATAATTACCAAGCGTTGCTTCCCCTACATACATGAAAATTTAAGGAGTTTCAACTATAATTCATCAGTATTCTACACATCCCTTTTCCACTATGGATAACTAGAATGAGGTGAAATAGTCTAATGCATCGATTGATAACTACGAATGATATTTCTGACTAATAGAATATTTGAAAATATTCACATTCATAATATTATATACTATTAAAATTTAATAGTTCATCTGAAAGAATAGGCACCTTTTTTGTATTATACTGATATATCTTTGTGTGGAGATATGCCTGTGATAGAATTAAAACCCACTCAACATGAAGGCAGGGTCTCAAAGTATTCAGGACCATCAAAATATCTCTTAGATCAAAGTCACAGGTAATACAGTTCCACTAGTGTGGTATCTTCTCCTTATTTTATTAGTTTATCATTATCTAACTCTACATTAACACACATATAATCCATGACACCATCTAATTATAGAACAGAATAAAATTGAAACACTCATATATAAATCTCTTCTCTAGAGTTCCAATAAACCATTAATTCATCAACACAATGGATTTTGGAACTTTTCTCACCAAATGAGAGAATACCCATATAGGTCTTGGTTTTCATGTGAGTTGAAATCATTGTGAAAATAGAAATGAATCTCCAACAATATCTAGCTAATATAAAGAAGTTTCACACCTCTTTATCACTCTTGGGTAGTTCTAAAGGATTCATTGATTAAATTCTCCCTATGTCCACTGCTAAACCATCCTCTAACATTACATGTACTAGAAAGTGTACCAATAAAATATAGAACAATAACATTTAGAGTTTTCTATATAGTTTATTCTATCAATGTTTGTTCATGATTATCCTCGAACACACTACATAATCAGTCTATTACATTGATTACATGATAATTTCATTAATAAATTCCTTAAATTTGATCTAGATAAATATAAATGATCCAATTAAGAAGTCCCATGAACACTACATGGAAATTTGACAATGTAAATGGAAGAACCCTATATTAATAGTGATTTTAGATACATACAAATGACTTCTTAGGTATGTCCTGTTGGAGTACCTACAATTAATTACCTGTTTTCCTAAGTACGATCATCAAGAACCTCCGTTAAAATTTAAAATAATTGATGATTACATCGATTTATCTCAAGTATACATATTCCTGATGGTCACCTGGTTTAGGAGACAACACAACATAATCAAAGTAGGTATCCCATTAGCCTTCTTAAAAAAATATTTGAGCCACATTGGTGGTCACAATAGGATAGTTAAACCCTTTCCTATAAAGTTATAATAACAAATTATTATCTATCAAATATTGTTGGAGGATATATAATTCCCTATTAAATTAATATGATGTGTGAATAAATTTACGTTGATACAAATTTTGACCTATTGACAGGTATGTAACCCAGTTACATAATTTAGAATGATATTTCAGTAATCCACTATTATTTATGATAATATAACACCAATTAATTTTTTTGAACCAAGAGGAATGGTTTCTAACTGATGATATGTTTATAGAACCCACCTATATATATCCTTAACTAACATTAACTAAAATTACTTCCCACTAGTGAAGGAAAATGAAGAACTATCTATCTGAGTCCACTAAATAAACAGATAGAAAAGATTAATCTATGTAAGGATTATGGTTAGGTAGTCTATTCCCATAATGAAATCACATGCTCTCACTATATCCATGAAATATTCCCATGACAAACTATTACTGAGTTTCACTAAGTGATACTACCAAAAAAAGAGACAAATCAAAGAATCACATACATGCATAGTCGTGATATATAAGGCTTATACTAGAATTTCTATAGTTATCACTTGTTATTTAACGAGTTATAATGGTGGAAAATAATGGATCATACCATTTTCCAAAAATTATAATGGTACTGTAGAGGAAAAATAGATAATTCTATAGATATGATAGGGGAATTTTGGTTATAGGTAAATCCAACCTACAATAGGCTGCATCCCAACTCTCTAGTACCCTAGTCCTAATGGGGACCACCTAGAGGTGTTGCGGTTTGTATTAGAGTATAACATCTACAACAATAAATAATTCATCTATATCCTGTACCTAACCCATTTCATATGGATATTCTATCACATGAAACCTCATTTTCTTTTGTGTTCCACCTAATACTTTTATATCTTATATGTCCTGATTGGAGGAATAGTTTTGGGTGAAATGAACTCAACCATATTAAGAAATGTATCACCTATATGTCGGTTGACTATAAGCTCTATGTGAACTATGGACATTAGGAACTATAGAATGATATATGAATTACTGATACATTTGAGGACATGACCTTGAATCCCAACACCATCCTCTAATAGATAAATTATAATCTCTTGGATTACTAATATTCTCATAAATTATTTGTGATTTCCCCCCAAAAAATCTACTAGTTATTTATCCTCAAAAACCATGAAATAAGTTGGGATATTCAAGGAATAATCTCCAACTCAGATATCTAAACATAGCTGACACTCGAAAAACCATAACAAAAAATATGAATCGAGAAATATGTATTGAAAGTATGGGGAGAGTGGTGAGTAAATTAATATAAAAAATCAATATGTTATCTTTCTATTACCCCCTGATTCATGCATTACTATACACTAATAGATCACACATATGTGAATCTTCATAGAGGAAAGCTTATTTCATGTAGTTTTCTCCCCCATGAACTATGTATACTAAAATTCAGATGTCACTACACATTACTCACAAAAACATTATCCCAAAATCACACGTATAAAAAATTATATGGAATAAATTAAATAATAAAACATAAAATATTATATAAACATAAAGAATGAAAATTAGAGTTTAACATGATTAAATCGTTATACGATGTGCATATGGGGAAACAAATTTTATTTAATTTTTTATAAATGGATAATTATAGGATATTACAAATAGATCACTATGATAAGTAATACTCAACAACATCTTATCATCTTAATAAAATCTAAATTTAAAAACATATTACACGAAAGGTCGCATGTATATGTATACTATGTTCTAACCCTTCAAACTATAATACAACGTATCCTAAAAACATATATAACATAGAATTATAACATTTATTTATAAGAAACCCATACCACATTATGTCATGATGAGATTCTAAAACATACAACACATCACCCTAGAACCATCAGTAGATATAAACATTTAGTAGATCTAATTTTATTAGATATAATATATTAATGGTGTCTACACATTAGGTATGTCCCATTAAATATCACATGATATTTAACTAATCCAAATTCATCTAGAAGAAAATTAAATGAACTAGAAAATATTTTTTCAACCTATAATCTCCCACATGATGTTTTTTAGAAAATCATGGTAACTATCCATTATAAATTTCTTTATAATTATCCATTAGTTTTTATTCCCTCATTCACCCATGTACCACCTAAGCTCAATGATACCTTAGTTTTTATTGAACTATATCATTGGGAATATGACTTTTTTATTTTTAATTCATTAAATATTTATTATCTGCATATATATTTCCTCCAAAATAATAATATCTATTGAAATAATACATCGGTTTAAAATTATTTTGCTGATCATAAGACGCTAAAATTTTAGAAACGATAGTGACACTATTTACATAACAATACAAATTTACTTCCAAATTGTCCCCTTCCTATATCCTTTAACATATTCTTAATAAATATAATTTATTTGTTATCTTCTGTTAGAGTAAAAATCTCTCCTTCTATTGAACATATTTTAATGTGTTTTTGAAACATTGATGAGCAGTTGGTTGTTACTCCTCTTAACAAAAAATACCTAATGTAATTTTTTTATATCGATGTAAACCCCAATGTTTGAAATCAATATCCATTATAATAGATCATCATACCCATAATATAGTGAATATGTTTTTAATTAATTTAAATAATAAATATTAAACATTGTATCCTAACAAGGTACAGTCCTCAGATTCTACATGTATTGACACACAACCTCCATTACAAATATATTTTCTGATTGACTGTATGAAATTTCATTAATAATTTTTTTTACTGCTAAACCATAACATGAATTATCCATATAAGAAGGTGTATCTTCTTTAATTGGATATTGTGATATGAAAAAAATGAACAGATAATCAAGAAGGGTTGAGAGTGGATTACTTCTAGACATCCCAAATTGTTCCACAACCTTTTGAATACAATCACTATGAGATAAAAACCAATAATAGTCTATCCTATATCTCTCAATCTTCATAATTAAAAGATATATTCGATGTCATATATCATATCTCAAATCATTTAGACAAACCGAAATTTATATTTTATAATTTTTTGATAATCTTGTACAACTATCAATATATAATCCCCATGATAACGTAAAATAATTATTGTACCATCCTAAATATTTTTCTGATAATAACCATCGATTTCATTCCACATAATTATCCCTTATTCAGAAATTAATCAATCGAAATACTAACACTACTATATCATTTATATATTAAATATAAAAAAAATTCTCATGTCTAAAAAAATATTTTATTCTTACTACCTATAATACATTCAGTTGTTACATGGTGATTCAATCATCCAAATCATCATGAAATATAATAATCATGGAATCTATTTTCTCTAAATATAGATATTTTGATGCATCCTTGATAAACAATATTAGTATGGTAAATTGTTTAACTGTTGATGAGAATAAATTTTTGAAAGGTTATCCTTCTTTATTTTTAAAGACATTCACTACTATCCAGGAATTGTAT
The DNA here is from genome assembly GCA_963277665.1 of Viscum album. NCBI lineage: Eukaryota > Viridiplantae > Streptophyta > Magnoliopsida > Santalales > Viscaceae > Viscum > Viscum album. The sequence continues at coordinate 2,017,941,093 of OY728157.1, forward strand.
CACATCATTCCATAAGATTATTTCATAATATAGATAACATATTTTTTCTCTAGTTTCTTTTTACCTTCTATTAGTATAGGTATATTTCATGTTCTGTTGAAATTTAATGAATCAATATCCATATTCATTGTTTACCCCCCCTATAGGGAGTCACTATAAAAACAATAATCCTCTACAATTTCTGCATCTCAAAAATTTATTATGATTAAAAAATTCTTATCATCTCTATATCATTGAAATAATATTCTAATTTTTATTAATATATATTACTGAATTGGCTACTGATGGATACATAACTCAGTTATCCCAACCGGTAGTTGAAGATATATTAAATGAAATTTTGGGGCATATATTTTAAATTATCCTTATTTAGATTTTGGTTTAGTTGTTTTTAATAAAATATCAATGGTCTTACTTCTAAAATTTGTGTTATTTGATCCTTAATATATGTATTCATTGTTATTTTCATGATTATGATATTTTAAATAAATTACCCATGTATAATTTATTTTTATCTAACCTCATATACCACCATGATTTAGGTTTTCCATATCATTTTTCATTTAATAATAAATACATGTTCTTGAGGATGCTTTTCATTATCTATCAAAAACATATATTGAAAATAATCAACTTCATTGACATTGAATAAAAAATATTTATTTTAAATCATGTTTCTCTCTATCCTTAGCATTAATGTGTATAAGATAAAAAATACTTTAGTCTTTAAGAAAATTAACCTATTGTAATTTTCAGTTTTGTAAATACATGGGATGTTCTTTCTTGAGCATTAATGATAGTATTATATTGTTATGAAAAAATACAGTGTTTAGTTACGCTGAAAAAATTTCCTGAGAAATTATTTAGTGCAACCTCATATGCCTTGATTTTGTTATTATATTTTAGAACATTATTTTATACATTATGTTATACATTGAAATTATAGAAACCATATTAATATATTATATTATTTCATTCTATCATAAATTTTAGATTTATTTCCTTATTTACTCAAAAATATTGTGTTTTAATATTTTCTTGATCATCATGATATAATCCCCTTCTTCCAAATCATTTTGATGAACAAAAAATAGAAATACAAAAAAACATTATTTTTCATTATGTGAATCCATACTTTCCATGTAACAGATCAAATTTAGGTAAGGAAGAAAAAACACAATAAGATTGATCATGGTATGGTCCCCAACATTCTATGTGTACAAGATCAATATTTTTCCCAATGATTATGAAAACATATGTAAATAAATGATCTTTTCTTCTTCCCCATCAAAAACCATTCAATCCCACCTAATTCAATGTGATCAAGATTCATTATTCCATTATAATTTATTCCCAAATATTTCTTATAATTATGTTGACTAATTCTATATTTCCATATATTTAGATAAATAAGAATATCTAGATATTTAAATAATTTATAAAAATTTATATCATGTAATAGGTCACATACTTTTTCATTTATTGAGCACCTTAGTTACCAAGGTAAAAATACATACCCCATTAATAAATATTGTTTTATAACCGGCATCATAAAATTTTTCAATGGGTATAAATTTTTAATATAATTTATTAATTCAGAGAACTTATGAATTCCATAAGAATCTTAACATTTTCAACCAGATAATAATATCTCATATTCAAAAACATGTAGGTATTGACCATCTTCTAGAAAGACATTCCAAAACAATCATTATACATAGTTTAATTTGAATATTTTATAACATTTTAAATATAATGTTTCTATGGAGTTAATCACCTAGTATCTAATTCGATTAGTAGTTCTTAATTATTAACTATAACTACCTTCCATTGTGTTAAAAAAATCTTTACCACAGATCCTTGAAAATTTTATGGTTTTATCATTATGAATTTTTCTATTTTCCAAAATGAGGACTCTCTTATAATTTTTATATTGTGTTTTAACCAAAGCCATTCAACATTCATATTCTCTTCTCAAATATTACATCTTCAGGCTAATCTATCAATGGATTATTTTTTTTGTTTTTTCTTCAATTGAGGTGATTGTCCTATTCCATCTGTATTAACGTCCCTATTAGTAGAAAACAATAACATTCCTTCTCTAATTTTCCACATTGGTCATTATATTTATTCCCTCAAAAAAACATTATATTTTTTATCTTTAGTTACTAAATATATAAACCATTACATCATATACCCTAGAAGGGATCATAATAATAGAAAATTCCAAATATGATTTAAAAAAGACACCTTTATAGACTGGTTCTTCCCAATAATCATGTTGAAGTGATACACATGGTCAATAAATTTTATTCCTTATAATATTTATGTATAAAAACCCTACATGAAGACATTGTAAAGGTTATTTGGTTTTTATACATATTATCTAAGGGACTTAAAACAGTCCTTATAGAATCCTTATCATTAAATTTTAAAGAAACATTCCATGTAAGAAAATTTCGTAACAGGGACAAAAAATTCATATCTATACAAACCCACCCATATTTCTCCATCAAATGTAGATTCATTCATCGAATTGGATCATCCAAGGCTTTTTGAGAAAGGAAATGTTGAATCCGAATTATATAGAATAAAAATCATATCTATCTAATATGTGGATAAAGATCATACCTTTAATCAATTCCATGGTTTACTACTATCTTTTAGTTAAACATATGAATTTATAAAATATCATAGGTAGCTATTTTTGTTGAAGATACTATGAATAACATTACATTTATTCTAACAACCCCACCATATTCTATCACATTTTATCACCAAATTATCACAAGAATGATATTATGTGTAGTGGGAAACTAATCTTTATAATATTTATCCCCAACTAACTGAGTTTACTAAAACTAGGATGTATCTATTCCCTACTAACCACCCAATTTCTTCCACAGAAACAACTCAATATAAAAAACAAAGTAACTAATAAATGGATGTTTTTAATATATTATAATATACTTAATACAAGCTTTAGAGATGAAAGATATCTAAAAAACATATCAAACTCTAAATGTATCTCATCATATATTGATGAAATGTTTTAAATAGTATACTTATTAAAACGAGATCCATTATAATTGATTAGTGTGATCACCCCTAAAATACGATCAAGGGGAATTTTAAGTGTTTTGAGACATTAATACATATGACATATCAAGGAAAATATAAATAGTTTACCACACATGATGTAAATTACCACTCCAACTATTTAGTGTCTCTATATATTATTAAAAATTTTGAACTGTGACTAGCTCAAATTAATCTATTACTTATGTTTCCTTATTTGGAGTGTGACGGTAATAAAAAATTATCACAAAATTTCTCATGATGTATGATATTATAAAATGTAATAGTGTCATGGAGGATCCACGTTAGATGAAAGTGTTATATTTTACTCACGACCATCGTAAAAATAGTAATTTTACTACTATTGTTATATAATACAAAAAATTGGAATGATGTTAATAATATATATCTAGAAAAAAATTTCCATGATTCCTTTATGAAATCAATTAGGAAGGATATATATTGTATTACTCAATCCTAGAGAGATGCATGATATGTGTATTGAGAAATTATTTTGTAGTTGTGTTATTTTTTCCCCAATCTTTATATAAATGAATAACTATTGATTTGATATTTGTAAGACATATTGAATATTATGGATTATATAATTATATATTACATTATTGAAAATTATATAGTATATTTTTATTTTAAACATAAAAAATAATATACAATAGTTTAGATCTTGGTGAGTAAGTCTAACGAGATGTGTCCAAGAGGTATCAAGATCAAATTTAAGTACTGAAAATATATATTTCAATTTTAGTGACTATAAAACATTGATAAATATGGAAATATAAATTATATATATAATATATAGTACATTATGGTTAACATTATTGGTATGATATTCTATGAATGACCGTGAGAAGCACTATATATTTTATTAAGATTGACGATCTTTTTATTTTATATTCTTTATCATTGACCTAAACAACACATCATTAGGTGAAATGAATAATTGAAAATTTAATGTTTTTATTTAATTATTGAACTATATGATAATAAAATAAGAAATTTTGAAAAGGTATTATATTATAAAATTAAAATTATTTACTTTTTATGATATAGTTTGAGAAATTTTATATGATTCCCTCAAACTAGAATTTGATTATTTATTTTAATTTCCCTTTAATTGTAGTTTAAATAGATGACGGAGGTGTTTTTTTGTGAATTGAAATGGTGATGTATAGTTAAATAAAAATCATTGATTTATGAATTTTGGATTTTTGAATAAATAGATAACCCAAGGATATTTTTAGTGTTAAATAATCTTGTATTATAATCTATATTCTTAAAAATGGCTGACAAAAACGAAATCATATTTGAAAAGAAAACTAAATAAATTAATAAGAAAACTATGGACTTAGTAAAAGGATATTATTATTATTTAAAATAGTTATTTTCTCCAAATGTTTACCAAATTTGTGACACTAAAAAAACATCTTATAATTTTTAGGACATAACTATGTTGATTTTGGGTCCTCTACACATTTCTCTGATAAATCAATATTATGGATTAGATGGATTTAAATAGTAATAAAGATAAAATTTTTCTTATATTATCGTTCATTAAATACAATTATTTTATTTCATTATTTCTATTTTAGAAATCATTTTCATTGGATTTTATATATATGTGATTTTGGATTTATGTAAGGTTAATCATTATTATTTGCATCTTAATTATTGATTGTATTAGATTCTTGATGAAATATATAAGTGTGTAGATTTAATTTGATTCATTATTTAAATAACACATTAATTTTATGTTAATTATTTTAAAAATAGAAATATGTTTTATGATTATTTATTTATGGAATATCATGTTTTTTTTGATTTTATAAAAAAATAATTTTTTAGAAAATTATAATTTTTTGGAATATTTAATTTTGTATCTGCAATTTATTTATAAATAAATTTGGAGTTATTGATTTAATTAATTTACTATGAAATTAATAGATAATTTATACTAACGATCTATGAAAAAAAAATATATGATGTTTTGGAATGTTTTTATGTAACATTATTTTGAAGGATTTAAATTTTATAATTATTCATTATGATTTCGTTTAAAAATGTGCATGTTTATAACATTAATGGTATAGATTTATAGTATGATTTTCTCGAAATTGTCTCCAATTAGTGACTTCTTTAAACAAAACATAAAAAATAATAATAGGAAATAATTATCGTCAATTATGAACCCCATGTAAAGATCATATTTTGTAATTATTGTGTGAAAATTGTAAATAATGCGTGATGGTGTAACAAATGGTTGAAAGACTCAGGCTATAGGGGTATTTTTTTCCTATCATTATAAAAAATTATGTTTTTGTATTAGAATTCAAACATCAGGTTGAGTGATGATTTTCCCAATATATCGATGTAGATGAGTTATGAATCATACATATTGCGTTAAAACTACCACTTAATTGTTTTTCAAAAGGGTTTTTATTCTCAAGGGTTTTCTCAAAACATGTGAATATTAGAGTAAATTATTTATATTTTGATATATCTTGTTTTAAAGTATAGATACATTTTAAAATGGAGATTTAAAAAGTAATATGATATGCTTTTGTATTAGTGTATATAGAAGAAGAAACTATTGATTTTTTAGAATCTGTGATGATTTTTCGGAAAATTATTTTTTTGAAATAGAATTTTCGTATGAAATGTTTGGTAAAATAGTGTTGTATCATTTTTTTTATTTTTTATTTTATGTAAATTTTTTATTTTTATATGAAAATTTTTATTGTATTTTGGTTCTACTTATACATGGAAATGCATTGATATAATTGAGAAATATCTAATGATTTTTGTACTCACTCTCGACATTTGTTCATTGGTTTTCATGAATGTTTTTAGTCATAAAAAATGTAAGAATTAAAATTAATTAAAATTCATCCAAGATACATTTATAAATTAATATAGATATTATAAACTAGTTTTTTGGAGGAGTCTATGTAGTGATGGGTGATAATTTTTTTTTGTTTTGGGTTTTCATTGTCTGAGCAGTTTTGTTGTTATCACAGAGTATGCTAGACTGGATTTTAGACATTTTCTATTCATTGGTTTACAAATTCTTCTTATTAAAGCATATTTAATTTTTTTTTGTGATGAAAACAATGGTTCAATTTTTTCTTTATATTAAAAGTATATCATTAAGAATATATTTTTCACTTGAAAAAAGTTTTATCATCTTACTATCGGTTGTGGAACATGAGGTTTTTTTGTAACATAAACTATGGAATTATAATTAAGATAACAAAAAATTGGATCACAATTCATTTAATGAAGGAGGGATATAACAAATAATAATATTCTATAATGATATACTAACATGATAATAACTAGTAGAACGTTGATCCTCATTAACTATTTTTTATCCTCCATTTATCTATAAGGATATACCATGTGAGGGGAAGAAGGGTTGTCTTGTCAATATGATAATATGTTGGGACTGATGATATATTACTTTTGAGGATAAGAAATCATTTAAATTTTAATAGTGATCTTTATTATTTGAATGAAATGCTAAAAAATGAAAAAATGTTTACAATTTTATTAATTTTTTTAATTTTTTTATTTTTTTTACTGCCTCTGAAGAAAAATCGCAATTTTTTTATTTCTATATTTTTTTATAACTTTGTACATTTTTTAAATCCCCAAAACATTAAAAGAGATTTTAATCAAAGATATATATTCATCTTATAATGATTTTTATGGATATTGTTATCAAAGAATAATTTTTTCATATAATTGTATATCACAAAACCTGATATATGATATCACTATTTAAAATATGTCCCTTTAAAATAGAGACTTTTTTATAAATAAGTTTCTTTTAATAGGAATGGATGAGAATTTAGAAACATTGTCTGGATAAATGAGGGACCTTTTAACCTCATGATGTTATGTTATTTTTATTTTTAATTATATGTGTCTATTAAAATAATTTTAAGATTTTATAAGATTTTTGAGGAAATTTTATATAGATATTTTTATGGTTGATTAATCCAAGGTAAAATTCCAAATATCACACCACATAGTGGGTTTGATAAGCATAACATTAATATATGACTACAAATTTTTTTGGAATGTCATCGGTCAACTTGAATATAAAAAATTAATCCATAATTAAAACCATGGGAGAACTTCATGGAATCCTGGTTAAATAAAATTCGACTTACCATGCAATAATTAGAAATGTACTACCATAGAAAAAAGTGTATAAAATAAAAAATATGACATGTTATGGATTTTGGTCTGTACCATGATGAAAAAATAGACCATGAAATTTTATTTCCACAATAGTTAAATAAAATTCAAGTATAACACAATATAACACCCCGAGATTTTATGAAATATATTATTTTTAATTCCTTTGATTTTACACTACACCAAGATTAGCTTGTACTTTACGCAACACCTTATTAGCTTGCAGTATACACAACACTATTCTTGGATCTTATTAGACACAATTTCAAGTTCGAAACATTGAGTGTATATATATATATGTATATATATATATATATTCAATTTATTAATAAAATATGGTTGGATTATGTTATACAAAACAAAAAAGGATTCTTGCACTACACACAACCCTGACTTGGATTGCATTACACGCAATCGCGACCTTCCTCAATAGTGCGTGTTGTACGCAATACCGGGTTTCACTAAACAATGATATATTGTTATTATATTATTATGGACTATACGTTATGAATAGTATTAACTACATTTTAAATTTTATAACATTATTATTCATATAACACATTTCCTAGATCATTTTAATAGAACAAAATAAATTTTTTGGGAAAAATAAGTATTTTTCAAAAAATTCAATTTTGCCGCATTTTGAGGGTGCACCCACATTAAATCTAGTTTTTGACATGTTTATAAGTTAAATTTGACAAAATAAAATTCTTATTTGGAATCATGATATAAAAATTTACTTTGGATAAAATTTAGATACTTTTCTGATAACTTTCATATTTTGATAAATAGTAAAAATATGCTAATTTCTAATTAAAAACAACATTTTTCATTGAGAAAATTTATATGGTTAAATTATAATATATAATGGTTTAAAATTATAAATAGAATATATTTTTACCATTTAATATAATTTATGTCATTAAAATTTATTTTACATTGAATTCGTAGGTTAAATCAACTCAATGTTTTGCAATGTTTTAATCAAAAACCCGTTTTCTTTCAACAACTGGATTAATTTTAATTTAATTTCTGCAAATTTTGTGTATTGAATTTGGAAAAAATGGATTCCATATTTGGATTCATGGGGTCCAAATTATGTTAATAAGCTACTTTTTATTTTTGGGCATTATGAATAGTAACTACGGTAAATTTTATTTACCATAGTTAAAGGTGAATCGGGTAATTAAGGGTAAAAATAAGATTATAAAATTACCCTAAAACCTGATAAAATTCTATTGGATGACTGAAAGTCGACCCATATCACCTAAGGGTCGGATTAGTTTCATTTAATGGACTTTGTTCCATGAAAATAATTTAATTATTATTAAAACCAAAGAAAGTGACAACATGTCATTTTCTTAAAACTTATAAGTATAATAATTTTAGATTAGTGATAAACTTCATTAAACTTCGTATATAAATCATATCCAGAACTCTAATAAATTTATCTACATCATAGGATTTTATTTAGAATTTTTATGGATTAAATAATTACCATTAAAGGTGACATAATAGTGGTGTTGAAATTATTTTATTAAGAGAAATATCAAATAAATGGATTTAGAAATATGAAAATAAATATTATATGAACTATTTAATGTTCTCCACTAATTTTCTAGATAAATATAACATGTTATGAATCTATTAAATCTTTTATTTCGAACATCTCTTATGTATATTGTTTTTTTTAATTCAAATAAATGAATAGTGTCAAAATTGACACTATTGTTATTTTATAAAAATAACATATTATAAAATTATTTAAAAATCACAATAATATTTAAAAAATTATAAATTAAAATTTATATTGTCTAAAATTTAATAATGTGTCAAATTATGGAAAATTCACAACATATATCTAATTATTTATAATAATTTAAAATATATAATATTATTACCACAAACAAAATTAAATTGAGAAATAAGGATAAATAAAGTTGATAATGTTTAAAATAGATTCCTAACATGTATAAATTTTATTGGATGATGATATTACAACCCTATATCATATAATCTTCGGATATACGTTATTTTGGACGTTTTTATGTGGGTTTGGGATTTAATATAAACTAATATTTCTTATATTTCTAAAGGTGTCCCTCCCCTCCCTTATAAAAGGGCACCTCATCCCTCTCTTCCTCACACCATTTTGAGCCTTAATTCCCGTCCAAACCCTGCCAATTTCACTTCCCCACTTACCTAGAAACATCCTAGAGTTCCTGGTCTTCTTGAAAGACCACTTTTAGTGCCCTGAGAGGAGGTCTCAAAGAGGCGATTCAAAGAAGAGGTAAAGTCCTTTACCGATTGTTTCAACTTTATTTCTTCTTCAACTTCTTGTTCTTTAGTTGTTTCATTATGAATTAACAAAATCAGTATCACTCATATACCGATATGTTATTATAAGTATGAAACAACCCAATTTTACCATTTATCCATCCTATGGAAAATGAAATCACCGTGCGTGCGTACGTAGGGAATACTGTCTCTACGCCATGGTGTAATCTATTTTCCACAACCACCTTACTTGGATGAGTATAATGGTGTAAATAGTGATTAGATATGATTATTGTAATGTGATATTGATTATGAAATATTATACATACACATCAATACAGTTCCATGATCATGGTAATGATATAATCGCTCGTCCGTACGTACGGTCTACTGTCTCCACGACGTGATGAGATTCATTCTCAATGATTAACCATTCATGAATGATTATAAAGTATATATAATAATTAATCAGGAAATATATGATATTATAATAATTCTGGATTTATCTATATATATATATGTATTTCATCTACTTAATTCTATTCAATTCAGTAAGGAAATGAAAACAGCATTCATGCGTACGTACAACCTACCGTCTCCATGAACGGTGTATTTTTTCCTTTTATAAATCTATAATATATATGTATATAATGAATATATATTATATATAAATCATGTTTTACATTTTGTAATTATGTCAATCAGGATATAAGTAATAATATCAAGAACGAAAAGTCGAAACACATACGATAAATGAAATGATTTTACCCAAAATGCTTCTTTAACGTGGAATTTAAAAAAGAACGGGTAATATAAAGTCATATGTGAAACATATATGATATCATAATAATGAATATGATTATTTAATAAGTCAATGGAATTATTTAAATTATTATACAGGCGGTTTGGATCCATACAAAGCAAATCAGACCTAAGGTAAGGGCTAAATATTCCAATCTCATTTCTTATCCGAGATTGTTTATTTGTAAGTATTTACTAGGGTTATGTTTAGCATCCATGTCCACGTTTTCTAAAAATGTTTTCATAAGATGTTTAATATTATTCCTTATATGTTTAAAGTCACTTTTACCTCTTTTTTACTTTTACCACAAGTTACGGATGGAATCATTCTTTTATAATGTAAATTTGGACATTTTTGGCAAAAGTACGAGGAGAATGTTTTTTTAACTTCTCTAGCGTGAAAGGATTTTTTCGGTTTCATAACACCTCATTTTCAGGAATAATCCTCTACAATATTTTTTTGATTATTTTCAACAAAATACATTTCTTTTAAAATTGAATGGCATTTTGTAAAAAGAAAATGATTTTGAAGAAGAAAGGATATCTTCCTCAAGAATTAATTTCAAGTGTTTTATCAAAACCATTTTCCATCTAAGAAGACATCATTTCACATGTGTATGTTTCAGTTATAATTTCTCTATGATTTAAATTGTTTTACTTTTCTTATGATGAAATATCCATTTGTTTTATATTGAATATGTGATGATGGGATGATGTTTATGAAATCCATTTTATTCAATGAGTTATGATTAATGTTTTATGTTTATTTTGTGGCATAAGTAAGAATTATTTAATTATCAGATGGGTGGGACCCATATCTCCCTCCAATAAATTGGGTAAATATTTATATATCATGAGATAGACATGGCTAGAATGGTATGTTAATCGGGTTCAATATTACAGGACTGAAACGAGGAGTGAACTCGATTCAGAAAGGGACTTTGTCCACTAAGATGGTTTTGGCAGCAATGCCTTGGATACTATGGAAATCATAACATGTGCTGAATGGTTTCCATAATTAAATGTTTTTTTCCATTATATTTTATCATGGATGATGTTCCATTATGATATATGCCTTACGTACTTCCACAATTTATGTCTTTGCTCAAGATTTTGATGTTGAAATTTCATGTTCATGTTTTTTATTTCAAATGTTTATGGATTCATTTTTGTTGTCTATGTTTTCCCTTACTGAGCATTTGATCTCACCCTTTTTATGTTTTATTTTCCCCAGGAAATAAAGAATGGTTTTAGGTAAGGAAATAAAAAGGAGAAGATCGTTATGGGAGTCATTAAAGATATTTCAACATGATTAGAAGTTTATATTCCATGATTCCAAAGACACTAAACATTTACAATCCTTCTGTGTCTGTTTTTTGTTATGTATTAAGTATTCCTCCAAAGTAATGTAATGTCCATGTACGTCAAGCTTTGGGTCTATACAGTTGGTATCATAGGAAAGGTTTAGTCAAACATTGGAAACTAGGATGAAAAAATGTTAGTGAGATCCCTAAAGATATTTCTAAGGTATGTTTAGGGATGTCATTAAGGATAAGTATACCTATAGGATATAGTCCTAGAACTACGGTAACGATCATAGAATTTAAACTAATATGTTATATATTGTGAGTACTCCACCTTTACTATGTTGTTTTCCCTAGCATGATTTTTTCCTCTCACACTATTCTTTTTGGGTTTTAGAAAATGGCTGGAAACAGGAAGATTCACGATAATGGAGGATATGACGGACAATGGAATGATATTCTTCATGAGAAACCAAATGAAACAGGATTTGGAAGTCCAAACATCATTATTACGCCTAATCAGAAATCTTATTATACGATCAATAATCTCAACTTTGGTAAGTTTCCTGACTCAGATAATAAGAGAAATATAGAGTTTCATGATGATCATAGAGGAATGAAATTCCAATTTCCCTCATGTAAATCATGTGGGAAGAGGCATCGAGGAGATTGTTTCTAAGGAACTAGAAGATGCTTTGGGTGTGGAAAAGAAGGACACAAATCAAATAAGTGCAAAGGAAAAGGTTCAGGTAACACCATGGACAAGGATAATGGTATTGCTATGACATCAACAATGATTAGATGTTTTAAATATGGAATGTATGGGCATTATGAAAACCAATTCCCTAAGGGAAAATCTCATGAAGAGATTTAGCATGGTCATATGAGTAGTATTTATGTGTATGATGTTGAAGGGATTAGAAATAAAATATTAGATGAAAGAAATGATGAATCTCATTAAGTGGTTTAAGAAGTTAGTGGAATGATTGTATGTTTATAAAGAATAATGTACGGTACTATGGAATAAAGAATCATATAAGGATTGTTACACTATTGTTTTTTCTAAAGTATTTGAAAGTATATGTTGAATGGTACCGATAACCATGGAAGTATATTCATATAATTTTGGAAAGTAGATGATATGCGCATAATGAAGGTATAAGAAGATAATGGGATATTTGACTATATTCATGAGCTCATGACTGATATAAAGACTAAGTGATATTATGGTTAGATTATGTAGATTTTATTTTGATTTTGGTATGTGGAAAGAGTTACCTTTTGAAGTTATTCATGTTTCACTACGTTTCTATGGTAATTTATGTTTCAAGAGAATATATTACTAAGATATTCATGTTTTTGGAATACAACCAATAAGATATTTCTTATGATATATGTGGGATAAATGCTTGTATTCACATTCCTAGTAGATAACCTTTCTAGTAATTATTTTCTTTATACTATGACCATAGACCGAAGTATTTTAGATAATCCTAAAGATTGTAATGGATTATGTTTGACATAAGTTAGTATTGTTTAAGGATAGAACTTTTTTCAATATTATTAACGGGATGTTATAGTAATGTAGTTTTAGAAAAAGAAAAACTTGTAGGATGGGCGACAACCCATCACGTCGAACAAGACTATGGGAATCGAACCCACAAATGAAGTGCGACTGGCCTTTTTCGAATACCAATGGCCTACAGGATGTCCCTGGTTAGTAAAAACAAGTTTTATTTTATTGAGCAGTATGATATATGAATTATATGTTCATTTTTGGAATCTTATATGATTATCCTCACCATAGATGGAATTATTTATATTTGATAACATTTTCTAACCTTTTGCTTAAAATAGATGGAATGACCCACCATTTTATCACATGATCTGTTATCACTTCCTGAATAAGCAATTCAACTCCATTTCTTTAAGAGGTGAAGTGGAAATTTTTCAAAGCATGAACAACAGTGAGATTGTATAAAAATCAAAAAAGTATTTATTCTAATTCAAAATTTTCAACTTTAGGGAAATGATATTGAAAACCAAAAATTTAGTCCTAGTGCTCTTATATCCGATGAATCAAATGGTACCTTAGATCATCAATAATCTATGGCTTTGTGATTGTTGGTTTTTTCATAGCCATGTTCTCTACCACTCTCCATCAGAACAATATCATTAGATTTTTCCTCCATATCCATACATTCACCTATACTCTCCTATATGGAAACCCAATGCTGAGTTACCTTGGGTGACCGTTACATTTATAAATTTCTTTTTTAATGTTAAGTTTTAGTATTCCTTATTACGATGTGGGTTTCTATGAATAGTAAACGATTTATAACAACAACGAATTTCAACGACGAAATTCATTGTAAGGGGGGTAGAATGTAACAACCCGAGATTTTATGAGATATATTCTTTTTAATTCCATTGATTGTACACTACACCAAGATTAGCTTGTACTATACGCAACACCGTATTAGCTTACAGTATACACAACACTATTCTTGGATCTTGTTACACACTATTTCAAGTTCGAAACATTGAGTGTATATATATATATGTATTTATATATATATTCAATGTATAAATGAAATATGGTTGGATTATGTTATACAAAACAATAAAGGAGTCTTGCACTATATGCATCCCTAACTTGGCTTGCATTACACGCAATCACGAACTTTTTCGATAGCATGTGTTGTACACAATACCGGGTTTCACTAAGAAATGACATATTGTTATTATATTATTATGGACTAGCCATTATGAATAGTAATAACTACATTTTGAATTTTATAACATTATTATTCATCTTACACATTTTACAGAACAAGTTAAGAGAACAAAATATATTTTTCGGGTAAAATAAATATTTTTTAAAAAAATGTAGTTTTGCCACCTTTTGATGGAGCACCCACATTAAATATATTTTTTGACCCATTTATAAGTTCAATTTGACAAAATAAAATTCTAATTTGGAATCAGGATATAATAATTTACTTTGGATAAATTTTTGATACTTTTCTGATAACTTTCATGTTTTGATGAATAGTAAAAATACGGTAATTTTAAATTTAAAACAACTTTTTTCATTGAGATAATTTATATGGTTAAATTATAATATTGAATGGTTTCAAAGTATTAATAGAATATTTTTCAATTTAATATAATGTATGTCATTAGCCTTGATTTTAAATTGAATTCGTTGGTTAAATCAATTCAATCCTTTGCAATGTTTTAAACAAAAACCCATTTTCTTTCAACAACGGGATTAATTTTTTATTTAATTTATCCAACGTTTGTTTATTGAATTTAGAAAAATGGATTCCATATTTGGAATAAGTGGGTCCAAATTATTTTAATAAGATACTGTTTATTTTTTGGCATTATGAATAGTAGATACTGTAAATTTTATTTAACTTAGTTAAAGGTGAATCGGGTAATTAAGAGTAAAAATAACATTATAAAATTACCCTACCACCTGCCAAAATTCTATTGGATGACTAATAGTAGAACCGTATCAGCTAAAGGTCTTATTAGATTAATTTAATGGACTTTTGTCCATGAAAATAATTTAATTATTATTAAAACCAATGAAAGTGACAACATGTCACTTTCTTAAATCTTATAAGTATAATAATTTTAGCTTAGTGATAAACTTCATTAAACTTCTGATATAAATATTCTCCAGATATCTAATAAAATTATCTATATCATAGGATTTTATTTAGAATTTTCAGGGATTAAATAATTACCATTAATGGTGACATAATCGTGACGTTCAAATTATTTTATTAAGAGAAATATCAAATAAATGGTTTTAAAAATATAAAAATAAATATTATATGAAATATTTAATACGGTCCACTGATTTTCTAGAAAAATATGACATGTTATGAATCAATTAAATTTTTTAGTTAGAACATTTCTTTTGAATATTGTTTATTTAAATTCAAATAAATTAATAGTGTCAAAATTGAAACTATTGTTATTTTATAAAAATAAAATATTATAAAATTGTTTAAAAATCAAAAAAAAATATTTAAAAATTATAAATTAAAATTTATATGGTCGGAAATGTCATAAAGTGTCAAATTATGGAAAATTCACAAAACATTTTTAATTATTTATATTAATTTAAAATTTAGAATACTATTACAACAAATAAAATTAAATTGATAAATAAGGATAAATAATGTTTATAATGTTTAAAATAGATTCCTAACATATATAAATTTTATATTTTGATGATATTACAACCCTATATCATCTAATCTTCGGATATGAGTCATTTTGGAAGAATTAATGTGGTTTTGGGATTTAATATAAACTAATATTTCTTATATTTCTAAAGGTGCCCCTCTCCTCCCTTATAAAAGGGAATCTCCTACCTCTCTTCATCACACCATTTTGAGCCTTCAAGCTCGGCCAACCCCTACCAATTTCACTTCTGCACGTCCATAGAAACATCATAGTGGTCCTGGTATTCTTCAAAAACAAATTCCAGTTCCCTAAGAGGAGGTCTCAAAGAGGCGCTTCAAAGAAGAGGTAATGTCTGTTACCGATTCTTTCAACATTATTTCATCTTTTACTTATTCTTCTTTAGTTGTTTCATTATGAAGTAATAAAATCAGTATCAATCATATACTGATATGTTATTATAAGTATGAAACAACCCTATTTCACCATCTATCCATCCTACGGAATACAGTCTACACACCGTGGTGTAATCTATTTTCCACCACCACCTTACTTGGATGAGTATAATGGTGTAAATAATAATTATATATGATTATTGTAAAGTGATATTGATTCTGAAATATTTTACATAAAATTCAATACATTTCCATGATTATAGGAATGATATCATTTCATGTGCATACGTACAGACTACCGTCTCCACAACGCGATGAGATTCATTCTCAATGATTAACCATTCATGAAACATTATAAAGTATTTATAATAAGTAATCATGAAATATATGACATAATAATGATACAGGATTTATGTATATATATATATATATATATATATTTCATCTACTTAATTCCATTCAATTCAATAAGGAAACGAAAATAGCATTAATGCGTACGTACGACCTACTGTCACCATGAACGGTGTATTTCTTTCCTTTTATCGATCTATAATATATATGTATATCATAAATATATATTATATATAAATCATGTTTTACATTCTAGAATTATGAAAATTAGGATATAAGTAATAATATCAAGAACGACAAGTCAAAACACATATGATAAATGAAATGATTTTACCCAAAACGCTGCTTTAACATGGAATTTACAAAAGAATGGGTAATATAAAGTCATAAGTGAAACATATATGATATCATAATAATGAATATGATTATGTAATAAGTCAATTACATTATTTAAATCATTATACATGAGGTCTGGATACATATTAATCATATCAGACCTAAGGTAAGGGATAATTATTCCAATCTCGTTTCTTATCTGAGATTGTTTATTCGTAAGTATTTACTGGGGTTATGTTTATCATCCATGTCCATGTTTTCTCAAAATGTTTTCATAAAATGTTTAATATTATTCCTTGTATGTTTAAAGTCATTTTTACCCATTTTTTACTTCTACCACAATGTACGAAAAGAATCTTTCTTTTACGATGTACATTTTCAAATTTTCGGCAAAAGTATGAGGATAATGATTTTTTAACTTATACAGCATGAACTAATTTTTACAGTTTTATAACGCCTCATTTTCATGAAGCTTCCTCTACAATATTTTCTGATTATTTTCATAAAAATCCTTTTCGTTTAAAATTGAATGGATTTTTGTGAAAAAATTGATTTTGATGAAGAAAGGATATTTTCCTCAAGAATTCATTTCAAATGATTTGTCAAAACTATTTTCCATCTAAGATGACATTATTTCATATGTGTATGTTTCCAGTATAATGTCTCTATGATTTACAAGGTTTCAATTTTCTTATGATTAAATATCCATTTGTTTTATATGGATTATGGGATGATGGGATGATGTTTGTGAAACCCATTTTATACTTTGGGTTATGATGAATGTTTTAAGATTATTTTGTGGAACAAGTAAGAATGATTTCATTATGAGATGGGTTGGACCAATATCTCCATCCAATGCCTTGGGTAAATATTTATGTCTTATGAGATATACATTGTTGGAACGGTATGTTTATCCGGTTTAGTTTACAGGACTGAAACGAGGAGTGAACTCGATTTAGAAAGGGACATTGTCCACTAAGATGGTCTTGGAAGCAATGCCTTGGATACTATAGAAATAATAACATGTGCTGAATGGTTGCCATAATTACATGTTTTATTCCCATTATATTTTATCATGTATGATGTTCCATTATGATATATGCCTTACTTACTTCCATGATTTATGACTTTTCTCACGATTTTGATGTTTAAATTTCATGTTCATGTTTTTTCTTTCAAATGTTTATCGATTGTTTTGTGTTCTCTATGTTTGACCTTACTGAGCATTTGAGCTCACCCTTTTTATGTTTTATTTTCCCCAAGAAATAAATAAATTTTTAAGGTAAGGAAACAAAAAGGGGAAGATCATTATGGGAGTTGTTGAAGATCCTTCAACATGATTAGAAGTTTATATTCCAAGTTTCCAAAGACACTAAACTATTACGATACTTGTGTGTCTATTTTTGTTATGTATTAAGTATTCCATAAATGCAATGTAATTTCCATGTACATCAAGCTTCGGGTCTCTACACATAATTTAATGATTAATACCATTAAACAATAGGTCTATGATCAATTGAAATTTAGAGGATCACCAAAAAAATTTAAAGAGTTTTATACTGTTTTTTCCTAAATTTTATTAACGTGAGGTTTCTATATATTCATATTAAAATATTCCTTTTCTTGTCAGTGTTTAGATTACTTTTATGTGAATCATGTAGTAATAAATAGACTCACACCATGCTGGGATGATTAATTATCAATTTTCAGAATTATTATATATTTTTTTATCATAGATGCTTAGTTTATACATTAAATATTTTAGTTGAGATTTTATAGATGGTATGTAAGGTAAATAATTTGGAATCATGTGTATGATTGAAATTTTTATTATTTTGATGTTTTTATTGAATATAATATTGTAATTGAAGTTAACACAATAATATTACAGTGCATTGATAGATATGAAAATAAAAAGTCATTTATATTAGTGAAGTTTTCTATTAAAGATTATTAAAATTAAATGAATATTGGACTAAAAAAATCATACCATTACATATATTATATTTATTATACTATAATGATTATTGTGAGTAATAGTTTCCTTATTTTTATACAGAAATAAAAATATTGGGAATATTACATTGAAAATGAATGATCATAGGGTTAGAAAATTGAAAACATTTTATGGAGAAACATGTACATATTTCCATTGATACATTATTTATTTTTAGTTAAACAATATTTGAGTGTGTAAAAATCATTCATAAACTCTAGTGACTAATAAATATAATTATATAACCATCCCATGGTATAGAAATGACCATAATATCTATGGGTGGTAAGAAGTAAAATATAAAATAGATGGAGAAATGATGAGATTTTTAATGTAAGGATTGATGAAAATGAATTATAATATTACCTATTTAAATCAACTTCGATCAAGGGAATAACTCATTAAATCATGAAGGAGAACCATGGATAGATGGAGGATCCATGATCTTGGAATAATGAGAATAAATTGATAAAAGAGATAAATTTTAACATGGTAAATTTAGTAATTTCATATTTATATTTTCATGAAGTCATCATTATCTGTACTAAAATATTAAGAAATCATTCACTAATTGGGTATAATTCAGTAATTTTTAATGTCCACGTTCTCGGTGAAACCCAAAGGTGCCCTGAACCCAGTTGGTCACATGACCTCAATAGTATTTCCATAAATTCTAGAGGCATCCGACTAGAAATGAGAGCAAATATGTGATAATGGGGTAAAAATGACCATAGTGGAAGATTATACACAACATAAAAAAAATAGTAACAATAGCTGAGGTAGTAATATCATACAACAAAAGTAAAAAGTGAAAGACTGATAGTAATATATCCACTGGAGAATATATAAATGACACATGTCACATGTGTCTACTATTCTTTCCAAACAAGACATAATGGAGGAAATACAATACTTAATCAAAAGAACAAAAAAGTAGAAAACTCTAACAGCATCACAAGCCTCAACTTGTCGCATTCTCTCCAGCTCCAATAGAAATCAAGTACCTAAAAAAGAAGGGTCATTTCCCTTATCTATACCATAAAACATATAATCTATTTGGGACTAAAAACAAGACCCAAACAATGTGTGAGATGAATCCCAGCAGACAACCAAAAAAATATCAATGCTTAACTGTGACTAATATATATATATATATATATATATATTTATAACTTGAAATATGTCTAATTAATGAAATAAACTAGTCAGTACTAAAAAGTATATAGTCCTATATAGTTCAATTACATTCATTTACTTTTACATCATCATTTAAATTATGAAATACCATGTCCTAACATGATATCTATATCCCCCTAAGTAATTATAACAAAAAAAAGTGTCTAAAAGGGACATTTAAATAATCAAGTAAGACTGAGTCCAAGATTGTTCTTTATCATAGAGGAATCATCATAATCATTAAATCATTTATAAAAAACTCTTTGGAAAAACATTCACTGTATAACACCTTTGGTCTAACATAACACTAATAATTTAAAAATGACCACCTAGGCATCTCTCATGGTTAATACCCATAGGTCAAAATGGCATCAAAACATTATAAACGACCTCTGGGGTATCTCTCACGGTCAATACCACTTGGTCAACATAGAGTAATAAAATCATAAATGACCACCAGGTTAGCTCTCATCGTCAATACCCTGAGGTAAATATCTACACCAAGGCTCTTAGAGTCCTGTGTAAATAAACATGGAAACACAAACAGTTTTCTTGGTCCATGTCTTTCATGGTCCATTGAAAAAACAAAGTGAAAATTATATTAAAGAAACACAAGTAATCTTTAACTATTTTATGGCTACACATTCACAACATACCACATGCATTTCGTACAATCAAACAACTCCATCCAAATTAACCAATGCATGGAATGCAAGTTAATCCTAAAATGAATTCTAGAAAAAACAACGATAAATAATAAATTAAGGGAAAATTCACCCATGGGGTGTCCTGTAAATAGAATATCTAAACATACCCAAAAGAAACAACACCTTAACAATCAGAAAAACCATTACAGGCAAGAAGTAAGGTTAAATTCTAAATCAAGGAATACCCAAACATGATTATATATCACTATTGGCATATATTATCCAATTATGAACAACAAAATTCACAAACCACCTACTTTGATTTTGTACGATCAATAATCTTGAATGTCGACTCTTTAATTTTCCTAAAATGACATTGATATAGAAAATGTTACAATATTTCAATCCGTGTGTAACTAATGATAGAGGAAGACTCAGGAAGAAGGCACATAGAAGAATTAAGATCTCACCAACGAGATTCAAAAACAGCTAACTCCATCTCAATCAGAGGTCTGATAAGGAAATAGGGGCACAATATTAGTTTGTCATTCCTGAGAACACCACTATGAAACACGATAATAATAAAATGGTTTTGGACCTGAGACATGAATATGTTTTGATTTATCAAATAAAAACAAAAGTACAATATATGTTCCTTAACTGTACACACTGTGTATTATACTCAACCAGTCCCAACATAAGTGGTCTTCCATGTCACTACATGACCATGTACTCAGCTGTTACACAACCTGTAGGCGGCTGCACGCAGCACCAGGGTACCAAGCTTGTACTCAGAAGTTCACGACGTGCACTTAGAAAATTTCCAATTTCTTCCATTTTCCTGAAAAACAACCCAATATAATGATCCAAACCTAAAATGTAGATTTGTGTTCTTACAAACTTCCACCTTATAGAAATTTGTCCTCAAATTTCCCTTCTATGGGTGGTAAAGATGAATCTTCAGACAAATTTCACCACTATGATAGTACATTTTCCTCCCTCTCCCATGTCTCATTCTATAGTCGCCCATGCTGCCATAACACCCATACCATAAGAATAGACTAGCCATAGAGAACCATTGTACAATGATCCACAATCTGAATATGGTTCTCCATGAAGGATGCATGCACCTCCAACTCAACCTCTTTGGGTTGAAATCCTGAGAGATGTATGAAAAGTAACAATGTATCTTAGAAACATGGAAGATGTTGTGCATATCTCTGTACCACTGAGGTAACTGAAACTGGTAGGCAATAGTCCCAACATTCTCCAAAAACTCAAATGAACTGACATGTCTCTGTGAAATATTCCTATATCTCTTAATCCCTATGTGTCCCAACCTCAGTTTGAAATGTAAGAAAACCAGATATCCGACTTCGAACATGATATGTCATCTTCATCTATCTGCAAATGATTTTTTAGACTATTTAGTATCCATCCTCTTCTGAATCAACTCAACCTAATATTTGGTCTCACGGACAAGACAAGGTACCATCATAGATTCCTCTCCTACCTCCATCCATGATAGGGCGGATCAGAATGACCAACAATACCAAGCCTCATAAGGTGACATATGAATCATTACTTGGAAACTGTCATTGTAGGAAAACTAAACCAAGTGTATGCGACTTTACCAAGATCCCATAAAATCTAGGATTCATACATGAAGAATTTCCTTCAATACCTGAATCATACGCTCAGACATTCCATCTATCTAGGGAAGATAAGTTGTAATCTGAAGTATCTATATACCCAAATCCCTATGTAGTCACTGGTAGACAGTAGAAGTAAACCGTGCATCGCTATTTAATAAAAATAGATTTTAGAACCCCATTAAAACATTAAATCTCTTAGATGTACATCCTTTAAAGACCTTCAACACTAATGGTTTCCTTAATCGGAATGAATTGTGAAGCCTATGTATACCCATCGATAACAACCTGACAACATCATTCCCACGAGGGGACCCCGGTAGATATTTCAAAAAAATCCATTGCGACATCATCCAAATTCCACTCAACAATGTGTAACTACTGGAAAACACCTTCTGATCGATGATGCTCTTCCTACACCTAATGACTAGTGGAACATATAATTACAAAACTAGCTACATCCCTCTTAACACATGGCCACCAATACTAAGGGTGTAAATCTTGGTACATCATGGTTACACCAATAGGAACTAACCAAATCGTGGAATGAAATTATCGTAATAGATCCTCTTGAATGTCCGATAACTCCCATACACACCCTTGAAAATAAAAACCTCATCATCATATATGGACCATCCCGGAGTAGGGTCCTCTCTTGAAAAACTCTCATGTAGGAGTAGGACTTCAAAGTCTGATCCTTTACTGATTCACACTCGATAAAATAGGGTGTATTTAACAACTATATATGAAATAAAGGTATAGCACTTTCTATCATGCACAACCAAATTAATCTCACAGAATAGAGACATAAGATTCCATACACTATTATCCCCCTCAACTCACTATATTTGAGTCATTATGCTCAACACAACATCAATTGTGTTACCATTCCCAGGCTTGTAAGAAATCTTAACATCAACCGACATACGTTTATCAACCCACCTTCACTATCTCAAATTTAGATCTCGATGAGTATAGAAACACATTTGACATTTGTGGTATGTGTATACCACAAAATCCTCTCACAAAAGATACTGTCTCCAACATAATAAAACTTTCACCACTACAACCAACTCAAAATTGTGGGTATGGTAATTCCTCTCATGAGGTATCAACTACAGTATCCTGTACACAATGACTTCATCACCCGACATAAGCACTGCACCGAACCCGATACATGACGCATTCTATTAAATGGTGTAACTCTTTCCCAGCAATGGAAAATAACGATTAGTATTGAATTCAATCACCCTTCCATCTTTTTAAAAGATGAATCATATGAATTTTTAAACAAGTACTTTGGAACCTTCTCAGTCCGGATTTCCAATGGAAATGATAAGCATGAAATGTCAAGAATAAAGTGCATGTAGTATCTAGCATATCCCAGAAAACTCTGTACCTCAAAGATGTTCATTGGATTCTCTCATGAAATTACAGATATCATTTTCTCTATGTCTGCTTATAGTGAACTCACTGAGATGACATGACCCAAGAAGTGAATCTTGTCCAGTAAAAAGATTCATTTTGAGAGCGTTGCAAATAAATGATTCTCTATAAGTGTACTCAATATGATCTCAAGATGGGTGTAAAGGCCGTGTAGAACGTGATAGTACACCAACATATCACCTAGGAAGATTACAATAAAATAATCCAAATATGGATGGAAAATAGGATCATCAGTTCCATGAAAATTTGTGGTGTGTTCTTGAGACCGAACAACATATCCAAATAATTGTATAGACCATACCTACTCCGAAAATACATAATAGGTGTGTCTGGTGGTCTCATACCAAACATATAACAACATGATCTCATGTCAATATTTGAGAACACTCAGGATCCTCGTCGATGATCAAATATATCATCAATCCTCGGCATGGGATATTAGTTTTTTACAATCAACTAGTTCATTTTCTTATAATCCATATAATTTATAAGAGTACAGTCATCCTTAATCATTAAAAGGATGGGCCAAACCATAGGATAAGTACCAGGTCAAAAGATAATCATTGCCTAAAACTCCTCCTACTATCCCATGAGCTCCCATATCGTAGGATTAGCCATCATATATAGAGGAATGAACAATGGTGCTACTCATGGAACACACTAAATTGACCAATATACCTCTCACTTTGTAAGTAAACCTAAAATATTTTCGGGAAAGATATCTCTATAAAGATTCCTCAATGGAGAATCATCATCTATGAAGTCCCCATTTCATCCAGATAAAAATCAGAAATTTGGACTGAAATTCCTCTCAACCCATGATACTGGGGTCCAGCTCTGCTCACCTAAAAATATGATTCACCCTTGTGTAGAATAGACCCTCCCTATGGTGAAGTGAAACTCACTCTATGGAAATAGAATTAAATAAATGAATAGAAAGAGTTCAACCAATACATTCTAAGAATTCATCGTAGCATGGCATCATTGATACATAAAGATCCCATAAGAAGTGACACCCTCTATCGTCATGAGGTAACTCTTTAATCTGATGTACAATAGCAATCCTAATCCCCAATGGAGTGTATAGTGTTATAACATCCTCAAAAGTAATGATACATAAACTCATGATCTCCATAAAGATAAAAGATATAAATTTTTTGAGAAGCCCCTATATTAAAAAGAGGTGAATTTAAAACTGAGGAATATAGAATCATACCTCTAACCATATGGGATCTAGGATCCTACCCCTGCTAACTCTACTCCACTATTAATGTACGACTTTTGTCATGAACCTATGCCCCTATCTGACTACACTGAATGTATCCACCCTATTGTCACTGAAAGACTTCCATTTAAAAACCAAACCCATGACAACCTCCTCATCCTAAATATCCTTAAGAACTCTAGTTCCAAGAATTATGAGAAACTATTGGTCATTCTCCTGAATGTGGGGTCATAAACGATCCCCTCACATCAGCTGATAGTGAGGAAAAATGGAAAAAAATGCAGAATATTACCCATCTTACCACAAGATCGGCCCTAAACTGGGTCACTATACCACTGGGTTATCACATTACCACTCTTCCCACACTAGTAGCACCTCACCTGACTACCTAAATATACATACCTACTACTGTAATTACCATGTGAAGGCTTCCTACAATGATTCCTGCTATTTAATTATGGATTACTACCCCATTATGTTGAACTTCCCTAGCTCATAGTTCCAAGATCCCTCTGATTATGCTCGGTAAACAGTGCCTGGATTTCTATATAAATTACTGAAGATAGCCTAAAAACATTCACCTACAATCATATGTCATACCGGAGACCACCTTCAAATACCTAGTCCAATTAAAACATGTCACCTCCCAAAAAAGATGTGAAGCACTGAAGGTCTGTAATGTAAGATGAATAATCCATCATTGATAGAGTACACTGCTCCAAAATGAATAAACTCACAGGCTTGATCGGCCGTCAACGTCTCATGTAAAAAGTAATCATATACGGTCCTCTAAAACCCTTCCCTAGACATATCCCAATGATGTCCCGTAGGTGAGATTACATCCCACCATCTCATGGATGCATCACATAGTATATACGTCACGAGATTGAACATCCTCCACAGAGGTATCTTCATATGCTCAACGATAGAATGCATAGCCTCCAACCATGACTCTACATCTTTTGGTCCTCCCTATCTTATAAAATTTGGAGGATGAAGTTGCTTGTAAACCCTCATCAAATCCTCCATAGTCGGGGAAGGATGCTGTGCTCCCTAGAAAGATTTCATGATCCTCAAAAATTATTCATAGAACTGTGCATCAGCACCTGCATCTTGTGTAACTACTGTTTCAAAAACAGGTATGATGGGAGGATCAACATGTAGTTTATATTCTACCATTCTCAGTGTTTGATCATTGCCCTGTATCTGGAATAAAAATGGATGACGTTTTGGTGGCATGACTCTACATGGTCATGAGCACACCTTAGTTCAAGATTATCATGTAAAGAAATATAGATGTTCCAAAAAGGAAGAAAAGAAGAAAGAATTCATTTTTTAGAAAAAAGGGTTACTAGGTTTGTAGAACCTCTACATAGTGTGTTCTCTTATGATTATTACACGGGCGCGTAGCCCTTCTAACCAGGTCATATATCACCCCATACACACGACATGTTCTTCCAGAGTCATGATGTGTACATGAATATTCCCTCCTGCTTAAATTATTCTACATAGCTATAACTACCTAGTTTTCTCTAGGTGTAAAAGTATAGGATGTGTACTCAAGTTTATATTCACCAATCTCGTTAGTAACATGAATGGATACATTTTCAATCACTACACAATGTTTATAAGCTAGAAACGAAATGTTCAACCTATTTTTCATCCATCGGTGTTGTAAGTCACATGACTACATACATGGTCCTTTATAGCATGGACTGTACACCTAGTACACAATGTGGTCTACCAAATGCTTTTCAACCCCGTTTATCTCTTCCATAGTCTGCCACATGGTCATCCAATACACTGCATGTATATACAATACACAACATGTACATAAGAATATTTATTTCTTCGATAACAGAAGGACATATGGTGTGTGTTCATAACATCACATGTCGTGTTTTTGGGTTTTTTTATAGTAAGCCTCAAAACCTTATCTAGAACCCTTAAAAGAAAAGAATTTTTTCCAAAGAATGAAAAATTCTAACCTTTGAGAGCTCATAATCCTTGAGAATCAGTGTTTAAAATTCTAATTCACGTTATATCATAACAAATTTAAATTAATGTTCTAACATGATCCACTAAATTTCAATCCAAGGGGGACCATAACACCATAGGGATCAAAGATTAACATCCATCCAAATGAAAAATTAAATTTACCAACACCATATCAATATTTTAGGTATTTATATAATGAAATATATCACATCAACATGCATATCTAGCACAAAATCTATTAAAACAACATGCAATTAGTAATGTGCCATAAATAACATTAAAAGAATGAACGACATTCAATATCTAGTATTTTTCAATATGATGCATGATATAGAATACCCTCATATCATTAGGGTCAAACCAAATTGAACTTCAATAATGTAAATCATAATAATAATAAAAATGTGAATCACCCAATGGTGAAATCAAATCCACTGTACCAATTGTAAAACCATTAGAATTTCAATATTCGAGGAAACATGGATTTTCTATATAAACCGGTTAGATACTACCAGACACAACATATTACCAACTACATGTTCCTTCTTATCCCAGTTTATAGGAACCAAATAGTATGACAATGATGAACATAACTCCTTTGATACCATTATGTAATGTCTCTATTCTGAGTGCCCCCCAAAGGTTCCCCAAACACGGTTGGTCACCTGAACTCAAGATCATATCCTCAAATGCCAGAGGATATCAACTAGTAGTTCAGTCCACAATGTGATAATTGGAAAACTATTCATTCATTGGAAGTGTATACATAGTAGAAATAAAATTGTAACATTAGCATAATTAGTAATAGAATACAAAAAAATCAAACAGTAGAAGACTATTAGTAATATTAAAACCAGATCATTTATAAATGATGCATGTCACATGCGTCTACGAAAGCATCCAAACACGTCAGAATTATAGAAATACAACACTAAAACCAATGTACACAAAAGTAGTAAATATCAATGACATCTCAAGCATCATATTATTCGGACGCTCTATAGCTCCAACTATAATCATGTATCTGATAACGAAGGGTGCCTTCCCATATCTTTAAATGCAAACATATAATATGTTTGGGTCCAGAAACATAACCCAAATGGGGTTTGATATGAATCCCAATATGCAACCACCAACTAATATATTCTAACTGTTAATAAATATATATATATATATATATATATATATATTGGTGCAAATATATAGAAATGAATCAATAATCTGGGAATTACTCAAAAGTATACAGTTCTACAGTTTTCAATTATAATAATTTAATTTTATTCCATCCTTTAAATTATAAAATCTCAGAATCTAGCATAGTCACTATACCCCCCTTTGTTATAATAAAAAAACATGTTTTTTAAAACAGAATTTACACAATCAATTAAGACCGATTCAAATCTTGTTCCTTGGCATGAATAAATCATCACAATCATTCAATCATTTATATACAACCCTCTAGAAAATATCTCACAGTCTAAACCCTTTGGTCAAAAATTAAATTAATCATTTAAAATATACCACCTAGTTATTTCCCATGGCCAATATCCATAGGTCAATATAGAATCAACAAATTATAAATTACCTCCTAGGCAGCTCTCATGGACAATACAATGGGGTAAACATAGTATAAATAAATCATAAATGTTCACCTAAGTAGATATCATAGTCAATACCCCTAGGTCAATATCTACACCAAAGAGCTCATGGTCCTTTATAAATAAACATGGAAACACCAACTTTTTTCCTTTTTCAAGGCTCTCATATTTCATTGGAAAAATAGTGCACATATCATATCAATGAATAATAAGTAGTATATATCTATTACATGTGTAAACATTCACATGAGTTACACTTGCATTTCAAATAAACAAAAAACTCCCTCCAAATCAATAAAGTCATGGAATGTAAGGTACAACTAACAGGAATTCTAGACAATACAACCATAAAAATAAATCAAGGGAAAAAACCCCATGGAGTTCCCCACAAACAAGGTATCTAACATTACACCTATGTAACAACCCCATAGAAAATAGTCAAACCATTTTAGGAAAAAATTAAGGGTATATTTCAAATCATGAAATACCCCATACATGGGTATGAACCACTTTTAGAATATATAATCCAAATACAAACAAATAATGGAACAATCCATGTTTCTTGAAGTTTTATAATCAATTATATAGAATTTTTTCAGTTAAATCGGCCTAAAATGTAGTAGATCTACCAAAAGGTGGAAAAAGTTCAACCATGATTAAATCGCGATAGAGGAAGAATCAGAAAGACGGGATCCATAACAATTAATAACTCATTTTTTGTATTCCAACACATAGGAGACATCTCAATAAAAAGTCGGATGGAGAAACAGGTGCTCAATCTTTGTGTGTCGTTTCCGAGCACTCTTTTATGAAACAAATGGAGAAGTTGTTTGTTTTGGACATGAGACTCAACCCCACTCTGATTTATCAAGGAAAAGGAATAGTACATGGAATGCTCATTAACAGTACATGCTGTGTATTATACTCAACTAACCCCAAACTTAAGCGGTCTTCCAGGTCACCACATGGCCCTATACATAGCTGTTACATGGCCAGTATGCTGCTGTACATGATAACCGGGTACACGGCGTGTTCTCAGATTTTCTGGGTGTGTACATAGAAAATTTTCCATTTCATTATTTTTATAAAGAAACAATAAAAAATAAATATCCAAGCCTAATAATAGGATTTAGATTCTTAAAATTTTCATTAGGGTATACTCACAATGATTATTCACACGATTTGAGAAAATATATAGCAACCAAGGGTATGCATGGATAATGCCTAATACCCTACATTACTACTATGGTAAATGGTTAGATATAACCATGTGCTAACACTATAACCAACACCTACTTACCATTACTATTTTTTCACTCTACAATACACAAAATATAAAAAAAATTAAAAAAATAAATGAAATTAAGCAAAATAAACTCATAATATTTATAGTGAATATTTCATATAGGTAGTTTCTATTGGATCATAATTACGTATTCAAAAATATTTTAATTTTATACAGTGATTAGTGGAAAATCAATACACTATTGGCATATTCTTCTCGAATTATCCCTTTATTGGGATCAATGAAAAATACATATGTCAATATATCCACCATATAATTTTTGAATTATTTTGTTTGGTGTTCATTTTTGGGTAGTTTGGATTGTTCTTACTAATATTAGAACCAGATCCTTAGAGTTCTTCGAAAAAAAAAATATTCACTCCAATACAAAAACCCATATTATTGAGTATAAGAGGAACTATAATAAGAATAAATGATATTTGAGCATCAAGGATAATCATGGATAATAATTCTAGATAAGATCTTTAACATGCCGAATACAATGAATATAAATTGGTTATGGATGTTTAATGGATAAAAGTATCATATTTAAAAGAATAAAAAGAGATGAAATTAATGATCATTTTTACTTACTGTGTTATTTGTCAAAAATTATGGAATAAATTTAAGGGATGATACAATATTTACAATGATGATAGTAGATAATTTTTTTTTCAAAACTAATATAATGTCAATGAAATTTTTATATTGAATATTTATTTATCAGGTATCCTTTATGGTGACGATTTTTATGTTTCTTAATGAAATTTGAGAGAAACATTCCAATATTTTCGTAGACCACAGAAAACATGTCCTCAAAATTTTTCAGATGCATCCATGCACGATCCAAGATCATAGACCATTTCGCAAGCATTGATTTGGTAGGTCGCAAGGCCCGAACGGAGTTACGGATTAAGAGTTATGGACATTTGAAGTTGGGATAGAAATCTGGTTTAGCGAAACCCCTTTGTGAAGACCACTCTATGATCACGGAGCACCGCAACAAAGTAATCCCTATGTTCCAAACATAGGATGCCTCTTACTATAAACAAGATATTCATCATGCTCCATGAATGAGATGCCAATAGTCCTATCTACAAGACTATAAACTATATTAATCCCTATCTAACAAATGATAGGTTGCCTCCTGCCCTATACGAGAGATGCCTTATGCTCCAAGCATGATATTCTTACAGTCCTATCAACATGACTATAAACTGTAGTACTCACTATCTAACAAATGATTGGATTCCTATTGCTCCAAACAAGACATGCCTCTTGCTCCAAGCATGTGATGCCAACAACCATCTCTACATGACTATAATCAGTAGTACATCCTATGTGCCAATCATAGGATGCTTTTTGCACTTAAAAATTTATGCCTTACGCTCCAATCATAAGACACATAATGCCATGATTACAGTGGCATAATTCCAACACCCCTTGGGGTTATCCCACTTGTGCACTAGAACATAGGTGTGGAATCATAAACCTTAACCCATCAGTGAGTTGGGATGCCCTCATGGCCAAACATGAGGAAGACGTTACGGGAAGCTTCTTTGGGTAATCCCCATTCATCATTGCGGCTCTATAGCGGCCCCTAGGCAGCTTCCTAGCATAATCCCCATTCACCATTGTCTCTCCATAGTGGCACCGGGACAATATCTTTGTGTAAGACCCATACATGATTTTCGGCACCCAGGGATGCTTCTTTGTGTAAGGCCCATTCACCATTGCAGCTCTATAGTGGCCCCCGGGCAGCTTCATAGCGTAAGCCCCATTCACCATTTCCCCTCATTAGCGGCACCAGGGAAGCTTCCTTGCTTAATCCCCATCCACCATTTCCACTCCATAGTGGAACCCGTGCAACTTCCTAGCGTAACCCTACTCACCATTGCCACACCTTAGCGGCACCAGGGTAGCTTCCTAATTTAAGCCCCATTCACCATTGCCTATCCTTAGCAGCACCAGGGCAGCTTCCATGCATAATCTCTATCCACGATTTCCTCTCCATTGCGGCACTTGGGGAACATCTTTGTATAAGTTCCATCCACCATTGCCGCTCCATAGCGGCACCCAGGAAGCACCCCAACGGTAAGCCATTGTGACCCAATCCAACGGTAAGCTGTTATGACCCAATCTAGTGGTATGCCATTGAAACCCCCAATCGGAGGTAAGCCATCATCAGAAGAACTATGTAGACATTGATTCCCTGCCACGAGGATATGTAGGAAGCCTCTTCAAGGCTCAAGCCCAAAACTATCGTCATCCTTCTCCATGGGCCTCTATCCTGGAGTAAGTCCCAGCACCATGGGCCGCCTAACGCATGAGTCCCTCTGCGTTTATCAAGGATGCACCCATTGCGACGGGATCGTCAGGTCTCTGCTGCCTCTTGTTTGTCACACCGAGCACGACTCACGTGGGGTAAGAGTAAGCATTGGACATGACAATACCCCATCCATCATGACGTTAAACTGTATGCCCCCGTCCTGCATGACGTTAAACTGTATGTTGTCCCGCACAACATTAAACTGTACACCATTCTAACTACGAGGTCTTTGATCTATGTCAAGGCATGGTACATAGGAAGTCTCCACATGGTTCATGCCCACCTCCCATCGTTTATTCACGTCAGGTTGTACACTCGCCCCACATGACGTTAAACTACATTCTAGTCCAGGGGTAAGACGTTGTGACTATCCTAAACTACGTGGGCTTTGATCCATGCCAAGGCATGGTACGTAGGAAACCTAACCAGGTTCAATCCCACCATTAGTGGACCCCCGGGATCACCTTCACATTGGTTCACTGATGAAACCCTTTGAAATATGTGGTCTTTGATCCATGCAAATTCATGGTACGTAGGAAGCCTCCATGAGGTTTAAGCCCGTCAACCATCGGACCAAGGTCCACCTTCATGTCGATTCACCAACATTGCCACATCCCGAACTACGTGGACTTTAATCCTACCCAACGCATGGTACGTAGGATGCTTCCCTAAGGCTCAAGCCCATCACTCATTAGACCAAAGTCCTTCTTCACATCGGTTCGCCGACACCCACATCCCAATTGAACTATGTGGTCTTTGATCCATGTTAAGGCACGATACGTAGGAAGCCTCACGAGGTTCAAGCTCACCACCGGTCATTCCGACCTCATTCATGTCGATTCACCCACCACCTTGGGCAGCCGAGGGTGTAAGCCCCACACCATTTTGAACTACGTGGTCTTTGATCCATGTCAATGCATAGTATGTAGGAAGCCTCCTAGAGGTTCAATTCCACCATCCACTTGGACCAAGGACCTTATTCACATACGTTCTCTGATACGCCCTTTTAGGAACTACGTGGCCTTTGATCCATGTCAAGGCATGGTACGTAGGAAGACTCACGAGGTTCAAGCCCGCCAACCAGTTGTTCCGACCACATTCACATCGTTTCACCCCCCCCCCCCCCACCCGCATGATGTTAAACTGTATAACCGAACTTCGGGGAATTTGATCCGTTCTAAGGCATGGTACGTATGAAACCTCACGAGGTTCAAGACCAACACCCATCAGACCAAGTTCCACCTTCACATCGGTCCTCCGGTGCACCATCCCAAACTACGCGGACTTTTATTCCCTGCCACGGGGATACGTAGGAGGTCTCTTCGAGGCTCAATCGCAACTTCACTATCTCCTGTGCGATTGTCCCATTTCATTCCCCTACACTTCATTCATCCACCCATCATCCATCCTAATTCCCATGCAAGACGCCAAATCCCGGTGGGATCACAACATCCACCTCCTCATTGCTCCTAGCAGTATGTGGACTGCTATCCACGCGTAAGCCCCAGCTTATTTCCGGGTCGTTTTTCATTGTGTAAACCCCGATTCATCAACCCTTCTATCTACGTTGGTTTTGATCCCTGTCGTCTACCCAGGGTACATAGGAAACCTACACGAGGATCAATCCTAGCCAATGGTAAACCATGGTGTCCCCCATTCTAAGGTGCACTCTCACTGATCTGCCCTTAGTGGTGTTCAGATCAGACATTATGATGTGACATCTCCCCTCCATGGGGCGCACCACCATGGATCCATCCTCATTGGGTGTTCCATCCATATTTCAAGTGTTCCCTTGGGATATACCAATATGATCCATCTCTATGGAAAGTTCTGATCAGACTCAATCCGTCTCCGTAAGATGTTAAACTCGCAGCGTACCTCATGTTAAACGTGAGATGCCTGAGGAAAACCTCGGAAGACACTCCTATGGAATAATCATCACTGTAAGACGTTACACTCACGGACTACCTCATGTTAAACATGAGATGCTAGAGGAAAACCTTGGAATACATGCCTATGGTGTAACTGTCTCCTTAAGACGTTAAACTTGTGGCACACCTCATGTTAAACATGAGATGCCTAAGGAAAACCTCGGAAGACATGAATATGGTGTAACCATCTCCGCAAGATATTAAACTCGCATACTACCTTGTGATAAATATGAGATACCTAAGGAAAATCTCGGATGGCACGCCTTTAGCATAACCATCTCTATTTAACGTTAATCTTGAAGCATACCCTATGTTAAACATGGGAAGCTAGGGAAAACCTCAGATGCATGCCTATGGAATATGATTTCCCGAATTCGATGTGGGATTCCTCAGGCTCTAAACCCTTGAGATTCCCTCTTATAATGAAGAATACATGTTCCCAAATTTCTACACACCCCGAGATGCCCCGATATGCCTGATGTTGCTATTTACTCTGACTGATGGTCGCTACCATGTCAAGACCCCATAGAAGGTCTTGGCCGAAGTAGTGTAATTAACCAGCATCCATGAAGATATGGAACCGGGAATGAGATTCATGAACAACGTATTAAATCTAAGAGGGAGACCGAGACTAAGTGACGAGTTCCAAGGAGGAATCCACAGAAGGATGAACCGACAACCCATCATCCCGTTTAGATCAAGGAGCAGACTTCCCTAAACAAGGAGTGAATGCCGCCCACCTTTGGAAAGTAGGAATGTGGGGCAACAGCTGCGCGCGGCCCACCGAAAGCGTCGAAATCAAATTTTTAAGGCGAAAACAAGGTGGAAGTGAAATAGTTTCATGTTTTTCAAACCAAATTAATGGAAAAAATATCTATCCAGCTGTTAATATTAATAGTTTCACCGACCATTAAATTATGGGTTTTAATTATATTTTTGGACCCACTGTTATGAATTAGAATATAAATATTATAATGAAAATTATATGGATACAAAAACCATTTTATTTTTTTGATGGTTTTTGGATAATAATGGAGGAAACATTTTTGAAATGTGTCTTGATGTGTTCTATATTATTTGGGAATAATATTAGATGTGAATGAATCTAAAAGGTGTGCTGAGCAGCAAATAGAAGTAAATTGAATTCAAATGTATTGAGACATACGATATTTAAGAATTTTATATAGTGGATAAATATATAAGTGATGAGTTATAATCATTTTTAGTGAGTTTTTATGAGATATAATGGAAGGATCAAATGGATTCTACTGATGGAATGCCATATCTTTGGAAGGGACAATCACATTTTTGAGAGATGTCTATGGAAGGATGGGGGGAATTAATACGAATAAATTGAAGATTTTTTTTCGATATTTCACCTTAATGATAGTTAAAATTATAATGAACATATGGAATGTGGTTTCAAAGGAATATAATTGTGAGTAATGCAATAGATGAGGATAAGACATGTAATAAAGAAGATGAAACCAAATTAATTTTAATTATATAGGAATATATTATATAATGGTAGATATTGAATAAAATAAAACTAAGGAAGATAATAAATTGGATGGTGCTTATCTCATTAAATAAAAAAACTAGTTCTAAAATGTATCATAACTTATAATGAATTTATAACAGTATTGTGAGATGAGTGATATAGGAAGAACATTGTTACATTTAATCAATCATTCCCAAAATTAGTCAATTTGATAATGTTGTTAATGAATAATGATAATCTCTTGAATTATATAATGAAGTTAGATATTTTATATTAAAATTCATAAAAAACATATGGTTATTGAAAAAAAAATTATAGAAGAGATACCAAAATGATGTAAATTCATGAAGAATATGTTTTCACTCTATAAAAGATACTTGAAACTCAAAAGAAATCATTTTCCTCAAAATATAATCTTTACATTGGATTTCTCTCATATGATGATGTAAATGAAATGGATTAATATGTAATGATATGTGTTGTGAAGGAATTGAATGACCAATTAAAAAGTTTATTTTGTATGATAGTGAATTTTTTAGATATAAAAACATGTAAAACATTAAAATAAATTATAATTGGTAAATTAAAGAATATTATTATATATAATTTTCAATAAATCAAATCATATAAATATATAAGGATCTAATTGTGAGATAAATTTATATTAATTCAAGAATGAGATAAAATACTTCCATTAATGAAATTTTAATCAATGGATACCTAGTCTACATGAGGACATTTTGAGATGAGGAATAATTTTATTTTAATCAAGACTCGCACCAAATAAATTTTTTGAGAAGAACATATCCTATACCTCAACATAGAAACATTATTTATGGATATTTAAATAATTAATTAAATTTTCATAAAAATTTTATTGATTTACTAAAACAATTCAATAAAAAATAGTATTATTGAAGGGTATAGAGAATATATTTGTGGGAAAAACATTGCTTTATTAGGAAATATATTCTTATTATTGGAAGAAGAAGAAGAATTTTACACTGCTCATTTTGGTGTGATTTAATAGAGATAATCAAATGTCACAACATAGTAAATAGTTTCATTTAATGAGAATAAGATGAATGATAATGGAACTATAGAAAAGACTACTCATAAATAAATGAATAACAATATCACATAGATTCATGATAGAGGTTTCTTAGTCCCTATATGAACAGAAATCATATAACCTGTAGTGATCTCATTAAATAGTAGAGGAATAGGAATAGTTGTGGAGGCCAAAATCATACATTGGGTACACTATTCCAAAAATATAAAATTATGAAAAAATAGGCATAATAAATCATTATATATTGTAATAATATAGAAAAAATAATAATTGAAAAACTACAGACTATAAAATTTACCAGGTAGAATAATTTACTTTTATTTTACATTCGATCACACACTAAGTAGATCAAATATAAAAAATAAACAAAATATTACAATAAAATGAGGCTCCAATACAATCTATAAACCTCAAAAAGTTAGTCTCTAAATTCCCATAATGACGATCTTTCACAATCAACTAAACAACATATTCTCAATATAAAAGAAGAAAAAAGGTCTAAACATTGACCATAGTTACCATAAATGGTGTGAGAAATATAAATTTATATACTCTCACCATGTTACCCATAGTATACCAAATCATATACGTGTATATAGTAATATAATACATAGAAAATTTATTTTGTTGGGTAATCATGTGATAACCATTCCACTAAAACACCCAACTGTACCTACATTAGCCTATGTTGATAATCCACCTAATAACAAAATCATATAGACAGAGACACACAAATATTTTAATTCTACACTAACACTTCCACCCTGAAACCTGACCATACCTAATTTATCCATAATGTAAATCTTGTCACATAATTACACATATCCTAACACATACCAAAATATTTAGTTTAGGGTTTCAAAAATTCCTATACACTACCCATATTTATAGGGTAAATTCTAATATCCTTGTCCCAAACCATCTAGTATTACACCATGGGGGTAACCCATCATGTTATGGCCTCTTACTTTTCTCTTATGGTAGGTATATTTATATCATCCTTACCAATGTCTTATAACTCAATGTTGGTTCTATCATCAACCCATAGACAAAAAATCCTCAATCAATGATGTAGATTCTAATATCTCCTTAATAAATATGTGGGTATTACACTATATGATACATTATCACTCATTGTATGTTATAATATTACATCACACCCTCGTCCTATTTTCATACTCAAGACAACCCATGAAAACACATTTTCAATTAAAGTGAGTAAATTATCCTAACGGTGACATTATCACTCAATTATGGGTATCCCCTCATGTCAAAACCTATTTATTCCCCCACAAGGTAGGCTTATTATGAAAACTTATAAGTATAGTTAATGGAAGGCCATATTTTTCTTCATTAGGTATAAAAATATCCACTTCTAATCACATGAATACAGTCATAAAAGACATAGAAAAATAAATATGGAATAAATCCAATCCCATTAGTTCACTGGGCACTAGTCACTCAAGACCTTTCCTTGCACCTCGAAATAAAATCCATCTTCTATTTATTCCATCAAGTAACCCCCTATATCCATGTTTCTCATATAATTACATAAATTTTGACCTCTATGTACTCTCATCATTCGTGTTTGGTATTCCAAAAGGTCTCTTGTGACATATCATGATACATCAATAGTAAGTAATAACTAAAAACCCATGTTTTTTCTCATAAATCATTGGTTATTCTTATCCCTAATATAAAAAATTAGGTAACATCCTATTTTTATAACATATCACATCCCAGTATTATCACCCATGGGCACCCATAGGTATCTTTCAATATTCACCTTTTAAATTTGATGCATTGGAATAGAAAAATTCTCATATATCATACTAATGTCTCATATCCCATATCCCTTTGGTGATATCTTAACCCACAATTTGAGGAATATCTAATCAATAACACCACATTTAGTATCGAAGGGCTCATCCCACTCAAGACAGTCACCTATATTACACTTCACCCTTAGTGGGGTATCACTCAACATCTGTGATATATAAAACTATATCAACCATACGTATAAAATATTTACACTCATATATTACAATCTAGTGTTTTAAATTCATAATAGGAACCCCAACACACATCTCACATCATGAGGCCTTCCCAAGGTATCTTATAACCTTTACATAGTCCTTTTACCTCTAGCGGTAAAGTCTCCACATGACCCTAATATCAATAATTTCAAAAGAGAATATATTTAATATCATAGGTGGTCAATCTAACCAAACTTGTTATACATATGGTTCTCTAGATCGTTATAAATTTTCATAGTATCCTGAAAATATATTGGTATGAAAGATCCACCATAAATAAGTATATGGTTTTGTATTAATGGGACCACCAACCTCAAATGAAAAGATTTCATCCTTGTGGTGCTACACTAATATTCAACTAAACCATTACATTCCTCATAAAATATTGTACCATCAGGTGAGATTTCATATCATATATGAAAATAATTTATTGTAACAATAATAATTTATTATAAATTATTTTAATTTAATACATGTGGTATAATAGAATTACGAAATCACAACACACAGAACCCATGACCAACCACAATACGATGGTCCATGGTCTACCCATAATAACATCATGAGGAAAATCATTATCCAATGATGACTAGTCATCATTCAATTACAAATATTTATATAAAAAACTATATATAATGTAGCATAGCGACCTACCATTCTAAATTACTGATATTTTCCTCTTCATGGGACATCCTCAATTCAAGATAAGAAATATACCCATCCATTCTAAAACTATTACACCCTAATCAGATGAGATCAATATCTAATCCTTAACACATATCATCATCAATAAAAAGCGGTTATAAGGGAGTGTAGAGTAGTGGTATTGAGAGAGATAATACCAAATATAACCTATAAGATATCCCCTTAATAATTTCTATATTTAAGGGATCAAAAGGACTGAATATGGGGAGGTGACTTAGTTGAAATCAACCACTCCCACAATATATGTTCCACTAAATCATTATGGGGAACCATAAAATTACATGTCCACCTCCATTAAAAAATACACTAGGATCCTGGATCTGACATGTCCCCTTTGTATCTTATTGTGATTAAACTAGGCCTATCCTTATCATGTTTTGATTTTCCTATGTCAAGAAATGTCCACCCTTAGTAAAGGCTCCAATCCCTTAGATTCCTACACTATGATGTGAGACATGTTGTCCATGACACTACTCTCATATCCCAAAGGATAG
This sequence comes from Viscum album, assembly GCA_963277665.1. NCBI lineage: Eukaryota > Viridiplantae > Streptophyta > Magnoliopsida > Santalales > Viscaceae > Viscum > Viscum album. The sequence goes on from OY728157.1 coordinate 2,017,981,150, forward strand.
AATCCAAGCCACACAATATAAAATCAAAATCCTTCAGTGTCTCTACATTACAAGCCATTATAGGAGTGGACCAATCCATAAAAGTTATGGAATAGCCTCACAGAACACTAACTTTATTGCACTTTCCATGGAATCCCATTCCCAATAAGTCTTCGTAATATGACTAAAGGTTTTAGGGTGTGTCCATCCACTGAGAACCAAAACAATAATAAGGGAAAAAACAACAACACATATAAATTCACTCGAGAAACAAATAAATCTCTTGATTCTCTATCTACTCTAAAAAATAAATCATATAGTTATTATAATGTAAGAACCCCGTTCTTATTTTGAGGTACGTGCTTCTTATTTTTTCTTTTCATTAAGTGTTTTTGAGAAAATACGGAAAATGGAGAAAAATTATAAATTTCATAACTACACACCGTGTACTTTTGGCCGTCTTGGGATGAGTACACATGGCATATAGCCTTCTCAGTGACGAGGGGTGTAGGAACCAACTACACGCTGTGTAGTGGTACATCACATGCCGTGTAGTCAGTCGGCAGGCATGAATAGTAATGTGGTGGAGTCGCCGCCAGCTAGGCAACAGTACACGCCCTGTACTTGGGAGTACATGTCGTTTACTCATGTCGACGGATGAACAGTGTGGTGCTGCCGCCAAATGAATAGTTAAATGAATGAAGTACACACCGTGTACTCCGAAGTACACGCCGTGTACTTTGTTTCTTTGTCTTCAAACAGGCAGTAGCCTCCTCATTTGGATGAGGAGGCGTTTTAGCCATTTTGGAGCCAAAGGAGGAGGCCAGACCTTTGATGATCTTCCAGGGGTTCGTCTGGAATCGGTTTTCACCTCAGACAATCTGGTTGGAACCGCATGGGTAAGCCCTCTCTTCTCCTAGCATTTTTCTTACCAATTAATCTCCTAACGTATGTTATATAGGTTTGATTGGGTTTTTTTTCATCGTCATATCCAAGCCATTCTTGGGCGTTTCTGGAGTCGGTGTTCGAGTATACCGTTCGTTGGCGTATAAGGTAGGTGGATTTGTGTTTATTTTCCAACTGTCGTGCGTTTTTGTGCATTTTTGTGCCACATTCTCATGTTGGGGTGTCATGTCGCTGAGACCGCTGCTGTATTTAATGCCTAGAATTTATTATGTATTTATTTGTGATAATATAATGCTAGTTGGGATCGTTGCTTGGATCCAGAACCACCCCGGGGGTGTGTTTCACTGTTCAGCCGTTTGGCACGGATAGCCTGAGGGCGTGACTGTTTTAGCCTGAGGGCGTGGTTTACTATTATACCCTGAGGGCCTGACTATTTTAGCCTGAGGGAATGGTTACTATTATATCTTGAGGGCGTGACTATTTTAGCATGCGAGCGTGGTTTACTATTATAGCCTGAGGGCGTGACTATTTTAGCCTGAGGGCGTAGTGACTATTTTAGCCTGAGGGCACAGTTCTGGTTGGCATGAGGGCTTGGTGCTATTGAGCACAAAAATGTTACTAAATTAAAGGAATTAAATGAATAATAAAATTTCAATTTAACTTTTAAGTTAGTTACTTTTGAGTACTGCTTAGTTTATTGCATTTTACTACTGCACACTGGTTGCATGTTTTACACACAGTTGGGAACGAGCCTTTGGTGGTAGCCTACTGAGATATATTTCTCACATCCTATTTGGGTCACACTTTTCTGCCCAAAAAGATTATGTTTTTGTAGGTGTAGATAGGGGATATAGTCCCTATACAGGTACTTTCCTGTGGCTGGGGAGTAGGAGGGCATGGGACCGAGCCAAGGATTACGATGCCGCTACCAGCTATTTTTCTTGTTTTGTTGTACCCTATTTTTTGTTGTACTATATTGATTTATAACATGTTCTGGCTATTTTCTTAGAACATGAAACATGTAGCATCACTGCTTATATACTGTTGGTTATATCCACTTCTTTAGTTTATTTCAGTTGTATGGTTTACTGCTTCCGCTGTCATGTATGTTTATTTTGGTATTCCGTTGCGCAAAACTTTGACAAAAGAGGGCATAGTTTCCCCACTATCAGACAAGGGCCCTTGCTGCTAGTCGGCAGCCTCTGGCATTTGAGGAATTTCGCTTGAGGTCGTGTGGAGAACTGGGTTTGGGGAACCCGTTGAGTGGCACCCGGGTCCGGGACATTACAAAGTGGTATCAGAGGGGTTTCTTTTCTTTGACATACCATTTGGAGCTGTAGTCAGGGATAGGATGGAACGACAGTTGGTAATAAGTTGTGCCCGGGCGTAGCTAACCCATGTACAGGGAAAATCCAGTCTACCTGGTATTTTTCAATCATTTGATTTTAAAATTATATGGTTGATAAGTTTTCACCGTTGGGTGATGCACATTGAGATTTTATAGTTTATATTTCATCTAGGGGTTCTCATTAGTTGCAACCCGATGAGATAAGGTTATTCCATCTCATGCATCATATATGCACATGCTATAAATCACATGCCATGCATAATTTCCATGCCATGTAGGTGCATTAGAAATTTCATGTTGTTGTGATAGTTGTTGTGCTAATAAATCATGTAGTTGTGATAGCTGCTTGATAAATACCTGCTACGTGATATGATATTATTCTGTGAGCTTGTTTATATAATGGACGCTAAACTTTGGTTTTTGGGAAGTATGGGCCCCCATTGACCGGAATTTGGTGGATCGTTGATTCTTTATTGGTTAGAACACATATAAGATGTCAAACATTGATTCGTGGGGATTATGGGCCCAAAATGGCCAGAATTTGACACTTAGGTGTTGTTTTACAGTACATTCTAGGTTCTAGGAATATTTCTGAGGCATAATATCCAGAATCCCATTATACATGCCGTGTAGTATTTTTTATACACGTCGTGTATGTTCTTCTGTTCGGGAATAAAAATGAACTTCTTGAGTACACGTCGTGTACCCAGAGTACACGCCGTGTAGTCTCTTCTCGTGTCACAAACCGTGTGGGCAGCGACACTGGTTAGGGAAAGGCTTTGGTAAAACATGTCGTGTACCGAATGGACACGCTGTGTAGTGTGACCCGAAGTCCGGTCGTGTAACTAAAAACACGGGTCCGTGAACTCCTGTACAGACCACGTCGTGTCAATGCTGGACACGCCATGTAGTGTGACCTGGGGAATCGGCCGTGTGACAAACAACACGGTCCAGTGTCACCCCACCCGGAACACGTCGTGTACCTATGGGACACGTCGTGTAGTCTTTTCCGAGGAAAGAACGTGTTGAGTTAGCCATGTGTCTAGGAAGCAGGGTGGTGTACACACCATGTGTGGGTGTAACATGTTGTGTAGTGTCAAGAAGAGTAGTCGGCCGTGTCACAGATGACACGGGTAGTTGGAAAATAACACCGTACATGCCGTGAAGATATTATACACGCCATGTTGTTTTGTTCGACGAAATCTGTGTGGATTAGCCATGCAGAATGACCCAGGCAGGCGAACGGAAGTCAAGTACATGCCATGTAGTCAGTGTACATTCCACGTAGTATTGTTTTTCAAATTATGAAATATCATCTTCCTATTGATTCTTGGTTGGTTCCTTCACTTTTCAGTCTTAATAATCATGAATCTGATGCGTGGTTTTGACCTTGTAGTGTCATGCCGCCTAGACGACTGCGAGTTGTTCTCCAGGAGAGTGGCGGCGAGTATACTCCGGAGATGGTGGGCCATGGGCTACCAGTTGATCCTCCAGCAGAGCCAGATGCGACACCAGCTGCTATACCATACACAGGCGCAGATTCTTAGTTCCGTGAAGGCTTTATGCTTTTCATGAAAACCAGTTAGGGAGAACCGCAGACAGCTATATCTATGGATGAGCTGACACATATCTTCCAGCAGCAGCATCTGCCCACGTTTTCGTGGGATGGCGGACCATAGGCTATGAAGTCTTGGCTAGGATCAATGCAGACTATTTTTGAGCACTTGGATATGCCTCCAGGGTGGAGGGTCAAGCTCGCGAATTACATGGTGCGTGATTCCTCTAAGAGGTGGTGGGATGTTACCACTCAGTCAGAGCATAATAGAGACATGGAGTGGGAAGATTTTTAGGCAGTCCTCTATGACATCTTCTGTCCTGAGATGCTGAGGGCAGATAGAGCTCGAGAGTTCATGACTCTGCAGCAGGTCACCATGTTGGTGATGGACTATTCTGCTTGTTTTACGGTGCTTCACCATTTTGCACCTGTGCTGGTAGGTGACGAGACTTTGAGAGGCAGAAGTTTTGAGGATGGTCTTCGGTATGACATCTGTGCTCTGGTAAATGTTTTCAGGTTACCTACTATACACTCTATTGTAAACTAGGTGCAGATTTCTGAGAGGAACCTGCAGGAAGCTAGTGGTGTAGTCCATGGTGGTTCAGTACCAGTTATCGGTACTATTTCTACAAGCCTGAGGAAGAGACAGATGGACTTCTCTCAGGGTGGCAGTACCAGCGAGACAGCTTCTTCAAGTGGCTCGATCAGGTGCTACCAGTGTGGCAGAGAGGGACACAAGAGACCGCAGTGTCCATGAGACCCAGTGGAGTTCCTAGCATGCAGCAACAAAGGTCATCTGTAGTGCTTTTGGAGGGAAGTTACACCAGTGGCTAGTGAGAGGGGTTTTGGGCAGACTCCACGTGCGGGAGCATGTCATATGGATTCTTACTAGTCGGGGAACTATAATACGTCAGGTCGTGCAGGCCGAGATGGTGGTCATGGCCGTGGTAGCCAGACACTAGGATCGCAGAGGCAGTAGGGTGGGATAGCTCAAGTAAGCAAGGATGTGTCGTAGGGCCACAACACTGGACAGGCATATGCAGTGCAGCAGACCCAGTGGGAGCAGGATCCTGGACCTTCTATAGTCAAAGGTACTATTCTAGTAGCTTATGTCTTATCTTCAGTACTTTTCGATACGGGTGCTTCACATAGTTTCATATCTGTACCCGTTGTGGAGAGCCTTGGGCTATGTGTTTCTACTTCTTTTGATATCATGACGCTAGACACTCTGTTGGGGATTAGGAAGGCTAGTGTGCGTCAGTTCAAGGAATGCCCCCTCGAGGTTGGTGGGTGTCACTTCCTTTGGGACCTCTATGTCTTGGAGATGAAGAGATATGACTTCATTATCAGGATGGAATGGTTGGTTACCTTTTGAGCCTTTATAGTGTGCTATCATCGGAGGGTTCTTTTCACATCACCAGATGGTGGAGCGTTTCTATACAAGGGAGAATGGGATGTTCAGGCGAGTCAAGCTGGACCATAGCATCATGGGCGAGGTGGAGTCACATGCCAGATAATGATCTTATATCTGGATGATCAAGGGACTTGTCAAATGAATTTCCCTCCAGTTGATGAAAGTTTCAGGGATGTATTCTTGGATGAAATTTCATGTCTACCTCCGGTGCATGAGTTGGACTTCTCTATCGATCCTGTCCCAGGAGCATCATCGGTGTCCAATCCTCCTTATAGGATGGCCATGCCTGAGTTTCAGGAGCTCAAGAGGCAGTTAGAGGAACTACAGGCGAAGGGCTTTATCCGACCCAGTAATTCATCTTGGGGTTCTACGGTCCTTTTTTCGAAAAAGGTGGACGATACCCTTATATTTTGTGTGGATTATCTGAAGCTGAACTATTTTACGGTTATGAACCAATATCCCTTGCTGAGGATAGATGATCTGTATGATCAGCTTCCTGGAGAATGAGTGTTCTCGAAGATTGAATTGAGATCCCGATATCATCAGCTGCGCGTTAGACCATATGATATACCTCTGACAACTTTCACGAGTAGGTATGGTGTATATGAGTATACTGTTATGCCGTTCGGACTAAATAACATGCCAACAGTTTTTATGGCTTTGATGAATCGTGTGTTCCATCCGTACCTTGATTCTTTTGTGGTAGTATTCATGTATGAAATCTTGGTGTACTCCCACACTCGACACGACCATGCCACCCATCTTGAGATTGTATTGAGTACACTGAGATAACATCGGCTATATGATAAGCTCTCAATGTGCCACTTTTGGATGGACCAGATTCACTTCCTGGGTCACATCATCTCAGAGGTTGGAGTTGCAGTAGACCCAAAGAAAGTGAGAGAAGTAGTTTCCTGGGAGCATCCTAAGAACGTGTTTGAGATACGGAGTTTCTTAGGGCTGGCTGGTTACTACATAAGCTTCATATAGGACTTCTCCCTCTTAGCGACACCGTTGAAAAATTTGACTAAGAAGGGTGTGAAGTTCATTTGGTCAGAAGCTTGCGAGATAGATTTTCAGGACCAGAAGGGAAGGTTGACATCCGCACCGATTCTGATACTCCCAGAGCAGGGGAAGATCTATACAGTTTATCTGTGATGCATCATGTATTGGGCTGGGAGCATTTTTGATGTAGGGCGACCGAGTTTTTGTGTACGGGTCTCGGCAGTTGAGGCCACATGAGCGGAATTACCCGACATATGATCTCGGGTTGGATACAGTTGTGCATGTGTTTCGCTGTTGGAGAAATTATCTGTTGGGAGAGAATTTTTTGGTTTTCAACGACCACAAAAGCCTCAAGTATATCTTTACTCAGTGTGACCTGAATCTGAGGCAGAGAAGGTGGGTTGAGTACCTACAATCCTTTGATTTTGATCATTCCTATACACCTGGTAAAGGTAATGTAGTAGCTGATGCACTGAGCAAGAAGACTCAGATACAGGCAGTGCAGGAGGCCAGTGATGAGTTGGAGCTCATGGTTTTGTTCTCAGAGATGCATATGGAGGTTCATGATAGTCAGGGGCAGGCTTATCATTCCTCGTTAGCTGTGACTTCTACCCTCCTGGACAGAGGGAGGATGAGGCAGCTATCGGATTCAGAAGGCCTAGTTCTACAGGAGTTGGTGGCATGTGGGGACCCTTCTCCTGGTGGGACGGTAGGCAATGATGAGGTTTTTTGTTTCCATGGATGAGTATGGGTTCCATGGGATATATGTGAAGAGCTGATGAGGGAGTTTAATGCTTCTGCTTGGTCCGTTCATCCCGGGGTTACAAAAGATTTACCGAGACTTGAGATGTCCGTAATGGTGGCCGAGTATGAAGAGTGAGATAGCTGGTTTTGTTACGAGGTGTTCCACCTGTTAGCAGGTGAAGGTAGAGCACCAGAGGCCAGCTGGGATGTTACAGCAGTTACCCATTCTAGAGTGGAAATGGGATGATGTCGTGACGGATTTCATGACGGGATTTCCGAGGTCACCTCGAGGCAATGACATCGTGTGGGTTGTTGTGGACAGACTCACGAAGTTAGATCACTTACTTCCGATCAAGGAGACCTTCTGTGTGGATGAGATCAGAAGGGTGTATATCCGAGATATCGTACGTCTTCATGGTTTCCCTTGTTCTATCATTTCAGATAGGGACGTCCACTTTACGTCTATTTTTTGACAGAGTTTTCAGAGGGTGATGGGTACACAGGTGCTTCTGAGCACAACATACCACCCTCAGATGGAAGGCCAGTCAGAGCGGACGATACAGGTGTTGGAGGACATGTTGCGCGCATGAGTCCTAGACTTTGGGGGATCTTGGGAGAAGCATATACCCTTAGTAGAGTTGCCTATAAAAATAGTTTTCAGGAGACTATTGAGATGGAACCATAAAAGGCTTTATATTGCAGGCCATACCGATTACCTTTGTGCTGGTTATAGGAAGGTGGTGCAGCTTTACTAGGGCCACAACTTATACATGAGACATCTAAGCTGGTCCAGTTGATTCGAAAGTGGATGGCTACCGCGTAGTCTCGTCAGAAATCCTACGTTGATCACCGCAGACGACCTTTGGAGTTCGTGGTCATGGATTTGGTTTTCTTGCGTGTCTCACTGAGGATGGGACACAAGCGGCTCAGGAGACAGGGTATGCGTTCACCGAGGTATGTGGGGGAATTCGAGATTCTGGAGAGTGTTGGGCTGGTTGCCTATAGGTTGCGGTTGTCGCAACAGTACCAAGCCATGCATGAAGTCTTCCACGTGTCTCAGTTGCATTGCTCCCATTCAGACCTGTCTCAGACCTTTCAGCCAGAGGAGGTTGAGCTGCAGCATGATGCATCCTTTGAGTAGCATCTGATCCGTATCGTTTACCGGAGCATGAAGGTTCTCTGAGTCCGGTCAGTTCCTCTAATATGGGTGCTATGGTAGCATGGTCGGGTGCAGGATGGGACATGGGAGCGGGAGGCCGACGTACGTGCTCAGTGGCCGGAGCTGTTCTGAGCTTTATCATCACCACCCTTTGAAGGGAAATTCAGGTACAAATTTCTATAAGGGGGGATGTTTGTAAGAACCCAGTTCTTATTTTTTTGTACGTGCTTCTTCTTTTTCCTTTTCCTTAAGTGTTTTTGAGAAAATATAGAAAATGGGGAAAAATGAAAAATTTCGCAAATACATGTCGTGTACTTTGTCCACTGGTCGTGTACATTTGGTCGTGTTGGGATGAGTACACAGGGCATGTAGCCTTGTCAGCGACGAGGGGTGTAGGAACTGACTACACGTTGTGTAGTGGTACCTTACACATTGTGTAGTCAGTCGGCAGGCTTGAATAGTAAGGAGGTGGAGTCGCTGCCTTCTGGGCGACAGTACACGCCGTGTACTTGAGATTATATGTCGTGTACTCATGTCGATGGATGAATAGTGTGGCGCTGCCACCAAATGAACAGATAAATGAAATAAGTACACACCGTGTACTCAAAAGTACATGCCGTGTAATTTTTTTTCGGCGTAAAATAGGCAGTAGCCTCCACATTTGGTATAGGAGGCATTTGATCCATTTTGTATCTAAAGGAGGAGGCCGGACCTTTGAAGATCTGCCGAGGGTTTGTCTGGAATCGGTTTTCACCTCGAACGATTACATTGGAACCGCACGGTTAACCCCCCTATTCTCCTAGAATGTTGCTTACCAATTCTTCTCCTAACGTAATTTATTTAAGTTTGAAATTGTTTTGTTCTTCGTCCGATCTACGCCGTTCATGGGAATTTATGGAGTCGACGTTTGAGTATAATGTTCGTTTGCGTATAAAGTAGGTGGCTTTGGGTTTATTTTCCAACTATCTTGCGTTTCTCTGTGTTTTTGTGCCACGAACCCATGTTGGGGTGTCGTGTGGCTGAGGCTATTGCTGTATTTAATGCCTAGAATTGATTAGGTATTTAATAGTGATAATAAAATGCTGGTTGGGATCTTTGCATGGATCTAGAACCACCTCGGGGGTGTGTTTCACTGTTTATCCGTTTGGCCAGGATAGCCTGAGGGCATTATTGTTTAAGCCTGAGGGCGTGGTTTACTATTATAGCCTGAGGGTGTGACTTTTTTAGCCTGAGGGCGTGGTTTCTATTATAGCCTAGGGTGTGACTGTTTTAGCCTGAGGGCGTGGTTTACTATTATATCCTAAGGGCGCGACCATTTTAGCCTGAGGGTGTGGTGACTATTTTAGCCTGAGGGCACGGTTCTGGTTGGCCTGAGGACTTGGTGCTATTGAACATAAGAATTTTACTAAATTAAAGGAATTAAATGAATAATAAAATGGAAATTTAACTGTTAAGTTAGTTACTTTTGAGTACTGCTTATTTTATTTCATTTTACTACTGCACACTTGTCACATGTTTTACACATAGATGGGCACGTGCCTTTGGTGGGTGCCTACTGAGATATATTTCTCACACCCTGTTTGGGTCACACTTTTCAGCCCAAATAGATTATGTTTTATCAGGTGTAGATATGGGAAAGAGTACTTATACATGTACATGACTGTGGCTGAGGAGTAGGAGGGCATGGGACCGAGCCTAGGCTTGCGATGCTGCTGCCAGCTGTTTTATTTGTTTTGTTTTACCCTGTATTTTGTTGTACTGTATTGATGTATAACATGTTCGGGCTATTTTCTTAGAACTTGAAACATGTAGCATCACCACTTATACACTGTTGGTTATATCCACTGCTGTAGTTTATTTTATACGTATGGTTTATAGCTTCCACTGTCGTGTATGTTTATTTTGGTATTCTGTTGCGCTACACTTTGACAAATGAGGTCATAGTTTCCCCACTATCAGACCTGGGACCTCGCTGCTAGTCGACAACCTCTGGCATTTGGGGAAATGCATTTGAGGTCATGTGGCGAACTGGGATCGGGGCACCCGTTGAGTGGCACCCGGGTCAGGGACTTTACATATAATCCCCAAAATATGTATCTATGTCCCAATTATTGTATCATACCCTTATTCGATACTAACAATTATAATTACCTATGATTTTCAATACTCATAAGGATACATCATATTACAAACTTTCCAAAATAACCCATATTATATCAATGAATCCCATGTAGTCTTCTTCCCATCTCTCTCGACCTACCTAAATCTTTTATTCAATAGAAAATCATCTTATTATATCCCAGAATGCTGAATGTTATTCCAATAAACTACTCAAAACTCCAAGGAATGATATTTTTCCAAAGATGAGCTACCTATTCATCAACATATATAACACTGGTATCATGCAATATGACACCCATATATCCAGATACAATAATTTGTCATAAATTAGTTCATTACCTAACCTAAGGCTACCCCGCTATTAGACTCCAACCTGAATGGATGATTTCAATCCATGGTGATTCCAATAATATAAATCACCTACTAAAATATACGTTCATAAGTCTATCTACATGTTTGATGTAATTTCCACCACACCTCACACAATTTAAAAAAAATTTCTATTACATCATTTTCTTTCTAAACAATATAATTATAGTGGAAATCCATCAATGAGCTATCCCATTGTCATATTACATTTCTTAAATACAAATGGAATACAAAACACCCAAAAAATTACAAACCAAATTCATGATTTAATTACACCATTAATTCCTTAACAAAAGAAATTCACAAGTAGTCTCTCCTCGTGAATAATGATTCACCACTAAATCAACACACTCTATCATCACTATGAAATCCATACCAATCCGAATTATCCAACTCCAACTAATCTAATGCCACATTGACGTAAAAGTTATTGAAACTTCCAATGATCCCAATAACATATGATACACCAACAGAATCAAATCTTAATTCCATATCAATCATTCATCACTATTCCAATATAATTCATGATATTTTAGACCTTATGGTTTCATATTAAAAAAAATAGCTTTATCGATTCACAAGTGTATACCCATCAACACCCCACATAAAACAAATCTCGATCCATAATGCCTACATCATTTTCTGTTACTATGAATAATTATTGGACATGATAATGATACTTATACCTAAGTCTGAACATTAAATATTGTTCCCATTCTGATCTCACCAAGAATATATTGTTCAAGGATCTCCTAAACCAACAAAAATTATGGTAATTGAATGTAATTAAAAATTATCTACACTACACCATATGACATCCGTTATAAGTATTTAAATATTGAATGATGAATAGATTCTAATATCACACATTTTCCATCCATCAGATCAAATTTTATATTTTATGAGAAGCATTTTAAGGGATTATATCAGATAGATAATACCGCTATAACTAGATCAATCAATGATATCACAATCAGTTGTTGAGAAAACTCATCTTGCCCTCAATAAAACCTAGAATCACCATCTCCACATGTGTCTCATTTTATCCATATTTATTTTTCATACACATAGCCCCCAACTATCAAAAAATCAAATTTGAATAGTGCATAACCTTCGCAAAATTAATGTACAAATCCTGAATTCTAAAAAAATATCATTCTAGCACTCATTACCCTTTTAAGGAACATTAATTATCTGATTAAACTACTCACTATTTCTATACCACTATACATATCAAATAATATTAACATAGTGAGTGTCAAACATAGTAAAACATGATAACTAAATCAGACTCATGATATCAAGAGTCGAACACCATAAAAACTCAGATAGAATTCCTAATAGAAGACCATTTTGTCATGCATGTTAATATTATATAAAAAATAAATTGATTTAATATTTACACTTTCATGAGGCATCTCACCAAATATATTGATAACTACACAATTACCCACCACCCAAGTGTTGTATCAGAGCCACAAATCTTGCTTAAATTCTTATGCCTCCAAACTCAAAATTGAATCCAAATTCGAAGAGGGTAGGAATCCGAGAAATCATTCCACATACATGTAACCTTGATACCATAATCACCCAATGTGCTTCCCAACTGAAATTCCCAATAAAATTTTAAATGGATTTCCTCATCCCCATAATGAGTATGTATTATTTAAAAGAAAACCACTCTCATTATTAGATAATCTACAAATAAAACCATGCATATCTTGAACATATTTATGTTACATCATAGAAGAATTCAATTCGTACATAGGTACACCATGGGGCAGTACACATCCCTTGTATTAAGGGGTAACACAACCATAATTAAAGAACATGTCATTGAAATAGATTCATGACTCATCATTAAATATAAATATCATGGTATATCTATGTATTATATCATGATGAATTTATATTAGAGGACCCCATAAATTTAATTCATAACACTTGAAACAAATAATCCACATATAATCGAAGAATTAATTCAAAGGAAAATATAAAATTGAAAGTTTAACCTCACATTCAATGGATGATGCCAGTACATATGGCTGATTCCACTATATTCCCCAAGCCAAATATCATTAATAATAAACTATTAAAAACATAATATTTTATCAAACATTTCAACCATAAAAATGAATCCAAGAAAAGTAATTAAAAAACCCTAGTAATTTCTACTCATCATTGGAAAAGTGTTAATCACTAACCTATTAGAGGTCTATACCAAAATATATTGTAAAGCTATTACAAGTATTTTATATTTTAAAGAGAAAGATAAATGAAAATGTTATATGATACTATTTTATTGCATTCAATTATAAAACAACCCATATATGAATTATCCATAAACAACACATTACCTGAACCATTTATCCCCTAATGTTAGATGCTAATGAATTATAGTAAGGACCCAAATCTTACATTCAGTGAACTATTCCCCTAAATTAAATTAATAAATTTAAATAAAAATTAATAATACACAACAGACATTATTTTTGGTATAATCAATAAAACCACATCATTTTAGAAATTTTATCATATATAATCATAGTTTCATACATTACGATTGACCATCCATTCTATTAAACACATATATAGAGTATGAAAAGAAAAAATATAAGAAGCCTATACTACCATCATTGATTCTTACCAACCCACTATCCAAATATCTATTGAAATTATCCTATATAATCCAACACACAAACTATTCACAAATTGAAATTATATATAGGGTTTTTATACAACCCATGGTGCATGTGTAATGTGATAGAAACACATCATTATAGAGTTTCACAATGTCTATCAAGTATACATCATTATATAAATGTATAAATCTGAAAAATAAATGTGTAAAATAAAAATCAATGTCAGGTCAACACATTATAACTAGGAAACAAAGACAACTAGCCATACCTACATTAACATATAATTAAAATAAAACACACACCCCACCACCCAAACACACATGTTGTATCCTTGTATGATAATTAGGACAACATTGCACTGAACTATACCTAATTCAACCATTTTCATAATAATTTTTCTTTATGACATATAACAAAACCCATACTCAATGTCTTAGGGTTTGGTTTCACCATATAACTTGGATAATCCAATGATATAGGGTAGGGTTGTTATGAAATATACATTCTCACTCAAGTTTGGTCCCAATATCACGTCTCAACCACGCATTTTTTCAGTCATTGTTGGGTTCACCATTAACCCCTATACCAGCCATCTCATGAACGACAGACTATTCCAACATCTTCACATTGATGTTGAGGTGTTTATACTATACAATACTATATTATTCCTATTATGGATATATATGGCATTATAATATTATCTAAACATCTCATTGAATATAGACCTTACATGGACCCTCTCACTCATGGGGATGCCATTTTCCCAAGTACTACTTTTTCACTCTAGGTAGGGTTTGATATCACATCACAACATATATCATCTCAATCAGGGTTTGGTTTCTCACATTACCACTCATGGTTATGTTTGGACATTATATCCATAATCAATCATGTGACATCCATCTGTAAAAAAATAAACATGGTCATAACACACTTGAAACAACATATTGGGCCACAACATACCTCATCACCTCAAAAACTCATTAACATTGAATGAGTCCTTCGATATATATCCATGAACCATGTGTCACATCATATCATCTATCTATTCCTGGAGTCCCCTCTTCAGAAAAAAAACATTATCTCAAAATCATATATTGTGGGTCCTCTTAGCAATCTCAAATCATAAAACTATGTGTCCACTAGTTTCCTTCAAACCCATCATGACTCATCAAAGCAAATATTTATCTAACACCCAATGGGGATCTCATAGCTCATAGGGTATTCTTAACCATGGAATAATATTTTAGTCCCCATCCTCTTCCAATAATATATCTCCACCTGACACAAATACATTTGGGTTTTAAAAAGATAACTCTTAAGAAAAAACCAAAAAACTAAATTTTATGTTATCAAACAGTTCCCTCTAATGAATCCTAGGTAACAAATTAGATATACCATAATAGAAAATTAAACCCATTGTTTATGGTAAACCTCTCTCCAAAAAACCTTCTTTAGTCCTCGAGGAATCAACACACTAATGGATAATGCTAAGAGTGTACTCTAGCAACAAGAAGTTTCAATAATCAGTAGAGGGAGGAATGGCCATTTCACCAATCCATGCTAGGCCATATACTATCAATCTAAACCAACAATATTTGAAAATTTAAAATAGGACATCCATGAATATTATTCAATACTGATACCTTACCTAGTAATTTTGTCAACCTAGATATACCTTATTCCATTAGTGATATAGTTGACACTAGATCCCAATTACCCAAAGATTGTAAGATCAATTATTCCATTTTAAGATGATAAATTACATCACATATCTTTTTTTCTATGTACCATTAGTCATTATACATATAACCAGTCTCATTAAATCTTGAAATTATGAGAAATCATGCATAAATAAGCATATGGATTGATAATAAAGTGTTTAACTACCACAAATAACAATTTTTCATCCTTATAATGAACATACGATCCTTGTCAATGTATGTTGATGTCGTATCCATGTTTTTACAATCACAAAGCTGAAATATCAAATAATAAATTAAAAATAATAAATTACAAATAATTTTTCAATTTTATTCAAAGATTCATAACGCATCAAAAATCACCTAAAAATATCACCACAATTATACTATGACCAACAAAAACTAGATGGCCAATGGGGTACCCTCAAAACAGTCATCATAAAAATCCCTATCTAATAAAATATAATTTTGCTAAAATTGGAAATAAATAAAAATATATAAAAAATGTTATGGTGGTGGATTAATTGCCCTAATATAGAGAAATATGAAGTGTTTTCCCCATCATAAAATATCATTTATCCATTCTAGGTAAATGATATATAATTTTCACCTAGATTATAGCATAATCATATAGAATATTAATTGAAACACTAACCCATATCGCTAAAAATAAAAAAGTGCTAAAAATGGGAAATTTGATCAACAAAGAGAGGTGGATTATACATTAACCCCACTATAATAGAACAAAAAATCATCTATCTACATGGGAGATCAATAGGAATGATGTAGTGGGGGAGATATGGATTAAATGACCCACTTCCAAGAATATGTTTTCCATAAACCATGATGGGTCTAACCCAAAAATTAAATGTTGTCCACAAATAATCATAAAATACCATTTTCAATATCATCATGTGATAATTCTGGGCTATATAATAGCCTCCTCCAGCCTCTACATATCTTGAAAAATCCCTCCTTGGCCCGAATGTGATTTCGTAATTAGGGATAACATTCCACTAGCTACCTATACATTGTAATTACATAAATGGGTCAAGAGCGGACATCCCTATTTTGAGGGACATTTCCCAACCAATATACAATCATAGTGGATCCCATCTCAATCATGATGTATTGTATGTTTTTTAGGTGATTTCCCTATATTAAATGTGTGAAATCCCACCTCATGTTTAAACCTTCATTCACATTAAAATAGAATCCTCCTCATAAAAGTTCATTATATTGAAACCAAAGGAGTCCCAACATGAAATCACACCTATTTCCAAATCAGGAAATTAGGCTGCGATGATAATTTAATGATTTCACCTTATCTCATAATGAATCCAACTAGTATATCTTATAAATTCAAAAATAATCTCCAACATATGTTTTAAACCTAATAATTCAGATCATAGTTTTAGTTCTCAAAATATTCCATACTACGAGATTAAAATGATCAATTCCATTGAAATTTATCCTTCCAAAAATAATAGATTCATTAAATAAGATATGATTATTTTGTGGTTCAGTCTAACAAACATGAAGAATATATATTGATTTTAATTATATTGTATTGTAATTTAAGAGAAGAGTTTAAAAACACAAGGGTGATCAATATGAATTGTCTTTGACATAATATATTTTGTGTTAACAAATAATATAAAATTTCATCCAAAGTAAAATTATTATAAATAATAAGGAAAAGTATTTTTATAAAATATATAGGGAATTAATATTAACATATATGAAGTGCATATATTGGGAATTACTAATTTCCTCACAGTGTAAGAGGATAATAAATTATCGCATCAGAGGCTCTGGAACATTCATCAATAAATCATTGATATTTTATCCAATATAAAGGATATAATGGTAATTAATTAAATAAGTAATAATTAGGGTAAAACCTATAATTATTGAAAATGAGGTAATATAATAATAAATCATTTTGAACTAAATTTGACGAATAAATATTAGTATATTGATTTAATTGATACCGACAATTATGCACCTATAAACCATAACAAAAAGTGAAATTAAATATTCATATTCTTATCCTATATTGAATATAATAAAATGGGTCATATCATTATCATATTGACCAAAAATTAATTCATGTGTTAGAAAAAAATGAGGTATTATGGAAAAGAAATTGTGAGAATAATAAATGTCTTTTTATCAGACCTTAGCTTCAAGGACACCTCTACTGAATTAGAATATTAAATAGAGAATCATGGAATCAAAAATGAATTTTATTCAATAATGACACTAAGAATAATATTCATATAGATAATAAAAATTATAAGGTTAATAATATGGAAAATAGTACTTATTTGATGTTTTATATCTTGAAATTATTGGTAGGAAGTAGTGAGAGTGTTGATATACCTAATAAAATTGGCATTATTAGTACCCAAGAGAAGAGGAATCCTTTTGAGATATTTTATTCATGGAATCCTATTTGAAATAGTTTATTGTGTTTGGTTGGAAATAATACCCTTATATTATATATAGAATCAAAAATATATATATCTATGAGGTTGACAAACGAAAATTCATGTTATACTCAATAAAGAGTATGTGCTATAAGTGATTAAATAAGAAGTTTAACGAAATCATAGTGAAAAAATAATAATATTATGGAATAATATTATATACGTATGTTTTGAAATATATATATTTTTTGTTTTTCAAGTGTAGGTGATATGAATGAAAAAATATCCTGATGTTCATATAATAAAAATCAAGGTATGGATTCTGAGGCTAAATGGGAAGAATATTATTAAATAATATAATGGTATTGAAGATCAAAACCCGTATATAAAATATACGATGGAATAGAATTTTATTGTCACGAACCAGGCCGGTGCGTCATCCGACCCGGCGCCCGACCCGATCCACGACATGGCCCGAAGGGCGTTCCCGATCCCCACGGGCTGGCAACTAGTGCCGGGCATCAAAATAAACTAGTTGGGAACGATTTTAGCCCATGACAAAGATGAGTAAACATAAACTAAACATGCAGATACAAAAAAAGGCAAAAAAAAAAGAACTATACAATGTGGCAGCAGAAAAGGGAATAAACAAAGCGTGACGTACCTCAGGTAACCCCATGGATCACCACGGTACGTCAACTACACTCGCTCCCAAGAGAGATCCGAGACTGAAACCTGCAACTGAAAAGTAAAGTAGGCATGAGCACCGCGATGCTCAGTAGGAAAGCCAAAAATGCAACCACATCCTATGCCCCTACCTTAAGTAAGAAATCCAATCATTCCAGTTTGAAAAATAAGGTACAATAAAATAATCTTTTCCTTCTTTCCAAATCCATGTAACGGGTTTTCATTTTCAAATAAAGAATTTCACTCCCACTACATTTTCAAAATAGGTTCCAAGCATGCATTAACGTTTCAAATGAAAAGAAACCAATTTGGATTAAAATATGTTTTTCACAAAAAGAGACATCAAGTATGAAACAACTGAAAAGAAAGTTACATCGCTAGTAGCATGTCACAAATGAGCACCATGGGAAATCCCTATAGGTAGCTAGAATATGTGAGAACCTAGAGACCTCGTACCTCGGTGAAACGTGGCTTAGAAGACCACGAACCTCAGAAAACGTGGCTTAGAAGGCCACGACCCTCAGAAAACGTGGCTTAGAAGGCCACGACCCTCAGAAAAAGTGGCTTAGAAGGCCACGACCCTCAGAAATTCATATGTTTAGTTAGTGTTGTTGCGTCAATCCTGCTAGAAAAACCGGGAAGAACCCCTGTCGAGTCATCTAGCGTACTAGTCCTGGTCACCCACCTAGATACCCGGGTTTACCATTGTGCTCTATTCCAAAATGGTGGTGAGCTTTTATCAAAAGAAAAGGAATGAACATCACACTTCCATTATCCTAAAAACTCACTAAACCTCTCACCTCTGTTCTCCCTCCTTAAGCACATTCCCCTATTTCACATTACATAAAGCATAAACCCCAATATTAGGCACATATTCTTACACTCAACATACATGTCATTTTCTAAAATCAAGGGGGTTTGCCTTAGGAGGGGTTTTTCCAATTTTTCAGACCATTTCAAAAGGGCCAAACAGGCTTTATGGTTTCACAAATAATAGTTTTAATTTTTGAACATATAATCATCTAAACTCTTTGCAAAACCTTTTAGAAATCCCAATTTAATAATCTACATGTTAAATTTATAAAGAAAACAATCTTGAAAACTTTCTTAAAATGATGCGATTAATTTATGAAAGTCCAAATGGCATTTGTAATACATTAAATTTTTCCAAAACAAATACATAACCATTATTAGAGAATGCACCCAGATTTCATAACATGTAAATATAACATACATATACATATAAAATATTTTCAAAGAAAGCAAGAAATTATGAAATTCAAACTAAAGGCATAGGCATAGGAAACCTACCTCAAGACACGCAGCTTTTGAAAAGGGTTACCCGAGACCGCTTCACCGCCATACATATACATTTTCATGCATATTAATATGCACAGGTCCTTACTGCCGATGACTCGAACCCCCAAGGAAGGGACCACTCACTATACATACAATTTAATAAAGGAATTAAACAATTAAACAGTTTATAAAGCATTTAAAATATCACATTAAAGATTTATACCAACAACGCACTCAAACATCCTTCCTAATACCACGCGCACCATGACGCAACACCAGAAACATGATAGGACAGACTTTGCAGCACTTGCGCGACAAAATTAACCCATAGAAAAGTTTATAAAACACTACGAAAAGTTCAGCACAGGTTTTCACAAAATCAGACCATTCATATTTAATGAACACACTACGAAAAACATCGAAATCATAGTAAACTTTAAGTGAAACTATATTCGCACCAAGAAAAATAATCAATGAGTATAATAAATTAATTAAAGACAAAAATTAATTTTTTCAAACAACACATATATGCGGAAACTCATACCTGATATAAATATGCTACCAAGAGTTAAAATAAAGATTTAACATCAAAGATCAACTTCACACAATACATATTAATTAAATAACACGCTAAATTAAATAAACTTTTGAATTGATTAATCGAAGAATAATCAAGAGCGGAACCACCTACTTGGAATGTAGAAAAACATCGCAACATGATGCACAAACTCCAATCGCACACTAAATTCGCCGCAATCAATTCAAATGAACTCTATCATCAAAACATCAATCCAGTTACATGAAAATTAAACCAAATGCAAACTGAAACCCAAATTAATACAAATAAAAACCACAATTGGCAGTAGGAGGTTTTACCTGGAGAAAGGCCATCCTAGAGAAGGGAAGCGGGTGCCAAAATTGTTTTTTTTATGGCAGGAGGCCTGTTAGGTTTTGCGGTGCAACGGAGACAATTAGAGAGGTAGAGGGGGGCCACGACTCAATTGTTCTAAGGGGGATGCTGTGTGACGGCGGGAGTCGCATGAGGGGAAGGGTGTGCGGTGTGTGGCGTGCGGTGCGCCAGAGGAGTCCACCAAGATGTTGAAGCGACTTGGGTCGTTGGTCTGGCCAGAAGAGAGGCGCTGCGATGGAAGAGATATGGGATGCAATGGGAGAGAGACAAGGGGGGTGCGGGCATGGATAGACTTGGAGGGAGATGGAGGGCGCCAAAGCAGGGAAAGGTGCTGGCCAGGATGGACGGTGTGCGGGTGATTCGGCTAGGTTTAGAAGGGGAGTGCGCCACAAACCAGGGGGAGAGGCTGCTGTGTAAGAAAAAAACAATCGGGGAAGAGGGGTCTAGCGTGACGGGGAGGGATAGAATTGTGGGAAAAGAAAGAAAAATAAATAAAAAAGGAAAGAAAATTAAATAAAAAGGAAATGAAAATAAAATATAAATTAAAACCAAATTTAAATCTGAAAAAAAATTAATAACAGCAATAACATTAAAACATACATGCTGAAAATTTTATGACCATTTTAATAATTTAATATTATACAACTAATAAAAATATTAGCTGAAATAATAAGAAGAATAATCCCCAATAAAAATAATAATATTATTAAATGACTCTTAAATTAGTTAATCATTTTTCAGATTTTATTCTTGCATTTAAATTATTATTCAACTCATTAATTAATTGATTACCCACGCACAAGGTAGGTCGCACAAACATCGGACGAAGCCATGCGGCTCCGCCCATTCCGTGCGCATGCGCCAGTCACTATCGAGTCAAAACACTCATTTATCATCAAAACGCAAAGACTCAGGTCGGGTCTGGAAACATGCCAGGGGTCGTCTGTAAGGTCTCACACACAAATAATAAGACATTTAATAACAAAACATCGTCCAATTATGATTGGGAACTACACATGGTCGCGCGTACGGGCACACACCCGTGTAAGGCCACATTTTTTTTTAAATTAGAATCGATTCAAACAGCAACTCAAAGAAAGACCTAAAATAAATTAAAATATAGCACGCGTCAGGTTGGGGTGTGACAATTCTCCCCACCATGACACTTTCTGCCCCCAGAAATTCCCAAAATACTAGGTCAACTAAGGGTTCCAAGCGATCCCACGAAGACCCCTAAAACAAAACCTCAATCACCCGATGACCGGGCATTCACAAGCCCATGACCTGAAACTCTAATTTCTCAAAACCAGAATCCCCAAGCAAAAATACCAACAAGGGATTCACCTTGAAGTAGAACTACAATATGGAACACCCAGACCCCTGACTTAGGGATCACCCGGGCTGCTCGAGGTCTCCAAAAACACTCGTCCAGCGGCCCATTATACCAGCTAACCAATTAGCGTGGACGAGGTTGGGCGGAGCGGAAGTATGATGTCCACCCTCCAAGTGCACTTTCAAGATAGAGTCTTCCACAAGTACGTCCTATGGTGGTCTCCCCACCACATTAGGGTTCTCTTCAAATATTGGTTCTCCAAATCAAAACGACTCCCAAACCCAGACATCTCTAACACTGGCTTGACTCTTCAAACACCCTATGTTTAACCAACATAAGAGGGGAGATCGGCGAGACCCACACTGGGTCTCCCCACCATTTTAAAATATCCTAACACCATGAAACCCGCGCGGGCATTCCTAGTTTACTTTAATCAATACCGATTGAAACCTTCATCGTGAACCCGCCACACGGGCCGACCCGCACTGATCATTCTTACAGTGGACAACACTATGCCACGTGAGATAGCTTTGATAGCAGAAACCCCTAACCAGGAAACGAACCAGACAGGTGCACAACGTTTCCACAAGACATGAGTATCTCCGACCGCAAGAAGGTTCACGAAGCACACCCACTAGCTTTACAAGAATATGGGTTTTTCCGAACCTCTTTAATGCCCAAGAGGAACTCCCATAAAATAAGACCACGACAAGTAGACAAGGGATCCATTCCCCTGACAAAAAGAATGACACCTTCAGAGAGGGTACCACAATAGGGAAATTTAAGTTTTCCCCATCCCGACATTGAGGACTAATGTCGGACCAAGCCCATCCCACGTCTGACGAGTCCTGACTGCGCGCAAGCTTCACCCCGAGACCTATGGCTGGGGCACTGATGTCTGAAGCATCTCCAGCCTCGCAGTCACAAGCTGACCACTTCTAACTGGAACTTCCTCTGCTGGAAAAGCAGTCTGCATACTTCTCCTTGCATCTCGCGCGGCTACTCTATTAACATACCAATTTAGAATTGCAGCGAACGACCTAGAGTGTCTAACTGACCACACTAGAGATAGGAGGTTGAGCGGTCTTTCCGACACGCAACACAAACTGACGGAAGGAGCACTCCACGAACAAGTCCCTTTAGTTCACACTCTTCATCAAATGAGAGACCTACTCTTACCACAATATATGCAGGACCAACAATTTGTACCCTTTTTTTTGACCGACGATTCCGCACTACTTCTGGGGCACATGGAACTAGCTCATCAGAAACGCCAACACACCTCCTTCGCAGCATGTTGAATGGTCAAGAACCTACGAGATCATCCAATTTACCTCACCTTCACTTCCTTAGCTACAATCATGGAATGAGGCTTGTCTTGGGGATTGCTCACGACGTCCCCATTTGCAACGAAAATGGAACGATCACCATTCACTAGTTTAGTCCCGCTCCACCAGACGTACTCGATACAATCTTACATCCGCACAACATTTGAAGTTCCTTCAAAACCAGAGACACTTCCAACTTTCCCAAATCACTCAATGGCATCCAACTGACATCGACGTCTACGAACAGTCGACGCCACCAAGACGAACCCAACTCTGCCACCCCACTAAGAGTCTGGGTCAGGCCAAGAACTGAGAGAGACTTGCTGGAACCCATGGAACATTTCTAGGGGCATATCCCAAAAAAGAAAAACAAAACAGCCTTCCACAAATCCAAACACATCACAAAACAAACATCAACATTACAAAAACAAATTCAATAATCCCAATTTCAAACATCCATTCATTTTCAAAGAAAACACTCACTTGAAAGACCATGCCCTGCACAATAAGCCCAAAAACTATTTAAAAAAAAACCTATCTTTACTTTAAAAGCGATGTCATTTTTTTTCATTTCCAAAACCATTTGAGCACGAAAACCCATTTAAGAAAAATGACCACATTCTAGGAAACAAGAAGCAACCTTAGAGATCAATCAACTGCCAATGATATTCTGTGGTGCCTCGCAAGTATGAATTTTCGTGCCACTCAGGCACCCGTCCACACGATCCATCAACTATCCATTAATCAAGTCCATATTCACATGCGAGCACCCATAGGAATACCACTGGAAAGAAACAAGGCCACTCCGCTTTCAAAACTAGACATTCTCAATATCAGAAAATACCTTTTTTCTTTTCAAACCCATTTCAAAAATTCAAGGAAAATTTCAAGAATGCTTCTCATTTCTAAAACGGCTTATTTCAATTTCAGATGACCCAAAACATCCCTTTAGAAATTCAACATTGACAAATCAACGCCAAATTCCAAAAACAAGGTCCATGAGAAACGCACCCCAAATACCATGTCAACCGCAAATAAGAGCAGCAGCAAAGTCTGCTTCACTTTTTAAAGGAAACCAATTTCACGTCAATCCCAAAATTGAAGCAAGATATCACGAACGTTAAACACCTGGGCGGAGGACTAGTGGTCGTGTCTAACCTGGCTACATGGTTTAGCAGACCATGCCTTGGGTAAGCACCAACCACTAGGAGTGTCGAACAGCACTCTCGGGCATCACATGGGTCGCTACTCCATGTGAAACCGCGCGCAGTACCTGTTTACTCGTATTTTCATCCCCCATCCACAAAGACCAAAACCAAAACTTTGATCCCGGACTTCCCCTGGTTACTCGAGGATCGGAACGAGCAAGAGTTCGCGACGCTCTTCCCGCACCTACCACTCGAGTACCGACAATCCTATCTCCGATCTACCTGATACCCCAAATAACAAGAACAAAACCTCCCTTTGATACCATTTTGTCACGAACCAGGCCGGTGCGTCATCCGACCCGGCGCCCGACCCGAACCACGACATGGCCCGAAGGGCGTTCCCGATCCCCACGGGCTGGCAACTAGTGCCGGGCATCAAAATAAACTAGTTGGGAATGATTTTAGCCCATGACAAAGATGAGTAAACATAAACTAAACATGCAGATAAAAAAAAGGCAAAAAAAGAACTATACAATGTGGAAGCGGAAAAAGGAATAAACAAAGAGTGACGTACCTCAGGTGACCCCATGGATCACCACGGTACGTCAACTACACTCGCTCCCAAGAGAGATCCGAGACTGAAACCTGCAACTGAAAAGTAAAGTAGGCATGAGCACCACGATGCTCAGTAGGAAAGCCAAAAATGCAACCACATCCTTTGCCCCTACCTTATGTAAGAAATCCAATCATGCCAGTTTGAAAAATAAGGTATAATAAAATAATGTTTTCCTTCTTTCCAAATCCAAGTAACCGGTTTTCATTTTCAAATAAAGAATTTCACTCCCACTACATTTTCAAAATAGGTTCCAAGCATGCATTAACGTTTCAAATGAAAAGAAACCAATTTGGATATAAATATGGTTTTCACAAAAAGAGACATCAAGTATGAAACAACTGAAAAGAAAGTTACATCGCTAGTAGCATGTCACAAATGAGCACCATGGAAAATCCCTATAGGTAGCTAGAATATGTGGGAACCTAGAGACCTCATACCTCGGTGAAACGTGGCTTAGAAGACCACGACCCTCAGAAAACGTGGCTTAGAAGGCCACGACCCTCAGAAAACGTGGCTTAGAAGGCCACGACCCTCAGAAAACGTGGCTTAGAAGGCCACGACCCTCAGAAATTCATATGTTTAGTTAGTGTTGTTGCGTCAATCCTGCTAGACAAACCGGGAAGAACCCCTGCCGTGTCATCTAGCGTACTAGTCCTGGTCACCCACCTAGATACCCGGGTTTACCATTGTGCTCTATTCCAAAATGGTGGTGAGCTTTTATCAAAAGATAAGGAATGAACATCACACTTTCTTTATCCTAAAAACTCACTAAACCTCTCACCACCGTTCTCCCTCCTTAAGTGCATTCCCCTATTTCACATTACATAAAGCATAAACCCCAATATTAGGCACATATTCGTACACTCAATATACATGTCATTTTCTAAAACCAAGGGGGTTTGCCTTAGGAGGGGTTTTTCCAATTTTACAGACCATTTCAAAAGGGCCAAACAGGCTTTATGGTTTCACAAATAATAGTTTTAATTTTTGGACATATAATCATCTAAACTCTTTGAAAAACCTTTTAGAAATCCCAATTTAATAATTTTCATGTTACATATATAAAGAAAACAATCTTGAACACTTTCTTAAAATGATGCAATTAATTTATGAAAGTCCAAATGGCATTTGTAATACATTAAATTTTTCCAAAACAAATACATAACCATTATTAGCGAATGCACCCAGATTTCATAACATGTAAATATAACATACATATACATATAAAATATTTTCAAAGAAAGCAAGCAATTATGAAATTCAAACTAAAGGCATAGGCATAGGAAACCTACCTCAAGACACGCAGCTTTTGACAAGGGTTACCCAATACCGCTTCACCGCCATACATATACATTTTCATGCATATGCATATGCACAGGTCCTTACTGCCGACGACTCGAACCCCTGAGGAAGGGACCACTCACTATACATACAATTTAATAAAGGAATTAAACAATTAAACAGTTTATAAAGCATTTAAAATATCACATTAAAGCTTTATACCAAAAACACACTCAAACATCCTTCCTAATACCACGGGCACCATGACGCAACACCAGAAACATGATAGGACAGACTTTGCAGCACTTGCGCGACAAAATAAACCCACAGCAAAGTTTATAAAACACTACGAAAAGTTCAGCATGGGTTTTCACAAAATCAGAACATTCATATTAAATGAACACACTACGAAACACATCAAAATCATAGTAAACTTTAAGTGAAACTATATTCGCATCAAGAAAAATAATCAATGAGTATACTAAATTAATTAATGACAAAAATTAATTTTTTCAAACAACACATATATGCGGAAACTCATACCTGATATAAATATGCTACCAAGAGTTAAAATAAATATTTAACATCAAAGATCAACTTCACACAATACATATTAATTAAATAACACGCTAAATTAAATAAACTTTTGAATTGATTAATCGGAGAATAATCAAGATCGGAACCACCTACTTGGAATGTAGAAAAACATTGCAACATGATGCGCAAACTCCAATCGCACACTAAATTCGCCGCAATCAATTCAAATGAACTCTATCATCAAAACATCAATCCAGTTACATGAAAATTAAACCAAATGAAAACTTAAACCCCAATTAATACAAATAAAAACCACAATTGGGAGGAGGAGGTTTTACCTGGAGAAAGGCCATCCTAGAGATGGGAAGCGGGTGCCGAAATTGTTTTTTTATGGCAGGAGGCCTGTTAGGTTTTGCGGTGCAACAGAGACAAGTAGAGAGGTTGGGGGGGCCATGGCTCAATTGTTCTAAGGGGGATGCTGTGTGACGGCGTGAGTCGCATGAGGGGAAGGGTGTGCGGTGTGTGGCGTGCGGTGCGCCAGAGGAGTCTGGCAAGATGTTGAAGCGACTTGGGTAGTCGGTCTGGCCAGAAGAGTGGCGCTGCGATGGGAGAGAGATGGGATGCAATTGGAGAGAGACAAGGGGGGTGCGGGCATGGATCAACTTGGAGGGAGATGGAGGGCGCCAATGCAGGGAAAGGCGCTGGCCAGGATGGATGGTGTGCGGGTGATTCGGCTAGGTTTAGAAGGGGAGTGCGCCGAAAACCAGGGGGAGAGGCTGCTGCGCAAGAAAAAAACAATCGGGGAAGAGGGGTTTAGCGTGACGGGGAGAGATAGAATGGAGGGAAAAGAAAGAAAAATTAATAAATTGGAAAGAAAATGAAATAAAAAGGAAATGAAAATAAAATATAAATTAAAACCTAATTTAAATCTTAAAAAAAATAATAACAGCAATAACATTAAAACATACATGCTGAAAATTTTATGACCATTTTAATAATTTAATATTATACAACTAATAAAAATATTAGATGAAATAATAATAAGAATAATCCCCAATAAAAATAATATTATTATTAAACAACTCTTAAATTAGTTAATCATTTTTCAGATTTTGTTCTTGAATTTAAATTATTATTCAACTCATTAATTAATTGATTACCCGCGCACAAGGTAGGTCGCACAAACATCTGACGAAGACATGCGGCTCCGCCCGTTCCGTGCGCATGCACTAGTCACTATCGAGTCAAAACACTCATTTATCATCAAAACGCAATGACTCAGGTCGGGTCTGGAAACATGCAAGGGGTCGTGTGCAAGGTCTCACACACAAATAATAAGACATTTAATAACAAAACATCGTCCAATTATGATTGGGCACTACACATGGTCGCGCGTACGGGCGCACACCCGTGTAAGGCCACATTTTTTTTAAATTAGAATCGATTCAAACAGCAACTCAAAGAAATACCTAAAATAAATTAAAATATAGCACGCGTCAGGTCTGGGTGTGACATTTATGGTACTCATTTAGATTGATGACAACATATTTTATGGAAGTATGATATATTTGGTGGAGGAGAATGAAAAATAGATGAGCTCAGTGTTTGATATGTTGATGTTTTGAGAGAATACCTTATTTTAATCTTTATATTGATCCTAAATTAGGAATAAACATTTATGTAAGAAATGATATATATAAGGGTAAAAATTAATGGGCATGAGAAATGTGAATATAAATCTATTACAACATAAACTAATGTTGGTACGAATATTGGAATTGATGGTAATATAGGAGATTATAATCCCACATTTTTATGAAGAATAATTCAATGTTAGTATTAAAGAATATACATAAAACATTAATTATATATAACATATGTCATAAAACTCAATTTTTGTGAAATCCAAAGGATGATCAACTTAGTACTATGAAATATATTATGAGATAATCTTAAAGTGCTCTCAACCATGGATAATTATTTAATGTTGAAAAAAATTTATTTGGTCACATATTTAGATGCTGAATTATATATTGACATTATTGATAAAAAATAATTGGATGTAAGATATTTATTTGTACAAAGATAATAAAATTTTTGGTTTTGAAATAATGCATGAATCGCCACTCATATAATGATTAAAAAAGATTACATTTTAGTTATAAAGTAATAAACTCGATTGAAATAAATGAAAATACAACTGGATAACACTATTTAATATTTATGGTTCTTATAGTGAAATATTGTATAATAAGAGTTTTATTGAATTGATAATGAATTAGGTTTAGAACTATCATACAATGTTCAACAAGATTTTAAACCATTTAATTCAATAAAAAGTTTGGAAATGAGTGGTCAATATGGAACATGTGATATCATTATAAATAATTTATATTTGGGATATATGAAATAATTTGAATGTTTTTCCAATGATATAGGTTGTTTCAATGTCATAAAACCATATAATGTATATATATTTTCTCAATATAGGGTGTCACAACAATTTATTGATCAGTGAAAAAATAAATTAAAAAATTATAATTTCCATACATTATTAATACCATGAATGATATACATAAAAATATCAATGGAACAATGTTCTAGGTTTTTCATTATGAGAATTATTAATTCATGAAAATTACAGGAGTTCAATGGATAAAGTGGTCAATAGTCCATGGATACCATGTATTATTAACCATTCACATATATCTCTTAAAATCCTTAAAAACATCTAATAATGAAAAAAATTTCTAAATAATATATTTTTATAACAAAAAAAAGAACAATGACATTGAAAACCTAAATAAAAAATATAATAAAATCAAACCAGAATTAGAAACATATAACATCCCCTTAACTAAGATAAAAACGGAAAAACAAGACTAAGAGAAGGGAGTAACATGTTGAATAAAAGAAATCAAAGAATAACCCCTCACCTAAGAAAAATCAGTCAATACATAGCCCAAGGGATTTGAATAAACATTCCACAATGAATAGGTGTCCTATATGTTTGTAAAATGTAGTAGATTATCATTTTATATATAGGAACAATAAAATGTTCAAAACTTTATCAATTAAATGGAAGGGTTCCAATCAAAAATATGATAGTAAATATGTTGAATGGAACTAATAAAGGGGAACCAAATCGTTAGATTTTAATTGTAATGATTTTTTAAACATAATGTATCAAAAAGGATATTTTAAAAATTATACAGTATTCCAAGAATCATAACACTCAATAAGATTGATAAAAGTCATATAAATCATATACCACAATGGAGTTGATAAATTCCATGTCGGGAGAACTAAAGAGAATAAGTAATGAATCCATGAGAATCATACAACAAACAATATGGCATAAACATGCTTAAAAAAATCCACCAATTCCAATTATAATAACTAATACAAAAATCCATAAAAAGTGAATTAGAAGAAATGGTTGGTGAGTCATTAAAGAACCATTTGTTTGTAGATAAAATATGGATTCATGAAATGAATTTATAACTCAAATAATCAAGAAATGACAAAGTCAATCAAATTACATATGTGAAAATCATGAAGGGATATCCCTTGTTGTTACCCCTTTTTAATCAGGGTTAACTATCTTAAATTCGACGATGTTTATGAAGGACAAGTAATAATGATATTATGCATGATAAATAATTAATATCATTGCAATCACACAATATACTATATGTTTTCACCTCAAACATGATTGCCCCAAAATGAAATATGCTAGATTCTTTGTTATAAGGTGAAATTATAATAAATTTGGAAAAACCTAAGAATTTTATAACAATATGTTCACCAAATAGAAACTATAACCATTCCACAATGGTTGATTTTAATATGGTAAAATGGAAGTATCAAAAAGTATGATCTACTTGTGATTAATAATACCCATATCAATAGTGAAAATTATTTTAAGGGAAAAAATAATCAACTATTACAAAAATGGGATTTACCCATCGTTTCTGAAAATTAATTTTATAAATGAGTAAATGAATATTATGTATCTATAAATGAAACATATGTAATGAAATGTTTTTAAAGGAATAAGTTCACACCGAGATACATTTATAATTAGAGGTGGATAATATTTTTTTAAATAGAATATATATATATATATATATACTCTGAAAACAGAAGATACACACTATTATTAAATAATATAATTATTTCATATATGATATTTCTCATAAAAATAAATCTAATTTAAAGGATTTTTCTGAAATGAATGTTAGTATTTTACCATTTCTAAATATCCAATATATAAGAAAATTTCCCAAATCTATAGAATATGAAATGGTTTTATATGATCTGTATGGATTTTATCTAATACATATTTATTAAATCATGAATAAAATTATAATATATAACATTTTCCCACCATATATGATTAATTAAAATAATTATTTCAATGATAAGGGATATATTTAATTTATTTAATTATTCAAAAATTAATGCGTAAGAGTTGATTCTGCATCTTATATATGGTTCAATCCATTATTTTCTATGAATCCTAATAAAATCTAACTCTACATGTTTCATCCCCCATTAATTTGTTGTAACCTAACTCCAAATGATGAAACACATTCCAAACACTACTCATTATCCCATATGAAATAAATAACAAAATTATGGAATCAAAAAAATAGATAAAATATTATCTCTCATTTCATTAACCAAATTCCACAACATAACCATCGCACAATAATCTAATTTATATAGTAAGAAAAAAATCCCAATAGAAATATTAGTAAAAACTCAATGATTAGTCATCTAAAAAGTTTGTATGAGTGGGTTGGAAAAGGTGGGAGGTGGTGAAGTTACTTTCTTAATAATTAATTAAATATTTTAAAATATTATTTTGATCAATAAAATTGCAGGGTAATAAAAATATAATATAATACATGATAAGGAAAAAATGATTATGCAGTTCAGCCATTTTTCAACTTGAAAACATAAATATCCTCTCATAAAGATACATGATAGTGTTTTTTCAATAGATTCTCTATAATCATTGTCAATGTACTCTAAACAAAATGGAAAAATTCATTTCAATGGATTAATAATGAAACCTAATACATATTTTATTTTGATTAGAGAAATAAAAAACTTATTAACTTTAACTTCAGTGGTAATGAGTTTGCACGGAGAAGAAGAAAAAAGGGCTTGTTTTATTCATATAAACCGTTTATAAAACAATCTCAATTATTTCATCAATAGAATGATGGTAAGATGAGATAACAATGGAAAAATGTTTTATAGATCAAGTGTGTTGAGAGATTAAACTAAAAGAGAGGTCAAATATGGAAAAATAAAACTAATACAGTATATTGTAATAGTTTCATCTGTTCAAATCATCTTGGGGGTAAATATATACCAAAAAAAATTTAATAACAATATTTTATTGAAACATAATTAATGATTTATATCACAATGATACACTCAAAAATCCATAAGATCATGGGGCCTATTTTCATTATTAAATTTGGTGCATATAATATTAACTAGAATCATGGGTGAAAATAATTATTCAAAAAATATAAATCGTGACTTTATATTTTATTGATCTTTTTAAAAATAAAGGGATAACATAGGGATTAAAAACAGAAATGGGTGATATATAAATCTAATTAAGGTAATAAAAAATATATCGTATGTTAAATTATTATATGTTATCTAAAGGAATGTTAAGGTATCATAAGAGGGGTGACGACCAAAATATAGAACAATTAAGTGTAATATAACATGAAAATAGAGAGAAAAAATATAAAAATGAAATAATAAAAACTAGTGAAGGATAAATGCCAATGATACATAACATACTGTGCTGATGAGGTCATTCTGTCCATGATACATGGCATCTGAGTAGATAAAAACAATAAAAAATGCATTGACGGGCTATATAATTTCTGCCCACCTATCACATTCAGATCATGTACAATCATAATGGTGTCACATCGATCATAGAAAATAAAATAATTTTACATCAATTTTTACACCATGAATAAAGAGTAGGGATACATACATGTAAACCCCAATCAATGATTGATAGGTACAACTAGGAAATACCCTTGAGTGTAACTGGATATAGGTTTTAATTTTTCAAATGCTTATGATAAAACAATATAATATTTTTTTGACAGTATAAAGGTTGTACATAATGTTTTATTGAGGGGTTTAATGAGATGGAAATTGTCTCTTAATACATATGAAAGATAATTAATGTAATTTTTATGTATAAAATATTTTACCAACATGCAAAATTTGAAATCAAATGGAAATCCATAAATAAGGTTCTTGGATAAAGATGAGGTGATGGTATTTTACATGGAGAGGGTGATTCGTAATGAATTGGTGATCTTAATTAGAACATGGGGATCCATAGTAGAATTATAGTGAGGGAAGTGTAATGTAAATTGATTATAAAAGGTTTTGAGTGGAGTGTAATGGGTGTGTGGTTGGGTTTATATATATGAGGATGATTCTATATTAATTTCCGAACATTGGATTTGGACTCGATAAGATATGTTAATAATAAATATAAAACATCCTATAATTTTCCAATGGTTTCTAAAAAATAAGAATTTTTTTATTATTTTATATCGATTATAAACTAATAAATTAAAAATAGATTCCTTCATGATTTTAAAGAGAGTGATGTTTTATAAATGAATGATTTCAAAACATTTAATTATACCATTTGTTTTTGAGTATTCATTTAGTGTTCATATAATCAATTGAATAACATAATGTATAATATTTTTCATATGGGAAATTATTTTTGTCATGTATACATTTTTTGGAATATATAACAGTAAATTTGTTTTATTATGAGTTCAGGATATATATAACATATTTATACCATATTTAATTTTTATAAAAAAACATGATTGTGTCATAAAAATATTAAAAAATAAAATTTGGATAATTTGGATATTCTTATTTCAAAAATGATACATATTTTTTAAAAATATTTCATTATATATTATATTACAAAAATTTTATTAAAAAATACATTTTTATAGGAATATAATTTTATTATAATAACATTTTTATGACCCTTCAAAAAATACCATTCAACTTCATAAAATTATAAATATATTTATGTTTTAAAATTTTTATATAATAAATATATGAAATCATTATTTACATCAAAAATTATGAAATTCATAAAAAACAATTTCTTGATTAAAACCATAATTTCTCAAAAATACAATTTGAATTTATCTTAACAAAATATAATTTTTTTCGCAATACATTATAATCATTTAAATTTAATATTAATATGGTGTAAATAGAATAAATTTTTATTAAAAATTAAAATATTAAAATTATTATTGTTATAGTCTATATACGTATCCCTTTATTAAACTAGTAAAATAACAACTAGTGAGTTGTGAAATGGTAAGACATTCATGGGGTGGCTCTACAAATATGGTTTTACATGTTATCTCGATAAGATTAAAATCATCCCATAAATGGTTTCTATCAAGATTATGTTGTTGAATATTGTTTTGGTATTTCTCAAGGGAAAATTCAAATGATGTTATGTCCACTTAAGGTCTGATAAATGGGCTTGATAAGGAATGATCCAACTAGTTGAGGTCATCTCTTATTTCATCTATATAAAATGGGTATTCTCATAACCCTTAATATTCTAATCTTATTGGCCTTGTTATAATAACTGTATTATTAATTATTATTATTCGTAATGTTATATTGGAAATTATATACCATATACTGGTCCAAAATAACAAAATTTGTGCATTTATTTTCTATAACTTCATTTAATAAAAAATAAATTACTCACATAAAATGGAATCTCATTTATAAATGATTATGTCATTACATTATTCCCCATTCAGAAATTTTAACCTTTAAATTTTCATTTCATACAGTAAATTTGATTTGTGTACTTATGTTTCAACATCACTTATAGTTCTAATGTAACTTCTTCAAAACATGTACTTCTTCAACAACAGGTTGACCATGCGAGTTATCTTATTCCACATAACATTGTATCTATGATACAGGAAATTTACTGGCTGCTCCTTATATAAAATATAACTCTATAATGGTACCACCTCTAGATTAAATATAGTTGATGTATCTTTTATGTAATTTTTCATAGGGATACATGGGACACATTATTTAGTCGAGATAGTTTATCTAGGAATTTAAATTATTTATGCACAACTTTGATGCGATCAAGGACCAAAAAAGGGTACTATGTATCTTAGACTAAACCATAACATCTTCCCAAAACTCATCACATTATTCCATGGTTATATCATAAGAACATTTTATCTCCCACCTCAAACTATAGATCACATTTATAATTATCTTAACACATATTCTATCCATTTTATTAATTTTTTATTACCCTAAATGATTTTACCCTTCTCTTTCATATTTTGAAAAAGATCAGGTCCCATTTTCTACAACACTCTAATGTCAACCCAACATGAAAAAGTGTAACACCACATCTCATACAAAGGATTATAAGGATTCATTTTGAGTTCAATAATAAAAATAATTTTATATTATTACTCATCTAAGGAAATGTGTTGATCCCAACATCCCTAAAAATGTATTGGACATAGTCTCAACACATCTTCCTGAGTTTGAATTTTCCATTAATTACAACTAAATGTCAATGGGGGACAAATAGTGTTTAATATCAATTATATATCCAAAACATAGGGATGGATTAACCATGTCCTCATTGTAATCCTCATATCTCAATAATATATAATAAATATTGGACGATTATGTAGTCTTTCCACTTCATTTATGAATAAATTAGTGAGGTGTTCATTATAGAAATATACCAAGATGTAAATAAAATGAAATATCATTATAATGACTTCAATAATGGCCCAGATGGAATTATCAACACATGGGTTCTAGGAACAGAAATAAATAAATCCATGGTTATGTTTTCCAATTTCCAAACTGGTATGGAAAATAGTTTCTTATATCCTCAGACATTAGTCATTTATACATGACACATTGTTATTCCAAAAATCCTGATGAATGATCCAATATTTTCCTCAATATGTTAATACACCATATGTTTTACTATAAATCTCTACATGTTTAAGTGATTTTTGGATGAAGTGAGAATGATGTTTTTCCACTTTATCATGGAGATCCATGATTATTTTTTGGTTTTCAGGGGACTCATATCCTTGTTCTAAAAAATAAAACTCTATATTCAACAATGTTAATCATATGAATATCCACTACTATGTTCTATAGAAACTCATCATATTTTAGGGCCTCCTTGATACTCTTACGAATTCATGGTTGTGAAATTATTTGAGAATGTTTGGATATTGATTTGTTAAAAATTAAATACACCCTTAATTTGATGTCCAATAAGATTAGATCCCTTTCAATACTATTCATGCATAAGGTTATAAGATTATTTACACATAGATCATCATTCACATTTTCTCTACCCAGGATGGTAATTGATTAAATAATCATAATCGGGGATTATCTCTAACCAAATTAATTTGCGTATAATTAAATTATTTTCTGTGAATATAAAATAGATTCTTTTATAATGCATATATGTTTCACATGTTTCTAAATAAAGATAATGATTAAAAATTATCAATCTGAATATCACTTCTTATAATTATAGATCACACATTGGGTTATTCTTTTGAGGGAACTTATATTTGGGAGGAGTAAGCTATCACTTTAGCATCATTCATTAGTACACAACCCAATATATTTTGGTAGAAATAATTATAGAAGGAAAATAATTCACCATAGTGGGAAATATGATCATTTGTGCAGTTATTTGACTCCACTTTATATCAGTAATGATTTATTCACATTCATCAGTCTAGAAAAACATGAATAACTTCTCAGAATTCTTTGTTATTGGGATTGAAATTCATGGGATGTATAAATAAAATAATTACGGTACCCAAATAATCCAATTAAACAATAGAATATCATCATAGAAATTGTCCTAATATATCCTTTATTCATCTATATTATTTGTGGATCCATATGAATCCATATTTTTTTTAATAAAATTCCCCAATTAAGTTATTTTCTATTAAAAAATAACTTTAACCTAACACGTATTATAAATTTTACCACTACAGTATCTTAAATACAATATTAGAATTATCATCATATTTATCCATGAATTTTTAGTATTTAAGAATATAATCTATAATGATAACTAATAATATGTCAATGTAACCCCTAATGACACTATTAATTATCCGTATAAATATTTATGATGAATTAGTCAGTCCAAATGGAATCTAAAACGACCCATACTATATATACATTGATATTACATTACAAATGATGTATATTTATTCCAATAAAAAAAATAATATGACAATATAGGTTTAGTGTCATTAGAAACAATGAAACACAAACAAATGATTCATAAAACATCTATATTGTCTCCAGTTTATTTAATCATAACTAGACTTATTTTTGAAATATCATACATAATACCCCTGTTCATAACATGGGGAAAAGAAACAAATGAAAGGGTGAGATAAAATGCTTAGTAAGGGAAAACAATGGAAATATAAATCATATATATCATTTTAAAATTTTATCCATCTTATAAGAGATCACAAATAATGTCATGGGATAAATTATAGAACTGAAATGTAATCCCAATAATCAAAAAATAAATCCTAAATTTTTTTTAATACAAACATAATCATAGAAAATCGTTTCATATTAGTCAAGGATCATTGAAAATTCCATCATAGCAGACAAAGTCCATTACTGAACTGAGTTCACTACTAATTTCTGTGTAGTATTACTGAACCAGTTTTACATGTTGTTCCAACCATGTCTTTCTAAAGACATATAAATCCTTACCCAATGAATTTGTGGGAGATATAGTTATAAACCATCTCATAATTAATCCATTCTTATGTGTTCCACAAAAACATTAATCATATATCATATCATAACCCATATAAAAAAATGGATCCCTTAAGCACCACGCTATCATAACATAATCCATATAAGATAAATAGACTTCATAAAGAAATTCCATTATAACATAATAAAATAAAATAAATAATAGGTACATAAACATAAACATATATCAACTAAGATGGAAAATAATTTTTACAAATCACTAGAACTTATTTCTGGAAGGAATTATAGGTTCTTCTTTAGAAACATTTTCTTTTCTCAGTATGACATGAAATTTAATGGAAAATATGTTAATTGAAAATAAACCTAAAAACATGTAATGTAAGCTTCATGAAATTAATTCTTTATGAATGCTTAAAAACCCTTTCATTCCATATATGCTAATAAAGCATTCTTCTCATAAATTTTCAAGAAAGGTAAAATATTACATTGTTTGGTAAGTGAAAGAAATATTACATCTATACCATGTAGAAAAAGTCAAAAAATGAGTAAAAATGACATTAAAAATACATGGATTAATTTTAAATATATTATGAAATCATTTTTATAGAACATTTTTAGAAAACATGGACATTGATGATAAATATATCCCAGGTAAATACTTACATATAAGACATCCTAGATAAAAATGAGATTTCAAAATTATTCTTTATGGTAGGTATGAAATGATTTATATGTATATGAACATATATTATAATTATTTATATATTTTTAATGATTTATTACATAATAATAATCATTTTTACGATAACATTTATGATTATATTTGGATATTTTTGTTAGTAAAATTTCATTCTTACTCGTTATTCGGTAATTAACTACATTATATTCTTATGTATGTTTTATAGGATAAGTGGTTATATATATTTTTATGTTATAAATATAATATTTACAGAATGTTATTATAATAATATATATCATATTTATTCATTAAATTCACATATATAATCATGATTTAATGATGATTAGGTATAACAAATCACATCGCACCATGGAGACGATATGCCAAACGTAGGCATGAGCGACGATATCGTTCCCATAATTGTTGAGTGGTAATGAATTGGATGGCTTATAATATCTAAGAATTGTTATAATGTTATATTAATCATATATAGTTATTATTTCAAAAATTATATCCATACACATAAGGTGATTGTGGAAAACATATTACCTCATGTCGGGGAGATGGTAATTCATACTTACGCACATGCAGTGAATTCATATTTCGTAGGATATATAAAATGTGAAATTGGGTTGTTTAATATTTATAATATCACATTATTGAATTAGTGATACTAATGTTATTATATTATAATGAAATAACTAAATATGAGGAAGTAGAGGAAGATAAAAATTTGAAAGAATTGGTATAAGAGATTACCTCTTCATCGTTGTCCCTCCCTTAAATTTCCTATTAAGGCATTAGGGATGGTATTTAGAGAAGAATAAAACCTCTATAATGTTACCAAGGAAGGTTAGAAGAGAAATTATTAGGGTTTGTCTAATCTTATAGTCTCAAAATTAATTGAAGAGGAGATGAAGGAGGTTCCCTTTTATAAGGCAAAAGGGGCAATTTAGGAAACTCTCAAAAATATTAATTTATAATAAATTAAATATCAACTAAAGAAGGTAAAAAATGTATATAATTATTATATAAGAAGCTTAAAGTTTTAATAACCATCATAAAATAATATTTGGACGTGTTTAGAATTTTTTTATCCTTATCGTTTTGGTTTAACCCTTATTTTACCCTTTTAATCTTACCATGATATCAGGCTATTTACAAATTGTGGGTTAATGTAATTACCATGTCATGATCAACAACACAAAAAACGATATTTATGAAATATTTGGACATATATTTACCATTTATCTAACTTTATATTTTTAAAAATTTAATATCATATAATAATGTTTTTTTTGTTTTATGTTATGAATTCTATCAATTTTAGACATTCTTCATATGTAATTTTTAAATATTCATAGAAATGGTATTCCATAGAAAATAAAGCCTTGAATGAAATATAATATTTCAATGTAATCTATATAATTCTTGGATGACTTCAAAATAACCAAATTACATTTTTTTTAATATTTATAAATTCACTTATTTAAATCGTTCATTAATGAGGTAATCACAACATCATATTTTCTTCATAAAGAGAACTATTTATATAATATATAAATATTATAAATAAAATACCATGATGTAAGAAAAAATTAAATATTTCTAATGAATATTTATAAGAATATATATTAGTTATATAACCCTACATTAATATCAATTTAGTAAATGATATATGTTTCAGTTATAATTATCTTTACTTTAAAATAATTCTTACAAAATATAAATTTCACATCCATGTGAATCCATGGGGTCCCAAAATAATTCCAAGGATGACCTTGGTATGAAATATATATTTCAATAGGATCAGGACACATTTTAGTGTAGTATTCGATTATTATATTATTATTTGTTTACCCTTATTTAAAATATTTACCCTTTAACCATGGGAAATAAAATAATTATTGAAGTTATTATTCATAATGTCCAAAAATAAAATGTACTTATTCCCAAAATTTGGAACATATAATTCTGAATATTGAATCCATTATTCAATATTCAAAACACATTATTTTTTGTAATTGATTTAAAATTAATCACGTTGTTGAAATGTGAATACATGTTTTCAAAGTAAAAACATTGCAAAAGATTAAAATGTTTTTACCTACGAATTCCATTTAAAATTAACGATAAGGAAATAAATTACATTAAATGGTAAAAATATATTATATTTATATTTTAAAAACATTCTATTATATTATTTAGTTATATAAATTATCTCAATGAAAATGTTATTTTTTATTGAAAATTAGAGTATTTTTATTATTCATCAAAACATGAAATTTATCAAAAAACCATTAGAAATTTATCCAAAGTATATTATTATATCCTGGTTCACTATAAAATATATAAATTTTAATATATAAATTATTAATGTGTTAAAATATTAATTTAAAATGGGTTTCCCATTCAATGAAATAAAATTAACCTCTAAAAAAATAGATTCTTATACATAAAATTGGGTTTTATTCATACCCTATGACTAAAATATAAATTGTATAAATATCAAAAATAATATTTTATAAAACATATAACACATATATCTCATTAATCTCTTTACCAATTGTAATTATCTTAAAAAAAGTCTCCAATAAATTTATATTTTTCATAAATAATTAATAGCTTATGAATTCATAATGAAATTTAAGAAGTTAGTTATAATTAATCCCTCTACCCTAATGTCTAAGATATAACATTTATTTTATATTATAGTCATATTTTGGTTTGTTTAAACTCACTATTTCATGCAATGCAAGCAATTGATGAATAAAAATTATTTATATAAAAAATTTCATAAAATATATGGGTGTTACATTCTATCATGATTATCCTTATTTTCATCCTCTAAATTCATCACTTGAAAACAAATATATGAGGATAAATCTCCCTCATCATATCCTCAAGTTCACATGTCGCTTATTCAAATTGGTTGTTCCTCCATAAAAGTTTAACCATGTGAGTTGTCTTGATTCGTAGAACTTTATTTCTATGATCCAGAATCTCTATTGGTTGTTATTCATAAAAAAGGTCTTTCTCTAGAAGTATGAATTTTGTTCGTAGTACATGTGATAAATAAGGTATTTACATTATCACGTGAGATATAGAGCAGGAATCCTAAAAATTATAGAGATTTGGTGGAATCTCCAATCATTGAACTACCTTCCCAAAAAGATCATGAATTTCATAAGGTCCGATATAACTACGGATCAGCATGCCCTTCTTTGGAAATCTCATTACTCTCTTCCTGGGAGATATTCTTAAAAACACCTTATCAACCACCTTAAACTCTAGGTCTTTTCATCAGCTGTCAGTATAAAATTTTTGTCGACTCTGAGATGCTCTTATATGTTGTTGAATAGGTATGATTGTTTTTTCCATTTCATCAACATGATCTGGTCCTAATAGATATATTTTCCCAAACTCATCCCAACCAGTTAGATTTCTGCACTACTTTCATAGAGGAATTCAAAATGATCCATCTTAATACTAGATTGAATGTAATTATTGTAAAAAAATTCAGCCAAATGTAGTTGTTAATCCCAAACAAATTTGGAATCCAATGAGAAAGCTCTCAAAATTTCTTCCAAAGTGGGAATTTTCCTCCCAGAATGACCTTCTTTCCAAGGATGATAAGAAGTGTTGAAACATGACTCTGTATCCATAACATGTTGAAGACATCTCCAGAACATCGATGAAAACCTCAAATCCCAATTAGATATAATGAAAAGTGGTACTACATGCAATCTTACCACTTCCTTTATAAATACACAACTTGCGGATCATGAGAGAAATCCTCTCAAATATAATTGATGTGTTCCTACTTCATAAGAAGATCAAATATAACCAAGATATCAATATTTACTTTTTATTATTTGGGATTTCTGACGAAAATGTTCATAATGATGTTTTTCCATTTCCATTGTATTATGAGTAATGGTTGAACATTCCCTTAGACTTCAATATCTCAGCCTAGACATGCTGACAAACCATGTATCGAGAGAAATATTGGGAAACATCGCTTTTAATTACATCAAACCATAAGTACTCATTCAGACCCCTATACATCATTGTGCATATAGGGTGAATAGATAATGAAGAACTATGATCCTCATTCAACAGCTCCTTCTTTAATTCTGGTATGGGAGGAACAAAAATTTTTTCATAGTCATTATTATTCCATCACAATCAATGTTGAATTTAGGAAAAATTTTCAACTTATTCTGTAACTCTACATCTTCCTTCTATACCTCATTAATCATCACTTGAATATGTGGTTAAAAAATCAATTGTGAAAGATAATATTTCCTTTGTTCTATGATAATTTCAAGAAGCATATTTTAAAAATCCATAAATATTGGACCCATTGGGATCCTTATCATGGATAAGTTGGCATTCTCTTGTTGACTTAAGGCATATGTCCCCTTGTATTCTTTCCCAGGGTGGTTATGTATTGGCAATCGTAATCATTAATCAACTCCAACCATATTCTTTGGTGTATATTCAAATCATTTTGTGTGATAATATAATTTAATATTTATTTATCTATATAAATACCACACCATTCACATTAAAGATAATGCCTTTATATATTTAATGAAAATATGACCATAAATTACTTAAAATCATGACGTTGGTAATTTTTATCATGGATTTTCAACTGTTGTTATGCATAAGATATCACCATATCATTTAAGGAGAACACACCCCATCCCCTTCATAGATGCATCACTATAGATCACAATACTTTCTCCACTCTAACATAGTGTGAGCACAAGTTCCCTATCTAAACTTCTTTTTAGCTCTTTCAAATTATGTTCACATTCCACTTTCCAAACTTCCTTAACTACTTTCTGAGTAAACTGGGTTTTTGGATTAGACAATAGTGAAATTGTTTTCATAAAACATCGATAATTTCTAGGTAATCCAAGAAAATATCAGATGTCAATTACTGTTGTTAGTCTCTACCATCTTTCAATAACCTCTATTTTTTGGATCAATAGATATCCTCTAACATGAGATTATGTGACCCAAAAATGAATATTTTTATGCCAAAATTCACACTTGGAATATTATTTATAAAGATGGACCTTTTCTAAGGTCTTATATACAATTTTCAAGTGATCATCATGTTATTCCTTGAATTTTTATTTAAAAACATTTCATCGATAAATACTACCACAAAAGGTAATGATTGCCTCAAAATTATTTATTCATTAGATCCATGAAGATAGTAGTGGAATTAGTAGGACCAAAAGGCATTACTATAAATTCATAGAGTGCATATATTGTACAGAATTTCACCTTTGGTATATCATCTTTTTTTACCCCTAATTAATGATATCCTAAATGGAGACCAATATTGGAAAACTATTGAGCCCTCTGTAGTTGCTCAAATAAGTCATCAATGATGGGAACAAGTTATTTTTTCTTGACAGTGATCTTGGTAAGTTCTTGATAATCAATTCAGAGTATCATGGATCAGTCTTTCATAATAAAAACAAGATAGGTTGTCCCCATGGTGACACACTAGGGTGTATGAATCCTTTATCAATATTCTCTGGTGGGTTCTTCTTCAATTCCTGCAACTCAATTAGGACCATTATATAAGGTCTTTTTGAAATAATCATAGCTCTTGGTATGAGTTCTATTGAATACTCAACATCAAACTTTTGTGGAAGACCTAGAAATTTTTCCAGAATGAAAAAAATCAAAATCCCATACAAAGGGAGTATTAAAAATTAAGATTTTATCCCAGTCCATTTGAGATAAATAACCTTCCTTTATTTGAATCAAGTCCGCTAAGATAGAAGAAATTTACACTAAATGTATATGTTCATCCTTGAAACAATAGATTATCAATGATTGATCTGGAATATGAAATGTGACTTCCCTTATTTGGAAATTGGTATGAGCTCCATATAAGGAAATCCAACCCATGCCAAGAATAACATTAAATTACACTATAGTAAGGATCCCTATATTCTCATGATTTACTTTCCAATATACTTTAATTGGTGAAGAATTGTAAACTATTAATGTGACCGTTTCTCCATTAGGAGTTATCAAGACTATCTCAATGTCTAATTGTTGAGGTAATAAA
The DNA here is from genome assembly GCA_963277665.1 of Viscum album. NCBI lineage: Eukaryota > Viridiplantae > Streptophyta > Magnoliopsida > Santalales > Viscaceae > Viscum > Viscum album. The sequence goes on from OY728157.1 coordinate 2,018,025,335, forward strand.
ACAATACGCTTATAAAATTATTCATAAATAAAAGTCTGGGAAGATCCAGAATCAAATATAACATTAGATACTTTATAGTGGATGTTTAGTGTACCTTTCACCACTTTGTTATCGTATTCCATGTCACCAAAATTAATTACCTTTAAATTCATTTATTTTTGGACATATATGTTTGTTGATGTCAGTAATAATCAATAAACAATTGATTAGGGATTTGATTTGAATAATTATCCATTTTCTAGAACTTGCAACATTGATGTATAGGAGGTTTATTCTGTGTAGTGTTTTCTTGGATCACATCATTAGACATATTTTTCCCATCTCTACTGCATTCAGTATCCCGATAACCTTATTTTACACACCTAAAACATTTACTAGACCCTTTAAGATAATTCCCTCCATGTTTCATTCAACATATTGAGCATAAGGGAAAACACATCTTATTTTCAGGGTGATCATTATATTTTCCTGTGAATTACATTTTCCTCTTCTTATAAAACCCATATGAATGTTGAGTTACTCAAATCTCCATATCTACCATGAGATCACATTTAACCATATCTATGTATCTATTAATGTCCCTTATGGATATTTTTATTTCCGTGACTTGGTTTTAAGTTAATAAACAATCAATAAATCTTACACTTAGGTTGGGTTATAATTCCATAAGTGTACCTTGCAAGTCTTGTATAAAAAATTCATAGGTACTAATGGATTCATAATTCCTTTTTTTAATTTCAAGGAACTCATTATATATTTTTGTTTACTGAATATGATGAATGTACTTATTGAAAAACATGTTCTTGAACTCATCCAATTATGTGTACTCAGTTTCCTCTCTTTGTCGTATATTCTTGACAAGATTCCACCATTTATCAACTCCACCTTAAAACGATATACTATTAAGATGAATTTATAATGTTCATTTCTTTGTTGAATTAAAAATAATTTTTCTTTGGTACTGATCCATTGTCCATCCACTAATGGATCAGAAGACCTGTTGAATGTAGGTGGATGCTATGCCGTGAATTTTTCAACATAATGTTTCCCATTTAATTTCATGTTTGGAAGTCATTCATCATTCACAGAATGGGAATGTTATGTGAGCATGGATGTAAAATTTTTCATTCCAGATAGGATAACATTTGGTTGCTCAGGGGGACAATCATTGCTTTTCCCATCGCAATCATCATTATCACAGTTCTTCTGTGTACCATCCACTAACTAAATACATGAATCGTAGTGTGAGAAACACTAATCATAATAGGAAAAACCCATAATCAATAATAAAATTTCAATTTAAGAAACATTAGGTTATATCATATGTTATTCATGGTCATTTCTAAAACACAAAAAAAAATTTATGCTTAGATATATCCTTATAGTTCTTACTATGGATTTCTCTTCCTAGTTTTCAATGGTTAACTTTACCTTTCCTATGATACCTACTATAATGACCAATACATTACATACAATGATATTATTTTAGAATTGAAGTAATTTGTTTACAACATAAAACAAAACAATAACAAGACTGTATAGGTATAGTGTCTTTAGAAATTTGGAAACAAAAACAATTGGCTGATAAAAAATATACATTTATTCATGTTTATTTCATTATAACTAGACTAATTTTTTTCATATCATACATAATACCCTTATCTTGAAATGGGGAAAATGATCATATGAATGGGTGAGCTCAAATTATTAGTACATTTAATAAAAGGAAATATCAATCATATATATCATTTGATAACATAATCCTGCAAATAAGAGATTATCATACAATGTCATCTGATAAATCATAAAAGTGAAATGTAATCCCAATAATCATAACATAACACATTAAATTTTTTGGCAGGCACACATCATCATATAAGATCATATGTATTAGTCAAGGCTCATTTTAATGACCATCATATAAGACAACGTACACTACTAAACCATGTTCACTCCTCGTTCTAGCCCTGTATTACTAAAACAACATTACTTGACATTCTACCCATGTCAATATCTTGAGATATAAATTATTACCCTATGCATTGGAGAGAGATATAGGTCCCTCCCGCCTCATAATGAAATAATTTTAATGTGTTCTAAAAAAACATAAATTATAAATCAAAACATAACCCATATAATAATATTGGATTCCTAAACATCCTTCAATCATAACATAATCTATATAATATAAATGGAATTCATAAACGTAATTCCATCATATCATAATTTAATTATAGTTATAATAGGGATTGAAACATAACCATATATAATCTTAGTTGGAAAATAATTTTGATTAATCACTTGAACTTAGTTCTTGAGGAAAATATCATTTCTTCTTCAATTTTTTTTTCTAAATATGTTATGAAATTTAAATAAAAAAAGTTAATTTTAATCAATCATTAAAATTGTAAATTAATATTCCATAAAATAATTCATTATGAAAGCATAAAAACCTATTTATTCTATATAAGCTATAAAACATTATCCTCATACTTTTTTCAAGAATGGTAAAAATGTACCTTATTTGGTAAACAAAAGAAAGATCTCATCCAAACCATATAGTAAAAGAAAAAAATATTAAAATGCATTTAAAAAAACATAGAAGAATATTACATATTTTATGAAAAAACATTTCTAAAATAGGTACATGGATGATAAATATAAATATAGTAAATACTTACTTATATGAAATCTTGGATAAAAATGAGAATTCAAAATTATTCCACACTATAGGTCTCATATTCTTTGAATGTATTTGAACCACCATTATATTGATTTAAATAATTTTACTAATTTATTTTCGAATCATAATCATTTTATTATAACTATTATGCTCATATTATCACCCCTTTGTAAGTAACATTTAATTGATACATGTTATTAAATAATTAACTACTTTCCATTATTATGTATGTTTTGTCGGATATGTCAATATTCCTATTTATTTGTAATAGTTATATCATTTATAATATTGTTTTACTATAATATATATCATATTTATTCCTTCAATTCTTTTATATAATCATTATTTAATGAAGATTGTGTAGAATTAATCACATCTCAAAATGTAGAGGGTAAGTCATACGTACACACGAGCGACGATATTGTTTCCATAATTGCTTAGAGGTAGTGAATTAGATTGTTTATAGTATCTATGAATTAGTATAATGTTATATTAATCATATATAGTTTTTTTAAAAATGATCACACCCATCCATGTAAGGTGATGTTAGAAAATATATTACATCACGATGTAGAGACTGTAAGTTTGTCATATGCACACACGGTGATTTCGTTTTTCAGAGGATTGATTGAAGGTTAAATTGGGTTGATTCATATGTATAAGAACATATCAGTATATGAGTGGTACTGATTTAATTACTTTATATTGAAACAAATAATTTATAGGAATTATAAGAAATAATGAAATTTGAATGAATTGGTAGAAGATATTACCACTTCCTCGGCGAGCCCCCTTTAAATGTCATCTTAAGGCACTATATTTGACCTTTTTAGAAAACCAGAACCTCTATAATGTAACTAAGGAAGTTTATAAAAGAAATGGGTATTTTTTTGTCAAGATTGGATTCTCAAAATGGAGTGAGGAGGAGAGGGATGAGGTGCCCATTTATAAGAGAGGACATGGGCACTTTAAGAAACATTCAGAAATATTAATTTATAATAAATTCAATTTTGACTAAAAATATTCCATAACTTATTTAATTCCATAATAAGATGTTATTAGTTACAATAAAAATTATAAAATAATATGTATACAGGTTCATAATATTTTTTTATCCTTATATTTTTTATTTAACCCTTATTTTACCGTTTTTAATCTTATCGTGATATCATGTTATTTACACATTGGGGGTTAATGTAATTACCGTATCATGTCAAACGACCAAAAAAAGTTATGTATCATATATTTGAACTTATATTAACAATTTTGACAAACAATTATATTTTAATAATATAATTTAATTTAATTAAATTTATTATGTTTTATTTGATGAATTTTTTCAATTTTGGACAATATTCATACATGACATTTAAAAATTCATAAAAACATTTTTTGTCGGAAAATAAGTTGTTAAATCATATAAAATATGTATATTTCATCTGTAAAATTGGTTTAAGACTTCATAATAACCAAATTACATTTGTTTAAATATTTATATATCCACATATATGAAGATTTCATTAATGAGGTAAACACTACATCATATTTATTTCATAAATATATCAATTTATATTATCTCTACAAATTATGAATAATTTACCATGATGTAGGAAATATTCTTATAGTTTAAATGACTATTTATAATAATAGATATCAGTTATATAGCCTTATATTAAAATAAATTTAATAAAATATATATGTTTAAGTTATAATTATCTTAACATTAATTGAATTCTTACAAATGTCATTTTTACATACATATGAATCAACAGGGTCCCAAAATCAACCCAATGACGGCCATGGTTAGAAATATTTCATCCAATTGGATTAGTACAGATTTTATGGTAGTAATAAATTATTAAATTTGTTTTTTGCTCTTATTTATCGGAATTACACTTTAACAATGGTAAATAAAATAATTACTGATGTTACTATTCAAAATTTCCAAAAAAATTACATATTCACAAAATATGGACCATATAATTCCAAATATGGAATTTATTTTTCAAAATTCAAAACATATAATTTTTAGAAATTGATTTAAAATTAATCCCGTCATTGAAATGAGAATACAGGTTTTAAAATTTAAAAAATTGCAAAAGATAAAAATGTATTGACTATGAATTCAATGTTAAATTAATGAAAAGGACATAATTTATTTTAAATGGTAAAAAATATTATACTTATACCTTAATACCATTAATTATTAAAATTTTATCTTAAAATGTTACTCGATGAAAAATGTTGTTTTTGATTGAAATTTATCGTATTTATAATATTCATCAAAATATGAAAGTTGATTGAAATAAATTATAAATTTACCATAATTAAATTTTTATATCTAGAATAAAAATAAAATCTTTATGTTGTCATATAGAAAAAATTATAGTGTTAACATCTTAATTTAAAATTGGTTCACCATTCCATGGTATAAAATTAACCTTTTAAAAAATGGGTTCTTATACATAAAATAGAGTTTTAATCATACTCTATGACTAAAATATCGATTGTATGAATATATAAAAAATATTTTATTAAGTATATAACACATATATCTCATTAATATTATTACCAACTGTAATTTAATTAAAAAATAAAAATATACAATTGATTTATATTTTTCATAACTAATTAAGAACTAATTTTTTCTTAATGTGTTTTCATAAGTTAGTTATGATTATTTACAAAACCATAACGACTAGGATATAATTTTTATTTTATGTTAAGGGAATATCATGGTTTGTTGGAAGTCCTGATTTCTTGCAAATCTCACTACTGAAGAATAAAAAATATTTAAATACAAAATTTCATAGAAACATCCAGGTGATACAGAATCTCTAGGATAATATAGTGCATGTAACATATATGGAAAATTTTATTGGGGATATCAGCCTTTAGTAATGTCACTAGATAATACACTGACTAAAGGTCAACCATAAATAAATACTAGGCTTTGAATAGCTAATCAAATAAGTAATAAACCAATAGAAGAGGATACTTTTTCATTATCATGATATTTTTTAGAGCATTATTTTGAATTATGAGGCTCATTAACCTTTACTCATTCTTTTTATATAAAACGGGTGCACCAAATTGAGGAAAAAATAGGCGTATAAAACATTTATTTATATTTCCCTAAAATTGTATTATAGGATTATCAAGTTAAATATCAATAAATATATATAGGTATTTTGATATTAGTAATGTTTTGGGTATGAAATCAATTTAGAACTGAACGTCTCAGATTTGAATTGTACGGTGAATTTACTTGGGGAAAAAAAATCAGAAAATTACAAAATTATAGGTATGTAATCAAGATAGATCTATTATTCAGAATCAATAATTTTAACTAAATAAAAATTCTACCATGGAAATAATATCCATGATTTAGATATTGGTAATGAATAAGAATAACTATCCTCTATAAATTCCATGTGTACTATTGCATTCTAGATTCTCACATGATTCTGACACTATGCATATTATGAAATGGTAGATTCAATCAGATTCCCTAGCTGAGGAACATGCAGCATGATTTGGGATTGGTCGGTGCCACCCCATTAGGAATCAAGGGTAACTCATGCAAAAATGTTAGTATTTTAGAAATTTCCCCACTCATCTCTCATGAAAGAATAATACAAGGTGATGAAATTTTATTGACCTCATTTCATCCTTGATTTGCATCATCACACATACATACCACAATGAAAACTTCTTGGTATATGTGATTTCAAATAAAGGGTTAACAACTACTCAGCTGACCACATTCAATGACTTACCAGATGAGATTGATTTATTTTTCAATTGAATTGTTTTAAAAACATCACATTAGACTTGTGAAATATGAATTTTTCAATTAAGTAGGGTTTTAAATTTGGGAATGATATCATTCTATAATAAACATATCCATAACCATAATAGAATTTATTTCTAATAAGAAGAGTTTTAAAATTATCCATGTTAATTAACCCAAATAATTATAATACAGAATGAGTTATATTCATAGGATTAAAAAATTAATTAATATTTTATCATCACTAGTAACTCAAATTCCATGTTTTCAAGGTTTTAATTGAATAATTTTTCTAAATTTGAGTGATATGAACAAATGTATAGAACCAGATTAAAATAGTACATTCACTATCCTTAAATGAATAACTAGAATACCCATCCCCACTTTATTTTCATGATCCACATTGGTAGTTGTTTTTTCATATTCTCTCTCATCTAATCAATGCCTCAATGGTTGTTGTCATCATTTAACTTCATCAACCCGTAACATAGAAAATTGATTCACATAGTTTTCATATACCTTTTAGTTGAAAAATTGTTTGACATGAAGAGAGTTGAATGAACCATTACTTTTTTATAACTCATTGGTTTTGTTCTCCATTTTTTAATTTAAATCTAGGTTCCCTTATTTTCCACACCTAAACAAATTATTTATCACATTCATAGAATTTTTATAATCCTTTATCCTATACAGTTATGAATTGGGAAGATGTAAATTCTTACTATGATGAGATATTTCCTTAACACATCCAAAATTAAAATCCATGACCCACTTATTGTATCCTTTCCCAATAGATTATTAACTTACACGAACCACTACTTTTTCATTGGGGGAATAATTTAAAATTTCATCACAACTCTCTAAATCATGAATAAACAAAAATTTTAATAAATTATTATATAGAATACAGAATAATTGGTAAAATTTACATTTTTGGGTAAGGAAATAGTTTTTGACGTATCATTTTTGTATTGTGATGTATCCTCATATGCCCTATTGGAATTATAATCTTTTTTCTTGAGGATAAGATAATACTTCAACATTTTATGTCAGAGAGTGTGAGGAAAATATTTTTCAATATTTTCAAACAAATTATTTCCAATTCATCTCATTGACCTTATCCTATATATTATTATTTTTGAAAATATCCACATTTGATTATGATTTCCCTCATTAATGTAAATAAACACACATAGTTCTTATGTTCAGAGTACTGGATAATAGAGGATATATTTTTAGTGGAGTTAATCCATTTTTATATGATTAAGGGACCAAAAGATCCCCTAAATTCTAGAGATATTTTTCATATAATTTTCTCAATTGAATCATTTACATTCATTTGGGTAATTTTATCATTACTTTAGATTTAGGGTTCCGTTCATAACATTTCTCAATAGATAAATTTTTTTCATGATGTTCAAGATTATTTCTCCCATTGTGTTAGGAATCTATATTGGGTTCTTATCACATCGACCCAAACATTGGTCATTAACCTAGTTTCAATTATTTATATCCATTGACAGAAAAATTTGAAAAATACGGATAATTATTTTTATTCTGCATAACTGAAAATGAAGAAAACAAGAACATTAGAGGAAAAACTCATAAATTACATATATTCCAAAAAAATGGGTTCAAGGTATAAATATAATTTATAAATGATCTATTTCATAATATAAATTAAATCAAAATATGTTATTCTAAAAAAAATGGTTCATAAGTATATTTTAAAATTACAAATGAATATTTACTATGGATGTTGAACTACGTGTGCTTCATAGATCGTTATAATGGGATATGTGGAGATTTTGTCAAGATAAATGTGCAATTTTCAGGTGTTAGTACACTTACATAAAACTTTACTATAGACACATCCACTTTTAGTTTATAGGGAGTGATATATTTTCTTATAATCCAATTACTATATAATTTTCTATGATATAGGGATGTTTTTATGTCCAATATTATCAATATGTCTTTCAGTATATTTTTCTAATCACAATTCCTAAAAAACTATAATTTTATCACAGACCACTTATGGAAACCGATATTATAATAAACATTAATTTTGTGATTGATGTTGTAATAATTCCCTAAATAGTACCCCAAAATTTCATGAGGTGTGGTGTATTAGGGAAAATATGTACACAGAATATTTAATGGAAACATTTTTTAAAAAACCTTATTTAAAAACACTGAAGCATTTATTTTATTTTCCTTGATTATTTTATAACCAATATGGTATACATTGGTACTTCAAAATGATATTAGTGGTCTATAAAGTCCAATAATGGAATAAAAAAATAATAATATTTGTAAAATCGTACAAGTGATCCATGAAGCATGTTTCGGTAACATAAGAGGGTTGAGAATCATAATCTTTAAAAAAGGTTCTTTATATTATTAAGATTGTATGTGAGTATGATATACTCTATAATACCAAATGTATGATCAAAATAATATAGATAATGTATGGAGTATCTAATGATGCTCAAAATACAATAGGTGGGGGGTGAATTGTATACTTTTAAAAATTCCTTTTCAACATTTTGTGATGGTTATGTTTAACAAGGTTTAACATAGTAATTCACAAAACCTCAAGTTCTTTACAGTTACTTGATTCCATAAATACGAATCTAAGAATTTCAATCTGGAATGATGGTTATAGAAAATGAAACTTAATGAATGTTTTAAAAGATGAAGATTCTAACATAAAGAGTATAGAATCTAATTAAATCAGAGTACAAGTATAAGAAAGTATAAGATAGTGATACTTTCCACAAACATAAAAAATGCAACAGAAAAACATGTTACAAAGCAAGTAATAATAGTATGTATTTTAACCTTAAGATAAGGATATCCAACAACCATGGATAAAGGTCCCTTGATTTATACTTTCATGAATGTCTGTCTTACCCACATCACGGTAAGCCCTCAATAAAAATATCAGAGACTATCCTGCTATCCCCGCAAGCCCTCAACTGTATGGTAGTCAGAACCTCTTTCTTCCATAGCAAGGAAGCCCTCAACTTCTAGGTAGATGGAATGTCTGTCTTCCTATCCCCAGAAGTCATCGATTGTACATAGCAACAATCGGAGTCGCATAAAGAAAAAATGATCAAGAAGTTTAGTATGCACTAATCAATGAGATTCTCTCTCTAGAAATCAATTCATCATCATGTAATCTCTAGATTCATAGACTAGTATTGAGCTCTTTCGAATGAGCTCCTATTTAAAGGAATAGATAAAACAGTTGGATCCCTCCTCCAACGGTGATATTTTTCCATGAATTTCATAGGGACCTGTACACGTGTCACTCAAACAACGGTTAGTGGGTAACTAAAATTAAAACATCATTTTATAACAAAAAAATTGTAAGCATAACTAAAATATGATATTTGTAATGTAAGGAAATATGAATGTTTGGAGTATATCCAAAATTGTATTCGGAGTCTATAATACAAGGATATTCATATCCTATTCTCTAGATATTCAGAACCTAAATTCTATAGAATTCTAGAGTTTAGTTTCAAGGAAATTCAGTTTGTGGATTCCTAAGAATTCAGAACCTAAACTCACAAGGTTTGGAGTCAGTGTTCATGAGAATTCGGAGTCAGAACTCATAAGAGATCATAGTCTTAATTCAGAAAACTCAATTTCAAAATATAAAAGTGTTCGTATCTATAATTCATAATCAGAATTCAGATTCAGAACTCAAAAGATTTCATATCCAGAATTCGTAATCATAATTCCAAGTTAGAACTCAGATGAGTTCATATCCAGAATTTGTAATAATAATTCAGAGTCAGAACTCAGAAACGTTTGTATCCAGAATTCATAATTAGAATTATGAGTAAGAACTCAGAAGAGTTCATCTCCATAATTCTTATTTAGTATTCGGATCCTAAAACAAAATGATTCATATCTAGGTATTTATATTATTCAGAGGTTTTGGTTTCAAACTGAATATTATACTTAGAAAAATTATGATATGAGTAAAGAAATTTAGGAAAGGATAAATTTCCCCAGGGAAGAAAATTTTTCCGTATAGAATTGAAAACAAAGGGTAAAATTAGATCCTCCATGAGATAAGGAGTTTGTGATTTTCAAAACAAGAGGAATGGTAAATTTATAAGTAAACCTTAATAACTCAACAATGTCCCCATGTATGAAGGAATGGAAAATTCATAAGGAAAAACTTATTTACTCAATAATATCCCCCTTTTAGGAAAGCAAAATCATCCTTACGAAAAAGAATAAAAGGACTTAGAAAATATTTTTCTAGACTTTGAAAATAAAACTTATCTCTATTTTTACATTGGAAAAGATGAATATGACTAACTCACCCTTAGGATTTGGAACACTAATGATCGTATTATAGATATCCGGGATAATAATTTTCATTATCTTGAGTATAGAAATATTCATAATAGAAAACACCCCCTTAGATAAACTCCCCCTTACGTAGCGATATTTCTTCTTTACTTAGAGTTATTTTTTCTTCTCCCCCGTTTTGATTTTCAAAAAGAGTTTGATGGAAGGGAAAAAAATATAGTACCTGAAATATTAGTACAAGAATCCAAAAAAAAACAGGAAACTAAAATTTCATTGAGATACGAAGAATTTTTTCATGGGAAAAACAACAAAAGTTCAGATTTGGATCCATTTTCTTCTTTTTCTTTGGGTATCATCCTGTTCATGGTGGTTTTAAACTTCTTCAGCTACTTGTGATCTTCCCCAACTTGTTTTTCTAAGGATTTGATCCTATTATCCTGAGCCTTCGAAGTCTCCGCTTGAACATTCAACATGTCATCTTGCTTCACTAGCTTTTCTTCAATATCGATCTAGAGATCCATTTCACTTTTCCATCTTTGGGAAATAGAGTTCAACTTCCAATTCAGATCCCTAGACACTTGAATCCAAGTATTCTGCTCAAGATTTAGCTTTTCCACAAATCTAGTTGTGAGATCCTTTATTTTGATGTCTTGAATATCAGAAGTTTCCTTAACATCATTTTGAATGTCATCAAGATCTTACAAATATTCCACGATATTCTTCGACCAGCTGACCATTCTCCTACAATATTTTATGTGGGATTCATTATTGATAAGGAAATTATTGTAATCAACCTCAATATTTTAGTACATCTCCATCACTATGGATACAGAATCGAATTTCTAATACATACTATGTTGGTGTATCTGGTATCTGGAGTCAATTGTTAGAAAAATCAGAATGGTGTCCACTAGCTTCTTCAGGGACTGAATGACAAAATCATGTCCTAGTGATGATGACTCTTAGTTTGACACTCTTCTCAGTTGTGGTTCTTCATCTAGCTCAACATGATTCCTCGTAGAGGATCCATCATCTTGTTTCTTTCTTAAAGAAATTTTGGTTGGCGTGTCAACAACCACTTATGTTCCTTTGTCTGTTTTTGGAATATCTTCTTTATCTGGAGACTCATGCTCACTTTCAGACAACTAAAAAATCCAATCATAAACAATTTTTTTCTCAGATCCTACATAAATATCCTCAGGGTGAATAAAGTTATTATTATAACACTTTTACACTGATAATTTGTTCGTTACATATTCAGCCTTCTCATTAACTCTAGGAGTAGCAAGTTTTGATGATCTGGCTTGAGAAGTCTGGATTAACAATTTTTCTGAAGCCCTTTCCTTCTCATGATAATATTCAACTTTCTTAATCAGATCATTAGTGCAACTAATACTTTTTCCATTTTCATGAACTTCTTCCAAAACTTCTATCTATTCACCAACTTTCTCTTGATCTTTTTCCGAAGTCGTAAACTTTTTCCCCGGTGTCTCAAGTAATGGTTCAACAAAGAAGTTTTTTAGTATCAGAATGTTCTCGGATGAAACATCAATAGCCTTCAAATGATATTGCACAATCTCTACCTACTTCATCTTTTTATTAAAATTATTCTATTTGGCCTACTTATCAAGATCTTAAGCATCATTCTCTTTCAATTAGATGGCCTCTGCAAGGTCTAGAATAAACTGTGGCTCCCCTTCATTCGGGTTCTTCTTATCCTCCCTCCATTTGTTAAAAACTTCTTCTAGATAAGCTTTCTACTTCTTTGGCTTTAGAGGTGTGGTTTGAGCTTACAAAGCTTTAGGGGTTTCACCTTCACCTTATACTTCCTTCAATTTTCTTTTCTTTCCAACATTATTAGATGGCTCAGCCTCTTCAGCATTTTTTAGAACAACATCTGCCTCTTCCACTGGAATATGATTAAATTCTCTTGAATCTTTAAAAAAGCCAACATTCATTCTTTTCAATGTTTCATCGTATAATAACTTAACTTAGCAATTTTGTGGCTTGGAACCGCAAGGAATCATGAATGATTCAAGACACCAAACAATCTACTTGGAGAGTAGGTCACGATACATGATTATATGTGCTCTCAAATTCCCATTCTTGATATTTTCTATTATATTGAGAATATGCCTCATCAAATTGATCTTCCTTATATTTACCAAAAAATAAAATATATACCTATCAATTTTCTTAAGGGTGTCCTTGTCACCCTTCCTCGGTACGATAAAACCCAAAACCCATAACTCTAGGATCCGATTGTTTGGAAGACCAGTGAAAATTTTTTGCGGTCTTGAAATTTTTAATTCCAATACATTGCCTAGCCCTAACTTTTAAAAATCTCCCTTCATCATCCGGTAACTTGTGGGAACAAAATTCTTCCTCTCCTTCATAAGATAACTCTACCAAGCTACTAGCCTTGGTGTATGATAGTGCATATGTTTTTCCATAACTGTTGAAGGAAAATCTGTTTATGCCATATTCCTTGAAAAAATAGGTGGATTCATAAAACTCAATGAGGAGATCCGGATTCTGAAGAACTTGATATCGTGGCTTATAAATGGATACACTCTCCCATTTATTGATCTTGATATTCTTATAGATAATATAGTCATATTTGTTGAAGAATTTTGGATGTACCAACCTTTCCATGTATATCTGCCACTCCACAATCGGATTGACAGTAGACATCTATTGAGAAGTAACTTCACCAAACATTCAAAATTGAGCACTCATGAATAGTTCGGAATTGGATTTTGTAGAGGGATAGAGCTTCAACACACAAAGGCTTGAGAACCTATGTGGTACAACCATCGAAAGACCCCTTTTACAGGTTTCTAAGCGATGGTTCATCTTCCCTATTAAATCCAATGGCTTAGAATTATTCTGATCTGATCTGACTATTGAAATGATATCTGCAAGAAATTTTTTGTAGGATCAGATATTTTTAGGTTTTTAATGGAAAATATTCAGATTTAAGGAAACTAGAATCTGAGAAATATTAAAAACAAATGAAACTTCCAGCATATAAAAGGTGATTACAAAAACTCAAGAATGAAATCATACCTTTGTACTGCCAGGAACATTATTTGTAATAGGTAATATTCGACGTGAATAAATATTAAGAAAAAAATTGAAAACCTCTATTAGGAAAATTTCAATTACAAAAATTTCCATTACAAAAATTTCAATTACAAAAATTCCATGTATATGAATTTTCATTATGAAATACATGAAAAACGTCATTATGAAAAACATTAATATCTTTATTACAAAAAATATGAAAAACATCATTACAAAAATATGAAAAACCTTATAATGAAAAATATGGAAAAACATTATTATGAAAAATATAAAAAACTTCATTACGAAAAAAATGAAAAATATGATAACTTATGATCACATGTACTCCCCCTATGAAAAGGAGTTTATTACTATAAGGAGATTTGTTCAATAGAAATTTAATAATGAGGATTACCTTATAGTTATCATTCCTAACTTCTGTTTAATGTATTCAAATCTATTAGAGGGTAATGATTTTGTGAAACTATCGGCACGTTGATCTTACCTTCCGATAAATTAAAGAATGATATCTTTTTTTGTGTGATCTCTATGAATATAATGTCTAATATCTATGTGTTTTGCGTGAGAGTAATTTGCATGGTTTTTACTAAGGGAAATGGAACTTGTATTATCACACGAAATTTGTGTTTTGGTAAAATTTATACCATAGTCTGTGATTGTGTGTTACATCCACAACACTTGAGCATAACTACTTCCAACTACTATATACTCATCTTCAGAAGTGGAAATTGCAATTGAGTGTTGCTTTTTTCATGACCAAGAAACAAATAAATCTTAGAAGAAATGACAAGTTTCAGATGTAATATTTCTATACATTCTACATTCACCAAATTCAGCATCTGAAAAAAAATTTAAAATAAAATCATTTCCAGATGTGTAAAAGTGTCTTAAATCCATGGTTCCCTTTAGGTAGCGAAATTTATTTTCACTACCTTTAAATGAGAGTCCTTTTAATTGTATTGATAGCTTGCACATAAGCATAATGAAAACATTTTGTCTGGATGACTAGAAGTCATGTAAAGTAAACATCCTATCATACCTCTAAATGATATCTGATCAACTAGTTTCCCTACTTCATCAAGGTCAAGAGTGTTTGAGGTACCAATAGGAGTACTTATACACTTAGTGTTGTCATATCCATACCTTTTAAGAAGATATACATTATAATTATGTTTGGATATATATATTCCATATGGTTTTTGAGAAATTTGAAAACCAAGGAAAAATGTTAACTCACCCATCATACTAATTTCAAACTAATATTTCATTAGATCCATAAAGGAATCGATTAAATATTGCCGAGTTGAACCAAATATAATGTCATCAACATTAATTTGAATAATAAAAACATTTTTCTTATCTTTATTTATAAAAATGGATGGATATTCATTTCCCTTAACAAGGTTATTTTGGAGCAGAAATCGTGTCAGACTTTTATACCAAGGTCAAGGGGATTTTTTAAGGCCATACAATGCTATGGTAAGAATAAAAACTTGATCAGGATGTTTTTTGTCTTCAAAACTAGTATCTTGTTCAACAAATACTTCCTCTTGAACATAACCATTAAGGAAAGTACATTACACATCCATTTGAAAATGTTTGAAAATTATGGATGCTGTAAAGGAAAGTAAAATAATAATTGATTCAAGTATAACTACTGGAGCAATGTTTTCTTCATAGTCTATTTCCCCTTGTTGATTATAAACTTTAGCAACAAATCTAGCTTTATTTCATACAATTATTCCATTTTCATCACACTTATTTTATAAGTCCCATTTTACTCCAATAATAGATGTTTCCTTAGGTCTTTCAACCAAGGTCCATAATTTTTCCCTTTTGAATTAATTTAGCTCATCTTGCATAGCATTAATCCAATCATTATCACCTAAAGCTTCATCAGTGCTTTTTGGTTCTAATTGGGAAATGAATGAACGATGTTATAATTCATTTATTAAGCAACCCCTAGTCATTACAGGTTGAGTTACATCACCAATTATACTATCACTGGGATGATTCTTTAGAAATAAACTGATTTTGTTTTGTAAAACCTGTTCATCAACATAGGGTAGAAAATATTCTTGGTTAAATGTTTTAGAAGTATCTTATTGAAGATTTTCCTTTTTAGAAGGATCTTCTGTCAAAAGATGATAATCATTTTTTGAAAACACATCCTATGTTGTGGGTTGGGGTTGCTTAAAAACAAAGTGATTAGTTTCATCAAATTTCACATTCACTATCTCTTCAACAGTACAAGAGCTTTTATTGAAAACATTATAATCCTTAGATGTTGTGGAGTAACCTATGAATATTCCTTCATCAGATTGTGGTGAGAATTTATCTAGATTATCTTTAGTATTCATAATTAATACTTTTCATCCAAAAACCATGATGTAAGAACAACTAGGGTTTCTACCATTCCATAACTCATGAAGAGTTTTATTAAGAAAAGTTCTAATCAAAAATCAATTTATAGTATAACAAGAAGTACTTACAGCCTCAGCACAAAAATTTTTGGCTATATAATATTCAATAAACATGTTTCTTGTTATCCATTTAATAATTCTATTTATTCTTTCAACAAAACCATTCTGTTGAAGAGTTCTTGGTGTTGAGAAATTTTGAGTAGTGCCTTTTCTACTACAAAAAGTTTCAAAATCAAAATTTTGAAATTCTTCTCCATGATCACTATGAATAGTTCTCAATGAAAGGTTTTCCTCATTTTTTACATGGGATCTAAAACTTTTAAAATATGAAAAAGAATCAGATTTATTTGCTAGAAAATAGACCCACATAAATCTAGTGTAATCATCAACCATGAAAAATACATAATACTATCCCCAAATAATTCCAGTTTGTCTAGGAACATAAATATCCATATGCACTAACTATAATGCATTAGCAGTTGTGACTTCACTGAATGATTTAATAGTTGATTTATGTTTCTTTCCATATTGAAAAGGGTTACAAACTTTTTAAAAATCAAATATATGCTCTGGTAGATCCTAAACTAATATTTTCTTAGAATGTTTGCGTATGTTTCTAAGATTACAGTGACCAAACCTTCTATTCCACAACCAAAATGATCTTCCATTTCACTAAGGCAACGTATGTCTTGGCTATTAAGGTTTCATATGTTTAGTGTGTAAACATTCTTTTGCATATGGGTAGAAAGAATGAACTCTTCCTTGGAATTGTGTACTAATCACCTTTCATTCCTAAAATTCACAAGGTAAACTTCACCACATAATTGGATAATGCTAATGAGGAAGTTCTTAAGACCCATAACATATAAACCATTTGAAATCAAAGTTTTTCCAAGAAGAACGATTTTACCTATACCAATAATTTTTCCCTGAGAATTATCTCTGAAAGATACTTTTCCTCCTTTCGTCTTGAAAATATATTCAAAATAGTTTTTGTTACCAGTCATATGCTGGGAACATACCCTATCCATGTACAATGTATTACTGTTGAAACCCTTTTTATTTTCCTAAAAATAATAAAAATTTAGGTTTTTAGAATCCAAACATTATTGGATCAGGAATTCATAGAAAATGTTTTTTAGCACCCACATCATTTTAGAAAAATAGGGCTTATGAAATCCTAAAGATTGGGTTAAGTTTAAGGAAATGTTTTTGCCCAGTGTCTACTACACTGACACATTAAACATAATAGAGCACCTTGAGGAACAATGTAATTGTTACTAAAAACATGTTTAGAACCGTTATAACCAAAACCAGTACTATTCATTAGTTTTCCGATTTGGGAATACATTTTATCAAAATTTTCCTTACCTATGATAATGTTTAACAAACACTTCCTCAAGGAAATCATTTCTGATTTCAGTCTGATAATTATGTTATTGTCTTCCAAAACATTTGATTTTTTACTAGAGTTAGGCTCGAAAAAGATTTTCTTAGAAATTACATTTTATATATCATGAAAAAGCTTATTTTTTTCATAATTTACTTCCTCGTGATTTTTTTAAATACATTAAAAATTTGAATTTTTCTTATCATGATCTTTAGAAAGATTTGATATTTCCTTAGTAAGAATAGAATTCCTAGAATTTTCCTTATCAAGAATTTTATTGAGTTTTGAATTTTTAATCTCAAGGATTTTGGAAAACCTAGAGACTCTTTTATAAGAAGGTAAATTATTATCATTGTTAAAAGAAAATTCTTAATCATGAGATTTATAATATTTACTATCATTAGCATTCAAAGATATATTGGTCAAAGATTTATCAGGTTTTACCTTATCTATTAAACAATGATTATCAATAGGTAGTCTGGCTGTTAGACCAAGATTCTTCTATCCAGACGATTTCTAATATGAAGATTCATCTAAAGAGTATCCACCACTGGCACTCCCGGTGTTGTTAGCTTTCCAGACTTTCTTAGCTTTAGCCTTATAATACATCATTATGTTTCTCTCAGAATTCATTTTCCTTTCTTTATTTTATCTTGAGCATGGGAAAATCAGGTCATATATGTCCATATCTCTGTCATTCATAACATGTTACTTATGAATCATTCTTATCATTCATTTATTTCTTCTTATATTTAGATTGAAAGTTACTTTTTCCAGTTATCTTGTTCATCCTTCAAGAATGACTGGAAAATTAATTCTCTAAAGATTCACTCCCACTAGACTCAGATTGTATAACAGCTTTCTTAGATTTGGATCTAGTAACTCTCTCATTAGTCTTGGCTTTCGTATGATTTGAAGTAGTAGTTAAAGCAACACTACCATTTCCTTTCTTCTTATTTATGTTGTCAACATCTCTATTCATTCAATTTTTATGCTTAAGTAGAGTTCTAAAAAAACATCTACGAAAATCTGAGTATCCTTTTTATTCTCATATATAGTTGTCCACTTGGATTCCCACTCATTCGACATGATTTCTTTGATCTTATCAATAAGAGATTCATCTTCTAATCCTTTTTCACGCATGGATTGTATCTATTCACAATAGTCATGAATCTTTGTTTCACCTTACATATGGGTTCTTCATATGGAAGGAAAAAACCATGATATTCATCTATAAGCATGGGTCTTCTAGTTTCAATAACTTTGGATGTTCTAAAGTGAGAAACTTCATGTTTCATACATATATAATTTTCTTCTTCACAAGAAGATATCTAGTTGTATATCTTTCTAGTCATATAACAATATAATGTATTCTGTACCTTATAATTTGGTTGATATTCATGCTTTTCGTTGTTGGTGAAGGTACTAACTTCTTTTTTAGGGATTTTATATCCTCCAGTAAGCATAACAAAAGTATCTTCACAAGTATTGATAATGAAATCCTTCATGAGATCTCTCCAATATTCATAGTCATTTCCATAAAATATAGGTTGTCTTGTTGGATTGATGTTGTCTATAAAACCAACCTTGATTCCTGCCATCTTTAAGAAAAATTTCATTCCACAAAAAACTAGTTAATATAAAATTTTCGTAAACAAGGATAATATTCATAAGCATGTAATATATAGAACAAGAGTTATCTCTAAGAAAAAATGAATCCGAACTTTATGAATATGAAAAACTGATTCCGGAAAACAAATTCTCTTCTGAATCTAATCATGAGATTAATTCAGATTGAACCAATCCTCTCATAGCAATTTTTGATATGGTATGTGAGTTTGATATAATCTATAATACCAAATGTAGGATAGAAATAATAGAGATACTGTATTGATTATCCAATTATTCTTAAAATACAAGAGGTGGGATAATTGTATACTTGTAAAAATTCATTGATAACTTTGAAGGATGATTATGTTTAATAAGGTTAAATAAGGCAATTCACAAAACCTCTTGTTCTACACACTTTCTTGATTTGGGAAAAATGATTCCAAGAATGCGAATCCAGAAAGATGGTTCCAGAAAACGAAACTTAATGAAATTTTACAAAGATGAAGATTCTACCTTAATGCGTATAGAATATAAATAAATGAAAGTACAAATATAAGAAAGTATAAGATAATTATACATTCCTCAACCTAAAAAAATGCAACATAGAAACTTGTAACAAAACAAGTAACATTATTATGTATTTTAACCCAAAGAGAAGGGTATCCAACAACCATTGATAAAGGTCCCTTAATTTATATTTTAATGAAATTTTGTCTCACCCACATCTAGGTAAGCCCTCGATACGAAGACCAGAGTCTGTCTTGCTATCCCCGCAAGACCTCAACTTTAAGGTAGTCGAAACCTCTGTCTTCATATCCCCATATTCCATCGATTGTATACTACAACAATCGGAGTCACAAAAAGAAAAACTGAACCAGATGTTCAGTACACACTTAGCAATGGGAGTCACTCTATAGAAATAAATTTATCAACATGTGATCTCTAGAGTCATAGAACAATATTGAGCTCTTTCAAATGAGCTCCTATTTATAGGCATGACATCAAGGGTCGGCTCCCTCCTCTAACGATCATAATTTTCCTTGAATTTTTGAGGGACCAATACACATGTCACTCAAACAAAGGTTAGTGATTAATTGAAAGCATGACATCATTTTATAACAAAAAAAGTGTAAGCGTAACTAAAATTTGATAATCGTAATGTGAGGAAATGTGAAGGTTCGAAGTCTCACCGAAATTGAATTTGGATTCTATAATACAAGAATATTTAGATTCTGTTTTCTTGGAATTTGGAACCTGAATTCTATAGAATTACAAAGTCTGAATTTCAAGGAAATTTTGAATCTGGACTCGCAAGAATTTGTAAAATGAACTAACAAGGTTTGGAGTCAGAGTTCATGAGAATTTGGAGTTTTAACTCATAAGAGTTCAGAGTTTGAATTAAAAAAACTCGAAGTCAGAACTTAGAAGTGTTCGTATCCAGAATTCCTAATCAGATTTCAAAGTCATAACTTAGAAGAGTTCGTATCTAGAATTCGTATCCAGAATTCAGATTTAGAACATAGAATTGTTCATATCCAGAATTCGTATTCAGAAATCAGAGTCAGAACTCAGAAGAGTTTTTATCTATAATTTGTAATTAGATTTTGGAGTCAGAACATAGAAGAGTTCGTATCTAAAATTCGTATTTAGAATTCGGATCCTAAAACAGAATGTTTCATATCTAGGTATTTATATGATTTTGAGGTTCTATTTTCAAACTTAATTTTATTATTAGAAAAATTATGATATTAGTAATGAAAATGAGGTAAGGATAAATTTCCATGGGGAAGGAAAGTTTTCCTTAATGATGTGAAAACATTGGGTAAAGATATATTTTCATTGAGATATTGTGTTTTTGATTTTCAAAACAAGTGGAATGGTAATGTCATAAGGAAACCTTAATGACTCAACAATATCCCCAAGTATTATAGAATGAAAAATTCATAAGGAAACCCTTATTGACTCAATATATATATCATGACAACATAAATACAACATTGGAATGGGGAAATAACATAACAAAATGTGATTATGATAAATACTCAATAACTATACATGGAATCTAATGGGATAAAACCACTACCAAATGCCCTATAGTGCCATAAAATTTTAGGACCACCCATCATTTTCATATCATTTATATGCATATATGTTTAAAATATGTCACAAAACATAGGAACTCATTTCATTAATGTTAATCCAATTAATTAGAAGTTAAGGTTACATAATTGTAAATCCCAAATCAATTATTTTTAGGTAAAACTTGGTAAATACCCTTTAGTAGAAATAGATATGGGTATTCAATACACAAATTTTTTCCCTATTAAAAACCACGAATGTTTGGATGTATAATCAGCATAAAAATAGTTTATATAAGTGGTTAATGAGTGTGAGAGGTGTCTTCCATTACATATGAATTATAATAAATATAATAATAATATTTTAATGACACAACCACAAACATTACATAATACTTTGGTTTATGTCAAGAATTCATACTTTTATAATTTTGGCCTTTTTTAGGTTTTGAGTTATATATAATTAGATCTTAACTCATTGATAAAAATAGTATATATTTCAATGTTCACACCTCTCATTAGTATCAATATTTTTGATGAATATAAAACATTTAATATAGAACATGTTTTCATTTCATTGATAAAATGGCATCACCTTAAACTTGAAATTTTCTTATCTAACATTAATCATTAAAAACATTTATAATTTAAAATAATGTGGGATGAGAAAAAAATCATTGTTGATGAAACAAATTCAAGAAAACTATTTTCATGGTAGGTAAATTTTAAAAAATAAATTTCCTTTTCATTAAAATTTACATCTATAGTAAAAAATGAATCATATTCCCTTTTAAATTATCATTATATTGCCATTTTAATAGAAAAATTAACAATTAAAAATAATTAGAAAACATATAAAATTCATATATGTAACTTTTTAAATCAACTATATAGAACCCTTATAGAACCCTTACTTACTGTATTAACCGTATGAAGTAATTCCAAAATAATTCTCTATAGAACATAATAATTACCCAATGAATTGTAGATCTATCTGGGATCACCAATGAAAAAAGATATATTAGGCTCACCGATAAGATATAATGGGGATAAAAATATCATATAAAAAAGTTTCAAAGAACATAAAATGAATAAAACATGTTTTTATGAATCCATTCATTATAAAATCATTGAAATAATGTTTTTAAACACGAATGAACAACACTTTCAGTTATCAATATAAACTTTTCTTTTTGAAACCCATTTTCAATCCCAATATACATTGACAAAAAGAAGGAACATACATTATATGAATAAATCATGAATTATTGTATTGTATTACACTCTTTAAATAACGGTTTCAGTGGTGGGGAAATACATTATCACCATATACATTAAGGAAGAACATTAATATTTCTCTATTATAGGAAGAAAAATACTCTAAAAAAGATTCCAGTTTGAAAACACTTTAAAAATATTTAAAAGGAAATAAAATGATATATATATATATAAAGAAAACTAAAATAATGTTAATGATATAGACATGGAGGATAAATAAATTTTTTAAAAAAACCTTCAATGAATTTGAAATTTGGATTTAAGATAATTTACCTCTAACATTGAGTCTATATCTTCTCAAAAGTTCTATATCATCCTAAATAAATAATTTGTTAATTATTTACATCCTTATTAACATTATCTTAATTTATTATCCCACATATTCTAGGAATTACTAATATATAAATAAGTAAATATAATATATGTTCACATCTATAGTTCGGAGAGTTTTCATCTTTTATGTAAAAAACTACATTGGTAGGTTGACTATGGTCAAAGAGGTTATTATTTTAACATATAAAAATTAATTATATTGATATTTATATCATATTTTGATTTAAATTACTCTTTTGTAACCAATCATGAATAATGGTTATAATAATAACCACATTATAATCCTAGAGATGGTAGGTGGTATGTATACATGGGTAACGTTTACTTTTTCAATGACTATTATAGAAAAAAGGTATGTAATGTATTAGAATTAAAAACTTATAATAATATCATAAATACTATTTTATTTCATTAAATATTTGTATATTTATCATCCATGTTATTTGGATATGAAAAATGAATCACATCACATCATAGAGGTGGTTGTCCACTTGTTCTCGTGAAAGATGTAATCATTTTTTAGTGACTGAAAAAGTAACAAATTAATGAAATATTATATTTTAAAAATTATATATATGTAAATAATATAACTTATATAAATTATATTTATCATTAAAACCATATATTAGGGGTAATAATGAAAAATAAATTTCAACGAATCATGATGTGGAAGTTTGATGTATACAAAAATGATGGTTTTGTTTCCCATATGATTGAATAGGTGTTGGATTTTGGTTATAACCATATAATAGTAAAATATAAATTTCAGGATGATAATTGAGTTTTCATATGATCATTTTTTATGATGACTTTTATGATGCAAAATAAGAAAAAAAGTGATCTGTTAAGAATGATACATCTTTTTCATACTACCCTTATATGATTATTATATAATCAATCATGTATTTAGTTAATTTCACAAAAACAAATCAATGAAATGGTGAGGGATTCAGTGAATTTAATTTTTATGATATTTTTGAAAATTTATATTTTTAATTTTGAATTGCAGAGGGGAGTATGTGTCCTTGTATAAGTTCTTGAGAGAATACCCTCGAATGTTTTGAAAGTAAAAAGTCATACAAATATATTTCACATTCAATTAGAAACATGAAGAGAAAATTGAAGGTAATTAGATGATATAAGATTAATATATATCAAAAAATTAATTTATACATGTTTTTAGGTGATTTTAACAATTTATATTTTTTATCCTCTAGTAACCCTATTTATTCATTAACCATGATAAAATATTCCTTCTATTTTCACTATTCGATATGAAAAAAATTATGGTTACGTTTTTATATAATATAATTTATTTTGATTCCAAATATGAAATCAATTTTACTAAATTAAATTACAAATAACTTTAGAAATAAATTTAAAATTAAACTGATAGATGTGGTAAAAAATTGTATTTTGAGAAATTTATTTTTCACATAAAAGATTATTGTATACAAACTATATAACCAATAATCATAATTATTTGATTATAAATTCCTCAATGTTGATATAAAATATATAAATTTCATTGAAACAATTAAACATTATTTTTTTTAAATTAATTAATATAGATAAAAATTATCCACTTTAAAATATTTTTCAGAAAAATGAGTTTTTAAAGACAAAAATGAAAGTATACGAAAACCAAATTTTATGATGATTGAAATTTTATTAATGGGATTAAATACAGAAAATTATTATTATTTTATTTTCTATAAAATTATAATCATAATGAGACTTTGAAATTACATAATTATATTATATGAACTGAAATTTTTTGAAAAATCATATTTTTTATCTATTCAATGAAAAATCTATATTTTCTTAAAAAATCATCATAATTTAATTTTTAAATCCTAAATGATGAATTTAAATTCATTTCATTCGAATTTAATTATAAAATCCCTGTATATATATTATAATTTATTATAAAAGAATAATCAAAATCATTTTTTGATAATTTTTGTGAAGAATATAGTTACATATTCCAATATTGTTTTATTATCAATAATTTCATATTGATTAGAAAATATAAATATATATTTAAAAGGTATTTCATTATTTTTATACCTTTTAATTTTATATGTAGGTTATAAAGTTCATATACAAATAATAATATTTTATCGTTTTTGTATGTTTGTTGTTGCGTATATTGAATGATATCTAACATAGTCTTCTATTCCAAAATCACAGTGTTTAACTTCATACTACAATTAATAAACTGTATCCTCTAAAATTTCAGCTAATTTTGTTATTCAAATTTATTGAATTTGAAAATATCTTTCATTAAATATATTATCTTAGAATTGTTTAATGAAACTACCAATTAATTAGAGAGAACAACAAATATGAATGTCATGAGTAATAACACATAACTATGGTTCAATACAAGAAAACTATAGCAGGATGTAAAAGGTTAGAAATAGAGAAAATTTTAATTTTCAATCAATTATTTCAAGTCATATGTACCATTGGTCATAATAATGTGAATGATCCTAAGAAAGTCAATAACTATAAATCCTTATAAAAAAGTCATGAAAAAGAATATCAATTTCATAAAAAAATCGTAATAGTTTAATTTTTTTTAACGATCCTTTTACTATTATTGTGTTTTCTATTATAATATATAATAATTATATAATAAAATATAATCACATTATTATTATTCTAAAATTTTACCAAAATATTTTACTTTTATCTAAACAATGAGTATTAATAGATGATTTTTTTTTTCTAGAAGCACTATAATACATTTCTAAGGGGTCATACATTTCTAAAAAATATTACAATCTATTAGTGATATCTTTAGATAATAAAAAAAGTAAAATGGTTACAAAAAGTTATGATATTTAAAAAAATAAATAAACCTAGTTATCTTTAATCTCCAAAATTTTACTTTGATTCTGAAAGTTCAAACTAAATCATTTAGTTAATCAATATACATAAAATTCATCAAAATAATATTTTATATGTTTTAAACCAAAATAATCATATGTTTTCTATCAAATTTTCTTATAATAATAATTTAATATTGATATCTAAATAACACCAATAATGTTAAGAGTGTCATTACAATAGATATATATTCTGTAATCATATAATCTCAAAGATATGCTAATAATTAAAATAAATACATCAAATCACTTAAAAGCCAATGTAAATTCCTATATTTATCAAAATTTTAATTCATGATTTATTTGACAAATTAATTCTCGTAATATAGGGCATACATTAATAATAAAAATTTCCTAAAATCATATAAATCTTCCAAAATCACATTAATCACTTAATCAATAAATCATTATTCACTATGATGGTTATCTATAAAAGAAAACATATATTCTGAAAGTTAACATAAAAATTATATTCCAACTAATTTATGTAAAAAAATTATTACATACTAACAGTGAAATCAAATAGTATAGTGGTTTGGGATTTAACCTTATAACTCTTTAGTTGTGGGATCAAGCCTTATGGCCTTGAAAAATTTGATACGTTGTTATTTTCATAAAACTATAATAATATAATTATTTTTATAGTCATAGAAATATATGGAATTTATTGACGAATAATTATAATAATACATGATAATAACAACCCTAAATGATTTCATTACATGTAAACTTATGTTCAGAATAATGAAAAGGGAATTCTCCCTCCATTAAAATTTATACATGATAAAATTTGGGTTTCATATAAAAAATATATATGAAATATCAATAAATGTTACCAAAAAAACACTCATAAAAAAGTGTATTAATTAATTTACATAGATGATCATCCTTAAATTCACCACTAATTTATAATTATTTAATCCCAATTTGGTTTCACCTTAACTGATATGTGTTCTACATAATAAAAACACCATTTTTACATCTTATTCTTTAATCCTTCCTGCTTGAAAAAAACATAAATCATCTCTTAAAAAAATAATTTCAAAAAATAATCCAATATATAATCTATACATATTATTTTTAATTTTAATAATTCTCATCATTAAATATAGTAGAATTAAGAAATAAGAGAGATATATTTTCTCAATGATTTTTGTCTCATTATTCATCATTCCTACAAGGAAATAAATTTATATAATTAAAATACTCCCCACTTTCAAAACACTCAATTATTACATTGAGAATATTTTTATTCCTCTTCATGTAATTAAAAAAACACTTCATATTTAAATGGAATATTATTTATTTATTCCCTCTATTACAGAATAGGAACAAATTTCTTCCCTTTTAAGGCATTTTCTGTGGTGCTTCTTTTAGAATTATTGGCACATATTTTGTGAAGTGTTTTTAATTTTATTAATATAAACAGAACATCCAAGAAAATATATTTCTCTTTTATTTGGTGTGTTGGGGAAATCACTGAGGTTGATGTTTTTCAAAACAACTCATGAAATATGGTTAAGAAATACCATAATAGTTTTCACAATTACTAATATTCCCTTAAATTAATAATATAAAAAACAACCAAATATTCAATCACATCCCCTATTAATTGAGTTTATGTTGGATGTACCTACTGAAAAAAAAGGATAGTTTGAGTGTATAAAATAAATCACAACAAACCGTATAATGTGGAAGATAAATATTATATTATCCATTACTATACCACCCCTATTAAATTATTCAGATTTATGGAAATTACCAATATTACCCTTTTTATACTAACCTTTGTGGTTATTTATTTTTAACATAATACAGAATGAAATAATAACCTCTAATGTTATAAAAAACATTACTTTGATAGAAACTATATGTACACACCATTAAACATTACATAATCTTGACATATAAGTCAAGAAAAATATTCTCTTACATTTTAGGTTCATTTGTTTTTATATTTTTTATGATTTTTTTAAATAATAGAATAAAATATATTTCAAATTGGAAAATTCTGATCACTATTCATTTTCCCCTATTATACAACATTAAATTTAAAACATGTTTTATCTTCCTGAAAAATCATCATGAATTTCGAAAATACTTATTCTATTCCTTTACCAATACTTAATTCCTTTTAAAAAAATTTGAAAAATATGGGATTTGAACAAAAATCAATATCATAGAAATAAATACAATATATCTATTAGTTTTTTGAAAAACATGAAAACTAATGAAAACCCATTTCATTAAACACTATCATTTTTTAACCAAAATAAAATTATTATTCTTTAAAAAATATAATTATCGTAAATTTTAAAATCTATTAATTATCATGAATAATAATTATTAAAATAATCCACATACATTCCATGGAAAATTTTATTCATAAATCCCTTATAGGACCCTTATATATTTGAATATCTATATGGACATCATTTAGTATAATTATCAAGAGAACCTTACCATTACCCCATGAATTGAATCAATCATTTTTTACCTATCATATATGTTATATCAGGATTAACCGTTATATATTATGGGGTTTAACCCATTTTATATTAAATGTTCAAGGACTATAACCTTAATAAAACAATTTATGATTTAAAATTTTCATTATAAATAATTTAAAACTTCTTTAAAACCATATAAAAAACTGGATCGGATATTTAGATAACATTTTTCCTTAATAACACATTTTCAATAAGAAAATAACTAAAAAATTGGAAATAAGTGTTTTTATGAATAATAAAATAAATACAGTAAAGGAATTCAAACTATAATTAATGGTTATGATTTTTGTAAATGTAATTTTCACTATACACATTAAAAAATAATATTCATTTCCCTTTGGTAAAAAAGGAAACAATTGAATAAATATATTAAATTTTCAAAAATTTAAGATTTATAAGAGAGATTAATTTCCCTTTATAATTCTCTTCCTTCAATATAAAAGCATCATTAAAATAATTGAAAAAATGACGAAATGGAGAAGAAATATTTTGAAAATAAATCAATAAAAAATTCAAAATGTAGATAAAATTTAAAATATCTCTTACCTCGTGTCCAAGTCATCTTGCACATTAATAATCATCACAAATAATATATTTATTCATATTATTTAATTGATTAATAATTTTATTCATTTTTATTATTAAATATATTATATATCATACCATGTTATGCCTAATTAGTTAATCATTTTAGTTCACTTCGAATGTTTTGACAATATTCTCTATATATATCATAGTCACTTGGGTTGGATGATTATGGTAATATATTTCATGATTTTAATATCAAAATAATAATACTACTAAAATATTTATCATATTTATAATTCAATTATATATTTCAGACAAATCAGGATGTGTTGTTCTAAGAAATGAACCATTTTACAGTCATGGAAATGATAGGATGTATATATGCATCATTGACATTTCTATTTTTCAAATATAATTATAGAATGAAGTTATGTAATACTTTATCTTTACAAAATTATAATAATAATATATATAAAATATAAATTCATTAAATATTTATATATATATCATCCATTTGATGTGGCTATGAAAAACGAATCACTTATATTTGTGGAGGCTGTAGTTTACATGTACTTACAAATGAATTTATAATTTTTCAGTGATTTAAAAGGTAAAGAAATGAAATAATAATTTTATAATTGTTAATTAAAATCATATACATATATATATATTAAATTCATCTCTATAAACATCTCTATGAGGCGTGATGAAAATTAATTGCTTTGAATCATGAGGTTGTAGTTCTCCATACACATAAATGATGATAAGATTTAACATTTGATTATTTAGGAGGTGGATTTAATTTTTTTAAATATAATAATAACATATATGTATATATAATTATATTATATTATTATTTCATCCTTATATAAGAATATTTGACAAAGGTGGAAGAAGTTACAAAACAAAAATGCTCAGTTAGGAATGATACATTTTCTTCAGACAACATATATTGGATTATACTTAAAGCATTCTATGATGGGATTTATGATAATTAAAATACCACTAGTATGTTTGTTTTCAATTAAGGAAGGTATTTAGGTAGTTATTTAATGAATCAAAATTAAATTTAATTGTGAGGTGTAGAGGATATGGGTCAACTGTTTTTTTTGTGAGAGGTCACACATGGAATGTTTGGAATGAAAATGCTTGACCCATGTTATTAACATTCCACAAGACAAAAAATTACAATATGGAGGATTATATGGTCTATGATATAAATATTAATATAAAATAGATTTTATACAATTTTAAGGTCATTATATCCCTTATATTTTTAGATTGGCACCTGTTAAAACCCTTTTTCACCCAACCGTGATAAAATGTATTTGTACATTTATTAATCTTTAAGAATAAAAATTAATTTCATAATAAAATATAATAAAATATATTGTTATTTCAAAAATTTAATCATATTTACCAATTTATATTTAAATAATGTATAGATTTAAATTTTAACATAAACCCATATGTGGGAAGAAATGTTTATCTTTCATGTAACAAATTTGTTAAGTATAAGATAATTTTAAATTAACTATAAAAATTTTAATTAACATTATATAAATATAATTTAATAATTATATGGATATTATGTATAAATTTTTTATTCATTATTTCTCTTTACGGATTATTTTAATTAATTAAAATGGAGAAACATTATTCACATTAAAACAATCTGTAAAAAATCTGTTTTAAAAAAATTAATCATATACTAAATTATAAATAATAATTATTAAATGGTTATAAATATAATTTAATAAAACCTACTAAAAATTATTTTACATGAAATCAAATTAAATTTATAATGGTATGTTTAAATTTCATAATTTATTAAAAATAAATTAATTTATAAGGAAATCAGTATTATTCAATATTCAGTGGAAAAAAATATTTTCCAGAAAAGCAAATAATATCACTCTATTATAATTTTTATACTATTATTTAAAAAATTAAGTTCATTAAATCCATCTTATTTTATAAAATCTATAAAAAATACTAATATAATATTTTCACAGAAATAAATAAAAATAATTATTTATAAATAAATATATGAATAATAAACATTAATTAAAATGGATTGATTATCAATACATTTATATTGAATATTACATATATATATATATATATATATTAAATTATCTCATAATTTCCATACCCATAAATTCAATTGCTAAGATAAAATAGATATTTTTAAATAATAATATTTCATAGTTTAATTAAGTCTGGTGTTTTGTATCTCATACATTATATAGCATAGCCTTCTTTTATAAAATATCAATGTGTAATGGTTGTGTAAAAACTTTCCTAATGGCAATAATTGGGTGACATAAATCCATGACATATATAAGTTTCTTCAAAAATGAGTAGTATGAGTGTATAACATACCTTGAGATGGTTTTTTAAATATTGAGAGGAGATTACTAAGACCATGTGGGAACCATTAAGGGAATCCATAGAAGTAATGGGAAATTAGATTCATGATTCAATAGTTTCTAGTGAAAATGAAACAATTGTTGGTTGGGTTTTTGAATAAAAGGGGGGAAGATTTATTTATTAACTTCCAAACCCAGGTTTTGGACTCTATATGACAATGTAATAAATAAAAAAATTGTACTATGGTTTCTTCCAAAGTTAAGTGGATATATTTGATTTATAATGATAATAAATTTAAATATTAATATAATTTTCACAGCGATGTGGCAGTGAGTCACGTCAATAAATAATTGATTTTAAAACCTCATAATATAATACAGGGTTTGAATGATTCATTAACAACTTATAAAATCAATAAAATTATCTCAAAATAAATTGTTTGAAAGGGTTTTATGATTTGATAATGGATACCATATGTGGAATATATTACATTAAATGTTAGTCATTATGATGTGAGAATATATAATGTATGATTATATGATATTTAATTTTTACCCAAAAAAATAACAATCAGAAAATTATGAAAAAATAAACATTTGATATTTTTAACATTATGATTTCAAAATTAATATTTATTTAATTAAATTATTTCTATGAAAATTATAATTTACACTTCAAAATCCAAAATTACTATTTATTTATAAATACAATTTTTTACAAAAATATTTTTCTAATTCTTATAAAAATAACATTTGAAATAATAAAATTGTTTTATATTTTATACTTAATAAATATTATTTAACAATATTATTAAAATCAAATTTCTTTGAAAAAATAATTATTTACAAAAATGTTTTTTTGGGATTGAAACTGTATACATTCAAAAAAATTGTGTTTCATAGAATCAAAATATAAATTTTTATAGAAAATAAATATTTATCTTAATAAAATAATAACAATATATGAAAAATATAATTCGTTTGTTACTAATAATAAATTATAAAAATTAATAGTGATAATTTATAGGTTCATATCCTTTTATTATAATAACAAATTCCATAAGGGCATGGTTTGTGATGTTGATATTTTCATAGCGTGGTTCGGTGAACGTGGTTTGAGGTGTAATCTATAAGAGTTTTTACTTCTCCTATAAAATAAATCTCTTGATATTTATTTCCTAAATCTTATATTGGGATCATTCAAGGAAAAAACCAGTGATACTATATCCCATGGATGCTCTAATAAATTAGCTTCATAGTTTAATATTATACTAGTCGAGGCCATCACCTATTCCGTCTATGTAAAATAGAAATTATCAAAACCCATTAAAAAGTAATATTAATGTTCACTATTACAATTTCAATATTATCAGATGTTATAATCCCTAATAAAATTATAAATTTCATAAAGAATATTATGGAATAAAATAAAAAATTCACTACATGTATTTTCAATTAAATCATTTTGTAGTAATGTATTTTTTCAATTAAAAACCACTTTAATTAGAAGTGTTTGATACATTACCTTGATATTCTCATGATTATGATTATCACATCATGGTTGAATACAGTTTTTGGAAGTAAAATATCAACTATCAATCACATCCTATAACATCTATTATTTTTATTAAAATTGTTATAAAAGTTTGATGATAGCCTCTATAAAATGGTAGGTGGTCTTGGTAATACCAAGGAACCGCTGGAAAAGCCATTTTCTAGCTGTTAGTCCTCAACCAAGGATTCATTGGTCAGGACTATGTCCCAGATGAGTTTTAATACTACACCAATTATCCTGCGGTTGTCCACGGATAAGTGGTTCTATAACCCATAGAATTAATAAAAAATGGAATTCAATGTGCTTCTTGAACCCTTACTTTTTTCAGGTAGAATCCCTAGGAATATACACATATATAATGATTAAAATTAAATAAATTTGATTTTTTAGGAATATAAATGGTGTTTTTCACTAATATTTCTAACAATATAATGTTTATAACAATATTCCTATTTTTATGATCATAAAGACTTATAATAAAATGATAAATATTGTACTATGATATGATTTATATATAATTAATATAATAGAATTATTTCCAAAAAATAAATGTCAATATTTCAAAGTGGCATTAAATTGATATAAATAAGAATACTCAAAAATGAATTACTACAATATCCCAAGAAGGAATCTAAAATTCACTTTAAATAAATTTTTTTTATTGTATTATAAGGACTTTATAATAAAAATTCATCTTATGAATTAAAAATTTTAATTTACCATTGATAATGAACCCTATCCCCCTTAGTGATTATTTAAAATGTTAAAAATTTTATAGAATTAATAATTAATTAATTAATAATAAATAATAGATTCACATATAAGAGGGAAAAAATTAAATTGGATATTTAATAAAACGTCATTAATTTTCATTCAATACAGAAAAAATCCTTATGTATTTAATGATATAAGAAATTTATTTCTAGTAAATATAAAAAATAATATTTTATAGTTAGAAAAATTGAAAAAAAAATTGAAAACATATTAACTACTCTCATTCAAAATCATATGAATAGAATATAATATTAACACATATTTTCTAAAACAAATCATTTACACAACAAATTTATTATAAAAATAATAAGATAATTATTCAAATTATTTTTAAATAAAAATTTTTAAAATAAAGAATATTTTAATATTCTCATATTTATCGTAATAAGATATCTCTCTTTAGAAAAATTTATAATTAAAACATTCATCTCTCCACCAACATTTGTGAATTCAAGATAAGCCTAAGGGTAAATGGATTATGTTAACAAACATTTAATTATTAAATATTCCATTGAATTTTTTTTATAAAAATGATGTATGATTTAAATAAAAATCCATTTTTAATTTTAATATATCATTCAAAATAGTCAAAATGAAAAACATAATCAATCTTTTCATGGATAAAATGTGAGATTATTCACAATTTTACCATCCTTAATTCCCAAATAATAGAACTAAATCAATCTATAGTATGGAGTTCTGGATGATATATGATAATTGATGACAAAACCTTTTATTTTTTGTATAATATATCTTTTTAGAATGTGATATCTCAATATTGGATCCTAAGATTATGATATATAATATCAATGTAGTAATAGGTGTATAATTTCATTTAATATATAAATAATGATTTTTTTGTTAAATTCTATATTTTCATGGCATATAGACAAGATCAATTTTTAAGGAAATAATTAAAAATCTCATACTAGATGATTTTATTTGAGTATGTTTATACTGTGTGCTATACAACAACAATTTTTTCTAGTTAATAGAAATTATCCTTCATCTTATACATAATTAAATTTAACATGTTGTTATATAATATAATTTAAATATAAGAACATATCTTTTTTGAAATTGAGTGGCTGAAATTAATGGATTTCATTTGGAGAAAAAAAATTGATATCCGAATTTTTAAAAGATAATTTATAACCATTATGGAACCATTGGGTAAACATTTTTTTGAACAATAAAATTAAAATACCGCTTCAAATATTGTGGAAATTTATAAAACCAATGATATATAAATTTTCGATCTTACTCATTGGGTTCTCACATGATATGACATGGCGAACCTGAAGCATCTTATTATAGATTAACTCAGAGTAGTCACACAATTATTTCTCAATAACCCATTTTTTGTATACCATGTATCTAACTGGGGTAATCTTTAGATACCTTCATATTTAAATAATTAATATTATAATACCTTATGTACAAAAATATATTAGGTTTTACTAATTTATTATTAAAAATATTTTAATAAAATATCTATTCTATAAAATATTTTTCAAATGATATATTACAAGGGATATATAGCCTTTTGGATCCACAAAGTTTAGAATTTTTTAAATCACATTTAAAATTAAGAGGCTTAGTTTTATGGAATTATTTTTAAATTTTATTTTATAATAATCCTCTTAAAAAAGAATTATATTTATATTTTCATGTTTATTTGAAAATTCAATGCCATAATTATTTTTCAAAATATATTCAATAGACAATTTTGAAAATGGTGGTTTTATTCAGTTTTTTCTTTTGTTGTCAATGTAGATTTAGTATAAAAGGGAGTTAATGAAAAAATTAAATCACCTCACATTTTATTTGGTGATATTTGGATCAAACATTTTATTCGTAGAATCAGATTCAAAATTCTTGAAAAGGTGCAACATATTTAAGAGAAGCTGTATAGAAGAAAAAATCTCATCAGATTCATGCTCAATTTAGAATTAA
Organism: Viscum album; assembly: GCA_963277665.1. Lineage (NCBI taxonomy): Eukaryota > Viridiplantae > Streptophyta > Magnoliopsida > Santalales > Viscaceae > Viscum > Viscum album. Next base: position 2,018,060,935 of record OY728157.1, read on the forward strand.
TGGTTCGATTGTAATGGGGCTAAATCAATTTCCGTATAGAAACTATAAACGAAATGTTTCAATTCATTCCTTATTTTGGATTTATCATAAATAATAAGATTGATGAAATACAGATGATGTAATCTTGATGAAATAAAGGGGGAGAAGTTGTTTTGATAGTTTAATTGAGAAAAAAATTAAAGATAAAAGTGATTATTCCAATCATATCTTTTGTGATAATAATCACATCAATCATATTCAAGCTGAGTAAGAAATACATATTTCATTGGGAGAATAATATGTTTTTGTTGTAATGAATATTTAACATGAATTCTGTTATAATAACGTCGATTATATATTTGATGTAAAATATATTCAAAGTCATAAATAAAGTCATGATACATGTAAAATTTATTGAATTATGGAAGTTGTAGACATCGATGTTCCTGAATTTTGATCAATCATATTTGACATACAATTGAATTTGTAAAAGGTAAATTCATTCTTATAGAGACCGATTGTAAATTAATTTTAACTATTGAATCCCATTCAAAATATAATGACATTGATTGACCATATTTGTGGTAAATCATTTATCGTTTTCTACATTAATTTTAATAAGATATATTTCAATAATAACAAGAATTTGATTTGAGTTTTGAAAGAATGTGATGAAGATGGTTGAATGTGATTCCAAATTATTAACATGAGATTCTAAGGTTGGGATATTTTTTTTGTAAATGTGAGATATGGGAAAAATTGGTATTTAGTTAGACCCAATGCCAAATGATATACATCTTTGGGGAATGAAGTTGATGGGTAACATATTATGAAGATAAAGAAGAACACTGATTTTTTTACAAATGTTTTTATCAATTGGGTTAAGATCAATCAAATCAAATTTGATTACAATTTATCTTGCTGATTGTAATTAAAAAAATCCGAATGGTATCTATTTCCCCATATAATAAAATTAAAGTACGAATCTGAGTGATGGAATAATTTTATGAAAATTAGTTCTAGAATAATGTTTACGATTCAATATAGAAGAGAACTGAAGAGAATAAAATATTTTAGAAGGGTAAAAATGAGAAGAATATAGTTGTTTTGATTAAGTCAAGATCCATTCGAAATTCATGGAAACATACAAATTTAGGGAATTTTGTTTTTCCGAAAAATTTTCAAGACTCCCACTCAAACACCATTTGGTTCCCCTATAAAATAAAAAATTTACATCGTATATTTCTAAGTGATGTATTGTTCTTGGTAAATAAGAGAGAATATAGAGTGCTAAATAATTTTAGATATAGAAGAATAAGAATCTATTTTTCAATATCTTTGAAGAAGTTTCATCAGATATGAGTAACAGGAGAAGTGGGAAGATTGAAACATATTTAGCTGATTATCATATTCAGTGGATCATCATTTCAAGAAGTCTATCAAATTATACTTATCATTGTATTAAGATTATCATCATATTATGGAGGTTAATCAGACCAAACTACCACATTGGGATTTCTTGGTTGTGGAAGAAGGTGTCCAGAATTATGTCAATCATATTATGGAAAAGATATATTTTCAATATTTGGTAATTGGAACGGGAAAATAAAACATGTAATATCAGACAAGGAAATCAAATTGAATAATATATTTAATTCCATAAAGTTATTACTAGATTCTGGGATGGACATTGAATAATTGTGTCTAATGAAATACAATTCTCTATGTTATTAATGAAAAAAATGTACAATGTTTCATCACACAAACCTTATACTACAACATTTTTTCTAGAATAGAAACACACAAGAACACACACTATTTTATTGTCTTCACAGTGCTACATGTGTGAAATGGAATATTTAACCGATGGTATTAGACATAAAATAATTTTTTTCTAGTGGATTCTGTAATATTGGATTGTTTCCAATCCATACCAAATATGTATCTATTCATATTGAATAGTTTACCTTGAGAATTCATTTGTCCATGTCAATGTGGGATTGAATTTTTTCAGTATGGAATGAAATAATTAACATAAGGAAAAGGTTGTTCCATTTAATAATAAAACATAAATATAAATATATCACTTATTCACCCCTCCCCCACTTAGTGATAACGTTATCCTGAATGGGCACTTACAATAGGTAACAGATCCAGATTCCCATCACTTATTCTTTGCTGATGTTTTGAACCTATGTTTATCGACCATATGAATTTAGTGAATTATAAATGAATTATGTTTTTAAATAGAAAAAAATATCATAGCTAGAAAGATATAATGGTTCATTATCACATGTCTATTGGATATGATGTTCTTGAAGTAGTAGCTGATGTGTTTCCTCCTATAGGTGAAAAATTTCCTCTTACTTTAATTCATAAGAAAAATCATGAGAATGATGGAAGGCCTATGAATTATTTATCATCATCACATTCTAAATCTGAATTCTTATAGGTAAAATGTGTTTCCACATACAAAGGTATAGATGATATGTTTAGAAACTTATACGAAAGAAATAAGAAATTGAATGAAGTAAAATAAAAAAATATATCGATTAAAGTACGATGATTTAATAATGGGTTAGTAATAATCTATTGGGGGACTTCTTTACTAGGGTAAATGAAAATTCCATCATTATTTGATATCTTGGTGAAAAGTTTAAATATTATATAGTTGTGGAAAAAATATTATTAATCATTCTCAACACATTTGATGAAAAAATATTTTTCTTGAATTATCGAGATCCAATAACATTATCTCTAGATTATTTATACAACACTATTGTTACTTACAAAATTATAGGGAGAATGATATGAAAAGAAAAAAAAATTATAGAGAAATGTATTTCAAGTTTTCAATGAAATAGAAGGAAAGGGTGATTTTTATTGAGGATAGAGATAATGATGTTAATTCCAAAATTGAGTTATATAAAAACAATGGTGTTATTTCATCATTGTTTTAAATAAATGATAAATTAAATATATGAAAATATAAATGGAATCATCCCTTGATTTTTTTATGTTGAAGTCATTAATGCATTGTGGCTAATTTTCATCTAATAAATAACTATGAATAAAATTGAGGCAGAAATAGAAGGATCGGAAGGCCCTCAAGGAAATAGGTAGATACTAGAAAATAAAAATCTATAGTGAATGATAAGAAATTCATTAAATCCAAAAGAAGGTGTTTCTAATCTAATGATGAGAAAGAAGAAGAAAATGATTTTTAATCCAAAACTATGATGAGTATTGTGTTGAGAATAATTTTATTAAATCAATGAGTGACGAAGAATTCATAAGTAGTAGTACAAAAGAAGAATAAACTCAACATGAATTTCATTTGAAAGAAGAGTTGAATGAATTTATGACAAGGATTATAAGGCATGAAAAAAAAATTATGTTATAAGATGATTGATCCTTAACAAGAAATAAAGAATTATTTACTTAATAAAAGCCTAAGCTATTATAGAAAATTATTGATATGAAGAAAAATCTTAAGTAATAAAAGTATCATAATGAGCATCTGGAAGTGAAGTAGAAGGATAAAGAAAAAGAGTTATAAATTTTTCAAAAAATATTATAAAGATATATAGTGAAAAAAATTCAAAAACAATATCTTTGTAATTAGTGAATATTATAATAAGAATAAAAGTGATAAGGTAACAACAAATTTACCTTCTTAAGATAAGAATAATTATGGAGTTTTTTATGAAAATAATGAAGTTATGAAAGTTATGTATTTGGAAAAGGATAAAAAATTTCAGAATACAGATGTTTTAATGTAACTTGAGACAAAAAAAAATATTTCATAAAATTATGAATCTAAAAAGATTTATAAGTATTTTGGTTTTGATTAGGATGAAAAGAGAATAAATATTCAAATTTATGAGAGAACGTTCAGTGGGTTAGTTGAGAATGAAAAAAAATTGTTGAGATAAATATTTATTATTCTGGTTAATATGGACATTTCATATGAGAATAATATTACTTTAGATATATCTATAATTGTGTGGAATTCCGAAACATGTAAAATATGTGTGGATCAACAAACAAAATATAAGGCCCCAGCCTTAAACATTACTTAATCTTGAGTTATTACATGATTACACATTGAGGATCTTTTCAGGTTTAGAGTTTTAGAGAATTTGATCATAAAACTTGCATTACATTCCACATTTAAACAAAGGGGTTACATATAAGATAGTATTCATTTTTTTCCGTCAACGGAAACATATTTAAAAACAATGCATGGATTCTTTCTTGACACTTCCTTAACACTATCATCATATCATGTACCTTTCCCTTGACGTGTGAAAAACATTTCAAAAAAAACATGGGATGAGCATAAAAAGCTCAGTACGGGTTATATAAAAAAATTTGGAAAGGAAACATGAGTTTATATATACATATGAATGAAATCATACATTACCCATAAAACATAGGCATATAAAATTATGAATAAATCATAGAAATCATAAGAAATAAAGGTAACTTGAGGCATTTATAAAATTCTTACGTAGGGAGTAACCCTCTTGGTTACGTTTGGAATACCCACCACAGTATATTCCCTAATCTATTCGGAGAAACCTTAACGTTTCCCTCCTTCACGTTACACAATGAATTGGAGAGCTATATTGGGCTCACCCGCCCTTAGTTTATCACAGAACCACCCATCTTCATAATAATGCCAAAGTACCATAACATAATTGTATCACATAATACATGCATATACAAAGCATAACATTTCCACTTTTCAATCACAAGATATCAATACCACACATTGATATAAAAACATTATGAAAACCATATTCAATACCAAAATTAAATTAAAAGTAAAGCATGGTATTTATTTTTCATTAAAAAAAGGTATGTCTTGCAGAGGAAGCTGAAACTCAAATAATGGTCACTGCGGTGGAGAAGTCGTTGTCGCCGCATACGTACGACAAAAACATTGCATTTTGTCATTTAGTAAAACTCTTCATATAATAAAAGATTCCTTTTGGATAAATGTAAAAGTCAATGGTGTTTATACACCGTATAAAAGAAGGTTGTGTATAAGACAAAATATGCCTCAATGAATAGAGATTGAGACGAAGTCCCTTAAAAAGATGGTATCCTTGGATTAAGGATAAATAAATTACATAATTATGTGTGACAAACTAATAAACAAAATATAAGTGGATATTAGGTATAACAAAATCCGAGGTTATTCACACATATTCATAGAATGACATATTCAAGGAGTACAAGCTTATCCCAATGAATCAAAATTGGGTTAAGAAGTTCCTTTGCAAAAATTTGACAGCCTAACGACGTCACTACAAAATTCTGAAAATGCGTCGATGAGAGATAAAAAGGGTATCTCATCACTTGGAAATAAAATTTAAATAAATAAGGATATATAATAACATATCCCAATATAATATTATGTGAATTAAAAGACATGACAAAATAAGTCTTTTTAAAAAAGAGGGTGAAAGGTTCACTTACCGACATGGGTATCTTTCGAAACATACACCCCATCAAAGAAGTACAAGACAACATCGATGTAAATAATAATAAATGAAATTATATTACACAATGAGTAAAATAATTGGTAGTACATACACCACTCAAAGGAAATTGTGGAAAATGTAGAATAAATCTCACGGGAATAAAAGTGAGATGAAAAATCCCTTACGAAAACTCGGCAGCCTAACGACACCACTTAAAACATACAAAAATGGATTGTTGAGATAAAATAGGGTCTCTAATCATATTAACATAATTTTTACATCAAGAGGAATATAAAAGAACATCCCCCAACATAACAAGGAGGAGCTTAAAAGAAGTGAAATAAAGGAGAGTACTTAAAAAGAATGAGAGAGGTTAGATATCTTACGAAAATTCGGCAGCCTAATGGCGCCACTCAAATCTTCCAAAATGGATTAATGATTGAGAATAGGGTCTCTAATCATATGAACATAAAAATTATAGTAATATTAATATAAAATAACATCCCAATCACAAGAAATAAGAGATTAAAAATGAATGACATAAAAGAGTGTACTTAAAAAGAAAGAGAGAAGTAGGATCCCTTACATCAAGTCCGACTTGTCTTGTTCGTTTCTTTATATTCCTGAATAATAAACTTTCATCAATTTATAATTTCCTAAGTACCTCCTTTAATGATTATTATTCAGTTAATATCACATATTATAATTTTATAATAATTTTTTAATAATGTTAGTTCATATCATACGTTTTTGTCGATGTTTGGTACATTAGTCAAAAATGTACTTGTTTGAAAAATGATTGCCCATGTAGTTATAAGTAAATAATTTCAAGAGTAGTATTAATGATTAAAATATCATATATATCCAGTACATATTGATTTTATACTATTCCATATCATTTTGAGATAAAAAATGATAAGCACCGTTCATGGAGACGGTAGGCCGTACGTATGCATGAACGCTACTTTCATTTTTTTGTCATATTAATGGAATTAAAAATAAATGATATATATATATATATATATTTTAATTCCAGTATAATATATATGTTATATAGTTCACATATGTTCATTAATTTCATTCTTTATACATTCCATGTATTGCATGTATGAGTCACATCACTTGAGGGGGCAGTAGTCCACACTTCCTCATATGAAATTATCACATTTACAAAACATGAAAAGATTAAATGTATGTTTTAAATATAAAATATAGAATAATATAGTAAACATAAATACCATATATATCATATATAAAATACAGTGACATCATAATGGCCACCTTTAAAGGTGTTAAAAGAATATTGAACAATCATCATTTCGTGAGGCAGAAAATCGCCAACCACAAGAACAGTATGTTCTTTAACCATTAGACAAAGGAGTGTGTTAGCGTAGCTCGAATATTTATTATAAAAAAATCCTAGTATATTTAAGATACTGGATTTGTTACAAAATAAATGAATAAAAAGAGTTTAGGGGGTTGGAGAAGCAAAATAAAACAAAAGGACTCAAGTGAAGACATTACCTTAAAATCAGGTAACTCCCTTTGGTTTGAGCTAAAAGGCTTCCTTAGGAATACTTCTGCCCAAAGTGAGGCTTCAAGGAGTTAGAGAGAGATTTGGAGAGACAAAATGGGAAGGTTTTGGACGATCCAATGGCTTTGGAAGTGTGGGTACGGAGGTAGAGGTGGGGGCCTTCTATAAGAGGAGAGGAGGGGAACCCTTGGAAAGTAAAGAAATGTTCCATTATTTTAGATTGAGTTTCCGATTTTAATGGTCCCACATTGATGGAGTTCGAGGATAAGGTGATCAGGGTTCGGAATAAACCCATCCAATATGTTTTGGACATGTTTAGTTATTAGATTTTACATTATCTTTCCATTTTATTTAAATCGTTAAATAATGAGGTCATCACTGCATCATCATGATGTCATAGATAATTTAATATTTTTAATGTCTAATAATTATAAAAAAATATCATGATGTAGGAAATATTTTTATATTTCTAATTAATATTTATATTCCCATACCTGACTTGTATAAACCCATGTAAAAATTGTTTTAGTAAAACATCTCATGTTTGTGTCATTTTTACTTTAACATTAAATGAAAAGATATTTATGTCATTTTCAAACCAAAGTGGCTTCATGGGGTCCCCAAGTTGACCCATGGATTGTATTGGTCGGCGATGACTCATCAAATGAGGGTATGACATGTTTCTATTTCATTTCATTTTATTAAAACATTATTCTTACCTTAAAATACACTAATTACCTCTAATCGCGATTAAAAACTTAATAAATTACTATTCACCAAATAATTATTTTAATCCCATTGACCACATTTAACTCCTTAATGACAACCATGTATGTCGGATTTTGGAAATTCAAAACACAAAGATGCCAAAATTTCATTTAAACGGAAAATCAGTTTTTATAAGTACTACTTAGTGGTTTCACTATTCATCAGAAATTGACGTTTTTTAGAAAATTACAAAAAATTCACCCTAAGCTATATTTGATATTCCAAATTCAAAAATGATGTTTATTTTATAAAATTCATAACATATAATTTTCATTAATTAATTTATAAATTAATTCCCGCTGTCAAAACAAATAGCGTGTTTTTGTGAAAGAAAATGTATAAAAAGATTGACACTAGTTTATGTCTTATTTCAAAGTGAAATTAATTCCAACAAACACTATTGGATTAAATGGTAAAAATATATTCTAATTTCACATTAAAACCAATTCAAAAGATAATCTAATCATATAAATAAATTAGATTAAAAAGAGGTTTTGAATTAAAATACAACATTTTTCACTATTCAATAAAAATTGAACTTTTTCGGAAAAATACCAAAAATTTACACAATGTAAATTTTGATGTCCTGATTCTAAGAAGAATTTTATTTTGTCAATTATAACACATAAAATTGTCATAAAGTGTATTTAAAAGAGGTTCTCCATCAAAAGGCGATTAATCGACCTTTTAAAGAATATTATAATGATTATGCTTAAAATTGGATTCATTCGCTTTTTTAATCCTCTAAAATTTATTGTAAAAAGTAAATATATTTGACACACATATGTAATCATGTTGTAGTTAATTATATTCATTCCCTCCATCACAATAGCTAGGCGTTAACTACCATTTAAAATAATATTATTTTATTATTAGAGTGCAATGTAAGATTCCCATGAAACTCATTGTTGCGTGTTGGGTACGCCATCGAGCATAGTGTCCCCATTAAAGTTATATTAATATTTTATTCAAAAATATGCATAAATTTGAAAATTTCATACTCTTTATTTACCCGGGGTGTTACATCCTTCCCTGATTTTGGGAATTGCGTCCTCACAATTTTAAAATTGGTTGTGGAAACTTCATTGAAAATCCCCCATTGGAACAAGAGTTAGTAAAACAATCACTTTAAAATAAAGAATGATAAGTACAGAGGTCACCCGAGTTAACCCATACTAGGATTCCATGTTGGAAAACATGAACATGGAGGAGAAAACATAGGGTCATGTTCTGATGGAGAGTGATAGAAAACATGTTTAGGAGAAAGTTAACCCTAAGAAAATCACAAACTTGTGATGGGTTAAACGGTATTCGATTCACCAGTATGAAAAGTTAACAGAAAACATTTTTGTTTTAAGTTACTCTTCATTGAGGAATTTATTTTTGAGCTTAACTAAATCATAATGAAACATAGTTACTGGTCACGTAGACTTTCCACTTTTACTAGATTCCTTAATCAAACTCATATTTTCTCCAAAAGATGAGTATTTAGGAAGACTTGTTCGCATTATGAGTACTATACTCAACTTCTTGAGAATCACCTAATCCAAAAAAGAGAACTATATATTTCTCATGTCTTTAGACAAAATCCAAAACCAAAATTGTATGTATGAGATCAGATAATCCACAAATGTATAATCCTTTATAAAAATAAAATCTATTCTTAATCTCCAAAATTTGTCAAAAAAAAACCTAAAGTTTAAATAAGACAATTCAATAAAATATTGTCCATAAAATTCTTAAAAGTAAACCAAAATAGGATTGAAACCCAAATATTTGAAGGATTTAGTCACACAGTCTTCCAAGTTAAATCGTAACATTTATCTCCAAACAACATCAGTTGCTCTTAATGTCTCGTTTTGAAAAGTAATTAACCTAATCACATATCCTCCATGATAGGTTAATAAATTTCCATACATAACCCAAAATCAACAAACTATTAATTCAAAAAATCATCTAACTAAAAAGAATTAGTCAAACTAACCAGGGACTTCACGTAGTCTTGTGGTAGGTGATAAATACCAGTCGCACTTTGGTTGTGGGTTCGATTCCACCAGCTTTGTCCGACGTGACGAGTTGTAACACGATCTACATGTTGTCCTTTTTCTAAAACTATATATTTCTTAAAAAATTACCCAAAATTAGATAAAATATTCAAAAATAATCATAACATTTTTTAACATCATGTTTATCTCATGCCTTTCATTCTCCATCATAATATATAATAACCCATAATTACCTCAAAAGCAAGGATCATATAAACCCTAATGGTTACCTTTATAATTAATACATGAACTTCCACATCGATCAGTCATCTCGTACATGATGCATTACAGAACATACAAGGGTACAAGTGGTTGATCATGACTCCTTTATAGTTGGTTTATATCAACCATGAGTTTCCTCATTGAATCCCCTATTTTATCCAGTCTCTTAATCAGAGAACGACCACAGTTTCCTTCAAACCTATTGTCACTATAGTACCTGCTAGAACCATCCATTCACTAAAAACAATAATGTCAGTGTGAGTATATCAACAAAACCATCATGTACTAATGAGGAAGATAATCACTAAGATATACTTACTCATTCACTTTATCTAAAACTAGGACTCTTTCTGAAATCCTAACCATTATGGTAACGTCACTTATGCCTAGAGAATACCCTAACCTCTAAAGTTATCTAAACCGACCTTCGATACAAACTATAAGGCCCCAGCGTTAAACCTTACTTAATCTTGAGTTATTAAAAGATTACACATTGAGGATCTTTTCAGGTTTAGAGTTTTAGAGAATTAGATCATAAAACATGCATTACATTTCACATTTAAACAAAGTGGTTACATAAAAGATAGTATTCATTTTTTTCCAACAATGGAAACATATTTAAAAATAGAGCATGGATTCTTTCTTGACACTTCCTTGGAACTATCATCATATCATGTACCTTTCCCTTGACCTGGGATGAAAATTTCAAAAAAAATATGGGATGAGCATAAAATGCTCAGTAAGGGTTATATAAAAAAATAAGGAAAGTAAACATGAGTTCATATATACATAAGAATGAAATCATACTTTACCCATAAAACATAGGCATATATAATCATGAATAAATCATTGAAATCATAATAAATAAAGGTAACTTGATGCATTCATAACATTTTTACGTAGGGAGTAACCCTCTTGGTTACGTTTGGAATACCCACCACAATATATTCCCTAAATCTTTTCGGAGAAACCTTAACGTTTCACTCCTTCATGTTACCCAATGCATTGGAGAGCTATATCGAGCTCACCCGCCCTTAGTTTTTCACTGAACCACCCATCTTCATAATAATGCCCATGTACCATAACATAATCATATCACCTATAACATTCATATAGGAAACATAACATTTCAACTTTTCAATCACAAGATATCAATATAACACATTAATATAAAAACATTATGAAAACCATTTTCAATACCAAAATAAAAAAAAGTAAAATATGGTATTTGTTTTTCTTTAAAAAAAGGTATGTCTTGTAGAGGATGTCGAAATTCAAATAATGGTCACAGCGGCAGAAATTCGTTGTCGCCGCATACGTACGACAAAAACATTCTATTTTGTCATTTAGTAAAACGCTTCGTATAAAAATGATTCCATTTGGATAAACGTAAAAGTCAAAGGGGTTTATACACAGTATAAAAGGAGGTTGTGTATAAGACAAAATATGCATCAATGAATGGAGATTGAGATGAAGTCCCTTACAAAGACGAAATCCTTGGATTAAGGATAAATCATTTACATAATTAGGTGTGACAAACTAATACACCAAATATAAGTGGATATTAAGTGTAAAACAATAAGAGGTTATTAACATATATTCATAGAATGACATATTCATGGAGTACAAGCTTATCCCAAACAAACGAAATTGGGTTAAGAAGTTCCCTTGCAAAAATTTGACAGCCTAACGACGTCACTACAAAATTCAGAAAATGAGTTGATGAGAGATAAAAAGGGTATATCATCACTTGGAAATAAAATATAAATAAATAAGGATATAGAAGAACATATCCCAACATAATATTATGTGAATTAAAATACATAACCAAAGAAGTCTTTTTAAAAAAGAGGAGGGTGAATGGTTCCCTTACCGACATGGGTATCTTTTGAAACATACACCCCGTGAAAGAAGGACAATAAAACATTGATATAAATACTCATAAATGAAATTATATTACACAATGAGTAAAATAATGGTCATTACATACACCACTCAAAGGGAATTGTGGAAAATTTAGCATAAATCTCACGGGAATAAAAGTGATATGAAAAATCCCATACGAAAACTCGGCCGCCTAACGGCGCCACTTAAAACATACAAAAATGGATTGATGAGATAAAATAGGGTCTCTCATCATATTAACATATAGTTTACATCAAGAGTAATATAAAATAACATCCCCCAACATAACAAGGAGGAGCTTAAAAGAAGTGACTTAAAGGTGAGTACTTAAAAATAAAGAGAGAGGTTAGATATCTTACGAAAATTCAGCAGCCTAACGACGCCACTCAAATATTCCAAAATGGATTAATGAGTGAGAATAAGGTCTCTCATCATATGAAAATAAATATTACAGTATGAGTAACATAAAAGAACATCCCAATCACAAGAAAGAAGAGCTTAAAAATAAATTACATAAAAGAGTGTATTTAAAAAAGAGAGTAGTAGGATCCCTTACCTCGAGTCTGACTTGTCTTGTTCGTTTCATTATATTACTGAATAATTAACATTGGACAATATATAATTGCCTAAGGACCTCCTTTATATATTATTATTCAGTTCATATCACATATTATAATGTTATAATAATTTTTTACTAATGATAGTTCATATCAGACGTTTTTTCCGATGTTTGGTAGATGAGTCAAAAATGAACTTGTTTGAAAAATGATTTCCCATGTAGTTATAATTAAATAATTTCCAGAATATTATTAATGATTAAAATATCATATATATCTAGTAAATATTAATTTTATACTATTCCATATCATTTGGAGGTAAAAAACGAAAAGCACCGTTCATGGAGACAGTAGGCCGTACGTACACAAGAATGCTACTTTCATATTTTTTGTCATATTAATGAAATTAAAATTAAATGATATATATATATATATTAAATCCAGTATAATATATATGTTATATATTTCACATATGTTAATTAATTTTATTCTTTATACATTCCATGTATTGCATGTACGAGTCACATCACTTGAGGGGGCGATAGTCCACACTTCATCATATGAAATTATCGCATTTACACAACTTGAAAAGAATAAAGGTATGTTTTAAATATAAAATACAGAAGAATATAGTAAACATAAATACCATATATATCATATAAAAAATACAGTGACATCATAATGGCCACCTTTAAAGGTGTTAAAAGAATATTGAACAATCATCGTTTCGTGAGGTAGAAAATCGCCAACCACAGAAACAGTATGTTCTTTAACCATTATAAAAAGGTGTGTGTAAGTGTATCTCTTACTATAACAAAATCCTAGTATATTTAAGATACTGTTGGTGTTACAAAAGAAATGAATAAAAATAGTTTTGGGGGTTGGAGAATCAAAATAAAACAAAAGTACTCAAGTGAAGACATTACCTAAAAATCGGGTAACTCCCTTTGGGTTGAGCTCAAAGGCTTCCTGGGGAAGACCTCTGCCCAATGTGAGGCTTCAAAGAGTTAGAGAGGGTTGTGGAGAGACAAAATGGGTAGGGTTTCACCAATCCAAAGGCTTTGGAAGTGTGGTTAAGGAGGTAGAGGTGGGGGCCTTTTATAAGAGGAGAGGAGGGGCACCCTTAGAAAGTAAAGAAATGCTCCATTATTTTAGAATGCGTTTCGGATTTTAATGGTCCCACATTGATGACTTTTGAGGATAAGGGGATAAGGGTTAGAAATGCACCCATACAATAGGTTTTGGACATGTGTAGTCTTAGATTTTACATTATCATTCAATTTTATTTAAATCGTTAAATAATGAGGTCGTCACTCCATCATCATGATGTCATAGATAATTTAATATATTTAATGTCTAGAAATTATAAAAAATATATCATGATGTAGTAAATAATCTTAGCTTTGTATTTAATTTTTAAAGTTAAATTTTGACTTGTATAACCCCATGTAAAAATTGTTTTAGTAAAACATCTCATGTTTGTGTCATTTTTTACTTTAACATTAAACAAAAAGGTATTTATGTCATTTTCCAACCAAAGTTGCTCCATGGTGTCCCCAAGTTGATCCATGGATTTTTTTGGTCGGCCATGACTCATACAATGATGGTAGGACATGTTTCTCGGTCATTTAATTTTAATAAAACATTATTCTTACCTTAAACTACACTAATTTCCTCTAATCAAGATTAAAAACATAATAAGTTACTATTCACCAAAAAATTATTTTAATCCCATGGAACCACATTTTAATTCTTAATGACAACCATTTATGTCGGATTTTTGAAATTCAAAACACAAAGACATATTTTGAGCATTCATGATCAGCCAACCCCTGCCAATTTCACCTCTCCACTTCTTTAGAAACATCCTAGAGGTTCTGGACTTCTTCAAACACCTATTTTAGTGCCCTAAAAGGAGGTCTCAAAAAAGCACTTCAAAGAAGAGGAGGTTTGGACACTTACGAAGCAAATCAGACCTAAGGTAAGGGAAATATCACAATCTCATTTTTATCCGAGATTGTTTATACATTGGTATTTACTGGGGTGTATTTTATCATCCACATCCAGGTTTCCCGAATATGTAATATTTATATCCTTTTACAATAGTTTATATCAAATTTTACCCTTAGGTGAGTTTTTAGTTAAAGATATGAAATGAATATTTTGTCGTTTTTCGTATGAGGTAATTTTTGACTTTTCGGACAAAAGTACAAGAAGAATGTTTTCTTTTAACTTATACGACATGAATGGACTTTTAAAACATTATTTCCAAGAAGCTTCCATTATAAGTTTTCAGGTTTATTTCTAATAAACTTCATTTAGTTATAATTTTATGACATGTTAAGAAATGAAAGGTGTTTTTGAAGTAGAAAGGATATTTTCCTCAAGAATGGAGTTCAAGTGTTTTATCAAAATTATTTTCCATCTACGATAATAAAGGGTTCTGTTTTTATAAATATTATTACATTGATTTGATTATTTTGTGATGGAATTATTTTTTTGAATTCCTTTATCTTATATGAATTGTTTTATGATGTTACAATGTTTAAGAATCTCATTTTTATTACATGGGTTATGCTATGATGTATGATTTATGATTTTGGGGCACACATATGAATGGTATCATTATGAGATGGGTGGGTCCTATATCTCCCTCCAATGCATTGGGTAAAGATTTTATATCTCATGAGAGAGACAAGGCTGGAACGGTAGGTTATACCGGGTCAGTGAAACAGGACTAAAACGAGGAGTGAACTCGGTTCAGAAAGGGAATTTTTCCACTAAGATAGTCTTGGCAATGAGTCTTGACTAATAAGAAATGATACTCTATGATTATGTGTGTATGCCACAATGTTTTGTGTTTTATGTTATGATTATTGGGATTACATTTCACTACTATGATTTTTCCCATGTTATGAAATTAAGATCTCTTTTGCAGGTTAAGATTTCCAAAAGATATGTTCTTATGAATATGACATGATTGATATTTCTTTTGTTTACCCTTACTGAGCATTTGAGCTCACGCTTTTATGTTTTCTTTTCCCCAGTACATAAAGAAAGGATATAGGTTTAAAAAAAATAAGTTCTTTATGGGAGATGTTGAAGATCTTTCACAACCATTTAATCATTCTCAAAAATTACATGACTATATTTCTATTTTATGTTCCTTTAATTTAGTGGTAATTTAAAAAAATTCATTATATATAATATCTATATAAAATATATATTGATCATAACTTAAATAAAATTTTTTAATAGTAGTTTATATAATAATTTACGTTATTATTTACCACCATTTTACCCATGATACATTTGATACCATCATCACTTAGTTCAGTTATGGGGAGATAGAGAGTAACTAATAAAACATATATTATTCATTTCCACTATATAAATTTATAATATTGGGAACTCGCATTTTATGTGACTGTTATTCTATTATTCAATGAAAATTACCTCAAATAATGAATATTGATTTTCTTTTTTCCATGATGTAAGGTTTATCATTCATTTGTAATTTTTTCTTGTTTTTCACTATGAAAATTATTTCAGCCAAAATTCAAGAGGCTTCATCATATATTACATTAATGTATATTTTATTATATATTTTTTGAAATATTACATTTCTGTTTGTCTTCTCACTTCAAAGATATTTTATAATGCATGGGTAATATATTGTGTCCATATATCGCCAGGTTTTCGATTTTCCATTCTACATGAATTGATATTACATTAGGTGACCAATTATATAGAAAATCCCAATGTATCTTCCCCAAAACATATTTTATAGATTTATAATAAAAACGATATTTTATACCACTATATATATTAATAACGTTAGTTTTATATTTGTAATTTATTTTTTAATATTCATTCGAACACATTCAGAATATTGACTATACATGTTAAGTATAGTTTATTTTGACTCATTCGTGCCCTTGTGTGTGACTTCAAAGAATATTCAAAATATATTCTTCATTTTTAAATATGAAAATAGGATTAAATTAACTATGGTGTAACCCACAAATATGGGTATTCATGGATTTTAAATTTAGTTCAAAGTATTAATAACAATAAGAGTGAATTTCTATTATACTTTCATAGTGTGTGTATAACCATGTAAGATATTTATCCCTAAAACATAAAACATTATAATACAAAATTTGTGCATCTGATTTTTCCAATGATAGAAATATAAGACATCAAGGAATGGTGCTCATTTCATTTTGTGGCTTTTTAGTATACTATCTGTGTTAGAGGAAGAGTCCATCTTTTATAATCCTTGAATGATATCGAGAAATGATTAATATGTAACTGATCATATAAAAAAATTTATAGATATGGATGTAATGGTTTGGCTGATTATCTATTCTAAAAATAGAACGGAATATAATGATAAAATCAAAGGTTAAATAAAATTAAATAGTAAAAACCATGTAATAAAATAAATTACACAATTAAATGATAAATGGGTTTAGATGTTATCAATTAGAGTGCCTACATATTCACCACAAAGATATTTTAGAGGGTCGTATAAATTCCTTGGATTTAAAATCTTCCCATATAGTAAAAAAATAAAATATACACTTTTCCAATGTGTATTCAATATACCCAATACAATAATTCATTTTATATTGTGAGCGTAAGATACCCATAATATATCATATTAGTTATAGTAAGAACCTATGGAGGAGTAAAATATTTTATTCTGAAAAACAATTGATAATACAATTTTAATTCACGTATCATGATTTAGTAGTTACATAGAGTGAATGTGTGATAAATATGGATGGGGAAATGTTTTTTGTAACTATAAAGAAAAAATAGAGCACTAATGTGTGATAAATATTGTCAATATTGTATTTTTTTGTTCATTAGGGTTGTATAAGACATTTAAGGACATATTTAATACATGTAGAGATTTGATGATTGTTCTTGATACTTTAGGGGTTGAAGAGAACAATTATATGGAAAATAGATTGGAAGGGAATTCCGTTAACAATGATTTTTTATTATAGAAAATTTACACCCGTTGGATTGTAGCCTCCAATTGTTGGATGATGATCTTCAAAACTCTCTTTATATTTTTATAGGATTATCTAGATGGAAAGTGGTCTTGAAATGTTCCTAGGTGAGGTTGGATGCCACATTAGTTGATTGGTGTTCTTCCTTCATCTAGATGTTGCAATTACTAAGAATATTATTTGAAGGTGGCCTTTGATGAAACTCATATTATCTTCTAGTTTATGGTAGAAAACATATAAATATAAATAAGGATGATTATTGAAATTAAATGAAATTAAATTCATAGAAAAATAATTAGTTTTTGTGAACATTGAGACTTTTAATAGATAATGATGTATAACATAAACTCCCACTAATCACCACAGACATGAGTTTTTCTGAAAAAATGAGAAGGGGTCTAGAAAATTTAATCACCTTATATAATATATGTCTCAAATGATTATCATCCACATGAATTAAATTAAAACCTAGAAAAATGGAAACATCACCAACTAATGCATTAATAGACATTGATCATCACATAAAATACATCTCATATAATTCTCATCCTCTAGAATCCAAACAATACCTGAAATAAGAAAAGGGAAAATTTAATGAATCGTTACTAACCCATTAATACTACACATATTAATAAATAATTTTAAATATAAATATCTATTATTAACAAAAAAAGATAAAAAATCATCATGTTGTATGATGAAAAGGTATCTATTTCGATAACATGAAACTAAATTAAAAATTCTATTTCATAAATTATCTATTGATGTCACAACATCACATGATATCATAAAACTAAATAAGATAACCTTGGTAATACATAAACCAAAGGGGTTAGTTAAAATCAGATTATTTGAATAAAAAATATATTTAAGAATAGTATATTAGTCAATAGAAATAAGATGATAACATAAAATTTATGGATCATGGATCGTTATATTGATACATAACATAAAAAATAGGGAGTCATAATATATTGGAAACATATAAATGTGGATGAAACATAAAATATGACAGAAAAAGGTTCAATAGTATCTTCCAATATGATTTCAAAATGTGGATAGATACTTATAATATATTAGGGTTACGCTCTAATCCAATACACAACATATAATGAGATAAAAACATTACAAAATGAATTAAAGTTATATCTCGGATCACCCATAATTAAATGCATATGTTTATGTGTTTTATATAAGCAAATAAAACATAGAACATAAAAATTTTCATTTACCATTGAAACAAATGGTCTTTATAGTCATTTTATATAGAATAACTATAGCGTGTATCATAATGGTTTTAATGAAATAAATTATTAAAACCTTCTTGGACCTTAACAAAGTAAAAATATTCATATATTAGGATCAATATTGTCCAAATAAATTGTATAAGTGAAAAAATTCAGAGTTATCCATTCTTAAAATTTCCTCGTAAGAGAATATATATGAAAATATATAATGCCATATTAAAAATTGAAAATGAATAATTATTTCCATAAATACATAAAATTATCTAAAATGTTTTTCCATGGTATGATTAGAGATGTCATAAATTATAGGGGGTATAAAACATTAAGGAAATATAGTTTAATAGGTGTAATAAAAAGAGTTGTTCCAATTAATATGGTATTCTTAACCAGAGGAATTTGGAAGGGAACATTTTAAAACATGTATTTCCCCATAAAAGAAATATTAAATAAGATTTTTATATATTTGTGTTATATATATATATAGAATATAAAAGTTTTATATAATAATAATGAATAAATACATCGAGGTAAAAAGAGATAAAGTGTAATACAATGAAAATAGTATTGCTCTATGAGATCTATTACATCGTACGATAGAATCGTTCTTAACAGAAATTTAATGTCCTATTATATGAAGAATCATTTATGTTCTCTTTATGGAACATGTAATTGGACTTTTAGTAAGAAAAAAATTATGATTTGTGGAGGGGGTGATGAAAGGTGGAATTTGTAATAGCTCGAGATTTTATGAAAAATATTATTTTTAATTTCATTAATGTCTTGTGTTGTACGATATACCAAAAGGAGCTTGCACAACATGCATCCTTGACTTTCCTTGCATTACATGCAATCGCGACCTTCCTCGATATCGTGTGTAGTACGCAATAACGAGTTTCACTAAACAACAATATACTATAAAAATATTATTAAAACTAGCCATTATGAATAGTAATAACCACTTTTTGAAATTTTGTAAATTTTATTTTTTCAAAATGGAATTCATTTTTGGATTCGTAATATCGAAATTAGCTTAGGGTGAAATTTTTGTACTTTTCGGATAAATTTCATTTTCTAATGAATAGTGAAAATTACTAAATTTTAATTAAAAAAAAACCTTTTTAATCGAAATAATTAATAATGATAAATTATTAATTTGAGTGGTTTTAAAGTATATTTAGAATATATTTTTATAATTTAATACAATGTTGTTCATTGGATGTAATTTCACATTTAAACCAGACATAAACAAGTGTCAATCTTTTGATAGTTATTATCTCTTAAGAACACGCTATTTGTTTTGACGACGGGAATTAATTTTTAAATTAAGTAATTCAACTAATATGTTTTGAATTTGGTAAAATGGACATCATTTTCGAGTTCATAATATCAAATATTGCTTAGGCCTAATTTCTGGTATTTTTCTGGAAACTTTCATTTTTTGATGAATAGTGAAACTACTAAGTGGTAGTTATGAAAAATGAATTTTTCATAAAACTTAATTTTACGACTTCTGTGATTGGAATTTTAAAAATCTGAGAGACACAGTTGATATCAGTAAGTAAAATTTCGTTCAATGAGATGAAAATAATTTTTGACGAATAGTAACTTTTTACTTTTTTTACCACGATTAAAAGTAAATAGGGTAATTAAGGGTAAAAATAATATTATTATTACCCTAACACATGTCCTAATTTTATTGGATAAGTGTAATTCGACCAAAAACAACCTTAGGAATAACATATGACCATTTAGGCCAATTTGGATTAGATTAGGACATTTATTATTAATTTATTTAAAGAAGGGTTAAAATAGTTAAAATCAATGATTGATAAGTAAATATTTTTTAATATAGGTTTATACATAAGATAAATTAGACTATAAATATTCATTAGAAATATAAAAATATTTCCTACATAATGGTATTTTATTTGTAATTTTTAGACTTTAATAAATTAAATTTATTTATGACCCAAATATGATGCAGTAATTATCTTATTAATGAAATAATGACATAATTGATGTTATAAATACCCAAATAAATGTAATTTTAGACTTTTTATGAAATAAAATAATTTTATAGGTTAACATGACATATTATTATTTATTTAATTTACATTGTTCGAACTAATAATTATGTTATGATTTTCAAAAAAATCAATTACAAAATAGTGTCAAAATTGACATAAAATAGTTTTTAAAACAAATATTATATTATTAATTGTTCTTTTATTCCTAAAAATCTAAGGTTCGGCCAAACAACTTAGATAAGGTTATATATGTTAATAATAAACAACTTGGGGTTCGTTTGGCTTCTTATACTGTGTTTATTAACCTTATAGATTAAGAACACAAGAAGACACGGTAAAAGTAAAATTATTTTACTTAATGTTAAATCTAAATGATAAGGTTAAAATAGTAACCTAAACATGCCTATATTCTATTGGACGAGGGGATTTCAACCCATTCCCACCTTATCTTCGAAATGAATCAATTTGGAGCTATTTAAAACCAAATTTGACTTTATAATAAAATAATACTTTAAGTTATTCCAAAGCTGACCCTCTACTCCCTTATAAAAGGGCTTCTCCTCCCTCTCTTCCTCACACAACTTTGAGCATTCATGATCAGCCAACCCCTACCAATTTCACCTCTCCACTTCCCTAGAAACATCCTAGAGGTTCTGGACTTCTTCAAAGACCTATTTTAGCGCCCTAAAAGGAGGTCTCAAAAAAGCACTTCAAAGAAGAGGAGGTTTGGACACTTACGAAGCAAATCAGACCTAAGGTAATGGAAATATCACAATCTCATTTTTATCCGAGATTGTTTATACATTGGTATTTATTGGGGTGTATTTTATCATCCACATCCAGGTTTCCTGAATATGTAATATTTATATCCTTTTACAATAGTTTATATCAAATTTTACCCTTCTGTGAGTTTTTAGTTAAAGATATGAAATGAATATTTTGTCGTTTTTCGTACGAGGTAATTTTTGACTTTTCAGACAAAAGAACAAGAAGAATGTTTTCTTTTAACTTATACGGCATGAATGGACTTTTAAAACATTATTTCCAAGAAGCTTCCATTATAAGTTTTCAAGTTTATTTCTAATAAACTTCTTTTAGTTATAATTTTATGACATGTTAAGAAATGAAAAGTGTTTTTGAAGTAGAAAGGATATTTTCCTCAAGAATGGAGTTCAAGTGTTTTATCAAAATTATTTTCCATCTACGATAATAAAGGGTTCTGTTTTTATAAATATTATTGCATTGATTTGATTATTTTGTGATGGAATTATTTTTTTGAATTCCTTTATCTTATATGAATTGTTTTTTGATGTTACAATGTTTAAGAATCTCATTTTTATTACATGGGTTATGCTATGATGTATGATTTATGATTTTGGGGCACACATATGAATGGTATCATTATGAGATGGGTGGGTCCTATATCTCCCTCCAATGCATTGGGTAAAGATTTTATATCTCATGAGAGAGACATGGCTGGAACGGTAGGTTATACCGGTTCAGTGAAACAGGACTAAAACGAGGAGTGAACTCGGTTCAGAAAGGGAATTTTTCCACTAAGATAGTCTTGGCAATGAGTCTTGACTAATAAGAAATGATACTCTATGATTATGTGTGTATGCCACAATGTTTTGTGTTTTATGTTATGATTATTGGGATTACATTTCACTACTATGATTTTTCCCATGTTATGAAATTAAGATCTCTTTTGCAGGTTAAGATTTCCAAAAGATATGTTCTTATGAATATGACATGATTGATATTTCTTTTGTTTACCCTTACTGAGAATTTGAGCTCACGCTTTTATGTTTTCTTTTCCCCAGTACATAAAGAAAGGATATAGGTTTAAAAAAAGAAGATCTTTATGGGAGATGTTGAAGATCTTTCACCACGATTTGAAGATTATATTCCGAGTTTCCAAAGACACTAAACTATTACGGTCCTTGTGTGTGTGTTTTTTCACTACGATGGAATAATTTTATGAAAATTAGTTCTAGAATAATGTTTATGATTCAATATAGAAGAGAACTGAAGAGAATAAAATATTTTAGAAGGGTAAAAATGAGAAGAATATAGTTGTTTTGATTAAGTCAAGATCCATTCGAAATTCATGGAAACATACAAATTTAGGGAATTTTGTTTTTCTGAAAAATTTTCAAGACTCCCACTCAAACACCATTTGGTTCCCCTATAAAATAAAAAATTTACATCGTATATTTCTAAGTGATGTATTGTTCTTGGTAAATAAGAGAGAATATAGAGTGCTAAATAATTTTAGATATAGAAGAATAAGAATCTATTTTTCAATATCTTTGAAGAAGTTTCATCAGATATGAGTAACAGGAGAAGTGGGAAGATTGAAACATATTTAGCTGATTATCATATTCAGTGGATCATCATTTCAAGAAGTCTATCAAATTATACTTATCATTGTATTAAGATTATCATCATATTATGGAGGTTAATCAGACCAAACTACCACATTGGGATTTCTTGGTTGTGGAAGAAGGTGTCCAGAATTATGTCAATCATATTATGGAAAAGATATATTTTCAATATTTGGTAATTGGAACGGGAAAATAAAACATGTAATATCAGACAAGGAAATCAAATTGAATAATATATTTAATTCCATAAAGTTATTACTAGATTCTGGGTTGGACATTGAATAATTGTGTCTAATGAAATACAATTCTCTATGTTATTAATGAAAAAAATGTACAATGTTTCATCACACAAACCTTATACTACAACATTTTTTCTAGAATAGAAACACACAAGAACACACACTATTTTATTGTCTTCACAGTGATACATGAGTGAAATGGAATATTTAACCGATGGTATTAGACATAAAATAATTTTTTTCTGGTGGATTGTGTAATATTGGATTGTTTCCAATCCATACCAAATATGTATCTATTCATATTGAATAGTTTACCTTGAGAATTCATTTGTCCATGTCAATGTGGGATTGAATTTTTTCAGTATGGAATGAAATAATTAACATAAGGAAAAGGTTGTTCCATTTAATAATAAAACATAAAAATAAATATATCACTTATTCACCCCTCCCCCACATAGTGATAACGTTATCCTGAATGGGCACTTACAATAGGTAACAGATCCAGATTCCCATCACTTATTCTTTGCTGATGTTTTGAACCTATGTTTATCGACCATATGAATTTAGTGAATTATAAATGAATTATGTTTTTAAATAGAAAAAAATATCATAGCTAGAAAGATATAATGGTTCATTATCACATGTCTATTGGATATGATGTTCTTGAAGTAGTAGCTGATGTGTTTCCTCCTATAGGTGAAAAATTTCCTCTTACTTCAATTCATAAGAAAAATCATGAGAATGATGGAAGGCCTATGAATTATTTATCATCATCACATTCTAAATCTGAATTCTTATAGGTAAAATGTGTTTCCACATACAAAGGTATAGATGATATGTTTAGAAACTTATACAAAAGAAATGAGAAATTGAATGAAGTAAAATAAAAAAATATATCGATTAAAGTACGATGATTTAATAATGGGTTAGTAATAATCTATTGGGGGACTTCTTTACTAGGGTAAATGAAAATTCCATCATTATGTGATATCTTGGTGAAAAGTTTAAATATTCTATAGTTGTGGAAAAAATATTATTAATCATTCTCAACACATTTGATGAAAAAATATTTTTCTTGAATTATCGAGATCCAATAACATTATCTCTAGATTATTTATACAACACTATTGTTACTTACAAAATTATAGGGAGAATGATATGAAAAGAAAAAAAAATTATAGAGAAATGTATTTCAAGTTTTCAATGAAATAGAAGGAAAGGGTGATTTTTATTGAGGATAGAGATAATGATGTTAATTCCAAAATTGAGTTATATAAAAACAATGGTGTTATTTCATCATTGTTTTAAATAAATGATAAATTAAATATATAAAAATATAAAGGGAATCATCCCTTGATTTTTTTATGTTGAAGTCATTAATGCATTGTGGCTAATTTTCATCTAATAAATAACTATGAATAAAATTGAGGCAGAAATAGAAGGATCGGAAGGCCCTCAAGGAAATAGGTAGATACTAGAAAATAAAAATCTATAGTGAATGATAAGAAATTCATTAAATCCAAAAGATGGTGTTTCTAATCTAATGATGAAGAAGAAGAAGAAAATGATTTTTAATCCAAAACTATGATGAGTATTGTGTTGAGAATAATTTTATTAAATCAATGAGTGATGAAGAATTCATAAGTAGTAGTACAAAAGAAGAATAAACTCAACATGAATTTCATTTGAAAGAAGAGTTGAATGAATTTATGACAAGGATTATAAGGCATGAAAAAAATTTATGTCATAAGATGATTGATCCTTAACAAGAAATAAAGAATTATTTACTTATTAAAAGCCTAAGCTAGTATAGAAAATTATTGATATGAAGAAAAATCTTAAGGAATAAAAGTATCATAATGAGCATCTGGAAGTGAAGTATAAGGATAAAGAAAAAGAGTTATAAATTTTTCAAAAAATAATATAAAGATATATAGTGAAAAAAAATTCAAAAACAATATCATTGAAATTAGTGAATCTTATAATAAGAATAAAAGTGATAAGGTAACAACAAATTTACCTTCTTAAGATAAGAATAATTATGGACTTTTTTATGAAAATAATGAAGTTATGAAAGTTATGTATTTGGAAAAGGATAAAAAATTTCAGAATACAGATGTTTTAATGTAACTTGAGGCAAAAAAAATATTTCATAAAATTATGAATCTAAAAAGATTTATAAGTATTTTGGTTTTGATTAGGATGAAAAGAGAATAAATATTCAAATTTATGAGAGAACGTTCAGTGGGTTAGTTGAGAATGAAAAAAAATTGTTGAGATAAATATTTATTATTCTGGTTAATATGGACATTTCATATGAGAATAATATTACTTTAGATATATCTATAATTTTGTGGAATTCCGAAACCTGTAAAATATGTGTGGATCAACAAACAAAATATAAGGCCCCAGCCTTAAACATTACTTAATCTTGAGTTATTACAAGATTACACATTGAGGATCTTTTCAGGTTTAGAGTTTTAGAGAATTTGATCATAAAACTTGCATTACATTCCACATTTAAACAAAGGGGTTACATATAAGATAGTATTCATTTTTTTCCGTCAACGGAAACATATTTAAAAACAATGCATGGATTCTTTCTTGACACTTCCTTAACACTATCATCATATCATGTACCTTTCCCTTGACCTGTGAAAAACATTTCAAAAAAAACATGGGATGAGCATAAAAAGCTCAGTACGGGTTATATAAAAAAATTTGGAAAGGAAACATGAGTTCATATATACATATGAATGAAATCATACATTACCCATAAAACATAGGCATATAAAATTATGAATAAATCATAGAAATCATAAGAAATAAAGGTAACTTGAGGCATTTATAAAATTCTTACGTAGGGAGTAACCCTCTTGGTTACGTTTGGAATACCCACCACAGTATATTCCCTAATCTCTTCGGAGAAACCTTAACGTTTCAATCCTTCACGTTACCCAATGAATTGGAGAGCTATATCGGGCTCACCCGCCCTTAGTTTATCACAGAACCACCCATCTTCATAATAATTCCAAAGTACCATAACATAATCGTATCACATAATACATGCATATACAAAGCATAACATTTCCACTTTTCAATCACAAGATATCAATACCACACATTGATATAAAAACATTATGAAAACCATCTTCAATACCAAAATAAAATGAAAAGTAAAGCATGGTATTTATTTTTCATTAAAAAAAGGTATGTCTTGTAGAGGAAGCTGAAACTCAAATAATGGTCACTGCGGTGGAGAAGTCGTTGTCGCCGCATACGTACGACAAAAACATTGCATTTTGTCATTTAGTAAAACTCTTCATATAAAAAAGATTCCTTTTGGATAAATGTAAAAGTAAATGGTGTTTATACACCGTATAAAAGAAGGTTGTGTATAAGACAAAATATGCCTCAATGAATAGAGATTGAGACGAAGTCCCTTAAAAAGATTGTATCCTTGGATTAAGGATAAATAAATTACATAATTATGTGTGACAAACTAATAAACAAAATATAAGTGGATATTAGGTGTAACAAAATCCGAGGTTACTCACACATATTCATAGAATGACATATTCAAGGAGTACAAGCTTATCCCAATGAATCAAAATTGGGTTAAGAAGTTCCTTTGCAAAAATTTGACAGCCTACCGACGTCACTACAAAATTCTGAAAATGCGTCGATGAGAGATAAAAAGGGTATCTCATCACTTGGAAATAAAATTTAAATAAATAAGGATATATAATAACATATCCCAATATAATATTATGTGAATTAAAAGACATGACAAAATAAGTCTTTTTAAAAAAGAGGGTGAAAGGTTCACTTACCGACATGGGTATCTTTCGAAACATACACCCCATCAAAGAAGTACAAGACAACATCGATGTAAATAATAATAAATGAAATTATATTACACAATGAGTAAAACAATTGGTAGTACATACACCACTCAAAGGAAATTGTGGAAAATGTAGCATAAATCTCACGGGAATAAAAGTGAGATGAAAAATCCCTTACGAAAACTCGGCAGCCTAACGACACCACTTAAAACATACATAAATGGATTTTTGAGATAAAATAGGGTCTCTCATCATATTAACATAATTTTTACATCAAGAGGAATATAAATGAACATCCCCACATAACAAGGAGGAGCTTAAAAGAAGTGAAATAAAGGAGAGTACTTAAAAAGAATGAGAGAGGTTAGATATCTTACGAAAATTCGGCAGCCTAATGGCGCCACTCAAATCTTCCAAAATGGATTAATGATTGAGAATAGGGTCTCTAATCATATGAACATAGAAATTATAGTAATATTAATATAAAATAACATCCCAATCACAAGAAATAAGAGATTAAAAATGAATGACATAAAAGAGTGTACTTAAAAAGAAAGAGAGAAGTAGGATCCCTTACATCAAGTCCGACTTGTCTTGTTCGTTTCTTTATATTCCTGAATAGTAAACTTTCATCAATTTATAATTTCCTAAGTACCTCCTTTAATGATTATTATTCAGTTCATATCACATATTATAATTTTATAATAATTTTTTAATAATGTTAGTTCATATCCTACGTTTTTGTCGATGTTTGGTACATTAGTCAAAAATGTACTTGTTTGAAAAATGATTGCCCATGTAGTTATAAGTAAATAATTTCAAGAATAGTATTAATGATTAAAATATCATATATATCCAGTACATATTCATTTTATACTATTCCATATCATTTTGAGATAAAAAATGATAAGCACCGTTCATGGAGACGGTTGGCCGTACGTATGCATGAACGCTACTTTCATTTTTTTGTCATATTAATGGAATTAAAAATAAATGATATATATATATATATATTATAATTCCAGTATAATATATATGTTATATAGTTCACATATGTTCATTAATTTCATTCTTTATACATTCCATGTATTGCATGTATGAGTCACATCACTTGAGGGGGCAGTAGTCCACACTTCCTCATATGAAATTATCACATTTACAAAACATGAAAAGATTAAATGTATGTTTTAAATATAAAATATAGAATAATATAGTAAACATAAATACCATATATATCATATATAAAATACAGTGACATCATTATGGCCACCTTTAAAAGTGTTAAAAGAATATTGAACAATCATCATTTCGTGAGGCAGAAAATCGCCAACCACAAGAACAGTATGTTATTTAACCATTAGACAAAGGAGTGTGTTAGAGTAGATCGAATATTTATTATAAAAAAATCCTAGTATATTGAAGATACTGGATTTGTTACAAAATAAATGAATAAAAAGAGTTTAGGGGGTTGGAGAAGCAAAATAAAACAAAAGGACTCAAGTGAAGACATTACCTTAAAATCAGGTAACTCCCTTTGGTTTGAGCTAAAAGGATTCCTTAGGAAGACTTCTGCCCAAAGTGAGGCTTCAAGGAGTTAGAGAGAGATTTGGAGAGACAAAATGGGAAGGTTTTGGCCGATCCAATGGCTTTGGAAGTGTGGGTACGGAGGTAGAGGTGGGGGCCTTCTATAAGAGGAGAGGAGGGGAACCCTTGGAAAGTAAAGAAATGTTCCATTATTTTAGATTGAGTTTCTGATTTTAATGGTCCCACATTGATGGAGTTCGAGGATAAGGTGATCAGGGTTCGGAATACATCCATCCAATATGTTTTGGACATGTTTAGTTATTAGATTTTACATTATCTTTCCATTTTATTTAAATCGTTAAATAATGAGGTCATCACTGCATCATCATGATGTCATAGATAATTTAATATTTTGAATGTCTAATAATTATAAAAAAATATCATGATGTAGGAAATATTTTTATATTTCTAATTAATATTTATATTCCCATACCTGACTTGTATAAACCCATGTAAAAATTGTTTTAGTAAAACATCTCATGTTTGTGTCATTTTTACTTTAACATTAAATGAAAAGATATTTATGTCATTTTCAAACCAAAGTGGCTTCATGGGGTCCCCAAGTTGACCCATGGATTGTTTTGGTCAGCGATGACTCGTCAAATGAGGGTAGGACATGTTTCTATGTCATTTAATTTTATTAAAACATTATTCTTACCTTAAAATACACTAATTACCTCTAATCGCGATTAAAAACTTAATAAATTACTATTCACCAAATAATTATTTTAATCCCTTTGACCACATTTAACTCCTTAATGACAACCATGTATGTTGGATTTTGGAAATTCAAAACACAAAGATGCCAAAATTTCATTTAAACGGAAAATCAGTTTTTATAAGTACTACTTAGTGGTTTCACTATTCATCAAAAATTGACGTTTTTTAGAAAATTACAAAAAATTCACCCTAAGCTATATTTGATATTCCAAATTCAAAAATGATGTTTATTTTATAAAATTCATAACATATAAGTTTCATTAATTAATTTATAAATTAATTCCCGCTGTCAAAACAAATAGCGTGTTTTTGTGAAAGAAAATGTATAAAAAGATTGACACTAGTTTATGTCTTATTTCAAAGTGAAATTAATTCCAACAAACACTATTGGATTAAATGGTAAAAATATATTCTAATTTCACTTTAAAAACAATTCAAAAGATAATATAATCATATAAATAAATTAGATTAAAAAGTGGTTTTGAATTAAAATACAACATTTTTCACTATTCAATAAAAATTGAACTTTTTCGGAAAAATACCAAAAATTTACACAATGTAAATTTTGATGTCCTGATTCTAAGAAGAATTTTATTTTGTCAATTATAACACATAAAATTGTCATAAAGTGGATTTAAAAGAGGTTCTCCATCAAAAGGCGATTAATCGACCTTTTAAAGAATATTAGAATGATTACGCTTAAAATTGGATTCATTCGCTTTTTTAATCCTCTAAAATTTATTGTAAAAAGTAAAAATATTTGAAACACATATGTAATCATTTTGTAGTTAATTATATTCATTCCCTCCATCACAATAGCTAGGCGTTAACTACCATTTAAAATAATATTATTTTATTATTAGAGTGCAATGTAAGATTCCCATGAAACTCATTGTTGCGTGTTGGGTACGCCATCGAGCATAGTGTCCCCATTAAAGTTATATTAATATTTTATTCACAAATATGCATAAATGTGAAAATTTTATACTCTTTATTTACCCGGGGTGTTACATCGTTCCCTGATTTTGGGAATTACGTCCTCGCAATTTTAAAATTGGTTTTGGAAACTTCTTTGAAAATCCCCCATTGGAACAAGAGTTAGTAAAACAATCACTTTAAAATAAAGAATGATAAGTACATAGGTCACCCGAGTTAACCCATACTATGATTCCATGTAGGAAAACATGAACATGGAGGAGAAAACATAGGGTCATGTTCTGATGGAGAGTGATAGAAAACATGTTTAGGAGAAAGTTAACCCTAAGAAAATCACAAACTTGTGATGGGTTAAACGGTATTCGATTCACCAGTACGAAAAGTTAACAGAAAACATTTTTGTTTTAAGTTACTCTTCATTGAGGAATATATTTTTGAGCTTAACTAAATCATAATGAAACATAGTTACTGGTCACGTAGACTTTCCACTTTTACTAGATTCCTCAATCAAACACATATTTTCTCCAAAAGATGAGTATTTAGGAAGACTTGTTCGCATTATGAGTACTATACTCAACTTCTTGAGAATCACCTAATCCACAAAAGATAACTATATATTTCTCATGTCTTTAGACAAAATCCAAAACCAAAATTGTAAGTATGAGATCAGATAATCCACAAATGTATAATCCTTTATAAAAATAAAATCTATTCTTAATCTCCAAAATTTGTCAAAAAAAAACCTAAGGTTTAAAGAAGACAATTCAATAAACTATTGTCCATAAAATTCTTAAAAGTAAACCAAACTAGGATTGAAACCCAAATATTTGAAGGATTTAGTCACACAGTCTTCCAAGTTAAATCGTAACATTTATCTCCAAACAAAATCAGTTGCTCTTAATGTCTCGTTTTGAAAAGTAATTAACCTAATCACATATCCTCCATGATAGGTTAATAAATTTCCATACATAACCCAAAATCAACAAACTATTAATTCAAAAAATAATCTAACTAAAAATAATTAGTCAAACTAACCAGGGACTTCACGTAGTCTTGTGGTAGGTGATAAATACCAGTCGCACTTTGGTTGTGGGTTCGATTCCACCAGCTTTGTCCGACGTGACGAGTTGTAACACGGTCTACATGTTGTCCTTTTTCTAAAACTATATATTTCTTAAAAAATTCCCCAAAATGAGATAAAATCTTCAAAAATAATCATAACATTTTTTAACATCATGTTTATCTCATGCCTTTCATTCTCCATCATAATATATAATAACCCATAATTACCTCAAAAGCAAGGATCATATAAACCCTAATGGTTACCTTTATAATTAATACATGAACTTCCACATCGATCAGTCATCTCGTACATGATGCATTACAGAACATACAAGGGTACAAGTGGTTGATCATGACTCCTTTATAGTTGGTTTATATCAACCATGAGTTTCCTCATTGAATCCCCTATTTTATCCAGTCTCTTAATCAGAGAACGACCACAGTTTCCTTCAAACCTATTGTCACTATAGTACCTGCTAGAACCATCCATTCACTAAAAACAATAATGTCAGTGTGACTATATCAACAAAACCATCATGTACTAATGAGGAAGATAATCACTAAGATATACTTACTCATTCACTTTATCTAAAACTAGGACTCTTTCTGAAATCCTAACCATTATGGTAACGTCACTTATGCCTAGAGAATACCCTAACCTCTAAAGTTATCTAAACCGACCTTCGATACAAACTATAAGGCCCCAGCGTTAAACCTTACTTAATCTTGAGTTATTAAAAGATTGCACATTGAGGATCTTTTCAGGTTTAGAGTTTTAGAGAATTAGATCATAAAACATGCATTACATTTCACATTTAAACAAAGTGGTTACATAAAAGATAGTATTCATTTTTTTCCAACAATGGAAACATATTTAAAAATAAATCATGGATTCTTTCTTGACACTTCCTTGGAACTATCATCATATCATGTACCTTTCCCTTTACCTGGGATGAAAATTTCAAAAAAAAATATGGGATGAGCATAAAATGCTCAGTAAGGGTTATATAAAAAAATATGGAAAGTAAACATGAGTTCATATATACATAAGATTGAAATCATACTTTACCCATAAAACATAGGCATATAAAATCATGAATAAATCATAGAAATCATAATAAATAAAGGTAACTTGAGGCATTCATAACATTTTTACGTAGGGAGTAACCCTCTTGGTTACGTTTGGAATACCCACCACAATATATTCCCTAAATCTTTTCGGAGAAACCTTAACGTTTCACTCCTTCATGTTACCCAATGCATTGGAGAGCTATATCGAGCTCACCCGCCCTTAGTTTTTCACTGAACCACCCATCTTCATAATAATGCCCATGTACCATAACATAATCATATCACCTAAAACATTCATATAGGAAACATAACATTTCCACTTTTCAATCACAAGATATCAATATAACACATTAATATAAAAACATTATGAAAACCATTTTCAATACCAAAATTAAAAAAAGTAAAATATGGTATTTATTTTTCTTTAAAAAAAGGTATGTCTTGTAGAGGATGTCGAAATTCAAATAATGGTCACAGCGGTAGAAATTCGCTGTCGCCGCATACGTACGACAAAAACATTCTATTTTGTCATTTAGTAAAACGCTTCGTATAAAAAAGATTCCATTTGGATAAACGTAAAATTCAAAGGGGTTTATACACAATATAAAAGGAGGTTGTGTATAAGACAAAATATGCCTCAATGAATGGAGATTGAGATGAAGTCCCTTACAAAGACGAAATCCTTGGATTAAGGATAAATCATTTACATAATTAGGTGTGACAAACTAATACACCAAACATAAGTGGATATTAAGTGTAAAACAATAAGAGTTTATTAACATATATTCATAGAATGACATATTCATGGAGTACAAGCTTATCCCAAACAATCGAAATTGGGTTAAGAAGTTCCCTTGCAAAAATTTGACAGCCTAACGACGTCACTACAAAATTCAGAAAATGAGTTGATGAGAGATAAAAAGGGTATATCATCACTTGGAAATAAAATATAAATAAATAAGGATATAGAAGAACATATCCCAACATAATATTATGTGAATTAAAATACATAACAAAAGAAGTCTTTTTAAAAAAGAGGAGGGTGAAAGGTTCCCTTACCGACATGGGTATCTTTTGAAACATACACCCCGTGAAAGAATGACAATAAAACATTGATATAAATACTCATAAATGAAATTATATTACACAATGAGTAAAATAATGGTCATTACATACACCACTCAAAGGAAATTGTGGAAAATTTAGCATAAATCTCACGGGAATAAAAGTGATATGAAAAATCCCATACGAAAACTCGGCCGCCTAACGACGCCACTTAAAACTTACAAAAATGGATTGATGAGATAAAATAGGGTCTCTCATCATATTAACATATAGTTTACATCAAGAGTAATATAAAATAACATCCCCCAACATAACAAGGAGGAGCTTAAAAGAAGTGACTTAAAGGTGAGTACTTAAAAAGAAAGAGAGAGGTTAGATATCTTACGAAAATTCAGCAGCCTAACGACGCCACTCAAATATTCCAAAATGGATTAATGAGTGAGAATAAGGTCTCTCATCATATGAAAATAAATATTACAGTATGAGTAATATAAAAGAACATCCCAATCACAAGAAAGAAGAGCTTAAAAATGAATTACATAAAAGAGTGTATTTAAAAAAGAGAGTAGTAGGATCCCTTACCTCGAGTCTGACTTGTCTTGTTTGTTTCATTATATTACTGAATAATTAACATTGGAAAATATATAATTGCCTAAGGAACTCCTTTATATATTATTATTCAGTTCATATCACATATTATAATGTTATAATAATTTTTTACTAATGATAGTTCATATCAGACGTTTTTTCCGATGTTTGGTAGATGAGTCAAAAATGAACTTGTTTGAAAAATGATTTCCCATGTAGTTATAATTAAATAATTTCCAGAATATTATTAATGATTAAAATATCATATATATCTAGTAAATATTCATTTTATACTATTCCATATCATTTGGAGGTAAAAAACGAAAAGCACCGTTCATGGAGACAGTAGGCCGTACGTACACATGAATGCTACTTTCATATTTTTTGTCATATTAATGGAATTAAAATTAAATGATATATATATATATATTAAATCCAGTATAATATATATGTTATATATTTCACATATGTTAATTAATTTTATTCTTTATACATTCCATGTATTGCATGTACGAGTCACATCACTTGAGGGGGCGGTAGTCCACACTTCATCATATGAAATTATCGCATTTACACAACTTGAAATGAATAAAGGTATGTTTTAAATATAAAATACAGAAGAATATAGTAAACATAAATATCATATATATCATATAAAAATACAGTGACATCATAATGGCCACCTTTAAAGGTGTTAAAAGAATATTGAACAATCATCGTTTCGTGAGGTAGAAAATCGCCAACCACAGAAACAGTATGTTCTTTAACCATTATAAAAAGGTGTGTGTAAGTGTAGCTCTTACTATAACAAAATCCTAGTATATTTAAGATACTGTTGGTGTTACAAAAGAAATGAATAAAAATAGTTTTGGGGGTTGGAGAATCAAAATAAAACAAAAGTACTCAAGTGAAGACATTACCTAAAAATCGGGTAACTCCCTTTGGTTTGAGCTCAAAGGCTTCTTGGGGAAGACCTATTCCCAATGTGAGGCTTCAAAGAGTTAGAGAGGGTTTTGGAGAGACAAAATGGGTAGGGTTTCACCAATCCAATGGCTTTGGAAGTGTGGTTAAGGAGGTAGAGGTGGGGGCCTTTTATAAGAGGAGAGGAGGGGCACCCTTAGAAAGTAAAGAAATGTTCCATTATTTTAGAATGCATTTCGGATTTTAATGGTCCCACATTGATGACTTTCGAGGATATGGGGATAAGGGTTAGAAATGCACCCATACAATAGGTTTTGGACATGTGTAGTCTTAGATTTTACATTATCATTCCATTTTATTTAAATCGTTAAATAATGAGGTCGTCACTCCATCATCATGATGTCATAGATAATTTAATATATTTAATGTCTAGAAATTATAAAAAATATATCATGATGTAGTAAATAATCTTAGCTTTGTATTTATTTTTTATAGTTAAATTTTGACTTGTATAACCCCATGTAAAAATTGTTTTAGTAAAACATCTCATGTTTGTGTCATTTTTTACTTTAACATTAAATAAAAAGGTATTTATGTCATTTTCCAACCAAAGTTGCTCCATGGTGTCCCCAAGTTGATCCATGGATTTTTTTGGTCGTCCATGACTCATACAATGATGGTAGGACATGTTTCTAGGTCATTTAATTTTAATAAAACATTATTCTTACCTTAAACTACACTAATTTCCTCTAATCGCGATTAAAAACATAATAAGTTACTATTCACCAAAAAATTATTTTAATCCCATGGAACCACATTTTAATTCTTAATGACAACCATTTATGTTGGATTTTTGAAATTCAAAACACAAAGATGGAAAAATTCATTTAAACGGAAAATCTGTTTTTATAAGTACTACTTAGTGGTTTCACTATTCATAAAAAAATTGATATTTTTTAGAAAATCACCAAAAATTCACCCTAAGCTATATTAGATATTCCAAATTAAAAAATGATGTTTATTTTAAAAAATACAAAACATATAAGTTGCATTAATTAATTTAATAATTAATTTTCGTTGTCAAACCAAATATCGTGTTTATCTATATATGTGTGTCAAATATGAATGAATCCAATATCCTTAAATGAAGATGTTAGAGATAATTTTTGGAAGAAAATTGAGAATGTTTATTTATGTAATAAAAATAGGTTCCGGCCCCTGGAATATATTTTGAAATATATGAAGAACATGGACACCATTCAATGAGATGTCTGGTTTTGTAAGAAGAACACAATATGTTTCTTAAAAATTCTATGAAATTTGAGATAAATAAATTAAAGGAATTAGGAAAATCTATTACTGTTGAAATAGGTTTGAATACTATGAATACAGAAGGACCATGGATACATGAAAGTGTGTGTTCTTCTCATATTATAGGACATTTGAGATTGTTGATGAATGTGAATGAAATCAAATATGGAATTGTAAAATTTGGAAATGATGAATCCTTGAAAATCAAAGGTTTCTGTTTATCCATTATCGAGAAAGAAAATATGCAGTCTATGAAAGAATTATATATTGATATTCTGAAACATAACCTACTAAGTGTTTTAAAATATTGTGATGAAGTAAACAATGTTACTTTCTAGAAATATGGATTTGTGGGAAAATTTAAATAAATGTAATGATAGCTACCAGAGGAAAATTCACAAAGGGAAACTTATTTAATGTTGGTGGGGCAAAAACTCTTGTTACATGGGAATGGTGGAAGAAAATCAATTATTACTAAAAATACATTGATGCATGTGTCATAGAAACATGAGAGATTCATGTAATATAAATATTTTCCCACACAATCCTAAATTTCGAAGAGATTGATATTGGTGATGTAATATTTTTCAAAAAGAAATGATTAAAATTTAGTACATATGAATGTTTAATTTTTTTTATCAAAACTACCCTTGAGATTATCTATTAAAATATACATTGAACAATTATAAAACAATAAAAAATTTAAATAAGTATTTCATCACATTCATTGATGAATTTAGTTGCATTACCCGTGTCATGTATATGAAACATAAATCTAATGCTAGAAAATAATTTACAATTTATGGAGGAAGGATGATAATGAATGTGAGTATTCAATGAAGATGTTGAGAAATTGAAATGGTGGTAAATAGAGAAATAAATAATTTGAATATAGTATTAAAAAAAATGTAATTTTGAATGAGTTTGTCAATCCATACACTCCAAAAAATGGGGTTATTGAAAGAAATAATTGTTGTTTTGTGGAAATTGGGAGAACTATATTTCTTGAACATAGTGTTTCTCATTACTATTATTGGAAATCCATGTGTTCTAATATATACACTCTATACCACTGATTCTAAATGAAAAGATTTTATTGTATTCCATATAAATTTTTTTATGGAAATACACCATGATTATAAAATATAAGAGTTTTTAGGAGTCAATATATTATAAATAATAAAGGTAAAAACTCAGAAAAAATTGAACATAATGGTGAACACAGAATATTTATTAGATATTATAGTCCTTGAAACATGAATAATAACTTATTCATTTGATGTTTAAGTCATTGAAAATACTAATGAATATTAACAGAATCATGCTTCTAAAGAAGTTGAGCATGATTAGGACGACAATTTTGTCATGAAAGTAGAAATTGTAATCATACTCAAGAAGAATCAGACTAATCTATTTACAGTAATGAGGAATATACTAAAAAATATCTTCCTATGCTGAGGGAACAAGTGGAAGGTAATAATATAAATGATGATTTGTATCATGAGGATTAAACAAGAAGAACATAATATTCTCTTACACATAATTTCTTATATTAAAAGTCATGTCGAATGATGAAAATGTATATTTTTAGTATTCATTTTGTTTTAATCCTTGATTTAAGTGGTAGATAAAATTTAAAATAATGATTAATTGGAAATTTTTTCTATATCGTATAATAGAAATTTCATAAGTACAATGCGGTTTTTCCAGAAAAATATGGATGAAGAAGTTGTAGCGATAAGTAACAAAAAAATATTAGCATGAAAATGTAACTAAAAATATAAGGATTTCATTTAGATGAAACATTTTCTCTAGTATAAATAGTTTAAAGTATCATATTTTTTTGTTATTTCTACAAAATTATGTTTTAAAATATTTCAAATGGATGTGAAGTATGTATTTCTAAATGTAAATCTTGATGATGAATTTCATATTAAACATCCTTGTGGATTTGTTATTAGAAAAGATTAATGTTATGTGTTCATTTTGAGGATGTATTTGTATGTTCTAGAAAAGATTTGAGATAATGATATTCAAAATTGGATACATTCTTAAGGAACATTAGTTTTAATAAAGGAAGTGTTGATACCAATATTCACATCAATAAAAGTCAAGAGCATTCCCTCATCGTAATTGTTTGTGTTGAAGAAATTATCTTAAATGAGAATAATGCATGATCTTCTGAAATATTTTATAAAAAATTGAAAAAGTTGTTTAAAATATCCATGTGGGGGGAAATTAAGTACATTCTTATGTTAAATGTTTTACAAAAGAAGAAATAAATTATTGATTCTCAAGAAATGTATGTTATGGATCTTCTTAAGAGGATCAAAATAGAAAAAGTAAACTTGATTCCAGACCAATTTTAGTGGGAACAACAGTTTCAAAAGATAGAGTTGGAAAAAAAGATGATAAGAATTCATTTTGAAAGGAAATTGGATGGTTTTTGTATTTGACTGCCTCATGACCTGACATTTCTTATGTTTTTACCTTATGTGCATGATTTCAGTGTTTTTAAAAATAATTACATTTACATTATTGAAAAACAATTCAAAGATACATAAAAGGCACAAAAAATTTCATAATCAGTTATGCTTATTCAGAATGTATAGATTTTTTGTGTATTTAGATACTGATTTGGAAAGAAATGTGGTTGAAAAATGATCCACATTAGATAGATAATTCTTTCTAAGAATGAATTATATTAGTTTACCTTGAATGAAACAAAATTTAGTTACTCTCTGTTTGGATAATTAATATTATTTTTCTATAACTTAATCCAATAATCATCTTTCATGGATGAGGAATTAATTAGATGTCATACATTTAAATGTAATGTTACCCTTGATATTGGGTTATGATAATCAAAGTATAATCAATATCACCAAAAATCCAGTACAAAATTAACAATCAAGAAATATTGATATAAAATATCATTTCATCAAAGAGCTTGTGTTGATGAATGAATTGAAGTTGGAGTATGCTTCATAATCGAAAAAATAATCTGACATTTTCAAAAAACATTTACTAATGAAATCCCATTATAAATTGAGGTTGAACTTTGGAATCCAACAACATTCTCATAGTGGTTTAGTTATTTTTTTCACCTCCCTCATATTAACATTAGGTAGTGTTATAAAGGGGGAGAATTATTTCATAAATATATACATTTTAATTCATGTAATAAGGGTGAGTATTGGGTAAGCTATGAATATATCACTGAATGTGTTTGAATTATTCCAACTATTTTTTGGTGTAGTTGTATGAAACAAAATTTTTGTATTCTAAGAATGTAGAGGAAGGATGTTTTGGATAAAAGTTGAAGAGGATTCATGACCACTAATTTTGGGAAAAACTATATTTCAATAAATTATTATACATTCCTACAATGAGTTAGTTTATTGAGGTTTAGAATTTTTGACATGTAATCCATAGCGTGAGGATTCAAAGTTAACTGATTTATGAACCATGGTTGACAAAAAATCCAAAAATGGGAAGACTGTAATGGCTAAGATGAAAGTGAAGACTATATTCAGGATTTTAAATTTTTTTTAAAGAAGAATTAGAAGAAAATATAGATAAAGAAGAAAAGAAATCACTCCACTTTTTATATGGTAAAATTCAGACCAACAATTATATATGGAGATTATGATTCATAATTCCTAAAATGGTTCATTTTATTCACGAGAAACATCCTGGAAGAAAGGGACTCATTAGATTCACAGTGAATTCAAAATGAAATGATTGATCTAAATGGTGATGAATCCCATTTATATGGATACCATAAAATAAATGCAGCTATTAATTTATGATTTTTGAGTACTCATAAACCATAAGTAACATGAAGAAATTATGATGCAATTTTTATGAATGAATGTGGGATAAGAAGTGTTGGAAATTTAATTCAGCATCAAATTAGATGTGAAAAGAGACACATCCAATCGTATCCATTCTAATCATAATGATGATAATCATATTGATGCTGAGTTGGAAAGAAAGATGTCACTGACAGATTAATATGACTCTAAATAAATTGGAATTTACCATAATTTACATTACAATAAAAGGGATAATAAAGAGGATTTCCAACGTATTCCATTTCATGATGAATGTCAAGATACAATAACATGTTTATGAATTAAGGATATTGTTGAAGTAAATGTTGATGAATACTATACCATCATATTTGGAATGACATCATATTCATCAAAGGTAAAATCATTCCTATAAAAACAAATTATAAATGAATTTAAACTATTGAATATAATTCAAAATATAATGAATAAGATTGAAAAACAGTGTAGTCAACCATTTATTTGTTTTGACATACATCATAATTAGATAGATCACAATCAGAAATGGAATAGAATTCGGCTTTGGAATAAGTGTGATGAAAATGGATGTATATGATTCAAAAGGTTGTGATTGATTATTAAGGGTGGTATGATTTGTGGAAAATGTGATAAAAATAAATTTTCAGTTTTCAATCTGATAAAGAGAGAAAATATATAAATTAGTGGAGATGGAATAGATTGGGTAATATATTGGGAAAATAACAAATAATGATGAGATTTTATCAAATGATTTTATTGATTGGGTCATGTTCCCTCACATCATTGTTGATATCAATTCACCTAGCTGATAATGATAAAAAAAATAAAATGATAACTTTTTTAAAAGGTATGAAATTAATTTGGAGCATCATAACAAATGAATCCTAATGAGAAAATAAGATTTACACTGAAGGTCATGAAGAATGAAGAAAGATATATGAAGTTGATAGAAGATTCGGGAAAGATCAAGAATAAATATGAAGAATTCAAAAGTATTAACAAAGAAAAGATGCACCCAAAATTTATGGAAACATGAAAATTCATGAATTCAGTTGTGTGGGAAATTTATTAAGATTCACCAAAAATCAAAATTTGGATCATGTTATACTTAATTTACATCGTAATTTTTTTACATAAGTATAATTCTTGGAGAATAGGAGATAAGGAAAAGCATGGAATAATTTTATAATTAGAATATGATGTTTTTTGGGAGATTTATTGAATATGTTTCATTCAACACAACTAAATAGAGATGATACCAGATTGAAACATATTCAATAGATCATATTATTTAGTGGATCATCGTATTCAACATTATATCATATTATTATTATCACCGTGTTTGACTAATCATCAGATGAGGCTATATAATCACACCATACTATCATATTGGGATTTAAACACTATGAAAGAAGGTGGTCGTAATTATATCAAACGTATTCTAATAGAGATATATTTTCCATATTTAATAATTAGACTAGGAGAATCAGATAGTGAAGACTTGACTAGAAAATAAGATTAAATTCTATATCATAGTCCTTCATGTTCATAAAATATCTGCGAAAGAAATTGAATATGTTTTTTTTAAAATAATACATTTTTATGTTTTTAGAGAATCCCAACTAACATGTTTGTTTATAAAAACATGGTATTGATCCATTTTTTATTAAATTTTCACACACAATATTTATTTTTATTCATTGTGGTACACGAGTGAAAGGTCATATCATACTCGTTGTTTTCAATACAAAAGGATTACATTATAGTGAATTGTGTGGTGTTGGGTTGTTTCCAAACCATACCAAGGTTGTAGATATTTTTATTGAATAATTATATTTTTAAATTATTATATTCCGATGGATGTGTGTTTTGTTTTTTTAAATAGATAATGAAATATTTATTACGAGGTGAAAGTTGTTTTATTTTGCAAGGAAACATATTAGTAATGGTATAACAGATTCACCCATACCCCTCTTAGGGATATAGTTATATTGGTTAGGAATATATAGATATAAGTATCTAAAAATATTATTTTACATCCACTCACATTTGGGGAACATAGAAATATAATTTTTCAGATATCTATTTAGGAATTATAATTTATATATATTTAGTTTTTCTATTACATTTTAGGATAATTATTGTTTTTTTAGAGATTTAATCATTCTCAAAAATTACATGACTATATTTCTATTTTATGTTCCTTTAATTTAGTGGTAATTTAAAAAATTCATTATATATAATATCTATATAAAATATATATTGATCATAACTTAAATAAAATTTTTTAATAGTAGTTTATATAATAATTTATGTTATTATTTACCACCATTTTACCCATGATACATTTGATACCATCATCACTTAGTTCAGTTATGGGGAGATAGAGAGTAACTAATAAAACATATATTATTCATTTCCACTATATAAATTT
This sequence comes from Viscum album, assembly GCA_963277665.1. Lineage (NCBI taxonomy): Eukaryota > Viridiplantae > Streptophyta > Magnoliopsida > Santalales > Viscaceae > Viscum > Viscum album. The sequence continues at coordinate 2,018,103,731 of OY728157.1, forward strand.
ATAATATTGGGAACTCTCATTTTATGTGACTGTTATTCTATTATTCAATGAAAATTACTTCAAATAATGAATATTGATTTTCTTTTTTCCATGATGTAAGGTTTATCATTCATTTGTAATTTTTTCTTGTTTTTCACTATGAAAATTATTTCAGCCAAAATTCAAGAGGCTTCATCATATATTACATTAATGTATATTATATTATATATTTTTTGAAATATTACATTTCTGTTTGTCTTCTCACTTCAAAGATATTTTATAATGCATGGGTAATATATTGTGTCCATCTATCGCCAGGTTTTTGATTTTCCATTCTACATGAATTGATATTACATTAGGTGACCAATTATATAGAAAATCCCAATGTATCTTCCCCAAAACATATTTTATAGATTTATAATAAAAACGATATTTTATACCACTATATATATTAATAACGTTAGTTTTATATTTGTAATTTATTTTTTAATATTCATTCTAGCACATTCAGAATATTGACTATACATGTTAAGTATAGTTTATTTTGACTCATTCGTGCCCTTGTGTGTGACTTCAAAGAATATTCAAAATATATTCTTCATTTTTAAATATGAAAATAGGTTTAAATTAACTATGGTGTAACCCACAAATATGGGTATTCATGGATTTTAAATTTAGTTCAAAGTATTAATAACAATAAGAGTGAATTTCTATTATACTTTCATAGTGTGTGTATAACCATGTAAGATATTTATCCCTAAAACATAAAACATTATAATACAAAATTTGTGCATGTGATTTTTCCAATGATAGAAATATAAGACATCAAGGAATGGTGCTCATTTCATTTTGTGGCTTTTTAGTATACTATCGGTGTTAGAGGAAGAGTCCATCTTTTATAATCCTTGAATGATACCGAGAAATGATTAATATGTAACTGATCATATAAAAAAATTTATAGATATGGATGTAATGGGTTGGCTGATTATCTATTCTAAAAATAGAACGGAATATAATGATAAAATCAAATGATAAATAAAATTAAATAGTAAAAACCATGTAATAAAATAAATTACACAATTAAATGATAAATGGGTTTAGATGTTATCAATTAGAGTGCCTACATATTCACCACAAAGATATTTTAGAGGGTCGTATAAATTCCTTGGATTTAAAATCTTCCAATATAGTAAAAAAATAAAATATACACTTTTCCAATGTGTATTCAATATACCCAATACAATAATTCATTTTATGTTGTGAGCGTAAGATACCCATAATCTATCATATTAGTTATAGTAAGAACCTATGGAGGAGTAAAATATTTTATTCTGAAAAACAATTGATAATACAATTTTAATTCACGTATCATGATTTAGTAGTTACATAGAGTGAATGTGTGATAAATATGGATGGGGAAATGTTTTTTGTAACTATAAAGAAAACATAGAGCACTAATGTGTGATAAATATTGTCAATATTGTATTTTTTTGTTCATTAGGGTTTTATAAGACATTTAAGGACATATTTAATACATGTAGAGATTTGATGATTGTTCTTGATACTTTAGGGGTTGAAGAGAACAATTATATGGAAAATAGATTGGAAGGGAATTCCGTTAACAATGATTTTTTATTATAGAAAATTTACACCCGTTGGATTGTAGCCTCCAATTGTTGGATGATGATCTTCAAAACTCTCTTTATATTTTTATAGGATTATCTAGATGGAAAGTGGTCTTGAAATGTTCCTAGGTGAGGTTGGATGCCACATTAGTTGATTGGTGTTCTTCCTTCATCTAGATGTTGCAATTACTAAGAATATTATTTGAAGGTGGCCTTTGATGAAACTCATATTATCTTCTAGTTTATGGTAGAAAACATATAAAGATAAATAAGGATGATTATTGAAATTAAATAAAATTAAATTCATAGAAAAATAATTAGTTTTTGTGAACATTGATACTTTTAATAGATAATGATGTATAACATAAACTCCCACTAATCACCACAGACATGAGTTTTTCTGAAAAAATGAGAAGGGGTCTAGAAAATTTAATCACCTTATATAATATATGTCTCAAATGATTATCATCCACATGAATTAAATTAAAACCTAGAAAAATGGAAACTTCACCAACTAATGCATTAATAGACATTGATCATCACATAAAATACATCTCACATAATTCTCATCCTCTAGAATCCAAACAATACCTGAAATAAGAAAAGGGAAAATTTAATGAATCGTTACTAACCCATTACTACTACACATATTAATAAATATTTTTAAATATAAATATCTATTATTAACAAAAAAAGATAAAAAATCATCATGTTGTATGATGAAAAGGTATCTATTTCGACAACATGAAACTAAATTAAAAATTCTATTTCATAAATTATCTATTGATGTCACAACATCACATGATATCATAAAACTATATAAGATAACCTTGGTAATACATAAACCAAAGGGGTTAGTTAAAATCAGATTATTTGAATAAAAAATATATTTAAGAATAGTATATTAGTCAATAGAAATAAGATGATAACATAAAATTCATGGATCATGGATCGTTATATGGATACATAACATAAAAAATAGGGAGTCATAATATATTGGAAACATATAAATGTGGATGAAACATAAAATATGACAGAAAAAGGTTCAATAGTATCTTCCAATATGATTTCAAAATGTGGATAGATACTTATAATAGATTAGGGTTACGCCCTAATCCAATACACAACATATAATGAGATAAAAACATTACAAGATGAATTAAAGTTATATCTCGGATCATCCATAATTAAATGCATATGTTTATGTGTTTTATATAAGAAAATAAAACATAGAACATAAACATTTTCATTTACCATTGAAACAAATGGTCTTTATAGTCATTTTATATAGAATAACTATAGTGTGTATCATAATGGTTTTAATGAAATAAATTATTAAAACCTTCTTGGACCTTAACAAAGTAAAAATATTCATATATTAGGATCAATATTGTCCAAATAAATTGTATAAGTGAAAAAATTCAGAGTTATCCATTCTTAAAATTTCCTCGTAAGAGAATATATATGAAAATATATAATGCCATATTAAAAATTGAAAATGAATAATTATTTCCATAAATACATAAAATGATCTAAAATGTTTTTCCATGGTATGATTAGAGATTTCATAAATTATAGGGGGTATAAAACATTAAGGAAATATAGTTTAATAGGTGTAATAAAAAGAGTTGTTCCAATTAATATGGTATTCTTAACCAGAGGAATTTGGAAGGGAACATTTTAAAACATGTATTTCCCCATAAAAGAAATATTAAATAAGATTTTTATATATTTGTGTTATATATATATATAGAATATAAAAGTTTTATATAATAATAATGAATAAATACATCGAGGTAAAAAGAGATAAAGTGTAATACAATGAAAATAGTATTGCTCTATGAGATCTATTACATCGTACGATAGAATCGTTCTTAACAGAAATTTAATGTCCTATTATATGAAAAATCATTTATGTTCTCTTTATGGAACATGTAATTGGACTTTTAGTAAGAAAAAAATTATGATTTGTGGAGGGGGTGATGAAACGTGGAATTTGTAATAGCTCGAGATTTTATGAAAAATATTATTTTTAATTTCATTAATGTCTTGTGTTGTACGCTATACCAAAAGGAGCTTGCACAACATGCATCCTTGACTTTCCTTGCATTACATGCAATCGCGACCTTCTTCGATAGCGTGTGTAGTACGCAATAACGAGTTTCACTAAACAACAATATTCTATACAAATATTATTAAAACTAGCCATTATGAATAGTAATAACCACTTTTTTAAATTTTGTAAATTTTATTTTTTCAAAATGGAATTCATTTTTGGATTCGTAATATCGAAATTAGCTTAGGGTGAAATTTTGGTACTTTTCGGATAACTTTCATTTTCTAATGAATAGTGAAAATTACAAAATTTTAATTAAAAAAAACCTTTTTAATCGAAATAATTAATAATGATAAATTATTAATTTGAGTGGTTTTAAAGTATATTTAGAATATATTTTTATAATTTAATACAATGTTGTTCATTGGATGTAATTTCACATTTAAACCAGACATAAACAAGTGTCAATCTTTTGATAGTTATTATCTCTTAAGAACACGCTATTTGTTTTGACGACGGGAATTAATTTTTAAATTAAGTAATTCAACTTATATGTTATGAATTTGGTAAAATAGACATCATTTTCGAGTTCATAATATCAAATATTGCTTAGGCCTAATTTCTGGTATTTTTCTGGAAACTTTCATTTTTTGATGAATAGTGAAACTACTAAGTGGTAGTTATGAAAAATGAATTTTTCATAAAACATAATTTTACGACTTCTGTGATTGGAATTTTAAAAATCTGAGAGACACAGTTGATATTAGTAAGTAAAATTTCGTTCAATGAGATGAAAATAATTTTTGACGAATAGTAACTTTTTACTTTTTTTACCACGGTTAAAAGTAAATAGGGTAATTAAGGGTAAACATAATATTATTATTACCCTAACACATGCCTTAATATTATTTTATAAGTGTAATTCGACCAAAAACAACCTTAGGAATAACATATGACCATTTAGGCCAATTTGGATTAGATTAGGACATTTATTATTAATTTATTTAAAGAAGGGTTAAAATAGTTAAAATCAATGATTGATAAGTAAATATTTTTTAATATAGGGTTATACATAAGATAAATTCGACTATAAATATTCATTAGAAAGATAAAAATATTTCCTACATAATGGTATTTTATTTGTAATTTTTAGACTTTAATTAATTAAATTTATTTATGACCCAAATATGATGCAGTAATTATCTTATTAATGAAATAATGACATAATTGATGTTATAAATACCCAAATAAATGTAATTTTAGACTTTTTATGAAATAAAATAATTTTATAGGTTAACATGACATATTATTATTTATTTAATTTACATTTTTCGAACTAATAATTATGTTATGATTTTCAAAAAAAATCAATTACAAAATAGTGTCAAAATTGACATAAAATAGTTTTTAAAACGAATATTATATTATTAATTGTTCTTTTATTCCTAAAAATCTAAGGTTAGGCCAAACAACTTAGATAAGGTTACATATGTTAATAATAAACAACTTGGGGTTCGTTTGGCTTCTTATACTGTGTTTATTAACCTTATAGATTAAGAACACAAGAAGACACGGTAAAAGTAAAATTATTTTACTTAATGTTAAATCTAAATGATAAGGTTTAAATAGTAACCTAAACTTGCCTATATTCTATTGGATGAGGGGATTTCAACCCATTCCCACCTTATCTTCGAAATGAATCAATTTGGAGCTATTTAAAACCAAATTTGACTTTATAATAAAATAATACTTTTAGTTATTCCAAAGCTGACCATCTCCTCCCTTATAAAAGGGCACCTCCTCCCTCTCTTCCTCACACAACTTTGAGCATTCATGATCAGCCAACCCCTGCCAATTTCACCTCTCCACTTCCCTAGAAACATCCTAGAGGTTCTGGACTTCTTCAAAGATCTATTTTAGTGCCCTAAAAGGAGGTCTCAAAAAAGCACTTCAAAGAAGAGGAGGTTTGGACTTACGAAGCAAATCGGACCTAAGGTAAGGGAAATATCACAATCTCATTTTTATCCGAGATTGTTTATACATTGGTATTTACTGGGGTGTATTTTATCATCCACATCTAGGTTTCCCGAATATGTAATATTTATATCCTTTTACAATAGTTTATATCAAATTTTACCCTTAGGTGAGTTTTTAGTTAAAGATATGAAATTAATATTTTGTCGTTTTTCGTACGAGGTAATTTTTGACTTTTCGGACAAAAGTACAAGAAGAATGTTTTCTTTTAACTTATACTGCATGAATGGACTTTTAAAACATTATTTCCAAGAAGCTTCCATTATAAGTTTTCATGTTTATTTCTAATAAACTTCTTTTAGTTATAATTTTATGACATGTTAAGAAATGAAAAGTGTTTTTGAAGTAGAAAGGATATTTTCCTCAAAAATGGAGTTCAAGTGTTTTATCAAAATTATTTTCCATCTACGATAATAAAGGGTTCTGTTTTTATAAATATTATTACATTGATTTGATTATTTTGTGATGGAATTATTTTTTTGAATTCCTTTATCTTATATGAATTGTTTTATGATGTTACAATGTTTAAGAATCTCATTTTTATTACATGGGTTATGCTATGATGTATGATTTATGATTTTGGGGCACACATATGAATGGTATCATTATGAGATGGGTGGGACCTATATCTCCCTCCAATGCATTGGGTAAAGATTTTATATCTCATGAGAGAGACATGGCTGGAATGGTAGGTTATACCGGTTCAGTGAAACAGGACTAAAACGAGGAGTGAACTCGGTTCAGAAAGGGAATTTTTCCACTAAGATAGTCTTGTCAATGAGTCTTGACTAATAAGAAATGATACTCAATGATTATGTGTGTATGCCATAATGTTTTGTGTTTTATGTTATGATTATTGGGATTACATTTCACTACTATGATTTTTCCCATGTTATGAAATTAAGATCTCTTTTGCAGGTTAAGATTTCCAAAAGATATGTTCTTATGAATATGACATGATTGATATTTCTTTTGTTTACCCTTACTGAGCATTTGAGCTCACGCTTTTATGTTTTCTTTTCCCCAGTACATAAAGAAAGGATATAGGTTTAAAAAAAAGAAGATCTTTATGGGAGATGTTGAAGATCTTTCACCACGATTAGAAGATTATATTCCGAGTTTCCAAAGACACTAAACTATTACGGTCCTTGTGTGTGTGTTTTTGTTATGTACTAAGTATTCCGAAAAATTAATGTAATGTCCATGTACATCAGGCTTCGGGTATCTACAGTTGGTATCAGAGGAAAGGTTTAGTCAACCTTTGGAAACTAGGATGTGAAAACGTTACTGAAATCCCTAGAGATATTTCTAAGGTATGTTTAGGGATGTCCCTAAGGATAAGTATACGTATAGGATACAGTCCTAGAACTACGGTAACAATCATAGAATTTAACTTAAGCTGTTAGATATTGAGGATACTCCCCCTTTATTATGTTGTTTTCTGTAGCATGATTTTTGCCTCTCACACTATTAATTTTGGGTTTTAAAAGATGGCTGGAACCTGAAGGAACCATGATGATCAATGCAATGGACAATGCAATGATTGTCCTCCTGAACAAACAAATTTTATGGGAGATGGAGTGAAAAATATTATTGCTATATTTACAGAAGCTATGAATCACTCTGGACTTCCAAATGAGCAGAGAAGGGAACAATATTCTATTGAGTCTTTCAGGAGGCAACACCCACCATCTTTCGCGGGTCTTCTGATCCACTTGTTGCTGAACAATGGATCAGTACTAATGAAAAGATATTTTTAGTTCTTCAATGTTCTGAACATGATAAATTCATCTTAGCAGTATATCGTTTTTAAGGTTAAGCTGATCAATGGTGGAATCTTATCAAGATTATGAGGCAAAGAGATAAAATTGAGTCCATGGAATGGGATGAGTTCAAGAACATATTTTTCAATAAGTAATTCCCTCATATTCTTCGAACAAAGATGGAGAAGGAGTTTCTTGAACTAAAGCAAAAGGATGATGAATCTGTTGGTATATACGTAGCAAATTTTACAAGTCTTGCAAGGTATGCATCTGGATTTATCATCCAACCTAAAAGTAAAGTTTATCGATTCTTCAGTGGCTTAAAGACAAATCTTCAAAGGGAATTAGCTATAATAGACTTCAGTAGCTATGAAGAAATTGTGCATTGTGCTATCAAGGTAGAAATGGAAGTTGGTGTTACTTATCCATCTCAAAGTTTTGACAAGATACGAAAGATGGATTTCAAGTAGAAATCTCAGAATAATGGTGAAAAGAAGATGAATGTTTCCTTATGCTCAAAGTGTGGAAATAAGCATGGTGGAGATTGTCTTAAAGGGACTAGAAAATGTTTTAAGTGTGGAAAAGAAGGTCATCGAGTAGATGAGTGTCAAAGTAATGGAAAAAGTATTTCTAATGATGTGAATAAATAAAAGACTGTAGAGAACGCACCAACAACACTTCAATGCTTCAAGTGCAAGGAAATGGGGCATTATACTAATAAAGTCCCTAATCCAAGGGTTAGTGATGATCGATGTGAGAAACCACTTAAGGAAAAGGACAAAGGGCTGTCACATGAGATCACCATTGGTGATGTTGAATATGACAATGATGTGGTCAAATGATTAAGTGTTTATGTAATGGGATTCCAAAATAATGTTGTATATAGTATCGTGGAATATTGGAATATTTATGTTTTGGTCTATTGTGGTTTTCAGTAATTTTATGGCATTGGTAACCATGAAAAGTGATTGAATTATTTTTGCAAAGCAGATGATATGCACATAATGAAGGGATAAATAGAATCTAATATGATTGATAGTATTCATGAGCTCATAATTGATATAAGGACTAAGTGATATCATGGTTTGAGGATATAGAATTTTGAGGAATTTGGTATGTGGAAAGTATTAACTTTTAACTGCATTAATGTTTTCACTAAGGATCAATGGATATTCATTCTTTAAGAGAATACATGATTAAGGTATTCACATATTTTTAATTTGACCAATAAGATATATCTTATGATATATGGGGGATAAATGATGGCATTCACATTATCATTTTCTTTATACTATGAGCTTGGACCGAAGTATTTTAGATAAGCCTAAAGATTGGAATGGATTATGTTGGACATAAGTTAGTATTGTTTAACGATAAAACTTTTTTGATATTGTTGATGTGATTTTATAGTAATATATCTTTAGAAAAAGGACAACCTGCAGGATGGGCGACATCCCATCGCGTCGGACAAGGCTGTGGGAATCGAACCCACAACCAAAGTGCGACTGGCCTTTATCGACTACCACTGGCCTACCGAAAGTCCATGTTTAGTTGAAACTAGTTTTATTATATCAAGCAGTATGATATATGATGTATAAGTCCATTTTAGGAACCATATATGATTAATCTCACTATAGATGGACTTAGGTATTTTTTGATAACTTTTCTATCCTTTTGTTTGTGACAGATGGAATGACCCATCATTCTATTACATGATCTGCTAACACATCACGAATGAAAAATTCAACTTCATTTCATTAAGAGATGAAGTGGAAATTGTCCAAAGAATGACAAATGGTGAGACTATACCCAAATCACGAAAGTATTTCTTCTAATTCCAATTTCATCAACATTAGGGAAATGATCTTGAAAACCAAAAATGTTGTCCTAGTTCTCTTATATCTGATGAATCAGATGGTACCTTAGATCATCACAGATTTATGGCTTTGTAATTGCTGTCTTTTCCATAGCCATGTTCTCTATCACTCTCCATCAGAACATGATGGTTAGATTTCTCTTCCATATCCATATTTTCACCTATGTGGAAACCCAGTGATTAGTTTATTTGGGTAACCGTTACGTTTCATACTTTTGTTTTTAAAGATTGGTTTTGGTATTCCTTTTTATGATGTGGGTTTCAATTAAAGACACTTTTGAATAGTAAACCATTTATAACCCCGATGAATTTTGATGGTGGAATTCATTTTAAGGGGGGTAGAATGTAACAGCCCAAGATTTTATGAAAAATATTATTATTAATTTCATTAATGTCTTGTGTTGAACGCTACACCAAAAGGAGCTTGCACAACACGCATCCTTGACTTTCCTTTCATTACACGCAATCACGACCTTCCTCAATAGCGTTTTTAGTACGCAATAACGAGTTTCACTAAACAACAATATGCTATTAAAATATTATTAAAACTAGCCATTATGAATAGTAATAACCACTTTATGAAATTTTGTAAATTTTATTTTTCAAAATGGAATTCATTTTTGGATTCATAGTATCGAAATTAGCTTAGGGTGAAATTTTGGTACTTTTCAGATAACTTTCATTTTCTGATGAATAGTGAAAATTACTAAATTTTAATTAAAACCAACCTTTTTAATCGAAATAATTAATAGTGATAAATTATTAATTTGAGTGGTTTTAAAGTATATTTAGAATATATTTTTACAATTTAATACAATGTTGTTCGTTGGATGTAATTTCACATTTAAACTAGACATAAACAAGTGTCAATCTTTTGATAATTATTATCTCTTAAGAACACGCTATTTGTTTTGATGACGGGAATTAATTTTTAAATTAATTAATGAAACTGATATTTTTTGAATTTGGTAAAATAGACATCATTTTTGAGTTCATAATATCAAATATAGCTTAGGCCTAATTTTTGGTATTTTTCTGGAAACTGTCATTTTTTGATGAATAGTAAAACCACTAAGTGGTAGGTTAGAAAAATGAATTTTTCATAAAACGTAATTTTACCGCTTCTGTGAGTGTAATTTCAAAAATCCTAGAGACACAGTTGATTTCAGTAAGTAAAATGTGGTTCAATGTGATGAAAATTTTTTTTGGTGAATAGTAACTTTGTACTTTTTTTAGCACGGTTAAAAGTAAATAGGGTAATTAAGGTTAAAAATGATATTATTATTACCATAAAACATGTGATAATTCTATTGGATAAGTGTAATTCAACCAAAAACAACCTTAGAAATAAAATATGACTATTTAGGCCCATTTGGATTAGATTAGGACATTTATTATTAATTTATTTAAAGAAGGGTTAAAATAGTAAAAATCAAAGTTTAATAAGTAAATCATTTTTAATATAGGGTTATTCATAAGATAAATTCGACTATAAATAGTCATTAGAAAGATAAAAATATTTCATACCTAATGGTATTTTATTTGTAATTTTTAGACATTTAATAATTTAATTTATTAATGACACAAAGATGATGCAGTAATTATCTTATTAATGAAATATTGACATAATTGATGTTATAAATACCCAAATAAATGTAATTTCAGACTTTTTATGAAATAAACTAATTTTCTAGGTTAACATGACATGTTATTATTGATTTAATTTAAATTTTTCTAACTAGTCATTCTGTTATGATTTTCACAAAAATAAATTTCAAAATAGTGTCAAAATTGACATAAAATAGTTTTTAAAAGAAATATTATATTATTAATTTTTATATTATTCCTAAAAATCTAAGGATCATCCAAATTAATTAGATAAGGTTATATATATTAATAATAAACAACTTGGAGTTCTTTTGGATTCTATTAGTAAACATATTAACCTTAGAGTATAAGAACAAAAGAAGACACGGTAAATGTAAAATTATTTTACTTAATGTTAAATCTAAATGATAAGGTTAAAATAGGAACATAAACTTGTCTAAATTCTATTGTATGAGATGATTTCTACCCATACCCACCTTATCTTCGAAATGAATCAATTTGGAGCTATTTAAAACCAAATTTGACTTTATAATAAAATAATAGTTTTAGTTATTCCAAAGGTGCCCCTCTCCTCCCTTATAAAAGGGCACCTCCTCCCTCTCTTCCTCACACCACTTTGAGCCTTCAAGCTCGGACAAACCCTGCCAATTTATCCACTCCACTTCCCTAGAAACATCCTAGAGGTTCTTGTGTTCTTTAAAGTCCTATTTTAGTGCCCTAAAAGGAGGTCTCAAAGAATCACTTCAAAGAAGATGACGTTTGGAAACTTACGAAGCAAATCGGACCTAAGGTAAGGGAAATATCACAATCTCATTTTTATCCGAGATTGTTTATACTTCGTTATTTACTGGGGTGTATTTTATCATCCGCATCCATGTTTACCCAATATGTATTATTAATATCCTTCTAGAATAGTTTATATAAAATTTTACCCTTCGTTGAGTTTTTAGTAAAAGATATGAAAGGAATCTTTTGTCGTTTTTCTTATGAGGTATTTTTTGACTTTTCTGACAAAAGTAGGAGAAGAATGTTTTCCTTTAACTTATACGACATGAATGGATTTTTAAAACATTATTTCCAAGAATCTTCCCTTATAATTTTTCAAGTTTATTTTTAATCAACTTCTTTTAGTTATAATTTTATGACATGTTAATAAATGAAAAGTGTTTTTGAAGTAGAAATGATATTTTTTTCAAGAATGGAGTTCCAGTGTTTTATCAAAATTATTTTCTATCTAATATAATAAAGTGTTTTGTTTTTATACCTATTATTACATTGATTTGATTATATTGTGATGGAATTATTTTTATGAATTCCTTTATCTTATATGAATTGTTTTATGATGTCACAATGTTTAAGAATCCCATTTTTATTACATGGGTTATGCTATGATGTATGGTTTATGATTTTGGGGCACACATAAGAATTGTATAATTATGAGATGGGTGGGACCTATATCTCCCTCCAATGCATTGGGTAAAGATTTTATATCTCATGAGATAGACATGGCTGGAACAGTAGGTTATACCGATTCAGTGAAACAGGACTGAAATGAGGAGTGAACTCGGTTCAGAAAGAGAATTTGTCCACTAAGATAGTCTTGGAAATGAGTCTTGACTAATAATAAATGATTCTCTATTGTTATGTGTGTATTCCACAAAGTTTCATGTTTTATGTTATGATTATTGGGATTACATTTCACTACTATGATTTATCCCATGTTATGAAATTATGATCTCTTTTGAAGGTTAAGATTTCAAAAAGATATGTTCTTATGAATATGACGTGATTGATATTTCTTTCTTTACCCTTAATGAGCATTTGAGCTCACCCTTTTATGTTTTCTTTTCCCCAGGACATAAAGAAAGGATTTAGGTTTTAAAAAAGAAGATCGTTATGGTAGATGTTGAATATCTTTCACCGTGATTAGAAGATTATATTCTGAGTTTCCAAAGACACTAAACTATTACGGTCCTTGGGTGTGTGATTTTGTTATGTACTAAGTATTCCACAAAAGTAATGTAATGTCCATGTACGTCAGGCTTCGGGTCTCAACAGAATTTATATATGAAAAATGGGGGTTTTTTTAATTTTTATATTCATTAGTGTATTATTATACATAGACTATAAATAATACAGAAACATATGGTTATATATAGTGAATAGTTCTTGTGAGTTTGATGTAATGGTAAATGCATCATCTATGACTCCAAAATTCATATATTATGCTTATGATGCTAAATACTACAATTTACAAAATATTAATATTCTTAAAAAATATAACTATTTTAAAAAAATATTAAAAATTAATTGTAAAGATGTTTTTACATGTATATTCCAAATATGAATCCATTTTATGAAAATTTTATTTCTTAATTTTACAAATTTAATTTATAAATAAAATTATTGTTTATTGGAAATTTTGTTTTTTTATTTTATGATCAATTTTTGGAACCTTGGAACATATATGTTTCCCAAAAATACAATCAAATATTTATTTACTTTTATAACATGTATGTACTTTGTGAGTATTCTTATAATATTTAAATTTGTCTCTATAGAAGAACTTATTTATTAGTGGATATTAAAATGATATATCACCTTATAATTGTTCTAATTCTCAATTCAATAAATTTTACGGATCTAGAATGTAATTTCTTATGTAGGGTATGTGTAATACAAGAGGTACTTCAGAAAGGGTTAGTAATAGTGTGAGTTAAAATGCTACCACTCAAATGTATTCAAGTATTCGAAAGGGGTTGATCTACATAAGATGAAGATTTCCCTTTTCCCAAATATTGTGACTCACTTCTCGGGAGATATATTCTAACACCTTGATAGTTTGTCAATTATTTTTTCAAATCAATATAATCTTTTTTTAATTTTCATTCCACACAACTCTAAAAAATGATATTATTATTATTAAATCCCTAATGGAAACATTCCTTTCTCATGAAACTGAATTAGAATATGAGACATGGTACCAAATCGCAGTACAATACACTAAACATTGACAATGTTTACATTACATGTAACCATGATGGCGTGCACCTTAAACCCAACACTGATATTTTTATGAAACATCATTTTACTACTATAATATTTTAAATGAGATAATAATAAATTATACAATAAAAATAGTAATATGAGTTTTAATAACTACTTCCAATTTTTTTTTATAATGATATTATAAGAAAATATCATAATGACAATGAAATATATAATTTTTGGTAAATTCCATATATGATAAAAAATAATAATAATTACACTTCATGTCCATTTATAAAAATTATTAAAATTTATTTTTGAAATATCATGTAATTTAATTTATAAATTTAATTTAATTATTTTACTTATAATGTCAAAATTATAATTAGGTTAATTTTTCTAATTTTTTATTGAAACATCGTTTGCTGAAAAATAGTGAAAATACAACATTCAAATTTTATAACATCTTTTTTTTAAATAAATTTTAATGTTAATTTATACATTAAATTTAATTTATGTACACATTAGGTCAATTATAAATCTATTAATACCATTTAGATCATTAGAGTCATTTTCACATTGAAATGTAACTTAAAAGTGCATCAAACATTTGAATGTTTTTCTATAATAAGGTCCTATAATATCATCTCATCTATGATATTAGCATTAATCTTAATTTTTTCAATTCTGTGTATTGAATTTAAAAAAATTACATATAAAATTTTAATCTGTTTTGTATTTAGATTCTAATATGATCAACATAATTTTTTACCAAAAATATTAGTAAAAATGATTAAAATTAATTATACAGAGTAATGTCTAGTTATGATTAATGAGGTAAAAACCATAGTCTTTGCCGCCCAAATGTCCTAACCAATTTTCCAAAACACATTTTATGGTCTTATTTTGACCATATAATCACTTTTTTCGACATTAGATAATTGTTTGTATAATGTCCCGAACCTAGATTCTTCTCAATTGTTCCTCGATCCTAGATGCCTTCAATGACTCACACACATCTCCCGTAATGTAGAGGCTATCAGCTAGCATCCAGAAACAATGTGTGTTAGTGGAGAGATTGTTAGTCAATACAAGAGTATATCATAGAAGAAGTTAATAACTTATATATAGAGGATGTAATAATCATAATATACAACTTATACATAGTATGAATAGATAAATATCACAGAAGATATCTCATATACAACAATATAGATAATACGTAATACTAGAATATAACTCAAACAATTAAATGGTTAAAATATACAATAAAAGTATAGAAAATGCAAAAAGACCAAAAAACTTCTTTCAGAAAGCTCAAGCCTCAACATAGTACCATGCTCCCTTACTGCAATGAAATCATCAACAATATATACTAGGGTTCTTTCCCCAAAAATGAACTACAATCACATAGTCAGTTTGGGTCCCATAAGATGCCTAAAATGGGTATGAGATAAACATCATACCTGGCTTCCACATAATTGTCTATACGATTCTAAGAATCATAATGCTATAAGATAAAAAATTTAAGTAGTACAGAATGTTATACCAAAAAGGCTCTCAAGGCACCCTACAAAAAGTGTTAGCTCATTATACGAAATCTTTAAGATGTGTAACCATTTAACATGATCTCTCTATAAATCCATCCATATCCAAACCATGATCTTTCATATAATGAAAACATATCAAACCTAAAAACATTCTATATAACCAAGCATGTCACATATCCCATGAGATTTTGTATAATGATATGTAGACCACAACGGGCTATATCCAGGTTATTAATGTCAAAGTAACTCTCATCGAGTCCTTGGAGAATCTCGATGGAAGCACAGTATTGGAACTAGTTGGAGGCCTAGGATCATGTGAACCAACATGTCCTATAAAAGTCCATGAAATATAATGTCATGGGGTACTAAGGACTATGGCATCCCACAGAATCTAGAACCTTGTGTCATACACTATCTTAGGCATCCACTACTATGTTTTATATCCATGGATAACTGTCTATGGAATCTATACAAACATTCATTAACTCATTACATTAATAATTCACATTCCATTCAATGAGTATAAACACTTATAAATAATCATGTCACATGGGTATACACATCCATTTATCACAAGTACCATTTTACACATCACACGTGTATACCCACCCATTAATCCGAAAAAGACATCTATGAAATCTGAAAACAACCAATGAGTATTCCCACTCATTTAATAAATTCCATTTAATTATATAAAAAATTAAAGAATGGAATAATGTGATAACATAAGGAAAATAGGCTGAACATTTCCTAATCAAATAAAATCCACATTAATTACAACTTGGCTTTATTAAACATGAAATACATGAGGGGACACCCCTTGGGATGTTCATAAATGGTCAAAAACAAAGAAAGTGAATGGTGTACTCCAAGGATAGCCTCTGATTTGAGAAAAAAACACCATCATATCTCACGGAACCTAAGGGAATCCACAATAAGTCCTACTTTATCTATTTTAGATTAAAATTTCACAACTATGCTCGCACTAGAATGTATGACAGGTGAAGAAATACAAGTAGCTCTATAAATCATCAAAAGCTAAAGGAAAAGTATATAACTTGTATTGTAGCTATGTAGTGGAGTAGTCTTCCAATATCCTATCCTGAGTCTCATCAGTTTAGGATAAATATGAACAATGGAGGTAGAATAAAAAATATGGGAATATGACCCCGAACCTAAAAAACACAAACATCATTCCATATAATCAATGATGGCTAAAATTAAATCAATATCTTACCGATGCAGAACTAATGTGATCAATGGTGGGAGAAATAGACTCTGAATATACAACCAGGATAAAATACTTCCATTTAACCTTCATTGTTTATCTTGTTCATGAAAGAGGGGTGATAATACTATTTTCTGAAAAATAAGAGGCCAATACATCATTTAAATGAAACACCATCATGAAATTACATGATCTATAATTACCTAACATGGCTTGTAATGATATTCAATCCCTTTTATGGAAAATAAAACATAGTAATCGGGAATTTTCCAGGATAGACCAATTGACATCATAAAATTGGATTACATGATTTCAATCCCAATTACAGGTCGTGTAATTTTCATTCATATAGTACACAACCTTCATGCCTATTATTTCCCAAAAATATCCTAACTGTACCCTGCCCCGACATACGGTCTATTAAAAAAATAATGTTTAAAAATCATTTTTCAAAATAAAAAAGAACAATACCTCAAGAAAAATCTAGGATCATACAATATCCCCCATATAAATCAACTCATCCAAGAATTTACCTCTCTAAGGTTGTCAAGATTCTTCTGAAAACAACCTCAACTACTGAGCATGTACGTCGTCCGCCCACACCCAATTCTCGTCCTATAAATGGCCATACTTACATTATAATAGAACTTGAGGAACTGACCAAAATCATAGATAATTTGAGATTTTATCAATAATGTGAATCATATTCCCCTCAAACGATTCATCAACATTCAACTCAAAGTCCTCAGGATGAAAAATTTGAGTTGAGCCTGAATAGTATTGACATAGCTGAGATATGCAGAAGATTTCATTGAAGGATTTGTATCTCTAAGGTAATTTCAATTGATATGATACATCCACTACTCTCAATAATATCTCAAATGATTCATCATATCATAGTGTAATCTAATCATGTCCTCTGATTCATATGTGTACTAGGACCGATGAAACACGGATGAAAACATAATCCCTGACCACAAACACTATGGGTCATCTGTGGTGATTGGAATAATATTTATGAAGAAAATGTATAGTCTCCATTGAATTATTAATCAACTGGACCTACTCAGAAGACTCTTTCACAATATGAAGTCCTAGTAAAGCTTCCCCATCATCTTCTAACCAACACTAGGGTGATTGGAATGGTCATCAACTTAAATCCTTATATGGTTACATCTGTATCATCATTTGACAACTGTTATTAAAGGTGAACTCAACCAGAAGATTGTTCCTCTCCCAAGAGCTACCAAAATTCAATATTCATGCTCAAAACATGTCCTATATCACCTGTTTAGTACAATATGACAAGCCATCAGTCTAAGGGTGGGTTGTTGTCCCTAGAATCACCTCTCCATCCAACACCCACTAGAAACATTACCATAAATGTGAAGTAATGAAGACGTATCTATTCCAAATGATAGTGTGTGGAACCCCGTGATGTTGTACTATATCACAGAGATACAACATTCCATTCTCATCAACACTGATAGTACCCTGGATTGGTAATAATTGAAAAACCTTTTTGAGCCTATCAATTAAACCCACAAAACATCATTACCTTAAGGCGACATGGTATGCCAGTCACAAAATACATTGTGACATCAACCCATTTCCACATTGGAATAGGTAACTACTATAAAATAATGGTTGGTCACTGATGTTCCACCTCCACTATCTGAAAGGTGGAAACCCTCGTAAAAAAATAAGCTACTTCCCACATAATACCATTCAACATGTACCAACGTCGAAATTCATGGTACTTATTACTGACTTCGTGATTCACTACCCATATTTAAAAATGAAACTCTCACATCACCTTCAGATGTCTAGCCACCAGAACCCAAATGTTTCTAGGGATGGGCAGGATCTCATCCTTACATATGGGCCTTCAAGGAGGTGGTTCCTCACCTTTTACACACTCCTATAAGAATATACCCAAAATATATTATAGTTCCCTCATCCTTACTCTATCATGAATTGTACAAGTTATAGATAACGATGATAGATATGTATTTACATGACTATCGTGAACCTACAAATAAAACTCATAGAACAACTCCATAAGCATTCATGCACTACTGACCTACTGTACTTCATGTATCTAAGACCTCCTTCTTAGTACATCAACCACTAATTTTCCTTCCCCAGGCATGTAGGTAATAACGATGTAAAAGGACAGTAGGTACTCCACCAACCTCGGATAAATATGATTTTGATCACACTATGAAAAAATATAAACCTGAGGTTTTTTTGGTTCATGTACACCACAAAACACACTCCCACTAAATATTTTCTCCATCAACACAATTCATGATCAACTATAGCTAGCTCATGAAAATAAATTGGGTAATTACTCTCATATGGACTTTTTTGCCGAGAGATGTATAACATGACTCTATCTCCCAATATCTACAATGCCCCTATCCCAATACCTAATGCGTAACAACAATGTGTAACTCCTACCCTACTCAAGAACTATCAAGAATCAGGATGATGTCAAAATTTCTTATAACTCTTGATTGGTTTCCTCTCATGAATCTAACCATACAAACGCCACACCCTTCTCAGTCAATCCCATCAATCACGAATCCATGTATGATAAGTCCTATACAAAATGATTTAAGTTACCATATATTCTCAAGAAAATATATATGTCAAAGAATCCTGGGATTTTTTTATTAAACTAAAGCTCTTACCATCTCTCAGTCTAGTAATAATTCATTCATAATGATGATGTTACTGAGTAAGTGAATCTAATCAATCAAAAAGTGTGACATTGTAAGTTAGCTTATAACTGATTCTACCTCAGTGTATTCAAAATAATTTTACAATGGTTATAATGGTCATTTATATTTTTGTAATACACCAAGATATCATCAATGAGAACCACCAATAAAGAATATAGGTTGGGATGGAACACTTGATTCATCAAATTCATAAAAATAGAAGGCACATTCATGAGACCAAATGGCAGGACAAGATGGTCAACATGAAAATAACATCTAAAAATTTCAATTTGAAGTATGTGTGTGTGTATAACATGTACTTGTTGATATCTAAACCTCAAATTGACTTTTGAGATCACTCATGCTCCTTGATGTTGAACAAACAGATCATCTATCAGAGGAAAGTGGTATTGATTTTTAGCGGTCAACTAGTTCAGTTCTCTATAATCCATGCATAGATTATGAGTTTAATCTATATTTTTCACTTAAAGGATCAATGAACCCCACAATGATGTAATGGGTTGAATAAAGAACTTTTCCTATAAATCCTTTAGATTCCACTAAATCTCATGTAACTCCATCATAGAAATTATATAAAGAAGAATGTATAATGATGTAGCTCTGGGAAATAGTTCAATAGATAACATAAATTGCATCTCATTTAGTATACTAGAAAAGTCATCTGGGAACATGTACCTAAAATGAACAACCACTGGAGGAATGTCTCATGAGCTTTGTCTTTGATCATCCAAAAAATCTATGGATCTGGGTTTTCTTTTTTCCAAGACCATAATTCTAAGATACAACTCTTCTCACATATACATATTGTTCGTCATTGTTGGTAAATACTACACCATCTAGTGATGTGAATGTCACCCTATACTAATACAAGTCAATGTAATCTAGATAATAAACAATCCAGTACATCTATATAATGGTGTCAAACCCGATCATGTCGAGGAAATAAAGTGTTCAGATGAATTGACACTAGCCTTCTTAATGGGGGAGCTCCCTACACTGGCACACATCTTCCTTTATAATTCCCAAAAATGTTTCTTGCATTCAAATTCCCTTATGGGACCCAAAAAATGCCTTGGTATTTTCACCGAAGGTGTAGATATGAATCTATGAGATGCACCTATATCAATAATAACAAATCAATAACAGAGGCAAATAAGGTAATACAAATCATCATTAATATTCAATAACATTGCTCATTGGGGGTAGGTTGTACCCAAAAGAACTGGCCTACACTAAGGCCATGTGTCCCAACCTCACTACCTGATGTAGACCCACTCTGATGTCTTATTGTAACTGGTGACTAGAATCCTCTTCCATGACCACCAATTCCTCGGTATAACCATCTAACAGTACTCAAACTCCCTGAATTTCATGGAGCTAACGGACATTCAACTAAACTTGATGTCAGATCTGGATATGTTCTACTCAAAACTATATTAGAGGTCTTAAAAAATACATGCATGTGCCCCATTTTTTCTACACGTTTATCACTCAAATGGTTCTTGGTCAATATTATTCTTCACGTGTCCTCACCTACCACATTGGTGAGAAAAAAATGAGTTTCCAAAACTCACATCTTGATTGTCACTCATCATAGATGAAGCCTAAAAATTGTGTTTCTTACATATAGACTTATAAACACTAGGTCGATATACAACACTACCCTTCTCTACACCCCCAAATTATCTTAGGTCCCAATATATTATTATAAATTGTTTCATTAATTTAGTGATTTATGTCAACCTAAACATGTCGACCTGAGATCCGATAGCATGTTAGAGACCATCATTGAAACATATTTCTCTCTAAATCTCAATTGCAGGTTACATCATTTCAAAATGATTCATCTCTATAAATTATGCTGAGTACTCCATTACTATCATTGTGCATAGCTCTAGACACATGAACTCACTAGTCCCCACTCCCCGCAGATTCTTCGGGTAAAAGTATCCATATAAGTGGGTCTAGAAATCAGTCAAACCCTATCATTTACTCCATATTACAGGTTCAGAACATCTGACTAGTTCATTTCTTCTATACTTAGAGTATATGTATTGAGCTTGACCCTCCTCTCAAGCCCTGTCACAAGATACTCGAAAATATATAACATGGTCTCATGCTATAGCTCAGCAGATTGTGGACCTCCATCTTTGGAAAATTTTTGAGGATGCTAATTCTGGAACACCCACATGATCTCATCCATATTCATGGCATACTACTATTCTCCCAGAAAGATATTCTTATAGAAAAAGAAATCCTCACAAAAATATGCCTTGGAAAATTTGTCTGAAATAGCCTCTAGTGCTGTAGTTGGTACTAATGGAGGATTAACCAGAAGATCATGGTCAACCACCTCTAGAATTTGGTCAACGACTCCCCCAATGAGTACTTTTAGAGTTCATCATGGTGGAATGTCTTTATATTTCCAAACACATGCCTAAGAAAATAAATATATCAAAGTCGCAGATCAATTGTGTTGGATAGGTCAAAACCATCGTCAAACCAAGTCACAACCCACAATCATCATCTAAATCTATGTTGTTATAATGAATCATCACCAAAACACTATAAACTCTTCCTATTACCCACTCAAAAACATGTTCAAGGTCTAGTCTCTACAATTCATATAATTTTATCTTAACATTCAATGGTTAAAAATATTTATCCAACGGTCCCCCATGTTCTGATCCATGAGGGAAAATAACACCTCATGAACCAATATCTGATCCCCATTTTTCCCATATATATCAAATTAACTCAAATAATTTAATTTGAAAAGGTTCTTAAATTTCCATTTCACATGGGCCCATACACCGTATTAGTTGAAAGGTGACATCACTCCTCTATCCTCATAAAAAATTCTATCACAACAAGTGGAAAAACTATCACAAAACAAATTACAATAACATACATAAAACAAATCATATTAAATGGAATGACATCATGAAGGAAATGTGATTTTTATCAAGTTCTTATTTTATATATGAGATATAATACCATCTTCTCCGTAGATTGCAACAAAAATATAAATACAATCTTATCGATAGTCACAATGTAAATCATGTTCATAACCCAAAGGTGATATAATGTAAGAAGTACTATTAAATCATAAAAAACATTACATTGAAGGAAATTATGAATTTCCCTATACACCAGATAAATACACCAAAGGATAACTCAATAAGTAACTCTATTTCCATCTATTCTCTATTAGTTATCTCAAAAAAACAATTGAAAATATAAATGAAATTCCTCTGATACAATATCGTATCATCCTGGACTTAAATTCAACAAAACAGTACCCCTATCCTTGTTGGGAACATGTCCTCTAACACATCTCTCCTAATTCTAGAGGCTACTAAATAGAAGTGGGGGCCAAGGTTTGTTAGAGGAGAAACAATTCCCTCATTACCATAGTATATCATAGTGGATGTTAATAACATACAGAGAGAAGAAGCTGTAAAACAATCATACAATAGATACATAGTATGAATAGATAGAAATATTATAATATTCAAATAATATAATATAGGTGATACATGTATCTAGAAAAAAAACAAAATAAGTACAAGGAAATGCAATACAATGCATGTATCAAAAAAGGAAAAGACCAAAAAAGTGCATGTAGCATCACAAGGCTCATCTTGTTCCCCTGATCAGCTTTTCATTAGAAATGATCAACAACCTATACTAATAAGATTTCCCATAATATCACATTTTGATATATAATCCCTTTGGGACCCCATGGAGGCCCAAATAGAGTGTGAGATATACATACCAGTAGGTTTCCACTAAATTATCTATTCATTTCCAAGGATCACAATGAAATAATCTAAACAACACTAAGTTAGTAGTAATGTAAGTGAGAATATCTACAACAAAACCAGACATTATCGGCAGTTTTTTTATATTGCAGTGGTTTAATCTACGGCTATATGGTTTTGCGGCGGTTTACAGAAACCGCCACTAAACTGGGTGTTAGCAATCTATTAGTGGCGGTTTTATCCATTTCACAGCGGTTTAAGGTAAGCATCATAGATTTCTCATTTATCGGCGGTTTTCGTGACTTTTGCGGCAGTTTGAAGGGTGCAAGATATTTTTTTATTCGCGGTGGTTTTAACAGCCGTGATATTCATGGGTTTGATGTGCCTCTCTCATGGCGGTGAAAACTGCCTCTAAATATAAACTGATTACATTTCGCTGCGGTTTTCAATGCTAATAATGGATTACACGTAAAGCATTAGCGGCAGTTATAACCACCGTTAATGCTGACCAGTAAAGCATATTCGGTGGTTAAAACCTCCGCGAAATGCTGACCAGAAAATAAATGCAGTTTTTCTTCTACTGCCCCACTGCCCTGAAAAACAAATCAAACCAGAAAATGGAAAATGAGACATCATACAATCAAATAAAATGTTACTTCTAACTTGTTATACCCAACATAATGAAACAGGAGACACCATAAAAATAATTGACCATAATTCTATATTGATAATAATCAATAATGGATCTATAGGGAAGCATGAAATCCATTCCAATAATTACATCATACAGTTACATGATGGGAAAGAATTAATTCATTATAAAAAACATTTTCCTATCTGATGGGGAAAATAATTCCATCAGTGAACAGTCATTGATCAAAAAATCAATGATGTTTACAGATTCTTAATGACAAATAAATACACTATATCAAGGATCAGAATCTCTAGAAATGTATCAAATATAACATTGTATGATGCACTTGTGTCAAATAATGTAGAATCTATAGTAGAGGTTACTAGATTAGTACCTCAAACAATAGATGAATTTGAATTATGATCCCTATCATATGTTGAACGTCATTTAGTTTTCTCATACCATGACCCTATGTTACATCCTGACTATTCTGAGTGGGATCACATTTCATGCACATTAATTCCTGAGTCTAGTATCAACTATGTCGACTACAACCTTGGACTCAGCATTATGTGGTATTATAGCTACATCCTTACTAAAAAATAGGAGGACCCACATAATAATGTGGAATATATAAAGATCTTATCCCCCTAGGAGGAACTGGTGGAAAAGTTTTGAAGATGTCCATGATATGACCCAAACTCCTATAACCTCTCCATTCAACTAGATACACCGTACGTTGGGAGAAAAGATGTGTATCTTCTCTAAATGTCCTCATATTTTGTTAATGTGTCACCCGAATTATGGTAGAATAGTTGTGTGGATTCACTTTAATATTTTTTAGAATATTCTAGGTGACTTCAGTGGCCAGAACATGCATATTTTCTTATTCTATTGTTGGATAATGTATATGGTACTGATTGTTTCCTCCATTTCATATAGGTATATAATGATGTTAATAAAGTCAGTGGGAAAGGATATGGGTATTCCCTATATTTTTTACCCAAATATTCTTGGTGATTTCATTAAACAATAACAGATTATTCCAACAAGCTTAGTAAATGTGGGAAAATGTGTCCTCTTTCTCATAGTTTTCCACTATATTTAGTTAGTGGGATTCTTTGGGGGATATAGATGTAGGGCCAAGTTCATGGTTGATTGTTCACTATCCTAAATGGGTTTTCATGACTACCTAGGTTTGGGAGACTTAGTTCAGACTCCTGAGGTAAAAAGACACATCATATTGAGGTTTTATTGCATTGTACAATTGGTGATGTTGAATGCTAGAAGGAGCCCTTTGGAGGGTCCCCTATGCTATCTAGATGAGTCCATCAGTGACCTCTTGATCAACCTCCCTAGATAAGGGAGTAACATGTTAGTTCCATCCTGTATATGACCATGAAATGGTTTGAGATGAATACTATTTACAAAATTTTTTGTTCCACTAGTCATTGTCGTGTAGACATCTATGGATTTTGGAGGTGAATGGATTTTTTAGCTTCCTCTAAAGATGGAAAGGTACCATTTAGGTGTGACTCCAAAACTAGTGAATTTTGAGATCCAATGTTGAGGGTGAAAATTTGATAATAGAGCTCTAGTTTTAAATGAGGATCCAACTTGTGCAGTAGTCAAAGAATATGTGTTCTTAATGTAGTAAAATTTCATTTGGATCAAAGGGGGTTCTAGTTGAAGGTGCCAGAATACTTATGAGAAACATTTTCATGAAATTCTCATGAAATCAGCATATTAATAAATAAACACACGTATAATCAATTGTATTGGATCCATGTTTGTCTAAATTTAATATTTTGAGAGAGAAAAAGGAGCCTACCATATGGGTGACACATGCATTTTTTTATGATTCCATGTTAGGTTCAACATTTTTGTTTCCAACTACATTTATTGGTGAGTATTTGATTCGTATCACAAGATTAGGCTAAACCACATTCCCATCATCCTCTTATGTTTGGTCTCTATACTGCCTTCTAGGTTCCAATTTATATAACTAGAACAAATTAAAAAAAATAACTCTTTAGTAATCAAAAATCTCGACTACCAATTCCAACACAGGCCTAAATGGAATGATGTATACCACACTCGAGAAATCAAGACATAAAATGAAACATCATAAATCAAAAAAATGCACAGAAGGAAACATGAGGAATCAAGAAAATGATAGGACATGGAAATGTTTGGTTGCAACAATGTTCCATAAATGTTACATAAAAAACCAACCATTCTCATATGTGTTCAACACATCAACAATACTACTACTCATGGTCCAATGATGCATCGTCACCCTCTCCGCCTCCATCTCCACTACTTACTGCCACCTATAAGGAAATTATATTGAAAATTAAATATTGTTGAATATTTATAATTAAACATAAAACCAATGAAAGTTTACAAACTAAATGATTTTTATTTTTTGTTATTTAGTTGCTCACCACTAGTTGATGCACTACCACCGAGGGCATATCTACTCATATGCTGAAGTATTTCAAACAACTCTTTCTGCAATGCAGATATCTGATCCCCCTGCTGGTGAACTATGTTTCGTAGAGAAGAAATCTCCCTCTGAGCATCTTCAGGTATGAAATGACTATAACCAGGAGTAGATGCAGATGGAATCCCTAGTGGCTTGCAAAAGATCTCAGATGGTATGGGTCCCAAACCCTTCCCGCTAACACTACCAGGATGGTCCTTCCCAAGGACTTTATCAACCGGGTCATTATGGGAGAATCAGTAAGATTTCCTAGGATTGACATCCCATATTTCTTTAATTTTTACCTATAAATCAAATATCAATTTATATTAACACAGTAAAAACTGATAATAAGTTATTATAATAAAAAATTGACTTTATACCCCAATTTCTTTGGCAGTATCATTAACAAAACTACCATCTGTTTTTGTTATGAACATCCATCCACAGTTCAGTTCGGGATGCTTCATGCCCTAAACTCTCTGACTGCATTAAAAAAAGATAAATCAACAATTTAATATGCTAAATATATAATATTTTCTTATAAATATTTAAACTAATTAAAAGATTACTAATGAAAATCAAATTCTAGAAAATCTTTTTGAGCCCGAAGTGTGTGGGATGACTTGCTTTGCCTGATTTGAAGCATTCTGTCTTAAGAGATCCTGAAAAAATAAAATTCAATTCAATAGTAATGTATTCAATGTCATCTCATCTTCATATACATGTATAAATGTAAAATGAGGATAATATAATAATATTTATTTGAATGCCATCTGCTTATCATCATGATGTCTATCAACAAAAACATTCCACTGTTCTCATGGTACCCCTCTAGGTAGCTTCTCATACATTTGTTGCATGGTCAATGAAGTATCGTTGACATCACACAACAAAATCCATTTGAAATCTTTCCATTTTTTACCATTATTTTTCAATGTCCACTTCCATGCTATAACATCAGTAACGGTACAGTGGAAGAACATATGTATACAGAAATTCATTTTGAACATATTAGTAAAACATCATTCAATTAAAACATAAAGAAAAAAAAATTACCTTTATCTGAGAATCAAAAACTTCATTTTTCCAGTTTGGAGGAATATGGCTCCAATAATCATATGAAATAGGCAGGGAAATGGGCTCTGCTACCAGCTGACCTATAATCTGGCCAAGTAACCCTGTGGCCTCATCCTTCGGGACCCCATAATAATCAAATGGAACGACTGTCTTCTCTCCATTCATGTTCCAAACATCTGAACTTTTTATTTGTTTTTCCATAGTTTCATTTTTTTCATCTTCAATGATCAAACAATTAGTATAAACAAAATGAAATAAATTTATTTAATTAAAATTTGTACATATGACTCTGACCCTCAGAATTGTCAATGATGAACTGGAATGGGCATGTCACTGCCCCACTGTTGAGGCTCCTGTAGGGGGAGTCGACGACTCATCCTCTAATGAGACATCCATAGATGGTGTCAGAGATGGTGCAGGGGGAGATTGTGCTGGGGTGTAGGCAGCCGATGCCTCAGATGCTGTGGGGATAGACGGATCGTCATCTGTCGTAGAACTAGATGAAAAAGTGTATCACTTCTTCCTTGGAATTCTTGTAATTTAATCAAATAAAATTATGTTTGTAATATATATTTCATAAAATTAATAAAAAAAATTAAAAATGCTAATAGATTCACTGTACTAACAAAAAAAATATATAACAATAATAATGAATGACTGAAGAAATGAAACAAGTGGTTGCTGAATGAATAAATAATTGTACATAAAATCATGTTCCCCTTCAATCATGTCAGTTTCCTTCTCCATTTCTTCATCCACTTCATTCATCCTTTCTAGACTAATATATTCAATATCATGATGGACAAATAATTCTACTTCATGTTGTTGATGAAATTCAATTGTTGAGGTCAAATCTTCCACTTCATCACCCATATCATACAAATCTCTTTGTATTACGTCAGTAACTACACTCCACCCTACATCCACAACATCATTCACATAATATACCATTTTTTCTTACAATGCTAAGATATATTGATCTTGCAGTTCATGATCACCAACATCCATCAAGTGAGACAAGTTTACAGAAGTAAATTGCAAGGAATCTATTTTAACACCTCTGAAAATATCAACCCATCTGCATTTGAATAAAACAACAAAAAAATGCTCGTGGTAGTTTAATTCAATAATATCATGCATCTTTTCATAGTATCCCACTTCATAAAATGTAAATATACCACTATTCTGTGTTTTCAAACCCACTTCTCGATTGACTGTACGAAATCTAAAGTCATTCACATTATAAGCATCGAACTTTGTAAAAAGTTTTACAGGACCTCTAGCAAGAAACTTCAGATCTTCTGACAAGTGCGCTTGAGTATCAGCATTCTTGATCTGAAAAAAGAAATATAATTTAATATATTTACAAATTGTATGTGTCAAACTAATATTCATATTTATTTCATTATTTATAAACTTACACGTCATGCAAACCATTTTACCAGCTCTTTATTCATAGTTTTTGTTATATCTTTCTCATTTCGTGTTCGGCCTCTCATTCAACTATTTTCTTGTATCCTCAACTCTTCAATAAATGGATCTAAAATTTCACTATTCAACAACACATATCTATGTGCCTATAATAATTCCAATTCTGTTTGTGTCACATATGAGGTCCTCCCAACTGATCGGCCAATATCAGGAAATATTTTTGAATTATGATGCATTTTAGATTGAGTTGATGTGTCGTCAACAGGTCCAACATGAATAAATCTAATCTCAATATCATTCCAATATCTGGAAAAGAAGGTGAGACACTCCTCAGCCAAATAGACTTCAACAATAGAGCCTTCTGGTTGAGCATTATTTCTAACGTATGCCTTCAAATTCCCAATATATCTATGAAATAAAATAATAATATTATGCATTTATTTAAATGTGAAAAATTTCATACTTAACCGGAAACATATAAACAAAAATAACTATCAATTGGTACATCCATCGATAATGAACGTGGCCTCCTAATTTAGCTTCTTCAACCAAATGCACAGTTAAATGCATCATGACAGTAAAAAAAATGATGGAGGAAAGATCATCTCCATTGCAAAAAGGGTCAATACATACCTCTCCTGGAGGTTGTCAAGCTGATATGGATATATATATTTTCCACATAATTGCCTGAAAATGTGTAGAATTGTAGTACAACTACAGTAACTTTTATATGTAATAATGTACGCAATGCCAATGGTAGTAACTGTTGTAACAAAATATGTGAATCACGACTTTTCAATCCATATAATATACGATTTTTCAAGTCAACACACCTCGAGATGTTACTCAAACATCCATCAGATACCTTCACATTATTTTAAATTCAAAGGAACATATCTTTATCCCTATTTTTCATTGAAAAAATGGCCAGAGCATACTTTTCATTCTCATCTGGCCATAGATTACGTTTTATGTCCATTACTTTTAAGTCTTTGAGAGCATTGAGATGATCCTTTGACATTCCATGCTCATTATGTAGTGTGAAAATCAAATTATCACATACATTCTTCTCAATATTCATCACATCAGGATTGTGGTGCAACAAATTAAATTCCCAATATAGAAGTTTGAAGAATTTACCTTTTTTCATCCATTTTTATGTTCTGATTTCACTTGATGATACACTTTGCACTCGTTTTTTGCTATCATTCAAATGATGAACCTTCCCAAATTTTATTTTAACATTTTCAAGTTGTGTCAATATTTTAAAACTTGTTAACAACTTTGGAGGTGGTCTACGATAAATGGAACCATTAAATTTTGATTTGTTCAGTTGAAATCTATGAGATGCATCAAGAAATCTTTGATGGAACAACAAGAAAAATTTTCTACTGTGAGGTAGCTGTTTGGGCTCGAAATCAAATTTACAAATGGGACAAGCCAAACCCATATAAGTGTTCCTACCAGATAAATTCCCAGGCCCAGAGAAGTCACTAATGGTCCACATTAAAGGAGCATGCATTTTGAATATTGTCTTAGAAGAAACATCAAATGTCTCAACACCGTTTCTCCATAACTCCTGCAATTTTTCAATCAATGGAAGAAGGTATACATCAATATCATTTCCAGGAATTTGTTTTCCAGGAATAATCATCTAAATGATAAATGTTGTTTTTTTCATAAACATCCTCGGAGGCAGATTATACGGGATCAAAACAACTGGTCAAATGCTATAACTGGTACTCAAAGTCCCAAATGGGTTGAATCCATCGGCAGCCAATCCCAATCGAACATTACTAGGATCAAGTGAGAAATCTGGATGTAATGAATCAAATTTATTCCAATATTGGTAATCTAGTGGATATATCATTAACCCATCATTGTTTTTATCTTCATAATTCCACATCATGTGTTTGGTAGCCTTTGATGACATGAATAATCTTTGTAATCGAGGCTTCAAAGGAAAGTAACGCAAAACATTTATAGGTGTGTTCATTTTCTTCATCTCCATGAAATTATGTTCAGTCAGACTTCCAAAATGACCCTTTGACTACAATCTATAAAAAGAACATTTATTACAACTCTGTCTAGTTGAATCGTCTCCCCAATAAAGCATACAATCATTGGGACACACATGTATTTTTGTATAATTCAGACCATGCTTGTTAACAAATTTTTTCATATCATTTAATGATTCTGGGATTTTTGCTTCAGGAAATGTATCACGAATAAATTCCAATAACATGGAAATTTCCTTATTTTTAATTCCACAAAGACATTTGATATGGTACAACTTCAGCAGAAATGAGTGCATTGAATATTTCAAACACCGACTATACAACTCTTGATTTCCATCGTCATCTAAATCATGGAACGAAATTTCCACCCTGATGTTTTCCCTTACATTTGGCTCCATAGAATCAAGAGGATGATCCAATGATATGTTACAATATAGATCTTCTTGCTTTATAGTCTCAAAAACATCACTTGTGATGTTGCAATTTGTAGAACTCTCTTTTGGTTGTTCTGATATGTTTTGATGCTCATAGTGATTTCTTTTAGTGCCGAATGAATCATTTATGAGGTTTGGCATTTCATTTTCCATTTTTGACGATCATGGGACCTCATTCTGTGGATTAAAATTAGTCTTAAATCATTCTGTATTGTTCGATTCTCCATGCCAAATCCAACAAAAATATTGATCAGGGAATTGCTTCAGTATTAAAGGTTCATAAACTTCATCTCTCCTCAACCATGTTCTAAATATACATTTAGGACATGATCATCTTATTCTCCCTTCAACGGATTGATTAAAAATTTAAAAATTTAAAAACTCATTCAAACCCTTCGCATATTGAGGTGCGTTCCTCGGGAATGTGATCCAGCTTTTATCCATGTATATCACAATGTGCCCACACAATAATAAAAAAAATTAAAACACATAGTTACTAATAAATAGAGAAAGAGTTTCATATATACGATAGTGTAATAGTACAAAAAAATAATATAATAAAGATAAACCATTGATCATAAAGTATGCATAATATAATAAAGATGATACATTGTTCGCATTTACCACATACTTAGCATGCCCAGACAAACCAAACAAGTCTGGTCCCTAGGAGAGAGCGTCAACACCTCATTGAGGAGCAGTAAGAATATTGGGTTACATACTTATCATAACACTATTGATCACACATTTATCTTTCCTCGAACAACACCCCATTGAATGTGATTTCATTGAACACAACAAAGATGCACGATTTTCATACCATTAGTACAATGGCATTACAAGAAATATTTAGCACTTATATGCCACCCTTTGAGAATTATCACATGCTTGCTTGGGTACTTGGATTATGGGTAGCCTAGGTCAGTTCATGAAAATTCATCATGTTTCATCACCCTTTTTGTGTTTCAATCTTTTCACTATCTATTTGAATTTAACTCTCTCTTTTAATTTGATTGTGTTTCTTATTTCCTTGAATTTGGAGATACATTTGTTATTCATTATGTCATTAGGTTGTGAAATTTTAATTCAACCACTTGGATTTCCATAGTGGGGTACCCAAAAAAATATCTTTTAAAAACTAATGAATGATGTATGTTATTTTCAATTAAATATGTTTTGTGTTTAATACTATCATAATTTATCATAAATATTTCAAAAAACTCATATTATAAAATAATAATGCAAACCATAATATTTGGATTTCATATAATACAATGGTCATGTCCAATTTTTACTTCAAACATTTATGTATATTTCAAGTCCTAATCTTTGTTAATTTGAAGTAATTATTTAGAAATGAATTTATAACTTCAACAAAAACTATTATGCATAATTCAAACATAATAAATTTATAATATTTAGTAACTGACACTATTTCAGAAATTATGAAGATCATTACTAACATGTTTGAGAATCCCATGGTGATAAATGAAATGTTCTTACTAAAGATATCATTCGGCATCCATGAAATCTTATAAGGTACCAAATAGTGGCCAAAATAGGGTGAGTATAACTCAGTATTCCACCACCAATGGTGTCTGAACATGTCTAGTCCGAGCATATAGTGTATTCAATAAAGAGATAACAAAGGTTGTTAAAAAAATATGGGCTTCACAAGGTGGGGGGTAGGGAAGGTTCGTGTTTTTTAGATAAATATGGGTTTTAGGGCGGTTTATTAAAAACCGCTGTGAATCCTTTCAGCAAAAACATTTAGCGGCGGTTTTGTGAAAAACTATCCCAAAACCGTCACTAAACATGGTTTTTTATTCTAGTGTCACCAGTATCCATTTTTATTCAATATATTTTAATTAAATATTTATTTATTATAAAAAATTGTTTCATTATTATAGTGTTAATGTTTTATTACTATGGTAAAATTTACAATGTTTTTTCAATCCTTATGGTGGATGCCAAGAAAACATTGAAATCCAGCCCTAGACATTTCAAATTCCCACCATGGTATGCAGAAACCATTGAAATAACCATTTTTGGATCCTTATGGATTAACACTAGATCCTTATGTGTTAAATCCCTCTACCATGGTATTTTAATCATAATCTATGTCACAGTGAAAAAAATCAATGTTGAAATGCCTACGGAAATTGTCATTTCACCTTGAAACCCCCATATTTCATTTTCAAAACCGAAATAGAATTTTCTTCATTGTTATCATAGAATTAAAATTTATTTCATATAACTTATTCATTCCATTGTATTCAAATGATCTCTAAATATAATAACAATAATCGAAGATCCAATATTCAGTAAATACAAGATGAGAAAATCCCCAAGGAGCATCAACGGAGTATCATAAGAAACAAGTCGAAGCATGCCTACAATGTGAAAGTTATCAAAATAGAACACCATATGATAGAATCATGTCTATAATAGTATTAAAAATCTCTATTTATGACCAATGTTATATTTTTCATTCCTCAGTTTATATCATATCTTAACTCTAACTTTATTTATTTTCTTCTTGATGGGAATCATAAATCCTTAAGAATCATAAACTCTTCCAATCATCAAGCGCTTTTTAGAACGATTTCCTATCATTTTAGTTTGTGATGACCACATATTTAAGAATTGGAAAATCATGGTACTTTTTATATTTTATAAATTTTAATGATTAAATGAGTCTCTTGGTGATTTGGTTAATATTTTTTATTATGAAGTGGTATTCTAGTACATCAAAACATGATATTAATAATGAATCATGAGGAGAACACACAAGATTAGAAGATGCTCCATGGCCCAAGTCATGCAAATATGGTATACACACCCATGACAAAATTCAAGATAATATGCTTTGAAAAATCCAAAAATACCACTACCACCAACTCTATGTGTTGTTGATATGGGAAATAACATCATTATATCCATTACCCCTCTTTTTCAGAACCTATTAATACAACCTCTATAAATGAAAAAAATCACAATTTTAATGTAATAGGATAAAAACCATTAGAGAATTAATATTGAATTTCATTGTGGGAATATTCTAAGAAATAATTTTATTCAGAAGAGGACATATCAACCTTATGTGCACCACCTTGACCTAATGTAGTCCCTCAACTTGTTTGAGTCAATACATATTTTCTAATCTGTCCAGGATATGAGCAAGATATCTAATTAAATTCCTCCCATATTGGTATTTAATATTTCCCTCCCCGGTATCATTATAAATAATTTCTTCATGAAAAAACCATTCATATTATATCTAAAAATAAGGATAAGAATAATTAAGTCACTCATACCCTAATAACTCAATTTTAATCCATTCAATATCAATGTGAAAAAGTACATATATAGATTAAAAATTAATCTCACCCAAGATGGTCATGGGGTCGCCAGATAGTTTGGGGTCACGGGTCACTGAACGGATTCGCCGGACGGTTGGGGGTCACGGAGGCCATGGGGTTAGGGGAAGAAGGGAGGGCGTGCGGGTCGCCGGGCCCGGGGGATTAGGGGATGAAGGGAGGGCGCGAGGGTCGCCAGGGCCGGGGGGTGGGGTGTTAGGGGAAGACGGGGTTGCGATCGAGGGTTTAGGGGAAACGTGGGGTGGGGTTAGGGAGGTGTCTTGTTTTTTTAAAAATTTGTGTTTCATGGTGGTTTTTTAAATATCGCCGTGAAACTTTGGAAAAAAAACGTTTAACGGTGGTTTTGTGAACCGACGCCACAAAACCACTGCTAAACCTAGTTTCTATTGTAGCTAATGGACATAGAATAAGTCGACTACAACCGGTAACACCAAATAACCTCTCAATGATCACCTAAACAAGTGTTATCTCTTAAAAAGGCATATAAAAGATGTTTAAACACATAAACCATCCCAACTGTACAAACATCCTTATCCAACCCATGACCTTCCCATATGAGGAATACATATCATACCCACGACCTAACCGTATAACCAAGAATGTCATATATCCAATGATCATTTTAAAATATGAATTGTAAATAAAAAAGGTCTAGATACAAGGTGTAGAAGATCATATCATCCTTGTTCAGTCCTAGGAACATCTCGATGGAAACTCAGTATAGGAACTAGTAGGAATCCTAGGATCATATGTACCATCATATCTTATACAAGTCCAAACAAGACATATCCATGGGGTATCAAATCTTGAGGGATACCACAGAATCAAGATCCATGGAGAATACTCTATCCAAGGCATCCATTACTGCATTTCTAATCCATACATATATGTCCATGGAAGCTATACAATCATTCATTTAAATCATACCATAAACAATTTACATTTTATTCAATAAGTATAATCATTCATATAAACCACTTCCATTTAATCAAGTCACATGGGTTTAAAAACCCATATACACAAGTATCATTTAACGTATCACATAGGTAGACCACCCATTAATAATAAAAAGGAATTTATGAAATCTAAAAACATCCAATGAGTACACCAACATGTTTAACAAATTCTATTTAAGCCTTTAATCAAATTAGGCAAGGATAATTTTCATACAATATACAAGTAGGAATAATATATCATAAGAATGTTAAACAACCTTATTTTTTACAACTATAATTCTGTAAACCCGGAATGCTTGAATTGACACACCATGGGATGTTCATAACAGGTCAAAACCAATGAAAAGGAATGGTTCACCCCTAGGTGGCATCTAATTAGGGAATCAATTGGAAACATATCATAAAGAACAAATGGGTATCCCAAATATGTCTTTCATTATCTATATAAGATTCAAAATTCCATAATGTCCCCCCATAAAAATTTCTAGTGTATGAAAATTGGCTGGTAGCTCTATAAATTATTAAAATACAAAGAATACTATAGGATGCCTACCATAGCTCTGTAGAGGTGTTCTCAAACTATATCAAGTCCAAATTATCCTCAGTTAAGGGGAAGAATGAAGTATGGACGATGAATGAGAAATTATGGAATATAAGTCTAAACTCAAACAGTGAAGCCATTGTTCATAAGGATCAAAAATGGATAGAACTGAATCATGATTTTATCGGCATGGTTCCAATGAAACTAATGAACAAATAAATAGTGTTTGAATCTAGTACTAGGAGAAAATACTACCTTAGGATCTTAATGGTTTCTCCCATGCATTAATTAGGGGTGAGACTTCTATTTAAAAAAAATTATATCCTACTACCGAATGTAAAAAACACCATCGGGAAATTTCACGATGTGTAATTTTCTTACATGACATGTTAGGACTGGTTTTCCACTTTCTAAAAAAGAAACCCTCCACATTTTTAAAGGTATGGTCGAGGCCATTACACATCATGAAATTTTATTACATGATTTTTATCATAATTACACGATGTTTAATTGGTCTATTTATCATAAACATCCTTCCTGCCTCTTATTTCCCAAAACACAACCCAATCAGACCACAATCTAACATCGTGTCTAAGACAAAAAATAAATTTTAACAAGCTTTTAGCCAAAAAGAAAATATCCACACCTCATGAAAAAAATGTGATCCTACAATGTATGTAAATGATACATGAAAAATATTTATGAAAAGCACTCTTCAAGTATTTAATAGAGTGCCACTCCTCCTTTCCTATAAAAGTCCACTACCTGTCCCTCTTTTTATGACCTCTAAAACCACATATGTTTATATAATATATACTCAATAAACATAACAACAACCCTAAATTCCTTCACGATTATTCCCTTTAGAAATAGTTTCTTCCAAGGAGGCATTTGGTCCCAAAATAAGAGGATTTTCCCAAATAAGAGGTAACTTCTTCTCTCAAGCCCTTTATTTTACTCTTCTCATCCACCCCTAAAATATCAATATTCCATTATTTAATGACAAAAATAGTATCCTAAATATTATATGTTTTTATTGGTAATTTTATAACCTAAAAATATAGACACATCCATCATATGGGTAATGAACATACTATTTACATATAGAATAAACTACCGGATCACAAAATTGTGACTGTTCAATTTTCCATAATGCCTCTCATGGGGGAAAATATGATGCACAATATATTTATATATGTTATATATTAAAATTATTATTTTTAAAACTTATGTATCCATTATAAAATTAATATATTTTCTCTTTCCATTTTTTCATAATATGATAATTTTTTTAGGATGTGTAGACTACTGACCCCAAAAACCGATGTGATTTCTTCACACAAAACATTGAATATATTTAGTTCGTTTTAATGAAATTATATGATATTTATTATATTATAATTATACTATAATTATGATATATATACATATATATAGATGTCATTTACCTTGTTTCTTTCAATTCAATAAGAATACGGAATCAATGTTCATGCATATGTATGACTTACCGTCTCCATGAACAATGTATTCCATTTCCTAATTTTATATTTTATAGATTATTATAAAAAAAATATAGTATATAAATGATATTTATATAATGTTATAAATTTTTTAATCATGATATATGTTTTTGGATGAAAAATATTAAAAATTAGGATACATACATAGATCAAAGAGAATATTACCTGAAGTGAACCCATAACATAATATGGTTAACTAGAGGGTTATATAATTTCTTAATAAAACCATATATGTGATTAGAAATAATAATATGATACTGTAAAATATTTATAATAAATTTATATATATTATGTAGTTGGTTTTAACAAGTACTACATGATTCGAAACACTGGGTAAGGGGATTTAATCTCACATTTTATTTTTGTGAGATACATGAAATGTTAGACACTCTTTCCATTTGTGTGGTGTATGTACATCACATGATTTTATTATATGTATATTATTAATAAATTTATGTTTATTAACATATTTATTTCATGGTCATTCATTCATGTGTTTTATTGTTCTAAAGTCACCAAATCGGTAAAATAGTTTTCTCTCAATTTTATGCCTTTGAGAATCCTATTTAGTTATAAATATAAATTCTTTTTCAAGGTGTATATACATCCATTTAAAAGTTTATATCATGAAATTCATCAAATTAATGATATTTTGGGCTTTATGAAATTCCCTTTTCTTACCAGGAGAGTATGATCCCATGTTACCAAATTATAAGGGTTCATTGAGGCAATCTCTTCACTTTTTGAGATTTTCTATGTTCAGGAATACATTAATGGAAAATTATGATCCATATATAAGGAAACTCTTGATTATCCTTATAATATGTTTAATCAAGACATATCCATGTATTGGTACAATTTTTCTTCTCATTTGTACTTAAGAAAGTTATGAAAATGATTTTTATAAAAATCTGAATGTGTCTCTCTTTTCTATCGAAAATGTTTTTTATTTCTAATGTGTGATTTAAAAAATGTTTTTAATTTATATTTAAAGTTCATTTTAAGGGTAATTTATTTTAAAAATGTTTTAATATATTAAAATCTTTATTTATATGTTTTCAATTTTATTTTCAAATAAAGTGTTTTTATTACGTTTTATATCATTATTTATAAGTTTCCAATGTGTTTTCAATGAAAATTGTTCTTAAAATGTTTTCAAGATTATTTTAAAATTTTAAATGTAAAATGGTTTTCAAAATTTTTTCATGGTTATTTTATAAGTTTTCATTGAACTTGTTTTAAAAAATTATTTCAATTATACTTTATATGATATCAATTTATTTTTAATGAAAATGTATTTTAAAAAGGATTTATGATTTATGATGACCTTTTGAAATATAAATGTATATTTTCCAAAAATTTGTTTTTTAAAATTTATATTAATGTTATTTGACCTCTATGATGAAATAAGTTTATGTTAATCAATTCCTTTTAGAAAATTTTCCAAAGTTTCCATTCATATACCTTTTAAATGGATTACTTCTTAATTGAATAATTATTATGACACCCATTTCCCTTCCATGGGTTTTATTATTTTGAAACCCACTTATCTCTATGGGTTATGATGTGAGGAAATTATTATGAAACCAATATAATTTTTATAGGTCATCTTTTCAGAGAAATTTAATGATGTCCATTTTTTTCATGTGTTATGATTATATATATATATAACCCAACTATTTTATGGGTCATTATATGATAATGATTAATAATCATATGAAACATGAATGAATGATATTATTATGGGATTGGTGGGACCAATATCACCCACTAATGTTCTGGGTAATGATGTATGACCCATGAGTATAAATATTATGCATTAAACTGATTATATGTTCACAATGTTATTCATGTTCTATGATTCAGGTCCATAAGTTTATTTGTATACCTGATTACATGTTCACACTATTACGAGTGATCCTATTTACATGTTGATAATGTTAATCATATACCTGGTTGCATGTCGATAAGTTTATCCATGAACCTGATTAAATGTTCAAAATGTTTTTCAAGAAATTTATTACATGTTCAATTTTTTATGTGTGGAAAATGATTTATTTCCAAATAGTTATTCATGAAGCTGATTACAAGTTCACAATATAATGCATGGACCTTGTTTCATGTCCATAAGGATATATGTACACCTAATTACATGTTAACAATGTTATGCATAATCCTAGTTGGAAGTCCTTAAGTTGATGCAGGGGCCTCATTTCTCATACTTGACTTAATAAGTGAACATGTTTGAACTTATACTTGTTTAAAAAGTTATAATCCAATGTGCATGCCGTAAATCCCATATTCTTCCTCTGCAATGATTTCTTGACATATTATCATAATTCTCTTATGATATTTGTATTTTCAATATCCAATACTTTTTATGATCTCTAATATGTAGGGTATGATCTTCAAATGTTATTCTCCTATTCCATACCCATTTTTCTCATGTAATTATTACACATTTCCATTTTTTCCTATAATGAGAATCTAAGCACACCCCTTTCTTATTTTCGGATGATCTAAGTTATGATTAAATGTATTAGGTATATTTAATAATGGTGGAGATCATTATGGGATATATTGAAGACATTTCACCATGATATAAGATTTTGTTTTTATGTTTCCAATTACACTATTCTGTTTCAGTCCTCAGGAATGTATTTTTCTAATATACCAAATATTCTTAAAAATGATTTAATATACATATATGTTATTTCTGGATTTATATAGTTGTTATTAGAGGAATTTCTTTATTCAACCTTTGTAAAAAATGTGTGAATACATTAAATAGATCCCTAGGTATATTTATAAGGATAGGTCAAGCGATGTATACGAGGTTAAGTATAAATATGATTTATCATTTTGGAAAATGACATAAAATTT
The DNA here is from genome assembly GCA_963277665.1 of Viscum album. Classification (NCBI taxonomy): domain Eukaryota; kingdom Viridiplantae; phylum Streptophyta; class Magnoliopsida; order Santalales; family Viscaceae; genus Viscum; species Viscum album. Next base: position 2,018,144,311 of record OY728157.1, read on the forward strand.
CGGTAACAGATAGAGTTAGTGGTTTATAGACAATACATCCATATCTATATAAAACATGTGGATGTGGAATTAAAATAATTCAACCTAGGGGTATCTAATATTGAAGGATTTTTTATTCTTGGGTAATCTAGTACAAAAAATTGGCCTTGTTGTACACATGATTTTGACACTCTTAGGGTATATGCTTTGGGAAATCAAATACTCTTCATGGACTATCATCATGGATTAATATAATATTTATCTATGAATAACCACGGATATACCGAAGCTGTAATTGAAAAATAATTTTTTATAGTTTAGAGATATTATATGTGGACTTTCATGATTATATGGTTCCTCATTTTGAAAATTTTTTATTACTCAAAGTGTTAGGTTTTAGAAAATTACTAGAACCCAATATAATTGTGTTGTTATTGATTAATATGAACAATGAAATGAATTTGATCCATAATATATTAATTTTATGTGGGAGGGAATAAAAAAAACATTGTTATACTCTTGCAGCCTTCCCAATCTATGATTCAGGATGAGTTTCCAATGTTTAAAATAATTGAACAATGTTCTATAGAGTCCTTCATGAGGAATCATCCTCCATCTTTTAGAAGTACTTTAGATCCACTTGTTTCTTAACTCTATAATAGCATGATTGAAAAGATATTCTCCATTATCAAGTGACCATATCATGAGAAATTAATTATAGTTTTTTATGAGTTATATAGGGAAGCATAATAGTGGTGGACTCTATTCTAAAATTCAAGGAAGAATGTTGAAATTGAATCCATGTATTGGTATGATTTTGACAACAGATTCATCAATAAGTACATTCTTATTGATCTTTATACGAAGATGAAATAAGAGTTCCCTGAGTTGATGCAAAATGATGATGAATCTGTCAGAACCGATGAGTCCAATTTCATAGACCTGTTAGGTGTAATTTTGGAATTATCATCCAAACTTATTTAATGATGATAGGTTTTTTATTCGATTAAAGCCAAGAGTCCTCGAGGTGTTTGACATAATTGAATTTAGTATCTATGAATATATAGTTCAATGTGAAATAATAATTTAAATGGAGGTTCAATTTACATATCAATCAAATGGTTTTAGAAAGAGTGTGAGGATGGTGATCGATGGGGAATCTATCAACCATCGAGAGAATAAATTTTTTTATACTAATAATGTTTTAAGATATGGGAAATAGAACTCAAAAGATTCATTAATATTAAAAATATGATTTTTCTTGTTTGGGATTCCTAGACAATGAGAAAATAATGTATAAGTGATGAGAAGGGGAAACTCAATGAAATGAGTTGAGAGAAATCTCAAACGAATGGACCACCAACACTTCACTGTTTCATGTCCATGGATATGGGACTAATGTTAATCAATTACCCAATCCAAGGGAGAATATAGATGATAAAACCGAAAAACCTATGTGTAAAATGAAAAAAGGGAGTTCGGATGTAATCACTGTTGATGAATTGAATAATGATAATAAGGGGAAAATTATACCCCCCTTCATTGGGAAGATCATGTCTGATTTTATATCAATAAACCCTATGATAATATTTTTGTTCATCCTTTTGTGAATTTACAGGTTATAATATCCCTCTACATGTATTTTGGAATAATAAAATATCATAAAAATGTTTTATCGCTACAAGGATGAACCCATGTATTCAGTAAAAATATTTTTCGTATAGGATAATAGAATATTAATGGAATTACTGGTGAATTTTTTTTAGGAAGGGGTGTAAGGATAACCATTTTTGTAATGTGTTTGTTACCATAGTATTAAATCAAAATTATAAAATTGGTATCTTTTTATATTAGGATTTATGAATATTTTATAGACAGTGTTTCGGGGAACTAATGAAAAATGGGAAGACATATCATGGGTTTCATGATCTCTTAGTACTTCTGGATTAAAAAACACACCTTACTTTTTGGAGAATGATGTAAAGTGGATCATGGAACAATAAAGGTTGATTTTGTCTTAGAATCATGAAATTATATATTTCTATTAAAATTATTTAAAATTTGTAAAATGTTTCTAAAAAACGAAAATAAAATTATCTAAGTTCCAATATTCCTGTTTAATAACATGCTCCCTTAGTTTTTGACTGATTTATAGATTTCTTATTGTTATCATTTTCCACACTTGTTCCTCTATCACATTCCATTAGAACTGGATAGTTATATTTTTATTCGATGTACATATTTTAACATCCCACCAATGTTCACATATTAGGAAACTTAGTTATATGCTACTTTGGGTTACCGCTATGGTTCCTCCATTCCTTTATAATGGATTTCTTTATATTCATTTTTACAATGTGGGTTTATATTAATGAAACTTCCATATATTAATCCATTTATAACCTAGAATTATATTTTGGGAGAAATTCATTTTAAGGGGGGTATCATGTAACACCCTATGATTTTTCGAATTATTTTTTTCTAATTAATATATTCTTCTAATATTTGGTATTTAACAAAACTAAGAGATTAGTTTTTTTGTTATTAAATCACTAAGCCATAAATTACTCACACATAATGCTAAATTTTCAATGGTTGTAATGAACCAACATGGACTATAATACACGAATTATTTAAGTAGCGTAAATTACATGCAATAATGAATTGTCCTACCTTACCCACAACAAAAATGTTTCAATAGAACATCTTTTTACATTTAAAAAAAATTTAAATGATATAATTGAAACATATATATTAAAAATTATAATATTAAAAATAATAATTAATTAGAAAATATTTTTTAATATATGTTTAATAAAAATAAAACATATTAAAAAATAATGATTTTTTAAATTCATTATATGTTTTAAAATACCACAAACTACAATTCATGTTAATTTATGAAAAAATAAAATTAATTTTAGACATGGAAAATTTTAATTTGATAAAATGATAAACATTTTTAATTTATAATTCTTAAATTATATTAGGGTAAATTTCTAGGAATTATGAGAAGCATAATTTTTTGATAAATGGTTTAAAATAATGAATTTTAGTTAATAGATGCCTTTTCATTTTAATAATTTTTAATGATAAATAAAATTTAATATTTGTATCAGGGTCAAATTAGTTCAATTATACATATATTAATTCCATTTAGTTCATTATAATCAACTGAAATTTGAAAATGAATATGAAAACCTAACAACCATTTGAACATTCTTCTACTTTAAAGACCTCTAATTTCATCCTCTATGCGATATTATCACTAATCATAATTCATCCACTTATATAAAATAAATTTTTAAAATATGACGATTTTTTTAATTATAATAGTGTTTATAGTCTAAAAATATAATCCTAATTTTTAAACCAAATTTTTTTATTAAAGTGAATAAAATTAATCACATCGATTCAGGTAAAATTAAGCTTCATTTGGGACTAAAACATAACCATAGGGGCCAGAATGACCAAGGAACATTTCCAAAACCCATTTTCATTCTACATTTAGTCCCTATAATCTATTTTCTCTAATTGTTTTCATTATTGGTTCCAAATACAATATAACAATCTCAGGTGGAATACTCTCTTCAAATATTTATAAGAGTGGAGCTCCTCCTTCCCTATAAAAGTCCCCCACCTCTCCCTCTTCATATCTCTTCTCAACACACTTAGGATCTAAAATACTCTAACTAATAAAATTATATAAACCACAATACAATAATATAACCCAATTTATGTAAGAAGTAGTGTATTGGGGAATGACCATGGCATATGTATAATGTAACATGTAATTCTAATGAGCCACTCAAGACTCCATAAAACATGTGCTATCTCATAATAATGCGAAAATAAGTTGTGTAAACATGTAACACAACCTATCTATACATCCAACCATATCAGATCTATGACCTTGTTGTATAAGGAAAACATAACAAACCCACAACCTTTCTGTATAACCAAGCAAGTCATATATCCCACGACCGTGCTGTATAATGAGGTGTAGAACACGAATGGGTAAATCCATGTTTTATAAGTCTGACGCATGCACATCGAGTCATATAAGTATCTCGATGAAAACATGGTATTGGAACTGGTTGGAGTCCTAGGATCGTGTGTACCAACTTACACTATGAAAGTCCATGTAAGACGGTTCCATAGGGTACCAAGGCCTGAGGCATCCCACATAATCAAGAACCTTGGGTCATACTTTATCGTAGGCATCCACTACCATGTTCTATATCCACGTAGATCCAACTATAAAATGAATAAAAACATTCATTAAATCATTCCATTAATAATTCATATTCAATTTAATGAGGATAACCACGGATTGAAACCCCTTCTACATAATCATTTCACATGGGTATACACATCCATTTATCCCAAGTATCATTTTACACATCACATTGGTATACCCACCCATTAACCATAAAAATAAATTTATGAAATATCAAAAACAACCAATGAGGATACCCACTCATTTATGAAATTATATTTAAGAATTTAATCATGTGCGGAATGGAATAATAAGATGTCCCAAAAAAGTAGGTAGAACATGTCCTATGCATTTAATAAACTCATTAATTACTACTGGGATTTCTTAAACTATGATAACTCAAGAACATACCCCTTGGGATGTTCATCAAAGGTAAAAACCAATGAAAAGGCATGGTTCACCCAATGAGAGGCCACCAACTGGGGGAAAAACCCACTGTTTCTCATGGAACCTAAGGGTATCCATAATATGTCCTAAATAATCTATTTTTGATTAAAATTTCATAACTGGGCCATCACTAAAAGACTGATGGTTATAAAGGCCAATATCATTATAATGCTTCAAAATATATTAGAAAAGAGTAGACCTCCTATTATAGCTTTTTAGTAGATTTCTCCTCCAATATCAATTCCGGATTCCCCTCGGTTAAAGATAATTCTAAAGAACATATGAAGAATGATAAATTAGGGAATATGAGACAAAAATCAAACAAGACATAGATTATTTTATTTAATAAATAATGGATAAAAAGAAATCATGATATTACCCATGTGGTATTAATGAGATCTACGATGGAAGAAATAGGCTTCGAATCTACAACCAGGAGAAAAGCCTAAATTTGGAAATTCATGGTTTCTCATGTGCCTAAAAGAGGGGATATGCATACATTTTTTAAAATAAAAGACTAAAATGATTTATATTAAGGAAATAAAATCTTGAAATTACATGATCTATAATTACCATATGTGGCATGTAATTCTATGATTACCCCTTTCTGGAAATGAAAACCTACACACCATGAATGGTCCTAGCCAGACCATTACACATAGTTAAATTGTATCATAAGATGTTTATCCCAATTATAACTCAGGTAATATTCCTACAGATAGTACCCATCATTGCAGACTCTTCTTTTTTTTAAAACCTAATTGTCCGAAAACACATATTATGGTCAAATCCTTAAAGTAATGTTAAAAAAAATTTACCCAAAAAGAAAATATTTTTACTTTAGGAAAAACTTAGGATCTTGCAATATCTCCCACCCCCCCAAAACAACTCATCCATTAATTTCCCTCTCAAAGGTGATCAATATTTTTTTGATAAACACCCCTGAAAACTAATCATGTACATCGGCCTCCTGATCCAAAGTCTCATTTTATAAACGACCATAATTCCGTAACAGATATACTAGAGAAAATAATGGTCCTCATAGAACCTTTCTGATATTATCAATGATAAAAATTAGATTCTCTTCAAATAATGCATCAACCTGCAACTCAAACTCCTCGGGTTGAAAAAATGTTATAAGGGTCTGAATGTATATGACGTAGATGATATATGTGGAAGATTTTGTTCATGGATTGGAATAAAAAAGGTAACTGTAACGGATTGGATACATCCTCGACTCTCACCAATTTCGAAAATGGACCATCATATCTTAGGGGAAGCTTACCCTACCCTCTAATCCATACGCGTCCCATCCTTAGTGAAACATGAAACAAAACAAAATCCCCAACCTCAATCACTTGGGGTCATCTGTGGTGATCAAAATAATATTTATAATGAAAGGGTGTAGTTTACATTCTATTATGAATCAACTAGACATAATCAATAGTCTCCTACATGTGATGTAGTCCCAATAAAGCTGCTTCACCTTCATCTAATGAGTACTGGCGTGATCATCATGACCTACCATATAAATCCTGGTATGGTTCTATCTATATCATTTTTGGATAACTGTTATTATAGGTGAACACAACTAGGATAATTTTATTCTCCTATGCTCCACCAAAATTCAAGATTGATGCTCACAACATGTCCTCAATCCCCGGTATCATACGCTCTGATATGACTTCAATGTAATGGTGGTATGTTGTGCTCATAATCACCTTCGTTACAAATGCCCTGAAAATATTTTCCATTAATGTGAAATAAATAAAATGAATCTATTAAAAATGATACTACATGGAACCCCATGACATCATGATGTCTCACATATATAACACATTCCATGATAACAAACACTAAAGCTATCCTTGATCAGAAGTAAATGAGGAACCATATTGATCCTATCAATTAAACCCCAAAAAACATCATTACCTTGAGGTGACCTCAGTAGAATATTCAAAAAATACATCATGAAATCAAACAATTTCAACATTATTATATTTTACTACTATAAAATCCTGGATGGTCAATAATGTTCCTCCTTCACCAGTTGACAGGTGGAAAACCTCATTACAAAACTAGATACTTCTCACATAATACCTGACCACATTTACTTAAGTCTAAATTCATGGTACTTATTGGTGACTCCATGATGCACTACCCAAGATAATGAATGAAACTACCACATAACCTCTTCATGTCTATCCACTAGAACCAAAATGGGTCAATGGAAACACATGATCTCATCTTCACCTATTTTCCAACCATGAGGTGGTACCATACCTTTTACACACTCTTAGAGGACTAGATCCTCATAATATTATTGTTTCCACATCCTTAAACTATTTAACATAGAAGAGTTTATATATTAGGAGGATAGATATTTCCTTCTATGACTGTCATGAATCTAAAGATGCATCTTAGAGAAAAACTCCATAAACATCCACCCACTACAAGACTACTGAACTACATGTATCTATGTCCTCTTTCTTAGTGTATTAGCCACTAAATTTCCTTTACCAGGCATGTAGGTATGCTCGCTGTAAATGGATCGTTTACCTACTGCCTAACAACAAAGTGTAGCTCCTACCATGCTCTTGCAATATCAAGACTAGGGATGATGTCAACTAGTTTTTGCAACCCTTAAAATTATTTCATGAAAGAATCTGACAATAAAAACGTCACAACCTTCTTAGTCAATCACTTTAATTGTTCTTACAAATGAGAGAAGTCATATATAAAATGATTTTTGTTAACATGTAGCCCCAATAAACTCTGTATTTCAAAAATATCACTAGGTTATTCCCATTAATCTAAAGATCCCACCATATAATGCTCTACTAATTCTCATATATTAGAGATGATGTGACATAGTGAATCTAATCAATCCAAATGTTTGAAATTGTAGGTTATCTTATAACTGATTCTCCCCTATTGTATATTGACATGATGTCAATATGGTTATCATGTTCATGTCGATTGTGGGAATACACCAAGATATCATCCATGAGAACCACCAAAAAAGAATCATGGTAGGGATGGAATAATAAATTAATCAAATCAATGATAACAATTGGCATGTTCAAGAGACTGAATAGAATGAATAGATACTCATATAAACCATTTATTCTATGAATATATGTATGAGGCCTGTCATTATGTCACACATGTACATGATGATATCTAAACCTCATATCAACTTTTGATAAAATTCCCAATCCTTAGAGTTGATCAAACACATCTTCTATATTTGGAAGGATATATTGATTTTTAACTGTCAGTTGGTTCAGTTTCCAATAAACTATGCTTAGCATGTGATTTCCATTAGCCTTTTTTTCAATAAGGATTGGTGAACCCCATAATGAATTATTGGGTCGAAAAAAAAAAATTTTACTATAAATCATCTAGTTTCCACTTGTGCTCCTACAACTCCATCGAAGAAATCACATAATGAGGAATGGATACCGATGTAGGTATAGACGCTAGTTCAATGGTGAACGTAAAATATCTCTCATGTGGTAAACTAGAGTAGTCTTCTGTGAACATGTACCTAAGATGACTGACCACTATAGGAAAGTCTCCTGGATTAAGTCCCTTACTATCCAAAAACAAACTAGAGGTCTGGTTGTTATTCCACATAGACCACAATGTTCACGTACAACTCGGCTCACATTAACATAACATTCACTGTTTTGGGTAAACATTACACCCTCTATTGATTTGAAGGTCACCCTTAACTAATAACTATCATCGTAATCTCAATAATTTATTAAACAATCCATCTAGAGACTGGCATCAAATCCTATCACATCGATGATAAAAGATTCCAGTCAAATTGAAACCCACCATCATCAATGGGGGAACTCCCTAAACTGGCACACATCATCCATTCTGATTTGCAAATGTGTTTCTAGCATCAATATTACCATAGAATACCCAAAAAAAATTCCTAGTGTTTTCACCGCAGGTCTATATGTTATGAAATGAGATTGACCTATATCAAAATGACAATACCCAATAAGAATGCTTACTGCAGTCCGACCTATCATCATAAATAGTCCATAACCTTGATCCTATGTTGTGGGGTATAATGAATAGAACTGTCCTACACCAAGGCTATGTGAGACAGCCCCACTTCCATGAGTGGTTTCACTATGATGTCTTGGTGTAACTGGTGTCTAGGTGCCTCTTCTATGACGACCACTACCATGGATACACCATCAAAAACTGATCAAACTCCCAGCATTTCATGGGGATGAGGATATTTCATCTGATCTTGGAGTCAGAACTGACACCTGCCACTGAAAAATGTAGAGACAGTCTTAAAAACCCATTCTATGTGCCCTATTCTGCCACAAGATCATCACTCAATTTTTATTTTTTCTAACTAATTGATCACGTGGCCTCACCTGCCACCCTAGTGAAAAAATGAGTTTTATAACTCAATTAATTACATTCACTCATCTTGTGGGAAGGCTAAAATAGTTCTTCATACATATATACGCAAAACCAATAGGCCCAGAGACATCATTATGCTTCTCTACACCCCCAAATTCTATCAATCTCCATAATATAATTAAAACCTGCTTCATAATCTCTAAAAGGTCTTTATATAGTGAAATAATTCCTAAAAACCATGCCTTGAAAAATTTTTCTGAAACAACCTCTACATCCATTACTGGTACTAATAGATTATCAACTTGTATCTCATGGTATACTACCTCTGGAGTGCGGTCAGTGCCTCCATCATAGTGTACCCCTAGAGGACGTCATGTTGGAATGTCTTTATAATTCCAAACACACACCTCAAAAAGGAATGACACCAACGTCGCAGCTCAAAAAAATATGATAGGTCAATAACCTCTTGAAACCAAGTCATCACCCACATCCTTCCCCTAAATCTTGTACTGTATAATGAAAAGTCACCAATACAATATAAACAGTACCTCTTACCCTCTCAAAAACATGTTATAGGTCCATAAACTACTTTCCAGTGCATTTTATTTTAACATTCATTTGTTCAAATCTTTTACCCCATGGTCCACCATGTTCGGATCCATGAGGGACAATAAAACCTCAAGAACCAAAATATGATCCCCATATCATCCATACATATGAAATTCTATTTATTAATTTAATTTAAAAAGGATTATCATTTTCTATTTAACATTGTACCATACACCATATTAATTGAAATATGACATCACTCTTCAATCCTCTCCACAAAATCAATCACAATAGGAGGAATAACAATCAAAACACCTAACATAATAACATACATAAAATAATGCTTTTTAAATGGAATTTAATATTAATGTAATTGTGATTTCCATAATTTTTTATTAGATTCCTGACATGGAATATCCTCATATCATCGAGTTGAATCAATAATTGAACTGAAATATTATCAATAGTAAATGTGTAAATCAAGTGCATCACCAAAATGTGAAATCTAGTCAACAATAATAGTAAATCCATGAAAAAAAATAATACATTCATGGAAAATGGGATTTTACCTATACAAGAGATAGATACGACCTAGCACAACTCTTACTCAAACTCCATTTTTCATCCAAAATCTCACGGTTATCAACAGAAATCCAATAAAACTAGAAAATAATGTCATATAATACCACATTGTAATATCCTGGACCCAGATGCTGCTCAATAGTTCCCTGATCCTTGTTGACTACAAAGCCCCCAGCACAACACTCCAAATTCAAGAGTCTTATTATTACCAGGGATGGCCTAGTTTTGTTATAGGGGAGACTATTCATTCATTACCAAGGTATATCATAGTGGAAGTTAATCACATACATATAGAATAAGCAGTAAAATAATTAAAAAATTGATACATGTTAATAATATATAATTATATCAAAATAGGATTCATATACATTAATTCCTATGGTATATGTATCTAGGAAACAACCAAAAAATTACATATAAATTCAATACCATACATGCTTCAAAAGGAAAACAAACCAAAAAAATGTTTACGTTGCAGCATAGGAATTCACATATTCCCTTGATCCCCTTATCATATGAAATGATCATCAAACTATACATGGGAGCTTTATCCTAACATCACCAATGTATATATATTCTTTTTGTGACCCTGTTGATGATCAAATAGGGTGTGAGACAGATATCCTAGAAGGTTTCAATCTAATGATCTCTATATTTCTAAGAATCAAAATTCAATAAGCTAAACCAGTGTAAGTAAGTGGTAACATAAATGTAAATTCCCATCGAATATGTCTATTGCAATAAGTAACACAGAAAACCCTCATATGGCTCCCTACAATAAGTGTTAGTTCCTAAATATGAAGTAAGAAGATGTTTAGAAACATAACATAGCCATGAGGTACATCTATCCTTATCCCACATCTATCCTTGTAATATAATGTAAAGATATCAAACCAACAACTTTTTCTTATAACCAATCTTGTCATGTATCCTAGGATCATGTCGTATAATGATGTGTAAACCATGAAGGAATGGATACATGGCGTAGAAGATCAAATCATTCCCGTTGAGTCCCAAGATAGTCTCGATGTATACTCCATATAGGCACCAGTTGGATTCCTAGGAGAATTTTTATTAGTATTTTCTATGTGAGTCTATACAATCCAAATCCAAGGGTAGAAATGCAAGAGTCATACCCCACAATCAAGACCCTTGGAGAAGACTCTATCAAAGGCATCCACTACCACATTTTGGAACCATGTAGAGCTGACCATTGAATCTATAAAAACAATCATTTATATCATTCCAATAATAACTAACATTCTATTCAATAATTATAATAACTCATATAAACCAATTGCATTTCATCTATTAGCATGGGTATGAAAACCAATTTTTCACTAGTATCGTTTAACATATCACATAGGTACACCCACCCATTAATAACAAAAAAGATTTTTAGAAATCATAAAATCACCAATGAGTATACCGACTCATTTAACAAATTCCTTTTAAGAATTTCATCATGTTAGGAAATGATAATATGCTAACAAAAGTCAAGGAGGAAATACATCTAATAAAAAGGTAAAAAAACTCATTAATTACAAACGATATTCCTTAAACTAGGAATGCTTGATTAAACACCCCTTGGGTAGTTCAATAAAGGTCAAAAGCTAATAAAATGAATGGGGCACCCCCTATGTGTCCTTCGATTGGGAAAAAACTACCAGCATATCACAAATAACATAAAGGAATCCCTAATAGGTCATTAATTATATATTTAATATTTATAATTCATAAATGGGCACACAATGACATTTTTGGATGATTAAAAATGGATTATAGCTCTATAAAGCATCAAATGCTGACAGAAAAATATAGAACACCTACCATAGCTCTATAGTGGAGTTCTCAAATTATATCAAGTCCTAATTCACCTCGGATAAGGGGAAATCAGATGAATGGGTCAAGAAGGAAAAAATATGGCTTATGTTCCTAAACACAAATAGTTTTTACATTCTTCCTAATAATCATGAACAAGTTGAATGAAATCAATATCTTATCAGCATGGTTCCAACGAGACTGTTGAAGCATGTAATAAGAGACTGAATTAGAAAACATGATCAAATCATAACTTATGATCTTCTTGGTTTCTCCCATGTGTGAATGAGGGGTGATGCATCTATTTAAAAACAATTAGTTCCCACTACATCATTTTAAAAAACACAATTGGGATGTTTCACTATGTGTAATTGCCTTACATGACATGTCAGGTCATATTTTACTGTTTATAAATAAGAAAACCTACACATTGTAAAAGGTCTCAGCCAGACCATTACACATCATCAAATTGGATATCATGATTTGTATCCCAATTATATATCATGTAATATTCCAATATCTTATACAAATCATTCCGACCACTTATTTTGAAAAAAATAACCCCACTGGCTACAAGAATGGAATAAGGTCTAACAAAAAAATTAATGATTAACATGTTTTTTTCCAAAAAGAGAATATACACACCTCAAGAAAAATGTGTGATCCTATAATTTTATCTACATTGAACCTCATATTTTTTATGGAAAACACTCATCAAATATTTAAAAAGTGCCACTCCTATATAAAATCCCACCAACTATCCCTTTTTATACGCCATTTAGACCACTTAGATTTGGATAATCTCAACTCAATCAACACAACAACACCCCTATATTCCTCCATGAACCCTCCATTTCAAAAAAAATACATTCATTTAGGCCTTTTGGAAAAAACCAAGTGGAGTTACCCAATTAGGAGTTAAGATCTTCTCTCAAGTCCTTTCTTTTACTTTCCTTATGCACCCAATGAAATATCTATATTTCATTATTTTATAAAAATAATATAGTCCTAAATATTATATTATTTTTTTAATAATAATTGTTTGATGTACAATTATACACACCACCATCTTATGGGTAGTGAACATATTGTTTACTAGTACAATGAACAACAGCCTCAGTAAACGATGATTGTTCAATTTTCATTACTCCCTATAAAGGTGGATAATAATATAAAAAATATGTTTGTAAATATTATATATTATATTTATTATTTATTTAATCATGCATAACCCTTTTATAATCAATATCTTTTCACTTTACATTTGTTCTTAATATGATAATTTTATTTAGAGGAAGTGAGGAATACTGCCCCTTAAAGCAAAGTGATTCTTTCACACACTACATGGAATTTATTATGGTCAAGTTTAGTGAAATTATAAAATGTTTATGATATAATAACTCTATTGGAATATATATATATATTTCTATATATATACAGACATGTAATTTAACTTCTTTCATTCAATACAAAAATAAAAAATAAAACCACATCCATGCGTACGTATGACTTACCATCTCCATGAACAAGGTATTCCATTTCATATTTCTATATAATATAGAGTATTATAAAAACATTTACTCTAAATTTGATTATGGAACATAAAAGGGTTATCTTTTCATGAAATAATGAAATTATTTCTTTCCATAAAATTCTTTAACATTTCAAAAATTTAGCTTCAAACAAAAACTTTTATCCATGTTCCTCTGTTTCTGATGAATCATATAGTCACTTAGTTTATCATAGATTTAGATATTTCTTATAGTTAAAATTATCGTCACCCATTTCTCTATCACATTCCATTATAACATGATTGTTATTTATTTGTTCCATGTCCATGATTTCACTTCCCAACTATGTTAACCTACGAGGAAACCTAGCTATATGTTACATTGGGTAACCACTATGGTTCCAACATTCTATTTATAAGGGATTCGATAATATTCATTATTATGATGTTGGTTTCATTGAATGAAACATCCAAGTATTAAACCTTATATAACCTAGAATAATTTATAGGGATAAATTCAATTTAAAGGGGGTATCATGTAACACCCATATATTATGTAAATTATTTTTTTCTAATTAATTTCTTCTTTTTATATTTTTCATTTCAAGAAACTACGAAAATAGTTCTTTTGTTATTAAATCTCTAAGTCATAATTTAGATTCACATGAAAATAAAATTTCATGTGTTTCAACGATCCAATATGGTTTATGATACATGAATCATCTACTGGGTGTAAATTAGAGGCAACCATGACATGTTATACCACACACACAAATCAAATGATTGAATATAACATCATTTTAATTTTATATTTAGCTTAATGATATAATTATGACATAGGTATTAAACATTTCAATATTAACAATAATAACTAATTCAAATTTTTTTTAATAATGTCATATAAAAATAAGTCATATTAATAATGAATGATATAATTTTTGGTATTTTTACTATATGTTTTAAAATAATATGAAAATAAATTCATGTTATTCTAGGAAAAATGATAAAATTATGTTTAGATACATATATAAATTTAATTTGATAAAATAAAATAAAACATTAAAATTATAATTCTGAAATTATATTAAGGTGAATTTTTTGGATTTATCTCAGAAAATTAATTTTTAAATGAATAGTGAAGAATACTACATCTTAGTTAATAACTTCCTTTTCATTTAAATAATTATTAATGTTAATTTATAATATAAATTATTTTTATGTTCACATTTGTTCAATAATACAACTATTAATTACATTTAGTTCTTTATAATCAATTTCACTTGGCAATTGAATATGAAAAATTAACAAACATTTGAACATTCTTTTACTTTAGAAACTGGTTATTTCGTCCTCTCTATGGGATTGGAAATAATCAAAAAAATATCTTCTATGATTTAAATTTATAAAAACTTATTTATTATAGTATAATATTTAGATTCAAATAATATCATCACAATTTTTACTAAAAATATTTGTAAAAGCGATTAAAAGTAATCACAACGATTCAGGTCAAATAATGCTAAATTAGGGACTAAAAGTTTACTATAAGGGCCTAAAAGACCAAAAACCGTGTCCAAACACCATTTTTTCCATATTTAGTTTCTAAAATATCTTTTCAATAATTTCTAACATTATCTTATCCCCTTTTAACATGAAAATCATTGGTGGAATCCTCTCTTCAAATATTTATAAGAGTTTCACTCCTCCTACCCTATAAAATGCCAACAACTATCCCCATTCTTTACTCTTCTCAAACCACTTTGGTTTGATCAAGATCTAACCAATATAATTCCTAAAATCCCCTGTTTTATCTTTGTATCCTCACTTTCAGTAGAATGTCTCCTGAGGAATCCCATTTTCACAATCTAAAACGGGTTAACCAATTAATAGGTAACATCTTCTCTGAAGTGTCTGTTATTTTCTTCCTCCACCCCATACACTCTCATTTTAGTTTTATTGTTTGAAAAATAGTATCTTAAATATACTAAGTTGTTTTTATTTTAATTTTTTGACATAAACTTATAAACACCTCTATATAATGGGTAAGTAACATACTGTTTATGTTTACAGTTAAATACATCCTCACTAAATGATGATTGTTCAATATTCCATAAAACCACTCTTGGTGGAAATTGTTATGTAATATATGTTCATATATTTTATTTATAATATTAATCATTTATTAAATCTTATTAATTCCTTTTATTACACATACTTATTAACATTTCATTCGGTGTAAATTTGGTAATTTTGTTTGAGGATGTGTAGACTACCGCATCCTCAATGAAATGCGATTCATTCATGATATAAATGATATAAATGATATAATAATTCTAATTTAATATATATTTATATAAATATATATATATATATATATATATTTCATTTACCTTATTAGTTTCAATACAAAAAAAAATTGAAACAGTGTGCAAGTGTACGTTTGATTTACCATCTCCTGGAATGGTGTATTCCATTCCACACTTCTATTTTAAATAAATTATTTTAATAAAAATATAATTGATATAATTGATATTTATAAAAAAACTAAATTTTGTAATCATGAAATAGGTATAATTGAAAACAATATAAAAAATTAATACACATATAAAGAACAAAGAGAATATTACCCGAAGTGAATCTTTAACATATGATTGTTACCAGGAGGGTAATATAAGGCCGTAATAATCCCATATATAGAATTGGATATAATATAATTTTAATTCAAAAGAAATATAGTAAATTTATATTTATTATACATGTGTATTCAACTCTGTTATTAATTCTATGAGATACATGTTATGTTCACCACACATTTTTTTGGGTGGTGTATGTAATTCCAATAATTTTATTAAATTGATCTTATAATTATTTATTTTTGTATTCACATATCCATTTTATGATTTATATTTTATGGGGTTTGTGTTTCAAAAGTAACTGAATCAGTAAAATAGTTTTGTCTCAATTTTCTCTCTTTGAGTCTCTTTTTTTATACATCTAAATTCCATTTTCACGTGTATATACTTCCATTTTAAATGTTATATCATTAAATTCATGATTATAATGATATTTTATGGAACCTATAATTTAAGTTTCTTACATTGATAGTATGACCCCATGTTACCATGTTAAAATAGTTTTTTATACAATCCCATCACTTTTCGAAAGTGTAAATGTTTATGATTACATTGATTAAACCGTATGATACATCCCTCATGAACAATCATGTGTTTCCTAGTCTGCTATTTAATCATGATATATCCATGTATGGGAATAATTAATACAATATTCAGTTCTTAAAAAATAATGAAAATGTTTTTAAGGATAATCTAATTGAATCAATCTTTTTCACTGAAAATATATTTTATTTGAAAAAATGATTAAAAATTGATATTTGAAGATCATTTTCATTGTAAAATGATTTTAACCTATTTTATGGATTTACAAACATTCATTATAACGAATAAAATTTAATTTCAAACAATTTGTTTTCAAAATATTTTCAACATTTATTTATATATTTTAAAGGTGTCTTTAATAAAAATGGTTTTTAAAATGTTTGGAATATAATTTAATAAGTTTTTAAGGGAATTGGATTTCAAAATTTTTTCACGATTATTTTACACATTTTCATGGAAAAGGTTTTGAAAATTATTACAATCCTTGTTTCTATATTGTCAACTTATTTTTAATGTTTCTGGATTTCAAAAATAGTTTTAAGATTTAACGTGAAAATTGCACTAAAGAAATCATATTTTCCTCATGAAATATTCTGAAAATATATTTCCAGGTTTTTTTCCATATATGATAAAATTCATTGATATAAATCAATCCATTCTTGAAAATTATCCATGTATTTTTCACGTATTCATTATTTAATGGTTTACATTTCGATTGATTAATTCTTATGAAACCCATTTGACATCCACATTTAATATGCTTTGGGAACCCACTTCTCTCCATGGGTTATGATTAGATGAAACTATTATAAAACCTATCTATTTTACATAAGTTATGATATATTTAAATTTTAATGATGACAAATACATTTCATGTGTTAGGATTTTATGTTTATTAACCTATATATATTTTTGGATCATGATATAATGAATTTTTAATATATTGTGGCACATGTATGAATGATTTTATTATGATATGAATGAGACATTGATATCCCTCCATTTCATTGTATAATGTTGTATGAATGATGATTATAAATGTTATGTGATAACCAGATTAAATTTTTACAATGTTATGAATGGACCTAGTTTCATTTCCATAAGTTAGTGGTTGAACATGATTACATGTTCACAATGTTATGAGTGAACCTTATTTAATGTTCTCAATGTTATTCAAGAACCTAGTAGAATTTCCATAATTTTATTCATGAAACTGATTACATTTTCACAATGTTATGCATAAACCTAATTAAATGTTCAAAATGTTATGCATGGACCTGGATTCATGTCCAGAAGGTCATGTGTGAAATTTATTACACGTTCACAATGTTATTAATGGTCTTAGTTTAATTTTCATATGGTTATCTGTAAACCTAATTATATAATGACAATGTAGTGCATGTGCCTAAATTTATGTCCACAAGTTGTTGTGGGAGCTGGATTTCATGTCTTTAACATAATGAGTGATCAAGTATGTACATATACATGTATACAAAGTCATAAACCAATGTGCATGAAAAAAAATCATTTATATAATTAATATGTTATTTTTTAAAAATTTATTCTTTTAATTATATTTTTACCTAGCTATTATAAACTAGCAACCATTATTATAATCTCTAAAATGTATGGCATGATCTTCAAATGATATGCTCATATTTTATACCCCATTTGTTTAATTTTGCTTATGAATTTCCTCTATTTACTCTTACTGAACATATAAGCTCAACCATTATTATGTTTCATAACTCATGTTTATGAATATAGGTTTTATGTAGAAGTTATATAGGTGGTGATTTTATGGTTGATTTTTTTGATCATTGACCTGGATAGAAGACTTTATTTCCATGATTCCAATGACACTAAACTAATATAGTCCCCAAGCATTTTTTTTTGTAATGTCCCAATAATTCACAATAGATCATTTAATATCCATATATATTAAGAATGGGTAACTTTTTATATAGAGGTTAACCTTATATCTATACAAAAATTATATGTTCCATCGATGATTGTCACAATTTATCTTCTCACAACTTTTATAAGATTTGATGTGATGCTATATGGTATTAAACGTTTTCACCATTTCCTTAAATATTTTTTTTTCAACAACTAATGATATAAAATTTATTCCAAGTTTGTAGGTGTTCAACATATCTCCTCATAGAGGGATGTAAATGGATCAATTTTAATTCTTGAGTGGATATTATTATAGAATGTTAACCGGATCAGATGGTTATTTTGATCATATAGTCCTTAAAAGTCTATAAATCATGCTCTCAAAAGTTCTTAATCTATTTGAATTGTCCATCCAGATTGGACCTCAGTTTTTTTTGGATAAGAACTTTTAATGTTCAACTCATTTTTTACATCATATTTGATAGTCTACCATAACTTGGTCTTAAATCTCGCATCTTGATCGAATATAATTGATAATCATATTGCATACCTCGTAATGACATATATGTTTCATATCCATGAATTTTGATCAACTGAGAAGTCATATACAATATAATTGAAGTTATAAGTCTTTTTTTAATGATCCAATATAAGTCATATTGAAATATATCCTTAGTTTTCTATTCACAATATCCATTGTAATTTTTTCCAATTTAGATATATTTATGGGTAATAGTTGGATCATACCCTTAGTCCTCTTCTTTTAAGCCTTCATATTATAAAATAAAATGAATTATAAAGTACACTCAACGATATCGTTCTTCATTTTTTCTCATTGGTATTTCTCTCCTACAACTGGATACTACTTCTTACTCCCTAGGTGGATGGAGAAGGTTGATCTATGTGAATCATTTAAAAGTGACATCATTATTATTGTATTTTTTTATACATTGTTGTGACCCACATCATATAAAATTCTTGTTAATAATTTTGAACACCATGTATTTCTTATTTTGGATATCTTACATCTTATTCCGAATAAAAAAATTATCACATTATGAATCCTCTATCATTTCTATAAGGTATTGTTGGGAATTTTTTCAGAAAGGAATTATGATGTTCCATCAATTATTATTCCCATATTCATCTATTTTATATCAAAAATGATTATATTCATCTCAATATTCATAATTTATAAGGTCACAAGATCCATTATACCTAGAGAACATAGAACCCCAGGTTATATCATTAGAATGTAGTGGATTGAGAAGAGATAATACTTGGTAATATCTATATATATTCAATAGATAATATTATTAATCTTCCATGATGATATATATTTGAGGATATTATGATCAATATACATCTCACACTTCCCAAAATATTGATAATGTAGCAATATTTTTAATGTGACGATTAATAAATCCATCTCCAGATGATGCTTGGGATAATTCTATATGTGAAAATTAAACTATCATAAGTTTTATGATACACTGTAAAATTCATAATTACTATAAAAACCAATCCTTTATTTAAATCATCATTTTATACCACAAAACAGTTTCCTAGTTGTAGGTAGTTTTTGTACTAGAATCATGATCATCCTCTTTTCAACACCTTGACAGAACTATTCACATTCACTAGTGAAGATAAAACATAACCCTTTGCATATAATCATTGATAGGTGGTTTTCAAATCATGATATATTTAACAAAAGTTGACATTAATAACCAACTAGTCGATGGAAACATTAGATATACGTTATAGATGTTGTCCAAGGCCTCTCCTCAATTTCTTTAATCTTAGAAGGGTCCATTGATATGAATTTTATAGTGACAAAATGCCCAAATAATGATATATCAACCCTATAAGACTCACATTTAATATAAATTTTATATAGATTTTCCTTTGCTAATGTATTTATCACAATATTGAAAATATCTTCATTATCATCATTCATTTTGGATTATATTATTATATAATCTTTAAATACTTCAAAAAATATTATACGGTAATACACAATTAATATCCATTATGTACATAAATATTTCTGTAGAAATAGTATGTTTGAAACGAATCACTATGGCCTCATAGTGTCTACAAATTGTTTGAAGAATACTTTGGGAGTATCATGCTTCTTCAAATTTAATTGGTGAATCCTGAAAAAATGTACAACATAGTGAAATATAGGGCCCCTTGTATTTGATTTAATAAGTAATGTTTATGTTGCAGGTGATTCTTTTTCAATATCATTATTTTGTTGAGTATATGAAAATTATTTATGTGTGGGATTGAACCATCCTTCCTCTTCAAAAAATGATTTATGGGCCCAATGATAATGAACTTATGCATATAGATTCGATATAAAGATTCTCTTTTAACTCCTTCTTATGTTATTCTTGCCCAATAGTAGTAAATAGGTAGGTATTCTTGTCTATTGGAAGATATATAGGTATATGTATTATTGAGAACTCAATCTATAAATCAAGAGGAAGACTGAGAAATTCTTCCTGGAACACAACTTTAAAGTCCACCAGCATGGTCATGTAATAATGAAAGATTTCCCAATTTTTCAAAATTATTTGATCTATATATTCTACGTCAAAAGATAATAATATCATCATATAATATAATTATTACAAATTATATTCACCCACCTCCTTAAACATTTAAATAATTAGAGGATTAATCTGGATGTCAAGAGTGATCTTTCTCTCCCAATAGTTAATGCAAATTTTATATAAAGGATAAAAATTGATGCACAACATTAAATTAAAATCCGCTAAATCGATTAAGATAGGATTTTATAGGTGGTTCAACACCCAAACATTGATAAAGGTGGAGTTATAAAAATGATAAATTAAAATTTCTCATTTTTTGGTTCCCAAAAATTGACCAACCACAATTTTTTGTGGTAGTTTGGAAGTAGTTGTTCTCAATATTCAAAATATTAGTGAATGTCTAAATCCAAAATAACAAAGTAAATTAAAAGAAAATATAATTAATGACCAATATAACTTTTACCACATCATTTTCAGGATTTAACTCATCAGAAATGATAAAACATTATCCTCCTTGTTATCAAGGACATATATGTTTTCATATTTTATTGTCTCCAAAAAATGGATTAGTTTATTGAATCGTACAATCCTTGGGTTCCATTCAATTGAAAAATTATACCAAATCATCATATTTGTTATGAAATTTCTTTTCTAATTTTGTTTTATTAGGTTTCATTAATTCCATTCATTATCAATTATCATAATTTCCCTCCTTTATATATGTTAACATATCCAAGTCCCCTTAAAAATGTTTCTACGATTATTCTTAGCACAATTTTTTCACTTGGGATATAAAGGTTTCCTAATAAATTTGAATTTATCTACTTATCCTTCCATATTAAATCCCATTCCCATCCATTTATCTTTTGGCCCATGTGGCCCCGAGTAGTTACCAATATATATCTCAACCTTAATTAAAAAAATGAAAAATATACTCATAGTTATCAAAGTCTCAAATATGTAGGTATTATTATAGACTCAAATTGAAAACACTAAAAAGTAGGTCCACATATCATTCACTATTAATGATAATGATTTAGGCATATTAGGATATAATTTTTAATTTTTAATTTATTCATTTTGAATGATTAATTTTCCCGTTTATTTATTACAAGGAACTTACTTTCCATTTTAATATGGGGAGTTCAATGAAGAAATTTATTAAAAAATATATTTATGAATCTGTCCCATTCCATGGAACAAATTTCATCTATAGAAATTGAGTTCCAGATCTCTGTCCACATATTATCATATTCTAATTAAAAATTATAGATATCAATCATAAAATTATCTTTATCTCATAATTTTATGATATAGATTATATTATCAATGGTTTTACTCCATTATTTGATTATGAGGGGATCAAGAGATATACTAATAGTTAGAGGTCTTCGTCTTAAAAGGGAATCTCTATAACATTATCTTTCTTATAATAATGAGAGTGTTCTGCATGATTCAATCCATTATTGGTAACTTTCTGTAGTTGTGAGTGTAATTTCATTAATTTATGAACTCTCACTCCCTTGACACTTTTTGAGGTAAATAATAACATTTCATATTACATAGTTTGTTGGCATTATTTCTATAGTTTCCCTCTATAAATGAGAAATATTATTGGATTGAATAATCAGAGAATGAATATTTCAAAAAGAAACGTTGAACTTAGAAGGAATAAATTATAAATGAATGTATATCATAAATTATGAGTCACTTTGTCACGACCCGCCTTCACCAAAAGGAGGGAAGAGTCAGCGGATTGCCAGGCCCTTCCTTCTTTAAGATGAAGGAGAGATAATGACCCCCGAAACCCGCCTTCAATAGGTCCCGGAGTGGCGACTAGCACCAAGGGTATAGAAAATTTTCAAAAATGGAAGGCATTACCCTTTTTATTATTTAGGATCGGGAAAAAGGACAAGTCGACCTCCCAAAAAGGAAAAGAAACAAGTTTATAAAAATGAACCCAAATAAAGTCCCCATGCATGTTTAAACAGTTTACAACAAGGTACAAGTACAAAAGAAAAAGAAAGATCTCAAGTACAATACCAAAAGAAAACAAAGGTACGACAACAGCGACAACTCCAACTGTCCGACTAATAGGGTCCCGTGCAGCCCTGGTAGTCCTCCTGGAAACCTGAAAGTAAACGTAGGGTGAGAATACAAGTACACTCAGTAGGGGAAACCATGACTCTCGTGCACAAGTGGGGGAACGTACTAAAGTCCCATGAGAAAAGAGTGAACCAAACAACTAACAAGGCAAACTATCCATCCCAGGCCTCACCAAGGCTCACTCCCCAAATAATGCAAGTCAAGTAATATATATAATAAGAGCACATCGATGTTTGGGTACTCCGCGCCACTTCCCCACTGGTTATTGAGACATCCTACGCATCGGACCAATCCCGCCATTCTCACCGCAGTCCCACTGCCACACCCGCCCGCACACACCTGGGCCACCACCACATGCAGTCCCACTGCCACACCCGCCCGCACACACCTGGGCCACCACCACACGCAGTCCCACTGCCAAATCCCGCCCGCACACACCTGGGCCACAACCACACGCAGTCCCACTGCCAAATCCCGCCCGCACACACCTGGGCCTCAACTGTCACAAGTAACCATGCCTGCAAACACCTAGGCCAGAACAACCACCGCTACGCCCGAAGACACCTGGGCTAAAGGATCCACTGCCACGCCCGAAAACACCTGGGCCTCATCCCGAAGGCACTTGGGAAACCACCTTCCGCACACACCTGGCCAACCACCACAACACCCTGCCCGATGGTTCTTGGGCTAATAATGGACTTCAGGCCATCACAGCCTGCCCGAAGGTACTTGGGCTATCCGGGAAAGGGAGCAGAAAAGGAGCTAATAACCAGCCACTAAGTATAGTGTTGGGAAAAACACCCTCCCCCCATAAATGGGGGTGTTCGGCACTAAGTGCTCAACTTGGGTGGGGCGCGAATAAGAAACACAAAGCTACAAGTATAGATATAGGTAACAAACACTCACCCAAAAATTAGGTTTTCCTAGCCAACCTACAGAACACAATACCACAACGTCCGAGTCACAATTCACGACCCTTGCCCACAAAACCATTTGTCCCATTCTTGTTTCACGTTCAGTCAAAATGTTCAATTAATTTTAAGCACTACTGGGCAACTACCATAAGCATAACCAAGGAAAACGTCAAAGCATTGATCAACCAAAACACTCACACTTGGTTCTGCCAACAGAGGATCTCTCCCCAATTTGTGATAAAAACTCACAACCACTGAAACCATGCCAACAGGAGATCCCATCCCCCAAATTCACACAGCCACCGAGAGTATAAAAAGAACAGGGGATCCCATCCCCTCCCACATTTCTAGCAAACGGCCCGAAGGGAAAACAACCACTAACCACTACCAACACAAGTCAGGGATTTTCAGATTTAAACGATTTAACACCCTCCATGGTTTCAAATTCCGTGTGTTCTAACCGGGAGTTATCACAGAAGGGCCGGTCCTGGTGCTTTCAATTATTCAGCCGGGTATACGTGGTTTACCAATTTCACAGCAGGAGTTCACAATTTCAGCAATCCATTTAAAACATCATGAGGGGATTCAAGTGCACACACACGACCACCAACGGCCTCAATTTTCAGAAAACATAAACCAGTACAACAAAAGGGATGATCACAAGATAAAGCATAACAACGATCACAACCCCTTCCCCTTCTCCCTTTAGAACATCGTTTATTATCTTCATTAGGGTTTGGTTCAACCAATTCCATAGGAACAAAAGTAACGCCCACCCCGCATGATACACAAAAGTGAGAGACGAGAGAAATTCCCTACTTGTTGATAGATGATCGACGTTTAGGCCGGGGGCGCGGAACTTTACGGATAACGATGCGGCGGTCCCGATGCACCAGAAGAGCCACGATCGAAGAAGGGGGGAAACCACGGCCTAACCCTTAATTATAAGAGCTGGGGACGGTTGAGGTGAAACACAAAACCACGGAAGATGAAGGAGTCGTGGGTTGGCCACGTGGCTTGACTCATCATTAATGGCACTGGGTGGTTTTAACCAACCCATGAATTAATGAAGCATTTAATTAAAACCTTTGTGCGCGTTTCGGATTCCCAAGACATTTTTAACAAGGCAGAATTGGGTTTAAAACCCTATTTGCGAAAAAGGAACGTTACTGGAACAACTTGGCAAGGCCGGCCGACGTCGGCCGGTTTCACCGATCCGTCTCACCGATCGGTCGCACCGATCGGTCTCACCGATCGGTCTCACCGATCGGTCGCACCGATCGGTCTCACCGATCGGTCTCACCGATCGGTCGCACCGATCGGTCGCACCGATCGGTCGCCCCGATCGGTCTCACCGATCGGTCCCACCGATCGGTCTCACCGATCGGTCGCACCGATCGGTCTCACCGATCGGTACCCCGCAAGGAAACTGGATTTTTGGCAAAGGAAGGGACCAAGGGGGGTCAGGGGGGTCTGGGTCATCACACACTTTGTTGTAATCTAGGTTATGTATGAATTTTTTTCCAACATATATATTTCCATAGGATTATTATTTTATATTTCATGTCATAATAAAAAATATTATATCATTTTATGTTACCTACTATAGTGACCCAAGTCATTTACAACTATTATTACATGATTTTAAACATAAATATCCATTAAATAGAAATCATGGATTAGAAAGAATAGTGTATATGGAGACTAGGTACCTAATTCTACAATATGAGAATAGAATTAAAATATATTATTTTGAAATCCATATTTCTCTCGAAACATTCATTGAGAAACTAATGATATACATGATTTCCATGTGAATACATTGAAAAAATGGGCGATCTCAAAAGACTATTATGTTAATATACAATGAAATTATGTATATAATTGGCGTATGAATCAATAACATGATAATATAAATGGAATGAATCATGAATAATAATATGGAGGAATAATATAAAAACATGGATTCATAACATCATGAAAATATAATAATAAATCGAAACATATAAGATGACATAATCATGATACACAAAAGTGAGAGACGAGAGAAATTCCCTACTTGTTGATAGATGATCGGCGTTTAGGCCGGGGGCGCGGAACTTTACGGATAACGATGCGGCGGTCCCGATGCACCAGAAGAGCCACGATCGAAGAAGGGGGGAAACCACGGCCTAACCCTTAATTATAAGAGCTGGGGACGGTTGAGGTGAAACACAAAACCACGGTAGATGAAGGAGTCGTGGGTTGGCCACGTGGCTTGACTCATCATTAATGGCACTGGGTGGTTTTAACCGACCCATGAATTAATGAAGCATTTAATTAAAACCTTTGTCCGCGTTTCGGATTCCCAAGACATTTTTAACAAGGCAGAATAGGGTTTAAAACCCTATTTGCGAAAAAGGAACGTTACTGGAACAACTTGGCAAGGCCGGCCGACGTCGGCCGGTTTCACCGATCGGTCTCACCGATCGGTCGCACCGATCGGTCTCACCGATCGGTCGCACCGATCGGTCTCACCGATCGGTCTCACCGATCTGTGTCACCGATCGGTCCCACCGATCGGTCTCACCGATCGGTCTCACCGATCGGTCTCACCGATCGGTGCCCCGCAAGGAAACCGGATTTTTGGCAAAGGAAGGGACCAAGGGGGGTCTGGGGGGTCTGGGTCATCACACACTTTGTTGTAATCTAGGTTATGTATGAATTTTTTTCCCACATATATATTTCCATAGGATTATTATTTTATATTTCATGTCATAATAAAAAATATTATATCATTTTATGTTACCTACTATAGTGACCCAAGTCATTTACAACTATTATTACATGATTTTAAACATAAATATCCATTAAATAGAAATCATGGATAAAAAAGAATAGTGTATATGGAGACTAGGTACCTAATTCTACAATATGAGAATAGAATTAAAATATATTATTTTCAAATCCATATTTCTCTCGAAACATTCATTGAGAAACTAATGATATACATGATTTCCATGTGAATACATTGAAAAAATGGGCGATCTCAAAAGACTATTATGTTAATATACAATGAAATTATGTATATAATTGGCGTATGAATCAATAACATGATAATATAAATGGAATGAATCATGAATAATAATATGGAGGAATAATATAAAAACATGGATTCATAACATCATGAAAATATAATAATAAATCGAAACATATAAGATGACATAATCATGAGTATCATCTAACTACTAAGATGATATCACGTGGTGGAAAGAGTCCCATAATAAAATATGTTAACTCCCTAATCCAATACATATATTTTCATGATCAAAAATCATTACTCAATAGAATTTAATGTATTAATTTCAATCATAACATGTACATGAATATGTATTCCACACAAATAAGTTATACAAAATCCATAATCATAAGGACTACCCATGGAAATGAATGTTTTTCATGATTATGATATATGTAATAACCAAAGAGAATATCATAATGGATTACATGAAACCATGTATTTAATGAATCATGTTCATTGATTAGTTATAAATAAGAATAATTCATGATAAATGATGTCCAAATAAAATGATGATGTGAAAAATATAGATAAATCTCATTGGTAAAATTACATCTAAAGGGATGCTTTTGGAAAATGGGTATGAATTTATAAAAAGGGTAAAGTTTTAATAATTTTTAAAAAAATAGAATACGATCTAAAATAATTTACAATCCCAAAATTGTAAATTTCATAAAATATGAGTGTCTTGAATCAATTTAAGGGGTTTATTTGTTATGGAGTAAGAAAAAATAATGTTCCCTTTAAGAAGGTCTTCTTATTGAGAGGAATTAAGGAGGAAACATTTTTAAAAATTTATTTCTCCATTAAATAATGATTAAATAACTATGGTATATATTTATGTGAAATATATAAGGAATATATATTTTTTATATAATAATAATGAATATGTGTATTAACATAATGAGTGGGAATGTGTGATTCAAACAAAATAGTGAGGTTTAGAGAGATCCCTTGTATTATATTCTAGAATCATTATTATCTTAATGTTAATGTCCTTTTAGATTTTTTCATCATCATATTAATCATAGGTAAGATGACAATGGTATTTTACTGATACCAATAGAACTAGGATTTTGGCAAGAGGTTTCAAAATGGTGTTGGGTATAAATTTAGCAAGCCTCATGGTTTATAAGGTGTA
This sequence comes from Viscum album, assembly GCA_963277665.1. Taxonomy (NCBI): domain Eukaryota; kingdom Viridiplantae; phylum Streptophyta; class Magnoliopsida; order Santalales; family Viscaceae; genus Viscum; species Viscum album. The sequence continues at coordinate 2,018,172,671 of OY728157.1, forward strand.
AAAGGAAGTACTAAAGAGGGGAGGTATTTATAAGGGGACTGGAGAGGGTTTTTTTGAAATATTATATATATTAGTTTATTATTTTGGATCTATACTATCAGTAGTAATTATCCTTGTTATTATATTTATTAAATGGTTTAAGTGGGTTCATTCTAAAGAGTGCTTACATCATCCTTTACTCAAAATATCATGTTTTTTTATTTTTATGATAAATTCCATAATTTTAAATATTTCTCTATCCACCTACAAATCAAATATGATAGAAAATTGTAATAGTTAACTGAAATATTTTTTCAATTATTTTATTATTAAATTAAATAAATTATAATGGAATTAAAATTATAAATGATTTAAATTTAATATTATAAAAAAATCCTCAATTATTTGGCAAAACAATTAATACTCAGCTTTATTTTATAAACCATTTAAAAGTTACTTGTTCTCTCAAAAAATTATTTGATAATTATAATGAAAAATAATATTAATTTAAAAATTAAATCTATAATAATAACATTCTTTTAAATAGTTATATTTAATTTAAAAAATCAATTTTAAAATATGTGTTTTATAAAAATACAAACAAACAATTTTTAATTATTGAAACTTGTATTTACGGGTATAGGGATATAAATATGTTATATTTTTTATAATATACCTAAATATTATTTTATACTTCTATAATAATGGTTATTATTGTAATGGTTAGGATAATATTTTGTAAGGTGATATAACTATTCAAACAGTTAGGGACGTTTTTCTAAGAGTCTGATAACTATTTCAATGACAATACTTATAATAGTCATATGGGTTCTATAATTTCTATAAACACATATTATTTAACTCATTCCTAATTCATTTATATTTTACCTCACAGTAATATATTTTTCCATTATATAAATGAATATTTCATTCATAATAGTATGTATTTTTTCTAAAACGTTACTTAGTAGTGTGACTATTCTAAGGGACTGAGATAGACTAAATCTTCATATTCATGTTGTCTTAACTTGTATTAATTGTCCCATTATAATATACTAAATTTATATTCTTATAAATTTACATTAAAGGAATTGTTCACATTATTATAATAAAATGTTTTTGGTATATTCACTTGTAATATGTGAATTATATTATATCAATAACTATATATTAATGTTATTTAAAGAAAGGAAATTATATTGATTGAATTTTTTGGCATTAAAAAATTAATGGAGAGACACCTTTCTAATATTATTGATACAATAAAAAAATCTAAACAATGATTTAAGGTATGATATAAAATTAAATTCAAAAGGGAAAATTTTATAGATATCATAACCTTAGGAAATACATCTGAAATAGAAAACATAAAACATAGGGAAGTCATCCAAAGTGAAGGAAGAAAAAACTTACCACCCTAACTCACAAATAAAATCATTATAACTAATCCATTTTCCTCACATATTTTCATTTAAAAAATTTCAACGATTTAAAAATATATATGTAAAATTTAAAATCAATTTTTATTATGAAAACCACATTTTCAAATCTTATTTGAAATATTATTAATATTTTCTATTAAAAGAGATTTAATGTTTTTTAACAAAACTAAATCAATAAAGTATTTTTTTGAAAAAATATAATTTTAGAACCATGGTCATTCAAATTAAATGTTATTTAATGAATGGAAAATAATTAATATCTTACGATGTACAACCCATACCAAAAATCATTTCATCCCCATAATGTCTGGGATATATACTAACTTTATAACATTCTTGAAGATGATTTAATATAATAAATAAAAAATAAAAAAACTAACATAGTTATGGACACCTTGAAGAAAAAGGATATGGCTTGGATCCATAATCTAATTCTAAAAGAGCACCGCACACTATAAATAAATATTATAAAAAATTAATAACCATATTAATTCATCTGGGCCTCTACTAGTCTGGTTTAAAAATTATAATATAGTTATATATCACCATAGGTAGAATTAACCACTTATTGAACATTCCCCAGAAACTTCATCTTAGTCCCCTCAATTGGGTATCGTTGTTTCATTATCCATAATATCCAATTCCATTGTGTGGAGAACAATATATTTAACTCATTTCTCTTGGATCACATCTACATCAAGGATAACATCACAATATATAAGGTATTTATATATTCATTCATCATAATAATGGATCAAAATTATAGAATTTAGGGAAGAAATATTATAATATGTACAATAATAACTGCACATGAAAACACCACTTCATATATATCATTAAATCCTAAATAAATAAATGATAAACACCATATAACTTATTTTTAACATTTAAAAGTATTAAATAATATATGGAAAATATCTAGAAAAAAGTAACCAGTAGATAACCACCACCTCCAAATATGGTCAACCACTATAAATTCATTTTCAAAACTTATATAAATTAGTGATACCTTTTCATCAAACCAATTCATGACATGATATAACATATTCCCAATCAACTATATATTCAAAAAAAAATTATAATATATAACCAAATATATTAATATCAGTATTTAATGGGAGGTTCACAAAATATATTTCTCACCCCGCCATTCTAATGTTGTCATATTATGTATTTATTGTTGTTTTATTTTATTTTTTATAGGTGTTATTATAGGTTTTATGAGAGTTTTTTTCCGTGATGGTTGGGTTGATATATTAGATATCTAACCACACAATGATGAAGGATTCACCAAATCGTGGATGATTTTGGGTGGTGATTGGGTTAGCCTAAATGAATAACCTCCTCTAAAATACTTGCTTCAGAGGAAATTTATGAATGGGGGCCTCTCATGTTGGAAACATCATGGAAACATATACATAATTGTAGGAGAGATTTTTGGTCAAGCGTGTTTTTCATAGGGTCATTGTGTGTGTGTCATGGGAATCCAAAAAACAATTATCCAGGTTTTTTGGGGGACTATGGAGACTAAGAGAAAATATATCATTACAATGGTAAGTTGGGGAGGTGAAAATGTTATACCCGCATGATCATGGTAATATTTTGGATGTTTTGAGAGGGTCAGGGGGATTCCAATCCTTAGATTGATTTTATAGTATCAGAGAGGGGACTCTAACCAAAAATTACTATAAATAAGGTACCCAGTTCACACTAATGAACATGTTATCACTTTCAGGTTTTGTTAGTGAGGTTCAACACACCTTGGTTAGGGATTACCTTTTCTATGTAAAGCGTATTTTGTGTTTATATTAAAATTTTGAAATACCTATCAAATAATATCCAACTTTAACCTTATTTTGGAATCATTATTAGATGACTAGTACTATTAGAGGACACCCATTTCAAATTTATTTCTCACACAATAAAATATTATTGTTTTCAATTTTATTCACACAAGAGTTAGGTGATTTTGTTTTTTTCCATCAATTACAAAATAATTTGACTATTTTTGTATTAATGGTTTAATTTATATGATTATACCAATAAATAATGAATTAATGTGTTTTAGAAATTTAATGGAATTTAATTCTCATTTTGTGTAAAACGTTTTTAAAGGTTTTAGAGTGTTCAAAAATGGAATTCTCATATCGTGTACTATTAAAAACTAAATATTGATTTACATCAAATGATATTGATTTTTTATAAATATATTTGAACTACATTAGGTAATACCAAGGGTGAATGAAAATTTTTATGGAATAAATTTAAAATGATGAAAATTTGTGGGCCTTTTTATGTGGTTTTATTATTAGTGTTAATGAATTTTAAGAGTTATTTTACATACGTTACATGAAAAGGATTTTAATGGCAATAATATACTAAGTATGCAATGCTAATTTTCAATAAGTCCCATTATCACTTTGAAATTGCTTCACATGGTTTGTATGTGTGATGCACATGTTCCTAGATTTGTGATATAGGATATGAATAATCAATGAGTTGTTGTTCATAATTATCATATATATATATAATTACTATTATAGTTTTTCATGAGGGGACTATATGCGAGGTGATATTTATTTTTAATTTTTTATCATTCTGATCATATATATTTTTTAATAACTCACCACCTATTTCAATTTTAATTTATACCTTGGGAACTGATTGAGATGTATTTATTTATGCTATTTTAGTTTAGTTTACACAGTATATAGTGTACCATAGAGTCACATTTCCCTGTACAATGGTTTCCCCTCATGAAGTCTAGTATGAGTGGAAAAAATGGCATGTGATATTTTGGATGTGACATATGATTGTAGTCAAACCTATGTTTGTGTAATTTCTATGACTATGTTACCTTAGGAACTAATATATTTTCCATGATACGTGATGGTTACTATAGGGAACCAATTTTATGTTAAATAGTTGTGTTGGTCTCTATAATTTCACAACTATTTGAAGATTCGTGTTTATTTTTATCAATTTTAGATATGGTTCCTCATTTTTTTAACATATTATTATTGTAATTTTTTTTATATTAAATAATTTTAGATTTTTAAAAGGGTCATTATAGATTATTTTAAATTTTTTTATTCCATGTTGGTGGTTTAATAATGGATACAAAGGTCGAGTAAATGAAATCAATGTAATTGTTTTAATTAATGAAATGTGGGTAAATGTTTTAAAAACTGATAATTGATATGATGTTTATTTTCATTATGTATTTTTGTATTAAAAAAGTAAAATATAATTTCACTTATAACAATTATAAATGAATTATAATTAGAAACTAAGAAATCCAAATCATTGGTGGGATGACCCTAATCTTGGTTTCGCCCACATAATATATAGAACGTTAAGTTCATGAAAATTTTATGGTTCCATTAGGGTTCTTGATCATCAAACATATCCTTTTGGGATATTATATAAGAAGATTTGGTATATTTTCCCTTGGTATATTGATAATTATAGATGTGTTATGTTGAAGTTATAGATATTCACATCAATGGAGTGTTTTATATTTTTCGTTTATGATTTTATTGCATAAAAATTATCATTGTGAATCTAGTTTTTTTTGTGTTGTACACATGATGTTATTTTTTGTTCAGCTGATGAGTTTTAACAGATTTGTGCAACATAATCTATATGTTTGATCTATTTATTTTATTTAAGGGTGAAATAATTTCCTTTGGTTTTGTTAAAGTACACTAGTTCTAGTTTTTTATGACCTTGAGATGTTATGATATATTTTGTTTAAAATAAATATAATCTCTTAGATGGATTGAGAGACATAAAACTCCAATTTTACATTAATCATAATATAATATACCATTATAACTATGCAATTAAAATGGTGGGTGTGAATATTAATAACTAAATTAAAGAATGTATTTAGATTTTATGTGTATAATATAAATTCATTAGTTTTCAACTGATTATAAATGAAAATAGAAAACATTTTAAATTCAAAGAAATGTTTTTAAAAAAACTATATTTCGGATTGAAACGTGTCTTCATATTAATAAATTTAAATAAATAGTATTCATTGATGATTTTAATGAATTCTATATATTATATATTTAATAATTTTTTATTGTTCATCTAATATCTTTCTAGACATGGGATAATAATAAATCTAATTATATAGATAAAAGTATATATTTTTCTTAAAATAAGATTCAATGTTATTTTCACACTTTTTTTAAAATTATTTGGCTCTAATTTTATATAATAAATTTGAAAAAATTAGATTCATTTAAAAAAAATATTATTTCAATCATATAGTTACATTTTTGTAATTTTCTTATATGAATAATTTTTATGAATAGTGAATATATTTATTTTAATTAAAAATTATCTTCTAGTTTCAAGAAATTATAATGTTCCATTTTTTCTAATTTTTTTTATATTTAAAATTAGTTCAATTTTATTTTTTATAAAGAAAATAGGTCATTAGAATTAGTTTTTTTTTCAATTTTGATATAAATACATTTATAAATTCGAACATGTTTCGTGGAATATTTATTTTTATCGTTTTTATGTGTTTAATTATTAATAAAATCATAACAATTATAATTATTGATTTTGATAAAATGGATTATATTTTGTTAATAATAATAGTTAATATTTTTAAAATAAGTTCCAAATAAATTTTATGATGGTGAATTTTAGTTGAATTAATAATTTGTTACTGTATTTATAGGTAAAACTATTTATCAGGATGTTAATCTATAAAAATAAAGGATAAAATGAACTAAACACTTTTTTAAACCCAATTGTCTGGTTTCATTTCAACAATTACATTATCACCTTATAATATGAGCTATTTTGGACACATATTTCAATTTGTGTTAATAAAAATCAATTTAACACCTCGAATGATTAGGAGTGTGGTACACACATAAATTAATAAAGGGAACCTCCTCCCCTCACATCTTCAAATCAGATAATCCATTTATTTAGACCAAAACCTCCTAAAATATATTTCAAATATTAATATCCATGATTTTGAGAAGAATTTATTTCCAAAATATCAACTATATTATCATTAATAAGATAACCAAAACATTTTTATACGCATAAGTAATTGTCTTCAGTATGTTATTTCTAATTAATTATTATTTTATCACATAAACCTATTTATTAATAATTCCCATAAAATATAATAAATATATTACATATATTTTTAATTTATTATCTTTATGGAATAACCAATATCCATATCATCTTCCTTCAATTGGGAAAAATAAAACCATCGATCATGTGTATGGAAGACTACCATCTTGTAAACCGATGTAATTTTTCCTCCATAAATAACTCTCATGGCTAGATATAATGATTTATATTGTGTAAATATATATATATATATATTATATTAATTATATAATTATACTTAATAATTTTTTAAATAAATTGTCTTTCTTACCTTCTAATCCATTGGTGAATAATAACATTTCTCATGCTACATGTGGACTACTACCTCCAATAAGTAATGTGATTCATTATGCTTTTAGTTATTTTTGGATAGAAATAATTATATATGTAATTAATATATATGATATATAATATATAATAATTAATATATGAGGTTAAATTGTTATTTAACATTATTTCTTTCTATTTTTTAAAAGTTAAAAAAATGATTATTTGTTCGTATGACATACCATCTCTAAGAATCATTAAATTGATTTTGAACCTATTAATTTTATAGATGAATTTAAAATAGTATATAATTAATAATAATTATATTTATATGATTATTAATATTATTCATATAATTAAAATATTTTTAATGTGTAATTACAAAATAAATACCAAACCTAAAAATAAGTGAAAAATGTTGAGTTTTCATCAGGAATAATGAATTAAATAAAAAATTATTAATTAATGGTTTGTAAAAGGGTTATAAGTATTAATTTATCAAATTATTAATGATATTGTCTCTCTATAATAAATTTGTAATAAATATTTATTTAATATACATGAGTTTGAAACAAGTTTAATGGATTGGGTACCCATGGAAGGGTATTTTTTATAACTTTTATTTATAAGAGACACGTTACGTAATAACAAATTTTATCTTTTATGTGGTGTATATAATTTAAATAAAAATCTTATTTCATGATCATCATTATAATTATAGGATAATAAATAATAATATAAAGATATCTATTAATAATAGAAGTTATTATAATGATAACTATGTGGTAATGTTTTTAGGTTATAATCTCATTGCTTATCAAAACTAGTTATGATTTTGTTACTAAGGATGGAAGCTCATGATATACATACCATGAACCATAATAATTTTCTTATACATATATATCCTGGTATATTATATGAATTCCTTTCATTTTCTACTAATTTACATCATAAGAGGAAAAAGTATTGTTTTAATGAAAATTAATCAATTATTTCTCTCTTGATTCAATATTCCCCTCTCTTACCAAGAAAAAAAATCATTAATGTTATTACTGGTAAAAAATAATTGTTTATAATCGTCTTTTATAATGTTTTACTTATTAAATTTTATTTTGAAATTAAAAATCATGTCTCATTTTCAATGAAATTTTTTTTCTTTTAATAGAAAATAAGATATAAATATCTGGTTTAAAATATACTAAATAAGAAAATCTCACTTCTTTATTACCAAAAAATGTTTGATTTTTGTTTTAAATGTTTTCAAGGATGATTTTAAATGAATCATTTTCATTAAAATTTTGGAAAAATTATTATTTTAAATATGTTATTTCAAATTTTAAATTAATATTTTTCTAAAGAAATATTCTATGTGATATATATAATTACTTTTTATCTAATACTTTAATACTAATGAAACATTATTTGGGATATGATAAATTGATCCATTGAATATTCTTTTTGTATATGGTTTATGATTATGATGACATGTGATTTATGAAACTCATTCCTTTTTCAATGATTATTCAATGATTAATTGATAAAATGTTTTAAAATTCATTTATTATCATTTGGTTCCTCAGTGATGAAATGTTTTTAATCCAATTTAATTCAAATGGGTTATGTGATTCTGAATGCTTTAGGTTATTTTAGAAGACATATATATTATTAAAATAATGTGATGGGTTGGCCAAGATGTATATCCCTCTAATACATCGATTAGATAGAGATGTTTGATGAGATAAACTTAGGAAGAATGGGGTAACATCATAGCTTTAATCAAATTATGAATGTATTAATTTTTTGTCTAATACCTTTAAGAGGCCTTGGGAACATGCCCAATCAGTCTCTTTTTGGTCCTGAGGAGAAAATAATTTTATAATGTTTTCACTAGTTTTATGTGATTTAATACACCATGCCCTGGGATAACCTTTCGTATAAAAATTAATTAAATGGTTTAAAAGAAAGAAAATAAATTTAATGAAATAAAATTAAATTAAAAAGGAATAAAAATAAATAATAATATAAAAAGATGTTAGATGAAATGATAAAATAATTAAAAATGATATTGACCCACTATTATTTTTATTTTTATTTTTTTATCTTAGCCATTTACATATTTTTTATATAATTTTTATTTTTATTTATATTTAAATTCATTATTTTTCTCTCATATATTTCATTTATTTTATTTCATTATTTTCCATATCTTCTACCCCTCTCCTCTCCTCTTATGCATCACACCCCTCCTCTCCAGGTGGTTCACCAGCCCATCACTACTTTAGAATCCCATTGTACCACCAATTCTTCTTCAATTTAAACCCTGTCAAAACCACTATAAATATCTTGTTAGGGGTTTTCATCTAAACTAATCAATTCTGGGTTCAATTCCCTCTCCATTACGAAGTCTATCATAGATGGTTTTTACCTGTAATTGGGATTTATGTTAAATTCCCGGATTTCCATCATTTTAGATACAATCAATGATAGTTTTTGGACATTGGGTATACTACAAATATGAGGTAGGGTGCCTATATTTTTTCTCATTCATTCAGTGCCTCATAAAATTAGTGTCATTGTAATGCTTTTCAGTTCTTATAAAAGAATGCTAAATAATATGTATTAATTTAATTAAACTATTTTCTTTGATCATTGTGATATTTGATTAAGGTGAACCCATTCATATGTTGTTTCCATGCCTTTGGACAACCGTTTTGGTGTGTCGAAAATATTGACATTTTTAACATTTTCCTTGAAAACTTAATTGATCAGTTATATATGAGTGATTGATTAATTATGTTTATGTTCTAAATGGAATAATTTATTTTTAATTAATCAAAGACCACAAATTTTGTTTTTTGTTGTAATTATTTTCCTAAATAATTTTTGTTGTACTCCAGATCATGTTTTTTATTATTTTATGTCATTTCCTCTTATTACAAAGATAATGTTCCATTTTTTATTAATATTGTTTTATTATTATTAGTTTTTTCTATTGTGATGGGATAATTAGTAAGTGTTTCATTGAATGGTTAATTAATGGGTTTCCAATCATGAATGCTAGATTTGTGATACATATACCTCTTTTTTTGTTTTAAGTTTAGTTAGACCAGGGGGAGAATTTGGGTCCCATATTAAAAACCTACATTTTGATTCTCCATGATCGATAGGGTACCAAACAATGTGATGGTCAAACAATGTTTTAGGCCCACTAAGGAAGTGTTACCCTTGACTTTTTACTATAATATTGGGTGTTATTGGTTTCTTATGTGGCATCCAAGGATGGACATGTTAGTAAAATTGATATGCCAAGCCTTAGTTGACACTCCATCCCTTATGTGAAATTACTAGGACATACTCATTGTCAATATACGATGATTGATACATGTACTTTCGAAAGGATTGCCTTGGATGGTCTCATGGAATTGGATTTAATTAAATGGATGTACCATAGAGATACCTCTCATACATGCTAAGACTCCACCTATTACATTGTAAAATTTTAATATAAATTTTTGGTATGTTATTATTGTTACTGCATAGTGTTTCCTTATACATTTAGATAACCCTCTTACGCATTTAGTATGAGTTATATTGTCAAATGAATTAAACGCCAAGCCAAAGAACAAGCATAGGTGTATTCCATTTACTTTGGTCTATCATGTTACATAGACAATGATATATATATATATATATGTATATATATATTATTATTTAAAAGATATAATATTTAGCCTTCTATCTCACGCTAAAGATATTTGTATCGGATGGGTGGCTTTTTTTGGAACTGAGACCAAGATACAATTATTTTTATTTATTTAAATCACTTGTATTTATTATATATGGAACACTGTTATTTTTCTATTGCATGAAAAAAAATATTAGACACCTTGGGATCCGACCTACTGATATTATATCTCACACACTTCTCTGGCTCTGATTAGTACTCGAGTAGACTTTATATTCGATGTTGTAGATACATGGAGGTGTGCTGCTCCCAATGCTTGATTTCATTTATATTTTGGTTAGAGTGTGGGGGTAGAGGACCAAGAATATACATGAGATTCCATTTCATAGATTCCAGTATTTTTGGTAGCTTTTTTTTGTTATCATGAATTATATACATATACCCCATCCAAGAATAATTATTTATTTTCTTTTGGAATCATACATTAAAATTGTCATTGTTTCTATTTTGACTATTCCACTTCTAATGTTATTATTCATTCATTTGGGTTATTTAATTACTTCTATTACTATCTGAATTTTCTCAATGTTTCTACTATTTGATACATATATTATATACTATAGTGTAATACATTATCATATGAGTTCATAGGATACCCCTGAAATTACCCAATACCCTCGCTGTTAGTCTGCTTCTTTTGGAATTTGTTGAGATTCTCTTGTGGACTTATGGTTCCTCATATCAGAGATTGTTTTAGTGGAACACAGAGAAAGATGCTACCAAGTGGCATCAGAAGGTTATTTTTCCCTATTGAATTTCTCAATGGGTCAGGCAATGGACTAGGACATTAGAATTTGAAACATACCCTATGGTTGGATGTAGCTAACCCATGTACATGGGAAACCCAAATTTCATGGGTTGGTGAATTCCAAAATTGATTATACAATTTATTCTTGATACGAATTCACCATTGGGTGAAGAACTTGTTTTATGTTTCAATTTGTATTAGTGTTATTATGGTGATAATTTTGACCATTTAATCTTGATGACATAAGGTAATTGCATTTACATGCATCATATTAGGCAGCATAGAAATTAAAATTACAAACATATCACCATGGTAGATCGACTTTTAGAGAACATCTTCCCATTTTCAAGTGAATGATCTTATGTTTAGTTGAAATATCATACAATAATTGTTTAAAATAAACTGTGTGTATGTGTCTTAGTGATCCATCTAATACCTCTTCTCTTTATATCTAGACTCAGCTCTTCGAATGGGTTATCTGTTGTGTAAAAATCAGTGGGAGGTATTTTATTTACCCTCTTTTCTTTCATTCCTATCCAATTATACCATTATTAAGGAATCCTTTCACCTTCCATTTTCTTAATTATACTCTACTGTTTACATTATCAATAATAGAATCTCATCTATTGTGGGTGATTGTCAATTTTCGAACAATTACGACATATCATATTTTTTTATGCTAGGCGAGTAGTGAGGAGAACATTCCATAGTTTGTGGGTCCTAAACCCCCAATATTTACTTTTGTAGTACCTCAAATGGTATGTACTCCTGATATCCCATTGGGTTCTAACACCCAGTTCATGGACAATCTTCTCATGTTCATAAAATCAGTTAAGAGAGTTTCCAAACCATCCCCAACTATGGAAGATCATATGTTAGACTTTTTGTAGTGGAATCCTCTTACCTTATTAGGGGATGGTTGTCCAAATACTATAGAGTCAGGGATAGAATCCATGAAATCTACCTTTTATCATATTGAGATTATTTCTGATGGAAGGATAAAATTTTTTGTCTGTATGCTTCGTGACTCCACCAAGAGTTGGTGGAAAGTAATTTTTTTGGCAGAACAACCATGAGAAAATGGTTTTTGAGGACTTATTGACAACATTATATGATGTATTATTTCTTCAAACTCTGAGAGACTATCATGATAGAGTGTTCTTAAATATTTAATAGGTCTCTTTTTAGTGGTATAGAATTCCAATTGCTTCACTAATATCCATCATTTTCCCCCTTCTATAATTTGTGATCCATAGAGGAATACGTGGAGTTTTGAGGATCGGGTTGGATGATTTATCATATAGAAGGTTATAATATTTCATTTTTTGGTTACTACAGTGATAATTAATATGGCCCTAATAATAGAACCAAATTTCAAAGAAGCTAATTCATTTAGCCAGGTTAGTTCCTTTCCGAGGAAGGTTAATGGTTATTTAGAAAGTAAGAAGTGTCATTTTGAGGGTGGATGTTGATGAACTTATATCCAAAAGACACATAATGATAACACTCTAATATTTCATCAATGAAACATGATCATCTATAATAAACCATAGTGCACAAGGAGCCCAATCATGTATATAGATTACAGTAAGACGGTTCACCATCATCATCTCTACAATTTTTTTATTTCAGAATCCAGTGGAAGAGGATCCATGATAGCTCCTCTATATGGTGTGGGATTTATGAATTCATGACAATATGGGAGTTATTTGTTCCACTAACCAATAAATATTAGGATGTGGAGGTTATGGCCAAGGTATTCAAGTTCCAAAACTCCATCGTCAGCAGAGTTGACCTACTCAATTTAGATAGGTAGTATATAATGTAAAATTTTCAAACTATATGTATGTAGTGAAATTTATGCTAGTGGACAAGAGTACAATGACCTATACGGTTAGAGGTACTATACTTGTTGTATCTACTTTTTATTCCAACATTTTTGTTACTTCTTTTTTCACAGTTCTTCATATCTTCTATGAATGTTGAGAGATTTAGTCCTTCCATATAATGCTTTTGTAGAGTTTTTTCTCTCAACACTCCATTTTTGTTAAAAATAGAAGGAATATTCTTGTTCCATGAGTTCCCACTTCAGATAGGTGGGTACCATTTCTTATAAAATTTCATCATCCTAGAGATGAATGGGTTTGATGTCATTCTGGGTAAGTACTGGGCCATTATTTATCATAACCATGTGCATTCTATCATCGTCATGTCATTCACCACACTGAAGGAAGGCATGTATGTACACAAGGGATAATGGGACATCCCTGAAGATTTAGCTAAACCTAAATGTTCTTGGTAGGAATACTGGGAGACCAGTGGGAAATTATATTTCTGTGCGATCAGAGACTATAGTCATTGGATTTCATTCCCACTATTGACCGTTTCATGTATTTATTCCCTAAAAATGTTCCCTTCTTACATCCTATGAGGGAAGCTGTGTTCACTATCAATCTAGTGCTAGCTACTTAAATGGTTTCTATTCATCATTATAGAATAGAACCCCCAACCATTATTAAATCCAGAATAATCTTGAATATATTGAGAATAATTGTTTTATTATACATTTCATATCGTTCGAGGGTTTAGGAGTCATCTGTACCAAGAAGGCAGAATGTACCCATATATTTTTCATGGATTACCGCCGACTGGACCATCTTATGTTAAAGAATCTGTATCAATTTATTTGTATTTATAACTTATTCATCCAGTTCCAAGGATCAAGAGTATCCACCAAGATTGATCTGAGTTCAGTGTATCATCATGTGGATGTGCGAACATAAGATATACCGTGTAATGAATTCTGAAGATGGTACAACTGGTTTGAGATTTTTGTTATCTCATTCGGTCTGAGGAACGTTCCATCAATTTTCGTGGCTATATGAATTTGGGTTTCCACACATACCATGATTCATTTTTGGTGTTCTATATATATATATATGACATTTTGTTGTATTTTCACTCTAGACACAATCATGTAACCCTTATTGACATCGTGATGTGTAGATTTAGATAACACCTAATATTTAGAAATCACAGTAAATTCAACTTTTGGATCATTAAGGATAACTTCATGGGTCATATATTATTGGGGGAAGGAATATCAGTTGTCCTAGAAAAAATTGATCACAATAGTTTCTTAAGAACAACCCAAAAATGTGTTTCATATATGTAGATTAAAAGGGATTTCTAGATATTATTGAAATTTCTTCCACAATTTCTCCCACATAGCAGCACCTCTTCAGCATTTATTGAGAATGGACTATGGCCCATCTGGTCATTATCATGTGAGAAATATTTTCAGGAGATTCAAGCAAAGACTCTCTTCAACTCTAATATTTATTCTACAAAAGTGATATAGAAGTTTTAAAATTTATTGTGGTGCTTTAGGAGTTAGAAATGGTGTAGTTCTGATGCTGGGTGATGGAGTCATGACTTATGGATCCCTCAAGCTGATGCCACATCAGTCAAAATATCATATACATGACCAAGAATTTTCATCTGTGGTTTATGCTCTATGATGATGGAGAAACTGTGTTTAGGGATAGAGGATCATTTTTTACACAGATATTAAAATATTTAAATATATCTCCACATAATGAGACTTAAATTTACGGCACGACAGGTGGGACGAATTCCTAGAGACTATATTAAATGAACATTCTTACGCCCCTAGAAAGAATATTATTGTGGTTTTTTCATTGAGACAAAAAACATAGATGAAAGTCATCAATGCATCATTCATTGAGTGAAAAAACGATGGATTTGTTTTGAGATTCATCTGGAGGTCTAGGAGAAGCATGAAAAGCCAGTTCTAATACCTCTTATAGTGACGTCTACTCTTTAAGAGTGTGTCATAATGTGTTTTTTATTTTTTACGTAAGGGCTATTTTTTAGGGAGAGCATCACAGGAGAGAACCATCCTTCTATTTGTGTTATTTAAGGAAGAGAACTAATATCTATCGTGGCCATGTTTGGGTCCATTTGGATATTCGAGAAGAGATGATGAGGGAATCTAGTGTCTTTTTTAGTTACATAATCATGTAATAAAAAAGGTGTTTATATATTTGAATCGTTAGTATTTCAAGACAAGAATGTTGGAGAAAATAGCTGGTTTAATTACTGGGTGCTCCACCTCTTAGCAGCTGATGAATGAGAACCAATGACCAGTTATTATCCTATAGATGTAGTCCATTCCTTTGTGTAAATGGAATGACGTCACCATGGATTTGATATTGTCTTTCTGATATCACCTCGAAGAAGTGATCCATTATGGGTGAACTTCAATGGGCTTACCATTGTCATAAAAATCCATCATATCCTAGATATGTTCTCTATTGATAAGTTATGGAGGATTTATATTTGAATGACTATTCAACTTCATGGAATGCCTTGTTCTATTGTTTTCGAAGGGGAAAACCATTTGACATCATTATTCTAAAAAGTGTTGTTGAAGGAACTGGGTTCACATGTGATTTCAAGTAATAATTATGACCCCTAGAATGAAGATCAGTCTAAGTGGACCATACATGTGTTATACGATATATTGTAGGAATGTATCATTTATTTTGGTGGTTCTTAGAAGAATAAAATTATTTTATACGATTTATTTTATAATAACATCTTTCATCAAACAATTCAAATGGCTCAATATGAGGCCCTCTATAGAAGACAATTCTATTCACCTATATGCTAGATGGAAGCAAGTGAGTTAAATATTCTGAGCCCTCATTAGGTTCTAGAGACTTCAAAGCATATCCATTTGATTCTGAACTGTATTTTTATATATCAATCTAGATATAAGTCATATAACAATCATTATCATAAACCCCTAGAGTTTGAGGTAGGACATCAGGTATTTCTGCTTGTTTTGCTGAGGATGGGTCATAATCGAATCAGGAGGCAAGGGAAGTTATCACATAGATATTTATTGACTTACAATATATTGAAGAGATTTGTCCTAGTAGATTACAGGTTTATGTTACCTCGGATGTAGCTTTCCATGCACAATGTCTTCCATGTATCAAATCTTCGAAAGTATCATCTAGATTTGTCTCATTTGTTTAACCTAGTAGACTTCAAGCTTGAGGTGGATGCAACCTTCGAGGAGGATCTAATTCATATCATCAACAATTGAACATAATTTCTCCAAGGTAGGTACATTCCATTGGTCTAGTTTCTATGAAAACATATACACATTCATGATAAGACATAGGAGCAGAAGACATATATGCATTCATAGTGGTAGGAAATCATATCAAGAGATGTTCCACTACCCACAAAAGGGAATCTTGGGGAAGAGTAGTCTTAAGGAGGTGAGGTTGTAATCTCCAGAAATAAACTAAGGTATATACAATTTAATTTCTAGTCCAATTCTTTAAATTGACCCAAGGCACATTCCCACACATTATATTACAGGCCCTGGGAAGAAAATAAATTATTTTTAATGGTTTTGATGGATTTCTGTGAAATGATACTCCATTCCCGAACACAATGTCTTGGTTAATATTTATTTTAAAAAATTAAATGAAATAAAAAACATTAAATATATAAAAATAAATTAAAATAAAAAAAAGAAATAATAAAATAAAATGATGATAGAATAAAAGTGAAAAAAATTAAAAATGGGCTTAACCCATTATTATAATTATTTCATTTCTCACTCCCTTCAATTTAATTTTTTGTTTTCCCTATTAATTAATTATATATATTTTTTATTTATCTCATTTTATTATTATATTTTATTTATTTTTTCCTCTCTTCTCTCAATCTCCTATCCTCATGTGTGTCGCACCCCCTCCTCCCCTGGTGGTTCCCCGCCCCCTGTCGCCACTTTGAAATCCTATTGCACCTTTGATTATCCTCTGATTTCAACACTATAATAAGAAATGTGAATCCCTAGGTAACACTTATCATCTACAAAAATAAATTTTGGGTTTCATTCTTTCTCCATCAAATAATCATCTATAGAAGGTTTTCACCCGAAATTAGATTTTTTCCAATCCTTTTATTTATTCAATTTTAGGTCAAGTAAATGGTTGTTGTAGGACATGGTGTATAATTTAACTATGTGGAATGGTTCATATGTTACTTCCTATAGTTTTTTTTCGCCATTAAATTCATACCATTGTTCCTCTTATTAGTACCAACCAACGAATCCTAAATAATGCATATTTATTTAATTAAACCCAATTTTCCTTGATCATTTTGACCATTGTTTAAGGATAACCCATTTATTGGTTGTTTCCATTCCACTGATAACACATTTGGGTGTTCCAACAATATTGGTCAATTTACCATTGGCCATGAATCTTTATATAATCAATTACAAAAGCATGTTTGATAAATTGGGTTCACGTTTTAAATGGAATAAATTTTTTACGATGAATCATAAACTGTGAATTTAATTTTTTTTCAAATTTTTTCCAACATAATTATTTTTATAAGTCTATATGTTCATTTTTATTATTAAATTTTCTTTCCTGAACTTTGAGTGATTATGTTCCAGTTGTTTTTATATTATGTTATAATTTATATTATTGATTATTGATAATGAATAATTAGTATACATGGCATTGAATATTTAATTAAAGGGGTTGAAACCATAACTTTTTTATGATACATATGACTATCTTATTTTTTTATATAAAACCTAATTTGGGATAGAACATTGGTCTGGTATTGATAACCCATATTTGGAGTCTCTGTTCTCTATAGGTTACCACACAGTGCACCGGGAATATTTAATTTTAGTCATTCTAGGCATGTGCTTCACCCAAGCCTTTTTACTTTATTTGTGTGTGATACTGGTTCCCAAAGGGTTATCTAAGGATGGACCCATTGGTAAAATGGATACGCTAAGACATGACTGATACTTGGTCCTGTACGTGTGATACCGAGGATTAACTCATATTTACCATACCACGAGCGATTGGTGGAGTTTCGAATAGATCACCTTAGAAGGGATAAAAATATTGTATATAAATGATGCGATTCACTATAGAGATACTTTCAGGATGATCCAAGACTCAACCTTTGAATTTTTTTCAATTTTAATATAAATTAATGGAATATTTTTACTGATACATTAAAGAGTTTCTCTATGAATTTTGATGTGCCCCTTGTTCCATTACTATGCTTGATGATGACATATGGATTAAACCCTAAGAAAAAGCAGATGATTGGGTGTATTCACTTTACATTGGTAAGTAATGTTAGTTATATCTTGATACATATATATATATATATATATTATACATTACCAGGTATATTATTTAGGCTTCCGTATAAGGCCAAAGTAGGTGGTATAAGATGGGTGTCATCTTCGAACCCCCGACCTAGTTACCATTATTTCTATTTATTTATTTAAATCACAAGAATTTATTATATATGGAACACATATATTTATCTAAAATACTTAAATGAATGGTTTAGACACTATGGGTGCTGACCTATTGTGATTACATCTCACACCCCTCTCAAAGTCCCATTTGGTACATGAATTGAATTTATTCATGATGTGATGGATATAAGAAAACATTCCACTCTTGATGCTTGATTTATTTTCTATTTTGCATAGAGCTTAGGGGGTGTGAAGGACCGAGCCTATGCTCGATATACCATGTGAAAATTTTCATTTTTTGGAATGTCTTCTCAACATGTAGTCTATGCTGCTACCCCATCCCATAGAGTTTTATTTATCCACTTTTGGTACTATACGTTGACATCATAATCATATCTATAATGAATATTCATCTTGCTCAATTATTATTTATTATGTAGCTTCATTTATCTTCTTATTCTATTGTTTACATTTTTACTTATGATTCTGCTAATTTTTACATATAATATTTACCGCTATGTAATATAGTATCCTATAAGGGGATAATATCCCCACACACATACCTAAGTCCCTCACTTCTAGCCTACATCCTATAGTATTTTGGGAGATGTGATTTACGTCTTGTGTCCCAATATCATAGGGTCCATTTTATTGGATCTTGGGGCATTCCACTACAAATGTTGAGTGAAGTTTGTTCAGTAAAGGATTCTTCCAAAAAAGATTGCCTTAGGAGAGAAACATGACTATTATGGTAATATTCGGAGTGAACCTAATCCACTGTGATTATGTTGTACATACTCAATCACTTGTACAAAAATAATATTCTATCCTTATTTTTATTCCACAAACTCATGTATTAAGTCATGTTCACATGGAACACGTTCATTGAATATTTAATGATTTATATCTTATAAAATGATAAACAATATTTACTAACTCAAATTTATGATATATTATAATGGCAGGGGGATATTCATTTAAATTATTATTCTCATATTTATATACCCGTAAACTCTAGTTATGTTCAAGTGATCATTGACCTATCCCATTTTTTCCAATACTAATTATATGAACTCATCCTTTCTTTGGTTTCATTTCCCCTTGTTACAAAGGAAGGATATATTTATGATTTTTTGAACATGGATTATAGTTATTAACAATAAATTGGGGCTAATATAGTTGACTTGGGAATAAATTTTTAACATGTCCATGTTTCCGATGATAATAAACCTATTCATTTCTTGTTTGAAACATTATGTCATGTTTTGAAAATTCAACTGATAGGATGTAATATTTATGTTTGAAAACTATGGTCTATTAAAGTTTATATTAGTGTTAGGTTAGAAATTCCTAGTAAACTAGTCTGAGTGTTTTTTGTAACAACCAACAAGATATGACTACATATATAAAAATATTTTAATACCCTTATATTTTAAAAATAATATACATAGAAATCAACATACAAAACACAGAGCATAATATTTATTATAATTTATTTGTGACTATTATAAGTTAGATGATAAATTGGACATTCGAATAGGATTAATTGATTTGTTAAATAAATAAAAATGGCTACATATATATGAATGTATTGACATGTTTTCTGTAAATAATCCTATAATTATTTGTAAAGTCATATTAGTAATCAGAAAACATCTTTTCTTCAAAATTGAGATTTCATCAATTTTATGATTTAATATTTTAATAAATATTTAGAATTTATAAAAAATTTATTTTAAAACACGTGATTTCATTATGAAATATGTATGTGAAAATTAATCAAGGATGGATTTTTGATAATTTTCTAAAAACAAATAAGTTTCTATAAATAATGTATAATCATAAATACTAAATTTTGAAGAAAAAATTATTTTTATTTTAATGTATTTACCATGTGACATTATATTATTTTTTTATTAAAATTTAATATTTTTTTTTAATTGTTTACAATTTATTTATCTATTTTATCAATTAATTTTATACTTTCATTTAGAATAATGGTTTTTAAATTAAAAGCTGTTTTTATGAGAAATAGTTTTTAATCACATTTTTTCTATTTAATTTTAAATTAAATTATTAAATTTATATGACTTTATTATTGAAATATGTATAAATATTTCGAATCATGAGGTCTAATATTAATAAATATGATCATTTTTTTAAAATATGAATAATAACCTTTGAAAATTTATTATAGTGGTAAAGGGTTAATAGTTTAATTAAAATTAAAAATAAAACAATAAGGTTTATAAAAATTCAAAAAATAATGACTTTGTTTTATTATATGTGTTAATATAGTCCATATAAATCAAATATCTTGTTATATATAATTATATGGACATGTTGATGTGATTATGATGTTTATAGTATTATATTTGATGAAAAGTCAAAACTGTCACACTCTTGTTTTTTATAAGTATAATTTTTTAGTTTGGTTTTACAAAGGAGATGAATTTTAATATAAATAGTATTTTTAAATTTAAAATATATTTTCTTCTTTTGGGTAATATATTTGTAAATTTTTCTGAATAAATAATTACCTTAAATGCTTTCACCATGTAGATGGAGTAATTGTATAATTAATCAACAAAAAAATTAAATTATATTAACAATATTAAATGTATAATATTTTGTGATAATTAATTTTAAAAAATATTTGTACAGATTACAATTAAATTTTATGAATATTATAAAAAAAATTAAATTTTAAATTATAAATTTTTTCATGATATTATTAAAGTCAATGTAGTGAATAGTTCAAAAATTGAAATAAGTATTATTTTATAAAAAATAATAGTAAATTAATTGTTATAAAATTAAAATATATATATATATCTTATAATAAGTATTATAATATCTTAAATATTTCATTAATAGGACTTATTTACATTTAATATATTTGAACAGCAAGGAATAAAAATTCATGATGTCATTGTAAGTTTTAGAATTATTAATGAGAGGTTAAAACCAAACCATAATGGTAAAAATGTTACCTAAACATGTCCAAAAGTTAGATAATTATATTATTTAGACCCAAACACATATCGGTATCAGAATTAATTTGTTTTGGTTCTTTGAAAAAAAAATTAATTTATATTATTTTTAATATTTTTTGAAATTCCCAGAGTTCTCATCCCCTCTATTATTAAATTGTATGAATTCTTCTCATTACATGAAACATATAAACTAATTTTTATCAATAAATCACTAAAAAAAATATTTTCTTAATACTTTATATTATTTAATAGGTCATGTTATTAGTGGAACACCAACCAATGTAGTTTTTTGGTGATAAGAAAAAGAGGTTTTTTTAAAGAAGTATAATTTTTAATCATGAAAATCTATTTATTTATTCTTCCACATATATAAAATATTAATAAACCATAATAAAATCATAATATAAGTATCTAACATATACTATAGTGTTATTATGTTAATTTAATAACCTATATGCATCTCCTCTTAAATCAAATTGGATACAAAACTATTAGTTTTGTGTACAATAGACTACTACCTTTGAAATAGATATAATTTTTTCGATCACTGTCTCTCAACAATAGGTGCAATGACGAATTAATGTATTCATGTGAGTTTCATGGAATATTTATCATTTTATTGATATAATATATCATTTATCTTCTTAAAATTCTATTCAGTCATAAATTTTAATGTCGTTCAAGTGTACGTGTGTACTACCACCTCCACTAAGTGATGTAGTTCGTTATTCATTACCCTAACATTGTAATGATATATATATATAAGTATATATAAATATCCATTATGATATTTATGATACAAGGATAATTATATGATGACAAAATAATACTTACATTATTTATTTATTGATCTTTTAAAATTGGAAACATTACTCATGCATCTGTACAACCAACCATCTCAATGATTATGACGTAGTTTATATACAATAAGTAAATTAAATGGATTTATTTTACTTATGTATAAAAATGATATTTATGGTATTATTATAATTCTATATATGATTTAATAAATACATATTTTACTATCTAAAAGTTACCAAATTAATTTGAGACTTAATTAATAAATATCACAAAAACGCATGACATAAATATAATTGATTAATTAATTTTTATAATAATGGAAATGGTTAATAATAAAGATGGAAAGGTTCCCACTAATGTAATTAATTAAACAATGTTTCTTACTTATAATGATAATTAATGTATATTCTCATTTTTATATCTGTAGAATAAATATCTTATATACAACTTGTTTATTTTGTTTGGTTATTATATATTCAAAAAAAATTATTTATGTTTATAATAAGGAATTTTATGTGTTTTTCATGTCAATATTTTATTATATATTTCATGGGTATTATAATTTAAATGTGAACAATGTTGAAATGTTTTATTTCACAATATCAACTTTAATCCAATTTGTTTATTTTTAATTACTGATTATAGAATATTTCCCTTATATGTCTATGTTTTCTAAAAATGTATTCATTTTTTAAAATATTATCCTAAAAATATTTAAATATATTTTAATTATGTTTTATGTTTTAATTTTCAATGGAAAATATTAATTTTGACGTTTTTCAAAGATGGAATTTTGGGACTATTTGAAAAAAATATGGAAGGAATGTTTTTTACCTTATATATAAATAGAGATATGTGGGCCCATCATGACTACATTTTTAATTTAATAATACATTATATTTTTATAATTTTATTTTTAGGGAATTGTTTTCGTATATATGTTCATAGATTTTTATGTAGTGAATTGGTTTAAAAAATGAATATTTATTTTCCTGATTATTTATTCCAATTGATCTTTCAAATTCAATTTCTGTATATGATGTAATATTTTGTTGGTAATTATGATTTACCAAGGTTATTATCAATGAATAAAATTATTTTTAATTATATAGATTTATTATTTTTATGATGGGATGATATTTATTAATCACATTTCTTTTCCATGAGTTATTTTATGATAAAGAGTTTATGAAATCTTTCTCATTTCACAGGTTCTAATATGATGAATGTTCTTTATTGTGGAAAAAATATTTATAATAATTTTTATATGAATATTATGGGATATATATCATTATAATGAATTTTTTAATGTATTAAATATCATTTTATAGATATTGAGTAAAAGTTGGTATGCTTGATCCGTTATGGGAGAGAAGTAGATTTGCTTGAATTTTTTATGGGAAACTATTTGATGTTATTGATCTACAATGTGAACAATTATTGATTATAAATAAAATGATCATTTTAGTAAAGCATGATGTAGTAATTTGTTTCTATATTTATTATGATTTCAGACACATTTATGTCATGGTATTGTTGTTCGTGATTGAGTTATAATGAATTCTAATTCATATGATTCAGGTCTTAATAAATGTTAATTTTTATAAAATAACTCCTATTTATTATCCATTTCATATTTCTTAATAAAACATTTATTTCATATTAATGATATTATGCACTTATTATTATCTTATACATTCATGTGGTTATTGAATGATATCCCCCAATATTACCCTTATGGAGCATTTGAACTCACACTTTCTTTAATTTCATATTCCCATTTTATGAGTAATGATTATAAATATTCTATTTTTATAATGGGTTTATATGTGGGGAGTTTAATTATAGATATAGAATACATAACTTGGAATATGAAAATGTAGTTATTGTGGTAGATTATGTTGATCTTCATGAACATGTATTTATTATCCCAGGATTCTACGAGCTTATCCAAATACTCAAAAACAATGAGTTTATATTTTATGGTCATTTAAAAAATCTAATATTTAATTTTCATGTCGTATAATTTTTAAGGGAAAAATTATATCAACATAAAAAGTAAAAAAATTACAAAATATAATGATTTTATTTTTAACACTAGATCTAAGAGTTTGGGTCTCGGGTTGTTATAGTTTGTATCAGAGCTAGTTTTGGATATTATTGTGGATTTTTTTTGGAAATTAATTTTTAATGTTATTTATTAAATCCTACGGTTTTATTATTGATGTTTACTATATTTTTAGAATCTTATATTAGCCTTCTGAGGTTTTTTGTGATTGAAATATATAGGAAAATGATATTTTGGTATAAGTATATGTTACTATTATGTTTACCATTTTGTATTCTTTTATAATGAATTAATTAATATTTTATGGGAATATGTTATAATGTTTATTATAAATATTAAGATTCATAAAAACATTAATTTTATTGTAATTATTGGTTATTACATAATTGGGATGAATAATTAATGTTATGAGATAACCATTGAAGTTAAATATTTTATTTAATGTTGAATATATTAAGGGTATTTTTTAGGATATTTATGATATTTTGGGAATATTATAATGATTATTTTAATATATTCTTAGATAAATTGAAACCCATGGTTTATTTTCATGATAATCGGGTTAGTATGAATTTATTAATTATTTAAATTATCATATAGTTAAATTATATGTTCATTTTGGGAACATATTTCTTATCATATTAATAACTATATTTTATGAAATTGATTTTGTGTTAGGATATTATTTTTATTTTAGAAAATGTTCACTATTTTAGAAGTATTTAGTGATTATGCGAGGATCATATTTATAGAATTTTATTTGATAAATGAAGGATTACTATTAAAATAGAATAATCTATAAATTTGATATGTATTTATACTGACATAATGTTATTTTTAGAAATTCATTGCATATATGGGATGTTATATTATGTGGGAGTGCACATTTAAGGAAATGAATTGTAAATTTATCATGGATAATGATATAATAAAATAATTATTTATTTTTTGGATTTAAATTTAGTATGAAATATTTATTTTAGTTTTTAAGATTGTTTTTTATTGAATAATATATAGTGAACATTTGGAATTACGGTCATATATTAAAATATTATCATTTTTTTATACTTAATATGTTTACTTTTTGAGGAATCTCTTAACATCGGATAAATATTTTGGTTCGTGTCAATTAATAAATATAATAGGAATAAATTGTTAACAATTTTTGTATTATAATATCCATAATAAATTAAGTGATTTAGTGATGAATAAATAATTTTTAACCCTCACTACTTGGAGAAAAAGATGATATTATGGTGGAAATTGATTATTAGAAGAAAATCTTCTTTTCAAGTAAGTCTACTTCTTCATGTTCATATACTACATTGTAAAATAATACCTCAACTATGAAAAATGTATTAGGAAATAAAATTATTATCATCAAACTTTTATTAAGGACAAATCAGTGTCGTTTTTACCCATTATAGATTTACGATATTATTGTGGTCAAATTTCTCATGATTATATTCTCTACCACACTCTTTTAGTCTTTATTAATTAGTTTTATCTACCATATCGATTTTTTCATATGAAACCAATGTTACAATATAGGCAATCCTAGTATGTGCAACTCAATTTTACCTTCCCAGTATCTATTCTATAATTTTAATTTAGTGTTTTTTGAACCATTTTAGTGAATTGGGATTTCAAAAAATGTGTTTTCGAAAGTAAAACATTGGTTACTGGTACCATGTTGAAATTAAAAATATGTAATTTATCAGGGATAGGATGTAATATCATTTTATTTTAATAATTAAGTCCTTTTCATACTATATATTAAAACCCCAACTTAAACGAAAAAAATACTATTATTCAAATGTCAGAAGATTAACATTATCCTTAAACTTCTATGTATTAAAAGGAATAACAGATTTATGGTAAAAAAATATAAAGGTATTAATAGATTTATAATGATTAGAAATTTTTTATAAAATAATAAATTGTTTTAATAATGTCGATATATTTTTAAAAAAATATGTTTTCTCTAATGTTTTTATTCTTTTTTATGAGTAAATATTATAATTAATTTTTAGAATATATAGAAAATATATTTTAAAAAACTAAATTAATTTTATTAGTCAGAATATCAAAAAACAATTAATAATTATTTTATATAAATTTTTTAAAAGTTCCATTTTTCAATAAAAAATATAAAATACTGTTTTTTATTTAAAATGAATCTATTGTAATGATATTTACAAAGTAAAATTATATTTTGGATTTGGTTTTAAATTTAGCTAGTTATATATCTGTTAAAATAAATAAATTATTAGGTTTGAAAAGTATTTTATACTTGAATTTATCATAAGAATAATATTTATTTATAATTTTATTTATATGGGAAAACTATTTTTAATCATAATTTTATAGTTTAATTTTAAATTATATTGTTTCACTAATATGATTTAAATTTACAAAAATGGAATCCATGTTTTTAATCAGTTTTTTAAAAATTACTTAATGGCTTTATTTTTTGGTCAATATGAATAGAAAACACAATAACATTGTTAGGAATAAAAAGGTTAAATCTGGAATTTGAGGTTAAATATAAAATAATAGGGATTAGAGTGTTACCACAAAACATACCTCAATTTTATTATATTACTAATTTAGCTAATAGTTATCTAATATAATATTCTGTGTAATTTTATCGATATTTGGATGAAAATATGACCATTATAGGATTTTAATTTAAGAATAGTCAAACATGTCAAACTAATGATTTTAATAATTATAATATTTTAAATATGGGTTTTAACAGAGGATTTGGTAGAATATATATATATTAATTTTTAGTAAAATTTATTTATATTTATATTGGTATTTTATATTTAAATTTTAGTGAATAAATTATTTTCTTAATTTCATACACAAATCTACTTGATGAATTATTTAATTAATGGAAAAAATCATGAAAATGAAAATATTAAATGTAATATAATTTTTCATAAATAATATGATCTATGAATTTAGAATATTACCATGTCATTTTTTTTGATATAATGATATATTTGGGTTGAAACAAATGTGTTAACTTGATATTATTAATATCAATATAATAAATAGTATTAAAAATTTACCTTATTGATATTTTATATTTAATAATAGTTTATTAAATTTTCTAAAATAAAAAAATTAATATATTCAAAAAACATAATTAGGTTAATGTAAATAATATCACCTATAGTACATTTATGGACCATTGGACCATTTATTTTAACTGTATTTGTCTCCAAAGAGTAAAAATTCATGTATTCATAGTTACTTTAACAATGGTTACTCTAGGGTTATGAAAAAGTCATCTGGATTCCATTGTGTCATAAACATTAAAAAAAATTATTTCACATGTGGATTTCTACAAATAATAAAAATATATTCTAAAAAAATATGGTTGGTGATATTTGAAATAAAAAAATTATTTTAATAATTTAATAATTTGAAAAATTCATTGAGTCCCCCTCTCTTAAAAAGGATTACACCACTACAAAATAAACATTGATTGAAAAAAAATTAGTTCGGCCAATACCTATAAAAAACAGTTTCAAGAATCCATACCCTCATTCTTAATGTCCTAGTTTTACCAGAACACCATACTGTGTTGTGTTAAAGTGATAAACAATGGAGGTTGTCCAATGAAGTAATAATGCTTCTAAACAAGAGAATATTTTTTAATTATTAAACCCCCATAAAACCATAACTATCTATGGTAAAAAATAGAAATAGTATATTTAATATACTAAAGAGTTATTAAAAAAATTAATAACCAATTTTCATCCTCAATTCCATTAAATGGGAAATAAAACTATCATTCATGTGCAAGGTTGAATGTTGTATTGAGAATCAATTTAAAAAATTTCGCATTACCAAACCTCTAGACTAGTAATAATGATGTAATTATTGTATATATATCATATTAATTAGACATGAAAAAATTTATATGTATAATATATCATTTATCTTCATACCAATATAATCACTTGAAAAGGACAACGACAATACCACCAGCATTAATGTAGATGGAGATTAGTTTAGTGGTAATCCCCTAATAATCCTAAATTAAAAATGGGGGTTCAAAACCCATCGAGCGTAGGTGTTGTATCAGTACTGTAGTGTACTATAATAGTAGTGGCACTATAGTAATGACGGGCACTGTAGTGGTGGCATGTCATTATATCAGTGACAGGTCACTATATCAACGATAGGGTATTTTAGCAGTGGTGGGTATTGTGTGGTATTACAGCAGGTGGGTACTATAGCAGTACAATTTATAGAATGGGCTATGGGCCAAAAATTTGGGCCTACAGGACATTTATTTGGCTAAATGCACACTGGACCTATGGGCTATGTAAGGGGTCTCCCTATACCCATTTAAAAGAGGTCTTTTCATTGATTTAATAATAAATGTAGCTTCAACCTTAACCTAAAAAAACTAAAAAAGGGAAATGTCATTCGTGAAAATGTGTGGGCTACCACCTCCACGAAGAGACGCAATTTGTTTTCCATAACCACATAACTATAATTATATACATATAAGTATATTTAAGGAACTTATATTATATATATATATATTATCATTCTCTAAATAGAACATATTACTTACCTTCATTCAATAATGATCATTGACAATTAAAAATGTTACTCATGGGTATATATTCTATACTATCTCCATGATTGTAAAGGAGTACATTTTTCAGAAACAATTTTAATGGAAGGATTTAAAATTATAATAGACAAGTAAAAATAATTTTTATTTCAATATAATTATTATAAAAATGATGTAATAATGACAACTTTGACGGTAGAAAACCTAATCGATGTAATTTTTTAACTTATTTTCTATATCTTCCTAAATCATCAGATGTGAAAACAAATGAATAATTAATTGTTAAAAAATAATAATTAATGAATATTAATCTTTAAAAATCATCTTAAAAAAATAATCAACTAACATAGGTTTTTTATTTAGGATGATATTTAATTTATGTGATGATTCACACTTAATGTAATAGATTTTCATCTAATTTTTATTTCAATTGTACATATCTCCAATATACCATTTATTTAATTATTATTATTTTATATAAAGACAATTATTAAATTTTATGGTTATTATAATGAAATTTATTGGATTTCAATATCCATTTATTTTTATTCATTTCATGGGTATTACAATTAAATTCATATTAAAGGGCTATGTGTTTATTTCAAAATCTCATCATTATTGAGATTTGTATGTATTTAAGTCACTATTGATGAATATTCATCTTCCATTAACATGTTTCCAAAAAAACTCATTAATGATATAAATATTATGATAAATTTTTTTAAATAATTTTTTTAATTTTTTTACATTTTAAAAATTTTCGTGAGGAATGTTTTCATATTTTTCCAATTGAGTTACATTATCACATTATTGATAAAAATTTAAAATGAAGTCTTTTTATGTAAAACGGAATGATATGATTTCCCTACATCCCTAAATAATATTTTATTTTATGATTCCATTATTTTTTTTATTTTAAAAAAATCATATATATGTAACATCATTACAAATAGAGAATTTGATTAAAATTTAAAAGTTATTTTCCATAACAATTATTCCATGTTTTGTTTGAAAATAATTATCCATCTAATATAAAACCCATTGATGTTATTTTAACATTACCGATGACATCATCCAAGGATACCATCCTTGTACTTTCTCAGCTTGGTACATTTTCAAGATTATATGAAGATTAAAAATCTGATTTCTTTTCCAATAGTTAATTTTTATTAAAATGTTTATGAAACCTGTTTATTTTCATTGGTTTTGACATGTTGATTATTTTATATTGGGAAAAAATATATGAATTTTATTTAATTTTTTAAGAATTTATATTCCTCCAATACACAGAGAAAATTGTAATATCTCATGAAATGGATATGTGAAATATGTTTATATACTTCATTAATCAGGCAAAAAAAGTCGATGTGTTTGATCTATTATTGGAATCAAGTTTATTTTCTATATCCATTACTGGAAATGTGTGTTTCTACTAAATATTTTGTTCTTGGTAGTAAACCATAATATATCAAATGGTTTCTATGGTTATGAATATTCTAAAAAAATATGAAAAGATTTTATTGTTCATTAATGAGTAATGATGAATTCCCTTTATTATGATTCATGTTTATTGAACTTTTTATGTTTTATTCCAAAAATATTGTTTATTAACCATTCTATATTTATCTATGACCATTTTTTATGGTTGTGATCTTACATCCGTATCATTATGTTATTGTTTATTTACTATTTTTAATTTATATATCACATGATTACTATTAAAAATCATCATAAGACACCCTTTATTTTGTTTCCATTTATATGGTTATAAAGAATGATCCTAAATGTTTTGTGACTAAAAATATTTCATAAGTGACATTTTTATGGGATATGTAGAAAAATTATCATTGAATTGGAATATATTATTATAGTGGTAGATGAAGTTGATCTTTATAAACCTGTTATTTATAAACAGATGTTTTTAAGAGTTTTTCATAATTTTTTTAAACTGTAAACCAAAAGTTCCATGGTTATGTATGTGGTCCTATATTTCATATTATAATTTTCTGTTTTGTATTAGAATAATTTGTCCACATTTATTTATTCCAAATCCATAAATATAAAGCTAATATTTTTAGAATGAAATCAAAATATTTGAGTCTCAGAATATTATAAAATACTAATGATTTGGTAATGATCTTGTATATCATTAGATAAACCTATGGTGTTACAAATTGAAAAAAAATTATATAAATTTAGATAAAAAATATATTATTTTTCTTGATTGATCGCTCTAATTATATATTCCTTATTGCGATACATACAATTTTTTATTTAAAAATGAATTAAGTATAGAATTATAATTTTGTGGTGGTTATATGTACAGATAGATATTTATGCATTTTATTTAAGACTATTTATATATATATCACCTCATATCATGTGATTTCACTATGAGTATTCATTACTTTCGCTAATGATTAGATGTATAATATAAATAGAACAATCCTAGTCTAATGATGATCATATCTCAATTCAATGATTCTTCACTAATTGATGTTGATAGAAATGTTATTATTATTAACCTCATTATTCTTAGACTCATTGGTTTTTTATAATATTTCATGATTTAGTTAGATTTCATAATATACATCCATTATCAATTTATGAGTATGTAGTTGAAATTTTTTTATTTGGAACTATTCTATGATTATCTATTATCCCAAAGGTAAATAAGAATATTGGGTGAATATGAAATCAATTTTAGAAGTGTTGAATCCCATTAAAAAGGGGAGTTTATCTTATGTGTTAATGGATAACATCAAAATTGATGTTAATCCAATTTGGAAAATGTTTTTTGATTTATTTTCAGTAGAGTTTCCACTTATTCTAATGAATTATAAATTTTAGTTCATAATATAACGCATAAATATGGAATAATATATTTTGAGGAAACTATATAGAATGTTTTTGATGGAGTTATAGGAATTAAAGAAGCGTCTTTCAGATATTCGTGAATAGGTATTTATTCATCCAGGTGAATCACTATTGGTTGTGATATTTCTTTTTCTTATGAAGATATGTGGTTCAATTTTACAGTTTATTAATTATTGATTACATAACGATATCACTATAAATAGATAGAATTATATATGATATATTTATTACTAGTTTGATAAACTGTGTGATGTTTAATACATATCCATGATCATACATTTTTTTAGATATTGACAATTAGGTAACATAAAGGAAGATATTCCTATATAATAATTCCTTACATGTTATAGAAACAATGAATATATAGTGAATCCATTATGTCTTAGTAATTTCCCAATATCATTATAAATAAAATGGATAAATTACTTATAGATTTCGGTATTCAGTTTGTGGTAGACATTAGAGACATTGTTGGTATATATTCAATGTGAATGGAAGAGAAAGAATATCACTTGTGAAATATGATGAAGACCATGAGGAAGGATAAATTGTATGATATATTTATATTTGTTAATTTTAGCTACAAAAGGTTTCGTTTTTTGTTTATATAATCTCAATTAATTATAAATCTGTGGATCCATCAATGTATGAAGTAGTTAAACTTCGATACAAACCAATTACTATGCTAAGATCAGTAGTTATCTTGGATTAATTGGAAATTATTGACCATTCTTAGATAATTTCACACAACCATATAATCCAATAACGATGTTTACATAGAAGGGATCCAGGTTTCAATGCATACGATAATTTGAATAGATTTTTAAGGAAATGAAGATAACTTTAGTTAGTGAATCTATAATTAAATCGCCATATTTTGGATAAATTTTTTTAATATATAGTGGTACCTTGATGTAGGATCAAAGAAGTGTTTTATTTTTTAATGACATTGTTATAAATTATTCTTCATGAAAATTTATGATTCATGAGACAAATTAACCCACATATAATTTATATTTTCCTATGACATAATTTTCATTAATGATATGAATTAATTATCATTATGTATAATAGTGTGAAAAATATATTGAGAATAAAATATTATTTTATATCCCCACATAGAAAGGTTTGACTATGTTCGAGAGAAGGTGGTTGGATAAGATTAATGATTTTGAATTTTGAATATATAAATAATGAGGGAAATAGAACATGGTGTTTTATTATCTAAGATGAAAATATCATGTTATCCTTTCTTTGATGAGGATCCCAAAAGATCCAATATTTCCATATATGAAAAATACAAGTTATGAGATCATGATGGAGTGTGAAAAAAATTATCTTTCTAAAATGAGTTTTCAACTTTTGATCCATGCGAGGATTAAAGAGATCATGAAAGATGAATTTGATATATAGAAAATGGTTACAACTTTTTCTAATATTAATAATGTTTATGAATGAATAATAAGATTCTAGAGCCATGTATGTCTTTTTTTCCATCATAGAATTGGGGAAGGAGTAATTGTGTGAGGATCATAGTTCATCCTTATCTATTCATAAAGGAAGTGAAATTATTAATAGAGATATGAAATAGTATTTTTGGGGGACAATGTGATGAGTGATGTTACATTGTCTATACCTCGGTTTTTGGTATTCTAGAAAGTTACGTAAGAGAGAAAGACCTATCGGTGGATGTTACAACCACTACCCATACATAATGGGAATGTAAAAATTTTACAAAAGACACCATCATTATAATTAAAAAAAATTTAAATGTGATAATGCAATTTGGGATATATTTAATTTCCATAAAAAGACATCACATTTCATTGAAATCATAGAAGATTTCCTTCTTGATGAATTGAAAAAATATATATATTTTAAAAGTGGCAATGTTTTATGGATTAATATATTTTATTTTTTCTGATATGGACTTATGGTTTGCCTCAATAATCTAGATAACTGTTTAATAATATCTGGGTAAAAATATAAGTATAATTTTCACTTACCATACAAAGAATGTTGGTCAGACTAGGGGATCCATTCCAAATGAATTGGATATTCTATGATATTGTTATATAGATTTTATTGGTGGTTTTGATCAAAACCTTCCTCTATATGTTTTTCGTATATCAATTGATTTATATTGTGAATTCATCATTGTGCTTATGAAATAGTTTATTGAAATAATTTAGAACACCAA
Source organism: Viscum album (assembly GCA_963277665.1). Lineage (NCBI taxonomy): Eukaryota > Viridiplantae > Streptophyta > Magnoliopsida > Santalales > Viscaceae > Viscum > Viscum album. Next base: position 2,018,206,893 of record OY728157.1, read on the forward strand.
TATGATAGGTTGATTTTGTTTAATAATAGTTTTTGGGAAATGATATAGTTGAGCTAATTACTATTAATGTTAAATAAATTCTATATCACATTATGGAATATCATATTTGACAATAAGGTATTTTGATAATTATCTAATAAATTCAGGGTTGGAAGTTTTAGGGAATATATTTTTATGAATTTATATTTGGAATATGATTATGAGATTTTATAATTTGGAAAATCTGGGCCATAGTTATATTGGTCCTTTCTAAATTCATGTTCTAGTTGGGATAATAACCTATAATTTTTTGCTTCTATCGAGACTCTCTCACATTCACGATGATGCCATTATATATCACTTGAGGAAGAATATAACTAATAATCTACATATAATTTACTTATAGGTCATACCATGGGATAATTATCATTAAAATAAATAATAATCCAGTGAAATTTGTAATCATAGAGATAATTATTATAGAAGAATACCACTCACCTAGTTTATGTTAAGTAGAGGAATCATTAATTTATTGAATTAACATGAGTACCCATGGATTGGATGAGAAAGATATATCCTTAATTTATCTTATTATTGTATTGAAATTTTGAGGGATAGATTCAATTTAATGAGAGTAGAGTGAAACACTCAAATATTTTATGATATATGTTTCAAAATAATTTTACTCTAATTGATATATTTTGATACAAAAAACCACAATTTTAAATGAAATGTAATATTGTACACCATAATAAGGTGGTAGTTATATATAATATATTAACATTACTAACTAATATAATAAATTTGTATGGTTCACATATAATTAAAATAAATGCATTTCTAATACAATGATTAGAAATAAAAACCAAAACAATTTTAATGTAAAATTAATATCATTACAGAATAACATTTTATATGCCCAATGTATCATTATCATAATAAATTAAATTCATCACCATTAGTGGGTGATTTTAATTATATTTATATTATATATATTCTATCAAATATTTTATCACCAATTGGATATTTTATTAGAATTTGATAAGAATAAATATAGTTTGATGCTTATAATATCTATTTTTCCTAAAACGATGTTTTTTATCATATTCTGTGAAATTATATTAAAATTAAATTTTCCAAGAATTATAAACATAAATTTTAAATTTTAAAATAATTTTTATTCATTAATATGAAAAAATTATCTTATAATAAATTTTTTATTAATTCTTACAAGGTTCAATTTTTTGTAGAATAGTGAAAATTTATATTTTTTTATTAAGATTTATGTATAGTTTAATGATTTTAAAATGATCTATTTTTTTAAACATTTTTAAAATTAATATTAGTAAAATATTATTATATTTAATTCAATTTGTGTTATTAGAATTAATTTTATATTTAATTTTTATATAAAAAAATTCGTTAAATAAGAAAACATTTTTTATTAAAATATATATTCATCATCATTATCTGTATAAAATAAAATTACATTCTTCCACATAGGTAGATTTTATTGAGAAAACATTATTCCCTATTTAGAATCATAATAGATATTTTTTAAAATGAGGATAACTTATTTTTAGCCCATAATCAATAGTAAAAACTATAAAAATATTTTACTTTATTCAATGTTAAAACATGATTTCTAGGGACAATCTATAATTTTGATGTATAAAAATACATAAAAACATACATAAACTCCATTGGTTGGTTTTAATTCGAAGTTAAACTTATACCAATTTAATGTGATCTATTTTGTGACTATATTTCCATGAAAGTGCCTTGAAATTATTTTAGAGCATTGAAAAATAATTTAAATGATCTACTCCCCTCAATTATAATAGGGAACCTCCTCCCCTTACTTATTCAAAACCCATATGATATTCATGTCAACTAGTACATTCAAAATCTCTCAGTAAAACCCCTATCCATGATTTTGTGCTGATGTTCATCCCAAAACTCCAATCCCCGAGTCTATAATATTAAATTTAAAGGAGGTATTTCGAAGTGAAAGTAATTGTCTTCAGCAAGATTTTCTTTTTCACATAATGTTTTATATAATTAAATGATTATTTAATTGTTAAAATTTAATAAATATTATTATAAAATATAATTATATGTGATAAATTTAATGGTATAACCAATATCAATCTCATCTTCCATAAAATGGGAAACCAAAAAATTGACTGTGTGTATAGAGGATTACCACCATACGTACCGAAGTAATTTATTTTCCATCAACACCTCTCATGATTGGATATAATGATAGATTGAAATTATATAATATATATATATATGAAATAATTATACTTTTTCCAAATAATATTACATCTTCCTTCTTACATCCTATATTATGGAAAATAATAACATCAATTGTGTACATCTCTGGACTACGACCACCACAACGCGATGTGATTCATTTTTTTGACACAATATGTAAAGTAATAAGGTTATATTTAATAAAGAAATATTATATATATGTTATAATTATTCCTATTTAATTTTTAATTAATATTTGATATTATTTATTCCATCCATTTTAATGTGAAACCCACATTCATGTGTACCCGCTACATACCATCCATATTAATTACGTAAATATTTTTTTCATACCAAAACTTTTATGGGTGAATCTAAAAATGTAAGAAATGATATAAATAATATTTATAAAATTATTATAAATATGGATATTATGGAACTATTATTAATGTATACTAAGATAAAAATTCCAAAAAAACATACATGAAAAAGAAAATAGTTATCAAATGGAATAATTAATTTAATAAATAAATTTAAGAAAATAGGTGATAAAATGGTTATAAGTATTCATAATTTATATGATATATATGATAATTATTATTTAATATATTAATAAATAATCAATATTTATTACGAATTTGGTTCAAACAAGTAGAAAAGAAGACTTACATGTTGTAAAGAATTTTATTCTCACATTTACTTCTATGAGACACAAAATATATTTACCACAATATATCGTTCATGTGAATTATAAAATTAAAATTAATTTATTTTAAAAAAAACCGTAGAAAATTATGGGGATATAAAAATCCATATACTTTTATCCATTATTTGAGTATATGATTTTAATGATAATTAAGGTGTAGGGTTTAATGTTAAAATCACATTTTTATTAGAATCTTTTATGATAATGTTTCCATATATTAAATATCATGATATTCCTATCAATTAAACTCATAATATTTATTCTATAATTTTTATACAAGGAGATGACATGATTTCCTATATTTTTCATGTCTATTAGATCATAATATATTAATATAACTGTTTTAGGGAACATGATTTTATTTCTCCCTTTATTTAAATATACATTTACTTTAATGTTAAAGGGTATCAAAAAATCATGCTTATTTTATCTATGACACCATGGTTTTTTATTGTTATTATTAGCCTTGTCATAATAAATATATTTTTAATAAAAAAAATTTCTTTTCAATTTTCAAATGAGGAACATTTTAATTATTTTAAATGAGAAATATATATTTTTTCTAAGCTAAACATGATGAACAAAATTTCTATCCACCATGACCACTAAATTATTTAATATCTCTTAAAAATATTTCATGGTTATTTTCAATGAAAATAGTTATATATATATATATATATTTTTCTTATTTCATATAAGTTGTTTATAATTAAAAAAGTATATTTTCTTTAAATATTATCTAAATAATTTTTAAAAAAAATTCATCTATGATTATATAATTTGTTGTTTAATAAAATTTTATAGGGATATGATACATTGATAAAATCCTTATTCTTTATTTAGTTTGTTTTTTAGTATGATGATATGATTGTTACGAATCTCATTCCCTTTCAATATGTGACGCTTCGATGAGTTTATGAATGGATTATGTATCCTCTTTCATTTCCATTGGTTATTTCATGATTAAATGTTTATTAAACATGATTTTTTCATGGGACATAATATAATAAATGCTTTATGGTTTTGATTCACATAACTATATGATTTTTTTTATATGTGTGAAAAGAATTATATATCCCTCAAATTAATTGGGTAAATATGGATATCAGATTATGTAGATTGGGATCAAAGGGGATTGAACACAATTTTGTAAGGGACTTTGTACTCTTTGATAATCATGAGAGTGAAACTTGACTACTATAATGGTTTGGTGTGGGAACCCAATTCATTTTGATAGCCTTGGAAGTAATCATTGAGTAATAAGGAAATTTTTTAATTCGTATTTGTATTCCAAAACTAATTTATCATTCCAATATTATGATCACAATGATCTTGTTAATTGATTACATTATGAATCATGTTTTATTATGATCAATACATTATGTAATGGATTAATATTATAATTAATTATATGAAGGGAATTATGTTAAATGTTATTCTTAGGTCATCATTTCCATGTGATAGTTTTTGGTTATTTGATCATTTATGTATTCATTTTTTGTCATTTCAGTGCATATGATATCAGACTTTCATATGATTCATTTCCTTAGGTTATGAATAATGGTTTTATGTATGAAATGTCACTAAGAGTGCTCGTTATGAAGAAAAAATTGGTAGATAGTCTAGTTCAGTTTAGAAGTAGTGGTTCAAATTTTTATGTATACAATGATACAAGACATATAAACTTATGGATTGAATCATCATTTTTTAATTAATAATTAGATAATAATATTTAATATTTATGTATAAAAATTATGGTACACTATACTATATTGTCCATGGGAGGTCATGAATGTTCCCTAGGTCATTCCATATGTTAGTTTTGGTTCTTAGTTATAGGGTGACCCATGTTGGGTTGTGAAATATTGTAACAACATTCCCTCTTGATTGGGTATAACAAAAATATAATTTTTGATATATATTTTTAAATAAATTAAATATATTCCATATATTATGATGCACAAAACACTGATTTTAAACGAACTATATTCTGTATTAAAATATTATTATGTAATAATTTTCATTAAAACCAGATGTTAATTTGATGAGTAAGAATATGGATAAAAAATGTGAATAAATTATTATCTTTAGACATATATAAAATAAATTAAATTATTATCTAGTAATTAAAAAATTAATAAAATCACTATTTGAAAAAATAATAAATATAAAAAATTAGTTAATTTCTATAGAATGTTTATTCATGAATTGAACACATTATTTGAAATATTATTTCCCTATGTTTAGAAAATTTATTTTCCAAAATTCAATTCTTTTTTTAAATTATCGTATAAATATTATCTTAGTGTGTTTTATGGTTTTTCTGATAATTTTCATTTTCAGTGATCTTTTAAAAAACTATTTGACAAAATGGCATGAAGACCTTATTTTTTATTGAATTTCTAGTATCCCCCCTTTCAAGGGATTAGGGGAAACCCTTACAAGTCCCGTAGGCTTAGGAATTACATTGCCCGTAGGCTTGGAGACATTACATGACCCGTAGGTCATAAGGAAATCTTACAGACTATGACCATTTGAAACTACTCCTCCCCAGTATCTGTATCGCGATTAGATCTCCATCTTTGCATGAATGTTCAGATAGCATCTCCATGTTTCGGGGTTTACTAGTGTCGTACTGATGGAAAATATCATACCCTCTCATTCCTCAAATGTCTGTTTAGCACTGCTTGGGAGGATGTGCCCTGCTCTTTCCTCCTCTGGTGTGTTTCCTTGTAGAATCTATCTGTGCAACTGCAAACCAGGTGGCCCTAAGGCCCTTGAGGTGGCACGAAGTCCATGAGGTGTCCAAAAAGCATTATTTACCTGATGGCCTTGGGTGGCACGAAGCCCTTAAGGACTCCAAGCCCAAACCGGTGGACCAGGGGGTATTTATTAGGCTGCTACAGTACCGAACAATACCTGCTACACTGTTTCTACAGTACCTTGTATAGTACAGCAATCGTGCCCCAAAATTCTGCCTCTACGTGGTTTTGAACATGGGTCTCATGGATGCACTTAATAAGGCCTCTCCAACTGGGCTGAGGCTCATGTGTTTTGTGAATACACTATTTTATTATTAAAAAAATACCTTTTTGTTTAATTCATTTAAAATACTAATTTGATTTTGACTGGGTTATAAAATAAACATTACATATATTATATGATAATTAATCCTAATTTGTTCATTTTTATTAATTCCATATTGAATTTTATATAATTAATTTTTTTTACCTTTGGATGTTTTTATTTTTCAACACAAATTTTCTCACACATGGATAAGTTTCATTTTAAATTATAATATTCTATTTATGTTAGTTTAATTTTAAAAAAAATGATTATATATTTTTAATTATCAAAATTTATATTATCTAATTATGTTAAATTAATTGTTTACTCAAATTAATAATGAAATAAGTGAAAATTATTTTTTACTATTAAGGTAAAAAAAGGATTACATAAGGTTAACCAAAATTGATCTGTGAAAAAAATGACAGCCAACATTTTTTTAATTATTATTTTATTAAGAAATTTAAACCTTATCTCTTAATTTTTTTGAAATGATAAATTTTTGGGCATTTTTCATGACAAAATGGGTGAAATATCTCTAAAAAAATTTCAATTGTGTCCTCTCTAAACATATATAAGGATTCCCATATCTTATCCACTACCCATAAGAAAAAACACCTTGGATGGGTAAATAAATACAAAATAACTTTCATTTTTCTCTAAACTAATTTATAATCGTCTTTTTGGAAATAAACCCAACATTGAAATCAATGTTTTGAAAACCCAATTATATTTTCTAACAATTATGTGACATATTTTATAATGAATAAAATTAAATTTCTTTCTTTACATCGATAACAACTCATTAAAAGATGATAATATATTATCCATTTCATCATAAATGTACTAATATTTTTTTTATGTTAAAAACAATAAACCATAACTTCTTTTATGAAATGAGAATTGAAACTGGTGTTTGTGTGTACGGAAGACAACCACCTCATTAACTGATGTAATTCAATTTCATTCATTGATTCCCATAGATTCATATAATGATTAATCTACTATTTATATGTTATATTATTAGTATAATTATATGGTTGGAATTATAATATTATATATAAAATGTATTAAACTCTTTTCCAGATAGAATATGATAACCTCACTCATCTGTATAGTCTACTACCACACCATGAAGAAACGTGATTCATCTTTTACATCATCATTACAAGGAAGGAAATAAAGAATAATTTTAATATTTTATATTAAATAAATTAACTAATAATAATTATGTAAAATAAATATATAAACTAATTACCTAACAAATCATTTATTGAATAAATTCTAACGTCATTTTTGTGTGTTACGGACTACCACCTCATGAAAAGATAAGATTCATTTTTATTACTAGATCACATGAATTGTATGTGGAAGTACATTTTAATAAAAATATTTTTCAAAATATATGAATATCATCCAAAAAGAATAATATAACTCTTACCTTCTTTCTATTATTATTTATAAAGAATTAAAATGTAACCCATACATACGTATGGCCTACAATATCTAGGATTTTATCATAATTCATATTTCACAACAATATTTCATAGTATTTTTAAACAATATAATTTATCTATAAAAATCACAATTATCTCATGGTTACCATTATATTGATGTTTTATTTATAATCACATTGACCATAGTAAACTTAATAATGTGATTTTGGACATATAATTCATTGGTCATTAAAATATTTGACATGAGATTAATTAGTTAGTTAATTGAAAATGAAATGTAATTAATAAAATTAATGGAATATTAATATTGAAAAAAGTTTTATAAGAATTTAATTAATCATTTTATTTTAATTATTGGGGGATATAAAAAATGTATATGAAAAATCAATCTCAAGGTAATGAATTTCTTAAAACCACCCTTTCCTCTAACTTATGACGATTCTATCTCTAAATTGATTTATCTATATCATAATGATATGAAATGATTATAAGTTAATTATTTCTTTCTTTATGATATTTACCTAGACTATTCACCCTTCATTTAATGTGTTTATACATGACTTATAAACATTTACAAAATTACATTATTATGTTATTTGGTCAGATCATGAAATGATGCACGATTACATAACCCATTTACTTTTAATAGGAATATGTTATGTTATCCCTTATGAACTAATTTCTTTTATGTGAAACATATAGATCAAGAAAATTTTATGATGGGTGATTCAATACAGTGATCCCACAAATTGGGTACTATTTTAGTCACATTAGTCATCATGTATGGGATTAGGGAGAAATCCTACTCCATTATAGGACTCTATCCACCATGTGATATTGTCTATTATGTTAGCCTTGACTGATGTTTATGTCATGTTATATGTTTTTTCCACATTTGATATGTATCCATGGACTTATGATACACTGTTAATTTTTTTGAGAATAAAATTTATCACTCATTTACCTTCTATTTTATGATGTTATCTTATACCTTGGAGTCACATGTTATCCTACCTTACAATGTTTATTCCTTTATTGGGATTTTCAGCTCACCCATTTCTGTATTAATTCAATAGGTCAAACCATTAAGTATTATAAGATCAAATGGATTTAAAGAGATCACTAAGGGGAACAAAATAAATATTATGTAGTTAAGATTATTTTTATGTGTTATGAACCTCATCCTCCAAATACAATAGGTCATTATGATCCATTTGATTAATTAATTAATATATATGTTTAAGTGTGTTGTAATTATATGTGTAATAATCCTTGGTTACCATAGTTGGTATCAGTGGAAAGTATTTGTTAACCATTGGAAGAATGTTGAGAAAACATTAGTGGGAACCGTAGGGATAGATATAAGTAAAATTAAAAAACAAGAAAAATATATTATATTCCATGTGAAGTATATAGAGAGTTGTTTCCAAGAAAAAAATCCATATTTAGATGTTATAATTGGATATTTCACTGAAAAAGTTGTATCTATGAGTAATAACCCTAAAAAAGAGCATTGATCATGCATTGATTTTCACCAAGTGAATGAAAACTAGCCATGCAACACAACTTGGTTGACACAATTAGCGATATTTTTAGTAAACTAAAAAACACATTAAGAACCATTATTATAGAAATGAAAAAAATTAATATGTCAGATATAATAATCTGGTAATTACTATGAATAACCACGATTGAAAACAATATAATTATAAGATAGTATATAAATATCATTTATATATTCTACATAAAATCATTACATGTTTCCTTGTGGTATTTTTATTACTGAATTTATTATTACTTTATTCTTATAGTTAATGGACGGAGATAAGATAAACCATGATACAAACCAATATGATAGGAGATATGATGATTTCCCAAACAATTTTCCTAATCTCTTTGGTATGGATGTTGAGAAATTCGTAGTCGTTCTAGCTCAAATATATAATGTTATGAATAATAACATGAGTCACATGGACCACACAACGCCCCTTAATATAGATCAAGTTCTAGTATAGTATTTTGGGAATAAATTCCCCCTTAATTTAGTGGATACGTTGATCCCCTCATCACTAAAAAATGTATAAACTCTATTGAGATGATATTATATATCCTTAAATGCAATGATGATTGGAATATTTTACTATATTAATTTCAAAATAATGGATAAGATGATATGTTGTGAACATGGGTTATGAATATTATGTTAAAAGAGGATACAAATTCCATGGAATAGGGGGACTTCAAGGAATTATTTTTTAATAATTGTTTTCCCAAAACTCAACATCCAAAAATAGAGGGAGTGTAACTCAATCTGATGAAAAATGATGAAGAGTATATTTTGGTGTAAGAGGAATCCATTACAAGGATTGAACGATATAACTCTATCATTTTTATCATCCCTAAATATATATTGAACCATTTCATAATCAGGTTAATTAAAAGTATATGAATAGAAATAGTTATTTAATAAATCGATAGTAATAAATTTATTGTCTGTTCCTCCCATAAACATGGGACACAGATCGAAGAATAATATTGGCATCGTGAGACTTGAGGTAAAAAAACAAGAATTTTTCCTTTGAGGGCCATCAATAGATAAATTCCATGGAGGAAATTAGACCCAATATCGCACATTTTAAAAGTGTAGGATGAAAAATCCCAATAAATGACAAATGGGAACTAGAATATTCCTCAAGTGTAAAAAATTTGGGATTCAGGATAACTTGTTTCATAGGTAAATTAAGATTCCCAATAATGAGTAAGAATAAAATAATGATAATAGAATACTATACCCTTCATATAGTGTTTTAACTATAAAGGAGGCAATTATTATTTAATATAATAAACTGTGAAAATGGTTACTATAAAATTTCCATGAAAAAACCTCCCAGATAATAATGAATGGTTTATTTAATTTCTAACGATGTGGTGGCTGCTAATGATGATTGTTGTATGGTATTCAAGTTATTCATTCATGAATATCATAAATTTTAACTATTTGGTTTAATACTTTATTTTAAAACTTCACGGATTTGTAGAACTATTCATCCACAACATCAAAATGTGGGGGTTATTCTCTACGTGAGAAATAGAATTGAGATATTGTTGAATTATATGTATATAACTCATCCCAAATAATTTTTTTTGGAATTAATCTTCTATATAATCTCATATTGTGTGTTTTACAGGCACCATGAAAATTAAGTGTTACATCAAATATATATATATTATAACATAGACATTTAACTGGAATGTATGAATTGTATTACCTAATTTTTATTATATATATAAAAATATATATATTTCATACTCAATATACATTATTTATAAATTTTAGGTAGATAATCAATCAATTTTTTTTGTAAATTAATATTATTATTCAATAATTGGTTTTAATTAAAAATTACATTATATGATTTTTTAAAGGAAATATATTAATTAATTTTGGAAACACATAGAAATATATTTTATAAACATATATTTTTTTTCAAATAAAAATAACAAAATTTAGTTAATATAAAATTTTTATATTTTTCAAAAAATATTTAGTTTATTGTGAATAGAGAAAAATACTTACTATTATAAAAATTTCATTTATATTCAATAAATTAAGTTAATTAAAAGTCCCATTTTGATTTTAATTTGATTTAAAGAAAAATAATTATCTTATTGTTATATTTAATTTAATTAAATATAGAGACCCGATTTTTTTTATTTATGGAATTGAAATATTTATAAATATATTTCTTGAGCTAGGCACTTTGACAACGTGTGATTACATTGCCTGGTGTGCCTATAATATACTCAATTAAAATAATAAATATATAATATATTTTTAACACATAGGTTTCTAAATAATATGGGATTACTCTTAAATAAAATATCAGATTGAAAATATGAGATTGTCGTTGTGTTTGGAACGTGGAATTTACCAAATGGGAAGACAAAAAATGGTTGGTGTATGGCATTTTGATATCTCATATGTCAGAAACATGTTATTTTGGATTAATTAATTAATTAAATAATTCCTTAATTTATTTACCTTACTAATTTGACAATAAATCTATTATCTAAGAGAACATCCCATGATTTTCCTCAAAACCCTTGGACCAGTGAAAACACTTTCTTAATCCCCTTCTGATGGAAAATCACATTGGATGATGAGAAAATGATGCATCATAGTATAATGGTATGGAATAAAAACAATTAATCCCTTTAATCATTGGTGTGTGCGTAATTCAAGAATGCACAATCAAATATCTAGGTATGAGTCACTATTTTTTGATATACACCTTCTTAAATTATAATTTTTTGAGATTATCAAACCAATTATTGTATCTACACAAATCGTGGCCAACGCTTGTGAATATAATTATATTAAATTAAGTATTTCTTTGTATTATAAACATGTGTATCCCATCATTGATATTTTTCCAAACAATTAAAAAAATGTTTAATTTTTTTTTCTTGCTCCTTTCCCCCTCAATTGATTCTAATTATTCATTGATAGGACCCCATGGTTCTGCTTCGACATTTCCAGGCAGTACTAATCCCGACCAGACACCAAAAATCAAGAATAAATTATAGATGATGAATATATCAACGAATCTAGGAAAGATCAAGAATGTTTGAAGTGTATTGATGATCATGCAGATGATAATAGACCATTGAATAAGTGGTGAAAGATCATAGGTGTCTATGGTGCGCGGGGTGTTATAGGTTCACAAATAATCATAAGGGATTGGTATTCTAGCCGCCAGAGGAATATATAATTTTTTATAGAGTTAAAGACACATTTTCTGAGAAGAATAAAGGCATAGATTGGTGATAAAGATATGATATGGAATGAAAATTGAACATCATTAAATTAGAGAAAACCCCAACCACACGTTGTGTACTGTGATGCATGATGGGTGTGTATTCCCATGGTTGGGGAAACATGGTTTTTGGGACTTTATAAGGATTTAACATCATGTAGAATCCCCATAGGTTGTATACCTCCATCCCCATGTGGATAATTCGTGCAAAAGAGCACACAGAAAGGCACATTCTATGTGATCGAGTTCATGGGCATAGATAGAGCACATTGATGGAACCCTATGTGGAGAGGTACACCATGTAATAATGTAAAAAGTTTCTGGGTAAAGCACATGGGCACGTCATTGACATAGGGACACAATCACACTCCTAGGAAAAACCCTGAGGGGCATGGGCATGCTGTCTATATCCTCCACACACCATGTACTAATATATGATTGGAAAAATATATAGATCTAGCTACAAATACTAGTGTAGGAGGGGACCACACATCGGGTACACACTGGCTGATTATGATGAAACTTCAAACATTAGTATGTCATTTGTTTGAACAATGATTTATACCAAAAAATAACTTATCATGTGTGTTTTTTGTATAGAATGTGATGGTTCCATTCATTGTGTATTTTGAGATATAATGTTCAATTTTCCTAGAATGTTGATTTTTGAGGTGATGCCAGATGTTAAAGGTGATCATGCATAGTCAACAGAGGCTTACTATATAGTGGAACCCCCTCCAGAATGGGGGAATAGGTAATCATGACACTATAATGAAACCCATCATCAGTTGCAGCAAGATTCATATACCTTTTTATTGTAACCCCCCATTCAGATAGGGCATGGGTCCATGATGACCATAGTGGAACCCCCCTATCGTACCACTGAGCGGGTCTTCATGAAACTCTATTGGAAGCCCCAATCAATATGGGAATTTGTTCTCCAACATCTGAGGGACCCCCCCCCCCAATCAGGTTGAGAGAAGATCCTTGATGACTATATTGTAATCCCCCATTACATTGTGGAACAGTCCTAATGAATTTATAGTTGAAACCCCCCATTATCATTAGAAGAAATCCTCTATAGATACATACAAAGTGGAACCACCAAATTAACTATGACATGGTTCATATACATGGAGTTTTTGACCCCTCGGCTGTGCAGTATAGTTATGAAGAGTGGGAATTCACGTGGTTATTTTTGAGAAAACCTGTGAGATGTTGGGCATTGTTGATAGACGTTTGGAACTGTTGAAGACTCTAATTCATGGATGGAGTTGTGAAATTAAGATCCCATTAGTATCTTTCTTGGGATTCATTGATTGGGAATATATATATATATATATATATATATATATATCTAAACCATTTTATTTGGTCACTTTCTATCCATGAGAAGCGATTAAACATGGAATATTTCACGTGATTTATTTTTTAGTTTCTCATGGTTAAATGAGTCTATTATGGCTGAAAATGGTGGAAATGTCTTGACATGTTGTTCAAATAAACACCATGTTTCCATTTAGATTGGATGTGGTCACCCTCACTCTTAGTATGATTTTAGATGTTCCCTTTCACTACATTATTCTAGAAATTATTTCAATAGTCATTCTATTAATGTTTTATTACTTACCACCCCCATCAAATTTCACAGAATCATATTGGATTATTATATAATTCCACATTCATGGGATTTTCCTAAGAATTTATTGTCCTATGTTGGTAATTGAATGGTCGACGGTGAATAAAGAGGAGATTAGGGATACCAGGTACATTAGGAAACATACTATGGTCCTAACTTGAAGATTATGTGAATGAATATCCTAGTATTTTACATTCCAGTTTTTTCATGTTTGGATATTTTTTTATGGGATTGTATTTTACACTTTTATTTTTCTTACACTATGATATTATTGTTCTATTGATAAGTTGTACATATATTGTTGTTTCATTTATATTTTGAATCATTATTATATAATTCCACTACACTTATACATAGATTTTACTTTTTATGTGCTTACATTTTCTTATATGTATTCCTCTCCATGTCAATTATTTCTTCTCAAGTAGTCACCAACCTTAATCGTATATAGGCGGGATTGGAGTAGTTGCGGCTTGTGTTCCATCATGGATCGGGGAATGAAAAATTGGTATTATTGGTGGTTATATCCATGGTAGGGTGTTTGGAGTTGTCCCCTAATAAGGATTTAGTTGGGATTAATGCAATAGTGTCAAAGTATCTCGAGTTAGGTTCTCAGTCTAGGGAATCCATTGATGGTATGGGTGGCCGATATATCAATTCACCAGGTCCTTGACTACTAGCCACTCTACTTGACATATTGTGACATTGGATATAAGTATCAATGGTACATGAAACATATATCATTTATTCTTTCACTATAATTCACTATTTATATCCCATTATATATATATATTCTCATCATAAAATGGTATGTCTTGATTATTGATTTCGATACCTCTATGACAATAGCTATCCCTGATACTGTTTTTGAATCAAGAAGATGATCTTATGAGTGGGGATACGGTAGTTAATGGTCCATCGCTTGAGCTTCATCCTCCATGTATAGAGGTATATACTCCTACACATATTAACCAGCATATCCTCACAACAACGAAGGCTAAGGATGTATATATGTGAAGCATGCTCTTTGAGACCCAATGTGAGAGGCCATTGTGGTGATCCTAATCCATACGAAACCAAGGATTAGATAATGTTGGAGATATGTGTCTTCATGATCATATAATGAAAAAAAGATCAGTTGGTTGTACATGAAGATATCCTTTTACATGGAGTGGTACGTAGATGATGGAGTCTTGTATCCTAAAGGCACAATGAGTTGACACTCTAATAACACAACATCTATAAACTCTTATATGAGGATTAATACCTCTCCAGTTTGCACTCAATTTTGGTTTAGGACCTTATGGATCTATATTAAGGAGGGGATATCGTGGATTAGTACATAATGAGGTATAAAATACCTAACATATTTCCCCCTTTTATTGATATGGGATGTTTACTACTGTGCACCGAATTTTTACCAGGGACTCTATAGTGAACTCTTCACCATCGTACTGCCCTTGTGCATAACAACCATTGTAGGGGTGTTGGTGAGAGAACTAGTGATAGAGATAATACTATTATAAGGATTCCATGATTTTATTGATGTATATGCATATCATAGAGATGATGCATTTTTAGAGGCTCATATTCACCAGATGATGGGATCCCAATGTAGGATACCTCCTTGTGATCAGACTACGTCAAGTGGTTAGTGTAATTTTAGAGGTATAAGGAATCCTAGGGAGGGTGGTGTGATTATTGTGTTAGGATAAGTCACAATAAGTACCCAAACATAAATAATAAATAATATTATATTAAGTTAATAATTCACATTGGGTAGCATTTTAGGTTTAATGTTTTAGAGAATTAGGCCATAACTATTACATTACATCTCAAATATTACCAAGTAGACACTTCCAATCAGTATCCATTTTTTCTGAAAATAAAAACTCTTAAAAAATATACATGTCGAATACCATATAATATACAACACATATTTTCCATGATCCCATGATTGACCCTATTCGTCTTTATGTCTTGTAAATATCATTTCAATAAAACATGAGATGAGCATAAAAATATCAGTAAAAATTATAAAATAATAAATGAAAAAATTTGTCCATCAATACACACAAGTCAATGGAATCATACTTTTCAATCATTAACATACCACACTAGATCATAAGATTTATGAATAACAAATGGATATCATAAATCATAAAGGTTACTTGGAGAATCTATAACATTCTTAAATTTTTTCTTTCAGAGCTACATAGCGAGTCACATTTGGAATAACCATAATGGTATATTCCCTAAATCTATTTACAGTAATATTAAAATTTACATTTTTCATGTTACCCAATGCCTTGGAGATATATATCAGGATCAACGTCACTAGATTTATCACAAAACCAGATGTTTCTGTTAACAATTCCCAAGAACCATAACATATTCATAACACAATAAAGAGAAATTAAGGAATGATAAAATTTCAACATTTCAATCAAAAGATATCATTTACATATGTGGACATAACCAATAAATTATAAATACTATTTTTTATACCAAAATATATAAAAGAATATATGGTATTTATTTTTCATTTAAAGAAATATGGCTTGTTAAGGAAGATGAAAGTCAAATAACGCTCACGGTGGCAGAAAGGTCGTCATCACCGCATACCTTCAAAAAAGAGAAACATTCATTTTTTAATTTAGTAAAATTCATAGTAGAAAAAATAATAACTTTGAATGAAATGAAAATTCAAAGTGGTTTATACACCATATAAAATAATGTTATGTATAAATCAAAATATGCCTCAATGATAGGCGGTTGAGACCAAGTCCCAGGCCACGTGTCCAAAAAGACGTGTTCATTATTTAATCTCATTAATAATAAACTAAAGTTAATTTATACTTTCTTAAAAAAAATTCATGTTTATTATTCCTTTTATATTACTTATTGAAACGTTATAAACATTACATAATCATTTAAGTTAATAACGGTCGTTTTGTCGTTATTTGGTACTTGAGTCCAAAATGAACATCTTATAATAACATGTTGTCCATGTGATCAAAATTCTGTTATCTCCAAAAGTATATTAATGAATTAGATATCATATATATCATGTATATATATGAAATTATAACATTACAAAATATATGGAGATAATAAATGAAATGCACCATTCATGGAGATGGTACACCATACGTACGAATTAATGATACTTTAATTTCTATTTCATATTTAATGAAATTAAAACATAATGATAAATAGGTATATTATAATTCCAGTATAATATAATATATAATTTCATTTACTCCATCCTTTATACATTACACAAATGGAATCAACGAGACATATAACATTGATTGGGTGGTAGTACGCACATCCTCAAATGAAATTATTGTATTTACCCACTATGGAAACCATAAAGGAATGACATAAATTAAAATTACAGAATCATAGAGACAATATTAATATAATATATATCACATATAAATATATTTATATCATAATATCCACAATGAGAGGCTGTAGGATACAATCTAACAATCATCATTTCATGAGGCATCAGTTCACCGTACACAGAAACAATATGTTCATATCCATTAGATAGAGGTGTGTGTAAGTGTAGATTGAATCCTTATCATAACATCAACATAATATATTGATGATACTGGTGTTGATATGTAAACAACTAATAATAATAATATCATAGGTAGTGAATAATTAAAATAAAAGAAGATAACTTGAGAGTGAAGACGTTACTTTTAAATAGGGTAACTCCCTTTGGTCTGAAACAAAAGGATTTCTTGAAGTGCCTTCTGCAAAAGGTAAGGCTTAGAGGTAAAATATTAGGATGGTTTGAGCTTCTTTGGGAAGGTATTAGACAATTCAAGGTGGGTTAGAGGTGTCAGTAAAGGTTAGAGGTGATGTGTTTTTATAAGGGGGCATGGGCTCTTTAATAAATTTTGAAAATAATATTTTATTATATATTTATTTTGGGTTATAAAGGTCAAAAATATATTTAATTTAACTATATGGTGTATATATGTAGAAATAAAATCATCCAATAATAATTGGGTAGTTTATGTATATTTTTTAATCCTTATAATTTTTATTTAACCCTTGGTTAACTTATTTAACATTTACCATGCCCTCTTATATATTCATACTATATAATTTATATATTTACAATAAAATACCAATGGAAAAAATGGATCATTAATGAAAATTTTAATATAATATATGTCATTTGGCTTGAATATCTTATTTCAGTACTATTAGATCATTTAGTAAAATATTAATTTATTTAAAAACTATTTTATGTCAATTTTAATACTCTTAATACAATGAATTTTTAAAAAATCAAAAAAACATGAATCTTTATAATAAAATTATTTAATTCAAACATAACAAGTCATTATAATTTATAAAAATAGTATCTAGAAAAAAATGTTTCAAAATAAATTTATTTTAATATATATAATATCATTTATTTGTATCTTTTATTAATGAAGCAATTATTCCATCACCATTGTGTCATAATTAATTTTTTTTATTTAATGTCTAAAAAATATCAATAAAATAAAATTATTTATGAAATAGTTCTAAATTTCAAAATAATATTTATAGTTGAATTAATAACTTATATAACCCCAAAGGAAATGTTTTTTAGTGAAAACATTCATGTTTATGTTATTTTTGACCTTACCTTAAAGTAATTAATATAAATAGTCATTATGACTCCCATGTGGATCCATGGGGTCCCACACTCGACCCAGGGATTCCCATGATTGGAAATGTATCATCCGATAGTGTTAGAATAAGTTCAATAGAAATTTAATATTATCATTAAATTATTTTTCATTCTTATTTACCAGATTTACCCATTATCCATGGTAAAAAAATATTTACTAATATAAATATTCATAATGTCTAAAAATATATGTTACCTATTTACACAATTTAGAATTACTAACTCCTAATATGGAATCTATTTTTAAAAAATTTAAAACAAAAAAGTGGTAGATATTAATTTAAAATTAATTCCCATTGTTATAACAAAACACATGTTTTTAAGAAATAATATCTATCAAATGATTTTGACTTGTTTTTGTTCAATTTAAGAGGTAAATTACTTGCAATGAAAAATATAGTATTTAATGGTAAAATATAATCCTATTACTCTTTAAAATAATTTGAAATAACAATCAAATGATATAAAAAAATTCTATTTAAAATATATTTTGAAATAAAATGCAGTTTTTTTATAATTCATTAAAAAATGAACATTATTAGAAAAATACCAAAATTTTATCTGAATTAAATTTTGATTTCTCGATTCTAAAGAATAAATTTATGTTGTCGAATATAACATATAACTGTTACAAAAACAAGATTTAAAAAGGATTATTTATTCAAAGGTGGTAAATCGACCTTCTGATGAATATTAGAGTGTTTATGCTTAAAATTGGATCAATTCCAATTTTAGGCTTCTAGCTTTTATTGGATAAATTTAAAAAAATTTAAAAAAAATGTATAATTAAATTATAGTTATTTCTAATCATTTTTAACAATATAATTCCTATGAGTAAAGTTCTATTAAAAATTCAAATATTAAAATATTATTTTTTAGTATATCTCAACATCATGTGCAACATATGATTTTAATGAAACTCATTGTTTCTTATCAGGTTCACCATAAAACAAAGCATTCCATTTAAAATTAAATTAATATTTAATTCACAAACATTAATAAATATGGAAATGTCATATTCTTTATTAACCTAGGATGTTACATCTTCCCCCCTTTTGTGAAGTGCATCCTCATAATTATCTTCACTTATCAAATAAATGGGGATATTTGTCCCTCATACCATTTTCAGATTCCCACATTTCCTCTTAAACCATTTGTTTTTTTCGAAAATCTTTATCCAATTAGATTACTTTATTCCATATCATTTTATCTCTTCGTTCAACAATCTAGACTCATTGTTCCTCATAAGAATCATTGTCTCCCCACTGAACTTCCTATGGACTCAAAACATGAGATGAATCCAATATATGCTTTATCCATATTGAATCATAAAAAAATAACATACTTGGGAAAAACATGGAGGTAAAGAAACATTTTATTCAATTGATCCAACATTCTCTAGAATTCTATAGGGTCCAATGAACATCATAATCAACATTCCCTTATTTCCAAAACACATCACTATTTTCCATGGAAAAACATTAAGAAATACATTATCACCTTCCACAAATGAAAGATACTTTCTCTAGTTATCTATGTAACTTTTCTACCTGCTAAATGATGTTCTCAGGTGATTTCGAATCAATTGATCTTTTTCTACCATCTATTCTACCAATTCAGGCACACTTAGTTTCCTTTCACCAACTTCATCATAAAACAATGGAGTTTGAAACTACTTTCCAATTAATTCATCAAATATAGCCATCTGTATACTGGAATGAAAACTATTATTATAAAAAAATTCAACCAAAAAATGATGTTAGTCCCAAAAACCCTATTAATCTATTGACCAAGCAGGTAACATATATTCCAATGTCTAAAAATTTCTCTCTGACATCCCATCTGATTGAGATTGAAAAGATGTAATAAAATTTAATTTAGTACCCAAAGACTTCTGACGGCCTTTCTAAATGTTAAAAGAAAACATGGGATCATAATCAGATGCAATAGAGAGAGGAAATCCATTCAACCTGACTATATCTTTAATACACAACAAAGAATATTGATCAAGATAAAATTTACCTCGAATAGGAAGAAAATCTCCAGATTTAGTCAACCAAACAACAATATACTAGATTTTATTGTTACCTCGATATGTTTTTTGTAATACTACAATGAATTCCACGTACCATTTTCTATCTCAAACTGGTAATGGATTATGAATCATTTTCTATAACTAATGCCCTTCTTTAACCTGTTGACAAGTCAAACACTTCACTGTAAAGTCAAAAATATCTCTTTTCATTCCATCCCACCCGTAATATTGTCAATGATCTCTGAAAATCTCTGTATTGTCAGGATGAACTGAAAATGGAAAACTATGAGCATCACATAACAACTCATTCTTTTAAATGTGAATCACAAGGAAAACATATTCTCTTTCCAACCCTCAAAACATAATCATTTTCAATGTTAAATTCAGGTAATATACCATGTTGAACCAACTCTTCCTTTTTCTGTAACTCATTATCTTCCTTCGGCACTTGGGTAATTCTGTCTGATGGAGATTATTTCACTGATACATAAAAGAATGTAGATTAATTTGTGGAACCAACAACTTCAATGAAAAAATTCCTCAAATATTTAATCAACGGATCTTATTAAAAATGTAACAAGGTTAATATATCATTAATTTTTTTTGACTCAAAGCATCAACCGCATTATTTTATTTTCCTGTATGGTAATGGATTGTGCAATAATAATCGCTGATTAATTATAGCCATCTTTTATTTCTCATGTTCAGCTCTTACTGAGTAAATATATACTTTAAATTTTTTTGTTTATTATATATTTCACATTTTACTCCATATAGATAATGCCTCCAAATTTTTAAAGAAAAAACTACATTATCTAATTCCAAATCATTTGTAGGTTAATTTAACTCCTAAGGTTTCAACTGACGTGAATCATAAGAATTTACCAAATCATTCTACATTCGGACAAAACCTAGTCCTTTCAATGAAGAATCACAATAGATAAAAAACTCACCATTTCTTGATGGAATTTCCAAAACTAGAGCATTCCCCAATATTAATTTCTATTCCTAAAACAATCATCACATTATTTTGTCCAAATGAACATAACACATTTTCGAGTTATCTTAGTCATTGGGCTAGAAAACCATGAAAAAATTCATCAAACGTCCAGTAATAACATGATAAACCAATAAAATACAGATCTCTGTGATATTGGTATGTCTTGTCCATTCTTCAATAACATTTGTTTTAGCAGGATCAATAGTTATGCAATTTTTTGAAACTACGAGACCAAAGAAAGAAGTTTTCTATAACAAAAAATCACTGTTTCTGAATTTCCCATACAATTTCTTTTCTTTTAAGGCCTGAAAAACAACCCTTAAATTAATTTCATGTTCTTATTTTCTTTTGGGATATACAAATTATCACCACTGAACAAAACCAAAAATATATCCAGGAACACATGGAAAATTATATTCATATGATCCACGAATATATAACATGCATTGGATAACCCAAAAATCATAACTACAGTTTCACAATAGTCATAACTTGTATGAAAAGTGGTATTTATAATGTCTTCATAATTTACATTCAAATGGTGGTACCCCAAAATCATGTCAAGGTTTGAAAAGTAATAAGCTTACTAGAGCTGATCAAACAAATCATAGATTTGAGGCAAATGATACATGATCTTAAAATTAATATTATTTAATGGCCTCTAAAAAATGAAAATAGTCATTGAACAATAATTTTTTTAACAAAAAGGATTTTTTCACCCCACAAAGTTATGCTATGTCGAATGAAAACATTATCTTATAAATCCTGTAATTGTTTCTTTAATTCTAAATGTTCAATTTGAGCTATTTAATAATGGGGTTTTGAAATTGGAATAACATCAGGAACTAAGTCATCAATTAATTCAACTTCCAAATCTGATATTATATCAGGAAACTCATCTGGAAAAAAATCATGAAACTCATTTAAACATGGCACATCATTAATTTGAATAGTTCTTTTGTTTTCATCAATATATGAAATGTATAATTCACATTCATATTTTTCTAGTTTCTCAGTATCCTGTTATGTTATCAAAAGTAGGGGTTATGTAATTGCCCGGACCTTGCTAGACCATTGCATGGCCAAAAGTGAGGCTACACTAAAACAATGGCACTGCGAAGGTGACACCATGAGGGTGGAACCGTGACGGTGGCACCGTGAGGGTGACACCGTGTCCCCTCGCCGAGCCTTTCGTTCTTCTTCTCGTACTTGACTTTTCTGCTCCCGAAACATATGTTTCAACATAAATTAATACTTTTAATCCTTTTTAAAACCATTTAAATCCAATAATTAACTCCTAAAAATCCAAAGAGACCTCCATGTGTAACTGACCAACCGCGTGGTCAACCCACAACCCCCTCACCTTACGCGGTTTCTCATTCTCACATCAACCGTTCGCAGCTCTTTTAAACTAAGGTTTAGCCATGGTTTCTCCTTTCCTTGATCGTGGCTTTTCAAAAATCGCTTCAGGTGCATCGGGCACACTACATCATTATCTGTAACGTTCCGTGCCCAGCCTAAGCATCGATCATCTATCAACAGACAGGGAATTCCTCCATCGTCTCTCTCGTTTGTGTATCATGCGGGGTGGGCATGTTTTTGTTTCTATAGAATTGGATAAACCAGACCTAAATAAAGATAATGAACGAACCCAATAAGTAATGAGGGGGGACTATGATCGTTGATGTTGTTTATTTTAAAATCATCTTTCTGAGTTGTGCTGGCTTACGCGTTTCTAAAAATCAAGGCCGTTGGTGGTCGTTGTTTGTGTACTAATAAACCCCTACTGATGTTTTAAATGTCTTGTTTGTGGTTCTGAACTCTTGCTATTAAAAAGGATACAGGTTAATCACGTACACCTGGCTAAGTGAATTGAAAGACCAAGGATCAATCCTTCTCTGATAACCCCTAGTTAAAACACAGTGAAATTGAAATCAGGGAGTTTGTAAAATCATTTAAATATGAAAATACTTGCAAGGCCCTACTTTGTGTTGGTGATAGTGGTTTGGTTGTTTTCTTTCACGGTCCTGTTGCTGGAGATGTGGGAGTGGATGGGATCCCATGTTCTTTTTGTGAATTCGGTGTTTGTGAGTTTTAAGACCCAGTGGTTACTTGTTTATATCACAAATTGGGGTGGGATCCTCTGTTGTTGAGAACCAATTGTGGGCGTTATGGTTGATGCTTGACTGTTTACTTTACTAGACTTCTACCTATGCTTACTACTTGCCCAGTACTGCCTAAACTAATTTAAACATTATCACTGAACTTGAAACAAGAATGGGACAAATCGGTTTTGTTGGTTAAAGTCGTGACTTGTGACTTGGACGTAGTGGTGTTGTGTTCTATAGGCTAGTTATAAAACCCTAGGCTTTGGGTGAGTGCGTGTTACCTATATCTATACTTGTATTTTTTTTGTATCTTATTCAGGCCCCACCCAAGTTGAGAACTTAGTGCCGAACACCCCCATTTCATGGGGGAGGGTGTGTTTTCCAACACTATTCTTAGTGGCTGGTTATTAGCTCCTTTTCTGCTCCCTTTCCTGGATAGCCCACGTATCTTCGGGTAGGCTGTGTTGGCCTGAGATCCATTATTAGCCCAGGAACCTTTGGGTGGTGTAGTGTGGTGGTTGGCCAGGTGTGTGCGGTAGGTGGTTTCCCAAGTGTCTTCGGGATGAGGCCCAGGTGTCTTTGGGCGTGGCGGTGGATTTTTTCTAGCCTAGGTGTCTTCGGGCATGGTGGTGGTTGTTTTGGCCTATGTTTTTGAAGGCGTGGTTAAATGTGATAGTTGTGGCCCAGGTGTTTGCCGGCGGGATTCGGCAGTGGGACTGTGTGTGGTAGTTGTGGCCCAGGTGTGTGCGGGTGGGTGTGGCAGTGGGACTGCGGTGAGAATGACGGGATTGGTTCGATGCATAGGATGTCTCAATAACTAGTGAGAAAGTGGCGCAAGGTACTGAAACATCGATTTTCTCTGATTATATATATTACATGACTTGGGTTACTTGGTGAGTCAGCCTTGGTGTGGCCTGGGTGGATAGTTTACCTTGATAGTTGTTTGGTTTACTCCTTTTTCTCACGGGACTTTACTACGTTCCCCCACTTGTGCACGAGAGTCCTTGGTTTTCCTTACTGAGTGTACTTGTATGCTCACCCTACGTATATAAAACTGATTTGAGGTTTCCAAGAGGACATTGGGGATCACGTAGGACCATACTAGCTTGGACCTTTGGGGCAGTTGCAGTTGTTTCTTTTCTTCATTGGTACTTACCTTTGTAGTCACCTTTTGTACATTGTGGCTTTACTTTTGGAACATGCATGTGGGAATGGTTTACTTTTGGATTTAATTTTCTTTTACCTTGGTGTTGATGAGTTTAGTCATCTTATCTCTCGATCTTATAAAACAAAAAGGTGTAATGCCTTCCATTTGTGAGAAATTTCTATACCCTTGGTGCTAGTCGCCACTCCAGGATCTATTGAAGGTGGGTCTCGGGGGTCATTATCTCTCCTTCAATGTGAAGAAGGAAGGGAATGGAAATATGCTAACCCTTCCCTCCTTTTGGTGAAGGCGGCTCATGACAGAATGATATCAGAGGGAGGTTGAGAGATAGGATGGAGTCTGGAGTTAGGCACAGTAATGATTGCATGGGATGGTAGGGAAACAGTGTTGGTTGACCTTGTTTCATGAATTAGGCCAGGGAAGACCGGCTAGGAGATGAGATTTTAGGCCCCCCGTGATCCGATGCAAGGAATCTGGACCTACCGAACGACCAAGTGAGGCCACACTGATTGCATCGTAGAGACCCTAGGAATGGTACCTGCATCACAATGACTTGTGTTCTTGTGTTTCTGTGATGTCTTGGGAATTAAGAATTAATTAAATTTAAAGGATTTTTGAAGATGATATTATGCACTACTTGGGCTTAGGAATTCCTTGTTTACCTTGCAGCTATGGCACCTGGAAGATGACCACGTGTGGTACAGGTGATCGAGGCCCCGGAGACAACTTTGGCCGATCGTCAGAGAGCAGATCGAGAGGAAGAGGACGACCAGTGGCAGAGGACTCTTCGAGACTTCCAGCGACAAGCCCTCAAGAAGTATGAGGGAGCACCTCTGATATGAAGATGGAAGGCTGGCTAGGGGAGCTAGTTATAGCTTTCGGCCTAATTCGGCCACCGACTGAGTACTGGGTTCCTCTGGCCGTCATCCAGATGCGGGGAGCGGCGCGTCAATGGTTGACTCTTTACCTGGGGGAGAGGAGAGAGGCTGAGGTGGTTTGGGCGGATTTCGAGAGGGAGTTTCGGGCAGAATTACTTTCTTCGACGATGAAGGCAGAAAAGAGACATGAGCTACTCTCCCTCCAACATGGGAGTATGTCCGTGAGGGAGCTAGGGACCAAGTTCAAGGACATACTACGTTTTTCTCCGGTCCACTTTCCTGACGAGGAGTCTCGGGTGAGACGTTTGGAGGTAGCACTCTGACCCTCCCTCTAGTACGCTGTTACTCCCTTTACCCTGCCGACGAACAAGGAGGTTCAGAAGAAGGTAGAAGTGGTGGAGACAATGCACGCTCTAGGAGGTGTTTCATGAGAGAGGATCCAGCTGGGACCATCAAAGGGGATGACCGTCAGCACCAGGCCTCTAGCATCCGGAACCTCTAGGTTCCGACCCGCAGGGAGAAGGCCATAGCAGTTTCAGTTTTGATCCCCTGGTCCTTACCCCTTTTCATCGGGCCCAGGACCGCGGTGCTTCATATGTGGGAGCCCTGGACATCTCTGGATTAAGTGCCTAGATTGGGTGCAGTACGGCGGTGGTGGACAACCCCACCACCTGTCCTAGCAGCAGCTTCCACCCAGACCATTCCAGTAGCAGCATCAAGGACAGCGAGCTCCCGCTCCTCCGAGGGCAGATGTAGGAGGAGGAGGCTGACCTCAGCGCGCTCCTCAGGGACCTCGACCGGGGCGTGGTCAAGGAGGTGGCCGACAGCTGAGTGGCAGAGGAGCTGGGCGTGGACAGTTGCATGCCATAGAGGCAGCAGTTCCCGCAGGGCCAGAGGTTGTTTGAGGTACGATCAGTATCTTTATCACTCTTTCTTATGCCTTCTTTGATACTGGATATTTTCACTCCTTTGTTTCACCCAGTCTAGCCCATGCCATGGCTTTAGATGCAGAGAGTCTTCCGGTTCCCCCAGAGTTGAGCACACTAGTCGGAGGTCAGACCAACTTGTTGTTTGTTTATCGGGGATTTAGACTGATGATAGGGCCACATCAGTCAGTTAGGGATCTTCTTCTGATACAGATTCAGCCATACGATGTCATCCTAGGCATCGACTGGCTATTTTTTGTGTGTGCATCATCGACTGTTTCTGAAGAAGGGTTGTGTTCTAGGAATTGGACGGTCGACGTGTTACCTTCACTGGAAAGCGGAGCAGTCAGAAGGGAAATAGGCGAGAGGAACCCCTCCTCCCCTTATTGGCCGAGCTGACAGTTGAATCAGTAGATGCTGAAATAGAGGAAGTCCCAGAGATCGTCGGTGAGTTTATGGACGTCTTCCCTGAGGAGGTGATGACTCTACCCCCTTGGCGTCATATCATTTTAGTGATAGACCTGCATCCTGGTGCTAGACTGATCTCGATGGCTCCTTACCGGATGGCACCTTTAGAGCTACGGGCATTGCGGATCCAGATTGAAAATCTGATAAAGAGGGGTTATGTTCGCCCGAGTGCGTCACCGTGGGGTGCTCCAGTCTTGTTCGCAAAGAAGGCACATGGTGGTCTTAGGTTGTGCATAGACTACAGGAGGCTGAATCAAGTGAAGATCAAGGATCACTACCCTCTTCCGAGGATAGACGATCTTTTCGACCAACTGAAGGGGACAGGATGGTTCTCGAAGATCGACTGGTGGTCTGGGTACCACCAGCTGAGAGTGAAGGAGGGCGACATCCCGAAGACGGTGTTCAGATGCAGATATGGACAATTCGAGTTTGTAGTCATGCCCTTTGGTGTTATGAATTCCCCAGCTATGTTCATGGGGCATATGAACTCCATCTTCCGAGAGTACATGGTTCGGTTCGTGGTTGTTTTCATCGACGATATCCTGATCTATTCGAGGTCATAAGAGGACCATGCAGAGCACCTGAGGACAGTTTTGGAGGTCCTCCGACATCATCAGCTCCTTGGGAAGTTGTCGAAATGCATGTTCTGGACACAAGAAGTGCACTTCCTCGGCCAAGTGGTGTCCGAGCACGGGGTAGCGGTGGACCCATCAAAATTTGAGGCGGTTGTTTCTTGGGAAACACCCAAGAATGTGGCAGAGGTCCATAGTTTCCTTGGGCTGGAATGATACTATCGGAGGTTCGTACCCAACATCTCCAGAGTAGCAGCCCCGTTGACAACCCTTACCAAGAAGGACTAGGATTTCGGGTGGAGTGAGTAGTGCGAGTCAGCCTTCAGCTATCTAAAAGATAAGTTTGTTAGTGCCCTAGTGGTGAGATTACCAGAAGAAGGGGTGGCCTATGAGGTGTTCTGTGATGCTTCAGGAAAGGGTCTGGGATGTGTGTTGATGCAGCGACAAGGGGTGATCTCTTATGGGTCCAGGCAGCTACACCCCCATGAGCGTAATTACGCCACCCACGACCTAGAACTTACAGCGGTCGTTTTTGCGCTAATGCTATGGCAACACTACCTCATTGAGGAACGCTTTTTGGTCTTCATGGATCACAAAATAATGAGGTGTATCTTATCCCAACGGGACTTAAATGTGCGACAATGGAGATGGGTGGAGTTCCTCCAGGATTACGACTTCGAGATCTCTTATACTGATGGCAATGGAAATGTGGTGGCTGATGCCTTGAGCAAGAGGACGCAGAAGGATGTGGTCCGAGAGTCAGCGGATGCCCGGAAGGCAATGGAAGAGTTGCACTCCTTACACCTAGATGCGAAGATGGATAGTGACATAGGCTGCCTATATCAGAAGATAGCGTAGTCATCTCTATTTCGAAAAGTGAAGGAGTCACAGTGGGGAGACCTGGAGTGCGAAGTGATGCGTGACCATGTTGACCAGGGCAATGCGCCGGAAGGATGGGCAGAGGATGGTCAGAACCAGATGATTTTCTAGAAAAGGTTGTTTGTTCCAGGAGTGATGCACGAAAAGGTTCTCAATGATTTCCACAACTCACCCCTGGCAGTACACCCAGGAGTTTCAAAGATGTACCAGGGATTGAAAGGATAGTTTTGGTGGCTCAGAGTGAAGCGAGCAGTGGCAGAGTTTGTGGCCAAGTGCATAGTGTGTCAGCAAGTGAAGGCTGAACACCGAGTTCCAGGTGGCCTACTGCAGTTTCTAGATTTTCCCGAGTGGAAGTGGGATGATATCTCGATGGATTTCGTCATGGGACTACCCAAGGTCCAAGGGGGATATGACGCCATCTGGGTGGTAGTTGACTGGTTGACAAAATCAGCTCACTTTCTGGTAATCAGGGAGTCGAGTGATGTGGATGCTTTTTCATGAAAGTATGTGGATGAGGTGGTTCGGTTGCATGGAGTTCCGAGGTCTATAGTCTCGGATAGGGATGCACGGTTTACCTTGCGAGTCTGGAGAGGATTGCAGCATGATTTTGGCACCCAATTATGCATTAGCACAGATTTCAATCCCCAGACAGATGGACAAACAGAGCGCACCATATAGACCATGGAGGATTGCTACGGGCCTGTGTTCTAGACTCAGGAGGATCATGGGTATGACACTTTCCCCTGGTAGAGTTCGCCTACAACAATAGCTACCACTCTACCATCGTTATGGCCCCATTTGAAGCCTTGTATGAGAGGCCATTCCGTTCCCCTATGTGCTAGGACGAAGTAGGAGAGGTAGGCATCCTAGGCCCGGAGGTGGTGCAGAATATGACAGAGAAGGTTCATCTCATACGAGAAAGGATGAAGGCGGCCCAGGACCGACAGAAGTCGTATGCTGATACCAGGAGGAGGCCCTTGGAGTTTGAGGTTGGAGACCACGGGTTCGTGAAGGTCTCCCCTCGGCATGGGCAACGAAGGTTTGGCAAGGGGAGTATGATTTCTCCCAAGTTCATGGGACCCTTATAAGTGTTGCGGCGGGTCGGCAAAGTGGCTTATCATCTAGTGTTACAGCCACCGCTACTGAGGATACATGATGTCTTTCATGTGTCCCAGCTCTGTCGGTATCTTCACGATGATTCACACATCCTGGATTGGGGTGAGTTGGACATCGAGGACAATGTGAACTTTGTGGAGAGACCAGTGATGATCGAGGATCGAAAGGAGAAGGTGCTTCGTGGGTGAACTATTCCCTTGGTTCACGTGTTGTGGAGACATGGTGAGCTCGAGGAGAGTACGTGGGAGTGGGAAGCATAGATGTGTACCTAGTACCCAAAGTTGTTTTATGTATTGTTTATTTTTGTACCTGTTGTGATAGAACGTTTGGTCTTTTGGCTAAGAAATGTATTGGTTTCCTTTCCTCTAATTGTGTGTGAAAAGCCCTGACTATAGGGAAGAGAGAACCCAACCCCTAATCGAGACACATTAAGGTGGATGCGATTAAACCCGTTCGGGCGAGTCATTGCCGCCCAAAGCGGATAATATATTTACATGGGGTGAGGAGACTTCCCAAACCACATGCCTGGGTAGTTTGCATGATATTTTTCATGGTTCTTGATGGAGAAGTGTTTTTTTAGCATGAGATCACTTCTAAGAGGTATCTTTCGAGGTGGTTGTTCGGACCCTCTCCTTCCATCATGGTTTGTTTTGACTCTCGAGGACGAGAATCGTTTAAGAGGTTTCTAATGTAATGTCCTAGACCCTTATGGCCCATTACTTTTCCAAAAGTGAGGCTCCACCAAAACAGTTGCACCGTGAAGGTGGCACCGTGACGGTGGAACCATGACGGTAGCACCGTGAGGGTGGAACCGTGAGGGAGACACCATGAGGGTGGCACCGTGAGGGTGACACCGTGTCCCCTCGCCGAGCCTTTCATTATTCTTCCAGTACCTGACTTTTCTGCTCCTGAAAAGTAAGTTTTGACGTAAATTAATTCTTTTAATCCTTTTTAAAACCATTTAAAGCCCATAATTAATTCCTAAAAATCCCAAGAGGCCTACGTGTGTAACTGCCAAACCATATGGTCAACCCACAACCCCCGCGCCATACGCCGTTTCGCGTTCTCACCTCAACCGTCCACGGCTCATATAAACTAAGGTTTAGCCATGGTTTCTCCTTTCCTCGATCGTGGATTTTCACAAACATCTTCTGGTGCATTGGGCGCGCTACATTGTTATCTGTAATGTTCCGCGCCCAACCTAAGCGCCGATCTTCTTTCAAAATGTAGGGAATTTCCCCTTCATCTCTATCTTTTGTGTATCATGCGGGGTGGGCATGTTTTTGTTTCTGTAATGAACGAACCTTGTATGGAATGAGAGGGGGGGGGGGCGGACTGTGATCGTTGATGTTGTTTATATTAAAATCATCATTCTGAGTTGTGATATCTTACACATTTTTGAATATTGAGGTCGTTGGTGGTCGTTGTTTGTGTACTAATGAACCCCTATTGATGTTTTAAATGTCTTGTTTGTGGTTGTGAAATCCTACTGTTAAAAAGGATATTGGTTAATCATGTACACCAAGCTAAGTGAATTGAAGGCCCTAAGATCAATCCTTCTCTGATAACCCCCTAGTTAAAACACAACAAAATTGAAATCATGGAGTGTGTAAAATCTTTTAAATTTGAAAATATCGGCAAGGCCCTGCTTAGTGTTGGTGACAGTGGTTTGGTTGTTTTATTTCATGGGCCGGTTGCTGGAGATGTGGGAGGGGATGGGATCCCCTGTTCTTTTTATTAATTCGGTGGTTGTGAGTTTTAAGACCTGGTGGTTACTTGTTTATATCACAAATTGGGGTGGGATCCTCTGTTGTTGAGAATTGGGTGTGGGCATTATTGTTGATGCTTGACTGTTTACTTTCATAGACTTGTGCCTATGCTTAAGAGTTTCCCAGTAGTGCATAAAAATAATTAGACATTATCACTGAACAAGAAATAAGAACGATACATATGGGTTTTGTTGGCGAGAGTTGTGACTTGTGACTTGGATGCAGTGGTGTTGTGTTCTGTAGGCTGGTTAGAAAAACCTAGGCTTTGGGTGAGTGCTTGTTACCTATATCTATACATGTAGTTTTTTGTTTCTTATTCGCACCCCACCCAAGTAGAGCACTTAGTGCCAAACACCCGCATTTCATGGGGGAGGGTGTTTTTCCCAACACTATTCTTAATGGCTGGTTATTAGCTCCTTTTCTGCTCTCTTTCCCAGATAGCCCAAGTATCTTCAGGTAGGCTGTGATGGCCTGAGGTCCATTATTAGCCCAAGAACCTTCGGGTTGGGTAGTGTGGTGGTTGGCCAAGTGTGTGCGGTAGGTGGTTTTCCAAGTGTCCTTGGGATGAGGCCTAGGTGTCTTCGGGCGTGGCGGTGGATTTTTTCTAGCCCAGGTGTCGTCGGGCGTGGTGGTGGTTGTTATGGCCTAGGTGTTTGCAGGCGTGGTTACATGTGATAGTTTTGGCACAGGTGTTTGCGGGTGGGATTCGGCAGTGGGACTGCATGTGGTACTTGTGGCCCATGTGTGTGCGGGCGGGTGTGGCTGTGGGACTGCGGTGAGAATGGAGGGATTGGTTCGATGCATAGGATGTCTCAATAACTTGTGGAAAAGTGCCACGGGGTACCCAAACATCGATGTGCTCTGATTATATATATTACTTGACATTCATTATTTTGGGAGTGTACCTTGGTGAGGCCTGGGTGGATAGTTTACCATGATAGGTGTTTGGTTTACTCCTTTTTCTTACGGGACATTCGTACGTTCCCCCACTTGTGCATGAGAATCTTTGATTTTCCCTACTGAGTGTACTTGTATGCTCACCCTACGTATATAAAACTACTTTCAGTTTTCCAGGAGGACTTCAGGGATCACGCAAGACCATACTAGCTTGGACCTTTGGGGTAGTTGCAGTTGTTTCTTTTCATCTTTGGTACATACCTTTGTAGTCACCTTTTATACTTTGTGGCTTTACATTTGGAACATGCATGTGGGAATGGTTCACATTTGGCTTTACATTTCTTTTACCTTGGTGTTGATGAGTTTCATCATCTTATCTCTCGACATTATAAAACAAAAAGGGGTAATGCCTTCCATTGGTGAGAAATTTCTATACCCTTAGTGCTAGTCGCCACTCCGGGATCTATTGAAGGCGGGTCTCGGGGGTCATTATCTCTCCTTCAACTTAAAGAAGGAAGGGCCTGGAAATCTTCTAACCCTTCCCTCCTTTTGGTGAACGCGGGTCGTGACGGGTTCATTCTTGTACCCAAACTAAAATTATTTCTAAAAAACAACTTTATCTTTGTATTCAATCTTACATGGTAAAGGAAAATCCAATCCATACCCAAAATAACATAAAACTCTACTAGAGGAAAAAAAATAAGTTTATAAGTAGATTCTTTTCGAACACAAGTACATGAAGGTTATTATAATTTATTTTTGTATCAACATCTCCTCCTGGTGTTTTTACCATAAGTTCTGGTTTTATATCACGAGATATAATTCCCAATTTACCAGAAAACTTCTCATAAATGGAAGTGTGTGTATACCTTGAATCAAACAACACAAGTTCAAAATATGAATAAACTAACTAATTCCTAATACTACTTCATTCGATGTCCCAACATTTTCTGATGTAGTTAAGAAGTATTTCACCACCCCTTATTTTTGTCCGGCTTCAATCACCCATTTGATTTCTTCATTGGTAACTCATTTTCAAAATGACCAATTTCATTTCACTTAAAAAAATTTACTAACTATAAATCTGATTTTGACTTACCATTACCCTGATCAATTTCATTGTAATTATGAGCCTTATTTCCCATTTTACCACATCAGTTGCACTTACTATAATTCAAAAGACATCCACTGCATTTTTTTACAAAAAAATTCAGAAACTGTTATCTTATGTTTCTTATTATCATAATTTTTTTAAGATTTATTCCCTTTCTCCTTCCACCTCCACCTCTTCTTCTGTTGTTTTTTGATTAACGCATGATCATTATAAAAATCAATATCCACATTCTCCATACATTGAAAAAGTTTTTCATAACTTTTTAACTCATGAAAACCTAAATTCCTAGGTTCTTTTTCTTTTATCTAGAGTAAAAACTTTTGTTTTACTATCAAGATCTCATATGAAATTTGGAGCATACCTTTCTAGTCGGGCGAAATTTTCTAAATAAGTAGTTGCTGAGTCATCTTCCTACCTCAATTCCATGATTTTTTTTCAATTATAAGATGAACCTACTTATGAAAATATTTTAAATGAAACATACCTTTGATTTCATCCCAATAAAGAGAATAAATACCATCACTATATTTGATATTTTTCACCATCGAACCCCGTATATCTACTTCACCTTCAAAACGGTAAACAACAAGACATACTTTATAATGTTTTGAACACCCCATGAAATAAAAATTCTTCTATAGTTCTTTTATCCACCCTTTAGCAAGCATAGAGTCATTTTATACTCTGAATGATGGGGGATGTAGCCTCATGAAATGCTCCAATATTGACAAGTTCCTCTATGGTTGATATTGTTGATATCATGCATGTAATTCACCAGCATTTATATCCCATTTCAACTGTGTCATCACTACAACAAACTATTCAGTTCAAATTCCGACCGTCTCAAGTTGCTGATTATAAAGGTTGTCTTCCTCATGATGTCGACACATTATAGATTCCCTATTTACTCTACAGAAAACCATTCTTAACCCATAAATATCTTAAGGGAACCAACAAGGTAGTCTTTAAATTTCATATCTTTTCAATGTTATCATAAATTAATATATGGAAATTAATTTTACAGTACCCTATGTCCTAAATTTTCGTAAACCGACCTCTGATACAAATTTAAGGACCCGACATTAAACACTACATAATATTGAATTAAGATAGTAATTTTCATTATTGATAATTTTAGGTTTAGAGTTTTAGATAATTAGGCAATAACTATTACATTACATCAAAAATATAACATTGTAGCCACTTCCACTAAATATCCATTTTTTCATAAAATAAAAAATCATAAAAATGAATCATCTAAAATTCAATTTTTTAGAGAGAATGACTTTTCCATGATCCCATCCAAGTCCCTATTCATATTTATTTCAGGTGAAAATCATTTAAAAAAACCTTGGGATAAGAATAAAAAGCTAAGTAAGGATTATAAAATAAAGAAAGAAAACAGTAGCCCATCATTACATAGAAGTCAATGAAATCATAATTTTTAATCATTAACATACCACACTATATAATAAGATTTACGAATAAAAATTTGAAATAATAAATCATAATGGTAACTTCTGGCATATATGACATACATGCATTATAGCATTCACAGCTACATAGGGAGTTATATTTAGAATACCCATCATGGAATATTCCCTAAATATCATTGGAGAAACATCAATTTTTGACCCCGTCATGTTACCCAATTCATTAGAGAGATATCTCAGGATCACCCACCATAGTTTTATCAAGAGCCACTTATATATGTAAACAAATCCCAAGAACCATATAATATTCATAACAAACAACACAAATATAAAAGAATGAAAACATCTCCAGATTTCAATCACAATATATCATTTAAATATATTTAAATATCCAATCCATTATAAACACCTTTTTCAATAAAAAAAATACATAAAACAGTATATGGTATTAAATTTCAATTAAAAAATATTACGGGTCGTTAAGGAATTTGAAAAACAAATAATGCTCACAGTGGTGGAAAAGTTACTATCACCACATATGTTAAAAAATAAACATTCCCTTAGAAATTTAATAAAATGTTGCAAAGATAAAATATTCCCTTTGAATGAAATTGGAATTCAAAGTGGTTAATACATTGAATAAAATAATGTCATGTATAAATCTAAATACACCTCAATGAATGGTGGTTGAGACGAAGTGCCTTACCTCATGTCAAACATGAGTCTTTAATTATTTAATCACTATAATAATAAATTTATGATAATATCTACTTGATTAAGATTGTTTTTTAAGTTTACTATTCCATTAATATTAGTAATTACCATGTTATGAACATTACATAATCATTTATGTTAACAACAATCTTTTTTTTGATATTTTGTACTTGAGTAAACAATGATCATCTTTTAATTTCATGTTGTCCATGTTTTCAAACATCCATTATATCAAGAATGATATTTATGATTTATATATCATATATATCATATATATACTTTATATCAAGTATATATT
This sequence comes from Viscum album, assembly GCA_963277665.1. Classification (NCBI taxonomy): domain Eukaryota; kingdom Viridiplantae; phylum Streptophyta; class Magnoliopsida; order Santalales; family Viscaceae; genus Viscum; species Viscum album. The sequence goes on from OY728157.1 coordinate 2,018,242,893, forward strand.
TGTATTTATAAAAATATATAACATTTAGAGATAAGAATTTAAATTTATTGTTTATGGAGACGGTAAGTCGTACATACACATAAACGCTACTATCATAAGTATTTTATATTTAATTGAATGAAAAAATAATGATACATAAATATATTATGATTCAAGTATTATATTGTATATAATTTCATAACTCCATCCTTTATACATTCCATGTATGGCATGAACGAGTCATATCACTTTGAGGGGGCGGTAGTCCGCACTTCTTCAAAATAAATTATCGTATTTACCCATAATAGAAACCATAAAAGTATTATCTAAATGAATAAATAAATAATCATAGAGATAATATAAATAAAATTTATATCACATATAAATACAGTTCTATAATAATGGCCACAATGAGAGGTGGTAGGTGATAATCAAACATTCATCATTTCGTGAGGTAGTAGTTCGACGCACATAGAAATTGTATGTTCCTATCCATTAGATGGAGGTGTGTGTAAGATTAGTTTGAGTCCTTATCATAATAACAACCTACTATATTGATGATTCTTTTTTTATGTATACAAATACTATGACAATCATATGAAGTGAAGAAGTAATATAAAAAAGATAACTTCACGGAAGACGTTACCACTAAAATGGGTAACTCCCTTTAGATTGAACCAAAACGATTTCTTGATGTGGATTATGGCTAAGGTAAGGCATATATGTAGAATATAGGGATTTTTGGGGCTTATTTGTGAAAATTTGGGATGAACCGTGGGTGCTTTAGAGTTATGATTAAGGGTTAGAGGTGATGGATTTTTATAAGGGGGGGGGGGTGAGGGGCTCTTTACAAATAATGGAAAATATTATTTTATTATATTATGATTTTTAGTTTCAAAAAGTCCAAAACTTATTTAATTATAATTTAAGTTGAAAATATGTATGAATAAAATCATTCAATAAAAATTGGATAGTTTTTCAATATTTTTTAATCCTTATATTTTTTATTTAACCATTTGATAACTTATTTAATTTTTACCATTTCCTCTTATATATTCATACAATATGGTTAATATATTTACAATAAAATGACATGTTACCCAAAATGGATCATTAATGACATTGGAAGCATCATATATGTAATTATTCTGAATCTTTGATTTTTAGGACTATTTTATAATTTTATAATATTTTGATTTATTTAAGAACCCCTTTATATCAGTTTTTGCACTATTCATAACATGACTTGTTAACCAAATACAAAAAAATTGTTTCCATCGAAGAAACATAATTTATTCAACGATAAAAAAGTAATCCAAATATATAAATTTAGTGTAAGTCATAAAAATATTCAGTATAAATTTATTTTAATATTTATACAACATTTATTTGAATCCTTTATTAATGAAGCAACTACTCCATCACTATTTGGTTATAATTGAATTTGTTTATTAAATGTTTAAAAATTACAAATAAAATAACATGATGATGTAAATTATTTTATATTTCAAAATAATATTTATAGTAGAAGAGAAAACTTATATATCCTCATATAAATTTTTTTTTTAGTAAAAACATTCATTATTTTGTTATTTTTTCCCTTACATTAAAATAATTAATATAATGTGTCATTGTCACTTCAATGTAGCTTCATGGGGTCCCAACATTGACACAATTATGACCATGGTAGGACTTGTATCATAAAATAGGGTTAGGAGAAGTGTAAGGGTAATTAAATATTTTGAAAATATCATTTTCGCCCATAATTACTCGATTTACCATTTAATCACAGAAAATAAAATATTTACGAACCAAAATATTCATAATGTATAAAAATAAAAGTTTCCTATTTAAAAAATTTATACCTCCTAATTAAAAATATGGAATCCATTTTTCCAAATTCACAAACCATAATTTGTATAAATTAATTTGTGATTAATTCCCGGTGTCAAAACAAAAAACGTGTTGTTAAGAAATAATATATATCAAAATATTAACACTTGTTTATATTAAATATAATAGATAAATCACATCCAATTATTAAACATGGATTAAATGGTAAATATATATTACAATTGAACATTAAAACCAATTAAATGTACAATATAACTATATAAATAAATTATATTAAATGGCAGTTTTGAAATAAACTGCTACATTTTTCAGTATTCTTTAAAAAATGACCATTATCCGAAAAATACCGAAATTTCATACAAAGTAAATTTTGATGTACTAATTATAAATAAGCATACTAATTTTTAAAAAAGAATATATATAAGTTAAAAAATCTATATTTAAAAATGTTTCTCCATCAAAAGGTCATAAATCGACCATTTAAATAATATTAGAGTGTTAATGAAAAAAATTGAAATCATTAACCTTTTAAGACTGTAAGATTAATTGGATAAATGTAAAAACATTTAAAAAATGTATAATAACATTTTTTTTTATTCTGTTCATTCACGCCAATGAAACTACTATATGTTAACTACCATTTAAAATATAATTAATATTATATTATTTTTCAGTATAACTCAATGTCGTCTGCAACGTAAGATATCAGAGAAACCCATTGTTGTGTATCATGTACGCCATTGAATATGTCATTATATTTTATGTGAAATTAATATTTAATTCATAAATATGGATAAATATGAAAATAACATATTCTTTATTCACATGATATGTTATAGTAATATGGAACAAGACTGACAGACCATACATGCCACAAAGTATACACATATTTCTAACAGAGATATATGATAGAGGAATCACCATCATTAGGTATCTCCACAGTGAGGGTAGGGTGGTTTTTAGGGAGGCCAATCTAGAAGAGGAGTTGGAGGATCTAAGGGTGGTAGAAGATACTAGGGGATCATTTCACCTGTACCATTATAAATCTCACTACTATATTATGTTGATGGTGATTAGTGTAGTAGAAAAATTCTAGTTTTTTATGTTTATATTCCACGGTGGATGAGATGATTAGGGTTACGATATTTTTTTATTATAATAATTATTTAGTATTAGTATCCACATATTCCAGTAATTCCTCCATCTTAATACTCATGGTTCATGGGATAGTGTAACAACCAAATATTTTTAATTGATATATTTTATTTTAAATAATTTGGCATCATTAGGTTTTTCACTATACACACAACTAGCTTAGCTTGTGTTACATGCAACATTATGTTTCATTGAAACTTCTATTTATTATTGTAATTATTTAAATAAAATAACTATAAACAATATGTTTTAATGTTTTGTATAAACAAGAGTTACTATATTATGAAATTATGGTTTACAAATTAATATATAATTCTTATAACAATTAATAATATATTTATGTAAAATTATTTTTTGAATAAAAGGAAATGTTTTTATGAAAATATATTCTCATTTATTTTTTATACCAATGAATAAAAAACTAAATAATTATGGAATATATTAATGATATATATACAATATATTCAATATTTTTTGGAAATTTATCATAAGAGTTTTCTAGGAGGGGTTTTAGAAGAAAAACAATATTCTTAAAAAAAGATGTATTTTTAAAAAGTAAATGTTGTCACCTTTTGATAGTGAACCCATTTTAAATATAATTTTGACTCATTTATAAAATATATTTTAAAAAATAATATTTTTTAGTGAAATATGAATGTCAAAATTTACGTTGGTTAATGTTTTTTTATGTCTATGATAAGTTTCTCTTTTGATGAAAAATTTATAATACATAATTTTGTCAGAGAAAATATTATTATTCTAACTTATTTATATAGTTAAATTATGTTTATAATTGGTTTAAAAAGATTATTGATAAAATTTTAAATTTATTAATATAAATAATTTATTGGAATTGTTTTTACATTAAAATTTGATATAAAAATATTTCAATGTTGTGGACCATTTCACTTCAAAAACTCATGTTATCATTCATTAAATGGGATTAATTTTAATTTAAATGTAGAAAATATAATGTTTATAATTGTGAAATAGGTATTCCATAGTTGGAACCATAATGTAAAAAATATTATATGGTTCATTTTTTTGGAAAATATAAATAGAAACACATGTAATTTTTATTACCCAAGATAAGTGTAAATCAATTAATGAAGGGTTAAAATAATATTATAAATATTATAAATCCTTCCAAGAAATTGAAAAAATGTTATTAGAGGAATTTAGAACAATTTTTATCAGCAAAATTACTAAATTTAATTATATAACATACACATACCCATGAAAATGACTTAGATGTTAAAAAAACAGAGCGAAAAAATATAAAACTATAACTTTTAATAAGGAAAATATTTTTAACATGGTGTTAAATCAAACATAATCTCAACTATATATATTATTATTAAATATTCAAGTGTTATATACATAATTTTAATTTATTTTTAAATTTTAGTAATTGAATAATTTTCATAAATAGTTACACAATTATGATTGAGTAGTTATTTAATTAATAAAATAATAAAATAATTGTGATTTTATATATTAAAAACAATATCACTTATTTTAATTGATCCAAAAATTACTTACCTGAATATGATAATTTTTTTGTGTATTAAATCGGTCCTTTTATTTTATCATTCATTATTGATTTTATTTAAGACAAATCAATTAAGATTATGAAAATTGACTCATTGGATTTTTTTTGAAAATAGACATTTTAAAATTTATAGAAAAATGAAGACTAGGGGATAATATATGGTATAAAATTCCTTAACATTTCCATTTATGGTCTCCATTACACTTTAAATGTAAATATAAAATCAGATAAATATAGAAATTTTTGATATAATAATTATAATTAAAATGGATAAAATAAAGGTTAATCTAAATGAAAACATTTAAAATAATATTGAAACTTGTAAAAAAATATATTGGATGATGATATTACTACATTATATATTCATATATTTTAAAAAAATTACTTTTATTGTATTAATTTTGAGATTTATTTTATTATCAATTAATATTTTGTGAAAATCGGAAAATGACCCTCCCCTCTATTATTAAAAGACACCTCTTATTCTACATTCATGACACATAAAAATAGATATGGTTGGGTCAAACTCAATAATAATATCCTGAAATATTCCATAAACTCGTAAAATAATCAATACATAATTAATAATTCCATCTAATGAAATCATTTTGTATAAATCAAAAAGCGCTACCCAGAGAATAGGTAATGATCATCAACAAACATTTTTTTATTTCTTCCATAAACACATTCAATTTTTTTATTTCATGTTAATATAATAAAATGTTGATCTTAAATATATGTATATGTATTTATATTAATGTTTTATCATACAACCAAACACACTTCTATCAAATGGGATACACAGTCACTATTCATGCATACATAGAATTATCGCCTCGCAAACTGATATTGTTCCTTCTTATATTTCCACATTTAAGGGATGATAATAATGTATTAATTTATGTTTTATATTATATAAATGATATTAATTATTTATTAATTGTTAAAAAATTATTATATAACACATACTTTCATGCTTTTCTTTTTTTGTAAATACGATAACTTCGTTTGTGGACATGTAGACTAACTTATCCTCAAAGTGATGTGATTCATTTACATATTGCATCGAATATTTAAGAAAGGTTTTAGTGAAAAATTATGATATTTTATAAATAATAATTACATTGGAATTATATATATTTGTTATTTAGTTTCTTTCTTTGAAAATGATACAAATATGGAAGTTGCGTTGATGCATACATAGGACCTTCCGTCTCAATGAACGATGTATTTCATTTTCAATTTCAATAATTTTTTGATGATTATAAATACATCTATATGGAATATATATGAAATGTTATTATGTTTTATCATTAAATAAAATATAAAATAATTATAAAATCAATAATAAAATAAATACAATAAATCAAAACAAATATGAAAAACAAAGCGGTTATTACGCAGAACGTAGCACAAAAATACCATTATTAATAAATAGGTAATATAAGGCTATAAGTAAATCATATTTGATATTATATAAATTAATATGGTTATGTAAATGATTTATAATAATTTGATATTTAATTACCATGATGTTTTCATTATTATTAAGAGAGTAATGAAAAATAGTAAGGGGATTTATAACATCACAATTATTTCTACGATACTAATCAAATATTAACAAAATGTTTCTTTTTTGTGGTACATGTACTGACCATTAACATAATACATGATAATATTAAAAAAAATTATGGGTATTTACATGTACCTTTTATGATATAAATTTTATGTGATTTATGGTTCAAATGTTACCAAATTGGTATGAAATTTTGGTCTCACTTTTATTTCTCTAGGACACATGCCTTGTAAACTACATATTATTCTACCTAGTGTATATACATCCAAATAATCTAATTTATGAGTATTATAAATAATTTTATGTTATTTTAATATCCATATAATTATATTTCATTCATAGGATATATGATTATAAAAATTATAAAGTAATGAGTGTTTATTTCACCATCTCATCAATAATCAGGATTTTTCAGTTTGATATGACTATTGGGGACTATTTATATTCAATTTAAATGTTTTCAAAAAAATTTGAAAAATGTTGTATAATAATCTTATGAATTTTTAATGTTATTATCACCCATTTATTACTTTTTATGAAATTCATTCAAAATAGTTTTTATCATTTTCTAAACAAGGCTCTTTGTGACTTTTCTAAAAAACTATTTGGAGAATGTTTTCATAAATTATTTGAAATGAATGATATTTTCTTCAATAATAAATCGTTAATACTATTAGTATTAACATAAAATCATAGGGGATAATTTTCATTGAATATTTCTATATTTAAAATTTCTCATAGATTTATGAAAATAAAATATTTTTAATGTAAAAAAAATATTTTCAAAATAATTATTTTCAAGTTATCTATCTAAATTATTTTCCATATAAGATAACTTTGGTTGATGTTAATTATGATTTAATGGGGATTGGATTTAATTATATCTTATTATTATATGTTTGTATGGTTTTTATATATTATGGATTTATGTCTTTTAATTATATTCTTTTTCAACCAGTTATGTTATAATGAAATGTTTATGAATCAACCTTTTTTTGGGTTTCAAAATGATGAATGAATTTTGATCTTGTGAGAACCATATGTAAGGTTTTAATTATTTAATGTATGTTAATGATATATACCTCCAATGAATTATGTAATTAATTATAGAATAAGATATTTTATGGGAAACAATTCAATATGATCGATGCACAATGGTAAGATAAGGAAACCTGGTCTACTATGGGAAATGGGAGAAAATGATCCCCTATGGAAAGATGGGAAATCCTTATCAATTATAAGGATTAGAACACATGTGTGTTTTGTTGTGTGACACTACCATTAGTATTAGTCCCCCTGATGTGCCCTAAAATCTTTTGTAAATTCAACTTGTCTTGTAAGGAATGATATTATATGTTAATATGTGTGCCATAATTTCATGTTTTATTAAGATTGTATGATTTCATATATTATTATTTTGACTCTCTTACTAATAAATTTTTATTAAATTTAATTCATTAATATAGGGATTGGAAATTATGTTCTACTTCATGAATTGTTTTCTTGTCAAATTTTATGTTCTTGTTTTTGTACCCTTATGTTCATGATATGTTTATATATTTTCATGCTTAACTTTACCGAGCATCTACGGTAAACCTTTCATGTATTTTCTTTCCTGAAGTAATAAATAATGTTTTCATGTTTGATTATTTAATGGGAAGATATTTGGGGGAAAAATTTATGATCACTCAAAAAATTAAAAGAATGTATTCCATTTTTAATAAGTAACTAAACTATTATGTTCCTCAGGTATGTGTTTGTGCAATGTAATGGATATTATTTTCAAAATATGTAATATTCTTGTGTGAAATGGCATGTGTAATTATATTTGTATTATAGAAATGATTTATTCATCCCATGGAAGACCATATGAGATAAATTTAGTTAGATACATGGGTATATTTATAAGGTTCTTTATAGTGGTCTCTATGGGTAACCATAAGTGTAATAGATATAAAAAAGGAATCAAGATTTGGGAATCCCATATTTAATTATTCATGATTTTATTTTTTCGTCTATTTTTTGTGTAGCTCACACTACAATTTCTAGTTTTAGTCAATATCCTTAACTATAATAAATGAGGTTAACATTGAATGTTTTAGATGTGGAATGTATAAGAATTATGAAAATCAACATCCATAGTGGAAATATCATGATGAGATCCAAGATGGTGGTAAGATTTTTTGTTATAATGTAGAGGATAAAAAGGCCAAAATTGACATTTGAATGGTATGATATTTTATAATAGTATTTTATATAGTAAACATAATAGTCATGATTACATTTAGGTTGAGGAACCTTATGTCACGATTCATATTACATATTAGAGGAACTATTGATTTGATGAATCATAATAATGAATTTTAAAAAATATTGGATGATTTAAGTGTATTTGTTTTGGAATAATATGATTATGATATATATAAGTATTTTTAGTATAAATTTTTTATTAAGTATATAAATGGATATGTTGAATCGGGATAAAGATATCAAAAAGTGATTTAATGGAAATGTGATATTCCTAGGGAAAAATTATTAAGTGAAATTATTCCTTAAATTTGAACCAAATGTTGAGATAATGATGTTTGTATAATGATATATTGGATATTAAAAGGAAAATTAGGTGGTATTTAATACATTTTAACTGATTAAGGATTTGTTGAAAAAGTTGGTTACACTATCTTAGATGCAGTTTGAGTCATTTTTGGGCATAAAGAAAATGTATCCAAAAAATAAAATAAAATAACAAATAATTCATTTTTTAAATAAGTATATATAGTAGATACTATGTTTCATTAGAATACATGATAATGGAATTAATTACTTTGGTATGTGACAAACATGATATACTTTATGATATACGGCGGATCCATGATAAGATGTTTTTTTTCAAATTTTGTGACTATAATAATAAATATATTTAATCTTATCTTATGTATTGGTTATATTGTATACCATTTGTTGAATGGTTTATGTTATATTTAGATGATGTTTTTTAAGTTTTTTTAAATTATCTTTGAATATGATGATTTATGTACATTCGATAAGCTATGATAAATTTTATTTTGGTGATAACGATAGATATAAGGAAATAATTATCATATTATTTGGATCTTGTGACCCACTAGTTTTTTATATATATTATAATTTAAAATTCATTTCATCGAGTAAGAAAGGAAGAGATCGTTGATCAATGTAATAATAATGAGTGATATTTTAATAATGAGATAAAATCATGTAATTATTCCTTATCAAATTATTTTCAACTAAATTGTTATGCTATTATAATTATTTGATGATAATATCAACGACTTTATCAGACCAATTTGGTCCATATTTTTTAGTTCATAAACATATTAATGACCCAATTATATATCACTCTCCTTCTGAGTATGATATTTAGATTTCTCTTCAATGTCCACAATTTCACTTTCCACCAATGTTATCTTATGTGGTAACTTAGTGATGAGTTTTTTTGGGTAACAATTAGGTTTCTAACTAGCCTTTTTTAATGAATGTTTTAGTATTTTTATTTTTGATGTGGGTTTTAATGAACGAAACATTTAGGTATTATATATTGGATAATCCTAACTAATTGGGAGGATGAAATTCATTTTAATGGGGGGGGGGGAGAATTTAATAGTAATATATTTTACGAGATATATCTTCCTAAATAATTTTATTTAATGATTTATTTCAGTGTACAAAACATAAATTTATCATGAATTACACAGAACACTATATTTCTGCCAAAAGTCATTTTATTATTGTAATTATTTAAATATGAAACATATAACATATCTGTTAGAATGGAGGGATGAAAAAAGATAAAATATATTATTAAATTATGGTTTAAACACTAATATACAATTCATTGACCAATTAATTATGTATAACTGTAGATCCATTTTTAAAAATCAAAGGATTTTTTATGAAAACTATTCATAAGTTTCTTTTATACTAATAAATAAAAACATCCCTCATTTTGGATTATAAAAAATAAATATATAAATATATATTATATGAAATATAATTTTTTACATGCATATTATGTTTATTCAATGTTGGATAGAAGAAAAATTATCAAATTTTATAAATAAAATTATTATTTTTTAAAATATGGATTTTTTCCAACATTTAACAGAAATCCCATTTTAAATATAATTCATGATACTATTATAAAATATATTTGAAAACATAATGTTATTAATTGATATGATCAAAACAAAAATTTATATTCCTATATTTTTTGGAATTTTTTAGATATGTTTCATGTTTAAATGAACAGTGAAAAATTTTAAATTTTCATTGGAAATCAATTTTTTAATGACATATATATATTGTTAAATTATGTTTGTAAATTTTTTTAAATTTTAATTATTAAAATATTACAGAAATTACACCAATTTAGGTTCTTCTATCCAATTTCACATTGCAATTAGATATAAAAATATTTTAATATTCTAGAATATTTAAAACTAAAAACCATTTTTCTCATTCCACCATGATAATTAGTTTCAAATTATTTTTAGAAAAAATTATGATTATAATTGTGAAAATTGGATTTCATATTTGGAATCCAAAGTTCCATATTTATTAATTAGATAACTTTTATTTTTGGAAAATATGGATATTAACTGTAGTAATTTTTATTACCACAACAAATGTTAAATCTGTTAAAAATGGTAAAAATAATTTAAAATATATTATAAAAATAACCTAAAAATATTTCTAAGGATATTCCATGTATTTAATTGAACCCATACAACCTATTATATTAAATGGAATTATGTGATATACAATAATCCATTAAATAATCTTAGATGTTATTAAAATCATGGAGAGTTGAAAAATGTCAGACACATAATTTTCCTAAGTGTATATTTTTTAATATAGTGTCAAAAGTAAAAAATTATCGACTTTATATATTCAATAGAAATATAAAAAAGCTTTCCAGACCATTAAAATTCATTTTTTAATTTATTGATGAAATGAAATTTATATATAACTACAAAATGATAATGAAATAATTATTTAATAAACGAAACCATCAATTAATTGATATTATAAATATTTGAAGAAATATATGTGACATAATTAAGGCTATAAATTAATTTTATTAGTGTATATAAAATTTAATGGGTGAATTATTATTTTTTGTTTTAATTTATCTTTCATAATTGATTTTATCAAGGTCAATGTAATGAATATCTTCTAAAGTAAATCTTATAATAATTTATGAAAATAATAATCTATTAAATTATTAACAAAACTGAATAATATTAAATAAGTATTAAAGGATTTATTATGGTCTAAAATATATTGAATCATCTATTTATAATCAAATTTCTACATTATATGTAAAAAATTCATCAACATAATATTAAAATATTTGTTACCATATTCAATATTAAAATGTATTATATAATGGTTAAAAAATATATTAAAATTTATTTTAAATCTACTAAATGATTATATAAAACCACTATATCATTTTTTCTTCGTATAAATACACTTTTGTGGAATTCTTATTGAGAATATGTATATTATTAAATAAACATTTGATATTTTTCAAAATTTAGTATCCCCTCTCAAATAAATGGAAACCTAATATTATCTTGTATTCAAACATAAGAATATTTTTAGTTCAGAAAAAAAAATCCTCTCAAATTCCGTAACTACATAATATTCTTTAATTTGGGCATAAATAAAACCAAATAAGTCCTTTTTTCAAATCATAATGTGATAACCAAAGAAGAGGTAACATTCATTAATGAATGTTTTTCATTAATTTATAACATAAAAACATTCAATGATTTTTATTTCATATCAATACAATAAACATTGTATCCTAAATATTATTAAATATTGTTATATTAATGTTTTTACATACAATAAATGACACTTCCATCAAATGGGATTCTTATTCATCATTCATGTTTAGGGAAGACCACTGGCTCTTGAACTGATGTCATTTGTTCTTCTATCGCTACCTTTCATGGTTAGGAATAATGATGGACATTCTGTTTTAATATTAAATATATGATATTTATTATGTGTTTATGATTTTTAATTAATAAATTATATATATCTTCATGATTTAATATTTTTCTATAAATACGATAACTTCCTCTGAGGATGTGTGGACTACCACCTCTTTAATACGAAGTGACACGTTCGCACAATATATGGAATGTAAAAAGAATGTATTTAGCCAAAATATGTGATATATGTTGAAAAATTAATTCAAATGTGTGTGTATATATTTTTCAATTACATTGTTTCTTTCAACACAACAAGAAAATGGATGCATTTTTCATGCATGCATTTGACTTCCAACTCCATTAACATGGTATTTAATTTTCTATTTATTCCATTTATAGATTATTAAAATTTATATATACTGAATATATATGATATTTATTTCAGGATTATGATTATTTTAAATTATATACATTGATATATATTATGAGTACCAAAAATATAACAACTAATACTCCAGTGAAAATATAATGCAGTTATCGCACAAAATGTAACTTTAATATGAATTTGTTAATAAAATGATAATTAATGGCCATGATAAAATAATATATGAAATGATATAATTTAATACAATTATGTTTCTTTTTTTAGAATATATAATACTCAATAATGTAATCTATGATAATATTTCATATATTTTCTGGTATTTACATTTCCATTTTATGATATACCTTTCACAAGACTTACGGTTCAGAAGTTACCAAATTGGTTAGGGATTTTTTTCTCACTATTATTCTTTTTGGTCACATTACATAAACAATGAATGTTTCTTCTATGTGATTTATATAATTCCAATGAATAAATTTTATTAGTCTTGTATTAAAGATTATGGTATTTTTATATACATGTAATTGTTTTTCATTAATTGGGAATATGATTCTACTGATTATAAATCGATGAGTGTTTATTTCACAATATCACCAATATTTTGGATTTCTTCATTTTACATCTCTATTGGAAAATATTTTTATTCAATTAATATGTTATAAATTTTTTTCAAAATGGTTGTTACTAATTTATTATGAATCTTTAATGTTATTTTTTAAAAATGATTCACTCCTTAATAAATTGTTTGAAAATGAAATTTTTTTCTAAAAAAGGATCGTTCTGACATTTCTGAAAGAAATACTTGGAAGGAATGTATTTTTACATACCAATATGTAATGTAATTCTTTATCCTCATGATTAATTAATTATTTGAATCATTCATTAAATTATTACAAGTTTGTTTTGATGGAAATTATTTTCTTTTAAAATCAAATTGAATTTAAAAAAAGAAAATATTTTCAATGTACAAAGGGAATATTCCACAAAAATTATTTTCAAGCGATCTTTCAAAATTCATACATTTAGAAGATATTTTTATTTGGTGAAACTTTTTTTTAATGTAGATATGATTCTGTTTTATCATTCTTATACTTTCACTATATGGTTTATACTTATCATGGATTTTTGTTTATGAATTCAATTTCTTTTTCATAATTTATGTTACAATGTAATGTTTTTGAAACAAAATTTTTTGTATTTTATATAATGAAATATTTATATTGTTATGGGACACATATTTATGTTATTACTTATGTGAAGGGTGGGAAAAATATCTCTCTACAATATATTGGGTTATTATTTTTAGGTCTTGAGATAATTATCGTAAACATGTTGATAGAATTTCCCTACTATAGGAAGATGGGGAAACAAGATCCCATATAAAAATATTGGGAATCTTTATCCACTATGGGATTATGGGGACAACTGATAATTTATAAGAAAAGGAATATGAATTGGTTTTGTGGTGTATCCTAATCTGTTAGTGTAGTCCCCATGAAGTTCTATGATTTGTTTTGGTAATGCTCTAGGACTTATAGGGAATTATATTACATTTTTTTATGCCAAAATTTTATATCATTTTCATTTGTTATTAATTAATGTATTATGTCAATGATAGCCTTATGTTTCATGTATTATTAATTGCAAATATTATTTCAGGGATTCAATATTATGACCTTGGACATGTAGGGTTTTCTTGTCAAATTGAATGCTGATGGTTTCATACCCATTTTCTCTTGATATATTTTATAACTTCCTTGATTACCCTTGCTAAGAAACTAATCTAATCCTTTCTGATGTTTCCTTTCTATAGGCTATAATGAAAGTTTTTATTTTGGATAACTAGAGAAGAAAATCTTTGTGGTAATCATTTATGATATTTCACAAAATTAGAATAATGTGTTCCACTTTAATAAAGGCCCAAAACTATTATTTTCCTCAAGAATGAATTTTAATAATATAATTTATATTAACATTAAAATAATTAATATCCATGTATGGAAACACTAGGTGGTAATATATAGTGTTCCAAGTCGAGGTACATGCCTAATGGCTTCGTCTTTAGGTTCACACAAGAAAGACTTCTTTGGTTTAGTTTTTTACAATTTGTATGATTTATCTCTTGGAGGATAGTGGTTCATGTGGGACCATTAAATTTTCATGATTGAAGTTAATGACGTCCTATTCGGTATGGATTGGTTTTCCATTATTTCATACTAGATTTATTTTCACTATAGATGAGTGAGATGCCTTCAAGCTAACGGGACGCGATTCAACTTTTTGGGTGGGAGGAATATCTGGGGAAGATAGGTGGTCTTAGTGATTAGGAGGCTACATCTCAACTCCCACCAGATCAAAGTCATATCCCTTGGTGAATTATTCTCTTCAAGAAACTTGAGTCCTTCTGTCATGGAGAATTCCATCTTTGTCTTCCCTGAAGATGTTTTGGGACTACCTTCAAAGCCTTAGATGGTATTTTTCATACAATTTCAACCCTAGACCACTCTAATATATTTTGAGGAATATCATTTTCACCCTATGGAGCATTGGGAGATTAAATTTTAATTAGAAGACATTATAGAGAAGGGTTTAATCATACATTATGTGTCCCTATGGAATGATCTAGGGTTTTTTATGAAAAATGCAGATGAGATCTTACTGATTTTCCTGGATTATCATAGCCAAAACCAAGAAAGGATAATGAAAAATCACCCATTAATGAGGATTGATGATCTATTTATGATGTTTTATTATACAATATGGTTCTTGAAGATCTATTTTTTGTAGGGCTAACACCAGTTTTTGGTTCATTATGTTGATATTCATAATCTAAAATTTTTATGTCTCTATAGACAATATGAGTTTCTAGAAAATCTATTTGGGGTGAATAATTCCCCCTATGTTCTTGTCCATATGATAAACCAGGTATTCAAACTATTAATTAGCTAGTTTATACTTTTCTTAATCAATAATGATTTCATCTACTTTGTATCAGAGGAGGGACATGAAGATCACATGATGATGGTTCTAGATTTTCATCTAGAGAACCATCTTTATGTGAAGCACTCATTATTGCAGTTCAGATTTTGTGAGGTTTACATTCAGAGGTATGTAATAATTGGGAATGGTTTGTCCATGTAACCAGGGAATGTCAATACATTGCTATCATGGGACCCACCTAAGATTTTGTCAGATGTGAATAATTTTATTGGTCTGGATGGGTACTATAGGATGTTTGTGGAAATATGTTATTGAATTTTAGCCAATTTGACAAAAATAACAAGGAATGTGCACCTGTTTTCTCTAACATAATATGTTCCAAAAGGATATATATGAGTTGAGGCTAAGTATCTAGTGTTGAGAAAACAATTGGTTGGATTGAATTATGCAATGTAATGGAATTTCTCAGAATTAGTGTAGAACTATGTGTTGATGAAACGATATGTATTTATCACATATCATTTGAGTCAGTGTGATATTCCAAGATTATAACTACTTGGAACATGAAATATAAATAATATCAACATTATTAGATCATATTATATAGTGGAACTTCCTTCTGGGAGATAACTTTGTGGATTACCATACCATCATTTTCATAGGTATGTTTTCAAGAAGAGATACATGACATCGATACCTTAGTTACGGTTTGTTTTTCTAATGGAAAATGAATTATAGATAGACTATAATATTGATAATGGAAGCATAGTATCAGATTCTCAAAGAAAGAATTATAATGTTTTTTTGGTGCAGAAGTCTTCTGAGTAGTTGGCTTCCTTACATCTCATCCTGGCGGAGTAGGAGGGAAAACCATTTCAGCTATTGATAGTGTTGAATCCCAGGCTTCTCAAGATTGTAAGAGAGTCATGGATTGGATAAATAAACTATGAGGTCATACATGACCATATATAAACATGTGTCTCAATAGATGGATATTCTGACAGAGAGAATCACGTCAAATGTTTTCTAGGTAAGTAGGTCATTCCAATCATGATGAGGGATGATGTGATGTGAGAGTTCCACACTTCTCACCTGGTTAAAAATATAAATATTTGGAGGATGTATAGATATAATTAGTGGTATTTTTGTTGGTTTAAAAATAGATATAGCATGCTGGATTTCATCTATCGATGTCTTAGATGACTTTAGGTGAAAGATGTGAATCACATTCTGGAAGAATTGTTGTAACCCATTGAGACCCTGTAGATGAAATGGAATTCCATATCCATAAAAATTGTGGGAAGGATTATAAAGACAATGGTGGTACATGATTCCATCCAGGAGATAAATGATTGAGTCAAATAGTTGGAATGAATCCTTACTATAATAAAGTGATGTTTGGTGGAGTGTTTGGGGTATTTACACATATTAGATATTGTCCCCTTTCATGGTGTTTCCATAATGATTATCTCTAATCGTTAAACATGGATTACATCATGGTTTTTGATAGGTATTCAAGTATAATATATGAATAATATTTGGATGAGTATGTCCTTTCACCTACCAGACCGATGGAAAGAATGAGAGTATTATCCTTTTGATAGAGGATATATTGAAGGAAAAAGTGTTTTATACTTTGGTCGAAGCTAGGAAGATCATGTGACATTATTAGAGTTTTCATACCACAACTGCAACCATTTTACCACCATAATGACACCATTTGAATGCCTATATGGGAGACCCAACACTTCAACCATGGGCAGGACATAGATAGAACAAATATCTATTATGGTTTCAAAATTGGTGTAGGAGACTACTGAGACTATCTATGTCATCTGTGATTGGTTTTTGACAGCAAAGAGTAGGTAGAAATATTACAAAGTTTGTCATAATAAGACCATGGAATTTGAACATGGAGTATATGTTTTCATGATAGTCTCACCGAAAATGGTTTTTTAGAGGTTAGGGTAGAGAGGAATGATATACCCAAGGATCACTAGGCTATTGAAGATTGTAAAGAGGGTTGGATAAGTATCTTACAATATCACCCTACCACCATATCTAGAGAGGATGCATGATGTTTTCCATGTGTTGAATATAAGTAGATATATGAATGAAACCACATATGCAATTGAATGGAGATATGAGGATATCATTGATGGACCCACATTTGTGAAACATCTTTTATAAATGGAGGATCAACATTATATGAACTTGTGTGGACAGACCATCCCCTTTGTTCATGTCATTTGGTCGCATGAGAACATGCAGGAGAGTCCTTTGATAGGGGGATATAGATTCATGCTCAATATCCTACTATAATTTTTTAATTTTTCTTTTCAGTGATTAATATCTTCAAGGGAAAAATGCTGTATACGACCTATTTTTTTCTTGTAGTACTTTGGAATAATTCTATATATTATTTATTGGGAGCTAGGAAATAAGATGTTGAGATTTATGAGGCCCAACATGCCCTAACTTAATTTTATAAAACAATTAAATATATTTCATATAAATCACACATTATTTATTTAATAATATATGATAAATTAAAAATAGAATCTCAGACTAAAAATATGGGACAATGATGAAATTCAAAATGTGATGTTTAGCATAGGCCGAATCGAAAATAGTTTCATTTTGGCGTAAAGATATATGTCCCATTAGCGGTTTTTTTAGTAGATTAATTAATTATTTAACTAATTAATTAATTCACATGAACTAAATAATTTCATATAAGTGTATCATCACAATTAAATTCTTATGGTTATAGTTATAACCCTTGGAATTTATATCTTATCCCACATATTCTTTAGTTAGAAAATAACATTAGGCGATGAAAAAATGTTGGATGAGAGGAGGTCAGGACACAAAAAACACAACAACCTACTTAAATAATTAGATATTGAATTTATTTTTGAATATCAATACAATATAAAGGTGTGAAAAATCAATTAGTGGTTTGTTACAATTTTTATTTAAATTTATTGACCAGATCAATCCCTTTCATGGATCTGACACTATTTTGTACATTTCATGCAACTCTGAAATGATTAAATTTTTTATTGAAAGGATTTATATTCCAATGTATCAATTTACTTGATCTTTGTCTTGGAAATATTTTTACAATGATTTTTAATCATTTTTTCATGTGTCTTTCCACATTAGTTACTTCGCATTCTTCACTGGTAGGAACGCAGGGTCCTAGTTTGACGTTTTTGTGATGTACCAAGCTCGTACGGACACCCAAAAACATGATGAAATACTTAAATACTGACATATGAGATAATGAAAGATATATATGATATGTTTTTGGTTATTTAGATATATTTTTGATGACCAAAACCCAAATGATTGATCGAAAAAATAAATACGGGCCCGCATAGTCCGAGTGGTCCAAATAGATTCATGAGGAATCGAACTATTTTAGTATTCTGACCATAAAATGGATGAAATAGTCTAACCATAGTTTGATATGATATTTGGAATTTGAATTGAGTATGATATTTAAGTATGAGATCTTATTTTTTAGGATGATCATGATTTTTGAAATCAATTGAAACCAGACTACATACTAGGTAACATGATGAACACAAGATGTGTATCCCATTTGTTTCAATGGATAATGTTTTTGGATTTTATAAGGACAAAATAATATGTATAGTATATACATTCCATATACATCCTTCCATATGAGGATTATCCATGTGATGGAGTACACAACCATGAACATGAAATTTTCTTAACTACATCGGCATGGACAGAGCACATGTGCGACACCCTTTATGGAGAGGCACACCGTGTACTAAAGTACATGGAAATGAACAAACACACGGTTGGGACACTGAGTTTAATGGTCATTTCATGTATATCCCTCACATGCTATGTAAACCACCACACATTCTGAGATATGAAACTCTAGAAAAATTTCCATGTGAAGGAGTAGGACCACACACCTTGTGGGTCCCCCCATACGTCATGTACCCCTTAGGTACTTTTGAGGAAACATCAATATTCTATATCCCCTTAATTTGATCAAAATATTTTTACCCCAAGTATCATATCCTCATATTTTTACACTGAATGTGATTGTTCCCTATGTTTATGAATTTGGGATACAATGGGAAATGATATCGGCATGGCTCTTATTGAAGTGACGTCCAATAACATTGGTGATTAGGAGGAATCACTAGTTGATTCCCAATGAGTTGGTCCCCATTGTCATATTAGGTTATTGAACATCATTAAACTTTTTTAGAACCCCTCGTAAGCTTGGATGAGGTTTTTTTTATCTTGAATGTGGAACCCCCTATCCTATAAGGAACTGGTCTTCAATGACCAGAGTGGAATCCCCATGTCACATAATGGCATGCGTCCTCGTGACTCATTAGTTTAATCCCCCATAAGATGGTGAGTGTGTACTCTAACATACGATTGGAACACTCATATCAGAAAGTGATTGGGTTGTTGATAGCCTTAGTGGATCCCCCAATCAGATAGGATGTGGGTCCTCATGACATTTGAATGGAACACCCCATCAGCATGGTCAAGAGTTCGCTATCATTTCTTATTGAGTGAAACCCACTAACGTATTATGGAAAATGTACACAACTAGGATTGTGTGGCCCCTCATTTATACAAAATTGGTGTGTAGAATGGTCCTTCATATAGTTACTTTTAAACAGAATTGTTAGATGCAACGCATCTTTAATTAACATTAGTAACTATTGTTAACTTGTTGTGATGATCTGTTAGATGTTGTTCATCATAATATCTTGTTTTGGATTTATTGACTGTTAACACACACACACACAAACAAACACTCACACACACACTCACATATATATATATAATCAAATCTGGATACATTCTTTAGGATTTAATTACTCTCTCTCATTGAAATGCAATGAAATACAGGGTATTGTACATGCATTTCGTGTTTAGCATCTCATGGTTGGATGTTGTAACCCAATTTTTTCCAAGGTAAGTCTTGGGATAGTTTAAAATCAAAATATTACTTTTTTGAGTGATTTTTTTATATTGGAAATGTTTTTCTGAAGAATTATTTGTATGGAAGGAAGAGGATACCTACACAATTATTGCATGGATTCGCCAAACATTGCATCGTACAAAATCATATATTGAAAACCCAAATAAAGTTGGTTATCATAGATAGCACAATATTTTTTATACCATGAACCCTTTAAATTTAATCATTTCACCCCTATAAATGGTACATGTATGATTTACCACTTTTTGATGACTATACACCGCTTCCTTGGAAACCATGATCAACATCTTAACTAACATGATAATTTGACTTAAAATTCCATAACCCCCACCATTTTAGAAACCAATTGACCCTATCATTGGAATATTTAATTATTATCATTTTTTGAGGATATGAAATGAATTATTAGGTCTCTCAACCTTGATTCATTGCTAATCTAAGGGGGGATTGAGGATCTACACCACTCTGGGTAAAATGATATTATCCCATGTTGTTTCGCCAATATCACTCATATCTCTTTAATAATCTCGAGGGATTCTATATTCTATTTTTTAGAAAATAGATCACGTATTATTAGATTAATATATAGGATTTTTGGATCATGTTTTTTCTATCTTTGATTTTATGCTTTCCTTTTAGATCTTGTTCTTCATCGTTTGTTTCACCAAATTGGGGGATATATGTTGGTGATCGTTCAACACTGCTTTTGAGGTAGGTGGTCTATTTTTCAAATCCCAGAGTTGTGATTTAAATAACATGTATGTAATTTTAGAAAATTTATTAGATGATTATTAATTTATTTTCTTCAATTTAATTAATAAATTTGGAGAAATAAATAATATTGGGATTGTGAAATTTCTAGATTTTGAGAACATTGAATTGGAATAATTAATTATTGAATTAATTATAGGAATATTGGAATTGTTTAATTTTTTTTAATTAATTACTAAATTAACTAATAGAATTAATGTGATTAATTAATTTTTTAGTTAATTAATGGATTTGATGTTATTAATGAAATGATGAATTTATTAATGGAATAAATGTGATTAATTAATTTTTGATTAATTGATGGGGTTGATGTGATTAAATAGTTTTTAAATTAATTAATACATTGATATGAATATGAAATTGTTGTCTTGGATTAATTAATTATAGAATTAATTAATTTTTATATTATGATATATGTCATATTATGATATATTTAATATTCTGAAATTGTGATATGTTGTGATATTGTGATATTTGTGATATTGTATCATTTTGATATTTGTGAATTGAGACAATGAGTTGTAATAAAGGAATTAATATATGAATTTAGAAATCGAAGGGTAGAAATGGAATTCATATATTAATTTATATAATTAATGGTAATAAGGGAATTTATATCTTGATTGATTCAATCAATGTTAACAATTGAATTCATGTGTGAATTGAAAAAATGAAATTTAAAAATTGAATTCAAATATGAATTGAGGAATTGAATGGTTACAATAGGATTAAAATTTGAATTTATACGATGAATGGAAGTAATATTATCCAAAATTTTATATATATTAGTTACAATTCAGACACTGGCATGGGAGGGAGATTTTATTGAGTGTTTTGTTATCAACATGAACTAGGGGGTTTATGTGGTCAAATAAGAAATAATTGAACAGGTGTAAATAGTTTAAATTATTCTTCATATTTATTATTTTTACAACTTCATATCGACTTTTTACTAGATATTGTTTTACATATCATTGAATGTTCCCTACTAGGATTTACAGACACTATACTCAGGATTTTATATTATTACAGAGAGAGACATTATGGTTGTAGGAGAGGTTATGGTAAAAGACCATGTGTTGGAAGGTTGAGTTAGGATGAAACTTGAGTGAGGGAACTACACATTTATCCAGGACCCACTTGAGAATTTTTTGATTATTAAGTTTTTATTGGTTTTACATATTGAAACTTGATACGTATTGGCATGAAATATCAACTATTTAGTTTTGGTTATTGTATTTATTTAATGGATATCATGTGATTATAGTTTAGATGGTTATTGGTTATATTATTTGAATATTTTTTTATATATAAGGTTTTGATACTTTGATAATAATGTTACAGTCACCACATGAATGATATTAGACCCACGGTGCTAGTCTAAACACTCTAGAGTATGGGGAGGCACACCTAATTTCACATAGTGAACTAGCTCAGGGCACCAGTTTGTGGAATCCAGTTAGGGAGGATAAAAATAGGTATCATTGTGTTTTCCTTTAATTTTAATTGTTTCATACTATTTATTAAAGGTGTGAATGAGAATATTATGATATGGGCCTCAATTAAGATCTCTTTCATGGGAGTTTCCGACCCATGCTTGAGGGAAATAGACAAGTACCATGGGTGGGATTTCTGTCCCTGATGTGCTTTGATAAAGTTGATTATATTTCATCGTATGTGAGGAACATATTTCATGATGTGACTATTGTTTAATAATTTGACTAATTTATAATTATTTTATGATATTTTAGTATTCCTTCATAATTATAGGCACTTTTGATTATTTTTTGACGTACATGAGTTTATGAATTCATGAAACGTCAGTTTATGGGTATGATGTTGAACTTGAAATATTTTTCCTTGCTTATGAAATTGAACTGTAAAATGAAGAATAATGTGAATAAATGGGTGTCTAATGACAAATATTTTTAACCAGAATATTTTTACCCTTTTTTAAATATGATCAATAGATAGGATATTTAATGGTTGTGATAGTGCCTTTGTGTCGACCGTGTGGATAAAAGAGGGAGAATGAATTTTTATAGTCCTGTGTGAATACATCCTAATAATGTGTTAATATTGAGTTCTATAAAATCATATTTAAATTTAAAATTTTAGTTATATACCTTGGTGCCAAAACATTTTGAGAGAAATTATGGAGGAAATGGAGGAATTTTATCCTCGACTAGTAGAACTAGGGTAGATGGTAGTGCCGGGTGATGAAGTTGGAGAGTAATTCCTAGAAAACATTGTTTAGTTTCTAAAATTCAAGGAATGTGACTGAGGGTGGGTTGTGAAAATAATATCCATTATTACATGGTATTTTTAGTTATATAACCTTCTATATATTAACAAAGATGGTGGATATGAGGCACTAGAGTTTGGAATTGAGTCCATCCAGACTATAAATGACCATTTTGAGACCCATACAGAGAAGCTGGTCAATTGGGAATCTTATATGCTCTGAGGATAAGTGAATAAATGATAGAAATTTTCTTCCATGACAGGGAAGTTAGATGTGATTCCATGGAATTAATTTTTTGAGAATTTACTAGAGTACTTTTATCCATAGACATTGAGGTAGGATAGAGTAGCTGATTTCATGTGGTTGACTAAGGGGAGTACATATGCGAGGGATTATGCTGGTCTAATTATAGAATTTTATTTCTTCTTTCCATAATTTTATAAGGATAAAAGAAATATATAATGGAATTTATAGAATCATCAATAATGTGTGAATATTTCGAAAGATAACCAATTTTGGTTAATGATGTTTGTTGAGGTAGTGGATCAGGATATCATAGTTTTGGGGAACCTGAAGAATTCTTCTAGTAAAGGACATATTTTAGATATGTGAAGATTAGGATACAATTATTCTACGTTAAGGAAGTAATTATTGAAAATATCATACATTGGTATAGTAGGAATGGTGACTAGGGGAAGGATAAGTTACATAGGACCCCACTCGACTTATTTTCCAATAGTGTGGTAACATAGGCCACAATCTAAGACATTTTCCCCTAAAACCATTTGAGTGTTGGTCATAAAATTGGATGGAGAAACTAAAAAAGAATTGTAGGAAACCATGATAGATGGTTAGTGATAGAGGATATAGACAGAACCATACTACAAGAAGGGGACCTTCTTCACTATATCATAGTTGTAGTATGAGTTCTACAAGATGGGGTAATAGAGGGAGTGGATAAGGTGATTCTGGGAAAGAATACTCTTATCGACATAGTGGTGCAGCTTAGGAAACACATGAAGTATCTAAGGAAGAGAGAAATGGAAATTTCATGTCATTTATCCAACACTGGTATATGTAGTGGATGGACCTTCAATAGTTAGATTTACTCTTCATGTAGCTTCTAGGAAATCTAGTGCATTATTTGTTAACGGTTTTTCTTATTACTTTATTTCATCAGAAGTTATGCTTGTTTTGAGCCCAGAGGTGGTGTTAATGGGTGGGGTGTTGAAAATAGATACACCATTAAGAGTGTGATTGGGAGAAATTTTTCTATAAATGGTTTTCTATTGTTTTTAGGGAGTATAATTTCTCATTGAATATTTACATTTATGTAATGATTGAAATTATACTAATTTTGAGTATGGTATTGTTAGAAGCATGGCGAGGAAAGATACATTGTTCTTGTAGGGGATTAACTTCTCCATAACCTTAGGGTTACAACTATATTCACTATGGATATTGGGATATCAAGGATGTCCAAAAAGGATAGTTTATCAGTAACTGCGGGAGCTAGTTGTCTAGCTCTTTCGTTTATTGTTCGATGATGGAGGTGTGAAGTATGATGTCTTTCCAACCATATTATAATTTTTCCATAATGTGTTTAATGAATAATTATCAGTGAATCCAAAGAAGGGATATGGAGTTTATGATTGATCTCAAGCCTGGGGTTGATCCAGTTTCAATTCCACCATACAAAATAGAACCAAAAGACATTCACGATCATTTGACTCAACTGGAGGACTTTGAGGATAAGAGACTAATCCATCTGAGTGTGTCACATTAGGGTTATTATATATAATTTCAAAAATAAGGATATCAAATCTCTATATCTATTTTTTTATTATGGAAATATGAATCTGATGAACATGATGAACCAACATCCTTATTCATGTATCAACAATCTACTTGAATATTTTATGAGAGACTATGTTTTCTATAAAATTGACTGAAGATAAGTGTATGATTAGTCAAGTGTTCAACCATCTGATATATATTATAGTACATTAAAAAGTATTTATGGCATTTTTTAGTTCATTATAACCCCGATAGGGTTTTCAAATACACTAGAAATTCTTATGGCCTCGATCAACCAAATCAACCATCCGTACTAGGATCAGTTTGTGGTAGTCTTTGTGAATGAAATGTTTCTGTACTCAAAGACTCATGAATATCATTTTCAATATTTTGATATCCAAATAAATGTTCTAAGAGATAATCAACTATTCACTAAGTTAGCTATGATTTATTTTTTGATTTATAAGGTACACATCTTAGGTAACATAACTGAAATGGAATGTGTGTTAGTGGACCTAGATAAAGCAAACTCTATTGATTCTTGGGAGATGCCTAAGAATGTTGTTGTTGTTCGTATATTTCTTGGATTATCAAGATATTACCAGAGGTTCATCATATAATTTCATCAATTTGAATCACCTCTTTTAGGCATGAACAAGAAGGGGATAAAGTTTGAATGTTTGGAAGAATATGAAAATACCTTCTAGGAGTTGAAAAAGCACTTGACATCGGTACTAATCCTATTTCTACATGATTCATGTGAGGAGTATATGGTGTTTTTTAGATATATAGAATAGTACATGGAGAAATGTTGATTCAAGGGTATATATTTGTGGTATATGGGTATTATTAATTGATTTTTCATGAACAAAATTTACATATACATGATCTGAAGTTGATGGTAGTTTTTTTTTTCTTTGATGTGTTTGTGTAAATATCTGTTTGGTGAAAATATAATTGTGTATAAAGATCACATGATCATAAATTATATATTTTTATATAGAGATTTCAATCTCATGAAGCTTATATTTCTGGATTATATGATGTTTTTTGAGTTCTAACTTGTGTATACTCATGGGAAATGAAAAAACGTGACTAAAACATTATTCTTGAAAACCTACACTCTGGTTGTTCAAGTATCTAATGCTGAGTGGATGATTTTGACATTACTGGATGAGATGCATGTTATGGTTCATGGGTGTTAGGATAATATGACTCTCATATCATTTTTAGTGAACTATACCCTTTTTTAGATAGATCTGGGATAAGATGTTTAACGATCCATAATTTTTTTCCTTGAAGGAATGTAATGAAGGTGGGGAGTCACCTTCTGATTGGAGCATAGTTGAAGATGATATAATCTATATACAGAATTGAGAGGTTGTTCCTTCGATTATACATGATGATTTTTTCATGAGTTTTATATCTGGATGTGGTTGGTGCATCTAATTATTACCAAAATGTACTATGACATATGATGAAAGTTTTGGTGGTTGAGAATAAAGAAGGATATTGTGGTTTTTTGGGACACAATGACACATTTTTCAATAGGTGAAGACCACACATCAATGAAATTTGGATTTTATAAATTAATTCCCCATTATATAATAGAAGTGGCATGACATGAACATGTATTTTTTTGGTTGATTCCCCATGTATTCCTCATAAGAAAGATAATATTTGGGTTATTATAGACCACATAAAATGGTATTGTATTTATTACTAGTTCGAGAGACATTCCCAGTGAATGGAATAGTTTGGGGCTTGAATGTCTATAAGATTCCCCTTTTTACGGGGTAATACATAATTTAATTTAAGACTAAGGCTCCCACTTTTCTTTGTTCTTATGGTCGGTCATGTAGATGGTGTAAGGTACCTTGGTTTTATTGTGTATGAAATTCCATCCTTAGACAGATGATATGCTAGGACATACTCTATAGGTGGTTGAGGATATTTTTAAATTTTTTTATCATAACTGATTGATGGATCTTGGGAGAGGAACCTATTATTGGTGTATTTAGACTATATCAATAGTTATTAGGAAAAAATAAATATGGACCCTTACAAGTAACATTATGGTATGCCAAAATAATCACATATATACTAGATAGAGGCAAGTTAGTCAGAACAGTAAGGACCGTGTCTTGTGAAGGAGACATCAGAGCTGGTTCAGCTGATTTAGAATCACATGGCTAGGACTGTAAATTGAAAAAATTCATACCCAAAAAGAATTTGATGAATAATAGTGTTTCTAGAGGGGCTCATGTATTCTATCAGGTGTCACATATATTGTGTCACTATAGTATACAGAGATACGGAAAGAAGGAACCTTGGTTTGTTGGAAAATTTTTTGTTGTGGAGAAAATCAGGCTAGTGGCATCTCAATTGGATCTTCTATAAAAATAAAATTCTATGAACCTTGTTATAATTTGTCACAACAACAATGGTAACTCCCTAACCCATCTCAAGTAATCGATGTGTATGAGTCTATTATTTAGATATATTATTACATTTAGGAGTGTTTGATATGTGTGTTGCATGGCATTGAGAATTTGTTGAAGGGGAAGGCCATTTTGATTATTATTGTAGAGTGAAATAATGGTAGTGTGAAAGAGAAATAATGGGAAATAGAAGAAGATGTGATGGATTAGTGGAGTGATGTTTTTTACTAGGATTCATTGATATTCATGTGAGTACAGCTCTATGGTAAAAAATTATAATGTGAAGAGAGTGTATATGTAAAAACATTCCTAGACAATTGGTAGAATCTTTTACAGTTACACATTCCACTTATTTTGAGAACTTTTTGTTCATGTTTTAGCTTGGGTTTGGGTATTTTTGGGTGAAACATTAAGTTGATTGGAAGGGATAGAGAGTGTGAATGGTCGGGGAAAATTTTTCCCAAAACCAATGGTGTACCCCTATAATATGTGTTAACCCAAATAGAAGATATTCATACTACAATCACATGGTCTGATAAACCGAATGCCCTATTAAGAGAAACCTTTCACCCCTAAGAAGAGGTTCTCTGTTATAGTGCATGGTTTGAAAAAATGTGTACCACTATACAGGAAAGCAAGCACAAAATTTTAATGAACATGAAAATTAGATAAAAAATTCTAGACCTCATAATTTATCTCATAATTGGACATTTCTCAATAATATTAAATTACTTTATTTTTATGGGTCTATTGAATAAATAAAAAATCTCTTGACCTCCTTTCATCATGATTTGATGGGAGGATTGAAGATTGAACCCCTTCTTGTAAGTGGATATTATTCCATTGTATTTTTTCTTCTCTATCATATCTCCCTCATCATTTCAAGGGATTTTGGCATCTGTTTTGTTGAATATATACCCAGGCCTCTTGGATCTAGATCTAGGAGTTTTGAATATTTATTTTTAGATCATGAATTATAGGTTTCCATTCTTTATCTCATTATTCACAATTTTTATGCCCAATTTAATGATATCTATTGGTGAGTGTTCATCGCTGTATTTGATGTTGGTATTATATTATTCAAATTTAAAAGTAATAATTTCAATCATTTGAATATAATTGTTGATTTCTATTAGATTATTAAAAATTGAGTTTCATAAATGAATTAATTAATTTAGTAAAATAATTATCTTTTCGATTATGAAATTTTAGGATATTGAGATTATTTAATTGGAATAATAGATTTATGACGTAATTATGGGGACACTCAGATTTTTTAATTTGATTAATTAATTAGATAATTTATTAATGGAGTTGTGTGATTAATTAATTTGATAATTAGTTAAATGAACATATGTGTGTAATAAATTATTTATTGAATTAAGTGAATCTATGATATTAAATTATTTATGAATTAATTAATTGAATTTAATTGATTATTTAATTATTGAAATTATTAATGTAATTGATTTAATTAAATAATTTTTGTATTAGTTTATGTGTTTGATGTGGTTAAGATATTATTTAATTAATTAATGGAATGATATTATGATGAAATTATCAAGTTGGACTTATTAATTTGGGAATTAATTATTAGTGCTATATTTATTAATTGTGATATATCGATATATGTGACAATATGACATTTTGACATATGTGATATTTTTATATTTTGATATATGTGATGTTTTTATAGAGTATTATATCTAATATTGTTATATGGTGATATATGTGAATCAAGATAATTAATGGTAATAATGGAATTTACATGTGAATTCAGACACTTAATGTTAACAATGGAATTAATATGTTATTTGATAAAATGAATTGTAATAATGAAATTCATATATAATTGGAGATAATTAATATTAAAAATGAAACCCTTATGTAAATTGAGACAATGAATGGTTATAAATGAATTAGGATGTGAATTGAGATATTGAATGGTAATTATGGAATTGGAATATGAACTAAGATGATTTATGGTAACAATAAAATATAAATATCTAAAATATATTATTTATAGTTCAGGCTCTAGCATCGGCCGAAGATGGTATTGATAATTTGGGTGTCCTAGGGAACTAGAGGGTTTATGTGGTTAAATAAAGAGTAATTGAATAAATGTGAACTATTTATTTTACTGGTAGACTTCATTAATTATACAAATTTATAAATTGTTTTGACTAGATATTGTTTTATATAACTTTTTTGGTGGCCAACTAATTTGTACTCACATCCCACTAATGCTGCCTAATCAATACCCAAAGAGATTTAACATTTACAAGATAGGTTAAGGTAGATTTCCATGTATGGGAACGATGAGTTAGGATGGAGCTTGAATGTTGGATCCAGACATGGAATTAGGACCCACGTTGGATTATTTAGTGTATTTATTTTTTTTTGGGTTTTTTATATTGACTATTGACATGTTTTGGATCGATATTTATATTAATTAGTTTTGTTTATTGTTTTTTTGTGCATTGGTTATCATTTGGTTCTAGATTGGTTGGTTATTGGGTAGGAATTTTGATTGTTGGTTATTTATTTATAAAATTGTACTACTTTGATATAGTGGGTGTAGTCTCCCAATGATCTGTTTTAGACCGTCAATACTAATCAGTAGCCTTTGGTGAATGGGGAGGTGTTCCTGAGGTCACATAGCGAACTAGAAAAGAGAATCAGTGTGTGGATCCTCAGTCATGATGTTATATTGGTTGAATCTACTATCATTTTATAGGTGTAAAAAACTCAATGTGTCTTTAATCCACACACCGTGTAGAGCCCCTTTTTTGGATTTGGTCACTCTCTATCTTGGTTTTCATTGAGATTTTCGCTTTCACTACATTGTATATCCTAATCTATCTAGTCTAATTATTTTTATTGTTGTATCTCTTATAGATCCCATTCATCCTTTAGTGAGTCCTAGTGGGTTTGTATGCAATCACCCCTGCATGGGATTTTCAAGGATGTTTTCAGGCTCATGTAGATGATGGAAAGGTTAGTGGTGACTATATAAGAGAATATGCACACATGGTACATTATACTACATATGGTGGTCATATCATGGTGATCAAGAGATGTAATCTCATTTCATTTTAACATATAATTTTTTCATGATGGGACACCATTCTAGTGGGGAAAGTATTTTTCCTATTTTATTTTACATTATCACTATGATAATCTTATACGATCTATTAGTTTTACATACATGATTGTATCCCATGTATTTTTCATAGTTTCTATAATATCAATCTTCACTTTTGTACCGATATGGATATGTGTGTGCTAACATGTACTTAGAAAAATGTTTACCTATTTCAGGTATACCATATTCACTTGTCACGTTCCCCTAACCTGTAGAGGTAGGCATGAGGTAGTTTCAGATCAAGCCCAATATTGGGTTGGTTCCTGAAATAAATTCTTTATAATCAATTAGATATTGTATTTTATTATATGCTTGTTTTGGGGTTCATAATGGGATATTCTTAAAAAATTTATTAAATAGAAAAATGTTTCTTCAATTTAAGTAAATAAGGTAATACATAATGAGGAAATTTTTTAAAGAAATACATATATTAAATATCATTAATTATTAATTTTTACTCATAAAAATACTATGATTAGTCATATAGATAATATAAAATCATCTTTTTTCTGGGATATTACACCTATCAAAATACATTTTTTCATCGCACATGCGAGTTTTTTTTAAATTAGGTTTGTAAAAATATGTGAATTGAATTTGTGAAAATGAAGTAAATAATTTTAATTATAATAATTTATGTTATCTAACAATATCATATTAGTTTTTTGAGATAATGAATATCGATAATAAAAAGAATTATTTAATATAGTTATGTTAAAAATTGATTTACAGGGGGTTAATCTAAAATGTTAAGATTTAAAATGAAATTAATTTCTTTGTCCAAAATCTATTTTGTGACCATATTCATACATTATGTTTTATCAATCATAACAATGTTTAATTAGGGTTCCATGTGGAATGTGAAAATTTTGGGAACACATTATTCTTTTTAAACATTACTAGTGTCCCAAACACCTCACTTATAAAAGGACACCCCCTCTCCTCCCCAATTTACACATCAAAAATAAAATATTTTTTTAAAATATTCTTGAATAAGTTCATGTATTCCACATCCTAATTAAAAAGATTTATTTTGATAAAAATTTGATTCTATTTCTACATTAGGAAACATCCTAATGATATTTTCTGATAAGATGGGAAATTCCAAACTATTATATTTATTATTTCTTTTTAAACATACATTAAATAAAAATAAGTTTATAATATAATATCAAATGTATATAAAATATACTTATATGTAATAATGTTAACATAATAACCTAAATTCATATCCCCAACAATCAAAAGGGTTACAAAATTATTATTCTTGTATAAGATAAACTACCTCCACACAAACATATGTAATGGATTTTCCATTATCGCATATAATGCTTGTTGAGATGATGTATTTAAATTAAATATTTGATATTTATAAAATATTTGTAAATATTTAGTTATGTTATCACATATTCCAATATAATTTCTACATAGTGGGGGGGGTATGATATCATCATTTGTGTGTGGACTACCACCCCACGAAGCTATATGAATAAATTTTCAATAACTCTTTACATAGAAGGAAATAAGGATACAATTAATGAATATATTAGATATAAATTTAAAAATAATTATATTCATAAAATATTTTTCATTCTAAAAATATAATAGATCATTTCCTTTCATATAATGAATAATCATAACATTGTTCATATACATGTGAAATACCAACTCCATAAAGTGATGTTATTCTATTTTTTCATCACAAAAACTAGTAATGTATTTTTTATTTTTTATTTTAAATAGAAATATATTTATGATGTTAGTATCAAATTAAAAAGATAAATTATTTCTTTCCTTCATTTTATAATGGTTATTGAAAAATGGAAATGTTACACATGAGTATGAATGACGTACTATATCCCTGAATGTAACATAATTAAATTTGAATAAATATATAACCAGATTGGTTTTTAAATGTACAATTCATGTACGAAATGAAAATTAGGTCATGATTATTATTCAAAAAATATTTAAATAAATACATCTTAGACAAATATTTTTCCTACCAAATACATTTTCATGCATTTTCCAAATATCATCAAAACAAACGAACTAATCTTAGTTTTTTAGGAAATTTTGATTGACATGTAAATAAATTAAATAAAAGGAATAATAAAAATGAAAAAGGATCATATGTATATAAATAAATAACATTTTTTTAATATTAGGTTGATAAATAATGGATGTAATGAATCAAACACATGATAATAGAATTGGTTTCAAATTAAAATCATCATTGAATATTTTGATTTTACAAAAAAAAATCCTTGCATAAGGTGTATATACAGATCAATAGACATGTTATATCATGAATTTATTTATTATCATGGTATTTTTTTTTTCGATGTTTTTCACTAAATAATATTACGGTTAAAGAGTTTCCTATGTCATAAGGTACTTTTCTTCAAATTATATCACCTTTTAGCGTTTTAAAGCCAAAAAATTCTCTTTCAATTCCCTTTTTTCAAAATTATTTTATGATTTTTTATAGACCTGATATATTTAGAAATTAAAATTTATATCAATTATTTTTTTTCAATAGATTACATAAGAAATATGATTACATTAATTGTGATGATTGTTTTTTAAACGTCCAAAGGAATGTTATTTTTTAATGTATACAACGAAAAACACTTTTATGATGTTTTAACAATTATTTGTGGTTTGTATTCAATTAAGGGATTTTATGTATTATTCAAAAAGAAACATTCTTTCTGATTTTATATTATTTTTACTATAAATGTGTATTAAATAAAAAATTTTATTTTGGTATGAAAATGGGGTTTCAAAAGAAAATGGTATTTTAAATATTTGAATGTGTATCAAAATAAAATGTAGTTTTGGTACTTGATTGAAATTTCTATACAAGATAAAAAGTTTCTACCAAATTTTTTATCATGTGAAATTGCATGAAATTTTTTAGTCATGTTATGGTACTAGAGAATTACTTAATAATAGTTGAGCCCGATATAGATTATATGATGGTTTGATCCCCATTATAACCTACGAGTGGTCCTCATAGAGTCCTATGTTTCATATATTTTTGTATACACTTAATAATGTTTTTATAATTTAATTTATTTTTTGTAGTGCAATTTTTTATTAATGGTAGGATACTTAAATTATTTGGACATAATACAAAAAGAGATGAATTTATTTAGGTATGAAAATTTCTCACTAGACAGTGGCACAAAAATAGATTTTTATGGTAAAATATGATATTAATTGATGGAAACAAGTGCAGGACCATGTTCAGAGCTAAAAAATTATTAATTGGGAATATTTTGAGGAAACATGGATTGAATTCGACATTACACATCATGAATCTCATTTAATGTATGTTTAAAAATGTGGGAATATAAAAGTTAAAAAAAATTGAAAAATCCTTGAAATGGTTGGCCCCACATGCTAAACATTGTGTAAAACTATTACATGACCTAAAAGTCTCAGACACGTCCCAACAATTAGGACTTATGAAAAACATTTAGTGGAAGAAAATTCTAAATTACCCGTAACAGACCATTTTGAGGGGAGTCCTATTAATGATCCATTTATTACTCCTCTAAGGATGTTCTGTGTGTATAAATAACTGACTAGTGGGGTTCTATATAGGATCGACCAATGAGTAATTATCATGATGATGGACCATTACTGTGTTGCACTGTTATATTGTCATATATTTTTTTTTTATCATGAATTTTCCCCTCTCAAATATCAACATGAAATTTGTCCCACGTAACGATATTTGCGTGAAAAGAATACAATTTGAATACAAGAGGATGTTTTAAAATAGTGGGTTAAGGTGTTAATTTATATAGAGAAATAGAAATGTTTTACATAAATTATTAATGTTTCATGCAAGACATAAAATGGTTGCAAAAATCATAGATTGTTACAATCAATTATATGGTAATGTGTTAATAATCAATTTGATGAATTAATAACATAATCATGCACTAAATGAGGTAAAAATAATATTGATTGAGGAGATCAAATATGTTTACTTTTAAGGATAATTGATTACACATCAGTTGAGAGATCATTGAGCTTTCAATTTTAAATTGGTTGTAGACAAGGTGGGAAAATGAGTCCCCTCCGAACTCCATAATGTAAATGCGCTTTTAGATTCGTTAACACATAATCATGTAGCTATTATATGATCCTTTTATATAGCCCAGTTCAGGTGACCCATGTAAAATGTTTGTGTCTTATGAATTCATTTAATTCATTTCATATTTTACTATACTAAAGAGGGAGAAGATGGTTTTGTAAAAACCAAACAAGATCTAAAGGGGAATTTGTTTCAGTCATTCATACATTGATTCACCCTACCTCTTTGGACATTTAACCTTATTTGGATGAAAATTGGTACCATAGAAAATGGTAATTATATTGTATTTGTCTAATTGGTTTCAATAAAGGTTTATAACCCTAAATGGATTCCGGTCAATAAAAAAAAATCAATTATGGGAGAATTAAGTGAATAACTACATTAAATCATAAGAAATGTATATATTTAGAATAGTGGTGCATGGTATTTCATCTAGTATGGATAGTGATCATATATCTGAATCTGAAATAATGGAATTAGATGCTAACATTAGATGAATCAAATAATTAACATGATCCTATTCCAATGAAATATAAACAAATATGGTGTCATTTAATTCAACTAATTCCAAATAGGAAAATATTTTAAAAATCATTTAAGCTGATTCAAAATACAGAGAATAAAAAATTCATTTTGAGAATGAACCTTAATGAGTCTGTTGAGGCATTCTGTGACAATGTCAATGTTGTTGAGTAAGACATGTGTGGTCAGGTCAAAATTATTTTAGATGTAAATATTATTAATAACATATTAATAAGTCTTCAACCATTTTTTATTATGGATGTTTTTATTTTGGATTATAAAGATCCAAATGAGATGAAATGAGATATCTTACATATTACTTTTATTTCATACATGATGAGAATCAACAATATTGAATTTGTTGAAAACTAGAATTCCAAAGATGTTGAATTCAGGCCCAAAAAGAATATCTCCATTAAATATGTACAAGAAGAAGTATATACTGATGAGGTAATGTTATTCCATTCCACAAACCATCAATTAAAAAATTTAATGTTTAAAGGGAATCTCACATTTTTTATGTTATCAATGCATAAAGGTTGTCAATATTGATAAAAGATGTCATAAGGACTTTCAAGATGATTATGGGGATTAACAAGATATTACCATGTATAAGTATCCATATTATGTGAAATGAAAGAAAAATATTATGAGAAATTTCATCAAAATGATGAATATTCTTTCATAATAAAATCACAGTATATATGAATATATGGTTAATGAGGTGGAGAACTGAAAATATAATGGGAAGAATATTATTGGAGAAGTTTAAGGTAAATCAATACAATTGGTAAATGAAAAATTGATGAATAATAGGTCAAAGGAAGAGTTTATTTGGAATCTGAATTGAATGCCCAAATTTAGTATATAGATGTCTAGAGATACAAAATGAGAAAATCCAAAAAATGTTGCTTATGAAGCCAGACACAATATGAAATAAAGGGAAGAAGATAAGTATAATATAATGGAAGAAATTGAGATTATAAATTCATCATTTACAAAGGACTCCAAATTGGTGAGTGGGAATAAAATAAATGTTGAATAATAGAAAATGGTTAATGATCAAATTATACACATTAAAGAAGTTGTAGAGGAATTCATCTTCCTGAGATGAAAATCTAAGGATCAATAAAAAATAATGATTCTTGGAATCTTATTTGGAATGAAAATCATTTTCATTATATAAATGAATAAAGAGGAGAATTGAGGTCCAAATGAAAATAAGAAATGTTCATTTTTTAATGATAAGTCCAATATAGTGGTTGAATTTTAAAAAAAAATTGTGATTATTTGTTTTTGACCACAAGCACCCACTCTAAGATATAATAATTATCTTGGAACAAATAAGAACCAATATATTTAAATAATCAAAGTATCAACTAGTGGTTTGTATGAAACATGAATGAATGGACCTCTTATTAGGTGTTATTTCTATTGAGGGATGGGACACTAAAAAAATGTCTGCTCAAAATCTAAGGGATACCAAAGGGCACAAGAACAAAAAAGGCATCCAAACATAGATAAACACTCATGAATATATTTTGAGGTTCATTTTTTGGATGTGGAGGATTTGGAAACATTTCAACATATTGTACATTTATTGTGACGAGGATTGTCTTAAAGAATATCCTAATTTTTTATATATAGTAACTCAATGATTCCTAAAGTTAGTTGAAAATGAAAAATCAATTACCAACTCTTCAAGTTGAATTTGATCCATAAAAATATACTGATGACCAATATTTTCAATATTTACCTACTCTGATGTAAAAATCATGGATGAGAAATAAAAGAGCTAAGAAGGAAGTTGTTGTATAAATTTCCCTTTAATCAATAAAACATTCTGGTGAATAGATCATTGATAGTGGATGCACATCCCGTGTGAATGGAAATAAGGATCTTATTATAAGAATATAATATCACATGGATGGTGTTTCAAAAGTTTTAATGATGAAGGCCAAATGATAATTGACTGATGAACAACCACATTTAGGGGGGAAATGAGACATGCCTATGTTTTTTTATTTAAAGGTCTCAGGCACAACATGCTTAGTGTCAGTCAACTTTTCAACTTAGGCCATGTAAAAAGGTTTAATAAGATGATATATATCATCAAAGGACTATATGGTGAAATTATTCTACAGGGAAAAATATTACTGGAGAATCTCTACAATGTAATTAGATAAGCATAGATGTGATTTTTATTTAGATAGGTGGAAAATAGGTTGTGTCATAAATTCCTTGACCATCTTTGAAAAATTTCCTTAGAAGATCTTCTAAAACTTGATGCAACTCAATATATTTTTAAGATGTCATGTTATCATACTAATTTATGTTATTATTTTTAACAAAATATGATCATCACAATGATGTACAAATAAAAAGAATAAAATTCAACTACAGTCATTGAATTGGTGCATGAAGATATATGTGGGAATTTCTTTAGATGTTCCATTGATGCAAAGAGATATCGTGTTCATTATATTGATGATTTTAGAAGTATTTTATGGTTATTTTTCAATTCCCACCTCATCAATGTGTCTAGTTTCATAAAAAAACATCAGATGGAATCAAAAAGGATTCCTGGAATAAATTCAGAAGACTCATAATAACAATGGTTCAGAATTGTCAAACCCCTTACTGGAGGATTACGTTGAGAAACATAGTATAAGGAATCATATTTCATCTCTGTAAACTCTTAAAAAAATGGATTATTTGAGTGAATAAATTAGATTGTCAACAATATAAAAGAACCATGATTATTAAAAAATATTTATGTTGTAAGTTATTAATAGATGTTTTCTTGAAATTGATATACATATATGATAGCAATATGGTGTGTCTGTAGGAAGAAAAGGCTCTGTATGATATGTGGTATGGTGGGAACCCAAAATTGAAATACATTTGAATTTTTTCAAGTAAGTGTTTATTCTCAATACAGAGAAACAAAGGTTATTTTATTCATGTGGAGAAAAGGGAATATTCCTTATCTACTAGGGAAAAAGAAAAGTATATAAAAGATTCAAATAGAGGTTAAGAAAAGTAGTTAAAAAAAATGATGTAACTATAGAGGAAAACAAAAAGAATCCAAAAAAATAAAATAAAAATTTACATGATGAATATGATCAATAACTAAGAAACATAAGAGGATAAAAATAGGAAAACATAAACTCAGAATAAGATACTGATAATTTGAAGGATGAAATAATGAGAGTATATTTGTAAATTTCAATGTTTCTAGCAGATATTAATCGAAAATATATCATTACTACTTAGAAAGAACCAGTTAAATCATTTATAATGGTGTCTTTATAACAGAAATATTTCTTATTTATGGAAGGGCATAATTTTATTTAGTAAGTAGTTAGGGTTGTAAACTGTGATGAGGATTTGAATGAGGAGCTATAAGAAGTTTTGAAAAACGGGATATGAAAGATTATTTTGAGGCTCGTAAATAACAATGTTTTCAATTGTAAATGATCATTTCATCATAAGTTGAATGAATATATTGTTTTTATTCGAAAAAACGAACTATTAGTGTGAAAAGTGTGCTCTTAGATTTATGGTTCCTATGTTGATGAAACAATATCACCTGTTTCAGGGATATAAACAATTAGATTATTCATGTCCATAATAGTGTAATGGATGTTCAATTTTTTCCTAGGGGGTTACATGTCCTCATTTAAGAATGTGGTTCTAAAAAAAAATTTATACTGAGTATAAATATGATTTTTTCATTCATGATTATTATAATAGAGTATGTCAGACGAGGAAGGTTTGATATGGGAAGATGTTAGAAACCCGAGCATGATATTTAAGACTAGAGCAGTTCTTGATGATAAACTATTATCAGAGTGGTGGAGTTAATTACCAAATGTATTTCAACAATTAAAGTATTCAAAATATGATGGTTCTGGTGTATGTCAAAGACATAATATTTTGTGGATCAGATAAATAACATTGCAAGAAATTCAATGAATTCCTGAAAAGTGATTTTGAAATTTCAATGAGTGGTTAAAATGTATTTTTCCTCGGTTTATAGGTGACACAAGGAAGAAATGGATCATTTATTTCTCAATATAAATATTACAAGGTTTTTATTAAAATACAACTAATGGATAATTCCAAGGAGATGATGTCTCTGATGACTAAATGGATGAAACTATCATGGGATGATGGAGGAAATATAGTTAATATTACCAAATTTTGGAATACATTTTGTATTCTAATTTAATTGACAATGACAATACATTATATAGTTTTCTCTAAATTCCAAGGAGCACGTTACCAATGAAATACCAAGTGAAGTCACCCTCTTCATGTAAAAAAGATTACATGAGTATAACAAGGTCATGATGGATTTCAGTTTTATGTACAATGAAAAACCTCATCAGGTTTTATTGGGATACATAGATTCATAATTGGATTGATCAAATGATTACATAAAATCAATTTTAGTTTTTTAATTATACCTTAGAGGAATTATTTATTTCATTGATAAGAATGAAACAATGTTCCATTTTTTGAGCACCAGAGATAATAAACATATTTCTACTACTTAAGCATGCACAAAATTATTCTAGATGAAGTATAAGATAGATTATATAGGGGTTAAAGTGTGTTCTATAATAATAATTAATTACAATAATTAAAGTGAAATAAATCATATCAAAAATCTATTCCATCACACAATTACAATTAACAATGAGATAATATATCATTTTATGAAGGAGAAGTTGGAGGAAGGGATTGTGAAGTTGGAGTATGTTCCTACGTAACTACATATTGAAGACAATCTTATGAAAGCCTTGCACAAAAATGCTTTTGAATGAAATTGATAGGATTTTGGACATTATTAGACTTCCGACACAATAATAATTTTCAACATTGGAGCACCTATCTTAAATATTTTTTTCTTTTCTCTATTTTGTTGATCTACGTTCTTTACCCTGTGGTAATCCATAATGAATCATCCTTTGGGTTATTTTAAAAAGGGGGAGATGATGTGGCTATTAAAGTGGATAAAATATATTAAAAAACTGTGGTGAGAATAAAATAGGGTAATTAGTGATGTAGGGTGAGTTTTAATGTTTAAAAGATTGATGGTTTTTGACACACCCTGAAGTGATTATATGAAATGATGATAATTAAGTGTTATGTATAAAAAATTCATGGCCAACAGATCTTACCATGGACATATTTAAAAATTATAAAGCATAGGATCCTAGGTATTGTTGTATGGGGAGTTTTACATCATATTATTCATAAAGTTATCTATAAAAGTATATATATCATGATAAATGGATTTTGTGATGAAAGTAGTTGAATTGTTTTTGGAATGAAGTGTTTCATTGATGATATTTTCATCTTACTCTATTTTCACATGGAGATCACAGATCATGTAGTCTTATTCTATGTGTTGAGTAAATATTTATTTATATTTGAATTTAAAAATTAGATTCTTGGCAGAATATTTATGAATCATTCACAGGGTATCAAAATGTGAAGAGTTATCATCAAATCCAAAGTGGTGATTGTTGGGAAAAAATCTGTCATGGTAAAATTTAATTATTTTTGGGATAAGAGTTTTTGTTGAGAATTCATGTTTCTATGATCATATGTGGATTTATAGGTATATTTTTCACAAGTAATGTAGATAAATATCCAATAAAATGGAATCCATGCTCTCCGGGTGGTACAAAATGTATTTTATATTTGGTTGTGTTGTTCCCCAATGTTTGTAAATTATTTTTAGTCAAGATTTTGAGAATGGATAAATGTATTTTTGGGAGAAGGAGGTTTCACACCAGAGTGATGGGGATTCATAATGTTTCTTGTAATTCATGATTCTGGGACTTCTCATACAAATATGGCCAATGTGATATTTATGTTTAAAATATAAAAATGATTATAAGATAAATTTACATGATAGAGGCATTGATGCACGAACTCTTGTAATGAAGATGAAATTATTTGGTTGGAAAATAGTTACACAACAAATGTGAAGTAAAAAAAATACTATTTTCTACTTATGGAAATGTTCTGGGAAAATTGGATGGCTAGTAAATAACTTATGATAAGGGTCAACAATGTCTATAAATTTACAGCTACCCACATCAGTTCAGTAGCTCAACCCTTAGGGGAAATTGGGGCTCTAAATTGAGTAAACATTGAGTGTAAGGGAAGATTCAGATAAATTTATTTTCATGGAATGAATAATAGTTTCATGCAATATGTTGTTCTATAATATTGGGTGTAGTTTGGGAGTTCTTCACCTATACTCAAATGTTGTTCGCAACGAGTTGAATTTGTGGACAACAAAAAAAAGTTGTGTGGAAGAGAGATGTTTCCAATTAATTATGTGGTGATGGCGTATTAATCATGTAGATGAAAGTGAAACGTAATGATACAATACATGTGTTATAAAACATATTGACTTATGTGATGAATTATGTTTCTTCTAGATGAATAGTGAGAACACTTCAGTTGAAAGAGTAGTGAGCATTCAATATGAGATTGGTGTTAATCTAAGAGGTAAGGTGAGCCCACACTGAACTCAATAATAAAATTTTTATTTTAGTGGATTCGTTACATTAGAACATATCCATTGTATGCTCTTTGTACATATCATTATGATTGTGAGAAAGGTAAAATTTTATATCTCAAGTGTGATTTCATTTCTGTTCATATATTGATAAATGAATTAGAGACAAGAGTGTATTGTTTAATAATGAAAACAATATCTAAATTTGTAACTTCAATCATTCATAACATAATTTACTGAGACATCTCAAGGTATTTTACACAGTTAGGCTAACAACATCCCATATTTGGATGGGTAGTTTTTATGTGTGACTGAGAGAGGGAGATGATGGGTATACGATGCAATTATTCAGCTTTCATTTTTAAATAAATATAGATATTTTATATTTCAACCTTTTGGTTTGAAATGTTTATTGTATTAATTAACCCACATAATTTTTTAGGGATTTAAAATATCTAAATGTTAATTACTTCGATTGATGAGATAAATATCCCTCCCCCAAATTCGGATATATTAATTGTGAAAAATTATGGTTTTGTTGTGATTTCCAGACAAACAT
Organism: Viscum album; assembly: GCA_963277665.1. Classification (NCBI taxonomy): domain Eukaryota; kingdom Viridiplantae; phylum Streptophyta; class Magnoliopsida; order Santalales; family Viscaceae; genus Viscum; species Viscum album. The sequence continues at coordinate 2,018,285,464 of OY728157.1, forward strand.
CAAAACATGCATGGAATTGTTGATGGAAATATTGGTTGATAAGGTAATAACAAAAAATGATCGAGAATTTCCATAGTTAATCAATTACAGCCAATGTGATGAAACAGACATATGACAAGGAGTAGTACAATAAGATATTTTAGTTAGGTTATTATCACAATCATAATTTGGCCAAGGGAGGAGGAGGAATAAATTTATAATTTTGTCTCTTACCATTGAAAAATATATGAATTAGTAATATTTTAATCTCAATGACTGAATTCCTCTAGGTTTAACCAGAACCACTGTAGTCATTGTCTCTATCAATTGCTTTCAAAATGATGAAATTAAATTATTTCCTTCTTCCAATATCACATCCAATAAATAACTTCCACTATAACACTATGTCAAAAACTGAATCAATTTATTTTATGTTCACTCCTACATATGATAATACACAGGGTTAACACCTATTGTATACATAGAAAAAAAATTGTTTCCCACACCACATGTAAGGTCTGTGTCAATCTTAGAATCCTTTATTTGGAAGAAGTTCCACTTAACAAAAAAATTATCAATTCATCTCATGAATTTTAAAATATTGAATTAGATAATTTAATATTTAATATTTATTTAAATATAACATAATTAAGAAAAATAAATTTAATAAAATACATTGAGTAAATTTATCTTTCATATTCATGTGACACTAACGTTGATCATTTGGAACATGGCATAGTGCAATGAACTCCTAACCAAACCTTGAGAGATATAAACAATCCTCAATTAAATAATTTCAATAACTAAATCATTTAACCTATATTGAAGAATTATTTTTAGTAAAAAAATAACATGATCCAAATTCTTCTTTAATTCCATGGTCATGCATGAGAAGACACATATATATAGATTCTGGAAATCACTTATGTATGCTCAAACATAAGGCCTGGAGGAGAACCTGAAGACTAATTCTAGTGGAGGGACTTACCCATCCCACTTGAGGTAGAAGTTAAATAACATTTGTCAAAAAATAACATGGATATTTTATTGATTGGGAAGAACTCAAGAGACGATTCAATAATTTTTTTCTAAATTCCTAAATTTCAATAATCAAAAATGATATCTACAGTATCCATTATTTATCTAAAGAGGCTCTCTATGATTAATTTGAGGGGTCTAAGAAGTTCTCTAAATGATTTATGTGTCATGAAATTTATGAAAATGAATTCCTCATATTATTCTACAATGTATTTCTAGAAAATGACTATAGCCTTCTCATAGTGTCATCATGAGGGCAGTGATTGATAAATAACCCAAAAATTCTATAGTTCAAATTATAATTAATTTTTAGAAGTCAGGAAAATTTAAAACTAGAGTTACTTGAAATAGATACATTGGTTTCATAAAGAAAACTAATTCATCGTCAACATTACATGAATCCATTCATAAGGAAAATAACAGTCTACTATTACAAATAGTTTTAACAAAATTAACTAGGAAATAGGTCATGCCTCAGGTATGTGGTATAGTCTCTTCTAATTATCATCATTTATAATAATTTATAATTATTAAATGGACACAAAACTATATGTTAAAATCCTTGAAAAGGATTTTATAGTAGAATCCAACATGTTGACCCTAAGTTTAACTAGGACATGGAAAAAAATAAAACCCATAAAAAAATTTGTCTCCAAACAAACCCCAAATCATGACCCCTTTCTAATAGAAATGATATTAGATCCTACCACTTTATCAATAATACAATAATTATCTTTTCCAATATTAATCCCTTGAATCATCATCAATTTCCCAGTAGATCAATCTATGTGCAAATTATGGTCTGTTAAATAACATGATAGTTATGATTATATAATAACTCCTAACTATTTGAGATTTTATGATAATGAATCGAAGAAATATACATTTTAAAAAATTCCTAGATCCCTACGAGTTTTTTAATTTGATTCCAACATGAAGTGGAATATTTCTCCGACCACTTGAACAAAATGAGGTTAATGATTCTGAGTAACCATTTGAACATCCACTCATCCATATAACTTATGTGGACCATAACAAGGAATGAACCAAAATGCTTTTCAAAAATAAAAATCTAGAAACACCCTTACCATTAAAGTAGAGTGAAAAGTTGAAAAATATGATACCATTCTTTTATGATTTAATTTTTTCATCAAAGCATGAATAAGTGAAACTAAAAATTATTGATAGACCTTTAAAAAATATTAGATCAAAATGACACACCTAGAGGCAATATAGAATATCCTAATGTTTGAAATTATTTTCAAGGAACTATGTAATAAAATAACATGACTAGATGGAAATGATAGAATAATTTTGTGAGAAAAATTCATAGCCCTCACCACACTACTGATTCTACTAAGATTTCCTGATCCAGGTACACTCTTTATTCCATATACAATTAGATCCTTAAATTTAACTGATTTTTTAAGTGAAAATAGTTTATTGATAAATGTGTTTCCAACTATATATATAAATAATAAAATATTGTAAATTTTAATCCTAATAGAATGGTGGTGCAACACACAAATAGATTAATTGTTTTCCAAGCATGTGTTTTGGATTACTCTTGTGAAATAAAATTATCAACTTTTCCAATCTAAATTTTTCATACTGAAAATGGATGATGGTAATATTTCATTATAGTTACTCTTCAACCAAGGGAGAACACACTTTACGATAAAAAAACCAACATCAAATTGCACGAGAGAACAATTTAAATACACCTAAATGATTATCAATTTCATTTCAATAGGATCTACTCAATAATGATTGAGACAACCCAAATGTTTGTAAATAAAATTTCTATTATGATTTAATTAAATGTAATATTATGTAATAAAATCATATAAAATACATACACTTTATTGGTTTTGTTATTTCATATTGGATTTAAATGGCAATTAAAAATCTTAACCATTAAAAATTACCCTGAATTAGTATTCCCATGATTAGTATAAATATAGTGTTTTGATAAATCCAATTGATACAAACAAATGATGTGATGAAACTTAGTAGTATGTTTTTACACTATGAAGCTCATATATCAGAGATTCTGAGGGAGATAGAATCAATGGGCATTACAGATGAACAAAATAGATCTGATATACATTAAATTAAGCATGAGCGAAACTATTTATGGGAGAATTTCATGATCATCAAGATCACAACCCATACTATGTATACTAAACCACCCCATCAAAGCCTCACAATCACACACTATACCCTTCGTGTGTTCACATGTTAATTCAATAATTATATATTAATAACATAGAATTATGGTGATCAATAATATATTCAATAGAAATAGAAATATATTTTCATTTTACTATTTTTTATAATAAATGTTTTACAATGTGATAAAATTAAACAAAATATATATTTTTTGTGTAATATTCAAATTCAATAAAGGAAGTGATTTTGTAGAATTAATGTATTAAAAAAATAAATAATAGTTCTATAAATTATTTTTATTAAATTATTTTTAATAAATATAGATGATCATATAATATTTATGAATTCAAATGTTTTTTTATAAGGGTTTGAAAACTATTATTGTCAAAAATAGAAAGTATTTCTTTATAAATGTTAATTTTTATTTTAATAGTGAAAATAAAAATAATTAGAAAATAATTTTGATAAGATGAATATTATCTTTGGATTCAGAATGTCAAAAGTTTCAAATGATAGATTTTTAATAGTTTTTTAGGTTGTCAATTTTTTAGGTAAAAATTTAATAATGTATAATTATAAAATATGTATCATAACATCATGATAAACCAAAAGTGATGTAATGAATAATATAAAATAAACCCAAGAAAAAATAGATTTCTTCACTTGAAAATAATGTTATTTATGTATATTTTTTATAATTTTATAAATTAATTATGAATTCTCCAAAACCATTAATATAATTTATGGTTTTGAAATAATTTATTTATCTATATGGATCACCTCTATGTGAGTAAGGGTATTAAGAACCGTGATCTAATTAAGCCCCTCAAAAGTATTTTGTGTCACTCTTTGAAGGTATGGAATCTCCCAATATCCTCATTTTACCACAAACATTTTTATATTATGCCTCTTAATTTCCATTTGTTCAGGTTGGAATATTTTCTACAACACCACACCCTAAAATACATTTGATTTGAAAATTATGAGAGACACATTATCTCTTATCAAACCTGTTTATCAAATTTAATGTCAAGCTGTTATGCTACTGAAATTATAGAACAATTTTCTAGGTCAAATAATGGTTTAGTGAATACCATAAACATTTCCTATCAAGGATGCTTATCATTATACACATATACTTATCTATCGTGGGACATAAATGAATATGATCCCCATTCCCTGATCATGGAATAAAATTTTATTATGAATGAATACAATTTGTATGATATATGAGTAACACTTAAGAATGAGAATGAAATGAATGTGATGGGTGCTCCCAGAATTATTCAGATCTCTAATGCGTTGGATAATGGTTAGTCTCACGAGACATCACGTTTTTATAGGGAGTGATCCTAATTCATTTAAAGGACCTTTTCCATTTTGATGATTTTTCAATAATTGTCATATTTTTATTGAAGTGACCTTAATTTTACATAGTTTTCCATATAATTTTAAATATTTTATTAATAATTAATTTTTCAATTTTTCAATTTTTACTAAATATTTGTTGTTTTTGGATTTTATAATTAAATTTATTAATTTATCTATTTTTATAAATAATATTTTATATTAAACATTTATAATTTTTTTTGTGTTTTATTTATCTTAAAAATATATATTTTTTTTTATTTTTATTCCGCTTTAAATTATATGTAATTTGTTCAGTTTTTAAATAATTTATTAATTAATCATTTAATATACAATTATATAACTAAATACTTAATTTAATATGTTATCGTTGAATTTGGATCATTTTAAATAAATTAAAATTATTAATTATTTCATATTTTTAATTTAATCAATTTGATTAATGATTATGTTAGTTTTTATTTAAGTGTTTATTTTTAGTTTTTTAAAATTAATATTTATTCTATTGTTTTTAATCTATTTAGTTTAATTTTGTGTCCTCATTTAGTTAATTAACTAATTAATTTTGATTTTTAAATCTCTAATAACTATAATGTTTTAATTTCATTTGTTTCATGTTTCAGTTGAATCTTTAGCTGCAATCACTAACCTTTTTCTACTATTGGTGACCCAATCAGTCAGCAAAGAACTTCCACCTCCATCAATATATTTATAAATTAGTTTAAATGTATTTTATTAATTAATTTTTTTAATAATTTTTTTTATTATTTAATGAGAAAGATTGTTTTCATATATAATATGAATATTTTCACACTTTATTTATTTTACTCTACATAGTTTTAAATTTTTTATGTATTTTTAGTCTTATATTTTTAACTAGATAATTAATTAATAATATTAGTTTATGTTTCATTTATTTAATATAAATAATAAAAAAATAAAATAATGATCATAAAAAAATATATTAAAAAAATAATGTTAATTTTAATAATAACAATTTTTATTATTTTTTAAAAAAATTTAGTTATTTCACTAAAATAATTTAATTGTATTTGTATTAATAACATTAATAAATTAATTTAAATTTTTTAATAAATATAAACATTATAATTTATGTTATAGAATAATGTAATTGTAGTTGTAATCCTAATAATATTTAATAAAGTAAAATAAACTATATAAATCCGTATAACAAATATTTAGATATAAAATTTTTATTATTATTTTGTAAAAAAATAATTATTAAAACAAATTTATAAATTTAAATAAATTTAAAACAGTAAGTACATTAATAATAATAATTAAAATAATATTATTAATTTTATCAATTAAATTAAATTTAAATAGTAATATTAACTTAAATAATTAATTAATTTAATAATAATTTTTTTCTAAAAATATATATGATAATTCTAATCTAATATTATGTGAATAAAATATAAACCTTAATGATGTTAACAATAAAATTTAATAAATGTTTAAATTAAATAAAATTAATAAAAATAATAATAACTGAATTAATTAATAAAATTATAACAAAATAATTGATCTTTATTTTTAATTATTTTAAATTAATCAATATATTATAGAACTTTTCAAAAATTAATTACATAACATAACAAATTTTATATCTATAAAGGTTCACAAAAGTTTATTAATGTCATCTAGATACATTCAAACTGCCTTGAGTATAGTTATTTACTTGATATAAGATAGTATGATGTGTGTTGCATGAAAAAACCCATGTGTGCAATGAAGCATTTAAGTTCACTAGAAGTCAGTGGAAACAATATTGACCAACCAGTAGATGATGAATGATACATAAATCAGAGCAAAAACATGTTAAAAACTATCATTCTCTTTTCACACTATTATTCATTGGAGAGCAGAGTGGGAGCTAGAGACCATGGAGAACCACTTCTTGGAGACATGAGGAACTGCAAAGAAGCACATGTGTATTTCATAGGTCATGTATCTAATCTCATAAAATTTTTTCTATTATTCTCATGTATAAAATAATATCATAGTCATTTTAGTTGAAGATGGTATAAGGATAAATTTATTAGTTTTGGAATATTTAATTTCTACTGGATTATTAGTTATATTTTTTCACACACATTTCTGTTTATGATATTATAATCTCATCGATGAGATTGATTATTGTTTTATTATTAAATTATTTGGAATGTTTCTTCCAACTAATTAATTTCAAGTTCATTTGGATATATTTGTTGAATATATTGGTTTATCAGACATTCCATGATGTGCATTTAAATATATTATTGGAAGAACTCAACCTTTTTAAACCGAAATTTTAGAAATTCCCAAAAAAATTTATTTATCTTTTACATCCCAGTCATATTTCTTATATATTAGTTCATTGTTTTCTAATTATATTCATCATTAATTAGTGAATTATATAATTCCATAGTCATCTATATATTCTAATTTAATCTTATATGGATATATTAAAAAAATATGTTAATTTATTTAAAAGATATTCCCCCACTATTGACACCAATTGAATTGTACTGAAAACCCATAGAACATTTACCTTATTTATCTTATCTAAATTTTTCATAATTACTGAGTAAGGTACACGCTGTGCGACATAGGGTTTTATAATTTTCTAAATAAAACATATAAAAACAAAAAACATTATTAAAAAAATATTTGTGAATGTCTCTACTGCTTGTCCAAAGTATAAAAATTATATAATTATAACATTACTATTTGTGATGAATATAATTTTTTTTAAAAAGATTATGTGTATGAGGACTGACATCAACCTGAACTATCTTGTGTTTTCTGTGGCTACTATGGACACACAACCAGGTAGTTTTCCTATAACCAGCAACAATAGACTACTTACATTGAATAGAGTGAAAAAAATTTGAGTCTACTTCTAACATCAAAGAAAAATACGATCTCATTGAATACAAAATAGATGCTAGGATGGATGCAAGGAACACCACGTCAATCAAATACCGTGAAATTATAGTTATAAATTATCAATAGTATGATTAAAATATTAAATGATTATAAATAATACTCTTAAAATTATAAATAAGGATTAAAGGATAAGAAGAAGATCATATAATAGAAGAAGAAAAAATATATATATATGATATAAAAATAAAATTGAAGAGGAAAGTGATTCTGAAACTAAGAAACAAAACTTTTATTATGATTAATTTGAATTCAATGATTTAAATATTGAAATAACTAACACTCAAAATAATGAAATAATTTATAATGATTCAATAAAAAACATAAACCGATTTGAGTTGGAAATGTTTTAGAAACAATTAAAATAGATTGAAAAGGAATTTCTTGTACTATAAATTATTCATATAATTGATAAGTTTCACTATTTAATGAGTTTTGAAAATGAAATCACTCGAGTTCAAGAGAAATTGGAAATTGAAAACATGAATCTCCAAAAATAATCCCCCAGCCTGACAAAAATCTTCAATAATGAACATGAACAGAAAATGAGAACTATTATAAAAGAGAACATTAACTTGTAAATAACAGAATCATAGATTCATAGACCTCATTTAGAAACATATCTTTACTATTTTTAAACCACAAATCCAATAATTTATTAGATGTTAAGGGATGAAGAAGTTAATGAATTGTTCTCTGAATAACGGATAACTGATGAACATTCATTTCCATATTCTGTGACTGAAAAATTTCTAAAATTTTATCAATGAGATAGAAAACAGTGTTATAGATTTTTCTAGAATTTGAACAATCTAAAAACTAGATTTATTGTAGCTAAATTTAATATTTATCCCCCTGAACGATGCATTATAGAATAACCAAGTGAATATATTTTTGAGAATGAATTTTTTTAAAATTAACTTTTATTTGTGGTTGAACACACACTAGATTATGGTTACATAAATGATTTTACAAAAGCATTAGTTGATGTTTTCTTAATTACTAATGACTAATAATGGGAAGAGATTTAAAATATTATCAAACCTAAATCATTAGTTGAACATCCATTCACACGCCCTTTTTTCACATCCATCCTAAACTAATTTGGCAGAAAGGTAACCTCTCATGACAAAGTGTAGTTTACAAGGGGGGTTTCAATTGAGTTCCAATGATTTAAAACCACTGAACATGTTATTGTAACCCTTTTTTAACATTTTAATCTATACTCAACCACATGAACTAGTTAATTTGAGTTTTATTATAATAATGTTGATGTGAGAGAACACAGTGGGGATAATTCTTCACAACTACGAGAACCTAGTAGAGTATTGTCTTCTCATAAAAATACTAATTTTGTAAAATCTAAATATAATATAAAATAGGAAATAACTAATTCCAAAATTATACTTTATGATTCTGATCATAAAATTCTCTTAGAAGATCTTGAGGGAGTCAATTCATTTCCACATGATCTTAAATGTGTTAAAAATACAAAAAAAATGTATTTGGGAGATGTTGTTTCTTTTAACATAGTAACTCCTTCAGGATGTTTGTAAACGATTTAGGGTGTTTCCTAGGGATACAAGCATATGTTGAGAATTTTTTCACGGATTCGATTAGTTTTGAATTCCATAAAATCCCTTATTTTTGCCGAATGTTTTTGGTCAAAACACATTTGTGGGTTCCAAATGAGGAAACCACACCCACCTAGTGACTACGATTAGTTAAGGGTATGATCAGCTGGGGATGATAAACATAGCGCTGCATGGGAGGAAACCCATGATTATTATTACTTTAGATATTATAAAAAAACATTACTTAAATAATTCCTAACAGAATACTTAAAATATAGTTATTCATGGGAGTAAACTCATGGTTCTTGATTTGTCCTTTTCATTGATCTATTTTATTATTATTATTTTAATAATGAAATTTTCTTTTATTGTTCTTGTAATATTTTTATAGATGGTATTGTCTTTTTCTCTTGCTATATTATATGTTTTAAACTATAGGTCCCACAGAATAGTTTAATTCCCTAAATTATAATTTTTGGGTAAGAATTAAGTCTAGGAAGAACTCTCTATAGACTTTTGCATTTAATTTATACTCTATCAGACTTTAAAAATTTCTCCTTGATGTGTCAATGTTATAAGTTTTATTAGTGATCCAGTGACTCGATGTTTCCCTTGAGTCACCGATACACTGATGTCTTTGATTCATATCATTGGTGACTCACTCGTGGCATTGTCAGGGAGTCATTAATTTTTTACTTCACCAGGATAATATGGATGTTTCATTACTACTACCAAATATTTTTTTGTCTATTTAATAAAAATTATGCTACATGTTCAATTATATGGGATATTGTTTTGTTTAATGTGATATTACTAGAAAATATAATGTCTTATTGTTCTGTTATACTGAAAAAGTGTTTTTCATGATAGTATGCTGAAGAAAAAAAATTTTCCTTGTGATTCATTATTGAAAAACTGAGTTTCAATGGTTTAATAATTCATTGAATGAATACAAGTATGGGGTGATCACACCAACATTTATAACATATTATTTTTTATAGATATTATACATTGTTATGTTAGGGTGAAAAACATTCATTTCACATGCTCAATTGAAAATCTTGTTGAAACAATTCCTAATCCGCAACAACTTTTTAACTATATACCTTAGTATTTGACATGATAATGATTGAAGTACATTGATAATCATCATCGCACACTTAAAATAAAATGAATGTGAACCTGTGGTATTAAAATATATTTTTGGGAATGCAGTATTCTTTTAAACATCAATGAGACCCTTTAAAAATTTCATTAATATGATTAATTGAAAATCAATTTTCAAAATTAATTTCCCAAATGTGTCTTCTACAATATTGAATTCATTTTTGGGGAGAATTTTGGATTTTATGTGTTGTTGAGTAGGTCAATAAACACTGAGTTAAACTGTGCTTAATAAATTACATCAATTCCCCCCAACGCATAAAACATTTCTTTCAAAAAATGGGTAAATTTTTTCAAATTTATATTAAAATTTTGACTATTTGGGCAGCAAACATTACATGAAATGAGTCTTTCATAACTAGAGGTTATTTATTGATAGTGAATATTTTATTTGAGTCTGAAAAATTTTGGGATGTATGATTACTGATTGAATATGATAAATGATTATTGGAATATTTGGTTTAGGAACTATGCTTTAGAGTGATATATGATTCTTGTTTGTTGAATTGAGATCATAACATTAGGAACAAAAAGATTGATCATGATATTAGGGTACTCACCTTATTCTAAATATTAATAAGAAATCACCCTAATGAGTCATAATAATTGGGTTTTAGATAAATCTTTTAAAACTGGAGTAAAATCGGTATTTGGGAATCCTCGAAGAATCTCTAAGACCCTAGGCTATTGGTGCATTTTAATTAACTAAAATACTAATGTAGACTAAGAATAAGTGCATATGCAGAGTTATAATATCATGTTACATGGATTTCAGAATATAAAATAATGTGTCTAGGGTAAAAAGTTAGTTTATTATGGCCAGGGGAATAATTAATAGGATATGAATAAGTGGAAAACTAATTTATATTGTATCATTTAGTTTGTATAAATAAGTTGATTCAAAAAAATATTTATTATTATTTCCTAGGTTGAAGTAAAAGTAAAATTTACCTTCAGTTCAGTTTTAAACCCCATTACATTTTATCCATTCATCACACATGAGTTAGATATTAGACGGAAATAGAAATAAATCATTAAGAAGATCAAATATGTGGGAATACATCCTCCTAAGTGAGTGATTATTTTCTCTCTTGATTACCGTATGAGTATTTTAAATTTGGAAGTATTCATTTGAGAAATTCATTTCTAAATCCTATTACATGGTTTCTTGCCCTCTAATTTTAAATATATAAACATGATACATTTTGAGTTGATTAATAAAGCACACTTATTTTTTTCAATGAAAATAAAACATGAAATTCATTGATGAAAAATAATGTTTATGTGTCGGATAATTTGATGTGGCCTTAATTTTATATAGTTTTCCACATCATTTTAATTAATTGATAATAGTTTAATAAATTATTTTTTAACTCTTTGCTAAATATTTGATATTTTGTGATTTAAAATTAAAATTTTCAATTAAGATTTTTTTATAATTAATTTTGTATTTCAAGACTTTAGAAAACACTTTTTGTGTTTTATAAATCATAATAATTTAATTTGTTCTTATGTTTCTATTCATCTTTAAATAAAAAATATTTTGTTGAGTTTGTTTTTAATTTATTAAATAATTACTCACTTTTTATAAAAATAATTTACACAGTTTTTAATTTAAAATTTTAATTTTTTATTATGAACATTTTAAATTAAAAGAATTTATTATTTATTTCAAATTTCGTAATTCAATTAAATTTTTTAATAATTTAGTTAGTTTTTGTTTAACTGGAAACCTTTAGTTTATCAAAATAACTGGTTAGTATATTGGTTTTAATTAATTAATTTTAATTTTCAGTCATCATCTAGTAAATTAGTTAATTAATTTATGTCTTTAAATATAAAATATCTATAATGTTTTTTTCATGTTTTCAGTTTAAACCGAAGCCACAGACTCATCCCGTTTACTACATTGGTGGCTCAATCATTCACTAATTCGCTTCCACCTCAATCACAATATTTTCACATTATTTTTCTCAATTTTATTAATTAATGTTTTTAAGAATATTTTAATGTTGTATTGTGAATGTTTTTTTAAATATAATAAAAATCTAGTTTCGCTTTATTTATTTGACTCATATTAGTTTTAAAATTTATGTTTTGTATTTTTAGTCTTATTTTTTTAATTTGTTAATAAATTAATAGTTTCTGTTTATGTTTTATTTTTCTAATTAACTATTTTAGGTTTATTTTGAAGTTAACATTATGAGTCACCAACTCCGTAGTTACTGAATCATTTTTCATATCCAATCCCTTGGGTTATCGATACGCCCTAACCTACCGATGCACCTATGGGTCACTATCTCTCTGATACCCTATAGGTGAGATGTCTCACCAATGCCATACCCCACTTCCCCAACTAAACCTACAAATGAGTCAGTATTTCATCTGTCCTCATATCATTCAAACCATTTCTCCACCCATGCGTCATACCGTTCCCTTCACACCATTCTTGGAATCTCGACTAACTATTTCTTTATACTTGCTGATGCATCACAAGTCACTGATACATTTCTTATAGACACAATTCTTCACATGACCTACATGAAACAACATCAAACAACTCACCAACACCTCCAACATCACCAACTAATGATAATTCCTTAAATAAAACTCAATATAGAAACCATAAATAGACTCAAATCAGTTCCACTCAAGATATGAATCTATCAAAGAATAATTCCCTAACCCACTATCAACACAAGAAACTTGGAAATAAAAACACCATAAATTTACATGATTCTCCTTGAACCACCACTATTCTGGATATGGTTTTCCTACAAGATGCCACCGTGTGAATTTATAGGAGTCAGGCCACTGTGGAGATTCCTATCACCACTGTGCCAACGTTGTGCCACCACCCAGAGCTGTAGAAGTTGAGTAGTCTATGCTAAAGGAGGTAGCCCCCTTGGTGAAGAGGGTCATTGTTCGTAGCCAATGTTCATGCCGGGAGCGGCCAGATATTATTCTTCAGGAAGCCCGAAACCCTGTCCCCATGTGAATCATAGATAATAATGGGGAGGGGAGAAAAAATTAAAAAATATAAATACAAATATTTAATAAGTAAAATAATGTTAATAAATAAAATATAATAAATATGATGAAGTAAATATTTATAAAGTATAATAATAATTTAAAAAAATAATTTTTTTAACAACAATAATTTAATTATAAATATTTCAATAACATTAATTAATCCATATAATTAATTTCATAATTATAAAAACAATAATTTATATTATAAAATAAAATATTTTTTATAGTAATAAAAATAATATCTACTAAAATAAAATTAAATATTTAACTAGTAAAATTATATATTTTAAATTGAAAATAATAAAAATTATTTTTAATTAAAAATAATTGTCAACAAAATAATTTAAATTAAATAAATATAAAATAGTATATACATTACTAAAAATAATTAATATTAACATATTAAATTTATCGTATAAAATAAGCATTATCAAAAATAATTAACTAAATAATTAATTAACATAATAATTAATATTATCTTCAAATAATAATTGATAATTTTCTCTTTATATTAAGTAATTAAAATATCAACTGTAATGATGGTAAAAAAATAACATAATAAAAGTGTTAAATAAAATGATAATATTTAACTAAATAATATAAAAAATAATAAATGTTTTAGTTTATATAATTTTGACTAACTAATTAGTCATTCATTTTAATTATTTAAAACAAAAAATTATTTGTTAGATCTTTTCAAACATTAAAAACATCAGTTATCCTCTAATTTAACTATGCTGGTCCACACCAATTTCATAATGATATTCAGGTACATTCAGACTATTGGGAGTGGATTTAGTAACATTGGGTAAGATAATACAACAATCATTGCGTGTGAAAATGCTTGAGTGCAGTTATAAACTGAAGAACACTTAAAATCGGTGGAAATAAGAGTGACTGACCAATAGAAAATAGATGAGACATAAACCTGATAAGAAACATAATAAAAAAAATTCTTATTCACTTTTTTCCCTACCATTCATTATAGAGTGGAGTAGGAGTCGAAGACAGGGGAGAAGCACATCCGAGTGACAAGATGACCATTAAGGCAACATAGATGTAGTTTATAAGGGAGATCTCTTCGCACCTTTTATTTTTATGTGTCTCTTTTATTTAATGTAATATCATATTCTTTTTAATTTATCATGATCGAAGGCTAAATTTATTAGTTTGTTAATTTTTAAATACTGTAGATTATTACGTAGATGTCATCACAAATTTTTTTTATTTACACAAAAAAAATCATATCAGGGAGATTGATTATGGTTTTCTAATTAAATTTTTTTTGTACATTTGTTCAAAACTCCATAATTTCAATATTTGTTCACTGAATTAAATCTTCATTACCTTTCTTCAAGCATAAAATTCAAAAACATTGGAATAGTACAATGATCATTATTCCAATTATTTAATGTGTAACATTCCTTAAAAGTTACTAAATCATTATGTGGTGAACTATAGTACTCGATATTCTATTTGATGTATCTCCTATTGAGGGATTTTTATCAATTGTTTCATGAGGCATGTTTCCACAAAATTAGTAATGAAATAATCCTTTATAACTCTTAGTTTAAAAGATACCTATGTATTTTTATTTATCTATTGGTAATCATTCAATTTTCACATGTCTAAGTTCATTGTTTTCCAATTAAATGCTTTATTAATTTGTGTAATACATATTTCCTTAGTCAACTGTGTATTCAAATTCGTCATATAATAAAATTAAGAATATTTAAAAGGTATAAATTAAAAATAAATGATGTTCCCCCACTATTTAACAACGATGGGGTTGTTTTGAAAAAACTTTGAACATTTTCCTGCGTTACATGTGGTTTAACCTTGCAACATAATTATATTATAGGTATTAAATTTAATTTTGAGTTCTATGATGACCTCTTAATGCATCATTTTTTATGTGTGTATTATATTGGTTTCACATTTCCCTTCTTTCCATTTATGATTATCATGATATAGAATATCTCATTGTTCATGTTGATGACTCATACACTTTTTATGAACCATTTATAGGCTGATATTATAACTTGTATTATTCTCTTTATATTTTTCCATTTTTATTCCCTACTATGATTTAAAAACCACCCAATTATAATGTAGGATTCCCTGATATCTCATGCAGTTTTATGTGCAAGGAGAAATATTTCAATAAATATGTTGTTTAGTTACTTTTAAGTGTTTGTTAATTTACATAATTCCAATATACACTAGACTAATCAATATTCAGTGTTTTAAAAGGTGTACTTTTAGTTAATATATAATGAATTAATGTGTAATAAAGAGAAGTGATTTTATTGTTTATTTCTAAGAAATATATTAGTTATTTTATGGAATAGGATTTCAACACATTTTAAAAAGTCGTTGGGATAAGACTACTTATAATAATATATTACTAAATTTTTTTAAGTATAAATTATGCATTTAACATGAAAATGAATCCCTCTATGGGTAATATAATTGGATTTGTTTATGGAAAAAATGTACCTAGATGTAACTACTATGACACGGTGCATCCATCCTGACATGGCATATCCAATTACAAAAAATGGGCCTTGTTATATTTTTGGTTCAACAATCCCAAGAGATTTTCTCTTGTAAAATCCCAATATCAATATGAACCACAATTAAGGGAATACAAAATAATCATAGGTATATATGTTCGAAGGTAGATCATGGATAACATAGATTGAATCCTAGAAGTTCATAAGTTATGATATAAATGTAATTAGTATGTTTTTAACATAATGTAATTGGATTCCCATTTATGTGTTTAACAGATAAAAAATACAAATCCATATTTTTGATTATATTATAGCATGTGGATATAAATTGGAGTTATCATATAAATAATCAATGATATGAGAAATGCGATGATTTCTCCAATGAGATGCACAAGCAAATGTGAGAGGGAATCAAAACCATTATGATGATAGTCACTCAGATAACATAGGTTTTGTACAGATAAATGGATCAAGGGTAATGTAAATACCCACCTAATAAAGAACAATAAAAAAATTATTCCTTTATTTGACAAAGGCTTCCTAAGTCAATTGGATAATATATTCCCTTAATCATGGATGAATAGATCAACTGCATTAAGAAGATATTCACTATAATTAGATGTTCTAAACAAGATAATGGTTACTATATGTTTGGAATACGAAGGGATAAGGAGATAAAAGATAGACACTGATCCTTAATACAAATCCAAATGAAGATATTAAAGAATTTGAGTAGAGGGAATTATAGAATTTTTTTTTGATTATAAGTGTCCCTTTTTTCTCTATCTTAAAATGGAAATGGATTTCCTTCCCCTAAAAAATGTTCATCCAATATATTAGGGTTTATGTGTATCACATCCTAAGACATGTGCAATATGTTTCATAATTTTTTTTATCTATAAATGAAAGGTTGTCCACTTCTTATGTGGGCAGACACATTACTAAAACAATCCATGTTGATAAGAGAGTTTGATAGCATTGTAGAAATTGTTTTATGTGGAATCAAAGAATAATTATATATTGTTGAGTATAAAGGGTGTCATGGGGATAAGAAGTCGAAAGCAGAGTTTAATTTGGGTTATCTGATGGTGAAATCTAATGGTTCTAATTAATTTCAACATCTCCCATGACAGAGGTGGGGAAAGAATCACCCCAGAAACTACCTCTGTATAATGATAGAATATATTCAGTGTGGGAATAAAGGAAACCTACATAATAATTATTTATAGGAGAACCTCACTAAAGTGATGTATGAATGTAATGATCCAATCAACTCTTATCACATTTATTATTACTTCAAAAATAAGTAACTAGGAAAGTTTTCAAATAAATTCATTAAGACAATTGTTTTCAGAGACAAATTGAATCCTCTAAGGAAGTAAGGGAGATATGTTTCCATCACTACCATGTAGATGGATCCCAAAATCTAATTGGTGATAGGTACACTAGTTATTCATTCATAGATGGAGAATTTAATTATTGATTATAGTTCTATGCATTATATCATGCCATTAAATTTTTTTATAACTACTCAAACACCCCCACTAATCATGGAATTAATGTTGTCAGTGAAAATGGAAAATAGAGATGTTATTTTATCCTATGTATATATCTTCTCCCTTGTCAAAATTTTCTGGATAAATATCATAGCAATCCTTGTCACAAACTCTTTAGTAGAAATTGATACAATTATGGTAATGTATTGGATTTTGCTATATATATCCAAAAAAAATTTCAATGAGAAGGAAGAAAGTTTCCTTATTTTAATAGACCTTGGATTCCAGACATGTTCAAGGAGGAGGTTGAAAATAAATTAGCACCAAAATCAAAAGAATGAATATTATTTCCCTATGAGAAAGAGTTTTTAGATCAAATGATTGAGTATATGGAATGAATAATCCACAATGTCATCTCTATTGTGAGGAAATACACTGATGTTTTTTACAACGAATTTCAAAGTGGTGGACCTTTTAGAGATGTTTAATTATAAATAGATATTATTAATGAGGTGTTACAATTATCCAATACTCAATATATAATGGATATTTCCAAACATGAGGAGCTAAAGAAACAAATATAATAGAATCTGGATAAAGGGTTCATATGAACATGTGCCTCACCAAGTGGTGCACTTATTCTCTTCCTCCAAAACAGGGAAGGGTAAATCATCCTTTGCATGGATTTTAGAGAGATTTACAAGATCATGACAAAGAACAAGTATCATATTCCAATGATTGATTATTTTTTCATTAAGATACATGAACCATAATAATTCACTATGGTGGATCTGTGGTCATGGTATAACCATGTTTAGATGAAGAATGAAGATATCCCCAATACTATTTTCGTATATGGTACATGAACTATGAGTTTATATTAATTCATTATAGATTCATGAATTCTATATTAATCATCATATAATTTAGGAATAGATTGTTTAGACATTAAATTAAAAAAATTTCTGGTAGTCTTTATTGATGATACTTTAGTAAACTAGAAAACCATTTAGGATCATGAGGTGCATCTAGTCACTATCCTAAAACCCTAATGAAAGACGATGAATTATGAAAAGTAGAAAAAATTAGAGTTCTAGTTTATGGAGGTATCATTAACCTACATATCATCACATGAAAATGGATATTTTTTTACCCTTAAAAAATAGATGATATAAAAGGATGTATGAGTACAACATCTATGATAGATATTTATTATTTTCAAGGATTATGTATCCCTTATCGATTTTTTTAAGAAATTCCCCACAATTTTCAAACCCCCAGACCAATACTACTCAGAAAGGAGTCATGATTGATTGGAATGATGATTTCTAAGAGAGCTTCAATGTTAGGAAAATGTGTCTTAACCAGGATTCAGTTCTCACAATACACTCAAGTAGAGATATTTCTCCAGTATTCAGAATTGCTTTGAATAAGTACTTGTTTAGTGTATTAATATAGACATAAAATGTCATATGATATGATTCATGGTAGCTGAATTTTCACAAACAAAACTAATACGTGCAGGATCTTTAGTGGGATACGATAATCATATATTAGAAAATATAGCATCATTATATCCTTGTAAAGATGTTTGAAATATATACGGATAAAAAAGACCCAAAAGTATATATTCACAAAGAAAGATGTCAATAAGCACAGACCAAGGTTTTTATATATGACCATAGAGTATGAATTCTTAATAAACTATCGTTCTTATAAATTTAATAAGGAGAAACATGATCTCTATAGAAAGAATCAAGATATTCTATCATTTATGATAATTGATATGGATCTTATCATGCTATATTTGAATAGGATGTACATGGTAATCATAAAGTAAAGAACATCATTAATCCTATAAAAAAATATTTCTTAAATTTCACGTCTGAAAAAGAAAAAGGATTCATAGCAAAATGTTGTTGGAATTTCGAAAAAATCAGAAACTTTAGGAATGATTAATCCCAGGAGTTCAATTTTAATGAGTAAGGAGTTGTGAGATTTGGGTAAAGACTATGTGTACTATAAAATCCATAGTTAAAGGATTTTTTGTATGATGAACATAGATTAAACATCTCTATCCAGCCAAGATGATAAAAGATGTATTGAGATCTCCACGAATAGTTTTGGTGGGACATTATGAAAAACGATATCATGGAATAAACATCAATATGACTTTTTTTGTTAAAATATTAAA
The DNA here is from genome assembly GCA_963277665.1 of Viscum album. Lineage (NCBI taxonomy): Eukaryota > Viridiplantae > Streptophyta > Magnoliopsida > Santalales > Viscaceae > Viscum > Viscum album. The sequence continues at coordinate 2,018,304,947 of OY728157.1, forward strand.
GAGTATAGGAAAAAATCAATGGGGATGTTTTAACAATTACCCATACCTATATATAAATTGGAAAAATTCAGCATGGACATTGTCAATTGACATTGAAATACATAAAGAAGGAATAATAATGTATGGTTTATGGTGGATAATCTTAAAAATACTGCACAATTCTAAGCTATTCAATAGGATTTTTCCCCAGATCTATTTGAAAAAACATACATATGAGAAGTATTAAGGATTCATGGAATACCAATATTGATTATATCTGATCAAGAACTAAGAATCACCTCAATGTTTTTGAAAATTATTCACCATGATATAAATACACATAGGAACTTTTTTTGTGGAGTATTAGCCTCAATATGACTACCGGTATTAGTAATCAATTAAAAAGTATGAATACATGATGAAAACATGTTTTTATGACATTAAAAGAGGATGGGATCAATATCTCCCTATTGTTAACTTCACATCAAATATTAATTTCCACACTAGAATGAAAATGGACCCCCATGAAGCCCTTTCTGATAATAGGTGTCGAAGACCTATATGTTGGGATGAATTTGTGGAATACAAATGGATATGGATGAAAATGGATATGGAAATTAGTGAAATGGATAATACCATTCCGAAAAACATCAAGGCTAATCAGAAATGAAAAAGTGTTATTCTAATAATCTTTCATGATACATATTGTTTTATGTTGGACACATTGTATTCATATGCATATCTCCATAAAATAAAGTCATGATATTTTCACTACTAGAAATAGAAGATATCACCACACTAATTTAGCCATAGTTTAAAATAACCATGGATACACCCTAACATACTCCCATGAGTCATTAGATACCCATAGAATAACACCCCCAACATAACCCTCATCACAATTCCACACTTGTTTTTTCCTTACCTAGTCGCGATCTCTCCTCCCTGTGAGACAAAGAACCTCCACATCTGATGCTACCACCCAAAATCCGAAAATAATCTTATTACTATATGACCACCAAACTTTAGGATGACTCTCCTATGATGATGTGCCCACCCAACCTTGATACAATCCTCCGACAATGTTGCAACCAACCATCCTCAGGATGATCCTTCTCTGACAACATGACCACACAACCTCTCTATGATCCTAATCTTCTGATTCATCTCCGGACCCACCAATGCCTTTGGGCCACCCTCTATCTCAACTAACAAATGTGTATTATTTTTTTAGTATTCACAAATTCCAAGCACCCCTCCAATTCTCACTGTTGGGTGGTCCATGATTCACAACTAGTGAGTGGCCTATATTACAGTGTGTTAAGGTTTGTTTTATATTTCCTTAAGTTATTATTCTATTTATGTTGTTGTGGTTTCAATTATCTCAAATATTATATAATACACATAAGTATATATATCAACCAGGATGGTTCTAATTCCTCACATGCCCAATGATTTTTTCAATGTAGAAGGTTTTCTTTGATATCAGATCCAAAACCTCTTCAATTTTCATTGGGGAATATTCATTTGTATTGACTTATTATCTTCATAATTTTTACATTTTTAATTTATAGAGTTGATTTTTTTCAGTTATTTCATCAGTTATGATTTCATTGAATTTTCTATTTCTTATTTTCATTATGTTTGAATGTATTATAAAGTTTAAATATTCAAATTCTAGAAATGAAAAGTTATGATGACATGATTTTAAGATATATTAATGGTCTATTGTGAGTTACAAAAATGTTTCATAAATATATAGTATTTAGTGATTACTACTTTTCGAATGTAAACATATATTTCATAGTGATGGATATGTTATAGATCAGTATATTTTTTTAGTTATTGATTAGAATTAATGTTAAGAGGATTTACTAAATTAAATTTTTAGTTATCAAAATGGTTTTTACGGAATATAATTTTCCCATATAAAAAACCCCTATATGATTATAAATATTCACATAGAACATGAACACTCTAAAACCATGATGTGATAGACACATAAGATATTTTTTCCCTATAGGGTCTTTTTCATTTCACATTTAGTGTTTAGTCTTAGTTTTTTCTTCTAGAGGATAATACACACTACCCTATACCTATTGACCAATTGTTATAGTAATAACACTTTGGTTTAAGAATTGGTTGAGATAATTGTTTAACCGAACATTTATTTATCAAAGTATTTAAATAATATGTGCTTTTTCATGTATGTTATTAACTAATTATGCTTATAACCATGGGTTGTAAATGTATATTGTTTATTACCTCATTACTCTATCTATCTCTATAGAACCTTCATGGATGGATAATTAATTTTTCTACATGTGTGGTTACCTGTTGAATGTTGAGAGTTTTTACATACCGACTGGAAGTGTGGGGGTGATAAATCTATTATAAAATCTATTATTAAAGATACATGGATTTATATTTCATTCCATATCCATATCAGTCTGTGGAATACTCATTGAATCCTTGGTTGTTTATTGGTTGTTAGAATTCCCTCTTATTTATAGTTTCACATTATTTAGTGTTATACATTTAATGGAAAATTTATATAAAAAACATACCAAAATACACAATTTATAAACCAATGAGGGTTTAGTTAGTGATTCATTCACTTTAAGAATACTCATTATCTCATATGAGAGGTAATTTCATTAATTATAAACTCTTGTAAATATGAGTTATAACTTTTTACCATATCCCCCCATTTTAGTAGTGGTCTATAAATGAAAATTTTGATATTTCTAAGAGACTTTATCTATCAAATCCTTGGACTAGTTTAATATTTTCCCATGAGAGCTTGACCTTATGAATAATCCAATATGATTTTATCTATGTTTAGAAGGACTCAATATAATAGGTTTAAGTAATTATGATCATATATGATGTTTTTATGTGGATGACTAGTAGTAAACATCTAGAACATGTCCTAATACCCATAAAAATATTCTCCAATAGCATTAATTATTTCATAAATCAACGTTTTTATACTATATGCTACTTGAATCAAATAATAAATTTTATAAAATGGATCTCTAGGGATCTTCATTGACTGTGACCTATCTGTGTAATAATTTTTTCATCAATTCCTTTTTTGAGACCTCTATTTGGAAAGTCAACACCTTCAATATTTTTTGAGCTTATGAAATTTCTCTCATTTTTAAGGAAATTGACACTCTTTCAAATTCCTTCATGTTCTTGTTGGGGTCTTCATCTACCAAAAAATTAATAATAGGAAACATTTGTATTAAACTATGATTTCACTGAAAGTCTGCTTGATTATTTGGAAACAACAATCCAGTATTCTGACTAAAAATTACTTTTTTATTATAAAAACACTTTAAGGGAAAATTGAGAAACCATGGGATCCAATAACAAACACAAGGCAACCAGAATAAAAAGAAACAACTGCAGAACATGATCCTCCTCAGCAGTTGCACCATGTAGTAGCCTTCATCAGAGGATGACCCTTTGACAACAGTCCTATGAAAATGCACAGTCATGATATCGATGGTGAATACATAACCTCTCAATGAACAAATTCGAAAGGCAAGCTCCGGTGAAGGATCTGTGCTCTAATCCCCATCTGGAGCAAGTCCACATGATGTGATTATTTCAGGAAAAAGTTTTTCAACATAATAAATAGAACATTACACCAAACATAGGTAGAGCAGGCACAAAAGTCCACCAAACCATCCAAACACAACTATCCAACCTAAACAGAATCATAAAAGGTTAACTTAAGGTCACCATAGCCCACTTCCCGGAACCGTTTCCATGATAATGATGAGACTTGAGTGTCTGGTACCTTAGTCATCAGCTTTTCGACCTCATAAGCAAGCTAATCCCATGACTGGATATACTCATCCATACTGATCAGAACATTATTGAATCCCCCTACTAAAATGAGATCTTGTTGGTCAATCCAATAATATTTCTCCTCATTAAGAGACACTTTTAGGGACCTCCCCACCATCTTTCCAGCTTCCTCTTCACATGCATTTATAACAAATATATGCTCATGAACTTCCTCTTTGGAACTTAAAATCATGTCCAAAGATTGATCATCTTGGTCCTCTGTTCATTGAGAACATTGGTTCTCACTGGAAAATTTAATTCCATTTAACTTTTTTGCCAACCGAGTATCCAAAAGAGGAGGGAGTGAGGAGTAATCCTTCCTACCCTTCCTTCTCCTAACAATCATCCTACTCCTCATGCTTAGAGCTTCTTTTACCGAGAGTTCGGGTTCAACCCCAATGAGTTCCATCCCCAATCCCACACCTCTCTTCTCAAGGATAACATTATTAGATTGAACATCTGCCTCTGGAAGGCCTTCGAACCTGTTGCTCAATTGTACTGGAGTCCTTTTCAGAAAACCCAAACCTCCAGCATCGTCTCCTCTGGTAGAAGTAGTCATGCCTGTAGTTAGTCTATGATTCTACTTATTCAAATCTCCACTGCTAACCCCTAACTCCTCTCTACACAATGCATCTAAAACCGCCTGCACATATTCCATCTTCTGGTCCAAGGCCACAACCCTCTCCTTCTTCTGAGATTCCACTTGGACATCTTCATACTAAGGCCATCCCTTGACACCATGGTTGGAGGGACCCCCTATATCATCCATAAGCCTACTAAAAATCGTGGATACGAGCGGGTTCAGCTGATGGTCCATAGACTTCTTCCTCACCTTAAAGCCCAAATCAACCTCAACACTCATATCAGATGAAGGGTTACAGCATTGTTCGTCCATCCACCATAATAATCGAGGTTCCTCTTCACTATGCTCTCTACACGCTTCCAAATTTTCCTCGCTACCAACACTCGTGGTCACCATCTGGACACCCCAGTGACCCATACGCCTGACCACCAGCTTTGTAGACCCCCGTCGACATACATCAGATAGATGTCTCAACCGCCTACAAGATGAGAAAAAATCATTCCAACTCTAATAAATCACAGAATTTTTACTCCAATACTCTTCACCGATTGTTATCCATACATAATGGAAGGGGATTCTCGACACATCCATCTCAACACACACCCACAGATTCACCGGGTGACAAACAACATATGTGTGACTGTCTAAGAAAAGATATATAAATCCATTGCAATATTCTGATAGTTAAAATTCTTTGCACAAAAATCTTTAATTGGGTGACATCATTGTGCTAGGATCACTTAAAAAATATCATTATTTAGTAAAAATATTGAAATATATGAGGAATAATTTTTTTAATAAAATATTAATAAAAACTATCTAAATTCTAAAGTATTCATAAATTTATAACTCGATTTAGGAGAGATCTCTCAACATATGGATCAAAACAAAAGAATTGATTTTATTTATATTTTATCAGGTGGCAGAAAAATTTTAAACAAGGAAACTTAATATAAAATAATGAACTATGGGGGGAAGGATAGTGTGTGTGAGAAGTGGGGGGGGGGGGTTGTAGTGAGGGGTGTGAGGGGGAGGGGATGCGGAGTGGGTGGGGGTGGTGGTGTAGGGGGAAGTGGGGGTGGTGGTTGCAGTGGGGGTATGGTGTGTTGTGGGGGCCAAGGGGTGTAGGGGGAAGTGGTGGTGAAATCATAATATTATAAATTATATATATATATATATTATGGAACACAAATTACTATTTTCTATCTTCTATATTAACACAATTGGATTTGTTGTTATGAAATAAATTTTAATTTAATAGTTATGGATTCAATTGAATGTGTAATCTTGAGAGATAATGCTTGGTTTGGAGATTTTGATGGCTTTCATACGGATTTAGTTTAGGTAGCTTCATTTAAATTTTATTGGAATTTGTTTAATTTATGTTGGGTTGTCATGATTCAAGTAGTTTTAATTTAATTACATTTCATTTGGATTTGAATAAATAAATGTTTTTTATTTTAGCTCTATAAATTTAGCTTCATAATGCAGTGAATAAACTTTGTTGGATTACACTGATTTAGTTATATACATTATGATATTATTAGGTTTTATTTAAACTAGTTTTTTTTTCTCATTTCTTGTAGTATTTGTTATATGAAATATTTGATTTGGATCAGGTCACAACCATTTGGTTTCATTTAATTCCATATATTTCGGATCTTCTTAGTTTAGTGAATCTCTTTGGTTTGATTAGTTTTATTAAGTTAGAGTATTTGGATCATCATGGCTTATATTCTTAGTTGATGTAATTATTGGTGAAGGTTTTTTTGGATGTTATAATCAAGTGTAATTTTATGACAATTTCTCTATATTTGGTTCATCATTTTCTTAATTCAATGATTAAAATGGAATATCAAGTGAAATTGGAATAGGAGAAGTGGTTTTTAGTAACGTTGGTATGGAATTTTCGATTAGGTGATGCATATTCTCAATAAAGAGTTGATTGATATAAATGGGGATAGAAAATGGTGATAGTGACTCATGACATAGAGCATTAAGTGTCACATGAATTAAACTATCACATAGATATTGAGACGTGTCTTATCTCCTCCAAAAACCTATAGTGCATGGCTGAACTATTAGCTGAGATTAATTTTAGAATATGAATTTTGGTTCTTGTCTGTAAATTATTTGTGTGTATTTTAGAAATTTATTGTGTTCATTCATAGTTATCCCAAAAACAGGTGTTTTCAAAAAATATTACAAAACAAAGAGGAGTTAGCAATATCATTCATTGAAATTAAATATTTTTTATAGTTTAGGTTAGTTTGATTTGGGAACCAGTTTATATTTTATGTCGGTTCTATTCATATCAATGGGGTGGGGATAGTAGTGGGGGTAGTGGGGTTGAAGAAGTGGGGAAAAGGTAAGTTGGGTTTAGTGGGGTGTCGGTGGAATGGGTCGGGGATAGTAAGGGTGAGGGTGGGGGTAATGCGGATGAAGGAGTGGTGCAAGGGGGAGGGTGGGTGAGGGGGTGGGTGAAGGAGGGGCACATGTTTTAGTCTTTGGTGTTAAGTCACCAAATGATTCTTCATTATTACTATCCCATAAGAAACGAACAAAAATTTGTAGGGTAGTTTTAGAATGATATGCATCCATGACCCTAGTAGCATGATAAACCACATCTGAGTCTAGAACTGTATTTCAGAATCATAATATTGATCCAACCAAACATCACGACCATGTATATTATGATGTAACTAAAATGAAACACTCATTCCATTTTACTTAAATTAAAAAACAAACACCACTTTAACAGGAATGTTCAATAATCAATATCTTATTTCACATTGTCTGGATGATCTCTCAGATACATTCCTACCAAATACTCTTACATAATTATGTTCTTGATGAATTTTTGGTAATTTACTATCAAACCAAGCATTTAATGAATCTGTCACTACAGAGTTCCAAATAGGATCAATTGTTTTTTATTATTTTTATGCTTCATGTAACAAAATCCTATCAAATTCCATCCCACATAGTCTAAAATAAAGCAACAACATTTCATTATAGTTGATATTTTTCTACCGGCAACACAAACAAATGTTCTTGATTGCATGAAGCACCTACAAGAACTGAAACAACTCCTATGGTAATTCTAAGACATAATTATTTATACTCTAGTTTTCTTATTTCCTTCTAGAAATATTCGTCATGTATATCCTATTAAAGTATTTATCTTTTCTCTTTGATCTAGCAACATTATATTTTAACATATCTGTGTTTGGAATGTTTATCCCATCTATTGAATCCCTCCCATACATCTGGAAATAAATAGACACACCATATGCGTGAGTGTATAATTTTAATTAGTAGTACCCTCCCCCCATAAAAAACATCTCATGTAAATATTGAAGCAGTAGGGGGAGGTGTTAGTGCAGTAGTTGGAGGGGGAGGGGTTGTGCATGGTAGTGGGAGGGGGAGGGGATAGTTCAGTAGGGGGAGTGGATGGGATGAGCTATTGAATTAGGGGAGGGGAGGGGAGGGACTGGTGCAGTAAGGGGAGGGGGAGGAGGAGGGGCTGGTGTAGCAGGGGGAGGGGGTGGGGGTGTGCAAGGTAGGAGGAGGGGGAGGGTAGTGGGGGTGTATGTTGGGGGGCTGGGGTAGTGGGGTGCATGTAGTTGGGGGGGGTTAAGGGTTGGTGGGGTGGTCAATGGGAAGGGGTGGTGTGGGTGCTATGTGATGGGGGTGCAAGTGGAAGTTGGGGTGAAAGGGGTGGGGCTGGGTGGGGGGTGGTAGTTATATTATCATGTGTTTTTATCATACTTTATCTGTAGTTTTATCTTATTGTTATTGGAGATGAGCTTTAGTGTTTTTGGGTTTTTATTCAATATTTTATGTTGATCAGTTGGAAGATAATTTGGAAGGATATTTTGTGGTTAAAAGATGGTGGTGATGTTAGTTTTTTTATGATGGTGTTGGCTTTTGAAAGTGTGTTGATCTCATTATATCCCACCTAACTCTATCATGGTAGGATGCATAGTGATGAGTTTTGTAATTGGTTATATCTTCACTATGGATTTTACCTTTAATCGGAATTGGGAGGCCAGGTTCTTTAGTAGGGGGAATTATCTATCTCACTTAAGTCATGTAGATTTCTTATAGTGTTACCAACAATGCATATTATGGTTTTCTATACCCTATTAGAATCTAGATTTTGGTGCATTGTTCGTCTATTACATAATAAAGTTATATAGATTCTAATTTATTATTCTTTATCATAAAGAATAAGAAATGTGTCTAGAAAAAAATATTCTCAATGAATCATTTTTTAGGTAGATAGAGGTATCCAATTTCATAGTGCCCCTATTCATATATTATTCATTTAAATTATATACTTCTGATTTTCTTATGATATATATAACCATGAATATATTTTTTCATCTGTGGTTTATTTTAGAAATTGGTGGGGGTGTGTAAGGTTTGTTTTGGGGTTGTGTAACGGTGCGTGAGGGTGTGTAAGGGGTTGTGGGGGAGCAGGATGGGGTAGAGTGTGTGTGTGTGCAATGGGTGTGTGCAAGGGGTGTGAATGGTACAATGGTAGGGTGTGTGTAAGGTATAGGGGTAGGGGGTGTACTGGGTAACGGGTAGGGGGTGTGTTTAGGGGGTGGAGGGATTGTGTGCATGGGGTGTGCAGTGTCCAAGATGTGAATGTAGTGTGTGAAGGGGGGTAGAAGTGTGCATTGGAGGGGGAGGGGGAGTGTTGGTGTTGTGTTGTGGTGTATAGGGTGTGTGTGCAGGGGGTGTGTAGGGTACAAGGGTAGGGGATATGTGGGAGAGTGTGAAGGAGGTGGAGTGAGTGTGTGTGGGGGCATGAAGTGTGCTGTATAGGGGGAGGGGTGTGGATGAGCCATGCTATTAATCTACTATGTGTGTAGGGGGAAGAAGTTTGGTTCACCATGCCATTTTTATTAAACAAGTGCTTTTAAAAAAATTGTTTTCATACCTTATGTAATAAAATGTTTATTAACGAGAAATTGTTCTTTTGTAAAGTCAATTTTTTGGCATCTGTTTTTTTTACGAATGGGTGTTTTTGAAAATTTCCTCTTTATTAATGATCATGTTATTTAGTATTAGGATGTAGATATCAATCTAAATATTATTTTTTCATTGTTGGTTATGGATTCATGTATAATATATCATTGATAGTTGACAAAATGATCACATATATACATATAAGAATTTAGAATATGCCATTTTTCTCCACTATTTATTTATAGGTGGTTTCTTATACATGGTTGGTTCTATCCACCACCATCAATGATATTTAGTTCAATATACGATTTGGGTATATTTTTTTATTTTTTGGTCCAATTTCTATTAGGGATTTTGTGATTTTTTGGATCCGTATAATTTAATAGAGCGTTTTGGATCTCATTGTGAAGCCTAACCTTGCATGCCTGAATTCACATGCCCTTACATTGAAAACATAGTTTCTCACACAATTCTATGTATCCCTTTAAATATACCAAGATGAAACCCTATATATCATAATACCATTCCCTAACATGAACTTATAAATTTCATTCACATATTTACAAATGAATAAACCCATAACATTGTGTTTTTAGTTGTGAACAATGGTTATTGATAATGGATGCATGCCCGAGATTGTTTTTTATATCAAATGACCCCCTGCATGGGTGTGCAGGTTGTGAAAGGGGTGTGTCCTGGAGGGGGGTGGGGGTCGAGGGCATGGGTGTGCAGGGGGGTGTACTAGGGGGATCAGGGGGGGCTCTCCGTGGGGTTTGGGTATCCATGAGGGTGGTTCAAGAGGGTATGGGTTTGTAGGGGAGAGGTGGGGGTGTCCAGGTGGGATGGGATGTCTATGAGGGGGGAGGGGTTCAAGGGGCCATGGGTGTCCAGGAGGGGGTGGGGGTGTCCAGGAGGGAGGTGGGAGGTGTCCAACGGGGAGGGGGTGTCCAGGGGTGGGGCATGAGTGTACTGGGGGGTAAAAGGGGGCTATCCATGAGGGGGGTGCAAGGGGAATGGGTGTTAATGGGGTGTTTAAGGGGGCCTCCCAAGTCTATGTGGGAGGGGTGTCCAGAAGGGGGTGTCCGAAAGGTGGGGGGATGTCTAGGAGGTGGGATGTCTAGGAGGGAGGGGGTGTCCAGGTTGGATGGGTTTCCAAAAGGGGCAGATGACTACGTGGGCTATGTTGAGGGTGGGTTACTATAAAGGGTGGGGTTGTGGTGGGGTGGGATACTGCAGTAGGGGTGTTCCAGGGGGTGCAAGGGGGTTTGTCTACTATCGGGGGTGTGGTCTTTGGGTGGGGGGATTTACAGGGGGGCTTTGCAGGGGGGGTTGCTGCAGGGGGGGATACTAGACCTTTTTGAAAAAAGGGTGCTCAAGGGGGTGCAATGGGACTGTCGGGTGGGGGGTGTATGTAAGGGGTGTCCAAGGGGTACAATGGGTCTTTTCAGGGGTGGGATACTGTAGTGGGTGCAAGGGTGTGTTCAGGGGGTGGGGGTGGGGGGGGGGGGCTATCCATGTGGGGTTATAGGGGTGTTCATGGGTAGGCAACTGGGCTGTCTTGGGGGTGAAAGGAGGGTGTCTAAGAGGTAGGGGTGTCCACATGGGAGGGGGTGTCCAGGAGGGGGATTGGGGGTTCAGCTGGTGTTCAGGGGGTGATAGGGGGATATCCATGGGGCATGGTGGAGTGGGGGGGGGGTGTTCAAGGGGGACGTCCTGATGGTGAAACGAGGGAATGATGGAGGAGGGGGTGTTCAAGGGGGTTGTGGGGTAGTCCAGGGGGCATGGGGGTGCATGGGGTGTCTAAGGAGGTTCAAGAGGGGTGTACATGTGGTGCAAGGTGGCTGTATACATGGGTGAATTGGGGCTATCTAGGGGGGAATGGGGGTATAGCGGGGTGTTCATGGGGGTGCAGGGGCTGTCCTAGTGGGATGCTGGGGGTTCCAGGGGGCTATTCAAGGGGGTGAAAGGGGTTATCCAGGGGGCATGGAGGTGTTCAATGGGGTGTGAGGGGCTATTCAGGGGGATGCGGGTGTAGGATCGATGTTCAGGGGGTGTGAGGGGCAGTCTAAGGGGTATATTGGGGAGGGGGTGGGGGTGGTGGGCACACAAGGGTGTACAAAGGGGTTGTCCAGGGAGGGATTGGGGTATGGGGGGGTGTCCAGGTGGTACAAGGGGGCATGTCCAAGGGTAGAGGGTAGCTGTTTAGGGGGTGCAAGGGGGATGTTCAAGGGGGCATGTGGGTGCAGGTGGGTGGGGAAATAGGGAGAACAAAATTAATTTTTTATATCATATAAATGATATAGCCATTATTTTAACCATAGAAGTAGGGGCCGAGTTCCATATTTTAATAGTGGTAGTAAGGGGCCTAGTGCCAAGGTTAAAAACATGGTTGTAGGTCCCTACTACCACAGTTAAAACCATGGTAGTAGGCCCCCTTACATTCACGGTTATATCGTGGCATGATACCCCTACATCAATGGTTAAAACTATGGAATTAGATCACTAATTCCTTGATGATAACAATGAACATTTTCCAAAACCGTGGTCATATCCAATTGCCATGGTTTTTGAGCCTACATCCACAGTTCCAAACCGTGGTCATAGGTGAATTTTCATGTTGTGTTTTGAAGAAGGGAATGATAAGTCAATTAAGCATCGACCACTATGAGATCCATGATTGCATTAGGGCATTGCTCTACTGACTATCTGTCCCACCAAACCTATATCAATTACATGATGTATTCCTTGTATACCTATTCATAAATTACATATTAAACCCCATACATTTAATCAATACTAAGGTGGTTACATAGAATAATGGACTTTTATATGAATCAAATTCAGTATTGATCTTAGGTCTTAGTGACAATGTTATAAGAAAACAGGCAATTAAATAAGTCAATGTGTTATAGAGACACAGAAATTTAGAAAACAGGACGTCTGGATGAGAATAAGTAATGAAACAGAGTTACCCTCACATGTTTTAGTGTGGAAAATGATAATTTGGATGGTGAAATATATTAAGTTGTGAAGATTTTAAACACCTGAGAAGTTTTAAATTATGATTCCGTTGTTTTAAAATAATTAAATTAATATATATCCTGGTTATAGAAAACAATGTAATTATTTGGTTTTATTTTATATAATAGGATTTAAATAAACCTTAATAATATTTTCCATTAATATAATAGACATGGAACTGTGATTTTGATATTATTATAAATATATTTTGTTGGTAAATCCAATTGACATTAAAAATGGAAGTGATTGACTAATCTAGTGGGATTGTATCCTATAATGCCTATTTATAGGAGAATATAAAGGATATATAATACCTATGATTTCCCCTCAACCAATTCCAAGATAATATCCATCATATTAATCATAACCAAACCCATTTAAGGGATATGATTAGTCACATCAATATTGTGCCCCAAAAACATGTACATCGAACCTCCCTATGAATGTATAACCATCTTGCACTTAACTCAAAGGGTGTTCAATTGTGTATTAAATTGATATGTGTCAAGGCCCTAGAAATAATATTATTTACAATATTTTTTATAATAATGACTATATTTTCGTGCTCTTATTTTTACTTTATAAATTAATTTTTTTGTACAATAAAAAAGAAAGTATTTATTGTTAATATTAAAATTAATTTAATAATTTTTTATTAATTATTGTATTTTTAAAATAAATAATTACGTAAAAATGTATCTTAATTAAATAATGTTTAATAAATATTAATTATAATATAATTTTATGAAATCAATTAAAATTTTCATAATGGTTCATAGACATTTACTGTGAAAAACCATGGATTTCTCAATAAAAGTCAAAGATTATTTTAAAAGTGAAAATAAAAATAATTAGACAATTATTTTGATAAATAAGAATTCTTTACGAAGAAGAACATAAAAATTATCTAATTTTGATTTTTTCATAATTTTATGGGTAGTTGAATTTTGAGGTAAAAATTAAATACACTATAAATATAGGGTGTGTATTATGAACTTATAAGGACCCAATAGTAATGTAATAAACAATATAAAAGGAATAAAACACCAAATACATGTATTATTTTTAATATAAATTGATTTTATGTTTATTTTATTAATTTCATAAATCATATACGAATCCTTCTAATCCCTTAATATATTTTATGGTTTTGAAATATTTTCTTAAAGAGTATGATTCACCCCACATAAGAAAATGTAATTATTTTACTGAGTTTTTCCTTTGATTATGTAAAATAATTAAAACCACTATAATTTGGGAGAATGTATTGGAAAAACCATGGGAAGGTTTATGGATTGGGTTTTTTATTATATAGACTCAGGAACAAATGATAGAAAATATTAATGTAATACCCACACTTTTCATATATAAACACAGCCAATATCCCATTTATCTTTACTAAATACTCATGGATCACATCCAAAAATTTCTCCATTATCTAAATTGTCATTTTATGGTTCCACCATGCACTATAGAACCCCCTCTATTGTGTTTGGAATGAAAATTTCAAGATAAGGAATCTCCCACTCTCCATATGTTAACATGTACATATTCTAAATAATGCCTCTTAATTTCCATTGGTTCTTGTTGGGATATATTCATAAAAATACCCGTTATCTTCCATATGATTTATAAATTTTGTAAATCCCCTATATCTCTCATCAACATTTTTAATGAATTTTTTTGTGACAATGTCAAGATGATGAAAATATATAATGATTTTCTAATCCAAAACTTTTTAAAGCTAACACCATTCCAATTTCCAATCAATCAAGGTTACAATTAAAAATATATATGGATTTTAATTTTTAATTACATATATTTATTCCAAAATATTTGATATTGGAGTAAAATATGATGATTAATGACTACATGTTGTATGATCTATGTGACACACTTATTCATGATAATAAAATTAAGGAGATATGTGTACTGAGAATTCTAGAGTGCACCATTACAATGGGTAATGATTAATTTCATTTAAGTTCATTTTGGGAGAGTTATTGATCTTTAATCACTTATGGGACTATGTACATCATGATTGTTTTTGAATTTATCATTGAACAATGTTTATGAAATAGGTTTTTCATTTATCACCACATTTCCGATGTCGCCTTTATGATTACATGCTATATCATTTATCAATATTCATGTTTATGATTAATTCTCTTTTTACTCCACACAGACCATCATAATGTCTAACATGTATTATTTTCTACATTTAATTCCATCTTTATTCCCTTACTTGGATTTATAGACAACCCTTTTATTATGTACATCCTATGGGTATCCCATGTAGTTTTAAGTGTGATCATGTTAAAGATGTATTCAATAATGATTATTTTTTTATATTTTAAATACTTATGTAATGTACATTATTCCCAAACACACTAGACATTCGGATATTATGGGTTGTATTATGTGTTAAATTATGTAATAAATTAATAAGTAATGTTTAATAATGAGAATTTTGTTATAGATAAAAATTTAAGTAGTCATTCATTGCCTGAAATGTACTACAAAATGTAGAGAAAAAAATAATCAAGTATGATTCCAAAACTGATAGACATAAATTACCATGTTGAATTTAATGTAACACAGAATAGGTATGTGCCCAGAAATCTAGTAATTATTAATTCAATTTTTAATAAGATATAAAATTATAGTACTTTTATAGTTTTTTATAAGAGGAATAAGATATAAAAATTGGAGGAGATATTGATATTAATAATCATAAACTCAAAGTGTGTAAATTTGAGATGAATATCATAGATTTATTGAAGGAACTTTCATTAAAATATGAATAAATAAGTGGCACCCATTATATATGACTCAATATTTAACATGAGTAGAACTAGGTCAAATAAAACAACATTAAAATTGAATAGGTATGTAAAGGATATTCTCAAATTGATGATATGATTTGATCAATAGAACAAGGTAAATATGTACTCAATAAATTTCTAAATAGACATATTTTAATTAATAGTAAATATATTAAAATAGAAACCAATGACATTTGGTTTAGGAAAACTCATGTATAATATTCCACCATAATTAAAGGGAATATTATACAAAAAAAACCAAAACTCATTTTGAAATGATAGAATTAGCCCAAAACAAGACATCAAAAAAGATAGATAGCCCAAAAACTAACTGGGAAGAAAACGTTATTTAGGGTTTTTATTGTACAATGTTAATAATTGTCATTAAATCTATAATTTTTCATTTAACATTTAATTTCCACGAATATGGCATGTTCAAAGGGAGAAATTAGGTGTGGTGAGAACATAAATGCTAGAACGAGATGTTCACAGTGTTGTGAAAGGGAATATGTTACAAACAGTGGAATGGGGTTGAAATGTCCACAATGCATTCATAGTTTTCTGGACACAACAAATTTAATTAGACAAAAAGGTGGAATATGAATAATTTTTCTTTACCTTAATTAGATATTACTCTTAATCAACTTTATTATCAAGGAAGTCCAACCATTTGATTTCCTATAGAGTTAATTAATGGAAACAATTTGATTTTATATTTACAATGATGAAAAAATAAATTTTAATAAAATTTGGAAATATAATGTATTATTTTTGAGTGAGGGTATCTAGTAGAAGAGGAAATTTCTCAATATATTACAAAATTAATTTATTTTGAGTCGAGCCAAATACTAAAAAAAATTCTTATAAGAGGAAACCTGAATTTTTTCTTTTGTCCACTCTTCTACTAAATCCTATTTGAGAAATATAGTACATACCTACACATTCAATTTTTTAAATTCTTATTTTTTAGTTCCATAAATGAAGGTGATGCGAAAACATAATAAATGGAACATGCACAACCAGACTGAAGCATCATTGCCAAAGGGACATTTCTTTAATTTCATTTTTTATACTCTCTGTAATTATATTGAAAAAACATTTTTAACAATTGAAATTATAGTTGTTTTCCCATAGTAATTTTTTTATTTAATATACAAACTATGTAGTCCTGATTTTTTAGATAATCTTATGATTGAATGTTTTATATTTTTATATAAATGATATTAAATGAGTAAGTTGTGAATTTACTAATTAGATTAAACCATGTATATTGAATTAATGAATTGGGATTTTATAGAATTAGTTGATTCAAATTAATGAAACATCTATTAAATTTTTACAGTTTATGATTTTAAAATTTATTTGGATTATTTGTTTTTTTATTACATTAATTGACTTATTTGCCCTAACTTCATGGGGAATGAAACCATTGGGATCATTCAATGGAACATGTAAAATCAAGGTGTCTGTAATTTTTTTATATAATGGATTATTATATTAAAAAAACTTATTCTTGAACCCCCCACAATATTAATCATTGATTATATTATGGAATCGACAAATGAATTTTCTAGGATTGAAAAACATTACAAGAAATTTATCATTTTCCATCCCTCATTCATTTATATTTCATGTTATTTTGAATATTATGTATGTGGGATGGGGGAATTCATAGAAGAAAGTTTATACTTGATTGAATGGAATAAGTGTTGGAGTAATATTTTTTAAATAATTAATGTATCATATTATATTCGTTATATGTATTGTTATTGATTCTTTACAAGATGAAAAATTGGTTATATTTTGGGAAAATAAAAAATTTCCATTACTAGATTGATGATTCAAAATATTTAAGATAATAAACTTTTTCTATCTATAAATAATTATTGATGATATATAATGTGATTTGAAATTAAAATATCCTATATAAAATAAATAACTCCCTCCACAAAATCCCAATTTAAGGAAATGATTAATGTATCTATATGAATGAAGTACACCTTCTTGAATTTCTGTCATTTTTTTAATAATAAATTTTATGAAATTAAATTAATGAAAAATATGATGAAAATTAAAGAAGGTGTAATTCATTGATTATAGTTACATTAATAATTATTTTAAATTGTGATTTTGGTGGTGGGAGTTGTCAATTTTATATAGGATATTTTCATTTCAATTCACATTATATATCATCAATTATTATTTATAGATAAAAAAGGTTTTTTATCCTTAATATTTTGAACATAAATCATACCAGTCGTAAGATTCATATTCATTATAATTTTTATTATAATTCCCTAATTATTATATGTTTATTATGTTTTTATATAGTTGATAATCTATTTATATTTCTTGGATATTGAAAATGAGAGGGTACACATAATTAAAAAATAAATATACAT
Source organism: Viscum album (assembly GCA_963277665.1). Taxonomy (NCBI): domain Eukaryota; kingdom Viridiplantae; phylum Streptophyta; class Magnoliopsida; order Santalales; family Viscaceae; genus Viscum; species Viscum album. The sequence goes on from OY728157.1 coordinate 2,018,322,598, forward strand.
GAATTTATTTCTTGATTAATGTTAGAAAAGAATCTATATTGAGGTAAATCGTGAATTGGAAGGTGTGATATTGAAAAATTTTGATATATGAAGGAATTAGAGTAGGTGATACTCTAATTCTCACATGGAAGAAGTAAAATACTTTGGTTTATTAGCTTCATTGGATAATGCCTATTTGAAATGATGTTTTTTTGTGAATATTGAATGTCAATCTCCCCATAGATAATCATTTTATTTAATTTATTTGGAATTTTAATATTGGTTACATGTTCTTCCTATATTATTTTTGTTCAGATTACATGCTTGATGATAGGATATTTTACGTTTTTTGAATTGATTGAATCCAGTTTTTTTACATATTTTTGTATATAAAACTCAATTTTTATATAATTGAATTTTTTATTCTATCGAGGGTTAACTTGAAATATTTGAATTATGGATGGTTACAATAATTATTTTTAAGTATAAGAAAGAGATATGAATTTAGTTAGATGAAAAAAATTCACACGATGATGCATATCAGCTTTTTTCAACACCTTTTTGTTAAGGGGAAGATATAATGGACCAAGATGAATATAAAAAAATATGGACCAAGTTCAAATATTGAAAATGAAAAGGATGGTTCATTCATAGCACCACTAGATTACAATAAACACATTACATTGTCTAATATATTTACATTATGTGTTAAAAAATGGAATAGCAGTCCTTCAACCAGCCATGAAAAATTAAATGAATAAATTTATACCCACAAATTTTATATCTTGTAAGCCATTTACATGACATGAATGGCCTAGACACATCACATTAAGAGTGATTCAAGATTATTTTTTTGAGGAATAAACCTTTTAATTTCCCATGACAGCCTATTATAATGCGTTACATATTAATTATCCATTTATTTATCTCCAAATTCTATTCCATGACTATAAATAAGAAAAAATGAGGCTTTAGTAGAGGTCTAATCAGTGAGGGATGCTCTGGATGAGACATTGTAATATTATATTCATTCATTTTCTTTTTTTATTTACTTCTATTAATGAGATTTTTCTTCTCTAATAAATCAATATAACTTCTCTGTATAGGGAGGGGTAGTTTATATAAGTGATTATGAAATGGGAAGACTCCACCTAATCATATATTATTCAGTATGGATTCCCATATCAATAAAAAACATTTATCTTTTATTAATTATTGTTTATATTCTTTGTAGTATTTATTTTATCATACGATTTTATTGGGTTTTAAATTATTTTTATGTTAATTACTACAGTTTTTGATACAAATCTCCATCATCCAAATTCATATGTATATATAGTGGAATAGAATAGGGTATTTTGATGAGTGATCGGTGATCATCACCATGTGTATAGAATTGTGGCGACAACTATTTGTTGATCATTGAATAAATAAAACATGGTTGAGGATTTCCCTAATTATTTAATTGGACCATTTATGATGAATCAAACATTAAAGGGAGAGTATAACGATATCTTATTTCAATTAGGGTTATTCTCATATTCCACCTATAATATGGGAGTGAGAGGAATCAATAAATAAATTTCAATCTAAATGGATATAAAAATTGGAATTGGTAGTATTGTAAAAATAATGATTTCATTTATTAAGGTCCTATAAAATCAAATATGGACTATATATATATTAATTATTTTCAAATAAATTAATGTAATGTGTTTTAAATATCTAATTCCACAAACCAAAATATAAATCAACATTCTCTAAAGTCTCCCAAAACTGGAATATTATATTTTATACACTCCTCATTAGGAGACTACGTAGGGTTAACCACTAGAATATACATAGGTAATAAGATACTATTTTCCCACACCCCATGATAGGGATAATATAGATCCAAATATAACACATATTGAGCTCTGATCCCCATTATGGATCAGGAAATATTGGCAATCCTCATATAGTTAACTTGTATTTTTATCCCTACTATATCCCATTAGTGAGTATAATATATCATATTTAATGGTTTATACCCATTGTAGATCTATAATTAATTAGTTAACATTCACTGTCTTAATAAGAGATAAAGAGTGAGTAAAAAAAGGTTTTGTCCTATAGATTTAAGAATCATTCATCTTTCTCGATAATGGGTTTAAAATTGGTTATAAATGTGATTGACTATAATTATGAGATGGGGTTATTATATTTCTTTATATTTGGTTTAAATTATTGTTTTTGGGAAAAATGTGTTATGTATTTCCTGTGAAAATGTTTTTCTTCATTCAATCATTGAACATTGAGATAATGTTAATAAATTAATGGGTTTTCATGTTAATCATAATAATTATTGTTTTCATTATTATAATGACCCTTTATGATATTTTTATGGTTATCCCTTATTTTAAATGTTTTTTATAGTTCTTAAGGATGGGAAAGGGAAATAAATAGGTCGATTTGAAAGGAAAAATCATTTTAAAAGAAAAAACATTTATTTATTTTAAAAAAAAATTATATTATGGGAAAAATCATACTAAAGAATAACTATCCACACAGTATTATATGATTTCATAATTATTAAGTTATGAATAAATGTTCTAAAAAACTAAACCTGAAAAGTTACTCAATATGAAACAATGTTATTTTTTACTACCATATATGATTATGTGATGTTTATACTCGGGTCCTTATAGTGTGTATCAGAGGATATTTTTAGAAATAATATTCAATTTAGGGTAACATTAATAGATATTCATTGATATATTATACCTTATGGTTATGTTAAACCGATATAGAATTGGTGATTACAAGTATCTTCTTCAATATTTTTTCTTCTCGGAATGGTATTTCACTGATGAAAAGGGAAATCGTTAGGGGAAATGTACCATGATGAACATATCCTTGGAAATGATCATCTCGAGATGGTTATAATTGAAAAAATATGTTTTTTATTAATAGAATAATTTGAAATATCAATTAATGGTGGTGTAATCCATGATAGAGTCTATCCCAATCTGTCCCAATGGAACATGACTAGATTGGATTATTCCTATAGAAAACATTCTGCATCATTCATTGTATAATTTTACCTACTGGTAGTTAAATGATGTATCAATACACTAAAAAACGTATTTCAAGTCATGGTATGTTCAGAATGAAATAATATACACTTCAATTTTGTCATTTTGATGGTGAATTTGATCGATGGTGGTCTTTGATTATGAATATCATAGGGAATGATGATCCTAATTCCATAGAATGTTATAATTTTAATAATCTAAACAATTTAAAATCTATCCCATTAGATTTTAATCAATGAATAGAGAATAATTTTGAAGAATTGAATCAAAAGGATTATGATTTAGTTCCTATATATATAGAAAGAATCATAATATTACATTGTTAATTTCTGAATTTTTTTTGGGACAGTAATACTAAAATTTATATTTTTTACATATGATTGATACATTTTCAAGGAATATAATTTTTAACATATGAATTTAAAAATTTTGAGAATTTTTTTGTGTTATGAAATTTGAGTTGGTGTTGGCTAACACTTATGTGTCTTCATATTATTTGAGTAAGAAATAGACAAATTTTATAGAAATAGAGATGAAACCATGTAAGTTATCTATAGGTCATCCAAAAATGTGTTCCATATGTGGTAAAATAAATTATAGTTAATTTAATTCAAGATCTATAATGTGTTACAAGTGATGTTAATATTGTCAGAGGTTTCTCAACTATAAAGAAAATATCCCAAAAAGAAAATTAAATAATGATACAAAATACATGTTTTCAATGATTATATTTTTAACAATAATGAGTTTGAAAATTATGGTAATTTTTTTAGCTTCTATTAGACAAGGTGTAAATCATCATGTTCAAAAATTGAATAGTGTTGAAAAATCATTTTGTACTACTACTATTGATGTTGGTCCATCAGGTAAATTAGTGGAAACTCTAGGGATATTATTAATGATATAAGGTTATTCATATGTTTAATGTATTAGATACAATTTTTATGGTTATGAAATCCTATGTCTATGAATTTAATTTTTAGATATTATTTGTTTTTATGTATATTTATTGATTTGGTCTAACATAATGTATAACTTTACATTTTGAGTCATGTGTTTTATGACATTCATATTAATTAGAGTATACATTATATTTTTTTTATTATGGGGTTTTAAGGAAATTCATTATACATCTAGGAATATTATAAGGATTAACATTAAAAAAATTAGTTTTCAAAGGATGAGTGGAAAAATGACACAACTGGTAAGACCACAAGCCTAGAACCCACAACTGAGGGTCGCTAAGCATGTAATGCCTATCACTAGCCTATGTGATATCTTTGTTATTAGGAAATCAATATATGTTGTTAATAAATATGTAGTGTAATGATAATGATGATTATTTGAACATAATTTCCAAAATATTAAGAACCATTGGATAAATAATTGATTTGGTGATTCGGGGATTAAAGTTGTTTAAGAAGAGGATCACGATTATTTCAGAAAGGTCATACATCATTGTAATGAGTTTTTTTGTATTTAATGAATGAATATATTACGAATATAATGTTATCTTTTTGGGTATTATGTGATCCATTAATATTTTATGTAAGTTCTTCATTCATGAAATATGTTTGTTAGATACACATTATCTTAAAATAGATGTGAGTTTGGTGGAAATTGATTTATCATAGAAATTATACAAGAAAAGTAAGTATAAATCATTATTCTATTAGTCAATATTGTAAAGTAATTCATCAGATCAACATAAATATGTTAAAATTTAATATTTTATCCAATTATGTTCATTTTAAATAATTAAATAAATATTTTACTCATCATAGATTTATAGTGTTTAGGTCTTTTAATTTTTATAGATCATTAAATTTCGTGTGATCAATGATATCAATCTCTCTCTATCCTTTTTATATTTAGTATTTTATCCAAGTTTAAATATTTAAATACAAATTTTTTAACCAACATATCAACTATGTTACAAGTTCTTCCATGTGATCTTCGTACTTCATTCTCTCTCTTGTAAATCTGACATTTTATTGACCATTTTTTATAGTGCGGATTCCGATCAATTTTTTAACAAATGTCAAACCATTGATTTCCAGGATAATACGATGAAAATTTTGGTTTTTTTTAAATTGGGCTATTTATGTGATGTTGAAACAAATTGATATTTTAAATAATAAAAAATGTTTGATTGCGTGTTCGACACTCATCATTTGGTCAAAAAATACACAAGAAATTTACAACCATTATAATCATACTATTAAATTAGTGGGTATTAACAGTATCATCTACATTAGGATATATATATATATATAAGTTAGAATCCTTCTAAATATATTTATTTATAAAAATTTATTAAATAATTCATATATTGTAGGTATGTAATTTTATTTATCAAAAATAGGACTTCCTCAAAAAATGTTTTTATTGCTATTTGTAAGGAAATATTATAATTTCATTTTATTTTATAGTTTTTTATTATATTTTTTTAAAAATGAACGTAATATATTGACTAAAAATATAAAAATAAATATTGTGTTAAATTTTGGTATTTTTTAGAAGATATTGATTTTTCAGTGAATAGTTAAAAATAACTATTTTTACAAAACATCAATTTATTTTCAATAAATTAAGTAATTTAAAATTAAAATTATGTTTTATAAATTATTTTATTTTTAATAAGTACTATTTATTTATATTAAATCATCATATAATATTTTTAATAAATTTTAAAATTTATTTTAGTATAAGATTGATTTTGGGTTAAAAAAGGGATTTTTATTAATATGGTTTTAAATGCATAATGTTTCAATGTTGTAATTAATAAAGAACACCTAGAGATTAATTTTTTCATCGAATATATAGAATTATTATCATATTTTTTTATTAATATTAATACAATTATTATTATTACATTTATATTTAATATAAAACATCAATTTCGTTGAAAATACACTTCTTGACAAATAGTTTCATCATCGCATTTGGGGGTATTTATTTAAATTAATATTTTAATAATATATTTATTGAATTATGAAAAATATATTGAATATTTGGGAGAAGAATAATTTATATTATCTACTATGGTAATTATAACATTTTACTATATTGAAGAGTGAAAATAGTAAAAAATATTATGGTAAAGGGATAAAAGGATTTATCACGAGTTATATGAATAAGATATTGGGTATAATGAGTAGAAACATATTTAAAATATATATTATTTCCATATTTAGACCAAACAATATCTTATTCCTGTTAATTTTCCCTTTGGGGTAAATTTTTTAATTGGAAAATGTGGTACACCTTATTCATTTCAATCATTACATGTGTTCCATCGCATAACTTATAAAAGGCCACCACCTCATCCCACCTTCACACTTCAAAAACCCATTGGTTCATAACAAATCTTCCCAAATAATTTCTTCAATTACCTCTATCATCCTATGATCATTATTTTTTTATAAATCCATTCAAGGAGTAATTAAGTTATAATCCTAAAGAGGTGGTCTGAGAAGAGGTAAAATTTCTAACTATGTCTTTTTTTGCTTCTTATTCAAAATTCATAAAATCTCTTCAAACTATGATTATATATTAAAAATAATAACTATTATGTCACATTATTTCATTATGTTAAATATATATCCTATATTGATCTCCTCATCAATCTACTGGGTTATAAACTTATCATATGTGTGTATGACAGACTACGGACCCATGATCCAATGTCATTCATTGTTGCATCATCAACTTAGGTGGATTATTGTAATAATGTATTTATAGAATATATATATACATATATATGATATTTTTAACATATTTATGATTATTGTCTTTTTATATCACATATACCTTGTTAACATCCATTCCATGGGGGATATAATAATGCCACTCTTGTGTAGGACGGACTCCCCCCTCAAGAAGTGATGTGATTAATCTTTCACTAACGCTTTAAATGTAATGTAGTATGGATAAACATAATTCTTATATTAGATATAAATAAAAACAATTCTTCTATTAATGTTATATTATCATTATTAATAGATAATATATCATTTTCTTTCATACACAGAAAAATGATAGTGTACATATAGACTACAACATCTATGAAGACATTTGAATCTTTAATATTCATAACTAAAAGACATATATGATATATATAATGTTATTTAATTAAATATTACTATATTTATGATTTTTTTCATAATTTTGGGTATAAAAAATATTACTTAACTTTTCTCTATAATTATCATAAATTAATGGAAATGTTACTTGTACGTATATATGACCTAGCATCATTGAGACTCTAAAAAAAATTATATTCCTTACAAATAAATAATGATTAGTTTGAAAAATTATAATTTTTTATAATTTTTCCCATAATAATTTTTTTAATATATAAATGTTGCTGTAATGAAATCAGGGACAAGTAATCAACTTAAATAATTCATTTTGACATAGAAGAAAAATATCATTTAATAATACAACATAAACATAATTTATTATGTAATTTAATTTTCCATGGAATCATGTGAAATAAATTCAATATTAAATATTAAAAACATTCTTATGAGATTAAATAATTAATATATGTTTATTATTCAAGACGATAAATAATGTACATGGAAAATTGAACTCAAAGAAAGGGACATCATCTAAATTACCTTTTCTTAATTCATATTTTTATGTTTAGAATATATATCTTTCTATAAGAACTATATATAGACTATTTTTCATGTTAATAATAAATTAATTTTTTTCTTGAAATTTTAATTTTTTAATGTATATTTTAATGGGTCCCTTGATATAATTACATCCCATTTTCTATGTGAAATTATATTTAAAAAATCATATTTTAAAGTTTTCCATACCAATATTTCACTTACATATAATTTTTTTAAATTTTTTAATAACTTTTATATGGAATTAAAATATTTATATAGTTAATTTTATTTTCATTTTCATTTCATTTAGTTGTTTTAAATTATGAATCCATTTATGTGTTTTATTTATGAAAACTTTAACAAATGGTAAGAGGAATGTTCTATATTAACATATTAAAAGACACCAAATTTTCATACTACATAAAATTATTTAATGTTCTGTTTCCCTGACACAATTTTATGTTTTTTCAGTGAAATATATTCTTTTAACCTTTTAGTCTATTTATATTGTAACACCCCAGGTAAATAAGGAATATGACATTTTCATATTTATCCATATTTGTGAATAAAATATTAATATGACTTTAAAGGGGACGCTATGCTCGATGGCGTATCCAACACACAACAACGAGTTTCTGGGGAATCTTATGTTGCACTCTAATAATAAAATAATATTATTTTAAATGGTAGTTAACATGTAGCCGTTGTAATGGCGGGAATGGATAGGAATAACTAAAATATGATTATATATGTTCTTAAATATTTTTACATTTATACAATAAAAGATAAAGCCTTAAAATACGGAAAGAATTCAATTTTAGGCGTATATGCCCTAGTTTTCACTAAAGGTTCACTTATGACCTTTTGATGGAGAACCGTCATTAAATATAGTTTTGTTCACTCTTAAATATTCTTTTAGACCAAATAAAACTCTTATTAAGAATCGGGACATCAAAATTTACTTTGTGTAAATTTTTGGTATCTTTCCGATAAAGTTCATTTTTTTAATGAATAGTGTAAAATGTTGTTTATTAATTCAAAACCACTTTTTAATATAATTTATTTATTTGATTACATTATATTTTGAATTTTTTTTAAAGTGAAATTAGAAAATATTTTTACCATTAAATCCAATATTGGTCGTTGGAATCAATTTGACTTTGAAATCAGACTTAAACTAGTGTCAATCTTTTGATACTTATTGTTTCATAAAACACGCTATTTGTCATGACCTAGGGAATTAATTGTTAAATTAATTAATGTGACTTATATGTTTTGAATTTTGTAAAACGGACTTCATTTTTGAATTCAGAATATCAAATATAGCTTAGGGTGAATTTTTGGGATTTTTCTGAAAAACTTCATTTTTTGATGAATAGTGAAACCACTAAGTGGTACTTATAAAAACTGATTTTCCATTTAAATGAAATTTTTCCATCATTGTGTTTTGATTTTCAAATATCCGACATACATGGTTTTCATTAAGAAGTAATATGAGGTTCAATGAGATTAAAATAATTTTTTGGTTAATAGTAACTTATTATGTTTTTAATCGCGATTAGTGGTAATTAGTGTAATTTAAGGTAAAAATAATGCTTTAATAAAATGAGATGAGCGTGACACATGTCTTACCCTCATTTTTTGTGTCATGGAAGACCATGAAAAGCCATGGGTCAACTTGGGGACCCCATGGATCCACTTTGGTTGGGAAATGACATAAATAACATTTTATTTAATGTAAAAGTAAAATTGACACAAACATGATATGTTTTACTAAAACAATTTTTCAGTTGGGTTATACAAGTCATCTTTTTTATTATAATTATTAATTGAAAGATAAAAAGATTTCCTAAATCATAGTATTTTTTTTATAATTTTTAGACATTAAATAAATTAAATTATTTATGAATTAATAATGATGCAGCGATGACATCATTATTTGACGATTTAAATAAAATGGAAAGATAATGTAAAATCTATGACCTACACATGTCCAAAACTTATTGTATGAGTGGATTTCGAAGACTTATCACCTTATCCACGAAGTATATCAATGTGGGACCTTTTGAAACCCAAACACAGTTTCAAATAAAGTAATATTTCTTTACTTTCCAAAAGTACCCCTCCTCCCCTCTTATAAAAGGCCCCCACCTCTACCTCATTTAACACACTCCTCAAGCCTTTGGCTCGGCCAACCCCTGCCCACTTACTCTCTCCACATCCCTATACTCACCCTAGAGGATTCCCTTTGGGCAGAATCCTTTCAAAGGAAGACTTTAGGCTCAAATCAAAAGGAGTTACACTTTTAAAGGTAATTCATTCTCTCATGTTCATTTGTTTTATTTTGCTTCTCCAACCCCCTAAAATCATTTTATTTACTTCTTTTGTAACAACACCAGTATCTCCAATATACTAGGATGTTTTTATAAGATTAATTAGAGCTAAACTCTCACAAAACTACATCAAATGGTTAAAGAACATACGGTTTCCGTGGATGGTGAAATTATGCCTCCCGAAACAATGATTGTTCAATACTCATTTAACACCTTCAAAGGTGGCCATTATGATGTCACTATTTTTATATATGATATATGATATGTTTATTTTTTATTTATGCTTCTGTATTTTTCATTTTTGTCTTACCTTTATGGCTTCCATTATGGGTATACGCGATATCTTCATTTAAGGAAGTGCGGACTACCGCCCCCTCAAAGTGATTTGATTCGTTAAATACCATATGTGGGATGTATAAAGGATGGAAATATGATATTATATATGATATTATACTGGAATTATAATATACCTTTATATAATTATTATTCCATTCTATAAAATACGAAATAGAAATGAAAGTAGCGTTCATGCGTACGTACGGCTTACCGTCTCCATGAACGGTGCATTTCATTTCTTACCTCTAAATGATTATGTAATGTTATAAATGCATGAATGTACTGGATATATATGACATATATGATATCTACATAATGAATACAATTCTGGATATAATTAACATTTGGCCACACGAACAACATGTAATTGTAAGAAGTCCACATTCGACTTAAGAACCAAATATCGGCAAAACAAATATTATTAACTTAAATGATTACATAATGTTTATGACATGGTAATAAGTGGTATAAAAGTAATAATGAACTTGAAAAAGGTTCTTAAGGAATTATAAATTAACTCAAGTTTATTATTCAGGAGATTAAAGAACGATCGAGTCAAGTCGGACCCGAGGTAAGGGATCCTACAACTCTCTTTCTTTTTAAGTACACTCTTTTATGTCATTTATTTTAAGCTCATCATTCTTATGATTGGTATGTTCTTTAATATTACATTTACTGTAATTTTTATGTTCATGAGATGAGAGACCCTATTCTCTCTCATCAATCCATTTTGGAAGTTTTGAGTGGCGCCGTTAGGCTGCCGAACTTTCGTAAGAGATCAAACCTCTCTCTTTCTTTTTAAGTTCTCTCCTTTATGTCACTTCATTTAAACTCCTCCTTGAAATGTTGGGGGATTTTATATTATATTCCACTTTCTGTAAATTCTATTTTAATATGATGGGATACTCTATTTTATCTCATCAATCCATATTCGGAAGTTTTATGTGGCGCCGTTAGGCTGCCGAGTTTTCGTAAGGGATTTTTCTTCTCACTTTTTCCCGTGATATTTATGCCACATTCGCCACAAATTCCATTGAGTGGTGTATGTACTCCCATTATTATAATATTTGTGTGATATACTTTCTTTTATGAGTATTTACATCAATGACCTATTGTCATTATTTCATGGGGTGTATGTTTTGAAAGATACCCAAGTCGGTAAGGGAACCTTTCACCCTCTTCTTTTTTTAAAGACTTCTTTTATTGGGTCTTTTAATTTACATATTTTTATGTTGGGATATGTTCTCATACATCCTTATTGATGTAAATTTTATGTCCAAGTGATGATATACACTTTTTATCTCTCATCAACTCATTTTTATGTGATGCCGTTAGGCTGTCAAGGGAACTTTTTATCCCAATTTCGATTTCTTTGGGTTCAACTTGTTGTCATTGAATATGTCATCCATTGAATACATGTGAATAACCTTTTATTGTTTTACACTTAATATCCACTTATATTGGGTGTATATATATTTGTCACACATATTTTTGAGATTTATTTGTCCTTAATTTAAGGATACCTTCTTTATAAGGGATTTCATCACATTTGACATTTCTATTGAGGGTTCATTGTTGTTATGCACCAATTCACTCTTATATGGTGTATATACTGTCCTTTGGAGTATTATATCATGAATCCCTTTATTCTCATGATATTATAAAGTTCTGACTAAATTTTATTCCTCGATTATTGTTTTCAAGTGTCTCTAATTTTGGTAAAACCCCTTTAACCAAAATATCGTTTTAAATGTTTTAATTATTTGTTCTTATTAATATCCATGTTTAAAAAATGGTTTTAAGGATTTATTTATATGGATATTAATGGTTTAAAATGTTAAAATCTTCAAGGTGGTATGGGACTTCGTCTCAATCTCCTTTCTTTGAGGCATATTTTATTTTATACACAACTTTCTTTTATACAGTGTATAAACCCCTTTGACTTTTACGTTTATTCAAAAGGAATCTTTTTTATACGAAGCGTTTACTAAACGAAAAAAGGGAATGTTTTTGTCGTACGTATGCCGCGACAACGACTTCTTCGTCGTCGTAACTGTTATTTGAGTTTCGGCTTCCTCTACAAGCCATACCTTCTTTTTAAAAGAAAAATAAATACCATGTTTTACTTTTCTTTTATTTTGGTATTGAAAATGGTTTTCACAATGTTTTTGTGTTGTATTGATATCTTGTGATTGAAATGTGGAAATTTTATGTTTCCTTTATGCATGTTTTATGTGATATGATTATGTTATGGTTCTTGGGCATTATTATGAAGATGGGTGGTTCCGTGATAAACTAAGGGCGGGTGAGCCCGTTATAGATCTCCAATGCATTGGGTAACACGAAGGAGTGAAACGTTAAGGTTTCTCCAAAGAGATTTAGGGAATATACTATGATGGGTATTCCAAACGTAACCAAGAGGGTTACTCCCTACGTAAGAATGTTATGAATGCCTCAAGTTACCTTTATGTCTTATGTTTTCTATAATTTATTCATGATTTGATATGCCTATGTTTTATGGGTAAAGTATGATTTCATTCTTATGTATATATGAACTCATGTTTCCTTTCCATATTTTTATAACCCTTACTGAGCTTTTTATGCTCATCCCAAGTTTTTGAAATGTTTTTCACAGGTCAAGGGAAAGGTACATGATGTGATGATAATGTCAAGGATGTGTCAAGAAAGAATCAGTGTTATATTTTAAATATGTTTCCGTTGATGGGAAGAATGAATACTGTCTTTTATGTAACCACTTTGTTTAAATGTGGAATGTAATGCAAGTTTCATGATCTAATTCTCTAAAACTCTAAACCTGAAAAGATCCTCAATGTGTAATCTTGTAATAACTCAAGATTAAGTAAGGTTTAAGGCTGGGGCCTTATAGTTGGAATCAAAGGTCGGTTTAGATAACTTTAGAGGTTAGGGTATTCTTTAAGCATAATTGACAATTACCATAATGGTTAGGATTTCAGAAAGAGTCTTAGTTTTAGATAAAGTGAATGAGAAAGTATATCTTATTGTCTATCTTACTCATTAGTACATGATGGTTTTGTTGATATACTCACACTGACCTTTTTGGTTTTAGTAAATGGCTGGATCTAGCAGGCACCAAAGTAACACTGGATGTGAAGGAAACTGTGATAGTTTTTTGAGCAAGCAACTGAATGATATGGGAGCTGCAATGAGAACTCTTTTGATTATCCTCAACCAACTATCTGGAGTCATGATTGACCACCTAAACCTTGTAGATTTCTCTAAGGCATCATATATGCATGAAACAAATCGCTACGGAAGTACAGGTAATAATCATAAAGGTATGTGTGTTCAAAAACCTATGTGTCAAAGATGTGGAAAGAAACACCTAGGAAAATGTTTCAAAGGGACAGAAATATGCTATAGATGTGGAAATGAAGGTCATAAAGCAAGAAGCTGCCATGGAAAAAGGAAGCATCCAGTTGACTCGAGGAAAGGGAAAGAATTTCTTTCTGAGGGATCAATTGAATGTTTTAAATGTGGTGTGCATGGTCATTATGCAAACACATGTCCTATGAAGAAGTTTCGTGAATGGGGTCACCAAGAGCGTACCAATATTCGTTTACCAATACCTAATGGCATTCCGATTGAGGATGAAGAAACTGAAAATGACCAATCAAAGGTATGTACTATTTCATGACTATTGTTTTCTTATTTTGAAATCTTAGGATATGATTCATGATTTTGTTTGTAGGAAAGAGGTATTTCGGAATAAGTTGGAAAGGAATGGATAATGGATCATGAAGAATGTTGAATGAGTAAGATGTCAACATATAAGGGCTTCAAGAGTTAGGGTGAAATCCTTAAGAGTATTAAGTCTCTTTTGATGATGGGGTTACATTAGAAGTCTTTTTATATTATGTGTAACCCGGATGTTTAATATAGGCAAATTTTATTCAAGTAATAGTTATCTTTTCTTTTGTGGACATAGTTATAAAGAACCATTTGGGTTTATATGATCCTTACTTTTGAGGTAATTATGGGTTACCATATGTTATTATTGAAGTGAAAGGCATGAGATAAAATTGAGGTTAAATTATTTTATGGTTATTTTTGATGATTTTATCCCTTTTTGGGTAATGATTTGAGAATTATATAGTTTTGGAAAAAGGACAACACACAGACCGTGTGACAACCCATCGCGTCGGACAATGCTGCGGGAATCGAACCCACAACCAAAGTGCGACTGGTATTTATCACCTACCACTAGACTACGTGAAGTCCCTGGTTAGTTTGACTGATTCTTTTTAGTTATATGATTTTATGAATTAAGAGTAAGTTGATTTTGGAGGATATGTGATTAGGATAATTACTTTTCAATGTGAGACTTTAGAAGCAACTGATGTTGTTTGGAGATAAATGCTACGATTTAACTTGGAAGAATATGTGACTAAATCCTTCAAATATTTGGGTTTCAATCTTATATTGTTTTACATTGAAGAATTTTATGGACAAATTGTTTATCGGATGGTCCTTGTTGAACTTTGGGTTTTGTTGGACAAATTTTGGAGATTAAGAATAGATTTTCTTTTTATAAGGGTTTATCCTTTTCTGGATTATCTGATCTTGTACTAACCTTTTTGGTTTTTGTTTTGGTTAAAGCCTAAATACATGGGATGTATATAGTTCTCTTTTGGGGATTAGGTGATTTTCTAGAAGTGGATTATAGTACTCTTAATGCGAACAAGTCTCCCTAAATACTCGTCTTTTGGAAAAAATATGAGTTTGACTAAGGAATCTAGTAAAAGTTGAAAGTCAAAATGATAGGTGATTATGCTTCCTTATGAATAAATTCCTCAATAAAAAGTAACTTAAAACAAAAATGTTGTCTATTAACTTTTCCTACTGGGGAACCCAACACCGTTTAACCCATCACAAGTTTGTGATTTTCTTATTGTTAACTTTCTCCTAAACATGTTTTCTATCACTCTCCATCAGAACATGACCCTATGTTTTCTCCTCCATGTCCATATTTTCATACTTGTAATCCTAGTACGGGTTAACTCAGGTGACCTCTGTTCTTATCTTTCTTTATTTTAAAGTGATTGTTTTACCGACTCTTGTTCCGATGTGGGACGTTCAAGGACGTTTCCAAGCACAATTTTAAAATTGCGAGGACGCAATTCCCAAAAGGGGGGAAGGATGTAACACCCCAGGTAAATAAGGAATATGACATTTTCATATTTATCCATATTTGTGAATAAAATATTAATTTGACTTTAAAGGGGACGCTATGTTTGATGGCGTACCCAACACGCAACAACGAGTTTCTTGGGAATCTTACGTTGCACTCTAATAATAAAATAATATTATTTTAAATTGTAGTTAACATGTAGACATTGTAATGGCGGGAATGGATAGAAATAACTAAAATATGATTATATATGTTCTTAAATATTTTTACATTTATACAATAAAAGATAAAGGCTTAAAATACGGAAAGAATTCAATTTTAGGCGTATATGCCCTAGTTTTCACTAAAGGTGCACTTATCACCTTTTGATGGAGAACCATCATTAAATATAGTTTTGTTCACTCTTAAATATTATTTTGGACCAAATAAAACTCTTATTAATAATCGGGACATCAAAATTTACTTTGTGTAAATTTTTGGTATCTTTCCGATAAAGTTCATTTTTTAATGAATAGTGTAAAATATTGTATTTTAATTCAAAACAAATTTTTAATCTAATTTATTTATATGATTACATTATATTTTGAATTGGTTTTAAAGTGAAATTAGAATATATTTTTACCATTAAATCCAATAGTGGTCATTGGAATCAATTTCACATTGAAATCAAACTTAAACTAGTGTCAATCTTTTGATACTTATTGTTTCATAAAACAAGCTATTTGTCATGACAGCGGTAATTAATTGTTAAATTAATTAATGTGACTTATATGTTTTGAATTTTGTAAAACGGACTTCATTTTTGAATTCAGAATATCAAATATAGCTTAGGGTGAATTTTTGGGATTTTTCTGAAAAACTTCAATTTTTGATGAATTGTGAAACCACTAAGTGGTACTTATAAAAACTGATTTTCCGTTTAAATGAAATTTTTCCATCATTGTGTTTTGATTTTAAAATATACTACATACATGGTTGTCATTAAGAAGTAAAATGTGGTTCAATGAGATTAAAATAATTTTTTGGTAAATAGTAACTTATTATGTTTTTAATCGCGATTAGTGGTAATTAGTGTAGTTTAAGGTAAAAATAATGCTTTAATAAAATGAGATGAGCTTTACACATGTCTTACCCTCATTGGTTGTGTCATGGCCGACCAAGAAAATCCATGGGTCAACTTGGGGACCCCATGGATCCACTTTGGTTGGGAAATGACATAAATAACATTTTATTTAATGTAAAAGTAAAATTGACACAAACATGATATGTTTTACTAAAACAATTTTTCAGTGGGGTTATACAAGTCATCTTTTTTATTATAATTATTCATTGGAAAGATAAAAAGATTTCCTACATCATAGTATTTTTTTTTATAATTTTTAGACATTAAATAAATTAAATTATTTATGACATAATAATGATGCAGCGATGACATCATTATTTGACAATTTAAATAAAATGGAAAGATAATGTAAAATATATGAAGTACACATGTCCAAAACTTATTGTATAGGTGGATTTCGAAGACTTATCACCTTATCCAAGAATTATATCAATGTGGGACCTTTTGAAATCGAAACACATTTTCAAATAAAGTAATATTTCTTTACTTTCCAAAAGTACCCCTCCTCTCCTCTTATAAAAGGCCCCCAACTCTACCTCATTTAACACACTCCTAAAGCCTTTGGCTCGGCCAACCCCTGCCCATTTACTCTCTCCACATCATTCTTCTCACCCTAGAGTATTCCCTTTGTGCAGAACCCTTTCAAAGGAAGCCTTTAGGCTCAAATCAAAATGAGTTACACTTTTAAAGGTAATTCATTCTCTCATGTTCATTTGTTTTATTTTGCTTCTCCAACCCCATAAACTCTTTTTATTTACTTCTTTTGTAACAACACCAGTATCTTCAATATACTCGGATGTTTTTATAAGATTAATTCGAGCTACACTCTCACACAACTACATCAAATGGTTAAAGAACATACGGTTTCCGTGGATGGTGAAATTCTGCCTCCCGAAACGATGATTGTTCAATACTCATTTAACACCTTCAAAGGTGGCCATTATGATGTCACTATTTTTATATATGATATATAATACGTTTATGTTTTATTTATGCTTCTGTATTTTTCATTTTTGTCTTACCTTTATGGCTTCCATTATGGGTATACGCGATATCTTCATTTAAGGAAGTGCGGACTACCGCCCCCTCAAAGTGATTTGATTCGTTAAATACCATATGTGGGATGTATAAAGGATGGAAATATGATATTATATATGATATTATACTGGAATTATAATATACCTTTATATCATAATTATTCCATTCTATAAAATACGAAATAGAAATGAAAGTAGCGTTTATGCATACGTACGGCTTACCGTCTCCATTAACGGTGCATTTCATTTCTTACCTCTAAATGATTATGTAATGTTATAAATGCATGCATGTACTGGATATATATGAAATATATTATATCTACATAATGAATACAATTATGGATATAATTAACATTTGGCCACACGAACAACATTTAATTGTAAGAAGTCCACTTTCGACTTAAGAACCAAATATCGGCAAAAAAATATTATTAACTTAAATGATTAAATAATGTTTATGACATGGTAATAAGTGGTATAAAAGTAATAATGAACTTGAAAAAGTTTCTTAAGGAATTAGAAATTAACTCAAGTTTATTATTCAGGAGATTAAAGAACGATCGAGTCAAGTCGGACCCGAGGTAAGGGATCCTACAACTCTCTTTCTTTTTAAGTACACTCGTTTATGTCATTTATTTTAAGCTCATCATTCTTATGATTGGGATGTTATTTTATATTAAATTTACTGTAATTTTTATGTTCATGAGATGAGAGACCCTATTCTCTCTCATCAATCCATTTTGGAAGTTTTGAGTGGCGCCGTTAGGCTGCCGAACTTTCGTAAGAGATCTAACCTCTCTCTTTCTTTTTAAGTACTCTCCTTTATATCAATTCTTTTAAACTCCTCCTTGCAATGTTGAGGGATTTTATATTACACTTGCTGTAAATTCTATTGTAATATGATGGGATACTATATTTGATCTCATCAATCCATATTCGGAAGTTTTATGTGGCGCCGTTAGGCTGCCGAGTTTTCGTAAGGGATTTTTCATCTCACTTTTTCCCGTGATATTTATGCTACATTTGCCAAAAATTCCATTGAGTGGTGTATGTACTGCCAATTATTCTAATATTTGTGTGATATACTTTCGTTTATGAGTATTTACATCAATGACCTATTGTCTTTCTTTCATGGGTTGTATGTTTTGAAAGATACCCAAGTCGGTAAGGGAACCTTTCACCCTCTTCTTTTTTTAAAGACTTCATTTATTGGGTCTTTTAATTTACATATTTTTATGTTGGGATATGTTCTCATACATCCTTATTGATGTAAATTTTATGTCCAAGTGATGAGATACACTTTTTATCTCTCATCAACTCATTTTTATGTGATGCCGTTAGGCTGTCAAGGGAACTTTTTAACTCAATTTTGATTTCTTTGGGTTCAACTTGTAGTCATTGAATATGTCATCCATTGAATATGTGTGAATAACCTTTTATTGTTTTACACTTAATATCCACTTATATTGGGTGTATATATATTTGTCACACATATTTTTGAGATTTATTTGTCCTTAATTTAAGGATACCTTCTTTATAAGGGATTTCATCACATTTGACATTTCTATTGAGGGTTCATTGTTGTTATGCCCCAATTCACTCTTATATGGTGTATATACTATCCTTTGGAGTATTATATCATGAATCATTTTATTCTCATGATATTATAAAGTTCTGACTAAATGTTATTCCTCGATTATTGTATTCAAGTGTCTCTAATTTTGGTAAAACCCCTTTAACCAAAATATCGTTTTAAATGTTTTAATTATTTGTCCTTATTAATATCCATGTTTTCAAAATGGTTTTAAGGATTTATTTATATGGATATTAATGGTTTCAAATGTTAAAATCTTCAAGGTGGTATGGGACTTTGTCTCAATCTCCTTTCGTTGAGGCATATTTTATTTTATACACAACTTTCTTTTATACAGTGTATAAACCCCTTTGACTTTTACGTTTATTCAAAAGGAATCTTTTTTAAACGAAGCGTTTACTAAACGACAAAAGAGAATGTTTTTGTCGTACGTATGTGACGACAACGACTTCTCCACCGTCGTAACCGTTATTTGAGTTTCGGCTTCCTCTACAAGCCATACCTTCTTTTTAAAAGAAAAATAAATACCATGATTTAATTATCTTTTATTTTGGTATTGAAAATGGTTTTCACAATGTTTTTGTGTTGTATTGATATCTTGTGATTGAAATGTGGAAATTTTATGTTTCCTTTATGCATGTTTTATGTGATATGATTATGTTGTGGTTCTTGGGCATTATTATGAAGACGGGTGGTTCCGTGATAAACTAAGGGCGGGTGAGCCCGTTATAGCTCTCCAATGCATTGGGTAACGCGAAGGAGTGAAATGTTAAGGTTTCTCCGAAGAGATTTAGGGAATATACTATTATGGGTATTCCAAACATAACCAAGAGGGTTACTCCCTACGTAAGAACGTTATGAATGCCTCAAGTTACCTTTATGTCTTATGTTTTCTATGATTTATTCATGATTTGATATGCCTATGTTTTATGGGTAAAGTATGATTTCATTGTTATGTATATATGAACTCATGTTTCCTTTCCATATTTTTATAACCCTTACTGAGCTTTTTATGCTCATCCCAAGTTTTTGAAATGTTTTTCACAGGTCAAGGGAAAGGTACATGATGTGATGATAATGTCAAGGATGTGTCAAGAAAGAATCTGTGTTATATTTTAAATATGTTTCCGTTGATGGGAAGAATGAATACTATCTTTTATGTAACCACTATGTTTTAATGTGGAATGTAATGCAAGTTTCATGATCTAATTCTCAAAAACTCTAAACCTGAAAAGATCCTCAATGTTTAATCTTGTAATAACTCAAGATTAAGTAAGATTTAAGGCTGGGGCCATATAGTTGGTATCAAAGGTCGGTTTAGAAAACTTTAGAGGTTAGGGTATTCTTTAAGCATAATTGACAATTACCATAATGGTTAGGATTTCAGAAAGAGTCTTAGTTTTAGATAAAGTGAATGAGTAAGTATATCTTATTGTCTATCTTACTCATTAGTACATGATGGTTTTGTTTATATACTCACACTGACCTTTTTGGTTTTAGTAAATGGCTGGATCTAGCAGGCACCAAAGTAACAGTGGATGTGAAGGAAACTGTGACAGTTTTTTGAGCAAGCAACTGAATGATATGGGAGCTGCAATGAGAACTCTTTTGATTATCCTCAACCAACTATCTGGAGTCATGATTGACCACCTAACCCTTGTAGATTTCTCTAAGGCATCATATATGCAAGAAACAAATCTCTACGGAAGTACAGGTAATAATCATAAAGGTAAGTGTGTTCAAAAACCTATATGTCAAATTTGTGGAAAGAAACACTTAGGAAAATGTTTCAAAGGGACAGAAATATGCTATAGATGTGGAAATGAAGGTCATAAAGCAAGAAACTGCCATGGAAAAAGGAAGCATCCAGTTGACTCGAGGAAAGGGAAAGAAGTTCTTTCTGAGGGATCAATTGAATGTTTTAAATGTGGTGTGCATGGTCATTATGCAAACACATGTCCTATGAAGAAGTTTTGTGAATGGGGTCACCAAGAGCGTACCAATATTCGTTTACCAATACCTAATGCCATTCCGATTGAGGATGAAGAAACTGACAATGACCAATCAAAGGTATGTACTATTTCATGACTATTGTTTTCTTATTTTGAAATCTTAGGATATGATTCATGATTTTGTTTGTAGGAAAGAGGTATTTCGGAATAAGTTGGAAAGGAATGGATAATGGATCGTGAAGAATGTTGAATGAGTAAGATGTCAACATTTAAGGGCTTCAAGAGTTAGGGTGAAATTATTAAGAGTATTAAGTCTCTTTTGATGATGGGGTTACATTAGAAGACTTTTTATATTATGTGTAACCCTGATGTTTAATATAGGCAAATTTTATTCAAGTAATAGTTATCTTTTCTTTTGTGGACATAGTTATAAAGAACCATTTGGGTTTATATGATCCTTACTTTTGAGGTAATTATGGGTTACCATATGTTATGATTGAAGTGAAAGGCATGAGATAAAATTGAGGTTAAATTATGTTATGGTTATTTTTGATGATTTTATCCCTTTTTGGGTAATGATTTGAGAATTATATAGTTTTGGAAAAAGGACAACACGCAGACCGTGTGACAACCCGTCGCGTCGGACAATGCTGTGGGAATCGATCCCACAACCAAAGTGCGACTGGTATTTATCGCCTACCACTAGACTACGTGAAGTCCCTGGTTAGTTTGACTGATTCTTTTTAGTTATATGATTTTATGAATTAAGAGTTAGTTGATTTTGGAGGATATGTGATTAGGATAATTACTTTTCAATGTGAGACTTTAGGAGCAACTGATGTTGTTTGGAGATAAATGTTACGATTTAACTTGGAAGACTATGTGACTAAATCCTTCAAATATTTGGGTTTCAATGTTATATTGTTTTACTTTGAAGAATTTTATGGACAAATTTTTTATAGGATGGTCCTCGTTGAACTTTGGGTTTTGTTGGACAAATTTTGGAGATTAAGAATAGATTTTCTTTTTATAAGGGGTTATCCTTTTCTGGATTATCTGAACGTGTACTAACCTTTTTGGTTTTGGTTTTTGTTAAAGCCTAAATACATGGGATTTATATAGTTCTCTTTTGGGGATTAGGTGATTTTCTAGAAGTGGATTATAGTACTCTTAATGCGAACAAGTCTCCCTAAATACTCGTCTTTTGGAAAAAATATGAGTTTGACTAAGGAATCTAGTAAAAGTTGAAAGTCAACATGATAAGTGATTATGCTTCCTTATGAATAAATTCCTCAATAAAAAGTAACTTAAAACAAAAATTTTGTCTATTAACTTTTCCTACTGGGGAACCCAACACTGTTTAACCATCACAAGTTTGTGATTTTCTTATTATTAACTTTCTCCTAAACATGTTTTCTATCACTCTCCATCAGAACATGACCCTATGTTTTCTCCTCCATGTCCATATTTTCATACTTGTAATCCTAGTATGGGTTAAATCAGGTGACCTCTGTGCTTATCTGTATTTATTTTAAAGTGATTGTTTTTCCGACTCTTGTTCCGATGTGGGACGTTCAAGGACGTTTCCTAGCACAATTTTAAAATTGCGAGGACGCAATTCCCAAAAGGGGGGAAGGATGTAACACCCCAGGTAAATAAGGAATATGACATTTTCATATTTATCCATATTTTTGAATAAAATATTAATATGACTTTAAAGGGGACGCTATGCTCGATGGCGTACCCAACACGCAACAACGAGTTTCTTGGGAATCTTACGTTGCACTCTAATAATAAAATAATATTATTTTAAATGGTAGTTAACATGTAGCCGTTGTAATGGAGGGAATGGATAGAAATAACTAAAATATGATTATATATGTTCTTAAATATTTTTACATTTATACAATAAAAGATAAAGGCTTAAAATACGGAAAGAATTCCATTTTAGGCGTATATGCCCTAGTTTTCACTAAAGGTTCACTTATCACCTTTTGATGGAGAACCGTCATTAAATATAGTTTTGTTCACTCTTAAATATTCTTTTGGACCAAATAAAACTCTTATTAAGAATCGGGACATCAAAATTTACTTTGTGTAAATTTTTGGTATCTTTCCGATAAAGTTCATTTTTTAATGAATAGTGTAAAATATTGTATTTTAATTCAAAACAACTTTTTAATCTAATTTATTTATATGATTACATTATATTTTTAATTGGTTTTAAAGTGAAATTAGAAAATATTTTTACCATTAAATCCAATAGTGGTCGTTGGAATCAATTTCACTTTGAAATCAGACTTAAACTAGTGTCAATCTTTTGATACTTATTGTTTCATAAAACACGCTATTTGTCATGACAGCGGGAATTAATTGTTAAATTAATTAATGTGACTTATATGTTTTGAATTTTGTAAAACTGACTTCATTTTTGAATTCAGAATATCAAATATAGCTTAGGGTGAATTTTTGTGATTTTTCTGAAAAACATCAAATTTTGATGAATAGTGAAACCACTAAGTGGTACTTATAAAAACTGATTTTCCGTTTAAATGAAATTTTGCCATAATTGTGTTTGATTTTAAAATATCCGGCATACATGGTTGTCATTAAGAAGTATAATTTGGTTCAATGAGATTGAAATAATTTTTTGGTGAATAGTAACTTATTATGTTTTTAATCGCGATTAGTGGTAATTAGTGTAGTTTAAGGTAAAAATAATGCTTTAATAAAATGAGATGAGCATGAAACATGTCATACCCTCATTGGTTGTGTCATGGCCGACCAAGACAAGCCATGGGTCAACTTGGGGACCCCATGGATCCACTTTGGTTGGGAAATGACATAAATAACATTTTATTTAATGTAAAAGTAAAATTGACACAAACATGATATGTTTTACTAAAACAATTTTTAAGTGGGGTTATACAAGTCATCTTTTTTATTATAATTATTCATTGGAAAGATAAAACGATTTCCTACATCATAGTATTTTTTTTATAATTTTTAGACATTAAATAAATTAAATTATTTATGACATAATAATGATGCAGCGATGACATCATTATTTGACGATTTAAATAAAATGGAAAGATAATGTGCAATCTATGAACTACACATGTCCAAAACTTATTGGATGAGTGGATTTCGAAGCCTTATCATCTTATCCACTAATTATATCAATGTGGGACCTTTTGAAACCGAAACACATTTTCAAATAAAGTAATATTTCTTTACTTTTCAAAAGTACCCCTCCTCTCCTCTTATAAAAGGCCCCCACCTCTACCTCATTTAACACACTCCTCAAGCCTTTGGCTCCGCCAAACCCTGCCCATTTACTCTCTCCACATCCCTCTCCTCACCCTAGAGGATTTCCTTTGGGCAGAATCCTTTCAAAGGAAGCCTTTAGGCTCAAATAAAAAGGAGATACACTTTTAAAGGTAATTCATTCTCTCATGTTCATTTGTTTTATTTTGCTTCTCCAACCCCCTAAACTCTTTTTATTTACTTCTTTTGTAACAACACCAGTATATTAAATATACTAGGATGTTTTTCTAATATTAATTCGTGATACACTCTCACATAACTACATCAAATGGTTAAAAAACATACGGTTTCCGTGGATGGTGAAATTCTGCCTCCCGAAACGATGATTGTTCAATACTCATTTAACACCTTCAAAGGTGGCCATTATGATGTCACTATTTTTATATATGATATATAATATGTTTATGTTTTATTTATGCTTCTGTATTTTTCATTTTTGTCTTACCTTTATGGCTTCCATTATGGGTATACGCGATATCTTCATTTAAGGACGTGAGGACTACCGCCCCCTCAAAGTGATTTGATTCGTTAAATACCATATGTGGGATGTATAAAGGATGGAAATATGATATTATATATGATATTATACTGGAATTATAATATACCTTTATATCATTATTATTCCATTCTATAAAATACGAAATAGAAATGAAAGTAGCGTTCATGCGTACGTACGGCTTACCGTCTCCATGAACGGTGCATTTCATTTCTTACCTCTAAATGATTATGTAATGTTATAAATGCATTCATGTACTGGATATATATGAAATATATGATATCTACATAATGAATAAAATTCTAGATATAATTAACATTTGGCCACACGAACAACATGTAATTGTAAGAAGTCCACTTTCGACTTAAGAACCAAATATCGGCAAAACAAATATTATTAACTTAAATGATTACATAATGTTTATGACATGGTAATAAGTGGTATAAAAGTAATAATGAACTTGAAAAATGTTCTTAAGGAATTATAAATTAACTCAAGTTTATTATTCAGGAGATTAAAGAACGATCGAGTCAAGTCGGACCCGAGGTAAGGGATCCTACAACTCTCTTTCTTTTTAAGTACACTCTTATATGTCATTTATTTTAAGCTCATCTTTCTTATGATTGGGATGTTATTTTATATTAAATTTACTGTAATTTTTATGTTAATGAGATGAGAGACCCTATTCTCTCTCATCAATCCATTTTGGAAGTTTTGAGTGGCGCCGTTAGGCTACCGAACTTTCGTAAGAGATCTAACCTCTCTCTTTCTTTTTAAGTACTCTCCTTTATGTCACTTCTTTTAAACTCCTCCTTGAAATGTTCGGGGATTTTCTATTATATTCCACTTTCTGTAAATTCTATTGTAATATGATGGGATACTCTATTTTATCTCATCAATCCATATTCGGAAGTTTTATGTGGCGCCGTTAGGCTGCCGAGTTTTCGTAATGGATTTTTCATCTCACTTTTCCCCGTGATATTTATGCTACATTCGCCACAAATTCCATTGAGTGGTGTATGTACTGCCCATTATTCTAATCTTTGTGTGATATACTTTCGTTTATGAGTATTTACATCAATGACCTATTTTCTTTCTTTCATGGGGTGTATGTTTTGAATGATACCCAAGTCGGTAAGGGAACCTTTCACCCTCCTCTTTTTTTAAAGACATCTTTTATTGGGTCTTTTAATTTACATATTTTTATGTTGGGATATCTTCTCATACATCCTTATTGATGTAAATTTTATGTCCAAGTGATGGGATACACTTTTTATCTCTCATCAACTCATTTTTATGTGATGCCGTTAGGCTGTCAAGGGAACTTTTTAACCCAATTTCGATTTCTTTGGGTTCAACTTGTAGTCATTGAATATGTCATCCATTGAATATGTGTGAATAACCATATATGATTTTACACTTAATATCCACTTATATTGGGTGTATATATATTTTTCACACATATTTTTGAGATTTATTTGTCCTTAATTTAAGGATACCTTCTTTATAAGGGATTTCATCACATTTGACATTTCTATTGAGGGTTCATTGTTGTTATGCACCAATTCACTCTTATATGGTGTATATACTGTCCTTTGGAGTATTATATCATGAATCCTTTTATTCTCATGATATTATAAAGTTCTGACTAAATGTTATTCCTCGATTATTGTATTCAAGTGTCTCTAATTTTGGTAAAACCCCTTTAACCAAAATATCTTTTTAAATGTTTTAATTATTTGTTCTTATTAATATCCATGTTTTCAAAATGGTTTTAAGGATTTATTTATATTGATATTAATGGTTTAAAATGTTAAAATCTTCAAGGTGGTATGGGACTTCGTCTCAATCTCCTTTCGTTGAGGCATATTTTATTTTATACACAACTTTATTTTATACAGTGTATAAACCCCTTTGACTTTTACGTTTATTCAAAAGGAATCTTTTTTATACGAAGCATTTACTAAACGACAAAAGGGAATGTTTTTGTCGTACGTATGCGGCGACAACGACTTCTCCGCCTTCGTAACCGTTATTTGAGTTTCGGCTTCCTCTACAAGCCATACCTTCTTTTTAAAAGAAAAATAAATACCATGTTTTACTTTTCTTTTATTTTGGTATTGAAAATGGTTTTCACAATTTTTTTGTGTTGTATTGATATCTTGTGATTGAAATGTGGAAATTTTATGTTTCCTTTATGCATGTTTTATGTGATATGATTATGTTATGGTTCTTGGGCATTATTATGAAGACGGGTGGTTCCGTGATAAACTAAGGGCGGGTGAGCCCGTTATAGCTCTTCAATGCATTGGGTAACGCGAAGGAGTGAAACGTTAAGGTTTATCCAAAGAGATTTAGGGAATATACTATGATGGGTATTCCAAACGTAACCAAGAGGGTTACTCCCTATGTAAGAATGTTATGAATGCCTCAAGATACCTTTATGTCTTATGTTTTCTATGATTTATTCATGATTTGATATGCCTATGTTTTATGGGTAAAGTATGATTTCATTCTTATGTATATATGAACTCATGTTTCCTTTCAATATTTTTATAACCCTTACTGAGCTTTTTATGCTCATCCCATGTTTTTGAAATGTTTTTCACAGGTCAAGGGAAAGGTACATGATGTGATGATAATGTCAAGGATGTGTCAAGAAAGAATCCATGTCATATTTTAAATATGTTTCCGTTGATGGGAAGAATGAATACTGTCTTTTATGTAACCACTTTGTTTAAATGTGGAATGTAATGCAAGTTTCATGATCTAATTCTCTAAAACTCTAAACCTAAAAAGATCCTCAATGTGTAATCTTATAATAAATCAATATTAAGTAAGGTTTAAGGCTGGGGCCTTATATATATATTGAAAATTGATTTTCATGTGATATTTTTATTTTGATATTGAAAATGGAATTTCAAAATAATTATAACGTTGGTATTGAAAATGGGATTTAAAATAAAATGGTATTTTAATATTCATAATTTACTTTCAAATGAGTTTAAAAGAGTTTTTCAAATATTCTATGATGAAAAGTGTATGAAAAAAACTATTTTTTTATTCGTGATATGGTAATCAAGAACTATATGAATAATAAAAAATCTTAATATCCCCTATTTAAAGGTCTAATCCAAATTATAGATCATAGTTGAGCATGATATAACTTCTATGAAGGTTTGGGACCCATTATAGGTCATATAATATGGATGATCAAGATATAGCCTATATAAAAGGTTGAACGCCCTTACAGCTCACTACTGATCTCATTATAGATTATACGAAGGGTGATATCAATTATAACTATATAATGAATTTTGTAATGTATATAATATTAACATCAAAGAATGAGGGAGATAATAATTATTTTGTCCTATGGATTTAACATATTTATTGTCATTTTGTAATCAGTTTTAAATGGGTTATTAATGTGATTATCTATGTATCAAAAAGTTGGATTTATTTTTCATTCTAGATGTTATAGATTATATTACTACGAAATGTTGTATGTGATTTCATGTGAAAATAAATTATTGTATTTTACCAAATAACATTGAGAAAAAATTAAAAATTCCTAAGATATTATCTTTTTCAATAAACTAATGATTTTTTTCTTATTATACACATTAACATGTGTCTTGATCTCATTTAATTTTTATACTATTCATAATAGGGTTAATGGATGACTATGCGAATGGAAAAAGTCATGTTAATTTTTTTGCATATTTTTCTTGAAAATAAATAAATAATTATTTTATAAGTGTAATATTATTAAAAAATGGTTTACAACTAGATTTGCCACAATTTTTTATATGGTTATTGAATTTATTATTAATGACCTAATACCCTATAAATCTAAACATGAAAAGATCCAATAAGTTAAATAATGTGAATTCCTTCATAATACTCTTGATTATCATAGGATAAAGAAATGTGTCCTTACACATAATTTATAATTTATTTTAAAAAAATTGAAAAAAATGATATAATTTTTTTTAAACCAACGTATCAAAATTAAGTTATGGTTAGTTTTTTGGATTTCATTGAGAATATTAATTTTTCAATAAATAGTGAAACATAATTATTTTCATTAAAAACAACAGTTTTAATATTTATTTTCAAAACCCACTTCATTTTAATGTTAGTTTAAATATAAAATTAGTTATATTATATATTAATTAATCCATATTATCTCATTTTAATTAATTTCATTTTGATTTTTTATATAAGACTATTTTCATCTTATGAATGTTCCTCTTTTCAAAATCCAATATTTCAACACATTATCAAGGTTAATATTAAATCAAAATATACTAATTATATGAATTTAATTAGTTAAAAGAATTATATAATTTTCAAAATAATAATTTATTCTGTTTAATAAACGTAATTTTTTTACAAGGATGAAATGTGAAAATAGTTTACAAAAATTACTATAGTTAAGTTAAAAATAGATTCAAAAAGGGTTTACTTAAAAATATGAGTTAAAATGACATCATACACTTTTTATTCATATTTTGGGGTCATATTTTGTTCTAATAATTTATTTTTTTTGAAATGGTATAATTTTTTATCCATATGTCATTGGAAAAACATGTGCATTATTATTTCTTCCAAAACATTCCCAGGGTGTCCCCTCCCCCGCTCATAAAATAAAAACCCCATATCTAATCAATTACACACATACAAAATATAATTTTAACTCAATATATACCAAAAAAACGCATAATAGATAAATTCTTTTTCATAAATCCATCCCTTATAGGGTTTCAGTGAAAACAGAAAGATGTTGTCTGAAGAAGAGGTAATGTCCTTAGTCGATCTTTTAAATTTATTTATACCTCATCCTCTTTCATATATTATTCAAACATGACCATATAATTAACAAAATGTATTCCATATACAAATATAATTTTATGTTATTATCATTTCACACTATAATATCCTCTTCCACCAAACAAGAATTGATATCGTTGCTTGTGTGTACGGTGGACTACCAGATCACGACCGAGGCATAATTAGTTTCCGATCACAATTTATCAAGGATGGAAGTAATGATGTATATAATGTATATATATGATATTATATATATAATAATAATACTTTATTTATAATATATTTTATACCTTCTTAAATTAGATACTATAGATAATATGACAGTGTCACGCATGTGTATTATGGACTACCGCCACAACAATAGATGTATTTTTTCCCAATTAATCTTACATTAAAGGTAATAAGTATTACTTTTATATAAATATTTGTTACTAATGGAATATTAACAATTTTTTATAGTTAATATTCTATATAATTTCTTACATTGTCATTCGTTTAGTGAGTTACAATGTCTTTGGTGTTTGTAGAAAACTACCACCTCTAAAAGAATGACATGTTTCTATTTACAAATAAAATGAATGGTATGTGTAATGGTATATAAATAAAAAAATTATGATATATTTGAATAATTATAATATTTTTTGGGTAAAATATAAACTCTTTTATTTATATCACGATATATGAAAAATGGGAATGTCACTCATGTGTTTGTATAGCCTATAGTCCCTATTATTGGAATGATTTTCATTTTTGAAAACCATATTTCATAAAAGGTTAAAAAATAATAATTTAAGAATAAAAATGATAATTATTTCATGGTTAAAATTCTTAATATTATTAATTAACAATATGTTTGGCCTTAGTGAACATAAAAATTGATTTAGGACCTACAAGTCATTTATCATTAAAACATATGATATGAAATAAATTTGTTAAAGATGTTAATATGACATTGTAAAAAATAAAATAAAAGTACTAACAGTCATTAAAATGGTTCTTAAGAATGTAACAAAAATTTATTTTTCATGGAGATAATGATGTCATAATGTAAATTGAGCTGAAGACAAGGGGTCTCTCTAAACACACATTTCTTTTGGGTTTATATGATCCTTACTTTTGAGGTAATTATGGGTTACCATATGTTATGATTGAAGTGAAAGGCATGAGATAAAATTGAGGTTAAATTATGTTATGGTTATTTTTGATGATTTTATCCCTTTTTGGGTAATTATTTGAGAATTATATAGTTTTGGAAAAAGGACAACACGCAGACCGTGTGACAACCCGTCGCGTCGGACAATGCTGTGGGAATCGATCCCACAACCAAAGTGCGACTGGTATTTATCACCTACCACTAGACTACGTGAAGTCCCTGGTTAGTTTGACTGATTCTTTTTAGTTATATGATTTTATGAATTAAGAGTAAGTTGATTTTGGAGGATATGTGATTAGGATAATTACTTTTCAATGTGAGACTTTAGGAGAAACTGTTGTTGTTTGGAGATAAATGTTACGATTTAACTTGGAAGAATATGTGAATAAATCCTTCAAATATTTGGGTTTCAATGTTATATTGTTTTACTTTGAAGAATTTTATGGACAAATTTTTTATAGGATGGTCCTCGTTGAACTTTGGGTTTTGTTGGACAAATTTTGGAGATTAAGAATAGATTTTCTTTTTATAAGGGGTTATCCTTTTCTGGATTATCTGAACGTGTACTAACCTTTTTGGTTTTGGTTTTGGTTAAAGCCTAAATACATGGGATTTATATAGTTCTCTTTTGGGGATTAGGTGATTTTCTAGAAGTGGATTATAGTACTCTTAATGCGAACAAGTCTCCCTAAATACTCGTCTTTTGGAAAAAATATGAGTTTGACTAAGGAATCTAGTAAAAGTTGAAAGTCAACATGATAAGTGATTATGCTTCCTTATGAATAAATTCCTCAATAAAAAGTAACTTAAAACAAAACTTTTGTCTATTAACTTTTCCTACTGGGGAACCCAACACCGTTTAACCATCACAAGTTTGTGATTTTCTTATTATTAACTTTCTCCTAAACATGTTTTCTATCACTCTCCATCAGAACATGACCCTATGTTTTCCCCTCCTTGTCCATATTTTCATACTTGTAATCCTAGTATGGGTTAAATCAGGTGACCTCTGTGCTTATCTTTCTTTATTTTAAAGTGATTGTTTTTCCGACTCTTTTTCCGATGTGGGACGTTCAAGGACGTTTCCTAGCACAATTTTAAAATTGCGAGGACGCAATTCCCAAAAGGGGGGAAGGATGTAACACCCCAGGTAAATAAGGAATATGACATTTTCATATTTATCCATATTTGTGAATAAAATATTAATATGACTTTAAAGGGGACGCTATGCTCGATGGCGTACCCAACACGCAACAACGAGTTTCTTGGGAATCTTACGTTGCACTCTAATAATAAAATAATATTATTTTAAATGGTAGTTAACATGTAGCCGTTGTAATGGCGGGAATGGATAGAAATAACTAAAATATGATTATATATGTTCTTAAATATTTTTACATTTATACAATAAAAGATAAAGGCTTAAAATACGGAAAGAATTCAATTTTAGGCGTATATGCCCTAGTTTTCACTAAAGGTTCACTTATCACCTTTTGATGGAGAACCGTCATTAAATATAGTTTTGTTCACTCTTAAATATTCTTTTGGACCAAATAAAACTCTTATTAAGAATCGGGATATCAAAATTTACTTTGTGTAAATTTTTGGTATCTTTCCGATAAAGTTCATTTTTTAATGAATAGTGTAAAATATTGTATTTTAATTCAAAACAACTTTTTAATCTAATTTATTTATATGATTACATTATATTTTGAATTGGTTTTAAAGTGAAATTAGAAAATATTTTTACCATTAAATCCAATAGTGGTCGTTGGAATCAATTTCACTTTGAAATCAGACTTAAACTAGTGTCAATCTTTTGATACTTATTGTTTCATAAAACACGCTATTTGTCATGACAGCGGGAATTAATTGTTAAATTAATTAATGTGACTTATATGTTTTGAATTTTTTAAAACTGACTTCATTTTTGAATTCAGAATATCAAATATAGCTTAGGGTGAATTTTTGTGATTTTTCTGAAAAACTTCAAATTTTGATGAATAGTGAAACCACTAAGTGGTACTTATAAAAACTGATTTTCCGTTTAAATGAAATTTTGCCATCATTGTGTTTGATTTTAAAATATCCGACATACATGGTTGTCATTAAGAAGTAAAATGTGGTTCAATGAGATTGAAATAATTTTTTGGTGAATAGTAACTTATTATGTTTTTAATCGCGATTAGTGGTAATTAGTGTAGTTTAAGGTAAAAATAATGCTTTAATAAAATGAGATGAGCATGACACATGTCTTACCCTCATTGGTTGTGTCATGGCCGACCATGAAAAGCCATGGGTCAACTTGGGGACCCCATGGATCCACTTTGGTTGGGAAATGACATAAATAACATTTTATTTAATGTAAAAGTAAAATTGACACAAACATGATATGTTTTACTAAAAAAATTTTTAAGTGGGGTTATACAAGTCATATTTTTGATTATAATTATTCATTGGAAAGATAAAACGATTTCCTACATCATAGTATTTTTTTTATAATTTTTAGACATTAAATAAATTAAATTATTTATGACATAATAATGATGCAGCGATGACATCATTATTTGACGATTTAAATAAAATGGAATGATAATGTACAATATATGAACTACACATGTCCAAAACTTATTGGATGAGTGGATTTCGAAGCCTTATCATCTTATCCACTAATTATATCAATGTGGGACCTTTTGAAACCGAAACACATTTTCAAATAAAGTAATATTTCTTTACTTTCCAAAAGTACCCCTCCTCTCCTCTTATAAAAGGCCCCCACCTCTACCTCATTTAACACACTCCTCAAGCCTTTGGCTCTGCCAAACCCTCCCATTTACTCTCTCCACATCCCTCTACTCACCCTAGAGGATTTCCTTTGGGCATAATCCTTTCAAAGGAAGCCTTTAGGCTCAAATCAAAAGGAGATACACTTTTAAAGGTAATTCATTCTCTCATGTTCATTTGTTTTATTTTGCTTCTCCAACCCCCTAAACTCTTTTTATTTACTTCTTTTGTAACAACACCAGTATATTCAATATACTAGGATGTTTTTATAATATTAATTCGTGATACACTCTCACACAACTACATCAAATGGTTAAAAAACATACGGTTTCCGTGGATGGTGAAATTCTGCCTCCCGAAACGATGATTGTTCAATACTCATTTAACACCTTCAAAGGTGGACATTATGATGTCACTATCTTTATATATGATATATAATATGTTTATGTTTTATTTATGCTTCTGTATTTTTCATTTTTGTCTTACCTTTATGGCTTCCATTATGGGTATACGCGATATCTTCATTTAAGGAAGTGAGGACTACCGCCCCCTCAAAGTGATTTGATTCGTTAAATACCATATGTGGGATGTATAAAGGATGGAAATATGATATTATATATGATATTATACTGGAATTATAATATACCTTTATATCATTATTATTCCATTCTATAAAATACGAAATAGAAATGAAAGTAGCGTTCATGCGTACGTACGGCTTACCGTCTCCATGAACGGTGCATTTCATTTCTTACCTCTAAATGATTATGTACTGTTATAAATGCATTCATGTACTGGATATATATGACATATATGATATCTACATAATTAATACAATTCTGTATATAATTAACATTTGGCCACACGAACAACATGTAATTGTAAGAAGTCCACTTTCGACTTAAGAACCAAATATCGGCAAAACAAATATTATTAACTTAAATGATTACATAATGTTTATGACATGGTAATAAGTGGTATAAAAGTAATAATGAACTTGAAAAATGTTCTTAAGGAATTAGAAATTAACTCAAGTTTATTATTCAGGAGATTAAAGAACGATCGAGTCAAGTTGGACCCGAGGTAAGGGATCCTACAACTCTCTTTCTTTTTAAGTACACTCTTATATGTCATTTATTTTAAGCTCATCTTTCTTATGATTGTGATGTTAATTTATATTAAATTTACTGTAATTTTTATGTTAATGAGATGAGAGACCCTATTCTCTCTCATCAATCCATTTTGGAAGTTTTGAGTGGCGCCGTTAGGCTACCGAACTTTCGTAAGAGATCTAACCTCTCTCTTTCTTTTTAAGTACTCTCCTTTATGTCACTTCTTTTAAACTCCTCCTTGAAATGTTGGGGGATTTTCTATTATATTCCAATTTCTGTAAATTCTATTGTAATATGATGAGATACTCTATTTGATCTCATCAATCCATATTCGGAAGTTTTATGTGGCGCCGTTAGGCTGCCGAGTTTTCGTAAGGGATTTTTCATCTCACTTTTCCCCGTGATATTTATGCTACATTCGCCACAAATTCCATTGAGTGGTGTATGTACTGCACATTATTCTAATCTTTGTGTGATATACTTTCGTTTATGAGTATTTACATCAATGACCTATTTTCTTTCTTTCATGGGGTGTATGTTTTAAAAGATACCCAAGTCGGTAAGGGAACCTTTCACCCTCCTCTTTTTTTAAAGACATATTTTATTGGGTCTTTTAATTTACATATTTTTATGTTGGGATATCTTCTCATACATCCTTATTGATGTAAATTTTATGTCCAAGTGATGAGATACACTTTTTATCTCTCATCAACTCATTTTTATGTGATGTCGTTAGGCTGTCAAGGGAACTTTTTAACCCAATTTCGATTTCTTTGGGTTCAACTTGTAGTCATTGAATATGTCATCCATTGAATATGTGTGAATAACCATTTATTGTTTTACACTTAATATCCACTTATATTTGGTGTATATATATTTTTCACACATATTTTTGAGATTTATTTGTCCTTAATTTAAGGATACCTTCTTTATAAGGGATTTCATCACATTTGACATTTCTATTGAGGGGTCATTGTTGTTATGCACCAATTCACTCTTATATGGTGTATATACTGTCCTTTGGAGTATTATATCATGAATCCTTTTATTCTCATGATATTATAAAGTTCTGACTAAATTTTATTCCTCGATTATTGTATTCAAGTGTCTCTAATTTTGGTAAAACCCCTTTAACCAAAATATCGTTTTAAATGTTTTAATTATTTGTTCTTATTAATATCCATGTTTTCAAAATGGTTTTAAGGATTTATTTATATTGATATTAATGGTTTAAAATGTTAAAATCTCCAAGGTGGTATGGGACTTCGTCTCAATCTCCTTTCGTTGAGGCATATTTTATTTTATACACAACTTTATTTTATACAGTGTAGAAACCCCTTTGACTTTTACGTTTATTCAAAAGGAATCTTTTTTATACGAAGCATTTACTAAACGACAAAAGGGAATGTTTTTGTCGTACGTATGCGGCGACAACGACTTCTCCGCCTTCGTAACCGTTATTTGAGTTTCGGCTTCCTCTACAAGCCATACCTTCTTTTTAAAAGAAAAATAAATACCATGTTTTACTTTTCTTTTATTTTGGTATTGAAAATGGTTTTCACAATTTTTTTGTGTTGTATTGATATCTTGTGATTGAAATGTGGAAATATTATGTTTCCTTTATGCATGTTTTATGTGATATGATTATGTTATGGTTCTTGGGCATTATTATGAAGACGGGTGGTTCCGTGATAAACTAAGGGCGGGTGAGCCCGTTATAGCTCTTCAATGCATTGGGTAACGCGAAGGAGTGAAACGTTAAGGTTTATCCAAATAGATTTAGGGAATATACTATGATGGGTATTCCAAACGTAACCAAGAGGGTTACTCCCTATGTAAGAATGTTATGAATGCCTCAAGATACCTTTATGTCTTATGTTTTCTATGATTTATTCATGATTTGATATGCCTATGTTTTATGGGTAAAGTATGATTTCATTCTTATGTATATATGAACTCATGTTTCCTTTCCATATTTTTATAACCCTTACTGAGCTTTTTATGCTCATCCCAAGTTTTTGAAATGTTTTTCACAGGTCAAGGGAAAGGTACATGATGTGATGATAATGTCAAGGATGTGTCAAGAAAGAATCCATGTTATATTTTAAATATGTTTCCATTGATGGGAAGAATGAATACTGTCTTTTATGTAACCACTTTGTTTAAATGTGGAATGTAATGCAAGTTTCATGATCTAATTCTCTAAAACTCTAAACCTAAAAAGGTCCACAATGTGTAATCTTATAATAAATCAATATTAAGTAAGGTTTAAGGCTGGGGCCTTATATATATATTGAAAATTGATTTTCATATGATATTTTTATTTTGATATTGAAAATGTAATTTCAAAATAATTATAACGTTGGTATTGAAAATGGGATTTAAAATAAAATGGTATTTTAATATTCATAATTTACTTTCAAATGAGTTTAAAAGAGTTTTTCAAATATTCTATGATGAAAAGTGTATGAAAAAAACTATTTTTTATTCGTGATATGGTAATCAAGAACTATATGAATAATAAAAAATCTTAATATCCCTTATTTAAAGGTCTACTCCAAATTATAGATCATAGTTGAGCATGATATAACTTCTATGAAGGTTTGGGACCCATTATAGGTCATATAATATGGATGATCAAGATATAGCCTATATAAAAGGTTGAACGCCCTTACAGCTCACTACTGATCTCATTATAGATTATACGAAGGGTGATATCAATTATAACTATATAATGAATTTTGTAATGTATATAATATTAACATCAAAGAATGAGGGAGATAATAATTATTTTGTCCTATGGATTTAACATATTTATTGTCATCTTTGTAATCAGTTTTAAATGGGTTATTAATGTGATTATCTATGTATCAAAAAGTTGGATTTATTTTTCATTCTACATGTTATATATTATATTAATAAGAAATGTTGTATGTGATTTCATGTGAAAATAAATTATTGTATTTTACCAAATAACATTGAGAAAAAATTAAAAATTCCTAAGATATTATCATTTTCAATAAACTAATGATTTTTTTCTTATTATTCACATTAACATGTATCTTGATCTCATTTAATTTTTATACTATTCATAATAGGGTTAATGGATGACTATGCGAATGGAAAAAGTCATGTTAATTTTTTTGCATATTTTTCTTGAAAATAAATAAATAATTATTTTATAAGTGTAATATTATTAAAAAATGGTTTACAACTAGATTTGCCACAATTTTTTATATGGTTATTGAATTTATTATTAATGACCTAATACCCTATAAATCTAAACATGAAAAGATCCAATAAGTTAAATAATGTGAATTCCTTCATAATACTCTTGATTATCATAGGATAAAAAATGTGTCCTTACACATAATTTATAATTTATTTTAAAAAAATTGAAAAAAATGATATAATTTTTTTTAAACCAACGTATCAAAATTAAGTTATGGTTAGTTTTTTGGATTTCATTGAGAATATTAATTTTTCAATAAATAGTGAAACATAATTATTTTCATTAAAAACAACAGTTTTAATATTTATTTTCAAAACCCACTTCATTTTAATGTTAGTTTAAATATAAAATTAGTTATATTATATATTAATTAATCCATATTATCTCATTTTAATTAATTTCATTTTGATTTTTTATATAAGACTATTTTCATCTTATGAATGTTCCTCTTTTCAAAATCCAATATTTCAAAACATTATCAAGGATAATATTAAATCAAAATATACTAATTATATGAATTTAATTAGTTAAAAGAATTATATAATTTTCAAAATAATAATTTATTCTGTTTAATAAACATAATTTTTTTACAAGGATGAAATGTGAAAATAGTTTACAAAAATTACTATAGTTATGTTAAAAATAGATTCAAAAAGGGTTTACTTAAAAATATGAGTTAAAATGACATCATACACTTTTTATTCATATTTTGGGGTCATATTTTGTTCTAATAATTTATTTTTATTGAAATGGTATAATTTTTTATCCATATGTCATTGGAAAAACATGTGCATTATTATTTCTTCCAAAACATTCCCAGGGTGTCCCCTCCCCCACTCATAAAATAAAAACCCCATATCTAATCAATTACACACATACAAAATATAATTTTAACTCAATATATACCAAAAAAACGCATAATAGATAAATTCTTTTTCATAAATCCATCCCTTATAGGGTTTCAGTGAAAACAGAAAGATGTTGTCTGAAGAAGAGGTAATGTCCTTAGTCGATCTTTTAAATTTATTTATACCTCATCCTCTTTCATATATTATTCAAACATGACCATATAATTAACAAAATGTATTCCATATACAAATATAATTTTATGTTATTATCATTTCACACTATAATATCCTCTTCCCCCAAACAAGAATTAATATCGTTGCTTGTGTGTACGGTGGACTACCAGATCAGGACCGAGGCATAATTAGTTTCCGATCACAATTTATCAAGGATGGAAGTAATGATGTATATAATGTATATATATGATATTATATATATAATCATAATACTTTATTTATAATATATTTTATACCTTCTTAAATTAGATACTATAGATAATATGATAGTGTCACGCATGTGTATTATGGACTATCGCCACAACAATAGATGTATTTTTTCCCGATTAATCTTACATTAAAGGTAATAAGTATTAATTTTATATAAATATTTGTTACTAATGGAATATTAACAATTTTTTATAGTTAATATTCTATATAATTTCTTACATTGTCATTCGTTTAGTGAGTTACAATGTCTTTGGTGTTTGTAGAAAACTACCACCTCTAAAAGAATGACATGTTTCTATTTAAAAATAAAATGAATGGTATGTGTAATGGTATATAAATAAAAAAATTATGATATATTTGAATAATTATAATATTTTTTGGGTAAAATATAAACTCTTTTATTTATATCACGATATATGAAAAATGGGAATGTCACTCATGTGTTTGTATAGCCTATAGTCCCTATTATTGGAATGATTTTCATTTTTGAAAACCATATTTCATAAAAGGTTAAAAAAATAATAATTTAAGAATAAAAATGATAATTATTTCATGGTTAAAATTCTTAATATTATTAATTAACAATATGTTTGGCCTTAGTGAACATAAAAATTGATATAGGACCTACAAGTCATTTATCATTAAAACATATGATATGAAATAAATTTGTTAAAGATGTTAATATGACATTGTAAAAAATAAAATAAAAGTAATAACAGTCATTAAAATGGTTCTTAAGAATGTAACAAAAATTTATTTTTCATGGAGATAATGATGTCATAATGTAAATTGAGCTGAAGACAAGGGGTCTCTCTAAACACACATTTCTTTTGGGTAATGAACTATCTCTATACGAGTCATTTTAATCATATAATTTTGTTATGTAATTACTATAAATTATATATACATATTTCTAACATATATACCTAAATTAGTATACACTCCTTTTATGTTCAAATAAATTTTTCATGATATTTTATCAAATACCATCATTATAAAATTTCTTTTAATCACGATATGAATATGGATTATACAACCCATTATCATTGCATTGGTAATTCCTATTCTATTCATTTTTATTCCATTAATATATATGTCATAAATATATAGTCAAAATCTTATGATATGTGTTCCCAGATAACAGTCCAATGAATTGAGACAATATTTAGTCACATGGGAGTTCACGTATGGGATTCATGAGGAATCCTAATTGATTATAGGAAATTACCCACCATGTGATTTTTTCTTGGATGTTTTTCTTGACTCATGTTTTTTTAATATATATATTTTGATACATTTAATCTAATTAAATGATATTATAATACCATGGTGATTATGTTATTATTACAGTTGATAACTGACAAAACTTCTCATTTATTATATGATGATATATGGTTTATTGACTTGTTTTTCTTCCTTAAAAAGTATATTTACACACTGGACATTTTAGAACAACATTTTTCAAATGTATTCCACATGTTATCCCATTGTTTTTTAGAATATGAACTTGATTTAAATATATCACTATGGGTAACAAACTAAATATTACATATGAATATTTTAATTTATATACAATAAACTATGTCCTCTAATGACACTGGGAATTTGAGATCATTTTTTTGTATTAATGGATATTTATTTTTATGAATCATGTAATAATATGTGTAAAAATGTTGTGTCTCCCAATATTTATTGTGTGAAAATATTTTTATAGAAAATAGTATCATAATCATAATAGGAGTGAACTGTGTAAGGTAGTTAATAGACATTTATTATTCACAATGAACCTAAAGTTCCAATTGGTGGTGGGGATTTCAGTCTTCATTATAAATTCTATTTAGAATTTTGATGGTGTTTTATGATGTGAGATGATGGTATTCTTATTCATGATGAGTAAATTAGTGATTTTAGAGGTTGCTAACTATTTTAAAATTGAATTTAGTGAAATAAACTATTCTATATAGTTACCTAACATAGTCTAGTAAACATTGTAAATGTTATTTCACTTGGTTCTAGAACCTTTATAGATTCTATTGAATAGATGGCTCAACATTTACATTCTCATTTATCTAATCCATTAAATGCTTTATTTATTAACTAGAATTATATTTTCCCCTCCATTGTTATTTATATTATATATTAATGGTGTTTAGAAAATTAATTATAATTAACATGGGAGTTTCGGTTGTTGAATTTATGTTATTGTTTGGGTTATGATTGTGGTCTACATTTCTTTACATCACTGTTCTCCAAATATATGTTTTTATATTAATTTTGTTCTTTTGGAAATGATTTTTATTGGACATGAGTTTATTTTTTTGATATTTACTGTTATTTTTTAACAATTTTTGACATTTAAAAATTGTGTTTTGGGTGAAAAGGAGGAATTTTTCAAATATTTGATTAAGGGACTTGTTTTTGGTTTTTTAAAGGTAATTTTTTCTTCACGTGGTGTTTTTTATAAAGTGGTTGATTTAAATTTTCTATTTTATAATTTTAGGAATAAATATAATTTTCATTAAATTTTTTTAAAATAAAAATACATCCAATATAAATAGTTTTAAGAAGATTTATTTTGAGATATCTTAATTTCCCGTTCAATTGAACAAAATTACAAAGTTGGGTTATGATTAATAAGGAGGTTTTTGTTTTTTATATGTGTTCCTTTTTGAAATGTATTTTTAGAATCATTTTTGTTATTGAGAAGTTTTATATTGAAATATGATTTTTGATTCATGATTTATGTATTTTATATTGAATGGATTATGTATTTAGTTATGTTCCCTTAGTTGTAATGGGTCCAATTATTTCTATAGTACGACATGGAATTAAGAAGTCTATGTCTTATATTTTTTTAGTAAGCCTCTTTTAATATTAAATGTGAAAGTATAATACCACATTCTGAGGATGATATATTTGATAAATACTTTTATTCATTGGAGAATACTTTTTTTTCTTAACCGAACCTATACTATGAATAGTGTTTTCTCCAGGGAACGTTATATATTAATGGGCCACACCTTGTGAGTTTCTCAATACAGTTCATGTTTAGTGTTTATAGTCTCAAGATGCTAATGTGGAGAAACGACAAAATTTAAATAAGAATTATTATAGAGACCTCAAATTTGTATTTGTGACTTTTTATTCCATTCATGTTATGTTTTCATGAGTCAATTATTAATTTTTTACTAGATCAAGTGTAGGTTGTTTGAGATGTAAGATTTTTTGGGTTTCCCATTTATGGATTCATATCAAGAGGAGGTTTGTATTTTAGTTTATGAGCTAATGAATTGGGTGTAATTAGTTAAAAATATTATATATATATATATATATATATATATATATATATATCTTCTTGTGGTTTTGGATCTAGTTGATGATTCATAAGATGTTTTTGTTACTATAGGATTAACATTCATCATTCCGCATCAATATTGGTTGGTTGTGGTAAATGATATTATTGTTTGATGAAATTATTTTTCATGATTGTTGTATGTATTTGAGATCATGAAAATTTAAGGAGGGAACACATTAAGATTTAATAATGATTAATTTTGGTTCAATTATGTGAATATTAGTGTCGATGAATGTTATTATTAAGCACATAAGGGTGAAATTTTTGTTTCAATGTTTTACTGTGAGGTGGTGACTTAATAATGAGGATCTTTTTATCCATATAGATTGAGGAATGATGATAGGTTGTAATAGAGAAAC
Organism: Viscum album; assembly: GCA_963277665.1. NCBI lineage: Eukaryota > Viridiplantae > Streptophyta > Magnoliopsida > Santalales > Viscaceae > Viscum > Viscum album. Next base: position 2,018,365,767 of record OY728157.1, read on the forward strand.
CCATATAAAACCCTAACATCAACTAGTGTGGTATTTCATATGTTCTAAAGTGTATTCCTAATACCTATGTTCAAGTAACTAGATAATTTATTTAATATAATTAAATTTTTAATGAATTAACCAAAAAGACATAAGATTAGATGAACCCAATTAATGTAAAAAAAATTTATATCCAAATTACATCAAATCTAATAAAGGAAAAAAATCATAATGTTATCATTTAATAATTTTTTAATGATGTTATGATAACTAAACTGAAATTCAATCAACATAAATCCTTATAGAATACATGGGTCAGTCCCTAAGTGACTATTAGTCCCCACCATCTCAACCCACCAGAAGGAAACACGATCCAATAGATTTTTCTTCTACACGAAGATCATATATTTACCTATATACTAAAAAAACTAAGTTTAATTTTTCCTAATGTAATATAAATGGATTGTGTTAATTGATCCCACTAGAATACCACTATTAATTCATAAAATTACTAACAACATTCTTCTGTTAGTTCTTGTAAAAAACAAATCAATAAAAAGAAATTACATTTTTTATAAAATAATCTTTATGTTTTATTTTTTTTAAACCTAAACATTTAAATTTATCACATCAATTTGAAAGTAAATTAATCTATTACGAACAAGAAAATGAAAAATATATTATTTCATTCCATGATCAATATATCAAGTGTGTTAATGAAAATTTAAAATAATAGTTAATGTAATGTATCCAAAACACCCAAGAGGGAAAACTATGACATGTTGGTGAAAATAAATAATATGAAAAAAGAAAAAATATTAGACATTATTTAATCATACATCCTGGGTACCTTTGTCACATGGTAAAGATAATCCTTAGAAACATCATCATCATAAGAATGTACCTGATTGATAGCTTACTCCATATATTTTTATTTATATTTAATTTTATAAAATACCCAAAAAAATACATATTTTCTATATACCGTCATTTAATATCATGAAATCTAATCCCATATTTTATATAGCATTATCTATCATGGTTACACACCGATTATAGGCTTTAAAAATAATTTGTAATTCAGAATAAACGATTATGAATTTTATCATCACAATATTATTGGTAAAATGTATCATTCCAAAAAAAACTATTTTGAAAAAACATTCATCAACACTAATGATAATGAACATGAATATTGAATAAATATAATATAATTCCATAAATGAAAACAAAAGGATATCAATATATGAATACATTCATGTGAATGTTAAAACCATTAGATATAGTGACCACTTTCACTATCATAGATAATGATTTCCCCTTCAAAACCATTTATGGAAAATTAATTGATCTGGTCCATGAAATCCTAGATCCAAGGTAGAAACAATAAATTCCTAATCCAACCATCTATACATGGTGATCACATCCCATTAGTGTTTTAATATTATATGAGGAAGATAAATCAAGTGACTATAGAGATAAAAGAGGAAAAAATGTGAATAAATCCTAACATAGATCCGCCCATATTATTCAAGCATCACCATAATATCAAGGGTAGAGTCATCTATAGAACTTGGGATTGATCGTTTTGAGATATTGATGAAGTATGCGGATATTAACATTATAATTTACCTTGATAATTATTGTAATATCCCATTTTATGATCTTCAGATAGGGTTACATGGTTAAACTAACTGTTTTCTAACCATTCAGAAGCCACTATCACTTGAAAACCATGTTACATTGTTTACTTGTATAATCTTCATGGAATGTACTATTCAGAAGCCTAATAACTATAGAAAAATCCCAAAACTCAACATGCATTTCCTAATGAATTTAATGGTTTATAAAACTATCATTAATCTTTTTAAATCTAGATTGGAACTAATAAATCAATATTTTATTATTACAAAATGATTATCACTAAATGTTCTACTAAATCACGTGCTTGTCTAGTTTCGCCAAAAATATTATATTTTTACCATTATCTCCCAATATAATTTAAAAACAAAAAAAAAGGTAATCGAATATCAATATTAAACATATATATGTTTTAGAATATTTCACAATTCTATACACTATAAAACAGTCAATCTCCAAAAAATGTCCTCTTTATAAAGATAAAAATATATCAGACAATTCCTACATAATCAAGGCCACATCCTCCCACATTTTATGGTTTTACATTCCACACTTCTACATCACATGAAAAAATTGGATTATCATTCTATATATCACCTTTTCCAATCATACCACTATAAGAATATTCCATTCAATCAAGGATGTCTTAGGTTGAATTCCTATATCCTCACACTAGATCATATAAAATGTATCAAACTGATACGTGTTCAGTTGGGAGAGAATACAATCAGGCATAGAATTAAAATTATCAGGTAAATATAATATACAGTACACCTTCCTAAATAGATCCATGATCTCAAATCATCTATCATAATTTAGTGCATTCATAAATTTACACCGCAAAAGTCTATGTACCTATCAAGGATAAAGTAAAAGGAAAACATGACCATCTACCAGAAAATACCATGGTGGAAATTTTTTGTTCAGATATAATATATAGAGATAATGATATTCCACTATCTTACTAAAAAACAATTAAACAATATCTATCATCTATTAAATAATTACATTTCCAACCATGGATCATTCTCTAATATCTTACGAACAAAGAGGTGATCATCAAGTCCTACAGTACAACATCACAAATGGTTCAACCAAATTGAATTTAGTGAATTTTTCATATAATAAAAAAAATATTCTATGGGATTTTTTTACTCCCATGATCCTATGAAATCAATAATAAATGCTCAATTATTTTTTTATTATAATTTGGATTTCTTTTTTAGTCAAAAAATCTCTTTGGGGATGAAATCACATGATAAATTCAAATGGGTATCCCATCAATTCCTGAAATGAACTCAAAGATCATGGTTTTAAGTAAGGATCTGTATACAAAATGATATCTCATTGTACATGATTATTCTTAATAATATACAGTTCATTAATGCTACCAATATCCTCTACATCCATTGGCTCAATTTTTGGTAGGAAGTAATGTGATTTAATGTGTCATTATATAATAAATAATACCAAAACCTTACTAATGGGATTATAGGGTATGACAACTATGAGAGACTGGAATATATAAACCCATATACATACTGTAATGGACAATGGTATCAACAAACTGGTATCCCTTTTATATCTCACCTTAATTCTATTACATGTAATGAAATGAAACAAAAAATAATAAATATATTTTCTCATTCATGGAAAATATATGCATTGCTTCATGTTAGAATAAAACTTGGAAGATCCATGTTATATAGACCTATTATATTATTAACAATTATCCATCAATTCCTATCTCAATTGTTTCTTAAAACCAATTTTTTAAGAAGCATATAATCTTATTCGTATACAAAGACCACTAAATTGGGTAATCTATAACATAAATAACAATGATAACGTGAAATCACTCTACATACATATATTTTCAGTGTCAAATATGATCATACAATGATTATTGGGACCATGAACCTTGTAGGAAAACAAATAAATTTTTTATCCCTACATTAAAGAATTATCTAGTAAACAATCCCATTATGCATTACTCTGACAATTATTTAATTATAACCTAGGTATTTGATTTTCAACTGAAATAATATAAGGCCCCCATTTCCATTTCTTAGAGGTTATATGACATAAAAATAATTTTTTGTAATGTTCCCTAACTAGAATCAATTTCTCATGTTCATATCCATCAATGTAAAGATATAAAAAAATTCTTATCATCTTAATAGAAAATAATAGTATACAATCATTGGTAGTGGAACCAAACCGTAATATTATGAATCACTTTACTAAACTTAAGATCAATCGTTGGGTTGTAATTCTCATGAGGTTATATTTATTTTTTCATACAACCCCAATACTCACCCTAATATTAGAACAAAACATAAGATCATAACAAAGGAATCATAGTTGAAATGAAATCCCATATTTTCCTCAATAAGGATCTATAATATAATATAATAAAATAACAATTTTAAATCATCAAATGATATGAAACATATATCACCCCAAAAAAACCTAACACCAATATAGTTTGACTCTATCATACGATATAGATACATGGAGAGTCCTTGAATACAAAAACCATAATATCCATCTAATTCATAGGCAGACATTATTATAATGAAATATTTGTTATCATATCAAGATTTCACCTCACAATTTTTTATAGGATCCACTAATAAACCCTTCCCATAAATCAAATGACCCAAAAATTTCACCTTTCTAATCCATAATGAACATTTCTAAAACATCTCTTATATAATCTACTCAATAATTATTCCAAATGTGATACTTATATTATCAACATGATCTTACTCGAATATGAAATAAAAAATGATATCATCTACACAAAAAATTAATGGATCTTTAAACTGATTGATTATATGATTTATTATGGAAATAATTACCACATGAGTGATTTTAATACTAAATAAAATGTACAAATACTCATAATTTCCATACATTCTCTTAATTTACATATTGAGATTATATTATTCTAATACACTAAACTAATGACAAAAAATAGAGTATTTTTTTGGAAAACCAAAAAGATCCCATGAGCTTATTGAAATGGCCATTAATCATAGTAATGGAATATTTTATGTTAAATGATACATGGATGTGATTTTGTTAGTTAACATATTTATGGGAGTCCTTTGATTTTTCTTTTAAATATAATAGTCCAAGTACTATGAAAATTGGTAGGATGAATAAATCCCTTAGCATCATGATACACTTACTACGACTTAATTCCATTCAATTTAGTATGCTCTATATTGTATAAGGGTACTAAAATGGGTCTCAAACTTTGTGGAAAATATATTGCATAATCATTGGTGGAATCCTAATGAAATCATCTATGAAATAATTAGATACCCAATCATCTTAATAGAAAGAGGGATACCAGGTGATGGATCAATTTCATCAAGAAACATCACTGAAAGAAAATAATAATATCACATTACCACCATGGATCAAGATACTTTATCACCTATATTTGTGTAACCAATCACCATGAAGGACATTATTGAATTGATAAAAATAATTTAACTAGACCTGGTGATGATAAAAATATATCTGGGTATTATATCTAAGCATATAATCCATTCCAATGAAGATATAAATTTTATCAAGACCATGATCTATAAAATTCAATAGGGTTTCATGGTCAAAAATCATAAAATGACATTCATGACATCTAAAACCATGCTCTAAAATCATTCCCAATAAAGTGAAATAATTCATCATGAAAGGAATTAAATCCGAATGAAATGAAAATGAATCAATGATACTGGATGAAATAAATTGATGTCTTTCACAAATATCAAATAATTAAAAAACTGTAGAATTTTTAATAAACAGAATAAAATTAACTACAAAAAAGTCATTCCAATGACTCCACTAGTTTAAAAACTATATGGTCAACCAAAATGAACCCTTTAACTATGCCCGGAGAATATACCTTTTAAAAGAGGTGGGATACCAACCACCTTTTCATCATCAGATCGAAATAGAGTGCCCTTTGTAAAGGTGGATATAACTTTACTTCCATGAGACACACTGTCGTGGAAATAATAATGATGAAATGATTTCTAAAAATCATGAGAAACAATGTGTGCTTACATTCAATCACATTGAGGTGTATCATTATCCATAAATGACAATAGTCCAACATCCCCGATCATTAGATATATTGTTCAAACCTTCCACCTCTTCGACAACAGTAACAAATCTTCATCTTCTATAAAAAAATAACTACTTTTATGTCCTATTATCAATAAGTATTTGAAGAGTCAGTTATTCCTAGATATGTTTGTCTCATTCATAAAATAATTTCTATAACTATATCAATAGTTGGATGGATGATAAGGATCAGTATAGAATAAATTTCAGGCCCCAAGACCATTGAAAACATCTATGACTTGATGTAATAATTAAAATCAAGCTCTAGAGATCTATGTAATCAATCAAAAATCCCTGAATCAAAATCGATGATAGAGTGGTATCCCTTATAAATTGATAAAAACATTCATTCCATCACCACACACAATGTCATTAGATAATCCTTTTAATGAAATGATTTTATAAATAAATTCTATGTGATATATTTAGGAATCTTGGATTGAAAAATATATTCTCACCTATTATTTAATTTACTATCTAGAATATTAATAAATAAACTAACATTTTAGTCATATTGATTTTAAAATATTCAGAATATAATCTAAATACTCTCAATAAATTACTAAATAACAATGAAAGGTTCTTTAAAATTTATTTCATGTAATTTTTATTCTTCTAAAATTATTTTTATCCATAATAATCAAAATATAAAAAAAATTATAAACCAATCCTAGTAATAAATAGGAAAACCTAGGTATTATAATTATTGGGATATAAATAATACATATTATATATAATATAATATATTTAATCTAAATGAAAAATAAGTTTATGATGAAAGGTGTTTAATAATAGAGGTAAATATAAAGTGTTTATATAAACTTGATTATGGATTTTTTATAATAAAAAACTAAAATAACAACAATTAATAAATAGAATTATTTATAAATTAAGTATTCATTTTTTATCAAATGTTTCAATATTGTAAATTTTTATTAAAAAAAGTTTAATATATGAATTTGCATATAATAATTTATGGAGATATATTTTCATTATGATAAATTATATAGTTTTATTCTACCTCGAATTTAGAATGGTTAATTTCATGAATATGAATTTAGTGTCTGTTTATTATATTTACATATTAAGTGGTATAATTAAAATTAATGTGTCTGCACTATTAATTAAAGTGTTTTAGGGAGCCAATATTATCAAAAATAAATATTGAATCTTAATATATAGATATTAAAAACATAACATAAGGATCTATTCTAGAAACATTTTGTTATTGTGCCTTTTAGAAATTTGAAACATAAAAAAATGATAAAAAGTAATCTATATCATCTCACACTATGTTAATCCTTAATAGTTCCCTTCTTATACATGTCATATATAATAAATTTATTTATAACCTATATAAAGGAACAACAATGAATGGTAGAGCACATATTCTCACTATGGTTAATCAAGGGAGATACCAGCATACCACGTTGATAAGGGAATGAAAACATTATGTTATAATTTAAAAACTATGAAATTAATATCATAGATTGTAAGATCTCATATTTTCTTATTTTTAAATAGCTTTTTGAATTATTTAATCCCATAACATTAATCAATGTGATCTTATTTGCATCATTTTATTACTTTTGGTGAGTTTTGTGCTTTAGTGTAAAAATTGGCTAATTCTAAACATTTAATGGTTTTTTATTGGCTCTATATTTTATGTATAACTCCCACAATATTCATCCCATGAACATTATTCTATTTTTTTGATGAAATGGTTCTATTAATATATATATAATTCTTCATTGCCTAATGAAAATGTTAACTCCAAAAAACAAAAACAAATCAGTCAATGTAAATACTTATTCTGGACGACATAATGGACCATGACTAATTCAATGAAGAATATATATATATATTCCTACCACCAAATTGGGATCTTATTATTGGTATATATATAAAACTAGAAGAGGAATATTCCCCTTAAATTTCATGGATAAATTATGTTATTAAGGCCTCCCTTCAACTGGTCAAAATAGGGTTTGTTGAATAGTGATTGGCGGTGAAAAATATTCAGGTGTACTAATTAGGAAAAAAATAATTCCACAATCCTATATATTCTATGAAACATCAGGGGGAGAAGGAAAATACATTTATAACATCCTATATGAAGGTAATCATTTATGATTTGGTTGGATGGTGGGAGAACTGAATCTGTCTTTCTGGTGGACAGATTCTAAAGGAGAAAAATTTTGTTCTTCCTTTTCTTTCTTTGTTTCTTAGTTTAATAATGCATTATTCTTTCTCAATCATCAAAATTACCATTACCATGATGGGTTAAAAATTCTGAGTGATTGGGGTAGGTTAGGTTTTATATTTTTTAATGTTTTAGTTCTTTTATTTGATTGAATAAACACACTCACTCTTCTGTTGCGTTGTTTACAAATTCAAATAAATGGTTTTATTATCTTATGCCATTGTAGTTGATTTATATTCTGTTACTATTATAGATTTTATAAATATTAATAATCATCCTTCACTAGGTCTGGTCTATATATGATGGTATAGATCCGGGATTAGTGGTGAAGTACTCAGCGATCATCAGTACCTGTGGTTGGGGTATTGAATATTATTAATTGTTTGGAAAAAACTAGACCCAATAAGAAATTTCCTAATTCAATTGAGGGTATTTTCTACATCTGTTTAATTAATAGGAAGGATATTAGACCAAGAAGAAATATTGGTAAGGTTTACTCTCACCATCACCATTTACAATGGGAGTGATATGAAGAGATCGTGAAATATCACTTAAACTGACTTAGAAAAAGATCATTGAATACAATTGGAACAATGATAGTATTACAATTGGGAAATCAACCCAAACCTGATCACCAAATTATTATAGATATTTTTAATTGAATTATTTTTTAATTTATTATAAATCATTTACTTTGTTTCTTTATTTAGTTTCATTTTTTTGTTTTCATGACCAAAAATATAAAAAACAACCCCACATTATTATCAAATTTAAAGATACATAACTGATTGTTGAGCGCTCTTCTCTAGGGACAACCTAGGTTAACCAAAACACTATATTTTAACCAAGAATGTAATTTCTTTTTCCACACCCCATAATAGGTACATGTCATAGGTCCTAAATTTGAGTCATTAAATAATTCCTGGATGTTCATAATATATGAGTCACAAAAGAATCCTAGATTATAAACCAAGAGAACATAACATTTCCATAAGGAACACCATTATAGAATTCACTTACAAATAGAAATTTAATGTTAAGTACACCCATAAAGGCATTCATAACTTGTTATTATTTGATTAAACACTATTTTACCTATGCCATGTTGGGGATATCCTCATATATAACCACTTTTTGGCTTGGGTAATCCACATATGCATCCATATTCAGGCTTGGGATAACCACATATATACCCTTTTTTATTTGGGATAACCTCGAATGTACTCTTTCTTATTTTAAGGATAACCTTCTGTGTACCCATTTATATAATATATCATATACCATTACCCAATTCATTGGATGTAGGTATGGGTACCACCAATAACATATTGAAAATCTTGCATACATGACCCATAAAAACATAATACATTCATCATAACATAACATGTGAAAAGAAATAGTCTTCATAAAAAATAATTTATGGAATTATATATGAAAAAGAAACAAGTTTTATATTAATCTTATCATTTAATAATAGCATAAGTCAACTAAAAAAAAGCTTTCTTCATTATAAGTTTTTCATGGTATAAATCATGGAAGAGAAATTAGTTTCATAAAAATATTTTAATCATCATTGCAAATCATAAAAGGAATGAATAAAAATGTAATATTATTTTCATATCCCCATAAAATGATATTTATAAACAAAGAATTTTATTTTATATTGAAAATTAACTTAAATGAGAAATGGTGTGGAATTTTTGAGCAGGAAAATATTATTTCTTTGAAAATCACATATTTTAAATTAAAAATTCAGAAAATACAATGAATTTTTATTATTTTTGAAAAAAACATGAAAAAATAATAATGATTTTTTAAATATTATATATGTCTTGGTGGTTTAAAATTTATCACATGCCATATATTATAAAACCAATATTCATTTTACATTTTTTGTGAAAGAAAAACATTCTTTTTTTGGAAAATAAAAATAATAATCATTTCAATTTTTTTTGAAAAATTAAAAAACAGGTGAATATTTATTTAATAAATAATTATTGTAATGATGAATATATTTCTAAATACATTTATAAAAAAATTGGATGGAAAATAATTTTCGATCGAGGTGAGAAATTATATAGAATTATATAAAAAAAATATTATTTTGAAAGAATGATTAAATTGAGAGATAAAATGAATGGAAAACATGTATTATTATGAAATAATAATTTTATAGGAAAGTAAACGAACCTATATATACATATATATAACATAATATATCATATATTTAGGCATAGTCATGAACAATCATGATAATTAATAAGATTATAACATAATTCCCAATCCACTTTGGTAACATTGAATTGAAAGCCCCATGAAATAATTAAAATAAATGCATATTATAATATCATGATTATATATAAATTATATATAATACCTAAAAGTGGGGATGTAAATAAAATTCATCAAATAATATAGGTGAATAATATAACATACATGGTAAGAATAGAATATTGAGAGAAAAATCGCTTACTGATTTAGTATCTTTTGAACTACAATCCACATGAAAGATATATCTTAAAAATATATATATAAATCACCATAATATTAAGGAAATTAATAATAAAATTTATTCATGAATATTATACACACCACACAAAGTAAATAGGTGGTGAATTTTTAAGGTGTCTCATAGAAGTAAAATGTGAGACAAACACCCCTTACCTTATGTCTCAACATCATTCACACTCGTTCAAACATCTTTCATAATAAATATAATGTTAATATTAATAAAATATATAAAAATTGATATATACATATATATAATTCTTTATATTATTTATTCATCATATTTTTTCACATATATTTAAAAATCCATGTTGACGTCATTCTTTGGGTAATAAAATCTTAGTTTTTTTTAGTGTTTTGATTTGGTATATTTATTATGATTTCTGTTATAATGGATCCATAATATTTATATTTTAAAAAATTATATAAATGCCATATATATTATTATTACATATTTATTTATAGTAATCCAATAAAAAAATAGATTGATATTGAAATGCATTTTTCATGGAGACACTAGGTCGTACGTATGGAAGAAAAATGGTTCTATTTTCTCAACAGATTGAAAACGGATTGGTAATTTGTATTTAAACATTATATAATCTGATTTACTTCATATATATCACAAATGTTTCGAAACGATTACATATTACCTTCCATGTAAAGAGTATATGAATAACACATCATATCATTTCGCTAGGCGGTAATCCTCAGTACACATAAACAACCTTATAGTATTCCCACAGAATAGAATCTAAAATGGAATATATGATATCATTATTAAATAAGAATATAAATATTTTAAATAAAATATATTAATAATAAATACTAAATTATATCCATATTTGAGAGGCGGTGATAGAAAATGAATAATATCGGTTCTCTAGGTAGTACTCTAGTGTACAGACAAAAAATGTTATCATATTCAATAATTAATGGAATGTAATAAATAAAAAGATATATAGTGAATAAATATTAATATTAATATCATATATACACTATTGAAATAATAAATATTTTATTATATTTATCAGTGATTGGTGGGGATGGAAATCAAATAAACTGATTTAGGATGTGGAAGTCTTTCATACACACAAAGCATGATTTTACAACCCATTAGATGATATAGGTAAGTATACTTAAATACAAAAAATATAAGTATACCAGTGATATGGATTCCATTTTATCATTATATTTTAATAATAACCAAATTTCATTGAGGAATAAATAAAATGAAATGATCGGGTAGGGAGACTTATATTGTTTTGGATAGCATAATTTGTTTTTCACCCAAAGACATCCAAACATAAATTTATTAGTATAATAAGAAATGTCGGATAAAAATAGAAAATTGTGTTTTTTTAGTTTTTTAATTATTACTCAAAAACGTTTTTTCGAAGTGTGATGAGGATATGAGATAGTGTTGTCTTTTAAAAGTGATGTTAGTAGAACACATGTATTTTTTGAAATGCTAAAGGTGTCCTAATGGTTTTTGAATTATAAAATGCTCCAAAATGACCAATTATAGATCTTAACAGATACTATGTTTATATATTTTCATAAATTGGGTATTTTAGTTGTTTTATGTGATTTTTAACACCTAAATTTAATTTTTACTTCATTATAACCCCCTTTTACCATAATAAAATTAAATAATTTATTTTTACTATTTTGAATATTAATTATGGTTAAAAATTATTTTGATTTTATTAGATAATAGAAAAAATTTGATTTTAAATATTCAATAAATTTAATCAAATTAAATTCATATAAGAGAAAAATAAGATTTAATATTAATTTTGGAGACCTAATGAGAAATGAGTTATTGAAGAGAAAATTTTGAAATTTTTACAAATATTTTGCATCAAAATTAATTATGAAATTATTTTCAAAAAAATTATTTAAATTAACCAAAAAATATGTATTTAAATTTAAATTAAAAATAATTATAAATTTTTATGTTTTTAAAATTATTAAATTAAATGGCAATTCATAATAAGAAAAATATTGTAACTATTCAATGAAAAAATTATATTTATAAAAAAGAATAATAAATTAAATCCAAGTAAATTTTAACATGATTATTTAAAAAATGATGAATAATTTTTCAAATAATTTTTCTAAAAGATGTAAAAATAAAATTTATTTTTTCAGAAAAATTAGTAAATATTTTTTTAAAAATAATATTTCTTAATGTTAAAAACACATTTCCATAAATTATATACTTTTTAATAAATATATTTTATTTAAATATAGATTTTATAATTAATATCTAAAAATTAGTTATTAATAATAAAATCATTATGATTAATTTCTATATTATAAAAATAATGTTTAAATAATAATATTAATAATATGTCAATGTTTGTTAAAACTGACTATTGGGTGTAACACAAGATAAACACAATGTTTGGTGTAATGAATGTTTAAAATGTTTTGTGTGTAATGAAAATATTTATAATATTAAATATATTTTAGAAAATATATTTAAAAAAATATAAGGGTGTTACATTAATATTTGTCTAGGGGGATGTTGGGTCAGTATACATACTATTATCAAGACTTGAAACTTGTCTAAATATGTGTGAGTTTGTTATCAATCACACAACAATTACTATTAGTGGAAATATTGATTTCATATGTTTATAATGAAATACATCCATTGGATTCATGTAAAATTTTAAAGTGGTAAATTTGGGATTGTATTAACATAGTTGGATTTCTATTTAGATTTGTAATACAAGCTATGAGGTTTATCAAGAGTTACATGTCAATATAGTTTGACCATATTCATTTTATGGAGAAATAATGACTCTTAATTAAATAATAAAATTAATTGATGGATGTTAAGTGTATAACATGATATAAAAAGTGAATGTTCATTCCCCATTAAAATACTGATTTATTGATTAGTTGTAAAAAATATATAACCTTGACCATCCAATCGGTTACATTAATGCCAGAAGTGGGTTACTATAGATTATCTTATATATGGAGTGTATGTAACTAGGTGAATCTATGAATTAGGTGACCCATTTTTGGGGGATTATTTAGATTAACTCTACATTGGAATACCTATAATTTAATTTATTAGATAAATTATGTTAGCATTATCTATATTATAGGTAGGCTAAAAAATTGACCACTATTCCAACCAAATATCATGTAGGATTTTATTTTCATAATGAGTTAAATAAATAGCTAATTTCATGAGGTTAAAAATTATGGGTAATTACATAATTAAACATGAATAATTTACAATTAATTTATTTGAATTATTTCAAAAGGGTTTATAATTTTATTGAGATAATATTTAATAAAACTACTTATTAAATGCATATATAACATGATACACATCTAATGAAATATTCAATTTTAGATAAATGAAACTATTAATATAACACAAGATGTTTTTAGGAAATATTTTAATTAAATATTTTTTTATTTATCAGTATTCTTAATTTCATTGAATTCTGAGTTTAAACAAATCAAGTGATGCATTTATTATAAAATTACAATTATATCCTAGCCGTTATTGTAGAAGAAATAATTATTACTATCTTATGAAAATGTATAATGAATTCATTAGCTATTAATTATTTATGAAAAATATAAATCAATTAGATATTTGTATATTTTTAGTGAATTACATTTGGTAATGAGATTAATGAGATATATATTTTTTATATTTAGTTAAATATTTTTTTGATATTCATTTAATTGATATTTTAGTCACAAGGAATGAATAAAACCTTATTTTATGTATACGAGCTTATTTTTTATGGATTATTTTTATACCTTTGAATAGAGAAACCATTTAAAATTAATATTTTTAAATAATAATAATTTATATATGATAAAATAATAATTTTATTTTTAATTACGATTAAAACATTTACATTGTATAAATTTTTGATGTTTTTCTGATAACATTTATGTTTTGATGATAAGTAAAAATATGCTAAATTGTAATTAAAAACAACTATTTTCATCAGGATAATTTATATTATTAAATTATAATATTGAATTGTTTTAATGTATAAATAAAATATATTATTATCATTTAATATAACGCATGTTATTAGAATTTATTTTACGTTGAATTTATAGGTAAAAACAATTCAATCTTTTGGAATGTTTAATCTTTTAAAAACCGTATTTTCATTACAATGAAAGGATGAATTTAAAATCAATTAATGAAAATTATGTGTTTTGAATATGAAAAAATGGATTCCATATTTGGAATTAGAAGGTCCAAATGGTGTGAATAGGTGCCTTTTATTTTTTGAAATTATGAATAGTTACTTCAGTAAATATATTATTTTCCATGGTTAAATGGTAAATCTGGTAAATAAGGTTTATCAATTAACTATTTAATAATATAATACCACCCTAAAACGTGTCAAATTCATATTGGATGAAATATTTATGACCAATGGAATATTTGGGTATATTTTTGGACACCATGGATTCACATGGATGTGAAAATGATATTTTATAAGAATTAATTTATTATAAAGATTACTATAACATAAACATATATCTTTTACTGAATCGATCTTAATATAGGGTTATATAACTGATTTCTTTTGTTATAAAAAATTATAAGAATGATTAAAATATTTCCTACATCATGGTATATTATTTATATTTTTTATAGATTATATAAATATCAATATTTGTGAAAATAATATGATGTCGTGATAATCTCATTAAAGAATGATTTAAATATGTGAATTTATAAATAGTTAAACAAATGTATTTTGATTATTTTAAAGTCATAAAATTTTTTTTGATGCAATTATCATGTTTTTTTGATTTAATCCCTTATTTTCAAAGGAATAAAGTTTTTTTTTGATTTTTTAAAATAAAAAATATGAATATTGTTCAGACATAATCCTATTCATTGCATAAAACATAAAATAATTTTTTTAAATGTTATTAAATTCCTGAAAATATTATGTTCATAAAAATGGTAAATATATGTCTAAATTTGTCATAAATAAGTCTTTTGGGTATTTGGACATTATAGGGTAATTAAAGTTACCCAAAACGTGTAAACAACATGATATCACGGTAAGATTTAAAAGAGAAAAATAAGGGTTAAATAAAAATGATAATGATAAAAAATATTATAAACATGTATAAATATTACTGGATGATATTTATTTGAACTAAAATATTATTAAATTTTAATAAATTAAGTTTTGTACCTTTTTCAATTGAAATTTATTGTATTATAAATGAATATGTTTGAGAGTTTTCTATAGATCCCCTCTCCCTCTTGTAAAAGAGAACCTCCTCCCTCTCCTCTTCACTCCATTTACCCCATCATGCTTGGTAAGACCCATGAAAATTTCACTTATAAACATCAATAGTTATATTATTATTTTTTTCTTCTCAAAAGACCATCTCTAGTTCCTTAAGAAGATTTTAAATGAGGAAACTTGAGGAAGATGTAATCTCTTCTAAAAATTATATCAAATTTATTTCTTCTCCTACTTTCTATTAATTAATTTTTTCATTATAAAGTAATAACTTCAGTATAATTAATAAAATTATATGTTATTAAAAATATTAAACATCCATATATCACAATCTATCAATCCTTTGAAAAAATAAATCATCACATGGGCATATGTACGCCTTACCGTCTCCATGCCGTGGTGTAATATGTTTTTCACCTTCACTATATGTGGATTGGTATAATGGTATAAATAATTACTATATATAATTAATATAACAACATTATAATTTTGATATACTATAAACCATCCAATTAAATACCACTCAATAATTATGGGACTGATATCATCACACGTACGTACGTACAGCTAACCGTCTTCACGGTGCAATGTGATTCGCTCTACATAATCCTCATTAAATAATGACTATATAAATGAATTTAATAAATATATATTATATATATTCTACTAATACCATTTTGGAAATTATACAACTATAACAAAAAATAAGAAAAAAAACTTATCTGACTAAACATACAAAAAACCTAAAGCATTTAATGCCATAATAACAAGTAACAATGAAATGTTACTAACAAATAGATGAAAATATAATCATAAATTTTATCATAAAAATGATTATTATTATGGATTAAATCTGTATCATTTATTAAATTATTATACATGCGGTTCGTATATATATAATTAATATCAGACCTAAGATAAGAATAATTTATATATCACAATTTTTTAAAATATTTCTGATACGTAAGTATTTACTGTGGTTAGACTAATCATCAATGTCCATGTTCAATAAAAATATTTTCATAAAATATTTGATATTCATACATAAAATTTTAATGTCATTTGTACCCATTTTTTTATTTTACTTCATGGTATGTAAGGAATATATCTTTTTTCCCAAAAGAGGTACTTTTTTACTTTTCAAGAAAAAGTATGAGTATATTGTTTTGTAACTTAAACAGCATAAATTGTTTTTTATTCTTTAATAAATAATTATTTCCATTAATCATGATTTAAAATTTTTCATGTTTATTTTAAATTGAAATTTTAATTAAATTGCATGACATATTTAGAAAAAAAATTTGTTAAAGAAGAAATGATATTTTCCACACAAACAACATCTAAGTGTTTTTTCCATGTAAGATGATATAGGGTTATGTTTCAATACCTATTATTACTCTTATCTGATTTCATTATTATGTAATTATATTTATGAAGTCTATTTATATTTTATGGGTTATGATATGAGTGGATGATGTTTAAGAATCCAATTTTATTATATGTGTTGTACTATGATGTATGATTTATGTTTTTATGGAACACATAAGAATGGTTTCATGATAAAATTTGTAGGACCTATATCTCCCTCTAATTCATTGGGTAAATATTTATATCTTACGAGATATGCATGGTTGGAACGAAAAGTAAATCTATTTTAGTAATACATTGTTGGAATGAGGAGTAAAATCAGTTTAGCAATGCTTTTTTTCCACTATTATGGCCTTGGAAATAAGCCTTGACTAATATGAAATTATTTTCTATGATTATGTTTGTATTCCACAATTTTTCATGTCTTATATTGGGAGTATTGGGATTACATTGAAGTTCTATGATTTATCATGTGACATGATATGAGGATCTCTTATATGCTAGATAATATTTTCCTATGTTATATATGATCAATATTTTATTTTTTTACACTTAAAGAGAATGTGATATCACCCTTTCATGTGATTTTTCCCAACATCATGAAGAAATGTATTAATTATGATATTCAAAAAATGAGTCTATTTATTTGAAAATAAATAGGAGACAATGTAGATCATTTATGAACTAGTTGTTTGTGTTTCCCAGATTTTAAAGACATTATACCAATATAGTCCTGAAATGGTTTTGTTATATATTATAATAGACATAAATAAATTATTAATTAATATCAATGTACATAATTTATGGGTTTTTATAATCAATATATAATGTCACATTCTGATCAATCCGTGAAATAAACAAAATTATTATAATAAACACTTTTGAAAAGTATAATAATATATAAAATGTTCTTAATCTGCTGGAAACTTTTTATGTTAGAGAAATACCTTATATAATAACAAAATATTTATATCATTTAACACATAAATCAAGATTCATATTTGAAACATAAAAGGATTGATATATAGATTTTAGTGAATCATATACAAAATAATTTAATTAAATTTAGTCTATAAATATATAGTCATTATGATTGAGATTGTTTGTGAGATTGGGATACTGCTAATATACATTAATACTTTTTCCATATATAAAATTCAATATAATATATTTATTTTATATTTCCCAATTAGTTTAATTAATTAAATAAAATTTTATAACAATTTAGTATAGTGTTCAGGATATATGTTATGAAATGAGATACCTGTAATCATGTATAGTGTGGGTTGTTTTGAAGGGTAAAATATTATGATACAAAAATGATTAAAATTATCAAATAATCAGCCTTGGAAATTTAAAAAAAATGAATATATCAATAAGGAAGAAAATTATTTTGAATATCCCATTTGTGGGTTGTAGTTCTTATCAATTAGGATATATCTATTCATGATCATGAATCATTATTTAATATTTATTATATTGGTGTGTGAGGTTCTATCCTGGTAAATATAAATTGAATTAGATGTTATTACTATGAAAATATAGATACATAGTGTCAAGGATTATCCTAAAATTATGATGATTGTTGAGATGATCTTAATTCTAGATATAACTGTTAAATATTAAAGGTTATTGTTACTAGAAAATTATAATAATGTGAGAATACATTTATCCAAATGGAATGAATTGTGGAGTAACTCTAATATATCGTTGATAACTTTTATATAATGATTAATAGGTATGATAATAGTTGTTTAAGAGTGGATTAGTATAAATTAATGGTGTTCAATGTTATCTGATTAAAACTTTCACTTTTTTCCACTATATTAAAAAAAGATATATACAGTCTCCTAAATGAAATGGGATGATTATTTAACAATAATTAATGTGGAAGGATTGGATGTTTCATTTATTTTTTCCACCATATGGTGTTGAGAAATAAATAAGTTACATATAGATAAGAATGTTACCATAGATTATTTTAGTCACATAAATGGTACACGATAATGAAAATATTGAGTACCTTCAAGGTTTTTGTTTTCATGGATGGTTTTTTAACACTATAAAACAACTAATAACTGTTATAAGAGAGTCTTTCGAATTAAATATTTTGTAAGAGAATTAATTTAGATTATTAATCTTTATTTTTTCATTAAAAATAAATATCAAAATTTGAATTTTTCATTGTATATGATATTAATGAAAATACAATTGAGAAAGATGATGGAATTTTTGAATTATATGGAATGATATACCCTACCACATTGTGAGATTTATGTTAATATGAATGGTAAAATAATTATCAATAATTATATTTATTTAACTTTTATTATCTTGAGAGTTTATAATATCTTGAGTGTTATGGGAAGAATTTACTAGGATTGTAATTTCATTTTAATATTGATTATATCACATGTCGATATGATTTGATGAGTTTACAAATCATTATATAAGAAAAATATTTACATATTATTATACTATTAAAAAAATTATGCTTGGACGAATAATATTATGAGACATACATTAGAAAATTATGTTACAAGAATAAACTATAACTTGTATAAAAATGAAAACAAAAAACATTACATAAAATAATAACAAATTCTATTGTTGAGGAAATATACGAACAAGGACTATAATATAACCATATTAGAGAAGGAAACAAACTATGGAATATTAAAGTATACATTAAAGAATATAATCTTCAATTTGTTTCGCAATAATTAGGACGAGTAAAAAATGTTATACATTACAATTTTATGGGATCCATTTAAAAAAATGAGTGGAAGTCCCAATCTAATTTTAAGGAATGATAAATGTCATATATTGAAGACCAATAAGATTATGAAATAGTGTGGTTTAGTGTGAGGATGATCTACTAGGATTCTAAATCACATTATGGGATCTACTGTAAGCAGGGTTAGATTTCATTCCATGTAACCAATCAGGTTAATTTTCAAATAATATATCATTGGGTAGAAAAAATTAATTTAAAGTATAGTATTATAAGGATAAAATTTCGACAAACATTAGGTTCTTCGACATTTACTTTCAGAATCATTGTGATAAGGATTATTATCACAAGAAGAGTGTATCGAGACATTAACAAGTAAAATATGTTAAATGAAAATTATTTATTAATAATAAATGATATTAAAATGTTCCCCTCATAGGGATCCACCAAAAAATGAGAACATTATTCAGTGTCAAGGATTACCATGATACCTACAAGAACATAAAATAATTATTGAAAAATAAAAATATTACATATATTGAGGAGAATAAATTAACTATATTTAATGTAATGTGGATGTTTCAACCAAAACTGTAAATAATATGTTATGGAAAAATAAATACCATCTAATGAAAAATATGATGAATAATGTGTGGATATAATTAATTATAGGCATTATAATTGGAATTGTATTTAATAATACTTCTTGAATCATATTTTTCATGAAGAATGTTAAAAAAATTGAAAATAATATTATAATTAATTAGTTGAATATCTATGTATTTATGTTATGTAGTACTTGAATAAGATCTATTAATGTGCTTCCACTTGTTTATTTCAGATCATTTTGTATCAATGGAATGAATAAACGTAACTGGTTAAAGATTAAAATACATTGAAAAAACATGAGCATCACCATTTCAAAAGTTTAATTATGTCATCATGGAAGTTAATTCCAAAGAGAAATTCATATACATTAATTTTAAAATACTAATAAATGGACATATATTCATTATATTTAATATATATGAGAAGGATCAATATGATAATTAATAAAGAGAATATCCATACACATGATGGATCTATAAAAGATGGTATAGGTGTTAAGGATTCCCAATGGGAGGTCAAATCCAAAATAATTGTGATCCTTGGTAATTATCTATAGGTGGGTAGTAAATATCATGATTATCAAATTCAAAATGTATTGATAATTTTTATAGAATAATTCAAATCAGGTTTTAATAAGAATGATCCCCTCAACATGTAGTTCCTTGAATTAAGGATCAAATAAGAAATGTATCGTTCGGGTCATGAAGGGACTCCACAATACATAGTGATGAATAACTAATATATAAAAACATATATTAAGATATAGTGACCCATCATTAATCATATTAGATGAATTAAGAGAATGAAACATATTATAATTAACATATATTAATATCCAAGAAAGAAGGTAACCCATAATCAAATAATTTATTCATATATTAATGTTATTTAAAATGATAGTATAAGATTGATTTCAAAATATTTAAAAAAATTCTTGCGGAATATACTGGAAAACCTACCATATCATTTTGGATGGATACAATGACAATTAGAAATCATATCTACCCAAGAAGGTTTTAAAGGGTTGTGTTTGTATTTAAAAATAAAAAGAAACAAATTTTGGCATGATTATATATACAAGAAGATGAAAATAACATATTGTCCACCAATGGTGGTATTAGTGGTTTTTACATAAGATCATTTATTTTTTTTCAATTTTGATTAATTTTTAGGAATATTAAAGGACACAATAATGGTAGAGAAAAGCTATTTTAATGATGATTTATGAAGACAAAAAAATTAATAGAAGATGAATATTTATTATTTTATTTATATATTCAATTAAATGAAATACTTCTATTTTTATTACATTGAATATGATCATAATGAATACCTTTTTCAAAAACCTACCACCTTATCAAAGCTCTTATGAAATTGTGGATAATAGATCAAAATAAAAAAAATTATTAATGATTGAAAATATTTCATCCTTGAGGAGGATATTAGAAATAATGTATAAGAAAAACTCTCCCTTGAAGACCAAGAATGATAATAATGATACTATCAAAAAAGTATGATTATTATACTTTTATAAGAGTAGACACATCCTAGACAACAAAAAACTTGTCCAATATATAAAAAACTATAGAAGATTGTTAATTTAAAAAAGAAATCATAAAAATCATGTGAAAAAATCATTAAAGTAGTTAAAAACATCCTAAAGGTTATATGGAAAAATTTATATCAAATTGTACCCCGAAGGTTGTTGGAATGTTTTGTAGAGGGTAAAACATGACTCTTTATTCTCCATAAAACCACATTGTCTTTATACCCAGACAAAATGAGATGTTGAAAAATATACATAATGAATAACTAGATGAATTAAAAATTATAGATTAAAAAGAGAGTCCAATTCTACCATAAGGGATAAATCAATATATCGGTAAGTCCATGCTTCTTATAAAGTGTCATTATCATAAATTTATAAGCGGCATCATTAGTAATTCCCCTAAGGGTGAATTTGGGATGAATGGAGGATAATTTTTCATGGAGACTCGTGGAGTTTCTTCCTTGAGTATGGGATCTGATGTTCCACCTTACTGACATTTATGTGTATTTATTAACATCTAGGGAATATATAGAAACCAAATAAACATAGATCTGGATGATTATTTCATTGTTGTAAAACAAGTTAATATTATCATAATTAACTACTCTAATGTAAATAATTAATTGGAAATTAGAGTATCTGATAATTGGAATAAATAGAAAATGATACCACTAATACATCAATTTTCAACGAATCTAGACTTTACAGATAACATATATGGAAACTGGAATACGAGGAATACCAACCATAATTATTTCCCTAATAATAATTTTTTAATGTATCATATTGAGGGTGACTGTTAGTTGATGAGAAAAACAATGAATAGTGGCGTTTTTTAGGATTCATTTAATCGATTTTGGTAGAATTCATGATGATGAGTGAATGTTACATTTCAAAAAAAATATTCATAATATACTCCAGACATGAGAATTTATAAATGGTATCACATGAGGAATTGAATTATGGAAAACATTGACTGTTTTCTGAAATCAACATTTTATCAATATCAAGTTATATAGTATAAAGTTTGAAATGACTTTTTAGAGCCTCATTTATATAAAGTGTGTGTTGATATCATTATAAAAAATGATTGAACCTATAATATTATTAATAAGTTGGAGAATATTTTATTTTTAAAATCATTAAATATGGTTGAGGATGTTATATATCACACATATATGCCTTTTATATTATAGTCAATAAATATGATAAAAAGTGGATCAATTATTGAAAATGAATTAGGATAGTAATAATAACCAATAAATAGGTGGACAATAAATATTCTATAGGTGGGATAAATTGGTGTTTAATATGGTTAGTTGTTATAAAGTGGGTGAAGAAGCAGTCATTATATGTCATAATGTGTGTGTGTTACTACTCTTATAACAGTGAATGGAAAGAGTTGTTGTTAATTCGTAATATCTATCTATAAAAATTCAATTAGTATCCATTTAAAATAATAATTTTTTTATTGATATTTAGGTTTTATTCAAGTGTTATATGGTTGATATCTATGTCCAAAATAACTTATAATAAGTGTAGAAGATGGTTATCTAAATTTTGATTTTAAAAATATATTGTAAATGGAAAATTCCATCATGGAATTGACCATGACTTGAACTAATGTAACATGTTTAAGGATTCTCTAGGTTAAATTTAGAATCTTGTATACTATTTTAGTGTATTATATAATGAGAACACTAATTCCAGAATATGTTTATGTATGTAATCACTAATGAAATAGAAAAATATATGACCTAAAACTTTACCAACAACATTGATATGCATCTGGAAAGGTTATGGTCAACCAATGTTCTTAATGTTACAAAGGTACATTGAAGGATAAAATAACCTGAATGGATTTGTAATGCAAAAAGTACATGTACAAAAGAATGTTTCTTTGTATGTTTCATGTAACCAAATATGAACAAGATTATTCGAAGATTCATATTTCAAATTTTTGAGTATATTAGATAGTTAATTAATAATTTAAGTATTATTTATATTGTAACCTTTCTAAATCCTCAGATAAGAAGACTTCATAATTAAATATTCGGAAGAGGAAATCATTCACTTGATGTTTCTTCATTAATCTTGAATAAAATAAACATAAAAACTGAGATTTTTATCCAATTAATGATTTATGAGTAAAAAAGACAAGGAAAAAGCTAGAGTTGGATAATTCTAATCCATGAGCCACACAATCAAATTGTGAGGTGTATTTCGACTTATAAACAAGAATGATTTTATAAATACTTAAAATAGGCATTTTTTGTAGTTTTGATATATGAGAATATATTTAATCATTTTAGAGTAATTTATTAGAATTTCAAATGAGTATGAATTATGATATGACCCCATGTTTCTGATATTTCAAGAGATTCTAATACATCATGGAAAATAATTATTTTTGGGGTTTTTAATGAATATAAAAAAACCAAGGTGATAATAAGATTAGAAGAATATATACCATTAATCTTATTGTTTTATAAAAAACATTATTTTGAAAATAATGGAAAACCCAATACAATACCTAACAAAGCATTCATATTTTTATCAAGGAATAAAAAGAAAAGATGATGTCATAGATGAAGATAATATTTAACATATTATTAAAAAATAGTAGTAGTAGTAAATGTAACAAATTGTGGTTTATAAAGGGATCCATTCAAGGATTGGTTGAGGTAATCACAACATAGTTACCAGGACTGAGTAATGTGGGATTATGAAGATTATTGTAATGTTGGAACAATGAGATTAAATATAAATACCATATAACAATATAAAAGTGAAAACAATGTGAGATCATTTTATCATGGGGGGATAATATTTCACAAGACCACTTGTGTTAATATATGAAGATTTAATGGTTATATTCATCAGAAAAGTCACACATAGAGTACAGTTTCAAGGCCAAACTTATAGAAATCCATGGGTTCTAGTCCTTTTATTTTTTGTATCATTCATTTTAGGATGAGTGACATAGTAAGAGTGGATTGGGACATTAACATATATAAACGGTTTAATTATAAAAATAATTCATTAAAGGAGATCACTGATTCGCTGCACATCTCAGTGATCTACAAAAAACTAGGAACATCATGTTTCGATATGATTACAATTATCGGTGCTACCTAAATGGGTTTAGGAAACTCTATGAAAATACCATTTTATGTATAACCGTTATAAAGATATATTAATGGAAACTTAAAAAGTATATTATACTAGATATATATATATATTAATATATTGATTTTATAGACAAATAAATAAATAATCTAGTTTATATTCAAAGGATAAATGTAAGAGATTTTATATCAAATAATTTAATGTAATGGGAGTTATAATGTTCAGATGGATCTATCTAAGGATGTGTACATAATTCATTTTTATCCTACAGAATAATAGATTTTATTTGAAAATAAATATTGTTATAAACAATATAGGATTATAGATTAAAAACACAAGGTTCATTATTATTAATATTTAGTATTTTATTGTAGAAAAATATAAAAACATTATTTAGTATAATAGTATTTATAGAGTTTTTTGATAATACAATATGTAGGCAATCTCGTAAAACATATGTTCTATTATTATAGTATAATGTATTATTTTATGAATAAAAATTCAATAACATCTAATTAAATAGAAAATATAGATATATTTTTTTAATGATATTCCATCAAAATGAAAAATATTTTATTTCTTATCATAAAACAATTTTTATAAACAAAATGATATTATGAAAAGAATATGGTATCTATGAGGATAGTTGGAGAATTTCAAGACATTCGTTTTTTAGAATTATGACATATAAAATTTATAAAAAGTAAAAAATTTAAATATAATTTTTCCATAAATAAAAAAAATTGTTTAAAGTTATTCATTGATTAAAAATGGAAAAGTAACATTTTTCATGACAAAATTTGACATTATAGCTAAAATTTTATAGGTTTTGTTTATAATAAAAATTTAAGGTGTTAAACATAGTTACCAATTTGGTATGAAGGTAGTTTTTTATAGATATTTCTCTGTTTACAATGCCAATCCAAATGAAAGGGACACTATTATTCAATTGGTACCAGTCCAGGCCATTATAATACCACAGGCACACCTCCAAGATTCCAAAAGTCATCATATATATAAGGGTGATATAATATAAAGGTGGGAGATACTTTTAACCCTTAAATAAATTAGAAATTTATTAAAGTAATTTTATTAAAAAAATTACTTTAATACTGTGATTGATGGATATAGGGACAAAAAAATGTCAACCAACTATTAAGGTACCTATATAACAAACTGTATAGTAGAAAAATATGAGAAAACATTATCTGACATGTAAAAAATAAAACCAATATAAAACCACAATGTAATTACACGAATTAAGAAAAGAAATAAATCATAATTTATATTTGAGGTGAAAAAAAATATCTAATGGAATAAAATTAATGGTTTTAGAAGCGAAGAACCCTTGAGAAAAGCATCTAAAACCAATATTCATTGGTACCTCAAGCTCAAAAATTCCACCAATGAAATATCCATACAAGATCTAATCACAATGTGTCAATAAATCCTAAGACAATATAGACCCATTAATAAATTAATGATAAATTTCAAAAATGGTTCATGATTTAAAACAATCAATGTTGCATGTCCCCCATGGTGTGTATGAAGAGTGTGAACATATATATACACAATAGGGAATCATCAAATGTCCACAACATAGTATAGAAATAACACGTTTATGAATGATATTTTTTTCCCATTTATGTAAATATACATACATATATGTCGATAATAATCATCAAGGGTGTATCAATACATTAACATCAACATTAATATCCCTAATATCCATGATGCAATATTAATAATAGTAGTAACCGTAACAAAAAACTCGCTATAATTTGAAGTTATATAGAAGAACATACCATCCCCATGGAATCCCAAAATAAAATTTATTTTATAGATTGAAATTTCTTATAGAATTTTAAATATAGAATAATTTAGGTAAATATTACATCTCATCCAACATAGGTGACCTTTTATAGTATATCCATATGATTCCCCCATTAGAAATTGAAATATATATATATATACAATGTTAGGTCCCTTACTAGTATCATCGAATAAATGAAGGGGTATAATTAGTTTGGGATAAAAAATTATCTCATATATTGTAACTACAAATCAATGTTTCTGTAAATCATTTAACAATTATAATAATTGGATGAAAACACACATACACTTCCTCAAATACTAAATAAAATCAAATATAAACATTGAACTAATCATAATTATGTCATGAAAA
Source organism: Viscum album (assembly GCA_963277665.1). NCBI lineage: Eukaryota > Viridiplantae > Streptophyta > Magnoliopsida > Santalales > Viscaceae > Viscum > Viscum album. Next base: position 2,018,393,079 of record OY728157.1, read on the forward strand.
ACATAATTCCAATAATAATAGAAGGTTTATATAGTTACCCCATAATCTAATGTATATATATATATTAATATTTTAGATAAATATTCATTAAATATCATAATAATGCTATCCAATGATCCATACATGATAATTTTTTTTGGAAACAAAGATACCTAAATAGATGGTCAATAAAAATATACATCATATCCAACTAATTTAATCACATATAGTACCCTTATTAGTTATAACATACTTAAAACCGCACTACATAGCCTAGGGTATAGAAAAAATATGAAATGAAGAGCTTATATGATCAGTAACAGAGAAAATTGGAGATATTTATAAATGATAATATAGAATAATGACAAAATAATAATGTAATGATAACAAAAACTTATTTGTGTCCTTAATATAAAATATTCTTACCAAAAATTTTTATTTCTTAAAATCAAAAATAAATTCAAATCTTATTCATGTTTAATAATGGTTTGGATATTGAAATAAACTTTATTGAGGAAAAACATATTCACGAAGTATCATGGGAATAAAAAAGAATAACATTATGAAAAAATACTCACAATCATTCCCACTAATAATTATTTGAGGAAATTAATAAATAAATCATTCTCTCATATCAAATTGAAAAAAATATATTCACAATAATTTACACAAATAATCATGAAAAGTAATATATAATGAAATCATAATTACGCATATAAATGTGAAAAAACAGTTTTAAAATAATGAACATTTCCATTTCCATCACATCAAGATATACCAACATCTAATTACCGATTGTATTGGATGTATTTAATGGTCCTTATTATCAGATAATCATAATCTATTAAAATGTATCCCAAATGAAAACCTTAATCGTTTCTTTATAAGTTAACCCTAGAAAAATAAAACATGTTTCATATTGATTTTCTCATTATATTCAATAATCATCTTGATAAATGAAATGTATGGTATCATTGGAACATATCTCTAGTGAAAAATACATAATATCATACGATGTTCTCAAAGCTATAGAATTCATAAAAAATATCAGTGTAATGTTTTAATGATGAAGATACATTTTTTATTTTGAAATCAGTTATTCAAATTCTAAATATTTCCATAATAAAATGTTATCCAATTAATTTTAAAATAATCATGGAATGTTATAATATAAACTTCAAATCATTGATCAGTAATAATGATGATAAATTTGTATCATTTTGTAATAATTAAACTAATGATTATCTTGAAAAGTTTTTTCAAAAGATCATTTTTTGGGGAAAAGATGATTATTTAGATATTATTTTATAATAGTTCAATCATACATAAAAATTATATTAAAAAATATTTAAATAATTATAAAATAAAATTTTATAATATTTTAGAAATCATGGATACTGGACTAAACATTTTTTAGATGAATGTGGTGAGATACAACTACCTGTTCATAAAAAAAGCTTGAACCATTTTGAGTTCTATTATGAATAATACAAATCTAAAAATAAAATTTAATGTAAATAAATAGGATAACAAAAATTAAATGGATTTATTATATTTGAATAACTAAATTTTCACAATAAAAATTAAACCATAAAAATTCATATTAAAATGTGATCGAAATACTAATCAGTTACCCCATGTCTCACCTTCCATACCATCTGTTCAAAGCTCCTATATGATAAATAATGTTTTTCATATAAATATATTCCAAAAAAATTATTTATTTATAAATTAAATTTTATGGGTTCATTTATAGTTTTAAATAATCCTTTCATTAAAGTTTTTTCAAAAATAGATATTAGCGTCGAAGCTGATCCATTTTACATGCATTTTTAAGTTAAATTGTTCATTTCCTCACACAATATTCACTATTAAATCATATCCATAATCTTTTTTATAACATAAGAATCCTTTTAATTTTTTTTTACACTTTCAAATTAATTTATATTACACGGTGATGAAAAATTAATTATACAACTTTGAGGGAATGGTAGTCATTATGTATACATGAGTCATGATACTACTTTTTGATGGTAGGGATGAATGAAAGGATAATAATAATTTATCTTGACAGAAATATATTATATCATAATTTAAATATATATTCATTTAATTATTCATTATTTCCATCTATGTAAAATAAAAATGGAAGAAAAATTACAACGCATGGTTGTGGTTGTAGTTTGCACAAACATATTATCAAAATTACCATTTTTTTAACATATGGAGAGGTTAGAAGTTAAATTAAAAAATATAATTAATCGATCATAATACTATAATAAATATTATATATAATCATTAAACGAATATTGTTAACAAACATGTGTTATGGTGAAGGAAAATTAATCATATCATTACATGAAGGTGGTAGTCCACATGTACTCACAATTGATACTTTTCATTTAAAATTAGATTGAAAATTAAAGAGAAATTGATGAAACATAATTAGAAAAATTTAGTATATTGAATATATTAAATTATTTTTTAGAATATATAATATAGAATTATATTTCGTAAAAGTATATCTTAAAATGATATTACTTAGTTAAGAATAATATAACTTCATTGAAAAACGTCTTTTGGCATAATCCATATGAATTTAGAGTATAAAATTATAATAAAACCAAGGAATATTGTATATGGGGATAATTTTATTGGAATTAATAGTTGTAGGTATTGACCAAGAAATAAGTCCCATTGTATTTTCATAATAGAGGAGAATTTATAACTATATATAATGGAGGGTGAGGACTCTCTTTGAATGTTTCAAATGATTAAAACTTATTAAGGCCATACTGATGAAAAATGATCCAAAATGACTGGAATTTAAATTAATGACTGGTTATTGTTGAAATAAGATCATAAAATAGTATTTATAGTTGTCTAAATGAATATACCACATATTTATCTTAGTTTAACCATATATTTATCTCGTTTTAACAATAGTTGAGCAAACCATATTTTATTATTTTTATATGAAATTATGATCAAAATTTAAAATGTGCTTATGAAATTATATTAATGTTTATGATTAAAAGATTTATTTTTTTTTTATATGATTAAAATGATTTTATTAGTAAAATTAACCTTAATATGAATCCAAAAAATGCTAAAAGACTTATTTTTTGAAAAATTTATTCTTAACCATAAACACACCAAAATAAAGGGTTATTACCGGTGGGTATTAAATAGTATTGAGGTGGTTTAAATCAAATCCCAATAGGTGACCAGTAGTTTATAAAAATGATTCATATTTCACCGTATATAGTAAAATAGTAGTGGTTTATTTTATATAGTGGATGTTTTTTGATGTGATCTTTTTGAGAACTTTTCCTCATATTGTTGTTTAATTACTGTTGGTTTCATAGTATAAAAATATCAACAAAAAATGTAATTAAAATAAAATTTTCCACTAAAAATCATTTCAATTTGGTTATTTTTAAAAGAATTTATGTTGAACCACCACTAAATACATTTAATAATATATTTTTAGCAGGAGTTACTACAAACCACCCCTAAATCTGTTATCATTTTTATAAAAATATTTTATGAAAAACTATAAATATAAATAAACTAACATGATATAAATGAAAAAAATAAATATATGATAGTCCTATAATTTATACATCAAACATACAATCATATATAAAAATCCACATCCATCATAACCAAAGTATCAGTTAACCCATACATCAACCAGTTCCTCATTCAATAATAAATACATATAAAATATCTCAAACTACAACCCACGCCCAATATGCATCCATCTACCACCATGCACTACACCTTATTTCCTCTACATAATTTAATCAAATAAAACTAACCACGTCATCTCATCAACTAAAACATAAAATGAAATAAAAATTATATGCAATACATCAGAATTACATTATAATAATTGATAAAATTATAGCATACCTTGAATACTAAGCACCATCACAATTTCCATCTAAAAAATGTCATTGAGCATAATGATCATATTCTTGCTTACTTCCCGCATTTCCACCTTCAATTAAAACTAGAACATTTAAAAAAAGTGTAATAGAAAAGAAACATAATATATTTAGTATTTACACATTTTTTTTAATTTTTTAATAAAATATTATGAATTTTAGAAAAAAAAATATAATAAACAGAAAAATTAAAAAAGAAACATACTAATTTAATATATTATTGAAAACATGAAACTAAAAATGTAAAATTCAATATTCTAAGTTATTATTAAATATATGTGTAGTGTAATTGAATTTATTTAATTATAAAATTTCAAATATTTTAATATCAAAGAATGCCTTATATTTCAAAAAAAATATAATCAGTGTTTTTAAAAAAATTTCAAATAAATATTAAGACATTTTATATGTATTTGACCATTCCACATAGGATTTTTTGTTTCAAAACAATAAAAACAGATTTATGGTCATAATGGAAAAAATATAATTCTAAAATTTTTTCATTGATTCATGAATTTTAAAACTAAATATATGGACATTTTCCATTAATTTTAGTATAATATGATGTAATTTTCATGTGTTTTATAGTTCCAAAGATGTTTTAGTGTTTTAACACACTAAAACACATTTATGAACATAATTGGAAAACCGACATTTGGAATAACATTCATTTGGTTCTAAAATATAAAAACTTATTTCACTATGGGTTCCCCCGAAATTTAACAAAATCTGACATCCATTTTCTTGTTTTGACTGTTCTATGTAGGTTTTTGTGTTTTGAAACACTAAAACAGGTTTAAAAAATAATTTGAAAACAACCATTAATAATGAAATTCCATTGTTTTCTACAATTAATAATTAAATCTATCTTCATTTAACAATTATTGGATGATAACACAACACCATTTTCCTAATATTGATGATTCCATGCACATTTTAGTGTTTTGATACTACAAAAACATGATTACTATCCTAACTGGAAAACCATCATTCTGAATGATGTGTAGATAATTAAAAAACTTCACAAATAATATATGATTATTTTCAACTAATTTTAGTAATGTATGACAATATTTTTATATTTTAGATGATTCCAAACAAGTTTTTGTGTTTTCAGAAACTTAAAACACCATTACGGCCATAATAGGGAAATAATCATTTAGAATAAAATGTTGTTTGTTCATATATTTCCCAATTAAATATACGTTTATTTTCCCTTAATTCAAGACAGTATGATATCATTTTCACTGTTTTGATGGTTCTTTGCACATTTTAGTTTTTTAAACAAAAAAATTCGTATAAGACAGTAACAGGAAAACAATCATTCCAAATGAAGCTACATCGATTCTTAAAATAAAAAATATAATATATGGAGGGGTTTCCATTATTTCATAACTATCCAATAAATTTTTACTGGATTCGATAATTTCATGAATGTTTTAGTGTTACAAAACACTAAAACTGCTCAGATGGTCATTCTAGGAAAACTATCATTACTTATTGCATGCCTTCTATTTCTATATTTCTAAATTAAATCTATCATAATTATCCCTATATTTAAGACAATATGAAATATTTTTCCATATTCTAACCATTAAACCTAGGTTTTAGTGTCTTATAACATTAAAATTTCATTTTTGTCCATAACTAGATAACCTTAATTCAGAATGATGTGTAATCAGTTACTATATTTCACATTTTAATTAATGAATGTTTCAAAATTAATTAATGGATTTCATTAACATTATTATGTTTTTTGAACTAGACAACACATTTATTTACTTTTATATTTCAATATATCTATTTATTTATGTCTTATTAAACATTAATATTTGAGAAGCATCATGAAATTGATGTTCACACATAAAAACCCTTTAATTCTATGAATTAATCGTCATGGATCAAAATCAAAATTTAAAATTGGAAAAGGCAAACTGGTATGAGTGTTTCAACCCGATAAATTTCATAGTCAAGGAAAATATCTAGTTTTCTGCATTAAAGCAACATGCTTTTTGAGTAGTTATATCTTTTAATCATAATATATTTCTACACTATCATCGCATAATTCACTATATTATTTCATTATAGGTTGATGGTAAACAACAATGTCTTTTCGAAGAATTTCATTTCATGGAAAAATTATTGAAATTATAAAATAAGTCATCTTTATACTCATCCATTGAGGAATATTACATAGAGACACTTTATATTATACAATAAATCTATAAAAAAGAAATCTTTGAATAATATGGATAACAATTATACAGTTCTTTGTGTACATCTTCAACTAATTCATAAAAAAAATATTTACTAAAGTACAGAGAAATAATAACTTTCTTAGAATCATATTAAGGTTCTTTTGATCTATTGATATCTTGGACATTAATTTTTGCAAATACAAATGCGTTCTTTTTCAAAATTAGAACTAAATTCTCCAATTACATGTCACACTGTACTTCACTGACAAAACTTTCACTATTTTCACATTCCCTAACAATTTGATTAATTGGATAAAGTATAGTATAAATATTGATCATTAAACTATTTAAATATATAATGATTATATACTTTGTTTCGATTCAAAAATTTCATTAATAAATTATCAGTACATAAACATTTTTCTCTACGATCTATTGATCAGTTTTCAATTTCATAATCTAAAAATTCATCCAAACCCATGATATATCGTAGTGTCATTCAAGTTAAATTAATCCACAATTTATCATTAGATATTATATTGTATTATCTATATATATTCAGATATAAATATATGAATGTTTAATTAAAAAATTAAAATTAAAACTAAATTTCACCCAAAACACCATTGACTATATCATAGCAACTATAATGGAAAATTAGATAAATCATATAATAATCATTTTAATAATAAATTTTTATTATATAAATATTAGTCATATAAAATATTATTTGTAACAATAAAATATAATTTGGATGAATAAAAAAATATAACTGTGTATTATTCCATTGTATTATAAGTAACAAGGGTTCATTCCTTTGAAAAATTAGCTACATTGATCAATGACTGAACTATTTCTAATTATATAACAATTGAAAAAGAACCCCTTTTAAAATATGAATACAAAGTATAATTTATTTCTATTTAATTATATGTCAAGCATTACCAAAATATTCAACTCAATTTGTCTATATTATTTTGAAATGGATTATTAGGACTCCCTGTTGTTCCACGAATTTTATATAAAAACTATGGTCACATAACATCAAATCAGTTGTTCCTTTCATTTTAGCTAACCATAAAAAACATGATGTTAATAGAAATATGAAAAATGCCTATCCAAATTTTAAAACCAAATAAAAAAATTAGTCATTTGACTAAATTAAAAGATAAACTCATTAATTAATTATATTAAAAAATGTTAGATAAAATAAAATCAATAAATCTATGTGATCTATTCAAATTACCATAATAATTAATTGATTATAAGTCTTTTAAAAAAAACCCTAACGTACCTATAAATTTTTGATTGATTTTATTTAACTAAATGATTCACCACATATGCATAAAACATGATGTATTTAGGTAAATTTAAAAATGGCCAAATATCTCAATTTTAAGGAATTCATCTTTATAGACATTTCCAGGGTTGGTGATTAAACCATGTGTGACCAAAAAATGTACCAAACAATGTTAATGAGTTTGAAAATATCTGTAATTATGTATTTGTCAAAAATTTGAGGCATGAAAATTTATAAAATTGATTGGAATTCATTAATATCAAATAAAAAAATGATTTTATGAATGATCTAGATTCCATAACTGATATATATCATAAGTGAATATATATTTTAAATTTAATACCAAATATCCAAAATTAATGATTATTGTAACTCAAAACTACTAACTGAAAAATCCAAATTACTCATTATAAACCAGAATTATATACACTATTACCATCAAATGAGTAAAAAACGTATCTTATATTGTTTTTATGACCCATGATTGTCCATATAACACTATGTGATAATACATTTAGTGTTTGGATGATCGAACCATTATGTAGGTGTTTAGATTGCCAATGAAGAGGGGATTCTATATAGCCAAAGAGAGATCAAAATGAGTTGGTGGGGGTTTCTAAATCACCATGGAAGAGGGTAACCATATCTTCTTGAGGAAGGTTTGAAGGGGGGGGTCTCATTGTTCTTGTTCAAAGGGCAAGGGTCATAATGGTTGGGGGCCAAAGGCTCGAGGTAGTGGGATAAGGGTTGCTGCCAGAGAGAGGAGAGGTTGAGGGGTGGGGGTAAATGGGGTAGTGGGATCATAGTATTTTTCGCTGAGAGGAGAAGAGGAGGTGGGTGGGGGAAGGGGTCAGTCTCACATAGAGGGATTATGGGAGGGGTGGATTATATTAATTTAAAATGTTTAACGAAAGTATAATTAAATCAAACATTTATTGAAAAAATAAACAATATCACATATGATTTATGAAACCACTATTATAATATTTTAAATTTTTAACTAGATTCTTTTCATTGTGACTATTAGTAATGTTGGGAATTAACCACCACTAACCATAACTTTTTTGGTATATAAACTTTTTTTTTCTATAATACATTGTATTGTAAAAAATTAATATAAGAATTCTTAAATATATTATTTATGATATGGAATATAAATTCAATTTATATTAATCATAAATATATGTTAATTTAATTTATTATTCTAAAATACATTGTCATGATAAAAATAGTTTTAAAAAAAGTCTTTTAAACCCCAAAATAATGTTATAAAAACCAAATATTTTTTCTGATTTCAATGTAATTATTAGAATATTTATAATTTAATTATTATTATGCTAGATTATGGGAATACTCAAAACATTATATTACATCTACTTAAAAATAAATTACAGTTTTAGAAGGATATATTTTTTCACAATTAGCACTAAAATTAATATTGTTATAAAATACCAAAATTTCACCTTATTATAAATTTTTTATATTGATTTAGATAATAATAAAATTTTTAATTAAATTTTTTAATATTTTAATAAGATAAATTTAATGTAAATTTGAAAAATTAAATGAATTTTTCAAGAATAATATGTTTTCAAGACTTAAATATAACTTATATACAAGTAATCCATATTTTCATATTTAAATGGAAATAATAATTTTATTCTTAATATAGTGGATGGTATTTCACTTAATGAAACTTTGTAAATAAAAATAGACTTATAAATTTCATGATTTAATTAAAGTAATTTATTTTTGTTTCCACAATTTTTAATTCTCATTATTTAGTGAATAATCAATCATTTAAAAAAAGAAAAAAAAATGTCACCTTATGATAAATTTAATATGATTTATTGACATATGGATTTAATTATATTATAAATATATCTAAAATATTAGTATATTGAATAAACTTTTAACTAAAAAATTGGTAAAAATGTATTTTATAACAAAAAATTATTTTTGATTCATAAAATGGCATAAAAAATATAGCATTTTTTTACAAATGTATTAATCATTATTTGTACATTTATTAGGACTATTATATATATTTTTAATACCATTTTTACTCATATTCATACACACCAATTAAAATACAAGATTATAAGTGTCTATTCTATAAAATAATATTTATATTATGTATCACAATTCACATAATTCATGGGGTTCAATGTTATGAGTGGTATTGGGATATCTGTTTTTATAAAATTTATTTTAAGTGTTTTATATATTATCCCTTTCAATAAATTGCACTATAATGTATTTATTTTGGGAATCAAGTTTAAATAATTGAAAATTAATTTTTTTTAATCCACTATGAATGAATGGATAATAAATCATCATTTGAAGTGGGTATGTGGGAAATATAATATTTACCAAAAATAAATTATAAATGAATTCCAATATATAATATCATTATTGAAAATTTAAAATATATACATGGAGGAGAAAATTTCAATTCAAAAAGATATCATGATGGTGAACATAGTAATTGGAATGTTATCTAAGAATAACAATAAATTAGTGAAGTATAAAATGGCAATCAATTCACCATAAATAAATGTATAACTAGAATATTTTTACTTTATAATCTAGTTGAAATTTTTTTGGATCTATATAAAATAAAAAATATAAAACATGAAAAAATTCATTTATATCATATATTTCCAATTCCTAATCACAAATTCATCCAATCGATTCTATTAAATCAATTTCCACTTCATCATCTACAAAATAAAATGAATATTAAAAAGTAATTTTTAATCCTGAAGCAAGTTAATTAAATATAAATGAATTGAAAGATTCATAAATAAACAAGTATTCAATTAATCTATCTCAAAGATATAAAAATAAAAAAATGGTTATAATAAGTGTAGAGAATCGTACATGATGTACATATACATTACATTAATTTTGTGGAATACATAATTTAAAACAAAAATAGACACCAATGGACCGTAATAGTTTAGTGTCTTTGGAAACCCGAAAAAATAATTTTCTAATCATGGTGAAAGCTCTTCAACCTCTCCCATAAAGATCTTCCCCTTTTGTTTTCATACCTAAAACGTTTATTTATATCCTGGGGAAAAGAAAACATAAAAAGGGTGTGCTCAAATGCTTAGTAAGTGTAAACATAGAGAACAAAAAACAATCCATAAACATTTGTTTGAAAAAACATGAACATAAAATCTAAACATCAAAATCCTGAGAAAAGACATAAAACATGAAAGTTCATGTGTAATATATCATAAACGAACATCAAAAATGATAAAATATCATGGGAATAAAATATGTAATTGTGGAAAACCATTTAGCACATGTTATGATTTCCATTGTAGCCAAGGCACTGCTTCCAAGACCATCTTAGTGGACAAAGTTCCTTTCTGAATCGAGTTCACTCCTCGTTCTAGTCATGTATAACTAAAACGGTTAATCTTCCCTTTCTATCCATTTATATCTCATGTGATATAAATATTTATCCAATTCATTGGAGGGAGATATAGGTCTCACGCATCTCATAATGAAATCATTCTTTCATATGCCACAAAATCATAAATCATACATCATAGCATAACACATGTAATAAAATGGGATTCATAAACAACATTTCATCATAAAATAATCCATATAAATAAAATGTATATCATTTAATAATAATAAAAAATCAAACCATGTAAATAATATAGTCATTATACTTGAAACATAATCATAATGTCATCTTAGATGGAAAATAGTTTTGACAAAATGCTTAAAATAAATTCTTGAGGAAAATATCCTTTCTTCTTCAAAATAATTTTTTTTCTCAAATTTAAAAAGAAATGGATTATGTTTAAAATAATCATGAAATATTTTACAGGAATATTCCTAAAAATAAGGAGTTATGAAAATGTAAAATTTTATTCACACCGTATAAGTAAAAAAGAACATTATTCTCGTATGTTTGCCGGAAAAGTGAAAAAGTACCTCGTATGGTTATCAAAAGAAAGATTACTTACATACCTTGTACTTATAGTAAAAAATGTGTAAAATTACTTCAAAAATAAATGAAACCATTTTTAGAAAAAAGTTACCTTGATGATAAATAAAACCCAAGTAAATACTTACGAATAAACAATCTCGGATAAAAATGAGATTGGAAATGTTATCCCTTACCTTATGTCTGATATGCTTCATACGTATCTAAACCTCCGGTATAAAGATTTAATAATTTAAACAACCTATTACATAATCATATTCATTGTTATGATATCATATATGGTTTACTTATGACTTTATATTAACCGTTTTTTTGTAAATTCCATGTTAAAGCATCATTTTGGGTAAAATCGTTTCATTTATCGTACGTGTTTCAATTTGTTGTTCATGATATTATTATTAATTATATTATGATTTAATTACATCCAGTATGTATATAATGATTTATATATCATATATATTTAGTATAAACATATATATAATGGATAAATTAATGAAATGAAATACACCGTACATGGAGACGGTAAGCCGTACGTACGCATGAACACTGATTTACATTCCATATTGACTTGAATGGAAGTAAGTATATGACATATATATATAGTAGAATTATTATGTCATATATATCATTATTATTTATTATATATACTTTACAATTATTCTTAAATGGTTAACATGGTGAATGAATATCATCGCGCCGTGGAGATGGTAATCCGTATGTACGCACGAGTGATGATATCATTACCATAATTATATGAATGGAATTGGAGTTGATAATATAAAATCCTAGAATCCGTATCATGTTATAATTATCATATACTATTATTATTTACACCATTATACACATCCATGTAAGGTGGTGGTGGAAAATAGAGTACACCACGGTGTGGATACGGTATTCCGTATGTACGCACACGCGATGATTTTTTTTTCATAGGTTGGATAAGAAGGTGAAATGGGTTTGTTTCCTATAAATAATAAAATATTAGTATATTAGTGATACTGATGTTATTACTTTATAATGAAACAACTAAAGATGAAGAAGATGAAAAAGAAAGAAACATGAAAAAATCGGTAGAAGAGATTACCTATTCTTTGATGCACCTCTTTTATGAATCCTCTTAAGGGACTAGAGTTGGTATTTTGAGAAGAACATAACCTCCAGAATGTTTCTAGGTAAGTGGTGAAGAGAAATTGGTATGGGTGGGCTGATCATGAAGGCTCAAAGTGTTTTGAAGTGGAGAGGGAGTAGGTACCCTTTTATTATAGAGGAGAGGGTCACCTTAGGAAAAACTGAAAATATTATTTTATAATGAAGTCATATTTGGTTTATAATAGATCCCAATTGATTTTTTAGAAGTTATAGTGTGGATGGGTCAAGATCCTCTCAACCAATAGGTTTTAGACACGTTTAGGTTACTATTTTAAACTTATCAAATATATTTAACTCTAAGATAAATAATTTATGCTTTACCGTGTCTACTTGTATTCATACACTATATGGTTAATAAACATACAATAAAAAGACAAAAGAACACCAAGTGGTTAATTATTAATATATATAAACATATCTATGTCATTTGTATGATCCTTAAATTTTTAGGTATATAATATCATTTATTAATATAATATTTTTTATAAAATATTTTATGTCAATTTTGACACTATTTGGTAATTGATTTTTGTGAAAATTATAAGAGCATGATTAGTTCTAAATATGTTAATTGAATCATTACTAACATGTCATATTAACCTATAAAATTAGTTTTATTCATAAAAAGTCTCAAATTTCATTCATTTGGATATTTATAACATCAATTATGTTAATATTTCACTCATAAGGTAATTACTGAATCATCATTGTGTCATAAATAAATTAAAATATACAATTTCTAAAAATCATAAATAAAATATCATTATGTATTAAATCTTTTTATCTTTCTAATGAATATATATAGTCTAATTTATCTTAAGTATAACCCTATATTAAAAATGTCTTAGTTATTAAACTGTTCTTTTAACTCTTTTAACTATTATTAGAATTAAACTATAATAAATGTCCTAATGTAATCCAAGTGAACCTAAATGATAATATTATATTGGTAAGGTTGTTTCTGGTCGAATTATACTTATCCAATAGAATTATGACTTGTGTTAGTGTAATAATAATATCATTTTTACCCTTAATTACCATATTTACTTTTAACCACGGTAAATAAAAGTAAAAAGTTGCAATTCACCAAAAATTATTTTTACCTTATTAAACCACATTTTACTCCTTCATATTAACTGTGTCTCTAAGAGTTTCGAAATTCAATTCACATAAGTGGTAAAATTAATTTTTACGTACAATTTCAAATACTCATTGGAGGTGGGTAAAAGATGGTAAAAGTTCAATAAAATTTTTATATTTCTAAAATTATTATAAAATGACTCCAATGAACTAAATTGAACTTATATATGTATTATGTATAAATTTTGAAATAAAATAAATTTAAATAAAATAAATAATTATTTAAATAAAAAGTCGGTTTGTGAATAGTAACCCAGTGTTTTCAATATTCATAAAAAATTGAATGTATTCAGAAAAATACCAAAAACTCACCATAGGGTAATTTTAATATTCAAAATCCAAAAATGATGTCCATTTTGAAAAATAAAATTTAGAAAATTTTAAAAAAAATGGGTATTAATATTCATAACGGCTAGTTTGTATAATATTTTTATAACATATCTTTGTTTAGTGAAACTTAATATTGCATACAACACATGCTATCATGGATGGTCGCGATTTCATGTAATGAAATCCATGTCAGGGTTGCGTGTAGTGAAATATTCCATTGTTTATTCGTATAATAGAATACAACCATATTTCATTTATACATTTAATATATATATATATACACACTCATTGTTGCGTAGAATAATATCTATCAAACGAACACGAAATTTTTTATAACATGATCCAAGATTTGTGTTGTGTATAATGCAAGTGAATACGATGTTGAATATAGTGCAAGATAATCTTGGTGTACCATAAAACACGAGAGATCAAATAAATTAAAAAAATACTTCTCTTAAAATCTCAGGGTGTTACATTCTACCCCCCTTAAAATAAATTTCTCCTTCAAAATTCTTCAGGGCTATAAATGGTTTACTAATTAAATGTTTCATTCATAAAAACCTACATTGTAAAAACGAATAATAAAATATAATTTTGATAAGTGAATTATGAAACATATTAGTTAGTCAAATTAACTCCTCACTGGGTTTCCACATTGGAAAACAATGGTGAAAATATGTATATAGAAGAGAAACCTAACCATCAAGTTCTGATGGAGAGTGGTAGAGAACATGTCTAGGAAAAAAGCCAGAAATCACGAAGCCATAAATTTTTTATGATCTAAGGTACCATATAATTCATCAGATATAAGGGCACTAGGACAACATTTTTCGATTTAAATATCATTTCCATAATGTTGAAGAATTAAATGAAATACTTGATTGATTTTGGTAAAATCTCACTGTTGTTTGTGCCTTTAACAATTTCAACTTCATCTCTTAATGAAATGAAGTTGAATTTGTCTTCCATGAAGTGTTAGTAGATCATGTGATAGAGTGATTGGTCATTCTATTTGTCTAAAAAATATGGTTATAAAATGTTATATACATAGTCTATCAATGGTGAGATTAATCATATATGGCTCAAAAAATGGATTTATACTTCATTTATTAGAGCGCTTAAAAAAATAAAAAAAAATTCTACTAACTAGGGACTTCTTGTATGCCAGTGGTAGGTAATAAAGGCCTCTCGCACTTCGTTTGTGGGTTTGATTCTCACAGCCTTGTCTGATGCGATGGGTTGTTTCTCATTCTGCAAGTTGCATTTTTTTTAACACTTCAGTATTATAACATTATAGAAATAATTTCGAAAAAAGTTATACCCTTAAACAGTATTATCTGATGTCTGGAATAATCCATTCCAGTCTTTATACTTATCCAAAATACATCTATCCTATCTCATAGTATAAAGAAAATGATTATTAGAAATTTCATCAAACAAGCATGTGGATACCATCATTTATTCCCATATATCATAAGATATATATTTTTTATCACATTCCAAACATGTGAATACCTTAATCATGTATTCTCTTGTGACATGAATTACCATATAACCATAGTGAAAACATGAATTCGGTCAAAAGGTAACTCTTTCCACATACCAAAATCCCAAAATTTCTATATACTCAAACCATGATATCACATTGCCCTTATATCATTCATGAGATCATTATTACTATCAAACATATTATGTTCTCCTTATCCCATCATTATGTGAATATCTTCTGATTTCCAAAACATTTGAATTACTTTTCATGTTTACCGATATGATATAATTATTTAAAACCATAATAAACCAATCCATAGATATTCCAATATTCTACAGTACTATAAATTAGATTCCATAAAATTATTTTGGAATCTCATTAAATAAACACATAATCTTTCCACTACATTGTTTTCATACTCAACATTGCCAGTAGTGACTGCATGTGACATCCCTTTGTCCTTTTCCTTAAGAGGTTGCTCACATCGATCATCATTAACCCTTGGATTAGGAAATTGATTATCATAATGACCCATTTCTGTACACTTGATGCATTGATGTGTTGGTGGAGCATTCATTATAGTATTTTCTATATTCATTTCATTAGAAACCTTTTTCCCATTACTTCGGCACTTAGCTACTTGATGACCTACATTTCCACACTTGAAACATTTTCTAGTACCTTTTAGAAAATATCCACCATGGTTCATTCCACACTTTGAGCATAAAGAAACATTCACCTTATTTTAACCATTGTTATGAGGTTTTTCCTTAAACTTCATCTTTCATTTCTTGTCAAAACCATGAGATGGACATGTTACACAAACTTCCTGTTCTACCTTTATAGCACAACACACAATTTTATCATAGATACTGAAGTCCCTTATCACTAATTACATTCGAAGACTTGGTTTTAAGCCACTAAAGAATAGATCATCTTTAATTTCAGGTTGGATGATAAAGCCAGATGCATACTCTACAAGCCTTGTAAAATTCGCCTTGTATATACCAACAAATCCATCATCCTTTTGATTAAGCTCAAGGAACTCCTTTTCTATCTTTGTTCGAAGAATAAGTGGGAAGTACTTACTGAAAAATAAGTTCTTGAACTCATCCCATTCTTAGGATTCATTTTCATCTTGAGGTCTTGTATTCTTAATTAGAGTCCAACACTGGTATGGTTCACCTTCTAACTGGTAAACAGCCAAAATGACTTTTTCGTTCTCTCTACAGCGAAGTATGGAAAATATCTTTTCAATGGTAATGATCCATTATTTTTTAACAAGTGGATCAGATATAAGGTCCTGGAATTAAACCGCCCTTAATATTGAATTAAATGAATAATTCACATTGAGGTTTCTTTCAAGTTTAGAGTATTATATAATTATATCATAACTATTACATCTCAACATATTACATAGTAGACACTTCTATAAAGTTTTTTTTTTTACAAACCATGAACTCTTAAAAAAAAGAGTCATGTCTAGTTACATGTTTAAGACAACATGACTTATCCTTGATCCCATCCTTGACCCTATTCCACATTATATCCTATGAAAAAAATTTCAAAAAAACATTGGATGAGCATAAAAAATCTCAGTAAGGGATACACAAATAAGGAAAACTGTTAGTTTTTCAAAAAAACAAGTAAAATATGAATACTTTATCAAATTAATACTTTTCACCTTTATGATGTAGAAAATACTCTTTAGTGAATAAAAGATCACTACTTATCCTTTATAACAAAATGATTACCATAAACCCATATAAATAATACATAACATTTAAAGGTAACTTGTGACATAAACTTACTTAAATGGCATAACCATACGGTCGACTTCCACACATATCACTACATGGAATAGCCATACAGACGACTTCCATAACCAATACATTGGAGTTTATAATGTAACCAACAATCCTGTTATTGACGGCACCAACCGTCATATGGTTTATCATGTAACCACCCATCAAATGTCCAAGTACCATTACAAAATCATAATACATAAAACAAATATAATGGAAAGAAAACATTTCCACATTTCAATCACAATATATCACATAAATATATTGAGAAAAAAAATCCGTTATCAAAACCATTTTCTATTCCAAAATACATAAAATAGTATATGTTATTTAATTTCTTTTAAAAACATTATTACTTGTTAAGGAAGCCAATGGTCAAATAGTACTCGAGGCAGCGGAAAAGTTCGTTGTCACCACGTACATTAAAAGAAACATTCCTTCGTGTTGTTCAGTAAAATGATTCGTAGAAAAAGATTCTCTTTTAATGAAATGAAAAGTAATAGGTTTTTATATAGAGTATAAAATAATCTCTTGTAGTATAACAAAATATGCCTCAATTAAAGGAGATTGAGATGAAGTCCCTTACAATGTTGGTATTCATATATTAAGGATAAATCTATTACATAATTATGTATGAAATATATACATACAACCAATATAAGAGGATATTAAGTGTAAAACAATCAGATATCATCCAAACATATTCATAGCACGACATAATCTTGAAGTAGAGGTTCAACCCAATGAATTGAAATTGGTTCAATAAGTTCTCTTAGAGAAATTCGAAAGCCTGACGGCGTCACTTTAAAATTCAGAAACTGAGTTTATGAGAGATAAAAAGTGTATCTCATCACTTGAACATAACATTTACATAAATAAGGATATATAAGAACATATCCCAACATATGAAGATGTAATTTAAAATACCTAACAAAAATAAGTCTTTTTAAAAAGAGGTGGGGGAAATGTTCCCTCACCGATATTGGTAACATTCGAAATGTACACCCCATGAAAGAAATACAATAAAAAATTGATGTAAATACTCATAAATGAAATTATATTACACAAAGAGTATAATAATGGGTAGTAGATACACCAATCAAATGAAATGGTTGAAAAATGTAGCCTAAATCTCACGGGAATAAAAGTGAGATGAAAAATCCCTTACGAAAACTCGACAGCCTAACGACGCCATATAAAGCATCCAAAAATGGATTTATGAGATCAAATAGGGTCTCTCATAATATGAACATAAAATGTATAGAATGAGTAATATAAAATAACATCCCCAAACATACGAAATATGAGATTAAAACAAATGACTTAAAAGAGAGTACTTAAAATTAAAGAGAGAGGTAGGATCCCTTACCTTCAGTTTGACATGTCTTATTCGTTTCATTATATTCCTTAATAATAAACATTGGTAAATTTATAATTTATTAAGGACCTCCTTTAAAAGATATTATTCACTTAATATCACAAATTATAATGTTATAATAATTGGTTAATAATGTGAGTTCATATCAGACGTTTTTTTTCAATGATCGGTACATGAGTAAAAAATGAACTTCTTTGAAAAGCATTTCCCATGTAGTTATAATTACCCAATTTCCAGAATTGTATTAAGGATTTAAATATCATATATTCCAGTATATATTCATTTTATACAATTCCATAACATTCGGAGATAAGAAAATGAAACGCACCGTTCCGGGATACGGTAGGCCGTACGTATGCATGAACGCTACATTCATTTCTTTATAACATTAATATAATTAAAACTCAATGAGATATATATATATTATAATTACAGTATAATATATATGTTATATAGGTCATATATGTTAATTAATTTCATTATTTATACATTCCATGTATTCCATGAACGAGTCACATCACTTGAGGGGGTCGTAGTCCACACTTCCTCGTATGAAATTATCGCATTTGCACAACATGAAAAGCATAAAGTTATGTTTTAATTATAAAATAAAGAAGAATATAGAAAACATAAATACCATATATATCATATATAAAATACCGTGACATCATAATGTCCACCATGAAAGGTGTTAAGAGAAGATTATACAATGATCGTTTCGTGAGGCAGTAATTCGCCATCCACATAAACAACATGTTATTTAACCATTAGACGAGGGTGTGTGTAAGTGTATCTCGAATATTTCTCATAAAAACATCCTAGTATATTTACTATACTTGTTTTGTTACAAAATAAAGGAATAAAAATAGTTTATGTTGTTGGTTAACAAAAATAAAACAAATGAACATAAGAGAAGACATTACTTTTAAATCAGGTAACTCCCCTTGGTTTGAACTAAAGGGTTTCTTGAAGAGATTTCTGCCTAATAGAAGGCTTCTAGGATGAGGAGAGGTATGTGGAGAGATAAAATGAGCAGATTTTGGTGGATCCAAAGCCTCTATTGGTGTGGGTAAAGAGGTATTGGTGGGGGCCTTTTATAAGAGGTAGGAGGGGCACTCTTGGAAAGTCTTGAAAAGTTACTATATTATAAAATTATTTTCGGATATCAAAGGTCCAAAAATTATATATTTCTAGGTTAAGGTGATTAGGGTTTGAAATAAACTCATCCAATTGTTTTTTTACAAGTTTGCGTCCAAAAGATTACATTATCTATTCATTATATTTAAATCGTTAATTAATGAGGTAATCGTTGCATCATCATGCTATCATAAATAATTTAATTTATTTAGTGTATAAAAATTATAAAACAGTATCATGATGTAGGAAATATTATTAAATATCTACTGAATATTTTTAGTAAAAAATATGACATGTATAACCGCCTGTAAATATTGATTTAGTAAAACATTACATGTTTGTGACATTTTTATTTTTACATTAATAAAAAAGTTATTAATGTCATTTTCCTACCAAAGTGGCTCCATGGGGTCCCCAAGTTGACCCATTGATTTTATTGGTCTTCCATGACTCATCCAATAAGGTCAGGACATGTGTCAATGTCATTTCATATTATTATAGCATTATCTTTACCTTAAATTACACTAATTACCTTTAATCGCGATTAATAAAACATAAAAGTTACTACTCACCAAAAAATTATTTTAATCCAATTTAACCAGATTTTAATAAATAATGACAACAATGGATGTCGTATTTTTTAAATTCAATTCATAAAAGTGGTAAAGTTTCATTTAAATGAAAAATCAGTTTTTTAACTACCACTTAGTGGTTTCACTATTCATCAAAAATTTATGTTTTTCAAAAAAATTACAAAAATTCACCCTATGATATATGTGATATTCTGAATTCAAAAATGATGTCTATTTTAAAAAATTAAAAACATATAAGTTTCATTAATGAATTTAATAATTATTTCCCTCTTTCAAAACAAATAACGTGTTTTTAAGAAACAATATCTATTAAAAGATTAACACTAGTTTAAGTCCAATTTCAAAGTGAAATAAATTCCAATGACCACCATTGGATTAAATGGTAAAAATATATTCCAATTGAACTTTAAAATCAATTCAAAATATGATATAATCATATAAAAAATTAGATTAAAAAGATGTATTGAATTAAAATACAATATTTTTCACTTACTCATTAAAAATGGACTTTATCAAAAAAAATAACAAAAACCAACAAAAAGTAAATTTTGATATCCCGATTATAAAGAAGGATTTTATTTGGTCCAATATAACATATAAAATTTTCAACAAGTGGATTTAAAAATGGTTCGCCATCAAAAGGTGGTTAATCAACCTTTTAAATAATATTAGAATATTTACGCATAAAATTGGATTCATTCGAATTTTAAGCCCCTAACATTTAATGGATAAAAGTAATGATATTTGACAAAAATATATAGTCATTTTGTAGTTATTTCTATTCATTCCCGCCATTACAATGGTTAGGTGTTAACTACCATTTAAAATAATATTATTTTATTTTTAGAGTGCAACGTCAGATATCCATGAAACTCATTGTTGTGTATTGGGTACGCCATCGAGCATAGCGTTCCCTTTAAATTAATATTAACATTTTATTCACAAATATGGATAAATATAAAAATGTCATATTCTTTGTTTACGTAGTGTGTTACATCCTTTCCCCCTTTTGGGAATTACGTCATCGCAATTTTATAATTGGGCTCGGAAACATCCTCGAAAGTCACACATCAGAACAAGAGTCGGTAAACCTGTCACTTTATAATTAAGAAGGCGAAGTAAAAGGTCACACAAGTCATCCCATACTAAAATTCCATGTATGAAAATAGGGACCTGGAAGAGAAAAAAATGTGTCATTTCTAATGGAGAGTGTTAGAAAACATGATTAGGAGAATGTTTACCACCATAAAATCACAAACTTGTGATGGGTGAAACAGTTTTTGATTACCCTGTATGAAAGGATAACAGGAAACATTTTAGTTTTAAGTTACTTTTCATTGAGGATTTTATTAATGAGCTTAACTAAATCACAAGGAAACATACTTTCTTGTCGTTTATACTTTCATATCTTACTAGATTTCTTAAACAAACTCATTTTTTCTCCCAAAAGACGAATATTCAGGATGACTTATTCACATAAAGAGTGCTATAATAAACTTCTAGTGAATCAAATAATACACAAAAGAGAACTATATATTTCTCATGTCCATAGACCTTAACTAAAACAAATTTTGTTAGAAAAATATCGGATAATACACAAAAGGATAATCCTTTTTAAAAAGAAAATCTATTCTTAATCTCCAAAATTTGTCCAACACAAACCAATGTTCAACGAAGACCATTCAATAAACAATTTGTCCATAAAATTCCTCAATGTAATCAAAACTAAGATTGAAACCCAAATCTCTTAAGAATTTACTCACTTAGTATTCCATGATAAACCTTAACATTTATCTCCAATCATCAGTTACTCTTAAAGTCTCATACTGAAATGTAATTAACCTAATCACATATCCTCCATGATAGGTTAATAATTTTCATAGATAAAACAAAATAAACTTATTCTAGATTCATAAGATCATCTAACGAAAAAAATTAGTCAAACTGACCAGGGAATTCACATAGTCCAGGGGTAGGTGATAAATACCAGTCACACTTTTGTTGTGGGTTTGATTCCCATAGCTTTGTCCAACGCGATAGGTTTTCACATAGTTTGTGTGTTGTCCTTTTTCGACAACTTTATAATTCATAAAAAATATCCCAAAAAGGGATAAAATATTCAAAAATAACCATAACATAATTTAACCTCAAGTTTATCTCATCTCATTCATATTAAACCATAACATATAGTAACCCATAATTACCTCAAAATTAAAGATCATATAAACCCTAAAGGTTTCCTTTATAATTATTACCTGAACTTCCACATTGAGTTGGTTCTATCGTACATGATGCAAACGAGAACTCTCCAAAGTTTAAGTGGTTAATCTTGACTCCTTGATAGTTGGTTTAGAATAACCATGAGATTCCTCATTGAATCCCCCATTTCATCTAGTCTCTTAATCAGATAACCACCAATGATTCCTTCAAACCCATTTTCACTTTGGTGCCTGCTAGATCCATCCATTTACTAAATTAAAAAAAATTCAGTATGAGTATATCAACAAAATCATCATGTAATAATGAGGAAGATAAACACTAAGATATACTTACTCATTCACGTTTTCTAAAAACTATGTCTCTTTCTGAAATCCTAGCCATTATGGTAATGTCACTTATGCTTAAAGAATACCCTAACCTATAAAGATATCTAAACCAAACATTGATACCAACTATAAGGCACTGGCCTTAGGCCTCACTTAATATTTAATTAAATGAATAATTCACATTGAGTATCTCTTCAGGTTTTGAGTTTTAGAGAATTAGATCATAACTATTACATCTCAAAAGATTACACAGTAGACACTTCTACGAAGGTTACTTTTTAAAAAAAACATAAACTCTTATAAAAAATAGTCATGTCTAGTTTCATGTTTATGACAGAATTTCTTTTCCTTGATACCATCCTTGACCATATCCCACATTATGTCCTGTGAAAAACATTTCAAAAAAATATGGGATGAGCATAAAAAGCTCAGTAAGGGATACACAAAGAAGGAAAACTGTTAGTTTTTCAAAACTACAAGTAAACCATAACAACATAATCAAAGTAATATTTTTATCTTTACAAAGTAGTAAATACTATTCACTGAATAAAAGAACACCACATATCCTTTTTATCCAAAATATTACCATAAACCCATATAAATAACACATAACAAATTAAGGTCTCTTGGGACATAAACATAATTAAATAGAATAACCATACGGTAGACTTGCACACATATAACTACATGGAATATCCATATGGATGACTTCCATACCCAATTCATTGGAGGTTATAACGTAAACACCCATCCTAGTATTCATGGCACCACCAGTCATATGGTTTTTCTCGTCACCACCAGTCAAACGTCCAAGTACCATTACAAAATCATCATACATAAAACAAATATTATAGAATGAAAATATTTCCAAATTTCAATAACAATATATCACTTAAATTTATTGAAATAACAAATAAATTATCAAAAAAAACTTTCAATTCCATAATACATAAAACAGTATATGGTATTTAATTTCTTTTAAAAACATTATGGCTTGTTAAGGAAGCCAAAGGTCAAATAGTACTCGCAGTGGCGGAAAAAGTCGTTGTCACTGTGTACGTTAAAAGAAACATTCCTTCTTATCATTCAATAAAACGCATCGTATAAAAAGATTCCCATTGAACAAAATGAAAAGTCAAAGTGGTTTATATAGAGTATAAAATAATCTCTATTATTGTAACAAAATATGCCACAATTAATGGAGATTGAGACAAAGTCCCTTACAATGTTGGTATTCGTATATTAAGGATAAATCCATTACATAATTATGTGTGACAAATAATAATACACTATAAATAAGAGGATATTAAGTGTAAAACAATAAGAGGTCATCCACACATACTCATATCACGACATAATCAAGAAGTAGTTGTTTAATCCAAAGAATTGAAATTGGGTCAATAATTTCTCTTACAGAAATTCAATATCCTGATGGCGTAACATTAAAATTTAGAAAATAAGTTTTTATGTGAGATAAAAAGGGTATCTCATCATTTGGACATAAAATTTACAGCAATAAGGATATATAAGAACATATGCCAACATAAGAATATGTAAATTAAAAGACCTAACAAAAAAAGTCTTTTTAAAAAGAGGAGGTTGAAAGGTTCCAATACCGATCTGGGTAACTTTCAAAACGTACACCCCATGAAAGATGGACTATAAAAAATATATTTAAATACACATAAATGAAATTATATTACACAAAGAGTATAATAATGGGAATTAAATGATCCAATCAAACGAAATGGTGGGAAAATGTAGCCTAAATCTCACAGGAATAAAAGTGAGATGAAAAATCCCTTAGGAAAAATTAGTAGCCTAACGACACCACCTAAAACATCCAAAAATGGATTCATGAGATCAAATAGAGTCTCTCATAATATGAACATAAAAAGTACAGATTTAGGAATATAAAATAACAACCCAAAACCTATGAAATATGATCTTAAAAGAAATGACATAAAAGAAAGTACATAAAAAGAATGAGAGAGGTAGGATCCCTTAACTCAAGTCCGACTTGTGTTGTTCGTTTCTTTATATTCCTGAATAATAAACTTTGGCCAATTTATAATTTCTTAAGAACCTCATTTAAATATTATTATTAAGTTCATATCACATATTATAATGTTATAATAATTGGTTAATAATGTGTGTTCATATCAGACATTTTGGTCGATGTTCGGTACATGAGTCAAAAATGGACTTGTTTGAAATGAATTGCCTGTGTAGTCATAATTACCCCATCTCCAGAATATAATTAATGATTTAAATATCATATATATCCAGTATATATTCATTTTATACTATTCCATAACATTCAAACATAAGAAAATGAAATTCACTATTCATGGAGACGGTAGTCCGTACGTGCACATTAACGCTACTTTCATTTCTTTGTCACATTAATGGAATTAAAACTGAATGAGAGATATATATTATAATTCCAGTATAATATATATGTTATATAGGTCACATATGTTCATTAATTTTATTATTTATACATTCCATGTATTTCATGAACGAGTCACATCACTTGAGGGGCGGTAGTCCAAACATCCTCGAATGAAATTATCGCATTTGCACAACATGTAAAGAATAAAGGTATGTTTTAAATATAAAATAAAGAGCCCTATAGAAAACATAAATATCATAAATATCATATATAAAATACAATGACATCATAATGGCCACCATTAAAGGTGTTATGAGAATATTGAACAATCATCGGTTCGAGCAGCAGTAATTCGCCATCCACAGAAACAGTATGTTCTTTTACCATTAGACGGAGGTGTGTGCAATTGTAGCTCGAAAATTCCTCATAACAAAATCCTAGTATATAGAAGAAACTGGTTTTGTTACAAAATAATGGAATAAAAATAGTTAATGGGGTTTGAGAAGCATAATAAACAAATGAACATTAGAGAAGAAATTACCATTAAATGGGGTAACTCCCCTTGGTTTGAACCAAAAGGGTTTCTTGAAGAGTTTTATGCCTATGGGAAGGCTTCTAAGATGAGTAGAGGGATGTGGAGAGATAAAATGCTTATAGTTTGGTCGAGCCAAAGGCTTGAGAGGTGTGGGTAAAGAGATATTGGTGGGGTCCTTTTATAAGAGGGAGGAGGGGCACTCTTGGAAAGTCATGAAAAGTTACTTTATTATAAAATGATTTTTTGATATCAAAGGACCCACAATTATATAATTAGTGTATAAGGTGATAAGGGTTTGATATCCACACATCCGAATGGTTTTTGAAAAGTGTATGTCCTAGAAGTTACATTATCTTTTCATTTTATTTAAATCGTTAATTAATGAGGTAATCGCTGCATCATCATGGTGTCATAAATAATTAAATTTATTTAATGTTTAAAAACTATAAAAAAATATCAAGATATAGGAAATATTTTTATAATTTTAATGAATATTTATAGTCAAATATATGACGTGTATGACCCCTTTTAAAAATTCTTTTAGTGAAACAATACATGTTTGTGACATTTTTATTTTAACTTTGAACAAAAAGTTATTAATGTCATTTTCCTACCAAAGTGGCTCCATGGGGTACCCATGTAGACCAATGGATTGTCTTGGTCGGCCATGACTCATCCAATAAGGTTAAGACATTTGTCAAGGTTATTTCCTATTATTATAGCATTATCTTTTCCTTAAGGTACACTAATTACCTTTAATCGCGATTAATAAAACATAAAAGTTACTATTCACCAAAAAATTATTTTAATCCGATTGAACCCCATTTTACAACCTAATGAAAACCACGTATGTCAGATTTTTGAAATTCAATACACAGAATTGGTAAAGATTCATTTAAACAAAAAATCAGTTTTTTAACTACCACTTAGTGGTTTCACTATTCTTCAAAAATTGATGTTTTTAAGAAAAAATACAAAAAATTCACCCTAAGCTATATTTGATATTCCGAATTCAAAAATGATGTCTATTTTACAAAATTCAAAACATATAAGTTGCATTAATTAATTTAATAATTATTTCCCACTGTCAAAACAAATACTGTGTTTTTAAGAAACAATATCTATTAAAAGATTGACAATAGTTTAAGTTCAATTTCAAATAGAAATCAATTTCAATGACAACCATTGTATTAAATTATAAAAATATATTCTAATTGAACTTTATAACCAATTCAAAAGATGATATAATCATATAAATTAATTAGATTAAAAATAGTTTTTGAACTAAAATACATCTTTTTTCACTTATTCATTAAAAATGGACTTTATCAAAAAAATAACAAAAACCTACACAAAGTAAATTTTGATATCATGATTCTAAAGAAAGATTTTATTTGGTCCAATATAACATATAAAATTGTCAACAAGTGAATTTAAAAAGGGTTCTCCATCAAAAGGCGGTTAATCAACCTTTTAATGAATATTAGAATATTTACGCTCATAATTGGATTCATTCGCATTTTAATCCTCTAACATTTATTAAGTAAAAATAAAATTAATTGATAAACATATATAATCTTTTTGTAGTTAGTTCTGTTCATTCTCACCATTAAAATGGCTGAGCGTTAACTACCATTTAAAATAATATTATTTTATTATTAGAGTGCAACATAAGATTTCAAAAAAACTTGTTGCTCCGTATTTGGTACACCATCGAGCATAGCATTCCCTTTAAATTAATATTAACATTTTATTCACAAATATGGATAAATATAAAAATGTCATATTCTTTAATTACCTAGGGTGTTACCTCAGAATACCCATTGAAAGATGGTGGACGTTGCCTCATGAAGGACTCAATAGAATATTGTTCCCTTCTCTACTCATTCAGAAGTCCAGAATTATTCATAGCTTGTACAAGTATAGCAATAAGATTTTGCACTCCATCTCCCATCACATTTGGTTGCTCGGGAGGACAATCATTGCATTGTCCATTACATTGATCACCATGGTTCCTTCCGGTTCCAGCCATCATCTAAAACCTAAAAAGAATAGTCTGAGAGGAATAAATCATGCTAGAAATCAACATAATAAAGGGGAAGTGCCTTCAATATCTAACATCTTAGTTATAATTCTAATATCGTTACCATATTTCTAGGACTATATCCTATACTTATACTTAACCTTAGAGACACCCCTAGACATACCTTAGAAATATCACTAGGGATCTCACTAAAGTTCTTGCATCCTTGTTTCCAATGAATGACTAAACCTTCCCTCTGATACCAACTGTAGAGACCCGTACTTGATGTACATAGACATTACATCAATACGGGAAAAATCTCAATTTGCAAAGGGCTATTTGCGATGGGAATAAATCTTGTCGCAAATACCAAGTCCAGGAAGCTATTTGCGACGGGGTTTCGTCTCCCGTCACTAATAGTTTTGCGCGGCTTGCACGCCAAACCACGTGAAAAATATTTTTGATGGGGAGGTGTCTCCCGTCGCAACAAGTATGGGGTGGCGAGCGCGCCATGCCGCGCGGCCGGCGCGCCAAACCGCGTAGGGTTATTTGCGATGTGTCCCGTCGCAACTACCCGACGGCGGTTAATAACTTTTTACAATGGAATGTCATCCCATCTCTAAAAGACTGTCGGCAGGCACTATTTACTACAGGGCCCGTCGCAAATAACCTTTTAACCGCCGATTGTAATTAATGCAGGCGAGGGTAATTGCGACGGGACCCATCCCAAATACCACCATTTGCGACGGAAAGGCCGTCGCAACTAATCAAACCAATATATACACCCATCTGTTATTTTTCCAAATCATTTAGATCTTGATCTCTCTCACACACACACACACTCTCTCTCTCTCTTCATTTTTAAGTTTCAAAGAGAAAGTTTCTTATATTTGATGTTTTTTATTTAAGAGCAATCAGAGGGCGTCAATATCTTCAGAATATCATAGTTTAAGATATTTATATTTTTTATGTTAATTTTATTTTTTTATGTTAATTTTATTTTTTTATGTTAATTTTAATTGTTGTTTATGAGTTCTAATTTAATTAGATTTCAATTATTTTTAATTATTTATAGTTTAACTAAGTATTTGATATGTTAGTAATAATAATAAATAATTAGTTATAATTAATATTAATTAGATATAATTAGGAATAAATAGATATAATTAGCAATAAATAGATATAATTAGCAATAATTAGATATAATTAGTAATAATTAGATATAATTTGTAATAATTAGATATAATTAGTAATAATTATATATAATTAGTAATAATTAGATATAATTAGTAATAATTAGATATAATGAGTAATAATTAGATATAATTAGTAATAATTAGATATAATTAGTAATAATTAGCTATAATTAGTAATAATTAGCTATAATCCGTAATAATTAGCTATAATCAGTAATAATTAGCTATGATCAGTAATAATTAGCTATAATTAGTAATAATTAAATATAATTAGTAATAATAAGCAATAATTAGTAATAATTTTCTATAATTATTAATAATTAGATGTAATTAGATATAATTTGTTATAATTATTAATAATTAGATATAATTTGTAATAATTAGATATAATTAGTAATAAGTTGATATAATTATTAATAATTAGATATAATTAGTAATAATTAGATATAATTAGTAATAGTTAACTATAATTAGTAATAATTAGCTATAATTAGTAATAATTAGCTATCATTAGTAATAATTAGCTATAATTAGTAATAAATCGTTATAATTAGTAATAATTAGATATAATTAATAATAATTATGTATAATTAGTAATAATAAGCTATAATTAGCAATAATTAGCTATAATTAGCTTTAATTAGGAATAATTAGGAATAATTAGGAATAATTAGGAATAATTAGATATAATTAGAAATAATTAGATATAATTAGCAATAATTAGATATAATTTGCAATAATTAGATATAACTAGCAATAATTAGATATAATTAGCAATAATTAGATATAATTAACAATAATTAGATATAATTAGCAATAATTAGATATAATTAGCAATAATTAGACATAAGTTAAAATAATTCGATATAATTAGCAATACTATGATATAATTAGCAATAATTAGATATAACTAGTAATAATTAGATATAAATAGCAATAATTAGATATAATTAGCAATAATTAGATATAATTAGGAATAACTATATAATTAGATGTAATTAGAAATAATTAGGAATAATTAGGAATAATTAGATATAATTAGAAATAATTATATATAATTAGTAATAATTAGATATAATTAGGAATAATAAGATAATTAGATATAATTAGGAATAATTAGCAATAATTAGCAATAATTAGAGATAATTAGCAATAATTAGAGATAATTAGCAATAATTAGAAATAATTAGGAATAATTAGAAATAATTAGGAATAATTAGGAATAATTAGATATAATTAGCAATAATTAGATATAATTATCAATAATTAGATATAATTAGAAATAATTAGATATAATTAGGAATAATAAGATAATTAGAAATAATTAGGAATAATTAGCAATAATTAGCAATAATTAGAGATAATTAGATATAATTAGAGATAATTAGCAATAATTAGATATAATTAAGAATATTTAGCGATAATTAGGAATAATTAGGAATAATTAGGAATAATTAGGAATAATTATGAATAATTATGAATAATTAGGAATAATTTTTTATAATTAGTAATAATTTGCTATAATCACGAATAATTATCTATAATTAGTAATAATTAGCTATAATTAGTAATAATTGGCTATAATATGTAATAACTAGCTTTAATTAGTAAAAATTAGCTATAATTAGTAGTATTTAGCTATAATTTTTAATAATTAGCTATAATTATTAATAATTAGGAATAATTAGATATAATAACCAATAATTAGATATAATTAAGAATTTTTAGATATAATTAGCAATAATTAGATATACTTAGCAACAATTGGATATAATTACCAATAATTATAGAAAATTAGAAATAATAAGATATAATTAGTAATAATTTGATATAATTCGAAATAATTATATATAATTAGCAATAATTAGAGATAATTAGCAATAAATAGAGATAATTAGTCATAATTATACATAAGTAGCAAATAATTAGAGATAATTAGCAATAATTAGAGATAATTAGAAATAATTAGAAATAATTAGGAATAATTAGAGATAATTAGCAATAATTAAAGACAATTAGAAATAATTAGAGATAATTAGTAATAATTAGAGATAATTAGTAATAATTAGTGATTATTAGCAACAATTAGACATAATTAGGAATAATTAGTGATAATTATGAATATGTTGAGATAATTAGGAATAATTAGAGATAATTAGGAATAATTAGAAATAATTAGGAATAATTAGCATTAATTAAGAATAATTAGAGATAACTAGGATTAATTAGATATAATTTGCAATAAATAGATATAATTAGCAATAATTAGATATAATTATAGATAATTAGATATAATTATCAATATTTTGATATAATTAGCAATAATTTGATATAATTAGCAATAATTAGATATAATTAGAAATAATTAGATATAATTAACAATAATTAGAGATAATTAGCAATAATTAGAAATAATTAGCAATAATTTGGGATAATTAGCAATAATTTTGGATAATTAGCAATAATTAGGGATAAATAGCTATTATTAGGAATAATTAGCTTTAATTTGGAATAATTATCAATAATTAAGAATAATAAGCAATAATTAGGAATATTTAGGAACAATTAGCAATAATTAGGAATAATTATGAATAATTATAAATAATTGGGAATAATTAGGAATACATTACAATAATTAGGAATAATTAGCAATAATTAGGATTAATTTACAATATTTAAGAATAATTAGCAATAATTAGGAATAATTAGCAATAATTAGCAATAGTTAGCAGTAATTAGATATAATTAAAAATAATTAGATATAATTGGTAATAAATAGATATAATTAGCAATAAATACATATATATAGCAATTAGGAATAATAGGAATTAGGAATAATTAGGAATAATTATCAATAAATAGCAATAATTAGGAATAATTAGCAATAATTAGGAATAATTACCAATAATGAGCAATAAATAGCAATAATTAGCAATAATTAGTAATAAATAGATATAATTAGTAATAAATAGATATAATTAGCAATAAATAGATATAATTAAGTATAAATAGATATAATTAGGATTAAATAGCTATAATTAGGAATAATTAGCAATAATTAGTAATAATTAGCAATAATTGGTAATAATTAGCAAAAATTAGGAATAATTAGCAATAATTAGGAATAATTAGGAATAATTAGAAATAATTAGCAATAATTTGGATTAATGTGCAATAATTAGGAATAATTAGCAATAATTTGGAATAATTAGAAATAATTAGGAATAATTAGGAATAATTAGGTATAATTAGAAATAATGAGGAATAATTAGCAATAATTAGTAATAATTAGGAATTTTTAGTAAACAAAATCTTCTTAGATAATGAAGGGAAAATTTTTAATCATATCCACAATAATAACTGCCAAATTTCCTTTCATTATTCAGGTAGTTTTCATTTTGTTATGTATTGCTAAATATTACTAAATTTGTAATAACAAGTGTGGGAAAGATGCAATTAAATGAGCTATCAGACAAAAGAGTAGTCGTCAATCCACTGGAAATTGTGTCACCCTGAATTATTGATAATTTTTATGTTGTTGTAATTATTTATCTTCATTTTCAGATATTGTTTTTATAATTTCGAACTATTCAAAAACAATGATGATTTTATAATTTATATAGAAAAATATAAAACAAGGAAGTCGACATCGGGGATTATTAGATGATCATACATGGATAAATCAGCATAAGAAATCCTAAATGGTTCTGGTTTAAATCCTATCTATATTGAGGGTGTTGAAGCTTTCTTAGCATTTGCATCATCCAAACTAGAATATGTATCAGAAGGCACAATTATGTTTCCTTGTAAAAAATGTGCACTAAGAATGTTTGACACATTTGAAAAAGTTGGGTGCCATCTCTTGCGGTTTGGTTTTCAACTAGATTGCGTTTTTTGGTATCAACACGGTGAACGCAATTCCAGAGATGATTCTAATAACATGATTCCGAATTCATCATGATATCAAAATTTAGTACATGATGTTGCAGGTCCACTAGTGCAACAAATAGAAACTCATGATGATATTGATTTAACTTTTGAGTTGGCACCATCCAAATTTTATGAGTTGTTGAGGTATGTTGAGGATGCATTATATCCTGGTTGAAAGATAAGAAAATTAGAAGCGTTTGCAAAATTTATGTCTATTAAATCAGATAATGAAATGTCAATCAAACTATTTTGATCAAATATTTTATTTGGTTAAAACAATATTACTTGAAGAAAATGTGTTGCATGCAAATTAATATGAGAGCAAGAGGCTGATTCATAATTTGGGCCTTAGTTAGCGGACGATTCATGCATGTCCAAATGATTGCATCTTATATTCGGGCGAAAATGAGTCATTGGATATTTGTCACATATGTGGAAAATTGAGGTATAAAGAAGCTCAACCAGGGATGTCTAGATCGAATCCAGTAAAACAGTTGAGATATTTCCCTCCTACACCCAGGTTTCTGCATTTATTTTTGTATATGAACATAGCATCTATGATTTCATGGAAAAAAACCATGATTTCAGCTGATAAAAGCTTGAATCATCCATCTTATGGTGATTCATGGAAACATTTTAATTGTCTGTATCAGTCTTTTTCTATAGAAGCCCGAAACATGCGATTGGGTCTTTCTACTAAGATGTTTTGTCTATATTTTTCTTATGGTAGTCAGTATTCATGTTGGCATGTCTTTATAACTCTGTACAATTTTCCTCCATGGATGTTGGTGAAGGAGCCTTATATATTTTTTACACTATTAATCTCAGGACATCCAAAAAGGAATGTTGATGTTTATTTGAAATCATTGATTGATGAGTTAAATGCGTTGTGGAGTGATGGTGTTAATACGATTGATGTTGTTGCGAAACAAAATTTCAAATTAAAAGATGCATTGATGTGGATGATTAGTGACTTTATGGTATATGAAATGTTTTCTGGTTGGAGTACACATGGTCTGAAATCATGTCCTTTCTATATGAAAGAATACAATACCTTTATGCTGGTAAATGGAATAAAACCTTTCTATTTTGATTGTCACCGTAGATTTCTTCCAACCGATCATCATTTTCAGTGGAACAAATCTCATTTAAAAAAAGGTATAATTGAAAGAGATGAACCTCCAAATATCATCTCAGTTATAGAGATAAAATCAGTTGTATTTTCATAACCCTCCAACAAATTTGGACCAACAGTAAACCAACAAAAATTCATGTCTTTGGGAAAGAACATACCTGGATAAAACAAAGCATTTTTTGGTATCTTCTGTATTGGTTTGATTTGTTGGTCCTCCACATGTTGGATGTTATGCATATTGAGAAGAAATGTTTTGATAATTTATTTCATACAATTTTGGATACAGTAGGCAAGTCCAATGATACTGTAGAGGCACGATTATATCTCTCCCTGCCTGCAAATCCCTTTTTTTGGATTTTTAAAAAGCCGGTTTAAGGGGTATCCGGTTCCCGAAGACCGCGAATTCATATCTCTCCCAAATTTGCAAGCGACCAAAACATGAATTATTTGAAAATGTCGGATCATAGAGGTTAATGAAGAAAAAAGAATCTTATACACTATCCAAAGGGAGTCACTTATTATATTGTCATTTTATTTCATATATTGAGACTTCCAGATGGCTATGCTTCCAATTTGGGAAGATGCATTAAAAATGGTTATATTACTGGAATAAAAAGGCATGATTGTCATGTCATAATGGAAAGATTTATACCAATTGTAATTAGACATTTTTTGAATTCTATGATTTG
The DNA here is from genome assembly GCA_963277665.1 of Viscum album. NCBI lineage: Eukaryota > Viridiplantae > Streptophyta > Magnoliopsida > Santalales > Viscaceae > Viscum > Viscum album. Next base: position 2,018,427,955 of record OY728157.1, read on the forward strand.
GGATTCGATAATAGAGATATAATATTTTTTTTCTAGACATTTTTGTAGCTACAACAGATTATTATGTGCTAAGAAACATGGAAGAAGGTGTTGCTGTAATTATATGTAAACTGGAAAAAATCATTCAGCCATTTTTCATTGACTCAATGAAACATCTGATATTACCTTTTCCACATGAATCTAAATGTGGAGGTCTAGTACAGATTTGATGGATGTACCCATTTGAGAGATGCATGACAAAATTTGTAACACCCCGAGCTTCCACGATACGCTTCTCATTCAATAATGCAATAGCTTGCATTGTACGCAACTTCGAGTTCTTAAACACCGCGACTAATCAAAGTAGCCGTTATGAATAGTAATAACCAATTTTTAAAATTATAGAAATTTTATATTTCAAAATGGACTTCATTTTTGAATTCGTAATATCGAAATTATCCAAAGTTGAATTTTTTGTAACTTTCTGAGAACATCCAATTTTTTTATGAATAGTGAAAAATACTTAAAACAACTTTTTTAATCAAAATAATTTATTGTGATAAATTATACTATTTAGTGGTTTTAAAGTATAATTATAATATATTTTTACCATTTTATCCAATGGTGATCATTAGAATTAATTTAACATTGAAATTGGACATAAACAATTGCCAATCTTTTGATATAAATTGTTTCTTAAAAACACGCTATTTGTTGTGACAGCGGGAATTAATTATAAAATTAATTAATGCAACTTATATGTTTGGAATTTTGTAAAATAGACATCAATTTTAAATTCGGAATATCAATTATAGCTTAGGGTGAAATTTTGGCATTGTTCTGAAAAACATAATTTTTTTATGAATAGTGAAACCACTAAGTGGTAGTTAAATAACTGATTTTTCGTTTAAATGAAATATTACCACTTCTGTGATTTGATTTTCAAAACTCCAACATACATGGTTGTCATTAATAAGTAAAATGTGGTTCAATGAGATTAAAATAATTTTTTTGTGAATAGTAACTTTTAAGTTTTTAATCGCGATTAGAGGTAATTAGTGTAGTTTAAGGTAAAAATAATGTTTTAATAATATGAGATGAGCTTGACACTTGTCCTACACCTATTGGATGAGTCATGGCCGACCATGAAAACCCATGGGTCAACTTGGGGACCCCATGGAGCCACTTTGGTTGGAAATGACATTAATATATATTTATTTAATGTTAAAATTAAATTGACACAAACATGAGTTGTTTTACTAAAACAGACTTTATGTGGGGTTACACAAGTCCAAATTTTGACTATAAATATTCATTAGAAATCTAGAAATATTTCCTACATCATAGTATTTTTTTATTATTTTTAGACATTAAATAAATTAAATTATTTATGACATCATTATGATGCAGCGATGACCTCATTATTTAACGATTTTAATAAAATGAAAAGATAATGTAAAATCCAAGGCTTACACTTGTCCAAAGACTATTGGATGGGTAGATGTCGAACCTGTATCACCTTAGCCACGAATTATATAAGTGTGGGACCTTTATAATCCGAAAAGCATTGTGTAATAATGTAACATTTCAATCTTTCCAAAAGAGCCCCTCCTCTCCACTTATAAAAGCCCCCACCTCTCCCACCTTATTCACACCTTCAAGACATTTGGCTCGGCCAACCTCTACCGAAATACTCTCCCAACTTCCCCCTATTACTCCTAGAAGCCTCACTTTGGGCAGAACTCTTCCCAAGGAATCCTTTGGCTCAAATCAAAAAGAGTTACCCGATTTTGAGGTAATGTCTTCTCTAATGTTGTTTTGTTTTATTTTTCTTCTCCAACCCCCTAAACTCTTTTTATTCATTTCTTTTGTAACAAAACCAGTATCCTCAATAAACTAGGATGTTTTTATAAGAAGTATTCTAGCTACACATACACACACCTACATCTAATGGTTAAAGAACATACGGTTTCTGTGGATGGCGAATTTCTGCCTCACGAAACGATGATTGTTCAACACTCATATAAGACCTTCAAAGGTGGCCATTAAGATGTCACTATATTTATATATGATATAAAATATGTTTATGTTTTACTTATGCTTCTGTATTTCTCATTTATGGCATACTTTATGATTTCCATTATGGGTTAAATGCGATAATTTCATTTTAGGAAGTGCGGACTACCGCCCCCTCAAGGTGATTTGAATCGTTAATGCCATATGTGGGATGTATAAAGGATGGAGTAAATGGTATTATACAATATATTATACTGGAATTATATTATACATTTATATCATTATGATTTCGTTCCGTTAAATATGAAATTGAAATGAAAGTAGTGTTCAAGCGTACGTACGGCTTACCGTCTCCATGAATGGTGCATTTCATTTCTTACCTCTAAATGTTACATGACATTATGAATGAATGTATATAATGTATATATATATGATATATATGATATCTACATCATGAATATAATTATAGATATAATGGATATTTCACAACATGAACAACTTGTAATTATTAGAAGTTTATTTCTGACTCAAGTACCAAAGATCGACAAAACGACCGTTATTAACTTAAATAATTAAATAATGTTCATAACATGGTAATATGGGATATAAATGGAATAATGAACATGAAAAAGGTTCTTAAGTAAATATAAATTAACTCTAGTTTATTATTCAGGAGGTTAAATAACGGTCGAGTCAGGACAGGACGCAAGGTAAGGGAACTTCTTAACCCAACTTCAATTCTTTGGGTTAATCTCCTACATTCAAATTATGTCATGATATTATTATATATTATTTTGTATTTTTACTTTCTTTATGTGTATCTATAGTGAATACACATAATAGATCTATTTTATTTGTAAGAGAATTTCTTAACCCAATTTCCATTCTTTGGGTTAATCTCCTACATTCAAATTATGTCATGATTTGTAAGGGAATTTCTTAACCTAATTTCCATTCTTTGGGTTAATCTCCTAATTTCAAATTATGTCATTATATTATTATGTCATATCTTGTATTTGTACTTTATTTATGTGTTCTTATAGTTAATACACATACTATATCTATTTTATTTTAAAAATGATCATTGTATGGGACTTCTTCTCAATCTCCTTTCATTGAGGCATATTTTATTTTATACACAACTTTATTTTATATAGTGTTTAAACCCCTTTGAATTTTACGTTTATTCAAAAGGAATCTTTTTTATACGAATCATTTTACTAAACGACAAAAAGGGAATGTTTTCCTTTCCGTACTTATGCGGCGACAACGACTTCTCCACCGCCGTGACCATTATTTGTGTTTCGGCTTCCTCTACAAGGCATCACTTTTTTTTGAAAAATAAATACAAAGTTTTAACATGCTTTTATTTTGCTATTGAAAATGGTTTTGAAAGCGTTTTTATTATATCAATGTGTTGTATTGACAATCTTGTGATTGAAATGTGGAAATTTTATGTTTCCTTTACGCATGTTTTATGTGATACGATTATGTTATGGTTTATGATATGTTTAAACCTATTCATATGAGGAATGCATTGGACTTAATAAGTGACGGGTGGAGCCTGCTATAGATCCTCGATGCATCGGCAGGTCTCATGAGACAAACTAGTGTCTTGGCACGAGGCCTTGACAAAATCTTATTTGTGGTCTTGGCACGAGGCTTGACTACGTGGTTATGATAGTCTGGCATTATGCATTCCATAATTATGAAAGTGGTTATTGATATTGCATGTGATTATTCGACCAGTAGAATATCCATGTGAAGAAGTTAATGGCATTATCTCATTTTACATTGTCCATATTATGTTGAAGTTAAAGTTTAAAAGGCTTTTGTTTTAGTTATCCATTGCCTTAAATGTTAATGTTTATTTATGAAAGCTTCCGCTATATTTTTAACCTTACTGAGCATCTGAGCTCACCCCTTTCAATGTTTTAATATTTTTCCAGGATGTGAAGATGTATTTTATGAATAACCTGTAGGGGTAGTCAGAAAGGGATATGATTGTGGACTATGAAGACCATGTTATTGTAGTTTGTTTACTTTTTGTTGTAATGAAAGACTTATGGATGTATATAGTGTTTCCAAGGCTACTAAACTAATCGGTCTTTCGAGACATGATCTTTTGTGATCATGCCAATGTTATGAAGTAATGCAACGACTCTGGGTAGCTGGGGTCAGGGAGTTACAGTTGGTATCAGAGGAAGTTTAGTACAAACCTTGGAAGCTAGATTTAGATAAACTCTGATTAGAGCACATAGACCTAAGATGAACTTTGAGGATTAGTATAGAATAACTTTCTATAATTTTGGTATTGTAGTGATTTTGTGAGTTTTCCGAGAAATACATCCCTGTCTGGATACGAGCAGGTAGAGGCGGCTCTGGCACAGATGTTCCTAGGGGTAAAACCAGAAAACAACGCTTTGAGCTAGACTCGAATGGGAACTGGTGCACGACAACGGGCCTTGTTGCACTCTTGGTTATGACACTCCCGGGGGATATGCTTAGGATAACTCTAATTTTCTTTACAAATCATTATGAAGGGGTTATGAGTATATATTTCCTCAAAGAAAACATTTTTATGGATTATATCCATAAATAGATCAATTTATGTTAAGATTTTAGAAGTATGGAATTATGTATTTTGATTTATAAACTAATATAGTTTATGCCATTTTTTAGAAATGGTGCCTAGTGGAAGGAAAGGAAACCGTATCAATGCACGCACTCCGTGTAGGGATTTCCCTCCTTCTCAAGATAATTATTGTGGAGCTGGAGATACCACTGGTGCTGATCAACTTATTACCATACTGGGACAACTCACTCAGGTTATGAATAATAACCTTACTCATATGGAGCACCCTGATCCGCAACGTGGAGGATCAATGTTAGACCACTTCATGAGGCAACAACCACAATCCTTCAATGGGAGTACAAATCCTATAGTAGCTGAGCAATGGATAAATTCCATAGAGAAAATATTCCATGCCTTGGGGAGTAGTGAAAGGGAGAAGGTTTCCATGGCAGTTTACCACCTCACTGGAGATGCCGATCAGTGGTGGTCGCTGATTCAAAACACAAAGGAAGATGATGAAGTATCAAATATGGAATGGAGGGAGTTCAAAGATCTGTTTTTAGAAAAATACTTTCCTCGCGACCATCGAGCAGATATGGAAAGGCAATTTCTGAGTTTGAGGCAGAAGGAGGATGATAATGTCGCAAAGTATGAGGCTTACTTTACAAGGTTAGTGAGGCATTCTGCCGATTATATACGTAACCCAAGTAGTAAGATTTATCGTTACTTTGATGGGTTAAAACCATTTCTCTGTCTAGCTTTAGTATCACAATCCTTCTCATCATACGACGATATTGTCTCGTGTGCTATCAAGACAGAAAAGGAATTCTCTAAGTCTTATGACAACAAAGTAAAGCAAGAGAAGAAGAGAACGGTGGAACAAGAGATAGATAAAGGGAAAAAGGGAAAGAAGGATTTTCCATTATGTGATAATTGTGGGAAGAATCACCTTGGTACGTGCCTAAAAGGAATGGGAGTTTGTTATAAATGTGGAGAAAAGGGTCACCAGGCTCGTGATTGCAAGGGAAAGAAAGAGGCTGTCAAAGTTTATTGCTACAATTATAGGGAAATGGGGGATTATGCAAATTAATGTCCTAAGCGTCAAGGAAACTTACCTCAGAAAAGGCCAAGGGATCAAGGCCAATCTTATGCTGTGACTACAGTTGAAGTGGAATAATTAATGTATTGGTGATTTTGGACTCAAGGATTATATTCTGGTTATAAGAATAATGTGATATATATATATGGATTGTACTACAGTACTTTTTGATTTCAGTAAGGTTTTAATATGATTAAGGTAATCATATTTTTAGTATGTGACAATAAGAGAAACTTTTCATTGTTTGGGGAATCTGATAAATCGATTTTGGAATTAACTGACCTTTTAGAGAAAGTCTGGACGGAGGTATTTTGGATAACTATTAAGGTTGGAATGGATTAAGCTGAACCATGGATAGTATTCTTTAAGGTTAAAGGATTTATGAAGATTATTTTTGAAATATTATAATACTATAGTTTTAGGAAAAGGACATCCTGCAAGGTGGGGCATAACCCGTCGCGTCGGACAAAGCTGCAGGAATCGAACCCACAATCATAGTGCGACAGACCTTTATTTCCTACCACTAGCCTACAGGAAGTCCCCAGTTATTACAAAATAATTTTACTAATCTAAATGGTATGTGTTAAAATTTGGAACCTTATACAATTAGGATAAGTATAATATTTTTTAGTTCTATTATATTTTTGAGTGAAAGATGAGTTGAAGGTTGAAACTCTAATTGTCAAGCATAAATATATATATACCTATCTCTTATTCAATGAATAAATTAATTCTTAAACTTTAGTAAAGGGATATTAAAACAAAAAAAATGTGTTATCCTAATTCCTTATGTCTTGTTGAACTGATGATATTTTAAATCAACATATATTTAAGGCTTTGAGGCCCTCAATTTGACAGTTGATTGTGATTGATGACCTCAATCACTCCCTACAAATATTTACATTTTTCCTCCAATTATAAGTCTCTAATTTCCACCAATGTTCTCCTAATCGAGATCATAATTGGGTGATGACTTTTTCATTTCCCTTTCCCTCTTATTAAGGCTAAATTTTATTAATCTTATTTCCGATGTGGATTTTCCTCAAAGGTATTTTCTCTTTTCGTCCTTTTATTTTCAAAGAAAAATTTCAAATTGCGAGGACGCAATTTATTGAAGGAGGGGAGAATGTAACACCCCGAGCTTCCACAATACGCTTCTCATTCAATAATGCAATAGCTTTCATTGTACGCAACTTCGAGTTCTAAAACACCGCGACTAATCAAAGTAGCCGTTATGAATAGTAATAACCACTTTTTAAAATTATAGAAATTTTATATTTCAAAATGGACTTCATTTTTGAATTTTTAATATCGAAATTGTCCAAAGTTGAATTTTTTGTAACTTTCTGAGAACATCCAATTTTTTTATGAATTGTAAAAAATACTTTAAACAATTTTTTTAATAAAAATAATTTATTGTGATAAATTATACTATTTAGTGGTTTTAAATTATAATTAGAATATATTTTTACCATTTTATCCAATGGGGGTCATTAGAATTAATTTAACATTGAAATTGGACATAAACAATTGCCAATCTTTTGATATAAATTGTTTCTTAAAAACACGCTATTTGTTGTGACAGCGGGAATTAATTATAAAATTAATTAATGCAACTTATATTTTTGGAATTTTTTAAAATAGTCATAATTTTTGAATTTGGAATATCAATTATAGCTTAGGGTGAAATTTTGGCATTGTTCTGAAAAACTTAAATTTTTGATGAATAGTGAAACCACTAAGTGGTAGGTAAATAACTGATTTTTCATTTAAATGAAATATTACCACTTCTGTGATTTGATTTTAAAAAATCCGACAAACATGGTTGTCATTAATAAGTAAAATTTGGTTCAATGAGATTAAAATAATTTTTTTGTGAATAGTAACTTTTAAGTTCTTAATCGCGATTAGAGGTAATTAGTGTAGTTTAAGGTAAAAATAATGTTTTAATAATATGAGATGAGCTTGAAACTTGTCCTACTCCTATTGGATGAGTCATGGACGACCAAGACAACCCATGGGTCAACTTGGGGACCCCATGGAGCCACTTTGGTTGTAAAATGACATTAATAGATATTTATTTAATGTTAAAATTAAATTGACACAAACATGAGTTGTTTTACTAAAATAGACTTTAAGTGGGGTTACACAAGTCCAAATTTTTACTATAAATATTAATTAGAAAGATAAAAATATTTCCTACATCATAGTAGTTTTTTATAATTTTTATACATTAAATAAATTAAATTATTTATGACATCATTATGATGCAGCGATGACCTCATTATTTAACGATTTTAATAAAATGAAAAGATAATGTAAATTCCAAGGATTACACTTGTCCAAAGACTATTGGATGGGTAGATGTCAAACCCGTGTCACCTTAGCCATGAATTATATAAGTGTGGGACCTTTATAATCCGAAAAGCATTGTGTAATAATGTAACATTTCAATCTTTCCCAAAGAGCCCCTCCTCTCCACTTATAAAAGGCCCCCACCTCTCCCACCTTATTCACACCTTTAAGCCATTTGGCTCAGAAAAACTCTACGGAAATACTCTCCCAACTTCCCCCTATTACTCCTAGAAGCCTCACTTTGGGCATAACCCTTCCCAAGGAAGCCTTTGGCTCAAATCAAAAAGAGTTACCCGATTTTGAGGTAATGTCTTCTCTAATGTTGTTTTGTTTTATTTTTCTTCTCCAACCCCCTAAACTCTTTTTATTCATTTATTTTGTAACAACAAAAGTATCCTCAATATACTAGGATATTTTTATAATAAGTATTCGAGCTACACTTACACACACCTACATCTAATGGTTAAAGAACATACGGTTTCTGTGGATGGCGAATTTCTGCCTCACGAAACGATGATTGTCCAACACTCATATAACATCTTCAAAGGTGGCCATTAAGATGTAACTATATTTATATATGATATAAAATATGTTTATGTTTTACTTATGCTTCTGTATTTCTCATTTATGTCATACTTTATGATTTCCATTATGGGTAAAATGCGATAATTTCATTTTAGGAAGTGCCGACTACCGCCCCCTCCAAGTGATTTGAATCGTTAATGCCATATGTGGGATGTATAAAGGATGGAGTAAATGGTATTATACACTATATTATACTGGAATTATATTATACATTTATATCATTATGATTTCGTTCCATTAAATATGAAATTGAAATGAAAGTAGCGTTCATTCGTACGTACGGCTTACCGTCTCCATGAACGGTGCATTTCATTTCTTACCTCTAAATGTTACGTGACATTATGAATGAATGTATATACTGTATATATATATGATATATATGATATATACATCATTAATATAATTCTGGATATAATGGATATTTCACCACATGAACAACTTGTAATTATAAGAAGTTTATTTTTGACTCAAGTACCAAAGATCGACAAAACGACCGTTATTAACATAAATAATTAAATAATGTTCATAACATGGTAATAAGGGATATAAAAGGAACAATGAACATGAAAAAGGTTCTTAAGTAAATATAAATTAACTCTAGTTTATTATTCAGGAGGTTAAAGAACGGTCAAGTCAGGACAGGACGCAAGGTAAGGGAACTTCTTAACCCAAATACAATTCTTTGGGTTAATCTCATACTTTCATATTATGTCATGATATTATTATGTATTATTATGTATTTTTACATTATTTATGTGTATATATAGTGAATACACATATTAGATCTATTTTATTTGTAAGGTAATTTCATAACCCAATTTCCATTCTTTGGGTTAATCTCCTACTTTCAAATTATGTCATTATTTGTAAGGGAATTTCTTAACCCAATTTCCATTCTTTGGGTTAATCTCCTACTTTCAAATTAGGTCATTATATTATTATGTCATATCTTGTATTTGTACTTTATTTATGTGTACCTATAGTGAATACACATAGTATATCTATTTTATTTTAGAAATGATCTTTGTATGGGACTTCATCTCAATCTCCTTTCATTGAGTCATATTTTATTTTATACACAACATTCTTTTATACGGTGTATAAACCCATTTGACTTTTAAATTTATTCAAAAGGAATTTTTTTATACGAAGCATTTTTCTAAACGACAAAAAGGGAATGTTTTCCTTTCCGTACTTATGCGGCGACAATGGCTTCTCCGCCGTCGTGACCATTATTTGAGTTTCGGATTCCTCTACAAGCCATCACTTTTTTTTGAAAAATAAATACAAAGTCTTAACATGATTTTATTTTGGTATTGAAAATGGTTTTGAAAGCGTTTTTATTATATCAATGTGTTGTATTGACAATCTTGTGATTGAAATGTGGAAATTTTATGTTTCCTTTACGCATGTTTTATGTGATACGATTATGTTATGGTTTATGATATGTTTAAACCTATTCATACGAGGAATGAATTGGACATAATAAGTGACGGGTGGAGCCTGCTATAGCTCCTCGATGCATCAGCAGGTCTCATGAGACAAACTAGTGTCTTGGCACGAGGCCTTGACAAAATCTTATTTGTGGTCTTGGCACGAGGCCTTGACTACGTGGTTATGATAGCTTGGAATTATGCATTCCATCATTATGAAAGTGGTTATTGATATTGCATGTGATTATTCGACCAGTAGAATATCCATGTGAAGAAGTAAATGGCATTATCTTATTTTACTTTTTCCATATTATGTTGAAGTTCATGTTTAAAAGGCTTTTGTTTTAGTTACACATTGCCGTAAATGTTAATGTTTATTTATGAAAGCTTCCGCTATATTGTTAACCTTACTGAGCATCTGAGCTCACCCCTTTCAATGTTTTAATATTTTTCCAGGATGTGAAGAAGTATTTATGAATAACCTGCAGGGGTAGTTAGAAAGGGATATGATTGTGGACTATGAAGACCATGTTATTGTAGTTTGTTTACTTTTTGATGTAATGAAAGACTTATGAATGTATCTAGTGTTTCCAAGGATACTAAACTAATCGGTCATTCGATACATGATCTTTTGTGATCATGCCAATGTTACAAAGTAATGCACCGACTCTGGGTAGCTGGGGTCAGGGCGTTACAAAATTGAAGAAAAAAATATGTAACAAAGCATCAGTTGATGGATCAATTGATGAAGCTTATTTTCAAGAGGAAATTGCTTTTTTCTTCTCTCATTATTTTGAATCTCAAAATCCCTAAAAACATAATCGCATTGGGTGAAACGAGGGGAATGTTAATGAAGAAATAGGAAATTAAATAATAGTTTTTATTCAACCAAATCTTGGTTTCAGTGGAATTCATGAATGATGGAATCCAGAAGATGAACATAACCGTGCTCATACACATGTTCTGCTCAACTATGATGAAATGACCTCATTTTCCCTGTATGTGCTTCTATCACTTCTTCTATAATATATTTACAGTATTTAAACTTATTTTATTTGTCGTTTATATGATAATCATATCATGAAACAACTTCCTCAAATTACATCATCTTCTTTTGATGAACATAGTCAAAAAAATATTTCTCACTGGTTTCAAAAACTGGTAATATAAATAATTGATGGTTTAATATCAATTTATTTTTTTATTTATTATATTGATAAATTTTTTAAAAATTTTCAGGTGTCTTAATATGCTGATAAAATTGACAATCAAAATTGTATATTGAGTAACCCACCATACAAAATGGTTAAAAATTATAATGCATATGTGGTGATTGGTTTTCAATTTCATTTATTTTCATATGGGGAATCAAAAAAAGACAATGAACAATGATGTTTTCTTGAGAGGATCGCTTCACAGAGAAACTGATGTTGACTATTTGGGAATTTTGGATGAAATTATTGAGCTGTGTTATCTAGGAAAGAATTACATAATAATGATTAAATGTTGGTGTTTGGATACTGAAGGAGGTTTCCGTGTTCATACAACTCATGGAATTATCGATATTAAATATAAAAGTCTTCTTGCAGTAAACGAACTGTTTTTACTAGATCAACAGGCACATCAAATTTATTATGCAATGTACTGTGCTAATTCATGGGACTTGAGCGATTGGTGGAGCATAATAAAAATGAAATCTAGGGAAAATAAATTTACACAAACTGAATGTGGTTCCGCTAAAGTGGAAGGAATTGAAAATTTTCAAGGGACAACTCAAAATCCATTTGATTTACAAACGGACATGAATATCGATGATGACAACCCGCAATTAAGGATCGATGATGATGAAGATGTTAATGATGTTATAAATGAATGTGAAATGACAAGAGTTGATGAAACTGAAACTCATATGGATATTGATGATGCAGAGGAGGAAGATGAATACATTGACATTGACAGCTATGGAGAAGAGGATGAAGATTCACATTTAAATAATTAAATGATGGTTATAATCATAACTAATATATATATCTATATATAATAGTTCTTTTCAACTATCTACTAACAAAAATAATTGTGTGTTTTAGATGGACGATGATTTATTTCGTGACTTACAGGAGGCTGACCTACCTTTGGATGTTGAGGATGTGGGATCAGTTGACCCTCAGCCTACTAGGGGTTCAGGAGGTACGCGATGGGGGTGCGGTCTTACGCGACTGATGATTCCGGACCCTATCCCCGAGCGATGTCCACATCTAGGTTTCTATCCACGAAAATGGAGGTATGGTAACCTATATATTTTAGTTAGATTACATTAATTTATTTATATATATACTAATTGTTTGATTATTTATTCTTTTTTCACATTTTTTAGCATGTAGCTATTGGACAAGGTGGCGCTATATTGCACAATTACTTTTCTCAGCCATAGATCAGATGGGAACAGATTCTCGTTGATGTGTGACGCGACATGTTCCATCATTGTCTGGTACGTAAATAAAAAATATTTATTTTGAAATTTATTTAATTAACAACTTGATATTATAAATTATTTTTTTTGGGTTTATGCCATCCTATTGATGATATCATGCACGACACTATCCACACGGCATGGAAGGTTTTTATGCGTGACCGTTTCATCCAGTTTTTGCACAATTCGAGAAGGACAACCATTAAGAAAATAGGGGTGATAGAATATGATGAGTCGTGTAGAGCTCAATGACCAGAGTACATTTCGTCTCAGGTTTGGGATGGATTATGTTTACACTGGTTCGGTGGTGGATTTCATAGGAGATCTTTAGTGTGACGACAGAACTGGGGGAGACAGGAGGTGACACATCCAACTGGTAGTTGTAAATTCAGTTCGCATAAAGATAATATGGTAAGTATATTTTTAAAATATTTTATATAACTATAAATATAAATAGTTTATTTTATATTTATGTAGTCAGTCAAGCGTCCCAATATTACGGAGTTTGACGTTTATTTGAGGATGTACAATGATCCAGCCACTGGAGAGATTAGATGTGATCACCCGCGTCAAATTGTGGTTAGTATTATTTTTTCAGTTTAACAATTAACTGCATATAATATTTTGACAATTTTAATTTAAAATTGAAATTGAAGGAGTCATATGGGGCTGCGACCTCTCAAACATATACTGAGGGTCAGGATGAGATGGCTGAACAGACCAGTGCTCACTATTTTGATGAGGCGGCATGGATGCAGGCGACTCAGTATGGCTTTGAGAAGGGCAGAGTACTTGGCATCAACTCTCATTTGACTCTTGGTACTTATTATGGTACTGCTGCGTTGTCGGCGTCATGCTCGAGAGGAGCGCGTGGAGAGACATCATCTTCTGCTTCACAGTATCAGGAGAAGTTGCGAGCTCAGGCTGAGCATATAGGGACTTTGCAGAAGCAGAAAGAAGAGATGTGTCGGCAGCAACAGCAGTAGGAGCAGCATTATGAGGAGTAGATCCGTCAATGGCAGCAGTAGCATCAAGAGAAGATGGAGTACATGATCTTTTTGACTCGTTGTTTAGGGATCTAGTTTCCTCTACCAGCTCCTTCAGCTCCTCCACCACCTTCAAACGACCCCCCATTGATTTTTTTATGTTAAGAACATTTTAATTAAAATTATAATATGGATTATTTACATTTTCTATCTTTAATATTGGTGAAAATATTAAATAATTTAATTTTTAATATTTTAATATTTTAATTTTATTTTTAAATATTGAGAATTTTAATATTTTTTATTTTTGTATTGTTTTAATAATAATATTTTATTTTCATCAATAGTAATATTATTACACATTATTTTTTTAAAGAAATTAATTTATTATTTATGAAGGGGCCTTTTGTGATGTGACCTCGTCGTAAATAGCCAAACAAATTTTTTTTTAAAACATATTTCCGATGGGTAAGTAAGCTCGTCTTAAATAATTTTTTGTGATGGGAAAATCATAGAAAACGTTAATGTATATATAATAATAATAATCGGATGTTTATTTGCTGCAGAAAAAATTCCGGTCGCAAATAAAGGATTATGGGACGGGTCCATCGCAAATAATTGTATTTGCGACGACGTTTTCTACAACGGTCTATTTGCGAAGGAACGTCATCGCTAAAGCCTCTTTGTGATGGTATCCCTTCACAAATAGACCGTTTCAATTCAGAAGAATTCAAGTAGTGCATTACTTTTGCATAATATTTAATACATAACAGAAACAGACACCAAAGGACTGTAACAGTTTAGTGTCTTTGGAAACTCAGAAAAATAATCTTCTAATCATGGTGAATGATCTTCAACATCTCCCATAAAGATCTTCCCCTTCTGTTTTCTTACCTAAAATCTTTATTTATATCATGGGAAAAAGAAAACATAAAAAGGGTGAGCTCGAATTCTCAGTAAGGGTAATCATAGAGAACATAAAACAATCTATAAACATTTGAATGAAAAAACATGAACATAAAATCTAAACATCAAAATCTTGAAAAAAACACATAAAACATGGAAGTATGTAAGGTATATATCATAAAGGAACATCAATCATGATAAAATTTAATGGGAATAAAACATGTAATTGTGGAAAAACATTAATCACATGTGATGATTTCCATAGTACCTAAGGCATTGTTTCCAAGACCATCTTAGTGGAAAAAGTCCCTTTCCGAATTGAGTTCACTCCTCGTTCCAGTCCTGTATCACTAAACTAGTTTAACTTGTTGTACTAGCCATGTCTATCTCACGAGAGATATATCTTTCCCCAATGAATTGGAGGGATATATAGGTCCCACCCATCTCATAATGAAATCATTCTTTCGTGTGCCACAAAATCATAAATCATACATCATTGCATAACCCATGTAATAAAATGTGATTCTTCAACATCATGCCATCATACCATAATCCATATAAATAAAATGGATATCATTTCATTATAATAAAAATAAAACCATGTAAATAATAGATTCTTTAAACTTGTAACATAATCATAATGTCTTCTTAGATGGAAAATAGTATTGTCAAAACACATAAAATGAATTCTTGAGAAAAATATCCATTCTTCTTCAAAATCATTTTCTTTTCTCAAAATGCCTTGAAATTTTAAAATAAGTGGATTTTTTTTAAATATAATCATGAAATATAGTACAAGAATCTTCAGGAAAAAAAGGATTTATAAAACTGTAAAAATCCATTCACGCCATGTGAGTTAAAAAGAACTTTCTTCTCGTACTTTTTTTTTGGAAAAGTTAAAAATTACCTTGTATGGTTATCAAATGAATTATTAATTACATACCTTGTAGTAAAAGTAAAAAATGTGTAAAAAGGACTTTAAAAATACATGAAACCATTTTTAGAAAATAGTAACATGGATGATAAATATAACCCTAGTAAATAATTAGGAATAAACAATCTCGGATAAAAATGAGATTGGAAAAGTTATCCCTTACCTTAGGTCCGATATGCTTCGTACTTATCCAAACCTTCTGTATAATGATTTAAATAAAGTCATTGACTTATTACAGAATGATATTAATTTTTATTATTTTATATATGGTTCACTTATGACTTTATATTACCCGGTATTTTGTATAGTCCAGGTTAAAAAGGAATTTTGGGTAAAATCGTTTCTTTTATCATACGTGTTTCCATTTTTTGTTCTTGATATTATTATTACTTATATAATTATTTACATATTTACATAATGTAAATAATGATTTATATATCATATATTTTCATTATATACATATATGTAATAGATAGATGAATGAAATGAAACACACTGTTCATGGAGACGGCAGGTTATACAGACGCATGAATGCTGTTTTCCTTTCCTTATTGACTTGAATAGAAGTAAGTATATGAAATATCTATATATATATACAGTAGCATTATTATGTCATATATATCATTATTATTTGTTATATATACTTTATAATTATTATTAAATGGTTATCATAGAGAATCAATCCCATCGCGTCGTGGAGACAGTAATCTGTACGTACACATGAGTGATGATAACATTCTAATAATTATATGAATGGAAGTGGAGATGATGATATAATATCTCATAATAAGTGTCATGTTATAATAATCATATATTTTTATACTTTACACCATTATACCCATCCATGTAAGTTGGTGGTGGAAAATAGATTACACCATGGTGTGGAGAAGGTATTCTGTACGTACGAACACGCGGTGATTTCATTTTTCGTATGATAGATTGAAGGTGAAATGGGGTTTTTTCAAATTAATAATAACATATAAGTATATTACTGCTAATTATGTTATTATTTTATAATGTAACAACCAAATAAGAATAAGTAGAAGAAGAAAGAAATTTGAATGAATCAGTAGAAGAGACTACCTCTTCTTCGACGCACCTCTTTTAACCTTCCTCTTAAGGGACTAGCGCTGGTCTTTTGAGATGACCAGAACCTCCAGAATGTTTCTAGAGAATTGGAGAAGAGAAATGTTCAGGGTTTTTTCTGAGCTTGAAGGCTCAAAGTTTTGTGAAGAAGAGAGGGAGGAGGTGCCTTTTTATAAGGGAGGAGAGGGGCACCTTAGCAAAAACATTAAATATTATTTTATAATAAAGTAATATTCTGTTTATAATAGCTCCAAATTGATTTATTTCGAAGATAAAGTAGTTATGGGTCACATTCCTTTCAACCAATTGGTTTCAGACTAGTTTAGGTTACTAATTTAACCTTATCATTTAGATTTAACTATATGTTAAATAATTTATCCTTTACCGTGTCTTCTTGATTTCTTACACTAAATGGTTAGTAAACTTACTCTAACAAGACAAAAGTACCACAAGTGGTTAATTAGTAATATATATAACCTTATATAAGTCATTTTTCTGAACCATAGATTTTTAGGAATATAATATCAATTAATAATATAATATTTTTTTAAAAAATATTTTATGTCAATTTTGACATTATTTTGTAATTCATTTTTTTGGAAATCATAACATCATGATTAGTTCAAAAAATTATAATTTAATCAATACTAACATGTCATATTAACCAATATAATTATTTTAATTTATAAAAAGTCTCAAATTACATTTATTTGGGTATTTATAACATCAATTATATTAATATTTCATTAATTAGTTAATTACTGCATTATCATTGTGTTATAAATAAAATACATTATCTAATTTCTAAAAATTATAAATAAAATATCATTATGTAGTAATACTTTTTAGCTCTCTAATGATTATTTACTGTCAAATTTATCTTATTTATAACCCTATATTAAAAATGCCTCAGTTATTAAACTTTGATTTTAACTCTTTTAACTCTTATTTGAATTAAATTATAATTAATGTCCTAATCTAATACAAGTGAACCAAAATGATAATATTATATTCATATAGTTGTTGTTTGTCTAATTATACTTATCCAATAGAATTAGGACATGTGTTAAGGTAATAATAATATCATTTTTCCCTTAATTACCCTACTTACTTTTAAACGTGGTAAATAAAACTAAAAAAGTTACTATTGACAAAAATTTATTTTTATCTTATTGAACCACATTTTACACCTTGATATTAACAATGTCTCTTGGATTTTTGAAATTCAACTCACATAAGTGGTAAAATTATGTTTTATATACAATTGTTAATGCTCTTAGGAGGTGGGTAATGGATGGTAAAAAGTTCAATTAAATTTTTATATATCTAAAATTATTATAAAATTGCTCCAATGATTTACATTGAACTTATATAGGTATTATATATCAATTTTAATATAAAATAAATTAAAATAAATTAAATAATTATATAAATAAAAAGTCGGTTTTTAAATTGTAATCCAGTGTTTTCACTATTTATTAAAAATTGAATGTTTTCAGAAAAATACAAAAAATTCACCATAGGATAATTTCAATATTCTGAATCCAAAAATGAAGTCCATTTTGCATGTAGCAGAAGATTCATTTGTTGTTTCATATAATATAATCCAACCATATTTCATTCATACATTTAATATATAAATATATATATACACTCAATGTTGTGTAGAATAACTTCTATCAAAAGAATTTGAAATTTTGGGTAACATGATCCAAGATTAGTTTACGTATACTACAAGATAACATGGTGTCGCGTATAGTGGATGATAATCATGGTGCATCGTGCAACACAAGATATCAATTAAATTAAAAAGAATACTTATCATAAAATCATGGGGTGTTATAATAAGATCCTACCATGTTTAAATATAATGCACTTATCCATAAAAATTCAAAAATAAAATCCAAAAATCAACATAATACATTACAAAAATATTTATCCATATATCATCAAAATTATATATGACCACATTCAAAACACAATAATAAAAAAGATTTTATAACATAAAATATTGAACATCAACATTTATATTTATCCTTATAAAACATATGATTTCTCATAATTTACCTTACCAAACATTTTAATAAATTGATGACATATTCTTCGAAAAGATTCAAATAACATAAAATATACAAAATATTCAATTAAAATATATTATCTTACAATAAATAAAAATATCCCTATTTTTAAAAAAATAATATACTATTGAAAATTTTCAATAAATAAAAGTACACAATAAAATTCATCATAAATATCCATTTCATCTGATCATTAAGCATTTTCAAAGTCATAAATAATATGAAATTTATATTATCAATATCTATCATCTCATTATACAAAATAAAAATTATTGTAGAAATATAAATAAATAATTAATAGTTATACGTGCCTTAATAAAGTGTTTTCAAATGATATTCCTTTTCCACAGAAAAACTATTTGTGTTTATAGGTACCATTCAACATATTCTTACAAATTCCTAAGAAAAAAACTAAAAATCATTTGATGTTCCGTAATCCTTATAAATATAATATCATTGATAAAAAATTTATAAAATATATATATTGAATAAAAATACATAAATAATTTAATCATTCCACATAAACTATTTTAATAACATATGACCTTCCATCGTCTGGGAGTTAACCATTGGCTTTGTTATTGACATGATAAATTCCCTTTTTCCATACATATTAAATATAACTATAAATGGTATTCTATGATGTATATTATTTCTCTCCATTGATACCACCATTTTTAGTATGAAATTATGTTCTCTATCCCCTTATTTTATACACTTATCATCTTCCAATTCATTATAGTAATTTACATAGATGATTCTTCCCATATTATTGACATGTAATAAGACTAAACATCATTCCATTATGTTATTAATCCATTGAACACTGATTAATAACCATTCTATTTCATTAGAAAATTCAATATTCAAATCATAGATGACTTATTATATTAAAAAATGTGATATATGATTTGGAATATGATTAGTGGTTCAAATTTTTCCCCCATTGTATTTTGTTACTTATGAAAACAATCTTTGAATTTTCCCTCAAATAATATATTAACATGGTTCTTTCTGGTTCCATCCATTACCGAAAACTAAAAATAATAGTGTTAGATAATCTAATTATAAATATTAATCTTCCAATCCTTATAATATCCATTATATATGAAATCAATAAGACATATTTTTAATCTATTACACCATAATATTTCCCTAGTTTGTCCAAGTCCATAATATATTAAAATCCTTCTTAATATTTCTTATATAAAATGTGAATAAGAATAATAATATTCACTAAGAGTGTCTTTCTTGGTGTGTAGTCTTATCCAATTTTATTTTATATTGTTAAACACCATCTTAATACCCAATATTCCATATTAGTGGAGTTTACTCCATGTTGAATCATTTCAAAAACCACAACCATCTGTCCGTATCAAGATAATAGATTATTTTCTTGTAAAACCACAATACATAATTTACCCTAAAATTAGAGTTTATCTAATACCAAGAACTATCCTTAAGGGTTCTCACTAATGAATCCCCATCATTGTTTCTGAAAATAAATAATCCAATCACTGATTCCAACAATGTGGACCCAATCATAACATAAATATATAATGAAATATTTGAGACAAATGAAAAATAAATCACACACTAATACAAGCTCAAGAACCATATAAGATTAATTTTTTTGGAATCATTGATACATTAAAAGATGTTTCCCAAAACACTACAACATCATTTCCCATGTGCATCACATATAATACCATTATTTGAAAAACAAAACCATGAATTATATATATTACCATTGTAATAGGATTAAAATTAAATTGAGTCCATATATGAATTGTAAATTAAAACATTATAGGTATATATCAATGATAATACATTAAAAAAGAAAATAATATGGGTTTGATAACAATATCAAGATCATGTCTTAAACATAAAATATATTTACATAGAAAATATATATTATAAAATCTAATTAATAATTTCATATGATTCACTTTATTAATATGGGTTTCAAAAAATATGTTGTTATACTAGTGTTTTCATAAAGGAATGTAGAATCTTAAGCATATAAAATCACAAACTTCTGAAAATTTATATTCACAATAACATCCCTCAATAATATAGTGAGAATAAATATAATTATATCAAACTAAAACATAAAAATTGTAACAATTATTATCAAAATACCATCAACACATAATCATATGAGAAGTGTTAGAATAAATTCATACTAAAAAAATAAAAATGTTACAAATTTTATTCGAAAACATGATGATTCTTATCGTCATCATCATGTCATGAAATGTTAGTATCAAATTACCCAGTTCATCATAGGGATTTAGTAGACCCAATATCAACATGATCATAATTTATTCAAATTTATTCGACATGTTCACGAAAATATACATTATTTATTCATAGATTATATAATGAAAAATAAGAAAAAGTTCATAAATGTGTCAAAATAATAACAAATTAACATCAAAATAATTAATAATGATGGTATTATTGGATCATATCCCAATTGATAGATATGTAAAATCGAAGGATTTATTTATAGATAAAAAATAAATTTAAAATGTTGCTGATTTTTGTGTGTGGAAAATATGTTTTTTATTTTTTCAATTAAAATATACAAGAGACAAAATGTTTCAATAATTTTAAGATTTTTTTTTATTTTGAAATAAACATTTAAACATTTAAATTAACCATCAATTAATTTAGTAATCATTATGATGGAAAATTATGTTCTTGACATAATCATTAAAACAAATATTTTGTTTTGACCATCAAAAAAATGTATGTGTTTCATCAAACGAACTGACAATTTACTTTAATATATATCACTAAATGCAATAAACAAGTAAAAATTTCATTGAAAATGATTTAATAATTTTTTGAAAATTATTGAAATCATTTTAGAAAACATGTATATGGAAGGAGTAGTTTATCTAATGAAAGAAGATAAATATGGACAACTTTTCATAATAACATTTTTTGAACAATTTTGAGTTAAAATATAGGAAACAGGTAATTAAATAAATCATAAATAATTAGTGGAGAATAAATCTGAAATGATTTTGTCAAATATGGATCTTATAAATTCTATAATACAATTTCATGAAAAAAACCAATTAAAATGCGATTGGAATAGATATCTCATCCCACATGTATCATATTAATTTGATCTCATTAAGTCCAAAAATAATATATATATATATAGTATTGAAAAAGAATATTCATGTAAAAATTGCTACCTACCATTATTGATATAATTTTCAATCATCCTTTTTTTAATGATTCACCCATATACTAGAAATTTATGAGAAGATATGTTTGTTTATCCCAAATATTTAGTTTCTATGGTTATAGTTCTTGTAGCATAGTCATGGATTAATCATATAAAAAATATCTATAATGAAATAAGTGTTATATTAAATAATTATAAAGAGTTATATAATAATTTATATAAATCAGTGATAAAAAATAAATTACATCTCTTTCTGGAGATGGTAGTTCACACCTTAGCATGAGTGATATTCACCTTTCTAATGGTAGGAGAAAATAAATGAAAAAAATTTATTAAGAATAATTATTTTATCATCAATTTAAAATATGTTCATTTAATTAATATTTATCACCATAAATTAAAAATTGAAATTAAAATCATGTCACATTTCATTGTGGAGGTTGTAAACCACACCTACACACAAGAAACATTACCATTTTTGAACTGATAGAATGGAAAATTTTAAACTATTAATTATAATGAATATAAAATTATTGTATCATATATAAAAAATATATATATAAATGGAATAAATAATTTTAACCAACCACGATTTCTGGTGTTTTAAAATTGGTCATTCTGAATTTTTGATGTGGTAGTCCACACATATGTATGAACGATACGTTTAGTTTACCATTTCATAAGAATGAAGTATAGAATTGTTAAAAAATAATTATAAAAAAATTATTTAAATTAGGATTATAAAATTATTTTATAATGGATAGACTATATTTATATGATTTATATGAAGAAATAAAATCGTCATCACTCATTATGGAGTTATACAATTTTTTTTAGAAACAACCCTTATCACAGACCTTAAGACTTGTAAGGATGGTAGTATGATATAACCAATTTCTCAAAGAAATGGTGTGAAATAATATAATGTAATTAGGGTAAGGTTTGAATTATTTTTAATTCTCATAGAATGTTTCTAAGAGAGGAAAATAGTAATCTTTTATATAGGTTGAGAGGATAATCATATAATTTTTCAATATTTTTAAATGTGAAAACATAATAAATATAAAAAATACTACTAAAAAATCATTTTATTAGAAGAGAATATATGTGATAAAAATATTTGAATAATATAGTATATATATATGGTTAAATGAAAATATCACACTTATAACTTTTTTAACCGTTCATATTTTTTTACATGAACTGACGTAACAGTATTTTACTAGTTCAACATTTAATTATGGTTAAAAACCAAGAAAACATATAAAATTATATTAATTATAAGTATTAGAAATATTTAATTAATTTTATAATATTATTTTTTCTAGTATTTTAATCACTTATATTTTAGATAAATGCACCAAATTTGAAAAATTCAGTTTGGAGAAAATTATATTTTTAAGAAAAAATTTGGTTTACCTTCATTGGATTCTGTGCAAAAAAATATTTATTGATAAAATATTTTTTAAAATATATAATCTTAAATTTATTTTAACCTAATTACTAAATATGTTTTAATTCAATTTATTATGAAAAAACACATTCTCCGTATAAAAACGGTTTTATAAAATAATTTATTTATATCTATTATCGAACTTATAATAAAATAAATCATTATTATTATTAATATATAATAAAATATGTTATTTATAAATAATCATTTGTTATTTTACATTATTTAAATGTAAAAAAAATAATTGGACACCTACATGAAAATAAATTTCTTTATTATAATTACTTGTAATTTTTAATTTTTACTAAAAAATTAATCCTTTTAGAATACAAATTTTATTAAAATAGTTATTAAATTTTTATTTAATAAATGATATAATTTTTATAATTTTTATTTTATTAATGTGGAAGAAATTATATTTAATATAAATTCATAAAATGAAATGTATATATAATTTAATAAAAAATTCATTTTAAAACAGAACAATAAATTATATCAAAATACTGAATTTTCTAACATTATAATGGAATTAATATGATTAAATTAAATTAAATTTATCATATATCACTTCAATAAAATACTCAATTTATAGTAGTTATATTTAATTACTCAATCTATTGAAAATAAATAACAACATTTGGAAATCATCAATTTTTACTATTCACTTAAAATAAATAATTTTGAGAAAATACTAACATTTAACAGTATGAAAAATTTTATAAGGTGATTTCATAAATTATTTAAATTGAAATATAATTTTTTTTAATTTTATGAAATTAATTATTTTAATTAATCAATAACTCAATAAGAAAATTTTTTTGATAAAAAATTAAATTATATGTATAAAATAACATTAATAAAAATTTATTGACTATTTTAAAGGGACTGTTAAATACATATATATAATTCAGGATCAATATAAAATTTTTTCAGAATTTCGTTACTCATATTCGTACATGGAAATTCAATTATTATCTTACAACACTGACATTTAAATAAAACTACTTTAGCAGTATATCCAAATTCACTTTATACTCAGTATTGGGAGCAATGAATGATTTCAAGTCTATTATTTTGTTTCAAACTATTTTTTTGTGTTATAGTTAAATTTTATCCATGAACTATCAAAGATAACGTACAAAAACAAATATAACCTGATGAGCCCATGGATTACAAAACATACATTCTAAATAACTATTATAGCCATATTCAAGCATAATGTGTTGATGTAACCATAATTGAAGAGAAACCAATACAAAACATAATAAAAAATTAATTTCCATTTAATTGTTAACATCCTACACTCTAAAAATGTTATACGAGTAAAACATGTAATGAATTTTTTATGGCATCGAAGATAACCAATTCCAACAAGTGGTAATCCTTAAAGGGTGTTACAAGTGATATAATATATGTTATAAATAATGATCTTAATTATAAGATTATTTTCAAAAAAAATATATCCAATGGATATTAATTTTATTAAAAATCAAAATATTCATTAGAAATATTAAATACTATATGATGGAGTTAGTCCATATATATTACCATTATAGAGGAACATATTATTTAGAATGTGTCTTATATAAAAATTGAAAAACAGTTACAACCACATTTTGTAATATTTTATTTTTTTGTCAATTGGATGTTAATTGAGGTTGTGTTTAGCGATTAATTGGATGGTTTCAGATCACTAAAATTATAGTGTATAATTCTATTTTTCAGAAAAAATCACAACAGAAGCCTGTGGATCACCTCATGGGTAGAGTTTTAGGTTACAATAAAAATTTAATATTCTAATACATTATATATTCCATATATAATATTTTTACCGTGGTATGTATGGTATATCTATATTATTCATAATACAATTACAATGATAACACTATTAATTAATGTTACATAATAGTCTCCTACATGATACATAAGGGTCAGTTATCCCATAATTATTTATTTATTGGGTGAAATGGACTAAATATTTCTCACATTGTGTTGACATATAATACTCCATAGGGATAATAAATGCAATATCCCCATGTTTCATTTCATTTTGTTCCCTACTGGGGACTATGTTAGGTGTATAAATCAATGAGGATAGATTTTATGAGAAGATGAAATTCATACTACCATAAGAAGGAACATCTTGTACCTTTTTTGAGTCTTCAAAGTATTTCAGGTGATTAGAACAATATGTTTTGGGCATTTAATAATGATAATTAGATTGATTATAATGATCAATTTTTTGAATTTGATCATTCTAGAATTAATTGAATCATGCATCATGATAGTAATTTATAATTAATATATATATACTAAATTTTTTTTGAATTAATT
Organism: Viscum album; assembly: GCA_963277665.1. NCBI lineage: Eukaryota > Viridiplantae > Streptophyta > Magnoliopsida > Santalales > Viscaceae > Viscum > Viscum album. The sequence continues at coordinate 2,018,453,449 of OY728157.1, forward strand.
TATTTTATTTACTTAAGTCACATCCTACGATATGCATATGATGCATATCATAGAAAAAAATACATCGGAATCATAAATTAGAAAAAGATTCAATATTCATCACATTTCATATTATTTGAGTAAAATATGATGTTATATTCATCATATGTTATTGTGTTCCACATTGTAATCCTCACATATTACATCAGTTAGGAATAATGAGATGGTTTTATATTTCTCAAAAAAAATCCTTGAATTTTTTCAATGAAAAACACCCTTATGATCTACAATCTTTGGGTAATATGCAATATCACCTAAAATGAATGATTGTATTAATTGAATTAAGTTATTTTTAAGGCTTACAAGAGAAATCTTATTACTTAATATATCTGTACTCATAATATGAATTCCTTATAGGAATCGGTAATTCTTGAATCACCCTTAATCATTATGTGAATCAACAAGCACCATATCTGCATTTAGAAGGCCCACTAATACAATCTTGAATTTTAGGATTATGATGGATAAATTGATTGTGGTTTTTTTACATATTCATTACTGATATATATATATCATGAATCAAATAATTATTGGTGGATTACTTCATAGCTTCTACATTTATAAAAACCTAACCTAGGAGGCAATGAACTGGTGGTCTGGGCTATAGAGATATTAGACTTTAGGCATTAATCCCCATATACCAAAGGATTCTACCAATTATCAGGGTTTAATTGGGTGATAGTATAGACATTATATAATCTAATTATAATAATAAAACTAAATAATATATAAAATCATAGAAAAAGAACAAATAAAACACACTAATTACCAAAAATAAGTGCACCAACAATATATTACAAACACTATATACATGTCATGTCAAGCATATCTTATGAAAAATGATTACCCTAGGGATAATCATATATCTATATAAGTATATTTTACCCAAAAGATAACCTAACTGACAATGAGAAACCACTCATATCACAATATAAAAACCATGTTATTTTTCATGTGCACCCTATGTACATCCATACTCACTATGCTTTGGAACATGATCCTATTCATTTGCATATATTCAAAACTATTTCTTTAGTACATGTCCTGATGGGACCATTATTGGTTCAGTATGTACTCATTAGGCCATAACCAACTACTTCCCTGTATAATATCAATTACAATACTAAAATATTTAAAAAAGTAAATAAATAATAAATAAAACATATCACATAACCCACTATACTTATTCTCAGTATCTAAAAGAAAGAATTTACATTCCTTGACCAATGATGGAGTAGAATTTCAAAAAAAGGTTAACTATATAAAATTAATCCTCATACTTATACATAACATGTCACCAAAATTATACATCTCCATATAGGTCCGTCTAATCACGACCACAATATATTTGAAGACACACCTAGAATTTCACAAGTCTCAAAAAATTCATCTTATATTACCATTGATAGATTAACAAATTGACATCCTAATGAATGTCAATACTATTAATTAAATATTTCCTTTTTATTTACCATTATAGTACTACATGACTCAACCCCTATATGGAGGAGTCAAACACTATAAACTATACCTTTCTTTGATGAGATCATGCTCTGTACTAATAGTATTTACACTACCCACCAATATATTGTAGTAAAAAATGACTCATGTGGCCCGATACTATGTGGAAATAACTCTAATGGAACCATCAACCCACCACTATGATTTGAAATAACCAATATTCATATTCCACCAATTAGGTGAACTATCATTTGCATTTATAAACCACATCACCCCCGAAGATACAAGTTATCACCATATTCCTCAAATTGAAGATACAAATCTCGTCACCTAAAATGATTAAAAATAACCACTATAACACTATACTTGAATAATTTATCATCACAGAACCATCCCCACCATAAATATACTGTAGTAAATTTTCATAGTTTAAATAATATTGTCGATCCTACCCTAGAACCCAATTCATCTCCTACTATCCTATTCCTAATTTTATTTACCATTTATTTCATGATACATACCTTAGATATCTCCCAAAGATAATGAAACAATAATGATTTACAAATTTATTCTCACCCTTTTACACATCACTCACACCCATTTAAATCACATTATTATGTGTACATTAATATTCAGATAATTATCTGAACCATATACCATAGGATTATAGACACATAATCAACATATAACATTGTCTAATTAAAATAAAATTATACGAATAAACAAATATGATGAAACCATATAAATAAGAGAAACTATTCATAAAAGTTGGAAAATATCACATAGAAAATGAAATCTAAGGATCATGAAGATCAATATTTAACCTTAAAAAAGTATACCTACAATGATAAATTAATCCAAAAAAATGAAAGAATTGAGGGATAACTATTAATGAGAAACCTGAGGGAGTGGAGAAGAGGACCCACATGACTCCTTGGATATTCATAACATACCCCCATTAGCATTGTTGTATAATTATAATGAAAAATTCCTAACCATAACATCACAATGGAGTGAACTAATAGTTCAAACTGTGAGTTATCAAGATATTGGTTCCACCCTTTCTTCAAAAAAATTCTCATTATAAACCACCTAGTCATGTCTCAAATTGGATTCAAATTGGAATCCTTTAAACTTCTTGCACACCAAATTATCCTAAATATTTTTAGGCCACTCCCAACAACCATGAAAATTAAATCCCTTAAAAAATGTATTTCATAAATTATTAGCTGAATATTAACACAATCGAGGACCAGATTTCATGAATGATCCCATTGTATAATAACATAACCGTGAGTAAGTTATCTATACACTAACAAACATTCTCACATTAATAGTGTGTACCAATCTATAATTTCTAACATTTTTAGATAATGAAAAATGAATCCATATCAATCCCAATATCCTAAAATTCCCTAGATGACAACTCATCTTGATAATCTACTATATGGAATGCCCCAACTTATGAGTCACCAACTCAGTTCGTTCCAAACCGGTTTCTCAATATCTTAATGTCTCTAAACTGATGATCCACCCAGATTACACAAATCACTTACATCAAAAAATATCACTTCCAAATTCCATTAGATTCGAATCTCAAATCCACATAGAAAATGATTCCCATTAGACTGAAATCATTCAGGATTCTCACAAAAATACCCATATAATACCTGAGGCCCACAAGTGTCCATAATTCCAACACAACCCATATTAAACACACACTATTCCAAAATATCACATAATTACATGGACAAGGTTAATTAACTTATCATAAATGAACATTAGCCACAATTATTTTGCATATAAAAAATCATATCCACCCTTATAGAGAATCTCTAACCATAGATGGCTCTCCATTAGGTACATTATATGTTAAATGGAATGCATGTAGTTGGCATGAATATCAACAACTTTAATCATATCCTCTTGTAAGAGATGTTCACATTTCTATCTATATCAGTAATTTTTAGGAATATATCTCCCTAATACATCCAAATTGTGCATTAATATCTAGGATACCATCTCTTGGTACAACTATATGTTAAACAATAGATCCCAGAGTACAATCTAATTCATAATTCCCAATTATCCAAGATGTTTTCTATTAAAACCTTTCTGAACAACCCCATTTGAAAAAATTGTTAAATTCCTTCATAAGTCAATCTAATTAATCCTGAACATTCCCCCATTTACTTATATGGGAATATATTACTAATGACCAACTCCAATATCGCCTCCTTATGTCGTTGTTATGACTACCCTACTAAGATTCATCATGGACTCAATTTCATTTGAATGGAGCTGAATTTCATGTCACTAATGAAATGTCTAACTAAATAGGTATATCCTTAAGAGTTTTGTTTCTCCCAAAGATGAAAGATAAATTCATTATCTCTATAAATTTGATTAATATGAATATGTTTACTTCAACCTTGATTTCAAGTCATAAACCATGCTCGAATTGTCTCCCCATGGATATGTCATATGAATTTATATATAGCGAAAAGCCCAACCAGTCTATGAACATTTATAAATACTCTGTGACTAATGCTTTTAATAATCCAATTTCATTAAATCGTGGGCTTGATTCACATTAAATATATCTATATATAATTAATTAAATAATATTTTTTCATATTTCATCCTCATAATTCTCTAATATCTTCTTACAAATACTTATATTTCCCACCCATGATTTTATGGACCGATGATCTAATAAATACACAACATTTCCATCCAAAATAGGTTCGTATAGTATTTATATAAAATTATATACACAATCACAATCTATAACAGTATATTCTAGAATCTATCCTATCAATAGAAAAATGATGGTTTAGGGGAAACACATATCATGGAAGATATTTCATATATTGATCATCTCCTTGAGATTTATAGTAAACAATATAAATGACCCATGATAAGCAAACGTTGAGATACTCATCACACTATGAACTAAAATCGTCTTCATAATGTTAAAAAAACTCCTCTAAAAGTGGTGGAAATTCTTCATGCCCCAATGCCTCCACAAAAAAATTATGCCCACCTCCTCCCTATGGCGCCTCTTAATTGGGGATCCCTAAATGTATTATATCCCTACCGCCTAAATATAATTATGTGGACTTCTTTGTTTAATCACAATGTAAATCATATAACATGATTAATAGAAAATAAAATTTTCTAGATATTAGAAAATAAGGGAACCAGTAACTAGAAGCACATCTCACTACCCTTGTAATTCACTACTACAACAATGTTTTTTATCATCCAGGATCACGATCCCTATTGACAGATATTATTTTTATGAACTAAATATTCTATATGTATATATTATCACATTTTAATAAACCCTTGAATAATATATGTTAATTTTATTATTATAATTCCTTCAAAATACATAAATGAAAAACTGAATTTACTATATTGTTGAATGATTAAATAGATAAAACCATTTTCATTATATAACAGTTCAATAAAAAACCCCAAGGACAACCATATGTCATGCAAGCCCAATAATCCTATCACGATTCATGTGTATACACTCTTACCTCTAAAGACATGTGTTTAAAAAAGAAAATATCAAATAAAGTTAAATATGAAACAAATTACTGAATTGTAACAATGATTTCCCGAACAAAAAAAATCCAATTTCCCATGTTAAAATGGAATTAAACTAAATATGATTCTATCCAACCACAAAATATATCATTCATCCCATGTTAGAAAACATTCCATGGATCCTTTATATAATATACCCAGTAATAAACCACCAACCATGACACCAAAATTTAATTACCCTATTCATATAATACCATATAATACACGATCTCGATGATAATATATTTTTACTTTAATAGTTCTGTGATTAATATTTTTAGTGCCCAATCTCAATGGAAATTTAACTACTTCACTACAAATGGGAGTAATTGGACCTCATGAATTCCACCAAATATGTCAAAGGATACCAAGTAATAGTGGGGTCTATTGGGTAACTATTGAACGTCAGTACCCTCTTGTTATAATAGTGATAATATAATAATATAAAGAATGATTCTGTAGAAAATTATAAAAATGAACTAAAATGAGGAATTAGTAATCTTATGATCTATTAATGATTATATATATATGTAATTTATTCCATTACCATGTAAAAGAGATCTCATGAGGGTCGATCATTCATTTACAGAAAAAATTAAACAAAATATATCTATCATGAAACTGAGGAACCACCGCAATGCCTATGAAAAAACAATACATCAATCGCATCCACCATATAAATGTCCATTATCCCTAATATCCTGACCTTGTGCCCAAAATATTTAATATAAATATACCTATAAACCCTATATGTGTTTTGGAGGGACTGTTTTGGGTGTGAATTAAACATTGTAGGCGACCATGAGTAGTTTACTGAGATTAATTCCATGATTATACATCTTTATATAAAAATTTATTTAAAATTAATTAAAAAATATAAAACATAATCCACTCTCCCTATTCTCTGTATACTGAAGTTAAACCTACCTTAATAATCCAATTCAAAAGTTGAATGATGTGTCCATGATATTTCATACCTAATGAACACTTCATTATTCATCTATTTCAATTACACATGATGTCATTTGTCAACACAACCATATAAACAACATATCATCACCTTCCTACATCCATATATGACCCCATCAAGTCTACCCGACATCCTATTGGAATTCTTATAACAAATGTGTCATGTCCCTCAGACATCCTCATATTCAACCATCATTTTAATAACTTCTATACATCCCAAGGAACATTGATACATATAATTCTATAGTCATAGACCATTAACCCTAACATAGCAGTGAACCATAAAGCCTATCTGATGGTCTCAAAAAACATTAACCATGATATTATATTACAAGAACCTCATACATAATAATGTTCATTAACATAATTTATTCTCCCTAATACATGGATGCCTCAAACTAAAATAATTCATCAACACCAACTCTGTGGACATTATCCAGAGTGTTTTTGCACCTCATAACACCATTGATGAACCACACCGAGTAGTAATCACCCAAAGACATGGACATCTATTTCCTGAAGAAAAATCAGCACATATTAACCATGATGAAAATATTAGGTATTCTTCACCACTACATACATCCCAATGATGAGCCAGTCTCCTCACATGTAGTGATCAACCCACCCACAATTACATTGGTCATCAACACCACAGTAAAAATAAACAAACATAGCGATAAAATTACTCTAACAAATTTTCATATCCCTAATTATCTTGATGGACCAATAATGGATCCAAATAAAACAATTACCTTTTTATATATGGCTCAATAATAAACATTATGGAGAAAGGCTACCCTTCTGGATATAAGAGGAACAAAAAAAAATATTTTGTGCACAAAAGTTCTGACTGAAAAAATGAAAATAACACCCATTTAATATGATTTAAAAAACACACATATAATATATGTCTAATCTTGGTAGAACATAAATAATGATTTTAGATTACATCTCCTCTAATATTATAATTTTATTAGGATTTAGGTCGCCAAAATTAAAATATTGGGTAAAAACACTACAACTAGGTAACCATATCAACAAATATTACTACATCTAAAATAGAATATAAAATTGACTAATGAGGATGAATTAGTGTATTACATTTTATATGCCATTTATTATGACAAATTATAAAAAAAAATATTACTGATTGGGGAGAACCATCGATTGGAACACTATGTTAGAGGAGAAGAGGACTCCCACTCCTCCCTAGACAAAATAGCCTCTCACCTTTTCCCCTTTTTACCTTAAATGATTATTTTTTCCTTTTTTCAAATATAAATTTCATCATGGAATGAACATAAGGTTTAAACCATGTGTTATATGGTTTTTGGTTCCTCCACTATCCAAAAAAACTCATATTCAGAACCTATTTTTCATTTATTGAAATGTTATAACTTGATTCCATTTATACACATTCTAAGACAGATTATCTAAAATAGTCCTCCTATGACACTCTCAAACCATGGGACACATAAAAACACATAAAATATTTGATTTTAAGAAAATAAAATTTTATATATCCTTATAAATTTTATGGTATTGGGTTTTAGATAAATACATAAATACTAAAAACTAGTGTGTTCATCATTTCTAATCATGTTAATTTGTTAATGTAATTTTAGTCTCTATTTAATAAAATTTTCTACAACTAAAGGTGACATTATGGACTATAAAATCTCTTTTTTAGTATTATATAAAATTTCTAAAATGGGTCAATATGTTTATTATTCATTTTTCTATGATTATCGATGTCATAAAACCTCTGAAAATATATTGTAAAATATTATATATCATGGAGAAATTCCATTCATCAATCCAAAATTATAATTGTAATTTTTTCAATTCTTTGAAAATCCTATTTTTGGGATTTTAGATGGTGAATTTATATATGAGTGGATTCTATTATAACATTTTTAATCTACCTTATATGATATTTACTTAAATAAAGTAATAATTTATTCTATTATCTTATTATATAGTATTTTATATTTCATTAAACATTATAGCATAATTTAATATTGTAAGATATTTAAATATGTCATGTTTCAATGTAATATTATAATTTTTGGAAACCTATATATATTTTTTTCATCTTCATAGCATTATTTAATTTCAAAAATACACGTCTGTAACATAATTTTTATCTTGTAAGATAGTATAACATGTTTATATACTTTTATTATTCTATAATAATATACAATGGGATATTTTCCCCCAATACATTATTTTTCTGAAGTAATTTTCAGGAATCTGGTATATGGGAGTTGTACACTAGAGGATTTACACAAAAATACCAGATATATTTATATTCATTTGTGAATGGAGATAAAAAAATAAAATATCATGAGTTTATTTTAGGGAGAAATAACTATTATAATTTTTGATAATTAATTACATATCCACCTAATGGAAAAATGGTTTACACTTCTATTGAGAGTCTATCAAGAACATATTGTTGTATGTGTTAGATGGTTTAATGATTGAATTTAAGAAAAGAAAAAAATATAAATATGTTAACTCTATATTCATTAAAATAATAAACCATAGATAGAAAAAAACCATTAAAAATTATCGGTTGAATATATCTTGTAATATATAGAGATAGTATGGTGTTACGTTATTAGTGGTAATCATGATATACTATAGTTTTTGGGAAGAAGAAGAATGTTAGGTGAAAATTGACAAATTCTAAGAAAAAATTCTTGGTGGATGGGGTCAATTTATCCATGTGAAATTCTTTCTATTCTATATCATTTATGATGTCCTATTCATATTTATATGGAACATTGTTTTTTAAATAATAATTAATTCTTATTTTATTAATAATTTTATTTTAATGAGTTTGAAAAATTATTTCAAGTATAAATATGTGAAATGAATATTCAAATTATTTATCATTGTTGGTAAGGTATTTTATTTTATCTTATTGAATCGATTTGGAAAAATTTAATTGTGGTATTTATTATTTTGAGTTGTATTTATAATGAAAGAATAAAATATACTAAAGTGTTGATACCATGTCTTGTAAATTTATCTATTTACTTATGTCTATTTTTTTAAACCCATAGAAACATAATAAAGATAATCATTTATTCAAGGAAATGGATAGTCTAATGGATCCTAAACTTCCAAATATAAGATCGTAAAACATAATTTTTTGTCCACATTTTGTAATATTTTTTCCCAATTAAATTATGTTTTGGTATTAATTATTTAGAACTCATACTAATATATAATTTCATTTATTACTATAGAAAATAGGGAATCCAAATTGAATTTCTAAAATATATTCCAAATAATATCCCTAATAGAAAATCTAAGGGACCACATTACTTCATTTCATAGGGAATAAAATTTAATGATGAGATAATGTTACCAAAAACTCAATATAATCTACCACCATTAATGTGGATGTTACATATGTTTCTGTTATTTTTTTTGGATTTCTACAAATTATTACCCTAAATAGATTCCATTAGATATTTTAATTTATAAAACTTACTTCTATATTTATTAATATTATAAAAATTACACATTATATAGTTATATGTCAAACAATAACAAACTAAGATGAAATATTGTTGAACATAATAAAATAATGAATGTTAAAATAAAATGAAATAAATTTCTATTATACTATGAAGATTTTGAAAAAAAACCCTATGGAATACACTAAAACCCTATTTGGTATTAATATAAACTATGAATTGATTCACTAATTTATTAAATTATATGGATTACATGGATAAGATACATATAAGAAATATATGTTATTTATTTATTTATTTGACAACCTAAGACCCCAATTAATAGAAGGAAATCAATTTTACCTTAGATATTTTACTTTTTTTATAGATTTTATATAAAATTAATAGTTATTTTACATAAATTATATACTTAATTAATTTTGTAATTAATTAAAAAATATTTCTCTCAAAAAACAATTTATGACTTCTAGATGTCACAAAATTATGTTATAAATTTGAGTTATCAGTAAAAATAAAGTGTAAAATATTCAACAATACTATTAAATAATTAGATGTGATTTTTTACCTACCTATATCATCTAAATTTTTAAGAAATGTTGATCTAATATATTAATAAATAATTGTGTTAGTGTGATATAATTGTGATTTTATTTTCAATTGGAGGAGTACTAGTTGATACAATGAATGGTATATCTAGAAAATTAGTTGAAAACATTCACCAAATTACCCAATAGATTTTCACTAGAGGTCTGATATTTGTTAGGTATATGCAAGGAATACCTATTCCGAATTTTAAAAATAATATGAATGGGGGTTGAATTAGTAATATAGTCCTCAATGTATAATCAATGATTATTTATTTCACTCAAAAATTAAAGAAACATATAAAATAACATCATAAATATATATTCAATTTGTAATTTTTTCTTTAAATCAATACTATAGTGACCACAATCCAAAAAAATATCCATATGAATTTATTAATTTTATACTACATTTATAACTATTTAAATACAACCATCAAGAGTATTTTAAAAATAACAAAAATTATGACCAAGGATGAAATTATAAATACTCAGATTGGTTTATATATACTAAACAACTAAAAACTATTCCAAGGAAATTTGAGTTGTTCTTAATCTTGATACATTAATGAAGAAAAAAATTATCATTATTCATGGAATTTATATATTGACCACCATTTTGAAAAACATGGTAATAAATATTAAGAATACATTAGAAAATAAAAAATCACTATAAATAATTTTCTATTACAGTTAGTATAATTGGATACTAGTTTGGATAATAGTAGAAATAAAATAATCCAATATTTAACATTATAACCTTATGTGAATCCTTTATATAAATGAATAGAAAAATCTATGTGATTGAACATAATAGTTGAACCCAAATAAATAACCACTAAACTAAGAGTTCAAAATATAATTCATACCCAATTCCTATTAAAGATATGTATAAAAAAATTAACACATTTATAAGAACCTTTTTGTGAAAAAATGTTAAATATCCTGTTAAAAGATCATAAACTCTCTCGAAATGGAAATTATTTGTATTAGTAATGGGTTTTCCATAAAACATTTGAATGTTTGGAAATAGTTTATAGGACTATTTTATTAGAATGAAGAATAATCATTCCAACAACCCCCACAATATCTTGTTGTCAACCAAAAAGAGAAAACATGTATGGAAAAAAGTGGATTAATATATAATATAATCATTTAGAAATGCGCCACCTAATAGCCATTTTTTAGATGCTATTAAAAAATTGTCCATATATTCAATTTTTTTAATGAAATGGGTTTCCAAAAAATAAAATATAAAGGATAATATAAATTAAATTTTTTATTTAATGTTTCCTTAGTGATTAAAAAATCTATTATTCAAAAATATAAATATCTTGTTCCTTATTTCATTCTTGAAAATGTAGGGGTATTTGAGATTAATTTTATTTTAATTATTATAGGAGATTATATATATGTTATTTCAAAAACTATTTATCTATATTTATTGTTTGGTGAATTGGAACCTATAAGAATACTTATTGAACATAATAACTAAAGTACCAACAAGATGTAAGTTGTTATGGATGATTTTATATTTCATGTAATAATCATAGTTTATCATATTTTTATTCTAAATATATAATATTCTAAATTTGGAGAACATGTGAAAAACCATTAATTTCAAGTATAAATGAATTATATTCCATATATCATTATTAATATAAAACACCATGCTTTTGAGAAATGTGATATAATATTATAATACAATTATCTTAATATTACCATTAAGAAAAATCCATTATATTAGTTATATAAATTAAAAAACAATATCCTGAAAAATAAACATATTGATTTTATATAATTAAAACCAATTGATTAATTTATAATAAATAAGAACCAAATTTTTAGTAAATTGAATTATGCTTCAATAATTTGACATCATAAATATAAATTATATATATATTATGAATAGAAATTATTATTATTTTATAATATTTTTTTAAAATTTTATTCGATAAAATGAATATAAACTTTAATATAATCATTTCAATATTATATTTTGGAGTGTTTTTTGTTTTTTTTTTAAAATATTTAATTTTAGGTGAATAGTGAATAATATTTATTTTTTATAAAACAATCCTTTTCATTCATTAACTTAATTAATATAAATGTCTAATTATGTTTTTAATTTTATATTAAATTTACATAAATATATTTTATTTATAATTTATATTATTTAAAAACTGTTAACTATTGTTATTCTTGGTGTTGTTATATATTTATTTTTGGGATATTAAAGACATTTTTCTAAAAATAAAAATTCAATGGATTAATGTGTATATATTAAAAATAATTTATGAAACCTATATTATTTAAAATTTAAAATATGAAATATATTTCTATAATCACATCGATTATATGTGGTAAATATGACCAAATTTTTGGGCATTATAATTTGTAACCATTGTAAGTATTTTAATCTTAGTAAGGATAAATTAGGGAAACCTAGTTTTAATTATGGGGTAAGGCGTAAATATCTAACTAACATATCTGTTTATAATTTAATGATAATAATTTTTCTAAATATATTTTTGGAGTTAATAATTTATTTTAAAATGCTATTTTGAATTTGGGAATAATTTAGTATCTTTTATGATAAAAAATTATATTATATCTAAATTCAAAAATATTATTTGTTCATTGAGATAAATGGTTTGTTTGGAAGGATACTTTCAATTTTTGATTTATATAAAAGTATAAATACATTAATTTTTTTATTTAATATTAAATAGTGGGAATTAACATCCAAATTGATTTTAGGGTGTAATTGCATTAATGCTTAAAATGTTTATTTCATTAAAACTATTTTTATTTCATTTTAGAAGATTATATAAAAAGTAATTTGAGCCAAATATTGATTTCCATACACATTAAATGGATTCCAAATTTTAAATCACAAATTCAAAACATTGATACATGACCCCTTTTATTTTTGGTTATAAAATATGTTATCACGGTAAAAATGACATGTTATTACGGTTAATGTTAAATCAAGTGTAATGGTGGTTAAAAATTTAATTATGTGTTAAAATGTTTAAAACACACACACAAAAACACACACACACACACACACATATATATAATTTATTCATTTTTCCTAGACCCTTTAGAATATAATCTTTTAATTTGGGTTTCTTAAGTGTCACATTAAATTATTATGTTATATATTATATTAAAATATATTAAAAAATTCCATGTACATACTTTCCCCTAATTATAAATGGTCACATTAAATTATCACTTATTCATAATGATTTAGAATGAATGATTAAATATTTATTATTAGAATACCCTAGTACATTACTTTCCATCAATCTTTATATTTTGATCTTCTCCAATTACCATCATAATATGTACTAAAAAGGAAGAAAAAGTTGATCACTCAATGAAGAGGTAATCATATTTACCAATCCTTTAAATGTATATTTATTATTAGAATAATACTAAATCTAATTTATTCATATTAAAATAATAAATCTAGTATCATGAAAAAAATTATATATTTTTTAGAATTGTTGGACACCCATTTCAACCCCATTTACAACAAAATAGAAAATGAAATTATTTCTCATTAATACATGTCAAATACCAACTCCATGTAGTGATGTGATTGGTTTCTCATCAACTCCTCTCATTGATGATTATATTGATTTAATTAAAAAATATAAATTTTATTTACTGGAGAAAAATAAATTCTTAATGATAAAATTTTATATAAGTTCATTCCATTTCTATTTTTTGAAAATGCTATTATGAATCATTCATATATATGATTAACCATCTTTATAAGGGATATATTTCATTTTCAATATCTTCATGTATTGGATAATCTTAAAATGATTTATAATCAATATATAAAATAATTATGGTGTGGGTAATAATATGTTCATGATATATTAGGGTTATATATTTTAATGTTTTTCCTCATTCTGTCTTTATAGCATGATTTTTTGTAGTTTAGTTTTTCTATCATAAACAGTGATGTTCTAATGATTATAAAATTTATATTTAATAAATGATAAATACCAATGATATTATGTAATAAAATAATATTAATAATCAGATGATAATTATTAATATGATAGAACCATGACTAATTATCATGAATGGGAACCACAAATTCATAACATTAATGAAAAATGAAAATGTTACCAAACCAAATAGAGATTCAATTATGAATTATGAATGAATGATTGAATATATATTATTATAGAAATAATATTTAATGATTTTTTCTACTACTGTTCTGGTATAGGGTTTTAATAATGTTTAATTTATTTTATACGATGATATAGATTTCATAAAAAATGTTATCCTTGGGTTAGGGGTTTCTTGTCTGACTTTTGTTTCCATGAGTCATATTCCTTATTAACCACTTATTTCATTCATGTGATGTCCAATATGACTGAATGATATGAAATATGAAGATTATTTTTTTATATAGGGTTTTTAATTTTTTAGTTGAAGTTATTTATTTTATTGGGGTTATGATTTAAAAGATACTAGACAAGTAATGGTGTATTTCATACTGTCATTCTTATTAGGGATTGAATGGATTTAAGTATATATAATATAAATTATATGATATTTTTATCTAAAACCACATATATTTTCTTCTCCTATTCTTAAATCATAAAATTAAAATTTTCCCATCATTTATCTAATATTTATCTTCTTTAATTCCGAAAAAATATTGTTAAAGAAAAAATAATTTTATGCTTATTTGTTCAAGAATATTTTTCTACAATGTCTATATTTTCATTACACCATTTTGATGAATTTTTTTATTTTAGTCCTATGATTAATTAAATTTATTTCTACACATGTGTTTCTATCTAATAAATGGGTTAAATGAAATACAAAATATGTTTTTTGGAATAATTTAATTTGTAGAAATTATGTGAGAAAAATAATTTTTTAAAATTTATCGTGTGGGAAATTCTTCAAAAAATAATTAATATTATTTTTATTGATGATTCCTACAAAATATTAAATTTTTATTTTCAATGGAATGTTATTTATAATACTCTTTATTTTTTGAGATTTTAAATATTTTATTTCAAAATCAAAATGGTATTTTTCTCAAGAAATATTTTGTGGTCTTTCTATGTTTCCTCATTTTTGTAAATATAATATAATGCATAAAATTATTTACCATGGATATTGTGAAATTATATAAAAGACCCTATTTTTTCAGTTTCTTATTATATTGTTTTTTAATATATTAATTCTTGAGAATATTTTATTTTCATATGATAGTTTTTCTAGATGATTGTTTCTCTTGAATATGAATTAAATCACTATTGATTTATTTCCAATTATGAATGTATTTGAATATTAAGTGGTGGGAGTGGTGTATTATGGACCATAGGAGCATTGGTATGTTTCATGAGAGAAATTAGACAGTGTATTTGGGGTATTCATACCCAATTATTAATGATATATATTCATAAATCCTTGAAGATTAGTATATTATATCATATCACACAAACATGATGGTATAATTATCATTTATTAAAATTTTAATTTTGTCATTGTGATTTTTGTTATTTATATAAATTTTATTATTTATAATGTTATTAAATCAATTTTTAATTTTCCCCTTTGTGAAATTAGTTATATATAATACTTTATTACTATTAGTTTCTGCTATATTATTTAGGATATATTTGTTTTATGATAGGTACTGTAAAACCCCTTCCATGACAAAGAATGAAGGGTCAACCATCATTACATTATTATTTTACAATGATATTATAAAAGGATCTATAAATCAATATACAATAAGAAGTAAAAAAGTTATCATAATATCTGTTACATATATTATTACATGTGAAATTTGAGAATAATGCATGCATCTATTATCTAAAGACACTATACATGTCAATAAATCATGATTAAATCTCTTTTATATTCTTATAATGAAATAATATGACTACTGAATCTAGTTTAATGAAGTCAGGGCATTAAAAATTCTCCATTTCTTCTTGGGATACCATTTCAAAAATCTAATAATGTCATCACTATGGAGAAAAAGGAACATTTTCACTAGAAATTTGATAATATGTTTTACATTTAATTATTCTTCCATCAACAGGAAAACATATTAAATAACATATTGATTATAAATTTAACATGATCAGTTTGTTTTACTGATTTTTCCTTGATTTTAAAATTTATGTTTTTTATGATTTCTAATTTTTAATATATATATTTATATATGAAGAAAATTTCTAATTAATTATAAACTAATTTCAATACAATTTTTATAATATGTAATAATATAAAAATCATATCAATGAAGATGATAATTTAGTTTTCCTATCACAATTAAATATATTGAATATATAGAACCTGCAGCCCATGAACCTTGTAACATCCTAGGTAAATAATGAATAAAACATTTTCGTATTTATTAATATTTACGAATTAAATATTAATTTTACTTTAAATTGGTTGCTATGTTCGATAGCGTACCCAATACACAACGATGAGTTCTGTTGAAAACTTACGTTGCACACTAGTAATATAATAATATTATTTTAAATGGTACTTAACATGTAGTGGTTTTATTGGCGGGAATCGATATAAATAACTAAAATATGATTATATATGTTTTTTAAATGTTTTTACATTTATCCAATAACAGATAAAGGCTTAAAATACAGAATGAATTCAATTTTAGGCATTTATACCCTAATTTTCACTAAAGGTTAACTTATCACCTTTTGACGGCGAACAGTCATTAAATATAGTTTTGATCAATCTTATAAATTCTATTGGACCAAATATAACTCTTCCTTAGAATCGGGACATCAAAATTTACTTTGTGTAAATTTTTGGTATCTTTCCGATAAAGATCATTTTTTTAATGTATAGTGTAAAATGTTGTATTATAATTCAAAACCTTTTTTAATATAATTTATTTATATGATTATATTATCATTTGAATTGGTTTTAAAATTAAATTAGAAAATATTTTTACCATTAAATCCAATAGTGGTCGTTGGAATTAATTTCACTTTGAAATCGGACTTAAACTAGTGTCAATTTTTTTGATACTTATTGTTTCATAAAAACACGCTATTTTCTATGACAGCGGGAATTAATTATTAAATTAATTAATGCAACTTATGTTTTGTGATTTTTTTAATATGGACTTCATTTTTGAATTCGGAATATCATATATTGCTTAGGGTGAATTTTTGGTATTTTTCTGAAAAACTTCAATTTTTGATGAATAGTGAAACCACTAAGTGGTACTTATAAAAACTGATTTTTCGTTTAAATGAAATTTTACCACTTCTGTGTTTTGATTTTTAAAAATCCGACATACATGGCTGTCATTAAGAAGTAATATTTTTTTCAATGAGATTAAAATAATTTTTGCTGAATAGTAACTTTTAAGTTCGTAATCGCGATTAGAGGTAATTAATGCAATTTAAGGCAAAAATGATATTATAATAAAATGAAAATACCTTGACACATGTCCTACCCTTATTGGATGTGTCATAGCTGACCAAGAAAAGCCATGGGTCAACTTGGGGACCCCATGGAGCCACATTGGTTCAGAAATGACATAAATAACTTTTTATTTAATGTTAAAGTATAAATGACACACATGAGATGTTTTACTAAAACAATTTTGACATGGGGTTCTAAAAGTCATATTTTTGACTATAAATATTAATTAGAAAGTTAAAAATATTTCTTACATCATGATATTTTTTTTTATAAATTTTAGACATTATATAAATTAAATTATTTATGACATCATGATGATGCAGCGATGACCTCATTATTTAACGATTTAAAAAAATTGAAAAGATAATGTAAAATCTAAGACCTACACATGGAAAAAACCAATTGGATGGGTGGATTTCGAACCCTTATAACCTTATCGTCGAAACACATCAATGTGGGACCTCTTAAATCCAAATACCATTTTAAAATAAAGTGACTTTGCTTTACCTTCAAAGAGTGCCCCTCCTCTTCTCTTATAAAAGGCCCCCACCTCTACCTCCTTACCCACACTCCCAAAGACTATGGCTCGGCCAACCCCTTCCCATTTTTGCTCTCCAAATCCCTCTCTTACTCCTTGAAGACTCACTTTGGTCAGAAGTATTCCCAAGGAAGCCTTTGAGCTCAAACCAATGAGAGTTACCCGATTTTAAGGTAATGTCTTCTTTTGAGTCATTTTGTATTATTTTGCTTCTCTAACCCCCTAAACTCTTTTTATTATTTTCTTTTGTAAACAATCAAGTATCCTAAATATACTAGGATGTTTTTATAAGAAGGATTCTAGCTACACTTACACACACCTACATCTAATGGTTAAAGAACATATTCTTTCTGTGGATGGCGAATTTCTGCCTCCCAAAACGATGATTGTTCAAATTTCTATTAACACCTTTAAAGGTGGCCATTAAGATGACACTATATTTATATATGATATATAATGTTTTTATGTTTTCCTTAAGCTTATGTATTTTTTATTTTGGGCATACCTTTATGGTTTCCATTATGGGTAAACACGATATCTTCATTTAAGGAAGTGCGGACTACCGCCCCCTCAAAGTGATTTGATTCGTTAAATACCATATACTCTTTTATGTATTTTGGTATTGAAAATGGTTTTGATAATGGATTCTATTATGTCTATATATTTAAATTATATATTTTTATTGAAATGTTGAAATGTTATCATTCCTTTATATTGGTTTTTTGTTTTATGATTTTATATTGGTAATTTGACATTTGACGGGTGGTTACATGATAAACCATATGACGGGTGGTGCCATGAATACCAGGACGGGTGGTTACGTTATAACCACCAATGCATTGGGTATGGAAGTCAGCCATATGGCTATTCCATTAAGTATGTATGGAATTTGGCCGTATGGCTATTCCATTAAGTGATATGTGTGGAAGTCGACCGTATGGTTATTCCATTTAAGTATGTTCATTTCCCAAGTTACCTTTATATGTTATGTGTTCTTTATATGGGTTTTATGGTAATCATTTGGTTACAAAAAGGAAATTAATTATATTTTATTCATTGAAGATTTTTTACTACTTCAAGAAGGTGAAGGTATTACTTTGATAATGTTATACATGGTTTACTTGATGTTTGAAAAAAACTAACAGTTTTCATTCTTTGTGTATCCCATACTGAGCTCTTTTTGCTCACCCCAAGTTTTTTTGAAATGTTTTTCAAAGGGCCTAATGTGGAATAGGGTCAAAGATGAGATCAAGGGAGTGTCATGCTATATAAAACATAGATCTAGACATGTCTCTTTTTAAGAGTTTTTATTTTATTTTATGGAAACGTAGTAGAAGTGTCTACTTTGTAATATTTTGAGATGTAATACTTATGTCCTAATTCTCTAAAACTCTAATCCTGAAAAGATCCTCAATGTGAATTATTCATTTAATTTAATATTAAGTAAGGTTTAAGGCTGGGGCCTTATAGTTGGAATCAAAGGTCAGTTTAGACAACTTTAGGAGTTAGAAAATTGTTAAATTATAAGTTAATTTATGGTATGACTGAAATGATATAGCATTTAAAGATTACCATGTTGCTTCTCTTAAGATATTTCTGTGTTAAGAATGGATTTTTTAGAGGAAATTGAACTGCTTTTCTAGGAAAGAATACACAGGGAAATGACCGTTCAAATCAGTATCCTAAGATGGTTAGAATCAGAACTAAACAGTTTGTTGCAGTGATGGCTCAGTTGACTCAGGAGGAAAATGTTGGTTGGTTTTATTGATAATATTTAGGTGTTTTCTAAAAGTAAAGAGGATCATGAAATTCATTTAAGGGTTATCTTGAAAAACATAAAAGAAAAGAAACTATATG
Source organism: Viscum album (assembly GCA_963277665.1). Lineage (NCBI taxonomy): Eukaryota > Viridiplantae > Streptophyta > Magnoliopsida > Santalales > Viscaceae > Viscum > Viscum album. Next base: position 2,018,473,449 of record OY728157.1, read on the forward strand.
GAAAATTTGGCAAGTGTGAGTTTTGGTTATAACAAATTTCTTTCCTGGGTCACATTGTTTCAAAAGATGGCATAACTGTTGATCCTACTAAATCAAAAGTTGTTGAAAAATGGCCAAGACCCACAAATTTAACTGAGATCCATAAGTTTTCTTGGTTTGGCAGGTTACTACCAATGGTTTGTTGAAAATTATTCACGGTTATCTAGTCCAATGACTAAGCTAACTCGTAAGGGTGTTAAGTTCATTTGGACAAAAGAATGTTATGATTGTTTTCAGGAGTTGAAAAGAAGATTGGTGAATGCTTCAGTTTTGGCACTTCCTTCCAGGAATGGCGAGTTTGTTATATACAGTGATGCTTCATTAAAGAGACTTGGTTGTGTCCTTATGCAGAATGATCAGGTAATTGATTATGCTTCACGTCAGTTGAAAACTCATGAGGTAAATTACCCTACACATGATTTGGAATTATCTTTTGTTGTATTTGCTTTAAAAATTTGGAGGCATCATTTGTATGCAGTAAAGTGTGAAATATATATTGATCACAAAAGTTTAATGTATATATTTACTCAGAAAGAATTGAACATGAGACAGAGGAGATGGCTGGAATTACTCAAGGATTATGATTGTACAATTAACTACCATCCGGGAAAAGCAAATAAAGTGGTCGATTCTTTGAGTCGAAAACGTAATGCTTCATTAACTATGCTATGTTTGGAACGAGATCCTTTGGTTTTTGATTTGATGAACTTTGGCATAGAAGTTGTTGGTGCAGGATTTCCTTCTATTTTGTTTCAGGTATTAGTGAGAACATCTCTATCAGACAGAATCAAGAAAGCACAGAAGCAAGACAGTGAGTTGCAGAAAAAGGTAGAGCTCGTTCAGAAAGGTATGTTGCCTGAATTCAACATTGATAGTGATCGTGTATTGAGGTTTGGGAAGAGATTGTGTGTGCCTTGTGATCCAAAGTTGAAAAGAGAGTTGTTATGTGAAGCTCATTGTTCTCCGTATTCAGTTCATCCTGGCAGTACTAAGATGTACAGAGATCTGCGGGAGTATTACTGGTGGGATGGAATGAAAAGAGATATTGCTGATTTTACTGCGAAGTGTTTGGCTTGTCAGCAGTTTAAAGCAGAGCGACAGTTCCTGAAAGGGATTCTTCAGCCTCTACCAGTGCCAGAGTGGAAATTGGAGAATATATCCTTGGACTTTGTTGTGGGATTACCGAAGACATCTCGAGGTAATAATGCAATCTAGGTTATTGTTGATCGGTTGACTAAATCTGGTCATTTCCTTCCTATAAGAGATAATTTTTCCCTAGATCAACGTTCCCATTTGTATATTAAGGAGATAGTCAGGTTACATGGATTTCCTCTCTCCATTGTATCTGACCGTGATCCTAGGTTTACTTCTATCTTTTGGAAAGGCCTTCAGAAGTCGTTGGGTACTGAATTAAATTTTAGTACAGCTTTTCATCCTCAATCATATGAGAAGTCAGAACGAACAATTCAAAACTTGGAGGATATGCTACGATCTTGTTCGATAGATTATCAGGGAAGTTGGGACCAACATCTTTCTTTGGTTGTGTTTTCATATAATAACAGTTTTCATTCCAGTATACAGATGGTACCATTTGAGGCATTATATGGGAAGCGGTGTCGAACTCCAGCATTTTGGGATGAAGTGGGTGAATGGAAGCTGATGAGACCAGAATTGGTAGAAGAGATGGAAGAAAAAGTTCAGTTGATTCAGAAACACATGAAAACAGCTCAGAGTAGGCAGAAGAGTTAAACGGATAACCAGAGGAAGGATCTATCTTTCGAGGTCGGTGATCATGTTTATCTCAAGGTTTCTCTGTGGAAAAGTGTGATGAGATTTGTTAAGAAAGGAAAGCTGAGTCCAAGGTTCATTAGACCATATGAAATTCTCGAGAGAGTTGGATCTGTTGCTTACCGAGTGGCTTTACCTCCGAATTTATCTCAGGTACACAATGTTTTTCATGTTTCGATGTTGAGGAAGTATATGCCATATTCATCTCATGTTTTGAGCCCAGAGGTAGTTCAGTTGGAATAGAATCTCTCTTATGAAGAACAACCAGTTCAGATTCTTGACCGAAGAGAGAAAGTGTTGTGAAATAAGGTAATACACCAGGTAAAGGTTTTGTGGAAAAACCATATGGTTGAAGAGACAACGTGGGAATCTGAAAATTATATGAGGGATAAATACCCCCACTTATTTTGAGAAGCGAATAAAATTGCGAGGACGCAATTCCCAAAAGGGGGGAAGGATGTAACATCCAGGTAAATAATGAATAAAACATTTTCGTATTTATTAATATTTATGAATTAAATATTAATTTTACTATAAAGGGGTTTCTATTTTCGATAGTTTACCCGATACGCAACGATGAGTTTCTTTGAAAACTTATGTTGCACTCTAGTAATATAATAATATTATTTTAAATGGTAGTTAACATTTAATCATTGTATTGGTGGGAATCGATAGAAATAACTAAAATATGATTATATATGTTTTTTAAATGTTTTTACATTTATCCAATAAATGATATCGGCTTAAAATATAGAAAGAATTCAATTTTATGCATTTATACAATAATTTTCACTAAAGGTTCACTTATCACCTTTTGACGGCGAACCGTTATTAAATATAGTTTTGATCAATCTTATAAATTCTATTGGACAAAATATAACTCTTCTATATAATTGGGACATCAAAATTTACTTTGTGTAAATTTTTGGTATATTTCCGTTAAAGTTCATTTTTTAATGAATAGTGTAAAATGTTGTATTTTAATTCAAAACCTCTTTTTAATCTAATTTATTTATATTATTAGATTATAATTTTAATTTATTTTAAAGTGAAATTAGAAAATATTTTTACCATTAAATCCAATAGTGGTCGTTGGAAATAATTTCACTTTGAAATCAGACTTAAATTAGTGTCAATCTTTTAATACTTATTGTTTCATAAAAACACGCTATTTGCTCTAACAACGGGAATTAATTATTAATTTAATTAATGAAACCTATATGTTTGGAATTTTGTAAAATGGACTTAATTTTTGAATTTTTAATATCAAATATAGCTTAGGGTGAATTTTTGTTATTTTTCTGAAAAACTTCAATTTTTGACGAATAGTGAAACCACAAGTGGTACTTATAAAAACTGATTTTTCATTTAAATGAAATTTTACCACTTCTGTGTTTTGAATTTCAAAAATCCGACATACATGGTTGTCATTAAGAAGTAAAATGTGGTTCAATTAGATTAAAATAATTTTTGGTGAATAGTAACTTTTAAGTTCTTAATCGCGATTAGAGGTAATTTCTGCAATTTAAGGAAAAAATGATATTATAATAAAATGATAATACCTTGACACATGTCCTACCCTTATTGGATGTGTCATGGCCGAATAAGACAAGCCATGGGTCAACTTGGGGACCCCATGGAGCCACTTCGGTTGGGAAATGACATAAATAACTTTTTATTTAATGTTAAAGTAAAAATGACACACACATGAGATTTTTTACTAAAACAATTTCAACATGGGGTTATACAAGTCATATTTTTGACTATAAATATTCATAAGAAAGATAAAAATATTTCCTACATCATGATATTTTTTTTATAAATTTTAGACATTAAATAAATTAAATTATTTATGACATCATGATGATGCAACGATGACCTCATTATTTAACGATTTAAATAAAATGGAACGATAATGTAAAATATAAGACCTAAACATGGCCAAAGCCAATTGGATGGGTGGATTTCGAACCCTTATCACCTTATCCTCAAAAAAAATAAATGTGGGTCCTCTTAACTCCAAATACCATTTTAAAATAAACTGACTTTTCTTTACCTTCCAAGAGTGACCCTCCTCTTCTCTTATAAAAGGCCCCCACCTCTACCTCCTTACCCACACTCCCAAAGCCTTTGGCTCGGCCAAACCCTACCCATTTTGGCTCTACACATCCCACTATTACTCCTTGAAGCCTCAATTTGGGCTTAAGTCTTCCCAAGGAAGCCTTTGAGCTCATACCAAAGAGAGTTACCCGATATTAAGGTAATGTCTTCTTTTGAGTCCTTTTGTTTTATTTTGCTTCTCCAACCCCCTAAACTCTTTTTATTATTTTATTTTGTAACAACTCCAGTATCCTAAATATACTAGTATGTTGTTATAAGATGTATTAGAGATAAACTTACACACACCTACATCTAATTGTTAAAGAACATACTATTTCCGTGGATGGTGAATTTCTGCCTCCCGAAACGATGATTGTTCAAATTTCATTTAACACCTTCAAAGGTGGCCATTAAGATAAATCTATAATTATATATGATATATAATAGGTTTATGTTTTCCTTTAGATTCTGTATTTTTCATTTTGGGCATACCTTTATGGTTTCCATTATGGGTAAACACGATATCTTCATTTAAGGAAGTGCGGACTACCGCCCCCTCAAGGTGATGTGATTCATTAATGCCATATGTGGGACGTGTAAAGGATGGATTTAAAGTTATTATATATGATTTTATACTAGATTTATAATATACCTCTATATCATTATTATTTATTTCCATTAAATTATGAGATAGAAATGAAAGTAGCGTTCATGCATACGTACGACTTACCGTCTCCATGAACGGTGCATTTCATTTCTTATCCCCAAATGTAATGTACTATTAAAAGTACATGTATATAATGGATATATATAATGAATGATATATCTAAATGATGAATATAATTCTGGAATTAAAATATACATTCCTCTAATTTAGTTTTAAATCCATTAATATCACAAAGAAATGAAAGTAGCGTTAATGTGTACGTACGGCTTACCGTCTCCATGAACGGTGCACTTCATTTCTTACCTATAAATGATTATGTAATATTTTAAATACATGTATATATGGGATATATATGATATATATGATATCCAAATCAGGAATGTCATTCTGGATATAAAGAACCTTTGACCACACGAACAACATGTAATTGTAAGAAGTCCACTTTCGACTTAAGAACCAAATATCGACAAAACAAACATTATTAAATTAAATGGTTACATAATTTTTATAACATGGAAATAAGTGATATAAAAGGAATAATTAACTTTAAAAAGGTTCTTAATCAAGTATAAATTAACTCAAGTTTATTATTCAGGACGTCAAAGAACGATCGAGTCAAGTCGGTCCCGAGGTAAGGGACATCGTCTCAATCTCCTTTTATTGAGGCATATTTTGTTTTATACACAACTTTATTTTATACGGTGTATAAACCCCTTTGACTTTTACATTTATACAAAAGTAATCTTTTTCTATGAATCGTTTTACTAAACAACAAAAAGGAATGTTTTTTTAACGTACGCGGTGACAACGACCTTTTCTGCCGCCGCGAGTATTATTTGGTCTTTGGCTTCCTCAAAAAGCCGTAATGTTTTTAAAATAAAATAAACACCATATACTCTTTTTTTATTTTGGTATTGAAAATGGTTTTGATAAAGGATTATATTATGTCCATATATATTAAAATTATATATTGTGATTGAATTGTGGAAATGTTATCATTCCTTTATATTGGTTTTATGTTATATGATTTTATATTGTTACTTGGACATTTGACGGGTGGTTACGTGATAAACCATATGACGAGTGGTGACGTGAATAACAGGACGAGTGGTTACAATATAACCTCCAATGCATTGGGTGTGGAAGTTGGCCATATGGCTATTCCATTAAGTGATATGTGTGGAAGTCGACCGTATGGTTATTCCACTAAAATATGTTTAAGTACCAAGTTACCTTTATATGTTATGTGTTCTTTATATGGGTTTTATGGTAATCCTTTGGTTAAAAAAAGGTAATTAATGATATTTTATTCAGTGAAGAGTTTTTACTACTTCATGAAGGTGAAGGTATTACTTTGATAAAGTTATACATGGTTTACTTTATGTTTGAAAAAAAACTACCAGTTTTCATTCTTTGTGTATCCCTTACTGAAATCTTTATGCTCACCCCAAGTTTTTTTGAAATGTTTTTCACATGTCCTAATGTGGAATAGGGTCAAGGATGAGATCAAGGGAAAGTCATGCTATATAAAACATGGAACTAGTCATGTCTCTTTTTAAGAGTTTTTTATTTTATGGAAACACAATAGAAGTGTCTACTTTGTAATATTTTGAGTTGTAATAGTTATGTCCTAATTCTTTAAAACTCTAAACCTGAAATGATCCTCAATGTGAATTATTCATTTAATTCAATATTATGTAAGGTTTAAGGTCGGGGCCTTATAAACATACTATTTCTAAAAGTGTATAATTTTTTGTTCATAAATTTTATGGAATTATGAAACCTACAACTCCCAATTTTTTATCAATAATATATTGATAATTTAGGCCTCAAAAATATAGTCATGAAATTTAAATTTATACACAATATAATTACAATTTATTCCTTTTAATTTATACAAATTCAGATATATTCATTAATAAAATATTTCTAAAAACTACTAAATAATATATAATCCTAAACCATAATATAATATATATATATATATTTTGGTGATGATTTATAATTAGATATTTATGAGTTTTAGTAACATAATACTTATTTTACCGTAGAAAAATGTTCTCCTAAATGGATTCTCTAGTAATATTTAAACTCTTATAGCACATCAATACCCATGTAAAATCAATTTTACATGTTGTATTGGTAAATTTTATTATAAGAGAATCTATTTTTTTGTATCATACACCCCTAACATTAAAAGATTCAAGATGAGTATTTGTTTATAGAAATGTTTATACTTTTACTTATGGATAGCTTTAATATTGAGGGGTTTTATTTTAAATAATTATTGATGAGTTTATATATTTTCCTTCCAAAATAAGTTCAAAAAAATATTGTTTCCATTTTTTAACATGTATTTTCATGAACAGTAGAAGAATTATAGTTGGACATGTGGATATATTTTGTCGCAGGTTTGAATTGATTATGTAAATAATATTACTGAGGAAATTTATTAATGACAATACCCAACAATTTTGACTGGTTAAATATTTTACCCTGGTCATGAAATAATTTATGAAATAGTCATATAATATATTAGTAAAATTAACATATAATTATGTAAGTTACATAAAAAATATTAAATGTTTTAATATGATGATAATTGTGAAAATTATTTGATGTAGTTGACAAAAAAACTAATTACACAACCCTTTTTTAATGAATGAATCAATATATTTTAATTTACTATAATGTCTGATGCTTGTCATTTTACCTTTGAGGATAATTTGATTCAATAAATTTAAATGTATTCAATGTTATATGCATATGATTCTATATATTTTTGTCAAGCTGAAGATAATTAAATCAACACTGATAATTAGTTTCAAACTATTTCATTTATGATGGATAAATTTAAATAACAGTAGTCAGCATCACAATTTTATCCATTAAAAACTATCAAATAATTTTTTTGGATAAAAAGTATAATACCAATCCAAGGTAATGAGATATATATTTTTTCATAATTCAATTATTAAATAAAGGAAAAAATTTAATTGAGTATATTATTGTGAGTCATATATGTTAATTTCCAAATATGATTGATGAGAAAGTTCATATTTATATATCAATAATGGAAACCATTATTGATGTGAAATATTATTATATTAATAATTGATGAACATATTTTTCTATGTAATTTAAATATATAGATATTATTAAAATTAACAAATATTTGTCTAAATAAAAACACATATCCTTTGGAATGATTCGTGGAATTACACATTTGATTTGTGAGGACCACTTAATTATATTTTAAACCTTGTGTAGTGGGTTGAATCAGTGTTGAAGATAGTAAATATAATTATTACTTTTTAGCTCTTTACCTATGAGATTTGTTATTATATTGAGTATATTATTCTATCTTCTATGTAACACCAATTTTTATAATGTAATTTAAATTATGTAACATGATATTTTTACACGGTTCACTACCCATTAAGTGCATCTATTCATCTATATTTATGATGATGACCAATAAATATATTTTCTTATATAATGAGATAACTGTGAAATGTTTTATGAAATAATAATAATTATTCCACCATGTTTTATTCTCTACTATTTTATAGGTGGATATTAAAAATAATTAAATCCATAGACTATGTTATTATAAGACCAAATAAATAGAAATTGAAGATATTTATACGTCATATTTAGAGACTCTCTAACTGAATTGGTATTATTTTTAATTGCAATTAATCCTTCCAATAATGTTAAATAGAATGAATATTATAGTATCGTGTTGCTCATAAATTCTTTATTCTTCTTATATGAAATTAATTTCTATGGGAATGAAATAATAATTCTTATTATTTATCATATTACTTCATCTGGATTATTTATATTCAATCCTTACATCTATTAATTTGTTTTTGATTTAGGTTATTCATGGGATATCTCATCTGGTACCTTCATATACACCATATTTTTCTGGTTTAAACTAATAATAATGTTTCTTTTAGTATGAAGTCATCCATTATCATTCAAATATTACCTGGTAAAAATGGAATATATTTTTTGATAAATTATTAGTTTCTTTGTCTGGTACTTTTATTCTGCATCCCTTTCATTCACTCCATCTCATACCCCTTCTAAAGTTGGTACCTCTTCCTAAAAAACATCATAAAAAAGATAAAGTATCTCAATATTTATAATAGAAACATCACTAAGACAATAAATTTATTTTTAAATTCACCAGTATACAAAAAATTCATATATTACATGGGTAAGCTTAGGTTTCATCATTAACACATATATGTGAAGTGGTATTATGGATTTTCACGATGATGATCACACATTTATATTAAACCATCTTCCTTAAAATTCAAATATCCTACTAAAATAATTCATTGTATGAATATATTATATTTTAAAAAAAACTATGGAAATTTCAATAGAATAATGTTTCAATTAATTCTTCATAATTGCATATATCTCAAGGAAAATAATGATTTTCATTTATGATTATTTAAATAATGGATGTCAATAAAAAAATCACATTAATGTCATTTGGAAATCATACTATACACCATCAAACCATATTTATGTCAACACAAAATAACTAATCCTCACATCTAATGAAACAACATCTTATGTTCCATAATTACTTTGTAGGAACAAAATTTATATATTTAACAAGATTCTACATCCTTTCAATTTCTTTCTTTATAGATAGCTGACCATATTAATCAGTTGGAAATCATTATTATATGATTTTAATATGAAGAAAATTTTCAATGGAAATTTTTAGAACACTAATTTAGTTGAATCAAAAAAAAATTCTAATATATTTACGTCATAGGAGAACATTGTTATGTTATATTTGTTCATAAATTAATTTGGTAGATTCACAATCTTCCCTCTAATTGGTGAACTATATAATGCGGATTTATTAGTGGAATCTATATGATGATATCATAATGATTTAGTTAATGAAATATATTTAATTCTTTTATAAATGTTTTTGATAGCCTTCATCAAATTACATTTTCTGTATATATTTTTTGATAAAACATTAAAACATACAATAATTGATCATAGAAAGACTATTTCCTATAACAATAACATTAATAATCTTCTATATAATGAATAATCATTGAAAATTATTACAAATTAAATAAAATGGAATCAACTATTGAATTCACTTTCATGGATACTACAATATAATAGAAAACTTATATAAAACTTGAGATCATTTATAAAATGATATCCGAATGCTTCCTCTAACTATTAATATTGTTTGGGGACAAATTTCTGATCATTCTCAATATTATTTCAATTAGAGTCCTTCTGATGAATAACTATGCTTATATAATAGTATTTATACTTTCTTTCATCAGTTTAATCCTCTTAAATATCTTCCATAATACATCTGAAAATAATCTTAGTACAATCCTACAATGTTTGACCTTATGAAACACTTCATTATATATCTTCCAATACATTAATTTTACAAAGAACCATCATGTTCCTCTAACTTATTCCTTTATAAAAATTAATCAAAAATAAACTCTATATAATGATCTTGTAGAATGATACATTACAGGGAAATGAAATATCAATATTTAAATCGCATTATTATTTACTTTTCTTATCATTTATACATAAAATTGAATAACAACCACATGATATTATGATCTTAAAATAATAACGAACATGTCCTCAAGATTCTACAAATATCAACCAGTGATCATTGTGTGATAGAACTAGGAAATCCTTTGTTTTAAAAAAATGCCTATATTCTATGTTTGTTTCACTAAATCCGGTCAATTTTATTTTATCACCTATATTAGATCATCATGGTCCACTAAATGTTGTCATATCATTTCATCTTTCTATGTATATTTTACCCATGCTCATCTATAAGAAATTTTCATAAGGTATATTTTTAATGAATATAAATTTTGTGTTTAAAAAGAATGATTCTCATATTAATATTGAAAATATTGTGTAAAATAAGATCAACATAAAAATTATCACAAGTTTTTAAAATAATAAATCTTTCATTCATCTGCATGTATTTAATTTTCCAAGTAGTGAATATATACAAAATTTTCCAAAAAAAAGAAAACCATTTATATTCTTCTAGGGTAACATGAAATGGTTCCTTTTATCCTCTATTGATTAAATGTACTTTAACATATCATCCATTCAACATATTTATGATAAAATTTTCAATATATTGATATCAATGAACTCTTTCAATGGAAAAAAATAGAAACTAATAAATCTCACATAATAATTATTCTTTTATATGATGCCGTTGTATTAAAAAAAATCATTGAACTTTTTATAATTTATATTTCAATATATGAATAATTATCTTCACTCCCTCCATATCTTTTCATATAAAAAATTCTACATATCCACCAAAACTTATTTATTATTAATAAAATGGATTATGTAATTCAGTATCAGTTATTTATACTATAAAATTCCATTAACCATATCATTATAAGTCAACATGAGCCATGATGAGTGTATAAACCAAACATATTTTTTTAGATAAGAAAATATAATTTATTAATAGAACTGGATACCATATGAAATTAGAACACCCAATCACGCGTTTAAGGGTTATATAGTTTTGTTCTTTGATGAAGGAATAAATTATAATAAATGGGGTTAAATAATAAACAAACCTAAAACACCAATACACATATAAACAAATTTATTAAAAACATAATTATATGATTAGTAGGATAAGTTTCCTTGGAATAGTTACATAATCCCAAAATAATTATATCATAGATGAATCCTATTTTATCCCCTTTGGTTAAGTCATTTAGTTTTTATCCCCTGGGATAAGATATCAATGAAGATGTAGCATTTACAATGACTCTCCTAGAAAGATATATCTTTCATAATGATCATAATTATAGGTATCTTTACTATATATACTTTAGGATCACCATATTGATAACAGAACAAAATGGTTCTTTTATATATTGGTATATGTTTTTTGAAATCTAGATAATGTAACCAATGATAATATTTTCATAAAAAAATTTAGTATTATAACGTATGAAATATTCTATGATTTAAAATCACTAATAAAATACTATGCAACATTATTAACCTTTCCACTTTATCATGTTTATCATAAGATATCATGAATCATGTTCAATTTCCTATAATGAATATTTCCCTACACCTTATAATACATAAGGGAATATGTTGTCTTTTAAATTTTATTATTTTGAATAATAAGGATGATATTTTTTTAAAATAGAGTTACATAACATCCCCACTACATCATGATGTTACAACAAAATTTTAATTCGTATTGTGATTGTTTTTCACAGAACATCATTAATTTATTTTTGGGTGAATGTTTTCTTTTTAATAAAATTTATTGAACTAATATAATGTAGTTTAACATGAATCTTATTTAAGAAGTCGGTATATTTTTTTTATTAATTTTAGATCAATCTATATGTGTGTTTCTGACCATATTTTAGTTCACACACAACAATTCATACACATATGCATTATATTTTACTAAAATACACTCTTGAAGTTGCATTTCATCTTGAAGAATATACTTTTTTAATTTGGAATCGATTTTTCTTATGCCTATTTAATTTTTGATTATATCAACCAAAAAATTACATTTAACTAACATCTTATTGGGAACATTGGAAGTAATTAAGGTTTTCAAAAAAGATAAACTCAGAGTTCCACTCATCATTTCATTTCATTTGAATGATGCTCTATTATTCAAAAATCATATATTTGAACATTTAATTGTCACCTTTTATTCATGAAATATATATTGGAAAAATCGTGTTGGAAGTATTCATCATATTACATCACATGAAATGTTATTATTTATTAAATAATTTCAATGATCTTATTTTCCTATAAAATTTTAATGCATGTCATGATGAGAATGTTCCAATCCTATGACCACCATCATTACACACATTAGAAATAATTTTTTCCACTCCAAGTCAATTGTGTATATAATAATTTCCTATAATATGTGGATGATACTTCTTCATCTCTATCATTATTCATCTTAAATTGAATTTAATTATGGGTTTTTTATTTAAGATATTAATCCAAAAATTCTATCTAAAATTCTTTAACATATTAAAATATAAAATTTATCCCAGAAATAAATTTTTTTATTATACCTAATACGTTATATTAATAATTAATGATGATATGTGAATACAATTTTTCTGGGTTTCATCAAAATACTATGGTATCATCATGGGGAATCATATTCTATTATTTTTTTAATATCCACTATGAATGTTGTGGATGGATTTTCATCATTGTTATTAAGATAATAATATAGAAAAATTATCAATCACCCACTACTCATGAAAATAGATTTATAAAAAAGATTATATCAATGATGCAACTTTTTTAACATCTATTTTAGATAGATCATCATGCGATGTCATGGTCTTATCCTTACAAGTTAAAAGAATATTATGATAAAAAATCTCTGTTGAATATCGTGTGGTGGTGAAATGTTTCTCTTTCTTTTTTTATTAGTCAATGTGGCCATATTATAGGTTTTTTAGTTTAATTTTCAATTCTATAAATTCCATATTGCGGTTTTTTTAATCATCAACCTTCATCAAATTTTATTCATATCATTTCTTTCTTATATTTACATATTCAATCGGAATATTAACATTCTTTTGTTACAATGATTCATGGTCTTCAATTTACATGGATTTCATTTAATATTATAAATAATTTATATAAACAGAATTTTTTAAAAACTTTATAACTGAATAGATCTTTTTTATAAAGTCTTTTTTATGAAATTATTATCTTATATTTATTTGACTAGTTTTTTCTAATAATTGATGAAATTTGTTCAAGATCCACCATTACGGTATCAATGGAACAACCACCGTAGGTATATTAATAAATTCCAGATCCTCTTCTTATGAATCCTTCTTCATATTGATTATTTATTTATCCAAATCTAGGATTTCTTCTCAAATATTATTCATTATTCCCCAAAAATAGAGACTATTTATTTAACCATTCATTGTAGAGTGTACATTAATATACTAATTGATATATATTGAGATTGTGTATATATATAATTATTACTATTTTTCTATTTTTTCTTTATGATGATATTTTATTCAATAACTTCCATACTCATTTTTTATCACTTTATTTCCATGATTCAGTAGATAATGAACCATTTTTTCATCTTGTGGTTTTTTGAGGAAAATAAATTTCACTTTATATGATAGAACTATATTCGTTTTCATTACATCTATGAGATAAATTTTTTTTATCTCCGTTTAATATTATAAATATATTTTCATCCACTTTATTTTTTCATTCATTGTACTATTCATCTTGATATTGGTAGAATTATAATTTTCTTCTTAGAAAAATGAATCTTCAAAATGAAGAACATTATGATAATTACGGGAATGATATTCAAATCATTATGAGATAAAAACATTAAAGTAGAAAATCCAATAGAGGTTAACCTTATTATGATAAAACATATAGTTATCTTGTCAAGATATTCTCTACCATGTTGGTGGGAGGACTCAGTGTTGGTTACACAATAACAAATTATGAAGTTTTATCAGTAAGAACCCATATATTCTTCTTAGTTATGGACAATATTTTGGGTATTTTTTATGAGAAAATAATATTTTTTATTTTCTTTATCTTCACATCTAGTACTCTGGAGTACACACCGTGTACACACTATCTATTGGTGGCCATGCACTTGTAGTGTAATGGATGAGTACATGGACATGTGGATAGCCTAAAGTTGGGGCATGTTGAGGCAAGTACACGACTTGTAAATTAAATGAACACGCGACATAATTTTCATTTTATTTTATTAATCAGACTGGGGTCACATATCATCTCTAGAACCCCATTATTATTCATGATTTTTATACTGGAGAGCTACATACATCCAATTATCTTCGAGCATCTCCCATTCCTCCGTTCGAGCTTCGATTTAGGTGCCGCAATTTGCATTGGATTACAACTGATGAGTTCTCTCTTTATCCAGTTCCTCACTTCCTCATTTCTCCTCATTCTTGAGTTTTCAAATGCTGAATTTTTTTCCCTTTTAGTAGATCTTTAGTGTTCTTGTCTCATTAAGGGTCTTATGTTCATGATTTGTCATCTTACAACATCGAGGTGGGTGGTTTGTTGCCTTTTGAGGTTATTCCTTGAGTAATATATGCCTAACTATTAATTACCCATGATTCAGATATTTCCTATTAAGGAATTGAATCTTTTTATCATATACTTTATATTTATTGAAAGATTAAGGATTTTTGTTATCATATTATACTATATTTTATGTTTTGGGGAAACCCAATGGGTGAGTTTTATTTTTTTAAGGTTTATGGTAGTTTGGTCCAGGTTGACATTGGGACATAGTTTGTTCCCTTCCCATTCTTACTAGGTTGGAATTGTTTTCTTTTAGATTCTTAGCCGTATTGTAGTTGAAATTACTTTGGGCAGCTGGATATCATTTTTCTATGATTGTATTACACAGGGTTGTGAGAACCTTATGTAGCTAGACTATATAGTGAATTTAAATTTAAGGGATTCCCCAGAGTGTATGTTATATTTACATTATGAGACCATATGGGGGATTGATAATGAGTCATCCCTCCATGTTTCTATAGTAAATCAGTAAGAGACCACATTGTGAATTGACATTGAGTGCTTCCTTAGAGAGTCATTTTTTATCATTAAAAGACCACATGGGGAATTAATATTGAGTGCTTCCTTAGAGATTCTATGTTTTGGTGAGACGAAATAGGTTAGACTATGTGAGATTTTATAGATGGTCGTTATATATTTATTGAATTGATGATATATTGAACCAAAGGGGTTATAGTATGAGAACCTTCCCATATGGTTGTGTGTAAATGTTTGATTATTTATGATGATCCTATCATGCCAAAGAACAAGCATGGACTCAATCTTACATTATTGTAAGATGGTATTCTAAGACATAATTATTTCTATTACATAGAGGATACAAAACATATTATAGATCATATTATTTCATTACTAAATAATTTGAAAATTCCAAAAATGTAAAATAATATAATTGGAAACTATATGATTATTTAATTTTGTGTATATCCTAGTTTATTATATCTTTTTTTATATTTCTTTCTAGATATATTCACTGATTGTTAGGAAAAAATATTTTGGGTGTTTTTTACTGGGATTTATCTCACTCTCTTTTGGGGTCATGATTTTTGACCAAAACTGATTATATTTTTGTATATATTTATAAGGGAAAGAGGTCATCTACATAAGGTACATGATTGCGGATGGAGTTATGGATCATGAGACCAATCTATGGCTTGCAGATATTTTTGTTTTTATTATTCTCTATACTCTGGTTTTAGTGATGTTTTTACAGCATTGTGACTTTTTAGGCTTCATTCCTAGATATATGTGGCATGAATCATTATTTATATATTTATGTTTTACTTGATTATACTATAAATGTTTTACATATTATTTGGTTTAATGGTATTACTACTTGGAATGATGTTTATTATTTTTATTCCACTGGGTTTATCTTTAAACGATGGAATTGTTTATCCACTATCACACCATAGTCCCTTACTACTAGTTGACAACCTCTCGCGTTCTAGGAAATGTGCATGAGGCCATGTGGCCAACATGGTACGAGGCACCTTTGGGAAGCACATGAAACCGAGATGTTACATTATACCATTACCCATGAGATCTATTTGGATTTTGATACAATTATTCTATATTTATTATCATATAAAATAATATCAAATTAAAAAACAAATTATAGACAATGTTTTTTTCTTAGATCAATAATCAATAAGAGTATATTTTCATTTACATGTATGGTAATGAAAAGTATACGTATTATTTACTCTAATGAGATACCAATTTATATTTGTTTGGAAAGAAAAAAATCCTGAAAAAACTGTGTTTCACATTACATTAGGTTAGGGGATAATAATATATTCTTAAATAACTAGACTTTTGAATGAATAATATTTCTCTATCTCCTTACTAGATCATTATACTAAATGTGTAGAAAATATTCAACATCTTCAAGATTAATTGAAACCCCAAGATGTTATTTCACAAATGTTACTTCTAATGAATGTCACAATTATTCATTGTTCATCATTTCCCCCTTTCTATAATACTATTTTAAAAAACATTGATAAAAAACTCTACTTATTCATGGTTCTCTCCAACAGTTATTGGGAACAAATTTGTCTAAAACTTCCATATAATTTTTTCTATCTAATTTATATTAATCTAATGAAATTTATTCTAATCGGCGTTTCTAAAAAGACATAATTTGATACCAAACGATAGGAAATAATTATCCAGTGTAAATTTTTCATGTATCATCTATCCATAACTTCTATATAATTTACATATTCATTGGATCATTTAATCACTGTTTTATATAATTCTAGAATACTCTATCTAGTTCAGTTACTCATATAGGTACCCCTGCTCTGTGACCTAACACATCATCTAAAATATTAACCAAATAAAAATTACTTTCAAGAAACATGGTCATCAATTCATAATGAATATATATTGCATCAACAACAAGAATAACTATTAAAACATTTACACATTACTTTACTAAATTCATTGTGAAACAGTATGCATTATGTAGGCATCCATGATCTATAATTTTTAGGTGAAGATGTCACATTCAAATTTTATTTGTTTTCATATATTTATAATATCCTACAAAATATATTCAATTTTTAATATCCTCAAATCATTCTATAATTTAGTAACATTATTTAACACATGGATATTATAATTTTTTAAACATTCACTTATATCTGTATGAATAATTATATACATTCTTTATAATTGATTTATTCCAAAGCCAAATAAACTAAATAAAATTAAAGGAATAATAAAAACAAAATAAGATTATTCAAAAAATTTATCAGCTACTAATTCATAACTAATTATTCAATATGGTGAAACTCTATCTGATATTTAGTTATAAAATCAAAAGAAAATATTGGAAATCATTATCAAGACTCATCCTCTGCTCAATAAAATTACATAGAAACCACTAATTGTTTAATTTATTTGAACATATGAATTTTTTTTAAAATATAATATTTTTTACGATGAATTGATTTTAAAATTTATTTAATTGACACATACCCTTTCCCCTAACATATGAACTTCATATGAATTAATTTTACTGATTAAACAATTAGTGGTTTCTATTATAGTAGAATTTTTCAAGGAACATGTACTTAATCATCCAAGAATCTTAATGTTGAATAAGTCAATCGAATGAATCCCTATGTTCTAATGGTTTAGATCATACATATTTTTTATGTTAAAACCAGATATATAACATCGTCAATATCCCTATACGTTATCATCATTAATGTCCACCAATTAGTCTTCTTAAAACACATACTATAACTTCAATAATAATTTTAATTTCTATAGGACCCACCATGATCCAAAATGTTTTTCCAAAACCCATCATAAAAATAAATCATTAACTATATCGAATTGTCATGATGTTTGATACTATAAGGAAAATTAATGAATCACCAAACATCAATCTCAAAATTTTATACTTTTCTATTCATCTAAAAATTATATTGAATAACAACCAAAAGGAATTTTGATGTTTTAAAAATAAGAAACAAATCCAAAAGAATCAAGTGATATCATATAGTGTTTTTTTCATATAGAATTGTAAATTAATTTTTTATTAAAATTATATTTCAACCACCTTTATATAAACAATTTTTCATTAACATCATATGATCACCATAGTCTGACCACTTCTTTTTAATGTATATTTTTCTATTTTCTCAGCATTTATCACCCAATGTTATTAACTTCATAAATCTAGAAAATCTTTATGGATAATTCAAAATGATCCCTCATAATACAAATAACAAATATCATTTTCCAATCAATATATTACTTGTTATAAACAATAATATCATAACACTTATAATCATATATTTATTAAAACATCATATAGTCATTCATCTTTAGGTAGTGAATATATAAAGTAGTTTATATATACCATACATTTTAATGTTAATAAAACCAATTATCTTATTCCAAGATAACATAATTTCGGAATGTCAAATTTCTTCTATAATGAGAAGATGAACTTTCACTAATAATCCATGAATTTTTTTTAGTAAAATCATTTTCACCATATTATCAACAATGAACTATTCCATTGGTAGAAACTGAAAAAAAAATACAACTCATACACAAAGTGAATAGTTTAGGATGACGCTTACATATTGAATTTTTTATGTAACCAAATGATATAAATATTTATTTCCTAATACTAATTCAAATTAGTCATAAATTCTAATAACACATTAAGAAATAGTTTAAAATTTTGATCATAAAGAAATTATATAAAGGAGATAAATAATAGATTATTTTATCCTTTCATTTTAATTTGTGATTTTCAAATTTGATATACATCTTTTTAAAAATATTTTTAGTGTAATATTCTAAAAAAACTGAAATTCTATAACAATCCATGTTGTTTTTTGATTATATATTATTTAATGACACAAAATAATATATATTTAAGTAAATTTAGTTCCTTATGGTAGTAACCCTTTATTATCATTAATATTTATAAATTTTCTTTCATATTTATTAATGATCTAGATAAGGAATAACCATTCCTATTCTATAACATCTGACCATTAATTTTTGTAATTTATTTTTTATTGATAAATATATTTAAATATGTTTATAAATATTTCATTGAAAAAATATAAATTATAAAGAGGAATATCAATTTTGGACATACATTTTCCATGTAATCAAAAAATTAACACCAAAAAAATTTCTCTAGAAACCAATTTTTATAAATAAATGGTGATTTTTTATTTAAATTAATTATATTAATTTTTTATAAAGTTTTAAAAAATATATATATTGTTATTTATATATTGAGCCTTTGTATAATAGGGAAGATAAGATAAAATATTATGAGAGTATAGAATGGTTATTTTTTAGAAATTTGTTTTACGTGGATAATAACTGTCAAAATAAAAAATAATCTATATTGATGGTTAAAATTCGTTAAATTTTTAAGTTATATATAAAATAAAATAAATTAATTTTCCTCTAATTAAGGAAACTAAGATATTTTTTAGATTAATTTAATCTTAATCTAGAAAATTCATTTTCCAAATAAGATATTTCTACACCTTATAAAATAAATTTTTTGAATTATTAATTTCTAGTAATAAGAATTTTTTTATGGAATGTCTTCAAAAAAATGAATTATATTTTTTAAAATTTTAAGCTACAAAAAATATAATTTTCCTGATAATGAAATGAAAATGAAGTAGACATTCATTACTAAAGTAAAAAAAATGAATAAAATTTTTGATTAAATAAAATTATAATTTTTAAATATACATAATAAATATCTAAATTATATTACATTTTCATGTTTAGTCCATAAACAATAATTATAAAAATGTAGGAAAATCATATCCACATTATTTTAGTAACACATATAATGTATATTAATATTTCACATATATACTGGATTTTCACCCAACTCATTTATGTATGTGAACACTATATCCAGTATTATTAAGAATATTTATCCTTTTATCACATAAAAGTCATTAAAAATTTCCTTTTAAACAACACTACAGACATATATGAAATATTGGTCTTGAGTAAAATCATTTCAATACGGATTAAGATGTATACCAATGAAAATCACCCAAATAATATTTATGTATTCTTATCATTTTGTTTAATGTTATATTAGTCATAAAACACCATTAAATATTAAATAACAAAATTAAAATAATGAATAATATTTATTATATATACTAATATATAGTTTTGTTAATTTTACATTTTATTTCCCTCTCTTTGTAATCTTATAAAAAAATAAAACATTGTTCATGAATATGTATTATATACCATCTCTACCTATTAGTGCAATTATTCATTCTAAACCACCCAAATAGGTTGATTAAATATATGGAATTAATGAATATATATTAAATTTATGACAAAAATATGATACATGAAGTATATCTTATCACATACCATTATAAACTTTGATCTCTTAGGAAATGATAAAGTCACTAATGAATATCTTTGTACAATAACCTACATAAAGTGATGCTCATATTTTTATTATTAAAATCATGTGAGAATTATAATGAAATCCTTTATAGTGAGAATAAATATATTGATAATATTATTAAAATTATAGTAATGTAGGTACCATTTTATAACATGTTTAAAAAAATTAAATATAATGTTGTAATTTGGGTGAAATTCATAGAAAAGCATTCAATGGTTAATTTATGAAATAAATTTTGAATGAAGATATTTTTAATGATTAAAAAATGATAATGAAAATTATGTAATATAAATGAAAATTGTTCAATTATTTTTTTTAAATATAAATTCATTTTACAGGAAGATCAATACTATATGACAAAGAAGTTTCTCAATATATGTGATTTTGATTAAAATACATTTCAAATTTTGATTGTTAATGTTAATATTTACCCTAGAAAAACTACATCATCTTATTTACTTAGACCACATGTAATTAGTATCATCTTTTTTCTTATGTTTTTCTTTTTATAACCTATTTTTTATTGATGGATACATAATAAATAATCATGTTAAATTAAATATGCATTATTCTAAAAATAATGTTTTAATGTTTTTCTATCCATGTGTTTTTCATCAATGCCATGGTTTTATAAAATGTTTTAGGAATGATTATATTCGAACTATAATTATTATTTCATATCATTTTATATATTAGTTTAATCTATATTCAATGTTTTAATTATGAAAATTTATAATTTATTTTGTGAAATTATTATATTTTCTTTTAAAAAAAATTATTTAATGGAATATTATTATCATATATGACATGAATGAATTTTCAAACTCCATAAATATAATTCTATATTTATAAATCTATAAATTTTAGTATTATTTAACAATTAAAATTATTTTCTAATTGGTTTAATGGAATAAAATAAAATTATTTTCTTGAAGGAGTGAAATCTATTAATGTGCTTTATTATTTCATCCTAACATAGAGTTAATTTTTTTTATTATTAATATATATCTTTCAATTATTTTTTATATTTTTTAAACTATTCATGTTTCTAAAATATAAATATAATGCATTTATGTTTCTCATTCATCCTTTAGAGATTGACAATTTTCTGGTCATTTTCTTTTTCCCATGATCACATTCCCTGTCTTACTCTATAATTTTATTGGACACTATTTTGTTCTCAATTTTTATAATTTTTATATCATGTATTTAAAAAGTATTTTTTCTACATCATTAAAGTTTTCTTAATTATCTATCATATTAATACATGATTTTAGATAGAAAAAATTATTATTAAATCAAATACATGTTAGATATTTTATATTTTTGATTCAATATGAATATAAACATAATTATAAGGAATTATTATAAGTAATTTTTCTAATGATTAAATGTATGTGGATTATATGTGGTTTGAAAGTTACTGATGTAGCAAGGTTATAAACTAACCCTCATTAAATTCACTATTATCATCA
The DNA here is from genome assembly GCA_963277665.1 of Viscum album. Classification (NCBI taxonomy): domain Eukaryota; kingdom Viridiplantae; phylum Streptophyta; class Magnoliopsida; order Santalales; family Viscaceae; genus Viscum; species Viscum album. The sequence continues at coordinate 2,018,495,650 of OY728157.1, forward strand.
TACAAAACCAAAATAATTCCATTTTTTATGGATTATGTCTTAGTTGAGGCCTTGATAGTACGATTCATGATATATTATTCGTGATCTTCATCTTAAGATCATGAATGTTTTTTAAATTATATTTCCATTACTAAGAATTCATTTCCTGTTATTCATTTCGTTTTCTGATAATACCATACAAAGAAATATTTTAAACTCTCATGATTGATTGAATGATTTGTATTTAGATTATCCTCTCTATTATATTGATCATTAATTATTTACCCAAGATAACTTCCACTATAGGTAAAATGTTGTTAGCTAATATGGTAACCAATTATTTATTTTTTATACAAAATATATGAATAGGGATTCATTGATTCTATTCAAGTATTTAAGAATTAACCTTATTATTTTTGGATATTACCAACGTAATATTTGAATCATGTATGCATATTGTTTTCCAAGACTGTTAAAATAATTGATCTTATATAATGAAATCACTGTTATCATCTACCAACAAAACAAAATAAACACAAGATCACGTTTATTAAGTTGTAGATATTATTATTTTTATCAAATCATGTTCATTAAGAACATTAGGAAATCTATTTTCAATAAATATGGATCAAAATATATTTTTGGAATTTGGTATGAGATTTCATAATATTTACCAAAATTATTATTTTTTTCTCCATCATCAAGATGATTATGATAGAACTGAGTGTGTACCATTTTTTAGAGATTGAGGCTATTGGAGGGATTGGAATGAATACCTATATAAATGAATGTATTTGAAAAAAATATTTGTTCAAAAAATTCAGGTTATGATAAATAACTATGTACATAATTTGAACCATGTTGTTCCACACCATTATTCTACAATGATGGATTTCTTTATGTTATTTTTCCCTTTTTCATTTAATGAAACAACTAATCCACTAGTAGTTTAATAATTTATTATTCCCCTAGAAAATATATTTTTCAATTTGGAAGTAAAAAATAATAGTGGGTTTTAATGACAATATATATTTCAAAGGGAAAATTGAATAAATATATTTTTTCGATTCATAATTTTCATTTAGTTAATGAAATAGGTAGACTTAAATGTATAAGTAATTTGGGGATATTCATCAAAAAAATATATTCGTTAAAAAAAAGAGGTAAAATACAGAGAATGTTACTTAATCTAATGTGCATAGATAAAGAAAATAGTATATACTATAAGTCTAACATTACTAGATTATAAATGTATATTTTAGATTCTATATGAAATCCAGAAAGTAGGATTTTCATTTTATTTTATTAGATCATCGTATGTCTCTGATGGGATTGTTTTGTTCAAATTATTTCACCATATATTGATATAGTATCAAATTCTAACAAGATAGAGAAACATATAATAGTATTAATATATATTAATTTGAAATAAATAAAAGAAGAGTTTTTCTAGAACCAAGGATGATGAAATGTGTCAACAAAGTATAAATGGGTGATGATATTTCTAATATGTTATAATTGTGGATGAAAACACCACGGTACAAAAAAATTGGAGTAAGTGTCCATTCCTTTTGTATAGAAATTATTCACTAGGCCTATAAATAAATGTGAAATAAATAAACCCCTACTATTCCCTATTTTATCTATAAAAATATGGGTAATTATTTACCCTAATTTAAAAAGTATAATGAAAACCTCCCATAAAAGAGTCCAAGGGGAGAAGGTGTATATTATATGACTACTAAAATTTATGTTGATCTTTATTAACATGAGGGGACTAGAATTTGATTATGTTCTTTAATTTTTATATGTTTATTTAATTACTAATCATAGTACTCTTATTTATCAATACTGTTCTCCAAGAACATTATATAATTCTCTTGAAACCAAAGAACGGATTTTCAATAAAGACTCGGAGTTTAAATCATATTTTAATAAGAATACATCAATAATTCCCAATTATGATGAATAAAAATACCATATTTGAAAAAAAAAATTATTACCACTATTGAATTTAATATAATACTTTATATGGTATGGCTTCAAATTTTATTTACAAAATTTATATTCAAGGGATGTATATTATGACTTGTGATGAAAATGTATAATCATATATCTTTAGAGGGGAGACCACACTAGTTTAATCTTGTGTGGATCAACTACTAATTTCCCACATTTTATAATATCAAATACATGATGAGACATTGATACCTATGAATGGGAATGGAATCCATAAAATAATTAATGCACATAATGTTCATGAAATCATTGATGTGTTTCTTAAATGACTGACTGGATATCCACATGTGCATTAAGTGTAGTTTCCCATTAATGTCTTCCTAGATTGAAATCATATATCGATAAGTCCTTATAGTGTGGACATAGAGTTACTATTTTAAAAAAAGAAAAAACATCTGAATTTTTGTTATATGGGATTTATACTCCATACTGTTTTACTGCAGGAAGAACTAATTTTAATAATAAAATATGTGTTAATGACTCAATAGATTTATTTCTTTGAAACCATTGATATTCATAGAAATAAAAAGATTCATATAAACAACATTGATAACTTGTTCGATCAAATTCAAAGAAAACAAATTTTTTGAATGATTAATCCCAATTTTGGTGTCATAAATTGGTATTAAAGACAAAATATATTATAAAATGTTCATTTTGTTAGTAGTATCACCTATATAAATTTATATTAATAATATTAGCATTGATCAATGAAACATCGATTTTTATGGATATGATGAATAGAGTATTGAAGTATTATCTCAATAATTTCTATAATGTATTTGATGTAGATTAAATGGAATACAATAAGAACTATTATGAGTATAAGAGTTATATGAAAATAATTCTTAAGACACATAGTGAAAATAGATATATATAGTGTGTAGTAATTGAAAATAATGAATTTGGGATGTTTTTTTATTAACCCTATGGTGGGAATATAAGAAATCAGTTTTTTTAAACAATTTTAAAGGTAGTTATTAAATAAAATTCACTAATTAATATACATGAGTTTCATAATTTCAACAGGATAACATGAAAAAATTGTAAATTAATTCCAAAAAATTATTATATATCCCAATAACAAAGCTGACATTTAATTGGATAAACATTATATTGTCATAAGAAAATAAATATTTTTCAGAATATATAAATTGGGGACTGAACAATGCAATAATATTTAATTTACCACCAATAATGGATTTATGTAATATACAATGTTTAAAAAAAGAAACATTATGATTGATAGCGTACATGATACACCACATCATGCTTTAATGAACAAATGAATATTATTATTTGAAATTTTAGTTATTGAATAGATTTTAGAATGTATTGAATGAATAGTATTAATTTAATTATTCAAATATTTTTGACACATGTTTATATAATGAATAATTTATTACCAAAATAATTGTAAATGAAAATAATAGCTACTTTAAAATAAAGTATGTGTCTTTTTGAAAAACAAATTAAATGAATATAATAGTGATTATAAAATAATAAAATCATATTTGTTAGATTATATGAATGAATTATTTATTCAATATAGGGTTTAAATTGCATCAAATATGTTTTATATAAATTAAAAAAATAACAAATACAATTTTACAAAAAAAATTAGTATTTTTTAAAAATGTCATTTTCCACTGTTGATGGAGAACCTATATTAAATATAGCAATTGAAACATTTATTAGTTACATTTTACATAATATACTTCATAATTTTTTATTTTTTAATCAAAACACAACACAATTGAATTTTTTTAATTTTTTTTGAGAAGTTATATTTTTTGATAAATCGGGAAATTACTACTTTTTAGTTCAAACCTACATTTCTATATAATTCATTTATATCGTAAAATTTTGTTTTTATTAGGTTTTATATTATAATTAGTTCTTATTTTCTAACATTTCATAAAATTTATGTCCTTAAATTCAATTTCACATTGAAATTGGATATGAAAAAAAATATTAAAATTTTGGCTATTTTTTAATTTAAATAGCTTTCTCGTCACCTTTATGGGGTTATAGTTAAACCTATTTTTTCAATAAAGTTAATTTATTTATTAAAAATTAGATTATATGGTTGTAATAAATATTTATTTTATTTCTAATAGGATCAACTTTATTTTCTATGAAAAATAACATTAGTATTTTATTTACCACAGTTATCTATTAATCAGTTAAAAAACAATGAAAACAATATCATAAAATTATAAAGTTACCCTAAAATTTATCATAGTATAATTAGACTAATTTTTTCAAACTAATATAATAATGGGGCCTATTTTAGGGCCACCGTGATCCCCTTGTGTGTATTTAATTCATTTGTAACATTATATTCAATGTAAAGTAATTTTTTTACACTATTGATTTTACCATGTAAACTATTTTTAATATGGGGATAAATAAGAAATATATTATAATATAAATACTATTTAAAAATTTAATCATATATAAAACATCATGTAAATTTATTTATAATTTTTAGGAACAAAATAATTAAAATAAATTGTGGCATAATGATGATGTAGTAATATCTTAAATAATTAAAGTATAAAATAAATGATACAAATAATATTAAAAACATTTTATGAAATTTAATATTTTTATGTATTAATTTGAAATGTTAGGGGTTATTTATTGATGTTTTTTCTATGAAAACATATGGTTAAGAAATTTTTAAAAAGTTAATATATTAATAGGGTCAAAATTGAGACTATTTATATTTTAAATTATAATATTATATATTAAATGATATAAATTTTATTAAAATAGATTAACTTGAAGAGAAGTTTGGAAAAGAGATATAATGTCATAAATGTCTTTTATGTGGATAAATTGTGATTTTATTGTAATTATATTTACACTAAATGTGTAAATTTTATGAGACAAAGAAAAGTATTAATAAGGATTTAGGGAAATAGATATGGATTAAAAAATAGTATGAAATTATTTAATATCAATTTGATAAATATTATTAGACTCAAAATCATATTATAATTGGTATAAATTATTTTTGAACTATTTTATTATAAAACAAATTTTTATTTATATAATATTTTGATGAATTCCGAGTGTTCCCCTATTATATCCTTTAAATGATAACCAATTCTTATATATTTTTCAAACATTTTAACCTTATTTGATTGTCCAAAGATTTCCAAAACAAATTCTTAAAATCCCTCTCCCCATTATAGAGCTCCTGGTTACGGATTAAAACCCTTTTTAGAGGTGTTAAGGTGTTAATAAAAAGACATTGTCTAAGGAAGAGGTATAATGTTTAGATACAGTAATGACCCTGGTATTAATAGAAGAAAACATTTTAATTTCAATTAATACTTATGAAAAATATATTAATTTATTGTTAAATTTTATGCTTCTTCTGATAGCGTACTCGACACGCAACAATGGGCATCTCCTATGTCTTACATATAACACAACATTGAGTTATACAGAAAAATAATACAATAATAATATTTTTATTTTAATGGTAGTCAACAACTATAAGTTAGAATGGTGGGATGAATTATATCTACTGAATTTTGAAATATGGTTTACAAATGTTTAATTGATGATTAATTGATTACAAAATTTATTATAAATGTAAATAAAAACAAAATGACTATAATGTATGTGTTTTTATGAAAACATATTTAAAAGAGAATAATTGTGTCTTTTTATCACTGTTTATGGACTTTGTAATGAAATATATATGATATATTTTCAATGTAATTATATAAATTAATCATATATGTTCTTTAGATATAATATAATAATAAATTCATTTTTTTGGATAAAATAAGTGTTTTTAAAAAAAATTTAGTTTTACCACATTTTAAAAGAAAACCATTTTCAAATACAGATTTGGTAACATTGTCATGTTCTACTAAAAAAAATAATATTATTCATAAGAAATGGGGTATCACAATTTACATTTTATGATTTTTTTATTTTACTTATAAAGTTCATAATTTATTAAGTAATAAAAAATACTCAATTTTGATTCCAAATTGCCTTTTAATCTAATTTATTTATATAAATAGATTGTACATTAAATTGGTTTTAATGTTAAATTAGATTATATTTTTACCATTTAATCAAATGTTAGTAATTGTAATAAATTTAAATTTATAATTAAACATAAACACATGTGAATCTTATGATAGTTATTATTTTATAAAGACATGATTTTTATTTTTGATAAATTGAATTAATTTTAAATTAATTTCTGAAACATTTTCCTTTTGAATTTCGAAAAATGGATTAAATATTTGAAAGTATGATGTCTAAATTATGTTAATAGATAACATTTATAAAGATTAGTTAGATTAGTAAATATTTTATTTACCATGGTTAAAGGGTAAATATGGTAAATAAGGGTAAAAATAATATTATAATAATAGTAAATTACCCGAACAAATGTAATAATTCTATTGGATGAGATATATACAAATTTGGACATAAATGTGTCGATTTTAGGAACCCCTAGATCCACTTGTGTTTGAAAATTAAATTTAATTGCATTTAATTTAATGTTAAGTAAAATATAACATAAACATATATCTTTTACAAGAATAATTTTTATTCATTTGTTATATAAGTGATATCTTCGACTAAAAAAAATTATAAGAAATCAAAAAATATATCCTAAAAAGTATAATTTTATTTATAAATTTTAGTAATTAAATAAATAAATTTAATTATGACACAATGATGATGCAATGATTGAATCATTAAAAAAAGGATTCAAATAAATAATATTTTAAATGATAAAATAAATGAAATTTTTTAATTTTGATGTCATTCATGAATTTTTTTGAAGATTCTTACATGTTATCTCTGTATTAATTAATTTATTATGAATAAATAATGTAGTCTTTAATATTTAAAAATGTCATGAAATGAATAGTGTCAAAATAGACATAATTCGTATTTTAAAGCCAAAAAATTTTATTAAATATTATAAATTTCAAAAAATCTAAGATTCATAGTAATGGTTAAAATAATTTTAAAATTTTATTTTTGACTATTTTGTTGGGTATTTTTCATGTTTTGGTATACATCTTCTTTATCAAATTGTTAAATTCTTGATAAAACAATAATAGTAAAAAAAGGGTTAAATAAAATTGATAAAGATTAGAAAAATATCGAAAAATCATCCAATTATTATTTGATGATTTTATTTTGACATATATTTATCGTATATTCTAATTTAATGGGTTTTGGAAATTTAAAAAAATATTATAATAAAATAATACTTCCAAACGTTCTTAAAGAGCCCATCTTCTATTTTATAAGAGGCTACCACCTCTAACTCTTACTCACACCTCTCAAGCCCCCATGGCTCATTCGACCTCTTCCAAATTATGATCTCAACATCTATATATCACTTCTATAATCCTTCACTTAGTCAATAGGTAATTCAAGAAGTCATTTTATCATAAATCAAAAGGAGTTACCAGATTTAATGTGATGCCTTCTCCCACATTTCTGAAATTTATTTTCCCTCTCTGAACCCCTAAACAATATTTATTCAATTAATTTTTTTTTAAAAATAATATCATCAATATATTAAGATTTTTTTTTCAGGATATGTATTTTAACTACAGTTACACGCACCTCCATTTAATATATTGAGAACATATTATTTCTGTGGATGGAGAACAAATTCCTAATGAAACAATGATTGTTCAATTTATCCACATCACCTCTCATAGTGTCCATTATGACGGAACTTTATTTAAATGTGTTATATTTTATATTTCTATTTTCCCTATTCTTATTTATTTTTCTTTTATAGAACACATTTATGGTTTCCATAATGGTTAAATACGATAATTTCTTACGAGGAAGTGCAGACTACCGCCCCCTCAAAGTGATATGACTCATTCATTCCATACATAGAATGAATAAAGTATCATGTTAACTAAATTATTTAATAAATATAAAATATGATCTTATAATTAAATTAAAATTTACCTATTTATCATTTAGTTTTCATTCCTTTATATAAGAAAATGAAATGAAAGTAGCATTAATGCTTACTTACGGCTAAGAGTCTCCATGAAACATGCTTTTCATTTCATATATTCAAATTTTTTATACTATTATATGTATATATTTACTAGATATATATTATATTTATAACTTTATTACAATTCTGGAGATAATGTACTTTTTACCACTAAGACAATTTGTGGTTATAACAATTTCATTTTTGGCTCAAGTACTAATTATCAGTAAAACGACTGATATTAACATAAATAATTGTGTAATGTATATAAAATGGAAATATGTGATATAAAATGGATAATAAACATTAAAATGATATTAATCAATTATAAATTATCTTATAATTGTTATTCAGTTAGAACAAGGAACTTATGTGATGAGTCAGACTCAAGATAAGGGACTTCGACTCAATCTTCTTTCATTGATGTATATTTTCATTTATACAAGCCTTTCTTATATACTGTGTATAAATGCCTTATATATTTATTTTCATTCAAATGGAATAATTTTTCTATATAGAGTATTTCTAAATGGTTAGTGTAATGTTACTTTTTAACATATATGGTGACACAGAATTTTCCACCGCGCGAGCATTATTTCATATTTGGCATCCTTAACAATAATTAATTTATTTAAAATAAAAATTAAATACCACATACCTTTTTTATGTATTTTGGTATTGGAAAAGGTGATGGACTCCTCATGTGCTAATCATGTTTTAATGGTCACAAATCTCTTTAATGTTAATTAATCTCGATCTTCATTGCACATCTTGATAATGCTCTTCAATCTAAATAATATCTACACATCATGTTTTTATAATAACAAAGCTTATGAATGTTAATTACTATCATTATTATTTACTACTCTTATGCAAGATCACAATTCTCACATATATTATCACACCTTTATATTTATGATTCACATTCTCTTACTCTATAATGATTAACCTTTATCCATATTCTGAATATCATTGTCTTTGTCAAAATACAGACATTTTTCCATGTATGCACTCACCGCGAAGGACTCACCATGAAGGACACACCATGAAGGGCTCACTTTGAAGGACTCACCGTGAAGGACTCACCATGACCCAGACACCGTGACCCCGACACCGTGACCAGACTCCGTGACCACTCACCATGAAGGACACACAGTGAATCTCAAACCGTGAACCACATACCATGAAGAAGACACCATTTCCATAATCACTATGACACCATTTCTTAAGTTTTTTTCAATATTATTTTAAAAATGCTAACCGTCATATTTGTTGTTTTTAATGAAATTAATGTAATTTAATGATATTTGTGGGCATGTCAAGAAACCGTATCTCATACCTATTAAAAGGGAACCATTCCTACTGCCAGAACTGGTGGAATGTAACGAGCAACGAAAAAGAAAGAAGAATCCCCAAGCAATCAGAAAACAAGATATACAATACGAAGAACATACGTACATCGGAGTGCGTTGTGCTGAACAAGAAGAACAATCCTGAGGAAGATGGAGATTGAAAAACCATAAAATAACTCTCATGAGTGAAATCCAATACTGATTAAGAACACACGATGAGTGAAGATGTCTTTCTCACTCCTGAAGAAGACAAGCTAAACTCGACACTCAGTTTTTCAACAGAAGAACCAGAGAAGCACTCAAAAGAATTCCTGGTGAATCCAACGAGTCCAGAGATAAATTTATAATCACTAGAGTTTTCTAAAATTTCATCTATCATCTCTACATGATTTATTTATTAACTTTCAAGTAGTGTGGTGTACTCTGTATATCATTACACACACTATCTCCTGCACTGAACTGGAGGACATCAAAATCCTCATTCAAATTCTCTTAACTTCTGTTTACCCACATCAACTATGAAAGAGGTCTTTGTGTGACTTGGTCTATGTTTTATCTATCACGAAGAATAGTGGTAGAGGTCCCTGCATGGCCTGGACAGTTTTCTAAAACTATTGTTAACCCTGATCGAGGGTGTGGATCTAATTTATATATATTTAAGAGGACTAAGTCTCGGCTTGAGACTGAACCTCTTGTTATATCTGTTGTGCATCTTTTATTTAAGTTTAAAGTATACTATATATATCTTATTTATTCCACTGCTATTACTTTTAAATACAAAACTCTTTTGATGCTACTTTGATAGGTAAATTAGCAAGTATTTACCCTTATTGTAAATCAATAGGTTAGCTTCAAAATTATGTCTGACCTTGTGGTTAAATTAACTGACACCTAATCAATCTTTTAGAAGTTAAGTGAACATTCACAATCTGTATAAATTCACAATAGTTTAACTTGTTTTATAAATTGGGGGATTTTAACTAGAAAATATTTTAACAGAAATTTTAATTTGAACGTAATTAACCCCCCCTCGTGAGTGTCCACTCTGACCAACATTTGGTATCAACGGGATTAGTTTTTGTTCTAAGATTTTTGAAATACTCTGTTTTTAAACTCTGATTGTAGTTTCATATTTAATGATCATAAATTTATGTTACTTTAAAAATTTTATCTCTTTAAATTATCTTTCTAAAATCTAGTAATGGATAATAGAATAGAGGGTGGTTCTACTAACATGCCACCTCTCTTCAATGGTAAAAACTATGCTTAGTGGAAACTGAAAATCAAAATTCATTTTAAAGGCATAGTCATTGATATTTGGACTGCCATAGAATAAGAATATAAACTTCCCCTACCGCTAGATCCACATGGGATGAACCTACAAAGACTTCTTACAATAATAATTATAAATCCATGAATGACATGTACTATGCTTTAGGAGATGAAGAGTTTAATAGAATTTATGCTTGTAAAACTACTTTTGAAATTTGGGATACTTTGGGTTTTTCTCATGAAGGAACAACCAATGTTAAAGGAATGAGATTAAATACTTATACTATTAAATATGATAATTATAAAATGATGACTAATAAACCCATTTCTGATATGGATCTCAGGTTTGATGAGATAGTTAATACAATGAATTCACTTGGAAAGGTTATTCCAGCAAAGGAACAAATTATGAGGATTATGAGATGTTTACCAGACCGATGGAGAGGGACATCTGTTTCAATTAGAGAGTCATGTGACATTGATGCTCTACCTGTCAAAGAACTCATTGGTAATCTTATGATGTATGAGGAAGAACTCAAGGTGAATATTGAAGAAGATGATGAACCTAAGAGGAAGTCAGTGGCTTTCAAGACTACTACATCAAAGAGCGAGGACAAAGATAAAGCTCAACTACCTACTGACAGTTCACCGAGTGAAAATTCAGACTCTGATAGTGATACTAAAATGGATCAGATAGCCATATGGTTTAAGTAAATTTATAAGAACAATAAATTATTCAAAAAATAAAATTATAAAGGAAAGTATGAAAATAAGGGACATTGGAAGAATGATTGGAAAAATCCAGATAAATTTGATGAAGTTGTCTGTTATGAGTGAAAAAGAAAAGGACATATTAAAGTAGACTGCCCATAGCTCAAATTGAAGAAGAAATATGATTACAAGGACAATAAGTCCAAAATGGCTATGAAGGCTAATTGGAGAGCTTCTGAGGATAGCTCCAGTGTATCTGAAGCTTCTGAGACTGAAACTAGAAATAAAGAAAACATGTGTTTTATGAAAAACACATCTCAGGTAATCTTAGATACTCCTAATTTAAATTCTTATTATTCTGAAGATAGTGTAGAATCTGATTCTGATTTTGAACACAGGACTAGTGAGGAATTGTTTGAATATTTTTATATGCTGGAAGAGACATGAAACAAAGTTAAGGATAATTATAAATCATTAATGAAACATCATGCTCTCACTAATACTTTTAAAACTGAACTTACTATTGAAAAAGAAAAAATTATCAACTGTTAAAGGAGAACTGTAACACCCCAAGTTTCCACGATACGCCTCTCTTTCAAAAATGCAATAGCTTGCATTGTACGCAAGTTCGAGTTCTAAAACACCGTGACTAATCAAAGTAGCCGTTATGAATAGTAATAACCACTTTTTAAAATTATAGAAATCTTATATTTCAAAATGGACTTCATTTTTGTATTCGTAATATCGAAATTAGCCTATGTTGAATTTTTGGTATTTTTCTGAGAACTTCTAATTTTTTATGAATAGTGAAAAATACTTAAAAACAACTTTTTTAATCAAAATAATTTATAGTGATAAATTATACTATTTAGTGGTTTTAAAGTATAATTAGAATATATTTTTACTATTTTATCCAATGGTGGTCATTAGAAATAATTTAACATTAAAATTGGACATAAACAATTGTCAATCTTTTGATATAAATTGTTTCTTAAAAACACGCTATTTGTTGTGACAACGGGAATTAATTATAAAATTAATTAATGAAACTTATATGATTGTAATTTTGTAAAATAGACATCATTTTTGAATTCGGAATATCAATTATAGCTTAGGTTGAAATTTTGGCATTGTTCTGAAAAACTGCAATTTTTGATGAATAGTGAAACCACTAAGTGGTAGTTAAATAACTGATTTTTCGTTTAAATGAAATATTACCACTTCTGTGATTTGATTTTCAAAAATCCGACATACATGGTTGTCATTAAGAAGTAAAATGTGGTTCAATAAGATTAAAATAATTTTTGGTGAATAGTAACTTTTAAGTTCTTAATCGCGATTAGAGGTAATTAGTGTAGTTTAAGGTAAAAATAATGTTTTAATAATATGAGATGTGCTTGACACTTGTCATACTCCTATTGTATGAGTCATGGCCGACCAAGACAACCCATGGGTCAACTTGGGGACCCCATGGAGCCACTTTAGTTGGAAAATGACATAAATACCATTAATTTAATGTTAAAGTAAAAAAATGACACAAACATGACATGTTTTATTAAAACAATTTTTAAGTGGGGTTACACAAGTCCAAATTTTGATTATAAATTTTCATTAGAAAGATAAAAAGATTACCTACATCATAGTATTTTTTTTATAATTTTTAGACATTAAATAAATTAAATTATTTATGACATCATGATGATGCAGCGATGACCTCATTATTTAACGATTTAAATAAAATGGGAAGATAATGCAAAATCCAAGGCTTACACTTGTACAAAGCCAATTGGATGAGGAGATTTCTAACCCTTATCACCTTATCCTCGAATTATATAAGTGCGGGACCTTTAGAATCCGAAAAGCATTGTGAAATAATGTAACATTTCAATCTTTCCAAAAGTGCCCCTCCTCTCCACTTATAAAAGGCCCCCACCTCTCCCACCTCATTTACACTTTCAAGCCATTTGGCTCGGCCAACCTCTGCCCAAATACACTCCCAACATTCCTCCCTTACTCATAGAAGCCTCACTTCGGGCAGAACTCTTCCCAAGGAAGCCTTTGGCTCAAATCAAAAAGAGTTACCCGATTTTGAGGTAATGTCTTTTCTAATGTTGTTTTGTTTTATTTTTCTTCTGCAACCCCCTAAACTCTTTTTATTCATTTATTTTGTAACAACACCAGTATCCTAAATATACTAGGATGTTGTTATAAGAAGGATTCGAGCAACACTTACACACACCTACATCTAATGGTTAAAGAACATACAGTTTCTGTGGATGGCGAATTTCTGCCTCACGAAACGATGATTGTTCAACACTCATTTAACACATTCAAAGGTAGCCATTATGATGTCACTATTTTTATATATGATATATAATATGTTTATGTTTTACTTATGCTTCTTTATTTTTCATTTGTGTCTTACCTTTATGGCTTCCATTATGTGTATACGCGATATCTTCATTTTAGGAAGTGCGGACTACCGCCCCCTCAAAGTGATTTGAATCGTTAATGCCATATGTGGGATGTATAAAGGATGGAGTAAATGTTATTATACACTATATTATACTGGAATTATATTATACATTTATATCATTATGATTTAGTTCCATTAAATATGAAATTGAAATGAAAGTAGCGTTCATGCGTACGTACGGCTTACCGTCTCCATGAACGGTGCATTTCATTTCATACCTCTAAATGTTACGTAATATTATAAATGAATGTATATACTGGATATATAAGATATATATGACATCTAAATCATGAATATAATTCTGTATATAATGGATATTTCACCACATAAACAACTTCTAATTATAAGAAGCTTATTGTTGACTCAAATACCAAAGATCGACAAAACGACCGTTATTAACTTAAATAATTACATAATGTACATATCATTGTAATAAGTGATATAATAAGGATAATGAAATTGAAAATGGTTCTTAATAAGGTATATATTAACTCTAGTTTATTATTCAGGAGGTTAAAGAACGATTGAGTCAAGTCAGACACGAGGTAAGGGAACTTCTTAACCCAACTTCCATTCTTTGGGATAATCTCCTACTTTCAAATTATGTCATGATATTATTATGTCCTATTTTGTATTTTTACTTTCTTCATGTGTACCTATAGTGAATACACATAATAGATCTATTTTATTTTAAAAATGATCTTTTATGTAATTCGTCTCAATCTCCTTTCATTGAGGCATATTTGGTTTTATACACAACTTTCATTTATATAGTGTATAAACCCCTTTGACTTTTATGTTTATTCATAAGGTTTTCTATTATAATTATGTGATTTTTAAATGATTTCAAAAAAGATATATTTCTCTCCAATATATGAAAATCCAGTGCAAATGTATACGTATTTAATGCAAGCTTAAAAATGTTTTCAGAAAACCCGACTCTCGAGTGTGGTAGACAGGAAGGGATTGGGCATGGACCCATCATGGCCTGTAATTAGTCGAGATGTCTCAGAATTAGTTATTTTGTTTTCAGAAGCTTGCATAATGTTTTCAGAAAAACACTGGATTATATTTGAGCAATTTTAAACGTAAGTATCTTCTAAAAAATTACATCGGCAGGTCTCATGAGACAAACTAGTGTCTTGGCACGAGGCCTTGACAAAATCTTATTTGTGGTCTTGGCACGAGGCCTTGACTACGTGGTTATGATAGTCTGGCATTATGCATTCCATCATTATGAAAGTGGTTATTGTTATTGCATGTGATTATTCGACCAGTAGAATATCCATGTGAAGAAGTGAATGGCATTATCTCATTTTACATTTGCCATATTATGTTGAAGTTCATGTTTAAAAGGCTTTTGTTTTATTTATACATTGCCTTAATTGTTAATGATTATTTATGAAAGCTTCCGCATTATTGTTATCCTTACTGAGTATCTGATCTCACCCCTTTCAATGTTTTAATATTTTCCAGGATATGAAGAAGTATTTTATGAATGACCTGCAGGGATTGTCAGAAGTGGATATGAGTGTGGACTATGACGACCATGTTATTGTAGTTTGTTTACTTTTTGATGTAATGAAAGACTTATGAATGTATCTAGTGTTTCAAAGGCTACTAAACTAATCGGTCTTTCGAGACTTGATCTTTTGTGATCATGCCAATGTTACGAAGTAATGCACCGACTCTGGGTAGCTGGGTTCGGGGCGTTACAGTTGGTATCAGAGGCAGTTTAGTACTAACCTTGGAAGCTAGATTTAGATAAACTCTGATTAGAGCACATAGAACTAAGATGAACTTTGAGGATTAGTATAGAAGAACTTCCTAGAATTTTGGTATTGTAGAGATTTTGTGAGTTTTCCGAGCAATACATCCCTGTCTGGATACGAGCAGGTAGAGGCGGCTCTGGCACAGATGTTCCTAGGGGTAAAACCCGAAAACACCGCTTTGAGCTAGACTCGAACGGGAACTGGTGCACGACAACGGGCCTTGCTGCACTCTTGGTTACGACACTCCTGGGGGATATACTTAGGATAACTTTCATTTTCTTTACAAATCATTATGAAGGGTTTATGAGTATATACTTCCTCAAAGAAAACATTTTTATGATTATGGATTATATCCATAAATAGTTCAATTTATGTTAAGTATCTTACAAGTATGGAATTATGTATTTTGATTTATAAACTAATATAGTTTATGCCATTGTTTAGAAATGGCGCCTAGTGGAAGGAATGGAAACTGTATCAATGCACGAACTCCGTGTAGGGATTGCCCTCCTTCTCAAGATAATTATTTTGGATCTGGAGATACAACTGGTGCTGATCAACTTTTTACCATACTGGGACAACTCACTCAGGTTATGAATAATAACATTACTCGTATGGAGCACCCTGATCCGCAACGTGGAGGATCAATGTTAGACCGCTTCATGAGGCAACAACCACCAACATTTAATGGGAGTACAAATCCTATAGTAGCTGAGCAATGGATAAATTCCTTAGAGAAAATATTCCATGCCTTGGGGAGTAGTGAAAGGGAGAAGGTTGTCATGGCAGTTTACCGCCTCACTAGAGATGCCGATCAGTGGTGGTAGCTGATTCAAAACACAAAGGAAGATGATGACGTATCCAATATGGAATGGAGGGAGTTCAAAGATCTTTTCTTAGAAAAATACATTCCTCGTGACCATCGAGCAGATATGGAAAGGCAATTTCTGAGTCTGAGGCAGAAGGAGGATGAGAATGTCGCAAAGTATGAGGCTAACTTTACAAGGTTAGCGAGGCATGCTGCCGATTATATACGTAACCCAAGGAGTAAGATTGATCGTTTCTTTGATGGGTTAAAACCATTTCTCCGTCGAGCTTTAGTATCACAAACCTTCTCTTCATACGAAGGTATTGTCTCGTGCGCTATCAAGACGGAAAATGAATTCTCTAAGTCTTATGAAAACAAAGTAAATCAAGAGAAGAAGAGAACGGTGGAACAAGAGACAGATAAAGGGAAAAAAGGAAAGAAGGATTTTCCATTATGTGATAATTGTGGGAAGAATCACCCTGGTACTTGCCTATAAGGAATGGGAGTTTGTTATAAATGTGGAGAAAAGGGTCACCAGGCTCGTGATTGCAAGGGAAAGAAAGAGGCTGTCAAAGTTGAATGCTACCATTATAGAGAAATGGGTCATTATGCAAATGAATGTCCTAAGCGTCAAGGAAACTTACCTCAGAAAAGGCCAAGGGATCAAGGCCAATCTTATGCTGTGACTACAGTTGAAGCAGAATAATTAATGTATTGGTGCTTTTCGACTCAAGGATTATATTCTGGTTATAAGAATAATGTGATATATATATGGATTGTACTGCAGTACTTGTTGATTTCAGTAAGGTTTTAATATTATTAAGGTAATCATATTTTTAGTATATGACAATAAGAGAAACTTTTCTTTGTTTGGGGAATCTGATGTTACAATTGATTTTGGAATTAAGAGACCTTTTAGAGAAAGTCTGGACAGAGGTATTTTGGATAACTATAAAGGTTGGAGTGGATTAAGTTGATCTTTGGATAGTAATGTTTAAGGTTAAAAATTTATAAAGATTATTTTTGGAATATTATGATACTATAGTTTTAGGAAAAGGACAACCTGCAGGGTGGGGAATAACTCGTCGCGTCGGACAAAGCTGCAGGAATCGAACCCACAACCATAGTGCGACAAGCCGTTATTTCCTACCACTAGCCTACAGGAAGTCCCTGGTTATTACAAAATAGTTTTACTAATCTAAATGGTATGTGTTAACATTTTGAACCTTATACAATTAGGATAAATAGAATATTTTTGAGTTTCGTTACCATTTGGAGTAAAAGTTGGGTTTGTGGTAAAAATTTATTAACGAATGAAAGTATACATAACAAGTATGTATATTCCCTTACGTTCTTAGTAAATCTCCTAAATAAATTCCTCAACATTATAAAAGGTAACTTAAAACAAAAATGTTGTCGGTTAACTTTTCCAACTGGGGATTCAATGACCGTTTAACCAATCACAAGTTTGTGATTTTCTTGTGGTTAAACTTTCTCCTAATCCTGTTTTCTATAACTCTCCATCAGACCTTGATGGTTTGTTTTTCTTCCATATACATATTTTCATAGAATCCTAGAATGGGCTATATCGGGTGACCTTTGTACTTATCTTTCTTTCTTTTAATGTTATATATTTATTAACCTTATTTCCGATGTGGGTTATCCTCAAAGTTATTTTCTCTTTTCAACCTTTTATTTTCCAAGAAAAATTTCAAATTGCGAGGACGCAATTTATTGAAGGAGGGGAGAATGTAACACCCCGAGTTTCCACGATACGCCTCTCTTTCAATAATGCAATAGCTTACATTGTACGCAAGTTCGAGTTCTAAAACACCGTGACTAATCAAAGTAGCCGTTATGAATAGTAATAACCACTTTTTAAAATTATAGAAATCTTATATTTCAAAATGGACTTCATTTTTGTATTTGTAATATCGAAATTAGCCTATGTTGAATTTTTGGTATTTTTCTGAGAACTTCTAATTTTTTATGAATAGTGAAAAATACTTAAAAACAACTTTTTTAATCAAAATAATTTATAGTGATAAATTATACTATTTAGTGGTTTTAAAGTATAATTAGAATATATTTTTACTATTTTATCCAATGGTGGTCATTAGAATTAATTTATCATTAAAATTGGACATAAACAATTGTCAATCTTTTGATATAAATTGTTTCTTAAAAACACGCTATTTGTTGTGACATCGGGAATTAATTATAAAATTAATTAATGAAACTTATATGATTGTAATTTTGTAAAATAGACATCATTTTTGAATTCGGAATATCAATTATATCTTAGGTTGAAATTTTGGCATTGTTCTGAAAAACTGCAATTTTTGATGAATAGTGAAACCACTAAGTGGTAGTTAAATAACTGATTTTTCGTTTAAATGAAATATTACCACTTCTGTGATTTGATTTTCAAAAATCCGACATACATGGTTGTCATTAAGAAGTAAAATGTGGTTCAATAAGATTAAAATAATTTTTGGTGAATAGTAACTTTTAAGTTCTTAATCGCGATTAGAGGTAATTAGTGTAGTTTAAGGTAAAAATAATGTTTTAATAATATGAGATGTGCTTGACACTTGTCCTACTCCTATTGTATGAGTCATGGCCGACCAATACAACCCATGGGTCAACTTGGGGACCCCATGGAGCCACTTTAGTTGGAAAATGACATAAATAGCATTAATTTAATGTTAAAGTAAAAAAATGACACAAACATGACATGTTTTATTAAAACAATTTTTAAGTGGGGTTACACAAGTCCAAATTTTGATTATAAATTTTCATTAGAAAGATAAAAAGATTACCTACATCATAGTATTTTTTTTATAATTTTTAGACATTAAATAAATTAAATTATTTATGACATCATGATGATGCAGCGATGACCTCATTATTTAACGATTTAAATAAAATGGGAAGATAATGCAAAATCCAAGGCTTACACTTGTCCAAAGCCAATTGGATGAGGCGATTTCGAACCCTTATCACCTTAGCCTCGAAATATATAAGTGTGGGACCTTTAGAATCCGAAAATCATTGTGAAATAATGTAACATTTCAATCTTTCCAAAAGTGCCCCTCCTCTCCACTTATAAAAGGCCCCCACCTCTCCCACCTCATTTACACTTTCAAGCCATTTGGCTCGGCCACCCTCTGCCCAAATACTCTCCCAACATTCCTCCCTTACTCATAGAAGCCTCACTTTCGGCAGAACCCTTCTCAAGGAAGCCTTTGGCTCAAATCAAAAAGAGTTACCCGATTTTGAGGTAATGTCTTTTCTAATGTTGTTTTGTTTTATTTTTCTTCTCCAACCCCCTAAACTATATTTATTCATTTATATTGTAACAACACCAGTATCCTCAATATACTAGGATGTTGTTATAAGAAGGATTCGAGCTACACTTACACACACCTACATCTAATGGTTAAAGAACATACAGTTTCTGTGGATGGCGAATTTCTGCCTCACGAAACGATGATTGTTCAACACTCATTTAACACCTTCAAAGGTGGCCATTATGATGTCACTATTTTTATATATGATATATAGTATGTTTATGTTTTACTTATGCTTCTTTATTTTTCATTTGTGTCTTACCTTTATGGCTTCCATTATGTGTATACGCGATATCTTCATTTTAGGAAGTGCGGACTACCGCCCCCTCAAAGTGATTTGAATCGTTAATGCCATATGTGGCATGTATAAAGGATGGAGTAAATGGTATTATACACTATATTATACTGGAATTATATTATACATTTATATCATTATGATTTAGTTCCATTAAATATGAAATTGAAATGAAAGTAGCGTTCATGCGTACGTACGGCTTACCGTCTCCATGAACGGTGCATTTCATTTCATACCTCTAAATGTTACGTAATATTATAAATGAATGTATATACTGGATATATAAGATATATATGACATCTAAATCATGAATATAATTCTGTATATAATGGATATTTCACCACATAAACAACTTGTAATTATAAGAAGCTTATTGTTGACTCAAGTACCAAAGATCGACAAAACGACTGTTATTAACTTAAATAATTACATAATGTTCATATCATTGTAATAAGTGATATAATAAGGATAATGAAATTGAAAATGGTTCTTAATAAGGTATATATTAACTCTAGTTTATTATTCAGGAGGTTAAAGAACGGTTGAGTCAAGTCAGACACGAGGTAAGGGAACTTCATAACCCAACTTCCATTCTTTGGGTTAATCTCCTACTTTCAAATTATGTCATGATATTATTATGTCCTATTTTGTATTTTTACTTTCTTCATGTGTACCTATAGTGAATACACATAATAGATCTATTTTATTTTAAAAATGATCTTTTAAGTAATTCGTCTCAATCTCCTTTCATTGAGGCATATTTGGTTTTATACACAACTTTCATTTATATAGTGTATAAACCCCTTTGACTTTTATGTTTATTCATAAGGTTTTCTGTTATAATTATGTGATTTTTAAATGATTTCAAAAAAGATA
The DNA here is from genome assembly GCA_963277665.1 of Viscum album. Classification (NCBI taxonomy): domain Eukaryota; kingdom Viridiplantae; phylum Streptophyta; class Magnoliopsida; order Santalales; family Viscaceae; genus Viscum; species Viscum album. The sequence continues at coordinate 2,018,516,582 of OY728157.1, forward strand.
TATTTCTCTCCAATATATGAAAATCCAGTGCAAATGTATACGTATTTAATGCAAGCTTAAAAATGTTTTCAGAAAACCCGACTCTCGAGTGTGGTAGACAGGAAGGGATTGGGCATGGACCCATCATGGCCTGTAATTAGTCGAGATGTCTCAGAATTAGTTATTTTGTTTTCAGAAGCTTGCATAATGTTTTCAGAAAAACACTGGATTATATTTGAGCAATTTTAAACGTAAGTATCTTCTAAAAAATTACATCGGCAGGTCTCATGAGACAAACTAGTGTCTTGGCACGAGGCCTTGACAAAATCTTATTTGTGGTCTTGGCACGAGGCCTTGACTACGTGGTTATGATAGTCTGGCATTATGCATTCCATCATTATGAAAGTGGTTATTGTTATTGTATGTGATTATTCGACCAGTAGAATATCCATGTGAAGAAGTGAATGGCATTATCTCATTTTACATTTGCCATATTATGTTGAAGTTCATGTTTAAAAGGCTTTTGTTTTATTTATACATTGCCTTAATTGTTAATGATTATTTATGAAAGCTTCCGCATTATTTTTATCCTTACTGAGCATCTGATCTCACCCCTTTCAATGTTTTAATATTTTCTAGGATATGAAGAAGTATTTTATGAATGACCTGAAGGGATTGTCAGAAGTGGATATGAGTGTGGACTATGAAGACCATGTTATTGTAGTTTGTTTACTTTTTGATGTAATGAAAGACTTATGAATGTATCTAGTGTTTCCAAGGCTACTAAACTAATCGGTCTTTCGAGACTTGATCTTTTGTGATCATGCCAATGTTACGAAGTAATGCACCGACTCTGGGTAGCTGGGGTCGGGGCGTTACAAGAACACCGAACTGAAAATGTCTAATGAGCAACTTAGAAAGTATTTAGAGAAATTCACAAATGTAAAGGATACACTAACTCAAATTCTAGGAAATCAAGTTTCACCAAAGTACACGACTGGAATAGGCTACAAACCTGGATAGAGATAGTTTAATAAGAATAGATTTATTCCAAAATCTGTACCGAATAATGCTAGTTCTAGTTCTGGACATTTATATGCTTCAACAAGTTATATTCATAGTTAAGTATCTAATAATGTTTATCTTTCAAAATATGTTTATTATACAAATTTTATGAGAGCCATAAGACAAATTTTGGTACCGAAAGCTTTGATTGCTAACCTGTCTGGACCCATGAAGATCTGAGTACCAAAATCATTTCTTATCTAAATCTGTTTTGTAGGAAATCTGTGTAAAGAGCTCATGTAGTAAGGCTTGGTACATGGAAAGTGGATGCTCAAGACATATGTCAGGAGACTTCTCATGCTTTAAAAGATTAGTCAGAATTGATGGAGGCTTTGTCACCTTTGGTGATAATTCTAAAGGGAAAATCATTGGCTTAGGCCCGATTGGAAACACTGACTCAGTATTAATTTATAAAGTATTATTAGTTGATGGACTTAAATATAATCTGTTAAGTATTTCTCAGTTATGTGATGATGGTTTTAATGTTAAATTTGAAAATTATTCTTGCAATGTTTTTAATTCTAAAAATTCTTTAGTATTTTCTGCCCTGCGAAATGAAAATGTTTATGCTGTTGATTTAAATTCTTTATCCATGGAAAATATTACTTTTTTTAATGCTTTTCATAATGATTCATGGCTTTGGTAGATAATATTAGGATACTAAAATGTAAATTCACTTAGAAAACTCACTAGGAAGAACTTATTGAGAGACCTACCCAAACTTGAGTTTCCAAATGAAAAATTTTGTAATCCCTGTCAAAAGGGAAAGCAACATAAAATCACTTTCAAACCAATGAAATAAGTTTCAACTTCTCAACCTCTAGATTTGGTTCACATGGATTTTTTGGACCATCTAGAGTTTCTAGATTAAATGGGAAGCACTATGTCTATGTCTTAGTAGATGACATTTCTAGATATAAATGGGTATACTTCTTAGCTCACAAAAGTGGAGCTTGTTCATACATTGCTAAATACTCCAAATCTGTAGAGAACCTTAGTGGACTTAAGACTAAAACTCTAAGAAGAGATCATGGCCATGAGTTTGAGAATCATGAATTTGAATCCTATTGTTCACATAGTGGCTATATTCATAACTTTTATGCCCCTAAGACACCTCATCAAAATAGTGTATTAGAAAGCAGGAATAGGACCCTGAAAGAAATTCCCAGAACCATGATTAATGAATATGACCTGCCTATTTATTTTTGGGCTGAAGTTGTAAATACCACTTGTTATTTTATCAATAGAGTCTTGATAAGACATGTTCTTAAGAACACCCCTTATGAGTTGTGGAACCACAAGAATCATAAGGTTAACTACTTCAGAGTCTTTGGCTGCAAAGTCTTTATTCTTAATACCAAAGATAATCTTGATAAGTTTTTATCCATGAGTGATGAAGGAATTTTCCTAGGTTAATCTATTTCTAGTAATGCCTATAGAGTTTTCAATAAAAGAACAAGTGTGTTGAAGAATCTTTTCACATCATGTTTGATGAAACTGATCCACATGAGCCTAAAACCTCAATTGAAAATCATGAAGAAGATTTATCTGTTCTAGACCTTAATGACAAATCAAATGAACATGCTATAAGGACAACTAGTTCTGGAAATTTTCCAGAACCATCTTCTGTTGATTCCCAACCTGTTGGTGAACCTGAAGTTTCTAGTCCTACCTTTAATAGATCAACTAGAATTCTAAAGAATCATCCATTAGATGTTGTTGTAGGAAATCATGATAGAGGGACACAGACTAGAGCTTCTCTTAGGAATCGGGTTGAATATCAAGCCTTCTTGTCACATCTAGAACCTAAAAACATTGATGATGCTATTACTGATGAATTTTAGGTAATTTCTATGCAAGAAGAACTCAATCAGTTTGAAAGAAATAACGTTTGGAATCTTATTGAAAGACCTAAGGACACTTTCACAAGAGGCACAAAATGGGTGTTTAGAAATATAGTAGATGAATCCGGAAACATAGTTAGAAATAAATCTAAATTAGTTGCACAAGGATATAGTCAAGAAGAAGGTATTGAATATGAGGAGACATTTTCTCCAGTAGCTAGAGTAGAAGCTATTAGGATTTCACTTTCTTATGCCGCACATCTAAATTTCAAACTATATCAAATGGATGTCAAGAGTTCATTCTTAAATGGATATATTGCTAAGGGTGTTTTTTTGAACAACCACCTGGATTTTCAAACCCTCATTTTCCAAATCATATTTTCATACTATCAAAAGCTTTATTTGGTTTAAAGCAAGCTCCATGATCTTGGTGTGATAGATTAAGTACTTTTCTAATTTCTAAAGGTTTTAAAAAAGGAATAGATGATCCTACTCTATTTATAAAAAGAATTTCAAAAGATGTTTTAGTTGTACATATTTATGTAGATGATATTATTTTTTTGATCTTCAAAAACTACATTATGTAATGATTTTGCTAAAATGATGCAAAATTAATTTGAAATGAGTTTAATGGTTGAACATAAATTATTTCATGGTTTTAAAATATTTCAAAACGATGATGGAATTAATTTAACTCAAAGTAAATATTCTAGATATCTTTTGAAATGATTTGGATTGGATAGCACAAAAAGTAGTTACACTCCCATGATTACCACCTGTAAGATGGATCTTGATGAAAATGGTACACCTATTGATCAAACCACATATAGAGGAATGATTAGAAGTCTACTCAACCTGACTACTAGTCATCCTGATATTATGTTTAGTGAGTGTATGTGTACTCGTTTTCAAGCAAACCCTATCGAGTCACATTTAAATGCTGTAAAGAGAATTTTGAAATACCTCAAGCATACTCCCAATTTAGGACTGTTCATTCCCAAAGGACAATCATTTGAATTAGTTAGTTATTCTGATGCTGACTTTTCTAGATGTAAGATAGATAGAGAAAGCACCTCTGGAACATGTCACCTTTGAGGCAAGTCACTAGTATCATGGTGTAGTAAGAAACAAAATTCTGTTTCATTATCTACTGCAGAAGCTAAATGCATAGCTACTGGAAGTTGTTGTGCACAAATTTTTTGGATGAAACACACATTACTAGACTATGGATATCAATTCAGACATGTCTCAATAAATTGGGACAAAACAAGTGCTATTAATATTTCTATGAATCTTGTTTCTCATTCTAGGACAAAACATATTGATGTAAGACATCACTTTTTGAGGGATCATTATCAAAAAGGTGATATCACTTTGGAATTCATTGGTACTGAATATCAACTTGTTGATATATTCACAAAACCATTAAATTCTGAAAGATTAGACTACATCATACATGATCTTGGTATGATTAATCATAAATGAATATCTTTCTGATTTTATTGTTTAATCATTTACTGTACTTTACATTACGGTTTCATACTTACTGTTTCTAAGTTACTATTTTATGCTCACGGTCTGACAACTCACTGTCTCACCGTGACTATATAAAATGCTCACTGTCTCACCGTGATGAGTACAAACTGTCCCACCGTGATGACTAGTTTTATGTCTCACCGTAATGCCTACTCACGGTCTCACTGTGAGAATTATGTTAATTTTTATTTTAATCTGAATCACAATAATTTTTATTTCACTGCTATTTGATTTCCCGCGTTTTTGTTTTTATGACATTTGACATTCCCAAATGATAAAACATAAGGGTATCATTCGATTCCTTACCTGAGCTCTCTCCTGAACCTTCTCTTCCCTCTCACATGAACAATTAGTGAATGCCAAGGATGAAACATCCATCTTCACCCTGGTCTTAGAAGTGCCGCTCTATGAAACAAAAGAGGATACCTAGGATTGCTCCCGAAGGACCTCTAAACCCAAACTTGGTATGCCGTACAGTTGTACCTGAAAAATAGGTTTGCCCTAAATGGCAGCTGTCTAGAAGATCTTTAGTTTTGAAAGTTTTAATAGAACAAGAGTGGCTTGAATGGTTCACTGGGGAGAATATACTGATTTACCCAAGGCTTGTATCTAAATTCTATTCGTATGTGATGTTTTCTTCTGAGTTTGGAGAAAGCGTTATGGTGACCAGCTGGATTGATGATCAGAAGTGCTCTTTCTCTTCAATGTTATGGGTTGCATGCCTAAGACTTCAGCATAAAGGAATTTGTGAAGATTACCAGAGAGACCCTCCTTTGACAACAGACATCTTCATCCTAGAGAATTCTTTGGAGAACCTGACTGGAAATGGAACCAAGCGAAGGGCCATAGCTGCTGAATTAGATTGGGAGACAAGACTTCTAATAAAGATTGTTCAGAATTTGGTTAGTCCAAGAAAATGAGATTTTGTTGTGATGAAGTATCAGGATGTGTTCCTGATTCAGATGTTGAAGAATGGCCATAAGATCAATCTGTGCAAGTATGCAATCAACCATATCTGTGAGCTGATCAAAGTAACTTCCAAATCCACCACCCTGTTTTACTCAAGGATGATTTCAGCTACGTTTGTTACAGAAGGTATGGTTGGACCAAATGAAGAAAAGTTAGAGGAAATTTATTTCATCCTATCCATGCCAATAATCAGAAGGATGAAGATAACCTGGAATCCCTGGAAGAATCAATGGGTTGATGATAGTGATCAACTATATAAAAAGTTTAATCCTGTTGACTATAAAAGACAGCCTAAGAACCTAGATGATCCTGGTTTGGAACCAGATGAAGGGGATGAGTATTTAGAACAAGAAGAACAAGAAGAAGTAACAGCTAAAGTACCACCTAGAGAAGATCATGTAATACCTCCAATGCAAATAGTACCGGTTGAAGAGGAAAGGGATGTTTTCCCTACTGTTATCCCTACTGAAATACCTCAAGGAGAGGAAGTTGTTATTGAAAAGGAAAGGACTAAGGATCCTTCCGTTGTTCTTCATGAGGAAGAAGCTCATCCCAATGTTGAAAGGAAATTGGTTTTTCCTTTTTTAGAACACCAGACAACCTTAGAGGCAGATCTTGTTGAAGAGACTCTTTCTATTGAGAAAGAAGCAAGTTTGGAAGCTTATCCCATGGAAAAATCTGTTCCTGAGATTATTCCATCTGCTGAAGAATGAATGGATATTGTCATTCAGCTGGCAAGGAAAGTGTTTTTTGAAGATATTATGGATAATCCTATGGATCTTATCCATGTTCCTGAACCTCAAGAATCTAGAAGGGAAGCACAGGTTGTGGGGGAGGAACCTCAAAATCATGATATTGTGGAAGCTAGATCTACTGAAGTTTCTCAACCATCTATCACTTTTTATGTGCCCTCACGGTATGAGTTACCAGGATTTTATGATGTGAATGAGTCACAGCGAGTGACTACAACTAGAATGGATCTTTCTTCTGTGTTTCAACTGAAGTACTTTTTTCATCCGGAACCAGTACCAGAACCAGAGCCCCAACCTCAATCTGAATCATAATCTGAGTCTGAAGATGACTCTGAGCCTCAACCAAAATCTAAAACTTTTCCTTTACCTAAATCTTTACCTGAGATTCACTCCATTGTGACCAAAGAGGATATGAATGTTTTTGGAGAAACATTGTTAGATGGAGTTGAGAAAATTGTCTCCACTCACCCTCGCCCAGTGACTTAGTTAAGTCAAGAAGACGTATCAATTCTCTTGGAAAATATTATCTTGAATATTCAACCCAGGATGATCCGAGAAATTCAAGAATTCTGAACAGAGAATAAGCTTCTGATTTCTGATGTTGCAAATCTGAAATGTATGGTAGCATATCTGCAGAATGAGTTATCTTTAAGATCAGAGCATTCTCTTGTTTCTGCCCATGCACCTGTTGTTTTTTCTCCTGAGTGTTATGATTCCCTTCTTGCTAGGGAGATTTTGTCTCAAGTTCATCCATACCTACTATCTTTTTATGAAAAGATTGGAAAAAGGCACACCAAGATGATGGAATGCATGAGAGAGCTTGTGGAAAATTTGAATAAGCTTATAGATGAATACACTGGATGTCTGCAAAATGTTCTGAAATAGCTCAATGTTCTAACCGAAGTTGTCAAGGCTTCACCTGTTTCTGGTCAGACCTACACACCTTCTTTGGATGATTCTATGATGAGATCCATAATAAAGGAAGAATTTCAGAATGCCTTCAGTGGCTTGGAAAGATATTCTTTGTCATTATTGATTAAGAACATTGATAGAGCATTGGACATGGTTAGGATTAATTCTAATATATACAATGATGCTAAAAAATGATCTCCAAGAAAATAGATTTGTATCATTCCAGGATTTTCTCTAAAAGTGATATGATAGATCACTTTAGATTTCTGTAAAAGATTTGAGAATCCCTCCGGTGACTCGAGCTTTTAAAGCACAAGTTCAGAATCATTCAGAGTTCAGCAGATTGTTGGATAGATTTGTGGAGAATAAGGATGATTTTGAAAAGGATATGCAGTATGGTGGTGAAATCATAACGGATTTCATCAATCTTTTGATGTCATATCTTCATGTGTAGAGCACTACAAAAGTTGCTCCAGCTGTTGTACCCCCATAGACCTGGACTACCTACCTTAGCCTCAACTACCATGACAGTTAGTCAAGCTCTTTCTCAGATCCGCCCAGTCATTCCTGACAAACCACAGCCTAGATCTTCTACTGCTCCTACTTTGGCTCTATCGGGTTTTGAAGGTCTACCCTTACCCTCGTTGTCTACCACATCTATGCCTTCTTCTACTTCAGCACCAGCTCCTGCTGCTGATAAAGGCAAAGAAAAAGTGGATCCCTAAAGAGTTTGAGGACTCTTTTTTTGATGGGATGTCTTTTGTTCTTTCATGTTTTATTGAATTTTGAAACCTTTGTTTAATACCAAATGCAGTGTTTTATTTCACTATCTCTACTTTTTGATAATCCCAAAAGGGGGAGAATAACTACAAGTTTCAGTTCTATAATAGTATAAATGGGGGAAAAACTACAAGTATCAGTTCTATAATGTTTTTTATGCTAGTTACTGTAATTTTACATGTCATTTATATTCTACCAATAAATGATTTGTGATCATCAAAAAGGGGGAGATTGTTGGAATCCTCATGAGTTAATCATGTTTTAATGATCACAAATCTCATTACTGTCAATTAATCTTGAACTTCATTGCACATCTTGCTAATTCTCTTCAATATCAATAATAGCTACACATCATGTTTTTATAATAACAATGCTTATGGATGCTAATTACTCTCTTTATTATTTACAAGTCTTATGCGTGATCACAATTCTCACATATATTATCACACCTTTATATTTATGATTCACATTCTCTTACTCTCTAATTATAAACCTTAATCCATATTCTTCATATCACTGTCTTAGTCTAAATAAAGATATTTGTCCAGGTATGCACTCACCGTGAAAAACTCAGCATGAAGGACTAACCATGAAGGACTCACCGTGAAGGACTCACCGTGAAGGACTCACCGTGAAGGACTCACCGTGAAGGACTCACCGTGAAGGACTCACCTTGAAGGACTCACCTTGAAGGACTCACCGTGACCCAGACACTATGACCCAGACAGCATGACCAGACACCGTGACCACTCACCGTGAAGGACACACCGTGAAGCTCAAACTGTGAACCACACACTGTGATGAAGACACCGTTTCCATAATAACTGTGACACTATTTCATAAGTTTTTGTCAATATTATTTAAATAATGATAACAGTCATATTTTTTGTTTTTAATGCAATTAATGTTATTTAGTGATAGTTGTTGGCATGTCAGGAAATCGTATCTCGTAACTATTAAAAGGGAATCATTCCTACTGCTAGAACTGGTGGAATGTAACAAGAAACAAACAAGAGGAAAGAAGAAACAAGAAACAATGAAACAAAATGTACAACACGAAGAACATACGTACATCAGAGTGCACTATACTAAACAAGAAGAAAAATCCTGAACAATATGCAGATTGAAAAACCTTAAAATAACTCTCATGAGTGTAATCCAATACTTCTGAAGAACACACAACGAATCAAGATATCTTTTTCGCTCCTGAAGAAGACAAGCTGAACTACGACACTCTGGTTTTCTTCAAAAAAACCAGAGAAGGACTCAGAAGCATTCCTGCTGACTCCAACAAGTCCAGAGCTACATTTATAATCACTAGAACTTTCTGAACTCTCATCTATCTTCTCTACGTGATTTATTTATTAACATTCAAGAAGTTTGGTGTACTATATATAGCTTTACACACACTGTCTCCTGCACAGAACTGGAGGATATCAAAATCCTCACTCAAATTCTCTTAAAGTCTGTTTACCCACGTCAACTGTAGAAGAGGTCCTTGTGTGACCTGGTCTTTGTTTTTTCTCCCATGAAGAACAGTGGTAGAGGTCCCTGTGTGGCCGGGACAGTTTTGTAAAACTGTTGTTCACCCCGATCTAGGGTGTGGAACAAATTTATTTATATTTAAGAGGACTGAGTCTCATCTTGAGACTGAACCTCTTTTATATATGTTGTTCATGTTTTATTTAAGTTTAATGTATACTACATTTATCTAATTTATTCTGCTGCTATTACTTTGAAATAAAAAACTATTTTGAAGCTACATTGATAGTTAAATTAGCCAGTGTTTACACTTATTGTAAATCAATAGGGTGGATTCAAATGTTAGTCTGACCTTGTGGTTAAATTAACTGAGAGCTAATCAATCTTTGAGAAGCTAAGTGAACATTTACAATCTGTATAAATTCACTACAGTTTAACTTGTTTTATAAATCTATGGATTTTAACTAGACAATATTTTAACAGAAATTTTAATTGGAACTCAATTCACCCCCCCTCTTGAGTGTCCACTCCGACCAACAGAAGGTTTTGATAATGGATTTATCATTTCAATATCTTGAATTTGTATATTGTGATTTTAATGTAGAAATGTTATATTTTCTTTTTTCTTGTTCATTTGTTATGATTATCTTATGGTTCCCTTTGTAGTGTTTATGTATATCGGTGTTTCAGTGATAATCCAACGAGAGGTTATCCCGAGATAGATTTTTAATAAACTAGGTATCATGTTGGAGGTAAATTTTTTTGTTTCTCCTAATAGATTTAGGTAATATATCGTGATGGGTATTCTAAACATAACTCCATACATAGCTGTGAAAGATTCAATGTATGTATGTTATGTATTCCACAAGTTAAATTTTTTATTTATGATTTTTATATGTCATTCATAAAATATATGATTTAATGAGGTATGATAAATAGATATGTTTTATGATTGAAAAGTATGATATAATGTATTTGTATGTATTGATGGGATAATGTTCTATTTTTTTATTTTATAAACCTTAATGATATTTTTATGATCATCCCATGTATTTGAAATGATTTTTCATAGGGTATTAGGGAAATAGAAAAGAAGAATTCAGGAAGATTTATATAAATAAAATAATTCGTGTTTTCTTTTAAGAGTTTTTATTTTATCAAAAAATGGATACTAAGTAAAAGTGTATCCTTTGTAATATTTGAGATGTAATGTAAATGTTATTCCCTAATTCCTTAAATTCTAAACCTATGAAAATCCTCAATTTTAATTCTTGATTTAACTCATGATTATGCAATATTTATGGCAGGGGTCTTATAGTTTGTATCATAGGTCGGTTTAGATAACGATAGTGGTTAGGGTTTTATTAAGAATAAATGACATAACCATAATATTTATCATATATGATATATACATAGTTATTTTTGATAAGTTTATTGATTTTACTATAACATAAATAAGTATATATTATTGTTTACCCCCCTCATAAGATAGTATATGATTATTTTACTGATATACTCACACTATCCTTTTTTATTTTATTAAATGAATGGATCTACAAGGAACTAATGTAAAAATGGTTTAGGAAAAAACTGAGGAGGTTTTATGAATGGGAAACCAAATGAAATGTGAGATTCATTGATAACTCTTGTGGTTATTCTTAACCAACTATCTAATGTCATGATTGACCAATTGAAAATTACTGATTTTTATAAGGCAGCATATATGGGAGAAACAAATCCCAATGGAATATCATGTATTAATCATATAGGTAAGTATATTAAAAAATCTACGAGTCATGGATGTGGAAAGAAACACCAAAGAAAATTCGTCAAATGTAATGGACGATTCTATAGATGTGGTATTCATAAAGAAGTAAGATTCCATGGAAAAAGGAAACATTCAGATGACTCTAGTAATATTAATGATGTTCTTTCTGAGTGATCAATTGAAAGTTTTAAATGTGGTGTGCATGGTCAATATACAATTAGATGTCCTACAAATAAGGTTCAGGAACAGGAATAGTAGGACCATATAAATATATGTTTACCAAAAACATAAAGACATTCTAATTGAGGATGAGGAAACCGAAAATGACCAAAGAAAGGTATGGATTATTTCTCAGCTCAAGTTTTGACATTATTGAATCATATGATATGATGCATTATTTTTTTGTAAGAAATATGTTTTATAGAATAATATGATAAATAATGGTTAAAGGATCATGAAAAATGCTGAATGAGTAATAATTCAACATATATGGGATTCAAGAGTTATGGAATATTTTAGTATGATGAAATGATTCAATGAATTATGGATTTTTTGATGATGGGATTAAATTGGATGTCATTTTCTACTATGTGTAAACCTAATTTTTGATATGTTAATATTTTATTACCGAAAAAAATTATTTTTTATGTGCAGACATAACAGATAACAATTAAAGATAAAATATGATATGGTTATTTCATTAGGAATTGTCATATATTTGATAATGTTATAATAATGATATGGTTTTAGTAAAAATACATCATGTAGGATGGGTGGTAACCCGTCACGTCAGGCAAGGAAATGGGTATTGAACCCTCATCCGAATGGTGACAAAGGAGAATCGCCTCCCACGGGCCTACATGATGACCTTAGTTTGTATGATTTAATATTTTTATTTAAATGTTTTTATTAATCAATAATAAGTTGATTTTCAATATTATGTTTTATCAAATAGATATCCTTAGTATATGAAAATGATTTGGTGGTTATGGGATAATGGTTATTTAAGAAGCCGTTTTCTCTTTTGGGAACCCTATATGTCTATGGAAAATAGAATACATTGGGATTTCATTTGAGGAGTAATGGTGGAATTTTATTTTTGTTGATTCTAGGTTTTCATTATGGAAATATCTAAATTTGTGTGATTTTTGTAAATGATTAACCAATCATATAGAATGTGTGATTCAGTTATTTACTTTTATGTATGATACATTAAGAGTAGCTACTATTATTTAAAGATAAATGTTTTGATTTTTATAGAAGACTATATGATCAAATCGACCTGAATTTTGGGTTTCAATCCTATATTGGATTATTTTGAATAATTTTATGAGAAATTTTCTATTGAATGGTTCTTGTTGAGCTTTGGGTATTGTTTTTTTAATTTTAGAGATTATGAGTAGTATTTATTTTTATAAAATATTATCATTTTAGGGGATTATCTATCCTTTTACTATCCATTTTCATTTTGGTTAATGTCTAAAGATATGAAAATATATAATTCATCATTTTTTTGATCATTTTTTACACTATAAGATTATTCAATAACTTATGGTGTGTCCAAGTAATCTTAAATACTCATTATTTGAGAAAATTTGGGTTTTTGGTAGAAACATAATAAAGGATGAAACACCACTTGAATATTGCATATATTTCCTTATGTTCATTTTCAATATCAAAATTAAATTCCTCAAAATTATGAAAGGGAACCTAAAACAAAAAACATTGCAGGTTTACTATTCATAATGGGGAATCAAAAACTGTTTAAACATTCATAGGTTTGCGGTTTTCTAGAGGTTAGCATTTTCATGATCAGGTTTTTTGTCACTCTCAATTTGATCATGAAACATTTTTCTCCTCTATATGCATGTTTTCATAGAATACTAGTATTTTTTAGATCTACTAACCTATTTTACTTTACTTTTTGTCTTTTACTGTGATAGTTTTAATGACTCTTTTTCTGATGCTGTACATTCAAAGATGTTTTCGAGCCCAATTTTAAAAATTTGGGGGAGACAATTTCCAAAAGGGGGGAAGGATGTAATGAATCTAGTGTATATATGATAATACTTATTTATTTAAATTCATAATTTTGAATAAAATATCAATTTTATGTGAAAGGGGATGATTTTTTAATGTCATACTCGACACTCAACAACGGGCTTACCTGGAATTTTACATTGCATAAAACATTGAGTTACACAGAAAAATAAATCAATATTTTTTTTAATGAGTAGATAATGCCTAGAATTTGGAATGGTGGGAATCAATATAATCATCTGAATTTTGAAATATCATTTACACATTTTTAAATAGTGATTCGTTGATTACTAAATTTATTAAAATTGGAAATAAAAACCAATTGAATATAACAAATGTGTTTTTTTGAAAACCTATTTAAAAGAGAATAAATGTGTTTTTATATCACTATTTATGGATTATTATTTATTGAAAATATATTATATATTTTTAATTTAATTTTATAAATTCATCTTATAAGTTTTCTAGATATGATATAATAATAAATTCAATTTTTTCAGAAAAAAATAAGCATTCTTAAAAAATTCAGTTTTACAACCTTTTGGTAGAGAAAACTTGTTAAATATAGTTCTTATCACTATTATATGTTATATTAAGAAAAATTATATTTTTATTCCGATGTAGGTCATACAAATTTACATTGGATGTAATTTTTTTTATTTTTCTGATAGAGTTCATTTTTTAATGAATAATGGAAAATACTGAATTTTAATTCAAAACATCCAATTAAACAAATTTATTAATATAGTTAGAATTTAATTTTAAATTATTTTAATGTGTAATTAGATTATATTTTTACCGTTGAGATTAAGTTTTTCCACTAGATGTAATTTCACTATTTAATTTGTCATAAAGACAAGCCAATCTTTTGATAAAAAATATTTTTTAAAAACACACTTTTTCTTTTTGACAACATGATTAAATTTGAAATTAAATTTTTATTCTTCTTTTTATTAAATTTGGAAAAATAGAATATTTATTTGGAATCAGGAGGTCTAAATTTTGTAAATAGGTAACTTTAATTATGAAAAGTAATATCATTAAATATTTTATTTACCATTGTTAAATGGAAAATCTGGTAAATAAGGGAAAAAATATTATTATAATAATATTAAATTTCCATAAGATGTGTCCTAATCCTAATTAATGATATATATACGTCTATGATAACCCATGGGTCTATTTTAGGAACCCATGGATCCACATTATTTGAAATTGACAAATAATTACTTTTAATTTAATGTCAAGGAAAATATAACAGAAACATATATGTTTTACTAAAACAATTTTTATATGGGGTAATATAAGTGATCTATTTGATTATAACTATTAATTTGAAATATAGGAAAATTTCCTAAATAATTTTATTTTATTTTTAATTTTAAAATATTTAATAATTATATTTATTTATGACTTAATGATGATGAAATGATTTATTCTGTAATAATGGATTCATATAAATGATATTATAAATGTTGAAATAAATGCAATTTTCTTATCTTGTTATCATCCACGAATTTTATGGGTGAAATTTACATTATATATTTGTATTAATGATGTTTTTCATAATCAATCATGTTGTTATGGATTTTTAAAAATGTCAATATATGAATACATTCAAAATTGACATAATTTATATTTTTAAATATAAATTATGTTATTAAATATTATAAATTTCCAAAAAATATATGATTATGAAAAGTAGTTATAATAAGTCTAAAATTATATTTTTTACTCTTTAATTGTATATTTTTCATATTGGGTAACTATTTTGATACTCAAGCTGCTTCTAAAAGGCCAGTACCTCTAACCCTTTCTCACACCTCTCTAGCCCCCTTGGCTCATCCAATCTCATCCAAAATAAGCTCCCAACATCATTATCTTCCTCCTAGAATTTTTTATATTGGAATAAGGTGTAATGTCATGAAATTCCATAATTTTTTTATTCTTTATAAATTACATGGGATTTTTCGAGAATACAATATTCGACGACATGTAATTTTGAGGTCCATAGATCCCAGAAAGAAAATTTGAACATTTTTAAGGTACAATTAGTAAACATGCTTTCTAAATTTTCTATATTTTAAACCATACCTCGGATTAAAAATTAAATGGAATCTTTGAATTCATAATTCCATGATTCACTTTGAAATAACTTAACATTGGCGTGCAAGGGCGGAGTGGAAAAGTTATTTTTTGGAATTTTCATAAAAAAAATAATATAATTATTTAATAGAAATATTTTATTTTCATCATCTCTATTATGTGGCGGACAGAGACACTGCAAGTAAGAAACATGGTAGTGACACCACACATTAGTTAGGCTCATCAATGGCTCATTAAACTTGCATTGTAACGACATTTTAATGATGCATAACAGCGACACTGTTTCATAAATGAAACAGCGTAATGACGTGGAATCACATCATAATGGGAACACTACGACGTGATCTTATTAATTGATCGATGCACTGAGGAAATATTGATTATAAATTTGAAAGATTCACTTGAAAACCTCTAACATACTTCCACCTTATTGAAGGAAGAAAAATGATGCAAGATCATCACCACATGTGACGCCTTTCACATATCAAAGCTCAGAAGAAACATTTATGTCTAGTCCTTTTAGGGACCCACTACATGAAAATGGACCTCATTAGAGGTAAGGGATTTTATTTTTAATGATATTCCATGTTCTTTAATTTTTAAAAAAACGATGCAGATCAACCCACAAACAGGTTGTTCTGCAAGTCTCTCACTCATGCGACATGGAATATTTGGGGGTTAAGTATGGGGAAAATTATATTTTTGTTTGAGCTATACGCCGAGAAACCTCCCAATATTTTATCCTCTACGCGGAAGACAAGGGATGACATGAACAAGTCCTAATCCCCTCCTCTTATTAGTACCTTGTGATTTTCTCTTTGAAATTTGATGACATGACCGATCTGGATCCATCACAGAGAAGAGAGCATCCCTTGGAGGGCGTAGGCACAAACATTGAAAGAAGGGTAATCAGTGAGTGCCAGAAGGCCTGAAAAATCTATAGAAAGCATGCTATTGGAATCACATAGTGGCACTGACTAGGTTCCTAAATGAGAGGAAATGTGCCACCATCCATAGGAGGAGGCCCGATTTGGCGGCCGATGCTGGGGTTGCGTCGGGCTATGGCGTTGGTGTCCCACAATGCCAGCATGGTGCTGCACGGAAATGTCAACATGTAGTGTGGGCTGAAGTTGGGGATGAATTAAAAGGAAATAACTACGTGAGAAGGTTTCAGAAGCAGCTATTGCTCGTCAGGGGAGAAGGGAGTCACCTGCAATAGTGGGATGGGGTGAGACTAAACAGTCACACCGCCAAGCGGGCCAGACCTAGTGGGTTGGGCAGACCCGGGTTAGGTCAGACATAGGTTGGGTCATACATGAGTTGGTTTGGAGCCTAGTCTGGTCAACCCTGATTAGGCCATGTCAGCCCGATCGGGTGGGACCCGACCGAGACCCATTTAGACCCAGTTACACCAAATGGGTCTTATCATCTAAGCTAGAAGTCCATTTTATGTTCAATCTATGGTACTGGAATCCTTGGGATGGGAAGGTACTTTTGAGATACTTCCCATAATTTTTGGAGGAGGTTGAATTACATCTGGGTTGGATTGAACACAAATACAACCATGCCCTTAGTACTTAAATTCCAATAATATACAGATAAGGCGTTCGATTGACGCGTCTTTTTTTGTGTTTGAACCCTTATGACATAGTGGTCCTTCATGCCACTTCTTTGTGATACATCATGGAAATTGAGTTATGATGAATATCCTGAAGAGAAAAAATAATAATTTTTATTATGGTGGGAGTTATGATGACTAACTTCGTGACAACTCTTGGCATGTATAACACTTACTCCTCTGCTTTTGTATGGGTGATACTCCCCATGACATGGGTGCAGGATCGTTTTCCTAAAAGAAGTTTTTTCTGTTATTGGATTTAGTACTCCCCTATTGGAGTAGTTCACAGGTCCTCTATACTTAACTCACATAGTGTCTAGTAATCCCCTATCGGGATGGGTACAGGTCCTCTATGATAAATGTCTATACTCCCATGTCGACCCAGGGTTTGGGTCCTCTTTACACAATGCTACGACCGAGTCGGTACTCCCCTACCATTCTAGTGTTTAGGTCCTCTAGCATGGGGTCGTTACTATAAAGCCCCGACCCTAGTTACCTAGATTCAGGGCATTATTACATAGCATTGGCATGATCACAAAAGATCAAGACTCGAATGACCGATTATTTTAGTAGCGTTGAAATACTAGATACATTTATATGTTTTACATTACATTAGGAAATAAAAACAACAAAAACATCTTGTCCCCTTTCTATCCCTGTAGGTCAATCATAATACACTTCTTCACATCGTGGGAAATATAAAACATAGAAAGGGGAGATCTTAGATGCCCAGTAAGGATATCAATATAGCAGAAACTTTCATAAACAAACATAAACATTTAAGAAAATTTTATAACTAAAACAAAATCCTTTTAAAATTGAACTTCCGAATAACATGGAAAAAATAAAATGAAATAATGGAATATACTTTTTAACATGTATATTATACTAATCGAATATTCACATCCAATATAAATAAAAACATTTATAATGATGGAATGCATAATTCTAGATTATTATAACCACATAGTGAAGCCCTTATGCCAAGACTACAAATAAGATTTTTTCCAAGGACTTCTGCCAAGACACTAGTTGGTCTAATTAGACCTACCGATGCATCAAGGAGATATAGTGAGCTCCACCCATAACATACTATGTCCAATTCATTCCTTATATAAAATGTTTTAAACATATCATAATCAATGCCCAAGAACCATAACATAATCATATCACATAAAACATGCATAAAGAAAACATAACATTTCCACATTTCAATCACAATATATCAATACAACACATTGATATAACATTATCAAAACTATTTTAAATAACAAAATAAATGAAAATTAAAACATGATATTTATTTAAATTATTTTTTGTCTTGTATAGGATGCCGAAACTCAAATAATGTTCACGACGGCGGAGAAGTCGTTGTCGCCGCATACATAAGACAAAACATTACTTTTATTATTTAGGAAAAAAATTTGTATAAAACACTTCCTTTTGAATAACAGTAAAAGTAAAAGGAGTTTATACACTATATAAAAGAAATTTTTGAATAAGACAAAACATTCCTTAATGAAAGGGGATTGTGACAAAGTCACTTTCCTCATGTCCGACTTGACTCGATCGTTCTTTAATATCCTTTAAATTAGGTAACTCCCCTTTGTTTGAACCATTTGGGTTTCATGAAGATATTTCTGCCTAAGATACAGATTCTAGTATGAATAGAGGGAACTTGGGAGCTTATTTGAGTAGTGGTTGGATGAGCCAAATATCTTGATAATTGTGAGAGAAGAGTAGGAAGTGGGGTCTTTTTATAAGGGATGGGAGGGGCTCTTTTGTAAATCTTGAAACAATTATTTTATTATAAAAATAAATTCGATTTATAAAGCTCCAAAAATCATTACAGTTGAATATAAGATTGTAAATGTTCAAAATAAAATCATCCAACAAGAATTGGACATGTTTTGGATATTATTTTAAACATTTTATTCTTATTTATTTAAATCATTCATTAATGACTTAAACACTGCATCATCATTGTGTCATAAATAATTTTTTTTATTTGATTTCTAAATATTATATTAAAATTACCATGTTGTAGGAAATATTTTTAGATTTCTAATGAATATTTATAGTCTAAATTTTAAGTTGTATAACCCCTTATTAAAATTGTTTTAGTAAAATTAAACATGTTTGTGATATGATTTTTTACTTTAAATAAAATGTATTAATGTCATTATCTTAACCAAGTAGCTCCATGGTGTCCCACAAATTGACCCATGGATTTTCATGGTTGGACATGAGTCATCCAATAAGAGTAGGAAATGTTTCAAGGTAATTTTATATTACTATAGCATTATTTTTACTTTAAATTACTCAAATTACCTCTAATCACGGATAATAAAACTCAAAAGTTACTATTGAACAAAAATTATTTTCAAACCATTGAACCGCATTTTGCTTACTAATGACAACCATGTATGTCATTTTTTAAAAATTAAATTCTACAGAAGCGGTAAATTTTCATTTAAATGAAAAATCAATTTTTTAACTACTACTTAGTGGTTCCACTATTCATAAGAAATTGAAGTTTTTCAGAACAATTTCAAAAATTCACTCTAATATATAATCGATATTCCAAATTCAAAAATGATTTATATTTTAAAAAATTTAAAACATATAAGTTGGTTAAATTAATTTTATAATTAATTCTCGTTGTCAAAACAAATAGCATGTTTTTAAGAAACAATATCAATCAAAAGATTGACAATTGTTTTTGTCCAAATTCAATGTGAAAATAATTATAACGACCACCACTGGGTAAAATTGTAAAATAAAATTATAATTATACTTTAAAACCACTCAATTGTATAGTTTATCACTATAATTTATTTGGATTTAAAAAATTTGTTACTAAGTATTTTTAACTATTCATCGAATAATGAAAGTTCTTAGAAAAATAACAAAAATTCAACATAGGATAATTTAGAAATTCTGAATCCAAAAATGATGTCAATTTTTAAATATAATATTTATATACTTCAAAAAGTGTATATTTATATTCACAATGACTACTTTGATTGGTCGCGGTGTGTTAGAACCTCGAACTTGCGTACAAGGAAAGCTATTGCATTTTTGAAAGAGATGCATACCGTGGAAGCTTGGGGTGTTACAGTTACCCACATAATGTACTAGGGTCTAAGTAACCCACATTAGATATTGTGACATAGTGGGTTACTCCCCTTCTTTACCAGGGAGGAAATCCTCTAATCACTAAGTTATAGTCCCTTTCCAATTTAGTGTGTGGGTCATCTTTACACATTGTTCCTGCAGAGTCGTTACTCCATTATTGTGCTAGTGTGTGGTTCTTCTAGTATGGGGTTGTTAATCCACTGACATACTAGGGAGTGGGTCCCCCATAGTGAAAAACTATCAGAGTGTACTACCATACTGGGTAGGGTGTGGGTCCTCAAATATTGAATAATACCCCCATCACCAAGTAGTGGTGAGGAGTGGGTCCTTAATAGGAGTTGGAGTTCCCATAACATAAGGACAAAGTTACATGGAGTGGGAACCACCACATGATGTAATCAATAACAAGTAAGAAGTTAGTTCTCCCTCAACGGACTGAGGTGTGGGACACTTCCTACTGGAGCGACTAAGATATCATTTTTTAGAATAGAGAAGTGATCCTCCAACTGAATTCAATGTCAAGGAGTGGGACTCTTCCAATGGTTTCCCTATATGTTTCCTCGGGTGAAAGACTATGGCAGCATGAAAAAAACTACGGGGTAGTAGAGGTAGTCATCGAAAAAAAATTTCATTGAAGCATGTTCATTAGGACATATCGTTACGAATAGTTGGGTTTTACCTGATGGACAACATGTCAATGATGGGTGCATTCAGTTATGGCCATATCATTGAACATGTACTCTGGGTGATTGAGAAACCCTTAGATCCTACTTTGGAAATCCTGGTTATGGCTTTGAGGTCAGAGCCTTGTGTTTTTTGTGTCCAATATGGGTATATCTGGATGTCTTAGGTATATGTTCGATCATATACCTGAGTAGAGCTGACTATGTATAATTTTTATCCCTTACTTTGTGGTTGTGGATTTGGGGTTTACTTCAAGATTTTTTGTTTTGTTTTCCATTTTATATTTGTGAGAGGGCATCGTGGGTCTTGGGGTCCCCTACTGAGTACCGAGTTACTCTCCCCTTCATGGGATACACCCTCACATGTTGTGTCTTGTGATGATGTTCAATGTTTCTATAGAGGCCCTTAGGGATATAGGACCAATAAACGTTACGACAGTTGAATTATTAGACTAGGACTAGTCCGGGCCTATTTATACTAGGCATATATGAAATGATAATTCATCTTCCAATAGATTCACTACTCTATTGATTAGGTGGGATCTTCCGCATATGGTCTTCAGTGATATCCATTTATAACTTATTGTTTCTATTAATTATGATGTGCATGTCTACTAACTCAGTTATACCACTCAGTGCTTTACATGATGTTGTACTCTAATTTATGATTATATAGTGTTCACCTTTTAGCTTTCTGGATTTGGATTGTGAGTGCACGTCTGTACAAGTATCCAAGAAAATGCCTCCCACTTTCAGGTCGACGTCTTTGATGCTAGTCAAGAAACCCGTGGCCTTTGGGAGGTGGGCTTTGGGTATGTGACTGTATGGGTCTCAGGGCACGAGTCATGAAAACAAGGTATCAGTGATTGTTAGTTATAATTCAATGACCAATGAAATATTTTTTGTTGTTGTGAGAAAAAATGTTATGTTTTCTGAGCTCGGCTTTCAGGACAAGGGCTCCAGTGTTGGTACAACAGCCGATGTATCCGTACAATAGGACTATGGACACTTGTTACCCAACACGGTACATGGATACACAAGTTATATGTAATTGAAGGGAATATTCATCTATATTAATGGTTGGAATTTCCATATTCGTTCTTGAGTTATCTCTCTAGATATACTTCTAACTGTGGTTCATCGTGACTTATTTCATGATTCTTCCACAATGATAGATAGTTAGGATTCTACTACATGATCATGATGAATATCTTTCCTGAGTGGAGTATTTAGTGAAGGGAACTGATACTAGGAAATTACCTTTAGGTGGTTCACCAGTGATGCCACCACCCATTGATCAGTTGTTGCTATAAGCTGTTTAGGGTGAGGATGTGCACCGGCTGAGCACAATACATGAGTTCCAGAGGTAGAGACATCCCAGGTTCTGTGGAGAGACAGATGCTCATATATTTGAAGATTGGTTTGAGGCAGTTAAACATGATTTATTCATACTGAGGACACCACTAATCCAGTTGGAAGTCTTGATTTTAAGACTTATTTATAGATCATTGAGAATATGGTGGGGTCTAATGATTCAGACTCATGATAAGGTGGGCCTCACCTGGATATACATTGTGGTCCACTTCAAGGAGGAGTTATTTTTGGAGACATTGCGCTCTGTACGCATACATGAGCTACTTCACATATATTAGGGGCAACATAATGGTAGCAAAGAACCCAACATGATTCACAGATCCTTCTCGCTACTCCGAAGATAATGTTCTAGGCCGTTACATTAGAGCATGTACCTTCAAAAAGGGACTACACCGAGATATCTGGGCATCACTGATACCTATCGTCATTCTGATGCATGATGGAGTATTGGAACAAGACCTGGTGGTTGATATATTCCATGAATAGGAAGAGGTGGATGTGACCTATTGGAGAGGTCATATAATAGAGGTGTATAATGAAGCTATAGGATGATTGGAGATAGGATCACAGTGTAAAAGGCATACCCATGCTCAGACAGAGACTCGTGGGTCTGTGGGATAGTAGTAGAACCAAAGAGTATATCAGCCACATGAGAGGTGTTCTTATGCTTGTAAAGGTTGTTGGAATATTTTTAGAGATTTACTAACCTGCCGTACTGTTGAGAAGGATCCGGAAAAAGATGCACCATGAAAGGGGCTGTGCATTGAGCATGGAATTCTACATGTCAGCAGGCCAGGTAGATGAGCTGGATGAGTAGCAGGGGTGGTCCCTACTAGGCCTAGGGAGTAGGAGGATGTGGGTGAGGAAAACTATATGAAGTTATAAAAAACAATTAAGAAGCTCCATGAGAAGTTTGAGGTACGACCGGTTTTTTAATTTGATGCATTTCTAAATAGAAACATGTGCTTTAGGTACTTTTTGGCAGGAATTTCTCAAGACTTTCATGTTCCAGTTTGACCATTAACATGGTCATTTTTTGATAGAATCCTGATGGAGGAGACACTCTAATCACACATAGAATCTAATAGTTTAACCTAGCTCTTGGTGGGAAAATTTGTTCTTGGGATCTCTTAGTCGTGGAGTCAAGACAATAAAATGTCATTATGGGTATGTATAACTATCATTCAAGACCTGAATAATGATATTAGGAAATAGATATGGTATATCCGCATGGTGTTGAAGGGATTTCTGTTGCGGAAAAGGGGAAGAATTTGCATCATGATTTTGACACTCGTAAAGAGTCTTGCATGATTCATTTTGTGGTGGAAGAGTTAGAACAAAAGATGTTTTCGCAATACAGAATGGTACACAACCATCTATACTATTCATAGATACCACAAGTTGGTGTGGTCGTGTCCTTATTTCGGCTTTTGGTGCGGTTGCCCGAGTTTCTAGGTAGAGGGCCCATTAAGACCAAACATTCTCTATTTGGAAGCCCTATTTCGTTCATAATTACTCCCACTCATTAGCATCCACCATGAATACATAATGCATGTGGGGGTTTTAGCATAGTGTAACCATGGTGGGATGATGACTGTAGGTTGTTTTCTGCGATATGTGTTAGGTTAGCGTAGTGGTTATCTTCTGTTCCCTATGAATGAAAATAAGTTGTATTACATGGTGATTTTTCCTCTTGTGGTTGCAAACGAAACATGTGCCTATTTCGGCACAATTTTGACCTATAATGATATGGACACGAGAGTTGTTTATCATAGTGTTTCTTCATGGCATGTGCTTAGAAGCAGCATTACAACCATTGTGGAGAATGTTTCCTCTCGTATGTTTGGGTTTTATATTTTTGAGGATGAAAAATCAAAAGGTGGGGAGGATGTAATGTCCCAAAATACCATGGAATTATTTTCCATTATTTAATAATTCAATGGGATTTTTTTTAGACCAGAAAATTTGACGACACAGGATTCGAGGTCTAAAGATCCCAGAACTATATTATGATTTTTATAAGTCATGTTCAGTAAATTTTCAAAATGGATACTCTATCTTTTGAATCATTGATTGAATCAAAAATATAAGGGCACTGTTAAATTTAAAATGTCAGGATTTGAATAGAAATGACTTAACATCAGCCAGAAAGGACATATCAAAAAAGTTATTATTGATAATTTTTGAGAAAATTAATAAAATAAATTAAGAGAATAATATTATATTCATTATCACTTCCAAGTGGAAAATAATGATGATGTGATGAATTTACATGGAGGCAATGATTCACATTAGTGAGTCTCAATAATTTCTCGTTAAACTCTCATTGTAACGATGCCTGAATGGCATATAACAGTGTAACAAAGCCGCGTCGCTTCAAAATGGGAACACAATAACATGATTCAATTTATAAATCGATATAATGGGGAAATATGGATTAGAAATTTGGAGGAATCACTGGAGAACCTCTGACAGACATCCACCCCAGCGAAGAATGAATAACATTGTACTATCTTCACCACCTATGATGCCTTTCGAAGATCAGATCCGGGAAGAGAAGTTGACATTTGATGCCTTTTGGATCAACTCTGCCACATCAGACATTGTAAGAGGTATGGGTTTGATTTGATTAATGATATTCCCCATTCATCATTATTTTAAAATGATGGATGCAAACCAACCCACAAAATAGTTGATCAGTAAGTATCTTGTCCATGAGGGAGTGTATCGTTGGGGGTTCAATGTTGGGAATGATTTACTTTGGTTTGAAATACACTCCACAAAATATCCTTAGTTTCTATCCTATAACGTGGAGGGTGCTGGATGACCGAAACAAGTCCTGAGCCCCTCTGCATGTTCGTCCTTTGTGATATGTTCTTTGAAAATTGATGGCAAGGTGGATCCTGATCTATTGCACTAAGGAGGGGATCCCTAGGAGGAAGTTGGCGTCGACGGAGGGAAAAACTAGCAACCGTAGTGTGTTCGATAACCCGATAAGGATATGGATGGTGCACCAGTGATAGCAGTGGTAGTACGATGGGGTTCCATCCACATGCCCAGTGGCGAAGAAATAGGCTGGCGGTATGGCCCGTGGCTAGAGGAGGAGGTGCGCCCTAGTGGAAGCCGCAACCACGAATGGCCGCAACACTGGAGTCACATGGTTCCAGCATGGCACCACGTAGAAAAGACAACAGTCAGTGTGCGTTGATGCGAGCGATGCGGCCAGTGGACCCGACCATGTGAACAGGTTCTAGACATAGCAATACCTCATTTAGAGAGAATGGAGTTGGCCCGAAAATGGAGGGTCGGGGTTAGCCAGGTGGTTCGTGCCGTCTGGGACCCTAGATCAATCAGGCCGACCCAGATGGTCGGTCATTCTTGGGTTGGGTCGGACATCAGTCGGGTCAAACCGACCGGGTCAAACCGAACCCGAACCCATTTCCACCCAGTTACGCTTAAAGGTCCTTATCTGATAAATCATACATCTATTTGATAAACCATCTACAACACTAGAATCATTGGTACTAGGTGGTAAATTTATGATACTCCACAATAGTTTTATATAATGATAAAGTACCACTAGGCTGAATAGAACACGAATCCAACTTATCCATTGGTACTAAAATACCTATAACATACAGACCCTATGTCTGATTGATGCTCCTTCTATTTTGTAGGAACCCTTATGACATGGATTCCCTTCTGTTCACATTTTTGTGGAACTTCGTGGAAGTTGAGTTACGTATGATATCCAGAAGAGAAGAACCAGGGAGTTTTTTGTGGTATGAGATTGGATGACTACCCCCTTGAAAACTCACGGTTCAGGTAATCCTTACTCCTTTGCACTGGTAGAGACGGTGTAGAGACCCGAAGATTGACGTACATGGACATTACATTACATTTGCGGAATACATAGTACATTGCAAAAACACATACACAAGGACCGTAATAGTTTAGTGTCTTTGGAAACTCGGAATATAACCTTCTAATCATGGTGAAAGATCTTCAACATCTCCCATAAAGATCTTATTTTTTTATAAACCTAAATCATTTCTTTATGTCCTAGGGAAAATAAAACATAAAAGGGTGAGCTCAAATGCTCAGTAAGGGTAAACAAAGGAAATATCAATCACATCATATACATAAGCACATAACTTTTGGAAATCTTAACCTACAAAAGAGATCATAATTTCATAATATGGGATAAATCATAGTAGTGAAATATAATCCCAATAATCATAACATAGAACATGAAACTTTGTGTAATACACACATAATCATAGAGAATCATTTCTTATTAGTCAAGGCTCATTTCCAAGACTATCATAGTGGACAAAAGTCCATTTCTGAACCGATTCACCCTCATTTCAGTATTGTTTCACTGAACCGGTATAACCTACCATTCTAGTAATGTCTATCTCATGAGATATAAAATCTTTACCCAATGCATTGGAGGGAAATATAGGACTCACCCATCTCATAATGATTTCATTCTTATGTGTGCCACAAAATCATAAATCATACATCATTGCATAACCCATGTAATAAAAATGGGAATCTTAAACATCGTGACATCATAAAACAATTCATATAAGATAAAGGAATTCATAAATATAATTTCATCACAAAATAATCAAGTCAATGTAATAATAGGGATAGAAACGGAACCCTTTATTATCTTAGATGGAAAATAATTTTGATAAAACACTTGAACTCCATTCTTGAGGAAAATATCCTTTCTGCTTCAAAAACACATTTCCTTTCTTAACATGTCTACAACTCTAAACTAAAATAATTTGATTAAAAATAAACTTGAAAACTTGTAAAGGAAGCTTCATGGAAATAATTTTTTAAAAATCCATTCATGATGTATAAGTTAAAAAAACATTCTTCGTACTTTGTTCAGAAAAGTCAAAAAGTACCTCGTACGAAAAACGACAAAAGATTCCTTTCATATAT
Source organism: Viscum album (assembly GCA_963277665.1). NCBI lineage: Eukaryota > Viridiplantae > Streptophyta > Magnoliopsida > Santalales > Viscaceae > Viscum > Viscum album. The sequence continues at coordinate 2,018,543,587 of OY728157.1, forward strand.
TTTACTAAAAAACTCACCGAAGGGTAAAATTGGATTTAAACAATTGTAGTTGGATGGAAATAACATTACATATTGAGGAAACATGGATGTGGATGATAAAATGCACCCCAGTAAATACCAATGTACAAACAATCTCAGATAAAAATGAGATTATGATATTTCCCTTACCATTGGTCTCATTTGCTTCGTATGTGTCCTAAACTCCTGTATAATGATTTAAATAATGTCATTGACTTATTCCAGAATTATACTCATTGTTATGATATCATATATGGTTCACTTATGACTTTATATTAACCGTTCTTTTGTAAATTCCATGTTAAAGAGCATTTTGGGTAAAATCGTTTCATTTGTCGTCCGTGTTTTGACTTGTAATTATTCATATGATTAGTTAGATCATGATTAATTAATTCCAGAATATAATAAATGATTTATATATAATATATATTCATAATATACATATATATAATAGATTAGTAAATGGAATGAAATACACCGTTCATGGAGACTGTAGACCGTACCTATGCATGAACGCTGTTTTATTTTCCTTATTGAGTTGAATGGAATTAAGTAGATGAAATACATACACATAAATCAATAATCATTATAATGTCATATATTTCATTATTACTTATTATATATACTTTATAATCATTAATGAATGGTTAACGTGGAGAATGAATCTCATCGCGTTGTGGAGACGGTAGTCCGTACGTATGCACGAGCGATGATAACGTTCTCATGATCGTGGAATTGTATTGGAGTGTATGTATACTATTTAAGAATCAATATCACTTTACAATAATCATATATAGTTATTATTTACACCATTATACCCATCCAAGTAAGGTGGTGGTGGAAAATAGATTACACCATGGCGTGGAGACGGTATTCCGTACGTACGCACGCATGATGATTTCATTTTCCGTAGGATGGATAGATGGTCAAATAAGGTTTTTTCATAATTATAATCACATATAAGTATATATGTGATACTGATGTTATTACTTCATAATTAAACAACCTAGGAAGAAGAAGTGGAAGAAGAAATAAATATGAAAGAATCAGTAACTGGCATTACCTCTTCTATGAAGTGCCTCTTTGAGACCTCCTTTTGGGGCACTAAAACTGGTCTTTGAGGAAAAACAGAACCTCTAGGATGTTGCAAGGGAACTGGAGAAGGGAATTTGGCAGGGGATGGCCGTGATTGAAGGCTCAATGTGGTGTGAGGAAGAGAGGGAGGAGGTTCCCTTTTATAAGGGAGGAGAGGGGCACCTTTGGAATAACTTAAAATATTATTTTAATATAAATCCAAATTCAGTTTTAAATTGCTCCAAATTGATTTATTTCGAAGCTAAGGTGGGGATTGGTCGAAATCCTTTCTTACAATAGAATTTAGAAAAGTTTAGGTTCCTATTTTAACCTTATCATTTAGATTTAACATTAAGTTAAATAATTTTACTTTTACCGCGTCTTCTAGTGTTCTTACACTATAAGGTTAATAAACTTACTATAACAATCCAAAAGAACTCCAAGTTGTTTATTATTAATATATATAACATTATCTACGTCATGTGGCTGAACCATAGATTTTTAGGAATAAAATAACAATTAATAATATAATATTTGTTTTAAAAACTATTTTATGTCAATTTTGACACCATTTAGTAATGGATTTTTTTTTAAATTATAACAGAATTTTTAGTTCGAAAAAAGTTAATTAAATAAATATACACATGTCATATTAACCTATAAAATTAGTGGAGTTCATAAATAGTCTAAAATTACACTTATTTGGGTATTTAAAATATCAATTACTCTAATTTTTTACTATTATGGTAATTAATGCATAATCATTGTATCATAAATAAATTAAATTATATAATGTATAAAAATTACAAATAAAATATCATTATGTAGAAAATCGTATTAGCTTTCAAATTTATATTTACAATCGTATTTATATTATGTACAACCCTATATTAAAATTTTTTAGTAAATAATCATTGATTTTATCTTTTTTAACTCTTCTTTGAATTAAATAATAATAAATGTCCTAATCTAATCCAAGTGGGCCTAAATGGTCATATTTTATTCCTAAAGTTGTTTTTGGTAGAATTAAACTTATCCAATAGAATTAGTACATGCCTTAGGGTAATAATAATATCATTTTTACCCTTAATTACCCAATTTACTTTTAACCGTGGTAAAAAAAAGTAAAAAGTTACAATTCACCAAAAATTATTTTCATCTTATTGAACCAAATTTTACTTACTGACATCAACCGTGTCTCTCGGATTTTTAAAATTCCACACACAGAAGCGGTAAAATTATGTTTTATGAAAAATTCATTTTTCTTAACTACCACTTAGTGGTTTCACTACTCATCAAAAATTGAATGTTTCCAGAAAAATTCCAAAAATTAGGCCTAAGCTATCTTTGATATTATGAACTCAAAAATGATGTCTATTTTACCAAATTCAAAACATATCAGTTGCATTAATTAATTTAAAAATTAATTCCCATCGTCAAAACAAATAGCGTGTTCTTAAGAGATAATAACTATCAAAAGATTGACAATTGTTTATGTCTGGTTTAAATGTGAAATTACATCCAATGACCAACATTGTATTAAATTGTAAAAATCTATTCTAAATATACCTTAAAACCACTCAAATTAAGAATTTATCACTATTAATTATTTCGATAGAATTTTTTTTAATTAAAATAGAGCGTGTTTTTACTATTCATCAAAATATGAAAGTTACCAGAATGATATGAAAATTTATCCAAAGTAAAAATATATTTCATGATTTAAAAGAAGAATATTATTTTCTCAAATTGAACTTATAAACATGTCAAAAACTAGATTTAATGTGGGTGTGCCATCAAAAGGCAGCAAAACGGCATTTTTTTTAAAATACTTATTTTACCCGAAAAATTTATTTTGTTCTTATACCATGTTTTAGAAAATGTGCAAGATGAAGAATAATGTTATAAGATTCAAAATTTAGTTAATACAATTCATAACGGCTAGTTCATAATAATATTATAATAATATATCTTTGTTTAGTAAAACTCGGTATAGCGTACAACACACGCTATCGAGGAAGGTCGTGATTGCGTGTAATGCAAGCCAAGTTAGGGTTGCGTGTTGTGCAAGAATCCTTCGTTGTTTCGTATAACATAATCAAACCATATTTCATTTATAAATATAATATATATATATATATACTCAATGTTGTGTAGAATAACTATTATCAAAATTGTGTGTAACACGATCCAAGAATATTGTTGCGTATACTGCAAGTTAATACGGTGTTGCGTATAGTGCAAGTTAATCTTGTTGTAGCATAAAACAGAAGCCATTAATGAAATTAAAAAAATATTTTTCATAAAATCTCGGGGTGTTACATTCTACCCCCCTTAAAATGAATTTCTCCCTCGAAATTCGTCGGGGTTGTAAATGGTTTACTACTCGAAAGTTTCTTTAATAGAAACCCACATCGTAAAGAGGAATACCAAAACCAAACTTTAAAAACAAATGTATGAAACGTAATGGTTACCCAAATAAACTAATCACTGGGTTTCACATAGGTGAAAATATGGATATGAAAGAGAAATCTAACCATCATGTTCTGATGGAGAGTGGTAGAGAACATGGCAATGGAAAAGCCAACAATAACAAATCCATAAATTTGTGACGATCTAAGGTACCATATGATTCATCAGATATAAGAGCACTAGGACAACATTTTGGTTTTCAATATCATTTCCCTAAAGTTGATGAAATTGGAATTAGAATCAATACTTTAGTGATTTTGGTGTAGTCTCACCGTTTGTCATTCTTTGGACAATTTCCACATCATCTCTTAAAAAAATGAAGTTGAATTTGTCCTTCGTGAGGTGTTAGCAGATCATGTGATAGAATGATGAGTCATTCCATCTGTCTCAAACAAAAGGTTAGAAAAGTTATCAAAAAAATACATCATAAGTTCATATATAGTGAGATTAATCATATATGGTTCCTAAAATGGACTTATACTTCATATATCATACTACTTAATATAATAAAACTAGTTTCTACTAAACAGGGACTTCCTGTAGGCCAGTGGTAGGCGATAAATGCCAGTCGTACTTCAGTTGTGGGTTGGATTCCCATGGCCTTGTCCGGCACGATGGGCTATCGCCCGTCATGTAGGTTGTCCTTTTTCTAAAACTATATTACTATAACATCCCATCAATAATATCGAAAAAACTTTTATCCTTAAAAAATACTAACTTATGTCCAACGTAATCCATTCCAATCTTTAGGCTTATCCATAATACTGCAGTCCACTATCATAATATAGTGAAAACGATTACCATAGATTTAATAACATCTTTGATCCCCATATATCATAAGATATTTCTTGTTGGTCACATTCCAAACATTCAAAGGCCTTAATTATGTATTCTCTTGAATACCCATTGAACCTTAGTAAAAACATGAATGCTGTTAAAAGTTAACTCTTTCCACATACCAAAATCCTCAAAATTCTATATAATCTAACCATGATATCACTTAGTTCTTATATCAATCATGAGACCATGAATACTGTAAAACATTTCATTTTCTCTTCTTCCCTTCATTATGCGCATATCATCTTTTTCTTCCAAAAATATCTGATTAACCTTTCATGGTTACCGGTACCATAAAATTTATGAATACCACAATAGACTAATACAAAAATATTCTAATACACCATAAATGTACCTCAAAAACATTATTCTTTAATACCAATACATAAAATCTTCAATCCATCCTCTTCAATTATTGTGCTGGAATAAGTCCTTCCTTGATTTAGAAGTAACTTTTTAGGTCAGGGCATTGAGTTGGGTAATGCCCATGTTCTCCACAAATAAGAAATTGAACACCATAACAGTCTGTCACTCTATGACCCCTTTCTCCACACAGATAACATCTATCCCTCCTTTTGAGGTATTTCTCAAGGTTCTTCTTCCCTTATTTAGAAATCTCAATCTTCCTTTCTTTATACTCCTTAACAAGTGAACATGCATAAAAGTCTATCTTCCTCTTATTTGATGAATTAGGCATACCACTAAATTTCAAATTGTTATTCATATATCGCGATGACTGATTTGGCATAATCACAATATCTTTCTCTCTAGGAATTTTGCAATTTTGTTTCTCATAGTCACCAATTTGTCCATTGGATTCAAGGTTAACCGAATTCTTTCTGGTTCCCTCCATTGACTAAAACACAAACAGAAATCTGTGAGAGGAAAAAATCATGCTAGGGAAAACAACATAGTAAAGGGGGAGTATCCTCAATATCTAACATCTTAGGTTAAATTCTATGATCGTTACAGTATCTCTAGGACTGTATCCTATACGTATACTTATCCTTAGGGACATCCCTAGACATACCTTAGAAATATCTTAGGGATCTCACTAACGTTCTCGCATCCTAGTTTCCAACGGTTGACTAAACCTTTCCTCTGATACCAACTATAGAGACCCGAAGATTGATGCACATGGACATTACATTACTTTTGCGGAATACTTAGTACATTACAGAAACACATACACAAGGACTGTAATAGTTTGTGTCTTTGGAAACTCGGAATATAATCTTCTAATCGTGGTGAAAGATCTTCAACATCTCCCATAAAGATCTTCTTTTTTTTTAAAACCTAAATCCTTTCTTTATGTCTTAGGGAATAGAAAACATAAAAGGGTGAGCTCAAATTCTCAGTAAGGGTAAACAAAAGAAATATCAATCACATCATATACATAAGCACATAACTTTTGGAAATCTTTACCTGCAAAAGAGATCATAATTTCATAACATCGGATAAATCATAGTAGTGAAATGTAATCCCAATAATCATAACTTAAAACATGAAACTTTGTGGCATACACACATAATCATAGAGAATCATTTATTATTAGTCAAGACTCATTTCCAAGACTATTTTGGTGGACAAAAGTCCATTTCTGAACCGAGTCACCCTCGTTTCAGTCATGTTTCACTGAACCGGTATATCCTACCATTCCAGCCATGTCTATCTCATGAGATATAAAATCTTTACCCAATGAATTGGAGGTAGATATAGGTCCCACCCTTCTCATAATGATGCCATTCTTATGTGTGCCACAAAATCTTAAATCATATGTCATTGAATAACCCATGTAATAAAAATGAGAATCTTAAACATCATGAAATCATAAAAAAATTCATATAAGATAAAGGAATTCATAAATATAATTTCATCACAACATAATCAAATCAATGTAATAATAGGGATAGAAACAGAACCCTTTATTATCTTAGATGGAATATAATTTTGATAAAACACTTGAACTCCAATCTTGAGGAAAATATCCTTTCTGCTTCAATAACACTTTTCCTTTCTTAACATGTTGTACAACTCGAAACTAAAAGAATTTGATTAAAAATAAACTTGAAAACTTGTAAAGGAATCTTCTTGGAAATAATGTTTTAAAAATCCATTCATGCCGTATAAGTTAAAAAAACATTCTTCGTACTTTTGTTGGAAAAGTCAAAAAGTATCTCGTACGAAAAATGACAAAATATTCCTTACATATATTTTACTAAAAAACTCACCAAAGTGTAAATTGAATATAATAAATTGTAGGTGGATTTAAATAACATTACATATTGAGGAAACATGGATGTGGATGATAAAATGCACCCCAGTATATACCAAAGTATAGACAATCTCGTATAAAAATGAGATTGTGATATTTCCCTTACCTTAGGTCTGATTTGCTTCGTATGTGCCAAACCTCCTGTATAATGATTTAAATAATGTCATTGACTTATTAAATAATAATACTCATTGTTATGATATCATATATGGTTCACTTATGACTTTATGTTACCCGTTATTTTGTAAATTCCATGTTAAAGAGCGTGTTGGGTAAAATCGTTTCATTTGTCGTCCGTGTTTTGACTTGTAATTATTCATATGATTGCATAGATCATGATTACTTAATTCCATAATATAAAACATGATTTATATATAATATATATTCAGAATATACATATATATAATTGATTAGTAAATGGAAAGAAATACACCGTTCATGGAGACGGTAGACCGTACGTACGCATGAACACTGTTTTATTTTCCTTATTGAGTTGAATGGAATTAAGTAGATGAAATATATACACATAAATTAATAATCATTATTATGTCATATATTTAATTATTACTTATTATATAAACTTAATAATCATTCATGAATGGTTAACGTGGAAAATGAATCTCATCGCGTCATGGAGACGGTAGTCCGTACGTACGCACGAGCGATGATATCATTCTCATGATTATGGAATTTTATTGGAGTGAATGTATACTATTTCAGAATCAATATCACTTTAAAATAATCATATATAGTTATTATTTACACCATTATACCAATCCAAGTAAGGTGGTGGTGGAAAATAGATTACACCACGGCTTGGAGACGGTATTCCGTACGTATGCACGCGCGGTGATTTCATTTTCCGTAGGATGGATAGATGGTGAAATAAGGATGTTTAATAATTATAATAACATATAAGTATATAAGTGATACTGATGACATTACTTAATAATGAAACAACCGAAGAAGAAGAAGTGGAAGAAGAAATAAATATGAAAGAATCGGTAACGGGCATTACCACTTCTTTGAAGCGCCTCTTTGAGACCTCCTTTTGGGGAACTAAAATCGGTCTTTGAGGAATACCAGAACCTCTAGGATGTTCCTAGAGAAGTGGATAAGGGAATTTGGTGGGGTTTGTACCAGATTGAAGGCTCAAAGTGGTGTGAGGAAGAGAGGGAGGAGGTTCCCTTTTATAAGGGAGGAGAGGGGCACCTTTGGAATAACTAAAAATATTATTTTATTATAAATCCAAATTCGGTATTAAATATCACGAAATTGATTTATTTCGAAGCTAATGTGGGTAGGGGTCGAAATCCTCTCATCCAATAGAATTTAGACAAGTTTAGGTTCCTATTTTAACCTTATCATTTAAATTTAACATTAAGTTAAATAATTTTACTTTTGCTGTGTCTTCTTGTGTTCTTACACTATAATGTTAATAAACATACTATAACAATCGAAACGAACTCCAAGTTGATTATTATTAACATATATTACCTTATCTACGTCATTTGTCCTAACCTTAGATTTTTAGGAATAAAATAACAATTAATAATATAATATTTGTTTTAAAAACTATTTTATGTCAATTTTGACACTATTTAGTAATTGATTTTTTTTAAACTCATAACAAAATGATTAGTTTGAACAAATTTCATTAAATCAATATTAACTTGTCATATTAACCAATAAAATTAGTGGAATTCATAAAAAGTTAAAAAATTACACTTATTTGTGTATTTATCTTATCAATTATTCTCATTTTTCACTGTTATGGTAATTACTGCATCATCATTGTGTCATTAATAAATTAAATTATTTAATGTCTAAAAATTATAAATAAAATATCATTATGTGGAAAATCGTATTATCTTTCTAATTAATATTTACAATTGTATTTATCTTATGTATAACCCTGTATTAAAAATTGATTAGTAAATAAACTTTGATTTTAACTCTTTTAACTCTTCTTTGAATTAAATAATAATAAATGTCCTAATCTAATCCAAGTGGGCCTAAATAGTCATATTTTATTCATAAGGTTGTTTTTGGTTGAATTAAACTTATCCAATAGAATTAGGACATGTGTTAGGGAAATAATAATATCATTTTTACCCTTAATTACCCAATTTACTTTTAACCGTTGTAAAAAAAGTAAAAAGTTTCTATTCACCAAAAATTATTTTCATCTTATTGAACCAAATTTTACTTACTGACATCAACCGAGTCTCTCGAATTTTTGAAATTCCACTAACAGAAGTGGTAAAATTATGTTTTATGAAAAATTCATTTTTCTTAACTACCACTAAGTGGTTTCACTATTCATCAAAAAATGAATGTTTCCAGAAAAATACCAAAAATTAGGCCGAGTTATATTTGATATTATGAACTCAAAAATGATGTCTATTTTACGAAATTCAATACATATCAGTTGAATTAATTAATTTAAAAATTAATTCCCGTCGTCAAAACAAATAGGGTGTTCTTAAGAGATAATAACTATCAAAAGATTGACACTTGTTTATGTCTGGTTTAAATGTGAAATTACATCCAATGACCAACTTTGTATTAAATTGTAAAAATATATTCAAAATATACTTTAAAACCACTCAAATTAATAATTTATCACTATTAATTATTTCTATTGAAAATGTTGTTTTTAATTAAAATATAGCGTGTTTTTACTATTAATCAAAATATGAAAGTTACCAGAATGATAAGAAAATTTATCCAAAGTAAATTTTTATTTCATGATTCCAAAGAAGAATTTTATTTTGTCAAATTGAACTTATAAACATGTCAAAAACTATATTTAATGTGGGTGGGCCATCAAAAGGCAGCAAAACATCATTTTTTTAAAAATACTTATTTTACCCGAAAAAGTTATTTTGTTCTTATACCATGTTTTAGAAAATGTGCAAGATGAATAATAATGTTATAAGATTCAAAATTTAGTTAATTCTATTCATAACGGCTAGTTCATAATAATATTATAATAATATATCGTTGTTTAGTAAAACCTGGTATTGCGTACAACACACGCTATCGAGGAAGGTCGCGATTGCATGTAATGCAAGCCAAGTCAGGGTTGCGTGTTGTGCAAGAATCCTTCGTTGTTTCGTATAACATAATCCAAACATATTTCATTTATATATAGAATATATATATATATATATATACTCAATGTTTTGTAGAATAACTATTATCAAAATTTTGTATAACACGATCCAAGAATAGTGTTGCGTATACTGCAAGCTAATGTGGTGTTGCGTATAGTGAAAAGTAATCTTGGTGTAGCATAAAACACAAGCCATTAATGAAATTAAAAGAATATTTTACATAAAATCTCGGGGTGTTACAGACGGGACTCCCCACATCATGGGTGCATGTTTTTTTCCTCTGGGGAGGTTCTTTATCCCTACTGTCAGTTCTCTCCTATTAGACTAGGGCGCATGTACTATATACATAACTCACATATGGTCAGGTACTCTCCTACTCGGTAGGGTGTGGGTCCTCAATCTTAAGAGTACGTACTCCCCTATCGACCAAGTGTGAATATCCTATTAATGAATTTGTATGACAAAGTCGGTACTCACCTATCATTCCAGGGCATGGGTCCTCTAGATTGGGGTTAGTACTCCCCTTACGTACTTGAGTGTGGGTACCCTATAGCAGATATTGTGACATTGCAGGTTACATCCTACTTTACCAGTGCGTAAGACCTCTAGTAACCGAGTTATACTCCCCTGCTTATTTAGGGTGAAGGTCCTCTTTACACCATACTCCAATAGAGTCAGTGCTACACTAATGTGCCAAGGTACACGTCTTCTAGCCATGGGTCATTATTACCTTGACTTACTAGGGTGTGAGTCCTTCAATGTGAACAAACTACCAGCGTAATCCCCTTTCGGGTTGGGTGTGTTTCCTCACTTATGGAATAGTACTCCAACGTTTGTGAGTAGCAACAGAATGAAAGTACAAAATGGTAGATTGTGCAACCTAGACTGTCAGATACATTTACAAGGAGTGGGCCCCTCCACTGGATGTAATCAAAACCAAGGTATAAGTTAGTTCTCCCTCGATGGACTGAGGTGTGGGATACATTCTAGTTAGGAGACAAAGATATCGTGTGTTAGAAAATATTACGGATCCCCCACTTGAATTTAGTGTCGAGGTGTGGACCTCATCATATATTTTTCCTTGTACATGCCTCAGGTGAAATACTATGAGAACAAGTCCTTTTGTTACAGGAACTATAGGTAGTTCTAGTAGAAATTTCTTGATAGACCACGTCCTTTCGGATGTACCATTAGGAATTATTGAGCTGTCATTGTTGAAGTAAATCTCTCTAAACGGGGGCCATCTGGGATGGCTATATCATAGAGCATGTACTCCAGATCCTTTAGTTAAACGTTGAGCCTTCATTAAAAATCCTATCAATGAAATTGAGGTTTGATCCTTTTGTTTCGTTGTGGCTAATACGAGTATATCTAAAGGAAATAGGTATATATATGTGCATATAACTGAGTAGAGATGACTATGTATTATATTTTTGGTATAATTTTTTGTTTTGGATTTTTGGTTTTATTAGATGATATTTTGTGGTGTTTTACATTGAGGATTTCTAAGAGACCATCCAGGGTCTCGGGGTCCCCTACGAAGTACTAAGTTTTATACTCCTACATGAGCATCGCCTACACATGTTGTGTCTAGTGTGGATGATCAAAATTTTGATATAGGTTCTTAGTTAGATGGGACTGATAGACATTAAGATGGAGGAATTGGTGGTTTTAAAGATGGTTGGGCCTATTAGGACACGGCGGACACGACATGATTCTTCTTCTTCCAGTTTCTTAACTTCTCTAGCGATCATGTTTGATCTTCAACGGATGGTCCTCAGTGATCCCTTTGTACATTGATCTTTTCAGTTCTTTAGTTTGGATTTCATATTGACCCAGTTATAACACTCAGTTGTTTACGTGATGTTGTACTTTGAATTCCAATTACTTAATGATCACCATTAATCGTTGTTGATTTGGTTTGTGAGTGCGCGTGTGTAATGGTTTCCAGGAAAATGGATCCCTCTTAATTGTTGATTCCTTCATCACTAGTCCTCAACCCTTGGGCTTTTGGAGGCGGGCAAGGAGTATGTCACATTATGGGCCATGTGGGATGGGTTGTGACTTAATGAAATTCAAGAATAACTTTTATGTTTAATCAAAATAAGTTACCCATTTTAAGGTGATGTCTTCTCTCAACATTCTTCCATTTATTTTCCTTCTCTATCACCCAAAACTCTATTTATTCCATTATTTTGTAACAAAAAAACTATATTCAAAATAATAGGATGTTTTTATGATAAGGATTCAAACTACAGTTAAAAACACCTCCATTTAATGGATTTAGAACATAATATTTATGTGGATGGCGAACTACTACCTCACAAAATGATGGCTATTCAATTTTTCCATACCTCCTCTCATAGTGTCCATTATATATGAAAAATATTTTTATGTGATATATATTATATTTATATTTATTCAAGGATTCTATATTTTAAATTTATATAATACCTATATGGTTTCCACAATGGGTAAATATGATAATTTCATTTGAGAAAGTTCTTACTACCGCCCCCACAAAGTGATATGACTCGTTCATACCATACATAGACTGTATAAAGGATGGTTTTAATGAAATTATGTAATGACAATAAAATATGATATTATACATGAGTTATAGTATACGTATATATAATTTAGTTTTCAATCCTTTAAATAAGATAACGAAGTGAAATTAATGATCATGCATACGTACGGCTTATAGTATCTATAAACTGTGATTTTAATTTATGATATCAAAATGTTATGGACTATTATAAAAACATATATATAAAATATATATGATATTAAAATCAGGAATACAATTCTTGTGATAATGGACCTTTGACCACATCTACAATTTGTAACTATAACAATTTCATTTTTGACTCAAGTACCAAATGTTACCAAAACTATCGATATTAACTTAAATAATTATGTAATGTTTATAACATGGTAATAAGTGATATAAAAGGAATAATAAACTTGAAAAATGTTCTGAAGCGTGTAGAAATTAATTTATGTATATTATTTGGGATAAAAGAAACATATGTGACGAGCCAGACATAATGTTAGGGGATTCACCACAATATCAATTCATTTTGGGGTGTTTGTATTTATACACATCTTTATTTTATATGATGTATAAAAAAATTTGACTATAAATTACCTTCAAAGGGAATCTTTTTTCTATTTAGAATTTTACTAAAAAAAATTATAATGCTTCTTTTTAACATACACAGTGACAATGGCCTTTCCCCGTAGCATGTATTATTATATATTTTTATTCTTTAACAAGCCAGAATGTTTTTAAATGTAAAAGTAAGTACCATATTCACTTTTTATGTATTTTGGTATTGAAAATGATTTTGGTAATGGATTTATTAGGTAAATATATGGAACTGATATCTAGTTATTTAAATGTGGAAATGTTATATATCCTTTATTCTTGTTCAAGTGTTATTATTATGTTATGGTTTTTTGGATTTGATTATGTATATAGGTTGTTCTATGATAAACATATGGCTGTTGAGCCTGATATAGCTCTCCAATGCATTGGGTAACATGATGGAGGTAAAGATAAATGTTTCTCCTAAAAGATTTAGGTAATATAGTTTGATGGGTATTGCCAATGTAACTCCCTGCATAGATATGAAAGCTAAAATTTAAGTATGTTATGGATTCCACTGGTTACTTTTATAATTTATTATTTCTATTTTTTTGAAAAAAAATTATGCTTTAATGTGGTATGTTAGAGAGCTGTGTTTTTTGATTGAGACATATGTTCTTATTGAATTGATTATATTGATGATATAATGTTTTATTTCATTATTTTATAAACCTTACTAAGTGTTTTATGATCATCCCATGTTTTAGAAGTGTTTTTCACAGGTTATAAGGAAGGTTAAGAGAAAGAAAAATTTCAATATGAATTATATCAAAAAAATAATTCTGATTTTTTTTTAAGAATTTTTATTTTATGAAAAATTAATTCTATGTAAAAGTGTCTACTTTGTAAAGCATTAGATGCAATGTAATAGTTATGTCCTAATTCACTAAAACTCTAAACCTAAAAATATCCTTAATGTTAATTACTTATTTGACACAAGATAAAGTAATGTTTAAGGTTGGGGCCCTACAATTACATTTTCTTGTTTTATTTCATCGTACACTTCATTAAATATACATCAATCATGATTAATAATATCTAAAATATTATAAGTATTATTAAATTTTATTATGTAAATATAATCACATAGTTACATATCTACTTCCTCTAAATGGGAAAAATTAATCATTCTTGCATATATGTGAACTATAACCTCCACAAATAGATATAATCCTTTTTTAATTACAGTAAATTAATACTAGTTATAATGACTTAAATAATTTTAATACATGTTATTAATAAAATATTTATCATTATAAGATAATAATATATAAATTATTCCCTTACTTTCCCTGTACATAAAAATGATTACATCATTTTTACACACATGTGAACCATCGCCTCTAATAAGCAATTTAATTTTTCCATTAATCACCACATCACATGGATAATATATATATCCACATATTTGAATTATTTTTTTGATATTTAATATATTGTTATTATTCTATAATGTTAAAATAATAATTAAATTTTTTCCATGAGGTGTAATGAAAAATGGAAATGTTACTCATGTGAACTTCTGACAAACTGTCTCTATCATTGTAATGTTGTTAATTTTTCATATCCATATTCATTTAATGGATTAAAATGGAAAAATTGATATATTAAATTGTTAATTATTTCATGAATATTATTCTATAGATGCAACACTAATTACCCATTTGACTATATTCAACTTAACATTGTCATTATATGTGATATAAAATGAACAAAAAACGTTAATGAGGTTTTTATGAAAATAAATAATTAAATTTTTGTCATTATTTATGTATATAAAAACTATACCTGGTGATTCAGACTACAGGAACTGGATTTCATCTCAATATCCATTCATTAGGGATATTCTTGATGACATGATCCTAAATTCTTTTACAAGGATTATATACATATACTATGAAATTTCATCTGAATATTTAGTCTATAATCATGTTAATTAATGTAATTTTAAATGTAATATTTCATGGATATTATAATTTAATTTATCAATGATGTTTCCAACACATTGAATGTTTCAATATTTAACGAATACATAATTTTATACCTGTCAATATTATTGATATTATTTTACCTATTTATTTATATGGATATAGTAGGGTTATAAATACATTTTATTTAAAATTTTAATTTTATTCAATTTTTATTCATAAAGGATTATTTTTATATTGTTGGTCTGGAATGTATCACTTCATTTTAAAAACAAAATTAAAAGTTACCTTTTTCAACTATTTTTAGAAATGACAACATGTGTGTTTTTTATCTTATACAACATGAATAGATTTTCCGAATTTTATGTCTCTTTTATGTTTTGATTCATTCATTACATGTTCACCATTTTATTATCAAATTTTGTGTATTCAATTATGAGTGTGTGGGTTTGTAAAAATAAACTGTGATTTTAAATTAAAAAGCTTATTTTTTCCTTAGATATTGTTTTGTGTGTAATGATTATGTTATGATTATATGGAATAGTTTACAAATAAATGTGGTTATATGATAAATCTAGGTTTGGTTAGCTCGTGATAGCTTCTCAATGCATTGGATTTTGAGACAGAGTTAATCGGCTATATTTCTCTTAAGAGATTTATGGAATTTATTGTGATGGGTATTCCAAATGTAACCATGAATGTTACTCCATATATATCCTATATAAGGTATAATGAAAAGGTTGGACCATATTTCATTTATGATTTAGGATTTCCATTTAATATTTCAATAATCTTATGTTTTCATGAGATAGGATGAAGTTTTTCTATTTTATGGGTGAAAATTATGATCTTTTTAATATGATTTCAATATTTTATATAATTGAGGGAATAGAAGATTATTTGAAAATTCTATAACACTTAATGATATTTTTCTGATCATCTTATGTTTTAATATTTTTTCCATATGACATAATATTTTTAATGACAAAAAACATGTAATGATGGATATATTAAAGATATGATATGATAAGAAGTCGGTTTTTATTTTAAAATGGTTTCCTTTGGTGAAAATATGGATATTGAGTATATGTGTTTCTTGTAATATATGAGATTACATTGTAATAGTTTTTCTTAAATTTTCAATACTCTTAAAAAAAAGATCCTGGAATGTAAAATCTAGTTCTATAACACTATAATATGTTATGTTTATGGTCGGGTCCTTAAAGATGGTATGTGATGAGGGATTAGAATAATTTAGAGATTAGGATATCTTTTTAAGAGGTATGTATATCATCATAGGATTTTATTCATATGGTTGATCCAAATTTCCATATCATAGAAACCCATTTATTGGTTTTGAATTATGAAATTTTAAGGTAAATAACAATATTTATTGGATAAATTTATATTTTAGGTAGATATGGTTTATTAAAATTTTGGATGAAATATTAAAGGAATAATATTTCCACTAATGTTATGATATATTATGGTTATTTTGAGAATGTTTCTATGATTTATATAATTTATAATGAATTTAAAATGTTGTTTTATAAATAGGATAACCCACTATAAGGGTGACAACATATCGCGTCTAGGAAGGCAGTATGAATAGAACCCACAACCGAAGGGTGACATGGGTGCATCACCTACCACTAGCCTTAAAAAACTACCGAGTTAGTATAACTATTCCATTTAAATTCAATGAATTTTTGGGTGAGTATAAGTTGATTTTGGAAAATTATGTTTTATCAAATAGATATCATTTTTTTTGGTGGTTGATAATATTTTGGAAGAAGTTCACTATTTTAAGAAACAATTAAGATTATAGAAAATAAAATTATATGGGATTTTTATAGAAAATTATATGTTGAAATATATTTTTGAGGAATCATTGATATTATTTTAGAAATAGGGTGATTCTAATTTTTATGGAAATGATTAATCTTACGTGGATAAATTTGGATCAGGGCAATTTGTTTTTGTTTGGAAGCTTCAATAGTAAATTTTTTTTATTTGGAGATAAATGTAAAATTGTATCATAGAATACTTTGTGATAAAATTAAGCAAAATGTTCTATTTTAATATTAGTAATGAATTTTTTATGGATTATATTAGTAGTAATTTGTAAAATGTTCTGTATTGAACATTAAGAGATACTATTGAATTTTGCAGATTAGACTAGTTTTTTTCAGATAAGGTTAACTATTTTAAAAAATTATATTCTCTTTTCATAAAAATTTTGTTACTTGTAAATTTATAAATAATAAATAAATATTTATATTAAATATTTTTTTGGATTATTTGATTCTTTATAAATTCATTTTACTCCTTCATGGGTTCAAAAATATTCATAAATACTCATCACCCAAAGAAAAAAGATGAGTTTGTAGTGAAATTTGATTAATGGATGAAACTATACTTTTAATGATTGATTATTTCATTATATTCTCATTCATTGCTGTAAATGGCATTCATAGGTCAGTGAAAATGATATTTAAAAACAATTTTTTTAGTTTGATTACTACGGAATCAATGAACCGTTAACCAATCATAAATTTATAGTTTTGTGATTGTTAACATCTTACAGATCATGTGTTATATCACTAACCATTATAATATGTTGGTTAGATTTATATTTCATTTCCAATTTTTTTTATATTGATCCATAGTATGTGTTATTTTCGGTGACCATTGTACATTCCTTTCATTCTATTATAGTGAACTTTTCATTGACCCTTATTTACAAATGAGATTTTAAGAAATGAAATTTGAATTTTAGAACCCAATATTTGATCATGGGTTTAAATTGTGAGGAAACAATTTATTAAGAGGATAAGGGTATAATGTATCATCCTAGGGATTATTTGAAAGGAAACAATATGTTTGATAGTTTACATGATACCCCACATCGAGACTAAATAAAAAACAATATATTATTATTTAATATGGTAGTTATTGCATAGCTGTTAGAATGACTAGAATTAATTGTATTAAAAAAAATATGAAATTATGAATTACAGAAACTTATATAATTATAAATTTATTACCAATTAAATTATAAATGAATATAAAAACTTATTGAATATAAATGATGGATTTTAATGAAAAAAATATTTAAATGTAAATAATTATTTATTAAAAATAACAAATTCACTATTTTTGGATTATATTAAAGAAATATATTTTCAATATAATGTTTAAAAATAATCTTATATGTTTTGTTAACATTATATAAGAACAAACTCAATTTTACAGATAAAATGAATATTTCCCTAAAAATCCATTTTTCTACCATTTGATGAGACACCTCTTTTAAATATAGATTTTGAATATTTTATTGGATATATTTGAAAAATAAACATATTTTTTAATAGGAGTTTTAAATCATAATTTTTTTTGTTTTTTTTGTTTTTTTATTAGAGGTTTTGTTGATTAAGAGTGAAAAATACTTCAATTTAGTTCAAAACTACAATTTCATCAAATTTATTTATATAGTAAAATTATGTTTTTATTTCATTTTAAAAATTATTTAGATCATGATTTTATAAAATAATGTAATTTAGGTACATTGAATGATATTCATATTGAAATTGTATATTAAAAACATATGGAACTTTTGAACATGATTACTTGAACTCGCTTTCACAACACATTTACAGGATTTGTGATAAAAATATTTTTTCCACTTCTGGGAATTTAATTTAGGCTAATGGACATAAATGGTGTAACATAGTAAAAAATTCATGGTCTAGTAGGATCGTCTTAAATTTTGGTGAGTAATATATATATTATTTTATTTACCATAATTAAAGGGAAATCATGTAATTATGGTTAAAAATAATATTTTAAAATATAAAATGACCCTATCATTTATAATATATTAATTATACAACTATGTTATAAACAAGATCACCCTTAATTCGATTTTAGTGTCACTTGGACACATTATGATGACTTTAAAGGATTTATTATATTATATTCAACGAAAAGTCATTTTTGTGACACTTTTTTTAAAAAAATTAGTATTATTATTATGATGTTATATAGGGGATATCTTCAACTATAAATATTATTTAGAAATAAAAAATTAATACCGACATCAGTGAAATTTATATATAATTTTTATGATATAGTTAATTAAATTATATGGTGATGTAATAAGGATGTATTAATTATATACATAATGAATGAATCAAAAAAACACTATTTTAATTATTAATATAAATATTGATTCCATACATGATTTATATTTATGACTTTTTCATGTTATGGATTTTTAACATAGATTTCTAAAAAATAAGTAGTTATGATATTTCTAATATTCAATAAATTAATAGTGTCAGAAATGACATTAAGGGCATTTTAAAATATAAAATATTTTATTAATTGATATAAATTTTTATAAAACTACAAAATCATCTAAAAATAGGTATAAGTTATATAATGTAATAAATTTTTAGTTTAATTGTATTTTTGAATGTTATTATAATTATATTAACCGTCAGCATGCAAATTAGATGATGTGAATATAAGAATAAAAAATTATTAAAACAAAAAGATAAAGATTTAAAGAATTAAAATACATATTTTATTTTCATTGTATAAAGTATATTTCACAAAATATATTCTTATATTCAACATAAATATTTTTTGAACAATTTGGATTTGAAAATGAGTTCATATTAGTTTAATATTTTGATGAATTTAAAGGTTGACTCTCCCCTCTAATATAAAATTCCCCCATTCTTCTCTATTAAATACATCACAAGTACTATTTAGATATACCAAAATCATCCCAAATACCTTCCTAGAATCCATCCTTATAATATAGAGCTCCTATTTGAGGATGAAAAACCTTCTTTGAGGTTTTTATGTGTCAATCAATGGACATCATCCGAGGAAAGGGTATAATATTTAATTAAGTGTTTTTTCTTCTTAAATATAAATAAAATCATATTTAACCATGAATAAATAATAACTAAAGTATTAAAAATATAATTATATTATATTATATTAACATAATCACCTAAATCCATCTCCACTTCCATACAATGGAAATATAATTAATAATTACGACGTAAGAGTGAACTATGAATTCCATGAACTGATATAATTCATTTCTATTACTGTCTCTCAATGGTGGTAATAATGATGGAATTAATGTTTATATATGATATTCATAAAATATTTATCATTATAATAGAATAATATATATATTTTTTGTTCTTACATTCTATTATCATAAAAATGATAATTTCATTTTTTTCATACGTTTGAACTATCACCTCCATGAAACGATGTGATTCATGTTTAATCACAACATCACTTGGATAATATATATAAGTATATTTATATTATTAATATGATATTTATTATATTATTATAAATAATTAAAAAAATGATTATTAACTTTTATGTATATTTATCAACGTAAAATAGAAATGTTACATAAGCGTACGTACGACTTATTATCCCAATGATTGTAACATTGTTCAATATTAAAATAAATATTTAATGAACAGATTTAAAAGAATAATTTATTTATAAAGTTTACTATTATTTAATTAATATAATTATAAAGATGATGTAATAATTAACAATTTTACCATATTCGACTTATTGAATCCCTTTAGGACTCATGTACTGAATTACATCAAAATGTCTTATGTGAACATAAATAATAAATTAATTTTTATTAAAAGATTATAAATGATTTAAAATTCAAAATAATAATTAGTGTGGTTCCCAATAATGTAAATATTAAATTGAAAATTATTACTTCGTAATAAAATGATTTTATGTGATGATTCAGACTCCAGGTAAGGGATTTAATCTCAATCTCTTTTTATTGATGGATTTCTTGATTACATGCACTATAATTATTTTATAATTAGTATACATAGCTTATATGACATTTCATATCGAAAATTTTATATAATAAAATTTATTAATGTATTTTTAAAATAAATATTTTAATGGATATTATTATTTAAACGTTCAAAGTGGTATGATACACATTAAATGATTATATAATTAATTGTTACATATTTATCCCTTGTCATTATTATTGATATTATTGATATTATTGATATTATTAATTTATATGGAAATAAAATGATTTTAAAAGACATTTTATTTTTATTTTTATTTACATAAAAAGGTTTTCCAAAAGGAATATTTTTATTATTTCAGTATGGATCATGTAACATCCTTTTAAAAACGTCGTTATAAGATACCATTTTAGGCTATTTTTAGAAAATATACAATAAATGTTTTTTAACATATATTAAATGAATATATTTTCTAGAATTTATGTCACATAATTTTTATTTATTCCTTTACTTTTTCACCATTTAATATTAAAATGATGTGTTCTCATTTATGAGTTTACATGTTGGTAAAAATGAAATGTGATTTCAAAGTGGAAATGTAATTTTTCTTTTATGATTGTTTTATGTGTCATAATTATGATATGGTTATTGGTAATATATTATTAATATGGATGGTTCTATGATATCCTAAGGGTGGTTGATCCTTTAATATCTCTCCAATTAGTTGTGTTATTATATAAAATTAATTAGTGGGATTTCTCTTGTGATATTTTGGGAACAAATCACAATTGGTATTCAAAATGTAATCATGACGGTTACTCCCTATGTAGTTGTAAAAGATACAATATAGTAATTATATTGATTATACAAGTTACTATTTTGATTTTTTATTTATATTTTTTTTATAAGTATAATATTATTTCACGAGGTAAGCTGGAGGGTTTCTATTTTATTGGTAGAAATCTGATTTTTTTAAAATGTTTTAATGAGATTAAATTATTCATTGAATAATAGTATATTTCCTTATTTTATTTCCCATTCTATGATTTTTTCCGAGTAAAATTTTCTAAAATGATTTTAGTAGGTCTCAATATTCATTATGACAATGAAGAAATCAATTTGGATGTATTGAAGATATGTCAAGAAAAGAAGTATTGTTTTATTTTAAAATGGGTTCCTTTGGTGAAAAAATGGATACTTAGTATATGTGGCCACTTGTAATTTATGTTTTTATATTGTAAACATTTTTACTAATTCTCAAAAAATATAAAATTAATATATCATAGATTGTAAATTCATGTTGAGAAACACTAGAATAAGATATGTTTATGTTCATGTCCTTACAAATGGTATTGGAGGGTGGTTTAAAAAACATTGGAGATTGTAATTTGTTATTAAGATTTGTTATATAATCATAGAATTATATTATTTTGGTGTATCATATGATCATAATCTTAGAAACTAATTGGAGTATTTATGTTATGGAATTGCAATGTCACTAATAATACTAGTTTTGTGAATTTTTTTTTGAGGTTATTATGATTTATTAAATTTTGAGATAAAAAATTAAAGGTATCCGATAAACATTGATATTTTGATATATTATGTCTATTTTGAGAATTTTTATAATTTTTTTTATAATTTCATAAGTGTTATAAAAATATTTTTATATAAAAGGAAAACCCATGGGATGGTTGACAACCCACAGGATGGGTGAAAACCCATCTCATCTAGAAATGATGTAGTAATCAAACCCTATAGCAATGGGTGATAATGGTTTTTCTGCTACAACTGGCCTATGTAACATCTAAGCATTGTGTTATTTTTTTAAAAAAAATGTTATTTATGAATAATACGTTAGTTTTGGAGACATTTGTTCTATTGAATAGATAACCTTTTTATTTGAAATTAATATTTTTTCATAATAAGTTTAGTGTTTTATTTATCCCATAAGATTATATTATATATTATACAATGAATTTTTTTTTAATTTAATGACTGAATTTTATTTTAAAATACTGTATTATTTCATTATGGACATATGGTGAGGAAGTATTTTAGGGAAATGATTATCCTAACATGGAGAATTTTTTTGGGGAAATTATTTTTTTATATGAGACTTCAAGAGTAATTATATATATTTGCAGATAAATGATAAAATATATCTTATTAGAATATGCGATCAAACTTCAAATAATTTTTTTTTAAATAATAGTGATGAATGATTTTATTATTTTTAAGTCTAGTTATTTCTTCAATGGACTTTGTTGAACATTGGGTATTACAATAGCATTTTTGATATTGAACTTGTTTGTCATCAGATATGGTTTATTATTTTTTGGAATTATAAACATGTGTACGGAGCATTTTTGTATTGGTTAATGTCTTAATAAACTTCAATAATGATAAAAACATTCTTATATTCTCACCAATAAAACTATTAGAAAACAGTAATGTTCATCTTCGGTACGTGTGGACAAAATCCTCCAGGAAGCATTGTGAATCATTTTTTGTTTATTTTTTTCATGCATGGTAATAAGGATAAATTTTTTGATTGGTTATGATATATATTATATAATAATTATTCAATAAATATTTGATATTATTTACCATTATCGTGTTATATCCTTTGAAAAAAAAATTAAAACAATGTTCATGTGTACGACCGACCTACTATCTCAATGGATGGTGTAAGTCATTATTTCTATATCCACATTTTTGGAATAAATATAATGATTTATATAAAAACAATATATCATATTTATATAATGATTAAAATTATATATATGATGTAAACATGATCAAAATACAAGGACCAATAGTACTGAACTAGAATATACATGAAAATCGAAGCAGTAGTCACTCGAAACCATGATTTTAAACGAGAAGTGTTATTTAATAAGTGATATAAGGTTATATTTATGTAATATATGTTATTATATGCATTTTTATGGTTATTAAATTAAATTATAATAATTATATTTTTATAATATAATTGTTTTCAATGTTTATGATGGTAGTTTGACCTTCAACATGGGATTTTCTTCTCTATTTTAGTTTTGTGGGACATATACTATAAAGTGTAATTATTATTTTATGTGAAATAAATAATTCCATTGAATTTATTTATAAATATAATTTCAAATTTTACTGAGATATACATTTCTGTATAATGTTATTTATTTCCAGGGAATTATTATTTAATTGTTAGCAATGTAGAATGACTTTTATGTTACAATATCATTAATATTTAGGATTTTTTATCAGTAAATTATAATGATGCAATCATATGACATTTCTCGGAATATAATATTTAATTTTCATCTCGTATATGTTTTTAATTAAAAATCCTATTTTATTTTTTTCCTCGTCATAATTACTCAATAGGTATAATATATGTTTTCATTGGAAAAAGGCTTTATTTCTCATTTGGTCAATCATACATTTTCATATATATATACAGGTCTTATAAAATATTTTATGGATAATTTTTATTAATATTTAATGATATTTAAAATTTATTTTTACACATTGTTGAA
The DNA here is from genome assembly GCA_963277665.1 of Viscum album. Taxonomy (NCBI): domain Eukaryota; kingdom Viridiplantae; phylum Streptophyta; class Magnoliopsida; order Santalales; family Viscaceae; genus Viscum; species Viscum album. The sequence goes on from OY728157.1 coordinate 2,018,567,831, forward strand.
TTTTTACCTAATGGTTCAAAAGTAATAATATATTCAATTACTGAACAAGGTACTTTATGAATTAAAAAAATAGTGATATTTGAATGTTTTTCTTTATCATATATCTCATAAATTTAATTTTACACAATCATGAAAAATAAATTCTTCAATGAATCAATTACATGATTACATGGTAATTTTATAAGTGTATTTTTTCCATAATATTTTTTAAAATATGTTTTTCAATTAAGCGATTTCAAAATCCGAATGTTATTTTCATGAAGAACTTATTAATTATTTTTTAATTTTTTTACAATTATTCATAGAAATGAAAAAATGATTTTATTTTTGACATAATAGTTATATTGTTTAATATACCATAATTATTTTTTATATGGATTATGCCTATGATAAAATGATGTTTACGAAAAATGATCCTTTTTCATGAGTTATTCTGTGATCAATAAGAAATTATTATTAAATTTTTTTCCATTTCCATAGGTTATGAAATGATTAAATTATAAAATATTTATGGAACCTAATCCTTTTCTATGGGACATTATATGATGACATATATATGAAACCCATTTCCATTGATGGATTCTTATATAATGAGTATTTTATCATCATGTTGAATACATAGGTAGGTTATTCATTATTTTATAGAGGTTATGTTATAACAAAAAAAAATTATGTTATATCTAGGGTTGATGGTTACCATATAAACATGGATGGTGGTCATTATATTTTAATATATAGGTAGGATCTTTTGATCCTTCACATTGCGTAAGCTAATGATTGATATCTCATGAGATAAACAAGGTTGGGATGATGGGTAAACACAATACATTAACTGAATTTATCAACTATTATTTTCTTTGGAGGGAACCTTGACTACCACAATGGTTTGGTTAGTGAACCCATTTATAAACTATTGTATTGGATGTGATTATTAACTACCAAGGTAGTTATATTTAATTCTTGTATTAAAAAAAACATATTTATTATGAAAATTTTATTCTCTCATTTTTCATATACTATTATTTCATTATGATTCGTGTCTTAAAAACTGTGAATATTTATTTCATGGTTCATGATTATGATTTAGTATATACATGGTATGATTTTAAAATGTTATTATATTGTTCGGATAAACTTTTGATCATGTTTTTCTCAATTGATTGTTAATATACCTTTTTACCATATTGAGAATTTTAGACCACCTCTTGATTTTTACGCTTTCCCATTTTAATGAAGGTACAATGTAGGACCTATATATAATGCATTCTAGTCACAAAAAACGTTGCAAGAGAAGATGTGGATCTTTTATAAACCATATTTTTATGTTTCTAAGAATCTAAATGCCCCAGACTTATATGATTATAGTAAGGATCATTAGGTTATATAATGAATATTATTATACTATTTTGGGATATCTATGTATGAATCATATGGATAAAAATATATTAGTCCACCAAAATTTGATTAATTCATTGTTATATAATAACTAATAAATATATTTTTAGTGAAAAAACTAGAAATAAATGAATACTAAACAAATTTTCATAATAAATGTACATGTAATTAGTCAATTGTACTTCAAAATACGTTTAAATTGAAATGGAAAACTTTCAAATGATTTGTATATTTCAATAGTTATATTATTTGATATTCTTTAATAATAATCCCTATTATATTTTAAAATATGAAATTTTTCTTCCACTTGACATGATTTATAGATATAATATAATGTATATTTTAAATTACATATATGGTATCATGCCACCACACAAATATAAGGGAACCACCTCTCCACTATTATTAAAATACATTTAGCCACTTAGATAGAAAAATAATTTTCCATATATATACAATGAATACGTACTGTCATACTAGAGCTCTCTATATCACCAAATTACTACATCAAGAAGGATTAATATGTAATCCAAAAGAGGATAATAAACAAGAGTTATATATACACATTGAGCCTTTTAAAACTCATTTCATCTCAAATATACCTCTTAAAAATTTTATTTACCATTATAAAATAATTTTATCAGAATGTTAAAATTAATGTGATATACTATGTCAATGTAACATACCTATTTCAATACATTTTTATAGTACGGAAAATGAAAAAATCAGTCGTGAACGTGTACTGCCTACCATCTCTATCTAGAGGTGTAATTTTTATCATTCCACTTCAATTTTTATGGTTATAAATATAGAATTTATAAATATATATTATATTGATAAAATAATTATTCATATTTAGAAATAATATTCAATTTAAATTATCACCCATCCATTCATTGGAAAATGTTAACATTTCCCATGATTATTTTTTTACTAGTGCCTTAATGATGTGATGTGTTCGGTTATTCTATTAACTATATGAATGTATGAAATTAAAATTTTATAATGTGAAAAACTATTATATTGTAATCATTATAAAAATTTAAGGTCATGATACCCATTATTTATAATTATAAAAAAGGTCAATATACCATATTATTTTTGTATAAATTTAGTAAATAGCCTTAAGTGATTGACATAATCAAGAACTATTTAATAAATTAATTTCAAATGATTTTAATAATTAAATTAATATGAAATTTATATTTAAAATAATCCTAGATAATTATTTAATAAATAAAATTCAATATATAGAATCACCAAACACATATGAGTATGAAGTGAACTATAATATGTGATTTTAGTTACAATATAAATTATTATTTAATTATTACTTCTTTTCATAGTTATGATTGGAAAACTATAACATCCTTAATATTAAAACCCAACTAAATTCAAATCCTTGGAATAATTTTAGGAGTTTTTTATACTCAATTTTTTCTACTAATGGATCAACAATCAATATTTTAGGTACAGGTAAGAGTAATTCTTTGGGAAATCATTCTTTACATCCAACTCTACCTAATTCATGTTTTGGTTATTTTATGTTTTTTAAAAAAATTATATTTAAAATAGAATTATTATTTTCATACATTTTTAAGTACCTCTCATTTAATTTTCCAATAACTACTAATAAATATAATATTATTTTTTAAAAAAGGGGACATTTTACTTTCTACAAAAAATTGGTGTAGGTCAATTTTTTAATGTATATGGTGTGAACATATTTTATTACCCCCATAACCATTATATTATTTTTATATTAAACTAAAATATTTTATTGATATTATACAAAAAATGTTTTTAACTAAATATATATTAAGAAATATGAGTATCTTATACTCTTATAAGAATGAAAAAAATTATCATGTTATTTATAAATTCATCCTTATAAAAGGATATGAGGATTTTATTTATAATAATTTTATTATATTTTTTTATAACATTAAATGTCTTGGTTACACTAAAAAACATTAATTGATGATGGATTGTTGTTATTATTATATACCTCAACGATTCAGGTTTATGTTGTAATTATTTTATAATCACATTCCAAAACTATCTCGTTTATTTTTTTAGAGATTAAATTTTCATATATTTCAATATTTTACTTACCACATATTTATATGATATGATTTCCCCCATACTGATATTATTTTAGATGTAAAAATTTTCAATATATATTACTAATTGCATAATAATTATTAGTAAATTTATTTTATGGACCGAGGAAATATTTCATATTCTTGATTCAATGTATATAAATGTTGACATATATATATAATTTTGAAATTTGATTGTCTTGATCATTCAATATATGAGGAATTCAGAAGAAATGAATGTGATGGGTGGTGATTTGTTATAGATATCCCCCCAATTCATAAACATATCTCTTAATTTAAAATATCAAGCATACCATATTATATTGGAATCTTTTCTAAAACTAAAAAATTATTATAATTTTTATAACGGTTGATTTGTTGGTAAGATTCCTAACATCTTATCTGAAGCCTAGATTATGAGATCATGAATGAATAAAATTATTCATTTCACTAATGGGAATTAATTTTCTAATATCTATGTGATGTATATGTATATATTATACATGGATAATGTTTTAAAATAAGATTGTGATTTAATGAAATGTGTTTAAATTATTCACAAATCCATGTCTCTTATGGATTATTTACTCATGGTAAATTCTTTTATATGTGTCACAAACTGAGAATCTAAGAACACCATTAGATTTTATTGATTTTCCAATATGTTGAAGAAGTATTTTTAAATGATTTCACGGATACAATAATGTTTCAAATGATATGTTTCAATATTAAAATTGTAATATCGTAATCACATATTATAAGGCCCCAGCCTTAAACCTTACTTAATCTTGAGTTATTACAAGATTACACATTGAGGGTCTTTTCGGGTTTAGAGTTTTAGAGAATTAGATCATAAAACTTGCATTACATTCCACATATAAACAAAGTGGTTACATAAAGATATTATTCTTCATTCCCATCAATGGAAACACATTTAAATAAAACGTGGATTATTTCTTGACACATCCTTGACTCTATCATCTTATCATGTACCTTTCCCTTGACTTGTGAAAAACATTTCAAAAAAACTTGGGATGAGCATAAAAAGCTCAGTATGGGTTATAAAAATATGGAAAGGAAACATGGGTACATATGTACATAAGGATGAGATCATACTTTACCCATAAAACATAAGCACTTTAACATACCTCATCAAATCATGAATAAATCATAGAAATCAAAAGACATAAAGGCAACATGAGGCATTCATAACATTCTTACGTAGGGAGTAACCCTCTTGGTTACATTTGGAATACCCATCATAGTATATTCCCTAAAATCTCTTCGGAGAAACCTTAACGTTGCACTCCATCGCGTTACCCAATGCATTGGAGAGCTATAACGGGCTCACCCGCCCATAGTTTATCACGGAACCACCCGTCTTCATAATAATGCCCAAGAACCTCAACATAATCGTATCACATAAAACATGAATAAAGAAAACATAACATTCCCACCATTCAATCACAAGATATCAATACAACACATTGATATAAAAACATTATGAAAAACATTTTCAATACCAAAATAAAAGAAAAGTAAAACATGGTATTTATTTTTCTTTTAAAAAGAAGGTATGTCTTGTAGAGGAAGCCGAAACTCAAATAACGGTTACGACGGCGGAGAAGTCATTGTCACCGCATACGTACGACAAAAACATTCCCTTTTGTCGTTTAGTAAACTATTTGTTTAAAAAAAAGATTCCTTTTTAATAAACGCAAAAGTCAAAGTGGTTTATACATCGTATAAAAGAAAGTTGTGTATAAAATAAAATATGCCTCAACGAAAGGAGATTGAGACGAAGTCCCATACCTCTTATCCGACTTGACCCGACTGTTCTTTAATCTCCTGAATAATAAACTTGAGTTAATCTCTACTTGCTTCTGAATCTTTTTCAAGTTCATTATTCCTTTTATACCATGTTATGAACATCATGTAATCAGTTAAGTTAATAATATTCATTTTGTCGGTATTTGGTTCTTAAGTAAAAAATAGACTTCTTACACTTACATGTTGTTAATTTGGTCAAAGGTTCATTATATCCAGAATGGTATTCATTATGTAGATATCATATATGTCATATATATCCAGTACATACATGCATTTATAATATTACATAATCATTTAGAGGTAAGAAATGAAATGGACCGTTCATGGAGACGGTAAGTCGTACGTACGCATGAACGCTACTTTCATTTCTATTTCGTATTATATAGAACGGAATCATAATGATATAAAGGTATATTATAATTCCAGTATAATATCATATATAATATCATAGTTCCATCCTTTATATGTCCCACATATGGTATTTAACGAATCAAATCACTTTGAGGGGGCGGTAGTCCGCATTTCCTAAAATGAAGATATCATGTTTACCCATAATGGAAACCATAAAGGTATGCCCAAAATGAAAAAAACAGAAGCTTAAGGAAAACATAAACATATTATATATCATATATAAAAATAGTGACATCATAATGGCCACCTTTGAAGGTGTTAAATGTGTATTGAACAATTATCGTTTCGGGAGGCAGAATTTCGCCATCCACGGAAACCGTATGTTCTTTAACCATTTGATGTAGTTGTGTGAGAGTGTAGCTCAAATAAATCTTATAACAACATCCTAGTATATTGAAGATACTGTTGTTGTTACAAAGGAAGTAAATAAAAAGAGTTTATGGGGTTGGAGAAACAAAATAAAACAAATGAACATGAGAGAATGAATTGCCTTTAAAAGTGTAACTCCTTTTGATTTGAGCCTAAAGGCTTCCTTTGAAAGGCTTATGCCCAAAGGGAATCCTCTAGGATGAGGCTAGCGATGGGGAGAGAGTAAATGGGCAGGGTTTGGCCGAGCCAAAGTCTTGAGGAGTGTGTGAAATGAGGTAGAGGTGGGGGCCTTTTATAAGAGGAGAGGAGGGGCACTTTTGGAAAGTAAAGAAATATTACTTTATTTGAAAATTTGTTTCGGTTTTAAAAGGTCCCTCATTGATATAATTAGTGGATAAGGTGATAAGGCTTCTAAATCCACTCATCCAATAAGTTTTGGACATGTGTAGTTCATTGATTTTAAATTATCTTTCCATTTTATTTAAATCGTCAAATAATGATGTCATCGCTGGATCATTATTATGTCATAAATAATTTAATTTATTTAATGTCCAAAAATCATAAAAAAATACTATGATGTAGTAAATCTTTTTATCGTTCCAATGACTATTTATAATAAAAAATCTGATCTTTATAACCCCATGTAAAAATTGTTTTCGTAAAACTTATTATGTTTGTGTCATTTTTACTTTTACATTAAATAAAAAGCTATTTATGTCATTTCCCAACCAAAGTGGATCCATGGGGTCCCCAAGTTGACCCATGGCTTGTCTTGGTCGTCCATGACACAACCAATAAGGTTGGGACATGTTTCTAGGTCATTTCCTATTATTAAAGCATTATTTATACCTTAAACTACCCTAATTACCACTAATCGCGATTAAAAACTTAATAAGTTACTATTCACCAAAAAATTATTTTAATCTCATTGAACCACATTTTACTTCTTAATGACACCCATGTATGTCGGATTTTCAAAATTCAATACACATTAGTGGAAAACTTTAATTTAACTAAAAAATCAGTTTGCTTGATTACCACTTAGTGGTTTCACTATTCATCAAAAATTGAAGTTTTTCAGAAAATTACCAAAACATCACCCTAAGCTATATATGATATTCCGAATTCAAAAATGAAGTTAATTTTACAAAATTCAAATCATATAATTCACATTAATTAATTCAATAATTAATTCCCGCTGCCAGAGCAAATAGCGTGTTTTTACAAAACAATAAGTATCAAAATATTGACACCAGTTTAAGTCTAATTTCAAAGTGAAATTGATTCCAATGACCACAATTGGATAAAATGGTAAAAATATATTCTAATTTCACTTCAAAACCAATTCAAAACATAATCTAATCATATAAAAAAATTAGATTACAAAACAGTTTTGATGTAAAATGCAGTATTTTTCACTATTCATTAAAAAATGAACATTGTCAGAAAAATACCAAAAATTCACACAAGGTAAATTTTGATGTCCCAATCATAAAGAATAAGTTTATTTTGACAAACATAGTTTATAAAATTGTCAAAATATAGATTCAAAAATGGTTTGCCATCAAAAGTAAGTAAAACAATCTTTTAAGAATATTAGTGTATTTAATGCATAAGATTGTATTTATTTTCATTTCAAGCCTCTATAACAATATCTTAATCATTAATAGACATAGATAAAAATATCTATTATTCATTACTTACTTGGGATGTTACATCCTTCCCCGCTTTAGAAAATTGCGTCCCCGTAATTTATTTACTTATCGAATAAATGGTGGTACTTATCCCTCATTACATTTTCAGATTCCCATGTTGCCTCTTCAATCATGTGGTTTTTCAACAAAACCTTTACCTGGTGAATCACTTTATTCCGTAACACTTGCTCCCTGTGGTCAAGAATCTGGACTGGTTGTTCCCCATAAGATAGGTTCTCTTCCAGCTGAACTACCTCTGGACTCAAAACATGAGATGGATCTGGCATATACTTTCTCAACATCGAAACGTGAAAAACATTGTGTACCTGAGATAAACTCGGAGGTAAAGACACAAGGTATGCCACTGATCCAACTCTCTCCAGAATTTTGTATGGTCCAACAAACCTTGGACTCAACTTTCCTTTCTTACCAAATCTCATCACACTTTTCCAAGGATAAACCTTGAGAAAAACATGATCACCAACCTCGAAAGATAGATCCTTCCTCCGGTTATCCGCATAACTCTTCTGCCTGCTCTGAGCTGTTCTCATGTGTTTCTGAATCAGCTGAACTTTTTCTGCCATCTCTTCTACCAATTCTGGTCCCATCAACTTCCTTTCACCCACTTCATCCTAGAAAGCTGGAGTTCGACACCGCTGCCCATATAATGCCTGAAATGGTGCCATCTGTATACTGGAATGAAAACTGTTATTATTTGAAAATTCAACCAAAGAAAGATGTTGGTCCCAACTTCCCTGATAATCCATAGAACAAGATCGTAGCATATCCTCAAATGTCTGAATTGTTCGTTCTGACTGCCCATCTGATTGAGGATGAAAAGCTGTACTAAAATTTAATTCAGTACCCAACGACTTCTGAAGGCCTTTCCAATAGTTAGAAGTAAACCTGGGATCACAATCCGATACAATGGAGAGAGTAACTCCATGTAACCTGACTATCTCTTTAAGATACAAACGGGAAAGTTGATCAAGAGAGAAATTATCTCGTACAACAAGGAAATGAGCAGATTTGGTCAAGCGATCAACAATAACCCAGATTTCATTATTACCTCGAGATTTCTTCGGTAATCCAACAACAAAGTCAATGGATATATTCTCCCATTTCCACTCTGGCACTGGTAAAGGCTGAAGCATCCCTTTCGGTAACTGCCGCTCTGCTTTAACCTGCTGACAAGTCAAACACTTCACAGTAAAATCAGCAATATCTCTTTTCATTCCATCCCACCAGTAATACTCCCGCAGATCTCTATACATCTTAGTACTGCCCGGATGAACTGAAAACGGAGAACTATGAGCTTCACATAACAACTCTATCTTCAACTGTGAATCACAAGGCACACACAATCTCTTCCCAAATATCAAAAAGCAATCATTATCAATGTTGAATTCAGGCAACTTACCTTTCTGAACCAGCTCTACCTTTTCTGCAACTCACTGTCTTGCTTCTGTGCTTGCTTGATTCTATCTGATAGAGAAGATCTCACTGATACCTGAAACAAAACAGAAGGACTTCTTGCACCAACAACTTCTATGCCAAAGTTCATCAAATCGTTAACCAAAGTATCTCGTTCCAAACGCAACATTGTTAATGAAGCATTACTTTTTCGACTCAAAGCATCAGCCACTTTATTTGCTTTTCCCGGATGGTAATGAATTGTACAATCATAATCCTTGATTAATTCTAGACATCTCCTCTGTCTCATGTTTAACTCTTTCTGAGTGAATATATACTTTAAACTTTTGTGATCGGTATATATTTCACACTTTACTCCATACAAATGATGCCTCCAAATTTTTAAAGCAAAAACAACAGCAGCTAATTCTAAATCATGTGTAGGGTAATTTACCTCATGAGTTTTCAACTGTCGTGAAGCATAAGCAATTACCTAATAATTCTGCATTAGGACGCAACAAAGTCATTTCAATGAAGCATCACTGTATATAACAAACTCACCATTCCTGGAAGGTAGTTCCAAAACTGGAGCATTCACTAATATTCTTTTCAATTCCTGAAAACAATCATCACATTCTTTTGTCCAGATAATCTTAACACCCTTCCGAGTTAGCTTAGTCATTGGACTAGATAACCGTGAAAAATTTCTAACAAACCTTCGGTAATAGCCCGCCAAACCAAGGATGCTACGAATCTCGGTTACAATTGTGGGTCTTGGCCATTCTTCCACAACTTTTGTTTTTGCAGGATCAACAATAATTCCAACTTTAGAAACAATGTGACCTAGGAAAGAAATTTATTGCAACCAAAACTCACACTTGCTGAATTTCCCATACAGTTTCTTTTCTTTTAAGGTTTGCAAGATAACCCTTAAATGTTTTTCATGCTACTCTTTACTTTTAGAAAACACCAAAATATCATCAAGGAAAACCACAACAAACTTATCCAAGAACTCATGGAAAATTCTATCCATTAAGTCCATGAATACAATAGGTGCATTGGTTGGCCCAAAAGGCATTACTACAAATTCATAATGTCCATATCTCGTACGGAACACGGTCTTCGGAATATCTGCCTACTTTACCTTCAGCTGATGGTACCCCGATCTCAGGTCAATCTTTGAAAAAGACTGAGCTCCCTGGAGCTGATCAAACAAATCATCGATATGAGGCAGAGGATATTTGTTCTTAACAGTGATATTATTCAAGGCTCTATAATCAATGCAAAGTCTCATAGAACCATCTTTCTTTTTAACAAATAAAACCGGAGCACCCCATGGTGATGTGCTAGGTCTAATGAAACCTTTCTCTAATAAATATTGCAATTTCTCCTTCAACTCTAAAAGTTCAATTTGTGCCATTCGATAAGGGGGTTTTGAAATTGGCTTAGCATCAGGAACTAAGTCAACAGCAAACTCAACTTCCTGATCTGGTATTAATCCAGGCAACTCATCAGGAAAAACATTAGGATACTCATTTACCACTGGCACATCATTAATCTGAACAGTTCCTTTATTTTCAACGACGTGTGCAAGGTAACATTCATTTCCATCTTTTACAAGTTTCTCGGCCTCTTGATATGTTATCAAAAGTAAGGGTTCATTCCTATAAACAAACTGAAAGTCTTTCTGAAAAGAAACTTATTTAGCTCTACAGTCAATCTTTGCATGGTAAATAGAGAGCCAATCCATACCTAGGATAACATCAAACTCAACTAGAGGTAGAACAATAAGGTTTTCAAGTAGGTTCTTTCCACAGATAAGGATATGAAGATTCTTATAAATTCTTTTTGCCTCAACATTCCCCCCAGGTGTTTTTACCAAAAGTTCAGGAGTCATTTCTTGAGATGGTATTCCCATTTTATTAGAAAAGGTTTCAGAGATGAAAGAATGTGTAGACCCCGAATCAAACAACACACTGACATAATCTGTAAAAACAAACAAAGTACCTGATACAACTTCATTTGATGGCCCAACATCTGATGAAGTAGTTGCAAAGGATTTCACCACCCCTTTCTGCTTGTAGTCTAACTGCTTCCCATCACTCAAGCTCTTTGTCGGACACTCGTTTGCATAGTGACCCAACTTATAACATTTCACTAACTGTAAATCAAATTTGTTCTTACCTTCACCTTGATCCTTTTCAGTGCAATAATGAGCCTTATGTCCCATCTTACCACATCGGTAGCACTTTCCAGAATTCAGAAGACATTCCCCAGCATTCCTTTTGGCACATTTATCACAAACTGGAAACTTAGTTCTCTTACCATCAGACTTTTTTGAAGAATTCTTACCTTTCTCCTACCACCTCGGTATCTTCTTCTGCTGGTTGTTATAGAAAACTTGGTCATCGGAAAACTCCATTTCCACCTTCTCAGCACATCAAACAAGATTTTCATAACTTTTAAACTCACGAGAAGCTAATGCCCTTCGATATTTTGGCTTTAATCCTTAGTAAAAACGATTGATTTTACTATCAAGGTCCCGGATAAAATTTGGAGCATACCTTTCCAATCGAGTGAACCTTTCTTCATAGGCAGCCATTGAGTCTTCCTCTTGCCTCAATTCCAAGAATTGCATTTCCATCCTAAGTCGAACAGCCTTAGGAAAATACTTCTCAAGAAACATACCTTTGAATTCATCCCAGTCAAGAGCATCAATCTCATCGGCGTCCCTGATATTTTTAACCATAGACCACCACTGATCTACTTCACCCTCCAAACGGTAAATAGCAAGACTAACCTTTTGACTGTCTGAACACCCCATGACATCAAAAATCTTCTCCAGTGCTTTAATCCACCCTTCAGCTAGCACAGGGTCAGATGATCCTCTGAATGATGGTGGATGTTTCCTCATGAAATGTTCCACCACTGATATGTTCCTCTGCGGTTGATCTGGCTGATCTCGTGAATCGATACCAACGCCATTTATCGCTTGAGTCAACTGCGCCATTACTACAACAAACTGTTCAGTTCCAATTCCGACCATTTCTGGATGCTGATTCGGAAGGTTATTTCCTTCTGTATGCCTTCCTAGCACTGCTTCCCTATTTCCACTGCGGAAAACCATTCTGAACAAACATGTCTTAGATGAAGCAACATGGTAATCTTTAAATGCTATATCATTTCGGAAAAAAATATTTTTGGATAATCATTTAATAGAATTCTAACTCCTAAAGTTATCTAAACCGACCTATGATACCAACTATAAGGCCCTAGCCTTAAACCTTGATTAATCTTGAGTTATTACAAGATTACACATTGAGGATCTTTTCGGGTTTAGAGTTTTAGAGAATTAGATCATAAAACATGCATTACATTCCACATATAAACAAAGTGGTTACATAAAGATAGTATTCTTCATTCCCATCAATGGAAACACATTTAAAATAAAACATGGATTATTTCTTGACACATCCTTGACTCTATCATCTTATCATGTACCTTTCCCTTGACCTGTGAAAAACATTTCAAAAAAACTTGGGATGAGCATAAAAAGCTCAGTATGGGTTATAAAAATATGGAAAGGAAACATGGGTACATATGTACATAAGGATGAGATCATACTTTACCCATAAAACATAAGCACTTTAACATACCTCATCAAATCATGAATAAATCATAGAAATCATAAGACATAAACGTAACTTGAGGCATTCATAACATTCTTACGTAGGGAGTGGTTACATTTGGAATACCCATCATAGTATATTACCTAAAATCTCTTCGGAGAAACCTTAACATTTCACTCCTTCGCATAACCCAATGCATTGGAGAGCTATAACGGGCTCACCCGCCCTTAGTTTATCACGGAACCACCCGTCTTCATAATAATGCCCAAGAACCTCAACATAACCGTATAACATAAAACATGCATAAAGGAAACATAACATTCCCACATTTCAATCACAAGATATCAATACAACACATTGATATAAAAACATTATGAAAACCATTTTCAATACAAAAATAAAAGAAAAGTAAAACATGGTATTTATTTTTCTTTTAAAAAGAAGGTATGGCTTGTAGAGGAAGCCGAAACTCAAATAACGGTTACGACGGTGGAGAAGTCGTTTTCGCCGCATACGTACGACAAAAACATTCCCTTTTGTCATTTAGTAAACGCTTCGTATAAAAAAAAGATTCCTTTTGAATAAACGCAGAAGTCAAAGTGGTTTATACATCGTATAAAAGAAAGTTGTGTATAAAATAAAATATGCCTCAACGAAAGGAGATTGAGACGAAGTCCCATACCTCGTATCCGACTTTACCCGACCGTTATTTAATCTCCTGAATAATAAACTTGAGTTAATCTCTACTTGCTTATGAATATTTTTCAAGTTCATTATTCCTTTTATACCATGTTATGAACATCATTTAATCAGTTAAGTTAATAATTTTCATTTTGTCGGTATTTGGTTCTTAAGTCAAAAATAGACTTCTTACACTTACATGTTGTTAATTTGGTCAAAGGTTCATTATATCCAGAATGGTATTCATGATGTAGATATCATATATGTCATATATATCCAGTACATACATGCATTTATAATATTACATAATCATTTAGAGGTAAGAAATGAAATGCACCGTTCATGGAGACGGTAAGACGTACGTACGCATGAACGCTACTTTCATTTCTATTTTGTATTTTATAGAATGGAATCATAATGATATAAAGTTATATTATAATTCCAGTATAATATCACATATAATATCATAGTTCCATCCTTTATATTTCCCACATATGGTATTTAACGAATCAAATCACTTTGAGGGGGCGGTAGTCCGCACTTCCTAAAAAGAAGATATCATGTTTACCCATAATGGAAACCATAAAGGTATGCCCAAAATGAAAAAAAAGAAGCTTAAGGAAAACATAAACATATTATATATCATATATAAAAATAGTGACAACATAATGGCCACCATTGAAGGTGTTAAATGCGTATTGAACAATCATTGTTTCGGGAGGCAGAATTTCGCCATCCACGGAAACCGTATGTTCTTTAACCATTTGATTTAGTTGTGTGAGAGTGTAGCACAAATAAATCTTATAACAACATCCTAGTATATTGAAGATACTGGTTTTGTTACAGAGGATGTAAATAAAAAGAGTTTAGGGGGTTGGAGAAACAAAATAAAACAAATGAACATGAGAGAATGAATTACCTTTAAAAGTGTAACTCCTTTTTATTTGAGCCTAAAGGCTTCCTTTGAAAGGATTCTGCCCAAAGGGAATACTCTAGGATGAGGAGAGTGATATGGAGAGAGTAAATGGGCAGGGTTTGGCCGAGCCAAAGGCTTGAGGAGTGTGTGAAATGAGGTAGAGGTGGGGGCCTTTTAAAAGAGTAGAGGAGGGGCACTTTTGGAAAGTAAAGAAATATTACTTTATTTGAAAATGTGTTTCGGTTTTAAAAGGTCCCACATTGATATAATTCGTGGATAAGGTGATAAGGCTTCGAAATCCACTCATCCAATAATTTTTGGACATGTGTAGTTCATAGATTTTACATTATCTTTCCATTTTATTTAAATCATCAAATAATGATGTCATCGCTGCATCATTATTATGTCATAAATAATTTAATTTATTTAAGGTATAAAAATCATAAAAAAATACTATGATGTAGGAAAGCTTTTTAGCTTTCCGATGAATATTTATAATAAAAAAATCTGATCTTTATAACCCCATGTAAAAATTGTTTTCGTAAAACATATTATGTTTGTGTCATTTTTACTTTTACATTAAATAAAAAGCTATTTATGTCATTTCCCAACCAAAGTGGATCCATGGGGTCCCCAAGTTGACCCATGGCTTGTCTTGGTCGGCCATGACACAACCAATAAGGTTGGGACGTGTTTCTAGGTCATTTCCTATTATTAAAGCATTATTTATATCTTAAACTACCCTAATTACCACTAATCGCGATTAAAAACTTAATAAGTTACTATTCACCAAAAAATTATTTTAATCTCATTGAACCACATTTTACTTCTTAATGACAACCATGTATGTCGGATTTTCAAAATTCAATACACATTAGTGGTAAAATTTCATTTAACTAAAAAATCAGTTTGCTTGATTACCACTTAGTGGTTTCACTATTCATCAAAAATTGAATTTTTTCAGAAAATTACCAAAAATTCACCCTAAGTTATATTTGATATTCCGAATTCAAAAATGACGTCCATTTTACAAAATTCAGATCATATAAGTCACATTAATTAATTCAATAATTAATTCCCGCTGCCATAGCAAATAGCGTGTTTTTACAAAACAATAAGTATCAAAATATTGACACCAGTTTAAGTCTAATTTCAAAGTGAAATTGATTCCAATGACCACCATTGGATAAAATGGTAAAAATATATTCTAATTCCACTTAAAAACCAATTAAAAACATAATCTAATAATATAAATATATTATATTACAAAACAGTTTTGATGTAAAATGCAGTATTTTTCACTATTCAATAAAAAATGAACATTGTCAGAAAAATACCAAAAATTCACACAAGTTAAATTTTGATGTCCCAATCATAAAGAATAAGTTCATTTTGACAAACATAGTTTATAAAATTGTCAAAATATAGATTCAAAAATGGTTTGCCATCAAAAGGCAGTAAAACAATCTTTTAAGAATATTAGTGTATTTCATGCATAAGATTGTATTTATTTTCATTTCAAGCCTCTATAACACTATATTAATCATTAATAGACATAGATAAAAATATCTATTATTCATTACTTACTTGGGATGTTACACATATGTATATACTTTTATAGGAATTCAAAAATCATTCAACCTAAATGATGTGATCCATTATATCATTTACCAATATAATAATTTTTTACACTAACATTGAGATGATTAATTCATATTCATTACACATTCGATGGATATGTATTAATGAATTTGAAATATAATTTTCAATTTCCTTGAATTGAGTAAATACACAAACAAAATTCTAAATCAAAATTCAATTCCATGTTGTCCACTTCTTATTAATTTTTTTTTCTATACCTATTTTTTTATTCTGATTAATGATTTAATTTCAAACATAATTGGAACATTTAATATTGTTTATCGGGGTATATATTTACTGATTTTTTTTATTTTTGTCATATTTATATTTCATTGATTTTATATCTAATATTTGTTTTATTATATTTGTCATGAAATTATCTTTTATTTCAATATAATTCATTTTTTTATTTTCATTTTTTAATCAAACAACCACAAAATTTTTGAAACTCTTTCCAATGATTGAATTCATTACATATTGAATTAAAATTAAATAAATGAGGAAATTTTTTTACCTAATTCAAAAAAAAATTTATTTTATTAATGAATGTATAAATTGTGAATCTAAGGTATCTAACCACTATATAAATATAAAAATTCTCCCACCTGTAAATTTTCTAAAACATTTATATGCACTCTTCCCATTTTTCATTATTCTTAAAATAACTATATAATTCAATATTAAATTTATTCAAAAGTACATATATGAAAACATTGAATGTAATGGGGTTGTTATTTAAATAATTGAGTGATTAATTTATGATTTAAAATACCCTTTTCAAGAGATCATTTTTGTTCTATCCTATTTATAAAAATTATCCTTGAAATTATCATTGGATTCCAGGAACTAATGAATTGTTATACAAATTAGAATCCATTTTCCTACATAAATGAAGTAAAATTTCATAATTTTTTTGAATTAAAGTTTTTAGAAAATCCTATACTGATGGAAACAAACTTTAAAGGAGTTTTTGGTAAAAATTGAGGAGTCTCAGAAGTGCATTGTAGTGATGAAAAATCAATTCAATATAATGGTGTTCCTACTAGAAAATTTTAACAAGATTTTGAGAAATTATATATAGATAAAATATTTTGTTAATGGTGAAACCAAAATATCAATGAAATATTAATTTTCTTAATATCCGATGAATGATATTTCATTCAAGATAATGGTTGGTAATTTCACACCATTTTCCTTTTCTCATATATACCTCTTTTCCAGCACTATATCCAAATTGTGATAAAAATAATATTTTGTAAAAAAATACAAAACTATCAGGAAAGAAAGGAAGTGGTAATAATATTCATTAATTACTACTAATATGATGAAATTGTGGAAAATCAGTTGTTAATTGTTAATTTATTGATTTTATTTATTTACGTGGAGAATGGGGTAGAGACCACAATTGAATGAAAATTAACCGTGTATTTTTCCTTCATACAGATCTGAAACCTCACTATTCAACCCCAATAAATTTCACACATGATCTATCCAATTATATTTCTTATAAAAAATTTAACAAAGGCCTCATGATTAAACAGAAGTCATTGTTTTTATTTGAATGATGATCTTGTATTTTATATAGTGTTTGGCGACTCCATCATTTTTGGGATGAAAAAATTGTTTAGAATGTATATTTGGAAACATAGAAAATTTAATATAAGGTATGTTAATTATGGGAATGATCTTTTATTTATGTGAAATTTATTATATTAACCAAGAAGAATATATATATAATAGTGGTTTATGGAGCATGAAATTTTTTCACTCTTTAGTTTAATTGATGTATCACATGAGTGTAGGTTTTGAAATAACATTGGTGTGATCTTTATTTCATTATTTTTAGATATTCCATGTTCTATGTTTTGAGTAATTGATTGAATTGATATATATACATATATATATTAAATTTTATTTAAATTTCCTAGATTAAATTTTCACAAAAAATTTCACATTTTTATGCTTTTCATCACGTATCGTTTTTAATTATATTTTTTGTTTTTTAGAAAATAAAATAATTCAGTGTTTTCATGTGTTCTTACCAATTTATAAAGTTATTTAATTGATAAACACTTTTATTTTTATGTTCGTTGATAATTTAAAATAATATATTTTGGGATTTAAATAGTTAAAGTTAACTATATCTAGAATCTATTATAATATATTGAGTTTATCTGACAATACATTTCATCCCAATATAAAATAATTTTTTTGAATAATTCATATATGATACTTGATTATGAATAATAGGATTATTTCCTCTAATTTAATTTTTGTAATTATAAAAATTTAATTTCATGTAATATTTTTTGTGATCCAGATGAATTCTTTCAATCATTTAGGAATATTTAAAATTTGAAAGTATAGTATATGAGGTAATTTTCATCTTTAAAAATAATTTAATTGATATATGATGATTTATATTAAAAAAATAATATACTGTATAATATTATCCAATCATATGAATTTATCCACCTATATGATATCTTTTTTTTGAATATTTTAGAATATTGAAGAAGGAAGTCAAAATCTAAATGATTTTTTCTAAAACAAAACTACATCCACTTGGCTTTATTTATATGGGTATATGAATGGGATATTCTCTTGGGATGTTTTCAAGGATAAATATATTATTAGTAAAGATGTGAATGAATTTCATTTCCACAAGGAGAGAAAACAGTTGATTCCATATAGTGTTATATAATAAGATGTTTATAAATGTGTGAAAATATTCATGATATATTATTTAATTATTAATGATATTAAAATAAATTTATGTGAATTTAAATTGAATAAAATTAAAAATAATTGGAAATATTTTTCATATAAAATAAGTGTCAAGGGAATTTACCCTAAATACTATAGAGGGAGGCAAATGGTGTGTTATAAGTGGTTATTAAGTAATATTATAGCTATAATGATGATTATGGAATGTGGATCTGATTTAGCTATTCCTGGATAAAAATCATAGTGTTTGAGTCTTTCTTTCAATATATATTAATTATTTCTAGAACAACATATTTCAATAAAGGTTTTCTTCTTATCATTCTGATGGGGTTTTCTAAATTTTGTTTTATTTTTGTTGAATTTGTAAAATTAATTTTATTTTTCTGATTATATAAACTTATTTGAAATGTTATTTCAATTGAAAATATTTATTCTGTTAAATTAAAATTTCATAGATGTATTTATGATTTTGAATCCCTTTTATAAATTACAAAACACCAATATTTTGGTCTCGGTTTAGTTTCTAATAAGTATTTTTATTCACATATAGTTATTATGGTAAACATCGTGATAAAAAAATTAGATAATCATTTAGATGAGTAGGATGTTGAAGGTTCCAAAAATAAAAAAAGAACCAGATGGGGTATACCCAACTCAAATTTTTCATAATCAATTATTAATATGAGTTGTGAATAAGTGATAATTATAATGACCAATGATTTGAAATTATTATTATTTGGTATGATAATTACTAGAACAAAATGTTGGATGGTTACACAATTACTTATTGTTAATTTAAGATATTAATAATTACATTTTGATGAATTATTTCATCATTGATGAATATGTTAATTAATATATTCCATACCATCAATTCGTTAGTATAATTTTTGTAGATTCTATCTAATGGAGATCTACATGTTCTCTAAGTTAATCGAAAAACACTATAGGAATCACATTATGAAGGAAAGGTAGATTATAATGGTTATATATTTCATCATTGAACTCATAAAGAATCTCTTCATGAATGATTCACTTTAAACCCTAAATAATGGTGGGTTGTAGTAGAGGAAGAACACTCTCTATTTAAGAGAGTGTTCTTGGATTTGGATATCTATAGACCATTTATTAAATTTTGAGGTTTTTTTTGGGTGAAAAAAATAGACTACAACATTATAATTATTGTAATTGTTTTTAATGAATTATTTGCTTAAAATATTATAATGGAACATGTCTATGTTTTATTTCTATAATTCATGAGAACCCCAATGAAAATAATAATAATATTTTTATTTACTAACATATACAATTTGAATGAACTAATTAAATATTATTAATTGAAATAATATTTAATATTCATTACTTCTCACTAGACTCATAAAATAAGTTTTCCATTACCAACATATATTTATTAACCCTAGAATAATACTTATTTATTTAACAAAAAATATAAGAACATTAGGTTACAGAAAATAAATAAATATTATATTCACATATATAAAAGAAATTATTAAATTATATTCACATAAATTATTCTCTCAAATAAATCATGATAGAATATATTTGATCAAACTAATAAGTATAATTATTAAAACATGAATGAAAATAATATTTATTCATCATTTTAGATAATAATTTTATTCAACATACAATCTTGATACACAAACAGTGTTATCTAGTATGCTTGTTTCCGACTGGAATTAGAAGAATATTCTTAAATTATATGGTCAGAATCTATCAAAAAAAGTTAGAAAATGTAATGAATGAAGATAATGTCACTATGAAATGAAATTTATTATGGATTGTTACATGGTAACATAATACCAATATAATGATATTTATAATTATGCATGTTACATGTTGGACCCATCATCCTATGTGATCAATATCTCTTGCTTTTAATTTTTTCAAATTTAACATTACCATTAAATAGCAGGGCTATGGATTTATTTAGGCTATATAATTTCGAAAAATGGTCTTGATATATCAATATATATTAATGAATACAAATGAAAAATAATTTTCCAAATTTTTTTAATGAAATAATACTCGCGATGCCTCTAATATATAAAACATTGACTTGAACATATTTCATCATAATTTTCATCAATATATTAATGTAAAATCTTCATAATATATGTTACTAATAATATTAATGTCTGTGTATCAATTCAAACATCAACTGGTAGGATCTTACTATGGCACATATAAATGTGCATTTACTACTTGTTGGTCTCATTCTCACATTCTCTTAAACAAACAAATTACACTTTTTGTATACCATAAGAAGGTACATAAAATTAAAATAAATTTTCACCCCTTGTAGCTTCTATATATTCTTCCTTTAAATGATTACAACTAAATGTTGACCATAGGTTAATGAAAATTTTTATGAAACTATCGTGTTCTCAAAATAAGGGTAAATATTTATTTCCTTTTAATGTGATGGATACTCTTATGAAATTATCGCATAGTTGTCACACAGAATAACAATAATTATTTGATAATTAGTATATTAATATTCCACAATATGAATAATGGTAACCATAATGTATAATTTTTTTCGTTATTCAGCATCAATAAAAAATTACTCCATAATTCACTCGGGAAAATAATAAAATCCATGATTTTACTAGATCCTATATGATATTAATTTTTATACTATGATAATTCATTAATTAATCATCCCAATTTATTTTCAACTATAGAATCTTTTGATTCTAAAAATTCACATCTCTAAGAAAAATCAACCATGAGATTGTAATTATGATATATGCACTTTCCCATTTGATGCGACATTAACTTTATATCAATATCAACCTCTATAGAATTATCACTATATAACGTGATTGTGTATTTACTTAAAGAAAATAAATAATGATAATGAATAAAGTTTCTAATCCAAATGCCTTTTTGGGTAGTACTGTACGGCATTTTATACTCAAACATTGTACTTGAATTAGAGAAAACTATATACACTGATCACATTAAGAAATAAATTCTTTCATTGATTTTGAAATGCTGTATTTACTCAGAATTTAGATCATTTGTATCTATTTCAATATTATAATCAATATATCTATTGGAAACAATATTCTCATCTCCCCTATACACTAGGAATATAACATTATTTTTTCTTTACTATACATTTAACAGATGAACAATTTTTTTCACATGGATCATCTTTATGTTATTATACTATTCTTAATAAATATAAAACATCATGAAGATAAAAAAATTAGAATTCAGGATTGATCATATCAATAATACACATGGGATATTATTGATCCTATCATTCAATCATTGAATCTAAAGACACATTTTCGTAGAAATATTTGTGCAATATAAAAATAGAGAAAATATATTCTTTTTCTATTATATTATAAATATTTTTTTTCTGGATAATATATCAAAATTAACATCATCCAATATTCCTCATGGATCTTCCATGAATGATTTTAATTCCTAGAATTTAGGAAACTTCACCAATATTATTCTTGGAGAATAATATATTTTTCTTATCCTTCATAGATTGTAAGACAATTATATCATTTATAATAAGTAATATGTCATTAAGATATAATAATAATATAATTAATACATTCCCTCTATTAAATATGTATGGACATGGAACACTTTTATTACTAATGAATCAATATTCATTTATTGCTTCTTCAAACCAAATGTTCGATGACCTAGACGCTTATATTAAAAAATAAACGGATAAATATAACATGAATATAATTTTAGAAACACGAGTAGTCACAAACCCTTAAGGATGTGTCATATATAAATCATCATAAAGGTTCCCATTTGGGAAATATATGTCAACATTGATTTTACAAATTTCATTATAATGGTATGTGGCTATTTTAAGTATAATTATAATGTAATAAAACATTGAAAATGTAAAAATGGTTTCATTTTAGTCAATTAGTTGAAATTTTTAGAACCATTTATCCACAATCCATGATTTTTAGGAAATTATATTATCATTCATGCCGAGTTCTACTTTAAATACCCATTTCATTGAACATGATTTAAATCAATCGATGAACATACTAAATCAAAAAATTTGTATGATTGATGGAATCTATTCCAAATTTCATTAGATACATACATTATACAAATATTCAGATCTTTAATTCCTCTTTGTATGAGTGATCTTTAATATTGTAAAAGAATAATAAATATTGATCTTTAATGAGTTGAAAATGAAATATATCAAATACTCATATGTATTACTACTATTTCAGGAAACGTTTATTTGAAAAATACTTATAGGATCTATTTTTGTATCGTATCTTATTTAACATGAGGAGAAACATTGTTGAAGTCATGTTTACAAATAGTATCCTTCTTGAGAATGTTCTCCTTCTCATGGAAGGTGACATTCATGGTAATTGTCACATTTCTTTCTAATGTGTTTCATAGGAATTATCACCTTATTTATTCAGAACACCATATAAATATAAATGTTTTCAACTTGGGTTGTTGTTTTTTTGTAATTTGTTATTAAATTCACTATATCCCCATAAATACATATGTTACAGAAATGATTTCCATATAATTTATATATTCAAATTAATTTTAATTTTTGATTTAGTTGGTACTCAATTTAGTGTGCAATACATTTTTATAATTAATGTTCCCCAAAGGATAATGGAATATATGTATGACTCAACATTGATCATACCATGTTTATAAAGGAAATAATTTATTAATTAGAAATTAAATTACATTGTGGAGTGTATTTTATAGTTATTTGAGAAAGAATACAGAACACCTATAAAGAGTCGATAAACTATTTTTTAATGTATTCACAACCTCGATTTTAAAATAGGTTCTTTATCATTAATCCACAATGTTTATTTTCTTCAATCATGAATTCATTAATTTTTTCAAAGGGATCATAATTATAAAACATCCAATATATATATACATTTTTTCTCTGGTCAATAGTAATAGTTATGATATATGAATACACACAACTCAATTTTATTGGAAATGATCTACAGACATTATTTTATACTAGTCCATGAATAAATGTACATGTTTCACCCTATCTAATGAAAATTTTCTTTTTCTTCTCTCCATATTGACAATAAAAAAGTATTTCAAATATTTTTAGCTAAAAAGAGTCTAAAAAATATTTATAGACCTTTTTAAAAAATTCCATATTTATATGACTATAATACTAATTCCATATATTATTCTTATATGATTATTGAGAATATGATTAAATTACAATTTCAAATACATGGATTTTTTAAATTTAACACATAATTACAATTATTTAAATATTTAAAAACATAACATTTTCAATCATTATTGGTCGGATCACTTTTAACTAAAATCACGAAAACAAATCCACCTGTATCTAATAAGGATAAAATTTTCTATTTTTTTTAATTCAATATATAATACCAATATCTTAAAGACAATATTATTTCATTGGACATTATAATGTGGTAATATCTAATAGATTTAGTACCTGACCACACACAATTAGTAGCTCATGAATCATACACCCCAAAAAATAATCCAAAATATACATTGTTTCTATATTTGGATACATAATTTATCAACAAAAGATTGATCTATATTGCAATTTATAGATATTGAAATATTTCATTCATTAATGAAGACACATTTACCATACCCTATATAATGGGGTTAGTTACTCATAATGTTATCATGTATTCCACATGAAAAATAACTTATAAATTTTCAGTTTCTTTCCATGGGATCATCCTCTCCATGTAATTATGATTATCTGGATATATATACTTTTTATGAGTTTTTTTACCCAAATATTAATTATTCCTTTTCTTGTTAACAATATGAACAATGGATTTTTCATGTACATTGTCCTTCTTGACATTCTGAGTGATAGAAATAATTTTTTAAAGACTCATATCATTATTTCTCATGATAAAATTAACCAAAACACTATATAATGACATCGTAGAGGGGTAAGGACTATATCTATTATCAAGAAATCTAGTAATACATGAAAAAAATTATATTTATCTATTTTTCATGTCTACATGAGGACCATGTCATGAATAGTCCCCCAGGACCCATTCCATTAAAGCCCCATGGCCTCCTCACGAAGGGTAGGGGCTGGTGACTAGCAGGGAAAACATCAACCTGAATGTGGGGCGCATTTCCTGAGTACATGAATGCACACACACACCCAAACAATCCTACACACTAAAAATGAAATAAGTATCACTTTAATAATGATTTGTACAAGTAAAACTGTTATAAATGGGTTATAATAGAAACTCAATAAGTGAATTAAAAATATGAAAGTAAAAAAAAAGAAATCTATGATGTACTTCTGTGGAAAACCACACCTGATCGTGTGAGTAGTCTAGCTACTGGAAGATGAAGTATAATGCCATGTCCACCCGATCATGTTGGTCCTTGCCTATTACTCAACCACCAAGACCCCCATTGTATAATCTGTTGGTTTTATCTCCCTGATCACCTCTAGGTCCCGGTCCACCAATGTCTCTATTGACTCATCGATTATCTGCCCTGGACACAACACGTGCGGGCGAAGCCCGTGTAGGATTGAGGAACATTGTACTTAGTAGGGACTAAGAAACAAAAGGAAAGACCGCACAACAATTTGTAAAAGTAAATCACAAAACACAAGAAAACTCACAGTAGGTATAAAAGACTAAAATAATGAATAAAGATTTTTATTCATATGCTAGACCATCTTATTACATTGAGAGGATTGGCTGAAAATTCGAGAAGGGTTTCTTCGCTGGCGATCCAAAAATGGTTGATCTGCTGCAAATCCCCAATGAGTTTCTCTATGATTCATCAACAATATGTCTCTCTACCGTTAATCAATAGAGGGTAACTCTCTTTTCAATACATGGAGGTTCAGACTATTGGTGATCCATGGAGGGAATTTATCTTGCCGATCCACTGATTGTCAAACAATTGTTGATCCAAATAGGGCCTCCCTTCACTTGATAAACATCCACTGGATTCCCATTCCTTGTATGAATGAGATCTAATGGGTCTTCTCCTCAATCTATCATTTGTATTTAAACCACCATTAATTATCACTAATATGTAACCCAACAGTCTATCTTTTCATAAGGGTTTCCAAACAATAGGAAAAGCGGTGATCAGACCCCCTGTCTATATGTTATAAGCCATTCATTAAAAAGGGCCCAGTTGGATTCGAGTTCGATCCAACCTAGTCAAACTCCAACTTCCACAAAAACACAAGTGGTGTATCTCAGAAAGGCCTCTATATCACATGCTTACCAAATCCACTGACAACACATTAATCAGATGCTAGTTTGAGAGATATGGTCGTTTTAATAAATTGAGGATGGTTGATTCCGGGTCATGTCTGACTAGGTCGAACCGACCGGACCAACCCAACCTCAGGTACCCATATAACCATGTTTACCCTGAAAGACTCTACCTCAACTCGGTTGGGAATAAGTTAGTCCAGTCCAGCCTGTCATATGGGAGAGGCCTAAAGGGCCTTGCAGGACCCAGCCCGATTTGGAAGAGGGTCCAGCCCGTCGGGTCACCCAACGAACCGACTTAGTCTGAGCTGGCCCGAAGGGATCGGGTTCGGCCCATTGGGTGTGGGTTTGGCATGATAGACCTAGGGACCAGCCCTATGGGATGTGTGATCTTCCTGCTAGGCTGTGTATAAGGACCCGACCTTAAACATTACTTAATATTGAATTAATTGAATAATTCACATTGAGGATCCTTTCAGGTTTTGAGTTTTAGTGAATTAGGACATAACTGTTACATATCAAAAGATTACAAAGTAGACTCTTCTACTGAGTTTCCATAAAATAAAAAACTCTTAAAAAGAAACATGTCTAGTTCCATATTTTATATAGCATGACTTTCCCTTGATCTCATCCTTGACCCTATTCCACATTTAGTCCTGTGAAAAACATTTCAAAAAAAAACTTGGGGTTAGCATAAAAAGCTCAGTAAGGGATACAAATAGAATGAAAACTATTATTTTTTCAAACATCAAGTAAACCATGTATACTCTATCAAAGTAATACCTTCACCTTCATGAAGAATTAAAAACTCTTCATTGAATAAAATATCATTACTTACCCTTTTTTAGGCAAAGGATTACCATAAAACCCATATAAAGAACACATAACACATAAAGGTAACTTGGGACATAAACATACTTAAGTGGAATAACCACACAGTCGACTTCCACACATATCACTTAATGGTATAGCCATACGACCAACTTCCATACATACTTAATGGAATAGCCATACGGCTGACTTCCATACCCAATGCATTGGAGGTTATAACATAACCACCCGTCCGGCTATTCACGGCACCACCCGTCATATGGTTTATCACGTAACCACCAGTCAAATGTCCAAGTACCATTATAAAAATCATAAGACATAAAACCAATATAATATAATGAAAACATTTCCACACTTTGATCACAATATATCACTTAAATATATTTTCATAAAAAATCCATTATAAAAAGAAAAATTCATTTTTGTTATTTTGAAAAAAGATTCATAGAAAAAGATTCCTTTTTTATAAAAGTAAAACTCAAAGGGGTTTATACACCGTATAAAAGAACATTGTGTATAAAACAAAATATTCCTCAATGAAAGGAGATTGAGACGAAGTCCCTTACCTAGGGTCCGACTTGACTCGATCGTTCTTTAACGTCCGGAATAATAAACTTGAGTTAATTTCTATTTCCTTAAGAACCTTTTTCAAGTTCATTATTACTTTTATATCACTTATTTACATGTTATAAACATTATGTAATCATTTAAGTTAATAATGTTTGTTTTGTCGATATTTTGTTCTTAAGTCGAAAGTGGACTTCTTACAATTACTTGTTGTTCGTGTGGTCAAAGGTTCTTTATATCCAGAATGACAATCCAGATTTGGATATTGAATATATCATATATATCCAGCAAATACATGTATTTATAATATTACATAATAATTTAGAGGTAAGAAATGAAATTCACCATTCATGGAGACGGTAAGTCGTACGTATGAATGAACGCTACATTCATTTCATTGTCATATTAATGGTATTAAAACTAAATGAGAGGTATGTATATTTTAATTCAAGATTTATATTCATCATTTAGATGTATCACTAATCATATATATCCATTATATACATGTACATATAATAATACATTACATTTGGGGAAAAGAAATGAAATGCACCGTTAATGGAGACAGTAAGCCGTACGTATGCATGAACGCTGCTTTCATTTCTATTTCAAATTTTTATGGAATGGAATCATAATGATATAAAGGTATATTATAATTCCAGTATAATATCATATAAAATACAATTAATTAAATCCTTTTTACATCCCACATATGGCATTAACGAAATCAAATCACATTGAGGGGGCGGTAGTCCGCAATTCCTTAAATGAAGATATCATGTTTACCCATAATGGAAACCATAAAGGTATTCCAAAAATGAAAAATACAGAATCTTAAAGAAAATATAAACTTATTATATATCATATATATGTATAGTGTCATATTAATGGCCATCTTTGAAGGTGTTAATAGAATGATGAACAATATACATTTCGGGAGGCCGAAATTCGCCATCCACGGAAACAATATGTTCATTAACCATTAGATGTATGGGTGTGTAAGTGTAGCTCGAATTCTTCATATAACAACATCCTAGTATATTGATGATTCTTTATTTTTTACAAAATAAATAATTAAAAAGAGTCTAGGGGGTTGGATAAGCAAAATAAAACAAAAGGACTCAAGTGAAGACATTACCTTAAAAACGGGTAACTCCCTTTGGTTTGATCTCAAAGGCTTCCGTGGGAAGACTTCTGACCAAAGTGAGGCTTCAAGGAGTAATAGAGGGAAGTGGAGAGACAATATGAGCAGGGGTTGGCCGATCCAAATGCTTTTTGTGTGTGGTTAAGGTGGTAGAGGTGGAGGCCTTTTATAAGAGGAGAGGAGCAGCAATCTTGGAAATTAAGGAAATGTTACTTTATTTTATATTAAGTTTCGGATTTTAATGGTCCCACATTGATGTGTTTCGAGGATAAGGTTATAAGGGTTCGAAATCCACCCATCCAATAGGTTTTGGACATGTGTAGGTCTTAGATTTTACATTATCTTTCCATTTTATTTTAATCCTTTATTAATAAGGTATTCGTTTAATCATCATGATGTCATAAATAATTTAATAAATTTAATTTCTAAATATTATAAACAAATATCATGATGTAGGAAATATTTTTATCTTTCTAATTAATATTTATAGTCCAAAATATCATTTATTTAGAAAATATTAAAAATATTTTACTTATGGGATACATTCTTTGTTACATTTAACATTCTTTAAAAATAAAAAGATAAAAAGTCACTTTCTCACAAAAGTGATCCCATGGGGGCCCCAAGTTTGGCACAAGGCATCCCATGGTCGGCCATGAGACAACCAGTAGCCTTAGGACACATTATGTGGTCAATTTTTATTATTATGATATTATTTTATTATCTTTAACAACCTGATTACTCATTAATCAAGATAATGAAAGATAATAACCGTCGTTACTATTCATAATGTCCAAAAATAAAAGAGTCTTAAATAAATAATTTTGACCTTCTGATTCCAAATATGTAATCCATTTTACTAAATTCCAATCACATAAATTGAAAAAATTAATTTAAAAATAATTCCTGTTGTTAAAACAAATAGCGGGTTTTTTAGAAACAATATTTATGATAAGTTTGGCACTTTTTTATGCCCAATTAAAAAGTGAAATTAATCCCAATAACCATAATTGGATTACATGGTAAAAATATATTCTAATTACAATTTAATATAAATTAAAAAGAAAATATAACCATATAATTAAATTATATGAAAAAGCAGTTTTGATGAAAAATGCAGTATTTTTCACTATTCATTGAAAAATGAACATTGTTAGAAAAATAAAAAAAATTAACCCAAGGTAAATTTCAATGTCCTAATCATAAATAATATGTTTATATTGAAAAATAGAGCATATAAAATTGTCAAAAAGTGGATTTAAAAGGTGTTCGCCATCAAAAGGTGGTTAATCAGCCTTTTAAAGAATAATAGAATGTTTACGCTTAAAAACTGTATTAATTTGCATTTTTACTCCTCTAACATTTATTGAAAAAAAGTAAAAATATTTGAAAAAAATATATAATCATTTTGTAGTTAGTTCTATTCATTCTCTCCATTACAATGACTAGGCATTAAATACCATTTAAAAATAATATTATTTTATTACTAGTGTGCAACGAAAGATTTCAATGAAACCCTTTGTTGCGTATCTGGTACGCTCTCAAACATAGAAACCCTTTTAAAGTAAAATTAATATTTAATTCATAAATATTAATAAATATGAAAATGTTTTATTCATTATTTACCTGGGATGTTACGTCCTTCCCTCTTTTTTGGAATTGCATCCTCGCAATTTTATTCACTTATCAAAAAAAGTGTGGGTATTTATCCCTCATAGCATTTTTAGATTCCCACATTGCCTCTCCAACAATATAGTTTTACCACAAAATCTTTACCTGCTAAATTACCTTTTTTGCAACACTTTCACTCTTCGGTCAAGAATATGGACTGGTTGTTCTTCATAAGATAGGTTCTCCTCCATCTGAACTACCTCTGGACTCAAAAAATGAGATAGATCTGGCATATACTTCCTCAGCATCGAAACATGAAAAACATTTTGTACCTGAGATAAACTCAGAGGTAAATCCACTCGGTAAGCAACTGATCCAACTTTCTCCAAAATTTCATATTGTCCAATAAACCTTGGACTCATCTTTCATTTCTTAACAAATCTCATCACACTTTTCCATGGAGAATCCTTGAAAAAACATGATCACCTACCTTGAAAGATAGATCCTTCCTCCGGTTATCCGCCTAATTCTTCTGCCTGCTCTGAACTGTTATCATGTGTTTCTGAATCAACTGACCTTTTTCTGCCATCTCTTCTACCAATTCTGGTCCCATCAGCTTTATTTCACCCACTTCATCCCAAAATGCTGGAGTTCAACATTGTTTCCCATATAATGCCTCAAATGGTTTCATCTGTATGCTGGAATGAAAACTGTTATTATAAGAAAACTCATCCAAAGAAAGATGTTGGTCCCAACTTCCCTGATAATCCATCTAACAAGCTTGTAGCATATCCTCCAAGGTCATAATTGTTCGTTCTGACTGCCCATCTGATTACGGATGAAAATTTTTACTAAAATTTAATTCAGTACCCAAAAACGTCTCAAGGCCTTTCCAAAAGTTAGAAGTAAACCTTAGATCACGATCATACACAATTGAGAGAGAACTCCTTGTAACCTGACTATCTCTTTAAGATACAAATGGGAAAGTTTATCTAGGGAATAAGTATCTCGTATAACAAGGAAATGTGCCAATTTAGTCAAGCGATCAACAATAACCCAGATTTCATTATTACCTTTAGATGTCTTCGGTAATCCCACAACAAAATCCATGGATATATTTTCCCATTTCCACTCTGGCACTGGTAAAGGTTGAACCATCCCTTTCAATAACTGCCGCTCTTCTTTAACCTGATGACAAGTCAAACACTTCATAGTAAAATTAGAAATATCTCTTTTCATTCCATCCCATCAGTAATACTCCTGCAGATCCCTATACATCATAGTACTTCCTGGATGAACTGAAAATGGGGAACTATGAGCCTCACAAAACAACTCATTCTTCAACTGTGAATCACCAAGGACACATAATCTCTTCCCAAAACTCAATACACAATCATTATAAATGTTGAATTCAGGCAACATACCCTTCTGAACCAACTCTACCTTTTTCTGCAAATCACTGTCTTTCTTCTGTGCTTGCTTGATTCTGTTTGATAGGGATGATCTCACTGATACCTAAAACAAAATATAAGAACTTCCTGCACCAACAACTTCTAGGCCAAATTTCATCAAATCAAAAACCAAAGGATCTCGTTCCAAACGTAGCATGGTCAATAAAGCATTACTTTTTCGACTCAAATCATCGGCCACTTTATTTTCATTTCCTGGATGGTAATGAATTGTACAATCATAATCATTGATTAATTCCAGCCATCTCCTCTTTCTCATGTTCAATTCTTTTGAGTGAATATATACTAAAAAACATTTGTGATCAGTATATATTTCACACTTTACTCCATACAAATGATGCATCCAAATTATAAAAGCAAAAAAAAAACAGTAGCTAATTCCAAATCATGTGTTGGTTAATTTACCTCATGACTTTTCAACTGACGTGAAGCATAAGCTATTACCTGATCATTCTGCATAAGGACACATCCAAGTCCCTTCAATGAAGCATCACTGTATATAACAAACTCACCATTCCTGGAAGGAAGTGACAAAACTGGAGCATTCACCAATCTTCTTTTAAACTCCTGAAAACAATCATCACATTATTTTGTCCAGATGAACTTAACACCCTTACGAGTTAGCTTAGTCATTATACTAAATAACCGTGAAAACTTTTCAACAAACCTTCGGTAGTAACCTGCCAAACCAAGAAAACTATGGATCTTGGTTACATTTGTGGGTCTTGGTCATTCTTCAATAACTATGGTTTTAGCAGGATCAACAGTTATGTCATCTTTTGAAACAATGCGACCCAGGAAAGAAATTTGTTGAAACCAAAACTCACACTTACTGAATTTTCCATATAGTTTCTTTTCTTTTATGGTTTGCAAGATAACCCTTAAATGACTTTCATGATCCTCTTTACTTTTATAAAACAAAAAAATATCATCGATGAAAGCAACCATGAACTTATCCAAGAACTCATGGAAAATTCTATTCATAAGGTCCATTAATACAACAGGTGCATTGGTTAACCCAAAAGTCATAACTACAAATTCATAATTGCCATATGTAGTACGGAACGCAGTCTTTGGAATGTCTATTTCTTTTACTTTCAACTGATGGTACACCGACCTCAAGTCAATATTTGAAAAATACTGAACTCCCTGGAGCTGATCAAACGAATCATCGATATGAGGCAAAGGATACATGTTCATAACAGTAATAATATTCAAGGCCCTATAATCAATGCAAATTCTCATTGATCTATCTTTCTTTTTAACAAACAAGACCGGAGCACCCCATGGTGATGTGCTAGGTCGAATGAAACCTTTATCTAATAAATCCTGCAATTGTTTCTTTAACACTAAAAGTTCAACTTGAGCCATTCGATAAGGGGGTTTTGAAATTGGATTAGAATCAAGAACTAAGCCAACAGCAAATTCAACATCCCGGTCATGAATAATACCAGGCAACTCATCAGGAAAAACATCAAGATACTCATTTACCACTGGGAAATCATAAATCTGAACAGTTCCTTTATTTTAAACAATATGTGCAAGGTAACATTCATTTCCATCATTTACTAGTTTCTCAACTTCCTAATATGTTATCAAAATAATGGGTTCATTCTTGTATACAAACATAAAATATTTCTGAAAAGAAACCATTTTAGCTCCATAGTCAATCTTAGCATGATAAACAAAAACCCAATCCATTCCCAAAATAACATCAAACTCTACTAGAGGAAAAACAATAAGGTTTACTAGTAGATTCTTTCCACACACAAGGATAGGAAGGTTCTTATAATTCCTTTTTGTCTCAACATTTCCCCCGGGTGTTTTTACCATAAGTTTAGGATTCATATCCTAGGATGGAATTCCCAATTTACTAGAAAACTTCTCAGAAAAGATAGAATGTGTAGACCCTGAATCAAACAACACATTGGAATAATCTGAACAAACAAACAGTGTACCTGATACTACTTCATTCGATGGCCCAATATCTGCTAAAGTTGTTGCAAAGGATTTCACCACCCCTTTCTGCTTATAGGCTGGTAGCTTTCCCCCAGTTGAGTTCTTTGTTAGACACTCATTAGCATAATGACCCATTTCATTACACTTAAAACATCTTACCACTGGCTTTTCATTGCCTGCTTGATCTCTTCCTTACAGTTACGAGCAATATGAACAGACTTACAACACCGAAAGCACTTACCAGACTTGGATAAACATTCTCCAGGATGCATTTTACCACACTTCTCATAGGATGGATATTTAGTTTTCTTACCTCCTTGCTTCATTGATGAATTATTCCCCTTTTCATGCCAACTAGACCTCTTATTATGTTTTTTGTCATAGAACACCTAATTATCGGCAAACTCCATTTCCACCTTCTCCGCACATCGAACGAGTTTTTCATAACTTTCGAACTCACGATAAGAAAAATCCCTTCGATACTTTGGCTTTAACCCTGAGTAAAAATGGTTTTTTTACTATCAAGATCTCGTATTAAGTTTGGAGCATACCTTGCCAAACGAGTGAACCTTGCTTCATAAGCAGCCACTAAATCATCCTCCTGCCTCAATTCTAAGAACTGTTTTTCCATCCTAAGACGAACCACCTTAGGAAAATATTTCTCAAGAAACATACCTTTGAATTCATCCCAGTGAAGATCCTCAATCTCATCACTATCCCTGATATTTTTCACCATCGGCCACCACTGATCAGCTTCACCTTCAAAAAGGTAAACAACAAGACTAACCTTTTGATGTTCTGAACACCCCATGACATCAAAAATCTTCTCCAGTGCTTTAATCCACCCATCAGCTTGCACGGGGTCAGATGATCCTCTGAATTATGGGGGATGTTGCCTCATGAAATGTTCCACCACTAACATGTTCCTCTGTGGTTGATCTGTCTGATCTCGTGCATGGATACCACCACCATTTATAGCCTGAGTTAGCTGTTCCATCACTACAACAAACTGTTCAGTTCTGATTCCGACCATCTCAGGTTGCTGATTTGGAAGGTTGTCTTCCTCATGATGTCGTCCCAACATAGCTGCTTTGTTTCCTCTACGGAAAACCATTCTGAACACAGAAATATCTTAGGCGAAGCAACATGGTAATCTTCAAATGGTATATCATTTCAATTTGACGATAAAAAAAAAATATTTTTGGATAATAATTTAATAGAATTCTAACTACTAATGTTATCCAAACCAACCTTTGATACCAACTATAAGGCCCTGGCCTTAAACATTACTTAATATTGAATTAAATGAATAATTCACATTGAGGATATTTTCCGGTTTAGAGTTTTATAGAATTAGGACATAACTGTTAAATCTCAAAAGATTACAAAGTAGACACTTCTACTGAGTTTCCATAGAATAAAAAACTCTTAAAAAGAAACATGTCTAGTTGCATGTTTTATATAGCATGACTTTCCCTTGATCTCATCCTTGACCCAATTCCATATTAAGTCCTGTGAAAAACATTTAAAAAAACATGGGGTGAGCATAAAAAGCTCAGTAAGGGATTCAAAAAGAATGAAAACTGTTAGTTTTTCCTACATCAAGTAAACCATGTATACTTTATCAAAGTAATACCTTCACCTTCATGAATTAGTAAAAACTCTTCACTAAATAAAATATCATTACTTACCCTTTTGTAACCAAAGGATTACCATAAACCCCATATAAATAACACATAATATATAAAGGTAACTTTGGAAATAACCATACTTAAGTGGAATAACCATACAATCGACTTCCACACATATCACTTAATGGAATAGCCTTACGGCCAACTTCCATACATACTTAATGAAATAGCCCTACGGCTGACTTCCATACCCAATGCATTGGAGGTTATAACGTAACCACCCATCCTGGTATTCACGGCTCCAACCATCATATGCTTTATCATGTAACCACCCGTCAAATTTCCAAGTACCATTATAAAAATCATAAGAAATAAAACAAATATAATGGAAAGAAAACATTTCCACACTTTGATCAAAATATATCACTTAAATATATTGACATAACAAATCCATTATAATAACCATTTTCAATACCAAAATAAATAACAGAGTATATGGTATTTATTTCATTTTAAAAAATCATTACGGCTTGTTCAGGAAGCCAAAGACCAAATAACACTCACGACGGCAGAAAAGGTCGTTGTCACCGCGTATGTTAAAAGAAACATTTATTTATTTCGTTTTGTAAAATGCTTCGTAGAAAAAGATTCCTTTTGTATAAAAGTAAAATTCAAAGGGGTTTATACACCGTATAAAATAAATTTGTGTATAAAACGAAATATGACCCAATGAGAGGAGATTGAGACGAAGTCCCTTACATCGTGTCCAAATTGACTCGATCGTTCTTTAACGTCCTGAATAATAAACATGAGTTAATTTCTATATTATTAAGAACCTTTTTCAAGGTCATTATTCCATTTATATCACTTATAGACATGTTATAAACATTATTTAATCATTTAAGTTTATAATGATTGTATTGTCGATATTTGGTTCTTAAGTCGAAAGTGGACTTCTCACAATTACATGTTGTTCGTGTGGTCAAAGGTTCATTATATCCAGAATGAAATTCACGATTGGATATCATTTATATAATATATATCCAGAATATAGATGTATTTATAATATTACATAATCATTTAGAGGTAAGAAATGAAATGCACCGTTCATGGAGACGGTAAGCTGTATGTACGCATGAACACTACTTTCATTTCTTTGTCATATTAATGGAATTAAAACTAAATGAGAGGTATGTATATTTTAATTCCATAATTATATTCATCATTTATATGTATCATTCATAATATATATCCATTATATACATGTACTTATAATAGTACATTACATTTGGGGATATGAAATGAAATGCACCGTTCATGGAGACAGTAAGTCGTACGTACGCATGAACGCTACTTTCATTTCTATATCATATTTTTATGGAATGGAATCATAATGATATAAAGGTATATTATAATTCCAGTATAATATCATATATAATATAATCAATTAAATCCTTTATACATCCCACATATCGCATTAATGAAATGAAATCACTTTGAGGTGGCGGTAGTCCGCACTTCCTTAAATGATGATATCGCGTTTACCAATAATGGAAACCATAAAGGTATTCCCGAAATGAAAAATAAAGAATCTTAAGGAAAACATAAACATATTATATATCATATATAATTATATTATCATCTTAATGGCCACATTTGAAGGTGTTAAAAGAATGTTGAACAATCATTGTTTCGGGAGGCCGAAATTCGCTATCCACGGAAACAGTATGTTCCTTAACCATTATATGTAGGTGTGTGTAAGTATAGCTCGAATAATTCTTATAAAAACATCCTAGTATATTGATGATACTGTAGTTGTTACAAAATAAATGGATAAAAAGTGTTTTGGGGGTTGGAGAAGCAAAATAAAACAAAAGGACTCAAGTGAAGAAATTACATTAAAATCGGGTAACTCCATTTGGTTTGAGCTCAAAGGCTTCTTTGGGAAGACTTCGTCCCATCGTGAGGCTTCAAGGAGTAATATAGGGAAGTGGAGAGACAAAATGGGCAGGGATTGTCTGAGCCGAAGGCTTTTTATGCGTGGGTAAGGTGGTAAAGGTGGGGGCCTTTTATAAGTGGAGAGGAGGGGCACTCGTGGAAAGTAAGGAAATGTTAATTTATTATAAAATGAGTTTCGGATTTTAATGGTCCCACATTGATGTGTTTCGAGGATAAGGTGATAAAGGTTCGAATTCCACCCATAAAATAGGTTTTTGACATGTGTAGGTCTTAGATTTTACATTATCTTGCCATTTTATTTAAATCCTTTATTAATGAGGTAATCATTGCATCATCATGATGTTATAAATAATTTAATAAATTTAATGTCTAAAAATTATAAAAAAATAAAATGATGTAGAAAATCGTTTTAGCTTTCTAATGAATATTTATAGTCCAAAATATCATTTATGTAGACAAAATTAAAAATATTTTACATAGGTGATACATTCTTTGTTATATTTAACATTCTTTAAAAATAAAAAGGTAAAAAGACACTTTCTCACAAAAGTGATTCCATGGGTCCCCCAAGTTTTGTACAAGGCATCCCATGTTCGGCCATGAGATAACCAGTAGCCTTAGGACACATGTTGTGGTCATTTATTATTATTATGATATTATTTTATTATCATTAACTACCTGATTCCTCATTAATCAAGATAATTAATGATAATAACCGTCGTTACTATTCAAAATGTGCAAAAAGAAAAGAGTCTTAAATACATAATTTTTACCTTCTAATTCAAAATATGTAATCCATTTTACCAAATTCCAAACACATAAATTGAAAAAATTAATTTAATAATATTTCCCGTTGTCAAAACAAATAGCGGGTTTTTTAGAAACAATATTTATAAAAAGTTTGGCACTTGTTTATGCCCAATTAAAAAGTGAAATTAATCCCAATTACCATAATTGGATTACATGGTAATAATATATTTCAATTACACTTTAAAAAAAATTAAAAATATAATATAACCATATAATTAAATTATATGAAAAAGCAGTTTTGATGTAAAATGCAGTATTTTTCACTATTCATTAAAAATGAACATTGTCAAAAAAAATACCAAAAATTATCCCAAGGTAAATTTCAATGTCCCAATCATAAATAATATGATTATATTGAAAAATAGAGCCCAAAGGTTTTTCAAAAAGTGTATTTAAAATGGGTTCACCATCAAAAGGAGGTTAATCGACCTTTTAAAGAATATTAGAATGTTTATGCTTTAAAACTGGATTCATTTTCATTTTTAATCCTCTAATTTTTTTTGAAAAAAAGATAAAATATTTGACAAACATATATAATTATTTGGTAGTTAGTTCTGTTCATTCCCGCCATTACAACGGCTAGGCGTTAACTACCATTTAAAAATAATATTATTTTATTACTAGTGTGCAACGAAAGATTTCAATGAAACTCTTTTTTGCGTATTTGGTATGCTATCGAACATAGAAACCCTTCTAAAATAAAATTAATATTTAATTCATAAATATTAATAAATATGAAAATGTTTTATTCATTATTTACCTGGGATGTTACACAATGATATAGGCACACTAGCCTATGGATCTGGCCTGCAAGTTGGGTGCCCGCCCCGCCTGCTTGGGGCACGGCCCGCCTGTTGAGGGTGTGGCCAACCATCAAGATTCCTGACCTACGTGGTGGGGGCCAGTGGTGCACCACCTAGACGGGACACAACTAGTTGTCGATTCCAGTCTCTTTTGGCCCTGTGGATGTTTGGGGCCCTCATGCCATTGATAAGCAACCATAGCTTGTGGGGCCACCCAGACAGCCCAGATGTGGGTAGTCCCTCCACGTTGCGCCCACCCAGATCCACACCTTCCATCGTCACAGCTAGTTGGTCGCGGCATTCTTCCTCCATGGTGCACCGAAATTATCACCACCCACTCTACTTGTGACTGTCGCCATGGGCAACCACTGCTGCCACCAGCACCAGTGCCCGGACAGATGTTCGACATCCCACCAAATGAAAGAAAGTGGTCCGTTATTCGTGTCGCATGTGCTTATGCTCTCCGAATATCTTCTTATTCACCACCAAGGTCCCCGAATTATATAACCACCACTTTGAGGGCATGGCCACAATGAAAACACACTTTGAAGGTGATATGGACTTGTTAATGTCGGACCACACCCTCCATGTTAGAGGATTATAATCATGTGGAGGCTCAAGGATTTCAATTCAATCAATAAAAGAAAATTTCTATCATGAATAATGAATATATCCAAAAAAAATACCCTACTACATAAAAGCATGATTCACAGATCAACCTATTCATGGGCTGATCCATTTTCATCATTTCACGAAATGAATGGGGAAGAACATTAAAATACTACAACCTCTACCTCATTGATTCTCAATGCCACAATGTTTCAACATCGATTTTTCCATATATCAACATCATTCGTCTGTTCAAACTCTGTTCTTCAAGGTTTTTCAATGATTTTTGATGTTCATCGACATTTTCCATTCATTTTATATAGAAGATGTTTATCATAGGTTCATCCAAAAATTCTCATGATTTAATTCCACCTTCCACCAAGGCGTCAATCCAAATAAAAAGGAATGAATGTCTCAACATTATTGTTGTGCAACTGCATCACACCATTATATGGTTTTATTTTTGAAATACAATCATTGTTACATGTCATTAATGCACTGTTATGCTTTGTGTTATCAATCCATTAATGATACTCCTCAATTCACCTCATTGAAGCATGACAGCCTCACCTTCTACCACTTATCAGATTAGAGAGGAAAATAAAATTACTTTTTAATGTTATTTTATTTTTTCGTGAAAAGTCCAAAAGCTAATATTTATGGTCGGCCCTTGCCAAGAACTATTAATCCATAACTAGGAAAATCCTAGCATTCTATGTTCAATGTTAACCTAATATTTTTGATACTATCACTGGTTCAAAGTTTTTAAAAAACATGCTAGTAGTTTTAATAAATGTACCCTAAAAAAAGTTCAAAAAAATTATATTTCACCCCCGACCTGTATCGATTGATGTTAGGATACACCTAAGGGAACATGTTCTTAATAGCTTAATAGTACTCTCTGATATTCAATCTCAATTACCATTTAGTTGTTAAAAGGTATTGATAATAAAACAATTGTAATTAAATTATTTTATTCACGACCAAAAACTAACATGAACTATTGTGCCTTGCCAGATAATATTAGGATATTCCTAAAGAAAGCATACCCTCACTTGTTCATTAGTTGTCTCTGATATTTAATATGGGTCATGTTTTGTGAGATATAATAATTTTAAAAATAAAATGATTTTATTTAAATATTTTATTAACAATTATGCCATTTTGTGGTCTTCACACTGGATTCCAATTCCGACTAAACTTTAGATAATCCTTGGGTAAACCTTCCTCTACAACACAATGATTCACATACATTTATTATTTGGACACCTGTTTATGAGTTATTTAAATTTTTTTAAAAATCCCTCTCATTTGTGGTATTTCAAGCATAAAATTATTTGATGGAACATTTTGGGCACTCCGGGCCTCAGAATCACATTTTGTCTTAGTGCCTGTTCTATAAATAATTCCATGTAATTAAATAAAATTAACACCATAATTCCAGGGCAATATATTCTACCCAACTTAGAGATTTATTTCCCTAAAATCAAAAACAAATAAAATATAAAATGGGGGGTAGTGAGAATGAATATGAGCCTCCCCACCCATGTACTCTCTTGAAGATTTTTATGGTGCAACCAAACATGCACTAGAGGAAACATTTTTCCATGAAGAACCCACTCTAGTTGATCCTCTATCTCTATAGGGAACTCTACAAATGTCACCCCATCATCATTTTCCTTCTCACCCAAGCTGATGATGTGCGATGGATCAGGTATGTACCTCCTCAATGGTGACACATTAAAAACTCTGTACCCCCCAGTGCATCTGTGGTAGTTGATCTAGGTGGTAAACCACCATTACAAATATGATAAGAATCTTAAAAGGACCTATGATCCATAAACATTTCTGGTCATCCCGACCAAATATATGAAATCCCAGTTGAGGTGTAACCTGATAGAAAACAATGTCTCCCTCCTTGAACTCCAAAGGTCTCTATCTCAGGTCAACATAAGAATTTTGTCTGCTTTTTGCTGTCATCATCTGCTCCAGGATGATCTATAATTCTCAGTGGTATCCCATACCAACTCTAGTCCCATCAGTGCTGACTCCCCTGGGTCTGTCCAGCATATAGCTGATTTTCAAGGAATCCCATACATGTCCACAAAAGACACCATGCCAATGGTGGGGTGATAACTGTTATTGTATGAAATCTCAAATAGGGGAAGGTGGTCCTGACTATGGAAACCAAAATCAAGGATGAAAGCACAAAGAATTTCCTCCATGGTGTGTATGGTTCTCTCCGTCTGACCATCGGTGTGTGGGTGAAAATAAATTTTCAAGAACAGCTAAGTCCTAAATAACTCCTACAAAACCTTCCACAACCATGATGTAAAGCGTATATCATGGTATGAGATGATCATTGATGAAACCAAGTGAAGCTACACTCTCTCTGAGATGAAGAGGTATCCCGACCCCCCTACTGGTCACGACTCCAATATGGTTAGGAAGTGAGCCGACTTGGTGAGTCGATAAACGGTCACCCAGATAGAGTTGTGCCCCCTAGATGTGTCTGGTAACCCCTTCATAATTACCATAAGGATAGTATCCCATTTCAATTCCAGTACCTCGAGTGGATGGGGAAATACTATTGGAACCTGATGCTCAACCATAACATGCTGACAAGTGAGGCATCGTAAAATGAACTCAGCCACCACATAATTTTTTCCTAGAAACTAGTACTAATATCAATGGTCCAGGTTTAGAATATCCAATTTCATATGTATGGCCATGTTGGATGTATGGATCTCCCTCAACACCTACTCTCATAACATTATTGGTACTATGATGTTCCCTCTAAAAAGGATGACATGCTACCCACCTATCAAAAATCCCTCAAGATCTTTTCTTGGGGATAACTGAGCATGTTGCACCTCACAGTCAACATCCACATACTGTGACACGTTGAATCACTAGAAGAGTGGGGGATTGACTGTCATTGACTAATGGTATGCCACACTATCTTCATCCAAGAATTATATTGGAATCAAGGAAATTCACTTCATCGCCTCACTTAGCAGCTATAAACAAGACCACATGTTGAGTGTGTCTGCCACCACATCCAACTACCCAAGAGAACAAACATTCTCAAAGTCATTGTCTTAGAGGAACTAGAACCATAGCAACTATCTCAAATACTGAAAATCCTATAGGTACATTTCCATACACACTAAAGGATACCCTTCATTATTTATTGATGTTCTCATCGACCCTTTGGTAGAAGGTACCCATTCTCCATATTCACCTTGTTATAGTCATAATAAAATAGACATAACCTCAAGCACTAGGTCTTATATAGAACATAATTTTTATGTCCCACACCTAGGCCCCCTTCTTGAGAAGAACTACGAAATTAATCTGATATACCAATGCTGATATCTGTACCATCTTAGGTGTAGAATGATACATAATTCCCTCCCCCTTTGAGGAGATAAACCTAGAATCATCTTATGAAAGGACGATCCTGCACTCCGCCTCTATTGGTGGGAACAGGAAAAAAAATTTCCACGAAGTTGATGCTAGCTAAATTAAGAGTTAGCTATTGTACCCTCCTATGAATGAGTCTATTCCATTATTCTTGGGTTTCCTTTTTCACCGACCAAGGGAAACCAAATTCCAACACTGTAGATATAACACATCCATTTTTTCCTAAAATAGTGAATCTGAGAATGAATAGTGGATGACTAGTCCAAATACAAACTTACATCTTAAGGCCTCAAGACATCCAATAGAATGTTCAAACCAAAACTCTCACCTCAAGGGTTATATCACACCATCGGCGTAAGTGTAATTTTTGAGTCTCCTCCTATAGGTATCTCTAGACGTAATTATGAAGTCAACTATTTAACTAAAAACTATAATTCTTGGACAATATTCGTTACAAGAAAGAATGATTAGTATCTATTTCCATAAAAACACAAGGGAGTAGTAGACACCAACTATACCTCAAATAATATCTGGATTCCTTGGTTCATACTCCTCTACCGCATGAAACTACTCCCTTCATATATCCTTGAGCTCCCTGATCCTAGCAGGGACCACATTAGAGTGGTAGTTGTAACATTTCAAAATGTATACCACATCATGATGCTCTCCATGCTCATATTCAACATCAACAGCCCTAAAAATTCATCTGTACCAATAAAATCATTTTCCCAAAACATTTTATGCTTCCCAGTCTCTGAGACTATTGTTAGTTTCCTAATTTTCCACTATTGAAATTCACTAGCGGTATCTACTCAGCCAAAGAACATTCAGACACATGGTTTCTCTTTTGAACCATAAAATAATTAGAAATGAGCATATGAATAGTGTTGGCTCGGATGTCCCTAAAAAATATCATATGGAGGTCCGAGCCTTGAATCACTAGTCGTATCATATCATGTGAGTAACTGGAATAGT
Source organism: Viscum album (assembly GCA_963277665.1). Lineage (NCBI taxonomy): Eukaryota > Viridiplantae > Streptophyta > Magnoliopsida > Santalales > Viscaceae > Viscum > Viscum album. Next base: position 2,018,611,719 of record OY728157.1, read on the forward strand.
TAGTATGCCTCGATGAATACTCATCTACGGACATGTCATCTGACCAAAGCTATAGAAGCCCATTGAAACACATACCCATTAGCTTATTTTTGGAAAAAGAAAAATTCTCTATGAACGGTTCTCATGATATGTCCATGTAAAATTCACCTCATCATATGATTGGGGTAATCTAAACCCTACCATCTCTAGGGTGATCCATGAAGAATGCTCAATACCATGAACACCATCAAATGTAATGGTGCCCCGGTAAGATTGAAACTCAGTCCCCTCCTAATGAAAATCACTATCTTTATAGCTGTTGGGATCAATCAATAACAAAGGGGTATTTTTCATAGAAACACATGTAAGGCACTATGCCTACATCTGTCCGCTACTTGTAGTTCTGGTAGAAAATACGGGCCAACGTGCAGAGGTATTGATGGGACACCTCAGTATGATTCCATATTAGAAAATGGCCCCTATACTTAATCCTCATCACTTTGTGGAAAATCTTCATTGTCATGCATTAGAATCTTGGAAGGATGTCCGTGTGGAGGAATCTTGAAAGAGAATAAAGCTGAACCACAATTTAAACATTATAACTGGTGAGATTATACTTATTCAAAAGAATGTAAGGAGACACTTACGTAACCAATTATTTCATGTATTGAGACGAAAATCATAAATCATGGTCCTGGTGTATGGATATGTGGGCCACTGCACCAACACTGTACTCCCCAAATCTAAATGTTCAACATGAAACACTTAATAATATTGCCCAAAAAACACAAAATTATGATCATTATGGTAGGACAGACCTCCCTATAATATCAATTTTTTATGTCATGGGATATAGGGGATGGGTTGTGAAGCTAACCTCATGCTAATAATCCAATCATGTATGTAAACAGATCATTGGAGATCTCGTATCTTCCATGTCTTCCCTTCTTTTGATTGAGACAAAAAATATGATACATCATGAAATATAAATAAATATCCACATATTTATTTATTATCACATTGATATATTATGGTAGTTATATACATTTAAAATATGTGTAATTATTTAAATACTTCTTATATAGGGACAACTATTACTCAATTGCTTCATAGATAGATCCTTCTACAATAAGTTCTTCTAAAACAAAAATGTTTATATCATATTGATGGATAATGTAGATGTGCCTTTAAATTTATTAAAAATGAGTTCCATAGAGAAAGATAACCTTCTATTTTATGGATTATGGATATATTTTTATCTCATGTTTGTTGTTGTTTCTATATAAAAGAAGAGAATAATTTTTATAATTTATTTGAAAAATATAGGTAATCAATATTATATTTCATTATTTTCCTCCAAGTATTTTATAAAAAACACAATAGTACACACAATTAGATTTAGAATAAAATTTTATAATGGCATTCCAGTGTAAATGATTTATATTCACCATCTCATATCCAAAATATTAGCGGGAAAAAATATTTTAAGTTTTTTTCGTATGTATAAAATTTCCACTTAAATTAAAGAATATTTCTAGGATTTTTTGACTGTACTACATAATAATAAAATTAATAAATTGTATTTATTAATACTTTACAACTTAATTAAACCAATTAATACTTGGGATGAATTCCCTTGTTTTGAACTAAGTTAAGTCATCCAAAACCATCAAGTTTTTATTCCCTGATAATTGAATGCACCAAGACATGACCCAATCAAGAACATCCAATTTTTTTAAAAATTTTTAATAAGTCGAAGAAAAATATAATGGCCTATAATTTCAAATTTATGGATTTTAACTTTATCCATAATTAACCAATTTATTTCTATTATTTTATTAATAATATTAATTGAATTTACAATAGTTATTAACAATGTCTATGATATTATTTTTATATTTTATAATTAACTTTTATCCCATTTTTTCATGATTATTAATTCAATAATTATTATGATCGTGAAATAAAATACATAATGATATGATCCATTCATCATGATAGATAAAGAATAATATTTATTTTTGATCAAGAGATTTTAGTAATTGTTAGTTTATATTGGAGATGATAATTTAACCTTCGACCTATAAGGGAAAAAATGAACCATGACTTTATTCATGTTTCATCATCCACATATCAACCATTTAACCTCATGGAATGGGTTTTTGAATATCTCTAAAAATGTAACACTACCAAATTATTGGGATTTTGGTTAATGACAGAATATTTTTCTCAAACAAAGGTTAGAGACATCAAAGGATTGTTAATGTTGATTACACAAATTGGAAGCATGGGCTTTTGGACCATTCCAGAATGAGATTGAGGAAAAAACATAGGACATAAAGCTAATCTAATAATAAAATAAAAGTAATATAGTCACATTAAAATATTATTCTCGTGGACATGATCATCCACATAGATGCATCCAATTAAACTTGTAATTAAAATTATCACTAAATTCAAATTGTTCTTATTTAATCAAATTTATGTTTGAATCAATTAAAAACATTCCATAACATATAAATTATTTTTTATGAATTTTCATCTTAACATACATGAGATCCTCATCTATCATAAGTTTATACAAGAAAAATAAATTCAATAAACAAATATCTATATAAAAACCAATTTTTTTTAGGCAATACAATGATTACCCAAATTAACATCCAATATTTTATTATATTAAAATATTATTTACTAATGCTGAATGAGGAATACATGAAATATTAGAAAATTTAATGAAATATATATAGTCATAAAATGACACTGGAAACAAATGATTTTTATTTAGCAGGTAATGGTTCAATGAACCCAATGTGGTGGCAGTTATGAAATATAAACAATATACTATAATAAAAATCATGAAGAAATTAATTATATAGTTAATATATGTATTTATATATATATATAAACCATAATAGGGCTTGTACATAAAGTAATAAATTGTACATGGACGTAAAATGATTATGTTTAAAAAATATTATAAATTAATTTTGAATTATCTATAAATGGCAAATTGAAATGATTTGAATAATGAAGTTTTATGTTTTATACGAAATTCATCATTTTTATATTCCACACTCCAAGGGAATCATCCTATAAATTTATATTTATATAAATATATTGGATGCCATATACATTATCTATGAATCACGTGGTCTAATAGTAACATTGTCCCTAGTCAGCTAGGATATGTAGGGCAATACCATAACATTATTTGACTAATAGGATACATGTTATGTATAAGGTTTACATGATGTACCGTATGGGAAAAATTTCTCGAATATACCCTGAAAAACACATGGAATATTTTAATAAAAAAATCCATTAATAAATTAATACGAATATTATTAATTTTAAATTATTATATAACATTAAATAATGTTACACGAAATATATGAATATGCATAAAAGTGTGTACTCCAACAATATCAGTATAGAATTATCACCACATAAAGATGAACTTTTATAAAGCTTTTCATTCATGAAATTATTTTATATTGATCAAATTTTTGAAAATAAACAACAGATCTAGTGATATAGATTAAATAAAGATTTAATTAGACTATATTTTAATTATAAATATAGAAATAAATCTATAATTATTAAGTTAATATAATTAGCTCCATGACTATTCTCATGTAGAATAATAGTTCCATGTGTAGTATAAGGACTAGATAGGGTAATAAAAACATGTTTTCTAAAATAATAAATGATTAATATGAGAAGTACATCAATGATAAATCTTATGACCAACATAATTGAGTCAAAAATTAATTGAAAATGAAATATTGGGACAAAATCATAGGATCATTATATTAAATGTTATAATCAATTTATGAAATTAATAATTACAATATTATGAATTATTTCATCATTGATGAAAATGAAAACATCTCCATTCCATAACATTACTATGTTTCCAGAATCAATTGTATATTACCTTAGGTTTTGATATACACATTCTCCAAAAACCTCAAAATTTCATGAATGGAATCTATGGGTGGTATAACGGTAGATCATAATGGTTTCACTATTAATCAATTATTTCTATGATAATATAATCAAAATTAATTCTCTTTAATTTATCTCAAAATGATAGTAGTGTTGGAGGAATATCACTATTTTAATAGAGTTATTGTTTTATGGATGGATTCATCTACTTTATTGATCTAATTTTGGGGAATTTTTCTGATATAAAAAAAACTTTAAAAATAATATAATTGGGATTTAATAATCCTATTGTTATAAATTATTAAATTTACATGCGAACTTGTTATTTACTCAACCACTGAGAAACCCAATTATATATTAATAATAATATTAGTTCAGGAAATTAAAAAAATTAGATCATTAATTAAATGTTTTTTATTAAAATAATGTTAAATACATATTATTTCTCCCTATGCCATTAAATAAAGTATTCCAATCCACCATAATATTTATCAAGACATGGGTAAGGAATATTAATATAATAAATAATAATCTCTCAATTATTCAATAATTATTAAATAAATATTAAATTCAACAAATTAAAATATCTATTATCAATTCTGTTCACACAATATTCTCCAAATTAAATTTTTATAGAATATATATAATCAGGGAAAAAAATGAAAAATTGATAAATCACTTCATGGAATTATTTTTATTGAATATGTCGAATAATATTATTATTTAACATGGAATTTTTAAAATCCTTGTGTGCAACCCTATAAGCATCAATCATAGTGTAATGTTGAAAATAAAAAAACATCCATGTTATTGTCTAGAAACACCCCAAGGAACCCATACACAATGTAGACAATTTAAAAATGAAATTGAACCACATATTGATGCATAATATGTAATTAAATTCCTTTATTATGGCATCTCTAATCTGTGTTGTCCCTTGCCTATGCCATCAACCATTATACTTGATATCTATTTTATTAAAATTTCTTTGATTTAATTTACCCATACGATTCCATGGGAAATTATTTATTTAGTTTATGTCTTCTCCAATAATGGGATTAGGATATCATATTCTTGTAAACAACATAGGGGGAAAATATTTTTTTTCATTATTAGTTAATGAAATATTACTCATGACATAGACAATATACCCTACATCATCCCGAAATTCTGTTTTCGCTATTTTTATCATTAAATGATGTATGTGTCTCAAAATATCCATTAAAAATAAATATAATTTCTAATTAATAGTAAAAATTACTTCATAGTTTCATAAATCTACAATAGACAACTAAGGCCTTGTGGTAAGACATCTAAAAAATTCATAAAACCACTTTCAATATCCTATATAGTTTGTTTAATAAGACATACTGATTCATAATGGGGCCATTATGGGCCTTGATGATCACCTAAAAATTTCAATCAATTTTCAAAATGAAATGTTTCAAAAATTAAAAATATATATATTCATATTTAGAAACCACCATATTAAATGATAAGACATAACACAATCAATAAATATAAAAAAATAAACCATCTCAATTAAAAGTGATAATGGTAATAAAATTGTACATCTATATTTAAACAAATCATATACCATCCATTGAAATAAAAATGATAGTTTCCATAAAAAATATCATAATTGCATCATAAATAATTTAGTTTATTGATATCATTGGTGAATATAAATTCAATGAAAATACCCTTAAAATCATAACTTTATAAAAATAACAGATGAATTTTTATGATATTTTTTTTAATAAGAAAAACCATTTTTAGTAAAAATTTCCTTTAAAACCCCCTTTTATATTATGTAAAACAAAACCAATAAAACATTTTCCACAATAATATATAATTAGGTTGATGACATGCATGATCAAAAAAATATTCATCTAATAGCTTTTCTAATCCAATCATGAATTCATTTTAAATAAATAGAAATTTTTTTCTCAAAACTATTTATTTAAATTAAAAAATAGCTACTATTTTACTTAATAAATAATTTTTAAATTGTTAAAAATATGTATGAATACATTTCTTTTGAAAAATTTTGTTTTTAAGAAAAAGTTTATCTGACTGAAGAGGGAAATAATGTTGGACATTTTTAAAATCATTTTCTCTAATCTTTTATGTTTGAAATAGTGTAATTATTGATACTATTACATGGAAAATTTTCATTAATAAAAAGATATGAAGATATTATATTGATTTTAATATATATATATATATATATCTAATGTAATTCACCCTTTGTAGGCGTAATCATAAATAATCTCGAATAATGATGAGATTATGATATAAACCATTACCAGTATAATATGTTCTAAATTATAAGCCTCGTAAAAAAATAAAAATGAATTAAATAATAAAAAAGAGAAGGTATAATTATTCAAGATAATAAATATTAATTTCTAATTATATACACCACAGAAATGAGATAGGTCATTAATTTTCCATATTTCTCCCTGAAGAAAATGTGTGAGTAGACACACATAACTCAAGTATGATTTCCATTATATATGTATATAACTATTGTATAGATATTTTAATAATGTTATAAATTTATAATAAAACTATAATTATACTATTGTTATCATAAGTGATCATATTATAACATTTTCCATATGTTAATTTATAATGTTTTATTATTTTAAATTTTTGGGTGTTAAATTTATTATTATCTATAGTGCATATTTTTCCTGAATGATCGAGTTCTATGTTATATATATATATATATATATATATCCTATAAAAATAATAATGTTATAAACACCATATTTACCGATTAGATAATATTTTTATACCCATTTATGTAATTTTGATATTTAAAATTAATCACACCACTATGTGGAGATGGTATCGTAGACTTATGTAAGTGTGATGATATCATTCACTTAATAAGTTAAAGGGTAAGGAAAATGGTGATATATTATGTTAATGAAATGAAAAATATCATATATAATAGAGATATTTAATAATTTTCCTTTAATAAATTAAATTTAATATAAATGTGAAAATGAATTACATCGCTTGAAAAGGAAACAGTATGTCATACATAGAAGAGATACTATTAAATTTGAAAAAAATAGGAAAAGTAAAAAAAGGAATAGGTGATATTAACATTATTTAATTATAATTATATTATATTTAGAATATACAAGTTTCAAATAAATCATTTTTCCAATTTTTAATTGTTGTGATGGAAAATAAACTACATCAATTCTGGAGGAAGTGGTCATCCATACACATGAATGATGATTTATAACTCATTTGATAGAGGAGTATATAGATAAAGGTCATTGACTAATCTTAATGACTTACTATTATATGTAAGATATTTATGTTATTATATCTTCTTGATTAAATGTAAATTTTTTGATTTTAAAGAAATAATATTATATAAAGTTAATTTAGGGATGTTACCAAATCTTTGGAAAAAGACTATAAGTTTTAACAAAATCCCCACCAAGATAGGATTTATAATAAATATGTTATAAGATTAATTGATTGAATTAAAGACATTTTTTTGAATTTTCTTGCTGAACCATTGGGTTTTAGATGTATGAAGTGGAGATGATATTGGATTTCCTTTTATAAGTGAGGTTAGTTTCACACTTTTAAATTTTTAAAAGAAAAATTTTGACACATTTTTTCAATGGTAAAAAAGGCTCCAAAATTGACCCTTATTGATAGAAGAAGATATAATTTCTAAATATTTAAAAAATTGGGTTTTGACCAATTTTTTATTTCTCTTCCATTTTCTTTTTTACTCTAACCCTATGGTAAACCAATTTTTCTTTAACAATTATAATTTTGTTGTTGTTATAAATATTAATTATTAAAAAATTAATATAAATCTATAATATAATATCAGTTAATCTAATTAAAAATATATAATCCATTTTTCAAAATACAATCACATATTAAAAAATATTCATTTAAGATTAATCTCACTGATGCGACATGAAAATGAGTTTTCAATGAGAATATGTTCAAAATTATTCAAGATTTTTGAAATCAAATCAGTAATAAATTAGCTAAAATACCTAAATTAGATTAATAGATATATAATTGAATTAATTTTACATTAATAACTTTCCTAATAAAATATGGAGGCTTTTGAATGCTTTAATAGAAATAAATGAAAAAAGATACATAACCACTTTATTTAATAAATGTCTATCAATAATTTTTTTTACATTAATGTGAATATAATTACTATTTATTATCGAAGGATAATTAAATAATGCATTAAAAATAAAAAAAATTAAAATATTTATACTATTAATACCCCCAAACATAATGGCTAGGTTATAAATGTGTTTTCTAAATAATAACATTTTAATATATTGTTATATTTCATTTAATCTATGTGTTCTGTGAATGAAAAAATATCAAAGAGATTGAATTTATTTAAAACAAAACGATTCATAATGTCATAAGATGTTATATTTGCTTATAATAATTATATTGTGGGTGATACTTGTTTTCAAAAATGATATCTTATTTAAATATATTAGAATTTTATATTCCACCTCCAAAAATAAATCGCATCCCTCCAAAATAATCTTGATATCTATAATAAATTGTTTAAAAATTAAAATTTCTATTATTGAAATCCCAAATAACAAAAAGGATTAATAAGATTTTCCCTTGATAAGAGATAAAGGAATGTGTGGGGGGAATATTGAATAATCACAAAATAGTGATTCTAGGTAGGTTAACATTAGTGGGAGGGGATGATATAGAAATGGATTAATATCATAATAATTGTAGTTATTTAATGAGATAATTGATAAAAATATAATTTTTTATCCATATAAGGGTGAAAAATGTAAAAGGGAAAAAATATAAAATGTGAAAAGGCCATTGGTTCCTCAGAAATGAATATATTAGGATCCAATTTTTGTTTCAAGATCATTTTCCTGGAGTTGAGGAATTCTATAATCATATTGAATAAGAACATATCAAAATTTACTTACATAATATCCTTATATTTCTGAGGCACAATTTATTCCTTTGGTTGAGCTTTGATAATGGACATTTCCTTACTCACTATATGAAATTGATGTCAAAAAATAATTTTTATTCTCGAATCACCTTTAACAGATCATATTAATTTCAATTTGTTTCTCTAATATCATAATGTTTTAAAAAAGATAAATGTTTGGAACACATTGTCTAATATCAACAAAAGTTCAACTTAATTAATTCCATATATAGTTAATCTCAAGACTCTACATAACATTAATCTCCAAATTTAATGTCCAGTTTTTTTTTAAAATTAGGCCAGTAAATCTACATTAAAATACCCAAACAATATATTGTGGATTTTAACTTAGTAATAGAAAATTTTGGACACATTTATCACAATAAAATTATAATGAATACATGTTTTGTTCTAAAAATAAAATAATTTGTTGTTGAATATAGTCTATATACCCAAACATGTAATAAACTCAAACAATAATAAAATTAAACAGAAAATACATATCAAATTTAATGGTCACAAATACTATCACATAACCAAATAATTCTCATTATAATCTCAATATAAAAAAAATTATGTTTTATCCGCTGTAAATCATGAGTTTTACAATAATATCAACATTCCACTGAATCAATTGTTTCATTGTAGCATTCAACATATTCAATCAAATATTTATCGAAAGGTTTCTACACCATAATCCTTATATGTTTTATAGTTATTATGGTGAAATAAATATTGGTAAAAATAATTATAAGACATTATTATTGAATCCAGACACCCAATAACTAATAATTTCAATTCTTCGGTACTGATAGAATCATGTTGAATATGATACCTTAGATTCATCCAAGGGTTATTCCCTTAATTAATGAGTAAATGGTTGGAATTTTCCTATATATCCTTATCATTAGTGAACAATACATGGGTTTCTTCTCCCACTTCATTCAATAATGTAAATGATTTCATTTTTCTTATAAACATGAAGAAAAATACTTTTCCTTGTAGGTATATAATAAATTTATTCTTATAAAAAGTAGCATATGAAGTAATATCATTCATTATATAATACCATTTACCAATTTTTTGATCCACCTTCTACTTATTCTCATGCTTCCCTTTGAAGACATAACATGTAAAGAATATTAATTTTTATCTTGATTCTATACGATACTGTGTGCTCATCTGATGAAAATGATTGGGATATTATTTCAAATATTAAGGAAATAATTAATCCAATTAAAGAAACAATCAATCATTACATTTTTATTATATACATAGTATGTAATAATCTTATCAAACAATGTAAATTTGGATTCATACGTAAAATCATTTTTAACTCCTTTCATTAATTGATGAGTTATATATCTTTGTATATCAACTAATTTCTCATGATCAATGTATTATTCTAATAAGATTATATTTAAATCCTTCCATTTCATGTTTTATTTTTACTATTTACCATTTTTATTAATCTCCACCTTGCATACGCATCTCTTAAGAGATGATAATGATCCATGAAAACATTCACTTTTTCAGTACATCCTATAGAATTAAATATCCTCACTAATAAACATATCAAATATTCAATGAAATTAGGTTTTTAGACCAATTTAATTAAGGTTATTTATAGTTATTATATTGTATAATATTTCTAAATGGTGTGTTGGATTACAATGATTTTCATAAGTGAATTCTTATTACTCATAAACTGTGCGAGCAACACCAATATAGATATAACATTAATAGTTCCTATTGTATCTCCATCTCTATATAGATTATAATTATTAGGAGGTAATACCCTATATGATGTATCTAAATTTATATAGTACCTATCTAATCCATTATGTTATACATATAAACAATAAATACTCTATACGACATCAAAAAATTATGAAACATATTGTATAATCCCAAGAAATGTGAAACACTTAACATAAATAGAACTGTATATGAATTAATCATCTCTAAGTCATAAGTATGGGTTCTATGGAGATATCAAAATATTAATAAATCATAATAATTTTGAAGGAAAAATTAAATTATCTAAATAATATCACCACATAATGTCAAAATAAAAGAACATTATGCTATATTTTTATCCACCGGGTAACACTTATGTCAAGTCCAATATGCTCTTTTCGATGTTATTACCCGTTATTACATCTATTCATGAAGCCATTCCACATTAACTATCTTATAGGGGATGTATTTTAATAAAAAAAAATATAATTCCTTCCTTTTAAAAATATTAAAATATTCATCATCACGTATCCCCAAAGTATATCAAAGGGTTAGGTTCCCAAATCATCATTTTCATAAACCTAGATCCAAGGGTTTATTATAAAAATAATCCTATACAACGTATAGAAAAAATCAACTAGAATTTCCACTTTTTAAATTCATTTTAAATATCTAAGAAGATCTTCGAGGCAAGGCGATGACTGCAAGCTATTCTAAGACTCGATGTGCTATGAATTAATTTTTGAAATATCTTAAATATCACATGGATTCATTTTGTCAAGAAAAATTGGATGAAAAAATAAATAGAATCCTGTATAATAAATTTGAGGTCATTGTTAAGTTAAAAATTAATTTTTTACTAAAGACGTGAAAAGACATTTGTCTGTGCGTGGGATTTGATAAAATAGTTCTTTGGCATAGAATTCATTAAATAAATTCGATAAATTATTTATTTTATTATTCATATTTATGTTGCCACATACATTAGATTTAATAACGTGGTTGTGAGATGAAATCATGGATTACCTCTAAACTATATAATGATAGAGGACTACTGTAAAATATCCTTGTTGGATGACAACATTAGATAAGAAAAGGTCTATGATCCTTCCCCAATGGAGTTAGTGTCTCTCAATAATGATCGCAACACATGATCGTTCATCATAATTTCATCCAAACACCATTAATGGTATTTTCATTGGTGATTTATCCCCATTTTTTATCCAATAATAAATTTCATTCAATTGATAAATGGATTAATTCACAGATCGATCGTTTTTATTATAGGATCTATTTGTAGGGTTTGGGGATAATTAATTTTTTGGTTTGTTAGATTAATGTTATTAATCTTAATTCAAAATTCCAATGAAAATTTATTTTTGATTACATAAATAATGGTCACTTTTCATTCATCACTCTTAGGGTTTATTGTTTCTCTCCCTGTTCTATTTTAATTCATCATATGAATATTTTTTTGCCTGTGATTTAAGGCATACATGGTGAATGATCATTGCACATTATATTCCTGGATAAAATTTTAATTATGTAGGTTCATAGATAGAGATTTTATTCCATGGTTGTGGTATACATACATACAAGAAGATCCATAGAAGGATCAATATATTTTTTTCACGTTTTTTGCATGTCCATGGATGAGGTGCAACAACAGTGGTTCGTAGGAACTTGAATTTTCTAGACTCCATCCAATGACATCAATGACGTTCATTCAACCATAAATTTAAATTTTAAAACATAATTCAGGTTGGAATCCACAACTATGTATCACATCGGTTAAAGAATCAACATTATATAATTTATAAGAAATTCCCAACCAGACAATGTGTTGTCCCATGAAAAAACATCATGTATTATTTTCAATGTGGAGCTAGGTTTTCTGTACAGGGAAATGTATAACACAAAATTTAATGTTACACAATCCATGTGAATAATAACGTATTAATTTTTATATACATGCAATAAATGACTAGGATGTCATGAAGAGTTTCTCTCCCTATGCACTTAATAAGATGATTCTGTGTGTAAAGGGGGTACATGATCGAGGGGGTTATTGAATTTTTATGACAATTGTTTCATGACACACATATTTTACACTGTATAATGTATGTTGGTGTTTATAGGGAATAAAAACCTCATATAACATGTGTTATTACCTGAAATTTATGGTGATACAGAAATCATATAGGTAGTAAATTACCTAGGAACATATATCCAACTCATAGAGTGCCAAGCCAAAATCTACATATCATGTACCTCATGGAAATGAAAACTATTGAGGAAATTTACAATCCAAGTGAGTGTGAGACATCTGTAGTTTTGTGTTTAGGGAGACATGATGTGTAATCTTAGGGACACATGATGTACTCCTTTGATAAAATGATAAACTCTAGATTCCCCTTATGTCACATTCATTGACTGATTTCTTGAGTTTCCCTATATCAGTATCATTTGGCTATGTTTTGTATTCTATTCTATGAGGGTCAAAATAGAATTATATCATACACATAAGCTATTGATTCATGTAGTGGGAATTCATGGATATAGTTTTAGGAATCCTTTGAATAGGGATGATGCAATATCCTCTATCATCATCATTTCCTTTAGGGACATCATGGTATTATATAGAGAAAAGATATATGAGTGTTTATCATATAAACATCAGGTTATTTTAGTTCGATTAATTTGTATAACCCTTGTCTTCTGGTGTGATCATCATTTTTTCTATCATTTTCATCACAATTCCAATGTGTACTTCTTATGGTGACAACCGAGGAGTAGTAATCCTCATATAGACACCATTAGTGATATAATAAATTTTAGATTTTTTATCTTGGAGAAAATGAAATATGGAATCTCTATTAAATATACCATGGTAGTTTTTTGGTTACTTACATTACATTTAGAAAATATGTCATTTTTGATAATATCTATTTATTTAGATTTTCTGTGTTATAGATATATATTTATGAATTGGTAACTATTAATTCTAATCACTTGATATTGGTTATTTTGTGGTGGTATACTTTATATTTTTCTTCTCTCTAATACATGGGATCTTCTAAAAAATTTAATTTCTTATGAAGATGGAATATGTTTTTTTCAAAGTCCATGGTTGACTAAGAGAAAGTCGAGACAGTTTTGTCTAGGCAGAAAAATATGTATTCCATTGTTGCATTTGATAGAAATATTGTCCTTCTTATTAATCCAAACATTACTATATAGTTTTGGTTGTTCTTGTATTTAGACCATATTTTCTTTTCAAATCTTTAATTTATTCATAATTTGTCAGATTATACATGTATTCATTCTTTGATATCATATATATCTCATTTCATCATTTTTTGGGCTTGGTGATGTGTGTTTTTGTGTTTGTGTATCTTAGTGTAATGCCTCCCATGTGTTTGATTTTATTTCACGGAACCAGTCTCTAAGACCACACCTAATAGCGACGATATTGGGGTTGTTATGACTCTGTCCCCGTCAATTTTTGACATGACAAAATGGAATTAGATTTGTACTATGCACGAAGTGTTATAAAATTTCCTAGTATTAGGATAATATCTCAGTGTTCTGTTTGTCATGTTATGAGGTTTAGTTTGGGAACATGTTTGATTGTGTTAATGTGTTTTGAGAATGGATCTCAAGCATGGGTGTCCAGAGTTTGTGCAGGAACAAATATATATATTTATCATGAACATGGAATACTTATTGTTGACTTGGTATATGGATACATTGGTTAAAACAAAAACATTAGTAAATGAATCATATCAGAGTGGGTTGTGGTTTCCATGTCATTCTAGAGTTAGCTAAAAATATATACTGATTGACTATGGTATGTCTTGAAAATATTCAAGATGAATTCAATTTGACAGATAGATAGTATTTTTAGATATTGTGGTGGTGATGAAAAAATGGGTGTTGAGGTTTTAGTTTATGGACCCAATGATGAGGTGTAAAATCCAAGTGGTATCCATATAGTGATACCACTTATTAAGTGGTATCCATATAGTGATACCACTTATTAATTGGTATATAGACCCTTATGTGTATCAGGAATTTGATCATCCATATGTTGAGAAGTCGGAAACTCTTGTAGTAAAGGATAATATTATTCATAGGAATATAATGTTATGTGAGTTTTAGTAATGAATGTTGTTGATGTTATGTGATGATACTGGCCCTTCGGTGAAAGAGGATTGACATGAGGATGTGACTTAGTTTTCTTACATGTGTAGATCCTGACAGTTTGGATGGGTGATCCTACAGTACAATTCCTTGGAGGATAATAAGTTAGCCCTTGTAGTACGGGCATCTAACACACCACTTTTGAGTGTGGATTAGGAGATATAGAGTTATATATTTCATTGGTTAGAAGGTTTCCCATAGCCCCTTCTCGAGTGATGTAGGACCGGTGTAAGACTGCATTGTGAATGACATGTGTGGATAAGAACCCTTCTTCAAAGTAGTCCAGGTAGTGAGACTTGTATTTGGTAATTTGGATATCGATAGAGCCTGATGTTGTTGTTGAGTTTGTCTACCATATTTTGTTGATGTTGTTCATGCAGTAAGGTATTAGCTAAATCCCTGGTTGTGTTAAATATTAGGGATATGGATCAGAAGATATCCATATGGTAAGACCTAATAGAGGAATTGAATAATTTCTTCAGTTATGAAGTGTGTTTTATCTACACCTATTGTTGTTAAAACATGGTTTCATGAGACAATTATCCTTGTGAGTTTTCCTAATTTGTGATATAGTGATACCTATGGAGTAATTTTTCCACCAATCTTATGTTTGAGACTTTTATAGGTTAGATTAGTGATTGAACACTTCTACAAAAAGTGTGATCTGAATATAATATGAGATCAAGAGCCTTATGTTCTGTATAATTATTGTTTTTGTAAAGCCCGATGATGTATTCCTCAGTATTGATTGGTATTCTATGAAACATTCATTGATGTTTCCACTAGGGAGAGTAGTTTTACATCCAATTTTTTTCATATATTTTTCCTCTAAGATAATGAGTGATTATAGAAAAAGAATTATTTCCCCATTTACATTATGTTATGACCAACATTCTATTAATTGGATAGTGACACAATTGGAGATATAGATTCTATGAGATTTTGGTTCCCATGATGGTGGAGGAGTATGTAGTAATACATGTTGAGGTAATTTCATGTTTACCTCAAAAATTAGTGTTATTATTATGAATGGACATAAATATGGTCCACCTGGTATATATGTTAGATTATCATATGACCCTATGTAGATAGGAGAGATGAAGGTGCAGTTGAAGGATTCACCAGAGTTGGGGCTTCGTAAGTCCTAATGTTTTTCCATGGGTACCGCTATATTATTATACTGATTGGCAGGTGAGTTCATGATATTTTTTTGTATTGGGGGAACATGGATCGGAATACATGAAGGAATTTACATAGTACAATGATTCAATGATTTCCTCACCCAACAGATGGACGAATGGTAGATCTTAGAGTATGACGTGGGGTGATTCAAAACCACCTACATGATTGATATGCAGATGTAGTGAGAATAGATTCTAAGATAAACTATGGTGTCATTTATTCATTGGTGATACCTTGACATCTATAATTACATATATGGTCTTGTGTACCATATTTTCCAGATCATTAATCCTACTTCGATTAGTTTGTGGTAGTCATTACTGATAGCACCTTCATGTCACCAGTGGCAGTGTTGGAGTATGAGAGGCACATGAGGATGGTGACATGTAATCTCCATGAGTTCTAGAATAATATAATATCTCATGTATTATATTATAAACATATTTATTCTCATATAAGTGAGTGAATGATGAACATGAAGTGGTTAAGGAAGAATGAGATTGGGAGTCACACATGGAGTGGTGGTGGTGGTAGATACTCACAAAATGGGTTTCCCATATTCTATTATTGAATAAGGTGATATGGAAATTGATATATTTATATTAGATTCCATGTGGGTGTGGATGGTTATATATTCCTCCAGTTGATGGATTCTACCGTTATCTTATTAAATAAGTTAAGGATATTCAACTTGGGAATATTGGATGGAATATCATACATGATCAGGTATCCACTAGATACATTCATAATGGAATTCATTGAATGAGAAAAATAATATCATTCTTTTTCCAAGGAAAAATGTAGATTTCTGTCCCAATGGGAGAAAATATATTATATATTCTGTTTTCCTATAGATTTAAATCCATTGTTTTTTAGGATATATCATGACCTCTAGGAATTGTTTAGGGGGAAAGGAATTTGATGTGAGAATTAAATTTTAAACAATTTTTCTATAATATGTAGATGACCACTAAGTAATATTTCTAGATATTTGGGACACTTATTCATGAATTAGGTATTCAGGATTTGGGTAAATTACCTGGACTATTTTTTTTGACAATGATTCTTACTTTACTAAATGATTTGTTAAATGATGAAGGAATCCTTTGAGGAATGACTTCCAGTTAGTAATAGTATTTTAACATGCCAATATTTCTAGGTAAAAGTTATCCATTTAGGTTGTAGTGAAATTGATTGAGATTTTTATTTTAGTTTATCCACAATTTAGTGGATAATATGACATTAGTTGGGTTTTTTATCATGAGGATTTCCACTCCACCCCCAAATGAGCACGTTTAATGGGATTTGTACAAGAGACCGTACCAAAAAGTGTTATAATAGTCAGAGTCAGTGCGTTTAAATGATCATGTTCTATATTTGGTTCTAGAGATAGTTGTAAATGGTAAAATTCATATATAGGTTGTTGATTAATACATAGTAAAGAATATGAGTCCTCTGTATACTGATGAAAATTGACTTTGTAGTATGGATATTTCAGAGTCTTAGCTAAAGAATAAGGCTATATCTAGGAATATTAGTTCCTTTATTTTAATTATTTTGAGTTGGGTTAGTGAGGTGGTGAACCACTTAATTCTGGGGCCACTATATCTTGGGTTGTTTGGGGTTCTCCACAGGTCAAATTTAATGATTTATATCCATGATTATTTTGGTAGCACTGACATAGGAAAGATAGGCCAAAATATTGGGGTTTCCATTACATGGATTTAGAAACATTGAGAACTGTAAGTAGAGATACCCTCTATATGAAATTTTTTTCATTGTGTGTGTGTTTTTTAATGAATATAAAGTCATTGGGAGAGATCGTGAGTGCATGATACCATGTTGAGATCCCAATATACTTATATTTTGTAAATTTTTTATTTTTAAGGATATAAGTAAATGAATTATGAAATTTTATAATTTATATATTGGTTCAAGGAAGTACATATGATTATTTTTTAGAATGTTGTTGGAGACAGGCATTGAAACTACCTGAGATTCCATTACCTGATTGACCATAATAAATTTTATTAAATATATTAAATATAAAATGCAGGAACTTTTCTAGAAAAAGTTTAATTACACATAAATGAATATTAGATTTAGAATTATGGGGGAACCATTGAGTTCAAAATTTTACTTTCACCTAATGAAAAATATAATCATTTTGGTGTGATATGTTTTTTAAAATATTGTCAGTGGTGCAGAATTAATAAAATAAATTTATTAAATGATCTATTTATAATATTTGATATAGTTACATGAAACCTATTTTAATAATATTTTATGAAAAGATATTTGGGATCTCCATCAATACCTAAATACCTTGAAGACTATTGTAGGAGAGAATTTCTGGAATATGATGTTAGCTTTGATCAGATCAATGATCATACTACAAAAGAGTTCGTGGATCTCACCAATAATGGGAATGTTTGAAATTTATATCTAAGAAATAAATACAAAGTTTAATTAGGAGTATTTCATTTTATATTTCCTCTTTTTTTTAAATAATGATGAATGTGAATAAAGTTTCTAATGGATTGATTTTTAGATTCATTGATTTTCATGTATTGGGTATTTACTAGAAAAGGGAATAAATATTTTTTATTTTATGATATTATACATATATTTACTTTTCTAAAAAAATATATCATGTCAAAAAAATTAAACAACATGGTCCATTCCTCATTCTTCAATTTTATATTTTTCCCCTTTCTACATGTGATCATCAGCGATGTTTATTTTTTATTTAAATTTGACTGATACCTAGTCGAAAGGTCATTATGAATTAGATATTTGGTGTAATAGTTCATTATTATGGGCCATGAATGGGGACATGATGTAATGTTTTTAATATACGTAAATAGATAAAAACCATTGATGAGTTGGTATTTTTTAATGTTTTTAGCGGAATATTTGGATGAGGTGTAACAACAGTGGTTCTTGAGCATTGGATTACATCAGAATATCACAAATTGTAGATAGGAGGTTTTGTCTTCTTCTAATTTATATCCAATGGAGAAATTATTGGTATTTAATATTTCACTATAATACTCTTTGAAATGCATAAATGTTCTGGAATTTTTTTCCAATTACCGACTACAAGCCATGTAGTAATATGAACACACGCCATGTAGTCTTTTCTCTGTGGAACTAGAGGTTTTGCACGAGGAAAATTATCACATACTATATTCCCATGTCATATTTCATATGACACATAGATAACAAATTCTTCATGTATATGTAGTACTTCCATAGGATTTTGTGTAGTGTTTCACATTGTTTGGATCATGACACCCAACACACTGTGATTGTGTGAAAAGAATTAAATTTATTTTAATATATTTGGCTTTTCTAATTTCATGAGACACTTAATATATTTTTAAATATATGAAATCACAAATTTATTTATTCAGTATATTATAAACTATGTTAATCTTGTGCTACATGCAACAATTAATTGTATTTATTACACGCAATACTGGGATTTTACAAACCAAAATTTCATAATTATAAATATTTAAATGAAAATGTTATAAAAAATTTGTTTAACATAGTAACATGAATGTTAATAATTATTTTATATAAATAAAAAACATTTATATTAAACAATATAATTTTTAATGACTTTATATATTTGAAAATATGATTGTCTCGAATAAACTAAATTTTATCACAATTTATAAACAATAATTAAATTAATTTCAGAAAAGTTTTGAAAATTAAATTTATAAAACAAACATAATTTTTTAATTCAACGTTTAAAAATTATCTTAGGTATAATTTTATATATATTTTATGAAAATTTTCATTTTAGTAAGAATAGTGAAAACAACTGAAATTTAACTGACGACATATTTTTCATCTAATTTTTGTATATTGTTTAATAATATTATAATTTAGAGTTAAATTTTAATTATTTAATTTTTACCACAATTAATATAATGTAGTTATTTTTAAATAATATCAAATTGAATTTGAATATAGAAACCATTAAAACTTCTAAAATCCTTCTCTTAAAAACACAAATGTCACACAATCCACTAGATTAATTTTAATACAATTTCTGAAACATAATTATTTAGAATTTTGAAGAATAGAATAAATATTTGGAATAAACATAATATAAATTTTATACTAATATCACCATTTTTGGGACTAAAATTTTTAGTAAAGGTAATAAAAATTAATTATAGTGACCATGTTAATAACAAACTTAATTAATGACTAAAATTAGAAAATAAGGGTTAAAAATAACCCTACAGTTGTCTAAAAACTATTTTATGGGAAATTATCACCAATTTATAATCTATTGATCTTTAATTTTTTATTTTTAACACTTTGGGGACCAGTACAACGTGGGGAGAAATCAAATAATTTCAAGAATACCTATGTGTTATTTTCCCCATTGACAAAATGCCTTACCACCTCCACCTATCATTAATCATTCCATTTGTGCATAAAGAAAATACCAAAATGACCTGATCAATTACGTCACATAATACTAGAATTATCACATTTAAAAAATTCATCCATATAACTCCATTTGTGAAACCCAAAAGGTGATATTCCAAGAGTATGTAAAATCCGTCCACAAGCTCTTTTGTTTTAATTTATTTATACACCTGAGATATATTATTATTCAATTATTAAAAAATAACCTACAAATCATAAATATAATTTGTTTTTTATATATTATGTGTTATACCAAAAAATAATCCCAGTTCCATGAAATGGGTAATTAACATAACATTTGTGTGTAAGTGAAAATTCGCTATGCAAAATGATGTCATTCATTTTCCCTTTCAAAAACTCATGGATATAAATTATAAGGGGAATACATTATATATATTTTTGATATTTTTGATTTTATTTTTATATCTATTATTATTACATAACACATTTCATCATGAAATCTATTTTGTGTAAATATTGCAACATTGTTTTTAGATGTGTGGATTACCGCCTCCTCATTGTGATCAGATTCGTTCATACATTACATTGAATTTATTAATGATTGATTTAGTAAATTTATATGATATATATGAATTAATTGTTCTAAATTAATGATAATATATATATATATGTACTTATATGTTATTTATATTATATCTATGGAAACAATAATAAAATCTAAACAATGATCATATGTATATAGGTTCCATCATGTCCATGAATGGGGTATTAAATTTTATATTTATATATTTTATATATTAAAAAATATATTTATATATGGAATATATATGATATTTACATAATTTTATTCATTTTTTATGTAGTAATATAATTATCTATGTTATAGGATGAAGAATATCTAATCAAAACTTATATGAAAAACAGATCAGATGTTACCTAAATCATATCATTAACATGAAATTGAAAATAAAAGGGTAATATAAAGTCAAAATAAATTAATATAGGGTATTATATATTATAATATTTTTCTTATAATTTATAATAATCATATAATTATTATACAGTAGTTTTGGATGTGTATGATAAAATTTAAGTGTTTTGGTCAGCATTTTATCGTCTCAAAATTATTTTGTTGAGATTTATTCCTTATTAACTAGTTTTTTATTCTATGGGCTATATATAATGATCATTAATATATTACATGATTCATAAAATTCACAAATATATATATATATATAATTATATATCATTCATAGGAGTTATGTTTCAAAATCCACTAAAGCAATAATGTAATTTTGTCTCAATTGTCCTCCGATGACATAAATGGGTTATTATACATCAATTTTATTTAATGAGGATTATAGAATTCTATTTAAAATTTTATATAATGAAACTTTTTATTTTAATTATTTTTTATTCTTCATTTAATTTTCTTTCCTTACATTGGGAGTTTTATTCAAATATACAATCTAGAAAGAGTTTGTTGTAACATTCCTATCATTTATTAGAATTGTTTATGATTAAGCTTTCATTAATAAATATTATGATCCATATTTTAATAACACACATTTATTTTATTATCCTTTATTTTGTAATGATATCGTCTTGTACTAGTAACATTTTACCATTCATGGTGTCGTATGAAAATTATAAAATTATTTTTAGAAAAATATAAAATCATTTTTCACTTTAGATAGAAATATGTTATACCAAAAAACAATGTTCTCAAAAGAATTCAAAAATAGTTTTTAAAATATAGCTTCAAGATCATTAACAAGGAAAGGTATTTAAAAATATTATTATTCTTTTTTAGCATCTTCTATATGTTATTAAATATATTTTAAATGAATTTTTTTTTCAAAAAATGATTTATGATTTGAAAATTATTTGTCCAAGAAGAAATAATATTCTACTCAATTGATGATGTTAAAGTGGTTTCCCATTTATTTTCTATATATGATGACAGGAAATGGGGCCACCCATTCCATTTCTAGGGATAGGACATGAGGGTTCCATTAAAATTCAATAACTAAATGGTTTATGTTTTAAGAAAATGATATTTAGGAAACATGTTTCTGATTCACAAGTTATATGTTTATGAATCCTTTTTCTCCATCACATGTTATCTATTTATAAGACCAATTTATATTTTTGAAGAATTTTTTTTAAGAAAACCATTTATATTTCATGTGTTATATTATAACAAAACCCACATCATTTCAAAAATTATTCTTCGATGAAATGATTATGAAACTTGTATCTTTTACAAAGGTTGTGATATGATAACCTGTTTATGAATCCAATTTTATTTCATGGTTTATGACATGATTTTTTATGATGTTGTGGAACATGTAAATATGATTTCATTATGAGTTGGGTAAGACCTATAGATCACTATAATACATTGGTTAAATTTTCATATCTCATGAAATATACATGGTTGGACTTGGGAGAGAACTCAGTTCAGTAAAAAACATCATTCGTTATGATGGTATTAGAAGTGTAACTTCACTATTAAAATGGAAATTGGAGTGAACAATGACTAAAATTATGGTACGAGTAGTGACCCATTTATAATAAATTTGAATTGTAAATTGGCTATTAAAACTATATAAATCATTTTATATTTTTTTGGGTCTACCAAAAATTATATGTATTATTTATATGTTATGATTTCATTTATTTTTCTCTTGATTCCTGTATGAATAATGTCTTATGAACTACCAATATTTATGACAAGATTAATTTTACTAATCTATGAATTTCTCAGAATTATCATCTAATGTTATGGTCATCTTCTCAATCCCATAATCTATTATTTTTCATACATATCTCCATTTTCCCACATAACATGAATATGATCTTACACCTTTTTTATGTTTCCTTTCACAAAGTTATGATGAAATGTTTTATGTAGGAGAACTAGTAGGGATTATAATTAAGGGATTATTTTTAGATCATTCACTTTGATTGAATATTTTGTTTTAATTTTTCAATGTCAGTAAAATATTATGGTCCTTGGTCATGTAATTGTATAATTTGTGAATATTATAAAACAATGATGTAATAAATACGTATGTAAAGTCTTATTATCTATATTTGGTCTCAAGTGAAATTTATAGTCATTATTTAGAATCTAATTTGATAATAATATAGTGATATCCCTTGGGTTTTTTCAAAGTAAATTTCTGTGAATTTCTTTAATGATAAAACTATGGTGTCATATTTTTTAATGATGGTGTCATTATATGGATATCATATAAAAGTATTCTTTTATTATATGGTTTTCCAATATGATAATATATTATCAAATAATGATTTATTGTCTTAATAAATAGTTTGATCTAGAAATAATTGTGACAATGATGTATTGGAAGGAATAAATTTAGTTTATTAACTAAATGGAATTATTACTGGAGTGAATGATGTTGTGATCACGACTAATAATTTTTAAAACAACATGGTTAACAGAGTGTACCATAACCAACTCATAGACACAAGAAAGAATATATAAAAGTGGATTAATGATAGTTTAAGAAATGGATACTATGAAGGAAAGAATATATAGATTCCATAGAGTCAATAATGCTTAAATAATCACCCATGGGAATGACTTATAGGATTAACAAAATGTTTTAAGTTTGTAAAATTAGGTTTAAAATAAAGTAAATACAAAGGAAAAATGAAGTGTTCCAATGATAAAATGAATGGGAATATTTTCCCCATTAATACATCATAGAATGATTAATGAATTAAATATAGAATGAATGTGAATTATATAGCTCGATGTAATAATTGGAAATCTCCCAAAGAAAATTAGAAAGGAGGCATGAGTGATTGTTATTTTGTTAATTATTATGATACTAAATGTGATATGTGAAATGAAAGAGGTATTAATAAATATGATAATTTATAGTTGTTAATGGATTAAGGAAGAAGTGGAATAATTGATTTTATATTTATTTCTATTCAATAATTATATATAATGATTGATTATATTTTTTTATCCCTATTTATTTGTAATAATACTTTTTAATGGTTTTTATGGACTAGAAAAATTGATATAATTGGAAACAGTAGATTATTAGGAATGATAACCCTTACTATGTTCATAATGTTGATATAATTATTTTTTAATGATGTTATTTGTTATATGAATATATTAATTGGACTGTACAGTTTACTTTTGAATATATTAATTATATGTTTATAATGTGGTCTATGTTATCATTGATGAGTATTAAAACTTTTAGGATTTGAAGAATTTATCCAGTTATCATTTTTATGATAAAGAATTAATTATTTAAAAATTTATTTATAATAATTTATCTTATTTACATGTTTCAAAAGAATATATGGTGAAGGTATTCAAATATTTGGCATGAAACATCAAAAATATACCTTACATAGGGTATTAAAGTTGTATTGGTTTTGAAAAAATTTGTGATGTTATTTATAATGTTTTGGACATCAATATTTCATAAGTGTTATAAGGTTAACCATTTATAGAAGGGTTTATAATAAAATCAGATGATGTTTTATATATTGGATTATTATATATCTATTAGAGGATTCAGTTATATAGAGAAACCTGTTATAACATTGTTTATGACTAATGACATACTTAATCGCCTATCATACTATTTTTGGATCTCACGATTTTGGAATGAAAAATTTACCATCATATTCAAATGTAACTGATTAAGTGGTAATGTATCAATGTAGAAAAAATTATAAGGATGTACATAAATAAAATAAGCTTATATTCTTATGAATATTCTCAAACTTTATGAAAAAATTGTCTTGAAGTAAAATTTAGTCATATTATTAAAATTATTGATGATTTCAATGATCACTTTCAAGATTATATATTTTTTGTATTTATTATTTTTACCATTATTAGGAAAACTTAATTTTATGAGATTAGTGATCTATATAAATTTCTATTATTATTTAGGCTTTCTATTCATATTAATTTTTTTGAATTCCAAATATGTTCACTTGTGTGGAATCCCAGTCACCTTGGTTAACTGTTATATTTCCAACTTTAGTTTTTTGATAATGTTTTTGTAATTATTTTAACTGTTTGTGTTTATATTAATGTGACATTAATTTATTAATCCAGTTATAACCCAGATTAATTTTGAGGGGTAAAATCATTTAAGGGTGATAAAATGTAACACCCATATATTTTTGGTAATTTTATGAAATAATTTTATTTTATTGAAATATTTATTTTCCTACAACACTGATGATATCGTAAGCTATATGAAAGATCCATGTTATTATTTCATTTTAATATACAACAGTTTAATCTTGTGCTACAAACAACAATAACTTATCTTATGGTGGAAAAACATTGAGTTTTGACAAAACATCATTTCATTATTATAATCATTAAAATGAGAATGTTATATCATAACTATTAGTCATAGAATTAAGTATTTTTAAAAATATTGCTTTCAATTTTATTTATAATTTTTTTTATAAATAAAATATTTTCATAATGAAACATATAATTTTTTTACATTCAGAAATGTTTGAAAATATTATTTTATAAAAAAAATTCTCTTTTTCTACATCGATAAAAAATAATAAAATATATTATAGAATATTTGAGAAATTTAATTTTTAAATATTAAATGGATTATTGAATTAGTAATTTCAAAATTAACTTTCATTAAATGTTATGGTATTTTAAAAAAATTATTTTTTGATGAATAGAGATAGATACAAAATTTTAATTCAAAACTATTCTTTATTATAATTTATTTATATTATTAAATTATATTATAATTTGGTTTTAACATTTATTTACATAAATTATAAATAAATAAATCTAATTTATATCATTGGAACCCATTTCACATATAAATTAAATATATAATCATTCAATCATTTTAACTTTTTCACATAAAAATCCTTCATCTCATCCAACTAGCACGATTAATTTTATTTTAATTTATGCCTACTCTATTTTTATAAATTGGAAGAATGGATTTATTAATTCTAATGAAAATAATTTCTAATTTATAACATGGTAAACAAATTGGACCAAAAATATTAGTAATGGTAATTAAAATTAATTATAGAGATTAAGGTTAATAAATGTTTAATTTGGGACTAAACATAGAAAATAAGATACTAAAATGACCCTACACTTGTATAAAAACTATTTTATGGGCCTATTTTTCCATTTAAAATAAAATTATCTATAATTTTATACTTATAAACTTTTGGGGTCATGTAAAATTTCTGGATAATTTAAATTTTTTACAAAAACACAATGAGTCATTTTTCCCCACATATTAACGGCCTCCTCTCCCCCCTATTTACTCCTCTTATTTCAATTTATTATTAGAAAAATACAAAAAAATTATCTAAAAAATTTCTCACTATTTATTATATAATCCTATATTTGGGAACAAATCATTCCAATGATGCCCAGTGGTGAAATCCAAATGGAGTTACCCAAAGAACATGGAACATCCTTCAACTAGCTCTTTTTTTGATTTAATTTCCCACTACATAAAATATTCTTACAAAACAATTAAAAATAACCATTGTATAATGAATATTGTTATATGTAGTTATATTGAGGTTTAAATCTATGACAGCACACTCTTCCATAATGTGGGAAAGGAAAATAACATTTTTTGGTCTAGTGGAGTACTGCCTCATGAAACAGTGTCCTTCATTTATCAACTATCACTTCTCATTGTCTTCAATTTAGATGGACATAATGATTTTTATTTTATATATTATCAATATTTATATAATTTTTATTATTCTTTTGTTCTTATGAAATTATTTCATAAAACATATCTTCATTCTTTCCATTTAATGTAAATACGATAACATTATTAGTGGATGTGTGGACTATTACACCATTAATGCAAAGTGATTCGTTCAAACATTAAATTGGATGTATTAAGGAATGGTTTAGTAAAATTATATGATATACATGAAATATTATTTATTCTGTAATTAATATACACATATATATAAATATATGTTAATAAATTACATTTTTAAATACGAAAATAAATTGGAAATGTCGATAATGCTTACGGACAACCTACCTTATCCATGAATAGTGTATTAAATTTATTATTTTTATATTTTTAATATCATAATAAATATATATATACTTAATTTATATTATATTTTACTCATTTTTTACATTCTGGAAATAATTAAATAATGATCTATATAATATTATATAGAATAACATGTCAAAAAATATAAAAAAACAATGTTGATGTTACTAGAAAAGTAACACTAAGATGAATTTATTGAATAATGGTTAATATTAAATCATTATAAATTCATATATTGGGTTATATATGATAATATGTTTATCTTATTGTTTTATAATTAACATATACTAAGTATACAATATTTTTGAATAAGTATGAAAAAAGTCTTGACTTAAAGTAAGAGTTTTTCTCCTATGAAATATTTTTTTGTGAGATTTAACCATTATTCCCCACTCATTTATTTTTTATGGTGCATATGGTTCCCATGATTTTATTCTCTGACTATTATATTTATATTTATGGGGGTTTTCTTCCTTTTTATGATATCTATTTCTTAGAATTAATGTTTGAAAAGTTAAAAAACTTGTAATGTAATTTTGTCACAATTTTTCTTCTTTGAGGGAAAATTTTGGTTTTTCACCTATATTGTTTTAAAGGTGTCTATAAGACTATATCAAATTTTATTCCATTAATATAATTTATTTAAATATATTTTTATCGTTATGTTATGTTATTTTCTTAATAGGTGACATTTATTCATTGTTTCCATGTGGTAAATGTTTATTATAATAATCTCATTGTTTGTCGAGATTGTTTATGATTATGCTATCATTGAAGAAATATTAAAATACATATTTCAAGAAAAATACTTAAAATTATTATCCTCTATTATTTCATGATATATTAATGTATTACTATCATTTTCAACTATTTGGTACTTAATGTAATGAATGATTTAAAAAAAATATGACGTCATTCCTCACTTCTGTCAGAAATCCATTTTTTAATCCATGATTTGAAATTTTTTTAATTATTTATTAAAACTATGATATCAGTTAATATTAGAGGAAAATTATTTTAATTATTTTTTTTCTAGTTTGGAATTTTTCTCCTATATGTTTTCAATTCAAATTTAAAATAAATATCTTTTCAAAAATATCTTCCAAATAAGAAATGATATTTTATATGAGAAATTATTTTATTGGATCATTAAAAATTATATTCAATCAATAATAAAGTATGTTGTGGTTAATTATTCTTTTTCAATGTATATGATATATGGTTTACATTCATATTATTTTTCAGAATGGTTTATGTTTTTATTCCATGATGTTTATGAACCCTGATTCTATTTGATTGGTTATATGTTTTTTGAAATTCATTTCTCCTTAATATGTTATTTTTTTACTAAAATCATTTATTTTAAATGTTTTATATTATTATAAAACATTTTCATCATTATCAAGTTGTATCCTTTTGAAACCTACTAGTTTTCAGGGGTTAATATTTTATGAAATGACTATGAAAACACTCTCTTTTCCATAGTTTATGTTATGATTTCATGTTTACGATGCACATTTCATTTGATATTTTCTTATTCGATTGTTTATTAATAATCCTTGAATAATATGGAACTCATATAATATAACTAGGTATCTACCAAAAATTCTATGTCTTATTCCTAAGTAATGCTTTTATATATTACAATCTTTATTACTTTAAGATTCATGTCAAAAGTAATATCAATATTTAGGCCTTAATTAATATTTATGATCTTTGATATGTAGTGTATGACCTTTCAATGTAGTGATTATCTTCTCCCACACTTATAATAATATTATTCTCATATATCTACCGTTTTTACCAATAATGAGCATATAAGATCACCCATTTCTAATTTTTCGATTCCCCTACTTATGAAGTAAGGTTAATAAAGAATAACTAACAATGAAGATATTTAAGGGAGTTGTTGAATATATTTCTTATATATGTTTGATTATATTTCCTTTTTTTATTACACTAAAATACCACACTCCACAATAATGAAATTTATTAATTGGTGAATATTCATAAAAAACAATATAATATATGTTTCTTTTAGTCATTGTGACTATATTACACATATTCTTCAAATCCATGAATATTACTAAACGTGTACAAGGATTACATTCCTCGGATGAAATTAAGAGTGTCATGGCCCGAGGTTTATGCCACAAGCTGTTCACACCATAGTAAGAGTCTCAACATGTAATGGGAGTATATTCACATGTTATCTTGTCATCCTATATTCCATTTATGGAAGTCAAGTCACCATAAACGTAAGAATGTATATGGGTATGGCTAAGAAACATATAAAGTTCAATCATAATCATCCTAATGTAATGTACCATAAGAACTCATAATGTATTGTATAAATGTAGATGTCCTCTGAGAACAAGACACATGAAGTTATAGGTTTATTGAGATACACCTTGATAACCTATGGACACACTATGTACTCCTTTTCAGAATGGTTGGATTCGAATTTCTCTTTATCTCACCATTATTGAGCGGTTGTGCGAGCTACCCCAAATTTGTTTTGGTGGAGTGTGTTCCCCTTATGTATTTCTTGAGGGATAGAGTGGAATAACATCCTATATATAGGGTCCTGATACCTTCTATGGGAATTATTGGATAGAGTCATGGGAATCATTTTGTGAGTCTAAGAGTGAATTCCTCTATAAACATCGTTCTCTAGGTTTATTTCTTGGTATCACTGTGACCAAATCAATGTAGGTGTTCATCATATAAATAGAGGTAAATACAATATTGAGTTGTTCGAATGTGATATATAATTTTGAATAAACCTCATCTATGTATAGTTTACTTCATAATTACACTATATACTTCTTACGGTGATATTTGATGAGTATTATTTCATGCAATGATTCCACTATTGATGTTTGACTCATGGAGTGTGTTACATGGATTTTGTGTTATATGGAACCATTGACATGAAATCCTAGGTTGGATTTTCGATTGTAACCTTACCTTGAGATTGGGTTTTTTGTTTTAGTATATCTAGGCATGATTTTTGTATGTGATGTTGACATATAACTCTTAATGGTTGACTATAACACTTGATTATTTGTTCATTGTGATTTTGTGGTGTCTTCCACGGTATTGTATTGATCAATATTTCATTTGCTCTACCCACATTGGACATATCATGTGTGGATGGATGACATTTTTGTGGAGTCCTTAGAAGATATGAAAAGGTTAGTGCCATTTCTGAAAAAATGATCTAGTTGTATACTACTGATTCATTTGACATTGATCCCTTAGTTATAAGCATGTCATAATATATATTTAATTTTTTTGTTTGGCTTATAATTGGCAATTTTTGTGTGATGTTACATCTTGGTTCTAGTTTTCTTCCCCTGGACTATAAAAGGTGGACTTGGGGATGTTGCTTCTTGTGCCCCATCATGTTGGGTCATGACACTAACCTTAGTAGCGTGGAGCCAAAGTCTGCATTGTTATATTGGTATAATATAAAAGGAAAATAATCCCACAAAAGAAAATTATATAGTATTATTGATAAATTAGATCCATATATGAAATAATTATTACAATTGAAAATATATTATCCAAAATGTATCTTATATTGGAATTAAATTATTCCCCGTAGCATATTACAAAATTTCAATAACAAAACTCTTTATGGAATCGTAAGGAAAAATATACGAAATTGTTGAGATTAAATTA
The DNA here is from genome assembly GCA_963277665.1 of Viscum album. Taxonomy (NCBI): domain Eukaryota; kingdom Viridiplantae; phylum Streptophyta; class Magnoliopsida; order Santalales; family Viscaceae; genus Viscum; species Viscum album. Next base: position 2,018,642,967 of record OY728157.1, read on the forward strand.
TATTCAAGTGATGGATTACAAAGAATCCTATGAAAAAAGAAGTAATAATCAATATGAAAAGGTAATTACCTGATACAAATTCCATTTAATCATTTAATTCTGTAAAATATTGAATAAATAAATGATGATAAAAAAATTACATATAAATACTCACATGAGCATAAAAACAAGACCATCGATATTTTAACTAAAATTATAATCACATGGAATACCAATACTAGAATTCAAAATGTCTGAGTTCATAATTAAGGACATATAAAATATAAATTTAATGCCTTGGGAAAATAAATTAAAATAAATGTGTATGTTGACATCCAAAACCATAGAAAATAATTTTTGGAGACCTATCGATACATAAAGGTTATATTGAGTGCCCCTATTATAATTTAATATGTCTAGAGAAATTTTTTATATGTTTGGAATGAAGTAGAATCAACATAGACATTTAAATTTAAGAAATAATATAATAAATGATAATTCATACCCAAATCAAAAGAACATATTCCTAAAACTACCAAAGTAAAATGATGTATGGAAAAATTCAATATGTTTCAAGAGGATCCTAATCATTCTTTGTAAATAATAATAATTGTATCAATACAACATATTCCTAGTGCATGATAAGTTAATTAGAGGGTCTATACGATTTTTGAATATAATTACAATCAAATTATTCATAAAAACATTATTTAGAAAAAATAACATTTAATTTTAAAAAAACCATTATAAAATGATTAAAAACATTTTTTAAATACGTTACACTGAAAATAATAAATTAAAACACATAAAATTATATTTAAAACATCGATTAGTCATGATTTTGTAAAATTTCATTCATTCCATAGAATATTATTCATTGATTACTTTCATATTTTTTGTAAATCCATTCGAGAATTTCTTTGAAAATTACATAATAATTCCATTAAACCATTTTTTTTAAAGAATATATGTATTGAAATTTAATTAAAAAAATAGTTTTAAACGGATACAATCATTTTTTTAAAATAGTTTTATAAGCCACGAGTTTTGATGAAAAATGATTTCTTATCAATGAGATAAATACAATATTTCTTGATAAACTAATTCTAAATAATTTTTAGTACCAAAGAGTGAAAAAAATTACTATTACATGAAAAAATTCATGAATAAAAAGTGGTTGAATAATTGTTTTATTTTAATATATAAATATCAAATATTTTCGAAAATGGATATGTAAACATAATGATTCCCATATACTGATGAGATTGTGAAATAAATCCATACCACTCTGTTAAAGTATGAATCATAAGACCCATAGAATAAATGAAATAAAAATAAACATTCAATACCATAAATGTAAATAGATTCATGATGTTATATATAAGTTGATTTATAGACACAAAAAATGGAAATAAGGGGTGAATTTTGAATATGTATCATATATGTAAAAGTGAGATAAGAAACAATTTCCTTCAGCATTTTTTCTATCTTTTGATTATTTAAGTTCTATATTATGGTTTTAATATTGTTTTAAAAATACAATTGAACTTTAATAATATTTTTAATGTATTATATGAACCACTTTAGACTTTTTACCCCTATTAATACTATTTCATCATTTTTAATGTTTCTTGTGTTAATTGCCTTGTTTTTTCTTGCAGGGGTTTTCATGAATGACAAGGTACTTGTGAATAAGAGATATATATATAAAAATATATCACATACATATCTAAAAATTTTATAAACATAATATTTGTTGGTCGGAGTGGATACTCAAGGGGGGGTGAATTGAGCTCCAATTAAAATTTCTGTTTAAAACATTGTCTTAAAAACCCCCAAATAAAAATACTGAATTAAACTGTAGTGAATTTATATCAAAGTAAGGGTTCGGTTGGGTTCTCAAGGGATTGATTATTTCACAGTTAATCAAAAAATAAGGTTGATTAACTTTTGAAACCAACTTACTAATTTACAACTAAAATAAACACTTGAAAATTTAATTATCAATGTAACTTTAAAACAGTTTTGGTTTTAAATAAATTAGTAGCGGAATAAAAGAATAACATTGATAGATATAGCACAACAGATATAACCAAGAGGTTCAGTCTCAAGCTGAGACTTAGTCCTCTCAACATTTTGTATAAAGATGATCCACACCCTGGATCAGGGATTACAACAGTATACAACTGTCCAGGTCCAAGACCTCTACCACTGTTATCCGTGGGAACAGAAAAAACATCAACCAGCTGTCCAGGTCACATGACCTCTACCACTATCCCAGTGGGAAATAAAATAAGTAAGAGAGTTGAGTGAGGATTTACAAATCCTCCAGTTAAGGCACAGGAGACAGTGTGTGTGTAAAATACAACATATAACACACACTGCTCAATATGTAAAAAGATAAATCACAGAGAAAATATCTAGTGTTTAGAAATGGCTCTAGTGATTATCGTGCAGTTCTGGACTCCTTTGATTGATCAGAATTCACACTGAGTCCTCTTCTGGTTTTTTTCTGGAAAACAGAGTATCGTCTGTTTCCTTGATTTCCAGGTGTAGAGACAGTCGATGAAGCTCTTGTGTTATGTTCACGTTCTCAGCTCTTCACTGGTGAGTAGTGATGAATGAGTTCCTCATGTAAGTTCAGTAGTCTCTTTGAATTCACACTCAGTTGTTCTTCCAGCACACCTTGAGGTCTTTGTATTCGTCTCTGTGTCTCACACATTTTTTTCGCAGCACACGTCCATTTCTTCAGCTTGAGAGTAGCTCTTATTTAACGCACGAGCTCTGGAAAAATATATGATTTCTTTTTGTTGGTACGAGGTATGATTACCTTACATCTAACAACTTTTATTAAATAAATGTCAGTGCATTAAAATATACTTAATATGACCATTGGATACATTAAATAAAGATAATGAAATTCAAATAGTTGTTTATGACTGTTGATGAGTCAAGTTATCGGTAGGTCATCAACATCAGCATCAGTGAGTCATGATCGGTGAGACAATAGATCATCATCGGTGTGTCATTTGATCAGTGACTCAGATGATCAGCATCGGTGTGTCATTTGATCGGTGAGTCATTTGATCAGCATCGGTGAGACATCTTCAGTGACTCATTTGATCAGCATCGGTGAGACATCTTCGGTGACTCAATTGATCAGCATCGGTGTGACCGTTGTCCTTTGATATAGATTGGTGCGACCACTGTCCTTTGATATGGATCGGTGCGACCATTGTCCTTTGATATGGATCGGTGCGACCATTGTCCTTTGAACCAGAGGACTTCCAGAATACTTGTAAATCAATAACAAAGAGATAAAAACATGATCCAGCCAATATAAATGGATTCACTAAGAGATTGTGATTATGTATATGAGAAAGTCAACCAGATTATGTAATTGATGATTTGTGATTATTAAAACAGCAATTATAAGAATAATTTCAACAATCATCCAAAGGGCTCAACAATCTCCCCCTTTTTGATAATCACAAATCTTAACCAATCACAAAGCATAACCAAAAATAAATAGAATATATAATCAATAATAAGTCACAATAAGAATAAAAACCTAATGATATATAATGCTCCCCCTGAATTTATTCTTTTAAAAACTTATACAAGCATTGGGATAAAAAGATATAAATCACCCCCTTGAGAGATGCATCTCCCCCATATCCCCATAGATCCATATAGAGCCATCGATATACAGATTTATCTCCCTTTGGGATTATCAAAAAGGAGGGAAAACTGATAAAGAAGAGATTAAGAGAAGGAATTAGTGAGAATAAAAAGAAAAGAGAATAATGTTCATGAGACAAGACAGCACAATCACAATAGGGATCACCCTATCAACAACAACGCACAACTATTACTGGGGATTTGACGGGGCTTTTCCCTTGTCAGAAGGATCAATGGTTGGTAAGTTGGAAGGCTTGGAGATATGTTGAACTGGGAGAATTTGAAATGGTGGTAAGACGACTCTGGAGGATGGAGGAGAGGATACCACTGGGATTTGCTGTGGATCTATAGGAGCTGGTTGAGAAGAGTGCTGAGGAACTGGTTGGAGTTGAGATAGAGCTTGGGCAATGGAGATCTGATTTGGAGAAACATCAGAGGCACTGAGAGGGTCAGTAGTAGGAAGCACAATGGAGGTGGCTTGTGCATTCAGATAAGGCTTCAAAAGATTTATGAAATTATGAATAACTTCTGTACCATACTGTATGGCCTTATCAAAGTCCTCCTTATTCTCCATGAACCCGTTCCAAGGTTGGAGTAAAAACTTGAAACTGTCGAACTTGAGTCTTGAAAGCTTGAGTGAGTGGAGGTAGTCTCAGATTGTCAGCTAACACTTTGAAATTCGTAGTCATCTCATGCATGGTATAGATTTTTGAAAAGTAGTGATCAAATGATTCCTTTATCTCTCTCTGAGCTTTAGTGGCATATTGTGAATATACTGTTACCATATTATGAATGTGATCATTGTTCTCCTTCATCTTCCTCAATGAGCCTAAGTCATGAATTTGCCTAATTTTGGCCAATTCATCATGCACAATTTTCCTTAGAGCCTCTAGCTCACGGGTAGTGATCTTGGTTACTTTGGTTGTTCTGGCTTGAGCAACTATCTGAGTTATCTCAGCTTTCAACTTTCTCAGACCAGACTTCTTAAGATGTTTAATCAAACTTATCAATACTTCCATCATACTAGAGATGTTTGATCTAAATTCGTTGTATAAAGAAACTAAGAAATATTGTAGATCCTTAAGAATCTTATTTAGAGAGGATATGTGCCTGCCAATAAACTCACTAGTATTGGCTATGTCTAGTTTAAAATCATTGGAAATCTCTTCTCTGACTGTATCTCTCACAGCAGTAAGCAACTCACTTTTGAACTTATCAAAATCAGACTGAGAGACAGTAGAACTAGGTGGATGAGAACCTGCAGCATCAACCCAATGAGCAGACCTTGTCTCAACTGGTTGGCCTTCCATCATAACTACAGTAGATTCTGATTCTTCTTCTTCTTCTTCAGAATACTCTAAACCCAAAATAGAAAAACCAGGGTAATCATCCCAGACAGAAGCACATAGAGTGTATTTCGGTTTATCATAACTTTCTTTTCCAATGATTTCAAGAGATTCTCTCTTGCCATTGGCATCTGTTTCTGGTACAGTTTGATGTGTTTCTATTGGAGGTACAGCAAGACCATCCACCGGTCGGTTATCACCATCATCATCATTATCATCATCATCATCATCTCCATTTTCATTTCCATTCTTCACAGAAATATCACTGTCAGATACATCAGTGTCACATGCTTCTTCATCACCAAGAACTGGATCTGATTCTGGTAGGGGTAATGGTGGACTAGCAGATCCAAACTCTATTCTTCTCTTAGGGCTCACAGTATCAGGATCACTTCAATCATCAGGAGGTGACATACTTCCTTCTTCTGTCTCAGCTTCTTCCATCCCTTGTTTACCAGAATCTTCAGTGTCTTTATTCCTTTCAGCATCTACTTCTTCCTCATCATTAGAATAAATTGGCTCCTCATCTGATTTCAAACCAGGGTCTCTCAAGCCCTTCGGCCTCATTCTATGATCAGTGGGATTGTAAGATTCATACATCTTGTCTTCATCAGCAACCCAGCATTTTTTCCATGGGTTCTAGTTTATTTTCATCCATTTACAACTTTCTTTATTAACACAATAAGCATTATCATATTCGGCTATCTCATTAGCTTCATCAACACATTCCAGGTTCTTTAGCATAGAAGAGATCATTTTGTAATAGAATAGGGCAGTGGATTTCTTAGAAGGTTTCACAATTATAGATATGTGCACCATTAGATATCTATAGAAATTGACCTTCTCATGGGTCTTTAGTAAAAACAATATAAAAACATCCTGGTATCTTATAGCAGAAAAATCTCCTTTCTTGGGGCAAATTTGGTGCTAAATAAACATAAAGAGAAGTCTACATTCACCATCCAGCTCTGAGGCTATGATTATCCTTGACTCTCTGTTTCCAGTCAAAAGTTCCAATGCTAACTCATAAGAGAAGTATTCAGTGGTTGGTGGAATGTTTCCAGCGTAATACTCATACCAACCCTCATGGGGTACATTCAAACATTCAGCCCATTGTTTAGATGAAAAATATATTTTATTTCCTTTCACTACAGAAGACATTCTGGCAGCCTCGGCACCATCTAATATAACATGAAGATTTATATAAAACTCATGCACTAGCTTTGGGTACTATAAACGAGTGTTATCTGAGAACTGGGCTTTCCATCCTTGCGAATCTAAAACTTGTAACAACTGCAACTTACTTGTCAAAAGCCATGTGGGGATGACTTCCTTTTCTACTACAACAATCTGAGTTTCCAGGTTCGGATTTACTGATGTTTGAGTGGTAATACTCGACTCGCCTCGAGCATGCTATGAAGGTACAAGAATTTCTGATCCTTTGCTCGGTCTCTTCTGCTTAGCCATTTTACGATTCTGGGGAAAGCAGGAGTTCGAAGGTTCGAAGTAGAGGAAAAGAGAGGAAATAAGGTTTGGAGGGAAAGAATTGAAAGGTAGATGGTTTGGGGAATAGGAAAAGTCACGTATCATTTATATCATCATTTAGGGTTCCCATAATAATGAAAAAAGAAGTTCATTAATCACAAAAAGTAATATAAAGAAAGATTGGTTTCACAGATCATTTTCACATATCGGTTTCATAGATCGATTTCACAGATTGGTTTCACAGATCAGTTTCACATATCAGTTTCATAGATCAATTTCACATATCAGTTTCACAGATCAGTTTCACAGATCGGTTTCACAGATGAGCTTCACAGATCGGTTTCACAGATCGGTTTCACAGATCAGTTTCACAGATCAGTTTCACAGATCTCTAATACACAGTTCTTGTTTAATAAAATTCATTCTTTCAGAACATGAAGGATTTGTAAAAATATCAGCTAATTGATGTTCAGAACTAATAAATTCTAGAGAAATATCAACTTTTTGATAATGATCTCTTAGAAAGTGATGTCTGATATCAATGTGCTTAGTATTAGAGTGAGACATAGGATTCTTAGATATGTTGATCGCACTAGTATTGTCACATTTAATTGAAACCTATTTAAAATCAAATCCATAGTCCAATAAAGTGTGTTTCATCCACAGAATCTGTGCACAACAACTACCAGCAGCAATATATTCTGCTTCAGTGGTAGACAATGCAACTGAGTTCTGTTTCTTACTACACCATGATACTAGGGACTTTCCAAGTAAATGACATGTTCCAGATGTTCTTTTCCTGTCTAACTTACATCCAGCAAAGTCAGCATCTCAATAACTAGTTAGGTCAAATGATTGTCCTTTTGGATAAAACAAACATAAATTCACAGTATACTTAAGATACTTAAAAATCCATTTAATAGCCAGTAAGTGTGATTGTTTAGGATTAGCTTGAAATCTAGCACACATACACACACTATACATAAAATCCAGTCGACTAGATGTAAGATAATGTAAACTCCCAATCATGCCTCTGTAATAGGTTTGATCAACTGGTTTCCCAGTTTCATCAACATCCAACTTACAGGTAGTGCTCATAGTTATATCACTTTCATTAATAATATCTAAACCAAAACTTTTTAATAAATACTTTGTATATTTACTTTGATTTAGAATAAAACCATCTTTAGTTTGAAAGATTTGAAATCCAAGAAAATACTTAAGCTCTCCCATTAAGCTCATTTCAAACTCATTTTGCATAACCTTTGAAAATTTAGTACATAAAGAGTTTTTAGAGGATCCAAAAATAATATCATCAACATAGATTTGTACTATTAACACATCTTTTGAAATCCTTTTTATAAAAAGAGTGGGATCAGCTATTCCTTTGGAAAATACTATTGAAATAAGAAAGTTTGAAAGTCTTTCATACCAAGATCTTGGATCTTGTTTTAAACCATATAATGCTTTAGAGAGTTTAAAGACATCATTTTGAAAATGAGGATTTGTGAAACTAGGTTGTTGTTCTACAAAAACATATTCAACAATAAAACCATTTAAAAAAGCACTTTAAACATCCATTTGATATAACTTGAAATTCAGATGTGATTCATAGGTAAGTAAGATCTTAATAGCCTCTAATCTAGCTACAGGTGCAATGGTTTCCTCATAGTCAATTCCTTCTTCTTTATTGTAACCTTGTGAAACTAGTCTAGCTTTTTTTCTAATGATGTTTCCAGATTCATCAACTTTGTTTCTAAACTCCCATTTTGTGCCTATGGTGATAGTGTCCTTAGGACTTTCTACTAATTTCCAGACTTTGTTTCTTTCAAATTGATTTAGTTCCTCTTGCATAGCCATTACCCAGAATTCATCATTGATAGCATCATTCATATTTTTAGGTTCTAGCTGTGACAAGAAAGCTTGATGTTCAACCTGATTTCTAAGAGAAGATCTAGTTTGTGTCCCTCTATCTAGATTTCCTACAACATCACCTAAAGGATGGTTCTTTAGAATCCTAGTTGGTCTTGAAATGGTCGGGCTAGAGATTTCAGGTTCATCAATAGGATGAGGTTCAACAGAAGCAGGTTCTAGAAAATTTACAGAACTGGATGTTTTAACTACAGGTCCAATGTTTTTATCATTAAGGTTCAAACCAGAGAGATCATCCTCAATATTTTCAAGAGAGGTCTTAGGTTCATGTGGATCAGTTTCATCAAAATTGATGTGAACATATTCATCCACACATTTGGTTCTCTTATTGAAAACTCTATATGATTTACTAGAAGTTGAGTGACCTAGAAAAATTCATTCATCACTCATGGATGCAAATTTGTCGAGATTTTCTTTAGTATAAAGAATAAATACTTTGCAGCCAAAAACATTGAAGTAGTAAACCTTAGGTTTCCTATGGTTCCACAACTCATAAGGGGTCCTCTTAAGAACAGGTCTGATCAAGACTCCATTGATAACATAACAAGCTGTATTTACAGCTTCAGCCCAGAAATAAATAGGTAGGTCATACTCATTAAGCATAGTACTAGCAATTTCTTGCAGGGTTCTATTCCTCCTTTCAACTACACTATTTTGCCGGGGTGTCCAAGGGGCAGAGAAATTGTGATTATAGCCATTGTGTGAGAAGTAAGATTCAAACTCACAGCCATGATCACTTCTCAGGGTCTTAATCTTAAGTTCACTATGGTTTTCTACAGACTTGGAGTATTTTACAAAGCAATAACATGCTTCACTTTTGTGAGCTAGAAAATATACCCAGGTATATCTAGAAAAGTCATCTACAAGAACATATGCACAATGCTTCCCATTTAAACTAGAAACTCTAGAAGGTCCAAATAAATCCATGTGAACCAACTCGAGAGGTTGAGAAGTTGAAACTTCTTTCTTTGATTTAAACAAAACTTTATGTTGCTTTCCCTTTTGACAGGGATTACAAACTTTGTCTGCTGGAAATTCAAGTTTGGGTAGATCTCTAACTGCGTTCTTCCTTGCACGTTTTCTAAGTGAATGCACATTGCAGTGTCCTAATGTTCTGTTCCAAAGCCAAGACTCTTTATGGAAAGCATTTAAACAAGTAATATTTTGCTTAGCTATAGAATTTAAATCAACAGAAAAAAGATTTTCATTTCTCAAAGCAGCAAACACTAAAACGTTTTTAGAATTAAAAACATTGCAAGAATCATTTTCAAATTTAACATAAAAACCATCGTCACATTACTAAGAAATACTTAACAAATTGTACTTAAGTACATCAACAAATAAAACTTTAGAAATTAATACTGAGTCAGTGTTACCAATCTGGCCTAAATTGATTATTTTTCCTTTAGAATTATCACCAAAGGGGACGAAACCTCCATCAACTCTGACTAAGCATTTAAAGCATGAGAAGTCTCCTAACATATGTCTTGAAAATCAACTGTCCATGTACCAGGTCTTTTTACAGGAGCTCTTTAAGCAGGTTTCCTTAGAGGTGTTTGTCATAAAACACATGTTTGCCTTATTTCTGTGTTCAGTTTCAGAAACATCAGATTCACTAGAACTGTCCTCAGAAGCACTCCAAGTAGCCTTCATAACCTTTTTGTACTTACTGTCTTTGTAATCATACCTCTTATTGTATTTCAACTTTGGACAGTCTTCTTTTATGTGTCCCTTTGTTTTGCACTCATAGCATACAACTTCATCTGATTTGTCAGATTTCTTCCAATTATTTTTCCAATGTCCCTTTCTATCATAGTTACCTTTATAATCTGATATTCTGAAAAACGTCTACTTCCTATAAAACTTTTTCAATCTTCTAGAAATGTGAGCCATCTCAGCATCACTATCAGAAGTACTTTAACGGTCTTCATATCTTAAAATCTCATTTATAGCATGAAGCTTCTCTTTATCCTTGTTCATTGAAGTTGAAGTCTTGAAAGCAACTGACTTCCTTCTTGGTTCATCTTCCTCTTCTTTTTTAACCTTGAGTTCCTCTTCATACATCATCAACTTGCAAATTAGTTCCTCGAATGGCAGTTCACCAATATCACATGATTCTCTAATTGAGACATAAGTTCCTCTCCATCTTTTAGGTAGACATCTCAGAATTCTAAGGACTTGTTCCTTTACTGGAACATCCTTTCCCAGAGAAGTCATTGTGTTGACAATTTCGTTGAACCTAAGATACATGTCAGAAATGGGTTCATCAGGCTTCATCGTAAAATTATCAAACTTAATAGTATAGGTGTTCAATCTCATCTTCTTAACTTTAGTTGTTCCTTTATGAGAAATAACTAAGGTATCCCAAATTTCATAAGCAGTTTTACAGGCAGATATTCTATTAAATTCCTCATCTCCTAGAACACAGTACAAGGCATTCATAGCTTTTCAATTATAATTATAGGCTGTCTTAGTAGCTTCATTCCATGTAGTTATAACAGTAGTAGGAATTTTATAATCTGATTCTATAGCATTCCAAATATAAAAACCCATGCTTTCTAAATAAATTTTCATCTTGGTTTTCCACTGAGCATAGGTAGTGCCATTGAAAAAGGGTGGTCTATTGGTAGCAACACCATTAAGTCTATTATCCATGATAGATTACTTAAAGAAAAGATTGTAAAGACATAAAAATTTAGAAATAACAGAATTTTTAAGACCTTTAAAATACAAATAAAATCACAGTTGTAAAATAGAGTACTTTTAGAAAATATTTAAACAACATATAATACCAATTTTTGGTCAGAGTGGATACTCAAGAGGGGGGTGAATTGAGTTCAAATAAAAATTTCTGTTTAAAAACATTGTCTTAAAAACCCCCAAATAAAAATACTGAATTAAACTGTAGTGAATTTATATCAAAGTAAGGGTTCGGTTGGGTTCTCAAGGGATTGATTATTTCCCAGTTAATCAAAACAGAAGGTTGATTAACTTTTGAAACCAACTTACTGATTTACAATTAATATAGACACTTGTGAATTTAATTATCAAAGTGACTTTAAAACAGTTTTGGTTTTAAAAAAATTAGCAGCAGAATAACAGAATAACTTTGACAGATATAGAACAACAGATAAAACCAAGAGGTTCAGTCTCAAGCTGAGACTTAGTCCTCTCAACAATTTGTATAAAGATGATCCACACCCTGGATCAAGGATTACAATTGTATACAACTGTCGAGGTCCAAGACCTCTACCACTATTATCTGTGGGAACAAAAATAATAGCAACCAGCTATCCAGGTCACACGACCTCTACCACTATCCCAGTGGGAAATAAAAGAAGTAAGAGAGTTGAGTGAGGATTTACAAATCCTCCAGTTAAGGCATAGGAGACAGTGTGTGTGTAAAATACAGTATATAACACACACTGCTCAATATGTAAAAAGATAAATCACAGAGCAAACATTTAGATATTAGAAATGGCTCTAGTGATTGTCGTGCAGTTCGGGACTCCTTTGATTGATCAGAATTCACTCTGAGTCTTCTTCTGGTTTTTGTCTGGAAAACAGAGTATCGTCTGTTTCCTTGATTTCCAGGTGTAGAGATAGTCGATGAAGCTCTTGTGTTATGTTCACGTTCTCATCTCTTCACTGGTGAGTAGCCATGAATGAGTTCCTCGTGTATGTTTAGTAGACTCTTTGCATTCACACTCAGTTGTTCTTCCAGCACACCTTGCGGTCTTTGTATTCATCTCTGTGTCTCACACCTTTTTTTTTCGCAGCACACGTCCATTTCATCAGCTTGAAAGTAGATCTTATTTAATTCATGAGATCCGGCAAAAGATATGATTTCTTTTTGCAGGTACGAGGTATGGTTCCCTGACATCCACCATCTTTTATTAAATACATTTCAGTGCATTAAAATTTACCTAATATGACCGTTGGATAGATTAAATAAAGATAATGAAATTCAAACAGTTGTTTATGACTGTTGACGAGTCAAGTGATCGGTATGTCATCAGCATCAGCATCATTGGGTCATGATCGGTGAGACATTTGATCAGCATCGGTGTGTCATTTGATCGGTGACTCAGAAGATCAGCATCGGTGTGTCATTTGATCGGTGACTCAAATGATCAGCATCGGTGTCTCATTTTATCGGTGACTCATTTGATCAGTATTGGTGAGACATCTTGGGTGACTCATTTGATTGGCTTCAGTGAGACATCTTTGGTGACTAATTTGATCAGCATCGGTGAGACATCTTCGGTGACTCATTTTATTAGCATCAGTGAGAAATCTTTGGTGACTCATTTGATCAGCATCGGTGAGACATCTTCGGTGCGACCATTGTCCTTTGATATGGATCGGTGCGACCATTGTCCTTTGATACGGATCGGTGCGACCTTTTTCCTTTGATATGGTTCGGTGAGACCGTTGTCCTTTGAACCAGAGGACTTCCAGAATATATGTAAGTCAATAACAAAGAGATAAAAACATGATCCTGCCAATATACATGGATTCACTAAGATATTTTGATTATGTATATGATAAAGTCAACCGGATTAAGTAATTGATGATTTGTGATTATTAAAACAGCAATCATAGGAAGAATTTCAACAATATTCCAGAGGTCTCAATAATATTGAATCTATATATAAATTTTAATAACCATATTTATTATTTAGACATGAAAAATGAATCACATCACTATGTGGAGACATAAGGTCTTTCGTATGGATAAGCGATAATTCAATTTCATTATGGAGTGAAATGGTAAAGATGTGGTTTATATATAAATTATATTTAATAAAAATCACCTCAGAAATGAAAAATATATTAATTTATTTAATCTATACTGTATTCCATTTAACGCATAAGTTATAAAATGAATCACATCGCTTCCAGGGGAGGTAGTTCACCATACATACGAGAACCATTATCATATTAGAAATAGATTGGAATGTAAAAAAGAATAAGTAAATATAATAATTTAGAATTATGAGAAATATATAAATATCATATATCTATTTTAAATCCATCATTATATCCATTCATTAATATTGGTGATGGAAAATTAAATACAATGGTTCTTGAGGGAGTAATCTTTCATACACATGTATGTTGATTTTGTAACCAATTTGATATAAGAGGAAATTAATATAATAGTTTTTATTAAAATATAAACATATAACTAAATATAAGATAACTATGTTATAATATCGACCATTTATAACAATAATTTTTGTATTTTAATAAAGGAATATAATAAAATTGTGGGTTAGGAACATTACAACATATTTGGACAACTTCGTTTAGTTTGAACCAAATAACCTCAAATTTTGGATTTATAAAAATAAAAAGTCTTCTAGGAATGTAAGAGGTTTATAAGGAATTTTTTTGATATCTATTGAATGAATTATTTGGTTTTGTAATTATAACATTTAAAATATGTGGGTTGACCTTTTATTAGTGAGATTGAGTGGGTGACATGACGTTTTCGACTGTCAGTCATCACAAGCAGAAATAGAGAGTGTCTGATGTACATTTACATTTTTACCATTTTGTTCAAATAATTTATTTGTGATATTAACACCACTAAAATTCATTTTATTCTTAATGTTCTACAAATAATGTAGTTGAAATTGTGGCCATGATAAGATGTTATATCATTTTCTCAATATTCACAAAGGAATTATGTGATTATAACTAGAAAGAAGAAGAATTGGGGTAATCTTATATGCTCTAAATAAATAAAATAATTATGATATAATAAGTCCTAAAATATTAATATTAATTTTAAATATTTGACACAAACAAGTTTGAGAATATTTGAATTTTTTAATATGAAAATGATGAAGAATAATAGTTTTTTTCCTATTTCTCTAAATGTATGAAGTGATGATAATATGGGATGATCAAATAAACATTGTTACATTCAAAAAAAGTATCATCCAGTGAAATATATTATTAGTGATATTGAGTATCATTACAAATATTGTAAATAAATCCTTTAAAGGTGGTATAAAAAAGGTATTAAGAGTGACATGTTGGAAAATTTAGTAACCACTGTATGAAATTGGATCATTTCATATCCCCCACATAATGTGTAGGGACCCACACTAAATAAGGTTTTTGTTATAGCCACACAATTGTAAATTGAAATGTAATTATATTTTATAATTCATGTACTTCTAATCAATATAACTATAAAGTAATGTAGTCAATATTATTTTAATGTTCCTTGTAATAACATCATGTGCAATATTTAATGACTTTAAAATAATTTCATGTGATACGAAAAAGGTAAACAATGAATCTAAGTCGTAAATTTTCTATGTTGTAATTGGAAAGGAACATGTAATTTTTCAATTATTTTTAAAACTCACTGTAACAGACCTAACTTTGTCTCATAGACATGCCACCTGAGTCATCCCATCATTCCGTAATGTATAAAAAAGTGACAAAAGCAAATTAGAAACATGTCTTGTATAAATAATTATACATACAACCCATGTAAAATAGAAATTATAACTATTTTCATATAGATCCTCAAAATCATAGGAAAATTGGGAAATCCACAAATGTGTGAATCAATGAATAATAAACAGTCTCTTTGTGACCAACCTCCACCTCAAAATCATATTAATCTAATGGAGTCGATAATAAGATAATCCAACAATGGTACAAGATGTCATTCCCATTACATAGATCATACAAAAAAATATACAACCACATAAAGGAAAAAATTGTTTTAGAGAACAAGGAATAGTAGTATACCTACAGAGGCTATATAAAAGGCCTAATATTATAAAATCTATATTTATATATTTATAAAAAATAATTTTACTAATAATTACCATAAATTAATCATTGATGGTAAAATAATTTCTATTTTTCATAAAAATCATATATATATATAAATATAATAATATTAATAGGATAATATAGAAAAATATAATATTATCCACACCCATTATTTAAGAAATTAAAAACACATACATGACATAAAACATCATGTAAATCTATCACATACAACCTCATGTGACACCAATTGAGGAAAATTCCACAAAAAATCAAAATATAAATTACAATAAATATAATAGCACTCCATATTTTGACCAAACATCGAAGATAAATATTATTAATAATAAAGACTATTCTTGGAGTAATTTATGTATAAACATACATTTATTACCCACATATTAAATGAACATACTAATTTTTTCCCTAAGTAGTGCCCTACACACTAGGATCACCTATGTCCCTTTCCAGACACACACTAGGTCACCAATGTTACATTGTCCAAAATTCGTTAAAAATGATGATAAAAATTTTACAAAACATTTACAAAGATAATATAACCATATTAAATATTTTAAAACCATTTTTCAATCCAAAACACCAATGAATAATTTAATCAAACACATTGTGTGAAATCCATTTTCATATGAAATTCTATTCAAAATGTGTTTTATTTCAATAAATCCACATGTTCTAATTATAAAATCAGTCAAAGGTAAAAACAAATGAAATTTTACTTGAAATACAATGAATCCATATAATTAACACATTGTGTAGAAACACCTACCATGAATGATAGGTAAAAATATTCACTATTGACAACTAAAATAGTAAAATTGTAGATTATGACCTCATGATTCTATAACTAAATGAAAAAAGATCAATACTTGAGAAAACACCTTAGATCTAGAATTAATAGTAAAATTGGGTACTATGATGTGGGAGGACAGGGGATATAGATATCACTTACAAGGAAGATGATAAATCCGATCATGATTTTACATAATTCGATGTGATCCATCAATAATGAAATACTTTCACAAAAAATACATGATGATAGAGCATAAATTAATTGGTTAAGGAAAATAAATATAAAATATAATAGTTACGGTTGAATAAGATTAAAACTGGCCTGGGAGGAAGGGTTAATGTCCGTGTTTTTTTAATCAATAGAAGGATTTTTCATGGTTTATTAATGGAGGCATCATGATTAAAAAAATTGTGAAACTACACTATGTTACCATTATAACCATTCTATTTGTGTGTGTGGAGGGGGGGTGTCTCATGGTTTCAATGAGTCTACATCATTAAGTTTACAATGTTCTTTAATGGTGTGACACCCATGAAAAAACACAACACACAGCATAATTTTCATGGGCATCAAGAACAGTTTATTTAAATATGTGAAACTAATGTGAATATATAATTTAACTTCATAGAGGCAAACTACATGGTGGAATAATGATTAAAATCATCACGTTCCTTAAATAATCACCATTTATGACTCTCTCAAATTCAATTTTTATCCTTTGATCCAAATAATGTCCTCGGGACTTTGATGAGAAAATCATAGGCTCCTTTTGGGTGTAATTATGACATAGACATAGTACTAATTATCCTACACATAAGAACCTATTAACTCCTGAATTACAAAAATATTCTAGTCCACCAAAAATATAAGGCCAATTCTTTTTCACTAATTACCACCACACCCATGTCTCATGGTTTTCCCATATACACTTCAATGATACCCATATCATTTGAATTATTTTGTTGTGATGTAAATTTTTTTACTGATTTATAATCTGAATGAACTACACAATAAAAATTATCTTAGTCATATAATCTATATCCTTCGATTAAAACACGATTGATGGATCAGAATGATACCTTATCAGTCTGGAAACATGAAATACACAATGAATCAATTTTATGATAGATGGTATGTCCAAATGATATTCCACTTTTACATGTCTTACAAAACTATCAAATGTGTCAATAAACCTTAGATTAATCTAACATTTCTTACCCATCCTATTATGTAAAATGATATGTAAGTATATAATAAAAACAAAACTAATAACATAAAAATATATTAGATGAATAGAAATTAATTCATATAATTTTTTATGGATCTGTGATGTGAAAAACAACTTCTAGGACAATTTTACATTTTATGTCATCTATTGAATGAGACTTGGACAAAAGTTGTTCTCTCCCAAATATACCCATAAAAATGGAGATCTTCATGGACACCCTTAAAATTCATTAAAGGGAACCATATTTATCAATCATTGTTAAATATTGATGTAGGAAAATTAGACTCATGTAAAATGATATTCAAAAGATACTAAAAACCATCCATGAAACCTTGTATAATATCCTCTTGAACCTGGGTAGCACACTTTATCTATCCACACATATGTGGATGATAATCCATATTCAATTATATGTAGGAACCCATTTTCAATTAAAATCCATTATAGAACCTAAAATTGAACATTAGGCCCATATTGGAGACAACATCAAAAAGAACTTCATCAATTCTAACAATTATTCAAATATACAAGTCCATTAGATGTTCAACCTTAATCTTTACTTAATTGGTATGAAATATGCCAATTTAATATGTTGATAAATTACCACCCAAGTTTTATCCATCAAACTAGGAATCCATAGAAAACCAGTAACAAATTCTATAGAATTTTAATCCCACTTCTATTTTGTAATGGGATAATGTTGTTGGGAAAAAAAGGTATAAACATTTCATTATTAATTTTTACACATGTGATTGATCACAAAAAAATCTGAAATTGATCCAATCATCCATTGACACTAATTGTGAGGTTTAATGTTGTGATACCTCATGGTAGGAACATCATTTACATAATAAAATGAATGGTGTCCACATTCTATCATATCGTAGATCATATAAAATTGAACCAATAACCATCTACAGAAGCACAAAGATCCAATAGGAGCCTGAGACCAATGAACCATGTTTTGAAAACCATAAAATATTTTAATAAAACATTGAAACTATGTTTTTTTCAACTACTAAAGAAAAATATTTCATCAAAATACAATTCAGCTTCCATCAATTCAATGAACACCTATCACCACTCTATTACACGCCTAAGATCACATAATCACAAAAATTCAACATAGATCACCACAAAAATGATTCCATCATGGATATTATTATTGATTTTATTTTTATCAAAACATCACCTAGATAAAATTTCCCATGTGTATAAAAATAAAAAATACTAATTTCTAATACCATCTCTGACATAAATTCAGATCCCACAAATTGAAAATATATTTCTGGCTATTATGATAATAATAAATTGTAAACCACTCACCAAAGATATAATTAAACCACATATTGAATACATGAATAAATTATTCTATTTCAAGATCATGGGTAGGTTAGTTCATATAATGAGGAAATAATGGGAGAAATAAATAGGCCACCACATGTTTTATATACATAAATAATCATCCCTAACTAATACTAGATGAATCACAAAAAATATCATATCCTAATCCCAGATCTATATGAAATTTAATGTTGTGATTTTGATAGCCTCACCATAATCTCAGGAAAATATATTTTAGTATTTTCATTCTATTCACACTTTACCCCCATATGAGTAAATCAAATCATAGACCATGTTACAAAGTATAAATCTTGAAAAACCCATCAATATTTACCAGAAAAATCCATGGATATTCAGATATCGTACAAATTTATAGGTTTCTACAAGGACATAATTTATTGAATGTTTTCATAATACATTGATACATCTAAGCTAGATAACAAATATCCCATTCATTTCAATTCTTGAATCAAAAACTAATAATTGGAATGCATGTCATATAGAAAAGTACTTTATGGATAGAATAATGATATCCAAATGGTCCACATTCACCGCATATGTCTTGGGGTACAAAAAAATATCTTCTATGAAAAAACAATAAAACAATATAACATGTGATGAAATATTTTATGCATCAAATAATAAATAAATACCATAGGATCATTAGTGAGAACGAATGGATTAATAAAAAACTCAAAATGGTCAAACTTGATCCAAAATGTTTTGTATGGTATATCTTCTTCCTAGACATATCATATTGTACGCTAACTAGATGTTATTCTTTATGAGGAAACAGTCCAATATATATAATTCAAATAGATCATCAATCACAGGAATATGATATTTTTTTCGACATAGTCACCTAATTTAGCTTTTGATAATCCAGAAAGAATCAATAACTATCAACTTGATTTATATAATTTAGCATAGATGAATCTAATGGTGACATTCCTGGGAATATAAATCATGTATTTTACAGATTCTCATGTTTCACTTTTTTTACTAACAATGATGGATCCATTTGATAATATATAATACAAATGGGTGTCCTACAACAAAGTATCTCAATAGAGAACGTGACATCTCTCTATGTTGGTAAACCATAAATAACATACTAAAATACATTATGGTATGAAAACACAACAATATGTATTGAACTACAAAAATTGGTCAAACACATCATTGAACATCTCTAAAAATTGGATTGAGTTCACCCCATTGTTAGTAAAAATAGTCCTCACCATTCTCAATTTAGAATCTCACTAACCCTGAGAAGAATGGGTGAACCGATCAGAATATATTTAATAATAACAACAATGATTAAAATATAGCATGCAATTATTTCAATTAATCTAAAACATTACATGTACCTAGTAAAATATGTCATGATCAATAATTTGAAATACCATATCACATCATAGTTGAGGATCATCACCCAACATGTGGGACACATGAAAATATGTTTGAAATACATGTTAAAATTCATTGAATGTTCTAATTAGTATGGCTTATGTTATGAATGAAATACCAAAATTTAATCCCATTATAAAAATATTAATGAATGAGAAGAACCTATACTAAAATAATCCTTCCCACAGAAGATAAATAAGAACTACTCATCTAACAGTACATATCTATGATTAATATTCCTTGGGAACATACTCAGTCACATATAGTCTCCTAGTCAAAGCCACACGGACATCATCCATAGCCTAAGGATTTCACTACTAACACATGGATAAATTGGTATGAACATATTAAACCTTGTTCATAGTGGATCTTTCTTTAATACCATTGGAAATCCATTCATATAAAATCCATATATGACCTAATAATGCATATTGATGAAATATTATAGGAACCTTATCATATTTACACTTGGTATGACCATTAATTCCACAATGAAACAAAAACAATGTATTCCCGGAAGGTCCCCTAAAAATTTTCCTAAATAAAACCGAAAAACTGTTCACTTCCTTTCATTGTCAAAAGACACACATTGGCTAAAATATATACCAAATAATTATCATTTCACACTATTCATTTTAACAATGTCTACCATAGACACAAATTTATTGTCGACTACCTCCATGAATGGAATAAGCATCATGAGAGTAAAAATTCAAAAAAATATGGCCTTAGTTCTAACTTGAACATTCAATCCATTAGGTACTCATATGTAACATGATACAGTTTCATATGAACTAGATTAATAAAGATGTAGGGATACTCCCAAATAGCATAGATCCTTTTCTCCAATGTCAGAAACTCCTATATCATCACATCATCTAATATCATAAGGTAAAAGAATTAATTAATTATGTTATTGAAATAAGTCCATGTGTCATCCTCATGAAATATATCATTCACAATACAGTCCATTTATTTCATTACTAAACCCTCAAGAATGTATGTGGAAAAATCCATTGTAAATTTAATTGGAGTCTTCATGAAGATAATGATCATCTTAGTAAACTGCAACCACACATAAGATTCCAAGAGACACATATCACCCTAAAATATGGTTGGATGATTCTTAGTGAATTCAAATCCATTATCCACCATAAGAGATCATTTATTAATACCCACATTTCATAATATCATTATTGTATGGATTGAGGATTTTACTAATGAAAGGTCTATTGGATGATTTTTATGAACATCATGTTCAACAACATCCTCTATCAGAATTAGAATATATCTTATCAAATTAATCTAAAATCAATAAAAATATAATAACCAATCAAATTAAGGAAAAAATCCATAATCTTTGGAACAGTTATAATAATTCTTTATTATTCTTTAACACAATAATAATTTAAGTTAACTATAGATCACATGTACAAATAAAACAATTTTAGATGGAAATATTCCATTTAAAATTCCTCCCATAGTTATTATTAAAATTAACTCAACCTCCATATCTCAATCCTAGTTAAATTATTTTTATAAAAATCCATTGTAACAGGATTTTCAGACATAGATGTGAGCTATCTAAGAACCCTCACACACTTAATATATAAATTATGATGGTCCAAAATCTTATCTACCAATGACATAGTGAAAAAATCAGCAAGTGAAAACACACATAATTATATAATCCCATTGAGAAAATATTTTAATAGAAAAAACTATGTTAATTAAAGAAGAAACCCAAAGTGAGTACATTTCATGGTGACATATAAAAATTGGAAACATTGAAAATAGAAACAAGTATCATATAAAAAATAAAAGGTAAAAATAACTAGTGTACACTATAGAAGAAATTGAGAAAAATATAGATATATAGAACCCCTCCCCCCAAATAGACTAATCTAACAAAGTATGAATAAGAAAAGATCAAAATTTCTCCTTGTACCTAAAAGTCACCTCCAATACATTTGGAATTATATGCTTTGAAAATAAGAAAAACCAGAAAGCTACATCATATGCTTCCCATTACATGAATTATTCTATGTAACATTTAAAACAAACTAAAGGATAAAATAATATGTATGAATAAATACCTCTAGAAAACAACCAATGAGTATATAAATTATCGAATATCTATAATGAAAAAATTATTTCTTTAAAAACAAAATAATTTTTGACAATGAATATTGATAAATCCTTATCAAATTATAAATCATGTCCTATTTTCATAAAAAACCTTCATGTTCATAAAAAAATATGACAAGGGGAAGTTAAAAAATAGAGATTCATAAACACAACAATGTGTTATAAATTTTAAATCACATCCTTGATATAAATCATCATGTCATCAAATGTGATATATCATCATGTGAAAAAAATGAGAATATTTCTATAAAAAAATATATTGGATAAAATAACATAAATGAAATATATCTCTAAATTGGGACCATGAATATGGGAATATTTACTACCCAAGATATGGAAAAAAACTAGGATTAATTTTCCTAATATCAAATATTCACTCCTACCACAACCATCAATATCCAAAAAAACCCTCATGGTACTAAAAAAACACATATTAACTCTATATCATTAACAAAAAACCAATGGTTCCCAATTTTACATTTCAAATAATTAGTTCTAAACCACATTAGAAATATTATAAAAAAATTTCAAATCCATGAAAATATAAAATTTTATTTAAAACACCATTTTAATCCAAAATCACCATTCATGTATTTAATAATCCACTTGGTGTGAAATACCTATTTTTAAAGAAAAACCCCAATAAAAATTGGTATCATTAAATGATATAACAAAGAAACATAAATAAAAAAAATTAAAATGAAAAAAATTATTTTAAAAAAATCTATAAAAAATTCATATAATTAACCCATTATTTGAAAACAAACTACATTAATATAGAAGCAGAACTAATAGCCTTCAAAAATAGTTGTTAGGGAATGTTATATTTGGTCTTTACGATCCTAGCTTCAAGAGAAACAACATAGATCCTTTATCAAAAAATTTATATATAGAATAAAGATACCAATTAGGTTTTATGAGATGAGAGTAGATGTTATCTATTTAGGATATTCACTGAATATGAGAACCCATATAAAAATTGGAAATACCTTAATGTGTTTGATCTAGAGTAAAAGAAATTATTCCAAGAAAACAATAGGATATATCATCAAATTTCTGAGAAAGGATAACGATGATATTGTATGAGATTAGTGGTTTATTAGTCGAAGTTGAAATTTTAGAAAATAGAAATAACATTGTTTTAGTAGATCAATGTTAGGTTACATGGGGTCCTCATTGATCCCACTCAGTTAAACTAACCATATACCTTAATTATGTTCACCTACTATCCATTCTATTTTTGGGGTCCCGATATTTTCACTTATTCTAAAAGGCTAAAATAATTGTGCATCATAACCGCATGACAACTCTTGATAAACATAAGAACCATCACAGTTTTCATGGTATTTTCACAAAATTTGACTAACCATGTTTAATTCATATGGATTTCCACTAAAAAATCATTATAGAATATGACATGGATTATTCATTGTTAATTTTACTATACACCATAAATGCATTACTTTATATATTCTTCAATATTATGTTGTTTTTATCCCCCGGTCATATAAATATTATGGAGCCCCAAAATAGAGAAACCAAGGATCTAATAAGAAATACAAATGACACAAAGGGTGTCACAGTGATTCACCCACCCATATAAGTTTCTAGTGTAACCGAAAATAGTATTTAATATTTGAATAAGAGTTATGGTTCTCCAATATTCGATTATCTACATTTTAGTTATATTAATTTGATGAATTGAGTACCCTTTACGCATTAATAATTATGTTAATTTTTAGGGAATATTCAATCATCTCCCATAAAATCATGGTTCTTATGAAGGCTATAATGATCACTTGAAATAATGAGAAAAGCACCCTAGTTATCTATAACATATATAGAAGGGGTTGTTAGAATTTCTCTGATTATTGCCACCAAAAATGAAATTCCAGGCACCAAAAATGAGTAGAATGTCGTTAATGAATCATCTAAGCATATGGATTGTCTCTTTATATCATCTGATAATTAGGTATTTGTTACTTACTATCAAAACTATAACTAATATTATCAAATAAATAGTTCCAGTGATCACATTGTAGTTTATTAATCAACTGATGCTTTAAAAAATAAGTCACTTGGATAACTCAAATAATTAGTCATTATTATCTATGAAATATTTGAAATTATTTCTAATGAGAACTATCATCTTCAAAACATAGTAGAATAAAACTAAATGTCAATAAAAAATTTCTATAATTTATAAAGTTGGGTAAATAGGATAATTCCTTTGATGAAATAATGATAGAGCTTAAAATTTTTTTTCCAAAATGGAATGAAGAATTTGTGAGGAATGATTGATTTTTTAAGTATGTATAATAAAAAATACATGATCCTAATTAGAGATTTAAAAACAACATTAATTCCATGGATTTACAGTTTTGCGGAATATCAATAAGATTAAGGATAATCTCTCATTGACAAAAAAAATGTTAAACTAAATGAATAATAAATATTAATATTGAAGTTTGATTGTGATGAAAATTTTATAAGGATTGAAGATCATAAAATTATCCTCAATTTTAAATTTCAATATTTCTATATTTTTTCCAAATATTTTAAAGAAAAAAATTATGACTTTACAAAAAAGGACAACATTTTTTCTCGTAATAAATTCCCAATGGTGGATTATAACATAAAAATTATTAAATTACAAGATAATACCATAATTAAATAATTAAATAATCTATCTCAAGAAGATTTTTAAAAATATGCATTATTCATACCCTCTAATAATAATATTTCTTGATTTTGTTTCATAAATAGTGTTTGTTTAAAAATATTTCTGAACTAGTTTGGATGACAAAAAGTGAAAACCATCCAATATTTTTTTGGAAACATAGAAAAAACAACATGGAATGTAGTTCCATATTGATATCCCATTATTCTATGAATATTTCACAATATAGTTTAATATGTGAATTAGAAGATCAAGGTTTGTGTTTCAATGTTTTCATTGACATAGATATTAGAACAGTACACTAAATTTTTTGTATAGTTATCTAAATGGTAATTAAATAAGAAGTCCCATAGTAATGGGAGAAACCTAGAGATGAAGACTCATTGTCAATTTGTTATAATATATATATATTTTACATATATTTATGGAGTTAAATATATTTGATATGTATGAAATGATAGGGGTCAGAATAGTGTTACATGATTATTTTGACATGTAACCAAAGTTGATGATTAAAGAGAACCATAAAATATATATATTAAATATGAATCATCCATGGGAAGAAATAAGTAAAATTCTGGTTAAATAAATATACTATGAATAATATTTGAAGGAAAGATGACATGAAATTGGATTCCCAATATAAAATGATTACAATAATCGAACCATCCAAAAAAACTAATATGATGTATGTAAAATAGATTAATCTATGTGGAACATCCAAACATATTGCCTATGTTTCTAATGATATGTTCTTAATTTTGAAACAAGATTTAAAATATTTAGGAAATATAAGAGGAAAAATACAAGTAGATTATAAAAGTAAATGATAATATACAACACTATGACAACAATTAACATGATAGTATGTTAATAAAATATAATTATTGAGTTAAAGAAGTTATGTGTCTGAGATATGAAAAAAACTTTTGAAGAATGATGTTTAACTATTATTCCAGAACATGTTGTAATTATTTAAATGAAAAAATCATCATCTATGAAGGATTTGAAGCAGTTAATTTGTTTATAGGATGTTTAGGTGAATTTGAATACATCTATTATTCTTAAATATAACCTAAAAATAATTTGAGACATAAAAGCAAAAAGACTAGGGGAAATGGAGTAACTATGTTATGAAAAAAATATCAACATTTGTGTTCACATTCATAGAGTATGAAATATCCTCCTTTTTTATTTATCATTGTTTATTGTATTTGTTCATATAATTCACGGAATTGAATGTGAATAAATCATGTTTGGGGAGAACCTATGAAAAAGTGAGAATTGTAAATTATTGATATCAAAGCTAAAGAAATCACCACCAATGAATGATTCCTCAATTGGAATTTAAAAAGAAATAACCTAGTGGATCATATATGATGATATTGTTATTCTTATTTCTTATAATATAAAATAAAGATTAAAAATAAAAAATATTTGTTTTATTAGATATATGGTATAAAAAAAATATTGATGATCATTCCTGGTGGTGTTGTGCATGTTTTCAAACAATGAAAAAAGAATTTGATAACCCACTTTGGATTATTCCCAAAATTGTTATTTTAAAATTATAAATATTTAATGGTTTTAAAATTATAAATATAATGAGTATTGTTTTCTTTGATGAGAATAAAAATTAATGTAGATGATTTTTCTTCAAGAATAAATATTTTATGTGGAATGATATTTATTTACTATGGAATTTACATAATGATCATGTTATTAGAAAATTTATGTTTTTATTAATATCTCAACCTTTTTATCAGCAATTATGATT
This sequence comes from Viscum album, assembly GCA_963277665.1. Taxonomy (NCBI): domain Eukaryota; kingdom Viridiplantae; phylum Streptophyta; class Magnoliopsida; order Santalales; family Viscaceae; genus Viscum; species Viscum album. The sequence continues at coordinate 2,018,669,589 of OY728157.1, forward strand.
TCAATAAAAAATTGGAGTAAGTTAGTTAATCAATAAAATAAGAAAAAGGGAAGAATAAAAGTTTCTTTTTGTCACTTATCATTAATGTTTCACATGAATGTTTTGGATATGTGTGTTTATTTGAGTAAATTATTTTCAAGATGATTCTTTTTAAAAATGTTCATATAATATTAAATATCTTTAGCCATGAAATTATATTGACTACTCTTGAAACAATTATATAATCACCCATTTAATGTGGTGTCAATATTATTGGAAAAAGTGTTTATTTTTGTATAAATGATATTTTATTGTCTTATACAACGATTATAGATCACATAGACATGAAGTGATATTTTGGATGACACATTTCTCAATAATGGATTGATTCTCATTTTGGATAAATTATTTATTTCATACCAATTTGGTAGATGATACGTTAAATGAATATTTTCCAATGGTAATAGGAATAGATTCACATATTGATATATTCAGTTGTAAGGAGCATTAAATGTATTGAAAACATAAACAATGGGGTGATTTTAGATCACACATTACATATGGATTGTATTTTTTAGGAATGGGTTCAATTGGTTGATAATTTTTATTTAGGAAATGGAAATATTTCATTTATGTAAATATGTTGAAGATGATGTGTTTAATGATATTCATAGAAGTGGAAGATCCAAAAATATCTTGGATGATTTAATTTTGATGAATAGAAGAGACATTCCCATGTATTGATATTTCATGAAACATATTTTGAAGAAATTATGTTTACAACTATTATGAATTTGAAAAAAGTATTATGTTTAGATGAAAAGAATATATTATGTTGACAATGAAAAATTTTCTGAAAAATAATGAATATCATGTACATTTTTTTCATAAAGATTATTTGATGAATAAGAAATAAATTTATTTTAACTATATGTGTATTTTTCCTAAATGATTTTTGATCATGTTGGTTTATAATTCATCTTTTATATGAAACAGATGTTAGGGGGTGTTTAATAAAAAATACGGCCATCCTTGGGCCCAAAAACCATGAAGTTACACAACCATATGTGTTGGACTCTTGGATACACAACCTAGAAGTAAATAATATTGGTTTACTATCCATAGTGTAAAGAGGTGGTTAGAACCTATATAGGTAGGCCCATGTATGAGTGGGTTTATAGCACACCCACATAGTCCACATAGGGGTGAGTGTGTTGTCCATTCCCTGTTTAGATGTGTGATGTATATTAAAGTGATAACCCTGATATCTTCTCAAAGAAGTTATGAATCAATAAGACTTATTAAGATTCCCCCATCTTTTCTAGAGTTCGATGTGGTATTGGATTCCAAAATCCATTGTTCAATTGTTTATGAAAATATAAAAATAGCATTATATTGTTATTAAAATGATCAAATATTTCCATTCGAATCTATGTTGTATTCAAACTCTCAACAAGGTTTTTTCAATTTCATATGAATATAGTGACCAGTAGTCAATACAATCCTCAATCAATTAATCTTATATGATTATTATAAATGATCAAAACAAGGGAGATAAAATTGAGGTTATACATGAAATCTTATTCTATATAACATGAGAATTGTTAGAGAAATTATTTTGTGGAGTTGAAAAATGTGTCAATAGATTGGTTCATGTGTGATAAGACACTTGTGGTTATTTTTGCAAGAAACCTAGAATCTAATCATGAGGGAATCCATGCATGATGTAGCATACACCATGTATTTCAACATCTTCATAGATGAAAATCTCAATTCTATGAGTTTAAATGCTAACATATTCCTATAATTAAATATTTTTAATGAAATGTAATTATTAATATTCTTATATGGAGTTTCAAATGCAGTTCAATCATATCCATAAATAACTAATCATCTATGTAATAATTCATTGTTTCCACTCATAAGAACTCTTTTTTTTATAAAAATAGTGCATCAAAGCATGTTATCTTACTCAAAATAATGAAGATCCATAATCCACTAAATTATGTAAAGAATTTGATATAAAAAATAATCCATAAACTAAAGAAAAAATATTTAAAATTCATCCATCAAATATAATAATACCTTCTATGATATTTTTTCATGATAAAAATGATTTCATGGGAGATTTCACTAGTGTTTTCACACATAACGTGAAGCATGATGGATTTTCTGATGAGGTTGTTTTGTGATGTTTAATCATAAAATTAATATGTGAAGTAAAATAATATTTCCTTTAAATAAATCAGTTTTCATGAAGGAACATGATATTGTGACATTGTACACATCACCAGGAACATGATTTGAATTTTGTGATGGACACCTTATATTGTGAAGAAGATTATTCTGTTCATTTTCGAAGTAGAGAAGATAACCAATGAAGATAGGATATTATAATATGAACCTTATGTGAATGATAAAGGATGTCTAATAATGTTTACTAACATAATATATGTATATTCTCAATGAAAATATAATGTGTTCCTGAAGGGGAAACCATTGTATGCACATGCATGTAGGAAATTAATTCTTGCACCAAAATTGATAATTAATTCTTAATACACAACGTGTATTCAATTATTAATTATAAAATTTATATTAAAAAGTTAGAGACATTGAAATTATGATATCAATTAAAAATAATAATAAAATAAAGTATATTTATATTTCCAAAATAAAAATTAATATCTCCAATTTTCTAAAAAGATAACATCTAATTGTAATCATTTTGATTGAGGAACATGAAAAGAGAATTGATACCATAAAATTGTTTATTATTATATAAAGAAGAATAGAAATAAGACCCTAAAACACTACATCATATTATTGAGTGTAAAAGATCAAAATAATAAAAAGAGATTGGATAATCTATATTCATATGATTATCATTATAGTTAGATAATATATATATGTTATCTAATCTAATAATCATCCATTTATTTCTAAATTGTGAAAAAAGAGAGAATAAGTAATCATAATGAGGCTGTGATGATCATTAATTGTCTAAATACTATAAAAGGATGTTTGTAAATAGATATACAATAATGATGAACCTTTGTAGTCTATTACACTTTGAAAATGAAAAATAATTTGTATATTATCTGTCCACAACATATTCGAATAATATTTACTAAAGTTTGATTAAGAAGAAAATGTAGCATTCAGTTTGGTACGATGAAAATGAAGAATAGTGGATTTTTCTCAAAAGCTTCAATTGAAGTAACATGTGAAGAAATTAGTGGATGAACATCGAGGCATAGTTAACTTCTATATATCTCTCATTTTGTAATAGTCTTTTATGGTGTTATCATTCACCCTAAAACAAATTTTATGACTATTTTTAGAAGAAGTATATAGAAAAAGGGTTCTAAAAGATAGAATCAACCATTAACAGTATAAAGAATAATATTTCATATATTCACCACACTAGAGTGTTGGGACATACACTAGTTAATAGTTATTTAGGGACACCATTATAAATTGATATGTATTTATAATTCAAAAAACTCAGTACTGGTCCTCACCATACATGAGAATGAAATTATACTATTCTTAGGTTGTGAAATGTGTAAACAAATTGTGTTATATCTTCTAAATAGTTCATTTACACTGATGCATCATGAAAAAAGGGAAGTAGAGAATCAGGATTATAATATTATACATGATAAAACTATTTTCTTCATCAATATAATGTATTGTAATATATATATGATATTCATATATCTCAAAAGGTTTTTACTAAATATTGATATCGCATGGGGTATTAGTGGATTAAAAACATGACATACGGTTGAATTTTATATCATATAGTACTATTAATATATTAGTCACTTTTATTATGTGTATATGATATTATAAAACATGTAATGAAATTATTAGTCATACTAAAAAATATTTCTAATTTTTTTTTACTTTTTGTATTTTGAAATTTAGTTTGTGTATATATACTTTTTTTAAGTAATATGTGTCCATTATTAGATAATTTGAATCTCAATTCCAAGATGATATATAATTAATTAATATTTATATCCCAAATTTTTTTTATTACAAATAATTATTTTATTTTTTTATAATTCCTTCTAATATTCATTTTTATAAATTGGTTAGGATATTTGAATATTATGTATGAAAAATATATGTGATCCAAGTTATTCTAGCAGATAATTACATACATTTCCTCTTTGGTATGATATCATATGATTTAATTTTCATATTCCTTGACCTGATTATTCATAGAGAAATGATCATTAAAAGAGTTATTCCATAAAACAATTATTATTATTATTAGTTATTATAAATTGTATCCTATCTTGAGTAATGTTACCTTGGGGAGATAGACATGGTGTCAGAAAACCCAAAGGCCATGATGATTATACATCATTCAATAAATCAATGGGGTTGAATATCTATCACTTAAGGATTAAAATTAGGGTTATATTTATTTTCATAAAACTCTAATTATTTTTATAAAATTTTTATTTTCCTTACTCATAAGATAAATTGGGATTCCTATTAATATTTTTTTAATATATATTTGAACACGAAACATAAAAATGCATGTTTCATAATGTGTTTCCCATTAATGTGGTGTATAGAATCATAATCTACCCTCACATAAGTACAAATTGGGATAGTATGAGATATGCTACAAACCCCCTAACCCCACCTCAAATAATCTAGGAGTTGGAAACTAGCATCAATGGCATCTTCCAAAAAAATTAGAGGCATCATGCTTTCTAATTCCCTGTATTAAAGAATAATACCATATATCAAAATAAAACAATAATTATAGAATTCATATTGACACCAATATAACTTTTTTATCAATTTGTAAATCTATAGAATATAAAATAAATAAATTCTTTAATACACGATAAAATATATTCTTCCTCTAATTCTATCAACGCTACATCCTGAAAAACTCTAATTTATCCTAGATAACACTAAAATCACTTCAAATACTTTTGTGGGGTGAGAACTAGGGATTAATAAGTAAGATCATAATTATATTAAATATCAAATCCCTAATAAATATAATTTATATATATACATTCATGAAAACATTTTCACTTGATAGTGGTATAAAAAAATAATAAGAAAGAAATAATCATTTACCATTTATTTTAAATAATCACCCCTAGATATCATATCAAACTAATAATTTAACACATTTAAAAATATCTCAACCCAATTTAAATTGATTTATAATAATCAATGATGTAGTTCGTAATAAGTAATTCATGTTTTATCACAATTATTTCCATGATATAACTTTTGTAATATTATTAGAGAAGTAGGGAACTATAACAGTCAACAAGTATCGACAAACCCATCATTATATCCCCATATATTTTATTGGCACATTATCAGATCACTAGATCCCATGTTTCCACAAAACTATTTATTTAATCCTCATGTGGAAATATCTACAAATCCATTCATCCCATGAATCCATGTCACCACATCCCCTCACCCCAACTATCCAAAAAAAATCACATCTATGAAAACTACTTAATTACATCACTAAATTCGAACACCCCATGAAATAACAATAATTCATCAATTAATTTAATGTTTCCACATCACCAAAAAAAATCTTGATCCCGAATTCCTTATGAAAATATAAATCATATAAGAATTCAATGAATCACATCCAAAGGTTATTTATTCATATTAACATTAATTAATTATGTTTCATATTTAAATAATCTTGTTTTAATTTATGTTATATCATAACAAAACATAGTTAAATATAAACTAGTCTTTTGTGTGAACCATTTCATGAAAACAATATAAGAAAAATGATTATGAATGGGTGGGGGAAATTATATAGTCACTCAAACTATTAATCAGAATTTCTAGTTTAAGATTATGATAAAAAATAAATAGTCATGATAAAAAATCTATATAAATGGGAAATATAAAATCATACCTTTATTTAACTAGTCAGGCATCAAAGGGAAACAACCCCATTTGGATGAATTCAAGATAAATCACAACCCATAATATTGTAGTCATAGGTACTTCATCTTATTGGGATGTAATTATACATAGTCAAATTTATCAATCATGACATATTTATCGATGTTCATATAAAAACATCCATTTAACACAATCCAAGTTATATAATCATATTAATTATTTATTTTTTTGTATGAAGATTTTTATTAATTATATAAAAAATTATACATGTAAATTCATGAAATGTAATAATAATTTATATCTTCCATTGTTTATTCATCTGAATTTTTTTTATTCAACTTGTTAATTTTACAAATTCATTATTTAAGAAATTATTTTTAAGAATACCTCAAACTAGTGAATATTAATAATTCATAACAATAATTATGACATTCATCAATATAATAACAAATAAATATAATTCCCTATTATATATTCATTAATAAATGAATTTTTAGGATAATATAATATTGAAAAATTCACCGAATATCGATTTAAATTTATTACTTGATCATTGCCTTCCAAAACTAATATATTAGCTCATACACTGTTAATTAATCACAGAAAAAAATACACACAATAAATTTTATTCATATAGTCATTGTGAAACACTAAAAATTTATCTTAATATAATAATAAAATAAAATGATTTATAAATACACAACATCAATCATTAAATGAACCATTATATACTAGAAAGATAATATTATTTATTTTGTTAACGTTATAACATATATGTAAATATGAAGATAGTAATATGACTAAAAAATTTAAAAATTAATTATACATGAAATATATAATGAAAATGTATTCATTTATTCATCATAAACATGTTTTCAATTTGTCGTAATGTCATTTTCTATTCACAAATATTGTTTTTTTTAATTGAAATATTATAAAGAGAAATTATTATTAATTTATTTTTAATGAAATTTAAAATTAATAAAGGAATTTCATTTTTAAAATATGAATGTAATGTTATCTTAGTATTAATTTATATTATATTTTTTAAATGGGATCTCAGTTAAAATCCTAAAATGAATCTTTTTGAAAGACTGTTATTAAATGTCTTAAAAAATTAATTTAAAAGTATGATCATGTTAATTTATTTATTTTTAACATTATCGAAAATCCAATTGTTTAAACACGATAAAATAAATTCATTTGGAATCAAAAATATATTTAATTTTGTAACATGTTAATTTTTCTGTATAAAAAAAATAGATTGAAAATCTTTTTTCATTCATATTTTCATAGTTATTCTAAATTTAATATTTATCATACCATGAAATAAAGTTTTATTGAAAAAAATAAACATTTTTATTCATCATGTAAATATTATATTAGGTTTATTGATTGTGATTTTTATGAAAATATTATATGATTATTAAATATTAAAAAATTCCATTTTTTAATCATGCTTTAATCATTAGTAAATCACATTGAAATAACTAATACATATATGTTTATAAAAATAATAATAATTATAAAATGTTCTTACGGATCAAAAATATCATTAAAAAATATTAACACTTTTTATAATCCTATTTTAGTATTATTGATGCCTATGTTAATTTTTTTTTAAAAATAGAACAATATCTTTGATTTTTTATATAATTAAGTTGCTTAATGATGACTTTTATATTAGTAATGAAACTAATGTATATTTAATTTTTATAATAATAAAAAAATTAGAAATCATCATTCCTAAAAATTATTTTCCCTATATGATTAAATTGTTAACATTTTAACCCCAAATAACCCCTCTCCCCCATTGTAGGACCCCCTATCATTTCTTATAGAATTACAATTATAAATCATATTTAAATTCCACATAATTATCAATATATATTTATAAAATATCTCACCAAAAATCATATTTATGAATTTTATGGTCATAACATCCTAAGAAGGCATCATATATTAACCTAATTTGGTTTTCCAAATAAGAGGAGGTTATAAGTACATAAGAGAATGTTGAACATGAGGTGGGTTTTTATTTAAAAATCTAATCCATATTTGGAAATTTTTATGTTTAATTCCTCATTAGATGAATCATATGATAATTTTTTCTCAAACCATATATTTTATTAATTTATATTTATATTCATATTTTATTAATTAGTATACTTTTTTTCTTCCTTAAAAACTCAAAAATATGGAAATAATAATTTAAATAGTTTGTGACATTATTTATATTATCCTATTATGATTTTTTATATTATGTAATTGTGCAAGAAATTTCTTGTTGTGTTTTTTGTATATACTTAATGTTAGTAAAAATTTCATTTTTACAACCATTTCATTTGTTTAGAAATGTTTTTGTATAATATTTTTAGACATTTTCCAAATAATTCACTGTTAATGTTTTTAAAATGTAAAAAGGAATCGTTTAGAAATCTATCATTGACCACATCTTCTATCCAATAAGGAAATAATTTCTGATCAACCATATTCTAAAATTTTCCTCTATTATTTTAATTAATTAATTATTCACCTTATTATTGATGTTTTTTTTACATGTATTCAATATAGTGAGATATTTTTTCATGTTTTAAATGTGACTTTATATTTAATTTATAAATCATTATCTTCCACTATGTGAAAATACTATAATATTTCATTTTCATAAATGAGGAAATTTTCCAATGATAACATACACCTCATTTCTTTAGAGATCTTATAACTATGATTTTCTATTTTTTGTTGTGCAAAAATATCAAGAATCAAAATTAATGATTATAGAGGTAATTTTTTATTATGAATTGTAATGATTTTAAAACCCATTGATTTAATTAATACATTTGACATAGTCTAGGATGGTCATAAATCACTATATCACCTTGATACATGAGTATTTATTGTTGTACAAGGTATCATTTTTTATGTTTATTCTTATATATTTATATATAATTTCTTGGAAAAGTTGCAGACAATATGTTTATGTTAGCATGGAATAATTCTTTTCATTAATATTATGATGTCTGTCATTATGCATTCCATCATCATGAAATTAATTATTATTATCTACTAGATTTTTTATGTTTTCATCTTATCGATTTATATAGTTCCCATTTATGATATTCATTATTTTAAATATTTTATTATTATTTTTCTCTTCCATAGTATTTATGATTCATTTTATCTATGATTGATTCTGTTGTATGAATTCCATTATAATTAATTTTTTCTCACCCTTATTTAATTTTTAATATTTCAAGGATGACAAATTGGTATCCATAAATTAATTGATGTATATAATTGAATAAAAAACAAATAATTTGTAATAAATTTTTTTTCTAATTTTTATTTTTAATTTTAATGTGAGATCATTTATATACATATTATCGCCAGACTAAAAATGTTATCAATCATTTAGGATATGATCATTTGGATACTAAATAAGGGAACAATTAATATTTCTAAGGGGTGGGTGGGAAGGTGTTTTTTTAGTAGTGGGGGGATGAATAATAGTATGTATAGTAAATACCCAAATTTAACACCTCTATATTTAATATATCGCATTACCACGAAGATAGTTACATATCAACCATACTAGAAACAAATTTTTATATTTTACTGTATATAAATAATGTTTCATAATATCTTTTTTTGGTTTATATGAATAATTTAAATTGAGACACATAGATTAACATGGTTCACCCTTAGTGGGAATCATCTTATGAACAATGCATATAAAACATTCCTTGACCCAAAACACACTACCATTACTAAAAATGGTGGTGTTTTGGTTTGGCCACCACATTCCTTGTCTCACTATATTTTAATTATATTGTTCCACCTAACTAATTCCTATGTATCAATCCCTCAATATGATTTACGTTAACTAAAAAAATACACGGTTTAATGCAACTCATTTCGAATTTTCCACTTAATTTTATAACTATCCCAAGAGGGATTTTAAAATTGTGTATGGGAAAGTTGTTCCCATAACAATATAATAATCATCTTGAAATAATGAACAATTTTATTTGATAGTCCCATTGGGTTATTTTATCACCACATATGAAAATAAACATGGGATAGACATATTGTTATATTTCTAGAAAAAGAATACAGTGACCTTCAATTTTTTTGTAGGAATATTAATCAAGAACCAATTTGGATTCTTCTCCAATCAATTTAAATTCATAAAAAATAATCATCACTATTGATGTAACAATCCTTATAATTCCGTTATTATTGAGTATTTAATTTTTCCACATCACATATCTTGGATCATTTTTATATGAAATGTATGCACAAGGAATTCCGCTCAACGAAATAACTCATTAAATTTTATATCAATGATTTAATATGATAAATAATGGGATATAAAATGCGTAGTTATCTATTCCAATTTTTTCCATTCAAAGTTCCCAATACTCATTTCAATATTTCAAAATAATTATATTCCATTCAACATCCATCATATATTTCTTTCTCAGTTTATTTTTTGTTTTAAATGACATTTAAATCCATAGAAATTCAAAATTTAATATATAGAAAAGGCTATAAAAAATTCTTTCATAATCAGGATAAAAATATGTCTGATGATTATTGAATCACTATAAATATATTATAATCTTCATCTGATAGGTTAATAAAAAATTTATCTTGTCCCACATAGACATTCATGGTACTAAATTCTAATTGAATAAATATGCCCATTCTCCCTCAATAAATCATGTAACATGGGTGTTGTCTCCTCCTACTTATCTTTTTGTATATTCACTCCATCAGTCAACCTCAACAATCACAATGAAATTCTTCCCTTCATTATGTAATATAGAAATAAATAACAAGCACCATATATTTTTACCCAATGTTGGGTTCTGCTAATTTGGCTACTTATAATGTTGATCTTAAATCTAGTATATTATCTCAACCATAAAAAATACTTACAAATATTATTCAAGAACAATTCCACATGTTAACTCAAATTTCACCATGTTTAAATTAATAAAATGGTGTGATTTCACTACGTTTAATTTCACTTTTGAAAAAAGGCACACTAGATGAAGATATGTTTATTTACCATATGATCACCGCCTAACCACTGTTGGGATAACCATGCGAGTATAACCTTTCCCGTATCATGTTTCAGGAATCTCCCAAAAAAGACTCCCTATTTAATGGGAATGGTTTTAAACTCTCTTTTCCCCCAAAAACATCAATTAAAAAAATCTAGGTAATGGACATGATATGATTTACATATCACTATTCTTGAATAAAACCCCTAGTGATTAACATTCATCATTCATTAAAACATCTTATACATGGACTATATCCTCTTATTAATGCATTTTTATGTGAATACATTTTATTATTATTGTTAAGAACTCACCATCACCATCACTATTAATATTAGACAATATCCCGAGCATCAATTTATTGCATTTTTTATATTTCACAAGTGTTTCAAAAAATTCTGTTCATAAAAAGGAAAAACTGATTGATTTATATTATTGAAAAATAATTTTATAAACTACAACAATAAATATTGTCAATAAATTAATATAACACATTAGGATTTATGAGGAGTAAAATTATTTTATTTTTTAACAAAAAAAGGAAAAACTAGTTAAGAAACTCATACCACTGTATGATTAAATTTCATGATTATTTCAAAAGAAAAAATTGATCATCCTATTTTTAAATTTTCAAATATGGGGAGTTACCATTATTACATGTCCCCTTATAAAATAAAACATCATAATCCTTATTCATTCTCTTCCTTTAATTTTTATAGGAAATTATATCATTAATTATTGCATTTTACTTTTCTATAAACTCTATGAATAATAAAATCCCCCATTTTCCACAACATATTAAATGTAATTTACTTGGGATATAAAACACTTATGAGAATATGGATGGATTATTCTTATATTATATATCACATAAGACCAATTCCATTTAGGTCAGATATTATTTATATAACCATTGAATGAAATTAGCAAATTGAACTAGAGAATTCAATAAATTATTCGTGTATACTAATCGTGATATTGACATATGAAAAATTAGTTTTTAAAGAAAATAATAAGGGTTTCAATTTCAATTATTAACAAAAATTGAATATTATTAAAACACTTATTCGTTCATATCTAAAAAAAATCATCTACATAAAACATACCACTAAACCATTATTTGATATTTTTTTTCTTTTTGTGATGATCATACAACTTAATAAATAAGAAGTTCCCATGTTTTAATAATTTTAATAAAATAATACAACATGTGCCCCATGATTTTTAGTTACTTATATGATTCAAAACATACAGTAAGGCCTAATATCCTTTAATGATAATCAAAACACTTATTGAGACATTATATTTTGTCACTAAATATTTAAGGTAAACATTGGGGTATGACATTTGGGAAAATGTCGACAATATGGGGAGAATTTGGATATTAATAAAAAGATCATATACTATAGAAAAAAGTTATTACTATAATAAAAATTATTTTATTTTTATTTCAATGGATACTACTAATTCCAATTTGATCCCCTTCATGTGCCTAAAAATAGTTTGAATTATTATAAATAACATACCATATATTATTCTCCATTTAAGTTTAATTTTCTAACATAATTACACATTTATGTCTTATACCCAATTATTTTTTACATATTAGAAATTAGTTTTAAATAATAATGAGTCTGGTCAAGTGTGTATACCCAATTTTCTCAAGTTGGGGAATATAAATACTCATGATGAACCATATGTTCATCTTCTATCTTTCTTTTCAAATTTATTCGTTTTTAGGAATTCTATTCTATAAAAAAATTTATTGTTAAAAGTATTAATACAATAAGAAAACTCCAATATATCCTATAACATGTGAACTATATAAATAGTCAACATTTTATATTCATATTTTTAGATTTTATTTTTTTATGTGGAACCACATTTGAAGGCATTCTCCTTGATGATTATGGATGATATAATAGAACAATTGTTCCTTAGTTGATTCAACAAGACATTATTATCAACCTTTATCACATATGCTACATCCTATTTCTTTGACATATATATTTTCTTTATTTTATTTCAATATAATATTAAATATTTTCTATATTTGGGCTCTTGATACACCCATAATTGAGATTATTTCTCATTCCCAATAACTTTGATCTAATTTTAATTTTTAACATCCCTTCTTCCATGATTAGAAATATAATTATAATTCATTTGAGTGAAGAGTCTCTATATGATGTATATTCCCTTCCATGAATTTATAAAATTTTTATATCATTCTATGTGATAGTGTTTAGAATAAAAAATCATTTAATTATAGAATCATTACCAATTTGGTAACGTATTTATTGATATGTTGGTTTTTCTTGAGTTCTTCTCATAAAATTTACTTTTTTTGAATCAAATTGTATACTTATTATGTGCAAGAACATTTGAAAATAGAATAACATAAATTATACCTTATTGTGTGGATCTCTTATAGAACGTATCTACCATATTTACATCTATATTATATATTTGGACATCTAGAACATCATTAATATTCCAATGAAGGATAGTACTTCTAGTAATATATTCATTGTTCCTTCTTCTCAAAACCCATTATTTTGGAATCTTTCCTAAAAAAATGTGTATACTTTTCATTCAAATATAAAGTTATATTCATTCATTATTTTCAATGTCATTTAATCTTTATTTTGAGAGGTAAGATAAAATCCATCAAACCATTCTCTATTTCTATTTGATTCATGATATTCGAGGCATGATATTCGATTATGTATCTATATTCTTTAATTATAGTTATCATTAATTTGATTCCTAAAATCATGTCACCTATTAATTCATTAAACTATTTCATACATTGAAAAATCATCATTAATAATATCATAAACTTCATTAATGATAATACAATGATCTTTCTTTCCTTTGATGATAATTTTTGGCAGGAAAACCTGATGTTGTTTTCTGTTCACCATAAGAATTTCATTTCTCTTTCTACACCAAGATAGAGTCTAGTATCTAATTTTTTTTCATAAATATAATAAATAAATATTACTGGGATAAAATTTTTAATCATATATTGAACACATATTCATGGATGAATTACATAATTTCGTTTTATTTTTCCCTCGTTATAAATTTTTTTTTACTTCGGTAAATTTCAAAAAATATTTTTCAACTAAATCCATATCTCTTTGACGAACCTTCTATCAATCAAAATTTTGTACACATCTCTATAAAATTTCTTTTATAATTATTATTATAATGAATCATCAATCAAAATTATTAATTGATTTATTTCAAAAATAACTTCTTATTGGATAAATAGAATAATCCCAGAAGTTGTAACTTCTTAAGGAAATCTAAGATAATACTCTAGGAATGTAATGAATTCATTTTCTTCATAATTTTAAATTAATTTATTAAAAAACTAGAAAATTTATTTAGAGTAAAATTTTACCTATAGTAATTCAAATTAAGGTATAGAATGAAAAAATCCATTCAAAATTAACAAACCCATATTATACATAATTATGGTCACTCAATATGGGGCTTAGTGTTCGATTAACATGAATAAGGGAGGGGGTGTGAATCATGGATTATATTGTTCATAACCAATATAAATAGTTTTTCAAAAATTTCTCACATACAGGGTAGATCATGACCTAATAAACAATATGGAAAATTTCGGTGTTATTTCATAGTAAATAATTTGTGTTTATTGAACTTTTTTTCTATAATTCAATATGTAAATAGGGAAGTGATAATTTTCATGGACCACTCAGCTAGGAGAAGTCTATGGAGTATACATCAACATCATTTTTTTGAAATAAAATTAGATAAATTCATTTAAAAATGCAATTTTATTAGAAGGTAGCTCATTATCTTGTATCACTACATAAAAATCATTTTTGGAATAACTCATAGATTCTAAACATACACTTTATAACAAGGTTTAGTGCTGACTCAATGTCACATAAGGATCACTATTATATCATTAAAATTTAATCATCTTCCTTTTTTAAATACTCCTGAATGGATACATCTATATTTTATGAACATGTGTTCCCCATAAAATCGTATAATTCTTTATTAAACAATATCATATTCTCTATTGACTTTTCATCAGGCTTCTCTTGTAGTGTCTATGAATTACACATTTTGTAGCCCTTATTCATCTCATTCTAAAACATGTTTTTAATAACTTTTACATGTTTTTGGGATATAAATAATGAAAATTTTTATTTTATCAATTTTTCATAACTCATTAAATCATTATCCCCATATATTGACAAAAATAATTCTTTCTTCATTTATAATAGAAACTCAAATGTAAAACATGTTTCTTATATATGTTCTCATGGATGTGAAATTTATACATAGATAATTGTCTTTAATTCGTTAAAAATAAAAAAAATTTATTCACCATATAATAAGTTGGATATTGAGCCATCATTTGGATATATATCAATTCTAATTGTTTTCATTAAAAATGGAAATAACTCTACCCAGTATTTCCTCCTAAAAATGAAATATTTATATTACTCATGGATTTTTCTCCCTATTATAAATTATGACACAAATGAGATTCAATATTAATTTAATTATCATTTTTAATAAATAGAACCACTAAAAAAACTAATTGATTAATGTAAAGAGAAAAATATATTGAATATTAAATCAATTAAACACATTTAAAATAATTTCCTGGTTGATTTTTTTTGGAAAATCCTTGTGTATCACATCAACCCATCTTGAGTTATGTCCTAATAAATCATTTTTAAATAGTTTTCACCAACATTACTTGTTTCTTTTTTTATGTATTATATGTTTTTATAGATCATAGGATCCATCAACATACCATAAAATTTATATATACGATTTTGGTCCCCCATATGTATCTTAAGTAGACATAATTTAAGCCACATCATAAACGATGGGTGTTTCCAAACTCTTGTTGGAACATATGAACTGTTGATCATCAATTTATCCCATTTTCTCTAGAATTACCTACTTCAAAGCCATATTGGAATTAGTTATTTTTTATATGTACAATTTGATTAGTTTACCATCCTCACTATAATAAGGTGTATTATGATTGGATTTATGTTACATTGTAGAGCCACCAACTCACTAATAGATGACTTGGGTCTGTTCCACAAGGGCATTAGATATCCACCACATGGACTGTAATGGGAGTGGTCTTTATAAAGTTTCCATTTTTTCTAACTACCTTCATCATAAATCCTTTCCAACATAATTGGTAAACCAGTCCTTCATTAGTAACACTCTAACAACAGCCTTTAAATAGTTTCCTTTCCTATATTCTTCTCTTTAATATTTTAAAATAAGACACATAGTTATTTATATCTAGATTTTTTATACACTATCCACATGATTAATCACATATTTTTCAATAATTTATATATAAATATTAATTACTATTGATGTTAATAACTAACCTCAAAAATATCTATTGGGAACAACCAATATATCAGGATTCTCATCATCAAATTTTACATCTTCAACAAGTGTTTCCAAAAATTATATTTTTAATAAATACACATTCCATCATTTATATGGAAACACAATTACTATCATCATCCAAAACCTTAATTATTTTTTATATTTTTATATTATCATTTTGGATTTTTAAAAACTTCTCATTTTTCTAGATCTTATGTTAAAAAATAACTTATTAATCAATGTTACTAGTGTTAGGGTGATAAAATTATTGAAAAAATAAGGTTTGCTATGAGTTTTTGGGAACTAGATTGAGGAAAATGATTATTAGAGATCATAAGTTTAAGATAGATTCAAGTGATAAATTATAGTATAAGATAAAACTATAATGTTTTTTTAAAGTTGATATGTTTACCCTATAAAATAAAATATCATATAGATATAGGAACGTTGATGGGGATGTGTTATAGATTCACCTAAATGTAATAAATATGAAAGGGTAATATTGGTTATTAACCTGATATTAACCATTGCATTATTAGTGGAACTAATACTGCAAAAATGACTAGAATCTTGTGGGGGATATGAGTTGGTTGATTCAAAAATTATTTACTGATATTAATGTTTGATTTGAAAATATTATCTTGATTTTAAAATATTCATATGGATACCAATATTATAATGTAAAAACTAAATAGGCCTAAATTCTAAATTTTTGTTAGAAATTGCACTATATTTTTAATAATAAACCATAATTTAAAAGGTAAAGAGATAATATAATGTCATAATTTTTTATAAATTCATCCAAATGGAAGGAATAAAAATCATCTAAACGCTCAAAATCATTATTGGGATTTCCAGCATAAGAAAGTAAAAAAGGGTTGACTTTTAAATGAGAATGTTAATAATATATTATGATAGGTGAATGAGGTTATAATATAATTTTTCCCATGTTGAATAACCTTATATATCTCAAAATTATTAATTGATATTGTATAACATCATGTGAAAAACCTTCATTAATTAATGGAGGAACAAATAATTTGTAAGGCGATGAGTTGTTAATGTCCCTTTAAATGATACAATTTTAATTGAGAAAAAATGAAATAAAAAGGTTTATATAGAAGTGTATTTTTTAATGGATGATTCTCATCAATGGTGGTCATTAATTCAAAATACAATGGAAGAGGGGTATATAAATAATAAAATGTTTGAATATTAATCATATATTCAATATAAAATACACACCATGGGTGTAATAAGATAATATAGAACAAAAATTACTTGTTCTATGATAAAAGTTAAAGTATGTTGTTGTTGATAATGATCGAATAATTTAAATGATATGAAATTAATTCATTGTACTATATATGTAATATAAAGTGTACTATTTATCATCCTTATGATAGGCTTTTTCCAATCCTTTCATGGTCGTTAGTCACTCAAATAGTTATATCTTATTCTCATATGTTATTAAGATCTAATGAAGAGGGAAAAAATATTTCATTATGTAATATATTTTAAATTGAAATGAATGGATTAATTAGATTTATGATCATCAGGGAAAAAAATTATAGGAAATTAACTAAATTAATAATATAACTTCTAAAAATTTAAAATTTTTATTGAATACCATTATATATTTTACAAGGGAAATTGAATTTTATACAAGTGAGGAGAGAGAGGAAATTAGGTCCTTGAATTTCAATTGTCGAATGAATCCTCTAATGTATACTATTTCAACTATAAGAAGATTGATCATTATGTAAAAAAAATTCCATAGAATCAATGGTATTTACAACAAAAAAGGATAAAGGGTAATGACATTGATTATGAAATCTCTATAACAAAATTTAAAATACTTAATGTTTTGATAATGGGTACATTAATCATCAACTCAATTTTAATTTTATCCAACATCTACATATTCTTTAAAAAAATTCATTTATATCACATCATACTTTAAACACTAAAGAATTTAATTTCAATCAATACACTATATACAAATCATTAAATCATATATCGATCTATTTCTTTTAAGAGATCCACAATTAATAGTTGCAATCATTAATTTTATACATATCTTTATATTTCAAAAATTCATACTTTTTTCGGTTTTTTGTTTTTTATTTTTCATAATTAGAAGACGATGTATGAAATAATATATGATAATATAACGTTATTATAATTTAATGATTACCAAATAATTTCACTTGTACTGGTATAATTGTTGATTTTTCAAGAATTAAATTATTATTTATTCACAAGATGAATTTTTTTATATCTAGCATCTCATTAATGTATTTTAGTTTTTTTATATAGTTGATGTAAAATATCATTCATTAATATATCCTTTGATCCCTTAACAGATGATATATGTTCTAAATGAATGAAATATTCATCGTAGAGATTAATTGTTACAATTAAATTAATAAAATATTTAAAATACTCACCAAAATTAAAATTATTATAATATAAAATTAAATCATTTTTAATTTATATATATCTCAATATTAATCTTAAATGAACCACTCAACTATTAAAAAATGATAAAAAATAAAAATATTATATGTTGGCATTATTTTTTGTGAATTGATAGCCTTTTTTATACATTACTAATTTAATTATTTTTTATTTTTAACATTTTTGTTCTATTACAGTCTATCGCTCTCCATATTTCATTAGATATTATTATATTTTTTCCATACCCATATTTTTACTTCAAACTAATTTTATTCAAGTCATAGAACCTGATTTTATTTCATTTTATGTAACCTTTTTGTTTTCCACTTCCCATTTTCAATTGATATTTTACTATAACATTGTTTGATGCGGCTTTTCAAAAAATGATATTTCAAATATTAAATCCTTTTATTATGAAGTTAGAAATATTGGAATGAAATAATTTACATAATGGGGAGAATGTGGAAAGATGAAATTTTAGTTCAATATAAAAATGAACTCAAAGCCTTTCATAACATGAAACATTGACCATTAAGTTATATTCGATATACTATATAATTATTAATTTTATATATAAACATGATAACATATGAGATAAATTATATTAATGAATTCAAATAACTATATAATGAAAAATATGAATATTTTCATAATGAAATTAAAATTAATTGATTAATTCAAATTAAATATGCACTCATTTTTCAATGAATTAATTTTTTCCTTGATTTTCTTTTTCAAAAATGGTTTATTTAAAATTTTTCACTGGAATTATTATATTAAAAATACTTTATATATTATTTTATTAGAGATATATAATTTTAGAATGAAATTTTAAATATTATATTATAGTGATTATCTTTATTTTTTTATAAAAGTTATATATTTTAAATTATGATTAACCAAAATGATTTTTTGAAAAAAATCATTTATTTTCTTTATGATAATTAATTTAAAAATATCATTATATTTTTTATTTGGATTAATGTAAAATAAATTACCACTAAATAATAATTACATAATTAAATCTATAGGAATTCGAGTTTTATTTGATTTTGGTTGACGGTTTTTTTATCGTTTGAAACACACATTTTTGAATTAGAAATTTATCTGTTGTTTGAGAACTTATTTTAATATTTATTTTCATTAACTGTGGATATATTATTTAAAAATTAAATTTTGGTTTTATCATTTCAAAATTATTTTATGACGACTTTTTTATATTTTATTAAAAATTAAGTTTTTTAAATAATTAAAAATATATTTTTTATGTATATAAAAACTGTGATGAAATGATCATGAAATAATTTGGATATAATAGTTTATCAAAAATTATACATGAGAAAAAATTGATTTACATAGTAAAATAATTCATTTAATGTTACTAATTTGAACATATTGGTTTATGTATGAAATTTTGAAGACAATGTTATACATTATTATTATAATTTTTATATTATTTTCATTTAATTAAGTAGATCAATGAAGCACTTATTTTTTTGAATAGTTAAAATATGAATAAAAAGTTATTTATAATAATGATAATATAAATTATTCATATGAATCATCATCCCTTAGTTAGATTTTTCAAAAATGATAATATAATTAATATTTTATCCAAAAACCCCACTCTTAACAAGTATTAATACCACATCTACTTTCTGTCAGGAAAGAATATCATATTCACTCATTAACACCCAATAAATATCAAAATACATTAAATAATCCCTCCCAAAATCATATAGATCATTTATTAATTTTATTAAAAATCTATTAAGGCATCAGATATAAACATATAGTGATTTCCCAATGAATGTATGTTTTAAAGCAATTATGTGAAATTTGAACATGGGTTGTGGGTTTTTAACAATATCATTTTTATTAATGATTTCATATCATTAATAATAAAATTATGTAGTTATATGATAGTTTATACCCTTGAACCAACTACATTCATAACCTATTGGTATTTATAGTGTTTAATTTTATTTGATAAATTGTCTACCCTTATTTTGTACTAAAAATCATAATAGTTCTTTATAAAGTAAGACCCAATTTTTTTACTTTTTTTCAAGATATTTTTCTTCCCCACACATTATATTGATATTTATTTACATCTATTTAAAACAATAAATATAAATTTTAAAATATTATTTTTTATAACCATTGACATTCATTATAAATGATAATAGGTAATGTTTTCAAAATATTTTTTATGACACATTTTTTACTTTTTATGAATGTGTGTAGAATGTTTTTACATATATGGATAATCAAAAAGTTTCATTGATATTTGATGTTATTTATTATTAATATTATTATACAATATTACATTTTTTAAAAACTAAAATATTCACATTATTATATATATTTTTATATTTAAAATGTTTTATAATGTTAAGGATATTTTTTCATGTTTTAAAAGAAACTATTCAATATTTTTATATATGTGTGTTTTTATTCAATTTGAAAAAACAATTAAATATTTATTTGATTCTATTGGGATGTTTTGTATTTATTCCATCCACCATATTAATCGATATATTAATCTAATGATGTTATACTTGGTGATTTACCAAAAAATAACAAAAATATTTTGAAAAAAACATGTCAAAACAATCACCATAATAAAACAATTATTTAATTGTTAAAAATATATATGCAGTATAAATATTGTCTAACATATAAACCACAATTCAAGAATAAATATTTAAAATAGGATATTATAAGGCATGTCACTACCTATGTCTATTTTCATTAATCACTATTTTATTTGTTTCTATGTAAATTATATCCCCATTTCACATGGGTGGTATAATTAAATTTTTAGAATATATAATATTGAAAAAAATATAAAAATATATATAATAGTACCACCTAATTGTCTTCTCCCTCAAGAATACCAATTTTAATAATAATTTCATTGGAATAACAAAAAATCAATCTACTATATTACCAATTCACCACATTAAATATAATAAAAAGATTGTTTTATGAAATTATATAGATAAAAAACAAATAGGAAAGAATAATAAGAAATAATACCATAAAATAATCAAACTTTCAAAAAAAATTGAATGAATCTATGAATTTATGAACACATTCCCTTATACCAGACATGTGATCGGATTATGGGTGAAATAGAAAATTGCATTGAGTAAAACCACTCCCATAAAAAATTTTATTAACCCCAATCATTAGAAGAGGGTATAGTAAAATATTACACTCTATGGATTAGACATGGTAGTCAAAAAAATTATGTGATTTGGAATAATTCTATATATAAGGATTTATTGGGTGAGTTGAAATTATTGTATAATAAAAAGAATCATCAAACCCATTTCAAAGGGTTATCATGAAGGTGATAATAAAAGTAATTTCCTTTATTCCAAAAAAACATGATTACATTCAAATAGTTGGTAGTTTAAATATGGAATAGAAATGATTTAGCACAAAAAGAATTTTATTTCAACGATAAATTTGTTTGAAATAACCTTCTTTTACAAATCCATGTTGGTCCCTATACAATTAACTAGGTTGGGAACCCATGAAACCATAATACCATAAAAAAATGGTACATCCAAGGTGAATGATTTAGTCATTGTCAAAATTTCATAATTAACTATTGATATATTTATGAACATTAAATAAATTACGAATATATTTATAATTTTTTTATGAGAAAAAGGATAATATGTATATGTCAAAAACATGCAAATAACATGTAATGACTTTGTGTTTAAATTTTTTATTTTGAAATATTTTACTGAATATTTTTAAACATATGTAATGAGTAAATAGGGAATTTTTAGGGAAAGTGAAACTTGTGGTTTCTATATTTAATATATTGAATATATAATGTCATATTCATGTCTTTTTTTAGATAGGAGGTAATAATCCCTAAATTTATTCTAAAATGGAATTTTTTAGAAGTCCATTTAGTACGGAATGTAGGTTTCAGCCTTTAATGAGAGAAATTTAGTGTCATTAATTTTTATAAAATGATCAAAAATAGATATAGTGTAATATTTTGTGGATTTTTACACCTTCGGTTATCCCAATTTGAATGAAAATAAAACCATTATTCAATATTGATTCATGGATTGATAGAAAATTTGGTAGTTTTAAATATAATTCATTGAATAAGGAATTTTTTATTTTTTATGGTTCCTTATATAATTTCAATTCATTCACCATTTATACATCAACTGCTTAAGGCCAAACTAATCAATGGAAACTATTTGTACATCACAATTATTCATTTTGTGTATCTCCCCTCATTATACACAAAACTATTGAGGATATTTCATTTATATGGTGTCTTGAGAAATTCATTGTGAATGATCATTATTAAATAGTTCCTTATGTCAATATATCATAACGTTTGGTTAATGTTTTGGATATAAAATTCAATATATGTGTGGGACGATGAAAATGAATCGTTATTGAATAGGTTCTTTAGATTTTGTGTTTGGGGTTCTCAATATGGTGGTAAACTGTGAGGTACATCATGGTGGGATTCAAGTGGAAAATATTATATCTATAGCCTAAACTAGGGAAAATTGATCTTATATCCAAATTTATCAAAGGGTATAGTGGGGGAAATATTGGTGGAAGTTGAAAACGTGAGAAACATAAGAAATTATAATTTTTTTTATTAAAATCCAAACTAAATGGAGTGTATGTTAGAAAATTGCATGTAGTGTGGTATTCTTTATTTCATGTAAATGGACTTTTAGATATATATCACACGCCATGTGATACCTAGTTATTTAGATCAATTTTTATAGGGAGTGCCCACCTAGATATCCATACGTGGATACAGACTTTGTGAATCCGATCACACTACTTATACACCTTGGTAGATAGCATGGTGTTTGTTGGTAATATATTCCCAATATTCCATTTGTCTCCACATTCCATATATATTGTGGTGTATTCCATGTAAATTGAAAGGAACACATAGATTATTAGTCGATGCATGATGATGGTTGGTCCAACCTGTACATGCCCTATGACATGGAGTAAACCCCATAAATATTGGATAGTAATTTATTTCATCCATGTTCTCTGGTGCAGTTATAGTATATAGTCATTCCCTTGGAATACAATCGTAGTCTATAATACAATATATTTAGTAGGGGGAATATTATAGACCTAGACAATAGCTACTCTTTGTGTACCCTATGTACATGTAATGCATTTTCATGAAATATATTCCATTTGAGTATGAAACACATGTTATTATAGGATCAGTTAAAGATTCTATATACCCCTAGGGATAAATAATTTTCTAATTTCAAGCAATATTGGAGACCTTGTTCTTCATAGTTAAAATTAGATATCCATTGGGAGTATTCAAATAAAAACATTAATAAGGACCCATGTTAGTTGGTTGCATTCCCTTGTTCTATCCCTATGATGGTTCAGTAAGGAATTACATTCCTTGAATTAGATTGTGATCCTCTATATGGGAATAGTCTCAGATTTCATTTTAGAAATCCCTTCGTGTTGCCAACTACGATACACTCTAAAATTTCTTCATCTTCAGTTGGTGGGTTTTGAGGTGTTTTAATGATTAACATACATGGTCTTAAAATCGAAATCACATTGGGGTTGTTCATTTATTTTCAGGTCTACCCCATTTATCCTAGTGGTAATATGTTATTTATGAATTGATATATACTATGTTTTAAAGAGGTGTAAAATGAATGAGTGTGTATATTAAATGATACCTCTTAGTTTCAACTATATATTGTCTCGGAAATATTAGATCAATGTGATCTCTCAGGTAATTTCAATAAGAATAATATGACCTAATGATTGAGACATTTATGATGAGTTTCATTAGGGATGGTAATGCTTGTGTAGTATGTTATCTATTGCCCGTGTTAGGTATTAGCCACATGTAAAATCCTTGGATAATAGAGAGATAATAAAATAACCTTTAAAGATTGTGTATATTTTTTAAATATCTAGTTTTATATTGATAATATGATAACATATCATACAGTGATGGAAAAAACAAAATGGGGATATTTTTACTACACCCATGATACATTATATTTGGTGATTTAGACACGACCTAGTTGGAATTGTTATAATCACTAAATCTTGGTGTATGCTACCACATGTTGTCTTTTATAAAGATGATTGAAATTATTGATGGATTCTGAGGTGGACCAGAAGTAAGTTGAGAATAGTTGATCTAGCTAGTCATTCTTTCACACAAGTTGATTATTTTGCGTTGTTTCGGCCCATGTTTTTTGTTGGAGGGGGTTTTTATGGTTTTTGGGAATGTGTTTGGGCCTTTTTCATTCACACAATTTCTTAATATATTTTTATGTTTAATACATATTATGAATCCATTTACTATTTTATTATTTAACTTCATTCATTAAACAATAATATAGAGATTCTTTCATATGTATAGGTAATTAAGGATATGGTTTCCAATGTGTGTGATGTACGTAATTAGTGTTATTATCCATCCCCATGCCTATTGTATATGAGTAAGTGTTGTGACACTATGATCACCATAATAAATATGTTCCCTTTTGGTCGAATTTGTGATAAAATGTAATCATAGAGGTAATAATAGTACATAATTTTGGAGATTTTATACCAATGAGTATTATTTCATAACTAGGGAAACCATGTTAATGTATCTCATGCTATTATTCTAGGACGGGAATTTATTGTTATAGTGGTGGTTGTTGTATCCATTCATCATGACACTGATTACCTAGTTTTTGACTCTGCACATGTAAGCAATTATACAAGAATAATTCTGGAAAGGTTTATCGATTAATTTTACTTCTATAGTCAACACACTATGTATTCTTTTTTGAATGTGATAACACTTTTTGGATTCTTAAATGCTGGAATCCATATCGGAGTCTATATAGGGTTATTATAATTATCAAATATGCAATGAGGCTTCAGTTTTTTGATTGGGGAAGTGTGTAGTTACTCTAACTGGGTAGAGAGTCATGTCTCCACTCATTTAGCTACATGTCGACGCACCCTTAATGGTAAAGGTTGACACACCTCTTCAGAATAAGTAGAAGTTGGATCCATATTATTATAATATAATGCATCTTTTTAGTGTGTGAATCATGAGTTTCAAAGATAGTGATCACATGTCATTCATGTTGTGATAGAGCCCCTTATCATGTATTGTATGACTATCATGATCCCATGGGGAGAATCTCCCTCTTGTTAATGTCCCCTCCTGATGGAAACCCTATAGGAGATAATTTTCTCAAGAAATTATAGAATTCTATAGAGCCATATATTGGTGATGATTGTAATAGAAATAGTCATAAATGAAATGTTTTTACTTCAACCAATAATATTTTATCATGATACACGATCATAAACAAGATTTCTGAGTCAATATTTCCAATTGTTTAAAATATTTTTGTGTTGATGATGATTTATTTATGTTATGAGTTCATGGAAATATAGATGAAAAAATGTGTCAGAATTATCTATATTTTTGGAGAAAATTATGGAAATGTAAAGGTAAACATCATGTTATTAGAGATTGTGACTAGAGGTTTCAATTTTGGTTTGAGGTACTGTGGGTGTCTTGTTTTATGAAGATATTGTTTTTTAAAAAAGTCATGATCCAGATTTCCCTAAATGCATCACCTAATCAAGACACAATGTTTCAAGTAGAGGGTTTCAATCTCAATCAATCTATTTAAAGGCTCTTTCAGGGAGGATCTGTGATCAACTACATATATTAGCATCCTTAACTCACTCTAGAAGGATATAGGGAGAGAGAATCATGTATAATATTTAATACATATTGTGAAACCCTAAAAATATTCACCAAATAATGAATATTTTTCCTAACATCCATGCCAACACAGAAATTATTGGTGAAGGATAACGTATATTTTATTAATGGGATAAAATACATATTTATTTTTGATAACAAATCCCAAGAAGAGTATGTTGAGATAGTGCATAAAAGGATACAACCAATTATATATTTGTTGGATACTATGACCTTGTATGTAATATATTCCACAAATATTAAGATATATATGGTGTGTAGTAGTAATAGGGAATCTTCATTGGGGATGTACCTAGTCTACCACTTCATTGAGTAATTTTTTAATGTTTGGAAATGCACCTAGAGTTTACCTTGTGTCTATACAAGCATGTCAGATAACACTGTGTAGTTCTGGGATATCATTATGATATTGGAGAAATATATAAATTGTAACCTTTTGTGGACACATTTTGTTCTCCTAGGAATATTTTTTTTCCGGCAGAAGATGATAGTTTCTAGTTGGTTATTAACTAACATCACTTGAACCTGATGACATTCAGTGATAAGTATCTACCCCTTAGAATAAATGAGTTCTTTGACTAGTGTATTTCTATGATGTTATTATTGTTGTTCGACCTCAGTATAGGTCAGAAAAAAAAACAAGTTTGAGTGGAGATTATATAGATGATGGATTCATAGTGTGACTAAATATACATTGAGTCTATAGTGATATGCTTTTTAATTTCAGAAAAACAATATGTGGTTTTGAGACATATGAACTAGATACAAAAGTATTATTTGATCTGAATCTTGTCATCATATATGATGAAATAATAGTGTGATATGTGTATGAGGTTCATTATGTGAGATACATTCAGTTCATTCCTGAATTTCCTCAATATTATCCTCTTAATATGATGCTACCAACGACTCAGATGTAGATTCATGTTGTCCACTTCATGGGATATGAAATATTTTACATGGTTGTGATTATAGGCCAAATCAAGGTTCTCATAGTGCCATATTGGTGGCCATACAAGAGTTTGGTGGTGGTATAATATTATCATATTATGGAATTACATTCACTAATGTTAAATTATTTAATGAAGTACTTGATCTATCTACCATAGTCATTAATTGATGAAGATAGTTCTATATACCTCCAATTGAGGGTTATTACTACTATGGTTCCTAGGTGAGTTAGTACGAAACAATACGAGGTTAATTATTAATAAATAATTCATGAATAAATATCCACTAGACATTTCCATGGTGAATTTTTTTATGGTGGGAGTATACCTTCCTTTTGAGGCTGGATGATGGAATGAGGCGCACTAACAAAGGATATTTCTAGTAGGGTAATTTCCATTAATAGTTCACCTAAGAGAGGTTTGAATGTACCATTATCCATTGGTGATGGTATTGGTGGTTGAAGATATTATATAATATAAAATGTTTTAAAACATTTTGTCTCAGCTACCTATAGTTAGATGTCTAGGTTCGATAATGAATGTGAAGATGGAATTGTGTCTATCTTTTCATAAATAATATTCCATGATTAGTGAGAGTTCACAAATAAATCATTTATATTATAGTCTTGGTCTCATTTTTGGAAAAACTCATAATAATATGATATTAGACAATAAAAGATCTTTTGAGATGCATGTGTATGTATCATCATTTTGGCATCATGGTGTTCCGATGAAGACTATTTCATAACATGATTCTCACTTGAAGTCATAATTATTTAGAAGATTTAACAGGCCAATAGACTCATTTTCAATTGAGAAGTGTTTCTAAATTGGAAATATTCGTACATAAATAAAATGAAAATGATTCATGATTTTTTTATTTCATCTTTTTTATAGTACAAAGCTAGGAGGATCATCTACCATCATTAGAGTTTGTATAAGATAATAATTTCCACTCTACTATCAGTATAGAATAATTTGGGAACATTTTTGGGATACCTTTTTAATCACCATTTCATTAGTCGAATCATGTGAGAGAAAACACTTTTAGGGTATATTTAGTGTTTTTATGGGTTTCAATGTTTTAGTTCGTCCAGTGTTTGATGAGGATTTCTTAGATCCATCAGCAGCCATATATGGACCAAAAATAGATCCCATTAGGGTTTGATAAAGAGATCATTAATTTAGAGGTGTCTCACAACATTGAGTATTAAAGGTGTTTGTTAAGAAGTTGTGTTGTATATAGGGATAATAGTAAATTTATAGAGTCACTACATTACTACAGTTGAATTTTTACAACTTGAACCTTTCAATATATTAAGTTGAGTTCATGATACATTAGACATGTCATAGATGATGATTCATGTGCACACCTTTTTTTTTATGATTTTATCTAGGGTGAGTAGAGAAATAAATATGACTTTAAAATTTCAATTAGTTTTAGTAGACCAGTGTATTTTTGAATCTAATGAGAGAAGTCCTTTTGTTGGATGGTTTTTTCCATGGGAGTATGTTTTTTTAACATAGGGACCCTCTATAGAGCATGTTGGAGTCATAATCACTATTGAGAACATGTTGTATTCATGTTTTAGTAGGTTTTGACATTTAAAAATGAATATATATAATGGTTGGAAATATTTAATGAGTCATTTTCATTCATTGTTGAATTTTTATTATTTCAACGAATATTATCAAATATATGAACTTCATCATCATAGAATGTCAAGGCTTGAAGAGACTTGGTGTGGTCATATTAAAAATATTATATAAACAAAATAAAGGATTTATATTATTTTGAAATTAATTTAATAAATACAAAATATTGTATGATCTGATAATTATGAGACTTCCATCAAATAATAAATGCATGTTTTAATCAATTTATAATATAGAACTTGTGGGATTTGAGAATTTTTTATTTGAGTGGACATATGGGAATTCATTAATAAATTAATGAAATAACTAAGAAAATTTTCCATTTCATAACCTAACCTAATTATATCTTATAAAATACCTCTTATTGGAAATCTATATGGATATCCATATAACCATAGATATTGATAGAGATGTTGTTGGAAGACAGTTCTTCGGTGAATAAAAACAGATTATGGTGTAGCTGTCTATGTGAAAATAGATTTCAATGATCCTTCCATTGCTAGTGATGTGGAATCATAATTAATTATGTTGAGATATATTCATTATATATAATTTAATATTGTTTATTTTTCCTTTTTTGTTTATACCATGTCAAATATGGATCAATCCTTTTTACCCGATTTATTCAGGGATTGATGGATGATTTTTTTTGTTTTGGTTTATCATCCTATTATTTTAAATTTATATTTTTCTATTATTCCAATTTTAATTACTCTTAATTTATCGTTTACACTTCAATATATTAATTCTAAAACAATTAATGTCCATATTTTTTTCTCTGGACAATATTTTCATGGCTTTTCTATCCCCATTAAATTCATGACCATCGTCATACTAATTTAATTTGTTTTACAGTTTGATAAATACACATTGTATGATTTTTCCACAATCATTTATTGATATAATGAATCAATACTCTGGGTTCATGTCTGATATCAATGATGTTTTTTATATATATTGGAGACAATGGTGGTTTGAGATTGGATTAATATGTTGATTTTCATGGATTGGGAATTGTGTCATGAAAATGTTATAGAGAATTCTTCGTGATATAATATGACTGACCTATATGTAGTAAATAAAGACTACTAGGATCATTTGATCATAGATCTATATTTTTTATTTTCTACATAGCAATTTGATGGTGGAAGTAGATTAGACGTGAAATATATATTAATCCATACATTGTAAAAATATATCAACTACACTGAATGTATTGAAGAAGAACACACACTATGTAGTCCCCTATTAGTGAAGATATTGGATCACATTAAAATAGAGCTAAAAAATGGTGGATCTATCACAAACCATTTTATACCTATCTATATAGCCTGATTTGTATAGATAGTACATGAATAGGTATCCACATGTTGATATATTCCTTTTGAAACAGATCACTCACCTTGTACAACTAGGTGGATTGTTAGGTGTCTACAAGGATTACATGAACGTGATTCCATGTGGTCACATACATAGTATATATTGTAAAAAACATCATTTAATTTTTATATTAAATTGGTATGGTCATACAAAACACGATGTGATTTGTCTGGGAAACTATACTTCATGTAATGTGTAGTAGACCCTCTATAATTATAAAATTTCATAGATATTCTATACTACTTTTGAAATGAGAGAGTGAAAGGGGATGCCTTGAGTACCTAGAGTTTTCTTGATTTTACTAGATTGATTAAGAAAAACTCAATTTTCTAGGCCCACATCTACACACAACATACCCACATATAATTTTTTTTTTAGAAATGGATCCCATAAGATCCAGAAACATGGATAGTATCTGCATTTGGGATACATGGAATATTTCCTTTGGCACATTCCATGTACACATTTTAGGGAATCTTGGAGGCCCCTATATACTCATACCATCACTATTTTGATCATGTCTGTGCTCCCTTGAATCATTTTAATATGGAATGGTATAAGATAAGTGAATCCCCTTGGTCCTTCTTGATGTGGGTATATTGATGAATTTTTTCATCAGAATATAATTATGATCACCACCACAAAAATATTCTTAGATATAATTTTAGTAACACTACGTGTCCCATGGTGGGATCCATTGTCATTTCTTATTCTTATACACTATGTTTTGTTTAAGGAATTTTTATGATGATATTAAATGGGTATATGTATTACAACATAATGTTTTTTCATATTCATGTTTAGGTATAAATCATTTGTATTTCTATGTGATCCCATATAGTTATATTCACATATGATATCATTTAATGTGGTGTATCCTAATCAAGTGTTTCTCTCAGATGAAGAATCCCAGTTTCCATCACAATTATTCATGCATATATCTAACTTGTTTTATCTCTTATATGAGCACCATCAATATATTAAGAACCAATGAGTGAGTTAACTCATATGAGTTCCATCAGTGATGGTGATGTTCATTGTGGGATTTATCATAGATGAGTGATACATGTGAGCCTATATATGAATACTTGGATAGAAGTGAGGCCACTAACTAAGCTTTAGTATTGTTTTATATCATGAGAATATATATGTCACTATTGATATTTTTTTATCCATGTTATCTTACATGAAATACCATTATGTTGATCAGAATAACATTATAATGGTGCTTTATTATTTGTGATTTTGGGTTTCCCTACTAAGTATTGTTATACTCAACCCAACATGGAATCATCCCATACATGTCACATCATATTTAAGTGAAATTCATTTTTTATGGAGTCTTAAATCAACCAATAGTAGTTAGATCATAGTATATGTACATATATTGTTGTTCATATTTGGTGTTATTTTTTGTATATCTTCTTAATTTTTTATTATGATGGGTTTTTTCTAGTATTGGTGGTATTATATTTAGATCTTATACAATCATTATAGTTATTTTTGTAAACAACTTAGAAGATATATTTTTAATACATTTACTATATTTATTTCAAATGTAAAAATTATACTATTTTTTGAAGATGAATTCATATATATAGTTACTTTTTGATAAGTCCACCCATGCATGTGATATGACTACTCCATGGTAGTCACCAGTCCTTAACTTGTTGGATGTGGTAATCAGGGGTCACCTCGGCTCATCACCAATTAAGTGGTACTTAGTGAGCTGGTCCACGACTAAATAGGTTCTCAATATAATTAATTGCATCCTTTACATAAAAATACATCCCTTAATTTGGTTTCAATAATATAGTGGGAAAATACTATCATTAGATACCATGTATTCAATAAAAATATCATGTTTAATATTATTATAAATCATGTATAATGTGTGTAGTTTCATTCTCCCAAAGACATTAAAATGAATTAAATTAATATTCATTATTTTTTTATTATATATTATTTTATTTTTTAATTTAAGAATTTCTTCTAAATAATTATAATTAAATTAAAATGTTTGATGGTTTATTATCATATCATTAAATTTTTTTTGAATTTTAACAAACCATTTCCCCTATATTTCAAACTAATAACACACATTAATACTAACATATTTATATGAGAATTTCATCTCACTAATAATTACTAAAAAATGAAGGCATTGTATACATTAATGTTAATGTTTAATTTAAAAAAGCAATACATCATCTAATATAACGAATTTAATTAATACACATCATATTTGTATCCAAAAATTTACCCTCATATATTAACCCACATCTACACCAATCCATCCCTTTACAAATAAAAATACACTATTTAATTATTTTTCTCTACATTTATTAATAATCCCTTACACGTAATATCACACAACATCCCACACCATATTATTATTATTGTTTAAATTAAAAATTCCAGAAACTTATCCTTCATATTAAAATATTACATTTTAAATTAATAAGTATTAAATTTTATTTTTTCAATCTACCTATATGAAAAATATATAATTAATAGAAATTTTTTAAAAGAATTATTAAAAAATTAAATGTATATAAATATAATATATAACATCATAATATAATATATATATATATATAATATTTTTCACATAATAATATCCATTTTTCGTAAAAGAAATAATAATTACAAACGTAACATATTTTATATAAGTAAATTCATTTACAAGAAATTTTTTTTTTACAAATTTTGATATTTTCTAATAATTTTTATATTTAATTTTTAAAATCATTTACAAATAAATTATACACAAATTATCATATTATTATATGACAAAAACAATGAATATTTTATTAAAATAAATTTAATCATGTATTATCCAATAAAACTAAAAGAAAATATATCATTACTTTCTCAACATTTTAAAAATAACTACGGTAGAGTTTCAAAAAACAAATACCCTTACATCAGATACCCCTCCAATTGTTTTCATATTCAAAAATTGAAAATTAACTGTAATAAAATAATAACATTCTTGATATATATTGAATGATACCTATAAAATAGGATCTATACACCAATGGAATTATAAACACATTTGAGATGATTGGTTTTGAAAATTCATCCAACATTGATTGAACAATAACCATAATAATTTATAAAATGGTTTTTTATTTTATTGTTGTTGACGCTCCTTTCGTCACAGAATCTAAAGATCGGAAAAGGGAATATCTGAGCTCAAAGTGATTAATCCTTTGAAGAAACATCAAAAATCGACAAAGGGATGGAAAAGGAGAACATTGCCCATAGGTCGCGCAAGTTCCCTCTTGGTCGCGCAAGTACACTTGCGCGCCGCCTCAACACTTGCGCGACCCCTCATGATCGTGCAAGGGACTTGCGCGACATATCTGGTAACCGCCCAGTAACCGCCCGGGGTCTTCTTTTTCCTATAAATAGACCCTGTGGGCCCCCCATTCGAGAGGATCTCTTCCCAGAAACTCGGATCAAAGCTCCCGACGCCCAAGTCTCTTCTCAAAGCTTCCAGAACACTTCTAAGGTAATTTCTTACCTAGAATGGAAGATCTAAAGGGAAGAAGGAAGGCCTAAGTGTTGAAACTTATCAAACACTTGCGCGCCGACTTAATTCCTTCAATATAACTTGCGCGTCCCTCTTCTGGAAAAACCTCAAGAGGATGGGAAAGGGTTTAATAAAGAGTCGCTCAAGTAATTCAACCCTGGTTGAAAATCGCGCAAGTATCCCTTATGTCGCGCAAGTATACTTGCGCGACCAATACTTGCGCGCCACCGCAGGACTTGCGCGACCTTCAATACTTGCGCGCCCCTATCTTTTTGGGTGCCCATCTTGCCCTTTTTCACCCCTCTTAAGCCATTTTCACCATTCCTATTCAAGATTCAGTCTTCAAGATACTTTTCAAAGCCATTTATGGCATGATTTCTTGATTTGACATCCTTATCTGAAAGGAATTATGTGAAATATCTCTCAAAACCTAATGATTTAAACATCTTTATATCACCAAAGATTGAGAGTTCATTCATTCAACCTCATCCTTTAAAATGAGAGAATCCTAACCTGGGTCTCCTTTTCAGGAATAAAGACTCAGTCATAAATCCTGGGCATCTTTCTTAAGAATAAGCCCCAATCAAATCCTTCAATCTTGGGCATCCTCCTCAGGAGTAAGCCCCAAACCTTAATCCCTAACCTGGGTCTCCTTTTCAGGAATAAAGACTCAGTCATAACCTTGGGCTTCCTTTTCAGGAGTAAGCCCCAAGTCCCCTAACCTAGGTTTCCTTCTCAGGAATAAGTCCTAGTCATAAATCTTGGGCATCTTTCTTAAGAGTAAGCCCCAAGTCTCTTAAAATTTCTCTTAACCAGTCATAAATTTCCTTTGATTTGGGTTTCCTTTTCAGGAA
Source organism: Viscum album (assembly GCA_963277665.1). Taxonomy (NCBI): domain Eukaryota; kingdom Viridiplantae; phylum Streptophyta; class Magnoliopsida; order Santalales; family Viscaceae; genus Viscum; species Viscum album. Next base: position 2,018,704,622 of record OY728157.1, read on the forward strand.
TAAAACCCAATCATAAGTCCCCTCCTAACTTGGGCATCCTCCTTAGGAGTAAGCCCCAAGATTAGAGTATTCAAATCTCCATGAAGCACATATAACTTTGTGGACCCTGTTCATGGATTTTCTTCCTAAAAGTAAATCCTAAGCCTTCATCTATCTGGGCAGTCATCCATACATAAGCCCCAAACAAAATTCTTATGATTGCATCCTTCATGGCACAATTGTCTAAATTTTACCAATACCTCTTGTTTCTCATACCGAGCATGACTCACGTGAGCTTAGAGTGTAAAAGTAATTATGACATTCATCTTTGAGCCATCAATCATAAAATATCATATCCCATTCCTCGAACTACGTGGATTCTGATTCCTTTTTTCAAAACAAAGGATACGTAGGTAGCCCATTCATGGGTTCGATCCCAACATTGAAATAATCTCTGTCCTTCTGAATGACGATAAACTTCAAGTGCCCCACTGAGTGGCTTTAAAACCAGCCTGGTCATCAAAATGACCAAGAGACTTTTATATAAATGTTTTGAAGGATACCATTGACCAAGAATCTCTAAACAAATATAGATGATTCTATATTGATGAAGAACCTCGAATACATATAAAAGATTCTCTAAATTTCTTGCATATTTAATCATTGATTGTTAAAACTAAAGGAAAAGCTCATTTTATACTTGGTAATGTAATAAGGATTCACGAACTTAACTTAAATCTATAAAGAGAGTCCCGGAGTAGACAATAATTCCCCTCAAAAAGGTGTGATGAGTCCGACCTCCCATCCTCTCGACCAATGCAAATTCCTAAGCCTCATTAGCCCACAAGCTAATGAGCGCCTGCCTTTGGAAAGTAGGTCCAAAAGGATGTGGAATCATTGGATGTTTCCGGTTCTACGAACAAACCCGTTAGAAACCGATCGGAACATTTGAATCTCCCGTCCAGGAGGTCATCCCCGGATTCCGCGCGAAACAAAAAATGGTGAACCCGACGTGAATCCTTAACCAAGTTAAAGTGATGTTCTTCTTAGATGTTAGGCCCCTTGGGCCAACAAGGCAATCATTGACATATGATCATCCAAAAGATGCAGTAGCCGGATTCATCTTGATTATGTCTGTTATATGGAACAGGCACTCTTTTTTCAAGATCTCCTACAAAAAATGGCTTTCCTTAAATTCACCCCTGTGAATACTGCTGCTGAGAACACCTCTACTGTGAGGTCTGCTGCCATGAAAACCAATGCTGCTACTCCTGCTGGAACGTCATCCGCTCTGAGGATGACATCACCAACTCAGCGTATTCAACGCTGTGTTTCAAATGCACTGGTTAAGGAGTACCGTCGCAACGGTACTATCCCAACTCTGGAGGCCGCTCGTCAAGCCCTCCAAGTTAACAATTCTACCTGGTCGTCCGGACAACGGCGACCAGCAATCAAGAAGCAGGCGGTGCTGACTACCGTCTCCAACCGTTTCGGGTCGTTATCCCCGGAACGCAATTTCCATTCACTCCCTTATTCTGAGGAAGTGAATGAGCAGGTCCCGCGGGACCTTAATTCAAAGAGACAGGAGTCCTTCTCAAGGGCTCCCATCAACAATCGCCGCCAGACTCGTGCGGTAGTGCACCCTCAACATGATGAGGGTACCGGCTCCAGGCATTCAGCTCAGGTTCCTCGAACCCGAGCAGGCAAGATGAATCACCAGAGACGGAATCCGGTTAATAATAGGCAGGTTGTCATCCCTGCCATCTCCGGAGAAGTCCACCAACCTAACTTGGTGGCAAATAACGAGCAGGCATACACACCTGTTCGTTTTAATCCCGCTGTCCAGCAGACTCGTCTGGCAGCATCAAGCCGATCCCGCCAGGCAATTCCGGCGGAGTACCATAGGCAGGAACATACACCTGCTTATACATCAGCAGTTAGTCAGCAGGCTCGTCTGACTACATATGATGGATCTCGTCAACCGCGTTTGGCGAAGTGTAATCAGCAGGCACATACACCTGCTGATACTAATCAAGTCTACCAACAGTCTCGCTTGGTAGCACCCGGAGAAGTCAGTCGGAAAGTCCCGACGACAAACAGGAGGCAGACTAAACTCTCTACCTCCACACTTGAGTACTGTCAGGATTCACTGACAGGAAAAGGAGGACAGGAGCAGGCACATACACCTACTCCAAGCCCGGAATGGACGTATATCCCTGTTCCGGCGGCTGAAGTCACCAAACATATTTTGTCAATGGTAAAAGAGCAGAAGCAAATTCCTGCTCATATTCTGGATGCTTGCCAGGATATCATAACAGCTTCAGCTTCATCTCAGGGACAGACACATAAATCTATCCCTAGCAGTGGAGTGACACATCAACAATTCACTCCGGAACAGACACACACATCTGTTCCAGTCCAAGAGGGTTGTGGGGCCTACTCCCCCATATCATATGGACAACCAAGTCAGGCACATACACCTGATTTGAGCGATGATCGTCAGCCTAACCTGACCATCTTTCCTGATCAGGCACATACACCTGCTCAGAGCAATCACTTTCGTCATCAAGTGATTTCTAAAGCGAGTAAGAAGGCATCTAAGAAAAAGATCCGCCCAGCACAGTCAGGAGATCAAAGGCCAATCTGTAACAAGGCCTTGCTCGATGCTGGAGTTCTTGAAGCCCTCAGACATTTATCTGTCGGAATTCAAGATTCTACTCCCTCAGTTCCCAATAACAGGAACATTAATCCCGAAGGTCTTCAACAGACACTTCCTCATGAAGACTTGCTTCATGAAAATTCGGTCAATCTTGAAGTTTCTTCTTCAGATGAGAACCACAGGAACCCTCTGTGTGGTCAGAAGACCAAGGAGCAAGAGATATCATCTTTTGCTGTAACCCATCATGAAGGTCCTCCTCATGGTGATGAACTTCGCTGCGAAAGTCCTCTCCGCAGTAGTGATTCACATTGTCTCGAAAATTCTTCAGAAGGCAATGTAGTGACGAGAAAGCCCTCCTATCTCGAGGCACTTGCAAACGTAAAACCAGTCATGTCTGAAGTTTTACTATCGGCAGGTGAAACTCTTTCTCCATCAGAAGATAGCTTGGGGTTCAGGTTATTCTCCGAACCTTCCCTAGGTCATTCATCTTCCAGCATGAATAGTGATTCCTCTACCAATCTTGTTGAATCCGATGAAGCAACAAGGAAACACCAACTCTGGTCCAAACAGGTAGAAGAATCTTCATTTAATGATAAAGAGGAAATGCTGAACATGAGGAAAAAACTGGCAAAAGGTGAAGTACCAGTCATGTTTTGGCCTTTGGCTGATTCACAGTATGACATTCCAAAGATGTTGACGGATGATGGAATCCATGATATTCGTCTTAACATATGGAAAACTCTTTGTCAATTAAAGAAGAAGGTATTATCTTACGATGAATATGAAAATCATCTTAAGATAATAGAAGGGTTACAACGCCAGATTGATTTGGCATCTCTATCAGTCTCTCGGTATCCGAAGGCCGAAAAGCAACAGAGAACCCTTCAACGTTCATGCCTTGGCGCGCTGAGAAAATTGCGTCAGTTAATTTCCAATGCTCCATCTAATGTTCATATCAGAGGATGGGGTATTCACGGAGCACTACATTTCACAGTGCTTTCCGGTCAGCAAAGCCCGCCGAAAATGGTCTCATGCAATGTTATTGCCCATGGCCGGCCACAGTCAATGGGCTTTGTTCATAATCAAAATCTTGCTCGAGATCAAGCTTCAACTAGTTCCTCTCAAAATCAAGTATATAGAGAACAGGTTGTTGAATTGCTCCTACATCAAGCAGGCGAGAATATTGCGCAAGCCTCTCGTCTGGAGCAAACACGTCATCAAATGACAGAAGTTTCGGAAATCATCCAACGGTCTGTTGAACCAGGTGATAAAAGTGGATACAGGTTAATGCATCCAGCTAATTTCCGAACTATGATCCGCAAGATCAAGAGAGATTTCAAGAAGATCTCAGACATAGCATGTCAAGAGACACCCCAGCTTGCCAGACTGGGGACTTCTCTAACCCAACCCTCAGAATCAACGAATGGGATTCGAGGAGTTGAGCAGAAGCAACAGGAACACCCCCAGTCCACCGGACTGGGGACTTTTTCAAATCTTCAATCCCTCTCTCAGAGAAAGTCAGTATTCTCTCGATTAGGGAATAAGCCTCAAGAGGAACGAAGAGCCAAGATGTCAGGAGATTCTCTCCAAGTGACGGTTCACAAAGAAATTCCTGAGGGGTCAAGTCAACGGAATGCCATGTCTTATCATGGACATAAAAGGAGACAATATCATAGAAATGCTGATAGAAAGGATTTCATGAAATATGCATCCATTAATGTCATCACTGCCGTTGCTGCTGATTCACCAGATGAGGCTCAATCAGAGGGATCAGATGAAGAGGTTCCTGCTCAAGAAGTTGCGCACACAGACCTAAATGAAGAAGGTGTGCGCACACGTAATCAAAGGCTTACCCAAAATTTGGGTATTCCTTCAAGTAACCCACTTCCCCCTCTCCGAAAAGGATCCAATAAGGGGAAAGGAAAGAATCAGGTTACTTCTCACCCTTCCTCTGAAGGAGGTCAATCGCTCTCATTAGAGCAAAGGCTTGCACAACAGGAGGAAGAAATGAAAGTGTTAAGAAGGTTGAATGCAGAACTACTTCAGAGTAGTCTTCTTCTTAAGAATGCTGAAGTCCGACAGCCGAAGGAATTTGTTGTAACTACTGAGATGGATCAGGAATATCCTCCTTTATCAGTACACCCACAGAGGTCTAATCCTACGGGTCAAACGCAACAACGGTTGGCAGCACTACCATTAGTTGCAGCACCAACCTCCACGGCTGTCCAAGCTCCATTCATTGCACCTACCCAAAACCAAGTTCAACCTGACGTTTCTCAAAAGTTAATAACTACTATTGAGTCATTAACAGCTCGGTTAGAAACTATGGAAGGGAAACGGGCGCAAGTTCAACCTGAAAAGAAAGTTTACCCTGAATGGGTAGATTCAATTTCTCCTCCATCCAGTTTTGGAAACCCTATTTTCCCTACTTTCAATGGATCAGGCGACCCTGAACAACATTTGACGCATTACGTGTCTTGTTGTGATCCTATGATGGGAACTCCAGAACAACAAGAAGCAGTGAAACTCAGATGCTTCGTGCGAACCTTGCAAGGACCAGCTTTTGTCTGGTATACAAGCTTGAAATCCCGGTCAGTCATCGGATGGGAGGATCTTCGTCAAAAATTCCTTCTTCAGTTCAGCTCAACTTTGCCAAAAACGACAGTTTTCGATCTTACAAACTGCAAGCAAAGGGAGAATGAAAGAGTCTCTGATTTCATTGCTCGTTGGAAGGGATTAACGTATTCCTTGAGTTTATCACTCCCTCAGGAGGAATTATTGCCAATCTGTGTGGCAAATTTGCGTGACGAATTACGCACGCCATTGATCCCTGTGAAATACACAGGAGGGTTTCGAGACCTTACTTCAATCGCTCAACAGATTGAAGATTCCCTTATGCAGGCTAAGGTTAAATCTCGTGTAATTCCATCAGCTCCAGGAAGAAGAATGGGTAAAGCAGAAACTGCTACAGTTATGCTTAAACAGGCACCTGTACCTATTTCTACTTCAAAACCTTCATCTTCTCGAAGGGCTCCACCTCCTGAACGCCAACAACAAAGGCTGTTTCGTCCAAATGATCAAAAAGATCAACGACGAAAACAATTTGAGGATATGAAGAGTAAAACATACTCTTTCCGAAGTGAGCAAGTTCCTGGTTACTTCATTTCAGCTCTGGAAAATAATTTGGTTCAATTACCAGTGCCGAAGAGACCAAACAAGGAAGGAGATGAAGACCGTCCCAATTATTGTCCCTTTCATCAAATGTTGGGACATCCCATCCAGGAGTGTTTTGTCTTTAAAGACCTCCTACAAAAGATGGTTGACTTGGGACAAGTCAAATTGAAGGGTTCTTCAGCTCATGTAGCGTGTATTACCGCTACAGATCCAGAGGAAGGAGGCGAGTGGCAGGAAGTCAAAAGCAAAACTGCGAAAAAATATGATGATTGGATGGTCAGAAAGACAATCAATCGGACCCATTCCATTTTGCGAACACAATTGAAGAAGCCAATTGTGTCTCCTACAAAAGCTGCAGTAAAGCCTCCATCAAAGGACAAATCCTCAAAAGGACAGTGTAATTCAAAGAAGAAAGAGGAATCAGGAGAAGATGAGTATGTATCAAAGCCTAAATTGTCTTTGACTCTGGCAGATTTCATGCCATCTACTTCAAAGTCACGGGCACCGTCCCACCAAACGGCACAGCCTAAACAGGCCAACCAGGCAGAGTCTTTATCAGACGAAGAATTGATCTTTGGTTCTGTTAATATGATTCAATTAACAGATTCATATTCCAGTCTTGATAAGCCTGAATTCCCTGTATCAAATAAAGGAACCCGAGGAAGTTCTAGAGGTTCAGGATATAGGGGAAGACGTGGATCTTTCCGAAGCCACTACTCTAATTCTACCCCTGCTAGCACTGTATATGCAGCAGAAACTCGTGGTAGAGCCCTTCAGCGAGCTCAAAATGAACAAGCAAGTTCTTCTGCTAATGGCCAACTCAGCTTCGGCACAATTATTTTGGAAGACCGATTAAAGGATTCATCTTCTTTATCTCAGCAAGCAAATGGATCTAATCAGTCTAATTTTCCAAAACCAAAGATGTTGCCAACTTCAATACAAGATGCATCAGCTTCCAAAGCATCTGCTTCCAAGATACCTGCTAAACCACATATTCCTATTGGGAAACGCAGGCCTCTAGATCAAAAGTATGATATATTGAAACACTTGGCCCAAGTACCAGCCAAATTATCAATTTTGGATGCTTTGAATCTATCAAGAGATCTTCGGGAAGCACTCATCGAAGCTTTGTCAAGTCCTCAAGAGTTTGAAGCTGAGATTGCTGCAGCTGAAATTTATCACATAGAGAATAATCCTGCAGAATGTCATGCAGTGATATCTTTTACTGATAAAGATGAGGATGATGTTGTGCATGGGCACATAAAACCTTTGTACTTATCTGGCAAAGTCAATGGTATAGATGTTCGAAGAGCTTTCATTGACAATGGTTCAGGAGTCAACCTCATGCCCATTCGCACACTTCGTCGATTGGGCCTCACAGAATCTGATTTATCTCCTTCTACCATGATGTTGCAAGGATATGATAAAAATGAACAAGAACCACTGGGAGAAGTTACGCTCAGAACTCAGTTTGGAGATCTTGTTTCCAATTCAGATTTCATGATTGTTGATCAAGACTCAGCTTTCAATATCTTGCTTGGAAGACCCTGGTTACATCAGCATGCAGCTATTCCGTCATCATACCATCAATGTCTCAAATACTGTTTCGATGGTCAAGTTGGAACATTGTATGGTGATAAGGCCCCGTTCAAAACATGTGAGTCTCAATACATTGAGGCAGAATTTTATCACATGAAGGGAAGAGAAAAATCTACAATGAAGGAAATTACCAAAGTTAATGCTCCATATGGTTTGGAAAAAATTCCAATAAATCCATTTTCACATGTGAGTACAGATTATGTGTTACCTATCAGTCAAATTGACAAAATAGGCCCAAATCAAAATACTCTTATGGAAAGATCCATAATGTCAATTACGGCAATCGAGCCAGACAACATGGGAGAAATTGGTAACTTACCAAGCAATGATGAAAGCATAAGTGGTGACGTTTTCATTTCGTCTGCTGAAATCCAACAAGTCTATACTTCACTAATCAGGCCAGAAGAAGTTATAGCAACACCAGAGGTGAATGTTGATGTCGATTCTCAATCCATCATCTCCTCTTTATTTCCCAAAGAAGACCCTTTTTCATCAATAGGGACGGAAATGGAAGCTTCTTCTTCAAAATGTGAAAATTTTGACATCTCTTATGATCATGAGAATTTCGTCTTTTCACCTACTTTGCAAGTAGAAACGGAAGATATAACACATGATGAAGAGGAAGAGGAAGATCTTAGAGATGCTCCTCCAGCATTTGAAGAGGGTATCTCTACCACTGTGGATGAACTCAGAGAAGTAAATCTGGGTACAGAGAAAGATCCACGCCCCACTTTAATTAGTGCGGCCATGACCTTTGAAGATCAAGAGATGTATATTTCTTTTCTAAAGCAAAATAAAGATATCTTTGCTTGGAATTATACAGAGATGCCTGGCCTTGATCCTGATGTTGCCACCCATCATTTGGGTTTGCCAAAAGAACATCGAGGATTCAAACAAGCCGCGAGAAGAACACACCCAACCTATGCTTCCAAAATCGAGGCTGAAGTGGATAAGCTTATTAAAGCTAACTTCGTCAGAGAAGTTCAATATCCCAAGTGGTTGGCTAATATTGTCCCAGTAAAGAAAAAGAACGGACAAATTAGGGTTTGCATCGATTTCAGAGATCTTAATCGGTATTGTCCCAAAGATGATTTTCCAGTTCCGATTACAGAACTCTTAATTGATGCGACGGCTGGCTATGAAGTACTTTCTTTCATGGATGGATATTCTGGATATAATCAGATCCGAATGGCCCCAGAAGATGAGGAATATACAGCCTTCAGAGCTCCTCAAGGTGTGTTTTGTTACCGAGTGATGCCCTTTGGTTTAAAGAATGCAGGTGCAACATATCAACGCGCCATGCATCATATCTTCAAACCTTTTCTAGGGAAATTTGTTGAATGCTATGTAGATGATTTGGTGGTTAAATCCAAACAACGTTTTGATCACTTGGCTGATTTGGAAATCATATTCCACAAGCTTCGACAACATAATTTGAAGATGAACCCCTTAAAATGTGCTTTTGGGGTAACCTCAGGAAAATTCCTCGGCTTTGTTGTACGCCATCGTGGTATTGAAGTCGATCCTGAGAAGACCAAATCAATCCTTGGTATGTCACCTCCTCAGAATTTGAAAGAATTAAGAGGACTTCAAGGACACTTAGCCTATATTCGGCGTTTCATCGCCAATTTGGCAGGAAAAAGTTTACCTTTTACCAAATTACTGAAGAAAGGAGTCACTTACCAGTGGACTAAAGAATGTAAAGAAGCATTTGATGTTCTCAAGAAATACCTCTTAAGTCCACCAGTACTCATGCCACCTGTTGAGGGTAGGCCTCTTATCCTCTATGTGACAGCTTTAGAGCGATCATTGGGTGCCTTTCTCGCTCAAAAGAATGATGCTGGGAATGAAAATAGTCTCTACTATCTCAGTAGAACTATGCTTGAAGCAGAAACCCGGTATTCGAGTATTGAAAAATGCTGCCTAGCATTAATCTTTGCAGTTCAGAAACTGAGACACTACCTGCAACATCACGAGGTCCAATTGGTATCTCGTAATAATCCACTCAAATTCATCCTTAGTCGTCCAATGCTTACAGGACGTCTGGCAAGGTGGGCGGTTATTCTACAGCAGTTCGACATTCAATATGTGTCTCAAAAGGCAATTAAGGGCCAAGCTCTGGCTGATTTCCTGGCTGAACACCCTTCAGTGGAAGACACATATTCAGATATCGAACTCCCTGATGAGGAAGTTTTTTCTATTCAAGAGAATCCTCAAACATGGGAAATGTATTTTGATGGTGCTTCTAGAAGTCCAACAGGGAAGAAAATGGAAAATCCTAAATTCAACAAAGTTGGTTTAGGAATTGTGCTCATTTCTCCAGATAAGGCAGTGTTACCTTATTCCTTTTTGTTGTGGGAAGGTGGTACCAATAATGAAGCTGAATACCAAGCTCTCATTGCAGGCTTGGAGTTAGCGCTTCAAGCACAAGTGAATCACTTAAAGGTAAAAGGTGATTCAGACCTGGTAATCAAACAAATCAATGGGGATTATGCCATCAGAAAAGAAGAATTAATCCCTTTGTATGATTACGTCAGAGAGTTAATGTCGGAATTCCCTTCAGAACCGACATTTTCTTATGTCCCAAGATCACAAAATGCTCAAGCTGATGCACTGGCTAATATAGCCACAGCTTTAGCAGATCCAAATCGGGACGAGACAACCATCGGTATTGCCCACCGTCGTGCAATTTCACCTTATGTTCAAGTCAGAACAGAGGAAATTAATGAAATTAGTCCCATTCCTGAACCATATGGTCATACTACAGGATGGATGTCACCTATCAGGGAATACCTTCAAAATGGAACACTTCCACCTGATAGAGCCAAGAGAGAACAAATTCGGCGACGTGTGGTCAATTTTACTCTTTATGATGGTCCAAACCACCTCGAGAAAATTCTCTACAAACGTGGTTTTGATGGAGTTCTCTTCAGATGTATTGATGGTGAAGAGACAATGGCTGTCATAAAAGAAGTGCATGCAGGAGTCTGTGGTGCCCACCAGTCTGGACATAGATTGTCTGATCAATTGGTGTCCCTCATACCATATTGACAGACAACGGCACCAACTTCTGCTCTTCTGAGGTAAAGAGATTGTATCAAGAATACAACATTAAGTCCAACCATTCATCTCGATATCATGCAGCGGCTAATGGCCAGATAGAGGCCTTCAACAAGACTCTTTCAAATATACTGCAAAAGATGGTGGATAAAGATAAGAGGTCATGGCCTGATAAACTCTATCATGCTTTATGGGCTTATCGGACTACCACTCGCAATGCAACGCGGTCTACTCCATATTCATTGGTATATGGAACAGAAGCAGTCTTGCCAATTGAAGTCCAATTGCCCTCACTCAGAATAGCCATTTGTGATCAGTTATCAACAGATGAGCAATCCCAAAAGCGGATGAATGAATTGGAACCGTTAGATGAGAAAAGATTGTGCACTTTGCACCACTTGGAAATCTATCAGAATCGAATAGCACGAGCTTTTAACAAAAAGGTTCGTCTTCGTTCATTCATTCAGGGAGAATTGGTATTGGTTCTCAGAACACCAATGATACCAGGAAAGAAGCCTCCCAAGCTTGAACCAAAATGGGAAGGACCTTATTCAGTACATAAGGTCTACTCCAATGGAGCGTATTCTCTGATTTCAATGGATGGAGAACACATCACGACTCCAACTAATGCCAGATTTCTGAAGAAGTATTTTGTATAAACACAAAATATTGTTCCCAAAACCAAGACTCTTACATTTGGTTTATACAGCAATGGTCCAGTATGACCTTAAACTACAACTACGTCCAGCATGACGATAAACTGTATGGTCTGTGCATATGACCTTAAACTATTCGCACTTATGTCCCTGCAACATGACACTAAACTGTGCAGCACCAATAGTCCTAACTGCAAGACTTTAAACTGCATAGTCCTTGATTTTGTCCTACATGACAATAAACCGTATAGAAGTTCTTATATTCTGTCCGAGATGACATTAAACTATATTTTGTCCTAACGACATGACATTAAACTGTGTGGCACTTTCATCGTCCAGCATGACGTTAAACTGTGTTAAGTCCCTTATTGTCCTACATGACACTAAACTGTATTCTGTCCGAGATGACATTAAAACTATATTGTGTCCTAGCAACATGACATCAAACTGTGTGGCACTTCCAACGTCCAGCATGACGATAAACTGTAAAAAGATCAGAACTGATATCCTCATATTGATTCACCTTAGTCTTAGCTACATGACTTTAAACTGTACAGCATCAGTTCGTCCTTGCTATATGACGCTAAAACTATACAGCAATGGTCCAGTATGACTTTAAACTGCAACTTCGTCCCACACGACATTAAACTGTGAAAAAAGTTCCATAAACAGTCCAGCATGACCTTAAAACTGCATCATCCCTGGTCCATGTATATGACCATAAACTATTTGCAAATATGTCCAGCAAGACGTTAAACTGTGACGTCCTAACTACATGACGCTAAACTGTATAAAAGTCCCTCACGTCCGGAACGACGTTAAACTATATAATCATCAAAAGTCCAGCATGACATTAAAACTGCACAATCCCCCTTTCGTCCAATATGACGTTAAAATGTATTGTCCCCATCGTCCTAACTACATGACGCTAAACTGTACAGAAAGTCCTTGATATGTCCTACATGACATTAAACTGTGCATCGTTAAGGTTGTTATTACCTCTTGTTTCTCACACCGAGTATGACTCACGTGAGCTTAGAGCGAACATCAACCATAACACTCCCTTTGGGCCACTAACCATGTGTAAGTCCCAACAACATTATTAGATCATTGTCCCCAAAAAACAATTTGATCGTTAATTCATTCTTTAATTGAACTACACAGACTTTGATCCTTGCCCTCCAGGCTGGGTATGTAGGCAACCTCCCAAGGTTCAAGCCCAAAAACAATCTCTTCACATCGGTTCACCACCATCTAATATGATGTTGATTTGTGAAACCGCCCCTGAAATCAATATCTTTACATTGATTCATTTTTGTCCTTGTTATACGACGTTAAACTATACAACACTTTTGTCCGGTACGACAATAAACTACAATATTCTTTGATTTCCTCATTTGAGAGAGAACTATTATTGACATTGATTTTTCAATCATAGTTTTTTTTTCGTTTTCAAAAGACTACATGCATACATGGTAATGCCTGAACTTTTTATCTTAGGTTAAACCATCATTGCACTAAAGTCACCTTTCACCCTTCACATGTACGAACCAAATTTGTATAAAGGATAATTCTAGAACTACGTGGACTTGATTCCCATCCTTATGGGATACGTAGGAACATTCGAGTGTCCCTCGAATCCAGTCCCAAGTCTTTTGGGCCTAACCCCAAATTTCACTTTCAGTCCCTTGGCTGAAAAGTCCTCATGAAAACACACACTGTGTATTCATTATTATGGTCCGAATTCTATGACCCAAAAAACTAAGATCACTCATCCTTTCGTCCTGCACGACGTTAAACTGTATTTCAAGAACTACGTATGGCTTGATTCTCATTCTTATGAGATACGTAGTGAAGTCCAAGTTTCAATTCAGGACCCAGCCACAACATGATTATGGTTTTCATTGACCTATGTATCTCTATATACATTGGAAAATACCCATCTTTATGTATTATAATCCTAACCTTAAATATTTTCAGATCTTCATAACCCTTTTTCATGACTTATGGTCACAAAAATGTCAAACTTCTGAGAATTCTTTTGCCTGACTATGCAGCACGTGCCCATAGGTGGCCTTGCATAAACAGTCCACATAACAGACTTGTCAGCCAAGAGATGCTATTTATTTGACCATGCAGCCAATGCCCATAGGTGGCCCTGCATGTTTTCAACCCCCTAACGGGTTTGTTAAATAATAGTAACTTCATTCTTGGGAAGAATGCCTCTTTTGTCCTTATTTGTCTTAAACGACAGTATGTAGGGATCCGCAAAAATAGCCATCCTTAACATATTTGTCCCATATCCTTTTTCATGATCTGAAAGTATTCAAGTCTATGGTTTATTCTTCTTCCCTACGTTTGGGTCAGACCTTCGTAGGAGTGATATTCATCCAGTTCTTCGATATTCTTGTTCGGAAATATCCTTTCCATATTCAAGTACTTCTTTCCATACAACAAACTCTATGCTTTAGAAAATTTGAATCTCCATAAACTTTCACTGGCTTTTAGCACTAGGAAAGTAAATTTCTGAGAGTTCTTTTGCCTAACTATGCAGCACGTGCCCATAGGTGGCCTTGCATAAACAGTCCACATAACAGACTTGTCAGCCAAAAGATGCTATCTTATTTGACTATGCAGCCAATGTCCATAGGTGGGCCTGCATATTTCCACCCCCTAACGGGTTTTGTTAAATAATAGTAACTTCATTCTTGGAAACTACTTCTTCTAATGCTATTTAGCTCTTTTTCATATCATTCCTCAGATTCAAATATTCTTAAGTCATTGTTTACATATTTTCTCTCATACTTGAGTATGGTAATTTGTTTTCAGATAAATTATCAAGGAATTGAATCCATTTTAATCCATTTTTTCGGTCAAAGCTATTTCGACCTTAAACATTAGCCTCTTTATGTCCGGCTTGCATGACTTTAAACTGCCCACACAAAAGACAGAGGAACTATGAATAAAAGTCAAGTTCCATCTCACTAAATATACATTTTCTGTATGATTTAGGTAATATTGAGCAATTAAAAGATTCAATGTTTGTAGGGTTATTTGTAATAATCCTAGTAAAAATCAAACTATGCTTACTAAGCCCATTGGCTTAAGTAAATTTGAAACAGGTAATGGAAGAATGCAAGCACAAATGATTGAAGACAAAGGTGTTTTTCATTGATACACAAGAGTTAGAAGGACATCCACAGATTGGAATCTCTTCTCTTTTTTCAAGAAATTACAGGAGATTGTCAACAAAAGTCTTCATTTGATGTATAGCATCCTGAGCCTTATCAACAGTTGCTTGAAGCTCGTGCACTTGACCAGCTTCACTCTTTTCAGCTTGCTGAAGTGCCTTCTTAGCATCTGCAATGGCTTTCATGCAATTTACATGAGTTTCATCCAATGATTCATTAAGCTGATCAAGTTCCCCAGTAACAGCATCTAACTGTTGCTGGAGTTGCACCTGCTGGACGACCTTTTCTTTGATTTTTTGTTTCAGATCCTTCATCTTGACAACATAATCAACTTCAGCCTGGGATATCGCAGCCTCAAATTCGCCTAAGTTGACTGACGATTTCACTTTGGTCAAATCTTCGCGACTTGTCTGCATTTGCTCCCTCCTGAAGATAATCTGTTTCACTGTAGCATGGATCTTTTCATACCCAAAACCACCAAGTCCCATTATAACAAATTGGGATGACAATCGGGAAATTTTTGATGGTAGCTCTTCTAAGGGCACCCCCGATATGATGTTCCATATATTGTTCCACGCCTTACGTCGTGAAAAGCTGAACGCTTTGAGCATCTCTGGATCTGATTCAACATCTTCGTCAGAAGGGGGTATGTAATCTGGAATTAACATGCTTAAAGAAGTGCCTCGTTCTGCTCTTTCCCCTCTGACTTGGGCTTCTTCACTTTCAATTCCCATTGGGGCAGAGGCTGAAGCCTCATCTCCGGATCTAGCCATTACAGTTGATGGCCCTACATGATCAATTGAAAGATTTTAGTTGAATCTTAAAGAATAACAAAAGAATGGATTGTCTTGCAAATAAAGTACAATCACAAATATTGTTATCCCTTACCCAATGGTGGTTCAGCAACATGAGAAGACTTCTCCCCATCTTTCCCGGTTTCAACAGGATTTTCAAGATGGGTCTCAGGAGAGTTTATTGGATTTAGCTCTACTTGAGCTAATGTTTCTGCAATGATAGGGTTGACATCAGTGTCCACACCCTCTTCAGGCATTGGCAGTTCAGCAGCTTCTACGGAAGAAACTGCATATTATTTTACATCATGATTAGAAATATTTTTCTTTTAAAAGAAAAATTTGGGCGAAGGGTAACACTCACGCCCAAGGTCTTCTAAATCACATGACAATCTAGCATGATCATAAAATTCTTCAAAAGTCATTCCTTGATTCATCATTTCATCCAATGATACTTCAGAATCTTGGTTAGTCTCACCAGTGGGAGCATTTGCTATGTCTTCTTGCTGACTTATGTCCTGCAACCCCTGACCCTGGACAGCATCTTCAGTAGTAGGAGGGATACTGGGAATGGATGGCAGCTCTTCTCCAGGAGCTACCAAGTCAGCTTGAGTTTGTGGTTGTTCTACAGCACCCTCCACGGCCTTTGAAGAAGGATCAGTCCCTTCCCTCAAGGGGGAAATTGAAGAAGCCCCTGCAATCCTCAGAAATATGAGTAACCATATGATTATGGGTATAAACTCATGATTGTTCGAAGGACTTACCACTGCTAATGAAACGTTTAGCTAAGGATTTCCTCCTTCGTTGCCTTGGCTTCTTTTGTTTTTTTGGAGTTTCAGCTGTCTCCTTTATTGGCACTTGGATTGGCGAATGAAAGGCTATGTCCAGTGCCTCATTCATGGCCTGCTGGCCTGGAGATATCTCGCCTGGTTCGCGAGGAGAATCAGCAGCAGCCCCAACAGCGGTACCACCAGGGCTATATTGTGGCGAAGGAACCCCGGTCCCTTTCTTTGCAAGCTGCAAGATGAAGAAAATAACTTTCTTAAGAAACAAAGCTTCA
Organism: Viscum album; assembly: GCA_963277665.1. NCBI lineage: Eukaryota > Viridiplantae > Streptophyta > Magnoliopsida > Santalales > Viscaceae > Viscum > Viscum album. The sequence continues at coordinate 2,018,720,791 of OY728157.1, forward strand.
ACTGAAATCAAGTTGCAAATAAGGAAAGAAAACTTACATCTTCAGGAGCCACGTACTCTTGCCACTCCTCATCTCCAGAACCACCAGCCCCCTTAGTGGTTCCATGATCAATCATTTCCTTCACCCGCCTGGTGATAGGAGTTGAATTATCGGTGGCATATATGAGCATTTCCAGCTCTCTGATGTAAGCCCGCACTTCATTGGGGTTATCTCCGTATTGAAGGTCTTTTGAGGCTAGAAGATATCCTATCCCAGGAAGTTGTAGACCCTCACACAAATCCAGCCAGGCGGTTTCAGTATCACAGTATAAGCTCTGCCATAGCTGAACAGCCTCTGGTCTTAGATATAAAGGCTGTGAGGAAGGTCCTACAATTTTTGATTTCAATTTCTTCCCAACTCCTGCAACTACAGATAGAGAATAAGAAAGTGAGACTTATTACTTTATAAAGTATCAGTGATTGAAGTTATTACAATCAAATAACTCACCAGGAGCTGATGGAGTGGGTCTTTTGACTCTGGCCGGAGGATTATATCGGGCACGAAACCGCTTTGCTGCCGGTTGTGCCTCATCATCCCCATCATGATAATCCGAGGAATCAGTTCTAGAGGAGGAGTCTGTTGAACCTATTTCAGGAGGAGAAGCAGCACCTTCATGAGGAAGAGTTTCTTTCTCTACAGTCCTCTTCCTCTTTCCCACTTGATATACAGGGTGATTCAATATCCCTTTAAGGTATGATGCTATCCAGTGTTCGGCATAAAAAGTAGTCAGATAATGTGCCGCTTTTTCAACTGGTAGATCAAATACTGCTCCAGTCTTCTCTCTTGACGTCAGCAACCATAGTTGTCGAGCAACCATCGGATGTTGCTCTAACCTGACGTGTACTGGAGGGGATACAACAATCTGTTGTAAACATTTGAATTGGCGTGCAAATCTATATGGAGCATAGGCCTCGCATATGATTTCTCCATCAACCCTGGCTACTAATACGCCATCCCTGCAAGCTAGCATGTATGCCCTCAAATCCAAAGGGGCTTTCCCATCATCAACAAACCGCCCAGATGGCGGACTTCCATAAGGAAAGAAGTTGAATTCCTTATACATGCTTAGTCTTACTTTTATGTCATAACCATTGACATCTAATGGAGCAATTCCAGAGAATGCTTGCACTGACGGTCTGAAGGAGCTTCCAGGAATTTGTAACCCATTCTGTACATTGTAAGTCCTGAAGTGAGTGGCAATCCATCCCCACAAAACCTGGAATGGTCCCACTATTCTTAAAGGAGATTTACCCTGGAAGACATGAAGTAAACTCCTGTGAATCTTTGCTAAAATGGGGGTAGCTAACCCAACCATTTTTCCCTCAGCTAACTTAGCCGCAATGACGAAGGTCCCTGGCCTAACGCCTCCCTTCGAATCTCTGACCGGTAAGAGGTAAATACTGAGCCACATTGCCAAGAAACCCGCCAGACGAGTTTTCTTTGGAATTCTTTGATTCACTTCATAGCCCCATTTTTTAAACTCTCCTGCTTCTAGAGTTGGCCAGAATGTGCCAGGAGCTCCTCTCTTCTCAGGTTTTGGGCAAGTGGTAGGACGTCTGGGCCGGGTATCCTTGGATTTCTTTTTCTTGGATCCTTTTTCCTTTGGCTCCATCCCTTTCTTCTCAGTAAGAAACACCTTCATCCATTCTTCCGGATGGATATCTTTTCTGAAATGAGTTAATGAGGTCTCTGAACTCTTGAGCTTATGAAAGATTTTGAATAATTCTCGAGCCAAAACAGGAGTCTTCTCTGGATCATTCCAAGTCACCTTGGGAGGAATGAATTCATCATACATATCGCCCAAGATTGGAGCTCCTGAAATCTTGTGGACATCCCACAAACTGATACCTACTTCTCCATGAGTCAAGTGGAAAGAATTAGTCGCTGGACTCCGTGACTGAGTATCTCTGGCACGAAGATATCATGTCTGTAAATATATGTCTGCCCAACCCAAACAGCTTCATATATTGCAGCTCTCTTCAGATCCTCAATAAACTCTGCGCAAGTCTGTCGCACCCAGTATGCCCACATCCAAGTTGGCTTCACACCTCCCCCAGGGCGGAAATCCCAACTTTTCTTCCAGCCTTTGGACTGATCCATCTGAGCATCTCGGAAGATTGAAGGATGGCAATGTGGTTGAAGCTCAGGTGTATGTTTTTTCAGATCTGGTGTGCAAGGGCTATGATGCATCACATACGCCTTCTCTACTGTTCCAGCAGTTTGAAATACTCCTCCGCCTGAGATATTTGCTGAAGCAAAATTGGTATAATTCTGAAACCAAGAAAATGGAAGATAATTCTTTACTTCTGGAATAATGACTTCTTGCAGATGACCATGACCATACAAAGGTAGATAAGTGCAGTGAGGAAAGTCGTGATGATATTTCTTCAGATACTTAGCCAAATCTGGAAGAGTGCTGTTTTTGACAGTATAGTAATCAGGGCCAATGATATTCATCATATCATCTATCCGCTTGCTAGCCAGTTCATCAAGGAATCCAGGTCTAAGAGCCATTGAATCTGCACAGGAGTTGAATAAATTAAACTCTTAAATGGGTTTTAATTTTTCATAAAATTTGTGAGAAAATCTGAAAAAAATGGCTAAGGCATTAAGGCGCGCAAGTATGGAGATGTCGCGCAAGTGGTACATATGTCGCGCAAGTATTTGTCGCGCAAGTGTTTGCCGCGCAAGCCTTATTACCTTGAGAGTAGCGCGGCAGCGAGGAAACAGCCAAAATAAGAGACTTGCGCGGCGACAAAGACTTGCGCGGCGAGAGCTCGAGAGAATTCGGGGTCGGATACCATTTACGGCCGGAAGCAGCATATTTATAGGCCAGGAGGCCTACCTGCGCGCCATACCATAGGGTTTAAGGCCTGCGCGACGCAGACTTGCGCGCCTCCCTCTGCACCGACTGGAGACTTGCGCGCCGCCCTTTTCCTTTAGAGGGATTCGATTTCCTCAGAGTCAAATCCTCATTTTTTCTCCGGATCCAACTCTGAGGGGGGACTTTTGTTGACGCTCCTTTCGTCACAGAATCTAAAGATCGGAAAAGGGAATATCTGAGCTCAAAGTGATTAATCCTTTGAAGAAACATCAAAAATCGACAAAGGGATGGAAAAGGAGAACATTGCCCATAGGTCGCGCAAGTTCCCTCTTGGTCGCGCAAGTACACTTGCGCGCCGCCTCAACACTTGCGCGACCCCTCATGATCGTGCAAGGGACTTGCGCGACATATCTGGTAACCGCCCAGTAACCGCCCGGGGTCTTCTTTTTCCTATAAATAGACCCTGTGGGCCCCCCATTCGAGAGGATCTCTTCCCAGAAACTCGGATCAAAGCTCCCGACGCCCAAGTCTCTTCTCAAAGCTTCCAGAACACTTCTAAGGTAATTTCTTACCTAGAATGGAAGATCTAAAGGGAAGAAGGAAGGCCTAAGTGTTGAAACTTATCAAACACTTGCGCGCCGACTTAATTCCTTCAATATAACTTGCGCGTCCCTCTTCTGGAAAAACATCAAGAGGATGGGAAAGGGTTTAATAAAGAGTCGCTCAAGTAATTCAACCCTGGTTGAAAATCGCGCAAGTATCCCTTATGTCGCGCAAGTATACTTGCGCGACCAATACTTGCGCGCCACCGCAGGACTTGCGCGACCTTCAATACTTGCGCGCCCCTATCTTTTTGGGTGCCCATCTTGCCCTTTTTCACCCCTCTTAAGCCATTTTCACCCTTCCTATTCAAGATTCAGTCTTCAAGATACTTTTCAAAGCCATTTATGGCATGATTTCTTGATTTGACATCCTTATCTGAAAGGAATTATGTGAAATATCTCTCAAAACCTAATGATTTAAACATCTTTATATCACCAAAGATTGAGAGTTCATTCATTCAACCTCATCCTTTAAAATGAGAGAATCCTAACCTGGGTCTCCTTTTCAGGAATAAAGACTCAGTCATAAATCCTGGGCATCTTTCTTAAGAATAAGCCCCAATCAAATCCTTCAATCTTGGGCATCCTCCTCAGGAGTAAGCCCCAAACCTTAATCCCTAACCTGGGTCTCCTTTTCAGGAATAAAGACTCAGTCATAACCTTGGGCTTCCTTTTCAGGAGTAAGCCCCAAGTCCCCTAACCTAGGTTTCCTTCTCAGGAATAAGTCCTAGTCATAAATCTTGGGCATCTTTCTTAAGAGTAAGCCCCAAGTCTCTTAAAATTTCTCTTAACCAGTCATAAATTTCCTTTGATTTGGGTTTCCTTTTCAGGAATAAAACCCAATCATAAGTCCCCTCCTAACTTTGGCATCCTCCTTAGGAGTAAGCCCCAAGATTAGAGTATTCAAATCTCCATGAAGCACATATAACTTTGTGGACCCTGTTCATGGATTTTCTTCCTAAAAGTAAATCCTAAACCTTCATCTATCTGGGCAGTCATCCATACATAAGCCCCAAACAAAATTCTTATGATTGCATCCTTCATGGCACAATTGTCTAAATTTTACCAATACCTCTTGTTTCTCATACCGAGCATGACTCACGTGAGCTTAGAGTGTAAAAGTAATTATGACATTCATCTTTGAGCCATCAATCATAAAATATCATATCCCATTCCTCGAACTATGTGGATTCTGATTCCTTTTTTCAAAACAAAGGATACGTAGGTAGCCCATTCATGGGTTCGATCCCAACATTGAAATAATCTCTGTCCTTCTGAATGACGATAAACTTCAAGTGCCCCACTGAGTGGCTTTAAAACCAGCCTGGTCATCAAAATGACCAAGAGACTTTTATATAAATGTTTTGAAGGATACCATTGACCAAGAATCTCTAAACAAATATAGATGATTCTATATTGATGAAGAACCTCGAATACATATAAAAGATTCTCTAAATTTCTTGCATATTTAATCATTGATTGTTAAAACTAAAGGAAAAGCTCATTTTATACTTGGTAATGTAATAAGGATTCACGAACTTAACTTAAATCTATAAAGAGAGTCCCGGAGTAGACAATAATTCCCCTCAAAAAGGTGTGATGAGTCCGACCTCCCATCCTCTCGACCAATGCAAATTCCTAAGCCTCATTAGCCCACAAGCTAATGAGCGCCTGCCTTTGGAAAGTAGGTCCAAAAGGATGTGGAATCATTGGATGTTTCCGGTTCTACGAACAAACCCGTTAGAAACCGATCGGAACATTTGAATCTCCCGTCCAGGAGGTCATCCCCGGATTCCGCGCGAAACAATTGTAATCCAATAACTTTTCAAAATTATTTTAGTGCACAGTGTCGATTCATGGGAAAAATAAATTTTTTAATGATTGTACTCACACAATCAATTTATTTTAAATGCAAATTACAAATATCAATTTGAATATATATATATATATATATATATATATATATATTATTTCAGATTGTTATTTAACTAAAATATATTATTTAATTTTTAGAAATATAAAATCCTATATTTTTTTAAATTTGATATATTTATTTTCGTTATTAAGAATATATTATAATAAATTGTAATTATTTGGAATAAAAATTCGATTACTTCATCTTTCTAATAACAAATTCTCTATAAAAAATCATTCATTCGCATTTATAAAATTATCACAGAAACCACTCATTAAAATAAATCTTTAACTTGTATCTAAGAACAAATTTAGTGAATTTTAATGAAGGTATAAAAAATTAACATATAAAATACATCACAAAAAATAACAGCCACTAATGTCTAAGGGACACTCTATGATTTTTATACTCTTATAATGATTAACTAAGGTAAAAAATTATGTTATATAATATCATACCTTATTCAATTCATACGAAATAAAAAATTGCAGAGTAAATAGGTACAAATATATATATTCTCTATTTCATTTACAAGGTAAACTAAAAATGTCCACATATAAGCCTTATGAATCACATAAAATAATAAAAAGTTTATACCATGTATTTATTTTTAGAAAGGGATCTATATATTTGATATATGGATGAAAAAATATAATACCATTAAAAAATATTTCAAATAGAGAATGATAATTTTTTTATCAACACATCTATTCCTTATGTAATCATTGAATTATCGCAACTAGTATTCATCATATTAGAACAAAATCATGATATACACTAACATTAAATCACTATATAAGAATACATTAAATGTAATACTAACTGACACCCAAAGACTGTACCGGTATAGTGCCTTTGGACATATGTAAACTCAAAAACTAGTGCATAAGTGTGATACATTATCTCTTACATGTATCATTATCACTATAATCCATCATATAGAAATAAAAAAAATACATATCTTCATATCCTGGTCAGGGAAACATAAAAAGGGCTGAGGTCAAATGCTCTGTAATAGAATATAAGGGATAAAATTAAGCATAATCATGGTCATAGGGGTATGAGAATGTGATCAATACATTAAATGATCATACCCTGAATATAAATGATCTTAAAAATATATCATGGAATGAATCCAAATATTTCTTATGGAGTTCCTCCTAAGTAAATAAAGTACATAATCTATTACATAATAAGGTAGGAATAAAACATGGAACTATGGAAATAAAAAAATAATATAAAATTATTTACATAGTATCCAATACATCCCTATCAATACCATATTAGATACATGGGTTAACTCCACATACAATCATTATCACCCTGGTTAACTCCCATGACCATATTCAAAGCATGAGTTCACTCTTCATACCATCTTGGTAGCCATCATTTACTCCCATGGCAATCTTTGTAGCCATAGTTCACTCATAGGGCCATCATTTTCTATATTATGATATATAAACCATTACCCAATACATTGGATGGATATATCGACCCCAACCATATCGTAATGATTTCATTAATACATGTTCCATGAAGTCTTAAATAATCATATCAAGACCCATGAAATTAAATAGGTATCACAAACATTTAACCATATCCAATCCTATGGAAAAGTATATATGCTTCATTGTTATATCATAAAAAATATAACACCTAAAAAATGGGGTGCTAAAAGGTATGACCTGTGAAAGATTAATAGGATTCATAATGAACATAAAATCAAGTATAATCCTTTCAAACAAAGAATATGAATAAATTATTTTGATAATTTTCAATAAATGAATGAGTAACATCAATTTATGTTATCTTATATGAGAAATAATTTTGAAATATCAATTAATAATATATTTATGAATATATTATTATTAATCGAAAATGTATTCAAAAAACCCAAAACATTTTGGAATTTATTTTCATTGTAAATAATCATGAATATTTATAGAAAAATATTGATAGAAACATTAAAACTATTTTCCTTGAAACTTATAAGCAATCTTGAAAACCATTTCAAAACATTTTTTCTTGGAAACATATTAAATACACTTGAAAACATTTTAGATCATAAATATATTTAAATATATATCATAGAGTTGGTATGTAAATTACCATAAATATAATTATAGGACACAAAAAATATATATTAATTGGTATTTTATACACTACAAAAAATACAGTGTTGAATAAGGAATATATCTTAAAGAAATAATGAGTGAGATGAAATTATCATACCATTTGTCTTCAGTATCATAGTAATCATTCACAACTTATATATAATAAATATAAATTTATTATAAATTTATTATATGACCATTTTATAACTTATAATACCATATATGACTGGATTATGGATTTAAATTACCTGTTTGTTATGAATTATATGTTAATGTTTCACTTTGGGAATTGACTACTTTGTTTATCAAATATGTGTTAATTTATTTTATCATTTGTCCTTGTTCTTATATACATATTTATGGAATGTTTAAAATGTTTTATATATAATTTATATTCATTTGATTTGTAATAATCTATAAAATGGTTATTTATGAAATAGAATACATTGTTAATGGAGACGGTATGCTATCATACCCATTAATTTGATTTCTATTTATTTTTCATGTTGAAAGAAAGTAAAGGACATATATGTATATATATATATATCATTATTAAACTATATCTATTATATAATATATATATATATTATATACTAACCATACCCATCCTTATTATATTAATTATATTTTATGAATAAATCAATAGCTTTGAAGGGACGGTAGTCCACACTTCCTCAAACACAAATATCTTAATAACATAAAAAGGAAAGTATAAAGACCCGTGTTGTAAAATAATTATATAATTTTAAATAAATAAAAAATATTTTATATAAAATATTTAAATATAGTTTCAATCACAATTTACTCCCTGATATTTTGTAAATGAAAAAATTATAATCATCATTTAGTAAGGTGGTAGTCCACCATACAAGTAAACAATATTTTCATAAACTATTCGATGGATGTATGTGTATGTTTATGTATAATATATAACATTAAAAAAATTAGCATATTTTTTATATGATTTTATTAAATAATAATGAAATAATAATATTTTAGGGTGGTTATAAAGAAAATTATGAAAAGAGTTTCAGGGAGGGTGTTACCTCTTAACCGGGTAACTCCATTATGATTTCCCAAAAGAGCTACCTTGGAAGATTACATCCCAAAATAGGGATCATGGAATAATTTAAGGATTTTGGGTATATATTTTAATTGATTAATTTTTATCCAATGTTCCATGAGATGTCTGAGGAAGTGGGAGGGTATAAGACCATTTATAATTGAGGGGGAGTGGCACTATTGTAATATTTTGGGAAAGGGAAACCCAACCCACTTTTTTATTGAAAATGGATCATAGAAAGGTAAAAATTATATAAAGGGGAATATATGGTCTAAATATTTATATCCAATGGATTTTGGACTTGGTTATAGGTCGTTTTGGGCATTAAGGTTTTGGATTATTCTCTTATTTTTCATAATTTAACATTAATCATTTGTAATGAATTTTAATTAATTCACAATTATATTTGGTAAAAAACTATGTTGAACTTATTATATTTTATTAATTACTTTGTCTTAGAAAAATAAAATCCATTTAACCAAATTCCAAACACAGAAATTTAAGAAATTAATTTATAATGATTCCCTCAGTCAGCTCGACAATACAATGTTTTAATGTAAAATATTTCAAATGATTTCTATGTTTTTATATTCAATTTGAATGTGAAATTGATTATAGTACCCTAAATTTTATTTATTGTGGAAATTATTATCTAATTATCCTTTTATTACTTTTTAAATTATAATTTATCTTTATAAATAAATTACATGAAAAAATAGTTTTTAATTAAAATCTAGTGTGTTTAATTGTCAATTAAAAAATAAAACCATATAGAAAAATACGAAAAATATATCCTGAAATTATTTTAATGTTTCTATTCAAATGATAATATATATTTTTACATAATAATTTTTTTAATTTTTACAAAATATAATTTAAAATGTAATCTCAATATAAAGGCGTTCAGGATACCTTTTAAAAAAATATATGCTTTTAAGAAAAAAATTTTGTTCCTTTTTATATTTTTCCTATTGAATCTAATTCATGAAAACAAAAATTAATTTTTTAGAATATATATTTTATATATTAGACTAATATAACCCTCTAATTCCAATTAATTTAATTTTTTAATAGAAAATACTTGTGTGAGCATAAAACAGTTATCAATAAAATAATCCTTTTATATTTAATTTGTTTATTGTAAATAATGAATAAATTTAATTTTGTGTAAACCCTAGGTTTTCATTAGTTTTTTATTTATTAATACTCATAATTAAAAAAAATAATTACTAGGTTTTTAGTTAATATAAAAATTTAACAATATATTAATGTTTGGTAAAACTAAGTGTTGCATGTAATTTATTTCTAGTCAGTCTCATGTGAAGGAAATTTTTGTCTCAATGCATTGAAAAAATTGTATGTAAGTTAATTTATTAAAAATCATTGCATAAAAATTCATGTTATTAAATTCTTCCCTAATAAAAACACATTTATCCCTCAAAATTCTTCATTATGGTACACAAAAATTAGGATACATTTTCTTCATCATATCATTATGTTCCCATGTACATTACTCTAACGGGTTATTTCTCCACAAAATATTGAACAAGTGAGTGGTATTGATTCAATGAATATTCTATGTATGATCCATTTTTTCAATTGGTTTCTCCTCATTATATAGATCATTGTTCAATGGTATGACCTCTAAGTTCAATACATGTGAAGTGTTTAGTATGATATTCTTTAGGTGAGATACATGGGACACGTCATGGACATGAGAGAGTTTTGGACGAATTGTCAAGGGATAGGATAACATCCTTATTCAATCAAGAATTTATATGAAATATGTATAACATGAGATTAGTTTCCCATTCGACATGAATATCATTACCTTATTCCATAGAGAGATTCGTAGAAACACCTTTACACAAAGATGAAATTTTGGATCATGTCTACAGTTATTACCATAACATTTCAGCTAACATTTAGCTACCTTGATATGATATTGAATAGAACAAACCTTATATATCCTTTCTTCAGTGATATGAGGTCCCAATAATTTTTTTTCTAAAACATCATCCCTACTCATTAGAGATAAAAATTTCATACCAAAGAGGGCATCATGAAGCTACATATGAATGATTGAGTGAATAATATTGTTGTAATAAAACTCACCTCCAAGAAGGTGTTAATATCAACCAGCTTTGAAATATAACAAAAAGGTATAAAAATATACTATATGGTTTGAATTTATCATTTAGATTGACCATCCTTATGAGGATTATAAGTAATGATGAAACGAAAATCATTTTTATGTCGATGAAAAAGAATTCAGTAGAACATTGATGTAATCCTCATTTCAAGATCTCATAAAATAGATTATTGTACTCTATGAAACCGTACAACCTCCATAATTTATATGAGTTAAAATTATCCAAATATAAGTATTATACAATATAAATGATTTTTTAATAATTTTTATGTAAATCAACAACATTATAAATAACATTAAATCCATTAGAGGTTTTTCGTAGTCCAATGATAAAAGCCATAGTGATTTTCCCACATTTAAATTATGGTATTAGTAATTGATGAAACATCACATTAAATTTTTTTATTAATTAAATTTATGTAATACTGTGAAATGATATTCAAAAACATTGATATCTATTCTCATTCCACCCCACTAGAAATATTCATTTAAAAACCTATACATCTTTGTAATTCTAAGATGAATATAGAGTGAAGAAATTTGAGTTTCCACTAATAGATCATTATTAAGATATGTTATATAAGGAATGTGTATGTGGTTATTTAAATTTTAAATTCCATCTTGATTATGTTTAAACATGGGAACAATTATGATATTTATTTTCAATTATACATCACCCTTTTTTAACTCCATAATTGTATATTTGATATAGGTTTGAACATTCATTTGAAAATAACATATTTTCATAATAAATTAGTATTTATAGATCCATCCTTTTCAAAAATTGGAATATTGGATATTTTTTATCCTTATCATGGATAAGATAGAAAGATCATTTTGACGTAATGAATCGGCTACCTTATTCTCTTTCCTCGGGTGATAATGTATTGAGAAGTCATAATCCTTTATCAAGCCCAACCAACTTCTATAATACATGTTAATAACCATCTATATTAATATATATTTAATACTTTTATGATCGGTATATATATTCTAGTTTTCTCTATAATGATGTTGCCTGTATATATTTATTTAAAAAATTACTGCTTCAAAATGTAAATCATGAGATGGATAAATTATTTCAGGAATCCTAAAATGTCATTAGGCATAGGTTATATCCATGCTATTGTAAAAATGAAAAAATCCAAATCACTTCTTGGATGTGGAACTATATATTAAAAACCATTCTCTAATATAGGGTAATTTAATCACAGGTGTGCTAACAAACAATTTATTTAGTTCCTTGAAATTTACCTCACATTCAACTATCTAGTGGGACTAGACACCTTTCTATGTTTAAATGTGTAGATTTATAGATATTCATGAGAAATTCTCTACAAACCATCGATAATATAATACTAATCGATGAATTCTATGGGTTGTAGTCATCGTTTTTTTTCTTGATATATATTCAAAATCCTCTATTTTATATGGATCTACATTTATACCGTATTTTTATGGACATATTTCTAAGCATAAAATGAATTTATTCAAAAATAATCATTTATTTAATATGTTTTAATAAATATATTTTCATTAAATAAAATATTACATATAATTTTTTGAAAATGTGTTTTATCCCATTTATACCTAAAATTTATTAGCATGTGACAATAATATACCATATCACAATTTATTTAGAACTATGGTTGCGTAGAAATCATCGTATATAATAATTCATGATTATTTAATATTAATTTTTTAAATATGTGTAAAATATTTATATTCCCCAATAAATATATATATATATATATATATATATTCCAGAACCTAGAAATGATAAGTTTAGTAGTATATCATTAACGCATATTTTATTTTATTTTTTTAAAACATGATTTATATTTTTGTAAAAGTGTGAACATAATACCCATTACGTGACAACCTAGTTAACATGTTACAAAATATGAAATTTTTTAAAACATAAATTATATTAAACAAAAAAATTGAGATGATTAAATATCTATGATATATCAATTGTTTTTTTTCATTCATTTTTTTTGTTGAATTAATAACTAATGACCATCCATACACACAATATAGGAAGGAAAAAAATATCCAGATGATACAATTCACATTTGCTAAATTTTCAATGAATCTTTTTTGTCTATAATAGAATTATGAAATATATGAAAATTAAATTTATTCACAGAAATTATTTTATATAATATAATGAAATAATAACTGAATACCTGAACAAAATTATCATGATTATCCTCATATGCATTATTTTTCATATCAATAAAAACAGATGATTCGTTTTTTAATCAAAATATAATTTCAATAAAATATAAATGTACATATCTCTCAAAAATTAAAATATATGTTATATCATCCTTATTTACTCAAAGTTGAAGATAACTATAATTACAATCAATTTTTCAACATTATTGATCTCATTGAATTTAATCAATAAGGCCATCAATTCAAGGAATGGTACAAAAACCTATATCAAAATAAAATTTATTGTGTGATTAATTTCGTAACGGTAAAAACATTAAAATCCAAAAAGATTTTGAATTTAGTGTATTAAAGAATTTAGGTATGTTTCATAAAAACATAAATATAAATACAATGAAATTATTCATAACATCAATAAATTAATACTAAAATTACACCGTTCATTAGTAACTACAAGGGATAAAATAAGGATATAAATAAGAAAGGGGGTGAAAAATATGTCATAGGAATGGAATAAAAATAATAAAAAATAGAAAATTCGTACATGTGATTCTAGAGGAATATCATGGTAACATTATATTTGGGATTATAATAATATTGAGTAATGATGAATGAAATAACATTATAGAAAAAGGATAAATGTTAATGTTGAAACAATATTAAACATGAAATCTTACAAATAGATCAAAACTAACCTCCAACACATCATAGGAATGTTTTATTATCATATTATCCTATGAAAAAAACATGGATTCCCTTGGGAGAAATATAACCCAATGTGTTAGAGGTATATATGAATCTAGGCCAACCCATCACATTGTTATCATGTGTATACATAAGTTTTCCCAATATATCATTACACATAGTAATGTATTTTATAAAAGTTAATCAGATGATTAATTATTCATAGATAAATAAATTTATTTCCAAAAAAATGATTAGTAGTTACATCTGATTGACTACAGTTTAGTTTAAATGGAGATATGTATTCACTACAAAATTGATTGTCTAGAACAATCGATGGATAATTTATTCAATATAAGGGTTGTACATAAATGTTCATATAAGGTATTAATGATATTTAAATGGGTCTCTAAACATGATTAATTCATATGTATAGTTAGAGGTATATTTAAGGAAAACCAAAAATTGATTATTTTGATTTTAAATACATAGTTTAGATAAAAATATTGAGTAAAGTGAATAATGAGAGGTTCCATTACCCTGAGAGTTTGATTCTAATAACATTTGATGGTAATTTCTATAGAATGTGGGAATCATGAGAGGAATTTAGAGAGAAATTTTAAGAGTAATTTAATCCTCCAATGGTTTTTGTGAAGGTTAATTAGGATTGGGGGGTATATAGTATTACGGGGGATAACGTTTTAGTAATTTCCCAACATATGATTCAATCTATGAATTATATAGTGATCAAAATAAGCAATCATTAACATGGTATGTTACCCCATTTTCTACAATGTATAATGGACTTAATTATATTCATATTCTACAAAAAGTGATCATCAAAATAATACAAATGGGGATTTGGATGTGAGTCATGTTTTCATTAAAATGATTTTAAAACATTAACATATAATACCAGGTTCAATGGATTCATATATTTTTTATATATTTATAAACAATTGACGAAAAATTATAATTTTTAAGAGAAATAATAATATGATTGTGCATACAATATATGAAATATGTTACATTACTTTTGGATCATTATGTTATCAAAATAAAATAAATATACATATACTAAATCAAATATTTAATGAAATATTATTCTATCTAAAAAATTATCAACAAAATATAATAAGAATATTTTTACATCATAATTAAAAAATGATATTTCTCTTATCAAAATTATTTCATTGATATGATAACTATAACTTTCAAATCAAAATACCAATTTATTAATAAAAATAGGTGTTTCTAAAAATAACAGATTTCAGACACTATAATTTCTACATTTGGAATCATAAAATTATAGTACAATTTATATTTAATAAATATTATTGAATAATGGAAATTTCTTTGATATCATTTATTTATGAAATTATTAAATTAATTAAAAAAGTATATTGTTTGGTATTGTAAATTTCCCAAAAAAACTAACTAATATCATATTTGAATATAAATTTTATTCAAAAATAATTATTTAATCATTTAAAACATTTTAATAAAAATGGTTAAAAATGCTCATATAATTCTTTAAAATAAAATATAAAAAATTAAATTTGTAGGGTTTACTCATAAAACAAATTATGAATCCAATGATTTCCCTAATAGTATGGTGTGTGATGATGATATTATCATATGGTGGTTTAGATAACATAGTATGGAACATGATTTTGGTGATATAAATCATTTCTAGTGAATAGTATCAGAAGTTATTAATTTATTGAATCTCATATTTAGTATAGTCAAAGAAAAAACCTTGTGATTCAGTCATTCTCTAAAGCCCTAATAAATGGTATTTATAGGTTATAATTCTATTGGTTCAGTTCCTAACATCATTTATCTATGTCTAAACAAAATTATATTATTCGTAAATATAATAATTTAATTCCTCACTTTACAATGGCTATATAGTTAATAATTTTTATGAATAAAAGTCTTTCAATTTTAGAAGACCATATAATTTTATAAAATAACAAAAAGTATTTCATGTAATTTCAATATAATCATTACAAGATGAAAATTTTAATCATTTAAATTTAAATTTTATTCATTATTGAATTGATTATTACATTCATCCCCAATTTAGAAATCACAACCTTTATATTTATATTTCATACACTAAAACAATTGATGGTACATTTTTATCATCTATTTTGTATTACATGCCGCTCCGTCAAACTTTTCCCCCAATAACACTTTGATCAGGTGACTGCTCTAGTTTCATAGAACCCTATATCTATGATTGATTATCCCCACAATCTACACAACGTATTAATAAAATTATATATGATTACCACCTATGGATTAAAAATATGTGATGGGTCTAGAATGTACTTCATCAAGAGTTTTATAAAGAACTCATAATGTACTTCGGATTGGCTAGGAGAAATTTATTATCAATTGGATATTTATTTTAAGATAGGAAGGATATGAAATGTGATAATTAATCTAGTACTAAGATTCCCCTCAAACCAACAATATATTTATTTCTTCAATAATGATATATAAATGAACACATTATATCTGATCTCAATCTCCATGTTCCTTTGATGATTACTCATATATAATTTCTATCATATTTTATAGGATTTTAGATAATGATAAATGTGTTGATACTTCGCTATCATTTCACAAATAAGGTCAGTTCCCATATGATTCTACCCACTAAAATAATCCAAGTATGAAATAATCTTACACCTCTTACAAGACAGAGATACATAAATCTCCACTAAAATTCTTGAATATAAAAAAAATATGAGAAATCCACTAGTTAATGGTGCATATATAATCATACAAGGAATCACATTTAATTGGATCTCTAAATATTATCTAGAGTTTTGACCGTTATTTAAAACTAACCATATATTTTTATTGTGAAAAGGTGTGTTAAAGAAAAGATCCATATCCAAGGATTTATGAAAGATTGTCTAAATCCAATAAGAAAACATGTCATCCCAATTAGAAGAAATATATTATTAAACTCAATAATGTCTTTCTATATCTCTTATTTATATCATGGATAGTTGGTTATGAGGAAAGTAGTCCATTATATAAAAGAAATAAAGTTACATTGTATAGTAAGGGTCTTACATACAAATTGATTTATTGGTTTTAGGTGTCCTATGGACTCCTATGAAAGAATCATAATTATGTTTTCCCATTATCATAAAATTATGTACAATGAATCTATCACACACATAGACTAATTTTATTTAATAATTTGTTGTGCGAATGCAAAGTATCCGTATATAAGGATTAAAATATTCATATACATGATATCCCACTAGATTTTTATCTTCATATATCTATAAATATTATTTCTTACTAAAAATATATATATGGATGAGCTATCAGTATCATCTATAAGTTCAATATTTGGATCTAGATTCGTTGAGACATATATCTTGGTTCCAAACCGTAAAATTATGCCTTCAATAATGTTAATCATTGGAATAATTTATAAGTTATTTTCTATTTAATCATTATCCATATAGGCCTCCTTGATTATATAAAGAATGGATGGTTGGGATTTTTTTTAAATGGATGGATGAGTACCCACTTATAATTACTAGGTCCGTCATTTTTATTTCCACAAAGATCAGAATCTTTAAAATACTTATCATGGATAAGGTTTGGATATCTTTTCTACCCTATGAATCTACCACTTGGATTCCTATCCCATGATGGTAATGGATTGAATAATAATAATGCTTGATCAGTGCTAAACACCTTCTATGGTTCATACTAAGCTCTATTTTGTGAATATTAACTTTAGTAATTTTTACTCCATATATATTACCCACTTTTCCCAATAGTGCTAATGATTTTAAATAATAAATTGAATGGTCACTACAAAAAATTATTGATCATGAGCTGGGTAGTTATACTCTTGGATATTTACTCACTAGGAGACATAAGCTACCACTTTTTCATATTGTTAGAGTATACAAACCCTTTCCTTTTTTGAAGCATCCTTATAGATAAAAAAAAGTATCCACTTATAGGTAATGTGAGAACTAGTTTAGTGATTATATATTTATTTGGAAATTTAAAAATATAATCCTATTGATCAGTAATAATACCCAATTACCTTCCTAGTTATCTGGGTTATTAAGATAAAAAATATTTACATTACTCATAAAAGTAAAAAATATTACATTTTCATTCAAATTAATCATTATACTTATATGAAAAATGTTGGTATTGGAAATATATTAATTTCCTTATTTTTTTAGGGTTCCATATATTACCATATATTGGTGAAATAATTCCATAATAAAGATAAATTATCTTACAAATACACATATTTAATATTGTTTATTTATTACTCTAACTTCCAAACGATCGACAATATAGTAATTAAATTCCCCTAATGTTTCTTAATTATTTTATAGTATATAATAATATCAGCTATAAACACACACAAAAATTGTGTAATCCCTAAATACTATATTAATTAAATCCATGAAGATTGATAGATCATTAGTGAGCCCAAATATCATCACTATGTCTCATAGAGCCCTTACCATATATGAAAATTGGTATTGGGGATATACTCCATCACATTTACTTTGCAATATCACATCCAATGATCACCATTTAGGAAGTATTGAGATCTAGGTAGATGATTGAACAATTTTCTATTCCATGGAAGAAGATATATTTTCTTTTAACATAATTTTATAGATAAAATGATAATCAATAAAGGAAAAAATTAACGCATACCTATTTTTGATGTAGTGGATTCATGCACCAAAAGGTGTATCAATTTATAATATAATCCATTTATCCAGAATAAAAATATGATTCTTAAGCTCCCGAATTTTGACAATGAACATTCTCAGATGAATATTTGATAATGAAAAATCTCTAGGAGTGTGATTGGTAGAGAACTGAAACTCAAAGTGATGAGGGAGATAATAAAACAATTCATAAAACAAAATAGAAAATTATTTTATAATGGTAATGTCATAAATCATGATATATTATTTAGGATCAATCATTTGAGATTGAAACACATTCTAACATTGTAATAATATAAATTTACTAATTTTAATGCTAATGTGGATTCGTCTTCCTCCTCAAACATATATAGAAAGAGATTTTTTTTTGTGAAAATGAAGTTGATTTCCTTGATAGGGAAATTTATGTTTTCATGATATGAAGAAATAAAATCTCTAATAAAAATCACATAAAATTCATTTAAGAGAGTGTCACATGGTTTTCTCTGATATTCATATCTCATATATTGATAGTGGATGAGTTATATTCATATGATACAATAGTTCCTCGGTTTTCTATTTTAACTAATAACTAAGAATCCATGTTTTGAGGTGGAGTTTAAATGGTTCATCAAAACATTCCTGACATGAATGAATACATATTACAAGAATAATTTAGTATTTTCATTATACATGAATTAATAATTAGTTTAATTTTCACCGCATTGTTTTTGAGATCCAACAAAATAATTTTTTCAGATTAAAATCTATCAATCCTTCTCTGAATTGGAGGTTTTTATCATCAGTTATCATCAAAAACCATTGGAATATTATATTTATTCTTATGTTGTTTTTGTTCATTTAGTTTTAAACATTAAAAAATAATAATTGAAATGAAAATATAATTCCTTCATTCATTTTATTAGAAGATATCTTCTATAAATTTGTTTTTCTCGGTTCCCTTCCTTCCCACACCTAAGGAAATATTTTTTCTACCTCAAGAAATTTTTTAGGCTTCTTAAAATATTATTGACAAGTTAGATGGTCGAATTTATTTCTCCCATTATATTTTTCCCTCTTGACACTAGGATTAAAATTCGTTCTTTAGTTATTATCTCTAATATAGTGAGACCATTTACATTCTAAAATAATTATGTTACCATTGAGGTATAATTGAACAATTTATTCATTAATATCATGTTCTAGAATTCAAAATGATTTATTATTGAATCATATTTATCCCAATAATGAAATTTTCCTAATTACATTAAGATGAATAATATAAATATTGGAATATAAGGAAATTTTACTAAATATTTCATCATATTCTCAATTTAAATTCACATCCTTTTCACAAGGGTATCAAAATACATATCAAATTTATGATAGAGGTTTGATGAAAATAATTTTTGTGATAAATTTTAAGGAATTATTTAAATGACATCTCATTGATCTTCCCCACCTAATATATTTATTTTTCCCACCAGCATCATTGATATGATTCTCTAATCATACAATATATAGCCAGGATTACCTGCCCTTTATTAGAGTATTGAAGGATTGTTAATATAGTTTCAAAAGAGATGACACATTTCAATGAGTTTATGTGATTATATGATCTATTTAATGTTAGAGGCCATAATCACATAATGTTATTAATTGTAAATATCTCTTTATTAGAGAAATTTAGGTATTCCTCATAATTTGTTTTTCAATTGAAAACCGTAGTCAATTAAGAATTTATTGTATAATTTTTTTATTAATTTTCCCATAAAGTTAGAAATTTCAATTTTACATCCATCACAATACCCCTCACAATGATTATTGGGTAATTTCATCATATTTCAAGCCATTAAAAGGAATAAATAGAATATTAGGGATTTATATTTTTAAGATATTAAACATAAAAATATGAATCAATGAACATATGAGGGATAAATAATAAATTGTATATTTTATTTAAATGATGAATTATATGATCAAATATATTTTTTCAATGATTAATTAACTAACATTAAATATTATAATGTTTTTTAATTCCTTAAATAATTGTTTTCAATGAGAATATTAATTTATCAATTCATATACCAGGAGAATCAAATAATATTTGAAACTAGGATCATTGTTATGAACATGGTAATGATTGAATCCTACTAAATATCCCCATTTAATTGTTATTAACATGATTTCCATATGTTCTACATCCAAAAAACTTGTTGTATCTAAACATAGATATATTGGAATAGAAACCACATAATCAATATGTTACCAAAATGTTTGGATGTCTTCCTATGACTAGTATTATCAATATGGGCATTAATGTAAAATCATTTTATTTCCTTCAGTTTATCATAATCTTCTAATTTTATTGATATTTGGTTGGGTTTAATTTGAGGTAGTTTTAGGTGTTTTCTAATAATTAATAATGTTTTTGGGCTGATGCATCATAGGCACATGGCCAGTACATTGTTTTCCAAACCGTACACCATGAAATAAGAAAATGGATGTATTCAATAGTGGCATATCACACGATTGGGTCACTGTTAGTAGGTAGTTCACCCTATTTAGAGAATCCATTTTAACATTTTATAATAGGTACATGACATATACATGGATTATCCATGTTGTGTGTCATTCACCAAGAAACTATTCGAATGGATTTTAATTAATCTAATAATTGAAAAAAAAATTATGGAACCCTTATTTTTGACCCCTTCCCAGGCTCATTCGACCACTAAAATTTTCATTTGTTTTTTAGGCTACCAATAATTATTTATAAATACTCAAATACCCTTCCAAGGGGAATCGAATGTTATTTTATCCTTGTTTGGTCTCTTCCTTGTATGGTTTGTCTTTACAATCTCTTCTCACACATTTTCTCTCCTACTTCATTGGGTTTCAAAGATCCTTGTATTATGGTGGTGGATATAATGCTGCTGTTATATATCAAAACCTAGGTTTTGATTCATATTTCTATAATATTCCACTATTATTGTTCTTCTACAAAAAATTCATATTAGGGTTCGATGCTCTAAGATCTATTGGCTCTAAGGTAGGTGGTTCTGTTATGATTCCCAAATCATACATACCATAAAATATGTATTTAAATTTCACCTTATTGAATTTTAATATAATAATCTAGATTTTGAGAACTTTTATTTCAAATTGTTGTTTGAAATCCCCAATACTAGTGAATTTAGGTTTTTATGGAAAATGTGGTTTTGGAATTGAATTGTCAATTTAAGAGAATTAAATTATATAGTTTTAATTTTTTTTAAAAACTAATCTATTAAATTGTTCAATTTTATTAACAAATTTTTTTATGAAAAAATTCTATAAAATCTAAATTTCATTAAAGATGGGGGTTATTGTGAAAATGGTTGGATTTTTTTAAATCAATTTTTTAATTTATTTGTGAAATAGATTGTTAAACTAAAAAATTGGTTTCAAATAATTTACTTTTTAAAGTGTCTTAATATTGTTTTTGATGGAAATTTAGTGGTTTTAAATTGTTTATAATGTAATGGTTTTAATTAAAATCATTGGTGGTTTATAAAGGAAAAATTTGAATATTGAGTTGTATTTGAGGATTTTATTTTATTTTGAAGAAATCATAAAATAAAATTCCAATCATTATTTTCAACTAGAGAAAATGAAATATTTTTTATGTTATTATGTTATATTGGAAAATTATTCATGACACAAAATGTTCTAAAACATCATATTATAAGAAATCCTTCCTTATGAGATGGTGATGAATCCTCCTGGACTTGGTTTAAGAGATGTATGCACATAAATTATCGTATTCAAAGTGTTTTTCCCTATGTCATATTACTATAAAACCTATATGTCACATGAAAATTATTCAATTTTGTTTTTCATTAAATTATATATATTCCAATAATGAAAACTATTTTTCATGCCTCATAACTTTATATAATTTATTTTATATAAATGTTTTTATTTTAGAAATTTTGATAAAATTTCTATTTTGAAAATTACTCATTAATATAATTTAAATTTTATATTTTGAAATATATTTACATCATTTAAAATGTGAATGGTTATTCATTGAATTTATTTCCCTAATTTAAATTCTATTTATTTTGTAAATTCTTATATTTTTTGTTTCAAATATTGTCACATTATTGGTTAATTTGATTTTTGAATCTTGTTACATAATCTTTGGTGAGATCCCATTAAGCTATGGATCACACCATACTTGTGACATCGAGTATTTTATATTATCAACTAATATGTCTGATAAAGGAAAAGGGTATCTTTTAGAAGTGGATATATTTATTGAACCAGGGATTTGCTGAGTTGTGTACATAGATGATTGGGTTGTTTTCCCTGGATGGTACTTGGGTAATGTAATTTGGCCTTTAATTTCCATTATCAATTCGGTTACATTACACCTAGTGGAGTTTCTTTTGACATTTATACCATATAATTTCATTTAAATCAGCATTATTAGAGGGAAAGTTGTTTCCACATTCATATTTAATGATGCCAGTTGATAGTCATCGACCACTAGGTCTTTGTGTGAAGCATCATTCTTGTTCGTGAAGAAAGAAGATGAAACTGTTCAACTATGTGTTGATTATCATAATCATAACTATTTTATGATAATGAATCTTCATCCACAACGACACATTAATGATCTATATGATAAATTAAGGGGTGACGAGTGGTTATCCCAGATTGAATTGCGGCCTAGATATCACAAATTTCATGTCCATTAAGAAGATATTCCAGAGACATCTTTTGGAAGCATACATGGCCACTAAAATTTTGTAGTCATTCCATCTGGTCTAACGAATTCACTAGAGGTCTTCATGTATTTGATGAATCAGACATTTTCGTGATATTGACATTCTTTTGTTTTGGTTTTTTTAGATGATATATTAATGTATTCAAAGAAATGGGTTGACAATGAGGAACACTTGGAAACAAAGTAACAAATCATGAGAGATCTCCTTTTGTATGACAAATTATCAAAGTGTAATTTTTGGATTTGGAAGAACATTTTATTAACAATTTCATTTAAGTGAATGTAGTTTCTATTGATACTAAAATGATTGAAGATGTTTTCTCATTGCAAACAAAAGAAAAATGTATTTTAATACAATGTATTCTTGGTCTAGATAACTACTAATTATGGGTTTTTCATGACTTCTCATGACTAGCTTCACCAATGAGAGCTTTAAATAAGAAAAATGATCCATTACATTGGATTATTGAATTTCAGTAGTCTTTATATGTACTAAAGTTTCTTTATACATCAGCACCTAACTTGATTTTTCTATAATAATGAAAAGGGTTTGTAATGTACTATGATGATTCGGTTCTAAGGTTGGGTTTTGTTTTCAGACAAGGACACCATGTGGTTTCTTATGGTTCAAATATTTTGAGGCTTCAAGAGAATAGTTAATCAATGAACAATTTATTGTTATTTGAAATCATCTATTCCTTGAAGACATGGACTCATTATCTAATTGGTATGAAATTTACTGAGTTCACAGATCACAAATGATTGAAACTAATTGTGTCAATGTGTTATTTGAATCTATGGAAAAAAATGGATATATTATCTCTAGATTTTTTAAATTTACATGATATATACACATGGAAAATGAAATTTGTTGGTGGATGCATTGAGTAAAAATTGATATTCCCATTTCATGAATGATGATTCAGATGAATGGAAGTTGATGTCGGTCCAAGCCAACATGCATGTGGAAAGTAAAAAAAAAGGTGATGTTGTGTTCTCTTTTCATCTATAATTGTTCATGATTTGGTAAATATGGTCAAAAAGGCATAAACATATGATGTATAATCATAACTTATGAGATTAAAACTCAATGGTGGGGAGACCATTGAGGCCTGTAAATTTGATAGAAGTTCACTTTTTTTCTTTTTGAAATTCAGATGATTGTACATATGTCTTGTTAGGAACAAATCATTCATACATACCACCATTCAAAATGGGATGTACATCCAAGATCACATAATATGTATAAGTATTTGAAGGAATATATTTGGCAGTGTCGAGAAAAGGAAGGTGATTTTGTTTTTTTTAAAGAGCATAACTTGTCCGACATTTATGGAAGAGCATCAGAGACTAGTGGGTATGTTGTAATCATTAAATATCACAGTGTTGAAGTTGGAGAAGATAGAGATTGATTTTATTATAAGTCTTCCAGGAATGGTTTAGAAACATGATTCCATTTGGGTGATAGTGGACCAGCTTACCAAGTCATCATATTTAATTCTTATTTTTGAGACTCATACGGTGGGGGATCTGTCCAATATTTATATCGTTGATGTGGTAAGGAAACCTGTCATACCATTTTCAACCATTTTAGAAAGGTATTCAGGGTTCACATATGATGTCTATATATCCTTAGATAAATCCATTTAGACTCAGTTGACTCGGGGAAAGGCATATAATCCTTATATAGAAGGCCAATCTGAATAGATGATACAAATGTTGGGAGACATGTTTTGGGATTGTTTAATAGATTTTTCTGGATCATAGGGTGAGCACTTAACCTTAGGGGAGTTCTCATATAATAACATATATTAGGTGTAGATACTTATGGATATTTTTGAATAATTGTATGGACATCCTTGATGTTCTCCACTATGTGGTGTTGAAAAATGCGACACTTTATTATTTGGGTCAAGCCATATCCATGAAACAAAGGATAAGATATAGTTAATTACAAATAGGACGGAGATGGCTCAGAGTCATCATAAATAAAGTATTTATCATCATCAAAGGCCTTTTTTGTTTTCCATGAGTGATTATGTATTCTTGAGGATCTCTCCAAGACATGGCTATTATCATTTAGATAAATAGTGAATACATTATCATAGATACATTGACCCTATCGAAATACTGGAAGGGGTCAAAGAGGTGGAATATCTATTGGCATTACCACCACAGTTTAGTTCGATTCATAATGTTTTCCACATTTCTCAGTTGAAAATTTATCAACCTGATATTGACCATGAGATCAAATGGGATCATGTTGACCTATAAATGAATGCTTTATTGACACATATCCTTGTTTGGATTTTTTATAGGAAATATAATATCATTTATGGAAAAAGAATCCTTCTAGGGAGGTTTTCATAGAATCATGTTCTTATTCAGGAAGTGGCATTGGAACATAGAAGGGAATGAAACAAAAATGGCCAGAACTCTTTTAGAGAATCAATGGTTTCTACATTCTGGGGATAGAATATCAGATGGTGAGGAGTGTGTAGTAACCCTGGTATCTATTACATAACCATTTCATTGTGTATGTATCTATATTACCTATAAGTTGTAATTTGGGGAGAGTTTGGTGTTATTTTATAATGTTCTTTGTGAAAAAAGGAGAGTCGCACGGGCTGCTCAAGGTTTATCAAAACAATGAAGTCATCCTAGTAGAAACATTATTGAATGGTAGGATTGAGATAGATAGCATTATCACAGTTTTCCCATGGTTAGGGGGACTGTGCGAGGTGTTCATGTGAGGATTTTTGTAGGTATTATCAAACGCATGATTGGACTAACTATGCAATCTAACCATGTTGATGATTTAGGTGAGATTATAAAATGTGCATCTCGCATGTTTTTTCTTCAATGTGGCTCTTTTTTCTCTTCTATGGATAGAACTCTATATTTTCTTCATTGAATGTTGAATAACCTCTCCCAAGTGATATAGAGTCTTTTCGATGTCTATCATTGTTCTTTCAAACTCTAATTCTTGAGGTATGTGATCATTCTTCGTCATTATTTATCAGTTTGTTAAATATACATAGATATACTTCTCCTCTCTGATTTTTTTCATGGATCTACCCATGATAGGTGTAGATATATGAGTTTGGATTCCAAACATGTTTATATTTGTTTTTTTTATTTCTAGGAGATAAGATATAACGATGTTCCTTGAAAAATCAACCTAGGATTCTTAATCATTCTTCATCCATTTTCATGTTTTGTTAAAACCATTGAGGTAGGTGGATTCAATCTCTAATACTATTAATACAATTAATATGAATTATTTAAAATTGAATGTATTATTATTAATTGATTTTGATTTTATTGTTGAACACATGTATGAAAACTTATTGAGTGACAATTGTGAAATCTATAAATTTTGGATTTTAAATGAGTTATTTGGTTCTTGGTTTTAAAATTTTGATTTTAAAAAGGGTATTTTTTGTATTTTTAGAACATAGATTGGAATATTTTTTTAATAAAAGAGAAAATTATTAAAAATAAATTTTTATTTTAAATTATTTTTTCTTGGTTTTCAATTAATGTTCAATTTTATTTTATTAGTTTCTTTTTATAATGGAAATATTTGTCATAAATTATGGTGGTGTGGGTTTATACTTAATAGGTCCTTAATAAAGAATGGGTACTAATGGGATACATGGTAAGTCACCCTAAATTGGCTATTGTTGTCAGTGGGAAATAATGTAATTGAATGAAAGACTGATCATGAGAATGGAACCGTCGAATGAATCAAGCGAGTGTGGGTGTTTTTTGAACTAGATAATGGGAATGTGAAAATAATAATATTTTGTTTTTTAAGTTCATTACTTTTGTTCTAGAATAATAACTTACTGTAAATTTGTTTCGTTTAGATTTTTTCTCTTGGTTGTAAATTGTTTTTGGAACTTGTTTATATTTTGTTATACACTATTTTAAAAAATTATTTTATAGAAACAATTTTATATAAATGTGCCTAACTTTTCTATCATAGTGGTTTTAGTTGGAATGACATTGGGAAATACTACTAAGTTATATACTCACCCCTTATATGGTACTTTTGGATCTTTTTCATATGCTCCCTTCCAAGACACAGTAAAAGGTAATGTATCACAATTATCTAATACCATGTCATGATACTTTAAACTACATGGTGATGTTGGAGAATAGATCTTGTGGAGCATGGTGTCTTGGAACTTATTTATCGTATTTCCTTTGTTTACATTAATACTGGTTTTTTTTCTAGTGTAGCATAATTTGGAAGGTTGTTTTATTAAGATTTAATTGAAATGTATTATTTGTTTCATGCACCATATAGTGGTCTATTTGTGGAAGGTTTGTCGGGTTTTGGTTTTATTCATCATTGATTTAATCATCCCCCACATTTCTTGAAACTATTAGGTGTTTATATGTTACATTTAGTTCATTGGGTATGTTGCATAAGTCCTATTAATGACTCATTTTACTATCAAGAAAATGGAAATTAGAGGGTACTCACGAATGGTATTAGCTTGTTTGGTATTTGAAAAACAAGTGGTCATTAATGTTATATGTATTTGAGTGTGAATTATTTTATTTATATTTATTTGGATGGAATCATATAATGGAGTAATATAGGGGGACATGAAATGTATATCATAACAGGACATATCTAACCCATTTATGTAGAACATCATGTTACCCGGGATTTGGGTAAACAGGTGTTTGGATACACATATTGGATTTAGAAATCTCATTGTCATGGGGTTCGCCAATGAGACGATCACATCATGTATTGCATTAGAATGACTTCACACTTTGAGTGCATATAACATTTCGAGTAATTGTTCTAGTTTTTATAGTTGATGTGATAGAATATGAAATAATAATCCATTAGTTTCTAGAGATTGATATTGACATAGTGTGTTGTTTGTTTGGAAAAGGGCACATGGTAGGTGTCATCGAAACCAACCCAAAGAAGCTGCGGAGAATATGGTATCACCTAAAACACGTGTGAACAAAGAGCTGCTTCAGAGTATTATCCCTGCTTTTCAAGGTATGGATATGTTGAATTAGGGTAATTATCCAATGATTGTGGATCATACCAAATAGTTCCTGAAGTTAAATCCACCCATCTTTAGGGGTGATATTGAACCCAAAAAGCTGATGTGTGGCTAAGTTGGAGGAATCATATTTTTTATTCCATATTCACACAATCAGATCTCAAGGTCAAGATGGAAACATATATTCTCAAGGATGATTATTGGATGTGGGTGGATTTAGAAGTGAATGATAATTTGGATGAAGGCATTACATGGGAGGATTTCAAGGAATTGTTCAACAAATTATTCTATCCTCACATTCAAAATATATTAAATGACAGATATCATTATCCTCGGACAAAAGAATATACCTATACCAGAATATGGGGAAACAATCATGAATTTAGTGTTATTTTCCCTACACTTTTCTAAAACTGCATCCTTGAAGGCAAGAATCTTCAAATCAGAGGTAAGGTAAGAGATTCAACTGAAGAGTGATGTGATCTTTATTACTAATTATACATAGATGGTCAACAAAGTGGTTGTGGCTAAAATTTAAATCTCAATATCTATAGGAATATGTATAATAATACCTATTAAGAATGGTAGAAAATCAAACTCTTTGTGGAGATGGAAAAGCGACACATATTTCCAAGGTGAAAGTGGAAGTTAGAATTAGACGGTTGGATCAGTGAAACTCACCCTACGACCCAAGAGCAATGTACATTGTTTTCAACATTATTTGTATGACCAATTAAATAGAGAGTGTATGGAAGAACCTAGAGAATTCCATAATTTAATACTGAAGGTCCATCTTGTAACACTATAAGCTTCTACAATACGCTTCTCTTTGAATAATATATTTGTGTTCGATGTACACAACACAGAGTTCAAGCACAACACGACCTATCGAACTAAATATTTAGAAATAGTATATAAATAATAATAATCAAATTTTGAAATTTATATATATCTTATATAATTTTATCATTCATCTTCTGTGTTTCGTAGAAATAATATAAGGACAAATTCAATTTTTCAAATAAAAAAAGTACTATTAAAAAAATGCAATTTTTTCCCATTTAATGGAGAACACTTTATAAATAGAATATTTGACAATTTCATATGTTCTATTTGATGAAATAAAATTTATACTTTGAACCGGGACATTAAAAATTTATTTGGGTTAATTTTTGGTATTTTTATGATGAAATTCATTTTTTCTGAGTAGTGAAAAATACTGTATTTTAATTCAAAACTACCTATTAATCTAATCTATTTATATGGATTGGTAATATTTTTAATTGGTTTTAAAGTATAATTATATTATATTTTTACCATTTAATCCAATTTGGGTCATTGTAAGTAATTTCACTTTGAAATTTGACATAAAAAACTGCCAATCTTTTGATAGTTATTTTTTCTTAAAAAACATGATTTTTATTATGACAATGAGAATTAAGTTTAAATTAATTGATGCAACTTCTATGTTATGAATTTTGTTAAATAAAAAACATTTTCGAATTCGGAATATCAAATATTTATTTGGCTGAATTTTAGGTATTTTAATGGAAAACTTCAATTTATGATGAATAGTGAAAACACTAAGTTGAAGTTAAAAAACCAACTTTTTCATTTAAATGAAATTTCAAAACATCTCTAAATCGAATTTAGAAACTCCAACATACATGGTCTTTATTATTAAGAAAAATATTGTTCAATAAGATGAAAAAAATATTTTTTGAATAGTAACTTTTAATATTTATTTACAGTGGTTAAAGATAAATAGGGTAATTCAAGGTAAAAATAATATTATAATAATATTATATTACCCTAACATGTGTCCTAATACAATTGGTTGGTACATATTATACCATGGGAATCCTTGGGTAGACATTGGGACCTCATTAAGAAACTTAAAAGTGATAATTACTCCTTATATTAGTTAATTTCCAAATGACATAAAAACATATCTTTTAATAAATCAAATATTACGTGGGGGTTATATAAGTTATCTCATTGACTATAAAAATTAATTTTAAAGATAAAAATATTTCCTATATCAGGTAATTTGTTTTATAATTTTTAGACACCAAATAGATAAAATTATTTATGACATAATTATGATGTGGTGTTTACCTCATTAATGAATGGTTTAAATAAATAAGATAATAAGATTAAAACAATATCCAAAACCTATCCAATTATTGTTGGACGATTATATTTCAATCATGAGTAATATTATATTCTAATTTAATATGTTTTTGTCCTTTCGAAACCAAAAATCAATATATATTAAAATAATATTTTCAAGCATTCCTAAAGAGCCCCTCATACACCTTATGAAAATCCCACACCTTTAACTCAATACTCACAAATATCAAGCCCATTTTATCATCCAACCATGGCCAAAATATTCTTTAATGATCCCTATATTTTACATATACTAGTTAAATTTGGTAGAAGGTACTTCAATATATCCTTTTGGTTCAAACAAATTGGAGTTACCCAATTTAAAGATAACGCCTTTTCCTATGTTATTTTCTTTTATTTTACTTATCCAACCCCTTAATCTCTTTTTTTAATTTTTTATATAACAAAACATGTACCCAAAATTAAATAGTTTGTTTATATGAGATGTAATTGAAGTAAAAAAACACACACCTCTGTCTAATGGGTAATGAACATACTATTTCTGGGGACGACGGACTACTGCCACATGAAATGATGGTTGTTCAATCTTTTCCTACCACATATTATAGAGGCCATTAAAATGGAATTTTATTTACATGTGATATATATTATATTTATAATTTATCAATTATTCTGTATTTTTCTATTATATATTACCATTATGGTTTTAATAAAGGTTAAATACCATAATGTCATTTGAGGAAGTGCGCGCTACCGCACCCTCAAAGTGTTATTACTCGTTCATGCCTTATGTGGAATGTATAAAGGATGGAGTTAATTAAATTAAATAACATATATATTTTAATTATAATTATAATATACCTATTATTTATTATGTTTTCATTCCATAAAATATAAAATAGAAATGGAAGTAGTGTCCATGCGTACGTACGACATACCATCTCCAAGAACGATGTGTTTCATTTCAAAAATTCAAATGATATGGAATATAATAAATAAATATACATTGGATATATATGATATATATGTTATCAAAATCATGAATTTCATTCTGTAGAAAAATTAATTTTTTCCACATGGACAATTTGTAATTATAAATGGTTCATTTTTTACTACAGATTTGATCATCGAAAAAAGATCTAATATGAACTCAAACAATTAAATACTTGTTATAGAAATTTAATAAGTTGTATAAAAAGAATAATAAACTATTATAAAGTTATTAAGTATGTTTAAATTAACTTTTCTTTATTATTCATTAATAAAATGGAATATATGAGTCAATTCAGACACGAGGTAAGGGGTTTCGTATCTCACTTTTAATTCCATGAGATTTCCATTGTTCGCCGCTTATTTATTGCATGTTGTGTATTGTGTACTTCCATTTGATATATATTATCATGATTATCATTATATTCATAGTATTACATGATTAATTTGGTTATTATTAACTTTTTTTCATATGACTTGATTGATTATTATGTGGTATGGGGTTCTCATCTCACTTATTATTCCAATGAGATTTATTTTATATTCACATTATTTTCATTTGTTAGTTGTATGTTCTTCCCCAATAATGTGTTATTTATGTAATATATTTATATTTAAGGATATTTGCATCTTCATTATATGATCCTTTTTTCATGGGTGGTATGTTTCATATGTTACCAAATTTGTAAGAGAATATCAAATATCAATTTATACTCATTGGGTTTTATGAGAGTAGCATTGATTATTTTACTCAATGATCATGACTGAAATCATTTTTTTTAGTTATGTAGTAATTTATACTCAAATTTGTTTCTATATTTTTTTATACACATAATCACTCCATTGATAAATTATCAAGTCACTGCAATGAACTTGATAAGAGTAATCATAACAAAATTTCCATTCATTGAGTTAAACATCCAAGTCATTGGTGTTTTTGTTACAAGAATATATGTGAATGTACTCTGTTTGTTTTACACTGAATATACAATCATATTTTTGGAATTAATTTTTTAACACATAATTATTTAATTTATTTATCCTTAACATAAGTATATTATCTCTATAAGGGATTTCATCTCAATTTACATTATATTGAGACATGTTTGTTTCGACGAACCAATTCGCTTTTATATGGGGTATATACTATACATTGACATAGTATATCATGAATCACATTATTCTCATGATATTGTAATGATTAGATTAACTCAATTATTTATATTCATACATCTCTATTTTGCTTAATAACTCTAACAAAAATATTAATTTATACGGTTTAATGATTTATTCTTCTAAATATTTCTCATTAATGTCATTGTAATTAAAATGGATTTAATGATTTATTTATATAGACAGGAATGCATAAAATTAAAATTCCTTTTAAATGTTTCAAAGGGGTATGGGACACATTGATTTGAAAATCTATTTTCAAAATCTTCTTCATAAATAGTGATAAATTATGAAATTTTCATGAAAATGGGATATTTCTCTCAAATATTTTTTCTAATTATTTTCATCTATGTAAATATCATTCATTATTCTAGAATGAGGTTCATTCAATCTTCTATATTGTATTTAATGAGTTCTGTTTTATTATAGATGTCTTCTTTGTATACCATTAATGGTTTGAGGTTAAAATATTGATATTTCACATGCTATATTTAAGAAGAATTTTTAGATTAAGTTTCATCCATTTCATATGACGAAAAAATTGGACATAGTAAGTAACGAGTGGAGCCTACTATAGCTCCAATATGCATCGGAAGGTCTCTTGAGACAAACTAGTGTCTTGGCTTTAGGCCTTGAAAAAAAAAATTAGCATTGGCACTAGGCCTTGATTGTGTTGTTATTTTGTCCAGTATTATGAATTTCATCATTATTAATTTATCTTTTGATATTACATGTGATTATTCAACAAGTAGAATAACCATTTGAATATATAAATGCAATTATTTGATTTATATTTTCCATATTATTCTGAATTTTATGTTCAAACAGCATGTGTTTTAGTATATACAATGCCTTAAATGTTTATGCTTATTTATGAATGTTTCTACTATATTGTTATCCTTACTAAGAATCTGAGCTCACCCATTTATATGTTTTATTTTTCTCAGGATGTGAAGATTTATATCAGGATTTAATTTCATGGATAGGATAAGGGATATGATTGTGTTCAAAGGGCGAACATTTTTTTGTTTTTTATATAACAATTTAATGTTAAACTCGTGTATGTATCTAGTATTTCCAAGGCTACTAAACTAATTGGTCTTTCCAAATTTGTTCTCTTATGATCATGCCAATGTTAGTTAATAATTCACTGACTCTCCGTACCTGATGTCTGGGTGTTATAGTTTTTATGAGAGGAAGTTTAGTACAAACCATGGAATATATATTTAGATAATCTCTAATTATATAACATTACCCTAAGAGATACATTGAGAATTAATATAAAAGTACATCCATAAATTTTGGTAGGGAAAATATAATATTGGATTTAAAGTAAATTAAATCCATGTATGGATACAAACAGGTAGAGGTGGCTTTGTAAGAGATGTACCGAGGAGTGAAATCTCTGACAAGGAGTTTTGGTAATGACCTGAGGTATCTAGGTACACGACCATGGGCCTTGTTGAACACTTGGTATTGACACTCTTGAGAGATATGCTTAGGATTATTCACATTTTCTATACAAACCAATTAGAAGGATTCTAATATAATATGAGAATAAATTACATTGTATAATCCTAAGAAGTTTTAGATTTAAAATAAGGTTTCATGATATTGTCTAAATTATTTTATGACTATTGTTACTCACCCAATGCTTTTTTATTTTAGTCAATGGATGGATTCCAATGATGTCATATTACCATTGGACATGTCGTACAGGGTGAACACGTAGGTGGAAATGATCAATGAAATGGAATGTTGATAGGTGTAAAATATGTCATGTTCATGCCATATAAGTTTTCACAAAATATGATCAACTACATATATAGTAACCCACTCCCAGACTCAACAAATAAAAAAATGTGTTGAATTATTAGAGCTCCAACAGTGGACACCATGGAGAAATGAAATATGATTTTCCATCATGTAGTAAATGTGGAAGTAGACACCCAGGAAAGTGTCTCAATTGAACTAATAAACTCTTTATTTGTGGGAAAGAAGAAAATAATGTAATAAATTGTTGAGGAAAAATGAAGAGTATTATGGATGAAAATAAAAATGATCCCAAGAATCCATTTACAGATATTTGCCATAAATTTAGTGGATATGGTAATTACCTAAGTCAATGCCCTACTCTATTGGATAAATTATTGGTCAAGGATGAAACTTTTTGAAAATAATTGGATGGTGAAATTTGTAAATGTATTAGTTCTCTTTTTTTTATGGGATTACATTGGACGAATTTTCCCTTGTAGTTGTAACCCAACATGTTGTTATGTGAAAATATTTTTCATGGATGACATTTTTTTTATGGTTATATTTTTAAATAACCATTTGGGTTTATATGATTCTTTAATTTGAGGTAATTATAGGTTATCAATTTTTATTATTGAAATGTGAGATATTATGGTTAAATAATGTTATGGATATTTTGAGGAATTAATCTCATTTTGGAATGTTATAAAATACAGTTTTTGAAAAAATAAAAAATGAAGACCATGTGACAACACTCCGTGTCGGATAAAGCACCATGAATTGAACACACAACCAATGTGCGACTAAGATTTATCACCTACCACGGGACTATGTGAAGTCCCTTGTTATTGTGAAAAATTATTTTTAGGTAAATGATTATATTTATCAATAATATGCTTATTTGAAATCTTTTGTTTTATGAAATGGATATCTTTAGTGTAGGAAATTGAATTTTTGATTACGTGATAAATTTTATTTTCGAAGACATTCACCCTGTTGGGAACACTATATAACTAAGGTAAATAGAATACTCTGGGATTTTTTTTGAGGATTAATTGTGTATTTTTATCTAGGATTTTACTATGGGTTTATAGCAATTTGGGTTATTTATGGAAATGATTAAACTATCAAAGAGAACATGTAATTAGGTTATATACATTTAATTTTGTGACATTAAGAGTAGTTGATGTTATTGGATATACAATTTAACATGAAATACTATGTTATGAAATTCTTCAAGGTTTTGGGTTTCTATCATAGTTTAAATTATATTGAATGATTTTATGGACAATTTTTTGTTAAATGGTAATTATTGAACATTGGGTATTATTGGTTTATTTTCAAATATTAACAATATTATTTCATTCCCTAATGGATTATCCTTATGGGGGAACATATAATCTTGTACTAACTATTTTGTTTTTGGTTAATCTCTAAAGACAAGGGAAATATATAGTTCATCCTTTGTGGATTATGAGATTCTCTATAATATGATTCTAGCACATCATGTGTGACCAAGTCATCTTGAATACTCATCGTTTAGAGTGATAGTTGTGTTTTTTGTAAAAATTAGTTAAAGGATGGAACTCTACTTATCAAGTATTTTTTTCTTATTCTGTGAAGAAATTAATTCTTAAAACATTGTGAGAGGATCTTAAACCCATAAATATGTTATCCTAAAACCTTATGATATTCATAATAGATTTATAGAAATGAGCCCCTCAACTTTCCATTCACATGTTTCTGACTGATTACCTCAATCACTTCAGATAAATATTTATGTTTTTTCTACAATTATAATTTTCACCAATGTTCTTCTATTTTAAATCATATTTTGGTAGTGAAAATTTAATTTCCCATTCCATCTTATTAAGACATAATTTTATTAACCCTATTTTCAATGTGGGTTTTCCATATAGGTATTTTTTTATAACTATTTTTTCAAATAAAAATTTCAAATATTGAGGTCGTAATTTATCGAAGGAGGGAAGAATGTAACACACAAAGCTTCCATGTTACGCTTCTCATTGAATAATACAATTGTGTGAGATGTACGCATCACCAAGTTCAAGTGCACCATGACCTATCGAACTAGCCATTTAGAAAGTGGTTATGAATAATAATAACCAAATTTCTAATTTTATATATATCCCATATAATTTTATAATTTATCTTTTGCATTTCGTAGACATAATATATGGGAAAAATCAATTTTTCTGATAAAAGATGTATTTTCCAAAAAATAATTTCTTCATCTTTTAATAGAGAACCCTTTATAAATCTGATATTTTACACATTTATATGTTCTATTTGAAAAAAAATACTCTTTATAACTGGGAAATCAAAATTTACTTTGGGTATATTTTTGGTATTTTTCTGATAAAATACATTTTTTATGAATACTGAAAAATAATATATTTTAATTCAAAAACATCATTTTAATCTGATTTATTTATATCAATATACTATATTTTTATTTTGTTTTAATGTTTAATTAAAATATAATTTTACCATCAAATTCAATTTTCGTAATTTTATGAAATTTCATGTTAAAATTTGGAAAAATAAGCATCGATATTTTTATAGTAAGTGTATCTTAGGATGAATTTTTGGATTTTTTTTGATAAACAACTATTTTTCATTAGTTGTGAAAACTCTAAGTAGTAGTCAAAAAACTGACTTTTTAAAAAAAAATTACAACTTCTATGAATTGAATTTCTAAAATCTGACATACATGGTTTTTATTATTTTATAAAATTGGGATCAATTATATGAATATTTTTTGGAAAATATTATCTTCTGACTTTTCTTTACCACAGTTAAAGGTAAAGAGAATGTTTAGGTAATAATAATATTATAATAATATTAAATTATGCTCACATTTATCTTAAAAAAATTGTTTGGTACATTTACAACTACATAATCCTTGTATCAATTTTGAGACCCCATTGAGCCACTTATGATTGATAATGACACTTTATATTAAGAAATATAATGTATTGACAAAAATGACACAAACATATATCTTGTAGTAAATCAATTCATATATGGACTTATATAAGTTATACCATCAACTATAAATATTAATTTGAAATATAGAAATATTTTATACATCATGGTATTTGTTTTATTTGTTTTTGGCATGAAATAAATTATATTATAGATGACACAATATTGATGCAGTGTTTACCTCATCATTGAATGATTCAAATTAATAAGATAATGATACTTATTAAAATATACAAAAACCTATCCAATTATTATTGGATGATTTTATTTTGAACAAAAGTCATCTTATATTCTATTTTTATAATTTATGTACCTTTAGAATTTTAAAATCATTAGATAAAAAAATAATATTTTCAAACGTTCCTAAAGAGCCCCCTCCCCCTTTAAAGAAGCCCTCAACCCTAACTCATTACTAACACCTCTTAAGCCCCTTGTCTAGTCCAAACTCTACTATAATAAGCTCTCAAGATCACACTCTTCTTCCTATAGTCCATACCTTAGGCATAAGGCACATTATTAAATCTTTTTGGGTCAAACAAAATGAGGTTACTAGATTTAAAAGTAACGTCTTCGCCTTTGTTATTTTCATTTATTTTCATTCACCAACCCCCTAAAAACTTTTATTCCTTTATTTTATAAAAAAATTATCCTAAATATACTTTTTTGTTTATTTGATATGTATTCGACTAAATTTACAAACACCATCGTCTAATTGGTAAATAGCATAGTGTTTCTATGGATTGTGAACTACTGCCTCACGAAACGATGATTTTTCAATCTATTCCTACTACTAATTATGTTGGACATTTAGATGGAACTATATTTAAATGTGATATATATTATTTTTATATTGTCTTTAAACTTAATTATTTTTTATTTATATCATACCTTTATGTTTTCCATAACTGGTAAATATGATAAATTCTTTTGAGGAAGTGTGGAAATCCACCCCCTGAAAGTGTTTGGACTCGTTAATGCCATACATGGAATGTATAAAAGAAGTAAGTTAATTAAATTACATAACATTGATATTAAAATATTATTATGATATTCCTATGTATTATTTTTTTCATTCCTCTAAATATAAAATAGAAATGAAATTTTCATTCACGCATACGTACAACTTACCGTCTCCAAGATCAAAGATTTTCATTTCTTCAATTCAAATGAATTGTAATATTATAAATAAATATACACAAGATATATATGATATGTATGATATATAAATAATGAATATAATTCTGTAGACAGTGTAATTTTTATGACATGGAAAATTTTAATTAAAATAAGTTTAATGTTTTTTATAGTTCTGACATCAACCAGATGTTTGATATGAACTCAATCAATTAACTAATTATTATAGCATGGTAATAAGTGATATAAATGGAATAATGAAAATGAAAAATATTTTTATAGAAGAATATATAAACATAAGTGTATTATTCATGAATAACATGGAACCTACGTGTCAATTCAGACACGAGGTAGGGGCTTTCAAATCACATTTTTTATTCTGTGAGATTTCCATTATTCGCCAATTATTTAATACATGTGTTTTTTTGTGTAGTTCCATTTAATATATATTATCTTGATTATCTTTATATTAATGGTATTATGTGATTAATTTGGGGATTAATAACATTCGGTCATATTACTCTATTGATTAAAATGTGGTAAGGGTTTTTCATCTCATTTCTTATTCCAGGGAAATTCATGCAATATTTCAACTATTCCTTATTCTGTGATGTATGTACTGCCCAATGATTTTATTCATTGTGTAATATAATTTAATTTTTGGGTATTTACATATTCATTTTATGATAATTCTTTCATGGAGAGTATTTTTCGTATGTTTCCAAAATTGTAAAGGGATATCAAATATCA
This sequence comes from Viscum album, assembly GCA_963277665.1. NCBI lineage: Eukaryota > Viridiplantae > Streptophyta > Magnoliopsida > Santalales > Viscaceae > Viscum > Viscum album. The sequence goes on from OY728157.1 coordinate 2,018,759,843, forward strand.
ATTTATACTTATTTGGTTTTACACAAACTTCATTGATTATTTTACTCCAAGATTATGTGTGAAATCACTATTTTCTTATTTATGTAGTAATTTAAACATTTTTTGGTGTGTATATAATTGTTATACACCTAATACCTCAATTTATTAACACTAATGGCATTGATATAAACATGATAAGAGTAATCTTAACAAAATTTTTATTTAATGAGTTAAACATCCATGTCATCGTTATTGTTATTATAAAAATATGTGTGATTTTCCTATGATTTTTTTTCACTTAATATCTAATATTATTGAGTTTTTTATATTTTCACATATAATTATGTCATTGAATTATCCTTAACCTTATGATACAGTCTTTATAAGGGATTTCATCTCAATTTACATTCTAATGTGACTTCATTTTTGTTATGTACAAATTTACTTTAATATGGTGTATATACTATATGTTGACATAGTATATAATGAATCCATTTATTCTCAAGATATTAAAAATATTATATTTCCTTAATTATTTGTATTCAAATTTCTCACTTTTGGATAGGAACTCTAACTAAAATATCATTTTAAATGTTTTAATGATTTATTCTTCTAAAACATTCTCATTAATATCCATGTTTTAAAAATGTCTTAAAGGATTTATTTATATGAACATGAATTTTTTAAAATTAATATTCCTTTTAAATTTCAAGGTTCTATGGGATACTTTTATTATAAAATCTATTTTTAACTTCTTCTTGATAAATAGTGAGACTTTTAAATGTTTTTAAGAAAAAGGGGATATATCCCTCAAATAGTTTTACAGGTTTTTTTCATTTATGTATGTATCTTTTATTATTCTTTATTGAGATCAATAAAATCTTCCATTTTGTATTGAATGAGTTATTTTTGACTGGGTATGTTCTATTTTTTACCATAAATGGGTTTTTGTTAAAATATTGAAATTTCATATGCTAGTTTTAATAAAATTATTTATATTATGTTTCAACCATTTTATAAGAGGAATGAATTAGACATATTATGTGATGGGTGAAGCCAACTATACTATCTTGTTGCATCATTAGGTCTCATGAGTCAAACTAGTGTCTTGGAATAAGGCCTTAACAAAATTTAATTTGTAGTCTTGGCACGACGCATAGATTTTTTTTATGATGTTCGGTATTATGCATTCCATCATTATGAAAATAACTATTGATATTACATGTGATTATTCTACTAATAGAATATCCACTTGAATAAGTAAATTGCAATATTTTATTTATATTTTCCACATTATTCTTCTTTTTATGTTTAAAAGGCTTTTGTATTAGTATTATACATTGCATTAAAAGAATATGCTTATTTATGAATGTTTCTGCTTTATTTATATCCTTACTAAGTATATAAGAACACCAGATTCTATGTTTTATTTCTCCGAGTATGTGAAGATGCAATTTAGGATTGACTTGTAGGGATATGCTAAGGGATATGAGTGTATTCAAAGGAGGCACAATGTTTTTGTTTTTCATTTCATAATGTAATGTAAAACGTATGTATGAATCTAGTATTTCAAAGGCTACTAAACTATACAGTCACTCGATAATTGATCTCTTGTGATCTACCCAATGTTATCAAATAATGAAACAATGCTAGGTAACTAGGGTCAAGACATTACATCATCATCAAAACTATTGTCACAACGCTCCATGTTCAGGTGCTTGAGACAGTTCTCAGGTGTTACATGCATCGTTTGCTTCGACGAGGGGAATAGAAAAGAATTAGTATATTTAGAAGAACATAACAATCTATTGAGATTCTAGAAATACCATGACTCCGCAAAAAAAATATCTATAAGGCTACAAGGAAAACAATATAGCGATGAAGCAATTTTATTGATCTGAGTAGATGATTGTTGATTATCATGTTGGATCATTGATGATGAAGGATATGATTATTTTGAATTCCAATCTTGTGAATGTTTTATCCAATACAGTTTCATCTATTTCATTAATTTCTTCATGTGATATTTATTTTCATTCTTTAATGTTTTAAATAATACCTTCTATTTTAATACTACAAAATCCCCTCAATGAAATTGAGAGTCAATCCTTTTTGTGTAGAGAATCTTTTATAATTGTTGATGGGGATGAGATTAAATGGTAGTTATCATTCATTTTCATGAATGTATATTATGTAATCAAGGGTATGGATGTGTTTACAATGTTCAAGATTCACATTAAACCTTATAGTAGAACAGTCAGTTTCACACCTGTGGACGATAATGAGAATATCTTAGGGAAAGAGATAATGATAATGAAAAGTGAAAATGAATTGTTAGATTTAGAGGTGGGAATGACCTCTTAATAGTTGGTGGAATTGTATTTGGAATCCATGGAGGAGATCATGGAAAATAGTTTTCCAACAGTTGTGGATAAATTTCTAGATGTATCTCATGAGAACATATCATGGTTACCACCTACCAGGTATGTTGCGTTTTGAATTGATCTTATCGTGAAGACAATTACTATATTACTTCAGTATTATTGGATGCCACCAGTATGCTTTCAACAATAGAATTTTTAGATGGAGGGGGTAGAAATCTTTTTTTCTTTCAAACAAGTATGTCTCCACAGGTAGCACTGATATTTTTCGTGAAAAAATCATATGAAACTCTATGGATGTGTGTCGATTAACATAAGCATAACCATGTTACGATAAAATATCTATATCCATTACCAATAATTGATTATATGTTCAATTATTTATGGTTAGATTAGTTGTTCTCAATGATTTACATGCAATCATTATATCACAAATTGTGATTTTGTAAAGAAGATATTCCAAAGACAGCTTTCAGATGCAGATATGCTGACTATGAATATGTAGTCTTGTCTTTTAGTCTAACGAATAATCCAACATACTTCATGGATTTGAGGAAACTAATATTTTATAAATATATGGATTCTTTAATTTTTGTGTTTGTAGATGAAGTCTTTGTGCATTATAGGGAAAAGTATGACCATGAGGAACACTCGAAAATAATGTTACAAATCATGAGAGATCACTATTTATAGGTACAATTATCAAAGAGTTTTTGGGTTACAGGAAATAAATTATATTGGCCATGTAATGTATACGATATAAATTTCTATTTATCCTTAATTGATGGAAGATTTTATCTAGTGGTAACCTCAAAATAATGTCTTTGGGATATTATGTTTTCTCAGTCTCTCAGGATTCTACTGACGGTTTGTGTGTAAATTCTCATGACTAAAATAAAAAGGATAGATCTGATGAAGAATAATGCATGATTTTAATGGATTAAGGAATTCAAGATGTTTTCCTAGAAACTTAAAGATCATATTACATCAACACCATTCTTGTTTCATCCAAAATTATAACCAGGGTATGTTGTTTAATGTGATGCTTCATGATCAGGGTTGGGTTGTTTTATCATGCATGGAGACCATGTGGTTTCATATGGTTCAATGAAGTTCAAGATGCATTGGAATAATTACCCAACACAATATTTTGAGTTAGTTGTAGTGACCCTTGTCTTTAATACATGGCATCTTTATCTCTCTAGTGAGATATTTAATGTGTTCACAGACCTAATAAGTGGACACACATTTTCTCACTATGAGATTTGTACCTGAGGTAAATGATGCAGATGAAGTATCTCTAGATGTTTGACTATGATTTGATGTATACATTAGGAGAATGGAATTCTATGGAAGATCCATTGTGTATAAATTCATATGCTCAGATCGTGAAAAATGCTTCCAATGAGTGGCAGTTTCTATTAGACCTAGCCTATGTGCATGTGGAATGTGAAGAAAAAGGTGATGTTTCCATTTTATTATCAGATATACATGTTTGTGATGTGGTAAACATGGTCAAATATAAAAAAAATACGATACATAATCTCAAGTTTTGAATTCAAAACTCAATGATGGGAAGACCATTGAGTGCTAGAAACATGATGGCAGTTCACATTTGTCTATTAGAGATCAAATTGAGGTACCTTTGGATTTTCAGGAACAAATATTTCATGTGTAACACCATTCAAAATAAAATTTACATCCAAGAACAAAAATTATTTATAAATAATTTATGAAAAAATATTTGTAGAGAGGCTTGAAAATGAAGGTGAACGAGTTTTTTTCTATGTTCATAACTTTTCAGCAAGTTAATGAAATAAATTAGAGACTATGGGGTATCTTTCAATCACTACATATCCCAGTGTGAAAATGGGAGAAGATAGAGATGGATTTTGTTATAGTTATTCCCCAAATGGTTCAGAATCACGATGCCATATTAGTTATAGTAGATTGTCTTACCGTGTCCGATCTTTTCATTCATATTTTTGAAACCCATACGGTGGGGAATCTATCCTATATTTTTTTCTATGATGTAGTAAAGAGAAATGTAGTATCAGTTTCAATCGTGTTAGATAGAGATTAAAGGTTCAAATCTCATTTCAATAATTCCATACAAAAATCCATTATTATATAATTGACTATTAGAATGAAATATCATCCTCAAACCGACAACCATCCTGAACGGATGATACAAATGTTGTATGATAAGTTGTTGGCTTGTTTAATGGATATTGGTGTCTCATGGGAGGATCACATGCACTTAGTGGAGTTATCATATAGTAATAATTGTCTTCACTCAATACATATGGCTTCGTTTGAATCATTTAATGGGTGTCATTATCGTTCTCCATTATTTGGGTACAAATGGGTGAGAATTCATTATTTGGGATGAGGAATGTACATGAAAAAATGGAGAAGATATATTTGATCTGAAATAGAATGAATATGGATTAAAGTCTTCATATATCATATGTGTATCATCATCAAAGTTCATAGTCATCTTCCGTGATGGGTCATGTGTTATTGATGTACTCTCCAAGACTAGGACATCATTGTTTCATAAAATATGGGATGTTATCTCTATGATAAATTATCCCTTTTGAGATAGTGGAATGGGTTAGAGAGGTGGCATATTTGTTGGAATTACCACCATGGTTTAATTCATTGCATAATGTGTTCCACGTATATTGATGAAAATGTATCAGCTTGATCCTGACCATATGATCAGATGGGATCATGTTGACCTAGAGCCAGATTTTTTGTTAGAACAAATCCTGGTATGGATTGTGAATAGGAAGGATCAATTATTTCATGGAAGTAGAATTATTCTATTCTGGTTTTAATAAAATCATGATAATATTTTAAAATATAATTATAACGTGAGAAGGAAACGAAAGAGAAATGGGAAAAACTATTTCAGTGGACTAATGGTTTTATACTTTCTTGGGATGGAACGATAGATGGTGGAGAGAATGTAGTACCCCCATTTTTTGGTACATAACTATTTAGTTTTGTTTTAATGGAAATAATTTTTAAGAGGGAATGTGGGAAGATTTTGGTGATCTTTTAGAACGTTTTGGTGGGAATGTAGAGCCACACGGTCCGCGCACGGTTTATCCAAACCGTGCGGTCATCCGAGTAAAAACATTGTGAAATGGTAGGTTTGAGGTAGAGAGTTTCAACATATTGCGTGAAAGGTTAGGAAAACCATTCAAGGAGGATTCCCAATTGTATGCACAATCTATATCTAATGAATGGATAGTGCACTATTTGACTAACCGTGCAAAGTAACCATATATGTAACATCCCAGTTAAATAAAGAATAAAGAATTTTCATATTTATTAATATTTACGAATTAAATATTAATTTTAATTAAAAGGTGTTTCTACGTTCGATAGCGTACTCGGTACGCAACGATGAGTTTCTTTGAAAACTTACGTTGCACACAAGTAATAAAATAATATTATTTTAAATGTTAGTTAACAAGTAGCCATTGTACTGGCGGGAAGGGATAGAAATAACTAAAATATGATTATATATGTTTTTAAATGTTTTTACATTTACCCAATAAAAGATAAAGGCTTAAAATACGGAAAGAGTTTAATTTTAGGCATTTATACCCTAATTTTCACGAAAGGTCCACTTATCACCTTTTAACGGAGAACTGTCATTAAATATAGTTTTTATCGATCTTATAAATTCTATTGGACCAAATATTACTCTTCTTTAGAATCGGGACATCAAAATTTACTTTGTGTAAATTTTTGGTACCTTTCTGATAAAGTTCTTTTTTTAATGAATAGTGTAAAATGTTGAATTTTAATTCAAAACCACTTTTTAATCTAATTTATTTAGATGATTAGATTATCTTTTCAATTGGTTTTAAAGTAAAATTAGAAAATATTTTTCCCATTAAATCCAATAGTGGTCGTTGGAATTAATTTCACTTTGAAATCGGACTTAAACTAGTGTCAATCTTTTGATACTTATTGTTTCAAAAAAACACGCTATTTGCTCTGACAGAGGGAATTAATTATTAAATTAATTAATGTGACTTATATGTTTTGAATTTTGTAAAATAGACTTCATTTTTGAATTCGTAGTATCAAATATAGCTTAGGGTGAATTTTTTGTAATTTTCTGAAAAACATCAATTTTCGATGAATAGTGAAACCACTAAGTGGTACTTATAAAGACTGATTTTCCGTTTAAATGAAATTTTGCCATCATTGTGTTTTGAATTAAAAAAATCCGACATACATGGTTGTCATTAAGAAGTAAAATGTGGTTCAATGAGATTATAATAATTTTTTGGTGAATAGTAACTTATTAAGTTCGTAATCGCGATTAGTGGTAATTAGTGTAGTTTATGGTATAAATAATGCTTTAATAATATTAAATGACCTAGACACATGTCCCAACCTTATTGGTTGTGTCATGGACGACCAAGACAAGACATGGGTCAACTTGGGGACCCCATGGAGACACTTTGGTTGGAAAATGACATAATTTTTTTTTATTAAATGTTGAAGTAAAAATGACACAAACAAGAGATGTTTTACTAAAACAATTTTTACATGGGGTTATAAAGATCATATTTTTGATTATAAATATTAATTGGAAAGCTAAAAAGATTTCTTACATCATAGTATTTTTTTATAATTTTTATACTTTAACTAAATTAAATTATTTATGACATAATAATGATACAACGATGACCTCATTATTTGACGATTTAAATAAAATGGAAGGATAATGTAAAATCTATGAACAACACATGTCCAAAACCAATTGGATGAGTGGATTTCGAACCCTTATCACCTTATCCACGAATTATATCAATGTGGGACCTTTTAAAACTGAAACACATTTTCAAATAAAGTAATATTTCTTTACTTTCCAAAAGTGCCTCTCCTCTCCTCTTATAAAAGGCCCCCATCTCTACCTCATTTCACACACTCCTCAAGCCTTTGGCTCGTCCAACCCCTGTACATTTACTCTCTCCACATCCCTCTACTCATCCTAGAGGATTCCCTTTGGGAATAATCCTTTCAAAAGAAGCCTTTAGGCTCAAATCAAAAGGAGTTAAACTTTTAAAGGTAATTCATTCTCTCTTGTTCATTTGTTTTATTTTGCTTCTCCAACCCTCTAAACTCTTTTTATTTACTTCTTTTGTAACAACACCAGTATCTTCAATATACTAGGATGGTGTTATAAGATTTATTCGAGCTACACTCTCACCCAACTATATCAAATGGTTAAAGAACATACGGTTTCCGTGGATGGCGAAATTCTGCCTCCCGAAACGATGATTGTTCAAAACTCATTTAACACCTTCAAAGGTGGCCATTATGATGTCACTATTTTTATATATGATATATAATATGTTTTTTTTTCTTTAAGCTTCTGTATTCTTCATTTTGGGCATACCGTTATGGTTTCCATTATGGGTAAACACGATATCTTCATTTAAGGAAGTGCGGACTACCGCCCCCTCAAAGTGGTGTGATTCGTTAATGCCATATGTGGGACGTGTAAAGGATGGATTTAAAGTTATTATATATGATGATATATTGGAATTATAATATAACTCTATATCATTATTATTTCTTACCATTAAAGTATTAGATAGAAATGAATGTAGCGTTCATGCGTACGTACGGCTTACCGTCACCATGAACGGTGCATTTCAATTTTTATCCCCAAATATAATGTACTATTAAAAGTACATTTATATAATGGATATATATAATTAATGATATATCTAAATTATGAATATAATTCTGGAATTAAAATATACATACCTCTCATTTAGTTTTAATTCCATTAATATGACAAAAAAATGAAAGTAGCGTCCATTCGTACGTACGGCTTACCGTCTCCATGAACGGTGCATTTCATTTCTTACCCCTAAATGATTATGTAATATTATAAATACATGTATATGCGGGATATATATGATACATATTATATCCAAATCGGGAATTTCATTCTGGATATAAAGAACCTTTGACCACACGAACAACATGTAATTGTAAGAAGTCCACTTTCGACTTAAGAACCAAATATTGAGAAAACAAACATTATTAACTTAAATGGTTACATAATGTTTATAACATGGCAATAAGTGATATAAAAGGAATAATGAACTTTAAAAAGGTTATTAATCAAGTATAAATTAACTCAAGTTTATAATTCAGGACGTTAAAGAACGACCGAGTCAAGTCGGACCCGAGGTAAGGGACTTCGTCTCAATCTCCTTTCATTGAGGCTTTTTTCGTTTTATACACAACTTTCTTTTATACGGTGTATAAACCCCGTTGACTTTTACTTTTATACAAAAGGAATCTTTTTCTATGAAGCGTTTTACAAAACGACAAAAAGGAATGTTTATTTTAACGTACGCGGCGACAACGACCTTTTCCGCCGCCGCGAGTATTATTTGGTCTTTGGCTTTCTCAACAAGCCGTAATGTTTTTAGAATAAAATAAATACCATATACTCTTTTATGTATTTTGGTATTGAAAATAGTTTTGAAAAAGGATTCTATTATGTCAATATATTTATGATATATTGTGATTGAAATGTGGAAATGTTATCATTCCATTATATTGGTTTTATGTTTTATGATTTTATACTGGTACTTGGACATTTTAACGGGTGGTTACGTTATAAACCATATGACGGGTGGTGTCGTGAATACCAGGATGGGTGGTTACGTTATAACCTCCAATTCATTTGGTATGGAAGTCGTCCGTATGGATATTCCATTAAGTATGTATGGAAATTGGCCGTATGGCTATTCCATTAAGTGATATGTGTGGATGTCGACCGTATGGTTATTCCACTTAAGTATGCGTATGTCCCAAGTTACCTTTATATATGTTATGTGTTATTTTTATGGATTTTATGGTAATCCTTTGGTTACAAAAAGTTAAGTAATGATACATTATTCAGTGAAGAGTTTTTACTACTTCATGAAGGTGAAGGTATTACTTTGATAGAGTATATATGGTTTATTTGATGTTTGAAAAACTAACAGTTTTCATTCTTTCTGTATCCCTTACTGAGCTTTTTATGCTCACCCCAAGTTTTTTTTTTGAAATGATTTCACAGGACTTAATGTGGAATAAGGTCAAGGATGGGATCAAGGGAATTTCATCCTATATAAAACATGGAGCTAGACACCTTTTTTTAAGAGCTTTTTTTATTATGGAAACATAGTAGAAGTGACTAATTTGTAATCTTTTGAGATGTAATAGTTATGTTCTAATTCTCTAAAACTCTAAACCTGAAAAGATCCTCGACGTGAATTATTCATTTAATTCAATATTAAGTAAGGTTTCAGGCCGGGGCCTTATAGTTGGTATCAGAGGTCGGTTTAGAAAACTTTAGGAGTTATGAAAGTGTTAAATTATAATATGATTGAAATGATATAGCATTTACGGATTACCATGTTGCTTCGCCTAAGAGATTTTTGTGTTCTGAATGGTTTTCCGCAGAGGAAACAAAGAAGCTATGTTGGGACGACATCAGGAGGAAGATAACCTTCCAAATCAGCAACCTGAGATGGTCAGAATCAGAACTGAATAGTTTGTTGTAGTGATGGCACATTTGACTCAGGCTATAAATGGTGGTGGTATCCATGCACGAGATCAGCCAGATCAACCGCAGAGGAACATGTCAGTGGTGGACCATTTCATGAGGCAACATCCCCCATCATTCAGAGGATCATCTGACCCTGTGCAAGCAAAAGGGTGGATTAAAGCACTGGAGAAGATTTTTGATGTCATGGGGTGTTCAGATCATCAAAAGGTTAGTCTTGCTATTTACCGTTTGGAGGGTGAAGCATATCAGTGGTAGTCTATGGTTAAAAATATCAGGGACGCCGATGAGATTGAAGCTCTTGACTGGGCTGAATTCAAAGGTATGTTTCTTGAGAAGTATTTTCCTAAGTCTGTTTGACTTAGGATGGAAAAACAATTCTTGGAATTGAGGTAAGAGGAAGACTCCGTGGCTTCCTATGAAGAAAGGTTCACTCGATTGGCAAGGTATGCTCCAAATTTTATCCGAGACCTTGATAGTAAAATCAATCGTTTTTACTCAGAATTAATGCCAAAATATCGAAGGGCATTAGCTTCTCGTGAGTTCAAAAGTTATGAAAAACTTGTTCGATGTGCGGAGAAGGTGGAAATGGAGTTTGCCGATGATCAGGTGTTCTATGACAAACAACAGAATAAGAGGTCTAGTTGGCAGGAAAAGGGGAAGAATTTATCAAAGAAGCAAGGAGGTAAGAAAACCAAATATCCATCCTGTGAGAAGTGTGGTAAAATGCATCTTGGATAATTTTTATCCAGGTCTAGTAAGTGCTTTCGGTGTGGTAAGTCTGGTCATATTGCTCGTAACTGTAAGGGAGATGATCAAGCAGGAAATGAAAATCCAACGGTAAGATGTTTTAAGTGTAATGAAATGAGTCATTATGCAAACGAGTGTCCAATGAAGAACTCAACTGGGGGAATTCAGCCAGACTACAAGCAGAAAGGGGTGGTGAAATCCTTTGCAACAACTTCAGCAGATGTTGGTCCATCGAATGAAGTGGTATCAGCTCCAGGGAGCTCAGTATTTTTCGAAGATTGACTTGAGGTAGGGGTACAATCAGTTGAAAGTAAAAGAAGAAGACATTCCGAAGACTGCGTTCCGTACTAGATATGTCCATTATGAATTTGTAGTTATGCCTTTTGGGTTAACCAATGCACATGTTGTATTCATGGACCTTATGAATAAAATTTTCCATGAGTTCCTGGATAATTTTGTGTTTGTGTTTTGAGGTTTGGGAAGAGGTTATGTTTTCCTTGTGATTCACAGTTGAAGAATGAGTTGTTATGTTAGGCTCATAGTTCCCTGTTTTCAGTTCATCCTGGCAGTACTAAGATGTACAGAGATCTGCGGGAGTATTACTGGTGGGATGGAATGAAAAGAGACATTGCTGATTTTACTGTGAAGTGTTTGACATGTCAACAGGTTAAAGCAGAGCGGCAGTTACCGAAAGGGATGCTTCATCCTTTACCAGTGCCAGAGTGGAAATGGGAAAACATATCCATGAACTTCGTTGTGGGATTACCGAGGACATCTCGAGGTAATAATGAAATCTGGGTTATTGTTGATCGCTTGACCAAATCTGCTCATTTCCTTTCTATTCGAGATACTTTCTCTCTAGATCAACCTTCCCGTTTGTATCTTCAAGAGATAGTCAGGATACATGGAGTTCCTCTCTCCATTGTATCTGATTGTGATCCCAGGTTCGCATCTAACTTTTGGAAAGGCCATCAGAAGTCATTGGGTATAGAATTAAATTTTAGTACAGCTTTTCATCCTCAATCAGATGGGCAGTCAGAACGAACAATTCAGACGTTGGAGGATATGCTACGAGCTTGTTCTATGGATTATCAGGGAAGTTGGTACCAACAACTTTCTTTGGTTGAGTTTTCTTATAATAACAGTTTTCATTCCAGTATACAGATGGAACCATTTGAGGCATTATATGGGAAGCGGTGTCGAACTCCAGAATTTTGGAATGAATTGGGTGAAAGGAAGCAGATGGGACAAGAATTGGTAGAAGAGATGGCAGAAAAAGTTCAGTTGATTCAGAAGCACATGAGAACATCTTAGAGTAGGCAGAAGAGTTATGCGGATAACCGGAGGAAGGATCTATCTTTCAAGGTAGGTGATCATGTTTTTCTCAAGGTTTCTCCTTGGAAAATTGTGATGAGATTTGGTAAGAAAGGAAAGCTGAGTCCAAGGTTTATTGGACCATATGAAATTCTGGAGAGAGTTGGATCAGTTGCATAACGGGTGGCTTTACCTCCAAGTTTATCTCAGGTACACAATGTTTTTCATGTTTCAGTGTTGATAAAGTATATGCCAGATCCATCTCATGTTTTGAGTCCAGAGGTAGTTCAGCTGGAAGAGAACATATCTTATGAGGAACAACCGGTCCAGATTCATGACCACAGGGAGCAGGTGTTACGGAATAAGGTGATTCATCAGGTAAAGGTTTTGTGGAAAAACCATGTGATTGAAGAGGCAACGTGGGAATCTGAAAATGCTATAAGGGATAAATACCCCCACTTATTTTGATAAGTGAATAAAATTGCGAGGACGCAATTCTCAAAAGGGGGGAAGGATGTAACATCCCAGGTAAATAAAGAATAAAGAATTTTCATATTTATTAATATTTACGAAATAAATATTAATTTTAATTAAAAGGGGTTTCTACGTTCGATAGCGTACTCGGTACGCAACGATGAGTTTCTTTGAAACCTTACGTTGCACACAAGTAATAAAATAATATTATTTTAAATGTTAGTTAATGAGTAGCCGTTGTACTGGCGGGAAGGGATAGAAATAACTAAAAAATGATTATATATGTTTTTAAATGTTTTTACAATTACCCAATAAAAGATAAAGGCTTAAAATACGGAAATAGTTCAATTTTAGGCATTTATACCCTAATTTTCACGAAAGGTCCACTTATCACCTTTTGATGAAGAACCGTCATTAAATATAGTTTTGATAGATCTTATAAATTCTATTGGACCAAATATAACTCTTCTTTAGAATTGGGACATCAAAATTTACTTTGTGTAAATTTTTGGTACCTTTCTGATAATGTTCTTTTTTTAATGAATAGTGTAAAATGTTGTATTTTAATTCAAAACCTCTTTTTAATCTAATTTATTTATATGATTAGATTATCTTTTGAATTGGTTTTAAAGTGAAATTAGAAAATATTTTTTCTATTAAATCCAATAGTGGTCATTGGAATTAATTTCACTTTGAAATCGGACTTAAACTAATGTCAATCTTTTGATACTTATTGTTTCATAAAAACACGCTATTTGCTCTGATAGCGGGAAGTATATATTAAATTAATTAATGTGACTTATTTGTTTTGAATTTTTTAAAACAGACTTCATTTTTGAATTCGTAATATCAAATATAGCTTAGGGTAAATTTTTGGTAATTTTTTGAAAAACATCAATTTTGGATGAATAGTGAAACCACTAAGTGGTACTTATAAAGACTGATTTTCCGTTTAAATGAAATTTTGCCATCATTGTGTTTTGAATTTCAAAAATCCGACATACATGGTTGTCATTAAGAAGTAAAATGTGGTTCAATGAGATTATAATAATTTTTTGGTGAATAGTATCTTATTAAGTTCTTAATCGCGATTAGTGGTAATTAGTGTAGTTTAAGGTATAAATAATGCTTTAATAATATGAAATGACCTAGACACATGTCCCAACCTTATTGGTTCTGTCATGGCCGACCAAGACAAGCCATGGGTGAACTTGGGGACTCCATGGAGACACATTGGTTGGGAAATGACATAAAAAACCTTTTGTTAAATGTTAAAGTAAAAATGACACAAACAAGAGATGTTTTACTAAAACAATTTTTACATGGGGTTATAATGATCAGATTTTTTATTATAAATAGTAATTAGAAAGATAAAACGATTTCCTACATCATAGAATTTTTTTTATAATTTTTAGACATTAAATAAATTAAATTATTTATGACATAATAACGATGCAGCGATGACATCATTATTTGATGATTTAAATAAAATGGAATGATAATGTAAAATCTATGAACTACACATGTCCAAAACCAATTGGATGAGTGTATTTCGAATCCTTATCACCTTATCCACGAATTATATCAATGTGGGACCTTTTAAAACCGAAACACATTTTCAAATAAAGTAATATTTCTTTACTTTCCAAAAGTGCCCCTCCTCTCCTCTTATAAAAGGCCCCCACCTCTACCTCATTTCACACACTCCTCAAGCCTTTTCCTCGGCCAACCCCTGCCCATTTACTCTCTCCACATCCCTCTCCTCATCCTTGAGGATTCCCTTTGGGCAGAATCCTTTCAAAGGAAGCCTTTAGGCTCAATTCAAAAGGAGTTACACTTTTAAAGGTAATTCATTCTCTCTTGTTCATTTGTTTTATTTTGCTTCTCCAACCCTCTAAACTCTTTTTATTTACTTCTTTTGTAACAACAAAAGTATCATAAATATACTAGGATGTTGTTATAAGATTTATTCGAGCTACACTATCACACAACTACATCAAATGGTTAAATAACATACGGTTTACGTGGATGGCGAAATTCTGCCTCCCGAAACGATGATTGTTCAATACTCATTTAACACATTCAAAGGTGGCCATTATGATGTCACTATTTTTATATATGATATATAATATGTTTATTTTTTCTTTAAGCTTCTGTACTTTTCATTTTGGGCATACCTTTATGGTTTCCATTATGGGTAAACACGATATCTTCATTTAAGGAAGTGCGGACTACTGCCCCCTCAAAGTGATGTGATTCGTTAATTCCTTATGTGGGATGTGTAAAGGATGGATTTAAAGTTATTATATATGATGTTATACTGGAATTAGAATATACCTCTATATCATTATTATTTCTTTCCATTAAAGTATGAGATAGAAATGAAAGTAGCGTTCATGCGTACGTACGGCTTACCGTCTCCATGAACGGTGCATTTCATTTCTTATACCCAAATGTAATGTACTATTAAAAGTACATGTATATAATGGATATATATAATTAATGATATATCTAAATGATGAATATAATTCTTGAATTAAAATATACATACCTCTCATTTAGTTTTAATTCCATTAATATGACAAAGAAATGAAAGTAGCGTTCATGCGTACGTACGGCTTACCGTCTCCATGAACGGTGCATTTCATTTCTTACCCCTAAATGATTATGTAATATTATAAATACATGTATATTCTGGATATATATGATACATATTATATCCAAATCGGGAATTTCATTCTGGATATAAAGAACCTTTGACCACACGAACAACATGTAATTGTAAGAAGTCCACATTCGACTTAAGAACCAAATATTGAGAAAACAAACATTATTAACATAAATGGTTACATAATGTTTATAACATTGCAATAAGTGATATAAAAGGAATATGGAACTTTAAAAAGGCTCTTAATCAGGAATAAATTAACTCAAGTTTATTATTCATGACGTTAAAGAACGATCGAGTCAAGTCGGACCCGAGGTAAGGGACTTCGTCTCAATCTCCTTTCATTGAGGCATATTTCGTTTTATACAAAACTTTCTTTTATACGGTGTATAAACCCCTTTGAATTTTACTTTTATACAAAAGGATGCTTTTTCTATGAAGCGTTTTACAAAACGACAAAAAGGAATGTTTCTTTTAACGTACGCGGCGACAACGACCTTTTCCGCCGCCGCGAGTATTATTTGGTCTTTGGCTTTATCAACAAGCCGTAATGTTTTTAGAATAAAATAAATACCATATACTTTTTTATCTATTTTGGTATTGAAAATGGTTTTGAAAAAAGATTCTATTATGTCAATATTTTTATGATATATTGTGATTGAAATGTGGAAATGTTATCATTCATTTATATTGGTTTTATGTTTTATGATTTTATACTGGTACATAGACATTTTAACGGGTGGTTACGTTATAAACCATATGACCGGTGGTGCAGTGAATGCCAGGATGGGTGGTTACATTATAACCTCCAATGCATTGGGTATGGAAGTCAGCAGTATGGATATTCCATTAAGTATGTATGGAAATTGGCCGTATGGCTATTCCATTAAGTGATATGTGTGGAAGTCGACCGTATGGTTATTCCACTTAAGTATGTTTATGTCCCAAGTTACCTTTATATATGTTATGTGTTATTTTTATGGATTTTATGGTAATCCTTTGGTTACAAAAAGGTAAGTAATGATACTTTATTCAGTGAAGAGTTTTTACTACTTCATGAAGGTGAAGGTATTACTTTGATAGAGTATATATGGTTTATTTGATGTTTGAAAAACTAACAGTTTTCATTCTTTCTGTATCCCTTACTGAGCTTTTTATGCTCACCCCAAGATTTTTTTTTAAATTTTTTCACAGGACTTAATGTGGAATAAGGTCAAGGATGGGATCAAGGGAATGTCATCCTATATAAAACATGGAACTAGACACGTTTTTTTTAGAGTTTTTTTTTATTATGGAAACTTAGTAGAAGTGACTACTTTGTAATCTTTTGAGATGTAATAGTTATGTTCTAATTCTCTAAAACTATAATCCTGAAAAGATCCTCGGCGTGAATTATTCATTTAATTCAATATTAAGTAATGTTTAAGGCTGGGGCCTTATAATATACATGGTTTAAGCGATATCCTAAAAAATTGGATCACACAAAATTTTGAATATAAGAGGATCATTTTTCTCCAATTTATCCATAACATTGGATCTACCTTCTTTGAAGGAATAAGAACTTCTCTTAGTGACATGGATTCAATCTCAAGGATTCATTTGGTGTTTCAAACATGGATTCTAGATGTATGTGATCATGCTTCATTGTTATTGACCAGTTTTATAGATATACTTATATCTACTTATCCTCTCTTTTTGGATTCTCAGATCTACACCTATTATTGTACATCAATTAATGTGGATTCCATGAATGTTGAGATTTGGTCGTGTTATTTTTATTAGAAGATATAAATGGAGATTTTGTGACGAATTGACCAGGTTTTCTGAATTTGTCTTTGTTAATTGTCATGTTTCATCAAAACCATCGAGGACGGTGGCTTTACTCTCGAATCCAATTATTATAATTTTTATTATTGACTTCGTATTGAATGTTTTATGTTGAATTGATTCTGATTTTTCTATTGAACATTTGTTGGAATCATTCTTGATTGATATATGTGAATTTATAAAAATTGTGGATTTGAAATGAGTGATGTTGTTCTTGGTATTAAAATAAGGATTTGAAAAAGGGTTTTTTGGATTGTTGGAACATTAATTTGATTAGATTTTTTCAATAAATATTCCTTTTTATTGATGTAGTTTATTTTAGTAATGGATTTATTTGGAATAAATTTTATTTTTGTGAGTTCATACATTACAGGTGATTAATAAGGAATGAGAAACCATTGGCGGTACAAGGTACATGACCCTAGATTATCGGCGAGTGTCAGTGGGACACAATTTAATTGGAAGAGTGGCTGCTCATGAGAATGGAACTGTTGAACAAAGCATTCATGTGTGGGTGTGTTGTGAACTATGTAATGGGTATTACAAACTTATGATAAGAATTGGTTTTGAATCTTGATTAGTTATTCATGGAAAAGATAATTTTTTGTAAATTGGTTTCATTTTTTTTGTTTTCACTTGGTTGTAAATGGTTTTTGGAAATTGTATATATTTAATTATAATTTTTTTAAGAATTATCTTATTTAAATAGTTTTTAATTCAATGTGTCTAAATTTTCTATCTTAGTGGTTTGAGTAGGGAAGTCATTGGAGAAAACCTATTGAAATATATACTCACCCCTAATTTGGAACTTGGTTTCTTTTTTAGATGCTTCCTTCATGTACTTTGGAAAAGAAAAAGTACAACACATCTTTTTCCCCATGTCATGATACATTATGTTAGATGGTGATATTTGAGGATGAAGATTGTGGAGAATGGAGTCATGTTCTCTTAATGGAGTTTATTTATCATCTTTCCACTTTGTTACATTGATATTGGGTTTTGATCTACTATAGCCTAATTTGGTTGGTTGTTTCAATGAGAAATATTTAAAATGACTTAGATATTTTATACACCATATATTGATTTGTACATTGATGTTTTTGGGCTGTTGGTTTAGTCACTATATGGAAAATCTTCCCCCAGTTTTGTTGAAACACATCATCATTTAATACCTACATTTGGATCCTTGGGGATATCTCTTAAGGCCCATTAATTACTAGTCATACTCTCAAGATAATGGGAATTAGCTGGTCATTACAGTTGTATCATAGGAATTGTTATGATTATTTTCATAAATTCAGTATGCATTATATAATATTAATATTAATTAGGAGGTAGTTGAAATTGTGTTCATAAGAAACTAACACTATAATAAACATCATGCCTTTAGAGGTGGTTTGGTAAAGTCTTCTTAAATATTATTTCTATAATTATATCTATTTTAATTTGGATAGTTTGATATTAAATGTTTTTCAAAATATTATTTGGGGTTAATATCACATGATTCTATGATTGTGAGTGAATATGATGACTTCGTTGTTATCATCTAATGTTCTGTAGCATCAAGCCTCTTAGAAGACATGTGAGCCAATCCTGGAGGATGTTATTGCTAACGCATAGTGAGGAAATCCTCATAGTAGAGCCAAATCATATTAAGACGACTTTTCCAAGTGTCATAGATATGTGACCAAAACTATATCCAAATATTGTTTACAATCTAGTTATTTAACGAAATAGGTTAATTCTAAAAGTTATTTCTCAGGAGTTCCTTCTCCATAAACTATCACTATTTAATGACTCAAATGACACTCAAGAGGCAAGAAAAATTGTTGATTATTATGGAAGGATTATTTTGGTTATTGGACACAGCCAATCAGATCAATGTAATGTGTTCTTCCTTCACACTATATGGACTAAGCATGAGATAGTGAGGAATAATGTTAACAATGAAGAAGAATGATGACTTAGATTGGAAAGACGTCAATGTTATTTTCACTAAGCAGTTCAATCAAGAGTCGATGATGTTATCCATGTCTGGAGATTTATTGAAACATGAGAAAGCTCCCAAAATAGTGATAGACTATGAAAGCCATTTTTCTGATAACATGTGTCTCACAAATGATATTTTTCATATAAGAAGATGAATGATCTAATTTTCAAGTTGTTACATCAATAAAATATTCATTCTCAGGTTTTTTTTGAATATTCCTTTTTATGTGGATGTGTTGCATAATGTTCTTCAGTTTGAAATAGAAATAGCTATAAAGTTAGGGGTTTAATGATTTTATTTCTATCCTAGGAGAAGCATAAATTCCATCAAAGGGATATTGAATACTGATGATTCTCATAACTGTTCTTGATGGTAGAGTCATTCTGGTCCACCTTCAGTTTTATGAAGAGGTCTATCGATTGGATACCAGTGTGGAAAGATAGGAAATTTGAAGTGGGTAGGCACCAATTAAATGTGGGTATTGATGATATTTAAATAACATTCAATTATTCATCCATATTTATTCCACAATTAATAGTTGAACAAGATCATCAACTCCTCATAAAATTATGTGGAAATAAGAGTCTTCAAAGGGAATAGGGTTATATCCACATGAATTAGGAAAGAACCTTCTTCATATAGTGTATGATTCAATAGAGGATATAGATACGAGTCTAGGGACCATGAGTGGTATAATTACTATTACCTTGTCATTAGTGACTACTCAACTTGTCACCAGTGCATCTTATTTTTTTATTTCATCTCGTGTTGTTAATCTTCTTAATCATCCAATTGATATTTTAACTAGTGAATGGGATACCACTACACCCGTTATTTCAAAGAGTAAATAGGGCCTCTATAGTCCCACTTGTAATTTCTCTATATCAGATGTCGCGAATTCATAGATTTTTTTGATTCTAGACATATATCTATTTACATATTTTTTGGGATAGATTGGATCATTGGGAATAAAGAACATTTTTATTGTTATATTAGATGGTTCTCCTTCACTACCACTATTGGAAACTAAGTAATTACAAATGGTGTCAAACCATCAGTAAAGGCTACCAAACCGTCCGTATACTATATACCAACGGTTTAGAAAACCATAGGAAAGTAAGGCTTTGGGATAGCCCATTACCAACTGTTTTAGTACAACTGTTGGGAAAGGAAGTGTAATCCTAGAGTTTCCCAACAATTATTTGAATTGTTGGTATATAAACGTTCTCCCAACGGTTTGAAAACCATTGTTAATACTGTGTGAAATAGGAGTATTCCCAGCGGTTTGAAAACCCTTGGCAATACTGGCTGCTGAAGGTGTGAAATAGGATTATTCGCAACGGTTTGAAAACCTTTGGAAATATTGGATGGTGGTGGTGTGAAATAGGAGTATTCCCAATAGTTTGAAAACTTTTGGCAATACTCATTTTCATGTTTTAGCACTATACCAATGGTTTAATAAAACTCTTGGTATAGTGTTTTACCAGAACATGGAAGACCAGCCACCCAGAATATCCTCCACTCATGAACACTCAACATAACCATGGAATACAATACCATGGAATACAGAACAAACACAACTCCTGCACACTCAACAAAACCATGGAATAAAGAACAAACACCACTCTTGCACATTCTAAAAAACCATGGAATAAAGAACTAACACCTGTATACACCAAAAAAATCCCAATCTACACTCAACAACAACAAAACCACCTGCACACTCAACTACATACACCATAAAAACCACTACACACTCAACTACATACACTTGAATACACTCTTAATAGCAACAAACACCTGATATAGAAAACAAAAGCACATAAAAAGAGGATACTCTTATAACCATGGAATGTACCGCAATTATAATCATTTATACGAACACCATTACCCTATACATTACAGAATTATAATCATGTTTGTGAACCGAATTACCCTATGAAATACTGAATTCATAATTGAATTCTCATTATCATCATGTAATTTTTTATTGAAAGAGGGGAAAAGTGCAAAGGAAAAAAATAGAAGGGAAAGGTAAAAACAAGAAACATTGATGAGGCCCCAAGGGAATACCCCTCCCCCCTTAGCCAAGACAACCTAGGGTGGTCTGAAGTGATGAAGACCCAGTGCATCCCCTTTGATATAGTCAATCCCCTTGGGTTGGATACTCCCTGCAGTGTGAAGAAACACATCCTCTATGCTATTAACGTCCACTGCGGCCAAGTGATCTGTGACTATTTTCCCTTCTCTCTGGGTGTAAAGGATACTCACTCCAGTATTAATAATACTTATACATTTTTTGAGGACATATTTAATTGACCAAGCAGACTCGGTGTACCATTTCAAGGAGTTGTGCGCAATAATAGAGTCTATTTCGATTTCAGAGATTGCGCGACCTTTTCCATGCAAAGGTTGAGCCCAGTGAAAATTTCCTTCGCCTCCGCTTATAGAGAAGACCCCTGACCTATTCTGGCCAAGAAATCGAGGTAAACTGAACCATTGTGGTCATGTTTTCCTCCTCCACATAGGTTCCCTTGGATGCAAGAGCAATCTGTATTAAGTTTCAAACCCACTAAAGGAGGATTCCATTGAACCCAATTTCCTTCCATGATTCTAGGTGGCATGTCCATATTGGATCCCATTTGGAGCCAACGAAACATAGGGGTTGTCCTCCATGTCCTCACAGCTATGTTCATATCCTGTAGCAGATGTTTCTACAAAACAATAATGGCACGAGCTGAAACCCCCACCCCCTTGTGCTTTGATTTGTTCCGAGCCTGCGAAATGATCCAGTGCCCCACATACAGCACTACTGCATGGGCCACCCTCTCCGGACCTCATCCCTCAGAACCTTGGAAAAGCATATCAATAAAGGCATGTATGGAACCTTCCGAGGGAAGGAACGCAAAGTCCCTCGGGATTTTCGAGACCTTACGTGCCCAGTCACTGTTCAAGAACAGATGGCCAGTGCTCTCTTCACTATGAACACTACAACATATGGACCTGCACTCAAGGGGGATACCACACCTATGGATATTTTTATCCGTCGGAAGTCCTTTGTTATGAATACTTCTTGTGAGGAAGATTATCTTGGTGGGGATGTATTTCACCCATAAAAGCTCATCCCAGCCCTCATTCTGTTCCTGTCCATTACCAATGCGGCAGAAGTCCTACGGCGATAACATTCCTGAGGAGGATTCCATGAACACAGACTTGTCCTCCTCTTCATTAAGCTCAGTGAGTTGAAAACACTATTGTTGTTCCTTATCCAAAACCGAGTCATTGATGCTAGGAAAGAGGCTGGCCTCCTTGATGGAAATATTCATAGCCGGACATCTAGGGAAACCCAGCACTGTTCCAAAACAATCTTGATGCCAAAAGGATATCTCTCCCTTCCCCCCCACCCATCTCGAAAAGGGGAGAATGATCTCAACAATAGGGCCTATCACTAACAAAAGGGAAGAATGATTCCCCTCCCCTGGAGCGCTATGGAATGTCACGTATGCATGCATGGTAGTCCCCCATAGGGTACGCTATTCCAAGACACTCCATGAAAGCCTCACATTCATGTAATAAAGGGATCTATCAGGTTGTGCCCATCAATGCCTCCTTCATTCACAAGCCGCACATTTTCCCCCAAGGCTACCCAGTGTTTCTTTCTCTCTGATAACAAATCCCAAATGAAATTTTCAAGTATCATATTAATCAATTTAATAACCCCCTTGGGAACTTTGATAGATGATATACCATGAATCAGAGAGGCCACTAGAATATTGTTCACTATTGAAATGCATCTGCCAAAGGATAAGAATTTATTTTTCCAGTTAAAAAAACTATCAGAAACCCTGGTGAAGAGTGCATCGAAGTCCCGAATCAAAATTCTCCCAGGTGAGATAGGCGCACCAAGATAGAACATAGGAAACACACCTCTTTGGATGCCAAGCAGACTACTAAAAGTTTTCACTCTCTCGATGGAGAACTTGTCGGAGATAAATAAATCACTTTTCCCCTTGTTGATGGACTGGCCACTCCAATGATAGTATTTCTCCAGAACTCTGTTCAGACTTCGTATTGATATTCTCTTTCCATTCAAGAATAATATGTTATCATTGGAAAATAGAAGGTGGGAAATTTCTGGGGCCCTTGATTGATGATGATACTGCAAAATTCCCCCATTATTGATACTCCTCTGGATGAGCGGGCTCAAAACATCCTGAATGATGATGAACATCGATGGAGAGATAGGGTCCCCTTGTCTGATGCCTTGGGTAGACTTGAAGAAACTGTAAGACTTTCCCATGATGTTCACTGAGATCCAAGAGGAACTAATGAAGCGAAAGATATTATTGTTAAAGGCATGCAGCACAATATGGCGCAATGACCGTTTGGGGATGCGGTGTGAGGCATGGCGTGAGGCGCAACTAAGGTGCATTAGCACATAATTAGTTATATATAGTATTGAATAATATTTTAAATTTTAAAAAACTTAATTTCAATAAAAAAAATCAAATTAAAATACATACTGTTATTTTTTAAGAGGTTCTGCTGTGAATGATGTCAAAACAATGTTTGTATAGTCTACTATGTTTTTCCTTGCAAAAAAAAATTAGTCTGCTGTGTTTTTTTATTAATATATTCAATATTCTATTTAATTGAAACTAGGACTGCCCTGACTTCAATCATGGTGCACTGTGATTTCCGCCTCCTACCTCGATCTCCACCTTTCCATCCTTTCTGCCTCCTACCCCAATCTATGCTATAGCGATTCATCTGTCGTGCACTCAAAACCCCAGCCATCGAGGACATCATCTGCTTCTCTTCCTTCTAGAATTGTCTCCTCCCAACATGGAAGAGGAATGTGAGGTGCGCCTTTACAACGCATGGTGCCATAGCACCTCAAGGAATGGCGGGTGAGGCGCGCGCCATTGGAGTGCCTCAGCGATGTCGCCTTTCCTTGTAGGTGGTGAGGCGCTTCGACCTCGCCTTGCCACGCCCCTTGCCAAGGCATTCACCTCAGTGTGCCTTTGAAAACAATGATCAATACCACATACAAAAGGAATTATGTTGCTTATAGAATTCTGAATAAGTTTGCTCAGTTTTTCACAAAACGGTTGTTTTTACATAAATTGATGTCCATTTTAA
Organism: Viscum album; assembly: GCA_963277665.1. Lineage (NCBI taxonomy): Eukaryota > Viridiplantae > Streptophyta > Magnoliopsida > Santalales > Viscaceae > Viscum > Viscum album. The sequence goes on from OY728157.1 coordinate 2,018,783,974, forward strand.
ACAAAATACATACCCTTGGAGGGATACTGGCCACACTGTGCTCTGGATTTATGTGGCGTTGACTCATACACATCACCGATGACTCCTGAATCATTTTCATAAAGTATCAACAGAATCTGAATGCATTTGTTCAATTTTCTGTATGCCAGTAGTTATTTTAAATTAAAATGTTTTCCATTTCAAAGAAAAGTGAGACAATTTAAGTGGTGTCGGCAACACCACAACTCAGATTGAGGTAGGTTTGACTCATACACATCAAATAGAACCCATGGATCGTTGGGCTAAAGTATCAATAAAATCAGAATATGTTTGGTTTGTTTTCCATATGCCGGTTGTTTTTACTTAAAATGATGTCCATTATAAACAAAAGAGAGAAATTTAGAGTGATACCAGAAACACCGCGCCTCAGATTGAGGCAGGGTTAAATCATACACATCACATATGAACCAGGGATCATTTTCCTAATGTTTCAATAGAATATGAATACATTTGGTCGGTTTTCCTTATGTCAGTTGTTGTTTTCACTTAAAATGTTGTCCATTTTAAACAAACGTGAGACACATCGAGTGGTTTTGGCTACACCGCGCCTCGTATTGGGGCAGTGTTGAGTCGTACACGTCTCAAATGACCCATGGATCGTTGTCCTAAATTTTCAACAAAATATAAATGCATTTTTTTGGTTTTCCGTTTGTCATTTGTTGATTTCACATAAAATGATGTTCATTTTAAACAAAAGAGAGACACATTGAGTGGTTCCAGCCACACCGTGCTTTGGATTGAGGAGGGGTTGACTCATACATTTCACATATGACCCATGGATCATTTTCATGAAGTTTCAACATAATTCGAATGTTTTTAATCAGTTTTCAATATATCAGATGTTGTTTTGACAAGTGATGTCCATTTTAAACAAAAGACATACACATGGAGTCATACCTGCCACACCATGCCCTATATTGAGACGAGGTTGACTCTTACACGTCACAGTTGACTCGTGAATCGTTTTCATAGAGTATCAAAAAAATTCTGAATGCGTTTTGTCGGTTTTCTGTATGCCATTTGTTATTTTCACTTAAAATGTATTCCATTTCAAAGAAAGGAGAGACGCATTGAGTGGTGTTGGCCACACCACGCCTCATATTGATGTGGGGTTGACTCGTACATGTCACATATGACCCATAGATCATTGTTCTAAAGTATCAATAGAATCGGAATACATTTTGCTGCTTTTCCATATGCCGATTGTTTTTAAATAAAATGATGTCCATTATAAACAAAAGAGAGAAATATAGAGTGATACCAGCCACATCGTGCCTTAGATTGAGGCGAGGTTAACTCATACACATCACATATGACCCATGGATCGTTTTCCAAATGTTTCAATAGAATATGACTACATTTGGTCGGTTTTCCGTATGGCAGTTGTTGTTTTCACTTAAAATGTTGTCCCTTTTAAACAAAAGTGAGACACATTGAGTGGTTTCGGCCACACCGCACCTCGGATTGAGGCGGGGTTGAGTCATACCAGTCTCATATGACCCATGGATCGTTGTCCTAAATTTTCAAAATAATATGAATGCATTTTTTTGGTTTTACGTATGTCATTTTTTGATTTCACATAAAATGATGTTCATTTTTAAAAAAAAAAGAGAAACACTTTGAGTGGTGCCGGCCAAACCGGCCTTTGGATTGAGGAGGGGTTGACTCATAAATGTCACATATGACCCATGGATCATTTTCCTAATGTTTCAACAGAATTAAAAAGTGTTTAATCGGTTTTCCATATGTCAGATGTTGTTTTGACATGTGATGACCATTTTAAACAGAATACATACACATGGAGTGATACCGGCCACACCATGCCCTAGATTGAGACGAGGTTGACTCTTACACGTCACAGATGACTCAAGAATCATTTTCATAGTGTATAAAAAAATATGAATGTGTTTGGTTTGTTTTCCGTATGCCATTTGTTATTTTCACTAAAACTGTTTTCCATTTCAAAGAAAGGAGAGACACTTTGAGTGGTATCAGCCACACCGAGCCTCAGATTGAGGTGGGGTTGACTCGTACATGTCACATACAATCCATGGATTATTGTGCTAAAGTATCAACACAATAAAATTATGTTTGGTTGATTTTCCATATGAAAATTTATTTTACATAAAATGATTTCTATATTAAAAAAATAGAGTTGGTTAGAGTGATACCGGCCACACCCCGCCTCATATTGAGGCAGGGTTGACTCGTGCATGTCAAATATGACCCAATGGTCATTTTCCTACTTTTTCGACAGAATATGAATGTGTTTGGTTGATTTTCTATATGTCGGTTGTTTTTTTCACTTAAAATGATGTCCATTTTAATCAAAAGAGAGACACTTTGAGTGGTTTTAGCCACAATGCACCTCAGATTGAAGCGGGGATGACTCGTACACGTCACATATGACCCATAGATAGTTTTCCTAGATTTTCAATAGAATATGAATGCATTTGGTTGGTTTTTTGTATTTCATTTGTTGTTTTCACATAAAATGATGTTCATTTTAAACAAAGGAGAGACACATTGAGTGGTGCCGACCACACCGCGCATTGGATTGAGGCAGGGTTGACTCATACACATCACATATGACCCATGGATCGTTTTCCTAATGTTTCAAAAGAATATGAATGCATTTAATCATTTTTTCATATGTGAGTTGTTATTTTCTATTCAAATTTTTTTCATTTCAAAAAAAAGGTGATACACTTTGAGTGGTGTCGTCCACAATGCACCTCGGATTGAGGTGTGGTTGACTTATACACGTCACATACGACCCATGGATCGTTTTTCTAAAGTATTAACACAATCTGAATATGTTTGGTTAGTTCTCCATATTCCAGTTGTTTTTACATAAAATGATGTCCATTTTAAACAAAAGAGAGGCAGTTAGAGTGATACCCTCCACATCGTGCATGACCGCAGTGTGACCACGACGTGTTGGCCCGATCTAGTGACATCTGTAGGGCAGCAACATCTTGGCCAGGAGCAAAGGGAGCAAGAGGAAGCGGGGGAATATTCTGGTCGTCGTCTCCCTCTTCATTAACAATGGATGGGTAATGTATCTAAAACTATATCTAGGTATCATACATCAAATTCAGGAAAGACTTTGAACCTCTGTGGGGTGTCATCCTAGAGCAGCTCCAAATCTGGTCATTACTGCGTCATGACCAAGGCGTGATTGCGACGTGACCGTAGTGTGACTGCGGCTTGTTGGCCCGGTCCAGCGACATCTGTGGGGCAGCATCTTCCGGCCAGGAGTGAAGGGAACGGGAGGAAGCGGGGCAACATTCTAGTCGTCGCCTCCCTCCCAATTATCTATAGATGGGTAATGTATCTAAAACTCTATCTAGGTATCATACATCAAATTCTGACAGGACTGCGAACTCTCGCAGGGTGTCATCCCAGAGCAGGGCCAAATAACGTCGTGACCGCGGTGTGACCGCGGCATGAACACCCCGTGACAGCAGCGTGCCCGCGGCGATACCATGGTGAGACTACGACGTGACCGTGGTGTGACTGTGGTGTGACCACACAGATACCACGGAATGACCGCAGTGTGACCGTGTCCTGACCGCCGCGTGACCGCAGCATGACCGTGGCAAGACCGCAGTGTGACCGCTGCGGGTTGGCCTAGTCCAGTGACATCTATAGGGCATCATCTTCCGGCCAGGAGTAAAGGGAGCGGGAGGAAGCGGGGAAACATTCCAGTTGTGGCCTCCCTCCCCATTATCTATGGATGAGTAAAGTATCTAGAACACTATATAGGTATCAGACATTGAATTCTGACAGGACTCTGAACCACCACGGGGTGTCGTCTTGGAGTAGGGCCAAATCATGGCATTACTATGGCATGACCCCGGCGTGTTAGACCGGTCCAGCGACATCCGCGAGGTAGCATCTTCTGGCCAGGATTCCAAATAAATTCTATATAGTTGTCATTCACATTAATGAAACCGATCTTATGTTATAAAAAACAGACTCTTGAAACACATGAATGATGAGTCTCCCTTGACATGGTGACTCAAAACCAATGAACATGGATCAATGCATTACCCAAAGGATATTAAGAACCTTAAAACACATGAAGGATGCTACATAACCACTGAGAAACCAACAAATTTCATTAAAGACTTACCTAGATTGGCAGTGGAGAACCAAATCCATTCAAACCAACACAAAATGATCCAACTCCCTACTGAAAACATAATATGGTGTCAAAAACACTAAAGCCCCAAATACATGAGGCGCGAGACAAGTAGTAACCATATAATGTTACCTCAGATCAAATCAGGTGGACCGAATCAATCTGAACTCCTTCTGGAACCCTTCATAGAATATAACTACACTCTGTCCATAGAAATCAATCAAAGATCTAAGTGACCAATGAGATAAAAAAATAAAATAAAAACTAAACTAAAACAGACATGTCTCCTATGACTATACCTATCACCACCCAACATATAACTACCACAACTACCCATTCGTCAAATCATGTTCCTACAAGTAAAGGGGAAACAAATCAATGTTTTAAAATTATACTATCAAATAGTACATTCATATTAATTAACAATTACTCTTTCTATTAATTGTATATGATCAATTTGGCATGAGTTTCAACATAGTTTGGTTTGGTTCGATACAAGGGATGAGGTCTTATTTATCTTGGTTTTTATGTTTACACTTGAGATATTTATTTAAAAATGACGTATGTATTTGGCATTATTATTTATGGTTTTAGTTCTTAGTTTATTGTTATGGGGCCTGTCCACATGAATAATTCATGGAATGTAGGGTTCAGTTGACATTTATGCACTTTAATGTGACTGATTTCCCTAACTATGAGTATTTAGATCAAGTGAAATATTCCTAATAATATTGGGCCTTGTAGTGATAGGTGTGGAAATTGTACATCTAGCGTTTTATGAGGAAATACTTATGAGGATGGATTGGAATCTTGGTAGGTTCTTAGAGTGGGATGGTCCCTCTGAGTATATAAAATGTATTATGAAGGTTTTTACTCCATGTAATGATTCAGGAGTTCAAATAAAGAGATGAAGGATGAGAATCTAGGGTGGGTATTGGGTATTTTCGAACAGATTGGCATTATAATTCCAAGAGGCTTGGTGTGATTTAGCTTAGGATGGAACCTGGTTAGTGGGGATGGGTTATAATACATGATTTTGATGTGGTTCTTGACCGGATTATTGAGAATATAAGGTAGATATGTTCCAAATGGTGTTCTTTTGGGACTAGGAATATCATAAGGTGAATAATCATGTTTGTCTAGTTAGATGGTGAGATGTGCATCGAGGCATGCGATACTCCTCGAGAGATGACTCTAGACTATGTGACTGAGAGGATAGAACCGGATAGGTTTGATAGGATTGGGTGAGTTGTCAACCCATGCAAGGATGATACGATGCATGGAGACACTTGGAGACACTTGGGGTTATTTATGCTATCTCATGTTGACACTTAGGGTTATTTCATGACTCCAACATACTCTAGAAATGTTCTCACACAATGTTTTAGAAAAACAATTCCATCTCATGAAGACACAAAAGATCCTCTATCTTTAAATGATTCCTCACAGTCACACCTCTTGGTATTACAGTATATAACAGATCTACGTCAACTAGTCTAGATAGAATCACTACCCTTTATCAATAGAAAGTTGTTAAATACCTAAGTGGCTAAGGCGTTAATGAAAATAAAATAAAAAGTAAACAAAAACATACATCTATCATGTGACTATACATGTCACCAGGAAATATATAAGAACCAAACTTCCAATGGGTCAAATCATGTTCCTGCAAGCAAGGGGGAAAACATTCCATTTAATAATCTCTTCATATTTTAATAGGTTCTTTATATAGAACATTGTTAGAAACACCATACTAGTAAAATTTTCCATTAAATATGAACCTATGATACATTAGTTTAGTTGAAGATTGTCCACATAACCTTTCTAGAAACCCGCCACATTGCACCATGATTCGAGACTGACTACTATAGTGAATAATAACAAATGAGTCATAAAATGAAATTTGGCATAGATTTCCCTTAGGTCTTAAATAGCTCCCCTGCTAGCATCCACCATTCCTCGGTCAATTGTGAACTTGGTATATAATGCATTCAAACAAAATTAAAACATATAACAATCCAACACACTCCACACGCCATATTACTAGCCTGTTGATTGGTTATGATGTAAAATAATTGCCGAGAAAGTGGTTGTTGTGTTGGGGATTGAAAAAACTATAACATCACAATGTTTATTTAAGTAAAATTTCTATTTAAAGTTACATGAATGTAATAACAGAATTTTTATAGTCTATAAATACTCTTGAATGTAAAAAGAAATAACATAACAACATAGTTGTTAAACTCAATAGGGATGTAAAAATGGCCTGATGCTAGGCGTGGACCTGGACAGTCTGTGAGACATATTTCTTACAATGGGTGCAGCCCAAGTAGTGTTTAGGGCAAGACTCGAACTAGTGAAGGCCCAACAAAGCCAGACCAAACCCAAGCCTAGACCATTCCGGGACTAGCCCATTTTATAATTTTGTTCAATATTATTTTAGTTTGATGAATTTTAGGTTTACTATATTTATTATTATTAATTTATTTTATTTTTTACATTTTAAAATTTTTAAAAGACTTTGTCCGGGACCCAGCCCCAAATATTGATATGTACCATACCTCAATACATCCCTATTCAGTAATTTTTATAACACCAGATGTCACAACTGACCCCATTCCATTTATGACCGTAATTGGGTTGATTTCATTGGCATTTCATCCCCCCCCCCCACACTCCCACCACACCAAACTGTCTAATTTCATACTTATGCCCGTTAATGAGTGACAATGGTTCATTTTTCGCACCTTTGGATTTCTGATCAATAAAATATAACCAAAATAATAAAATTTTCATTTTTTATAACCAATAGACAACTGAAAACATGCCACTAAGAACTCATTATGTTGATTTTCGAACAATCTTTTTGCACATTTCCAAATTCCTACTGAACTTAAAAAGACAATTTTCTCCATTTACTGTATAATAGATTCCCCTACTCCTATACCTCTCATTACATTAAATATCCTTGATCCAACTATATTAATTGAAAGTATCATGGGAACAACTAAACCATTAATTGCACATTTGAATGAACAAAAAATTAACATAGTTGAGCTAGACCTGTGAAGAATTAACAGATGATAAATTTTGGCCATCTGTACTGTACATAAAAATGCAAAAATGGAAAATTGGGATTAACCTAAACCATAAGAAAATCATCAACTAAATATAAAAAGACACAGAAACCAAGATATTATACTTCAGGACAGGTCAGGTCTAACTCTGATGGGCAGTCCAACGCATTGATTTAAAAAAGATTTACCTCTATCTCTTGGGGGGCAGGGGTCATCCCCGATAATATTATTTCCCAGGAGGTAGGAGAGGGATCTGTGAGAGTGGGATGTCATGCAGGGTGTTTGTCCATGGGGGATCTCACGTGTGACTTGAGAGGGGGTCGGGGGATGTTGGAGGAGGAGATTGAGCCAAGATGGGAGGGGGATGTCGCCAAGAGAGGGAGACGAGAGGGGGGGAATGTCGTAGAGAGACGAGAGTGGAGGGGGACGTCGTCATCAGAGAAGGATCCGAGATGGGAATGGTAACATCGCAGGAGGAGAGGGAGGGGGTTGTGAGGTGGAGGCGGAGGCGGAGGCTGGGAGGTGGTGGCTGAGGCCAGGAGGTGGTCGAGGTCAGGGAGGGATGGAGTGAGCGGGGATGAAATTTCATGAGGGAGGGAGCCCTAATTTGGGTATAATATATCCCAACGGTTTATAAAAACCGTAGGTAATAGTTCTCTTTCCCAACGGTTTTCTTAAACCATTGGGAAACAAAAAAATAAAATAGCCTACACCAACATTTTTTTAGAACTGTTGTTATAGGATCTTTTTTCCAATGGATTTTCTAAGTTGTTGGGAACAAAGTGTTGGTATAGGCTCAATTTCCAATAGTGGGTGGATAACCCTTAAGTTCATATAGCCTACAGTTTAGGGGTGTAATTGTTTATGTCTTGTAGCAAGGAACAAGGGGATAGATGGCAAATAAATAAATTGGGGGAAAATAAACTTAGCATATTTTCATAGCTTAGGGATTATTAATAACACCACAGGTATAAAAACATTGCTTTTAAGGTCATGGTTTTTAGACTAGCATATTTCTATGAAGATCGTGATCATGTACATAAGTATAGGAAATTCTATGATGGGATATAATTATTTATGTGAATTTATAATGTCCTTATCACCCATGAAAAACAAAGTGATCCCCTCACACAAATATATCAAATACTCGGGGGGAACGGGAATCATCTTTGAATTTGGCTGGGTAGGGGCTCGACATGAGTGTGTCATAATCCTTATGATCTAGGATGGAATGAAAACTGTATTTGTACAGTACATGATATCTAGACATCACTATGTATCATGTATAGTGGGAATTAAGCCATACATTTTCCTAGAGGGAAGTGTGGTGGGAGTCCAATGTCATGTAGGGATTATCCTTTGAAGTGGGGACTAAGGTATCACATAGTTTTAGTAAATTAAAAACGGAAAAAATTATATAGTTTAACATAAAATGGAAAAGAGGTCGAAAACTTATTTTAAAATACCCATAAAATAATACTTAAATGGAAATATCCATGATGAGGATTATGAAGTTATGACATGCCAGGGTTAGGCCCATTTTGATGGTTCAATTCAAAATATATGAGACATGTTACAAGAAGGATACATTAAATGTAATGTTGAAGCCATGTAAAGTCGAGTCGAGGATAATCTTATTAGAACAAAATATTGTGAATGATACAAAAACTAGTCACATGAAAAAAATAGAAATTACCCCCCCCCCCATCTGGGGAAGGGAGTACACTCCAAATGGTGGAATGACATATCATGTGTGAATCCGGTAGAATTATTTCTCAAGGACTAGAAATGGTGTGACATTGATATTTTTCCTTCAACAAGTGGTCTTGAGAGCTCTTCTGATACTGATAGAACATGGTACCAGAGTTAGTGTGGTGGTGAGGACTTGTAAGCATAGGAAGACTAGAAATGTCACATAACATGCGCATCATATATATATATTTTTTAAAATGAAATAATTTTTCAAAATAAATCCTTAATATAGTGTTGTTATTTTGTTATGTTTGTTTCAATGCATCCATGAATCTCGGCTGCACAAAGCCCCAATTGAAAATTACTATTCAATAACTAATAAAAATTTCTTTTGGAAAAACCCCATGGAAGAATATGAGACATTGAATACCACAATGGATCGATGTGAAAAAACATGAAGGGATGAATAACCCTTCTTAATTCTATAATAATCTATGAATAAACCTTCCTAATCCTAATTAAAGAAAACATTGAATATGCAACATTTAATAACCCTAAAAAATAATATGAAACTTTGATTTTGGGATCCCAAGTTCCTAATTATAGCAAAATATCTATCACAAATGAATAATTTCACCATAATTCCGTGAAATCGATGAATAACCTAGAAACATACACTTCTGAAAATAGAAATGATACCTTTGTGCACTTATTGTGGATGACATGTGGAGTGTCGAGTTTGTGGGGGAGGGGAGAACGACAGCTGCATGGGCTCGGGATGGGAGGAGGGAAGAGGAGAGCGGTGAGTAGTGAGGGGTGAGTGGTGAGCGTCGAGCGTCGAGCGGCGAGCGTCAAGCGGCGAGCGGGAGTTGGAATTATAGGAGGGGAGTGTGAGGGGGATGAGAGCAGCGGTGAGGGTGATCAGGATGGGAGCGGTGGTGAGGGGGACCAGGGTGGGAGCAGCGGCGAGGGGGGGGGGGGTCAGGAGGAGCGGTGTCGTAGGGCAGGAGAAGTGGGGTGCGAGGGGCAGTGCGGATGGCAGAAGAATCCCGATGGCAACCGGGTTTAGGTGATTCTATTCCAATGGTTCATATGAACCATTGATATTTGAGGTGTTTTTTTCCAATGGTTCCCTAAAACCATCGGTAAACACAACATATATTACTCTATACAAATGATTTTCATGTAACTATTGGTATAGATTTTTTATCCCAATGGTTTGAAAAAACTGTTGGGAAAAAAGTATTGGTGTAGATGTGATTTCCAGTAATGTACGCCATATGGTTTGTGTCATGTCTCCCAAGGATAATGATACCCCAAGGATAAAAGATTTAGATATTATTATTCAGTGTTGTGGAAAGTTATACATGTATCTTCATTTGATCAATTGTGGGAAACTTTTAGTGGTGATCTCCCTCTTGTTTTTATCGATTTTCCCGATGTGTTTGTTCACATCATTTATGTTTTGGCACAATAAAGGTATGTTGAGATTTACATTGACTTAATGCATGGTACTCAACCAGTTTCTATTCCCACATACAACATAGTACCAGATGAATTGGAATAGGTGAATTACCAGGTGGATGAACTTATTGAGAATGGATTTTTACTCCTGACAGTGTCACATTGTGTGGAACTGATTCTATTTGACAATAAAGATGATGATTCACTTTACCTATATATTGATTACAAAAAGATAAATTGATTAACGGTAAATAAGAAGTATCTATTTCCAAATATCGATGATTTGATTAGTCATTTGAAAGAGGTGAAGTGTTTCTTCATAACTAATTATCGCTATGTTTACCATCATTTGTGGATAAAATAGTCTGATTATCAGAAAACTGCATTTTATAGTAGGTATAACCATTATGAGTACATTTTTATTACCTCTAGTCTAACCCAGTTCATATAGTTTTCATGTAAATAATTAACAATATTTTCCATGAGCATCTTGATATATTACATGTAGTCTTTGTAAATAAATACCTCATTTACATTATGTATGAGGAGAATCGTGTTCATGATTTGAGAATAGTTCTGAGTTTATTGAAAAATACCTGATGCTATATGGACATTATAATTGTGTTTTCTGGATTTGGGATTTAAATTTATAGGGAAACATAGTGTCAAAACAAGGAATATAAATTTTTCTTAAGTTGATGATTTCTATCATGACTTTGGTGCTACAATGAAATGTCTTCAAGATTCAGGGATTCATGGGATTAGCTAGATATTATTGGTAGTTCATGAGGTAAATATTGATGTTTGATTAGCTAATGAATAATATTACTCATAATGGAGTGATGTTTTCCAATAGTAATAAATGAAATAAATCTTTTGTTAAGATGAAACAAATTTCAACTACAGTACTGGTGCTGACTCTTACGAAGGGAAGGCATGGATAAGATTATATTTTTCATGCATTGTGATCATGATTGGGTTATGTTCTTACATAATTTTACCATGTAGTTTCTTATGGATTCTTTAATCTTAGCCCACACAAGATGAATTATCTGATCTATGAAATTGAACTCATAGTTTTGGTTCCCTTTCTTATGAGTTGGTAGAATTACATTTACTGAGAATGATTTACTGTCGATTAAGACAAAAAGACCTTCAATTATATCTAATATAAAAATATATAAATCACTATTATATATATTAAGAGGAGTACTGATAGTATTTTGACTTTTTTATCACATGCACAATGGGGAAATGGAATTTCATTGTAGGTGTGTTGAGTAGGAATTTTCCAAAAAAAGAAGTGAATGAATCATTGGAATAGTGGTATATAAGGGATCTATTTGCATAATTGTGTATTGGGGTTTGGGAATTGGTAGATAAGGGTAATGTATCCATCTTCAATTTAACAAATTCTAATCTTGATATGATTCATTAAGACTAATAGAATTATCTGGAATTCTATATCATTAGATACTCTAGTAATGATGTGGAGATAGTAACCAAGTTTTCAATCTCAAAATAGTGTGGTCTACGTTATCATAATTTCTACATTATTTCATTAGAAAAAAATGAAGGATGTGATGAGTGTTTTTATAATTACTAGTGGGAAGTACACCCATGAATGAAAAAATGTTCTATGGCATGGAAAACCAATTATGGTGTTGATGAATGAGGTGTGTATTATCTGAGTTAGTTTCTCAATTTTATACATTCCAGAAGGTTAAGGCTGGGAATCAAAATCCTTCGGGTTTTCATCAACCACATCTAGTACCAACATAGATGTGGGATGATACCTCTATGGAAATTTTGGTCAGGTTTCCTCATACAAAGAGGAAGAGGATTGTGATATGGGTTGTGATCAACATGATGACCAAGTTTCCTCACATTATATACATAAAATATTAAAACTAAATATTATCAATTGTTAAACATAAATGTGAATGAGCTAGTTAATTTTAATGGAGTGAAATATGTTGTATCCATTGATAGGGATCCTTGGTTCCTTTCTCATTTTGGTGTGGCCATCAAGATCCATTGGGATCTCTGGTCTCTTTGAGCATGACCTACCATATGCAATCAGAAGACCAAATAGAATAGGCTAAAATTATTATCCATGTATTCTCCTAAATTATATAATAATATTCGGTGTAGCTTGTGATGATCATATGGTACTGCTTGAGTTTTCTTCCAACAATTTTTAACAGCTCATGATTTGGATTAATCCTTTTGAGGCCATGAATGGATGGTTCTGTGAATCGCTATTTTGTTGGTGGGAGATTGGTGAAGGTTTATTGGTTGGAAAATATTTATTTGTAAAAGATGAATACATAGATAAGGTTAATTCACTAGATTATATTTATGTAACAGAGCTGATATAATTATTATAATGATAGTTGATATTGAACATCATTTTTTTCTATTGGTAACCATGCATTTTTGAAATTTTCAGCCAAGATGGGTCATTTATATCTTAGGTTTCCTAGATATATTTCTCCATGTTTTTTGGACATTTTGAGGTCATTGAACTGGTACAGAATTTTTTATACCATTATTCACATCCACCATTTTTAACATTGATACCTAATTGTTTTCATGTATCACAATTATGAATGTATTTATCTGATCCATCTCATGTTGTAATTAGGATATATCATGAATTTGAACATGATTTATCTATAACAAAATTTCTTATTATAATTCATGATTCTGAGACCATGCTACCCCATGTGAGGACAATACATTTGATTCATTTTATAAATTATCATGGTTTTGATTCTAATGAGATGTGGGGGAGGGAGGCACTGATTAGAGAGTCGTGGACTCATATTTTTTGAGACGAGGCTTCTTTGTAGGATTTCTGGGGACAAAAAAATTATATGATGGGGAGGTTGTAACATCCTATTATTATTTTCAGGTTATACTAAACCCCTTATTTAATTGATATTTGGGTGGATTTCATTTGAAGTATTTTTGTGTTTTTTGGAGATTTTAAATGTTTTTCGACTTATTCATGGCTGATGCACAACCTGTGCAGAGTTTACCCAACATTGTGCCATGATATAGGAATGTGCCTATTTTCATAATTGTTATATCAAATAGCTAATTCCCAATTAGTAATTCATACACCATGTTAGGTGATACAATGCTTCCCATTTATAATATAGCCCTGGCCTATCCACAGTTTAACCAATACATGCACTGTTTCCCAAGAAACTGTGCTTACGTCTATTAATTAATCCAAAAATTGGAAGAATTCACAAACCCCTTTTCAACCCCACCTAGGATCATTCAACAACTTCTCATTTTCTATAGGGTTTTGTTTCTCCCAATAACCATTTTTAACTCCCCTAAAACCCTTCCAATGAGATTTGATGCTAGGAAATCTCTGTTCGATCAATTCCTAGTAATGTTTCTCTCACCGATCTCTTCTCTCAGGGTCTCTAAATTTATATATAGGTTTTCATTGATATATATTTGTTTTTGGATGATCTAATGCTCAATTTTATGGATCTAATTACTGGAATAAATTATTGTTTCTTTGGGATATCATTGTTGTTTTTCTTCCTCATCAATATCTATTAGGGTTCGACACTTCATGATATAGTGGACCCAAGGTCGGTGGTTCTATTATAATTCAGTAATCATATTTACCCTATTTTTTTAATTTCATTTATTTTAATGAAAATATAATTTTTTTGTCATATTGCTTTCAAATGCTTGTTTCAAAACCAAAATTTAGTGAAACAGGGTTTTTATAAAAATTCGGTTTTGGTATGAAAATGGAAATTGCTATGATCTAAATTTTCTAATTTGAAATTTTTTTTTCATGAAAAATAATTCCATCGAATTTTTTTATTTAATTGTAAAAAAAAATTTGATGATAAAATTGTTTAAACCCCTAATTCTCGTGAATTGGGTGTTTGTGGGGGTTATTGATGGGATTTATTATAAATTAAATTGATTAATTAAATTGTGAAATGGATTGTGATCTTCTATTAAATGGTTTTAAATAGTTGTTTTGTGAATGTAACATAAAAATGATTTATATTGAATCCATGTGGTTTCATAATTTTAAAAATAGAATGTTTTTATGAAAAACCATTTATGGGTCCTAAATTGAAAATTGGATTATTGAAATAGAGTCTGTGATTTAATTATTTTTCATTAGTATAAAAATAAATTGATCTTCATTGTATTTAATAGAGTACATGCAAGACATATATAGTTAGTTTTTAATATTGAAAAATGCCTCATGACTTTCAACATTATAAAAAATCATATCATTACATCCCATTCTATATGAGATGGTGATGAATCTTGTTGACATTGGTTCATGGAATGTGTGTACATAAATTACCGTATTAAAAGTTTGGGTACCTATAACCTGGAAATATCATACCTACATGGAAAATAACCTCATTTAATTATTATTTGTATTTCATATATATATATATTCTCAAATTGAAAACTTTTTTTACATGACTTATAAATTTATATAATATTTTCTGAATAACAGTGTTTGATTAAGCCATTTTGATATTTGTGATATTTTGTAAATCACCCATTTATTTAATAAAAATTCAATATTTTGAAAATTATTTCCATCATATGAAATTTGAAACATGAATTTCTAAAGGTATTTAAATATTTTAAATGTTAAATACTTATTTTCTCAAATTTTAATTTATAAATATAAAACCTATTTGTTTTAAAAAATGACTTCACTTTATTGGTTAATTTGATATTAGAATCCTATTATGGAATATTTTTGGAAAAACTACTTGGTTTTGGATAACAACATACATGTTCCATTTGGGGGTTGTATATTATCTCCATCTAGGATTGAGTGAGGGAAAATGATCTCTTGGAGATGGTTTTAGCTGTTGAAAATTTGATTTAGTGAGTTAGGTCCACAGAGCCTTTTATAGTTTTCCTTTTTTGGTACTTTGATTATATTAATATTGTAATTAAATGATGGTTTCACATTTGGCACTTTACTCCCTGTGTATTTTCTTTTGATATGCATACTATCTTTTTTCTTTTACTACCACATTTTTTGTAAAAATTGATCCAACATTCATATTGTATGGTTCCATGTGATATTATTTAACACAAGTATGTACAAAATAATGGTGTAAGATATAAATCCTTTTAAGGGAATCATAAAAGAGCAAGATATGGTAAAGAGTTTCATGTGATCTGAAAGTAATCTTTGGGTTATATAAGAGTGATGATAATCATATTATTTAATAATGATTCATGATATACAAAGATATCATAATGCCAACATGTGATTGAGGAAAAAATATAAAATGTTACATCATAAACAAATTCATGAATAACCATTGAGAAATCATTACATTGTGCATAAAAGAACTCATTGTGAAACATACATGGTATATTATGAGATTAAAAAACTACCCAATTCCATGAAGGGATATGTATTTCGTTTCCCACCCGTCACTTTAATGGCATGTACATTCAAAGTAAAAATCATTGATCATTAAATTTGAGAATATCATTAGTTAATTTTAATTCCACAATTATGGGTTGTTATATTATTAAATATAATACCATATCAATAAAATATTAGTAATATATAGGTTAATACCCTTTAGTGTACATGGGTATGGGAATTCACTTGATAATTGTTTGGCCTGAATAAATACATGATAATTTCGGCAACATAATGGCGGTATAAAAAGATTCATATATGTAATTAATGAGTATTAAATGATTATATAATGGGTTTTAACTAATAATTAAATTTATAGGGATATGTGACAACATAACCCTTCTTGAAAAACTGTAAATAAAGTTATAGTGCAAATAAGGTTCATGAATAATGAGGTTAAGGATAGAATCCCTTACTTTGTGAGGCCCCTTCTAATCATTTCAGAGGATATTTTTAATATCATGGTGGAATCATGGGAGGGATTTAACATGGGTAGGGTATAAAAATTTATTCAACATATGTTTTGGAATTTTATTTGGAGTTTTTAGTGGGTTTGTATAGAAAAAACATAGGAAACTACTATATTTGTTTCCATACCTAAATTTTAGACATTATATTAAAATATAATAAATTCCACATACATACCAATGATTTTCCATGTGGTATCAATCAAATTATAGTTTTTATTATACTTTTATATGTTTAAGATCTGGTAAAATTAAAATATTACCTTGGTGATGCCAATGTGAGTCATGTTTAGAAATTATAAAGTTTAAAACTAGAAAATTTAATATAGGATTAGTGGTTTCATTATGTGATTATATAATTAATATAAAATCTATAAAAATCATTATAAGTTTATTTTATTGTTTATTGGATACCATTAATGGAATATATTAAATAAATTTTGGGTCAATATGATGTAATAATACATACCATAAGTTTACACCGTATTTATTTTTTACCCAAAAAATTGCACTGTCACAAAATAGTATGAAAAAATTACAATTTGATTATATCAATGTGTTGATTCAAAGTAATGTTATCTATTTTATCAAAAAGTTATATAGATTATTTTATTTAATATTATAAATAATAAAAATTCATTTTTTGAAAAATAATATTTTTTTTATAATATTATTTTTCATAACCTTATAACAATGACATTTTAATTTGTAAAATTTTATTAAAATTTATATATAAATAATATTTATTAATAATAATATTTTTTTGAAGTATAATTTATTTAAAAATTATTAAATTGAACTAAAAAATACTTTATTGAAAAGTTATATTTCACTAAAATACAATTTTACCTTCATAACATCTTAATAAATTGTTTATCAAACTAATTTTCAAAAACCACAAATGGTTATAAAAAATGGATAAAAATAATTGTTTTATTAAAATAACATATAAAAAGTTATATTTTTTTTAAATACCAAAACCTTTACTACACATATAAATTAAATAATGTATAGGTGTTTGATGGTTATATTTTAATGGAGATGGTCAGAGAATGTGGGTTTGGTTGTAATATCAATACTCCCGAGCATATTTGATAAATAGTATTTTACGATATTCAGTTGTTGAATCCCAACATGATATTGGTAAAAGTAACAAAAATTGATTCCATCTTAAATAGAATATTTTATATATATGATTTCTAGTGTATGATCTTACTGGTCGAGGCCATGTCAACAATTGTCCATGTCAAAATGAATTTATCATAACCTATAATATTTTAATTTTAAGGGTCACTATAAAATGGAAATATATTAATCTTTTATTATTCATAATAGTGTTTTATTTTTGAAAGACCGTATAATGGTCCAAAAAACCCCATTTTTTCAAGTGTTTTCTATAACAGCATTACATGATGAGGTATTTAATCATTTTAAAATGGAATTTGATTTTAAAAAATATCGATTTTTAGGTATGGGGTACTGTTCATTTATATTAATGAAATTTATTTCAATATAATTGAGGCACAAACTCTTTGAAACATGATTACTCTTAACATATATAATAGGGACTCTATATAATAAAACACAGGTGAATATAGATCCATTTCCACAAAAATCATTTAGTAGTCTCTTTAATTCCACTAACTCCACTATATACAACATATAATTTTTCACATATATTTTATTTTTAATAGGTATAATATCAATATAAAGCTTAACCTAAACATAAATTAGATATTAAGATAGTTCATATGGAAAAACATGAGTTTAATCATGCATAATAATTATATATTATCTGATAAAGATATCATTCAAATTCATAAGTTTCATTAGTTATTCGACACTAGGAATTATTTTATGTATATATACATGAGGTGGCTCAAAACAATTATAAATATTATGTTGTCTCCCCTCCAAAGACAAGGGATTCCACAAAACAATCACGAATCACAATCTCATTCCCAGGGAAATAAATTTTAACATTATAATGGGAATTCCAACCTATACTAAAGATTTTATAAAACTAAACTATATGTATAATTTTAGGTTTTCAAATAGTGTAGGCATATGGTACAAAATGGCATCAATTTGACATATTCGTATTGTAATAATATTCACACATATAGTATTTATTGATAAAACCCATCCTATGGTGCTAGTAAAATTTCAAATTTTATTCATTATCATGGAAGATAGAAGGAAATGTGAAGATCTTGAATAAAATTAAGAAATAGATAATATAGATGTTATGATCGATGCCCCATAAAAAACATAATTAGGACCATTTAATTCAGTTGTAAAAATTTCGTAATCTTGGTCTTATCCCCCGGACATTTATTTATGGAGGGTCATTTGACACATGGGATATTAGATTGAATAATTTTTTCTCTATTAAGAAACGAAACAATATATAATAATGGTTTCATAATCCACTTCTAATTCATTAATCTCATGAACTCATTCAATGTACACAAAACAAAACCATGTTCCAATTACGCTTGTACACTGGTGTTTCCGTCCACAATTATGGCTTGCTCAAAATCCCATATTCCCTTATTTATTAAATAACAAATTTCTTTTCTTCATATTACTTAGTATAGATCGCATATTCGTGATTTAACATGATTATATAAGTTCTACAAAAATATATATTTACTTTTATATTGCTCGATAATATATGTCTTCATGTAATAAAAATAGTTTTGTAGTATGTTTATTTAGAGACACAGCTTAATCCCATCAAATATATTATCATTATTTATTTATATATTTTGTATATAGTCCCTTGTATGATTTATAATGTTTCAATGATAGAATTATACTATGAAACATGTTCTTAATCAGTTTTTTTTAATGTGCGAAACTTCTTAATTATTTCATATTGATACTCTTAAAGACATTATTTCTCATATAATACCACAGTAATGATTCTAAATTCAATAGTTTCAATTCTATTAAAAATTTTAGAGTTTCCAATCAATGAACAATATTGATCAGTATCTCTATTCAAGGAATGAAATTTTAGAATAAACACGACACTTTTATTACTTCTTAATGTTAAGAATATATTTTTAAAATAATCTATATAATTCTCAAATACCAATAGAATAATCTTTTCCCAATAGAATAAAGGATATTGTTTGATAATGCGATCCAATATTGCTTCATTTCACTATGAAACATCATATCAATATATTTATGCATTGTTATTTATTGACCCTACTTTTCTGGGGGGTGTTGTCCGTTACTCCATTGATTCATTAGGGATTTCATTTAGAGTGTCTTTCTTGAATGGAGACTCTTTAATGTGGAAAGTACGTATATGGTTCATTATCTTCAATTATTCCACACAAATAACATATTCTTTACATAAGTGGAAATTTACATAATGTTTTCCTAGGACTCCCTTAATGGCCTATATTCTACCACTTGGAAATAATTTATTTGATATATAAATGCATGTTACACATTACAAACAGAATAAATATTTTCCAAACATGGAGTGAATGAAATCATGTGTCATTCTACCTTTTTTTAATGGAATCTTAAGATTACTCGATCATGGAGTTTCCATGTTTTGGATCCAAAAATTTTAATATTTTATTTTGGATAACAAAAACCATAATATTAAAAAATTATAATCAGTTTATGGGAATGAATTAATTTTTCACGGAAAATAGTAATTAATGTATTAATTGATTTGAATAATTTTAAAATCCATGTTATCAAATTGAAATATTTAATCAGATATTTTAAAAATTGGATGTTGAATTAGTTCAAGATTCTAAGGTCCATAAATCCTCACATTATATCACATAAATTTTTGATAAAATCATAAGAATAAATATAAATATTTATCTAAAATAACTCATAATATCTGAAAAAACTAATCTTGTGATAAATTTTAGAACACTATTTGGTCTAGATTGAGGGTTTTACCCTAGGTGGGGTATAACATTTATTCACATTTAGTGATTTCCAACATCGAAGTGGATAAACCCTCATTTATACTTAGTTAATTATTTATTCAATATTTAAAATAATGAATATTTAGTATCTATAAAACAGTTCATTCCATGAGAAATTTTAAACATCTACTAGACTCGAGACATGGTGTTTACCCTATGTGAGGTTGAACATTGTTGGTGTTAGTTTGTTTTATGGGCCATTTGTGAGGATAATTTATAAAGTATTTTGTATTATAAAATATTTTATAATTATCTAATATCTAGAAAATGATATGTGTTATGAAAAATAATAATCAACTGTTTGTTCCAAAACATTTTTTTACCGTGTATTGGTTTTAACCATTTTACACAACATAGGGTTGAATATATGAATCTACTGATGATTATTCTCTTTTCTATACAATCACGCCACGTGAACAGCCTCCCCCGTGCACTACATATACAATGAATTTTTTAATAATTTTTATATTAACTATTCCTTATAAATTATAAAAAAATAATGTTATATAAAAAATAAGAGGTTTTATATTGAAATAAAATGACAATAAAAATGATAAATTTATTTCGATTATCCAAATATGATAAATTATTTGAAAATTATCAACTGATATATATATAAATATATATTGATTCTCAACATGAATGTTTATGTTTAAACAAAAAATTAGAACAAAAATATCAAATTTATTTATAATTGAATTACTTATATTAAATAATTAAAAAATTAATTTTAATATTCATTTATAATAAAATATTAAAAGATTATTATAAATAATAATTATAATAGATAAATTTTAAATAATTTTCTAAATTGTTTTTATTTTGAGGAGATAATAGTAACTACATGAGTTGACCAAAATTATAATTTAAAAATTATATTGGAGAGATATAGTTCCATCACATCTATTATTTTATTACTATTTGATGTAAAATAGTTGGTTATAGTTTTATGGACCACTGACAATCCTTGAGCATTGAAATGGTAAATATCTCAATAATAAGACCACAAAAAGAGATATGTAGTAATTTATTACCATTTGTTTACATTAATGACATTTTGGTAGGATTTACCATACAATTTTGGGCTTGTATATTAATATTTTCATTAATATTTTTATGCATAGAAATATTTTTGATGATTGTGAATGATTTTGTTTGCATATGGTTGTCTGTGACATGTCTCAACCCTAAGGGACCATGTTATAGCTACCCAAACTTTTCATACATTACTATTACATCATTTTGAAGATAAATATCATAGTACTATTACACATAGAGGATCCAAATGTTATGTTTCTTTCTAGAACTAAGACCATACATAACAATCAAGTATAAACATTCATTTAATCCTATTTTCTCTAGATTCTTATTGGAACAAGACCTCTCCTTATTACATGTAGTCACCTGAGGATGTAAATCAAAAGGGGTGAGCACAAAGCCTAGTAATATTATTGGTTAGAACAATATATTATGGGGTGAAAATAATAATATCATAGGAAAATTAACATGAACAGAAGATAAATCATTAATAAATGAATTGAAATGTGGAGATGCATAAAAATGAAGCATCAGGTCATTGTGGTTAACGATAACAAATACTTATGAAAAAGATAGAATCTTGTTCACACATAATTTCACATTAACTCATGATATTTATCACATTACCCAATGAATTGGAGAACTGTATAATTTTAGGCTCACCTGTCACATTGAAACATTCATATTGTGCTATATAAATACTGGTGCACCCGTCACATCCTAACATCATCATTAATCATTCTTTCCACAAAGTAAATATATCAAAAATTAATATAACTAACCCATTAAATTTAATGTGTTTCAACTGAGAAGAAAAAATTCATAAATAATGGGTTTCCAAAAGGAATAGGGAATTACATACTTGTTACAAGAACTGTCAAATTTGAATTAGAATTAAAAGGTGTGTTCCTAAAAGAAGAGTTCTTTTAGAGAACATTTTGTTTGACATAAATACCACTAACAAACATTTATTTCCATGATAATGAATTTAGATTTTGAACCAATAATTTTTATGTAGTAACCATATCATGGAAAGAGAGAAAGAGGGAGAACCCAATTGATGAAAGTTACATTCGAGAATTTACCCTTACATTGTATCTGAACACTTTTTTCTCTTTAATGTATTCCATAACCACATTAGATTCTATAATTAACATTTAATTTTTTTACATGAATAGATTTCATTATGGTTTAATTATCTTATCTTTTGTTCCTTTCAATGGGTTATAGAGTTTAAAATAATTGTTCTGGATTTTTTATTTTTATTATTTTTCTTGAGCAGTTAACTTTTATTCATAAATTAATGTTTGGGTAGAACATGGTTAAACACCCAGAACTGATATTAAATATTATTAAATATCAACTATTAGTGTAAATGATCTAATAATTTATTATATTATATACCATGTGGATTAATCATTAGATAAGAATTAAATGATGATAGTGTAGGTTATTTTGTGAGGTTTTTTGACCACAATGAACTAGTTTTGATTAATCATTTAGTAAAATGTACATAAGTTCGTTACAAAAAATTAAAAAGTCATAATAAATAAAACATATTATGGTTCAACCAACCATAAATATGGTTTCATTAGCAGATCTGAATGTACAAATGGATAAAGAAAACATGTTGTTCTTGATGGTGATAGATTAACACCTCGCAAACAACATTTTCATTTATAAAATTTAAAAAACAAGGAAAGTGGGATGGATGGTATAATATCCTATTAGTATAATAAAATTAAATTATATGAGTGATAATGGAGTTAATATACCATGTGTATGAAGATATGTGGGTATTGAATAATAAAATAACTTGAAATAAAATGGAAATTAAAGGAAAGAGGAAGAGATATTACCTATTGAATCCTCCTTTGGAGATCAACCTTAAGAGACCATGACATGGTCTTTTGATGATACCAGTATTTTTATGATGTGGTGGAGGGATTGGGAAGAGTCATGGGCAGAGTTTATAAATGGATTGAAGCATGATGGGTTTGAGAAAATGAGGGTGTGAAGGGTGGTATTTATAGTAGAAAGGAGATGGGTTTTTTCAATATAAAATTCATTAGTTTATTATTTCACTACAATAAAAGAAATAGTTAGTCTTTTATGACCAATAATACAAATTTATCATGTGATACCTAACCATGTTGTATAAAATTATCCAAACATCATACTTTACCCAATAATTATCTTATTTAACATATTTTGTAAATTATGGTAGTCCACTATTCATTTAAAATTCAAGTAATTTAGAAAAATCCCCAAATTTCACCCAAAACATTTTTAGATGTTTTGAATCCAAAAATGTTTTCCATTTTTCTAAAATATATTTCCAAATAGGATTAATTTAATATTTATAAAAAAACATAATTTACTAGAAAAAACATTTTTCAAAATTAAAACTGATATTATAATTCCTTCAAAAATTACTTAAGGTCTTATAAATTTATCTTAAATCTAGATGAAATAGAATTGTTAATTTATTCCAACATATTAAGAAATTAAAATTTATTTTAAATTAATTAATTAAATATAATTAATTTTTTATAATATACAAAAATATCAATACTTTTACTACGATCAAATTGTCACTTATAAGATACCTTAATTTTATTTAATTATTAAAGGAAAAGGTTACAATATTTTTTGGACGATTTACTATTCATAAGGGTAATATTACTATACATAATGATAGTTTACTATTCATATGGTTGTGTTACTATTCAACAAAAAATATTTTTGTTTTATTAGACTCTAAAAATCATCTTAAACACAACTATATATGTCCAATTTTGAAATTAAAAACATAGAAGTGGAAAAGAAAATCTAATGGTCACTTAATATTTATTATAATTATATTTCATTGTGATTCATAATGTGATCTTACTATAAGGAATAATTATAAAAAGGTAATTCCTTTGATAAAACATTGGGTCTTTATCTTCTTCCCCCCTTATGAAATTTCACCATCAAAATTCCATTTTACATAAATCGGTGAGGGTACTTATCCTTCATCACCTCTTCCGATTCCTAAGTAACAACATCAAACATAGGGTTCATACACAAAAATTTGACAAGATCGGTTGTCTTGTTCCGTAGAACATTATCTCTCAAGTCCAAAATATCTATTGGCTGCTTCTCATAGGAGAGATCATCTTATATATGTCGCACCTCTGAGTTCAGAACAAGTGATGTGCAGTACCCTTGGTTTCTGTTATGTAACCCTTACTTGATTTTTTTCTTGGTTTCAAAAGTTATGGGTGATGTATGGGGGAATTGGGAAATCCTGGAGTGATGTTTGAATCAAATGGGAAGGTGCATGGTCAGCACATGATTTGTCAAACCGTGCGGCCAAACCGTGCGTGTCTGACTAAGGAGGAAGTGGCTTTTCGCATGGTCGGTGCATGGTTAATGGAAATTGTGCGATGAGGTCATGCATGAAGGATGGATAAGGTAGAAGCTAACACACGTTTAGCGCACGGTTTGTCGAACTGTGCGGACTAACCATGCGGCCACATGAATTAAGATCCTAAAATTGTGGATCTAACTCGTTTTACTTTTAATTACCTTGTTTAAACCTCTTAAGAGACCCTAACTTGGGATTACTCTCCCTTGAAGGATAGATGACTTATCCCAAGCATTCCGGAGGCGATTCGAAGGCTTCTATTGGTGAATCGAAGCCGGATTCTTAAGTTCTGTGATCATTCTTTTGCGGTTTCTCATATCTACTTAGATGTACTTATCATATTCTCTTGTTTTCATAGATCTATGCCCTTTATGGGTAGATCTAATAATGTTGATTCCAAATATGACAAAATTTTGTCTTGTATGTTTTAGGAGAAGATATCTACGGGGGGTTTTGGAGTTTTGACCCGGTGTTCTTGTGCGTTCTTCATCCATGGCTTGGTTTCGCCATTTTTTTGTTTTAGGTGGCTTCACTCTCGATTCCTCTTTCTTAGAACTTGAAGGAATAGTTGCAAATTGTTTTCCATGATTGAAATGGTTAGTTTATCTATTGTGAATGAATGGTTGAAACCCCTATATTAGTAATGGGTGATGGAAATTGTGTGTTTTTGGAAAGTGGTTATTGATGTAAATATAATATGGTGATTTTAATTTGGCTATGGTTTTACTACTTTAATGAAATGGTTTTCAATAAAAAGGGGTCATGCATTATTGAACGGTTTTGAACAAACTCGGTTTTGGGCATGGATAGCATGGGTTGTGGTGTGTGCTCATATGAATTGGGATGGATAAGGGTGAGAAGTATCCCCATCAAAAGGTTGGTATGGATAAGGGTGAGAAGTCCCCCCATCAATAGGTTGGGTCGGATAAGGTCGTGAAGTACCCTCTTCACGGTAGTCCACTAAGTGGCGGCTTAGTGGAAGGATGACTCACCACTCGTGAGTATAGGGAGGTCTAGGTTGCATGCATGGTTGTTTTTGTGGATAGGAAAAATGGAAAAAATGTTCCAAATGTAAATTTGAATGGAATTGGGAACATTCCTTAATTTCTTTTCTTGAGAAATATGGGTTTTATTGGAAATTTTTTTTACATGGAACTTGTTGTATAGTGAACTATTTTTGGACATTTTTATATACATTGTTTTATATAAATGTGATAACATGTTTTATCCTAGAGACATGGGTTAGGATGTCATCAGGGAAAAAATATATAGTTTAATTACTCACCCCTTGTTTTGGCACGTTGGTGCTATTGTAGATTTCATGTACCAGGACATTGGAAAAGGTAAAGTGTCACATGTTTAGAGCACTGCATTGTGATACTTGGGCTGGTATGTGATGTTGGAGCTTGGAGATTGTGGAGTATAGAGTTGGGTTGTTGTCTTGTAGTCTTTGAGTTTTCTTTCATCTTTTTACTCTGATGTTTGAGTGTTGGTTTCTGTTGTGGTACTCTTGGATGGTTATTGATAAAATAAATGGTTGAGTTTTCATAGCTTTTATCATGCATCATTTAGTCATTGGTTTGATTATGGTTTTAGGTTCTATGGTTTGCTTTAAAAGGGTAAATCGTCCCCCACTATGTTTGAAACTCTTCGCCATTTATTGCCAGCCTTTGGCACCATAGGGATGTCGCTTAATGCCAAGTAATTACTCGTTGATCTCTCAAGCCAACAACAATTGGAAGGTTATTAGAAATGGTATCAGCTTGTTCATTCATTGCCTAAAAAGTGGTCATATATGTTCTTGGTCTTTGAGATGTAATTCCTTCTTGTCTATTCCTTGGGCATCATAAACAAGATTAGGATTGTCTGAACATGAAATATATAGCATAAAAAGATGTAGCTAACCCGTTTATGTTGAACATAAAGTTACCACGATGTTGGGTATATAAGTGTTTTGGATACACTTCTAGAATTTTGGAAATCTTATTGTCATGGGTTTAGCCAATGAGATGATCATGACATGAATTTTAGAGGAATGACTTCCCACTAGGATGAAAAATCTCATAGCGAAGAATGATTTATGATTTTGGGCAAGGTGATTTTTTTTTGAATAATGCAGAAATTTAGTTTCAAATGAAAGATTTTGAAAATAGAAAATTTAGTATATTTTGAAAATGGGTGGATTTTCAAAGAGTAGGGGGATGTTTTAAAAAATATTTGAACATGTGGATAAGTTGGATGGTTGGAAAACAATGATGTTATAGTTGATGTGATAGAAATTGAAATGTTAAGCCTTCAGTTTCTAGGAAGTGAGACTAATGACATGTGTTGTTTGTATAGAAAATGGAACTCATTAGGCATCGTAGAAACAAACCCATAGAATCTGCGAAGAACGTGGTTGCACCTGAACCACGTGTGAACCAAGAGCTAGTTCAGAGTATCGTTCAAAGATTCCAGGCTGTGGAACATGGAATTGGAGGGATGAGTCAAGACATGTATACCATTCCATCCAATTCTAGAAGCAGAATCCACCAATAATTTTGGTTGATGCTGAACCTAAGAAGGCAGAGGTGTGGCTAACCAGGTTGAATCGTATATTCGATTTCATCAGCACACCACTAGAGATGAAAGTAAAATTGGCGACGTATAAGCTCGAGGATCTTGCACATCAGTGGTGGGATTTAGCGATGCAGGATAAATTGGATGAAGGCATTACATGGGAGGATTTTGAAGAATTGTTTAACAATCAATTCTATCCTCATACGTTCAAGATCCAGAAAATGACGGACTTCATCAACTTGAAACAAGAGAGCCTCTATGTCATAGAGTATGCAGCCATTTCTATGAATTTAGTCAGTTTTGAACCAGTGGTTGTAGTAATTTCTTTTTTGAAGGAATGCATCTCCGAATTGGGGCTAAGGCAGGAGATTCGATCGATGGTTTTGGTAATTTGTATTACAGATTATACAGAAATGGTGAATAGAGAAATGGTTGTTGAACATGATATATCCGGATCGATAGTAGGAATCATGATGATACCCACTGGAACGGTTGGGAACATTAATATTGGAAACAAGCAGAAGAGGGACACCTACTTCCAAGGTGGAAGTGCGACTCATAACCAGATAGCGGGATTAGTAAACCATACTCCATGACCCCAAAGAAAATAGGTTTGCTTTCAATGTGGTTCGACTGATCACATCAAACATGAATTTATAGCAGCACCGAGAGCATGCCACAATTGCAAGAAGATGGGGCATCTTTAGCGATATTTGTTGCAGTGCTCCATGGTCCGATGTTCGTGACACTTCCCAAGTGTCGCAAGAATCTTATGCTTCGATAGGCCGATGACAACAAAATCAGTCTCTCCCATATAACAGAGCTAGCTATGGTGATTCCAGGAATACTATGACCCCTCCACCAGGGAAATATCATCAAGGCAATAAAGAGAATAGTGCTGCGACGAAACAATTGTATGGAGCTTAGAAAATAATGGTCGATGAACATGCTTGACCATCTATGGTGAGAGGTAAGGTTCTTTTGAATTCTAACCTCATACAAGTGTTGTTCGATACTGGAGCATCACATTCCATTCTTGTTTCTCATATTCCTGATTTGATTAACATAAAACTGGAAATAATGCCTTCTATCATGAAACTGAAAACTCCTGTTGTTGAATGAGAATGTCAAGCCTTAGTGTGTCGAACATGTACTATAACTGTTGATGGAGATGAGATAGAATGGGACCTATCCATGTTGAATATGGATTAATATGATGTAATCCTGTGTATGGATTGGTTGACGAGTTTTAAGGCTCACATCGACTATTATAGGAGAACGATTATTTTCCAGACTGAAGACGGCATGTAGAATCTCTTCGGAGGAGAGAGGATAGTAAGGAAAGGCACAAACTGATTGTTGGCACCAATGGTGGGAACAGTTTCATACCAATTGATAGCTTTGACATTGGCATCATAGGAAGAGATCACGAGAAATAGTTTTCTAGCTATGGTGGATCAATTTCATGATGTTTTTTCTAAAAACATCTCATGATTACCACCTATAAGAGAAGTGGAGATTACGATTGATCTATTTCCAGGGACCAGTACTATCTCACTTCCATCATATAAGATAGCCCCAATAGAGTTACAGGAATTGAAAGTGTAGTTAGAGGAGCTGCAAAGCAACAGATTCATTCGACCAAGCGTGTCTCCATGGGCGACACCAGTTTTGTTTTTAATGAAAGTAGATGGAACTCTTCGGCTATGTGTGGATTATCATAAACTTATCCCAGTTATGATAAAGAATATATATCCACATCCACGCATTGATGACCTATTTGATCAATTATGGAGATATCAGTGTTTCTACATAATTGATTTGCAATCAAGATATACCCAATTGCATGTTCAGGAGGAGGATATTCCAAAAACACCTTTTAGAAGTAGATATGGACACTACGAATATGTAGTCCTGCCATTCGGTCTAATGAATGCACCAGCGGTCTTCATGGATTTGATGAATCAGATATTTTAACAATATTTGGATTCTTTTGTTGTGGTGTTTGTGGATGATATATTGGTTTATTCATGAACAATGGTTGAGAATGAGAAACACTTTGCGATAGTGTTGGAAATCTTAGGAGACAATCAGTTGTATGCCAAATTATCAAAGTGCGATTTTTGGATAAAAGAGGTACGCGTTCTGTGCCATGTTGTTTCTGAGAAAGGTGTTTCAGTTGATCCAGAAATTATAGAAGCTGTTGTTTCTTGGCAACCACTAATGAATGTCTTTGATATACGATGTGTTCTTGGTATATATGGTAATTACTGATGATTTTTCCATGACTTCTCATGACTAGCATGTCCTATGACAGAATTAACAAATAAGAATAGTTCATTTCAATGGACTGAGGAATTTCCGAGATATTTTCAAGAGGTGAATGTTCACCTTACATCGGCACCTATCTTAATCTTGCCAGAATCAGAACAATGATACGTGGTGTATTGTGATGCTTCAAGAATAGGTTTGGGTTGTGTTCTCATGAAAGGAGACCATGTGGTTGCTTATGGATCATGTCAATTGAGGGTGCATGAGAAAAATTACCCAACACATGATTTGGAGTTGGCTGCGGTCATCCATGCTATGAAAACATGGAGACATTTTCTCTTTGGTGTGAAATTTACTATGCTTATGAATCAAAAAAGTATGAAACACATATTCTCATAGAGGGATTTGAATCTGAGTTAATGGAGGTGGATGGAGTATCTTAAATTGTTTTACTTTGTCTTAATGTATATACAAGGTAAGGGAAATTCAGTGGACGATGCATTAAGCAGGAAGTCGTATGCTCAGTTGGCAATAGAAGCTTTAGACGAATGGAATGTGATGTTGGTCTTAGCCAACATGCATGTGGAATGTGAAAATCGAGGTGATGTTGCGGTTTTTTTTCAGCTACATTTATTCAAGATTTTTTAGAGATAGAAAAGGAGGAACAAGAATCCGATGTATACTATGTTGCAATGAGTTCAAAACTCATTGGTGGGGAGACCATTGAGGGATGGAAGTTGGAGGGGAGTTCAGTTTTACAGTATCGAGATCGCACGGTTGTAACATTACTGCTCATGGAACTACTCCTTCATGCTTACCACCATTCAAGATGGGCATTACATCTGGGTAAATTAAAGATATATAAGGAATTGTTGGCGCAGTTTTGGTGGAGCGGCATGAAACAGAAGGTAGCTGAATTTGTTCAAGGTGTTTAACTTGTCAGCGAGTTAAAGCAGAACATCAGTGATCAGCTGGTATGTTACAGTCCTTACCTATACCAGTGTGGAAATGGGATCATATAACAATGGATTTTGTGATAGGTCATCCATGAATGGTCCGGAAACACGATTCCATTTGGGTGATATTAGATCATCTAACTAAGTCATCCCACTTCATCTCGATTCGTGAAACTCATACAGTGGAAGATATTTCAAAAATATATCTCCGAGAAGTGGTAAGGAGGCATGTGGTACCAGTTTCTATCATCTCAGAATGAGATCTGAGGTTCACATCTCGTTTCTAGAAATCATTACAGCAATGCCCTTGGGACTCGGTAGACGATGAGAACGGTGTATCATCCTCAGACGGATGGGCAATTCGAGAAGACGATACAAACGTTGGAAGACATGTTGTGGGCTTGTGTAATGGACATTGATGGCTCATGGGAGGAGCATATACCCTTAGTGGAGTTCTCATACAATAACTGTTACCAGGCCTCGATACGCATGGCTTCGTTTGAAGTATTTTATGGGCATCCTTGTAATTCTCCACTATGCTGGGTGGAAACTGGTGAAACATCGCTAGTCATGCCGAGCCTTGTCCATGAAACAATGGAGAAGATTCAGTTGATTGTAAAAAAGGATGTATAAGGCTCAGAGTCGCCAGAAATCTTATGCAGATCATCGCTGAAGACCATTGTCGTTTGTAGTGAGTGATCACGTCTTTTTGAGAATCTCTCCAAGACATGGACAACGTCATTTTTGGAAGCAGGGAAAATTATCTCCTCGATATAAAAGACATTATGAGATACTGGAACAAGTTGGAGAGGTGGCATATCAGTTTTCATTACCACCATTGTTCAGTGCAGTGCATAATGTGTTCCATGTATCTCAGTTGAAGAAGTATTAGCCTGATCCTGACCAAGTGATCAGATGGGATCATGTTGACCTAGAGCTGGATGCTTCATTGTTACATATTCTAGTACATATTGGGGATAGGAAGGATTTAGGATTGCGTGGAAATATCATCGGCCTAGTTCGGGTTTTGTGGCAACATGGTCAGATTCAGGATGAGACGTGGGAACACGAGAAAGAAATGAAGGAGTAGTGGCCAGAACACTTTCGGTCAAGCAATGGTTTTCTACATTCCGGGGATGGAAAGGCCAATGGTGGGGAGAATTTGGTACCCCCTGTTTCTAGTATGTAACCCTTACTTGATGCTTTTCTTTGTTTAAAATGTTATGGGTGACGTATGGGAGAATTAGGAAATCTTGGAGTGAAGTTTGAAGCAAAGGGGAAGGCGCACGGTCGGCGCACGGTTTGTCAAACCGTGCGGCCAAACCGTGCATGTCTGACTGATGAGGTAGTGGCATCCGCATGGTCAGCGCATGACTAAGGTGAACCGTGCGATGAGGCCATGCGTGAAGGATGTCTAAGGAAGAAGCTAACACACTGTTAGCGCACAGTTTTTCAAACCGTATAGACTAACCATGCGGTAACATAAAGTTAGATCCTAAAATTGTGGATCTAACTCGTTTTGCTTCTAATTGCCTTGTATAAACCTCCTAATAGACCCTAACATGGTATTACTCTATCTTGAAGGATGGAATACTTCTCCCAAGCATTGTGGATGTGATCTAAAGGCTTCTCTTGGCGAATCGAAGCTGGATTCTTAAGGAATGTGAACATTCTTGATCGGTTTCTCAGATCTACATAGATCTACTTCTCCACATCTCTTGTTTTCATAGATCTACACCTATTATCGGTAGATCTAAGGGTTTGGATGCCAAATATGTCAAAATTTGGTCTTGTTTGTGTATGGATAAGAGATATAAGGAGTGTTTTTGGAGTGTTGACCCGGTGTTCATATGTGTTCTTCGTCCATCGCTTGGTTTCTCCCTTTTGCGGAGTTAGGTGGCTTCACACTCAATTCCCCTTTCTTAAAACATGAAGGATTGGTTGCAAATTGTTTTCCCTGATTGAAATGGTTTGTTTATATGTTTTTAAAGAATGGATGAAACCAATCTTTTAGTAACAGGTAATGGAAATTGTGTGTTTTTTGAATGTGGTTGTTGATGTAAATTTAAAATGGTGATTTTAAATTGGCTGTGGTTTTATTGCTTGAATGAAATGGTTTTCAATAAAAGGGGTGATTCTTTATTGATTGGTTTTGAACACAATTATTTTTGGGCATGGATTGCATGTGTTGTGGTGTGTGTTCATATGCATTGGGATAGATAAGGGAGAGAAGTACCCCCATCCGAAGGTTTGGATGGATAAGGGCGAGAAGTCCCCCATCTATAGGTTGGGATGGATAAGGTCATGAAGTACCCCCATCATGGTAGTCCACTATGTGATGACTTAGTGGAAGGATAACTCACCACTCACGAGTATATGGAGGTCTAGGTTGCATGCTTGGTTGGTTGTGTGGATTGGTGAAATGGAACGAATGATCCAAATGATAATGTGAATAGAATTGGGAACTTTTCTTAATTGCTTTTCTTGAGAAAGATAGTTTTCATTGGAAAATGGGTTTGACATGGAACTTGTTATATTGTGGACTATTTTTTGCAATTGTATTATATAAATTATTTTATATAAATTTGCTAACATGTTTTATCCTAGAGTCATGGGTTGGGAAGTCATCAGGGAAAACCTACTGAGATTAATTACACACCCCTTGTTTTGGTACATCGGTGCTTTTGCAGTTGTTATGTACTGGGATGTTGGAAAAGGTAAAGTGTCACATGATTAGTGCACTGCTTCGTGAGACTTGGGCTGGTTCATGATGTTGGAGCCTGGAGCTAGTGGAACATGGAGTTGGGTTGTTGTCTTGTAGTCATTGAGTTGTCTATATGCTATTTACTCTGTTGTTTGAGTGTTGGTTTTCACTGTGGTACTCTTGGTTGGTTTTTTATAAAATAAATGGTTGAGTTTTCTTAGCTTTTATCATGAATCATTTAGTCATTGGTTTGTTTATGGTTGTTGGTTCTATGGTTTGTTCTAAATGGATAAATCGTCCCCCACTGTGTTTGAAACCCTTCAACATTTATTTCCATCCTTTGTCACCTTGGGGATGTCTCTTAAGGCCAAGTAATTACTCATTGAGCACTCAAGCCAATGATAATTTGATGGTTATTACATGAGGGGTCTAGTATATACTTCATTAAGAATGATACGTTAAATTCATCATGAACAAGATCCATTTAAGGTAGAAGTGCAAGCCGATAGGCCACGACTTCTATGAAATCAAGGACCTCAAAGAGGCCAACATAGTTTGGGCTTAACATCCTTTTCATTCCAAATCACACGATGCTCTTCCATGTAGATATTTGATATAATACTTTATCCCTAATGTCTAATACCATGTCACTTCGACGACAATCAGCATATCTATTTTTCCAACTCTTAGAACATTTGATGATTATTATGGATGAAATGAACCTTCTGTGTTATCTCTTGCATAAGATCGGGTCCAAGTAGCTTTCGATATCCAAAATCTTCCCAATAGGTTGGAGTTCTACATCACTTTCCATAAAGAGCTTCATATGGAGCCATTTGAATACTTTAGTGGAAGCTGTTATTGTTTGAAAACTCAACCAATTGGAGATGTTTAACCCATCCACCTTTATATTTTAGAGAGTAGCCACTTAGCATATCTTATGAGTCCGAATAGTCTTTTCATATTGGAAAAAATTTTGGGGGTGATTGGATGTGCATAAATTTAGTTCTATACTCGAAGCCTCTTGAAGGCTCATCCCGAATGTAGATGTGAAACATTGATCACGATTAGAGACAATTGAGTGTGGAACACCATTCATTCTGACAACTTCCTTCACATATATCCTTGAAATTTGTTCAAATGAGAGATCTTCCCAAATAGGGATAACATAGGTAGTCTTGTCAAGTCATTCAACCACTACATTATCCTTTTCCATTTCCTTTCTTGCATGTTGAGATCCTTTTGTGTGAATATATACATTATGCTCTTGTGGTCGGTGTATATCTCACACTTCTAAACATAATGGTAGTGCCACCAAATTTTCATAGAAAAACTCACAGCTACCCACTCTAGATCATGTGTTCGGTAGTTCTTCTCATTTATCTACAACTATCAAAATTCATAAGCTATCACATTGTCCTTTTTAATGAGTACACAACCGAAGCCTTTATTTGAAGAATCACTATATATCAAAAAAACATTTCTCCACATTTCAGTAGAGTGTGTCCATGTGTAGAGATCATCCTTCTCTATATCTCCTTGAAGCTTCCCTCACATTCATTCATCCGGACATATATTACCCCTTTCCTTGTTAACTTAGTTATCAGGCTTGATAATCATGATAAATTTGTCCCAAAATATCTTTAGTAACCAAATAATCCATGAAAACAATAGATTTCAATGACACAAGAGGTCATGTTCCATTCCTCAACTGCCTTGTTTTTTTAAGAGTCTATAGATATTCCCAATATTGTAATCACATGTCCTATGAATGTGTCTTGCTTCATCCAAAAGTCACACTTTCTGAACATGGAATACAACATCTCCTTTCTCAATCTCACAAACACATGTCTTTGATGTTATTCATGTTCCTTCTTTCTCGTTGAGTTGATGGGAATATCATCAAGAAACACTACCATAATTTTATGAGGTAATGCCTAAAGACTATATTACTAAAATCCTTTATGATTTCAGGGGATTAGTTAGTTTGAAGGGAATCCCCAAAAACTCATATTTCCCATACCATGTACGAAAGGTAGTCTTATGAATATCCTCCTTATTCACCTTTAGCTGATGATATCTAGAACAAAGATCCACCATTGAGAAGTATTCAGATCCTCTTAACTAATCAAACATGTCATCAATTTTAAAGACCCAGAATTTCCATGTAATTTTTTTAATTAAATCTTATTTTTACGAGTCCATGAAAATTTACGGCGCATGATTCTGATGCCCGGCGTGCCCATAATCAGATTTTGAATTTTTTAGGTACATTCAGGGAATGTATGAGTGGGTTTTCATAATATTTGAATTTATGATCGAAAATGATATCTAAGGGCATCGTTGAACTCACAATGTCTATATTCACTTGAGATGACATTCACCTCGATGGCAGTTGGTCGAGAATAAATGTTAGTATTGGGGTTTTTAGTGAATGAATTAAATAAATATAAGGTTGTGTTAACTTTATTTTTTATTAGATGGATAAAATCTACATGTGGAGGATGGAGGTGTGGAGAACCACAACTTAACCTCCCAGGAGTGGTTATGGAGGTGGGGCCCACCCAAGGTCTAAACCTCCACTTCTTGTTTATTTTTGTTGGGACCACCCGGGGTTAAACCCCATTGAAATTCACATTAATCGGGAGAAACCCTCCACCTTCCATTAAGTGTAGGGGAACCTCTTCAACTCCCCTAACACTTAATGTACCAAATCCTCCACATTTACTTACTCCAAAGATTTTTATTTTAGGGCCATCAATTAAATAATAGATTAACTTAATCCATTATTTTGGGATCGCATTTGTCTTTTGGTGGAGCTTGGGAAAATGGAGAGAGCTTAAGAAGAAAATATCTCACCAACAAAGAACAAAGAACGTGTTCTTACAATGATGAAAACCAGAGTGGAGAATATTTGACTTTATTCATAAGAATCCCCTTTGACGTGGGATGTTATTGAATGATCTTCTCTCCTCATTGTCGTCAATGAACTGATGCATGATCTTGGGTTGGAACTGCGTGGCAGAGGCGACGAATGATGACAAAACCATTTTCTTCCCTGTGACTATGTCATTGAAAAAAGAACAAAGTTAGGGGTTCAAGCCTTGTTAATTGTTGAGCATTTTTCATTTTACAACAAGGAATAAGAATCGAAGCCGCATGCTATCACTCTGATGTGCAGGGTGTGGGCCAAACGAAGATGGCTCGACCCCTCCGCCTTACTTTGTGGATTTAGATGTTTATCGCGGCATGAGTCCAGGTTGAGTGATATTCATCCAAAATGATTGTGGATCAGATTTGACATCCTGAGGAGTACGCACCTAATTCCAGAATGAGAATTAGGCCACCAGAAGTCATTCGATGACCTGTAGAAAGTTTTCCTGCGGTTGGAACAGATGAATGACACTGCATCGACAGTGGCACGCAACCGTACTACCGAAGGAGTAGCCCGCAGTCAATGGGATGTTACAATGCAGTGATGACCGGTGAAAGGCCATCAATGAAGAAAACTGATGGAACGAGCAACCGGGTTGTCGGGGAAGGCACAGTGCAACCGCACTACACGGTGGATCAAAAGTGGGTCGAGGCTTTGGAGGACGAGCGTCCGTCTCTGCCAGTCGCTGGAGGAGGCGCTAAACAACCACGCTGAACGGGAGGTGGCTGGCCGCTAGACTAGCCAAGTAGAGTAGGACCCCTCACATGGGTCCTATGTGACATGTACCAGCACCACGTGGTGCTACATTTCAATCCCCTAAAGGAATAAGCCATTCTGGAATCAAGTGGTGCGGCCACCAAATTGGACGTGGCTAGGGAGGACCCCAAGGGCCGCCACCCATGGGCCCCGCACTGGCCAAGCCTAGCGCAGGCCACCCCCACAGGCCGACCTAGACCTAGCACCAGCCGAGTCGGACCCGTAGGCCGGTTCGGACACACTGACAGGGTCAGACCCCAGTTTTGATCCTTTTGACATATTTCTACTATTTTTCTCGTAACTTGAGCTTCAAGTGTCTGCTTGATGAACCATCTGTGGTGATGGAAACATTGGAAGAATTTGTTTCTTTTGGCATAACCCACTATTGTTTTAGACATAGTTGGGGTATGGACAAGTCAGATCGAATGAAAATCCAACTAGGCCCTTGGAACAGAAATAACAATAACTCTCAAATAGGGAATCCAATTGACATATCTTCTTTGAAGTTGAGTATATTATGGTAGTAAATATCATTTTGGAGATATAAACTTGTGACTTTTTGGAAGATGATGTATCATCACATGTCTTGAGGAGTAGACCCTCATGGAATCAAGCGTGCTTTGTGTGTGTTTGACAGCTCAGAATATTGTTCTTGGATCCTGTGTGGGTTCGACACCTCTGAATACTGGTCCTGGATTTTGTGTGGGTTCAATAGCTCTAACTACTATTCCTGGATCTTGTGTGGGTTCAACAGCTATAAGTCATGTTCCTAGATCCCGTGGGGTTTTGACAGCTCTGAATACTATTCTTGGATCCTGTGTGGGATCGACATTTCAGATTTCTATTCCTAGATCCTATATGGGTTCAACAGAATAGATGATTCAATGGATACATCTAATCATCTAAAACTCTCAAAAAAAGTTGTATAACTGTGTGAGATGAGTCATTAACTTTTGGGTTTTCCTCATGATTGAGATGGATTACTTGATAACATAGGTATATGTATGGCCATATACCTAAGTGGGGTGACCGGTTGGTTTCATACTTTTTGAATTATCCATGTTGGATTTTCTGATACCTTGAGGGTCTCAAGGTCCCTACTGAGTATCATTATACTCTCCCTTTCATGGGGTATGCCTGAACCTCATTGTGTCAGTTGCAGACG
This sequence comes from Viscum album, assembly GCA_963277665.1. Classification (NCBI taxonomy): domain Eukaryota; kingdom Viridiplantae; phylum Streptophyta; class Magnoliopsida; order Santalales; family Viscaceae; genus Viscum; species Viscum album. The sequence goes on from OY728157.1 coordinate 2,018,822,082, forward strand.
ACAGACAGCGCAGACCGAGGCTAAGAGTATTAGGTCAGGATGGTACCCTGAGGTGTACCACACAACAAGTAAGTACCTAGAGGATACTGACGGACATGGACTTCAAAGGAGGATATCATTACCGACCCTTCAGGTAGGAATCTAGGTGGATGAACTAGCAGCTATTTTCTTTTCATCAATTGTACTTTCAGTTCCTTTTACTTTACAGTTGGGCTTGAATTTCTATCCCCTATATTTTTAAGAACTCTCTTGTTATACAATTTTACATAGTGTTTTGTATTCAGTTGTGTGATATGTTGTTTTTTGTTTATAGTTATAAAGTAAATGCCTTCCCAGATTTAGGGAATTATGCTTTTGGTTTTAGTCGCCAGCCCCTGGCCTATGGAAAGCAGGCTTGGGGTAGTCGCGACACAAGCCCCAGGGGATGGGTCATGACAAATTGGTATTAGAGGAGTCAGTTAAACAATATAACTTAGGACTCTGATATTTTTTGTGAAGTAATAGTGTTAAGGTTACTAATTCTATTTTTTAGTACAAGGATTATAGTGTTGGTTCAGTGACCTACTTATTCATACACTAGGACCTTGAATTCTGATTTCTAACTGAGTGCATGAAAACACTAATTGAGTTCGTGTTTTCAGGAGTTTTTTTGATATCTTGAGTCAGCTCACCAGGTATAACTTATTGACCATATCACACATGTTTCTTTTCAGGATGCCTCCACACAGATATCCATCTAGGGTTCTAAGAGTTGTACCCACATATAGACCACCGAGTGACGAGGCCTGGGTGAATGGCCCTTGTCCATTGGAGGCACCAGCGGTACCACTACCCGTTGGGACACCGATACCACCAGCCCAAATAGCAGAGAGTGCACGCCACCTGAGCGCATTACATGAGTTCCAGGGCTAGAGGCTACATAGGTTCAGGGGCGAGACAGACCTTCAAGCAGCTGAGGATTGGATGGAGGCTATAGTGAGAGTATTTAGACTGGTAGGGACAACATCCATCCTTATAGTGATCCTTGTCATGAGTCTCCTTAATGAAGCAGCAGGAAGATAGTGGAGCCTGATGCTCCATGTGCATGACGAGGCGACTAATATTTTGGGATATTTTGATATCCAATTTCTTGCGGAGTTTATCTTGGCTACCCAACGTTTTTTGTGGATACATGAGCTACTTCACATGTTACATGCGACATGACGGTGGCACAGTACTCAGAAAGTTTCATGGAACTCTCATGCTACTCCACATATTTGGTACAAGACACATTATTTATTGATAAGACCATATATCCAGGGCACATGTGGGAGATCAGGGCTTCGATGATCTCCCTCAGCATCATGACGCAAGCAGAGGTGTTGGAGCAAGCCCTCATAGTAGAGAGTTTCCTTGCTGAGAAGTCACCAGCAGTAAGACCCACCACCAGACGTCACGTAACAAAGTCTTTTGCAGTTGGCAAAAAATAGATGTCTCAAATATCCTAGTGGACCAGGCTATCCGGTGGATGACCTATGGACACATGTTCATTTTTCTGAGACACATGAGACAGAGTCAGTCCTATGAATAACGTGTAGTGTTTCACATGCGGTGGGTAGGATCACAGGGATCGTGACTGTCCGACCCGCCATTTGGATGACCATCAGACAGAAGAGGAACCTCCCAGGTAGAGGCATAGTTTTAATCGGGGCAGTCCGCAGGGAGCACGTGGACGTGGCAGAGGAGATGTCTATGTAGCTGGCGGTGGACGGTGTTTAGAGGTGTTACCGCCCCCACCACAAGGAGGTCCAACCTAACCGTTGGGAGTAGGTGGACATGGGAGATATCAGCTCCTTGCAGTTGAGTCATATGATCATGGTGCTCCAGAGATGATTCAAGGTACGATATGTGTTTATTCCTCCTTATATGTAGTTCTTATAGGCATAGGTTCCATTAACTCATTCATTGCCACTTACCTCATTTGGAGCTCAGATATTCCTATGGATCCGTTCGCTCAATACTTACGTTAATAGACTTCTAAAGAAGTAGATTTTACAATTACACACTAGTTCTAGTAGTGTTATCTCACTCTAGGAGTTGAGAGCTTCTGTTGGGATCTTCTAATAGCAACATTGAGGCCTTACTACGTCATCTTGGGTATGGACTGGTTGTCTACATTCCATGATCATATAGACTTTATTAGGTACAAAGTGTTGTATGTCCACACAAGTTGGACCAGGTTTACCTTCACCGACGATAAGGGAGCCTTTACAGCCTAGGACAGACTTACCCGGAGGAGGGTACAGCCGATCAATCATCAATTTTGTTACCTTAACCTCAGAGTAGTGGATATGGAGAGTCCGACTTATCTTGTAGTGGTGGACTTGTAGGCGAATGTTTTCTCTTACGATGTCCCATGTAAACCTCCTAACAAAGAGGTGGACATTTACATTCACTTGTACCCCAGGACGGTAATAATATCCACTCTAGAATATCGGATGGCGCATGAGGAGCTTCGTGAGATGTGGGTGTAGCAGGAGGACATGCAGGGAAAGGGATTCATTCGACCCAGTGTTTCTCCCTGGGCATCCCCGATTCTGTTTTCCAAGAAGGCAGATGGGAACTTGAGGCTTTATATTAACTATCTGCACCTGAATGAGGTGAAGGTGAAGAAAATGTACCCAATAGTAATGATTGACAACATTATAGATCAATGAAATGGAGCACGGTGGTTCTTGGAGATTTACCATAGATCAGGCTATCACCAGCTCAGAGTTCAAGATGAGGATGTATAAAAGACAACCATCAGATGTCGGTATGGCCCCTAAGAGTTCATGTTTATGCCTTTTGGTGTAACCAACGCTCTAGCAGTGTTAATGGGACACATGAATAGGATTTTCGAAATATACATCGATCTCTTTGTCGTAGTCTTCGTCGACGACATTTTGATCTACTTGACTATTGAGGAGGAGCAAGCCTACCATTTCTGGGTAGTTCTGGACAAACTCCAAGAGCACCAGATTTATGGTAAGCTCTCAACGTGACATTTTGGGATCCGAGAGGTTGACTTTCTTGGACATGTCATCTGGCGGCTGGAGATGTAGTGGATCTAGCGAAGATTGAGGCGGTAATTTCGTGGGAGCCACCTAGGAGTGTGACGGAGGTACAAAGTTTCCTTGTTTTGGATGGATATTTCAGGTTGTTTGTACTAGACTTCTCCAGGGTTGAGGCACCACTATTAGCCTTGAAGAAGAAGGGGACCGTTTGTGTGGTCTGAGAGATGCCAGCTGAGCTTTTATGAGCTATCAAAGAAGATGAAAAGTGACCCCATCTTGAGGATTCCAGAGGAAGGCGTATGGTACGTAGTTTAATGCGACTCATCAGGGATCAGGATAGGATGTGTCTTGAGGCATTAGTGAGAAGTGATTGCTTATTAATTACGATAGCTAGGACAACACGAGAGGAACTATGCTACCCATGACCTTGAGTTAGCAGCAGTGGTCTTCACCTTGATGATGTGGCGACACTATCTGACAGGGGATCATTTTAAAGTGAACTCTAATCATAAGAGTCTAAGGAATATCATATACCATAAGGACCTGAAACTGAGAAATGAAGTTGTCTTGAGATCCTCCAAGACTATGATATTGCAATTTTCTATACTCTTTGGAAGGTGAATGATTTTGTAGATACACACAGCAAGGGATCTGGTATACAACTTTTAGGCAAGGAGATATAGAAGCTGGTTGATTTATAGATATCCTTTGTGGATAGAGATGGATCATACTTCCTTAATTCTCATACAGTCACTCCCCACTTCTTCAGCGATTCAAGGAGGCACATCATGGATACACTGACTGTGAGATAAGTTGTGCTCAGATATCCACAGGTCAGGCACCTGATGGTTTTTTAAATGTGGGGATCATGTTATTCCCTTCAAAGGACGTACCATGGTACCAGTGTCACATTAAGAGGAAGTGTTGAGGGAGTTCCACACATCCCATCTATCGGTACATAAAAGAGTGGAGAATATGTACCAAGACATCTGATGATAGCACTAGTGGCTGATAATAAGGAAATCAATCCCAATGATTATCTATCGATGCCTCAATTGTCAGCAAGTGAAGGAAGAGCACCAGGTACCAGTAGGTTTGGTTCATCTTTTGGAGGTCCCAGAGTGGAAGTGGGATGGGATTTACATGGTCATCGTGATAGGACTACCATATACCTCCAGGGTTCATGACTCGATTTGGGTGATTGTCGACCGACTAACCATGTCGGCCTAATTATTACTGATTATAGAACTGGGTTTAGAAGAGAGATTGGGATTCCTCATTATGCAAGAGATTGTGAAGCTACATGGAACACCTTTAATTATTTCCTCCATTTTTGACACATGAATTTCTTCCTAGATATGGAAGCAGTTTCTTGAGGCTTTCAAGATGTAGCTTCTTCTGAGAATCACCTTCCATCCTCAGATGGATGGCCATAATGAGTGGACCATTCAGACCTCCGAGGACATGTTGCATGCTTGTGTCCTCAACTTCGGTCTCAGCTGGAAGGATCACTTACCTTTGTTGGATTTCACATATAACAATAGATATCACCCCACCAAAGGGATGTAACCTTTCGAGGTGTTGTACGGGTGACCTTTCAGATCACCCCTATGCTGGACTGACCCTGGGGAGTTAGTACTAGTGGGACTAGAGATGGTATAAGCTAGCACAGAGCTGGTGCAGATCATCCAGGAGCGGATGAAAACTGCACATACCAGGTAGAATTCATATTCCTATAGGTGACACAGGCCTCTATTTTTAGAGGATGGCGACCATGTATTTCTAGATGTGTCACCTCTAAGAGGTCTATGATGATTTGGTCGAGCCGGTAGGTTATCTACAAAATTCATTGGACATTTTCAGGTCCTCGGTAGAGTTGGCGAGGTGGCGTACCACTTAGCTCATTCACCTCAGATGTACATGGTGCATGACATCTTTCATGTGTCTCATCTTAGAATATGAGTGCACTACCCTTCAAACATAATCTACCATGGAGAGCAGGACATCAATGAAGGGTAGAATTTTATATAGGTTCCAGTGGAGATTGAGAATTGACAAGAGCGGGTTATTCGTGGAAGGTCAATACCTCTTGTGCATGTTCACTGATAGTATTAGAACCTCCAACAAAGCACATGGGAGTGGGAGGCTCATATGAGTGATCAGTACCCCCACATGTTCCCTTAGTTGTGACTTGAGGCTTTTGAGGACGTAGAGCCCTAAGGTGGGGAGAATGTAAAAATCCAGAATTTCCTTTAATTTTTTTAATTAAATGGAAATTTTACAAGTCTCAGAAAATTTACAGCGTATGATTCCAAGGCCTGGTGTGCCCGTAATCAATTTCTAAAATTTGGTTCTGGTACATTCAGTGAATGTACAAGCAGGTTCTTATATGTTTTGAAACGGTGCTTGTAATTGAAATATAAGTTAATTTTTGAACTTGCAATGTCGATATGCTCTAAAAAATACTTTCACCTCGATGGCAGTTGGTCGAGAATAAATGTTATTTTTTTGGTTTTTAGTGAATGAATAAAATAAAAATAAGGTTGTGTAAACATTATTTTTATTAGTTGGTTAAAACCTTTATGTGGTGGCTGGAGTTGGGGATCTCTACACTATAACCTCCCAAGAGAGGTTATGGAGGTGGGGCCCACCCATGGTCTAAACCTCATCTTCTTGTTTTTTGTATTGGTGTCACCCAGGATTAAACCCCCTTAAAACTTGTAGAGACTCAAAGCTTGATGTACATGGAAATTACATTACTTCTATAGAATAATTAATACATAACAAAAACAGATACACAAGGATCGTAAAGATTAGTGTCTTTGGAAACTCAGAACATAATGTTCTAATCATCACGAAATATCATCAACATCTCCAATAAATATCTCCCCCTTTTGTTCTCTTACCTAAAAACCTTTCTTTATATGCTAGGGAAAAGAAAACATATAAAGGATTAGCTCAAATCCTCAGTAAGCGTAAGCATGGAAAAAATAAAACAAAACATATACATTTGAACTTAAAAACACGAACACAATTTTTAAACATCAAGATCTTTAGCCATGAAATAAAACATGGAAATATGTCAGACATAGATTATAAAGAAACATTAATTCTGATAAAATAGCATGGGAATAAAACATGTAATTGTGGAATCCATTAAGAACATGTTATGATTTCTATAGTTGCCAAGGAAATTTTTCCTAGACCATATTAGTGGACAAAGTCCCTTTCTGAATCAAGATCACTCCTCTGTCCAGTCCTGTATCACTGAACCAGAATAACATGCCCTTATAGCCATGTATATCTCATGAGATATAAATATTTATCAAATGCATTAGAGGAAGATATATGACCCGCCCATCTCATAATGAAATCATTCTTACATGTGCCACAAAATAAACATAAAAAATTCATCATAACCGAAAGAATAAAATGGGTTTCATAAACATCATCCCATCATCACATAATCCATATAAAACAAATGGATATCTCATCATAAGAAAATTGAAACAATGTAAATCATAGAGATATTATACTTGAAACATACACATATAAAATAATGTCATCTTAGATGGAAAATGGTTTTTATAAAACACTTGAAATGAATATTGAGGAAAATATCCTTTCTTCTTCATAATAATTTTCTCTTCACAAAATTCTATGACATTTTAAAAGAAAGTGATTTTTTTGAAAACAGTCATGAAATATTGTATAATTAGCTTCATGAAAATAAGGCGTCATAAAACCGTAAAAATCCATTAATTCCGTATATGTTAAAAAAACATTCACTTCCTACTTTTGCCGGAAAATTCAAAAAGTACCTCGTATGGTAAAAAAAGAAAGATTCCTTCAATACGATGTGGTAAAATTAAAAAAAAGGGTAAAAATGGAATTAAACATATAGGGAATAAAATTAAACATTTTATGAAAACATTCTGAGAACATAGGGACATGGATAATAAACATAACCTTAGTAAATACATACGAATATACAATCTCGGATAAGAATGAGAATGGAATAATTATCACTAACAAAGATCTTTTTGTAAATAAAATTGATCACTCATGTGTATTCAATATAATGTCACATATAGAAAGCATAAATACATGATATGATATAAAAATTAATTTCTCACGTAATCAAAGACCATCATAGGTAGAAAGAGAAGATCAACCCAAAGAACGGAAATTGGGTTACGATGTTTCCTTACCTCGTGTCCAACTTGGCACGATCATTCTTTAATCTCATTTATAATAAACCAAAGTTAATATATACTTGCTTAAGAACCTTTTTCAAATTTATTATTCCTTTTATCTAACTTATTACCATGTTATAGACATTGTGTAACCATTTATGTTAATAATGTTCGTTTTGCCGATATTTGGTACTTGAGTCAAAAATGGACTTCTTATAATTACATTATGTTCATGTGGTCAATGGTTCATTATATCCATAATTATTTTCATTATCTATATATCATATATATAATATATATCCAGAATATACATGTATTTGTAATATTACATAACATATGTAGATAAGAAATGAAATGCACCGTTCATGGAGACGGTAAGTCGTATGTACACATGTACGCTACATTCATTTCTATTTCTTATTTTATAGGAATTTAAACATAATTATACATCAGTATATTATAATTATAGTAAAATTTCATATATAATATCATTAACTACATCCTTTATACATCCCACATAAGGCATTAATAAATCACATCACATTGAGTGGGAGGTTGTCTCCACTTCCCCAAATGAGATTATCGTATTAACCAACTATGGAAATCATAAAGGATTACTTTAATTGAGAAGTAAAAAAGAATAAGTAAATCTTTAAAATAATATATATCATATATGAATACAGTTCCATCATAATTTCTACCATGAGAGGCGGTAGGAGAAAATTGAACAATCATCATTTCGTGAGGAGTTATTTTGTTATCCACAGAATCATTATGTTCTTCATCCATTAGATGGACGTGTGTGTAAGTGTAGTTCGAATACTTCTCATAAAAAATGATAGTATATTTAGGATACTGGTTTTTTACAAAATAATGGATTAAAAAGAGTTTAGGGGTTGGTGAAGTAGAATAAAAGAAAACAATTTAAGAGAAACTGTTACCTTTAATTTGAGTAACTTCTTTTGGATTGAACCAAAATGACGTCATGAAGTTCCTTATGTCTAATGTAAGGATTATAGGGGGAGTTGAAGTATGTAGAGAGCTTAATTGGGAAGAGTTTGGGCTAGCCAAATGGCTTGAGAGGTGTGTGGAATTGGATAGAAATGGTTTTCTTTTATTAGTGGGAGGATGGGCTCTTTTGGAATGTGTGAAAATATTAATATATTATAAACATATCATCAATTTAAATAGGTCCAAAAATAATTAAAGATGAATCTAAGATGACTCATGGATGAAATAAAATCATCCAATCAGATTTTGACATGTTTTGGATAATATTTTAACCATTATAATCTAATTTATTTACACAATTTATTAATGAAGTAAATAATGCATCATTATTGTGTCATAAATAATTTAATTTATTTGATGTCTAAAAATTAAAAAAAAAAATACCAACATGTAGGCAATCACTTTTGATTTCCAATGAATATTTATAGTCAAAATGATAAGTTATGTATCCCCTTATAAAAATTAATTACTAAAAGATTTTTGTTAATGTCAATTTTGTCTTTACATTAAATTAACTAATCCAAATTGTCATTATCATGCCCAAGGGGCTCAATGGGGTTCCAAAATAGAATCAAGGATGTACATGGTCGGCCATTACTCATCCAATAAGTTTAGGATAAGTTTTCCGGAAATTTGGAATTATTATAATATTCTTTTAACCTTGAATTACCCTATTTACCATTAACCGCGGTAAATAAAAGTCAAAAATTACTATTCACCAAAAATAATTTTCATCTTATTGAACCAAATTTTACTTCTTGATAACAAAAATGTATGTCGGATTTTTGAAATTCATTTCACAGATGTGGTTAAATTTCAATTAAATGAAAAATTCTGTTTTTTAACTACCAATAAGTGGTGTCACTATTCATCAAAAATTGATTTTTTCCAGAAAAATACCAAAAATTCAGCCAAAGATATATTTGTTATTCAGAATTAAAAATGATGTCTAATTTTCCAAATTCAAAACATAGAAGTGGCATTAATTAATTTTTTAATTATTTCCCGTTATTAAAACAAGTACCGTGTTTTTAATAAATAATAATTATCGAAAGATTAATATATGTTTATGTCCAATTTAAAAGTGAAATTAATTCCAATGAACAAAATTGGATTAAATGGTAAAAATATATTCTAATTACACTTTAAAACCAATTAAAAATATAATCTAACCATAAAAATTACATCGATGAAAAAAGTTGTTTTTAATTAAAATATAGCGTGTTTTAACTATTCATTAAAATATGAAAGTTATCAGAATAATATGAAAAATTTATCCAATTTAATATTTTATATCCGTATTGCATGGAAGAATTTCATTTTTTCAAATTGAAATTATAAACTAGTAAAAAATTAGATTTAAAGTGGGTGCGCCATCAAAAGGGGGAAAAACTGCAGTTTTTTTTAAAAAACTTATTTTACCGGAAAACATTATTTTGTTCTCATACAATGTTCTAGAAAATATGTAAGATGAATAATAATGTTATAAAATTCAAAATTTAGATAATACTATTCATAACGGCTAGTTCATAATAATATTATAACAATATATCATTGTTTAGTGAAACCCGATATTGCGTACTACGAACGTTATCGAGGAAGGTCATGATTGCGTGTAATGCAAGCCAAGTCAATGTTGCATGTTGTGAAAGACTCCACCATTGTATCGCATAATAATATCCATCAATATTTCATTTATACATTGATTATATATATATATATATACACACTAAATGTTGCGTAGAATGACTACTATCAAACAAACATGAAATTGTGTATAACAAAATCCAAGAATAATGATGCATATACTGCAAGCTAATATAGTGTTGCGTATAGAACCAACTAATTTTGGTGTAGCATATAACACAAGACATCAATGAAATTAAAAAGAATAATTCTCATAAAATCTCAGGTTGTTACATTTTACCCCCCTTAAAATAAATTTCACCCTCGAAATTCATCGGGTTTATAAAAGGATTACTACTTGAAAGATTCTTTTATAGAAACCTACATCATAAAAAGGAATGATAAAACTTAATTTTAAAAATTAAAGTTAGAAACCTTATAAATACCCAAAGTAACTCATCACTGGGTTTCTACATAAGAGAACATAGGTGAAAATATGGATATGGAGGAGAAATCTAACCATCATGTTATGATGGAGAGTGGTAGAGAACATAGGTATGAAAAATCCATTAATCACAAAGTCATAAATTTGTGATGATCTAAGGTACCATGTGATTCATCAGATATGAGAGAACTAGGACAAAATTTTTGGTTTTGAATATCATTTCACTAAAGATTATGAATTTTAATTAGAAGAAATAAATAAATTTTTTTGGTATAATCTCACTATTGTTTGTGCCTTGAACAATTCCCACATCATCTCTTAAATAAATGAAGTTGAATTTTTCATTCGTGAAGTGTTATGAGATCGTGTGATAGAATGATGGGTCACTCCATATGTCTCAAACAAAAGGTTAGAAAAAGTTATCAAATATACATATGTTCATCATTGGTGTGGTTAATTTAATATGATTCAAAAAATTGACTTATACATCATATATCATACTACTTAATAAAACTAGTTTCTACTAACCAGGGACTACCTCTAGGCCAGTGTTAGGAAATAAGGTTCTGTCAGACTTCGGTTGTGGGTTTAATTCCCACAGCCTTGTCCGATGTGATTGGTTTTCGCTCGTCCTGAAGGTAGTCCCTTTTTTAAAACTACATTATAATAACATTCCTGCAATAAAATAGAATAAAGTTCTAGACTTAAACAATACTATCTTATGTCTAAAATAATTCATTATAATCTTTAAGCTTATCCAAAATACTTCAGTCCAATATCATTGTATAATGATAACAATTACTAGAAATGTCATCTACCAAGCATGTGAATACCATCATTTATCCCCCATATATCATACGATGTATCTTGTTGGTCACATTCCAAACATGTGAATGCCTTAATCATGTATTCCCTTAAACCATAGTGAAAACATGAATGCTATCACAAGGTAACACTTTCCATATACCAAAATCCCAAAAATTATATATACTCATACCATGATACCACTTTGTCCTTATATTAGTCATGAGCTCATTAATACTATCAAACATTTCATTATCTCTTCATCCATTCTTTATGCGCATATTAGGTGCTTTCCAAAAATATCTAAATAACCTTTCATGGTTACTGGTACCATTCAACATATACTTTAAAAACTCAAGCAAAGCCAACAGTGTAACAATCCTTAGATTTTTCTTTATTCCATAGTATCATACATTATTCTTGATAAACATATAATAATTAAACTACCTTCTTATTCCACTAACAGAGCTTCATCATTTCTTCCATCTCATATATAATTTGTAGTCTCTTTATCATCATCAACATAAATACTACTCATACGACCATTTTGATTCTCTTCATGAGACATTCCCTTAGGGCATTGGTTTGCATAAAGCCCATACATTCCACATTTAAAACATTTAATCATTGTTGATGTCATAGTAATACCCTTATCGTTGTCCATGGTGTTAACTAAACCATTTCCTTTGCACTTACTAGCTTTGTGTCCTTCTTTTCCACACAGAAATCATCTTCTAGTTCCTTTGAAACATTCTCCCTAATGCCTCTTCCCACATGATTTACATTAGGGAAATTGAACTTTCTTTCCTCTATGATCATCATGAAACTCCATCTTTCTCTTATTGGCTGAGTCAAGTAACATAGAAAAGTTGAGATTATTGATCATATTATGAGATTTTTGGTTAGGAATAATAATGATATTTGGATTTCAAAATCCCATTTAATAGGTTGTTCGTGAGGAATATCATTCTATTGTCCATCATATCTTCCATTATCGTGAATCTTCCTGTTTCCAGCCATTTTCTAAAACCCAGAAAGAATAGTGTGAGAGGTAAAAATCATGCTAGGGAAAAAATCCTAATAAATGGGGAGTAACTTTAATATTTAAAATCTTAGGCTTAATTCCTATATCATTACCATAATTCTATAACTATAACATATACTTGTAATTAACCTTAGGGACATCCCTAGACATAACGTAGAAATATCTCTAGGGATCTCACTAATGTTTTCGCAACTAGTTTCCTAAGGTTAACTAAACATTTCCTCTGATACCTACTATGGATACCCAAAGCTTGATGTACATGGACATTACATTATTCTCCATAATAATTAATACATAACAAAAATAGATACACAAGGATCATAAAGTTTAGTGTCTTTGGAAACTCAGAACATAATGTTCTAATCATCTTGAAATATCATCAACATCACCAATAAATATCTCCCCCTTTGGTTTTCTTACCTAAAACCATTTCTTTATATCTTGGGGAAAAGAAAACATATAAAGGGTGATCTCAAATGCTCAGTAAGCGTATGCATGGAGAAAATAAAACAAAACATATACATTTGCACTTAAAAACATGAACACAATGTTTATACATCAAGATCTTGAACCATGAAATAAAACATGTAAATACGAAAGACATAGATCATAAAGAAACATTAATTCTAATAAAATAGCATTGGAATAAAACATGTAATTGTGGAATCCGTTAAGAACATGTTATGATTACCATATTTTCCAAGGAAATTTTTCCAAGACCATATTAGTGGACAAAGTCCCTTTCTAAATCAAAATCACTCCTCGTTCCGGTCCTCTATCACTGAACCGGAATAACATGACCTTCAATCCATATATATCTCATGAGATATAAATATTTACCCAATGAATTGGAGGGAGATATAGGACCCACCCATCTCATAATGAAATCATTCTTAATTTTTCCACAAAATAAACTTAAAAAATTCATCATAACACAATGAATAAAATGGGTTTCATAAACATCATCCCATAATCAAATAATCCATATAAAACAAATTTATATCTCATCATATAAAAATTTAAAACATGTAAATCATAGAGATATTATACTTGAAACATAAACATATAAAATAATTTCATCTTAGATGGAAATTGGTTTTGATAAAACACTTGAAATGAATTCTTGAGGAAAATATACTTTCTTCTTCATAATAATTTTCTTTTCACAAAATTTAATAAAATTTTAAAAGAAAAAGATTTTGTTGAAAACAGTAATGAAATATTTTATAGTCATCTTCAAAAAAATAAGGCATTATAAAACCATAAAAATCCATTAATGCCGTATAAGTTAAAAAAACATTCACTTTATAATTTTGTCGGAAAATTCAAAAAGTACCTCGTATGGTAAACAAAAGAAAGATTCCTTCCATACGATGTGGTAAAATTAAAAAAAGATAAAAATGGAATTAAACATATAGGTAATAAAATTAAAAAAAAATTAAAACCATTCTGAGAACATAGGGACATGGATAATAAACACAACCCCAATAAATACATACGAATAAACAATCTCGGATAAGAATGAGAATGGAATAATTATCCCTAACAAAGATATTTTTGTAAATAAAATAGATCACTTATGTGTATTCACTATAATGTCACATATAGAAAGCATAAATACATGGTATTATATAAATATTAATTTCTCACATAAACAATGAATGACATAAGCAGAAAGAGAAGATCGACGCAAAGAACGGAAATTGGGTTAAGATGTTTCCTTACCTCGTGTTCGACTTGACACGATCATTCTTTAATCTCATGTATAATAAACCAAAGTTAATTTATACTTGCTTAAGAACCTTTTTCAAATTTATTATTCCTTTTATATCACTTATTACCATGTTATAGACATTATATAACCATTTATGTTAATAATGTTTGTTTTGTCGATATTTGGTACTTGAGTCAAAAATGGACTTCTTATAATTACATGATGTTGATGTGTTCAAAGGTTCATTATATCCATAATTATATTAATTATTTATATATCACATATATCATATATATCCAGCTTATACATGTATTTATAATATTACATAACATATGGAGATAAGAAATGAAATGCACTGTTCTTGGAGACGGTAAGCCGTACGTACACATGAACGCTACATTCATTTCTATTTCTTATTTTATAGGAATTTAAACATAATGATACATAGGTATATTATAATTCTAGTAAAATTTCATATATAAAATCATTAACTACATCCTTTATACATCCCACATAGGGAATTAACAAATCACAACACATTGAGGGGGCGGTAGTCCGCACTTCCCCAAATGAGATTATCGTATTAACCAACTATGGAAATCGTAAAGGCGTGCTTTAATTGGGAAGTGAAAAATCATATGTAAATCAGAAACATAATATATATCATATATAAATACAGTGCCATCATAATGTCCACCATGAGAGGCGGTAGGAGAAAATTGAACAATCATCATTTTGTGAGGAGTTATTTTTCCATCCATAGAAACCTTATGTTCTTCATCCATTAGATGGATGTGTGTGTAAGTGTAGTTCGAATACTTCTCATAAAAATTATAGTATATTTAGGATACTGGTTTTTTACAAAATAATGGATTAAAAAGAGTTTAGGGGATGGTGAAGTAGAATAGAAAACAATTTAAGGGAAATTGTTACCTTTAATTCGAGTAACTTCTTTTGGATTGATCCAAAAGGACTTCATGAAGTTCCTTCTGTCTAATGTAAGGATTCTAGGGGGAGTAGACGTATGTAGAGAGCTTAATTGGGAAGAGTTTGGACGAACCAAATGGATTGAGATGTGTGTGGAATTTGATAGAAATGGTTTTCTTTTATTAGTGGGAGGAGGGGCTCTTTTGGAATGTGTGAAAATATTAATATATTATAAACTTATCTTCAGTTTAAAAATGTCCAAAAATAATTAATGATGAAGCTAAGATTACTCATGGTCGAAATAAAATCATCCAATCAGATTTTGACATGTTTTGGATAATATTTTAATCATTATAATCTAATTTATTTAAATCATTTATTAATCAAGTAAATAATGCATTATTATTGTGTCATAAATAATTTAATTTATTTGATGTCTAAAAATTATAAAAAAATACGAGCTTGTAAGAAATAACTTTATATTTCCAATGAATATTTATATTTGAAATGATAATTTATGTATCCCGTTATAAAAATTAATTACTAAAATATTTTTGTTAATGTCAATTATGTCTTTACATTAAATTAAATATTCCAAATTGTCATTATCACGCCCAAGTGGCTCAATGGGGTCCCAAAATAGACTCAAGGATGTCCATGGTCGGACAATAATCATCCAATATGTTTATGACAAGTTTTGAGGTAATTTGGAATTATTATAATATTCTTTTAACCTTGAATTACCCAATTTACCATTAACCGCGGTAAATAAAAGTAAAACATTACTATTCACCAAAAATAAATTTCCTCTTATTGAACCAAATTTTACTTCTTGATAACAACCATGTGTGTCGGATTTTTTAAATTCATTTCACAGAAGTGGTTACATTTCAGTTAAATGAAAAAGCCTGTTTTTTAACTACCACTAAGTGGTGTCACTATTCATCAAAAATTGATTTTTTCCAGAAAAATACCAAAAATTCAGCCTAAGATATATTTGATATCCCGAATAAAAAATGATGTCTATTTTTCCAAAATCAAAACATAGAAGCGGCATTAATTAATTTTAAAATTATTTCTCGTTATCAAAACAAATAGCGTGTTTTAAATAAATAATAACTATCAAAAGATTAATATATGTTTATGCCCAATTTCAAAGTGAAATTAATTCCAATGAATAACATTGGATTAAATGGTAAAAATATATTCTAATTACACTTTAAAACCAATTGAAAATATAATCTAACCATAAAATTATTTTGAGTAAAAGTTGTTTTTAATTAAAATATAGCGTGTTTTTACTATTCATTAAAATATGAATTTATCAGAATAATATGACAAATTTAGCCAAATTAATATTTTATATCCGGATTTCATGGAAGAATTTTATTTTTTCAAATTGAACTTATAAACTGGTCAAAAATTAGATTTAAAGTGGGTGCGCCATCAAAAGGCTTCAAAACTGCATTTAAAAAAGAACTTATTTTACCCGAAAACATTATTTTGTTCTCATACAATGTTCTAGAAAATATGTACGATGAATAATAATGTTATAAAATTCAAAATTTAGTTAATAATATTCATAACGGTTAGTTCATAATAATATTATAACAATATATCATTGTTTAGTGAAACCCGATATTGCGTACTACGAACGCTATCGGGGAAGGTCGCGATTGCGTGTAATGCAATCCGAGTCAATGTAGCATGTTGTGAAGGAATCCTCCATTGTTTTATATAATAATATCCAACCATATTTCATTTATACATTGAATATATATATATATACACTCATTGTTTCCTAGAATGACTACTATCCAAAAAACATGAAATTGTGTGTAACACAATCCACGAATAATGTTGCGTATACTGCAAGCTAATACGGTGTTGCGTATAGAACCCACTAATTTGGGTGTAGCATATAACAAAAGACATCAATGAAATTAAAAAGAATAATTCTCATAAAATCTCAGGTTGTTACATTCTACCCCCCTTAAAATAAATTTCACCCTCAAAATTCATCGGGGTTATAAATGGTTTACTACTTGAAAGATTCTTTTATAGAAACCTACATCATAAAAAGGAATGACAAAACATAATTTAAAAAATGAACATTAGAAATAATATGGATACCCAAAGTAACTAATCACTAGGTTTCCACATAAGATAACATAGGTGAAAATATGGATATGGAGGAGAAATCTAACCATCATGTTTTGATGGAGAGTGGTAGAGAACATAGGTATGAAAAATCCATTAATCACAAACTCATAAATTTGTGATTATCTAAGGTACCATGTGATTCATCGGGTATGAGGGAACTAGGACAACATTTTTGGTTTTGAAGACCATTTCCCTAAAGATAATGAATTTGAATTAGAAGAAATAATTAATTTGTTTTGGTATATTCTCACCGTTGTTTGTGACTTGAACAATTTCCACATCATCCCTTAAATAAATGAAGTTGAATTTTTCATTCTTGAAGTGTTAAGAGATCATGTGATAGAATTATGGTTCATTACATATGTCTCAAACAAAAGGTTAGAAAAGTTATCAAATATACATATGTTCATCATTTGTGAGGTTAATTGAATATGATTCAAAAAATGGACTTATACTTCATATATCATACTTCATAATAAAACTATTTTCTACTAACCAGGGACCTCTTGTAGGAAAGTGGTAGGAAATAAGGTTCTGTCGGACTTCGGTTGTGGGGTCTATTCCCACAGCCTTGTCCAATGTGATGGGTTGTCCCTCGTCTTGCAGGTAGTCCCTTTTCTAAATCTAGATTATAATAACATTACTGCAATAAAAGAGAAAAAAGTTCTAGCCTTAAACAATACTATCTTATGTCTAAAATAATTCATTATAATATTTAAGCTTATCCAAAATACTTCTGTCCAATATCATAGTATAATGATAACAATTACTATAAATTTCATCTACCAAGCATGTGAATACCATCATTTATCCCCCATATATCATAAGATGTATCTTGTTGGTCACATTACAAACATGTGAATACCTTAATCATGTATTCCCTTGAACCATAGTGAAAACATGAATGTTGTCACAAGGTAACTCTTTCCATATACAAAAATCCCAAAAATTCTATATACTCAAACCATGATACCACTTTTTCCTTATATTATTCATGAGCTCATTAATACTATCAAACATTTCATTATCTCTTTATCACTTCTTTATGCGCATATTAGGTACTTTCCAAAAATATCTAAATAACCTTTCATGGTTACCGGTACCATTCAACATATACTTTAAAAACTCAAGAAATGCAAATAGTGTAATAATCCTTAGATTTTTCTTTATTCCATAATAACATACATTATTCTTGACAAACATATAATCATTAAACTACCTTCTTACACCACTAATTGAGCTTCATCATTTCTTCCATCTCATATATAATTTGTAGTCTCTTTATCATCATCAACATAAATACTACTCATACGACCATGTTGATTCTCTTCATGAGACTTTCCCTTAGGGAATTGGTTTGCATAATGCCCATACATTCCACATTTAAAACATTTAATCGTTGTTAATGTCATAGTAATACCATTATCCATGTCCATGGTGTTAACTAAACATTTTCCTTTGCACTTACTAGCTTTGTGTCCATCTTTTTCACACCCAAATCATCTTCCAGTTCCTTTGAAACATTCTCCCTAATGCCTCTTCCGACATGATTTACATTAGGGGAATTGAACTTTCTTTCCTCTATGATCATCATAAACTCCATCTTTCTCTTATTGTTTGAGTCAAGAAACTTAGAAAAGTATATATTATTGATCATATTACGAGATTTCTGATTTGGCATAATAACGATGTTTGGAATTCAAAATCCATTTTCATTGGTTGTTCATGAGAAATATCATTCTATTGTCCATCAAGTCTTCCATTATCGTGATTCTTCCTGTTTCCAGCCTTTTTCTAAAACCCAGAAAGAATAGTGTGAGAGGTAAAAATCATGCTAGGGAAAAAATCATAATAAAGGGGGAGTAACATTAATATTTAAATTATTAGGTTTAATTATTATATCATTACCATAATTCTAGGACTATAGTGTATACATGTAATTAACCTTAGGGACATCCCTAGACATACTATAGAAATATCTCTACGGATCTCACTAAATTTTTCGCAACTAGTTTCCAAAGGTTAACTAAACATTTCCTCTGATACCAACTGTAGATACCCAAATCTTCATGTACATGGACATTACATTGCTTTTGCGGAATACTTAATACATAACAAAAACAAACACAAGGACAGTAATTTTTACTGTCATTGGAATCTCAGATCATAATCATCTAATCATGGTGAAAGATCTTCAACATCTCCAATAAATATCTTCCCCTTTTGTTTTCATACCTAAAAACTGTTCTTTATATCCTGGGGAAAAGAAAACATATAAAGGGTGAGCTAAAATGCTCAGTAAGGGTAAACATAGAGAAAATAAAACAAACCATATACATTTGAACATAAAAACATGAACACAATGATTAAACATCAAGATATTGAGCAATGACATAAAACATGGTAATACATAAGACAACGATAAAAAAGAAACATTAAGCTTGATAAAATATCATGGGAATTATACATGTAATTGTGGCTTCAATTATGAACATGTTATGATTTAGATAGTAGCCAAGGAACTTTTTCCTAGACCGTCTTAGTGGACAAAGTCCCTTTCTGAAACGAGTTCACTCCTCGTTCCAGTCTTGTATCACTGAGCCAGATTAACTTGCCGTTCCAGCCATGTTTATCTCATGAGATATAAATTTTTACATAATGCATTGGAGGGTGATATAGTTCCCACCCATCTCATAATGAAATAATTCTTACTTGTGCCACAAAATAAACATAAAACATTCATCATAACGCAATGAATACAATGGGTTTAACAAAATTCATTCCATCATCACATAATCTATATAAAACAAATGGATATTTCATCATAAGAAAAGTGAAACCATTTAAATCATAGATTCATTGTACTTGAAACATACAAATATGAAATAATGTCATCCTAGATGGAAAATGGATTTGATAAAACACTTGAAATGAATTCTTGAGGAAAATATCATTTCTTCTTCAAAATCATTTTCTTTTCACAAAATTCTATGGAATTTTTAAAGAAAGATATTTTGTTGAAAATAGTAATGAAATATTGTATAGTTAGCTTTCGGAAAATAAGGCTTTATAAAATGGTAAAAATTTGTTCATGCAGTATAAGTTAAAAAAAACATTATCCTCGTACTTTTGTCGTAAAAGTCAAAAAGTACCTCGTATGGTAAACAAAAGAATTATTCCTTCCATAAAATATGGTAAAAGTAAAAATAGGGAAATATGTATTTAAAAATACAGGGAAGAAAAGTATACATTTTATGAAAAAATTCTGAGAATATACGGACATGGATAATAAACATAACCCTAGTAAATACTTATGAATAAACAATCTCGGATAAGAATTAGATTGGAATAATTATCCCTTAAAAAGATATTTTTGTAAATAAAATAGATCACTTGTGTGTATTAACTATAAGTTCATATATAGAAAGTATAAATACATGATATGATATAAAAATTAATTTCTCAAATAATCAAATAACGACATAAGCAGATAGAGAAGATCAACCCAAAGAACGGAAATTGGGTTAAGAAGTTCCCATACCTCGTGTCCGACTTGACTCGATCATTCATTAATCTCCTGAATAATAAACCAAAGTTTATTTATACTTGATTGATGAACCTTTATTAAATTTATTATTCCTTTTATATCACTTATTACCATGTTATAAACATTATGTAACCATTTACGTTAATAATTTTGGTTTTGTCAATATTTGGTACTAGAGTCAAAAATGGACATCTTATAATTACATGTTGTTCATGTGGTCAAAGGTTCATTATATCCAGAATGATATTAATGATTTATATATTATATATATCATATATATGCATCATATACATGTATTTATAATGTTACAAAACATATGGGGATAATAAATGAAATGCACCGTTCATGGAGACGATAAACTGTACGTACACATGAACGCTATATTCATTTATATTTCTTATTTTAATTGAATTAAAACATAACGATACATAGTTATATTATAATTCCAGTATAATATCATATATAATATCATTATCTACATCTTTTATACATCCCACATAAGGCATTAACGAATCACATCACTTTGAGGGGGCGGTAGTCCGCACTTCCCCAAAAAAAGATTATCGTATTTACCAACTATGGAAATCATAAAGGATTGATATAATTGGGAAGTATAGAAGCATAAGTAAAAAATAAAAATAATATATATCATATATAAATACAATTACATAAAAAATTCCATCGTGAGAGGTGGTAGGAGAAAATCGAATAATCATCGTTTCGTGAGGTGTTAGTTTTCCATCCATAGAAACCATATGTTCTTTATCGATTAGATGGAGGTGTGTATAAGTGTAGTTCAAATCCATATCATAAAAAATTCCTAGTATATTTAGGATACTGGGTTTGTTACTAAATAAAGGATTAAAAAGAGTTTAGGGGTTGGATAAGTAGAAGAAAATAAAATAATTTAAGATAAATTGTTACCTTTAATTTGGGTAACATACTTTGGTTTGAACCAAAATGACTTATTGAAGTGCCTTCATCCTAATATAAGGCTTCTAGGGGGAGGAGAGGGATGTAGAGAGATTAATTGGGTAGAGGTTGGATGAGCCAAATGGCTTGAGTGGTGGGTGGGATTGGATAGAAATGGTTTCATTTTATAAGGGGGAGGAGGGGCTCTTTTGGAAAGTGCGAAAATATTATTTTATTATAAACATATCTTCAGTTTAAAAAGGTCCAAAAATAATTAAAGATGAATATAAGATGACTCCTGGACGAAATAAAATCATCCAATAAGAATTGGACATGTTTTGATAATATTTTAATCATTATAATCTAATATTATTAAATCATTTATTAATGAGGTAAATACTGTATCATTATTGTGTCCTAAATAAATTAATTTATATGATATCAAAAAATTATAAAAAAAATACCAACATTTAGAAAATAGTTTTATATTTATAATGAATATTTATTATCTCAAAATATAATTTATATAGCCACTTATAAAAATTAATTACTAAAAGATTTTGGTTAATGTCAATTTTGCCTTTAAATTAAATTAATTAATCCAAATTGTCATTATCACCCCCAAGTGGCTCAACAGGGGTCCCAAAATTGACCCAGGGATGCCCATAGTCGGCCACTACTCATCCAATAATTTTATTACTAGTGTTAAGGTAATTTTGAATTATTATAATATTCTTTTAACCTTGAATTACCCTATTTACCTTTAACCGCGGTAAATAAAAGTTAAAAGTTACTATTCACCAAAAATTATTTTCATCTTATTGAACCAAATTTTACATCCTGATAACAACCATTTATTTTGGATTATTGAAAATCAATTAACAATAGTGGTAAATTTTCATTTAAATGAAAAAGTCGGTTTTTTTACTACCACTAAGTTGTGTCACTATTCATTAAAAATTGATGTTTTTCAGAAAAATACCAAAAATTAAGCCTAAGATATATTTGATATTCTAAATTCAAAAATGAGGTCTATTTTTCAAATTTCAAAACATAAAAGTGGCATTAATTAATTTTAAAATTAATTCCGGTTATCAAAACAAATAGCGTGTTTTTAAGAAACAATAACTATCAAAAGATTGATACTTGTTTATGTTTAATTTCAAAGTTAAATTAATTAAAATAACAAAAAATGGATTAAATATTAAAAATATACTCTAATTACACTTTAAAAAAAATTAAAAACATAATCTAACCATAAAAATTATTACGATGAAAAAAGATGTTTTTAGATAAAATATAGCGTGTTTTTACTATTCATTACAATATTAAAGTTATCAGAATAATATGAAAAATTTATCCAAATTAAATTTTTATATCCTTATTGCAAGGAATAATTTTATTTTGTCAAACTGAACTTATAAAAATGTCAAAAATTCGATTTAATGTGTGTGCGCCATCGAAAGGTGGCAAAACTCCATTTTTTGAAAAATACTTATTTTACACGAAAACTTTATTCTATTCTCATACAATGTTTTAGAAAATATGTAAGATGAATAATAATTTTATAAAATAAAAAATTTAGTTAATACATTTCATAACACCTAGTCCATAATAATATTATAACAATATATCGTTGTTTAGTGAAACCCGTTATTGCGTACTACGCAGGCTATCGAGGAAGGCCGCAATTGCGTGTAATGCAAGCCAAGTCAAAGTTGCATAGTGTGAAAGACACCTCTATTATTTTTTATAATAGAATACAAGCATATTTCATTTATAAATTGAATATATATATATATATATATTTACACACTCAATTTTTCCTAGAATGACTACTATCAAACGAACATGAAATTGTGTGTAACAGAATCCAAGAATAGTGTTTCATATACTGCAAGATGATACGGTGTTGTGTATAAAAAAAACTAAGTTTTTTGTAGCGTATAACAAAAGACATAAATGAAATTAAAAATAATAATTCTCATAAAATCTCAGGTTGTAACATTCTACCCCCTTAAAATAAATTTCACCCTCGAAATTTGTCTGGGATATAAATGGTTTACTACATGAAGTTTTCTTTCATCGAAACCGTAAAAAGGAATGCTAAATCTTAATTTTAAAAATGAACATTAGAAACAAAATGGATACCCAAAGTAACTCATCACTGGGTTTCCACATAGGAGATCATTTGAGAAATTATGGATTTAGAGGAGAAATCAAACCATCATGTTCTGATGGAGAGTGGTAGAGAACATGGCTATGGAAAAGCCATTAATCAGAAAGCCATAAATTTGTGATTATCTAAGGTACCTTCTGATTCATCGGATATGAGGGCACTAGGACAACATTTTTGGTTTTGATTATCTTTTCCCTAAAGTTGATGAATTTGAATTAGGTGAAATACTTACTTTGTTTGGGTATAATCTCATTATTGTTTGTGCCATGAACAATTTCCACTTCATCGCTTAAAGAAATGATGTTGAATTTTTCATTTGTGAAGTGTTAGGAGATCATGTGATAGAATGATGGGTCATTCCATATGTCTGAAAAAAATTTAGAAAAAGTTATCAAATATAAATAAGTCTATATAGGGTGAGGTTAATCGTATATGATTACAAAAATGGACTTATACTTCATCTATCATACTACTTAATAAAAATAGTTTCTACTAACCAGGGACTTCCTATAGGCCCGTGGTAGGAAGTAAAGGCATGTCGCACTTCGGTTGTGGGTTCGATTCCCACATCATTGTCTGACGTGATGGGTTATCGCCCGTCCTGAAGGTTGTCCCTTTTTCTAAAACTACATTATAATAACATTACTCCAATAAAATACAAAATTTCCAGCCTTTAAAAATACTATCTTTTGTCTAACATAATTCATTATAATCTTTAGTCTTATTTATAATACTTCTATCTAAGCTCATAGTGTAAAGAAAACAATTACTTGTAATGTCATCTACCGAGCATGTGAATACCTACATTTATCCCCCAGATAACATATAATGTATCTTGTTGGTCACATTCCAAAAATGTGAATACCATAATCATGTATTCCCTTGAACCATAGTGAAAACAAGAATTGTGTCACAAGGTAACGCTTTCCATATACCAAAATCCCAAAAATTCTATATACTCAAACCATGATATCACATTGTCCGTATATTAGTCATGTGATCATTAATACTATCAAACATATCATTACCTCTTTATCCCTTATTTATCTTCATATTAGGTTCATTTTAAAAATATATAAATAACCTTTCATGGTTACCGATACCATTCAACATATACTTTCAAAACTCAAGAAAATTCAACAGTGTAACAATCATTAGGTTTTTATTTATTCCATAGTACCTTACATTATTCTTGATAGACATACAATCATTACAATACCCTCTTAAACCACTTACTCAGCTTCATCATTTATTCCATCTCATATATCATTTGTAGTCTCTTCATCGTCATCAACATAAATACTACTCATACGACCATGATGATTATCTTCATGAGACATTCCCTTAGGGAATTGGTTGGCATAATTCCCATTCATTCCACATTAAAAACATTTAATCATTGTTGATGTCGTAGTAATACCAGTATCCTTGTCCATGGTGTTAACTGAACCTTTTCCTTTACACTTACTAGCATTGTGTCCTTCTTTTCCACACCCAAATCATCTTCTAGTTCCTTTGAAACATTCTCCATGATACCTCTTCCCACATGATTTACATGAGTGGAATTGAACTTTCATTCCTCTATGATCATTATGAAACTCCATCTTTCTCTTATTAGTTGAGTTTGGAAACATAGAAAAGATGTGATTATTGATCATATTATGAGATTTATGATTAGACATAATAATGATGTTTGGACTTCAAATTCCCATTTAATTTGGTTTCTCATGATGAATATCATTCCATTGTCCATCATATCCTCTATTATTGTGAATCTTCTTGTTTCTAGCCATTTTCTAAAACCCAGAAAGAATAGTGTGAGAGGCAAAAATCATGGTAGGGAAAACCACATAATAAATGTGTAGTACCTTCCATATCTAATATCCTAGGTTTAATTCAAATATCATTACCATAATTCTAGTACTATAACTTATACTTACACTTAACCTTAGGGACATCCCTAGACATACCTTAGAAATATCTCTAGGGATCTCACTAAAGTCATCGCATCCTAGTTTCCAAAGGTTAACAAAACATTTCCTCTGATACCAACTGTAGATACCCAAAGCTTGACGTACATGGACATTTCATTGCTTCTACGGAATACTTAATACATAAAAAAATAGACACACAAGGACCGTAACGTTTAGTGTCTTTGGAAACTCAGAACATAATCTTCTAATCATAGTGAAAGATCTTCAAAATCTCAAATAAATACCTTCCTCTTTTGTTTTCATACCTAAAAACCTTTCGTTATATATTGGGGAAATGTAAACATATAAAGGGTGAGCTTAAATGCTCAGTATGGGTAAACAGGGAGAAAATAAAACAATCCATATACATTTGAACTTAAAAACAAGAACACAATGTTTAAACATCAATATCTTGATCAATGACATAAAACATGACAATATGTAAGATGTAGATCATAAAGGAACATTAATCCTTATAAAATATCATGGGAATAAAATATGTAATTGTGGCATTCATTATGAACATGTTATGATATCCATAGTAGACAAGGCACTTTTTCCAAGACTATCTTACTGGACAAAGTCCCTTTCTGAATTGAGTTCACTCATCGTTCCAGTACTGTATCACTGAACTGGATTAACATGTTGTTCCAGCCAAGTCGATATCATGAGATATAAATCATTACCCAATTAATTGGAGGGAGATATAGGTCCCACCCATCTCATAATGAAATAATTCGTACTTGTGCTGCAAAATAAACTTAAAACATTAATCATAACCCAAAGAATAAAATGGGTTTCATAAACATCATCCCATAATCGAATAATCCATATAATACAAATGGATATTTCATCATAAGAAAATTGAAACCATATAAATCATAGTGACATTATACTTGGAACATACACATATGAAATAATGTCATCTTAGCTAGAAAATGGTTTTGATAAAACACGTTAAATGAATTATTGATGAAAATATCCTTTCCACTTCAAAATCATTTTCTTTTCACAGAATTCCATGCCATTTTAAAAGAATTATATTTAGTTGAAAATAGTTACGAAATATTTTAGATTTATCTTCATGAAAATAAGGCATTATAAAACCGTAAAAATCTGTTCATGATGTATAAGTTAAAAAAACATTCTCCTCATACTTTTATCGAAAATGTCAAAAACAACCTCATATGGTAAAAAAAGAAAGATTCCTTCCATACTATGTGGTAAAAGAAAAAAAGGGTAAAAATGTCTTTAAACATATAGGGAAGAAAATTAAACATTTTATGAAAACGTTCTGAGAACATATGGACATGGATAATAAACATAACCCTAGTAAATACTTACCAATAAACAATCTCGGATAATATTGAGAATGAAATAATTATCCTTTCAAAGAAATTTTTGTAAATAAAATAGATTACTTATGTGTATTCCCTATAAGGTCCTATATTTAAATCATAAATACATGATATGATATAAAAATTCATTTCTCACATAATCAATGAATGACAAAAGCAGAAACAGAATATCAACCCAAAGAACAAAAATAGGGTTAAGAAGTTCCCTTACCTCTCGTCCGACTTGACCTGATCATTCTTTAATCTCCTGAATAATAAATCAAAGTTAATTTATACTTGATTAAGAAAATTTTTCCAATTTATTATTCTTTTTATATCACTTATTAATATGTTATAAAAATTATGTAACCATTTAAGTTAATAATGTTTGTTTTTTCGATATTTGGTACTTGAGTCAAATATGGACTTCTTATAATTACATGTTGTTCATGTGGTCAATGGTTCATTATATCCAAGATTATATTCATGATTTATATATCTTATATATCATATATATCCAGCATATACATGTATTTATAAAATTACAAAACATATGGAGATAAGAAATGAAATGCACCGTTCATGGAGACGGTAAACGGTACGTACACATGAACGCAACATTCATTTCTATTTATAATTTTAATGGAATTAAAACATAATGATACATATGTATATTATAATTCCAGTATAATATAATATATAATATCATTAACTACATCCTCTATACATCCCTCATAAGGCATTAACAAATCACATCACTTTGAGGGGCGGTAGTCCACACTTCCCCAAATGAGGTTATCTTATTTACCAACTGTGGAAATCATAAAGGATTGATATAATTGAGAAGTAAAAAAATAAGGAAATAATAAAAATAATATATATCCTATATAAATACAGTTCCTTCATAATGGCTACTTTGAGAGGCAGTAGGAGAAAATAGAACAATCATCGTTTTGTGAGGTGTTAGTTTTCCATCCATAGAAACCTTATGTTTTTCATCAATTAGATGGAGGTGTGTGTAAGTGTAGTTTGAATCCTTCTAATAACAAAATCCTAGTATATTTTGGATACTAGTTTTGTTACAAAAGAAATGATTAAAAAGAGATTAGGGGTTTGAGAAGTAGAATAAAGGAAAACCATTTAAGAGAAACTGTTACCATTAATTTTTGCAACTTCCTTTGGTTTGATCCTAAAGGACTTCTTGAAGTACCTTATGCCTAATGTAAGGATTCTAGGGGGAGTAGAGGGATGTATATAAATTAATTGGGCCGAGGTTGGACGATTCAAATGGCTTTATAGGTGTGTGAATTGGATAGAAATAGTCTCCTTTTATAAGGGTGAGGAGGGGCTCTTTTGGAAAGTGTGAGAATATTATTTTATTATAAACTAATCATCAGTTTCAAAAGGTCCAAAAGTCATTAAAGTTAAATATAAGATGACTCGTGGTCGAAATAAAATCATCCAATCAGAATTGGACTTGTTTTGGATAATATTTTAATCATTATAATCTAATTTATTTAAATCATTTATTAATGTGGTAAACACTGCATCATTATTGTTTCATAAATAATTTAATTTATTTGATGTCTAAAAATTATAGAAAAATACCAACATGTAGGAAATATTTTAGTATTTCCAATGAATATTTATAGTCAAAAAGATAATTTATATATCCCCTTTCAAATATTTCTTACTAAAAGGTTTTTGTTAATGTCAATTTTGTCTTTACATTAAATTAATTAATCCAAATTGTCATTATCAACCCCAAGTGGAACAATGGGGTCCCGAAATTGACCCAAGGATTCCCATGGTCGGCCACTACTCATCTAATAAGTTTATGACAAGTTTTAAGGTAATTTGTAATTATTATAATATTCATTTAACCTTGAATTACCCTATTTACCATTAACCGCAGTAAATAAAATTCAAAAGTTACTAGTCACAAAAAAATGCATTTTATTGAACCAAATATTACTTCTTTATAAAAACCATGTATGTCGGATTTTTGAAATTCAATCAACAGAAGTTGTAAAATTTTATTTAAATGAAAAAGTCAGTTTTTTAACTACCACTAAGTGGTGTCACTAATCATAAAAAATTTAAGTTTTTCAGAAAAAATACGAAAAATTCAGCCAGAGCTATATTTGATATTCCAAATTCAAAAAAGATGTATATTTTTTCAATTTCAAAACATATAAGTGGCATTAATTAATTTTAAAAATAATTCCTGTTATGAAAACAAATAGCGTGTTTTTAAGAAATAATAACAATCAAAAGACTGATAATTGATTATGTCTAATTTTAAAATGAAATTAATTATATTGACCAAAATTGGATTAAATGGTAAAAATATATTATAATTAAACTTTTAAACCAATTATAAAGATAATTTTACCATAAAAATTATTGCAATGAAATAAGTTTTTTTTAATTAAAATATAGCGTGTTTATACAATTCATTAAAATAAGAAAGTTATCAGAATAATATGAAAATTTTATACAAATTAAATTTTTATATCCTGATTGCACGGATGAATTTTAATTTTTCAAGTTGAAATTATAAACATGTCAAAAATTAGATTTAATGTTGGTACGCCATCCTAAGGCGGCAAAACTGCATTTTTTTAAAAAATACTTATTTTACCCAAAAAAATTATTTTGTTCTCATAAAATGTTCTAGAAAATATGTAAGATGAATAATAATGTCATAAAATTCAAAATTTAGTTAATAATATTTATAACGGAAAGTCCATAATACTATTATAACAATATATCTTTGTTTAATGAAACCTGGTATTACGTACTATGTACGCTATCGAGGAAGGTCACGATTGCGGGTAATGCAAGCCAAGTAAATGTTGCATGTTGTGAAAGACTCCTCCATTGTTTCGTATAATAATATCCATCCATATTTCATTTATACATTTAATATATATATATATATACACACAATCAATGTTGCGTAGAATGAAAACTATCAAACGAACTTGAAATTTTGTGTATCACAATCCAAGAATAGTGTTGCATATCCTGTAATCTAATACGGTGTTGGGTAAAGAACAAAATAATTTCGGTGAAGCATATAACACAAGAAATCA
Organism: Viscum album; assembly: GCA_963277665.1. Taxonomy (NCBI): domain Eukaryota; kingdom Viridiplantae; phylum Streptophyta; class Magnoliopsida; order Santalales; family Viscaceae; genus Viscum; species Viscum album. The sequence continues at coordinate 2,018,852,094 of OY728157.1, forward strand.
ATGATATTAAAAAGAATAATTCTTATAAAATGTTGGGTTGTTAAAAAACACCCCTTTAATGTGGAGAAACCCTCCACATTCCATTAAGTGCAGTGGAGCCTCTTCTACTCACCTAACACTTAATGTTCCAAACATTTATTAATCCACAAATTTTAAATTTAGTGCAAACAATTAAATAATAGATTTAAATAATCCATTAATTTGGGATGGAATTTTTCTTTTGGTGGATCTTGGGAGAAATGACAGTGCTTAGGGAGAAAATCTCTCACCAAAAAAGAATAAAGAATGCGTTATTCCAACGAAGAATGCCGATGTAGATAATATTTTATTTTCTTCCCCGAAACCCCCTTCGATGTGGGACATCATTGACTGATAATCCTTCCTCATCATCGTCAATAAATTGACACGAGATCTTATGTTGGATGTTCATGGTAGATGCAACGAACGATGACAACACCGTCTTCTTCCCCGAGACTCCATCAATGAACAACGAACTATGGTAGGTGTTCAAGCCTGGTTCATTTTTTCATGATTATTGTTTTACTTCATGGATTAAGAACAGAAGAAGCATAAAATCACTCTAACATGGAGGGTTTGGGACGAACGATCATGGCCTTACCCCTCCACCCTACTTTGTGGATTTTGACGCTAATCGTGGCAAGAGTACGGGTGGAGTGATCTTCGTCAACAATGATTGCGGATCAGAATCGATGTCCCAAGGAGTACGTGACTAATTACAGAATGAGAATTGGGCCACTAGAACACTTCTGGTGACCTTTGGAAAGCTCTCCATTAGTTGGAACCAACGAATGACTCCGCATGGATGGCGGTGACACAACCGCGCATCCAGAGGAGTATCCTGCAGCCGACAAGCCACGATGGTGCTGCGGCGACCGGTTCAAGGTCGACCACGATGGGAACGACTGCTCTAGTCGATGGCTTGTCGGGGAAGGAACGGCGCAGTCACGTAATGAAATGGAGCAAAAGGGGGTCGCTGCATTTGTCGTAGCGATGCATGATGGGCTGCCGGCTCTACTGGTTGCCGGAGGAGGTGTGACGCAACCGCGCCACGCAAGAGACGGTTGGCATCTCGGCTAGCTAGGAGGAGGGGGAGCTATCCCATGGGTCCCACGTGACATGGACTGGTTCCATGTGGTGCCAGTTTGAAATCCCCCAAACGGCTAAGCCGTTCATGAATCCAGGGGGCGCGACCACCCCCTGGACGTTGCTAGGGTGGACCCCACGGGCCGCCTGTGACGGACCTCGTGTGGGTTGAGCCCATCACGGTCTAAACCCAGCATCGGTCGGGCTTCCCACATGGGCAGGGCCAGACCCAGCGTGGGCCGGGCCTCCATCGCGTGCCGGGTCGGACCCGTGGACCGGGTCAGACCCTAGTCCATACCCGTTTGACCTATTTCCACTCTTTTGCTCGTAAATTGATCTACGAGTATCTAATGGACAAACCGTCTTTGGAGACGAAAACGTTGGAGGAAAGAGGTTCCTTTGGTATAAAAAACTAGAGGATTGGACATTTTTAGGGTATGAATGGCTTTTAGCGAATGTAAATCCAACCAGGCCCTCAGAACGGAAATGCCAATAACTCTCAAACCAGGCGTCCAATTGATACACTATCTATTGCATTTGGTATCTTATTGGAGGATGAATATTTTTTGATTCATAAATATTGGAAATAGTGTATGTTTAAGTATAAACACTTCACTTGAAGAGTTATCCCTCCCTATTATCAAGTGTGCTTTGTGTGGGGTTGACAGCTATGAGTACCATATCTGGATCCTATGTGGGTTTGACAGCTCTGACTACTGTTCCTGGATCCTGTGTCGGTTCGACAACATTGACTACTGTTCCTAGAACATGTGTGTGTTCGACAGCTCTGATTACTATTTCTGGTTCCTGTGTGGGTTCAACCACTCTGAATATTGTTCCTGGATCCTCTGTGCATTCGATAGATCTGAGTAATGTTCTTAGATCCTGTGTGGGTTTGACATTTCTGACTTCTATTCCAAGATCCTGTGTGGGATCAAAATAATAGATTATTTAGTGGCTATATATAATCATCTCTAACTTTTAAAAAAAGTTGTATACCTATGTGAGATGAGTCAGTAACATTTGTGTTTTCCTAATGATTGACCTGGATTACTTGATAACTTAGGTATATGTTTGGGAATACACATAAGTAGGGTTATCTGTTGATTTCATACTTTTTGATTTATCCTTGTTGGATTTTGTGATACATTGAGGGTCTCGGGATCCCTACTGAGTATTGTTATACTCACCCCTGCACGGGCTATGCCAACACCTCGTTGTGTTAGTTGAAAATGGCAGACAGCGCTGACTGAGCCTGATATTATTAGGACTAGACAGTACCTGGAGGTGGACCACTCAATGAGTCAATACCTAGAGAAGATTGACAGACATTGAGTGGTGAGGAGGCTATCTATACCTACCCTTCATGTAGGAATCCTGGTGGATTACCCAACAACTATTTACCTTTATTCATTTGTACTTTAAGTTCCTTGTACATTACAGTTGGGATGGTATATCCGGCCCCCTTAATTTTTAACACTCTCTTTTTATGTAGTTTTAATTAGTTGTTTGTATCCAGTTTTCTGTTATGATTTGTTTGTTTATAGTTATAAAGGCAACGCCTTCCCAGATTTAGAGAATTACGCCTTTGGTGCTAGTCGCCAGCCCCCGGCCTCTGGATGGCGGGCTTAGGGTAGTCACGACATAGGCCTTAGGGGACAGGTCGTGACATCAATCCTTGAATGATGATACATGTTCTTTATAGTGATCATGTTGAGTTATTGATAATCGATACAAAACTGCATTGTCAATTCCTTATTCTTCACAAGGAGTATTGGAACACCCCAAGGTGATACACTAGGGAGTATAAACCCTTTTCTAGATGATCTTGTGGCTTCTTATTTAACTCTTCCAGTTCTATAGGAGCTGTCCTATAGGGACACATTGGGGTATTATTATCTCTCCATATGAGTTCTATTGAGAACTCTACCTCATGTTTCGTGAGAATTTCGGGCAACTCTTCAGGGAATATATCAATACATTCCCTCATGATGTGTATTTACTCAAGGTAAGCACTTTCCATTGACTCATACATTTTGGTGAGGAATGATTCTCAATAGGGAGTCAAAAACCACGCCATAGAAGTATTTTTGAAAGAAGCTCCATGATATTCCTTGAATTTTTAAGGGATCATGGGATGGTTTGCAATATGAAAATACATTTCTTTTCCCTAATAGTTGATATGTGCTCTATATAACGAGTGCCAATCCATTACAATTATAACATCGGATTCTACCAAGGGATGTATTACTAGATTCAGTGGAAGAATCATCCCACAAACACCAATAGGAGAAGAGTCGAACACAAGGGTTGAAATGATTTCACCACTTGGTGTTTTTACAGATATCTCTATTTAAAGGTTTTAGGGCGTTCATTTTATATTTTTAGCAAACAAGAAAGATATAAAAGAATGCGTAGAACCAGAATCAAAGAAGACTTTGTAAATTCTTGAGTGATTATGAAGTATACCTTGTATGAATTCATTATCTTGCTCCACTTAAACAGTAATTATGGCATAATAATTCCATTGTTACAAGGGATTTGGTGGGAGTTGATGCTGAATTCCATAGTGCCTATGATCCCTTCAGTTGTAGAATTGAACCATGGGTGGTTCTCTCCAATCATAGGCTACATTATCCTTCCTTTTAAAGTTCTTTTGACATTATTGAGCATGGTGTCCTTGTTTCCCATAGTTTAACCACAACCCCATACCTTTGAGGATGTTCCCATGGTGAAACTTTCCACATTATTGGAATGTGGGACATTGAGTTTTCTTCCCAATAGTGCCATTAGATCCTCCGTCATGAATATCTTTATTTAGTTTCATATCATCAAATCCATGGGACCATTCTCCAAACTTCATATCCACAATGAGAGGTCCTTGATCATCTACTTCATAACTCCCAATGTCTGAATAGCAAGATCCTTTCAAAGGTGTTGTTTTAATCTACTAATGAATCTATCAATTTGTCTATCATGGTTGATAACAAATCCCAAAGCATAACATGCATTCCATGTGAAATTCACTTCATAGGATCAGATAGATTTTCCTTATTTTTTTGGGAGCTTTATGAATTCAATTTGTAGCATTGTGAGAAGAGTTATTGGGAAATACTTGTTATGAAACATTATCTGATATTCTTCCCATTAAAACTCTTCAATTTCCTCCCTTATCATGGTTTTCTTAAACAAATCCCACCATTGATCAGCCTCTTCATCTAGACGATAAGAAGCTAGTGTCACCTTCTCCATCTAAGAATAGTAAAGAACAAAAATGATCTTCTCCATGGAGTTGACCCACTATTCCACAAATAGTGGAACAGAAGATCCACTAAATGTTGGTGCTCATTGCCACATAAAACATTTGATATCATGTTGCTCCCACATTGGTGAATGAGGATGTTCCCCATTGTTATGATTATTGTTCATAACCTGAGATAGTTGGGTAAGAACTGCCATAATGTTCTTAACTCCACCACCCAAATCAATGGGGATGTCATTTGGTAAATCGTCCCATTGGACCATGCAAAAGTTATTGGCATGGTTTCTCCTGGATCCCGCCATTTTCTAAAATAGGAAAAGTTTGAACAAAAGATAAGTCAACATGTGACGAATAAATAACTTATTCAATTTAATAATTTATACTAAAATCCTAACATATGGGATCCCAATGTAAAGGTTCTTGTATGCATATTTGTACTTAGTCCATACTAGAGGTTTTCTCTAGGGTTCACTAATCCTAATTCCCAAATTAACTACACCATGCCTTTGAAACCAACTATAGCGACCCAAATTTATATTAAATTACTGTTATATAATTTTAATGATATATATCATAATAGTATTACACATATAGGATCCAAAGGTTTGGTTTCTTGGGAAAACAAGGACCATATATAACAATCAAGAGTAAACATTCATTTAATTCATTATTCTCTTGCGTCATATTGGAACATGAACTCTCCCTATAAAATATATTCACTTGAGGATATACATAAAAAGGGGTGAGGTCAAAGACTAGTAAGATGATAGAGAAGAGAAATATTTCATAGGGTGAGCTTTATCATAAAAAAGAAAATAAAAATGAACATGAGAGGAATCATGAATTAAAGACTTGAATTGTGGCGATGCATAAAAATGAGACATCATGTCTTAGTGGTTAACTACCACAAATACTTGTGAACAATGATACAATCTCATTCACACATAAATTGAAATTAAATCATGATATTTTATCACTATATCCAATGCATTAGAGTACTGTTTAATTGTGATCACACCCGTCACATTGAAACAGTCATATTGCGCTATATAATTCCAGGTGCACCCTTCACAACATAACATCATCATTTATCATTAATTCAAAAAAGAATATATATAAAAAATTAACATAACTATCCCATGAAAAGGAATGGCTTTCATCTCAAAATAACACATTCATGAACATTGGGTTCCCAACAAGGAAGAAGTAATAACATTAATGTTATAAGAAATGTCAACATTGAATTAAAAGTAAAAGTTGTGTTCTTCAAAGAAGTGTTCTTTGGGAAAAAATTTTGTTTGACATAGACACCATAGAAATATATATATATCCCTGATAATGAATTTCAATGAACAAAATATAATTTTTATGGGGTAACCATATCAAAAAAAAAATGAGCGAAAGAGAGGGAACCTAATGGATAAATGTTAGGTTCAAGAATTTCACCATTCCTTGTATTTGGACTCTTCCTTCTACTTAATTTCATGTATAACCACATTAGATTCATTAATTAACAATTAGTAAACCTTATTTACAAAAGTACTGTTCATTATGGTTTAATTAAGTTATTTTATGTGCTTTTGGATGAGTTATAGAGTTTAATAACATTCTTCGGGAATGTTTGTTTTTACAGTTTTTCTTGAGCGGTTAACTTGTATTCATAATTTAAGGTTTCTGTAGAACATGGGTAAACATAATGAACTGATATAAAATATTATTAATTATCTTCTAGGAATTTAAAATATATTAAAATTGAATATATTATATACCATGTGGTTGAATCGTTAAAAAGAATTAAATTATTATTGTTTGGGTTATTTTGGAAGGTTATTCGACCACTGCGAACATGTTTTGACTAATAATTTTTTAATATATATATAATTTAGTTACATAACATTAAATAGGACATAATACATTTAAAATATTCTAGTTCAATCATAAAAATATTTTAATGTCTAGATTTGAGTGTTGAAATGGAAAAGGTAATCATGTCATTATTGATGGTGATTGATTAACACCTCACGAACAACGTTTCCTTTTAAAAAATAAAGGGAAGAGTGAAAGTTGGTTTGATGGTATAATATCCCATTATTATCATAACATTACATTATGTGTAAGATACTAGAGTGACCATACCATGTGTATGAAGACAGGTGGACATAGAATATGAAAAGATCATGAAATTGAAAGTAAATTAAATAAAAGATGAAGGGAAATAACCTCTTGAATCGTCCTATTGAGATCCTACTTAAGAGACCTTGGATTGGACATTTTATGAGACCTGATGCTCTTGGATGTGGGTAAGGTGATGGGAAAGAATCATGGGCCGTGTTTAGACAAGGATTGAATCTTGGGAGATGTGGGGAAATAAGGGTATTAAGGGTGGTAATTAGAGTGGAGGGGATATGTGTTTTCTCAATATAAAATTAATTAGTTTATTATTTCCACACAAACAATGAATAATGAGACTTCTATGTCCAAAAAAATATTTTTATCATTTAATCACAAACCAATTGGGATTAAATTATCCTAACATTATACATTATGCTATAATTATATTATTTATCTTATTTTGTAAATTATGGTATTTCACAATTCATAAAAATTCATGTATTTCAAAAAAATCCAAAAAATTCCTCCCAACAATTTTTAGATTTGTATAATCCAAAAATAAAGTCCATTTTTCAAAAAAAAAAATGATTAATGTAATGACCCGGGTTTCGGGGGTCCATTACTTTGTAAAAATCTCGTTTTAGGTTTTCAGGTCTGGGAATCATGGTGGTGTAGGCCTACCAGTAGCAGGCCTACCGGTAGCTCGGTCTACCGGTGGCCATAGCCTACCGGTAGCTCTATCTACCGGTACCTGCAGCCTACCGGTAGCTCGGTCTACCGGTAGCTGCGGCCTACCAGTAGCTCGGCCTACCGGTAGCTGCAGCCTACCGGTAGCTCGGCCTACTCGTGGCTCTGGCCTAACCTGCGGGTTATTTCCAATAACGCTCCCTTTTCTGCAAATAGGGTTTTGAACCCTATTTTTGACCTGTTTGAGCGTGTTTTAAAGGCCCATAATGCGCATAATTGTTTTAATTAAATACTTAACCAATTAATGAGTCAGTTTAAACCACCTGCCCCTTTAATGACTTGTGGAGCCGCGTGATCAACCCACGACCCCCGCACCTTACGCTGTTTCGCGTTTTCACCTCAACCGTCCGCAGATCTTATAAAATAAGGGTTAGCCATGGTTTCTCCTCTCCTCAATCGCAGCTTTTCACAAACAGCTTCTGGTGCATCGAGCACATCATTATTCGTAAAGTTTCTCACCCGGCCTAAACGTCGATCATTTAACAACAGGTAGGGAATTTCTCCTTCACCTCTCTCTTTTGCATATAATGTGGGGTGGGCGTGTTCCTATTATTTAGAATTGGATAAACCAGACCTAAATGAAGATAATTAACTGGTTTCTATAAATAAAGAATGGGGTTTATGATCGTTGATGCCATTTTATATTATGATCTTCTTTCTGAGTTGTGTTGGCTTACCCCTTCTGAAAATCGAGGTCATTGGTGGTCGTTGTTTGTGCACTAATTATCCCCTGCTGATGTTTTAAATGGATTATTGTGGTTGTAAACTCGTGATGTGAAAAGTAATTGGTTAATCACGTATATCCAGCTGAATAAATTGAAATCACTAGGATCAATCCCTTCAGTGCAAACCCCGGTCGAAATTGAATTGAAATCATGGAACGAGTAAAATCTTTTAAATCTGAAAATACAGGTTTGGCCTTGCTTAGTGCTGGTGGCAGTGCTTCGGCAGTTTTCTCTTACGAGTCGATTGCTGGAGATGTGGGAGGGGATGGGATCCCTTGTCTTTATACTCTCGGTGGTTGTGTGAAATTGGGGATGGTATCACTTGTTGGTTTGGATTCGGTGGTTGTGAGTTTTAAGACCGGGTGGGTACATGTTTATATGACGAATTGTGGAGGAATCCTCTGTTGTTGAGAACTAGGTGTGGACGTTTTGGTTGATGTTGACTGTGTAATTTCCTGGACTTATGCCTATGCCTACTAGTTTCCCAGTAGTGATTAAACTTAAACATTATCACTGAACTTGAAACAGGAATGGGACAAATGGGTTTTGTGGGCAAAAGTCGTGACTTGTGACTTGGATGCAGTGGTGTTGTGTTCTGTAGGCTAGTTAGAAATACCTGAGCTTTGGGTGAGTGCTTGTTACATATATCTATACTTGTAGTTTTTTGTTTCTTATTCTCACCCCACCCAAGTTGAGCACTTAGTGCCGAACACCCCCATTTTCTGGGGGAGGGTGTTTTTTCCAACACTATTCATAGTGGCTGGTTATTTGATCATTTTATGATCCCTTTCCCGGATTTCCCATGTATCTTTGGGCAGGATGTGATGGCCTGAGGTCCATTATTATCCCATGAACCTTCGGGAGGGGTGCTGTGGTGGTTGGCCAGGTGCGTGCGGCAGGTGGTTTCCCAAGTGTCTTCTGGATGAGGCCCAGGTGTCTTTGGGCGTGGTGGAGGTTGTTCTGGCCTAGGTGTTTGCAGGCGTGGTTACATGTGATAGTTGTGGCCCAGGTGTGTGTGGGCGGGATTCAGTAGTGGGACTGCGTGCGATTGAGTCCCAGGTTTGTGCGGGCTGGTGTGGCAGTGGGACTACGGTGAGAATGGCAGGATTGGTCTGATGCATAGGATGTCTCAATAACCAGTGGGAAAGTGGCGTGGGGTACCCAAACATAGATGTGCTCTGATTATATATATTACGTGACATACGTTATTTGGGGAGTGTGCCTTGGTGAGGCCTGGGGTGGATAGTTTTCCTCGATAGGTGTTTAGTTTACTCCTTTTCTCACGGGACATTAGTACGTTCCCCCACTTGTGCACGAGAGTCTTTGGTTTTCCCTACTGAGTGTACTTGTATGCTCACCCTACGTATATAAAACTGCTTTCAGGTTTCCAGGAGGACCTCGGGGATCACGCAGGACCTTACTAACTCAGACCTTTGGAGCAGTTACAGTTGTTTGTTTTTCTTTTCCTCTTTGGTACTTCTCTTTCTAGTCACCTTTTTTACCTTGTTTCTTTACTTTTGGAACATGCATGTGGGAATGGTTTATTTTTTTGGCTTTACTTTTCTTTTACCTGGGTGTTGTTGAGTTTCCTCATCTCATCTATCGATCTTATAAAACAAAAAGTGTAATGCCTTCCATTTGTGAGAAATTTCTTTACCATTGGTGCTAGTCGCCACTCCGGGGCCTATTGAAGGCGGGTCTCGGGGTTCATTATCTCTCCTTCAACTTAAAGAAGGAAGGGTCTGGCAACATGCTGACCCTTCCCTCCTTTTGGTGACGGCGGGTCTTGACAGAATGGTATCAGAGGTGATGGTTGAGAGATAGGATGGAGTCTGGAGTTAGGAACAGTGAGGATTGCATGGGATGGTAAGGCAATAGTGTTGTGTGACCTTGGCACGTGAATTAGGCCAGGGAATACTGGCTAGGACACAGGATTTTAGGGCCCCCCATGATCCGATGCGAGGACTTTGGACCTACCGAACGTCCAAGTGAGGCCACACTGATTGCAGGGTAGAGACCCTAGGAAAGGTACATGCATCATAATGACTTGTGTTCTTGTGTTACTGGGATGTCTTGGGAATTAAGAATAAATTAACATTTTATGTAATTTTAAGAACAATATTTTGCGCTACTTGGGCTTATGCATTCCTTGTTTACCTTGCAACTATGGCACCTGGAAGGCGACCAAGTGTGGTACGGGTGATCGAGGCCACAGAGACTACTTTGGCCGAATGGAAGGGAGCTGATCGAGAGGAAGAGGACGAATAGTGGAAGAAGACTCTTTGGGCCTTCCAGCGATAGTCCCTCGAGAAGTATGAGGGCAGCTCCTCTGACATGAAGACGGAAGGCTGGCAAGAAGAGCTAGTTATTGATATCGGCCAGATTTGCGCCCCGGACGGGTACTAGGTTCCTCTGGCCGTCAGCCAGATGCGGGGAGTGGCGCGTCAGTGGTGGACGCTTTACCTGGGGGAGAGGAGAGAGTCTGAGGTGGATTGGGAGGATTTTGAGAGGGAGTTCCGGGCGGAATTCCTCTCCTCGATGATGAAGGCAGAAAAGAGGCAGGAACTACTCTCCCTCTAGCAGGGGAGTATGTCCATGAGGGAGCTAGGGATCATGTTCAAGGACCCCCTACATTTTTCTCTGGACCTCTTTACCGATGAGGAGTCTCAGGAAAGACGTTAAGAGGAGGCTCTCCGATCCTCCCTCAAGTATGCTGCTACCCCCTTTACCCTTCCGACGTACATGTAGGTCCAGAAGAAGGCCGAAGTGGTGGAGAGGATGCATGCTCTAGGAGGAGTGTCAATAGAGGGGATCCATCTGGGACCATCGAAGGGAAAGGCCGTCAGCACGAGGCCCCAGCGTCAGGACCCTCCAGGTTCCGACCAGCAGGGAGCAGACCGCAACAATTTTAGTTTCGATCCCCCAACCCTCGCCCTTTTCCTTCGGGCCTGAGACCGAAGTGCTTCATCTGTGGGAGCCCTGGACATCTCCGGAGTCAGTGCCCAGACCGGGTGTAGTACAGTTGTGGTGGACAGGCCCACCACCCACCCACGTAGCAGCTTCCAGCCAGACCTTTCCAGCAGCAGCAGCAGGGATAGCGAGGTCCCGCTCCTCTGAGGACAGACGTAGGAGGAGGAGGCTAACCTCAGGGTGCTCCACAGGGACCTCGACCAGGGCATGGTCAGGGAGGTGACCAACAGCCGAGGGGCAGTGGAGCTGGGAGTGGACAGTTGCACGCCTCAGAGGCAGCAGTTCCGGCAGGGCCAGAGGTTGTTCGAGGTATGATCATTCTGTTTAGAACTCTTTCTTATGACTTGTTCAATACTAGAGCTTCGCAATCCTTTGTTGCACCCAGTCTAGTGTGTGCCTTGGGTCTAGATGCTGAGAGACTTCCAGTGCCCCTGGTGTTGAGCACACCAGTCGGAGGTCAGAACGACTTGTTGTTCGTTTTTCGGGGATGTAGACTGATGTTAGGGCCACATCAGTCGGTTAGGGATCTTCTTCTGCTACAGATTCAGCCATATGATGTCATCCTAGGCATCGACAAGCTATTTTCTATGTGCGCCATCATAGACTGTTTTCGAAGAAGGGTGGTGTTCTCAGACTTGGACGGCCGGCGTGTTACCTTCACCGTCGAGTGGAGCAGTCCGAAGGGAAATAGAAGATAGGAACCTCTCCTCTCCTTGTTGACCGAGCTGACAGTGGAATTAGTAGATGCTGAAATGGTGGAAGTTCCAGAGATCGTCCGTGAGTTTATGGACATCTTTCCTGAAGAGGTGATGACTCTACCCCCTCAACGTGATATTGAGTTCGGGATAGACCTTCAGCCCGGCGCTCATCCAATATTGATGGCTCCTTACTGGATGGCACCTTCGGAGCCACGTGAGTTGTGGATATAGATTGACGATCTGATGAAGAGAGGTTATGTTTGACCGAGTGCGTCACCGTGGGGTGCTCTAGTCTTGTTTGCAAAGAAGGCAGATGGTGGACTTAGGTTGTGCATAGACTACTAGAAGATGAATTAGGTAATGATCAAGAATCGCTACCGACTTCTGAGAATAGATGATCTTTTCGACCAGCTGAAAGGGGAAGGATGGTTCTCGAAGATCGACCTGCGGTCTGGGTACCACCATCTGAGGGTGAAAGAGAGAGACATCCTGAAGTTAGCGTTCATGTGCAGGTATGAACACTTCGAGTTCGTAGTCATGCCCTTCGGTGTTACAAACGCCCCGACTGTGTTCATGGGGCTTATGAACTCCATCTTCCAGGAGTACTTGGATCGGTTCATGGTTGTGTTCATCAACGTTATCCTGATCTATTCGAGGTCAAAATTGGACCATGTAGAGCACCTGAGGACATTTTTGGAGGTCGTCCGACAACACCATCTCTATAGGAAGTTGTCAAAATGCATGATCTGGACACGAGAAGTGCACTTACTTGGGCATGTAGTCTCTGAGCAGGGGGTAGCGGTCGACGCGTCAAAGGTTGAGGCAGTTGTTTCTTGGGTAGCACCCAAGAATGTGGCAGAAGTCCGAAGTTTCCTCAGGCTGGCAAGTTACTATCAGAGATTCGTACCCAACATATCCAGAGTAGCAGCCCCTTTGAGGGATCTGACTATGAAGGACTAGGCTTTCGTATTGAATGAGCAGTGCTAGTCAGCCTTCAGCTATCTAAAGGAGATGTTAGTCATTGCCCCAGTGCTGAGGTTACCAGAAGAAGGGGTAGTTTATGAGGTGTTCTGTGATGCTTCAGGACATGGTCCGGGATGCGTGTTAATGCAGAAAAAGGGGTGATCTCTTATGGGTCCAGGTAGCTGCGTTCCCATGAGTGTAATTATTCCACCCACGACCTGGAGCTTGCAACGGTCGTTTTTGCGCTAAAGTTATGGCGACACTACCTCTTCGGAGAATGCTTTCTGGACTTCACAGATCACAAAATCTTGAGGTATATCATTTCCTAGTGGGACCTAAACTTGCGACAGCGGGGATGGGTGGAGTTCCTCCAGGATTAAGACATTGAGATCTCTTATACTTAGGGCAAGGGCAATGTAGTGGCCGATTCCTTGGGTAGGAAGATGCAGAAGGATGCGGTCCGAGAGTCGGCAGGCACCTAGAAGGCAATGGAGGAGTTGGCTGCCTTACACCTAGATGAGAAGATGGATAGAGGCAGAGGTTGCCTATATTAGATGATAGTGCAGTCATCTCTATTTCGACAAGTGGTGGAGTCTCAGCGGGGAGACCTGGAGTGCGATGTGATGCGTGACCGAGTTGACCAGGGAAATGCTCCAGAAGGATGGACAGAGGATGGTCAGAACTGGATGCTTTTTCAGAAAAGGTTGTTTGTTCCATGGGTGATGTGTGGCAAGGTTCTCGGTGAGTTCCACAACTCACCCCTCGAGGTACACCCAGGAATTTCCAAGATGTACTAGGGACTGAAGAGGCAGTTCTGGTGACTCGGAGTTAAGCGAGCGGTGGCAGAGTTTGTGGCCAAGTGCTTAATGTGTCAGCAAGAGAAGGCTGAGCACCGAGTTCTGGGCGGCCTACTGCATCCTCTAGATGTCCCCGAGTGGAAGTGTGATGACATCTCGATGGATTTCCTCACAGGAATACCCAAGGCCCAAGGGGGATACATCGCCATCTTGGTGGTAGTGGACAGGTTGACGAAATTGTCTCACATTATGGTGATCAAGGAGTCGAGTACTGTGGATGCTTTGGCACGAAAGTACGTGGATGAGGTGGTTTGGTTGCATGGAGTTCCGAGGTCTATAGTCTCATATAGGGATGCATGGTTTACCTCGCGATTATGGAGTGGATTTTAGCATGAGTTTGGCACCCAGTTACACCTTAGCACTGCTTTCCATCCCCAGACAGATGGAAAAACAGAGCGCACCATCCAGACCTTGGAGGATATCCTACGGGCATGTGTTCTGGAATCAGTAGAATCATGGGTGTGATACTTGCCTCTGGTAGAGTTTTCATACAATAATAGCTACCACTCTACCATCATTATGGCCCCGTTTGAAGCTTTGTACGGGAGGCCATGCCGTTCACCTGTGTGTTGGATCAAAGTAGGAGAGGCAGGCAACCTTGGCCTAGAGGTGGTACAGAACACAACAGAGATGGATCAGCTCATAAGGGAAAGGATGAAGGCAGCCCAGGACCGACAGAAGTTGTATGCTGATACCAGGAGGAGGCCCTTGGAGTTTTAAGTTGGATACCACATGTTCCTGAAGGTCTCCCCTCGGCATGGGCAGTGGAGGTTCTGCAAGGGGAGTAAGCTTTCTCCCAGGTTCATCGGACCCTTCGAAGTGTTGCGGCCGGTCAGTGATGTAGCTTATCAGCTAGCATTACCACCACTACTACTGAGGATACATGATGTCTTCCATGTGTCCTAGCTCCGTCGGTATCTGCACGAAGATTAACACATCCTTGATTGGGGTGAGGTGGACATCGAGGATGACATGACCTTTGTGGAGAGAATAGTGGTGATCGAGGATTGTAAGGAGAAGGTGCTTCGACGGCAAACCATCCCCTTGGTTCGTGTGTTGTGGAGACATGGTGGGCTTGAGGAGAGTACGTGGGAGAGGGAAGCACAGATGCGTACCCAGTACCCAGAGTTGTTTTGAGTTGTGTTCCTTGTTGTACCCGATGTGGTAGAACGTTTTGTGATTTTTGTCCATGAAATGTACTGGTTTTATTTCCTCTGTTTGTGTGTGAAAAGCCCTGGCTATGGGGGAGGAGAGAACCCGACCCCTAATCAACACACATTAAGGTGGATGCGATTAGACCCGTGCGGGTGAGTTAGTGCAGCCCAAAGCGGATAATATCTTGACATGGGGAAGGAGACTGCCCAACCCACATGCTCAGGAAGTTTGGCGAGGTATGTTGCTTGATTCATGGCGGTGAAATGTTTTAGTTTGCATGGGTTCACTCCTAAGAGGTATCTTTCAAGGTGGTTGTTCGGACCCTCTCTTCCCTTCTTTTTTTATTTTGATTCTCGAGGATGAGAATCATTTAATAGATATCTGATGAAATTTCCTTGGTTTTGGGGTCCATTACTTTGTGAAAATATCTTTTTGGGTTTTTGGGTCTGGGAATCTCGGTGTTGTAGGCTTACCGGTAGCCTTAGCCTACTAGTAGCAGGCCTACCGGTAGCTCGGTCTACTAGTGGCCATAGCCTACCATTAGCTCTGTCTACCGGTAGCTCGGTCTACTGGTAGCTGCAGCTACCGGTAGCTCTGTCTACCGGTAGCACGGTCTACAAGTAGCTGTAGCTACCGGTAGCTCTGTCTACCAGTAGCTCCATTTACCGGTAGATGCAGCCTACCGGTAGCTCGGCCTACCGGTAGCTGCAGCCTACCGGTAGCTGTAGCCTACCGGTAGCGCGTCCTACCGGTAGCTGCATCCTACTGGTAGCTCAGCTACCGGTATCTGTCACCCACCGGTAGCTCTCAGCTACTAGTGGCTCTGGCCTACCCCGCGGGTTATTTCCAGTAATGCTCCATTTTGCGCGAATTGGGTTTTAAACCCTATTTTGACCTATTTGAGCATGTTTCAAAGTCCTGTAATCTGCATAATAGTTATAATTAAATACATAAAAAATTAATGTGTTAGTTAAAACAACCCTACCCTCTAATGATGAGTAGAGCCGCGTGATCAACCCACGACCCCTGCGCCTTACGCGGTTTCGCGTTCTCACCTCAACCGTCCATAGCTCTTATAAAAGAAGTGTTAGCCGTGGTTTCTCCTTTCCTCGATCGCATCTTTTCACAAACATCTTCCGGTGCATCGAGCACATCATTATCCATAATGTTCCGTGCCCGGCCAAAACGTCGATCATCTATCAACAAGTAGGTAATTTCTCCTTCGCCTCTCTCTTTTGTGTATCATGCGGGGTGGGTGAGTTCCTATTCTGTAGAATTGGATAATCCAGACCTAAATGAAGATAATGAATTCGTTTCTATAAATAATGAAGGGGGGCTGTGATAGTTTATTCCATTTTATATTATGATCTTCTTTCTAAGTATTTTTGTCTTACGCCTTCTGAAAATCGAGGTCGTTGGGGGTCGTTGTTTGTGCACTAATGAACCCCTGCTGATGTTTTAAATGTCTTGTTGTGGTTGTAAACTCGTGCTATGAAAATTAATTTGTTTACAACGTATATATGGCTGAATAAATTGAAATCACCTGGATCAATCCATTTCAGGCTAACCCCAGTCGAAATAGAATTGAAATCATGGAACGTGAAAAATCTTTTGAATCTGAAAATATAGGTTGGGCATTGCATAGTGCTGGTGGTAGTGTTTTGGTGGTTTCCTCTTACGAGTCGATTGCTCGAGACATGGGAAGGGATGAGATACCCTGTCTTTATACTCTCGGTGGTTGTGTGAAATTGGGGATGGGATCCCCTGTTGGTATGGATTCAGTGGTTGTGAGTTTTTTGACCGGGTGGGTAATTGTTTTTATCACGAATTGGGGTGGAATCCTCTGTTGTTGAGAACCGGGTGGGGACGTTTTGGTTGATGTTGAATGTGTACTTTCCTGGACTTATTCCTATGCCTAATAGTATCCCAGTAGTGCTTAAACTTAATCATTATCACTGAACATGAAACAAGAATGGGACAAATGGGTTTTGTTGGCAAAAGTCGTGACATGTGACTTGGACGTAGTGGTGTTGTGTTCTGTAGGCTGGTTAGAGAAACCTGAGCTTTGGGTGAGTGATTGTTACCTATATCTATACTTGTTGTTTTGTGTTTCTTATTCGCGCCCCACCCAAGTTGAGTACTTAGTGCCGAACACCCACCTTTCTTGGGGGAGGGTGTTTTCCCCACACTATTCATAATAGCTGGTTATTATCTCCTTTTCTGATCCCTTTCTTGGATAGCCCAAGTATCTTTGGGCAGGCTGTGATGGCCTGAGGTCCATTATTAGCCCAAGAACCTTCGGGCGGGGTGGTGTGGTGGTTGGCGAGGTGCGTGTGGCAGGTGGTTTCCCAAGTGTCTTCAGGATGAGGTCCAAGTGTCTTCGTGTGTGGTGGTGGTTGTTCTGGCCTAGGTGTTTGCAGGCATGGTTACATGTGACAGTTGTGGCCCAGGTGTGTGCGGGAAGGATTCATCAGTGGGACTGCGTGCAGTTGAGGCCCAGGTGTGTGCGGGCGGGATTTCGGCAGTGGGACTGTGTGTAGTTGTGGCCCTGGTGTGTGCGGGCAGATGTGGCAGTGGGACTGCGGTGAGAATGGCGAGATTGGTCTGATGCGTAGGATGTCTCAATAACCAGTGGTAAAGTGGAGAGGGGTACCCAAACATCGATGTGCTCTGATTATATATATTACTTGGCTTACGTTATTTGAGGAGTGTGCCTTGGTGAGGCATGGGGTGGATAGTTTACCTCAATAGGTGTTTAGTTTACTCCTTTTCTCACGGGAATTTAGTACGTTCCCCCACTTGTGCACGAGAGTCTTTGGTATTCCCTAATGAGTGTACTTGTATGCTCACCCTACGTATATAAAACTTCTTTTAGGTTTCTAGGAGGACTTAGGGGATCACACAGGACCATACTAGATCGGACCATTGGAGCAGTTTAAGTTGTTGTTTTTCTTTTCCTCTTTGGTACTTCCCTTTGTAGTCACCTTTTGTACCTTGTGGCATTACTTTAGGAACATTCATGTGGGAATGGTTTATTTTTTTGGATTTACTTTTCTTTTACCTTGGTGTTGTTGAGTTTCATCATCTCATCTCTCGATCTTATAAAACAAAAAGGGGTAATGCCTTCCATTTGTGAGAAATTTCTTTACCCTTGGTGCTAGTCGCCACTTCGGGACCTATTGAGGACGGGTCTTGGGGGCCATTATATCTCCTTCAACTTAAAGAAGTAAGGGCCTGACAACCTTCTGACCCTTCCCTCTTTTTGGTGAATGTGGGTCATGAAAATAAATTTAATATTTAGTTAAATTCATAATTTTCTTGAAAACACTATTTTTAAATTTAATACTGATTTTAAAATGACTTCAAAATTTTTTTAAGGTCTTATTAAATTACCTTAAATCTACAAGATATTGATTTTTTAATTTATGAACACATTTTGAGAAAATAAATTTTCTTCCAAATTAATTAATTAATTAATATTAATTATTTATAACTTACAAAAATACCAATAATTTTACTATGATAAAATTGTCACTTATAAGATACCTTAATTTTATTTAATTATTCAAGGGGAAGGTTACTATTATATTGGACTATTCACTATTAATATGTGTAATATTACTATTAATAAGGGTTGGTTACAATTCATAAGGGTATGTTACTATTCAGCAAAAATTATTTTGGTTTTATTATACTCTAAAAATCAAATTGAACACAACCGTGTATGTCATATTTTTAAATTAAAAACATAAAAGAGGAAAAATTATTTTCAATGGTAATATAATATTTAGTATAATTATATTTCATTGTGATTCCTAATGTTATTTTACTATAAGGAATAATTATAATAAAATAATTACATTGATAAAATTTTGGGTCATTTCACATTTCATGACTCCCCAAGACTTCCTCTAATGGGCCACTGGCTATCAACTTCAACCAAGTAGGATTATCACTTAAATGGGAGGCCTAAGACTAAGTACTTGTATGAGAACAAAAAATATCCAAGCACATAAAATGTTGAAATTTTAGTAAAACATACCACCATTCATGAATACATCAAAAAACCACCACCATTGTTGGCATGATTTAAATATGCGCAAAAAGATCCACAATGTATTCCCACTACATGTTTGTGAAAACAAGTGAAACATACAATTTAAGATATGTAATGTCGTCAAGATACTATTGGAACACACCTTAGTCTGTCTGATCTCATTAAAAATGTCTAGTCATATTCCATCTTGGACTCTTTTTAATGGTCTATCATATGCAAAAGAATGGAAATGGGATGGAAAATTCAATGAATGGTTGATTAAAACAATACCTAATGAGACATCCCAAAACCAGAAAGCATTCATAAATTGAATAATAATCTTCTATACACTGTTATTTGAATATTATTCATAAAATATGAATATCCATATATAGAGATAAAAACAGAGAGTCTCTAGGTAAATCATAATCATAATGATATCCACAGATTATATCTTGATGATTTTTAATAGCACTAGTCCAGGAGAACACACTCAAATTGTTTAATAGCTCTAGTGAGATATGCCAGGGAGGTAGTGCTCACCAGGTATCAGCATTAGAATTATAAACAAAGTGTCCAAAAATATAGAATATATATATATGTATATCACCCAAGGCAATGAGGTATACTAAAAAACCAATATGTCTAAACTCACAATGAATTAGATCAATTTATATATCGAGTTGTCCAAGATGATACCATGAACTCCACCTAGGGAATGAAATTAATTATATGGTCTCAATATATGGCACATAGATGGATTCTAAACACCTTATCGAAGATTTCATGCTAGAGGGATCATTTTCTTTATTGTAGGTAGATATTCCATACCAATGCATAGGAAATGGATATGGAAACATAAAAAAATGAAAATTTTCCACGATACAAAGGAAAAGGGATCCAGGACAACAATATGGGAGTACAAGACGTGAAGTAGGGTTACACGACAATCATGTTTGACCACAAGTCCTTCCTATGTAAACATATTATTTCCATGTCCATATAGAAGTACACATTGTGATTCTTCCCATATACCTAATCCCATTTACAAATACATGGTCATGCCAGTGTATCCATGGCCCCACCATGTCCATGTAAGAGTACATGGAGTTGTCATGGCCATGTTTCATCATCAGGGGTATGTGTACCCTCTTAGGTATTCACAAATCTCACTGAAGAGGAATAAATTTCATGTGACATGGTGGCACACCCTGTGATACATAACTCCCACCCACACTGAAGAACAAAAAACTAACTATATAGATCACATGATACATTTCGTCTCCCATTATCCTACCACCATTATGTTTTGTTGATCTATGATTTACAATATCGAATTTTTGTGCCAATAAAAGGATGCACAAATATCATTTTATCATTTATGTTAAATCCATTAAAAATGTCGAATATCTGTTATGGTTTATATATTAGTGATTAATATCACAAGAATAATCACAATGAATATACCATGGTTGACGCTCTTTTGGAACTCATTATTTATTTTTCATGAAAATAAAAGAGACTATAATTAATCAAAAAAATTAATAAATAAATACACACAATAATCAAATCCAACAATATACCTAATACAAGAATCAATAGATTGGAAGATCAATATTCTTTCATCATATAATCCAAAAACTGGAATGAAATCTAAATCAAATGATTCCCTACCTTAATTAGTATCAATCAATAATGATGCAGAAGCTACACCATGATCATGTGTGAGATCCTTTGATTTGATAACATATTTGTTTATGATCTCTGATCATTTCACTCTCGACTAATAAAATCTCATTAAATACACTAACATAGTCAACTTGATCTCTTATTTTTAGTGGTTGAACCTAGGAATCCCATTGTAACTGTATATATATAGAAGATATTAGGTTTATGCCTCAATGAAATAAAATAAAATGATATAATTAATTATTTCATTAAATTAACTCCCAGGATGACTTTTCCTTAAATTCCCCATGATAACAATGTTAATGTCACTCCAATGGTAAAATATGTGTCCCAGGATCAATAGTGGCCACCGATTTATCATTTGGGCTCTTATTTATTATATATTACACTCATTAATGAAAATAAATGTATGTTCTGTTGGATATATTTCAAAAATTATTTTGGGCACAAATAGCCTTGGAATCACACAACTTATTATCTTATGTTATTATTTATATTCAATAAAATATCAAAAAATAATGCATGGAAATTTTGATTCATTCAATTCTCCCCTCCATCATCATTTATGTTTAAAAAACCCAAAATAATGGTTATAGAAATTGATTAGAGTACTGAGCATGAATCAAAGTCAACAACTATAATAATCCCTCCTAGATATTTCTATTTTACCTATAGACACACTCTAATCAAAATAGTCACCCTTAGTAGTTCCTCTCCTTATAATCATCAATATATATAGCTATATAGAAATGGTTCTACTGAACCAGGTATATAACATGTGATGGGTTTGGAACATCCCTCTTCAGTTGTGTCACATGTAAGGACACATCTACCCAGTCTAAATGTAGTGTTAGAGCTAAATGGTATGTCATGTAACAAAATATAAATAGTATATGTAAATGGACAATAAATATCAGATATATCATAAATATCCAGACTAATCTATGTAATCGATATTGAGGATAAACCTTTAATAACATATGGGATCCCTCAATGAACTCCAAAGGCCCTTATATTCTTACACATAAGAATTCTAAAAATAAATTGCAATCATTATCCACTCCTTGATGATTTTAACGTTCTCTCTAGTTGCTCGCACCAACTATATGACAATGAGTTCCGACTCTCCAAGGGAATTCCAATGACGTGGTGACCTTTATGGTCTCTCTAAAAAAATCCTAAAATGGTTCCATACCAACTGAATAATGGTAGATATTATTTTATGAAATCCTCACCACTGAGAGTAGATCCTCCAAAATATGTCCAATTTCCAACATGAAAGCTCACAAAATGTACCCAATAACCTGAATGGTCCACCTATTCTAGCTATCTATATTTGGTTGAAACCATATTCTCATGCAAAAATATTTATCAAAAATATACTACAATCCCGCAACTAATCAAGATGTGAATTAGGAATCTTGGTCAGAAACGATAATCGAAGGAACTCTAGGGAGTCAGATAATCTCATATACATATATCCATCCCAATCACTCAATTGAATTTTTCAACCAAATATCTAGGATATTGAAATATGTGGTGATTCAGTCTATGATCACCTAGAGGGAATCATTTTACTTGGGAATACTTGGTAAACCAGCAATTTAATCCATGGATATAACATCCTACTTTATTTTTGTAACCTCATGGGGTTGAGATAAACCCATTGAAACTTGGTGGTCAGCCATCACATGCAGATATCCAAGGTATCGAGAGACAATCTCTACCACTGAATTATTTAGCCATGGCCACAAAATTCGATTTTTAGTTCATGGTTCATATTTTCCACCCCAGGATGTACCTTTAATTTATAATTTTGAAAATATCTCAATAAATCCTCCTACAACATCACCGGTACAATCATCCTCCCTCTGAATAGAGCGACAAGATACCCACCATCAAAAACTCCATTTGTAGAATTTATATTGGGTAATTGAGTTTGTTAGATATCATATTAAGTGTCCCCAAGTCATGAATCCATTAATCACAACAATATAAAAGGTTTAAAAACCATTTACATGTAATAATATTCTCTATATATATCCCCAAAGTATTATTATTTTGAGGATCACTACCCTGACGTCTCATTCTGTAATTGTGAAGAAGATATCCTGCAGAGTGAATATTCTACCATTTTCCCCATCATAAGATTGTAGAACATTTTGATGTCACAATCCTATTCAAACAGTAGCCATTTCTATTGACTCAGGTTAATATCCTTATGTTAAAAGAAACAATTGAGACAATTTTGATTTGAATATATGATAAACCTCGCCCCCGTCAGGTAGTGTCACCACATTTTTATTGTGATGAATACATTTTATATCCCATGGTAAATAGTAATGTAGTTCTACTAATATGATCCCAGCTGAATATGAACTATAGGAAATCACCACCTATCTCCACATCAAATCGAAACCAAGACCAGTTCCGGATGCATCATAAAATATATTGAACTTGACACCCTCATCTAGAAATATCACGAGTTGATAGTCTAAAAATATCCACTGATTCTCCAGATAATTATTCGCTCACCACCTTATCCATATGAAAGCCAGCCCTTTTTTGTCAATGATCTCAAGGGTGCTCATATCTTGTTGGACTGATAGGAGGTGAAGGCTTACAACCCATATGATCTGAGAATGGTTGAGGGTATGATATTTTTCATTTCTACATTAGTTTTTTTACTGATTTACACAATATATAGTCAATCCATTTATTTCACATATGTTATTTGAGACATAGAGATTTTGGTGGAGCCCAAGGCCCGATCATTATGCTTGGAGACTCCTACTAGAGGTAACTCAATAATCATACACTTGTGATGACTATGTGGCCAGACTCTTGGTGTATAGATTGTATATTATGATATATTTTTAGCAATAATGATTCATTATGACATAATCAGAGGTATGTATTGTTTAACAAATGTTCTTACAAATTTTTACCATTTCAGGAGGAGGACGTTGAGTGTCCATAGATTTGGGGAAATGTTTTCTTTTGTTGGTGTAATGGAAACCCATGATGTGAAGGATTGACTCATTCATTGAAGGGTCCAACTTATTAATCATCATTTTTCATGAATTATTCACCGTGAATCAGTTGTTATAAGATTCTAGTTCCTTATGGTGGTGGTAGAGTATATGGATGTCTTCTTTAAGGGTGATACTGGAATACCTCCCCAAGAAGAGATATACATATAGATTGATCTATACCCAAGGAAAACATATATATCTATTCCATCATATCAGATGGATACCATAATGATTCTTGATATGAGGCTGTAGTTAGAGGACTGGCAGAGGAATGAATTTTTAAGACCCTATGTATCACCCTAAAAATCCCTAGTTTTGTTCTCCAAGAAGGTGGATGGGAGGTTCATTACATGATTGGTCTATGGACACATGAACCATGTGACCATGAATAAAAGGTATCCACTATTGAGGATCAATCACCTATTTTATTAGATGAGAAGGATTGATTTTTCTCGAAGGTTGAAATCGGGTAAGTCTATCACCAATTTCAGGTACGAGGTGAGGAGATACTAAAGTTGGAATTCATATGCTTCTATGGTCACTACGAGTATGTGTATAACCCCTTTGGAATAAAAAACTCCCCACCAGTTTTTATGGAAATCATGAACAAAATCACCCATCATTTCATAGACTGGTTTATGTTAGTCTTCATCAAAGATATAATAGTGTACTTAGTTTTTGTGGAGCAGCAAATGAGACACTGGAGGATGGTTAAATAAATATTATAAGTGATACAAATTTATTTAAATCCCTGCAATCGTTGGTTGTTCATTCAGGAGGTCCACACACATATCCAATCATATATAATAGTCAAATGTAAAAACTCCAAACAACCACGAATGAGGTCTTTTTAAATTCAACAACCAATTTATGACATGAAGTGAAGTAATGTAAAAAAATAGTAAATAACAGCCACCATAGGAGTATAAAAACAATTCCAGCCTAAATGTAAAGATAGATACTACATTTACGATATTTAATGAATATTATTCTTTCTTCCCAATCTCACTAGGAATCATATGGTCCTAGTATATCTTGGAATCTTTCAAAAGGCCGATCTTCTTCACAATAAATGATATGTGTGGGAAAATCCAATCCATTGGTGTGTATAATAAAACATAGTAATACACCCAATGACCAAAAAATCATACAAAAAATGAATATCTATAGGCTGTATATAGGTACGCATCTATAATTAATATTAAATTAATATCCAGATTTATGTAGAATGAAACAAATTATAATGGTATTTAAAATCTATAATTCCATCCTAGGATTCTAGATTAGTGATCCCACATAGAAATCATCCATGAGAAGACATTATACTAGTATCATAGAACTGATGGAATTTTTCTATGAGGTAGTTAATATCATGTCTCACTATTAGAATTATACACTTGGAGTACAAAGGATATGATGCAAAAATAAGGATCACACCCAAGGCAACGGGTTATTGAAAAAACACATTTGGGTTTAAACATATATGTAGAGGATCACATAACATTAATTTTTGATCAGTAAGATTCTATTAAAACCACCCGCGGAAATAACATGAATAAGAGATCTAACATTTTCCCTCAATAATGGATTTCAAGAACTCTATCAATGATGTCCCGCTAAAGGTATAACTATCCTATGTGTAGGACCTCATCCTATAAAATCCAGTAAGGAAGCCATATTGGTAATGTACCAATGTAAAACATCATCAAAATACATAGAATATGGGAACTATGACAACATCAATGGAGAACATGGAAT
Organism: Viscum album; assembly: GCA_963277665.1. Taxonomy (NCBI): domain Eukaryota; kingdom Viridiplantae; phylum Streptophyta; class Magnoliopsida; order Santalales; family Viscaceae; genus Viscum; species Viscum album. Next base: position 2,018,877,205 of record OY728157.1, read on the forward strand.
GTAGTAGGTTTACACATCATATCCCATTTACAGTAGGTCCAACCTAGGTAAACATCCTTCGAATGTGTCCATTTAGATGTCAGTTTACTTTATCTTGTTTCCTAGTACGTGGAAATAGTCATGTATCCTTGTCCTGACTAAGTCTATGTAAGAGTAAACAATGATCCTATGGTCTTGTAGTGTCTACTTATGTCTGTGTACCCTCAAAATATGATAATGAGTGAGTCAAAGTGGAAGACACATCATGTGTGAAGGTTACACGCCATGTGATAATTATTAATATATAGAAACACTATCCTATATTGAGACGTTCCCACATGGTGTGTAGCTTGTATTAATACACTGTGTATCACAAAATATTCTAAATTCTCAAATCCTGTTCATACATATTCAACCACTAATCTGGCCACAATTCTAGTTTTGTGGATCATAGGTAAATTTTGAATAATGTCCAAATTTTTGAATCCATCATCAATCGACATCATCCAACCGTTAATATATTTTAAAATCACCTAAAATAGAATTCATTGTTTCATTCCAAAGACTAAAAACTATTTATTGAAATCATATAATCCTCTTGTTCTTCCATTGTTGCACCACCATCGGGTCATTGCAATCATAATTCCATAATATTTAATTTTTTTTCCAATGAAATGGTTCACAATGATTGATTTATCAATACATGTAGAACTACAAGATAAAGTAAGAATTCATGTGATGAAAAATGAATCGGGGTAAAAAATCACAATAAAAATCACGAGGAATGGAACACAAATGATCTTTATGTCAAACATGATTACCATATATTAGAAAAACAAAGGGAGTGATAAAAATTAATCAAAATGAAATTCTCCCATTAAATCCCTATAATAATCCCATCCTCTATAAGGATAGATTCTCAAATAAATCTATTAGGATATTGATTTTCAAACATCGTAGAACCCAACATAGTGAAATACAACCAAATAAAAAATTTCCTAACACAATTCGGATCAATTGCTCTTGATGAATAGAGCTTCACCATTATCATTAGAGAGATCATCAGATTGCATCTTACACCAATCCTAAATCTCGGGTCCAGTCATAGTCTGCTAACATAATAAACTTAAACTATATCTATATGTCCTCTTGATATCTTGGATTTAGTGGAAAAACTATAGGCTCCCCTCATAACTGTATTATTTTTGAAGAGTTAAGTTCCCTATGTCAATTATGTAAATAAACAGTAGTTAATTATTTTTTACATTTAACAACCTCAATGAATTTTCATTAAATTCCACGCACTGAAAAGGTTTATGTCACACCTAGGATCAAACCAAGAATCATAAATCAGTGGTTCTATTATGTTTCTAATATATACCATTATTAATTATTTATTCCACTTTTCATGAAAAACACACCTAGATCCCATTTAATATATTTTTTATGTTTCCATCCCGTATTCCTGGAACACTGGGCCTCCTAATCCCTCACTATTTCCATTATTGACCTAAATATTATGCTATATAGTAACCAAAAACAACCCATGTAATTTTTGAGTCATAACAGTATGTGTAGACCATGAAACATTAGGATATGTTTGATTTAATTAGTACATTATCGCTTATTACTCATGTTTGAATAGATTACATTTATTATGCGTCATACCTTTCTTTATGATGACATGTGATTCTTGCTCATGTATTTTACCATTACACGTATTATTTTTAGTTTTATTTCATAAAGATTAATATAGGATGAATATACTGAAACATTATCCCATAGAGGTTTTTGAACATGTCTTTTGATAGTGATGACGATAGAATTAGGAATAGGTTTGGGATCAAATGCTATCATGGGGTTGTCATGTGATACACTTAATGACATTTATATTACATGGGTAACAGTACTGGGTGACCAAGGTATCCTTTTTATATCTCGATTCCTATAATATGATGACAACATAACCTTCTAGATGAACAATTCAACCAAGTTTCACAATCACACGGTGCTGAGTTCCAAGATTCATTTTACACATTGTTAATATTTTTAAACACTGATTATATGCCCTTGATGACTTGAAGATGACAAGGGGTTTGTTACATGATTAATAAGGGGTGCTAATTATCTCTCAATACCCTCGTGATATTGATAACAAAACCTATTTAATAGAATTCAAGACATGTTTCACAATCACACATTTCTGAGTAGAATGATTCAGTATCCTCTTCTTTAATGCATGATTCTATAAACCCGTTATTTATTCTTCTAGTATATAGTTGAATAATGTACATTCGAGGGTTTTTGGGTTCTTCATTATCAAAAAAACACGAAATTTTTTATTTTATGTTTAAAAATATTATTCATGGGTCGTTATTGTGGAATACACTATTATACATGACCACATTAGCTTAAGGATGCATTGGTGGTATAATTAATTATCTTGTACTCACACCCAACTCATTAACTAAGATGAACCTATAGATTGAAAGAGGGATATTGAAAATGGTAAGGTCTTTATGGTGGATTGTAGAGTGGAGGAGTGTGGAGCTTGTAAAAAATTTGGATGGACTCAATAAGATCTTCAATGTATTTATTTAACTTATGTACATTATTTTCATTTGTTTTTCAAACCACTATTGGAGATGCCTAATTTTCTTTTTGAAATTTATTTCATATTTACCATTATTCTTGAAACAACATATAATTTATATTATTATTTTATTTCTGATTATCAATCCATGATATAATACTCTAGATATAGTGTATACATGGTTTCTCTTATCAACCTCACTAGTAGTCTGAAATATCTTGTATAGAGGGAGGAATGAAAGAGGAAACATGACATTCTAGAATTGACCCTATGGATCATGTCAAGATGTTACAAAATGGTAATAAAGGATCAGGAAATACTAAAATGTTCTTATCATGGGGTAGGGACAAGTATAGTAGGGTAATGAACATTGTAATTCACGAAGGGGAACTATGTTAGTGCATGGCCAACTATTTTTAGTAGACCACCGAGTGTCCATGAATATGGGTGAGGGTTTAGCATTTTTTACATTATTAGAGATTTAAATCACCCTGGATGACACAAATGATGTTTATATTTATTTTATGATATTTTTTATATGTCTATCCATTGTGACAAGTCTTGTAGGTTTGTATGCCATATATTTACTTTTTTGTGCAACGTATTAGTTTAGATATTAAATTACATTATTTATTCTATCATATTTGAAATGTTTGCCTTTTTTTGATATAACTATGTTATGGGAAGGTCTTATATATATTTTTTGGAACTGAATAGTTTAATTGATTAGTATGTTCTGTTTTTATATATAAAATTGTTGTGACTAACATTGTGGGAAGGGTACAAGGGATAGGGAAGATTGGAATACTACTGTTTAATGGTAGGCTCCTAGAAATCCCATATTTGATCACATAAATTATTTAATAAAAGCATTTTTTGATGCTAATGAATAATTATTTTAAAACAAAAATAATGTATTTATTTTCTTATGTGTTTTCCTTCATGTTACTTAATATTTATCCTTGATATACACCTATGGACCTACACGTAAAAAGGACCAATATATTTTCTCTAAGGGAGAAGGATTATGATTTGACATATATGTGTAAGATAACTCAGTTCTGATTTCTCCAGCACCGAGTTTGGGGTATCGGTAGCATGTCCACTTCATCCAGAGGTTGTTTTCTTTATTCCTATCATATGAGTATGAGTTCCCAAATTTTGACATATATTACCTTACATACACCCCTACATTATTCATCCCACCATGAAGTTAGAGGCCCATATGTTGTTGAGTAATGAGATGATTTTTTGGGGATATGTGAACTAATAGAAACAATAATAGACTATTTGGTTATGATAAAAGGATATCGTTCGGGTGAAAATCCTTTTTAATAGACCATTTAATGAGTACACTTTAAGCACCCTACAATTATACAATTCTATAGATATATGACATCTGTATTTGACATGAGAATTTCATAGGTCATGTGGTGTCTAAGGACGGTATATATGATAACTCATATAATGATGAATCATTCATGTCATGAAGACATCCACAACTGTTTTACATTATCATCTTTCTGGTTATAAGAGTATATTTCCAATAGTATATCTAAGACACAATTTGATTATCAGCAACATTAATAATACTAAAAAAAGGTATTTGAAATTACAATGGTAACACCAGTGTGAAAAAAATTTCCTTGAGGTTTAGATATGAATGAAAATAGCTCAAATACATACACACCATTAGCATGAGATTTGTCATGCCTGTATTATGCTACATCTGGTTTCTTCTTGGCAGTGGAGATGATGAAAAAAGAACATTTTGTAGCCTATGGGTCCTATTAGCTACGACCCCATGAAAAGAAATACATTTCCTAGGACTTAGAATTGGAATCCATGTTTCGTGATCTGGAATTTTGGTGGCAAAATCTATTCTATTAGATATTTGTTTTTTACAATTTCCATAAGATCCTATAGAATAACTTCTCTCAAGGGACCAAAATTTGAGAAAAAGGATCTAGAATGAAATTATTTTTCATGTAACATTTTCGAAATGGCTTAAAAAATCTCTATTGACTCAAATTTGTTTGACTGCGTCATACAATCAACATAATGATAGATAGTATGAGAGAACGGTTTGTGTGTTAGTGGATATTGTTCGAGTTTCTGTTCAAAACCATGGTGGAGCATGGGATGATAACCTAATCAAGAATGATTTATAATAAAATAATATAAATCATACATTGATTCATATTTCACCACATTAGACTATTTAAAAGAGACCATTTAAATATCCTCTTTTTGGAATAAAGAAGGAATGTCTGAGGTAGTGGGATGGAATTGGTTGAACCAGCCTCCAAGAGATTCAATTTGATTTATTAGAGGTTGATCACCACTCATAATAGACAGATATATTATAGCGACCATATGAGGAGACCCTTAAATCTCACCGATGGAGATCAGGTTTTATTTTTAGTTACTCCTTTGTTGGGGAGGATTTTTCAAAATAATAGGGGCATGCTGGTACATTTGATTTTTGAACCCTTTGAAATCAACAAGATGATAGTGACAATCAATAGAACATACCTATCTATATCATATTATGCACGACGAGTTGTGAGGTTGCTGAACTAGATATATAGGTATATTATGAGTGTCGATAATGGATAATTGATCGAATATAGTTGTTTTTTGAGGAAAAATGATACATCAAGTTTTTATTTCATGGAAGTGTGGATGTATCAATGAAGAGACATGGGAATTCTATCCTGATGTAAGAGATCAATTAGATGAGTTATTCAACAAAGACTGTTAGATATTATTAATAAGAATGAGATTGTGACAAAGCAGTAGAATTTCAAGATAATGATATTTTTTTATGATAATTAAAACCTACGTGTTGATAATTTTTGTGTATGAAGTGAAAAAATAATTTATCAAATAAAATCATTTTGTAACCTTATTAAATAGTTTTTGTTATATTAAAATTCGAGTTAATATATTATAAAATTCAATGGAATATTTTTTTAGTCAAACAGTATGTTAGTGATATATTCTAAGGCCTCTAATGCTTCAGTGTAGATGAGATAATTATATTAAATATATTTAAATTTTTTAGTGTGATTTATAATAAATAATTTTATATCTTTATAATGGTTCACCCTATAAGAAATATGATACCACCATTCATTCTATAATATTGGGATTATAATTGGTAGTGTTTATATTTTATTCATATTGGGTGTTTGAGAATATCATAGGAGAAAAAATGGATTTTATATTTTATTATTAATTAACAATTTTTTAAATAATTAATATTTTATTTTTCCAAAACAATGTATTGTGTGAGAAAAAGGAGACATCCATTTGGTCTAAGACCTAGTTTAACCATAATAGTTGTAGAATATTTGTGTGTGTTCAATGTTTGAATGTGTGACTCACGAGGATAGTTTACGTAATTTTATTATTATATTATTTTTGAAAATAATTTAATATCTCTAAAATGGCATATAGTTTGAGATATCTAAGCCCACAATTAGGTTAGGAACATTATTTTTACCATTGGTGGGGTATAAAATTTGTAGCAATAAGAGTTATATATTTTTCCATTTAAAATCATGTTATTTGATAATTGGGTTAATTAAATTAATTTATTAATTAGATTTACATATTATATCACTATTCATCCATCCACTATCTCATGCCATCAACACCAAAATCCCCAATTTTTAACCAAAAAATTATGTCTTTGAATGCATTCTTATTTACCAATTTTAAAAATACAATGCATTAATTTTTCCAATGTATAGATTCCACATAAATATTGATTGAAATGGAAAATTAAATCATATTTTTTAGAAACACTATTTCTTTGAGTTATAACTTAAAAACATCATGGTTATTTCTACTAGTGGTCATTCATGTCGAGTTTGGCCTATATTAGATCTCTTTAAACATAGCCAGCCTTCAATGGATCTTCTTCTTACAACACCAGCAGCTGCACCCTGGCCCCTCCCCTAGTGTGCCTCAAATAATTTTCATAAATTATTTTATTCATTATTATAAATAAATGATTCAAAAACAACTTTTTTAATATAAAATGAATCTGAAGATGTGGGATCTTGAAATAAAATTATAGACATAAAATTTATCAATCGATAAATTTATTTGGATTATCCAACGATATATATACATATTCATTGATAATCCCATATAATTTTATGGATAATTTATTAAAAATTATAAAATCCTAATAATTTTTAATTATAAATAAATAGTAATTAAATAAATTATATTTTTTTAATAGTGTGAACTTTATCAAAGGATAATTTCTAAAGAATAAAATTTTCAAATGATAATGAATTACCAAAAATAATTTTATGAACCATAATTTTTAATAATTTTATCAATATATTATAATAAATAATTATTTATAAAAAAATTAAAAATAGAATTATAATGGATAATTCAAGATAAAACATGAAAAAAAATAAGGAAAGTATAAATTTTCATAAAATTATCAATTGTAATTATAAAAATATAATCAGTAATAAAATTATCAAAGGACAGATATAGTGGATAATTTATAATAAAAAATCAAATATTAATCATATAAAGTTAGTTGCTAATAAAATAATAAAATTTAGTGATAATCAAAATTTGTAATAAAAATATAATTATATAATTAGAAATAATATATTATTGAAAAATAATTATAGTATATAAATTAAGGAAAAAACATAAAATAAAATTATTGTTATATAATTTGCATTAAATAATCTATATTTACTATTTAATAAATTATTTCATGATAATTATAAAGGCTAATTTATGGTAAAAGTATCAAATGTAAATATAAAATGGTAATTTGCATTAAATAACAAAAAAGATAGTTATATAGGTTAATTTTTAATAAATAATCAAAAGATAATTATTATTGATAATTATTATGGATAATTTGTCCAAATTATCAAAACATATTTTTATTTAGGATAATATAGATATCATAAGAATTGACCAAAATTATTATTAAGATATTATCAAGCTAAGAGAACATAACATCACATATGATATGTTATCTATATTTGAAATAATAAGACTGGTTTTTGGTTCAAGGGAACTTGACCATACTTGAGATTTGATGTGATAATGTTTTGGATAATGTGACCATTAATAGGGATCCTAACATATTTATTATCACAATTTAACATTTTTGAATTTGATGTAGGGTGTTCCTTACATTTTTTGTCTCACAATTAGATGTCTCCACTGATCGTATTGTGTATAGACCTATTTTTGATGACCATTCATGATTTTGATCGTAGGTGAGTGTTGGTGAAGCCTTATAAACATTATATAACCATGGATTCCATGAGTTATTTGTAGTTTATTATTCATGTTTGATATTGATCACATGGTTTGTCTATGGTACCTTTCTTATAATGATATGTGATGATTTATTTTACCTAATACCAAGGTTTTGGTATTCTTTTTGGGTATTTTTATTGAATCTCAAGATAGGTGGACCATTAAAAAAATGTCATCCTTTAGCGGAGAAATATGCATGACTTTTGACAATGATGAGGAGGGACCTATATATTTGGCAGGGTTAAGACGATTAATCAGTGACGTTGTGGGATGAATGTGATGACTTGGGCATACAAAGTGGTATGTTACTCATTGAACAAGGGATATTGTTTACCTATCGATTCCTAATATATGATTAGAAAAACAATATTAATGAGAATTGATAATGATTTTCATGATCACATGATACCTAGTGTCATGATTCATTATCCTACAATATATTCTCATAATGTTTATTTTATTCACCTTATAAATTAAGGATGCCAAATAGTATGTTACATGATTATTAGTGGATAATAAGTAGCTATAGACACCTAGGTGATTCTGAGAACATAACCTTATATGTTCACATTCATGGGAAGTTTCACGATCAAATGTTTCCAAGTAGCATGATTCCAAACTAGGCTGGATAATCCATGTTTCCTCTAAATCCATGATTATATATATTCCATAGAGTCATACCTGGTATGACTAGCGGTTTTTGGTGTCATGGGTAGAATATAACTGATCAGTTTTGGATTGTATGTTTATGTTTGTTTCACATTGATCATTAATATGGAATACACTATTATAAATGGTCACATCAGGTTAAGTATTCATTTGTGTTGTACTACAGAGTCTTGTTACAACACCATACTCGATTATTTTGTTGTTCTTATGGAATGGATGATGGATCTGGTGAAGGGATAAGGGCGTATGAGCGATAATTGAGTGGAGGAGTATGGATCTTAGAGTCTACCATGATAGACTCTATGGAATCTAGTATTTATTAACATACATTATCTATTGAATGTCCTTTGTTTTTTCATTTCACATTGGTAGATTATTTATTTTTATGACATTTATGTGAAAATAATCATATCAAAATTTTAAACTAACTATTTATATTTTTTATTATTTATTATTGATAAAATGACGTAATTAAATGGGTTGAGTGTATCTATATTCCGGATGATATCCTCGCTGTAACACCCCAGGTAAATAAAGAAAATGACATTTTAATATTTATCAATATTTGTGAATAAAATATTAATATGACTTTAAAGGGGACGCTATGCTCGATGGCGTACCAAACACACAACAACGAGTTTCTTGGGAATCTTACGTTGCAACTCTAATAATAAAATAATATTATTTTAAATGGTAGTTAACATGTAGTCGTTGTATTGGCGTGAATGGATAGAAATAACTAAAATATGATTATATATGTTTTTAAATGTTTTTACTTTTATCCAATAAAATATAAAGGCTTAAAATACGGAATGAATTCAATTTTAGGCGTATATGCCCTAGTTTTCATTAAAAGTTCACTTATCGCCTTTTGATGGTGAACCGTCATTAAATATAGTTTTGTTCACTCTTATACATTCTATTTGGACCATATAAAACTCTTCTTTGGAATCGGGACATCGAAATTTACTTTGTGTAAATTTTTGGAATCTTTCCGATAAAGTTCATTTTTTTAATGAATAGTGTAAAATGTTGTATTTTAATTCAAAACCTCTTTTTAATCCAATTTATTTATATGATTAGATTATCTTTTGAATTGGTTTTAAAGTAAAATTATAATATATTTTTACCATTAAATCCAATAGTGGTCGTTGGAATTAATTTCACTTTAAAATCAGACTTAAACTAGTGTCAATCTTTTGATAGTTATTGTTTCCTAAAAACACGTTATTTGTCATGACTGTGGGAATTAATTATTAAATTAATTAATGTGACTTATATGTTGTGAATTTTTTAAAATAGACTTCATTTTTGAACTTGGAATATCATATATAGCTTAGGGTGATTTTTTTGTAATTTTTTGAAAAACTTCAATTTTTGATGAATAGTGAAACCACTAAGTGGTACTTATAAAAACTGATTTTCCGTTTAAATGAAAATTTTCCACCTTTTTGTTTTGAATTTCAAAAATCCGACATACATGGTTTTCATTAAGAAGTAAAATGTGGTTCAATGGGAATAAACTAATTTTTTGGTGAATAGTAACTTATTATGTTTTTAATCGCTATTAGAAGTAATTAGTGTAGTTTAAGTTAAAAATAATGTTTTAATAATATGAAATTAAATTGAAACATGTCCTAACCTCCTTGTATGTGTCATGGCCACCAATACAAGCCATGGGTAAACTTGGGGAACCCATGGAGCCACTTTGGTTGGGAAATGACATAAATTTCTTTTTTTTAATGTAAAAGTAAAAATGACACAGACATGATATGTTTTACTAAAACAATTATTAAATGGGGTTATACAAGTCATATTTTTGATTATAAATAATCATTATAAAGATAAAAAGATTTCATACATCATAGTATTTGTTTTATAATTTTTAGATATTAAATAAATTAAATTATGTATGACATCATAATGATGCAGCGATGACATCATTATTTGACGATTTAAAACAAATTGAAAGATAATTTAAAATCTATAAACTTCACATGTCCAAAACTTATTTGATGGGTGGATTGCGAACCCTAAACACCTTATACACGAATTATATCAATTTGGGACCTTTTAAAACCGAAACACATTTTCAAATAAAGTAATATTTCTTACTTTCCAAAAGTGCCCCTCCTCTCCTCTTATAAAAGGCCCCCACCTCTACCTCCTTACCGACACTCCCAAAGCCTTTGGATCGGCCAACCTCTGCCCATTTTGTCTCTCCACTTCCCTCTCTTACTCATTTAAGCCTCACATTGGGCATAATTCTTCCCAAGGATGCCTTTGAGCTCAAACCCAAGGGAGTTACCCGATTTTAAGGCAATGTCTTCTTTTGAGTCCTTTTGTTTTATTTTGCTTCTCCAACCCCCTAAACTCTTTTTATTCTTTTCTTTTCTCACAAATACAGTATCCTAAATATAATAGGATGTTGATATAACAATTATTCTAGCTACACTTACACACACCTGCATCTAATGGTTAACGGACATACTATTTCCTTGGATGGTGAATTTATGCCTCCTGAAACGATGATTGTTCAACATTCTTTTAACACCTTCAAAGGTGGCCATTAAGATGTCATATATTTATATATGATATATAATATTTTTATGTTTTACTTAATCTTCTGTATTTTTCATTTGTGGCTTAACTTTATGGCTTCCGTTATGGGTATACGTGATATCTTTATTTTAGGAAAAGTGCGGACTACCACCCCCTCAAAGTGATGAGATTCGTTAATGCCACACATGGGACGTATAAAGGATGGATTTAATGTTATTATATATGATGTTATACTGGAATTATTATATAACTATATATCATTATTATTTCTTTCCATTAAAGTATGATATAGAAATGAAAGTAGCGTTCATGCGTACGTACGGCTTACCGTCTCCATGAACGGTGCGTTTCATTTCTTATCCCCAAATGTAATGTACTATTATATGTACATGTATATAATGGATATATATGATTAATTATACATATAAATGTTGAATATAATTCTGGAATTAAAATATTAATACCTCTCATTTAGTTTTAATTCCATTAATATGACAAAGAAATGAAAGTAGCATTCATGCGTACGTACGGCTTACCGTCTCCATGAACGGTGCATTTCATTTCTAACCGCTAATTGATTATGTAATATTATAAATACATGTATATTCTGGATATATATGATATATATGATATCCAAATCATGAATATAATTCTGGATATAATGAACATTTGACCACACGAACAACATGTAATTGTAAGAAGTCCACTTTCGACTTAAGAACCAAATATCGACAAAACAAACATTATTAACTTAAATGATTAAATAATGTTTATAACATTGAAATAAGTGATCTAAAAGGAATAATGAACATGAAAAATTTTATAATAAAGTCGAAATTAACTCAAGTTTATTATTCAGGACGTTAAAGAATGATCGAGTCAAGTCAGACCCGAGGTAAGGGATCCTACACCTCTCTTTCTTTTTAAGTACACTCTTTTATGTCATTCATTTTAAGCTCATCATTCTTATGATTGGGATGTTATTTTATATTACCCCCACTGTACGTTTTAGTTTCATGTGATGAGGGACCCTATTCTCTCTCATCAATCCATTTTGAAAGTTTTGAGTGGTGCCGTTATGCTGCCGAATTTTCGTAAGAGATCTAACCTCTCTATTTCTTTTTAAGTACTCTCTTTTATGTCACTTCTTTAAGCTCCACTTTGTTATGTTGGGGGATTTTCTTTTTTATTCCTTTTTATATAAACTTTATGTTAATATGATGAGATACCCTATTTGATCTCATCAACCCATTTTTGTAAGTTTTATGTGGCGCCGTTAGGCTGCCATGTTTTCGTAAGGGATTTTTCATCTCACTTTTATTCCCGTGAGATTTATGCTACATTTGCCACAATTTCCTTTAAGTGGTATATGTACTTCCCATTATTTTACTCATTGTGTAATATACTTTCTTTTATGACTATTTACATCAATGTTGTATTGTCCTTCTTTCACGAGGTGTATGTTTCGAAATATACCCATGTCGGTAAGGGAACCTTTCACCATCCTCTTTTTAAAAGACTTCATTTGTTGGGTCTTTTAATTTACATATTGTTAGGTTGGTATACGTTCTCATACATCCTTATTGATGTAAATTTTATGTCCATGTGATGAGATACCCTTTTTTTATCTCTTGTCAACTCATTTTGATGTGACACCGTTAGGCTATCAAGGGAACTTCTTAACCCAATTTCGATTTCTTTGGGTTCAACATGTAGTTATTGAATATGTCATCCTTTGAATATGTGTGAATGAACTTTGATTATTTTACACTTAATATCCACTTATATTTGGTGTATTCGTTTGTCACACATAATTATGTAATTGATTTATCCTTAAACCAAGGATATCGTCTTTGTAAGGGACTACGTCTCAATATCCTTTCATTGAGGCATATTATGTTTTATACAGAACCTTATTTTATATGGTGTATAAAACCCTTTGACTTTTACAGTTATTCAAAAGAATCTTTTTTATACGAAGTATTTATTAAACGACAAAAGGGAATGTTTTTTTCGTACATATGCGGCGACAACGACTTCTCCGCCGTTGTGACCATTATTTGAGTTTCGACTTCCATTACAAGCCACGCCTTCTTTTTAAAAGAAAAACAAATACCATGTTTTAATTTTCTTTTCTTTTGGTATTGAAAATGGTTTTCATAATGTTTTTATATCAATGTGTTGTATTGATATCTTGTGATTGAAAGTTGGAAATGTTATGTTTCCTTTATGCATGTTTTATGTGATACGATTATGTTGAGGTTCATGGGCATTATTATGAAGACGAGTGGTTCCGTGATAAACTAAGGGCAGGTGAGCCCGATATAGCTCTCCAATGAATTGGGTAACGCGAAGGAGTGAAACATTAAGGTTTCTCTGAAGAGATTTAGGGAATATACTGTGATGGGTATTCCAAACGTAACCAAGAGGGTTACTCCCTACGTAAGAATGTTATGAATCCCTCAAGTTACCTTTATGTCTTATAATTTCTATGATTTATTCATGATTTGTGTAGGTATGATAAAGTGCCTATGTTTTATGGGTGATTTATGATTTCATTCTTATGTATATATGAACTCATGTTTCCTTTCTATATTTTTATAACCCTTATTGAGCTTTTTATGCTCATCCCAAGTTTTTTTGAAATTTTTTTCACATGTCAAGGGAAAGGTACATGATGTGATGATAGTTTCAAGGATGTGTCAAGAAAGAATCCATGTTTTATTTTAAATATGTTTCTGTTGATGGGAAGAATGAATACTGTCTTTTATGTAACCACATTGTTTAAATGTGGAATGTAATGCAAGTTTCATGATCTAATTCTCTAAAACTCTAAACCTTAAAATATCCTCAATGTGTAATCTTGTAATAACTCAAGATTAAGTAAGGTTTAAGGCTGAGGCCTTATAGTTGGTATCAAAGGTCGGTTTAGATAACTTTAGAGGTTAGGGTATTCTTTAAGCATAAGTGACAATACCATAATGGTTAGGATTTCAGAAAGAGTCCTAGTTTTAAATAAAGTGAATGAGTAAGTATATCTTAGTGTTTACCTTCCTCATTATTACATGATGGTTTTGTTTATATACTCACACTGACATTTCTGTTTTTAGTGAATGGATGGATCTAGCAGGCACTAAAGAGACAACAGGTTTGAAGGAAACTGTGGTGGTTCTCTGATTAAGATACTAGATAAAATGGAGGATTCAATGAGGAAACTCATGGTTGTTCTAAACCAAATATCAAGGAGTCATGATCAACCACTTTAACCTTGGTATGTTCTGTAATGCATCATGTACGATATGGCCAACTCGATGTGGAAATTCAGGTAATAATTATTAAGGTAACCATTAGGGTTTATATGATCCTTACTTTTTAGGTAATTATGGGTTACTCTATGATATGATGGAAAATGAAAGGAATGAGATAAACATGAGGTTAAAATATATTATGATCATTTTTGAAGATTTTATCTCATTTTGGGGGATGTTTTAAGAATTATATAGTTTTGAAAAAAGGACAACACACAGACCGTGTGACAACCCATCGCGTCGGACAAAGCTGCGGGAATCGAACCCACAACCAAAGTGCGACTGGTATTTATCGCCTACCACTGGACTACGTGAAGTCCCTAGTTATTTTGACTGATTCATTCTAGTTTTATAATTTTATGAATTAAGAGTATGTTGATTTTGGTTTATTTAAGAAAATTATTAACCTATCATGGAGGATATGTGATTAGGTTAATTACTTTTCAATACGAGACTTTAGGAGCAACTGCTGTTGTTTGGAGATAAATGTTACGATTTAACTTGGAAGACTATGTGACTAAATCCTTCAAATATTTGGGTTTCAATCTTAGTTTGGTTTACTTTGAAGAATTTTATGGACAAATTTTTTATCGAATGGTCTTTGTTGAACTTTTGGTTTTTTTGGACAAATTTTGGAGATTAAGAATAGATTTTATTTTTATAAAGGGCTATCCTTTTCTAGATTATCTGATCATGTACTAACCTTTTTGGTTTTGGTTTTGGTTAGAGTCTAAATACATGGGAAGTATATAGTTCTCTATTGTGGATTAGGTGTCTCTCTAGAAGTTGATTATAATACTCTTAATGCGAACAAGTCTCCCTAAATACTCGTCTTTTGGAAAAAATATGAGTTTGATTAAGGAATCTAGCAAAATTTGAAAGTCAACATGATAAGTGATTATGTTTCATTATGAATAAATTCTTAAATAAAAAGTAACTTAAAACAAAAATGTTTTCTATTAACTTTTCTTACTGGGGAATCGAATACCGTTTAACCCATCACAAGTTGGTGATTTTCTTGTGGTTAACTTTCTCCTAGACATGTTTACTATCACTCTCCCTCAAGAACTTGACCCTTTGCTTTTTCTTCCATGTCCATATTTTTCATACTTGTAATCCTAGTATGGGTTAACTCGGGTGACCTTTGTACTTATCTTTCTTTATTTTAAAGTGATTGTTTTACCGACTCTTGTTCCGATGTGGGACTTTCAAAGATGTTTCCAAGCTCAATTTTAAAAATTGCAAGGACGCAATTCCCAAACGGGGGAAGGATGTAACACCCCAGGTAAATAAAGAATATGAAATTTTCATATTTATCCATATTTGTGAATAAAATATTAATATGAC
Source organism: Viscum album (assembly GCA_963277665.1). NCBI lineage: Eukaryota > Viridiplantae > Streptophyta > Magnoliopsida > Santalales > Viscaceae > Viscum > Viscum album. The sequence goes on from OY728157.1 coordinate 2,018,892,979, forward strand.
ATTAAAGGGGACGCTATGCTCGATGGCATACCCAACACGCAACAACGCGTTTCTTGGGAATCTTACGTTGCACTCTAATAATAAAATAATATTATTTTAAATGGCAGTTAACATATAGCCATTGTATTGGTGGGAATGGATAGAAATGACTAAAATATGATTATACATGTTTTTAAATGTTTTTACTTTTATCCAATAAAAGATAAAAGCTTAAAATACGGAAAGAATTCAATTTTAGGCGTATATGCCCTAGTTTTCACTAAAAGTTCACTTATCGCATTTTGATGGTGAACCGTCATTAAATATAGTTTTGTTCACTCTTATACATTCTATTTGGACCAAATAAACTCTTCTTTAGAATCGGGACATCAAAATTTACTTTGTGTAAATTTTTGGTATCTTTTCGATAAAGTTCATTTTTTTAATGAATAGTGTAAAATGTTGTATTTTAATTCAAAACCTCTTTTTAATCTAATTTATTTATATGATTAGATTATCTTTTGAATTGGTTTTAAAGTAAAATTATAATATATTTTTACCATTAAATCCAATAGTGGTCGTTGGAATTAATTTCACTTTGAAATCAGACTTAAACTAGTGTCAATCTTTTGATACTTATTGTTTCATAAAAACACGCTATTTTTCATGACAGTGCGAATTAATTATTAAATTAATTAATGTGACTTATATGTTTTGAATTTTTTAAAATAGACTTCATTTTTGAATTCGGAATATCAAATATAGCTTAGGTTGAATTTTTGGTAATTTTCTGAAAAACTTCAATTTTTGATGAATAGTGAAACCACCAAGTGGTACTTATAAAAACTGATTTTCCGTTTAATTGAAAATTTTCCACCTTTGTGTTTTTAATTTAAAAAATCTGACATAGATGGTTGTCATTAAGAAGTAAAATTTTTTTCAATGTGATTAAAATAATTTTTTGGTGAATAGTAACTTATTAAGTTTTTAATCGCGATTAGAGGTTATTAGTGTAGTTTAAGGTAAAAATAATGTTTTAATAATATGAAATGAACATGAAACATGTCCTAACCTCATTGGATGTGTCATGGCCGACCAAGACAAGCCATGGTTCAACTTGGGGACCCCATGGAGCCACTTTGGTTGGGAAATGACATAAATTATTTTTTATTTAATGTAAAAGTAAAAATGACACAAACATGATATGTTTAACTAAAATAATTATTAAATGGGGTTATACAAGTCATATTTTTAATTATAAATAGTCATTATAAATATAAAAATATTTCCTACATCATAGTATTTTTTATATAATTTTTAGACATTATATAAATTAAATTATGTATGACATCATAATGATGCAGCGATGACATCATTATTTGACGATTTAAATAAAATGGAAAGATAATGTAAAATCTATGAACTACACATGTCCAAAACTTATTGGATGTGTTGATTTCGAACCCTTAACACCTTATCCAAGAAATATTTCAATTTGGGACCTTTTAAAACCGAAACACATTTTCAAATAAAGTAATATTTCTTACTTTCCAAAAGTGCCCCTCCTCTCCTTTTATAAAATGACCCCAACTCTACCTCCTTACCCACACTCCCAAAGCCTTTGGCTCGGACAACCTCTGCCCATTTGGTCTCCAGACTTCCCTATCTTACTCCTTCAAGCCTCACATTTGTAATAAGTCTTCCCAAGGAATCCTTTGAGCTCAAACCCAAGGGAGTTACCCAATTTAAAGGTAATGTCTTCTATTGAGTCCTTTTGTTTTATTTTGCTTCTCCAACCCCCTAAAATCTTTTTATTCTTTTCTTTTGTAACAACTCCAGTATCCTCAATATACTACAATGTTGTTATAAGATGTATTCGTGCTACACTTACACACACCTACATCAAATGGTTAACGAACATACTGTTTTCGTGGATGGCGAATTTATGCCTCCCAAAACAATGATTGTTCAACATTCTTTTAACACCTTCAAAGGTGGCCATTAAGATGTCACTATATTTATATATGATATATAATATTTTTATTTTTACTTAAGCTTCTGTATTATTCATTTGTGGCTTACCTTTATGGCTTCCATTATGGGTATACGTGATATCTTCATTTTAGGAAGTGCGGACTACCGCCCCCTCAATGTGATGTGATTGGTTAATACCACACGTGGGACGTATAAAGGATGGATTTAATGTTATTTTATATGATGTTATACTGGAATTATTATATACCTCTATATAATTATTATTTCTTTCCATTAAAGTATGAGATAGAAATGAAAGTAGCGTTCATGCGTAAGTACGACTTACCGTCTCCATGAACGGTGCGTTTCATTTCTTATCCCCAAATGTAATGTACTATTATAAGTACATGTATATAATGGTTATATATGATTAATTATACATATAAATGATGAATAAAATTCTGGAATTAAAATATAAATACCTCTCATTTAGTTTTAATTCCATTAATATGACAAAGAAATGAAAGTAGCGTTCATTCGTACGCACGGCTTACCGTCTCCATGAAAGGTGCATTTCATTTCTTACCTCTAAATGATTATGTAATATTATAAATACATGTATATTATGGATATATATGATATATATGATATCAAATTCATGAATATAATTATGGATATAATGAATATTTGACCACACGAACAACATGTAATTGTAAGAAGTCCACTTTCGACTTAAGATCCAAATATCGACAAAACAAACATTATTAACTTAAATTATTAAATAATGTTTACAACATTGAAATAAGTGATCTAAATGGAATAATGAACATGAAAAATTTTCTTAATAAAATGGAAATTAACTCATGTTTATTATTCATGACGTTAAAGAACGATCGAGTCAAGTCGGACCCGAGGTAAGGGATCCTACACCTCTCTTTCTTTTTAAGTACACTCTTTCATGTCATTCCTTTTAAGCTCATCTTTATTATGATTGGGATGTTATTTTATATTACTCCCAATTTACATTTTATGTTCATGTGATGAGAGACCATATTCTCTCTCATCAATCCATTTTGGAAGTTTTGAGTTGCGCCGTTAGGCTGCCGAATTTTCGTAAGAGATCTAACCTCTCTCTTTCTTTTTAAGTAATCTCTTTTATGTCACATCTTTAAGCTCCTCTTTGTTATTTTGGGGGATGTTATTTTATATTTATCTTTCTATAAACTTTAATTTAATTTGATTAGATACCCTATTTGATCTCATCAACCCATTTTTGTAAGTTTTATGTGGCGTCGTTAGGCTGCCGAGTTTTCGTAAGGGATTTTTCATCTCACTTTTATTCCCGTGATATTTATGCTACATTTGCCACAATTTCCTTTGAGTGGTATATGTACTGCCCATTATTTTACTCATTGTGTAATATACTTTATTTTATGAGTATTTACATCAATGTTGTATTGTCCTTCTTTCATGAGGTGTATGTTTCGAAAGATACCCATGTCGGTAAGGGAACCTTTCACCATCCTCTTTTTAAAAGACATCTTTTGTTGGGTCTTTTAATTTAAATATTGTTATGTTGGGATATGTTCTCATATATCCTTATTGATGTAAATTTTATGTCCAAGTGATGATATACCCTTTTTTTATCTCTCGTCAACTCATTTTGATGTGACACCGTTAGGCTGTCAAGGGAACTTCTTAACCCAATTTCGATTTCTTTTGGTTCAACATGTAGTTATTGAATATGTCATCCTTTGAATATGTGTGAATGACCTTTTATTATTTTACACTTAATATCCACTTATATTTGGTGTATTCGTTTTTCACACATAATTATGTAATTGATTTATCCTTAAACCAAGGATATCGTCTTTGTAAGGGACGTCGTCTCAATCTCCCTTAATTGAGGCATATTATGTTTTATACACAACCTTATTTTATACGGTGTATAAACCCCGTTGCCTTTTACGGTTATTCAAAAGAATCTTTTTTATACGAAGTGTTTATTAAACGACAAAAGGGAATCTTTTTGTCGTACGTATGTGGCGACAAAAACTTCTCCACCGTTGTGACCATTATTTGAGTTTCGGCTTCTCTACAAGTCGCACCTTCTTTTTAAAAGAAAAACAAATACCATGTTTTACTTTTCTTTTCTTTTGGTATTGAAAATGGTTTTCATAATTTTTTTATATCAATGTGTTGTATTGATATCTTGTGATTGAAAGGTGGAAATGTTATGTTTCCTTTATGAATGTTTTATGTGATACGATTATGTTGAGGTTCTTGGGCATTATTATGAAGACGGGTGGTTTCGTGATAAACTAAGGGCAGGTGAGCCCGATATAGCTCTCCAATGCATTGGGTAACGCGAAGGAGTGAAACATTAAGGTTTCTCTGAAGAGATTTAGGTAATATACTGTGATGGGTATTCCAAACGTAACCAAGAGGGTTACTCCCTACATAAGAATGTTATGAATGCCTCAAGTTACCTTTATGTCTTATAATTTCTATGATTTATTCATGATTTGTGTAGGTATGATAAAGTGCCTATGTTTTATGGGTAATGTATGATTTCATTCTTATGTATATATGAACTCATGTTTCCTTTCCATATTTTTATAACCCTTATTGAGATTTTTATGCTCATCCCATGGTTTTTTGAATTTTTTTTCACAGGTCAAGGGAAAGGTACATGATGTGATGATAGTGTCAAGGATGTCTCAAGAAGAAATCCATGTTTTATTTTAAATATGTTTCTGTTGATGGGAAGAATTAATAATGTCTTTTATGTAACCACTTTGTTTAAATGTGGAATGCAATGCAAGTTTCATGATCTAATTCTCTAAAACTCTAAACCTGGAAAGATCCTCAATGTGTAATCTTGTAATAACTCAAGATTAAGTAAGGTTTATGGCTAGGGCCTTATACTCGCTGCTCGTCAAAATCCACCTGCATATGGGCAGGCACAGATGAGAACATGGGGAATTCTGGTATGGTCCCTAATGTTTCAATCAGGTATTCAAAAATCTATTCCCCCATGTGGCATTTACATTATTATTAGATGTTACCATATTATCCATTTTTATATGCCCCCTAAATTTTAATCGGTGAAAATTCACTTTTGACTTAAAAATTATTCATAGATTTGGTTTTATATTGAATTAAAACACTAGTTGTGTTGGTTTGATTTGAAAATTAATGTCATCGTTGATAATGAATTTTGATTCCCTTAATTTCAATAGGAATAACCCCTATATAATATAGAGCACTATGTAGGATCATTATCTCCATGAATATGATTCCATAAAAAATACGTATGATGTTAAAAGTTCTCAAAAACACCAATGGAATATCATTGTTCTAAAAATATGTATGTTCATTTAAAATATAGTGCCAATGTTTCCAACAACATTTGAATTTATGAAATATTTAACATTCCAACTCTAGTAACATAGATTCAGTGTTTACATTATTAATTGGGTATATGATATAAAGGATCTCGCCACATTGGATCGATAAATTTTACGATCATAAAAACTATGATATAAAGATGATTCTCATTCTATATTATTAATTTTAGACATATCAGTAGAAAAATTTCTTCACTCATTAAATGATTAAATATTTTTTTCAACATAAAATATAGAAAGTAAAATATAATGGGTGAGATCAAATTGATGGCAAGTGTCACATATAGTGGAATCCATCATGATTAATTACGTAACATTATATATGATATTGTTAATATTAATAACAATTTATATTAAATAAGAACAGGGATTAAGTGTATATACATGATAAATATTAAGATAATTATCACTTGGATAATGGAAACTAAAATCTAAATTAATTGAATTCATAAATATAAGTATTTAGGATTGATCAATCAAGTCCTTATCTATGATATCTAGAATATTGATGCCATTTCCTTGCCAATGACATCATTTCTAATACATTGGGAGGTATATAATTTTGAATGACTACCATTTTTATCATGGTAATTTTTTTTGTGTCAAGGATATATATAAATAACTATGAATTACTTATCACAAGAATTCCATACAGATTCTCCATATATTTAATGATCAATATAATTTATTTTCAAAATTATTTATTAATAAACAATATTATGTATAAAATAAATAACATAGAATATTTCCCAATTCAATGATATATCATTCATAATAAACATCCATAAACTAATACCAAATATAAAATTTTCATTTTATAGAGAAAACAATTTTGTGGTATAAATTTTTCCACCTAAATACTTGTTAAAAAATTATAGTGATGTAGGAGAAAATGTATTCCATTTAAATGATAGAGTGTAAAAATGAATGTTATATTGTGAAATCCATTGAACAAAAAACCACAAATCTATATTGGATGAAATAATTATATCAATTCATTTTAAATGAGAATTATTTAGTTTAAACATTATATATGGTAGTATAAAACCATGTTTAAGAAAAATAATAAAATTTCTTCCATGTCACTCTATGTAAAAATAATATAATAAATCCCATTAAAAACTAAATTCATTTATTTATAAAAAACCTCTTTATTTTGGTTCATTTAAAACAAAAAAATTATTTGGAAATTTGGAAAAATATTTTACTTATAAGTAATCCTAAAAATATGGAATGAAAATTTCACTACCAAAAGATTTGTTGATGAAGGGAATTTTTTTATGCAATAAATTTTAAAATAATTATTCCTTTCCAACTACTATTAAAATGTTGATAAATAAATCATTTGGGAAATAACAAATAAAATAATTTTATTATTTTTTTTCATAATTTAAAACATGGATTAAATTTACATTGAATAAGAACTTATCTTAAAATAAGAACATTTATTAAACATTTAATGGATCAAAATTATGGAAGGAAAATATTTATAACAAAAAATATTAAACATGATTTTTAAATGAATGTTCATTAGATGCAACACAAATATATATTAATTTTCCAAATAGAGATAAACAGGAATTTAAAAATCATAACCACATACCTTACTGAAGATCATGGATATAGATGTTATTAAGAGACTAGTATTATATAATATACCCAAAAAAATAAAAATATAAAACATAGTTAAATAAAATCTGATTGTATCATAAATACCTTATATTCGGACAATTATTAGTAGTACATGTTTTATCATACATTATAATAAATCTATATTTATTAAATAAATGATAAGTATAAAATCTTATACTTATTCTAATTTTTATCATCCTTATATAATCATTTTAAATCCATTAATTGAATTGTTCTTTAATATTTTTCCCATTTATATTTATTCTCTTAATATATCCATCATCAGAGAGGTATATTTTATGGGTATAAGGTATTTTGGAAATAGAACCATTATCTCTATAATTTTCATATTTTTGATTAATATGATTTTTATTAATTTTACATAATTGTTTATGAATACATGCATGGTGGTGATAGAAAATTAAATTGGATTACATCAGGGTCTTGGTAATCAACATGAACGAACAAGTAAAATTATCAATTCCTATTAAATAAAAGTGTAGGAAGTTATATAATATAAATTATCTATAAGGTCATAATTATATCAATAATAAAATATATATTTCATAAAATAAAAAATTTATAACCATGAAAATAATGAAGTGATGAAAATTTTGAATTACACAAGAAAGTTGAGATGATAGCTCTTACTTAAACAAGGGTGATGTTTTATTTTTCTATATGATGTAATAGTGATAAATAATGGATGAAAAAATAACATAAATGAAACATAATATATTTTTTAAACTTATTTTACTATTATAGGGAGGTTTTGAGGAGGTGATGGGGGATTAAGAATAATGTAACCTAAAAAATATTAGTAAAAACATATGAATAATCATTTTAAAACAAAATTTGGGTCACACGATAATAACACTTTATGTGTTTTTTTATTTCAAAAAAATACATCTAAAATTTTTGGAGTAATGTTACTATGATATTTTGTTTTAGATTAGCCAATATAAGTGGATCATGTAGTATACAAAAGAGGGGATACATGGTTTAATATTATATATTAAGTTGAATGAAAACATGTAATTATGTGAATCATCAATATATAATTATTTAATTACTCATGTAATTTAGTTCTAAATTGATATATATTCATTTGTAAAAACGAATATTTTTCAAATAGGATAAAAAAATGTTGTTTATGTAAGTGTTTTGTGTTATTTAGAAACATTATACATTTATTTTGACTCATTTAATTTATTTTAAATTAACTGATGTGATATATATTTACCCCTATTTCTATTCATTTTGAAAAAATTATGTGAATGACATAGAATAATATTAATTAAAAATATTTTTAAAAATATGTAATCTATTCTATATGGCTCTTTTCGGAGAAGTAGTAAAAATAATTTTTAATATTTTTTGGTAAAAATTAATAGAAAACATTTTTTGAAGTCATGATTATTCTAATCACAACAATTATTATACAACAAAATAAAGTATAATTTTGATTATAATGGAACTAAATAAATTATTTTAAACATAGTAGACATATATTTCATTAAACCCATAATAAAACAAAATTAATATTATCAATAAATTATTAATGGAAAATTACTAAAATAAATGATTATTTATTAAAACATTAATTTTATTACAAAATGGTGATTAATATAATTAAATGATCTTTATTATCTTATTATATACATTGTTTTACATAAATAAATTTTTTTTTCTTTTTATAAGGGCTCAAATAACTTTTCCCTTAATCACATTTAATTATAATGGAATCAAATTTATTTTTTAAAAAAATATTTAATTTTATCTCATACAAAAACAAAAAATTTCTAAATATATCAATAACTCACAAAATGATAATTTTCACACATTGTGTTATGGAATAAAATTAATTTCATCAAATTTTATTTCTAAAATTATTTAATTTATGTCTCAATTACATCCAAGAATAATTTTATTTTCAATATATTATTTTTTCATCTGAGAAAAATAATTTCATACATTAATCAAAGATCACATGTTACCACCATATTCTAGGGATTTTCCTTGGAAATACATTAAATTAGGCTCAATGGAAAAATATATTGGACCATCCAGATAATATCATATATATAATATGGAAAAATCCAATGAAATAGGAAACATCATAGTAATATGAGGTATTATTAAGAGTAAGTGCTCGATTATAGGTATCATCTATGTATCACACACAAATACACATAAATATATATATATATATATATATTATAGGGGAAACCCACCCATAATAAAATATCTCAATTTAATTTGGGTTTGGAGTGCAACCATCCAATCACACATAACCTAGGTAAACCTATAATGAACTAGAATTATCCACATAATTAAATCCATATAAATACTACACTATATATTCTATGATTTTTTGTGAAACATTGAATCAAAAATACATAATTTTTTTTAAAATTAATCTAGAGGGTTAATATTATATTGGGGAAACCACAAGGATACACTGGTCTCATGTTTATCTGAAAAGCCTAATGGTTATCCTATATAATTCTTATCTCTGATTCTAAATTACAACACTCAGAGGGCATAACATCACCTAACATCACTTATTTCATATTGAAGCATCACTAGATATATACAAATATCTAGGATGAATAACTCTAAAGAGAGGGAAATTGAATATATAACTCCCCTAGCCACATGAGTTCAGCCATTTGACACCTAACACAGATATAAAACAACAAATGGAATACCATCTAGGATGAACACATAAAATCTGAGGTAGGCCACACTCTCCACTCTGTATCTAATTGTAGTAATTAGAAAAAGCTATGTCATGGTTCCATTATAGCAAAAAATGGATATTCATTCCAAGTCAATCAATTATCCATGTTCATAAGGACCATGTATAATTACATAGGATTAATATTTCTATTTTTTTATGAAATTTTGTGCACCCTAAGGAGAGATATATATCATGGAATTTATTTAAAATCAGTAACATATCCATAGGTTTTATATGCATCAAGACAATATCCAAGGGTCTACCTTGTCACATGACACTTCATCTATACATAATCATTTTAAATTAATGAAATATTTTGTTTAATTATAAAGGGTGATTTCTCTATGTGGTTTGACAATATATCGCATTGACATGTTTTATCACTACAAGACAATACTATATTTTACTTCTTGAACAAATTTAATATATGTGGTTGATTACAATGAACACAACACAAGGTTTAAAAAAACAATATTTAGGAATATTCTAAACAGTCAATTAAATTATAATATTTTTATAGAATTTATGTAGGGAAATGATCTGAAAAAATTAAATATTAAACATAAAAACCTATATTTTTATAAAATCAGTTTTACCTCATTTCAATGGGGAACCTATAATAAATATAATTATTTACACAATTATATATTATAATTGATAAATTTATATTGTTATTTTAAATAATAATATAATTTAATTTAAATTTTTATGTATTATTCTAAAACGATTCATGTTTGGATGAATAATTATAAAATTTTGCCTTCTAATTGAAAACACCTTTTTTCTCGACTTAATTTACAAGGTGAAATTATTTTTTTGGATTCATTTAAATTATATTTATATCATGTTTATATCTTTTAATATGATTTAGGTCATTAGAATCAATTTTTCATTCAATATTAATATAAAAAAAATACAATGTTTTATACATTTTTAGTTTAATAACTCGTTTTCTCATACCATCAATGAGAATAATTTTAAATTAATTCGAGTAAATTTTGTGTTCTGAATATTTAATAATATATTGAATATTTTAAATTATTAGGTTCATATTATGTAAATAAATTTCCATATTTTTAGGGAATATTAATTTTATATATAGTAATATTTTAATTATTATGGTGTAAGGTAAATTAGATAATTAAAATAAAAAATTATATTATAATCTTTATATAATTTTCATAAAACATTTCATAAATTTCAATCATTATTTTTTTTCTGCAATTTTTTTTTTAAAATGTATATTCATTGGAAGCAATATTTCTTAGATTATGTGATATAAAATATAATATTCGATGAAAAGTCAGATTTTTCGGACTTTTTTCTTTAATAAGTGAAATATATTTTTATAGGGTTATATAGGGGATATGATTAGCTATTAATATTTGTTTGAAGTATTATATTTTAATTTTTTATCATAATTTATTTTTAATTTTTAGAGGATTAATTATTTAATTAATGTCGTTCACAATAGTGATATAGTAAAAGATCAATAAAAGGAAATATCGAATAAATGATAATGAAAATACTAAAATAAATATAATTTGATAAAAATATCGGCTTAAAACAATTTTTTAGAAGACTTTTTCAAGTAATTGATTTTGAAAAGTGTTTTTTATTTTATATTGGTATTATGATTTTTTAAAAATGTATTGTATTGAAAAAAGTCAAAATTTATATTATTGATATTTTAAAATAAAAAATAATTTATTAAATGACATAAATTAAAAAACAAAACAAGTATAGAAAAAAGTTTTCAGATTTGTTTTATAATTTCCTAAATGACACAGTAAATTGACTTTTTTCATTTTATAATAATTATATTAACCATCAATTTATAAATTACTAAATTTCATAATAAGAGTTAAATGAAACAATTAAGTGTAAAATCAAAATTATAATGGTATAAATGTCAACAAAAAATGAATAAAATTTACATGTTTATTTTTTTTCTTCCCATACACATGTTAGATTTGAAAATTAACATTCTGGGACATTTTCGATTGAAAATTAATTTATATTATTTTTGACGTTTTGAGTTCCCAAAAGGTTCCATAACCTCAATTATAAAATGGAACCTCCTCTTTCGCATCCTCAAACCACTTTTAGCCTTATATCTCAACTAAATCCTTACCAATGAACACCAAAATTCAATACCCTCATTTTATAATTTACTATTTCTGTTTAATAAAACTATGTATAACATCAGTATAAACCAAAAGGAGTTACCCAAATAGGTGTGAAAACTTTTCAATGGTTACTTTCGTTTAATTTCATTCTATAACCATAATATTTTTCTTAATAAATTGTTATATAAAACAACAACTTGAATATACTAATATTTTATAGTTATATGTGTTTTACATAAAAATACACACACTTCTATCATATGGCTAATAACCTTACCATTTGTGTACGACAAAGTATTTCCTCGCGAAATGATGTAATTATTTTTCCATTTACCACATCTCATGGTTGAACATTATGATAGAAAATATACACACATATATATAATATAAAAATTATAGTTATATTTGTATGATTTGAAAATTATTATATAGCACATAAAATTATACATTTAATTTTGTGTAAGTTCGATAATATCATCTCTGGTTGTGTATATTTCCACCTCCTCAAATGGATGTGATTCATTCACACTACCCATGGAACTTATAAATGATAATTTTTATAATTACATGTGATATATATTAAATTGATATGATACAATATTGTTAATATATATATCATCTACTTTTAATTATTTAATTATAAAAAATAAATGAAAGTATCGTTCATACATACGTATGGCCTACCGTCTCAATGATCGGTGAATTTCATTCCATATAAGAAAATATTAGGGATTATTATAAATAAATATATAATGAATATATATGATTGTTAAATCATGATTTACATTTTATATATAATAAAATTATGATCAAATTAATATGAACATCAAGTAACCCGTAAAAACATACTCGAAAAACAAGGTCGTTAATAATGAAAATAGTGAAAAAATGGATGCTTATTTGTAAAAGGTTAGTTATATGTCATATGAAGTTATCATTTATCACCTTACCAAATCAAAAAAATAATATACTATAAGATAAGATCTTCTAATTTAGTGGATTTTAAGGCCATATATTAATTATGACATAATACATTATTGAGAAATTCTATCGATTGTTGCTGATTGGGATCATTTCTTTACAATGATATTATAGAAAAGTATTCATAATGATCATTAAATTTTCATTTATATGACCACTTCCTATCATTATCAATCTAATGTAATTTATAAAATAAGAATTAAAATAATGGAATACATGCTGATGTCATTCTCATTTGACAGTAATGGTATGATTGATAAAAAATTTCATGTAGTAGAGCTTTACTACAACAATAATTTCCATTCATGAATTCAAATTGAACTGAATGAAACATTTTTTTTGATAAAAACGTTTTAATCCAAACTACTGGGATGAATATGGTGAATGAAAACTCATAATACAAGTTCATTTTGAAGAATCAATATGAATATTAATTTTTATTTGAGGTCACATTAAAGCATCTCAAGTATAAAAAAAGAGTTTTGCTAATAATCAGAGGATGAATTTAATGTTTAATGTGGGAGATCATGTTTTCTAGAAAATAACCCCATATAATGGTGTTATAATGTTTTTAATAATGGGAAACTGAGTACCATGTAAATCAGGCACTTTGAGATTCTTGAAAGGGTTGGAGTAGTTACTTATTATTTGGGAATGTGACCGAATATCCTAAAAGTACACGATGTGTTTCATATAACTATGTTAAGGAAGTATATACCTGTATCCAAACATGTGATCACTTTTGATGAAATATATATGGATCTTGAACTTTCATATTGTTATGAACCCATAAAAATTCTTGATACTAGTGAGCAAGTATTGTGGAATGGGACGACTCGTCTGGGAAATGTACTTTGGAGAAATCAAAAAATTCAAGAAGCATCATGGGAACTAGAGGATTATATATTAAATTATTTCACAAGTATTTTAGAAAAGGTTACACACCTAAAATTTAAATAATTAATTTTTTTATGATAGAAGAATTTATCACCACAATAAATTACCATATTTTCTTTTTAGAATAAATTTAAATCTTGTGATATCATACAATACACCCAAAAAATGGTTAAAAAGAAATAAAATTTAGTCACATTTTTCACCATCAAATAAATTAAAAAATTTATATATAATTTTTATAATTAATTTCTATGTCATTTATACCGTAAAATATTTTCACATTCATCCAATACATTATATTGGAATAAAATAATAACGAACCAATTATTACACATAAAAACCCTTATTTTTATAAAAGTAGTTTTAACTCATTTAAATAAAGAACCTATTTTAAATATTATTTTAACAGTTTTATATATTCATCATGGAAATATTAAATTTATTTTAATATCAGAATATAAAAATTTAATTTTGATTAATATTTTTTATTTTTATAATATGGTAAATGTTTTGATTAATATTGAAAATATATTTAATTTTTATTGAAATGTGTGTTTTCATTCAAATAATATATATAAATAGAATATATGTATTTATGGTATAATGAATTAATTATATCAATTTTTTAACATTTAATACAAATTATCTCATTGGAATCTATTTGAAATTCAATATGAGTACAAATATAATACGATCTTTTTTAGGTTATCACATTAATAACTCTTTTTATCATTCTATAAATCGTAATAATTTAAAATTAATTATTCTACCTCACGTGGTTTGAATCATGAAAAATAGATTCCATTTTTAAATAATAACTTCCATATTAATTAAATAATATTATTTTATTTTTGGCCTTATAAATACTAAATTTAGTATATTAAATATACCATGGTAACGGGTAAATCTGGTAAATAAAGTAAAAAAATATAATATAGAGATTATAATATTACTCTAAAACATGTAATAATGTAACACCCCAACCACAGTTACCCAGATTTGGTGAATTATTACATAACATTGGCATGATCAGAAGAAATATCAAGTCTCAAAAGAACGAATAGTTTAGTAGATGTGGAATAACAAGATACATTCATAATGTTTACATTACATCATTAAATGAAAACTACAACAATATAGTCTCCCTATTCCACACATTTAACCCCTCATACTATCCCTACATGTCATTCATAAATTACTTCTTCGCATCCTGGGAAAAATAAAACATAGAAAAGTGGTAAGCTCAAATGCCCAGTAAGGATAACAATATAGGGGAAACATTCATAAATAAGAATAAACATTTAAGGCAATGTATAACTAAAAGAAAAGCCTTTAAATATTGAACTTAAACAAAGTATGGAAAAAATAAAATGAAATAATACCATGTACTTATTCACATGGATATTCTACTAATCGAATATTCACATTAAATATCCGTAAACACTTTCATAATGATGGAATGCATAATGCCAGACTAGAATAACCACACAGTCAAGGCCTCATGCCAAGACTACAAATAATATTTTATCAAGGCCTCATGCCAAGACACTAGTTTGTCTTATGAGACCTACCGATGCATCGAGAAGATATAGTGGGCTCCACCCGTCACTTAATAAGTCCAATGCATTCCTCATATGAACAGGTTTAAACATAACATAAACATTCGTATTAAAACTTGCATACAAAATGTCAATACATTGACCACAAACCATTAAGGTTATAAAAATAGCACATCCATAGTCAAACATAACTCATTCGATACAATATAGTAGATTGTATTGTATAATATTACCCTCAATCGAGAATAATAAAGGATATTGACATAGATGGAAATAATCATCAAAACTATTTGGCAGAAATATCCTCTTTTTCTTGAAATTATTTAAAATCCACACTATTTGTCAAGAAGCCATTTATAAATTGATTTTTGAATCAAAGTGTCCCATACCACTTTGAAACATTGAAAAGGAATTTTGATTTGAAAACATTAATGTCCAAATAGATAAATCCTTAAACCATTTGTAAAACTTGGACATTAATGAGAATGATCTAGAATATTAAAATTTAAATAAATTTTAAAATGATATTTTAGTTTGAGTTCCTAACCAAAAGAGATACACATGAATACAAATAATTGATGTAATAAATACTTTTTAATAACATGAGAATAATGGGATTCATGATATAACATGTCAATGTATATTATACAAACTATATAAAAGTGATTTGCTGTATAACCACAAAGGAGTCTCAAATGGAATGTAAATTGAGATGAAATCTCTCATAAAGGCAGTATCCTTAGGTTAGGGATAAATCAACTATATAATTATGTGTGAAAAATATAAATACACTCAATATGATTGGATATTTAGTGTAAAACAATCAAAGGACATTCACACATATTCTTGTAAAAACAACACCAATGAATTAGATGTTTAACTCAATGAATGAAGATTGTGTTAAAATTACCCTTATCAAGTTCATATTGATGACTTGAAATTTATGAAGTGAGTTATTATGTGTATCGAAAGTATATCCACTGAAAGGGAAGTGGAATTTAGGACATAATCAACTGAATAGTTATTCCACACATAATCTTGGGGTAAAATAATCAATGAAGTATGCGTAAAGCCGAATGAGTAGAAATTTAAATTTAAAATTACCTTATTGATTTGGTAACTTATGAAACATACACCCATGAATGAAGGATCATACAATGATGATGTATATATCCATAAATTAATGTATATTACACAATGAATTCAATCATGGACAGTACAGACACCACATGCAATTAATAAGTGGTGAACAATGAAAATCTCATGGATTTAAAAATGAGATAAGAAACCCCTTACTTTGTAAGTTTTCCTTGGTTGACGGTAGTTTAACCTCCTTTATATTGGTAAAATAATTGTTATTTAATTATACAAGAATCATTTACATTAATATGATATCATATATGATATTTTAACATTAATTTTTTAATAATATCTTAGTATTATCGTTATTTTGGGTGTTAACTTACACGTTTTCCATTATATTCTTTGTTACGTAAGCCGTGTTTTTTATTGATAGGTTCTATATTATTCATATACAGAATGATATGAATTCCTTAAACATTATTTTTAATCATTAAATGAGAATTAGACTCAAATGGATATGAGGGGGAATAAATATCATCGCGTTCATGGAGATGGTAGTCCGTACGTACGCACGATTGACAAAATCATTATTTTTATATTAAATTAATATATAATTGGATGGTATATCATATAGGTAGAATAATTATCATGTTATATTTATTATTTACATGAATTACACATCATTATTATACCCATCAAAATAATTATTTATTGAATGACAATTACACCACGATGTGGAGAAGGTAAGCCGTACATACGCACGTATAGTGACAAGTCATTCAAAGGATGGATAGAATACTAAATATGGTTGTAACATATTTATAATAACATCACATTATATAGAATATACTGGAGTTATTATTTTAAAATAGAAATAACAAAAAAAAAAGAAGAAGTTGAAGAAGAAAGGAACTTAAAAGAGGGGGGGTGAAAATATTACCTCTTCTTCGGGTTCTTCCTTTTGATTTGATCAAAAGGGCTCCGTAGGTTGGCTTTCTGTTCAAAATAAGGACTCTAGGTAAAATTTAGGGAAGTTTAGAGAGTATTTGAAAAGGGTTTGGCCGAGACAAAAGGCTATGAATGTGTGAATTAGTGATAAGGGGGAGTGCCCTTTTATAAGAGGGGTGAGGGGCACCTTTGGAAAAGTCAGAAATATTATTTTATAATAAATTCATATTCGGTTTCTAATGGCCCCAAAGTGGATTATTTAAAGTTTAAGGTGGTGATAGGTCTATACCCACCCAACCAACAGAATTTAGACCGGTTTGGGTCATTATATTATCCTTATCAATAAGTATTAACTCTTAGTTAATTTGTTTCACTTTTACAATGTCTCTTTTTATGTTTATATTATATGGTTAATAAACATACGATTTACATCCAAGCGACCCCCAAGTGCTCCATTATTGATACACCTATCATGATATAAGTCTCTTATATGAACCTTAGATTTTTAGAAATTGAATATAAATTAATAATATAATATATTTTTTAAAAACTCTTTTATGTCTATTTTGACACTATTGGGTATTTTGTTTTTTATAAATTCATAACAACATTATTACTTTGATCAAAATTTATATAATCAATCCTAATATGTCATATTAACCTTGAAAATTATTTTAATTCATAAAAAGTCTCAAATTACATTTATTTTGATATTTATAATATCAATTATTTTAATATTTCATTAATTAGGTAATTACAACATCACCATTGTGTCATAAATAAATTAAATTATTTAATGTATAAAAATTATAAATAAAATAACATTATGTAGGAAATTAGTTTTTTATTTCTAATGAATATTTACAATTGAATTTATCTTATGTATAACCATATATTAAAAATGTTTTAGTAAATAATTATTGATTTTAACTCTTAACTCTTCTTTGATTTAAATAATAATAAATTTCCAAATCTAATACAAGTGGACCTAAATGATAATAATTTACTCCTAAGGTTGTTTTTGGTCGACATACACTTGTACAATATAATTAGGACATGTGTTAGGGTAATATTAATATCATTTTACCCTTAATTACCCTATTTACTTTTAACAGTGGTAAATAAAAGTAAAAAGTTACTATTCACCAAAAATTATTTTCATCTCATTAAACAAAATTTTACACCTTGATATTAATAGTGTCTCTAGGATTTTAGAAATTCCACTCACAGAAGTGGTAAAGTTATGTTTTATGAAAAATTCAATTTTTTTAACAACCACTTAGTGGTTACACTATTTATCAAAAAATGAAAGTTTATAGAAAAATACCAAAAATTAGGCCTAAGATATATTAGATATTATGAATTCAAAAATGAATTTTATTTTTCCAAATTCAAAAAATATCTGTTGCATTAATTAATTTAAACATTAATTCCCATCGTCAATACAAATAGCGTGTTTTTATGAGATAATAACTATCAAAAGATTGACACGTGTTTATGTTTGGTTTAATTGTGAAATTACATCCAATGACCAAAATTGTATTAAATGGTAAAAATATATTCTAAATATACTTTAAACCCATTAAAAGTAATAATTTATCACTAATAATTATTTTGATTAATAAATTTGTTTTTAATTAAAATATAGTAATTTTCACTATTCATCAAAATATGAAAGCAAGCTGAAAAGTACAAAAAATTCACCCTACTCTAATTTCGATATTAATAATCCAAAAATGAAGTCCATTTCGAATGATAAAATTTATAAAATTTCAAAAAGTAGTTATTACTATTAATAACGGTTAGTTTGATTGGTTGTGGTGTGTTAGAATCTTGAAGTAGCGTACAATGAACAATATTACATTATTCAAAGGGAAACGTACCGTAGAAGCTTGGGGTGTTACATTCTCCCATCCTTCAATAAATTGCATCCTTGCATTTTTTTTAAAATTGTTCTTGAGAATACAATGGAAAGTCCCACATCAGAAAAAGATTCAATAAAACTATCACTTTAAAAGAAAGGAAGAGAGGTATAAAGGTCACCCAAGATAACCCATACTGGGATTCCATGTAGGAAAACACAGATATGGATGATAAACTAAGTGTTATGTTCTGATGGACAGGGATAGAAAACATGATCAGGAGAAAGTTAACAATAAGAATGTCACAAACTTGTGTTGGGACAAACAATCATTAGTCCACCAGTAGGAAAAGTAAACAGACAACATTTTTTGTTTTAAGTTACATTACATAAGGATGAAGAATTCATTTATGATATTGACTAAGAACATAAAGAGATATACCTAATTTTTATGTAGTGTTTCATTGTTTAATAAATTATTACCACTAACTCATTTTTTTGAACAATGAATATTCAAGAGGACTTGGTCACAATGGATGAGATAGAATAAACTTATATAGAAATACATGATCCATGTAGGATAAACAATATATTTACCTTGTATGTAGACATTATTCAATACCAAAATGGTTAGTATAATATCTGATGATCCCCCAAATGGATATTTCATTAGTGAGAAAAAACACTAATCTTAATTTCTAAAATTAAACCAACAATAAACAAAAGTTAAATATATACGATTCAATAATCAATTGTCCTTAAAATGCTTCAATATAATCCAAACTAATATTGAAACCCAAAACTTATGATAATGTAGTATTCCACGTTAAATTGTATCTCCAACTGACATTAATTACTCTTAAATTCACATACATAAACATAATTAATCTAATCATTTACATAAATAACCCAAATCACTATAAATCAACAATAAAAACATATATAAAATTCCACCATTACTCGTCAAATGAAATCCCATACTATTCTATTTTCCTTGGGCATATAGTGTCCACAACAAAGCGAACAACTTCCAAAATAACATTTATCACTTAATCACTATATCATTTTCCTATACTAAGGGTTTTCAATTGATAAGACATAAGATCCCAAATAAAATTATTATTGATCAATAAAATCATTTAACTAAAAATAATAGTCACACTAACTAGGGACGTCACGTAGTCCAGTGGTAGGTGATAAATCTCAATCACACATTAGTTGTGGGTTCAATTCCCATAACTTTGTCTGAAGCGATGGGTTGTCACACGGTCTACGTGTTGTCCTTTTTCAAAAACCATATTTTATAACATTACCAAAATGAGATAAATTCCCAAAAATAACCATAACATAATTTAACCACAAATCATATCTCATACCTTGCATTTTCATCCCAAATTGTAATAACTTGTAATTTCCTCAAACCCAATGATCATATAAGACCAAATGGTTATTTAAAACTATATCTGCAATATAAAAGAAAATTCTTCCTCAAATATCATTTTCACATGATAAATTTCAGGTTTACACATACAAGAGAAAATTATTCCAAAGTAATCCCATCAATAAAGAGCACTAACACTTTTAAACATTTCACCATACATTTATTTCCACATAGGTTATTCATCATATGTCCCTTGGGTTCCCATAATGCCTCTTCCATCTTATGATTTCTACATAGAACTTTTTCCAGACGAGTAATCAGGTTTCTCAACACTTGATATTTGGTATGAAGAATTCTGATAGTCTCTCTACAATAAGATTGATCGGGTTCCAGTTCTAATTCTTCATAGGTGAGTACATGAATTGGGTCGGGCAAGTATTTTGTCCCTAGAGATATGTGGAACACAACATTAACTCTGGAGAGACTAGGCAGAATTTCCATTTGGTAGAACGCGTTCATGTTTCACAATGGTACCTCAGGAATTTTTCAAAATCATTTACTTCCATTAACCAAAAACTCATCATCCATCTTGGATTATATCGATGGAAGCATCGATGAATAATTAAAAAATAGGTATTTCTTATATATAATTTTGAGACATCGTCTTTAACATGTTTTTTTAGAAAACTTCTCACTGATTAATCTTCAAATATTTCAAAAGAAGGTTCTGTTAAATCAGTTTCTGTATATCCCAAAAGACATAAATATATAATTTGATACATATAGGCTGCTCGATGGTCTCCCTCTTCTGTAGCATCTAGAAAATCATTAGTGCATCGTAATTTTGAGATAAAGTGAATAATTTGAAAAGACCGTGATGGTACTTCCAATGCTTATCATGGCAAGAATGTTGAGAGTGCAATATTATCTCATAGTCGGTACTTTATCCTTGAAAGAATCGTGCAATGCTTGAGGTATTGGATTTCTCATAATGTTGTTTGCATGTAACTAGGGAATTTTAGAATGTTTCAACATCATATGCACATGACTCTGGATAATAATTGTAAGTATTTCTTAAGGAATAGAGAGAAGAGTTGTTCGTGATCTTTCTCCCTCCATGTTTCAACTAACAAAAAGAAAATACAATTAGGGTTTTTGAATACTTATCTAATGAGAATTTAAAAAATATACATAATATGATAATCTTGTAAATTAACAATATATCCTAACTTGGGGTACCCTATGTTAAAATCTAGGTTATCCACTATCTATTTGCCGACATATATTATTTGGGGAATTTTTTGTATTCCCTTAATAATGGTTCATACTAATTTTGTGAAATTACCAAAGCATATCCCTCAGGAGTGTTGAAACCAAGAGTGAAGCAAGGCCCGCTGTCGTGCACCAGTTCCCGTTCATGTATAGATCAAAGCGGTGTTTTGGGGTTTTACCCCTAGGTACATCTGTGCCAGAGCCGCGTCTACCTGCTCGTATCCAGAAAGGGATGTATTGCTCAGAAAACTCACAAAATATATATACAATACCGAAATTCGAGTATGTTCTTCTATACTACTCCTCAAATTCTCTCTTAGGTATATGTGATCTAATCAGAGTTTATCTAAATCTTGCTTCCAATGTTTATACTAAACATCCTTTGATACCAACTATAATGCCCCGACCCAAGTTACCCCTAGTCGGTGCATTATTACACAACATTGGCATGATCACAAGAAATATTGAGTCTCTAAAGTCCGATTAGTTTAGTATCCTTGGAATAAATAGATAAATTTATAATGTTTAAATTACATAATAAAATGAAAACTACAACAATATAGTCTCCATAGTACAAACTTTTATCCCCTCACACTATCCCTACAGGTCATTCATAAATTACTTCTTCACATCCTGGGAAAAATAAAACATATAAATGGGGTGAGATAAAATGCCCAGTAAGGATAACAGTATAGCGGAAACATTCATTAATATGAATAAACATTTAAGGCAATGTATAACTAAAACAAAAGCCTTTTAAACATGAACTTCAACATAGTATGGAAAAAATGAAATGAAATAATTCCATTTACATATTCATATGGATATTATACTAATCAAATATTGACATGCAATATCAATAACCACGTTAATAATGATGGAATGCATAATTCCAGACTATCATAAACACATAGTCAAGGCCTCATGCCAAGACTACAAATAAGATTTTGTCAAGGACTCATTCCAAGACACTAGTTTGACTCATGAGACCTACCGATGCATCGAGGAGCTATAGCGGGCTCCACCCATCACTTACTATGTCCAATGCATTCCTCATATGAACAGGTTTAAACATAACATAAAAATTCGTAATAAAACTAGCATACGAGGTGTCAATAATTTAACCACGAACCATGAATGGTATAAAAATAGCACATCCACAGTCCAACATAACTCATTCGATACAATATGGAAGATTGTATTGTATCAGACTACCCT
This sequence comes from Viscum album, assembly GCA_963277665.1. Classification (NCBI taxonomy): domain Eukaryota; kingdom Viridiplantae; phylum Streptophyta; class Magnoliopsida; order Santalales; family Viscaceae; genus Viscum; species Viscum album. The sequence goes on from OY728157.1 coordinate 2,018,916,046, forward strand.
CAGTCGGGAATAATGAAGGATATTGACATAGATTGAAATAATCATCAAAACAATTAGAGAGAAATATCCCATTTTTTCTTGAAATCATTTAAAATCCACACTATTTGTCAAGAAGCCATTTAAAAATAGATTTTTGAATCAAAGTGTCCATACCACATTGAAACATTTAAAAATAATTTTGATTTGAAAACTTTAATTTCCATATAGATAAATCCTTAAAACATTTTTAAAACATGGAAATTAATGAGAAATATTTAGAATAATAAATCTTTAAAACATTTTAAAATGATATTTTAGTTTGAGATCCTAACCAAAAGGGAGACACTTCAATACAAATAATTGAGGTAATAAAAACATTTTAATGTCCTGAGAATAAAGGGATTCATGATATACTATGTCAAAGTACATTATATACACCATATAAAAGTGATTTGGTGTATAACAACAAAGGAGTCTAAAATGGAATGTAAATTGAGATGAAATCTCTCCTAAAGGTAGTGTCCTTAGGTTAAGGATAAATCAATGACATAATTATGTGTGAAAAATATAAATACACTCAATATGATTGGATATTTAGTGTAAAAAAATCAAAGGACATTCACACATATTCTTGTAAAAACAACACCAACGAATTAGATGTTTAACTCAATGAATGGAGATTGAGTTAAAATTACTCTTATCAAGTTCATATTGATGGCTTGAGAGTTTATCAAGTTAGTGATTATGTGTATCAAAAGTATATCCACAGAAAGGGGAGTGTAATTTATGACATAATCAAATGAATAGTGATTCCACACATAATCATGGGGTAAAATAATCAATGAAGTATGTGTAATCCCGAATGAGTGGAAATTGAAATTTCAAATTACCATATCAATTTGGTAACTTACGAAACATACAACCATGAATAAAGGATAATACAATGATGATGTATATATACATAAATTAATGTATATTACACAATGAATAAAATCATGGGCATTACACACACCACATGCAATAAATATGCGGAGAACAATGGAAATCTCACGGAATTAAAAATGAGATAAGAAACCCCTTACATTGTACTTTTTCCTTGGTTGACGGTAGGATAACCTCCTATATAATGTTGAAATAACTGTTATTTAATTATAAAAGATTAATTTACATTAATATGATATCATATATGTTCTTTTAATATTTATTTGTAAAAATATCTTAGTATTATCGTCATTTAAAGAGTTAACTTACTCATTTTCCTTTATATTCTTTGTTACGTAAGATGTGTTTCTTATTGATAGATTGTATATTATTCATATACAGAAAGATATAAATTCCTTAAACATTATTTTTAATCATTAAATGAGAATTAGTCTCAAAGGGATATGATTGGGAGTTAATCTCATCATGTTCGTGGAGACGGTAGTCCGTATGTACGCACAAGCGACAATATCATTATTTTGATATTAAAATAATATATAATTGGATTTTATAACATATATAAAGAATAATTATCATGTTATATTTATTATTTACATGAATTACACATCATTATTATACCCATCCAAATAATAATTTTTTGAATTACAATTACACCACGACGTGGAGACGGTAAGACATACGTACACAAGTATGGTTACATGTCATTCAAAGGATGGATAGAATAATGAATATGATTTTACAATATATATAATAAAATCACAGTATATAGAAGATACTGGAGTTATTATTTTAGAATAGAAATAACAAAGAAAGAAGAAGTTGATGAAGAAAGGAACTTGAAAGTGGGTGGTGAAAACATTCACTCTTTTTCGGGTTCTTCCTTTTGATTTGATAAAAAGGGATACATAAGTTGGATTTCTGATCAAAATAAGGACTTTAGGTTGATGTGAGGGAATTTTAAAGAGTATTTGGGCAGGGTTTGGCCAAGAAAAAAGGATTTGAATGTGTTAATTAGTGAGAAGGTCGAGTGCCCTTTTATAAGATGGGTGAGGGGTACCTTTGGAAACGGTAGAAATATTATTTTACAATAAATTCATATTTGGTTTCTATTACCTAAAACGTGAATTATTTAAAGGTTATGGTGGTTATATGTCAAAAACCACCAAACCAACAGAAATTAGACAGGTTTGGGTCATTATAGTAACCTTATCTTTAAGTATTAACTCTTAGTTAATTAGTTTCACTTTTACAATGTCTCTTTGTATTTTTAAATTATATGGATAATAAACTTACCATATACACACAAGAGAACCCTAAGTGGTCCATTAATGATACAACTATCATGATATAACACTTTTGGCTGAACCATAGATTTTTAGTAATTGAATATAAATTAATAATATAATATTTTTTTAAGAACTCTTTTATGACAATTTTGACACTATTGCATATTTTGTTTTTGATAAATTCCTAAAAACATTATTACATATAAAAAAATTTATATAATCAATAAAAATATGTCATAGTAACTTAAAAAAGTAGTGTAATTCATAAAAAGTCTCAAATTACATTTATTTTGATTTTTATAATATCAATTATTTTAATATTTCATTAATTAGGTAATTACTTCATCACCATTGTGTCGTAAATAAATTAAACTATTTAATGTCTACAAATTATAAATAAAATACCATTATGTAGGAAATATTTTTATATTTCTAATGAATAATTACAATCAAATCTATCTTATGTATAACCCTATATTAAAATTTTTTTAGTAAATAAACTTTGATTTTATCTCTTTTAACTAGTCTTTGAATTAAATAATAATAAATGTTTAAATCTAATACAAGTGGACCTAAATGATAATATTTTACTCCTAAGGTTGTTTTTGGTCTAGATAAACTTGTCCAATAGAATTAGGACATGTGTTGGGGTAATATTAATATCATTTTTACCCTTAATAACCTTATTTACTTTTAACCGTGGTAAATTAAAGTAAAAAGATACAATTCACAAAAAATTATTTTCATCTCATTGAACAAAATTTTACTCCTTAGTATTAACTATGTATCTTGGATTTTCAAAATTCCACTCACAGTAGCGGTAAAATTATGTTTTATGAAAAATTCAGTTTTTTTAACTACCACTTAGTGGTTACAGTACTCATCAAAAAATAAAAGTTTCCATAAAAATACCAAAAATTAGGCCTAAGCTATATTTAATATTATGAATTAAAAAATGATGTCTATTTTTCCAAATTTAAAACATATCTGTTTCATTAATTAATTTAAAAATTAATTCTCGTCGTCAAAACAAATAGCGTGTTTTTAAGAGATAATAACTATCAAATGATTGACACTTGTTTATGTCTGGTTTAAAAGTGAAATTACATCCAATGACCAAAATTGTATTAAATGGTAAAATTATATTCTAAATATAATTTAAAACAACTCAAATTAATAATTTATCACTATTAATTTTTTTGATTAAAAAAATTCTTTTTAATTAAAATTTAGTAATTTTCACTATTCCTCAAAATATGAAAGTTATCCAAAAAGTACCAAAATTTCACCCTAAGCTAATTTTGATATTAAAAATCCAAAAATGAAGTCCATTTTGAATGATAAAATTTATAAAATTTTAAAAATTAGTTATTACTATTCACAACGGCTAGTTTGATTGGTTGTGGTGTGTTTGAATCTCGAAGTTGCGTACAATGCACGCCATTGCATTATTCAATTGGAAACGTACCACGGAAGCTTGGGGTGTTACAGATATTTTCATTGGGTGAGTGTTTTTTGAAAAAAATAATCATAGTTCATAAATTAGAAAATTTCGAAGCCACGTTTAAGATAGTATAACATATACAATATTATAATCAATGAAAGGTCAATTTCGGCCATGTTTCATTTGCAACATGAGAAATATTTCTAATATAAGAATATATATCAAATATTATCATCTATAAATATAATATTGAAATTTAATATTATTATATTTATCTTTAAAATATATTTTTAAATTTCATAGAATAATTAATTTAATTAAAATATTCTACAATAATGATGTAGTAATTTATTAATTAAGGAAATATAAAATAAGAGATAATAAAAACACTAACTAAAAAATAATTTGAGATGAATAAGGAAATAAATGATATTTTAGATTAATATTACATTATTATGATGTTTTATATGTATTGGTTAATTTTTTTATTTCATATGTTATATGTTTAAAATGATAAGTAATGAATAGTTTCAAAATTGGCCATATGGATATTTTAAAATAAATTAAATTTTATTAAATGCTATAAAATTAATAAAAAACAAATTTTTATCCAAATTAACTTTATATGTCTTATAATTTCATATAGTAGTAATTTATTTGTTTTTTTAATTTTATTGTAATTATATTAACCCTTAATGTTTAAATTAAATGATTTCATAGTAAGTGATAAAAGGGTTAACAATGGTTTAAATATAAATATTAAGGGTATGAATGTAAAATAATCATATCTAAAAGGTATTGGATGATATTATTTAAACCCATATACTTATTATATTATAAAGAAGTCAATTTGGAGCTATTTTAAAATGAAACTTATTTTTAATTATTTAAATAGTTTAAGAGTTTCCAAAAGCACCTGTCACCTGAATTTTAAATTGACACCTCCTCTATCACTTCCTCACACCACATTGATCCCTATAGTTAAACCAAAATATACACCAATAATCTCTAAACAATTTTATGCACATAATTTGTTCATATATATAGATTTAATGAAAAATAACGTAGGTTTTTCATATAAACCAAACGGAGTAACCCAAATATGAGGTTACGTTATTCAACAGTAAATCACATTTTATTTATTTCTATACTCATTCATTTACTCTTATAATAAAAATATAATAAAATTGTTATCCTCAATATACTGATATTTTATTATAATATGTTTTTTACTGACACTTACAAACACTTCCATTTAATATGCCACGAGCATACCTTTCGTACATGATTAACTATTGCATCTAAGAATGATGTTATTCATTTTTCCATTACAACATATCATGATCCGGAATTAAGATAATATTTTTTATATATGATATATATATATTATTTATTTTATTTATTTTTTTATAATTAATTTATAACAGAGAAATTTATACATTCTATTTTGTGTAAGCATGACGATATTGCTTGTAGAAGTGTTGACAACCTCCCCCTCAACGTGACACGATTCATTCACACTATACAATGAACATGTATATGATGGATTTTGTAAGAAAATTTGATATATATATCATATATTTTATAATAAAATAATATATATATATATATATCAATTGAATTTTATTTTTAAAATACTGCAAATAAATGAATGTTGCATTTATGCGTATGTGCGACCTACCGTCTTCATGAATGATGTATTTCATTTCAGATAAAAGATATAATATAATATAATAAGAACACATATAATTAATATATGTGAAATTTACATCATGGTTTACATATTGGAGATAATTAAATTTTGATCTAATTAATTAGATGAACATGTACCCAGTCCAAGCATACTAAACCAATGAGGTAATTAATAAAAACATTATGAAAATAAGGGATGATTATTGAGAAATGAGTAAGGATTTTTTTATAATAACATAGTATATGAAATTATAAATATGATAATTATTATATTATAAGTTAATAAAATGTTTAAAACAATTATACATGAGGTTAACATATGTTCACCAAAATAAATTTTATGGTAATATAGTTTTTCTCATTTAATTTTTTTTTGAGACTTATTCATCGTAATGAACCAATTAACATCAATTTCCATTAGATCCTAGGTAATTTAAAAATAATATCCTAAATCATTTATAAAATGAATACCATTTTTACATAGGTTTTTTAAATTTATATTTAATTTATTATTTAGTAGAAATATTGATAATGATGTATTCATTATTCAATTTTGTTATTTGATAAAGAATATTAATTATTAATTAAATCAATTACACTATATGGGGATTGATTTGGACATAAAATTATTTCTCTGGCCTAGAAAGTATATAGCCCCTTTATGAATAAAATATCTATCAAGATAATAATAGGTTTTCTAAATTGAACTAGATCCTAACTGTATTTTCAAACCATCTTATGAACGGTCCTGACGATATAGCACTACATGTTATTCTAACATGAAGTCCAAAAATTAAGTATTTCCTTTATACAAATTTCATTTTTTATTGTTATCTTTGATATTTTATATAATAAAATCTATTATTTTAATTAATTCTCAATTTATTGGTTAAATGGAATGTGTTTCATTTATTTACCTTTACATAGTTATTATTAGTTATGTTATATTTTAATGAAATGTCTATATATACATACTCTCATAAATCAATTATTTCATCTACATATCATACCCTTACTATGAATTTTAGATCACCCTTGTTATTTTTTTCCCCGTGTTATAGCAATGAATCCTTTGAATGAGTTTCAAGGGTGATGCGTTTTTACTTGTGTTTTGATTTATTTTACTTTTCTAATGTATTAAGGGTATCATGTATGTAATATAGAATTCAAAAACTGCAAAAGTGATTGCTTCTCTAAGATTTTATTCCATGTAATCATGCCAATGTAAGGAAACAATGCACCAGATCTGTCCATCAGTGTTCAAGTTGTTACACATGCTAAAAATAAAAAAGCCATGCCAATCCTCCATTGAATCATGTACCCATATAAACTAATGGAATTAACCCTTGTGTTTTACTGATACCCACAGATAAGAGATTAATGATAATTGATCAATTTTAATATTGTGGGAAATATTTTAAAAAAGAAATAATATTAATTCTGACACATATTTCATGAAACATCATCAAAGTAGACATCATTATATTGGACAAACATTCCTAAAAGATGTAAATTACATAAATTAATATAGGAAAACTTGTTCCAATAATAACATAAATATAAATTTTAAACAAAATATAATATTATAGTAGGGAAAAATTTCCAAGTAAAGTATAATTTAAAAAAAACCAAATCTAGAATCGAGATATCTGTGTGAACATGACGTCACTCTCTACTCATAAACTAAAAAACACTACAGGCAAAGTCAAAGAGAGATATCTGATATAAGGGAGATGTAAAATATTAGAGCCTTTACATTTGAAATAATTTCTGTGTATATATATTTGGTTTTTAAGTGGATTACGGGTAATAAAGAACAATAAAATGACCCCAACAAAAGAATATATTCATGTCCTTTAACAAAACAAGACCTAAATGATAGATAAAATTACAATGTTTTAAAATATGTGTTATTATATTTTTTTTAAATAAATCCAAAAAATTATTTTCATCCCCATTTAATCTAACCCCTAGTAAATTTTTACCAACATTTGAAAGAACCTTTATAAAGCTAATTTGATACAGAGTTTTGTAATGCCCTTGTTTGAAACACATTTTTAATATTACAAAATAATAACTTGTATATAACCTATAAAAGCATAATATAAAACAAATAATGAAACACGGGAAACAAAATAGAAGAAATATTAAAACATATACCAATAATATAATAAAAAAATAAGGTAAATAACTCAAAATACTTTTTATAGTAAAACCATACTAAAAAAGAATGTATATGAGTACAACAGATGAGAATAAAAGAATTATAAAAATTTAGAAAATATAGAAATTATTCTGTAGAAGGAGAATATATAAAATTCCTTCATATTTATGTTAGATTACCAAACATATTATGGGACTATTATATGAATAATTATGTAGAACAATATTACAACTTATTAATTCATTTCTAGAAAATAAAATGTTGGTTTTTTATAGATATCATCAACAATGTAACTCCTCCATCTAGGGAATATTTTACCACGTGGGGACACTATCCATCTCAACATGTTCATTTACTGTCTCTTATCCTATGATTATAATTGCAAAATATCCTCTTGAATAAAGATATTTTTGGTCTGGAATCATTTATTCCATATAATTCAAAAAGAAAAAAGTACAAACATAATTTCATACCGTCACCATAAAAACCCAATTAAATAGCCAATTTATTAAAAATGATAATTTAATACATCAAATAGGTAATTATGGTCTCATTCTCTAGTATAAATATGGGCTACCTTTGAGAGGGTATATCATTTTTTAAAATCAATTTATTTATGGATCCAAATAGGTCATTTGATTAAACTACTAATAATGTTTATAAATAAAATTTGGAAGGCTATTCAATGAAAAATTATCTTTTGGACAAGGTTTTTATGATAAAAAATGGGAAATTAAATTCTAGAATAGAAATTAATACTTAAAAATAATATATTGAGTGGAAATTAAAAGTTATGAAACAATGATTCTTTTAAAATTAAGTGTTAACCAACATTAAAAGCACATTTCTAAAATATAGCATATACATAATAAAAAATATAATCATTTAAAAATTAATAAAAATTCATTACAATATATAATAAATAATAATCATAATAAAATATTAATGATAAAAACTCAATTTCCAATAAAATATCAATTAAAATAAAAAAATATCATAAACCCATTTAATAACCCTTGTAAAATCATTCAATATCCCAAGGCATCTAACATATTGAAAAATCATTTCATTATAGAATTTTAGGAAATATATAGAAAATATAGTAATATTAAATTATTGTTATATAGATATAATTTTTTAATAATTGAAAAATACTTCTTCACTTTGAGAAAAATCATCAGTCTTCAAAAAACTATTTATAAATTCACATACTTTCTTAAATAATTAATAGATCAATGGGAAATAAATTTAAAAAAATCAGTTATCTAGTGGCTGTTTTTGGAAATTAAATTCCAAGGAAACACCTAACACATATTTAATAGATACATAATATATAAAACTATATGTAACTAATATATTATTAAAATTGTAACATCAATAAAAATAAACAATATATTTGATAATTAGAATTATATTTTGGGATAAAATAAAATCAATAAAAAATATTTTGTTTCCAAAAAAGAAACATATGGATTAACTAAATATAATTAATAATAATCAAATGCTATATAATATGAAACATTAAAATGAATTTTTATGAATATATTAATGAATTAAGTTTATGAAATTTTATATAGCGAGGTAAAAACATAATAGATAATGGTTAGGGGGTTCATGGATTTTTCCCTTAAATTTTGTGTGGGAATAATAATAAATACCCTGAAAGAGCGCTGTAATGGGCGCCCTCAAATGATTAGTGTAATTTGGGGTACTTAGGTGCAGCAGAGTGGCTGACCAAGGTCGTCTCTCAAAGGAGGAAGTGAATTTAACAACTTATTAGAGGTATTCTAAAAATAAAATAAAAGAGAATAAAATAACTATTTGAAAGGATGGGGTGTTTTTTTTATAGTTTGTGAACCTAGAAGAAGTTTGCTGGAAGAAGATTGCATTTTTTTTGTTTTTAATTTTGAAATGAAGTTTCGATTAGAATGACACAACAAGAAGAAGTTTTTTTTAGAAATCTATTTTAAAAGGCATAATCGATCTAACTCTACCTCTTCAATAATTTATTAATCATTATCATTTAAATTATTATTTACTTAATTATGATCACTTAATTTGTTAAATCCTGAACCCTATGAGAATTAACTTTACCACGACGATTGAAGTGAATTTTATCCTTAGGCTAATTTCGGAACATGCAACCACAACACCCTTCTCTGATTGATGTTCTAAAATTATCTTATGGTCAGTGGTAAATTAAGGCACATAACCACTCTGTAAATGAGGATTAATTGAGTTTAGGGATTATATTTGAACTCTATAAATTGATCCCATGTGGTTTTGAATTACCGGTTATGGTTGCGCTCTCACAGTTCACACAATTCCCGACCTCGCGTGTTTTGTGTTAACTATTAAATTGCTTGATTAGTTTCATTTAAATTAAAAACTCAATTAATAGATCATAATATGTGAATTACAGTAGCTCATTGATTCAAAATAAATGAATGAATAAGGATATAGGTAGATCAATTACTAAAAAGAACTACTCTTTCATGGGTGGTGTAGTCATCGTGGAGACATTTTGCATAAGCAACAGAATGAAAGGGTATAACCCAATCTTTTCTCCACTCTTGATTGCAACCCAATTAAGAATATTAATATAAGAAGAAGAGGGATGAACACAGAAGATTATTTGAAAAAAATATTCAAGAAACAAACATGAAAGAAAAGAAATACAAAGAAGAGGTGAGAGAGGAGAGCCTTTTTGGAAGAGAGGTTTGCACAAAGGCTTACTTCTTCCAAGAGTTGTGAGGGGCTCCCAAGAGACACCCTTTAGGACACAATTTCCCAAAGACTCTACCAGCCCTCTCAAAGAGTTAAAACCCCCTTTAAATTGAGTTTGTGAGGGCTAGGGATACAGAACTTTTTAAGTGTGAAATGAAAAACTCGGCCAAATATTTTATTCCAATTTGCACCGCCCATTTGACCTTCAAAACTCGTGAATTGACCGGCCTTCCAGAAGGATTATTTGTTCCCACTCATGTCCCCGAGCTTTCCTCAAAATATGGGCTCACCCCAAGCCTGTATGTGGATGAAATGAGCCAAATACAGAACCCATGTCCATTCTGCCGAGTCCAGCCCACCATTGGATTAATGGCTCATTTACTCCATCCAAATGCACTCTTTAGCTCTAGTGTCCTGAATTAAAGTTGTATAAGATGAAGTTAGGAACACTTTTACAAACTATCAAATGCAAATAATAAATATAAAAATATATATCTTCGAAATACTACAGTGCACTGTTAAGGGTAAAAATGGAATATTCACCAAATTTTCAAATGAATGATCAAATCCCAAATATTTTATAAATAAACATATTATACACAATGTGACAAAATTATTTCATTTATTATCAATAAAATATTCAATAAAATAGTGTTTTATCAACTCCCCCACACTTACCCTTTTGCACACCTGGGAAAAACCTCATATCAAGTAAACATCAATATCAAATCAAAACCAATTTTAAAACACTTATCCTTAAGATCAATCAATTTCACACCAAGAATCAAAAGATATCATGCCTCATAAAAAACCTTATTTCAAGTTCTCCATTTATATCATTCAATATATTTCTACTTCATTTATCCGCCCATGCACAAAACACTTACCTCGCTTGAATTTTCTCTCATCACTCAAATATCAATTTTTTTTGCAATGTCATTCTCATCCAAACTCATACAAGGGTCACCATAGGCTTGATAGATTCCTACATCGCTACCCAATGTGAGTCAAGGACATATGTTTATCATGAGGACTTTTCAGGGTTGTTCTGTGGCTTTCGGTTGGTAGGATTAAGATGTGAAAAACTCTGAGGCTGAATGAGGAGGGCTTGACTCTTTTGAAGCAAAATTGCATTAATCTTATTTTCACTTAAATATGGTCTTCTCTTCAATACCCATAGTATCAATTCATCTCCATCATCATGAAAAGTCTTCAAAGGTTTACACCATTCATCATTTTAGCATAAAAAATGTCAATCTTCTCAAACATGATTTTCTTGAAAGCTTCAGATGGGCACAGCTTCCCACCTCAATTAGAAGCTCCAGAAAAGGAATAGCTTCACTTGTCATGAATGCTCCAGAAAAGGCACAGCTTTCAATATAATGACTTTCTTTAGTAGAAAACACATCTCTTCAGAATTTAATTTTCCACCCAAAGTATCACAGAATGTGGTGGCAAAACACAAGACAACTTCCCCCACACTTAAGCTCAACTAGATTATGCAATTTCACTTCAAGAGTTGGTTGGATAGGGAAAATTGGCTTGTAATGTGGCTAACCTAATAGGCTCTGCATGGATTCTAAGGGCTACAAGGATTAAATATTCAAGGTAGGACATTATAAAAAAGGATTCTTTGAAATAGGGGCTTTAATACCAAACATATGCCTCAACCATTTAAACATAAGTACCTCAAACCCTCATGTTTTGATAGGAATAGATCAAATTATGGTTAAATAAAGTATGGTTTGGTTCTCTCAAGAAGTGAGGTGAATGTAAAGAATATGAAAATAATGGTTTAGAAGCCTCACAAGAATGTGATTTCAAATATAAAGACAATGAGATTGGCATGGGATTCAAAATTCAGCGTACTTTTCATGAAATTACTAAATGTTTGAACTTGAAACAAAGTCATTTCAGCATTCATTTAAGATTAGTTTCAAGGGGTAAATTGTTTCACTTATTGATATGGATTTAAAAATGGTTATGAGAATCATTTTAGCCCAAAATATTCAAAAACACACAGAAAATTGTAAAATAAACACACAAATTTTGAAAAACACACAATTGTTTTTGGTTTTTTTTAACAGGAATGAAATTGAAATTACTAAACTAAAGGGTTCCCTCCCCCACACTTAAAATATTTCATTGTCCTCAATGTGAAACTATGAGATGATATATGCACGTGAAATGTAGAATTTTTAAATAGGACAAATAAAATAAAAGTGAAAGGGTTAGGAACAGCATGATGTGATCAAGTGATGATGGGGTCATGCAGTGTGATAAAATCCACTGCATCAGTAGGATGTCCCTCAATGTATCTCTTCAAACGTTTCCCATTGACTGTAAAGACCCTTCCAGTGTCCTCTTGTGTGATCTCCACTACACCATAAGGAAAAACATTAGACACAATATAAGGACCTAACCATCTGGAACGCAACTTACCAGGCATCAACTTCAGTCGTGAACTATAGAGAAGGACTTTCTCTCCAACATGAAACTCCCTTTGTTGGATCATTTTGTCATGAGATGATTTTGATCTTTCCTTGTAGAGCCTTGAGTTCTCATATGATGACAGTCGAATCTCCTCAAGCTCTTGAATATGTAACTTCCTTTGAATTCCATCTTGTGCCAAATCCATGTTACATTTCTTTATAGCCCAATATGCCTGATTCTCGACTTCCATGGGGAGATGACACGCTTTCCCAAAAACAATCCGAAATGGGGACATACCAATGGGGGTCTTGTATGCTGTCATATAATCCCACAATGCATCATCCAAGCGCTTGCTCCAATCCTTCCTATTTGGCTGCACAGTTTTCTCCAAGATTTGTTTCAACTCACGATTTGAAACCTCAGCCTGGCCATTTGTTTCGGGGTGGTATGTTGTTGATGTTTTTGTGTCACCCCATACTTCCGAAGGAGGGAAGCAAAATTCTTATTGCAAAAGTGTGTCCCTTGGTCACTGATGATGGCCTTTGGTACTCCAAACCTTAAAAAAATCTATGCTTTGACAATGTCCACAACAACATGTGAATCATCAGTCCTGGTGGCCTTGACCTCCACCCATTTACTCACATAATCAACAGCAACCAAAATATACAAGAAACCATATGAACTTGGAAAAGGAGCCATAAAATAAATTCCCCACATATCAAAAATATCAAAGAATAGTATGGGTTGTTGGGGCATCTCATGTCTCCTAGAAATATTCCCAGTGTGTTGGCAACAAGAGCATGACTTACAAAACACATGGGCATCATGGAATAAACTAGGCCAATATAATCCAGAGTCCAAAACATTCCTAGCTATCTGTTGGGGTCCAAAGTGTCCACCACATGCAAGTGTATGACAGAAATGAAAAACAGACTCAAACTCATGATCGGGAACACACCTCCTAATGACATGGTCACTACACATGCACCAGAGGTATGAATCATCCCACACATAAAACCTAGACTCACTTTATAATTTTTGGACTTGATGTTTCTTTAAATTTGCAGGGATTTCAGAAGCAACAAGGTAGTTAACTAAATCAGCATACCAAGGATGCATACCTGAGATGGTATAGAGATGCTCATTAGGGAAAGTGTCCCGAAGTGGTACCTGATCCAAGGTGTCATCCTCTAGTGTGTGAGTAATCCTACTCATGTGGTCTGCCACCAAATTCTCTGACCCCTTCTTTTCCTTTATCTCAAGGTCCAACTCTTGAAGAAGGAGCATCCAACAGATAAGTCGTGGCTTTGCATCTGGCTTATTTAGGAGGTACCTCAAAGCTGCATGGTCAGAAAAAACAACTACTTTAGAGCCCAATAAATATGAAAGGAATTTATCTAAAGCAAATATGACAGCAAGAAACTCCTTTTCTGTTGTAGTGTAGTTTGATTGGGCCGAATCTAGTGTCCTCGATGCATAGGCGATCACATGTGAACGCCCCTCCACCCTCTGAGATAAGACAGCTCCGACCGCGAAGTTGGAGGCGTCACACATAAGCTCAAAAGGAATCTCCCACCTTGGGGGTTGTATGATAGGTGGAGTGGTCAGACGTTGTTTTAGCTCATCGAATGAATTCCTGCAAGAAACATCAAACACAAAATCAGAATCCTTTTGAAGTAATCTTGACATAGGAAGAGCAATCTTACTAAAATCTTTGATTAAGCGCCGATAAAATCCTGCATGCCCTAGGAAAGATCTAACATCACGCACACGTGAAGGATATGGTAAGGATGAAATAATGTCTATCTTAGATCTATCAACCTCTATCCAGTGTTTTGACACTACATGCCCTAAGACAATGCCATGATCTACCATGAAATGACACTTTTCAATGTTCAGGACCAGATTCTTCTGAATATAACGATTCAACACCTTTCCCAAACTAATTAGACATTCATCAAATGAAGACCCATACACTGTAAAATCATCCATAAATACCTCTATGCAGGTCTCAATAAAATCAGAAAAAAATACTCACCATACATCTCTGGAAGGTACCTGGGGCGTTGCAAAGTCCAAATGGCATCCTCCGGTAGGAAAATGTTCCAAAGGGACTGGTGAATGTAGTCTTCTCCTGATCCTCTGGAGCTATAGGAACCTGAAAATATCCAGAAAATCCATCCAAGAAACAATAGTGTGTTTTCCCAGCTAGTCTCTCGAGCATTTGATCAATAAATGGGAGGGGGAAATGGTCCTTGCGAGTGGTCTAATTTAGTTTCCTATAATCAATACATACATGCCAACTATTTTGCACCCTCATTGGAACTAAATCATCTTTCTCATTTTTAACAACAGTAAAACCAGTTTTCTTAGGCACAACCTGAATTGGACTTACCCACTGTGAATCTGAAGTGGAAAAGATTATACCTGCCTCGAGCAATTTCTCAACTTCCTTTTTAACAACTTCCAGGAGGGTGGGATTGAGTCTCCTTTGTGGTTGTCTCACCGGTTTATCCCCATCCTCCAAGAGAATCCTATGCATGCAAATAGAGGGGCTAATACCTGATATGTCAGCCAAGGTCCACCCAATCGCCCTGATGTTCTCCCTCAAAATATTCAAAAGCTTTTCTTCATGTTCAAAAGGGAGATTGTTAGCAATGATAACATGTAATCTATCACCACTCAACAAGTATGAGTATTTCAGATTTGGTGGCAATGGCTTGAGTTCTAATGAAGGAGGGTGTAGTATGGATGGAGACATTGAAGGAACTGAAATATGTGCACAAAGAGCATCAGTATCAGAATAGACATCATCAAAATCATAGAATATAGCATCAAATCCATCAGCATACTCAACAACCATTTCATAATCAGAGAGAACATGATCAAAATCAGAATATGAATCCACATCAAAATCAAATCCAAGATAGGATTGTGTATCAGAAACATGTGTGGAAGTGCTCTTAGACATCAAACTCGAACCAATACTCATAATATCCCTAAGCATAGGACAATAAAATTCTATGGAGTTTTTATTTGGTGGTTCAAAATGGGAGATAACAAAAGAATAATGGTCCTCTGAGGGGTACTTCATGGAATCCATAACATTAAATATCACAACTTCATCTCCAAACTCCATGGAAAGTGTACCCTCATTGACATTTATGATAGTTTTTGCAGTTTTGGGGAAGGGTCTACCTAAGATAATGGGGGTATGAGAACATACCTGATCATCCTCCATGTTAAGAACATAGAAATCCGCTGGAAATATCATGTCTCTTACCCGGACAAGTACATCCTCAAGGACTCCCACTAGATATGCCGTAGCTCTATTCACCAAATGCACCACTACTCTTGTTGGCTTCAACTCACCAACCTGCAAGGAAGAGAATATAGAGTGAGGCATCACATTTATTGAAGCTCCTAAATCACAAAGAGCATCAGAGAAGTGTAACTCCCCTATAGTACATGTGATGGTGAATGTCCCGGGATCCTTTCACTTTGTTGGCATTGCTAGAGTTGGTGTAATGAGTGCCAAGACATTCCTTCCAAGGTTGATCCTCTCATTTCCCTTGATCCCTCTTCGATTGGTACAAAGTTCTTTTAAGAATTTCGCATACCTTGGAATTTGCTTAATGGCTTCATGTAGAGGAATGTTGATCTCCACATGCTTGAATGTGTCCAAAACCTCCTTTTTAATTGCTTCTTCAGCCATATTCTTGGTTTGAACAACCCTATTTGGAAGAGGAAGGGGTTTAAGAGGTACATCATCAATCTTTTTCTTACCTTTATCTTTCTCCTTGGATTTCTCATTAGTTGGTATGGAATGCGGATTCTCTGGAGTTGAGGTGAATCCCAGTTGAATGGTAGGTAAAGATGTATCGTTCATTTGCTTCCCACTTCTCAATGTGATGGAACTAACATTCCCCTTTGGAATTGGAGTGGGTTGGGAAGGTAGATTTCTGGAATTCATACATACAAGTTCATGGAGGGCGGTGGCAATCTGGATCATTTGAGTCTTTAACTCCCTCAGCTCTGAACTTTGACTCTTCAGCTCATTCTGTTGATTAAGAACAATTTTCTTCAAAAGATCATCAGTATTAGAATCTACCTTTGGTGGGGGATTCCCTTGTTGTTGGCTTGTTGATGCTTGGGCTTCAAATCTCCTTTGGGGTTTTGGAAACCCTGCTGGTAAGGCGGAGGCTGCTGGAAGTTTGGTTGAAAAGGGGCCCTTTGTTGTTGTCTAGAGCCATACCTCATGTCCAGTTGATCTTTCCACCCTTGTTTGTATGTTGGAGAAAATGAATCAAACTTCTTTTGGGGATATGGTTGTTGTTGCGGCTGAAATGGTCTCCTAGGGAACACTGCTGCACAATCTTCTGTCTCTTGTAGTTGTGGGCAACAGTCAGTTGGGTGGCTTGTCTTAGTGCAAATGCCACATGGCCTTGAAGGAGGGGGTTGGGATGTCTTTTGAGCCAATGCAATTTTCCTCAGCATAGTTTTCAATTCTTCTAACATAGTGTCAATCAAATGACTTTCAAGAGAAGAAGGACTTACTTGATGTACTCCTTGAACATGTGGTGTACCTCTATCACCGAATTGTTGAGAGTTTTGGGCCATATTGTCGATCAATGCTCGTGCAGCTACTGGTGTCTTTCCCACCAATGCTCCTCCAGCAGCAGCATCCACCATTCTCCTCTCCATGGGTGTGAGTCCTTCATAGAAGTACTGGATGAGTAGTTTCTCACTGATTTGGTGATGTGGGCAGCTTGCACACAACTTCTTGAATCGCTCCCAGTACTCATACATTGACTCCCCTTATGCTTGCTTGATCCCCGATATCTCCTTTCGAATGGATGTGGCCCTTGATGATGGAAAAAATCTTTGCATGAAAAGGCCTTTCAAATCATTCCAACATGTTACATCTTCAGGTTGCAAATAATACATCCAATCTTTTGGAGCTCCATCAAATGAGATTGGGAGTGCTCTTAATTTAATTTGATCTTTAGAAACATTTCTTGGTTTTAAAGCTAAGAAAACAACATTAAATTCCTTAAGGTGTTTTTTGGGATCCTCACCAGATAAGCCATGAAACATTAGAATAAGGTGAATTAATATAGATTTCAATTCAAAGTCCGATTCGAGATTTGGGTATGCAATACAATTTTTTTGATAGTTAATATCAGGTGCATCCAATTCTCGAATGGTTCTATTAAGTTCATTTCCATTATTTCTAGCCATTGGTTCCTCTTTTATGTTTGAATTTGAATTGCTTCCAATTTCAATGTTTCCAGAAGAGAGGAATTCACCAACTGGTTGAATATTGAAACTTCCAGTAGACTGAGAGTGTCTGATTCGTGCCCTAAGGCTACGTTCAATCTCAGTGTCAAGATCTAAGAGATCTTCGGGATTAGTTCATGTCATAGATCAAATAAAAATGAAAATAATTTGAGTGGACCATAGTAAAATAAAAATGAGAAGTTGAGTTTAGGGTCCAAAAAGAAAAGATGAGGATGAAAAAAAAAATGAAAACTTTAGAAAGGGGAAAGATGAAAGAGAGAGGTGAAGAATATAAAAATAAATAAATAAATACCTCTAAATGGTTGAATAAATTACTTGTCTCCCCGGAAACGGCGCCAATTTGAAAGAGCGCTGTCGTGGGCGCCCTCAAATGATTTGTGTAATTTGGGGTACTTAGATGCAGCAGAGTGGCTGACCAAGGTCGTCTCTCAAAGAAGGAAGTGATTTGACAACTTATTAGAGATATTTTAAAAATAAAATAAAAGAGAATAAAATAACTACTTGAATGGATGGGGGTGGTTTTTTTTAATATTTAATGAACCTAGAAGAAGTTTTCTGGAAGAAGATTGAATTTTTTTTGTTTTTAATTTTGAAATGAAGTTTCGATTAGAATGACACAACAAGAAGATGTTTTTTTTAGAAATATATTTTAAAAGGAATAGTTGATCTAACTCTACCTATTCAATCATTTATTAGTCATTATCATTTAAATTAATATTCACTTAATTATGATCCCTTAATTTGTTAAATCTTGAAACCTATGAGAATTAACTTTACCACGAAGATTGAAGTGAATTTTAACCTTAGGCTAACTTCGGAACATTCAATCGCAACACCCTGCTTTGATTGATGTTATAAAATTAGCTTATGGTCAGTGGTAAATTAAGGCACATAAACACTCTGTAAATGAGGATTAATTGAGTTTAGGGATTATATTTGAACTCTACAAATTTATCCCATGTGGTTTTGAATTACCGGTAAAGGTTGCGCTCTCACAGTTCACACAATTCCCGACCTCGCGTGTTTTGTGTTAACTATTAAATTGCTTGCTTAGTTTCATTTAAATTAAAAACTCAATTAATAGATCATAATATTTGAATTACAGTAGCTCATTGATTCAAAATAAATGAATGAAGAAGGATAGAGGTCGATCGATTACTAAAAAGAACTACTCTTCCATGGGTGGTGTAGTCATCGTGGAGACGTTTTGCATAAGCAACGAATTGAAAGGGTATAACCCAATCTTGTATCCACTCTTGATTCCAACCCAATTAATAAGATTAAGATAAGAAGAAGAGGGATTAACACAGAAGATTATTTGAAGAAAAATTCATGAAACAAACATGAAAGAAAAGAAATACAAAGAAGAGGTGAGAGAGGAGAGCCTTTTTGGAAGAGAGGTTTGCACAAATGCTTACTTCTTCCAAGAGTTTTGAGGGGCTCCCAAGAGACACCCTTTCGGTCACACCTTCCCAATGCCTCTTCCAGCCCTCTCAAAGAGTTAAAACCCCCTTTAAATAGAGTTTGTGAGGTCTAGGGATACATAACTTTTTAAGTGCGAAATGAAAAACTCGGCCAAATATTTTATTCCAACTTTCACCGCCCATTTGACCTCCAAAACGCGTGACGGGACCGGCCTTCAAGAATGATGATTTGTGCCCAATCATGTCCCCGAGCTTTCCTCAAAATTTGGGCTCAATCCAAGCCCGTATGTAGATTATATGGCCCTAATACAGAACCCATGTCCATTCTGCCGAGTCCAGCCCACCATTGGATTAATGGCTTATTTACTCCATCCAAATGCACTCTTTAGCTCTAATATCCTGAATTAAAGTTGTATAAGATGCAGTTAGGAACACTTTTACAAAATTTAAAATGCAAATAATAAATATAAAAATATTTATCTTCGAAATACTACAGTGCACTATTAAGGGTAAAATTGGAATTTTCACCAAATTTTCAAATGAATGATCAAATCCCAAATATTTTATAAATAAACATATTTAACACAATGTGAGGAAGTTATTTCATTTATTATCCATAAAATATTCAATAAAATAGTGTTTTATCATACCCAATTCAATTTTTTCATTTAATAGATTCTTTTTTTAATTATTATTTAATCATTTTATTTATCTCTCTTAATATATATTCACCTCCCATTCTTTTTGTAATCTAAAACCCAATCTCTTTCGTTGATGAAAAACTAATGTAAATGGTCTACCTATCATATACCCTAACAAAAGAAATTTATTGTTCCAATTAAAAGTCATTTCAAAGTAGTTTTCACGCATAATTTATTTAAATATCATTCATTAAATCAATGTGACATTTTTGATCTCACATAAAAACTGATGAATTGAAACTGAGACAGCTGGATTTAAAATTCATCATATATACCTCTATTATTTTGATAACACTATCCCACATTTTTGTAACATACTAGGTAAATAACGAATAAGACATTTTCATATTTATTAATATTTTTTAATTAGATATTAATTTTACATTAAAGGTGTTTCTATGTTCGATAGTGTACCTGATACGCAACAATGAGTTTTATTGGAAATCATACATTTGACACTAGTAATATAATAATATTATTTTAAATGGTATTTAACAAGTACCAGTATTATTGGCGGGAATTAATAGAAATAAATAAAATATGATTATATATTTTTGTCAAATGTTTTTACATTTAACCAAAAAAAAGATAAACGCATAAAATAAGAAAAAAAAATCAATTTTAGGCCTAGATACTCTAATATTCACTTAAAAGACGATTTATCACCTTTTGATGGCCAAAACTCCTTAAAAATAGTTTAGGTATCTCTTATACATTATTTTGGACCGAATGAAATCCTTCTTTAGAATTTGGACATCTAAATTTAGTTTGTGTTTGTTTTTGTTATTTTATCCGATAAAGTTCATTTTTAATGAATAATTGAAAAATGTGGTATTTTAATTCAAAAACCCTTTTTAATATAATTTTTTTATATGATTAGATTATCTGTTGATTTTTTTTTAAAGTGCAATTAAAATATATTTCTACCATTTAATCCAATGGTGGTCATTGAAATTAATTTAACATTGAAATTGGACTTAAACTAGTGTCAATATTTGGATATTTATTGTTTCATAAAAAACGCTAATTGTTTTGATAGCGGTAATTAATTATTAAATTAATTAATTCAACTTATATGTTTTGAATTTTGTAAAATAGACATCATTTTTGAATTTGGAATATCAAGTATATCTTTGGGTGAATTTTTGGTATTTTTCAGAAAAACATAAATTTTTTATGACTAGTGAAACAACTAAGTGGTAGTTAAAAAATTGATTTTTTGTTTAAATAAATCATTATTACTTTTTTGAATTGAATTTAAAAAATTTGACATAAAAGTTTTTAATTAGAACGTAAAATTTGGTTCAATGGGATGAAAATATTTTTTGGTGAATAGTAAATTTTATGTTTTATTAATCGTTATTAGAGGTAATTAGTGTAATGTAAGGTAAAAATAATGTTTTAATAATACGAAATTACCTTGACACATGTTCTACCCTTATTGGATTAGTCATTTCCGATCAAGACAATACATGGGTCAACTTGGGGACCCCATGGAGCCACTTGGGTAAGAAAATGACATTAATAACTTTTTATTTAAAGTTAAAATAAAACTATCACAAACATGTATTATTTTACCAAAACAATTTCTATGTGGGGTTATACAAGTCATATTTTTGACTATAAATATTAATTAGAACGATAAGAAGATTTCCAACATCTATATATTTATTTTATAATTTGTAGACTTTAAATAAATAAATTTATTTATGACACCATGATGATGCAGCAATACCTCATTAATGAACGATTTAAATAAAATGAAGAGATAAGGTAAAATATAAGACATACACTTATAAAAAACCTATTTGATGGTGTATTTAGAACCCTTATAACCTTATCCTCTGAATATAACCTTTTTGGAATTTTAACATCCGAAAAGTAGTTTATAATAACATAACATTTTATAACATTCCAAGAGTTCCCCTCCTCCCTCTTAAAATAGGCCCCCATCTATACCCCTTACCCACACCTCTAAAGCCATTGGCTTGACTAAAATATGATAATGTTATCTCTCCACATCCCTCTACTCATCCTATAAGCCTCACATTATGTATAAATCTCTACAAAAAATCCGTTTGGTTAAAACCAATGGGAGTTACCCGATTTAATGTTAATGTCTTCTCTTATGTCCTTTTGATTTATTTTGCTTCTCCAACCCCATAAACAATTTATATTCCTTTATTTATTAACAAAACTCCTATCTTCAATATACTAGTATGTTTTTATGAGAATTTTGTGAGCTACACTTACACACACCACCGTCTAATGGATAATGAACATACTATTTCTGTGGATGGTGAATTACAGCCTCACGAAACGATGATTGTCCAATCTTCTCTTAACACCTTTCATGGTGGCCATTATGATGTAACTATATTAATATATGATATATAATATATTTATTCCTTCTATATTCATCTGTATTTTATATTTAAAACATACCTTTATGCTTTTCATGTTTTGCATATACGATAATTTCATCTGAGGAAGTGTGGACTACCCCCCCCCCCCCCTCAATTCATGTGACTCATTCATGCCAAAAATGGAATTTATAAAGAATGTAATTAGAGAACTTATATTAATATATATATCATACATATTATACTATAATTATTTAATATATTTATCTCATTTAGTTTTAATTCCTTTAATACGAAATAGAAATGAAAGTAGCGTTCATGTGTATGTACGGCTTACCGTCTCCATGGACGGTGCATTTTATTTATTACCTCTAAATGTTATGTGCTGTGATAAATAAAAGTATATGATGTATATATATGATATATATGATATCCAAATCATTAATATAATTCTGGATATGATGGAACTTTTACCACATGAACAAAATGTAATTGTAAGAAGTCGATTTTTGACTTTAGTACCAAATATCGACATAATAAACGTTATTAACTTTAATGATTACATAATGTTTATAACTTGGAAATAAGTGATATAAAAGGAATAATAATCTTAAAAAAAGTTCTTAAGAATGTAGAAATTAAGAATAGTTTATTATTTAGGAGATTAAAGAGCGATCGAGTCAAGTCAGACACGAGGTAAGGGACTTCGTCTCAATCTCCTTTCATTGAGGAATATTTTGTTCTAGTACAAGACTTTATCTTATAGTCTGTATAAAACACCTTTGACTTTTCATTTCATTAAATGGGAATATTTTTCTATGAAGTATTTTTCAAAATGTCAAAAATGATTTTTTTCTTTTAACCTACGCGGTGACAACGAATATTTTTTCCACCGTGACTGTTATTTGGTCATTAGCTTCCTCAATAAGCCATAATGTTATTAAAATGAAATAAATACCATATAATATTTTATGTATTTTGGTATTGGAAATGGTTTTTATAATGAATCTGTTAGGTCAATATATTTATGTGATATATTGTGATTGAAATGTGGAAATTTTTTCTTTCCATTATATTTGTTTTAAGTTTTATGATTTTATAATGGTACTTAGACATTTGACGGGTGGTTACGTGATAAACCATATGATGGGTGGTACCGTGAATACCAGGACAGGTGGTTACGGTATAACCTTCAATGAATTGGGTATGAAAGTCGGCCATATGGCTATTGCATTTAGTGATATGTCTGGAATTCGACCGTATGTTTATTCCATTTAAGTATGTTTATGTCCCAAGTTACCTTTATATGTTATGTGTTCTTTATATGAGTTTTATGGTAACATTTTGGTTACAAAAGGGTAAGTAATGATCTTTATTTTTAGTGGAGATTATTTACTACTTCATAAAGGTGAAAATTATTACATTGATAAAGTATTCATGGTTTACTTGTTGTTTTGAAAAACTAACAATTTTCCTTCATTGTGTATCCCTTACTAAGATTTTTATGCTCATCCCATGTTTTTTTGAAATGTTTTTCATAGGACATAATGTGGAATTGGGTCATTGATGGGATCATGGAATAGTCATGCTATCTTAGACATGGAACAAGACATGACTCTTTTTTTCAAGAGTTTATGTATTGTAAAAAGAAAAAAAGGGAAACTATGTAGAAGTGTCTACTTTTTTATCTTTTTAGATGTAATAGTTATGTCCTAAATCTATAAAACTCTAAACCTGAAAAGATCCTCAATATGAATTATTCATTTAATTCAATATTATGTAATTTTTAAGGTCGGGCCTTATAGTTGGTATTATAGGTCAGTTTAGAAAACTATAGGAGTTAGAAAAATGTTAAATTTATGTTCGTAAATTAATTTATGGTATGAATGAAATGATATTTCAATTAAAGATTATCATGTTTCGTCACCTAAGATATTTCTGTGTTCAGAATGGTTTTCCGTAGAGGAAACATGGCAGCTATGTTGGGATGACATCAGGACGAAGACAACCTTACAAATCAGCAACCTAAGATGATCAGAATCGGAACTGAATAGTTTGTTGCAGTGATGGAATAGTTGACTCAGGCTATAAATGGTGGTGGAATCCATGCATGAGATCCGCCAGATCAACCGCAGAGGAACATGTCAGTGGTGGAACATTTCATGAGGCAACACCCCCTATCATTCAGAGGATCATCTGACACTGTCCTAGTAGAATGGTGTATTAAATCACTGGAGAATATTTTTGACGTCATGGGGTGTTCAGAACATCAAAAGGTTAGTCTTGTTGTATACAGTTTTGAAAGTGATGTAGATTAGTGGTTGTCGATGGTGAAAAATATTAGGGATAGTGATGAGATTGATGATCATAACTGGGATTAATCAAATGTATGTTTCTTGAGAAATATTTTCCTTAGGTGGTTCTTCTTAGGATGGAAAACAATTCCTAGAATTGAGGTAGTAGGATGACTCAGTGGCTTCTTATGAAGAAAAGTTAACTTGACAGGAATGCTATGCTCCAAATTTCATAAGAGATCCTGAATGTAAAATGAACTATTTTTACTCGGGTTTAAAGACAAAGTATCGAAGGGATTTAGCTTCTTGTGAGCTTAAAAGATATAAAAAACTTTTTTGATGTGTGGAAAAGGTGGAAATGGAGTTTTCTGATGATCATGTGTTATTTGACAGACAATATTATTAGGGGACCAATTGGTAGGAAAAAGTAAATAATTCATCAAATAATCCAGGAGGTAAGAAAACCAAATATCCATCCTGTGAGATGTGTAGAAAAATGAATCCTGGAGAATGTTTATCCATGTATTGAAAGTACTTTCGGTGTGGTAAGTCTGGTCATATTTATTGTTACTATAAGGAAGATGATCAACTAGGAAATTAATAGCCAGGAGTAAGATGTTTTAAGTGTAATGAAATGAGTCATTATGAAAATGAGTGTCTAACAAAGAACTAAACTGGTGGATAGAAGCCAGACTACAAGCATAAGAGGGTGGTAAAATCCATTGCAACCACTTCAGCAGATGTAGGGCCATCGAATGAAGTAGTATCAGGTACACAATTTGTTTGTTCAGATTATGCCAATGTGTTGTTTGATTCAGGGTCTACACATTCATTTATTTTTGAGAAGATTTCTAGTAAATTGGGAATTCTAACTGAAGATATGAATCCTGAACTTATGGTAAAAACAACTAGAGGAAACATTGAGAAAATAAGAAATTATAAGAACCTTCATATCCTTTTGTGTGGAAAGACTCTACCTGCAAACCTTATTTATTTGCCTCTAGTAGAGTTTGATGTTATTTTGGGAATGGATTGGATTTCTGTTTATCATGCTAAGATTAACTACAGTGCTAAATAGGTTTCTTTTCAGAAATATTTTCAGTTTGTGGTCAAGAATTAACCCTTACTTTTGATAACATATCAGGAAGTTGAGAAACTAGTAAAATATGGAAATAAATGTTACCTTGCACATATAGTTGAAAACAAAGGAACTATTCATATTAATGATGTGCCAATGGGAAATGAGTATCTTGATATTTTTCCTAATGAGTTACCTGTAATTATACATGATCTGGAAGTTCAATTTACTGTTGACTTAGTTCCTGATTCTATACCAATTTCAAAACCCCTTTATCAAATGGATTGAGTTGAACTGTTATAGTTAAAGAAGCTATTGTAGGAGTTATTAGATAAAGGTTTCATTTGACCTATCACATCAACATGGGGTGCCCCTATCTTATTTGTTAAAAAGAAAGTTGGATCAATGAGACATTGAATTGATTATAGAGCATTGAATAAGATCACTGTTAAGAACAAGTATCCTTTTCCTCATATCGATGATTTTTTTATCAGATCTAGGGAGCTCAGTATTTTTTGATGATTGAATTGAGTTCGGGGTACCATCAGTTGAAAGTAAAAGAAGCAGACGTTCCGAAGACTGCGTTTGGTACTAGATATGGCCATTATGAATTTTTAGTTATGCCTTTTGGGTTAACCAATGCACCTGTTGTCTTCATGGAGATTATTAACAGAATTTTCCATGATTCTTGGATAAGTTTTTGGTTTTTTCATTGATTATATTTTTTTGTTTTCTAAAAGTAAAGAGGAGCATGAAAGTCATTTAAGGGTTTACTTGCAAACCTTAAATGAAAAGGAACTGTATGGAAAATTAAGAAAGTGTGGGTTTTAGTTACAACAAATTTCTTTCCTTAGTCACATTGTTTCAAAAAATGACATAACTGCTGATCCTGTAAAATCAAAATTTGTTGAATAATGGACAAAACCCACAAATGTAACCAAGATTCATAGTTTTCCTGGTTTGGCAGGCTATTATCCATGGTTTTTTAAAAAATTTCATGGTTATCAAGTCCAATGAATAAGCTAACTCGGAAGGGTCTTATGATTCTCTAGAAAAGAGAATGTGATGATTATTTCACGTATTTGAAATGAAGATTGGTGAATGCTCTAGTTTTGGAACTACCTTCCAGGAATGGTGAGTTTGTTATCTATAGTGATTCTTCGTTGAATGGAATGGGTTGTTCCCTTATTCAGAATGATCAGGTAATTGATTATGCTTTACGTCAATTGAAAACTAATGAGGTAAATTACCCTAAACATGATTTGGAATTAACTGCTATAGTTTTTGCTTTAGAAATTTGGAGGCAACATTTATATGGAGTAAAGTGTGAAATATATACTGATCACAAAATTTTACGGTATATTTTCACTCATAAAGAATTGAACATGAGACAGAAGAGGTGGCTAGAATTAATCAAGGATTATGATTGTACAATTCATTACCATCCGGGAAAAGAAAATAAAGTGGTTGATGCATTGAGTCGAAAACATAATGCTTTATTATCCATGTTACATTTGGAACATGATCCTTTGGTTAAGGAATTGATGAACCTTGGCATAGAAGTTGTTGGTTCAGGATGTTATTCTATTTTTTTCATGTTTTAGTGAGATCATCTCTATGAAACAGAATTAAGCAAGCACAGAAGCAAGACACTGAGTTGCAGAAAAATATAGAGCTGGTTCAGAAGGGTATGTTACCTAAATTTAACGTTGATAATGATTTTGTTTTGAGGTTTTGGAATATATTATATGTTCCTTGTGATTCACAGTTGAATAATGAGTTGTTATGTGAGGCTCATAGTTCCATGTTTTTAGTTCATCCTGGCAGTACTATAAGGTACATGGATCTGCGGGGGTATTACTGGTGGTATATAATGAAAAGGGATATTGCAAGTTTTACTGTGAAGTGTTTGACTTGTCAGCAGGTTAAAGTAGTGCGACAGTTACCGAAAGGGATGCTTCAGTCATTACAGGTGCTAGAGTGGGAATGTGAAAATATATCCATGTACTTTTTTGTGGGATTACCGAAGACATATCAAGGTAATAATGTAATCTGGGCTATTGTTGATCGGATGACTAAATATGTTAATTTCCTTTCTATTCGAGATACATTGTCTCCAGATCAACTTGCTCAGTTGTATGTTAAAGAGATATTCAGGTAGCATGGAGTTCCCCTCTCCATTGTATCTGATCGTGATCCTAGGTTTACTTATAACTTTTGGAAAGGCCTTCAGAAGTCATTGGGTACTGAATTAAATTTTAGTACAGATTTTCATCCGAAATTAGATTGGCAATCAAAGCGAACAATTAATACTAAAGAGGATATTCTACGCTATTGCATGATGGATTATCATTGATGATGGGACCAACATCTTTCTTAGGTTGAATTTTCATATAATAATAGTTTTTATTCCAGTATACAGATAGATCCATTTGAAGCATTATATGGTAAACAATGTCGAACTATAATTTTTTGGGATGAATTAGGGGAAAGAAGCTGATGGGGCCAGAATTGGTAGAAGAGATGGTAGAAAAAGTTTAGTTGATTTTGAAACACATGAAAACATCTCAGAGCAGACAGAAAAGTCATGAAGATAACCAGAGGAAGGATCTATCGTTAAGGGTAGGTGATCATGTTTTTATAAAAGTGTCACCATATAAAAGTGTGATGCATTTTGGTAAGAAGGGAAAGTTGAGTATGAGGTTCATTGGACCATAAGAAATTCTTGAGAGTGTGGGATCAGTTGCTTACTAAGTTGGTTTACCTCCGAGTTTATCTCAGGTACACAATGTTTTTCATGTTTCAATGTTGAGAAAGTATATGCCAGATCAATCTCATGGTTTGAGCCCAGAGGTTGTTCAGTTGGAAGAGAATCACTCTTATAAAGAACAACCAATCTATATTCCTGACCGTATGGAGAAAGTGTTGCAGAATACAGTAATCAATTAGGTAAAGGTTTTGTGGGAAAATCATATGGTTGAAGAGGCAACATGAGAATCTGAAAATGCTATGATGGATAAATACCCCCACTTATTTTGATAAGTGAATAAAATTGTGGGGACGCAACTCCCAAAAGGGGAAAGGATGTAACATCCCAGGTAAATAAAGAATAATACATTTTATTATTTATTTATATTTGAGAATTACATATTAATTTTACATTAAATGGATTGCTATGTTCGATAGCGTACCTGATACGCAATAATGAGTTTCTTTGAAATCTTACATTGCACACTAGTAATATAATAATAATATTTTAAATGGTAGATTACACGTCCCCATTGTATTGGTGGGAATGAATATAAATAACTAGAATATTATTATATATGTTTGTTAAATGTTTTCACATTTAACCAATAAATGATAAAGGCTTAAAATAAGAAAAGAATTCAATTTACGCATAGATACTCTAATATTCACTAAAAGGTCGATTTATCGCCTTTTGATGGAGAACCCTCCTTAAAAATAGTTTTTGCCTCTCTTAGAAATTCTTTTGGACCATGTTAAATCCTTGTTTAGAATCAGGACATCAAAATTTACTTTCTGTATGTTTTTTGTAATTTTTTCCTATAAAGTTCATTTTTAATTAATAAGTGAAAATGTGGTATTTTAACTCAAAAAATCTTTTTAATATAATTTATTTATATGATTATATTATCCTTTAAATTGGTTTTAATTTTCTATTAGAATATATTTTTACCATTTAATCCAATGGTGGTCATTGAAATTAATTTCACTTTGAAATTGGACTTAAACTAGTGTCAATATTGGGATATTTATTGTTTCATAAAAACAAGCTATTTGGTTTGACAAAAAGAATTAATTATTAAATTAATTTATGCAACCTATATGTTTTAAATTTCATAAAATAGACATCATTTTTAAATTTGGAATATCAAGTATAGCTAGGGTGAATTTTTGGTATTTTTCTGAAAAACATCAATTTTTTGATTAATTGTGAATCCACTAAGTTGTAGTTAAATAATAATATTTCGTTTAAATGAAACATTATCACTTTATTTGAATTGAATTTCAAAAATCCTACATAATATTTTGTCATTATTAAGTAAAATGTGGTTCAATGGGATGAAAATAATTTTTTTGTTGAATAGTAACTTTTATGTTTTATTAATCTCGATTAGAGGCAATTAGTGTATTGTAAAGTTAAAATAATGTTTTAATAATATGAAATTACCTTGAAACATGTCCATCCAATATTTAATGAGTCATTGACAACACATACAATCCATGGGTCAACTTGGGGATCCCATGGAGCCACCTGGGTAAGAAAATGACATTAATAACTTTTTATTTAAAGTTAAAATAAAAATGTCACAAACATGTATTGTTTTACTAAAACAATTTATACATAGGGTTATAAAAGTCATATTTCTGACTATAAAAATTCATTTGTAATATAAAAATATTTTCTACATCATGATAGTTTTTTTTATAATTTTTAGACATTATATAAATAAATGTATTTATGACACTATGATGATGCAGCGATTACCACATTAATAAACGAGTTAAACAAAATTAAAAGAGAAGGTAAAATCTAAAAATTACACTTATAAAAACATATTTTATGGGTGGATTTAGAACCCTTATAACATTATCCTCGAAATATATCCTTTTTGGACCTTTAAAATATGAAATGCATTTTCTAATAATGTAGCATTTTATAACATTCCAAGAGTGACCTTCCACCCTCTTATAAAAGGCCCCCACCTCTACCCCCTTACCCACACCTCTAAAGAATTTGGCTCAACCAAACTCTTCTCATTTTTTGTCTCCACATACCTCTATTCATCCTAGAAGCCTTACCTTAGGCAGAATGCTATTTAAGAAACCCTTTTGGTTCAAACCAAATGGAGTTACCCGATTTAAAGGTAATGTCTTCTCTTTTGTCCTTTTTTTTATTTTTCCTCTCCAACCTAATAAACTATTTATATTCCTTTATTTTGTCAAAACAACAGTATATTCAATATAATAAGATGTTTTTTTGAGAAGGATTCGTGATAAACTTATACACACCTCTGTATAATGGTTAAAGAATATCCTGTTTCTCTGGATGGCGATTTACTGCGTCACGAAACAATGATTGTTAAATCTTCTCTTACCACCTTTCATGGTGGACATTATGATGTCACTGAATTTATATATGATATATAATATATTTATTCCCTCTACAAGATTATTATTTTTTATATCTAAAACATAACGTTATTCTTTTCATGTTGTCCAAATACGATAATTTAATCTGAGGAAGTGTGGACTACTGCCCCCTCCAATGATGTGAATCATTCATGCCAAACATGGAATTTATAAAGAATGTAATTAGTGAAAATATGTTAAATATATGACATATTTATTATACTAGATTTATAATATATATCTATCTCAATTAATTTTAATTCCTTTAATACGAAATAGAAATGAAAGTACTGTTCATTTATACGTACGACTTAGCGTCTCCATGAACGGTGCATTTCATTTCATACCTCTAAATGTTATGTACTATTATAAATACATGTATATGATAGATATATATGATATATATGATATCCTAAAAATTAATATCATTATAGATATAATGAACCCTTGACCACATGAACAACAAGTAAATGTAAGAAGTCCATTTTTGACTTAAGTACCAAATATCGACAAAACGAACATTATTAACTTCAATGATTACATAATGTTTATTAAATGGAAATAAGTGATATTAAAGGAATAATAATCTTGAATAAGGTATATAAGAAATTATAAATTAACACTAGTTTATTATTCAGGATATTAAAGAGTGATCGAGTCATGTCAGACATGAGATAAGGGACTTCATCTCAATCTACATTCATTGAGGCATATTTTGTTCTAGTATAAGACTTTCTTTTATACGCTGTATAAAACACCTTTGACTATTAATTTAATTCAAAGGGAATCAATTTCTACAAAGCATTTTACTAAACGACAAAAATGAATGTTTCTTTTAATATACGCAGTGACAAAGAACTTTTTTTCCGCCGCGAGTGATATTTAGTCATTGGCTTCCTCAATAAGCCGTAATGTTTTTAAAATGAAATAAATACCATACACTCATTTATGAATATTGGTATTGGAAATGGTTTTTATAATGGATTTGTTATGTCAATATATTTAATAGATATATTGTGATCGAAATGTGGAAATGTTTTCTTTCCATTATATTTCTTTTATGTCTTATTATTTTATAATGGTACTTGGACATTTGACGGGTGGTTACCTGATAAAACAGATGACGGGTGGTGCCATGAATACCAGGATAGGTGGTTACATTATAACCTCCAATGCATTGGGTATTGAAGTCGTCCGTATGTCTATTCCATTTAGTGATATTTGTGGAAGTCGACCGTATAGTTATTCCATTTAAGTATGGTTATGTACCAAGTTACCTTTATATGTTATGTGTTATTTATATGGGTTTTATGGAAATGTTTTTGTTAAAAAAGGGTAACTAATGATCTTTTATTCAGTGGAGAGTATTTACTACTTCATAAAGGAGAAATGTATTCTGGGTTTACCTGTTGTTTTGAAAAACTAATAGTTTTTCTTCTTTGTGTATCCATTACTGAGATTTTTATGCACATCCCATGTTTTTTTTGAAATGTTTTTCACAGGACATAATGTAGAATAGGGTCAAGGATGGGATCAAGGAAAATTCATACTGTCTTAATCATGGAACTAGACATGACTTTTTTTCAGGAGTTCATGTTTTTTAGTAAGAAATAAAAGGGAAACTATGCAGCAGTGTCTACTTTTTAATCTTTTGAGATGTAATAGTTATGTCCTAATTCTCTAAAATTCTAAACCTGAAAAGATCCTCAAAGAAAATTATTCATTTATTTCAATATTAATTAATCTTTAAGGTCAGGGCCTTATACTCTTCCTCTGTCCCTATATTATAAAAATAATAATTGATATCTTATATTAGTTTTTAGGAAATCATCCAATCCCACAGCTAAATTGGGAACCATATAATGATTATAAAAAGGATGAAAGGGTGATCCCAATAACAATGGAATGGTGAAAAATGACTAGGAATAAATAAATTCATGTGGGAATTATGTCTCCAAATTAATAGTGAAAATGAATTAAAAAATCTACAAAAAATATTGAATGGGGAACACATATGATAGATGTATTTTAATTAATAGAAAAATTTCATAAAATATAGAAATAATTACAAAATAATGAAATAAATTTAATTTCTAATTGAAAGGTAATATGTTAAGAGGAACATATGGATGCAGAAGTCAAAATGAAAAATAAAAAAATATTTCACCAAGACAACCTTTTTATCATGTGGTCACTATATAGCCAAATTAATGAAATAATATATATGAGAGGTAAAAGAGAATGATACTATATATGGTCACTCATTATAAAATGATGGTTGACCTATGAAATCCACTTGATATATAGACACTATGTTGTGTAACTTGTGTCAGAAAAATAAATCCCACTATATTTTAACCAATAAAATAATGCATGAAATTATTTATCATGAGGATAACCTAATATTTACTCTGAAGTACACTATTTTCATATAGATTTTTTCATGATCGTAAAATAATGAACTAATCAGTTTCTAAATTTTTTTAAACAAAATCTATAGTCAGTGTTAATAACCATTATGAAAATATTTCACGTAATTTATTTACAACATATCTTCGAAATAAAAAATTTAAAAATTGTTCTAAAGATAACACATGCAGTATATAATAATAACCAATAAAAGAATAAAATAATAAAAAAAAATAATGAAATAGAATTTGGAAAACTAAATAGAAGAACACATTAAGTTTATTATGATACGTTACTAGAGAAATAAATTGTCAATAACTTGGAACCAAAATAGAAATCATACTATAATAGAAAATATAGGTAATGAGTATATATCCTGAGATTACAAAATAAGTAACCATTTATATAATCTGTAGACTATTTTTTCATAGGAGAAAGTCAATAATAATTACATTATAAAGGTAAATTCCTAGAAATCCTATGAGACAATCCTAGATATACTCATGTTAAAGAATATATCAACATATTTCTGAATTATTATATAAAACTACTCATATTAAATAATCCAAGCACCCTAATGGTATTCCACTAGATATAATTTTCCCTATATCTATGGAAAACATGGAGGAGTGAAATAAAAAATAGTTTAGAATAAATATCTTACCCACTATGTTTGACACCAAAGTTGTACATTGAGATATTGATTATAGGTGTGATGATATTTACTACATAGAGATTCATAATACAATAAAATTCAACACCATATCCTCATCAAAATTTCATAATACAAACAAATAAAATACAATTTTTATTCATCATGAATAAAATAATATATAATCCCAAGCTCATAGACAACCATATACTGTAGGGTAACCATTGTGGGTGTATCTAATTTTAAAAAACCATTAATTGAAGTCAACAAATGATCCATGCGTTTAATATTATTTTAATATTTCTAAAAATCATCCTAAAATGAATTAAAAATAATTATTTTTATAATAATTTATTTTACCAAATGGAGATTTAAATATTTGTTTAGATATAAACAAATACAGATACTTTAGAGACAAATGTTTATAATTTTTAATCATCTTATCCATAGAATAAAGGAACATGCATTAACAACACCCGAATCTATGATATCGTATTTTTATATATGCATGATACCCCCAAAAAGATATTTAAAAATCATAAATTTAAATATTTCATAAAAAACATAACATGATAAATATAAAAATACATCAAATAGTAATAAAAATGAAATAAAGACCAATAAATCTTTTAAACAATAAAAATAATCCATGCGATATATTCCCAAACCATAAGGCATTAAATAAAATACCAAATATGTAGAGTAAATACCTTATGAAATATTAGTGGACAGATTGTGTGCTTAAATTTATGTTATATAAATAAAAGAATTCAAATAAGTGGAAAACCCACTTCCATATGAAATAAAGTCATTAATATTTTTAAAAAATATATGTTTACTGTGGTTCTTATGTCCACAATTATTTTATTGAAATGGAATTTAGATACCTCATCTATCTAATGTTGTTTTATAGAATAAGAAAACCATGAAAACAGTAATATCAAATAAAAAAATAAAATAATAGATTTCAGTCCACCACATTGATTCATTGGAAAAAAAAGAATTGATCCCATGTTATACTATCTTAAATAATTAAAATGAAAAATAAATATTTAATTATGTATAAAATGATATAAATTATCTCCCATAAAACATATCTTCTGTATTATCTTTCTCTCATCATGGAGAAACTAATTACAATGAATAATAGTCATTCTAATCAATATAGATGTGGATATTTAATAGTGTGGTTTAACTAATTTTTGACAGATTTCGATGGAAACATGGTAGATAATGGAGTAAATTGGTGTTTCCCCCTTGTGAGATACATGTTTTTCCAAATCCCCCATTCCCTCTAACAATTACATTTCATTATTTATTTTTTTACCTTTTTATCTACTTATTTTATAATTTTTTAACCCTTATATGCCCACCCATCCTACACTATTTCATACCCCACTACTTCTCTTTTATTCGCTTATATTTTATTTTAGTTTTCAATATAAATTTTTATTATAGAATTTATAATTTTATTATATATATACATATATACATATATTTATATAAAAAATCATAAAACATACAAAAAAAATGACTATAAAAATATAAGTAAATCAATAATAATGTTATTAAGAACCTTAAATTTATCTATTTTTTATATCTCCTCCACAAAAACCAAAAAATCACCATTACTATTTTTATCAACATAAAACATTTTTAATGATAATGAAATATAAATTTCAATTAAAAAAATTAACTACATTTTTAAAAAATTGGAATCATTTTACTTGATAAAATTAAATAATCACAAAAAATTAAAATTCCTTTGATTTTCACTGACATGTAAAGACATGGTTTGTTATGAAAAAATGATCAATATTTTGACAAGACCACCAACCTCATATGGAATCAATACCCCTAAATCATAAATTATATAATCTCTAACATGATCATCCATATACATATTTTCCACCATCATTAATAGGATTCTATATCAGAAGCCACAAATAAAAATAATAACAAACATAAAATTTTTAAATACCATAAATATTTAATTTAAAATGTAATAATTACATAAAATAATCATAATCTATATCTCTACATTAAAAATTAGATAAAAGGGTAAAAATTAATTACTTAAACACACATGGGCCAAAATTACATAATCACTAACAAACATCATCAATTTATAATTTAATGTCATATATTATAATCAATTTAAATTAAATCACCTCGATAAAATATTATGATATCGTATCTTAAAAATGATATGAAATAATATTTTTTGTAAATTTATTTAATTAACCTATATATCCTGAAATAAATATCGCAAACAGAACATTATACAGTTCTCTATATGAATATTCTGTGAAATATTATATTTACACATCCAAATTATTCCCTAGAAAGGCAGAATAAAAATATATATTAAAAGATGGGATATCACATTAAATCCAGACAAAAATGCCTCCATGAACTAAAATAACAAAGGGTCAAATAAAAATTTATATTTTATTGGGGAGGTAACATATTACATCCATGTGTTTGAGGATGAAATGTGATATATTTTTAAACGTTATATAGTGAAAAATAAATATTTTTTCAATATTAATAAATTTTTTCAATCAAATGGTTTTCCAAATCATAAACTCACCATGTAGTTTTTACAATCATGATCCACACCTCATCATATCTTATGGACACATCAATTATCAAAAAATTCACCAACCATGCAAAACCCACGTCAATGGCTTCACACATTACATGGTTTACAAGAAATATTTACCAAACTAAGAACCAATAATGAAACTCCTTCTACAATTAACTATATGTTTTTCATGGTTGCATTTAAATTAATTAACATGTCCTGTGTCACCCATGTGCTAACATGGAAATGAAAAATTATATCACATTTTTTCCCCAATGGTTTCCCTGGCCATGCATCATAGAAAAAATCTTCCTAGAAATAAAAAAATTCACTTGAAGCTCCCAAAATTCAACCAGGACAAAAAAAGGTCTGCAAATCCATGATACAAGTATATAAAAACCAAAATGATATTTTAAACCTCATTTAATTATAATTCAATTTAAAATTCTAAAAAACTCATCCATTATGATCAATAAATAAAATTTATTTTGAATTTCATGACCATCATTAATTAAATTCATTTCAAAATCATAACCATAAAAAAATTCATCCCCAAGAATCCTAAATTGTCATTCCGTTATTTTTCATAATCAATAATGTAATCATATTCCTGAGTAAAATTCATTGTTATATCCACCAAAAATTTATTGATATTATGTTTTGAAACACCAAACATGCGGCACACTATTCATCAAAACCAAAGCCAATAGTTTTTCATCATCACCTACATTGACACAGTTCTCATATTATTTTTTATAAATATGGTGCTCCCATACATGATCTATACTCATATGGTTTGATTCATATAAAATATATTCCACACCATAGAGATATTTGATCAAAAACACATTCTTTGATGACTAATGGTACTATCGGTGAAATTAATATCTCCCACCAAAAAATTTCACATAAAAACCATATGGGAACTCCTTTAATAACCTCTATAAAATTAAAAATTTCACCTACCCATTTACAATCACATTAGAAGGATGATAATAATTAAATAATTGTTTTATATAATGATAAACCAAAATCCAGTAATAAAATATTATCCTGATAAATTATGTAATTTCTTTATTTTATAGTCAACTATCTACACTGGATATCATATTTTGACCATGATAATCAGTGAACCTCAAATAGAAATGACTCTATGAATAAAAAAGTTGACCCCCATATATAATATAACACACATTGTCCATCCAAAACACGTCCATGCCTTTGACATTGCATTCACTAGGGAACTAGATGAAACTGGATCTATGTTCACATTGGAACCATAGGACAATCTTGACATTCAAATGATTATTTCCCTCAAAACCATGATCCAAATATCATGTCAGCCCTACATCCAATAATGAAATCATGATCACCAACATAAGATTTTCCTTATTATTACTCCCTAAAAAATCTCCACCTCTCATGTTCAATTCATTACATCACAAAATGACTAGACATGGCCATTACAATCACAACTATGAGTGAACATTAAGCATAATTCACTACCCATTACAAGATATAATGGAATGTTATAATTGAAATTTTCTAAATTTAAAATAAAAAAAAGGTCCACAACCACCAATCGACTGTGATATATTACCCACCATATCACTCAACAAACAATTCTCCTTTCCATAACATTAGTGCGTTCCAATATCAAAAAGGGGTCACTCCTATCAATTTACAATCAATATAATTTAAATCAATGACACAATATATTGTTGAAAGTAATGTATTATGGAACTCAAATACATATATTAGGTATTATATAACTATTGGTGTAACAACTATCATTATCATATCAACATCCGGAAATAAATCCTATAAGGATTCAATCAAAATCAATGGTCCGCTTCTTAAACATGGACACTAACTATATGATAAATAAAATAACACCACACATAACCAAAAACAATGACATTGTCTCATCTAAACATAATGGGTGAACACTTCTAAACATCATAGTTATAAATGAAAACTCGTTCACCCATGAGTAACACATCCTGAAACCCAAAATCATGTTTCAAAACATCTAGGTATGAACCCCTATCATATTAATCATATTTTGAGAAATGGACCACAATACCTTTAAAACCACAAGCCTGAAATATCACAGAAACTAAGCCAAAAAAAATAGAAACACAACTTTTATATCTTTTAAGAAAATCCCCAGTATCCACCCATGATATACCCATATTATATATGTCAATCTAGGATCAGATTCTTCTATATCACCATTATACAAACCTAAAATCAATTGTGAATCATTTAATATATCACACCCTTTAAATATTTAAATAAATCAAGGTATCAAAGTTATAAATATCTATAAATAATCTTAATTCATATCTTTTATATCTATCATCACTTCCTATAAACCAATCTTCGAATCTTT
This sequence comes from Viscum album, assembly GCA_963277665.1. Classification (NCBI taxonomy): domain Eukaryota; kingdom Viridiplantae; phylum Streptophyta; class Magnoliopsida; order Santalales; family Viscaceae; genus Viscum; species Viscum album. The sequence goes on from OY728157.1 coordinate 2,018,955,074, forward strand.
GTCATTTACCTACAGTTTCCATATTTAATGTTACTCACTATCTGGAGATAACGCCACTTTTATGTTATGATTACATATATCATTTGGCCCACCAATATCCAAAGTCACATATTGACAGAAATACTCTCTCCCACCAAGCCCTATAACTATGTCTCACACAATGTATAACTCATGGGGGACATCCCCTTTCTTGTATACAGTATCAACCTGTAATTGGAATGCCAAAAACCCAATCAAGAGTTATCATACATATTTATACATATCATGAACCATATTATTGTTTATAATTTAATTGTAAGACACTAATACTCATTAATAATATATTTCATATAATTCCACCTCATAGACCAAATTTCACCAATATATTTAATAATCTAATGATAATTTGTGTTGAGTATACCAAATTTGTATGGTTTTTCTAGGTTAAATAGTTCGATGAAGATATATGGGAAAAACTATATAGGTTGTACTTGACACATTATTTAACCAAAATAACATTATTTTCATATTCATTTCCATTTCATCATGTTCATATACCATCCAACAAATGTTCATTATTCATCCCTTAGGTAGAGGGAATATGTAGTGTAATCATGGATAATCCCCAACAAGATCCAAATTAAATTTCCTAAAATATGAAATATTGTGGGTTAGATGAGTATAATTAAATCAATATTTTATATCCGAAATAAAATATATGATATTTTCCTCACTATAATAAAATTTACCTTATTTTTATTTGGAGAAATAAAATAGAAAAAAAATTATATCATATATGTTATTTGTAGAATGAATTTTTCACATAAATATTCATAAGTCCAACATTACATGAGTAAAAAATAGAATAAAATAATAATAACATTGATATATATAAAAACCCTAAAATTTGATACAAAAGAACAGTAATCCAATAACATTGATTAGATGGAAATTTATTTTGTAAATTTGTTCATGATTACCCATTATAAGGTACATCAAATGATTTAAAATATACTCATGTAACCTAAATTTTACATCTGTAAATATTAAGAGAAATGAAAATTCATTGAGAAAATATTTTGGTCCCAATATAATATAATGCACTAATTGGTTTTTAAATAGGTAGTTTTATTTGTGACCTATGGAACACCTCCATTTTTTTCTAGAGGATATACCATTGTACCCGATTGAAACTTGTGGAAAAATAACTATATAAAATCTATAGTTACTTATAATTAGATCATGAAAAATAAGTAACAATTATTTTATATAGTGTACCTAATATGTATACCACATTCCATTCCAACAATTATATCACTAAGCCGACCACATATAAAAATAAATAAATTCATAAAAATGATGAAGATGATATACTACCATCATAGTATTGTATCACATATATATTGTAATGGTATCCCAACTATACATTTAAATAGTCCTTTCATTAGTGTCTTCTATAAATAAACCTATGATAAATGTGGTATACCTGGGTAACCATGTTCTAGGGATCCCTAAGCAGTGTTTCTGTGCAACATGGATGGGAACCACCAACGAGGTCCCAAACAAAACTGGTAATGTAAAACAAGTACTATATGATATGATTATAAGTAATAAATAGGGAACTATGGTATATATAAATAATCACTATTGATCATGGGGTTTCAATGTGACACTTGTGATAAAAAATTCCTACTATTAGTATAGAAAACTATCTCTAAACAAGATACACAACTTTTATTGGGATACATGTCTATTCACATGGTCTCATGAATTGGTGCAGATAATTTCCAAAAAAAGTATTCGAATAATCAACTAATTAATGATATAATATTTGGCTCAGTTATGAGAACCTAAAACACATTGTAAAGATCATAATATCAAGCTAAATATCAAGATCCATGAGAGGAATAACATTATCCTTGTGTGTATCATAATAAAATAAAATATTTAAGTATGTGAAATCATAGGATCCAATGAATCCCCATAGATAGACCCTATAATACTTGATGTAACTAGTGATCCTATGAATCTCACTTAACATCCAATATCATTAAATTTATGGTTTCAGAGGGGGGTGTTGTTCATCCCACCAGTAATACCTCATGTCATTAGTAATATACAATTTCTAACCACCCATCCCATAACACATAATGATTTTTATACTGTAATTTTAATGTTCAATAGTCACTAATATGCCCATATTAGGTTCACTATACTGATTATGAGTTCCCTAGTGATTATTAAAACCAATAATACCCACAATCCTATATTAACACATTTTAGTGTTAAATTGATACATAGGGAAAAAATCAAATTTTTATAACTTTTTTGTTTCCTAAACCCAGTATATTTGAATTTCTATATCATTATCATCTATTTAGAAAAACACCAATAGCCATAGAAGAGAAAATCTCTTATCTTCATGTTTATATTATAGCCTCACCAAACCCATAGGGAAACCATACGACATAAATCTAGATACATTGAATAAGATAGATATCACTCCCAATTCAAATCCAGGTTGGTCCACTCACTCTCAAATTATATATTTATTGAAACATGACATACACAACAAGGTTGTCACATACTTGCTAGGGATGAATTTAATCCCTAAACAACTATATCAAATTATTTATGTTATCTCAAAAATTCTATCATAGACTCATCAAGAGAATCACTCTCAATCAATCACTTATCTCGGCTCAAGGGATCACATAACACCTATTTGGGCCCAAAATGTTACGTTGTTCATTTATATTTTACACCAGTATAGTTTCGACAGGTTATATGAAATATAGATATAATTAATCCCATAGTAATTAGAGCCCTAGGTAGTAATATTTCTTCCATGGGTCAACCATGCACCTCACAAATCATTATACCGATAGTAATTTAACTTCAATGAAAAAATTTATTTAACTTAAAATATTAATCACCCTAAAATGAGAGGCTATATATCACATACACATTCAAATATTCATAACCCTTAGTGTGAGGTTCCTAGAACTCCTATATCATATGATGTCATTCACCTTTATTCATAACATTTATACTATTCCTAAAACATCCATGTATAACCCATCATATCCCATCATCAAAAGGCCCTATCTCATTCCGCAACACCCAATAAAATAAATCATAATATATTATAAATACTTTTAATATTTCCATTTAAATTTCAAAAAAATTTCCATACACTCATTAACACATACCCAACCCTATTAAATAAATAAAATCCCACAACATTCATTAATTCTGTAATAATTTACTATCAATATCATAAATTAAATGTAAACATCCATTTAAAATACACATTTTTTAATAATTATAAAATATAATGTAAATAAACATGTGATTGTATTATTATGAATTTTTTTATGCATGAAAAGAAACATACGATATATAGTTGAACAATTTTACACTTCTTTGATGGAATCATTGATTATTATACAGAAATAGAATAAAATATTATATACCATGAGGGGAGAATTTGAGTGATGAAGAAAATAAGATTTATACCATATAATAATTACTTAAATTCCCCAAAAATATCCATAAATGTAGGGGTAGTTTCTTAAATAACATTGTTTATGGGAGAGACCATGTCTAAAATGTTTGAGGGTGGAGTAAAAGGGAGAGGGGATTACAAATATTATGGTATAATTATAATTATTTTACCATTTTATGCAAATTTATGTAGTCATGTGATTATCACATGATTTTCAAAACCATTAATAAAATATTTTGCTTAAAATATATCTAGCCATAGCCCGTATTATTTTTTTGTTCCATATTTTACCAAATAATTTTCCGATTAATTAAATACCTCTGGAATAATTAATATACTTTGTAACGCCCCGACCCCAGCTACCCGGAGTCGGTGCATTACTTCGTAACATTGTCATGATCACAAAAGATCATGTCTCGAAAGACCGATTAGTTTAGTAACCTTGGAAACACTAGATACATTCGTAAACGTTACATTACATCATAATGTGAAAAACTACAATAACAAAGTCTCTATAGTCCACACTCATATCCTCTTCTCACAATCCCTGCAGGTCATTCATAAAATACTTCTTCACATCCTAGAAAATATTAAAACATTGAAAGGGGTGAGCTCAGATGCTCAGTAAGGATAACAATATTGCGGAAGCTTTCATAAATAAACAAAAAAATTTAAGGCAATGTATAACTAAAACAAAAGCCTTTTAAACTTGAACATCAACATAATATTACAAAAGTAAAATGAGATAATTCCATTCATTTCTTCACATGGATATTCTACTGGTCGAATAATCACATGAAATATCAATAACCACTTTCATAATGAGGGAATGTATAATGCCAGACATTCTGAAACACTTTGTCAAGGCCTCGGCCAAGACGTCTAAAATGATTAAGGCCTCGGCCAAAACCATAAATCAAATTGGGAAAGGGCCTCGGCCAATTCCACGTCTAGTTGTCTCATGAGAACTACCAATGCATCGAGGATCTATAGCGGGCCCCACCCGTCACTTATTAAGTCCAATACATTCCTCATATGAATAGGTTTAAACATATCATAAACCATAACATAATCGTATCACATAAAACATGCACAAAGGAAACATAACATTTCCACATTTCAATCACAAGATATCAATACAGAACATTGATATAATAAAGATGCTTTCAAAACCATTTTCAATACCAAAATAAAAGAAAGTTAAAACTTTGTATTTATTTTTCATTAAAAAAAAGTGATGGCTTGTAGAGAAAGCCAAAACTCAAATAATGGACACGGCGGCAGAGAATTCGTTGTCACCACATATGTACGGAAAGAAAAACATTCCCTTTTTGTCGTTTAGTAAAATGATTCGTATAAAAAAAATATTCCTTTTGAATAAACATAAAAGTCAAAGGGGTTTATACACCGTATAAAAGAAAGTTGTGAATAAAACCAAATATGCCTCAATGAAAGGAGATTGAGATGAAGTCCTTAAAAAGATCATTTTTTAAATAAAATTGATATATTATGTGTATTCACTATAGGTACACATAAAGAAAGTAAAAATAAAAATAAGACATAATAATATCATGACATAATTTGAATGTAGGAGATTAACACAAAGAATGGAAAGTGGGTTAAGAAGTTCCCTTACCTCGTGTCTGAATTGACTCAACCGTTCTTTAACCTCCTAAAAAATAAACTAGGGTTAATATATACCTTATTAAGAACCATTTTCAATTTCATTATCCTTTTTATATCACTTATTACAATGATATGAACATTATCTAATTATTTAAGTTAATAACGGTCGTTTTGTCGATCTTTGGTACTTGAGTCAACAATAAAATTCTTATAATTACAAGTTGTTTATGTGGTAGAATATCCATTATGTCCAGAATTATATTCGTGATTTAGATGTCATATATATCTCATATATCCAGTATATACATTAATTTATAATATTACGTAACATTTAGAGGTAAGAAATGAAATGCACCGTTCATGGAGACGGTAAGCCGTACGTACGCATGAACGCTACTTTCATTTAAATTTCATATTTAATGGAACGAAATCATAATGATATAAATTTATAAGATAATTCCAGTATAATATAGTGTATAATACCATTTACTCCATCCTTTATACATCCCACAAATGGCATTAACGATTCAAATCACTTTGAGGGGGCGGTAGTCCGCACATCCTCTAATCAAATTATCGCGTTTACCCATAATGGAAATCATAAAGTATGACATAAATGAGAAATACAGAAGCATAAGTAAAACATAAACATATAATATATCATATATAGAAATAGTGACATCTTAATGGCCACCTTTGAAGGTGTTATATGAGTGTTGAACCATCATCGTTTCGTGAGGCAGAAATTCGCCATCCACAGAAACCGTATGTTCTTTAACCATTAGATGTAATTGTGTGTAAGTGTAGCTCTAATCCTTCTTATAAAAACATCCTAGTATATTGAGGATAATGGTGTTGTTACAAAATAAATGAATAAAAAGATTTTAGGGGGTTGGAGAAGATAAATAAAACAAAACAACATTAGAGAAGACATTACCTCAAAATCGGGTAACTCTTTTTGATTTGAGCCAAAGGCTTCCTTGAGAAGAGTTCTGCCCAAAGTGAGGCTTCTAGGAGTAATAGGGGGAAGTTGTGAGAGTATTTGGGCAGAGGTTGGCCGAGCCAAATGGCTTGAAAGTTTAAATGAGGTGGAAGAGTTGGGGGCCTTTTATAAGTGGGGAGGAGGGGATCTTTTGGAAAGATTGAAATGTTACATTATTACACAATGCTTTTCGGATTCTAAAGGGACCACACTTATATAATTATAAGCTAAGGTGATAAGGGTTCGAAATATCCTCATCCAATTGGCTTTGGACAAGTGTAATCCTTGGATTTTGCATTATCTTCCCATTTTATTTAAATCGTTAAATAATGAGGTCATCACTGCATCATCATGATGTAATAAATAATTTAATTTAATTTATGTCTAAAAATTATAAAAAAAATACTATGATGTAGGAAATCGTTTTATCTTTTTAATGAATATTTATAATCAAAAGTTGTACTTGTTTAACCCCACTTAAAAACTGTTTTAGTAAAAAAACTCATGTTTGTGTCAATTTAATTTTAACATTAAATAAATATATATTAATGTCATTTTCCAACTAAAGTGGCTCCATGGGATCCCCAAGTTGACCCATGGGTTGTATTGGTCGGCCATGACTCATCCAATAAGAGTAGGACAAGTGTCATGCTCATCTCATATTAATATAACATTATTTGTACCTTAAACTACACTAATTACCTCTAATCGCGATTAAGAACTTAAAAGTTACTATTCACAAAAAAATTATTTTAATCTCATTGAACCACATTTTAATTCTTAATGACAACCATGTATGTCGGATTTCTGAAAATCAAATTACAGAAGTGGTAATATTTCATTTAAACGAAAAATCAGTTATTTAACTACCACTTAGTGGTTTCACTATTCATCAAAAATTAAAGTTTTTCAGAACAATGCCAAAATTTCACCCTAAGCTATAATTGATATTCAGAATTCAAAAATGTTGTCTATTTTAAAAAATTCCAATCATATAAGTTTCATTAATTAATTTTATAATTAATTCCCGCTGTCACAACAAATAGCGTGTTTTTAAGAAACAATTTATATCAAAAGATTGACAATTGTTTATGTCCAATTTTAATGTTAAATTGATTCTAATGACCACCATTGGATAAAATAGTAAAAATATATTCTAATTACACTTTAAAACCACTAAATAGTATAATTTATCACTATAAATTATTTTGATTAAAAAAGTTGTTTTTAAGTATTTTTCACAATTCATAAAAAATTAGAAGTTCTCAGAAAAATACCAAAAATTCAACATAGGCTAATTTCGATATTACGAATACAAAAATGAAGTCCATTTTGAAATATAAAATTTCTATAATTTTAAAAAGTGGTTATTACTATTCATAACGGCTACTTTGATTAGTGGTGGTGTTTTAGAACTCGAAGTTGCGTACAATGCAAGCTATTGCATTATTGAAAGAGAGGCGTATCGTGGAAGCTCGGGGTGTTACATACTTCATATGATTACATATATATCCATTCATAATGAATGTACCAAATCCTAATGAAAAGACATCTCACATGTTTTCATCACAGTGTGTCCCATAACAATTACATAAAAAAGATATTTGGTAATCTACTTCAATAAATTTCCTAAATGAAAAAATATATATTAAAAATTACTAAAAAAATAAAAACTCTTACTAGACATGTATCCGTTTCCATAAAAATGACATTGAGTATTAAAATACTTGTAACTCTAATGTGAAATCAAAATCAAAAAATGATCACTTGTCCATGATAACTTATTTTAGTTTTTTCATAATTTCACTACATTTAATGAGGGAGTTAATTAACAATTTATATGTATTATATATTTTACCATTCTTCCTGATATTCATTTTAGTATCCCATATAAATATGAAAAATATGAAATTACTCAATTTTTAACCATAGTTATGAATAATTTTCAAAGGGAAACATTCTATTAAAATTATTGGGAATGTTTTTTATTAAAATTTCATAAATAGAAAAAATTGGATATTTAATAACTAGTGTTAATCACCCAATTTTGATGATACACATAAGCTCAATGATATTCAGAATTAAAATGTTCTAATGTATATCTCTTTTTCCAATAATATATCTAGAGTTTCTATTTTAGAATTTTTCACATACGATATGTAATTATAAATTGGAATAATCAATGAATTAGAAATATATATATATATTTAGTCAATAAATGGATGTTTTATTTCATTAATTATATAGATATGATAAAATTTCCATTCATTAATTAGATCTTGTGTGTTTATATATATATTAATGAAATGTTTTCTATAATGAGGGATATGGTTTATTATTTTATATATTATATATTTTTCATATTACTCTATATATAATTCAACATATGAATATAAATATTGAATATAGTATCTCCTACTGTTGGAATTTACAACATGTTATTGTATATGTGGAACAATGAAACTACACCATATATTTGTATTATTAGAACTATTTATTTATTATTTTTCAGAGAAATTATGAATGTTTTATATTAGAGAAAAATAACCAAATGACATTTTAGTGGGAAATATGAAATGGAATGTGGAATATTAGATCTAATACATTTTTATGTACGAGGAAAATATAGAACTAAAAAACAGATGGTTTTTTTCTGATTAATTACATTAACTAAATATTTATGTTTGTATGTATAATAGATTCTAATGATACAGTTGTTGGAAACATTTAATAGTTAAATAGTGTCAAGAAACAAAGAATATATTCCATTGAGAATGGTTATTAAGATTATATGATAAGATAATTACTGTTAGTGCATGTGAATGTAATTGATTGAATAACTCAATGATTTTAGAATAGTTCAAAAACACACTCGTATATGATAGGGGTATGGGTCCAACCTGTTTGGGCCAGACCATCCGAACTAGTGCCAAGACCCATGAAATGGTTGTAACTCATAATCGACTTGTCTGATTGACGCTCAGTCTGTGGAAACGAGCCCCACTATTCAACATTTATCATTTTAGACTAGTTCCGGACTATGAATCCTTTGTCTAAATGTTCTAGAAAATGAATTTTTTAATTTTAATAGTAATAATTTAATTATTAATATTTGTGGGATCGTGTGTGATCCATCCCCTAAATGAGACATCTGTTTGATGCATCATCATTTGTGGAACAAACCCAGTCATTGTGCAAAATTTTGAAGACTGTATTATAGTTTTTAATACAGTGATGTGATGTAGGAACCATGAGGCCTAGTTCGCACGTCATCCCATGAAATGCATCTTTTTCACCAGATATCTATTTTGGAAGAATGATTAGTCCATCATGTGTGTCTTTCCCACATGGTCGCAATGGCGTGATCTGTATAATTGAATTTGGAACCATGGTGTGGGCAGCATATAATTCTATTCTAGTGAAATGCAGTGATGTGATACTTTTCCACTGGATTCCTTTTTTTGAGATTAAATATCTAGGATTTCATTTTTTCTCCAAGTATCACATTGGTGTGATCTATTTGGATGTGTAGAGCCTTGACTTTGATCCCATGAAACTTGTAAACATGATAGAAATATTGATGGAATATCTATATATTATTTATGATGATAACATATGTCTTAGGTTAGCTTAAACTCATTTCAGAGTGGAGAATATATTTATAGATATACAGTCAATTGTTCTTTTCCATTAAAGATGTGTGTTAGTAAAGTTGCGTTTTTATCCCTTTGGACTAACGATTATCGCTGTTCACTCATAAAACATTTGACTAGAAAAGAAATGTACTCTAGGAGTACAATAGCACACCTAGGCACACATGCCCACAATTTAGTATCCATGAATGTATTGGTACATGACAAGGAAATGTGGTATGACCACATGATATGTGGACCCCACGCGTTGTGTGTACTACAACACAAATTCTTATATCTAGCACGACTTCTTCATTTAGAGTTGGATTTTGGATTCGGAGTTGCATATCCTGATTTTTTAACTTGAATGTGATGGTTCCCTTTAGAGCGTTTTCTGAGATGTGATGAAGGATGTTATTGATGTGATGCCAATCTAGGTGGCACCTAATGACTGCAACAACAATCTTCTTGAGAGCTAACATCCCACAGGGGTGGCCAATGTTCCTCATCTCTTCATGAGAGGTACTATCCAATAGGGATTGACATTGTTCCATGATTCTTCCCTATGGGTATCATTCATTAATGATGGACAGTGTTACTTGGAACTTCCCAAGAACTACCATCTGGCATGGACGACCTGTGTTCCTTGATGCGTCCAAATAGGTACTGTCAAGTAGGGGTAGCAAGTGTTTCTCAAAAAATCTTATGTAGTACAATCCAGAAGGGAAAACCAGTGTTCCTTAGTGTTTTTAGAGAGGTAAAATCCAACAGGGATTTCCATTGTTGTTCTAAGAATACTACCAGCTAGGTTGGGAGGTGGTCCACGAAGGTGGTTTCAAGTGGAATCCCCCTTACGTTCTAGGGGGTGGGTCCTTGATGATCTAGAGTGGAATCCACCTAACACATCAGGGCGTGGGTCCCCTATGATGACTAGTAATATGGAATCCCCTTATGTTTTTGAGTGTGGGTACACAATGACGATTATGGGAGTGGAGTCCCCCTCACGAAACATGGTGTGGGTACTCTATGACAAAAATTAGAGTGGAACCACCCAGAAACATCAGGGTGTGGGTCTAATATGATCACTATCGGTGGGGAATTTCTATCACACAATAGCATGTGTGGTCTCTATTATGATTTTTAAATCCCTAGGATGTGTTACACAGTGAAGAGAAGTGGATAAAATACCATTAGACTCATGAAAAAAGGCATGATTTAACCCATTTTGATATATCCTTATAATGTTTCCCATAACCATGATGGTGTGACAATTCCACCCAATGCAAAAATTATCAAGGTCTAATGATTGAGTACCATGGAATTTTTGTTCATGATATTTGTGTGGGATGATGAGAAATGACGGTAGTTACTTCTGGGACTATCGGCTACTATCCTCTTCTGTGGATGAGCTATGAGGATTAAAACCCCCTACTCTCTTGTGTAGGTTTCATTGTTTAAAAATATATACTTATCAATTAATAGGTGTAATGTTCATCATCCCACCATCTCATGCGCGTTGTGTTCTGTATGTGATTTCTTCACTAAATTGTTGTGTTGATATGTACTCATTAACTATAAATTGTTCAATCTAATACTCCCATATATATTATATATTTTTTCTACTCCCCTGAACCATTGGGGGATCCTTAAAAGTTATTTTATGCTCACCCATGCATGGGATTAACCTACACTAATTGTGAACATTTAGAAAACTGACAGGTTGATCATCAAAATTGAGGATCTTAGGGATACATTGTCTGTGTACTGTATTTGATGGTTGTATCCTAGTATACAGTGGTGGGGGTCTCCCAGGTGTTTCACATTTCAACCATATTGCAAGGTTGTGGCATGTTTCTGTTTCGGCTTGTATTCTTTCCCTTTCCCTTTCGGTTTACTTTTCTATACATATAGTCTCTAGAAGATGATGAATGTTTTTATTCCTTTTTATCGTAGTTTTTCATCTTGTTTCCCTTTCCCTATTCACTATTTAATTTAGTGGGTTGTGTGTGTGTGTGTGTAGGTCCATAGGCAAAGGACTTACCATGTTTTTTGTGCCTCCTAAGCATGTCTCCACCTCCTAGCCTATGGAGTTGATCTTGGGGTAGTTGTGGGAAGAGCCCTGACATGGCTGGGTTTGTGAAAAAGTGGTATCATAGGTGCTTAGACCCTCATGAAATTTTACCAATGTTTCTATAAAAAGGACATTAATGGGCTTAGGGAAAGAATGTTGAAGTGACTCGAGAGTGGATCTTTGGCAAGGGGTGTAGTGGTTGTATGTGAAGCTGATGCATCCCTTCACCAATACCCTGATTACGTCGCTTGATGACTATCACCCTAAGAAACATGTTGTAGGTTATAATGGTACATTCATTATATTGGATTGTTTCTTTGAATATCCTTCCTTATTCATCTACCCATTTTTTTGTAGATATATATGTATATATATATACATATATAGATGCTCATCTAAACCCGATACATCTTGACGGTATCCATGACTTCTCTATGACAATAGCTATCCAGGATACTAGCTTCAGTTCATGAAGATGATTTCATGAGAGACAAGAACTCAGTTTATGACCCATCATGTAATCTCTTTACTCCAGGTGTGCATGCAACAACACCTCCACCCATTGAGTAGAAGACATCCCCAATAGATAAGGATGAGGATGTTCAGAAGATGAGAGTTCTCTATGAGTTCCAGAATGAGAGAACATTGAGGATCCATGTAGAGATAGACCCTTAGGTAGTTGAGGATTGGCCTGAGTCAGTGGTCCACCAACTTAGGTTTGTACATACATCATTATATCTACTTTTGTCTCTAGAAGGAATCCATTTCTATTAATTATCTAGGCATTGATTGATATTGGTTATTTATATATACTATGTGTAATCACTCTCCTGGGATGTCATCGATAAGATGATTGATGAGGATTACTAACCCTCCTTATTTCTCTCCACTCAACATTATAAGGTCCTACAATTTCTTAAAGGAGGGATAATGATGAATGGGTATAAGGTTATTCTCACAGACCATTCAGACTACACTCTAGACCTGATCCCTGATGGAGAATTCTATGCACAAACATTTGAGTGGGGATATCATATTGGGATTGGTGCTATCAATGTACCCTTGTGCATATCCACATATTTTAGGGTGTCGGAGAAGGACCTATTGAAAAAGGACATTTTTTAGAGGGATACTATAGAAATTTTGTGGAAGTGTATACATCATATATAAGACATCATCCTCAGTTATTAGATTCCAGTCAACAAGATCTCTATGTGAAAGGCCTCCCAAAAACCATTCTCAAGCAGATAGTCTTATAGGGCCGAAGTATCACAGAGAACTGGGATACCCATGGGATGGATAGTGTTATGCTTTTTCCAGGTGATGTCACATATCATGAGACTACTATACCAAACATGCTGAGAACACCAGGAATGCAGTAGGTGGACCACCACGACTGAGATAGCTCCATGATTTGGGTTTCCCCCGGGGTGTTGCTAGAAGAGAATTATAAAAATATATAGGATGGGACACCATTATGAGTTCATTCATCCCCCTACAAGAATGATATGACTAGATTATGAAGTAGGAATGTGGGTCAATTGGAAACCACAATCATTGGATATATGTGATCCAAGAGAGAACAAGATGGTAAGAGGTGAATCCTTTGTCTTTTGTAATAATTTATTTATAATTTTTTCGACACCATGTAAAGTACAATTTATCCCTAATCCTTGTTTTATGATTTATAAGGGTGACAAATGGAATTAGTGAGACCCTGGGTTTTCGATGTTTAAAGTAATTTTGAATTCACTAAAAAGAGGGGTCCTTCACCCTATAAGATGTGTTTTTTTAATATAAGAAAAACCATGAGGGGGTTAAGTGAAAACATAAGTGGATATTATTGAGGTGTGGTGGAAGAGTTCTTCTAATTCATGCATTTTAAGCGAGGTTGTGCATTGGTGTGTCTGAGTTGGTATTGATATTCACAGTGGAGTCATTCTTCATGCCCTTCATTTTTTGGGAAAGTAACTACTGTGTGTTGTAGAGTTCATGTTTTGAGGGTAACACTCTTTCCACGTGGGGAAAGTCACATGGGCTATTCCACATTCTTTACATGACTATCCTCTTACAATTTGATGTGTTTACCCACCTACATTGGTAATTGGTATCTTGTGTGCTCAATGTCATGTTTTTTTAAAAAAAGTGGTGGACAAAGTCCCAATATTATATTAAAAAACCTAAGCAGGAGAGTCATCAAGTGCATCCAAAATCAACAAAAAAAATCATACCAACATTCTACATATCCCCTTTTCGGGTGGCCAATCTTCTTTCTGATTTTATCAGCGATTATCCATTATTTGTCCCTCAAATAATTCTATAGTTTGACATTGATGCACCCATGCGCTCGCCCTCTAGTGTATCAGGATTCTATTTCTATAGAATAATGAAGTAAAGTGTCCAGATCTTCATCTAAACTGTCATCCTGTGCAACCTCTATTTTCTTCTCATCTTCAATTCATTTATCATTTTTCTTTTGGATTCACGTTCTAATCTATTTCCATAAGCCACCTTCCATGTCATTAAGATTAGAATCCTGGTTAGTGTTGTTAACAGCTTCCAGGGGCTCCATTTCTTGTTGTTCCTTCGGTGTTGCAACCTGCACACTTGAAAGAGATTTGTGAGAAGTAGTCTCACCCACATATGTACTCACCTCTTTCCCAGGAGAAGTCTAGACAACTGACCGGTCTATGTCATCCAAGACAGTCACACCTTGAGAAACAAGTGAAGCCTTAGCACTGGACACATGTTTTGGATCATATGATGTAGTAGTAACATTCACATTGATCATATCCAGATCAGAATTTGAAAAAATATTAAGAGCAGTGTACTGCTCAGACTGTCCAGAATTTGCAGCCAACTCAGTGCCTAAAAAATTCGGTGGTGATGCTTCTTTAACTTCCTGCGGGACTATGACTTAAAAATAGTATTACACCAAGAATGTGAAACCTTTTAATTGATTTCCATATTAGAAAGTCTCATACCTTCATTGTGGAGGATGATTGAGAGATGTTATCCTCTCTTAAACTAAACCCGATGGAGTAAAAGGGAATGTTTTTTCTTAAGTAGATGGTCTTGACTCGTTCACTTGTCGATTGTGTAAAGATTATCGATTATGATACATTAACTATGAGATATTGTGATCCAATATATTATTGGACGGTTCACCAGATTGATATTATAAATGAAGGATACTTGTGAAATTTTTCTAGGGACAAACAACTATTCTAGTCCTGATGTGGGATATAGAGGTTCGGCCTAGGAGGAAAACCATCCCTTGATTTTTGGGGATGTTATAGACCATTAAATGAGATTTTGAGGTTTCCTAACACGTTTATATACCCCTAATAGATATACTGAGAACAGTTCACCTCCCACATGTCACATATAAGGATATATGTATGTGTTACTAAACATTTGTTCGATTGGAGAAGACCATATGATAATGGAAAATCCCTTTGTTTTGTGTTTTGTTTCAACATGGAAATGTGTGGGATTTATTAAGAGCAAGAGAGCTAGGTGTGAGCTTAGTATCCAAAGTTCATTTCCCTAATTTATCTTTTTAGTGGAGAATATCATGGTGTGAATGATTTAGGGACCTAGTTATTTCTTTTTAAGACATAAAAATATTTACAGGAATATTTGAAGAGCTATGCTCTAAGAGGGAGTGCAATTATGAATTTTGGTGTGGCCGAAATAAATTATACAAAACAATTAAGTATAAATTATTCTATGAACAAGGTTGAAACATGATATCTCTTAAATTTTATATCAAATTGGAAATCCAAGTCCATGATATGGCCTGGAGCATGGTGTTTACCATATTCGGGGAATAAATTTTTTTAGTATGAGGCTTATGTGAGAAAAGCCACCCATGGGAGAATTTGTAAATAACGTAATGAAATTTATCTTTTTTATCTCAAATGTAGTTTGAAATAAATTTCAAATTGTGAATCATATTGGAATTCTACGAATGACATTAATTTTTGAATTGGGTGTTTTTCTTGGGCGCAATATAAAATTAGAGGGTGCTGTCATTTTAGATTTTTCACGGAGGGGGACTTCTATAAATTAATTTTTTAGAGTTTAGGATTAGGGTTATACCTATTATTGTCTCTCTATTCTCTCCTATATCTCTATATATCAATTGTTTAACATCCATTATTCATAATATCGAGGAGAAATGTCTTCTGAAACCCCAGATGATTGATGCAGTATCATAGTGGATATGTCGACAGCGATAAACAGATCAATATAGGTATGATTTCAAATAGTTTTATGTTATGGCTCATGTTTTAAATTATATATATATTTTTTCCTTTTTATAATGTAATTTTAGTTGTTATTGATGATATAATCAATAACATTACCATCAATATATCATATAAATCTATTTATTTTTCATCTTGTTTGACTATTATTCATGTTCTTTGACATTTAATCATGAATGTACAAAATATTATATGGATCATTAAGCAAGACTAGGGTCTAGGAGGAGTTAAATAAAAGGTCTTGAAATAGATTAAAAATATGAATTTAGATGAATGGTGGATCTGTAGATGTCTGTGGAAGGGAACACTAAATCATGTTCATCTATCAGCGATAGCACGCATCGACATCGGGGGGTTGGACGATAGAGCAGCCATGGCTGGAGAATAGAGGATGGAAGTATAACCTTATTCTGGAATTTGTGCAGAAAGTGGATGAGGGTGATTGGTGTTATTGGTGGAAAGGTAGGGTAGAGAGCTAGTGGTTCGTTGTGTTGAAGAAGAATGCGTCTGACGATATCAGTCTGGTAGGATGACCCAGGTGGCAAACTGTGGGATGATAAAGACCTGTGTCACACTTTTCACAAATTGACATGGAATTGAGGGGGACGGACACCGTGGTGGTCTGCTATTAGAGTGGGAAGCGGAGAAACAGGATGGGTGGACACATGCAGTCCAATCCATGGAAGGAAGGGTTAGGTGGTGCGACAAGACCGCATGACAACGATGTAGACTTGGCCGGTCTAGGATGACCTACCCCAGTGGATGGTTTCAGCAAATTGGTCCAGACTGGCCCATGATGGGACAAGCCCGTTCAAAAGGAAGTATCTCTTAAATTGACCATCTTATTTATGTACCATTTAAGTCCATGAGTACAAAATTTCGAGAGATATCTTTTTTGACATTTTCATAAATATGAATCATTGGTATTGAGGTTTAGGTTTATGAAATGCCTAAATATAATACATATAAATAAATTTTAATTATTTGAGGTCTCAGGTCATACTTATCATCTAAACGATAGATATGTTTGATGCAAAATCTATAGGGGTGTGACCCTTGTAATTGTGTGTAGTTTTAAACAAACAATGTGGTTATTAAACCAATGATAATAAGTGGGCCTCACGAGGCCCTGTTCTCACCCATTGCGGTGAAATGAAATTTTTTTACTAGGAAACTTTTTTTAATGAATGAGTATCCCATCACATGTGATATACCAAGAAAATCTCTATGGTGTGATCCATATAATTAATTTTATAACTGTGGTGTTTTCCCCGTAGGATGTCAATCCAGAGAAATGTGGTGATGTTGTATTTCTCCACCAATGATCATTTTGGGGTGATTAAATAGTCTATCATGAATGTTATTCCAAAAGGTTCACAATAGTGTGATCATTTCTATGTTCACAACCTTGTTCATGATCTCTTTAAATGTGAGAATAAGAAATGAAAATCGGTGAATGTTCATTGTCTTATGATTAAAGAGAACCCAACGATTATGATATCTTTGACTCTAGTGAGATTGGAGAAGATGTGTGGAGACCCCATCAAATGTTTTGGGTCTTCGAGGAGGCGTGCTAATGAATTTATGATTTTTACCCAATGGACTAACGAGGAGGATTTTGCATTCATATCCATTTGATATGATATTCCATGTACTCTAGGAGTACACTAGAAAACCTGGAGGTACTTTTTCACAATTTTGTACCCACTAATCGATAGGTACAGGGCATGAAATGAAGGGGGCCACATGAAATGTGGGCCCCACATAAATTATGTACTACAATATGAATTCTTATATCTATCATGTAAATATTTTTAAACTCGGATTTTGGAATGTGAGTAGCCTATCACATGTTTTTATCCATGAAAAATGTGATGGTGCCCACTGTAGTGTGTTTTGATATGTGCTGCGAGATATTTTAGATGTGACACATAACTGGGGAAGCACAAGATTACTACAACTATGTTCATCTCTTAAGGTTCCTTCCAATTGGGATGGAAAGTGTTCCAAGATACTTCTCAAGAGGTACCATTTAGCAGGGATTTCAATTATTTCATAGGGATTTACAAGAAATACCATCCATAATTAATGACAATTGATCCCCGATTCTTCTCGAGAGGTTCCATCCATTATGGGTGGATTCTGTTTTTGGGTGCTTTCTAAAAGGTACCATGCTATAGGGATGGCCATTATTCCTTGATGCTTCCTGAGAGGTACCATCCAGTAGGGATTCCCAGTGTTCCTCAATGTTTCTTGAGATGTACCATCTAACAAAGATGGATGGTGTTCCTCAGCGCTTCCCAAGAGGTACCATCAAGTAGGGATGGCCAGTGATCCTGGGCGCTTCCCAAGAGGTGCTATCCAGCAAGGATGGACATTGTTCCTCGACACTTCCTGTGAGGAACCATCCACCAGGGATGACAGGATTGCTTAATGTTTTCCTAGAGTTAGCATACAATGGGGATAACTTGAGTAGTTTGGTTCTTACTTCCAGCCAGTCTGGTAAGTGCTCCCTTATGCTAGTTTGGAGAAGAATATCCCTTATTGGCTAGGGAGTCGGTCTTAAATTAACAACATTGGAATTAACATGACATGTAAGGGTGTGGGTCTAATATGAAGATTATGGGATCAAAATCCCTCTCACACATTATAGTGTGGTCCCTCTACGATGACTATGAGAGGGGAATCCTTTAGATGTAGCATGGGATGGGTCCTCTATACGGATTATTAGATTAGAATCTCCCTGATGAAACATGGTGTGGGTCCTATGTGATGAATGTCTGAGTGGAATCCCACTAAAATTGTAGAGCACAGGTCCACTAAAATGATTTTAAAATTCCATGACTATGTGTCACAGTGATGAGAAGTTGTTAAATTATCATTGGTCTCAGGAGAATGAAACAAGATTTCGGCACCAAGATGTGTCCTTATAAATATCAATAAAATTTTGAGGGTGATACATTTTACATCCAAAGCAGATTGTATCATTGTGCAGGGATTGAGTCCCCTTAACTTATAGTTCATCGAAGATGTGTATGATTATGGTCGTTGATTTTAGCTACTTCTTGGACTAATGGCTACACCATTTTTCTTGGGATGAGCTATGGGATAGGGATCCCCTCTCTCTCATTTGGATTTCATTATTTGATCATATATATGTATCCTATTTCTGTATCCACTACTTGGGTTTTGTATACTCTCTATTCATGAGAGGCGAGACGTGTGGGGTATTCCATGTTCTTTCTGTGTCTACCATATCATGGTTTCACAATTCTACTATCAAACTATATGTATCAATGATTAGACGATAATTTAATCTCTTCAAATTTTCTAGATCCTTGTATTTTGGATGATTTTACTTCAATATATATTTTGGTTGAGTAATACCCTTTTATTTTTCCTTGTTCAATCTACTGCTCCCATCTTATCTATATCTTTGGCTACTTTCTTGAGCCATCAGGGCATCTTACTATGTAATTTTATTCTCACCATGCATTGTCTTTACCCACACATGGTGTTACATTACAGGAGAAGAATAGGTTGATGGTGAAATAAGAAGATCATTGGGATATATAGTTCTTTGACCATGTGCAATGGTTGTTGCATGGGATCCAAAAGAGGGGATCTTTAAACTATTTTACAATTCCTTTTAAATCTAGTTTGTGGGATTTTTTTGCGTAGTCATGTATTATGCACAATTCCCTTTTAGTTTACTTTTATATAGGGGTATTTTTCTAGGTTGATGCATGTTAGGTTTCCTTTTTATCACACATTTATATCTTTTTCCCCATCCATATACACTTTTTCATTGATTGGGATGTGTGTACATGTATATGTCCTTAGGAAAAAACCTCCTAGAGTTTTTTGTGCCTTTGACGCTTCTATCCTCCCTCTAGGAAATGAAGCCAGACATGAGGTTTTGTGACTCATGCTCTGTTATGGGTAGGTTCATGACATGTATCATCATAAGTTAAGGGAATAAAATGTATAAAACCTATAATTTTTTTTGTCTTGAGGGAGTTGTCAACTTTATTTTCCATTAAATTTTTAATTTAACAATTACAAAGGTACAGATCATGATTTAGACTTCCCATTATTGAACAGACTTACATATTTAAAAATAAAATACTATTTATTCCCCCTAAAGGAGTGTCATAAAATTCCTATGTGAATAAACATATCAATACGATTAATATTTCCCCAATAGAAAATGAATAAGATGGTTTCCATGATTACAAGGACTTGATGAACCTCAAAGAGACACTTGATCGCATGTCTAATAAAAGGTCTTATAGATGGTGACAGAAGATGCATAGCCTATAGATGATCATGGGATGAATCAATGAAAAATACCCCTTGATCTTGTAATGTATCCATAGACACACAATGATCACATGGAAGAGACTATATATGGTTCTCTAGGTCATGTGAACTATCAACTAGAAAACGTATGAAAACCCACAAAAAATATATGCATATTATAGAGGAAAATACCCAAATCATGGGGGAATCATGTGGTCATAAAACACATGTGACACACCCATGAACCATGGGAATCATCGTTGAAGTCCCGGTTTCATATCATCTTTACTAAAATTATTCCCACTAGTGTGTCACCCTCTCCATGATAAATTATTCATAAATCTACAAAATATCACACAATCGACATTTTTCTCCAAAAACATACAAATGTGTTTGTTAATGAAATTATCATGCATCCCCATAATGCCTTTTGTTGGTAACACCACACATCACCCATAAGTACAATGACAGTCTTTGAAAACACATATAAACCCTCGTGATATCTCCAATCCTTTTAAAATAAGAGAATGAAAAATGGGAATTTTAGGATCCTCTTATGGCTTAAAACATTTTGTGATGCAGCCAAGGCGACTTAAAATTCACCACAAGCCTATAGAGTCGTTTCTATTGTTCCATGATAGTTTCTATAGACATTTCACTAATATCACATGAAGGTATTCAGTTGTGTCTATACAAACATGTGCTCCCAATCCAGAAACATAGAGAGACACATGAGATTTTACATAAAAAGAGTGTTCATCTAAAAATAACTTTTTATTGAACAGAAGACACATCACAATTGCGAATAGTTATTTTCTTGAGAAACAATCATGAAAAATGTGAATCCCTAAGAGTATGAAATATAAACCAAATATTTAATTAGGGAAAGAGGTGAGGGACTATTTTAGTAATTAAACACATGTGATGCACCATCATGGTCTCATAACGCACATTAAGAAATTTGTACATCCTCCCAAAATCTCAGGGTCAGGACTATATAATCTCAGGAAACCCTATTGAAAATCAATTTTGTGTTCCATGAATGGTCTCAAATAGGTTTCCTATGATCATAAGATGCCTTTTATATAGATACCCTAAGTTCAAAATGATATAAGACATATCAAACATAAACTATATAATATCCTCAACATCTCTACATGATTGGGATTCACTATTTATTAGAAAATATAAAATAAATAAATAATTGATCGGATGATATTACTATCACAGAAAACATTGTCACACCCCATTAATGGATTTCAATATGATCTTGTGTAATGAATGATATTAAAGCCCACCAAAAACTATATCCATGATTTCTATGATATATGATGTGAAATGAAAAGAATAATAATGATGGATATTAAAATAAAAACCCCCCACCGCATAATAAACCAGAAATTTTTCATTGAACATTTCACTAGACTACACATGAATCAGAGTATACTTCATAGAGTGAATAATAATGAAATTATGAATTTTTTTCTATTAGGTATGATATAGGTAACAACTAGAGAAATCATGCAAGATGAATTAGAAATATGCATGAACAATCACAGAACATGTGATGTACATTCAGAGGGATACATGATGAAAATTTATCCTATATACTAGATCAAGGTTGACCTAAAAAAGGAAAAAAAAATTACAGAATTGGAAAAGGCTGGAAAATAATAATAAAAGATGGGGAACTTATGGGATGAACACAAATGATGATTCTCATGTGCTTCATGTGAACCACCGAGGTCTTGCGACAAAACATGGACATGTCTTTGATGTATCACAAGTCTAATTTGGTATACTATTTGGATTATGAGAATTTATCTATAAATATCAAGGAAACATACATAGTACCACACTGAAAAGCCATGATAGTCTTACAAAACCCTCTCTGCTATCTATCCAGACCATGTCGTGTTACTAAAACATGTCCCATATCTTATAATGTGGCACTAATACACGTAAGATGAATCCAAATATTTCACTAGGAAATGCCAATATTTTCTCTTGATGTCCTCTAAAATATCCAACCAAATCAAATGACATCATCCGACCATGTCAACATGATTTCACGGAACCCTCTATACAAGTCTACATGGATCATGCATCACCCGAAAACATGTTGACCTAACTTTGGAAACACCATATAAGAATGTTATCCATCTTTTGTGATGAAAATAGAGTAATTAAATTGGATCACGTGACATACTCTAATATTTTCAGTCACGATAATGTGATTCATTCTGAAAAAAGTTGTCCAAGACTCACGATGTCTTCTAGAAAAGTGAACGTTGATCATGTGATATCACTCAAAAATACCTTCAAGGATATGAAACATCACTTTTCCTTTCCAAATAGATCATGCAATTCAAAATAGACATGATCAAAATTTATCTAGACATTTCCAAAAATCCATATTAATTTCATGATGGGAAATCAAGGTATGAAAATAAGGTAACCAATTTGGCATAGTAGACAACCAGGCATTGTAATTTGGTCATCCCATAACATGAAAATGTTGTCGAGCCTTCAAAAGGGAAACATCATTGTGAATGCCCCAACCAAAAGGAACTACAATGAACGTAAATAAAACCATAATAATAATATGTATGACTCCTCTCCAAGGTGTGTCCAATTTATTAGGAATCCAAAAAGTTGTATGATAACATAAGATGCACATCAATGTGTAGTGACACTATTAAATTTCTACCCCTTTTTATCACAACTAACACATCTCAAATGGTCTTAGGATGTTTCAATGATAATATCATTGGTATAGGGAAACCTCAAGTCATATTCACCAATCAGGGTCATAATATGATATATCCACTTCCTCTATATAAGAGAACTATCTCTGTAGTATCACCAATCCATTTAATGATTGGATATTTGATTCTTCCAGTAACCAATATAAGTAGGATGCCTTCATTAAAAATTATAAGAAATATGTTTTTTATTTATTGTAAGTCTCCCCATATCTATAAAATTTCATCATCTATGAACAAATAATTAACCTGGGATGATCATTCTACCTCATCTACAAGAAGAATGAGAAGCATGTTAAATAGGATTAACCTATCATCATTTTTTATGTTAACAGGTCTCATATATGTATTATGAATATATTTGTGAAATATCCATAATTTAAAAGATAGACTTTGAGTAGGAAAAAATTCCCCCAAATGTTATCAATGATCCCATCCTCACATCCTCTCAACCTATGAGATTTAATAAGAAACATTTGGTATGAATCCCAAACTGTACCCATTACATTGTATATATGGCATGTACCCATTTATTGTTTTGAGAACCATTGGATGTTTCCATTATGAGTGATTTTGGTGGGCATACATAAACGATTCTACATGAAATAGAACCCCTCACAATCAACAAAATGGAAAAAAAGAATTCACCCCAATCATTTCATTAAAATCGAAGAAACAATATTGAACCTGGTGATAATCTATCATAATATAATTATCAATTAATAATGTGTTTGAATATCATTTTTTATATTTTTTGAAAAAAATGATATAACCGACATTAAACCCACAAATATCTATATTGTTGGTTTCTATATGTCATGAATCTTTTTGGGAATTCCCTATATAAGAAATGATGTCAATATGAACATAAGTATTAAATTTAATCCTCTGTAACTATCTTTACAATGAAATAAGAACTCCCACCCTTTAAAATGGTACATTAGAAAATTGGCCTAATTTGAAATAAATGAACATCACTTTAACCTAGAATATCAAACTAAGGATACATAATGGATATTACATTAAACTTATTAGCAAGATTTTTCATTGTTTTCTACATGATTAAAAATAATTATATCATAAAAAACACCCCAATATGAAATAACTTCTTAATCCAATGACCATTCCAAAAAAATAATCTTTTCCAAAAACCCCTACGAGTCCCACAATGACCTCACCTACCTGAAAACATCATTATTGGGTGGTAAAAAAATGTACAAGGAATACAATTTAAAAGTTATAATCCAAACCCATGAAACATTAAATGAGTTTCTCCACATGATGAAATAAAAGTCCAAATCAATTAAGGAATGATGCATCAAAGACAATGTCCTTCATTTCTAGAACCAACCACTTCGAGAGCCTATCCGAAGTGAATGGTAATGAACACATTTATTATATGATGAATGTTGTTTGTGGGGTAAACTACTACTCTCTTCAGGTTAATGGGCCCCTATGGAGAGATCCTTTCAACCATCATCTGTAAAATCATTCCATCAGTACTCATCTACCCCCTGCTAAGGTTACTAGACAACACACTATAACATATGATACCCATGAAAGAGCATTAACAAATAAAAATGAGGTAATGATGTATCTAGATAACCATGAGTGTGCTATGTTACCCACTCCCTCTAGTTATGCCTTCAAACATATTCTATCAGAAGCCAATGTGTAGGCTCATATCCATGCTTCAAATGAATATATATACAAGTATATAGTGGATATTTTAAATTTGAAAGTTTATATCCCTTAACATTGTTTGAAAAATTCCATAATATATAATTAATAGAAAAGGAACTCCACATGAATATTCATTTTCTATAATAGGATCATTGACATACACATATTCATATTTATATAGTAAGGTAATATCAAGAATCTTATAAATATAAAATTTTTAAATTTATATTGATATCTCAAATTCTATATCTCATCTTGAAATATTTTCATCGTATTCTGATAATGGTTGATGTGACTATGAACAATATGGACGTTCTTATTCCAATTGATGCTCACCGGTTGAGAACAACGCATTCCTAAGATAAGGGGACATTCTTGTATAAAAATTATTTCTAGATATTCCAAAGGAAAAATATCAAGATCATATCTTAATTCTAGTCAAGATCACCAAGAGAGATGGGGAAATTACAAGGGGAGGGCTCCAATTACCTTCAATGGAAACCATAAAGATACTCTAATGGAACAAGCTTGATCTTATATTCCTGTTATATGAATGGATCACCATGTGAGACTGGAGAATTCTTTAGGACATGCTCATATTTTGATCAGTGATTCATCTTAGAATATTTCGTCTGATAATATAATCCAAGAAAATAAAGATACTTTTATTGAAGAATCACTACACTAAAATCATGTAGAGTAAATATAAGAGAAGGCTCAAGACCCTTATCCCATTCCAGAGGACCAATATCATATTTCATTATACAATTCATATGCAGTCTAGGCACATGTTCATGTTCCAACTAGTTATCACCTTGTTACTATGACACATATCATGGGGAAGGCTCATATCACCACCATAAAAAATTAGTGACATATTCCAAAGGATGAGTATTGGGCTCATACAACCATTATAACTAGGGCTCACCATGTGATAAAGTAACATGACTCAATAAAAGCTCATATTCTAATCAAGAATAAGGAATCTTATATGAATATTCCAACATCTTCTCATACTCAAACATGTCCATAAACACGTAAAGAGAGTTAGAAGATGAAAATTATCATGCTAGTACTTATCATGGTAGTGTGGAGATGGATCTCAAGGACTCTACTACTGACATCCACTATGGTGAACATTTAAAGAGAGATATCTCATATAGATAAGGAAATCATATCCTATTACATAATTTTTTTTAAAATAGTGTTGATAAAAATTATGATCTTTTTTATATATTGGTGATGAATCCATCATTGTGAACTATATATAGTTCCTTATATATATCTTGAACCACTTTACACTACTCATCAAGAAACCCTAGGAATCACCTTTTATGGTATAAATGGATGGAGGAATGGACATTTGATGAAGAGGAAGATGACATTGATATAAGGAGATAGTTATTCAGAATCAATATCCAAGCCATCTTTTGAACTTCTAAAAAAGAGGTCCTAAATAACCTGTAAAATGATTTCATGCCTTATATATTAAAAAATATGTGGTATACTCCTAGTAACAAAAGGATATACATCACTCATTTTTAAAAAAACATGTTTCACCATCATTTAGTCAATGAACAATGATGTAAGCTAGATATGTTTGGATTTTCCTTGTCTCTAAACCTATGAGTGGAAGATCATTACCAAATATCACATTTTTTCTACCTCAACAACACAAAAAAAACTCAAACAACTTATTTATAGAGCATCTCCAGATATGTGTATTTTAGGATCATTGACATATGAAGAATTGTACTTAACTATGTCATAATAACAACATAACCATTTAGATAAGGTGCCCTGTAATGTCACATTGTATTGAGAAATTATTGTTTCGGGCAATGAGTGAGATTATTGGTCAATATAATTAGATCACCTCATATTAATGATTCCAATACATCACGAATATAGTATGAGGATAGATTGGATAGATTTCAATTAGGTGTAGAGATCCGAATCTTAACGTACAAGGACATTACATTACTTTTTAGGAATACTTATTACATAACAAAAACACACACACAAGGACAGTAATATTTTAGTATCTTTGGAAACTCGGAACGTAATCTTCTAATCATGGTGAAAGATCTTCAACATCTCCCATAATGATCTTTCCTTTTTTTCTTACTTAAAACCTTTCTTTATATCATGGGGAAAAGAAAACATAAAAGGGTGAGCTCAAATGCTCAGTAATGGTAAACAAATGAAAAATCAATCACATCATATTCATAAGAACATAACATTTCAGTAATCATAACCTGCAAAAGAGATCAGAATATCATAACATGGGATAAATCATAGTAGTGAAATGAAATCCCAATAATCATAACCTAAAACATGAAACGTTGTGGCATAAATACATAATTATAGAGAATCATTTCTTATTTTTCAAGACTCTTTGCCAAGACTATCTTAGTGGACAAAGTCCATTTCTAAACTGAGTCCACTCCCCATTTCAGTCCTGTTTCACTAAACCGGTATAACCTACCGTTCCATCCATGTCTATCTCATGAGATATAAAATCATTACCCAATGCATTGGAGGGAGATATAGGACCCACCCATCTCATAATGATACCATTCTTATGTAATGACCCGTAAATTTCAAGGAAATTTTTTTCTTAATTTTCTTTGGAATTTTACAAGAACACAGTTTCTGACGGCACCTGATTCCGAGGCCCGGTGTGCCCAGAATCATTTTCTGATGTTTGGCTCGGGTACGTTCAGTGAACGGATGAGTGGGTTTTCCTAACTTTTGAACCGGTTCCAGGAATCGAATTCTGAGGGTACCGATGAAATCACAGCGCCGGTATTTGCTTAGAAACGCCTCTTCCGAAGTTGCGTTTTCTCGGGTGTGGTTTTTAATTTTTGGGCTTAAAGTTTAGAAATAAAATAATTTGTTCGACAAACTTTATTTTATCTCACTTAAGCCACTTGGAAGCCACCTGAAGCCACTTAAAAGCGGCTTAAACTGAGTGGAACCGGATAGGGTACTATCAAGAAATATCCTACCCTTTTGGTAGGATATTTGTGAGGTGGGGCCTGCCCGAGCCCCGCTGTTTCTTTCCGCTAAGTAACTCACCCGCGAAAACCCATCATTATGAAAGTCAACTGACGCATTTTCTTAAATTCTAAACAGACCATTTAATTGGGCGGTTTTCTTTGGGAATTAAATGAGTTGTTACTTTCGTTGAATTAATACAACGAATTGATGGGTCGATACTTACCTTTTCGTTTATTGAAGTTGTAATAAAATAATACCAACAAGGTTTTTTTAAGGATTACTCGTTGAGAGGATTGACAGAATCCTTGAGCCTCCATACCCCTTCATGAAGAATGCAAATAACACGAAAAACACGAAGAACGCGAAGAATGCCAGCCTCCGACGAAGAATGCTGAACCCGTTGAAGTCAACGATGTGACGCCGTGTTCCGGGACGCCGATGTTCCCTTCCTGCAACGTTCTTCTGCGACGTCTCTTCCACCGCAACGAATCTTCGATCCGCTGTTTTAGGTAAGAGACTTCTGGTATCTCTTAAATTTTCCTTGTGTCTTTTTTAACAAAACACAGATTTAATTTTATATAATTAAATTAAATCTGTTGTTTTTTTATCCGTTGAGTTCGCCGACTCAACGCCGGTTTCCGTGACGACGCAACGCCCTTCCTCGACAATGCGACGATCTCCTCCTTCCACGACGAGCAATTCCGAGAAGGGCGTGCGTACGATGACGACCAACGAGGTAGGGGTTGTTGTGAACTTTTCTTTTTCCCGTGTTGTTTCCATTCAAGAATGAAGAACCCGATTCATAAACAATTTTTATTTTCCTAAAAAAAATTGTATATGTATTCATATGTTGAATATTGTTCCTCCCATTGTTTATCACTAACGCGGAGGGTGCAGGCCAAACGAACACGGCCCGAAGACCCTCCTCCATTCTTCGTTTTTATGCGGATTTGACGGGCGACGACAGAACATGCCGCAACGGAAGTGTGATGGTTCCGCAGTGAAGAGCAAGTCCTGGGAGGAGCAGCGGCGCAGACGGGAACAGAATCAGACAACCGGAGAGACTCTGGTGGCCCGCGGAAGCCGCCGGCTGCGCGGGG
Organism: Viscum album; assembly: GCA_963277665.1. Lineage (NCBI taxonomy): Eukaryota > Viridiplantae > Streptophyta > Magnoliopsida > Santalales > Viscaceae > Viscum > Viscum album. The sequence continues at coordinate 2,018,983,996 of OY728157.1, forward strand.
GCGCCTGCGCGGCAGCGCCGGCAGCCAGGAGCGGCGGGGCCCCGGCGCACCGCCGGAAAAGGCTACCACGGCAGAAGCCCCGGCGGCGGCACTCACGGACCCACGACCGCGCGTGTCCGGCGCGCGCGGGACGCGGCTGATGCCGCGTCCGGTTGTCCGAGAGACACCCCGCGGGGGCCGCTGGGTTGTCACGCGGGGGCGGCGGCTCCCCCCCGCGTCGCTCGGCTGGCCAGGGCGACACCCCGCGGGTGCCACGGGGGTCTCACACGGGGGTGACGGCTCCCCCCCCCCCGCATCGCGCGGCCGAGCCGAGCCGAGCCGGGCCGGACCGGGTCGACCCGGTTCGGCCGACCCAAGGGGGGGGGCGTCAGGCCGGCTCGGCCCGGGCCCAGATCCCCCGTCTTCAGACTATTTTCGGTCAAATGTCCGTAACATGAGCTACGGGCCTCCAAACGACTCTCCGTTAGCGGAAATGCGATCCTTCGATCGAGATGGTCATTTCAGTATATCTCACTCAAGGATTCGGAAAACATTGAGTTCGGCCGGGTTGGTTCGTACACGAAACCAATCAGGCCTTCAGAGCGGAAACACTCATATCTTGAGCTACGGACGTCCGATTGACGTGATGTCAGCTTCGTTGAAATACTCTATGTAATAAGGATCTTTTGGCATACTTAGCCCGAGGTTTGGATGCAGGTGGAGTACGGTCGGGTTGTTTTTTCCTTAAAAACCAACAGGGCCCCTGGGACGAAAAAGCCAATAACTCTCAGACCGGGCGTCCGATTGACGCGCCGTCTGCGACGTTGAGTCCCTGTTGATGATATGGAACTTTTGGAAAAATTAACTTTGGACATTGTGTCAGTTGATGTATCAGCCTCTCGGCTCGTGGAGCGGACCCTCCCGAATGAGCTTGTTGTGTGTGGAAACCCTAGTGTTGGCTGCGACTGCTACTTCGACAGCGACGACTGCGTAGAGATCCTCTGTAGACTGTGGCGACGACCGTGCAGAGATCCTCTGTGGTATATGACGACGACTGTGCAGAGATCCTCAGTGGACTGAGATGACTACTGCACTCAGCGATCCTACATGGTTCAGTGCTACAGGTCCTGTGTGGGCCTGATCCTGTGTGGGTCCGATCCTGTGTGGGTCAGCGCTCAGCAGTTCTGTGTGAGCCAGCGCCTACAGGTCCTGTGTGGGCCCGATCCTGTGTGGGTCATTGCAGGGGTTAGTTACCTATCGATCCTTTGTGGGTCCGACGACTTAGATGGATCAGTGATCATCTTTATAGTCATCCAAAAAAGTATACCTGTGTGAGATGAATCTTGTGTTACTCTCCTTTGTGGATTGTATTGAGCTATCCTGTGTGGATTTACTGTTTACTCTTCTTTGTGGATTGTGTTGAGTAATCCTGTGTGGATTTACTGTTTACTCATCTTTGTGGATTGCGTTGAGCTATCGTGTGTGGGTATACGTTTGCTTTCCTGTGTGGACTGGGTTGAGCTTGGGCTCGGACGTTGGAGCCGAACGGGAATTGATTACATAGGTATATGTATGGGCATATACCTAAGCAGTGTCAGTTGTTACTTCGTGATTGTATCTTTCCTTTGTGGATTATCCTTTCTGGATTTCGGGAGACCTTCGTGGGTCTCGGGGTCCCTACTGACTAGCTCATACTCACCCCTGCACGGGCTATGCTCGCACCTCGTTGTGTTGGTTGAAGATGACGGACAGCGCTGATCGTGGTGGAGGCGTGCGGAGCTGGACGGTACCTGGAGGTGGACCACTGGGCGGGACGTACTCGGAGCGGTCAGGTGGACCCGAGGAGTAGTGGAGGCTATCTGTACCCACCCTTCAGGTGGGACTTCCAGAGGACGGCTCGACACTGCAAATTTTTCATTCAGTTGCTATTTTTCTTTTCAGTTGTACTTTACAGTTGGGCTTGTATTTCCGGCCCCCTTTTTTTTCAGCACAGCTTGTATAGTTTTTACTTAGTGTTTATTTTTCCGCTTGCTTACTCTATGGTGCTTGTTTAATTTTCAAATGCAATTCCTTCCCTTTTGTTGGGATTTACGCCTTGGTGCTAGTCTCCAGCCCCTGGCCTATGGAAGGCGGGCTTGGGGTAGTCACGGCACGAGCCCCAAGGACGGGTCGTGACAAATTGGTATCAGAGGAGTTCGGTTCTACCGCTGACTCTGATCATTCATCTTTGTGAAGCAATAGTGTTTAGAGTATTGAGTGTGGTTATCAGTCCAGGGAGTCCAGTGTTGGTGTGGCGGCCGACGTATCCGTACACCAGGACCCTGACTTCTGATTTCCGACTTAATACACGAAAACATTGATTGCATGTGTGTTTCAAGTTTTCTTTGTGATTACTTGTGTCAGCTCAACAGGTATACAGTTGTGACCATGGCGCACTTGCTTCCTTTTCAGGATGGCCCGATGACAGCATCTAGCTAGGGTTCCGAGAGTAGAGAGTGACGACAGCCCGCCGAGCGACGAGGCCTCAGTACAGGGCCCGTTGACAGTAGAGGCACCGACGGTACCTTTACCCGCCGAGCCCCCGATGCTTCCAGCGCCGACCACTGACGATGCACGACACCTCGGAGCTCTGCACGAGTTCCAGCGCCAGTAACCACCCAGGTTCCGTTGGGAGACGGACCCCCAGGTAGCCGAGGACTGGTTGGAGGTAGTCATCCGAGTGTTCAGGCTAGTGAGGACACCAGCAGACCTCATGGTGATCCTTACAGCGAGCCTACTACACGCAACAGCAGGGCAATGGTGGAGATTGATTCTCCAGGTACACGATGAGGCCTCCCTCATTTGGATGGACTTCGAGAGCCTCTTCCGCTCAGAGTTCGTATAGGCCACCCTCCGTGCGTTGCACATTCAGGAGCTTCTTCAGCTACGGCAGGGCAGCTTGACGGTCGCCCAGTAAGCGGCGAGGTTCACCGATCTTTCTCGCTACTCGACCAACATGGTACGGGACCCCTTCTTCCGGGATCGGACCTTCGAGCAGGGATTGAGACACGAGATCAGGGCATCGCAGATCTCCATCAGCATCCTGACACTAGCAGGAGTTCTAGAGCAAGCCCTTATGATCGAGAGCTTTCTGGCTGAGTCCACAGCGAGACCTACCACAGGGCGGAAGGTAGTAGAGTCTTCAGAAGCTGGAAGCCGACGGATGAATTAGGTTTCCAGGCAGACCAGGCCTTCCGGCAGACGACCTCAGGACACTGGCTCAGCAGTGCGGGGCACACAGCGCGGAGCCAGCCTTCTGAGAGGCAGGCGGTGCTACCCGTGCGGCGGGTAGGGCGACATGGCTCGTGACTGCCCAACCCGCCGTACCGAGGAGCAGCAGACGGTGGAGGGGCCACCCAGGAAGAGGCAGAGGGTCGACCGTGGCGGTCCTCATGGAGGAGGCATACGAGACATAGGATCTGGCCGAGCAGTAGGTGGTGGGAAACGCTTTGAGGCTCTGTCACCACCACCACCAGGAGGTCCGCCCTGACCACCAGGAGCTGGCGCGCAGAGACAGGCATAGCTCCAGGCAGCGGAGGCCTACGATCACGGTGCACCAGAGAAGATTCGAGGTACGATATGGGTCTATTCCACCCTTTCTGCAGTTCTTATAGACACAGGAGCGATTCACTCTTTCATAGCTGATGCCCTTGTTGGAGCTCGGAGATTCGGACAGAGCCGTTGGCTTGATCCTTACGGCTAGAGACCCCTACGGGAGCATACTCGAAGATTACGCACTGGTTCCGGTAGTGTGAGCTTACTCTAGGAGGCGACAACTTCGGCTGGTATCATCTTATAGCGGCGTCGAGGCCTTACGACGTCATTTTGGGCATGTATTGGTTATCTATGGTCCATGCACATATTTACTGCTTTAAGCGCAAGGTGCGATGTGTGCGCACCGACGGGAGCAGGTTCACCTTAACCGGTGAGAAAGGAGCCTTTTCAGCACAGTATGGAGTTCCAAAAAGGAGAGGACAACCTATCACTCATCAATTGGCTAGCCTCATCCTTAGAGCAGTTGACATGTGGAGTCCTGGTTTTCCTGCAGTGGTGGATCAGTATGCAGATGTCTTTCCCGATGACGTTCTAGGGCTACCTCCGCGCAGATAGGTAGACTTTTATATTGATCTGTACCCCAGGACAGCCCCGATATCCACTCCAGCATATCGGATGGCCCCCGCTGAGCTTCGAGAGCTACGGGTATAGTTAGAGGACTTGCAGGGCAAGGGGTTCATCCGACCCAGTGTTTCACCCTGGGCTTCCCCAATTTTGTTCGCCCAGAAGGCGGACGGGAGCGTGCGAATGTGTGTCGACTATCGTCACCTGAACAAGGTGAGAGTGAGGAACAAGTATCCGCTACCGAGGATTGATGACCTCTTCGATCAGCTCAAGGGAGCACGGTGGTTCTTGAAGATAGACCTCAGGTTAGGCTATCATCAGCTCAGAGTTCAAGACGAGGATGTGCAGAAGATGGCCTTCAGGTGTCGGTATGGCCACTATGAGTTCTTGGTTATGCCCTTCGGCATAACCAATGCTCCAGCAGTGTTCATGAGGCTCATGAACAGGATCTTCTAGCCGTACCTCGATCGATTTGTCATGGTATTCATCGACGACATTTTGGTGTACTCGACCACGGAGGAGGAGCATGCCTACCACTTGCGGGCTGTACTAGACACACTCTGAGAGCACCAGCTTTAGGGAAAGCTCTCGAAGTGCCAGTTCTGGTTACGTGAGGTCCACTTCTTCAGGCATGTCATTTCTGAGGTGGGATTTGCTGTGGATCTCGTGAAGATCAAGGAAGTGCTAGCTTGGGAGCCACCCAGGAGCGTGACGGAGGTGCGGAGTTTCTTGGGTCTAGCCGGATACTATTGGAGATTTGTGCCGGACTTCTCCAGAGTTGCGGCGCCACTCTCAGCTTTTATAAAGAAGGGGAAACCCTTCGTGTGGTCAGACAGATGTCAGCAGAGCTTCCAGGAGCTGAGACAGAGATTGACCAGTGCACCTATCTTAAGGTTTCCTGAGGAGGGAGTTGGATACGTAGTCAACTGCGATGTATCAGGGACCAGACGCGGGTGTGTCCTGATGCAGGAGTGTGCCGTGATTACCTATGGATAACGTCAGTTGAGGTCGCATGAGCTGAACTACACTACTCATGACCTAGAGTTAGTAGTAGTGGTCTTCGCTATGAAGACATGGCGGCACTAACTGATGGGTGAGCGCTTTACAGTCTTTTCTGACCACCAGAGTCTCAGGTACATCTTCTCGCAGAAGTACTTGAACCTGAGACAGCGGCGATGGCTCGAGTTCCTCCAGGACTATGACTTTGAGATAGTCTATACTCCTGGGAAGGGGAACGTAGTAGCTGATTCCCTCAGTAGGAGGATAGGCATTCAACTACTTGAGGAGGTGACAGAGCAGCTAGCCTCCTTGAAGATTTCTTTCATGGATAGAGATGGATCATCCTTCCTTTAGTCCCTCACAGTCACCCCTCCACTACTACAGCGGGTCAGAGAGGCACAGCGTGAGGATGCTGACTGTGAGACGCGGCGTGCACAGATATCCTCTGGACAGGCACCTGATGGTTTCTACCTTGGAGCAGAGCACGACGTCCTTTTTAGAGGACATACCTTGGTGCCAGTCGCTTTACGAGAGGAGGTGCTGAGAGAGTTTCACACTTATTCTTTGGCGGTACGTCCTGGAGTGGTGAAGATGTACCAGGACCTCAGACGATAGCACTGGTGGCCGGGCATGAAGAATGATGTGGCAGAGTTCGTTTGACGGTGCCTCACCTACCAGCAGGTGAAGGCAGAGCACCAGGTACCAGCAGGCTTGGTACAGCCCTTGGAGGTCCCAGAGTGGAAGTGGGACGGGATATCTATGGACTTCATCACTGGACTTCCACGCACTTCCAGAGGTCACAAATCCATTTGGGTGATTTTTGACCGACTCACCAAGTCGGCACACTACTTACCCATCCAAGAGCAGGGCTCAGTGGAGGGCTTGGGGCGTCTCTACGTTCAGGAGATTGTACGGATTCACGGTGTGCCGTCGACTATCGTCTCTGATCAGAATGCTCGTTTTACTTCCCGGCTTTGGAAGGGGTTACAGGAGGCGTTTGGGACGCAGTTACGTCTCAGCACCACCTTTCAACCTCAGACGGACGGTCAGACGGAGAGGACCATTCAGAATCTCGAGGACATGCTCCGTGCATGTGTCCTCGACTTTGGTCGCAGCTGGGAGGACCACCTACTCTTGGTGGAGTTCGCGTAAAAAAATAGATACCACTCCACCATCGGGATGGCGCCATACGAGGTGTTGTACGGCAGGCCTCGCAGATCTCCTTTGTGCTAGACAGTCCCTGGGGAGTCAGCAGTTGTGGGACTAGAGATGGTCCAGGCCACGACAGAGAAGGTCCAGGTCATCCAGGAGCGGATGAGGACAGCTCAGAGCCGGCAGATGTCTTATGCTGACAGGAGGCAGAGGCCATTAGGGTTCGAGTATGGCGACCACGTCTTCTTACGTGTCTCACCTCGACCTGGTTTGCGGAGATTTGGCCCAGGCGGCCAGTTGTCTCCACACTTAATTTGACCATTCCAGGTCCTCAGCAGGGTTGGCGAGGTGGCTTATCGCCTGGCTCTACCACCTCAGTTGCACCGGGTGCACGACGTCTTCCACGTATCTCAGCTGAGGAGATACGTGCATGACCCGATGCACATCATTGAATATAGGGAGATAGACGTGGATGATGGGGTGACTTTTGCGGAGGTCCCAGTGGAGATCAAGGATCGACAGGAGCAGGTCCTACGTGGATGATTGATCCCTCTTGTACGCATCAGATGGCAGCACGGGAACCTCCAGGAGAGCACATGGGAACGGGAGGCTCAGATGCGTGCTCAGTACCCACATTTGTTTCCCTAGTTTATGATGTATCTTTACGGGTACGTAAAGTCCTGAGGTGGGAGTAATTTAAAGACCTGTAAATTTCAAGGAAATTTTTTTCTTAATATTCTTTGGAATTTTTCAAAAACACTATTTCTGACGGCACCTGATTCCGAGGCCCGGTGTGCCCGGAATCATTTTCCGAAGTTTGGCTCGGGTACGTTCAGTGAACGGACGAGCGGGTTTTTCTAACTTTTGAACCGGTGCTCGGAATCGAATTCTGAGGGTGCCGATGAAATCGCAGCACCGGTATTTGCTTAGAAACGCCTCTTCTGAATTTGCGTTTGCTCGGGTGTGGTTTTTAATTTTTGGGCTTAATGTTTAGAAATAAAATAATTTGTTCGACAAACTTTATTTTATTTCACTTAAGCCACTTGAAGCCACTTGAAGCCACTTAAAAGCGTCTTAAACAGAGTTGAACCGGATAGGGTACTATCCAGAAATATCCTACCCTCTTGGTAGGATATTTGTGAGGTGTGGCCCGTACGAGCCCCGCCGTTTCTTTCCACTAGGTAACACACCCGCGAAAACCCGTCATTATGAAAGTCAACTGACGCGTTTTCTTAAATTCATAACAGACCATTTAATTGGGCGGTTTTCTTCAGGAATTAAATGAGATGTTACTTTCGTTGAATTAATACAATGAATTGATGGGTCGTTACTTACCTTTTCGTTTGTTGGCGTTATAATAAAATAAGACCAACAAGGTATTTTGAAGGATTACTCGTTGAGAGGCTTGACAGAATCCTTGATCCTCCATCCTCCTTCGCGAAGAACGCGAAGAACGTGAAGAACGCTGGCCTCCGACGAAGAACGCCGAACCCGTGGAAGTCGACGACGCGACGCTGTGTTCCGCGACACCGACGTTCCCTTCCATCAATGTTCTTCTGCGACGTCTCTTCCTCCGCAACGAATCTTCGATCTGCTGTTTGAGGTAAGAGACTCCTGGTTTCTCTTAAATCTTCCTTGTGTTCTTTTTAACAAAACACTAATTTAACTTTATATAATTAAATTAAATCTGTTGTTTTTTTGATCCGTTGAGTTCGCCGACTCAATGCTAGTTTTCGCGACGACGCGACGCCCTTCCGCGACAATGCGACGATCTCCTCATTCCGCAACGAGCAATTCCGCGAAGGACATGCATACGACGACGACCAACGAGGTAGGGGTTGTTGTGAACTTTTCCTTTTTCCCATGTTGTTTCCATACAATAACGAAGAACCCGATTCATAAACAATTTTTATTTCCTTAAAAATTGTTTTCGGATAAGTATTCATATGTTGAATATTGTTCCTCCCGTTGTTTATCACTAACGCGGAGGGTGCGGGCAAAACTAACACGGCCCGACGACCCTCCGCCGTTCTTCGTTTTTATACGGATTTGACGGGCGATGAAGGAACGTGCCACAACGGAAGTGTGATGGTTCCGCAGTGAAGAGAAAGTCCCGGGAGGAGCAGCGGTGCAGACGGGAACAGAATCGGACCACCGGAGCGGCGGCGCCGGCAGCCGGGAGCGGCGGCGCCCCGGCGTACCGCCGGACAAGGCCGCCGCGGTAGAAGCTGCCGCGGCGGCACTCGCGGACCCGCGACCACGTGGGTTCGGCACGCACGGGATGCCGGTTGTCCGAGCGACAACCTGCGGGTGCCGTGGGGTTTTCTCGCGGGGGCAGCAGCTCCCCCCACATCGCTCGGCCGGCCAGGGCGACACCCCGCGGGTGCCGCGGGGGTGTCACGCGGGGGTGGCGGCTCCCCCCCCCCCCCCAGGTCACCCGACCGAGCCAGGCCAGTCTGACCGGCCGGGCTGCGCCCTAGCTGGGCCGGACCGGGTCCGACCGGGTCGACCCGGTTCGGCCGACCCAAGGGGGGGGGGGGGGGGGTCGGGCCGGCTCGGCCCGGGCCCATACCCCCCCCATCTTCGGACTTTTTTCGGTCAAATGCCCATAACTTGAGCTACGGACCTCCAAACGACTCGTAGTCAGCGGAAACGCGATCCTTGGATCGATACGGTCGTTTCGGTATATCGCAATCAAGGTTCTGGAACACATTGTGTTCGGGCGGGTTGGTTCGTACACGAAACCAACCGGGCCTTCGGAGCAGAAACACTCATATCTTGAGCTATGGATATCTGATTGACGTGCCGTCATCTTCGTAGAATTTCTCTATGTGAGACGGATATTTTTGCATACTCTACCCGAGGTTTGGAGGCAGGTGGAGTACGGTTGGGTTGGTTTTGCCTTAAAAACCAACTGGGCCCCTAGGACGAAAAAGCCAATAACTCTCAAACCGGGCGTCCGATTGACACGCCGTCTGCGACGTTGAGTTCTTGTTGACTATATAGAACTTTTGGATACCTAAACTTTGGACTTTGTGTCATTTGATGTATCAGCCTCTCGGCTCGTGGAGCGGACCCTCCCGAACGAGCTTGCTGTGTGCGGGAACCCTAGTGCTGGCTGCGACTACTACTTCGACAACGACGACCGTGCAGAGATCCTCAGTGGACTGCAGCGACGACCGTGTAGAGATCCTCAGTGGACTGCGACGATGACTGTGCAGAGATCCTCAGTGGACTGCGATGACTACTGCACTCAGCAATCCTACGTGGTTCAGTGCTACAGGTCCTGTGTGGCCCCGATCCTGTGTGGGTCCGATCCTGTGTGGGTCAGCGCTCAGCGGTTCTGTGTGAGCCAACGCCTACAAGTCCTATGTGGGCCCGATCCTGTGTGGGTCATTGCAGGGGTTAGTTACCTATCGATCCTTTTTGGGTCCGACGACTTAGATGGATCAGTGATCATGTTTATCTTCATCTGAAGAAGTATACCTATGTGAGCTGAATCTTGTGTTACTCTCCTTTGTGGATTGTGTTGAGCTATCCTGTGTGGATTTAATGTTTACTCTCCTTTGTGGATTGTGTTCAGCTATCCTGTGTGGATTTACTATTTAATCTCCTTTTGGATTGCGTTGAGCTATCCTGTGTGGTTATACGTTTTCTTTCCTGTGTGGACTGGGTAGTGCTTGGGCTCGGACGTTGGAGCCGAACGAGAATTGATGACTTAGGTATATATATGGACATATACCTAAGCAGTGTCGGTTGTTACTTCATGATTGTATGTTTCCTTTGTGGATTATCCTTTGTGGATTTCGCGAGACCTTCGGGGTCTCGGGGTCCCTACTGAGTAGCTCATACTCACCCCTGCACGGGCTATGCCTGCACCTCGTTGTGTTGGTTGCAGACGATGGACAGCGCTGATCGTGGTGGAGGCATGCGGAGCCAGATGGTACATGGAGGTGGACCACTGGTCGGGACGTACTCAGAGAGGTCAGGCGGACCCGAGGAGCAGTGGAGGCTATCTGTACCCACCCTTCAGGTGGGACTTACAGAGGACGGCTCGACGCTGCGGCTTTTTCTTTCAGTTTCTGTTTTTCCTTTCAGTTGTACTTGTCAGTTGGGCTTGTATTTCCGGCCCCCTTTTTCTTTCAGCACAACTTGTACAGTTTTTAATTAGTGTTTACTTTTCCGCTTTCTTACTCTTTGGTTCTTGTTTACTTTTCAAAGGCAATGCCTTCCCTTTTGTTGGGATTTACGCCTTAGTGCTAGTCGCCAGCCCCTGGCCTATGGAAGGCGGGCTTGGGGTAGTCACGGCACGGGCCCCGAGGACAGGTCGTGACATCTTATGTGTGCCACAAAATCATAAATCATACATCATTGCATAACCCACGTAATAAAAATGGGATTCTTAAACATCATGACATCATAAAACAATTCATATAAGATAAATGAATTCATAAAAATAATTCCATCACAACATAATCAAATCAATGTAATAATAGGATTAGAAACAGAAACCTATATTATCTTAGATGGAAAATAATTTTGATAAAACACTTGAACTCCATTCTTGAGGAAAATATCATTTCTACTTCAAAAACATTTTCCTTTCGTAACATGTCATACAATTTTAAACTAAAAGAAGTTGATTAAAAATAAACATGAAAACTTGTAAATGATGCTTCTTGAAAAATAATTTTTGAAAAATCCATTCATGTCGTATAAGTTAAAAAAACATTCTTCTTGTACTTTTGTCGGAAAAGTCAAAAAAATACCTCGTATGAAAAAAGACAAAAGATTCCTGTAACATCTTTTACTAGAAACTCACCAAAGGGTAAAATAAAATTTAAACAATTTTAGGTGGATGGAAATAATATTACATATTGAGGAAACATAGATGTGGATGATAAAATACACCCCAATAAATACCAAAGTATAAACAATCTCAGATAAAAATGAGATTGTGATATTTTCCCTTACCTTAGGTCCGATTTTCTTCGTAAGTGTCTGAACCTCCTTTATAATGATTTAAATAATGTCATTGACTTATTCCAGAGTCATACTCATTGTTATGTTATCATATATGGTTCACTTATGACTTTATATTAACCGTTATTTTGTAAATTCCATGTTAAATAGGATTTTGGGTAAAATTGTTTCATTTGTCATCCGTGTTTTGACATGTAATTATTCATATGATTACTCAGATCATAATTACTTAATTACAGAATATGAAACATGATTTATATATAATATATATTCAGCATATACATATATATAATAAATCAGTAAATGGAATGAAATACACCGTTCATGGAGACAGTAGGTCGTACGTACGCATGAATGCTGTTTTAGTTTCTTTTTTGAGTTGAATGGAATTAAGTAGATGACATAAATATATATACACATAATTCCAGTATCATTATTATGTCTTATATTTCATGATTACTTATTATATATACTTTATAATCATTCGAGAATGGTTAACATGGAGAATGAATCTAATCACGTCGTGGAGACGGTAGTCCGTACGTATGCACGAGCGATGATATCGTTCTCATGATCGTGGAATTATATTGAAGTGTATGTATAATATTTCAGAATCAATATCACATTAAAATAATAATATATAGTTATTATGTACACCATTATACCCATCCAAATAAGGTGGTGGTGGAAAATAGATTACATCACGGCATGGAGACGGTATTCCGTACGTACGCACGCGTGGTGATTTCGTTTTCCGAAGGATGGATAGATGGTGAAATAGGGTTGTTTCATACTTATAAAAACATATCAGTATATGATTGATACTGATGTTATTACTTCATAATGAAACATCCTATGAATAAGAAGTGGAAGAAGAAATAATGTTGAAAGAATCAGTAACGGACATTACCTCTTCTTTGAAGTACCTCTTTGAGATCTCCTTTTAGGGCCCTAAAATTGGTCTTTGAGGAAGACCAGAACCTCTAGGATGTTTCTATGGAAGTGTAGAAGAGAATATTGCAGGGGTTGGCCGAGCTTGAAGGCTCAAATTGGTGTGAGGAAGAGGGGGAGGAGGTGCCCTTTTATAAGGGAGGAGAGGGGTACCTTTGGAATAACTAATACTAATATTTTATTATAAATTCAAATTCGGTTTTAAATATCTCTAAATTGATTTATTTCGAAGCTAAAGTGGGTATGGGTCGAAATAATCTCATACAATAGAATTTATACAAGTTTAGGTTCATATTTTAACCTTATCATTTAGATTTAACATTAAGGTAAATAATTTTACTTTTACTATGTCTTCTTGTGTTCTTACAATATAAGGTTGATAAACATACTATAACAAGCCAAATGAACCCTAAGTTATTTATTATTAATATATATAACCTTATCTATGTCATTTGGACGAACCATATATTTTTAGGAATAAAATAACAATTAATAATATAATATTTATTTTAAAAACTATTTTATGTCAATTTTGACACTATTTAGTAATTGATTTTTGTGAAAATCATAACAGAATGATTAGTTCGATAAAAGTAAAGTAAATAAATACTAACATGTCATATTAACCTAAAAAATTAGTGTAATTCATAAAAAGTCTCAAATTAAATTTATTTGGTTATTTATAACATCAATTATGTCAATATTTCATTAATAAGATAATTACTGCATCATCATTGTGTCATAAATAAATTAAATTATTTACTGTCTAAAAATTACAAATAAAATACCATTATGTAGGAAATCCTTTTAGATTTCTAATGAGTATTTATAGTCTAATTTAGCTTATGTATATCCCTATATTAAAAATAATTTACTTATTAAACATTGATTTTAACTATTTTAACCCTTCTTTAAATAAATTAATAATACATGTCCTAATCTAATCCAAGTGGGCCTAAATGATCATATATTATTCCTAAGGTTTTTTTGGTCGAATTACACTTATCCAATAGAATTAGGACATGAGTTAGGGTAATAATAATAACATTTTGACCCTTAATTAGCCTATTTACTTTTAACCGTGGTAAAAAGAGTAAAAAGTTACTATTCACCAAAATTTATTTTCATCTAATTGAACCACATTTTACTTACTAACATCAACTATGTCTCTCGGAGTTTTGAAATTCCACTCACAGAAGCGGTAAAATTACGTTTTATGAAAAATTCATTTTTTTAACTACCACTTAGTGGTTTCACTATTCATCAAAAAATGAAAGTTTCCAGAAAAATACCAAAAATTAGGCCAAAGCTATATTTGATATTATGAATTAAAAAATGATGTCTATTTTACCAAATTAAAAACATATCAGTTGCATTAATTAATTTAAAAATTAATTCCCGTCGTCAAAACAAATAGCGTGTTCTTAAGAGATAATAACTATCAAAAGATTGACACTTGTTTATGTTTGGTTTAAATGTAGAATTACATCAAATGACCAACATTGTATTAAATTGTAAAAACATATTCTAAATATACTTTAAAACCACTCAAAATAATAATTTATCACTGTTAATTATTTCGATTAAAAAAGTTGTTTTTAATTAAAATTTTGTAATTTTTACTATTCATCATAATATGAAATTTATCCAAAAAGTACCAAAATTTCACCTTACACTAAATTCGATACTCCGAATACAATATTGAAGTCCATTTTGAGAGATAAAATTTCAAAAATTTTAAAAGGTGGTTATTACTATTCATAATGGCTAGTTTTAATAATATTTTAATAGCCTATCATTATTTAGTGAAACTTGGTATTGCGTACTACACATGCTATCGAGAAAGGTTGTGATTGCCTATAATGCAAGGAAAGTCAAGGATGCGTGTTGTGCAAGCTTCTTTTGGTGTAGCGTACAACACAATACATTAATGAAATTAAAAGGAATATTTTTCATAAAATCTCGGGGTGTTACATTCTACCCCCCGTAAAATGAATTTTTCCCTCGAAATTCGTCGGGGTTATAAATGTTTTACTACTCGAAAGTTTCTTTAATATAAACCCACATAGTAAAAAGGAATACCAAAACAAATCTTTAAAAACAAAAGTATGAAACGTAATGGTTACCCAAATAAACTAATCACTGGGTTTCCACATAGGTGAAAATATGGATATGGAAGAGAAATCTAACCATCATGTTCTGATTGAGAGTGGTAGAGAACATGGCTATAGAAAATCTAGCAATCACAAAGCCATAAATTTGTGACGATCTATGTTACCATCTGATTCATCATATATAAGATCACTAGGACAACATTTTAGGTTTTCAAGATCGCTTCCCTAAAGTTGATGAAATTGGAATTAGAAGAAATAATTTCGTGATTTTGGTATAGTCTCACCATTGGTTGTTCTATGGACAATTTCCACTTCATCTATTAAGGAAATGAAGTTGAATTTTTCATTCGTGATGTGTTAGCAGATCATGTGATAGAATGATGGGTCATTCCATCTGTCTCAAACAAAAGGTTAGAAAAGTTATCTAAAAATACATAAGTCCATCTATAGTGATATTAATGATATATGGTTCCAAAAATAGACTTATATTTCATATATCATACTGCTTAATTATAATAAAACTAGTTTCTACTAAACAGGGCCTTCCTGTAGGCTAGTGGTAGGTGATAAAGGCCAGTCACACATCGGTTGTGGGTTCGATTCCCACGGCCTTGTCTGACGCGATGGGCTGTCGCCCGTCCTGTGGGTTTTCCTTTTTCTAAAACTATATAATATCAAAAGTTCTATCCTTAAATAATACTAACTTATGTACAATACAATCCATTACAATCTTTAGTTTTATCTAAAATACTTCTGTCCAAGCTCATAATATAAGGAAAATGATTACTTGAAATGTCATCAACCAAGCATTTGAATACCATCATTTTCCCCCATATATCTTGTTGGTTACATTCCAATCATGTGAATACCTTAATCATGTATTATCTTGAAAAATAAATACCCATTAAACCTTAGTGAAAACACGAATGCTGTAAAAAGTTAAATCTTTCCACATACCAATATCTGAAAATTCTATATACTCAATCCATTGCATAACATTCTCCTTATATAAGTCATGAGCTCATGAATACTATCAATCATTTAATTTTCTCCTTATCCTTTCATTATGCCCATATCATCTATATTCCAAAAATATCTGAATATCCTTTAATGGATACTGGTACCATTAATCATACACTTTCAAAACTCAAGGAAAGACAACAGTGTAACAATCCTTAGATGTCTATTTATTCCATAGTACCATGAGATTACTTATACAACATTACACTTGATAAACATGTAATTATTCCACTACCTTCTTAAACCATTGACTGAGCTTCATCAATTTTTTCAACTCACATATCATTTGTACTCTCTCCATCATCATAAATATAAATACTACTCATACGGCTTTACTGATTCTCTTCATGAGACTTTCTATTAGGGCATTGGTTTGCATAATGCATGTACATTCCACATTTAAAGCATTTAACCATTGTTGATGTCATAGAAATACCATTATCCTCATCCATCATGTTAACTGAACCTTTTCCATTTCACTTACTGGCTTTGTGTCCTTCTTTTCCACACCCTAAGCATCTTCCAGTTCCTTTGAAACATTCTCCTCGATGCCTCTTCCCACATGATTTACATAGGGGAAATTGAACTTTTTTTCCTCTATGATCATCATGAAACACCATCTTTCTCTTATTAGCTGAGTCAGGAAACTTACCAAATTTGAGTTTATTGATCATATTATGAGATTGATGATTCGGCATAATAATGATGGTTGGACTTCCCAATCCCATTTCATTTGGTTTCTCATGAAGAATATCATTCCATTATCCATAATATCCTTCATTATCATGAATCATCACGTTTCCAGCCATTTTCTAAAACCCAAAAAGAATAGTGGTAGAGGAAAAAATAATAATAAAGGGGGAGTAACTTCAATATATAACATCTTAGGTTAAATTCTAAGATTGTTACCATAGTTCTAGGACTATAACCTATACATATACTTATCCTTAGGGGCATCCCTAGACATAACTTAGAAATATCTCTAGGGATCTCACTAACGTTTTCGCATCCTAGTTTCCAAAGGTTGACTAAACCTTTCCTCTGAAACCAACTGTAGTGACCTGAAGCATAACGTACAAGGACATTACATTACTTTTGTGGAATACTTATTACATAACAAAAACACACACACAAGGACCGTAATAGTTTAGTGTCTTTTGAAACTCAAAACGTAATCTTCTAATCATGGTGAAAGATCTTTAACATCTCCCATAATGATCTTCCCTTTTTTACCTAAAACCTTTATTTATATCCTGGGGAAATGAAAACATAAAAGGGTGAGCTCAGATTCTCAGTAAAGGAAAAAAATGAAAAATCAATCACATCATATTCATAAGAACATAACATTTTGGAAATCTTAACCTGCAAAAGAGATCATAATATCATAACATGGGATAAATCATAGTAGTGAAATGAAATCCCAATAATCATAACATAGAACATGAAACTTTGTGGCATACCCACATAATCATAGAGAATCATTTATTTTTAGTCAAGACTCTTTTCCAAGATTATCTTAGTGGACAAAGTCCATTTCTGAACCGAGTTCACTCCTCATTTAAGTCCTATTTCACTAAACCGGTATAACCTACTATTCCAGCCATGTCTATCTCATGAGATATAAAATCTTTACCCAATTAATCGGAGGGAGATATAGGTCCCACCAATCTCATAATGATACCATTCTTATGTGTGCCACAAAATCATAAATCATACATCATTGCATAACCCATGTAATAAAAATGGGATTCTTAAACATCATGACATCATAAAACAATTAATATAAGATAAAGGAATTCATAAAAATAATTCCATCACAACATAATCAAATCAATGTAATAATAGGATTAGATACAGAAACCTATATTATCTTAGATGGAAAATAATTTTGATAAAACACTTGAACTCCATTCTTGAGGAAAATATCATTTCTACTTCAAAAACATTTTCCTTTCTTAACATGTCATACAATTTTAAACTAAAAGAAGTTGATTAAAAATATAATTGAAAACATGTAAAGTATACTTCTTGGAAATGATGTTTTAAAAATCCATTCATGTCGTATAAGTTAAAAAAACTATCTTCTCGTACTTTTGTCGGAAAAGTCCAAAAGTACCTCGTACGAAAAATGACAAAAGATTCCTCTCACATCTTTTACGAAAAACTCACCGACGGGTAAAATATGATTTAAACAATTTTAGGTGGATGGAAATAATATTACATATTGAGGAAACATAGATGTGGATGATAAAATACAACCCAATAAATACCAAAGTATAAACAATCTCGGATAAAAATGAGATTGTGATATTTTCCCTTACCTTAGGTCTGATTTGCTTCGTAAGTGTCCGAAAATCCTGTATAATGATTTAAATAATGTCATTGACTTATTCCAGAATCATACTCATTTTTAGGATATCATATATGGTTCACTTATGACTTTATATTACCCGTTCTTTTTGTAAATTCCATGTTAAAGAGCATTTTGGGTAAAATTGTTTTATTTGTCGTTCGTGTTTTGACTTGTAATTATTCATATGATTACATAGATCATAATTACTTAATTATGTAATATAAAAATGATTTATATATATTATATATTCAGAATATACATATATATAATAAATCAGTAAATGGAAAGAAATACACCGTTCATGGAGACGGTAGGCCGTACGTACACATGAACGCTGTTTTCGTTTCCTTATTGAGTTGAATGGAATTAAGTAGATGACATAAATATATATACACATAAATATAGCATCATTATTATGTCATATATTTCATGATTACTTATTATATATACTTTATAATCATTCATGAATGGTTAACGTGGATAATGAATCTCATCGCGTCGTGGAGAGGGTAGTCCATACGTACGCACGAGTGATGATATCGTTCTCATGATCGTGGAATTGTATTGAAGTGTATGTATAATATTTCAGAATCAATATCACATTACCATAATCATATATAGTTATTATGTAAACCATTATACCCATCCAAGTAAGGTGGTGGTGGAAAATAGATTAAACCACGACGTGGAGACGGTATTCCGTACGTACGCACGCGCGATTATGTCGTTTTCGGTAGGATGGATAGATGGTGAAATAGGGTTGTTTCATACTTATAATAACACATCAGTATATGATTGATACTGTTGTTATTACTTCATAATGAAACAACCTATGAAGAATAAGTGGAAGAATAAATAAGGTTGAAAGAATCGGTAACAGACATTACCTCTTCTTTGAAGCACCTATTTGAGATCTCCTTTTAGGGCACTAAAATTCGTCTTTCAGGAAGAAAAAAACCTCTAGGATGTTGCTGTGGAAGTCTAGAAGTGAATTTTTCCGGGGTTGGCCGAGATTTAAGGCTCAATGTGGAGTGAGGAAGAGGGGAAGGAGGTGCCCTTTTATAAGGGAGGAGAGAGGTACCTTTGGAATAACTAAAACTTTTATTTTATTATAAAGTCAAATTCGGTTTTAAATAGCTCCAAATTGATTTATTTCGAAGCTAAGGTGGGTATGGGTTGAAATCCTCTCATCCAATAGAATTTAGACAAGTTTAGGTTCGTATTTTAACCTTATCATTTAGATTTTATATTAAGTTAAATAATTTTACTTTCACCGTGTCTTCTTGTGTTCTTAAAATATAAGATTAATAAACTTATTATAACAAGCCAAAAGAACCCCAAGTTGTTTATTATTAATATATATAACCTTATATTATTCATTTGGTTATGCCTTAGATTTTTAGGAATAAAATAAAAATTAATAATATAATATTTGTTATAAAAACTATTTTATGTCAATTTTGACACTATTTAGTAATTGAATTTTGTGAAAAGTATAACAGAATGATTAGTTCGAAAAAAGTTAATTAAATAAATACTAACAAGTCATATTAATCAAGAAAATTAGTTTAATTCATAAAAATTCTCAAATAAATTTTATTTGGGTATTTATAACATCAATTATGTCAATATTTCATTAATAAGATAATTACTACATCATCATTGTGTCCCAAATAAATTAAATTATTTAGTGTCTAAATATTAAAAATAAAATACCATTATGTAGGAAATCATTTTAGATTTCTAATGAGGGTTTATGGTCGAATTTATCTTTTCTATAACCCTATATTAAAAATTCTTTACTTATTAAACTTTGATTTTAACTATTTTAACCCTTCTTTAAATAAATTAATAATAAATGTCCTAATGTAATCCAAGTGGGCCTAAATGATCATATATTATTCCGAAGGTTGTTTTTGGTCGAATTACATTTATACAATAGAATTAGGACATGTGTTAGGGTAATAATAATAACATTTTTACCCTTAATTACCCTATTTACTTTTAACCGTGGTAAAAAAAGTAAAAGGTTAGTATTCACCAAAAATTATTTTCATCTCATTGAATCACATTTTACTTACTAAAATCAACAATGTCTCTCAAAGTTTTGAAATTCCACTCACAGAAGCGGTAAAATTATGTTTTATGATAAATTCATTTTTTTAACTACCACTTAGTGGTTTCACTATTCATCAAAAAATGAACGTTTCCAGAAAAATACAAAAAATTAGGCCTAAGATATATTTGATATTATGAACTCAAAAATGATGTCTATTTAACCAAATTCAAAACATATCAGTTGCATTAATTAATTTAAAAATTAATTCCCGTCGTCAAAACAAATAGCGTGTTCTTAAGAGACAATAACTATCAAAAGATTGACACTTGTTTATGTCTGGTTTAAATGTAGAATTACATCCAATGATGAACATTGTATTAAATTGTAAAAATATATTCTAAATATTTTTTAAAACCACTCAAATTAATAATTTTTCACTACTAATTATTTCGAATAAAAAGTTGTTTTTAATTATAATTTAGTAATTTTCACTGTTAATCAGAATATGAAAGTTATCCGAAAAGTACCAAAATTTCACCTTAGGATAACTTCGATACTCCGAATCCAAAAATGAAGTCCATTTTGAGAGATAAAATTTGTAAAATTTTAAAAGGTGGTTATTACTATTCATAACGGCTAGTTTTAATAATATTTTAATAGCCTATCGTTGTTTAGTGAAACTCGGTATTGCGTACTACACACGCAATCGAGGAAGGTCGTGATTGCGTGTAATGCAAGGCAAGTCAAGGATGCATGTTGTGCAAGCTTATTTTGGTGTAGCGTACAACACAATACATTAATGAAATTAAAAATAATATTTTTCATAAAATCTCGGGGTGTTACACTAGGAATCTCAAAAAAAACTAGAATGAATTTTAGTTATGAATTCCAATGTTGTAATAAACTAGATATCTTCACGTAATGATTTATTCCCATAATGAGATACCATTACTCCCATTTCCAACACAAGAACATTTGTTCCATGTCAAATAAGCCACAATAAAAACTACTATAGTAGCCATTCTAGATTCAGATCAAACATTACATTTGGGTGAATATCTACCACTAATTTCAAAACATAGAACATAAATTCGAGAAAGGATTCAAACATAACATATGCAGAATAATCCAAAACCCACCCACTAGGCTAGGGTAATGTATATCACAATTGGTATTTCCTAGTTCATCATCCAATGAGAGTGTTATGAGAAAATCATAGGTCATTCAATATTAACCCAAGCCAACGGGGATGTAGGAATTTATATCATAATGATTTTCATAGATGTCAACAAATCCTCATCTGGAACAATCAAATCCTTAGAAACATGATTAGTAAATAACAATTTTGGCCATATATGACCCCCGTAATATAGGTCTGGCCAATTTTCCTCGTTATCACCACCAAAGAGAGAACTAGTCTTCTCTGAGATGTGAGGTAAAATTCCAAGTAAACAACCCATATATACCTCTCACCATAATAAAAAACCTATTATATAAAAGGATTATAAGATGATCGTGATTGTAAACTCACACTATGAAACTACACATTGGATGATACATGAGTAATATATATTGATGGTTATCACACCTTGCTAGGTTCTGAAGATAAAAGGGACCTATATGGCCATGAGTTTGAATAACTATCCTAATACATGTAATGTAGAGTCTCTCTATTGTAATAAGGGTAAACGGAACAAAAAACTATATAAAAATATGAATATTGTCAATATCAACATGAAATAAATTAGGGATCAAGAAAATATTACAAAGGGCCACAACCTTGAAAACCTACCCCAAGGGGAGGGTGACCGGAATTCACAAAACGAGGATGGACCCACATAGAACAAGAAGAAACTATAAAATCATGATCCTCTGAATACCATGATTCTACCTCCTTGGAGGGACAGTACCAAACATAAAAGCTAATTGAGTGGCTATATCACAATTTCCACCCCATTAATTTGATGTTTCATCCACTATGTAAAAATATCACTATATGAGAATTAGATACAGACTATTAGACAATATAATGGGGATCAATACATGAGAAAATGACTCAATTGGTATTTTCATTAAGGTATGGTAAACATTCCTCCTCCTATACATCTAATAAGAGATGATCTTCTAGAAATAGTTGTATCTACGAATTAGATTGCTTCAAGATCGAGGAAAATAGTATATAAAATTAAGAAAGTCAAAAATGATCATGACATCACTATGTTATGGTGTCAAAATCTCCATATCTATGCACATAATTCAGTATTTGGATGAATCTACAATCACCTGGAGAAATGGAGGGGAAACATCATCAACCCCCACTAATTCCATATAGACTAAAGGAAACTCAAATTATAATACCCCCATAGTTACATAACATCTTCTAGTCCCTTGAAAATTTAATGGAATCCTTGGAACGGTGACACACACCTATGCATCCTAAGATGAAGCCATATAATCAATGGGGCTATGAAACATTTTCTCCACCAAACATCATGAATCCTACATTCTCTAGATTTAGTGTCATGAGTTACCCAAAAAGAAAAATCACCAACTACTTATAATGATGATTGGCCCTTGAGATTAATAGAAGGCGATATAGTAGATATGTTTTCTATATACATTGATATGGTTATGAATTCTTTAGTATACTAGCCTTTCTACATGACATAATAATAGATGTCATGTCCTCCTAAACCAATTATTTTATATGTTTACCCCCGTGCTTTGAAAAATGATAAATTTTGAACAAATAATTTAAAAATAGGTTGAAAATGAGAGGGATTATGAATTCATTTCCATGTATAATTGTTTAATATATTGACTAAATATCTGTTACTCATAGAAAACACTTTTTGAACTCCATGATGAATGTATTCAAGATGAGTTCAATTCACATCCGATATCATGGAATTATCTTGGTTGGATCAATGATATTACATAAACGAACTAATTTCTGGGGGCCTCTATTATGAAAACCAGAGCTAAATCTCAACTCATGCATTCATCAAAGGGGAAAAGGATCAGAATGTTATAAGTTGAAGCTATTACCATAGAATAATCATTAATTACCATTGAATAACCTTGGTACATGTTTTTCTACCAAACAATTCTTATTGAGAAGAAAACCAAAAAATATGCCACATAAAAAAGCATAGAGAAACCAGGGTTTGATGAGTTTTGGAGAATGGATTGACGATGAAAAATCATTCCAAAATTTAATTGTACATGATATTTTTTTCATCCATAGAAAATAACCTTACCAATATACCACAAATCAATAATCCTAATGTGTTCAACCTAACCAATAATCCTTACTATTGCACGTTCCTTGTAGGATGGGGAATATCTAAGACTAATTATTCTTCAATGTTTTCATAAAAGTCATGGTAGTTTCTAAACATTCTGTGTTATATAACACTTCAAGAAGGTCCCATGAATAATGTGTAGTCAGTCAGAAGAATATGTTTTCTGGTAGAAATTTAAGGACAAGAGTGGGGGTATGTTCAACAACTGGATGACTCGAAAACAATTAAATGAGATCATGGAACCATGAGGTAATTTATGTTAATACCCATAGTAGATCCACCACCTATAGAGGTAACATTATATTTTTCTCCCAAAAATAGGATTACATCATTATAATATGGGGTATATAAAAGAGGAGGACTCATAATATTACCCAACAAAAGTTGTTGATTTTTTAGATTTCCTTCATAAAAACATATGAAGCCAGAGAACCAACCCACCGAATGGTACCCTTGTTAAAATAAGATCTTATATTTCACTATTTCAACATGATACACTTCAATGAAACATTATCAGATAATGAATATTCCTTCATGTATGAGTTCCCCCCACCAATCGGCGGAAAAAGAGGCCGCATTTATAGTAACCAAGGATTCACAGGGAATTATTGATGTGGTCAGACCCAATATTTTGATCAAATACTTCCATATACAAAATATAAGGCTATGATACACCATAAATCACTATATAAATAAAATAAAATACATTTGGGTGACTCATAACTTTCTATTATTAATCTATTCAAATTTTTTCATTATCTCTTAGAGGGGATGAGATTATCTAATCATTCTAGACAACATGGTTAATCAGTGCAACCTGCACCAATAGATGAAAATTCCCCCCTCAACCTTCAAAAAATATCTTATACCATCCATCTAAAATTACACTAATCATTAAACTCATTATACGATACACCCTACCATCTGAGGTTTCAAATTAAATAAAAAAGATAACCATTAAATGGTATGATAAACATCGTAAAATACCACTCATGAATAACATTCCAAAAGAATGGTTTGGGGATTTCACATATAATTATGAGTTTCTGGTGATCTAGTAATACACCACATATAATGCCCAAATAGAAAGGATCAGGATCCAAAAAATTAATTGTGGGATATTTTAAATTTCATTTGTGTTTGCAATATCTCATCAGTGGAGTTGTAATCATTTTATATGGTGATAAATCCTCCTAAGAGACTTCTTAATCATAAGATGGAAAATATAAAAAAGGGAATGAAAATAACCAATAATATATGATGATATAGATGATTAATCCTCTAATATCATGGGGACCTCCTCTTTATATCCCTAGAGTATGCTCAACAATGATAATGAGCTCCCAATAAACATAGTTTTGTTGGCAAACCTAGTCCTGGAGGACCAAGTCAGTCATGTCCCTAGTGATAGTATAAATGAAAATCATCTTTGAAATATATCTACATTGAATGAGTTATATGTGATGATAATTCATCATCTTATTCCATTTATAACAATAGATTATATAGAGACCGTCCTTGATTTTTAACTCTAAAAAATAAATCTTCTCTTGAATTAGAGGTTGAAGAAGAAGAGGATAGCCTCCTGAACACCCCTCCCTCATTCGAGGAATGTGTCTCCACCACCATAGATGAGATCAAAATAGTTGAGCTAGAAATTGAATAAGACCCACAACATAAAATTATTAGATCTACCATGCCACTCAGGGAGCATGATATGAACATAAAATTTCTATTTAAATTCAAGTAGTTTTTTCATATAACTATGTAGAAATGATGAGAATAATTCCAAATATGGCTACACAACATCTCAGCATACCTGATGACAATACATCCACTGAGTAGGAATCCAAGAGGATGAAAATCTTTCATGACATAAATATAAGGAAAAATATTTAACAATTGATCAAATACAATATCTTCTATTATGTTATGTACCTGTGATGGCTCTCTCATATCATTGTTGTAAGGAAAACAAATGGGAAGATTCTTGTATGTATAGATTTTAGATATCATAATAGATAGTTCCCAAAGGATGACATTAAAATATAACAATAGTGTGATTGATCAATGAAACAATTTAATTCACTCCCCTTTCAGTCAAGGATAGTAATCCGAGGTGAAATTAGATAAATATGACCCATGGAGGTGAAGAATACGATTCCTTTAGAGAACCCATGAAATATTTTTCTATCTCGTCATTATTATTTTATTAAATAACACGTGTGATACAAATAAATGCACAATGAATCATATATTTAATCAATTACTAAGAATAATTACTAAATGTTATTTTGAAGAACTAGTAGTCCAATATTAACAACAATGCAATAACTTCAGGTATCTTAAAATAGACTTTGACATGTTCTGGCATCATAATCTGAAAAATAATTTAATGGAAATGATGTTTTGTAGTATCATCAAGACGGTTCCTGGGATTTGTGGTGTGCCACTATGGAATCGTGGTTGACCTAGAATATAATACTTATATTTTAGCAATATCACTGGTACAAATCTCATTCTACCAAGGGGGCTCCACATGAACCTTGAAAAAATTAGTTTTTCAATGAAAACATGGTTGGAAAATATTCACACTTAAACTAAATAATGTTGAATGAAATAACCTATCAATTGAAGGGGTGTGCGAAGAAGAGTTTGAGAGTCTCAATAAGTACAGGATATACACACCAACATTATTATCCCCAGTGGAAGGGACTAAAAACATATTGTATGTCTCTACTAGGGAATGATCACTCGGTTCCCTCCACACTCAATAATATAAGAAGGGGAGAGAGAAGATTCACAATTACCTTAGTCAATATATGCTATTAATTGAGTCCTAATACTCAAATTTCGAGGATAAAAAGTTGTCACTCATCTTCATAGAGAAAAAGCAGAGGCATTACCTATTGCACCATAAAGTCCGTATAGTCTTTCATATTTATCGGCTAAAGAACATTCGTTTTCATCCTATTATGAATGGGTTATTGGATTAATGGGTGGTAAATTTGAAAAAATATGACATCGAAATTGAGTCCTAAAAAGTAGTGGAAGGGAAATACCTTACTAATAATCCCATGGAACACTCCTCCCCATAGAATATACCATTGTACACTGAGTTTAGAGTTAATGGGGTTTTAAATTTCCCATTACACTGTACAGACATGAGAGATGAATTTTGATGGTTCCTCCTAAAGTCCCATCGAAGAAATTATGGAAAACCCAACAATTAGTAGAGTTTTATTTGGAATTATATTTGTTTTTATATGAAAAATATTTTTTCCCTAACTCTTTTTCCAATACATTTGATGGATGAATAATGAGAGTAAATACAAAGGCCTTATCACTGACATGGATCTAGAAATACCACTATAAATTTCCATCCTTAATATCAAACAAGATATAGAACTTGTGATAAAGAAGAAATATGGGAATATGTCATAAAAAAGGTTGAACTATACAATAACACTAGTTTTTTCATAGGACTGATGGGAGAGTACCCTTTTGAACCCACATTGCAGTATGTTCACCAATCACCGAATGCAAACACTAAAACATTAAATAATGCATCAACATTCCCATATAACCCTGATAAAGATAAGAAATATTCCATATCATGCATCCCAAAATGGTATCACATATCATAAATTACAATACAAGATAAATCATTAATGTCAATAACTCTTTATAGTATGATTAACCTACTCCCACCCCTAGATAGATGGATCCCAAACTCAATTATCTCCAAAATGGTTATTTCCAATAAAACTGAGTGGGAAGGGAATAGATTATGAATCGAAATGTTATCATTATTCTATTAGTTGGTAAAAATTAGAAGAAGTCTGTCTAAATGAATAAATTTTAGGAAATCCTCCTCTTATGCATAGAAGAAATATAGATTCACATAATCGTAAAAGACAATATGTAACTCACAATGAAATTCCCTGCATTTCAGATTGATGAAACATTCATCATCAACCTAGTGAATTACTATATAAAGATAAATATTCTTGACCATTTCACTTTTGGGGAATGAATGTTGTATGAACATATACCCCATCCACATCTAATACATTCAATTACATCCATATACTATCAAATTATTTTCAAAATTGGATAAGTAAATGCACTAAAATGAATTCAGAATGAAGAATAAAAAATCATTGTAAATTATCATAATATCACTATGATCAGAGTCCCTCACACACTATTGATGAAAAAAAAACGAATATCAATTCTAAAAATTTGAATTAACTATACTAACATTATAACAATGAGTAAAATCAATAATCTCCCTATCATGAAACCAAAAATGGATACATAATGACCTTAAATATGAATATGTAATTTATACTCTAGTAGATAGTAAGTAATGATATGATGTACTTTCCAGAAAACATCCCCCACACTTTATGTGACTGCCATACCACCCAACATAATGGCACAATAGAAACACCTTAATAATTCATTTTTGGGATTGAGTTGTATATCCACTGAAGTAATTTTATCATCACTCTAAACATCGATTTATTTAAAATATTATGTTAAATGAAATTCAGAAGGGGCTAGTTCAGTTGGAGATAATTGATGAGAACATGATGCGTACATTTTACAACCTTTACTTCCATAAGAATTAGATGACCCAATGCTTTAATAAAACGGTATTCCTCCATTATTGCATATATAAGGAATTGGTGTTGGATCATGGGACTACAATGATACCAGGAATTAATGCATTAACGGTGTTATAGTAATGGGAGTGAAATTACATCATATAAAATTTCTACGACAATATTTCTCACTCACTAGACACAATGGATTATGAATTGGTCACACCCACACCAATATGTTGTTTTTGAAGACAAACTTTTCATAAATGGCATCAAACGCCCCTCATCTTAGAGTTATGTTGTTAAACTACACATTTTATCAATTCCACAATAAATGAAGTTAAACTGCAATACCTTTCCTGTAAAAAATACATGACTTTAAAAAGTATGGGTTTGTCCTCAAAAAAATATGTTAAACTATAGAAAATCTTACATCAAAGTAACATGTTGTTAAACCAAGCAGGTACGTCCAAACACCATGATGTTAAAATATATAGTTCCCATTATTACAACATGAAATCAAACTACATGAATGATGCACCCATGAAACGTTATTAAATTTTATTAATATTTATGTCTCACAAAAAATTCATCGCACATGAGATAGATATATGTGAAATAGGGATGAAATTCTCCCTTCCCCATATAAGAGTCATTTTACATGGAGTGTATCACTATCAAAGGATTATATATGATATGATTCCTGTAATAACATGACTTTTTATTATTCCCAAACCTCTATTTTTGGGACTATATATATATTTCTAATTCTCTTTCATGCTATGTGACCTTCATCCCAATCACATGACATTAAAAAACACAAATGATGTCCTATCGACAAAACACTAAAATGCATGGTTTCCACAAACTATGAGTTTCATGATTCCTGTCATCACCAAAACAATCGTGACACCCTAACCATTATTCATGATTATATCCATAAAATTAATCCTATATCATATTGATTGACCCACATCTTTATCGCACGATGTAAAAATTGTTCCACTGATGTCATCACTAAATAAAATTAACGCACATGATTTTATAGAACTATTTGGGGGTTTGATTCCCATTTAAATTGGATATATGGGGATACCATGATCTTATAAGTTGTTCAAACCACAAAATGATAAATAATAACAGTTTCCTATCAAAAATTTCCTTTTCATAGTGATATGAAACCCTTCCATTACTTTTTTATCAAACTATACAAAAATCATTTGAGCCTAGGAACATCATCAATAGATTCCACATAGGAACAAGTAATAACATCTCATGAATGTTTCATCATGGTATTGAATGAAACACCATAAGAGGCATTCCATTAATTTTTAAAAAACTATATTAAACTACAATGGTGTGGAATGTTTCGTAATATAATGTTGAACGTTCTTGTGGAACATGCCTAAGAGGACCATTATTGTTGTTGATTGGTCTCCTAAAACACCTCCATTCCTGAACTATGTGAGACTTGATTATTATCATCACATGATACATAGTGAAGATTGTATGTCTGAACCATGTTCTAGTCACAACAAATAAGCATGGATACACTCCCAACCTTCTTATAGTTCAGACTTAAATAGGAAGACCCTTCATTAAGAACTATATGATTCGTGATTCCTATAATAATTGGATAAATTGTTACACACATATTTTTATACTTGGGGTACTTCCATAATACTCACCCTCATGTTGGAAAGCCTATGTTGTTTCTACATATGATTAAACATAACCGTTTATCAAGAAATTTTTTTGGATTGATACTATCATCACAAGGTACATATTGATTCTTGGATCTCCAGTAATGGTCTAATCTACAACAATCAACCAAAAAAATGACCACCTATAAATATGGGTAAGAACATGTTATATATTTTCCCATTCAATATCTATTTGGTGACATATTCTTATCAAAAAGGGATATTTACAGATTCTCTAATCTCAAATATTTGGCCCAGTTATAACATATGATAAAACATGAAACTCAACTGCAGAAGGGATGAGATATAATAGACCATTTTATAACCATACAAGTCATATTTATGTACAACATGCATGTGTACATAACATATACTTCCCAATATTTCATGTTGGTTCTTCAACCTTGCCCCATGTTGTTAAACTATAACGAAACAAATGTGTCTAAAACTCATGACATTAAACATAAAGGAAAATATAATTGTCATATAACATTAATAATAAATTAAAAATACATCATCCTAATAGGAGGTTAAATTTACATACAATCACCTATATTCTTCCAATATAAGAGGACCCCAAGAGACTAATCCTAGTAAACCAAAGTATGAGATGCCTTGATATTCATTTATGATCCTCAACCCTTAAATCTCACATCATGTATTGAGTGACTTCTATTTCCAAAAACCATCCAAGATCCTTTGAAGAAGTATGCATGGATACCTAGGATATTTTTTGCGACAACGCATGTATGCCTCTGGATCTAGAATGCAAACCTATCATCATCAACCAAACGCATCCAAGTGAAAACGGGCTTTCTAATCCTTAAGAGTTTTTATGTCACCACATATGAAATTATCACTTTTGTCTCCCTAGTTTTTTTGGCTAATATTTTTATTGAAATAATTTTAACATATGTATGTTTTTTTTAAAAGAGATGCAATATATATTTATATATTAAATAACCTTTTTATATTTACTTTTTACACTACATCATGATAATAATTCTATATACGCTAAAAAATATATGCAGTCACAACCCAAAACACATACGTGGGTTGCATTACTTGCAACATTGAGTTTCTATCAAACACCATATTATTATTACAATTATTTTAAATGATAAATTTATAACATATATGTTAAACATAGTATCATGAATAGTAATAAGTATATTATAAATTGTATTTGTAATTATTTTATATAATTAAAACATATTGATAATGAATAATATAATTTTTTGTAAAGGCTTTATATTATAAAAAAATAATATTTTCTTAAATGATGTGCTTTTTGTGTAACTCAATAAACAATTATAAACATAGTTTTACAGATTTGTAGAAATTAGTTTTGATAAATTAAAATTCATTTTTGAGATATTAAATTTAAAATTATCATTTGGTGATTTTTCCCTACAACACTATATATTTTAATAAATTGTGAAAAATATTGAATTTTAAATCAAACTCGTTATTTCATCTTGTTTATTTATAAATTAATATTATATATTTATTTTCTTTAAATGATTAATTCTTAAAAGTGTATATATTAGTATAATCTAGATAATTGGATCAAATTTTTTTATGGAAATTCGAAAAAAAAACAATTTCACTAATTAAAATAGTTTATTTTTAAAAAACGGATTTTGAGACATGTCCACATGATTAATATTAATTTTATTTCAACAACATGTATTAATAGAATTTGAAAAAATGGTTTAAATTTATATAATCCTAAAAATTTATAATTACTATTAATTTCAACATATTTATAGACCAATACTGATGTTGAATCTAATAGAAAATTATGAAAATTATTTTGGGAAATGTTAGGGTACATTGGGGTTAATCATTAATATTATGGGGGGAAATGACCTAAAAACTTGTCCAAAATATATTGGATATACATAATTTCACCATATACACTCATGGTTCGAATTTTATGTGTTACTGGGACACTATATCATTTATTTTATTTATAAGACAAGTTAATAAGGGAATAAAAAAAGAAATTTCATCACCTTTATCTTTTATAATTTAATGTGAAATGGACAAAAACCACATTAAATCATTTATACACATTATTTTTAAAGTAAATTTAGTTTTTTTCATCCTATTAATTTATATTTTATTTTTAGAGGCTAATTATTCCGACTTTGTTCTTTAGAAATTCCAAATATTGTAAATAATTATTTAATAATGATTTAAAATAAATGATACAACAAATATTAATAATAAATTAAATTGACTGAATTAATATATTTAATTATTTAAGTTGAATATATCATGTAATAATGATATTAACATTACAAATTCAAATTACATAATTACAATGATTGTTTCTCTAATCCAAATTAATTAAATAATATCAAAATTTATATTAATGATTTTTTATAATTATTTATACTTAAATAAAATATTTAATTTTTTCTAAAAATACTATATTCGTTGAAATTATTTTTAAATATAAATCTATTTAATGTAATGTTCATTCATGGACAGATTTATCTTTTATAATTAACATAATTTCCTTTAAATTGTAAAAACATTATTAACACATTTCATCTTAAAATATTGTTTTATGGATTAGATATAATTATTTTAATATTAAATATCAACAAAAATTGGATTTATTAATATATAAATTTTAATATAAAATATAGAATTGAGGGGATGATGTTTTCTAATATATTTGAAATTTATTTTAGTCTTAATTATATGATTATAGTTGTTATAAAACATTTCACTCAAAAAAATCATAATGATTAAAGTGGGGTAGCAATGATGTTAAGGAAACAATTATAAAAATAAACCTAGTTTTTGACATAGTGGATTTTATGGACCATAATTCAACATAAAAACATTTTTTTCATTTTGAATGAACTTGTGTTAAGGGGGCCTTCCAATTGTGTAAACAGTTAATATTTACTTGAAGGCCACCCCTCCTCCCCTATATAAAGGAAATTCACTCTCCCTCATCGTTATAACTATTTAAAAATTTGGCCCATGCAACCCAAACCGAAATTATCTCATTAAATAAATCCTA
Source organism: Viscum album (assembly GCA_963277665.1). Lineage (NCBI taxonomy): Eukaryota > Viridiplantae > Streptophyta > Magnoliopsida > Santalales > Viscaceae > Viscum > Viscum album. Next base: position 2,019,016,425 of record OY728157.1, read on the forward strand.
TAACACTATAACCCTTTCATTTGGATGATATAAAACGATTTAATCCATATGTGGTAAATCAAAAGGAGTATCCATTGAAGAAGTAGCATCCTTCTTCATGATGTTTTTTTTATTATCCACCACTTAAATTCATATTATTTCAGAAATATATTATTATATAAATATCTTAAAAAAATATATTTTTATTATAATGGTTCCACCTTCACCTACACACAATTCCATAAAATGTGCAATGAACATATAGTTCGTGTGAACAGTTAACAGCTACCCCGTGAAATGTTGTCATTCGTTTTCATTTACTACCAATCAAGATATAGAATAATGATGTAAATAATATTTTAATATGATATATATGATATTAGTTTTTATACTGTATTATAATTATTATATAACACATACCTACATGCTTTAAGTGATGTTGAAATATAATAACTCCATTTAATAATATGTGTAGTACCTCCTTCTTAGAGTGATGTGATTCATTCACAAATTACATAGAATGTATTGCTGATGGGTTTAGTGAATGTATATGATATATATGAAATAATAATTATACATGAATGATAATAAATAAATATATATATATATATATATATCAGTTACCATTATTTCATTAAATATACGACATGAAAATCAAAATAACATTCATGGGTATGTATGACATACCATCTAAATGAATGATGAATGACATTTATTATTTCAATGATTTATATATTTTAAAAAATACATATGTGAATAATATATAATATATTTCTATAACATTTTAATTTATGTATATAATTAAATCATGATCTATGTTAGATTACTAAGGATAACAAGTAAAACCATTTACAAAAATCAAAGTAGATATTAACCGATTAAAAAATTAAACATGAATTTGTTAGTAAACAGGTAATATATGGTCATATAAAAACCATATATAGTTATTGATATAGTAATATTTCTTTTAGGATTATAATTAACTTATATTTGTTATATAAAAGGTTTTAATGAGTTTGAAGAGATTTAAGACATAAAGAATGGGGATTTAATCTAACGTGTATTCCTGTGAGTCTCTTTAGTTATTCAACACTAATTTCTATTGTATGGTGTATATGATGACTAGAAATGTTTTCTAATGCTATTATAATTTATTTTATGTGTTCTTACATATCCATTTAATTATCCATCATTCAATGTTACAATTGTTTCTATATTTACTAAATCAGCTAAATAATTTTGTCTCAATTTGCCTACTTTGAGAAACATTCCCTATTATAGACCTATATTTTTTTTAGGAATGTATATGATACTTTTTTCTTGTAATATAATGATTATACTTATTTTAATGGTAATTTAATATTCATAAAATGTTATTTCTCATGTGTATTATTATTCAATGATACTAATGTGGTAATAGTTTATTACAAGAATCTCATTGTTTGTAAGGATTGTATATGATTATAAATAAATTGATGAAATATTATGATACATATTTAAAGAACACTCATTAATTTTATGTCTCATATAATTATCCATTATATATTAATTTACTAATACCATTTTTTGAACTCATTGATTCTAAATATGATTATGAATTTTTTTTATGAAAATACATTTTTATTTATCATTTTAGTCGAAAATCTGTGTTCTATCAAAACCAAGTTTTCTATGGATATATTCAAAAATCTTTTATGTTTATCAATTCATTAAAAATATATTCCAATATTTTTTCAATTTCTTTTTTCAAATTATTTTTTCAATTATACGTTATATATTTATAATATATCTTAACAGAATAATGTTTTCAAACAATTTTCAAGATTTCATTATATACATTAAAAATGTTTTCAAATAATATGTTTTTATAGGTTTTAATGAATAATATATAAAATTAATAATTATTTTAAAATAAGAGGGTTTTATAAAAGGATTTATATTCTAAATGTGTTCTATGTTATTTTTAATGTTTCATTTAAAGGGGTTTAATATTGTTTCAATAAAAATCAATTTTGAAAGATGTTTTCAATTTGAAATGGTTTACATAATTTTTTGAATAATATATTATAATTATTCAAGGTAAATGGTTGTCAAAATTTTTTAAAAATCAATTATATGTTTTCATTGAAATGTTTTTTTTAAAATTTTTTCATGCATTCCTCATATGTTATCAAGGTTATTTTCATAGAAAATGGATTCAAAAATGTTATATGTGTTTAAAAGGGTTTCCAATTAAGAAATGATATGTTCCCCATGAAATCATTTTAAAAGACATAAAATAAATTTTATTCCATCTAGTATGAAATCCATTTTTGTAACTTATGACTTATTATGGATATGATCGGAGGGTTCAAATCATATTTTTTTCTAAATTGATTATGTTTTGATGGGAAAATGTTTATGATACTCATTTTTCATTCATGGGATATATTATTAGGAAACCCATTTCAATTTCATGAGTTATATCCTTATTAAAACCTTTAATTTTCTTCGGTTATGATATGAAGAATTCATTATTAAACATATCCATTTTCCATTTTTTGGATGTGATTACATACTGATAATACCCATTTAATTTCATTGGTTATTATATAATGCATTTCTTTGATATAGTGTCACCTATATGATTGATTTCATAATGATATGGGTTGGAAGAATATCCACATCCAATGAATTTGGTACTTATTTAAATTTAATGAGATAGATATGGATGGAACATCGATTGATCTCGGTTTTGTAATGGTCATCATCTTCTAAGATGGACTTGGGACTGAACCATGGATATTAATTTGGTCATGGGATTGAGCCATTACTACCGATATGGATTGATATGTTAGACCACACTACTATGAAATCCATGGATATAAGACTTGACTAATATTTAATTAATTTTATATTATTTGTGTCTTCCAAAAATTCTATGTCCTAGATCTATGTTCTGATTTCATGACTTATATTCCTTATTTATGTGTGATTCATGTCTCACAAACTATCAATATTTATTACATGGTTCATATTTTTGATATTTTATCTGTATTTTATTATATTCTATTATCTAGATAATCATCTCATCCCCTTATTCTCATGTTATGCTCACATATCAAATTTTAATAACAATTTTGAGCATTTGAGATCACTTAATTCTTATCTTTACATTCCCCAGGTTATTAATAAAAGTTTCCAAGATGTTTTATTAATGGGGTGATCATTAAAGGGGATATTGTAGATATTCCACTAGTATTCAACAACAATTTTCAATTATTTTAAATACACTAAACTATTACGATCATTGGGATTATACTTCTTTAATAAGCTTAATATTTAACTAAAATGATGTCTTATCCTGGTATTTTAATCATAGTTGAAATAGTTGGTATAAAGAAAATTTATTCAAACATTTTAAACTAGCATGTGAAATTTTTAGTAACATACCTAAAGAATATTTATATGAATTGTCCAAGGATCTTATATAAGGATAAGAATATAGATTCATATATTATGTTAGGTTTCCTAATTCAGAAACCCTATGTAACACCCTGAGATTTTTTTACTAGATTCCCTTTCATTTCATTTATATGTTATCTTATATGATACACCCTGATTAGCTTGTGCCATACAAAATGCGGTATTACATCGATGTATATGAACCACTATTCTTGGATTTTGTTACACAAAAATCATGTTTCTATGATGGAATTCATATGATGGAAGAAAAAGTATAAGTGAACAACTAAATTTTATAATCAATACATTAATATGGAGGGTATTAAAAGTTTTAACATCCTTCTAAGAAACTATTTAGATGAGAATAAGAGAGTCTATAAAATAGTAAAATCAATCTTTATGGGTGCAATCTAATATTTAAAATCCATCTTATTTTTTTAAAGACATGATATTTGAACAAATTTAATTTTTTGGATAAAAGAAGTATTTTTAAAAAATGTATTATTGTATCCTAATGATGTCACACACCTTTTAAATATATTTTGGACCCTATTATGATTTATAATTAACAAAAAACATTTTATATGGAGGAAGGATATAAAAAATATCATTGGATGAATTTTTGATTTTTTTCTAATAAGTTTAAATTCTTGATGAAAAGTTAAATTATTCTAAATAGTAACTGAAAAAATACTTTTATCATTGAAATAATTTATGTAATTATATTATATTATTGAATAGTTTTAATTTATAAATAGGAAATATTTTTATAATTCAATATAATTTAGTTTTTTTAGAATTAATTTTAAATTGAATTCAAATTTAAAAACATTATAATCTTTTGCAATGTTTTAACATTTAAAAAATAGTTCACTCTTCTGGATAAAATGAAATTTTTTTAAATTAATTGCTAAAACATATATGTTTTGAAATTTTAAAATGTGATTCCATATTTGGAATCAGTAGGCCCAAATTATTTAAATCACTGTATTTTATTTTTTGGCATTATGAATGTTAATTTTGACTGTTTTTATTTATATTTAAAAAGGGTAAAACTTGTAATTAAGGGTAAGAATAATTCATAAAATTTCACTAACACTTGTCTTAATTTCTTTTTCTGATATTATTTCGACATAAATCATCCTCAGTAATAAATTGTGTCCTTTAGAACACACCTGGATGATATTAAGACATTAAATATATTTTTTTTAATGAAAATATAAATACATATAACTGAAATTTAATTTAGTAATTCATTATTTTTAGAAGGATATAAATATAATAAATTATATTATAAATAATTAATAAGAATAATTTTTTTTTAATTTATCATTGTAATTTTTTTATAATTTTGTGGAAATATACAATTACAATGAAGACTTATACATTGATGGTGTACAAATTTATTAATTGATGAGAAAAATATATAAGAAATATTAATAAAATGATACTAAAGAAAAAAGAACAAAAAACGTAAACAAGTATTATTGGTCTATAATATATTGAAAATAATCATCCAACGTACTAGTTTTGGACCACATAGATCTATATGGATGAAATTGTGACAATTATATTATTTAATTTAAACAGATTTTAATGATGTCACATTCATAATTTAATAAGTATAATATTTTTTAATGTTGTATTTCCTAGAAACTGAATTTTTCAAGAATTATTATAATAAAATATAGTATATTTATCTTTTTCATAGTATTTGGTTTTTGAATTTTCCAAAAAAATATGTTTATTATATATTCACAAAAAACTGATGTAGAAATATTTTTATTAATTGAAATATTGTATTAATGTTCTTAAAAATATTATTAAAAATATAATTTTTCCTTCATTTTATGAAAAATGATTTTTATAGATTATCTACAAACCATAACGATATAATAAAATTATTAGATTAATTGTAAAAACATATCTTGATATTTTTTTAAATCCATGAATAGAATAGTGTCAAAATTGATAGTATTATTGTTTTGTTAAAACAATGATATATTAAATTATATAAAATACATAAAACATTTCTAAAAACATTAAAATAATTATAATATGGTATAAAATTATATAATGTACCTATTTAATGTGAAATTGAAATCAAATAAATAAATATTTCACCATTTTAATATTGAAATATTTTTATCATAATTAATATTAAATAAATTTACTAAGTTTTAATTAAATGATAATGTTTAAATTGACATAAAAATAAGTTTAAAATTTATTTTTGGATGATATTACAATGTTATATCGTCCCATATTCTAATATTGGACATTTTTTTTAGGTTTTTAGTGTAGTCTAATTTTATTATAAATTAATATTTTTGAGGTTTCCATAAGTATCCCTCACATCAATTTTAAATCGAACCACCTCTCTCACTTATTCATAACAACAAGATACTTAATGTTCATCCATATCATTCCCCCTTTCCCATATCATCTTAGCTATTTAAATTTTATATGTTTTGTTCTTCTTCAAAGGTCATCTATAGTGATCTATGAGAAGATTTAGAGGAATCACGTTGAGGAAGAGGTAATCTCCTCTACTGATTTGTTCAAACTCAATTATTCTTAGACTTAATTTTCGTGAGTTGGATAATTATAAATTAATATATTCATTATAAATAATATACTGAGATGTTATTAAAATAAAGAAACAACCAAATTCCACCATCTAAACATCCTATGAAAATACTAAATCACCATGCGTGTGTTCGTACGACTTACCATATCAACAACATGGTGTACTCTATATTTAAGAATGAATTTATATGGATGGGTATAATGATGAAAATAATAAAAATATATGATTATTATAACAATTTATATTTTCTAGAATAATATATATACAATCCACATTTATACAATTTCATAATTAAAGGAATGATAACATCACTTGACCCCATGTGTGGGCTTCCATCTACATGATGAGATGCAATTTGTTCTAAATGATTTCCATTAAATCATTATTATATAAATGAAAAAATAAATATGATATATTTTTTGTTAATATAATTTTATAATGATATTACTATGACCTATGATGGATAACCCAACAAAATTCGACAAAACAAGCATGAAAAAATGATGTAGTTAAAACTGAAATAACGAGTAATAATGAAATATAATTACAAAAAAATGATAATATGATAATATATGATGTCCTAAAAATTAGTATTATTCTATAATAAGATGATGGAATCATTTAGATTATTATACATGGGGTTCATATACATGAAATATATAGCAGACCTATGATAATGGATAATGTTTTAATCTCATTATTATCACAGATTGATTATGCACAATTTTTTAATGGGTTTAATTTACCATCCATATCCAAGTTTCTTATATATGTAATATGATTTATATTCTTATATAATTTTTTAAATTTATATTTACCCTTATCTAAATTTTTATTAAATGTTATGAAATGAATCTTTTTCCATTATTCAATACGAGGCATTTTTTCCTACAAGAGTATGTGGAGAATGTTTTCAAATGTATACAACATGGAACTATTTTTACACCTTATTTCCATGAATCATACTCTACAATATTTCATGGTTATTTTCAACTTAATTATTTTCTATTAATATTTCATATCATTTTGATAAATTATTATTTTTTTAAAAGGGAATAGATATTTTCCTCAGGAATTTAGTTGAAGTGTTTTATCAAAATTATTTTCTATCTAATATGATTATATTTAAATTGGGTTATGTTTTTATTCCTATTTTTACTATAATAGATTATGTTAAAGAAGTAATGATATTTTTTAGGGATTATGATATTATGGAATGATGTTTAAGAAACTCATTTAATTTATGATGTTCCTAAATGAAAAATGATTTATGTATTTGTTGAACACATAATAATACTGTAATTATGATATTGGCAGGGACATATTACTTCCTACAATGCATTGTGTAATGATTTATATCCAATGAGATAAATATTAATCAAACGAAAAGTAAATATGGTTCAGTAACACGTGCTGAAATAGAATGTATATCTTTTTTAGTAATATACGAATGGAAAGAGGAGTGAACTCGTATATATAGTGGACATTTTCTACTATGATATTCTGGGATATAAGACATGGATAATATAAAAAATATTTTCCAAGGATATATTTTTTCCAATATTTCATGTTTGATACCAATGTTATGTTATCATGATTGATGTTCCGTTATTATTTATGACATACATCTTTACACGATTTATTTTATGACTCAAGATTTTGATATTAAAAATCTATTTTCATGTTATTACATTATTAGGTTTATAATTTATTTTATTTCCCCCTTATTTACCCTTATAGTGAATTTGAGGTCTCCCTTTTTATTTTTTCTTCCCCGAGGATATAAAGTATGGTTTTAGGTTGGAAAAGTAATTGGGATGATATTTATGAGATATTTTTTAGTTATTTTTCTAATATAGAATAATGTGTTTCAATTTTCCAATTCCACTAAACTAAATTGTCTTTTGGGGGATATTTGTGAAATTTATTATTTATTCTGCATAAAAATATAATGTTCATGCATGTCAATCCTGGGTCATTAGAGATGGTATGATGGTGAAGGATTAGTCATCCTTTGGAAACTAGGATGTGAAAAATTCAGTGACATTCCTAGAGATATTTCAAAGGATTTTTCTAGTAATGTCTTATGGATATGTCTAATAATATGCTAAAATTAAAGTTCTTTTTTTATAATAATAAATATCCTAGTGTAGAACTGATGATATCATATATTGAAATATTATTAATAATTTACCTTATTTATGTGTTTATTGTAACACCCAGAGATTTTATGAAAAATATTCTTTTTAATTTCATTAATGTCTTGTGTTATACGCTATACCAAAAGGAGCTTTCACAACATGCATCCTTGACTTGACTTACAGTACATGCAATCACGACCATCCTCGATAGCGTGTGTAGTACGCAATACTGAATTTCACTAAACAACGATATGGTATTAAAATATTATTAAAACTAGCTGTTATGAATAGTAATAACAACTTTTTGAAATTTTGTAAATTTTATTTTTCAAAATGGACTTCATTTCTGGATTCGGAATATCGAAATTAGCTTAGGGTGAAATTTTGGTACTTTTCGGATAACTTTCATTTTCTAATGAATTGTGAAAATTAAGAAATTTTAATAAAAACAACCTTTTTAATAGAAATAATTAATAGTGATAAATTATTAATTTTATTGCTTTTAATGTATATTTAGAATATATTTTTAAAATTTAATATATTGTTGGTTATTGGATAGAATTTCACATTTAAACCAGACATAAACAACTGTCAAACTTTTGATAGTTATTATCTCTTAAGAACACGCTATTTGTTTTGACGATGGGAATTAATTTTTAAATTAATTAATGCAACTGATATGTTTTGAATTTTGTAAAATAGAAATCATTGTTGAATTCATATTATCAAATATAGCTTAGGCCTAATTTTTGGTATTTTTCTGGAAACTTTCATTTTTTGATGATTAGTGAAACCACTAAGTGGTAGTTAAAAAAATGAATTTTTCATAAAACATAATTTTACCGCTTCTGTGAGTGGATTTTTAAAAAATCCAAGAGACACGGTTGATGTTAGTAATTAAAATTTTGTTCAATGAGATGAAAATAATTATTGGTGAATAATAAATTTTTACTTTTTTCCCCACGGTTAAAAGTAAATAGGGCAATTAGGCGTAAAAATGATATTACTATTAAACTAACACATGTCCTAATTCTATTAGACAAGTGTAGTTCGACCCAAAAAAACCATAGGAATAAAATATGACCATTTAGGCCCACTTGGATTAGATTTGGACATTTATTATTAATTTATTTAAAGAAGGGTTAAAATAGTTAAAATCAAAGTTTAATAAGTAAATCATTTTTAATATGGGGTTATACACAAGATAAATTCGACTATAAATATTAATTAGAAATATAAAAATATTTCTTATATAATGGTATTTTATTTTTAATTTCTAGACATTAAAAAATTTAATTTATTTATGACACAAAGATGATGCATTAATTATCTTATTAATGAAATATTGACATAATTGATGTTATAAACACCAAAATAAATGTAATTTGAGACTTTTTATTAATTACACTAATTTTATAGATTAATACAACATGTTAGTATTGATATAATTAACTTTTCTTGAACTAAGCATTCTGTTATGAGTTTCAGTAAAATTAATTACTAAATAGTGTCAAAATTGACATAAAATAGTTTTTAAAACAAATATTATATTAGTAAGTGTTATTTTATTCCTAAAAATATAAGGTTCGGAAAAATGAATTAGATAAGGTTATATATATTAATAATAAACAACTTGGGGTTCGTTTGGCTTTTTATAGTAAGTTTATTAACCTTATAGTATAAGAACACAAGAAGAAACGGTAAAAGTAAAATTATTAAACATAATTTTAAATCTAAATGATAAGGTTAAAATAGGAACCTAAACTTGTTTAAATTATATTGGATGAAATTATTTCGACCCATCCCCACCTTAGCTTCAAAATAAATCAATTTCAAGCTATTTAAAACCGAAAGTGACTTTATAAAAAAAATATTTTTAGTTTTTCCAAAGGAGCCCCTATCATCCCTTATAAAAGGGAACCTCCTACCCCTCTTCCCCACACCATTTTGAGCCTTCAAGCTCGGCCAACCCCTGCCAATTTCATCTCTCCACTTTCCTAGAATCATCCTAGAGGTTCTGGCCTTCTTCAAAGACATATTTTAGTGCCCTAAAAGGAGGTCTCAAAGAAGCACTTCAAAGAAGAGGTAATATCCGTTACCGATTCTTTCATCTTTATTTCGTATTCCACTTCTTCTTCTTTAGTTGTTTCATTATGAAGTAATAACATCATTATCACTAATATAGTGATATGTTATTATAAGTATTAAACAACCCTATTTCACCATCTATCCATCCTACGGAAAAGGAAATCACCGGGTGTCCGTACGTACGGAATACCGTCTCCACGCCGTGGTGTAATCTATTTTACACCACCACCTTACTTGGATGGGTATAATGTTGTAAATAATGAATATATATGACTATTATAAAGTGATACTGATTATGAAATAGTATACATACACTTCAATACAATTCCACGATCATAGGAATGATATCATCACTCCTGCATACGTACGGAATACAGTCTCCATGATGTGATGCGACTCATTCTACATGATCTTAATTTTATAATTATTATATAAATGAATGGAATGAATTAATATGATATATATTACACTAATACCATTCTGGAAATTAGGTATCTATAACCTAAAGAGAAGAATAAGAATTTATTCGACTAAACACGCATTAGAACAAAAAGTTATAAACACCCGAATAACAAGTAGCAATGAAATATTACTACTAAGAAGCTAAGAATATGACCATATATGATATCATAAAAATAATTATGATTCTGGAATAAGTCAATAACATTATTGAAATCATTATACAGGAGGTTCGGACACTTACGAAGCAAATCGGACCTAAGGTAAGGGAAATATCACATCTCATTTTTATTCGAGATTGTTTATACATTAGTATTTACTGGGGTGTATTTTATCATCCACATCCATATTTATTCAATATTTAATATTATTTCCATCCACCTACAATTTTTTAATTCCAATTTTACACTTTTGTGAGTTTTTAGTAAAGGATATGAAATGAATCTTTTGTTGTTTTTCGTACAAGGTACTTTTTGACTTTTCTGACAAAAGTACGAAGAATGTTTTTTTAACTTATAAGGAATGAATGGGTTTTTAAAACATTATTTCCAAGAAGCTTCCTTTACAAGTTTTCAAGTTTATTTTTAATCAACTTCTTTTAGTTTATAAATGTACGACATTCTAAGAATGGAAAAGTGTTTTGGAAGCAGACAGGATATTTTTCTCAAGAATGGAGTTCAAGTGTTTTATCAAAATTATTTTCCATCTAAGATAATAAAGGTTTCTGTTTTTATCTCTATTATTACATTGATTTGATTATGTTGTGATGGAATTATATTTTTATGAATTCCTTTATCTTATATGAATTGTTTTATGATGTCATGATGTTTAAGATTCCCATTTTTTTACTGGGGTTATGCTATGATGTATGGTTTATGATTTTGTGGCACACATAAGAATGGTATCATTATGAGATGGGTGGGACCTATATCTCCCTCCAATACATTGGGTAAAGATTTTATATCTCATGAGATAGACATGGATGTAACGGTAGGTTATATCGGTTCTGTGAAATAGGACTGAAACGAGGAGTGAACTCGGTTTAGAAAGGGACTTTATCCACTAAGATAGTCTTGGCAATGAGTCATGACTAATAAGAAATGATTCTCTACGATTATATGTGTATGCCATAATGTTTCATGTTTTATGTTATGATTATTGGTATTACATTTCACTACTATGATTTATCTCATGTTATGAAATTATGATCTTTTTTTCTGGTTAAGTTTTCCAAAGATATGTTCTTATGAATATGACGTGATTGATATTTTGTTTGTTTACCCTTACTGAGAATTTGATCTCACCATTTTATGTTTTCTTTTCCACCAGGACATAAATAAAGGATTTAGGTTTAAAGAAAAATAAGATCTTTATGGGAGATGTTGAAGATTTTTCACCACGATTAGAAGATTATATTCCGAGTTACCAAAGACACTAAACTATTACGGTCCTTGTGTGTGTGTCTTTGTTATGTACTAAGTATTCCACAAAAGTAATGTAATGTCTTTGTACATTATGAATCGGGTCTCTATAGTTGGTATGAGAGGAAATGTTTAGTCATCCTTTGGAAACTAGGATGCGAAAACATTAGTAAGATCCCTAGAGATATTTCTAAGGTATGTCTAGGAATGTCCCTAAGGATAATTATACGTATCGGATAAATTCCAAGAACTACGGTAACGAACATAGAATTTAACCTAATATGTTAAATATTGAGGATACGCCCCCTTTATTATGTTGTTTTCCCCAGTATGATTTTTGCCTCTCACACTATTCTTTTTGGGTTTTAGATGATGGCTGGAACCCGAAGGAACCGTGTTGATCAATGTAATGGACAATGCAATGATTGTCCCCCTGAACAAACAAATGTTAATGGAGATGGAGTGCAAAATCTTATTGCTATACTTACACAAGCTAGGAATCATTTGGGACTTCCAAATGAGAAGAGAAGGGAACAATATTCTATTGATTCCTTCATGAGGCAACGTCCACCTTCTTTCAGTGGGTCTTCTGATCCACTTGTTGCTGAACAATGGACCAGTACTACTGAAAAGATATTTTCAGTTCTTCAATGTTCTGAACATGATAAATTCATCTTAGCAGTATAAAGTTTTGAAGGTGAAGCTAATCAATGGTGGAATCTTATCAAGAATACAAGTCCAAGAGATGAAATTGAGTCCATGGAATGGGACGATTTCAAGAACTGATTTTTCAATAAGTACTTCCCTCGTATTCTTCGAACAAAGATGGAGAAGGTGTATCTTGAACTAAAGCAAAAGGATGATGAATCTTTTGGTATATACGAAGAAAATTTTACATGGCTTGAAAGGTATGCATATGGATTTATCATCCAACCTGAAAGTAAAGTTGTTCGATTCTTCTGTGGCATAAAACCAAATCTTCGAAGGGTATTCGCTATAAGAGACTTCAGTAGCTATGAAGAAATTGTGAGATTTGCTATCAAGGTAGAAATGGAAGTTGGTGTTACTTATCCATCTCATAGTTTTGACAAGAAACGATAGATGGATTTCAAGGAGAAATCTCAGAATTATGGTGAAAAGAAGATGAATGTTTCTTTATGCTGAACGTGTGGAAAGAAGCATGGTGGAGAATGTATTAAAGGGACAAGTAAATGTTTCAAATGTGGAAAGGAAGGTCATCGGGAATTTGAATGCTGCAATAATGGGAAGAAGATGCCTAATGATTCAAACAAAGGAAGGGATACACAGAATGAACCTACTGCACTTCAATGCTTCAAGTGCAAGGGAATGGGGCATTATGGTAATAGATTCCCTAATCCAAGGGTTAGTGATGATTGACATGAGCAACCACTTAAGTCAAAGGACAATGGGAAGTCACATGCGATCACTATTGGTGATGTTGAATATGACAATGATGTGGTGGAATGATTAAGTGTTTATGTAATGGGATTCCAAAATAATGTTGTATATAGTATCGTGGAATATTGGAATATTTATGTTTTGGTCTATTGTGGTTTTCAATAATTTTATGGTACCGGTAACCATGAAAAGTGATTGAGACATTTTTGGTAAACAGATGATATGCGCATAATGAAGGGATAGGAAGATAATGAGATGTTTGATTATATTCATGAGCTCATGATTGATATAAGGACTAAGTGATATCATGGTTTGAGGATATAGAATTTTGAGGATTTTGGTATGTGGAAAGTGTTAACTTTTAACTGCATTCATGTTTTTACTAAGGTTCAATGGATATTCATCCTTCAAGAGAATACATGATTAAGGTATTCAAATGTTTGTAATTTGACCAACAAGATATATCTTATGATATATTTGGGATAAATGATGGCATTCACATGATCATTTCCTTTATACTATGAGCTTGGAATGAAGTATTTTAGATAAGCGTAAAGATTGGAATGGATTATGTTGGACACAAGTTATTATTGTTTAAGGATAAAACATTTTTAATATTGTTGATGGGATGTTATAGTAATATAGCTTTAGAAAAAGGAAAACCTGCAGGACAGGCGACAGGCCATCGCGTCGGACAAGGTTGTGGGAATTGAACCCACAACTGAAGTGCGACTGGCCTTTATCGCCTACCACTGGCTTACAGGAAGTCCATGATTAATAGAAACTATTTTATTAAATTAATCGGTATGATATATGAGTTATAAGTCCATTTTAGGAACTATATATGATTAATCTCACTATAGATGGACTTATGTATATTTTGATAACTTTTCTAACCTTTTGTTTGAGACAGATGGGATGACCAATCATTCTATCACATGCTCTGCTAACACATCATGAATTACAAATTAGACTTCATTTCTTTAAGAGATTAAGTGGAAATTTTCCAAAGAACGACCAACGGTGAGACTATACGAAAATCATGAAAGTATTTCTTCTAATTCCAATTTCATCAACTTTAGGGAAATGATCTTGAAAACCAAAAATTTTGTCCTAGTGCTCTTATATCTGATGAATCAGATGGTACCTTAGATCGTCACAAATTTATGGCTTTGTTATTTCTAGCTTTTCCATATCCATGTTCTCTACCACTCTCCATCAGAACATGATGGTTAGATTTCTCTTCCATATCCATATTATCACCTATGTGGAAACCCATTGATTATTTTATTTGGGTAACCATTACGTTTCATAATTTTATTTGTAAATATTTTCTTTGGTATTCCTTTTTATTATGTGGGTTTCAATTAAAGAAACTTTCTAATAGTAAACCATTTATAATCCCGATGAATATCGAGGGCGAAATTCATTTTAAGGGGGGTAGAATGTAACACCCAGAGATTTTATGAAAAATATTTTTTTATTTTAATTAATGTCTTGTGTTGTACGCTACACCAAAAGGAGCTTGTACAACACACATCCTTGACATTCCTTGCATTACATGCAATCGTGACCTTCTTCGATAGCGTGTGTAGTACCCAATACCGAGTTTCACTAAACAACGATATGCTATTAAAATATTATTAAAACTAGCTGTTATGAATAGTAATAACCACTTTTTGAAATTGTTGATATTTTATTTTTCAAAATGGACATCATTTCTGGATTCGGAATATCGAAATTAGCTTAGGGTGAAATTTTGGTACTTTTCGGATAACTTTCATTTTTTGATGAATTGTGAAAATTACTAAATTTTAATTAAAAAGAACATTTTTAATAGAAATAATTAATAGTGATAAATTATTAATTTGATTGGTTTTAAAGTATATTTAGAATATATTTTTAGAAATTAATACAATGTGGGTTATTGGATGTAATTTCACATTTAAACCAGACATAAACAACTGTCAATCTTTTGATAGTTTTTATCTCTTAAGAACACGCTATTTGTTTTGACGACAGGAATTAATTTTTAAATTAATAAATGAAACTGATATGTTTTGAATTTGGTAAAATAGACATCATTTTTGAATTCATAATATCAAATATAGCATAGGCCTAACTTTTGGTATATTTCTGGAAACTTTCATTTTTTGATGAATAGTGAAACCACTAAGTGGTAGTTAAAAAAATGAATTTTTTATAAAACTTAATTTTACCGCTTCTGTGAGTGGAATTTAAAAAATCTGAGAGAGACAGTTGATTTTAGTAAGTAAAATGTGGTTAAATGAGAAGAAAATAATTTTTGATGAATAGTAACTTTTTACTTTTTTTACCACGGTTAAAAGTAAATAGAGTATTTAAGGGTAAAAATGATATTACTATTACCCTAACACATGTTATAATTCTATTGGACAAGGGTAATGCGACCAACAACAACCTTAGGAATAAAATATGACCATTTAGGCCCACTTGGATTAGATTTGGACATTTATTATTAATTTATTTAAAGAAGGTTAAAATAGTTAATATCAATGTTTAATAAGTAAATCATTTTTAATATGGGGTTATAAATAAGATAAATTTGACTATAAATATTCATTATAAAGATAAAAATATTTCCTACATAATGGTATTTTATTTTAATTTTTAGACATTAAATAATTTAATTTATTTATGACACAAATATGATGCAGTAATTATGTTATTAATGAAATATTGACATAATTGATGTTATAAACACCAAAATAAATGTAATTTGAGACTTTTTATGAATTAAACTAATTTTATAGATTACTATGACATGTTATTATTGATTTAATTAACTTTTTTAGAAATAAGAATTATGTTATGATTTTCAAAAAAATATTAATTACTAAATAGTGTCAAAATTGACATAAAATAGGTTTTAGAACAAATATTATATTAGTAATTGTTATTTTATTTCTAAAAATCTAAGGGTAGGCCAAATGACTTAGATAAGGATATATATTAATAATAAAGAACTTGGGTTTCATTTGGATGCTTATAGTATGTTTATTAACCTTATAGTATACGAACACAAGATGACACGATAAAAGTAAAATTATTTTACATAATGTTAAATCTAAATGATAAGTTTAAAATAGGAACCTAAACTTGTCTAAATTAGATTGGATGAGAGTATTTAGACCCATCCCCACATTAGCGTTGAAATAAATCAATTTGGAGCTACTTAAAACCGAAATTAACTTTATAATAAAATAATATTTTTAATTTTTCCAAAGGAGCACCTCTCCTCCCTTACAAAAGGGCACCTCCTCCCCCTCTTCCCCACACCATTTTTAGCCATCATGCTCGGCCAAACCCTACCAATTTCTTCTCTCCACTTCCATAGGAACATCCTAGTGGTTCTAGTCTTCTTCAAAGACCTATTTTAGTGCCCTAAAAGGAGGACTCAAAGAAGCACTTCAAAGAAGAGGTAATGTCGGTTACCGATTCTTTCATCTTTATTTCTTCGTCCACTTATTCTTCTTTAGTTTTTTCATTATTAAGTAATAACATTAGTATCAATCATATACTGATATGTTATTATAAGTATGAAACAACCCTATTTCACCATCTATCCATCCTACGGAAAAAGAAATCACCGCGCGTGCGTACGTACGGAATACCGTCTCCACGCAGTGGTGTAATCTATTTCCCACCAACACATTACTTGGATGGGTATAATGGTGTAAATAATGACTATATATGACAGTTATAAAGTGATACTGATTCTTAAATAGTATACATACACTCCAATACAATTCCACAATCATAGGAACGATATCATCACTCGTGCGTACGTACGGAATATCGTCTTCACGATGTGATACGACTCATTCTACATGATCTTCATTTCATAATAATTATATAAATGAATTGAATGAATGAATATGATATATACTACACTAATACCATTATGGAAATGTGGTATCTATAACCTTAAGAGATAAATAAGAATTTATTCGACAAAACACGCATAAGAACAAAAAGTTATAAACACCCGAATAACAAGTAGCAATGAAATATTACTACTAAGAAGCTAAGAATATGACCATATATGATATCATAAAAATAATTATGATTCTGGAATAAGTCAATAACAATATTTAAATCATTATACAGTAGTTTGGGACACTTACGAGGCAAATCAGATATAAGGTATGGGAAATATCACAATCTCATTTTTATCCGAGATTTTTTATACTTTAGAATTTACTGGGGTGTATTTTATCATCCACACCCATGTTTCCTGAATATTTAATATTATTTCCATCCACTAAAAATTGTTTAAATCCAATTTTACCCTTCGGTGAGTTTTTAGTAAAGGATATGAAATGAATCTTTTGTCATTTTTCGTACGAGGTACTTTTTGACTTTTCTGACAAAAGTACGAAGAATGTTTTTTTAACATATATGACATGAATGGATTTTTAAAACATTATTTCCAAGAAGCTTCCTTTAGAAGTTTTCAAGTTTATTTTTAATCAACTTCTTTTAGTTTATAATTGTATGAAATGTTATGAAACAAAAAAGTGTTTTGGAAGCAGAAAGGATATTTTCCTCAAGAATGGAGTTCAAGTGTTTTATCAAAATTATTTTCCATCTAAGATAATAAAGGTTTCTTTTTTATCCCTATTATTACATTGATTTGATTATGTTGTGATGGAAATATATTTTGATGAATTCCTTTATCTTATATGAATTGTTTTATGATTTCACGAGGTTTAAGATTCCCATTTTTATTACATTGGTTATGCTATGATGTATGGTTTATGAATTTGTGGCACACATAAGAATGGTATCATTATGAGATGGGTGGGACCTATATCTCCCTCCAATGCATTGGGTAAAGATTTTATATCTCATGAGATAGACATGGCTGGAATGGTAGGTTATACCGGTTCAGTGAAACAGGACTGAAACGAGGAGTGAACTCGGTTCAGAAAGGGACTTTCTCCACTAAGACAGTCTTGGAAATGAGTCTTGACTAATAAGAAATGATTCTCTATGATTATGTGTGTATGCCAACTTTTTTCATGTTTTACGTTATGATTATTGGGATTACATTTCACTACTATGATTTATCCCATGTTATGAAATTATGATCCCTTTTGCAGGTTAATATTTCCAAAATATATGTTCTTATTAATATGAAGTGATTGATATTTCTTTTGTTTACCATTACTGATCATTTGAGCTCACCCTTTTATTTTTTCTTTTCCACAGGACATAAAGAAAGGATTTAGGTTAAAAAAAAGAAGATCTTTATGGGAGATTTTGAAGATCGTTCACCACGATTAGAAGATTATATTCCGAGTTTCCAAAGACACTAAACTATTACGGTCCTTGTGTGTGTGTTTTTGTTATGTACTAAGTATTCTGTAAAATTAATGTAATGTCTATGTACGTTAAGCTTCGGGTCTCTACAGTTGGTATCAGAGGAAAAGTTTAGTCAACCTTTGGAAACTAGGATGAGAAAACGTTAGTAAGATCCCTAATGTTATTTCTAAGGTATGTCTAGGGATATCCCTAAGGATAAGTATACGTATATGATACAGTCCTAGAACTATGGTAACGATCATAAAATTTAACACAAGATGTTAGATATTGAGGATACTCCCCCTTTATTATGTTGTTTTCCCTAGCATGATTTTTTCCTCTCACACTATTCTTTATGGGTTTTAGGCGATGGTTGGATCTCGAAGGAACTGTGTTGATCAATGAAATGGACAATGCAATGATTTTCCTCCTGAACAAAGAAATGTTATGGGAGATGGAGTGCAAAATCATATTGCTATACTTACACAAGCTATGAATCATTCTGGACTTCCAAATGAGCAGAGAAGGGAACAATATTCTACTGAGTCCTTCATGAGGCAACGTCCACCTTCTTTCAGTGGGTCTTCTGATCCACTTGTTGCTGAACAATGGATCAGTACTACTGAAAAGATATTTTCAGTTCTTCAATTTTCTGTACATGATAAAGTCATCTTAGCAGTATATTGTTTGGAAGGTGAAGCTGATCAAAGGTGGAATCTTATCAAGAATACAAGGCCAAGAGATGAAATTGAGTCCATGGAATGGGACGAGTTCAAGAACTTATTTTTCAATAAGTACATCCCCCGTATTCTTCGAAAAACGATGGAGAAGGAGTTTCTTGATCTAAATCAAAAGGATGATGAATCTGTTGGTATATAAGAAGTGAATTTTACAAGGCTTGCAAGGTATGCATCTGGATTTCTCATCCAACCTGAAAGTAAAGTTGTTCGATTCTTCAGTGGCTTAAAACCAAATCTTTGAAGGGAATTAGCTATAAGAGACTTCAGTAGCTATGAAGAAATTGTGTGTTGTGCTATCAAGGTAAAAATGGAAGTTGGTGTTACTTATCCATCTCATAGTTTTGACAAGAAACGAAAGATGGAGTTAAAGGAGAAATCTCAGAATAATGGTGAAAAGAAGATGAATGTTTCCTTATGCTCAAAGTGTGGAAAGAAGCATGGTAGAGATTGTCTTAAAGGGACAAGTAAATGTTTCAAATGAGGAAAGGAAGGTCATCGGGCATTTGAATGCCGCAATGATGGGAAGAAGATGCCTAAAGATGCAAAAAAGGAAGGGATACACAGAATGAACCTACTGCACTTCAATGCTTCAAGTGTACGGAAATGGGGCATTATGCTAATAGATTCCCTAATCCAAGGGTTAGTGATGATCTACATGAGCAACCACTTATGTCAAAGTACAAAGGTAAGTCACATGCGATCACTATTGGTGATGTTGAATATGACAACGATGGGGTGAAATGATTAAGTGTTTATGTAATGGGATTCCAAAATAATGTTGTATATAGTATCCTGGAATATTGGAATATTTATGTTTTGGTCTATTGTGGTTTTCAATAATTTTATGGTACTGGTAACCATGAAATGTGATTGAGACATTTTTGGTAAATAGATGATATGCACATAATGAAGGGATAAGAAGATAATGAGAGGTTTGATTGTATTCATGAGCTCATGATTGATATAAGGACTAAGTGATATCATGGTTTGAGGATATAGAATTTTGAGGAATTTGGTATGTGTAAAGTGTTAACTTTTCACCGCATTAATGTTTTCACTAAGGTTCAATTGATATTCATCCTTCAAGAGAATACATGATTAAGGTATTCACATGTTTGTAATTTGACAAAACAAGATATATCTTATGATATATGGGGGATAAATGATGGCATTCACGTGATCATTTCCTTTATACTATGAGCTTGGACCGAAGTATTTTAGATAAGCCTAAATATTGGAATGTATTATGTTGGACATAAGTTAGTATTGTTTAAGGATAAAACTTTTTTGATATTGTTTATGGGATATTATAGTAATATATCTTTAGAAAAAGGACAACCTGCAGGATGGGCGACCGCCCATCGCGTCGGACAAGGCTGTGGGAATCTAACCTAAAACCGAAGTGCGACTGGCCTTTATCGCCTACCACTGGCCTATAGGAAGTCCCTATTTATTAGAAACTAGTTTTATTAAATTAAGCAGTATGATATATGAGGTATAAGTCCATTTTAATAACCATATATGATTAATCTCACTATATATGGACTTATATATATTTTGATAACTTTTCTAACCTTTTGTTTGAGACAGATGGGATGACCCATCATTCTATCACATGATCTGCTGACACATCACGAATGACAAATTCGACTTCATTTCATTAAGAGATGAAGTGGAAATTGTCCAAAGAACGACCAATGGTGAGACTATACCAAAATCACGAAAGTATTTCTTCTAATTCCAATTTCATCAACTTTAGGGAAATGATCTTGAAAACCAAAAATGTTGTCCTAGTGATCTTATATCTGATGAATCAGATGGTACCTTAGATCGTGACAAATTTATGGCTTTGTGATTGCTGGCTTTTCCATAGCCATGTTCTTTACCACTCTCCATCAGAACATGATGGTTAGATTTCTCTTCCATATCCATATTTTCACCAATGTGGAAACCCGGTGATTAGTTTTTTCGGGTAACCGTTATGTTTCATAATTTTGTTTTTAAAGATTGGTTTTGTTATTCCTTTTTATGATGTGGGTTTCTATTAATGAAATTTTCAAACAGTAAACCATTTATAATCCCAACGAATTTCGCCGGTGAAATTCATTTTTAGGGGGGTAGAATGTCACACCCCGAGATTTTATGAAAAATATTCATTTTAATTTCATTAATGTCTTGTGTTGTACGTTACACCAAAAGGAGCTTGCACGACACGCATCCATGACTTGCCTTGCATTACACACAATCGTGACCTTCCTCGATAGTGTGGGTTGTACGCAATACCGAGTTTTACTAAACAACGATATGCTATTAAAATATTCTTAAAACTAGCCGTTATGAATAGTAATAACCACTTTTTGAAATTTTGAAAATTTTATTTTTCAAAATGGACTTCATTTCAGGATTTGTAATATCAAAATTAGCTTAGGGTGAAATTTTGGTACTTTTCAGATAACATTCATTTTCGGATGAATACTGAAAATTACTAAATTTTAATTAAAAACAACCTTTTTAATTGAAATAATTAATAGTGATAAATTATTAATTTGATTGGTTTTAAAGTATATTTTGAATATATTTTTAAAATTTAATAAAATTTTGGTTATTGGATGTAATTTCACATTTAAACCAGACATAAACAACTGTCAATCTTTTGATAGTTATTATCTCTTAAGAACACACTATTTGTTTTGATGACGGGAATTACTTTTTAAATTAATTAATGCAACTGATATGTTTGGAATTTGGTAAAATAGACATCATTTTTGAATTCATAATATCAAATATAGCTTAGGCCTAATTTTTGGAATTTTTCTGGAAACTTTCATTTTTTGATGAATAGTGAAACCACTAAGTGGTAGTTATAAAATGAATTTTTCATAAAACTTAATTTTTCAGCTTCTGTGAGTGGAATATCAAAAATCCGAGAGGCACAGTTGATGTTAGTAAGTAAAATGTGGTTCAATGAGATGAAAATAATTTTTGGTGAATAATAACTTTTCACTTTTTTTACCACGGTTAAAAGTAAATAGGGTAATTAAGGGCAATAATGAGATTACTATTACCCTAACACATGTCCTAATTATATTGGACAAGTGTAATTTGACCAAAAACAAGCTTAGGAATAAATTATGACCATTTAGGCCCACATGGATTAGATTAGGACATTTATTATTAATTTATTTAACGAAGGGTTAAAATAGTTAATATCAGAGTTTAATAAGTAATGAATTTTTAATATGGAGTTATACATAGGATAAATTAGACTATAAATATTAATTATAAAGCTAAAAATCTTTCCTACATAATGGTATTTTATTTGTAATTTTTAGACATTTTATAATTTAATTTATTTATGACACAAAGATGATGTAGTAATTATTATATTAATGAAATATTGATATAATTGATGTTATAAACACCAAACTAAATGTAATTTGAGAATTTTTATGAATTGAACTAATTTTAAAGATTAATATGACATGTTAGTATTGATTTAATTTACTTATTTCGAACTAAGAATTATGTTATGATTTTCATAAAAATATATTTCTAAATAGTGTCAAAATTGACATAAAATAGTTTTTAAAACAAATATTATATTAGTAATTGTTATATTATTCCTAAAAATCAAAGGATCTGCCAAATGACTTAGATAAGGTTAAATATATTAATAATAAACAACATGGGATTCGTTTGTCAACTTATAGTATGTTTATTAACATTATAGTATAAGAACACAAGAAGACACTGTAAAAGGAAAATTATTTAACATAATGTTAAATCTAAATGATAAGGTTAAAATAGGAACCTAAACATGTATAAATTATATTTGATGAGATTATTTCGAACCATACCCAACTTAGCTTCGAAATAAATCAATTTGGAGCTTTTTAAAACCGAAATTAACTTTATAATAAAATAATATTTTTAGTTTTTCCAAAGGAGCCCCTCTCCTCCCATATAAAAGGGTACCTCCTCCCCCTCTTCCCCACACCATTTTGAGCCTTAATGATCGGCCAAAACCTGAAAATTTATTCTTTCCTCTTCCCTAGAAATATCCTAGAGGTTCTGGTCTTCTTCAAAGACCTATTTTAGTGCCCTAAAAGGAGGTCTCAAAGAAGCACTTCAAAGAAGAGGTAATGTTCGTTACCGATTCTTTCATCATTATTTCTTCATCAAATTCTTCTTATATAGTTGTTTCATTATGAAGTAATAACATCAGTATCACTCATATACTTATATGTTATTATAAGTATGAAACAACCCTATTTCACCATCTATCCATCCTACGGAAAAAGAAATCACCGCGCGTGCGTACGTACGGAATACCGTCTCCACGCGGTGGTGTAATCTATTTTCCACGACTACCTTACTTGGATGAGTATAATGGTGTAAATAATGACTATATATGACTATTATAAAGTGATATTGATTCTTAAATAGTATACATACACTCCAATACAATTCCACAATCATAGGAACGATATCATCACTCGTGCGTACGTACGGAATACTGTCTCCACGATGTGATGCGACTCGTTCTACATGATCTTCATTTCATAATGATTATATAAATGAATTGAATAAATGAATATAATATATATTACACTAATATCATTATGGAAATGAGGTATCTATAAACTAAAGAGAAGAACAAGAATTTATTCGACAAAACACGCATAAGAACAAAAATTTATAAACACCCGAATAACAAGTAGCAATGAAATATTACTACTAGGAAGCTAAGAATATGACCGTATATGATATCATAAAAATATTTATGATTCAGGAATAAGTAAATAACATTATTTAAATAATTCTATAGGAGGTTCGGACACTTACGAAGCAAATCAGACCTAAGGTAAGGGAAATATCACAATCTCATTTTTATCCGAGATTGTTTATACTTTAGTATTTAATGGGGTTTATTTTATCTTCCACATACATTTTTCCTAAATATGTAATATTACTTCCATCCACCTAAAATTTTATAAATCCAATTTTACCCTTCGGTGAGTTTTTAGTAAAGGATATGAATAGAATCTTTTGTCATTTTTCATACGAGGTACTTTTTAACTTTTCCGAAAAAAGTACGAAGAATGTTTTTTTAACTTATACGGAATGAATAGATTTTAAAAAAATTATTTACAAGAAACTTCCTTTACAAGTTTTAATGTTTGTTTTTAGTCAAATTATTTTATTTTATAATTGTACGACATGTTAAGAAAGGAAAAGTGTTTTGGAAGCAGAAAGGATATTTTCCTCAAGAATGGAGTTCATGTGTTTTTTCAAAATTATTTTCCATCTATGATAATAAAGGGTTCTATTTTTATCCCTATTATTACATTGATTTGATTATTTTGTGATGGAATTATATTTTGATGAATTCCTTTATCTTATATGAATTTTTTTATGATGTCACGATTTTTATGATTCACATTTATATTACATGGGTTATGCTATGATGTATGGTTTATGATTTTCTGGCACACATAAGAATGGTATAATTATGAGATGGGTGGGACCTATATATCCCTCAAATTCATTGGGTAATGATTTTATATCTCATGAGATAGACATGGCTGGAACGGTAGGTTATACTGGTTCAGTGAAACAGGACTGAAACGAGGAGTGAACTCAGGTCATAAAGGGACTTTTTCCACTAAGATAGTCTTGGCAATGAGTCTTGACTAATAAGAAATGATTATCTATGATTATGTGTGTATGACAAAATGTTTTATGTTTTAAGTTATGATTATTGGGATTATATTTGACTACTATGATTTATCCCATGTTATGAAATTATGATATCTTTTGCAGGTTAAGATTTTCAAAAGATATGTTCTTATGAATATGACATGATTGATATTTCTTTTGTTTACCCTTACTGAGCATTTGAGTTCACACTTTGATGTTTTCATTTCCCCAGTACATAAAGAAATTATTATGTTTTAAAAAAGAAGAACTTTATAGGAGATGTTGAAGATCTTTCACCACGATTAGAAGATTATATTCCGAGTTTCAAAAGACACTAAACTATTACGGTCCTTCTGTGTGTGTTTTTGTTATGTAGTAATTATTTCTCAAAAGTAATGTAATGTATATTTACGTTATGCTTCGGGTCTCTACATTTATAATCATGGATATGTGCTTCTTAGATCATTCTTTCTAGTCTTAGTCAATATCCAGAACTACATTGAACATAGTTTAATAGTAAATGTTTTAGTTGTGGAATTTATGATAATTGTGAAGATTAATTTCATAGGTGAAACAAATGATGAGAATCATGATGAAGGTATGAGAATTGGTCCTACAACGGTGGATAAAGTGATTTTAAACGACATGTTAAATGTATGTGATGCCCTCCTAAATTTTTATACATTAAACATAAAAAGAATATGATTGAGAAAATTTAAAACAAGATTCATATTTTAGAAATGACAAATATGACAGATCCTAAGTAATGTTTTTAGAATAAATTTGGATGACTGAGGTGTATATTTCTATAAATTCATAGATTATGTAATAGGAATCATTAAATATATAATTTTTTCATTTAATGTTTTTTATTATTTAAAGTAATGGATATGGTGAATAGTTAAACATATCAAAAAAAAGATATTTAAGGGAAATGTGATATACATAGAGAACACATGATTAAGCGAAATATAACCCTTAATATTTTACTTGTGATATGATAATTATTTTTGGATAAATACATGTTGGATTTGAATATGTAAATTAGATGAAGCTAGTTTCTTGAGAACTTATTATATATTTTTCCACAAGAGTGTTCTGCTATCATGGATGAAGTATTCAGAATTTTTTGACATAAAGAATAACCCACTATGTTTTGGAATAAGGAAACCCTCTTGTTTTCAGTAAGTATATCTAATTATTCTCGTTGTTACCAGGACACAACAGAATACATGTTGAAGTTGTTCAAATTTTTGAAATGTGACCGACTAATGATATATTATGATATATGGGGAATAAATGTTATTCTATGTTTATGAATCAATTTATATAGTTTTAGATTTTCAAATTCAAATTTATTATATAGTTATCAAATTTTTAAAATGAAGAATTTAAAAATCATATTATGGTTGTTTAAATAAAGTATTTTCTCATTATTTGTAGACATATGCATGTCTGATAAATTGTGATATGTTTTTTTGTTGGATAATAACATATGGAATGACCCCTCATTCAATTTATAGATCACATAATCTACTAAAAATTCAGGAATGATAAATTCAACTTCATTTTGTTTAATGATAGATGAAGTGGAAATTTTTCATGCTATAAAAATGATGATATTGTGCAAAAATCATGTATATATTTCCTATCATGTTCCTAAACATTATTAAAAGGATCTCAAAAATGCAATAAGGTATCCTTGTACATTTTTATTCGATTTATCAGATGGTTCCTTAAATCCTTACACAGTTAAAGATTTTTATTTTTAGCTTTTTTCTAACACAATTCACTATCAAACCGTATCAAAACATGATGGATAGATTTTTCTTCCATATCCATGGTTTCACTTCCCACCGTTATTCTTCTATGGGGAATCCTAGGGACACACTACTCTGGGTAAATATTTTGTTTCTAACTTTTCATTGTAAAATGTTATTTTTTTATTCCCTCCTAAGATGTGGTCATCTATGAAAAAACCACGTTGTAAAACATTTATAACCCTGAATAATTTTAATGGATAAATTAATTTTATGGGTTGCAGAATGTGACAACCAAATATTTTATGAGAAATATTTCTTTTATTTCTCTGATTTTTTCTTTTATACACTACCCCAAGATTATATTTCATTGTACAGAAAATTGTATTCTCTTGAAGTATAAACAAAACTATACCTAGATTACATGACACACAATATCATGTTCTTTTAATAGAATAATTTTCATGAATAACCAAGTATATGTGAACAACTTTATATTATAACCTATTCATTATAATGGTGGTATGAATAGTTTTAACTTGAATTTAAAAAAATATTTAAATGAAAATAAGTGAGTTTATGAAATAAGAAAAATATATTTTTATAGATTCAATATAATGTTTAAACAACATATTATATTTTTTTATCATCATCAATTAAGAAAAAATTAAATTTTTCGAGTAGAAGTCATTTTTTACAAAAAATGCAGTGTTTCTATCTTTTGGTGGCACACCCATTTTAAATACAATTTATTAAACATTTATATTTTTAAATTAAAAAAGTAAACAGTTTATTTTGATGAGGGATATAAAATTTTACTTTGGTTGAATTTTTGATATTTTTTTGAACTATTTTATATTTTTTGGAATAGTAATGTTTAACATAAAATCATTTGATAACAAATATTTTTGTCGAAATACATTATGTAATTAAATAATATTATTGATTTGTTTTAAAGTGTAAGTATAACATATTTTTTTCAATCAATATAATTTATTTAATTATCATTAATTTTACATAGAATTCATATGTTAAAACATATCAATATTTTTCAATGTTTTTAATTTTAAAAACTCGTTCTTTCTTTTTGACAACAAGAATAATTTTAAATTAATTACTAAAAAATTTCTATTTAAAATTTTTAAAATTATATTCCTTATTTTTTATTGTTAATATCCATTTATGTAAATATATTTACTTTCAATTTCGTCATTATGAATAGTAACTTCGATAATTTTTATTAATACAATAAAAGGGTAAAATGGGTAACAATTGGTAAAATTAATTTTCTAAAATTACTCTAAAACTTTTCTTAATATCATTGTATGATTTTGTTCTCAACGTAAATATCCTTGTGTCGAAATGGTGTCTTTTTAATGACACTTTGATGAGATAAGGACATTTAATTTGTTTTATTTAATAAAATGTTTAATATGTTTAATCAATTTTTAATAACTAATCCATTATTTATATAAGGTCAAAAGGAAGAAAAATTCAATTTAAAATACTTATTTGAAATATATATTTTGTTATTTAGCATTGTATTTTATTTTAAATTTTTACAAAATATATAATTACACTATAGACTTATACTTTGATGTTGTAAAAAATAATTAATTAAAAAATTAATAAAACAATTATTATTTAAATTATAATTTCCATCAAAATACCCAAAACATTGACCATTTTCATCAGTAGGGTAAATATATACCATAATAATCTAGTGGAATAGTTATTATCCATTCGGAGCATTATGGATTTGATTGTGGCACTTTTATTATTCTATTTAATGTGATATTAGTATTGTCCCATTCAAAATTTATTGAGTATAATATTTTATTGTTTAATTTTAAAAATGATAAATTATAATAAAATTATTATTTTTAAATATAGAGTATTTATCATCATCATATTATTTTATTTTTAATTTTACCCAACTAATATGTATATTAAATATTTACACAAAACTAATTTCGTATTTAAATAATTAATGGGAATATTAAATTAATGTTATTAAATTTTTTAAAATAAATATAATTGGTTCTAATTAATATAAATAATTATTTTTTTATATGAAATTGGGATATAATTGTATAATTTATTTGATGACAACATTTTATCGTGATATTTTTAAAAAATCCATGAATTGAATAGTGTTAAAAATTACACTATTGATGTTTTGTTAAACTAATGTTTATTAAATCATTCAAAAATCATAAATAATTTTAAAAAATATAGATTAATTATAATATTGTCTTAGATTATATAAGGTACTTATTTATGGCCAAATTAAACTCAATTAAATAAATATTTCACACTTTTAATTTTGAAATACATTTTATATTAATTAAAATTAAATAGAATAAATTAGTGTTAATATAAATGATATTGTTTTAATTGACATAAACACTTGTATAAAATATATTTCATGGTGATATTAAAACCCTATATCATCTAATATTAAATTTTAGGAAATTTTTATATTTTTTGGGTGGGTTTTAATTTTATTATAAATTTATATTTTTGAGGTTTCCAAAAATGCCCCTCACATCAATTATAAATAGTGACATCCCCCCTCACATATTCACATCAATTTGAGCCTTCAAGATTGAATATAAACTACTAATATTCCCCTATATATATAGCTAGTATGATTCTATAGGTTTTGGTATTATTAAGTGATGAGCTCTAGTGTTCTAAGAGGAGATTTAGAGGAAGCACGTCGAAAAAGAGGTAATTTACTATACTAATCCATTTGAACATCTTTCCTATTATACATCCTATTCATGAGTTGTTTCATTATAATTTAATATCATAAATATCATTTTTATATTTATATGTTATTATAATAATGAAAAAACCATATTTTACCACATATCCAGCTTACGAAAAAACTAAATCACCATGTGTTCGTAAATATGACTTGTTGTCTCCACGTCGTGGTGTAAAATATTTTTCACCACCACATTACATGGATGGATATATTATGGATATAATAAATATATATGATTTTTATAAGGTGGTATTTATTCTATAACAATAAACATAAAATCCACTTAGATAAAATTTCATAATTAAATGAATGATATCACTGCTCATGCGTACGTACGGAATACCATCTCCACTGTGAAATGATATTTATTCTACATAAAACCATTAAATCGTGATTTGGTAAATGTAAAGAATAAAAAAAATATTATATTTATATAATTTATGAATTATATAACTATGACCTATGAAGATAACCTGATCTTATTCAATAGAAAAAACATGAGATAATGACATAGTTAATACCTGAATAATGAGTAATAATGAGATATTATTCCCATGTGGAAGATAATATTATTATGTATGATATTATAAAATATATTATAATTTCCTAATAAGTCAATGAAATCATTTAAATCATTATATAAGATGATGAGATACATACAAAAGATACATGACCTGTGGTATGGGATAATTTGTAAATCTGATTATTATATGACATTGTTTTTTTCAATGTATTTACAGGTGAATATTTATAATATATGTTGATTATTCAGAAGTATTAAATATCATTTATATTATTTTATATTGTACTTGAAGTTAATTTTTCCCTTCATTTAATTTTTATTAAACAGTATTAAAGGAATCTCTTGTCGTATTCGATACAAGGTACTTTTTGAATTTTTTGTCAAATATACATGGATATTTTTATTAAAATATACAAAAAAGATATAATTTTATGCCTTATTTCCATGAAGATTCATCTACATGATTTAATTTTTATTTTAAAATATTTTTTATCATTTCATTCAAATTTGAGTAGGAAAACGTTCTTGGAGAAGAAATTATATCTTCGTTAAGAATATTGTTCAAGTGTTTTATCAAAATTATTTTCCATCTAAGAAAATGCTATTTAAATAGGGTTAAGATTCTATCCAAATTATATCTATGAAATTATTGTGATTATATTTGATTTATATTTTAAATGGATTATGTTTTTTTGTAATGATGTTTTATTAAACCATTTTATTTCTTGGGTTATTCTATGTTGAATGATTTATGTTATTGTAGGACATGTTAGAATGATTTCATTATAGGATGGTTGGGATGTATATCTCCTTCCAATGAATATGGTAATGACTTATATCTCATGAAATTCAAATCACTGTAATGGAAGTAAAATTTTGTTCCTTAATACAAGGAATAAACAAATTGTATATCTGGTTCAGTAATACATTTTTGGAATGTTAACTGAACATGGTTCAGTAATTGACTTTATCAGCTATGATGGTGTCGGCTATGAGCCTTGGATAATATGGAAATCATTTTCTATGATAATTTGTTTTCCAAAAGTTCATGTTTTCTGATAATTTTATATTCTCATAGTTAATGTACCTTTATGTTTTATTCCTTACATAATGCCATGATTTATTTTATAACTCATGATTTTGATATTCAAAATATATGTTAAGGTTTTACATTATTATTATTATATTTTGTTTGATGTTTCCCACGTTTATCCATACTGATAATTTTATCTCACCATTCTTACGTCATCAATCCCTAAATTAAAAAAATAATTTTTTTATCTAGGAAAACTAATATGGAATATCATTATGGGTGATGTTAAAGATATTTTTTCACGATTGAAAAATGTATTTCAGGATTCCAATGATAGTAAACTTAAAATGTTATTGGAAATTTAGTTTTTGTAATGAAATAAATATTTTTCAAAAATAATTTAATGTCCATGCATGTAAAATTGAGTATATAGAACCAATATGTGATTTTTCATGATTTTTTCGGTTTCTAGATATCATAAGTATTACATAGGCTATGATTTATTTATTTTGAAAACAAAGGAAAGTAAAAGGAACTAGTTTAATATTGAATGTGATTAAAGATTTATTGATGATATGTGAATGGGATTATCACTAGTGTGAAGGATATTGTGATCATGGGTAATCTATTTTCATAGAACTTGATTAAGATGTTATACCTTAACAAACTCTTAGACTCACCATAATAGAAAAGGAATGATTTTATTGATATATTTGGTAATGAATACAATTTTGGATAAAAGATTTATTTTCCATTATGTCAATATGGTAGAATGAATTAGCAGTGTGAATTTCATAGTGTAAAAAAGAATTTTTTTCAGATTAATGAATAGAAGGGGAAAAAATATAAGTGAAATAAAAAATGAAAATTTTAGTTAATCCAATAAATGAGAATATTGGATTTCCTATGAATTCCTATAAGGTTAAGTTAATTATTTTTATAATTAATGGACAATATTAAAATTTATAACCCATGTTGGACACTCAAAAAGGTAGTCAACTAAGTTGTGTGAGTCATGGTTATATTGCAAGTGACGATGAGACTACATGGTAAATGGGAAATAAAACAAGTATCATGTAATAGGATGTAGTATAATTTCAATGTTTTATTGAATATTTGTAGTATCCTAGGTGATTATGTATTTGGATTCAATAAATATGAAATATATTATAATTATTAAATTTATGTTTCTTCCCTAATAATTTGCAATAATATGATTAATGGTTCCGAAGGACTAGAAAATTGATTTAATGTCACGTTTATAATAAAAAACATATTATTATTGGATGTATAAAACATAAAATGTTCCTTATGTTAAGAAAATTATGTTTGGATAAATATATTTTTTATATAAATAAGTAATTTGGTTGGAACTGATTACCTTGGAACTAACTATGAATTTACACAAAAGGTGTTATATGTTTTCAGGGATGATATTTACAACATTTTAGATTTGAGGAATATATTAATAAGAATGAACTATTGTCATAAATAAAGTGTTATATTAATTCAGTTCATTATCATGTTTGAAAAGAATATTTGAAAATTTTATTCTCATTTTTGGTATGTGATATGTAAAAGATACTTTATGATATACAGTGGGTCAAAATTAATCCTATTTAGTGATCTAATTTCTAATTTATTAGATTTTTTACCTTTTTAAGGGTAATAAGGTTGACAATTTATAGAATGCCTAATGATTAAATTTTACTTATGTTATAGATATTGATGTATTAATTACTTATATGATGATTATTTTATATTCGATAACCTGTATTAACTTTTTTTGTGATGATATCTAATGATATAAAGAACGACTTGTCATTCCAAATGTGAGTCAAATGATCTGTTAGTGCTTCATGGATATCAATTTCACCTTCATTTTTAGACTAAGTGATGAAGTGTTAATTGTTCAAGACATTGCCGAAGGGTAATATTGTTCATATGTAATAGAATGAAATCAATTAAGTGTATATCATTATTTTCAAATATAGCATAAGAATTACAAAAATATGTAAATGTATTTCAAAATAATTTTATCCTAATACCTTCATTTCTATTGAACTGATTGTCTTACAAATCATCATAGATTTATGGTTTTTATTACCTTTGGATTCCATTGATCATTATTTTATATAGATCAATGATATTTATCAATTTTATAATTATTAAAATATTTCTTTAATGTCTAATATTCACTCCAAATATATGTTCACCTATGTATAAAACTAGTGACGAATTACATTGTCTTACCATCATGTTTATAACTTCCCCTTTTAAATAAAAGTTTTAGTATATTTTTTATTTGGAATGGGTATCTAGGAATAAAACTTCAATGAATTAATCATCTAAAAAAGGTAATTAATTTCGATGGTGGAATTAATATTAACGATAGTAGAATGTAACACAATGAGATTTTTTAAAAATTAATTTTTTAAAATAATTTAAACATGTATATATTTTTCATTTCGAGTATAAATTTATATAGATTTTGTTTTATGGTTGTAATTTTTAATAATTATTCTAAGTCGTGTTATGAATTTATTACATGTGACACAATGATAACAATGTTCTATAAACAACAACTTCATGAATTTCATTATACGAAACACTGAGTTTATATAGAACACTACTTTAAGCTTACAATTATTTAAACAAGAGAGTTATAACATAGCACTTAAAAACAATAGCATGAATTGTAATAACTAATTTTTATATTTTATTTGTATGTTATTTCTATAAATAATCCTAATCGACAATGAAACATATAATTGTTTTTAATGCCTATATATGACTGAAAATAATGCATTATCAAATAAACACTTATTTATATAATTAATTGAATAATAATATATATAATTATCAAACTTTTAAGAAATTGAATTTTATAAAATAAAAATTATTTTTGAATTCAATGTTTTAGGATTATATTTGGGTAATTTATTTTTGTTTTCTATGAAAATAAATTTTATTCGATGAATAGTGAAAAACTGTGATTTTTAATTAAATTTATTTTTCTAATTTATATATTTTGTGTAATTATATTTATTTTTTAATAAATGTAATTATAGAAAATATATGTCAGATAATTAGAATTCCATTAATGGAACCAATTGTACATTAAAAATTGTTATAAAAAGCTCATATAATTGAAAAACATAAGGATAATGCCCCTGAAGAAAATCTCCACACTCATTATTTTTTCACTAGATCCTAGGGTATATCATTTCTGCATCCATTGAAGAGTTTTGATCTAAGCCAAGACATCATGATAATGCCTCCCCTTTTCAAGAGGTTGGATGAAAGTGGGTCCTCGGTGGAAGCGGACCTAAATGATCTTCAACAACACACAAAAATGTGCAAATATTATGTCATGGGTCGTATCTCCTACCTCAAAGCTGACCTCCCTTGACATTTAATTGAATTACATACACGTATTGCACAATATTGGAATACTTCAAACTGGAAGGTGATTCCAATAGGGGAAAAGATATTTTC
Source organism: Viscum album (assembly GCA_963277665.1). Taxonomy (NCBI): domain Eukaryota; kingdom Viridiplantae; phylum Streptophyta; class Magnoliopsida; order Santalales; family Viscaceae; genus Viscum; species Viscum album. The sequence continues at coordinate 2,019,051,339 of OY728157.1, forward strand.
ACATTCGGTTTGAATAAAAAAATGAGGAGGGTTTGGAATTCTGGAAACCATAATCTAAAACCTTGTTTACTTAGATTTTTTTTCCAGGATTCTACTTTCAACAAACACCTATATAAGACTACAATGAAAGAATTATTGGTCAATATTAATGTCCTTAATTGGTACTTTTGGCACCCAAATATTCTGAACATTATTGTTTCCTGTATAGAATCCACTCAGAAAATTTATCAAAGTACCTTAAATTCCATCTTAGGAATTTTTTCTAGAGTTATGGTGGAAATTAACATAAATTCAAAGCTGCCCAATACTATTAATTTCAATTCCCATGACTAAAAAACTGAATTCATAATTTAATATGAGATGAAACATACTTTTTGCTAACTTTGCATGATCATTGGTAAAAAAATCGCCAATTTTAGGGTTATTAGAAAATATGTAATTCAAATAATTGAATATGAATGGTAGGAAATAATAAGAAATAGAAAGATAATGATCCCATGATGGATATACCTAAACCTTGCAAAATGAAATCTGTATTCTAGGTGAAAAATTCACACATCTTGGTAGACATATGGGGTAATTTGGGTATAAATTTGGAAGATGATTCTGATGATGAAGACAACTCCATTGAGGATAAAGTCCACTTATCATAAATTGAGACTCTATTTTTGGACACAATAAGGATATTCCATGAGAATGAATAATTTAATACATGTCAATATGATAATATTTCATGATATATTATCATTCATGATGCTGAATATACCATGGGTAGGGGGGATAAACCACCTGAACAATTGAAATAAAATGAATGCAACACTATAAATTCCACCGATAATAATTTTGATTGAGCTGGGAAAATTTCTGTAAGAAAAATTGATAAAAACACCCTATATTTAGGAATTGTAAATTCTAGAATCCATACATATTAAATTCCACTATTACTTTAGGGATAAATAATGAATCCAACTACAAAACAAATGACATATATTCTCTTCCCCATGATAAAAGATTATCTGTTATTTACTTTAATTCTCGGGATACCACTAGATACATTATAATATCTGGGAAATCAGTGACTAAATAGAAGGCTGTTTAGGGAAACACACAGCCCATTATTACTAAAGTTATTACAACCATTACCAAGGATTTTTAATATGTGAAACAATTGAAGTAAATTTCACCCACTATAAATTCTATTATGCTCTTGTATGAATTAAATTTATCCATTAAGAATATATAACCCGTGGTGTAATATGGGGTGGAGAATAAAAAAACACCCAGGTTCAAACATTTTCGCTTCTTTAAATTTCTCCTTTCATGGTTCTCAATCGGTTGATAATATTGATGGTTATGATACTTGTCATAGGAACTCTACAGACCCAACTTGTAATGACCCCGAATTCTCGTTGTCTTGAGAGTGTAACAAGTCATTACATGGCCTTAAGAGACACCCCCAAGACACCAAAGGATGGATATAAATGCTTAAGGGTTTCAAATGCAATTGGGGGACAATTTACCCTTTAAGAAAATAAACTCATCCATTAACCATTCACTAAAAAATGAATGAAAAAATGAATTACCAAACATAACATCATTTATATTAAACCACATCAGTGAACACAACAACGTAAGACTAAACAAACAACCAAATCAAACCCAGACACAATCCAAAGTTCCACACCGAGCCCCATGCTCCAAGCACCACCACATCTCCCATGCTTCACAATGAACCACTAGAAATAAGCTGCTTTACCCTTACCTGTGTCCCTAAATACAATATCTACAAAAGCACCAATGTTCCAAAGCAAGGGTGAGTGTAAAACTCAATAGGTTTTCCCCAATGACTTCCCTACTCACGCTACTAGGATAGAAGAGTTAGCCCCATGTATATAAAATAGTTTATATAAAACATTTTCACCAAAGAAGTTTATTCAAAATATAAACATGTTTTTCAAAACCATCCATGCTCAAAAGAATCATAGTGCAATTTAAAACAGCTTTTCCAACACGTTATTTTTTCAGAAAAATAACCAAACAAATTTTCAAACCATTTCACAAACATCCCATTTTGGAATTTCCAACTATCTCACAAACCTGTTAAATCAACCATGCATGCGTCTTTATGACAGCTCCATACTCATGATCGGCCACTCGTCGATCTACCAAGTCATCACAAGGTAATTATTCCCCATGTTCCATTTCACCTTTGGCATCGAGCACAAAGTCATATTTCAACCAAGCCTCATACAAGTTGTTACCATGTGCCATTACACCATTGTCATAGAAAATAGGGTCATATTTTAGCCAAGCATCATATGTAAAAAATGAGCACACACCACACATTCACAACAATCATGTCCAAAACCATCCTTTCAATAAAACAACGTTTATAAAAAACCATTTTCATCAAAAACAAGTGTGTTCATCCAATTCAAAACATTTAAATAAAAAAACCCTTTTATTGAAAACCCATATTTCATCAAACCATTTACCATTCCATAAAATCCATAATTGAAAATTGACATTTTATATTCAAAATCCAAATCACTTTACAGAACAATTCACCAAGATTTCACAATTCCATCAAAACCATAAATCATCACTAAAGAATATTTCTTCCAGGATTTTCACAATCAATTTAATTCAAATAACACAATTTGAATCTGATCTAATCAATTCTTACAAGAGGATTCAAGAGTGAAGCCACCAACCTCATCAAAAAGGCAAAACTAAGAAACGGATGAAGAACTCTCAAGAACACCGAGACAAATCTCCAAAACCCACCTTATATCTCTTCTCCTAACACAACCAAGTAAAAATTTCGACCTATTTGGAATCCAAACCCTAATATCTACCCATAATGAGTGTAGAACTATGAAAACGAGAGAATAGGAGAAGTATATTTTAGTAGATCTGAGAAACAGTTCAAGAACGATCACATACCTTAAGAATCCGGCCTCGATTCACCAAAAGAAACCTCTAGATCACCTCCATAATGCTTGGGAGAAGTATTCCAACTTTTAAGGGAGAGAAATACTAAGTCAGGGTCATGTAGGAGGTTTAAACGAGGCAATTAAAGGAAAAAAGAGTCCGATCCACAATTTTAGGATCAAACATTAATTGATCGCACGGTTAGTCCACACGGTTTGACAAACTGTGTGCTAACCATGCGTTGGATACTTCCTCGGCCACCGTTCTCACACGGTTTGGCCAAATGGTTAGACATAACGTGTGCCCACCATGTGGAATCCACTACCTTCAAGTCCCACTGTGCACGGTTAGGCCGCACGGTTAGACAAACCGTGCGCCGACCGTGCGACTTCCCCTTTTCCTCCAAACAACATTACAGGTTCTCTCGATACTCCCATTCAACTACAATAACTTTAAAACCAAGAAAAGCATCAAGAAATGGTAGCATACTAGAAACTGGTGGTACTACATTCTCCCCACCATTGGCCTTTCCGTCCTCGGAATGTAGAAAACCAATGGTTGACGGAAAGAGTTATGGCCACTGCTCTTTCATTTCATTCTCGCCTTCCCAAGTCTCTTCCTGAATCTGACCATGTTGCCACAAAACCCGCACTAGGCCATTGCTTTTTCCACAAAAGAATTTATTCTACCTATCCACAATATGCTGCAGAAAATGTACTAATGAAACATTAGGATCTAGGTCAACATGATCCCATCTGATCACATGGTCAGGAACGTGATGATACTTCTTCAACTGGGATACATAGAACACATTGTGCACCGAACTGAACCATGGTGGTAATTCCAACTGATATTCCACCTCTCCAAATCATTTTAGTATCTCAAAATGGCCTATATATCGAGGATATAATTTTCCCTTCTTCTAAAACTAATGTTGTCCAGGTCTCGGAGAGATTCTAAAAAAGACATGATCACTCATTGTAAACGACAACAATCTTCGACGATGATCCGCATAAGATTTTTGACAACTCTGAGCCATCGCCTTCCTCGTTCTAATCAACTCAATATTCTCCATTGTTTTCTAGACAATTTTCGGATAGACTAGTGCTGTTTCTCTAGTTTCTACCTATCATGGTAGAGAACGACAAGGACACCCATACAGTGATTCAAACGGAGCCATGCGTATCAAGGTCTAATAACTGTTATTCTATGAGATGTCCACTAAGTGTATATTCCCCTCCTATGAGTCAACAAAATCCATTTCATAAGACCGCAACATGTCTTCCAATGTCTGTATCTTCCTTTCGAATTGTCCATCTATCTGGGTATGATATGCCATACTCATTTTCAACTAAGTCCCAAGGGCTTGTTGTATGGATTTCCAGAAATGAGATGTGAAACTCAGAACTCTATCTGAGACTATAGACACTTGTAACCCATGCCTCTTTACCACTTCTCATATATATATTTTTGAATGACATTCCACCATATGAGTTTCACGAATTGGGATGAAGTGGACCGACATACATAGATGATCCACTATCACCCAAATGGCATCGTGTTTCTAGAATGATCTTGGATAACCTGTAACAAAATCCATTTCTATCTGATCCCATTTCCGAACTGGGATATGTAAATATTGTAAAATACCATCTGTCCACTGATGTTCTACATTATCCTACTGAGAAGTTATGCATCGCGAGACGAACTTGGCCACCTTACTTTTTCATGCCGCTCCACCAAAACTGCACCTTTATCACCTTATACATCTTCTTTGTTCCCATATATATAGAACATCCAGAAAGGTAGTAAGAATTAAGGAGTTTTTTCTAAAAAACCACAGCTAAAACCATCAGATATCGGAAAAACAAAACTTAACCCGCATCCAGTTTCCAGCAATCAAATATATCCCCACTATTTAGTTTTTAACTCATTACCAGTCATTCCACATCAGATGTTTGTGCCACTTTGACCACTTTTAGCAGATCAGGAACAAGTGTAGATGAACATAAAATAGCCACATCACTGTAGTTTTTACATTCCACATGCATGTTGGCTAAGACAGACATCAACTACCATTCATCTAAAGCTTCCATTGACAACTGAGCATACGACTACATGATAAATGCATCGGGCATTGAAATGCACTTACCTAGAGTATACATTAAGTCAATGTCAAAAATTTGAAGATACTACATCAATCTCCTCTACCTCAGATTCAAATCTCTCTGTGAGAAAATCTGTTCCACACTTTTGTGATCCGTAAACACAGTAAATTTCTCACAAAAGAGATAATGTCTCTATGTTTTCAAAGCATGGATGACTGCAGCCAACTACAAATCATTTTTTGGGTAATATTTCTCATGCAACCTCAACTGTCTTGATCCATAAGCAACCACATGGTCTCCTTGATTGTGAACACAACCCAACCCTGTTCCTAAAGCTTCACAATACACCTTGTATCCTTGCCCTGATTATGGAAAGATTATGATAGGTGCTGATTTAAGGTGAAATTTTAACTCTCAAAAATATATATGAAATTATTCAGTCCATTGAAATGCACTGTTACTCTTTGTCAATGCTGTCATAGATGAAGATAGTCATGAAAAGTCATGAAAAAAGTGTCGGTAAAAACCAGCTAAACCATGAAAACTTCTTATTTCAAATATATTCTTTGGCGGTTTCCAAGAATAAATAGCTTATATCATTTCTGGATCCACTAAAACACCTTTCTCAGAAATGACATGGCCCAGAAAACGTACTTCATATCACACTTTGACAACTTGGCATACAACTGATGGTCCCTCATGATTTACAACACTGTCTCCAAGTGTTTCTCATGCTCATCCCTTGTTCATGAATACAACAATATTCCTTCCACAAACACCAAAACAAAATAATCCATATATGGATTAAATATCTGATTCATCAAACCCAGGAAGACCGCTGGAGAATTCGTAAAACCAAAAGGAATGACTGCATATTCATAGTGGCCATATCTTTTTCTGAAGGCTATCTTCAGAATATCCTCCTTCCGAACTCGCAATTGGTGATTTCCGGACTGTATGTCAATTTTGGTGAACCATTGTGCTCCACTAAATTGATCAAATAGGTCATCAATGCATGAAGTTGATATCTATTCTTTATTGTAACTTGGATAAGTTTAAGATAATCCACACATAGCCTCAATGTTCCATCTTCTTTCTTTATAAACAAAACTGGTACCACCCACTGAGACACATTTGGCTATGTAAAACCTTTTCTTTCCAGCTCCTCTAACTGAACCTTGAATTCATTTAACTTTGTTGGTTCCATCCTATAAGATAGAAGGGAAATTGGACTGGTCCCTATAAGGATATCAATCGTAAACTACACTTCCCTTAGAGTTGGTAACCCTGAGAAGTTCATAGGGAAGAAATCTAGAAATTGATCCACAAAAACTGAAAAACTATTTTTCCTCGATTTCTTCCACTGATTCCAAAAACCTTTAACATATACGAGATCATGAAAACAGCTAGTGACAACCATTCTGTTGCATCATTTTTTCACTCTTCTCTCCTCTAGAGAAATATCTAATGACATTCTTCCTCAAAAAACTCACCATTCGTGCAAATAAATCGATGTGGGCCATAAACGTCACCATCCAATCCATTCTCAGGATTATGTCATAATCATCCATCTCAAGAACTGAGAAATTCTACATCAATTCGATGTCATCCACAAATAAAAAACATGCTCGACATAGGAAAGCTGGACACTCTCTTTGACCTAGAGGAGTTTGTTGGTTCAAAGGAGAATACATCATTTCTATATGTCAATCCAATAGATCATCAATACGAGAAGAATGAAATGAATGGGGAGCACCCATATCCAACAAAGCATGCAAAAAAGTGGAAATTAAAAGAACCGTACCTCACACTTTGGAGGGTCTGGACTAATCATCCACTACAACTTGATCAGATCCAAGAAGATGTGTGCTTTCCATGCTATGATCATTATTTTCCTGCTGAAACTTCCGTTTCTGAAGAGTGTCACGAACACCCGACCTCATAGAATTATGGAAATAGCATTGAAGGTGTCCCATCTTGTTACAATCATGACATTCTCGAGGTTGTGCCTTTCAATACGACTTGATTTTACTTGTATCGCCACACTGGAAACATCTGGACTAACTCTTGGGTCTCGAAGGATGTTTTTGAAATCCTGTGTTCTGATTCTAATGTTTTATACCTCCTTGAGAAAAGTTGTATGATTCCATATTTCTCTTAGTGTTTGAGTTCTCTGCTCCTCTAGTGATGATGGTTATACTTCCTCCACGTGGAGTTTCAACAGTGACAGATATCTTAAACAAGGTATCCGGTTGTAGTCCCAAATAAATGGTTTTAAAAACCTAAGAAATACTTTGGACCATCCGTTGGTTCACTTGTGGTACAGGTGCAACCGCATTCTCACTGGCCTCTTTTGACTGGAATCTATGACGCCTTCCGGGTGCCATTTCCTAAACCAACAACAAACTCAGTCAATATCACTCCCTTGAAACTGATGGCTTAGTATTTCTAATTTTATCACATCATCTCTCACAATATTATTTTCAAAAAAACCTTTTTCCCATTCTCAAACATTTTTGAAAACATTTCTTATGCCTTTTTAAATTTAAACCATTTTTAAAATACACAAAATATCATTTCAAAATATTTAATTTGAAAATAATTTCTGCATTAATAAAAAATTTGCACTTTTAAGGAATTCATAAATAATTTTTCACTAGGAGATATTAAATCCTAGTCCGAATTCATTCCTATACAATTCATGTCATGCTCCTCTCATTGGCTAAACCCATGATAATGATATTTACAACATTCTAGAAGTGTATCCAAAACACTTATGTACCCAACACCATAGTAACTTGAAGTTAAGAATAAGTGGGATAGTTAAGTCCTTTTATGCTATACATTTCAAGTTCCAACAATCCTACTCCAATTTAAGATGACCACCCAAGGATTAAATAAGAAGTAATTTCAACTCCCTGAACATGAACATCCATGACAATTTGTTAGGAAAGGACTGAACAAGCTGATACCATTTGTAATGACCCACCAATTATCATTGGAATGAGGGTGTAAAGAGTCATTAAATGGCCTTATCTGACATCCCCAAGACTCCAAAGGCTTGCAATAAATGCCGAAGGGTTTCAAATGAAATTAGGGAACGATTTACCCTTTATGAAAATAAACTCATCCATTAACCATTCATTATAAAATCCATGAAACAATGAAAGACCAAACACAACTTCATTTATATTAAACCACATCAGAGTACACAACAATATAAGACTAAAAAAAGTCCCAAAACAATCCAATACATACTCCACAGTTCCACACTTAGCTCCTTGCTCCAAGCACCACCACATCTCCCAAGCTTTAACACGAACCACTAGCAATGAGCTACTTTACCCTTATCTCTATCTCGGAATACAACATCATCAAAATCACTAAAGTGCCAAACCAGGGGTGAGTATAAAGCTCAGTAGGTTTTCCCAAATGACTTCCCTACTCATGCCACTAGGATATAAGAGTTATCAATATTTATATAAAAACAGTTTATATAAAACATTATCCCCAATGCAGTTTATACTAAATATAAACAAGTTTTTCAAAATCATCCATGCTCAAAAAATCAAAGTGCAATTTAAACCAGTGTTTCCAAAACATTAATTTTCGGAAAAATAACCAAAAAAATTTCCTAACCATTTCACAAACATCCCATTTTACACTTCCAACAATTTCACAAACCCGTGAAATCAACCATGCATGCATCGTTATGATAGTTCCATACTCATGAGAGGTCTCTCGTCGATCTACAAATTCATCACAAGGTAATTATTTTCCATGTGCCATTACACCATTAGCACCAAGAACAAGGTCATATTTCAACCAAGACTCATAAAAGTAGTTACCATGTGACAGTACACCTTTGGCACCAAGCATAAGGTCATATTTCAACTAAGCCATGTACACGTAGTTACCATGTGCTAGTACACCTTTGGCACCGAGCACAAGGTCATATTTCAGTGAAGCCTCGTACAAGTAGTTACCATGTGCCAGTACAATATTGTCACTGATAACAAGGTCATATTTCAAACAATACTCATATATGAAACATGAACACACACCACACATTCACAATAATCATGCCCCAAACCATACTTTCAATAAAACACCTTTTATTGAAAACCATTTTCTTCAAAACCAAGTGTGTTCAACCAATTCAAACCATTTCAATAAAACACCACTTTTTATGGAAAAGCCATCATTCATCAAACCATTTACCATTCCAGCCAATCCATAATTTAAAATCGACATTTTAAATTCAAAAGCAATATCACATTACACAACAGTTCTCCTAGATTTCACATTCCATCAAAACAATAAATCATCACTAAAGAAGATTTATTCCATGATTTTCACAATCAATTTCATTCAAATAAACCAATTTGAAAATAAGACAATAAATTATAACATGAGGACTCAAGAGTGAAGCCTCCAACCTCAACAAAAAGGAAAAACCAAGCAACGGATGAAGAATGCTCAAGAACACCGGGTCAAATCTCCAAAATCCACCTTATATCTCTTCTACTATCACAACCAAGACCATATTTTGTCATATTTAGCATCAACAACCTTATTTCTACACCTAACGAGTGTAGATATACAAAAAGAAGTGAATAGGAGAAGTGGATATAAGTAGATCTGAGAAACCGATCAAGAACGATCACATACCTTAAGAATCCGGCTTCGATTCGCCAAGAGAAGCCTTCAGATCGCCTCTAAAACACTTGGGAGAAGTCTTCCAACCTTCAAGGGAGAGAAATACCATGCTAGTTTCTCTTAGGAGGTTTAAACAAGGCAATTAAAGGAAAAATGAGTTAGATCCACAATTACCCGATCTATCTTTATGTGACCGCACAGTTTGACAAACCGTGCTCTAACCGTGCATTGGCTACTGCCTCAGCCACCCTTCTCAGATGGTTTGGCCACACGGTTAGACAAACCATGCACCGACCATGAAACTTCCCCTTTGCCTCCAAACATCATTCCATGTTCTCCCGACTCTCCCATTAAACACCCTTAGCATTAAAACATAGAAAATCATCAAGAAAGGGTTACATACCAGAAACCAGGGGTACTAAACAACCCTTAATGGTATAATAATATAGTAATCTGAGAGAAATGTTAAGGTTAATATCCATATCCCTATCACAGCTAATAATGATACTACTCTAGAGTTAAATATTGAATTAAAAACTAATGATAATGAATTACTTTCTTCTACCTCAGGTCACATTAAACCACATTCAAATCTTGTAAAATCTGGAAAACAGACCGTTATCCCTATGGTTGTTCAGCCTGAGTCAATAATAATAAATTTTAATATTAGTGAAAATTATATAACGACAAAAGAATATTTTAAACATGATAGGAAACCCTCAGTAAAGGACACTATGTATATTCATGCAATTAATGTCTTCGTGGAATAGATTCAGTGTCATCCACATGATCTAGACACTGTTAAATAGAAAAATGCAGATTTTCCAAAGGTTGCAAGTACTCTTAATTCTGTATCTATAGATAACAACGATTACTCTATGAAGACTAGAAATATTATTTCGAACCAAAATACAAATTCTTTGTGGCTATGTTATATATTTTCTACTAACTCAACTATAAAACATGCTAAAACTGAACCTAAAATGAAGAACCCTATCATATCTAGAAATGATAATGAACATAACTATAATAGTTCTCACGTGGTTCGAAGTTAGAAATAAAGGATAACGATAAAATAAAAAGGTGAGTTCTAACTCCAAACATAGGACTAAATGATGATCCTTTTTTAAAATTGTCAGGGGATTTCTAACTAGGATAGTTTCATTGTTCTAAATAAAATGTTTGACACTCATAAACCTTTGTTATATGTTATTACTGAACCAAAAATTAGTTTTTCCTAGAAATATTCCCATTTATATGAACATATTTATGAATTTACTAGTGAAATCATTAATAACATAAAAAATGAATCATTATGGATATCTTCTCAATCTTATTTACAGAATATTTGTGTTTTCTATATTTTTAACTAGATTTTTCATTCAAACATTAATATAAATGGGACATATGTTTTTGGTGCTTTGTTTATGCTATGAAAAGTTATCTGGGAATAATAAATATTTTTAATGATCACTCATATATAGGAACTAGCATTATTAGACCATGGTTTTTTTATTAGAGACATTAATGTCATCCTTAACTAATGTGAGAGAATTTGACTTTCAAATGCTTTTATTTCTACAAGAGAATTTATATCCTTGATCGAAGACAAGAATCTCAATGAAATTAATATCAATGGTGTAAAATAAACTTGTTATAAAAATTATTAAAACAAATTGTTTACCTCAAAGTTTGATATGGACATCAAAAATATCCCCACTTTTGATAAATGGGACACTATCTCCAGCACCACTCTTCATAGCTGAACACTAACCATCACCACATCCTAGTCATTTACTCCACAAATGATATGAAAAAATGACTGCCATTAAGATTTATCAATTTGTGGTTATTTTATGACGACTTCACTCGTATCATCCAAAGATATTAGTCCGTGATGTATCATTACAATGATTCCTTTCCTGGTATCCGCAAATTAAAACATCTATAACAGACTCTAAAACATGGTGCATCTTTAAAGAAAATCCAAGGAATAAGGAAATAATGCTTCTTGATAATGATCTTAATGTTATTCAAATCAAGAATCCATGATATATCCCCAAAACTAATCCAACTCAAGAACTAAATGTTGTGGTCAAACTCAACCCTTTTCTCACATTTAAAGAAAATATGAGAAAAAAGTGTTTAATGTTAAATGGTTAATAGGCATTGAAAAAAATAATAAATTATATAACTCTCTTCAATGAATCAGGAATCTCTACTAGACATTAACCTTTCTAAAGGACGCGTAAAATCTCCTTAATAGTGAAGATGACATCACTCGTCATTTCTTCTCCTACTATGAAGAAATCATCAATGGTCTTGATAACAACAAAGGCCTTCTTAATACGGTCATTCAATTAGTGATCAATAATGATGAACATTCACTCCTTATAAACACTCCACAAGATCATGTAATCAAAGACACAGTCTTTAGTTTGAATCATTATTATTATTTGGGTCCTGATAGAAATAATAAATGCTCTTCCAACATTTTTGGAACATGATTTATATTGTTTTTTTCAAACATTTGAAATTATTTTTAACAATGGGGTGCTTCCTCATGATTTTAATGCCCTGTTTATCACATGATCCCTCAAGTTGATAAATAATTTTAGGTTATACTTTTTAGACACATTTCAATTATCAATAATCTATAAATCATAAATAAAATTATTAATAATAGAATCTCCACTATCATGGAAAAAATTGTCACATGGAAAACATTGGTTTTATAATGGGTATATCCATTCGAGACTACATCCCTCTTGCCTTTGAGTGTGTCAATAATTTGAAAAAAAACTAACAAAGGAGACCAAATAGCTATTAATCATGAAATAAAAAAATGTTTTGACATCATGGACTGAAGAATTATCGTCAATGTCCTTCATGGTTTTTGTTTTAGCATCTCTTTTATCACTACAATCCAAACTCTATTAAACTAATTTTCAACATCTATTTTGATCAATGGATCGCCCATGGTATATTCTAAATTAAAAAAATGTGATAGGAATGATGAACCCTATATAACAATCTCATCTCGATAGCAGAATACTACCTCAGTCATCTAATAAACCATCAAGGGGTCTTGAATAAGATAAAACCCATCCATGTATCGAGGTGTGTGAATGCCCCTATACAAATTTTTCATGCTGATGACATCAAAATTTTCCATCATGGAGTTAAAAGAATCATTATTGACCACTAAATTGTGCTCTCACACTATTAATATGATTCTGGTCAACTCATTAGTTTGAAAAAAGCTTTCTTATTCTGTGGGATGAACTTTCCTCCTAGCAAAAAATGTAACATTATCATTGACATAGGTGTGAAAGAAGGTATGCTCCATTTCACTTATCTTGAGTGTTCCCATCTTTTGGGGGAGGCCCGAGTCTTGTCACTTTGTAACTATTGTTGACCAAGATCTAAACTGGATCCCTTCTTGGAAGGGTAAATGTCTTTCTATGGCAGGCATGACTTGTTAAATCCACAATTGTGTCCAATATGGTTCACAAAATGATAGAATAAAAATGGAATGTTGTCCTTATTAAAAAAATGAACCCTGTAATAATGAATATCATCTGGTCTGGTAGTATTCTGTAAAGAAAACTAGTGAGTGTTCCATAGTCAACATGTTGAAAGACCATTAATAATGGTGGTCTTGGTATTACAAATATAAAATAAATTAATGAATACACCCAGGAAGGAATCAGATGGAACCGTTTTTACAATATATAAAAAGCTATTTTCATTATTAAGTTTTTTTTCTAAAAAGTATAATATTTGAAATTATTATTTCATTAATTATTATTTTTTTCTATCCACAAAACAATCCTTCACCAAAATTATTATTAAATCAATATGGATGGTCTCTAGAGACTCCCCTTTGAAATTCTAGTTGGATAAATGGATAGAATGCATGTAATTTATATGATCCCTCTTGATCAATCTATTGAAAATACCAACAATTCTATTAAATAATTCGTAAACCCTCATAATCATCAACTAACAAATACTATTCTAATCATCAGTTAAAACAACAATTTTTCTTACACTGATGATTTATTAATTTTCAAACATTTATATAATGGTATTCTAAACTCAATAATAAAATACAATAATTATTTCTGAAACTCAAGAAGATATTAAAATGGGATAAAAATTTCAACAAAACATGGATAAAACCTTCAACATTCAATTTCATAGGATGTTCTACTCACAACAAAGTTCCCACTAGAATATGGTTCTAATATTTTGGAATCCATGATTTCTCAAACTGTATAAACTGTAACCCACATTGAGAAGATTCTAACCACCTCTTTCCTTCCTATCCTACTTTTTCTATTCTTTTAAACTATATTTATGACATTTCTTATTTCATATGGTTGATTATTGACAACATAAAAACTCATCTACATTTTTTTTCAGAAATGGAAGGCTCTCATCAAATTAGGATACTCTTCCTTGCTATAGTTTCTAAACACCACCATGTGATCTGGTATATTCAGAATGTTATTATTCATAACAATTACCCACTCAATCAAAATGGAGGTCAGATGCGAATCCAAATTTCCATACATGAATCTGCATTGATGCAGATGGTACATTTACATAACATTGTTCATGGATTTGGAGTCCTGAAACATTTACAGATTAACGACATTTTCTATCAAATACATCATAATAAGGAGGTGTTCTGGAGATCGCCACTTGTCATATGGATTAAAATCAATATTAATGGCACCTCCAAATGTGATCTAGGACCTGTTCGGTGAGGTTATATCTTCAAGAAGCACCTCAGTCAAATACATGGATGTTTCATGGGTAAATATTTCATTTAAACATCCATTGAGGTAGAGAAACTATGTTTTATACATGCTATTGCCTTTTCCAAGCTCATTGGTTGGAACAACCTCTGTATTGAGAGTGACTTGACAAGAATCATATATGCAATTTGGAATGGCATAAATAATATTTCATTGACAACTACTAACCATTGGATGCAGTTAAATGGTTCTCTTACGATCTTAACAATATCATCACACATGTTTATACAGAATCAATCATTGTTGTAGTTGGCTAGGGATACTTGGGAGTAAATCATGAAATTACTGGGTTCGAAGACCTCCATGTTGCTCTTACATCCTTTCCTGAAAAATATTGTAATATGATCCCATATTTTAGATTTCAGTAAATTTCCTTTTAATAACATTTGTGGTTTGGCTGTTTTTGGCCCAGAGATCACCTACTTAAAAAACACACTTTCACGACACTAGTGTAGGATAAAATTTAAATTATGTTAAGCACATATGTCTTTATAATTTTTAAAAATTGATTCATGATATGGAATTTGAATAATTTAAAATTTCAGGTACTATTAAAATTGTATTTTATCAAAATATTACTGATATTAATTAAAATTAATTACAAAAATTAAACAATAAACAGTTTAGTTTTTGATTAAAATTTAATATTTGGGTGAACATGACCTCGATACATCTGAAATTTCATTGGATGGACATCTATAGACCATATAACATATTTAAATTTAATAATTTATTGAAACAATGCATTAGTAAGGCGATTTAAATAATAAGTTACATAAAAATGACAAAAAATGGAACATTACATCACATTAACATTTATATGGAATTGTCATATGGACAAAATATGACATTAAATGTTTTATAGAAATTATTATGATAGATAAATTATTTTTTATTATATTATTATTTAATATTTAATTTTTTGAGATTTGTAATTTATATTTCATTTTTATGGAATCCCAAATGTGCTGATTATTTAGTTAATGATTTAATAAAATAAATAATGGTAAAAATAACAAAATTAAAGTAATATGATTTAATTATTCTATTTAATTATTTTAAATAATATTTAATATTACAAGTAGGTGAAATTAATATATCATATTTACATACTTGTCATCATATATTTTTTGAATTTAAATTAAGTAGATAATTTCAAAATCGACATTAATTTTATTTCATAATGAAATATATTTTATTAAATGATTTCAATTTAAATAAAGAATGTATATTTTTTCAAAGGATCTTTTATAATTAATGAATACAAAATTATTTCTCTTAATGTTCCAATTGAAATTTTATAATGAAAACATTCACCAGTAAATAGTAGAAATGTTGTAATCACGGTTCTCATTAAAGTAGTGTTTTTCACATTACATGTACTTGTTTTAAAACTATTTTCCACCATTTAATTGATTTTTTATTTATAAATTTTACATAATTTCAAGAATATATTAGGTATATATTATATAATAAATCCCACTTAAATTTCATTATAATAGTAATATAATTATGGTTAGAAATATAGTATCATTAAAAAAAGAAAAATGAAAAAAATGGATAATCATAGAAGATAAGTAAAAAAATTAAAAAATAAAATTATTTCAGAGTTGTAGAGGTTTTTATATAAAATAAATCCTATTTAATACTTTATTTCCTTTTTTATGATCATTATATATGGGAGACCTCCAAATAGATTTTACCTTTTGTTAGTTAAAATAATTCCTCCCCTCCTCCTCTATAAAGAGGAATTCACTATTCCCAATCCTCACACCTCGAAAGCCCCATTTTCTCATCCAACCCCTTATCTCATAATCTCCCAAAATACCTCCCCTAAATCTAGATGCCTAAAATTTTGATTAAACCAACCATGTAAGGACTTTTTTTAAACCAAATAGAGTTACCTATTGGAGAGATAACGCCCTTCAACAAGCACTTTATTTTTTTTATCATTATAGAACTCCAAAATTATTCTATTTTAAATTAATATATAATATCCTTAGTATCATAAAAATATTGATAGGTTGTTATTATAATTATTTTACCTTTAAATAAACACAATTCAAAAAAATAGATAACGAACATACTATTTGTGTGTACGATAGGTTATCACCTCTCGAAATTATGTCGTTTGATTTTATTTTACGTCCACTCATTGTTAGGAATTATTATGAAAATAAAATTTTATATGAAATAAATTATATTTTTTATTTATTTATTGTTATGTAATTATTATATAACACACACATTCATGCTTTCCATCTATAGGAAATTTGATATCTATGTTTATGGATTTATAGACAACCACATTCTCAAAGTAATGCGATTCTATAAAACATTACACAGAATGTATTAAATATTGTAATAATGAATGTATAATATATATATATAGATATTAAAAATTAATTATACTATAAATACATTATATATATAAAATTTAATTTTCATTCAATACAAATACAATCTTAAAATGGAATCAACATTCCAGAGTATGTACAACACACAATCTCCATGAACATTGTATATAATTTGTTATTACAATAATTTATTTATTATTATAATTACATATTAAAATAAAATATATGATATTTATACAATGGTTTACATTAGATAAATATTAAATATTGATCTATCTAATAGGAATAAGAATAAGAAGTCAAATCATGTTGAAAAAATTAAAGAGGTTATTACCCGAAACATATTCTAAGAATGGAATTATTGTTAAATGGGTTACATATGGTCATAATGAAATAAAATTTGTTGATAGATACAATAATATAGTTATTGGTATGATTTATAATAATATTATAATAATTATTCCTATGGTTTGAATGATTATGATGAGAGTAATGTTACAAGTTAATGGTTTTCCAATCTCACATTTATTTCTTTGATACTTATTCTTTATTCACTACTCATTTATTTTATGTGAAATATAAAATTAAAATTAATATATAATATTATTCTTATAATAAAATATATGGGTATTTAAATATAAATTTTATGATCTCTAATTCATGGGGTTATGGTTCAAAATATATAAAATTTGTGCATTAATTTTATATCAATTTTCCTTAGTTGTGTTTCATGCCATGTTATAAACCTATATTTTTCAATGGGGGTATATAATACCCTTTGAGATGGTGTATAATGAAAAATAATAATTTAATGATATTTTATTTTTTACATAATTTAATTTATTAACATGGATTATGATTCAAATATAATATTTTGTTAACAGTTTAATGCCAAAATCTCATCATTAACGATGATTGTTTACGATAATGATTCCATTGAGCAAATATCATGATCCATATATCAATAAAATAGATAACATTTCTTATCTAAATGAATAACATGAAATATTTGTTTATTTGAACAATTTTTCATCTATATAGATCATAATATGATTGAAAAAATGTTTTTTATTCTGATTTTATTTATTTTTTTGGTATGAAATTTGTGTTATTTCCAAACTAGTTTTATTAAAATATTTTATTGAATGATTTATTATAATAAATTTGTTACAAATTAGGTTCAATTGTATTTTCAAGGATAATATTTCCAAAATTAATCCAATATTGACTTATATGTTCTTAATGTATTCTCAATTAATTTTTTTTCAAAAAGGATTCACTGTTTTGTTTTTATTTTGGTAATGTATTTTGGAAAAAAAGGTTTTTAAAGGTGTTTTATGCTTTAAATAATATATTCTAAATTATTTTCTATGAAATAGTGGGTCAAAATGATTTTATGTTTATGAAGTGTATTTAATTATTTTCACTATTTTTTTTAATGGTTTCCAATGATATTTGCAGTGAAAAAAGAATTAAAAAAATATGCTGTTAAATTTTTTTCAATATAAATTCATGATAATTTTATGTTTTTAAAGGAAATAGTCATTAAAACAAATTTCGTTATTTTTTATAATATTTAAATGAAATTTTTTTTCAAATGTTTCCCATTTATATATTATAACAGTTCAATGAAAATGTTTTTGAAATTAGTTATGTTTCAAAATACTATTTTGAAATAAGAAATGATATTTTCTTAAAAGACAAATTTTAAATTATTTATAAAAAAAATTCCCATATTTATAACATCAATTAGTGTTACTAATTCTTTTACATAAGAAATTTATACATGGATCAATTCATATTATTTATCTAAAGAGTTTATGTTTTGCTGGAAGGATGTTTGTGAACTCAATTTCTCTTCCGAGGATTATATGTTTATGAATACCATTTCACATTCAAGTGTTATATTCTTATGAAACATACATATTTTTATAGAAATTATTTGATGAAATGATTAAGAAATAAATAATTTTTCCCATGGAATAAAATGATTACATGTTTATGATACCACTATCATTTCATGGGTTATGATATTATAATATTTTATCATCTAAGGGAACACACATGTATGATTTCATTTTGAGATGGGTGATACATATATCTCTCTATCTGATATATTATGTATGTTTTTATATCTCTTCCGATATTCATGCCTAGAATAGTGAGTGATTGTTGTTTAGTAAAGGACATTGTCATATACAATGGACCTGAGAGTAAACCATGAACACTAAAATGGTCAAGGGAGTGAACCATGACATTCAGTTGGTATAGGGAGTGAACACATACTACAAAGATGGATAGGAAAATAATCCCAGAATATTATTGAAAACATATTATATACTTATCTATCATTGATAGATTCTATGTATTATTAAATTTTATGTATTCATGTCATATACTCTTGATTCCCTTATGATTAATGTATTTTGAAGTACTAATATTTTTTACATGATACATGATTATGATATTATATATATAAGGTATGATATTTTAAAGTTATGATCATCCTATCATAAACGTATGCTCTTGTTATGCCTACATATCTATGTTTCTTATATATACTTAGTATTTGGGAACATTTTTATTATCTTTCCATTCAATATATTATATTCATGGGTTTTTAAGTAGTATAAAAAATAGGATTATTTTCACGTGAGATATTGAATATCATTCAATATGATATAAGATTATATTTCCCTATTTCCAAAGACAGTAAAATTTTATTTTAATCTGTAATGTACATATGTAATGTGATAAATAATCATATAAAATGACGTTTTATATATATTTTTTAATCATAGGTCTCTATATCAACATAGTGTGTTCAGATCCATTTCTTATATGATTTCAAATTATCATTTCTCATGAACTGAGAACCTTTGTACATTGTTTTTTGAAATTTTCATCACCCTTTTAGAAGGATTTTTTGGTACTCTTGAACTTGGGTATATAAATTGTGATCTTTTGTACCATTACCCACTTATTAGGTCCTCATTAATATTGATCATAAAATGCATGCAATTTTATCAAAGATTTAATACAACAAACTAAAGCCTATAATGGTCCAAATTGCACGACATTAATCTTCTAGGGAAATAATAACAAAATCTGATAGGTTGAAATCCCAAAAAGTGAGGCTAAAGGTAAAGTCAAATATTTAACCACTAAACTCTTCATCATTGGATATTATGATAAATTAAGGCACAAAAAAATATATAATGTTCAAAAGGACAACTCTATAGCCCTAGTAAAATACATGTTATGCTTGTTAGCCCCCCTTATTTTGGGAAATTTTAGAGTAATTATTTTCCATATTTCATCCCCAGGATAAAAAATTTTATTTGTAGTGAAAAAGAATTTAGGGAGATCCATCCTTTATTAAATATTACAATCCTCACAAATATAACATCATGATTTGAATGTTCTATAACCCCACAATAATCCCTGGATCATGGGAAAGGATACCTAGCTTTAAGGGACCCTTTTTTGTGTATAAATTTATGCCTATGGATCTTACATATGACCTTATTCTCATGAACCAAATGTATCACTTTATAAAATGTATTTTTGATCTTTTTCAGCAATGACATAACAACGGTAGAAATCACTATCTCGGTGTGTTATCATCCATTCAAAGAATTATTTTCCTAGATCATCCACCTAAAATCATTAATTTGGACCATGATTTATATCTTCATAAAAAAATATTCAATAGGAATTTACATCATATATGTTATGTCACCTTGTTTTATACCCTTTCTCAAATAATGAATACTAATGTTTATTCATATTTACCTTATGGAACACACCACATGTTTCAAAAATACTGGTTATAGTGATCTAGATTTATAATTAATAGACAGACACACCTATAATTCAAGAATCCATAATGTCTATCTTCCCTCGCATAGCCAACCTCATCATTTGTATGTTTGAGTCCTAAAAATTATTTTGGAGAAAACATAAATGAGTAGAGATAATATTTTCTAAACATTTCTATAGATTCACAACATCTTTTTATAACTAACTAGATTCATCTAATCCTTGGATGAAAGGTGATTCAATCCTTATGATCCCTGAATACAATATTAGGGAAACATGAATCTTACAGTCTTATGGGTCATCCTTAGGCTGTTTTCCTTATCAGATATTCATGAACTCAAAAATTAGGGTTATGAGTTATATAACCTATATACAAATATCCATGTCGACCAAAAAACCCTAGAAATTATCCATCATTTAATATTACCACAATAAATCAACCATTACTCTTATAAAAGAGTGGAAACAACTATATTTCAATATTCTATTAATGAAAAAGGATACTGACCTACCATCAAGGGAAATATCCTATTCACATGAATTAATATCTAATCATTTTGATACATAGTAACAAATACCAAAGAACTAATCACCATAGTGTGTTTGGGTTCATTCCTAGAATATTAGAACCATATACAAGGATCATGAATCAAATCCTAGTAGTAAGACATTAAACTGCATGGATTCATATTATTCAAGCTAAAAGAACCTTAAATTCATCAATATATGGTCCATGCTAAAATTTCATAAACTATAGAGATAAATGGTCTAAGCTAAAATAACGTCAACTACGAAGATAGATGGTCTGAGATAAAACACCATAAAATACATCGATATGAAATCCAAGCTAAAAGACAATAAAATACAGAGATAGATGATCTATGATAAAATACCCTAATCTGATTCTATATAAGGCCCATGATAAATTAACCTAAACTAAATCCATTGAAGGTACAATATAAAATTTACTAAACAAAAATTATTGAATTTATAAGAAGAATGGCCCTATTAAAATAAAATCAATAATTTAGTCTACAAGAATCAAAAACAACTAAAGGACACGTATTGGGGGATAATAATATCATCCTTAAAAATGATTAAGTATTCGTCCTATAGGAAATATGTTCTACCTATATTATCCTTATGAAAATAATTTCATCTTCATATTCACAGTGCAGATATATCAATAAAGAATATCATGATTCAGGGTAATTCATGAGAACTTCTAACATTAAGTTATTTAAAATCAATTTTTACTTCATATTATTCAATGAATGAATATATTTGAAAAATAATATAAAATCACATCTATGAAATTTCATTAAAATCATAAATGAATTAATACTAGACAGTAATACGAATGGTTTGGAAAATACATTCATTGATAACATGAATAAGAATGGATCTCCACATTTTGGAGTCTCTCTAAGAATATCATCAAAAATAGAATGCATGTAATCGATAAAATAATATAATAGTTAATATTATTATATAGAAATGATGGTGATATTTCGGTGAGAAGCATCAATTGAACTATGACGTGATGCTCACCCAAACTCATCAAATTTTTTCCCAAGATGGATGCGCTCTTCAATGTAGTCATCCCCTCAACACTTTTCTTGGCAGTTTCCAATCAAAATTTATACACTGAAAGGTTATTCCTTTGGATAGATTTTATTTCATTATGTCTTTATATATACACATTCTATGTATCCATTTTAGCTTTGAAATTTTATATGATCTCGATATTCTCATCCAATGCCTCCATGCTCACTATAATATGTTTAGAATGGGATCCTCATTGTCAATATCACATAAGACCCTAGAAATAGTTTTTAAATTTTTATAAAATATATAAATATTCTCATTATTGGATATAGTGGTTTGAGATAAAAACCATCCACCCCCAATTCATCTAATAACTGCTGAAGGTGTTCCTCTTGGTCATGAAAAATTTCTAAGGGAACCTCACTGATCAAAGAATGACTACACTACCAAGTTATTTTGTGTCATTATGGAGATTATATAACTATAAGATTCCATATTACAAGAGGAATAATAACTAACTGAGCTAATGAAGATTTTGGGGATGATCATTTATAGGTTATTTAGTCATCAAAGGAATCACCCCATGCTTATTCTAGAGTGATAATTTCTATAACTGATTCTGTCATACTATTGTGGTGATTGTTGTTAGGATGTGGAGATTACATGAAATATGTCCCTTGTGTTGTGTTATCTACAATATTCCATTAAAAATAAGGTTTGGTTAGGAATATAGTTTCTCCACATGATGATCCATTCAAATCAATACACCACTTAGTTATTATTCTACCCATGCATGGGCATATTATTGAGCATGAAAGGAATGACAATGAAAATATGGGATAAGGATATCAACATTGTTTTCATCAAGAACCAACATCATCAAAAACTGAGGATAATGTCTGCATGTTGCTCTACCCACATGCTAGGAAAATAACGATGTGATAACCTTTGGGTGCAACTAAAGATATGTGTATATATAGACGGTGTGTATGGAATGCAAACGATTAGCTCTTCAATCCTAGATATAATAATCACATCCCAAAGAATGATCTTGAATATAATTTTTTCAAGAGAGTTGCCTCCATTATCAATTACTTACCCAGTCTATGCATGATTAATGTTTAAATAAATTATGTTGGATCAAATCATCACATTGATTTCCTTGGTAGAGCCTAGTGATATGGACACAATCCAAGATATGTTTATCTACCTAGGAAAAAATAAGGTATTGGGGATCCTGGTGGAATTATAGCATTCATAAAAATTTATATTCTCTGATATCTAGCCAATTGAAAACA
Organism: Viscum album; assembly: GCA_963277665.1. Lineage (NCBI taxonomy): Eukaryota > Viridiplantae > Streptophyta > Magnoliopsida > Santalales > Viscaceae > Viscum > Viscum album. Next base: position 2,019,074,891 of record OY728157.1, read on the forward strand.
TGAATGGACCACTAATACTATAGGGGATGTTTCATTACTGAATGTAGGCCATGATTTTATAATGTCCTAAAAGGGATGACTTTTCAAGATTAAGGTTATTTCCCTCCACTAGTCATGCTACTATATATATTGTGCTAACCTGAATTTTTTGTCATGCATCCCCACTTGGTTAAATCCTATTGTTCAGGTACATCTCCGTGAATCCTACAATAATATAGCCAAAAAAGAAATATATAATCACACAATATCGTAATGATGTATTATACATGACTTCCAAAATGACCCAATATGATCCCTCACAATCTCAAACCTATTCGGAATGGAATGGATAATAGTGTATTGAAGCTGACCAATCACCCATGTGACTAAATAATATGTTGATCCAAAATTTGAAATAGATGATTGAGCATGTGAAATACTTATTTTTTTTAAAAAATTCACAGTTTTGAGAATTTTTCATCCAATACAATAGTATACAAAGGTTCATCAAATAAATCTATAGAAAGAAGTAACTCATCATACATCTTTCTAAGAGGGGGTGTCCCACACAATTGGAACACTTCCAAATGGTTGATCCAAAACACACCATGAGACAAATTTAATGACATGGTTTTAGGAAACCAATGTCTCAAAAAATATATAAGGAGGACTGAATGGTTATAAAATACAAATTAGGAAACAAAAATTGTCTCATAGATTTATACAATAAATTGTTGGTCTGCAAACTCTAAGCACCATTCCTAACCCATAGTGGCCACATCCATTCACCAAAGAAGTGGCCACCGGGGCGTAGATACCATTTTTAGATCCATATGCCTCTATAGTTATTTAGAGAAAATACACATAAAATTTAATAGCAATGAGTTATAGGCAAATGAGTAGAATCATATCCTTTCAAGCCGAAGGGAGTGTTTCAAATGTATAAGGAAACCAATGGGATCGAGCTGCGACCAATCAACCATCCTAAGAAATTACCATTTTAATACATTCAAGATTAACTGAAACTTAACAAGGTGAAAAATGGAATTCCATATGAGGAATGAAAACACCATCTAGAATGAGAACCCCATATATATGAATCATGTGAAATGAGAAATAATTCTAGGGATCTAATTACTGAAGATTATTAATAAAATCATTATCTGAATTCACACAGTAGCGAGGGTCAGAATTGATGTTTCTAGTGATCATTTTTATTTGGAGACCTGTAATAGAGGAACACCATTGAGATTTACAATCCAATACAACAAATGATTCTAGTATATATCTCTATTAAGGTCTCAGGCTGATGTCTCAAGATGGGCTCCTGTGGAAATTTCATTCAACAAGGATGCATAATAGAGAAAGGGAATATGATATCTAATAAGTTGGTTAGCCGGTGAATGAAAATATATCTGATACCCTATAGATTGGTAATCCCATAGAATAGAAAACTTATCTAGGTATATGAAATATAACCTATGACGGTAATTCATGAAAGTGAAAAAGACTCAGGAGGCATTTACATTCGTTGAAACTCAGACCTCTTCCCACATTACATCGCTCCTGATAGGGGGTGGTGGGGGATGACACCTTGTATATGCGTATTATAAAATTCCCAATGGAAAAAATACATGGTTATGTTTATTATTTTACCCCAATTAAAAAAAATTCAATGGTGGTCCTGATCACACAGATCGTGTGAACCTCTTGGAGACACGCGATCAAACGAATGACAAAATGTCATGTGGATTGTCATTCAATATTAACATCCTTCAAATGATATTGTGAAGCTCCATTGAGAAAGGCAATTTTTTATTTTAAACAAATCCACGAAAATTTCTATTCACGTAGTCATGATTAGATATTCTCCCTAGGTCCCTGAGAAGTTAACCAGGTGATTTCTATAAAACCATTCAAAATTAATTGGAAAATAATGGAAAAAATACACAGAAGGAATGAGCATCTTCCAATTATAAAACTCACGTGACACACCCATGAAGCTTCCTAGGCACTGAAGAGGCATGGTTGGGCTGTACACCAAACCATTTGAAATCTTGTTGGTGTGTTAGCCTCACTACATGAATGGATTCTGATGTGTCCATGGATTCTCGTGCTCCCCATTTGTCTCCAATCAAAAATATAAATGTTTTATCATGAAATTCTAAATCATCACTAAATGTTCTTTTGTTGGTCACATGATGCGTCACTGATAGGTAATGCGAGTTTTTTGAAAATAACCATACAACCTCATGAGATATCCATCCTCTGTAATGAAAAATGAATAATAAAAGAGCTTAATAAAGTTGTAAAAGTCATGCGGCATGCCCCAACTGATTTTCAGGACTCTAAAATTGGAAATGCCTGCAGACATTCCACCCTTGTCAAGGGAATGTCGCCAGACATGTGTTGGTGGAAATGCGTATCATTTCTAAATCCACGGAAAAGGAAATATAATTTTATATTAAATTATTATGCACATGTAGATGAAATTTAATTTTTCACATAATGTGTCCCCAATGAGGAGAGTGATTATATCTAACAACACTCCTAAAATCTCACATGGACCCATATCCTTGTAAAATATACAAGGCAAAGAATGATTGGAAATAGAGAGATCCACATATGGTCATAAAAGACAAGTGACACACCAACATAGTCTCTCAAGACACTTTGAAAATACAACAAGATCTCAAAAACTCTCATCAACATAACAACCTGATCTTGAAAGACCCTAATGGAATGTAGTCCATGACTAGGAAAAGGTGAAAGAAAATTCACATAAGATCATGTGAAAGGCTTATGACAGAAAAAGTCATATTTTTATCACTATTGGGCATATTATCCTAAAAATATGGAAGACCATCAACATATCCACATTATTATACATGACCCAAATAATAGGGTATAATCTAATAAATAATGTCTTTATGGGTTGATCTAGTGGTAACCAAAAATCATAAGATTCCCCCATAAGGACCTATAAAAGGATTTTGTGAAAATAATGAAAAAAATAACCCCATTGAAACCAAACTTTATTTTATTGACATTCATTGTGAAAAGACGAAAATAATTAGGGTTCTAGGGCATATAAATCCCCCACCAAAACATCAAAAAGGGAATTATCTGTAGAACCACACATAGGAATACCCTTGAATTACAAAGGATTTATTGATGTGGATGATCTTGTAATTTGTGATGATTTATTTTATTCAGATTAATATAATAATCAGAGTGATCATGAAACAAGCATAGGAACATTGTTTAATCACTCATAGTTCAAAGGAAAGAACTCTAACGGGCCATGATAAAAACATATAACATTGCTTCAAGTTCATGAATGGATTAAAATAAGATAAAACACAATAAATTTAAATTATATTAATAAAAAGTATATAAAAATTTCAATAATATTAGATACTTATTAGAAAAATTGAAATAATGATTCTCCTGTTCTTCACATCGACCACCTAGGTCATGTGGAAACACAACGACTTGTTACCTTTATCTTGTGATGGTTCTTTGGTATATTATTTTGATAATGGGAATTCCTCCAAACCTGAAAATTTTAGCCACATGGATTGACCCAAGAAGGACACCAATGTCTCATGAACCCCACTAGTAGTTCCATATAGACATTGAAAAGTCCCTCAGACATGTCACACACACTCATAAGGAGGAACCATTACATGTAAGCTAATTATTATTATAGTTTTTTGATATGTAAACTGGCTCCTGTTTGTCCCCCAAACAAGCCATACAGATATGAAAACGACCTCAAGACATGTAAAATGGAATTCTGAAGGACCTCTATACATTTTATCATAGAATATACATCAGCCATTAGAAAAGTCACTCTAAATATACTAATTTTTTCTAAGCATGTTGGCAAGATTTCAAATGACTGTAAATAATGTGAGATAATCCTTGTGAAGCCCACTGACCATGTTAGCTAGGATCATGAAATGGCTTCTAGGACATTTCGGTCATGATTCATGATGGTTTACGAAGACGTAAACCTTGATCATGTGATGGCCCTCAAACATGCCATCTATGATTGAAACATCCCATAGCCACTCAATTGTGATCATATGATTTTCTAAATATATATTTAAAACATTAAATGACATATCCATATATCCTTATGCATGTTAGGTTAGAATATTAGGACATGAAATTGAATAAACAATGAAATAATTTAGAAAATCATGCCAAGTCAGGGAGGAATCATTGAGATTGATAATATTGTCCTTCCTCGATCAGGGAAACCTTATATTTTATGCCCGGACCAAGATATCTATGATGAAACTAATTCCTAAAATGACTAGGATATTTAGGATTCCTCCATGATTATTTACTATATTATAATTCAAATGGAATTCCTAATACATAATCCACACATCCACATGTTGTGAGACTAGTCATGTTCCATCCATTTTTTTCCAGACTGAGCAGAGTTCACACAATCACAGTATGTATCAATTATAATATAATTCACATTAATAAGACTTAGTTTATATTCCTAGATCATCGATATAATTAATTATGACCACCACCCATATAGATGTAAAACCATAGCATGTAATCCTTGATTCACTGATCTTTAGAAAACTTGATTCTCAATATCACTAGGATGCATAGGAATAATATATAAATACTAAAATCATATAGTAATCAACATCGATGTATGTCCCCTCATGTCTCAAAAATTTTATCCATAGGGACTTAATCATACACATTAATAGATCAATCTAACTCATCCATCGATGGATGATGAATCTAGTTGAACTATGATAAAACTGATTCCTTATATAAAAAGGATATATAAGAGGCATTTTAATGGACAATGATCTATATTAATCCCTACTAGGTATTTCCTAGTATATAATTCCTACATATATATGTATTTTTAATGATTACAAAATATACCTTGTTTCACATAAGAATTATTTATCACGTCATTTTAATAAGATTCAGTATTCATAACATTCATATCTTGTATCACCAACAGCCCTGAAACCTCAGTGTATTATCCATAATGACTGTAATGATATGATTACCTCTATATAAGGTAATATAACTAAATGTTAGTCCCATGGGCATGAATGACCTATGATAACTTTTAAACCATCATAATTAGGATATGTTGGATGTAACCTCAATACCCAATATTTAATACTTAGTTCATAGGTGACTAAACATATTTCCTTTAAACCTAACATTAAAATAAATGGAATTTAATTAACTAAATGTTATTTTATTTCTATTATAACAATGATACATTGGATTCCACAAAATGGCTCAATTTTCTACCAAGAATACTAAATGTCTCCTTTCATGGAATAAAATTCAATATCTCATGGTTGAATGGCTTCTGAATATAATTATATAGGAATTTATAGGAAGTGAATGAAGAACCTTTGATTTATACCAATGGATTAACAGATGAGATCACCATCTTTTTTATGTAAAATAGTTTATCCTATCAACATTATTTTGTGTAATCTAACACGTATCATTGTAAGGAACAAATTTTTGAAAATATATTAAATATATAAGAGAGTCCCATAGTAAGAGTCATTTCCACTATATGGGTTTGATGAGCCTGGCCTCTTATCCTCTCATCTAATGTGTCTTCCTAAGATTTATTGGATATAAAAACCCCAACTAACCACATACCATTGGAATGTATGTATATATAAAATTTTGAATGTTGGAATCATGGGATGTTTCATATGAATTAAAAAATGAAGACACAACATCAATAATTATGCCAGAAATTGAAAACCTCAAAATAAACCATCATTCCATTCTTAATTCACCTCAATCATCTCATTTTTCTTCAAAATTGTCTATCCTTCCTATATATAAATGGGAACCTTTTATCAACTTTTATACACAGCTTTTTTTTTGTTTGGAAAATACCTACTAAGTTAAATTTCCTTACTTCCCTTTAAACAAATTATAGACCTTGGTTTTATTATTTAACCCTCATATGAGGGCATTTGGGGAAAATATAAAGAGTTTTTCTGAAAGATATGTACTGTTCATAAACATGCATTTGGGTATAAGTTATTTTTTAATATCATTTAAATATTTTTCAATTACTATGAATTTAAAACAATATTATATTCTATATAATTATATTTTATTTCTTTAATTGATTAATATAAATTCATATACTCTTTCATCATATGGTTACAAAAAATGTTAACTATTTCTACATCGGACTACCACCCCACGAATATGTGTATTTAATTTTCCATCACCAATTCTCACTTCTCAATAATGAATAATTTAATACATATATATATATATATATAATATTAATAAAATAATTTAACTTATATAAAAATAATATCACATCCACAATCTTACCTTCAAATATGTTGGAAACGGTAATGATGGTTTTGAGTACATGTGGACAACAACCTCCAACAAGTGATTTGATTCTTTTTCAATCATTCATCACTTGATTGTAAAAATGAAATATTAAATTAGTATATATGATATGTATTATATTATAATTATTATAGGAAGGTTATTTTATATTTTACTTAGTTGTCTTCCATTTTTAGAAAATTAAAAAAATGATCATGTGTACGTACAAGCAACCGTCCCGAATAACTATGTAATTCAAGGTTCAACCTCTACCATATTTGGATGAATAAAAATACAAATATTATGAATATTTATAAAATTTATATCATGACTTAAATTAAATAGATAATTATTGGTCTATCAATGTAAAAGTAAAAAACCCCACTTAACTAAACAAACATGAAAAACAATGATGTTATCACTGAAAACAATTCTATTAATAATGGTTATTTAATAAATGGTTCATTATTAGGTTATAAGTAATAATAAATCGTATTATAAATATGAACATCTTTTTATAATATATTTTTAATAAATTTATATTTATTATACAAGAGGTTTTGACTCATACAATGGTTGTCAGACCTATTGTATAGAATTTTGGCATCACTTTTACTTCTGTGAGACACATTCCATATTTATTACCTATTTATTTCATATATTGTATATTCAATATATGAATGTCTTTTATGATTAACTACAAGAATATTATCTGATATACCAATCCATAAACACTCCGTTCATTGTATGGTAAAATTATTTTTAAAGTAACCAATTCTGTAAGGGTTTTTTTGTTATAATTTTAATGTCTATCAACATTATATATGATTATTAATATGATAAATATATTTTAAGGTATATATATATATAATTAATAAAATTTAATCCCCAATATTTATTTCTATATAAAAAACGTTTTCATTTAACATTCGACACTTTAATAACAAAATACACTAGATAAATGTTTTAATAGAAAATCAACTTTATTTCTCCTCATTCAAAAATCCATTTTAATCCATGTACAACAAGTTTAGAAAATTAATTGATTTCTTTTAATATATGATAATTAAAAATAATTTTTCTAAATATTATAATTTTATAAATAATGTTTAAAATGAATACATTTTACCATTTCAAAAATGTTATACAACAAATAAATTTTCAAAAACATTAAAGGAATATTTTTTAATCTATACGATCTGAACAAAAATCCCAACTATTATGGAAATATAATTATTTATTTATTCCAATATATTTATATATGTCTTTTCCAATGAAAAATATTTTCATGGAATGTATCAATTTTTTTGCATTCTAAATTTATTTTGAATTTGGAAAAAAGTATTTTCATAAAAAATTTTTAATAAATTTTAAGTTTAAATATATTCACCAATAATAAGAATTATTGTATTTACATATTATATAATAGATTTATGATCATTGGTTGCAATTTTTTTATGGTTACTGATTTTAGGAATTTTATTCAATAAATGATTTATTTTTCCATGGGTTGTCTTAGGAATAATTGATGTGATGGATATGAAACATTTTTATTTTCCATGTTTTATGGAATAATGAAATGATTATGAAAATAATTTCATTTTCAATAGTATTTATATTATTAATATTTTATTATCATCAATTAAAAATCATTATGATTTTAAATTTTTGATAAGAAAGAACAGATGTATATATCCTTTAAATGCATTGGTTAAAAATGGACATCTCATGTTATAAGTAGCATTGTAATGTGGACTGATCACTGTTTAGTATGTGAATATATAAACTATGATAGAATATAGTGTTAACAATTGGTAATAATTTTTTTTTGAGAAAACACATCCAGTAATGATTGTCTTGGAGATGAACCTAGAAAAAAATGAGATATATTTTTATTCTTAATTTTATGGAATAGTTAAATACCTTATGTTAATTTTATTCTCTTTTGGAATATAATACGTGTTATTAAAGTAATCATGTCATATTTGTTTCCTTATTCCATTCCACAATAAAATTGTTGATCTATGATATACATGGTATGATTTTCTAATTTTATTCTCAAGTTCTCATATACTGATAATCATGTTATGTGTATGTGACCACCGATATATCACTTGTTTAACCACAATGAACATCTCTTAAAAAAAATTATTATAGATCATTTCCCTAGGTTATGAATATTGTTATTAATTATTCTATTCCCATAAAAGGATCTAGTTTTTACTAACATTTTTTATATAAATGGTTTATCATGTAAACTAGTTGTTTATGTATCCATGGATCCAATTATAACGGAACTATATGATTCTAGTGTGGATTATTATGTAATACAATGAATATTTGTCTAAATAGATGTAATATTTATATATTAAATTTTTTGATCTCAATATTTGGTATCAAAATATTATTTAGTACCATTTAGAATAATATAGGTGAAATAATTATAAATAACCCATGGGTATATGTATTTGTATTAGAAAAAATAATATTTTAATTTTAATTTAAGAGATATTCAAATCCAAATATTATTTTGATTGAAAATGATTCATGAGTTATAAATATTATAATGGATTATTCATGATAAAAAGACTTGGTTATGGAAATTGTGGGGTTATACTATACATTGTGGTTTTTGAAAGGGGTTGAGGATTTAATTATTATGTTATGGATGGAACAAATATTCCAAAATATTTATACAGACTATTTTATATTAGTTTTATAAATTCTTGTATATCATTAAAATTTCAAGGTATATAGAGTCACATCCTCAACAATTTGATTTCAGATTAACAATTAAAACCCCAAAAGGTACTATGAACACAAATTTTGTATATATTTATTTTATAGTTGAATTATTATTAATTTTATTCCTATAAATCTTATAATCCACCCTCTGGTTGAATTTTATTTTATCTTATTAATAGATTTTATTTCTATTCACTAAGAACATATAAATTTATGTCAATGGGAAGTCAAATTTTATACTACTAACAATAATTTTATTATATATTAGTGTGAAATTAAATATGAACCTCAAATGGTTATTTTATCCCGTGAGTGGGTATTGATTCCTAATCAAAATGGGTGATTATCTCATATAGTTAGGGAGAAACTGAATATAAATGTTAATAATATTATTTGATTGTTTTTTATCTTTGAAATATTTTCTTACTGTTATATAGAATTATAAGGACGTGGCCTTAATCATTACTTATTATTGAATTAAATGAATAATTCACATAGAGGATCTTTTCTGGTTTAGATATTTAGAGAATTATTTCATAAATCATCCATTACATTCAACATTTAATCAAAGTGGTTACATAAAAGATATTATTCATTTTTTTCAGTGAAGGAAACATATTTAAAACAAAACGTGGATACTTTCATAACACTTCTTGACCATATCATCACATCATGTACCTTTCCCTTGACCTGTGAGAAACATTTCAAAAACATGGGATGTTCATAAAAATCTCAGTAAGGGATATAAAAGTACTAAATTAAAACATTATTCCATGTATGAAGTCACACTCCACTAATTAAACATAATCACGTTAACATACCTCATGAAATCATGAATAAATCATAGAAATCATAAGACATAAATGTAACTTGAGGCATTCATAACATTATTACATAGGGAGTAAACCTCTTGGTTATGTTTGGAATACCCATCATAGTATATTCCCTAAATCTCTTCGGAGAAACCTTAATGTTTAACTCCTTCGCGTTACCCAATGCAATGGAGAGCTATATCGGGCTCACCCGCCCTTAGTTTATCATGAAACCACCCATCTTCATAAACAATGCCCAAGAATCGTAACATAATCATAGCAATAACATAAGAATAAATGAAAGATAACATTCCCACATTGAAATTACAATATAACATTTTAAGATATTGAAATTATGAATCCATTCCAAAAACCAATTTCAAAACCATTTAAAACATTTAACAACGTTATTTTGGAATCAAAGAGACCCATACCACTTTGAAGCTTTGAACATTTTAAACCATTAATATCCATATAAATAAATCCTTAAAAACCTTTTGAAAACATGGATATTAATGAGAAATATTTATAAGAATAAATCATTAAAACATTTAAAATGATATTTTATTTTAAGGGTGTTTAACTAAATAAGAGACACTTGAATACAATAATTGAGTAATAACACTTAATCAGAACTTTATAATATCATGGGAATAAAGGGATTCATGATATATTATTCCAATGGACAGTATATACACCGTATAAGAGTGAATTGGTGCATAAAAACCCTTAAGTCTCAATAGAATTGTAAAATGAGATGAAATCCCTTATAAAGAAGGTATCCTTAAAATAAGGATAAATCAATCTCATAATTATGTGTGAAAAATATAAATACACCCAATATATGTGAATATTAAGTGTAATACAACCATAGTTCATTCACACATATTCATAGGATGACATATTCAACAACTACAAGTTGATCCCAAAGAAATCGAAATTGGGTTATGAAGTTCCCTTGTAAAATTATGACAGCCTAACGACGTCACTTTAAAATTCAGAAAATGAGTTGATGAGACAAATAGGGTATCTCATCACTTTTAAATAAATTTTACATTCATAAGGATATATAAGAACATATCCCTACATAATAATATGTAAAATAAAAGACATAACAAAAGAAGTCTTTTAAAAAGAGGAGGGTGAAAGGTCACTTACCGATTTGGGTAACATTCGAAACGTAAACCCCATGGAAGAATTGTCATACAATGAAGATTTAAATACCCATAAGGGAAATTTTATTACAGAAATAGTTTAATAATGTGTAGTACATACTCCACTCAAAGTAAATGGAGGAAAATGTAGCATAAATCTCACAGGAATAAATGTGAGATGAAAAATCCTTTACGAAAACTCAGCAGCCTAACGGCGCCACTTAAAACATCCAAAAATGGATTTATGAGATAAAATAGGGTCTCCAATAATATAAATATAAAAAGTAAAGTATTAGGAATATAAAAGATAATTCCCAAACATAATAAGGATGAGATTAAAAGAAATGACATAAAAGAGAGTACTAGGATAGAAAGAGGGAGGTATGATCCCTTACGAAAATTCAGCAGCCTAATGGCGCCACATAAAAATTCTAAAAAAATTATTTGATGAGAGTAATAGGGGGTATCTCATCATATGAAAATAAAAATTACACTATGGTGAATATAAAATAAAATCCTCTTACAAATAACATGTAGCATAAATGAAATGACATAAAAGAGGGTACTTAAAAAGAAAGAGAGAGAGGTCAGATCCCTTACCTTGTGTCGGACATGACTCGATCGTTTTTTAATCTCAAGAATAATAAAATTTGTTAAATTAATAATTAATTAAGGACATCCTTTAAAGATTATTATTAAGTTCATATCACATAATATAAAGTCATAATAATTGATTAATAAAGTGAGTTTATATGAGATGTTTTTCTCGATGTTCGGTACATGAGTAAACATTGAACTTGTTGGAAAATAATATTTCATGGAGTTAAAGGTAAATCATATAAAGAATATTATTTATGTTTTAAATATCATATATATCCATTATATACTCATTTTATACTATTCCATAGCATTTGGAGATAAAAAAAATGAAAAGCACAGTTCAGGGAGACAGTAGGCTCTACGTACGCATGAATGCTACTTTCATCTTATTTTTGTCATATTAATGGAATTAAAACTAAATTAGATATATATATATTATAATTACATAATTATATCCATTATTTATATGTAATATATTACATATATATCCATTATATATATGTTCTTATAATGCTACATAACATTTTGAGATAAGAAATGAAATGTACCGTTCATGGACACGGTAAGCCGTACGTATGCATGAACGCTACTTTCATTTATTTTTTTGTTTTTAATGGTCTTAAATAATAATTATATAATGTTATATTATAATTACAGTAGGATATCATATGTAATACAATTAATTCGAGCCTTTATACATCCCACATATGGCATTAACGATTCAAATCACTTTGAGAGGGCGGTAGTCCGCATTTCCTAAAATGAAGATATCATGTTTACCCATAATGGAACCCATAAGGTTATTCCATAAATGAAAAATAAATAAGCATAAAAAAACCTAAACATATAATATATTTTATATAAATACAGTGACATCTTAATGTCCACCTTTTAAGATGTTAAAAAAATACTGAACAATCACTGTTTCGTGAGGCAGTAATTTGCCATCCATAGAAACAGTATATTATTCAACCATTAGATGGAGGTGTGTGAAAATGTAACTCAAATGCATCTTATAAAAACATCCTATTATATTTAAGATAATTTTTTTGTTACAAAGAAAAGTAATAAAATGAGTTTAGGGGTTTGGAGAAGCAAAATAAAACAAAAGAACTCAAGGGAAGACATTACCATTAAATCGGGTAACTCACTTTGATTTGAGCTGAAAGGATTCCTTGGAAATGATTATGCCCAAAGTGAGGCCTCAATGATCAATATAGGGATGTGGATAAATGAAATGGGCAGGGGATGGCTGAGAAAAAGGAATGAGAGGTGTGTGTAAGGTGGTAGAGTTGTTGGACTTTTATAAGAGGAGAGGAGGTGCACTCTTGGAATGTTATAAAATATTACTTTATTATAAAATTATTTTCGGTTTTAAAGGTACCAAAAGGATATATTTCGAGGATATTCTGATAAGGATTATAAATACACCCTTACAATAAGATTTTGACATATTTAGGTCTATGATTTTTAATTATCTTTTCATTTTATTTAAATTGTTAAAAAATGAGGTAATCGATGCATCATCAAGGATTCATAAATAATTTATTTTATTTAATGTCTAAAATTTATAAAAAAATATCACGATTTAGGAAATCTATTTAGATTTATAATGAATATTTATATTAAAAAATATGACTTGTATAATACCATTTAAAAAATGTTTTAGTAAAACAACTCATGTATGTGACATTTTTATTTTAACTTTAAATAAAAATTTATTTATGTCATTTTCCTACCAAAGTGGCTCCATGGGGTCCCCAAGTTGAACCATGGATTTTTTTGGTCTGCCATGACACATACAATAGGGTTAGGAAAAGTTTCATGATATTTTCATTTTATTATAATATCATTTTTCAACAAATCACACTAATTACCTTCAATCGTGATTAAAAAAACTTAAAAGTTACTATTCACCAAAAATTATCTTAATCTCAATGAACCACATTTTACTACCTAATGACAACCATGTATGTCTGATTTTTGAATATCAAATTACAGATGTGGTAATGTTTCATTTAACTGAAATATCAGTTTCTTTAACTACCACTTAGTGGTTTCACTATTTATCAAAAATTGGTATTATTCAGAAAAATACCAAAAATTCACCCTAAGCTATATTTGATTCTCCGAATTCAAAAATGATTTATATTTTAAAAAATTCAAAACATATACGTTGCATTAATTAATTTAAAAATTAATTTCCGTTGTCAAAACAAATAGCGTGTTTTTTTTGAAAATATATATAAAAATATTGACACTAGTTTAAGTCCAATTTAAAATTGAAAATTATTCAATGACCACTATTGGATTAAATGGTAAAAATATATTCTAATTTCAGTTTAAAACCAATTCAAAAGATAATATAATAATATAAATAAATTAGATTAAAAAGTTGTTTTGGATTAAAATACACCATTTTTCAGTATTCATTTAAAAAATGAACATTATCAGAAAATTACCATAAATTTAAAAAATGTAAATTTTGAAGTCCCAATTCTAAAGAAGAATTTGATTTTTACAAATATAACACATAATATTTTCAAAAAAAGGATTTAAAAGAGGTTCTCCGTCAATAGGCGGTTAATCAACCTTTTAAAGAATATAATAATGATTACACTTAAAATTGGATTCATTCTCATTTTTAATCCTCTAACATTTATTGTTAAAAATAAAATATTTGACAAAAATATATTATCATTTTGTATTTACTTGTGTTCATTCTCATCATTACAACAACTATGTGTTAACCACAATTTAAAATAAAATTATTTTATGATTAGAGTGCAATGTAAGATTTCGAAGGAACTCTTTGTTGTGTATCGTGCAAGCCATCGAGCATAGCGTTCAATATAATGAAATATTAACAATTTATTCACAAATATTGATAAACATTATAATGTAATATTATTTTTTTACCTGGGATGTTACATCCTTCACCCCTTTTTGGAATTGCGTCCTCACAATTTCAAAAATGGGCTTAAAAACATCATTGAATGTCCCACATCGGAACAAGAGTCAGTAAAACTATCACTTAAAAATAATGGGAGAGAAGTAAAAAGGTCACCCGAGTTAACCCATACTAGGATTACAAGTATGAAAATATGGATATGGAGGAAAAAACAAAGGGTCATGTTCTGATGGAGAGTGATAGTAAACATGTCTAGGAGAAAGTTAACCATAAGAAAATCACAAACTTATGATGGGTTAAATGGTATTATATTCCCCTAGTAGGAAAAGTTAACAGACAATATTTTTTTAAGTTACTTTTCATTGGGGAATTTATTTTCGAGCCTAACTAAAACATAAGGAAAAACACTTATTTGTCATGTTGACTTTCAAATTTTAATAGATTTCTTACAAAAACTCATATTTTCTCAAATAGATGAGTATTTAGGATGACATGTTTACATTAAGAGTGCTATAATCAACTTCTAGAGAATCACTTAATCCTCAAAGGAGAACTATATACTTCCCATGTATTTAGAACATAACCAAAATTAAATCCCAAAATGTTAGTATTAGATCATATAATAGCCGAAAAGAATAATCCTTTATAAAAAAATATATATTCTTAATCTCCAAAATTTGTCAATCAGTACCCAAAGTTCAACAAAGACCATTCAATAAACAATTTGTCCATAAAATTATTCAAAGTAAAGTAAACTAAGATTGAAACCCAAATATTTGAATTATTTAATCACATAGTCTTCCAAGGTAAAAATTAACATTTATCTCCAAATAACATTAGTTTATCTTAAAGTCTCATATTGAAAAGTAATTAACCTACTCACATATCCTCCATGATAGGTTAATCACTTCACTAGATAACCCAAAGTAAACTTACTCGTTATTACTAAAATCATATAAATAAAAAGAATTAGTCAATCTAACCAGTGACATCATGTAGTCCAGTATTATGTGATAAATACCAGTCGCACTTTTGTTGTGGGTTTGATTCCCACAGCTTTGTCTGACATGACAGGTTGTCACATGGTCTGGGTGTTGTTGTTTCCCCAAAATATATAATTCTTATAACATTCCCCAAAAAACGATAAAATATTCAAAAATAACCATAACAAAATTTAACCACAATCTTATCTCAGGTCGTTCATATTCCATCATAACATATAGTAACCCATAATTACCTCAAAAGTAAGGATCATATAAACCCTAATGGTTACCTTTATAATTATTACCTGAACATCCACATCGAGTTGGTCATCTTGTATATGATGCATTAGAGAACTCACCAAGGTTCAAGTGGTTGATCATTACTCATTTATTTTTGGTTTAGAACAACCATGAGATTCATCATTGAATCCCCAATTTCATCCAGTCTCTTAATTAGAGAACCACCACAGTTTCCTTCAAACCCATTGTCACATTGGTGCCTGCTAGATCAACCCATTTAATAAAAATATAAATTTCAGTGTGAGTATATCAACAAAACCATCATGTACTAATGAGGAAGATAAACACTAAGTTATACTTACTCATTCCCTTAATCTAAAACTAGGACTCATTCTGAAATCCTAACCATTATGGTAATGTCACTTATGCTTAGAGAATACCCTAACCTCTAAAGTTATCTAAACCTTCCTCTGATAAAATCTATAAGGACCCGACCTTAAACATTACTTATTATTGAATTAAATGAATAATTCACATAGAGGATCTTTTCAAGTTTATATTTTTAGAGAATTAGGTCATAAATAATGCATTACATTCCACATTTAAACAATGTGGTTACATAAAATATAGTATTCATTTTTTTATTCATCAACGGAAACAAATTTAAAACAAAACATGGAGACTTTCATGACACTTCCTTGACCCTATCATCACAGAATGTACCTTTACTTTGACCTGTGAAAAAAATTTCAAAAACCTGGGATGAGCATAAAAATATCAGTAAGGGATATAAAAGTACGAAATGAAAACATTATTCCCTGTATGAAATCATACATTACTTATTAAACATAATCACTTTAATATACCTCATCAAATAATGAATAAATCCTAGAAATCAGAAGACATAAAGGTAACTTGAGTCATTCATAACATTCTTACGTAGGGAGTAACCCTCTTGGTTTCGTTTGGAATACCCATCACAGTATATTCCCGAAATCTCTTTGGAGAAACCTTAAAATTTAACTCCTTCACATTAACCAATGCATTAGAGAACTATATTGGGCTCAACCACCCATAGTTTATCACAGAACCACACGTCTTCATAAACAATGCCCAAGAACAATAACATAATCATAGAACATAACATAAGCATAAAATAAAATATAACATTCCCACATTTCAATAACAATATATCATTTTATGATATTGAAATTATGAATCCATTCCAAAAACCAATTTCAGAACCATTTAAAACATTTCATAAAGATATTTTTGAATCAAAGAGTCACATACCAATTTGAAGTATTTATCATTTTAAACCATTAATATACATATAAATTAATCCTTAAAACCATTTTGAAAACATTAATATTAATGAGAAATATTTTTAAGAATAAATCATTAAAACATTTAAAAAGATATTTCAGTAAAAGGGTGTTTAACAAAATGAGAGACACTTGAATAGAATAATTGAGGAATAACATTTAATCAGAACATTATAATATCATGAAAATAAAGGTATTAAGGATATATTATTCCAAAAGATAGTATATACACCAGATAAGAGTGAATTGGTGCATAACAACAATGAAGTCTCAATAGAATTGTAAAATGAGAAGAAATCCCTTATAAAGAAGGTATCGTTAAATTAAGAATAAATCAATCTCATAATTATGTGTGACAAATATAAATACACCCAGTATAAGTGAATAATAAGTGTAAAACAAACATAGGTCATCCAAACATATTCATAGGATGAAATATTCAATAACTACAAGTTGAACACAAAGAAATCGAAATTTGGTTTAGAAGTTCCCTTGTAAAATTTCGACACCCTAATGACGTCACTTTAAAATTCAGAAAATGAGTTGATGAGACAAAAAGGGTATCTCATCACTTGGAAATAAATTTTACATCCATAATGATATATAAGAACATATCCCTAAATAATAAGATGTAAAATAAAAGACATAACAAAATAAGTCTTTTAAAAAAAAGGAGGGTGAAAGGTCCCCTAACCGATTTGGGTATCTTTCGAAACGTAAACCCCATGGAAGAAGGGTCATACAATGAAGATGTAAATATCCATAAATAAAATTGTATTACAGAAAGAGTATAACAATGGGAAATACATACACCAATCAATGTAAATGGTGTCAAATGTAGCATAAATATCATGGGAATAAAAGTGAGATGAAAAATCCATTACGAAAACTCGGCAGCCTAACGGCGCCACTTAAAACATTAAAAAAAGGATTTATGAGATCAAATAGGTTATCTCATAATATAAACATTAAAACTAATGTATGAGTAATATAAAATAGAATCCCAAAACATATTAAATATGAGCTTAAAATAAATGACATAAAAGATAGTACTTGGAAAGAAAGATGGAGGTATGACCCCTTACGAAAATTCGGCAGCCTAACGACGCCACATAAAAATTATAAAAAAATTATTTGATGAGAGTAATAGGGGGTATATCATAATATGAAAATTAAAATTACATTATGGTGAATATAAAATAACATCATCCAACATATAACATGTAGTTTAAATGAAATGACATAAAAGAGGGTACTTGAAAAGAAAGTGAGAGGTCAGATCCCTTACCTCGTGTCGGACATGACTCGATGGTTCTTTAATCTCCTGAATAATAAAATTCGGTCAATTTATAATTTCATAAGTAAATCCTATAAAGATTATTATTCATTTCATATCACATATTATAATGTTATAACAATTGGTTAATAAAGTGAGTTCATATCAGACGTTTTTGTCGATGTTCGGTACATGAGTAAAAATTGAACTTGTTGGAAAAGAATTTTCCATGTAGTTATAGGTACATAATATCCTGAATAGTATTGATGTTTTAAATATCATATATATCCAGTATATATTCATTATATACTATTACATATCATTTGGAGATAAACAAATGAAAATCACCGTTCATGGAGACGGTAGGCCATATGTATGCATGAACACTACTTTCATCATTTTTTGTCATATTAATGGAATTAAAACTAAATGAGATATATATATATTACAATTACAGAATTATATCCATCATTTAGATGTAATATATTACATATATATCCATTATATATATGCACTTATAATAGTACATAACATTTGGAGATAAGAAATGAAATGTACAGTTCATGGAGACGGCAAGTCGTTCGTATGCATGAATGCTGCTTTGATTTCTTTTTTTTTTTGTATTTAATGGAATGAAATAATACTGATATAAAGGTATATTATAATTCCATTAGGATATCATATGTAATAACATTAATTCCATCCTTTATACATCCCACATATGGCATTAACGCATCAAATCCCTTTGAGAGGGCGGTAGTCCGCACTTCCTAAAATGAAGATATTGCGTTTACCCATAATGGAAACCATAAAGATATTCCATAAATGAAAAATACATAAGCATAAGGAAAACATAAACATATTATATATCATATATAAATATAGTGACATCTTAATGGCCACCTTTTAAGGTGTTAAAAGATTATTGAACAATCATCGTTTCGTGAGGTAGTTATTCGCCATCCATAGAAACAGTATGTTCATTAACCATTACACGGAGGTGTGTGAAAGTGAAGATCGAATAATTCTTATAAAAACATACTAGTATATTTATGATACAGGTTTTGTTACAAAAAAAATTAATAATAAGATTTTAGGGGTTTGGAGAAGCAAAATAAAACAAAAGAACACAAGGAATGACATTACCTTTAAATCGGGTAACTCTCTTTGATTTGAGATCAAAGGATTCCATGGAAAGGATTATGCCCAATGTGAGGCTTCAATGATTAATATAGAGAAGTGGAGAGATAAAATGGTCAGGTTTTGGTAGAACAAAGGGCTTGATAGGTGTGTGTAAGGTGGTAGAGGTGGGGGCCTTTTATAAGAGGAGAGGAGGGAAACTCTTGGAAATTAATAAAATATTATTTTATTATAAAATTATTTTCAGATTTTAAAGGTCCCGTAAGGATATATTTCGAGGATAAGGTGATAATGTTTTGAAATCCACCCTTCCAATCTGATTTTGACATGTGTAGGTCTTAGATTTAACATTATCATTTCATATTATTTAAATCGTTAAATAATGAGGTAATCTTTGCATCATCAAGGTGTCATAAATAATTTAATTTATTTAATGTATAAAAATTATAAAAAAAGTATCATGGTTTTTGAAATATTTTAATCTTTATAATGAATATTAATAGTAAAAAACATGACTTGTATAACCCCATTTAAAAATTGTTTTAGTAAAACAACATATGTTTGCGACATTTTTATTTTAACTTTAAATAAAAAGTTATTTATGTCATTTTCGTACCAAAGTACCTCTATGGGGTATCCAAGTTTACCCATGGATTTTCTTTGGTCTTACATGACACATCCAATAGGGTTAGGACAAGTTTCAAGATTTTTTAATTTTATTATAATATCATTTTTATCTTAAATCACACTAATTACCTTTAATCGCGATTAATAAAACTTAAATCATACTATTCACAAAAATTATTATAATCTAATTAAACCACATTATACATCCTAATTAAAACCATGTTTGTTGGATTTTTGAAAAATAAATCACAGAAGTGGTAATGTTTCATTTAAAGGAAAAATCAGTTTCTTTAACTACCACATAGTGGTTTCACTATTCATCAAAAATTGATATTTTTCAGAAAAATACCAAACATTCAACCTAAGCTATATTTGATACTCCAAATTCAAAAAATATTTCTATTTTAGAAAATTCAAATAATATATGTTGAATTAATTAATTTATTAATTAATTCCTATTCTCAAAACAAATAGCGTGTTTTTTTGAAAATATATATCAAATGATTGACACTAGTTTAAGTCCAATTTCAATGTGAAATTAATTCCAATAAACACTATTGGATTAAATGGTAAAAATTTATTCTTATTTCACATTAAAACCATTTCATAAGATAATATAATCATATAAATAAATTAGATTAATATGTGGATTTGAATTAAAAAACAACATTTTTCACTATTCATTAAAAAATGAACATTATCGAAAAAATACCAAAAATTTACAGAACGTAAATTTTGATGTCCCGATTCTAAAGAAGAATTTTATTTTTTCAAATATAATACATAAAATTTTCAAAAAGTGGATTTAAAATAGGTTCGCCGTCAAAAGGAGTTTAATTGACCATTTAAAGAATATTAGAATGTTTACGCTTAAAATTGGATTCATTCACATTTTTAATACTCTAACATTTATTGTAAAAAGAAAAAATATTTGACAAACATATATAACATTTTTTAGTTATTTTTATTCATTCCCGTCATTACAACGACTAGGTGTTAACCACCATTTAAAATAGAATTATTTTATTATTAGAGTGCAATGTAAGATTTAAAAGGAACTCGTTGTTGTGTATCGGGTAAGCCATCGATCATAGTCTTCTATTTAAAGTAATATTAAGATTTTATTCAAAAATATTGATAAACATTAGAAATTAATATTATTAATTTACCTTGGATGTTACAAGAATAGTGTGATTGATTTCTCAATAGATCTAATACATTTTGGTATAAAAATATCATATAAGAAATATAGAATGACCAGGATATAGTTTCCAGAATTTATGAGTAATCTATAGATGAATATTGAGATTGTATTTATTCATCCAACTATGTCTCATTTGGGTGCACATTTTATATTTATTAAAAAAAGTTATGAATCAATTTATGTATTTATTGATTATTAGAAAATTAAAATGATCACAATGAATAAAATGTATCATTTATCATTTATTGATGAAATTATTGATCATTTTAATGTACCTCAATATAATTTCTAGTGGTTGTGTCTCTATTGATCAATAAAATAACTATGTTATTAAACTATTGCATAAACTAACCATGGTAACTATGATTTATAGTTTTCTTTTTTTTCGATGGATACCATAAAAAACTTTGGTTAACATCTCACAACAATCTAATCCACCCACCATGTTCACCTAGAAGGATCCATGTTCATTTTGAAAAATTAATTTGATAAAAATTTGAATGTACTGATGTCATGGTTATTCAAGAACTATTTATTTCATTACCCTAAATTTTAGATGATTTATGAATTTTTATTAATGTATAAAATTATATATTTTGATGTTTTATCATGAAACACAATATCGTGATAGCTTATATATCAAGAAAATTGAGTTCCAATCAGAAATAATTCCCAACATATGATTCTAAGTAAGCTATGGTAATAATTCAATTAAGGATTTGGTTTCATTATTATAGTAGAGAAATGTTCAAAATAAATGTACATAAGAAATAATAAATTAATAAATTAAATTATAATGAGATAAATATGTGTGAGAGGATATTGTATGAACTAATTTAATACTATGAATCCTCAATATATTACCACCACGAGCAGTCTAATAAGGAGTTAGATGCTATGATTAGAAATGATCATGCTATCATACCTATTATGAGGATCTAATAGATACATTATTTCATTATTTTCAATGTACAGTTATGTTAATATTTATGGAAGGGTAAAAATATTATCTTCATAACATGACTTTTTAACTATCTAGACAAGTGGGGAATATTGAGGTGGAAAAGAAAAATGTGGAAATAAATAACATGGTTAGAAATGTTCCTCATTCCAACCAATATTGTGTAATAATAATAATTTTCATGAATAATTTATGTTATAAATACATAATATATTTGAAACAATTTGTTTGATGAGGATCGTAGTTCATTATTCTCTCACCATCCTTGATGTTTGAAAATGTATGTATATCTAAAAGTGTATTAATGGTATAACATCATGAATAATGAATTTTTTAGAGTATATAACCATGTGATTTTTATTCTCACAAGTTATTGATGAGAGATAAAAATAAATGGGGCTATTAGAACTATTTATTGTAGAAAAATGAAAATAAGAAATCATCACTATAAACTTATTCTTCAGACTCCCCACTACAACATAAATACATAATTTCAATTTGTTTTTTGGTGATTTCCTAACACCATCAGTAAAAATCATATCATTAGAGAATAATTATATCTTAATAATCTTAATAGAATTTATATTTTTCATGTTCTATGGTTTCATGTATTTCCACATTACACTATATATTGTAGTTATCTGAGATTTAGTTTTATTTTCATGTCTTATCTTGAGTTCTATATACTGGTACCCTGAGCTGTTCCGTCAAATGACTTATAGAGTGCTACCCTGTTTTCTAGAGGCTAATAACGAGTTGTGAGGGTCCAATATCGATCAGGGGTAGAGTATACCCTAGTTATCAAGATAATAAAATTGTGGAAATATATAAGAATAACCAAATTATATAATGAATATCCAATACTAAATAATATCACATGATGACCAAAGTAAGAAATTCAATATCCCAAAATAAAATAGTAGACATGTAATACCAATTATGTGTCACATGTTAATATGAAATACATAAAATAAATAAATACACTAAAATTTCATAATTGGTTCCCAAATCATTTTTGATATCATCATCCATGCTCCATACCAACCTATACATTTAACACATGAATCCTTCCCTTATATTATCATATAAAAATGTAGTTATTTCATGTACTGATCATGAAACCCATGTAGAGTGTGAGTATAACTCATTATACCACCTCTAATGATGTCTAAAATAAAAAATTTTACAAAATAGTGAATGAGGTTTTATAAATATTAAAGAACATTTCACAAGTAATAAATTTTATCATTACATTATTCTTTATTTAATTACATAGAATCCCTAGTTTTCGAGGATGCATGAACCCTCAATAAATTCTTCATCCCATGAAATAGTAAGAACCATATCACAATACCATTTTTATCATCTATCTTTTATAATTTCTTTTAAAATCAAATCATGTAAAATTGGAACCATATTCCAATGAAAATATCATGGGCCTAGAACATTGTTTCTAGAACCCTATAGGTATTTGAAGATGATATCTTATTCACACACCACAATGTCACATGGGTTTTTGGAGCCTCTGTCAATGTCCCATACTCTCTATATTATATGGGTATTGGGGGCCTCAATCCCATTACCACACTCTTTTAATGGACATGTGTATTTTGATCCTCAATCCCTAAAACACACAATAACTATAAAACTTGGGTATTGGCAGCCTTAATCTATTCCATGTAGTCGAATATTAATAAACCACACACACATCATATATATCACAACATTCAAGCTTAATTGTCATTAATCCTCATTATAAACATTTCACATCATTGTATAACATTACTATTAATCACATCATAGAAGTTTATTTATGTAAATCACATTGAATAATACGAATAATTCACTATAAAAATGTTTTTAACCATTTATATTATAAATCATTAACCCTTTAAGGATAATCCAGACATACCATAATCCTGAATATTAAATAATTCATCAACACATTAATTAACCAATCAAAAAACCAAAAAATTTCATCAATTTCACATTCAAACATTCCATTAATTAATAAAAAATATAATTATTCTAATTCTAGTGGTTTAATAATCATGGAATTTCATAAATTAATTCACCAATTAATTATTCAAATTCATTTTCTTCTAAAATTAATCTATAAATAAATTTATTAATATGAATATTCAATTTCTTATATGACATTTGAAATATAAAAATGCTTGCAAATAATTGGAATCATGTCTTGGGGAATTGAATATATCCAACCATCTACGATATTTATGATGAACAATAACAAATGAAAAAACCCAATTGAAGCACATCGTTCAATTTTGAAACAAAGGACAAGATCTAGGTACAAAAAAAATATCTCTGAAAAAACATAATAGATCATGAAAATAGTATATCTATATCAATTAAAAATACAGGATAACATATTTTATAAATATGATAGATGGATATGATAGAGGTAGGAAACAAATCGGGATGATAATCTCTTACTCAGATAGGTGAAGATCATCAATATGGGCTTTGAATCATAAAAAAAGGGGGTAGAAACGCCTTAAAATCCATTGTGGAGCATTCAAAAAAATTTGAAAATGTTTAGGGTCATGGTAGGTTCTTTTTGGGGTGAATTATGGGGTTCCAGTTTTTTATTCTAATTTTAGGTGGATTAAAATTCCATGTGCCTAGATTTTGTTTTTGGGAACAGAATTTTCTATAATAGTGCACCCCAACTAGGGGAGTATAACAGTTACTTCTATGAGGTCTCATATTTTAAAAAAATATTATATTTCCATGTAAATCCTTATTATTTAGATTCAAATTATCTTCTAGAACAGGCACATGGTTTATAAAAACTATTCACCAACCACTAAAAACACAACCTCAATCCAAAATCAGCAAATTTTATCCAAAAAACTCTACATAGTATAATCCAAAATTGATGTCCTAAAAAAATTATAGTACCTATAAATAATCCTGAGAAAACTCTAGAAATGTTTTGGATCTGATAGTCTCCCCAACATATACCAAATAATCCTCATGATATACATTGAAGAATATCTAATATTCATAGGTAAAAATATCAGTAATGTGATCATGTGTGATCTCCTCTATTTCCCATCATTCCTCCAAAAAATGACAGTGTTTCTACAATACAAAAACTAAAGTCAGGATATTTCCATAAATAGCATTCTCCCAATGATCGGACACATGTATCAAAGGCTTCTCAAGAGATTATTGGTCTTAATATCATCATCATACATATTGATCAAATGAGATGAGATATGGTGATCCCATAAAAATTGTGACGCATGAAAACATCCTCAATAGAAACATACCATTTTGGGGGGACCAATTAGTGCGACATCATCCTTATTCTCTCAAAAATCTCCAATGGTCCAACAAACTTGGGTTCATCTTTCATTGTCTCAGTATCCTATTGTGACCGAATATAGGTGACACCTGAAAGAATATATTTTCACCCTCTGTAAGCAATAACATTCATAATAATATATAAATATATGAATTATTTACACTCAGTGTTGTATCCATATGAACCTGAATCATTTGAACCTACTCTAAAGTATCCTATAGAAGACTCAGTTCCAACAACTCTGACTCACCTTCCTCAATCTTGAATAGACTTGATATGAATTTATGATTATAAATATCCTTGTATGGTACCATCTTAATAGAAAACTGATAACTATTTTTTATAGGATAACTCGACTAAAGATTTGTTATCATCAAAAGAACATAAGAAGTACAGAACGCACACTCACAACATAACATTAATCTAGGTTTTGAATGATATTACTATAAAAATATCTATTGTTGGAAATCATTACACAGTAAATATATTTATACTAAGATCCTTCTATAATCCATTCTACATGAATGATGTAAAATGTGAGTCACCGTCTGAAAAAAATACTAAATAGAACTACATGTAGAGGGAATATTTATGGAATAAAAAAATATCCCAACCAATTCACTGAGTAGGTCTCCCATATTTGAAAAGAATGTTCTACTTTTTCCCAATGGTTTATGATCACCCAAATAAAATCATTATTCATATGTATACATGATAATATCACCACAATGTCCCTAATAATGTTATCCCACATCCATTTTAAATGTCAAACAACTGTAATAATCCACTAGGATGTTGATTTGCATCCTTGACCTGTTGACTAGTGATGCATCATGTAATGAACCCTTCTATTTACATTTTTATTCATATCAATAAATAATGTCATCATTGGCCACATTAAATTTTTCTCACATGGGAGTGTATTGTGTCCCGTGGGGAATTAAATTCCCACATTAGATCATCCTACATACACAAAGGAACAAAGAACCAATTTTTAAAATGGATGATCTTATCCTCACCAATTGATCAATATGAATGTAACTCCACACCTTCATGAATTTCCCATAATTTCAAAAATTCAATATCAAAATATTGTATATCCATAATCAATATAAAATACTTATAATCCATTTAAACTAACATGAGATTCATCTTCTCATGACTATCTAGAACCAAAATAAGAATCTAAGAATGTAAATCCATCATCTTGTAGTCAACAATGGACTTATTATTTTGCTAAGTCTGAGTTTTCCTTAGTAGAGCATCAGAAAAAAGATTCCCTCTCTAGGATTTTATGATTGATCAAATTTGAATGACTACATATACTCAACCAAACTTCACATATGGATATTAATGTCTCATTGTGAAAAGTTACACTTTCAGAACGTGTTGTCTATATACATAGAAAATTTTTAACCCAATAGACAATATCACTAATAGTTCAATGTATAATCCACTATAGATAATATTAGGTCATGTGTAGTGTAGTTTTGTTCATTTGGATTCAACTATTAAGACCTATATGCCATAATTAGATCTCACTTAATCAATATACCACCATTATTGTAGAATTATGTAATCAGGAAAATGTTGGTGGAATTACCTTTTCAAAAATTTACAAGAATGTCACAACCCATCCACTGTAAATAGATACTCACCATCACCCACATTCACAGATCTGAAACAATTTTTATTGACCAAAATCAACTCAAATAAGACCAAAAAATTAATCCCTTCATCATATATTCCTCCCCATAGAATGAAATCTATCAATGAAAGTTCATTTTTGAAATCAAAAAGTAGTTTCCCAAATACGAGGAAACATCCTTACTCGTGCTCTTTTATTTTATTTTCATTGTCCCGCTAAATATTTTAATAAAAAGATTATATAATCACCAAAATATCCTCAATATTACCAAATTTTTTTATTCTAAGGGTCCTTCATACAAATACCCTAACATTAATCTAATGGGTTACAAACTCACAATTTTTATGTACAACGATCTACTACATCATGAAATGATATTATTCAATTTTTCATTACCACCTATCACACACGGTAACGGTGACTATTTTTTTTTAAATTTAATATATGAAATTTATCATGAAATTATGATTCTGAAATTATTATATAAAACATAACCTTGTGATTTTTATTCTGTTTAAATATGATAACATAGTTTCCAGAAGTGTCGACTATCAACTCTTCAAAGAGTTGTGATTCATTCACACTATACATTAAATGTATTGAAGTTGGGTTTTGTAAAATTATATGAAATATATGAAATAATAATTCTATTTTAATGATAATATATATATATATATATATATGTTACATTAAAATTATGTTTTCATTATGATAATAAAATTGAATCAGCATTCATGCATATGTATGACCAATCATCTCCATGATCACTGATTTAGGTTTAATGTTTTTAATAGATTACTCTAAATGTTTATACACTGAATATATATGATATATAAATAAATTTTTATATTCCATAAATACGTAACTCATGATCTATGTATATGTATCATGAATAACAAGTCAAAAATTATTCAAATATATTATTACATGAAACCGTACATTAACATGTAATTTTAAATAAATGTGTAATTAAATGTCATAAGTGAATAATTTATTTCATTATATATAAGAATATGGTTACTTGTTATATTAATAATAAAAATATATATATATATTATATAGTAGTTTTTAATGTTTAAAAATAAATTAAATACATTAGGTAATAGAATTTCATATCACTTTTTATTTTAGTGATATACATGCCATTTTTACCACTTTCGTATTTTGTGTGGTTCATATAAACCCATATTTCATGTTAGAGACTTAAATTTTTTACTAAATTATCTAAAAATATTTTAATTATTTTATTATATCTTCTGTAACGTCATTTTAATGTTACTCATTTGGTAAGGGTTTCCCATCTAGTTTTTTTCTATGAGATAAAAGAAATGTTCTCCACCTATTAATTATATGTGTTATTTATATAGACAATGAAAATATCTTATAATTAATATATATATAATTTTATTTATATATTTTGTTAAGATTCTTCTTTCATGGGGTTTATGGTTCAAGTGTTATCAAATTAGTATTGTAATTTTTCCTCGAATTTAATTCATTGGGATAAATTCTTTGTCATTCACCTATATCATTATATAGGGTATATATACTACACATTGACATGTTGAATCATGAATATAATAATTTACATGATATTTATATAATCATAAAATTTTAATCATTTAGGGGGATTATGATTCATTGTTACTAAATTAAAAACAGTTTATTTCTACAATTTTATCACTATCTGGATTGTTTATGATAATGCTTTAATAGACGAAATTTTATAATAAAAAACCAAAAGAACCCCTTGATTTTATTATACATTAGTTCCTTATGAAAAATGGATATATTAGTAACATTTTTTCACTATTTTGTACATAATATAATTATGATTAGGTTTTTATGAAAGTGTGACTTCATTTATCCCTTCAATTCAAATGTACGTTCTTTATAAACTATGTTTTCTAAATGTGTTTTAAAAAATGGTTTAGTATTATAAAATGATGTATATAGAATATTTTTACACATGTTATTAATTTTTAAAAAAACTATTTTCCAAAAATATCTTATTTTAAAAAATAGTTTCATATAATTTTAAATGCATACATTATATGTTTTTAAAATGATATTTTCAAAGAAATGGATTTTAATTAATGCATGAATTATTTATATGTTTTCGTATAATTTTTAATGAAAAATTGTTTTAAAAAATTTTCTATTGTAGTTTAGATTTTTCATGAAAAAATATTTTCAATTTTTTTTATATTATTTATAGAATTCCATCGTTATTTTCAAGAAAAATGATTTTCATAAGGTATTATCTATTAAAAATTAAAAAAAATTACTCTAGAAATAATGCAATGAAATTATAAATAATTTATTATAGGAAATTAATGATTATGTGTTTTTATAATTCAATATTCAATGAAATTCTATATTCATTAAGAAATTATTCATGTGTTCTTTCAAAATACATCTCCATATTTGATGGAATACTTTGTAATATTTCATTCCATAGTGGAGATATAATATAATAACACCAACTATAAAATTTCTTGAATGGTTTATATTTTGATAGAATTATGTTTATGACACTGGTTTCCCTCCCACATGTTGTGTAATCATGAAACCCAATTCTTTTGAAGGGAATATTCATTAATGGAATTATTATGACATGTGATTCATTTATTTAGGTAATGATATTAAAAAATTAATATTATTATAATTTCATTTCCAGATTTATGATATGATGATTTTGTAACCTGTATCATTTTGTGGGTCATGATATGATTCATGATTAATTATTATTTTAAATATGCATGTATGATTTTATTATGCAATGGTTGGGGATTATATTTACATCAAATAAATTTTGTAATGATAAATGGTATATTAGATCAAAAGGTACACATTTTTTAAAACATGATTGTAAAATTAAAGTACATAGGTTATATAACATGATTGAAAATAATAAGGTTCTCTACTGGTAACCCATGCTTGAAAATAAAAAGGTACACATGATTTATCCCTAGAATGAAAATAAGTCAGAACATGGGTTGTAGCCCATGAATGAAAGAAATATGGTAATAGTTCACACCTAGTCCTAATTGAATGTACTAATTTTTAATCCCATGCCTAAAAATAAGATGGTATACTATTTGTATCCAAAGATTGATAATAATATGTTACACATGTTATAAATGAAGCTACAAAATATTCAGTTACATAGGATTTAGTACATGAATTATACTATGTATTTAGACGGGTTGTATCCCATTCCCAGAAATAAGATGGAAGATGGATTGTTGTCTCATGCTCAATGTAGGTATAAAGGTGCCTATACCAATACTAACATGTTATTAAGGTATGGGTATGTTGCATTAATATAAAATTTCATATGATTATGTGTATTCCAAAAATTCCATATCTTATTCCTATTATATGGATTCATAGATTATTCTCATGATTCCATTGTCCTTCATGTCATATGAACCGCCAATAATTATGACTTGATTCATGTTTGTGTTATATTTTATTAAAATTGTGATGTTCTAATATCATGATCATGTTCTCATACCCTTATGATCATGTTTATGATTACATATGTCTTTTTCTTTCCTTCGTTGGGTATCTGAGATCACCAATTTTAATGATTTCATTACCTCAGTAAGGAATAATGGTTCAATGATTAATTACTAATGGGACGTTACATGTTGGAAACATTAAATAGAATTCACTAAGTTAGAATATTTTGTTAAACATTTTATAAGACACTGAATAATTACAATCTACATGCATGTACAATTTTATTCTAATGAATATTCATATAAATAAATTTAAAATACATGTATTTTAATCATATGTCTTTATAGTCTGTATCAAATCAATGAGATCCGTAGTTATATTTCTAATGATATTCCCACATTTATCTCTAAGTATTTTTGTAAGGAAGAGTTATGAATTAGTAAAATGTCATAGAATTTTGATTGTCGATAATGTTAGTGGTTTCTTAGAAATACATTCTTTTCAAGATACTAAAAAATTTGCAGTGGTTCATGCACAGATTAACCTTGAATTATCACCTCTCACACGATGTGTTTCACTTGGAACAAGAGTAACCTACTATACAACAATGAGCACTACATTTATTGGGTTTTACACTCCCAATAAATATGGATTTTGAATTCACTAAACCATTACAAATTTTCATGTAGGATTTAAATAGTGGATGAATATGAATGCTCTTTGAAAACACTCTTATTATATATATTAAATTAGATTCATTTATTATTTAGACAGTAAATAATTATATTTTTCATGAATACGTTTTTCCACTATAATAATTATTTCCCACATTATGATTTTTAGAGTTATTTAATAGAGTAAACATGAATGAATGCCGTTAACATTGAATGTTTCGGAAGTGGAATGTATTGGAATGATGAAAAAATATTTCTTAAGTGGAAATATTAGGAAGAAAATTAAGAAGGTCCATGAGTATTGGTTAAAATACTAAAACTAAAGAGACTACAAATGAAATGTGAATGGTGTGGGATGTTATTATAGGATAGTTTACATTATCTTTATTATACATGATTTGATTAATATTGGTGAGCATAATACATGAATTATATTTCATATTCATGGAATGTGGAACTCAACAATATGATGAGGGAGCCTTCATAATGGTTTAATAATAAATATTGATCAATTATGTTTTTGTGTTTTATAATTCAATGATTATGATATATTAATCCTGATAAATATAAAAAATTTCAGTATAAGTTTTTCAATAAGAATTTTAAAGGATATTTATATGTTTCTAATGATATTATAAATTTATTTTACCGAAAGATGATATTTTGGTCAAGGAATGGTAACCATAAATGTATTCGACATATAGATAAAAATAAGTTTCCCTTGAATAAAGTGATGATTGATAAAGAAGAAGTAAATTGGACAGTATTATTGACCACTAAACAAGTCATTGATTTCATAGAAAATTGTACTATATTCATATGGATGTATTTTATAACATCATAGATTTATGGAATATATCTTGTAATATCTTGAATAATTAAGAATGAAATTTTTATATTAGGATTTATGGAAATTTTGGATATTATCTATTTCATGAGAGCACACACTAAGGGTATTAACATGTTTGGAATGTGACAAACAAATGATAATTTTTGATATATGGGGGATCAATGTGTAGATTATTTCATGACATAGTTTCTAATTTTTTGGACATTCAGATTTTATAAAGGTTATAAGGATATCCATTTATGGAATGTTTAATTTAATCATCCTATGTTGTCTTTGATATGAATGTAATATCTCATAAAATGAGGATTTATGCACGTTGAATAACATGATATAACGGTTTTTTTATATTATAACTAAATAATTATAGGATGACTTATCATGGATCTCATTATTGATATGGGATTCAAGAATGGAATACTCACCTTCATGTTTGGAGAATGATGTGAAGTGGAAATTATTCAAGACACGACAATATGGTGAAATATTACTTATGAATGGGAATTAAATAAAGTATTTATATATTCATGGAAATTGTTAAAATTTTGGTGTACTATCATTAAATACAATTTTATACTCTTATCACCATTTTTAATGATATCAATGACCTCTTACATGCCTCTACACATAATGATTTTGTGATTTTTCACATTATTTAAATAACCCAAATTATTGTGATTTTTTATAAATATTAATATCTATGACTATTTGTAGCTTTTATCCATTTTCAAACATAACATCCAACATACATTATCCAATGTGGAATCCTAGTTTTAGATAAAAATGGGTAACTATTTTTATTCTAACCATCCTTATTTAAATCAGTTTTTCTATTTATTTTTACGTTGTTAGTTTCTATTAATGAAACATTTATGTATAAAGATGTGGATATGCCACAAAAAGTTTGAGGAATAAATTTATTTTACGTGGGGTAGAATATAACACCCTAATAATTTTTGAAATATTATTTCTAAATAATTTAATGTTTTTTTATATTTTTCATTTCACTCAACACTAAATTTTTTAATATTAAGTATCTATTGTTTTATTGATTTATACACAAAAAAATTTATTGGTGAACAAAAAACAATAAAAATATTATATTTATCAACAATGAACATCGAGGTGAGCTTCTGTTACATGCAAGATTCACATTCCCTGAGGGCCTATGCAACACGACGGTCAATGTATTTCCAATAAATATTATGTTTTTAATAATAATTTTAAGTAATATAAAAATTCATAATGTTTGATTTATTTTAGTTATTATGAAGAGGATTAAATAACATAATAAAATACATGGTTGAATGTTTTTGTTACAAATTATTAATAAATTAATATAATAAGAAATTTCATTTAATGGAAATGTTTTTATAAAAACATATATTATTCTTAAAAACGTTTTTTATCATATGAAAATAAATTTATTAATTTTAGTGAATAATATTAATTAAATATACATTTTATATATTCAATATATGTTTTTATATTCATCTATTATATTTGATAGGCATATGTTTGGAAGAAAATTAATATTATAAATAAAAACCATTATTTTTATAAAAGCAATATTACATATTATTGGTCAAGAACATTTTTTAAATTTAAAATTTGATACTTTTATGCATATTATATGTGAAAATAAAGTTCTTTTTTATATAGATTCGTAGATATTAGATAAAGGAATTTTATTGTTTTTTAATCAAGTTTCATTTTTTGATGAATAAGAAGACATACTAGATTTTTATTACAAACAAGTTTTTTTTCTAATTTATTTAAAAAGATAATTAATATTTATATTTGGTTTTTTAGTATAAATATATAAATTGTCCATAAATTATTAAAAAAATTTCCATTAGGATTATCTTTACTTAAAAATTAATTATAGAAACGAATAATGTTTTGAATATTTTTTACATTAAAACACCACATTATAATTCTAACTAAATGATTATTTTTAAATTGATTTTTGAAATTATTTATTATGAATTTATATGAATGTATTAAATATTTTTAATCATTAAAATTTAAATTTTTTTCTTTTAATTTTACCCTTTTTTAACAAAAAATATCACATAATTTAATTAAAATTAATTATATGAATTATGAAGAATATTAGATTAAATTGGTACTAAACCTAAATCTATGGGGCCAAAATGTGCTAATATTAGGTCAAAATACATTTTATCTTCATATTTATATTATATAATAAATTGGATAGAATTTGGTCCATTATTAGAGCAACATAAAATGGGATAGACATGGGTGGAATTCCATTTTCCAAAATATACAATAATTCCACTCCCCTCCACTATAAAAAGGCACTGAGCCACTCCCCTAATAACGAAACTCAAGAATGTTGGATCACACAAAATATAATACATAACCTCACCAAATAATTCCCCTAATCGTTGAGTCCAATGTTATAAAAGAAATCCAACCATATATTCCCTTTGTGGTAAACCAAAAAAATTTACCAAAAGAAGAGGTAACATCCTACCTCAAGATCAGTAGATTTATTTTCATTATCAACACCATTAACCCTAGTTATTACATAATTATATAAGACCCTAATTGTAAAAAATATGTTGATAAATTTTCATTTTATGGATTGGAAAAAAATTACCTACACAACTATTTAATGGGTAGAGAACATACCATTGTATTGTATGGAGAACATCCACCTCACGAAATAGTGTTATATATTTTTACTTTACCACCCCTCACTATTGGTAATTGTAAGGGAATTTTTAAAAAAATTATATATATGATATTTATGATGCAGTTATTATACTTTAAATATTATATAAAATATATTATCATTATCTCCATTTTGAATACATACAATAACTACATTTGTGAAAGTGTGGACTATCGCCTCCTCAAAGCGATGCCCTTAATTCACACATTACATGGAATTCAATACGAATGATTTTAGAAAATTTATATTCTATATATTAAATAATAATGATAATTTTATGATATAATATATATATACATATATTCCATTGATATTATTTCTTTCAATAAGACTAAAAAACAGAAACAACCCTCATGTGTACATACAACCTACATCCTCCATGAATAGTGTATTTCGTTTTGATTTTTTTATATTTTATATAATTATAAAATTTTAATATAATAAATGATTATGATATATATATATATATATATATATCATTTTTTACATTATTTACAATTTTAATTTATTATTTATGAAATAGGATCAATAACTACAATTCCAAAGACATACAAAGAGGTTATTACATGAAATAATATATTAACATATAATTGTCAATAAAAGATTAATATAATATAATAAGTGAGTAATATATGGTAATATATTTTTATTATCATTTTATGTATATTTTTAATAATAATATATTTATTATATATTATTTTTGAACATGTACAATTAATTTCATGACACAATGTAATGGAATTTCATCTCACTTTTTTTGTGGGATACATGTCATATTCCCCACACACTTATTTTATCGGGTTTGTATACTTCCCTACAAAATATTTAATATTTTGTTTACTTTATGTATTAATATCATAATATTTAAATTATGTTATTATCTTATGGGGATCATGATTCTAATGTTACTCAAGTAGTAAGGGTTTTCATAGCGAACATTTATTTTCTGTGAGACAAAATCCATGTTCACCACATATTTCTTATATAAGGTGTTAATACTAAACGTTAATTTATTATATAATTCATATACATGTATTTATGTTTTTCTACAAATCAATTGAATATATTTCATTCATGGGGTTTATGGATCAATAGTTACCAATTATTTAAAGAAATTTTGTCATCTTTTATATTCATTAAAATGAAAACCATGTCCTGAACCTATATTATCATATGGGGTGCCAATACATCCCATTGAAAATATATATCATTAATATATATTTTTTTATTATAGTTTAAGATTCATATAATTTTATTCTTTCTTGGGTAAAGTGATTTTATGTCACTATAGTAGTAATTTTTCATTTGTATAATCAAATCCTTATTAGTATAATTTATGATTATGTTTGGATTTATGAATCGATATTATCAATATCTCAAGAAAACATATAAATTGTAATTGAATATTAATTTACAGTACATTTTTAATAATTTTTACCATTTTTGGTCTTTATAACATATGATAATTAAAAAAATGATTTTTGGAAAATCATAATTTATTTCTCCTTTTTTTTAAAAAAATTTGTTTTTCTACAAACGAGTTTTATAAATTTGTTTTATAAAATGATTTAATGTTATAATATTGTGGTTAACTATTTTTATCCATATTTTACCTTTATTATAGAAATTTTTTAAAAAAATTATGATCAAAAAGTGTTTTATATGATTTTCAATGAATTATTTTTTTTCAAAAGGTTATTTTCAGTAAAAAGGAATTCAATGTATTCATGAATTCATTATAAGTATTCCATAAATTTTGAAATATTATGTTATGAAAATAATTTCAAGCAAATTTTTTTTAAAATATTTTATGTTATAAAATTTGTAAAAAATATTTTCCACATGGAAATTTTTATGTGAAATTGTAATTAGTTTTTTATAAGAAAACAATTTTAAAATTGTTGTATAAAATATATTTCTAAATAAGGTTAATTTTCATTATGATACGATTTAATTGATATTTTATAATAATTCTCTATTATATATTTTATCCATTATTATATGTTATACCTTATTGGGGATGTGATCCGAGGACACTATTCATATTATTTCTTATATTATTTATGTTTAAAAATAATAATAATTATTAGAATTGTTTAACATCCATAGTCTATATTCCCATATAACCTGCTTCATTTAATGGGTTATTCTTTAATGTAATAATTAATATACATATGTATTTTACGTAGTTATTTATTAGTTTAAATGATTATGATAACTATTTGTTTTTGTAGGATATGTTATGATTTTTATGAAACCTATTACTTTTAACGGGTCGTGATATACGTTATGTTTAATTATATTTTATATCATTTATGCATGATTTAATTACATGATGTTTGGGACCTATATCTCCAAAAAATGAATTGGGCAGTGATAAATTATATATTAGAACAATGTGTAAATGGTTTTTAGCTAAATCCTTAAAAAAGATGGTACATTGGTTGTAGTACAATCCAAAAAATAACTAGGTAAACCTGTTCTATGCAAATTATAAAATAAGAACGTATTCCTAAAATTAATTGGGTAAATGGGTTATACTGAAATCATAAAAACACAAAGGTAAATGGATTATTTCAGAATCCTGAAAAAATTATACTTGGGTTGTATCCCTAGACTAAAAAAAAGATGGTAGATGAGTTATATACCAATCTTGAAAAAAAAGGTATACTGGACTTTTCTAAAGCCTTAAGGTGAGATGGTACACATGTTGTATCCCATGCCCATATAGAAGAGGGTACACATGTTTTTACCCCAGTCCTAAATTATGTACATAGATGCATCTCATAAGCCTAACATGTTATAAAGGTATTGGTTTGTGGCCTTGATAAAAGATTTTATGTACTAATGTGTATTCCACAAAGTCCATGAATAATTATTATTTTATTCTTTCATGGATTATTCTATTAATTCCCTTAGGATTCATTTCTAATTATTTTCTAATATTTATTCCATGGTTCATGTTTATGATTTTCTTAAGAAGAGTATGTTCTTATAATGTCATGATCACATTCTCATTGACCTATTCTCATTTTTATACTTACATATAACTTTCATTTACACTTACTGAACATCTATGTTTTCCCATTTTCATGATTCCTTTCCCATGATATGAATAATGGTATAATGTATAAGTAAAAAATAGGATTAACTTTGTTCAAAAAAATGATATTTCTCTATGTATTAATATTTTCCTCGATGTTCCCCATGAAACTAAAATATTATGGTCCATAGACATATACATTTTTAAGTCGCTTAATATACATCCAAATTATTTTAATATTCATTTATTTTATGTCTAAATAACTGTATATGGTGTTTGGTATATTAAAAAGTCCAACTTGCAACTGAATATTCCATGATATTATGTCTATAATGGAGAAAATTAGAGATCCCCACAGTTTTTCAAAAATAGCATTAATATATGGAATAGGACATCGGTTCTTCACAACCCTCAATTTTTTACTTTTGGTAATTAAAATATATGTGTAGA
Source organism: Viscum album (assembly GCA_963277665.1). Taxonomy (NCBI): domain Eukaryota; kingdom Viridiplantae; phylum Streptophyta; class Magnoliopsida; order Santalales; family Viscaceae; genus Viscum; species Viscum album. Next base: position 2,019,113,394 of record OY728157.1, read on the forward strand.
TTCCTATTAGTATTTATGAAATAAATCTATGGGATACCAAAGTGATGTACTATGAAAGATGAACCTCGTGTTTGTCAACTCTTTATATTGAGTCATGAGCTCTTAAAGCTTTGTCAATGCCAATGAATATAGTGGAATATAAGATAGCTCAGCCCAAGGAATGAGAACTAATGAAAACATCACATCTCACTCTGGTGAATTCTCTATAATGTCCTTAATAAAAATTTCATGGAGCATATCCACTATATGTGGAACAATGTCCTATATCAAACCCCCATAATAAATAAATTTTCTTGAAAAACGGGTGGTGAGCCCTCCAAGTTTCCGAAGCAATGTCCTGGCACAGCCTGCCTGGATATGCCATTGTCCACGATGAATACAATTTTCACCCTCAAAATTCATTAAAGACACTCTCATTTGGTTACAATATATGTGGGAACTTTATTATACTAAATAATCCATACCAAAAATTAGGTGTATATAGAACATGTCCAAAATGTAGATATCCCAACAGAAACTATAATCCAAAAACTCAATAAGAACACCCCATTCCCAAAAATATGTCTACCGATCATACTCAAAATGGTTTATCGATAAAGGCTATCCCACAACATACTCCACTACAACTGTCAAGCCAAAAAGTTTTTTGAGCAGATATAAAATAATGAGAGGGACTAGTATCAAATAAATCACAAAAATGAAAAGATACTAAATTATAAAAACACTAACTATCGATGGTACATCATTTCTATAAATGGGTGTGGTATTAACTCCATGAAACTATCCAACACCTCTACCATTTGATAGATTCAAATTGTCATAACCTGAAGCTCTCTACTAATAAATGTTCTCTTTCTTATAAGAATAACATCCACTACCTATACCACCACAACTAGTATAAATCCTACTGACCAAATGATATAGTGTCTAAGAACCCCTTCCCTCAATCTAATTCTTCCTAGATAATTATTTATTACCCATTTGACATGTGTCCCTACAGAACCACTATTGATGTACCATACATCAGAATGATTATTACTCTACCTAAGGTCAAGGACATTGTCTCCAGTAATGGTTCATCCTATTGCACTTTTGGAAAACAACTAATGTAATATCATATGATACAAATCCTTCCCCACATCCATTCTTCCTTCAAGTAATCTGAAATAAATTATGATAGTTATTCTTCTTACACTAAAAAGTTTTACATCCAAATCATCCAGTAGAAAAAAAAATTCATCCACTAGAATCCTCTATCAAGTTCACCTTTGATATTATTCCCTAATCAACCACACAATAAAATATTCTAAATGATATTATCTTGGGACATAATTACACATTTGATCCCATCCTAGAAATGCCATAACAATGCTGCCACGTCCCCTGATTTTTCTAGAGAAAAGAACATTAGATCGTGGAAGATACCAAAATAGTCTATCACAAATATACTCCCTAGTGTCAAATGAATTAATTGAGTTCCCCTATCTTGTATCAGTTTCACCGGATAGATCATCTTAAGGAATTTCTTTAAAATTTCATTCCACCCAATACACTATTACTTCTTTGATTGATCCTGAACAACGCACTAGTGATTCAATGATCTTTTTAATGAATAACCATACATCCTGACACTTTTCTGAATAAGATTCTCTAAATATTCAAGTATATTCTAGGTGGAGTCAATCCAAAACTCATCTATTTCAGGAACACATTGACCAATGAAAATCAATGTGTGCAGTAACTAAAACTCATGTGTCCAATATAATATATTATTTTCTTCCCATCCCCAGTCTCTCCACATACACTACATGAATTCGTAAAATTTTTCTTAGAAATACAATCTGACTCCATCACTCAACACTATCTATGCCTCATGTTCAACTATTGGAGAAAATATTATATTCATGTCCTCATATCATCCTACTAGAAAGCATTTTCATGGAGGGATGTTTCTATAATTACAAGAAGAAAAATCCGGAATCAAAAGAAAAAATTTAAATATTAACATAATATGGATTCAAAATAAGACATCAATAATGATTCCACAAAATGGAATGCATGGTCATAACCTATGCCTTAGTACTACCCTTAACCATCCTACATCTATATCATGTGTAATAAGGGTAATATAATATCATTATTAATGGCTCATTAATCACCTAATTATTCAATTATATTATCATTTTACATATTTAAAAAAAATTAGGAACCTTCTTATTTTCAATTTCTAAACAATAGTTAAACAATTCAATTTAAAAAACATACTAAAAGTGGATTTTATGTGTGTCTCTAAACTGATGATTTTCAAAATAAAGAATGCATTATTAAGTGTTAACTTCATACTGAACCATAGTTCCATTCCATCTATGAGTAAAATATCATATACTCTCAGAGTCTATATTCTCACCATATATGTATACCAATCATGGTAAACATACATCCTTCTATTACAACACACATCAATAACAATGATACCCTATGTGTACTTGTATTTTAACCCCATAAATTGGTTAGAAAATCCCATAAATGACATCTTATCTTATTCATGACAAACAAACTTCTCTTATATACATTTCCCTAATTGAAATATAAAAGAAAATTGAAATTGAATACACTAATAAAACATTGTAATGTCCAAACATGGCTTCCACAGATCAGTTCCCCAAGTTGGTTGATCACATTACCTCAAGTAAACCTCCACACACTATAGGGGATTCAAACAAAAGTCTTGTTTCTAATGTAAATCATTGTGAGATTATAAAATCAATGTTACTGAACATCGTAAATCATGAAGAATAACTAGATGATATAACCAATTACCAAATCAACCATGTATCTCATGTTAAAAAATAGAAAATAAAATATCCTTACAAAAAATAAAATTCATGTTATGGAAATTAAATTTCTGGTGTCAATATGTAAAAAATAATATAAATAATTTCATTGAGTAATCTAAAAATATATCAAATCAGGTTGGGTTTCCTAAATCCTGATTCATCCCAACTCATACATTTAATGAAGGAATCATTCCCATATCAGTTCCTTTAATATTGATGTCTATTAAGGAAAAAATAAGGAACTATAATTAGGGTGTGATTACAGCTAATTTTTCCACTATAAATAGTGTCTAAAATGATATATATATGCTACAATTGTACGAACATGTATAAATAATATATAAACATTACTGAATAAATTGCAGTCAAATGTCATCATTGTTTATTGAACCAAATAAACACCATGTTTCTCAAGGAATGAAAAACCATACATACCTGCATGGCCAATTCCATGTTCTAAATAATATAACAATACCATTTTTATCATTTATCTTTTAATTTAAAATCATATCATTTCCAATTTCCACCATTGTCCAATTAAAAACTGATGGTAATAAAATTTCGTTTATAACACTTAATGGGTGTTTGGTGTTTCATTCCAAGTCCCATAACTCAATATCTCATGGGTATTTAGAGTCTCAGTCCCCATAACATACTCACTCTCTCATATGGGTATTTGTAGCCTAATTCCAAATCCCACATTCAGTTATCACACATGGTAATTCAATGCCTCAATCCTTGTCCAATATAATACAAATAACATATGGCGATTTTCATCATTATTGCATAGCCCACACTTGTATATCCATAAAAGGAAAATACATATTATATATCAAAATAGTCCATGTTAATCAACATTAACACTTTTTACCTACTCTACACTTCATGGTATATGATTATAAATTATCAAATCTCACATGGTTCTTCAGATTTATCACATACAATAATAAAAAAATTCACTAATAAAATATTTTTGGACTTTTGTTCATATTAACAAAAAACACATTAAGGTTAATAAAAATATACCTTAATAATCATTATTAATTAACTCATAAAAGAAATAATTGACTAATAACGCAACCCAAATTTCTCAACAGTTATACAATCACATATCTTATTAGTTAATTCATAGAAAACTTATTCTGATTCTATCGATTTCATATTAAAAAAATTACATTAATTAATTTACCAATTAATTAATCCAATTCCACATATCAGTACACTAAATAATCAATTAATGTATTGAAATAAATATTTAATTGAAAACATGGTTATTAATATCTAACAACACATGTACAAATTGGTATCAATACTATAAAAATGGAATTTAGACCAAAAACCTCAAAATAATTGTCAAATTCTCACCAATGGAAATCCTAAATTGATTCATATCATGAAATTCTATAATATAGATAAATATTTAAATATATATCATAGATTATTTGAAAACTAATTTGATCAACCGACACCTATATGAAGATCCATCATAAACATTGGAAAACAATTCCTAAAAAATAAGAGAAATAAAATAGAGTGGTAGGAAAATAATTTGGATGAAAATATTTTAGTTGGTGAGGTGAAAGTCGTTAATATGGGATTAAAATTTTCATAAAAAATGGTTATAAGGACTTTGAATATAATAATGACCAACAATAATCATTTGAAATCAATGATGGTAGATCTATGGAAAATTAAAGGCTTATTATTGGATTTTGCGTACTTTTTAATTTAATTTATTTTGGAATAAAAATCTATATGCACAGTTTCCAATATGGAATGTAATGATTAACATAAATTTTCTCTTTTACCTTGCACTACACATAGTGATGCATCACTATTATTTATAAGAGGGTACACCATTTAATAATCCTTCTTCCATCCATGTGAATCCCCCTATTGGGTTGACACTGTTTTCTATCTTGGGCACAGAATTTGGTAAAATCATGTAGAAAACTATTTTCAATATAATCTTCTTAAAAAATAATATAATTTTACAAAAAAAATTGACCTGTTAAAACAAAAAAAAATGTGTACTAAAAAAACGTGTACTTATAAATGGGTTTAAGACCATTCCAGAAACATTTAGGATCATATATATATCTTCAGCTCTAGGATTTTATAGGCTCATGAAATTTAGTGGAGTTTTATTATGGTATTTCATCCAAAAAATAATCTTACATCATTGATTGTCATTAAAACCCTATAAGATAAACTAATATCTTTTTATATGGATTTCAATGTTTTTTTGAACAAAATGGGTAACTTGAGGTGTTTTAATATAGAAATAACTTTCAATTGTGGTTATAGATATATCATAATTGTGTTTTCTATAGAAATAAGTGCACAACACCAAACTATAGTGATGATTTTTGAGGAAGACATAAATTGATACTGAAGCTATAATTGGAAATATAAGATAAAATTATAAATATATAGAAACACATCATGGAAGTTCAAAGTCAATAGAAATTTTATATGGATAGTTGATAGTGATATTTTGATTTCAAACATGGTTACAAGTTTTTATTATGTATATATCCATGGAATATGTTGATTTTATTCTAAAACAATTCAAGGACAATGCCTATGTATTGTTTCTCCTTCGAGATTATTAGTAGTGTAAGGATTATTTCTTACCACATTTCTCATCCACCGAACCTCTATCATGTTCATTTTGTGTACCATATATATATCTTGAGCAATTACATAGATGATCATTATCATATAGTAATCTAAATAGTCAAACCATAAGAAAATTATATTTCTATTGAAGAAAAACTGTTACAAATCATAGATTATAGGGATAGAATGCTATGTAAAAAATACTACACTTCTGGTTATAATTCTCTCAATGAATTAGAAAATAGAATATGCTACATGGGAACATAAGGTTATAATGAAAACGTGATAACCTAAATTTTTTTGTACCTATGTGAAAAAATATCATGGGGTCTCATTTAATGGTTTTTATAATATGACACCATGATATTTAGTGATGTATATTTATTTTAAGATAAATTTAATCTATTTGTTAGCTTACAAGACACACATCAAGCTGTCAAAAAGAAAAATAATATCTTATACCATTATAGAATAGACATTAAATTTAGGGTTATGAATAATAATAACCAACTAAAAAATTTATATTTTTTAGACATAAATAATATAAATTATAATCTTATCAAGTGTTCAGAAATATAAAAAAATAACTATAAAGAAACTCATTTTTTGAAAAATAATTCTTCATGTCAATGTGTTTTTTATTAATAATTTAAATCAACTAAATTTAATGGATAATTTTAGTAATATATTTAAAATCAATTTTCATATCATTCAACCAAATGATTTTCAATTAGTTGGATAAGAGTAAATCCAATTTTATTCAAAAAATGGTTTTTTTAAAATGCGACTTCATTACATTTTGCACATGTATATTTGAAAAAAAATATTTTTATAAATTTCATAATTATATTAGTGTTAATTAATGAGGATTTTAAAGATTTAATATGTTTCTAATGAATATATAAAAATATTTTTTTTTCTTAAAAACTATATTTTCTTTTAATGAATTTATATTGTAGAATATTGTTTTTATATGGATCAATAAGAAATAAAAGTTAAAATATTTTTTTCATTCAAATATATATCATTAGAATCAATTTATTATTGAATATTTATCTGATATCTATTTGTTGTCAAAAAAATGTTTTTAGATAAATTATTTTCATCAAATATGTGTGATTAATTTTAAATTTAATACTTCTCCATAAATGAATTAACATTGAAAAAATAAATTAAATATATTTTTTAATAATAATTAATATAATTTAGTGTATTAATACTCATTTCATTCTTCATTATTGGTAGTATAGTAAAAATTAATTGTCATGGTAGAGGTTGAAATATGTTTCTGCGAGTTACATGTGCCTACGTTAAAATTAATTTTCCACAAACATATGATATATAATGGATAAATATGGATTAAAATAGAGTATAATTTTTTACAAATTTACAAATTATTCATATTTTATATTTTTTTAATAGAGGATAAATTACGTAGGTAAAAAACGGAAAATGTGGTAAAACAAATTGTACATGTAAGTGACCTTAATGGGTAATGAAATAACATGTTAAAACCTTTGAATTTTCTTGCACTAGAGGCTTAGATAAACCATATATTCTACACAATCTATTATTTATCAAATTTTGATTCACTTTTCATGGTGGTGACTTCCCACTTTTAATTAGTTCTATGAATTTACTATTTTCTATTACTCATTTATATAAATAACCCCCTCTTAACTTTTATACAAGTATAAAACATTAGATCAAGAACTATAACCCCAATTAACTTCATTAATTTCCTTAACACATCGTAGCAGTAAATTTTATTTTTTAAACATTTCATAGGAATAGTTTTCATTGAAACCTATAGACAAAGCCTAAAGAATATGTATCATTTTGAGCCAAGCATTTTTGTTTTATATTTTCTTCTAGGTACATGAGATATTATTATACTATGAAAAATATTGAAATAAGTATATTAAATATAATTAGACTACATTATGTTTATTTTATATCAAATATATGTACCCCCTTATATATAATGTAAAATGAAACTATCGACAATGTTTACATCAAACTATTTCCTCATCAACAGATGTAAATCTTTTTCTTTCACTACCTCTCACAACTCAATATAATGATGTATTATATATATATATATATGATATTTATGACACAATTATAATTATTTAATTATAATACCACATTTAATTCAAAACCTTAAAATCAGTTGGAAATGATAACGTCATTCATGCGTATGTGAGAACTACCACCACCAGAGAGCAATGTTAATTTTTTACATTACTTCTTAAAATGGTTTGTAAAAATGATATATTAAATCAATATATATTATTAATAAAATATAATAATGTATAATTAATTTTTAAATATTAGTTGACATATATTTTTTCTATCCATTTAAAAATGGAAACAACATTCCTACATACGTACGACATTTGTCTCCTTGAATGATGTGATTCATTTTTAAATATTTCTTTAGACGACTATAAAAATTTATAAAATGAATAAATATGCTATTTATATCATAATAGATATTCTATATATGATTTATTAATGATCAAATTACGGTTACCAAAAAAACAGAAACAAACGCTAAACATGAACTTGTTATCAACTAGAACTATTATTTTAATAAATAATTTTTAATAAACTTGTTATAGAAGGGATATAATTTATATTATATGTTATGTTGTATTTATATTTGATCATAATTATATTAATAATAATATATATATATATCATACTGAGGAATATAACATATATGAACAATGTCATATCAGAGGTATGGGAATATCATCTCAATTTTAGTTCTCTATGAATCATGTCATATTCACCACATGATTTTTTTATGCGTTGAATATTCTACTCATTAATTATTATTATGATAATATCAATTAATATTTTGGGATATAAAAATCAATCTACGTGTATTCCTTTTATTGAGTTTAATATGATAAAATTTAGAAAATATATAAGGTTTAAATGTTTTAATATCATTTTTTATTGATATTGTCTATGATTAAGATTTAAATGAAGAAATATTATGATATATCTTTAATAAAAATCAATAATCTTCTTTTCCTCAAGCTATTTTTTTGCAAATACATGTTTTAATTTAATTTTACTCTCTTTAGGAACTGAATAAACAAGAAGTTCTTTTTTGGAAAATTTACTAAATTTCTATTTTGATTCAAATAATTTATGTTCTATAAAAATATTTTCTGAAAAAAATCTAATAAATGCTATTACTATTTTACTATAATAATTTAATTTTTTTAAAAAAAAACTTTCAAATTTCTTCAAATAGAGTCTACTTTTTATTTTAAAAAATGGTGTACTTTTCAATTTTAATGAATATTTTAATGATTTATTTCTTTTCTCATATATTCTATGAGAATAATTTATCATTATAATAGATTTGTAATCCAATGAAAATAATTATTTAATAATCAAATGTCTCTTGCATTGAATAATATATTTACAATTTTTTTAATATTTTTTAAAGCGATTTTCAATGTAGAAAATTTATTTTTTTACAACAACATTTGTTAGATAATTTAAATGTCTTTATATTAATCAATATCAACCATCTATGATTTTATATATGGTATTCTAGGGATTTTATCTATAGTTACCAATATTATTATCTCTTAGGATAGTTTATGATTACGATGAATGTTATTTATGAAACCCATTCCTTATTCAATTTGTTATGTTACGAAGAATTGATGTCATGATTGTAGGACTCTGGGACAGCCTGAGAGGGGAGGGGTGAATCAAGGTGTTAAATTTTCTTTTAAAAATAAGGATCTGGTTCCCACGTTGGTAGGAATTGGTTAAACCTGTATGATGGAGTTGATCAGTAATGAAACATTCACATGCAAAGAGATGACGCGACAATTTTTACATGGTTCACCGCTAAGGGCTACGTCCAAGGAGAATATGCCGAAAAGTTATTGGTTGTACAAAATTAAACTATTCTTCTCTAGTTGTGTATTACAATGGTTTGATCATTGTCACTCTGTACCAGGCTCAGTGCCTTTACAATGGTTCAGGGATAGCTCATTACTTCCCTAGGGTCACTCATGTCGACTCCCCCTTGCTCACTACCTTTGGTGATGTCCAACTCAACTTATAGACATGAAGGTCTCTTAAATATATGTGCATTGATGTCATTGTCTCCTGTTCAACATGAGAAAATTCTTGAATTGGAGTCCTGAGTTGATTCTCTTCTGTATTCAATATTCTTCTTCAGTGCAATAACATAATGCACTAAATCTTCTTCTTATATTCCTTTAATTCCCAATACCGACACCTGAGTGTATTGATATATTTTCCTCTTTCTGTATAGATTTGAGATTAGTTGCACGAATCATTTGTCTTCTCTTCTCAAAGCACAACGAGGATGTTAAACATCAGTCATGTGTGTGCATTATCACTTCTCTTCATAACACCAAATTGTTCATTGTTCCTCCATCTTGGAAATTTAGGGCTATCTTCAACCTTTCAACCAGCCCCAAAAAGACAGGCATGCTCCAACAACTCCTAGCGTGCTTCTCCAAGCCTGGAGTGCAAGTCCCAAGACGTCACGTAATTATTTGGTGCGCAAGTCCAAACCGGCGTCCAAGTGTCAACAAAGCACCTACGCAACCCCTCCTTCCCCCAATACAAACTTGCAAGACCAAATTTCTTTGACGCCCAAATCAATTTTGACACAAAACTACGAACTATTACGTAACTCCAAAAATTGGCATGCAACCTATACTTGAGTGACCACACACCACCTGCGCGACCACCACACCTACATGATAGGAGCTCTAATTTTCTCTAAGTCTTGAGCTTGTACAGAAGGAGGAGGGGTCAATATAAGGACTCAACCTTAAACATTACATAATATTGAATTAAATGAATAATTCATATTGGGGATATTTTCAGATTTAGTGTTTTATAGAATTAGGACATAACTATTTCATCTCAAAAGATTACAAGGTAGACATATCTTCATAGTTTCCATTTTTTTCATAAAATAAAAACTCAAAGAAAAAGATTCATGTCTAGTCCCATGATTTAGATAACATGAGTTTTCGTTGATCCTATCATTGACCTTATTTGACTTTAAGTCCTGTGAAAACATTTCAAAACTTGGGATAAGCATAAAAAGCTCAGTAAGGGATATAAAACAAAGAATGAAACAATTTTTTCATTAATACATACAAAATATTAAATCTTTTACTTACCTCATGAAATCATAAGATTTATGAATGACACATAGAAGTCATAAATCATAAGGGTAACTTGTGGCATCCATATCATACTTACATTGTATCTATCACCGCTACATAGGGTGTTACTTTGGAATACCTCTCATAGTATATTCCCTAAATATCTTAGGAGAAACATTCACATTAACCTCTGTCAAATTACCCAATGAATTGGACAACTATCTCAAGATCACCCGCCCTAAGTTTATCACAGAACCACCCATATACATAAATAATTCCCATGAACCATAACATGATCATAACACATAAAATTACAATAAAAGAAAGATAAAATTTCCACATTGTAATAAAAAAATATCATTTCAAGATATTGAAATAATAAAACCATTCTCAAAATCATTTTAAATACCACAATACATAAAAAGTGTGTGTGGTCTTTATTTTTCTTTTTATAAACATTTTGGCTTGTTAAGGAAGAAAAAGATCAAATAATACTCGTAGTGGCAGAAATTTCATTGTCACTACTTACATTAAAAACATTCCTTTTTTTCATTTAGTAAAACGATCCATATTAAAAGATTCCCTCTGAATAAAATGAACAGTCAAAAAGGTTTATACACCATATAAAATAATGTCATGTATAAAACTAAAAATGCCTCAATGAAAGGTGATATAGATGAAATCCCATACCCCGCCTATGACTTGACTCGATCGTTCATTAATCTACAAAATAATAAACTAATATTAATTTCTACCTTCTTAATTTCCCTTTTAAAGTTTATTATTCCTTTTATTTCACTTATTACCATGTTTTAAAGATTATGCAATCATTTAAGTTAATAACTTTTATTTTGTCAATATTTGGTACTTGAGTAAAAATGAACAACTTATATTTACAAGCTGTCCATGTGGTCAAAGGTTCATTATATCCAGAAGGATATTCATTATTTGGATATCATATATATCATATATATCCAGTATATATATGTAATTTTAATAGTACATAACATTTAGTGGTGAGAAATGAAATGCATTGTTCATGGAGACGGTAAACCGTACGTACGCATGAACGCTACTTTTATTTCTATTTCTTATTTTAATGGAAATAAAACATAATGATAAATTGTTATATTATAATTATAGTATAATATTATATATAATATCGTTAACTCCATCCTTTATATATCCCACAGAAGAAATTAATGAATCAAATCACTTTGAGGGGGCCGTAGTCCGCACTTTCTCAAATGAGATTATCCTATTTACCCACTATGGAAACCATAAAGGTATGATATAAATGGGAATTACATAAGAATATGTAAATCATAAACATAATATATATCATATATAAATATAGTTCCATCATAATTTCCACCATTAGAGGTGGTAAGATGTAATTGAACAATCATCGTTTTGTGAGGCCTTAATTTGGCATCCACAAAAACATTATGCTCCTCATCAATTAGATGGATGTGTGTGTAAGTGTAGTTCGAACACTTCTCATAACAACATACTATTATATTGGGGATACTGGTGATGTTATAAAATAAAGGAATAAAAAATAATTTAGGGGAAGGATAAGTAATATAATAGAAAACGATTTAAAATAAATCATTACATTTAATTTAGGCAACTTCCTTTGGTTTGACCAAAAGGATTTCTTGAAGTGCCTTCTGCCTAAGGTTAGGATTTTAGTAGGAGGAGAGGAATGTAGGGAGATTAATTGGGGAGATTTTGGTTGAGCCAAATCGCTTGAGAGGTGTGAGGAAATGGTTAGAGGTGGTATCCTTTTATATGGTGGAGGATGGGCTCTTTAGGAAAGTGTGAAACTATAATTTTATTATACAATGATATTTGGTTTATAATGGTCCCAAAAATAATTATATTAGAAGATAAAATGATTAATGGTCAAAATAAAATCATCCAATCAGATTTTGACATGTTTTGTATAATATTTTAATCCTTATAATCTTATTTATTTAAATCATTTATTAATGAGGTAAATACTACATCATCATTGTGTCATAAATAATTTAATTTATTTGATGTATAAACATTATAAAAAATACCATGATATAGGAAATATCTTTATCTCTCTAAATAATATTTATAGTCTAAAATTGGTCTTATATAATGACATATAAAAATTATTTACTAAGATATTTTGGTTTATGTCATTTTGGCCTTCACATTAAATTAATTAATCTAAATTGTCATTATCACTTCCATGTGTATCAAAGGAGTCCCAAAATATACCTAATGTTGCCCATGGTCGATAATGACTCAACTAATAAGGTTAGGACAAGTGTTAAGGTAATTTTGAATTATTATAATATTCATTTAGCCTTGAATTACCCAATTTAACTTTAATCGCGGTAAATAAAAGTCAAAAGTTACTATTAACCAAAAATTATATTCATATTATTGAACCAAATTTTACTTATTTATAAAAAAAATATGTGTTTTATTTTCGAAATTCAATTCACAGAAGAAGTTAAATTTCATTTAAATGAAAAAGATAGTTTTTTAACTACCACTAAGCAGTGTCACCATTCATCCAAAATTGATGTTTTTCAGAAAAATACCAAATTTTCAGCCTAATAATTATTTGATATTATGAATGCAGAATTAATGTCTATTTTTCCAAATTCAAAACATTGAAGTGGCATCAATTTATTTAAAAAGTAATTCCCGTTGTTAAAACAAATAGGGTGTTTTTAAGAAACAATAACTATCAAAAGATTGATACATGTTTATGTCCAACAGCAAAGTGAAATTACATCCAATGACAAAAATTGGATCAAATGGTAAGAATATATTTTAGTTTCACATTAAAACCAATTAAAATGATAATCTAACCGTAAAAATAAATTAGATTAAAAGGCACTTTTGAATTAAAATACATTATTTTTCACTATTCATTACAAATGTACTTTATCAGAAAAATACCAAAAAAATTACCCAATGTAAAATTTGATGTCCCCATTCCAAATAAGGAGTATATTTGGTCATTTAGAACATATAAAGATGTCCAAAACACGATTTAATGAGGCTTCTCCATTAAATAGTGGTAAATCGGCCTTTTAATGTAAATTATGATTAAAATTATATTCATTCACATTTTAAGCCTCTAACTTTTATTAGAAAAAAGTAAATACATCTAACAAACATGTATAATAATATTTTAGTTAGTTTCTTTCTTTCCCTCCACTATAACAACTAGGAGTTATCTACCATTTAAAATTATAATATTATATTGTTAGTGTACAATTTAAGATTCTAAAAAACCTGTTGTTACGTATCGGGTACGCTATCGAACATAGAATACCTTTTAAAGTAAAATTAATATTTAATTCAAAAAAATTAATAAGTATAAAAATATATTATTCCTTATTTACATGGGATGATACATCCTTCCCCCTTTTGGAAATTGTGTCCTCACAATTTTTATTAACTTATCAAAATAAGTGGGGGAATTTATCCCTCAGTGCATTTTCAGATTCCCACATTGCCTCCTCAAGAATGTGGTTTTTCCACAAAAGATTTATCTAGTGAATTAACTTATTCTGTAATACTTGTTCTCTATGGTTATGATTCTGAACTGGTTGTTCTTCGTAAGAGATATTCTCTTCCAACTGATCTACCCATGGGCTCAAAACATGAGATGGATCTGGAATATACTTTCTCAACATCAAAACATGAAAAAAATTGTTTACTAGAGATAATCATGGAGGTAATGCCTCTATATACGCAACTGATGCCACTTTCTCTAGAATTTCATAAGGTCCAATGATCCTTAGACTCATCCTTTCCTTCTTACCAAAACACATCACGTTTTTCCAAGGAGAAACTTTGAGAAAGACATTATCCCCTAACTCAAAGGAAATATCCTTCCTCCAGTTATCGGCATAACTTTTCTAACTACTCTGAGCTATTCTCATGTGCTTCTGAATGAACTGATCTTTCTCTGCCAATTTTTCTACCAATTCTGGTCCCATCAACTTCCTTTCACCTACTTTATCCAAAAAAGCTGGAGGTTGGCAATGCTTACCACATAATGCCTCAAATGGAGACATTTGTATTCTGGAATGAAAACTGTTATTATAATAAAATTAAACCAAAGAAATATGTTGGTCCCAAATTCCCTGGAAATCCATCAAGAAAGAACATAAAATATCTTACAAGGTCTTAATTGTGCGTTCTGACTACCCATATGATTGAGGATGAAAAGATATACTATAATTTAATTCTGTACCCAATGACTTCGGAAGGACATTCCAAAAGTTAAAAGTAAACCTGGTATCACGATCACATACAATGGAGAGGGGAACTCCATGCAACCTGACTATATCTTTAACATACAACCAAGCATGTTGATCTAGAGACAATGTACCTCTAATAGGAAGGAAATGAGCAGATTTAGTCAATCGGTCAACTATAACCCAGATTGAATTATTACCTCGAGATGTCTTTGGTAATCCCATAATGATGTCCTTGGATATATTTTCTCATTTCCACTATGGCACTTATAGAGGCTGAACCATCCATTTCGGTAACTGTCTCTCTACTTTAACCTACTGACAAGTCAAACAATTCATAGTAAAATCAGTAATATCTCTTTTCATTCCATCCCACCAGTAATACTCCCGAAGATCTCTATACATCTTTGTATCACCAGGATGAACTGAAAACGAAGAACAATGAGAATCACATAACAACTCATTCTTCATCTTTGAATTACAAGGTACACATAATCTCTTCCCAAATATCAAAACACAATCATTATCAATGTTAAATACAGGAAACATACCCTTTCAAACTAACTCTACCTTTTTCATCAACTCACTGTCATCTTTCTGTGCTTGCTTAATTATGTCTGATAGAGATGATTTCATTGACACTTGAAATAAAACAGAACAATTTCCTGCAACAACAACTTCTATGTCAAAGTTCGTCAAATCAAAAACCAAAGGATCTCGTTCTAAACATATAATGGCTAATGAGACATTACTTTTTCAACTAAAATAATCGTCTACATTATTTTCTTTTCTCGGATGATAAATGATAGTGCAATCATAATCCTTGATTAATTCCAACCACCTCCTCTTTCTCATGTTCAATTTTTTCTAAGTGAATATATACTTCAAACTTCTATTAACAGTATATATTTTACACTTCACTCCATACAAATGATGCCTCCGAATTTTTAAATAAAAATCAACTACAGCTAATTTCAAATCATGTGTAGGGTAATTTAACTCATGTGGTTTCAACTGACATGACGAATAAGCAATTACCTGATCATTTTGCATTAGGACACAACCAAGTCCTTTCAATGAAGCATCATTGTAGATAACAAAATCACCATTTCTGGAAGGTAGTGCCAAAACTGGAGCATTCACCAATATTCTTTTCAATTCTTAAAAATAATCATCACATTCATTTGTATTGATTAACTTAACACCTTTTAGATTTAACATAGTAATTGGACTTTATAACAGGGAAAAATTTTCAACAATCCTCCGGTAATAACCTTCCAAAATATGAAAACTATGTATCTCGGTTTTATTTGTGGGTCTTGGCCATTCCCCAACAACATTCATTTTAGTAGGACCAACAGTTATGCCATTTTGTGAAACAATGTGACCATGGAAAGAAATTTGTTGTAACCAAAAATCACACTTGCTGAACTTCCCATAATGATTCATTTCTTTTATGGTTTTCAAGAATACCCTTAAATTACTTTCATGTTCCTCTTTACTTTTAGAATAAACCAAAATATCATCAACGAACACAACCAAAAACTTATCAAATAACTCACGGAAAATTCTATTCATAAGATCCATGAATATAACAGATTCATTGGTTAACCCAAAAGGAGTAACTAAAAAATCATAATGGCCATATCTAGTACAAAACACGGTCTTTGGAACTTCTACTTCCATTACTTTCAACTAAAGGTACCCCAACCTCAAGTCAATTTTCGAAAAATACAGAGCTCCCTAGAGCTGTTCAAACAAATCATTGATATGAGGAAAATGATAATTATTATTCACAGTGATGTTATTCAATGCTCTATAATCAATGAAAAGTCTCATTGAACCATCTTTATTTTTAACAAATAAGATTGGAGAACCCTATGGTGAAATGCAAGGTCAAATGAAACCTTTATCTAATAACTCATACAATTGATTCTTTAACTCTAAAAGTTCAATTTGAGCCATTAGATAAGGGGGTTTTGAAATTGGATTGGCATCAGGAAATAAGTCCATAGTAAGTTCAACATTTTGATCAGGTATTATACCAGGAAACTCATCAGGAAAAACATAAAGGTACATTTTTACCACTGGCACATCATTAATCTGAATAGTTCCTTTTTTTTCAAAAATATGTGCAAGGTAACATTCATTTCCATATTTTACTAGTTTCTAAACTTCCTGATATGTTATAAATATCAAGGGTTCAATTTTTTATATAAACTGAAAATTATTCATCAAAGACACCTCTTTGGCTCTACAATCAATCCTAACTTGATTAACAGAAATCCAATACATGACCAAAACAATATCAAACACAACTAGAGGCAAATCTATATGTTTTGTAGGTAGATTCTTTCCACTCACAAGGAAATGAATGTTCTTATCTTTTCTTTTTGTCTCAAAATTTCAACCAGGTGTTTTTACCATAAGTTTTATATTCATATCTTGGGATGGAATTCCCAATTTAATAGAAAACTTCTCAAAAAATTAAAGAGTGTGTAGACCCTGAATCAAAAACACATTGGCATAATCTGAACAAACAAACAGTGTACTTGATACTACTTCATTTTATGGACCAACATCTGCTGAAGTAGTTGCAAAGGATTTCACTACCCTTTTTTGCTTGTAGTCTGGATGCTTTCCTTCAGTTGTGTTCTTTTCTGGACACTCATTTTCATAATGACCCATTTCATTGCACTTAAAACATTTCACTGACTGTAAATCATATTTTGTCTTACCATTACCCTGATCTTTTTAGTGGAATTAAAAGCCTTATGTCCCATTTTACCACATTAGTATTACTTACCAGAATTCAAAAGACATTCCCCAACATGATTTTAACCACAATTTTCAGAATCTTTAATCATAAGATTCATACAATAATAATTTTTTTAAGAGTTCTTACCATTTTTCTTCCACCTTGACCTCTTATTCTGTTGTTTTTCAAATAATATCGGATCATAGGCAAACTCCATTTCTACCTTCTCTGCACAGTGAAGACATTTTTCATAACTTTTGAACTCACGAGAAGATAAATCCCTTCGATACATTGGCTTTATTCCTGAGTAAAAATGTTTGATTTTACTATCAAGATCTCCTATGAAATTTGGAGCTGACCATTCCATTTGAGTGAATTTTTCTTCATAATAATCCAATTTGTCATCCTCAGGCCTCAAATCCAGTATTCGTTTTTCCATCCTAAGACAAACCACCTTAGGAAAATATTTCTTAAGAAACATACCTTTGATTTCATCCCAATAAAGAGCATCAATCTCATCACATTCCCTAATATTTATCACCATCAACCACCACTGATCAGATTCACCTTCAAAACTGTAAATAGAAATACTAACCTTTTGATTTTTTGAATAGCCCATGACATCGAAAATATTTTCTAGTGCTTTAATCCACCCTTCAGCTCGCACTGGGTCAGATGATCCTCTGAATGATTGGGGATGTTGCCTCCTGAAATGCTCCACTACTGACATGTTCTTTTGTGGTTGATCTGGATGATCTCGTACATGGAAACCATGTCCATTTATAGCCTGAGTCAATTTGTCATTGCTACAAAATAACTTTTCAGTTCCAATTCCGAAAAAATCAAGTTGCTGATTTGGAATGTTGTCTTCCTCCTGATGTAATCCCAACTTATGTTCCCTATTTCCTCTGTGAGAAACCATTCTGAACATAGAAATATCTTAGGCGAAGCTACATGGTAATCTACAAATGCTATATGATGTCAATATCAACATAAATTAGTTTATGGATATTACATTAACAATACCCTAACACCTAAAGTTATCTAAACCTTCCTCGGATACCAACTATAGGGACCCGGCCGTAAACATTACATAATATTGAATTAAATGAATAATCGAAATTGAGGATCTTTTCAGGTTTAGAGTTTTTGTGGATTAATAAATAACTATTACAACTCAAAAGATTACAAGGTAGACATATCTTCATAGTTTCCACTTTTTTCATAAAATAAAAACTCTCAAAAAAAGTGTCATGTCTAGTTCCATGTTTTAGATAGTGTTACTTTTCCTTGATCCGTTCCTTGACCTTATTCATCTTTATGTCTTGTGAAAACATTTCAAAACATGGGATGAGCATAAAAAGCTCATTATGGGTTATAAAATAATGAATGAAAACATTTGTTCATAAATACATAAAAAACATGAAATAATTTACTTGCGTCATGAAATTATAATATTTATTAAAGAAACATGGAAATCATAAATCATAAAGGTAACTTGTGGCATCCTTATCATACTTACATTATACCTATAACAACTACATAGGGAGTTACTTTGGAATACCCCTTATAATATATTCCCTAAATAACTTATTTGAAACATTCACGTTTACCTCCATCACATTACCAAATGCATTGGAGAGCAATCTCAAGCTCACCCGCCCTAGGTTTATCAAGGAACCACCTGTATACATAAATAATTCCCAAGAACTATTACATGATCATAACACATAAAATAAGCATAAAAGAAAGATAAAATTCCCACGTTAAAATAACAAAATATCATTTCAAGGTATTGAAATAATAAATCCCTTCTAAAAAAATTTCATTTCCAATATACTTATAAATAGAATATGGTCTTTATTTTTCTTTTTAAAAACATTATGGCTTGTTAAGGAAGGAAAACATCAAATAATACTCCCAGCGGCGGAAAGGTCGTTGTCACCGCTTACGTTAAAAAAACATTCCATTTTCTGTTTAGTAAAATGATTCATATAAAAAGATTCCCATTGTATAAAATTAAATTTCAATGGGGTTTATAAACTGTATAAAATAAAGTTGTTTATAAAACTAAAAATGCCTCAATGAAAGGAGATTGAGACGAAGTCCCTTACCTCGCGTCCGACTTGAATTGTTTGTTCTTTAAACTCCTGAATAATAAACTATAGTTAATTTCTACTTGCTTGAGAACCTTTTTTCAACTTTATTTTCCGTTTTATATCACTTACTACCATGTTATAAACATTATGAAATCATTTAGGTTAATAACGTTGATTTTGTTGATATTTGTTACTTGAGTAAAAATGAACAACTTATATTTACAAGTTGTCCTTGTGGTCAAATGTTCATTATATCTAGAATGATATTAAATATTTGGATATCATATATATCATATATATCTAGTATATACTTGTATTTATAATAGTACAAAACATTTAGTGGTATGAAATGAAATGTACTGTTCGTGGAGACGGTAAGTCGTACATACGCATGAACACTACATTCATTTAAATTTATTATTTTAATGGAAATAAAACATAATGATATAGAGGTATATTATAATTCTAGTATAATATCATATATAATATCATTAACTCCATCCTTTAAACATCCCACGGAAGGCATTAACGAATCAAATCAGTTTGAGGGGGCGGTAGTCTGCATTTCCTCAAATGAGATTATCTTATTTACCCACTATAGAAACAACAAAGGCATGATATAAATGGGATTTATAGAAGAATAATGAAATCATAAACATAATATATATCATATATAAATACAGTTCTATCATAATATCCCCCATGAGAGGTGGTAAGATGTAATTAAACAATCATCATTTCTTGAAGCCTTAGTTTGCCATCCACAGAAACATTATGTTCTTCATCCATTAGATGGAGGTGAGTGTAAGTGTAGTTAGAATAATTCTCATAAAAATATCCAAGTATATTTAGAAAACTGGTGTTGTTACAAAATAAAGGAATAAAAAAGAGTTTAGGGGTTGGAGAAGTAAAATAAAAGAAAACAATTGAAGAGAAATCATTACCTTTAATTTAAGAAACTTCCTTTGGTTTGATCCCAAAGGATTTCTTGAAGTGCCTTATGCCTAAGGTAAGGATTTTTGGAGGAGGATATGGATATTGGGAGCATAATTGGGTAGATGTTGGATGATCCAGATGGCTTGAGAGGTGTGAGGAATTGGTTAGAAGTGGTGTCTTTTTATAAGGTGGGTGAGGGGCTCTTTAGGAAAGTGTGAAAATATTATTTTATTATATAATGATATTCGGTTTCTAAGGGTCCAAAAATCATTAAATTAAGAGATAAGATGATTCATGGTCGAAAAAAAAATCATCCAATCAGAATTTGATATGTTTTGGAAAATATTATAATCATTTTAATCTTATTTATTTAAATCATTTATTAATGTGGTAAATACTGCATCATTATTGTGTCATAAATAATTTAATTTATTATATGTCTAAAATTTAAAAAAATTACAATGATATAGGAAAAATATATTTCTCTTTCCAAAGAATAATTTTAGTCAAAATTAGGGCTTATAGAACACCATATAAAAATTAATTACTAAAATAATTTTGTTTATGTTATTTTGGCCTTTACATTAAATTAATTAATCAAAATTGTCATTATCACTTGTAAGTGCATCAAAGGGGTCCCAAAATATACCCAAATATGACCATGGTCATTAATGACTCAACCAATAAGGTTAATACAAGTGTTAAGGTAATTTTCAATTATTATAATATTATTTTAACCTTGAATTACCCTATTTACATTTAACTGCGTTAAATAAAAGTCAAAAGTTACTATTCAAAAAAAAATTAATCTTAATTATCCCCATTTTTTTTCTTGATAAAAACAATTTATGTCAGATTTTTGAAATTCATTTCACAGAAGTGGTAAAATTTAATTTAAATAAAAACGTCAGTTTTTTAACTACCACTAAGTGGCGTCACTATTCATCAAAAATCGATGTTTTTTAGAAAAATAAGAAAAATTCAGCCTAAGCATTATTTGATATTTATAATTAAAAATTGATTTATATTTTTTCAAATTCAAAACATCGATGTGAAATTAATTAATTTAAAAATTAATTCCCTTTGTTAAAATAAATAGTGTGTTTTTATGAAACAATAACTATCAAAATATTGATACATGTTTATGTCCAATTTCAAAGTGAAATTGCTTCCAATGACCAAAATTGGATAAAATGGTAAAAATATATTTTAATTTCACTTTAAAACCAATTAAAGAGATAATATATCCATATAAATAAATTTGATTAAAATGAACTTTTGAATTTAAATACAATATTTTTCACTATTCATTAAAAAATGAACATTATCAGAAAAATACATAAAAAAATAACCCAAACTAAAATTTGATGTCCCCGTTCTAAAGAAGTATTATATTTGGTCAATTAGGAAATATAAAGATGACCAAAACATTGTTTAATGAGGGTTCCCCATTAAAAGGTGTTATATCATCCTTTTAATGTAAATTGTTCTTAAAATTAAATTCATTCACATTTTAAGCCTCTATCATTTATTGGATAAAAGTAAATACTTCTAACAAACATGTATAATCATATTTTAGTTAGATTCGTTCATTCCCGACTCTACAATGTCTAGCAGTTAACTACCATCTAAAATAATAATATAATATTATTACTGTGCAACGTAAGATTCCAAAGAACCCCGTTGTTGCGTATCAGGTACGCTATCGTACATAGAAACCATTTTAAAGTAAAATTAATATTTAATTAAAAAATATTAACAAGTTTGAAAATATCATATTCATCACTTACATAGGATGTTACAGTCGACCAATATTTATATGCATTTGGACAACCTGCACGACGACACGCAAGTCTCCCCTCGGCGTGAAAATATCACCGTGAAAGTCTCTATCCCTGCAATTCATTTGTACGACCAACTTCCAAACATGGGAACCTTTCTCCCTTCTCCATATTTTCATATTCTGATCAAGAAAAACAACTGTTGTGCAGGTTCCCAAGCCTCCATGTAATCAGCGAGCAAGTCCATTCAGGGCGCGCAAGTCACTTGCGCAACCAAAACCAAACCTATGTAATCCTTTTACATTTTCCATTTTTCAATGTTCAAATCATGAAAAATATATGGTGCACAATTTTCCTCTCCTTCAAGAACATGACACGCAAGTCCCTTTTCCAAAAACCACTTTTCTTTCATTTGTCGATTTTGAGGCCCAAAAGTATGGCAAACACTGGAAAACAGCACCACCTTTTATCTGCTCTTTTTGTACCACCTCCAGATCATACATTCTTTTGTCGACATCACTGAATCAAACATGTATCTTTAACCACAACCCTTGAACTTGACAAGCCACCATGAAATTGTTTTCTTTTCTAATAAGAACAATCATCTCATAGAAAACATCTTTTCTGTGGTTTGCCTTCTTCAACAACTCTTTTTCTTTAATCACAAACTCCACTCTCATGAAATATATCATGTTATATATCAGCTTTATAATCATCATATTTTGATACAATGTGATGTGCATGGACATCTCAGAATACCAATTCTTTGATCATTGTCTTCTTCCTCAACTGTCATTCTCTACTTCGTGCAAATCATATGATTCTATTCCTCAAGATGACTCTTGCATGGTCCTCATGCAATCATGAAGACTTTCATGGTCTTCATAAACCATCATGTCTTCTTCTATAATCATCCTTAGATGGATTATACCTCACCAATCATCACTTTTGTAAACAATGTGTCACCTTTGACATATGTTTTTTAAACATATGATCAGTACAACAATCATCTGAATTTCTATTCCTCCATTTCATCGGAGTACATATAGATCTCCTTCATTTTGATCTTCATTGATAAATATTGACAAAAAATACAAACTTTTTCACAAAGTGGTCCCAACAATCACCCACTTTGAATTTTTTTGTCAATACCTTACATATGATCTGAAATGAATTCGTCAATATCAAAATAGGAATCTTCTCTTCCATCAAATTTTCTTTTCAAAAATACATTTCACTTTCTCGCCCCTTAATTGATATGAAATACATATCACATGGTAGTGAGGGTATTGATCTATACTTATTCAATGTTTAATTAATCATTTCAATATTATTCTACTTGAGCAATGCTTGATGTAGAAAACAAGAGGATTTGATATAGACAACAAGACTTTCCCTTATTCCCAGATCCTGATACCACATGAGATGGGAACTCATGTATTTTCCCTACAAGATTTTACAACTTTCATTTCAGGAAAATGAAATCAAATTTGATGGGGGAATAATCAACCTGAAACTCATGCACTCACATCAGCAAACAGATCAAAAACATTCAAGTGAAATCAGTATGATAAGTGGTCTTGGGGTACATCCATTCTTCTTTTTTCACTGATCAACTCAGTTACTCCCCATTTCTAGAATTATCATTTTTCTGCATAACCAAGGTTTAGAGATTGAAAAATGACATACCTTCTCCAATGACATGATATCCATGAAATTTATAGATTAATTGCATTTAATACCAACTGGAGTTAATATTGATTGAAACAATGATTCTGGAATCTTCTTCATTTTTCTCACACTTAAGGGAAACACTCCTCATCATACTCATCAATAGTGATAAGTCATCATCTTAATAATTGAATATCAATTAAAAAATCGTCCAAGGATGGAAACATATTTACATTAGCAATCAAGAGTTTACAGCATTCACTACTTCTTGGGTTCTCCCCCTGAGAGCATGAATCACCTTCAATTCCCTCAATTATTAGCACAAATACATTACAAAAATGATTAAAGGAATAAGGTGGTTCCTCCATGATTCTTCAGCATGAGCTACATGGTTGAGGTTATATTTTCAACCAAGTTCCTCTATTCACTCTAGTCTTCATGGATTCACATTTGAACAACTGTTCTAATATTTGTTGATGTGGAATGGCTCTCTTCAAATTCTCTTCTTCATTGTGTGGAGAATTGTTCTGCTTAATAGCCATCATATATGATACATTCATACTCCTATTAAGGACTGGTTCATGATCTTTTATTATGGTTAGACAACCTTTTGAAACATGTCCAGATTTAATGCATCTCTCACACAAAACTTCTTTGACATGTGTGTTTCTCCTGGTTTGAAATCTCTCAAGCACTCTGTCTTCATCATGTGAAAGTTTTTCTTTTCCATTACCACTATCCCTGGCTTGTTCATTTTCAAGATTCCTCATTCTTTCCAAATCATCAGGCCAGATGACCAACATTTCATTTGGAACTATTGCAGCAGGTTTGGATCTTTTACACTGGTTCATCTGAGTGTCATCCTTCATAGTTTTTATTTTGGATGAATTTCCCTTAAATATAATGGATCTAAAATCCGGGGACTTCTCAGCATCCCTACTTGAGATTTCCTTGGGAAAGTGTGTGTTCACAATATTCATCTGATTTCTTCCCAAGGTAGCTGCTTTATTCTTAGTCAACATTGGAGTTCTTCTTTTCTTATCAACATAGAATTCATGTTTCGATGTGCATGTACCTACCATGTGACCACATTAATTTCAAACATCACAGATGTTATCAATCATTCTATATTTGTTTGTTGTAAAAAGATTTTTCTGGATGTGCATATGTTGCCTCTTCTTCTCTGGATTTCTTCCCTTTGATACATGATTTCATTGTGCTTTTTCATGAAAGGGATTGTACCAACAATCTAGTGCACAATTCCCAAATCTGTTGCAGCACCAACATTGACCCAAAAATATTATCTTCATTGTATCTTCTGTATGAGGTTTTTGGGCCTTCTTCTTAATTATTTGTGGTATATTTGAGGAACTAACATCTTCTTTATTATTCCCATCCAACATAGCCATAGTTGTAGGTTTATTATCATCCTCTTTCCTCACCCATACTTATTTTGAGTTTTTCTTCAAACCTGCACTTTTTAAAGGGACATATTTAGAAACAATTGTACATGTTTGTATGGATGGTACCTTCACATTCATAACTGCTTGTGATATATCAATGACTGAATTCATGATATACTTATCACATGTTGGATTTATTTTGATAGTATAATACTCTAGTAAACAGTGAGTACCAGCACCAACTGATTCTTGAGATGAATATTCAAGGGCTGTCATAATCTTTTAGTCACATGTTGGAGGTATTTCAGCTTTATAATCCTCCATTGGACATTGAGTACAAGCGTCACCTGTTTCATTCTTTTGTGAAGTCTCAATATACATCTTCTCAAGATTTATCAATTGGGCTTCCAATTTTTGACATTCAAAATTGAGAATGATCCTATGATCTTCAGTCATGATCATATTCTATTCATAAGTCTTCTTCAATCTTTCAACCTCATATTCATGCATCTTATCTTTGTTCTGTAACAATGAGTCCAGTTCCCAGAATTTCATGGATGTTTTTTCCAAACCAAAACTCTTGAATTCAGTGCTCTTCTCCAGCCCAGCATCAAGTGCATGGATCATTCCTTTTAGAGTCTTATTGACTCTCTATTGTTCTTCAAAGACATTAATTTGTCTGGTGAACTTTAAGCATTCATGAATTTTTCCTTCCAATACCTTTTCAAAATTATTAGCTTCTCATTCCAATCGACTGTTCTCAACCAGCATGCATTGAAATATTCTAAAAACAGAAAAAAAAACATTCATCTAGAATATCATGAAAATAAATTATTAATTTCTCCATATCACTCGAGATAAAAGTGTCTTCATTTTGTATGGTAGGAACCTGAGCCACCTGCTCGAAACTATTCAAGCCTAATATTTCTTCATTATTGGAAGTGAATGGAGAACATGACACTGTATATTCTTTGGACATGAGGGTTTTCATCAAATGCTTATTCTCTTTCATTTTACTGCTTCTCATGGACTTGATGGATGTAGATTTACACTCATAAATGACTGAAACATCATCAAGACTGCACTTCATTGTTGAAATTAGGAATGAAACTGAAATATTTTTCTGAATAGAAATACTGTATAGTATCCATCATACGTTAACCTCCCTCTAATACCACATGTAGGACCCCGAGACACCCTGAGAGGGGAGGGTTGAATCAGGGTGTCAATTTTTTTTTTAAAAAACAAGGATCTTGTACCCATGTTGGTAGGAATCAGTTAAACCTGTATGATGGTTATGATCAACAATGAAACATTCACATGCAAGGAGATGATAGATCAATTTTTACATGGTTCACCACTATGGGCTATGTCCAAGGAGCATACACCGACAAGTTGTTGGTCGTACCAAATTCCACTATTATTCACTAGTTGTGGACTAAAATGGTTCAACCAGAGTCACTCTGTCCCAGTATTACTACATTTAAAAAGCATTATGTAAAGCTCACTACTTCCCTTGGGTCACACCTTTTGACTCCCCGGGGCTCACTTCCTTTAGTGAAGTCTCTCTCAGTTTATATATTTGAAGGTCTCATCAAAAGATTTGCATTGAAATCATTGTCTGCTGTTCAGTATGAGACAATGCTTGCATTAGAGTCCTAAGGTGATGCTCTTCTATATTCAATCATATACATTAGTGCAATAATTTAATGCACTAAATCTTCATCTTCTCTTCCTATAATTCCCAAAGCCGACACCTGTGTGTATTGATATATTTTCCTCTTTCGGTACATATCCGAGTTTAGTTGAACTAATCGTTCTTCTTCTATTTGAAAAGAACAACGGGGATGTTAAACACCAGTCATGTGTGTGTCGTACCACTTCTCTTCGTTAAAGAAAATTGTTCACTATTCTTCTATCTTTGCAAATGAGGGCTATCTTCCAGCTTTCTCACAATGCCAAAAAGACGGGTGTGCTCCAATAACTCCTGGCGTGATTCTCTAATCCCAACGCACAAGCCCCAAGACAGCGCACAAGTATTCAGCGTGCTAGTCTAAACTGGCATGCAAGTGTCACCGAAGCACCAAAACGATTCTTCCTTCCCAACTACAAACTTGCGCGACCCACTTCCTTTTGCGCCCAAACCGATTTTGGCATGCAACTACGAACTGCCACGCAACATCAAAAACTAGCACGCAACCTATACATGGGTGACCAAAAACCACTTACATGACCACCACACCTGCACGATGGGAGCTTTGATTTTCTCTATGTGTTGAGCTCATGCAAAATGTGGAGGGTTCGACTTGTATTTATAGGCATTTGGACAACCTGCACGACGGTGCACAAGTCTCCCCTCGCAGCGCAAGTCTTGCCGCTCAAGTCTCTGACCCTGCAATTCACTTGCACGAACAAATTTAAAACATGGTTACCCTTCTGGATTTTACATATAATTATGTTCTGATCTTGAAAAACATAAGGTTCATAAGATTGAAAGCTTCTAAGTAATCGGCGTGCAACTCCTTTTAGGGCACGCAAGTCACTTGCGCTACCAGACCAAAACCTCCACGGCCCTTATCCCTTTTCCATTTTTCAATGTTCTAATCTTGAAAAACATATGGCACACATGTTTCCCCTCCATCATGTACAAGGCACATGATTCCCTTTTCCAAAAACCACTTTTCTTTCATTTATCTATCTTTAGGCCCAAAAATTTGGCAAACACTTGAAAACAACGGCACCTTGTATCTGTTCTTTTTGTACCACCTCCAGATCATCCATTCCATTTTCTACATCCTTGAATCAAACATGTATCATTATCTACAACCCTAGAACTCAACAAGACACCTTGAAATTGCTTTTATTGCCAACAAGCACAATCTTCTCAATGAAAACTTCTTTTCTTTTATTTGAAATCTTTAGCAACTCTTATTCTTTCATCGCAAACACCACTATCATGATATATATCCTGTGATATATCAGATTTAGCATCATCATATTATGATACAATGCGAATTGCATGGCCATCTCATATTTGCAATTCCTTGCACTTTGTCTTCTAATCCAATTGTCATTATCTAATTTATGGAAATCATATGATTATATTCTTCAAGAAGTTTCTTGCATGGTTCTCATGAAATCATGAAGAATTGCATGGTCTTCGTCAACTACCATTTATTCTTCTCTAATCATCCATAGATGGATTATAACTCACCAATAATCACTGTTGTAAACAATGTGTTTCCTTTGACACAGGTTCTTCGAACTTATGATGAGTACAACAATCATCTAAATTTCCATTCCTCCATTTCATTAGAGTACTTATTGATCTCCTTCATTTTGATCTTCATTGAAAACTATTGACAAAAAATAAAACCTTATACACATGTGGGTCCCAACAATGATTATGAAATATGTTTATCTTTCATGGGTATTACAAGATGAAATTTCCCTTAAAAACAAATTACACAATACTAGTTTGTATATGATTAATTT
Organism: Viscum album; assembly: GCA_963277665.1. Classification (NCBI taxonomy): domain Eukaryota; kingdom Viridiplantae; phylum Streptophyta; class Magnoliopsida; order Santalales; family Viscaceae; genus Viscum; species Viscum album. The sequence goes on from OY728157.1 coordinate 2,019,142,441, forward strand.
TTTATGATATTTTGGAACACATCTATAGGATTTTGGTTATGTGATGAATTGGTATACAATTGTATAACCCTATAATTAATTAGTTAGAGATGGATATTTCATTATATATATATATAGTAATGTAATGTTGGATGAAGACAATTTAATATTTGAGTATTTGTAATTTGATAGTATTGGGAGTGAATTGTGTCAAAAAAATGGCTTACGGACTAAACCCGTTCCACTATGATTGTCATGAAATTGATTCTTTATTAAAAATGAAATTATTTTATATGCATATGTGTATGAAAAAATTCAATGTATTATACTAATTTTATACTCTCATGGATTTTGTTCATTGATAAAACTATGATTCATATCTTAAGAACATTAATTAAATATGATATGAATGAAAAAATGGATCTATGATATACATGTTATGGGTTTTAATGGTAATGAACATGTTTTCATACAATTAATCGCTATTATGTTTTAGTGATAATTAATATATCAATTTTTTCTCAATCTATGAATTTGACATCACCCTATCTTATCTTTATCATCTATAGGTTATGAAGTAGTGTATTATGTATGATATGTAAAAATAGTGTTAGTTATTAATAACATGGAATGAGATGACATGGTTCACATATGAATTAGTTCATGTGCTCCCAAATGATTCCAAATGAAATAGATATATAGTATTTTGGAATCATTTTTTAGGTAGTTAATATTCGTTTAAATGTTCATATATTTATGTATGAATATATTTGGTCACTATATAGGTCCCATATTATGATATTCATTTGATTCATATAATAGTATATGATATCATGGTATCACAAAGTATCATAAAAAGATTAATTTAGGCTATATAGTATGATATAATTGGATTACGATAGAACATTAATGGGATATGATATCCATATAATTCTTCTCATTCAGGTTATATATCAATAATAAATATTGATATGATTCATTAATATCATGGATCATATTTATAAATGTGTTCAAAGATGAATACAACAATTTCCAATAACATTGTTGGTCCTTGATATGGATCCCAAAATGTTTGATATTATATAGTCATTAATGTTCACCGATGAATGCATATAAAATTGAAGAATTACCATTATTGGTGTATATTCATTATATAAAATCCCATTGATTCATTATTCATCATTAAACACTATTTATAACTATGTGACGGTTCTATCACCAACTAGGTAATCAATGGTCTCCAGGTTATACTCAACGATCATGGAAAGGAATGAAACATATCGTTGATGGGATTGTACATTTTTTCATTAATTATTAAAACAAAATGAAATATAAGGTGAAAATATGTATAAATCACTAAATACTTAATTATATGTTCGCTCATAGACCCTGTATTCGTTTTTTAGTTTAATGGTTACTAATCATAATATTATCAATCCCTCTTCATGAAATTAATCCTTTGGAAATGGTCATTATATAACGAATCCAATTTCATCAATATCAAGGGTCACACTATAAAGAAGGAATCTATGTTTTGAAGGCTATAAATCATTGAAATTATAGAACTTTGGAACCATAATTGAATTTTTTTTATTATTGCAGACATTGTAGAAATTATTTTAGATTAATGGAGTTATTTAATTACTAATAATTTCCCTGAAATAAATCACATTTAATGATTTAGAAGCATGAATACATGACTTGATGAATGAATGATAAAGAGAAGTATAAACAAAAATAATTTTTATTCAAGGAAAATTAGTGATAATTGGGACATAAATGCGATGATTCATTAGAGATTAGGTATTAAATGGAGAATATAAGGAAAAGGAAAATTGCATTAATATTCTATTGTTTACCTATAGAAAACACTCATTTTGATTGAATTCTGTGTTAATTGTTTTAATGTTCTCTATCTCTAATACTGGTGAGAAGAGATAAGGTAAGATGTAGTCATTAGGATTGACATGGAATCATTATAGACCATTAATTCAAAATATTGATTAGTTTTATCATTTATGAAAATGTGATTGTATTATTGAATTCTTCTTGTAGTATCCCTCTAAATTGAACATAGTAGAAATATTCATGACCCAATGTTTATTTCAAGACCCTACAAAATTTGTTAGATTACAAAAGGTGAGAATTAAGATTTCCTTACTAATAAGAGGAAAGAATACATTAGAATTAATATATAATTGGACTTCCATATTTATCCCCAATAAGTGTGTAATAATTGTGTGTATGAAATTTTTTTCTAATCTATAGTGTACAAGTGTGTTGACTCTTTATTTGGAAGGATTTTTTAATTGATAATGTATTTAATTACAAAAAATATAATTTTTTCTATTACTATAAAATCATTATTTAGATGAATTAGTTGACACATAACTTATAATATCATGAAAATGATTTTTAGAAAATTAAATTCTTTGAATACACGTTAGATATTTTAAAGAAAGGTAAATTATAAATGCTAAAAAAACCCTCTTAATGCCAATGTGAAGACAAAAATGCCTTATGAAAATCCTTTTGAAAATATTATTTATGATGATGATCATATGAACATAATATAAATAGTATTGAAAACAATATTTTACTATTAATAAATTACAATACAATGATAAATTTTCAATAAATACAAGTTATGCATAAAAATTATATAATTTGAAGAAGATATGAAATTGGAATATTGATGGTATCATTAACCATCTCATTAAAGACATTGGATGCATCCATGAACATAATGAATACATGGATTATGTTGAAATTATAATTAATAATATTATTAGGATATAACCCTTTTATAATTCTATATTGTTATCCCATGACAAAAAAATATCTCATAGATTATCATCAAAACAAGATGTCACATGATGGAATTCATGTGAAACCCGAAATCACATCTATATAATAACAAAAATACGATTATTTTTAATTCATATAGTATATAAAAATACATGAAGATATATATAATGAGAAAGTTTTTACGGATGAATTTATATAACTAGATGAGAAAAATTCATGTTAGACAATGTGGTGATTGATGGTAATCTTCAATTGATTTAACTAAATTTTGGTAGTATTTTTAACATAATAGCGAGATGATCGTGGATGGATCTGCATCAATATAATTATTATTTCATATCATCAAAATAGATAATGTTTCTATTGTTATGAATCATTAAATTAGGTAATCCAACATAAAATATGTTCTAGTTGATAAAAGTGTTATCTAATAAATAAAACAATGATTACATATTAATTGATGATGAAAAGATTGATTTTTTTATATTTGATATTATATGAAAGGAATAATTATGAGAACCTAATAATAAATAGATTAAGTGGATTAACGTGTATGATTTTTTGAAGTGAAATTAATTCTCAATGGGGAAATTAAATAATTTTATATTCAATATAAGAAATAATAATAGATATATTTCCAGATTAATTTTGTTAGAATAAATTCATAACTATGAAGATGAAATTATAATGATTCAAAAAGTTGTATTGGAGAATCAGGTTAGCTAAAATACATCTATATAAATTATTGAAATCAAATTTAAAATTTAGGTGTAAGAAAGAGTGACTAATGTTCATAATACATAGTTACACTAGAAAATGAAAAGGGTAGAATCAATCATAAATTAACCTCATTTTTTAATAAATATTCTACATTGGGTAAAATATCATAGTGAAAAAAAAAGAATACATAATATCGAATTTATTCATATGATAATTTATAGAAATAAATAAAATACGAACATAGTCCAATGAGAAAAACATAATTAATTAATGTTCCCTTGTGGTGGGAAATAGAGATATCAGTTGTAAATTTAAAAAACAAATTCCTGAGAATATTTCATAAATAAATAATGAAATAAATATATTAGTGATACATCTAAACAATCATGGATTCATCAACAATCCAGAATATACCTATAGGATTCAATGATTTTTATTGTATGATATTGTAAAAACATTTACACCATAGAATTCCAATTATGTTGTTTTCTTTTACATATAATATCCTATATTAAAGATTAAGAGAGATACATTATCGGTTATGATCCAATGATTCAATAATATAAAATAGTAAAATATCCAACAACGCAAATAATTTTTTTTAATGTATATGTTGTTTGGTTTTAATTAAAAATTTTCATAATAACATAAATTTAAGGAATTTAATTAGCAAATAATACTCTTATATAAGATAATAAATGTTGGTCTCAGACCCACCATGGATATTGAATTATTTTTCAATACGAATAAAATTTATTATGGTATATTTCATGGTGCAATCATTTCAATTATGAATATGTTGAACTATTTTCATTATTACACTAGATAAGCATGTATGAAAAAATTCTTGTAATAAATATATATATATATATATATATATATTCTTGTTGAGAATAATCCATGAGTTCCCGATCAATACACTATTATGTGTAAAGAATATGTCAAGTCATGGATATGACAATTTCTTCGATATCTAATTAAATTAAAAAGGAAAATAAAATATAAAAGTGTTTCTAAATTTAGATATGTATAGAGATAAATGTATATGATAAATATATTTTAAAATATTATAGATTGGTTATTCATATAAATTTATTTTTTTCTAGTATTTTTTAATATTTTAAAATTGAGGATGTGGAAATCATCTAAGAATACATGTCTTTAATATTTTCATATTTTCATGATTATTTGTTAATGTACATTGACGGATAGGTAACTATGTGGGATGATTAATGTGTTGATCATTAATAAAAAACATGTTCTAATTGGGGAACACTATCTACAATAATATGACTGAAGGTTAAAGGAGATTATTGGATATTTTATTGGTGATTATATTTTCTTGTAATATCTATTTGAATTTATAAAAAAACATCCAATGATTGAAATCTATAAATTATTTGTAACAAATTATTAAAACATTTGATGAATTTTTATTAGATGATGTATTGAGCTAGTAATGGGTGGTTTATATATCATTTAAAAGAGATAATGATTCATTTAATATATTTTAGGATGTTTTTTTATAATGAAAAATTTCACAAAATAATGAACCTTATACATCATCTTATGTAGTTTTAATGAGAAATAATATAGATTTCCTGCTATTTTAAAAAATAGAATATTGTTTATTAATTATCAGTAATTTTACAAATTCACTAAGCCATGAACACTACACTGAACATTTCATGGTTTATTGGGACACAATATTGATCATCATATGGTTAATCATCCTTATAAGGTACATATTAATTCATTATAAGGACCAGACTTTATAACATTACATAACCATGAATTAAATGAATATTCACCTAGGGGATGTTTTTAGGTATATAGTTTTAGAGAATTAGGACATAACTATTACATCTTAAAATATTAAAAAGTAGACACTTCCACTAAGTTTCCATAAAATAAAAACTCTTAAAAAACATGTCTAGTTTCATGTTTTAGATAGCATGTATTTCCTTTATCCCATCCTTGACCATATTCATCTTTAAGTCCTGTGGAAAACATTTCAAAAACATGGGATGAGCATTAAAAGATCAGTAACGGATACACAAAGAAGGAAAACTGTTAGTTTTTCAAAACCACAAGTAGTCCATGAAAAATTTATCCTTGTAATACTTTTCACCTTTAAAAAGTATAAATACTCTTCACTGAATAAAATATCGCCACTTATCCTTTGGAACTAAAATAGTACCATAAACCCATATAAAGAACACATAACATATAAAGGTAACTTGGGACATAAACAGACATAAATAGAATAACCATATAGTCGACTTCCACACATATCACTACATGGAATAGCCATACGGATGACTTCCATACCCAATGCATTGGAGGTTATAACATAACCACCCGTCCTGGTATTCATGACACCACCCGTCATATGATTTATCATGTAACCACCCGTCAAATGTACAAGTACCATTATAAAGTCATAAGACATAAAACAAATATAATATAGAGAAACCATTTCCACATTTCAATCACAATATTTCAATTAAATATATTGATATAAAAATCCATTATAAAAACCATTTTCAATACCAAAATAAAGTAATGAGTATATGGTATTTATTTCATTTTAAAAATATTGTGGCTTTTTGAGGAAGCCAAAGACCAAATAATACTCGCGGCAACGGAAAGGATGTTGTCACCGTGTACATTAAAAGAAATATTCCTTTTTGTAGTTTAGTAAAATGGTTCGTAGAAAAATAATCCCATTGAATGAAATGAAAAGTCAAAGGTGTTTATAAAACAACGTATAGAAGAAAGTCTTGTATTAAAACAATATATGACTCAATGAAAGGAGATTGAGACACAGTCCCACACAAAGACGATATCCTTAGATTAAGGATAAATCAATTACATAATTTATGTGTGATAAATATAAATACACCCAATATAAGTGGATATTTAGTGTAAAACAATCTGATTCATTCACACCTATTCATAGAATGACTTATTCAAGTTGTACTAGTTTAACCCAAATGATTGAAATTGAGTTAAGAAGTTCCCTTGCAAGAATTCGATAGCCTAACAGCGTCACATTAATATTCATTAAATGTGTTAATCAGAGAGAAAATGGTATCTCATCACTTAGAAATAAAATTTACATCAATAAGGATTTCTAAGAACATATCCCAATATAAGAATATGTAAATTAAAATATATAACATAATGAAGTCTTTTAAAAAGTGGATGGTGAATGGTTACCTTATTGACCTGGGTAAATTTCAAAGCGTACACCACGTGAAAGAAGGCCAATAAAACATTGATGTAAATACTCATAAATTAAATTATATTACACAAAGAGTATAATAATGGGCAGTACATGCACCACTCAAAGGAAATTTTGGAAAATATAGCATAAATCTCACGGGAATAAAAGTGAGATGAAAAATCCCTTACGAAAACTTGGCATCCTAACGGCGCCACATAAAGCATCCAAAAATTGATTTATGATATCAAATAGGGTATCTAATAATATGAACATAAATTACAGAAATAGGAATATAAAATAACATCCCCAAACATAAGAAATACCATCTTAGAAGAAATGACATAAAAAAAGTACTTAAAAAGAAGAGAGAGGTATGATCCCTTACCTCAAGTCTGACTTGTCTTGTTTGTTTCTTTATATTCCTGAATAATAAACTTTGGTCAATTTATAATTGCATAAGGTTCTCCTTTAACTATTATTATTCAGTTAATATCACATATTATAATTTTATAATAATTGGTTAATAATGTGTGTTCATATCAGAAGTTTTTATCTATGTTCGGAACATGAGTCAAAGTTGAAATTGTTGGAAAAGAATTTTCCATTTAGTTATAGGTAAAACACCTCCAGAATATTATTAATGATTTAAATATCATATATATCCAGTATATATCCCTTTTATACTATTCTATAACATTTTGTGAAAAAAAATGAAATGCACCATTCAATTAGACGGGAGGCCATACGTACGCATGAACGCTACTTTCATTTCATTATCATATTAAAGGAATTTAAACTAAATGAGAGATATATATATTATAATTAAATAATTATATCCATCATTTAGATGTAATATATGAATTATATATCCATTATATATATGTACTTATAATAGTACATAATATTTGAATATAAGAAATGAAATGTACCATTCATGGAGAAGGTAAGCCGTACGTACGCATGAAAATTACTTTCATTTCTATTTAATACATTAATAGAATAAAAAAATAATTATACAGAGGTATATTATAATGAAATTATAATATAATATATAAAAACATTAAATTCATCATTTATACATCCCACACAAGGTATTAACTATTCAAATCACTTTGAGGGGGCGGTATACCACACTTCCTAAAATGAAATTATCGCCTTTACCCATTATGGAAACCATAACGATATGGAATAAATGAAAAAAAATAAGAATAAGGAATACATAAAAATAATTTATATATCAAATATAAATAGAGTTAATTATTAATGGCCACCATGAAAGGTGTTAAAAGAAGATTGAACAATCATCGTTTCTTGAGGTAGAAATTCACCATCCACAGAAACAGTATGTTTATTTACCATTAGATGATGGTGTGTGTAATTATAGCTCAAATAATACACTTATAAACATCCTTGTATATTTAATATACTTTTTTTGTTACAAAATAATGGCCTAAAAAGAGTTTAGGGGGCTGGAAAAGAAAAATAAAACAAAAGAACACAAGTAAAGACATTACCTTTTAATCGGATAAATCTTTTTGATTTGAGATCAAAGGCTTCCTTGGAAATACTTCTGCCCAATGTGAGGCTTCTAATAGTAATAGAGGGATGTGGAGAGACAATATGGGCAGAGGTTGTATGAGCAAAGATCTTTAGAGGTTTGGGTAAACATGTAGAGGTAGGGGCCTTTTATAAGAGGGAGGAGGGGCACTCTATGAATATCTTGAAAAGTTACTTTATTATAAATTTTTTTCGGATATTAAAGCTCCCAAAATTATATATGTAGATGGTATGGAGATAAGGGTTCGAAATACACCCATCCAATAGGTTTTTGAAAAGTTTATTTCTCATACTTTACCTTATCTTGTCATTTTATTTAAATCATTCATTAATGAGGTAATCATTACATCATCATGGTGTCATAAATAAATTTATTTATATAATGTCTAAAAATTATAAAAAATATATCATGATATAGAAAATCGTTTTATATTTATAATGAATATTTTTAGTAAAAAATATGACTTGTATAACCCCATGTGAAAATTGTTTTAGTAAAACAATACATGTTTGTGACATTTTTATTTTAACATTTAATATAATGTTATTAATGTCATTTTCCTACCAAAGTGGATCCATGGGGTCCCCAAGATGACCCATGGATTTTCTTGTTCGTCCATTACACATAAAATAAAGGTAGGACATATGTCAAGGTAATTTAATATTATTATAACATTATTTCTACCATAAATTACACTAATAACCTCTAATCGGGATTAATAAAACTTAAAAGTTACAATAAAAAAAAATATTTTCATCCCATTGAACCAAATTTTATATCCTAATGACAACCATATATGTTGGATTTTTAAATTTCAAATCATAGAGGTGGTAAATTTTCATTTAAATGAAAAATCAGTTTTTTAACTACCACTTAGTGGTATCACTATTCATAAAAAATTGTAGTTTTTCTGAAAAATACGTAAAATTCACCCTAATCTATATTTAATAGTCCAAATTAAAAAATTATTTCTAATTTAGACAAGTCAAAACATATATGTTTCATTAATTAATTTAAAAATTAATTCCCGTTGTCAAAACATATAGCTTTTTTTTAATAAACAATATCTATTAAAAGATTGACAATAGTGTAAGTCCATTTTCAAAGTGAAATTAATTACAATGACCACCATTGGATTAAATGGTAAAAAATATTATAATTTTACTTTAAATCCAATTCAAAATATGATCTAATAATATAAATAATTTATATTAAATAGATTTTTTGAATTAAAATACAACATTTTTCACTTATTCATAAAAAATGGAATTTATCAATAAAAATAACAAAAACCAACACAAAGTAAATTTTGATATCATGATTATATAGAAGGATTTTATTTATTCCAATATAAAATATAAAATTATCAATAAGTGGATTTAAAAAGGGCCCTCCATCAATAGGTGGTTAATCGACCTTTTAGAGAATATTAGAATATTTACGATTAAAATTGGATTCATTCACGTTTTAAGCCTCTAAATTTTATTGGATAAAAGTAAAAATATTTGGAAGACATATATAATCATTTTGTAGTATGTTATTTTCATTACTTCCATTAAAACAGCTAGGCATTAAATACCATTTAAATTAATATTAATCTATTATTAGGGTGCAACGTAAGATTTCCAAGAAACTCGTTGTTGCGTATTGGGTACGCCATAGAGCATAGAATTCCATTTAAATTAATATTACCATTTTATTCACAAAAAAGTTTAAATATAAAAATTTCATATTCTTTATTTATCTGGGGTGTTACATCCTTCCCCACTATTGGGAATTACGTCCTCGCAAATTTAATGAAGGGATCAGAATCTTCATTGAATGCCCCACATCAGAACAAGAGTTGGTAAAACTATCACTTTAAAATAATGAAAGCGAAGTACAATGGTCACACGAGTTATCCCATACTAGGATTCCAGGAAAAACTAGTTATGAAAGAAAAAAAAGGGTCGTTGTCTGATGGAGAGTGATAGAAAACATGTTTAGGGTAATATTTACCACCAGAAAATCACAAACTTGTGATGGGTTAAACGGTATGTGATTTCCCAGTGGGAAAAGTTAATAGACAACATTTTTGTTTTAAGGTACTTTTCAAAGAGGAACTTATTTATGAGCATAACTAAATCATAAGGAAACAAACTCACTTGAAATGCAGACTTTTATCTTTTACTAGATTTCTACACAAACATATATTTTCTCCAAACGATCAGTATTTCAGGATGACTTTTTCATATTTAGAGCGCTATAAACTACTTCTATAGAATCACATAACCTAGAAAATATGAACTATATAATTCCCATGTCTTTCAACCTTAAGAAAAATGAAAAATTGCTTGTACAAGATCAGATAATACCACAAAAGGATAATACTTTATAAAAAGAAATCTATTCTTAATCTCCAAAATTTTTCAAACAATACCCAAAGATCAAAAAATACCATTCAATAAACATATATCCATAAAAATCCTCAAAATAATCAAAACTAAGAATGAAACCCAAATCATTGAAGGATTTATTCACGTAGTCTTCCAAGATAAACCTTAACATTTATCTCCAAATAACATCAGTTTCTCTTAACGTCTCATACTGAAAAGTAATGAACCCAATCACATATCGTCCACGATAGGTTAATAATTTCCATAGATAACCCAAAATCAACTTATTATTTATTCATATTATCATCTAACTAAAAAGAATTAGTCATACTAACTAGGGACTTCATGTAGTCCAGTGGTGGGTGATAAATACCAGTTGTACTTTGGTTATGGGTTCGATTCCGACAGCTTTGTCCGACACGACAGGTTGTCACACGGTATTTGTGTTGTCCTTTTAAAAAAACTATATAATTCTAAAAACATTCCCCAAAACAGATAGAATCTTCAAAAATAATCATAGCATAATTTAACATCTATTTTACCCCATGCCCTTCATTTTCCATCATATAGTAACCCATAATTACCTCAAAAGTAAGGATCATATGAACCCTAATGGTTACCATAATAATTATTTCCTAAACTACCCTATAGAGTTGGTTATCTCATAAATGATGAATCAGAGAACACACCAAGGTCCAAGTGGTTAATCACGACTCCTTGATAGTTGGATTAGAAAAACCACGAGATTCCCCATTGAATCTCCCATTTCATCCAGTATCTTAAACAGAGAACCACCATAGTTTCCTTCTTACCCATTGTATCTTTGAATCCTGCTAGATCCATCCATTTATTAAAACCAAAAAGGTCAGTGTGGGTATATCAACAAAATAATCAGGTACTAATGAGGAAGATAAAAACTAAGATATACTTATTAATTAACTTTATCTTAAAACTATGACTCTTTCTGAAATCCTAGCCATTATGGTAATGTCACTTAGGCTTAATGAATACCCTAACCTCTAAAGTTATCTAAACCAACCTCTAAAACCAAATATAAGGACCCAGCCTTAAAACATTACATAATCATGAATTAAATTTATAATTCACCTATAGGATCTTTTCAGGTTTACATTTTTAGAGAATTAGTAAATAACTGTTACATCTCAAATGATTAAAAAGTAGAAACTTCTACTAGGTTTCCATAAAATAAAAACTCTTCAAAATAAATATGTCTAGTTTCGTGTTTTAGATAGAATATCTTTCTTTGATCCCATCCATGAACCTATTCATCGTTAAGTATCATGTAAAACATTTCTAAAACTTGGGATGAGCATAAAAAGCTCAGTAAGGGATACACAAAGAAGGAAAACTGGTAGTTTTTCAAAACAACAAGTAAACCATGAATACTTAATCGAAGTAATACTTTTCACCTTTATGATGTAGTAAACACTATTCAATGAATAAAATATCACCACTTATCTTTGTAACCAAAAGATTACCGTAAACCCATATAAATAACATATAACATATATGGGTAACTAGGGACATAAACATACTAAAATGGAATAACCATATGGCCTACTTCCACACATATCACTACATGGAATATCCATACGACTGACTTCCATACCCAATTCATTTGAGGTAATAGCATAATCACCCATCCTAGAATTCATGAGAACACCCATCATATGGTTTATCACGTAACCCTCTTGTCAAATGTCCAAGTACCATTATAAAGTCACAAGACATAAAACAAATATAATGGAAAGAAAAAATTTCCACATTTCAATCACAATATATCACTTAAATATATTGACATAAAAAATCAATTATCAAAACCATTTTCAATACAAAAATACATAAAAGAGTATATGGTATTTATTTAATTTTATGAAGCCTTTTGAGGAAGCCAATGACCAAATAATAATCGAGGCGGCGAAGGGATGTTGTCACCACGTACGTTAAAAGAAACATTCATTTTTTTCATTTAGTTAAATGGTTCGTAGAAAAATATTCCCTTTGAATTAAATGAAATGTAAAAGGTTAATATACAACGTATAAAATAAATTATTGTATTAAAACAAAATACTCCATAATGAAAGGATATTGAGACGAAGTCCCATACAAATACGATATCCTTAGATTAAGGATAAATAAATTACATAATTTATGTGTGACAAATATAAATACACCCAATATAAGTGGATATTAACTGTAAATCAATCAGATTCATTCACAAATATTCATATCATGACATATTCATGGAGTACAAGTTTAACCCAAATTAATGAAATTGAGTTTAGAAGTTTTCTTGCAAGAATTCGACCGCCTAATGGCATCACATTAAAATTCATAAAATGAGTTGATGAGAGAGAAAATGGTATCTCATCACTTGGACATAATATTTACATCTATAAGGATATATAACATCATATCCCAACATAATAAGATTTAAATTAAAAGATATAACAAAAATAAGTCTTTTTAAAAAGAGGAGGGTGAAAGGTTCCTTTACCGACTTAGATAACTTTCGAAACGTACACCCCATTAAAGAAAGACTATAAAACATTGATGTAAATACTCATAAATTAATTTATATTACAAAAATAGTAGAATAATGAGAATTAAATACACCACTAAAAAAATGATGTCAAATGTTGCATAAATCTCAACGGAATAAAAGTGAGATGAAAAATCCCTTATGAAAACTCGGCAGCCTAACGGTGCCACATAAAACTTCCAAAAATGGATTTATGAGATCAAATAGTGTCTATCATAATATGAATATAAAATTACAGAATGAGGAATATAAAAGAACATCCCCCAACATAAGAAATATTAGCTTAAAATAAATGACATAAAAGAGAGTACTTAAAAAGAATAGAGAGGTAGGATCCCTTTCCTCAAGTCCGAGTTGTCTTGTTCGTTTATTTATATTCCAGAATAATAAAATTTGGTCAATTTATAATTTCTTAAGGAACTCATTTAAATATTATTATTCAGTTAATATCACATATTATAATGTTATAAAAATTGGTTAATAATGTGAGTTCTATAAGACGTTTTTGTCGATGTTCGGTACATGAGTCAAAATTGAACATGTTGGAAAATAATTTTCCATGTAGTTATAGGTAAAACATCTCCATAATAGTATTAGTGATTTAAATATCATATATATACATTTTATATCCTTTTTATACTATTCCATTTCATTTGGATATAAAAAATGAAATTCACCGTTCATGGAGACGGTAGGCCGTACGTACGCATGAACGCTACTTTCAATTATTTGTCATATTAGTGGAATTAAAACTAAATGAGAGATATAAATATTATTAATCCAGAATTATATCCATAATTTAGATTTAATATATGACATATCTATCAATTATATATATGTTCTTATAATATTAAATTACATTTGGAGATATGAAATGAAATGTACCGTTCATGGAGACAGTAAGCCGTACGTACGCATGAATGGTACTTTCATTTCTATTCCATACGTTAATGGAATGAAAAAAATAATGATACATAGGTATATTTTAATTATATTATTTTATAATATATATCATCATTAAATAAAATCTTTATACATCCCACATATTGTTTTTATGATTCAAATCACTTTGTGGGGGCGGTAGTCCACACATCCTAAAATGAAGTTATTGCGTTTACCCATTATGGAATCCATAAAGGTATGGAATAAATGAAAAATAATGAAAAATAATGAATAAATAAACATAATTTATATATCATATATAAATATAGTGACATATTGATGGCCATCGTGAAAGGTGTTAAAAGAAGATCGAACAATCATCGTTTCGTGAGACAGAAATTCGCAATCCACAGAAACAGTATGTTCTTTAACCATTAGACGAAGGTGTGTGTAAGTGTAGCTCTAATCCATCACATAAAAACATCATATTAAATTTATGATACTGGTTTTATTACTAAATAAATGGATAAAAAATTGTTTTGGGTGATGGAGAAGCAAAATAAAACAAAATAACACAATTGATGTCATTAACTTTAAATTGGATAACTCGTTTTGATTTGAGCTCAAAGGCTTCCTTGGAAAGACTTCTGCCCAAAGATAGGATTATAGGAGTAAGATAGGGATGTGGAGAGACAATATGAGTAGAGTTTTGATGAGCCAAGGGCTTGATAGGTGTGGATAAAGAGGTAGAGGTGGGGGACTTTTATAAGAGGGAGGAGGGGAACTCATGGAATGTCTTGAAAAGTTACATTATTATAAAATGATTTTTGGATATTAAAGGTACCAAAATTATATATTTTTCGTATAAGGTGAGAATATTTCAAAATCCACCCATACAATAGGTTTTTGACAAGTTTAAAACCTGTATTTTACCTTATCTTCTTATTTTATTTAAATCGTTCATTAATGACCTAATTACTACATCATCATGGTGTCATAAATAAATTTATTTATTTACTGTCTAAAAATTATAAAATAAATATCACGATGCAGTATATCATTTTATATTTCTAATAAATATTTATAGTCAAAAATATGACTTTTATAACTCATATAAATATTTTTTAGTAAAAGAATACATGTTTGTGAAATTTTTATTTTAACTTTAAATAAAAAGTTATTAATGTCATTTTCCTACCAATGTAGCTCAATGGGGTCCCAAGTTGAACCATGGATTTTCATGGTCGGCCATGACACATACAATAAGGTTAGAACATGTGTAAAGTTATTTTCATATTATTATAACATTATTTATACCATAAATTACACTACTTACCTCTAATCGCGATTAATAAAACTTAAAAGTTACTATTCACCAAAAAAATATTTTCATCCAATTGAACCACATTTTACATCCTAATGAAAACCATGTATGTTTGATTTTTCATATTCAAATCACAGAGGTGGTAAATTTTCATTTAAACAAAAAATCATTTTTTAACTACCACTTAGTGGTTTCACTATTCATAAAAAATTGTAGTTTTTCAGAAATATACCAAAAAATCACCATAAGATATATTTGATAGTTCGAATACAAAAATGATGTCTATTTTAAAAAATTCAAAATATATAATTTGAATTAATTAATTAGATAATTAATTCCGGATGTCAAAACAAATAGCTCATTTTTAAGAAATAATCTCTATTAAAAGATCGACACTAGTTTAAGTCCAATTTCAAAGTGAAATTAATTCCAATTACTAAAATTGGATTAAATGGGAAAAATATATTCTAATTTCACTTTAAAACCAATTCAAAAAATGATATAAACATATAAATAAATTAGATTAAAAAGAGTTTCTGAATTAAAATACAACATTTTTCACTTATTCCTTAAAAATGGACTTTATCAAAAACAAAAACAAAAACCTACACAAAGTTACTATTGATATCCCGATTCTAAAGAATGAATTTATTTGGTCCAATATAACATATAAAATTGTCAAAAAGTGGAATTAAAAATGGTTCACCATAAAAAGGTGGTTACTCGACCTTTTAAAGAATATTAGATTATTTACGCTTAAAATTGGATTCATTCTCTTTTTAACCCTCTATTTTTTTTTGATAAAAGTAAAATTATTTCAGAAACATATATAATAATTTTGTAGTTAGTTATTTTCATTCTATCCATTTTAAAGGCTAGGCGTTAACTACCATTTAAAATAATGTTATTTTTTTTATTAGAGTGCAACTTTGATTTCCATGAAACTCGTTGTTGCGTATTGGGTACCCAATCGAGCATAGAATTCACTTTAAGTTAATATTTACATTTTATTCACAAAAAATGATAAAAATAAAAATGTCATATTATTTATTTAAATGGGGTGTTACATTCATTGTAAGGGTCATTTAGATATTTCTAATTATTATATGATATATTTATGATTTATATTCAATTTATGATTTTTGTCGAACATAATATGGCCCCACATCAAATGGAACTAGATTTTGAAGTCAAAGGTTCTTCATGTGATATAATGTTTTCAAAAGATGAAAAATTCACTTAATAAATTAATTACATTTATTAAATATGTTTCATATGATATCATATAATAATGAAGATAAATTTTATTATAATTCATATGATAAAAATATAGTGTCATATAAATTTCATACAAAGACATTACCTTATAATAAATAAATATTCAATATATTATAAAAATACATTCGCTGGGACCATAATATAAGAAAGGGTGATTCTAGATTCTCATTAAATTCAATTAATGGATCTATTAATGATCAGTTAAACAAAATATAATAATAAGGTTATAAAATAAATAACCAATAATTTTAAAATATATAAAAATCATACCTTATATAATAATAATGAATCAAGATATAAAATAATGTAGTTTTCCAGATATAAATCATAATGAAATTGAATAATATAATACTTATGTGATTAATGTTTTCATAATGTAATTTTTTTTCAAATAAGTATTGAAAATAATTTCTATAGTCAAGGATAAGTAATAGAAATATCAAAGTGGATTTTTTTATATCTCTTTTCCATCATATCAGTATTCAATATCCTATTCGAAGACAATCATAGTGGATAGATTAGCTCAATGAATTCAGTTTACTTCATGATACATGTCTTATTATCTCATTCAATATCCATCCTTATACAATAATTTGGGGGGAGATTTTATTTTCATCCCACCCATTACTGAATCATAATCCAATAATATGTTTTCTATAGGATTAAAAAATTTATAATATATCATTCCCTATGGAACATAAATGTGTTTCATAAATATTTCAATAACTCATCATATGATTACACAAGGAAAATAAATAGGATTCATAAACATCACATTATAATAATCAAAGAAAATTTAGAGAAAATGATGATGATGGAATAACACGATCAAATCCCCATAAGTTATATGTGCCAATAAAGGATTTTTTTCATAATGAATAATTACCTCAAAAGATAACAAGGAATATTTCTCAAAGAAACTGATATATCCATTTTGGTACCACTTTATAAAGTATATAAATATATTAAAAATAATATTGTCATAATTTTATCTAAAATGAAAAATTTAAATGTATAATTAAAGGTTAAATGATTGTATTGGTCTTGGAATTGTAAAGATTCATTAATTTCATGTATTTTAAATCATATATTTCATTCAAATTGTTTGTTAAAATTCATATGTTTCTCATTTAGATAATTAAAATAATATTCCAAGATATTAATTTACTTATAATTAAATTATGGGTAAAATAACATTAAAGATTTATAATTTAACACTAATAACCTTATTGAAAATGTTTTAAATAAAACACTGACATAGATACAAAATATTTTCCATAAAAAATTAATCATTCATTTTTAATAAATAAATACCTCAAAAAATGTCAGTAATAAATTAAAAAGTGTATTATTAATTTAATATTCCATTATTAACAATTTGATATGAATATTTTTTTGTTATGTTTGAGGAATATTAGGAAATTTCATCATTTAAAACATAACCATAAAAAATATTATTAAAAATGAAATTGTAATAAAAAAACATAACAATTTGGTTACATTTGAGTCAAATCCAAATTAATGTAATGGAATTATTTGGATATGAAAATGATAATTGATTTAATTTTAATCCTTATAAAATAAATTCATGTGTATAATATAACCCACATTGAATAAATAAGTGGCAAATATGGCACGAATCTCACCGATATAAAACCCTGACCAAAATCCCTTAACTAAATTTGATTTTCATTGACACAATATATCGACTATTAAAATAATAAAATACACTATAATCATGTAGAAAAATATTATACCTATATAATATATCTTATCAAATCTAATTATAACTTTTCTATATCAATTTATTAATAAATCCATATTATTATAGTCATTCTATGGTGTTAACTTTTTCTTTATTCATAGAAGATTCAATTCTGAAGTTCTCAAACATGAAAATCATTCAAGGATCCATAATATCCTGAATATTATTAATGATGTTAAAACCATATATATTTAATATATTAAATTATAGAACAATCCATTATAACATTAATGGTTGTGTAAAAGTGAAATTGGCTCCCTGAGGAGATTCACCAGTAGTCCCCATGCATGCCCTTTCATACGCTAGAGACTTCCAACTAACAGTTGAGATATAAGGTGGAAATGTGCATAAAAAATAACCCTAAATAATATTACACAACCAAAAGTAATCCGAAAATAATAAACATCATTTAATGGTGAAGAATAACTATATTTTAAAATAATCACGATGTTATTGTAAATAAAATGCCATAAAATCGTGAATAGTGATGCCATTCTTAAAAAAGGTCACCCAATGGGACAAAAATATATATATATATATGAAAATGAAAACTAAAATTAAATTTGAGGGGATCTAAAAATAAATTTTATCTAAACCACCTTCCTGGTCTCCAAGACATTGTAGACCTGCTCCAACCTGATCAAAATAAACCACATAAGTGATTCCACTCAAACATTCTAGTTGAGGTATTAGACCTATACGTCCATGTAATATATTATATACATGAAATGAATAAATTAACAATATATACAAAATTATTTACATGTAATGGGGTGATAAATATGTATTTGAAATCCACCCACAATGGTGAATCAAAAATATGTCACTATATGTGGATGATCATGGAATATTAATAGGAATTAATAAAGGATAGAAAAATAATCATAAATAAAACCATTTTAAATCCTTCAGTCTATGAATCTCATCCAAAAAACTACATCATCCAGTTCCATGGTTTCATTGAAAATGTATCAATGACCAGACATCCAAAAAACATACATAATCCACATATATTGAATCCCCAACCAAAACTCACAACCTTAAACATTATAAATTTCACATTTCATGGAATCATTTGTCATAGTTAATATACAATGTCAATTTACAACCGTATCCTAGAGAATAAATCTATTATCCCTCCAAGGTGGATCACATATTAGTGCAAGAATCCTCAATATAACACCTAATCCATTGTCATAGAGCATCATTCCCCAATATATAACACCGAGTACTAGATAGTACCTAGATAATTAGTCTTACACTCATACATTGAAGACAAACATCTATCAACCATCCATACATCTCATAACACAATTATTTCATAGTGAATCATTATATCACTCAAATCATTTATACAATTCATTAGTTCGATATTTTAATCCAAAGAGAATATATATATAACCACTAGTACCTGGAGAATCATCCCAACACATAATCCATATATATAGATAGATTGTTATCCATCATACAATATAGTGACTATTGCATCAATATCACACCTAATCTAATGTTTCCCATAGCATTAGTTAATAACCTAAAATCATGGTTCATAGTGCTTCTATCTTGATCCTAATGTCATGGTTCGTGGTGCATTAATCTAGTACCAAATTTCATGGTTCCTAATCTAACTGTAGGGAATATAATCACATGGATCATAAAGAATCATTTAATGAATAATTATCATATATATATATATAAACACATAAATACTATTATAATCAACCAAAACATCATCATGTGTAGAGTCTTAGTAAAGAACATATAACATACGAACCTATCCGTATCAATATTAATCATCATATACAACCAAAATAAACCCAAATATCAAGATCCAACCTAGTAGACCATAAGGTCCGACCCCTATCAACAAATTCAACACATATCAATAATAAAGTTTCATAATTTAGAATCCAAAACACATTAAAATATCCCTAAAGTTGTAAAATAAGTCTCCTCATAATATGAAATCAATCAGGCCCTCACACGTCATATAGGATAACACATCCTTCAAACCGTGTCCCTAGAAAATCATGATATAACATGCCTCAACAATATTAATTCAACATAATTTTAAAATCCCCACATCAATACCTTTCCTAAAAAAACCTACGTTTGAATAGACATAGATCCTATCAACAACCATTTGTTATTACGTAGTCCCTATAATAAAATAAAATATAATTTGAACACCAGATTATTTCTCAACCAAACTCATGTTTTGTACAATATTTATCATACCTCTCCCATGTCTGATCCCATGTCCCACCCTCATGTGATAGATGAACTCAGATTTATTATTGAACCATATATATTATAATTATATTCCCCAAATGACCAATTCAAATTCTTTAAAATTATCCAAGGGTATCACCATAATTATCTACATGATAAAAAATTTCGAAATGGAAGCCTCTGATTTAAAATTATTACTCTTGGTAAAAACACCATAATATCTATTTTCGGAAAATATATATTGCATTTTTTTACAATTAAATTTCATGTACACATTACACTATAACCTATTATTAAATTTTATATGTCTAAAAAACCATTGGGTAATCACATATCCCACTTCAAAGCAAAGACATACATGGTATCTTCCATGTACAATTACATGTCCATGAAACCCTTAGTTGTTGTGCATCTATTGTACATGGCCATGTCCAAATAGTAGGTGTATACTTAAAGTATAGTGTTTTTACTTTTCAAAACTATATATTCTGATATACTTGACACATGGCCTGATACATTACAATGAACTAATATGTGGTGTGTATTTAAAAAAATGGATTATTCTTCTAAATAATACATCTCCCCCAAAGGCGTAGAACACATGAAATTTGTTTTCAAAAAATGTCTTCTATTGTATATGGTTATGAATGGGAAAACCATATGAACCCCACAAAACCATTTTCTTCCATAATTATGTATAGATAAGACCCTATATGATCCATAAAATTTATTATATGGATCTAAAAAATGAACAACTAATCATTGGGGATATAGGCATAAAATTAAAATACCAGTCTACCTCATGGTGTAAAAACTAATGAATTTTGTTTAATCATGGTTCCAAATGCCACTATATGATAATCTAGTCCTGATATATATAACAAAATATATCTGAAATAATCTCTTCTACATTATCCATTAGGTCCAAATATCACATGATGGAGAACATGCTTCCCTCTTATCTTTTTAACAAGGGAAAGGAAAAGGCATGTTGAAGATGTATTTTCCTATATTATATAACTATTATAAAATCAATTAATTAATTAATTAATTAATTTCCCATATAAAAACTCCCCCATAGTCCTCAAACCTGATGTTTGTTTATACACTTCTTATGTTAAAACCATTTTTCATACTCATACATGGATTCATAATATGTATCCAAAAGTTGAACTATGTGATATCACATCCTAGATTGATGATATTAAGATAATATATTATGTATAAAATATTAAATAATATTCAAAAACAAATAGTGTTCATAATTCCACAAATATTCCATCCTGGTGAAAACAATTTTCTGGCTCAAATAGAGTTTTCATAAAAAACCAATGATAGTTTTTGGGTTTTAAATGGCCATTTTAACCATCATGAACATCTGAAACAAACAATTTCCAGAATTATACTCAAATTCAAAATCCCAAAAAATAGAAGTCATTATAATCTCTCACCATAAACATTTTTATCCTTGAGATGGCACAAAGGTCCTTTTATAACACATTATATCTTACCTTGTTCATCAAAACATAATAAAATTATGCATTTTACTCATGGAAGATAACCAATTTCTGCTACATTACTCAATGTGTGAGATGTAAAACCCACCGAAATGAATGTATATTGGTATTAGTCATAAACCACACATTAATAGAGTTTATAACTACTTAATGTGACCAAAGACATCAAAAGGTTTTTCAAAACGAATCATTTTTCATATCGTGCACCAAAATGTAGAACTAAACCAAAAATGGACGCTTCTAATCCACTATGCTTCCTACTACATCCTCAACCCTATCAGTACGAGGGTCACACCATCATGAATAATATATTAATCCCCAAAATTAGAGTATCCCTACTCATTACTCAAAATTTAACACAATATTCCAAGGACCAATCCTTGAATCACAACCATACAAGATAATAGCACTTGGATTTCTATCTACCACCAACATGAAAAAAATCATCATTTATCCCCCATTCCCAACATCTAATAATAAAACCAATTTGTGTATTTTTACATGTCATGTTTCTAAAGGACCTCACGCACATATAGCTTATGGGGCACTCCCCATTATAAATCATGTCACCCACCAGTCCTTGAATGCAATAGCCCATGAGGACCCTTGGAAACCTAATAAAACATCAAAAATAAATGGTGAATGACTGATGTGCTCTCATTTTTAAAAGAATGAGTTAATTATGTTGGGAATGATAATTTATATAATTTGAGTTGATGAGTATTTAATTTACAATACAACAACAAAATCATCCATTTTTGATGTCACCTCAATCAATATGGTTATTTCAATCCCATTCAAAACCCCCATGCCTCCTAGCATGCTAATGCCTTATCACAAGACAGAAGATCTCAGCCTAATTACGGCTATCACATATACAAATACATAAAATAACGATACAAAATCTTAATGGAATTACACAACCAAAGATATCATGACTCCATGATTAAAACTACATTATGATGTTTCACATTCATGTTTTACCCAACCCAAGTGCCTTACTCTGTCTCTTATGATTCACAAATCTTAAAATCTCACCCCACAATCCCTCACCAACAAACATTAATAATCTCATGTTCTCCTGATATTGCTCATATGAACCAGGTTAAACATTATGGAAACCCCCTTACCTTAGCTATTCACCAAAATAAATATTTACCCCTTCAAATAAACCACATGACAGAAGCAAATTCAAAAAAATATGGGTTTTTTAAATCACAATGCATCCAACCATCCTAAACATAAACATGAAAATAGCCCCACTTGAATCATTTTCAAAATCCTATATAATACACGTGTTCCTCACAAACCCAGATGAATAGTCATACTGGTCACCCTCACAAAATTGAAATAAAAATATCATTATGACTACATTATCATAGGGGAAGTTCAATAGGTTCTCCCATATAGTCTGACTGATCGAGTTTGAAATCATTAAATGTCTTTCAAAAAACATGGTTTAATAATACTCATGTAAGACCAAACTTCTCATGATGAATTAAAAAACTCCCATAACGATATCCAAAACATTATCATAAAAAACCAATATATAGGGTCTAAAATAAAATGACAAGCCCATGTCAATCCAATAAGAAAAAAACAGGGAACCCATTCTCTCTAAGAATACAAAAAAATTATATCACCCTTGATAACCAATCCATTTATTAAACTATGAACAAAAAATACCCACATATGTCCAACAATTATATTTTAGTTACTAAACTGAAAATGTCCCAAATTTTTTTACCCTATTACTGTATCTACACCCTTATCATTGAGTATTTCACCATAGATCCACAAACATACCATAATAAAGAGTTCAATCATATCTCACACAAGAATTCCTATAATTTATTGATACATTATTCCTATCAGGATGCATAATACACTACTTTCCTCAATACGAAAAATGTTTAAAAATCATAAGCCTCTTGATAACCGGAAATGAGTATAAAATCCAAAATAAACCAATAAATCCAACCAACCTGTTTTCCACGCAAAGGAAAAATCATATACATCTATTTAATTAAATACTAAGTGCAACAATCCCAACCATAATAATGTGTAATGCCTACAAGAATAGTTGTTCGTAACAAACCATCTAATATCCATCATAGGATCTAACAAATTATTATATATCCAACCATAAAAACCCCTAATAGTAAAATAAGTGTAAACTGAACACATACTGTAACACTTTTTATTCTAATGGCCTATGATCCACTAAAAATATTCCCCCGATATGGTTCAAAAAAAAAGTTATAATTTGTGAAAAATCATGAGATAGAGGCTTTTGATTACCAATGGGGGTATAAGGTGGAATTTTGAGGAGACTATATGTATATTTCATAGAAAACAATAATATTCAAACAACCCAATAGTGTAAATATTAGATAATGTGGAAGAATAAATAAAAAAATAAAAACAATCAATAATATTAAATTAATTGTAATATAATACTAGACAACCATTCCATATATATATAACATTATTCACAAAATAGATTTACAATAAATGTTAAAGTAAAAAATAGAAACTATAATAAAATTACAACAGCTCTACAACTCACTCAATTCCATTCCCCACAACTGGTCTCAAACACATTTCCAAACTATTGTAACTTGATCATAAGAATACACTTGAGAAGCTCTACAAAATCAAGAAACATTTGATCTAATCCTATCAACAAATGTAATCTATGCCCATCTTGAAAATAAATCATAATCTCCATAGGTACACTACAATTCATATACCAGGTGAGAAATAAAACACAGTTGGTCACCCCTAGTAGTGAATCTATACCATGAAACTACAAGTGATTTCTCATTGAACATTTTGATCCTAGACAAAACATAACAGACTTGATCATAAATAAAACCACCATCGGTCCTCATTTCCATGAATCATATTGACAATACATGATTAATATACTATCAAAATTTCTATGAGGACCACTCTATGATCAATCACACCATCATACATATAGACTCCACACATATAGCAGCCCAATGTAATCCTCATGATCACACTTTTTATCAATTATTTGATACTTAGAAATATAAATTCATAGTAAGTCATCTATTGTTGACATACATCCACAACCTCTATCATTTTTCTAATATATCTCACAATATTATCACTTAGTATTTACCATAGCAGCAACTCATCCTCTATAGTATGGATGCATAGCATCATTCGACCATCTATTCCACAGAGTACACAATATTTCATATAGAATTACTCGAGAAAAAAAATGGAAGTAGAAAATCAGAACACCATCCATTCCATATGAATGATATATGTTGCATGAAAATATATCTGGAACCAAAAACAGAGATTAAGAGGTTTATTATTACATCCTGATTAATAGAGAATATGTATTTTACTAAGTGTTCATGGAGTGTCAGTGTAGTACCTAAAACATTGATGTAGTGATTCATTCATTGATCCAATAATATTATAAATTACAAGTCATTATAAAACCTAATATTATAGTTGTTGGAGTGTCATCCCAACACCTAATCTCATGGTTATTTGAGAGTCAGTCTGACACCTAAAATAACGATTCCATGAGAATTAGTTTGACACATAATCTCATGGTTCATCGAGTATTAGTCTATAAAATAATATCATAATGGCATGGAGTTAGTTGGTAACCTAATCTCATGGTTCCAATGGGATAAAGATTTTTATTTTATAAACACATGAAATATTATAATTTAATTAAAAAAGAAAATATCATTTATGATCATGGGAAAATTTATTTTCCCCAAATATGTTATGAACAAACATTCTATATGTCTTCTCTAAAAAATGGGAAACATTCAAAAAATGTTTCCTTTTCAAATTATTTGATGAAAATATAAATAAAAATATTTTTTTTAATAAATCACATATTTAAAAATTAATACATTGTTAAAATAGTTTGAAAATTTTGGACATTGAATACAATGAGTTTATAGTGAATCATTAAAAATGAAAATTAGAAGAAAATACATACCTTGATCCCAAATTTCTATCTATATAATGTATCATCTTTAATAATAAAAATTGATTAATTATTTTGTTTCATAAGAAAAAATTTCAATATAATTATTCCCTCTATTTTATATCTTACCATAATATATAAAACATTAAATTTAATTAAATTCACATTAGTTGTTTTGATGAAATTCATGTCAAAAGTCAAAATTAAAATCAATATGTTGACTACAGAAAATATAATACTTCTTCAATCATATATAGAATATTAACTATTAAATAATATTCACATTCAGACATAAAATATAACATCAAAAATAATAATGAAATTGGGTTACGAAAAATGAACTATGTTATAATCATGGAAATGGATGATCATACGTACATTTGAGTAAGATTACCAATTATCAATGATCATTTTTTAATGGATGTTAATATAATTTCATGTTTCTATAATTATAAATAAATAAAAAATATAATTTTTGTTATTCAAAAATACATATATATGTCATCTATGTGATGTGGTGATGAAAAGTTAATCACATCACTCGATAGAGGTTTTAGTCTCTAAGTGCACAAGAAAAAAGTTATAATTTTTCAGATCATGGGATGTTAAGATTGTAAATTATATATTATATTTTATGAATTATAATTAAATCATTAATATAATATATAAATTAATTATATAATTATAATCCATCAATCAGAGATAATGATAGAAAATGAATTAATTTTATTATTGATGCGGTATTCATATTTACATATGAATGAGGGATTCATTTACAATTTTATTGATGTGGAGATTGGTAAATGTTATGAAATAAATATAATATCATAAAAATATTTTTATTATAGTATTTTTATTATTTTATAATGTTATTATTTTATTTTATAGATGTTTAAGAATAAATGAAACCAAAACATTTTGTTTATAATGATATAAGTTCTTTGAAAAAAAAATTAAATTATTACCCGAAAACCATCGCTATGTTGGTTTGATGATCACTATATATCCTATAGGATGTAGGGAGGAAATTAATAAAGAAATTTTAGAACAAAATTGATGAACACAATGGTTATTGAGTTGATAATAAATGAGAAGAAGAAGTTCTAATTTTTAATATATGGGAGGGGAAATATTGGATTACATAATATATTAAAATTATAATAATTATTTTTTTAACAAATGGATAAGAAGTTATATTTTTAGAATAAAATTTGAGATGAATCCAAAAACCCTCATACTATTAATTTTATTCAATTTTTTTATCATATTTTTATAATTACCGTTTTGTTTTATCCCTTTCTTTGTTATTTTAACAATTTCTTTGAAATTAATCTTTTCTAACTTTGAATAGATAATAACGATGCTATAAAATTAAAAAAACAATAAATTTAGTTTTTATTATTTCATTAATTATATCCCATTCAATATTTGGAATATATGATTATTAGTAAAATAACATCATTTATAAAATATTATTGATTATAAAATATATTTAATGACAATTTTAGAACTATTCCTTTACATTGTATTTAAAAACATCATGAAAAAAATAATTATAAATAAACGAACCAATACACTTATAATATGCAGTTATATATATGTAAATTTTGGTTCGCATTAATTCATTCAAATAATAATAATTTTTGTTTTTTTAATATCATTTTTTTGTTAATTTAATAATAAACACCTCAACATTGTGTTGGATATTAAATTATTTAATTAATTGTAAAAAATTATTGATAAATAACCTTGATGACCATAATTAGTAAATATTTTTTAAAAATATTTTAGTATAACATATCCTCACTTTATCTTTATAATAAAAATATTATAGTAATTATAATTATGAATATGACATTTTTTACATTTCATTGATGAAAATATTTTAAGTGGTTTATTCAGACCCAAATGATTAAAAGGCTATATATTCCAAAATTCAATGAATGTGGATGAATTATACTCATCGAATTAATATTAGGCAGATGATAGGTTCTTTTTCTTGTTCATATTATATAATTTTTTTACATTAATTATCGATTTACAATTAATCGTGGTAATAAAAATTACAGTGGTTTCATTTTATATTGAACAAACACAAAATGTAACTATATAAAAAATGATCCTAATGAATCTTAATATTTAATCATGTAATGTCTCTGGCCTATCTAGTCCATCCATTGGTAAAATTATGGTGTCTGGGATGTTATGGGAGGTCACAAAAACTAATTTCCTATACATTTCCATATTTCTTGTTTTTGAATAGTGTTTCTAGTTTTGTGAACATTGTTGTCGGTGAGTCATTTGTGAACAGTGTTGTTGGTTAGTCATTTGTGAATAGTGTTGTCGTTGTGTGATTTGTGAATATTGTTCTTAGTGTGTCATTTTTGAATTGTTTGTCCGGTGAGTCAGTAGTGAACATTGATGTCAGTGACTGCTTTGAGAATAGTGATTTCGTTGAGTAATTGGTGAATAGTATTCTTAGTGAGTCATTTGAGAACAATGATGTCAGAGAGTCATTATGAACAATGCTTTCAGTGAGTCATTTGTGTACGGTGTATTCATTGAGTCATTTGTGAACAATGTTGTTGAGGATTCATTTGTGAAATTGATGTCGGTGAGTCGTTTGTGAATAGTGCTTTTGGTGAGTCATTTGTGAACATTGATGTCGGTGAGTTGTTTGTGAACAGTGTTTTCAGTGAGTCATTTGTGAACAGTGCTGTCGGTGAGTCATTGTGAAAATTTTTTTCAGTGAGTCATTTGTGAACAATGATTTCAATGAGTTATTTGTGAATACTGTTGTCAGTGAGTAATTTGGGAACATTTCTTTCAGTGAGTCACTTGGGAACAATGTTGTCAGCGAGTTATTTGTGAATAGTGATGGCAGTGAGTCCTTTATGAACAGTGTTTCTAGCATCCTATAGTTTCACCCCTTTATCATTTTCATTGATGAAAAATGCATGTGAGTCTTTGTTTTAAGGTACCAAAGGACGATTAAAATCCCATTACTCCTATATTAATATTCTAATGGATCGGGGTGACTTTACTTGTTCATACCACGTGATCTAATACAATTTGATTTTAATGGAAAGTCTAGCATATCTTAAATTACTTCTCTATTAAATCCTCTAAACTAACCATATATATTCTTTCGTTGTTATGCCTTATTGGTCACTAGTGTGAGACACTCGATCCATTCCTTCATCTGATTGGAGTGGTTTGAACGATCCTTAATCCTTTTATAATTTCCCCTAGAAGTTTCTTCTTGCTGAATGTGCACCCATTGTTTTTTTGCAAGCAATAAGTGTCGATCTATCATCGATAGAAGGTATGATCTACCTCATTTTTTTGTTTCATCAATCCTTCTTCTCCCATTTCTATTTTCCATGTTATGTAATGTGATCTCCAGGATTCTAATTTAGTTTTCTTGGGTGCCATTTGGTGTGGTCATGCCATGACGTCCACAAGTGGATGTATTTGTTGCGTTGGAGGGAATCATAATCTGTTGCATGGATCATTCTCTTATAAAGAACGTACAAGACATTTTGAGTCAGTTTATTCATGGTTTCTCTATTAATTTATGTGAAACTATAGAGTAATCATGATTTATCCCATTTTATCATAATGGGATAGACATAATAAATAATTTCACTAGATTGATAAATTAAAAACAATCATATGTTATTCCTTCATATTTTACATGATTGTGTGATATCTATGCATTCTTGATTAGAATGTCATTTTTTATGGAAATTGGTAAATAACATAAACCTGGATTAATTATAAATATTTTTCAATGATTAAAGATTCATGTAAATGAATCTCGTTGTTATTTTGTTAATTTTATGTTAATTAAATTTGTGATGTAAGCCTTTTTAATTATTTTTGATGAATATGACAGATTTTATTTAGGATTCCCATAGTTAGAACATAATATTAATGAACATGTTAATTATAATATGGATTAATGATCTGATTGTATGATAAAATATAATTCCTCGTAGGATTCTGATTTACCATCATTCTTGTAAAATCCAAGAGCCTTATGTATGTATCTATGAATGCTCACTGAGTGTGTAAGATGAATGCCTAGTTTAAGGGGTAAGAACCCTATTGATATGATGTTTGTTTCCTATTTCTTCAATTGTAATTTGTTACTAGATGGTATTTGTGACAAGTAGAAGATGAGAGCCCCATTTGTTGTTGCATTAGTTGATTCTTGGAGTGGAGGTTTGCACTTGTTTATTCATCTGGGTGAGAGAAGGAC
This sequence comes from Viscum album, assembly GCA_963277665.1. NCBI lineage: Eukaryota > Viridiplantae > Streptophyta > Magnoliopsida > Santalales > Viscaceae > Viscum > Viscum album. The sequence continues at coordinate 2,019,172,923 of OY728157.1, forward strand.
ACCATAGATAACTAAATGGGGTGGATATGAATGTTGGGTATTTTATGAATCTTGTTGGTTTATTATCTACTTGACATTATACACTATTAAAGTAAGATGGTTTTTCTTACCCACCATCCAAATAAGTAAATTCATGTAGGGTATGCCACGTGCGTTCTGTGTTTAGCTTCTCAACGGAGGATGGGTATACAGTCTTGTTGTAGGTGAAAATGACATGATTGGTAGTTCACATACTCACCGTGTTGAGCCCCATGTGTTTAGTAGCAAAGAATTTTTTTCTACAATATTAGGAATATGGGAAAGTAATAATGATGTTAATAAATTAAAGAATAGATGAGGGTAACCTATGAGGATTGATCGTTCTATGATGTATTGTTGGGGTAATATTTCCGATAAGTTGTGGAATTGGTTTGGTTATGCCTAGAGGGCATGAATAATTGGATGGATGTTAATGAACTGTAATGTAGAATTAATAATGGTTAATTAAATTTTAACAAATTAATTAATGTATATTGAAACTAATGAATAGGGGAAACATTATCTAATGTATCCTTTTAAATGGTTCTATTCATTTAGGATACACTGTCAAAAATGTGGAAGCTAGAAGACGAGAGATGTTAGCTGTAGTTGAGTCTATGACTAGGTTATTCCCACAGTATAGTTGTGAGATATAGTGTATCATATACTTTTTGTGCCTCTATACTGTACCCCACCTTGTCAGTTTTGGAGGCTAAAACCCCGAAGATTCTATTCCCAGGGGAGGGTGTTTTCCCAATCATTCTAGTGGAAGGATTGATGGCTGAATACCACCTTTGGCCCCTCTCTCTTCTCTTGGTAGTTATTTGTGCTAGTAAGAACAATTGTTAGTTTTCCGCATATATGTGTGTATAGGGATGTAATGGATTTTAGTTATTCAGACATATATATTCTAGATATAGTTTCACATTGACTATTATACGTGTAATGTGTATATACTGTGATGCCCTGCGGATCCCAACTTAGTGTATAGGATAAAATGGCTTAAGGATAAATCTTTGATGAATGATACATGTTATGAGAGTTGTGGTGGATCCCAAAAACTACCTAGATTATTTGGTTACATGGATGTGGTGTCATTATTTCATGAGGTTCATGTGGTTGTGTTATGACCAAGTGTCCACGTGGAATCCTTTTTGTAAAGGGATAGATATGGTTGTGAGTCTTTGGGGAAAACGACAAACCAATGGGTATGTGGTTGTGTGGTACTCTTGATATTATTTAATATAATATAAAATCTTGTATATGATATTTTCTGAGAGTATCCATTGTGAGGATGGGATCATAATATACATGTTAATGTGATGAGGTGGGTTCACTTTTTTTTTCACTGTAATTTAGCATGACTTCATTACTTTTCAACGAGAGGCTCTGGTGAATATCCTTCTATGTACACTATTATAATCACCATATGTATATATAATCATTTTTTAGGTCACCTGGATCAGTTTGAAGATCATGCATGTTATTACAAACATTGAATTTCATGATCTATTCATGATTTGTGGTGACTGTTGTTTATTCCATTCCTTCGGTACATTCAGTTTTCCTTTCTAGTTGTTGTATTATTTAATGAAATTACATATCTGTACATGGGATTTATTTCATATTACAATCTGACATGGTGTTTTTTGCTATTTATCTTATCTCTATTATTCTCATGTTTTCTTTGTGAGGGTATTTCCTCACATTTATGTGTTTACTATACTCTTAGTTCTAGTCACGAAAATAATGACAACCAGAGGTGGGCCTCGAGGTGTCAATATCTCCCTTATAATAGTTTTGTACCAAAAGTGGAACACCTTGTGGGGAGGGGGTCATGAAAGGGTGGTATCAGATCTCTAGTTGAGGGATATGTTGGATTTTAATGTTTGGTACAAGTGATGATTCATGGTTTGGTATTGAAACTATGTCATTCATGCTTAGAATGTGATGTAATCACTTGATACCGGTTGCGACATAGGTATTTAAGCCCCCCTATGATCGGATGCGCTTACAATTATTTTTACAGTGGATAATAAATGAGGTGATAAAGGTTTTATGTTATACACCTTGAAATGGATCATTAATCATTCTCCTTCGAGCATTTTTTTGAAGGTTTAAATGATATGATTCATTAAACTAAAATGTATAAAGAAAAAAACTAATTAATTAATGTTCATTTTTTCATATTCCATATTTAGGAGCTCTTATAGTTTTTTTCTGGTATGGCTCTAGGTTGACATCGTTTCCAGGTTCTCACAAATGATATCTAGAAGGCTATGTTAGTAGATCACCATTGGAAAGGGGGTGAAAATAATGAATCTTGGAGGAAGAAACACAATGCGTTTCAACTCCATAGTCCATTGATGTTTGAGGGATCTGTTTAAAATGAATGTTTGAATGACCGGTTGGAGGTGGATGAGACAACCATCTATTCGATGCATACTTAGATGGAGAACTAGGTGTGTTTGGTTGCTAAGATGCTGCATGGGGTAGCGATGAAATGGTGGTTCTTATTCCTTAAGGATCTCAAGGAGTTTACAATCTCATGGGACAAGTTCCAAGACAGGTTCTGAGTCAAGTATATTTCATCGACTGTGAAGTTTTCCCGTCACCAGGAGCTGCGTACCCATTGATAGGGCACATGTAGAGTGTGAGAGTTTGTAATCTATTTTAGACACCATTTATGATATGATTCAGACTTTTTTTCTTGGGAGGGGGCCAGATTGAGGCATTTCGAGGAGGCTTTGTGTCCAAAAATCCTGCAACAGGTCATGTTATTTATACAGAAGACATGTAGGGGGGTGGTGGAAAGGGTAGAGGTCATCGTGAGGATGTTATCCTAAAACATATCTAAATGAGTGGGTAGTTGTCATGATTTCTATTGATGTAGAGCTATTTTTTGGGGTTCTAAATTTTTTGGGAAGAAGTGTTTTTGTTTGAACAGTGGTTGGCCCCAACCCTAAACATTTCATTTCACTAGGGGTGGAGGCTCTTATGAATATGTCAAGGGATCAAACGCTTGTGTCACTGTTGGAGGATGATTTCATCAATAGTGAGAGTGCCAGAGCATTCATTGTGGTCATTGTGCACATGTTGTTGTAGTCGTGGTTCCTCCATTGAGGCAGTTGCATACAAGGTAGTTGTAGAAGGTTAAACAATAATTCGATTAGTAGAGAGCCGATACGACGGTTAATAGATAGCCTAGTGATGCTCCCCACCCTCAGAGATAAATGTGTTGTTGTTGTGGTGGCCGTCATTAGGGTCAAAGAGGCCATAGAGATGGTTCTGTATAGCATTATGCTTTAGCATTTTTAGCACCAGTGAGCCAAACATCTCTTAAAGAACCCTTTTCTTATTCTCTACATGGGTTTATCCCTTATTGGATTCAAGATTGGCATAATCCTTCATATAATCTTTCCTTATCCCTTCTTTGGTAGTTTAGGTATGGAGTCTTCTAGTGCCCTTGGTGTTGAATAATCTAGTTCGAATTCGAGATGATATTGTTGAAGTATGTAGGGACTATGATCTAGAACTAGGGTAGAACCACACTTGGGGATATTTCCATTGTTTACATATACAACCACACAATTTCATCCTCAACATTGATTTGTTTTTTTTCCGTCCATGCTATTGTAGGTATCTTTTAAAGGTAAGAGGTATTAATCGATGATTATGGATAACCAGCAGTGTTAATTGGTGAGCGAGGCCCTCATACGCATCAAAGGTGTCTTACATCTTTGTCATCCTTGATGGTTGTGTTGAAGATGAGTTCATCAGATTTTTAGCATGTAATGACCAAAATATTTATTAATTAAATTTCCTCTTCATCTTATTAAATGTATTATTATGTAAAATGGTTATATAAAATATTTCACTTTTGTGCTGTATTGTTTTTGGATTTCAAATTCCCATTATGAATTATTGTTGTTTCTAATATAGCTATTGAATACTGATCACATGATTAGTATAAATATTGGGAATTAACCAATAAAATTTACTCAGAAAAAGGAAGTGATGGCCTTATCCAATAGAATTTATCTGTATGAATTCCATTTATCAGAGCTCATAAAGGATGTGGTGTCACTGGGCTTTCCACCTGATCAAGCCCAATCCCAGCTTCGACAAATTAATCATGAACAAAACCACTTATGGGAGGAGTGGATGTTGGTAGAGATTACTACCCGATCAATATTATCTGAGCCAACCCAAGTGTCTATCACCATCGCACAACATTCCCATAGGTCATATATAAGTTTTATAAGGGTTTATGTAACATGACCCTAACACTGTGATAATGTGCAATATTTGTGTATATAATATTGAATATACATTAATTTTATTATTTTTAATTTGTATATAAATGGTTTATGAACTAATAATAATTTTAGTTAATATTTAATAATGATATTTACTTTTATTTTTTAATGGGTATTTAAATTAAATAATATTTTTTAAAATATTTTAAATAAATTACCTTTTATTAAAAAAAATTAGTGTATAAATTTTATGCATAGAATTGTAATTTTTAATAAGGTTTCTATGTTTTTTTTTCAAAACCCATGAATTTTGGATAAATTTAGATTTTTATTTTATAATAAAAAAATCAAATATTTAAAAAATTATTCAGATTAAATGAATATTATTTTTTGACTTTCGGATGAGGAAATTATCAGGCAGTGAATTTTTATCAGTTTTCGAGAAAATTTATTTTGTTGGGTGAAAAATAAAAATTGTATAAAAATATAATTTTTTTATGTCATCATAATAAATAAATAGTTAGGTAATAAATTAATATAAATGGGATTTTCTTCCAATAAAATTTTTAACATTATAATAATTTTATTTTTTTTACCATACAATGCCTCAGCGGACACTCAAAGTCTTATATTAAACTTGAACATTTTAAAATGATTTCCTTGAGAGTGTGACCCACCTCCTTCTATGAAAGAAAAATATATTAATTATTTCGTCTATTAGACTTATAAAATAATTTCTTCTACTTAACATTGTAAAAAACCATGGGACGATTTTTGGTTTTAATTAGTTTAATGTGTGTTGTCCAAAACCAAAATAATATCAAATTTCTTCTTCTTTCCTATATTAACCCACTCAATATCCCAATTCTATTCACTCATTATATTTGAAGATGGACGCACCACTACCCTAATCTCCCTAGAATCCTACCAAGGTACCCCAATCTCTCTCAAATCCCCTATCAAGCCTATCCCAAGCCTTTGGGATCAAACATCCAGGATTTCTTCATTTCTCGTTTTGGCCAAAATATCTCTATGTTTTTATACCCATTTGTTTTCAACTACAAATGATGGGGAATACTTTTTCACTCCCCCAATACTTCCCTCCATATGTTTGAATGATGATAGAAATATTTCTCTTTCATTAATTCTTCCCATGAATGCTTGATACAATTCCGAAATTCTATAATAAATTTCTCTCTTCTCTTTTAGGTTCATGAAAGTTTTTTATATTTTTCATATGAATGATGTTACATTTGTTGGGATATTCTGTTCCATGATCCTATTAATTTCCATTTCATGAATAAATGATGAGATACCCCTTTCTCTATTATAAACCCATTTTACAATTTCAATTTGATGTCGATAAGCTCCCAAAGTAACACGACAATTTCCAAGACAAAATCATCATGAATGTAATTACCATACCCATTTCTCTATTGAGGGTATTCACCATTATTCACATATACATATTTAATTATATAATAATGTATGTATTATACATTCCATCATCGTATAATAAATTAGTATGTTGAATGAATCCGTGTTATATGATCCATGTGGTACACTTATGCATGAAATAAAATGTTAATAAAGGGTGCGCCCTAATAGTGCTCCAATGCATTGGGTAAAGAATAGTATAATGATACTCCATGTGAAAATAGGGTAGAATCATTCCAATTAAAGATCAATGAGGGTTTAATAATTCTAATTCAAGTGTAATTTGGGTCTACTCTTGCTAATTTAGGTGTAGTGAGGGTTTACACATGCTCAATGTGCAATGACCCTTGGCTCAGGCTAATATCGTGTTAATTGTTGTTTCCAAATTTCAATGTTATAATAATAATTCTATATCATGAGTTTAGGTTCATGTTTCTCATTTTCTCCTTTGATAGGCTCATTTCCTTGAATGTACTATATTCTTAATCTTATGCACTGATTACCCCCTTGATTGAATTTATAGCTCACCATTTTATTATGCATGTCCTCAGGCTATCCCATACAAAGAGAAGTATGAAGGAATGTTGTGGTCATGTAAAATAATATTTCAATAGAGATATTGTGTTTTATGTTCTATGTTGTAATGTGATGTTCCTAATTTCACAATACAATATACCTCTTGATTCTCATAGTTGTCTTAAGTGAATATTTATGTATTAAATCACCTAGAAGTGTGTAATAATTAGCATGGTTGTAATAGTTGGTGTTAGAGGAAATGTTTAGATATTTTGGGGATCACGATTAGAAAACCATTGTGAAACTATTGTTTATAAGACTATTTATAATAAAAACATCCCTAAATATTTTTGAATAAATAGTATGTTGTTTGTCAAGAAAATATTACCTTGTATGGATATATAAATGTAGAGGTGGATCTGGAATAGATGTATCATGAGTTAAAACCCAAAAAACTATACATTGATCTAGACTCAAATGGGAACCGGTGGACAATAACATGCCTTGATTCACTCACTGTTATAATACATCCATGGAATATGAATTGGTAAATTCATTATCATAGTATGAAACATTATTAAGGGAATAAAAAATTACCATAAGAATATATGATGGGAAAACAATGAATGATAACATAGATAAAAGCCTATAAATTATTTAGTAAGGAAATAAATTTAATTTATAAGTTATAAATTTTTTTCGTTGTATTGTAGTTATTTGATATCCCTAACGTTCCTTTTATTTCATCTAATTGAAAGTAATATTATGACTCCTAATATAAACATGTTTCAAGATCAATGTAATGAACGTTCTAATGAGATTTCCAATATGATGGGAGAGGTAATCATAGACTATTTAATGATAATTTCTCAAATAAATCAAGTTTTAAATAGAAACATGGGTTAAAAGTAATGTAAAACCCCAAATAAGAAAGAAAAAGCCGTAATCGAGAGCATCATGAGACAATTTTCTCATACATTTAATGGATCATGTAATCCCACAATCACCAAACAATGGATCAACTCCATTGAAAAGATCATGACCATCCTTTAATGTTTCTAAAAAGATAAGGGTTTTTTGTTGCTTAACATATGGTGGGTGAAGTTTATGAATTTTTTACATTGATCTAAAATATGATTCCTGAGGAAGCCATTGAGGTGTTGGAATGGAAGAATTTCCAGAAATTGTTTTATGATAAATATTTTTCTTGCACCCTATAACATAAGGTGGAAAGGGACTTTCTTTATCCTAAGGAAAAAAGTAGACCAATCCATTAGAGTATACATTAAAAACATCCCATGGATTGTACAATACACCTCTGCCTTTTTCATCACCCCTGAATTCAAGGTTAACTTCTTCTTTTGTGGTATAAAACATAGACTACTGAAATCCCATGTGATCCATGACTTCAATATATATGAGGATAACAAAAGATGTTCCCTCAATGTAGAAATGGAGATCAACGAATCTAAATGGTATCATGTGGATAATATGTGTAATGTGGATTTTAATTTTGTCTGTGTGTTTGATAAATAATATGGTGCAAGAAATTCTAGCACCCCACTTGCCAAATCATCAGAATGATGCAACCTAGAAATTGCCTAAAGTGGATGAGGAAATTCAATAGGTGTGGAAGATAAGGAAACCTATCCATTAACTACAAAAATAAAAAACATGATACTATATTAGAGGAGAGGAATTCTTCATTTGACCCTCAACTAATTGTTCATCACTATAACTAAAAATAAATTGGACACTTTGCAAACCAGTTCCCTAAGCCAAGGGTTTTGGGAGGAAACCAACAACCTCCAAGGTTGAAAGGGCGATCTTTTTCCCTCATTGCCACAGAAGACAACCCCAAATATTATGTGGTGACATGTATTATAGTTATTCATTCATGAATATAGAATATACTTTTGTATAATGGTTCATGCAATTCTTTGATATCCCAAATATTTATTGGGACAATCCCATCACCACCAAAAATCATGGATGTAAGGATATTGGTGAGAACAGCGAATGGGGAAATCATTGCCTCACTTGAATATAAATCCTCTTATGTCACAATTTGTGGTTTTAAATTCATTGTGATTATCTTTATACTCTCTTTGGTGGAATTTTATGTAGTTTTGGTCTTGGATTTTCATTCCCCATATAGAGCCAACATAAATTGTCATGTGTGGAATATCACTCTCTTTATAGTGAATCGACCCCCAATTTGAACAAGTGAAAAGAGGAGGATGAATCTCATTTATCATTATCATCATAATTGTGGATATTAATATACTATGAGAATTCTTTTATTGATCAGATTATTGATTATAAGGAAGAAACCATCATTGAGGACATACCTACTATGATGGAATTTGCTGAAGTGTTTCCTAAGGAAATCATTTTTATTCCTCCTAAAAGATATGTTGAATAATCAACTGACCATATGACCAGGGTGTTTCCAAAATCCAAGACTCTGTATTTAATCGATTTGTGGAGATTGAGGAGCTAAAGAAACAACTACATGAAAATATGGATAAAAGGTTTATATGCCAAATTGATTCACCATGGGGTGCACCAGTCTTCTTTATCAAAACGAAGGATGGGTCAATGTGCCTTTTCATTGATTATCAAGAACTAAAAAAAATCCTGATAAAAAACAAGTATATACTAACCCGAATTGATTTCTTTTTCGATGATGTAAATGGATCACAATACTCTCCATGGTGGATTTACGGTCAGGATATTACCATGTAAGGGTGAAGGAGAATATACCCAAGAATGATTTTTGTACAACGTATGGGCACTATAATTTCATAGTAATTCCTTTTAGACTCACTAATTTTCCATCAATATAGATGGAATTCATGAGTAGAGTCATCATAGATTACTTAAAAAATTGGTGGCTATATTTATAGACAATATTATAATATTCTACAAAACCATGAAAGAGCATGAGGAGAATATTTTCACTATACAGGAGACCTCACAATTTGGGGATCACTATGAAATGTACATCAAGTGTGAGTTCTGTTTGAAGAATGTCTCATTCCTAGTTCATATCATCAAATGAAAATGGATATATATGGATCCCTACAAGATAGTTCCAATTTGGGATTGGTATGGCCAACTTTGGTGATTTATATCCATAGCTTTCTAGGGTTTTCAAGATATTAACACCGATTTATGATAAATATTTCATGATTGTAAAACCCTATTATGAAGCATACATGGAAAGGGGTCAAGTTTTATTGTATTGACGAATGCAAAGAAAACATCAAGGAATTGCAAATGAGTATTATCACTATTCCCATGATCACACTCCCCATAAGTGGATAAATTTTTGTGGTACATAGTGACGCTTTGGAGAATTTCTTGGGATGTGTGTTGAGTCAAAATGAATATCCATTTCCTATGATCCAATAAAATTGTATGTTCATAAGGAAAAATATATGAGGAATTATCCGGAATTGGCTGTAGTAATATTTTCTTTATAATTTTGGAGACATTGACTCATTTGAGAGGAGTGGAAAGTATATATATATCACAAATGCCTCATGTATATATTCACTCATATAGAGTTGAATATGATCCATCAATGATGGATGGAGATGAAAAATGACTCTGACTACTCAATCCATTACCACCCTAGGAAACTGAACAATTTAAAGAATACCCTATGTTGAAAGGACATAGGGATTCTATCATTGATTATAATTAAGAAGGATACATTCTTCTTATATTTGATGAAAAAGGATATGGGGATAAAAAATAATGTAATTTCATCAATCCTTTCACAAATAAATTCTCAACCATCTATTTTGGAATGGTTAATGTATTCTCAAATAGATGATGTGGGAATTTTGATGAATGTAGAATCTATTAAAAATTGTAAATCCTTATATTTCAATGTTAATGAAGTAAGAATTTTGATATTTGGTAAGATAATATTTGTTCCATCAAATATAGAGTTAAAGAATACAATTTTGAATCATTCACAAAGTTGAAATTTCTCCATTCACCTAGAAAACACAATTATGTATAATGATATTTGAGATCATTGATGGTGGGATAACATTAAGTATGGTATCACTAAGATTAAATCAATGTTCCTGGTATGCTAGAGGTTGATGGATGAGAAGAATTAGTCTAAGTGGATGATGAAACCATTACCCATACCTACATGGAAGTCGGTGAACATCACCATGGACTTTGTAACCAAACATATGAAGACCTCCTATGGAAATAATGCTATCTGGGTGGTTTTGGATCATCATACGAAGACTACATACTTCATTAAAATTCGATAATATTTCATATTTGATCAACTAGAAAGGATATATATTAGATAAGTGGTATGGGTGAAAGGTGTAGCACTATTAGTTCTATCTAATTAAGATCTAAGATTATCCTCTACATTCTAAAAGAATCATCAACATGCTCTAAATATAGAGATTATCTTTAGTACTACTTATCAAACTCAAACTTATATCCACTCTGAGTGGACTATCAAAAAAGATAAGAACATGTTTAGAGATTTATCAATTGGCATCAAAGGACGATGGGATCAACATTTTCCTCTAGTTGAGTTCTCATAAAAAAACATTTTCAACTCAATCATTAAAATGGATTGTTATGAAACCCTTTATGGGAAGAGGTTTAGAACACCGACATATTAGGATGAAGTTGGAGAGTGAAAACACCTCGATCTAGAAATGGTCAATGAAATGTTGGAAAATGTTCAGACCATCCAGCTTCACATTAATGCTTCTAAAATTTGGAAAATGATCTATGTTGATAATCATCTATGAGACATAGAATTTAATGTTGGGTATATGGTATTCCATCCCTCATATCACAATGGGATAGTTTTATGATACTTGGGAATAAGGGTAAGGTTCATCCAAGGTCTATTGTCCCTTTTTATATCCTTGATCACATTAGAGCATTGTAATAATGAATAAAACTTCCACCGAACTTGTCTCATGTACTTTATGTATTCCATTTATCACACTTTAGGATTTAAATTCCTAAAACATCACATGTACTCAAACTAGAGGTGATTATAATTAAGAATGACCTTTTATGTTAATAGATGTTGGTGAAGATCTCATATCATGGAGAAAACATTCTACAAAAATAAGACAATACCCTTTTTCAATGTGTTGTGGAGAATCAACAAGTTTTAAGACGCAAAATTGGAATCGTAGGAAGTTATGATGGAGAGTTATCGTCATCGATATTTGTATTGTAAAAGGAAATTTGGAGGGTGAAATTTCTAAATTGGGGAGCATTGTAACATACCAAGAATTTATTAAAGATATTTACACTTGATCTATTTAAATGTATAAATATGTTAATTATTTTATACAAAACATATTAACATCCCTGGTTTTGTGTTTTTAGATTTCAAAATTCCATTAGGAATTGTTACCCTTGCTAATATAGCTATTGAACATTGATAACATGGTTATTATAAATATTGGGCTTTAACAATTTGAATTTACTCTGACAAGGGAAGCAATGGCCTCATCTGGTAGAATTGATATGTACAAATCCCATTTTGTCGGAGCTCATGAAGGATGGGGTGTTATAGGGATTCACTTTTGACCAAACCCCTGTCAAGCTTCAATATATTATGTTTGAACTAAAATGAAAATGAGAGAAGTGGAAGTTGATAAAAATTAGCACCCGAGCAATGTTATCTTAGCCAACCCAAGAGTCTGTCCCCATCGCACACCTTAACCTTATGTCATTTGTGGGGGTCATAAGGGGTTATTTAACCAGACCCGATCAGTATGATTATTAACATTTTTATATATATAATAAATAATATAAATTCATTTTATTATTGTTTATTTGTAAATAGTTTTTAAATCACAAATAGTATTTTTAGTTCATATTAAATTAAGAAATATATTATTAACAAATTAATTGTTTATTAAATTAAATAATATTTATAAAAAATATTATTACTAAATTGAATTTTTATAAATATCCATGATCGTACAATTTTGATGAATAAAATTGTAATTTTTATTGACGTTTGAATGTTGTTTTTGTCAAAACATATGAATTTCTGATAAATGTCATTTTTTATTTAAAAGGTAAAAATCTATATATTTAAAAAATTATTTAGCTAAAATGAATATTATTTTTAGGAATCGGGGTGTCGATATTATATAATGGTAATTTTTTCATAATTTTCTTATGGAGTTATATTTTTGGGTAATAATTAAATACCCTTTAAATATATAATGTGATATATGACATAATAATGACCCAATATTGATGTACTAAAATACTATAAATGGGATATTCAGATAATATATGTCTTACCATTTAAATGGTCAGAATTTTGGTTTGTTTTATTTATTTTACTAATCCATAACGGTCCCTCCATGACTTATAAAACATTTTATCATTTTAAATTTATTTCCTTAAGAGTGTGAGTACCATCAACATAAGAAAGCCGAATATTATAATATGTTCGACCACATTACTTATAAAATAATATCTTCCTCTCCACTTTGGAAAAAACCATGGGAAAAAACCATGGGTTGTATAGTGGTTTAGATTAGTTTAATGTGTGGTGTCCCCAAAATAATAAAGGATTCACTGTCCTTTCCTATATAAACACACTAAATATCACATTTTACTTCAGTCAAATCATTATTAGCTTGACCAACCCCAAACCTCCACTCTTTAGAATCATACCAAGGTTCCTAAATCTCCAAAAAATCATCTCTCAAGCTTCTCCCATGCCTTTCGGATGACATTTCCATGTATGTGAATTCTTCCTTTCTATTTTTTGTCCAAATATCATTATGTTGTTATAAAATTTTATTTTCAGTTAAAAATGTTGGGATATGATTTATAACCCCCCCCCATATCTCCTTACTCATTTTTGAATTATGGAAGACCTCTTTCACTCTCAATAATGTCTCCCATGTACATATGTTACCATGGAGAAATTCCGAAAGGATGTTCTCTAACCTCATTTACATTAAATAAATTCAATTATATTATTATTCTAAATTCTATTAAATATGTTGGGATATTATGTTAAATGAATCTATTATGGCCGATTTCATGTATAAATGATTATATACCCCTTTCTCTCTCTTCAACCCATTATACACATTCTATTTTACGACGTTATGTTCTCGAAGTTACACAAAAAATTCCAGGACAAAATCATCATATAAGTGAATACCATACTCATTTATCTATCAAGGTTATTGAAATTTATTCACATATACATAATGAATGATACTTTATTTTATTTATTCCACATTCATTCATTGTGGAATAAATTATGATGTTCAGTGACTCCATGTTGTATGACCAATGTTGAAGACTTATGCATGAAAAACAATTATAAAGGGTGAACATAGATAGAGCTCTAATGCATTGGGTAAATAATATTATCCTAATATTCCATATGCAATAAGGGTTTACACATTCTAATTGATGTGAAATGAGGTTTTACACATGCTAATTCATGTACAATGCGGATTACTAATGATAATTCCAGTGCAATGAGGGTTTACTCAAGATACATGTTCAATGAGCCTTATCTGATGCTATTATCATATAAAATGTTATTTCCACATTTCCCTAATATGATAATCATGCTGTATAATGATGTTATGCACATGTGTCTTTTTTTTCTCCACTAATATGATAATTTCCAAGTATGTACTGTGTTCTTCATGTTATGCCTTGATAACTATAGTACTAGGCTTTATAGCTCACCCTTTTCTTATACATATCCTTAGATTATCCGATGAAATGCAATGTACGATGGATTGTTGTGGTCATGTAAAATATGTTAACAATAAAATAGTTGTGTTTCAACTTCTATGTAGTTATTTAATGTTAATAATTTACCAAGACACTTCATCTCTTGATCCTCGTAGTTTTCTTAATTTAATGTTTAAGTGATAAATCATTTTTGTGTGTGTAATAATGAGTATTGTTGTTATATATCAGTTGGTGCTTCCTATGGTCATTGAAAAGTACTCTGATATCTTTCACGAAGTGGTTTTAGCATTACCACCTTGACGAGAGATCATGTTTGGGATCAAGATAAAACTAGGTGTGTCTCCAATCATAATGTCTCCATATTGGATGGCCCCTTCTAAGTTACAGAAGCTACATATACAGCTCGATAGTTTTTTACAGTGCAATTTGATTTGGCCATGTGTGTCACTCTGGGTTGTACCGATTTTGTTCATGAAGAAGGAAGATAGATGTTTTCAGCTGGGTATCATGTATCGTCACTTAATCAAAGTGATAGTAAATAATCTCTATCCTCTTATGAGGATTGATGATTTATTTGATCACTGAAAGGTGAATTTTGGTTCTCGTAGATATATTTTCTGTTAGGATATCATCAGATGCATGTAAAGGATGATGATATCCCAATGACTACTTTCTGATGTCATCATGGGAATTACAATTTCTATTAAATGTCATTCGGTGTGATGAATGCTCCAAATGTGTTCATTGGGATGATGATCACTATATTACATGAGTTCTGAGATATGGTCATGGTGGATTTAATCGATGACATATGTGGGTACTCTGTGTCTGAGGAGGAGCATGGAGATCATATAAAGCCATTTTGGTAGTTCTACATTTTGAACAACTTTTTGGGAATTTGTTAAAGTGTGGGATTGGGAACATGAAGTTCCTTTCATGGGGCATTTTTTACCCAGTATGGAGTAGTTGTGGATCCATCAATGATAGAAGAATGTGTGTCTTGGCTATCCCAACAGACAATGGAAGAGGTGTGATGTTTACTTGGTTATGTATGCTACTAAAAAAGGTTCACATCTAATTTATATCAGATTTCAAATCCTTTAACAACACTAAATTGTAAGGATCTAGAATTCTGTGGACTAATCATTGTAAAACATATTTTTAGTTTCTAATATAAGTTTATAAGTGTTCTAGTTCTTTTTATTCCAATAACGGGAGTTTAATTTGATGTTTTCTACGATGCATCACATATGGGGTTAGGTTATTTTCTGATGCAGTATAGATCATTCATTTTATATGGTTTTAATTATTTGCATCCCCATGAACAAAACTATGCCACCCATTATATTTAGATGGACGTTGTGCTATTTGATCTTATGTTGTGAATACAATACCACATTTGTTAGTGATTTTTGGTTTTCACTAATCATTATAGCCTAATGTATGTTTTCCCCCAACATGACTTGAACATGAAGATGTGTTGTTGTATAGAGTTATAATATGAATACAACTTCAAAATCTCATAAATTCTTATAATAGGGAATGTTTGAGTTGATGCACTGAGTAGGAATTCACATAGTGATTCAGGGTGTGAATCTGGTATTTACTAGAGAGTAATTGAAGAACATTCATCATTGCAATTGGAAATGTGATTAGTTTCGGTTTTAGTTGTCGTATTTAGATTATGGAGTAGTCATCTCTGGTACAGTATGTGGATGATTCCCAATAGGGACTATAGAGGTGTAAGTCTAGAGATACAGAGTTGTTTTTTGTGAGGCCCTTTGATGGTTGTTATACATATTAACAACCCCAAGTGTTGTATCATGGAAGGATTTTAATTCCACTTGTGATGTGTGATATGGTTCTCAAAGACTTATATAGTTTTCCTTTTGTGGTACATACTAGAATAAAAATGATATGATGATCCGTGATGGGTTAGTTTTCAAGGATTATGATGAATCATGCAGTAATGGAGTTTGTTCCACAATGTTTTTTCTTCCAGAAGGTGATGGTCGAGCACCGTGCCTCTGGTGGTTTTCTTGAGCCATTAAATGTACCTCAGTGGAAAGTGGATAAAATATCAATGGACTATGTTACTAGTTTAACTCAATCTCTGGGAGGTCGTGATTCAATATTGGATGTACTGGACCGTTTTACAAATTCATCCCACTTAATAGCGATGAAGGAGTCAATCTCAGTGGAGGTTTTGTGTTGGAAGTTTCTAGAAAATGTGGTCAAATTCAAAAGAGTCCCAAGTATTATCACTTATAATAGTGAACATCAATTTACCTCTATGATTTGGAGAGATATCCATCACTAATTTGGTTCTCAAAAATAAATTAATAGTGATTTTCATCAATTAAAGGGAGGTCAGAAAGATAGGACAGTGTAGACTCTCAAAGACATGTCACGCTCTTGTGTCCTAGACTTTTGATGTTTGTGGATGAGTCACACACCCTTGGAGGTGTTCTATTAAAAAAATTCACTACACCATCGGTATGGCACAATTTGAAGTCTTTTATGTCTGGCCATGATGTTTTATGTTGCATTGGACTGGGGTCAAAGAGTCTGCATTATCATTCTGAAACTACTACGGAACACGACATAGACTATTGAGGTGATTCATGAGAGGATGAATGTATGTTAGGATCACTAGAAATAATATTCCGACCAACATAGGTGATGTTTAGAATTTGTTGTTAGGGATCACATGTTTCTGAAGGCGACTCCCCATCGTGGGAATAAATGGTCTGGTCATGGGATTATGTTTTCTCCTTAGTTTGTTGGGCCATTCGAGGTATTGGCTCGTGTTAGAGCTATGCTGTATCATGTATCACTTCCCCCGTAGATTATTTGGATACAAAATTTTTAACATGTGTCATAGCTACATATTTATCTTGATGATGACACCCACATCATCAATTGGGGTGAGATCTATGATATTGATGATGCGACCATCAAGGAAAATTACTTAGAGATCTCAGATTGAAAGGAGAAGGTGTTGCATGGGAAAATTATCCCCTTGGTTCATGTCTTATAAAAAATATTGGTGTGGAGGACAGTACATGGTAACATGAGTGATAGAAACAGGCTCAATAACCTGATTTGTTTAATTTTTAGATCTTTTATTTTAATAATATTTCTTTGTGGTTGCAAAATGTTCTTTTTTATGAGATTGTGTTCTAGTGATTCTTTGGTGGAATTCACTATTTTAGACGAATCTCCCCTATAAGTTTTTTTATGTGTTGGTTATGGTTACCATGTGGTCTCACGTGTCCCGTTTTTATGTGGTTGATCATCTTGGGTGGTATGAGAATTGATAGGTATCTCGATGTGTGGTTTTTTGGATCCATTTTTATTTTTCGTTTATATGTTGGTTTTTGAATTCCAAGGAACATGAATGATTTCAGAGGAAAATGATGTAATGGTCTGGACCTCTCTGGTCTATCCTTCTGTGAAAATATGTTTTTTTTGGTTTTTAGGTGGTCAAGGTGACTAATTTCCATCACTTTTCCAAATATCCAACTCTGGGAATAGTATTTCCATTTTTTTGAATTGTGTTGTATGTGGGGCATTTTGAATAGTGCTGTCTAGGAGCCTTTTCTAAACACTGCTGTTTGTGAGTCATTTTTGAACAGCTCTATCAAGGAGTCATTTATGAACTCTATTGTTGGTGATTCATTTGTAATCATGTTCTATTAGTGATTCATTTGTGAATAATTTTTTCGGTGAGTTGTTCATGAACAACGATGTCGATGAGTAATTTGTGAACAACGGTGTCGAAGATTCATTTGTGAACAGTTTGGTTGGTATGCCATTTATGAATAGTTCTCTCAGTGAGTCATTTTTGAAAAGTGCTCTTAGTGATTCAGTTGTGAATATTCCAACCACTGGGTCATTTTTGAACTACGATGTCACTGATTCATTTGTGAACCGTTCTTCCAGTAGTTAATTTTTGAATTGTCCTCTTAGTGTGTCATTTTTAAACAATCCTATCGGAGTGTCATTTGGGAATAGGCATATCATTGAGTCATTTTTGAATAGTGATGTCACTGAGTCATTTGTGAATAGTGATGTCGATGATTCATTTGTGAAAAGTGCTTTAGATAAGTCATTATTGAACATTTCTCTTGGTGATTCATCTATGAACCGTGCCCTCAGTGAGTCATTTTTGAATTATCCTATCATTGAGTCAATTTTGAACCGTGTTGTTGGTGACTCATTTGAAAGAAATGCTATCGGTGGGTCATTTTTTATCAGGGATCTCAGTGAGTCAATTGTGAATAGTTCTATTGGGGAGTCATTTGTGGACAATGTTTTTTGTGATTAATTTGTGAACAGAGATGTCAGTGAGTCATTTTCTAATCATGCTGTTGCTGAGTCATATTTGAACAGTCTTCCCAGCTTATTATAGTATTTCCCTTTACCATTTTCATTGTCAAAAAAATCTTTTAAGTACTTGTTTTATGGTATTTAAGGATTATTAAAAGACCACAACTCCTATATTAATTTTACTATGGATCAAGATTCCATTACTTGGTCAAAACTCATGGTTTAATGCGATCCAATTTTAATGGATAACCAATAATATCTTATATTTTCCATCCATTTATTATTCTAATGGGGAAATATATCTTCCTCTATTATTCTAAATTCTTGTTCCATGGTGTTATATAGTAGAATATTCCCTTCTTCACTTAGGTTTGATTTGATCAAACCTAAATTCTCTGGTCATTTCCCCTTGATGTTTCTTCATGCGGCATGTGTGCCCCCTATTTTTGTGCATGATGTATGTGTCAATATATCATCGGCAAAAGTAATAATCTAACTCCATTATTATGTTTTCATCTATCCTTATTCTCCCATTTTTTCTTTTCATGTTATGGAATGTGATCTCCATGTGAATAATAAATTTTTCATGGGTGATAGTTTGTGCGGTCATGCCAAGGCATCCTTGGGTGGATGCATTTGTCATGGGGGAAGCGATCAATATCTGTTTTGTTAATTGTTCCCATATAAAGAACATCATGAACCATTTGAGGTATCAGATTTCTGGATTCTAAATTTTTTTACATGAAAATGTATAGTTATCATGTTTTATCCCCTAGATTATAATGGAATTGACATAATAAATATTTGAATCTTGTAAATAAATTTGTATTATTAATATTTTATTGTATCTCATTATTTCTAGATGTATGATATCTATGATTTCCTTATTTATCATGTAATTCTTTATGGAAATTGGTAAAGAAAATATTATCTAATAAATTATATGTATTTTTCTAGGATAAAAGAGTCATGTAAATGAATTTGGTTTATTTTTTGTAATTCAATTTTAATGAAAATTTTTTAGTAAGCGTGTATAATTATTTGTGATTGATATGATGGTTAATATTTAGGTTTCCATAGTTAGAACCTATTATTAATGTACCTGTTAATTCAATATGGATTTAATAATTTTATGTCATATAAAAGATAATTCCTTATAGGGTTTTCTGTAATCTTCTATCTTGTAAAGTCCATGAGCTCTATTCATGGAGGGGTGAGCGATCATTGCACGTGATAGAATAATACCATTTTTAAGGGCCAAGATCCCAGTTAATATGACATTTGTTTCTAGTTTCACGTGTTGTGATGTGATCTTGGATTGATTTTGTGACATGTGGGAGCAGTGAGGCCCATTGGTTGTTGCATTAGTTGACATCTATCGTAGAGAGATGAGTTAGTTTTTACATGTGGATGTTGAAGAAAACACTAGATATGATGAAACAAGTTGTATATGAATGTTGGATGCTTTTGAATAATGTTGGATGTTTATCTGCATTACATTCCCCACTCTTTTAGTTATCTGGTCTTGTATACCCTACTACATAAAGGGGAAATGATGCATGAGGTATGCCACTGGCTTCCTGTGTGTAGTTTCTAGAGAAATGATGGGTCTGTGATCTTGTTATAGGTTAAAAATACTTGACGGGTCGTTCAACTACTCATTGTGTTCATTCCCATTGTGTTTAGTATCATAGTAGGGTTTTCTAAAAGGCCTATGAATATGGGAATGTCATAATTCAATTAATAATTGATTGAATAATTTATTTTATCTCATGGGGATTGAGATTTTAGGGTGGCAATGTTTAGGTTTTTTTAATGAGAATCTGTGGACATTGTTTGGTTATTCCTAGAGGGCATTAATCATTGGTGGGATGATAATGAAATGTAAAGTGGAATTAATAATGGTTATTCAGTTATTACTGAATTAATTAATGTTAAGTTAAATTGATGAAAAGGGATAATTTAATGCAATGTAACTAATTAAATAGGTTTTTTCTTATTGGATACCTAGTCTTAGTAGTGGAACCCGAGAGTCGAGAGATGTGAGCATTAGTTTACTCTAGGACTAGGTTATCCCTATTTTTTTTGTATTGAGTTATAGTGTTTTGTATACTTTCTGAGTTTTTATATGACACACCACCGTTTAGTTAGGGAGACTAACACCTTGGGAATTCTGAGCCATGGGGAGGGTGTCTTCCCTATCATTATGGTGGGAGGATGGACGGCTAACTACCACCTTTGGCCTCAATCTATATTCATGTTAATTATTTTTAAAAGTAGGAATAATAGTTAGTTTTCTCAATATATGTGTGTCGAGGACTTTAATGCCATGTGGTTATTTAAACACATATATTGTGGATATAGTTTCATATGAACTATTATAGCTATAATGTGTATAGGTTGTGATGGATTGAGGATACTTACATGGTATATAGGCTATAATGGATTGAGGTTTAAAAACTGACGTATGATACCAGTTATTAGAGATGTGGGGGCTATCTGAAACTACTTGGATACTTTTTTACATGGATTTGGTGAGTTTATTGCATGAGGTTCTTGTTGTGGTGCGAGTACCCAGTGTCTTTGGGCAATCCTTTTTGGAGAGAGACAACATAGGACGTGAAATGTTGGGGAAAAGTTTCAAATTAATATGGAATTGGTAACTAGGTAACCTAGATATTATTTATTATATCTTAAGTTCTTTTATGTTAATTTTGATTAGTGACTCCATGGTGAGGCTGAGAACATAGTACACATGTTTGGGTGATAAGTTAGTCTCACTTATTGTTCATTGTTCTTTAGCATGCTTTCTTTACATTTTCACGAGAGGATCTAGGGAGGATCCCACTGAGTATAATTATAAAATCACCTTATGTGTTTGTAAACTGTATTTTTGGTCAATTGGAGATGTATGGAGATCTGGTTGGTTATTACTTAAATGGGGTGGTAGGAGTTGTTTGGGCATCGTGGTCATTGTTTTTTACCTTCCTTTGGTACTAGATGTTTTCCATTCCAGTTGTATTATTTTTTCCTGATATTAAATATGTGTACTTGATATTTCATTTATATTGTAGTCTATGTTGGATTTTGTTGGTGTATGTCTAATATCTAACTTTTTAATATGTCTCTTAGAGTGTAATGATTCTCATTTGTGTGTTTTCTATACCCTCCGTGCTAGTCACCCTCCCTAGGCCGACAGGAGGCGGGACTTGTCATCACTATCTCCCTTCTCACAATGCTGACCCAGGAGGGGTATACCTTGTGGGAATGGGGTTGTGACATATCAAATATTCAATATTCACAAAAAATAAGTGGATGTACTAAATTTAAAATTTTCCTAAAAAACCAGATGAGACTCAATTTTTTTGAAAAATTCCATTTTTTGTATAAAATTATTTTTTCTATATTAAAATAAAATTTTAATTTATAAACCAGTAACATGACATTTTAATATAAAAATAAAATATTTAATTAGTAAAACTAATTATCAATGTAATTTTACAATGTAAATATTTGAATAGAGTATATATTTTTGTTATGAAAATCAGTATTTCTCATTGTTTATTAAAAAATATTTTTTTTAGAACCATCAAAAACAAATCCGATGATAATAATTATATTGTAATTTAAAAAAATGCATTTTATCATGCTATTTTTTTGATATTTTATAGATAATAATTATAATATTTTCCCATAATAAAAAATAAAAACATTTTAAGGAAAATTTATTTTTGAAGCCTAAAATGACTTTGATAAAAATTAGAATCTTATTTATAATTAATTATTTATTACATATGAATTTACAAGACCGATTAAATATATTTTGTAATTTTATTTAGAATATTCATACATTGTAATTCAATTATTAGGTTATAATAGTCATATTTTATTAATAGTCATTAACAGTTCATTTTTCCTCAGTGTGAGGTATTTTATACATTATCGAAAAAAGTAAATATATCGAAATCATTTGATATTATTTTATCCAAACATTAATAAATATTTTTTTCACAAATTGAACAATGTATTGACAATAAAATGAATAAAATTAGATAATATGTTTTTTTAAATCCCTCTCCACAATAATGGGTTAATAAAAGTACCTCTTACAAGATGGAAATGGATATATTAAGGTAATCTGGAATTTCAGATTAGTAGGATTCCAAGTTGTAAAAATTATTTCTGATGTGAAGTTATTTACATTATTGGGAAAACTAACTTCAATTGATTAATAAAGAGTGGTAAATAACATTTTCATGATAAATTTAACTATGTAATGGTAAAAAATTTCATTGAATTCACGTTAGGAAAAGCAAATGGATACTTTTTTGGATCATTTTACTAGACTTGAAATATTTCTATAAATCTAGAATATTATTATAAGGAAACATTATTATTTTATATGTGAATTATGATCCTTTAGTATAATTTTCATTAATAAAAGGTGAGTATTAACCAAAAACATTTATAACATAACAATTATAATTAACCTGCAACCAATACTATAATTTAGAAGTTAAAAAAAATATAACATCTATAAAAATATTTTAACCATTACCAATATGGTTAGAATATATTGAGATAATTAAAAAATTGTACAATCCATCATGAATAACTACTTCAATATCTAATATTCAGTTGTAATACCGAATGATCAACATATATCATTCAATAAAAATCCATCTATAACATTAGTTAGATCATTTGTGTTTATATTTACACCATCAAAAAAGTAAATTATGAAATATTATTACATGTTAATATTTATATTTTTCTGTAAATAACATCAATCACTATCGACCTCTCATAAAAAATTTAAATTCCCTAATCTTATAGTATCCCTACAATGAAAAATAATTTCTATAAATTTCATGCTTAATCATTAGTCCACATTGAAAATAAAAATGATTCAAAATTAAATTCAACCATTAAACCTACAATTAAATCCCATAATGTGATTTTTTACATAATAATATAAATCTCCAAACATAGTGAAATTATTCCAAAATAAGACGAATCAATAAATCACCAAATTTATTCTCAATCACAAGGAAATATAAAATATATGTATTATGTAAATAAAATAAAATTAATCATTATCTATAAAAAATTATAAGTAAAAAATGAAATGTTAAACTATTCAGGGTTTCACCTATTCATATGGGAAGAAAGTCAACATTTCAATCCTTTGATTATGGGTTCAGGCCTCACAAACTTTTCGAATGCAACAAGTAGTCACTATGCCTATGGGGTTTCCTTTTCAAAAACAATATCAAATTTATTTTTGTAACAATACAAAAAATATGGTCAAAATATTAATAATATTATTCATCAAATATTATTGTAACACTAATTTGGATTTGTATTGTTATACATATGTTCACAAATTGTTAATGTATTATTCCTAAAATATCTAACTAACAAGATAAAAAAAGGGATTAGATCAAACATTTTGCACAAAAAATAAATTTTCATATTTTAATCTCATCATATAAAACATTACAGTAGTGGTAATTATATAAAACCTATCATCATCCTTAAATCATAAATGATTATTCATTTTATATAGACAGCTTACTAATTCAATATCCATAATTTCCATTAACCATTATTTTCTATATAATTAATTTATAGTTCATTTCTAGAATTAATATTATGAATAAGTGATTATCATTAATCAATTTCAAAACATAAGTATATATATAATACACACCACATATATTATATTCATACATTCCTCATCTATAACTGCCAGCTCATTGGGAATCAGAAAAATTTTATTTATTTTTTATAGTTTATCATATTAATCCATATTCTATTTAGGAAATTGATTTTTATTACTCCCATAATTGACACATTTAATACATTGAATGGATTCCTTGGGAAGAACAATATTCCTCTTTATTTAGATAAATTGATTATTCCATTTATCATTTCTGGATTATTTTTTACTTCCCTCATATACCAAATACAAAACAAATTCATGTTCCTCTAATAAATTTTCATACATGGTTAATTAAATACTACTAAATCATATTTTAATTATTATTTATACATTTATGACATTAATGACATTGAAATTCTTGTATTTGTATTTTTATATTATTTGGTGTGTTGATAAACTCCTATAGCTTTGTGTTGTTAATCACAAATAATTATATTCTATAAATAATAAACATAACTATTTTAGCTGTGGTTTTAATTATTTTCATTTATCATTAAGATAACAGATAAATTTTACATCATATCATTTATTACATAAGTTAATTTTTAATCCATCCATTCTCTAAAATAAATATGATTACTGTGATAATATAAATAAAATCACAATAACACATATTACAATGTTTATAACAAATAATAAAACATTATATATATCTTCTCAAACTATAAATTTTTATCAAATTTTTTTTATTCTCCTTAATGTAATATTTTTTATGGTAATAGAATAATTTTTAACATATTCTTCAAAAAACCAATCATATAAATTTACCTAACCAAACTCTAGTACTAACTGTATGGAATCATCATTAAACATCATGTAATGTTTTATATTTATGTAATAATATAATTCCCTTTGGGCCAAAATTTATTTCAGCTTTATAGTCTTTTATATTTGAAACATATTACCAATAATTATTTTTTCACATAAAAAATGTTCTAAAATATGTCATGATTTCATTTCATGATGAATCTTGTAATATATTAATTGGATTTTTTCTTTTCCCATAACCATCATTAAACTTTATGAGAAAATATGAATACACTGGTTATGAAAAAAATGTTTTTCAAGGGACATAAAATAATGGAGATTTTTATTATAATGATAAGCCTAGATAACGATAATATACTTCCCTTTCTCACATTTTTGATTAATTTTATGAAATAAATCATTTACATGTTAAAGAAAAAAATTTTCCAGAAAGGAAAAATTTAAATCACATATAAACCATAGATAAAACATTTAAGAAAATTGGACAATCATTTTCAGATCCATCATACAATAGTGAAATCATTATATTTAAAAATGGTATAACCATAATAGTTATTCTTCGAATAAATATCATAGAATATTTGTAATGCCTTGAACCATGTTACCCAGAGACGGTGCATTATTGCATAACATTGGCATGATCACAAGGGATTAAGTCTCGAAAGACCGATCAATTTAGTATCCTTATAAGTACTAGATAAATTCATAAGTTTTACATTACGTCATGAAATATAAACATCATCAAAATTTTTACCCATTGAAAACACTTATATCCTTAGCCTATCACTACAGGTCAACCATATAATACTTCTTCACATCCTAAAAAATTAAAACATAGAAAGGGGTGAGATTAGATTCTCCTCAAGGACAATAATATAGCAAAAACTTGAATAGATAAGCGTAAACATTTAACGAAATGAATGATAATAAAAAAATCCTTTAAAAAATAAAAATAAACATAATATCACAAAAATGAAATCAAATATTTCCATTTACATAATCACATGGATATTATACAAGTCGTAGAATCACATGCAATAACAATTGCCACTTTCATAATGATGGAACACATAATTCCAGTCATCATAAACACATAGTAAAGGCATTGTGGCATGACTACAAATAATAGTTTTCGAAGTTTTTGTGCCAATACCATATTCTCTATCATGAGTTCTCGTGATGCATCGAGCTTCTATAGTAGGCTCCACTTAGCACTTACCAAGTACAATACATTTCTTATAAGAAAAATATTAAACATAACATAAACATTGGTATTAAAACTAGCATAAAAAATGTCAATAATTTATCCATAAACCAATTACGTTGTAAAAATAACACATCCATAATCAAACATATCAAAAAACCTTCTATACAACTCTGATGTTTTGTATTATAATAAAAAAACTTCAAACAAGCTTAAAATCAATCAAATGATGCTGACATCGATGAAATCAAAACATTTTTATAGGAATATATATTTCTATTTTGAAATCATTTAAATGAAAAATAATCTATGGGAATAAATGGTATCTTTTGAATCAGTACGAATAAATTAATTAAATCACTATATTTTTTTTGGCATTATGAATAGTAATTTTGGCAGTTTTTTTCAATATTGAAAAAGGGTAAGACTTGTAATTAAATGTAAGAATAATTTTATAAAATTTCCCTAACCTTTATCATAATTTAATTTGATGTTTTTGTTTAGAGATAAATCATCATTGGGAATAAATGGTGTCCTTTGGAACCCACCTAGATGAAATTTGTCGTTTAATATATTTTATTTAAAGAAAAGTTATATATGTATAAATCAAATTTTAATTATTAATCCATTATTTTTAGAAGGATATAAATATGATAAAATATATTATAAATAATTATTTAAAAGGGAAAATGTTTTAATTTATCATGGTAATTTGTTTTTAATTTTTTGGAAAGATATAATTACAATAAAGACTTATACATTGATGGTGTACACATTTATTAATTGATGAGAAAAAATATAATAAATATTAATAAAATGATAATCACCACAAAAGACTGAAAAAATAAACAATTATTATTGGTCGATTATATGTCAAAAATAATCATCCAAGGTTCTAGTTCTGGAAAACATAGATCTATATGGATGAGATTGTGACAATTATATTATTTAATTTAAATAGATGTTAATGAGGTCACATTCATAATTTAAAAAGTATAATATTTTTAATGATAAATTTCCCAAAATATGAATTTGTCAAGAAGTATTATAATAAAATATTGTATATTTATCTTCGTCAGAGTATTTTATTTTTCATTTTTTTCATCAAATAAATATATTATATAATTACAAAAAAAACTGATGTAGAAATTTTTTTATTAATAGAAATATAGAATTAATTTTATTAAAAATATTATTAAAAATATAATTGTTCCTTCTTATTATGTCCAATGATTTTTATAGATTATCTACAACCCATAGGGATATAATAAAATAATTGGTTCGATGGTAAAAACATATCTTGATAATTTTTTTAAATCCATGAATAGAATAGTGTCAAAATTGAAGCTATTATTGTTTTGTTAAAACAATTATTTATTAAATTACGTGAAATTCATAAAACATTTCTATAAATAATTAAAATAATTATAATATGGTTTAAAATTATATAATATACCTATTTAATGTTTTATTGAAATAAAATAAATAAATATTTCACAGTTTTAATATTGGAATATTGTTATCATAATTAAAAATTAATAAATTAATAAATTAATATAAATATATAATGGTTATATATATAGTTTCATGTTTTTTTATGCTTAATATAAATATATAAGGTTTTATAAAATATTTAATATTAAAATACATCTTTAATCTGTTGGGAATTAAATTCTACTTAAATTAATAGTGTTATAATAGACATTGATCATTTTTATGAAACATTTTCTTAATTTATTTTATAAATATCACAATAATATATATTGATGAAAATTAGGATAAAAATTTCAATAAAATACCATCCATTTCCCATTTAAGTGACATTTGTTAACTTACTAATAAAAATTTTTATTAACATTATAAAAATCAATAAATAGTTTAAGTGTTAAATAGATCTATTGAGGGTAAATAAAATTTATAAGTGTATACATACAATTAGTAATATATAAATGGTATTATATATCTATATTTCTTCTTTAAAATATATTACCTTTAAATATATATCAGTTTCGAGAGATTTTTCTTGAAAATGATAATATTATATTGTAATTTTTATTAGATGAATTCATCATTAAAATTTTATATTTATTATTTACATATGTTTCACTCATTACTATACCAATCCAGAATAATGAATTGTTGGACTAACAAACTACACCACGATGTGGAGATTGTAAGTCATACGCATACACACATGCTGAGATTTTCATTCATATAAGGGATAGAATAATGAATATGGTTGTACAATTTTTATAATAACATCACATTATATAGATGATACTATAGTGATTATTTTATAATGGAAACAACAAAGAAAGGGTAAGTGGATGATGTAAAGTACTCGAAAAAGGGTGGTGAAATTATTACATCTTCGTTGGTTGTTTCCTTTTTTGATCATCGAAAGGGTTTTTAGGATTTCTTTGTGATCAAACTCGGACTATAGGTTTATTTGAGGGAAATTGGGATAATATTTGGGAAGAGGTTGTCCAAGTCAAATTTCATTGGAGGTGTGATTATGAGAGAAGGGGATGTGCACTTTTATAAGACAGGTGAGGGGAACCTTAGGAAAAGATTGAAATATTATTTTATAATAAAATCATTTTCTGTTTCTAATGGCTCCAAAAGAATTTATTTCATGGATATTGTGGGTATGAGTTCAAAACCTCTCAACTAATAGGTTTTAGATTGGTTTGGGTCACCATATTAACCTTATCATTTACATTTAACTCTTAGTTAAATAGTCTAACTTTTTCCATCTATTCTTGTATTATAATAATAATTGTGTAATACAGATACTATAAAATGCCAAATAAACCTGAAGTAGTTCATTTATGAAAAACCTATCATTATATAACTTATTTTGTAGAAACTTATATTTTTAAGACTATTATTTAATTTAATAATATAATATAATTTTTTTAAACTCATTTATGTCATTTTGACACTATTTTGTATTTTGTTTTTATGAAGGTCATCAAAACATTATTATTTAGAAAAAGTACATTTTATAAAAACTAAAAGTTCATCATCTTCTGTAAAATTCGTGGATGTCATAAAAACATTGAAATTTTATTTATTTTAATATTTATAGTAACATTTATTTAATTCTATAATTAATAAGGTATTTACTTCATCACTATTATGTAACAAATAAATTTAAATTTTTAATTTCTAAAAACTATAAGAGAAATAAATTCTGTAGGAAACAGTTTTATCTTTATAATAAGTATTTATAGTTGAAATGATAACTTCTATAACCCCATTTAAAAATTGGTTTTCTAAAATATATATGTTTATGTTAATTTTGTCTTTACTTTAAATTAATTAATAAAAATTGTCATTATAACTGTCATGTGTCTCTATGGGGTCCCAAAATCGACCCAAGGATTCCCATAGTCGAGCATATATAAACCAAAAGGAATAGAATACATGTTATTGTAATTTAATATTATTATAATATTATTTTACCCTTATTTTCAAGATTTACCCTTTAACCATGGTAAATAAAATATTTAACGAAGTAATTATTCATAATTTCTAAAAATAAAAATTCACTATTTACAAAATTTGGACCTCTGGATACCAATTATGGAATAAATTTTTTTAAATTCAAAACACATAAGTGGCAAAAATTAATTTTATATTAATTCATGTTGTCAAACCAAAAAGCATGTTTTTAAGATATAAAAACTATCAAACGATTGACACTTGTTTATGTCCAATTTAAATGAGAAATTACATAAAATTACCTAAATTATATTAAATGATAAAAATATACTCTAATTATTCTGTAAATATATTCAATTTTATAAATAAACATTATAAATTATTTTGATCAAAAAGTTGCATTTCATTAAAATTTAGTATTTTTAACTATTCAAAAAAAATTTAAGGTTTTCAGAAATGAAAAAAAATTCACCCTCAAATAATTTAGATATTATGAATTCAAAAAGGATGCCCATTATGAAAAATAAAATTTATAAAATTTAAAATAGTTGTTATTAATATTTGTAATGACAAGTTTGATTGGTAATGGTGTGTTAAAAATTCATGTTGTGTACAATACAAGCTACATTATTAATCAAAGGGAAATGTACCATTAAAGCTTGGGTTGTTACAATATTTACATAATTTTTTAATATAATCCTAATTAGTTAAGTCCATCCCATATTTGAAATATCTGTTATAATATATTAATATAATCCCTCTGGGGAAACCTATCTAGATAAAATTATCCATTTACCAAATGAATGAGCAATCTATAATGGCTTCATGAATTCTAAATTGATAAAGAAACCACCCATATGCATAAAAAATTCACATGGACGACAAAATAATCATAATATATGAAATATTTAATCCAAAAATATTATTCTCACCAATAATAATTTTTTATACGGGTATATATTTTTCCTTCAAACCCATTTTAAAAAAGAAAATTTCCAAAACAATGATAATGAGTGGTTTTTAATATATAAATCATTTAAAATTATAATTTAATTAATACATAAAATAAAGGATATATATTTATATTATTTCATTTTCACTATATAAATTAAAATAGATCACTTTTTTATATTTTGTAGAGAAATTAAAAACATTCCAAAAGATATTCTGTTTAAAATTTTGAAATATTTATAATAGATAAATAAAATTTTTATTATAAATAACTCATTTTATTATATATATGTATCCATAAAATAATTTAAAAAATATTTACATGCATGAAAAATTATTTTATGGGATACTTTAAAAAAATATTTTGGAAATTATTTCCATTAACTTTTCTCTAACATGTCATGCACAGTATTTAAATTCACTTATAATCAAAATCGGTTAATTATGTAATTTCTTATGAAACATATTTTGGTTTATTGTTGATTCTATTTTTCTTAAACCAATGAATATTTAATTGTTTAATTAATTATGTTCATGTTATATATTTTGTAAATATTCAATTCAAAATTCCAGAATGGAATTAAGAAGATGAATATGATCAAATAGTAATTGTTTTATCAGATCTGATATAAATGAAATAAAATAATTATTAAATTATACTTCAATTATACATTTATAAGAAAACAAGTATGATTTTTATTTAAAGTGATCCTCGTTATCATAATAGAAATAGTATGTCTAACACATCCAATAGTAAAATGTCCATTTTTAACAAAATTTATTTTATTAATTGTATGATTCATATTACCTCTAATGAGTGATAAAAATATCATAAATATTATATTAATTGATTAAATATATTTAAATATATTTTCCTTGGGATGTGGTGAAGAAAAATGTACAACATTGTATTTTAGAGGCTGTATTCTACACAAAGACATGAATGAAATTATCATTTTCATTCAATTGATATATAATAATGTAGATGATATAGTATAATACTATAAAATGATAAATATGTTGTTAATATCAAATATTAAAATTAATACATTAATTTTAATCGAAATGTGATATATGGGGATTGAAAAAAAAATTATATGTTTACTTGGTGATAGTCTTCCACACACATGAATGTGGATAAATTTCCCATATTATAGAAGAGTAAATGGATATAAGGTATACCATTAACAAAATAAAATACCAGAATATTTAGGAAATATTTTTCATTAATTTATAATGGCTAAATTATAATTTAATTTGATGGAAGCTGAATGAAAAAAAATTATTAATTTAATAGCGATTCCACTTATTCTAAGAATAGAAAATTGTCGGGACCCAAATTCATAGATTGAGTGTCTTTATGTTTAAAAATACTCTATGACGTGAAAATAAATATATGAAATGTTTTTTATATTAATTTCACTGAAAAACTAGTCTTTATACGTGATGAATTCAGAATAACAGGTTTCATTTTATAAGAGTGGGTGGGGGGGACTCTTGTAATTTCATAAAATTTTAATTCACTATAAATTAATATATATTTCCAAATTGATATAGATTTATATATTTCCAAAATAAGATGAGTAACTATCTAAAACACCCATCCAATAATATTTTGACATGTTTTAATGAATATTTTTACCCTACCTTTTTCCAAACAATTTATTGACCCTTTTGATAGTTACTATAACATTGATATTTTCTAGAATTTAATGGTTATTATTGATACAATATATTTCAAAAGTTCCCTTAAATATCCCATGGTTGATGTAATTATCCATATTCCCTTAATTTTTAAAAATATAATATTTTAATAATTAATTATTTAATATTCAATATTATTAATTTCACTTTTAAAACAAATCATTTACTTTAAAATTAATAATGCCAACACAAAAATTGAATGATAATAAAAATCTTCAAAACCCATGAAATATATAAATGTTTGTATAATATTCATTGACCAAATCACTTACTTCCAGTTATATAACTTTTAACCATTAAAATATACATTTTCATAGATCACCATAAATTTAATAATTATAATGTTACCACTATGTAACAATTTATTGTAATTATATAATAAATAAAAATTCAAAATAAATTAACACATTGAATAATATTAATTTAGATTTAAAAATAACATTTATAATAATACATATCATCTATCCATCCCTATCGAAAAATTAATATAGTTATCAAAAATAGTGATTTTTTTAGTTTTCATTAAATATAATATTATTAATGATATAATCATTTCCATAACATTTGAAGCTTATATATTAACAGTTTAGATGAAAATGGATGAATAATAGTAATATAATAAACATTACTATAGTTTTATAGTCATTTTTTTGTCCTTAAATTTTTAAATTTTACTATTATTACCCGAATTACCTTTAATTGATGTATCGATACTTACCATGGTTTCTAATTATGTTAAATTAATATAAACGATACCTATTTAAAAAATATTCCCAAAAATTCAAAATAAGGAATAAATAATTCAAAAATCTATAAAATAAATGGAAGAATTTAGTTTCATATGTAACATAAAATATACAATGAAAAATATTATAATTAGACAATTGAAATTTTCGACTATAGAAGTAATTTTTACTATATTAAAATAAAATTTTTATTCAAAAATTGTAATTTATTATTCAAACCATAATTATGTAATTAATTTTTAAAACTAATTTAATATTGAAAAATAAATTCCAAATTACAAAAAATATTAAAATAATCATTAAGGTAAATATATGTCACTATTAATTAAAAAATAAACAATTATAGAAAATTGTCATTAATTCACCATATGGTTATTTTGACTTATTGATTTTTTTTATTTTCCCATGAACATTTTATAAATTTTTTATATTTCCATAATGAAATATACTAATAAAAAACTAGAACAACAATTAATTAATAATTTTTTTTTGCATAAAATGACTTTTCAAAAAATTGGGTTTTCATTTATAGAAAATTAATCAATCGATTTTCTTCTAGAAGGAATTATTAATATATTTAAAAAAAATTTAATTCTATTCATACATATCAATTTAATGAGTGGGTTATAATGGTAATATTTATGTTGTAAAATTTCATGTTTTTTAATGCTCAACGCAATGTATTTTTAACACTATATAAAATAGTAATTATTTTAAAATAAAGTAACATTACAATGTCAACATGAAATTTTGTTTATTCCATGTATGGTAAAACAAATAACCATATCAAATTTTTAGTAGAAAACCAAAAGATAATCTTTTGACAATAGAGAAATTATTATTTTATATTATTTTAAGAATAAAAAAATTGAAAATTTATTATAAACAATAATAGTTGAATATTTAAAAAAAATATTTAATATAATTGATTGATAAAATAGATATGGAAGAAAATGCTTCCAGACAAATCATGAAATAAATTCAACAATTATAATGAATAATTTCTCAATTATTTTATATACCAATGAGATAAAAATGAATTATTACACTACAATTCCATAAAGAAATATTTGAGAATAAAATCAATGTGATATTTAAGAGGTATATCAAGAATTTTATAACTTCTAAATATAATCATATTCAATCCCTATAAACAATAACATTATAATAAACAACCCCAACAACATTGGTAACCCTCGAATAAAAATCTCATGTAATAGAGAATCATATATGTGTTTATAAGTGGGTATAAATATTTTGAGTTCTCATAAATTTTTTTCATAGGTTTTATATACAAAATAAAAAATAAAAAATAAATGAATATCGAATGTGTGTCATAGAAAAAAAAAGTTATATTAAAATCATTTACCTTTGGTTTGATATTTTTATAAATCATTTTATACTGTTCTGTAATAAATTATATATATTATAAATATAAAATCGAAACATTTAGTTATATAGAATATTTTATAGGATCTACTTATTTAATTTGAACACCAAAGTATTACCATGTATTTATTAATATTATCTTTTATATGTGTTAATTTCTTCATTTTAATGGAAGTTTTAGTTCTACAGTTCCATTACATTTGAAATGAGTATGGTTCTATAACATAAAAAATTTATTTATGATGTAAATTTCATAACTATTAATTATAATCATATATTCATATTGATCTATAGAAAGGATGATATATAAAAATGATTCACGACATTTATAGAGATTTTATTGTATATATATGAATTTATGCTATTTGAATTTTGTAATGATAAAAATAAAATAAATAAATTTTATATTATATCATTAATGAATTTTATTTAATCATAAATAAAATTTAGATACATTCAATATATTATTATTAACATATATTAAATCATAAATGAAAAATAAGTCACAAAGCTCTATTGAGGTTATATTTTTCCAATACTTACTAGTTCAATTAATATATTTAAATGTAATGGATGTTAATATAGTTGATGGGATATTATAATATAGAAGTATAGTTTTGTGAAAAATATAAAATTTAGATATTAGACACATTAACATATAAATACATGATAAATTGTTGTGTAAAATAAATTGTATCACTATGTAGTGGCAGTAGTCCACACATATGCACAAATGATACTTTCACTTCTAATTTGATTGACAACTCATCGAATAATTGTGTAAAATAATCTTAATAAAATATTAGTATATTAAAAATATATAATTAAATCATTACTTTTAAATACCATATCCATATCTGATGTATATGAAGAGATAAATTAAAATAGATTGTTTAGGATGTTAACATCTTCATCAATCAACCCCTCTATGTTAACATCATGAGAATAATTTGAATGGTGTTCTATGAATACCAACACCTCTAAATCCTGGATAGAGAGTTATTGTATATATTTTCTATATTTTATCATTATATATTGAAAACATTTGTGTATATATAAAACATAAGAGGTATAAACTTATATGTGGGTGAAAGGGAACACATGGGATTAAAATAAGAATAATATAATTGTATCATTTTCAATAAAAATTCCACCAAAATGACATGTATTTAACGGTAAGATATTATTCGGAAGAAATATAGATAAATAATATCATTTAGACATTATTAATTGTAAGTATACATTTGTAAATTAGATTGAACTTCAATATATTTATTTAACACTTAAAACTAATTTTTGAATTTTAAAATGTTAAAGAAATTTTTTAATAGTAAGTTATCTAATGAAACTTAAATTGGAAATTGATGAAATTTTATACAAATTTTTATTCTAAAATTCATCAATATATATTATTGTGATATTAATAAGATAAATTAAGCATTATTTTTAATATAAAATAATTAATGTCTATTTAACACTATTAATTTAAATATAATCTAATACCTACAATATTAAAGTGTAATTTTAATATTAAATATTTTATAAAACGTTATATATTTATATTAAACATAAAAAAACAGGAAACCATATATAATTTAAAATATAATGTTCTTTATTTTTATAGAATTTTTTTTATTTTCCTACATCATATAAAAGCAGTTTATTAGTGTTGTGTTAGTAATTATTTTATTTATACATATAAAAATATCAAGTAATAAAAAAATAAATTAATCTTATCGTCAATAAAATTTTATATACATTTACAACATATATTCATATTTGAGATTTATATGGTTGAATAAATCCCAATAAGATAAATTATTTAATGTCTTGATTTTATTTTTGGACCAAATCTGATGGATTAATTTATGTTCCCACAATATAGTCTTTTTAAGAGGATAATGATTTACAATGTTATGATTCATAATTGAAAAAATAAATGTGGCAAATTTATCAAAATTTGTCCTCAAGAATCTAACATGGTATGAATTTTTTATGAATTTGAATATATATTTGGAAAAAATAAATCCGAATATAAATTCAAAAATCTATGGAATAACATAACTTTAGAAAATTAATTTTGTAAATAGATATCAACTTATTTCAAAATAATGAATTTTTATATCTCATATAGGATTAATTTCATTATTTTTAATAATTTATAACATATATACATTTAAAATAAAGTCCAAAATATAATTGATCTTTTAAATTTATTTATATAAATAAAATATATGAATTAATATAAAGAAATAATATTTTATTTCTAATAACTGAGAAATCAATAATTTCTACAAACTGTAATAAAATTCACTATGAGTGAATTTGGATATACTCATTTTCATAGGTTTAGTCCTATTATAAAATAAAATTTACAAAAGTTGATAAAATTAATTATAATTTTCAATGTAAAAATTTATTAAAACATTCTCTTGATGATAATTAAATTTTGAATCATCAAATAACTTCACTAAATATGAGTTATAATTTTCAAAAATTTTAAACATTAATTTTTTATTCAGTATAAATATAAAAAATTTTATTCAAACTTAATTTCTAATTATTGGTACATTATAATTTAATATCTAAATTATAATTATATTTTCATAATACATCACAAATCACAAAATGCATGGTGCAGAGTGTTATGAAAAATTGAAGAGAATTTATTATTTTAATAAATCTTATTATTATGTTACATTCTACACCTAATAATAATTGTGACCCATAAAATATATCTTAGTCTCTAATGGTAAAATATTTGAAAACAAATTTTTGGTAAAACGCACATCAAAATAGCCATAACAATTATTCCTTTGAAATGAAATAATAGTAATCACAATGGTTTCCAAAAATAACTCTTATGTTTTTAATAAAAAATAAGATAATTTGTGGGATGGTAAATTATATGAAAGGGGGAGAAAAAACCATCGATGAAATTTTTGTGAGTGTTATAGAACATGGTCATGAAAAATTCATCGACCATAATTATAAGGCCATGGCCTTAAACATTACTTAATATTGAATTAAATGAATAATTCACATTGAGGATCTTTTCAGGTTTAGAGTTTTAGAGAATTAGAACATAACTATTAAATCTCAAAAGATTACAAAGTAGGCACTTCTACTAAGTTTCCATAGAATAAAAAAACTCTTAAAAAGAAACATGTCTAGTTCCATGTTTTATATAGCGTGAATTTCCCTTGATCCCATCCTTGACCTATTCCATATTAAGTCTTGTGAAAAACATATCAAAAAAACTTGGTGTGAGCATAAAAAGCACAGTAAGGGATACACAAAGAATTAAAACTGTTAGTTTTTCAAACATCAAGTAAACCATGTATACTTTATCAAAGTAATACCATCACCTTCATGGAGTAGTAAAAACTATTCACTGAATAAAATATCATTACTTACCCTTTTGTAACAAAAGATTACCATAAAACCCATATAAAGAACACATAACATATAAAGGTAACTTGGGACATAAATATACTTAAGTATAATAACCATACGGTCGACTTTAACACATACCACTTAATGGAATAGCCATACGACCAACTTCCATACATACTTAATGGAATATCCATACGGCATAATTCCATACATACGTAATGGAATAGCCATACGGTCAACTTCCATACCAAATTCATTAGAGGTTATAACGTAATCACCCGTCCTGGTATTCACGACACCACCAGTCATATGGTTTATCATGTAACCACCCGTCAAATGTCCAAGTACCATTATAAAAATCATAAGACATAAAACAAATATAATGCAAAGAAAACATTTCCACACTTTGATCACAATATATCAATTAAGTATATTGACATAAAAAATCCATTATAAAATCCATTTTCAATACCAAAATACATAAAAGAGTATATGGTAATTATTTCGTTTTAAAAAAAACATAACAGCTTGTTGAGAAAGCCAAAGACCGAATAATACTCGCGCCGGCGGAAAAGGTCGTTGTCACCGCGTACGTTAAAAAAACATTCCTTTTTGTCATTTAGTAAAACACTTCGTAGAAAAAGATTCCTTTTGTATAAAAGTAAAAGTAAAATGGGTTTATACACTGTATAAAAGAAAGTTGTGTATAAAATGAAATATGCCTCAATGAAAGGAGATTGAGAAGAAGTCCCTTACAAAGATCATTTTTTAAATAAAATTGATCTATTATGTTTATTCATTATATTTGAACATAAAAAAAGTATAAATACTAGATAGGACATAATAATATCATGAAATAATTTGAAAGTAGGGGATTAACCCAAATAATGGAAATTGAGTTAAGAAGTTCCCTTACCTCGGGTCTGACTTGACTCGATCGTTCTTTAAGGTCCTGAATAATAAACTTGAGTTAATTTATATTTTATTAAAAACCTTTTTCAAGTTCATTATTCCTTTTATATCACTTATTTCCATGTTATAAACTATTTGTAATCATTTTAGTTAATAATTTTTGTTTTGTCGATATTTGGTTCTCAAGTCGAAAGTGGACTTCTTACAATTACATGTTGTTCGTGTGGTCAAATGTTCTTTATATCCAGAATGCCATTCCTGATTTTGATATCATATATATCATATATATCTATCATATACATGTATTTATAAAATCACAAAATTATTTAGAGGTAAGAAATGAAATGCACCGTTCATGGAGACGGTAAGCCGTACGTACGCATGAACACTACATTCATTTCTATGTCATATTAATGGAATTAAAACTAAATGATAGGTATGTATACTTTAATTACAGAATTATATTAATCATTTAGAGATAACATAAATCATATATATATTATTATATATATGTAATTATAATAGTACATTACATTTGGTGATAAGAAATGAAATGCACTGTTCATGGAGACGGTAAGTCATACGTACGCATGAACGCTACTTTCATTTCTATCTCATAATTTAATTGAAATAAATAATAATGATATAATGGAATATTATAATTCCAGTATAACATCATATATAATAACTTTAACTCCATCCTTTAAACATCCCACATATGGCATTAACGAATCAAATCACATTGATGGGGCGATAGTCCGCACTTCCTAAAATGAAGATATCACGTTTACCCATAATGGAAACAATAAAGGTATGAAATAAATGAAATATACAGAAGCATAAGGAAAACATAAACATATTATATATCATATATAAATATAGTGACATCTTAATGGCCACCTTGTAAGGTGTTTAAAAGAAGATTGAACTATCATCGTTTCGTGAGGCAGAAATTCGCCAACCACAGAAATAGTATGTTCTTTAACCATTAGATGTAGATGTGTTTATTTGTAGCTCGAAATATTCTTATAACAAAATCCTATTATATTTATGATACTATATTTTTTACAAAAAAAAAATTAATAAAAATGGTTTAGGGGGTTGGAGAAGCAAAATAAAACAAAAGAACACAATTGAAGACATCACCTTAAAATCGGGTAACTCTATTAGATTTGTGCTCAAAGGCTTCCTTGGGAAGACTTCTTCCCAAAGTGAGGCTTCAAGGAGTAATAGAGGGATGTGGAGAGACAATGTGGGCTGGGTTTGGCTGAGCCAATGGCTTTTGATGTGTGGGTAAGGTGGTAGAGGTGGGGGCCTTTTATAAGAGGAGAAGAGGGGCACTCTTGGAAAGTAAAGAAATGTTACATTATTTTAAAATGGGTTTCGGATTTTAATGTTCCCAAATTGATTTGTTTCTAGGATAAGGTGATAAGGGTTAGAAATCCACACATAAAATAGGTTTTTGACATGTGTAGGTCTTATATTTTACATTATCATTCTATTTTATTTAAATCGTTAAATAATGATGTCATCGCTGCATCAACATGATGTCATAAATAATTTAATTTAATTAATGTCTAAAAATTATAAAAAAATAATATGATGTAGGAAATCATTTTAGCTTTCCAATTATTATTTATAGTCAAAACTATGACTTGTATAACCACATTTAAAAATTGTTTTAGTAAAATATCTCATGTTTGTGTCATTTTTACTTTAACATTAAATAAAAAGATATTAATGTCATTTTCCAACTAATGGGGCTCCATGAGGTCCCCAAGTTGACTCATGGATTTTCTTGGTCGGCCATGACACATAAAATGAGGTTGGGACATGTGTCAAGTTCATTTCATATTATTACAACATTATTTTTACCATAAATTACACTAATTACCACTAATCGCGATTAAAAACTTAATAAGTTACTATTCACCAAAAAATTATTTTAATCCCAATGAACCGCATTTTACTTCTTAATGACAACAATTTATGTTTTATTTTTTGAAATTAAAAACATTGAGGTGGTAAAATTTCATTTAAACGAAAAATCAGTTTTTAAGTACCACTTAGTGGTTTCACTATTCATCAAAAATTGATGTTTTTTAGAAAAATACCAAAACATCACCCTAAGCTATATTTGATATTATGAATTCAAAAATGAAGGCCATTTTACAAAATTCCAAACATATAAGTTGCATTAATTAATTTAATGATTAATTCCCACTGTCAAAGCAAATAGCGTGTTTTTATGAAACAATAAGTATCAAATGATTGACACTAGTTTAAGTCCAATTTCAAAGTGAAATTAATTCCAATGACCACTATTGGATTTAATGGTAAAATTAAATTCTAATTTCACTTTAAAACCAATTCAAAAGATAATCTAATCATATAGATAAATAATATTAAAAAGAGGTTTGGATTAAAATACAACATTTTACACTATTCATTAAAAAATGAACTTTATCCGAAAAATACCAAAAATTTACACAAAGTAAATTTTAATGTCCTGATTCTAAAGAAGAGTTTTGTCTACTCCAATAGAATGCATAAAAGTGACCAAAACAATATTTAATGTCGGTTCGCCATCAAAAGGCAATAAGTGAACCTTTAGTGAAAACTAGGGCATATACGTCTAAAATTGAATTCCTTCCGTATTTTAGGCCTTTATCATTTATTAGATAAAAGTAAAAACATTTAGAAAAACATATATAATCATATTTTAGTTATTTCTATCCATTCTCTCTAATACAATGACTATGTGTTTACTAACATTTAAAATAATATTAGTTTATTCCTAGTGTGCAACGTAAGATTTCAAAGAAACTCTTTGTTGCGTATCAGGTACGCTATCGAACATAGAAACCCCTTTAAAGTAAACTTAATATTTAATTAATAAAAATTAATAAATATGAAAATGTTTAATTCAGTATTTACCTGGGATATTACATCCTTCCCCCCTTTTGGGAATTGCGTCCTCGCAATTTTATTCACTTATCAAAATAAGTGGGGGTATTTATCCCTCATATCTTTTTCAGATTCCCACATTGGCTCTTCAACCATATGGTTTTTCCACAAAACCTTTACCTGGTGAATTACCTTATTTCGCAACACTTTCTCTATTTGGTCATGAATCTGGACTGGTTTTTCTTTATATGATAAGTTCTCCTCCAGCTGAACTACCTCTGGACTCAAAACATGAGATGGATCTGGCATATACTTCCTCATCATCGAAACATGAAAAACATTGTGTACCTGAGATATACTTGAAGGTAAAGCCACTCGGAAAGCAACTGTTCCAACATTCTCCAAAATTTCATATGGTCCAATGAACCTTGGACTCAACTTTCCTTTCTTACCAAATCACATCACACTTTTCCATGGTGAGACTTTGAGAAAAACATGATCACCTACCTCTAAAGATAGATCCTTCCTCTGGTTATCCGCATAACTCTTCTGTCTACTCTGAGCTGTTTTCATGTGTTTCTAAATAAAATGAACTTTTTCTGCCATCTCTTCTACCAATTCTGGTTTCATCATCTTCCTTTCACACACTTCATCCCAAAAAGCTGGAGTTCGACACTGTTTACTATATAACGCCTCAAATGGTGCCATCTATATACTGGAATGAAAACTGTTATTATATGAAAACTCAACCAAAGAAAGATGTTGGTCCCAACATCCCTGATAATCCATAGAGCAGGCATGTAGCATATCCTCCAAGGTCTGAATTGTTCGTTCTGACTGCCCATCTGACTGAGGATGAAAAGCTGAACTAAAATTTAATTCAGTACCCAACGACTTCTGAAGGCCTTTCCAAAAGTTAGAAGTAAACCTGGGATCACGATCAGATACAATGGAGAGTGGAACTCCATGTAACCTGAATATCTATTTAAGATACAAATGAGAAAGTTGATTTAGAGGGAAATTATCTCGAATAGGAAGGAAATGAGCTGATTTAGTCAAGTGATCAACAATAATCCAAATTGCATTATTACCTCTAGATGTCTTCGGTAATCCCACAACAATGTCCGTGGATATATTTTCCCATTTCAACTCTGGAACTGGTAAAGGCTGAAGCTTCCCTTTCGGTAACTACTGCTCTGCTTTAACCAACTGACAAGTCAAACACTTCATAGTAAAATCAGTAATATCTCTTTTCATTCCATCCCACCAATAATACTCCCGTAGATCTCTGTACATCTTAGTACTACCAGGATGAACTAAAAACGGAGAACTATGTGCTTCACATAACAACTCTCTCTTCAACTGTGAATCACAAGGAACACACAATATCTTCCGAAATCTCAAAACACAATTATTATCAATGTTTAATTCAGGCAACTTACCATTCTAAAATAGCTCTACCTTTTTCTACAACTCACTATCTTGCTTCTGTGCTTGCTTGATTCTATCTAATAGAGGAGATTTCACTGATACCTGAAACAAAACAGAAGAACTTCCTACACCAACAACTTCTATGCCAAAGCTCATCAAATCCAAAACCAAAGGATCTCATTCCAAATGTAGCATGGTTAATGAAGCATTACTATTTCGACTCAAAGCATCGGCCAATTTATTTGCTTTTCCCAGATGGTAATGATTTTTACCATCATAATAGTTGATCAATTCTAGCAATCTCCTCTGCTTCATGTTCAATTCTTTCTGAGTGATTATATACTTTAAACATTTGTGATCAGTATATATGCCACACTTTACTCCATACAAATGATGCCTCAAAATTTTTAAAGCAAAAACAACAGGAGCTAATTCCAAATCATGTGTAGGGAAATTTATCTCATGAGTTTTCAACTGATGTGAAGAATATGCAATTACCTGATCATTCTGCATAAGGACACATCCAAGTCCCTTCAACGAAGCATCAATTTATATAACAAACTCACAATTCCTAGAAGTTCCAAAACTGTTGTATTCACCAATATTATTTTCAACTCCTGAAAACAATCATCACATTCTTTTGTCCAAACGATCTTAACACCCTTACGAGTTTGCTTAGTCATTGTAATAGATAACCGTGAAATTTTTTAAAAAAATCATCAGTAATAGCCTTCCAAACCAAGGAAGCTAAGAATATTAGTTACATTTGTGGGTCTTGGAAATTCTTCCACATCCTTTGTTTCTGCAAGATCAACAATTATCCCATCATTAGAAACAATGTGACCAAGGAAAGAAATTTGTTGCAACCAAAACTCACACTTGATGAATTTTCCAAACGATTTCTTATCTTTCATGGTTTGAAAAATAACCCTAAAATGTCTTTCATGATCCTCTTTACTTTTAGAAAACACCAAAATATAATCAATAAAAACAACCAACATTTTTCACCTGAGTCAACTGAGCCATCACTGCAACAAACTGTTTAGTTCTGATAATGACCATCTCATGATATTGATTTGAAAGGTCATTTCCCTCTATATGCCTCCCCAGAAAATCTTTTCTGTTTCCTCCATGAAAACCCATTTTGAAAAAACATTTCTTATATGAAGCAACATGGTAATATTAAAATGCTATATCATTTTCAATCATACAATAAATTAATTTATAATTAAAGAATTTTCTAACTCCTAATGTTGTCTAAACCTACCTCTGATACCAACTATAAGGTCCGAGCCTTAAATATTACTTAATATTGAATTAAATGAATAATTCACATTGAGGATCTTTTTAGGT
Organism: Viscum album; assembly: GCA_963277665.1. Taxonomy (NCBI): domain Eukaryota; kingdom Viridiplantae; phylum Streptophyta; class Magnoliopsida; order Santalales; family Viscaceae; genus Viscum; species Viscum album. Next base: position 2,019,217,176 of record OY728157.1, read on the forward strand.
TTAGAGTTTTAGAGAATTAGAACATAAATATTACATCTCAAATGATTACAAAGTAGACACTTCTACAAAGTTTCCATAGAATAATAAAAAACTCTTAAAAAGAAACATGTCTAGTTCCATGTTTTATATAATGTGACCTTCCCTTAATCCCACCCTTTACCCTATTCCACATTAAGTCCTATGAAAAACATTTCAAAAAAACATGGGGTGATCATAAAAAGCTCAATAAGGGATACACAAAGAATGAAAACTGTTAGTTTTTCGAACATCAAGTATACCATGTATACATTATCAAAGTAATGCCTTCACCTTCATGGAGTAGTAAAAACTCTTTACTTAATAAAATATCGTTACATACCATTTTATAACAAAAAATTACCATAAACCCCATATAAATAACACATAACATAAAAAGGTCACTTGGGACATAAACATACTTAAGTAGAATAACCATACGGTTGACTTCCACACATATCACATAATAGAATAGCTATACGGCCAGCTTCCATACATACTTAATTGAATAGCCATACGGAAGACTTCCATACATACTTAATGGAATAGCCATACGGCCGAATTCCATACCCAATGCATTGGATGTTATAACGTAACCACCCGTCCTGGTATTCATGGCACCAACCGTCATATGGTTTATCACGTAACCACCCGTCAAATTTCCAAGTACCATTATAGAAACCATAAGACTTAAAAAAAATACAATGGAATGAAAACATTTCCACACATTGATCACAATATATCACTTAAATATATTGACATAGCAAATCCATTATAAAAACCATTTTCAATACCAAAATACATTAAAGAGTATATGGTATTTATTTCGTTTAAAAAAAATATTACAGCATACTGAGGTATCCAAAGACCGAATAATACTCACGGCGGCGGAAAAGTTCGTTGTCACCGCATACGTTTAAAAAAACATTACTTTTTGTCATTTAGTAAAATGCATCGTAGAAAAAGATTCCTTTTGTATAAAAGTAAAAGTAAAATGGGTTTATACACTGTATAAAAGAAAGTTGTGTATAAAACGAAATATTCCTCAATGAAAGGAGATTGAGACGAAGTCCCTTAAAAAATAATTTTTTAAATAAAATTGATATATAATGTGTATTCACTATATTTACACATAAAAAAATTATTAATACCAGATAGGATATAATAATATCATGACATAATTTGAAAGTAGGAGATTAACCCAATGAATGGAAATTGGGTTAAGAAGTTCCCTTACCTCGGGTCTGACTTAACTCGATCGTTCTTTAACGCCCTGAATAATAAACATGAGTAAATTTTTATTTGACTAAGAACCTTTTTCAAGTTCATTATTCCTTTTATATCACTTATTTCCATGTTATAAACATTATGTAATCATATAAGTAAATAATGTTTGTTTTGTCGATATTTGGTTCTTAAGTCGAATGTGGACTTCTTACAATTACTTGTTGTTCGTGTGATCAAAGGTTCTTGATATCCAGAATGCCATTCCTAATTTGGATATCATATATATCATATATATCTAGCATATACATGTATTTATAATATCACATAATTATTTAGAGGTAAGAAATGAAATGCACTGTTCATGGAGATGGTAAGCCGTACGTACGCATGAACGCTACATTCATTTCTATGTCATATTAATAGAATTAAAACTAAATGAGAGGTATGTATATTTTAATTCAATAATTATATAAATCATTTAGATGTAACATAAATCATATATATATATATTATATATATGTACTTATAATAGTACATTACATTTGGGCATAAGAAATGAAATGCACTGTTCATGGAGACGGTAAGCCGTACATACGAATGAACGCTACTTTCATTTCTATATCATACATTAATGGAAATAAATAATAATGATATAAAGGTATATTATTATTCCAGTATAAAATCATATATAATAACTTTAACTCCATCCTTTATACATCCCACATATGGCATTAACGAATCAAATCACTTTGAGGGGGCGGTAGTCCGCACTTTTTAACATGAAGATATAATGTTTACCCATAATGGAAACCATAAATGTATGACATAAAAGAAAAATATAGAATCGTAAGGAAAACATAATCATATTATATATAATATATAAATATAGTGATATCTTAATGTCAACCTTTGAAGGTGTTTTAATGAATATTGAACAATCATCGTTTTGTGAGGCAGAAATTCACCAACCACAGAAACAATATGTTCGTTAACCATTAGATGTAGATGTGTGTAAGTGTAGCTGGAGAGATTCTTATAACAACATCCTAGTATATTGAAGATACTGGAGTTGTTACAAAAGAAATTAATAAAAAGAGTTTAGGGGGTTGGAGAAGCAAAATAAAACAAAAGAACACATGTGAAGACATCAACTTAAAATCGGGTAACTCTCATAGATTTGTGCTCAAGGGATTCCTTGGGAAGACTTATGCCAAATGTGAGGCTTCAAAGAGTAAGAGAGGGATGTGGAGAAACAACATGGGAAGTTTTTGGCCGAGCGAAAGGCTTTTGACGTGTGGGTAAGGTGGTATAGTTGGGGGCCTTTTATAAGAGGAGAAGAGGGGCACTCTTGGAAAGTAATGAATTGTTACTTTATTTTATAATGAGTGCCGGATTTTAATGGTCCCACATTGATGTGTATCAAGTTTAAGGTGATAAGGGTTCGATATTATCCCATCCAATAGGTTTTTGACATGTTTAGATCTTAGATTTTACATTATCTTTCTATTTTATTTAAATCGTTAAATAAAGATGTCATCGCTACATCATCATGATGTCATAAATAATTTAATTTATTTAATGTCTAAAAATTAAAAAAAAAATATGATGTAGGAAATATTTTTATATTTCCATGTATTATTTATAGTATAAAATAGGACTTGTATAACCCCATGTAAAAATTGTTTTAGTAAAATATTTCATGTTTGTGTCATTTTTACTTTAACATTAAATAAAAAGATATTAAAGTCATTTTCCATCTAAAGGGGCTCTATGGGGTCCCCAAGTTGACCCATGTATTTTATTGGTCGGCCATGACACGTCCAATGAGTTTAGGACATGGTTCAAGTTCATTTCATATTATTACAACATTATTTTTACATTAAATTACACTAATTACCTCTAATCGCGATTAAAAACATAATAAATCACTATTCACCAAAAATTATTTTAATCCCATTGAACCAAATTTTAATTCTTAATGACAACCATGTATGTCAGATTTATGAAACTCAAAACACAGAGGTGGTAAAATTTGATTTAAACAAAAAATCAGTTTTTTAAGTACCACTTAATGGTTTCACTATTCATCAAAAATTGAAGTTTTTCAGAAAAATACCAAAATGTCACCATAAGCTATATATGATATTCCGAATACAAAAATGAAGTCCATTTTAAAAAATTACAAACATATAAGTTTCATTAATTAATTTAATAATTAATTCCCGATGTCAGTGCAAATAGCGTGTTTTTATGAAACAATAAGTATCAAAAGATTGACAGTAGTTTTAGTCCGATTTCAATGTGAAATTAATTCCAATGACCACTATTGGATTTAATGGTAAAAATATATTATAATTTCACTTTAAGACCAATTGAAAAGATAATATAATCATATAAATAAATTAGATTAATTAGAGGTTTTGAATTAAAATACAACATTTTACACTATTGATAAAAAAAATGAACTTTATCGGAAAAATACCAAAAATTTAAACAAAGTAAATTTTGATATCCTGATTCTAAAGAAGAGTTTTATTTAGTCCAATAGAATTTATAAAAGTGACCAAAACTATATTTAAGGACGGTTCGCCATCAAAAGGCGATAAGTGAACCTTTAGTGAAAACTAGGGCATATACGCCTAAAATTTAATACTTTCCGTATTTTAAGCGTTTATATTTTATTAGATAAAAGTAAAAACAGTTAAAAAAACATATATAATCATATTTTAGTTATTTCTATCCATTCCCACAAATACAACAGCTATGTGTTAACTACCATTTAAAATAATATTATTTTATTTCTAGTGTGCAACGTAAGATTTCAAAGAAACTCTTTGTTGCGTATCGAGTACGCTATCGAACATAGAAACCACTTTAAAGTAAAATTAATATTTAATTCATAAATATTAATAAATATGAAAATGTTTTATTAATTATTTATCTGGGATGTTACAATAATGACATAAAATAATTAGGATTGAAAGTACCATCAATTAAATAAAATTTAAGATAAAGAGAAAATATATTTATTTAATCATTTATTTATTAACATTAATGTGTAGTATTCAAAACATGATAAAGAACATTTTCTAATATACATACCTGATTTATTTATATTCAATAGCCACAACTTCATCAATTTATTGTTCTTTGATGTATTTCAAAATCATCTCTCAGTCTTAGAAAATAATATTCAAGAATATTTTTTATGCAAAGTGAAATAAAGTTATATTTCAATAGATTATATTAACAATAAAATAATTATAATACAATCCATATATCTATAAATATTTTTCACAACGAAATTTTTTTTCACAAGTAATCCTACATTGAAAATATAATACATTAAACTAAAAATCCTCAAAAATAACATTCATATTATATCATAATCAAATCTTTATATAGTTATCTTAATAAACCATAAAATAAATGTCATGAAATTTTTTTTAAAAAAAATATTCCTAATGATTAGATGACATATTTTTGGATATGAACATTATCATTTATCCTAAGACAATATAATGAAGATCATAATTTCATATAATAAACATTTAAATACCATGTTTGAATATTCTATTAATACATAGTAAAAATATAAAAATAATACCTAAATTAAAAGTGATTTTTCCCAAAATTAACACCATTATAATTTCATAAATGACATCACATATTATCCAATATATTTCATAAATAAAAAAAATTTGTAAACTATATCACACATTACATGGAATTCGAATAAAAAAAATTCAATCTCACAAAAACTATCCAATTTACAATTAATATATAAATAAACACATTATCCCAATTAAAAGATATTATTTTAACACCAGGAACATGATTAGTGTTATATATCACTCAATAACATGTTATAAAATATAAATGAAACATTAATATTAAATTAATTTTCAATATTATTGGTTCCCTATGAAATATTTTTGAATATACTTAATGAAAAATATATGAAAAATAATCCTCATATGACTCATGAAATATATATAAAGTATATCATAATTAATGAATCCCCACATAAAAAATGTTCAATAATTAAATTAAAATAATTATCATTGCATATCCCATCCATTGAAATTGACATATCTCTAGGATTATTTTATTGTGTTTGGTAATGACCATTTCCCCCCACTAAATGTACATTGAATAATAAATTATATTATAGGATAAATATTATATCACTCAATTGAAAGATTCAGTTCTCATTGGAAATTATATTATCTATTACCTTATTTTACACACCTAAAATATCTTCCTATTTATTAAAATCATTTATCATTGTGCTTATTCCAACAATCCCAATATGTTTAAAGATAAATCATCCTTCTTCAACTGTCTTTATAAAACTCTATTTTTTATATTATTATGTTTTCTAAGAACCTTATGTATGTTCGGATTCATAATAATATATTCATATAAAAGGTGAAAAATAATAACAAGTTTTTGATCTAAAAACACAATATGATTAAATTATTTAGGTGGAAAATAATTTCACTATCCTTCACATTAACTATGAACTCAATTAATCCTTATTATTTTAATTTTAAATAAAAAAAATCATAGTGTGAGAAAAATATTAATCATAGAACAAACTATATAATAATTAAAAAACATTTAATGGATGTATAAATATTAAACCATTATTTTATTTCAATTATACCATAGGATTAACCATGAAAAAAAATCAAAATCTTTTGAAATAATTATTAATGGTTTGTGAATAAAATGTTAATTTATATAAGCATATCTCATATGAGTATCGATTAACCGAAATATTAAGGGAACACTAACTCTATAATAGAATTATTATAGTGATATAATTGAAAAACACTTCTTAGTTTTGTTATACCTTGATGAATCTATACAAAAACCACGTCCACTTGTCGTAACAAAATATAAATGTATTGTTAGGAAACTTCATATTCTCTACAATAATGAATCATTAGGTTGTTATTACAACTTTAGACTTATACATAGGGTTATCACCAAAATACCTTAACAAAAAAGTCAAATTATTCAAAAAACCAATCCTTGATAGAAAATAATGTTGAAAATACATTTAATATATATATATAATACAAAATAATTGATGAATATTTAATATATTTTACAAATTCATTCAAAATAACAAATTTTTTTGACATTGGAGTATAAATTCACACAATTTCATTTATTAATGATATTATACATATCCTATAATGATGTTCCAATATTTTACTGGTCTCAGAAAAGGCATACATAAAACCATTCCACATAACCAAGGTTTATGATTCATTATATTTATTGTGTTATGATGTTCAATAACGGTAATCAAGGGATATATATATTATCACATAAATAGAAAATGGGAATTAATATACAATAAAACTATATTAACAATTAAAAATTAATGATCATAAAATCAAAGACCATAATCATTAATCATGGAATATTTCATGGAAGTTCATATGATTTGAATCATAAAAAATATAAGCAACATGAGTATAAAATTTTCATAATATATAACTCTATTTCATAAAAATAATTAATTTAATATATTTCCTTATTCAATAAAAACATCCAATATTATCATTGTTTATTGGGTTTTCAACCATTTTAATTATATCTTTTGTCAAGGTTCACACTAAAGACAATCATAATAGAAATTGACCAATAATGAATAATGATCACTCCCTAATATGGTCATTATCATCTCATGTGATATTCATATTTATGAATTAATTGGTGAGATATGTAATTCATGTTCCACCTATCATAAATGATAATAATATTTCCATTCATGCCCCACATCAACATATAAAATTCATCATATATCATACATAATATAAAAAAACTATTCTCATCAATAGTTCTAATAAACATAAATTAATATAAAAATATTTAATTGATTATATTATAAAGCCAATTTCTATTGAAACATAATATTGAATATTTAATTTTAGTAATAAACTTTTAATTTTGGATTATCTTAATTAAAATTAAAATTTAAAAATTGTATTAATGTATACATTTTATTTAAAAATATCAATATAATTTTGTTATGAATTCATAAGAAAATTGAGCTTTCATGATGGTTGGAAAGTCGGTTATTTTTCGGTATGTTTAATCCATCGCCAATTTCTCATTTTTTTTTAAAAAAATCCAATGTTTCATGATCAGATAATGAAATGAATATTCATGATAATAAATTTTTTAATAACTCTATTAAACATTAAAATTATATTAAAAAATAAATTTTAATATTAATTACATTCTTGATAATGTTTTTAAGGATATGTTTACATTCAAGTAATATATTCCCAACCAAATATGAAATAATGATTTTTAAAACATATTCTTAATCCTTTTAAGTACCAATGTATTTTAAATGTAAATATTGCATGAGATTTAATTTATTTACATTATTTTATTAATTTATTGTTATATTTGAGATTTATATCTTTGAATTTATTCTTTTGAAACATAATCATAGATAATATATTTAATATGTTAGATTGTAACATTAAAAACATAGTATAATAGAATCATTTTATCAGACCCTCATCAATGGGTGGACCATATAATGATATTTGAATGAAATATTTTTAATTATATTAATCATAAAAAAAACATACATTTTTATTCTATAGACCATATTAATGGATCAATTTCTGAATATGGTTTTTTATTCACAAAAATAAAAACAAGATGAAAATAAATTACCCACTTTTAAACGTTCTTTAATATCCCTATAAATTCGATTACAATAATTTCAGGAAAAATAAAAAATTATTAAAATATAATTTTCATAATAATAATTTCATATATGATCATCTTACAAAATTTTAACCAATAAATTTAAATATTACATTATTAAAATCATTATTTCATTGTGATAAATGTTTTATTTTTCAGGGATGCTATTATTTTTTATTTCTCATACATGTACGTTGATAATTTTTATATTATATAAAACTTTTATTCCGGATATTAATATCAAAAATATAAATTAAATTAATATTTAGAATCATCAATAAATTTTAGTTGTAGGATAATTATTCATGTCATTCATGGAGATAATGGGAAGTATGTAAGATTGAATACTACATTCATTTATTAACTAAAAGAAGGATATAATGAAAAATTTTATTATATAATTATAGAACCATAATTATATCATAAATTACAAATATTTTCATTATGTATAATATTATTATCAACTAAGTAAAATGGTAAAGAATAATAAATGAATTTTCATTATGGAGTTTCTTTTTCAAAAAGTGATCACTTGGGAAATTATAATTTTCCAATAGATATGAAGGAAAAATGAATGATATTATATTTTAATTATACACGAATAAATATTTAAAAATATCATATAAAATATTAAAACACATCATAAAAAATATATATATAATAAAAGTTGAGATAATGTTAATTGTTTCGTAGTGTGGATGAGGTAGTCCACACGTACACACAAGACATGCTATCATATCCCATCTGATGGAATTGAGTTTGTATAGAGGATTTTATATTTTTTGAATAAAACTAAAGTATATTTATTGTATGTATTTTCATATTTTATTAAAAAAAATGATATATTAATTTTGGTTACAAAAAAAATAAAATATAAATATGTTATATAAGGTGATTACCTATTCTTTAGTATTCTACTAATAGATAACATCTTATGGACCTATGTAATAGTATTTAATTATTTGAAGGATGTATATATAATTTATTGTAATTTTGAGAAGAAGACATTATGTTTAATTGTGAGTCTATATTTTTACACATAATTTAAATAATATAATTGAGGTGTTTCCTTTAATATGTGTGGAAGAAAAAACACATAGGAACATTGAAATGAATTTAGTATATTATAATGTCATTTTTTTTGAAAAATACATCACGGTTGTTATAGATTCTAAATTTTTTCATTATTAGGTAAAAATATTGATTTAAATTGGATTTATATATGATCAATTGGTAAACATACCAATATATTTTTGTTTACTCCAAGACAAACACATTTATTCTACAGCCTTTGTAATGTCTTTTTCTATATTATAGTTTTATAATTTTTCTTATATTGTAAATATTGGGTCATTTACGGAAAAGAAATAAAAAATAGACAATTTAGCATTATACATGTCTTCATTAACTATTTTTATGCTTTTTATTATTATATTAATATATTATTTTTCAAAAAAACATCCTTAATGTTTCTTCAGACAATTTATTTATATTAAATTTAAATATATGATGACAAATAATTGGAAAATTAATTTTTAACAATAAATAAAAAATTATTATTTACTATAAAATTCATGTCACAACATAATTCATCAATACAATTTTCCTTTTTTTCCTTTAAATAATTTAGATCAAATATTCTACAGCCTATATAAGCACCTTGGGAGCAATGTACAATAATTTAGGTACATTATATAATTAAAAAAATAAATTCACATCATAAAATAAAATAATATATTAAATTAAAAAATTATATCCATTTAAAACATATTTTTATTCTTATATGAGCATAAAAAATAAATTAAATTAAACTGAGTCACATACAGAAAAGTTAAATACTTATGATAAAATATATTTAATTATCAATGATAAGGGTTACAAAGAATCCATATATTATAATTTTTAATGTTAATAGGACAATTAGACATAAAAATTTATTTAAAATATTTGTTTTTATTTTTATTCTATATGTAATGGTTTTAGATTGGTTTACCCTATTTAACACTTACTGATGTTAAAAATATGTACAACATTTTTTATTCATACTGATCAATAAATAAGGTGCAAAATTAAAAAAAAATATCCTCATTTATAAAAATATGTTATCCTTTTTTTTAGAAAACCATATGTATAATAGGTTGAAATAAATTTTAATATAAATATGACTAATAAAATTTAAAACAGTTTAATAAAATTACTTTTTTATGCATAAAAATAAACTAATATAAAAATAATGAATATTTTTTATTCAAATATAAATAATTATATTATTAAATGTAAAATGGATAAAATTAATCTTTTCAAAAAATATAATAAAAATGTAAATTTAAATTATATGATTTAATGGAATTTCTTTAGTATTTTTCAGATCGCTAATTTTTAATTTTCCTTGAAAAATTAATTTTATCATAAAAAGAAAAAACTTTAGGTCTGAGCTAATTTTTATTATCCAATTTAATAAATTATTTAAATTTTATAATATCTAATTTTTAAATATGTTATAGAATATTAATAGTTTAAATTATTGAAATGTAAGAAAAACTAGCCTACATGAAAAATAATTTTTAATTCAGAAAATGACTTCACTAACATTGAGTGGTTATTTACTAAGAATTAATTCCTAAATGTTCTTTGAGAATGAATATTTAGTATTTATTTCATAATTTTTCACTAATTTTCATATAATACCATTAAATTGTATGGATATAATAAATTTTTTAATATATAATAATTTTTATAATTTTTTGTGTAACATTTTATTAAATTATAAAGAAATTTAATCATTTAAAATATATTTTCAGGATATTATAAAAATGATATTTCATTCAAGAGTCAATAATCATGTACATCAAAATGAACATTGGTTCATGCTTAAAACATATAATGTAATCGATGTTTATTATTAAAAAACAAGGAATCCCAAGATTCCATCAAAAGTTTAATATTACATTGATGTGTTCAAGAAAACATAGTTGAGATATTTAGAATATTTAATGAACTGGATTATTTCGAAGATACTAAATTTAAATTTAAACATATAAATTTAGATGATGAGTTGAAATGATTATTAAATGATGAAATTACCTTATAGACCTCATGAGATTATAAATATAGAATACGAATTCAAAAATCATGTCGATTATATAATTAAAAGAGTAAAAAATGATCATGAATTGTTTCATGAATATAAACCATTGTGATACTAAAAAATAGTTACTCAGTGAACCTATAAATCCATCAAATTGGAAAAATAATTTTATTGAAGGATAATGATTTATTTAAATTTGAATTTGATGTAAAAATTTCATGTTAATGAAAAATAATGATAATAAGGTACAAATGATAAAAATTCATTGAGTGGAATTTTTTAGTTTTCTATGAAAACTATATATATATTTTATACATTGTAAAAACACTCAAAAAATAACTACAAAATATATTCTGGATAATATTTATAACTCAACATATTTAGGATTGTGTATTATGAGAGCCAGCCTATGGCTTCTACATGTTGCATATGTATTAAAATGTTGCAGGAATACATTGATATTACCACAGATTTATGGAGGATAATATATCATTAGTACTACAAAAATATCAAAATGATTTTCTGATTGAACTTTATAAATATAATTCTAAATATTTTATATCATTATATACAGATAAATATTTTCATCATCAGGTAATGGATTTTTTCAAGGATTATTGGTCCAAGGATATTCCCTTACCTATGATTGTTTTGTTTATATTATGGAACCGATGTGTTAGTGGAAAAATTGCCACATAATCAATTCTTTTTTCCTACTAACTGGTGTCAAACATCTTAAACTAAATATATTGTTATTTCAGTTTTACATTCTTATTTTTATAATCATGTATAGCAACACATAGTAAGAAAAATAAACACATAGATTCATTAAATTATTTTTGTTAGAGGTGACATGGGAGAAATATTAAAATTGATTTATAAAATTAACCATTACAGAATCTAAAATAGATAAGTGTTGGAAAAGTACAATTTTCATCTTATAATTTTTTTTAGAGTATATAACTCATATATTGGAATATAAAATTTTAATGCATTCCGTAAATTTGTTTCCCTTTTAAATAACCTATTAAAATTGTATATTTAATGATTTTTTTGCATCCCTCAAAATTAAATCATAGAAAATATTTTTGAATATTCAATATAAAATAATATTAAAATGAATAAAAACATAGTGATAATTTTTTAATTAATGAGTGTGTACCCTCCACTATTTTAATTGAATTATTTTTTGTGTATGTATATGATAGATATTAATAATTCTCATCATGAAAATATAGTAGATGTGAAAATTTATAAGGGGGGAGAATATTTTTCTATAGAAGATATGATAGTCAAAATATATATTTGGAGAGGAGGAAGATTTTATGGTAGTTCAAGAAACTTCAAAATAAATTAGAAACTATTACAACTCAAAAGTTCTAATATATTCAAGTGACAATGTGTATTGTTAAAATACTTATCGACTAGAAGAAACATGATCCAATGATATTAATCAGATGAATATATACTTTATTCAATAATATGTTATGACGTTAAGGGATATTCTATATAACATTCCAAGAGAACTTTGTATATTTTTGTCTTATATTAGAAGAATGAATTTAAAATCACATATTTTTATGAATAATTTGAAAATATATATATAATAATTTATAATATTTTTTTTTAACTTTGTTAATGTTTATAAGAATATTTAACCATTAAAATGAAAAAATATTTTACAATAAAAATGGTTATTTGGATATGAGAGTTTGTGGATTAATACATTTCAAGATAGATAAAAAGAACCAAATATTGAAAAGAAATATTTTAATCATTAAATAAATAAAATATGTTGTGAATTAAAAATAATATTTCATATTTGGATGATTAGACTAACGAAATTAAATAACTTGAATATATAATTCATGAAAACGATTAAATGCATCAAAATGGTATTGTAAATATGAATATGTAAATTAATGGAAAAATGAAATAATTCGAGGATCAGAAAAATTTCCTCAATATAAAATGATTGGAGGACGATGTGAAATAGAAAATCTAGAAATATCTATACATGTTTCCTAAAATTTTAAATAAAATAAATATGAGACCACATATAATTATAATATGGATTTATATGAAAATTATTCCATTTCCAGTAGAAATACACCATGATATCATTTGATTATAATTTTATAGAATCACCAACGAAAATGGTACATCATCTTCTTTAAATAATGAATATACTATATTTAAATTAGTTTACTATGTTGTATTGAAATGAAAATCAGAAAAAATGACAACGATACAAAATGTTATCGATCATAAAAATACATTAAGGGTGGTAAAAAACATTACTTATAATTTTTTATCACTAAATGAATCGAAATCAATGGATAATTATTCAAAAAATATTAATTTTTAATACATGGTTGGACTTTTAAATTAATATAATAATTAAGTATTGATTACCATTTCAAACATTTTGATATAAATTTGGGCATAATGTAATGGTTTATTTTTATTATATGTAATTTCTAAATAAAAAAATCAAACATAAATGGAAAATAGTGTCAAAAGGTAAAAATTTGAAAAGGAAAGTCATCTATCTATCATAAATAGATAAAAAGAACATAATAACATCCCTGAAAATTAATGTTAATGTGTCTATAATGTAATTAATTAATGGAATAATTATAATAGTAAAATTTTTAAAGGATTTAATGAATTAGGAAAAAATTAGTTAAAAATGGTTATTATATTGAGTAAAAAATAAATGATATAAACGGTGAAATATTATTCCCATAAAATTTACATAGGAGAACGTTTGGATAAACAAAATGTATAAAAAAAATTCGTTTCAGACTATCCTAGTGAACTCAAAATAAAAAAATACACAAAATATAGATTGTTTATTCTATAGTAGAAGAAGAAATCATACCGTTGGCATAGGAAAAAATCCATAGATGTATATTCTTAAGGATGCATTCTTGAGTATAATGTTAAATATATTCAGAAAAAATATAATATGTTTTATTTAGTTAATTACTCTCTTGAGAATCTGTGTAGAATAATTAATAAGTTTCAAAACTATATCTGTGATTGTTTAATCATTTGGACAATCTAATTGGATTAAGTATATAATATATAATAAGAATAATATAAGGTAAGATAAAATTTGAATAGAATTATTCCGTTACATTAAGAAGCCAAATCACATGAGGTTATTTCAAAAGAAGATAGAAAATGATCTTATGAGTAGTTATTTTAGAGGTGGATGAATGTAGATCATAATTGAAAATATTTTTTAGTAGTCACAATATCTAAATAAAAAATATCATAGATTAAAAAAATACATGATTTTGAAACTTCCATGATTTCTAAGACTAAAATAAAAAAATTAAAATTGATTTAAGTGTTGCACCTTATTATAATATTTCATGTATTATAATTAAATTATTTTAATTTATTGAATTAATGGCTAATCTAGTTGTCAATGAATAATAATTATAATGTTATTTAATCTAAAAAACTATTATATATTCAATTATTGTAACCACATTTTTATTATTATTTCATTGGAATTGAATATAAAATCAGATGAAATAGTATTTTCTTGATTAATTTAAAATGGAAATCATCTAATGAGTAGGTTGGAGGATTATATTTTTATTTTAAAAGATGTTCATATATAATTAAAAATATTGAATTATAAAAGGAAAATCCAAAAATTAATTGAAAAATATTCATGACTTCTCTATAATCCATGGTAACTCAATAATAAAATATAATATTATGGTGGATAAATAGATTTCTAAAGTAGATAAAAATTAAATAATTTAATGTTTTTTTCACAAAATTTATGAAATTTAATCCCACAAATTTATTTATAATGTAATAACCTATATGTTAAGTCATATGATTGATATTATGTCACACATCCAATAAGTACATGGTTTCCCATTTGATATAATTTTATTTAGTTTGAGGATAAATGCATTTAAATTGACTGAATTATGGTATTGAGTATTAGTAAGAATCAATTTTTCTAATTGATCAATGCAAAAATATCTTTTCTAAATAAAACTCTCTTAATATATATATCAATCATTAGTAATTTATAATTATAGAAGAGTTATTTATAGAAAATATTATAATTACAAATTGATACCACCCCGTCAAATTTAAAAAAAGTAGTTATTTTGAATATAAGTTATAGAATAAATTAATAGAACACAATGTTATAATTTGATAACATAATATTTGATATCAAAACGTGACATATCTTTTTTTAGGAGAAACATAAAATAAATAAAATAGTGGGCATTATAAACTATTCATTTTATTATTTTTTTGATACATATATGAATTAATTCCACATTATCATCTTGCAGGATGTTACTTTTTTAAAAGTGAACTATTTTATGTGGGTTTATGAGTTCTAATGATATTTTCTATGTAGAAATATTTTCTTACGTATTTGATAATTTTTTTTACTTTCGGAGAATAAATTTGTGTTTACATGATATAAAAAATTATGTTTAAAGATCGTCTTAACATCTAAAATAATAATTTTATCAATCACTTTTTATATGTTAATGGAAAAGGAAAACAAACTGATTTTATGCAATTGATAATGTTTTTTTGATACATTCATATCAAAATATTTTTTGAAATTACCAGTACATGGTGTATTATTTAAAAATTTTGTGTAAGAAAATTTGATTCAATGAAATTTGAAATTAAGGAATCATATCATAATATGGACTCATGTTACTATTAAAAGTAAAATTTTATCTAAAATTTTACATTATTGATTTTTAAACTACATATTATAATTTATAGGTTCTTATTCAATTATATTATATGTCCCAATTGATAAAACACTGTTAATTATTTTATAATATGTTAATGAATGTTGGATGGTGATGTAAAAAATGATTTTACATAAATGTATTATTAATCTTAATTAATGAAATTTATTATCTTATTAGTAAAATAGGTTAATTAAGGGGAAAATATTGTTATTATAGTTATTTATGACTCATAATAGGGGGTTTTAGAATTATTTTCTGTGAATAATATTTTCTTATATGTATTTGAATAATTTTACTAATTATTGGAGGCTCTATTGATTTTATGTGATGGAATATCAATTTTTACAATGTCATAAATAAACATTGAATAGTTAAATGGTTAGTTGACACGTTTGAAAATTATTAATGCTCTATCGGTTAATTTTTACCTATAAAATGATTTTTTTGAGTTTGGAATAGTAATGAAACCTATTTTGAATATCTTATGTTTAATTTTAGTACTATATGTATCAATCATAAGGATGAAATGTTCATTTTAAATTTGATAAATAATTCAAAATTCAATATTGAGATATAATATGTTTTAGTGGGAGAAATATTGTATGCCTATCGTATAATATTTCAAGACAATGTAAAAATATGTAGAAGAAAAATATTTCATAAAATATGTACTATTTTTAAGACATACTAGTTTCATAAGATTTTTTATTTCATTTTATAAATGTTTAATTTTTTACAATAAATTTAGTATGATCTATTATTATTAATAATACAAACTTTTCCTTTATTATGAAAATAAAAATTAAATTGTGATCATAAAGAATGAGTCATTATAATATATTTAGAATGATTTATTGTTAGAACATAGAATCAATATGATGTTGACTCTATATGTATTGAATATCATCATGTTACTTGAAAAACATCTACATCACATGTGTGCATTAAGGAAAATGTTTATCAAATCTATAAAATTATTAATTTCAATTACTTTTTTTGAATATAAGATCACCATAATGATAAATTATATGATCTAGAAAAGAAATAGATAATATATTTCAACCAATATTTTCTTTCATTCATTGTTATAAAAAGAGTTTCATAGATTCTTCTTATCAGATCTATAAAATTTGTAGGCATGTTATGGAAAATTGAGAAGCATTCTTCTGGTCATGTGGAACACCTAATCATGAAAAATTTAGTGGAAAATGGACTTTGATTTTACCAACATGTATCAGAGAGATTTCTTTTAATATATTAATATTTTTCAGCAATACATCAGATAGTATAAATGTTTTGTAATTTTGTTTATATCTCTTCATTTGAGTAGAAAACATCCATGTAGGAAATATACATGTTTATAATAATGAATTTTTTTATTTATACTTATTTCCCATTACAAAAAATCAAATTCCATTATAATGTGATGCACATAAATTGGGACAATATTTTTAATAAGATTGTGGGTCTCATCACAATTATTCTCTATGAGATAATGGTATACATCGGTTGAATCATTTTAAGAACTTTATATAATTCACATTACTAGAATTAAGTCATTCTATATAGGATTCATTTTTCGACTACATATCATTGTTATGTATTCCATGTGTGATATAGCTGATTATTGTTATTTTTTGGGAAATTGGGAACCATTTATGGTACATAATATTTCTTTTATAAACCAAAACAAATTTATCCTTACATGGAAACAACATATACCTTATACAGTAAACAATGGAATATTTAGTCAATGAACATTGTACACATTTATTAGAATGTGTTATAGTGTTTGTTATTTGGTCCATATACTTTGGTACACGATATCTATGGCTCCATATGGATATCATGGGGTGGCCTATTTGGTTCAACCATTCAATGTTAATTATGTTATAAATTTGAATTCAAATGGAAATTGAATTTTGGAATATATAACTTGACCTACACCAAATGTTTTATTAGGATGTAGGCAAGGTATCTAGTGATATTTATGATTGTTTCATTATATTCCATAGAATTATGAAATGGTGTATAAAATTATTTTAGGTTTTTTTTATTTTTACTATTTGTAAGTATTTTATATTTGATTATAAATTTTTCAGTGGATAGAGTTTGGTATTGAAGATAAATGAAACCACAATGACATATAGTTTAATTCCAATATGGTGGGGAAGACTATGCACCAGAGGTATTGGGCCATGTGAAACTAGTATAGAATCATTTAATAATAGTTTTCAAAATAATAATTTGAACAAAAAAATGTCATTAGACATAAATATATTGTAGATTTATATTATTTATGATGACTATTTAGGGAGAGCAACACATAATAATGTCTACATAAGAGTCGTTGAATGTGTTCTAGCATCAGAACCCTCCAATAGTTTTTTGGAAAGGTGGTTTATAAGCTCATGACCTATGGATTTAGATTACCTTTTCAACAGTTTAGAATTTGGAGAGACCACCTTAGAGGATAGTGAAACAAATAGAATATATTCTTTGGGGAGAATCTACACACATGTGTGATTTTTTGAACCAAGTTCATACTATGTGTGATATATTATGGAAGGATTTCCAATATAGAATTCAGAAATTATTTTTCCTCAAGACACTAATAGAAGATAATGATACTATGTTTTTGCATCTAGAGCATGTAATGATTATTATTTTTTGAATATTAATCACACTTTTGAAATATGTAGCATTTTCCAATGATATATTTTTTCAATGTTGTTTTAAGCGTGAGAACCTTCAAGGATGTTTTTTATCTGGAAAATTGATATCAAGTCAATGTGTTGAGGATGAAAAAAACATCTGAAATAATGTATCAATAGATAATTATAGATAATATCCAAAGAATATTTATGGGAATATAGTATGACTGTGTAGGTTCTTGATCCAGTGGTTTGGCATCATATGGTAGGAAGTGACCATTTTTAGTTTCTCACAAGGTGTGTACTAATATATTTATTATTCAATGTCAAATTGAGTAATTTATAAATTCTATTTAAAGCATTGGGTAGAACATATTTCATCTTCCATGGAGTGTCATATGATTAAAGTATGTATTTTTAATTAAAATTGCTAACAGTGGGAGTGTTTTTTTAAATAGTTTTAGAAATAAAATGAATTAATTAAAGTGTTTAATAGTTGATAAAAGTTGGAGGTGTTTTATGATTAATGAGAGAATGATGTCATAACATATCCACTAAGCATCATGGATTATTCATTCTCCTAAAAATAATCAAATTTTAATTTAATACATTGGATGAGGGGTTTTAGGTTCTTTATTCCCCAATTTCATCTTAAAATGATTTATAATGAAACAAACCTTAAAAAAGTATTCATGTTTTCATGGTTTGGAAATCCAGAATAGAACAAAGGCTACAAAAGAATACAAAAATATTAGGTAGATATGGTGGATTAATTTTTTTTATAATAAGAAAAACCAATTAATCCTATATATTCTCATCCAAATTATTATTAAAATAGAAAATGTATCACATAATTAAACCAATAAAATGATTTTAAAGGAGATACATGTTTTGGTAAACATAAGTAAGATATTACACACACAAATTACACAAAACCAATAGTATAAAAAGTGTTGGAACTCCTTCCCAACTATGATTATTTTCCACAAAATGACTATCCAATGTATAGCTCACCATCGATAGGAAGAAGAGTCTTGGTTAAACTTCACCATAGTACATGAGCCACTAATGATGATAGGGTACTCTATAATATATATTATGATTTAAAGCCGCATTTGGGTCTTAAAATTTGATGAACTTTTCTCCCTGGTAGAGCCTAAAAATGATGTTACCATGTTTCCCTTTTATATCCAAAATTATACTTGGTTTAGGGCCCCCATGTTTCAAAATAATACATGTCTAATAGTTTTTTCAATCCTGAAAATGTTATATTACATGAGAAAACATATTAAAATATTATCCCATATTATATAATATCCATATAATATTTAGAACCATATGAAAAAAACATAATATATACATATGACATAGCTCGAAGAAAATTTGACATCAAGAATAATCTATTTCATAGATGGATATTTACTGTTGGGAATATTAATCGAAAATTTTGAATTTTGTGTATTCATTAGAGACGTATGTAATTAAATTTTGAACCATCCCAAAATATTTCATCCAAATCTGAGTCATATATTTTCATTAATAACCAATTAGTGTACTAGTGTGGTTGAAATCATATGGAGATAGGATAATTTTTATTCAAACATGGAACCCCCCCCCCCACAAATCACCCTTCCAAAAATGATAACAACATAATTGATAAATGAACCTTTTTAATAGTATTAACAATTATATAATCTATATATTTACTAAATATGGAATTTTCCCACTATGTGTCACTCCCACAACTTCTATCACTAACCACACGTACCTAACTAAGCTTATACCACATCATTAGCCTCCCTCCACATCGCGATTTTACTCCTATGTTACATTTGTTAAAAACCCTCTCTAAATATACCTTCTTAATAATTATATGACCCCTACAAAATCATCATCTTGCCTCAGAAAAAATTGTGATACATCTTGATACTATATATTTCACTCTTCCAATCTCTACCCCCTCGCTCCTGCCTTAAATCATCTTTACCTCTATGGATCTCCTCCCATTTGCGACATCACGATTTCAAATCACTGGTTTGAAATGATCAATTGTTTTTGCTTCATAATCATCCTATCTATTCACCATGAATGTTATATAAAATAAATTATTGGCACTCCTTTTCAACTTGAAGACTTCACCTATTCAGATATCAACCAACTATGGTTTCAGAACCTACTACAATATGTTTCTGAAATATAGGGTATGAATTCAGTCTTGGTCAGTTATCAGGACTCCATCGCCGTCTAAATACATCAATTTATTTTTTTAATTATACTATCATTTCTCAAAAATAATCCACCACAAATAAACCTTTGATTTTATCTACAACCCTCAGTATTCCACTGTGCTTGTTAACTCAGGTTCTCCTTAGTTGAGCTATAGGAATTCCTTGCGAAATAGGTTTTTTGGCTCCTAAATTTCCATAACGATCACATTTTTTCTTTATTATATTATTTAATAGTTAAAACAATGTTATAGAAAATTCATTATTCATTATCATAATTTAATAAACCATGTATTATTTGACTGATGAATTTCTCATAACTTGTAACATGACAGCCAACCATAATAGTAACATCATTAATATTATACGTATTATTTTCCTTATGTGTTTACAATCTCAATTCTCTGTTCCAAGTATTGCCTCTAATTATCCATGCTTAATTTTAGTTGAAAATGACACCATGTCCTTAATTTTTTAGGAATGTTACTTCGTTTATATTTTTTAAGAAGTTTATTATTGAATTATACTACTGCATCTGAGTGTCTATTAGTTTTGTTATGATTTCCTAGTTTCATTAAATACAGAATTTTATAGTTTTATTCATGCATATAATTCATAGTTGACTTATAGATTGGTGTTGTTTCACTTCACCCCATGAATTTTTCTTTTTCCCTTAATGACATGAATTAGTATTTCTACTTACACATGATTTATTCAAACATTATCAAGATGCAACTCCATTTCTGGTTCTCCACATATGCACTATTATTATTTTCCTCATCCAATGTTACATCATTTTAAATTATTATTAGTGTTGTTATATATTTTGACAACCACATTAGAGCATGTTGAATTTTCAGTTTCTTACATGACATCATTCAATCTGACAACAATAAATTTATGGGGAAATATAATTATTATTATATAAACTCATTTATGAAGGAATATATTTCAAAGGAACCTAAGGTATTTGTTATGTCTCCATACCCACTGACTTTTCTATTTCGTTCTACATAGCTTGTCAATTTTCTTATTAAAAATAACTTGTTTCTGCACTACATAATGAAAATTTTTCTCAGTTGGAAAATTAATATGGTTTTTGAGTTGTGTTCGTATGCCCCTTATAGTTTTTCTTTACCATAAACTATTCTAGAGGATGCTCATCAGCCACTTCCTAAAACCCATTACCTTTCTATATACATTCTTCAAAAGGCCTATTGATCCAGATCTATGAAACATCCACATTATACTAATATCATGGAAATAATCAATCATCATTTTTCATGCATATCTCACCAATGGGTTATCATTTTCCTTAACTGCATATTCAACCATTTACATATAGATCCCGAAAAAGGTAATACTTCATTGATATAATATCTATATCATTTTACTATATTTCAATGTTTAACATTTCACTCTATTTATAATAAATTTACATACTGAAATATGATACATTTGAATTCAATAATCAAGAAATTAGGACTCCCTATGATCATTCATCCACTGTTTTTAGATGATTTTGAGTCTTCATAGTTCTTACTGATCAAAATGATAGAAAACGGTGAGTCCGTCTCAATTTATAGAAATTTATTCCCTTCTCTACATAATTTATCTATATTATTCTATATAGTATGTCGATGATGTTTTTGGATGAAACATGTTTGTGCACTACATAATGAACAATTTTATTTTATTTGGAAGATTTATCTGGTTTACGAAGTGAGATGATATACCCCTTATATAATGAAATTTTTATTTCAACAAGATAATAATAGCTTACAATGAAATAATACTAAATTCTAGCCTTTCATGTAATCAATTTGAATTGATACTTTCTCCACCAGCAAGAAGAAGTAGAGTTCTTCTAGTTTACTTTCATCCTATAATCAATTAAGAAATTTTCCTTGGGAAATGTTGTAAATGTCAAGTAGTCAAGGTACCCTAGTTAAGTAGAGTTTTATGAATCATGTTTTTAATTTTACCAAATAAACATATAGTTCAACAATGTTCTTGATTACCTCTATATGGCTACATTGTCCCTAAATTTACTCTAAACTACATAAATTCTATTATTCATACCTTTGGAATTTATTTTATCTCTTCTCTAAAATATTTTGTATTTAACATTTCTTATAAATTTTTAATTGGATATTACAATACGATGATTTTAATTATTTATCAATTATGGTTCAGTGATTTTGGTAATAAATAATGGAAAATTATGTCAGTATTTCCATGATGTGGTATTATATATTGACTTTAAGTGTTTGTGACAAATCATTATGTCCATAAAATGATTTCCCTTTTTTGTAAGGGTCGATATTCTGGGCATTATGGGGATTCCAACAATAATGTATTGGGAAATATGAACTCAATACTAAAAAATAATGTGTTAATGAATGTAAATCAAGAGATCCTCTTGTATTGAATATTTTTATGTCCCCACTGACTTATCTATATTGTTCAACATAACATGTCAATGATTTTCTTATAAGTAACATGTTTGTTCACTAATTAAGGTCTTTTTGTCATAAATTCAGAATTAATATTCTCTCATCTCTAAAATAGTTTGTATTTACCTTCTCTTTTAATTTTTTCATAGGTTATTACAATACATATATTTTCATGGCACAAAAATTATAGTCCCATTACTTTGGTAATAAATGATGTTCGATTATGTTAATATTTTCTTATAGTTTCACTGTATCATGTCATTAGGTGTTTATATGGTTTTATTTTTTCTATAAATTGATTTATCGTTTAGTAAGGTTGGATCTTATAAGAATTGTGGGTATTCTATGTATAATTCACTCAGAAATATGAATCATCAACAAGAAAATCAGCTATCGAGGAATGCCGTTCAGGGGAACCTACTTTCTTGGATACATCTATATCTCCCCTTTAATTGTCTATATTGTTTTATATATCATGTCAATGATGTTCTTGGATGTAAAATTTTTGGGGAACTGAATTAGGTCCATTCATCATACCTTTTGAATTAATTTTCTCTTCTCTAATGTATTGATAATTTATATTAATATTATCATAGAAAATAATCTGTCAAAGAATGTCTTTTAGGAAAATATATTGTCCTAGATACATATCCATTCACACTAAATTTTCAATATTATTTTACATATAATGTAAATGATGTTATTAGAAGTAATATATTGGTGGATATTATATGATCCATTCTTCATACATTCTGAATCAATTCTCTCTTCACTAAAATATATTTTATTTATATAAATCTTGTTCAGGAATATCAGTTGTCGAGGAATGTCTTTCAGGGGAACCTACTGTCATGGATATATCTCCATACCCACTGTAATATCTTTATTTTTCTACATAGAATGTCAATGAAATTCTTGGAAGTATCATGTTGGAGCTCTGTATTATTTTTATTCTTCATGCCTTCTGAATTAATTCTCTATTCTCAAAAATATTTTTTATTTCCCTTTTCATATAAATTTATCAATGGTTATAGAAATACATTTACTTTTATTATTCATCAATTATGGTCTTGTTCTTTTAATAATAAATGATGCTATATAATGTTATTTTTTTCATTTTGTTGTAATACATCCTGCATTATGTGTTTGTGAGCTATCGTTATTTCATGAAATTGATTTTACTTTTATTAAGGGTGGATCTTTTGGGCATTAATGGGATGAAAACTATAATGTGTTGGAAAATATGAATTTCTCCTATAAAATTATTTGTCAAGTAATTTCATTCAGTGGAACATAATGTATTTGATATGTCTCCATCCCCACTAACTTCCCTATATTGTTCTACATAGCATTTTAATTATGTTCTTGGATGTAACTTGTGGGTGTACCTAACATAAAATGAGAAAAATTGTATAGAATATATTACTGGTTATTCAATCTTAATAGATTCTAGATTAGTTATATTCATGTACCTAACTATTAGTTTTACATAGAAATTTATGGATAACTTATTTAACTGTATCTGAATTGGGAGAAAATGGTGTCCCTATATATATCTTTTATATATTTATGGAATCATTATTCTAATGATTCCATTTTATTCAGGCATATTATGTGTTATTTTGAAAAAATATTTTATATGTAGTTGAAAATATTTGATGACTGTGTAGGTGATTAGATCATTGATTATAACCTATTTTTCAATAATTACAAATCCATTACAGAATTTAAATTTTTTGTAAAAAAAAGAAATTGTTTACTAGAAGGTTTTAATTTTTTCAATATATCATTTAATATGTACAACAAATATGGTCATTGGAAAATGTTTTCTTTTCACATTAATGTTTACCAGGCAATAATAAAGTAAATATTTCCGATCGTTGTAGAACTATGAATGACTATGATTTTCATTTTTTATACAAATTAATGGGATCAATAGTAAAGATCAATCATTTAACAAAAGAAGTGATGATGAAAATCATATAGTAAAGAAATTTTTTTATTTTTCAATATGCATAGATTTTTTGTCTTTTCATATTCAATATACACATATTGTTTATACAGCTTTGTATTTGAATATAATTGTGATTATGATTCTCATGCTACATGAATATTTAATATGTGTTTATAAATTTTTTTAATTCAATATCATGTTTCCAGTTCTTCTAAAGTTGTTGAGAACTCTTTGATGAAGCAACTTAGCATGTGTGAATGTCTCCAATTAGTGAAAACAAAACATTCAAACCCACCACATACCTGTTTTTTGAATATATTTAAATGAGATTTAAATCAAACAACATAACACTATTTCCATTGAGTTTAGAAACATCAACATTTAATCTGTCTTCATGAATTTGTTTTATTCAATTTCATGTTTCCAGGTCTAATGTAGTGGTTGAAGGCTCTCTTCAGACTGATGCTTATCATGGGAGACTATCTCCATTCAGGGAAATGATATATGGCTTCCCATTTTCATAACTAGGATTGGTATCTAGTCATGAATGATATAAAAACAAAAACTCATGTCTATGTTTTTTTATCTTCACTGACTTTTATTTTCATGACATAATTGGAGTTGAAAAAAATTAATTTTTTTTACTATCATTTTAATTGTATCAATAAAACACTCTACATTTTATGTCTCATTTTTCAATTGGTAAACATAATATAATAATGATAATGATTATATATTTAGGGGGTTTTTTATACATATTGATTTAATTGATATATTCATGTAATTTTTTTTAATAAGTTTGGTTTTTTATATACAGTTTAATGAAGAGTTTAAATGTCTCATGATGATGTTACATTAACAAGCCATGCCAATGAATGACATCCCTATTTAGATAGTTCGTTTTCTAGGTACCGAAACAATTTTATTAAACCAGATTTTTTGAAATTATCTTATACATTTATAATATAAGTTTTAACATTAATTATATTATAGAACATAGATTTATTATAATAACACATATAATGAAAACACTAATCCTATCTAATTATTATATGTTGTACATAATAATGTTTCCCAAATTTCATATAAATTAGTTAAAATAAATAGCTTCATATTATGTCATTTCTATCAACCACTGTCCATAAGTGTTGATACAATGTAGCATGGACACATATTTAAGGCTTGATATAATAGGGACGGGCATTCATTTGTCAGTTTGACTGGCACCTCAGATACAATAAATAACTACTATTTTTGTTACAGTGTTCACATATATTTTTCCAAAAAATACAATCTCTATATAATTTATGTTGTGTTTTAATTGTTTCAAAAAAATATCTTTTATGATAGAGTTATAATTTTAATTATCATTTTCCAATTTTTATTATTTCATTCTCTTATTTGAAAAATAAGAAAATTAATTTATTATTTTTTCTCCATGTTGAAAATAAATTTTCATTCATTTTCATATAAATTAGTTTGAATTACTATAATGATTATGTTTCATAAAAACCCATTACTATTCCAATGAATTTCATTATAGTTTCTGATGCACTATGATGGATCCAATAATTATAATCATGCATCAAAATAGGGATAGGATAAATTATTAGTCATGCAAGCTCAAAAGTGTGATATTTTAGAATATAATAATGTGTTTTAATACTACAATTAAAAAATTCTTACTTTAAAACAATAAAATAGTTTTTTTCTCTACACATGGATTATTTCTTATATTTCATATACTTTTACGGTTATAAAATTTTTTAATCACACGTTTTATTATATTTTATACACCTTCCACCTCCCTTAATTCCATAATGTTCAATCTCTGTCCCCAATAGCCATCACTTCATTTAATTTCACAAGTAACCCAATTACATCATTATCATAAAATCATATATTAAGTACAATCACATTACAATTTTTTTTAATGATTAAGTATGAAGAAAACAAATTTTCCCACTAATTACAGTGGGTGAAGTACTAGCAGGTTAAAAAATGATGATAAATATTTTAATATATTTTTAATATTCAATACAAAATATTTTAAATATTGGGGTGAAAGAGTGAAATAAAACAGTTAGTCATGGTGTGTTCAAGTACCAACTAGGATGATAGAATTGAAAAATCATTTTTATTTGATAATTTCTGATGATCGGGGAATATGAGGGATTAGGTTGACATAGGCCCATTTTAGTGATGATATTTTGGAATTATGTTCAATGAGCTTCATTTATATAGGACATTCCCCCTTGTACTTGGTGGAAGGGTATTGACTCAGACATCTGGATTGGGAGTGTTATAAGAAGATCTTAGTTATGCAACGATATAGTGTAATACCAATCTTTTATGATGAGTTTCTATTTACAGAAATTGAATCTAGACACCATTTTTATATAGACATCATATTGGGCCTATTTCAATAGTGAAGTTATTTTAAAGGATAATGATTTTAAAAAATATATTTTCTATTAATGAACCAGCCTAAGAGAAAATGGTTAGTCTATATAAGCTAATAGGTATGATCATAGTTGAATATAATTTAGTGAGATATATTTTTCAATCATGTTCTTCATATAGATTTAAATATATTACTATTATGAAAATACATCAGGTTTTTATTCAGTATTGTTCTAGTTTTTGAGATTTGGATACTTTTTAGAGATAAGAATGGTAGGAATATGCCAATGTAGAGAGTTCCCAAAAGATATTTTTTGTATTTACATTGTTTTCCATCTTTTCTCCCGCGAAATGACAGGGTTGGACATCATATATTTGATGGAAATGCCATTTTTTATCGACCTCGTGTCAATTACTATCTTAAAAGACTGAAATTCACATCATTGGAAGAAATAGTTTTTGTTCACAAGGATGAATGTGATGTATAGGCAAGATGAGCTAGACCAATGAATTGTGTCCTTGGTGTGAGGAGAAGCCATAATTCTTTCTCATATCTGGAATTTCATGGAAGGAATCAAGGGGCATATCTACCAGTGATTCATAAATTCAAGTATGTTTCCCTAGATTAACTATATAGTTTCCTTTCAATTTAAAAGTGGATTTTCCTATAGATATTGTTCCATGTGATGAACTAGTATCCCTTCATACATATATTATTACCACAAATGGGTTCTAATATCTCAAGAGGTTGTTAGAGAAGTTGGATATAAATGGATTCACATCACCTAATACATCTCTATGTGGTTCAATGATACAACTATTTAAAGGTGAAATTGTACCCAAAAGTTGTGCAATGGGTTATAAGAAAATTAATTTGTTGATGGTTTAGAACAGGTATCACCTGCCATAGATAAATGTCCTTTTTATCATAATTTAGGACATTAGTGTTTCTCTAGGATTGATTGGAATTATGTATATCATCATCTATGTGTCCGACATATAGAAATAACATGTACATATTTTAAAAGTTGTTACGTTCTAAAATGGTATTTTTATGCCTATTGTTTTCATTAACATGACAATAGTATTTGTGAAAATGATGAAACATGTAGTTTTTATGCATCTAGTTTCATTTTCTGGGGATTTTGTGGATGATACTATAGTGTATTATTAAAATAAAAATTATCATGCCCAACATCTTGATGTCATTCTAGATAAACTATTAGAGCATCAGTTTTATACTATGCTCATGAAGAGCCAGTTCTGGAAGGATAAGATTCAATTAGTTCATCAAATAATATCTGTAGCATAAGAATCAGAAGACCAAGGAAAAAGAAGATGTAAATTCCTTGGATTATCCAATGATCATTATTTTACTCAGTGTTTCTTAGGGAAATCAGAATAATATATGAATTTAATACATGTCTTCTCTTGCTTAGATACAAACTTTATAGTCTTAGATAAGAAGCGTATTAATTTTTTATGGATAAATACCAATGAGGAAAAACTCAAAAGAGTTTAAATGGATAAGAAATTAAACACTAGAACAGATTATTCTTGAGAAATATATTATTTGCACTATGCCTTATAACTCTATAGGTATCAGGATATGAGAACTTTTGATTTAGTGAATAGATTCATTGCATACAGGTCCAATTAATTGGGCCCAAACTGGTGAAATTACATGATTTTGGGTTGCTTCTATTGACCATGACATGTGTTGTTTGACGAATTATTTATTGTGAGATATTTTGGTCATGTACATTGTCCACAAAATCATGAAATATATATATTTACAAAATCTGATCTAAATCTGAATAAGTGATGCAAGGATGAGTACCTAATTCCTTTTTAATTTTATCATTCATACCCAACTGGAAAGGGAATTGATGTTATTGATGCACTTACTATGTGGACTCAGATACATGAAGTTAGAGAGCCCATTAAAAAGTTGAATCTATTTTCATTATTTTAGAGACATACATGGATGTGCAGGATGGTTAGGTAAATATCAATCATTAATCATTTACAGTGATATATATTCTTTAAATTGAGTGAGGATGAATATGAATGATGTTATAAAGTGATTATTCATATAAGAGAGTGTGGTTGGTGAGTACCCGCCTAATGGTTCTACCATAGGTAAGGATGAAATTAATTTTATTTTTGTTCATGTATGGGTTCCTTTAGCCATATGTGAGGTGTTAATGAAAGTGTATCATGTGTCTCCTTGGAAGTATATCCTGGAAATAAAAATTTGTATCATGACATACATCACCAATAATGGTAGAATGATATGAAAGAAGAGGTACCAAGGTTTTTTTATGAGGTGATAAACATTTCAGTAGGTGAAGGTGGAACATCTTCATCTTTCGGGACTTTTACAATTCTTGGTAATTATTAACTTAAAATGGGATGATGTTTCGATAGATATCATGACCAGTTTATTGAGCTCTAATAAAAATAATATTTAATTTTGGAATTTTGTAGAAAGGATTATAATGGTATCTCATATCCTTCTAATCAATGTTTCATTTTATTTAGATAATCCTAATAGTTGTATATCTGTGATATAGTGTAACTTTGTGGTGGTCAAAATACTATTGTATCAGATAGAGATTATTGGTTTAAGTGTCATTTCATGTAGATTATATAGATGTAGTTGGGTACAAAGGATATTATATGAACGTACTACCACATGGAATGTGATCGTTAGTTAGACTACCTGATTCAGATGCTTTAATACATGCATTAGGCAAGCAACATGTATTTTGGGAGGTCTTGGGAGAGGCATATACCAATAAATTATTAACCTAAAAATATTTCTATCAGGATAGAATATAGACAGAACCTTATAATTATTTACATTATTGGAAATATTTATAACCCATGTGATTTTTAAAATTATGTGGGTAATCATTTCTTGGAACTGGTCTTGTTCAATAGACTTTAGAGTAAGTCGTGTGTATTTTAAAATGAGTATCTACTGCACTGTGTCAACCGAAATATTATTTTGATAATATTTAATGAACTCGGGAGTTCAAGGATGAGGATAATGTATCTTTATTTATCTCATTGATTCCATGAAATATATAGATTAAAATAGAGGGTATACATTCACTGCATCAGATTTGGATTTTCGAGATACAAGAGAGATCGGGGATGGAATCCTATTGATATATGTTACATCTGAGGTACCATTCCATGTATAAAATCATTCCTTTATCCCCACTACACCATTATTATCCTAACTATATCACACACTGTCAAATTTTTTGGTGGAGTTATAGTTTTATATGTCTATTTAGAACAATACTATTAATAACATTGAAAGAATAATGATCGTTTTTGAAGGCCTATATGTTACTGAAGTACATGAGTTGTGGAATCATGATAGTTTATTGGATGAGACATGGGAGTGGGAGGCTGGACTACATGATCTATTGCCAAAACTTTTTTCAAGATATTTTGGACCTCTGTTGGAAGAGATATTTATGGATTATTATTATTATATGTACAGAAGAAAATGTATGATCCCATTTTTTTCCTGAGATGAATATAATTTAATTTCCAATTGAAATATTTATTGCATTCTTTTTTGGAACAGACAATAATTCGGGTAATTTAGGGGTTGGTTAGTTTTTTTTGGAAAGGATGAGGTAAAAGGGTTGTACAATTGATAGATTCTAATTATATTCTATGTAATTAGGATATCCAATGTATATTTAATACATTATGTGTAACATAATAATTAGGTAAATTTATTTCATGTAAAGAGTATTCCTAAAGAATTACACCATAAGATTTATGTGATGTGTAAATTATCATGATCGTTGTTCAAAATAATAGGTTGGGACTCTTTTTCTTGGGGATACCAAAACCGCATCCCTTCTCCATCATGAAGTTCACCATAGGAGTCCATGGACAATGATTTTTTTCCACTTTTTTATTTGGATTCCATAATTTCTGATATCAGTATTTTCAAAAATACACAATTGAGTTCCTTATATCTCATATAAAAGTATTTTTGTTGAATTTCAATTAATGTAGTAATTTTCCTAAAAGATGATATGCACTAATTTCAAGGTTTTTATAAATTCTTTTTTTCTTTCGATCTAGATAGAATCAGATCTCTGCATTGGATGATTTCTCTACTATGGGTATATGATGGGGGGTTATTACCTTTTAAATGAAATTTCAAACATTATATGCCAATTTTCAATTGTTCCACATGTATTAAATTATAGTGGTTCCCCTTAAATTAATTTAATATGCATATTAAAATGAATTGGGATCTTATAAGGAGTCCATGTTATATATTTGATATTGCAAGAGGTTGTTATCAAATACCTCGGAGAACCTTGGGGTTTGAACTTTTACCTTCCCTAATTTATATCACTATATTATGTGCTTGTGAGATAATCATTCTCGAGGAAGAATTTTTTAACAAAATGAAAATTGAATTGAGATGATAGCACATATATCATTCCAAAATTTCTTGTGATGACATATTGTTTAATTTTTATTTAATGTTATAATCTGAGAGTTCAATAATGGTTAATTTACTAATGTAATTTGAATGTTTATGAAATGGTGAATATGATATGAATATTAATTTATTAGGTATTACATTCCACGGTGAGTATACCATGGATGTTGATTCTATAGGTATCCATGGACATTTCTACTTTATTGGAATTGACATTAGTGCTAGATTAATTTATCCTCTTTACTCAATGGATTATAATTCTATTGGATGATAAAGAACGTTCTACCCATTGTAACTATTATTCATGGAATCGCATTTGATATGGTATACTGATATGCACTATAGACTAAAACCAGGTCAATACTAAGTCTCCATCAGGGAAAACATTGTAATAGTGAAGGATTTCATGGTTTTATGAACTTTTGATCTATCCCATTAATGTATGTTAATTTTGATTACACTTTGAGGTTATTATTGATAACATGATTATGTGGAATGACCATTGTGGATGACTAGAATATTAATAATTGCTTTTGTGAATGTTGTACACTTTTTTATATGGTTTCACCATGGTAGATGCTTTACATTTATTTATTTATCATGTCCATGATGGTATGTTACAATATATTATATAACATTGCATTCTTAGAGGTTATACCTAGGATTAAATGGTGTAGGACTATGTAGATGATTTATGTTTTTTATTACGTACCTTTACTGATGATGTTTATTTTTCTTTCTGAATATTTTTCTCATTCATACATTTGTATTTTTTTTAGTTGGAAAATATTATGGTAATGAGATTATTACTGAGAGGTTGGTTATTATCACATTACACTTATTAGTTTTTAAATTTTATATTCACTTCCTCAAATGTTAAACCTATAATAAACTTAAAACAACTTTATCTTGTGATACATGGACTGGACATGTTATAAAAATCATTTCAGTTTCATATTATTTTTTATATCACACATGGTTAGGGCCGAAATTGGTTAACCAAAAACTATTTTTTGATGTTTATAGTTATCCGGGAAATATCCCACTATAATATGAATTATTTTCATGTTACATATGATATGTAGTGCACATGACTGATCTGGGCTCGTGATACTAGTTAGGATCATCCTTTTTTTCATTTTGTATCGTGATGCATGTATTGTACTAGATGATTTTATAATAAATTAATCAATTGTAGATACCTGAAATTCCATATAATTTTTCATATTTTATTTCTTTTTTTGATCAATTCAATATTCATTTATTATATTAATATATTTTATTTCCATGTTTTACTATTTATGCAATAGACTGATATGTTCGCCTTTATTGTGTTACACTATAACATGATGTAATTTTATCCCAAAATATGCAACCTAAGAAATAAATTCTAGAAATAAGTGTATTTCCTATAATTAATAGAACATGATTCCATGTTACCCACTGGATCATGGCTGTATTTAGTGGCATCCCTTTCTAGATATCACATAAATCTATTTTATATATAGAATGTTACACCCCCATTTTATTATATAAGTGGGTTTATAGTGTGTTATTAAAATTTGGTGGGTTTATATTAGTACTAAAAAATCATAATATATTTAGATTTTATTGAATATTTTTTAGGGTTTATTTTAATAATAAATCATGAAACATCTTTAAGAAATAATGCATGATGTTTTGAATATTAGCATGGTTGGAACATTTTTTTTCCAAAATATTTGAAGTCCAAGAGAAACAATGTAGGTGGATAATATGGTAGAAGAATGATTGTTTAATTACTTTTCAAATAAAATGAACCCACTATGTGTCGTTCATTTTGGTAAAAAATATTTTCCAATGGTTAGACATGGTTTTCCAAACCATGGGACAAAATCTTGTGACTCTTTTATTTATGTGTACATGAAAATTTTTCTTCATAGTGTGATATGACATGAATCGTAATCATTAAAAATCCATTATATGATAAAATAAAATTTTATATCTCATATCATACTTACCAAAATCAAATATTTGAATTATTCTCCTTATTAATAGAACTACCCACCTTCCATAGGTGTTAATGGTGGTTCACTTTTAACTGGTGAATTGTCTAGGGGAATCAATGATCATAGTATTACTATAATCATTGATAGGTCACAATTCCTTCTATACTTACATTTATATTATCATCTCCCCTCACTGTGAATTTTATATCTAATCTATTAGATATAAGTATATGACAATTGTTGTGTTTTAAATAGATATAGGTGTGAAATATTCGAGAAATTTTTCTTTTCACCTAGGTCATGAATTTTCATTGTGACATTATTTTTTTTATAAATACATTATAAAATGAGTTCCTTATCTCCCTTATCCAATTTTTATAGAACATGAAATGCCATTTTTATTAAGGTTTTCATAATAGATATTAAAAGGAAAAGTTTTGAAATTTCATGAAGTACAATTATTTTATTTTTCGAAAACATCTTTTTGATGGATTTCTGTAAAATATGTACTCTATTATTTTAAATTATGAATTTAAAATTTTATTATTAATTTATGAGGTATATTTGTATTGGTGTTTTTGAAAAAGATTTTTTTCATGATTAATGAGTTATTAAAAAATCTGGAATAATTTTATTGGAATGTGTTTAATAAAACTGATCGTTATCATGTAGTGAAATAATAAATGATAGAATAGACATTTTATTGATTAACACCATAAATGGGGTTCACCATGAGGTTAGACAGTGACAGGATGAGTAACAAGTCATGATATTAGGATCTTTATGAAATCATTGTGTGAGTCTATGAATATTTGATAGTTTTGTAAATTAGTTAAAAATTTAAAATAGATATGATTTATATTTTCTTATGTTTAACTCATTTATGTATTTAAATAAATATATTTATCTACTTATCATATATATTACAAAAAATTTAGATGAATTAGTAAACATTTTAGAGGAATGTATTGGG
This sequence comes from Viscum album, assembly GCA_963277665.1. Lineage (NCBI taxonomy): Eukaryota > Viridiplantae > Streptophyta > Magnoliopsida > Santalales > Viscaceae > Viscum > Viscum album. Next base: position 2,019,252,152 of record OY728157.1, read on the forward strand.
ATGTCATTGGGGGTTAACTATTTTGTTTTATTCTCACCTCATCTGGGTAACATTTTTGCATTTTCATATATAGTGTATTAATAAACATTTAAATGTATGTTTTCATAATTATATTTTGAAAAAAAGGATATAATTGTAATGGAACATTGTATTAGATATGAGATATTTTTCTTAATGATTCATTAGATGATTTCACTTTAGGGTCACTAGGTTGTATTTTCATTTTTATTTTCTGATGTCGTATGTTTTTATTTTCTAACTACTTTGTGATAAAATTGTCAGGTTTTAATTATGGTGAATAAAATTTCATGAATCATATAGTGTTTTTTTCCATTATCAATTATTATTCTATTTTTTATTCTCAAGTAAAATAATCCTCTAATGGTCTTATATTCCATTAACTCTTGATTCCCGACTTTGGTTACCTATGGGTGTCACATGCGGTGGCTAACAATAATGATTCTTCAAAAAATAATTGCTAAGGGGTTTTTTATATATATCAGAGTAAAGGGTGGGGGTGAGTCTTGAAATTTAATCTTATACAAATTTGTTAATTTTTTATTATTATCTCAGAACCCCTGGAGGTCATTTCATATTAAATATAAGGCCCAAACCTTTTTAATTTTCCCTTATCAGTTTATGAACATATTATTTAATTAATTATTTATCTTTATCATGTATTATAAATTATAACACTGTCCCCAAATGATTTTGTGTAATTTTATGGGAACAAATTAAAATTTTCATAGGATAGGTGGATCATTAAAGGGTACATCAGCACTAGGTTTCTCCCATGATTGTTCAATAAAAAGTGTTTTGATGAACCTATATAATATTACCATATTAATCAATGACTGGGTCTATTATATATTAATATCAGAAAATTTAAATCTATTTATAATGATTTTGTTTAGATTACTACCACCCATGGCTAGTTATTCCTCACTTACTCTTGTTTGTCTCACTCTTTAAATATAGTTGAATCATGTCATACTATAGGAGATGATTAATGGAATCAATACTATTATAAATAAAACATATTTTCATTGGTGGATTTGAACTAATTTTTTTCTCCTCCAAAACCCATAAATGAATATAACCAAGAGAAACATTGACATTTTCTGAATGTTCATCACAAAATTCTAAGATATATTCCTTCAATTATGATTCTAGATTTTCTTCCACATTACAGTCTTATAACTAGAATATCCTCACATTTTTTTCAATGAAAAAACAATTATCTTTTGTCAATATCAATCAATAGAGGTGAACACCTACTTCTTCAAATCCTTCTATTTTCCCTATGATTATTGGTTTTTGATGAAAGACTTTAGACATCAATCTAGCTTTAATATAGATTTTAAATAATATTTATAATGGGTATATCATTTCACATATCATTTTTTCTTCAATAATTTTCTAAATATAAATATAAATATATTCTTATACATATTTTGAATTTAAATGCATTATAAATTTCTTCAGATACCTCACACTAGTGACTATATTTTTATTATTAATCGATATAAAAATGTTTCCAAACGAAATAAATCCCATATTAAAAACATAATAACCTCAAATAAGTATTACTACATCATTACCCATAATATATATAATATATTGAAAAATAAATTCCATTTATAAATTTTTCTAACTAAATGTTTTTAGTAACTGACGTGGCTCGATATTTCTCATTCATGGAACAGGTTCACATCACAAGTAGTGTCTCCATGATGAAAAATAATATTAAATTTTAAATTCCAAAGAAAATAAAAGTTAATCATGAAAATAAAATAACATATATTCTTGATGAATAAAATACATATACCCAGGTCATCTTAATTTAGGGGAAAAAGAACCAAAGGTTACCAAATTTACCTTATGATTTGAATTAAAAATTATTATCCCCAAAAATAATTCTTGACTCTAAATTTTTGATATAAAATATGTTCTTTAAATTCTTTTGTTAAAATAAATCATCATAAATCATTTATATAATCTTCAATGAATTCTATGTGGATGATATAATGGTGAGAATCATATTTTTCACAACACATGAAAATGTAAAAATCTCTTGAATACCTTTTTTATCTTTTTAAATTAATACTAGTCAAGATAGAAGATATTTAATATCATGAAGTGTGATTTAAAAGCATAGAATATAACTAATAAACACATATATAATGAATCAGAAACACACCATATAACTTTAATTCATTACTCATTTCCACAAGGAAAAAAATATAGAGTTCCAAATTACTCATATGATCACATGAACATTTCGATGTCTTTTATTATATTCATGTTTAATAATAAAAGTAACTCCTATACACTTATTAATTCTGTCATTTGGATTTTTTCATAACAATAACTCTAAATATACACTTCAATCAAGCATAAATCAAATAAATTCAGAATTACTTAACAATTTTCTTTTTTTCCTAAAATATCTCATAAACAATTCTAAAGAATTCATTTGAGTATTCAGTTATCCTACCAATGAATACCATTTTATGACACAACTTTTGAACAAATATAAAAAAAATCCAACCAACTACTAACAAGTAATCTCTTAACATAAATTCCACATAAACCATTAATATTACCTTGTTATATTTTTCGACATAACATAACACATGTTTCGGATAAATCAACCAAATGATATAATGTTCTAATAAATACAGAATATTTTTAGAAGAAATGATTGAAAATATCAATATTGTTAAATCGTTTCTATTAAAATATTCATTTTCATGACAAATAATGATACATCAAGACCATGATTTTATTTAGGTCTCATATCGCCTATTCAAAAATAATTTCTATTATAGGGAATAAGTTGTTCATGGTTAGTCATTTAAAATATAAAATAATGTTTCATTACATCTAAACCTCAATACAATGATATATTTTTAAAAATATAGAATAATAAATAATATATTTGTATGAATCAATTGACATGGATATTTTGATGATGTAGATTTCAATAGACATTGAATGAGTATTTTTACAACAACAAATTTATGAAAAAATTTACATAAATCATCATTATAGTCTCCCATTATTCTAATATTAGGATTCAAATATGTGAGAGTTTTATTTTATTAAAAAAATCAAATTGAATAAAAATATTAAATGATATTCAAAATATTGTTCCAATATAATATTATTTTTATTTATGTGGTAAATTGAAATTATTTTCCTTTGGAAATTCATTTAATATATGAATCAAAATTTGTCAAATTTATTTCTCACCATAATTATAATATCCATCATTGAAGGTAGTTGTAAGGGTACTAGAAACCCTAAGTACTCAATTAATAATCCAAAATTATCTATAAAAAATTTCACTATATGCGATAATGAAAAAAATTTAAAAAGTATACCTATCAACATTGGACACCATGTAAATATGATTCTTGAAGGGAATGTAAATAATTTTTCTTTTTATGATTTATTAAATTATTATAGAATTTTGGATGAAAGGTCGAAATAATAAGATTTTCAAATATTTTATTTTTATATTTTACCCCAGTATTTCTTATAAATTAATATAATTCTTTATCATATATAAAATATTATTATATAAATATCAATATTAAATTTTATAGTTTTATATTGTAGTGATAATATCATCTATAATTTGTATTATTTTTCCTAGTATTTATTTATTAGAGATGTGAAATTATATGTAAAGTCCCGGATTTTCCATATAATTGTTTTTATCATGTGGTGTTATTACGAGTCTGTGAAAATTGACAGCCCCTAATTTTGAGACCCAGTATGCCCAGAATGGATTTTTGATCTCTTGTATGTATGTTTAGTAAACATACAGGGAATAATTTTAAATCTATTGAACCAGTGAATAGATAGAAAATATGAGTGCACCATTGAATCAAAATCACTGATATTTTCTTTATCGAATATTATCTTCATCTGGTAATGGTCAGATGAAAAAGTTCATTTCATGGAGATTACAAAAATAATAATAAAATAACTGAACATTATTTTAATCATTTTTTGCAACCATTGGAAAAATAGTGGTAGGTCCAAGGTGAAACATTAACCTATTTTATATATTTACTCTATTTTATTATCACCACAACATTGGGGGAAAATTAAAGAATGGGAAACTGAATCGTTGAGAGAATTGAAGAGGTTCATTAATTATATTGATTAATGAATCTCATTATTGGTTATGTTTATTGTTCTTATCCTCCCCTATACTTAAACTGGGCATTGTCTTGGGTTTTGGGAGTGCTACAAGAGGAATCATTGGCGAAGCGGTGATGACATTCTGATCCAACGATGAATGTGATCGAGCGATGGACATTGGGAAAAACCTATAGGTGATGTAAAGCACCAATGAACACCATCAGATGTGTTCTCTCCCTCCTTATATGTGGAATTTCGTATGTATCTGAGGTAGGGGTTATGGTTTGAACTCATGTGATTTTATTTTAGTCAATCATTCATGAAAAAACATGATTATGTTGGATTAAATAAAAATGAGTTAATCCACGATTCTTAAGAAACTACATGCGGATAATGCATGAATTATTTTTAAGAGTGATTTAATTTAAAAATTCATTTCTGAACCTTGGATTAATTTATAATGTGGAGGGAATGTGCCAAGTGAACAAGGACCAAACCCCCCACAACATCATTTTTTGTCGCATTCTTAGGCGGCGGATTTTCAACTCTATAGAATCGTGAATTCGGGAGTCACGCAGTGACAAAAGAATATCGGGAGGATAGTATATGCAATCAGAAAGAAAAAATGACACAATAGCTCACTTTGTGTCCCATGGAATCCCCTCCAGCAACCAGCACTAGCTGGCGATGACGGCAGAAGACTCTCACCAGGCGTAGAACGAAGCGACACCCGTAGGCTCCATGACAAACAGAGGGGGGGGGGGTAGCATCAACAGGCATGGACGGTAGCAGGAGGTTCTTGTCACACACCACAGAGAGAGGAAATGGCATCGAGCTATGGTGGATGGGACTCGTGCCCCCACGAGTCCCACTTATTGGGGGCGGTGCCATGTGGCACTACTGTTACAAACCGAGTGGATAAAATGTTCACTCGAGAAGGGGTAGCTGAGCATGTGTTCCCCCAATATTCATACCCAACCATGGCAGGTGGGGTCGGTCTGCGGCCCAACACAGTTGGGCCGAACCAACAGGTCTGTGCGTGCTGGGTTGGGTCAGACTTGGCCTGGGTCAGATCGACCCAGGTCAGGGTTGGTCGGGTTGGTCTGACTTGGTTGGACCAGACCTGAACCCATTTTAGCACATATAAGCTTAAAAGGCCATATTTCATAGACCATATGATTTCTAGCAAACCGTTATCCATGATAGAATCCTTGTATCATGATGGTACTTTTCAGATACTCAAAAATAATTTTTGTAATTTTTTTACTACGGCCGGGTTGGACCGAACAAGAATCTAACTGGGACCTCAGTATTTAAATGCTTATAACTCAATAATCAAACATCTGATTGATGCACCTTCTATCTCGTTGGAACCCTTGGGACATGGCTATCCTTTGGGTTAATCTATTGTAGAACTTTGTGGAAATTGAGGCATGCCTGATATCTTGAGGTTAAAATTCAACAGAAATCAAGCGCACCGAGTGTGGGGAATTATTTGGTTGCCTTTTAATTGAATAGTGACCCACCGAGGATCAAAATAATATAGACCCTATGTGGATCATCATCATATATACCCTGTGGGGTCATAATAATAGAGAAATTTAGTGGACCAGCATCATAGTGACCCTTTATTGATAAGCATCATAGCGACCCTATGAGGATCGACATCGTAGAGACCCTATGTGGATAAGCATCATAGTGACAATGTGTGGGCCAACATCATAGAAACCATCTGTGGATCATAATTATAGCGACCCCCTATTGATTGGATGTGCATGACTAGATGAGTACCAAAATTAGAGTGGCCTATCGTGGATCAATTAAAAACAACTCTATGGGGATTGAAAATGGATCAACTCCTTCATGGTTTAGATGTGGAATCTTCTTAAAGGAATAAAATGATACAGATTAAGACTAATCATCTTTATTGATGTTCTCTAAGATATTAGCCTAATTTGAGTTGAGTCTTTTTCATTGTTCTATGTGGTTGAGATCATGTTTTTTGATTTTCCTTTTTGAAATAATGAGAGAACTTTTGAGGTCTGAGTGTCCCGACAGAGTATTGTTATAATCACACCTGCACGGGATTCCCCCGCACCATGTTGTGTCTTATGTAGACAACGAGAAACAAGGCATAGACTTTAGGGTGCTAGTACTAGGCAGTACATGGTGGTGACTGGTTGACATGGAGAGCAACATAGACGAGCTATAACTACCCTTCAATTAGGATCCTTTTTGGATGATATCAAGAGTTGTTTTATGTGGTAGTTGTATAATTTAAGTTGGGGAAGTATTCCGACCACATTACTTTTAGTATACATATTTAATATTAGAGTTTTATTATGTGGATTTCATCTTATACTCTTCATGGACTATGTGTTTGCTGGTATAAATGAAATTCCTTCCCAATTTAGGGAGATGCTTATCTGGTTCTCCTCCCCAACCCCTGGCCTATGGATGGTGGGATTGGGGTTGTCACGGCTCAGGCCACGGTGGACTTGTACTGACAAATTTGCATCATTGGTACATTCTCTGTCTACTCGACCCTAACTATCATTCTTATAGACAATGGTTTCAGTCACTCTTTCTTTTCCAAGGCTGTTTTTCAGATCAAAGAGATTTTGGTAGAGCCATTGGCTTGATCATTACGATTAGAGAGACCTATGAGAGAGTATTCGATGATTATACACTGGTGCTAAAAGTGAGAACTTACTCTAGGAGGTGAGAGCGTCGACCACAATCTCCTTGTAGAATCATGATGGAATTACCATATCATATTTGGTATGGAATGGTTCTCTATTTTCCATTCTTAGATTGATTGTTTTAGGTGCAATGTGTGATGTTTCTATGTGTATGGGACCAGGATTCCCTTCACTGGTGAGAATAGTACCTTTGAAACACAGGAAAGACTATTCTAGAGGAGGGTGCAACCAATCACTCATCAGTTGGCTAGCCTTACCATCAAAGAAGATGACGTGAGAGGTCTGAGTTATCCTATAGTGGTGGATTGAACATGAATATAACCGGGACCTTAGTATTTAAATGCTTGTAACTCACAAATTAGGCATCTGATTAACGCACCTTCTATTGAATTGGAACCCTTGAAAAGTGGCAGCACTTCGGGTTACCCTATTGTATAACATTTTGGAAATTGAGGAATGACTGATATCTTGATGTCCATATTCTATGGAACTCAAGCTCTCTGAGTGTGGGGAATCATGTGGTTGCCTTTTAATTAAATAGTGACCCTGTGAGGATCAAAATAATTGCGACCATATATGGATCATCATCATAGAGACCCTATGGGGTCATAATAATAGATACATTGGTTAAACCAGCATCATAGAGACCCTTTGAGGGTAAGCATAATAGCGACCCTATGTGGATCGAAATCATAGATACCCTATGTGGATCAGCATCATAGCGACGCTGTGTGTGTCAGCATCATATAAACCACCTTTGCATCATAATTATTGTGACCCTCCTTGGATTTGAAGTGCATGACCAGATGAGGACCAAACATTGAGCGAACCATCATTAATCAATTAAAAATGACTCTGTGTGGATCGACAGTGGATCAACTCCTTCATGGTCCAGATGAGGAATCTTCTTAATAGAATAAAATTATATAGTTAAATACTAATCATATTTATTCCTGATCTCTGAGATGTATGCCTGATTTGAGTTGAGTCTTTTTCATTGTGCTATGTGATTGAGATCATGCTATATGATTTTACATTTTGAAATAACAAGAGACCTTTTGGGGTCTCAGGGTCCCTATAGAGAATTGATATACTCAACCCTGCCTGAGATTCTCTCGCACTTTGTTGTGTCTTCTGTAGACCACGAGCAACGTAGTAGAGACTTTAGGGAGCTAAGACTAGGTAGAACATGGTAGTGACTGGTAGACATGGGGATCAGTATAGACGAGCTATAACTACCCTAAAATTAAGATCCTTAGTGGATAATCTCAAGAGATGTTTTCTATTGTAGTTGTATATTTTAAGTTGGGGTTATATTCTGTCCCATTTACATTCAGTATAGATATTTTCTATTACAGTTTTATTATGTGGATTTCATTTATCCTATTCATGGCCTGTGTGTTTTCTCATATAAATAAAATTCCTTTCCATTTTAGGGATATGCCTATATGGTTCTAGACCCCAACCCCTGACCTATGGATAGTGGGATTGGGGTTTTCATGGCTCAGGCCCCAGTGGACTGGTCGTGACAATGTTGTATTAGAGGAATATTTTGTGTCTACTCCACCCTAACTATCATTCATATAGACAATGGTTTCTGTCGCTCTTTCATTTCCATGGTTGTCGTTCAGATACCAGAGATTCCAGTAGATACATTGGCCTGGTCATTAATATTAGAGAGTCCTAAGAGAGAGGATTTGATGAGTATACACTTATGCTGAATGTGATAGATTCCTCTAGGAGGCGAGTGCCTCGACTTCAATATCATTGTACCATCATTAGGGACTCACAATATCATCTTGGGTATGGACTGGTTATCTATTTTCCAAGCATAGATTGATTATTTTAGGTGTAATGTGTGTTGTGTCTATTTGTATAGAACCATGATTCCCTTCATCGGTGAGAATGGATCCTTTGAAGCTTAGGACATACATTTATAAAGGTGGGTGAAGCCGATCACTCATCAGTTAGATATCCTTACCATCAGAGAAGATGACATGAAGAGTCTCTGTTATCCTATAGTGGTGGACTAGTATGCCAATATCTTTCCTGATGATATTTTAGGGGGTGTCTCCTCATAAATTGGTAGACATATACATCGACCTATACCATGTGATGACACCAATATCCACACCATAATATCAGATGTGTATCATGATGCTTCGTGTGTTGTGGGAATATTTGGAGGGCATATAATGGAAGGGGTTCACAATGCCCAGTGTTTCTCCATGGGCATCCCTGATGTGTTCGCCATGAAAGAAGATGGTAGTTTGAGGCTTTATGTAGACTATCGGCGGCTAAACTAGTAGACCATGAAGAACAAGTATCCACTCATGAGGATTGATTAACTCTTCGACCAGTTGAAGGTAGAACGATGTATTCTGAAGATAGACCTCATATCAGTCTATCATCAGCTCAAAGTATGGGAAAGAGACATACCAAAGACATCCTTAAGCTGTTTGTATGGCCATTATGAGTTCTTCACGATGCCCATCAAAATTAACAATTCTCCATCAGTGTTCAATGGTCACAATAACATGATGGTCTAGCCTTACCATGCTATCTTAATGGTAGTCTTTATTGATGACATCATGGGGCACTCAGCATCGGAGGTGGAGCACACCACGCACCAGAAGATAGTTTAGGATAAAATCTGAGAGATCCAACCTTATGGAAATATATATATGTTCATGTTCATGATAAGGGAATTCCACTTCCTGGGGCATGTTTTATCCGATTCTAGAGTTTCAGTGGATCTGATGATGATAGATGTTTTTCTTTCTTGGGATCCACCCAGGAGTGTGATCGAGGTGTGATGTTTCTTGGGATTGGATGGGCATTACTGGAGTTTTTTACATGAATTTTCCATAGTTGTGATGCCCTTGTTAGCATAGAATTTAAATGAAAAAACCATTGTTTGGACGGATATATTCCAAAAATAATTTTCAGGAGTTGAGGTAGAGACTAATTAGTATACCCATTTTGAGGCTACCATACGAGGGAGTTGAGAATGTAGTCTAATGAGACAAATTAGGGATCAAACACGTATGTTTCATAATGTAGGAGAAAGAAGTGATCAATTATGGCTCACATTAACATAGATAACATGATAATTACCTCATATCCCATGAACTGAAGTTTGAAACAGTGGTCTTCACCTATAAGATGTGGTGACAGTACATGATGGGATAACTTTCTATAGTCTACTCAGATCACAACAGTATCATGTCTATCTTCTGTAATAAGGAAATGAACCTGATAAAAAGATGATTGTTAGAGTTTCTCTAGGAATATGACATTGAGTTAATATATAATTATAGGAACGGGAACATGGTGGAAAACACAAAGACAGTAGGAGGTCCGGTCTACAGTTGTGGACTGACGCGACTAAGGAGCTAGCCACATCGTAGATCTCTATCATGGAGTATGATGGAGAATCATTCATCCAGTCTATGATAGTTAGTGCCCTAATCCTTTAGTAGGTCAGGGTGGAATAGATTGGGGACGTAAACTGTGATGCCCAACTTGGTCAGATATACTCTGGACATGCTTCTAAAGGATTTTCTAATTGCGGGGTGCATGTTATCCTCTTCATATGATTAATTGTGGTGCTAGTGATGAAATGTGAGGATTTTTTGAGGAAGTCACACACATCCACCAAGGTGGTACATCCTTGAGTGAAACAGATTTACAAGAACCTCCGAAATCAGTACTTGTGGCTATAGATGAAGAATGAATTAGAGTATTTCGTATCATGATGCTTCACTTGTTATAAAGTGAAGGCCATGTAGTAGGTACCATCAGACTTAGCTCAACCACGTGAGGTGCCTGATAGTAAGTGGGATGGTATATCCATGGTTTTGTGCTGGCGATCCCACATAATTACATTGTCCATGATTCTATATGTGTGATCATTGACTGACTCACCATGTTTTTCCACATTCAACACTTCTGAGATAATGGATAAATAGAGATATTGTAATGTCTCTATGCACATGAAATTGTACATATGCATGGGGTGCCATCGATGACTGTCTCAGATTGTAATGATCGATTTACATCCTACTTGTGGAAGGGATTACATGACGCATTTAGGACTCAGCTTCATTTAAGCACTGCATTCCATCCTCGGAAAGATGGTCAGACATAGTAGGTCATACAGACACATGAGGACAAGCTTGGTACTTGTATACTTGATTTTGGTTGTGGCTGGGAGGACAACCTTCCATTAGGCGAGTTCAATTTCATCTATAGTTATCACACCTACATTACCATGGCTCCGTTTGAGGCCCTTTATGGGTGACCATTAAAATCACCTCTTTGTTTGATACACCTAGGGGAGTCAGCACTTATGGGTCAAGAGTTTGTATATAATACCACAGAGAAGGTGCAGATAATCAAGGAGATGATGAAGACTACAAAGAGCCATAAGAAGTCTTTTTCTGACATGAGATAGAGAACCTTGTATTTGGAAGGGGGAGATAATGTATTTCTATTATTATCACCCCGTCGAGGATTACAGTGGTTTGGTCAGGACAACAAGCTATCTATAATGTTTATCATCACATTATAGATACTCTACAGAGTAGGAGAATTGGTATACCATCTAGACAATCCCTCATAGATGAACTGGGTGCATAATGTTTTCCAGGTGTCACAGCTAAGGATATAAATGCATGATCAACCACACGTTATCGATTGGGGTGAGATGTACATATATGATGGGGAGACATCTGTGGAGTTCTCTATTGAGATAGAGGATAGGCAGGAGTGGGTCCTTTGTGGGTGTTCAATTCCTTTGGTGCGTGTTAATTAGAAGCACATGAATCTCAGTGTGAGAACATGGGAGCGAGTGGCTCAGATAAGTTTGTAGATCCCCCATTAGTTCCCCTAGTTTTCTTGTAGTATTTAGGGATGATAATCACTAAGATGGGGTGAAATTAAAGACCGGAATTTTCCAAATATATTTTTATTTATTTTTAATATTACGAGTCTGGGAAAATTTATTGTGCCTGATTCTAAGCTCAGGTGTGCCTGGAATAGATTTTTTAACTTTTATTAGGTACACTCAGTAAAAATGGGGCCAGTATTTTTTATCTTTTCAAAAGGTGCTCGAATTAATAATCTTGAGGGTACCATTTATTTTACAATGCTAAGGTTCATTTAAGAAAAGGTTAACTTCATTCGGTAAGGGTTGTATAAAAAACATAATTTCTTGCACATTAAAAAAATAAATGAAAATTATTTAATTTTTCTTTTCAACTTTTGGAAAAATGAGGTTGTGACCATGGTGAATCATTAATCCATCTAAATGCATAACTCTCTTTTTGTGTAACCACATCATTTGGGGAAATTTAAAAAAAATTTAACTTCTCCATTTAGAGAATTATAGATGTTCATTTATTAAACTCATTAATGAAACTAATTAATATAGTAGTGTGTTGATCCTCTCCTACCCTCTATTAAATCTGATCTTTGTCTTGGATTTTCAGAGAGGAATGAGATTAAACTCTTGCAATGTGCCAAAGACATTCTTCTCTGATGAATAATGTGATCGAGCGATAGACATTTGGGGAAATCCACAGGAGACGACAAGAGCCGATGAAACCTTTGGATGTGTGTACTCCTTCCTCCTCTATGGAATCATCTACAAATCTTATATAGGTTTTATTATTTAAATTCAAGTAAATTTATTTCCTACAATAATTCATGACAAACAAGACTATGGAAGATTAAAAATAAATGAGATTACCCACAACTCAAAAAAAAACTATTAGTGGAAAATGTGGGAATTATTTTGAACCAGGTATTAATTTATCCATAGATTTCCACACCCCTTTTTAATTGCTAATGTGGAGGGAAAAATCCAATGGAATACGGAACAAATCCTCAGCTGAAATGGTTTTTGTGGTGTTCATTGGTTTCAAATTTTCCACTTGATGGAATTTTAAATTAGGGAGGAAAAAAGAGAAAAGATCAACCCCTGATGCCTAATGATGCAATCAGAATAAAAATGAGACCACTACAGTACACCACGTGGCCTGTCAAAGCCTTGAAAGCATGACATCTGTGCGACAGATGGATTCGGCAAGTGATGGGGACCGAATCTGATGGGTGAAAGCAACTGGCTCCGAAAGGTGACTGGATCTAGAATGTGATGGAGCTAGCTAGCTCTCACTAGTCAAAGTGGGAGTTGGTGCTTGTATGCGCTGCAACAGACAGACTGGGTGTCTGACATCATCCATGCATTGCGGCTGCAGAAGGAATGTTACCGTGAGCAATGGAAAAAGGTCGTGGCTTCGAGTTGCTGTGGAGGGGACTCATGCCCCACAGGTCCAACTGATAGGGGGAAACACCACATGGTACTGTCTTTACTAACCGAGAAGAAAAAATGTCTTCTCAGGAAGGGGGAACCAACCTCACAAGACCCGATGGGTCGTGCCTAGAAAAGGCGGGTCGGGCCGGTATATGGCCGAGAGGGCTGAGCCCACGGTCCATCCCACTAGGGCTGGCCCCTCCAGTTTGGGCCAGGCTGGGTCAGAACTAGGTTGGATCTGGAATGGGTAGGGACAACCCATGTCAGGGTGGGTCGGATCAGCCTGACTTGGTTAGACCAAACCTAGGCCCTATTCGACCTAGATATGCTTAAAAGGATGTATTTCACAAACCTACATTTGTTTGACAAAATTTCTACGTAGATGAATTCCTTGAAACATGATATAACTTTTGGGATACACTACTGGAGTATTGGAGAACATTAGAGTATGGTTGGGTAGGATCGAACTAGAATCTAACCAAGTCATTGTTACTTAAATGCTTATAACTCACAAACCCAATGTCCGATTGAAGCGTTGGCTATCACTTTAGAACCCTTACGACATCGCGGTCCATTGGGTTACTCCATTGTGGAACTTCGTGGTAGTTTATGCATGACTAATATCTGTAGGATCGTATTATGAGGAACTGAAGCACACTGAGTGCGGGGAATCCAATGGTTGGATGTTAATTGAATAGTGACCTTGTGTGGATCAACATCATAGTGACCATGTGTGGATAATCCTCATAGAGACCATGTGTGGATCCACAACATAGAGACCCTATGTGGATCAATATCATAGAAACCCTATGTGGATTAGCATCATAGAGACCTAGTCTGGATCAACAACATAGCGACCATATGTGGATCAACGTCACAAGGACCCAGTGTGGATAAGCATCATAGCAGTCCTGTGTTGATCAGCATTCTAGTGACCCTTTGTGGATCAATAGTGTGCGAACCAAGAAGGACCAGCATTATAACATCACATTGGGGATAAAGGACATACAACCATGTGTGGATTGACAATGGAACAACTCCTTCATGGTTTTGTTGTGGAATCATCCTAATAGAATAAAATGATATAACTAAAGACTAATCGTCTTTATTCCTGAACTCTTAGTTGAATACCCAGTTTGAGTTGAGTCGTTCTCTCTGTGCTGTGTGATTGATATCATTATTATTTTTTACTTTGTGGATTTCATAGAGACCATCAGGGGTCTTGGGGTCACAACTGGATATTTTTATACTCACCGCCATACAGGGGTTTCTCACCTCATATTTTATCTTATACAGATGATGAATTGCTTTGATGATACATTAGGGAGTAAGGATCAAGAGATGGAAGGAGCTAACTGGTTGAAGTGGAGAGATATTGAGATGAGGTATACCTACTCTTCAGGTAGGATCCCTGGTGGACAATCTTGTGAGTTGTTTTATAGTATAGTTGTGTCCTTTATGTTGTGATTTTATTCTGAACCCTTTAAATTCAGTATATACTTTTACTAATGCAATTTTATTACGTGGTTTGCATCTTCTCTTGTTCATGGTTTGCGTGTTTGTAGTTTTAAAGGCAATGTCAACTGATTTTTAGAGATATGATTATCCAGTGATAGTCACCAACACATGGTCTATGGAATGTGGGCTTGGGGTAGTCACAGGTCAGGCCCCATGGGACAATTTGGGTTAATATATTTTATCCATACATATAAAGATACTAAAATTCCTTATCACATATCATTGATAATGACATGACACAAAATACATATTATTTATCTTCAATGTATCTCCTGAATGAAACCTTATCACCCTCACATACTCATCGAAGTTTTTGATAGAGTATAGGGGATCTTGGCACATGAAACATTGTTCACACTTATTGTATAATGTGTATGATCTTATAAAATAAATATAAATTTATGCATGTATGGAAATTATATCATTAACAAATTAACATTATAATTTGGTATTTTAACACAGTATATTATCAAAAAATGAAATAAAAGATATAATACATTATCTTGATTATTATTTGTCAAATTATTTCAATTTTATTTCATTTTCTCACTATTTCATAAATTGAAAATTCTATCACCATTGTATTTCAAATATATTATCAGTCATATAATATATAAGAAATGATTTATATTTCCCATATTACAACCTAAACTATTGACCTATATAGAGTACTCCCTCATACTGACATAATACACTATAATTTTAATATCACATACCTATAAATTATATAATGTAAGATATTATGGTTTTCATTAATTCCAATTAGTTTAAGTTGTATCATTATTTTAATTACAGAAAAAAATTAAAATTTTCCTTAATAATATATAAAATAAACAGTTATTAAATCTTAATATATATATAGTAGAAATATATTTCTTCATTTAATATTTTTTTTTGACAAATATTCATATTGTTTTCATAAAAATTATTTATTTTATCTACACATTATGGTGAGTTAGATATGAGAATTTTATAACATATATCTATGTCTGATAAATGAATTTTAACATATTATTTTTATTCATACAAGAAATATTACATCATAAATTATTATATATATATTTCATGGAACATATATAACTAAATATGAAGACAAAATTAAATAATATTATTTTAATTGTATTATTATTAAATGAATATAATTTTTATAATTAACGACCAAGTTTAATCATCTTATAAAATAATGAATCACATAAAGAAATAAATAACCATGATCAAATAAAATAATATAAATAAGTTAAATGATTATGAGATTATTTATATTAAATAGTTTTTCAAGTAGTTATAAACAATACATATTCATGTTCTATTCCACGAGAATATGAAAAATATTATTCTTTCAAACAATATATAATTTAACTACTAAAAAGAAATGGGTTTTATTTAAAAAATAATATATTATTTTATAATCTATCTTGAGAATGAATGTTCATAAGGGATCATGATGAAATTCTCTATATAATATAGGGATATTTAAATATAATTAAGTTGATTAAAAATATGTCTTAATGTCATATTGGTATATTGATTAAAAAAATTAGAGGAAATAATTTTTCAAATTTAAAATTAATTAAAAATATTATTATTTAAAATATTAACAATTAAACATTGAAATTATGATTATCTAAATTAAAATATCATTTGAAAAAAATGTATTCACATAGGGAGTAAATTTTTAAGATTTTTATATCTTTTTTAAAATTATCATAAAATAATGATGTTATGGGTTAATATGAAAATATATTTTCAAAAACGTGAAGTGATTTATTTTAAAAATAATATTTATAAAAAAAATACCTTCAATAACAGGTCACAGTAAAGTAAATAAATTTTGTATAATGGATATGTTTATTGAATGATAAAACAAGTGTATGTTAAATGGAAACAAATTTTTAAACATGAAAACAACAATGATGTAATATGCATAATTAAAAGGGACAATAAAACATCCTTTTGAATATAAGTGGGGGAATATTTGGAAGAAAAATTAGATAATATATAATTATATTTTGAGTTAAAAAGATATAATTGTTTGTAAGGGATGGAATTTTCTGAGACGAAAATCATCATTAAGGATAATTTAAATTAATCATGCCATCTTATAATTATGTAGTGATGAAAATCATTGAGTCTGAAAATTTTAATCAAACTTTTCCTAATATATATAGAGAATGAATTTTTTTTAACATAAAACATTATGGTGGAAGAAACCAATAATACATTCAATTATGTCATATGAAATATTAAATATTAATGATAAGGGGTTTGAGTTTTGAAACCATTACATTTAATCTAACGAATTTGAATGTGTTGAAGCATTTTTTATTTAAAAATATCATTATTTGACTTATTTGAGAACCACATTTAAAAATAATAACATTTATAAACATAATTTAAAATAATTAATTAAATAAATACAAAAATTCATATTATTTTACTTTATCATTTGATCATATTTGATTTCATTATTTTTTATTATAATTTTATAGAGGAAATTAAGATATTGTTTATAGTGTAATTACCAAAAATATTATATCATTTATATTAATAATATTTTCAATAGATTTTGGAACACATAATTTTAAAATGAATCATGTCCAATCAAAAACCAAAAAATATTATAATTTAATGAAAAATATCATAATTTTTATATAAAAAAATTTAATTATATTAAATTTTATCATTTTCGTTGAAAAATAATTTAAAGATCATATCATTAAAATAATTATATATAATGGTGGTATATGTTTATAAATATTATTTTAAATTGATCATAGAAAATATTTTATTATGAAATAAAATGTTTTCATTTATAATATAATATAACAACTTTATTTATTTAGAAATTTATATGAAACAAAATTAATGAAACTGATGATTAAAAATATATATTTTAATAAAAAATATTATATTTTTAGTTATTATTAATAAGATAAATTATTATTTTTCAAATTTTAATTTTAAGAAAATTAATTCATTTTATGGATTAGGAATTTCTATAATTTCTTAGGATGCAAATTAGATATGTTTATAACATCAAATGGTTTTATATGGATGGTGAAAAAATATTACCAAGGATAAAATATTTTTTCAAAAAAATATATTTATAAAATTAATCTTTTAAAATATATATTTATACCATAATAACTAAATCATTTATAAAAAAGTTGTTAAATTCATAAATCTCATGTTTCTTGTTTCAAAATCCAACGTTGTTTTTTTCTCTAAAATGATATTTATTAGTAGACATTAAAAAATATGTTTTAATAGATTACAAAAAACAATCTAAAAATATGGATTTAAGATATTTTTTGAATATTATAGTATTATTTAATAAGTTTCATTCCATATTTGGGTATAAAGATTGATTATAACATTAAATTTAATTACCAAAGAAATGAGAAAAATTTGCTCCACAATAAAAATTTTAATTTTATTATGTAATAACATACATAATACTTTAAATGAATCTATTATAAAAAATTAATTTAACATAATAATGAACATATTATATAAATTTATTATCATTCATTAAATTTCAAATTAAAATAAATATAAATAAAACTTAATAGATAAATGTACTCTTTTCTATACAATAAGAATTTTACATATTTAATATTTTAAATTAGTATATAATTTGAAATTATAAATTAATTGTATTAGATTGTTTTTTTGTGATATTTAGGATCACAAAACATAAATCTACAAGGATTGGATACCTTAAATTTTAATTGAAATATAATCTTTATTGGTAAAATAAGTAATCAATGTTTAAACCACATTCTTAATGTGTGATAATGAATTTTTAAATGGATAGAAAATTAATTGAAATATGGGGTATAAAAGATGGTTGCAGATTTTTCAACCTTACATCCCAAAAAAATAAATTATTTCTCTATTTAGTATATATTAAACCATTAATAGTTCTATGATATCATTGATAAATAATGTGAACATACAAAAGCTCCCTTATATTAACTTATAAAAGGGACACACTTTACCCAAATAATATCACACATATACCATTGAATTTTTAACTATTATTATTCCATTTTCATTTAACAGAGCCATATTCCACTTATATATCTTCTCATTAACCATAAAACTCCCTAATTGATTCTTTTCGAGGTAAACATTCTAGTAAAATGTCCAGGTCCCAATTTGTGTTTTACATACACATTAAATTTTGTCATCATATTTATTCCTATTCAAACCTATTAAAAAATTTATATATGGTTTCCTTAGTAAAACTATTATATTTTTCATTCATTATAATAATTTAAATACAATTATCTTTTCTTTTCAATTCTATTATAAAAACACTATAACATTAACCATTTGTTGTACAGACTACCGTGACCACAAAGTATTATTATTCAGCCCATATAATGAATTTAATTCATTATCATGTCCACAAAAATATTATTACATAAAATAAAAACGTATATATATTATATTTATAATTCCAATATAATTACATTATATATTTCATTAACCATTATCACTCATCAAGATCTAATGAATTCATGTTTGATATTTCATTAACCACTATCATGAATAGAAAAATAATACACTATCATTATTGAAAATGGGAACATGAAAATGAATATTTATATAATATTATATGAATATAATTATATTTTAATTATTCTAGAATTTATATTTTTTAATAATAAATATTACTAAAATTTCATAATTGATCTCTAAAATTATCAAAATAATCATTCGCCAATTCAATTTTCATTCAAGCTTAAGCAAAGAAAATATTGAACATATAAATTTAATTATATAATAAATTTTATATAGAAAATTAAATATATAAGATGATATTATTATGAAGCAATATAATAAAAATAATTTCACTATACATGATGTTCGGTTCATGAATATAATCAACTAAGAATATGGTATGTGTTTTCGGTCTAATGTTTCTGACCATTAGAAATACTTCATAATATAATCCACGTTTTCTATGGAATGGTTAGGGAATATTTAATATTTAATAACATTATTATAAACATCTTCATTATATTCAATGTTTTTTAGAAGACATTTATCAAATGGTTATTTTATATAAACTATTGAATTTTTTTTTGTGATTTATTTATCCTAATTTTATTAATTGATATATATTTGTATTATGAATGTAATTTTATTTATATGATGTCTTTTATCACTATTTGAATCATTAAATTATCAAATCTATTTAATTATTTGGTGTATCATATAAATTTTTTTCATTTATTTTTATAAGTAATTCAATTTTAAATGTAACTAGATTTATAACAGTTTTCTCTTCACATGTCCATTCAGAGGATGTTATAAATTTGATACACTATTATAATATCCCAATAACTTTTCGGATCCCATTTCATTGTCTATATTATATTTTATCTTTTTCATACTCTTAAAAACTTATTTTAATTTATATATTCATTAATGATGAAATAAATTCTCAAATGAATGGTTAATAGTTAACATAATAAAAATCAATCATAATAAAAAAAAATACATTCTTCAATGTCCATATTTTCCATCCATCTAATTGTCACTTCCTTTTTTGGGTGTTGTAATACAAATTATTTTCTATGATCCAAATAATTATCTATATGTATATTCTAATGTAAAATATAATTCAAATTTTCTGATTTGGGTTTCCAATTATAGAATATCTAACTATTGAGAATTTATTTTCATAACTTCAAATGAAAATAATTTATTACACACTACACAATTTCTCTGTAAATAATTATGTATTTTTCAAAACTATGTTATTAGGGATTTCATAAAAAATAGAGATTCATATTTTATTTCAATTATTTTTGAAATTTATTGGTCAAATTAAACATTTTATTTTATGTCTCGAACATTCTCAGGAAATATTGAAAAAATAAAACATTTTCATAATAATGAATTTCCAATAATTATTTATCTTCATTTCCATTATTCCTATAATTCATAAGAAAATAATATTTTATAATTCATGAAGTAAAATTCGGGATGATTTTATTTGATAGAAATGATATTTTTATCACTCATGTAAATTTAATTTTTTACTATTTTCATAATATTTTTCATTATATATCAATTTCTTATACAGTGTTGTTTAAAAAAATTATAACTGTAAATAAATATATATATAATCCATAAAATTAATTTTCTAGAAATATAATTTTGGTTTTATAAGATTATTTTTCCGTCTAGTTCCATTCGTATGTGAGAACCATATTTTTTAGTCTTGTTATTTAAGGGTATCCAACTCTAAACTATACATATTTTAATTGGGGGAAATTATTAACATAACAGTATACCTATAATCTACAGGGTGTAAAAACCATATACTCTATAACTGTTATTGAGTTCAATTTATCAAAAATAATTATTAATATTTATGGATACTGTATTTATTTCCATATTTCTGTCTTTTTATTACTATCTAGTGTAATTATGGAACTCTTCATTAGTTGAATAAATAGTAAAAGTAAAGGAAATCCATTTTATTTCCTTGAATATATTATTATATGATAATGATTTATTTTATATGGCACTCATATATATGGTCAAATATTGGGTAGTTTCTATGTAACCCTATAGTGAATTAGTTATGGTTTTATACCTCTTATTTAATGATTTTGAATTTTATGTTGATACCAATTTTCAATGTATTAAATTTTTAATTTTAAGGTTATAATGATAATATTAAATAATTAGATTAATCATGAAGACAATGTGAATTATATATGATCACATGATGTAGTGTTTACCCAATGTTGTTAATGATGTTCAAAATTTTATTAATACCTATGATTATTATAGTACCATTATTTCATGTTACTTGATTATGTTAGGCTCTTTGCCTCAAATATCATATATCATTTTATACACCATTTTTATCACGGTGTATGTTTTTATATTGAAATTACCTTCCCATATATCTTGATATGTGGAAATGTTTTTTGTACCATGTTCTTTAAATAAATTACTTCTGCTCATATCATGTTTTCTTAATGACTTCTGATTTACACATTGATGACTTGTTAACAAGAATTAACTTATAGATCTTTTGATATCACACCATTCAATACAATACAAGTCAATAAATCATGAAGTTAAAAAAATATATGAAATTACCACAATAGTATATAGTTTATTGAATTACTCGATGATGTTTTCATTTATTATTTATTTTATAATTTTCTATATAGTTCAAAAAAATTATATTACTATAACACGACCTGAGTTTTTTATTTATTGTTTTTTAGTAATTCTCTAAAAAACATAACACAAAATATCCTGGGAATGTACTCTTTTGATATATTTTATTGAATACCTGTAATTTAGTTGGTCACATATTTCGTATATTATAGTATTTTTATTAGAAGGATATAAATAACATTGTAGATTAGAATGTTATTTATTGAGTATAATTTGGAAGTTTGAAATGTATTCAATATTTTATATGTTATAGTGTATCCAAATTTAAATTATATATATAATCCATTTGGTTATATTATGTAGAATGAATATGTTAGTGATTAGGATAAAACAAAATTATAGAAACCCACATGTATATATAAATGGTATAACACTCTTTACTATATAATTTCATGATTTTTTGGTGCATTATAGATTTTTTTTGTCTCAATGAATTTATATCTTGTATAGATACTGTAAATTTTATTCATATATGTCACCAAATCACATATGTAAAATAACCTTATAAATGGTTTCTTTATAATTGATATAATCTTCACATCGATGCGTGATGAGTTGTATTGATATTACAAACCTCAATATAGACTTCAAAAATATATTATTTAATAATTTTTCATTATCCTTACGAACCATTAATTAGGATTTGAATATTTTTATTTCAGATTAACTAAGAGAAACGTTTACATGGATAACATATATTGAACCTGATTGATTCATATGTTTTGTTAAATATTATTTCATTTTATTATTTCAAGGATAAAAAATAAATTTATAATTAGAATGTATATATTATGTAGATTTTCATTTATAGAATATAGGAAAGATTTTCATTATAATTATGGGGGAGTTATTTTTCTGATTTTTTTTATAATTACAGGATAAAATTAAAGTAATAAAAATATACTTATCTAAAATTTTCAACGGATTAAATATAATTATTTATAATAAAATAAATATTATGATTCAGTTTTCATATTCATGTGATCAATTACTATAATTTTATTTGAAACCCATATTGGGTTTTCAATAAGAAAAAAATCGAAACATGTTATATATCTATATAAAAATATGTTATATGATTGAAATAAGTATAATATAAAAATGGATTATGATAGTAGTATATAATTACTATTAAATAAACGGTCAATTTCATTTTTTAAAATAAAGTTGTGAGGTTTATATCATAATATAAATTAAATATTCACACTCTTAACTATTATCATTAGTGGGAAATATTTATGGGTGACATTATTATGATTTTGATATTGATGTTTGGATTCTATGTACAATATAATGAATTTTTATCAATTTTTTTCATTAAATGATTATAAAAATTTATTAAATGGGTTGAATAATATTGATAAGTTATTTTATAACCAACTGATTTAATGATGGATAACAATAAGACAACATTTTATTACAATATATACATATCATGGTATTACAAAATTATTTATGTTGAGGTAATAATTATTATATGTGAATTGAGAAATGTGAGTTTGAATGTATTAATATCCTTTAAATTTAGTATTTATTTAATGAAAATTTCCATCAATAATATTGTAGATAAATGTTGTCTATTTTTATTATGATACATGATTACTTTTTTGTTACATTATAAATAAATTAGTAATAAATTTTAGTGTTATAATAGAGTGAATTTAAAAAAAAAGATAATCATGTTATTTTTTACTGTACTAGAGATTCATTTTGTATTAATAATGTAATGTTCTATGAAATATTAGATTATCGAATCTATATACATGGGTATATTATTTAATGAGTCATTGATATTTTTAGGAATGACCAGTAACATGATATATCCATTGAGGGTATGAAATAATTAATATTGAGATGTTATTATACTGACTCTTATATTTAAAAACATTACATTTTAATATTGTATTGATTATTTTTAGATCTAGGAACTGTGCGGGAGTAAGATTCAATGGCCCGGTGAGACAGAAAATATAATTTTGAAATATATTGAAAATAGATTATATGCACACAAGATCATTTTTAATGAAAATTTAAATAACTCCTAAATTGAGTCTTATATAAGAAATATGATTCCTTTTTTTAGTTCCATGGGTGGGTTTTTTATTTATGCACAACATAGTTTAATTCAGCAACAGATGTTGTTCTGTCGGTCTTATATTAGAATGAAATTAATTAAATTTTATTTAAATTTATTTCATTATATAATTAAATTCATTACCTAGTTATTACATATAAATAATATTTTTGGATAATTTTTAGGGTTATCCTCATATCCTAGAAATGTTGAGAGGATCCGAGAGAGTATAATGTCAGTGGATAACTTGGTGGAAAATGATAGATCAAATCAAGATTGAGGATTGTTGTTCCATGAGAGTTCACATTTATCACCAATGACAACAGTGAAGGACCATTTCATCCCAATGATTTAACAAAACACTATATAGGATAATTGATT
The DNA here is from genome assembly GCA_963277665.1 of Viscum album. Classification (NCBI taxonomy): domain Eukaryota; kingdom Viridiplantae; phylum Streptophyta; class Magnoliopsida; order Santalales; family Viscaceae; genus Viscum; species Viscum album. Next base: position 2,019,276,513 of record OY728157.1, read on the forward strand.
TTTGTGATTCAATCCCATTATTCTATCGTAGATATACTTGGATAAATTATATTAAAAGAAATTTATTTTCAAATCGATGGTAGATTAATTAAAGATGGATTAAATTGTTTATTTATAATTCTCACTATAAATTTGTCTAATTTAGTGATGAAATAGCAAGGATCATTAAAAAAATGTTATTTGGTCATACAATTTTGTAGTTTCGGTTACTCATTATTGGTTCATTTTTCGATCTTTGTCAGTAATCTATCTCACCTACTTATTGATAAATAACTCTAATTTGAAAATTGCATGAATATTTTTCGTAGGAATGAACAATTACCTTGGTTATTTATTTTAATTGTAAATATGATATTGGGATAAATTATTATGATATATGATTCATGGATGATTGAGACTCAACTACAGGTTTTCATTTTCATGAATGGAGCATAGTGACACAGACAATAGATATGTATTTTCTAGTTTTTTTGCCAACATATAAAGAATACAAAATGGTTAGGATATTTAAAGAGCAATATGATCATCTTAGGATTGATTTTTGTTGGAGGTAGAATATCTAAGTGAATGTTGAACTAGGTGTTGGTTCTATGAAATCTTGTGTCCCACTATGTGTCCTCTAGGACAAAATTCTTGGTGGGACCTATTGTGCATATCTAGGGATTCAATTGTTTGAATAAAGATTACGAGCCATGTAGTGCCTACAAGATTCTATGTGAATCCTCCGTAATAGATTTGTGTGTAACCCATGGTGAATGACCATATACATGGAAATGTATATACAATAGTTCATGGGAATGAAAAGAGTAAACAATAAATGAAAATGGCATATAAAGTGTTCCTAAATACATATGCAAACCATGAAATCTTTTGTAAATTCCTTATATATTGAGGATTACATGCCATGTGACGCATATAAATTGGAAAAACCCAAATTTGGATACAGACACAGTCTACCCCTAGTAAATTATATATACCACATTTAAGGCAGTTTAGATATATTTATTTCATAAGTATTTAAACTATATTTTTTGAATGTGTTTCATTGGATCATCCCCCAAGGGTACACTACAACATTACATTAACATCTATAGTGGTGATCCACACTAAAATATGGGGCTTATTAATAATCTCTAACACACATAAATGAGACCAGAGTGTGATACACTATAATTTGTTCATATACCCAATACAGGTTCATGGAATTTTCCTAAAACCAAAGAGTATGGAGTTGATCTTCCATCCAGCTATGCGTTTTAGGAGTTTTTGTGATATGATTTGTATATAATCCCATAAGAATAGGGTTGATCCATATTTGGTATACAGTGTCCCCTCATTGTTATAGGTGTTATCCATTATTTGAGTATCGATATATTCAATAAATAATGTGTCTTTATATGTAGGGCCCACCTATCATTACTTATTGGTTGAGTGTCTCCTATGAAATCAGCACTCTTGTAGTGTGTTTTCTATGAATGATCATGGCCATGAATCATTGAGAAGATAATTTTATCAAGAGGTTTGGATGAGAATTTATAATGTGTTGGTGTCTATCCTGAGTATATCTTGGTTATTCGTTGTACAATGGCCCGTGTCCTCCTTCAACATTACATTTTCAAATTCTAGTTTTTGTTCCATCATGGACCCTATCAGGGAGTCTAGAGGGGGTTGGTTTATGTGGCAGGGTGTCAAAATTGTGTCACTGATTGGTTTGTCATGGATTGTACTCATGTAGCGGTGTCACACCAGAATGGTACCATGAGGGGGTTGTTTAGGTTCCATCCCCTAGTTTTCCAGTAACACCACTTTTAATTTATATTACCTATTTTAAAATTGATTATGGTATTTTAAGACCTAAAATTGTATCTTAAATCCTCTAACGGTGGAGCGACCCAATGTCACATATTTTCTGCATTTCTAGTTTAGCCCCTCTAACATGTTTTCCCTGTTTAATGTATATCCTTCATGTCACCTGGTATATCTTCACAGTCTCTAAGGAGAATTATTAAATCTAAACTAATTCTGCCATTTTTATTTTCCCAACAGCGTGGAGAAACCATGATCCTCTTTTTATGCCATTCGAGATTTCATATTCAGTAACACCAAGATATGGACTTCTTACACCTATATCATCATCATCTTTTGTTTCATTCATTTCCTTGTCTCATTTAGACTCCCTCATCGGGAGACGAATTATGCGCCAGATCAAAAGCCATTCCTGCTTACACATGGAGTCCATGGAGATCTTCTTTTTATAGTCATGAATCCCTAGTTCATGGCATGAAGAAAAAAATTTGATCACCGATTAACCAAGTAGTGTTTACCTTCATCTGTCAAAAATGTGTATCATGTAGTGCAGGTAATATATTGTTCCCTTGAGGTGTGGGTGACCCCAAACATTAAAAAAGATGAAAAATTTATTTTAATGAATTAAGGGGTTTGTTGGATGATGATGATGATGTTGTTGTACACTTTTTTCTCTATTTAAATGTGATGAATAGGTTGGGCATCTTCCCACTGAAAATTGTGGCCATTTTGGTCCTTTCTTATGCACTAATACACCTATGTTTTCATGGAAAATCATTTTATTGGATGGATATAACAATGAAACATGATATTAAAGTAAAATTGGTTTATTAAATGGATTCCCAAGTAATAAGAATCCTTGTTGGATCAACCTTGTTAACAAAACAGAAAGACGAGACTTGATAAATTGTGTGGTTCAATCTAAAAACTCTATAGCTTTGTTTTTCTAATAATCACGGTTGTTCTTCTTGATGCCTATGGGGTGGTGGGAATGGGGATGGGATCCCCAATTCTTTAGTTGTTGGTGTGTTTAGTTGAGGTCATGTGGGGACATAATTTGGGTATTGGATTTGTTCAAGTATATTGAAGGATCTCATAGATCCCTTTTATTATTGTGAATTTATAAGTGAACCAGGTGTGAATTCTTAAATTGTGGTTCGACTGTTTTCTTATTCAGTATAGAGTTGTTTTGACATGTCTATGTGCTTTCTAGTTTTCTGATAGTGGAGAATTATTTTTGACAAAATCACCTGAACATGATAACATGAATTGGTTCAATGGGTGGTGTGCCTTCATTGCTGTATCAATATGAAATGAGGGTGTTTGTGTAAGGGATGGTGTCAGAACCATTAGGTTTGGGTGAGTATTTGTATAACAATATGTAAATGTTTATTTTTTTTCTTACACACAGACCACCAATGTAGTGAAATTAATGGCGAACACCGCTATTTCATGTTTGATGGTGTTTTTTTTTCAACACCTCTACAATAGTTTGGTTATTAGACCTTTTTTAGATACCTATCTTAGGAATCCCAAGACTCTTCTAGAGGAAATGATGGTTTGCGGTCCATTATCTCCCAAGAATCTTTGGTCAGGGTATGTTGTGGGGGTAGGCCTAGGTGTGTGTGGGTAGGTATGATTCCAAATTTTCTTCGGGTTGAGACCCAAATGTCTTCAGGTGTGGCATTAGTTATTCATTCCCAGGTGATTTTATGTGTGCTTATGTATGGTTGTGGTGGCCCTGGTGTCTGATGGCAGGATGCATTGTTGTGGTGGCCCATAAGGTTTTTATTTTGGTGGATGTGGGACTGTAGTGAAAAATTGCAGAGGAGGTAGGACGCTTAGGATATCATTAATAACAATTGAGAATACGATGTGGGGAACCAAAATATCAATTTTCTATTGTTATTATATTACATATATTTCATTATTTTGGGGGTGTGAATTGGTGATGAGGGGTGGATAGTTTTTCGTGATATGTAATTTGGCTACATCTACTCAATCACTGGGTATTGGGATGTCTCCCTGCTTCTGCATGAGAGATTTTGGTTTTCCCCACTATGTATACATGTATACCCACCCAACATTTATACAAATTAATCAGGTTTCTAGGTGGATTTTGAGGACTATGCGGGATATTACTAGCTCGAGCATCGGGATATTTCTCAGTAGAGTTTTCTTTCCTTTGGTACATTTCATCAAATTTTTCATGTAATTTTTAGCACAATATTTTGAAGAAGCATCTGGGAAAAAGGGTTTAGATTTAATTTTATTTTATGTATGTGTAGTAGTTTGATATTTACAATCTTATCACCATATATTCATCTATATAAGAATGGTTAATTACTTCTATATTACTTGTGATTTTATTCACTTGGTGCTACTGTAAACTTCGGGGCCTATTGAAGGGGGAACTCAGGGGTCACAATCCCTTATTCAACTTGAAGATGGAAGGGTCTTGAAGTTTTTCCCTTCCCTCATCATAGTGAAGGTGGGTCCTGACATAATGGCATTAAAAGTAATGGTTGATAAATAGGATTGGGTTCTAACTCAAGAACAGTAAGGATTAAATTGGATAGTAGTGAAATACTGTTAGGAAATATTTGTACATGAAAAATGCCACAAAAGTCTGTCTTTGACATAAGATTTTTGGGCCACCCATGATCCGATGCAAGAACACTAGACCTGCCGAACGACCATGTAAGGCTACAATTATATTAGGTTAGATACCATAGGAAAGGTACATGCATCATAATTATTTGTTTTCTAGTGTGTTTTGATATTTTGGGGAATATAAAATAAATAAATAGATTAAAAAAATTTTAATACACTACTAGGGATATAGAATTCATTATTTCCTTTAGAGCTATAGAACCTGGCTGACATCCACGAGTGGAATGGGTGATCGAGTCCCAAGTGGTTGATCTAGTAAATCAGTAGAGGATTGAATGAGGGGAAGGGGATGAAAATTTTATGGAGGCTGAATGTTCATTCTAATGGTAGGCCCTCAATAATTACAAAGGAAATGATTTTGACATGTAAATAGTGGGATAACATGATGATTTAGTGGTCCCATTTACCATGATCTGTGCTTCAAGGGAGTACTGGGTTCTGTTGGCAGTCAGTCAGATGATGGGAGATGCATGTGAGTGGTGGACACTCTACCTTTGAGAGTGGAAGAATGATGAGGTTTCGTGCACTAGCATCGAGACGGTGTTACAATTGAAATTCCTCTCTTCCACCATTAATGATCAGAAGATGTAGGAGTTAATATCTCTCTTTTAGGGGTGCATGTTGTTGAGGAAATTATGGATCATGTTCAAGGATCTTCTTTTTTCTCTAAAATACTTTTCGGATGAGGTTTATCAAGCGAGGTGTTTAGAAGATTCACTTCGACTTTATCTTCAGTATCTTATTACTCCCTTCACTCTATCTATGTAAATTGAGGTCCAGAAGAAGGTTGAATTTCTAAAAGGATACAAACATTTGGAGGATTGATGCGAGAGGGGATCCAGTTATCCTATCAAAGGGAAAGGCTGCTAGAAGCAGGCCACTAGAATCCGGGCCTTCCAGGATTCTACTAACGGGGAGAAGACCTCAGAAGTTCCAGAATCAATCTCCCAGACATCGCAGTTTCCTACTATCCATGAACCTATATACTATATCTATGGAATATATGGAAACCTTCGAAATCAGTTCCCATACCAAGTGCAGTACAGTGGAGGTGGGCAAGTTCCGCACCTACCTCAGTAGCAGTAGTTTCCATCCTGGAATTTTTATCAGCAGTATTAGGGATATCAAACACTTACTCCTATGAGAGTCGACATTGAAAGAGGAGGGAAGACTCGTGGCTCTACATAGGTACCTCTACCAGGGTGTCATCAGGTAGGCAACAGATAGCAGATAGGTGGAGGAGCTAGGCATGGGTAGGTACAGGTTTCAGATGCTGCTGTTCTAGCATGTTCGAAGGTCGTTCAAGGTACGATCATCTTGTTTTGAAATCTTACATGTTACTTAACTGATTCAGGATCATAGAAATCCTTTTTCTCCCAGTATATCCTGTTCAATGGGTGTAGATGCAGAAAGACTACTCAGACCCTTGGTACTATGTACGCCAGGGGGACCCTCTATTTCTACAGATTCAACCATATAATGTCATTTTAGGCATCAAATAGATGTTATTTGTTTATACCATTATTGATTGATTCTGTAGAAGGGTCATGTTTTTAGATGTGCGCAACCAGCATCTAACTTTCACTGGCTAGCATGGTTTCCAAGAGGGCAGTTGATGGGTGGATTCCCTTAATTTCTTATTAGTTTAACTATAAATGGAGTTAGAAGATATATAGATGGTGTATGTCATGTTTATCATCAGTGAGTTCCTGGAAGTATTTCTTGGAGAGGAAGTGACTCCTCCCCTTTGAAGTGATGTTGAGATCCGGATAGAATTGCAACCTGGTGCCCATCCGATTTCGATGGATCCCTATTGGATGATGACTTCAGAGTTGAAGGAGGTGTAGATCCATGTTGATGACCTGATAAAGAAGGATTTATCTAACTGATCATGTCACGATGCAATGCTAATGTTTTGTTTTCAATGATGTAAGGAAGTGGTCTCATGCGGGGTATAAATTACCAAATGTTGAATTAGTTGAGAGTCAGGAACTATTACCACTTCTGTGAATCGAAGATCTCATTGACCTTTTAAAGGGAGAAGGATGGTTATCTAAGATCGACCTAGATTTAGGATATCACCTGTTGAGGGTGAAAGATGGTGACATTGCGAAGACTGGTTTCAGGTGCAGATACAGTCACATTGTGTCCTTGGTCTTGTTGTTTGATGTTATAAATGCAACAACTGTGTTCATGGGGGTCATGAAATCCTTCTTATTGGTTTATCAGGACTATTTCATTTTTGTGTTTATCAATGAAATCCTGATCTACTCTTGATCATAGCAGCGATCACGCCATGCATCTAAGGATAGTTTTAGAGCGCCTCCGATTGCACCAGCTCTACAGGAATTTGTCCTTGTAAAAGAACTTGACACAAGAGGTTCACTTCCATAGAAATGTGGTGTCCTTGTAGGGAATAAAAATGAACCCTTCGATGGTATAAGCAGTTGTTTCAAGGGAATTACCCAATAACATGGAAGATTTTCATAGTTTTCTTGGGTCTGGTAGGTTACTACCTAATGTTCGTTCCCAAATTATCTTGAGTTTCAACACATTTGATAGCCTTAAACAAGAAAGACCAAGATATTTTTATGAAAGGATTAGTTCTAGGTAGCCTTTAGTTATCTGAAGGGGAAACTAGTAAGAGCAACAGTACTGAGGTTTCTAGAGGAAGGGGTGTTTTTTGATATGTTATGTGAAGCTTACATCCTACGCTTGGGGTGAGTGATGATGCAACATTAGGGAGTTATCTCTTACGGATATAGGCAGGTGAATCCTCAGAGACCTAACTATTCTTCCCATGACCTAGAGATTGCAATAAATTGTGTTTTCACTGATATTTTTGTGGCATTACCTCATGAAACAACACATTTTTGTCTCTTCATGGATTACAATAACATGAGCAATATCTTTTCCCAGTGAGACATGAACTTGCGGCATCCTAGGAGGATGTAATTTCTTTTCGACTATGACTTTGAGATCTCCTATATCTATTTAAATGATAACATAGTGGTCGATTCCTTAATCACGAAGTTTCAGAAGGATATTATTTGGGTGTTAGATGATTACTGTAAAGTAATGGAGTGGTTGGCTGCTATGCACCTGGATGAATTGTTAGAGTATGGTAGTGGTTTTCTATTTCAGGTGGCAGTGTTGTATTCCTTGGTATAAAATGTTTAAGGGAATTAGTGGGGAAACAAAAAGGATGATGTAATGTGTGCTCGTGTTATCTATGGTGATGCTCGAGGAGGACGGTCAGAAGATAGTCAGAATAAGATCCTTTTCTACAAGAAGTTGTTTTTTAGAGACAATTCTTGAGGTAGTTCTCTAAGAGTTACATAACTCACACCTTGTGGCACACTCAATAGTTTTCAAGATGTAATGAGGCCTGAGTGAACTGTTTTGGTGGCCCATTGTGAAAAAGGTTTTTGCATAGTTTGTTGAATGTTCCTCAAGTGCAAGTAGGTGAAGGTTGAGGAACATGTTCCGGGCGGTCATTTGTAGCCTTTAGATGTTCTAGAGTGGATTTGGGATGACATCTATATTTATTTAATCATGGGAATCTAGAGGGTTCATAGAGGCTACTATGTTATCTGGGTGGTTGTAGACCAGCTCATGAAATCAGCCCACTTCATAGAAATCGAGGATTCATGTGTGGTGGATTCCATATTATATAAGTACATGGATGAGGTGGTGCAATTACATGGGGACATATTACCATAGTCTCTGATCATGAAACATGGAATAAACCCTGAGTATGGAGGGGGTTTTGATATACTTTTGAACCCATTTATGCCTCTGTAGTTCATTCTATTTTCATTTAGAAGTATATATAGAGAGGACCATCCAGACAATAGGAGATATGCTACGGGGATGGGTTTTGGAAAACGAGGGATTGTGGGTATGACACTTTCCTCAGGTAGAGTATCCCTACACCAATGGCTATCACAATACGATTTCCATGGCTCCGTTCGAAGGATTGTATGGATGACCATGTCGTTTACCTGTGTGTTCTGCAATCATTGGAGAAACTATTATTCATGGACCAATGGTGGTGCAGAGCATGATGGAGAATGTTCAGTTTATATGGCAGTGGATGAAGGTGATTCAGGACTAGAAGAAGCCATATTCCGATCATAGGAGGAGACGATTGGAGTTTGTGGTTGGGGACCACGTGTTCGTCAAAGTCTCCTCTCATCATGGGTGATAGAGGATCGATAAATAAAGTAAGATCCAAGTTCATCAGACCCATTGAGGTTTTTCAAAAGGTTAGAGAAGTGGATTATCAGTTACAGATACCATTATTTATACTGAGGGTTCATGAATTCTGATATATGTCTCATATCCGTCAGTATCAACAAGATGATTTTCAAAATATTCAAAGGGGAGAGCTAGTTATCAAAGATGATGTGACATTCAAGGAGCGACCCCTAAGGATGAAGGATCATGACGATAAGGTGCATTTGGGTTAGAAAATTACCTTGGGTCTTGTTTTGTTGAGGCATAGTGGATTCTATGAGGGATCCTAGGAATGAAAGGCATAGATTTGTGCCCAGTACCCATAGTAATTCTATTATTTGAACATGTGTTTTCCTTGTGATTTTCTACGTGTTAGATATGAGATGAGACTATCACATAGTTCAATAATTGTGTATGAAAAGTCCTAATTAAGGGATGTAGATGACATAATCTATAATCAATATACATAATGTTGGATGTGATTAAATCCATTCTGGTGATTTAGTGCCACACAAAGAGGATAAAATCGTGAAATTGAGTAAGGAACTATATAATTAATATATCATGATGGTTTGACTTTTGTTTTGTGTGGTTTTGTAGCATTTATATAATTTTTCATGAGATGGGTGAGAGATTTGTTCTTATATGTCAAGGAGGTTTACTCCTAAGAGGTATCATAAATGGGGATATTCGAACCCCCTTTTTATTAAGGTTGGTTTTAGATTCTTGAGGCCATGAATATTTTGAGAGGTATATGATGTAATGGGGCTAACATTCAGTATCCTTTACATTGTCATATTCTGGTGACTGGGCCACCCCACAACCCATCATTGAGTCTGATGTGAGTTGGTGTCGGTGGTAGGATGTCACCGATCGGTCTCGTCGATCGGGTTTTCACTGATCTATCTCCTCGATCGATGGACAATGATTTGTCACCTCGATTTGTGCCGCACAGGAATGGTGCCACTGTGGGTTTCATGGGTCCTTCCCATATTTGTCCCATAAATCCACATTTATGTTTTATTACCTCTTATAAAATATTTTAATTCAATTTAATTCCAAAAATGGTATATTAAATCCTCTAATAGTGGTGAGACCTTATGCCACACCTTAGCCACATCTCGAGTTTAGCCCCTCTACTATATTTTCCCAATTTAACATATATCCATTAATTCGGTAGGTATATCATCACAGGATCCAAGTACCATTAATAAATATGAACTAATTTCATCATGTATTACTGCCCAACAGTGGACTGAAACAATGATCCTCTTTTTATTCCGTTCGAGATTTCATATTCCATAACTCTAAGATCGGGAAATTTAACACCCAAATCTTCTTCTTCATTTTTCTATTTCCTTTCCGTGTTAAATTTGGATTATATATTCGGAAGAATAATCATTCTCCCATGATGGAGTCTTTCCTTCTCACCGATGGAGTCCTTGGAGATATTATTCTTCATGTCCTACATCCACAGTTCTTTGCTCAATGAGAAATCATTTATCGCTGAACATCCAAGTAGGGTTTTCCTTCTTCTCTTTTTTACAATGTATCATGTGGGTTAGGAATTATGATGTTTCCTCTCAGAATGGATTAATTTATAACATAATGAATATAATATTTTAATTTTAATGAATTAAAGAGTGCGTTTGATGATAATGTTTTTGTACTCATTTAACTTCTTTTATATTTGGTGAATTGTATGGGCTTATGCCCACTGAAAATCATAGTAGTTGAAGGTCATTTCTTGTGCACTAATACATCTCTATTTTTTAGGAAAATATTTTGATTGAAAGGTTGTAACATGGAAACTGGTTAATCATGTGATATTGGTTGATTAATTGTGTTCCTAGTAAATAAAAATCCATGTGTGATAACCCTAGTAAACCAATCAGAAAGAAGGTACTTAATATATTTTGTGGTTATATAAGAAAAATATCTTGATCTATTTAACTAATAAGAATGTGTTTTCTTCTTTATGCTAGTGGGGTGATGTTTATGGGTATGGGATCCCCTATTGTTCAGTTTTTTGTTGGTGGATCCGAGGTAGTGTGGGGAAGTATATTGGTACATGGTTTGGTTCTAGTACATCAAGGGATCTCACAGAACCTTTTTTTGTTTTCACATAACAAGATAACCATATATGAACGCTTAAATTGAAGTTCGTAATTTTTCTTCTTCAATACAGAGTTTTTTTCAAATTAAAATTTTCCTAATAATTTCCTGGTAGTGGAGAATTATTTATAACCATATAACTTGAAAATGATAAAAAAATGGGTTTAATGGGTTGTTCTCTATTTGAAATGTTTTGATTTTGTGCATTAATGGTTAGTAATGAGGTTGTTTTGTATGGTTTGGTTTCTAAAACCTTAGGATTGGGTGATTGGTTGTTTAAATATATGTAAATGTTTAGATTTTTCATTTTTATATACACCCCGCCTACATTGAGAACTTCAAACTAAACACCCCGATTTCTTGGGGGAGGGTGTTTTTTCCAACACTACTCTATGTGTCTGGTTGTTAACTCTTTTTCATGTCCCTCTCCCAAGTGGCACAAGAATCATTGGGTAGGTTATGATGACATGGGGTCCATTACAGCACTATACTCTTTGGGATAGGCATATTGTCGTCATTGGACTAGGTGTGTGCTGGTAGGTCTGTTTCCCTAGTCTATTCATGATGAGGGCCAGGTGTCTTAAAGTGTTTCATTAGTAATTCTAGACCCTGTGTCTACAGGAGTGGTAATGCATGGTTTTGGTGGCCCTAGTGTCTATGGGTGGGGAGTATTGTGATAGTGGCCCTTAAGGTTTTTGTTGGGGTAACAGTTGGACTGCTGTGAAAAGTGGCAGGGGTCGTCTGACAAGTATGATGTCTTCAATAAATGTGTGAAAGCGGTGCGGGGTTGAAAAATGTCATTGATCTATTAGTATAATTTTATGTAATGTGTGTTATTTGGGGAGTGTGTCTTGGTGAGGTGGGGTGAATTGTTTTCCTTTCATGTTGTTTTGGTTATATCTACATTCTCATGGTGTATTAGAATGCCTCCCCACTTGTGCATGAGAGATTTTGTTTTTCCATACAGAGTAATCATGTATAATCAACCTAAGAATATAAATCTACTTTTAGATTTCTATGAAGAATTTGACGACCATTCCATACATTAATAACACTAGCATCAGGAAATTAGTTTTTTTTTAATTCATTCCTTTGGTAATTTTCATTATTTTTTTCCTGTACATTGTATCAAATTATTTTTAACAATCCAATGGAAAAGGGTGTTTGGATTTACATTTACATTTTGTATTTGTAGTTTTTTAGGATTTTTCATCTTATCTCCCGATATATTTCAATAAAAGGGTAATTCCTTCCATATAACTTGAGATTTTATAACCATGTTTCTATTTTCCACTCTGGGTCCTATTCAAGGAGTTTCTTTGGGGTCATTATATATCCTTCAACTTGAAGATGGAAGGGTCAGGTAGTTCACTGCCCCTTCCCTCATTTTGGTGAAGCTGGATCATGACATGTTGAATGACATAATCTACTATGATATAGTTACTTTAGATTGATTATGTTTTTTAATTAATGGGCTTCTAAGTGAGTATTATTATACTCAACCATGGATGGTTTTTCCCACATGTTTCATGTCCTTTATAAATTACCAACCATTTGATAGAGTCTGAGAGGTATAAACTCCCGGAAGAGATTTGGAAGTAAGGCATACTATGTCATGTTTGATTGGACTCATTGAAATCAATCCACTTTTAAATTATAGGGTGGAATAGTTTTTTTGATTTATTGGTTGAGATTATATATGGCTATTACATATAGTACTAAATTGTCATAAACAATTTTTTTGTATTGTAGAGATTTGAATACATGTATATTAATTGTATAAAATATCATCATTTTTTAGAATAACATTTCCAATCATGTGAATGTGAAAATAATTCTAATGCCTCCACTATGTGGTATATTAATAATGAGAAATTTTCTACACCCCTGACCCATTGGAGGCGGTGTTGGGGTAGTCTTCGATCAAGACCCACTAGGGAGGCTAGTGAATGAGTGGAATCATATTAGGTTCTATAAACATGTTTACAATAGGTTATGTGGAATCATTTTCACATGAATCATATTGGATATTTTTATTTACATTTTCTTCTTGATTCATGTCCATGATATACTATTAATAAGTGTAAAATATTAAATTTTTAGGGATTATATTTGAAGAAAACTATCAGGGATTCCACATAATGATAATTAGGATGATCAACTGAGTTACAATACTTGAATATAAGAGAAGTAACTATAGATATTTACTCAAGACATTTTACCATCAATAACAACACCCATTGAAAAATATAACTACAGTAATAGATGAGGTGGAATGAAGGCTGATTGTGGTCCATGAGTTCAAGAGTAATGACCTCCCATGCATCGTGTCAAGACAACCCACAATGTGGTTGGGGAAGCCTGGATTTAGAATCAAATGTTTAATAACATGTGACGACTCCTAAAGAACAAATAGTGATCATCACAGAGAGTCATTTTCAAGGATCCACTATACGATGGTGGACATTAGAGACCAAATATCACAATGAATTTACTCTATTATTTCCAGACATTGACTTCCTCTTTGTGGGGGAGTTTTATCTGGAAACATTGTATTTAGTTAGTATCCAAGAGATCATAAATTTATAGAAAAGATGTACGACTATGGTAGTGTATTTAAAAAGGATTAATGATGTCTCACACTAATTATTAGGTATGATATATGATACACTTTACGGGGAACAATACTTTAGGAGGGTTTACACCAAGATATCATGACATTTGTGACATCTCTCTATATTACTAAACATTATGGGCTTCCAGAATGGTCATTAGAGGTGTAGAGCTTCCAAAAATATAATTCATCAATAGAGGGTGATGGTAGTCAGAACCCATGAGCTGAGACTAAAAATACAGGTATTAGATTGAAGTCATAGTGATCCATTCAGGTCATACACATCATGAGTCAATTTTTTTTAATAATTTAGTGTTTCAAGTCTCTTAAAAGGATCAAATCAGTTGGGGGAATGGTGGTGTTTCTCCTACTATGTCTAAATAAATACTATGTGTGATTGTCTAATCCATCATATAGTTGATCAAGATATGATTGAGGGACTACCAAGGAAGAGGTAGGGGCATGATAAGGGAGTTTTGTAGGTCACCAAACATATATGATGTGATGGTAGTGTAGGAGTATGTGGTTTGAGTATTAACCTATTTTCAATACCACCCCCAGGTGGTACACACTATCCTCTGAGAGGTGTCGTTCAATGATTATGACAGTTACTGGGAATGGAGACCTATGACCACAAGGCTACAGGGATGATATATATTATTAATTGTTTCATTTAAATAATAGTATTAGTATTCTTAGAAACATGTGTAATTTATTATTCACATTTATTTATCTAGTTCAAGAAATAGATATTCTGGTTGATCATTTGGTTTTACTCTTTCACCCAGAGACTCCAACATATGGTGACTCAGTGACTGCAGACATCTATTGATAGTGGGATCCGATTCCATTGGGTTAGATATTTTATGGGATCTCTTTTTAGGAGTGATGTAGAATTCCGACTTCATATTATATATGGATTTTATATCCATTGATTATCCCTATATCGAATATTTTATGATGTGGTTTTGGTTTTGTAGTTGTTATGGGATAAGGTTAACTTATATATGTTAAAAGGAAATGTTACAGAAGTATTAAATGCTCACATATATGACAGTGCATCATATTAATCATCATATTGATAGTAATACTCTTTCTAAAATGGATACGATAGGCTATAAGCTCACTATGGTGTTGGTGGGTCACAAGGGATAATTTTCTGTTATGTTCTAGGATTACCTCCCCACCAAGAGAATAAAATTTTTAACAACATACACCCTGAGATGACCCTAATATATAAAATAGAGTATTGGATGTACCAAATAGATCTTCAGGATCTCTAGGTGATGTGAGTAGAATTTTGTGATAAAGTCTTTGTGAGACACAGTGTTTCCCTATGGGCTGCCTCAGTTTTGTTCACAAAGAAGGTAGATGGGATCTTGAGAGTATATATATATAAATTACTAGAACATTAAAAAGGTGACTATGGTTAATAAGTAATCAATAGAATATATTTATAACAAATTCTATTAATTTATAGGGTCATGAAGTCTCTCTAATATATACCATTGATATGGGTATCACCAGTTACATGTATTAAAGGAGGATGTACCAATGATGGAGTTCAAATAATACTATTTACACTATAACTACTGTCTGTTTCCATTTGGAATGATAAATTCCACCATATTGATAAACGTTCTAGACAAACATAGATTGAATCCACATAGTGTGATGATCTCAATTTTTCAGTTTTAGATTCTATAAATCAACATCCATGCACAAATAATCATAGTGGATGGAGTGGAAATGGACTGGAATAATATTAAGGATGTGCTATATTTTGAGCCACTAAAGAGTTTATTATAAGTAATATGGTTTACTAGGGTTGGTAGGGTTATATAATTATTATATGATTGATATAGAGTATAATAAACCCTAAATTATTTTACCAAAATGGGTAGCCATTGAATTTGATGGAAATTTTCCATCAATGTTTTCAAGAGTTTAGTACTGGTTGATGAGTGCTCCAATATTTAGACTTGCATAGGATGGTGTTGAATACATAGTGTTCTATGATTGATCAGGGTCATGATTTGGTTGAGTTATGATGTAAAATAATAAATGAATTGTATTTGGTTCATGGAAGCAGAGATCACCTAATAATAACAATATGACATAGGATCTTGATCCATCAAATATATTATTTTTCATAAAGATGTGGGAACACTTCTATATGGTATAGTGAATTATATATTACACTGACAATATGATTATCAGTTATACCTCCTCTTGGTTTCACCAACAAATGATACAAATGTGGTAGTCATATTTCAAATCGAACTTGGAATTTGAGATTATCAGTACCTATTTGAAGGGTAATTTGGAAGAAGATTCCCTCATTAGGAGTTTATTTTTGTATTTAATTAGAGATCCATTAAATTGGTTATCCTATGTTCAATTATATATGATGGATGGGGATGGATAATATTATCTCTAATCAACGGTTGTTACACATTTAATTTTATAGAGTGTCATTGTGTGTCATATAGGGGAAACTAACTATGATGCCCTACATACATTGATTTTCCCGTGAAATAATTCGATTTTTTGAATGGTAAAACACATTTATCTTTTAACGATGAATGATGGTCCTATTAGAGGTGATATAGAAGGATCTGGGGGGAGTTTAATACTTCCCACTTATTTTTACATCAATGTTCTATTAATATATACCATAACCATCGTCAATATTAATGGTTTCTAGGGACGAAGATATGTGTTGAATGTTTTGTCTTTAGATTCCTAACTTTTCATTAGGTGATGGATATAGACATAGATACATTGGGTTTATCTCAACCCATTATGGTTCCAATTTTGTAGTGGGATTTGATATTTGTGGAAACTATGAGGGGGTTAGAATGTACTTCTGAAGCACATGGTTCAATCTTTGTGACCATAGATCAACTCCACATATCAGACCATTTCCTATATATTAAAAATGTATGTTCAGTAGAGAGAAAGGATGCATGTCTATTAATGAGATATACGGGATCCCGGTACATCTATCACTGGTCATCTCTATACATTTTGATCACTTCACATAACAATTATGGAGTTGAATAAATTGTGAATTTCAGAATTGATTACTTTTTATAATTTAATTTCCTCACCAAACTAATTTCCATATTAGGATGAATATTTTGGTAATTAAATGCATGATTTGGGATTTCCAATTATAGTTTTTTTATACTTGGTATGATCATCTACCCATAGAATAATTTTCATACAAAACTAGATAACATACTACCACCAGTATGAATCCAATAGATTAATTGAATGGGTGACACTACATGCTACAAAATTATTGAAATATCTAGATATGTTATCATTCATGGATGTGGAGGTGGTGCTACATGCGATAGAGAATGTTTAGATCATCTTGGAAATGGTGAGGGCAATCTGGAGTCTTTAAAATTCCAATGTGGACTAATGATGTTGTCTAATGGATTTCAATGAGGAGACAATCTATCATTGAATGTATCACATCTATGTGATATATTGAGATTTTTATAAGGATACAAGCAATCTCCTGGAATCAATGAACCTTTTATAGATATTGAATAGAGATGATATGTTAGAGCACCACATAAATTAAGAAAAGAATTTAAATCATGTGGAGATGAATTCCATGTTTTAATGATAGAGAGGTATGTTCATAATCTATTAAATTTTATTAATTGGTAATTGATAGAAATTAATTACAAGGATAACTTTTTTGATAATTGGTGATGATTGAGATTAATAATTAGAGTATTTATCATCTATGATCGATTCTCATAGTTTGTTTCTGATATTAGAGTGAAAATTATTTAGATAAAACCTATATGTCAGAGACACAATATGGAGACAAGTACTGTTAATATTTTTAATAGTTTTTTTTGATGGAAATTGATAAGGTGGGGAAAATAAAACTACACTATTTTTTCAGTGTGATTCATTATTATATATTATATATTATTTTGGGATAATGGTTTTGTGATTACATGAGATTCAGAAGCCTATTGGTGAATTTGTTTATAAAATTTATAAAATACACATTACATTCATGAATACATAATTTCCATGATATAGTGAAATAACACCTAAATAGTTTATCATATCTTGAATATGAGTCCACCATTGAGTTCAAAATAAGTGTTTTACCTTATGCCTGAAATAATTTATATCGTCATCAATTTTATACATTTATCTCCAATGTGGGATACTAATTAACAAAATTTAGTTTTTTATTAAGATAAAATCCGAACATAACTATTAATTAGAAAGACACTTCAATGGATAATTTTTATGATCGTCCATATAACCCAACAAATTGAGAGGATTTGGTTGAGAGGTTAATTAGAATATATATGAAGATATGATATCATATAAGAAGAAGATCAACATGTATTTCTCTATCAATGTTCATGGATCTCATCAATGACAAAAATAAATTCTTTTTCCATAACAAAGATCCATGAAAACTCGTGTAAGGATGCTATATTTTTGTGATTCTAAAACATTCATATACCCATGTGAACCATGAACCACTAATACTAAAAATATTTCATACAGGAATCAGTTTATTATTTATTAATGGCATATTTAATAAATCTTTATTTATTTTCCATCTCAATTAATCAAATTAATCAATAAT
The DNA here is from genome assembly GCA_963277665.1 of Viscum album. Lineage (NCBI taxonomy): Eukaryota > Viridiplantae > Streptophyta > Magnoliopsida > Santalales > Viscaceae > Viscum > Viscum album. The sequence continues at coordinate 2,019,294,599 of OY728157.1, forward strand.
TTAATGATTGTGAAATAAAAAATTTCAAGGATCATTGCTCAATTTTTTTGGTTTATTTTTTTCTCCTCTATTTCATCGATCAATCATTTTTGGTTTTTTACTTGACCAATGTTTCTATAAATAACAATTATTTAATCATTTTATGCATATTTGTGGGATCAATATATCATTATCAGGCGTACGGAATTTGAACGAGTCATTGATTTTAGGAAAAATGATGACTGTTAGAAATTTAGGAGGAATAAGTCCAAAGTAGTGGTATTTCATTTTCCCAAGAGGTGTATGATGACACTAATGATGGTGGTGATTTTTTTATCAATTTTTGTAGCTATAATCAAAAAATAATCCAAAAACATGGTAATACAACCCTAGATCTATGGTCTATTGGATGTAATTACTAGTAGAATTAGTTAATGCATGAAATTATCAGACTAAGAAGATGTTATTTGAAATCTAACTATATATTAAATGTCTTCTATAAAAAAACTTTTTGGATCCCAATGTGTGTAACTATGATCTTTGGGAATAATTTAATGATCATACACCATGTTTTACCAATGACAGATCATGTAACTTGTCCCATGAGGATCAACATGTAACCCTAGTTGCAAAGTCAGTTAACTGGACAAGAACAAGTTAGGGAACGTGGGAATTCTAGGATAAAAAGAACATGTAAAAGAATACATTGAAAGGGTTCTATTATACATGTATATTATTGGTATCTGTTGATAAATGACGTGTATACAGTGGTTTAAATGTTATTTGAGGCAACACCACATGGGTAGAATATCCCTATAAATGACATGTCATGTACACCACAACTAGAGTTTGTACCCCAATTGAGCATATTTGGAGCCCTTCATTTCTTCTGTACTCTACTAGTATTTGATGAGTGTTTTCCCTTTTTCCTTCCCCTTAAGAATAAATTTCATCATTATTTCCACATTTTTTGTTTTTTAATTAACTTTGTAGGATGAATATCAGAGAGAGTTGTAGTGTCCCTTCATGAGGTCAGAGTGTAATCCTTTATCTTTTATTATTATTCCAAAGGATGGGTTAATAGATTCATCATGAAATCCATAAATAGATAATTTATAAATAATTATGTAGTTATATAAATTACCATTCACTGTATTATGGGTTTATGATCGCATGCTTAGAGGATTTATTCTGTTTAGGTATGTAGAGTCCCCTCGCAGACATGGGTATTTTCCCCTATTTATGTATTATGAACTTAAAATTATAGTTATCCTTCTTATGTCAGTACCGATTATATTGTTCTAGTGTTTTCAAGTCAATGAATGTATAATGGTTCATGGAGTGGGTTCTCCTAGAACAAGAATTGATGAGAATCTTCGAACATGATCATGTATATAGTAGTTTGGTTGAGACCAAATCAAGCTCTAATGTTATTTCATTTTATATCTGAGATAATAATTAAATTTTATATATTTTTTATACGATTAATATTTTTCAAATGTTATTAATGATTTCATGGTATCATAATAGGTATTGATATTATCAACCTTGTATTTGATTTTCCTACATATGTCATGTATTATAAAAATAAAAACCATGTGATAGAGTCATAAAGATACTGTAGAAATGCTAATCAATGATGGAATGAAATACAAAAGTGTGAATCAATAATTTCCGTGACATTAGTAATCCCATATATTATAGGATGAAAAATTTTTAGTTTATTTTTATTGTGATAATGTCTTTACCATTCTTCTGGTAAATTGTTTTCATATTCAGATTTTGGGATTATAGTGTTATACATATAGTGTTATTAGTTTTTTTAATTTTCATTATTTTAAGGACAAGGATAAGAGTTCATGTTTAAATTTATATTTGGAATAGTCCTATCATGTCATTAATTTGAATATTCAGCTTCAGTCACCATTCCATAACATATATATGATTTCCTAGGGTTCTTATAGCTTAATCCTTATTGGGTCAGGTCGTGTCGAAGTTTTATAAAAGGATATTCTACCATAGATCTAGATTTTGTTAGTTTGGTTTTAGATTTTATGAAATTCATTCAGGATTTAAAAGTTAATCCTTTATGATAATAACCCTAATGTTCATACAGACTCAATACTATCCATTCACTAGGACACTTAAAACATTCTTGTATATGCATTACATTTTTAAAGTTATTATATGGGAATCATTAATACCTAAACCATATTGGAACATGTATTTTTTTCATGTCATTCATCAATAATATCACTATATATAATCATTTATTATGGTTCATCATTTTTATTTCAGGCTTCCTCAATGAAGATAGTTAGCATGGATTCCACTATTTGATTATGACTATGATCCACTATGTTTTTATAAATAAGTATACATACATGTACGAAGAATTGTACATCCATGTTTTTCACTATCTATACCAAAACCGATTGATAATCACTTATCCTTGGATGTACAGGCTGATGAGTCACAATGGATAAGTGCACGACTTGAGTTATAGAGGAAGCTTTATATAATTTTTTAGGGAGATTGAGACACTCATTTAGATGAGGATTTATAGGATGAAGTAACATAATTTTTCATCCTTTTGAGCAAACATTAAAATCATATGATAGTCCCCAAGGTGACTCATATTAAATGTTTTATTTGGAAAATATAGATTTTGGTGAAAGAGTTACATAATTAGATTTCTCTCGCATTTTCATACTTTAAGAATATCTTCATAGAGTATTTTTATCTGGAAATGTTCTGAGTAGTGAACATCCATGTGAACCTTCATCATTCGATAATAATTATGACCACGGAGTAGGTTTTGTTGACAATTTCAGATATCATTACATTAGTCTATGGATTTTTTAAGGATCTAATTTTTAGGTAAAATAAATTTTATTAAAGAATATGACACGATATATTTCCCTCAATTATATGTATAATATTTACCACACATTGGTAGGTGATTTATAAGACAACAATGGTATAGAGATTCCCTATAGTGGAGGCGCAAATAGTGGATGATCATAATTGAAAACCAAGTGATAATACATAATCCATAGGTATCTAATGTAATCCCTTGGGATAATTAAATTTCATGCTAATTAAGAGAGGGTCCCATGAAAGACAATCAAAATTTCATGGATCTTAGGATGACTCGAGTAAGTAGTGTGATATGTGTTTTTTTCATTTGAAATGGTTTAGGAAATAATTAATTGGATTCTAAAACCTATTGTACAATTTATTAATAGATGATTGATTGACCACCAAGGTTGAGAAAGAGGAAAAATTATGATGTTCTTATAGGGAAGTATAAATGAAAAAAATTATGGTATAGCAGTGTGAGGTGTTCATTTGTTTGTCTTAATTCCACCACCACCTTGGGTGGTCTATGAAAGGCACATAGAGTCGATGGTTGTGGGAGATGAGAGATGAAATCAAATTAATATTTGACCCCATGGGACCACTGATTGTATGAAGTATAATATGTGTATTTTTTATCATTGTTTCATTAATGATTGAAAAATATAAGAATTATTACATTCATTCCACTTCACTAGTTTTGGAAATAGATATTCAAGTAGAGCATTTGGGTCAACCAATATTGATGGAGACTTTAAGATGAGATGAATAACAGATTTCATAATTTTTTCAAACGGGTGATCTTACACATAGAGGTGACACCTTTGTCTGGGTACCATTTTAATTAGTGATGAGTTCTTTTGATGTAATATTTGGAATGGAATATCCATCCATATTAGATTTCCATGTTGAATATTTTCAGTAATGGATGTGGGATATCTTATGTGATGGGATTAGGTTATCTATTAAGGATGATAGGAAATCCATAACAATGCATGAATGGATTATTAATTGGGTTTTACATCTGATTATTCACAAATTGGATAACATGACTCTTAGTGTAATTGATTCTATGGCCTACAGGTTCCCCACAATGGTAGTATAGTAAATGGATGTCCTTTATAAGGACATCCCAATATTACTATCAGGATGAGATCCTGAAATTAATACTGACATAAACCATTAAATGACCTCAATATCATCACCAAGTTTCTTTTTTATTATTATGTAGCTTCATGATCTGTGGGTGGAGATGGATGACTATAATTGATAGGATTCATATGGCATAGTTGTTCCCTCAATGATTCCCTTGTGTTTCTCTCCAAAAATAAAGATGGAAGCTTGCTGTTATATGTATATTTCATGATCATGAACCATGATAACATGAATGATTAGTATCCATTATCAAGGATTAATTTCCCCTTACATCAGTTGAGAGGGGTTAGATATTTCTTGAAGATTGGCCTAAGATAAATCCATTAGGTTTTTTGAGTTTTGAATGAGGATATATCAAATATATTAATCAGATGTTTCTATGACCACTATGAGTTATTTTTTATTCCCTTAAACATGATCAATGGAAAATAAATGATCATGGAACAAGTGGACCACATCATTCATTTTTTCATTGATGAATTTTTTGTATTCTCTATCAATGACACCCTTGAATTTATGATGTTCAAGTATGAGAATGAAAGACACGTTATGATAGTCAAAGATAGACTACAAGAGTATATAATTATTTGATGACATTGATGTGTTAGTTTTTTATTCAAGAGGATAAATTACAAAGAGAAATCATTTTATTGGTTCATGTGTTAGTGTACCCAAGGGATATATTGGGAGTCCCCTAAGTGGGTTACCAACATGGGGGATTTCCATCAGTTGTAAAGGTTTTATCATAGTTTTGTAACCATTTAATATAGAGTGAAAGCACCCTATAAATCTTTTACCTTAAAGGGGTATCCATTTATATATATATAAAGGTGACAACAATGATTTTAGGAGTTTCTGTTTTGTTGGACAGTGCCCCCATCTTGATATTTCCATCAGATGGTGTCAGAAACATAGTGTGTTGTGATATTTATGGGCTCTAACATGGTTGTGTTATGTTTAGTGGAATTAAATTTTTTATTATGAGTCTATGGTATTGAGAATACATGACTAGAACTATTTTATCTAAGATCTTGAGGTTGCATATATAGTCTTTTGATTGATGTAGATGTGAAAATACCTTATTGGAGAGCAATTTTTCATTGAATATAAACATTAGAGTATTAAATATATCTTGTTTTAAAGGGATCATTATAAGAGAGAAAGGAATTAGATAGATTTACTATATGTCAATGACCTTGATATTGTATATAGTTTTGTAATGGATAATGTGGTTGTAGAATCCCTCAATTAGAGATATTTTTTGATGTTTTTGAGTGAAGAATTGTAGAAGTTAGCATCTTTTCCATTTTCCATGGTGCATAGTGATGGAGAAACGTACATACCATTAATGCTTAGTACCACTCAATTCATATGGTTAACCTGGGAGGCACAAATTGGGTGCACAGACTCTCTTTAACCCTACATAACCTGATATCCAGTAGACATTCACCTTATGGATATTATTGAGGTTAGGAGTATGTTGTTCACTCATATGATGGGTGGGGGTTCTAATATGGAATATATATGAGGTACTAATAGTTATTCATAATTCCCACTTACAATTAATCACTTAGATGGCATAGTTGTACCAGGAAATTCAAATGATTTTCTTGTGGCCAAGGATGAAGTAATGTATTGTAGTGTTTTTCCCTAGATGGCTCACCAGTCAATAGTTGAAGGATTAGAACTGGGTTCTATAGAAGTTTTCAAATACCATTGAAGATCATAGGTTGAAATTGAATGGGTTATCCATGTATATCATGATCATGTTACCATATATGTTTAGATGACACAATTGCATATGGGTGGTCATATATTGACCCACGAAGGATTCTTACATCAATGCTATTTGATAGCAGAGCTCAGAAGGGAGATTTAGAAGAATTTAAATGTGTATGATATTCATGATCCATGCAGTTACCTCAATGATAAATTTGTACTATTATACTCACATCGTGATATGATTTTATAGATTATTTTAAAGTGATTTTAAAATTAGATTTGATTGATCTTGATGTTTCACCCTTAGACAGAAGGCCATAGTAAAAAGACTATTCTGGTCATGTAGGGAATAATACAAGAATTCAAGATATTAATTTGTTATATATTGTATGATCCCCTTTTCTTTGGAGAATTTATTTAAAAAAACTCTTCCATTCATCATCTGGTATGGTACCATTCGATTCATTATATGGTAAAAACTAAATGTCATGGCATTGTTGGATGAATACAGGTGACATGGATCTTATTGTACAAAAGTTGGATCCTAATGTAATAGTGAAGTATTATATCATCCAATAGAGAATTGGTTCTACATATTGTTTTCATAATACTTTTATTGCCCAAAAATAGAGGTATATGGATTTATATGACAGAGAGCACGTGTTTCTGAGGGTCACACATTGATGTGGATTACAATTATTTGGAAAATACTATAATCTATATATGAGATTCATTAGACCCTTCTATAAACTATGTAATACCGGGAAGGGGTGGTATCAATTAGATTTTCTACTACAGATAGACTATGTACATCAAATCAGACTCATGTAACACCTGAAGAGGTATATGATTGATATGTTGCATGCTACTGACTGGGGTGAGTAGGATATATATGATAGGGATACCTTTTTTATGTTTATGTTGGAGAACAAGGACTAGAAGTGGAGGATCTATCATGGGATAGTGGTTCACCACATGCTTGTCTATTGGAAACAATAGAATCATTAATGTAGGACATTGGAGAAAGAGACCCAAATGTGATCCCACTAGCCTCTTCATTTTTAGTTGATATTTTGATTTTTATGTATGAATATCCCAAAGGTGGAATGAAAACACTGACCCGTATTTTGTCATGTATTAATTTTTTATTTTATATAGATTATTTTCAATGCTAGGATCTAAAGAAATAATGGATTGAGAGCCCATAGATCCAGGGATAAATTTTTGAATCATATTTAAAAAATATTATAGTTGCGCAATAAAAAGATTACCTTAAAAAATTGAAATATATTTCAAATTGAGGATCTGATTTTAAATCTCAGACTACTATTGAGTATTCAGTGTGGTGCTTAACCAAGGTGTCTCATAATCTATATAATTATATAGACATAGGCTTCCTCACCATCAAGGGATCTTAATTAATAAATTTAGGTATATTTCACTAATTATTTAATTAAAATACTTGCATAACAATTCCATATAAATGTTATTCTATTTCATATTTACTATTTTAAATTAATAAGACAAATATTTATAGGATCTATTAGAGTGAAATTTTGGAGGAGATCATGGAGAATGACATCAATTCCAATCAGGATTTTTTATTGTTATACTAGTGGGGTTCATGGATATATCCAATTATGCGAACACATAACTGTTTATTGTTAATGATGGTTAAATGAAATTGGATTGATTTTTTATATTTATTATTACATCTTATTATTTTATTTTAATAGAACATAGATCAATTTCCAAAAAATTATTCTCACATAAATAACATATTTTTATATGATGGATTTAATATTTTATTATTATGTTTCACTTTAATTTCATCTATTTATTTGATAAAATATTGTTAATTGAAGAACAAAGGATAAGGCTTATTCTTCACATTTTCTGTATTATTGTTATGTTCCCAATTTATTTGTTAGATCATATTTTTTATTTTGTTTCACCGATAGTTAGACGAATACATGTAATTCAATCATTTAAAAATAGTTATTATATGAAATGCTTCATTATTTTGGGTATGAAATTCCATTGAGGATATGTTTTTAGGATAGAAAATGGTGGTGGGTGATTCATGGAGGATGGCATTTGAACATGATTTATTTCATTTTCCAAAGAAGTGCATGAAAATATTAATGATTGGGATGAATTTCACAATAATTTTGTGAGAAGGAATCAGATTATTAGCTAAAAATTGGGCTGATCATCCCCAAATTTTATGTTATTGAGAATGATTGATGATGAAGGACATTAATCTAAAATACATTTGAAATGGGAATGAGTTTTTGGAAATCCTATATTGAAAAACATTCATAAATGATAAAATGATATACGATACTCTAATTAATCTCTTGGTGTTGCATGAATAAAACTATGGGTAACATTTCTTATGGTCCCTACAAAATGATGTGTTACTCCTCCTGGTTGCTTAACATGAAACCTGGGATGTAATGACAACTACTACAAAAGATACATAGCTTGTTACATGGGTAGGAATATGGTACACATACTCGATAAGAATGTATGTGTAGGGTGTCAAAATACATATACATGGCTTGAACACTTTTGTACATTTTTCTGAGCCAGGACCACATGGGTTGACTAGGGGTTGGTTTGACATGTTGTGTATAACCAGTAAACACTGTGTACCAACATTAAAGGTTTTATGAGATCTTTGTTTCATTAGTACCAGATAAATAATAGTATATTTTTTTCTTTTGGTCTCTCTCCATGGGGATACAATGTTGAATTATATCTACATATCTATATTATTATCCCTTATTGAGGCTATGTCCTAGATAGATCTTGTTGAATCCATCAGTGAGACAAGAGTGTGACCTAAATCATTTACTAATATTCCATATGTGGGATTTGTTGAAACAACATGACCACCATGCACGATGCTTTGATCATCCATATAGAAGGCCATTTTAGTACGATTATTGGTATTGTTAGTATATAATCACTTCTATAGAAGATTTATCCAGACAGGGTTTTCGGTGTCCCTTAAAGATCATGATTGTGACCCCAATAAATGTATTGAGATAATTATTAAAAATTGAGTCGTCTTGGTAATGGATGAATGATCTTGATCTTGTAGTTCAGTTTCACAAAAGTTATAATGGATCATGTAGTGTGTTTTCCTAGAATGATCATTCAGAAGATTCCTTATGTAGAATCCAGTGGATGGATGTTTGGAGGAGACCTCATAAAGTCATGATTTCTATATTGAGTTTTTCTTCGTTATCCATTTAATGTAATATTATTTATTGAGATGATTTATTTTAATAAATTATTTTTACGTATTTAATGGTCTCATAATTGGTATTGATATACTCACCCCAGTATTGGATATTCCCTGCAACTGTCATTTCTTATGTTGATGGCCGAATATTTAATGTTTTCTTAGAGTGGTTTGGGCTACGAAGAGCTTAGTTATCTATAAATACCACTCTGTATTCTAGTGGTTTCTTTTAACATATTTCTATCTTACGTTATAGGTTGAGAGAATTATCAATTTATTTTTGTGGGATTGTATTTGAACAATGCATCTATAACCATTTTGTAATACATTAATTTTTGGGTAATATTTGTACGCATTTGTGGTAATCAATTGTTATAAATTTCATAATTGTATGAGCTTTTAGATATGTTTATGTGTACATGTGTATTAGGATGTGGTATGCTATGTGTGTGATATACCTACTCGGAACTAGTCTCATACACTAGACATATTAGAGGTGTTCGTGGGGTTATCCTGGATTGAGCCCATTGGAATAGGTTATGGAAGTTATATCATGAATGATGAATTTTTTAACCATAACCACATGTACTTTTATTTATGTTTATAATTAATATTTCTTGCGAATAATTTATTTATCGGTGTATAATGTGATTAATTGAAATTATAGATCATTAATATTGAAACATTATTTTCTAGCATGTGTCATAAGAATCAATGACCAAACAGAACACCAAACTAAAATAAAACCAGAAATATTAAAAATACGTAACAGATAATGTAATTTATAAATATATATATAATAATAAATATCATAAATTATATATTATTAATCTCCTAATATATTATATAAAAAAATTATACCATTCAATGGATAATTAAAAAATAGTTTATTATATTTTGTTATTAGTAATAAAAAATATCACAGTATAATGTGTATAATGATAGGTAATATTTTTATTTATAAAATAATTTAACATCATTTATCAATCAATAAATTTATATGAAGAATGATGAATGAGTCCGGATGTTTAAAAATTTAGTTATGAACATAATCTTTTTTCATTCTAAATTTTCATATTATTTTAATAGATGAATTTTCCAAATAATGTATTTTTAATTGTTTAAACTAATTTTATTTTTTGGATAAAAATATTGATGCATTATTATATATTTTATTATATTATTCTTTATTATTTGAATATTATTTTAATTTGGAAATATAATGATTTTAATAAACCCCAAAATTGAATTAATAAGAAATATTTTAATCAATGTTTCTATGATAAACAATATTTAAAATTTGATATAAATGAGTTAAAAATACTATATCCTATTTATTAAATATTTTTACATTGTTCTAAAAACATAACTTGTATTTAAATATAAATAATAATTTTATTCTCTTATATTTAAAATTATAGTTCATCACTTACAATAAATAAATATTAAAAATGGGTCTAACATTTTAGATAAATATTATCAAATTATCTAAAAAGTTCTATTTATTATTTATTTATAAAATTACAATTACTATGATTAATGCTAATGACACTTATATTTTTAAAGAATGTACTATCAATGAATTGTACTATTTATACAATGAAATTTCAATAAAATAAATTAAATTATTCTCCTATAAAGAATTTAATATGATCTTTTAAACAATATGAAATTATATTATCACTCACTTAATTAACAATAGATAATAAAAATATTTACAACACTTAATGGATAAAATAAAAAAAGTTTCAAAAAAATGATTTTCTATATATTGAATATTTTAATGAATTATACTGTAATTTTATTTTTAACATTATTTTGATAATAAATTGATAAATATAGTTTCATACAAGAAATTGTTTTTATTTGGGTTTTGTTAAATTTTAAATAATATATAAAATATTGGGGTAAAAAATATTTACCCTGGTAAAATAAAAAATTGTACTATGTAAAATAAAAATTAAAAAAGACATTAAACATACATAAAACTTTTTGTAAAATATGTTTTCATGTATTTTTTAAAAATAACACACTAATAATATATTATTTTTTATTTTTAAATCATTGAACCATGTATAAATTAATAAAATCCATGAAAAATAATGTCCACTCAAAAAGGTGACCCTTTTCAATTACAGAAGGGACACACATGCATTAATTAATTATATAAATATACCATTGATATTCCACATTAATTGATGAAAATATGGCCCTAATTTATCATTATCTCACTCTGATATCATATGTTCACTGAAAGGTATAATAATCACTTCATTTCCATGGAAAATTTTAAAAGTATGTACCCGGTCGCAAAGTGAGTATTACACAATCCTAATAATTTTCATCATTATTATTCAAATCACATCACGTATTAATGTGAGATATAAATTTATCGAAATATTACATTTATATTTTATGATATTTATATTAATTGAAGAAGCATTATTTATTTATTTCCATCCACTTCTAAAAACAAAAGAGAATTAACTCTTTATTATATGTACTACTGCAATCATAAAGTAACTATATTTATTATTAATCTTATTTTTTAATTATAAAAATAAATTTAATATTAAAAACCAAATTTAAGGTAAAATATAACAAAAAATTATTATTTTATAATGATATTTGATGTATATTTAACTATTCTCACCCATGGATATATAGCATGTTTATGTTTGGGGTTTGTTAAAAATGATATAAAACCATATCAAAAATTATATGGGAATAAAAAAGATAGAATTATTATAATATAATAATAATATAATTATTATTTGATTTATTATTAATGTTAATATTAAATAAATAACCTATATTAAAATATCAATATTTATCTTTAATAATTCTAAAATAAGTCGATGCGGATTCAAAAATCTTTAAAAAATATGAAAACTATATAATTAATTAAAATAATTGTTTTATAATTTTTCTATATATAATGATATATATATGATTAAGATTAATAATAATGTAAATAATTAACATATTATTACGGTTCTGAATGTTTTTTGCATGCATAGGATGAATCATGAACACGATAACTATTTCTTGTCTAATTTTTCACACCTTAGAACTTATTTCAATTTATAAACCCTAATTTACATTCTATAGTCAATTTAATAATTCTATTATTTGAAATTATGATTTTCAATAGATATAAATTTTTTTGATTCATTTTCTTTCTCTCATGGGGATGTAACACATAAAAATTTTAAAAAATTAATAAGGGTTTATTTAACCATATTAAATTATTTATGAGATATTTTTAATATGCCCATAATATTTCATATATGGTGTATGTTATTTATTATTGATACATTAATCCACTATGTATAATTAATTTATGTTAATAAAATTTTAATCTCAATCTCTCATACATTTTATGGGTTTCAATTATAATTTTAATAGAGTGTCAAATATTTTCATGTCTCGAATAATTTCTTCAGGAGACATAAATTATCTATATTATTATGATATTTGAATACAATTTTTATCAACCAAATATATATTAAAAATATAATTGTATCCTATTTAATAGGTGTTTATTTTCATTTTATTGGAATTACATCCATTTATTTAGTATATTCTTAAATAAAACAAAGTATTTTAATTAATAAATCCAATTGTATTCATTAAAACATTTCTTAGAAGTAAATATCATTATTCCCAACAATATTGTAATATAATTTTTTAAAATGCATTATTGGTAATATTAAATTATACTAATAATTTAATTAACTATATTTAGAAGGAAAATAAGACATAAATTTTAAAATGTGGGATTCTATTAAAAGTATTTAAAATTATTTTCAATTGGATTTTAACATTTTAAAATCTAATTTTTTATACTACGCACTATAACTTATAGAGGAACACTATATTTATTTTTAAAGAATATATTTTTTATACAAAACATTCATAATGTTTTCTTGTTTCTTCTTAACCATTGTAAAAATTAATTTTCAATTGACACTAGTGACACTGTAAAAATAAACTTATTAATAATAAATTTAAATGAAATATATTTTTATATTGTTTTTATTGTAATAGATTTTTTATAAATATGTATATTTTTTTTCTTAATATTCCTGATATAAAAATCTATATTATTTTGTAATTATTTAATTTTTTTTATTAAAAGATATTTTTTGTAAAAATTGTTATTTTAATAATTTTTTTAATTTATAAATTAACTATTTATGAAACATAGTGTTCAAAACACAATTGATTCATTTCACGCGTTTTAAAAAAAAGAAAAAAAATTTATTATATGAAAGATAAATTATTTATAATTTAATTAATAATAACAAATAATATTAGGTATATAACAATAATTTTTATTATAATTCCATTCCTATGTGAATACACCTTTCGGATTCCATTTATAAAGGTTGTTCTCCATAATTCCATACAATTATTTGTTGGGGGTATTCTTGATATAGCCATATAAACCTAATATATATCTTCCAACTTCCATTTGATATGTCATATTGATTTAATTTTATCCCCCAATAATATTACTAAATATATTATTTAATAGTTTAAATTTGATGATTATACCATGTTATGATTATTGATATGAACTATGAACTTTTTCCGAATGTAAACTCATTTGAAATTTTTATGAACCCCATTTTAATTCAATGCTTTGTTTATAAAATAAGGATGATTTATTTTATATGTCACACTTATAAATAGATAATTATTTGTGGGTCACAAAAATTCAATTAAATTCATTAGTTATGGATTTACACTTAATAATGATATTGTTATAAATGTAAAGATGATATATATTATATTTATTTAACAGAAAAAATGTAAAATCGATACAGATTATTAATGTTTTAAAAATTTATATTTAACATAAATAATATATATTATCACTAGAATATGTGTAAAAAATATTTTCTGCTTATTTTTTCATTATTTTGAATAACTATACATATTCATTTTCTCAAATTCAATGTTATATTCATATGTTATCATCTATGGATCATGATTATTATATCAATGTGCAATACATATTCTTTGTGATATATGAAGTTCTATTGAGATTAATTCCCATATATAATGGAATATGGACAAATCATACTATCATATATCCATTAAATATAATACTTCTCCCATACTCATGTTTCTTTGTATTCTAATTATAAATTTATGATTTCATATTGATAATCATTCACTTACTATGTTTTTCGCTACCCAAATTATTTTGATTCTATCTCCAAAGGGGTTGATGAAAAGAAATATATGGGTTTTGAAGAATATAGTACTATAAGGATAACTAGTAGTATATTTTTATGTATTGTAATAGATAACAAGTATTTTACAGTGTACAATTATTATTCAGTTGAAAATGACTTTAGGTGTTTAGTAAATTTATTCTCTAGTTCTATAAATCTATATGTTTAAAAGTTATGTGAATGTATTATATTAAAAATATTTTTTAATATGTTTAATAAATATGGTGATGTATTTGAGATATTAAATATGTTTTATAAATATTCAAAAATAAAAAACATTAAAAGTACTCTAATAGATGCTTTATATTGACATAAAATGTTAAAATTTCATTTCATAAGATTTTAATTATAACTTGTGATGATAAATGCGTTCAAGAGATTTTTTTGGTAAGATATCATAAAAACATAGGTACAACAATAATAAGATAAATATTAATATGAACATTATAAAACCATAATAAAATAATAATATATATATCCTTTCATGTATATTATATAATCATTTTTTAAATCATCCCCTGATACAAATTTTTAGTATTGTTCACATAGGTTGTTAAAAAGATGCATACATTAACATGTTATATTATATTAGTGACTAATATTATGGTAGTTATACTTTTTTAATAATATCATTAATAGAAAAGAACAATGTTATTTTTTCTTATTTTTAATTATATTATAAGAGAGTTTTGTATTGATATAAATATTATGTAAAAATGAAAAATGATACATAGTAGAGTTTGTAGCCTGCACATAAAAATAGTAGAAATTCTCAATTCACATTTAATAATATATATATATATATATATTATTTTTTTTGTTTTATACAAATATTAACTCTATTTTGAATATAAAATTTATTAATTATTTTCCCACATTGAGAAAAATATGTTTGCTGGTTAGGAAAAATTAACTAGGCTCTATTTGGATCAATTAATCAACATTTGATAAGAAAAAAATATTTCATTATTAAAATTAAAAAAGAGAATATGTACTTAGTAAGTACTCACTCAACATAAAAATATTATGTTTGTTAAATAAAATAGGTGATGAGACAATTATTTTGTTTATAATGTTTATGAGTTAGTAATGAAATTTGATTTACTATATTTGATTTTGTTTCCATTATATAACTCATATTATACTTCCAATATTATATCACCTATTAAATTTTCATCATTTCTGTACATTAAGATGTGACCATCAGGACTTAGGAATTATGTATTGTAATGATGATTTTTTGTCAAATTATTAGAATGATGGAGAAGGAATGTGGAAAAAAACAAATCAATCAACCATTTTCAATAGATTTTTTATGTTACTTCTGTTTAAAAATGTCAAAATGGGGAATAAATTAAATGACAATGGCATTCTATATGTTTTGGTGAATTGGTTGGGTGAAAGTACATTTGAAAAAAATTTTGTGGTGAAGGATATGGTCCGAGATAGATATTACATTGAATATTTAGTAATAAAATACAAAAAGGGTGTCTGGAGAATATTTTCCAGATTCCTTGGTGAATTGGAGGTCCTCTTATGGGAATCATGGAAGGAAAAAAACAATTTTGGGGGTTTCCATGGTATTCATTATGTGTTTATTTTAAAAAATTCATAAATTGGTGACCATGGACATGGTCTAGAAGTCTAATGACAATATAAAATTGAACATTACAATGAAACCATACATATGACAATTACACAGATTATACATTGTGTATTTAAAAAAATAACTAAAAAGATTCCAAAACAATTTGTTGTACTCCATATAGTTGTATTCTATATAGTTTCATGATGTTTTGAAAATGATACAATTTTAAAGATCAAATGCGTACCTCAATAAATCTATGAGGTCATTTTTTGTGTCATTACCCATATCTGTAAGATCCAAAAATATATAAGATCCCAAAATGATCTAGGTGTAATTTAATTGATTTAATGAAGTGATTTTATAGAAATAAAATTAAAAAAATTGAAATTTAATTAATAATTTTTAATTGTATTGATTGAAAATATATAAATGATGTTTTAAAAACGAAATATATGTTTTGAGGAAGAAGAAATATATAATGATAATAATTAAAGAAAAATAAGGGGTTGATTCAATCACAATGTTATGTAGAATTTATTACAATGTTTCATCATATTCATGATGTAGTGTAAGAGAGGCGATTCATTAAAACAGCGGGTACATGTTTTGAAGGATTTAAACATTTTTATATAATTTTATTTTTCAGTGTAATAGTTCATAATGAAATTTAACAATTTGTAGAGTAATTATCATAGGATTAAAATTTTAAACACAACCCATTATACATAAAAGTTTAAACAATTGGGACATATAGATTTAATGTAAACTATATCATTCCAAGGAACACCCTTCACTTTTTATAGGTGAATTTGTAAATTATTATTTTGGTTTTTTATTTGATTGTGTGTGTTTGTTTGTTTTATTTTAATTGAAATAAAATTAACTCTTACTAGTGAATAGGGTTTCTTTACTATGTAAATTTAAAAATATACAGATCCCTTGATGATCATGGAGTTTGAATTTAAACAAATGGTTCACCTCATTTAGTAATGTATGTTTGGAAATTTTAAGTGGTATTTTTTTGTATGATGTTCTTATCATTTAATATCGTCAGTATGACTTGGATAATATTAATTTATTTAATAATTAAAGGATTCTGTTATTTAAAAATAAAATATAAAAGATATTGAAATAAAACATGATTTGATGCATGTTATATATCAATTATAATTTATTAAAAGTCTAAAATTATATATTTATTCCTAAGATTTTAGTTGTATCTATTATTGTAGTAGAAAATAATAATTTTTATAATGATGAATATGTAATTAATGATATTCTTTAATCTTTAAAAATAGTCATTTTTTAAAGTACATAGGATTAATACTACTCTGACTACATGAGATAGACATAATAATATCCATTATATAATTAAAATAGGTAAAAATGATAAAATATAGCATTTGAGACCAGATTATAATGATAATAAAATCATGATGATGATAAAATTATTTGTTTCATCATTATGGTGAATGATGCTATGAGGAAAATCCAAGGAAATAGTGATCCATTATAAGATACCAATATTAAAGAATTTTTTTTATCATCTTAGATATGATTGATTTTAATATCTCTACATTGAAAGGATAAATCATAGTGATATTTTCTTAAAGTTTTTTCATTGTGTTCTTGTATCTAATTAAATGTAAAAAAGATAGTGAATTATAAAAAAAGTGAATGATAAAATGGATTCCTATATTAAATCGAAAAATTTATTGGTTAAAGAATAAGGTGTTCTAAAATAATTATTTCCTAATTAAAATTGTTTTATTGGTTAATATTTTGATATGATGATGAATTTAATTAATTGATCCATGAGTAGAGGTAAGAGGTAGTTTAACGGAATGAATCATCTAAAATTCATTATTTATGGATTAACTATACATTATACTACAAATTTATATTCATTACTAGATATAGATTCAATTATAATGAAAAATAAGTTCCAAGGATAATATTAATGAATAAATACAATATGATTAAAAAATTATGAGTTTCCTCTTCTGATATGATAATAAATTTTTTAAAATTTAAGAAGGATAATTTAGTATATATGTTTGTATTCAATTATAGTATATATGATTTCAAATAACAAAAAATATATATGGATGTTGATAATGAAATTCAATTTTATTAGGTGAATATCGAAGAATTTAAGAGTGAATGAATCAGTGAAGATAAAATAAATAACAAAACTGATATGGAATGTCTGTTTATGAGAGTATTTATATATTTATTCTTTAATATTTATAGATTGGAAAATAAATTTCTAATACTGATGAATGGTGGTGAATATATCTTTTCAAATGATTTTATTATGATTCTTGATGATGTTATGGGATTGAATATGTTTCATGATGATGAAATGTTTCTTAAAATGAACCTAAATTAAAAATTTATTGTGAATGAGAAACATGTTTATAATTTACTACAACACTTTATCAAAAATTTGGAATACATAATTAAATTTAAATCAAATTTTTATTTCCAAAAATTTAAAATTTTAATATTTTCAATGAAGTTGGAAGGTCATTATGAATAAAAAATATCATCTTACAATGATTAGATGCATGTGAAATATTTTTTTAATTTCTAAATAAAAAATAATTGAATGAAGAAGACAATATATGAAGAAAAATAATGTGTTTTTATAGAATCATAAATTTTTTAGTTAACTAAATTTATGGAATTTAAGAATGTTTTGAATGATATTTTTTTTGAGATGATATATATCATATATAATGTTTTACTAGTTCATTTTTTCCCCATGAAAATTCAAAATTAATTGTTGAATGAAGGATTAAATATATGTTCCCAGTTCTATAAAACATCATTTTTTAATGTTAAATATGAATTTTAATTTAATTTTAGGTGTTATAGAGGCTTTTGGCATAAATAAATTATGTGTTAATATATTTATCGATAAAATTATCTGATTATATGATTTTATTGGTCAACATATAGGTGGGGTGAAGCAATTGAAATACTAATAAATCATATATACCTAGAGAAATTATATTGAAAATTTTAAAATAGTATTAAACCCTATGATGTCATTTACGATTGAAATTAGATATTCATCATTTGGAAAATGGTTCCATTTTAATTTAGCATTACAATGTTTTTGTAGATATAGTAATGAAAATTTTAATAATATGGTGGAGAATGGAATTTTGAAAGAAACGGTTTGGGATGATTCCTATAAATCTATCAAAGGATAATTTTTATGGATTTCATAAATTTTATTTCCCATATAAATATTGGATACCTAAATATATTTTTGTTTTATAAAAATTTAATGGTGCACTAGTAATCTATATAAATTATAAGTAAATAAAAAATAAAGGGATTGGATAAAAAATTAGTTCGGTAGATCAATTAAAATTCTAGATTACATATTATATAAACGCACTAAAAAACAATCATTATAGTGTTTCCAACTTACAAGAAGTTAAATGTGAATTGACACTATAGTAATGTGGTTTTGTTCAAAATACATTGAAATATGCATGTATCTCGACATGTGGATAGTGTAAATTTTTTATTTTGTTTTAAATTGTTTATTTTAGAAATTATTTTTATATAAGCTTGAAATAAGGAAATCTATTATTTGATCACATTTTCTATTATAATTGAAATACGAGTTATAATAATCATATAATTGGAGATAATTTTTTTTTATAATTTTTAATATTAAAGATAATGAATTTTATGCTTACTACATTCCTAAAGCAAATTATAGTGACTACACCACAAAAGAATGTAAAAATACAATAAACATTTCCTTTTATGATTATCTAAACTGACAGTTATGGGACTATATAGAATCAATTTTCAAATAAACAATTATATATTATTCCCATTATTAATGAAATTAATTATTTTAAATAAATTATTATTATAAAGAATAAATAAGAGTCTCTAAAAATGATAAATTATTTATGGAGAGTAGTCAAATGAGCCAATTTACACATTGATGAATATTCAGATAGATAATATAGGTGACTTTACCATTTTATTATTTTAAGACTATATTTAAAATCATGGTATCCATTATGAACTCATTTAACCATAAACATCTCAAAAACATGTTATAGGTGAAAGGATGAACAATACAATTTTTTTACATGGATCTAACTATGTTATTACAACATTCCACATCTCTTTATTTCTGAATACAAATATTAGACTAAAATTCATATTTAATATCGTTATATTTATTTTAATATTTATTATATGTAAACATATAGGATGTATAATAAGAAATATTTATGATATAAGTATTTTATTGTTCGAGAGATCATTCATTATCCATTTTAATGGTGAAAATATAGAAAACATTTAATGGAGATATATTGATGTTATATTCCGAGGATATTCAACCAATTGAGAATATTATCCTTGATGTAAAAAAATTATGGAAGAATATTTATGTTACTAATATGAAACTAATGGATGTTTAAAATTATGTCAACAAAGAAGAATGTGCGATTTATTATGAATTTCATGATCATGAATTTATTAGGAAATTTCGTGGCATAAAAAAATATTGTTCACATAATAAAATAAATTAAAGGAATGTTTAGGTATAAAAAATCATTTGAAAACATGGATAATAGACTCATTCTCAAGTTACATTCAGGAAAACTTTTCATTTCATATTGACCAATCATGTTTAACATTGTTTTATCCTTGAATTAATGAAACATAATTACGAGAATGATTAAAAGAATATAAAAAATACCATATTAAAAATAATGAGATGTTGGTATTCGATATATGGATTAATGATTTTTTTTATAGAATTTGGAATGGTTTATGGATTTATCATTGACGGGATATTTAAATTATTACAAGAAATGAAACCTTGTGAAATTATAGGGATATTACTAAATAATTTAATTAGAGATATTTCAAAAGGACTTAAACTCATAATTCCTCAATGGTGAATTGGATGCCTATATAGAAGAAGAATTTATTTTATAACTAGGTGAATATGATTATTGTTATTTTATATTGCATAAAGATTTATATGGCTTAATGAAATCCCTAATATCTTGGTGCTTGAAACATGAATACTTCTTTAAGAAGATGGAATTTTTGAAAAGAAGTGTCGATAAAAATTTATAAATTAATTTACATAATTAATAATTTCCAATTATTAATGTAGATTAAATTATAATATTATAAAAATTATAATGAGTTTTTGAATGGATTTTCACTGAATTCAATAATAATTTAATAATTTATTATCTTTTTTAAATGAAGTAATTTTTTTGGATAATTATTTCATAATAAATAGTATTTATTTTGAATCACATTAGAAGCATTATAATGAAAGGTTAATAATATTACCATGGTTGGAAAAAATAATATTTGACCATTTTTTTAGCATGAATTAAATTGTACAATGATGAATAAGGATTAGATGTGGATCTGAGAGAATTAATGAATTCATTTTTAAATTACCATATATGAAACATCAAATATATATATTATGATTTATGTTATTCCTTTGGATTAGTATCATGGTGTACCAAAGGATATTCATTTAATGGATAGAATAATAATATGTAGATATATCCACAGAACATGGTACAATGGAATGAAATTTTATTTCAATGTTTAGCATGAAATATTTAGTTTCATAGATATAGATTGTTATTGTATTTTTTATGATAAATCATCCACATCTATTTTGTATATTTGTTTAATCAATTTTTTTTATAATAATATATAATATACTACATTCAATTACAGTATTAATTATGAAAACTATGTGGTTTCAAGTTGCTCATCAACAAAAAATATAACATGTTATACTCGGATATGATATTTGAAGGATGAATTGATGCTGTAAATTTTCTTAGGAATTTATATTCATTGTCCCAATAATATGTCTATAAATTTATATTATATATCAATATATAATATAATTAATTAAAAAAAATAAGATATCAAAAGATATTGTGGGGAGGAAAAATTTAAATTTTTTTATTTTTCATATAAAAATGATATAGGAGATCTATTCAATAGGACTTTAGATAAAGAAGAAAATTAGAATTATATATTGATTTTAGGTGTCCAACCAAATCATTAATTTATTATATAATATTTTTGTTTCCCCATATATCATTTTTTATTTGGGTATTCTGTTCTAATGGGTGGTTTGTGTCATAAATCACTCATTTATGTTTCTCTTCCAGTTTGTTCATAAGAGTGGGAGTATATATATATGGTGAATACGAATTGATATGAGATACTATTTGGGAAATCAACCCATAGAAGGATTCATAGAATTTGATTGAGTTTTTATATGATAATTCTTTAATATATAATGTCTGATGAAAATTATTTTTAGTTAGTAATAG
The DNA here is from genome assembly GCA_963277665.1 of Viscum album. NCBI lineage: Eukaryota > Viridiplantae > Streptophyta > Magnoliopsida > Santalales > Viscaceae > Viscum > Viscum album. Next base: position 2,019,316,772 of record OY728157.1, read on the forward strand.
TTATTAGAATAAATATTGATTGAAATAGTTATTGATGACATTTTTTTGTCATTGATGAATGTTTTAATGATGCTACATGTAGATCAATATATTTTGAATAATATGATATAATTTATTAGATTTTAATTATTTATAAACATTTTTCTGTATAATAGTTTTAGAAATAATTTATGATGGTCCTTTGAAATTTTTTTAGAGATTTAAATTTATATGTTTTCCTTTTTTGGCCATAAAATATGAGGAGGAAATTTTTGATCCCAAGTGTTTATAATATCATTAATAAATTTAGTAATTTAGAAGAGTTATAAAAAATTATATTCATAAAATTGTTGGATTTTTTAGTAATGAATAAATTATATTATAACACAACTTACATGATTCTATGTAAATTATTAATTCATTAAATACATCATAACGAGTTCATCATGATATTGGAATTTCATGAATTATGATATTATTTATGAATTTTGAATGAACATGAAACCATGTTTTATTGGACTGATAGGGTGTCAATTATTGTTATAGTAGGGGGTTTATACAACTATTATATGAAGAAATATATTTAAATATAGTTTTTTATTGTCCATATATCACTAAACTCCGAGCATTTTTGGGAATGAAAAAATTGAGTGGTATGCTGATACCTGGGGGCCATTGAATATAGTTACAATCAATTGTTGAAAGTAAATCCAATTTTGATTATAGTGGTGGGTATTTAGTTCTGACGATGTCCACCATTGGGTGGATGTTCATTGTAAAATCATAGGTTTATTCTTACACTAGGGGGTGTTGGTGAATAGGAGAGGAAATGGGGAAGTAAGATCATAGATGTGGAAAACATGACACCCAATCGATTGGAATGTTTTGAAGATGGTGAAAATATTCATGATGACTACTAGGGAGATATGTTGGTATTATAAAAGTAATGGAATGAGACCCTAATGACGTTTTGCCGGTAAACGATTGTAGACAATATGATCGGTGGGAAAATCAATTCATATTGGCCATGGGACATGTATTGGGAGATTTTCTTATGGCCTAAAAATGACCCTCTCATTGAGTCACTAGTCATCGGGGTCAAATGAATTAATATATAAGATCCAATAGACACTTTCTAAGTCAAGTTGAGATTAGGTTTTATCCTTTTGAGGTTGAGGGTTCATGATTGTTTTATTTATTTTAATTCTTTAGATAATAGTAAACAAAATATTTAAATATTTATTATTTTTAAATTTGTTCATTTTTTAAGGATAGAAGGGGATATCCTGGATTGTCCATTCCTATATCATTTGGAGTTTTTATTATATTTTAGTATAAAATGGTAAAAACATATATAAATATTTATTAATAAAACCTATTACATGTCATTGTGGATTGGTGGAGTACCATTAAAAATATCCAAGGATTACATGTACTTGGGGAATGTAGTTGTCATATTAGGATATTAATGAGATGATATGAAGATCATGAAGCCTAAAATAGCTATTAATTTAGATTGTAAATCCATATATTATTCTATGGTTTAGAGGTGGTGTTGCCTATGTGAAACATCCAATTCCAAAAACTTTCATGGTGGTCCCCATTGATATTGGTGAGAATGGATTTGTAAAACAGCCAAAGATGGTAACAAATCATGAGATCTAACTAACACTGACTGACATAAAAATGTCCATGAAAATACTGACAAAAAAAGTGCATGAAAAAAATGAAATATACAAATAGGACTAAACCCATGGTTCCCGGAGCATTAAATAAAAATAAAATATAATTTTTTACATAGAGGTGTAATCCATTTTATAAGCATCAATTATACTAGTTGTAATTTTGAGGATGTTAAAATAAGGGAAATACAATGGTTCATGAATATTATCAAGGAGGTAATTCTTGTAGGTGTCAAATGTATTTATATGATCCAATGTCTTAAATTGATGTTGGAGTATTACAATATGTTTGATTATATTAGTGGAATTATTTATAATTTTAAAAAATCATTGTATTTATTGTTTCAAAATATTTATTCCAAAAGTTATGTAACATGTATAGGATTAATAATGGAAGATTGTGGAAGAATATTAATTAGTGTGAAAAAATAAAATAATAATATGAAGAGGGTGTGAAACTTATTAAACTGTGAATAGTTCATACATTAAATTATAATATTTTGAGAAGAAGTGTAAGAGAATAATTATATTAAAAATATAAGCTATGTTTTAAAGTCTCTTAGTTATTTGATATGATTTTTATTATAACCCTTCAGGATGCTCTATATTAGTTGGGATACATGTTCTATGTAACGTCCCCTAACTGGGATCCACTAAGCTCATCATTCGAGCTGGGTAGTTTCATGACCCCAAGCATGCCTCCCAATAAACTAGAGGTTATAGACTCGCATAGAGGGTTCATTAGGTCACGGGTGGAGACTATACGCTCAATACCTGAGTAAGCCAAATCAAGATAATAATTGAACTAATATAAACAAAAGAGAACAATCCATAACATGTATAAATAATCAAATCCCAGAACAGTGTACAATCATATGAATCAATAAATATTCCATGCCTTGCGATAGTGTCAAGTGAAAAAACCCAAAATAAATAAAACATTCGATTCTCCAAAATAGTATAGAATCAATGTCTAGGACCTCACCAAAATATGTCCCATGTCCAACTCTTCTCTCTACCATCGGTCGCTGGTCGTTGTCCTAACCTGAAATCATTGAATCTGTTGGGTAAATAATGATGACCCAAGTCAGGTGTGAGTATAACTCTGTAGGTCACCACCAACATTGTCGACAAAATATCCTAAAAAAAGATGGAGGATGAAAAAGATAAATAAAGGAAACATTATGTAAATTTGATATACTATCTTTATTTTAGTTCATTTAAGTTAATGCACCAATTAACTCATGTTTACTATGGAGACATTTTATTTATCTTCCCACCATTTCATGTGTCCAATGGATTATGAATGATCAACGTTTTTAACATGTGGGAATCTAAAATGTCTTATCTCACTGGGAATAATTTTAAAAAAATTCAAAATATCCTCACCTAGAAGCCTCAGTCCGGGTGGAAGGAAACCATTAGGGGAATAGAAATTTTTCACCTTCCATAACCTGTGTATTTAGGGGAGGATCTAGAACTAGGATCCAACTCATCATGTGGGCGTAAAACCTCATGTTGATACCCCACTCAACAAATCCATGTAAACATGTTTATTTATCATTCACCACACAACACCATATCACTACAACATTACCAACATCATTTACAACATAACAATAATCTCAATAAATGGGAAATTAACATTATTGACTAAATCCATTAACAAATTCATCATTTATTTTACATTACCCATTAGCACAATTTCTATTTCTCATGCCTATCTCACTAAGTATATTCAAGTAAAAATGTTAATTCCCTAGAATTTTCACATTAATCAATTTAACCCTTTTTATGCCAACCAAACTACCCCTTAGGCCATTACCCAACATAAGTGTTTACTTAACACCAATTGAAAATCCATAAATAAATTTATCATATTATTCATGGGATCTATGATCACACACAATAACCCACCATTACTATTCTAGCTCTAGGTTTGGGGAAAATCGGTATGCCCCTCGGGTGGCCCTAATTTGGTCGATTCATGCTCCATGAATCCCATGGAAATCATGTGGGGTTATATTATCCATTTAGAAATAAATACATCATATCATGTCAATGGAACCAAGAACTCTTCAAAATAGATAATGAACAAAAACCATAAATGAAAAGATATACATACAACACAAGGGATATTATTTGTACACCTCTTACCTTGAATATGTTGAAAAAACACTCCAAATTGAATCCTTATATATAAATTCAATCATCCCTTGATGATTTAATATATAACTCACTGAAGAGTTACGATTTTGATATCATCATATGAAGAGGGGAAAATAGGACCCCTAAATTAAAACGAAGTGAATGAGGGTGATTAGACTTCCCAGATATTCAATCTGCAACTGGCGACACTTCAGATGAATTAGGAATGAAGGAGATTGATCCTTGGGACATCTTGGTCCCTTTGGTTAGTTCCTAGTGTTTCAAGAGAGTAGGATAATGAAAATCCCATTGGGTTATAAAATCACAGAGTGAAATTTTTGTTATTCTTTAACGGTTTTTAGGATGCATGATTTACCCACATGTGATTCCATACCATAGGAAAAACATAAAGATTATTATGTCCAAAATATCCCCTAATATGTCATACCCACAATGTTTTCCAAAACATGTGAAAATAGTGCTTATGCACTGTCTAAAAAATTTAATCTTGCACAGTTTATCTAGACTTCCCACATGGTTAGAACTCACCGTGCGAAGACAATGTGACTAGACCATAAAAATAATTTTCAACCTTTTTCGTGTCCCAAAACCCAAAAACACCGTCAATCCTCCTCAAGGACATGGGAACACACTTAATTGAATAAAAAAGTCCATTACTGAAATGTAAGAGAAAAATTACTTCAAGAGGAATCTGGGTTCTTATAACCTCCCCGCCTTATAATGGCTCATCCCCGAGCCACTCTTCCAGACCATCATTGATTTTCTAAAGAAAAGAGATAGGGTAACAGGAATGCATATCAGATTCCTGCTCAAATGTTTCTTCCTGATAATTTCATTTTTCTATAGAACATGAACCGTGGAAATAACCAATCACAAAAAAAAATTATTGACATGATCCAAAATTCGAACTGGTTGCTCCTTATAGGATGCATCATCCTCAAGATCAACATCCTAAACATTTATCAGATGATATGGGTGTTGGTGATACTATCAGAGTTTTGAAATATGTAAATCTTCATTAATCCTACCATAGCATTGTGGAAGATCCAATTGGTAAGCCACAGATCTGATCCTCTCAAAAAACTCATGTGGCCCCACATATCTAGGTGCCAACATGAAATATTACTGAATTCGATGGTGACCCGACATTGGAGACACCCAAAGAAACACACTATCACCCACCATAAATTCAATTGGTCTATGACGCTATTCAGCATATGACTTCTTCCTACTCATAGTTGTTTTCATCTTATTTTGAATCAATTTAACCATCTTTGATATCTCCTACACAGGACATGGCCTAATAAACTATGACTCTACGGCCTCTAACCAACACAACGAAAATGTACATGGTCTCCAGTAATGTTTCTAAAAATGTGTCATTATAACCTTATCATAAAAACAACTGTTATAGGAATACTCAACCTGCGACAAGTTGTTTTCCCACAAACCACTGATATCCAGTGCACATGCTCTCAACATTTCTTAAAATACCTGAATTGTATGCTTTGACCAAGCATCTGTCTATGGGTGGTTAGTTGTACTCAAAAACAACTGTTTACCATGTGCCTTCTATAGTCCTTTCAACAAACAAGTGGTGAAATGCAGTTCATGATATGAATCAATGGTTCTCATCAAACCATGAAACAGTACAATTTCTCGAACAAAAAACTCCACCAACTGGTCGACAATATATGTCTCTTGAATTAAGAATGTAATGTGCCAAATTTCTTAGACGAACTATCTCAACCCCAATTGAATAATACTTTTGAGGTATCCTCCAAAGACCCACCACAATGCCCATTGTGACTTCATTTCACTTCTACTCTGGAATAGGCAAGGACTGCAACAACCCACTTGGGTACTGATGTTCGGCCTTCACCTGCTAATAGGTAAGGCATATTTCCACAATACCTAAAAAAGACTTATTAATTCGAGGCCAGCATAACTACTGATGATGATCACAATACATCTTAGTCCTTCCTGGATGCACTGACCACTTTGATGCATGGGACTCACACATCAACTATTCTTGTACATCTGCTGGCACCACAACATGACCATGGACATATGAAACTCCATAGGTGTCGAAGGTCCCACCAGAAGCTTACTCCCCACATTTAAGACATTCCTTTATATCCATGCACTTCCGATCTACCAACTGAATCAATTCAACTCGACTCAAAAGAGAGGAGTCAACTGTTATAGAAGTAAGAGTAAAATTCGTGTGCCCCTACTATAGCTTCAAATTCATCTCCACAAACAAGGCCATCATCAACAACAACGAACAATATTTCTAAACCACTTAATTCATACTCATTCATATCAAAGAAACATCAACACTATTCCTTTTTCATGGTGTTTAATCCAATTAATAATCAAAATTCTTTAGGTAGTCGACCCATCATCATTGTTTATGATCCAAATATTCCATATAGTAGTTGTATATGAGACATTAATGGTTTTTAAACCCCATAGTGATTCTCCCAACAAATAATGCCTAAAAAACATTAAGGCATGCATAACAACAGCTAGCTCTAGGTCATGAGTAGGATTATTTCTTTGATGTGGCCTCAAATGGCTTAACTCATAAGCCACAACCCGATCAACCTGCATCAACACTTCCCCATGTATAATATCAGATGCATCATAGACCAAGGTATAATTCTTAACTGGTTTAGGTAATATCAAAATCATTGTGGAGGTCAACCTCTTCTTCATCACCATGAATGCATTCTCACAAGAATCTAACCAAACGAATATAAAACCCTTATTAGTTAAGCCTTTGAGTTGAACTTCCAAACAAGAGAAATCAATAATATGAATAGGGTAATAACCTACCAAACCCAGGAAACATTGAATATTAGTGACATTATTGGGGATCACCAAGACACCATAGCCTGAACCTTTTCTGGATCCACCGATAATCATGACTTAGATTTGATATGCCCCAAAAATTGTACCTCGTCAATCCAAAACTTACATTTTGACCATTTAGAGTAATTACAATGTTCTTTTAGTGTACTTAAGATGTTTTCAAGGTGTTTGGAATGATCATCATGAGTTTTGGATTACACAATGATTTCATTGAAAAAAAATTTATACAGTTACCTGTGTAATATCTGGTTCATCTAGGCCATGAACATATTTGGTGTATTAGTCCAGCCAAATGGAATTACAATGAATTCAATCAACCCATACCTTCTTCATAATTACGTCTAAGGCATGTCAGAAAGTCACACCTTGAAATGATGATATCCAGATCTTAATTTAATCTAATAGAACACTATGGCACCTCTGATATGATCAAGACGATCATCAATTTTATGAAGCGGATATCAGTTATTAACTGTCATATGGTTCACCTTACAATAGTTAACACATTTCATCAGTGATGTATTATCCTTCTTATATAAAAACATAGGATATCCCCATGTTGTTTTACTAGGATGTATAAACTGGCTTACGCTCTAATTTCTATAACTGAACCCACAGTTATTGTTTCTCCGTTGGCGCCATTTGGTAATGTGGAATGGAAACTTGCTCCACTCTAGGAAAAAATTGGATCGCAAACTCAAGAACACTCTCAGTGGTAACCCAAATAAGGCCTCATAAAACACATCTGAAAACTAGACCACAAAAAATGAAAAAATGTATGTCCCTCCACCTCGTTTTGTATCATAAGGAATTCCACTTGGGCTACGAGCTCCCCCATATAATTGGCCAGCAGCCTTGCATGACCTGCTCGATTATCCCACTCACCAAGAAGTACATGACAACTCCCATATAGAGATGTGAATATTACCTAACATTAATAATAATCAATATGGGATTGATATAACACAAACTAATCCATTCCCAAGATTATTTCAAGACCTAAAATATCTAGAAAAAAAATATCCCATTGAAAATGATACCCACTGTCCTCCAAAGCACAACCCTTAAATAACCTGATGTCTTTGACCCACACCCCCAGTGGAGTATTTGGGAACATTACCCAAAATTCAGTCTCTATAAATAAGCCAAACACAACTATATACTAAGAAGATATAATGTAATGTGTACCATACTTATCGAATAATGCACTACAAAATGTGGAAGATTCAATAATTGTAAATTGAACAATAGATAGTCCTGCCTCACCACCCTCAGGTATAGACTGATCTGAATGGACATGACCCGACCCCTTACCATGGGCTCCATCCTGAGTACACTACACTACATTTCTTTTTTGGTAGCCAATATCTCATACTGGAGTTCCACATTCACTGCCCCAACTAGTAAGACTCATGGAACTCCAAATGTGTTCCTAATACAGGTTAACTGACCCCTTCCAACACTATGCATCTGCCGCCGACCATAATCATTCCTTACCCACTACGGGTTCCTACTGAATCTCTTCATGTGGCCTAGCCTTCTCAATGATCAATAATCAATAGGATGGCATGGATAGAAATCACTCTTGTGCCTCGGCCTCACACACAAAAAAAAAAGAAGACCTGATCCACACCCTAAGATGTATACCCCTCTTTTGACAACTCTACATGCTTACCCCTTACTGGATGGTTCTAATGTGGTGCACCCTATAATCTGAAGACGCACTACTTTCTCACGCAGCATGCACCACATGTTCACCACGTGAAGCTCCCTTCATATTTCCTTATATGATAATGTAATGATATACCACTTCAATAATCATTTTTAGATGAAATACTCACATAATACATAATCTGATGTCCCAGCCCGTACTGGATGTTTTTCAATATAGCTTCCTTATCTCCCATCAACATCGGAACGATGCATATCAAATCAGTGAAATTGCTAGCATATTCCATCATTAACATTTTCCCCATATTCAACCTGATGTAATTTTTAGCCTTATCCTGCATCAAGGTTTTTAGAAAGAATATATATATAATATTTTCCATAATGACCTTCCACATTATCCCATCAGCATAATATATATGAACCATAATTTCCACAAACATTTTTATTACCCCCTTAGCGGATAGGCCTCTAACATAACTCAAATCTCGAGTGGAGTATCTAGATGGTCTGGAATAGTTTGCATGGACTCTATCTAAAAATATGTTTCTTTTGGCCCACACACTATAGTAAAGGTTGGATGGTGATATAGATGAAACTCCATAATCAGCTTAAACACACTTTTTTCATCCCACCATGGGTCTCAATTCATCATTTACATGAAACAAGCAATGTTCTTGCGGAAATATTCTTCCAAATATCCTTGTACACCATGTTCTCCTCCTCCCCTACGAGAGGAGAGTTCTCAGTAATGTCCTCAAGATACCCAACTAGAACACGTCTTTGATGATTAATTTCTCTACAATGCCAAATAGGTGCTTTAGAATGAAACCAATAAGATTTTCTGAGTTGGAAAGGGTTATAGATAGGCTATTAAATTATAATAACCCATAATGTTTGCATACACTTCCTAAAAGAGCATACTCATGAACATTACAACATCCTCATCAATCTATATATGACTATAGTCAACACAACATCAAATTATCAGGCTTACAAGCCTTATATTCTATGACCATTATAACCATTTTCATATTTCAATTCACCCTCTCAAATGTTATTCCACTTTTTGGTCATTATCAGACTAAATTTTTTAATTACTACATAACAATTTCACATCCCATTTTTACTCATTCATAAAATATTATTATCTATAATTAATTACTTTTAGGAGAAGAAAATCATCCTAAACATTACATACCTCACACTCATCCTGTGTGTGTGCCTATCATGATGAATGCCACTTAATTTCATAGCTTCCAAGAATGATGCATGAATGCACACAATCATACCCTTCCATCCAGGATAGAAATATCAAAAAACCATAAAATCACAAAAAATAATCAACCCCCAATGGTGAAATTTCATCAAATGTAATAAAACAGAATAAGAACAACAATCCATTCCTAGGGTGACTGGGGTATTCCCTTCTACATGGGTTAGCTAGTCCCAAGAACGTTCTCATTATCAATTTCTGACACTCTACTACTCTTCTGTCTACCATACCTAAATATTAGGAAAGATAAAATAAATCTTTTATGTGACATTATAACATCCCCAAATTGTGATCCGCTAAACAAGTGCTCTGATCCGGGAAGTTACATGACAACAAGACCCCCTGTCATGTTAGAGGTTTCCAACTACCCGTGAGGGTCCAATATGTCATGTGGGGAGACTATACTCTCAACACTATAGTAATAAATAACAAATAATAATTAACAGATACAAGTGAAAGAGAATAATTCATAACATGCATAAATAATCAAATCCCAAAACTCGGATCAATCATAAGAAATAATAAATATAACAAGCCACGCTATAATGTGAAGTGAAAAAAACCCAAATGAAATAATAAAGTAGAATCAACAAATGGTCTAGACTCAAAGTATGGATCCTCACCCAAATATTTCACATGTCCAACTCATCTTCATATCATATTGACATTACCCTTTTCCGAACCTACAAGCATTATATCTTCCTGGGTACCCAACGATGGCCCAAGCATGGTGTGAGTATAGATCAATATGCCACCACCAACAATGTCTACAAAATATCCAACATGGAAGATAGTGCATGAGAAATATAATTACAGTCAATTAAAGTTAAATAGTTCAATATTCAATCATTTTATATTTTCCGTTATGCTAACCCACCGATTAACCCATGTTTATTACTAATACATTTTATTTATCATATATCCCTTTTCACGTGTTCAATGGATTAGGAATGATCAATTTTCTCAACATGAGGGAATAAAAAAAGTCCTTTCCCACTTGGAATTATTTGAAAACAATTCCAATATCCTCACATAGAAGCCTTATTCCTGGTGGAATGCAACAATTAGAGGAATAAAACTTTATACCTTTCCCTAACTTGTTCATTTTTTGGATGACCTAGAACCTCTGTCTAACTAAACCTATGGCCATAGAACCTCATGTCAATACCCCATTCTACCAATAAATGTGCACATGATTATTTATTATTCACCACAATACACCATATCCAAAAAACATAGCTAACATCGTTTATAACATCACAATAATATCAATAAATGGGGGAATGATATTATTGACTCAATACATTAAAAAAATTAATCATTTATATTACATAAAAATTTATCCCCATTTCCCATTTCTCAGGCCTATCTCTCAATGCAAATTCATGTAATAAGATAATTCGATTACATTTTCCCATTAATACATTTAAATATTTTTCATTCTAACCAAACAACGCCTTAGGCCATAACCCAACTAATTTTTCACTAAACACAAATTTCACACCCATAAATCATATTAACCTATTTCGCATGTCCTATATGTTCTTGCACAATAACCTACCCTTATATAGCTAGCTATAAGTATGGGGAAAACCAATACGCCCCTCAGTTGGCCTAATTTGGTCATGTCATCCTCCTTGCATCCCATAGGGATATAGAGGGGTTGAATAAGAAATTTAGACACCACTAAATCAAATCATGTCAATGGCATGGAGAACTATTAAAAAGAGAGAATGAACAAAAACCCAACCTAAACAAATCTATAAAAAACCATGGGTGATTATTTATAGAGCACCTTCATTGAATCTGTTTGAAAAAACATTCTAATTGAAGACTTAGAACTTTATAAAACCAAATATTGATGTTTTTCACTAAATCTCACCAAATGGTAGAGTTTTAGATCATTGGATGGAGATGGGAAATAAATTGGTACCCTAAACTAAAAAAGAAAAACAAGTGGTTGATTAGCCTTACCCTAATCTTCAATTTTCAACTGACATCACTCCAAACAGCTTTGGAATGAATGTTATTGATACTTAGGGGATCATGGTCCCTTTGGTTCATTCATTGGGTTTCATGAGAGGAGGAGGAGAAAATCCCATGTGGGTTATAAAATCATAGTGTTGAATTTTAATAAATTTTTAAAATATTCTAGGCCGCACGTTTTTCCAAACCATGCATAATCTATGTGGATGATTCATTCCAAAAGTGTCTCTTCTTAGGAAATAACCACATTCTTTTCCAAGAAGTGTTTAATATTATTAAATTCTATTTCCTAAAGTTTTCTCTTGAACCGTTTACCTAGGATTCCCGTATGATTAGCACTAATCATGTACAAATCAGGTGACTATCCCAGAAAATACATTTTTATCCATTTTTATGTCCTGAACCCCCGTAACAACACCAACCCTCCTCATGGACGTTGGATGGCACTTAATTAACTTAAATGGTAAAAAAACTAAAATTTAATTGAAAATTCCACATATAGAAATCTGAGATATTACATTCTATCATGAGTACAAGGATAAACATTACCTATGGTATGTAAAATATTTATAAAAGGGGTTCATATGGTCTCTAAAAATATATATATCATTCCAAGACTATACTTCTTGATTTTTTAGGTGAAGCATTTAATTTTTACTGTTATCATAATTTGTATGTTTGACAATTAACAGATTCAATCAAATTGGTGATGTGGTTTGTTTCACCTTTGTAATAAAAAACAAATTGAATAATTCATCCCCTATCTAGTGAACCGTCACTCATCTAAAATATAACCATTGAATTTATTATAATAATATATATTTAATAATATAGAAAATAAAAAATTAAAATTGAAATAGTTTCATGGAGAAAAAAATATATTGAACTAAAAATGGTGTGATTTTTTAACCATACCCTATGTAGAAGATTCATAGTAAAATGGAATATTTCATTGATATTTGGTATTTTAAGAGGATAAAAATATATTGGATATGATTAATATATTTGGGGAGTTATATGAATATATTTTGTTTAAATATAAAAGGAATTCCATGGGATGAGTTGTGGGTCTGTGATGGATTTATAATTTAAAGTAGTGCAAAATTGTTAATAATATAAATGGACTAGTGAATATTTAATGATCAAGAATATAATGTAATAGAAAATATATTATATGGTCTAGGGGTATAGTTTATAATTATTGAACCATACATTATCAATAAAAAAACCCTGATAAATTTAATAGTCCCTAAATTTTTGGAAGGAGTTGTTTTTGAATCTACTGGATGGTTACATTTGAGAACATTGACTTCATCTGGGATCGTGGGTGTATAGATTGCAAAAAGGTGGTTCTATAAATGGATTATGGTTTGATGCATGGATTGGGTTTTTTGGAGATTATTAGAGGACGGATTGTTTGAAAGGGATAATAGATACAATAATAACATAGGGTTTATAGTGTGAACATATTTTTTAGAAATTGAAAAATTGGGAACAATTTCAGTATCAAATAATTTGGTCTTTATCACTAAGAAGCATCATTTGATATAATGGTAGGATATTATCAATTATTTATATTAATAATTTTGGATGAACCCAAATATATTTTTTGATTACATTTTTAACACATTATAGGGTTGACTGATAATTCACTACTCTCTACATCCCACAATTCCATGGTAGTACTTGGAGAAAATTGTAGGTTTTTTCCTAATCTCTTATTTCTATATTTTTTATTTGTATTTTCTCAATGTAATTGTCGTCTTATTTCTATAGGGTTTCCGTGTTGGTTCGACTAGTGCTAATCAATATCGATTGATAATGATGATTCAATTTCTCGATATGCAAAGAGGGTGTATCAAGATGCAATATAGACACCATTAGAATCATACTAAATGACGTTTTTTTTCTATATAATTCTCTCAAGTGATTTCATCAGTTTTATGTAAAATTATCTAGTAGTAGGGTTGTTTAAATTAGGTATTTCATGTTTTTATCTATGAGATAATTCTAGTATTGGGTCATTCCAAATTTCTAGAGGATTTAGAAATATTATGATTCTTATAGGTTTATTATTTTTAATGAAAATTTTATAAAATTTTATAATTATTTTTTATTCATGGCATGAAGAAGGTCCCTCGATGAATAGATGAATATTTTTTGACATTGATGAGGGTTGTTTGATAAAATAATGTGGTTAAATTTTATATTTTATGTTATTGGAATCTATTTATGAATTAGGATTCTTATGGTAAATATTTTATACATTTATTTCTTGTGTACATGATTTATTTAATTATAATAAAACTTATTATTACATATTTTTTGTTATTCTCCATGACACTAATATTGTAATTTACTAAAAAAATGTCCCATTTATAATATAATATCCATTAAAATCTATGATGATATCCATAATGTGGTATTATGATTGTAACACCCCTAGATTTCACAGTATGTTATTCTTTCAACGTAATTCAATAACTTGCAATACACGCAACACTGAGTTCTAGCGCACCATGACTTACCAAAAAAGCTGTTGAAAAGCATTAATGAATAATATTAACTGAATTTTAAACATTAAATAATACTTATATTTTTATTATCCAAATTATGAGTTTTGTAGACATAATGTAAGAACAAATAATTTTTTTTAGATAAAAGAATTTTATTTCAGAAAACGCAATTTTTCGCGTTTTAATAGTGATGCATTTTTAAATAAAATATTTGAAACTTTAATGTATTCAATTTTAAAAAATAAACATATCCTTTAGAATTGGGGTATAATAATTTAATTTCAATAAGGATTTGGTGTTTTTCTAATATCATTCACATTTGGTTGAATAGTGAAAATTCTATATTTTAACTGAAAAAATATTTTTAAATCAAAATAATTTATATTATTAAATTATAAATTTTAATGGTTGGTAAGTATAAATAGATTATATTTTTACCATTTAATCCAATTATGGTCATTTTAAGTAATTTGACTTTGAAATTTTTATATAAAGAAGTGTTAATCTTCTTATAGTTATTATTCAATAGAAATACGCCTTTTGGTTTTGACAACGGGAAATAATTTAAAAATAATAAAGGAAATTTTTATAATTTGAATTTTTTAAAATAGAATTATTTTTGAGATTCGGGATATCAAAATTAGCATAGGGTGACATTTTGGTACTTTTCTGATAACTTTCATATTTTGAAGAATATTGAAAATTATTAAAATTTAATTAAAAACAACTTTTGTTAATCAAAATAATTAATAGTGATAAATTATGATTTTGAGTAATTATAAAGTATAATTAGATTATAATTTTACCATTTAATCCAATGTTGGTCATTGGACATAATTTCATATTTAAACTGGACATAAGAAAGTGTCAATGTTTTGATAAGTTATTACTTGTTAAAAACGCGCTTTTTGTTTCGACAATGGGAATTAATTTTAAATTAATTTCGCCCACTTCTTTGTTTTGAAGATAAAAAAATGGTTTGCATATTTATAATCAGGAGGTCCAAATTGTGTAAATATTTATCCTTTTTTTTATACGTTTTGAATAATTACTTTGCTAAATATTTTATTTAACTTGGTTAAAGGGTAAATCCCGTATATTAGGGTAAAAAATAATATAATAAAAATAGTAAATTATTGTAAAACGTTTCGTAGACCTATTTATTGAAACATGTACAACCATGTGCATCTTCGGGTCAATTTTGGGACCCCATGGAGACACTTGTAAGTGATAATGACACTTTATATTATTTTAGTTGAAGTAAATACAAAAATGACATAAGCATATATCTTTTAGAAAAACAATTTTTACATAGGGTTATATATGTTATATTTTTGACTATAAATATTCAATTGAAATATAAATATATTTAATACGTCAGGGTATTTTTTTATAATTTTTCAACATCTAATAAACTAAATTATTTATGACATAATAACGATGTAGTATTTACCACATTAATAAATGATTTAAATAAATAAGACTATAAAGTCTAAAATATTACCGAAAACCTATCCAATTCATATTGGATGATTTAATTTCGATCATGGGTCATATTATATTCAACATTTATGAGTTTTTGACGTTTATAATCCTAATATCATTATATAATAAAATAATATTTTCAATCATTTATAAAGAGCCCCTCCTCCCCCATATAAAAGGACACCACTTCTAACCAATTCCTCAAACATCTCAAGCTTTTTTACCCATCTAACATCTATCCAATTAAGCTCCCTAAATACATATCATCTTACTAGAAGCCTTATCTTAAGCATAAAGTACTTTAAGATTCCTTTTTGGTTCAATCCAATGGGAGTTACCCAAATTAAAGGTAATGATTTCTCTTATCTTCTTTTATTTCATTTTACTTATCCATCTCCTAAACTCTTTTTATTATTTTCTTTTGTAACAAAAACAGTATCCCAAATATACTAGGATGTTTTTATGAGATGTATTTGAACTAAACATACCCACAACTCCATCTAATGGGCGATAAACAAAATGTTTTTGTGGATGGAAACCAAATGCCTCACGACATGATGATTGTTCAAATTATCCCCTACCACCTCTCATGGTGGGAATTATGATAAAACAATATTTAAATATGATATGAATGATATTTATTTTATAAATAATCATCTTTAATTCCATTTTTTCGTAGATAAATATTCTTTTCATGTTGTATATGTATACGATAATTTCATTTGAGGAAGAGCGCAATACCGCCCCTTCAAAGTGATATGACTCATTCATACCATTCATGGAACATATAAAGGATGGTGTAAATGAACATAAGTAACATATATAAGATATTATATTATACTGGAATAATAATATAACTTTGTAATATTTATTTTTGATTCATTTTAAAATAAAGAATGAAATGGAATTAGCGTTCGTGCGTACGTACAGACTACCATCTCCACAAATGTGATGTGATTCATTCCACATCATATAAATTCAACAATAATTTAATTTAATGATTAAAAATATTTTTTAAGGACTTGATATCATTCTGGATATGAATATTGAACAACCTATAGATAACAATCATGGCTTATGTAACAAAACATATAAAAGAAAATGAGTAAATGAACACCCGAAACGACGATAATAATAAAATATTATTAAAAAAACAATATTAAATGAATCATATTTGATATCATATTTATGTATATGGTTCTTTTATAATTTAATAAAAATTATTTAACTATTATATAGGAGGTTAACCTACCCTCGAACAAGGAAATGTACAAGGTAAGGGATTATTTCACAATCTGTTCGTTATCCATAATTGTTTATTTGTAATTATCTAATGGGATATCTTTATCATCTATATCCATGTTTCATAAAAAAGTACATCAATATTTTTTTACTATGTACTATACTATGGTTAAAATTCATTTATACCGTTGTTTGACTTTTTATAAAATGGTTTGAAAGGAATATTTACGTCATTTTCCAAACAAGGTCATTTTTAACTTTTTTGACAAAATTTATGTATGAATGTATTTTTTTTACTTATAAGGCGGGGGAGGCTATTTTTCGCCATTATAAAATCATTGAATCCTCCCTTACTATATTATAAGAATATTTTCTAAGTAAATGTTTTGTTTTATAATTATGTTACTCTTAAATGATTTTAAAAAGTAGATATTTCTCTCAAATAGTTTTGATTTCATCTATGTCAACACATTTTAAATGTTTTAAATATTTATTATTCTAAACCATTCTCATTAATTTCCATGTTTGTAAAATGGTTTTAAGGATTTATTTAAATGCACATGAATGATTTAAAATGTTAATTTCATTAAAAAATTTCAATGTGTTATGGGACACTTTGATTCAAAAATGGCTTTAAATGTCTTCCTTTATAAATTGTCTGAAATTTAAATGTTTTCATGAAAAGGGATATTTCAATCATAGATTTTGAAAAATCATTTCCATATATTTCAAATCATTTAATGGATTTAAAACTTGTTTTGATGTTGATTTATTATGATACAAAACTTCTATATTGTATTGATGGTTTTGTGATATGTTTGATTGTGGATATGTTATTTTTATACCATTCATGGTTTATTGTTAAAGTATTGACATTTCGTATGCTAGTTATTATATTAATGTTTATTTTATGTTTCAATATTTTCATATGAGGAATGTATTGGACATAGTAAGTGATGGCTGGAGCCTGCTATAGCTCCTCGATGCATCGGTAGGTCTCATTAGACAACTATATGTGGAATTGGTAGAGGCCTTTTCTGAATTTGATTTAAGTTTTTGGATGAGACCTTAATCATTTTTATACATCTTGGCCAAGGCCTTGAGAAAAATGTTTTAGAATGTATGTCATTATACATTCCCTCATTAGGAATTAATATTGATGGTACATGTGGTCATTCGACTAGTAGAATACCCATGATTATTTTTTATTATGGCATTATTTACTCAACTCATATTCTTTCCATTAAAGTATTCATGTTTATTATTGGTAAATACATTTGGTTTAAATTATTCACCATGATTAATATTTATGTTATTTTCTTCCATATTTCATACCCTTACTGAGCGTTTGAGCTAACCCATTTCTATGATTTATTTTTCTAGGATTCCAAGAAGTGTACTGTGATTGATATGTAGGGTTAAGCTAAGGGAATAATGGTGTTCATAAAGGATTATTTATATTGTGTTATATGTTATAATGCGTAATGTAACATTCATGTATGTAATCTATTTTACAAGACTCCTAAACTTATTGGTCCTTAGGGATTTGATTCCATGTGATCATGCCAATATTTTAAAATAATGCACCGACTCTGAGTAACTAGGGTCTGGGCATTACAGTTGGTATTAGAGGAAGTTTTGAAAAAACCTTGGAAACTAGATTTAGATAATCTCTTATTAGACACGTAGCCCTAAGATAAACTTTGAAAATTAGTACAGAAGTACATCCTAGAATTTTGGTATTCTAGAGATTGTGTGAGTTTTCCAAGAAATACATCCCTGTATGGATACGAACAAGTAGAGGCAGCTCTGGCACAGATGTACCTAAGGGTAAAATCTGAAAACACCACTTTGAACTAGACTCGAACAGGAACTGGTGCATAACAATGGGCCTTGCTGCACACTTGGTTATTACACTCCCAAGGGATATGCATAGGATAATTCTCATTTTCTTTCCAAATTATTATAAAGGGTTTATGAGTATATACTTTCTCAATGAAAACATATTTATGATTATGGCTTATATCCATTAACCGATCAATTTAAGTTAGGTATTTTGAAATTTTGGAATTATTAATTGATATTCATACACTGACCTAATTTATGCTATTGTATAGAAATGGTGCCTAGTAGAAGGAATGTGAATTCCAGCAATACAAATGATCCATAGAGTAAGAAGGATCATATCATTCACGGTATTAAGTCAGCTTTTAGAATGTAAATAGTGTCCCATATATTCTCAACATATGAAGAAATAATATCATCGGTTAATATGATAAGTAAAGATTTATCTGAGTCCTATGGCTTTGATGGGAAGAAAGAGAGGAAAATATGGAAAAGAGAGAGATTGATAAAGGGAAGATGGAAAAGAAAATTTTCCCACATGTGAAAACTGTGGGAAGAAACACCCTTGAATTTTCCTGGAGGGAATGATAGTTTTTTATAATTGTGAAGAAATAGGACACCATGTATGTGACTGAAAGCGTAAGAAAAAGGATTCAAATGTATAATGATTCATGTGAAAGGAGTTGGGAAACTAAACGTACCAATTTACAAATCATCAGAATATGCCCCAAATGATGCTATTGGATAATTATCAAGTTCATATACTACCACAGATGAGGATGAATGATTATAGTTCTAATGTTGTTATTAAAGAATTATGTCATTTGAGTGTTGTATCAACGATATACTGGTTATAATAATTTTGGAGTATATAAGGATTGTACTGCAGTACTATTTCATTAAGGATTTGAGATTGTTTGGAACAAATAAAAGTGGCTCAATAGTAGGTTAAATTTTAGGAAAATATATGGTTGATTGAAATATAGACCATAATATGGTTCTGATATTAAGGTAGTGATTTTGGAATAATTTATGTTTGATTTGGATAAATTATAATGGATATTATTGACGACCGTGAAACAAATTAGTGATTTGTATAATAAATCATTGTTTGCGTTTACAACATTTTTGGATAGAAGGAGTATATCTAGTATTCTATAATGAATATTAACGAATAAATATAATCAATAAGGTTTTATGGTAATTTAGGATGTTGCAGTGTTTTAAAAGAGTACAGAACTAAGGTGTTCACATGTTATTACGTAGTAAAAAGGTTTTTCATTATGTTTAACTTCCCTAAAAATTTTGGACTGTGAGTTTGTATAGAAGTATTTTGGATAAGTATTGTTTGAGATAATTTTTGGATTTCCACAAAAAGGACAACCCGGAGGTCGGGTGGCAACCCGTCACGTCTGGGAAGGCCGCGAGACTTGAACCCGAAACCGAAGGGCGACAAGGGTGTATCGCCTAACACTACCACACGTGATGTCCTAGATTGAATTATGTAGTTTTTAAAAAAATCAGGTAGATGAATAATAAATTCATTTTTTTTGGAATTCTATATGAATAGGATAAATAGAATATTATTTTTAAGTTCTGTTATCTTTTGGAGTGAAAGATGAGTTTGTAGTAGAAATTAATTAAAGTATGGGACTCTACTCGTCAGGTATATATATTACTTCCTCTATTATTCTTTGATGAAATTAATTCTTATACTTTATTGAAGTTATATTAAATAAAAAAAATGTGTTCTCCTAATACCATAAGTTGTTTTGAACTGATGTTATTTTAAATCATCACATATTGATAAATTTAAGGCCCCTAATTTTAGAATCATTTTTGATTGATGACCTCAATAAATACCTATAAATATTTAAGTTTTACTCCAACTATATTCCTCTAATTTCCTCCATTTTTCTCCAAATTGTGATCAAAATTTGGTGGTGAGCCTCCATTTCCCTTTTCCTCTTATTAAAACTAAATTTTTATTATCCTAATTTATGATGTGGGGTTTACCGAAGGTATATTATATTTTCAACCTTTTATTTTTGATTAATAATTTAAAATTTTGAGGACACAATTTATTGAATAAGTGAATAAAGTAACACCCCAATATTTTATAGAACGTTATTATTTTCGATGTAAATCAATGACATGCACAACACGCAACACCGAGTTCTAGCGCAACATGACTTACCAAACTAGCCATTCAAAAGTAGTTGTGAATCGTATTAGCTGAATTTTTAACATTAAATAATAATTATAATTTTAGAATCCATATTCTGAGTTTCATAGATAGAATGTAAGAATATGTAAAAAAAATTCAGATAAAAGTAGTATTTTTCAGAAAATGCAATTTAAACACCTTTTAATGTTAAAGCCTTTTTAAATACAATATTTGAATCTTTTATATATTCAATTAGAAAAAACAAACATCTTCTTTAGAATCAGTAAAATAATAATTTAATTTCAATAAGGATTTGGTGTTTTTCTAATAACATTCACATTTGAGTGAATAGTGGAAAATTTTATATTTTAACTAAAAACTAATTTTTCAATCAAAATAATTTATATCATTAAATTATACATTTTAATTTCTTATAAGATTAAATAGATTATATTTTTACCATTTATTCCAATTATGATCATTTTATGTAACTTCACATTGAAATTGGACATAATCAAGTGTCAAACTTTTGGTAGTTATTATTCCATAGAAAAACCCTTTTTGGTTTTGACAGCGGGAAATAATTTTAAATTAATAAATGCAACTTTTATGTTTTCAATATGGTAAAAAATACTTCATTTTTAGATTTAGGATATCTATTGTAGCTTATGGTGAAATTTTCGTACTTTTCTGCTAAGATTCATATTGCGATGAATAGTAAAAATTACTAAAATTTAATAAAAAACAACTTTTTTAAATATAAATAATTAATAGTGATAAATTACTAATTTGAGTGATTTTAAGGTATAATTATATTATAATTTTACAATTTAATCCAATTTTGTTCATTGGACATAATTTTTTATTTAATATGGACATAAGAAAGTGTCAATATTTTGATAAGTTATTACTTGTTAAAAACAAGCTTTTTGTTTCAACAATGGGAATTAATTAAAAATTAATTTATACCAATTCTGTCTTTTAAATTTAAAAAATTTGATTCCATATTTACAATCAGGATGTCCATATTCGGTAAATTGGTAAATTTTATTTTTAGACATTTTGAATAATTACTTCGGTATATATTTTATTTATCATGGTTAAAGGCTAAATCTTGTAAATAAGGGTAAAAAATAATATTATAATAATACCAAATTACCATAAATTGTGTCCTAACCCATGTGGAAGATACATGTCGGACCATGGGCATCATTGGGTCGATTTTGGGAACCCATGGAGCCACTTGTCAGTGATAATGACACTTTATATTAATTAAGATAAAGTAAATACAAAAATGACATCAACATATATCTTTTAGAGAAACAATTTTTACATAGGGTTAAATATGTAATATTTTCATCTATAAATATTAATTAGAAATATAAAAAAATTTACTACATCATGGTATTTTTTTTATAATTTTTAGATATATAATAAATTAATTATTAATGAGACAATAATGATGTTTTGTTTACCTAATTAATAAATGATTTATATAAATAAGAATATAAAGACTAAAATAATAACAAAAAACTATCCAATTCTTATTCTATAATTTCATTTCGATCATGGGTCATATTATATTGATCTTTAATGATTTTGGGACCTTTATAAACCTAATAACATTATATAATAAAATAATATTTTCAATCATTCCAAAAGAGCCCCTCTTCCCCCTTATAAAAGGACACCACTTATAACCAATTCCTCAAACCTCTCAAGAATTTTTTCTTGTCCAAACTCTGCTCAATTAAGCTCCCTACATCCCTCGTCTCATCCTAGAATCCTTAACTTAGGCAAAAATTACTTCAAGAGTCCTTTTTGGTTCAAACCAAAGGGAGTTACCCAAATTAAAGGTAAGAATTTCACATAGCTTCCTTTCTTTTATATTACTTCTCCGACCCCTAAACTATTTTTATTATTTTCTTTTGTAACAAAAAAAGTATCCTCAATATACTAGTATTTTTTATTAGAAGGAAGAAAACTACACTTATACACACCTCCATCTAATGGGTGAATAACATAATGTTTTTGTGGATGGAAACCAAACGCCTCACGAAACGATGATTGTTCAAATTATCCCCTACCGCCTCTCATGGTGGAAATTATGATTGAACTATAATTAAATATGATATTCATGATATTTATTTTATATATAATCTTTTTTAATTCCATTTTATATCATAGAAATATTCGTTTCATGTTGTATATATATATGATAATTTTATTTGAGGAAGTGTGGACTACCGCCCCCTCAAAGTGACATGACTCGTTCATACCATACATGGAATGTATAAAGGATGGTGTTAATGAAACTAAGTAACATATATAAGATATTATATTATACTATCATAATAATATATCTATGTATCATTTATTTTCTGTTTTTTTAAATGAAAAATGAAATGGATGTAGCGTTCGTGCATACGTACGGGCTACAATCACCACGAACGCGATGAGATCCTTTCCCCATCGTATCAATTGATGACTAATTTCATTTTATTATTAAAAATAAATTTTATGGACTTGATATCATTCTGGACATGAATGAGATACAATTAATGGATAAAAACCCGGCTTAATTAAAAAACATATAAAAGAAAACGAGTATGTGAACACCTTAAACGACGATAATACTAAAATATTATTACCCAAGCCATATTAAAATAAACATATATGATATAAAATTTATCTATATGATTCTTGTATAATTTAATAACAATGATTTAACTATTATACAAGAGGTTAACATACCTTCGACCAAGCAAAAATACAAGGTAAGTGATTATTTCAAAATCTCTTCATTATCCGAGATTGTTTATACGTAATTATCTACTGGGATCTCTTTATAATCCACGTCACTGTTTCTTAAAAATGTATTTCAAAACCTTTTTACAATTTACTAGAATATGGGTTAAAGTAATTTATACCATTGTTTGTCTTTTTATAAAATGGATTCAAAGTAATCTTTCTGTTGTTTTCCAAACAAGGTCATTTTTAACCTTTTTGACAAAATTAAGGTAAGAATGTATTTTAGTAACTTATACGGTGGGTGTGGCTATTTTCCACTATTATAAAATCAATGAAGCTTTTCATACAAGATTTAATGAATATTTTCGAAGTAAATGTTTTCATTTATAATTATGTGACTCTTAAATGATTTCAAAAAGGTGATATTACTCTCAAACAGTTTTGATTTCATCTATGTCAACATCATTTTAAATCATTTAAAAATTTATTATTCTAAACCATTCTAATTAAATTCCATGTTTGAAAAATGTTTTTAATTATTTATTTAAATGGACATGAATGTTTTAAAATGTTAATTACTTAAAATTGTTTCAATGTGGTATGGGACAATTTGATTCAAAAATATCTTTAAATGTATTCCTTTCTAAATTGTGTGACTTTTAATAGT
This sequence comes from Viscum album, assembly GCA_963277665.1. NCBI lineage: Eukaryota > Viridiplantae > Streptophyta > Magnoliopsida > Santalales > Viscaceae > Viscum > Viscum album. The sequence continues at coordinate 2,019,341,082 of OY728157.1, forward strand.
TTTCATGAAAATAAATATTTCAATCAAAGAGTTCGACAAATCATTCCATATAAGTCTAATACATTAATGGTTTTTAAAACTTGTTTTTATGTTGATTTATTATGATACAAAACTTCGACATTGTATTGAAGGTTTTGTGATATGTTTGACAGTGGTTGTGTTATTTTTATACTATTCATAGTTTATGGTTAAAGTATTGAAATATTGTATCCTAGTTATTATATGAATGTTTATGTTATGTTTCAATATTTTCATATGAGGAATGTATTGGATAGAGTAAGTGACGGGTGGAGCCCGCTATAGCTCCTCGTTGCATCAGTAGCTCTAATGAGACAACTAGACATGGAATTTTATGAGGCCTTTTCCCAATTTGATTTATGTTTTTGGCTGAGACCTTAATAGTTTTTAGACATCTTGGCCAATGCCTTGAAAAAATGTTTTCAAATCTCTGGCATTATACATCCACCATTATAGAAATAATATTGACGGTTCATGTAGTCATTCGACTAGTAGAATACCCATGATTATGTTTTATTATGGCATTATTCACTCAACTCATATTCCTTCCCAAAAAGTACTCATGTTTATTATCAGTTAATTCATGTGGTTTCAATTATTCACCATGATTAATACTTATGTTATTTTCCAATGTATTGCTTACCTTTACTGAGCTTTTGAGCTCACCCCTTTCTATGTTTTATTTTTTCCAGGATTCCAAGAAGTGTATTGTGATTGATATGTAATGTTAAGCTAAGGGAATAATGGAGATCATAAAGGATTATTTATTTTGTGTTGTATGTTATAGATTTTAATGTAACATTCATGTATGTAATCTATTTTCCAAGACTGCTAAACTGATCGGTCTATCGGGACTTGATTCCTTGTGATCATGCCAATGTATTAAAATAATGCACCGACTCTAGATAACTGGGGTCATGGCATTACAATGATATTCTTCAATAATGATTTTTGTTTTTAAAATGTTGATATAGTAACATGTGTGAGTACTCAAAATAAGATGGGGCATCTTTTCAAGAAGATTACAGTTGGAAAATTCCATGAAAAAAGATTAAGATAATAGGCCTCAAATAAAGAATTTATAATGTTTTTTTGACATCGTATATTTCTATCTATCCACCCATTTGATGATATTTAATCATTAACATTATTATTGATGTAAATTACAAATCATTTACATAGGTTTATTTCAAATCCCATGATGATAATAGTTCATAGAGAATATGCATATTTTGGGTATGTCATTAGTGAATTTCATTAATGGACATAAAGAGGAAGGTTGTGTCCCATCTATCATTATAGAAGATGATATAAAATACCTTTTAATGAAATGTAATGGTTTCAAAAAATTACATGTACATGGTTTAATGATGTATTTATTTTAAATCGACAAAGAAGTAAATATCGAGCATATATGTTAGTGATATGGATATGAAAACAATTTGATGCTTTATTAGGATAAAGGGATAATATAACATAGTAAGAGGTCAAAGGTGGTTATTTTTTTTCTAATATTATGTTCTTTTTAATGGTCTCATTAATATATTTATATATATTAATCATGAACATTATGAAATTCCATCTAATATAGAAGAGAATTAATTTTAAGATGTCACACAATATATGTTTTCGATGATATCAATTAAATTATATATGTATGAATTATAAAAACCAATATTATACCCAATAAAAAGTAATAATTATATTTTTCTTATCATGGTCACTAATATTCACAGGTTGATAAATAATTATTTTGTAATTAAAAAATAATTTTGTTTAATACATTCATATATAGAAATTATTTATTAACTCGATTGTGAATAAAATAATTATTTTTTCAATATAAAATTTTAAAAATTATTTATTACGAAGATTGTCAGTTGAATATTTATTTATGAAGAGAATATATATTCGAGTGTTTAATAAAATATAGAGGAGTTTGAATGGTCGATGACTAAGTCTATTTCATAATATTAATTAGAAAGACTATTAAAAAATATTTTTTATTGCATAAGGTTTTTCTTGATTCAAAATAATAATTATGATATTATATGTATATGTATTTGGAGTCATTATTCAATTTAAATTTTATTTAATTGAAATCAAGAAATTAAAAAATATTTTATTGTTATCCCTATCTATATAAAGAGAATTTTCTATCTCTAGTATAGGGATTGTATATCAAAAAGTCTGAAATATTGTGAATAATGAATTCTTTTTCGAATACTCCATATATTTACCTCTGATGAAAAGAAATTGAAGAGATATTTACTAAATAATGATGACAGATGAATCCCGAGAAAACAACATATGAATTTTGATACAATGTGCTATCAACTAAAGGTCAAGTGGCATTGTTCAAAGTTCATTTTAGAACATGTAAATCACCAATAGAGGGATTGTACCCATATATCCTCACAAGTGAAATCATAAAAATTTAATGGATCATTTTTAATTATTTACATCATCAACAAAAAAGGTTCCCAGGATAATTTAATCATTTACTATAATATAAATTAAAATAATTAAAAATTTGACACACATGATCCTTATAATTGTTTCGAAAAGTGAAATTTTAAAATATATTTTATTATATCACCCACCACAAAACATTTCTTCTACACTCAGAACCTAAAATTTATAATATTGGGTTGTTACATTTAAATTTATATTTATTTATTTGATTGTGGATATATGTGGAATCTTCATCATATTTTAATTTATATATATCAATTTTTAATCGAATTTAAATAAAAATATTTTCCAAATATCAATATTTTTTGTACTCTATATTATTTTATAAAATGATTATGAATGGGTGAATATATTCTTGATATTCAATTGAAATGTGCCAAATACAGGGTCGGTAAAAATTGGTTACACTATGTCTAGCCACAGTACACGTCATGTACCCATGTAGATTGTACATGGATGTTCCAGGATTTTAGATTCATGTCTCGCATTTAATTCTCCCATCATGTTGACTAGGAGAACATAGAACATCACATCTAGATACATGGTGTGTAACTTTCATATACACATCATGATGTCTGGCTGATTTATCTTTCTAAATCCTTAAGCTTGTGAATCAAAAAAACAATAATCGAGGTACATGGCATGTAACTGGATTGTACACATAGCGTAGTCTCCCAATTAGTGAACGATTTAAATTTATATAATTGAACTATATTATAATTAAAAACATAATTTAATGATTGACGTCAATTTTGTGTTCCAAATTGAATAACGATTTTAAATATTTTTAAATTATAATTTAATTTTTTGAAATAAATATTTCATTATTGGTTTTGATGATAATTTTTCATGAATGAAAATAATGATGGAAATATCCAATTTTATTTGGATATAGTTATTATGAAATAAAATTAAATAACTAATATATTTATTATTTAATTAAATCTTTCTTATCTAAAAATTGATGAACGAACAGTGAAATTGCTGATGGCCAATTACTTTTTATGTTTCATGCAATTTATTTTAGATCATCGTATGGACTATGAACTACATATTTATTGGTCAAAATTTATATTAATACATTATATAGGTTTGTAATTTATAATTATTAAATTAAATTATTGAATATGAATCATCCCTCCCTCCATTATTATGTATAACATTTGTGTCCAAGGATATTTATATAATATCATTTACCCAATAATTCAATTCTCCTAACCTAAATGGGAGTAACAAATAATTGTAAATAATCGAACCTCTCACTATCATTAGAGGTTGTTCAATAAAGATCCTTGATGATTTCATCTATGTGATACTATTATAAATAAATGGAATTATATAAATAATGTCATTTCTTGAAAAAGATCTCAATAGCCTAAGTCATAGGTTGATTTAATGTATGATCATTAAATATAAATTTTGCTAAGTTATTGATCATTTAATTAAAATTATATTTTTATTTATATATCTGAATTATATTTTTTATGAATGAAATAATGTAGTCACATAAATAACTGAATGAATATCCCAATATTATAATGAAATATATTATTTATGTGTAATTTTTTTATACAACAAAATTAATAGATTTTGTAACATAAAAATAATAATAACAAGTCATTTAAAGGGTAAAAAAGAAAAAAATTTACTCTTAAATTAGTTAAAAGACATCATACGAATATTTTGTTAGACTAATCCATTAATTACATGATTTGGAACTAACCCTTAGAACTATGATTAGTTTGTTCATGGAGACTCCACACTTAATTTTAATAAGAAGTTCCCATGATAGTATATGGTTAACACAACCGAACATGTGTAGACATTAAAGTCCAATGGTTGTTCAATTTTTTTTGGTGGTATGTTTTCATGAAATCCATGTTTTATTTTAAGGATAGTGGAATCTAATCATCATATAATGGGGCTTTAAGCCCGGTGTTTGAAATACCACATTCTTAATTACCTTTATATGTTATTCATGGACAATTTATGGATCATTAATACATGTAATGGGGATACTTCTAACAGAATCCAATATAATATAGATATTCATATTTAAATGATGGTGGTTATTGGGACATAAAAATAGTGTGATATTTCATAAAATGTCAATAAATTTATAATTTCTCACAAATATATTATTAACGGTAAGAAATAATAATTGAATTGTTTTAGTTGAATAATACAATAAAAATCCATTATCCACAATATACATATTATGAACAATATAGAAATAAAATATCCTAACTATCCGTGAATTCCAAGAGTGGATTAGATGCCCATGGGTTATAATACATAATGTACAGATATATTAAATTTTAGAATCCCCAATTCATGATCCACCAACTAATGAGGAATGTGATTAATAGTTTATTATCTATACAAAATGTTAATGTGATGTGTTATATGTAAAATGATTGATGTTTTTTTCTATATTTTTCAAACTCATGAAGTATCAAAAAATAATGATTAATATATCTTTATAGTGATCATCCATGGTATTTTATAAGATAGAGCATGAGAGAAACTCTTTGAGATATCCAAGGTGACATTTCAAGGAAATCATGGAGTGGGTTCACCAACATGGCCTCACTTAGCTAATATCATTGGATATAATGATCACCAATAGATACTAATGTATAAACACCCCCTCAAACTGGTTATTGATGTCATTCTAGCATCATTACCTCAGATATTATCTTTTATTGTTGTAAATTTTATAATTACTAATATTGAGATATCTTTGTGAGATCATATTACTCCAATTCTTGATGTAGATATGGATATGTTGTGTGGAAAGGCATATATCATTATGGTGAAAAAAATAAAGGGATATAGGGGATTTTTTAGGCCAATAATTCCATATATAGTCCCAAAAAGAAGAATATCACATGGAATGTTTAATAACATTATGTTTTATATTTCTCATATTGTTGTATAGGTTACTGGATGAAAAAAACAGACTAGAAATGAAGAATTGGGATGCTTTAGGTGAATTTGTTATTGAGTGGAATATTTATTTTTTAAAAATTACATACGAGATATTCCATGTGGTGCTCATATATATATTCAAATACATGTTCAAATCAGATTTATAAATATTTTCTAAGTGGTGGTAGATATATAAGAAAGCAATGAAGACATACATTCATCTATATCTTTTGGGGTGTACCACCTCATGTTTTTTACTAGAGTGATCTTTGTATTGAAAGGTTGTAATTATGTTAGATAAAATACTAAAAAATATATCTTTTTCCAAACATCATATAGAGGAATTTATTTTTATTTTTGATATATTTTCTTCATTATTATATTAATAATTTTTTTACAATATGGAAATTTTAAATAATGGTCTTTAGATATTTCATTTCATGAATTACATAATGGAAATTTATAATTATGTTAGTTCACCTGACTAACACCACATACCTCTTTTGAAACACCATCCATGTCAGGAAATACCATATTTCACCACTGAATTGCATCTATATGGATATTTTGTTTAATTATAACTAAATCCCTAGATTTATTCCACTCATGTTTATAAGATAAAAAATCTCAATTTTATGTAAAATAAGAAGATGATATAGAGATTATTCAATTAGTTCATAATGTTGTGTGTGGAATATTTCATATTGAAGATTAGGGTTTGTACTCATACTTCATAACACTTAAAAGTTAAATTATTATATATGGATATGGTTTAGTAATGAGGTATTTGTCAATATAATTTAATAATTTAAATATACACAATAATTATGTCGAGAACCATTATGGTAAGAAGATTAAGAGACACTACAAAGAGAGTGGTGGATAATATATTAATCTGGATTTCATTGATTACTTATGCATGATTATGATCTAATCTCAAAACAATCCTCCTTACACACCTCAGTGGAATGGTTTGAGTGAAAAGAGGAACCACACATCATTAATCATTGTGAGATCAATGAATAATATTGTGAGTTTCACATTAATTTTCTTTGGATCCACATTACAAATAATAAAATACCTATTATTTCGAGTGAGAACTGAAAAGAATATTGTATACCACACCAATTATGGAATATATAAAATAAATTTTATTACACATATAGGTTTGGAATTGTGGAGAACTGTATATGGACTATTTAGGTAACAGTTTTGCACCATGAGCTGAAAACTGTTTCCTTGTGGAATATTCCAATACAAAAAAGGGATACTACCTATAAAATCATTCCAAAAAAGTGATTATGGTTGATATAATCCACATTTTAAGGAGGATTTTTTATATAAAAATAATAGGTGTATAGATAAATAATTTATTGATGTAAAGGATCAATTTACAAAAGAGGTTGAATAAAAAAAATTCCCCAAATCGCCATGGAATATGATATAAATCTGTATGCATATATAATGAGAAGGAATAATATTGATGATAAAATCCCACAATTTTCTTCATTTTTAGTCATTGTGGATAGGTACTCAAGAGTAGTTCATAATAAAGCCTTTTAACCCAAAAGGAATTATTATGGCCAACAATTGATGCCATGTGGCAAGAGGCCTTTAAATTAAAATGGATTCCATATTCAAATACCAAGTCTTATTTCTCATTGACCTAATGATATTCATAAATCCCATGGGGTTAAAATAATTACTTATGAAGAAATTGGACATTGAAGAACATGTTAGTACCTATTATGTGTGACTTTTTAAAAAATTATTTTAATAACATCATGAAATAATCTATGATATAATATTTAGAGAATTTTCAATGATGAAATCTGTCAAGATTATACATTCCATAGTAGCTTCCGTGATTATGAAAATTTGAAAATGGATGTCAAAATAATTATACATAATGGGAACATTTAAGAATATCCCAATATGAAACAACATGATTTGATTGTGACTCTGAATGATATAAAAATGTACGAATTCTTCAAATATCAATTAATGGATCAATTAATGATTCTCGGTCATTGACCGTTTTTTATGATTCCATAAATTTTTTTCATTATTAATTAATTTAATTAGTGTGTTTATAAATTGTTTAGTGGGAGCATTATCATTTAAATAATTGTAAAATTTTAAGAAATATTACTCATTGGAAATGAATAACTTTCACTATTGTATCTAGATGAATAGTTGAATAAAGGATTATCTATTACAAAAATGGACATGGAAACATATATCCATTGGATAAATATTCATTGTGACAGATCCAAGTTGGTTTTGAGCTTATGTTAACATATATAGATTTAATATATACTGAATAGATTCAATATAGAACATTTCAAATGGGGGTTGTTTCCAACAACACATAGGATTCATCATTGAATGAAACTTTGTCCTCAAAAAACGACAATGTAAATATAATGAAAAGTATTTAATGTGAATTATTTATTTGGTAACATTTTATAAGGAATTTTGAGAAATTTAGGTGATCGGGATATATGTATTTAATCTTACAATGTTTTAATCAAATTATCATTATAATATTGGTGAGTTGGTATTGCCTAGTGATTTTTACTACAATATGAGAGGGTGAAAGGTAGGTTGATGAGAGAACTAAAATATTTAATTATTTGTGAGATGGGTTGAAGAATTTACTATGATGGATACATAGTTTCCATAGAAATTGGTGAGTCTTTATGTGCTCTTGGAGTATGGGTAGTCCTTTTTAACATAAAATAATTAAATATATAAATATATGAATTGGTTTGGTTTTTTGACCCCCCTCCTATAATTTGGAAAAATATGTGATAAACGATTCTGTATTTGTACTATCCCTAGGTAGAAATGCATGGAGTTATTGATTTCTCAGATATGATGGACTAGAACGAATGTTCATGGTCAGTGGGATCCCCTGTGAGTTAGTAAAGTATATGTATACCTAACAAGACCCAATGAATTACATTTTGGTAGAGTTGAGATGTAATGTGATGGATAATATATATTGAGTGACTTATACCCAAAGATCATATCATGATATTTGTGATAAAAAAATTCCATACTTCTATTTCATATTTTTGATATTCCAACCCATTCACTACAGGTATGGGTCAGTGTTCTTTTGATCTCTATAGAGTTTGTGGTGTCTTCAAATGTTATTGGTCCTCCCTAGATCCTGTGAGGATTTTTCAATATGTTGGATCTCACAAGTGAATATTTGGATGTGTTAATGTGATTGGGAACTTTTTAGAGTATGTAAGAATGTTTCAATGTTATGGTCATAACATGGTTAGGGTATTGTGTTGATTTCCTTTATGAACATGAGGTGGCTATGTGTGCAATAAATTTAATATTCCATGAAAAAAGTATAGTTGGATATCACCCTCATGGATTTACATTGTCTTGACATGAGACAAAACATATGATATTCATTTGTGTGAGATGAGATTTTTCAATTATTATCTACATGTTGCGATGCTTACTATTTTGGTGTATTTTGTTAAGGAATTTGAGGTTTCAAATACTAGTTCCTTCATGTATTGTTCATGAATTTGTTTTAAGGCATGTAGCTATGACCAGAGAGTAATATATCATTTATATGTTTATATTTAGGGTCAGGGTTTCATTGTTTTCTATTTTTTGACCTTAGATGAATGTGTATTTTATCTGGTATTATAGAATCGTGGTGAGAATGTCATGAATCATTTATATGGTTTATATTATTTTCTTTCCCTATATAGTCACACATTAATGAAATCATTTATAATGGGTTCATGGTGGGATCCAATTGAGTTACAATATCACACCATGTTTGATAATCTTGATGAATTTTTATAACTTATTTAATCATTTTACATCTGGGAATTTGAGTGTACTGGATTTCTCTACGTTTTCAATGTTGTTATGTGAATATTGGGTGTGGGGGGCTCGATGTTGTTTATTGTGATATAGTGTGTGTGTGTCTATGTCGGTGTTGTATTTTTTGTTTAATTTTTTTTATCTTTCATCCCAGTGGATTTCTATTGTATATTTTTATAATAAATCATATATTTGATTGTATATGTTTATTATTTATTCCGAACTGAAAAATAAATTTTTTTAATATGTTGAATTTTTACTCTTTAAATTAAACTTATTCGAAGGAATCATTTCCCACTAGTGTGGATTACATCCCATCACTAGTCAGCATCATCCAGTATATGGTGTATCATTCCTAAATTATTTTTTAATATATATAATCTGAACTATGTGGGATTCCAATTTCAATTAATAAAAATTGTTATTAGAGTATATGTTTTTTTATAATTTTGTATGATTGTAGGAACTCCATCTATGTATGATTTATATCTTCAATTATATAGCAAACCTATCTATCAAAAAAAAATTAAAAACATTAAATCTTTGTTACCAAGGTATCAGATTTATGTTAATTATATTTTATGTTATGGTGGTATGATATAAACATTAGTGTTACACATTATTTCTGTGGAATAATGATTTGGATAATTTTTACTTTTTGGAATATCGGCAAGGAGTCATGTCTATACATTCTCTACCATCCTTAGGTAGATGGTCTTGTTATTTTACCTATTGTATCATTTTAACTTACCATACTCCACTGTTCCTCATTCCATAATCCCCTAGTGATTCCTCTCATAACTATAATAAATGTTTTTAAATACTCTCTAATGTAAAATTTAGACCAATAAACTGGAAATTTAGCATTGTATAGTGACAACCCTGATTATATCTACCACAATGTGTGATCATTGTTTAGTGTTCTTGAAACCCCAAGGAATTAAATGATTTAAACCATCATTTGAGTTTTGTTAAAATCCCTTGTAATGAATTCAATTCATTACCAAAATATTCTGAGTTTTCTCTATACAAAAACATACCCCTAATTTATGTAGAGAGTGAAATAAGGTTCATTTCATAAGTAATCCGTTGAAGGGATCATCCATAATTATAAATTATAATTTATAATGATATCTCATTGAAATGGTATAAATACTAGGATTATATCTATAGAATATGGTCTATGGGACCACCAAAAGGTTTCCTTATATACTAAAATTTAAGTGATGCTCATTTCCATAGTGGATTAAATTGTAATTAGTATGTGAAAAATATTTATGTACCATTCCATTAGGAATAAATGGTTCCATATTTGGAATAGCTTGGACACAATTACAGTGTTCTTCTTTTATACTCCACCAAGTTTGATAATTTAAATCTACTTACATATAGCCTTGGAAGGACTCTTGCTTGGATGAATACCTAGAGTGATAATGAATTGGTACTTTGGTTCCTAAATTTTTTAATTCCTTATATAGGATCTTAATTAATTTTTTATTAAAAATATATCATATATTTATGTATGAATAATATAATAATATTTACATTATTAAAGGATATGAAATCCATCACAAAAAAACATTCATGGTTGAAGTAATTCTTGATAAATTATTTATATTGGAATAGTTATGTTTTGCAAATTTATATACCATAATATTTATATATATATACATTTACTTATATTCATTCAATGACATACTATATCTTTTTAGGTTGACATTTTTTTAGAGATATCTGAGTTAGGAGAAAATGATAGTATCGTTATGGTATCCAATGTGGAACCTGAATAGACCTACTTACTTGTTTTTTTATTTGCCCACTAATATTTTTACATATTTCTCATATTATATAAAGAACTGGATATTTATTGACACTGATTTAGGTGGATTACTATGTATATATCACATCATTATAGGACATCCAATGGAATAGAAAAATATTTAATAATTGAATGGATAGACATAGGGATGTTCCAAACATCTAATGAGTGATTTTATGTACTCAAAATAGTATAATAGAATTATAACAAGCCTATACTTTTGAATCGAGTGTATGTTGATTTTAGTTTTTTTAATTTTTTAAGTATTATTTATATTCAAGTTCCCATGTAACCTATTTCATCACATATTGTATATAACCATGGGCGGAACATCAATTTTGATTTTGACATTAATTTTTAAACCACGTGGTTATTTATCTTGATTATTTATTATCATAGCGCATGTATATATTACTATTTAAAAATCATATCATTATTTAACACGAAATTAATACACATTTATAATGTTATAATTCTCTCCTTGTGAAGACACCCTCATCCATCAATATTAGCCTACAACCTCGGGCTTACTCTGAGGAATGATATAGGTAATGTGTCTTACCATAATTTGGATATACATAGTGTCCCCAAAGGTGGGATGTTATCAAGTGATATTATCTAGTTAGGTTTCCTTAAATCACACTATTTAGGTATTAAAATAGAGATTAGTAATGTATTAGAATTTGTTAAAAAACGTTTTCCCAGTAATTACTAACCCACATATGGGGGAATCCTTAATTACAGGGGATGAGATAATGTGGTTTTCGTTTGTCCATATTATAATTATATTGATTTCAACATTGGGTGAGGCAAATGTTTTGTGAAATTACTTTATATTTGGTTATTATGGTCCACTTTTCCTAATATAGTAATGTAAATTAGTTATAATATCATGAACTATATTTGGAACATGAGTAAAACATCGTATTCATTATACCAAATAATATAGGTATATCTGGTTCTACATTTAATGTATTTTATTGGAATGATTTCTGATCCTTGAAGATTTTATATGAAAATTTTAAGAAATTTAATGGAAGGATAAAGTAGTTAGATTAATTGATGATCATGAATCATTATAAATGATTTTCTCCCATGTAGATAGATTATAAAACAATACTTTACCAATTATAACATTTTCGAGCCATGAACCAGGGGTTCTGTAGGATAAAACATTATTTTATTTGATTACTTTACTAGGAATTAGAATTAATGAAGTAGTTTTTATATAAACGGAGAATGGTATTTCATTTAATCAAATAATTTATATAACAACAAATATCTTGATAATAGATGCAGGGGAATGATCATTGTTTCAAGGCGCACCAATTCAAATTTATAAAGAGAAATATCCCTTATAATTTTAAAATTGTGACACGTCTAACAGGGCCAGAATATATATATATGTGTGTGTACCTATATATATGAATATAAATGTGTATCAAAAAGAAGTAAATTAAAAATTATAAAGGAAATTGTCACCACCTAATAAGGACTCCAATAACAATGTAATTGGTGTTTAACGTAATAACAAGAAATTTACAAAATATTTACTAGACCCCTTATTGTCTCACATGATACCATGACCCATACCAGATATTTGTAGTGGATCACTTATTGTAACATGTTACTTATGTAACCATCTTTTTCCTCCACAAATAGATGAATCTTTGTTTCAAGATAGATTTTTCTGATTCATTCACTTCTTATAGCGAGGTACATGACTCTCCCCAACAAGGGAAGAGTTGATGTGATAATTTCATAAAGATAATCATCCCACCACCTCGACAATGATAGTCCTTAGGCAAATGAATATGTATATATAGGCCATGAATTTAATATTATATCATTATTATATTTTTCATTAGAAGATGGATAATATATCAACTTATATTCTCAAAGACTCCACCATGTATTTTTTGGTTTTGATCTCTCATGTCGATGTCATTAGGGAATAGTTTGGGAAAACATTAAAAGGACCATATATGATTACATATTTTCATAAATGCGGAAAACATACTGTGAAATAGTATTCATTCACTAAAACCAAGGTTCTCTTGTTGTGGTGGAGTACTCATCTCATTTTACGGAGCATATTTGTTTTGTGACGACACTGGTCAGTGATGAGTTGTTAACTACGAGATGGTTTAAGGACATTTATGCTTATGAAATTAGAAAAATGTTGAATTTATTTTGACTAACCACAATTTCATATATAATATTCCAATTCCTAATCACAGAGAATAACCTAATAGAATCTGGTTGTGTGAGTCAGTTCGGTTTAGTTTCAATGCAGGGTGGTGGTTTGTATTATGGGAGGTAATGTTAATTTGAGTCTAAAAACATTCGTAAAATGGGTGATATGACATTAAACAATGGTTTTATTGTGTTATTATAGTTCTTATGTGTTTTACATAAGAAAACATAGTTCATTATGGGCTATCATGAGTGTTGATCTTGTTCTATGATGGGTCACTTTCCAGGATATTGGAAACATTTCCTTCAAGTGCCTAGTGTGAAATGATATTTTTGAGCCCCCTATTATGTTATTGGATCAGTAGATCCACATCATTTATGGACCAAGAATATTGTGGGACATACTACATGCGGAGGTGTATATTGGCTAGGATTATAGACCTAATCATATTAACGGTATTTGAGAATGTATTCCTAGGTTAGGCTGGTTTGATCTCAAGGCCAATGACCTCACCATGTCTATTTATTAAATGATACTTCATAGGATCAGAGTCTATTTACTTCTATAATATTGCGAACTATTTTTTTATCCTATACATTTTCTTCTACCTTATTTTATATTGGATATTCACACTTGTTTCTATAGTAATTGATTGGTGAATTGGGTCAGAAATAGTGTAATTTTATGGCCTTATGGGCTTTGATACTCCCCTATATGTAAGATTAGAGATTATAAAACAATAAATAGATCAACCACATGTGATGGGGGGAAATAGATTTCTTTATAAAAAATTATAATTGACATGTTAGGCTTTGATTTAATTATTAATATGGATTGTTTACATTCATAACATTATTGTGTTACTTTTCATCAGTAGAGGATGCCTTTTATATCACTAAGGGAATACCTTATGATTATATGGGTTAATAGGTTGTCTGTGAAATTTGATTCTTACTGATGAATCAGGATTATAGTAAATTGAAATTATGTATGGATTGAATGTAGAGTAATAATTATAGATTGTGGGTGGTCTCATCCGTATTTACACATGATTTTAGGGTTAAGTAGTCTCTCGTAGTTTTTCAAGGGTTTTCGAATCCTTTGAAACCTATGATGTGACCTATAGACACATACATTATATAGATTTTTATAGTTATGAAGTGGATAACATGGGTTTATATTATTTGGGTTTCTGTGAACACTAAAATAATTAAGTGAGTTAAATTTAAAATAATTATTTGATCCATGGTTATCACTCGGGGTGGATTAGATAAAGTTCTTTTTTAACTACTTCAATTTCTTATGTATTAGATGGTTTCATTTAAGAAGATTAATAAAATTATAAACATACTAGTTTTGTAACTAAACACATTAGTACTAATCATTTATACACAAGAATTATCACTGTTTTGTGTACTTAAAGGTAAAGGTTTTTATTGGCACTTGAAGATGTGGCGTTAAATTCTATAAGGATGAATGAGTTTAATAATAATTAAAAAAATTCCACATTAAATGAACTGATTATAAATTAATAGATTGTGAAATAAAATCCAATCAATCCCCTTTATACTACCTTAGTCACCCCATAAGTGGGATAACCCTACACTAATGCTATTATTTTAATGGATGCGGAAAGTAGACACAATAGAGAGGAATTGGTGAAGAAAAAAATGTCAAAGAAATAACGATCACAATGTCATTGTGTGATAATTTCAAAAGGTTCTGTGTGAATAAATTCAAACATTGAACCAATGGTATCAATGAAAAATTGAGAAGAAAAAATTTATTAGTACACGAACAAATTTTATCAAGATACTATGTTGAATTTAACAACAAACATAAGAAATACAAACACAAGGAAACAAAATCACAACATAACATTATAATTATACAATCCACCAAATATAAATAAACTCTCTAACAACACTACGTTAAATATTTATTTTGGGAGTCTTGGGTCGTGCATAAAATTGTGAAAGTCATACCACATGAGTATTATAGGCTTATGGTGGTGGAAATCTTGTGGAAATTAGAATTTTCCACTCGTGACCTAGGGTGGAAGACATATTGCATCCACCAAATATATGTGCCTAAATGATATTATAGATGACCGAATTATAGAGGTCCATAGATGAATAAAATTAAGCACCAAAGTTCTCCTAATCGTCTATAAAGTGTAATCCAAATATACTTTATGGTTTAGTATATATGTGTAATATGGTGGGATGTTTTTTCTCAGCTTTAGAATCTAGCCCAGAATTTTATCGCCAAATTGGGTAGCCAGTAACTCCATTATATCATTCGAATTATATTTTGAAAATGTTTAATGAAAATGTTCACCAAGATCTCCTATATATTTGGAAAATTTTTTAGAGTCACTTTGATTGATTCATGGTCGATACAATCTTATTATTGGGATGTTGTCTAGTTTACATTTCCAAGAATGTGTTTCTATGAATGCCCATTCTGGTGGTATTCCATTTTGAATCATCCAATAGTTCAAAAGTATGAGCTATTACCATGTTATTGAGAAACATTAAAATAAATAAATTAAAAACAATCAAGGCCAATTTTTTTAGGAGGTTTTAAAATTGTACCATGTAATCATGAATTTTAATAGGGAATTAAAATCATAAGTTGAATTAATGTTCAATGTTTTAAATTCACTAAAATTGAGTTTGTGAATAATAAAACAATTGGAAAGGGTTCCACAAATTCAATTTCCCAACAATAAAAGACTTCAATGACCCGAATGGGAGTGAGAGGAATTTGATTCCTTTTGATTATGGATCCTAATTATTGACATTAAAGGAATCTTTTTTAGAATTGCAATGAATCCTTTGTGGGGATAGACCAGTAGAAACCGATTTAGAGGACCTTTATTGTGGTATTATTTGTAGAATAGTGTCTTCTACAAGCCTCTCCATGACCAAATTTTAGAATGGACACTTTCTCGTGCTCATGACGACTTCTCCTAATGAATTCATTAGGAAAAAACATGAACAGGTAAGGATCATTAAACAAATATAGTTTGAAATGAGAAAATAATTTCTTATTAGCTTCGGTCCCTAGGAATTTTACATTGTCATACATCACCAAAAGTTTTTATATGTTAACATACCTTGGGAAATCACTCACTGAATAAAGGTTCTCATTGGGAAATGAATCTATCACCGAAAGGTGAAGTGATTTTTCTTTGAATTACATCCTAGAGAGGTTATTAGCTTCAACATTTTCAACACCCTTTTTATCCTTAATTGTTTAATCGAACTATTGAAGAAGAATGAACCACCTAATCAATATAGCCTTAGCATCTTGTTTTTGGGAATGTAATTTTAAGTCTAAATGGTCAGTGAAGACAATGATTGGTGATCACAACAGGTGAGGCCTAAATTTATCTAATTCAAATACAACTACAAGAAAGTGTTTATCAATAGTGTTGTAGTTGAAATGTGAATCATTTAAATATTTTATTTCATAAGCAATGACACATGGAAATTTCCCACAACAATTTCCTAATATTGTTCCTATAGAGAAGTCACTATCATCACATATGTGCTCAATATGATGTTACCAAATTGGAAATTTCATAATAAGTTGAGAGATAAGGGTTGACATGAGTGTAGAGAATGATTCCTTATATAATTTCTATAAATTAAAATGGAGCATCCTTCCCCAATTGTGATCGATGTTTTAGAGAAATCATTCTTAAATTATTAAAAATTCTTATATAGAATGCATAATTTCCAAAGATATAACTCACTTAAATAATTGTTTTCTGAGAAGGAAGGAGATGAATGGTGTCGGCCTTAGATTTATCAACATTAATCCCTCTACCAGATACCAGATGGTATAGATCATGTCCATACATTACCAGTAAGTGGAATTTTTTCCGATTTAGGATGAGATTCTTACTGGAATATCTTGAAAAAATTATTTCAACATTGAGAAGGCATCCCTCAATAGTATCCCTAAAGATGGTAAATTCATCTATGAAGACCCCTACAAAATCCCCCACCATGTCCACGAAGATTCCCATCATGCCCCGCAGGATGGTACCCGGGGCATTACATAACCCAAAGGGCATGGGAATAAAGAAAAAGGGAAGAATGGACAAATTAAGGTTGCTTTTTCTTGACCCCCAAAGGAGAACATGATTTGATTACTCCTTGAAAATCGACCTTGGAATCAATAGAATTTATGACCCGCCACTCGCTTGAGGACATGATCAATGATGGTCAAGGGGAATTAGTCATTATTTGGACAAGATTTGAGCTTATTATAGTATATACAGACACTCCTTTTAGTACTATCCCTAATGGGGAGAAGATTAGCATCCATTTTGGGGATCACAGTAATTCTAGATTTTTTGGGACAACATTAATTGGTCATACCAACTCACTCTCAAAAATGGGGTTGATGATACCTACGTTTAATAACATAATATGTTTATTTTTACCACATTCTTAATATTGGGATTGATTCCCATCTGAGGATGATGACATGTTATGGACATAGATTCAAGAATAATCCTATGAGTACTAATGAGTGGGCTAATCCTAGAAATATCAGACAGGTTCCATCCAATTTCATTCTTATACATTCGTAGGTCCTCCATAAGCATCATCTCTTGATTGGGTTCATGAGAGGAAGAAATAATAACCAAAAACGATCGATTGTCCAATAAGTATACATACATGAGTGATGAAGGTAAGCCCTTAAATTCTAGATTATATTGGTGATCACATTCAAATAATGTATGAGACATTGTATTAAATTTAGTTTCAATGTTTGGATTTCGTGACAGAATATCATCACTATAAACCTACTATTCATCCACTAAATTATCCATAGCAGTGTCATGAATGGGTATAGGCTCAATGAAATTGAGCTCAACCATGGTATCCTTTTTTGTCATTCTAGAAAATCATCAATAGAGATATCTGAAAGAGATTTAAGACATTGATAATAATTTCTCCCATGAGAACAAATAAAATCAATATCTTCTTATCAAAAACATCCTTCAGTAATTACATGATGTTCACAGAGTTCAATATCAACACTACCAATCTATTTAACCTCAGGTATCTCTTCATCATCCAAAACATGAGTGTTTTCATGGTATATTTTCCAGTCTAGACTCGTGTTCCTGAAGGATATTGTCATGTTCCCATTTCAGACTAGGACGACTGGGTTAATTTTTTATAAGAAGGGATGACCAAAGAAGATGGAGTTTTACTCCCTAAGACCTAAGCGTGGATGATTGTTATCTATAATAAAGTCAACTGGGTAAATGAAATTTTCAACTTTCACAATAATATCCTTCAAGATCCCCTTCAGATCTCGAACACTACAATCAACATGTTGATGTATGTAAGATGTGGGTGGGAGTTCCTCATGCTATAACTTAAAATACATGGCCTATGTAATGAGGATAACACTGGATCCTAGAGTACAATGTTCTTTGAATACATTGTACTCTCTAGTCTCAAAATTGATATATGGAAATCTTGGATCATTCAACATTGGAGGAATGGTCCCTTTAATGGTGGTAGTAGCATTAGAAGCCAAAAGGACTTGATTTTAATGTGAAGATTTCCTTTTAAAAGTCCACATGTCCTTATTGTACTTTGAGTTGGAAAGAATGGTTTGGATTTAATCTAGAATGAAGATGTTCAGCTTAACCTGATAGAAGATTTCCCTCAATATTTCATTCAGTTCAGCTATATATTTTCCCCACATGTGTTGAGGGAAGGGAGTAGGATGTAGGATTGTTTTGTGTGTTTGTAGTTCCATCACATTCTAATTTGGTTTTTTTAGAAACAATGGGTGGTTCATTATTATTATAATGCATTTTTGAGACAATAAATGGTTCTTGAATGGCTTGCTCAGGAGTCTCAATGGATTTACCACTTCATAAAATAGCCAATTGTTTGAGTTTTTCGTGAGAGGTTTTTTGTGCAATCATATTCTACCCATATGTTGAGGATGGTACTACCTGAGTAGGCATGTGGTCCTTCCTAGGTTTAATGTTTTGATGTTCACCTTTATGGGATGAGACTTATGAGTTCATTTTCTACATTTTATTGCACAACTGCTCAAGGATATGAAGAGGGACAAAATGTTTTGGTGTTTGAGATGGTTGGTTTATCGGAGAAGGATAATTTTTTTATTAGATTGGTTGTTTCATGGGTTATTGTATGGGTTATTTGTATTGGATTGGATGGTTTTGTTATTAGACTAGTTTTTTTGGAACATGTAAAGGATCTGGAAATAATTTGTTAGGTAGGGGTTTGGTCCTTGTGGTTGGAAAGGATGTTGGTTATCTTTCTAGTGGATGCCTGGGTGGCCATTATACCAAGGGATGAATGTGTTTTGGTTTTAGGGCTTCTTTATGATTGGGGAATTGAATTCATTTTTTCTTCCTCCTAGAAGATCATATATAATGGAAGAGATGTTTGGTATATTTTCGGTATTGTGGTCTTGTTGGTCACAAATTGTAGAAACAATGTCAATAGTTTGAATTTCATGGACCTTCCTAAGACCAATATCTTCAACCTTCATTGTGTGTGAAAAATGATTTAACCTAAGGTTTTCCTCCCCTATATGTGTTTTAATCCTAGTATATTTAGGTGGCTTCTCATAGTAAGGTGATGTCTTCCCATATTTTTTTTGTTTGGCAAACCTTCTAGATACTTGTATGCATCATTTGGGACATTATATTACAAGGTCCCATTGCAAATCATGTCAATGGATTGTTTTTTCCCGAGGCCCTACACATTATAGAAAATTAAAAAAAAATTGGGATTGAATACATATGGTGAAATACCATGTTTGATGTTTTTTGACCCTTTGACAGGTTTCATAAATGTACTCCCCTTAATTTCCATTTTTTACATATTCAATTTTTATGTGAATGTTTTTTGTGATGGGGGATATATTTTTGGTAGATTTTTAATTGTAATTGGCAATAAGAGTCGATTTATTTAGGTATCAGATTATTTAACAGATTATTTTATACATCCTTTAGTGAGAATATAAAGATACTCATCTTAACAGACTCAAGATGATGTGGTGGGAACATGGTTTCAACAATGTCGTTGAAATCTTTTACATGAAGGTAGGTATTTTTTGACTCCATCCCATTTCATGTTGAAAGGGGTTTTAGGACATGAGGTTTGAGAAAATATTGGGGTTCTACAAGGGTAAAATGCCAAATTTAGTAGGGTACATTAGAGTAGGAGGGTTTGAGGTAGTCATTCAGGGTTTTATTGACTGCATTCACCAAGTTTGGGGATGACTCATTTAGATTTCAATTTTCATTCCCACCCAGATATATGAGTTTGTTTCATTGAATACCTTCCATTAAGACTGGATAAATTTTTTAATCTAGTGTATGTGGATGTTTAGTATCTAAAGTAATGAGTTCCCTTGGTGTACATGACTCCCAAAACCCATGACATTCAACCCAAACATATCTATTTGAGTTATCATTGGGGTAGGGGGACAAGCGCTAAATTAAAAAAACAATGAAATGGAAAATATAGGATAATTTTGGTGAGAATAGAAGAAATGGTGAATAATAGAATGGGTGTTGATATGACTTACCTGGGTCCCTGACAATGGGACCAAAATTGGGTCTTGCCCAAATTTACCCCAGATTTTAGGGTTAAGTGGTTGCTTGTATTTTATCTTTGGTTGTCGAATCCTCATAGACCTAAGATGTAACCTACCGACACGTACATTATATGTATTGTTTTTCTATGATGCTTCCAACATGGTTTAAAATTAGATGGGTTTAAGTGAAAAACATAGATACTTATGTTAATTCAATTGAAAATAATTAATTAATACTTGGTTATCACATGGGGTTGATTAGATGCATTACTTTTTCAACTATTTCAATTTCTTATATTTTAGATGGGTTCATTTAAGAAGAATAAAAAATATCATCACTTTCTATTTAAATACGTATAAACATTAATAAAAATCTGATATAAAAACTAAGTATCAATGTTTTTAACCCTTCATGGTAATGTTTCGTATTAGCACATGAAGTGTGTGGTTGTAAATTCGTCATGGAAGAATGAGTTTTATTGATCGTCAAAAAAATTATTTATAAAAAGAAGTGATTATAAATTAATGGGATGAGAAATAACATTTATTCAAGATCCTTTACACTCCATTGGATAAACCCATAATTGTTTTATCACACCATTGATTCTATGGTTCTAATGAAAGTGGAATGTAGACTCATGATGATGGAATTTGAGATGTAAAAAAAAGAAAATGAAATAACTATCACTCCACTGTTGGTTGATAATTTCACATGTTTTGGTGTGAATAAATTCACACATTGAACCAACAGTATCAACATTATATAAATATGAATACAAATTTACTATTAGAAGAAATTGTATTAAGAAGCTATTGTGAATTGAACAACATACATGGGAAATACAAACCCAAGACTACAAAATTGCAGCATAACATTAAAACTAGGTAGAGAAAAAAAGGTGAAAAAATCATCCCACACCACTTCCTTAAATAAAAATTTATGAAGACTGTGGTCAGGCCTCCAATAATTGAGGTCATCCCGCTTTAGTATGGTAGGATTTGGGTGGTGGAAATATTGTAGAACTTAGATTTTAAACTCTTGACACAAGGTGGAATCTAGATGGAATCCACCATATAGATGTGCATAAATGAGCCTTTATATGGCCGAATTATAGTGGGGAATAACATAATACAAATAATATTTAGATGTTCCATAATTGTTAGTAAAATTTCATCAAAAGAGAGCTTATGTTTTAAGAGATATGTGTAAAATTGTGGGCTATTTTTCTGGGTCGCAGAATATGGATCATAATTTTATCTTCAAATTGGGCATCTGGTAACTCCATTTATAAATCAGAATTAGATTTTGAATCATTTTAATGAAATGTTCCCCTTTATTTAATCTATATTTAGTTTAATTTTTAGTTTTATTAGGCTTGGATCCAGGAAAATACAATCATTTTATTGGGATGTTGTCCAGTTTCTGTTGCCCAGAATGGGTTTCCATAAAAGCCGATTTTTGGGGTTTTCCAACATGAATCTTCCAATACACCAAAAGTATGAATTGTTCCATATGTAATGGTAAACATGAAAATTAAAAATTAAAATAAAATAAAGAAAATTTTTCATTTTAGGAGGTGTTAAATAATGATTCATGTAATCATGCATTTTAAGAGGGAATTACAATAGTAATGTGAATTAATGTTAAAGAGAAAAATTCACTAAAAATTATCATATGAATAATAAAGAACATGAATATTTCATATATTAACAATGAATATTATCCTCATTAAGTTAATAATCAGTGATGTTCGTAAATCATTCAAATGGATGCCCGTTTCTGAGATGTTTCCATGATGATTTATCTAGACCTCCTTCTTCAAGAGTGGTGGAGATCACAATCAAGCCAGTTGAATGAGTTGCACCTATGTCCTTCCAACTTATATGATGGGAAATACAAATCTCTATTAACTAAAAAACAGTTTAGATTAGTGTAATCTCACCATTTCATTCAACCCAGTACTTATACATGGGGTTCACATGTGATATTTTCCTTAAGATAGATGGAACCATAAAGAGTTTCATGGAATATTTCCAATAAAAAATTATTATTGTAAAGAAAACTTATCCACTGCATCATATATATCACCACTTCAACCATCTATAAGAAGAATAATTTTCACTGAATTTTAATATTTATTAGGATATTATCTACTTCTTGTGATACAATCATACATAACATGTATATCGGTTTGGATTAGATATGAATTATATGTTCATATGGTAATGAAATATATCCTTATAAATGATACAATAGATGTCATGGAACTAATGAATTGTGATTCCCATTCATAACTATATTCTTGTGTGGATGTATTCATGTATGGTATCTTAGTTAATTCATGAACTCAATGAGACTATACTAGACTTATCATGGTGATATGGAATATAATATGACAACATGATCTATATTTTAAGAACACCAAATTACACTTTGTGATGGATAATATTCAATTCATGGATCACATCATCTATGAGGTGGGAGTTTCTATTATCCAAGAGAATGTGAGTGTTGTATCTTTCTTGGAGTATACTTGGAATTTATTTGAATTACACAGTTTATCTGTGATAGATACCTATTATGTGAATTTCATTGAGGAATTATAATTCCAATATCTCTTATCATGTGTTTTACTATGAAAGTTGTGATGTCAATTTTTAGGATGATTGTGAAGTATATTTTTTAGAGTTTAAAGAAAGACAAACATCAGTACTAATTTTTATTATCATTGATTTGAGAGGAAGCTATATATTCTATTATTATTTTTTATGAATTAGAAAAATATAATTAATTATACATGGATATTGAGTTTTAGAAAATGTGTTCCACCATATAAGACGCCAGGATGAGAATTACCAAACACCAGACATAGAGATGGATGTTTTGGATTATGATTTATACTATTGAAGTCATTTAATTTTGGGAGATAAGTTTATTATTTAGAAGAATTAAAATATTATAAAATATAATTCCAATAAATGGTTTTGAATCATTGGTTGTGAAGGTGGGTATAATTTCAACATTTTTGTGACATTAAGCTCTCTTATTCAATTTTAAAAAGAATTTTTTTGGTAGAAATACAATGTCAAAGACTCATACATATTCTTTCTAAGAGCCATGTAGGGAGTGGTACTTTATGAAACTATTTTCTATGATACACATAGAGGATCAAGAATATAAAGGTAAACCTAGTTTTGATGCGTTGAGAGTTAAATATTCACTTCAGTAATGTGTATGTATGAGACAACATTCATATCCCAGGGGGATTGTTCCGAGGATGAGTGTATCAGGTGGGGTCTACATCATGGTTGGTTCAATATTGAGATTGAGATCCTTCTATTTCACAAGCATTGTAGGTACCTACCTAAATACATGAAGAGTTTGTGATGGAATATCATTCATTTATTAGGGATATACACCATGGGATTACCTAGATGTATTGATACATATATAATCAATATTAGTGGTCAGTAAAGAAGAGACATGTTGTTGATTTTATCATGTTGCGTTCTAACTTTCTATGGGAGAAGGGATAGAACTAGTATCCTAATATAATTTTACAGCCTCTATCAATTCATTATTGTAACTATTACGTGGTCACCTTGGATTTCTTAATAGTTTTTATGAGATTCCATTGAGGAAGTTGTATTGTAAAGAAAATACTTTATAAAATGACCAATTCCACACAATTCCTATCAACTTTATAAATATTCTCAGTTAAAGAGAATATGAGAAACTATATTTAATATAATGTGTACCATCCGGTATTTCCTTTTTCTATTGTATTGTACAAGATATTCCCAATTTAAAACTTTTTTCTCTCAAGGGTTACAAAATTACTTGGTTCATAGGTAATTATAATTATAGTATAAGACTTAAAAATCGATGTTCAATATAAGAATATGTTATGGGTTTTAGTGTGTATACTCTGGGCTTGTGTGCATGATTTTAGAGGAATATTGAAAAACACATATCACATATCATATTTTTCTAGAGTAAAATATATCCTGAAACTATTAAGATGTATCCATTTGAAGACCGTTATGGTTGGTTGTTCAATTCACCTATATTCTAGTTATAGGATGGTGAAGTCTCCCAACTGGGACCTCATCTAATTTGGAGGCCTCAAATTAGTTACATGTTATTCAATAGAATGTAGGTATAACTCAATACATGAATAAATCTCAAACTGATAATTATTATCAACCCTTTAAGATCAGGTAGGAACATAGGTTCATTCCATGACTTTCACCAAAATTATCTAATAAAAATATTTAAATATTGAGATATTTATCATATTATTATGTCAGAACAATCATGATCATGGAATCCGTCATGAAAAGAGCATCTAAGTTATCCTTACCTCATAGTTACTAATAGATAAATTATATCATCCATTTATCATATATACTTAGATATCATACAGATAGATATTCTAATTTTTACTCTAGGTATATGTAGTTGGAGGTGGTTGTGTTCTTTAAGGAACAAATGATACATTTTAAAAATTAGACAAAAAAGGATCTCATCCAAAGGGAAGTTTAATAAGTACAAGTGATCTTGAAATATTGTTGTGTATAGGACTAGACAAAGGTTTGATAGGATAATGTACATGATTAGTTTTCAAAATTATTTTTAGATAATATATTACCACAATCAGATGTGAAAATCAAGTAGGATGTTTTTAATGCGAGGAAGATTAAAAATTCCATATTTATTAATTGGTGATTATTCTTCTTCAACTATTAAATAAATCTATTTTTATTCTAGTAAACTAATTAAGAGGATAACGAGTGGTTCGAGGGAGTATAGTGATCATTATAACTAGGAGAAATATAATTTTGAGATATAAATTGAAATACATAGAAAAAACACCTTCAGTGATAACCCTTTCAATCAATCATATGAAAAACTCTAGGGCACTAAAAGGGGTCACACTATTTATCACAACTATGCACTATATACTACATGTTGTAGTTAGTTTTGTGGGATTCATGATAAATGTTATTTTCATAGGATATTGACAATTAGAAAACCCACATGCCTAGCCTATGTGAGGGTTATATTGGGGTAGTTCTTGGTGTAATATTAATTCATCATTTTCCAAACCAACTATCAAAACTATATTTCAATTAATTTTTTGATTGAAAATATTTTTTTTCTCCACCTATTTTAACATCAAGAAAATTCCATATTCATCATTGCATAGTACCCCCTCAAATACGATGCCCCTCCTATAATGATATACTTGTAGTTTGCTGAAGTTATTCCATCTAGACTCTATTTACATCATTTTATATCGGATTTTATTGATAAATGTGTCATATCCACTCCCGTTTCTTCTTTATATAAATTATTTTTCATTTTTATACTCCAGTTTTATTGTGAATTATTATTCCCTTTCTTTATATTATTTTAATGTTTTACAATTTTATTACATGCTATCTTGATTAAAATAATGATGAATGATGAGGGTTGTCTACCATCACATGATAGGGGATTTAATTATTTCACCTAAAGTGTC
Organism: Viscum album; assembly: GCA_963277665.1. Lineage (NCBI taxonomy): Eukaryota > Viridiplantae > Streptophyta > Magnoliopsida > Santalales > Viscaceae > Viscum > Viscum album. Next base: position 2,019,367,525 of record OY728157.1, read on the forward strand.
ATTTAATTTTAACATGTTACATTTTATTTGCAATAGAATCCGCCCTTCATACCACCATAATATATAACAAAATTAATTAATATGGTCTTAATGATTATTTTATTCATTGAATTCCATGAAAAATCATTTGTGAGTGACCACCCCAATGGGTGTACCGTCCACATATGCATAAGGTTATCATGTATAAAATAGATTTAATAAGCCATTTTAGGAATTTGAAGTCACATTGTGAGGAATTTAATCAGTTACTCAAATATTATGGGTTTCACTCTAGCAAATCCCATACTCCTTCCTCAAGAATAAGAAAAAAATTGTCTTGAATTTATTATTATTTAGATGGATACACTTTATTTAGAAATTTTAATTTTTATATGAATTTTTGTTCTCAATGAGTGAAACTTTGTTTCTTTTTATATAATTCACTTGAAGGGATCACATATAAGATAACTTATGTATTAATACATGAGTTATACATAGTCCTCTAGAAAAATACATTGGCTGAGATTAGTAGAAAACATTCCTATATCATTTCTGGAGTAATACTTAGTTCCATTTGTGTAGAACCCTGGATTGTTGTAGAGATCCATTCCCCTATAACACACCGATTGTAGTACTTTCATTACATTAATGATTATCTTTGGGCATAACATTATAATGAATAATATTTGAAGTTATTCTCGAGTGATACATGGTTTCCAATTTACGAATCATCTAATACAATAATAGGATGATTTTTATTAAAAAAAAATATTTATTTATTTAATAATAATTTACCCATTTTTTGAGATAAACTAACTGTCCTCCAAGGAAATGAATATGCCTTGGTGTGGTCATTGTTTCCACATGATTTATAAAAGATTAATTATTTTTTCAATTATAATGTTCATGAAATATTATATGTAGAAATATAAATTCCTTATATAATATAACATATCATTACATTTTTAGCTTGGTTCATAGATATCTAGATTTGGTGGTTATATGTAGAGTATGTTGGATATCCCATGTTGAACATACAAAAATTTGTTTTTATTTATTTTTTTAACTATCCATATAATTTTCATAACTATTTTCTTTTTATATGAAATGATATTATATTACATTACACCATTGATTTTGGCCTACTAGTTAGATCTCACACCCAGTTCATGAATCCCAAGGAACCCAAACAGTCTTTATGAAAGCATGGATAGAGAAAGGGTAACACCCAAAATACAATGATTAATTTTTAGTTCCATGATGGAGAATGAGATCATATGACCATATAAATGATTTTGATACTAGTGGAAGAAAACATTGGTCATTTAGCATATTTTTACCATCTTTTATGTGAATGTAACCTTGTTTAACATGTTCTTACCATTTTTAAAACACTATGGGAATATCATTACATTTGAATATGCTATTAATTTAGCTCCTCCTAATTTATTTTTCTGGATGATAGTTTATCATACTAATTCAATTTATAAATGTTTATTATGATTATCATTATTATTTACAACTATGATACAATCAGATCAATATAGAATAGTTTCTCTCTCATACATACAATAGGAAATCACTACAAGTTGACAACCTATGGTGTATTGGTTGTTCTCTTCAATCCATGTATGAAACGAGATCATTTCACTACATACTTTCCCATGAGAGATATTTTACCATGATAATATCCCATGATATCATAGTAAATTATTGTATGAATATGAAATCTCAATCCCAATATTTCATATCAAAAAGAAAATTCTTTTAAATATATAATAAGACAATTTTAACTATGTCACATTTTTTATTCAACAATGGTAACGTCTAAAAAATATATTTTAAAAGAATGGTCTGCTTAATATATTACTGTATAGAAAATATAAAAAATTATGATAAAAAGTATATACTATAAAATATTATAGAAATGTTACCTTTATGATATAGAATTTAAATTTGTGCTATGAATAGATCTAATCAGACTATATTGGATTTTTTTATATTATTATACAATACCAATTTCTTTAATAATTCATAGTAAATATGTATTCAATTTTTAATGTTTTCATTCTTATAAATTATTCTTAATTTCAGCAACATATAAAGAAACATCTATAGTATAATAATGTGAATTTCTAACTGAAAATTTTAATATTTTATTTGGATGATTTATTTTTTTTATAAAAAGTAATATATTTCAACTAATAGTTAAAAATTAGTTTTTTGTACAACTAACATTTCATTCCATTAATTTTTTTAATTTGACAGATTAATTTCCATTTTAATTGATGATAAATTATAATAATTAAATTTTATTAATTAATAATCGTTATCATTAAACAATAATCAATTTTGTACTATATTTTTGTATAATGTAATTTCTATTATTAAAAAATATTCATAATGTTTTTTATTGGGATAGTTTTTTATCATTATTAGTCAACAAATAATATTTTTATTGATATTAATAAAATTATTAGAACTTATAGTCAGTTAAATATTTTAATATTCTTCTAGAACTTGTTATTGGATATGTAATTGATTTAAATGAATTTTTATACATCAAAATGAATTTTCTAAAAAATTGAATTTGTTATTTTGTCACTTATTTTAATTTGATATTCAATCTTGCATCATGGTTAAATTAATTAAAATGAATTAAATATATTTAATTATGGTAATTAATATAATTTTATATGCTCAATTTTTTCCCATGTTTTATAATAAAAAAATTAAATTTTATTACCATGGTTAAGTATATCAAGGAAGCAATGGGGGTTTACAATAAAGAGAATTATTAAAATGAAAAAAAAAGAACATTCCAAATAAAAAATTTAGCATCATATTAAGTGCCCTCATATATCCAAATTTAATATCAGTAATTTTGAATACATTTTTATTTAGTAAGTCATTATTTTATATAACTTTATTAATGTTCCATGTGAGTTTTCTCCCTCTATTATAAAATATCACCTCCACTACTATGATTCAAATAATACATGGGCATTATATTTAATCCTTTAAATAACCAAATAACATTTATAACATTACTCCATATGAACAACAGATCCATGTTTTATAAGATAAAAATCTATAAATTGCTTAATTTAAAATCAAATGGACATTATCCAAAAAAGTTGTATACCTCATATCCCAGTGATTTCCTTTTATTTCACCTAATTTACCCTACAAATAATTTCTAAACATAATGATATTATGTTATATGTGTATCCATCATACTAATATTTTATTATGTTGATACTGAAAAATTTATTCATCTTATTCTCTATCAAAGTGTAACAAAACACATCATTCATGAATTTGTGTAGACTACAACCTTATGAAGGGATATATTTTATTTTCAAACATAACCTTTCATTAACAGTAGTTATTATAATATAATGATTATATATTATATTTATAAAATTATTATGATTCTTTAATCAAAATATATATTTGAAATTCATACACATATATCCATTAAAATAATTAAATCATTGTGTGTATATATTTGTGGAATACCACCTATACAAAGAAATGTGATAAATTATTCATTAACCAATATAACCGATAATTTAAAATATTCAAATAATGAATATATAATATATTTTTATAACGGTATATACTATTTTGATGATTGAACCATGTTAATTTTGAAAATTCCAAAACTACTAAATGAAACATATAAAATATAGTTAAAAGTTAATACTAAAAATGATGATTTATATATAGAATATTTAATAAAATGGACTTGAAATAAAACAACTACATCAAAAATGATTTTACAAGTATTTTTATCACTCTTATAATAGAATTATAAAAAAATATTCATTTATAATACATGAGGTTAATAGAAGATTATTAATTGAACTTCTGGTTATGGTTTATTTCAAAATCTCATCCTTATAAATGATTTATTAGACTAATGTTTACTTTTGGAGGATTATATTATATTTTAATAATAAACCATATATATAATTTTTCATAAAGTATAGTTAAACAATTTACATTTTTTAAATTAAATTTTGGATAATTAAGAACTCAGTGGTCTCGATAAATGTTTTTTAATGATTGTATTTGTAGTTTTCCTATATGGTGTGAAATGTTTTTAATGAATGTTTATATATGAATTAAATTTTATATTAAAATTTAATTATTATAATAATTACTTATTATAATAATTTTATTCATTCCTGGACATCTATAGAAATGTTTTATATGATACATCTTGTCATTCACATGAGGGACATTATTCTAAGGGTGTGATGGAATATTTGGTTTGATGTTTGATAAGAAAAAAATATCTTCTCACTATGATGTATTATATTTTTTAAAACATATAATATTTAATGGATATTTCCATGGAATGAAATTCTTATTTTTTGGAATTTATTAGATTGAAAATATGTGATTTAAAATGAAATTATTTTTTCCCACAAAAAGATGTTTTTGTTATATTTTTAAAGTATTTTATATTTGTAAACATACATTTATGAGTATTAGCCATTATTAGGATATAATATGTTTATTACATCCAAAAAAATTTATTGGATGGGTTATAATCATTTTGACTCTGAATGGTTTTTCAATTTGTTTGATAGTACATCCAATAAGGATAGTTTTATATTATTAATGAATGTTGAAAAAGTCACACGTTTAATGAATATGATTAATTAGTTATACATATTATGTGATATATGGGGCCAATAATTAATTATCACATTGATTTACTCATGGTAATAAAGAAGAAAGTTATTTAGAATATTCTATACAAATTTTTGAATGTGATCATTATGTAAGACAATGCAGTTTTGATTAATATGTATGAAATTATGAATTATATATATATGAAAGAAGTTATTGTTCTCCATGTGTTTTTTTAAATTGTAATTATATTAATGAATATTATTCAAAATCATGTGATTATTTATGTGGAATTATTTGATCATTATTTATTAATTCTATTATATTCATGACATGTTTATTCTATTTTATCCTCCATTTTACAAAATTATTACTGAGTATATATTCTCCCAGTTATTTTTATTCCATTATATAGGATATGAATAGATATATTAGGAACTATTTGATGTATAAATACAATATATCAAAATATTATATATTCAATTTCCAATTTAATAATAGATTCTATTATACATTTAGTTTTTAAAGACTACAAAAATGATAGATCATGGTTGGTGTAATTCCATATACCTTCTACCAAAATAATAAGTAATTTCAACTCTAGTTTACATGATCTATTGCATTGTAGTTGGTATCATTTTGTATTTATTATATACCTTGGAATCTAAATTTAGTAAAATATAAATTAGATAACGCAATACAATAATACATATAGGTACATACCCAATGTATATGATATTATGACGAACCAATGGTATGATTAATATTGTGTGGTTTCCTTGAGTGTGTATCTATATGTGTAAATTATAATGTATATATTATTGTATAATGGATTGAACAAATGTAAATAACTCTAAATATGTTGAAATGGTTGTTAACAAGGTCACCAATAGTGTATGACGAGTGACTGTAATGCTGCACACCTGGATAGAATCTCTCAGGGAAAATGATTCAGATAATTTCTCACAATGTAACACTATGAGTGTTCCTTATAGTGAATTTTCCCATATACCATTAGAAAATAAGTTTTTTCAAAAGTAATTTTATTGATAGTACATATTGTGTATAAAATGTTGTGATATTTTATTTTCTCTATATCCATTGTAACCATACCTAGGTGAGTACATAAAAAATTTTCATATAAATATCCTTCATGTTGTTTGGAATTAATCTTGATCTTCTTTTCCATCAGGCGTCATTTCCCCGTGCGTTGATATGCATCAATCCATCCATGATTGTTAACAAATAACATTGATCAAATGTTGAACAATACATTCAATTATATGTTACTAGAATCCCTTGATACAATTTAATTAGTAATTATCCACTACTTCTCCTCAATATTTCATCAATGATAAATAAGGAACCACCAATTTAGATCAATTTCTGATCCTCCATCATCAGCACCATTACATGATTATATTGTTTATTCCAAACCTGAACAAATATCTATAAATAATTTTAATCAAGAAAATAACCAATTCATATCCAAGGAATATAAAACAAAAATTTATTACTAATAATCGACATGAAAATAAATTTTATTGAAGTATTGATTTAGATTTGATCGAGGGATTAATTACAATGGGATTAAATTGAAATTAAAATCCCTAACTGGATTTTGTATAATAAATTATAATATATGGAAACACATTGATTACAATTGTGAGATCCAAAAAATTCGTTTGCCACTGTGATCTACAAATAATAATTCATTACAGATTCTCTAAGAATTATCCAACAGTTGCTCCTCTCTCAGTCCATTATTTTATTCAACTAACCCATGGGGTTTCGACAATAAATACGTAATATAATACTTTTTAGTTTCTAGGAAATTTAATATATAGAAAATTAATATATTTTTTATATATTTACTAACCAACACATGAATAATTTTATGCCAACCAAAAATAAATCTGAATAATTATTACATTCGAAAATAACACATGCATTACTGATTTATTGGGATTTTCATGATTCCCATTAGACAATAAATTTTGGATTTGTTATATATTTTAAGAGATCAATAGACACGACATATAATATATTGAAAAAAATATTACCCCAATACAAGCCCTCTAGCCTCCGAACTCCATAGTTGCATAGTTGTCAACCTCAGAAATATACTTCCTAATATATCAACATTTTTAATAGAAGAAAATTTATGTTTAATTATATAAAACTAAGGTATATTAATACAGAAAATAATATAATTCTACTCAATATGATTATGGTACTGATCCTGTCAATGATTATTATTCTGCATGTTTCTCTACTAAATATTCTCATTGTACTACTAAATACACCCTAAGAGAATCATTATCACATGACAGATTTTATCATTCTAATGTTCAATACCTAATGGGTAATCCATGAGGGTAGATCGATCCTAAATTTCATAATATACCTAACTTATAACATGTGCTAGTTTCTGTACTTTCCTATAAAACTATGATAACTAAATTAAATCATATACTCGATTTGACTATGGTGGAAGAGATTTTTGGAACACCACCACACTAGCCCTACATTGATTATGAAATGGTATCGGGGATCCAATATATTAAATTCTTTACTTTACATATAAATTTAATTCCCTATGATTGGATACAATATAAAAGACATGTTAACCCTAATAGAACACCATAGAGCTCTTTTATTAGACTATATAGGGATTCAGATGTATTTATGAAGTCCTCGTCCACTGAAGATGAATTACACCAATGTTGTTTTCATTCAAATAATCTATAGTATAATGAGTAAAAGCTAATATAAATCTATCTTAAAAAGAGTTAACATACATGGTATTCTGTAATGAGACTCCAATGGTTCCATAACTATGATATCTATTAAAATACATGAACTTATCTAAAGATAATTGGTCTTATATCTACATGTAATGTTTTACATGAACATATGAAGCAGTTCCACTTAAATATAAACATTTAGCATTGTATGGATTTCTATATGGGTCTGAAAAAACATTAAAATATTTCAATCTGTCCCTATATACTATAAATACAGTCCTTATAATTGTGATAGGATGTGATCATATTTTAATGAAACAACACTTAATGGAGCACTATGATTCTTGAATAGTTACAACACAGAAGTAACCATGATATCTCTACTAACTATTCAATTGGGCAAATTTTATGTTTTATTACATTTTGAGTATTCTTATAATCACCATGTTATCTTCATTTCCACTATAATTATAGAATCCTAGTAATGACTTTGACACACATAACATCACACTTCCACTCTGGCACCAAAATGGGTTAACACAAACCTATTTCAACATTGTTTCCAACTATCATCTTATGGCATGTGAGGCACCAAACAAAGAATCCACTATTAACTTCTTTTTTCTTGTCCATTAGAATTGAAAAATATGGTAATAGTATGAATTCTTTAAAACTATATGTAAAACCAATGTGGTGGAGTGGTTATCTATTAAATCCTACTATCAAAACATCACTAGTGAAATCATCCATTATAATAATAGTATGATGTGCTGCCACTTTATAAAATTCATGATGATCACACCTAGTGGAAATTGAGTTTTCCACTGTCTCAAATTCAACATCTCTTGGATGATCTTATTTAATATTATATAGATGTTTTTGGGTAAAAACCATTAACTAGATGTAAGAAAACCCATCCTCACATACTATGAAAAATTGTATTGATGACCATTTCTTGAATGTCGAGCTCAAAAACTGAGAAAATGTCTTCTATGATAATCCTCTAAAACATCCATGTAATCAAGATTAGGTAATATATTGATTTTAAAATATTATTGGATCTATAGAAACTACTTCGACATCGTGAAGAAATAAATTTTATATAAGATATTACGGTGACCATTTTTGTCAAAATAGATAAAAAACAACTCACACATAGTATATTATCAACTCAAATTTATGGAGAAGACAATTGCTTAATACACCATATCATGGGTCATGTAGTTCCTATGATTGTGACTCAACTACCAAGACTCATCGAAAACAACATCCTATCTATGAAATAGAAATAATACAAGACTAGATCAGGAGGCCTAAAAAAATTGACAACTTACTATTATTATCTCATGATTAGAATGCTCATCAACATTTTATACAACACTTGAAAATTTGGATATGACTATTCCGTACTTCTATATTTTCCCCCCATTTGGGTAATAAAATATATTATTGTGTCAATAATTATTAAATTATTTAAAAATATATTATATAATAATGTAAACATATGGAATCTATATACCCTGGTCACAGTCATTGTTAAATCCCATGATAAAATAAAATAAACCATTACTATTACCACTATAACTCCATCTTCCAAGTCGAATGAACGCAAATTTTTAAATCTCAAAACGAGGACAATAACATAAATATTTTAACATTATTCTAGTGATATTACAGGTTGACATGGTAAATATTAATATGTTTTTGTGATCCTCCTCTGAAGATGTGTATACAATGATGTTTTGGATGAAGAACACAATGAACTTATCCAAGAAGGGATAAAATATATTTTTTCTAATGATCCACATGAACATTTTATAGGTGTTCATCATGACTACATAAATCACCATGTACACTGAGTGAATACAATAACATATAAATCCCATATAATGTACATCCTCATCACAAATTTGAGCCAGAGAATGAATGACACATGGTCAAACATTTAGAACTACATTTCCCATTTAGTCTAGTAATAAGAATCATAACAGAGTTGTTTTATATACTTATTCATCGTATTGAAAGGATTTATGTTACAGTATTTCACAAAAATACTGACAATCAGTTCCAACATCATGGAAACCAAAAAATATAATGCCATCGGTGACACTCATAGTAAAAAAAGGCATTCATCTGAAACACCTCTAGCAACATAGTCCACTTTGAGAAAACCAATAGATCCATTTGATATTTTGTTATATAGTTTCGGGATGTACCTATAGGAATTTATAGGAAAAAATTTCCCCTTAGTGGTATGTAAAACCGAACATGTAATCCAAGAAGGCATCTTCATACTCATCCTCCAATGCCTGAATCAGATACCACATAATATCCAATACACCAAGGGATATAATACAAAAAATGGTGAGTAATCATTTTTATAATGTAGTTTATAATCCCATACTCCTCTACATTTTTATCCTCATCACCATATAAGGAAAACATCATCATATCAATGAGGATGAAATGTATCATCCTCTTGAAATTATAAATCTATGCATGAACTACATATAGTCATTCCATACCCATGAAGACATCATCATGCATCAGGAAGGATAAAAGGATATCCCAAAGGAATATCTATCACATTGAAATTATTTAACACTATGGAAATATGTTTTTTGATAACTGATTCTCATAATGTATTTGTATTTATTTGAATGGGACATTCCAAAGGAACATTTAGAATATGTAGATCATGAGAATGTGATATGTCGTGAATATAATGTATTCATCATTTGACAATAATCAATAAATATAATAATAAACATAAAATATCATACAACTCTTTATAATTTAAGTATCATGGATATAAACCGCCAAATATTATAGTTTCTCTCATTAATGGCCAAATATATCTTGATCCTAGAATGAATTACTAGGGGATATTTGTGGGTACAGAAAACATCATAGTATACATTCTATTTCTATGATAACTTTGTTACCATGTATGATACTTGATATAGAGCACTATCATATCTGATGAATCTACCTTGGTAATCAAAGACTATGTATATAAGATATGTATTTCGGGTTGGAAAATGTCATTTAATATGTCTATAAATATTGTAGGAGTTGAATATACTATCCATTGATTGAATACAACCATCAAATGAAACATGAAATGCATACCCTGTATCCTAATACTACAATTGGAAAAACTAACCTCACCTATATTTATTTCTTACTATGATTCCATTTTCATCAAACTAATTTTTAAAGTCCCATTTTACTCTAATAATAGAAGTTTACTTTGGTATTTCAACCAAGGGCATGATATTTTTCATTTTGAATTTAATGAGCTCATCATTCATGGATTTAGTCAAATCATCAGCACCTATGTCTTATTTAGTGATTTTTTTAGCGAATTGATAAATTAATGCTAGATGTTCTACCTAATTTCTTAATGAAATTATAGTCCTTACAGGTTGATTTACATCACCGATGAGACTATCATTGGGATGATTATTATGAAACAACTGATTTGGGTTTTTTAAAAGTTTTTCATCATTATATTATAAGAAATCTTCTGTTATATTGCTTTAGAATCATTTTTTGAACATCTTCCTTATCAGAAGAATCTTCTATCAAGTAGTGATAATCTGTTTTTGAAAACACGTATGAAGATGTAGATTGAGTATGTTTAAAAATAAAAGCACCATTTTCATCAAATGTAACTTTTACTGTTTCTTAAAAAGTACATGTATTTTTATTAATAACACTATAAACCTTAGAAGTTGTGGAGTGACCATTGAAAAATATATCATCAAATTTATTTGAGTGTTTTTTTAAATTATCATCAGTATACAAAAAAAATAATACATTGCAACCAAATGCATTGATGTAGTAAAGCTTAGGTTTTATAAAATTCAACAATTTGTAAGGAGTTTTTTATGAAAATGTATAATATAAATTAAATTTATAGTACAATAATAAATACTTATAGAATAAGTCTGAAAATGTTTTTTCAATTGAATATTAACTCAACATTGTTCTAGTTATCTCTTGAGGAAATCAATTTCTTCTTTCAGAAACACCATTCTATTAAGGAATTCTTATTAATGAGATGTTATGAGTAAATCCTTTTCTACTAAAAAAATCATTCAAATTAGAATTTTGAAATTCTCATCGATGATCTCTATAACAATTATTTGTATATGTTTTTTATAATTTTTATGTTGGGCTCTAAAAATTTTGAAATAAGAGAATTATTTAGATTTCTCTTCTAGAAAATAGACCAATGTAAATCTAGTGTAATAATCCACTAAAACAAATATATAACAATTTCATCCAATGATACTTGTTTGTGTAAGACTGAAAAGATCCATATTCACTAACAATAATCATTTAGTATTTGAGACTACATGGATTGATTTAATAAATGATTTATGTATCTTTCTATATTAACAGGGATCACAAAATTTTGGAGAATCTTATATAAGCTCTTCTGGATCCTGAATAGGTCTTTTGTTAGAGAGTTTACATATATTCCTATAGATATAGTGTCTAATATTATATGCCATAACCAAGACTGAAATTTCGTTTCTCTACGGAAAGGTAAGTCATTACTTCAAAGGACATCTAAGCTTGTGTGTATACATTCTCTTCCCCATGGGCATAATGAATAATCTCTTCTTTAGAATTCTTCACTAAGAACATATCATTTCATAAATTCACGATATAACCTTCATAACATAACTTACGTCTGCTAATTATATTTTTCTTAACATCCTCAACAAATAAAACATTTAAAATAAATGTTTTTTCAAAATGAAAAATCTTACCTATATTAATAATTCTCTATGAGCATTATCTCTGAATGTTAGTTTTCATCCTTTATTCTTGATAATCATTTCATCGAACTCTTTTTTACCAGTCATAAGTCGAGAAGATGTATTATCCACATAGATTGTATAGAAATATGTACTTTCATAATTTTACTGATAATAAGAGTGTTAGACTTTCAGAACACATATTTTCTTGGATCTCGAAATTTCTGAAAGAAGGATTTTTGGAATCAACATTTTCGTAGAAAAATAAGATTTCTAAAAACCTAGACTGAGTTTTATTTAACGAATTTTTTCCCCAATTTCCACCATACTGAAAACTAGTAGAGAATGGATAACATGGTGGAACAAAAATGTTTTTGCTAAAAACTATATTATAATGAGTATAACCAAATCCAAAACTATTCCTTTGTGGTTAAATGTAGGAATACATCTTTTCAATGGTTTTATTACAAGAGGTAATGTTTTCCAAACAATTCCCCGCGTAAAATATTTCATATATTTGTTTAAACCCATTATTTTTATCCACAAAAAACATTAGCTTTTAAACTAAAGTTATTCTATAAAATATTTTTATTAGAAATATCATTTTCAAGATCCTTAGGATGTTTATCATTATCAGAATTCAGATCCTCAGGGTTTTTTGGAATACATTAAAAAAATTATTATCATGATCATTCGAATTATCTGATACTTCTTTAGTATTAATAGAAATTCTATAATTTTTCTTAACATGCTTTTTCATGAGTTTTGATCATTCATTCTTAAGTAGTTTAGCAACCCCATATCCTTCTCCAAATGTTTGTAATATATAACCTTCATTAGAGGAATATTATTGATAAGAATACTTATTGTATTTATCACAAGTATAATTCTCATTCAAGGATACATTTTTGATAGATTCAACATTGTGTACCTTGGATATTAGAAAATGATTTTCAATGGGAAGTCCGGATAGTAGACCAAGAGTTTTCTGAGCAAAATATTTGTACTCTGAGGATTTATTAGAAGATTCACCACCAATGGACCTCGAGGTGTCATTGGCATTCAAAAAATTCTTATTTTTATCATTGAAGTACTTCTTTATATTATTCTCAGAATGATTTTCCTTTGTATACATTTTATTACGCATTGGAAAATATTGTATGATATGCCCTTATCTTTTTCATTCATAGAAAGTGACTTCTGATTCATTCTTTTATTTTCATTATTTCTTCTTCTTCGTATACTGAAAGTCTTTCATTACAAATAACTTGATCATGCTTCAAGTAAGATTATCGAGTTCATTATCACTATGTTCCCTTTTACAAGATTTATATAAAACATTTAATTTCTATAAATTGGATCAGGAAATCCTTGTAGGAGTCTTCGATTTACTATTAGTAAAGTATAAACTTATATTATCATTGTTCTTCTAATTTAGATAAGCATCTTTTTTAATTCATGTCTCATGTTGAATAGGAGTTACAAAAATCTCATCAAAAGTAATTTGATATACTATCCCATTGTCATCAATAGTTGTTCTCTTAGATTCCCATTCATTGGGCATGATATCTATAATAATGTCCAAAATTCCCTCATCATCAAGACCTTTCTCACCAATAGATTTTAGAAAATTAACAATAGTCATAAACCTTTGTTTCACCATGCATACTATCTCTCCATAAATAAATAGAAGTTCATGATATTCTTCTCTAAGAATATCACTTCAACGTTGAATAACATTGGATGTACAAAAATAAGTAACCTCCAATTTCATCTATATACAGATATCATCTTCACATGAATTAATCTGACTATATATATTTCTGGTCATGGAAGACAACAAAGTATTTTTTACCTTGTAGCTTAGTTGATATTATGACATTTCCTGATTGTTAAATGTTCTGACTTCTTTATCAGTCATCTAGTAATCTCCAGTTAACCTAACAATGTTTTCCACTCCAGTTTTAATAAATAAATTTTTCTGCTGATCTCTCCAATATTAATAATCATTCCAATCAAATATTGTTTGTCACATTGGATTTGGATTGTAAATCATACCAACATTTAATCATGCCAACATAAGAAAAAAATATTCCCAAAGAATTTTGTTAATATTAATGTTTGGAAATAAGGATAAAAAGTACAACAAAAATAAAATATAGAGAACAATGAAAACATGATATAGAAAACATATATGTGAATATAATTATTTCAGACACCTCACTCTGATAATAATTGTAAAATCGAAATATGAATGTAGATGCTAAAATACAAGATGGGTGACTTGTAAGATTAAAAACAAACATTTTTAACCTTATGGAAAACTATGATTAATAAGGATAAAGAAGGTACATTTACAAGACCTATTTTAGTTCCCTAAACATTCTATGTTCCAGAAATGTGGTTCTAGAAATGATATTTATGAAAAGGTTACAAGAAAAATATTTTACCTTAAAGCATATAGAATCATACTTATTATAGAATAAAAAAGTACCAGAAATTATAAGAAGGTTATAATTTCATATATTATCAAAATACAAAAGAAATAAACTTGAAAGAAAACCAGTAACAAGTATGAAATTTTCTAACCCAAAGAGAAAGGTAACCAACAACCTTAAAAAAATTTCCTTCATTCATACTTTGAAGAAAGTTTATCTTACCCACACCTTTGGTATGCCCTTGATAAGAATATTAGAATTAGTCTTTCTATCCCCACAAGACATTAAAAATTACAGTAGATGGAACCTATGACATTCTATCCACTGAAGTCCTAGAAACTTAAGGTAGTCAGTACCTCTACCTTTCTATCCTCAAAAGTCCTCAATTGATCATAGAAACAATAAGAGTCACATGAAGCAATATAAAAAAGGTTTTATGAATGAAAAAGAATGAGTGCATATCTCTATAGAAATCAAATCAGAAGATTTCAATATTTAGAGTGATGGATCGGTCATCGAGCTCGTTCAAATGAGATCTTGTTTATGGTAATATTTCTAATGGTCAGATCCTTCCTCCAATGGCCGTATTTTTCTTTGAATCCTGGAGGGACTTGTACATGTTTCGCCTAAACAACGGTTCGTTAGAAACAACTTGTATGAAAACATTTCCTAACAATAACAACTATGAGAAAAATAATGTTTCTTAACCGTTACAATTTTTCGGAGTCTAAGGAAAAATAATGTTCGAAAACATACCTAATAAACATTAATAGAAAATAACTCATTGATGTTCAAATTCTATTTATCATGGATTTCATATTCTGAATTTTGAGGAATTCATAGTCTGAATTCTGATGAATTAGGTGTCTAATTTTATGGAATACAATTTCTTAATTTTATGGAATTCAGAGTCTGAATTTCATAGAATCATGAGTTTAAATTATAGAGAATTTAGAGGCTAAATTTTAGAGAATTCAGTGTTTGAATTTTAGAGATTAGAGTCTAAATTTCAGAGATTACAGAGTCTGAATTTTTGAGAATTCGGAGTTTCAATTTCATAGAATTCGGAGTCTTAATTTCATAGAATTCGGAGTCAAATTTTCAACGAATACAGAGTCTGAATTTCACATAATTCGGAACCTGAATTCAAAACCTGAATTCAAAATACAATACATGAACATATTTATAGAATTTATGGGTTTTAGATGTGAAAAAGATATTAATTAAAGGATTTATATTTAGAGAAATTCTAAAAAGATCAATAAAAATATATGTAAGGATAAATTTACTCGAGAAGGAAAATTTTACTTATTAGGAAAATTCGTAGGAAAAATAAAATATCCTAAATATAATGTTTTTGTGATTTTCAAAAAATATAGGAGTGTAAAATTTATAACAAAACCTATTTTACTCTACAATAATGTCACATTAATAGGGTCCCACCTCCAAACAATAACTATCGATGACTAGTCTCCCATGAAGCTCTATAACACTGAATCTCGCTAGAGTAGTATATAAAAATTTGCAATGAAATGTGATATAAATTTATCACAAAAATTTCCACTATTAAATAGAATAACATTTCATTCCTCAATAGAGATGATATCAACCAATATCAATTCAATATCATAAAGGGTTATTGATCCTCATTGAATACTCTGTCACAATGACACTACCCTTCTGGAACATCAAAATCTAATGTGTATTGATTTCCTAAAAGGTAGTTGAGAAAAATAAAATTTAAGAATGAAATCAAATGAAAAAAAATATATCCATGAATGATTCACTTCAACACTTATCAAATTCACCATACTCAGTCAACACGGTATGGATCCATTAAAAATACCCATCAAATGTACTTCCATTCAGTTTGGGTGTGTCGAAATAGAGAGTAAAAACATAAATTCCTTAGGAAAGATGAAAACTACAAGCAGTCTAGATTTCCAAAAAAAATTAGGGGTCACATTTACTGAATCTCAATAATTTATCTTAACATGTGAATTTAATCAATAAAAACTATCATTGAAAGATTATTCTTAATTGAAAGTGATACAAATTTAAAATAACCCATCAGAACCACCAAATTAAAATATACCAATATTAATGCTTCTTTCTCAGGTTGATCAACCTTATGAAAAATAGGTGGAATCTTAGTTGGTAATTCCATAAATGGCATCCTGAAATAGAAATAATATACCTTGATCAAGGGTATATTATTGGCGACTAATAATAAAGGACATGAAAATCATATCCCATTTCTATATGGACCATATTCTAATTATTTCCCTACAAAAGTTTCCTATATGTACATTGGAAAAAATTATATTTTCCATGTGATTGTGAATTTATACATCATCTTTCATGACAACATTGGTTTCACTCTTCAAATATCTAAACATGAAGTACATTAATAAGATTAAACATGTTATCAAAATAGAACATATAGCTAGAAAATCTACAAACATCTGATATAATTTCCTTTCGATAATATAAATGTGTAACAACATCAACCACATAGGACTATCTAGATGGTGGTAATTTGAATATGACAACCAAAAAAAGCTTGTATTATTCTAGTGATTTCTTCTTCTTCTTAGTAATAATGTCACAAATAGGGGAGGCCATATAATAAGGATCCAATATACACATTCATTATAAAATACCAATATATCATTGAATAGAATTATATTTTGAAAAATGAATTCATAATTATGTATCACACATTAGAGTGTGAAAGATGTTCTAAAATTCATGAAGTGTCAAATAAATTCCATGAAAAAATTTGAATAATTTCTATCCAATAAGGAGCGATGGAACTGGTGTAAAATAAAACAACTAGTAAAAATGAAGATATGTCATTTTTATTATGATCCATCTACTACTACTACTTCATAGTCTACAATTAATGGAATTTCATTTACATAAAATTTTACATTCGAAAAAATAACAGATTAGGGGTGTGTATAACAATTCCCATCCAGACTGCAAAAATAAACCAACATAAAACATAATTATAGTATTCATATCATCAATGTAAATAAATGTTTGTAGGAATATGTGATAGATATTATAATAACCCATATATTTTCAATTCAGATAAAATTACATAAAATAAGTCTATATGTAATCTTGAATCCTTGTATTTTCAATGATTATTTGAGTTAAATTTATTTACAAGAACTCACTACAAGGTTTTATAAACACTGATGAAACTCATATGATATGGATTTCATAAAATTTCCATTCAATGTTGAATTACATGATGGAGCTCATAAAATATAAATACAATGTGAGGGTATCCATTATTAAGAATGTGGGTTATACTAGTACTCATATAGAATAACTATAATTTTTTTTAATTATTCCTTATTATGTTGGTCATGATGATTCTATAAACCCAAAATAGTGAATGGAATGATGATGTCAGATAATCCCCCAGTCCACACATCATGATATTTGTTGTCTACCAATAATGTATCACATCCAATTTCCATGATCCAGTCTATCACCTCACGAATATATGTCTGTGATGAGGGGATACACTATAGATAAACTAGCCTACACTGAAGATAACATGGCCCTTAATTTTCACAGGAGATGTACATGTTATTTATAGTGTACCAATGGAATTTATTATCAACATATTATCCTCCCAATTACTTCAACTAATGACCATGTACATTTGGTTACCCCGGTGTTATTTGGAATTTGACTTATATATCTATTTTTAAGTGACCATGTACGATGAGGGTAAACATTATGTTTTTAGGATAACTCAAACAACTTTTGGCGAGTACCACATATTTTGTTGTAATTTATTTACAATGAAACCCATAATAAGACATCTAGGAAAAACTATGACATGTGTCATTTGGAGTACAGCCAATGTAGTAGGTATTTATTGATAACACAATTTCTCAATACAAATCTACACCAAATGCCTCTAATTTTCTACATCCGTACACTCTCATTGTAGAACATGGATCTAAAATTGAATGATTATTTCCATTACTAGTTTCATAATTATTTCCACCAAATCTTCTCAAGGATAATCTATTATTCCTTTACACCATTACTACAGGGCCAATCTGAGAACCATCAATATAAATCCATTCCTGATCCTCCATCATAAACACCACTCCTTGGACATACCAATGATTCCATTCCAAAAACGATATTTTCATTACTATTTTCCAATGAATGGTTGGAAAAACATTTATCAGTAGTTATATAAGGAAATATTAAACAAAGAAAATACTAGTGATGAAAATGTGATGAACAGAGAAGAAATTAATAAAACTAAAAGATGGGGACTGATCCATGACCTTTTATATGACATTGATAAATTATTATTAGAATTATGAATGAAAAAAATAATCAAGATTATTCAACACTGATTCCATTCATAAAAATTATATGATATATCAAAAACCATAGTTAATAAATGAAATCAATTTTTTAGAAGGAATTATTTGATTCAAAATATGTAGTAATAATACAAGGACTAAATCTAAAATGAAAATCCCTATTGTATTTTTCATCATCTGTTAATTAAAAAATTACACAAATAAACATAATTTTCATGATACACAATCATATTTAATAGAACAACATATAGAAAATGACATATTTTTTATCTTCCGTGAACTCTGTTACAATATAACGTCTTTAAAATACAATTTAGATGTGAAAACCCTTACAGATTTACAAAATGAAGGATTGAATAGTTGATATATGGTTTATAATTTCTTATTAAAAAGTAAAACGTTAATAAATTTATATTTTATCTATTAATAATCTCATGATTAAACATAATCCAATCACCATAAATACTCAAATATTATGGCATTCATATGGTAACACCATCATTTCAGATTTATTGGGTTTATCATATTTTCCAATGATGGAAATTTTTTTGAGATATTCGAATATATCATAAAAATAGTTGTATTGAAATAATATATTATAATATTTTATTATATCAATAATAAACATCCCAGGTCCCTAAAAACCTACAATAACCCATTGATTTTCCTAAAAAAAATACTTATAAATATTTAATGGTTATACAATGTTAAAATATTGTTGTTACAATGTCTCCATTTTCATTATGAAAAAATAAGTATTAGGATAGATGTTTCCATCAATATCCATTGTTAGATAAACTGGGGAATATATTCAAAAGAAGCTGTCATGATGTTAAAATTTAAGGAAATATTTAATGGTGATATGATGAAAAAATTGTGTATTTATAATCATATGGACCAAGGAATTTTCTTTTTGAAAATTGATTATGATAAATGATTCAATGATATTTCTCTAGTAATCCAAAATGAAATTATAGATGTAATGAGATTCCATGTTGTAATTCCTAACCATCCATATTGAAAAATAATGATCAACATGAACATATTTGATTTCATAAATGAAAAATGTAATATATATATATATATATATATTCATGATGACCATTGGGTAAATAATATTCATCATTCTACATGTTGAGATTGAAAGAAGAAGAAAACAAGACAATGTATCTATAGAACTATAAGAGTTTAGGGGGTGTAAATGTAAGTCACATAGAAATAATTTAATAGTGATTAATTATTATTTCAAAAAAATTAATTATAATACATTTTAAGGAACCATTTATAGTTTAATACCTTTTTTTGTAGATCATGGAAATTATCTGAGTCAATTCCCTAATTTAAGGAATCAAACCCAGTCCATGGAAGGTCCTATGTTTTGAAATTAATTGATATTTAATTATTGAAGTGTTATGGTATTGTGATTTAACAAATTATTTTTTTTACGTCTATTGTAAATGATTTATACAATAATAATCCTTAAATATTGATGGATTATGATTCAAGAAGTCTTCATTAATGATATTAATGCATATAATGATGTTAAATGATAAAATAAATAAATGAATTAGTTATAATGTGACATGTTCTAAAAACAAAATATTGTCGGACATATAACCCTTATTATGTGCCATATTTTAGGATAACATAATTTAGTTTTGATAAATGAATGATTGATATTGATAATGTAAATTTTATTTTTTGGGGGACCTTCATAATGATTAGTTATTTGATGACAAATGGTTTGATTTATTTTTTATGATGTTAATTCCAATATTTGTTTTTTTCCAATATACTTGTTAGTCTATTAATTGTTAGATATAATTATTTCTTATTCTATTATTGACATTGAATCATGTTATTATAAAATTTTAATCATGGCATTTAAGTTTTTATAGGAAATTATGTGATACATCTTCCTTTTTTTTGAAAATAGAAAATATCGTTTTCATGTTTTTTGTGTCACTTTTTAATTTTTTCTTCTAATTTTTTGTTAATCGTGTGTTTATTTGTTTCATAATATAGTTATTTTTGGAAATAATTACGATGAAATTTAGGTTTTATTATTGAAATAATTGAATGTAATCATTGAAATTATAGTTTACTAATTTTATTTTTCTTATAATTTTCTAACCATATCAGGTTTCATCAATTTAATCAATAATAGAGGAATATATTTTCATCCTTTACAATATTTTATTATCTGTTATATGTTTATTTTTTCTGATTCGGGCATTGAAATTTTATGTTTATCATTCATCATTGAAAACATTATTACCAAATGTGGAAACTGATTGTAAAATGGAAAAAAGATAAATTATGTATATAAAGTTTATGAAATCCTGTCATAATATTTTCACTTATTCCATTTCAAGTTAATTTCCCAAATCATTGAAATTGATATAGAAAATATTAGTTTTTTCATCTCACAATAATTAATAATCAATTGAAAATTGTTTCACCCATTACTAATTTTTTATTTCTATATCATTATCTTTTCAATTAACTTGTTAGCGATAAATATATATTAATCATTAGATGTTTTATTTCTCATACATGTATTTTTTCAGTTCCCATTATTTGTTAACAATATATAGATTCGGGTTAATGTGCAGTTCTATTTAACCATTATATTTTTCACTGCCCTATTCAAATTTTGTTTTATTATTCCCTTTTGTGCATTGTGTTTTATAAAAAGGACATCTTAAAATATTCCACCCTTTTTTTATCGAGAGAAACAATTTATGGAAGACATTTTGTTAAGGAGGGGGTTGGGGTGGACAATGCAACGCATAAAAAAGTTATTCTATATGAATTATATTATCAAAATATTTATTAATACACCACAAAGTTTTTCAAGAGAACAATAAAATACTATAAAAATATCATTTGAATGTGATTATTATTAAATATCATTTAAATATATGTTATAAATAAAATAATTTATTTTGAATAATATTTAATTTTTTTAATATAGTTCATATTTATTTATATAATGTATAATAATTATGTAGAATGTTTTTATAGAATTATTTTCCTTGATCAATAATATTTCTTTATCAAAAAAGGTTTATATTCATTTTTTGTAGGTAAAAAATAAAACAATTAATTATTTTTTAGAATTTTTTTGTGGGAATTATTCTTACTTTTTTATATCAACATTAAAATATTATATTAGGATAGAATATTTTGAAAATCTAAAATAAGAATTATTTTTTAGTGAATAGTGGAAAATTATTTTTATAAAAACATCATTTCATTTCATAAAATAATTTATTTCAAAAGTATGACTATCTTATTAATTTAATGATTATTTATTATATAACTTATTTAATTATATATAACATAATTTAGTACATAATAATCAATATTATACTTTATTTTTCTATAAGTTCATTTGTTAATTTAAAAATACATTTTTCTATAAAATGTTTGTATGCACATAATGTGTCCATATAATAATTAAGAAAATGAATCCCAAATGATTTTTTAAAAAAATAGAGAAAATAAATATTCTACTAAATTTTTTTGTATTAATGTGATAGTTTTTACAAGGAAATTAAAAAATTTTAATCCAATTGATACAAAAATATTAATCTTTCTAAAATTATTTTCTTTATTTTATGATATAATATAATAGATTTTTTCATCCAATTCTAGAAATGTAATATTTTTATATTAAATAATTTATTTAATCATAAGTAATAATTAATATTAATTTTGTGATAGAATGTTTTGACCATAATCAATATTAATACCAATATAAATTTATTACCTTGGTTAAGTCTAAAAATGGTTTACACGAGATTAAACTAAAAGATAATTTAGAAAATGGAATAATACATAGATAAATAATATTTCATTGTAATATGTATCCTCAAAATTAGATTTTATTTTATGATGTTCATTAGGAATTAATTTTCCATTATTAAACATTAATATTTGTTAGTTTTGTTTTAAAAATCAATGTTTTTTATCTCCTACTCTTATAATCCAACCCCAAATATACTACATTCATCATACTATAAGATCATTATTTTTTAGAAACTATTTACAAAAATACATTCCTAAAATTCTAAAAGATGATATAATGTTTTTTTTGGGACCAAGTTTGATTTATAATTAAGAAAGAAGAGTTTATTGTTACATAATGTTTTCTTTTGTTCTCAAAGAAGATAAATCAATTCACATGGTAACGGATATGAAAATCAGAATATTCTTTACTGATACGTATTTAAAAAATATCATAAGTTAAAAGAACATGTGATGCAATAATAATGAAGGAAATTGTGAGAAACAATGATTTCAGTCATATATATTTGTGATTGGAGGGAATGATGCTACTGGAAGATAGGGATGTTTTAGTAATTCCATTGAAACTCTGATGATACTAAAGATGATCTATCAAAGGATATATATCACGATAGTGGAATTCCTGATTAAGCTGAAGAATATTTTTGGAATGTAGTGAAGTTAACCATGACAAAGGAATTGATGATTTGGAGGTAGTACAAAAGATATTTTTCTAGTGGTGAAATTTCCCAGTGCTTTCCAAATTTTAGGGCCTGAAAATCAAAATATAATGAAATATAGTTTTTGGCAATGGATGTTGCACACATGTTTGAATAAGTCCTTCTATGTTGCTAGAAGGTTCAGTTCCATGATCTGAGAATAAGAATCTGGAAAAGGAGAGGAATGTGCTAAATATTTGGTATTGTATGAATGATTGTTTTTTGTGCGCATGATAGAAATGAGTTTTGAATCATGCGTACAAATTGGGATTCAAGTCCCAAAATTCAATAAATGGAAAAGGAATGAAGTGCATGAAATATTTGGTCAGCGAGAACGTGTCTTTTGTGTCTTATGTGAAAAATTCCTTAACAAATGGGATTTTGTGTGACAATTCATAGTTTTTTTACAGCGCAAAAGATTCAAAGAACTGCGGGATAGATGAGGTTGGCGCGAAAGATACATAAGCGCGCAATGCGATGTCAAATGTGGTTTTGCACGACGCTTGACTTATGAACAAAATGGGACATCAAATTTTTTTTTGGAAACACATTAATATATTGTGCAACACTTTGGGGTCATTGAACATTGGGGTCGACATGGTCTATAAATAATAAGATACCCCCTCGCATTTCTGTAGTAAGATACTTAGAGAAATCCTAAGCTCTTAGATGCAAAAAAATAATAAGAAATCAAGTGTGTGGGAAAGAAATAAGTTTGCGCGCATGAATGGGAAGTTTCACAAAATAAAAGATTCACACACAAGATTGAAGTTCACTAAAGAGGTATTTCTCGACAAAAGTCAAATATTGCATGCATAGAAAAAAAGTTCAGTGAAAGACACCTGAAAGGTGGTGTGAAAGATTTGGAGTCATCACACATATTCGGTTGTGCATAGGATAGTTCTTATTGGCTCTTGGGTAAGAATTTGAATATTTTAACTTCAAAGAATACAACAATTCAATTGTAATGAATCACTAAAATACTCTAATTCCCGATTTGTGCTATGAGGGTGCACACAGACTTACAGATTGTTTTCCAAGTGCTACACGTGTGAAGGGGTATATCCTACTATTTTTATTCCACATAAATTTATTGTTTTAAATACTTTTGTGTGTTAATGGATTGTTTCAGTACGATACCATAGACATATCTAATCTAGTTGAGTGGTGAACATTGTCATTCTTGTGTTTCTATGGTTTTGTGTGTTCACTTGGAAGTAAAGCCTTTTACAAGAGGCGATGGTTTTTTCCAAAAGAATGAATTTTAAAAAGGAAAATATTTCAATGATTTGACCCTCCCCATCTCAGTGACACATGGATCAAGACTGGGAACATAAATTTTTTCTGATTAAAATTCATTTTTAGAAGGATTATTATTTATGAAAATAAATGATGTCAAAGATAGTGTTATAACTGTTAATATACTGTTTTTATTTTGTTTCATAATATATATCATTAAATTAAATTATAACAAAGATTATATGAAATTGTTTTTTTATAATATATACCTATTATATATTATTTCAATGGATAATTATTTATTTGTATCCTTCTCCAACATAATTGAAATGAATGAATCACTCTTCAGAAACTGAAAACTACCAAATTGAAAACCATTGTATGTTTTTATTATCACCATTCATGGATGGTTATTATGGAAGATATAATGTTTTTATATGAAATATTTTAAATAAGTAATGTTAAATTAATAAATTACATAGATAAAATTCATACCCTTTAAACCATTAAATAAATTGATATTGTCGCTCGATTATGTATTGGACTACTACCTCGACACAGTGGTGTGCTACATTTTTTGACATCCTCAATTAATGGATGATTGAAATATGTATATTATAAATATATTAATATATATATTATATTTATATGATTATTAATATCATGTATTTTATGGAACTATGATTATTATTGAAGGAACACAATTACAAATTGAAACATGCATGTAAAATAAAATAATTAAAGTTAAAAAATGTTACTTTTTATAAGGATATAATTATAATAATGTCATGAAATTATATATGTGTATATTATATGATATGATAAAAAAAAAAATTTCTAGTATATATTTTTAATAAATTTTAATTTATTATAAATAAGGATAAAATAAATTACGAATCATGTTAAACTATAGGGGGTTTATTTTCAATTCTCCTTCATAATTATGATTTTTTATTTTAATGACTAATTTTTCTAGAATTAAATGATATTTATATATATAATCCTTTATAATTTATTCTTCTTCAATTATTCATTAAATTAATTTTTTCCCATTAATATGTAAATTTTAATTAATCAAATGTTTCAATTATTTTTTTTTCTGTATACCGATATTGTTTATCAACTCAGTTCGTAATAATTTTCATCAGTGTACATATTTTTACTAAAATATATTCATTATCTTTTTCCTATTATTTTATTGTTGTTTAATGTAATTTATTCCAATTTCATAAATTTTATAATTATTTTAATAAATTTTTTTCTTGACTTTATTGGAATGAATAATTTTTTAATAAAGCCATGGAAAAAGTATTTTATTAACATAAACCACATGAAAGGTGTTTCAATTCATCATTAATAAACATTGTATTCAGTGTTACTTTAAATTTTTCTATTTTTTTTATAGAAAATTTTTTATACTATTTTCTTATAATAATTTTATATATTTTAAATTGATTATTTAAAATTCAAAATCATACTTTCATAAAGAAATATTCATGTGATACATGGTAATTATTTTCTTCAATATAAATATCATTTGAAGAAGCATATTATATAATGATGATGGAATATTTTAATACAATAAAATTTATTTATATTGATAAATTAATATCTGTTTAACAATTTAATTTATGGAAATTATGAATATTAAAAATTCTCATATAAATAGTTATTGATTATTAAGGAATATTAATCATATTTTGTTCATAATTCATGTGATTCACTCATTGCACAAATTCAGTTACTGATTTGGAATACAGATATCCATCCTAAATTGAATCAATAAGATTTGGGGAATAAAAATATATGTAATTTTGTATATTAATTACCATTTTATGCTTGATTTTAGGGGATTGGGTCAGAACAAAAATTTCAAGCTGTTTTAGATTATGAATTTCATCATTACGAATTATGTTATTAATTTCCTTGTGGTTTTTTTGATTTTGATGATATATATGTACAAGATTCAATCCCATGTAATAAATGGACAAATTATTTTTATATTTAATTTATAATCTTCATATTTTGTTTGATTATACTATATTTGGAAATTACATTCACATGCATTGTAGATGAGTTAAATTGTTATGTAGTAGGGATCAAAAAAGGTTATTTTATCCATCAACAATGAGGGATTATAATTTAATGAGTTTTTAGTATAAAGATATCTATTTAAAATAAAAAATTGATATTTTGAATGAAAGATATATTCCAAATACAATAGTAAAATAAAACAGAAATGTCATGAAAATGCATGTGATGAAATATTTTCAATAAATATTTAAATTAATGGATAGTTATGTATTGGGATTTATATTTTTTATTAGAGTTGGAGTGAGATTTAATCATTTGGAAAGATATAGTTATATGAGTACGATTTTAAATATTTTGAACACATCAATGGTTAGGAAGTTGATTTGAGATCATAATTTAATGAAAATTGATAATAATAAACTATTTAATGACAATAATATAATGGATATTTAATTGAATTATATTAAGGCATATATATAATATAAAAATTAGAGCATATACCAAAAGATTTTAATGGTAGGTTCTTATGTTTAGAGGTCATTTTTTATTCAAAATTATATGATCATTTAAAGTGAATTTTTCTAATATACTCACAGAAACAATTTTTTTATATTGTAAATGGATAAAATATGGAATAAATTGATAGTTTTTAATTACATCATTTAATTAATAATAAAATAATTTACATGATCAACTGATACGTTAAATGCATCCTAATTATTCAAGCATTAACAATTCATCTTGGGTACTACGCATTATAAATATGAACTAACTTATAAAGTAACTCTAATAAAAACCACGAACCAATGGATAATATTGTGCATCTAATAAGTGAACAGTTATTGAATATTTTTTTTTTCAAATTATATGATGATTTGTTGAAATAGTTCCTCAATCATAAATAAATGAAACTAATTTTATCTTGGTTTATATGGGAAACATCACCCAACTCGCAAGGTATGCCTTTCGAAACTAATTCACATGTTTGAGTCAAATAAAAGAATATGAATTATTTCCTGGTCACCTGAATCATATCAATTTTTTCCTAGACAATTCTTTGAGACATTGGAAATCATGTTCATATGATATCAAATGTCTCTGATCCATCTCTATCTATTTCTTGGTCACATGAATCGTATCCATTGTTTCGTATACAAGGCTCCTCCCAACAAGTGATGTTTCAACTATTTCCACCCATCAATGTGGAGAATGACATGGATTCCAATATAATGCTTCAAAATATTCCATATATATAGAGACATTATAGTTGTTATTATATAAGAACTACACTATGTTTATATTCTCTTCCCATGTGCCACAAAAATCTATTACACAATACAATAATATTTCTTCCAATGTCTTTATTTTTTGTTATGACTAGTGATCTATCTGTGGATGATAAATTGTAATCATAGTAAGCTGATATCCGAGGTCATTTTTTTATGGATTTATATAAATGATATGGGAACCTTCGATCACACATAGAGTCTATTGAAAGCGGTATTCAATGTGTTTTGAACATTTATTAGATATATTTTTTTTTACATGTCTTATACCATATGAGAGTCATGAAAATGGATGAAATGAGCTGACATGGTTAGTTGATACACTATCACCTATATGGAATCATGTTTCAAAACCATTATTGTGAGACCTATATCAAAATACATAGATATATTATTCCACTCCCACATATGGATAAAGAATTGCATAAACATTCCTTCTAGTCAATGATGTACAACATTAACTTTATGACATGTTTAATACCTTGAAAGGAACTCATCCACTTTCAGTTTCACACTAGCCTAGGAAAACTGTTCCATCCAAATAAATATCTTTTATATTAAAAAAAAGTCCATCCCATCTCAAGTGGTGGTATGCATGAAGAATTAATGTGAGAACCTGGTTTTATACTCATGCGTGAATCATTTAGATTTTGGTCTAAATCATTACATTAGACCCAATATGGATACATAATGGGTTAATAAAGGTCATAGGGGTGTTCGGGCCTAGTTCAAACCCCTAAAAAGCTCTCTTTGGGAGAACTAAATATGTCACATGGTTGGGGCATGGTGGTAGCATAGTTTTCCTAACCGTTATGTTGGTGTTTTTTCAGAAAGAGCCACATCGCACGGTTGGCACACAACTGTTCAACCTAACCACACAGGTGCCCCTTCTGCCAATTTAGCCTATCATGGTTTCTATATAGTTTGTCAGACAGTATCGATAAACCATGAACAAGCCATTTTTGTGTAATTTTACAATTTTCCCCATAATGAATTAATTAGTACCCATCTTCCTCCATAATTTATATTTCAGCGCTATTAACCAAAATTGATATTATTTAGGACCCATTTTATGTTCCATGTTACGAATCAATATATAAACATCATTCAGGAACTGAAATATCTTTAATTTATCATGTTTGATGCACAACCGTAAATAATTGAGTGCCCTTGATCCGTTCTCCTCCTCTCTTTCACTAGAGCGAGTTATCGGGGTATGCGAATTTTTTTTCTTTTCATAGATATACTTCGATATGAGCCAAATAATGTTTCGATACCCGATAAGTAGTTCCATAGAAGCTTATGTTTGGTGGTCTATAACTCAACCCTCAACTTTTTTTATTTTGGATTTGTTGTTTTGGGCCCACTAATTTCATCCGGTGACAATTATTGAATTTATATACCATGAATTTAATCATTATAACCATATAGATATGACCATTCTATATATGTGATTACTTTTTATAATCATTACCATAAATCCATCTGATCCATTTCAATGGTTTTACAGTAACTATATTTTTTGTTTTGATGGTTTTACAAAATCATTCGGTTGTGCCATGGCATGACCACTATAAAAGAAATAATTTCTATATTAAATGGCCTATATAAATTAGGAATTTCACAATGAAAATACCAGGTATGTGTAACACTTTTACCACCTATTTAATGTCATTAAATTGGTTCTAAAATGTTAAATTGAAATTGGAATGTATATTGAGTATATGACTTTACCAGATTAAATGTGAAGGATTGATAGGTTGCATGACCATATCACCAATTACAACATTAATCGAAGGTAGAAAAATGAACATTATTTATTTAATATTCCTTAAATGGATTAAATTAATAGCTGAATGGTACATGGAACTATCATAGTAATAGAAGCCAAGGGTTGATCCAAATACACATATAGATTAATTATGACTTGATTATAGAGATGCATACTACATGAACTTATCATGCTAATAAATGTCATGTCTTGAAGCAAAAGCTGCATACTAATTGACGTTATCACACTAATTAAAAGTAATTATTGAAGCATAATAAATATCAGAGAACTTCCTAATAATATATAAATGGACTGACATTACTGTTCCATTGATTTTGTTCAGAAAATTCAATGACCACTTAGGAACCCAGTTCTCATTCAAAGATTTAGTTTTCTTTGATTGAAAACCACTGATACCCAGTCCTTGTTTATTCTTGGATGCCTAGTATGACACTATAGGATCCCATAAATATAATTTTTGGATGCCCTGTATACACTAAATGGGTCTAATATTGACATGTAGAATCCATGGTTTAATCCCATATGGCCCTGTAGATGCTTAACCCCATTATACCATGGAAGATAACCATAGACATGATAGGTGCCTCATTGTGAAATGAAATGTACTATTACACTTGGATTACATTATTTACATATGACATGAATGAGTTATTACTAATTTTGAGACCCTTGAGGTCTACGACACCATTATTGTTACATTAGGGCTTCACTATGATATACCATTACTGATATCCTAGTTACAATGTGGAAGCATTGAAATAACAAACATGTGACTTGTTTATAAATTGATAATAATAAAATAAAGAATTTTATACTTCTTCAGACACCAGCTACTGGATGTAGCATTAAATGGTTATTTAGTTACATTGTACTACTTTACTATATAAATACATGTTTGTAAACTGTTACATTTACTTTAAATGAGTCAGATGTAATAGAATCTATTGGTGTGGTCCACTAATATTAATCTCATAGCCTCTATGGTATCATTTAGTACCCGAGGAAGATTAAATTTTTGTTGGTGTTGCAATAGGTATGTATACGGATTTAAACACCTGATTTCTTGCTATTTGGAGTAGAGATTGATAGTTGATGAATGAATTAGAGATCAGAATGATTTGAATAGTCTTTTATTTCCACTGTACTATTTTAAAGCATGTTATTACTACTGTCATGTAGCCATGTTTTCATGTTTTTTAGAGAAATTGCATATCATCCGTTGTTGAATACTATTCTAGTTTTTTTGGTTATCATTACTATCATCAGTATTTTTTTGTTTTGATTTATGTTTACATATATCTCTTTCAGTATTTACCATATTTTTACAATCACCAGTTTCATTACACATTGGTAATACATGAACAGTCTTTCCATGGAAACACCATTGGACCTCTCTTCTAGTTGGTATCCTCTGGAATTTAGTTATATACACCACTGTACATTTTTCAAAATAGGATCTGGGAACCCTTTAAGTGGCATCTGGGTCAAGGATGTCACAAAGTGGTATCAGAGGAGTTAATTTTCATTCCATAAAATTTGTAGAAAATATATTTTAGATTATAAATTCATTAGACATGGTCATATGCTGTTCTTAGGCATCAAAAACCCTTGTTCGACATATAACCGTGTTTCCAAAAAAAATATTTTTACTATGTCTTTACTATTCTAGATGTAATTATATCACCACTGGGTGGTGAAAATATTGTCCACAATTCTTGATTATTACTATGATTGATGATTTGATTTCTTCATTTTTTAATGATATTAGGTCAATGATCATTGATACATGATCATTATAGGCACCTATAATTACATGGAATCCATATTTCCATGCCATATATGTGCATTTCACTATTTTTCATTTCATGATATGTTTGTTATTTCTATGTGATGTTGTGGTAGATAGTTATATTTGTATTATTATTTGTTTCTATTGAATTATTTTCTTTCTCAATTATGAGATTTATTGGCCCTCATGGGTTGGGGTGAATAATTTACCGAGTCAAGTAATTATGCCATAAAAAATTGGGTTTCTTCTTCATTGATGATGTGTACGGGAAAAAAATAAATTTTAATGGGAATCCATTATAATGTGAAACATGAGTTAAAATAAGAAAATTGTTGTAAATTTTTATTACACATTTTTTTGTTTATGATAGGTAAAGGAGTGAACCTATAAACTTAATTTAAAATTAAGTGAAACAAAAACATGATCACTTACCAATACCTTGCCATATATGTCCGTAGTTGGGGTAGTATGAATTGGGTAGTGAGATTTCCATTGTTTATATTCCTTTAGTAATGTTATAATTATACTTAATATTGTTATGATTCGTGTTATTGGAAATTATTGACCAATTCCAACACAACATCCTAGTTACATAAACCAATAAGGTGGTGACGGCAGTGATCTAGAAATTGTGGGACCTAATCATCCATTCATTCCACCAAGTGTTCAACATGAGGTAACGCCAACTATACCAAGTCTTGGAATTGATTCCCATGTACATTGTAGTTTCCTACATCACATGTAGTCCATGCATTGTGCTCTTTGGATTTCATCTACAAGGGATGACCTGACGTGTGATTTTCAACAACAACATCCTTATAACTTTTCAGGGGATGGTGGTTAGTAGGCTGCTGAATCTTTTTTAAAGGTCATCCTATCTATCATTGAACTTTTAGATATTCCACTGGAGAGTATGGTCATTCAGGAAATATACATTCTTCAATATTCGTCCAAGAGTTGGTGGGATGAGATTTCTTAGGTAAGTCGTTATTAGGGCATGTTATAGGGTGATTTCCAGACCACCTCTTATGATATTTTTATTCCTCAGATGCTGAGAGATGACAGAGAAAGGAATATTCGGAATTATGAGAAGGGTACTACATCAGTTGTGTAATATTCACTGCATTTTATTGTGTTTCAGTACTTTTCACCATTTCAATCCAATGATGTTCATTCGTGTACTAGAAGTTTTAAGGATGTGCTCTATTATTACAAACATGAACAATTAAATGTATTTCTCCTACCTACTTTTTAGGATAAATTAATCTAGTCAATATCACATAGTGTAACCTGATGGATTGAAATAGTATTAGGATTAAAGGATCTATTCCATTTCACGATAGTTGTTCTTTTGGGTGTAGGAAATGTTCCAATGAGGTTTCTTGTCATGGAAGTGAGAATAAGAATGTACATTTTCTAATGTTCTCGAATGTGACATCAGTGTATAAGATAGTGTACCTGGAATCATTAATGTGATTGTGACCGACTAGAGTTTCGGTCTTTCTTCAACATGAGGAAATAATCATCGTTTATGTATGACCTTTGCTCCAGCTCTTAGTAGACAAGGTTGATCATGATATCCACCATCATGAGCGAGTTCATTTATGCCACATCAGACAGGGAATTGGAATAACACTAGTATGTCTGGATGAGGAGGAGGGTGTGTCTTTTTGATATAGACCCCTGATCACATGTGACACCAATAGAGTAGTTACGATCGTGGTAGACCATCTATTGCATAAGGTCATGGATCATGTCATTTTCATGAACAATGGCCAATACCCAAGGATCAGGATGTGGGACTATCTACAATATGCAGTGCTATTCTTGTGGAATCTACTATAATATATTTATTTTTAGTACAGGTGGATTGAACTCTTCTATCTCAGTGTCAAACATGGAATGCCTCAAAGTGGATAATCAGTTTTACTATTGTTTAATGACAATATATAAACGATTCGGGGAACAAGGATAGCATATACACAGTTGTAGTAACTATTACCTTGAGGTAGGTACTTAAACATTAATTTTAACCTCATTATTCTTGAGGGAACAAGATTCGATGTCATTCTCATAATGGACTAGTTAGTAACCAATCATGTTTTTTAGACTTCTATATTCATAGGGTATCATTTATATCACTAGAGGGTTGTATATATCTACAAACAGGTGTGTGGGATGTTCAGGAAGATAGAATAGGACCAGAACATCATGGGCTAGTTGGATTGAGGACAAATATTTAACATCTCTTCATGGATGATCTGGGTTTATGTCAATTTGATTTCCCACCAGTAGTGGATCATGTCATGGATTTTATTCCAAATAATTTTTCTATCTTACCTCATGATATAGATGTGTAGTTAGCAATTGATCTTGTTATAGGATCATCCATGATGTCAATTCATCCATACCATTTTGAAAAACCAATGCTTCTAGACCTCAAGATGTATTTAAAGGATTTAGACGCCGCATTGTTTTTCAAACCATTAGGTCCTCTTGAGTCTCTCCACTACTTTTCACTATGTTTAAGGATGGATCCTTATGTATAAATGGGGATTATATACATTTGATCCCGCTAATAGTGATGAACCTGTATCCACTTCTTCAAATATATGACCTCTTCGACAAGCTCTGAGGAGCAAAGGTCTTCTCTAATATTGACTTGACATATGGTTTTCATCATGTGTGATGCAATACATCATACATACCTCATAAAACATTCCTCACTAGGTGTGGTCTATATCAGTACCTTGTTATGTTGTTCAGTCATGAGAATGCACCAACTGTTCTCACATATCAAATGAATAGGGGTTTCTGCCCCTATTTGGATGCTTTTGATGTGGTATTTTTGGATGTTATCTTACTATATTCTCATACTCATAGAGACATTTCTAAACATCATGAGGATGTTTTGAGTGATCTGAGGGAGCCAAAATGTTTTTTCATGCTTTTTTATGCTCTAATTTAGGAACCACAAAGTCCACATCTTGGGTAATATAATCTCAAATTTAGGTTTATCTATTGACTCCAAAAATGTTTGTGTCATAATTTCCTATGAAATTTAAAATAACTTATTTGATATCATGAGTTTCATAGGAATGTATGGATATTATAGTAATTTCATACATGAAAACTCACGTAATGCATCACCTCTTATATTTTTTACAATAAAGTGTCTCAAGTTCATAAGGTCAGAAATTTGTGACAATGACGTTAAGGAGGTAAAAGGGATTCTAGATTCAGAACCTATTCTGATTCTCCCCGAGCTAGGTATCGGTAATATCATCTTCTATGAGGCATCAAGATTTGTAATATGAGGAGTACTGATGCAAGAAGATATAGTCATTTCATATAGATCTTGGATGTTAATTCCGCGTGATAAAAATTACCCAACACACAAACATAATGTAGCAGAAGTTATCCTATACATACGTTGCAATATACATTATATATTGGGTGAGAAATTTATTATGTACATATACTATGTGAGCCTCAAATAATACTTTTCTCATCAAGACTTCAACATCAGACTATGGAGATGGGTCAAATATTTGAAATAATTTGATTTTAATATTTTATATATTGCTAGGAAGGGAAATGTGTTTGTAGATGAACTGGGATGAAAATATCAAACACAATCCATACGAGAATACCTTGATGAAGGGAGGTTTATGGACCTCATTTATATGATGACCCAATAGTTTCATGATATTCATGATAAATATTATCTCTCATCATTGAATGCTACTTATTATATCCATATGGAGGTGAAGGGTAGATTGTTTTCAGATCCTGATGGTCTGGCTCTCCATTATATTATAGTAGGAGATAACCTATCTTCATATTGGTATATGGACAAAGATGGCGTCATGTGTCTATTTTGATGTATATGGGTTCCAACAAATATGAGATATGAGTTGGTGAAAAGGTCCCACTATTCTCAGTTCATAGTTCATCCAAAAATCTCCATGACGTATTGAGATATATGACACTAGTTTAGGGGGCCCGGTATGAAACGTAAAATATCCGACATTATCACTAAGTGTTCCACCTATCTGCAGGTGATGGAGGAGAACAATTAACATGAGGACTTTCTACAACCACTTCGTCTCCTACAATGTAAATGGGAATATATTGATAACTATTTCATTTCAATCTTACCAAGGCCTCCAAGGGGTAAAAATTCTATATGGGCATTCATTGAATGACTAACAAAACAATGACACTTTATTCATATTCTAGAGATGTTCTTGGTTGATGATTTTGGAAGCCTTTTTTCCATGATATCAAAAGAATACATGGGTTCCATTGTAATATCAATTAAGATATAGATTCTTTTATCACATCATGGTTATAATAGGGATTGAAGAATAATATGAGAACACATGTTCTGATAAGAATAGATTTTCACTCTCAGAATGATGTACAATCAGAACATATGAATCATGGCCTATAGGATATGCTCTGAGGTGTATAGAATCTATATGGGTAGTCATTTACCGACTAACGAACTCATCCCTATTCACTCATATTCTCAATACTTTCTCAGTTGATGAGAATGGAAGCCTTTATTTCCAAGAGATCAAAAGACTACAAGGGGTCCCTTGTAATATAATTTATGATATGGATGCTTTTTTCACATCCGGGATATAATAGGGATTTCAAAATACTATGATAACACATGTTCATCTAAGAATAGATTTTCACCCTCAGACTAATGGACAATCAGAATGGATGAAACATGATCTAGAGGATATGATCTTTACATGAGTCTCTGATATTGGAATATCATCAAAAAATTCATATCCTTCCTATATAGTATTCTTATAATAACATCTTTCCGGTGAAAATCCAGATGATCTTTTTGAGGCCTTATATGGTCAGCCATGTCGCTCACCCATGTGCTGCCTAGAAGAAGGTTAGGCAGCCCGACAAGGTCCACATCTTGTTCAGGAGGCATTTGATCATGTTTAGGTGATCTGAAATCATATAACTATTTTTTAGTGAGTAAATAAATGTTATTTAAATCCCCATATATGAAAAATATTTTTTTAGGATACTGTCCTTTGTTATTCAGATATCACCCATTCTTTGGCATAGATCATTAGTGAAGTAGGGAATGTTATCGCCTCATTATATTTCACCGTTTGAGATTCCTGAGAGAGTGTTCCTGTAGGATATCAGTTTCAAATAACTAATAGGTAAAATTAGATGCATGACCTATTTAATGTTTCAAATTTTTTCATATATCATGACGATTAGTCTCGTAACTTTGATCCTGATGAAATTGAGTTAGATGTTTATTCTACCTTTGAAGAGTGTCTTATACAAATCGTTGACATGAGATTGAATTCTCTATGAGGTTGGTATGTCCCTCTAGTACAGGTGTTATGGAAGTATAGCAAGTACATGATGAGATGTGGGAGTGGTATGTTAATGTATACTCCCAATGGCTATAATTCTTCTCAGACTCTATTTGTATACCCTTGGAAGGTGAACTCGATGATGATTTATTTTAAGGGGGATTGATTGTAAGACCCATATTTTTCACTAACGTATAGATATGTTAAATGTTTTCTAAATTATTATTTTGTAACTAATATAGATGAATAATTCGGTAGTAATGATCTTAGGGGTTTCCATGAAATGTTCATATCCCAGAACCCATTTTTCGGAGATCTAACCAAGTCACACGGTTGGCGCATGATTGGCGCAAAGTTCTCCTAACCATATAGATGGTTTTTTTAGAAAAGACACCTCGAATGGTTGGAACATGTCCATGTGACCTAACCTCATATTTCTGCCTTCCACCTAGGTATTCAATCATGGTTTTCAAAAGGTTTTTCAAATTGTTCGGTCAAACCATTCATAGTCCATTTTTCTGGGTAATTTTTCTTTTTCCCATAATGATCTAATTAGAACCCTCTTCATGTACAATCCATATTTTAGTGAGATTATCCTAAATTGATCTCATTTTGGACCTCATTTAATATATATTCTAATAATTAAGAGACATCATTCGCCTATGATCTGATCGAGATTTAATTCATCATGTTCGATGTGTAACGGTAAGTACTCGAGTCCTCTTGCACATTTATCAACCTCCCATGATACCAAGGTATGAGATTTGTTTTCAACTTTTCATTTATATAGATTAATTTGAGCCAATCCAAGGACCAAATTCAGAGGTGTATAGTCATACAATCATATTGTGGGTGTTTTATAACTCTTCCTTTAAGTTCGTCAATTTTGGAATTGTCGTGTTGGACACACCAATTTCATGGGGTGTTGTTTATTTAATTAATATTCTAGGATTATAATCATTAGAACTATATTGATAATATTTTCCTATATATTTGATTAATTAGTTGTTTTTATGAAATTAACTTGATTATTTAAATGCCAAAGGATATTCCATAATAATAGTTTAGTATTTTGACATGTTTGCGGCAATGTTCGTGTGTGCCTTGGATTTACAACTCTAAGGGTAAGATTATATATATTTAATGGTTTTTTTAAATTATGAATTTCATAATTGAAAGTACCATGTCTATGTACAACTTTACCAACCAAACATATGTTCTTTAATTGATAATTTAATTCAAATCATAAATTATCCAGTATATGGAGTATATGAAATTACTAGATTGAAAGAGAATGATTGACAAGTTATATGTCTTTATCACCCATACCACATTAGTGGATGATTTAAAAATGAACCATAATAATTGAATATTTCTAAAAGTGATTAACTGAATGGTTTCATGCTACATGGTCTTTTCACCATAATGAAGTGAAAGGATTTAACCAAACAGACTTATTGATTAATTATGACATGATAAAAGGGTTAAATGATAGTTGACCTTATCGCACTAATGAATTTTTAGTATTGAACCAAGAGTTAGAGGATATGTGAAAATATGACACTAATGAAAGGAAAGGCATGAACCAATTGAAATATTACATGAATTAATAATTAAATAGGATAGGAATAACTCAAGCTTGCCTTGGATTTCGATTGGAGAATGCCATTAGAACATGGGAACCCCATTCTGATTCAAGGTTTCTTCTTTCTTAGGTTGAGATCCAATAATATCCTGATCTATTTCAATTCATGGATTATAGATATGACATAATAGTATCCTTCAATATAATTTTAGTATTCCTTGGATACACTCCTTTGATCCATCATTCACAAGTAAGTGTCATTGTTGAAGCCAATATGGAATTGTCTTTTCATATCCCCATTTTACATTATACTATCACATTGGACTCTATACATTCCTCATTGTGGAACGACATAGACTATGATCCTTGGATTGAACTCTTACCCTATGCTATAATATAGTTAATACATAGTTGGAGACCCTTGAGGAGTAACTCCCCGACCCTAGTTTCCCAGAGTTGGTGCCTTATTACATAACATTGGCATGATCACATAAGATCAAGTCTCAAAAGACCGATTAGTTTAGTAGCCTAGAAACACTAGATACATTCATAAGTTTTACATTACATCATGAAATAAAAACAACAACAAAATCTTGGTCCCTTTTAACACACTTATCTCTTATACAATCCCTATAGGTCAATCATAATACACTCCATCACATCCTGGGAAAAAACATAGAAAGGGGTGAGCTCAGATGCTTAGTAAGGATAAAAATATAGTGGAAACTTTCATAAACAAGCATAAACATTTAAGGAAATTGTATAACTAAAAAAAAATCCTTTTAAAATTTATCTTCATAATAACATGGAAAAAATAAAATGAAATAATTCCATTTAATTATTCACATGGATATTATACTAGTCTAATATTAACATTAAATATCAATAACCACTTTAATAATGATGGAATTCATAATTCCAAACTATCATAGCCACATTGTCAAGGCCTTGTGCCATGACTACAAATTAGATTTTGTTAGGGCCTTGTTCCAAGACACTAGTTTGTCTCATGAGACCTACCGATGCATCGAGGAGCTATATCGAGCTCCACCCATCACATACAAATTCCAATGCATTCCTTATAAGAAAAGGTTTAATCATATCATAAACAATGCCCATGAACAATGACATAGTCGTATCACATAATACATGCATAATGGAAACATAAAATTTCCACATTTCAATCAAAGATATCAATACAACACATTGATATAATCAAAAAATTATCAAAACCATTTTCAATACCACAATAAATGAAAATTAAAACATTGTATTTATTTTTCATTTAAAAAAATTATTGACTTGTACATGAAGCTGGAACTCAAATAATGGTCACGACGGCGGAGAAGTCATTGCCGCCGCATATGTAAGACAAAACATACCTGTTTTTGATTAGTAAAATTGATTCATATAAAATTATTCCATTTGAATTAATGTTAAAAGTCAAAGGGGTTTATACACCATATAAAAGAATTTTGTGTATAAAACAAAATATTCATCAATGAAAGGAGATTGAGACAAAGTCCCTTACCTCGTGTCTGACACGACTTGAGCATTCTTTAATATCCTGAAAAATAAACTATAGTTAATTTCTATTTTCTAATGAAATTTTTTCAAGTCCATTATTCCTTTTAAATCACTTATAACCATATTATGAACATTATGTAATCATTTAATTTAATAACGGTCATTTTTTGGATCCTTGGTACTTAAGTCAAAAAAAACATTTAATAATTACAAGTTGATTATGTTGTAAAATATCCATTATCTCAATAATTATATTCATGATGTAGATATCATATATATTATATATATCCTATAGATAAATGCAATAATAATACTATATAACATTTATAGGTAAGAAATGAAATGCACCGTTCATGGAGAAGGTAAGCCGTACGTACGCATTTACACTACATTCATTTCTATTTCATACTTAATGGAATAAAATAATAATGATAAAAAGGTATATTATAATTTCAGTATAATATGATAAATAATATCATTAACTCCATACTTTATACATCCCACATATGGCATTAACGATTTAGATCACTTTGAGGGGGCGGTAGTCTGCACTTCTTAAAATGAAATTATCATGTTTAACCATAATGTAAATCATAAAGGTATGAGATAAATGAGAAATAAAAAATCATAAATAAAACATAATATATAAAAAATATAAACATATTTTCATCTTAATTCCCACCATGAGATGTGTTAAAAGAATATTGAACAATCATCATTTCATGAGGCAGTAATTCACCTCCCACAGAAACAGTATGTTTTTTAACCATTTGATGTAGGTGTGTGTAAGTGTAAATCCAATAAAACTCATAAAAACATCCAAGTATATTTAAAATACTGGTTTTGTTACAAATTAATTTAATTAAAAGAGTATAGGGGGTTGGAGAAGCAAAATAAATCAAAATTACATAAGAGAAGACATTACCTATAAATCAGGTAACTCTAATTGGTTTGAACCAAAAGGGTTTCTTGAAGATGTTTCTACATAACGTAAGGCTTCTAGGATGGAGAGTGGTATCATGGGAGATTATTTGAGTAGTGTTCGGATGATGCAAAGGGCTTGAGAAGTGTGAGAGATGGGTAGGAATTTTGGTCTTTTTATAAGGTAGAAAAGGGGCTCTTTTGGAAATCTTTAAACTTTTATTTTATTATAAAATGAAATTCGGTTTCTAGAGCTCCATAAATCATTAAAGTCAAAGATAAGGTGTCCCATGTTCGAATTAAAATAATCCAATAAGGATTGGAAATGTGTTGGATATTATTTTAAACATTATATTCTTATTTATTTAAATCATTCATTATTGACATAAACACTACATCATCATTGATTCATAAATAATTCTATATATTTGATTCCTAAAAATTATATTAAAATTACCATGTTGTAGGAAATATTTTTATATTTCTAATAAATATTTATAGTAGAATATATAACTTGTATAACCCCTTATAAAAATTGATTTAGTAAAACAAAACATGTTTGTGATATTTTTATTTTTACTTTAAATAAAAGGTATTAATGTCATTATATTTTCCATGTTGCTCCATGGGGTCCCACAAATTGACCCATGGATTTTCTTGGTCTTCCATGTGTCATCCAAAAATATTAGGACATGTATCAAGGTAATTTCATAATATTATGACAATATGCGTACCTTAAATTACTCTAATTACCTCTAATGGTGGTTAATAAAATTGAAAAGATACAATTCACTAAAAAGTATGTTCATCCCATTGAACCAAATTTTACATCTTAATGAAAACCATGTATGTTATATTTTCTAAATTATATTCATATAAGTGGTAAAATTTCATTTAAATGAAAAATATGTTTTTTTAACTACCACCTAGGGGTTTCACTATTTATCAAAAATTGATGTTTTTCAGAGCAGTACCAAATCTTTTCCCCAAGCTATAATTGATATTTCGAATTCAAAATTGATGTTTATTTTAATAAATTTAAAAAATATAAGTTTCATTAATTAATTTTATAATTAATTCCCATTGTCAAAACAAATTTCATGTTTTTAAGAAACAATATCAATCAAAAGATTGACAATAGTTTATATCCAATTTCAAAGTGAAATTAATTCTAATGATCACCATTGGATAAAATGGTAAAATTATATTGTTATTATACTATAAAACCACTCAATTGTACAATTTATCATTATAAATTATTTTTATTAAAAAAGTTTTTTATGTATTTTTCTCTATTCATTGAAAATTGGATGTTCTTAGAAAAATACCAAAAAATCTTCATAGGATAATTTTGATATTCCGAATCCAAAAATTAATTCCATTATGAAATATAAAATTTATATAATTCAAAAAGTGGGTATTAATATTCATAACGGCTACTTGGATTGGTCACGGTGTGTTAGAACCTCAAACATGCGTACAATGCAAGCTATTGCATTATTGAAAGAGATGTGTACCATAGAAGCTTAGGGTGTTACATTCTACCCTCCTTCAATAAATTGTGTCCTCATAATTTGAAATTATTCATATAAAAATAATGGTTGATAATAGAAAATAACTTTAGAAACCCACATCGGAAATAGGGTTAATAAAAATATAACATTAAAAGAAAGAAAAATAAGTACAAAGGTCACTCGAGATAGCCCATTCTAGGATTCTATGAAAACATGGATATGGAGGGGAAATAAACCATCATGTTCTGATAGAGATGTGTAGAAAATAGAATTATTATAAAGCTAACTACAAGAAAATCACAAATTTTTTATTGGTTAAACAGTCTTTGATTCCCCAGTAAGAGAAGTTAAACGGAAATGTTTTTGTTTTAATTTTCCATTCATAATGTTAAAGAGTTTATTTATGAGATTTACTAAGAACGTAATCATATATACTTACATGTCATGTAGACATTAATTCCTTACTAAATTTTTACCACAAATCCATCTAACACTCCAAAAGATAATAGAACTAAAAAATATTCTATTTATCCTAACCGTATATGGTTCCACAAATAAATTTATAATTCATATATCAGAACTTAAAAAAACTACATTATACACTATAGGGACATCACATAGTCCAGGGGTAGGTGATAAATCCCAATCGCATTATGGTTGTGGGTTCTATTCCAACAACTTTGTCCGACGTCGCTGGTTGTCACATGGTCTTTGTGTTGTACTTTTTATAAATATCCAAAAATAACCATAACAATAGTATCCAATGTAAAATATAATCCATT
Organism: Viscum album; assembly: GCA_963277665.1. Classification (NCBI taxonomy): domain Eukaryota; kingdom Viridiplantae; phylum Streptophyta; class Magnoliopsida; order Santalales; family Viscaceae; genus Viscum; species Viscum album. The sequence goes on from OY728157.1 coordinate 2,019,410,815, forward strand.
ATAACCATTATACTTATCCAAAATACTCTTGTCCAAATTCTCAGTCCAAAATTTATATGGAAGGTAAACATAATGTATATCTTTTTTACCCCGTAATAATATATGAATACCTTCAGGACGTATTCATTCAAAACTCTGAAACATCCTGAATTACCATAAATCCTTATTGTTTACATTCATGCTCCCTTATTCCTTATAGAATACTAGATATACATTGTCCGTCCAAAAATGTTGTAAACTCTAACAGTGTTGGAATATACAAATCATTAATATGTTTCAAGGTAGTCAACAATCTCCAATATAATTAATACAAATAAATCATGTATTATTCAAAAATTAATACCTCGGTATCAGAACCATATTATGGTTTATCGTTCTCTCAACCATATATCATCCAAAAATTTAACATGCTATTGAGTCACTTTTCATGGTTCCACACATTCTCAAATCCTTAATGTAAAAGTACTGCAGTATAATCCTTATATACTCGATAATTATTATAACTAGAACATTGTTGATACGACACTAAAATGTCATAATTCTATAATAACAACATAAGAACTATAATCATTCCAACTTATCTATGGTATTATCATAACATGATTATTATCCCATAACATCATTTGGGGCATTCACTGATGATTTTGACATTGGTTTGCATAGTGTCCCAACTCCTTTCCAATGAAGCATTTTACATTTGAAACCTTTTTTTACCCTTGCAGTCACGTTTATGGTGCCCTTTTTCTCCCCACTTATAACAAACTCCCATTCCATTCAGGCAAGTTCCAGGGTGTTTTGTCCCACAGTTATAACATATGGGATAATTATTATTTTCCTTCTTCCCTTTATCCATCTTTCTCTATTCCATCCTTTTCTTCTCTTACTTCCCTTCAAATCCATAGGACTCATGGAATTCTATAAATATCTTATTAACACAAGATACTATTTCTTCATATTTTGAGAATACAAGAAAGAATATATCCCTTCTAAATGTTGTCTTAATATCATGAAAGGTATGATCCTTCTTACTCTTTGGATCATACATATTGCTAGAGTTCAAATTCCTTCTTCTGGGCACCATTTCTATACAATAGCATAAACTAGGCCAGTTTATAAATTGAAATAATTCCAAAATTTTAATATAACTAACGTAAATTGAATGGTTTATGGATATAATAAATAATCTAAAGATGTTTTCATTAAGGAAGTATATAATCATAAACCCTTCATAATTATTTAAAATGAAAATAAGAATTATCATAAGCATATCCCCCGGGAGTGTCGTTACCACAAGTGTAGCATGGCCCATTTCTGTGCACCAGTTCCCGTTCGTGTCACACTCAAAGTGGTGTTTTCAGGTTTTACCCCTAGGTACATCTATGCTAGAGCTGCATCTACCTGCTCGTACCCAGACAGGGATATACTGCTCGGAAAAGTCCCAAAATCACTACAATACAAAAATTCTAGGAAGTTCTTCTATAGTAATCCTCAAATTCTATCTTAGGTATATGTTCTTTAATCAGAGTTTATCTAAATCTAGTTTCCAAAGTTAGAAATTAACATCATCTAATACCAACTATAATTCCCTGACCCTAGTTAACTAGAGTCGGTGCATTATTACATAACATTGGCACGATCAACAAAGATCATGTCTCGAAATACCGATTAGTTTAGTAGCCTTGAAACACTAGATACATTCATAATTTTTAAATTACATCATGAAATAAAAAACAATAACAACAACTTGTCCCCTTTGAACACACTTATCCCTTATACAATCCTTGCATTTAAATCATAATACACTTCTTCACATCATGGAAAAAAATAAAACATAGAAAGGGGTCAGCTCAGATGCCCAGTAATGATAACAATATAAAAGAAACTTTCATAAACAAGCATAAACATTTAAAAAAATTGTATAACTAAAACAAAATCCTTTTAAAAATGAACTTCAGAATAACATGGAAAAAATAAAATGAAATAAATCCATTTACTCGTTAACATTGATATTATACTATTCAAATATTCACATGCAATATCAATAACCACTTTCATAATGACGGAATGCATAATGCCATACTATCATAACCACATAGTCGAGGCCTTGTGCCATGACTACAAATAAATTTTTTTCAAGGAATTGTGCCAAGGAACTAGTTTGTCTCATGAGACTTACCAGTGCATCGAGGAGCTATGGAGGGCTCCACTTTTCACTTACTAAGTCCAATTCCTTCCTTATATGAAAAGGTTTAAACAAATCGTAATCAATGCCCAAGAACCGTAACATAATTGTATAACATAAAAATTTCTTAAAGGAAACCTAAAATTTCCACATTTCAATCACAAGATATAAATACAACACATTGATATAATCAAAACATTATCAAAACCATTTTCAATACAAAAATAAATGATAAGTAAAACATGGTATTTATTTTTCATTTTAAATAAGTTATGTCTTGTATTAGAAGCCGAAACTCAAATAATGATCATGGTAGTGGAGGAGTCATTCCACTGCATGCGTAAGACAAAACATTCATTTTGACGTTTTTTAAATACTCGGTATAAATATATTCCTTTTTAATAACCGTAAAAAATCAAAGGGGTTTAAACACTGTATAAATGAAAGTTGTGTATAAAACAAAATATTCCTCAATGAAAGGAGATTGAAACAAAGCCCTTTACCTTGTGTCTAACATGAGTTGACCGTTCATTAATATATTGTATAATAAACTACATTTAATTTATATTTGATTAAGAACTTTTTTCATTTTTATTATTCTTTTTACATCACTTATTACAATGTTATGAATATTATGTAGTCATTTAATTTAATAACGGTTGTTTTGTCGATCCTTGGAACTTGAGTGAAAAATAAACATCTTATAATTACATGTTGTTTATGTAGTAATATATCCATTATCTCCAGAATTATATTCATGAATTATATATCATATATTTCATATATTTCCTTCAGATACATTCATTTATAATAATACATAACATTTAGAGGTGAGAAATGAAATGCACCGTTCATGGAGACGGTAAGTTGTACATACGCATGAACGCTACTTTCATTTTTATTTCATATTTGATTGAATGAAATAATAATGATATAAAGGTATATTATAATTCCAGTATAATATCATATATAATATCATTAACACCATCCTTTATATGTCCTATATATGGCATTAATGATTCAAATCACATTGAGGGGGCAGTAATCCGCACTTCCTAAAATGAAATTATCACATTTAACCAAATTGGATATCGTAAAGGTTTTACATAAATGAAAAATGTAGAAGCATAAGGAAACATAATATTTATCATATATAAATATAGGGAAATCTTAATGGCCACCATGATAGGTGTTAAAAGAATACTAAACAATCATACTTTCATGAGGTAGTAATTTTCCACCCACAGAAACATTATGTTCTTTAACCATTAGATGGAGGTGTGTGTAAGTGTAAATAAAATCCTTCTCATAACATGATCCTAGTATATTTAAGATACTGTTTTTGTTACAAAATAAAGAAATAAGAAGATTTTGGGGGTTGGATAAGAAAAATAAAACAAATGACCATAAGAGAATACATTACCAATAAATTGGGTAACTCCGCTTGGTTTGAACCAAAAGGGATCCTTCAAAAGCTTTATACCTAAGGTAAGGCTTATAGGATGAAGAGAGAGATCTTGGGAGATTATTTGAGTAGTGTTTGGACATGCAAAATATCTTGAGAAATTTGAGAGATGGGTAGGAAGTGGGGTCATTATATAAAGGATAGTAGGGGATATTTTGGAAATTTTGAAACTATTATTTTATTATAAAAATAAATTCAGTTTCTAAAGCTCCAAAAATAATTAAAGTATAAGATAAAGAGGCCCATGTTCTAAATAAAATAATCAAATAATAATTGGAAAAGTGATGGATACTATTTTAATCATTATCTTTTTTATTTAAATCATTCTTTAATGACGTAATCAATGCATCATCATTGTGTCATAAATAATTTTATTTATTTTATTCCTAAAAATTATATTAAAAATACCATGTTGTTTGAAATATTTTTACCTTTCTAATGAATATTTATAATTTAAATGATAACTTGTATAACCCCTTATAAAAATTGTTTTATTTAAACAAAACTTGTTTGTGATATTTTTATTTTTACTTTAAATAAAAGGTATTAATGGCGTTATCATACCCAAGAAGCTCCATGGGGTCCCACAAATTGACCAATGGATTGTTTTGGTCGGCCAGTAGTCATAAAATAAGAGTATGACATGTTTCAATATAATTTCATATTATTATAACATTATTTTTACCTTAAATTACTCTAATTACCTCTAATCGTGGTTAATAAAACAGAAAAGTCAGTATTCACTGAAAATTATTTTCATCCCATTGAACCACATTTTAAATATTAATGACTACCATGTATGTAGGATTTTTGAAATTAAATTCATAGAAGTGGTAAATTCTCATTTAAATGAAAAATCATTTTTTTACTTCCACTTAGTGGTTTTACTATTCATAAAAAATTGACATTTTTCAGAACAATACCAAAAATTCACCCTATCGTATAATTGATATTACGAATTCAAAAATTATTTGTATTTTGTAAAATTCAAAACATATATGTTTCATTAATTAATTTTATATTTAATTCCTATTTCCAAAACAATTAGCGTGTTTTTAAGAAACAATATCAAATCAAAAGATTGACAATTGTTTATATCCAATTTAAAAATAATATTAATTCTAATGACCACCATTGGATAAAATGGTAAAATTGTATTCTAATTATACATTAAAACAACTCAATATTTTAATTTATCACTATAAATTATTTTGATAAAAAATATGTCTTTAAGTATTTTTCACAGTTCATCAAAAATTGGATATTCACAGAAAAATTAAAAAATTCAACTTAGGCTAATTTTGATATTCGCAATCCAAAAATAAAGTCCTTTTTGAAATATAAAATTTATATAATTCACAAATATGGTATTACTATTCATGACGGATACTTTTATTGGTCCCGGTGTGTTAGAAACTCGAACTTGTGTAGAATACAAGCTATTGCATTATTGAACAAGATGTGTACCATGGACGCTTGGGGTGTTACATGGGGACTACATAACCTTTGTTTTTTTCCTTTTGGATTCACTATGAAATATCATTATAGATTTCAATGATGGAACATGAAACCATTTATATTTATAACAGGTGACTTTTTTATAAACTGGTAATAATCAAATAATGAATATTTGACATGTTCACACACATTTTGTGGGATGAAGGTGGTATATTGTTTTTTCCTTAAATTTTTTTTCTTTGCTATATTTATCTATATTATTATACAATATAATATTTAAATTACATGGGACATATTTTATAGAAATCAGTGGTGGTGGCACACTAGTATTTATCTCTCACCCTCTTCGGGTGATGTTTGGTTCATAGAGCAAATTACATGGTTTTTGTTGTTCACAAAACGAATAATACTTCTTCATACACATTATTTCTGTCTATTTAGGGTGGTTCTTTAGAGTAGATGACTGATACGTATCACATTATTCATGGGATAGAGTTTTATTTCCATTATACTATTGTGGATGATTTTAATCAAGCAGTATTGTATCCATTTTTTCTAGTTTTATTGTTACAATACATATCATTAGTTGTTCAATGATATTCCAATTGGGTGGGTTATTGTTAGAGTTGGGTCCATTTTCTATTATGGCTTATTTGACATATATTTCTACTACTATTTACCTGATATTTATATTTACATACTTCTTTACACTATTTTAATTGGGGATTTGTGTCCCCACAATCACACAATAGCCCCTCACTTATAATTCATAGCCTTTGCCGTTTAGGGAGATGAACTTGAGGCCATGTGGGCCACTAGGCTCCGGGCACCCTTTACGTGGCATCTGTGTTTCTGACGTCACAATTTATTCCATAAAATATTTAAGTACAACCATATGTTTCCTATACCAAAAAACTAAATTGTAATCAGTTCTGAAGCCCTTAATGGTCTGCCAACAAATGTGTTTTGAACTCATTTCCATGTATTCCACATCATATTTTTTGTCTTCGTTTATATTATAAACCAAATCAATATTCACATAAACTGGAAAGAAAACTAAAATATCACCTCAGTCATCACATTCCACATGCATGTCAAGTAGGACCAACATCATCTTCCTTTTATCTTAGCTTAGTTTTCCAACTGAGAATGTGAATTTTTGTCACAGTTCATTAGCCACCTAATTTTATATTCATGGTGTATACATCTAGAAATTTTTGAACATTTGGAGATAATCCATTTATCTTCATTACCACATATTCGAATCACACACTGAGAAATTTTTTTTTGAGTTTTTATGATACATGACCATCGGAAATTTCTCAGCAATGAGATAGTGATGCCATGTCTTCAAGTAATGGATGACCGTAGATAACTCAATATTTTTGTGTAATTCATGTCATGTACTCTAAACTTCTTTGAATCGTAGGAAACCTCATTGTTGACTTTCAAGAGAAAATATCCCATTAAAGATCTCAAATAGTCATAGTAAACCATGTACCACTGTCCTAATTCTTGTAAAATTGAGATAGGTACATATGTAAGAATAACCTTTGCTATTGGAAATACATCTGGAATTCCTCATTTTATTATAATGGAGGATTATTCTTTTTTAAGTCATGTATTTCTCAGGATATTCATGATAAGTCACATATAAATAGTCAATAATAACCATATAGACATAGAAAACATTGTATCTAAAATATAGTATTCAACGGTTTCCAAGAGATAATAGTTTTTCAATTCCTTATATCCATGGAAACACATTTTATGAAATTACATGTCTATGAAAGCGTACCTATTATTTCCAAATATCACACTTTGATAATTTCTCATATAAATGAAGATATCTAAATATTTTTCATACTATAATCAATTTTTTCACATGATCAACCCTTGACCATTAATACACAAATAATTCACCCATAAACACAATAAAAAAGAAACCAAATATTTATGGAATATCCAATTCCTAAATTCTATAAAGACTATTGGTTCATTTGATACGCCGAAGGGAAAGATTATGTATTCATAATCACCATATTTTCTTCTCGATGATATCTTTAGAATATCTTCTTTACAAACTCACATTTGATGATATTATGATAACTTGTAAATTTTGTAGAACAATAGAGATACCCTAAAATAATCAAAAAGGTCAACAATATTAAGAAGTAGATGGTGATTCTTTATCGTATCTTATTTATGCTTCCCAAAAATATAGACACAACCTTGGAGTTTTGTATTCATTCTTCATGAATAAGACTGCTACTTCTCACGAAGAGGTACACAGTCGAATGTATCCTTTTAAATTCCAACTCTTCTATCTACACATTCAATTCACATAACTCTATATGTTCGAATTGATAGAATGAGAATGAGGTAGGAATAATTCTTTAATGTAGATAAATTGTGAACTCTAGATCCCATACTAGTGGTAACCTATAGAAATTCATTTCAAGAACATTCGTTATTAGGTCAAAAGTTGATGGAAATGAATTATCCTTGTTCTCTTCAATCAATTCCATGGTCAATTCTGCAAATAGGTATGATATTGTTTTCACTGCTGGTGTATAATTTTCCTTTGAAGCTACCTTTATGACCCCTTATCCATTAAATAGATACCCAATTCATTCATCAGTCATGAATGTAACTATCCTTATATAATAGTCGATGTGATCCGTGAACATTTTCAACCAATCCTTACCTAGGATTACATCATTGAAATCCATCTCCAACACCATAGAGTCTCAATTAAGCTCATATCCACCAATAGTTATTTAAGATGTTCCATACAGGAAGGCTCTACACTCTCTTTCCATGAGTGGGGTTTGATTTTTTAACATAGCGGGAAACTTAAGGAGTTTTAATCATAGAAAATCATAAGGACAAGAAGAAATAAAGGAATTAATTGCATAATTATCAAACAAACCTTGCATAAGAGTACCATATATGTTCTAGAATTACCATCCATAATCATCTTCGTAGATCCATATAACTAATTCATCATTGATGTTTACTCCATGATGCCATGCTAATATTTACTTTGTTGAAGATTCACTATGTTCAAAGTATGACCATGGCTAGCAATTTTTTTATGAAGAGACTAATTCTTCCATACTCGTCTAATAGAAGAAAATGATTCCTATGAAACCTATGAATTTTCTCGAGAGCATGACATCAGAGAACATTAATAATGACTCTTATGATGTCCCATATTATTTAAATTATAGAATCCTATATGTGGTTTTGTACACTCTCGATTCAGGTGTTCAATGGTCCACATTGGAAACATCCCTCCATTGTTGCGGGTCTTAGAGGAATATTTACCCGCATAACAATTTAATTTTGGTTTTCGATCACACCCTACCAATAGGTGTCCCTCTTCCGATTACACTCATAAAAAGAGTTCGTACCATTATATATAGATATCTTCATACTTCCTCCCCCCAAAGATCACAAGATATCACATTCATCCATTATCACTCTATTGACCATTGCATTATAATCTATAATACAAAGAACATATATCTTTGTATAAGTATACTTTTGTATTCCGAATTCGAAATTTCATTCTTAAAAAGTATTATCACCACATCATCTAGTTTAATGACTAACAAATTATTGAATTTATCAACACATTCTTTTATATAGATATTTTCTTGTCTCCGAAAGAATAAGTCCTACATTTTCAGATCCTGAAAGTGTGAGGATATAGTTATTTATTGAACAATTTCTCAAAATCCTAACAACTATGGCCTTGACATAGTTTTTGATTCTCTACTAGTTCCCACTACTATAGTTTATGATCCATGATAATATATGTCATTATAAAGAAATTGAGATTTTTAGGTGTTCCAATGAATTCGAAGAAATGATTCATCGTGTTAATCCAAACCTCCACCTTTTACAATTCAGAATAACCCTGGATGATTGGTGGATTCTATTTCTAGAATAAGAAGGAATGGTCCCCTTTTATTGGATCATCCCTCCAGTTTCCTGTATCCATATATTGGATATCTTGAATGATATTCTAAACCATATCATGGTTCACATGTGGCTCAGGTGCAATAAAATTCATCGAATCTTCTTTTATTTCGTTTCTTCTACGCCAATTGGGTGCCATTTTCCAATCCAACAACAATCTATTTATGTCTCATTCGCTAGAAACATATTTATTATCATTTATAATTATATTACAGAAAATATCAATATTATTTTCTGAAAAACGTATTTTTTTATGATCAACAATTTTTAAAAAATTTCATTCTTTCTTTTATAAATCAAAACATTTTCAAAATACACATACTATAGACTTTTTCACAACATTTAATTTGATAGAAATTTTTAAATATTTCAAAAATAAACAAAATTAAACAAATCATATCCCATATTTCAACATTAAATATGAAATTCACATGGGAATTCATTCCTCTACATCAGTTTAGGTGCATCTCATTGTCTAAACCCATGACAATGACATTTAAAAATCCTATAAATGTCTACAAAATCCTAAAACTGCCAAATACCTATTAACATGAAATGAAACATAAAATAGATTGATTTATCTTTTTTTTCTATACATTTCATGTTCTCACATTCCTACTCTATTCTAATATCATTGCCTATATAATGGACAAGGATGAATACAACTACAATACCCCAAAACTGAAGACCACTAATTTACATAGACCAAACAAGCTGATACCATTGGTAATGAACCACCAATTTTTATTCGTATTATAAGAAAAATAATAATTACTAGGCCTTAAGGGACTTCCCCCAACCTCCAATAGTAGGAAATAAATGAAGAATGGTTTTAAATTCAAGTGGGGGATGAGTTAACCTTTATGAAATAAACCACTAATCAAACAAACTTAACCAAATCCCCAAAACTGAACAACTAGTATATGATACATGAAAAAACAAGAAAACTCAACCATCATATTTACAAAAAAAACCACACTTAAGTATGATACAATGGATGTCAATTTAAAAACATGTTGAGCATAGGAAGAACAACTACAGAATACATGATTTCCAGAAGACTCCATATTCTATAACCTTCATGATCCAACATCCCAAAAAATCCTAAGAATTGACAGGTGTGCCTAAATATGTGTGATACATTACCTTTTCTGATTTCTCAGAATATAGCATATAAATATCACAGATTTTTCAAAGGAGGGGTGGGTATAAAACTGAATAGGGTTTACCCAATTACATCCCCACCTAAACCACTATGATATTATAGTTAGAAACATATATATAAAAATTTTATATAAAAAAATGTCCCAAAATAGTTATAAATAAATATGAATAAGTCCACAAAAATTATAGGAAAAAGAAAAAAATATCAATTTTAAAAAATTTAATTTCATGACATATTTCTATAATAATAAAAAACATGGATTTAAACTTTTTCTCTTAATTATTTTGTCATGACTATTCTATTCCACTTTTTAACACATCCAAATATTTATATTTGTTATGATAGTTTTATACTAATGGGTTCCCTCTTGTTTATTTACCATGTTTTCACTAGGTAACTATTTCACATGTTCCCTAACAACTTTGGTACTGAGAAAAAGATCTTATTCGAACGAAGTATCATAAATAAAATATAAACACACACACATGTATGCCCCAAAACCATACCGAAACCATTTCCATAAAATCACCTTATATAAAAAACCCTGTTCCCATCAATTCATTGTTATAAAACAACATTTTTATTTAATATTTTGAATTTTTCCCAACAACTAATTTCAATACTTCCAAAAAACACTATCATTAATTATACATTTTATAATTATTATTCTTAAACACTTTCCATAATTTTTTTCCAAAAGTATAAAATTCCATAAAAACCATAAATCATCAATGAAGAATATTTATTCAATTATTTTCACAGAAATATTATATTCATATTCATGAAATTTAATCAATTTTAATTTATCCCATCAATTATAGAAAGAGGAGTCAAGAGTTAAGACAACTACTTTGAATAAATTAAATCAATAAATTAATTGAATTCTAAAAATCCATACATAAAATTAGGCTCTTGGAGAATATAACTGTATATACACAAAGTGTATATATGAGTTTTTAAAATTAAATTGGTTTAATATTTTCCAATAAGTAATAAATAATTTAAAACATATTTAATAAACCATTATAACATTATTAAAACCAAAACATGTTAGGTTTATAACATGTGTGACAGTATGTATATATATATATGTAAGAAAACACATAATTGTGAAAAAAGATTTAAAAAAAATATAGTTCTTCGTATGTTGAGGTTCATAAATTAACATCAAAGATCATGTTTAGAAATTTTAAATCTGGACATAAGGGGTTTATGTAAATATGATGGTCTATATATTGAAAATATATATATATATATATATAACTCATTATTTATATAATATATGAAAATAGGTTTGCATGAGATAATTCTGCATCAGGTCAACTAATACCCTATAACTCAAAATCTCAAATTTCTAAATAAGATAAAGAAGGGATGAAACTCAAACCTCATGATGCAAATATATATATATATATATATAATTGTACATAAATATACCAATACAACTCAATGCGCAAGACAATATAAATTCCCTACCATAGCTTCACGAGGAAGAGGGGATCAGATGAACTCACCGAATCTCTCTAGAAGATTGAGTACAGATGATTCTAGGGGTTCCATGGGGTGACTCAGTTGAGTTTTTATTAAATATACCTAAATCAAATATTTTAATGCAAATTTCATGATATACAAGGCCCAAATGGTTTATAAAAATACTACAGTTCAGTAATTTGTGGAAAACGAGAATATAGGGGGATCATTGGCTATCATGTGTTACGAAAATGGTGAAATATAAGGTATAAGGTATATGTGCAGTGCATGCGACTGGGAAGAAGACAGTTTTACGGGAAGAAAACTAGAAGATTACCGGATAGTCAGGATCAAATCCGACCATGATCTGATGGCTGGGGCATGTCCACTATTCAGAAAGAATTGGGTGTCTCAGATTAAATCAATGTTTTATTGGATAGCCCTGGATAGAATCAGAATTTTAAAACTCTAGGACATCAGAGATTATATCCTAGGTTTATCAGACAATGCACAAAAACGTGGTGATATTCCACTGTTTCTATGGTTTGAGCGCTGGATTCGGATCGATGGCCCAGATCACGTGTGACGTGATCCAACTACACATATGCCATTTTGCCTCAGAAAACATATCCCACATAGAATTGGCGAGATGTTCATGACCCCTGTATAAGTATGAGTATATAAAAAATGGCTTAGAATAAAACCCAACACACACCTATGGATCTTTATACATAGTCTCTCACCCCCACAGGCCTCGGCCTACCCCTACAACGCTGTGAACTATCTCCCAAGGTGGCGCACTCTAAACCCTCATGTTCTCCAGTGAGCCCTTCTAGGAACCTATACCCATGCGCGGGCTGACCCAAGCTGAGGTTGAGGGCTGCGATCATCCACCTAGCTTGAGCTTCCTTCCTTGGCCCACCTATAAAAGGGTAGCCCTAGTGAGCCCATTTTATTTAATAAAAGTAAAACATTCTATGTTATAATGTCTTATAGAAAATAATACATTTTTTATAACTATATAAAAATTATCTTTTTAAACATGTATTTTATTCATACATAAGAAGGATATTGAACACAAATTATACTTTGTATTAGATAAATGTATTACTAAAATAATTTATAAACACTATAACATTAACATAAATATTATTAAATTGATATTTAATATACCCACATGAAAATTAATATACTAATATTATAGAGATTAAACCATTTTTTAATAAAAAACATATTTGAATTAAAAGAAGATAAACATAATTTAAAACACTATTCATGAAATAAAAATCATTACAATATATTAAATTTGTTATGAATTCCTTCAAAATCACTTCAGTTTAATTAAAAATAATTCACTATGTCATTTTAATGTTAATGATTAGGGGTGATTTTATAATTTTTCCATCCATAAATAAAATATTTGGAGAACTAAAATACAGTAACATGTTTTCAATTAATTCACCAAAGACCAAAATCTATTATTATAGTCGATGGAGTTAAAGGGTCACCCAAGGAAATAGTCTAGTTGTTGCATTATATAAAATCATGCCTTAGGGTGCCCTAAAATCATGGAAATTAGAGAAAATGGTTCTTTTAATACCATTTGTACTTAGAATGGATGTGGTGGCCTTATCCATACTAATGTTAGTTATGATGGATAATAAATACGGATATAACCTTCTTGGGGTTCTTGATTTTTTATGTGGTCAACCAGTAATTTTGATATGGTTTCTAATAGGTATATTTGGATACCATGATTCCCCTTTTGATCTCGATGTATTGTAAAAACTTTGGTGTATGGTTTAAATGATATTAATTGTGTTTATCTTATAAATTTTAATGTTAAAATAAATTTTAAACCAAAATAAAATAATATTATTATCATTATAGGAGACAATTTTTTTGTGGAGTTAAAATATTCCCCTAATAATGAATTGTGTCCTCTCAATTCCTTTCACATAACATCTTCCAAGTATACAACCTTAAAAGCATCACCACATCCTCCATCGTAGAGGGTCATCAGTTGTGTCCAGTTGAATACCCAGTTTGGTGTTCAAATCCTCTTCATCTCTAGCCCCAACACACCATGGGCAGAAAGGTTTGAAATCATGCATAGTATATTTGGGCTTCCAAAGTCTGGCTCAGACGGTGTAATGTTTAGAGAAGTCAGAATGGACATTGTCTCTAAGGACTCACCAGAATATCTCCCGATTTAGAACATCTATGTTATAGACGTGGTCATATAAGCTGAAACTAAGGAGTTGGTACATGTATGATGCACAAAGTTTTCCCTCCAAATAATCCTCTTGTAACCGTACTCTAGCTGTGAAGTTTTTGGGTAGAGTGAAAAAAAGGAAAATCCGTTCATGGTATTTTCCCCTTCCCCTATATTAGTACAATTGGAACGTAGCTATGTGGTGGTATAAGAAATCATTCCCCTAGATGCAGTGGAGAATTTCTGGACCTTTTGATATATCATAAATTTTCGTGCACGTTCTTCACATGTTTGTGAAGGGTAGACACTATTCCTCACATGTTTTGACCATGATAGTCTATAATATCTCGGTATGGAGTGATAATATGTGAGTTTGTCCTTCCATATGAAATGTTTTTATGTATGTTCATTTGGTGAAACCCATCCAATACTATAAACAAATAAAAGATATCAGAAAGAAAATATAACAAGTTTTATTCTTATATAACCACTGGTACATAAAAGAAAAGATCAAATGGTTTCCCCAGAACCTTAATACACGAATCATCAAAACATGTTCACAACACATGATATCCTTAAACCATATACAACCTGAGCTATATAGTTCAATCTTTTGGGTGCTCATATGGTGTCTCCAGAGTCTGACATGAGGGGTGTAAAACTGTGAGACATCAGTATGTACTAGTTTTCTATACACACAATGGGGGGATTCAAATTCATGAATTTCAAATTCCATTACATGACCAAAATGGCCATAAGACAAGACTTGACACATATATGTCTTGCGGAGGTCTCCGGTTGTGGCAACTTCTTGATGGTAAATGATGAATGAGACGCCTTCGGCCATGGTGAAGCATATATAAATTCCCTCATGGTGCTTTCCCACTCATTCATATGATAGAAATTGGGTTTTCATCAAAAATAAGTTGTCCAAACCTGTTCCCTAGTGGAGTTTTAGTACTCGGGGAGATTCGGATACATCCTTGAGATATTTGAATGAAAAAAGAAAATGGGCACAGTTTATAAAATTTTCAGTGCTATAAATGGAAATTTTGAATTCTAGGGCCACATTTAAAAGAGATAAAATACTATTGCCTTTATTTTACATCTGAAAATTTAGATGATCCTCATATTTAGAAATACTTATGTAATTTTTTTTGTTTATGATATGGGTTTTCAAAGTTATCTAAACTGAATCATCTAATACCAACTGTGAGGACCCGACCGCAGAAAACCTAGTGTCGATGCCTTCAAATAATGATGTCTAATTATTAAAAATAACCTGCAATGATAAATTACACACCACGTCTTGTACAGATGATTGAATTTAGTTCAGGTTCTAGGAAACCATAAACATCTTTCATTCTTCATTTACTCAAACCGATACTTGAAATTTTTATATAAAAAATTTAGGTTGAGCATTCAAATTTTCACTAAGGGATTTTAAAAATAAACCAATAGAAATTATAAAAAGATTATTTAAAAATTTCCAAAAAAATGATCATAAAGGAAAATTGTAGAGCATGTACATATCATAATTGTGCTCAATTAAAAAAATGATGATAGATTTACAAGGATACATGATTCAAATATAGGCATTCTCGTTTGGAGTAAAGAATTTATGGCATTATAAACGTGTATGACATATTAATATGTAAGTAAACATTAAACATATATGAGTAATGAATAATCAGAGTTGCGCGTAATGGTAATAACATTAATTTCAGACACTGAATTCTAATTTTCTCTGGGAATATTACATCCCATAATCATTTAATTTTCTTATTCTCACATATTCAGGCACATAACCGTGGACATTCTACTATTAAAATATCTATTTGGTTAATTAATTATCATTTAGATAATGAGGGAATGAATACTAATGGACTTTTATTTCTATGTCAAGGCCTTCTTCAAAGACCTAGGGGTAAACTGAAGCAAGACACCGACCCGGAAAGCCATTGTAACCAAACACAATCCCGGAGAGCCTCTGTAGGTGGACACCAAATTGGAAAGCCTTTGTAACCAAACTCCAACCATGAGGGCTTACTTTAACTGGTCTACAACCCATAACATACTAGTCTAATACATTCATAATATATCCTATAATGTCATATTACTCAAGGAGTCTAATACCACTATGAATATTAAATTTTTTATTTCATTATTATGATATGCCAAATTCAGGCATCATTGAGTGATACTATAAATAAAATGGAAAATAAAAACCATTTAATCCAAAAATACATATTATGACAGATAACATTGATAATATGGAAGTAACAATTCATAAAAGTCATACATGGTTTATTACACATTCTTGGAACATGAGAAAATTACTATGGCACATCAAATAATGGATGAGAATGTGGTTTTCCATAAGAGTTGTTAAAATGATAACACATTAATTTAAAATCCTTATTCCCTGAATTAAAATACATTTTATTTAATATGATGATAAATGTTTCAGGGATTAGTTGATTATATTACATCATGACTTAACTAACAACAATCACCACAGTTGATAAAACATTAAGTGATCATGACATGATCGCATGGTTTAACACACCCTATTATCTTTAAATATATTTTGGTCAAATCGAAAACATATATTTTTTTCCTCCTAAAACACAACAAGGTCAATCATATATACCGCTGAAACATGAAATTTTAATAAGGATAATATCATTAAATGTACTTTATCTAAAATATGGTTGAAATACTTTATGGATTAAGACAAACATATTTACATAAATACCTATTGGTTTGGCTTACACAGAGGCTTATATTAATTAATGTCATACATGTATTAATTACATGAATACATTAATTAAATTCCAAATAATCCATAGATAAAATTAGGGTTTTGGAAATGATAATCGTATATACACAATGGGTCCATATGAGTTTTCATCATTAAACTAGGTTTAATAATTTATCAGAAGTAATAAATACTTTAAAACATATTTAATACACCATTATCACCAGATTAAAAACCATTCCATGTCATTTTAATAACATGTGTGACTGTAAGTATATATATATATATAAATAGGATCATACATAATTGGGTAAAAAATATTATATAAAATAACGTTAATCACAAGGCGATGTTCTTAAATGAACTTTGAAGCTCAATATTAGAAATATAAAATCTCAACATAAGGGGTTTATCTAAATATAAGGGAATATATATTGACATATTTATATAAATAAATATATATATATATATATAACTGATTATGTATATATGGAATCAAAATATGTTTTCATGAGGTAATTATGCTTCAGGTTTACTAATAGCTTATTACTCAAAATCTGGAAGCTCTAAATCGGGAAAAGAAGAGTTCAAAATCAAACTGCAAGATGCATATATATATATACACACGCAGAAGTGTACATAAATATAAAACTACAACTCAATGGGAAATACAATATAAATTCCCAATCTTATATTGACGATGAAGAGGCGATTGGGAGAACTCATTGAAGCTCTTGGAAAGTTTGAGTGCAGAAGATCTGAGGGGTTCATTGGGCTCGCTCGGGTGAGTTTTTTAAAACTATACCTACATAAAATATTTTAATGCAAATTTTAGGGAATCTGAGGCCCAAATGGGTTATAAAAATACTTGGGGTCATTCTTTTGTGGAAACCATTTGAATAGAGTGGGACCAGCTGGTGTAAAGGGTGATTCAAATGGTGAAATATATGGTGTAGGGTACTAGGGCAGTGCATGCTACACGGAAGAAGACGGTGCTATGGGTAGAAAACCAAAAGAATATCAGACTGTTAAGATCTAATACAACCTTGATTTGATGGATAGGTCACGTCCAAAGTTTAAAATGATTTGGGCGGCTCAGATTAAATATGAGTTCGATCAGACCACCCTAGATCGACACAGTGTTTTATAACTCTCGGACAACCGAGATTAGATCCGTGGATGTTTGGGCGGTGCACAAAAACTCATTGATATTCCATGGTTGTTGATGTCCAAGCACTAGATGGAGATCAACGGCCCAGATCACACTCGATGAAATCCAATGACCCATGTCATGTTTTTCCTGAAAAAACCTGTCCCACATCAATTTTGCGAGATTTTCATGACCACTTTAAATGCCTACGTCACTGAAATTATATCTCAGAAAAAAACACAACACACATCTTGGGATCCTTATAAACAAGATCCCACCCCCGCAAGCCATGGCCTACCCCAGCCTCGCCATGACATTGCCCCAATGGTGGCACATTCCAAACACATGTGCAATTATGCGAGCCCTTCGAGGAAACTATTCCCATGCTTGGGCCGACCCAAGATGAGGATGTGGCTAGGATAAGCCACCTAGTGTGAGCTACCTCCCCTGGCACATCTATAAGGGTTGGACCTAGTGGGCCTATTTTTTTAAATAAAAGACAAACATTCATTGTTATAAGTTCTTAATGAAAATAATACATTCATTATAACTATATAGAAATTTTATTTTAAAACATGAATTTTATTTAAACATTATAAGGATAATGAACATAAATTATTCTTTTTATTAGCTAAATGTATTTCTAAAATTATTTATATACACTAAACCTTTAACATACAAGGATATAAATTGAGATAAAATATACCCATTTGAAAATATTATACTAGTATTATAGAAGTCAAAACATAGTTTAATCAAAAAAATAGTTGAAGTAAAAGAAGTTGAACATAGTTTTAATATTTTATAAGAAATGAATATATTTACAATATATTAAACTTGTTTTGAATACCTTCAAAATCACTTCAGTGTAATTAAAAATATTTCAACATGTATTTTTGAAGTTCATGATTAGGGGTGGTTTTAATATTTTTCAATCTATAAGTTAATTATTTGGTGAACACAATTACAATCACTTATTTTCAATTAATTCAACTAATGGAAAACCGATATAATTATAGATGTGGGAATTAAGTGGTCACCAATTGAAATGGTCTAGTTGTTCCCTTATATAAAACTATCCCTTAGGGTGTCCTAATCTCATGAAAATTGATGAAAATGGATCTTGTCATACCATTGGTTCTTAAAATCGATTTAGTGGTCTTGGATGTACTATTGTTTGTTATGACGGATACTAAGGACCCATATTACCTTCTTGGGGTTCTTATTGTTTTCGGTGGTATCCCTGTAATTTTGATAGCATTTTCAATAGGTATATTTTTGTTATCATGATTTCCCATTTGATCTCAGTGTATTGTAAACTCCTCTATGTTTGGTTTAAAAGAAATTCATTGTGTTTATCTTATAAATTTTGTTTTGATTAACGAAATTTATTTAAAAAATGAAATCATAATATTATCATTATATGAGACATATGATTTAAGATGTTACAAAACTACCATAGATATATTATCCTATTAATAAGGATACCAAATATCAACATTTTTGGAATCCACAATCTTTTATCTACACATAATAGGTGTAAATATGTGGAATTGAGTGGATCAGAGAAGTACATAAATGTATATTTAAGAAAACATGATAGGAACTAAGAAAAATGATGGAATACCTTAGAAATATGGCTTCTAAACACCAAGGAATTGCTATGTATCAATTATATTATTCTTGGGGGAGGATATAAAACAACAAATAGATAGTAATATTTAATTAGGTATTAATATTAGGAATAAATAATCATATGTAGTCAAAGACATGTGAGATCCAATTTTTTAGGATTTCACTTTAACTACGCGGATTGTTTAGTTGCATGGTTAGACCAATCATGCCCAAACAATACATTATCTACATCTTAGGAAGACCCTCATTTGGATTCCTGGAATGGTCTCCTTAATAGTGTTCCAACCCTACCAAATATAATTTCCATCATATACAACTCTTCACTATTTCTCCTAGGACTCCACATGGTTTAGATAGACAATGTGTATCCCATGTGCTTCCCAATTATCCCCAAAAACATAATTAAGGTTCCCTAAACTCTCCTATACATTACCCTTATAAATAATATACATATATATAACATAAATAAACGGTGTCATAAATATACAATGGTACTACATTTTTGAGATATAATTTAGTTGGACACTATAATATTTTAACACCTTATCCCAAGCTCTAAACTCAATGTCCTCTATGTTAGGTCAGATAGGATAATGGAAGCTGGTCTAGAGGGGGGTGAATAGACCAGATTAAAAAATTTTAATCAAATAAATTAATTATCAAAGATAATGATTAAATTTAATTAGCAGCGGAAAAATTAAATAATGAAATGATGTTTTTTATAGTAGTTCTGTCCAAAGTGGGCCTACTATACTCTTATACCTCTCTAATCAGTGAGAGATACATGTGCACTAAAAACAATTTTAAAGGGGAATCATAACCCAATTACAAAATCTTTTTCTAGTGGATGGATAACCACAACACTGACATTTGTGTGGGGAGTCACAACCTTTACAACTTGACTTTAGATACTGGGAGTCACAACCGAAACAGTCTTGACATTAGATACAGGGAGTCACAACCCTAAGATAGTAAATTTAAATCCGTTAGTCACAACCTGAGAAAAAGAATAACAAATAATGATTTTGTGTGAAAAAACATAAACAGAAAAAAAAGAGTGTGTGTGAGAGAGGAGAAGTAGTTTTACAGACTCAGAACCAGATGAAAGAGAATATAAAAATTAAATCACAGGTACTGGTTCTTGAGGTTTAGTTTATCACTTCTTGTCAATGAAATTGTAGTATAAGTAGAATTAATTTAGCACTTGATAGACCAAGTAGGTGGTGAAGCAGAGTGTCACACGACGTTGCAAATGCACAGTAGTTTCAAAGTTCACAGCCCCTTCTAATTTTTTGTGTTGTATTTCCAACAAGAGAGAACTATATATATAGAGAATAAAAATATCTAACTGGTGCAGCAACTCCGCTTCCTTAGGATATTCAAAATTAAATATGTTAAGAGATCCCATAAATATATCCCTGAAAATAGAAGAACCTTTTCATCTTTATTCCTGTATAATAAAATATCGAATAGATGAATTCAGAATATTTTCAATAAGTCTTCCAATAAAATCTCCAAAATAATAAAAGTATTGAATCATTCAAAACAAAATTTTAAATCCATTTAAAATGATTTAAACAAAGTCATAATAGTTCTTTAATACTAGCAACAGATTCTGGAATTAAATTCAAACATTTAAATTTAAACAATCTTGAAACGTCCAAATTTATTTGTTAATGACGTTGAAGAATGTTATTAATTTATCTCTCTTAAAATATCACCAAAAACATTAAAATCTATTTCATTACGATCCTTATATTTAATGAAGATTCTATAAAAAATAATCCATAAATTTGCAGAAATTTAATTTTTTTTTTAAATGTACAGAATGAACAGTAACATCAGAATGAATAGTAACATCGAAGTGAACAGTAACTTTGGAAAGAATAATAAGTTAGGAATGAATAATAACTTCAAAGCGATCAATAACTTCGGAGAAAGCAGTATAGTAACGTAGGGTATGAATAGTAACATAGGGTATAAATAGTAATGTAGTGTATGAATAGTAACGTAGTGTATGAATAGTAACATAGGGTATGAACAGTAATGTATGTTATGAACAGTAATGTTGTGTATGAACAGTAATGTATGGAATGAACAGTAATGTAGGGTATGAACAGTAAACCATACTTTTGTAAGGTAAAAATGAACCATAATTTTGAGAAAAAATGAACCATACTTTTGATAAAAAATCAACTATAATTTTGAGAAAAAAATGAACCATAATTTTGTTAAAAATGAACCATACTTTTGAGAAAAAATTAACCATACTTTTGATAAAAATATGAAACATACTTTTGATAAAAAATGAACCATACTTTTGGTAAAAAAATGAACCATACTTTTGATAAAAAAATCTAGACAGAATATTTTGACAAATTTCAACGAATTTTTAAGTGCTCTTGACAGAAGATTCAGACTTTTGTCAAATATAATTATTTGTATAAAAACTTATTATCTGTCCAAAAAATAATCGATTATAACTAACATTTATAGATCTAGAAATCATTAAAAAACGCAAGAAAAATAATTCTGTAAAAACTTATACTACAGAACAGCATATTATAACATCATGTAATTAAAATTCCATTCAAAAGATATTATTAGACATTGATGTAATCTAATGAAATAAATATTAAAATTTTATCTTTCCATAGAATCATTTTTCATGCAAATCTGAAAGCATTATAAGTTACATTAAAATAAATACATAAATTTTTATAAATAGTGAAATGTAGAGTTTCTTAAAACATAGTAGCAACTTCATTGAATTTTTGAGAAATAGATAAGCATTTTCAAACTTCCTCATTAAATAATAAAATATAAATAAATATCTTATATTTCCAACATGATAAGAATCAGAAAAATCCAAATAACATGAATTACGATATCATCAAAATACATAATAAAAGTAATCAAACAAAATCATATGAAATCAAATTAATGGAAATATGCACATGCAAAAACACTCTATAAGAAGTGATTACACATATATTCAGAGTCTTAAATATATTACAGGTTGGATTAATTCTGAATTAACTATTCAATTAAATTCATATATTTTAATCCTATTTCCTTTTCTATTTCCTTGATGTTACAAATTCATGAAATCATTGATGCATTTAAAAATTAAAAAATTTAATTTTCTCATACCCAATCTTATAGTGTGAAAATAAATTTCACAAAATAATAAAATATAATTATATATCATGATATAATTTAATCGAATTATGTTAAATTCCTTATTTCAAAAATCATGAAGTGAACATGGGTGTCATTGAACAAATATTGGATGCCAAACCCTTTTACTTCATTTTGACTTCCTTCTTCATCATCTTACCGTGAAAATAATGCTCCAAAATTATCACATTGTAAATTTTACACAAAAACCATGAATCATGATAAGCACTGTTTAATTTTCATTATTTAGCTTCAATGATTAGGTTTTATTATACACAACTTTAGGTGGAAGCACAATGTCTTGATAGCACCATACATTCTACTATTTTTATTTATTGTTCTAATTTTATTAATAATCCACCATAAAAACTTTGAATCAAATTATGAGTAAATGGAAATGTATTATTACCATAATTGAAAAATCAAACAATTTTATATTATAAATATGTGTATTAAATGTATCCCTTCAACATCCCCACCGTTGATATTAAGATTTTCATCATTTATGAAATCTACCCATATATCATATTGGGCTTGTACCTCACGAATATTTTTATTTCTTATTAAAAAATATTAAATTATTTCCAATAGGTTAAAAATTGACCAAGAATCACAAATGAATTTATAATAAACTACACACTTCCATGGAAACTCATGTTAGTATATATTTTAAAATATATTTTTGACTTACGAATACGTGCACTAATCAATTTATATTTATGAATTTATGATTTATCATAATGAAAATTGTAATTTATCTCATAATTAATTATTTTCAGTGGTAACTCATGGTAAAAATGTAAATTAATTTTTTCTCTTAACATAGTTAATGATACTTACATTATGATTTCAATACATCTTTAATATTATCCAATGGGGTAAAAAATTAAATACAACCATGAGGTCATTATTGAGGGGATAAAATAACTCTAACCCTTCCTGGTAGGCTTCCAATAATATATAAATATTAGTGATCAAAAAATTAACTCTCCAAATTAAATTTCATTATAGTTAATAAAATTTAAATTTATTATTATCCTTCCAATATGAGATGTATATTTTCCTCCAAAACCAATGATAAGAAATAAATAAATATATTATAATAATTGAATAACCATCCTATGTTTTCCATATTTTCTGTTTTAATGTATTTGAATGTTGTGAGTTGAAAAAATATACCATCTATCACCCAAGTGAAAATGATATCCATAGAATCATAACTGTAATAGTTTAATATTTTTATTTTTTATAAAATGTAAACTATTGAATTCCACAAGACATAAACCTATTATGATGAAAAAAATAAAATTGAATGACAAATTAACCATGCCAGTATCCAATGATTTCACACCAGGGTATCCCTTTCAATATACTCACCCCTAACCATATTTAGTTTTCTTTCTCACATATAAACACTTGAATATCATAAAAATATCAACTATTTGGTTAAAAAATCATAAAAATTACACATAATATGGGTCTTATCTATCAAAAGTTATTCATTGTGTCTATGGTATTAGAGAAGGATTTATATAAATTTTGGTCTCATGATAAAGGGATTTAAAAATAAATTAGTGAAATTTAATTTTATTTTTACAATCATATATTCTATAAATTACAAAGTATCTTCTAGAGAAAGTGAATATAAAATATCTCTTAAAATCCAAATGAAATAATAGAGATTTATGTCTTAGAGTATATAAAATGTATTATAGCATGTAATTGAGATTTTAACTAATGATGTTTGGAACTATAAACAAATATATTAACAGAAATTATATAAATTAACAACATAAAATATCTCAGAAAAAAATATTTCAAAAAGTCAATTTGTTCAAATAAATAATGATTTGTGAAATCCTAATTCTCATATTTCTAGTAATAATGTATTACCCCATTTTAATAATATAATTCATTGAATAAATATTCAAAATTTGCTGAATTATGATTATTGTAGGTGTTCACATTATATAATATACATAACTCCTAAAAACATTCAATTGTAAATCATGTATTTTATTTTTTAAAACTCTTAATGAATTAGAAAATACATGTGATTCTCAATGAAAAATTTATAATTATAACAAAAAGTCCCATTTTTATAGGGTGGATTTTGTTTATTATTTTATCAACATTGTTTTTGGTGGTTATTGAAATGTAGGAAGTTTTTTTCATTAAGTGATGTTTCTGATCCATGCGATTATTGAATCATTCATCCTATTTATATTTTATATTTTTTGGATCATAAAATTCAGTGTTATGAAAATTTATATCTATAATTGGAATGATCATGGTTATAGTAAAATCTATAGACATCACTTTGGTACATCAATGTACCACACACAATAGATGAAAAAAATGTTCCCAATATATAGTTATCATTCACGATATTTTTATAAACTAGGAATATTCACCATGGTATTATTTATTGTTAAAAATGATATATATATATATGGAAATGACTTATAATTAACTATTTGAAGATGTATTTTCACGAACTAAAAATCAAAAACTAGCTCAAAGTATTTGTTCAATAAATAATAATGATGAATTTCTTATGGATGGAACAACAATGTCTCTGCTTATCTCATTCAATGATTCAAAATTTGATATTCAAACAGTATATTAAAAAATTATGGTGCAAATAATGCCTCTTTAATAATCTTAAATAGTCTAAATTACTATATTGTTCCTCCATTGTTGTCTTTTTTTATTCTTATGAACGATCATGACACTGTGAAGAATATTTCTGTATCCAAAAACTGATCCCGGATTTCATTATTTTTTTGGTTGATTCTGCCTTTCAAATGATTAATCATATTCTATAGTTCATTATCCTGTGTTGACGCTTTTTGTTCGCAATGATAACACATATAAGTCCATCGTGCATCGTTTTTAACATATTTTTTGTAATAATATAATTTTATAAGGATGATTGAAATTCCAAATTTTCAGAGAGTTACATCAATCATTGAATCTCTTTTTGGTATTTGGGTGTGATATTTTCTTTTGTTAAGACCATCATTGAAACCTTATTGTATAAAACCATGAACATGATGTGTGAATCTCCATATGATATATGGAATTATATATGATATTTCAATGATTTAATCATTTACTCTTGAAAACCTGGCTTTAAATATGACCAATGATATAGTGTAATATTTCATTAAGAAAAATTATTTGATATGTTTCCCAAAGGATTGTGTATAGCCTTTATAATTAATATAAGATTTTAACTACATGAAATTGGGTATTTGTAGAATCAGGAGTAATGTTCATGATATACTATATTTATCTTTTATATTATATGAAATTGGTGCGCCCGATTGTTTGATACATATTCATCCCTTCTATTGAGTATCAAAACATGTTTTCACTGGATTTATGTTCTATATTAGAGCTAAAATTATTTAAATCGGTGATCATGATGACTTTCAGGTATTTTTTGGCCTAAGACACAAATCAGGGAAGATCATAACATAAATTTATATATACACATTGTGAACTTTTAACACATGTCGTATACCATTTCCGAGACACATAGATCATCTAGACCAAGAACACACAAATTTTTTCTGCCAAGATTAACATACTATGTACATAAAGTAACACAAATCTTCCTCCATTCTAGAAGAGGTTGTGAGATGATGTTGATATTACATGCCATGTGGGGTGGCTCTACACGTTGCCGACCCACACCAACCGAATACTGATGGCTATAATGACATGGTCAGTGCAGAATATCACCTACCATTAGTAGAAGAGGATCCATGTCAAGTTGAATTGACTTCATTCGTTTTAAATTAGTGTACAATCCGTGTATTTATGAATACTATAAATAAAAGGGCATGTTATCCAAATTCAGATACAAAATGAAGGGGACAACTAGAGACACGAAAGGTAAAAAAGAAAGAAAGAAGAGAATAGGGGAGGTGTTGTCACTCTTCCTTCATGATTAACTTCTATATAAATCTTCGATGATGGTTATTTATGGTATTAAGAATTAGTTTGTCATTAGAAACACCATGTGTAGCAAAAACCACCATGCTTGGTGGCTGTGGATGATTATGGTTTGTTATTAACTAACAGTCTTATTGAATTTGAGTTATATATTTTCTCTCATAGTCCCTCGATATATTTTTATAATAATCATGGAAACCTCATACCAGACCAATAATGGAATTTCTAGGGATCTTTATAGGAGTTACAGAAAAGTAAACCAATGATTATTGGGTGAACTTATCATCGAAAAATGTCTTGGAATTAATAAAAAAAGGAATCATATTCCAGATCAAGGAATTGGTCTCTATTAATTCAAATGATTCTCACCAGACCAGGGGGTCTGTTATATTCAATACACAAGGATGTTAGTTATTATGAACAACACAAAATATTAAGGAAATGGATTTATCGATGACCTTTAAAATCAAAATCCTGAATTCATTCTTCCTATTTATCGTCAGAATGAATTTTACATTTTTCCTATCTTAGAGTAATTCATCAACTAAAGTGAAGGATTAATTAATCTATTTGTGTAACATAAAATATCAAGTCAAAAATAAATATAAAAATCACCAAATTAATCAATAACTATAAAAATAGAACTCAATTACTCTCTCTACCTATGGATAAACCTCATAATTTTTCTATACATGTAATAATTTGAGTATTTAAAATTGGGCTACAAAAAATAACAATTTTTCTAGAACGAAACAAAATTTTGGAATTGTCTTCGTGGAATTGACTATTAATGTTGTTTTATAAAATAATTTTTTAATCAATTAATGTGAAAATAAAAACAAAAAAATAAAAAATATATATTCCTAGTCTCATTTCCCATTTTTATTATTTTTTCTCTTTTATGTTTGGTGTTGTCCTAGATCACAGGAGCATCAGTGGTTGAATCACTCATTCAAAGAGAAATTAGTAATTGGATGTTCTTTTACAAGATTTTAATATTGACCAAATGATCATGAGGTGACATAATGATATTTTTTATGAGTGCACCCAATATTCCCCTGTGGAAAACATGGAAGAGGGAGACCTGACCGCTGTCCTTGGAGTTGGATAACAGATCTTGCATGATAATAACTTTAATCCACAACTCACTGTTGAGGATGATTCAAACCGTAATATACCAGAAAACATCAAGGAGTTCATACCAATTTAACAAGAAAAGACATTCGACACAATTTGATCTGAGTTATGGTCCACAACCACCCCTGAAGTACATTCCACAATATTCATTTTCATATATGCATCTATGTTTGGGGACTTTTTTTACTCATGAACATCAATATCTTCCCCCACCTCCTCAAGAATAATTTCCCCTACTCCATAACCTTATAGTGTATGGTCTTCCCTCCATCCAAGGAGAAGATACATGTATTTGTTTACCACCGGTACAAGACTAACATTTTGAGATCAAGCCATCCATCATGTAGTTCGTCCAAAATATGGTTTAATTTGGAGGTTTACCATGTGAAAACCCATATGCTCATCTCTCCATTTTTCTGGATACTTGTGACACAAATAAAAAGGGAAGGTCATTCATAACCAAAGTCAATTATAGTGTAAAAATATGTTCTTTTTAAGAAAATTATCTACGGTTATAAAATTTATAATATATTTTTTAATGTGGAGATAGAAATATCATAATCCAATTTGAATTAACATATCAACTATAGTAAGGGGTTATATATGATATATGGTCAACTATAAATATTCATTTGAAATATGAATTGTTTATATAAATGATGTTAATTTATTTATAATATAAAAAAAATATTATATTAAATTGACACACAGTGATGACACAATAATTTATTTTTTAAAGGAAATATAAAATAAATGATATGCAAAACATTAAAATAAATTAAATTTAATTTAGTTATGGTTCCCATAGATTTGTGGTTGATCAAAAAAAATTATAGAGTGTATTAAATGTATTCTATTGGAATTATCTTTCATTTTCTATAATTTAATGTGAATTAAATGAAATAAATCAAAATTGACAATATATATATATAAAAAATAATAATTTATTATATTATTTAAAAAACATAAAAATCATTTCAAAATAAAAAATGATAATGAAATTGTCGTAAATGACATAAAATTTACATTTATGGACAATTGAAACCTTATGAGTAAAAAATATTAATCTTTTAACATTTGAAATATTATCACCACAATTATGATTAAATATATTAATATAAGGTAAATCAAAATTATAATTGTTATAATAGG
This sequence comes from Viscum album, assembly GCA_963277665.1. NCBI lineage: Eukaryota > Viridiplantae > Streptophyta > Magnoliopsida > Santalales > Viscaceae > Viscum > Viscum album. Next base: position 2,019,439,735 of record OY728157.1, read on the forward strand.
ACCAAAACAAGTCCAACAAATTATATGATGAAATAGATTTGAATTTTATCATATTATGATTTATTTTGAGTTGTTTAATGGACAATTTTCCTTATAAATAAATTATACAGTATTTAAATCAATGATAGATACAAAATAAGAGTATCATGTATTTAAAATCCATTGTGTGTCCAAATGAGAAGAAACCATGTTATGAATGAATATAAATTTATATTTTAATATAAATAAAGTTATTTTAAATATATTTATTTATTTTTAATTTTTATAAGTTATATAAATACAATAAAAGATACATTAACTATTTTTTTAATTTAATTAACATAATAATATAATAAATGATTTAATTAATATAATATTTGAATTATGGTGGATTATTTATTATGACTTATTATTTTTTGAGATCGATAAGATATATTATAATTGTTATAAATAATTATATTCAAATTCCAACATTTTAATTAATTATGTTCTGTCAAAATAAATGAATTGTATTAATATTTTCAATACTGATATCACATTGAATTAATTTATTATTAAATAATTAAAAAAAATTGTGAAATATTTACAATAGATTTCGATATGTTCTAACATGTATTGTAATTTTATTTTTTTCCATTTTATAGTATTTTTATCTAGATTAGTGTTATTATATTTTAATATTTTGAGAGTATTTAGATTGCCTCCTACCCTCTAATAAAAAAGGAACTACTCCCCCGCATTCTCACACTAATATTACCCTTATATCTTTTCCAAAACCTTCCAATTTATCCCTAAAACTTCTCTAAATTCATCCTAGAGGACATAATTTTGATTTAATTCCATCCTAAAAGTCCATTTATGAAAATCAAATGGTGATACTCGAAGAAAATGTTATTGCTTTACCAATTCAATTCCTTTTTCTTCTTCTTATACTTCCTATTCCGATATTCTTACTATAATAAAGTTATAAATACAGTATAATATATATTCTATGATGTTATTATTATTATTTTACAACTATATTCCCCCTTTTATCCATCATACGAAAAAAATATCACCATGCGTGCATACATACAGCTTAACGTCTCCCTGCCATGGTGTAATTGTTTTCATCACTAAATTATTTTTAAGGGTATAGTGATGAATGAAGATGACATAAAAATTAAATATTTATAAGGTCCCATAAATCTTCCTAGTGTTAGTCCATTAATAAAATTTGAAAATGGGTGGTCTTTATTTTATTTCGAAAAAAATTATTTATTTTATAAATTATGATAAATGTGTTTAGTACCAAAATGAAAATTTATATCATGGAATATTCAATTGAATATTTCTGAAATTTGACACTACGTTAATGAGAGATTATGGGGCCAACAAAGACTTGGATAAAAATAATAAAAATATTATATATAAAATATTAAATGCACACTTTTTGTACAAATAATTGAATAAATCCAAACGGTACATCATATGTGAGATATGAGACAACTGTTGTTTTGGGAATGGGATGTTTACCCTCGAAAGTGTATAAATTTTTTATGCATCGGATGTTTGGATGTATCACATTCTAAAATATCTATTTAATATTTAATTAATCTTTCAAACAATTATTTTATTGTTAAACACTTAATATCACAGAGAAGGTGTTTCGTATGAGAAATATGAGTCCACCAATTTGTTAGTAAAATAGTTTTTACATATGGAAATGTATAACTATTGTAATAATCATATATTTGGAGGTATCTCTCATTAAAATATTCTGTTAATTAGCATGCCTGTGACCCTAAAATTATGGCAGACATTTCATGACCATTATTGAATATTTAAATTGGACTCCTACTGTGGGTCCATGTAATAGAAAATATTATGATTATTTAACACAAAAACAAATATTAGAGATTAATAAATAGGGGGTGAAATTAATGTTTTTTTAATGGTTTGACGGGATTTCCTCAAGGAAAAGAGAAACCATTTAGCATTCATTAAACCAAAAAAATTGGGGTTCACATTATATAATAGTCATACACAGCCTTTAAAAAACACATTTCCATCATAGAATAAACTTCTATATGTGCCTTTTATTGTTGGAGATGCTCCAAAGTCCACCAAATTCAGTCCAAGATGTGCTGTAAACCTCATACATGGACACTATCTCCTTTTTACACATCTGGAATTGTCGAAGTACCTTCTAATTACCTCCACCTTTTACTGAAACTCCATCATGCACCGCCAGGATAGATCAAATCTCATCCCCACAGGTTCTTCCTTAGACAGAATCTCCTCTACTCACCTCCAACAAGGATCAATGTTCGTTGGTAGAGCATCTGACATGGACCAAAATCCCTCCACACAAAACCATCTTTGATTTAATTCCCATTACAAACCTCTTGGGTCATTGATCTAGATAATGTTATTCATCACACTCTTGATGGATCCACCACAAATTTGGATTTTCCTTCTGAAAATTTTCATTACAGTTTTATAGTTATTTGGTATAAAATTTGAACTTCTCATTTGTAATTTTTAATAAAATATATGCATATTATAGAATTTATAAATATATTATACTATTTCATTCCAAAAAATAATTAATTAATTTGGTAAATTAATTAGTTATGGAACCATGAAATTTTGATAATTAATTATGTGAATTAATTTTGGATTTATTATGATTGATGTGTGAGATTAATTAAATATCAATTAAAAAAATTAGAATGGATTGGTTTTTTAAATTGTGTTTTTGGTAAATAACTAATAAATTAATTCTTCAAAAATACAAAATATTGATAATGAATAATCAGTTAATAAATTATTTATTATTGTATTGATGTTTCTGAATATATATTATTAATTTTTGGGTTAATTATATTGTTTTTATAACTATTAAATTTTTTTATCTGGAAAAAATAATTGATGAATTAATAGGGGAAATTGATTTATTTGAGATATAACAATTAATTTATTAGTTAATTTTGGTGATTGAATTTTTATGTAGCGAAGAATTAATTTTAGAATAAACAAATAAAAGTATAGTTTTTATTAAATTTTTTAATTATATTACATGGTTGAGTTAGATTAACTAACCATTATAATTATAGAATGGAATTAGATGATAATTAATTAATGAGTTAACTATCGAATTATTGAATTATTAATTGTGAATAATAAATTGGGGAATGATTATTGGATATCATACTGAGGAGCAATTAATTAATTTTATAAATAATTAATAGACTCTATTTGGTTCATTAATTGATTAATTAAATAATAAAATTGTAGTAAACAATAAATTAATGAATTAATTGAAGGGATATATGTGATTAATTAATTTTTGAAAGTAATGAAATAGACTAAGGTGATTAATTGATCATTGGGTCAATTATTATAAATGAGTAATGATTAATTAATTGGTTAATTAATTAATGTAATGGGTGTATTTAAATAATTATTTAATTAATTAATGGAATTGTATTGAACAATTAAATAATTATTTAAATTAAGATATTTTTATGATTAATTAATTTTTGAAATTGATTACAAAATTGTTGTAAATAATTAATCATTGGGTTAATTAAGGGAAACAGGTTTCCAATAATTAATTAGTGAATTATTTATTTGATATAGAATTTTTCAAGAGAATAATTAATTGTATAATTAATTAAGGGACATGGATTAATTAATTAATGAATTAATTAATGGAATCTATGATGGTTTTTTTGATATAAGGAAAAATTTGTTTAATCATGGTTTCATTGATATTGTGAAATCATGTGATAATAATATACGTGAGATGTTGTGATGAAAAATGATATTCAAGAAAAATTCGATGTTCTCGTGTAATACATGTCATTCACGGGTGGTGATGAAATGCATACATGGGTGAATAAGAAATAGAAATGAAATTATATTCCATTGTGAGATATATTTTGTTTTTGGGTGGTATATATGATATTCTACAAGAGTGATTGCATTTTCACAAATTTTACTGTAGGAGCACTAATAATTTTTTGGTTATAGAAATGACATTCTACACTAGTGACAACATGTGTAATATTGTGACAGTGTGTTAAAAATGATTTTCATGTGTAATACATGGAGTTATACACCAAATGTATATATTCAATAGTCAATAGATTCATATAAATGATTTATGGGGTGTAATACTTATTGTTCTACTCCAATGATATGTATATTTGTTGGATTTTCAAGTGATTGTGTGAGCCTTATAACATTGAGAACTCCGTCATATGGCCTCACAGGAGAATAATTATAACTCTAGTATGAGTTGAATGATATGTTGAGATATCAAATACCCTTTTAATACTTCGATTTTTGTAACTAGTTGAAGAATGAATTAAATTATGACATTACCAAGTGAATGATTTAGTATTCGGTGTGATATGAACATAGTAATATGGTACGGGGGTCCACGTGAACCTTGGAGTTAAAATAAAAATATAAGGAATAAATGATAATGAGAATAATGTTTTTATAAACATTTTATTCATTTATTAATAGAATTTCATATAAAATCATTTAACTGGATTGTTTTGGAAACCATTTGTGGTGGCCTAATAAGTTTTACTCACACCCTATATGGGATAGCAGATTAGAACCTCAATAGATTTTTTTCTGGATGTGTAATTGAAAACGTCCATGTGTTAGGTGGAATAGTTGGGATGAAAAATAGTGAGGGAATCAGACTAAGTGTCAGTATTCATTTGGAAGATTTTTCAGTGTCATTTTTTTATTTTTGGTTAATTTAGGTTGACACATGGAATGTACATTGTCATGAAATAATTTCCTTTCAGGTAAATAGTGTATTACCCTTATTGGTTATCTTGTGACTTTGGTATTACTCATGTATATATGATTCCAAATATTGTTTATTTAATTTCAATTTCTACATTACTCTGAAAATAAATTTATAGTATCCCCAAGATCATCTTTTAAGAACCTCACTGTTGTTCGATAACCTCTATCATTCCGGGAGGCACGTTTGAGGTCATGATGAGAGCCATCTCAGGGAACCATTATGTGGCACCTGGTCCAGTACATTACAATGGGTTATATGTGGGTTTTGTTTTCTAATTCATCTTTCATGATCATTGTTAATGGTAGACATGGGTCTAGGAACATCCAGGGATTGGTTATGCGGCCATTCATGGAGATATGTAACCCACGTACTGGGGGAATCCCAAGTACCCAGGGTGGGATTCTTGTTGTTGTGGTTTTCAATTACAGTTAAATTTTATTTCACCATGATGACACACTTGTTGTGTGATGTTATTATTATGTTAAAGATTTTATAGAATAAATCATAGCCCTGAATGGTAAGAGAGTTTAGTTGGCATGCATCATTATGGGAACTCAGAATTGTTTTGTAAACATGCATCATTTTAAATAGGCACTAAAAAAAGTTTTTTTATATGTTGATGAACATGATCTGTTTTCCATACTTGTGAACATGAATTGAAATTAGTAAAAAATATATAAAATTGAGATATATTGTAAAATGATGAAATATGAGAATACATGGGTGTTTAAAATATAAAAAATAAATAATAATATTTTTACCATTTTTAAACATGATCTAGGTGTAGGAAGGTTATAGGTAGGGATACTTCCTCAGTATGACCATATTGAGGGATAAAGTAGGAAAGGATTGATATTGTTTTTTGTAAATCCATCTTGATAACTATGATACATGTTTTGAAATAAAAATACTTTATTTTGTTTATTTGGCATTATGGTGGGAGGATAAGTTAGGGATAATTCCTTAGTTTCGGAACTCAGTTCGGAATATTGTGGGAGACCAACTAGTTTTGGAATAGTGTGGTGAGATTCTAGCAGGCAGGGAATCCGTAGAATTTCTATAGGATAATGATTTATTATGTTTGGATGATACTTTGGTAATGAAGGATTGGTTGTGTATTTAATCTATGACATCATACCATAAATTTATTCAGTGATGATCATGTACCCTACCTTGAAATCATCTTATGTATAATGACAATGTGGTGGATTTACATCCTGATAATTGAATGTGTTATTGTTGGATATGGTGACCCATGGTTTTTTTTAGTTAGGATGATGGTAAAAGAAATGTTGATAGTGGATTTTATAATACCTACATTTCCCTAAGCCATTCCTTTGGGAAAATCCAGTTCTTGTGGAGTTCTTGGGGTGTCATAGCTATTTGTTTGGGGAGTTTTACCAAAATCAACTGTCACCAAATTGTGGAAAAGTAATGGTGTCACACCAAAATGGTGGAATCATAATGGAGGCACAATAAAATAGTGGCAGCATAATGTCGGGACCCCGAAATGGTGGACCCATAACGGAGGCTCATGGAATTGGTGGGATACAAAAATGGTTGAACAGAGATGGTGGAATGACGAAATTGAGTCACACCATACATTGTATAACATTTTCCTATATTTCAACTATTCCCCAATATCTACATGTTTTTCCAATTTCTCTACTTTTATGTTTCATTTGATATAATCCATGTTTAAAGCCTTGTTTCATAATTTTTTAGGGAAATTCAAAGGAAATTTATTATATATTTAATATATTAACTCTCTAGGGAAAATGTGATATTCAATTCATGTGATCATGACCATGATCCCATGTTATGGAATTTTGAAATTGTTCTTCATTTAATATTTGATACATCTCCTCAAAACATGGATATTTCCATCCAATCAAGTTTATGTTCCCTCTTAGTGCTACTACAGTCTTCCCTTCTTATGGAGTAACATGTTTTGTTGTAGCTATGAATTGATATTTACATAGAGATTGTTCTTGGAGTTTTCTTTCATTTTGTAAGACCCTCTATTTTGGCGCACAATGGTTTTTTGGACTCATGTTGTTTCAGTTAGGGATTCAAATTCCTCTCTTAATTTATATATAATTAGGGGTGGTTGCAGTAATGGTTCATCATAATGAATGGATGAATCCTTTTTTCATAAAATTTTAATTATTAGGGGAAGGTAAATAATTATCATAAGATAACATGGGTCCATGAAATAGTGGCAAGGAAGTGAAGATGTTACATATTTTGTTTTAATTGATATCCATGAACATAGTTTTTAATTATAAAGGTTGTATTTCATTATAAAAATCCGGACTGTTGGTGGTGTTTTATATTTTCTTTGTGATTATTTGATTAATGTAAGTAACATGAAATACTCTTATTCATGTATACTTGGTTAAATAAATGGGATCCCTATGATTAATAATGGTTTATGATGACCCCTATTATTTAAAATGTAATTAAAAACCCCTCATGATAAATCTTAATATTCATGGCTTAAGAGTGTAGTTGTGTAAGGTGTTTGGTTGGGATTTGTGCTATATGGGGGTTATGGGAAGATATTTTTAGTAACCCTATTATGGGTACAGGGGGATGGACAAAAGTGAATGACCTTTTGATTTATGGATGTCCTATTTGTGTTTCGAGGCTTCTGTTTGTTGGTTATTTGTTTCAGGAATTTTGAATGAGGTTGTATAAGAGGTGTGAAAGAATCTCAGGTTAAGATATTAATAGATTTTCTAATGGATGAATTTTCTGGATGTTGGACTCCCTTTGGTTTTTTTTGTGGATATCGATCATGTTAGTAAAGTGGGACTCTGAGGTGGTAATGTCATTTTTGTGCAATGGGATTGTGTCTTGGTTTCCTTGTTGTCTCTAGTATGGTTGTGGAAGGCAGGTTCCCTCGGTAGTGCTATAATAAATTGATGTGAATCCCTTAATTATGAATGTAATGTGGTCAATTGAAAAGTGGTTAGGATTGTGTTTTATTGAGGTAGATTGTGTGGTTGTACATATAGGGGTATCAAAAAATACGGTTCTATTGGGGATGGTTGTTTGTTTAAAACCCATGGGTTGGGATGAATTTTTTTACCTCTATGTATAAATTGAATTTCCTTCAAGTTTCTATATACACAAGAAACCTTTTTGGTCACCATGAACTGAATATCCCCATTTAATGGGGAAGGTTATCTTCCCGAACATCCTAATAGGAGGGCTGAAGGATGGTTACTAATTTTCTTTCCTACATCCCATTCCATTTATGTAAAACACGATCGTATCTAGGTAGCCTCAAATAGATCGATGAATACCATATCCCATGATCCTTCATGAAGGTATGGTTTTGGATGAGGGGCCTAGGTGTTTGGGGGAAATGATTGTGTTTCTATGTGTTTCCTGGATAAGTATTAGGGGTCTTCAGGTGAGCGGTGTGGTTGATGTGGGCCATGTATATGCATGAGGGATTTGTGCGTTGATTGAGGGAAAGGTGTTTGAGGGTAGGATTTGGTAGTGGGGCTACATTATGGATGATTTGTAGCATTAAGATGTATTCTTACTAGAATGGAAATCTAACCAGTGAGAATGTCTTTCAGGGTACCCAAATGTCCATGTGATTATACAAGTACATTTCGTGAATTTTAATTTTTTTGTGAGTGTGCCTTGGTAATGCTGGGTTGTTCAGTACTCCATGGTATGTTTATTAAAGTTTTTATATTTTCTTACATGGGAATTAGTTTGTTCCCCAAATTGTGCACGTGTGGAATATGTTTTCCTACTAGTTATACTTGTATGCTCACCTAAACTTTTTGTAAATATTTTCATGTTTAGGGGCGGGATTTAAGAAGAGTGATGCACATTACTTGATCGAGCATCAGGATAGTTAATTTTCTGCTTCAAAGTCTATTTCATTCGATACATTATTTGGTACTGTGGCTGTAATTTAGTCATAGTATACAACGAAATCATACATGGGTTGGATTTTGGATTCCTTTATATAATTGTTTGGTGTTGTTTGGGATTTTTACCATTTATTTCATAACAATGTTATCAATAAAAAAGCGTGATGCCATCTATTTTGTGTTGGATTTTATACCCTTGGATCTAGTCACCATTCTAGGATCTATTAAAGGTAGGACTTGGGGGATCATATCTCGATATTATATTGAAGAAGGAAGGATGTAGCACTTTGCTTCAACTTGCCTCATTTCAAAGAAGGCATGCCATGACTGAATGTTACCATAAGTGATGGATGAAAGATATGATTGAGTTCTTAGTTAAGAATATTAAAGAATTAATATTAATATAGATCCACATTGTCAAAAAATCTTGGTGTGTGAGATAGGATAGGATTGACCAACAAGGAAATGTTAGTTTAGGGTCCCCTGTGATCCGATGGAACGAATCAGAGCCTACCTAACGAACAATTGATGCTACACAAATTGAGTGGATGAGACCCTGGGAAAGTTACATGCATCATGATGAAATGTTTTCTTTTGTGACTTTGGTGTTTTATTAAATTAAATTAAATAAATATTTAATATTATTTAAAAGGAAACTTCCTAATTACCCATGCATATGATTTTCTTTCTTATCCTTTTTAGTTATATGGCCCGGAGAACACCCACATATAGTATGAGTAGTTGGAGCCTAGTAAGATAAACTTGTTTATTAGTGGATGTTTGATCGAGAGTAGGAAGATGAATTGGGTCTGAAGACATCCAGGCTTTCCAGTGGCAAACCCTTGTGAATTACGAAGGCATCATCTCAGATATAGAGAAGGTGTTTTGGCATGAGGAGCTAACTATCACCATTACCATGATCATATCATTAATGATGTACTGATATCCTTTAGTAGTGATCCATATTCGTGGAGTGTTGGGTTAGTGGTGGATGTGATTCATTAGGGAGAGTAAGGAGACCATGTATCATTAGATTAGGTTTACAAGAAGTTGCAGGTAGATTTTCTTTCCTCGATGATAAATATTGAGAAAAGGCATAACATTCTCTCATTGCATTAGAGGGTTATATCAGTGAGGAAATTGGGGATCATGTTCAAGGAACTCCTACTACATTCTCTTAATATCTTTCTAGATGAGGATTTGGGGATGATATTCTTGGAGGATGCTCTACGAAAATCTCTTATGTATATTGTCACACCCTTTACCCTAATAACTTACATAGAAATTCATAAGAAGGACGATGTAGTTGAGAGGGTGCACTCGTAGGGAGGTATACCAAAATGGGGGAGCCAGCCGAGTTCATCGAACGGGAAGGGAGTCAGTAACAGGTCTTTGAGGTTAGGACCTTCTAGGTTTCATCCAAAGGGATGTAGCCCTCCGAAGTTCTAGTTATGATATACTAATCCTTGGACATTCCCCATGGGCCTGAAAATGAGGTTTTCCTTCTATGGGTTCCATTTAAATATTTGGAGCATGTTCCCAATTTAATATCAGTATGAAAGAGGTGGGTGGCTTCAACACCAACCACAAAAATAGTTATTGGACATACCTTTTCTGCAGTAGGGGTAGTATGATCCTTCTCCCCCAATGGATGATAGTGTAGAAAGAGGATGACCATAGTGTTCTCCTTAGGGTCCTTGAAAAATGAATCGAATTGTAGGTGGGTGATATCTAAGGGATAGAGGATCGGGGTATGGGTAGTTTCATGCTGTTGAGGTAACAATTATTGTGACGCTGGAGGATCTTCGAGGTATGATTAGTATTTTTAGAACTCTGGCATATGATTTGTTTGATTTAATATATTTCTACTCCTTTCTTGTACCTAGTCTAGACCATGCATTGTGACTATACATAGAGTTTCTTTTCGTGCACCTGGTGTTGATAATGTTAGTTATAGGATAGACTAGTCTGTTTGATGTTTTCTAGGGTTGTAAAAAAATGTTCGGGTTGTATCCGCCTAGTGGGTATCTTATTCTAATACAAATGAATCCATACAATTTCTAGAATAGAATAGATTAGTTTTCAATATTCATGGCATTATCTATTTCTTATAAAGAAATTTCTTGTTTTATATATGGATGGACAACATGTACCTTATTTTGATGAGCTCGGTCATTAGGAAGAAAGATAGTGTGTGGAGCCTTTTGTTTCGGTAATAGCCATTCAATCATAGGGGTCAATGGGCTCTGAGATGGTGCTAGTTATGGTGGTTTTTAGTGATTTACATGATTTTTTACCCAAATTGGTTGTTACTCTAACCCCTTGATGTGACATTGAGTTCAGAGTAGACAAGCTACCAAGTGCCGATCTGATTTTGATGGCTCCCTATCAGATGTTGCCTACATATTTGCCAGAGTAAAAGATTCTATTTGAAAACCACAAGAAATCATTTTTATCAGGATTAGTGTGTCATCATGGGTGTTATAATCTTTTTTGAAATGAAATAAAATAGTTGAATGTGGCGGTTCATTGACTATATATGAATGAATCTGGTAACAAACAAGAGTCATTACCCTCTCCCAAGAAAAGATAATCTTTTCAACTAGTTAAGGGGAGTATGTCGGTTTTCTATTATGGTTCTATGTTTGGATATCACCATTTTTGGTTGATGTAAGGTGACATATCGTTTACTTATTTTACTTATAGGAATGGGAACATCGATTTTATGGTGACCCCCTTCGTTATTAGAGATTCAATAGTTTTGTTCATGGGGATCATATAATCTATCTCCTCCATGTTCTGGGACTAGTTTGTCACTATTTTTCATTGAAAATTTTATGATTTACTCAAATTCAGTGTCGGGGAACCTTGGGAACCTTATGATAGTATTGGAGGTCCTCTGGAACAACCGTTACTGTGGTATGTTTTACATGTGCATGTTCTGGATGCAATGGGTTCACTTTCTTTGACATGTGGTTCCATTCCAATGGATAACAGCTGACCCATTAATGGGCAAGGAGTTTGTTTCTTTGGAATATCTAAATAAAATCATACAGGAACACACCATCCTTATTCTTCCAGTCTATTACCAAATTTTCATACATGAATTCTCTCAATTTGAGACTTTGTTGATATATTTAAAAAGAAAAGACCAGGACATCGCAGGGAGTGTGTAGTTTTTAGATGATTTCTACTCTCAGAAGGTGATGATGGTTAGTTCTACAGTGCTATGGTTTCTTGAGGAATGTGTTATGTTCAAGGTGTTCAACTAAACTTCTGATTTAGGATTGGGATGTCTACTGATGTAGTGTGGGGGATATCTTTTTGGTCTAAGAATATATGTCCACATGAATTTAATTATGCCACCCATGCTCTGGAACTTTTAGTGTATGTTTTTACAATGATGTTCTGGAGACAATACCTCATTGGGGAGCATATTGTGGTCTTTATGAATCCCCACATCAAGACGTCTATCTTTTCATAGAAAGTCCTTGAGTTGTTTCTCTGAAGGTGGATAGTGTTTCTCTTGGACTAAAAATTCATTATCTCAGACACCTCATGAATGGGGAATGTGGTGGTGGATTCCATAAAAATTATTTCTTATAAGGTGGTAGTTATATTATCAAGGTATTCATGAAAAAGAAATAGAGGTGTTGTATTCTTTGCATATGGATTCAAGAGTGGATGGAAGGATATGTTGTCTATTTTAGATGATAGTGTAATATTCATTAGTATTCCTAATGGAGGAGTTTGAGTGGGCAGACTCATAGACCAAATTGATGAGTCAACATGTTGTCTGGGGTGATGCTTCAGAGGGATAATTAGTGAATTGTTAGAATACTATTTTTTTCTTTTGGAAACAATTTTTCATAGTGAAAATGGGTGATGTTGTTCTATATGAGTTTTATAGAACACCCCTCTCGGAGCATCTAATAGTTTCAAAAAATTATTGAGTCTTGACAGAATATTTTTTGTGGCTGGGGGTGAAATGGGAGTGGTGGAGTTTGTGTCATGTTTCCTTGTGTTTTAGTATGTAAAAGTAATGAACCATGTTCTTGGAAGTATATTAAATCCCTTAGATCCTCCAAAGTGGATGTGGGATGATATATCGGTTGATTTATAGGATTACCTAGGACTCAGGGAGAATGAGATGATATTGGTGTTGTAGTAGATCAATTTTATAAATCATCACATTATTAGCTGTAAACACCCGTAAAATTCAAGGGAAATTTTTTCTTAATTTTCTTTAGAATTTTACAAGAGCGCGGTTTCAGACGGCACCTGATTCCGAGGCCCGGAGTGCCCGGAATTAATTTCCGAAGTTTGGCTCGGGTACGTTCAGTGAACGAACGAGCGGGAATTCCTAACTTTTGATCCGGTGCTCGGAATTGAAATCCGAGGGCACCGATGAACTCGCAGCGCCGATATTCGCTTAAAGAGTCCTTTTCGGGAGTTGCGTTTGTTGCGGGTTGAGAGTTTCGTTTTGGGGTTTTTAGTTTGAGTTAAATAAAATTGTGTAGAACAATTTTATTTTTAACTTGTTAAAACCTATCTAAGGTGGTTGGGAGTGGGACCCACACCCACTTAACCTCCCTTGGGAGGATTAAGTGTGGTGGGGCCCACACGAACCCCCACCTTTTCAACTCCCCACTCTCCCTCTTAATGGCTTGATAACTTAACTTCTTTTTAATTATACAACTCTTGTATATTAAATAAGTGAGTTAATTTTGGGGTTAGCCATTTTGAATTTCAAACTTTTGAATTTCTTCTAATGTGTTTTGTAATAATAAAATAAGAAGTGGTCTTATTTTATTTTGGGTTGTTTGGTTTGTCTCCTTGAGAGCTTTTGGAGAGCCTCCTCTTCTTCTTCAAACTCAACGAAGAACGCGAAGAACGTCGTTCTTCAACGAAGAACTTCTCCGCCGAAGAACACGATCCATCCGCGACGCCGTATCCGCGACGCGACGTACTTCTTCCGCGTCATCCCTTCCGCGACGGTTTTCCGCGACGAACGCCTTCGACAACGACTCTTCCTCCGACGTCAAAGGAATCGACACCGATATTCCACGACTCCGTCAACGTGCGACTATCGAGAACCCCGCAACTCCTTTCTTCGTTCACCGTGACAACGAAGGGGACGCCATCTCTTCTTCGGACAACCTTCGTCGGCAAACGAAGATCCGCCAACGTCGTGTCTCTTCGGGCATAGCACTTCGTCAACGGATTTGACGAACGACGACCGCGACGCCCGACTTCCGCGACGCCGTCTTCCGCGGATCGTAGACGATTCTTCGAATCTTAAAACCGAGGTAGGGGTTGTCGAATTTCTTTTGGTTACCTCATTTTATTCTTGATCGTGCTTTTAACAAGATTAACGTGTGGCATGTTTTTCTTTAAGTTGCGTTATTATTATTAACGCGAGGGGGGCCGGACCGCACGAACACGGCCGAACCCCCCCTCCAACGTTCTTGTTTAATTCTTTCGATGGAAGCAAAGTGGCGTGGTGCCGTCGCACCACGCGGTTTACCGTGCGTTTAATTTACGCAACGCCGTCGCGCTATGCCGAGGAGAGTCTTCAAGAACGCGACGCCTTCGCGCCGCGTTGGAAGGATTCAAGCACGGCAAAGGGGCGCGGTGCCGTCGCACCGCGCCGGACGACGAACGCCGCGGCCGGTTCCGGGCCGCGGCGGGACGAAGAGACCGCGGCCGGTTCCGGGCCGCGGCGGAAGATAAGACCGGCGGCCGGGCCGCCGGCGTCGGAAGCCGAAGAGGGGACCGGATTTTTCCGGTCCCGTTGGAGAAAACCGGCCGGCCAGCTGGCCGGCCGGAAGTCTTTAAAACCGGGGAAATAAATTCCCCGGCTGTGTTTTTAAAACCCCCTCTTTAAGAGAGGGGGTGGTTCTTGAGGGAAGGGGGCATCCTGCCCCCTTGGTTCGGCGCCAGCAGGCCCCCCCACGTGAGGGGGGGGGGGGGCGGTTTTAAAGGAGCTGGCGCGGCACAAAGGCCGCGCCGTTTTTTGTGAAGGAACCGCGGGGCTGAGCCCCGCGTGCTGCCAGCCCGTGCGGCGCACCCCGCCGCCAGCGCGGCCCGCTGCCGCCGCCAGCGCGGCCCGCCGCCGCCTCCAGCGCGGCCTGCCGCCGCCGCCGCCATCGCGGCCCGCCGCCGCCGCCGCCGCGGCCCGCCGCGCCGCCGCCCGCCGCCGCCGCGCGCCGCCGCCGTCCTCCGCGCCGCCGCCGTCCGCCGCCGCCGGCCGCCGCCGCCGGCCCCCGCGCCGCCCAGGGGGGGTCGGGCCGGGTCGGCCCGGACCCGGACCCCCCCGTTTCGAACCTGATTTGGTTTTTGGCTCATAACTTGAGCCTCGGACCTCCGAATGACGAACCGTCTGCGGCAACGCGATCCTTGGATCGAGACGGTCGTTTCGATATATCGCACTCAAGGTTTCGGGTTACTTTGAGTTCGGCCGGGTTGGTTCGTTCACGAAACCAACCGGGCCTTCGGAGCGGAAACGCTCATATCTTGAGCCACGAACGTCCGATTGACGCGCCGTCAGTCGCGTTGTGTTCCTCTTAGTGAATCGGATCTTTTGGCATACTCCGCCCGAGGTTTGGACGTAGGTGGAGTACGGTCGGGTTGGTTTTTCCTTAAAAAAAACCAACCAGGCCCCGGAGACGAAAATGCCAATAACTCACAGACCGGGCGTCCGATTGACGCGCCGTCTGTTTCGTTGACTTCCTCTTGACGATACGAAACTTTTGGCACCCTCCGCCCGAGTTTTGGATGCAGTTGGATAGTGGCCGGGTTGGATCGCACCGAAATCCAACCGGGCCCCTGGAACGGGAAAAGCTGTTATCTTTCAGACAGGACGTCCGTCTGACGAACCGTCAGCGGCGTTGATGATCACGATGAGAAACGGTCCCTATGAGTTTAGCCTATGAGAGTTCGGGGTACATTTGAGATACGGCCGGGTTTGGTTCGCTCACGAAACCAACCGGGCCCCTGGGACGAAAAGGCTAATAACTCACAGACCGGGCGTCCGATCGACGCGCCGTCTGTTGCGTTGAGACCCCTGTGACGAGACGGAATTTTGAGACACTTCTTCGTGGGACCTTGTGATACTTGGAGTATCGACCAGTAGCTCGTGGAGCGGACCCTCCCGAAGACGAGCGTGCAGAGTACGGAGACCGTGTAACTAGCTGAGACCTGACGACTGCTTGACCGACTCGACTTGGAGTGAGTCGACTAGCCCAGTGGACGGAGCACTACTTTCTGAGGTGCAGACCCATGGCGGACGGAGTACGTGTGTGACAGTGCAGACCCGCGGTACTCGTCCGGAGAGTACCTCAGCAGGCTAACTGGGTAGCGCCCGGTATTTGGCGACAGACCCTCAGCGGACGGAGCGCCAGGTAGTTGGCCGCAAACCCGCAGTACTCGACAGGAGGAGTACCTCATCAGTCTTAGGTTAGTGAGCAGTACCTCGGAGTCGTGACAGGACTACTGCACACTTCAGAGACGGGGCTCTTCAGCAGTTACGGTTTCGATAATGAAAATCCTGGTTTGAGCTGAGACTTTTGACCTTGTGTTTACTTCATGATTGAGATGGGTCACTTGCTAACTTAGGTATATGTATGGGCATATACCCGGGTAGTGGTTATCCGTCGATTTCACAATACTTGTGTTTCCTCATGATTGAGATGGGTTACTTGATAACTTAGGTATATGTATGGGCATATACCTAAGTAGGGTTTATCTGTTGAGATCTTCTTGTGTTTATCCTTGTTGGTTTTAGTGAGACCTTGAGGGTCTCGGGGTCCCTACTGAGTATCGTTATACTCACCCCTGCACGGGCTATGCCCGCACCTCGTTGTGTTGGTTGCAGATGACAGCCAGTACTGGCAGAGGCCGAGTGTTCGAGGACTGGACGGTACCTGGAGGTGGACTATACGACGAGGCGGTACCCAGAGGCAGACCACTGGGCGGGTCATACTTGGAGCAGACGGCGGGACCCGAGGAGCAGAAGAGCTATCTGTACCCACCCTTCAGGTGGGATTTCCAGTGGACATCTCATCGTAGCAGCTTTACTTTTCAGTCGCTGTTTTCCCTTTCGAGTTGTACTTTACAGTTGGGCTTGTATTTCCGGCCCCTTTTTACTTTTCAGCTCTTCTTTTTGTACTTAGTGTTTTACTTCCGCTTGTACTCTGTGGTGCTTGTTTTCTTTATAAAGGCAATGCCTTCCCAGTTATCGGGATTTTACGCCTTTGGTGCTAGTCGCCAACCCCTGGCCTATGGAAGGCGGGCTTGGGGTAGTCACGGCACGGGCCCCGAGGACGGGTCGTGACAAATTGGTATCAGAGGAGTTCGGTTCTACCGCAGAACTTATAACTCTGATGTTTCTTTCTGTGAAGCAATAGTGTTGAGAGTACCGAGTGTGGTTTTCAGTTCAGGGAGTCCAGTGTTGGTGCGGGCGGCCGACGTATCCATACACCAGGACCCTGACAACTGATTTCCGACTTTGTGCACAAAAACACTGATTGCGTGTGTGTTTTCAAAGGTTTTTCCCCTTAAAACAGCTCAAACCAGGTCAGCTCACCAGGTATAATCTTTTGATCGTGTTACGTTGTTTCTTTCAGGATGTCTTTTCTCAGACGACCAGCTAGAGCCCGGAGGGATGAGCGTGCTGACAGTCTGTCGAGCGACGAGGCTTCGGTACAGGGCCCTCTTGCAGTTGGGCCACCGATGCCACCAGCCCCAGCAGTAGGCGATGCACGACGCTTGAGCGCGCTGCACGAGTTCCAGCGCCAGAGGCCACCCAGGTTCCGGGGAGAGACGGACCCGCAGGCGGCTGAGGTTTGGCTGGAGGCTGTGGTGAGAGTCTTCATGCTAGTGGGGACGCCGGCAGACTTCATGGTGATCTTTGCTACCAGCCTCCTTCAGGCAGCAGCAGGTAGGTGGTGGAGCCACTTGTTTCAGTTTTGCGATGAGTTGAACTTCGCATGGGAAGACTTCGAGACCTTCTTCAGGGTGGAGTTTGTGCCAGTATCTCTACACCCCGAGCGTGTACAGGAGATTCTGCCTTTGACGCGTGTTTTTCGATCAGAATCCGAGTCATCTGTGGGCAATAGACAGATGATGCAGAGGTCCAGGAGGACCAGACGAGCAGTTGAGCGATCTCGGGTTTTAGGACCGGTGGTGCGGGGCACCCGAGGTGGGGTCAGAGCCAGGCGTGCCAGAAACGGACATTGTTACTCGTGCGGTGGAAAGGGTCACCTGGCACGTGACTGTCCGACTCCTCGTACAGTTGATCCATAGGCTTTTGAGGAGCCACCGAGGTTGAGGCAGCGACAAATGCTGGAGCTCTGGGAGCAGATGGACAGGGGAGGAACTAGTGGATACGTCTTTTGTACTTCTAGTTCCATGATGATGTTGCTTTTGTGTAGCGTCTTGTATTATGAGCTGCAGTAATAAAAAGACGCATTCTTTTGTGATGTTTTCTTTCCTGTCCTCTTTTGTGATGTTACTAAGAGGTTCCAGTTGACTGTTGACTTGACCCTCACTTGTGAGACATCTACTGGAGGAGACCAGTTACCACACACTGATGCCGACAGTGTGACTCAACCCTTGGAGGCGAGAGTAACGGTTGGATCTCTTAGTAGTAGCGTCGAGGCCTTACGACGTCATCCTTGGTATGGATTAATATCATCCATGTTAGGATTGACTGTTTTAGGCAAAGAATGTGGTTCATCCAGGGGATGAGACCAGGTTTCTCTTTTCGGCAAAGAAGAAATCTTGCAGCTCTTGTGGGACCAGAGATGGTCCGGGCCACGTCAAAAGAGGTCCATGTCATCCAGGAGCGGGTCCTACATGGACGATCGATTCCTCTTGTGCGCAACAGATGGCGGCACGGGAATCTCCAGGAGAGCACATGGGAGCGGGAGGCTCAGATACGTGCTCAGTATCCCCTTTTTTTCCCTAGTTTTTGATGTAGCTTTACGGGGACGTAAAGCCCTGAGGTGGGAGTAATGTAAAGACCCGTAAAATTCAAGGGAAATTTTTTCTTAATTTTCTTTAGAATTTTACAAGAGCGCGGTTTCAGACGGCACCTGATTCCGAGGCCCGGAGTGCCCGGAATTAATTTCCGAAGTTTGGCTCGGGTACGTTCAGTGAACGAACGAGCGGGAATTCCTAACTTTTGATCCGGTGCTCGGAATTGAAATCCGAGGGCACCGATGAACTCGCAGCACCGATATTCGCTTAAAGAGTCCTTTTCGGGAGTTGCGTTTGTTGCGGGTTGAGAGTTTCGTTTTGGGGTTTTTAGTTTGAGTTAAATAAAATTGTGTAGAACAATTTTATTTTTAACTTGTTAAAACCTATCTAAGGTGGTTGGGAGTGGGACCCACACCCACTTAACCTCCCTTGGGAGGATTAAGTGTGGTGGGGCCCACACGAACCCCCACCTTTTCAACTCCCCACTATCCCTCTTAATGGCTTGATAACTTAACTTCTTTTTAATTATACAACTCTTGTATATTAAATAAGTGAGTTAATTTTGGGGTTAGCCATTTTGAATTTCAAACTTTTGAATTTCTTCTAATGTGTTTTGTAATAATAAAATAAGAAGTGGTCTTATTTTATTTTGGGTTGTTTGGTTTGTCTCCTTGAGAGCTTTTGGAGAGCCTCCTCTTCTTCTTCAAACTCAACGAAGAACGCGAAGAACGTCGTTCTTCAACGAAGAACTTCTCCGCCGAAGAACACGATCCATCCGCGACGCCGTATCCGCGACGCGACGTACTTCTTCCGCGTCATCCCTTCCGCGACGGTTTTCCGCGACGAACGCCTTCGACAACGACTCTTCCTCCGACGTCAAAGGAATCGACACCGATATTCCACGACTCCGTCAACGTGCGACTATCGAGAACGCCGCAACTCCTTTCTTCGTTCACCGTGACAACGAAGGGGACGCCATCTCTTCTTCGGACAACCTTCGTCGGCAAACGAAGATCCGCCAACGTCGTGTCTCTTCGGGCATAGCACTTCGTCAACGGATTTGACGAACGACGACCGCGACGCCCGACTTCCGCGACGCCGTCTTCCGCGGATCGTAGACGATTCTTCGAATCTTAAAACCGAGGTAGGGGTTGTCGAATTTCTTTTGGTTTCCTCATTTTATTCTTGATCGTGCTTTTAACAAGATTAACGTGTGGCATGTTTTTCTTTATGTTGCGTTATTATTATTAACGCGAGGGGGGCCGGACCGCACGAACACGGCCGAACCCCCTCTCCAACGTTCTTGTTTAATTCTTTCGATGGAAGCAAAGTGGCGTGGTGCCGTCGCACCACGCGGTTTACCGTGCGTTTAATTTACGCAACGCCGTCGCGCTACGCCGAGGAGAGTCTTCAAGAACGCGACGCCGTCGCGCCGCGTTGGAAGGATTCAAGCACGGCAAAGGGGCGCGGTGCCGTCGCACCGCGCCGGACGACGAACGCCGCGGCCGGTTCCGGGCCGCGGCGGGACGAAGAGACCGCGGCCGGTTCCGGGCCGCGGCGGAAGATAAGACCGGCGGCCGGGCCGCCGGCGTCGGAAGCCGAAGAGGGGACCGGATTTTTCCGGTCCCGTTGGAGAAAACCGGCCGGCCAGCTGGCCGGCCGGAAGTCTTTAAAACCGGGGAAATAAATTCCCCGGCTGTGTTTTTAAAACCCCCTCTTTAAGAGAGGGGGTGGTTCTTGAGGGAAGGGGGCATCCTGCCCCCTTGGTTCGGCGCCAGCAGGCCCCCCCACGTGAGGGGGGGGGGGGGGCGGTTTTAAAGGAGCTGGCGCGGCACAAAGGCCGCGCCGTTTTTTGTGAAGGAACCGCGGGGCTGAGCCCCGCGTGCTGCCAGCCCGTGCGGCGCACCCCGCCGCCAGCGCGGCCCGCTGCCGCCGCCAGCGCGGCCCGCCGCCGCCTCCAGCGCGGCCTGCCGCCGCCGCCGCGCGCCGCCGCCGTCCTCCGCGCCGCCGCCGTCCGCCGCCGCCGGCCGCCGCCGCCGGCCACCGCGCCGCCCAGGGGGGGTCGGGCCGGGTCGGCCCGGACCCGGACCCCCCCGTTTCGAACCTGATTTGGTTTTTGGCTCATAACTTGAGCCTCGGACCTCCGAATGACGAACCGTCTGCGGCAACGCGATCCTTGGATCGAGACGGTCGTTTCGATATATCGCACTCAAGGTTTCGGGTTACTTTGAGTTCGGCCGGGTTGGTTCGTTCACGAAACCAACCGGGCCTTCGGAGCGGAAACGCTCATATCTTGAGCCACGAACGTCCGATTGACGCGCCGTCAGTCGCGTTGTGTTCCTCTTAGTGAATCGGATCTTTTGGCATACTCCGCCCGAGGTTTGGACGTAGGTGGAGTACGGTCGGGTTGGTTTTTCCTTAAAAAAACCAACCAGGCCCCGGAGACGAAAATGCCAATAACTCACAGACCGGGCGTCCGATTGACGCGCCGTCTGTTTCGTTGACTTCCTCTTGACGATACGAAACTTTTGGCACCCTCCGCCCGAGTTTTGGATGCAGTTGGATAGTGGCCGGGTTGGATCGCACCGAAATCCAACCGGGCCCCTGGAACGGGAAAAGCTGTTATCTTTCAGACAGGACGTCCGTCTGACGAACCGTCAGCGGCGTTGATGATCACGATGAGAAACGGTCCCTATGAGTTTACCCTATGAGAGTTCGGGGTACAGTTGAGATACGGCCGGGTTTGGTTCGCTCACGAAACCAACCGGGCCCCTGGGACCAAAAGGCTAATAACTCACAGACCGGGCGTCCGATCGACGCGCCGTCTGTTGCGTTGAGACCCCTGTGACGAGACGGACTTTTGAGACACTTCTTCGTGGGACCTTGTGATACTTGGAGTATCGACCAGTAGCTCGTGGAGCAGACCCTCCCGAAGACGAGCGTGCAGAGTACGGAGACCGTGTAACTAGCTGAGACCTGACGACTGCTTGACCGACTCGACTTGGAGTGAGTCGACTAGCCCAGTGGACGGAGCACTACTTTCTGAGGTGCAGACCCATGGCGGACGGAGTACGTGTGTGACAGTGCAGACCCGCGGTACTCGTCCGGAGAGTACCTCAGCAGGCTAACTGGGTAGCACCCGGTATTTGGCGACAGACCCTCAGCGGACGGAGCGCCAGGTAGTTGGCCGCAAACCCGCAGTACTCGACAGGAGGAGTACCTCAGCAGTCTTAGGTTAGTGAGCAGTACCTCGGAGTCGTGACAGGACTACTGCACACTTCAGAGACGGGGCTCTTCAGCAGTTACGGTTTCGATAATGAAAATCCTGGTTTGAGCTGAGACTTTTGACCTTGTGTTTACTTCATGATTGAGATGGGTCACTTGCTAACTTAGGTATATGTATGGGCATATACCCGGGTAGTGGTTATCCGTCGATTTCACAATCCTTGTGTTTCCTCATGATTGAGATGGGTTACTTGATAACTTAGGTATATGTATGGGCATATACCTAAGTAGGGTTTATCTGTTGAGATCTTCTTGTGTTTATCCTTGTTGGTTTTAGTGAGACCTTGAGGGTCTCGGGGTCCCTACTGAGTATCGTTATACTCACCCCTGCACGGGCTATGCCCGCACCTCGTTGTGTTGGTTGCAGACGACGGCCAGTACTAGCAGAGGCCGAGTGTTCGAGGACTGGACGGTACCTGGAGGTGGACTATACGACGAGGCGGTACCCAGAGGCAGACCACTGGGCGGGTCATACTTGGAGCAGACGGCGGGACCCGAGGAGCAGAAGAGCTATCTGTACCCACCCTTCAGGTGGGATTTCCAGTGGACATCTCAGCGTAGCAGCTTTACTTTTCAGTCGCTGTTTTCCCTTTCGAGTTGTACTTTACAGTTGGGCTTGTATTTCCGGCCCCTTTTTACTTTTCATCTCTTCTTTTTGTACTTAGTGTTTTACTTCCGCTTGTACTCTGTGGTGCTTGTTTTCTTTATAAAGGCAATGCCTTCCCAGTTATCGGGATTTTACGCCTTTGGTGCTAGTCGCCAACCCCTGGCCTATGGAAGGCGGGCTTGGGGTAGTCACGGCACGGGCCCCGAGGATGGGTCATGACATTAGCAATCAAGGATTCGAGCACAGTGGTTTCCATATCATAGAGTTATGTGGATGTGGTGGTGAGTCTTCATGGATTTTCAAGATCCATTGTCATGGATTGGGATATAATTTTAATGTTCTGATACTGGAAGGGATTCTAACATTCCATTGGCACTCAATTATGCCTCATCACCACATTCCATGATTAGATAGATGAAAATAAAGATTGGACCATCCAGACATTGAAGGACATGTTACAGGCAAGTGTTATGTCCACTAGTTATTATTGGATGTTTCATTTTCCCTTAGTAGAGTCTGCATAAAATAATATCTATCACCCTTCCATTGGTATGTCTATGTTTTAGGATCTACACAAGAGGTGGTATTGTTCACCCTTATGCTAGAAGGATGATGGGGAGGTAGAAATTCTTTGTCTGGATGCATTGTAGAGCATGACAGAGAGGATGAAACTTCTCAGTGAGATGATTAAGGAATCATTGGAATGATAGATGTCATATGTCTATCATTAGAGGAGACAATTTGAGTACAAGTTTGTGTGCTAGAAGAATCCATATTGATTTATTTTTTATATCATTCATTATATCCAATGATTCCCCCAGTAGGGGAAGAATGAAAAAAATACTGATTTTGTTATTTTCATCATTTAGGATGCATTAGAGGATCACCCCATCTCCCCATGAATAGAAGACTTGTGTGTCGTCATAGAAATATCATTTTAATTCGAATAGAAATTGTTTATTTTTTTGGAATGTATATTCAGGAAGAACAAACCTTATAACATAGTAATTAGTGATCTGGGCTTACTATGGGAGAGTTGTAACTCCAACTTGGAAAATATTATCATCCGAGAAGTCCTCCTTAATTTCTATATCATCCTATTTTTAAAAATGAATAAATTCAAGATGGTAGATACGATCAGAAAAACAAGTCTCTCATCCATTCTTGTCAAATATTTCCAAGTCAAATTCATGGAGTAGAATCACGCAATGAATGAGTCAGGGCTTTACATCCTTATTATTCAGAAAATATTTAAGTAGTGCATTGTCATTGTATATAAAAACCTATAGAAGCACCAAATAAGATTATAACCATTAAATTTTGAAAGCCTCCCAAACATTTCCTTCTCGGTGGTGGTGTAGTTAATTTATACTTCATGTTGTGATCTTCAAGAATAATAAATAGTTCTGCAAATATGATTTAGCAACTATCCACGAACTCATCCCAACATATAATCACTTCTGTGTCATATGTTTTCAAAATATTCCTCTATGTATGGGGAATTCATTATTAAAGATTCAATTAATCATTTAATCATGAATTGAAAGTGTTGTAGTTTATGTTTCATTAAATTTGATGATATCATATTTTGAAAGGAGGTCGGTAAGTGGTTGAGATATATTTGAAAATTCACCATTTAATCTTCTATAAAAACCCACATTCCAATGAAAACATTAGATTGCTCAGACATAACATAGAATGTGTAATACTGATATGATTTTTATCATTGCATGGTCAACCTTGATTCCATTAATGGAAATTTAGTGGCCTAAGATGATACCATTCTAAACCATAATGATACAATTTTCCAAAACTGAAAACTAGATTGGTGTGCTAACTATTCTAGGGAAAATCCTATATTTCACAATTAGGAGTTGAATTATTTTCTATAGACTAAAAAATCAACAATAAAGACATCCATATTTTTCTCTACCATGTCATGGAATATTTCCAACATGCACTGTTGATTAGTGGTTGGAGAATTGGACATGCCCAAATACATCCGTCGATACTAAAAAGTTTTATATGGTAATGTGAAAGTTCTCTTAGCTTGGTATTCATGGGAAAAAGAAATTAGGTTGTAGCAAGAATAACCATCTATAATAAAATAGATCTCGTGACATTCCAGTCACTCAAACATTAATCCTTGAATGGACGATGGATGGGATATTTCATTATGGTATCATTACGCTTTTGGTAGTCACACACACTATCCATCCCATGACCATTCTTATAGGGATGAGTGTATTTTTTTCATTGTTAATCATTGTGATACCCCCCGTGTTTGTCACTACATGAAAATGACAAACCAATGGGATATAAGAGAATTGATAGATTATTTTTTCTCCTAATAAATTGATCACATATTTCTTCACAACCTCTTTTAGTTGAAGTTCTATCCATCATTGTGGATGCTGTGAGGGATAAGTTAATTTTTCCAGTAGCACCTTATTGGTTTAAATGGTCAGAATAATCTCAATAAGATCAGCAACTATCTAGACAATAACTTATTTTCTTCACTTTAGAACCTATAAATTTCATGGACATGATCTTGTGAGATAGATTCATTGAGTATAACTATAGTTGGTGTTTCATATACCAATTACCCATATTTTAGAGAATATGGGAGATGTTTATGTTCTTATTGTGGTTGTTTAAGAATTGAATGAACAATTAGTTATTACTTTTGAACTCCAAAATATTTGCAATAAGTGTACATTTCCAATATTGACCACCCATTCCTATGATGATTTGCTTCTCCTTTTGTTCATAATCAGGATTCATTTTCCCAAAAACTAGTTCATTGGTGATAGAACAAAATCCCATGTCACCTATCATGTGGCCAAAGTGATCCTTTACTGTTTTCAAAGCATCACATTCCACGTAAACAATATGTGACACATGATTAACATCTCTGAGGACATTATAGGATACCTTTTTTTCTCCTAATATAATGATAAATTATCCATGGTGAAAATTGTTAAAAAATTCCCATGTATTTAAGAAGGATCTTCACATAATAAGAGGTTCCTCTAGGTCATGTCCATGTCATGTACGATAAATTCAGCTAGAAATAATCAGCCTTCCCACTTCCACAAGAACATCATCATGTATCCCTCAATGATATTATTTGGAACAATATTCTAGGTGTATTACAAATATATTTGGTTTAATATCGTTGATCCGACGGAACATTAATTACCTAATGGGAATAAGAATGTCACTAGCCTCCAAATAACAAATGGGAATTTTCAAAATAACAATTTCTGATGGTGTAAGAATTTATAGAACATTTCAGTTCATGGACCATTGGAGTAAGAGAGTTATGACCCAACCCTAACCATTCATTATTGAGATTAATGGTAACAAAATCCTCCATCATCATCTTGGTTGGGAGGATTTATTTTATGAAATTTGTATATGATTCTATTTGAGCTAATTCCAATGAAAACAGAATATTAATGTACTGTTTCCATAATACCTATATATTTTTTTTCAAAATACTGATCCAGATTCCTCTACTTCATTCATGTGAGAAATGTTATGTTGGGTTCACGAGATTTGACAACCTCTTTTATATTACCTTTTGTGACCTCCTTCTATAATAAAGGTCCCTATGTTGATAGAGAATCATAGATCTCAACATTATTATCCAATGATGGTGTAGGTGGAGCTAGATTTTCGGACTCTCCTAGAAATTCAGTTATTTAATGGGGTAACGCCTTCTCACATTTTAAAATTATAGCATTGGCCTCCACCCAAGGGTTCTTTTTAGTGATACTAAGTACTATACCATGTTACCATGAATTGATAGAATTATAAAGCTATCCAATTGTATTATCTTGTCTTAAAATAGATGCCTTTTAATTTTGAAATATTGTCGTAGCATTTATCATGAATATGGAAACCAATTATTCAATCATTGATGGGTGTTCCTAATGAGATTGTTGTGAAGGAGGTTGAGTTTATTTCTATGGAGGATTTTATTCCATAAATTGGTTTTGATACACTTGTTGTTAGAATTATCCATGCTACTACTGCGTGGGATGTGGATTTGGATATTACTGTTGACCATAACAAGTTGTCCTTTTGATGTGGGGTTGAGAATTTATTTATTACAACCCCATCCAAAGATCGCATTATCTACCAAACCCTTGTTTATGTATTAAGAGTAAATGTTTGGAGATAAATTTAGAGAAACATTGCATACCACACATGATGATAGACCAACATCTGTACATAACATTCACCCATAGTGTCATTGTCACCACATTCACAACATTCTTGGTGATTTTTTGCTTGAAATTGAGAAGTATTTTTTAGATTCAACTCATCAATATTCATGGACACATCATCGAGTTGGGAGGCAAGCATTATAGTGGAATCAATTTTATGCATGTCCCTTTACTAAGTTCCCTACTAAGAGTGATATTGAATGTGATTTTCTGATATATCATCTAGAAATTCGAAGAGTTCCTACACGTATTTTCTCATAATTTTTCCTCATGCATCTCCATCAACTACTAATATGGTGTTGGTCGTAAGACCGCAATAAAATATTTTGAATTCATCCACAATGGATGGCCATGATGAGGGAATTTCGAAAAAAAATTATTTCAAATGATTCCATGATTCAAACAATGAATTAGAATTATGTTACTAAAAATTGTGAATTTTGTTCGGTAACGCTGCTGTCTTGGATGGTGGGAAGTGTTATGAATGAAATTAATGGGCCAATTCCTTTTAATAGTGGATGAAATGTTGATACATTCCATTAATATAGTCCTTTTCATTATCTCTTAATGAGAGGAGGAATAAGAAAAGGATAACAAAATCCTCAGACACTACATAGTAACTATTGTTGGAAATTATTTATAATTCTTATTATATTATTTTTACCATTAATCTTTCAATTTACCCATATCTGTGTTTTAAACAACACAAAAGTTAAAATTAAAATAAATAAGTTATTTCAGCTAGAACAATAATTTCATTATAATTACAACAATTTATATCATTTTTTTGATATTTTATTCTCATAGGTGGTACAATTGTGTTTAATTATAATCCTACAATTGTGGATTGAAAGCTGGTAAACGAGACGTTTAAATGTTTAAAAAAAATTTATATCTAATTCCATTATAAAAAACGATAAAGAAACTTAAATCAAATTAAAATATGTATTATTTATTTATTGTGACATTAAAATAAATTTAAAATAAAATAATCATTTATATGAAAATTTTGGTATTTAAAAATAAAGTAGTAGATTTCACTATTCAACAAAAAGATAGACATTTCAGAAATATATAAATAATAAACCATAGAAAATATTGATATTTCATTTTCAGAAATGAATTATATTTTACCATTTTTAATTTCTATGATCATCTAAAATTAATTTTATTTTTATTCACCAATAAAAATAAGAATATATACTTAATAAAAATATTATTTCTAAACATATAACTATTTTACCAAATCATATACATTCAATTATAAATGTTTTATATTTATTTGAAAACTGTATACATAACTATTAAAAATAACTTATTTCAATCCATATTACAATTTTAATTAACTACATTTTAAATATAATATATAAATAATTATTAAACAAATATTTTTTATTATATAAACTCAGTTTTTCATGTAATTAAAGAAATTTTTTTGTTGCATACAATATAAGATATTTATTTACATAAAAAATTACTATGAAATATCCGGGTTTTACATTATCTCCTACAACAAAAAATTTTTCCTCAGTATTTGAAATTGTACTTTAAAAATAAAAGGTTGATACTAGAAATTTTTTTTGGGGAAAATACACATAGAGAATAAGGTTCATAAAGCATCTTATTAATAAGTTGAAATAATATAGTGATGGTCACCACACAATTATAATTTCAAGTAAGAGAACATTGATGGAAATTAGAGACAACTACATAGTGTGAAAATGTAAATATTTGTAAGGAGTGATTGAGGTAATCAATCATAATCATGTAAATAATAAATAGAAATTTGAGGGCCTCAAAACCATAAATATATAATTTTTTCAAATACCAACAATTAAAAAACATAATTTATTAGGAAAACCAATTTTTTAATAAATTTTCGTAGAATTGAAGAATATTTTACTATCTTGATAAATACTACATAAAACATAAATGATTTCATTCCATGTATCAATGTTGTCATTACTTTGTGATTTGATCTATTATCACATTTTTTTCACCTATGGATTGATGTTAACGATATTTCTTTATGAATGATGATCATTAATGGAATTGTATGGTGCATGATTATTTTATTGTTCCTATTAGTGTTCATTAAAAATTAAATGGATATCACATAATATCGTATAATTCATACTTAAACAACAAACAAAAATATCCAATGTAAAAATTATTCCATTTCAACCATATTACTAGACCATTATACTTCCCTCCAAATTCAATTTATAAAAAGGTCTCTAAATGTCATCACATGTCATTCCCCAAAAAACCTATGAAAGATATTATTTTCACATACGAAATAATTTGTCACCTTAAAATCATTAATGAAAACTATTATTATTTTACATTTTTAAAGAAGAAGTATGAAAACAAAATCAATATATATATATTTGGATTCTTATAACCAAGGAAAAATTGATGAAATAATTTATTAATTTGAATACATTTGAACATTAATCAATAATATTCATTATAAAACCATTAACTACATGTCCTAATTTGTATTATAGGACTTATATTTATAACCTTTCTCATTATAACCATTTACCAAAACCCAAATAACAATTGAGAAATAATAGTCATAGTTATATATTCATGGAGATTAAAATATTTGATCTATAAATGATTCTGTATTCCTCTCAATCCATATGTCCACAAAAATAAACTAGTTTATCGATTATGAAATTTGACGGATGATATACTATACTTTGACTTATACTCAATGTCCTTAAATGGGTTATGTTTTCTAATAACTGATTTAAAATTCTTGTTTCTATAGTTTTTTTTAAACTGCCACTGATCCCAATTGTATCACCCCAACCCTAGAATTATGGAGCCAATGCATTATTTTAATAAATTGGGATTATTTCAAGGATCAAATCCAAAATTACTGATTAGTTTAGTTTCCTAGGAAAATTGATTACATAGATGAAAATTTTATTTCAATTCAAAAAATAAATTACAACAATGAATATCCATTAATAATTCCATTATTCCCTTATCTTAAACCATCATATCATTCATTATATACATTATAGAAACCTAGAAACATAAAACAGACGAATGGGGTAAACTTAGATTCTCAGTAAGGGTAAACAATATAGCAGAAGCTATAATAAATATATAAACACATTTATGGAATGGTATAACATCGAATCACAAGACTTATAAAATCATGTACATAAAATATAGGTTAAATAAAATATTTCCATTTAAACATATTCTTTGATATTATACTTGTTGAATAATCACATATAATATCAATAAATAAAAACATAATGTTTAAATTCATAATTCTGGACACCCTAACCATAATGTCAAGTACACATGCCAAGACTGTACATAACTGAGTAAAAAACCAAACTAGTTTGTCTCATGATAACTAAGGATTCATCGAGGGACTATAGAGGGTCTCACCAGTCACTTACTATGACTAATTATTTCCCCGTATGAGAAAGGTAAAACATAATAAACATAATTTTTTTTAATAAAACTAACATATTTAATGTATGAAATTTAAACATAAACCATGAATGGAATCAAAATAGAAAAACCACAGCGAAACATATCATAGACTAATCACCAAATTTTTTAGATATTATCTAAAGAGGAAACCTTAACTAAATATAAAATTTGATATGGTATTTTCACATAGGTGAAAATAATCATTAAACTCTTTGAATGAAATATACATATTTACATTGAAATTATTAAAATCTAGACAATTAAAATGAATTTATTTGGTAAATTCACTTCTAACATTGTAATAGAATCATTAAAATGTTAAGGCATATTGACATCAAAAAAAATATTCCTAGGCATCATCAATTAAAAACCATTGTTTCCTTTATTCTTTAAAAATGTCATAAAGTTCCTCATTTGGAAAATGACAGTAAGATTCATTTCGAAAGGTTTAATAAAAATCCAAAAATGAGTAAAATTTTTGATAAAATATTTAGCAGTAATAACAAGAATATTTGATTATTTTTTTGAATCATAGACATAGATGATAAAGATGTCAATGTATATACTTATGTACAAACAACATCATGAAATAATGAGATTCTGAAATTAACCATTACCTTTTGTCTTAATCCTTCCGTACTTGTCTTAAACACAAGTATAGTGTTTAAAAATATATTTATAACATGTAAAATAATCATAATAATTTATAAAAAATCAATTTTTAATCAATCATTATTTTCTCTTACCAATTTACTCAACAATTACAAGTTAAATTAACTTTTTAGGTAAAAATCACTTTGTTTGTCGTATGTGTTTTTTCTTGTTATTCATTATCATATTACATAAATAAATATTAGTTACAAATACAATATAAAAAATGATATATATATATATATATTTTATAATCAATATATATAGATTCATATATACAATATATGGAATGCAATAAATCGTTCATGGGGACGGTAGGTCATACGTATTCATGAACAATGTTCTAGGTTAATTATTGTATTAAATTGATGAAAATCAATGATATATATATATATATTATAATTATTTAATCATATATTAAATATTTATTTATTGTATATATTTTTATATTCATTCTTAAATGGATAATGTAGAAGATAAATCTCATTGTATTGTGGAGACGATATGGAATACAAATGCATTGGGGCCGTATCATTCCCTTAATAGATAAATTGTATGGAATTAGATGGTATATTAATAATATAGCATAATCACCCTATCATGTTAATTATTTAGATCCATAATATTAATCATTATACCAATCCAAATAAAGTACTGATGAAAAAAATCACACCATGATATGGAGATGGTAAGTCTTTCGTACGCATAGTGACATTCTTATTGGTAGGATAGATAAAAGGACGAACATGGTTTAACTATAATCACAATAACATATTAGCATATATATGATATTTGAGTTATTACATTAATATGAAAACAACATATGAAAAGGATGTATAAGAAGAAAGGAAATTCAGTTCAATTGGTAAAGAAATTGACTCTTATTTAGGTATCTTTTTAGAGATTTGATGAAAAAAAATTCTTAAGGATTGTTTTATACTAAATGAATATCCTATATGATGAAATGGAGGAATTTTTAAGAATAAATGACTCATAATTGTTTGAGCTAGCTGGAACATGGTTGTGTGAGGATGTAATGGGGTTGGTTTTTTTTATATGAGAGGGGTGGCCCAAACTAGGAAACTGAGAAAATATTAAAAAATAAGAATAATCTATTTTAACTATAAATTAATTTAATAAGATGTCATTATTTTCAATTATAATAATATTAATTTCAGTAGAAATTAAATAAATCAATAAAAATATGGAATTATAATTTGATGCCTTAACACAACTATAATTTGTGTTATTTATCAATTAAAATCCTTATAAAGATTAACTATTATATAATATAACAAAATTAATATTATTAAAATAATTTATTCTATTTTAATGTTAATTAATTTAATATTGTTCCTTAATTCAATAGGCTATTAAAACGTAATTATAAAACATATTAAAATAAAAAATAAATTTAATAACGAAACTAATTTCATTTTTCCAAAAATATTCATTTATATTTGTTTAGATAATGATTATGGCATTATGAGAACACATAAAAGATATTAAATACAAGATAGTTATATTTTTCATTTCTATTTGATTTAAATAATATGTAATTTATTTTTATTGAATATTGTGAAAAAACAACTCAAAATAGTTCATAATATCAAAGGGGTAGAACATAATTCATCCAATAATTTTTTTGACATGTTTTGGTTTTATATTAAACCTTATATTTCTCCTATACGCATAATTACTCTATTTAATAGTAATTATTGTAATAAATTTTTAATTTGAAATGACTATAAAATTTTCCATATATGGTGTCAATTGTCCATAATTGAAAATTTAATGAATGTTTCTACCATATAATAATAATATATTATTTTTATATTATTATTTTTTAAATAATGTTAAAAAATTTATACTTATAGAATATCAATATTGTCAATTCAGACATTATTCATTTCATTGACATTAAATAAAATCCATACATAAAGATAACATTTAAAAAACAATTTAATACAATAATAAAATGTATTTATACGCAATAAAATTATTGGGGACCTGAAACGAATTAAATTTTATTAATTTTAATATTATTAATATTATTTATTTGATATTTCATTTAACTAATCCATTACCACATCACCATTGTGTTGCCATTTAACTTAATTATTTATTTTCTAAAATTATAAATAAATTAACTTGTTTTATGTAATAATTTTTTGTTTATAAATACTATATATAGTCGACCATATCACATATATAACATCATTTTAAAAATGATATGGTTATTGAAATTGGAATATGACTTTTTTAATTTTTCATTAAATAAAATATAATAAATATCATAATATGACACTACTGTAAGAAAAAAGATAATATTTTCAGACTATTGTTTTTTTGTCCATGTAAATTCATCAAATTAAATTATGATAAGGTATTGGGATTGTTAATATTTTTTATAATATTATTTTTACCATGAATTACCAGACTTAACCTTAACCCAAGTAGAAAAACACAAATGATAATAATCACTAAAAATTAATCTTTTCCTTTTAGACTAAAATTTTCACCCCAAATACTACAATGTCTATCCATTTTTTATAATTATATTGAAGTAATTAGTAAAATTACACTTAATACTAATCTGAAAGATGTATCTACAAGGGTGGTGGAAGATATATTTAAAAGATTAATAATTTTTTTGTTTAATTATAATATAAAATGTTTTACAATGTCTTTAATTCTATATATAATTTTTATATACATTTTTTGGGCTAAAAAGAAATGTAAAATAAATTAATAGTTTAAATGAAAACTCAGTTTTTAACAATAATGCAGTATTTTTCACTATTCATCAAAATTGAATCTTTTTTAAAAAATACAAAAACATCACTTAATAAGTAATTTAATGTTACAAAAAAATGATGTTTATTTTACCAAATTCAATTTTAAACTGTGCCTAAAATTATTTTTATTATTTTCCACAAAATGATATAAAAATGAATTCCTTTAATAATGTAATATTTTTTAATATATAATTATTTTACAAAATCATATATGTTCCATCATAAATATGTTTTATTTTTATAAAATATTATATAATATAATTAAAATTTATTTATTAAAATCCATATTTTTATATTTAATGGATAACATATAAATATATCATTTAATAAATTATAACAATAATGTATTATATCACAGAAACTCAAAATTGCGTGTAACACATGCGATGTGAGTCTTGTCTGCAATATAATAAATTTAATTAATTTGAAAAGATAACATTCAATGAAATCATGGGGATTTACATTCATGCCACAATCAAAAAATTGAGTCCTCATAATATTATATTGTACATTGAAAATAAATGGTTGATACTATAAAATACTTTTTTTGGAAATCCTATATCAATATTAGAGTTAATAAAAAAACCACTTAATAAGTGAAAAATTGGAATGTGATTGTCACCAAAAAATTAGGATTTCAAATAAGTGTACATTGGTTGAATGTAGATATAAATACAAGTAGAAAAAACACAGATATATATAGGGAGTGATTGAGGTCATCAATCACAAACCAGTAAATTAAAAATGGAAATATAATGGACATAATTCCATAAATCTATTTTGATTTAAAATACCATTACATAAAAATAAAAATTAATATATTAGGATAAGAAATGTTTTTATGATTTTCACTAGTGTTGATGGATTATTTTATTTTTAGATATTTAATCAAGAAAACTTTCTTGATTTTATTTGATGTCTCAATGTTATTATGCATCATTATTTTTTCACTTTGTATCGTTCATTAGAAGACGGATATTCAAGATGATTCTTTATTTTTGAAGCAGTTTTAACAAATCATATAGTCTATATGTAATTCAATAATACATTAAATTTTTACTAAATCAATAATAGTTAAACCATAAAAAATAATAAATCATATTACACCTAAAACAATAATATCCAATGTTCAACTTAACCCATTTCTCCTTATAACTCGACCATAATACTTCAATCTAAAATAAATATCCAAAAAGATCTCTAAATTTTGAAACATCAGATTTCCTAATCAAAAACATGTATCTCATATCATCACATTCCAAATATAAAATTATCTTTAAATACAAAATGAATAATATTATTCTTCTATATCCTTAAAGAAGAAATATTGTATTTAAATCTATATATATTACTGATTATTCTTATAAATAGATCATCATGGTTGAATTTTATTAATCTCGATAAATATAAACACTAAATATTAAACATTGTTCTTCAACCATGAACACTGCAACATCGTCACTAGTATAACCACAACTATTATAACCCTACAGATTCCACCCAATGACCAAAATAAAAAAGAAAATGCGAGAAAAACTAATCATAGTGATATATTCATGAAGAATCATTTATAAGATATATAAATTATTCAATCATATTATTAATATATATTTATATAGGATGAACCTAGTTTAACCATTACAAAATCTAAATAATGATATCTTATACCAAAACTTACCCTCAATGCCATTCAATGGGTTATATCTTATAATCATTGAATTTTGAATCTAGTTTCTATGTTCACTGCAAAAATGTCTCTGATACCAACATTATCACGCTAATCATAGAATCCCAGAGCCAGTAAATTATTTTAATACATAGGAATTATTAGAAAGAAACAATCCCAAAGAACCGGAAAACAAACACGTAATAACAGTAGATTACATACATGAAAATTTCATTAAAAATATATATATATAATAAAAAATAGATAATCATATGTAAAGACCAATATTATATTTGATTAAACTTGTATATTGGTCTTAATACACATCTTGTCTACTAGGGAATGTAAAAAATATTAATGGTTGGATCTCAAATTCTCAGTAAGGGTAAACAATATAGTGGAAGATATCCTAAATACTCAAAAAAATTAAAAGTTAAAAAATTGAATCTAAATCATTTTAATCAAAATACTGAACACATTATATAAATAAAAAACCATATAATTCTATTTAAACACACACAGGGATAATAAAATATTTGAATAATCACATTTAATATCAATAACTAATCTCATAATGTTGAAATACCGAATTCCAGACATCATAACCATATTGTCAAGGTCATGTTCTGAGAGAATACATAGATTGGTAAATACCCAAACTCATATATCACATGAGACCTACAGATTGGTCGAGGTTATATATAAATCCCCCTATCACTTACAATGTTCAATTCAATCAATATATTGAAAACATTGAAACATTACCGACATACACATTTGTATTAAAACAAGCATATAAAATGTTAATATTTAAACAAAAAACCATTAATGTTATCAAACTAACACATTCATTGTCAAAATATTATAAAAAATATATAGAAAATGGTTTTTTTCATCACAATAATACAACCCCAATTAAATATGAAATCCATAAAAGGAATTTGACATAGATAAAAATAATCATAAAAAATTTATAGAAATATCCCAGTTATACATTGAAATAATTTACAAGTCACACAATTATTAAAGAAAAGATATTTTTTCAAAAATAAACATGTATGCTTATAAGAGAATCAGAGAAATATGAAGGTTTTATGGGGGTGAAAAATTCTCTTTATCCAAATAAGCAAAAAATGATCCTTAATTTATCGAAATGTTTATAATGTATCTTGTTTGGAAATTGATAGAAATATTTATTTTAAAATGTTTTATAAAAGTTCTAACATGGATAAAAATAACATAATAATATTATAGAATAATTTTATGAATATTTCTAAATAAAATTTTTATGAAACATGGACATGTGTAATAATGATTCCATAGATGAAACTTACATACACATAACCTTGGATAATAATGACATTGTGAAATTAACCCTTACCCAATGTATGATTCATTTCATACATGTATGAAACTTTTTATTAGTGGTTTTAAACATATTATCAACTTGTTCCAAAATCATAATAATTTTTATGATCTTATATATGAATCAACTATGATTTTATATTACCATTACATTCATTAATTACATGTTAATGAAATGTTTTGGTTAATAATAACTTGGTTTATTATACATGATTTGACTTTTTATTCATAATCATATTTCAATGATCATTATTTAATTATATGAATAATTTGAAAAAATATTTATATCTCATATATATTCAGCATAGGAATAAACATAGATTTATAAAATAAATTTAATTGAACACACTGATCATGTAAGCAGTAGGCCATAAATATTTTTGAATGATATTTCAATTTTATTATCATATATATTGAAAAATTGTAAAATGACATTTAAAAATAAATAATTGTAAAATTATTATGGCATATATTTTCTAATTATTCATTATATATATTTTTATAAGAATTTCAGAACAGTTAATGTGGAGGATAAATCTCATCACGTTGTGGGGACAGTAAGTCGTACGTACACACAAGGGAGTGTATCATTCACTAAATTGTTAAATGAAATGGAACGTGACGGAATAATAATTATAAATAATAATTTTAATTTCTTATCCATTATTTATATCGATTATATTCATTATTATACCCATCTAAAATATGTATTGATGAAAATCTAATTACACCACGTTGTGGAAACAGTAAGTCGAATTTACGCATGAATAGTGATATTATAATTCATATGATGAATAGAAAAGTATATTTTTTTCCATAATCATAATAAAATCACATAATTAATATTAAATTGATGTTATTTTATTATTTTGGAAGGAACAAATAATATTTAAGGAGATGGAAGAAATATTTTTTTTGAAATTGGAAAATAATTAACACTTCATCAAGTATATGATTTCTATTTTCATAAAATGATATATAAAGATGAATTTATTCAAAATTTATAGCCTCTAGGATGATGTGAGGGATATTTTATTGAGATATGGGTTGGTGTGGTTGATCTAGAAGTCTCATGTTGGTGTTAGGAAGTGATGTAGGAGGTTCTTTTTCATAAGAGAGGGGAGGGGTACTATAAGGAGATCTCAAAATATTAAAATACAAAAAGACTATTCTAGATAAAAATTATTAAAAATGGATTCTAAATGAAAATTATAAAATATGTTTGACCATATCCTATACCCTTGTTATTATTTAAGAATTTATTGTTTTATAAATAATTTATTAAAAAATTAATTCAATAATATATCATTTTAATTAATTTTAATACTATTAATATAATTTGTAGTAAAATACATCAAAAAAGTCGTAAATTTTAATATAATCTTTTCAAACATCAATAATATATATTATAGATATATTAAATTTTATATACACATTACCTAAAACAAAATATATAAAACTTAATATCATTTAAATAAATTAATTCTATTTTTATGCTAATTAAATTATTATTGTTTTATTATTGAAGAGATATTTGAGGAGATTCTATTAGTTCAAAATATAAAAAAAACATTTAAGAAATATAATTTCATTTTTATCAAATTATTAGTCTACATTCATTCATACATTGATTTTAGCCCAATGTGGACACATAAAATATATTAAATTTAAGATGTTGATATTTTGTAACTATCTTTGATTGAAATAATATGTAAACTATTATCATTGAAATGTGTCTAATAAACAACCAAAAAATAGATAATAATGATATAAAGGTGAAATGTTCTTTATCCAGTAAATTTTTGGACATGTTTTTCTTTTTTTGGATCCATATAATTATGATTCACCATTAATTAATCTATTTAATTTTAATTGTTGTAATAACATCTGAAATATGAAAAGATTAAAATTTTTACATTTTTTGTGTCCATTGTCTATAAATGGGCTTTTTCTGACATATTTGACCATATAATAAATTTTTTATTTTTCGATAATATTTATTAATTTTAATTACTTAAATTAAATATTTAATTCATAAAATATCAATAGGGTTCATTTTGAAACTATTCATTACATAGACAATAAATAAAATCCAAACATTAGGATCACTTCAGATAAAACCATTCACTACAATACTGACATGTCTTAGTCCAATTGAAAAATACTAGGCAACCTTTACCAATTCAAAAAATATTATAATATCATTTTCTTGACATTTTTTTTTACAAATCTGTTTTTGCATCATCATTATGTCACTGTTTAATTTAATTATTTATTTTCTAAATTTTTAAATTAAATACTATATTTTATATAAACATTTTATTTTTCTAGATATTATTTATAGTTGACTATATCAATTTTATTCCCTCATATAAAAAAGGTTAAATTTATTAAATTTTGAGTATGGCATTTTTTATTCTTCTTTAAATAATATATAATAAGATTCATAATTAAACAGAAGTGGCATAAAAAATAATATATTGAACATATGAATTATTTGGGTCGAAAAACAGTCATACAATTAAATTAGGACATGTTTTAGGGAAATTGTATAATACTTATAACATAATCTTTACACTCAATTACCAGATCTACCCTTAATTGTGTTAAAAAATATTAATGAAACAATTCACCAAAAATTATGTTGTTTTTATTAGATATAAAATTTCAAACTAATTGATGAAATGTACGTTATTTTTTCAAAATTAAATTAAAAAATTTTGTAAAATTACTTTTAATGTTAATCATCTATATGTTGTTAAAAGGATGGTAAATGAGATGTTTAAAAGTTTAATAAATTTATATATATAATTCATTTATAAAAAAGATTCCAATTTCCAAAATTTTATTAATATATGTCTTATTTGTCTATTTAGACATTAATAAAAATTTTATTTAAATTAATAATATAATTGAAACATTTGGTTTTTTACAAAAATGATGTATTTTTCACTATTAATCTAAAAAAATTACATTTCCAAAAAATACCTAAAATTTATGTAATAAATTTTAGTATTCCAAATTCAAAAAATGAATTATATTTTACCAAATTTTATTTTGTGTGTTTCTGAAATTTATTTTATTATTGTTCACAAAAAGTTATATAAATTATTTTCATTATTAAAATAATATTTCAAAACATATAACTATTTTTCAGAATCCTATATATTCTATTATAATTTTTATATTAATGGGAAAACATTATAAATAACATTTAAAAATTGTTTTTTATTATCTGAATTACTATATTTATTATACTAGTAAAAATATATTAGTTATATATTTATAATTCTAAAGTATTTTTTCACAAAAACTAAATGGTGTGTGTAATGAAAGAAAATTCGGTGCTGCGTAAAATATACGAAATTGGATTTATTTAAAATGATAATGAACTGTAAAATATTTTGGGGTAAAATTCATCCCAACATCCGTAATTTGTGTCCTCTCTAATTTGAAATTTAACTTCCTAAATAAAATTTCAATACTAGAAAATACCATTAGGGAATCACCATATCAGAAATAAGTATAATGAAACATCCTCTTAATATGTGATATGATTAAAAGGGAATGGCGAAGGTCGCATGAAAATTATTATTTCAAATTGGATATCATTGGTGGAATTTACAAATACCTTCATATAAGAAAAATGTAAATATTTATAGGGAGTGATTTATGTCATCAATAAAAAAAATTAAATGATAAATGGAAATTTGAAGGCCTCAAAAAAATCAATTTTGATTTTACATACCATAGTTTCAACCAAAATTATGTTATTCAAATATTTTTTTCACTTTTGTCATGGAGTTGAGGGATTATTTTACTATCAAAATAGGTACCCATTAAATCATATAAGATTTCATTCCATGTATCAATACTACCATTTGGTTGTTGGTCGATCTATTTTCCCTTCATTTCATTCACCTGAAGATTGATATTCATGATAATTGTTTACGCATTAAGCACTTAATGTGAATCTTTGGGTCAGTAGGTATTTCCATCATTATTCTAGTTTTTACAAAAACCAAAATGATTACCACATAATATAAAATTAATCATACTTAATACTCAAAAAATAATTTCCAATGTTCAAATTTACCCATTACAACAATAAGACTTGACCCTAATACATCCACCCAAATTCACTATTCAAAACTATCACTAATTTTTGTAACATCAGATTCCAAAAAAATGTAATGTAGCCCTTATTTTCAAATAAATAATATTTATTTCCCTTTAAATACTTAATGAATACACTTATTCTTAAAATCAATAAATAAGAGGTGTTCTAGTGTAATCCATATATATATATATATATAATGATCTTGATAACCATATAATGATTTATAAAAGAATTTATAAACCCAAATAGAAATGATATTTATTAATTCTTATTCATTCACCTACCATTAACTATGATTTATCATCAGTAGTATTAAAATTACCTTTATAACTTTTTTTCTTTTAACAATTGACAAAAACTCAATGATCAATCTGAAAAATACTAATCAAATTGATATAATCCTGAAGAATCATTTAATGGCTTTTTAAATAATTCTATATTCTTTCAATAAATTGTCTATAAGATTAGCCAAGGTTATCCGTTAAAAAACCCAATGGATGATATATTATAATTAGACTTTTATTCAAAGTCATTCAATGGGGGAATGTTTTCAAATTTTTGATTACTATGTCTAGTATTCACGGTTGCCACTAAACATCCAAAGATACAAACTGTAACACCCAAACTCTCAAATCATGGATCTGATGTATTATTTTACTACATTATCATGATTACAAGGTATGAAATCCCGAATTTCCAATATGTTTAGTAGTATGGAAAAATACATTTCACTCAGGAACCAATCATTTCAATTCAAAACAAATAATATGACATATATAATCCTTTGATATCTTTATTATTCTCATTTCATAACCATGAATATCTATTATAATACAAATCTTACTATCTGAGTAATCTAAACATAAGAAAATGGTGAGATAAGATGATCAGTAAGGTCAAACAGTATAGTTGAAGCTTCTATAAATAAGAATAATGTTTTATGGTAAGGTATAAAAGTAAATTACAATCCACTAAAACAAAATATTGAGCAGAATATAGTAATAAAAAATAAAATAATTCAATTTACACATACACTTGAACATTTTATTAGTTGAATAATCTCTTGTAATATCAATAAATATTTTCATAATATAGAAATTCAAAATACAAGAAATCATAACCATACCATCAAGGCCTCGTTACAAGACCATACATAAACATGTAAAATCTCAAACTAGATTGTATAATGATACCTAAAGATGAATCAAGGGGAAATAATAAGCCCCTCTAATCATATACTAAGAAAAATTAATTTTTTATATTAAAATGGAAAAAGATAACCAATATAAACAATTCAATAATAAATAGAATTTAAAATGTTAATAAATTAACCATAAAACATAATGGTTATAAAAATAACACATCTACAGTAAAAAAATCACAATCTGATGAACACAAAATGGTATATAGAATCATACGAAAACAACCTAAATTAGATATAAAATCTATAAATATATGTTGTCATAGAAGAAAATAATCAATAATACTGTTTGAGAGAATTTTTTTTATATTCAAATCCTTTAAAAGATGAATAATTAAAAATGATTTTTTTTTGAAAAAACCATTGTAATTTTGTAATGTAAGCTAGAAATTGTAACTCGTCAAAATGGCAGAAAAATAATTTATCGACAAATAAGATAAAAAAATACCATTCTTAAATTTTTGATATTATTATAAGGTACCTCATTTCGAAAATGATAGAAAGATGGATTCAAAACATTTTATATAAAGTAATAATTGATTAATAATGAAATTAGTTTATTTAAAATGAATAATTAGAATATATTGAAATAATTTTTTTGAAAACATGGACATATATTATAAATATTCCCAAGTAGATACTTACATACAATCACCTTCATATAATAATGAGATTGTAAAATTAACCCTTAACCTATATGTAATTTCTTTCGTACATGTTTAAAACTCTAGTATAGTGATTTTAAAAATATTATTAAGTTGTACCATAATCAGTATAATATTTATGATATAATATATTATTTATTTCTAATTTTATAAAAAAAATTCATTAAAAAATTCCATATTAAATCAACGTTTCATGTAATAATATATTTGTTTATCATATGCGTTTCAGATTTTTATTCATAATAAAACTATGTAGATCATGATTTAATTGCATCCATAATGTAATAAATGATTTATATATCATATATAATCTTTATATATAATCGTATATATAATATATTGATTGGAATACCACATTATAGAGATGGTAGGTCTTACGTATGCATGAACAATGTTTAGTTTTCTTATAGTATTTAATGGAAGAAATCAAATGATATATATATATATATATATTATTTCATAATTATTATTTAATATATTTCCTCCATATTAAATATATATATATATATATATTAATATATTAATAATCATACTTGATTGGATAATGCGGTGGATGAATGTAATCTCTTTTAGGAGATAG
This sequence comes from Viscum album, assembly GCA_963277665.1. Classification (NCBI taxonomy): domain Eukaryota; kingdom Viridiplantae; phylum Streptophyta; class Magnoliopsida; order Santalales; family Viscaceae; genus Viscum; species Viscum album. Next base: position 2,019,483,048 of record OY728157.1, read on the forward strand.
TAAACTATACATACGCACGAGCAATTGTATCATTTATTTAATGGTTAAATGATATTTAATTGGATGGTATATTAGATATAAATTATTTATATTTATCATTAAACCCATCCAGATAATGTAGTGATGAAAAACAAAGTACTCTATGGTGTGGATAAGGTAAACCGTACGTTCAAATATATAGTGAGATTGATATTTTTAGTGTGGATGAAAGTAAGAATATGGTTGTACCATAATTATAGTAAAATATTATCATATATATGATACTATATATATTACATTATTGTAGAAACAACACAAGAAGATGATGTAGATGAAGAAAATAAATTTAACTCAATTTGATAAAAATTACCCCTTCCTCGAATATCTCAATTTGATTTGCACAAAAGGACTTCATAGGATATATTTATGCCCACATTGTGGCCAATATTATTAATTGAGTGAATATTTATGTTACAATGGGATGGTTTTCTCTATCTTTAAGGCTCATGGAGGTGTACGGTAGCGAGGGATAAAGTGCCATTTTATATGAGAGTGGAGGTGAACTCTAGGAAATTCACAAAATATTAAAATATAATAATATTATTCTATACCCAAATACTTCAAAATGGCCCATAAAAGAAAATTATAATATCTAATAAACCATATAATATACCAATGTAACTATTTTATAATATTTATTTTTAAATAATTTTGATAATAAACAGTATCAATAAGATATTATTATTGTCAATTTTAATACAATTCATTTAATTTGAATTAATATTCATCATGAAAAAAGTGGGAATTAAAATATATTGATTTAAAAAAAATATAATATATTTTATAAATATATTAATTTCTTTATAAATATTAAATATTACAAATTATATCAAAATTAATTTTATTAAAATCATTTATTCTATTTTTATGTTAGATAAATTAATAATTATTATGATTTATAATGACTTCTTAGGTAAATATTTAACATCTAACAATTAAAAATAAATATATATAATAAAAAAATTTCATTTATATGAAAGAATTCATTTATATTAGTTCATACAATTTTTTTTCATTATACTGACATATAAGATATATAAAATAAAGAATGTGATATTTTGTAACTCTCTTTGATTTAAGTAACATTTAATTTATTTTAATAGAAATGTGTCCATTAAAATAAAAATAATAAAATAATGTGATAAGGGTTTATTAAAATCCATAAGATACTTTTTTACATCTTTTTAGTATATTTTAATCCTTATATGTAAAGACCCAGAAATTTCAAGGAAATTTTTTATCTTAGATACTTTGGAATTTTTGAAGTCTGACGTTTCTAATGGCAATTGATTCCGAGACCCGATGTGCCCGGAATCAATTATGGATGTTCTGTTTGGGTATGTTCAGTAAACGTACGTGCATTTTTTACTATATTTTGAACCGGTGCTTGGAATAGGAATCAGAGGACACCGATGAACTTGCAGCACTGATAATTGCTTAAGGGGACCATTACCGTAGTTGTGTTTTTTGCGGGTTGAATGTTAAAAATTACGTTTGAATTAAGAAGATAAATAAAATTCTTTAGGGAATTTTTATATATCTATGTAAGTTCTTTTCTCCCATGGTATTTTATTGGTGGGGCCCAGACAGACCTAAGTTCCCAAGCATGGATATTTGAGAGGTGGGACCCACACGAGCCCCAAACTTTCATCTCCGATAACACTCTTAAAACTCACCAATATATTTCCCTTCATTTAATACGACAACACCCACTAATTATGATAAATCTTCCTCTACCTCTCTCCCTCATTAATGTTTTCCAACACATGTTAATCAATGAATTATGGCTCTTCAATTAATTAAATTAAGATGTTTTAATTTCTAATTACCTGTGTAAATAAAATAATAGCATAGTTATTATTTTATGGTGGCACTTGTTGTGTTGGAATTTGGGGGAGCTCTAGAGAAATAGGGAGGAACACAATCCTCTCGATGAAGAACGCCTTCGACGGAGAATGACACTCTCTAGGTCAAAGAACTCCAAATCCACGAAGGACAACAACGCAATTTATTTTCTTTTCTCCGTGACAAGAGAGGTTACACCACTTTTTCTTCGAGTACACATTGACGATGATGGAATCGATACCGTCATCCATGACGCACGACTACCGCGAAGACTTTCTAAGGTAGGGGAATTTCTTTAATTTTATTTGCATTAAACTGTTCTTCGTTCTTTGTGAAACCTTGTTTATCCTTGGCCAATTTATACTGCATAACGCATAGAGTGCAGGGAGAACGCACATGGCCCGACAACCCTCCATAATCTCCTTTTTTATTGAGTCACGAGGGAAGAGGAGGAAACAAGAGAAGCAGCGACCGTGCACCGACCGCATACAGAAGAACCGCGGCCCGCAACCACTGGCTGCTTGACCGGGAAAGAACCTGTCGGCTATAGATGGCAGGGCCGAAGGGGGGAACCACGGCTTCCCATGTTGCCATGCTTCGAAGAACCACAACCCACATAGGGCGGGCCGCTTTGGCGGAAGAACCGGTTGGTCGTCGGCTGGTCGGGCGGAGGAGAGCCACAGTGCCGGGAGGGCACCTTGCCAGACGAACATCGGCCTGCCCGTGCGGGCCGATTGCACCAAAATGGACGGCCGGCTTCGGTTGGCCAGTTAGGGAGGGCAGCACAGCTTGGCGTCGCAGGTTCGGGCAGCCTATGGGCCGCGCCCCCCGCCTCAGACTGCTCGGGCAGCCGTCCGGGCCGCACTGTTTCGAGCCAGGCCGCGCCATGCCTGGTCGGGCCTTGCCGAGCTGGGCCAAGCCGCATGTTTCATCTGGCTGGTCTGACACCCTTCTGGGTCGGACCCGCCAACTCTGGTTTGACCAGACCCGCTAACCGCAAGGCTTAACAGGTCGGGCCTGTTTTCACTTAAACTTGAATGACATGAAGACCACACGTCCGATCAACGCGCCGTCTATGGCATTGGGACCCTGTGGATGAGGTGGTCATTTTGTGCTACTCTATGTGAGTTTTGGAATGACTTTGGAAAATGAACAGGTTTGGAACGAACATAATTCCAACCGAGCCCTCGGAGCAGAAACATTTATAACATAAGGATCGGAGGTTCGATTGACATTCCATCGATTATGTTGGATTCCAATTGATGAGACAGTTCATTTGGGATATTCTAAATTGTATTAGAATGTGATATGTGCATGTCTGAGATGGATTTTACCCGAAATCCAATCGGGCCCCTAGAAATAAAATAGTAATATCTCTTAGACTGAGTGCCTAATTGACGTGTCGTCTATCACATTGGGTTCCTTTTGTTGCGATAGATATTTAGGATTCATAAACTCTAGATTTTTTGATAGTTTATGTATCAACCACTTGGCTCGAGAAGTGGATCCTCCGAAAATCAAGCATGCTGTGTGCGGGATCCCAAATGCTGGATGCAACTACATCGACTATCATACTGGGATCCTATGTGGGTTTGATGACAATGACTACAGTACTGGGATCCTCCTTGGGTTTGATATTGACAACTTCCTTACTGGGTTCCTTCGTGGGTTTTAAGACGATGAATATAGTACTGGGATCCTCCATGAGTTCGACGAAAATGACTAATTTTCTTGGATTTTACGTGGGTTCGATAGTGATGGTTACTGTAATATGATCCTAAGTGGGTTCGGTAGTGACGACTTCTATACAAGGATCCTATGTTGGTTCGGCCTAGGAGATTATTCAGAGGCTACATCTAATCATCTCCACCCCTGTTAAAATGTTTTATACCTATTTTAGATGAGTTAATAACCTTTTTGTTTTCCTCATGATTGAGATGGGATACTTGATAACATAAATATATGTATTGGAATATACCTAAGTAAAGGTTATCTGTTGATATCATTCATTGTGGATTAACCTTGTCGGTTTTAGTGAGACCATGAGGGTCTTAGGGTCCCTACTGAGTATCTTTATACTCACCCCTTCACGGGCTATGCCCGAACCTCATTGTGATTGATGCAGACGATGGACCACGCTGACCGAGGCAGAGTGTACGAGGACTGGACGGTACTCGGAGGTGGACACTCGGTGTGACAGCACACGGAGTGGACAGATAGATGCGGAGTGATGAGGTATACATCTGTACCTACCCTTCATTTTGGAACCTAGAGGATGATCCAGGAGTAGCTTCACCATTCATCTTTTTGCCTTTTTGGTTTTATATTCATTTCAGTTGTAGTTGTACCTTTCTGTTGGGCTTGTATTTCCAGCCTCTTTGTACATTCAACACAATTATTACTACTTTACTTAGTGTTTTCTTCGTATTAAACTCTGTTTGTGTGTGTTTATGTTTTATGAAGGAAATTTATTCCTAGTATTTAGAGATTCACTCCTTTGGTGCTAGTCGCCCGCCTCTGGCCCATGGAAGGTGGGCTTGGGGTAGTCATGATACGGGCCTTGGCGGACGGTTCATGACAAATTGGTATCAGAGGAGTAGGTTATATCATAGAACATACGACTATGATATTTCCTTTCTGTGAAGCAATAATTTTAAGGGTACTGAGTGTGGTTCTCAGTTCAGGGAGTCCAGTGTTGGTGCGGCGGCCGACGTGTCCATACACCCGGACCTTGACTACAAATTTCCGACATTGTGCATGAAAACACTGATTGCGTGTGTGTTTTCAAAAGTTTTCATTATGTCAGCTCAAACCAGGTCAGCTCACCAGGTATAATCATTTGACTGTGTTTCATCTGTTATGGATGTCCCCACGCAGACAATCAGTTGGTGTTCTAGAAGAGTAACTGATGACGGTCCACTGAGCGACAAGGCTCCGGTGCAAGGCCCTCTTACAATGTTGGAACCTTCGGGTGGTGTACAAGCATCACCACCACCCATTTGGCATCAGATTCCACCAGCCGTACTAGAAAATGGTGCACGCTAACAGAGTGTGTTGCATGAGTTCCAACAATAGAGGCCTTCGAGGTTATGTGGCGAGGTAGATTCCCAGGAAGCAGTGGACTGGCTGGAGGCAATTGCTAGAGTTCTACACCTATTTAGACACAAGTAGAGTAGATGGTGATCTTAGCTACAGGTGTTTCCCAATGAGTGACAATGAGGTTGTTCCGCATAGTGATGAGGCTTCAGAATGTGGACCGATGCCTGAAATAATACCATTGGGTAGTGTTCCAGCTATATCACTACCTATTGGTCAGCAGTTTCAACCGGATATACTGGTTAATGACACATATAGTCCTAGTGCCTTACACGTGTTTCAGCATCAGATACCCCTCTAGTTCCAAGGCAAGTCTGACTCACAGGCGACTGAGGATTTTCTTTAGGAGGTGGCTGAGAATTTTCTAGAGCTTATACAGCTTCAGAAGGATGACATGTCGGTAACTGAGTATTCATCGAGGAGTACCGATCATTACTGGTACTTGATGACTTCTATATGATTTGTTATTTTGAGATCAGAGCTCAAATCTAGGTGAGTTTATATGAAATATGAGCCAACCCTTTTCCTCTATGAATTCCTACATATGCTAGTGTTCTAGAGAGAACTTTTGTGGTTGAATGTTCTTTGGTTGAATGGATACAACTATAGAATGTTAGTAGTGGGAAAGCAGGGAACTAACACTAGTCTCAGATACTTGGTAATGTAAAATGTTTTATGAAGAGTAAGTGTGAAGGATAGATGAATCAACATAGAAACATATTTGGAAGCAGAGCTAGGAGGGCAGCATGTGGTGGTGTATATTTCGATATGTTACAACCACATGCCTTTGTAGTCCCCGCAAGGATAAGGGAGCAGAAGGGTAGGAAAAGAGAGTAGTTTCATGCGGTCAAGGAGTGTGACCCAAGGTCTCTAGAAATGATTCGAGGTACGGTTTGTGTCTACTACTAGCTTCCGTAACAATAGAAATTAATACGAATAATTCCTTCCTTCCTTGAATCTTGTCCTATACCTAGAGTTTCCTGTTAATCCTTTGACATGACCCTCACATCTAGAGATACCATTGGGAGGATACTCGATAATAATTCTTATTCCGACAGTGTGATATGACCATTGAGGTGAGAGTTTCGATTGGAACCTCTTGATGGAACCGTCGAGGCCTTACGACATTAGTTTGGGTATGGACTGGGCAACCACACTTCATACACAGATTGACTGTATTAGGAAAAAAAGGTTGTTTTTTACCTACAATGTTGGGATGGGTTTTCCATGTTCAGTGAAATGAAAACCCAAGGCAGCACATAATGGAATCATGCATAAGGGGGTGAATTCGATCACTCATGAGTTAGCCAGACATAGATTTGTTCCAGACTTTTCCAGTGTTGCTACACCGCTTTTAGAATTGAAGAAGAAGGGGAAACCCTTCGTGTGGTGAGAGATATTCCATACGATCTTTTAAGGAGCTGACACATAGGTTGAACAATACACACATCATGAGGCAACGATGGAGAAGGTTTTGATCTTCCAGGAGCGGATGAAGACTGCACAGAGAAAATAGAAGTCTTATGCTGATAGAAGATGGAGACCACTGGAGTTTGAAGATGGAGATCATGTTTTCGTACAGGTCTCACCTCTACGAAGTCTATGGAGATTTGACCGGGGTGAAAAGTTATCTCCACGCTTCATCGGATCATTCTAGGTCCTCAACATGGTAGGCGAGGTGGCATACCACCTAGATCATCCACCACAGTTGCACCGGGTGCATGACGTCTTTCAAATATCTCACCTAGGAGATACGTGCTCGACCCTTCAAACATCATCGACCACGGGAAGCTAGATATTGATGATGAGGATAATTTAATGGAAGTTAAAATAGAGATTGAGAATCAACCGGAGTGGGTCCTATATGGATGATCGATTCCTCTGGTGTACATTTAGAGGAAGTAAGGGAACCTCCAGGAGAGCACATGGGAGCAGGAGGCTCAAATGCGTGCTCAGTATCCTCATTTTTTTCACTAGTGTATGTTGTAGATTTACCGGGATGTAAATACCTGAGGTGAGAGTAATGTAAATACCCTGAAATATCAAGGAAATTTTTTCTTAGATACTTTGGAATTTTATGAGTCTGTGGTTTCTGAAGACACATGATTACGAGGCCATGTGTGCCTGGAATAAATTGTCTATGTTTTTTTCGGGTACGTTTACTAAACATACATGCGGGTTTTTCTATCATTTGAACTGGGTCTCAAAATTGTAATTTGAGGACACCTATGAACTCACAGCACCGATAATTGCCTAAGGGGACAATTACCACAGTTACGTTTTATGTTGGTCAAATGTAGAAAATTGGGGTTTAATTATGATGATAAATAAAATTGTTTATAAAAATTCTATATATCTATGGATGTTAATTTCTCCCATGGTATGTTATTGGTGGGGCCCACACCCACATAACATACCATGTGTGGATATTTGAGAGGTGGGGCCCACATGAGCCCTATCCTTTCATATCCTATAACATTCTTCAAAATCCCTAATTGATTTCCCTTCCGTTAATGCAACAACCCACCATTAATTATGAGAACTCTTCATCTTCCTCTCTACCTATTTAATGTTTTCCAACACATGTTAATCAATAAATTCAAACTCTTTAATTAATTAAATTATGTTTTTTGAATTTTGATTTACTTGTGTGAATAAAATAACAGCACAGCTATTATTTTTTCGTGGAACTTGTTGTGTTGGATTTTGGGGGATATCTAGAGAAATAGAGAAGAACACCACCCTCTTTGACGAAGAACGCCTTCGACTGAGAACGAAACTCTCTTCGTCGAAGAATGTCAAATCCACAAAGGATGACGACACAACTTATTTTCTTTTCTGCATGACAAGAGAGGAGATGCCACTTCTTCTTCAAGTACACATTGACTATGAAAAAATCGATACCGTCATCCATGACGCTCGACTACCATAAAGATTTTACAAGGTAGGGGGGATTTCTTCAATTTTATTTGAATAAAATTGTTCATCGTTCATCGTGAAACCTTGTTTATCCTTGGCCAATTATTACCGCATAACGCGGAGGGTGTAGGACGAATAAACATGGACCAAATACCCCCTATAATCACCTTTTTTGAGATTGAGGCACGCTGGAAGAGGAAGCGATGAGAGAGGCGGCATCCATGCGCCGACTGCATATGGAAGAACCGCGGGCCGCAACAGTGGGCCGCTCAACAGGGAATGAAAAGGCCGGCTATAGCTGGCCGGCTGAAGGGAAAAACCACGATGCCCCATAGTGCTGCGTTTTATTGAACCAAAGCCCATATAGGGCGGGCCACTTTGGTGGAAGAACCCACCGGTCTTCGGCCGACCGGGCAGAGGAGATCTACGGCGCCAGGAGGGTGCCGAGCTGCACGAACTATGGCTCGCCCGTGCGGGATTCTTGTGGCAAGAAGGCCTACCGGATGCCGCTGGTCGGTTAAGGAGGGCAGACCAACTGGTCACCACTGGTTCAGGTAGCCGAGGGGTCGCTCCCCCCATCATTGGACAACTCGACCCCCTCGGGCCGCGTCATGCTGGGTCGCGCCCCGCCGGGCTGGGTTGCGCCCCGCCCTGCCGGGCCATGCCCCCTCGAGCCGGGCTGCTCCACTTCAGGACATATAGATCTGCACGTTTCATCGGGACAGTCTAACCCCCTACTCAGTCAGACCCGCCAACTCTGGGTTGACCCGACCCACCAGCCATTAGGCTTAACGTGCCAGGCCCGTTTTGACATAAATGTGAATAACATGAAGTCCAAATGTCCGATCGATGCGCCGTCTATGGAATTGGGACCCTCGCGACGATGCTGTCTGTTTGAGATACTCTAAGTGAGTTTTGGAACGACTTTGGAAAATGGTTGGGTTTGGAACGAATGTAATTCCAACCGGGCCCTCGGAGCGGAAACACTTATAACTTAAGGACCGGCCGTCCGATTGACGTGTCGTCGACTATGTTGGATTACACTTGATGGGATAGTTTATTTGGTATACTCTACATAGGATTCGAATGTGGCTAGAGCATGGGTGGTTTGGATTGTACCTGAAATCCTAATATCTCTCAGACCAGGCGTCTGATTGACGTGTCGTCTGTCACTTTGGGTTCCTTTTGATGAGATAGAACTTCGAGAAACATATAATCTGTATTTTCTGATAGTTGATATATCAAAACCTTGGATCGAGGAGCGGATCCTATCAAACTAGAGTGTGATGTGTGCGGTAACCCTAGAGCTGGTTGCGACTACGACGGCTACCATACTAGGATCCTCCATCGGTTCGACGATGATAAATACCATACTAGGATCCTCTATGGGTTCGACGACGATGACTATCGTACCAGGATCCTCTATGGGATTGATGATGACGACTACCATACTGGGATCCTCTGTGGGTTCGACGATGCTGTCTACTGAACTTGGATCCTAATTGGGTTCGATAGCAATGGTTACTGTACTTTGACCCTCCGTGGGTTAGGAAGCAATGACTTCTGTGCTAGGATCATACGTGGCTTCAGTAGAGGAGATGATTTAGAGGCTACATCTAATTATCTCCACCCCTCTTTGAAAGTTGTATACCTTTTTGAGATGAGTCAATAACATTTGTGTTTTCCTCATGATTGAGATTGGTTATTTGATAGCTTTGGTTTATGTATGGTCATATACCTATGTAATGGTTATCTATTGAGATCATACTTTTTGGTTAAACCTTGATGGTTTTATTGAGACCATGAGGGTCTCTGGGTCCTTACTAAGTGTTGTTTTACTCACCCCTGCACAGGTTATGCCCTCAACTCGTTGTGTTGGATGAAGACGACGGACAACACCGACCGAGGCAGAGTGTACGAAGACTAGATGGTACCTGGTGGTGGACACTCAGCGTGACGTCACATGGAGCGTACCAATAGATGAAAAGTGCTGAGGTGGACATATGTACCTACCCTTCAGGTAGGAACCCAATGGACGATCGAGGACCTGCTTCACCATTCAGGTGTTTGTATTTTGAGTTTTACTTTATTTCATTTGTAGTTGTACCTTTCTGTTGGGCTTGTATTTCCGGCCCCTTTGTTCTTCCAACACACTTGTAACTGATTTACTTAGTGTTTTCTTCTTCATGAACTCTGGTTGTCTGTGGTTACATTTTATAAAGGCAATTCCTTCCCAGTTTTTACGGAGGTACGCCTTCGGTGTTAATCGCCAGCCCCAGCCTATGTAAGGAGGGCTTGGGGTAGTCACGATACTGTCCCCGACGGACGAGTCGTGACATTATAATTTCGATTTTACAGTAATTATTTTATTTAATTTCAATTGTGGTAATATCATTTTAAATATTATAGGATTATAAATTTCTTATTATATGGTTTCTATTGTCCACGAATGTAAATTTATTAAATTTTCGACCATATAATTATAATAATAATAATTTTTTAATAATTTCTATTAATTTTTAAAAATTTATAAATTTATCATTTCAATAAAATATTAATAGTGTCAATATTGACACTGATTATTACAGTGACTTTGAAGAAAATAAAATTAGAAATATATCATCGAAAAAAACTAATTAATACAATTATATCATGTCTCATTCACCTATATATTTATTTTGGTTTGTAACTAATTAATATTTTAATTATTTTAATATGTTTAATAACATTTATCTAATAATTCATTGAGTAAATAAATTATTTCATCATCAATGTGTCCACATTTAATTTAATTATATATTTTTTAAAATTATTATTAAAATAATATTATGTATATAATTATTTTATATTTCTAAATACAATGTATAGTCGACTATATCACATATATGACCTATTGTTAAAAATAATATGTTTATTAAAAAAATTATATTATATTTTTCAATCTTCTGTAAATGGAATATAATGGAAGTCAAAATATAAAACTAGTCGTTTTAAAATGAAAATATTTTAAAAATATGGTTTATTTTGGTAGAAACACATTCATCCAATTATGTTATGACATTTTTAGGGATATTTTATGAATCTTTTAAATTTATTTTCACCCTTAATTACCTGATTTATCCGCAACCGTCGTAAAAAGTACTACAACTACAATTCAATAACAATTATGTTTACAAAATTAGACAATAAATTTCATACAAATTACATCCATGTATTCAATTTTTTAATTAATTTCACATATGTGGTAAAATTATTATTAATAATGGTTCGATGATGTGGCTATAAGGCTAGTAAAAGAGAAGTTTAATGTTCAATTTACATTTAAATGTAAATATATAAAAAATTTAAAATGACATAAATTTCATTAATTTATTTTATATATATATATTGAGATTTTAAAATAAAATTAATGAAAAATACTTTTCTAAATGAAAATTTCAGTTTTAAACAGCAATGTAGTAGTTTTCAATATACATCAAAAATTGAAACATTTCAGAAAAATACCAAAAATTAACCCTATGAATATTTTGATATTCAAATTCAAATTTTATATTTAATTTATCAAATTGACCTTATGATATTGTATAAAATTAATTTTATTATATTTTGACAAAAATATGTAAAAAGTTGTTTCTTTATGAGAATAACTTTTCGAATCATATAACTATTTTACCAAAACATATAAATTCCTTTTTAAATAAATTTTATTTTATGTGAAAATATTATAAATATGATTTATAAATTATTTATTACTATACATATTAAAATATCTAATGGATTAATTAGGAATACATCATTTAAATATTTATAATAAAAAATTATTGAGGCATATAAACTCAATGTTACATGAAACCAAAGCCCGGTTGTTTTTGGATAAAATACAATATATTGAAATTATTTCAAAATAAAACATAATATGAAATAATGGGGTGTTACACTAGTTCCCATTTAATTATCCTATATAAAATTTCATATTGATAATGGTGTAAGCTAAAATATTATTATCAATAAATAGGTAATTTTCTATACCAAAACATCAAAGGATATTTATCGTTATACATCATTAAAATATAATTTAAGAATCAAAAAATAATAACACAAATATTATGAATAATGTTATATGTAAAAATGATTATAGTAAAACCATTTTAAACATTATCAATTCTCTATTAACTGAAAAATGTGCTCATACATATGTACCAAAAACCGTCTCCATGCAACAGGATAATTTTATTTTTATCACCAATATAATTTTCACTTTATAAATATAGTGAAAAATAATTTAAATTATATTTTTGACACAGAAATCATTCAGGATATATTTTGTACCCATTAGCATATTACACTTTTAATTGTTAGATAATAATATCATCACTCATGTGTAAGTGTAGACTACCAGCTCCATGAAGAGATGTGATTAATTTTTTCATTTTATCCTATAATGTATGATATTGAATAGGTATATAATAAATATATATTAAATTACTATCAATTTTTTTTATTTATGTAGATTATGGAACTATTAATTATAACCCTTGTCTAAATATACTAAATAAAAACATATAATAAAAATGGCACATTATCCCCTTGAAACAAAGATCCTGTAAAGACTTATTTTAAAATAAAATTAGAAATATTAAAGATAAATTGTATAAAAAATTATAATCATGAATATATTTATTGTAAAAAAATTTAATATATTTCTGTTTATTTTATATAATCATATAGATTTTTTGATGATGGTCTAATATGAGGTTTCTATTTATTACCCAATCTCAATCATTTTAATGATTTTTTTATGTTTAAGAATTATTTGGGAAAATAATATTAATGTTAAATAATGAACTAAAACTATTTATTAATATGTTTCTATCTCTTTGTAATATATGTTTTCATTTAATTTTCTACTATATATGTTCTCAAGTGACCAAAGAATTATTTTAATGAGATTTGAAATTGATTCCTACTCAGTTAGCTAATTTTTTCTACTTTGTCATTACATTTTCTAAATTATCTTCAATAATGTATTAATATAAATATATAATAATAAGCTATATATATTTTTTCCAAATATTTATTTTCTATAATTAAATTTTAATATGAATATTTTTTCAATTTTTTGAATAAGAATTATTTTTTCAATTGATATAATACAATATTCATATTTTAGTATATCACCAAAATGGAATTTTTCACTATAATGATTATAATTTTTTATAAAAATTTATTTAAAATTTTTGAATATTGTATAAAAATAAAATATCTCCAGATATAATTTAGAATTATTTATATTTTAAATATGTGATTTCAAATTAAAAATTGTAGATTTCTCAAAAAAGGATATACTATAATTATTTTAGTATATTCATTTTTGTCAGCAACATAAAGTAAATCATATTCATTAATGATGATATCCTTTATTTATACCATCCATAATATTTCTCAAGGTGGCCATTGAAAATTTTGACAATGGGATGTGTTGTGATTTTCTATGATAGTTTTTCAAATATGGATTGTAATTTTTTTAATTCATATTAAATTTTTTATTATTTTATAAATATAATTAATACATTTGATTAAATAAATTGTGGTTGGGATTTAAAATTATGTCTCATCATGACATATCAGTGGTTTTCCGTAGAAAAAAACAAGTCGGTAATTTTATATTTTACAGTCAAATTTATGTAAGATTCGATTGCCTGAAGCCATTATGGAGTGTTCAATTTTCCTACCATTTTACATTCCATCCTTAGGAAATTATTTATTCATTTCCATGGAATTATTTGATATGTGTTGTTTTATAGGGATAATTTTTTAGGACATGAGATTTTTTATATTTATGTTTTTGTCATCATTTATTCCAACCTTTTTATTCATGCCTTTTTTATTATATAAAAGGATTTTTTGAATGCATTTTATTACTAAATTTCCAAGACCACCATTTTATTTTGTTTCTTTTGTCAAAGATTCTATGAAATGTACTATAATTGATATGTAAGTACATATTTAAAATTATAAAAATGTGAAAAATACTATTCTGAATTTTTAGTTTTCAAATGAAATTTGGGATCTAATATTTGAAACCATTTTCCCAAACATATAACCTATTCCATTAATTAGGAATACATAACTCGTATATAATTCCATTTAACAAAGAAACCATCATCTCTATGATACTAATGAAAGGGTATTTATTTTTGGTATATAAAAATATAGTATTGTCCTTCGGAATTAGATTTACAAAACCATATATTGGATAAAATAAATATATGATAGAATCATGGGTTCATTATAACTATATGAGAATATGATGATGATTTATTATGACATATAATGTATTGTTTAATAGTAAACTCATCCCTTTATAGATATTGACATGTTTTAGTATCCATAGAATATATGAACTTCTTATAAATTACTCTAAATTGGTGGGATTACTAATTATTTTGAATTTCATCAGTGTAATATTAGTGGGACTATGATTTAAGAACATGCTTGTTTTTCTAGGGTGTATTTCTATTGGTTGATTCAAATATTTTTTGAAACTATTAGAAATAAATGAAATCATTTTTAATAGTGTTTAATTTAACTAATGAAACTATGTTAATGATTCAAATATTAACTGTGAAAATTATTATTATTTATGTAATTTTTATCTACAGTTTATGAATTATACATTGTGTTTTATAATGAAATGATATAATCTAGAATATAAAATTTATATACATGGTTCATTATTGATGGATTGGAATCCATCTCAATGCATTTTATAACGTTGGTTTGTTTACTTCATGATGATAATTTTTCCAGTGATGGATCCAGATTTATAGATGAATAAATTACTAAAATATTGTGGTATGTTACTATGGTTCTAAAAAATATTATTTCCCACATTGGGATGATAGATGATTTTAATAATGGTATAAATGTATTAGAACATTTAATAGAAATAATTTGTAACATTTAATATAAAATATATTCTATTATAATTCTAGTAATGTATCAGATCCTTATTAATTATTTTAATAAATTTAACTATGGATAGATATTCATGATAATTGTTTTTCATCTCGTATATATAAAATATCTATGAAAGTAACCTATTAAAATAAATAAGTATTTAAACTAATTTATGAGCATGAATTTTAAGGATATTAATTTACTTTCTGGGGAAATATTGTTTTTATTAATATTGAGTAGATATTGAGAGACTATTTAAGATTCCAGGGAAAAATAAATTTGAATATATATATATATATATGATGTAAAAATAACGAGGTCATCATGGAATACTATAGACAATATATAAAATCAATAATGTTTTATTGGTATTTTATTTATAGTAATAAAGATATTACATTAAAGGGATATTGTCTTGAAAATATTTTTTCCCTATGAGTATATAGTATCATATGTTTTAATGATAAAGAATTATTTATCCCAATCTTATGATATCAAAGGAAATAATGAAATGATGAGTATAATTTAACACCACATGATGAAAAAAAATTCTAGTAGAAAATTATAACTATACATTCCCATCATGTGATACATTTGGATGAACACACCATGGTATATTTGTGAAGGGAATAAGAGTTGTATTCATGTATTGAGAAAGTTTATGTCATACTCACAAACGAATGGGTAACTTATAATCCATCATTGTATATTGATTTAATTGTAATGATATGTGGAAATATTAAATGAAATTCTTCAAATGTAAATGGAACCTACCGTAGAATATAATAAAGGGAGAATACCAATATAATATAATTAGTATAGATGATGTAAAAGTTTATAGAAATGTGAAAACCGTACACCTATCAACCACTCTAAAATATTTTTTTATTTAAATCTAGTTTACCCACTCTATTATATCTGAATGGGTTTTTAATTGTGTTAGATCCCCACCTAATGGATAAGATATTAAATTATAATTTCAATATGTTTGATGATTGATGATTACATATCATTTATAATAATACTCCGTTATATTTAATTCGAATATGCATCTCTCCAATATTATTATTCTTCCCTTAGTGGAATTTTATTTAATTTTCGGCATTGATTTTCTCCCTAAAAAGATCATATATCAATTATTTATTACACGATTTTATATTAAATATATTCAATCACCATAAGATCTTATATTAGTGTGAGAATGATGTAAAAATCATAATGGAAATTACATCCATCTTACGTTTTCCACTAACAACCCATGAGATAAAAATATACCCAATTGTTATGGATAAACTCATAATTAAAAATTTTTCTTTTGTTAAATAATGTGTTATTGTATTTACTATGGAACCACCTAAAATTCCCATAAATTATAATGTTTTGAATACAATTAATATAAAAATTGGATATAAATATTTTACAATGACTTAATATATATCTTCATTAATTGAGTCATATAAATTAATGAATATAGTATTATATAATCTAGATAGGGGATTCCTTAAACCATGTTCTTCACCATGGTTTCACCAATAATTTTTTATTATGATAAAAGATACATCACATTATATTTCAATATATTATCATCAACATATAAATTCAATATTAATAACATGTATTATCTATAGAGTTTCGATGATCAATTTTTTAAAATATATGGAGATAATTTTTTTATGTTTTCTCCAAATGATGATATTTTCTTATACAGTTATAGAAAAATCATTTACCAAATATAAACTTTTATAAGAGGATTTGTTACTATGAATTTATAAATGTTCATTTAGATATACTATTTTTCATGTATCATGTTTATTTAACAGATATTACATTTAAATAATACATTTATTATTTTAGTATACTTTATAAAAGATATTATAATATATTTTAAAAAAAATGGAATGTATAAAAGTAATTTGATGATTATGTTGATGAACATTAGGATAATATAAATGAAAATTTTAACAAGATTAGGTTTTAGATATATACCTTCTCAATATTAGATTATATAATATCGTGTTATGATATATTTTTGGAGCCATCAATAAAATAATATATTAAAAACATACCAAGAACAAAATAGATATATATATATATATATATATGATACTTCCATTATGTTGTGATATATTTACAATTGATATCTAATCCAATGACCATGTTAACCTAAAAGGTATTACAGTTTTTTAGAAAAATGAAATATGATGATAATTTCAATGAATAAATGATAATGTTGCCTTATGTGAAAATTTATAAATATCCCTATAGTCATGATGGATTCTGATATATAGTGATTCATCAATAAAGTTGATGAGATTTGTCTTCATATTAACTTATATTAGTGATATCTTATAAATTTCCCTAATTATAATTTCAATATAAAATTCAGTCAACTCATGATTTGGAACTACAATATGTAATATTTTCATTTATTATATGGAGAAATTATCTTTATAGTGAAATGTATGATGAAAAACTTAATCATGAAATAACATAGTATTTATTTAATCATAAATATTTTAATGTGTTCCTAATAATATAGTAATAGTTTAACACTGATTTTGACTATTGAGTTTATTACTAAAAAATGATAGTTGTCAAGGTGATTTATTCCCTGATCTAGTAAGATGATGATTATTTATCAATGATTATGATTTAAATAGATGGAATATTTTGGAATTTATATAATTTTTATCAAAAAATCCTTGTGAAATGGGATATATAATATCCATCATAGATTTAAAGTTCAACCTTCCATAAAAGAGAGGATAAAATAGGGTTATATTGAAAATTTGGAATTATATATGAATGTGGGGAATATTCATATGATAAATCATAATCATTATATAGTAATAATTTTTAGGATAACGTATTTTCCCATTAATAAAATACATTATTATTGTGTTATTGGATGAGGCCCACAATTAATTATTCTATACTGAGCTAGAAAATGAATAGGTATAGAGATCTGAAAGAGTTTATTGGTTTTATAAATTAAAAAGAGATATTACATAGTATGTATAATTATTTCTCGAATGGAGTTTACATTAGGTTGAGTAATAAAATTATAATGGGATCATACAAATATCACATATACATGAACTAAAATGGAAAATAATTACAATATATTTAATCATTAAACTATAAAAATATCAAATGGAACTAACTTTGTTTGGTTTGTAGTGTATCACCATAAAAATAATAATTTTTTTGAAATAATGTAATATTTATCACCTTATCATTATACTCTTTTACACGTTATTACTGTTCATTGGTTGTATGGTATTCCAAATTAAACTGTATCCATTCAGTATTCCTGATGTAACTGAAATTTTAGATGAATTATTATGATGTCTATAGATATATAGTGGGGATCCATTAATTCATATCATCATGAAATAGATATCCAATTAAATATTATTATCGAAAAATTTTAATAAAATTTGATATATTTATCTATATATTTTAAAGGTGGATTGGATCAACACATTACAATGTTTAAATTTTCATACAAAATAACCTTCATGAAATTGTTATGATATATTCCAATGAATAAAACTCTGAGATAATTTTCTTAACTCTAATGTGATTTATTAGCATTGATGAATTAATGGTATTTGTACTTATTCTTTTCCAAGAAAAATATGGAGATGATATATCAATTATTAATTTTGTTTAAGATACTCTGACTCAAAAAATAGACCTACAAAATTTTATGAGATATATAGTACACTTTTGTGACATGTAATGCATCTGAATATCACTATGGAATAATGTTATGAGATTTAGAATGATGGTGAACACGACTCCTTGAAATATTAGTCTCTATGAAATTCATTATCATTGAATTATGATATCATATTAGACGGTCCTTTAAAAGAATTTTTCTCATGTTTATGACGTGATTCTTATATATCTCCTATGGATGTAAATACCTGACTGAAAATAACAATTTTTATTGACTTTTTAAGGAAAAGAAACATGTTCAACAGTCACAGAGGTCAGAAAAAATGTAAGACAAGGGTGTCATTAACCACATGATGAGGCCACTCCCTTGGGAAGGACCCTAAAATAATAATGGAAGCCATAAATTGATCTGGTTAAGGCAATGATTCTAGGAAATCCAAAACCCTATTCCCCTCCCACCATGTGTGGATGATCTCAATGTGATCCCCAAAATATGTCATCACCTTATAATTAAATACTCAATTTTCCATGGGGTAGACCCTATTATAAAGAGAGCTTGATGTTAGATGAGGGAGTCTATATCCATTGCACTGAGATGAATTTTCCACTATAGAAACAGCTCCAGACAGGTGACAATTTCATGTGATTCCCCCTATAGTGCATCATTCCTGCCATACAGTGCCATAAAGGCTAAAATGACAGCCCCCACGTGATCTCTGATAACACCTCCACCTCCCATATCCCCATAAGGAGTGACCCATCCATATTCATTTTCAATCCAGTTCCCGGAGGGTTCCAGCGAACCCATTGACCCTCTCCCAAAACCATAAATAAGATGATGATAAATTGTTACCCACATACTTGTGGAGGTAGATTATTAATAAATTTCTTATATCAGTGTGATAGAATATCAAATGGTAAATTCTTACAATGGGGTTTCAAAACAAAACTGTGATATTTTCTGATATATCACTATTTAATGGATTTGAAATTAATTGATAATTTATTTTACCAAAATATTGTTAATAAATAAACATTGAAATATGTTAATATATTTACAACAAATGTATAATATATCCATTTTATTGGGTGGAAAAAATTGTTCTATTTTTTTTTATAAAAATCATATTTTAACACGTGTATTGAACTAATTAATTTGATATCAGTTTACAAATATATATGAATGCAAAACCTGTTTTTTCTATAAAAAATGATTATTATATTTTCTTTTTAGGTTATTAAATTTAATTAATCAGAATTTATGATTAAATTTAATGTATTTATATGTCCAACTATTCAATTAAAGGTTATATTATATATCAAATGGTTTTTACTAGCCAAGAGTGATTAATAAAACTAGTATTACTGATAAAATATAAATTCCTAAATATATTTTTCATTAAATTTTCCACTATAAATTAAGAATGAAAATTTACCAAATCTATAAATTTATTACTAAAAAAATGAATCCCATAATTTGAATTAAGATGTTAGTATATGATAAGTAAAACCATTTATTTTATTCATTATTAATAGAAACCATTGTAAATCTTTTTAATTTAGGTAAGGGTAAAATAGATAAACCTAAACAAAAAAACATTATAGTACCTAGAAATATAATAAACACACGAATTATTATATATTTATAGGTTAAATTAAATAATAATCATATTATATTTGATGGTTTTACAAATTCATGACAAATTCCTACAATAATTAAATTAATATTATTTTATATAATGTTTATATATGAAATTTCTCTCATTTTTTAATATCAATTTCTTACTTTTAATAAGGGAACATGATATTATATTTTTAAGTGTTAATTTATATTTGACTGAATTTTTTTTATCATGTGTTTTTTTAATTAGAATCATAATTATTACATTAAATTCTTAAAAAATTATATCATTACCCCTTTTCATGATACTAGAAAATGAAATAAATTATATTTTTAATATTAAAAATAATAAAATTTAATGTAATTAGTGTATTCCATGATTATTATTTAATGTCCCATTCAGGAGTAATATACAATGATTTTTATCTTATTACCCTCATACTATATATGATATATCTCAAAAAAAGTATTTAATTGTTTTGTAGTATTAGAGAAATACATACCGACATGAATTTTACATAAAATTCACAAAATTAAAATAAAACTAATCTTTGAGAGCTCAATTATTCTTCATAGAATATCCTTGCATATCAATCATTAAAATATTTTTGTAATCATTTGATAATTAAACCATATGAATAGTGTGATCTCAAATTACTAGTGAGGATAGTTCTACATTGTATGATATCAGGAATAGATAAGAAAAACCAATATGGGATGGTTAATGACGAACAATCATTCCCTTTATTAAATAAAGGGCATTATAAAAATAAATAAATGATGATAAAATAAATCTATATAATTAATCAAATGTTCATGAAACAAACCAAGTTATATTATTACTAAATTAAAAACAATAAGGTAATTAATAAATGGTCAAATAATGAAGGAATAATTAATGTCATGAATATGAAATAATAAATACCTTCTTCAAGATAAATTAAATATATCTATAAAAACCTATTTACATTGGAGATCATATCTCCCTCTAAAGGAACCTTAATTCTCTAAGGGAATAATATATAACCAAGACCCACCCATCACCTACTATGTCCATTAAATCCCTAATATTAAATTTAATAAACATAATAAAAATAATATTTTATATTGAAATTTTTTCATATGAAATGTTAAAAAATATTCCAATTAATAAACATAATCATAGTAACTCTAAAGTTATATGAATGGTATAAAACACGTTTATCTGATGTAAAAAGTATCAAAAAATATCCAAAAATTAAAAAGGAAATTAAAATTACAACATATAACCAGTGGAGAATAAGTAAAATTAATGGATTATTTGGATGATGCATATAAATACCATTAATCTAACACTAAAAACGTTTTTATGGAAAATAAACATTACATTTTGAGTATAACATGTTTAATATGAAATCATAATGAATTTTTGAAAAAAATATGTTTTTAAATTATATATGTATATTATAAAATAAGTTTTAAAACATTTATTTTCATGAAGAAATACAAGTCATTTAATTTTTTAAAATTTTAAATAAATATTTCTTTCAATGTTTTTATAAGGGTAAAGAGTTTATTTTTTTAAATGACATGAACATTCATTTTAAATAGCTGAATAAAAAGTAAAAGTTTCAAAAAATGTATCCAATATAAAATTTTCTATATTTTAATAATATTTTAGAAAACATTATAAAAAACATGGGGTTTGATGAAAATGTTATGAGATTGATGGGAGAACTAATATTAGATTTGTATCATAATGTTTTCCTAAAAATTTAATGTATCAAATAGTGGTAAATATGAACTATAACATGATAAATATATCTGTTAACCATAGTATTTCAATATATATAATTATTTGATGACAATAATAATAAAAAAATCTCACCTAATTGAAACTTATACAAAAATATTACTAAATAGTGATGAGATTTTAAAAACATCCTTCAACACATTGGTATCATCTAAGTCATATGACCCATAAGATTTATATCATAAATTGGAATATTCAATAGAATGAAAATAAAGATAATAATTATATAACATATCAAATGGTCGTATAATACACTAAAAAAAAGGAATATGTAGTGAATATTTTATTTTTCTCATATATGTAAATGGGAGGTGAGAGACCCTTAGTTCAGATTCATCCCTCTTCAGTTGCCTCTAAACTAAATTAATGAAAATTATATATTTATTTTAAATGTATTTCATAACAATAGACATATATATAATAACACATATAACCCTCTTATAACATTTTACCACCATTTTGTTAATAATATAACATTATTATAATTATTTTCGTTGTTAAATGACTTATATTCTCATGATAGTTTTTTCATCTGAGTTAATGTGATGATACAGTAGACATAGTTATATCATCAGCAAAATTAAATTAACCTCACAATTTTTTCATTATTTATTTATTAATAACCTTTCTATAATTTTTTTAATAAATGAATTGTATCACATTGTGGAGACAGTAAGTCTGATTTAACCACACAAAAAGATATAATTTCCTTAAAGGGAGAGAATGTAATCATTATTATGACATAATAAAATTAAAAAGTATATATAATTTGATATATAAAACTTATTTTCGAATATTTTCCTTTATTGTTTTCATATAAATCGTAACTAAAAATAATAATCGCATTGCTTCATGGGAAACTCACCAATTTTACACATATGGATAATTATACTATTTTAAATTGAATTATAATTAAGAAGTAATATTTGATATTTTAACACTATAATGTTCATAATTCATTAAATATTATATATATATATATATATATATTATAACCATGTTGATGTCCAACTATTATCAGTTATTATATAAAACTTGTTACATCAGTTTGTGAGGTTTTGGTCCATTTCACACATGATTGATGATTTCATTTCCTATTTTATGGAATTAGATAATGAGAAATGTTATAAAAAACAAAAATATAAACTTTTTATATTTTATATTATAATTCTATTATAATGGACATGTGAATACATAATTTTTTATTTTCAAAAATAATGAAAATGAATGACCTTAGTGAAGTCAATTACCATCTCTGGGAAAAACCCCCATTTGATAACTTATTAGAGACAAAAGGATATTTATATTGGGAAGACCAGAATATCTACAATGTGGATATGGGTTCTGTGGAACTATTTTGGTTCTTTTGGTTGATCCAAATTGTATTATATGTGTCAAAAAGTGATTGTAATGAGTGTATTTTATAATTTAAAAAGCGGTTCATTTTTTGTAAATACCAAAATGTATACATAATGGGAATTCTATAACCCATAGATTGGATAAAATATTGAATATTATATTTCTTTTGGGATGGTTGAGACACAACTCCCCAATATAATAAAACACATGTTTAATTTTTTTCCAATAACATCTATGTTTCCATTAATTTACAATTTTAATTTCCACATTGGTAACTGGTTTTTTTTCTATAGGTAGTATTTTCATTAAGAATAAAATAAATTTATCATTACTATATAGTTTAGACTCATAGATTATAAATATTGAATATAATTCATTACAATAAAAAACTATCTGCGCCAATTTTTTTGACACAACCACGTGTAGCTTGAAGAAACTCCTCTCTAAACCTAATTATGGTAAAAATGATTTCACTGTTTATTGATCCATATAACCATTATTAAATAATAATTATTAATTAAATGGAACTTGGATTATATTTATATAGATTTTTAAATCACTTTGTATTAGATAATATTTTTATTATCTTTAATTAATTTTATAATATGTCATTAATTATAATATAACAAAATTGTCGATTATATATTATATTATTATTTTCAATTTCAAAATATCAAGAAAATGATGGAATTAAAATATAATTTTTATCAAATATATATTACATGATATAAACAAGAAAAAATAATTCACTCTAGTAATTCCATTAATTTATTTCTGTTTTATTATATTTTAGATAAATTATTTTATTTTTCTATAAATTAAACTGTTACATTGTTAGCATTTCTTATCAATGTAATGTAATAATACGATTAATAAAAATATTGAATAAATTAACAGTATAAAAATAATTTTAATATATTCCAACTTACTATCCATATTTGTAAACATCTTACTTTTCCATTATGTGAAGACATATTTTAAATTTAAAATCATGTTTTTTAAATTTAGTATTTTCATTTATATAAATAATTATAAAGGTATATTCCACTAAAATGTGTCCTTAAAATCAATTAAATATATATTATATGGAGATTATAGTTTAATTGTGTATATAAAATAATAATTTGAATCATTTTATGTAATTTTAATGTTTGTATTTTTTCTTTTACCCTATGATAATGCAATTTTTTCCTTAATCATAGTAATTGATATTTTTCACAATTATATATGGTATAAAATGATACATGCCTTATTAGATATTATAAAAAATCTTTATTCAATATTAGTAATGTTATTTTATAAATTTAATTCATTGAATTTTGTAAATTTAATTTTAAATTAAACCATAAACACAAGGAAAGAGAGATTTTCCAGTGAAAAAATTAGAATATGAATAGATTTTTTTAATATGAAATAAAAAACTAAATTTATTACAATTCACTAATTTAATAAAATTGTAGTATAACTTAATAAATTTTAATATAAAACTAATTTAAAATTTGTTTTAAATTTAAAATATAATAATCATAGATTTGGTTGTCAATAATATTTCTTATATTATTTTATTCTTGATAAATTTAATATCTTTAAAAAGTTATAAAAAACCCAATCCCTAATTTGATATTTTTATATCAAAAATGATGAAACAATAATCGATTAAAAATCATAATAGTGGTAAAAATTGTTAAAATATATTCATAAAAAATGACGATTTCCTATTTTGAAAAAAATAATTTTTTAAAAAACATTTTTGTCTCTTTGAAATGGTTATTATTTTATTTTATGAAATATATTACAAAATTAATTTATCATATAATTTTTTAAGACATATAATTTTCCTATTTAGGTTATTATTATTCATTCCTTTCATCTTAATGTATTTTTTGTGACGATCCTAATTATATAATAATGTTTTAATAAACTAACAAATTTTATTCAATCCATGTGTTATTTTCTTTTATAGTTATAAAAAATATTTAATTTTACATAAAAACAAATATTTAATAAAAAAATCATAATTTTATATTCACTTACAATAATTGACTTTAGTTCCATATACTCTATTGAATATGAAATTCATATTATAATATATTAGGGTGCTAAATTTTTCCAAAAATATATAAATTGACTCCACACTCATTAATATTTATATCAACAATAAAGGAGTTTAAATTTCAGAATATCATTATTTAAAACAGTCATCATGTGAACAATTTATAAGACACATGTTTTATAGAAAATAATGTTATGCATAAAGGTCATTCAAAATAATCAGATAAATAGGTTTTCTATTACAATAACATTGGTATGATTTGAATGTTTGAACCAAAAAGAAAAGAGTGATTCCAAAATAATGATGGGGGAGGATAACAATCATTGATCAAGATAAGATTATGGATCAAGAAAAATGTTAAAAACTATAAAAAATAAAATCTTTAATAGGTTATGTTAATCCATGACTGATCATAAATAATGTTATTATGATAATTACTATTCAGGATCTTTTTTCCTATGTTGAGTAACTCATTTATCATATAGAGAGAGAAAATATAACTGTATACACATATGATATATATCAATTTCATAGATTATATTTAATAATTTTTTATGAATGAAACTCCCACTTCATATCATACTCCATGATTTGAATATAAAAATTAATTTTTATGCTCAATAAACATCTAATATATAATTATAAAGAAATTACACTACTATTGTATCTACATGTTTTCCATAACCAAAATGATCATCATATATTACCAAATAACACCCAATGGTCAACCATATTCATTCAATATATAGTTAACTGAATTAATTTTCAAAAATATATATGTATAAGATATCTTAAAATATTATATATGGAAGGTCAGTAAATCAACATTAAATTCCATAGAAAACATAATGTATCTATTAATACGACATTCTAAGTATTTAAATACATAGATCACCATAAATCAATAATTAAAAATTCCATGATTCAAAAATTAAAATATTATATATTAAAATATATTAAATAAATCAATAAACGCAGTTGTCTCCATAAATAACATCATAAACAATCAATCCTATAACTAATTTCGTTGTCCCCACATTATTTTATATGAAAATAATTATTATCTAATTATAGTACACAAATTAACGGTTATATACCAATAATCAAGAGTTATACAAGAGTTCATTTAATCACTTTTTTGGTCGTTGGAATCATTGATCATATTATCTCAAAACCATAAATATATTTTATTCGATTAAATGTATTATACACTTCATATTCATGTAAATATAATATTCTTAATAAAATAAACCTATTACATAATTATTTATATTTAAAACTAGAAAATTTATAATTACTATTCTTCTTTGGTATTATAATAAACATATACTTAATACCGTATCATATTTTGCAGTATATTCACATGAATTTGGGGGAAATAATTTTCATATTTATCCATCTTTGAATATTTGAATAATTGAACACGATAAATTTCTATCACACCATTGATATTATGAGCATGGAGGCATTTATCTCCGCACATATACTAGACTCTTATTGACATCAAGAATGTATTTGTTAAATTCATTGACCAATTATCACAATTTGGAAAACCCTTTAGTCCCTTAAATCCTTTCATAATTTTTTCTCTAATATCATTTTATTTCATTGTTTCCATTTGAACCCAAAATTCTTTGATGAATATCTCCATGTATTGATTTAAAATTTTACTATTTCCACATATGATCATACTAATTGGAAGACTATTATCTATATAATTATTAGCTTAATCTCATCAATAATATCATCATTACAACTATAATTATTTCATGAATTGATATAGTACCAATTCATTCTGTTAAACTATATTTATTAAGGATGAAATGGACCATATTAGATTACTAAAATTTGAAACATAATATATAATCCAAAAAACTAGTGAAATAATTCCCATAAATTAAAAAATATATCAAAAACAATTCATATAATAATAAATATTTTTTCATTGCATATATAATTATTTTCAAATACTTCATAGTAGTACATAATAAAAATTATAATTTCTATAATAATTTCATACAAGAGTGTAATACCTTCTTAAATTTAATGCTAATTGACATTTACCAGATGTTGATTGTGTCATCCCAATGTTCCATTCCTAGATTATTTGCCGCTATGAACATATATCTATGAACCACATACACATAGATTATACATGAATTGATGAATTTCAAGGAAAATCAACACAACATCATGTTTACCAAAAAATTAGTATTTTATTACATACTAATACTCAAATTAAATCATATGGTTACGATAACAAAACATTATTTCTATAATTCATGTTCTGATGAATGAAACTAAAATTAATCAAACACTAATTATACTGACCCCAAACCTAGTAACACAAATATATTTTATACAAAATTATATTGGATTATGGTATATATAATATCCTTCAGAAGAATCTAATAGATTATTAGAGTTTTGAAATTAGATCTATACATTAAATTAACATTACATTTGAAATTAATAATTACTAAAAATGATCAAATTGAGAACAACATTTTTCCTCAAATCTTGTCACAATATATAAATCAAAAACCACATTCTTGTATCTTATGGGAAATAAAACATAAGAAAATGATGAGTTTTTTTGATTAGTAAAGTAAACTATAATTGGGAATCTATCCTGATTTAATCGCAATAATAAATAATGAAATCTATATTAATTGAGTAAATAAAATTTTATCAACCATGTGAGCATAACATTGTATAAATAAATAATATTCAAATATTTACTTATAAATAATGACATGATATTGAAACATATACATGAATATTATTTATAATTGAATAAACACATGGGAATTATTCAATAATCTCACAACAGGTGACTTTGTAATTACATGTATTTGAAAATATCAATACATACCTTAATATTGTTAAAATATATCAGTATAAACCCATCTAATTTTTTAATCTAATTTTCCACATGAGACCATGATGTGCACCGAGGGGATATATATATATATATATATATATATATATATATATATATATATATATATATATATATGATCAACACCCATCACTTTCCATGTCCAATACATTCTAAAAATGAAAGGGGTGATTCATTATCATTATAAACAATAATATTAAAAATATATCATATAAAATGTTTGTAATTACCCTAACATATAATCATAAGCATGAACCATCCATTGTAATATGAATAGTATCACACTAGGACATTACACGTCAAACTGATCATACATCATCAATATAAATAATGAGGATGGTACCATTACCACATATCCAAATAGTAGTTGATTTATGATTAATGGATGATGTTGCTGATGAATATAAATTTAAAAAACATATTTTTTTGGAAAAACACTTTTCATTTTTAAGAACATTTGAAAATATTGTTCCATTAAAATAAAATTAAAATCATGGAAAATATGTTTGAAAAAATCTTGTGGTCATGACAATATAATATTCTCATTCCATGTCATACATCTTAAAACAATTATTCATTTCATATTATTGAAAAAAATAATTATTTTTTAAATGAAAAAATATTTTTATTAATTACTATCTACAATATTGATGTTTTGATAAATATATTTATTAAATAATTTATAAAATTTCAAAAACAACGATTTATAAAATATTGTTAGAAAACATGTCTTCTTTTTTGGAAAATTATTTCTGAACGAAGAAGGAAATAATGAGTGGTTTTCTTGAAAACTGTATTCCATAAATTTATGTAAAAATGATTGTAAAATTGGAATAATTGGTATAAAAGATTATGCAAATAAGATGAAAATAAATTAAATTTATTATATAAATAATGATTAATTCCCCCAACAGAGTCTAACATAATGACAAACCCAATTAATCATAAGATAGTGAAATACAACCATACCACATGGGTAACATCTAAATTTTATTCTTTTTAATATAATTAATATAAAATGGAATATTAAATACAATGAAGTAACATATATTCATGATATAAAATATAATGGGTTATTTGAATACACAAAAAAATGAAATTGCTGGTGAATATGATATATGTCCCATGGAAGATAATGTTACATAAGATACCATTACCCCAGACTCAAATCCCTTCATATGAGTATGATCCTCTACTATAAAAACTATGTGTTTATAATTATGATATTTAATAACAATATTCATATATATATATATATATCATAATATATATTATCAAGTTATATCATTTTACTATTAGTTAGTAATAATAATTTATTTTTTCATTATTTCTGGTGTTAATTACTTTGTATTCTCATTAATTTTATGTAATGAATGATCTATTTATTTTCAGCATGGTATAGTTCAATTATTTTAAGAATGAAATTTACATTATAATTATTTTATTCATATAAATATGCATAACCATTCGTGAAAATTGGGCAATAAATGTGAATCACATCACATTATGGAGTTAGTAGGTCGTATGTATACACAAGCGACTATATCATTCCCTTAAATGGTGAATGATTAAGGATGTTTAAAATTTCTTAATTTTAAGATACTTATACCATAATATACATATATATATATATCATATGTTAATTTAATATTTCCATGATACATTCCAGGTATTTCATAGTAGAATAACAAACCACATTGCTTCATGAGATAGTTGTCCGCCATACACAGTATCGACATTATCATATATTAAATTTAATGGAATGTAAAATGAAATATGTGATATTAAAAATTCCATAAGTATAATTCTATATTAATTAATACACATTTATATTATATCCACCATTAGATCAAAATACTATATGTGCTTATGGATAATGAGTTACATTAGTTAGAATGGCGGGAGTCCTCCTTACATATTATTGTAGACTTTGATTACAATTTATTAGTAGTGGATATTGAGAAATATTATTCCCTAAAAATTACTATTAAATTACTTTTTAAAAAATTTTTTAGTTATATTATATTTTAAAGTCATTATATAATGTCATAAAAAAATAAAAATAATGATTAAAGTGATTAAAATAAAATGTACATTGAGAAACCACCTTTCTGTATCTTCATAAAGACACTAGGGTTGTTATTTTGGTATGAAAAAAATATATATGATTTAGATAAGGATCCATAAGATATAATTTTTAAATTTTTGTATTGAAAAAATTTATCGAAGGGTGTGATGAAGTGAGAGGAGTGAGATATATATTTTAAATAAAGATGAATTTTTTTTAAAAACAGAAAAGAATTTAATATTTTGAATTTAAAGTCACACTTTGTTGATAAAAATTAACAATTAATTTCATTTATTGATGATATTGAAAATAATGACCTATAATACATAATAAAACATATTTTTTTAGAAATGTTGATTCTTGACATCAATATTTCCTTACATTTCCTATTTTAGTTTTCATTATAATAAGTAGTATTTTAATTAATTTAATATTAATAAATAAAAACTAAAATAAAATGATCCATATTATATAATATATAATTACAAATTTTAAATATGAAATCCAATTTATCAAATAAAAACCCAATGATTGTTGAAATATATATTTCCCTAAATTGAAAGTATTGTGAAAACAACCACATTAACCTGAATTATTTTACAGAAGTTTTAAATATTTAGGGCTAAAAATATTATTTACAAAAAAAATTCCCATTAATGGACGATATATTATATTAATAATAAAATAAAAAATTATTTTTATAAGATAATAGTTTTAGTAATTTTATATATTCTAATAATATTTGAAATGTTATAAAATAACAATAATGCCAATTTTGAAATTATATATTTAGTATGAATTTAAATATATCAATACAATAATTGAATTAGAATAAATTACGTTCATGATTTTTTGAATTGGACTATTTATCTAAAAAATGTAATATTAAAAAATAATTTATTCAAATTATTTTTTTATTAATAATTTTAATATCATTTTAATATTTTCCAATTTATTAAATAATTAATGTGTCATCGTTGCTTCTGAATTTAATGTAAATATATGATTATAAAAAACTAAAAATAAATTAATCTCAAATATTGATTTACTTTTTTGTCAAAATCGACATCCATAATCATTAATATCATTCTTTGTTTCATATATAGACACATAATTTATTTTTTAAATGAAGAGTGGTACTTTATGTCTTTTTAGTTTCTTAAATTATAATATTGGTCAGATTAATGGAAACCTTTTCAAAAAATTAATATATATATATATATAACTGAATGATTGAGGTTGATATATTTCCATAAAATAGTAATTGTTCATGTATTTAGCTAATTTTAACAATTATCATTTTTGTTCAACCCCAATATAAACTCATTTTTTCCAAAACCATTGTAACAAAATTTTATTATTTTAAAAATTAATATTTGTAAAAACATTTTTGAACAAAAATATTATTATTTATTATGATTGGAAAATATTTAATATATTTTTCCAAATTTATTTTCTTAATTTTGAAGAATTTAGTTTAAAATTAAGGCATTGCCTTGATTAAAGAGAAATGTTCCTTTGAAACATTTCCTATATGTATATATTTTTGGAAAAAAAAATTTAAAAAAATGATTAAAATGACCAAAATTATTTATGTTATTATTTTATTTTAATTAATTTACATTTAGGCAATCATAAAATTTAATTTATTTTTTAAAACGACTTATACCAAAATTAAATTATTAATAATATCCATTATTTTACAATATCATAAAATTATGAACATTTTTTAAAAAATTATCAAAACTTCACCATAAGATAATTATGATACAAAGATATTAAAAATAATTATAATTTTAAATTTATATTTTTTTAAGTGGTAAATTTTAAATTTAAATTCTATTCATAAAGAATGATTAATTTGCCTTCAAAAAACATTTAGATATTAAAAAAAATTATTTCCCTATAAAGGGTTATTTTTTTAATTACAATCAACACATTACAAATAAAATTATTTTATACACATCTAAATCATATAGATTTCACAATATAGTTATTATTATTCATATCCTTCATATTCACATATATGTTTTAATGGCCATGTTTAATTATAAATATTTTAATAGTATATAGTGTTTCGAGTATTCATGATGTTAAATGAATTCAAATATATCAAAATGATTAGATTTATTTAGAAACAAAATTCCTTAAAATTTGAGGCTTTTATATTCAATTAAATACATAGACTTTAATGTCATAAATACTAATGAATATGATGTTCCTATTATAAAATATCTGGGTGTTATGATCTACCCACAATAAAAAAATTAATTCCTTGCAATTTAATCATGATATCATTAATTAAGGGGATAACATATGAAAATAACTTTCAAGAAATTATACATCATTAGAGGGGTTAATAAAAAATCCTATGGATAATAATGAAATTGAAGTGTAATGGTACTTTATAAAAATAAAATAAAAAGTTTTCCTAGTGGGATAACATTAGTGATATGCGAGGATATAGAAATGGATAAAAAGTGTGATTCAAAAATAATTATGGGTAGATTTAAAAGAAATTGATCATAAGATGGGAATTGATAAAGAGAATGTAAAATACTAATAATAAATAAATTTGGATCAGTTCAGTGACGATTTGATTCATTAGAAATGAATATTCAAATATTTTTTTTCATTTTTCTTTTACTGAAGTTGTTTATTTTCATTACCATATAGTCTAATAAAAATGAAAAATTATTTATATAATATATTTCAATTTCATAGGATCTATTTTTTTGTTATGATTTGATTAATTCTCACATAGTTTGTTCCTCTATGAAAATAAAATACTTATTAAATTAAATATATAATACACTTTTAATAGACAATTAATATTTCAAGACATTATCATTTCTTTAGATATTTTCAAGAAAAATAATTTTTAGAATAGGATTTTTAATAACACCCAATGCTCAACATATTTAATTATATATATTGTTGACCTTATAATCTCTCCATAATGTATCAATCCAAATTAAAAGTACAATAATTTTGAAATAAGAAATCAAAACAAAAATTGTATTCCCCAGAAAATATAATTTTGATATATATGTCACATTCTTAGTATGTAAATTCCTTAATGACAATAAAAACTTAATGAAAAATTATATTCTTCCAAAATTAATTTTTCATTTATTAAAATATATTCCATTAATAAATACTTTAATTAAATTCTAGATATTATGAAATAAAAAATCAACACTCAAAAATATATTGTGGCCTTCATGGATAATTCAAAACCATCTCTTTATTATCTCAAAATACGGAGCATGTTATGATTTATCATCCCTTAATTATTTTATTTTAATGATTTTCAACTGGTCACAGAAATTCATTTCATGGAAATCAATACCATTAAATATATTATCTCAAATCTGTTAAAAAATTAAACTGTATGAAAATCACTATACATTTCATTACTCTTATAATCAGAATATCATTGATAAAATAATCCTATGAAATAATTTATGAATCAAAACATAATATAATTAAAAATAGAAAATATTTATTCCTAATATATTTTGGGGTATAATCTATAATTTTTTAGGGAATTTTTTAACATTGTGACCCATCTCAATAATGTTAAGTAATTGAGTAGTGAAAATTATATTTATAACAATTCAATTATAAATATTGTCGTATTTCACTATATAAATGTCTCAAATTTTTATTCCCATTAATTAATAACCATAACATTTCATTATAAAATTATCACATGTTAGAAAATAATTGTTCCCATTCTTCTCTATATATATTTATTCATGACAATCTTATATAAATATAAATTACTTTTTAATCCATATTACATAGAAATTTTTTTAATTTTCTTGATATCTCTTGATTATACATGTTAAAATTATTATAAAGTTTCATAGAATAATTTCCATATATATATTATAATAATATTCTCAATGAAATAATAATTTTTACAATTTATATTTTTTACATTGATATATTTCTCATTCAATTAAGCATATTACAATTATAAATGGTGAAATTCACTAGATTATGTCATAAGAATTTGAAAAATAAATTATAATTCCAAAAATAATATTACACATAACGATAATTTAAATATTTATACATAGTTAGTTTCATAATTTTCGGGAAATAAGTCCACATGTATTGGTATGAATATTATTTATTTCTACAAAAGAACTCACAATCCATTTCATAAAAAATTACAAGGTTCTTAAAAATCATATCTTCAAATAATATAATACGGTTTTGTTTGATAATATGTGTTTTCAAAAATCTAGTTATGAAGGATTCTACTCAATATACCATACTTCCAAATATAGTTTAACTGACTATAGTAAAATAGAGACAATTATTAAGTTATTACATTAGAAAAACATTCATCTAATCTAATCATGAAGAACCAGATAGGTTTTCATTATTATTTGAATATATATAAAAATTAAATTAACATTAAATTTCAAAACATAAAATATTAAAAATTATTTATTTGACAACCCTGTTATTCCTCATAGAATATCCCCATATAACAATCCCAAAACACTTTGTAGTATCATGGGTAAAATAAATCATGTTAATGTTGTGATCTCATATTAAAAGTATGGTTACGAGTATAGTTAATGTTTTCAACAATAAATAGTAAAAGTCAAAATTTATAGTTAAATAATAAAAACAAACTGCAATGAATAAATAAACCTAATATAATATCAACTTATTAAATTATGATCAAATAATGCAATAAAATTGTCACATTAGAATTAAACTTATAATAGTCATTTTTTATTATCATATTATTCCATTATAATTATTAACATTTCTCATAATGAGAGGATGCATAATACTGAACATCAAAAATAATAATGTCCTTACTAAAAAAAGATCATATTATTTTGTAGAGTCCCATTTAATTTGGCCATTTTTTTCTTATGAGACCCATCAATGATTTAAAAGACTATCTATAACAAAACTCCACCAAAAAATAACAAATTATTATGCCTATTTGAATTTAAATTGATAATATATAATCATTTTTTACATTTATATTAAAAACCTAGCACACAAAATATTTACAATTACCCTGATTAATAAAAATAATTATAAACCATATTAATTAATATTAATTATATCAAACTGGTATATCCCAATAAAAAATTATCTAATAACATCTATATTAATTAAAAGGATGGTATCATTAAAATATATCCCTAGAGGATCATATATATAAAAAGGATTTATCTAGGTAATTAATATAAATAAAACACAAATATCCTAATTTTATTTATGAAAAAAATAAATCTTTCATTGTGAACATAACATTTCAAAAAAATTCTTCTTTTTTAAAATAATATACGTTGAATATAATTTTTTTTTTATTTTTCATGAATTTTTAAAACATTGAGAGGTTATTTGGGTAAAAAATTCATTTATTCTATAATTTTTGAAACAAATATTTCTTTCATATTTCTGACCAAATCCAAATGGTAATTTTTTTAAAATGACATAATGATTGCATTAACTTTTTCTAAAATTCAAAATAAGTAAAAGTGTATTTAATAAATACTTTTTAATGTAATGAAAGAAATTCAAGAAAAAAATGTTTAGATAACATGGATTTTGATGAATGTCAACATGCATTGGATAAGAGAAATTAAGATTGATTTTATTAAAAACATTTTCTTAATCATTTTATTTAAAAACATTAGAAATATCATACATTTACATGAAAATATTCTTTAAAAACATGAGGAGAATAATATAAAATTATTTTATGATATAAAAATAAAATGATACCTCAAACATAGAGCAAAAATATAATAATTAATAATGATGTTTTTGGAAGATATAACCTTAACAAATTGTTATCCTAAAAATTTTAATACATGTTAGATGAACAACACTATATTATTCAATAACTACCATGTATATAATTCATTTAATGATATAAATTTTTAATATGTAGTATATTAACCATATAAAAAGAAATTATTTATATATTTTCAAATTATGCATATGAATATAACGATAAAATATGAGGAAAATAATCTTTCTCAAATAATTGTTTAACTATCCATTGATGATAGAATTAAACTGCCACATAAAGAATATCTGGAAAAAATTGAGAAGGTTTGAAATGTTTCAAGGAATAAAATTAATTATTTCATAATGATAAGGGTGATGAAATATTTATGGGATCTTTTCACATCAAATTTGATGAAGGATGTTTTGGATAAACTCATATTTCATCATTATTAAGAAATTATTAAAGTAAAAATTTGTTTGTATATCAAAATATATTTTTCTAGTTGGACTTTATGAAGAAAGCTATTTATATGTTTGTATATTAGTGCAAAGTATGTCTAAATGTTGATAAAAAAATTTAAGTATAAATATATTTTAATAACATTACCCATACTAGAATTGAAATGGAAATATACCATCATGTATTTTTTAATCAACTACTCTACATTTTTATGGGTGATATTGATTTTTCTATTGTAGTTGATCATCCAAAAATGTTATCAAATGACATTACTATTAAAAATGATTTATATATGGATCTGGTTTGATCAATTTGTGTTAATGATGTGGTAAGCTTCCATGGAGTACCACATTCTATTCCGTTCAATAAGGAACGAGGTATACCTCAATTTTATTTATAATTATTGAATAGGAACCAAAGGATGAGTTTGCTTTCACTATTTGTTACCATACCTTGAAGGACTAATAATTTGATATAGTTTTTTCCAATATAAACAATAAACTGTGATATAATTATATGGATATAATATCTAGTAGGATTTAATACAATCCTCAATTATTGTGTTCTATGAAAAATATCATTTAATAGATAATTAATATAGATTCTTATGAATTCCTCTATTGATAAATGTTTATAACTCCAATGTTATTGGATGTTGCTTTAGAAACAAATATTATAATACATGAGTAAGATATGAAAATTACTCAAGAAAAACAATTTAAAAAGATATTAATATTTCTTAGAGTTGATAGTAGATTCATCCAGAAAACCATCAGTTTAATGTGATAATAGATGTTCACGAAAAGGATTTTTTAGAAAATCTTCCACAGAAGTATTTTATTAGATTATAATATTACAGAATGTTGATACATCTATATATTGGAAAATTGGATATTATTTTGCAAAAAATATTGGGATCATATGTCTAGAAATGTAACATCTCAACCCATGTTCGACATACTGGTGCCCCAATCGGTCAACCACATGATCTCAAGCGTGCTTCCACGTAAACTAGAGGCCACCGAATAGTAGTAATGGTGTATTATCAATCATGGGGAGACTATACCCTATCATTCTTCTTTTATCAATTTAAAAAACTAGTGGAAATATATAATAAATAGTCAAAACATATGATGATAGACAATACAAATATCTCATGATAGCAATAGAATGATGTACAATGTAAAAACTGAATAATAATTATCTCTTGTTAATGTACGTGCAAAGTGTCCAATGGATATTAAATGTAAAGACACTGAAAACTCTCATGTATGTCCCAAACCACATATATTGCCCTCATGAATTCTCCATACAAAATTATCTATCTAATATAATCCCTTTTCCCATTTAATATCTAGGATACACAAGTTCTATTTGAGAAACGATAAAGAATCCCATTTAGGGTGTGAGTACAACTGAGTACGCCACCATAATCAGCATCTAAAATAAGTCTATTAAGAATGTTTATATTGTTCTATACAGAGGTATGTAAAATGCATAAATGAATACTTATCACATTATACTTTATTATTTATTTAAACATATTAAAAAATTGTTTTTTGAGGATATCTGAACCTCAATATGGGCGTTGGATCAGGCCATAGCTCGATGTGTTCCCAGGTATGACATATCGTAATAACAACAATGGATTATAACAATGAATGAAATATTCCATAGTGATATAATATCTCAATACCTATTTCATCACATACTGGAGTCTGATGTATTTGATGTTGATATTATATCTCAATACATATATCATATCATGGTAGAGTCTGAAGAATTCGAAGGTGCTAGTATATCATTATATCCGCATCAAGACATGTAGTATTTGAGGTATTCTCATTTTAGGACCCAACACTTTGTAAATTTGACACCATTAATTAATTTTATACATGAATTACATTTTACCATTCACACAATCACAGAATAGGAAGACTGTGGTCCAATTCCTTAATTTGATACATTATTTCTCATTTTACTATTATTAAATTCATAAGTAAGATGATCATGTTACCATACATGCATCTTAATATAATGATGATGATACCATTAATTTTCTAAAACATACAATGACCATGTTACCATTTAAACATCATAATTTATTGATCATGTTCCAATTCACATACTCATATATCTAATGATCATGTCTACATTTATACTTCTCAGTTGAATGACCATGATACCATTCCATTAAACATAAGTTCAATGATCGTGTTACCTTTTATTCTAGTCAATTTAGAATGAAAATGTACCCATTATTTCAAAAAAAATTAATTCTCAAACTAAATATTAATAATCCTATTAATTAATTATTAATAAATTAGTTTCTCTCAAAATTAATTAATTAAACGTCTATTTAAGTAAAAATGTAAAATATATTAATAAAACCTAAAAATAAATAAACAATAAAATTTATCTAGTTAATTGAAAAATTAACTAACCACATTAGCTACATTAATTAATCTTACTTTAAATTAATCACTTCAAATACATTGATCAACTCGACAATTAACTATCCCGATTAACAATCTCAATATCTCTTAATCAATCAGTTATCTCGATTAAAAAAACATAACAAATCATTATTAATTTATCAATTATTTACAACAAATTAATAAAATAAATATATAACAAATAATTCTACTATTTATCCAAAATATTAATTTATATATATACTAGTTAATTCAAAACATATTTATCATAAACTATAATCTTACCAGTTCATACATCAATTAATTCTCCTATTCTTTTTTACCAAAATTATATTAATTACTACCATAATAAACTAATAAATTCCATAATCTTAAATTAATTCCCAAATTAATTTATTTTATCGACCAAATATATAATTATCAATTAAATAATCACATGTATCCTCATTATTTAATTTAATAACATGTTAATCCTTTTATTTATTTGACCATATCAATAATAACATAACTCCTCATAATTAATTCATAAATTAATAAATCCCTTCGATTTACTAATAAATTATATAATCACATAATCTCATTAATTTATACACCAATTAATTAATCTCATTATTTCATCCAATACGTGAATAATCACATAACTTCTACTGTTTAATTTTTCAATAAATTAATCTATTTATTTAATCTAATAACTAAATAGTTTTATAAGAAACAGAAATTTATTATCCAATTAATAAATCCCATAATATAATCCTATAATTAAATAATATCGTAACTCTAAATAAATAATTCTTTAATTAATTTAGCTATTTGTTTGATCTTGAATGTAAATAATCACATAACTATCAATAATAAAATTTTCAATTAATTAATCCCATTTGTAATTCAAAAATTAGATAATCTATGTACTTATATTAAATATTTAAAAATTTAATGAATCCATTTATTTAATTATATTATTAAATAATCTATTTACTAAAATTAATTAATTAGTTAAATAATTAATCCATTTATTTAACTAAATATCATAATAATCACATTATAATCAATTAGTAACTAGTCAATTATTTAATTCTATAACAAAAAATTCAATATCCCTAATTGAATCATCAATTAATTTTTACATCTTAATTAGTTCAGTTACCCCAATTAATCATCATTAAATTATTCGAAATCTGTTAAATCAGAAAACACAGTTTAGTTTCAAATTAATTATCTTATATCGATCAAACTAATAGTCAATAAAATATCCAATAATTATTTTTATAATTAATTACCTCTATTCAAAAAAATAAATATAATAGTAATTAATTATTCAATTAAATATTCAATTACATCAACCACTATATTTCCATAATTAATTCATCAAGTAGTAATCCTAAATCAGTATTTCATATTCCCAACCATTTTAATTAACTAATTCGTCAAATAATTAATCATGTTCTATAGTCTCAATAACTCTATAATTATTTGAATAATTAATTATTCAAGACCTAAGGTCTCAAAATAATTATTTAACAAGTCCCTTAAATTATTAATATTCTTTATTAGTTAAATTATTTAGGATCACAATTGAAAAATATCTATTATAAATTCTATAATTATATAAAATTGTAATTGAAACTATGAGGTTTTAATATTAGATGAATAATATCAATAATGGTTATGGAGAATTATCAACAATGAAAACCCACAATTTTAGTGGAATAATGATGTAAAATGAATTAATGATTTTATTCCGTAATTTGATGATGAACTATTTCCCTATTGAAATCCACAATTTCTGAAGGAATAACCCATATCGTGATGAAGTTCTAGATTTTGATCGAATTGATATGTATAATATTTTAACAATTCATCAATAATTAATTCATTTTGTAGCTCCAAAAATACTATATCTTGATTTAAAAATTAAGGATATTGATAAAGAAATAAGGGTTAAAAATCAATCAAATTAATGTGAGATGAATAGTTAATAAATTGGGATTGAATTTTTTGTAATCGAGAGATGTGAATATTTATTATTTTAACATTGATTAATAATTAATGGAATTCAATAAGGCATTGACTCTACCGAGGTTCTGATAAAAATGATATGATTTGATTTGGGGAATGTTTGGGTTGAATATTGTTTAAAATTGGGGGTTTGGGAATTTTAAATCAATTTTCTAGGAAACAATAATTTCCAATCTTGATTTCCAACAGGAGGGTGTGAATATTAAAATAAGGTTGAGCCAACAGTTTGATTTCATTTTTGGGGTGAAGACATTCTCTTTTTAGATAGCATAATTTTATAAACAATGTGCTAGCCATGCGAATCACCTCTGCCTCGGTTAGCAAGATTCGAATGGCCATGTCGGTACGCTAATTATTTCATTTTTTCAATTATCAACCAAAAAATACCTATGAATTTTCTCATTGAAAAGTTAATCAAATATTGACAAGATAGTACTTGTAATAAAGCACATGACATATCTTCAAGAAGTTATACATCTTATATGGAACATCCACCAACCACATATTATGATCATGATCTCTTCCATGTATCCCTTTACATGAAGTAAATTCCTAATACATCATGTTTACTAAACATAAAAGACATATTTTTAGTTCTTGATCATTAATATTATGAAAA
This sequence comes from Viscum album, assembly GCA_963277665.1. Taxonomy (NCBI): domain Eukaryota; kingdom Viridiplantae; phylum Streptophyta; class Magnoliopsida; order Santalales; family Viscaceae; genus Viscum; species Viscum album. The sequence goes on from OY728157.1 coordinate 2,019,524,694, forward strand.
ACTAGTGTTAATCATGGATATAGATATAACATTTTATCAGACAAGAAAACTCAAAATTTATAATTCATTAGAGGAATAATACATTTGGAGAATCAGTATAGGAACCCAATGAGGGGGTGTGGTAGATATATACTCATTTTAATTTATTAGAGTATCATAATTTCTAGGGAAAAAATAATATTATGAGTGATATGATTTTTTAACCCACAATTTTCTCATATAGTTATTTCAACATAAACATAATCTCTTATTTACCTTTTGAAATGCAGAACACCAAGTCAATGTAAACTATAATATAGTGTACAATTATAAGAAATTGTTTAAATTTTTGGGTAAGAAAATAAATTTAGAAATTAAAAAATATAACTAGTTTACTCATTTATATAATAAATTTATTATTAAAATGATTACAAGAAATAAAAATAAAATAATCATTAAATAAAATAATTGATTTTATGGGTAACAATATTAATGATTTAATTTTTTTATATAAAAAAAATTTAATTAATAAAAATTAGGAAATTATTTTAAGTAAATTTAATTTTTATATATTAAAGAAAAATTTATATAATTCATCTTATATTTTTTATTATGCATAGGGTAAAAATAAATATTTTTTTTTATAAAATTATACTTTCGAAATAAGTAGTTTTCTCATTTTTTGACACATAAAATATAGTTTTAATTTATCTATATTAAAAAAAGGGTATTTGAAAAAATGGTATTTAATTATGAAATGAAAATTCCAATAACTTCATAGATTTAATTATTTTTTGTTTTCTTAGAAAATAATATTTTCGATTAACTACTGAATTTTATTGAAAATTTTAAAAAATTATTATTTTGTTTTAAAAATTTAAAAATATTAATTTTTCATGAAAAAGTGTTAAAAAGTTAAAATAGTTAAATTTATTATTATTAATATAATTTTGTCAATGGATTCAACTGTTTTATGAAATAACATTTTATACACAATGGAACATTTTCATTGAAAGACCCATTTGTGTGAGATTATATTTTTAATATTAAATTAATTTCTAAAGAGTAATAAAATTTTAATTTACAAAAAATATTTAATATTTTTACTAACAATTATTAATATTAGGTAATTTTTTGAAAATAATTTTTAGTCAAAATGAATAGAAAGAAAGTAAGAATAATTTACCACATATTATATTAAACAAATGTTTACCTTGAATTATTATGTAAAAAAATACATAAAATAACCAAATAAACATAGAAAACCCATAATATTGGATTTATTAAGACCCTATAATTATAAAAATTGAATTTGATTTATTTTGGTGATTTTTTTCGAAGATAATAACTTGAGATTATTAAATAATATCTAAATTTTATACGGGTGACACCCACCTAAATTATATAATGTCACCTCATACCTCACACAAATTCCCACATAATAATATATTTAGTTTATGAAAACATATAAAAAATATCTCCCAATCATCCTTATAATTTTTTTTGAGCTTTTGGTTGTCCAAAAATATTAAGTCTTTGGTCCTTAATAAGAGACCAAATGATGATTTTTCTAAAAGATTTTAAATTTCTTCACTAAAATCATTTGATTTACATCACCTCTTACAAAATTAAATTATGTATTAATAATTAAAATATAATACCCACAGTATTTACCAAATGAATAAAAGTTTATTTTGTTTTTTGAATAACTGATATATTTCCCCTCTCCCATTAAATGAGAAATGAAATAGTTGATCCTGGGGAAAGATAACTACCTCCTCACAATCTAATGTAAATAATTTATCATAAATTCTACTAATAGATACATATAATAATGTATATAATGAAAATATATACATGATATTTTTTAAATAATTATATTTTTTGAAATATTATATCATATATATCATATTATCATTCTATCTATTGGAAAATGATAAAATTTCTCATGAGTATGTGTGGACTACAACATTCCTAAGTTAATGTTATTAATTTTTCAATTCAGAATTACCTGGATTATAAAAATTTATATATTTAATGAATATATATTAAAAAACAATGATATAAAATTGGTGTATTAATAAATTTATTTTTTCATCCATCCCATTAAATGTGAAAATAGGGATCATTTGTTTATACGACTTACCATCACCATGAACAATTTTATTAATTTTTTGTCTCTATAAATTATGTATGGGTTTATATATATACATATAATAAATATATATAATATCAATAAAATTAATAAATTTCATATAATTTGAAATAGTGATGACTATAAAAGGCTGTAAACTATCAAACTAAATGTTTAATGAAAAATGAAATAGTTAATGCCTCGAAATAATGATTTTAAGAAGATATTATTAATAAGTTATTGTTGAATTAAAATATTTGAATGATATATTATTTATAATAAGTAATTAATTTTTTATTATATTATTATAATTTTTATATTATTGTATGTGAGTATAAATCAATTTCATATCAATTGATACTAGAGGTAACTTATTATAATCTCACTATTTCATATATCAGACTAATTCCATAAACAAAATTTATTTCTATTAGGTTCTAAATATTGTTACCTAGAATGTATTTAATAAATATACTTATTAAAATATTAGGGATAATAATATTAATGTGTGTTTATCTCCATATATTGGTTTTTATTTTAATGTTACCATAGTTATAAGGGATTAATATGAGAATTTAATTTTTTATAGGGATTAATTTATATTATGTCAACAATGTTGAAATCCTATGATATAATTCCCAATAAAATAATGAATTATTTTCAACTAAGTTCATTTATTGAGAATAAATAATCAGTATATTTAATTAAATTAATTCACTAAATAGAATGAAATTTCATATGGTAATCTAACATTATCACTATCATTGTTAAATATATTATTTTCTACTATACTAATTTTTTATAAAAATTAAATCAAAAATGGATTGAATATTATAATATGATTTTTTGGGTAATTTTATTAAATCATTTAAATATTTAAAATCTATTAAAATTAATCATCAGTTCATTTTCTTAATGTGTAAAATTGGATTTTTTCCTAAAATATGAATGGGATCATTTTTCATTTTTTAAAACCAAAAAATAATATCCATCTACCATGTCCAATAAATTCTTTTAATCTGTAAAATATAGAATTAGTTGCAACACACTGGTGCCCCATGATGGTCTATAAAATGACCTCAAGCAGGCCCTCTATAATCCAGAGTTTTTCAAATACTAGTAATAGTCTGATAAGTCAATCATGGGGAGAATATAATTTATTTTATCAAAATATTACAATATTCGAAATAATAAAGAATGGTAGATTCATATATATATCCATAAAAATATTAATATATAAGGATAATCATTGTAAGAGATACAATATTTAAAAATAATGAACAAAACATGATATCCTAATGTCCAAGACAAGTTTCAAAAAAGAAAACAAAAAAAGACAATGATGACAGAGAGCAGGTCCCAATGCACATTTGGTTTTCTGAACGATTTTCTATCCCAAATCAACCATCTAACATTGGACATTTAACATAACATGTCCAATAACAATAATATCTATTCGGCTACAAGTGAAGTAGCCTGAATTGGGTGTTGTTCCACTATATAGTACAACACCATCATTGGCTAAAACATTATCTTGTCAGATATTATTATATTAAAATATATAATTTCATATGTACATTTTATAATTAAACAATTATTTAATTATCATTAACTCTTTACATATTCAAATTATTTATTTTATTATAGTGGAAACATGTTCCTTGATGCTGTCTTTGTCCTATACCATAGAACAAAGTGTTCAAATGTAATATCATATCATTGTACAATCTTTTTCTCATGTCAGAACGCAAGTGTTATATTGTGAAATCTTACATCAATAGTTGTCCCATCTAATATTTGATCTATAAGTATTCCTATGTGAGGATATATCTCGATGAGACATTATTACTATTAATTAATTCATACGCGAATTCAAATTTTACCATCCATACTTCACTAAATTTTATTTCAATGATCACAATCTCTAAATCATATTTTAATGGCCATGTTCACATTAATAAAAACAAATTTGGTTGACCATTATCCCATTGTTTACATCATAATGAATTACCAGCTTCCCATTCATAAACATTCATTAAAATGACCTTATTACCATTTATTAGTTTGTAATAGAATTAACATTTTCTGATTCATAAAATCACATAAATTTATTATTCATATTATTTCCATTACTAATTTATCAATTATTTTCTCACATTATTACTCTATTCAATTCACCAATTAATAAAGTCATACAAACTATAAATTAATTCAACAATATATTAATTATGATGTTCAAACTCAATTCCAAAAATTAATTCCTTCATTAATTATATCATTCTAAATCTCAAATCATCATATTTAATTTCATAATTAGTTATCTAAATAAACAATATCAATACAAAATAATAAATTCCAAAAGAATTTATGTCAACTAAACTAATTATAAATATCATAAATAATTTTAAAATTAATTATTTAAATCATGATCCATAAATCTAAATATAATCGACAAAAAAATTATCTAATTGGATACCCAAGAATATAATAATTAATTCTCCAATTATTTATATATTTCTGCAATAATTCGTATAATCAAATGGACAAATTAATTATTCCAATTCTGGAATTAATGTTGATAAATGACACTATAAATTATAAAATATTTTTTCACAAATAAAAAAACCACTATAGAAATCAAATTAGACCACCTAACTTATTTTAGAGATGGATAATCTCCCAATGGAAATCGATAGAATTGGAGCATCACTATGATGTTGATCATGTTTCTTATCTCAAATCCCAAAATCAATATTAATGAAATAAGTATCATGTGAATCTCTAAATATATATATTAATATAACTATATATCACAAAATATATATAGATTAGCCTGTAATTTTTTATTACATCAATGAGATAAAGAATAAATAATGGGGGAAGCATGAGAGAAGAAACGAAAGATGATTCACTAACTAAGAAAATAGTAGAATATTGGTCTGAGCATTAATAAAAAAATAATGATCATGGAGAAGGATTTTAATTCTTACATAGAACTCTAAAAATTTAAATAGGACCTTTGATCAAATTGGTCTATAAATATAAGAGTTAATGGGGTTTAGTGAATTTTTGAATTACTTTTAAGGCATAATTTATTCTTCTGTAAGGCTATCTTTGATGAGGAACAAATTATTACCAAAAAATTCACCAATTATGTGGATATTATTTTATATCCAGATCGTTATTCTGAATAGGGGAAATGGTTATAAAAACTATGTGTCATTTATATGAAACCCCAACTTTTGTTCATAAAGATATCTGTTCTGCATTGCATAGTAATACCAAACTATGCACAAACCCTGTAGAATAAATTCTCTCCTATTCATATCAAAATGTCACCAAAACACACCTTAATTTATAACCCAAAACAACATAAACTAAATTTAATAGATATTACCTAAACACAAGTTTGAGATAACACAAAAAAATATCGGGATCTTAAAATCTACCCACCTTATATCACATCGTCCTCTGACTTCTCTCTCAGTCATCCATATGATTATATGAAAAAAAACATTCGGCCCACGATCTAACTTATCTTTATCCCTTTCCATTTTTTCCTCTTCTTCATTCCCTTGATTAAAAAATAATTCAACAATCATAATGGTATTTTCCTGTAAATATTTATCCCTAGGATCCATCACACATATTGGATGCTTCTGAAAAGATGCATCTATCACAAGATAAAAATAATTCACATACATCACATGAGAAGGGTCGTTTTGTTACCAATGATAATATGGTACATGAAAAAAATCATTCATAAAAATATATTTATGTGGAAGAGACAGTTGTTATGCCCCTATCTGGATTATGTCCACTACCTCAAACGGTCTAATAGACATGGTCATAAAATTAACATGCTTCCATACACTACGGTGATGAAACCTAAGGGACACTGAAGGAAAAACATGACCAGCCTGGGTAAACACTTTGGTCATCCTTGTATATAATCACATGGAATTTTCCTATTCTAAAATGTATCCATATGTTTTTGAATTAGCTAAACAAATTCCATCATCTCTTATATACGAAATGGTCCCAAAAACATTTCCTCACTAGTATCCATCCAATATTGAGGATATCCACATGTCCTTACATATTAATCCTCATATAGTTCTATATGTATAGTTTCATGATAACTTTTTTTATAGTCAAAATTCATACAATACATTTCCTTTTCCCAAGTCCATCTGAAGTCATGCAAACATGACAACAACATATCCTCATGCACTAGTATACCATGCTCCATCTTCGCATCAGTGAGTTGGTGGATGTCCATACTCAATAATACATGTGTACAAATAAATTTCTCCAATCACTCACTTAAGTGTGATGTGAAACATGAGACATTATCTAAATATATAATTTGTGCAACCCTATAAAGATAGATTAGATCTTGAATATACAAATATCTAAACAACTCAATTGAAAAAGGCCCCCATATAAGAAATAAATTTTCCACATTCATTAGACTACTCACATTAACCTATATAGATTTATTAATACATAGCATCTTTGAGAGACCCAACATAAATTCATTGTCACATCATCCAGCATCCACCTTGGAATTGTTCAAAACTATAGAGACCCTCCAGGGAATTGATGCTCTATCTTAACCTGCTATGAGGTGTAGAATCTTGATTCTAACCCTTCTATATATTTTTCATGCCAATTGACTAAATTTTTCATCATATTTTAGGGGAAATCATTGTCAAACATGGATGTACCTCACAATTCAATGGATGAAATTCCCAAATCAACTCCTATCACATGCTAGTAGAAACAACAACATCATTTTTAATATTGATGATTCCATCCTTATCTATCAAATAATTTGATGGTGGGTCCACAACTTTAAGGATTTTCTTAAAGGCCAAACGCATCAAATCCTCATATTGTATAACTTGGATACATCTAAAAGGTGTATAATCCACTAAAACTAAACCATGATTCATCTGTTACTATTCATTATAAACCACCACAACCATCTTATCGAACAAGGGAATTATAATCAACTAAACACTACACTCTAGAACCATCTACATATGAGTTTTCTAACTCAAATAATCAACAACCATACTTTTATTTTCATGTGATTATAATAGATCAAAATAAAATGAATTCATATAATTAAACATATCCACTATTTTATATGGAAATATAACCATATGAAGATATACCTTAAAATCATTTTATCAAACCCAATGTCAAATTCTGACGCAACAAATAGTTCCCCAAACACATTAGAGAAAAAAACATTAAATGTAGCTATAGTTCTTAATTTGGTTAGATATATTCCTGAGGCATCATCTACCGAGACTCATATGTCACTACACAATAAAATATGCACCATCACATCTCAATTACCTGTTAAAAAATTTGTCTTATAAACTATGTACTCCTCAACTGGCACTAGTTTGATTAAAATTGTTGTCGATGTAAAACTCTTATTTAAATAACAAAAGGACTTTTCACATTCTTCCATCCAATCATACATTATCCCATTATTGATAAAGATAAAAATTGGTGCTTAAAAATAGGAAAATTCAAGTATAATTCATAGACAATATATAGATAACCTAAAAATCTATAGTTATCAAATACATTATTTGAATTATCCCATGAAACGAATTCCAAAAACTTATTTGGGTATACTAACACCCCATAATTTGAGATGATGTTTCATGAGAATTGAACATGATAAATTAAAAATGTACACTTAGATGTTTATGTTTATATTTGATTCACTCTAAGTGTACTTAGTAAGATCTCAGGATGATGACATAATCATCCTGAGTATTAGAGTACCCCAATATTTCATCTGAAAACACCACCACAAAGAGTTATAGGTATGTATGGACGATTTTTTCATCAAAACCTTAATAACCAATAGAACATTATTCAACAAAAACGACAGTACTAAGAAGTCATAAAGTTCATATCTAGTTATGAAAATAATCCTGCTATTTTAGATGTATAAACTCCCAAATAATCATACCTTGATCTCATGTTGACCTCAAAAAACAAAGCTCCACTCAACTGGTCATGAAGATCATTAATACAAGGAAGATAATTCCAATTTCATACATTCATCTTTTTAAACATTAGGTAATCAACACCCAAACCCAAAATCATATCAACATATTTTTTTTAAAAAAAACACTAGGGATCCACAAGGATACATACTTAGATAGAAAAACCACCTGTACTCAAACATATACACATGATTCTTGTATTCATGACCCTCATTATGTTATATTTTTAATAGTGTAATAGATACTAGATCATCCTGCATCATGTTCTAAATAGTGAATTCCACATCTATCTCAGTTAGAATCCCTAATAAGTATTCCACGAGAACATCCCAAAACTATTCCTCCATTTCTATAAAGATAATATGATATACGCCTCCATTATCCCACAATAAACTAGAAAAATAGGTTGTGACATCCCCCAGATGATGTGTAATTTTTCTTTCTCATCCTACTAGGATATCCCACTCCTAATTGTTAATATAATTATCACCCCTAGGATATGTAAAATGAACTCTCCTTGGGTAACAATTTATGTTGGATGGGAATTAGAATTACCATTCCATAACTATATTTAGGTATAATTTTGATGTGTGAATGACATAATTATCTCACCTAAAACTACCATACCCATAATCAAGTTAAAATACAAAGTATATTCATATTTTTCTATATCGTACTTCCAATAGTATATCTATATTCATAACCCCACACACAAAAACTAACACTATAATTAATGCATTAATAATTCATGATGATATAAAGGAATGGAATGCACCATTATCAAATATGACATAAGAAAAAATTCAAGATACAAGACTAGTACATATCACTAATAAAGGTCAAGAAATTCCATCCACATGTGTAGGTTGAAATTCTTGTAGTTTTCCTTCCCATATTTTGTATTATTCATTGGGAATCCCATATGATTCACAACTCTTCTAGTATTGGTGATATTTCAGATAATCACCTTTTACACTTCCTCTAATTCCTTGTCTAGAAGAACTACAGCTGCTAGGATGATATAGTGTAAAAGATCTCATTCATACAATCTGGCTTTATCATGAAACAACCTCACTGACCATTTGTTGTTATATGTTATATAACATATGTATATTTCCAATTTCTTCACAAGATAAGAATATTAATGCTTTTGGGGGTTGTTTTTATAATATAAAGCCATCCAACCATTTTGATGGATGATCACTCGAAAAATATCTTATGAAGTCAACCGTCCTCTTCAAAAACTCAACTTTACACTTCCCTATAAACTGTTCACATAACATTCCTTAATAATCATGGAAGTATCACAACATGATTTCCAGTGTCCACTAACTATCCATCGCATAAAGCATCTTTAAAGTTCCCCTCCGCTATGAGAGCCTGATCCCCCACTATAGATATTTTTTAAATAACAAGAGGATGAAAAGGAACATAATATCACACTTAAGTCCGTTATGAAGGAGTCTCATCTTTCATATGTAACCAACTTATAATTTTGGAGAAAGGGGTTTTAGTTATGTAATGTGTTCAGATAATATATCACAATAATGCTCCCATGAGTCCACTATATAAATATGCTTATCTCTACTACATCATCATCTCGTGATAGAAGTGCTCTAAGAACCCCTCAATGAAGACCATTCAAAACAAATTTTTAGTATATATAGTCTATTCCTAAATATCCTATAAGTGTTTCATTGATCCTCATAGAATATAATCACAAAAAATGACCATCCTTTCAGTAGGATTTTCCAAATTTTCATATATCCTAAAAATGGACTCATCATATAAATTGGATCTCTTAAGTCCACCCTCTATTGTAAAAATTGGTTGGTTATATATTTGAAACATGCCAGTCTTGTTAGAAAAAATCTTATTGACCTACCTTATGGGTTTTCCAATGAATTAAATGAAACAAGAATTATTCCCAAATAAAATTTTCACTTTTTCCTCACAAATCACTATTAGTGAATTAGCTTCCACTACTTATAGAGTATTACTATCCAAAAATTCATTTCAACATATTAGTAAGAATATTCATGAATGAATATCTTTAGAATACAAAATATACATATTAGGATTCATAAAAAACTTTATCTCATATATGTATGAGTAAAAATAACAACATGTCCATTAACTAAAACTCACCATGCTGTCAAAATTGTTACGCTATGACTACCCTTAACCATAAAACACATATGTATTAGTAATTAATTTGAATTATGGTTATATTTTCATGTTTCTCTTTTATAAACTCAGTTATTTTCAATAATTCAGTATTTAACACTTCAATTTTTATATCATGAACTCTTTTCAATTATTTTTCACCAGTAAGGAAAAACTGTTTATGTTCAAAAAACACCCAAAAATTTTATTCCCATGCATGAAAAAAATGATTAATGTCTCAAAATTATCCATAGTTCCTAGAATGATGAATTCATACTCAAATATCAATCCATTTTAAGCCACCAGTAAATTCACAAAAATTATTAAAAATAATATTCACACCAAAAAACTACAGTGTCTCCCAAAGATAAATATTAATAAACAAAAAAACCAAAAAAAATAACAATAATACCACTATGAAAAATTCACTTTCCCCATAAATGGGTTTTAATCTACAATGCAATATCACATGTCCAATCCCCAAATATTTGGAGTCACTTTTCAACCATTCGACAACTAGTATGAATAAATAAAAGGAATATTAAACACTTTTCAAAAAAAATTATAATTCCCCGAACATGATTCTAAACTCTGGTACCCTACTGTAGTTTTCTGCATGTATTCAAGCATGCCTCCTGATATGATAGACGCTATAGACTAGTAAAGATTTATGGATAAGTCAATCATGAGGACAATATTCAAGGTTTTATCAGAGAAAAACATCAGTAGAAATAATATATAATTGAATAAATATATATATAATCATAAAAATAACTATATCACCAGAAAATCAGTGTAGAACATTCAATATCAAATCTAAAAAAGAAATTATGTGATGCTAATGTACCTTTAATTTATCTAAAATTAAATCGCAAAAAAAGTCATTGTCGGCTCCTAGTGGGTCACGAACAACATCTGGTTCCCTCAACCACAATCCTTCCCCATATTAGTTATGCCGCACAAGACTATTCCAATTAACCTCTCCTAAATTAATTAAATTTATTTTGGTACTGATTAGATAGATTTAGTAGGGTGGAAGATAACTCAATAGTGTACCAACAACAATGTGAAAACTAATTTTTAGTCACATAATATTCTATACAAATATATAATTAAATAAGAACAAAAAATAAGTAAATAGTTATCATATTATGATTAATTATTAACATTTACATATTAACTAATGGGTACTGGGGGAAACCTATACCTCAATTTCAGCTATCGGTCAAGAAAAATCCTAGAGTTGTCATTGGTAATATCAAACCATAATACCTACTTTTGCTCATTGAAGAGATTTAATTATTAAAAGGTGATTTCATATTTCAATATGTTCATAACCTCATGCTTATACTAAATGTATTCCCAAGTGTGGTTGCTTATCAGAGTACACTTGATACAATTCATTAATAAACTCTATAATGGCCATTTTTCAATCCACTCATCACCCATTATAATGACAATTTTCCCATTATCTATTCACATTTGAATTACCACATTCCCATTCATAAACACACATTATATTAACCTTGTTCTTATTCCTTAATTTATACATTAATGACTATGTTATCATTCATTAACACACATTATTATTACCAAGATACCATTATTCACTTCATACATGAATGACCATTATATCATCCATAAAAAAACATTAATTTTATTACTTATTAATTCACAAAAATTACATTAAATATTCAAAAATTATTTTATAACATAATTAACCATAAATAATCCACAAATTAATTACATCAACAAACCCATTAATTAATTATACATTTAATTAATGAAGATTCACAAAATCAATTCCTAAAATTATTTCAACAATTTTATATCTCATTCTTAGTATCCATTATTTTTAATTAATTTTATAAAAAAAATATCTCAATATATAATATAAATATATAATTATTAATACAACAATAAATTTTTCTAATTAATACAATTTGATATATAATAATAAATTCCATGATTTATTATAAATCCAAAATCCCTAAATCTCTTAATTATTTCCCAAACATATTATCCAATTGTGTAGTATTTAAATCTTATAATTTTCTCCCAAATTAATCATCTATTCACAAAATCATTCAATTTATCAATTAGAAACATAAATTAACCAAATATAGTGATTAAAATCTCTAATAAAAATTATACATTATAAATTTCTCACATAAAAATATAAATTATGACATTTGGAATTTAAATAGACCACTTACCTCAATTCACTGACAGATAATCTCCAAATGAAAATCTCAAAATAAAAATTGAGGAACACAATGACATATATGTATATGTAAATTTCCGCACCCTAAATCAAAATTTAGAAGATTTATTTAATGTGAATAGATATTAATATATAGAATCATAGGTATATATCTCAGGAAATTGATATAAATATGTCATTAATAGTGGATTACATTACAGTATGAATGTAAACATAATGGGTGATGCATGAGAGAAGAAATTGGAGATGATTCACTAACAGAGAGAGGTGAATACCTTTGATTTGTTTTTTAGTTCAGAAAGAAAAAAGACAATTAATTATTTTAATTCATCTATAGAGATCCAAAAAATTTAAAGAGTTCCAAGTGATGAATGGTGGTCAAAATAGGTGATTTTTGAGTGTGTAGTGAATTTTAGAATTAATTTGAAGGCCTAATTACTTTTTGTACATGGTTAGATGGGAAAGAGCCCACAGATTCTATATCTATAAGAAAAAAAATCTTCTGTTATTTTAGGGAGTCATGATAACTCTTAATAGGGTACATAGTTTCACAAAATGTGATCCATCCGTGTGATTACCCTCCCCCTAGGTATTCTTATTTTTCAATAATGATGTTCCAACAATATATAACCTTTTTTCACTAATGTTTCTCCAAATTACTCATAATAACACCTAATTTCATAAAAAATATTACCCAAATAGAATAATAGATGATCGAAAAATGATTCTGATAAAACTCTAGAAAATGATATGATCATAAAAATCATACATTAATGGTTCAAAATATTCTTTTAAATGAAAAAAGATTTCAGTAGTAATATGAAAATTACCTAATATTAAATATGTAATTCAAAAATGAGAATGATATTTTATTTATGAATTATTTAATATATTCATTTAAATGCCTTTTCCATTCTATATTTTTGTTAGACCCACTGAGTAAAATAACTTAATAGTAATGGGGTTTGTCTGGGAATTATAAACTGAAAAAATTGACACATTAGATCTTTTTTCTTAATTAAAAAAATACTATTACATTCTTTCGAAAATATATTGTATGCGAAGCAATTTAATCATGTGTCACACACCAAAATTTTACTTGGTTTACCTACACATGGCTTTGTCACTAGAGTATACATATAAAATGTTCATTTTTACTAAATCCACAAATGTAACTATTGATACTTATTGTTAAGTGAAATAACTATCTATCATAGATTACAAGAAAATATAAATTTTAATGACTGTTACAATCTTAATTGATTTTTGAAAACTATTCCATTATAAGATTTTTCATTTGATCACATGAATAAATATTCTTTTTGACTCATCAGGTTCTACATGATATGGAAAATTCATCAACTTGATTACTACCACATTCCCACATTATTTATGGGACTATCATTATGTGTTTTAAAAACATTTTATTTCATGCATCATTTGTATAAATTTCATGAAATTATACCAACATTCATGATTTATATATATTTCGTAAAATCTTTTTTCATTCGTGAAATTATTCATCTTTTCATGATGCTCTCATTTTTAATATATCTTTTTAGTTATCTCATAAATCACCTATTATAATAGTAACACCTATATTTTCTACAAAAAATCATGTCTAATTTATTCTTCACAGAAGAAATAGAATCTCTCAAATATATTCGGATTTGAAGTATGGATAATCTCTAAGTTTTGACCTAATCAAACGATACAGGAGGGTTGCTGTCAATTTTTAGAAACTACCAAACATTTAAGAAACATATATATACTACATTTAATAATCACAAAACTACCCTTTTCAATTAAATTCCAACGATATAATGTTTCTAGTAGTCTGGAACTCACCAATTACATGAAATAGCTTCTCTATTTCATTATGCTCATGCAATTTTACCTATGTTGTGAAACACAATCTTTTGGGAAGTATATGTACACACTAGAAAACCTATACATAGATTATTATAACAAAATGGAAATTAATAATCACACAAATAGATTTATTTTGAAAAAACATCATTCATTTGAAAAAAATTTAAATTTACTTGAAAATCATTCATTTTAAAAAATACATTTTTTTCATTAATCCAATTTTAGAATAATTTTTTTAAAAACATTGGGAAATTATAAAACCTTAAAAAAATATTATGTGTGACTAACAATACATCTGTACTATTTATTTTTATATTTTTAAAATTTTTTACTACAACACTGTCAAAAATCACATTAGACTATTATAATTGACTTTGTCCACATGATTTGTTAACAGATACAACAAACTCAATAGAAAAAATCAGACATTTTGTGTGGTATTTTTTCCAATAATAGAAACCACTGGTGATGATTTATATTAATAATTGATACAAATCTATAACATAGTTTATATTAATTTATTTTGACTATTATTAAAATATTTCCATTAAATCACTTTTCTAAAATTTATGATATGATTAATAGATGAATTATATATGAATCATGTATCTGCTATGGTCATTATTTTATGATTAAGTTTTTGGTGAAAATTTATTTCTCATGGTTTATGGTATAATAAATGGTTTATGGTCTTCTGAAATAAATCTATATGATTTCCATTATGTGATAGGTTTTATTAGAAATATGTATCCCTAAAATGTGATGTGTAATAATGGTTATATTAATAGATGTGTTGGAAATAAACATGGTTTGAACTAGATTCAATAAATGACTATATCAGTGATGACAGTCCTGAGAGTAATATATGACAACAATGGTGGTCAAGGTTGTGAACCCAATCTAGTAGGGTAAGCATGGATATAATCTATAACTACTATGTGAATGATTTTCTATGAATTTTTATATAAAAAATAAATGTCATATTCCCATGTCATACTATCATGGATCATATTAATTGATCCAATTATGAATATTTTTTATGATTTTACAATCATTACCATAAGACTGAATATTATAACTTATTTTATATAGGGTATCTTATAGTAATGTTTTTTATAAATTTTCATATATTTATGATATTTTTTTGTTTAAATGATAACATATATCTCTATTTTCGTAATGCCCAGACAATAGTTACCCAGAGTCGGTGCATTAAAACATAACAATGACACGATAACAAGTGATCAAGTATCAAAATACTAATTTTTATAGTAACCTTCTATGTAATAGATAGATACATAAGTTTTAAATTACATTATTAAATGGAAAAATTAGTACATTTTGTCCCTTTTAAAGACACTCATATCTGTTAGCCTATTCCCAGAGGTTAATCATAACATACTTTATTGGATATTGGGAAAAATTAAACATAGAAATAGGTTATCGTAGTTTCCCAGTAAGGATATCAATGGAACAAAGATTATCATAAATAATCATAAACATTTATGTTAATTTATAAGTTTAAAACACAATCCTTTTAAAAATAAACATCAGCATAATATGGAAAAGATAATTTAAATTATTCCATTTACTTATTGACATGGATATTTTAGTAGTCTAATATTCACTTGTTATATCAATATCTAATTTTATAATGATGGAATTCAAAATTTCAGATATCATAACCACATAGGCGTGGCCTTAGGCCTTGAATAAAAGTATGTTTTTATCAAGGCCTTGTTCCAAGACACTGGTTTGTCTCATGAGACCAACTGATTCATCAATGATCTATAGAGGGCTTCACCAATCACATAATAAGTCCAATTCATTACTCATATGATATTTTTGAATCATAATCAAAACATTCATATTAGAAACAGCAAATAAAATGTCATTATTTTAATAAGAAACCATGAATGGTAAAACAAAATAACAACTCCATATTCAAACAAAACTCAGTAAATACAAATTGGAAGATTACATTATAATAAATCATCCTCAATAAATTTTAATAAAGGATAATGACATATATGAAAATAATAATAATAAACAATTTGATATAAAAATTAAATTTTTCTTGAAAACATTTAAATGTCTCACTATTTATCAATAAGATGTTTAAAATAGATTCTTTAATCAATATTTCACAGAACAATATTAAATATTTAAAATTAATTTTAATATTAAAGCATTTTTTTCCATATATATAATCCCTTAAAAAATTTAAAACAAGGAAATTAATGATAAAGGTTTAGAACAATAAATCTTTATAAAATTTAAAATGAAATTTTAGTTATAGTTCATAGCCAAATCAGAGATGCTTGAATAAAAATACTTGAGGTAATAAAAACATTATAATATCTTGAGAATAATGTGATTCATGATATACTATATGAAAGTATGGTATATACACCATATATAAAATGAATGGTTGTATAACAAAATAAATTCACAATGGAATGTAAATTGAGATGAAATCCCTTATAAAGACCATACTCTTAAGTTAAAGATAAATAAAAGAAATAATTATGTGTGAAAAATATAAATACCTGCAATATGATTTTTTATTAAGTGTAAATCAATCAGCGTACAGTCACACATATTCTTGTAAAAATAACACCAATGACTTGGATGTTTAACTCAATGAATGGAAATTGAGTATAGATTACTCATATCACATTTATAGTGATGAAATGATAATTTATAAATGGATTTATTATGTGAATAAAAAGTTTATCCACCTAATGTTGAGTGTAAATAAAAACATAAATAAATAAATAGTGATTTGATACATAATCTTGGATTAAAATAATCAGAGAAGATTTTGTAATACCCGATGAGTGGAAATGGAAATTAGGAATTACCTTACCAATTTGGTAACATACGAAATGTACAACCCATTAAAGAAGGATCATACCATGATTATATATATACCCATAAATTAACTTATAATTAAAAATTACTACAATCATGGGCGGTACAAATACCATAAAAAAAGTGGAAATAAAGCATGAATCTCAGGGGAATAAGAACTGAGATGAAAACCCCTTACATTGTACTTTTACAATGATATGGGTACATTAAACTCATGTATAATGGTGAAATAATTTTTATTAAATTTTAATATATACACATAGATAAATATGACATAATATATTATCTTTTATTATGGATTTGTTACTGATATTTCAGTAGTATCAATATTTTGGGTGTTATGTGATTTCTTTTCCTTTATATGTTTTGTTACGTAAGTCATCATTATTAAGGATAGGATGTATTTTATAAATATACAAAATGATATTATGTTCATAAATATTACTTCTAATCATAAAATGAAAATTATTCTACAATGGTTAATATTGGGAATAAATATCATCGTGTTCAGGGAGACGATAATCAGTATGTATGCACGAGGGACAATACCATTATATTGATGGGTAAATATTATGTAATTGGTTGGTTATATAATATATAAATAATAATTAACATGATATATTTATTATTTAACTAATTTATACTCATTATTGTACTCATCCAAATAATGAAGTGTTAAATAACAAACTACACCACGAAGTGGACACAGTAATTTGTACATACGCACGTATAGTGACTTTGTCATTAATATGATGGATAGAATAATGAATATGGTTTTACAAAGTTTATAGTAACATCATATTATGAAAATGTTAATGGTGTTATTATTTTTTATGGAAATAGTAATGAAAGAGGGAGTGAAAGAAGGAAATAGCTTTGAAAGTGGGGATAAAATTATTAACTCTTCTTTAGATTCTTCCTTCGGATTTTATAAATAGGTCTTATTAAGAAAGATTTTTGATCAATATAAGGCCTCTAGATTTAATTTATTTTAGTTGGGAGGCTATTTGAGCAGGGTTTTTCCATGTCAAATTGCTTTGGAAGTATGATTTTGAGAGAAAGAGAATTACTCATTTGTAAGTGAGGTGAGGTTTACTTTAAGAAAAGCATGAAATATTAATTTAATACACAACAATATTAGAAATGTAATGGCTCAAAAAAGATTTATTTCGAGGTTAAGGTGGTTTAGGTTCTATAACCTCTCAACCAATTGGTTTTATAAAGGTCTAGTTCCATATATTAACCATATAATTTTGATTTAACTCTTAGTTAAATAGTTTAAAATTTACTATGAATATGTTTATTATTATAATAAATGGTTAATAAACATACTATAAGAATCTAAGAGAACCCAAGTGATTAATTAATGCCATATATATAATTATATTAGTATTTTGGTTCAGAAATATATTTTTAGTAATATTATATCATTTAATAATATTGTATTTGTTTTTAAAACTCTTTTATGTCAATTTTGATAGTATTTTGTATTTGTTTTCTATGAAAGTCACAGAAACGTGATTAAATCAAAAAAAATAAATTTTATCAATTATAAAATGTCATAGTAACCTATAAAATTTTTAAGTGCATCAAAAGTCTAAATTTACATTAATTTGGGTATTTATAATATCAATTATTTTAATCATTCATTGATAATGTTATTACTACATCATCATTGTGTCAGAAATATATTTAATTATATAATATATAAAAAATTTAATTAAAATACCATTATTTTGGAAATATTTATAGATTTCTAATGTATATTTATAGTCTAATTTATCTTATGTATAACCCTATATGAAAAATTATTTAGTTATGAACTTTTGAATTTAACACTTTAAACACTTCTTTAAATAAAATAATAATAAATGTCCTAATCCAATCCATGTTTTTCAAAGAATATAATATAATGTTATTAAGGTATAGTTTTCTCTAAATACATTTATCCAATAGAAATATGTCTTGTGTTAGAGTAACTATATTATCATTATTACCTTAAATTACAATATTTTCTTTTTACCGTTGTAAATAAAATTCAAACATGGATATACCCACAATATTATTTTCTTCCTATTGAATAAAATTTTAATAAATGATGTCAACTGTGTCTATCAAATTTATTAAATTTAAATTCCCAAAATTGGTAAAATTATGTAATATGAAAATTGTCAAATGTGCCCAAAATGTGGGTAAAATAGGGTAAAATGTTATAAAAAAATTAAATATCTAATTTTATTATAAAGTGACTACAGTTAATTATATTGAAATTATATAGGTATTATGTTCCTATATTGACAAAAAATATATTAATCTAAAATTTAAATTATTTAAATAAAATCTACCTTTTATAAAACAACTTATGGTTTTTAACTATTCATCAATAATTCAATGTTTTGGGAAAAATACCAAAAATTCACCCTAAGATAATTTTGATATTAAAAATTTACAAATTATTTATCTTTTACAAAATTCAAAACATATAAGTACTATTAATTAATTTAAAAAATATATATCCATTGTCAACCACAAAATGTGGGTTTTAGAGAAGTAAAAACTATCAAAAGACTGATATGTGTTTATGCCAAATTTAAATGTAAAATAACATCCAACGACAAGAATTTGATCAAATGATAAATATATAATATAATAATACATATACCCATTAAAATTTATATTTTAAAACTATAAATTATTTGGGTTACAAATTTGATTTCAATTCAAATTTATTATATTTCAGTATTCATCAAAATATTAAAGTTATCAGAAAAGTACCATAAATTTATCAAAAATAAAATTTTGGGTCCCTAATATAATGAAAAAAAGTAGTTTATAAAATTGAATATATATAGGTGTAAAATAGTTTATTTAAAAAGGGTTTTCCATTAAAGGGTGGTAATATTTCATTTTTAAAATAATAATTCTTTTATCTGAAAAATTGAATTTATTCTTATATTATTTATATGAAAAACATAATGTGGGTGTTAAAATTATTTGGGGTCTAAAAAATTCAAAATTAAGTTAATAATATTACTAACTATTTTTCAAATGGCATGTTTGGTATGTCATGGTGCCCTCGAACTCTGTCTTGCGTGTAGCGCATGCTATTAAATTAATTCAAAGAAAATAACTTACTATGAAATCTTGGGGTGTTACAATTTTTAGCCTCATTGAGCTTCTGAGCGTACCCTTACTTATGTGTTTGTTCCAAAAGATATAAGAATATTAATTTCTTTGATATGTCTAAGATAGGATATAGTTCAGAAAAATATAGTGGGGGATTATGTAGTTCAATTATGAAGTAATTGTCTACGTATACTTATATCCAATTATACTAGAATTATATGATTATGGTGTGGTTAATTATCTTATTTGTTGTATATTCATTTAATTGTATTTAATATCAATTTATGAAATGTATGTGTCACTATAAAACAAATCCACTATATTGTTTTAGTTTATTATAGATATTATTAATAAAATATATTTATATTATTTATTTATTTTTTATATTAATTAATTTGATAATTATAAAAAATATATTTGTTTCATTGATGAAACAACTATGAAATCTATATAAAAGTCAATCTAATTGGATTATAAAATATTTAAAAGGATAGAATAATTATTTATTATTGGTTATCGTTAATTTTATTAAAAAATTGATATTTATTAATTTCATATTGTAAAAATAACATGGAAAATGACTATAATGTGTAATTAATATTGAAAATTATTTATAAAGTACGTTTAACTCCTAAAATAATTCATTTATTATATTTGGTACAGATTATTTTTTCAAATATAATCAAGTTTTAAATCATTAATCAATTTATATTTTAAAATTACATTTTTGACCTTTAATAATTGAAAATTTGTAGAAATAACATTGTATTGTTCCTATAAAAATTGACTCAACCTATCACTATTAAACAATATCTACGATTCCTTTTATATACAAAAATTTCTGAAATACATCTATAAACATAATATTTCATGTCCTTAATTATATGTACATGTAAAAATCTTTTATCTATATGGTTTAGACTCAATCCAAATTAAGTTATTCGAGGTGAATTATAATAATTTCAATGACCCTATATTATTTTTATTAACATTTTTTGTTTATAAAATAATTTTAGAACATATATTTTTAACATTAAAAAATTTAATTTACATGATATTAGGGTTTTTATTATCAATATATATTAAATTTCATCAAAAACCTCTCACTGAATATTTTTTCATATATTGTAAACATGTGAAAATTAGTTTTTTTAAATAATTTTTTTATTATTAATTATCATCTTAATACTTTTGTAACTATATAAATATATAAAAATAAATTTTTTTTTTATTAAATTAGAATTAAAAAATTAAATATTTATTTAATTGTTTTTATTTTAAACTCTTTAGAGAAATAACAATCATTGAGGAAGTGTTATTTTACCTAAGTAAATGATTATATTTTCAAATACCAATCAGTTCCATAGATATTTTTCTAAATTGATTTTATGATTTAAAATATCATCTATATTCCCATATTATAATAATTATTATTATCAAACTGTATCATATACACATTTATAAAAAAATTAAAGGATGTCATTCATATTTTTTTATATTAATTTTTTTTAAATAATTAATTCTAGAGTGGTTATTATTTAACATTATAATAAATAACCATGATATTGAAATGATTTTGAAAAATATAAATTGATACATATAATGCATACAAAGATAATGGAAAATAATATTCTATTATTATTATACCCATAATTTATTCGATGTATTAAAAAATTAATAAATGTAAATAATACCAATATGTAAAAGTAATGAAACATGAAAAAAATGAATTAAAATGAAAAATATTAACAAAAATGAAATCGGTAATAATTTTAACCTCATAAGTAATAAATATAATTTTATTATTTAGCAAGTTAGATGGCATATGAGGTGATTCATGGATTGAGATAATGATATATTCTAAAACCAATTATTTTTTATTTTTGTATGTATTTTTTTTTGAAATCTGCATATCTAATAATTTTAGGAAATTCCTATTTCTTATTCATATTTATCTTTATCCATAATCAATATTTATCGTTAATGTTCCAATCAATATGGTATTGGTTAAACCAAAATTGTAAAATCATATTTTTTTATTGTATAAGAACTTCGTTTTTCATATGGATTAATGTATGTTTTCTGTCATGGTATAGTCGTATGAATAATCATAAATGCTTCATTAATGTTATAGATCTTATATATTATATGTGATATTTTTGGGTCAAATATCACCATATAATTCAATGTATAAAGATTTATTATCTAAATATTTATTCTTCATATTAACTAGTTCTATTATTCTATTATCAAGGATAATTGGTGATGTGAATATGATGTTTCTATTAATATTCATTATTATTATGTTTGTTTTATGATTACATGAAATAATATTTTTTATATCTGTTTTATAATAGAATATGATTTTTAATCTCTATGTATGTTACTATTATTTTACAAGAGTAATGGTCATTAATTAATGTATTTAATTATCCAATTGGTTTCAAGTATTTGAAATTCATAATTGCTTATCCATTTCCTTTATCCAGATTAAGGATATTTATATTCATCTAACGTTATGAAATATATTTTATTGTGAATAATGATGATTATCATAGATTATGATGTCTAAATCCAACTATGATATTTTATACAAGAATTAAGTAACTGAATCAAAAATTTTGATTCTATTAGTTGAAAAAAAATATTTTAATGAAAAAATATTGGTTTTTAAATGTATGCTCATTTGTACCATCTATAATATTGTAAATTAAAATGCTCAAGGATTCATAGGTGATGATTAAATTTATATAAATCATCTAATTATTAGATTCTATGTTTGGTAAATCTTTTCAGAATATCAATAATATGATAGAAGTGGGTGAGAAGTGATAAAGTGGTAAATTTTTCTTAGAGCATTGAATGTGATAGCCGAGAAGATGGGGGTCCCCTTTTAACATGGAAATGACATTTTTTATTCAAAATATTATTTACTACTAGTTATATAGATATCCCTTTAGAAAATTATTATTTATTTTTAGTTACATATTAAAATATACATAAATTATGATTAATATATCTATTATATTACCTTAAAAAATATATTGAAATATTCCTATAAATATATTTTATTTAAAATGTGAATACTAAATGGTAGTACACAGATACATATGTGTAATTGGTAACAGAGATTAATAATTTCAAATCAATTCTATTAATTCAATATAAATATTAATTATATAAATAATATAACATAGAAGTAACATTATAAATGTATACATGTTTAATAATATCCCGATATGATATTATGAAACTAGGGTAATCATTCATGTTATTGCAGAAATAATAATTTTAAAAATAAAAATTAATAGTAGTTGAGGATGCTATATTTTACCATATTTGAATAAATCCGAATACTCATGAATGGTTTTGTAATCAGCATAAGAAACATTATTTATTTTTTTCACTTAAATGTAATAATAATATATTTAGTTAATAATTCATGATAAATACAATATAAATTAAATAACAATTGATAGAACTATTTTCATCAACTTATAAATACACATTTCTACTATTTTTTATAGGAAAAATTTAAAGAATAAATTATGTAATGCCCTTATATTTTTAGAATAATTAAAAAATAAATAGAATATATTGAATCAAACAACATTAATTGAGGAAAACATAACACCATGATATTTTTTAAGATATAATTTTATATAAATTATATCTCTTTGATATCATGTTATACATGTAATGTTCTATTTAAACAAAAAAAAGATACAGAATAAAAATAATATTATTTAACATGACCATTATAGAATAAAAATTATTCTTGAATATTTGATTAGTAAAGTGGAAATAATGAATTCAATAAGGTTCATAAATGTTTAAAATAAACTCCATAATTATCTCATGACTATAAATAAAATAAGATCTATTTAAAATAAAATGGTTTTCATTCTAACATATATATTTTAATAAATGATTATTTAGTCAAGCATTCAAAATATAATTTACAATTATATTTTTCAACATTTTATTAATTAATATAAAAAAGTAAATATAATTTTTTAAATAATCATATCGATATTATTATGTCACAAAATTTTTCCATTTTTTAAAAATCATCACTTTATCGATAAATAGTGTAAATATATATTTTTAAGAAAAATTCAATTCATTTTAATTAATTATTTCTCATTATTATATTATTTTTTTAAATTTTCATTATTAATATATAATTATATTTAATTCAATTAATTAGACTAAAATAATCATTATATGTTATTTTATTATAATGATATTTTTGTATATAAAAGAATTTTTTTCTAAAAATTATTTTAATTTGTATAGTTTCTATTATTTTCAAATAATTAAAATTACCCAACATCATGAAGGATTCAAGTTAAATGTATATATTATATATCAATAAATATGAATATATATAAATATAATTATTAATAATATTCATGTAATTAATAAGTGATGATATTTTCGATGATAATTTATATATTAAAAAACATGTATTCGAAATATTTTCATGATAAGATTTAAAATAAAATATTTACCCTCTTTGATTATAATTATGGAAAATAAATTATTTAATACAAATAAAAAGAATTTTTATTAACTAATATGGTTAAAATAATTTTTTCCAATACAAAATTATTTGTAATTATTATTATTTACAACGGTTAAGGTAAATAAATTATTACAATTGGGTTAATCAAAAAATATATATGAAATTAATTATTAATTTTTTTTCTAATTCATATATTCTAAAAATATTAAGACCATATAATTTATCATGTTGTAATATGGTCTATATTTTAGCATTATCTTAGGATTAAAACAAGTGTATAAATAATTGTTTTTAAAAATGTGATGTATCTCCTCTTCCCCATGTATAATATGGAAGACCATATTTTCTCAATTACAAACCTCAATGTTATTGGTTTTAAAAAATATAAAAAAAATAGATTCCATACAAATCTATAGTAATAATTTAATCCTTCTATTTATCCAATAAAGATCCTAGAATTTATTTTTGTGAAAACATAATGATTCTATCTTAGGAAAAGGTAGTGTCCTAAGTGGAACATTTCACATTATTTCCATTTTTATCCTATATAATATATTTTCAAACCATGATCATATTATATGAAAAAATATCAAATTTATTTTGATTTATTTATATTATGCATGTCACCTACAACGGTTACCTACATCCAATATGTGTGTAACAAAAATATTAATCATATGAATGGTGTACTATAGTCTCACGAGACAAGGTAATTCACATTCCATCACATATTCTCACGACCAGATATAATGATTTATATAATTTATATAATTTATATTTCTGATATCATTATACATATTGAATTATAATGTATAATATTTTATCATTCGTTCCCTTTTTATAGAATTGGATAAGGTATTAAATTTTTATGGCAAACTACCACCTAGAAAAGCAAAGTTATTCAATTTCCATTTACCCTATAAAACAACTAATATTGTATAGTTTTTTTGTATATATTATATTCCTGAAATAGTAATTATTGTTTATATATGTGGTATCTTATAATTTTATACCATATCACCCATTCACTAAATGAAAAAATAATTCATCTTTATGGTGGGATAAATCCTCATGAAGTGATGAAATTCATATTTCACTAACACTATACATGGTAAGTAAAGAAAGGTAAATTTATTAAATATATGTTATATATATGAAATTATATTTTGTTATTGAAAATTAATATAAAAAACATCCTTAACAATTAACCTATAAAGCAATTGATTATGTTGCTCGTGCATCTGTACTACAGATAGACTTCATAATGTGATGTGGATTAGGGTCGGGTTCAAAATTAAATAATGGATTGATATATGTGTGGTTTTAAGAAAATATTTTTATAATATTAATATATTTTTTGATATAAAAGAAATATATAAAATGATCTAGATATTTAAAATTAACTATAAAATGTGTAATAGAAAGAATAGAAATTAACACTCAAACCAATGGTTGTAATGAAAGAATGTGAATGAAAAAGTAATAATATGTTATAAAATACATCATATTTTATTTTAAAAATATTAATATTATTCTAGTATACGTTATTAACTCTTTTAAAAAACATTAAATGTGGTTCTATAATTCTCATGTAATAAACAATTATTAGTTAATCCTTTCATTACTCAATGTCCATTCATTGGGATATATAACAAACTAATTGATTAAATAATAGATGAATTAATTGTGAAATAAATTTTAATTTATTTATGTAATATTTTCACCTATAAATTTATGTGTTAACATTTTTTTCACATAATAATCCAATGGATTAAATTTTTCATCAATGATATGAACTTTTTAAGGGTTTATTATCAAATCGCCTTTATCAAGGAAAATGTTATTTTATGCTCGAAATTTCTTCTAAATGGTGTATTATTGTTATTTTAAATTCAAAAAATTGAATAATTCCATCATAATGATATTTATGTAATAATTCATTTACATTATTTGTGTTATTTTAATATAAATTAATTATAAAAGTGTTTAGGGGTTTTTTTAAATCTTATTATAATTGATATGTCTTATTCTTGAATATCCACTGATGTAATTTTTAGATTATTATAAAATAATGAAATTAAATTTTATTCACCTATGATTATTAAATAAGGTAATTTTTTAGTACAATAATTATCTTTTTTATGTAAAAGTATAGTGAAAATAGGTTTTTTGATAATCATATTGAATTTCCCTATTCAGTCGATCAAATCTCATTCAAAATATTTTACTTCGAAACAAATTGTAAATAAAGTTTTATTTTGAATTAAAAGTAATTTTGACTACTAATTTTATTTTTATAGAATTGATAAAAATATATATTCATTAAATTTTCTAATTAAGGTACTGTATTATTTTTAATATAAAAATATTAATGTAATATTTTTTAACAAAATCGGTATGAACAAAACTATTACACTGTCATAACCACATAAATTGTTTTACTGGTAAATATTTTATGATTAAAAAAATTAATTAATTAATATATTATTAAATATCTGATTAAGATTTATATATCATATAATTATTTTTCTAAAACATATTTAATATTTTATTTATGAAATTTTCAATGTGATATTTTAATGCGATTTTCCATCCAAGATGATTTCCATTGAGGTTACTCATAGTTAAATTGTTATATTCCTCACGAATTTATATCTAAAATTATTGCCTTCAATAAATATGACATATAATAATAATTAAATCTTATAAATTATTTATATATTCCTATTTCATACATTACTTGTTTACTCTCCCTACCATAGATGGGGAAATATGTGTTATATGATACTTTCTCAAATTCCTTCATTATAATATTTCATTGAATATGATATGAATAATCCTTATATAACACATTTTAATTTCAGTATAAATTATTAGGTTAGGTATAATGATGGATTTATTTAATTTTTCAGGGATATATCATGAACATGCAATTATTAGTGATCACAAATAATGCTCAAATGAATTTTGTAATGTTTTAGTACAATGAGAAGTCATGAATGAGATTACAGAGTAATCTAAATCTACCAATGGACTTCTTCTACAATGTGATATTTTCTTAGTAATTATCATAGACCTATTATTATATTTTGTTCTGTGTTTCTTGAACATTTCCTATCATGTAATGATATAATGATATACTATTTTTTGTTTTATGCTTCCAAGTGACCAATTATGTTCTTTTTCTTTTATCATATCATGTAATACCTTTTACATATATATTATATTTCATTATAATATTAATTTCATTACACAGCTTTCTTGATCACCCATTTCAATATGTATTTTATAGGATATCACCTGAATATCTAGGACCTCAAATGAATTTTATGATATCACATTGGAAAATAAAATATGGATTCCATTTTTTATGAGTTAATAACAATCTAATATGAATACACTAGTCCTTAATGATAATTTATTATATTTAATGGTTATTTTTTGATAAGAAACTTATAATACGACGTGTAAGTGATCGGGTTTCAATATTAGATACTATAGTAAATTTATAGTTACAATTTAAAAAATAGATGAGAATTATTTAGTGAGAACATAAAGGATATTCATAATTATTAATATATGTATAAAAAATATCCTATAATTTTGTAAACATTTATGGTGAGTGTGTTATGAGTAATTATAATCAAGATTAGATACTATATCTTGGTGTGATTATAGAATAGTTGAACGTAGTGGGTAAAAACTATAAAAACAAAATATTAATTTGGACAAGATCATCACCTATTCAATGAAAATGTATCATCCTATAATCATGGATTTAAATTCAGTAAATAGATATTTGTGAAATTCCAAATCTCCAAATAACCATCATGATGTAATTGAATAAGTGATAAATATGGATCATATTCGATAAACCTAAAGGTTTTTAGCTTGATAATTATAAAAAGAAAATATGAATAAAGGCATTATACACCATTATTTTGGTTTTATGTTCTGAAATTATTTTATGATTAATTATATTTTGAATGATTTTTAAGGTGTATAAAAATTTTCATAAGTATGTGTTACAGAAATTAACGTAATTCGAGCATGATTTATTAAAATTATATTGAAATAATATTAATGGAGTTGGTAACCATTTTGTTTTATCCTATCATTTATGTGAAGATAATAATATGAAATTAAAATTACTTCACATTTTGGGGAAAATATGTTGTATACAAACATATTTGTTGAAAATTATTTGATAAATAATGTTGGTTTGAGGAATTTCATCAATATTTATGTATAAATTTTATCGGGTTAAGATATATGTATATATATATATATATATCATTTATGTTTGACATAAATTATTATATTTAAAAAATCCTATAAAGTTTTATAACATGTAAATTAAATATTATAATTTAATCAGTTATGTTAAAACCAACGGTTAGGTTGAGGTAATTTAGTTTATTTTAGATACAATATTATTTATTTAATGAATAGTCTAGTGTAAACATGGGGGCCTATTATTATATTTTTTATATTATTATACTCATTTTTATAAATTTCATAGCATTTTTTGATCCATTTCATGTTTTACATAATTAATAAAGATAAGTGAAATATAATTGTTTACTATTATGGGTTCATGTTAACAATTAATAGAAAATTTTATCTATTTGTGAATAAAAATTCATGTTGAATACTCATTTTTTAGAGATGTGGATGAGATTATGGTGACAAAATATGGAATAATAAAATTATAATCATAAAGTAATCATATTAAATTATTGTCATAATGAAGATTAAAAATGGACCGGTCAACTTTAAGAAAAGAATCATGAAATAAAAAATGATATTCATTATTAATAAATCGATAGAAATTTCTCTCTTAAAAAATTCTATAATGTTATCTTCTAAATAGATCTTCTTTCCAAAGCTAGGATTTAATTTTTCACTAATGATAACTTATATAAAAACACTGATATTTTATTCACTAATTTTATTACATTATCAAAAAATTTATAGAAAATATTTTTACTCTTCATATGATGTGGGTTTTCTAAAATTTGTTTTAAATTGTAAAAAACATGATTAATAAGGTAAATATTAAATTTTGAGACACAATTTATTTAACGGGATGGAATAAAATACCCAAATAAATTTAAAATATAAAAAATTATTTAAATATATTATACCACATGAAATAGTGATATTATATGAAAATTTAACAAACAAATTTTTTTTGAAATCTTACATTATAAATAAATTCTATCTACTCACTAGCTTATGATTCCAGAAATGCTGAGTTTATATAAAACACAATACATGTATTATCCTGATCATTTATGTACTGTCACAAACAAGTTGGGGTACCCAGTTAACACGTTAACTGATCCAACCCTGACATAGCCCTAATGGAGTTCTAATACCCAAGGGTCGTCGAATAGCACATGGCATCCCACAAAATTCAAGTAGGAATGATTTTTCCACCAACAATGAAAAATAAAAGAATCATAACAGTATGAATATCAAAATAAACACCACTACAAATGAGGAAATACATTACAGCATGGAATAAAAATTTAAAGTACTATAACCCTATTTCTCAAATGGAAAAACCAACCCCAAGGTGGCCATGAACACCACTCACTAAGAATAAATCTCAACAGATTGATCCACCGGTATAAGATCCATTCCCTTGATCGAACCTAGAAGAAGAAAGTCTGCAAAGACCCAAAGGAAGATATTGGGTGTGATCCAAATCCCAGTATGATGCCACCAATTATTCAATAATAGATGCCACATATAGATTATCCAATGAAAAGATTCCAATTTTAATGTAAACCAGTTTTTCCATTCAAAAGAATATTTAAACAAATCATGCTATAAATTTTCAAAATGGTGGAAAAATATGTTTTGAAAAGTCTTTACAATGATGGAATTTTTTTAGAACAAAGGATTGAATTAAATATTTATATAAAACATTTTATATAAATTTAAAAGGCATGTAAAGGAGTTCAAATGAATTTTTTTTCATATATATCCCAAATGTAAATAAATAACCATACAACATGGTCATTTGGCAAATGGTAAGATAGTATAAACCAGCTATAGGATTCCACATTCTCAATTTGAAAAAATCAAAATGTTTATACATTCATCCCTATGACACTAGAAATAGGAGACTCGTCACCAACCGGTTGGGGATGTGAACCACCCCAAATATGTTTTAAAATATTGTCGTAGTGTAGAGTGTATCCAAGTAACTACCTTACTACCAAAGGTACATTATGGGTTAAATACATTAATATTTATTAGAAATATGATCATTCTCATTCTTCCATTTTAAAAGATCTAATTTATTTCCATTTAAATCCAAAATAGGTTTTATTCATAAACATTCCTTTTTCAAAGTATAAAACCAATATGTTTTTATATAATCATTTTATGACATTTTTCATAGATTGAAGTCCATTAAAAACCAATTTAATCATTTCAAAATTCATTTGCAGGACTAAATTCATCAATTTAATAGTAATCATTTCCACCAAATAAATAATTTACATTCAACAATTTAAATCACCCAATTTTCATTAACACGCACTCAAATTCGATGGATTTGGGGGTTTTCTGAATTCTCATGCCAAATCCAATTCAAATATTCCAATGCAAAAGAAATGTATTTTATTACATCAATAAAAAGCTTGTTAAGTGATCAAATTTAAATCAGCAGATGAAATAAATCAAGAAATACAAGGATAATCAATTTTCTAATCGTAATAGAACCACCGACCTCATGGTATTTAATTATAGCGACAATGATAAACCACCCTATGTGGTTAAATAGCCTTATACCTGACTAAATTATCGTAAACATTGACACAAAAATGTTAAACATTTTTAATGGTTCTTAGAACTAAAACGAGGTATTTTAATTAAAAAATAAGTAAAATTTCACATGTGATTATAGTTATCTCTCGGGAATAATTTTCTGATTGTGGATTAATATATTACATGCAATAATATTTTATCTCCCTTGAATAGTTTTTAAATTACCATTTTATAATTATAATAAGTATCATTTCATTGTAAATGTAATTATCTATTGATAATTCAGATAATCTTGTCATGTGATATTGAACATACAATTATATTTTAACAAAAATGAATAATTATATTGTAATAAGAATTCCATTTAAACTATATTTTGTTAATTATCTTTTGAAAATTTATATTAATTAACGCATGATAATTGTATAATATTATTCGTTAAATTTTTTATAAAACATGTAATTGTCCATTGATAAACCAAATTAATTATCTTTTTAATAATGTCAATAATTAACCTTTGATATTATCAATGATATCATCCAATAATTATATTAATGATCCTTTTATAATTTTGAGAAATTATCCTTTGATAAATTATAACAATTATCAATTATTTTTTACAGAATTATCTTTCAAAATAAATTGTCTATGTAATTGTCTTCAGATAATTATATGTAAATATCTTAGTTAATTATTCCTGTAATTCTCACCAATATCGAAAACCTAAATATTATAATAAATATTGGATATTCCACATAATTATTAATTAGTAATTTTGGTTTCATCGAATTATTATTCAACCATTTTTAAGTATTATAAGATAATTTTGGAAATTATCTTCTTGATAATTTATTAATAAATTATCCTAGATAATTATAGTTTCTATCATTTATTTTAAATTCCACCATTTTTCTAGATTTTATAATAAAATAATAAACTAAATAAAATAAAATAAAATTATAAATTAAACCTGCCTTATTCATGTAATGTGTGGGGAAATCATGCACCACTGGATCTGAATCCAAAAAATGAAAAAAATGAGTGACTCCATTGTTTATATCCAAGGAAAAACTGAGCATATTAACACTCAACTATATTCATCGCAAACAACAATGATTTGTACAGTTATAAGGAATAACCCAACTGGAATGTTCATCAATTCATGAATTTAAAAACCCTCTTTGATTCTATTATTCATTCTAAAAATTAATACATAGTTTTTGATTTTCACTTAATACGGTGTTACTGATTTTATATCCATTCAAAATGAACTAAAATAGAGGTTTCCAAATCATCTGTTTTCATCAATGGAGAAGTGGCATTATAAAATGACTTTTTGTGTGGTTTTTGTGAATATGAATATTGAATTACTATTTTATTAATTAAAATAATAATTAAATGAAATTAATAATATAAATAATTTAATATAAAAACTAAAGGACAACAAACATCAATTTTCAATTAAATTTATACCTCATCTAGTGTGAATACCTCATTTTGGACCCAATATTGGTCTCATATTTCTAATAGGATGCAATTTTTGAGAGATATTAATTATTTATTATTTAAAAATTGGAATAATTATATAATTAAATAAAAAAATTAATTGTTGAGAGAGGCTTTCCAATGCCTGATGCATACAAATTTTATACCTCATCTAATGTAGACCCTCCATTCCAGACCCATCAGTGGTCTTATTTTTTCCAAAAGGGGAACCTTATGAGAGATATGTAATTAATTTTAATAAAAAATACATTAAATATTTTCTAAAAACATTATATCATGAGAGAGGTATCCAAAATTTTGGCGTCATCAAATTTTATAATCCTTCTATGGTAAACACCATATTTAGGACATAACCAAGGTCTCAAATTTCACACAAGATAGATCGTTTTAGTTTTATTCCATTATTTTGAATAAATTTCTCATGCATAAAATAATATATTTTCTAAATTTTTTATTTCATCCTGTTTGAGGCTTTATAGACCACAAAAATTCATACTTATACAGTGTCTAACTAAGAGAATATTTAATTGAATATTTTGGTGTATTAATTGATTGTTTTACCATTCCGTGATGTGTTTAACAAAAAAACTTTTTACTTGTAATCCATTTTTTCCCAATTAACATAATAATAATTTTACATTAAAAGGATTAGGAATACCTAATGCTATAATGGGATGTTACATACTCCCCACCATACTAACATTCTATACATAGAAATCCTACAAAGAATCATCAAAATCAAAATGATGAGGCCACCGCTCAATCATCAATGCCTCCCTTTCCATCGACACATGCGAATCAGAACCATATAATCAAAGTACACGGACCAGCCGTATCATCCTCCCCTGATGTACCATGGTCTCAGAATCAACAATAAGGAATGGTTAATCAGTCATATATAAATACGGATGAATGACAAGGTCATTCCAGCTCAAAACGTGTCATGGATCAGAGAGATACTTTCTTAGTTTCAAAAAACATGTTATGTATCAACATCACATGTGGTGATAGATCTAAATATCAATAAATTATCCATGTATAACCAACAACCACGAAAGTACCCAAAAAATGAGGAGAAATCAACCATTACTTCCCATGCCATCGATGACCTAATCAGGGTGAAACCATCAAGAATACATGATCACTAAAACTGATCCTTCATGTCTTAGAATGTATTAGTGATTCCTAGGTGCAAAACCCATAGGTAGAAATGAAAATACTTTATTATATCCATCCATGTCACTAACGGTGCAACATAACAATTCCTCTAATGTAGATTAATCTACATGGTAAAAGAACACTAGGCATTAGTCTTCCCACTATAAAGAGAGTCTCTAATGCTTACATAATTCATCAACAAGCTTCTCCTCTTGAAGAATCTCTTCATTAAGAGAATATGTTAGATAACCATTAACTTTTATGGTGGAGAAAATTTATGCCACCCAAGGAGACGCTCTTCGATGAATATAGGATTTCTCAAGAATATCATCCAATTAGAAAATTAGATCTTTCAGTTCAACTGGAGTTATATTAAAAGTGGTAATAGAAGTGGATTTTAGTTCAATGCATTCCGTAAATAGATTAATCAACCACCTTAAGGGTATAAAACCATATTTATGACAAGGAAAGATGTCAGGTAACATAACGACGACTGGAGGGAGATCACCAATCATAGTATATCGCTAAAAATCAAAAGTAAACATTGATATCACATTACCCAACTATAGATAATATGTTTCAGTCTACTCGTCCTTGGGTCACATTTCATGTGATGGAATATTGTCACACCGCATGGTGTAGTAATGTAAACGCATTTAAGATAACAATAGATCTGATCTATATTGGTTATAATCCATTCTATAACAAATATGACGTTATGTGATTTCGAGTCGAGTACCAAAAAAACATCAAGAATGATTGAATACTGATAGAGAGAATACATAAGTGGTATTACAGAGACTCTTCACCATCTTAATAACACTGGGTATAATAATAACAATTTCAAAATATAAAAACTCCATTTAATTATTATGCAGATTAATAGTAAGGGTTGCAATAAAAGGGTGAGATGAATTAGTATAAAAAAAGTAGTTACCGACAAAAAAATATATAGTTTTAGTACCACAAATGGTTTTCAGACATGTATCTGCTTCCCCTAAAGACTCTTCCACTACTTGAAGAAGCTTAATTCCTGATGTTTGTGGCTGGAACCCATTTGTATGTGAAGAATCTGATTGCCCTATCGTTTTTTTAGGTGTTGATGAAATTATACCTTTTTGGAGTAGAAAAGTTGTGTAACAACTTTTATAAGATCCCCAAACATCTGTCAGAGGCACAATTCATCTAGCCTGTCCGTGTTTGGAATACTCCACAGCTCTCGACCACACCGTTCACAAAGGATAGAACAATTCAGTGAAAATAACCCATAATTACTTCAATGTGAAGCCATAATGTTTAGTTGTCATCACTATCATGTCCCACTAACTCCTTATTGATCCCTCCAACACGATGGTGGCACACTTCACCATGATCTCATCTAGTGTCTCCAAGAACTCAAACAGATAAACCATCCTTCGTAACCATTCCTCATTATGTTGAGAATTATTGAAGCCTTCGAAAACTGGTGGTTTTTTGTGAGAGAAATATTGATATATTTTTTGAAGATCACACCCTAGTTCAATGACAGGAGCCTAAATGTGGACTAGAGGGGGTTCTTATCGTAGATCATGGAAAATGTCCACAATCAGCTCATCTAGACATAGCATCACTAGAGGATTTGTTCACTAATGTTCACCTGTATCCACTTCCTTGATCGGATTCACATGTCTTCTCATAGGAATTATGTTATACAACCTCAACATAAAATAATGATGACATTAGATTAACACTTTGAGTGATAAATGTGGGAAATTATTCTAAACAGATAGAAGAAAAAAATTATTTTTATTTCACTCTATCGAAATCACGTTAGGGAAAGAATGGAACTACACCATAAGATATCATTCCATAACTAGCCATTGAGATTTAAGTTTAATTTTAATGAGATTTTGCTAGACACCAAACCACAAATAAATACTATGTCCTAAAAACACTCAAATGTATACTGAAATCAAGGAATAGATGGTTAACCTCTCTATTATATCATTTTTTTCATGAACTAGCCTGGATACCCTGGTAACCCAATAACTGATCTGACCAGGACAATGCTTGAAGGGCATTCCCAATCCCCACGGGTTGGCGACTAGCACCTAGAATCATGCATCATGCTAGGGGGAACGATTTTTCCACAAAAATGTGGAATAAAATAAAAAAGATAGTATTCCTAATAAAAGAAACTCCAATGGGAATTATTTACCAAAATAGACATTGGAATTACAAGGTCAACATACTAAATACCATGTTCTTAAATGGGAAAAACAACCCAAAGGTCTCAAATTACACAACACACCAAGACTAATGCCCGGTAGCTGGATCCACCTCCAAGTGATCCCATCCCTTTTCTCGAAACTGGTATAAGAATGTCTAAAAACACCCTATAGAAAAATTTTGGTGTGAGACGGGGCCCAGTAGAATACCACCAAATATTCCACAACAGATGCCAAATATATATTATCCAATAAAAGTCATTAAATTTTAAAGTACACTATTTTGGAAGTTCAAAATCATATTTAAAAAATGCTATAAATATTAAAAATGTTGGACAAATACTATAACTAATGGATTTACAATGATGAAATTTTTCTAAAATAAAGGATTAAATAAAACATATATATATAACAGTTTATATAAATTTAGATGTCATTTAATGCAGTAAAAAATAATTGGCATAAATTTATATGTCAAATATAAATAAACTCGTGAGTAACATGGTCATCTTCCTAATGATACTAAATTTATAATAATTTATAGGATTCCCCACTCTCTATGTGAACTCAGAAAAATGTTTATACACAAGTCCCTATAACACTGGCCAAAGTATACGTTTCACCAACCTGTTAGAAATGCAACCCACTGCAAATATGATTTAGAATGTTGTCATAGCATAGACTGTATCTATATAACTCAATATCTACATAAGTCTTGCGTGAACTAATATATTATTGGTGAAATATTTAAATACAACAAAAAAAATATGATCAATACCATTCATTCATTTTAAAAGTTCCCATTTCTTTCCATTTAAAACCAAAACTAGTTGTATTAAAAAACATACCTTTTTCAGAATATAAAACAACTAGGTTTCAATAAAATCAATTTATACATTTTTCCATAGTTTTATGTCCATTAAAAACCAATTTGAGAATTTCAAAATTCATTTCAAAAATTAAATTCAATAATTTGATTAAAATCATTTCAACCAAATCCATAACAAAAATTCAACAATTTAAATAATCTAATTTCTATAAACAGACAATGTAATTCAATGAAATTCGGTTTTTTCCAAATTCTACCGATTCAAATATCCCAATTCAATGGAATTGGATTTTATTACATCTATTGAAAACATGTTATGTAATTGAATCTAAATCAGTAGTTGAAATAAATAAACCAATACAAGGAAACTTTATTTGGCTAATCGGAACAAAACCACCAACCTCAAGGTCGTTTATGTTAGCGACAATGATTAACCACACGATGTGCTTCAATTTCCCTCTACATGATAGAATTACCATAATCATTGACAAACCAATGATCCATGTTTCTAAAGGTTAACTAGAACCAAAATTAATTTTTCTTTCAATAGGGAAGTAAAATTTCACATACGGGGATAGTTTATCTCCCATGAGTAATTTTATGATTTTGGATTCAAATATAACATGAAATTATATTTTCTCTCCCTTGGATAATTTTTATATAAACCTTTTATAATTAAAATAATTATCCTTTTACCATTAACATAATTATCCTTTGATAATTTAGATAATATTGTCTTGTGATAATTACCTTATAATTATCTTTTAACAGAAAATAATAATAATATTCTAATAAATATTCTTTAAATATAATTATTTTGTAATTATCTTGTGATAATTTTCTGTAATTACCATGAGATTAATTTTGACGATTAATCATACAATTTTAGATAAAACATGTTCTTATCCATTGATAAACCAAATAAATTTCTTTTAATAACAGTAATAATTAACCATCGATAATCTCGATGTGATTGTTCAATAATTATATTATTTATCCATTTCATATTTTGATAAATTATCCTTTGATAAATTATTCATATTAAACAGCCTTGTAAAAAAATTATCTTCTCAAAATAAATTATCAAAGTAATTATTATAGGATAATATTATATAATTATCTCAGATAATTATTCACATATTTCTCAATAATTTTGCGAAACCAAAAGTGGATAATAGTGATTGGATATTCTGCATAATTATTCATTAGTAATTTGAGTATCATCTAATTATTATTCAACCAAATTTTTTATTTATTATTAGAAGATTTGGGTAATTTTCATTTGGATAATTTGTTTCTATATTATCCTTGACAAATAACATTTTTATCATTTATTTTAAATTACAATGTTTTTCATAATATTAATATTATAGAAAAAAATAACTTATATAAAATAAAATAAAAAATGAAACCTATATTCATCACATATTGTTCCGTGAAGTCACGCACCACTAGATATTAATCTGAACAAGAGAAAAATGAGGGCTTCCTTCACCATTTATACCCAAGGACCACTTTATCATATCCACACTCAACTACATTCACCACAAATAGAAATTATATCTATGTTTATAAGGAAAATCTGTAGTGGTGTGTTCATAAATTCAGGAATTTAGAAACCCGATCTGAATTCGTTATTCATTTGAGAAATTAATACAAAGTTGTTGATATTCACTTAATAAGGGGTTACAGATTTTTAATCCATTAAATATGCATCAAAATGGAGGTTTCAAGACAATCCATTTTCGTCAACAGTGGAAGTGGCATTAAAAAAATGTGTTTCTCCGTGGTTTTTGGGAAGATGAATAGTGTATTCAAATTTTATTAATTAAATTAATAATTAAAATAAATTAAAAAATAAATTATTTAATATAAAAATTACATTAAACAAACATCCATTACTTAATAAATTTATACCTCATATAGGGTAAACACACTATTTTGGACCTAACCATTATCTCTAATTTTTCATAGGACGCAGCACTTGATAGATATAAAAAATTAATTAAGTAAGTAAAAAAGTGTTATTTCTGAGAGTGAGACATCCAAATGCCCAAAACATTAAAATATTATACCTTGTATATGGTAAAACCTCCATTTTGAACCCATCAATGGTCTCATAATTTCCCTATAATGTACCGTTTGGGAGATATTTATTTAATTTAGAAAAAATAAATTAAATATTATTTAAATACATAATCTCACAAGTGAGGCATCCAAAAGTCCCGCCACATTGAATGTTATCCTCCTCCTAGGGTAAACACCCTATTGTGTATATTACCGCATTCTAAAATTTCTCAAACGACAAAACATTTTATATTAATTAAATTATTTTGAATAAATTTCCCATTATTAAATTAATATATATAATATTTTTTTATTTCTTCCACTTCAAGAATTTGAAGACATCAAAAACTCATACTTACTTAGTTCTTAATGTTGAAAATATGTAATTGAATATTCAGGAGTATTAATTTATCGTTTTTCCATTCCCTTATGTGTTTAACAAAAATGCAGCTTTTTTACCGGTAATCATTTTTTTCACAATTAACACAACAATAATTTAACACAAGAATGTTTAGGAATACCTGAAATATTAACATGATGTTACATGGAGTTATCCCTAGTGTGATTCTAGGTACATTTTTTACT
This sequence comes from Viscum album, assembly GCA_963277665.1. Taxonomy (NCBI): domain Eukaryota; kingdom Viridiplantae; phylum Streptophyta; class Magnoliopsida; order Santalales; family Viscaceae; genus Viscum; species Viscum album. The sequence continues at coordinate 2,019,564,770 of OY728157.1, forward strand.
TATGTACCTTTGATGGATGCTATCGCTTGGGCAGTGTCTAGCTGATGTATAAGAAAATTTTGGTGACAATGAGGTTGTTCATTATTGGCACACAATTTTTACAAACTGTGTGGAAGCTAAGGATATATTTTATGATCCCTAGTATTTTGTGTCAGTAGATTCATCATGGTTAATGTATGGTTTGATTAACTATGTTATGTAAATGTGTTAATTTTCCCTTTGATGTAGTGGTTGATTCACTGTAAGGGAATAGTTTTTCAAAATGAGTTACTAAATTGTGTGAGGTGCAATAGTGAGATCCTATACTTGATGATATCACTGGATTTAAAAACAAAATGACTTGTTTCACCTCTTTTGCATCCAGAACATAGTATTTTTTATTTTTATAGGTAATGTAAGGTTCTCCCATTGACCTAGAGGGATCCAAGGATTTATATAAAAAGGCCCAAATGAAGATCCTCTCTTCTCTTTGTATGTGGATTCATACTCGGTGAGTCTCCCCTTCTATCTTCTATTAGTCATTCATCTTTTCATGGAATATATATTTCATATACAGGGATCTAATCATATGATGTGATAAATAGATATAAGATTGTGGATATAAATCATTATTTATGAGATCTTGATGTCTTTTGATCTTGATTTTGGTTTAGGGATTTAAATCTGGAACTTTTATCTAAATCATTATGTTAGATAGATTTTGGGGATTCATATAGGGAAAACATACATTAGAGAATTGAGTTTGGTTTCCAAACTGTAATTCCCATTGGCATAGATTTCATATTTATATTAAAAATTATAGAATATCTAGAATTAGTAAAAAAATTATTTTCTTGAAATAGGTTAATTAGTTTGACAAATTGTTCTATCGGTGCTTTATCAGAATAGGTGATCAATTGGGGAACTGATCATGAGAGTAATGGTTTACCCTATTAGATAATTATTTTTAGTAATTGATTATAAGGATAATGATTTGAATGTATATAATTAAATGGTTTATTAATTATTCGAATGTGAAATTGCTAAAATGAAATAATTAACATTGGAATAATTATGTTCTATTGTTAGTGAGATATACATAATTAATTATGGTATCTATTATTTAATGTTTCGATTAGAAAGTGATAACCAATTCTATAGAATTAATTAAGGAATATTAATTTTGATTTCAATTAATTAATTGTTTAATTAATTAATGGTTTAAAACACATACTTAATTATTGAGTTAACTAATTCAATGGTTGTGTTTACCAAAATTTTGAATTAGTAATGTTTTTAGCTAAAATGAGAAGTTCAAAAGATAACATGGTCATTATACTTATCAGAAAAGGTAATGGAAACATAGACACTATAAATTGATAATTATACATGTTACATATTCATCATCCTTATGAGTAAAGAGAATCAGAAAATGGTGACCTATTGAGGATTGAGCATGGTTACATAGTCGTCTTAAATTTGTTTGTTATATTGGTCACATCGGCAATGTGCCTTATAAATTTGAAATTAATGAATGGAAATAATGGAACTCTTTGTTTTGGCCTCACATGAGTGGATTCGAATCCAGCATGAGTCGAATCCGGCTTGGAGATATCATAGAACCATGAGTATATAGAGTTCCAACTCGATGAATTTATTAAGATATAGAATTACCAAGGGAACACTTAGGTTTTTGGAATGATATGTAGTTTGTATTGAGGTATGGGTATCCTTTCACACCCTGATGTTAATGTCAGTAGATAAAAATAAATGAAAACATGATAAACTATTTATTGATGCATTATACGTATATAGATATAGAACTACATGAAATATAATTTGACATGACATGTTTTAGAAACCGTTGGTGGTGGTATACTGAACTGTATTGACATCCTTTTTGGAATGCGGATCGATACCCGAATAGATTATATTGTTATTGGACTAGATACGGGAAAATATCATGGTATAGGTGCATCATTGGGGATGGATTTTTGAGGAGGGAACCATACGTGGTTCAGGACCTATTTTAGGAGTCTTTGTGTCCCTACATTTAGTTTCTTGATAGACACATAAAACTTATAGTGGAATAGAATGTTTTCTATTTCAGTTTAGTATTATATTTCTTATTTGGTTATCTTGTGACATGAGTATTATTCTGGTCATATATGCTTCCTCTCTTTTCATTTATTTTGAATGTATTTTTACTCTAATAAATGAGATTATAGTCGCCATAGGATTAACGTAACATACCATTGCTGCTAGGGAGTAGCATCTAGAATATAGAGAGGTGAGGTTGAGATCATGGGGTGAACCAGATCAGTGAACTATTGTGTGGCACATGGGTTGGGATATTACAAAGCAGTATCATAAGTCCATATTTCATTATTCATCTACTGTATTAATATATTTCGAAATGTGTACAAGATTCTACGAAGCATCTAGGATTAGTAATGAGCTTGTTCAAGTGAGTTTCATGCCCATGTATAGGGAAAATCCCAAGTACTCATAGTGGGATTATTGTTATTATTTTTTGTTGTTACACTTGAATATTATTTCACCTTGTTTGACACATTTGTGTTGTGATGTGATTTTTAATTGAAATAATTTCCTTATATTGATTTTTGGTGAAAAATCTCATGATACGTTATTTTACATACATCATTCTAGGCAGTCAAGGTTATTGAAACATACAACATTTTTGGTATTCTGAGAAAAACGAGTTATGGGTTATGTTTTTAGTCATGAACTGCTTTCGTGTTTATGAAATTAAAAAGATAAATGGGGCCTAACGTGAATATTTTATGATTTTATGATGATGTTAAATGATAATAACTGCTTGAATAATTTAAAAACATTATTATTAAATAGTCATTACCATTTTAAATAATAATCTATGGGTTGTGTGGTTAACATTATTGATAGCGCCTCAGGTTTGAAAATGTATCATTGTGGTGGGAAAAAGCATGTTGTGATTATTTCCCATTACATAAATCATAAATGGCTATGATATGATACATGAGGGGTGATTTTAGCCATGTATAGAGTATTATTTCATGACACTTGTTGAGGGGATGACCGAGGGTCATGCGTAGAAATATTATTTTCTGTTAGGGAACATAAGGCACTAATCATTCCAACTGAAAATGATATAGGAAATGACCAGAGAACATTGCTCACTTTATGTAATTTCTATAAAGATACCCACAGGGGGTTGAGAATAGTATGTCTTATTTGACAATATTGTTTGTGTTGCATCACCATAAGTCTTTTACAGATGGGGGTGGAATTGAGGGAGATGAATTGTGGATTGAGTCTATAGATATAACATATGACCATTTGAAGACTACAGTTGAGAGGTGGGGAATATGGATACTTATGTGCTATAGGGATCAGTGTAGTGATGGTTAGACATTTAGGCATGAAAATCAAAGACTAACATAATGTTATGTAAAGACTTCTTGGAGAGGTTCTTAGATCACTTTTATCAAGAGACGATGAGACAAGGGAAAGATGTTGACATCATGAATCTAATAAAGGGGATCATGTTAGTGATGGGCTATGCTGGACGCTAAACATATCTTCAATTATTTTCTCAAAAATTTGAAATAGACGAGGGAACTATGAAAAAACATTTTCAGATTTCAATTATTTTGGTGATTATGTCATAGGTAAATATCACCATTCTAAAGAAGATTATAGATGTGTTGGATTTGGCTCTCATATATGAATGAATGTTGAGGGAGGATTCCAATTCTAGACAGTTAGTTGTTACAGAATGACCATGTTCTAGGACATCTGAGAGTTGGAAACATTTTTAGGACAACAATATCCTAGGTAGTGTGTAGAAAATACGTAGACAAGAGGTTTTGAGGTATAGGACATTAATGGGGAGATTTTTCATCGTTGTGGTATTTTGGGTCATTATCCTCAACTCAGTTCCTAGAAACCAATGGAGTGATGATCTGGAAATAATTTCAAACATATATAGATGTTCTACATGCCACTGTGATATAATAGTATTTAATAAGAAGATAGGAAGATTTAGAGTTTTATAAGACGAAATTCTACACGAAATCAGAATGGAAGGTGGAGTTTAACTAGTCGATGTGGTATAGGTGGTTGATGTTGTGATTTTTTGATGAATAACCCACATCAAAAGAGTGGTGATACTCATTGGTTACAACATCTATTTACCATAACATATGGAATTAACTGAGTATCAAGAGATTAAAATTATGTTTGAGGAGTTGGAGGATAAGAAATATATCTATTGAATTTTGTCATTTTTGGTATCACATGTTTTCATTGAAAATTAGGCTAATGGTAGTTTATTATTTTGTGTCAATTATAGGAAGATGAACTAAATTTCTGTGAAGAGACAATATCATTTTCCATGTATCGACATCCTGTATGACCAATTGAAGGGAACCTATTTTTTCTTAATGTTATAATTGATATCATAGTATCATTAGTTGAGTGTAAAAACATATGATATACCAAGGAAAACTTTTTTAAGAAGTTATAGAAGTTGTGACTATGTTGTAATGTCATTGGTGTTGAGAAATGCACTAGAATTGATTTATGCCATTGAATAACCTGATCTTTTATCTATATCTGGATACGATTGTTTTGGTATTTTAATATGACATATTGGTTTACTTCAAGAATCATGACCATAATTTCCTATATACTGACATCAACATGAGTAAACTAAGAGAGAATCACATATACACCATGATATCTATGTTTTAGTTCTAGATTGACAAATTAATCATCACTCAAAACATCATCTTGGAGGTAGGTGTGATGGTGGATCAAGAGAAGGTTCATGAATTAGTTTATTGGGAGAAGGAAAAAAATGTTTTGGATATCCAACGATTCATGTGATTAAATTAATGTTAGAAATTATTCTTCCATGAATTTTCTTGTTTGGAAGTGCCGCTTTTAGGATTCACCAAAAAGGGTGAAATATGGGATCGTTCATTGGCATATGCTATATCTTTTTAGGATTTGAAGTAGTAGTTAAAATTGAAACCAATTATTATCCTACCTGTGTCTAGTGTGGAGTATTATTTTTATTTTGACACTTTTTGGATTGAACATGGAGCCGTGCTGATATAGGGAGATTGAGTTATGGAATATGGGTTGCTGTAGTTGAGGCATCATGAACAGAATTACCCTATACATGACCTTGAGTCAGTATTAGTGTTTTATACACTTATGCATTGGATACACTATCCATTAATTGAAACCTTTATAGTTTATATATATCACAAGATCATAAAAAATATATATTTTCACAGCGTGATTTGAATATTTGGAAATAGATATGGGTTGAGTATATATAGTTCTTCGATTTTGAACTAGCATATACTTTCACGAAGGAAAATAGTGTGGCTGATGCCATGAGAAGGAAAACTCAGACTCATATGGATCATGAGTCATGTGAAGAGTTGATGATGATGACATTGCTGGCTGAAATGCATATTGTGGTTTGGGAGAGTATGGAATAGATGACCCTGGTTTTATTTGAAGAGGACTCTACAATTTTGAGATAGATTCTGGATAGATAGTATTAGGATACATAGTGATTATCATTAATTTAATGAACTGATGTTGGGGGTACATTTTTAGACTTTTAGAAAGATGAATATGAGATCAACTATGTGAATAATCATGTTATGCTACATATAAGCATTTGAGAAGAGATAATGCGGGAATTTAATGCCTCAAAATGGGATTTGAATCCATCTGTAAAAATATTTCCACGACCTAACATGAATTTTTTGATGGCCATGGATAAAAAGGGTGATAACATGATTTCTTACAATAAATTTCACCTGTCAGTAGGTGACGATAGAGCCTAAATGAAATATAGGTTTCATACAACTATTTCCTATTATGGAATTAAAGTAGGATGACATGACCATTGAATTTGTGGGTGGTCATCAACAAATTCTTAGAAATTATGAAGCTATTTAGGTCATTTTGGATCGAATAACAAAGGTATAAAATTTCCGATATATAAGGGAAACAATTATAGTAGAACAATTGGGAGAATTGTACATTTAGGGTATTCTTCATCTTTATAGAGTACTGTATAATGTAGATTTAGATCAGTATTTATGTTTTAATTCATTATTATGGATGGTCAATCAGAAATGACTTGGTACATAGGTTTTACTTAGTACATATTTTCCCACATAGACTAATGGATAGTCAAAATGTCCTTTACAATTGCTTGATGATATAAAACGGGCATGCATTCTTGAATTTCATGGATCATGGGAAAAGAACTTGTTTTTATTGGAGTTCCCATATAAGAACAATTATCAATTAATAATACAGATAGAACCATAAAAATACCTTTATGTATTTCTATATAGATCTCTACTATGATGGATGGAAGATGGTGAGTTATTGAAGTTGGGATCGAGTCTCGTACATGAGACATCAGTGTTCGTACAGTTGATTAAAAAATATATGGCTACAAATCAGTGTAGGAATAATTTTTATACTGACAGATATAGTTGAAAACAAGAGTTTTCATAAGGTGATCATGTGTTCCATTTGGTGTCTCCTAAGTTGTGTGGCCATAAGATGCAGTGGTTAGGAATGATGACACCCAGGTTTATTGGAACTTTTGATATAGTGGATAGAATCTTGCCTCTGGTATACTAATTGGATCATCCACAGAGATACATCTTTGTGCGTGTTTTTTATATGTTTCATATATTCAGATGTATCACCCTGGAATAACACATGTGATCAATGTGGAGGAGGTTCACATTCAGATAGATGCGTCAGTTTAAGATCATCCAATGTGTGTGTTGGATTACTATGGGAATATTTTCTGAGGAAATGTCATGTGAATAGTTCATCTATTACAGAATATTGGATGTGTACATGAGGAAACATGGGAATGAGAAGAAGATATGAAGGCTCAATGGCCCAATAATTCTATTTTATAATCATATAAAGACATGGAAGGGCTGCTTAAGGATGTTCTTTTATAAGGTGGGGAAATTTTATGATCCCATCCATTTTTTGAGTTCTCTCATGCTTGATTACAGGTATTTTTCTTATTTACATAAGAACCTTATATTGGATTTATGGCATGTAGTTCTTTTGGGATATGTCTATGAAATTGTTTTAGGAAAAGAGGTTGTGCAACATTGGCACATGGTTTGTATATACCATGTTGCTGCCTTGGAGTAATCGTGAGATATAATGTATTTTGACACAATAGCATCAGAACAGTTAATATGTGGTTTGTTAGGTCATGTGAGGATGTTGTGCGATGTCCCGCCTCATGCATTGGCTAATGCATGGTTAGTGAACATTCTATCTAACTATGCGGCAAAACCATGAGAGTGTAGACAATGGGATACTAAAATTTTGGTTCTCACTTTTTTTCAACATTTAATGACTTTTTTCACCTCATAGGCATCCCTAACTCAGGATATTACTTTTTTATATGTTAAGAAATTTTCTACCATCGACCATGAGGTATTCCAAGGCCTTATAAACATTGTTCATTGATATTGGATGATATAATTGATGATCCTCTCTTCTCTCGGTGTGTGGATTTCATCCTGATGTTTCTTCTATTCATTCTTCTATCTTATATTGATCATTTCATGGAAGATAAACCTTGTTTACTCTGATATAATGTTTGTTAGTGAGATCTATATCTTTGACTATAGACCTATTTCTATATTTATGATATCTTGATGATGTTGATCTTGATATTGGGTTATTTATTTTGATCCATAATGTTTATGTACATCGTTGTATGGCTTAGTTTTAGTGGATTTCCATTAGGAAAACATTCCTTATAAAATTGAGGTTGGTGATCTAAATATAATTACCCCATTAATGTGTTTGATAAGTATATGAAATATTGTATCACTTCTAGCATCCAGTACTAATTTACTTTCTTCAATTGGGTAAATTAGATTTACCGATTATTTTATCAATGCTTTGTTGGTATATGTTAGCAATTGGGGAATCAATCTAGAGACAAAGAAGATACCCCATCAGATAACATGTTGGGGGATTGATAATAATATGTAGGGGTTGTAATCTATATTATTAATTGAGGGATTAATTATATGATTTTTAATTTTCTATGTTTAGATAAATTATTATTTTTTTAATTATGTTTTGTTGGTAACATGATTTAGGTAAATAATTGTTGTAAAATTTATGGAATGTTGAGATTAGAATGAGATAATCAATTCTTGAAGACTAATTATAGAATATGAATTGTGATATTAATAAATTAATTAATGGTTTGAATCATATAGTTAATTTTTGAGTTCACTAATGGTAGGGATGTATTTAACAAATTGTTGAATTAGAAATGGGATTGGGGTTGGTAATTAATTGGCAAAAAAAATATGATAATGAATAGGAATATGATAATTACAAATTAATATGTATAAATCGTAACATTTTCATAATAATATTTAGTAAATATAATGTGAACGTGGTTATTATAATTTGAGAAGTAACATTGTAACATGGCCAATATTATTTGGAATAATGTTTATGGGTACTTGTTCATACATTTGAGGGGTAATCTTATTAAAAAGATCGTCAAAATTAAGATTAGAATATTGGATAATTTTGAAATGTTTCTTATAAATGAGAAATTAATGAATAGAAACATTGTAACTCCTTGTTATAGGCTAACATTAGTGTATCAGACTTCGACACGAGTCAAATCAGGTACTAAAATATCATAGCACGTGGAGTATTTTGATCATTGGATTTTGGTAGGAATTAATATATGGAATCAACAATGTAACACTTTAGGATTTAGTAAGATATGAATTTATTATTTTGGTACGAGTATCCAGGGTATCCCTAAAGTTAATATATTTATAAAATAATAAATAAAAATATGATAAAATCTATATTATAATATTATAGTTAATTAGTCATAGAATATCATGCACTGTCATTTGTCTAGACTTGTTTTAAATAACATTAGTGGTGGTCTAACAATTTCTACTCACACACAATTTAGGTTTTGGGATCACTACCAGAATAGATAATATTGTTTCAAGACTGGACAAGGTCAAAGGCACTATGATATGTGGTTTACTGGGGATGGATCTTTGAGGAGGGAACCAAACATGGTTCGAGACTTGTTTATGGAGTCTTGGTGTCATTAAATTTAGATCCAGGATAGTAACCTAACACTAATATTGGCATTGCATGATTTTCCATTTATTTGACTATTTCCTTTCCTGTTTGGTTATCTTGTGACATGAGTATTATTCATGTTATATATGCTTCATTTTTTGATCATTTATTTCAACTGGCATTTTACTCTGATAAATGAGGGTATAATATCTCTATCAATGAGATACCAAACCCTGACATCTATTCAGAAACCTCTAGCATATGGAGAGTCATTATTGAGGTCATGGGGGGAATCAACTTGGGGAAACATCGCAAGCCACTAGGTTTGGGACGTTAAAATACTCAATAAAATATTGTTATTTAAACATCGAAAATATACCATAGATGTTAAGTTGTTCGGTATTCAAAATATTGATTTATTTTTTAATGTTATATGTTTTAGACATGCATAATATAAATTTATTTATTACTTATTGATTAATAATAAAATTAAAACCATTTTAATGAAACATTAATATTTTTTGACAATCAATATTTTTCTAAATTGTGATTTAGTCATGCATTGGAATGATATATTAAATATAATTTCTGAATGTTTATAAAATGTATAATATAAAAATAATTAATTTTTTACATCATGATTTCAATATTTACTTATTTTTTATTTTTTTAGAAAATTATTATTTTTTTGTGTATATAGATAATACAGATATTTATAAAATAATATTTCCAATTAATAATTTATATCCCCATATAGTATTCATTTTAAAAAAATTCAACATATGTATTATTTATTATTATTAAAAAATATTACATGTAATTTTTATTTATACTATATTTTAGTATACATTATCCTTTTATTAACAAAATATCTTTTTTAGGAAAACATATTTAAAAGACAATGTTTATCGATATTAAATAATAATAATTACCCTGTATAAGAAAATAATTTTATAAAATGTATTAATTATATATCTATAAATATATTTTTATTTTCATATAATTATGAATGAATGTCAAATATATAATATTAAAGTATCTTATCCATAAAAAATGAAACTCTTAAAAACCCATTGTTCACACATATGTGTTTTTAATTATATACTAAATTATTCATCATATATAAGTTGAATTTGGGATAATAGAATCCAAATTTTTAATAAGTAAAATTTATTTTATCATATATCTTCAAATTAAATTTTTATTATGAAAATAGTGAATATAATAAAGATCATTTAATGTGGAATATGTAAAAACATGTTTACTAGGGGTTATATAAAAGTATAATTAAAAAAACCACAAAAAATATGTATAATTACTATTATATAGTTATATTTCAAACAATATATATTAAATTTATTTAATATGGTTTATTTTGATCCTGGGTGATGGGAAAATGTGTTTAGAATTCTTTCATTTAAAAGATTCGAAATGTGCCCTCTCCTGAACGTAAAAAAGGCCAATAATATTCATATCTATTACAAATATTTTTAACAAACTTTGAAAATACCATCCAAAAAAAATTCCATAATTATGTTTTCTTATACATTATTTTTTCTGATTATAAATTCAGCCTAAAATTTAGTTTAGAGAAAACCAAAGGAAGTTGTTTGAAGAAGAGATAATATCATTAATCAGTCATATTAATCTGATTTTTGTTCTACATATTTTAAATGATGTAAATCCATTTTTATATAGAAAATATATTTCATTTCATATAATTACATGTTTCATATTAATTTTATTACTTAAATCCTTCTCCTACTCACTGAAATGTGAAATTAAACATTAGATCATTGTATGACTGACTACATCCTTGAAAACTGACAAAATTTATTTCCCATCACCCATTAAGATGGGTAGATATAATGAAGTATATAAAATATATATAACATTTATGATATAATTATTATTTTTGGATTATTATATTTTAAATTACATTATACATTCTATTGTGTAAGGAAAGTGATAATGTTGATCTTCTTTACATTTGACTTCCACCTCATGAAGTGATGTGTTCTAATTTTCATATGCATAAAACATAAGGTATTAAATATTAAATTGATGTTTTTAATTTATATTCCTGACATATTATTCATTATATAAATCAAATATATAACAATATTTCATTCTATATAATCCATTGAATTAATTATTTTTTCACTCATGTGTACGAAAAACTATCGCCTCAAAAATTGATGTGATTTATTTTTCATTGAATCATTACATAGAAGGAAAATAGATTCATATAATGAATATATGTGAAATATATAAAATTATATTATTTCAAAAAAAGCAGTATAAATTAAATATCTTAACACATATCCCCATTTGTGAAATGTTTATATCTCATTTATGTATGTACGACCTACTATTTTCGTGATGCAATGTGATTATTTCTCAACGATAAAAATTGAATAATTATTATATAGTTATATAAAATTAAAAATAATAATTATAATGATAATATAATTCTTGATTTGATGGAACTATAACCAATTTTTGATATTTTTATTGTTCATGATAAAAAATGTATTAGAAAAAAAGGTAAATAATACTCAAACAAATGATGATAATGAATGATTGGTAGTGAATGGTAGATAATATTCAATAAAAGTGATCATATATTAGAAATAATATATCGATGTGATTTGGGAATGTGTTATTAATATTTTTATATACTTTATATATGAGATTTAATAGGTCACATCTAAAAGAAAGTGTGAGGTAATGTCTTTCATTACCCAAATTTCCATTATTTAGTTTATACAATTAATTAATATTATATTAAAAACAATTCTGTGGGAAATGTGTTAGGATTTATTTATATATTATTTATAATTTCTATATTTGTTACACGTAATTTCCCCATGTACTAACTCTCATGTCATTGATTTGAACATTTAAGGGTTTCATCAAAAGTTTTTGTCTTTGAGAGAAACCTCTAATTATGAACCATGTTTTTTTCAATGTTGTAAATAGATTCCATTAATTTACCATATAAATAATTATTCTAAAATTATTTTTTTATAATTTAATCACATCTACTTAATTTTTTTTATTTTCTAAATAAAGAATTTTAAATTTTCTAATGGGATTATTTTTAAATTCAATTTTAGTCGGGTTTTTCTTAACATTAAATTCCACAGACAAAAATATTTTTGATCAATGTCAAATTAACCGAATTAAATTTATTATAATTTTTTTATTCATTATGTTCTAAAATGATTTTACAGTTTTACCCTTATTGTTACATAAAGTTATTTGTAAAATATTTTTATTAAATGGCATCTTCAATTTTCTCTTTGGTTGATAACTTTTTTTATTTCTAATCAATTTCTTTAAAAAATGTTTTAAAATATTATTTTTTATCATTATTTAATGTAATATTTTAATTATTATATGTTTAATAAAATTAAAAGTAATATTCAAAAATTTTTCTAATCAACGCAACTTATTACTTTCTATATAATATTTTGAAATGATTTTTTTATTATTAACATATTTGGTATGAATGAAACTATTCTTCTATAATAAACACATCTTTTATAAAGAAATAATTTATAATACTATAAGTTTATTTTTATAAATTAGATTATTTAATGTTCAATATTTATATATTTTAAATATTTTTTTCAAAATAAATGCTATATTTCGTATAAAAATGTATAAAGTCATCATTCAAAATCATTTTCTATACAATATTACATATTTAAATGGTACTCAATGAAAATGTTTCCCTTGATAATTTTTTTAAAAAAATTTATTTATGATATGGATAAATCTTTTTTGTTTTGTATTTCTAATAAATTATATATATATATATCAATCATATTTAAATATTTTATTCATCCTTGATTTGATGGAAAAATTATTGATTAATTGTCATTTTTCAAATTCCATCATTATTAAATTTCCATTAAATTTGATAAGAAGAATGTATATGAAACCAATTTTCTTTCTATTGGAAGTTGTTATGTTACTATTTTTTACATTTTTCATTTATGTGTGACACATATATTCAGAACATCATATAATGGGATCTCCTAGATAGTTCTCAAATGCATTGGGAAGTATTTTAATATCATGACACATTATATATGTTATTAGGGTCTAATCTAATCATCGTATAGTTATTTATACAGCTATTGATATTGTCTTTGTTGTTTCCCTTTACTAATATATATCCCTTGTTTGTGTAGGTGCACATTTCCAATGGTTCCACGATCTTATGATACCATGTTCATTACATTATTCTTCTTTCGGATTACTCATGCGACCTCTCTTTTATTACATCATGTTAAAATATTGAAAAAGTGATATGTTTTTCTATGTTGTTTATTAACATATTTATATTTTAGATCACCATAATATTTTTGTATTGTTTAGGCTCTCCCATTTATATTTAGGTGCTTTTATGGATTTTAGGATATCGCTCTATATAAATAAAAAATAATTCATTATTTCATTTATTGTCGTAATATTATTTTAAATATATTATTCATGTATGATACATGTTTAATATTAATTGTTATTTATCATTATGAATACAGTAATAATATTTTAAAAAAGATTGGGTTTCTATATATTTCATTTTAATCTTTTACAGCTCATTATAACAGAAGATATTGAATAATATTTGAATACATCTAATGATTACTTGGGAATCATAACAATGAATTATAATATATAATACAAATATGAAAATATGTGAAAATTATAGATCAATTTTTTTATTCCAATAATAAATCCTAATGAAGGAATAATATTATATTATTAATGGATGATGAAAAATCCATAATAATGTCCTTTAATGTATATTATTCATCATGTTTTAAATATTGGATATTGGATTAATTAAAAAATATTATTTAATAAAATATATTATTTATTCCATTAATATATATTGATCAATATATTTTCACATCAATGAAAATTAATTTTACAACATAAAACAAATTTTCATTAATAATTCTTCTAAATAAATAAGTAAATTCATTGATAAAAAATAAACTTTTATGAATTCTTCAAAATGGTTTCTAAAATATCCCACATGGTTAAATAAATTTAAGATTATAAATTTTAAAATTAATTAATTAATATACTTCCCCATTACAAAGAATTATTTTTTATACATTTTAATGGTTATAATATTTCACACTATAATTTTCACTTTTAATACATATAATAATAACGAAAAATTAAGAATTAAAGTAAATTTTCATTAATTTTTATTTATTGGAATGTAACTAATTTTATGATGAAAAAGAAAAATAAAATTATTGATAATTATTTTTTTAGAATGAAAAAATCAACAATATTAACTTGAACACCTATTGAATGTAAGAAATTAACTGACTATAAAGTTGATAAAATTTCGAAAAAAAGGTAAGATTTAATGGAATTCATATTGACGTTATTATATTAAAAATATGTATTTTATGAGAAATATTATTTATTTTTGAATGACATATTTAATCGTAGAAATCAAAAATAATCTATATTAATATGTTCTAATTTACTTTAGTATCAATTGATATACTGTATCAATTCATAGATCATCTGAAAAACTAAATAAATAATTTCAAATTTCATTAACATATCCAAATCTATAGTCATGTAAATAATAATATAAATAAAAATTCATCAAAAAAATCAATATCTCATACTAAATTTGTTGATTAAAAGCGATAATTTAATTATATATTTTCAATAAAAAATTTCCAATAAAATTATTTATCCAATTCACATAAAAATGTTATACTCAAATTAATACTCTATGATGAATTTATATATGAATTTTGATAAATAGTGTTATATAACATGTGTATAGTATTCAAAATTTGTGTCGATATATTCACTGATATTACATAATATGTAATGTGAATTTTCAAAAATAATTTTTTTTAATATTGGTGAACATAAATATAACAGTAAAAGATTCAAATAATATATCATTTCATATATAAAAGGATTCAAGATTCCTTTAGTGATATTAATATTGAATTATTTTTATTTTATGTTCATTTTAATATCACTTGATTTTATAAAACCCTAACCATCCCAACTGACATGCTCTCCCATTTTCATTCATCAAACATCTATTATCCTAGTCTTCCAACCTAGGATAGCACTCATCATGTTCTTAATTCACTAATTATATACCAATTTCAACCTTGTCCATATCCTACATCAGTATACCTACACCATTAGTCACATTTCACCTCTCTCTCATTGATTTCCCGTCAATATACAACCATATTTTATCACTTCGTCACATATAATCTCTTTGTATCACCATTTTTTGAGTTTTGAATTTTTTTATAGATGTAGATAAATTATTTTTGATCAATATAGATTCCTTTTATTTATAATTTTTCATAGATTTTATTAGTTATTCAAAATTTTATATATATGATAATAATTTTATAACATAATAATTTTCAATGTGTTAATTTTTTTGATATTATGTAACTTTAAATGAATAAATTTAGTAATAAAAATTGTATTATTTATCAGTTTATGAAATTGATATATTAAATTTAATATTTAGGATTTTATGAAAAAAATTGAAATTTCTATTCTAAATCAGTTATTTTTATATGACATTATATGTTTATAATTTATATAAGGTATAATTGAAAAATTATCTATAGATATATATGTTTGTGAAATTGTAAATATTTTTACCTAAGTATAAATTATTATATTTTATTATATTTATAAATGATTCTAAATTTCATAAGGAAATATATATATATACACAATAATCATGATTATATATTTATTGGATATAAATAAAAAACATATATGTTTATGTATTATTTAAAATTTATATATGAAAATAAATTGTCAATTTATATTTTATATTTTTTTATAAATTCATATCATTTTGAGCATTATGTTTATATATTAATATATTTATTTTTATAAAATTTAAATATGTATATATTTTTTATGTTTATTTATAATGTTTTTCAACCTTTATGATTATATATTTGTCTGTTAAATTTTTTTAATATGTATTATTTTAATAAAATTACATGTGTATATGTTTTTATAATTATATATATAATTCTAATATATATGTTTTAAATATAGACATGATTATATATTTATTAATATAAATTTTTTTGTTATATAATTATTATATTAGAAAATTATAATTTATCTCTTTATATGTTTTAATATTTTATTAAATTTATAATTTTTTATGTAATTAAGTGAATGAATAATGAACTAGTGATGATTGTGAAAACAGGACAATGGAGTTTTTTAATGTTATAATTGAAAAATTAAAAACAATAAAATGTTTTTCTATCCACGTCTGATGTGTTTAAATATTATATAGTAAACATATATATGAGTTTATAATTTTGTAATCAATTTTATAGATTCAAAACCAAACATAGTGAATCAAAAAAGTTATTGACATAAAATATTGATGAATATATTCTATACGATAAATAATGAGTATCGTGACGAATTAATTAATAATGTTGTAAAAGAAATATCTGAGACATTAGCTATAATATTGAGTTCCACAATAACTCATGTACTCCACTTCATGAACAAGATGTATATGACAACTAATTATGATATATGTCCATCTTTTGTGAGACTATACCCTCATTATCAATCAATTGACCAAAATAATAAAACAAAAACTTTTATACTCACTAGAGTAACATTAAAAATCTTATAAATCATAAATTCATATGACATAAAAATCATTCAATAAATATATAAACATACTCCTTAGGATGTAATCCATAATAATATATATGTTCATTAGGTAACTAAATAAATAAAACTTTTGTATTCTACAGAGTCATTATCATTCTTTCCACGAGATCTGTGATCTACACAATAACTATATGTTGTGGCCCGATACTATTATACGTATCCACACAGTATAAATATATGTGTGCATCTAGATTCTTGTTCATGGTTTGAGTAATATAGAACATTATGACACCACCAATGTATCCTTGACATTTGTGGGAAAGAATTATTGTTATATTCTTTGATAAGAATATTTTTTAGATAAAACAAAAAAAATACTATCATGAACAAAGCATTAATTTGCATACCATGATTCCAAAAACTTAGGATTATTTCTTCTTGTACCTTAATATGGAAGGAAATTTATAGGATATTTTATGTGAATATATAAAAAATCAAAAGGATCATCATCGCATACCATATAAATATCAAGAAATATAGTTAGAGTTGGCTTGTATACAATTATATCCTCACACAATCATGGGTCATGTTTCTATGTTTTTTGTACCCCCAATATTCTATGGGAAATTCCCCACATAGAAATTCATAGGTTCAAAAATAAATTAAATCATTCTACTACCATATTAAAAGGTCTATCATTTTCATTATCATTACCTATGAACATCCACTACTCTAAAGTAAAAGTATAACATGGCATTCCACTTACTATGAGTACCAAGAAAAACCTCCAAAATAATGAAAAAAACTAATGAATAGAAAAATTAGAATTCATATATATTATAAACCTGATTAAAATAGGTGTGAGTTACCATAAATTTGATTATAATTTATCACTGTCAAGATATTATACATGAAAAGTTATGGAATCATGAAAGATCACTATTTACCTTGGTCTAGAAACATCCCATAAGTGATTGTAATTTTACATGATAATATATTGTAATATAATATAAGATTTATGTAAAGGAAACATTCTTAAAAACAACCCCAAATAACAAGGAACATCCCACCCAAAATAAGTTGATGAAGAAAATAATGGGTCTTCCACGTATTGATTTCTAAAAACATTACACTCCAGAATATAATTGATCGGTTATCCTAGATTATTCTAGAACATAAAATGAAGAGATTCTTAATTGGGAAACAGGAAAACAAAACATTAATAATGTATTTTTTCCAACACACTCTATATTTTTTCAATCAAGGAATCCAAATTCGGGGTGTGTCAATGCAAATGATGTTAATTAACTGTAATCAATTTTTAAAAAATGACCGAATTTTTGTAATAGATAATTGAATAAATAATATATTATATATAATGATATTCAATAGAACATTATTATATCAATGGAGAACTTATAAAATAATGATAACTTATTATGATGGTCATTCTCTATATAATTATCCAAAACCTCATTCATGAGACATATGACTCCGGTTAGGGGAGGTTTTCATTGATGTGTCCATGTATCAACCAATAAACCATGAATTAATCAATACTATATGTCTCAATCAATGATGTTATACACATATATGGGTTAATAAATTGATCCCAAAATAAATAATCATTGATCTCCTTGAGTCGAAGATCAATGATTTTTTAATCACAAAACAAATTCAACATGATAGGTACAAAAGTATGCTATGATTAAATGGTGATTTAATTTGAAAAAAATCATTAAAAACACTCTTGCAATATATATATATATTATTGAGAAAATAGAATGAAGAAAATGTAACATATGATAGAATAATGTATTGGTAAAAGGAAAAATATATTTGAATAGATAATGGATCTATGGGAGAATAATGGAATATATTGATAAAAAATGGTTGTTATATATCATTGAATAATTTTTATGGTGTCATATTTTGATATTAAAATTTATTTAAAAATGTTCACAGTTATTACACAATGGTATTATTAATTATAAACTCACACTTGGATGGCTAGTTGGTGACTTGGCACCTACTTGATGGTGATGATTATATAAAAAAACATGCCTACTAAATCCCAATATTATAGATATTCAATTCATATATCCCACATTTTTCTATTTTCAGTCCACATAAATTTCATGCCATTCTTTATTCCTTAATCATTACGTTCAAAATCTTTAATCAACTAAAATATATCAACATTAAAAAGGATATAAAAACATAGAAAATATAAATTTACAATATTGATATATTCGAAACATTTATATAATATGAATACATTATAATTATTTATGATTGGGGACTTCTCTACCATGATAATTCATTTTAAATATTCTTCATAGTCAACTTAATCTACTTATAGTCTACATCAACAACCATCTCCAAAGTTTTACACTTAATATTTTCATAATACCATATATTCTAGACTAGTAATAGAGTCTTACCTCAAATTAAATATTTTTTATATTCTATAATCTATAAAAAATCCCATTCATATGATTCATAATTCTTCATCTCAATGTCCTCAGAATTGATAATATGAGTAGGATCGGGCATATACCTCTAGACATGTGACTGGTGAGTAATATCTTGGATACATCAATATCATAAATGAAGATTCAAATGGTATTACATAGCCTCTGCATTCTAATTCTTCAAAATGGGTCAAACATAGGGGGGATTTTTATTGCATTTCATCCCCAAATGATGGTGTCATGTCCATGATGTCACTTTGTTGAAAGCTTAATTAGAAATAGTGAACATCAACTGTATTCCCTTATTGTTAGTGTAAATATTATACTAATATAGATTATTGGTCAACCTATTCTAGATTATATTCACTCTATATAATGTATCATGTACAATAATGGACCCCATAACAACTATATCATGAACATAATGCCAAAAATGTGGGGAAATAAATGGCCTCATGCATAGATCATCATATGATTCCACATGAATAAATTCATGAAATCTATTTTTACAAATACTCAGTAAATTCAAGGTTATAAACCCAAATATATTAATTTATATAGAGAATTCCAATGAAAATTTTCTTCTATGAAAATCATTCCTCTGGATTATTTTTATCTAGGGATAGAAATATCAACAATGTAACTATGGAATATTAAATATCATATGATTCTAATGATGAGACTCATGTGTCTATATAACGTAATATTTTCAAGGGAACTCAATGTATGAATACAATCTCATAAAAAATAGGTTACATCCATCATCTACTGAATGAGTCTCACAAATCATTAAGAAATAATAATCAATCATCTATCAAATGTAAATCACCTGGATTGTATTATAAATCTTCACATGCCTAGGTGACCACAATGTCATGTAAATCCTGATTTCATTCCACTTTCACAATGTTTCTAGATAATTATAAATAATACCACTATAATACTGATAGTTGATCATAATACTTTTGAAGGTAAGGATTCAAGATAAAACCCCAAAATTTCCCACCTCAGCCCTAGCCACCATAATAGTTGATTGATTTCATGTGTAATTTCTCTCTCTCTAATATGTAACCTAATCCAAGAGGTTTATATGTTTTTATATAGCTTCTTCTTGGATGGAATATGGTACTACTTCTCTACCATGTATAGTGATTACAAAGTCAATTCCCAATGACCACATGGGGAACATGTGACCTCTATTTTTGTATTCATGGATAATAGTAAACAAAGTTTCAATTTGGAAAATATATTTTTTCTAATCATCCATAAAATTTGTACTAAACAATGGAGTACGATTCATCATAAACATTTCATTACAAGACTTAATCCACATATCAAACAATAATCTCATCAGCCCCCACTACACCATTTATGATTATTCACCATATTCCATTGCTACGTATGTCATACATCAAAGAAAGTCAACAATGTTGTCTCCATTCACTTGTTTCTAATCAATAATAATTTTGAGCATTTGAGAATACTATAGTCTTCTCCAATAAAAAATGTTTTGTTCCAATAGTGTGATGACATTTTAATGTATATTATGTTTAGTGTAATATAAATAATTTTAAATTAAGTTATATTTTTCGAAAAGAAAGGATTTGGGAACACTACATATAACCCTATGTTTTAGGAGGGATATTTTCAATCATTGGATCACTTCTTCAAGGAAAATAAGGTATTACATTTTTCCTATGAATCGATACTGATCAAAAATATATATACATAATAAAAATATCAATCAAAACACACTATATCAGTATTATTAAATATTATAGTTTTAGTCATCCTAATCTCTATCTCATAAAATGCCTCTTTACGCAGGATTGACCACCATAACATCACTTCCTACATCAACAACAAATGCATTTGAGATAATAAAGGTCATATGTATTTGATAAATGTTTTATATAATCCTATAAAACAAAGATGATTCTTTATTTAATACATCGAAAAAATATATATCCTGGACAATAATGCCTCTACATTTTCTATGTTTATTGATATACCTATATCATATAACTTATTCCCCATTAATTTCACTCCTTTAATAAAAATGTTTCACATCGACATATTTGAATAAGGATATTGTTATTGTAGTTTATACAATAAAAAATATCAATATGTCTGTCAAGATAATATTGTTCTACTGAGTAAATGATGGCATCATTTTTTATCACAATAATGATTGAGTGATGATATGGGTTGATGGTCTTATTAAAGAGATCCATTAACAAGATAAAGAGGTTCATCAATGAAAATAAAATAAACAATTTCAAATATATCCCATAGAAACTCTGATACGTTGTTTTTTATATTACCTCTTATATAACACAGAAATGGTGACATCCAAAAAAATGAGTAATGTTATAAAACTACCTTGATCTTTTTAACTGAACCAAAAGTACATTTATTTCTGGAAAAGTAAATATTTTTCCCTCTATCACCTTGTTCAACCTCCTGTAATATATGTTGAAGATATTTTTTCTATCCTACATCTTGGAGAAAATGGGTGGTTCCCCTAGGATGAAAAACTCATCCTGATGAAAACCCTTTACTCCAAGACCATATGTTGTACATAAAGAACCATTAGCTCAATTAGAGATAAATTATAATGGGTAATCAAAATGTCATTTAGAAATTGAACAAACACATTATCAAAATTAAATTATCTATCCTGGGGTTACCCACTTAATTAATAAAGAATGAAATGTAGATAGATATACATTATATAAAGGGATGATTTGGGTTCACCTACTAATCTTATTGAGATATGAATTTTCAAAATATTTGTTTTGATCATCCCATGCTCGCCCATGTGTGAATTTTTTTTACTCCAAGTTCTCATTTGATGTAATCTTG
Organism: Viscum album; assembly: GCA_963277665.1. NCBI lineage: Eukaryota > Viridiplantae > Streptophyta > Magnoliopsida > Santalales > Viscaceae > Viscum > Viscum album. The sequence continues at coordinate 2,019,586,930 of OY728157.1, forward strand.
TACTTCTCTATATCTTGTGTGATGTAATAAAAGCCATATATAATAGTATTCCACGTGTCCTCAAAATTTTGTTGAATATTCAATGCTGAGAATCACATATAATACCATTTTACACATAGTTATAATTTCTCATACATACTCCTCTTTGGAAAGTATGATGGATGCTATGGTAATCAATGATGATTATATACATTTGTGACAAACATTGTATCAATGGAAATTAATTCAGAAGATGATTGTTTTATTTATGAAAAAAAATATGAATATATGATAAAATGGGATGTGTATGTCTCAAAAAGAAATGTCGATAAAAAATAAGTGATCACGACCGTACATTGAATAGTAGATGGTCCACCACCAATATATGGAAGAGTATGTTAAATTAAATACACATGGCTTACTATTATCCATAACCATATCCTATGAAAAAAGGAAATACTATGTTTTTTACTTGATATTATTATTTAGGACACCAACCATAACCCTAGTTCCTATCTATAAATTTATTGATCCCATATAGATGCCTAAAATATATATATATATATATATAATATGGTATATATCATAATTACTGATTTCTTAACATTTCTATAATTTATTATAAAAACTAAATATTAGTTCCTAACTATTCAATTATTAATGTATTTTTGGCCCTCAAAATATGAAACCAAATATTTAATACATTAATAATCATATTTAATGACTTTGGTATTTTTTATTATAATAATAAGAAAGATCCCATATTAATGAGTGAATTATCCTATAGTAGTAATCTATTGTTAGTATGCAATCATGATTCCCTATACTCTTTTATCCCCTTATAAATGGTCAAATACATTTGAAGATCCTTTGTGTAATTCATTTGGTCCACTCCCCTAAAAAGACAACTGATCTCTATTAAAAATACATTAACATAAATGTGTACCTTCTATAGATATTTCCTATAAAATAAAAGATCTATGATATTTAATTTTTTGAACCTTGTAGAATACACCTTTCCAACATATACCCCTACTAAAACTACATGAATTTCTTAGTAAATCCCATAATTATCATGTTCGAAAACTATTACTTGTGAAACAACACATTAAATGTCACCTAATTGAGATACTATTATCATCAATATTGATAAATTTTTGTCCAACTTTTAGAGGAATGTCCACAGAAATTGATGGTCCCTAGAATCACATTCGAGTGCATATTTTTTTGGATAAATTATAAATTGATATCGATAATTTCAATCTACTATTATGCATACTACACACTAACGATGTAATTAATTTCTAGAGAATACTATATAAGAAGTTCAGTTCATGATCCACAATGGTATTTTAAATAGTTTTAAATGAATTGAAAATATCTCAATGAATCATGGATAATCATTATTTTTAGTATAAATCATTGTTCAATAAATGTACATAATGGGATTCATCCACCTCGACCAATAGTGGTTGTACAAAAATATCCTAGGCCACTATATTTTTTGTTCCAATAAAACATCTATAATGAATCATTTCTAAAATAGATAAAACAAATAATCAATTTATTAAAGATCATATCCTTTCCATGGTATCACATAAAGGTCTTATTTGGGGTACACCCTTGTATAATGGTAAATCTCTCAATCCACTAACCCTGGTCATTCATCCCAATATGTTAGTAATTGTTATACACAATCTAACAAAACCACATGTCCAAGGTTGTCAAATTATTCCATCATAGGAATGTCGTAATAGGGAGAAAAATAATATATCAATCAATATATAATACATTTCTATATTACATAAATAGTTTAGTTAAATGGAATATATTAATATACTAGTATTCATCACAAAAATTGATAAATATATGGAATGTGTGCCTATATACAAAATTATGATTCACGAATTCATAATAAAAATATTAAATATCAATACAAATTAAATAATCAATAATTCAGAGGACCATTACATTGGTTCCAGCCAGGAACATGGAAGCAAAAATACCTGTGTCTCATATAGTTATATCTCACGTAGAATGCCCCAGGTGAGTCAAAATACAATTTCGAAAACATTTCTCAGATTAAAATTTCTAATTCTTACACTGGAATTACATGGTCCTTGCCAGCATTCCATATGACCTCCCAATATGATAAATTTTATACAATAGTAGATATGATATATATATTTTAGTTGATATAATATACTATTAATATCAATCCATGAACAAATAATAATAAAAATGTATATTATAATGATTTTATTAACATAAAAAAACAAAATAATGATAATAATAAATAGAATACATGTGATAAAATAATTAAATAAAATATATCCCCATTAAAAAATGTATACCACATTATATATTCAGTATAGAAATAACTAATAAAACATTTGTATTCAATAGAGTATGTACTAGTTTTACCACGGTCTCTATTCTCTAAAACTCAACCATATTCAATTATCCCCATTCTGATCCTCATATCTATAAACATGAAATATAAAGGTTCCTTGAGATTCCAATGAATTGTGTATGTAATAAAATTGATTATGACAACACTTACATGTCCATAAAATGATTTCATAATAATATAATATATATTTCATGATATTAATATAGGTTATAGTGGAAAAAATAACCAGAAAATCAGGAATTGAGTGTTCACGTGCTATCCATTCTACCAAAAAACCCATGTCATGCCATTATAGACACCATACTAGAAAGATAGTAAAATGAGGTTATAATTGTTATAGAAAAATCCACAATTATAATAATCACATCCCCATGCCATTATAATGTTTGTATTTAGATCCGAACACCAGACCGGTGTATCACAAATCTATCATATGTAAGGTCACTAGGACATTTTACCACATATATACTTCATATTATCTATCTTGTTCGTCATACTACTCATTACACTCCAATATGATTACCCTACAATCCATAATTTCCCTACCATATTCTCAGGACAATCATCATCATTTTCATAGGTTGTGTGTGCTCACCCTCTATGGGATAATCAACCCATGATCTGCTACTTCAATGACCAAAAAGTTCCCTCACAATAAAGTTAATATAAAACAATGGATAGGACGTAGAAAGAATCACAAAGCATGTTGTCATGATAAATATATTATAATCATGTATTTTAGGTGATCAATATTATAAATGGTCAATATATTCTACAGGTAAAATTATGGAATCATAAAAACAAATGAGTTTTAGTGTATATATGCATTACCACATGCAATCAGAAATGGTCCCGGTCAAACATGGTGTAGGAAATACAAAATTATAAAAAGGGGAAAAGTTTATATGAGTGACACAAATTTTAGGGACCTTCCCAGCACCATGGTATTGATGAGTAATACCATATATCATTAAATGATCAGAGACTAAACCTAGTGATCACACACATAGAGTTTATCAAATTTCAATAATTTCACTTAATATTGAAATTCATTTAATGTTTTATTTTAGAATTATACCTCATGAACAATAAATATTTAGAAAGAGATTACGTATCCATATACCTTATGTTTTCTATCAAAGGAGTCAAATATAAGGTATGTAAAAACCAGACACACCAATTCATCATATTATATTTTATTTCACAAAACAAATCATGAATTCATCATTGATTCTATATTAAAGGGTCACATGTATCTAGATGTATTAAATAAATATTAATAAATTAATAAAAATGGATTTAAGAAGGATAATTTCACATAATCAAAATTTTATTTTGAATTACCTAAAACATCAACACTTTGGAGGGATTAAACAATGATAAGTGGATCTCATCCCTCACTAAATATTGTAATCACAAATAGATAATAAATTGAACTCTAGAATAAAGATATATATTTTTTAAACCATTTCGAATATATTCATGAATATTATTCAACTATAGTTACTAGTTAAAAACATGTTATTCCTGGTAGATCATGGTTTTAGAAAAAATATTTCAGTTTTAAATATCATATATCGATCTATTGTGAATATAAAGATTCATCCTAAGAAAATCAAGGAAAACAATGTTAAATGGTAGAATGTTCCCATTTTAGAATTATAAGTGAAAATTGTAATAAATATATTAATAAAGTAGTCACAAAATTCCATGAGATTAGTCATATATTAAAATATCAAGGGAGATAAATAAGAGATAATTATATACCATGTTCATATTTCCAAATTACAAATGGGCTCAACATGTATGATTTGGGTATTGAGGTAGGTAGAATGAATCATGAAATTAAAACCATATTTGGGAATTAAATTCTTCATTAAATTTGGAAAAATTGGGATTATGTGGGCCTCACTAACTATATTGTTGATCACAACTGATTTTATAGTGGGTTATATAAAAAACATTAGATTAACTAGAACCCAATTAGCTTTTTCATGGGATTCACCTATGATTTTTTGGATATTTTGACCAACCACATTCTATTCCCATCTTAAATTCATCCACATTCATTTTATGAACCATTATTAAGTAAAAACATTCCTCCATACAACCCATATTAGACAATAAAAAATGAAAAAAATATTAAATTTATAAAATCATAAAGTCACATACATTTATATAAAGTTACAGTATTTTTATATTGGAAATAGTTAAACATTAATATATAAGTCTTGAAATTTTTTGTTGTATGATAAAAAATAATATTTGTAGGCTGTATGGAATACAAATTTTTATCAATTGTGTTTTTTTACATAAAAATAAATTTTGTTTTGTGAAATAATGAATATTTTTATATAAAAAATAAACTAATGATTTATCAAAATGACCATAAATATGGGATATCATGATATAAAATTTATTACATATCCAACTGAAATTAATTATTAATAATTAGAAGAAAACATCATGTTGTTGAAAACATCTATCAATTTAGTCAACTGGATAATATTGAATCACTCTTTTAAGAAATAAAATACACATCATTGAATTTTATTTTACATGATATTAATTGTTTATCTTTGGAATTTTAAAAGTTAACATATGAGTTATTAAGATCCAGTGCCCTAAATAATAAATCTAATATAACAATAATAATGATCTAACATTGAACATTTCTATTGAATATGATAACCTTCTTCTAATACAGTTATAATGGAATGACTAAATCTCACAAATAAAATTAAGGGGAGATTTTATGGAATCTTATATAAATGATACTAATTCATGGTGGAATATAATATAATAAAATATTAAATAAAGTAATTTTTTATTATCTAAATTATTTTGACTGTTTTATTTATATATTAATAAAATTAAGACACAAAGAGTCTCTATTCTGATGTTATTATTATAAATGAACTATGTTCTTATTATTTTGATCATATTTTTTAAATTTATAATAAAATGGATTCCAAGGATTGAACTATGTGAATTTTTTTTATTTATGATCAATGTGGTTCCACGTATAAAACATGATTGAACCTAATATTTTATCTTAACATATTATTGGGTGATGGAAATTATAATGATCAATGTTTAAAGTACATATGAATTAAATAAATTTTTAAAATATTTAATAAATCAACAAGACGGACTATAAAAGACGGTGTTATTTAATATCCTTCGGAAACATGGAATCATAATCCCTAGTCAACTAGCGAGCTAAACAATCTGCCAATATGTTCTCAATGACTAGCGCACTTGTTGAAACATCATAAATAATAAAAATATCCACAACCTGGGGAATATTAACATACCAGAGAAGTCTATCCTGAAGCAAAGAATCTGACCATTTATTATAATAAAAAAACATAAAAAAATGTGATAGGCATCATCAAACAAAGGAATCATTCCCTCATCCATCAGATAAGAAAATTAAATATCATAAGAAGACATGAAATTCCTATATTCAGTATTATTAGTGGTTTCCCACTAAAATTTAAACATAATTTGACTTAAGAACTTGGTTATATATGCATTGACCTTCTTTGAAGATGATCAGGTGGACACAAGTCGTGGTATACTAGAATTGTCTCTCTGTGGCCTTTTCATTGAAGATAAGTATATGAGAACATAAGAATAACCTATTTTTATATTACATGAATAGTCTCTCTGGGAGGTCATGGTGACTTATCCCGAACACTATTCCAAAATTTCCATTTTGTTGAACAGTTCCAATGGTATATAGTTTTGAACAGTGCATCAGAATCCTTAGGTGAATAGTTCAAATAGTAAAACGTTGTGAGTAGTGCAACGAGAACCGTATGTGAACAGTTTCATCGGTGACCTTAGGTGAACAGTTCTGAAGGCTACCATTTCATTCCTTTTCCATATTTTGAGATTTGTGAACAGTGATTCTAGAACAGTGAGGTTCAAATGGTTACCTTTTCTTTCCTTTGCTAAATTTTGAGTTCTATGAATAGTGTTTCCAGAACAGTGATGTTCCAATGGTGACATTTTATTTCCATTGCCAACTTTTGTGTTTTGCGAAGAGTGTTAATAGAATGGTGAGGTTTATGTATAGTGTTTCTAGAATGGTGAGGTTTATGTACAGTGTTTCCAGAATAGTGAGGTATAAGCATATTTATTCTAGAACGGTGAGGTTTATGTACAGTTTATCACAAATGGTGAGTTTTATGTACAATGTTTCTAGAATATTATGGTTTACTTTCAGTGTTTCTAGAGCGGTGAGGTTTATGAACAGTGTTTACAGCTTCCTACATTCTTCCCCCTTGACGTTTCATTTAACATAAAATGCATTTAATTCCTTGTTTTAAGGATTCTATGTCTGATTCAAAGACTTTAAGTCCAATATTAATTTCCCTAAGGCTTTGTATGATTTTAACTTGGTCAAACAGTGTTGGTTAATGTGATCCGCTTTTAATGTGGAATTAAGCATATCTTAAATGGTCGGGCCATTAAATCTGATAAAGGGGATGAGAAATCTTCCTCCCTAATTATTCCTCCTTATTCTAAGTTTTGTGAAACTTGAACCTTTCCTTCCTTCCCATAGGAATCGTTAGATCAATCTTTTCCATGTGGATTGTTTCCACTCTTTTTTCATGCAACCAAGCAGTATCGAACAATCTTCGATATAAGGAATGTTTTACCATTGTTCTTTTAGGGTTCATATTTTCTTATTTCTACTTCCCATATTATAACATGCAATCTCCATTCTTATAATGGAGTTTTCTTGGGGTTTTGTTGGTGCGGTCATACTGTTTCACCCTTAGGTGGATGTAGTTGTCGCGAGAGGAGGATCATGACCCGTTGTGTGGATAAAGAACGTCAAGAACTTTTCAAAGTAGGGGATTTGTTGCTTCACTTTTCTTTAATGTACAGCTATATTTTTATTATGTTTTATCCAACTACATGAAAATAGATTTGAAATAATCAATATTTTAACTAGATAAATAAGTTGATATCGATTATATGTTATTGCCACTTGTTTTTGCTAGATAGTGTGATATTTATGCTTATTCATAATTGAAATTGGTAAATAATGTAAACCAGGATTAATTAATAATTGTTTGGATAAAGATAAAGAACTATGTAAATGAATCTTGTTCTTATTGTAATTTGATGTCAATCAAATTGGGGCAGTAAGCCTGTTTATTTATTTTTGATAGCTTACTAGTTAGGTGTATCGAATTTTGAAATAATAAATAATAAATTGGTTAATCTAAGATGGATTAAAGAACTGGTGGTTGTTAAAAGATAATTTCATGTAGGGTTCTGGGTTACTCTTTTGTTTTTTTAAGTTCCAAGAGCCTAATTGTGTGATTCTTGTATTCCTTCTACTTTTTCTATGATGTAATCCTAGATGGCCATTATGATATGTAGGGGCATAGAGGCTTTTAATTTTGGCAGTAGATGACTCCTGTAGTGGTGAGATGCATCGGTTTATGCATGTCGGTGTTATGGAGGACACCGGGGATGATGGAATGTGATGAATGTGATTCTTGGATGCTTGATGATTTCTAATTGGTTGTTTATCTACTTTAATTTTCCCCATTTCTCAAGGCAGCTGGTCTTACTTACCCTTCTTCCAAAAGAGGCGAAGACACGCGGGGTATTCCATGTGCTTTCCGTGTTTATATTTTCAAGGAAGGATGGGTATAAGCTCTTGCTATAAGCTGTAAAGACTAGACTGGTATTACAATTACTCACCAGGTTTATCCCCCTTGTGTTCAGTAGCATAGAATATTTTTTTCTAAAATTCCTGGGAATGTTTGAAAGTATTAATATAATTATTAATTGAATAAAAGGTGTTAACCCATGGGGATAGAGTTTCTGGACCATAATGATAAGGTTGTAATTTTTTATGGAACAATTGACATTGGCTGTTATGCTAATGATATTTACTGTTGAATTGTTTATGGATGATTAATTTATAAATAATTAATTAATGTAAAGTGGAACTGATAAAAAGGGGATTAAATAATCTAATAATTCTCTTTAAATGGTTATGTGCTTATAGGATACGTAGTCTTAGAAGTAATAGCCGGAGTCTGAGAGACATTAGTTATAAAAGTGTCTAAGATTAGGTTATTCCCATAGTGTGGTTGTGAGTTATAGTATATTCTGAACATTTTCTATTTCTATATGCTACACCACCCTTTCAGTATGGGAAATTGATACCCTTGGGATTCTGATCCCTAGGGGGTGTTTTCCAAAACATTTTTTTCGAAGGATGGATGGATGACTACCACCTTTGGCCCCACACTCTTCTCATGGTAGTTACTTGTATTGGTAGGAAGAGTGGTTAGTTTTCCCCATATATGTGTGTAGTGGGATGTAATGGCATGCGGTTATTCACACAAATATATTCTGGATATAGTATCCTATGCAATACAATAGGTGTAATGTGTATAGGATGTGATGGCTTAAGGATCCTTACTTAGTGTATGGGCTATAATGCCTTGAGGTATAATGCTCGATGTAGGATACACATTATGAGAGCTGTGGTGGCTCCTGGAAACTACCTTGTTAATCTGGTATGGACGTGGTGCTTTTGATGCATGAGGTGCATATTGTGGTACTTCTCCCATGTGTATACGGGAAACCCTTTTTGGAGAGATATTCTTAGGACGTGCGATGTTGGGGCTAAGAGGCATACCAGTGTGGAAGTAGTAGCATGGTACCATTTATATTCAATATTATATTATATATTCATGAATGCATTACATGGTGAGAGTAGCCATAGTGAGGCTGGGAACATAGTATACCTATTAGGTGACGATTTTCCCTTGTTTTTCACTCTGATTTAGCATGATATCCTTACTTTTCCATGAGAGGCTCTGAGGTGGATTCTACGGAGTATACTATTATACTCACCCAATGTATATATAAACAGTTTTTAGGTCACTTGTAGCAGGTTGGAGATCAATCAAGATTATATTAGCTTGGGGTTGCAGGATCTGTTTGGGATTTAGGTTGTTGTTGTATTAAATTATTTTAGTCACTTATAGTTTTTCCCCATTCAGTTGTAGTAGTTTTTCATGAAATTTCATATGTGTTCATTGGATTTCTCTTGTCTTACTGATTGAGTTAGAGTTGATTGGTTTCTATCATATCTCTCTATTATGAATGTGTTCTCTTAGGGGGCAATGTCTTCCATTTGTGTGTTTACTATACCCTTAGTTCTAGTCGCCAACCTGGGGCCTACTGAAGGTGGGACTCAGGGGGTCATTATCTCCCTTCTGACATATCCATCCAAGGAGGGGTACAGTTTTTGGGGAGGGTGTCATGACAGAATGGTATCAGTGATTTGGTTGAGGGATATGGAGGAGTTTGAGAGCATAGCACGGCCATGGTGGTGGTCGTCATCACGGTTTGAGAGGCTGTGGAGGAGGTCATGGTTAGCTTCATGCTCTAGCATTCCATGCCCTAGGAAAGCCAGACGTCGTTCGGTGTACCCTTTTCTTGTTTTCTACATTGGGGTATGCCTTTATTGATTCAAGAGTGACTCACTTCTTCATTTCACCTACCCTTGTCCATGCATTAGGACAAGAGTTAGAGAGGCTTCTTGTGCCCTTGGCGTTAACTATGCCAGTTGGAGGTTGATCTGAATTGTTTTAAGTATGTTGAGACTATGATGTAGTGTTGGAGCAACACCTCACTTGGAGTGATTTACTATGTTTATGTATAGAACCATATGATATCATCATCGACAGGGATTGGTTGTTTTATATATAGGCTATCGTGGATTGATTTATGAAGAAGGTCATTTTCATTGGAGTGGATGGAGATCCAATGGTGTTTTTTTGTGAGCGAGATCCTCATATGGGTCAAATGTGTGTTCCATCGTTATTATCCAGGATGGCTGAGATGATACAGATTTCATGAGAGGTTCAGCAGATGGCATTTCCAAGGGTCGTAGAGTAGTACCGTAATGTATTTCCAAAAGAGGTTGTAGGATTACCCCCTCAACAATAGATCGATTTTGGGATCCATCTATAGCCATGAACATCTCCTATTTAAATGTCTCCATATTGGATGAAACCTTCTGAGTTACAAGATCTACGTGCACAACTTGATGGTCTGTTACAGTATGGTTTTGTTTGGACAAGTGTTTCACAGTGGGGTGCACCAGTTTTGTTTGTGAAGAAGGCTGACGACAGTTTGTAGTTGTGTGTCGATTATCGTCTCTTGAAAAAAGTGAAAATAAGGAATCATTAACCTCTTCTGAAGATCGATGATTTATTTGATCAAATAAAGGGTGAAAGTTGTTCACAATGATATAACTGCATTCTCGGTTTCATCAAATGCTTGTGAAGAATGGGGATATCCTGAACACTGCTTTCTGTTGTCGTCATGGGCATTATGAGTTCATTGTTATTTAATTATGGATGATGAATTCTCCTGCTATGTTAATGGGATTGATGAATTCTATGTTCCGTGAATTCTTATACAAGTTCATTGTAGTTTTAATCAACGACATCCTTATGTACTCCATGTCTGGGGAGGAGCATGAAGAGCATATACACTCATTTTTGGGACTCCTTTATCAACATCATCTATTTGTAAAGTTTTGTAAGTGTGATTTTTGGGCTTCAGATGTCTGTTTCATGGGGTATGTTTTGTCCCTACAACTAGTAGTTGTGGATCCTTCTATGATAGAAACAGTGGTATCTTGTGCTGCTGCCAAGACATTGTCAGATGTGTGAAGTTTCCTTGGTCTCGCAGGCTACTACAAGATGTTCGTAACCAATTTCTCATGAGTTGAGACTCCTCTAATAGCATTGACCAGGAAGGATCATGAATTCATATGTACTGATCAGGGTTACGTATCTTTCGATTATCTAAACTAGATGATTGTAAGTGCTCCAGTCATCTATCTTTTAGCTGAGAGAGTTCAGTTTGATGTTTTCTATGATGCTACACAGCTGGCGTTAGGCTGTGTTCTCATGCACCTGAGGTCAGTTGTTTGTTACGGGTCTCAGTTTTTATGTCCCCATTAATGAAACTATTCCACCCATGATCTTGAGTTGGTAGCCATGGTGTTTTCTCTAAAGTTGTGGAGACATTACCTCATTGGTGAGTGCTTTGTGGTTTTCACCGATCAATAGAGTTTGAGGTATGTTTTCTCCCAGTGTGACCTATACTTATGATAACGTCAATGGATGTAGTACTTACAAAAATAAAACTATAAAATAACATATAAAACTAGAAATGGAAATGTTGTAGCTGATGCGCTGAGTAAAAAGTCACGTAGTGATGTTGTTCATGCATCTAATGATTCCAAGAGAGTAATGGAAGTACTATTGGCATTACATATTGATGTGGGAGAAGTTGGGGGTAGATGTTGTCTTTTTCAGATAATGGTGCAGTCGTCCCTCATGAAGAAAGTTGCAGATTCCCAGTTGGGAGATCTTAAGGTGGAGGTGTGGAGAGACCGAATTTTTTGTGGTGTGGCCCCTGATGGATGGGTTGATATTGATCATCACCGAGTGTTATATCACAAAAGGATTTTTGTTCCTTTGATGACTTGTGAGGCAGTTCTTAGGGAACTACATAGTTCTCCATTAGCGGTATATACTGGTGTGACAACGATGTACAGAGCCATGAGGATTTAGTTTTGGTGGCCTAGGCTTAAGCGTGAGGTTTCAAATTTTGTTTCTCGATGTTTGGAATTCTAGAAAGAGAAGGTCAAACACCATGTTCCTGGTGGTCTGCTCCAGCCATTGGATATTCATCAGTGGATGTGGGTGGACATCTCAATGTACATTGTTACTAGTTTTCCTAGAGATCCGGGATGACATGATTCTATTTGTGTGATATTGGAATGTTTAACAAAATCATTCCACTTTATAGCAATCAAGGATTCAAGTACAGTGGATGTTTTGTCGAGGTAGTATCTAGAGGAGGTGGCAAGAATTTAGTGAGTCCCTAGGACGATCATTTCTTATCGAGATCATAATTCTACCTTCAGGGTTTGGAGAGGTTTCCATCATGATTTCAATTCTCAACTATACCATAGCACTGCCTTTCATCATAAATCGGAAGTTTAGATAGAACACACCATCCAAACTCATGAAGACATGATACACTCTTGTTTCCTTGATATTGTAGGTTCATAGATAAGACACTTACACTTGGTGGAGTTCTCTTAAAATAATATTTTCCACTCCACCATCTACATGGTTCCATTTGAATCCTTGTATGGCCGACCTTTCCGTTCATCGTTGTGTTGGACTAGGGTCGGGGAGTTAGAAATTCTTGAACCAAAACTATTGAAGAATACAACGGAGATGGTCTGGGTGATTTGTGAGATGATGAAGATAGCGAAAGATTTTCAGAAATCATATGTTGATCAAAGAAGGAAACCCTTAGAGATTAATGTTGGGGATCATTTATTTCTAAAGGTGAATCCCCATAGTGGGTAGCAATGGTTTGGTCATGGAAGTAAGCTTTCTCTCTAGTATGATGGGCCTTTAGAGGTGTTATCTCATGTTGGATCTATGGAGTATCGTGTAGAACTTCCCCCACAGATGATTCGGATACATGATGATTTCCATGTATCACAGTTACATTGTTATATTCATGATGACACTCACATCATCGATTGGGGAGAGATCAATGTTGATGATGATAAAAAATCTATGTAGTGACTTGTGGAGATCCAAGACCATAAGGAGAAGGTGTTGTGTGGGCATTATATTCTTTTGGATTGTTTATTGTGCTGAAATAGTGGAATGGAAGAGATTAACTGGGAACGTGAGTCACAGATACGTGCTTAGTACCCAGAGTTTTTTTATGTTTAACTATATTTCATGTTACCATGTTCTCTTAGTGGTTAGACCATTCATGATTTAATTATTTTTTTTTGTATTGCTCTCTTTTGGAGTTGTATCTTGATGGGTGGTTGATTGAACACCATTTCTTTTTTTACTCTTTAGATGGGCTTTGAATTCTCAAGGACTAGAATGATTTCAGAGGGATCTAATGTAATTTTTTGGACCTCTCCGGTCCATAATTTTGTGGAAATGTGGTGTTAGAGGTGTTCTGGGAGGTCAAGGTGACTTATACCCAATATTGTGCCAAAATTTCAATTTCGTTGAATAGTTCCAATGGTAGGAAGTTGTGAACAGCACATCGGTAACCATAGGTGAACAATTCCAATTGTAAAATGTTGTGAACTGTGCAACGGTAACCTTAGGTGAGCAGTGTCATTGGTCACCTTAGTTGAATGGTTCCAACAGTTACCGTTTATTTCCGTTGCCAAATTTTGAGTTCTATGAACAGTGTTTCTAGATACGTGAGGATCTAGAAGAAGTATGTATCATATATCCTATCGGTAACAAATGTTAATATAATTGTCACATAAATAATATATCCTATCTGTAACAAATGTTAATATAATTGTCACATAAATCATTTATGAATGAAATATAAAATTATTATCAATTCATTAGGTGATATAGATAATATTAGAGGATCTACACCATGACATATATTGTGATAATTTTTACATTTAATTATACTCATTGTTGGTCTCAAATTTACTTCAATATTCAATATTAACAATGGTCAATCATCATGTGTCTTGACTAGTATTTGGATCAATATATGGGAATAATAATATGAGTAATGGTTTAATTATGGTAGTATAGACCAATCAAATGTTGAATGTATGTAGTTTCATGTAATAAAAGAAATCTCCTATGGAATCTAAGGTATATTATGTCATTTTAAGAGGTATATTTATTATTGTATCATCCAATAGTGTCTCTTTATTTTATTACAAGGACTTTAAAATTTATACTTATAGTGATTTGTGAACTTATAAGACTATCCCTTGGATATCATAACTTTGTTAATGGATATATTGACTCATTTGGATAAGAAAATAGAACATGGGTACCAGTTCACCTCTTATGTCATATACATATCCAATGTGTATAAATTATTGTTGTAATGGACAGAACATCTCTGGTCCATTCCATTATTGAAATTATGGTTTTTGAAGTGTTCTCAAACGTTAGGGTGTCTATTTTCAAACACATTTCCAATTTTTCAGTTCTCTGAATAGTGTTTCCAAAGCGGTGAGGTTCTAAGAGTGACCTTCTATCGATGGACATGAATAGTGTTTCCAGAATTGTGAGGTTCTAATAGAGACCTTCTAACAATGGACTTGAACAGTGTTTCTTGAATGGAGTGGTTCTAATAGTGACCTTCTATCGGTGGACTTGAACAGTGTTTCTAGAAAGGTGAGGTTGTAACAGTGACCTTATAACAGTGGACTTGAATAGTGTTTCCAGAACGGTGAGGTTCTAATAGTGAACTTCTAACTGTGGACTTGAAAAGTGTTTCCAGAATGGTGGGGTTCTAATAGTGACCTTCTAACGGTGGACTTGAACCGTGTTTCCACAATAGTGAGGTTCTAACAGTGACCTTCTAACTATGGACATGAAAATTGTTTCTAGAATGTTGTGGTCTATCGGTAACCTCTAACGGTGAGGTCTTTTAGTAACCTCTAATAGTGAGTTCTATAGGTAACCTATAACGGTGAGTTCTATAAAAAACCTCTAACGGTGAGGTCTATAGGTAACGTCTAATGGTGAGGTCTATAGGTAACGTCTAATGGTGAGGTCTATCGGTAACCTCTAACCATGAGGTCTCACGGTGACCTTTTCTTTCCTTTACCAAATTTTGAGTATGTGAATAGTGTTTTTAGCTTCTTACAGTTTCTCCCCTATGACGTTTCCTATGATATAAAATTCATTTAAAGCCTTGTTTTAAGTACTCCAAGGCCAATTAAAAGGCCATAACTCCTATGATAATTATTCCAATGGATCGGTATATTTTAACTTGGTCAAACTGCATCGGATAATGCGATCCGCTATTAATGGGGAAGTAAGCGTATCTTAAACCATAGCCCCATTAAATCTTCGAAATGTGACGAGATATCGTCCTACCATTTTCTTCCTCTTTGATATCAGCTATGAGATGCTAGAACCTTTCAATCTTTCCCATAGGAGTAGCATGATCGAACGTTACTCCAAGATTGGTTCTGCTCTGTTTTGATGCTACCAAGATGTATTGATCAATCTTCGATATAAGGTATGTTGTATAATCGTTATTTTGGGGTTCATCTTCTCTTGTTCTCCTTTCCATATTATATAATGTAATATCCATTATTCTAATAGGGTTTTTCATGGGGTTTGGATGGTGCGGTCGTACCATGGCATCCTCAGGTGGATGCAGTTGTCACGAGAGGAGGACTGTGACCCATTGTGTGGATAAAGAACATCAAGAATTGTTGAGGTAGGGGATTCATTGCTTATCTTTTCTTTTATGTGAGACTGTATAGTTAGTATGCTTCATCCCAGTGGATCAAAATGGAATTGATATAATAAATATTCAAACTGGATAATGAAATTGATAGATATCGTATGTTATTACATCTTTCTTTCTAGATAGTGTGATTTCTATACTTGCTTCTGTAGAAGTTTTTTCTTCATGGAAATCAGTAAAGAACATAAACTTGGGTTAATTGATAAGTGTAGGCTAAAGATAATGAGGCATGAAAATGAATCCAGTTCCTGTTGTAATTTTATGTTAATCTAATTAGTGATGTAAGCATGTTTATTTATTTGTGATAGCAAACTGATTAGGTTTCATAAATTTTGGAACCAACGTTTAATAAATTTGTTAACTCAAGATGGATTAAAGAACTTCTTGTTTGATAATTTCAAAAAGGGTTCTGAGTCACCCTTTTGATATTTATAGGGCCACGATCCCATTGATGTGATGTTTGATTTCCTGCTGCTTGTGCATTAATGTGAGCCTAGATGGATATTGTGATATGTGGTGTCATGGAGACTTTTGTTGGTTGTAGTAGATGATGGCTAGAGTGGAAAGATGCATCAGTTTATGCATGGGGGTATCGGGGAGGACACCAAGGATGATTGAATGGAATGGATGTGATTATTGGACTCTTGGTGATTTTAATTGATTGGTTATCTCCTTTACTTTTCCACACTACTCAAGGAAACTGGTCTTGCTTACCCTCGTTATAAAAGAGGCTAATCTGCAAGGTGTATGCCACATGCTTTCAGTGTTTAGCTTCTCCAGAGAGGATAGTTCCACACCCTTTCTATAGGAAGCAAAGAATTGATGGGTAGTACATCTACTCACCATGTTGATCCCAATGTGTTAGTATCATAGGATTCTTTTCTAGAATTCCTGGTAATATGGGAATGTAATTCTGTAATAATGGTTTGAATAAATGGTGTTAACCCATGTGGATGGGGTTGCTGGAACAAAATGATGTGGTGGTAATTTTGAAAGAACAATTGACTTTGGGTGTGATGCTAATGAAACATAATGATGAACAATTCATGGTTAATGTTTAAAGAATTAATTAACATACACTGTAAGTGATAAGAAGGGAAATAAGTAATCTAATAAAGCTATTTAAATGATTGTGTTCTTATAGGATACATAGTCGTAGAAGTAGCAGCCCATAGTCTGAGAGACGTTAGCTGCAGTTGAGTCTATGACTATGTAATGCCCATAGTGTGGCTGTGAGGTTTAATATATCCTCTAAATTTTGTGTTTTTATATACTACTCCACCTTGTCAGTAAGGGAAACAGACACCCCAAGGAATTTGAGCCCTAGGGGGATGTTTTCCCCAACATTCAGGTGGGAGGATGAATGGCTGACTACCCCCATTGTCCCCACTCTCTTCTCTTGGTAGATACTAGTTCTAGTAGGCACAATGGTTAGTTTTCTCCACATTTTTGTGTAGAGGGCTGTAATGGATTGTGGTTATTCACACACATATATTCTGGATATAGTTACCTATGGACTACTATAGGTGTAACATGCATAGGCTTTTATGGCTTGGGGATCCTTACTCGATGTATTGGCTGTAATGGCTTGAGGTAAAATACCTGACGTATGATACAGGTTATGCGGACTATGGTGGCTCCTAAAAATTACCTGGTTACTTTTTGATGGGAGGAAGGTGTGGTGCTTCACCTAGGTGTCTGCGGGCAACCCTTTTTGAGTGAGATGCTAAGGACGTGCGACATTGGGGAAAAGCGGAAAACCAGTGGGGAAGCTGTATTAGGGTACCCTTGATATTCTTTACTATATGCTATATTCTTGTATGCGTTACATGGTGAGAGTATCTGAGGTGACGTTGGGAACTTAGTATACCTTATTAGTTATCAAGTTAGTTTCACTTGGTGTTCACTGTGCTTTATCATGCTTTCTTTACTTTTGCATGAGAGGATTTAGGGAGGATCCAACAAATTATACTTTTATACACACCCTATGTATATATAAAATGTTTTTCAAGTCACTTAGAGAAGTTTGGAGAACATGGTGGTTTCTAATAGCTTGTGGATTCAGGAGTTGTACAAGCTTTTGGATGCTTATATTTTTATTTTATTTTGGGTACATGATGTTTTTCCCATTCAATTGTTGTAAATTTTCATGGAATTTCATATATGAACATGGGATTCATTTATATTTCAGTTCTGAGTTGGAGTTGATTGGTTTCTATCTTATCTCTCTCTTTTACATGTGTTCTCTTAGAGGGTAATGCCTCCCATTTGTGGTTTTATTATACCCACTATGCTAGTCGCCAACCCGGGGCCTACTAGAGGCAGGACTCAGTGGTCTTTATCTCCCTTCTTACATTTCCGGCCTAGGAGGGGTACACTTTGTGGAGAGGGGGTTGTGACAGAGTGGTATCAGTGTCAGATTGTGGGATAGGATGGAGTTTGGAGTTAGGAACAGGTGAAGTTTCATGGGTTGGTAAGGAAACAATGTCATTCATGTTTAGAAAGTAAGGTAATTACCAGAGACTGGCTAAGACATAGGCGTTTATGGCCCCCTATGATATGATGTACGGACCATTATGTTTACAATGGCTACTAAACAAGGTGATACTAGTAGCAGGGTAGAGACCGAGTAAAGGATCATGCAACATTTTTACATTATACCTTTTTTTTGAATGGGTATACCTAGGGATAGGCGAACCAAAAATGAACAAAAGAAAAAATTTAATTAATTAATGTCGAGTCTTCCCTATTCAAGGTTTAGGGGATCTAAGTGTTTTTTATTTTTCAAGTATGGATACAGGTCAATGTCCTCGGTAGGATCGCATAGAAGACACACAGCAGGCTATGCCAGAAGATCTTCACCAAATAGAGGTTGATGACATGACACTTGGAGGAAGAAACTACGAGTGTTTCAACACTAGAGTCTGCAGAAGTATGTGGGCTCTATTTCAGATTCAATCATTGAAGACTGGTTGGAGGAGGTCGGGATAGGCATTAGTTCGATCCGTTCTCGAAAAAATCACTAGGTGTCCTTGGTTGTGACAATAATGTGTAGAGGTGCGAGGTAGTGGTGGTTCTTGTTCCTTGTGGATCATGAGGAATCGGTGATCTCATTGGAGGAGTTCTGAGAAAGGTTTAGAGTCTAGTTTCTTTCTTTGACTGAAAAGCCATCCAGTCGCCAGGACAATATTACCCTTCCACAAGGGAGCTCCAATGTTCGAGAGTTCGGAATCCGTTTCAGGAACCTTTTTTGATAATTTTCAGACCTACTGCCAGATGAGGAGGCCAGGGCAAGGCATTTTGAGGAGGCTTTGTTTCCATAGATCTAGCACCAGGTCACCAAATTTATGCTGAAAACATATCTTCTGGTACTGGAGAGGGAAGAGGTTGTCGAGAGGACTTTGGCCAGGATCGGATCATCATAAGAGAGGAATCAGAATGATTCCTCATGAAGCAGAGCTGTGGTCCAGGGTTCCTGGTTTTCTGGTCATAAGAGATTCCGTTCAGCCGGGGGTATGTCCCATCCCTTCACTTCTCCTTTATCTAAGGGAAGAAACTCTCAGGAATATGCTAAGGGATTAGGCACTTGTATTTCTTGTGGTGGACGTGGTCATCAGTAGCAGGAGTGCCCAACCATTCAGATCATCCATCGTGCGCTAGGCACTATGCTCCAAGTTCCTCCGTTGAGGCAGTTCCAGCTAAGGAAGAAGAAGCGAGTTCCGCCAGCTGTAGATCAACATAGGGTAGATATTATAGGAATTAGACAGCCCCATGATTCTCCCCATCCATAGAGAGCAGAGCACGGCCATGGTGGTGGTTGTCAACAGGGTCAGAGAGGCTATGGAGGAGGTCGGTTTCAGCTTCATACTCTAGTATTTCTAGCCCCAGACTAGACAGACGTCATTCGAGGTACCCTTTAATTTATTTTCTACTGTGTTGTATGCCTTTTTTGAGTAAGTAGTGACAAACTCTTTCATATTCCCTACCATTGGTCATGCTTTGGGACATGAGGTTGAGAGACTTCCAGTGTCCTTGGCGTTGACTATACCAGTTGGAGGTCGAGCTAACTTGCATAAAGTATGTTGAAACTCTGAGCTAGTGTTGGGGAAACACCGATCTTGGGGAGATCTCATATGTTTAGGAATACATCCATATGATGTCATCATTAGCACTGATTGTTTATATTAGGTGCAGGCTATTGTGGATTGCTTCAGGAAGACAATCGTCATTATGGGTGTGGATGGAGAGCTAGTTGTGTTTGTTGGTGAGCGAGATCCTATTATGGGTCACAGGCGTGTTCCATATTTATCATCCATGAAGGATGAGATGATGCTGAGTTCATCAGAGGTTCAGAAGTTGTATTTTCCTAGGGTCGTAGAGGAGTACCATTAGGACTTTCCAGAAGTGGTTGTAGCATTACCCCCTCGACGAGAGATTGAGTATTGGATCGAGCTACATCCAGGAGAATATCCTATCTCTATGTCGCCATATAGTATGGCCCCTTTTGAGTTACGAGAGATACATATACATCTTGGTTGTCTGTTATAATGTGGTTTTGTTCAGCCAAGTGTGTCACCATGGGGTGCACTAGTTTTGATTGTGAAGAAGGCAATGACAGTTTGCTATTGTGTGTCGATTATCAATGCTTAAACAAAGTGACAATAAAGAATCACTATCCCCTTCATTGAATTGATGATTAATTCGATCAACTAAAGGGTGCAAGTTGGTTCTCAAAGATCGACTTGCATTCAAGATATCATAAGATGCATGTAAATGATGATGATATCCCAATGACTACTTTTCATTGTCATCATGGGCATTATGAGTTTGTTGTAATGTATTTCGACACAATGAATTCTTCAAATGTGTTCATGGGATTGATGAATTCTATGTTTCGTGAGTTCCCGGATATGTTTGTGGTGGTTTTCATTAATGACATCCTTGTGTACTCCACATTTTAAGAGGAGTATGCAGAGAATCTACATTTTGTTCTAGGAGATCTTCCTAAACATTAGCTTTTCGGTAAGTTGTCGATGTGTGAGTTTTAGGCTCCAGAAGTATGTTTCATAGGGCATGTTGTATCCCAACAGGGAGTAGCTGTGGATCCATCGAAGATAGAATCAGTCGTGTCTTGGGAAGCCCCCAAGACAGTGTCAGAGGTGTGAAGTTTCCTTGATCTCACAGGCTACTACATGAGGTTCGTAGCCAAATTCTCCCTAGTTGTGACTCCTCTGACAACTTTGACCAGGAAAGATCAAGAGTTTATATGGACTGATCAGTGTCAGCAGCTTTGAAGTATCTAAAGTAGAAGTTAGTAAGTGATCTAGTTTTTTGTCTTCCAGCTGAGCGAGTTCAATTTGTTGATTTCTGTGATGCTTCACATCTAGGGTTAGGATTTTTTTTCATGTAGCAGAGGTCATTTGTTTCTTATGGGTCTCGACAGTTACATCCCCATGAACGTAACTATGCCACTCACGATCCTGAGTTGGCTTCTGTGGTGTTTGTTCTAAAGTGGTGGAGACATTTCTTCATTGGTGATTGCTTTTTGGTTTTCACTGATCATTCGAGCTTGAGGTATATTTTCTCCCAGCGTTACTTGAACTTGAGATAGTGTCCGTGGATGTAGTTATTGCAGGAATACGACTTCAAAATATTGTATACCCCTACAAAAGGTAATGTTGTAGCTGATTCACTGAGCCTAATGTGATGTCATGACGTTGTTCATGAATCCGGTTATTCCTGGAGTGTAATGGAATAACATTCAGCATTTCATCTTGATATATGAGAATTTGGGGGTAGTGGTTGTCTTTTTCAGATGATGGTATAGTCATCCCTGATGCGGAAGGTGGAAGTTTCCTAGTTGGGTGATCTAGAGGTGGAGTTCTGGGGAGACCGAGTTGTTTGTGGAGAGGGCCTTAATGGTTAGACTGAGGAAGAACAACACTGAGTGTTGTATCATGGAAGGATTTTTTTCCCTTGGAGATGAATGATTTGATTCTCAATGAGTTTTATATTTCGACATTTGCAGTAAATCCTGGTGGAAAAAAGATGTACCTTTCCATGATGAGTCAGTTTTGGTGGCCTAGGCTGAAGTGTTAGGTTATAGATTTTGCGTCTCGATGTTTAGTCTTCCAGAATGTGAAGGCCGAATACCACGTTCCTTGTGGTCTTCTCCAGCCATTATAGATTCCTCAGTGTAATTGATATGACATCTCAATGTACTTTGTTACTGTATTACCTCAAGCTATGGGAGGACATGATGTTATTTTGGTGGTAGTGGATTGTCACACAAAATCGGCCCACTTCATAGAAATCAAGGAGTCGTGCTCAGTGGATTTTTTGTCGAGGGAGTTTCTAGATGAGGTGGTGAGACTTAATGGAGTCCCTAGGACAATCATTTATGATCACGATCCTTGTTTTACCTCTTGGTGTGGAGAGGACTCCAACATTCTTTTATTTCTCACCTATGCCTTAGCACTGCTCTTCATCGTCAACCGGATCGTGAAACTGAGCAAACCATCCATACTTTTGAAGACATGTTACGATCTTGTGTTTTGGATTTTGGAGGTTCATGGACGAGGCACTTACCCTTTTTTTTGTTCACTTAAAATAAAAATATTCACTCCACAATCGGTATGGTTCTATTTGAAGCCTTCTATGGACGGCCTTCCGTTCTCCGTTGTACTTGACTGAGGTCGGAGAGTCAGCAATTATCAGACTGGAACTAGTGAAAAATACAACAAAGATGGTTCAGGAGATTCGTGGGAGGATGAAGAGATTGCAAGATTGTCATAAATCGTATGTTGATCAAAGGAGGAGACACTTGGAGTTTAATGTTAGGGATCATGCGTTTTTGAAGGTGACTCCCCATCATGGGAAGTGAAGGTTTTGTCATGGAAGTAAGCTTTCTCCCTAGTTTTTTTGTCCTTTCGAGGTGTTAGACCCTGTTGGAGCTATGGAGTATCCAGTATAACTTCCCCCACAGATTATTTGAATACATGATTATTTCTATGTATCACAGCTCCATCGTTATCTTCATGATGACTCTCACATCAACAATTGGGGAGGGATCAATGTTGATGATGATGAATCCTTCGAGGAGTGACCAATGGAGATCCAAGACTGTAAGGAGAAGGTGTTATGTGGGCGTTATGTCCCCTTAGTTCGTTTCTTTTGGTGACATAGTCGCCTGGAGGAGAGTACTCGGGAATGTGAGTCACAGATTCGTGTCCAGTAACCAAATCTGTTTTAAGTTGATGGGATGAGTTTTATTTAATCGTTTATTTTATGTGACTTTGATGTGATGTTATTCTTGAATTGTTTTGATATGGAATGTTTTTCCATTTCTCTTGGATGTTGAGGTTTTGTTCAAGATTTTGAACAACTCACAGTGGTTTTACACTAAGAGGTAACATACGGGGAGGTTGTTCGGACCCCTGTTTTCATCTGGGTTGGTGCTTAATTCTCGAGGACGATAATGTTTTAAAAGGTATCTAATTTAATGGCCCGGACCTCTCCAATTCATTACTTTATTGAATTTACGGTTTTGGAGGTGTTCTTAGAGGTTAGGGTGTCTTTTTCCCAACACGTTAACAATTTTTCAGTTCTGTGAATAGTGTTGTGAAAACGGTGAGGTTCTAATAGTGGCCTTTTAATGGTGGACTTGAATTTTGTTTCCAGAATGATGAGGTTCTAACAGTGGCCTTCTAACGGTGGACTTTAATAGTGTTTCCATAACAGTGAGGTTATAACAGTGACCTTCTAACGATGGACTTGAACAATGTTTCCAGAATGGTGAGGTTCTAATAGTGACCTTGTAACGTTGGACATAAATAGTGTTTCCATAATGGTGAGTTTCTAATAGTGACCTTTTAATGTTGTACATAAACAGCGTTTACAGAATGGTGAGGTTCTAACAGTGAGCTTCTAATGGTGGACATGAAATTTGTTTCCAGAATGGTGAGGTTCTAACAGCGACCTTCTAACTATGGACATGAATAGTGTTTCTAGAATGATGAGGTTTTAACGGTGACCTTCTAATGGTGGACTTGAACAGTGTTTCCAGAATGGTGAGGTTCTAATAGTGAACTTCTAAAAGTGGACATGAACTGTGATTCCAGAATGGAAAGGTTCTAATAGTGAACTTCTAATGGTGGAATTGAATAGTTTTTCCAGAATGTTAACGTTCTAACAGTGACCTTCTAACGGTGGACTTGAACAGTGTTTCTAGAACGGTGAGGTTCTAACAGTGACCTTCTAATTTCGGACTTGAACAGTGTTTCCAAAACAGTATGGTTCTAATAGTGAACAATTAACGGTGGACTTGAACTGTGTTTCAAGAATAGCGAGGTTCTAACAGTGACCTCCTAATGGTGGACATGAACAGTGTTTCAAGAATGGTGAGGTCTATTAGTAAACTCTAACGGTGAGGTGTATCGGTAACCTCTAAAAGTGATTTCTATCGGTAACCTATAACAGTGAGTTCTAATGGTAACATCTAATAGTAAGGTATATCTGTAACTTCTAATGGTGATGTCTATCGGTAAACTCTAAAGGTGAGGTCTCACGGTGACATTTTCTTTCCTTTACCAAATTTTGAGAATGTGTACAATGTTTCTAGCTTCTTTTTTTTCCCATTTAACGTTTCCTTTGAAGTAAAATGCATTTAAATCCTTTTTTTAAGGACTCTAAGGGCAATTTGAAGGCATTAACTACTAGGTTTATTATTCTAATGGCTCGGGCTGTTTTTACTTGGTCAATCCTCATGGATTAATGAGATAAACTTTTAAGGGGCAATTAAGTGCATCATAATCCATCACCCCATTAAATCTTCAAAATGGGATAAGATATAATTCTCTCTTGTTCTTCCACTTTGTTATCGGGTATGAGACTCTAGAACCTTTCAATCCTTCTCATAGGAGTTTCACGTTAAATCATTACTCCAAGGGTTGGTTCTACTCTATTCTGATTCAACAAAGTTGTATCGATAAATCTTCGATATAAGTTATGTTGTATCATCATTATTTTGGGGCTCATCATCTCTTATTATCCGTTCCATATTATAACATGTAATTTCCATAATTTTAATGGGGTTTTCTTGGGGTTTGGATGGGGTTGTCATACCGTGGCATCCATGGGTGGATGTAGTTGTCGCAAGAAGAGGATTATGACCCATTCTGTGGATAAAGAACATAAAAAATTGTTGAGGTAGGGGATTCATTGCTTCTCTTTTCTTTTACGTGCGACTATATGGTTAGCATGCTCTATCCCAGTGGATCACAATGGATTTGTCATAATAAATATTTGAACTGGATAAATAAATTGATATCTATTGTATGTTATTGCCTTTTTTTCTAGACAGTGTGATATATATGCAGGCTTGTTTAGCTATTTGTTCTTGATATAAATTGTAAAAGAAAGTAAACCATGATTAATTGATAAGTGTTGGATAATGATAAAGAGGCGTGCAATTGAATATGGTTCTTTTTGTAATTTTATGTTAATAAAATTAGGGAATTAAGAATGTTTATTTTTTTTGATAGCTTACTGATTAGGTTTCATGAATTTTGAAACCTACGTTTAATAAATTTGTTAACACAAGATGGATTAAAGAAGTTCATGTTTGACAATAACTAAAATGGTTCTGTGCCACACTCTTGATTGTTAAAGTGATAGGATCCCATTGATGTGATGTTTTTTGTCCTGCTTCTTCTGTTGTAATGTGAGCTTGAATGGAAATTGTGATATGTGGAGGAATGTAGACTTTTTTGTGGCAGCAGATGACACCTAGAGTGGCGAGATACACTGGTTTATGCATGTGGGTGTCGAGGAGGACACCTGAGATGATTGAATGGAATGGATGTGATTGTTGTATGAATGGTGATTTTAATTGGTTTCTAATCTCCTTTATTTTTCCCCACTACTCATGGTAGCTGGTCTTGATTACCCTACTTCTGAAAGAGGTGAATACGTGCGGGGTATGCCACGTGCTTTCCGTGTTTATCTTCCCCAGGGAGAACTATGCTCATTCCATAAGAGGGAATGATTTGACGGGCATTACATCTACTCACCATGTTGATCCCCATTTGTTAGTAGTATATGATGCATTTCTAGACTTCCTAGGTATATAGGAAATTAATTCTATAATGAAGGTTTTAATAAATGGTGTTAACCCATTGGCATGCTGTTGCTGGATCATAATGATGAAGTTGTAATTTTGAAAAAACTGCTGACTTTGGGTGTGATGCTAATGGAACTTAATGTGTAACTGTTCATGTTTAATGTTTAATGAATTAATTAACGTACACTGTAACTGATAATAAGGGAATTAAGTGATCTAATAAATCTCTCTAAATGATTTTGTGCTTATAGGATACCAAGTCTTAGAATAGCAGCCTAAAGTCTGAGAGATGTCAGCTGTAGTTGTGTATAAGATTAAGTAATTCCAATAGTGTGGTTGTGAGATATAATATATCTTTTACCTTTTATGTTTCTACATGATACTCCACCCTGTCTATATGGTAAAATGACACCCCAAGGATTCCGAGCCCTGGGGGGTGTTTTCCCCAAAATTCAGGTGGGAGGACGAATGGTTGACTACCCCCTTTGGCCCCGCTCTCTTCTCTTTAATGATAATAGTGCCAGTAGTCACAACGGTAAGTTATCTCTATATATGTGTGTAGAAGGATGTAATGTATTGGGTTTATTCACAGACATATATTCTAGATATACTATCCTATGGACTACTATAGGTGTAATGTGTATTGGCTGTGATGGAATAGGGATCCTTACTCGGTGTATGGGTTGTAATGGCTTGACGTATAATACCTGACATATGATACACGTTATACGGGTTGTGGTGGCTCCCATAACATACCTAGTTACTTTTGGTTGGGAGGATTGTGTGGTGCTTTGACAAGGTGTCTTTGAGATAGCCTTTGTGGTGTATGAGGTGCAGATTGTGGTGCTTCGCCCAGGTTTCTGCCGGAAATCCTTTTTGAAGAGAGATTCTTAGGACGTGAAATATTGGGGAAAAGCTGTAAACCAATGGGGGAGTAGTAGCGGGGTACCCTTGATATTCTTTACTATATGCTATATTCATGTATTCGTTACCTTGTGAGAGTAGCCATGGTGAGGTTGAGAACTTAGAATACCTATTTAGGTGTTAAGTTAGTTTCACTTGTTGTTCAGAGTGATTGAGTAAGCTTTCTTTACTTTTGAATGATAGGATTCAGGGAGGATCCTACGGAGTATACAATTATATTCACTTTATGTATATATAAACTGTTTTTCAAGTCACATATAGAAGGTTAGAGATCATGCTAGTTTCTATAGCATGGCGTTGTAGGAGGTGTTCGGGATTGTGGTTACTGTGGATTTTATTTTCATTAGGGTACTTGTAGTTTTTCACTTTCAGTTGTAGTAAATTTGCATGAAATTTCATATATCAACATGGTTTTTTTTATATTCCAGTTCTGAGTTTGATATGATTGGTGTCTATCTTATCTCTCTCTTCCACATGTGTTCTCTTAGACGGTAATGCATCCCATTTGTGTGTTTACTATACCCTTGGATCTAGTTGCCAATTTGGTGCCTACTGGAGGCGGGACTCAGTGGTCATTATCTCCCTTCCCACATTGCTAGCCCTGGAGGGGTTCACTTTGTGGGGAGGGTGTCGTGACAATGGTATTTTATTTTCCTATATATATATATAATGTTGTTATTATAATTGGGATAGGCTGGATGAATTTTTTCATGGGACATATGGATCTATATCAATGAATTGTGTCATCGTCATCCTCTAGCGAGGGTCTTCCATTATTTATTTTGATATATACCCCATATTATTGTAGACCATGACCATAAATTACCAATGATAATATTTTAATGCTTCATACTTCATCCATATGACATTTAGTTGATAATTTTTTGCCTAAATATCGGGAAATGATTAAATTTTTGTTTGTAAAAGGAACATGTATAAAAAATGGTAGGTGTGTTGGAATAATGTAGTCAAGTCTTGTTTTGGGATTAGATCACCAAAAAATGGAAAAAGCATGAGGTGCGAGAAATATTGGAGTACTTCATGAGAAACATCTATTGTGATGTAAATTGGTTTTAAAAACATAGTGTAATCAGGTTTGTTTTCTCATGCATAAGGTGTTTCAGGATCAGAATGCTGAAAAATTGAAATGGAATGAGGTGTGCGAAAAATCCAGAGATGAGTATAAATAATGGTTCCAACTTGAAAAGGTATTGTGTGCAGAATGAGAGTTTTCCATACCATAACATGTTTTGCACATGTGGGATAGTAAATCCTATAACTAAGAGCTGACCCCCCTTATTCGGTGCGAAGGACGACTATGAGAAGATCAATGTTTGGATGCATGTAAAGGTGTGTGAAAAGGGAGTTTCACATATAAGTGGAAGTTTCACAAAAATGTAGAGGTTTTTCATAAAACTAGAGAACTCATGTAATAATATGAGATGCACGTAAAACCTGATGGTGCATGTAATAGTTGGTTTTCTGAAAATATTTCAAAGATACATGTAAAAGCTGAGGCGGAACATAAAATTGAATGTTTCACGTAAATAGAGATGTTTCATGAAATATTTTCTATGTGAAATACTTTCCACACAAAAACCCATGATTCTGTGAAAAAGTGAGATCTTGTGCACAAAAGGTAAGTGTTTCATGAAAACATCAGTGCAACCTGTTTGCACATTCTGAATATCTAGTTCTCTGGTTCAGTGATATCAAGTGCTTCAATTTAGGAAATTGATATAAGTACTGTCTCATGTTGAACATAGGCCATGACATCAATGAAAATCTATTGAGGATACCTTTAAGATGATAAATTGAGTTTGAATTCTCTATTGGTATTGAGATAGAGGGAAGAAATTGAAGTGATCTAAGGGACGTAGTGAGAAATCCCAAAACCATTCTAAAGGAAGTGTGTCTAGCATGAAGTCACTATGACCAAATCATGTAACCCATTAACTAGTGAATATTAGTGGATTTAGGTATGACCGATACACTGTCAGTGTATTCTCCTTAGACATTTCCCTTTGAATTGAATCATGTAAATGTGTTGTGTCATATTCATGATTTCATTTTTTAACAGATTTAACAAGTTCCTACCAACATGGGAACAAGATTCGCAACATTAAAAAGAAAAATTTGACACCCTGATTCACCCTTCCCCTATCAGGGTGTTCTGGGGTCCATCAAAATAGAGTTTTAGGAATTGGATACCTCTAGTTGTTTATGAATTCTTAGTGTTATTATATAATGAATTATTAGGGTTACCTTGATTTTGTGAACTTGAATTCTATATCTATTTTATTTTTTGGATTAATTCAATAACTTATATGTCATCTCATATTGTACATGATTAATTAATTGAGTCTCAAATAAATCTTGATTTCTTTGAGGAATAAGGAATCAATAACCATTATATACCACAATGGGCCACCCCCATGAATTGTTCTAAAATGTAGATGGGACACATTAAAAATGTATTGATTGTTTGAAACTAAACTACAACAATATTAGGAACTGATATACCTTCCCTACCAAAATTAATTATTTTATTAGATTATGCCTGTGAGGTTGTTATCAAAAGTTTTATATAATCACGTAATAACTAATTCACATATAGATAATTTTAAATTACTTATATTGCATTTTTAAAAAAAAGAACATATGAATATCTTATGATGCATTTCAATGTGTCATTTTGTTATAAGTTTTTTGGGACATGATGAATATGATATAAAATATCCTCCAATACACTTTTATAATGGATTTTGTATATCAAAAATTAATTAATTCTGGGTAATAATTGGATTATGAGATACATTTAAGAATATACATGGAAATTCACTAGGATAATCTATTATATTCTAAACATTATATGTATTTCATTTTGTTACATGATTATTTGTTAATAGGGCATGTGGTGTTCGAAAGGGGTAGTTCATTTACTCTTGGTAAGGTAAATTTCATTATGAATTTGAAGGATTCAAATAAAATCCTCATCATTTGTATTTTACATTGTTTTATTGGATATATTCTATGCTTTCTCATGGAATTTTTTCATATAGAACCTCTACAAAATAATCTCACCCATAATGGAGTGATACTTTTTTTATAGATTTCATTGTCAATAATCAATTGAAGAGATGAAGATGAAGTTGATGTCATTCCCAGTACTAGTTATACCAGAAGATAAATAATGTTATGTATAATTTTATTATTCATCCCGAATGGTCTTGGGTTTTTATTATTTAGGATTACAATGTTTTTTATTATAGATCAATGTATCTCTAGTTACATTAGAAAAATTATTCAAACCATGACCTTCAACTAGTAGAATTTTTGAACATAATAAAATTTTAGATACATTATCTATCATGAGTGATGTTTACAGTGTACATGTATTACCAAATTTTTAGCTAAATCATCTAATTGTGGGAATAAAACCATATGATGAAGGGATTGGTGGATTACCTTTATTATTTTTCATTGATCTAGTGTATATGTCTAAAAATGAAACTATTCTCAAAAATTTTGTTATAAATAAATTTATATCTCAGATATATAAGAATACACTGAGGAGTGGAAACTTATAATCCTTCATTGGAATCTTTTATATCGATTTATTTGGAGAGATGGATGTTATTGTACCTGATAATGTATAAGTGACAAATCTATTTTTAAACACATTGAAGATGAATAATTTCAGTGTATCAGAGGAATAATATATAATAGGAAGACCACCAATGAGATGTTGCTCACATGAATAGGGATTCCATTATTTTAAAATTTGACTTTAGGTATGTTGAATTTGTAAAATATTTATTTAAAAAATATAAATCGATATCATTTAGAATCGCATCCATGTATTAGTAGAATTTGTTATGATATGAGGTATTAATAATGTCTTATTGGAAAAAGATATGACATAGTTGAATTAGTGTTTTAGAATTATTCTTTTTGGGAGTTAAATTTTGAAAATCAAAAGCCATGTAGTCCACTAAATCAAATTCAAATATCTACCTATAAATGGAATGGTGTGTATAAGGATTTCATCATTATTTTGATTCATACACCTAAGGGGAAGAATAATATTAAGATTATCATTGGTAAACTAATACTTTCAATATAATTTTAACCTATTAATGATAATACGAATGTGGAGAATATATATAAGAAATATATAATAATTGTTTTCATATTTTATAGATTTTCCCTATCATTATATCAAAAAGATATTACGAATAATTATCAATTTTGAGAGGGCCTCGAAAAGTCATAAAGATATTAGCTAAAAATAAATTTGGTGCCAAACCTCCTCTAATATTGGGTAAACAGATCATTTTATATTGAAACATGAGGATATTACATGGTATTTTGGTTTTTTAAATTTTAGGATTATATATTTTAAATTTTAGAATGATAAAATTGTCTTCTAATATTAAATATCAATAATCACTATGAATTGCTCTGTTTACTTAACTATATGGTAAAGCATGAAAATTACATTTATTTAGTCGGAATTGGGTAGAACAACCAGCATTAAGACCTTGTATAAACTAGTATAATATTTTATGATTTTGATTATTCTCTATCTGACAATAGTTACGTAGGTCCATTATATCTTTGATATTTATCATCATTTTCAACAATTTTAATTTCTAGTGGGTGACCAGTTGATTATAATGTATTCTATAAGGAAAAATTATATTTATTTGTTTGTTTCAAATCATTTTTAATAATATGGATTTTAAAATCAGAATTCCTTACACAATCTCAATAATATCGTATTTCTAACCCTTGATGATAAGGTTAATAAAACTAAGGCCCATTAAATTACTACCATAATTTATCCATACTAAATTTCATTCAATATCTAAATTGTAACCATCTAAAAACCCTATAAAATATAATCAAAACATAAGGGATGATTTGTAATGATTATTTAAGGAAGTATTTTTCAAGATTTCATAAAAGTGATAGATCATAGGTATATGATAAAATATGATTAGTAAAAATTTATTATTAAAAAAACATGGAATTAAAAACATTGTCCTCATATAATGAGAAAATAAAATGAAATGTCAAATTAAATAATATATAATAACAAATTAGTGTGGGGAATATTTTGATAATATACATGATCCCTATGAAAAAATCACAAACCTATAACATGGAATATTTAAATTTTGTTGTGATATATTACAATAATGAACCTATGAAAAATATAAGTACATAGTAACATCATTTCATGGGTATATACTAGGAGGGAATCCTTATATGTTGTGAGTATAATGAAATCAGGTCAAAACCTTAATATAATTGAATATAAAATAAATACCGCACTACAATAAATGGATCTATATAAAACATTATCCAATTTATTATAGGGTGATATAAATCCCGAACCTTCATGAACCATAACTATGAGTGCAAAATGAGATAAATTATTCATAACATAACAACGAACCCTTGGAAAAATGGGTTCAATTAAACCACATCATGTAAGGATAAAATTAATAATTACACGTAAAATTATAACATGATATACCTTTAGTGAATAAATGGGAATCCAATGATATTTAGTAATATATAATAAATAACTATAAATCAATATAATAAAAAATATTATATTTAATCAATATAAATATATTATATCTAGTTATGTCAATAATCTCCCCAATAAATCAAGGGATATAGTTAGTGTGATAAACAACCAATAAATTTAGGGAAAATGAAGTGTTAATATGGAATGGAATTGATTGAATAATAATAAAAATTCAGTTCATATTCCTGAGAAAGTATGTAATTAATTTTCAAATTTTTAATACCTCAAATTATTATAATATATTTTATAATGTAATTCTTGAAAGGTTGTTTTCATAAATATTTATAAGATAAATCAAAAATAGGATGGAACCCATAAATTTTAGTATAATATTTATTAAAATTGCCAAAAAAATTATTTAATGGTCACATTAAGAAAGTATTTTTTTAATAGATGATGATAAAACATTAGAAAATAACTACCTTTAAAATAAATTTAAAATAATTTATCCGTTTAAATTTAGGAGTTTTATTTTATGGAAATATATAGTGGAAAATAAATAAAATAATCATGGTGGGTACACCATTAACAATATCTTCACTGAAAACCATGTCCTACAATTTGTCAATTATCATGTATAATGAATATCATACAAAAATATAAATTATATTCCTTTTTTTGGATAT
The DNA here is from genome assembly GCA_963277665.1 of Viscum album. Classification (NCBI taxonomy): domain Eukaryota; kingdom Viridiplantae; phylum Streptophyta; class Magnoliopsida; order Santalales; family Viscaceae; genus Viscum; species Viscum album. The sequence continues at coordinate 2,019,619,953 of OY728157.1, forward strand.
TCAAAAAACATAGAGATATAAAAATTAATTACACCATTCATGGATATGGTAGTCCCTAACAATTCATCAACACTTTATTCCATTACAATGACAAGGAAATAATGGTTGAGAAATTTTTTTATTACTCTATAATCATATGAATATCATGAATTAAATAATCATTGAGAAATCACAGATAATTACATCCATCACATCAGGATCGGGTGACTAAAATATATAATATTTATACATAACTAAATTATAAAAAACTAGAAATATAAAACTTTCAATTTTTAAAATATAAATTTTCCTTTTTCATGGCCAGTATAATTTATATTTCTTATATAATTAGACTCTTTATAGGTAACATGATTATAAATATTATATCCATGTATATTCTTGGGTGAAATTGAAAACATAAGAAATAATGTGTTGTAAATACTAATAAGTGATAATCAATAAAATATAACACAAGTGAGCATCATGTGTAAATAATTTGGTTAAATATAATAAAATGAAAATATAGAAAATAATCAAAACAAGTTAATATGAAAATGACAGACAACATGATCATATGTATATGAGTAATAACATGGAAATATGGCTACAAAATAAACATGATACATCCATAAACATAGATGCATACTTTTTCATTATCGTGTTGTAAAGCATATTACCTTGCCTTTGGTTCATTGTACCATAAATATTTAAAAATGAATACTTCAAATATATCCTGAAGATATCATCAAATTATATTAATTCAATAACTATTTTAATGGTAATATGTCAAGTATCACCCATAATGTTCTTTAATAGTTATTTTCCACATGATTAAATCAAACATAAATCAATAATTTACCATTACATGATACTCCTATTAGAAATTATTATGGTATACTATATTATTTGGTATCTTTTAAGATAATAACACATCAATCAACAAAATTATGTTTGTGGTGTTTACAAAAAATATAAAATTGGTATTCAAGTTATTCAATAACATACCTATTCCATTGAAGTATGTGAAAAGAGGTAAATAAATATTTATCATAAAAAGAATTATATGATAATCACATTAAAATGTATATGAATGAATGATATGACTATTCCCAAATAATGATAAGACTTACAAAGGGTGTAATTTATCATTCACTATATAGTTCGTACATTCATCATACAATGTTTACATTAGACCATGGACATGGATAAGAATTGTAAAATCTATGATCTAAATGGTTAGTGAAATAAGCCCTGAACATCTGATACAACATGAGTGGACATAATATCATATAAAGAATTCATTTGTCAATAGGTGTGTATTTATTAAAAAAAATATAACATATTCCCATAACTATGGTATTTAACAAATTTATGAGAGGATAAAATGTATTATCTAATGATACATTCATATATAGTTTTTTTATAAACCATAAATTAAAAAAACATTACAAATCAAATAAATAATTTTAAATGTAAAAGTGAAATACCTCCACTGAGTCAGAACAATTGGGCATTAAGGGCTCTTTTTCCTACCCTAGGAAATGATCATATTAATAACAATCAACAATTTTAATGGATACTAACTGTATGTATTTTTTTAAAACTCTTAAAAATTTATTTCCATTATGAGATATCCATGACATCAAAATCTCAGACCCTTTTACTTATGAAATAAATTATTATTTTTTGTTATTGGATACATTTAGCATTATATTGTCATAAGATGGTAGTATAATGATGGGGAAAACTGATATATAACTAATAAAAGGACATCAATATTATAATACTTTTTCATTGTAACATTTTCTAATGAAATAAAATGTTATTTAACAAGGAACATCAATTTAATTTAAATTATGGGCAAGGAAAAATTAATATGGTATTGTAATAACTTCGGAAACTCTATACAGAGATGGAATAAATGATAACTCATAAAAAGTATGAAGAATTAATGATAATAATAGAGAATAAAAAACATATGTATATATTACAAAAGTAATTTTAAAATAAATTATAAAAAAATTATTGTACATGATATTTATAGATGATGATGGAGGAAACTGTTAACTCTATTTGGAATAATCAATGAGGTTTGTTATCCCATTATTTTCAAGTCATTAACCCTCTAATTTTGATTCGTAAATATGAAAATTATATGGGTGCAGTTTTGTCATGTTTGCAAATGATTTTATCCTATTATTGGGGAATTTCTAGAGGTTCATGGTTATCCAGGTTTTGGAAAATCAATGAAACACCTATAAAAAACTGTTCATTGTGTGACAGAAGATAAAGGGATGACGCATTGGTAGAGCATAGAAAACCCACTATTTAACCAAGCTAGGATAAAAGAGTAAATGTTAATACAATGATCATTGGCATGTTTTTCTCATATATTGGTAATCATGTGATGTAATTGTGCAAGGTTCAAACCCTGAGGTAGTAACTCACACACCGTTTTCATAACCATGCATCTAAACATAGAAGATTCAAAGATGAGATCCATAAATTGTGGTTTAAAAATGTTTTATTATCTACTCCATATTTTCTCCAATTATAATTCCTTAAATCGAAATTCCTTCTTTCAATATGAACAAGGATGCTTCTCGCATTGATTTGGAGGTGATCTATAATGTTCTATTGGCGACTTGAAACCAGATTCTTATCATAAGAGATCATTCTTGGTTGGTTTTTGTCTTTTTTCTTAGATCATTATCCCTATAACTCATTGATTCATTTATATATGATATTTATTGATATATCTAAGGAATTTAAGGTCATATATGATTATAGTTTCAATTCATTATAATATGGGATGGGTTATAAGGCTGGCTTGTTGAGATTTAACGTAGTTTCAACTGTGTTTTTTTTATTCTTCATTTTCAACATAAATCCTTATGTAGGAGGATTCAATATCAACCCCTCTATTTACAATAAAAAATCATGACTTAAAATTGATTTTGTTTTTTGGATTTTTTAGTGAAATTTTTATGAAAATATTATTGGAAACCCTCTTTAGTGATAGTTTTTTGGAATTGGGGAGACTGGGTGTTTTGTTAAAAAGTTATTTTAGGAAATTCATTTTATATTATGATTTTAAAATTATAGATTGTTTTTAATTCTTAAAATTTTGTTTTCAATAATATATTTGTTTTATTTAAATGGGGTTTCAAATGGTTTTCAAAAAGGATGGTATAACTAAAATGGTTGATGTAATGGTTCTTGATAGCTATGACCTAATGGGTTTGTGGGACATAATATTGTATTAATGAGGCTCTGTTGACACAATAAATGGTTCTAAGTGTTAATGTATTAATATAATATGGTATATAATTTTTTTATTGAGTATTAGATTGTCATGAAATCACTCATGAGTATGGAACTGTCATAATGAAAAATGCATGGTTGTTATTGAAGATATGTGGAATGAAATCGTTAGGCCAAAATATAACTTGTGATGTTTTTTAATGTATTGTTTCGATGTTTTCATTTTAAATGTGATTTTTTGAGAGAAAATTGATTCATTTGAGATTATTTATATTTAGTTACATTTTTTTAAATTTTTCTCCATAAATTGGTTTATCGAATAATTAATATCATATTTATCGATGTGGAGTGGATAGGGAAGTCAATGGGTTATATCTACATAGTTTATTACTCATCACTGATTCAGAGCAGTAGTGAATTTTCAGATGTTTTTTAACGGATAAATTGTAAAATGTAATGTATCACATAGATATTTAAGTACATCATGATACTTGGGATTTTGGTCATGTTAGTTCATGGAGAATGTGCTGCTTTATAGTTATTTTTTCATCATTGAGTTTTGATAGTTTTATATTCCATTATGTTCATTATATTCAAGTCTACCGATGTGTAACTAGGATTTATTTTGGTATTGATATAAATTATATCTTTAGTTTTCATTAAATATTTATGCATCATATTGAGTTTATTTGGTTATTAAATATTTGTGTTGATATTTAATCTGTAAAAGGAAAACAATCCCACACATGTAATGATTACCCTTAACATTTAATTCTAGAAATTGGCATCATGGGGGTATCTCTTAAGGGAATGTAAACTTTATCCACTTATAAATCTAATGATGAAAATAAGGGACATTACAAGGGGTATTTTTTGGTTTAGTCTAATTTTTTTTGAGGAAAGAGGCAATATCTGGATCCTTCTAAATATGTTTCTAGAACAAGAGTTCATTGGATTGATATTGGTTTTCAATCATGGATTTTTAATAACTCATGTTTATTAGTTGAGCTTGGATCCTAGAAAGAATTATGATTATTGGGAGTTGAAATATATAGCATAAAAACACATAGCTAGCCTTTTTATGTTGAACTTCATGTTACCATTGAGTTTTGAGTATAAGTTTTCTAGAGACACTAATAGGATTTGAACTCTCATTATTATGGTTTGATCCTATGAGAAATGTATGGCATGTAATAGACTAATGACTTCTAAATAAGATTATATCATTAATTTTTAGCAATGATTTATAATGTGTTGAAAAAGTGATGATTTTTTTTAAATTGATATTTTTTTCAAAACCTAGGTTTTTTAAAATAGAATGATTAATGTATTTTAAAAAAATTAATTTTTAAAGCCTTAATAGATTTTTCAAATTTTATTGAATGTTAAAAAATTTGACTTTGGAATGTTTTATTTTATATTTTTGGTAACATACATTGAAACCATGTTCCATTAATTAATAGAAGGTGTGACATAGGGAGTTTACTCTGTTCCTAGAAAATGGATCCTCGTAGGCTTCATTGTACCCAACAGGGAGAATCTGTCAAGAATTTTGTAGAACCTGAGCCATGGGTGAACCAACAACTAGTTCATAGTATTTTCCACGCATTTCAGGCTGTGTATGGTAGGAATTAGAGGGATTATCCAAGAAAAGATTAGTCTATCAAATTATATAAATAGAATCCTTCCATCATTCATGTTTTTTCTTAAAAAGAGAAAGAATAGGAATGGATGAACTAGATAAATGGTATCATCAATTTAATCAGCACACTAACAGAGCTAAAATTCAAGCTGGAAACATACATTCTAGAGGATATTAAATGTGAGTTTTGTGATTTATTAGTTTAGGATAAATTATATAGTGGCCATTCAAGAGAATATTTTATGGACATTTTTAGAAAAAAATTCAATCCTCTTAAGGTCAAATATCAAATAGTGATGGAATTATTTAACATAAATTTGGAAAATATTTATATAATGATGTATGTGCCAACTATAATGAATTTATTTCACCATTAACCCATGTTTTCTTCTTGTTTTTCTTTATAGGTACACATATTTAAATCAGTTTTGAGAGAGGATATTCACACAAGGATTTATAGTTTGTGTATTATGTACTATAAAAATATTGTAAATAGCGAACCAGTAGGTAAATTGTAAATTTAAGGATATATGGGTGGAGGAAGTATGTTTATTCCTATGATAAGTATTGGGATCACTATTTTATGGAGAAATAGGATAAGGGACACTTTTTTCCATGGTGGTAGTATGTATAAGAATACAGTGGATGAATTAGTAAATCATCGTCCAAAGACCAAGATCCATGAAAGATGTTTCTATATGTTTTCTTGATAATTTCTCATCCTTACACCAATGAGAGATATGGCTTTTATAATTGATATCTACCTAGTACCAGTCCAATCTCACTACCCTTTTATCAGATAGAACTAAATGAATTAAGGAAATTGAAAGTGACATTGGAAGAGATTAAGGGAGAATGGTTCATTTGGAAATTCACATCGTTGTGGGAAACAATATAAATTTTTGTTAAAATTCAAGATAAAACTCTAAAGAATTTTTTATATTATAATAATCTTATCAAAGTTAGTTTAAGAAATGGGCATCCACTTCAATTAATTGATTTTTGGTTCTCAACCAATTGATGGTAGATCAGTGGTTCTCCAAAGATGACTTGGTTTTAGGATATTCCCAACTGTGGGTTTGGAATGAGTATATTCCAGTGGAAAATTTGGAAGAATATATCACCATTATGAGTATGTGGTTATGCATTTTGATATTTAGAATTCAATAGTGGTCATTATGGAATTCATGAATCATATATTTTAGAGGTATATCAATTCTTTTATGGTGGTGTATATTGATGGAATATGGTTGTATTAAACGAAACAGGATGAGCATGGGAAACACATAGAACCACTGTTTTTTCTGATTTATTAATGATGGTTATATAGGCATTGATTTCTAATTCATAATGTGTTTTAATGATGTCAAAAATCAATGATGGGGAGACGATTTTGGGATTGTGTCTTGATATGATTCTAATTATCTTGTTCTGAAATTAGATAGTTGTACCTATGGGTTTTAAGGACCTAATTCATCATGTATTCATTCAATAAATTTTAGTTATTTATCCACAAATAAAAAATATTCATATGGAATTGATAGTGTAATTTTTTTGGATACTAATCATTCATGGTCCATTGGTCATAATGTCTTTGAGTTACAAATAATTCATGGTTGAAATAGTTATTACTGACATAATTTTCATAGATTTTCAAGACAATGTTATATTATGAGATAGTTTACATATAATAATGCTCCATTACAATGGTATAACTAATTAAATAAATTATTTCAGTAAAAATTGGTTTTCCTTACATTCACATTGATAATGATTTTACTAGAATTATTATAAGGGTATGCGGTGTACTGTAATGCTTTGTGCTCTTGTTTTGGATGTGTTATCATGAAAGGAGACCATGATTCTTCTTATAGATCAACAAAAGTTTGGGAAATGAGAAGAACACTCATTATTTTGAGTAAGCTTTTGTAGTACATGATTTAAGACACTGTGTAATTGTCTCTTTGGTGAAAAATTGACTATTCTCACATATCATAAGTGTTTGAAGCATATTTTTTTACATTGAAATTTGAATTCTGGAAAAATTTATTAATAAATTATCTCTATATGGGTGAAATTGTCATTATTTAAACATAGGGAAAAGAGATTTTGTGGAGTTTTCATTATGTATAAATTCATATGTTTTTTGGGAAATGAAAGAATTAGATAAGTTGTAGTTGATGTGAGTCCTAGTTGATATGAACATGAAATGTGATGAATGAGTTAATGATACCATTTTCATTCCAGTTCGATGGTTCTTTATTTTTTAATGATAGTTAAATAATAATTCATTTATAGTTCATAATGTTTTGAAATTATTTCGAATCTCAATGATTGGGAGACCATTGTGGGATTTGGACTTGATTGGATTTTTGTGTCCTTGTTTTGAAATTATGTAGTCATACCTATGGATTTTTAGGATATATATCCTAATGTATACCATAAATAATTTTTGTTTATTCATATAATAATAAAGAGGATGTATACGGAATTTAAATTGTCATTTTATGGATCAACATGAAAAAGAAGGTGGCTGAAATTACTTCATGGTTTTATCTCTTTTGGAGGTTAAGTGAGAGCATCAGCAACCATAATGTATGTTGCAGTCATTACCTATTCCAGTTTAGATGGTAGAGTATGTAACTATGTATTTTTTAATAGACCTCTGATGAATGGTTCATAAACACGGATTCATATGGGTGATCGTTGATGATATCACACATTGGGAACATTTAATTTATATTTTTCTCTATCATACTGTGAGTGAATTTTCAAAATTATTTATCTGATAAGTTGTAAAGGGGAATGGTGTAAAATTTGTGATCATATCATAATATATATGAGGTTTAATTTTTTTTATATAAATCCATACAGAGATACCATGGGAATCAATTGACTGTGTGTGTGACATAGAATCCTTAGTTGGGTGAACAATCTGAATTGATGATACATACATTAGAAGACATGTTGTGAGAAAGTGTAATGGTTTTTGTGGTTAATGGGATGAGAATGTATGGTTAGTGGTGTGATACTATAATAATAGTTATAAGGCATTTATACAAATGGATATGATTGAATGATTGAATGGGTTTCCATTTCATTCTCAACTTGTTTTTTGGAAACATGTATGAATTCACTATATGAGTCAAGCTTTGTTCAAGAGACATCAAATAAGATTAAATTGATTATAAAATTGGATGGATACGACTTAGGTTAATCAAAATTAATACGTTGATCATCATTAATGGCCGTTTTTTATTTGTTTGGACATCACAATTTTAGAATTAATGGCATGTTATATCTACGATACGTATACCCTATTGATATAAAAATATGGGTTTGGGAGGTGCAATATTATTTCACATTTCCAATGTGGTTCAGCATAGTGAACTATTGTATTCATGTATCTCAGATGACAATGTGTTTGAATGATCATGACCATCTGATGAGATGGGATTATGTTGTCCTAGATCAAGATGCCAAATTGGTGCACATGGCAATGAAAATTGCGTATAAGGGAGAGAATGTATATGGTGGGAAAACCATCAGTCAATTGTAGGATTTTTGAAAATGTGGTATTATTTATAAAGAAAATTGGAATGGGAAAATTTAATGAATGTGAAATGGTAGAAAAACATTCAACATAATTACTATATTATAAATTCTAATGAAAGAAAAGACAATTATGGGGAGAATTTATCACGATTATTTTCATGCATGTAACCCTATCTATATTATTTTCTAAATATATACAGTATATGAGTGAATTTTGGGAGATTTTGAGAGAATTTGGTGTGTTTTGGGGATTTTATATAGGTTCATGGTTTGTGAATGGTTTTTGAAAACTATGAAAACCTATTGGAATATGTGAATAGTAAGATAAAGGCTAATGTGAAGGCCCACATGTAGAGCATGGACAACACCCAGTTTGAACAAACAATTCTGTGTGGAGAAATAATAAGTCACTGAGCATTGGAATTTTTGGTGTATAGTTTAGAAACCGTGTGTCATAATTGTGATAGGTTCAACCATTCATGTTGTATCTTATGGATGTTAGAACACGATTTTCTGTACCATGTGACTAATCATTCCCAAGTCAAATATGAGAGTATAAAATTGTAGATCTCAAATGTTTTCCTATCTAACTCTCTTGTTTATATAAATATTCAGTAATAAATAAATATTATCTCTTCCAAAATGATATGAATGTATCTCACAATGATACAGAGGATATCAGACATCACTTAATTGTTATGTGAAGCTTGATTCTTATGGTATTTTACATTTCGTGGTCGTTCATGGTGTTTTTTCATATATCTACTCATCCATCTATCTCCATTTCATAGATCTATTCCTGAAATGCATCAATAAATGATAGTAATTGGAAACTGTTTTTGTAAATGTCTTGGTTTATTATTTGAAATAGATATAAAGTAGGTTTTTTAGGATTTATCCGAGTTTAGTGGGCATTCTTCTTGTCATTATTCACATTCACCATAAATCACAAGTTAGTTGGATTTACTATCAACTCAATAATTTAGAATTCAATGTATTAATTTTATATTGATTATTTTGTGTGATATTTATAATGATATATTTATATAGTGATTTATTAATACCCTTTTGAGTGACAGTATTAGGAATTAGTGAAATTGGGAGTTTTTTTAGAAAGTGATTTGGGAAAAATTATTTGAAAATAAAGATTTTAAATTTATGTTTTTTTTGTTTCATGGAATAATTTATTAAATAAAATTTTGGAATTATTGAAAAGGTTGTTCAAAAATATTTCTATAAATGGGAGGTTTTTTTAAATGGATAAATTTTTTTATTTTTACTGATATCGAAAAATGGGTTTGTGAAATTTCATATTGAATTTAAGAGGCCTAGTTGAAATATACATTGGTTCTCTATACAAATGATAAAATGAAACATGGTAAATAATACCCTTATGATGATATAATAGATCTATAAGAAATCACTCAGGTGTATAGAAATATCATAACATTGCATGCATGGTTGGTGGTGTTGATAGGTAGAATGTAATGGTTTGTCCAAAATGGAACATTTGAAATGGTTTAATGTATTATTTAATTTTTTACCATAGATCATTATATTTTTTGATAAAATGGTTTCATTTCCCTTATTATTCTTTATTTATAAACTATTTTATAATTAAATTTACATAATATTTTTAAATTTTTCTAACCAGATTTATCATTGTGTTGTGGGTAATGAATTCATTTGGAAAAATAAAATTAGTTTCATTACTCATAACTGATTTGGAAAATTAATGATTTTTTAGATGTTGTTTTTTAAGTCATCTGAAAATGTAATGTATCAAAGATAATTATTAGTAATTCGCCATACATGGGATGTCAGTGCAGTTGAATCATGGATCATTATGATCATTAAAAATATTTGGTAATCCTTGATGTTTGATAGTTTTTCTTTCTCATGTGTACATTTATATTGTAGTATTCTATTGTGGTACATTTATGTAGTTTGATTTTTATATGGATAAAGTTGTGAGTTTTCATTCCATGATCATCCATCATATGGATTTTAGTTGGGTTTTTCATGTTTTCGTTGTTTTTTAATTCTTAAAGGTAATATAATCCCACACATGTTTTGATTCCCTTCGTCATTTATTACATGGATTTGGTATCTTGGGGAAGTCTCTTAAGGCCAAGTATCAGTCCTCTACTTGTCAATCCAATGAGGAGATATGAAATAATTAAAAGGTTCAACCATTAAAATAGAAATAAAATTCTTGACTGAGTTGATAGAAATAGTATTAATGTTTTTAGATATATATTTGATGAAAAAATTCAAATTAATATATGGGATAATGAGAATAGGGTATTGATGTTTATAAAATATGAGGGTTTTTTATAAGGGTTAAAATGTCGTTAATTTTATAAAATGTGATATCCACTTTTTAGAGTATCTAATTATAATTGTGTTATTAGATAATTAAGGATTGAATGAGAGGTTTTTTACATTTACGATTACAGAATGATAAAATGAACACCACAACCAACCCATTAATGGAATTGAATCAGAAAATGAATTTTACCTTGAAAATAATATATATTTTTTAAAAATGTATTGTATATAATTCCAAATATATAATCCTGAATAATAGGATTTTTTATCTGAATGAATGTATCATGATTTATAATTAGTGGTAAAAAATCATTTCAAAATTTTAGAGCCACATTATCAAGGAAAAAAAAGTTTTTATAATAATTCCTAAATAAGATGGATTAAATTTCAAAAAAAGTACATATTAAATAATTTTACTTTTCTATACAATATGACTTTTAATATATTAAAAATATATTTTGATTAATAAAATATTTATATGGAATATTATAAAAATACATTAGAAACCAAATTAACCATAGTGTATATTAAAATCAGGGTAATTGTATTATTTTATTATGCAAATAAAATTACACAATTTTCTTATAATTTTTTAATTACCATATTGTGAAACAATTTTAAAAACAATTTATTTATATATCTGTGTATAATCAGTGATGTAGTCTAAGAGACGTACGCATTTATATAATTACAAAATGGATGGATGTATTATAGAACAAAGGCTTCTATTAGGTCACACACCCATTTCATCCTTCTATTATGGGTTTTAACAAAAGGACTTGATGGATGCACCGGGTTTCCACTCATGCTATAAGAAAACAAGTGTCAAAAAAATATTTCTTAATGAATATCCATTATACAAGGAATATATTTTAAAAAATATAACTGACATATATTGTTATAAATTGTTTTGTTAAAGAATTTTTTTGAGACATTAATCATCTACATATATTATACATATGAAACAAAAATTAAAAAAATGTTCCTAATAAATCATAATAATAAATTTTACCCCCTCATTTAATTTTTATCCTCCCAATTTTATTCAATGATAGACATACACTAAACAAAAATCATTAGATAAAATTTTATCTAGGAAAATGAAATATTACATTTACCTGGAAAATATTTATTCTTTTTGGCAATAGTAGTTTAATATTGTCCTATAAAGAATGGGGTTACTAATATATGTCTCCAAACCCAAATATTCATAATCATAATTTAATAAATTAACCAGGAACTACCCAAATATACAATTAGGAAACATAGAACATAACATTACGATCTTGTTTAAAATATAAATTATTTTTATATATCAAATGATTTAAACAAAATCCAAAATTAGAATATTTGTTTCTATGTTAACAAGGTATTTTTGCATTTTTAATAGTTTATGTATTCTACAATTCATATATAATTATTCTCCATGTAAAAAAAATTATTCTTTTTATCCATTTCATTGGGATTATTATGTACATAGGAAAAATAAGAAATGGAGAGATATAATGTCTTGTGAATGAAATGAAAATAAATGAGGGAATAAGTAAGCACCAGTGTAAAACATGAGTTTATATATAATAACATTACCATAAATAGAAAATTTGTATCATTATAAAAATAATATAAACCATATCATGACCACTAGTGTATAAGGCTTAACCTGGGAATGTGGATGATGAATATCTATGATAAGTTGTTAATATAAAAATAATTATCATCATTAAAGTCTTGTAAATCTGTAGTTCGGGTTTGGCATAGTGGTAAGAACCCCTTAAATCTATATCAAAAATGGGGGTTCAAAACCCATTGGGCGCAGGTACTGTAGTGTACTGTTGCGTACTGTAGCAGTGGTGGTACTGTAGCAACGGTGGGCATTTTAGCGGCGGCAGAGCACTGTAGCAGTGGCGGGAACTGTGCATTACTGTAGCAACGCGGGTACTGTAGCAGTACTATTCACAGTATGGGCATTGGGCCAAAAAAATGGGCCTACGGGTCATGTAATGGGATAAATGCCCACTGGGCCTTCGAGCTATGTAATGGGTCTCCCTCTACCCAGTTAAAGAGGTCTTTTCTTTTCATTCATAATAAAATGAGGCTTCGGCCCCAACCATTAAAAAAAATTAAAGTCTTGTAAATCTTATTACCATGATTTAGAAAAACTAGTAAGAAAACATTACAAAGTCATGCTTCCATCGTATCATGAATAGTTCATATCTAAATATTAGTTCTATATCCAAGGAATTGTATTGTAATTCAACAAAAGTAATTCTTGTAAGTCACATAATAGAAAAAAAAATATAAATCCATGAAAAATAATATCTTGATAAATACATCAGATTTAATATAGATTTACAATGTAATTTAGTAATTTCTTAAATAAATATCCATTAATCAACGCAAGATCCCATTACCCTCTTCTAGGTAATTTTCATCTATTTACATGTTGTCCAATTTATGAGGAAGTATCTTTTATCTCCTAGGGATGTAAAAAATTTGTTGAGAAAAAATGTTCGAATGTGTATGGATTCATGTTTATTTGAATTAATGTATTCCCGGTATGAAATTGATAATATATTTTTAGTGTTCTCCCCATGATCGATGAATACCTAATTGGTTGGTGGTTTTTGTATGGAATCATCATTTTTGACAATGTATTAGAGAAACCAATACATTTTAATTTGAGTACATCACATGTATTTTTTCCACGGATAATTTTGTGACCCATGTACAAAACATAAATGGATTTCCTGATGTGAAAAGGTCACATAATGTGTAATACTAAAATTTATGTAGTTAATTGAAACTAAATGGTTTTCCTCATAAATGAGTCCCAAGGATTACAAGTTTAAAAAATGTATTTGAAACCATGTATATGAAATGTAAATTATTATAGGTTATATTTTCATGTGATATGTATTTCCATTCATTAGAAGTTAATTTTTCTCTCAACGTAGAAGGATTCTCCCATTATTTTTTGTTCCTCAATTCAATCCAAATTTATTCATTCAGTAGTTTATTCCTATTTTGGTATAGTTACATGTATCCAATTGAGTTGTCCTATATACATAATTATTTCATTAATCCTGGTAGTTTCATTTCATTTAGTTATATATTCCATTAAACAAGGGAGATATTTCTTATTAATTACCACTAGATCCATTATCTTATGTTTTTTAGTGTTTGGTTTTCTGTTTTGTTTTGTGGGGACGTTAGTAGTTCTTAATCAATGAGTTATATACACTTCTCCACAAATTCATTCCATAAATTTATTCAATTATGATACGTGAGGTTTTTTTCTAGGGCCACTATTTTCATTATTTGTTTCTTTTGTGTGGTGGATTTAGTTGCAGGAATGTGCAATGAATGGCCTGAAAGAAGGTGGTTCCATCTATATAATTCGTAGGTGTACTGTGTCCCTCCTATTTTTGAGAAATTTTATTATTAAATAAAATGGGATGATATTTATGATCTTTTTCAATGTGGGCATGGGTTTTCATAATATAAGTTCTTCCCTATTTTCTGGTAAATTGAATGGGGTTTCAAATCATTGTGATATTGTTTCAAATCCTTGAATCTTAAAAGGATTGTTGAAGTTATTAAGACAATTGATCACATGGGAGTCCTTGGGAACTTAGTTGAATGTTTTTTTAATAGGTCTCATCCAATTTTTGATATATTTCTCATGAGGATTTCTTCTTCTATGAATTTGTTTTTTGGGTCATGTTAATCCTTTTTGGTGCTTTGGTTTTTTGGGTTGTTTCATCAATTAATAATCATGAGTCACATGCCTAGAGTCTTGATGCACATACGATTTTCATTGATAGGTACAATTATGCCATCTATACTGACAAAGTGTTATCCACGACATGATGTTACTGCTTCTATATTACCAATTTGGTATTCTTTTATTAATCTAGTGTAATTTCATGTATTTGATATGATATGTGATAAATTATTTTTATGGCATGATATGTCTAATCTATATATGAAAATGAAATGTTTTGAAAAGATATGAAATTCTATTTATAAAATTTGAAATTGGTGAAATTAAACTCTTTTCCATGTTTCAATATAAAAACCAATATACAATTATATTTACATGTGTTCATTAATGTTTATCATGCTAGAATTTTTGAATAATGTCTTTATATGTAACAATTGTGTTAGACACTACTAAGCTCATTATCTCACATTGATTATACTCATTCATTTTTTTCATAGAAATGGTTACACGATTCATTATAGGGAATGATGGGGATCCACAATGTGGTGATGAGGTTTTCATGAAGATGGGTCTCGGGTTGTTTGGGTTGATATGGTGTGTGTTTCACTATTTAATGACAAGGATCTATTATAATAGCTATTTGTAACTACATTACTTTGTAGATGGACTTGTATTATTGATTATGTTGTTACTAAAATTCAAATTATTTTATTTTTAATCTTCCATATCATATAGAACATTTTTATATCTTCAACTATGTATCATGATTTTGTTTATATACATGTCATGTTTTTTCATCAAGCCATGAGAAGTCATTCTATCTTATTGTTGTTTAGATTATTGGGTTCTATTATCAAAAATATGGTCATCAGAAACTCCCATATGGTATACAAAGGATCCTTTATATTTATTTTATATAGGTTATTTAGTTAGATTATATATAAATTATAATAAGTGTTAGTTTTCAATAAAGAGTTATTTAATTGGAATGTCTTGTAGATCGCATATAAGATTTTTGGGACATAAAAGATAGATTGTTGTTAGTGCTTTTCCACCTCCTCTTGTCATTAGAACCTTTACTCTAAGGTTTTTAGGGATGTATGAATCCATTTTTATGTTTTTGACTTAATATCAGATTTTTGTTATGGTTATTAAAGTTTAAAATTAAGATAATTATTTTTTATAATCATTTATTTTTTTAGCTTGCATCGGTATTCCACCATAATCTTTTCCATGAGTTCATTAAGAGGATTCAATTGATTTTCTTCAAGGCCATCATCTTATATATTAGAACATAATCAAGGCTATAATTAATGAAAATAATAATGTTCAATGTAATGTGACATAATTTTATAAATTTGTTTTGTAGGAATAGATGGGAGTTGTAATTGAAAAATATGAACTATTATAGTTTTTGTGTGAGAATCCAATTTCTGTTGAAAAATTAAATGAACTGCAACAAAAAGAGGACTGGAATGAAATGATTAACCAAAAAAACTAAATTATTTGATACAACAAGGAGTTTCATGGAAAAGTAGGCATTATTAAGAATTTGGGATCTTAACAAGAAGTAGTGGGATTACCTGGTACATGAAGATATTCTTGTGGGATTGGACACGAATGATTTCAAGACACTATAAGTATTTTAATTTATTAAATAGTAACCAATGATGGTAATTTCTACAGATTTACTCCCATTGCAACAAGGAGAGTGTTCTGTGTCAGAGTTCATTAATTGGTTTGTGGAGACGGGTTTTTTCACTACAGGTTGTAAAGAATGTACAGGTGAATTCATAGAAGTACCAGAAGGGTTTCCTACTAGATATCAAATCATGTGTTTATTTACTGAATATTATTGACTATATATGGATAGATTACATTGATGTGTTAGATATAATCAATATATAATGCATGGTTGAATATACCACCCATTCTATTCCACATAGTTGAATCTTTTATAGCTCAACAACGAAATAGATTAATAAACATGATCATTGCATGAGTTGTGGAGAATATTCATTGTAGAAGGCCACACATAACAATCTCTGTGTAGATATTGTTGTGTGCCTGACAAACTATCAGTATAGAAATATAAAACATACATGATATTTTGGTTCTTTACAATCATATTTTTGTAATAGATGTGGATGTTATGGTCATCTTCAATATTTCTGTTAATATTTGTCTACGCCTAAATATAATTTGGAAATATTGGATACAATAAACATTTTGGTATATTCAGATGCTTATATGACTCTAGGCCCTTAGTCACTTGAATAATGAGTGGTGAACTTCCATGAACAAGATGAGTTACTTGGAGATATAGATATTGGTCTAATTATAGTTAAAAGTACCATCATTACTGGATATATAGTTTTGGATACATTATTTTATATTGATTTTTATAACCTTTATTTATTCATAAATTTATCTATGATTATTATCAATCCAACAAATGTATCATTATTTTTTATGGAGGTAGAAATACCTATTTGGAAGTGGAAGAAAAATATGGTTTAATGTCCTTGTGCGCTATAGATAGATGATGACGAGTTAGTAAGAGATCATCTTTTTCTAGACCCAAATGTATTTGTTGTTATAAACATGATATATTTGATTTTATTTCATCATGAAAACGAATATTTTATTATAATTTTTTTTTCTATTATAAATGATTGGAGATCATTGTTGATTTAGGGATAGTGGGGTTCATTGTCTAGTCATGTGGGAAATTCCCACCCAAATGTCTAGAGTTTGTTATTTACTATTATAGTTGAAACAATTTAGAGGTAGGTAGAGTTTGTGATTTAACTAGTTAATGTAACACATACCTTTTTTATTCTTTTCTATTATTTAGAGACAGTGAAAAAGAATGGGATAAAAATTTAGTTGGATGACCATATTGATATTTGTTTTTTTCTCTCATATTTCTCCATTTGAAATGGTTGTTATCATTTTCAAGAAGGTTGACTTATCACTAATTTATTTAATAAACTATTTAATATAAAATTAATTAATTACTAAGGAAAAATATCATTTTCCCATGCTATATGTAACACCCAAATAATTCATTGTATGTTATTTTATCAAAGTAATTCAATAACTTGCACTACACGCAACACTGAGTTCTAGCACACCATGCCATACCAAACTAGTTGTGCAAGAGTGTTTATGAATATTATTAACTGAAATTTGATCTTTATATAATCCTTATAATATTATTATCCTTGTTGTGAGTTTCTTAAACATAATGTAAGAACAAATTCATTTTTTCATATAAAAGGAATTTTTTTAAAAAAATCAGTTTAGCGCCTTACAATGGAGAACCATATTTAAATACAAAATATTAATCTTTTATATATTAAATTTTACAAAATA
Organism: Viscum album; assembly: GCA_963277665.1. Taxonomy (NCBI): domain Eukaryota; kingdom Viridiplantae; phylum Streptophyta; class Magnoliopsida; order Santalales; family Viscaceae; genus Viscum; species Viscum album. The sequence continues at coordinate 2,019,637,826 of OY728157.1, forward strand.
AATTTCTTCTTTAGAATTAGGACATAAGAATTTAGTTTCGATAAATTTTTGGTGTTTTTCTGATAACTTTCACATTTGGGTTAATAGTGAAAAATACTATATTTTACCTCGATTTTATTTAATCAAAATAATTTATAGTGTTAAATTATACATTTTAAGGATTTTTATGAATAAATAGATTATATTTTCCAATTTAATCCAATTTTAGACATTTTAAGTAATTTTACTTTGAAAATTGGACATAAACAAGTGTCAACCTTTTGATAGTTATTATTTCTTAAAATTGTGCTTTTTGGTTTTGACAATGGGAATAAAATTTAATTAATAATTGTAGATTCTATGATTTTAATTTGGTAAAATGTACATCATTTTTGAATTCATAATATCAAAATTAGCTTAGAGTAAAATTTTTAGTATTTTTCCAATAGCATTCAATTTCTGATGAATACTGAAAACCACTATGTCATTATTTAAAACCGAATTTTTATTTAAATTATTATTTATTTTATTTAAATTTATTTTAAGTCAAAAAAATATATATAATGCCTTAATAAGTTAAATTTAATTCATTGGAGTCATTTGATAATAATATTAGTTGTATAATGTTTTGTTGAACGTTTCACTGTCTTTTACCCACATCCTAGGAACATTTTCAAATTTGCATATAAAATAATTTTACCATTTCTGTGAGTTTAATTTGAAAAATTCAAGAGGCATGGTTAATATTATTAAGTAAAATTTTGTTTAATAAGATGAAAATAATTTTTGGTTATTATTAAGTTTTTACTTTTATTTACCACGGTTAAAATTAATTAGGGTAATTAAGGGTAAAAATGATATTATATTAACCCTAAAACATGTCCTAATTATATTGGATAAGTGTAATTGGATCCAAAACAAACTTAGGAATACAATATTAACCACTTTGTTCCACATGAATTATATTAGGATTTTTTTTTATTTAATTCAAAGAAGATTTAAAACTGTTAAATTGATGTTTAATAACTGCAAAATATTTAATATAGTGTAATACATAAGATAAATTAGACTATAAATATTCATTAGAAAGATAAAAATATTTCCTAAATAATTTTATTTTATTTAAAAATTTTAGACATTAAATAATTAAATATATCTATGACACAATGACGATGCAGTAATTACAGTAATAATGAATCATTAAAATAATTTATATTATAAATATCCAAATATATGTCATTTAAGACTTTTTAAGAAATGAACTAATTTTATTGGTTAATATGAAATATTTGGATTGATTAAATGAATTTTTTTTCAGACTCATAATGCTGTTATGAATTTAGAAAAAACAAAATACATAATAGTGTAAAAATTGACATAAAAGATTTTTTAAAACAAATATTATATTATTAATTGGTATTTTATTAATAAAAATCTATGTATCATCAAAAATAATTTTAAATTATTATATATGACATTAATGAATGAATTCGGGTTCTATTGGCATTTTATTGTACGTTTATTAAACATATAATATTAAAATACCAAGAGTCATGGTAATGGTCAAACTATTTAACTAAGAGTTAAATATTAATGTTATGGTTAATATCGTAACCTAAACCTGTATAAAACCTATTTTTTGAGTGGTTTCCGACCCATACCCACCTTAACCATTAAATAATTCATTTTGGAGCTATTATAAACCGAAAAGGAATTTATTATAAAATAATATTTTTTATCTCTTTAAAAGTTCCCCTCAACCATCTTATAAAAGACCACTTCCCATTATCTTACATTCACCCCTACAATGCCATTTGGATCGGCCAAATCCATCCCAAATATCCTCCCAACTATCTTCCATTCATCATAGTGGCATTAATTTAGTCATAAAGCCATCCTATGTATCCTTTTTGGTCAAATCATATGGAAGAACCCGAAGTAAAGTTAAATATTTCATCACCTTTCCATGTTCTTATATTCTTTCACATCATCTTTATTTTTTGTTTCCATTCTAAAATAACAACTTCAGTATCTTCTATATACTATGATGTTATTATAAATCTTGTGTAACCATATTCATTATTCTATCCATCCTTTGAATGACATGTCACCATACGTGCGTACGTACGGCTTGCCGTCTCCATGTCGTAGTGTAATTGTTATTCAACACATTATTATTTGGATGGGTATAATAATGATTTTTAATAGACATAAATAACATGTATAATATTATAATTATTATATATATATGATATACCATCCAATTTTATTTTATTATAATATCAAACTAATGATACTGTCACTTGTGTGTACGTATGGATAACCGTCTCCACAACACGATGAGATTTATTTCCACATTCACCATTCATATACAATTATAAAAATATATATTACTAATATGTATGTAAATATGAAATAATAATTCTACTGGATATATATATATATAAGTATTTATTTGTTTAATTACATATATCTTATTCACCTAGATCTGTCCAATATTATATGAATACGGAAACAACGTTTATGAGTACATACGGTCTACCATCTCCTTAAACGATGTTTTACATTTCATATATATTTCTAGTATACATATTTATATTCTATATATAAATGATATATAAATCATTTTTTATATTCTGAATTTATTTAATCCAAGATCCATGTGATACAATCAAGATTAACATGTTAAAACACGTACGATAAAGAAAGCGATTATTACCTGAAATGTTAATTTAACATAGAAATTTTTATTAAATGGGTACTATAATGTCATAAATGAATCATGTATTATATAATAAATATTAATATGGTTCTGGTATAATTTAATAACATAATACGGTCTTTATAAAGGAGGTTAAACATACCCTTAACTAATGTAAAGTGCATGGTAAGGGTTAATTTCACAATCTCTTTATTATCTGAGGATGTTTTTACGTATCTATTTGGACATATTTATTATCCATGTCCATGTTTCATAAAATATTTTTCAAAGGAATTATTTTTAAGGGAATTGTTTTACTAAAAAATTATTTTTAATGTTTTAAATATTTATTCCTCAAAACCTTTCTATTTAATTATCATGTTTTCAAAATGTTTTTTAAGGATTTATTTATATGGACATGAATGTTTATACAATGTTAATTCATTTCAAATGTTTTAATGTGGTATGGGAAACATTGTTTCAAAAATGTCTTTAAATGTATTTCTTTCAAAATTGTGTGACATTTAAATTTTTTCATGAAAAACAGATATTTCTCAAAAAAGTTTTAGAAATCATTTTCATCTATGTCAACATCCTTTGGTAGATTTTAAACTTGTTTGTAGTTGATTTATTATGATAAAAATCATTCATATTTTATATAGGGTTTTTTGATATGTTTGATTGTGTATGTGTTATTTTTATACCATTAATGGTTTATGGATAATTTATTCAAATTTCATATGATAGTTATAATATGAATGATTTTTATATGTATAAACCATTTCATATGAGGAATGAATTGGACGAAGAAAATGATGTGTGGAGCCCGCTTTAGCTCCTCGATGCATCTGTATGTCTCATGAGACAAGTAGACGTTAAATTGGTTGAGGCGCTTCCAAATTTGATATATGGTTTTGGGTGAGACCTAAAACATTTTTTAGACATCTTGGCTGAGGCTTTGACAAGATTCAGAATTTCCAGAATTATGCATTCCATCATTATAAAAAATAGTAATTACATGTTGTTATTCAACTAGTAGAATATCTATCTTCATGTTAATATTGTAATTTTTATTTATTTTTTCCATATTATGTTAAAATTTATGTTTGAATGGCTGTTGTTTTTATTACACATATTTCCATAAATGTTTATTGCTTCCACTAAATTATTTACACTTACTGAGGAACTATTCTCACCCCTTTCATATGTTTTATTTTTCTAGGATCCTAAAAAGTGTTCTATGATTGAGATTTAGGGTTATGCTAAGGGAACAATGGAGTTCTCAAAGGATTTTTTTGTTGTATATTAGAATGTGTAATGTAATGTTTATGTGTGTAATCTATTTTCCATGACTGCTAAGCTGATCTATCTTTTAGAAATTGATTCCTTGTAATCATTCCAATGTTATGTAATAATGAACAGACTGTGGGTAACTAGAGTCGGGGAATTAAAGTTGGTATCAGAGGAAGTTTAGTAACAACATTGGATATAGATTTATATAAACTATGACTAGAGAATAATACTATAACATAAAAATTGATGATTAGTATAAAACATGTTCCTAGAATTATGGTACTACATAAATTTTGTGAGTTTTCAAGGAAATAAATCCTTGTCTAGATACGAATAGGTAGAAGCTGCTCTGGCAGAAATGAACCTAGGGGTAAAATCGGAAAACACCCCTTTGAGCTAGATTCAAATGGGAACTGGTGCACGTTAACGGACCTTGATGCACTCTTGGTTATGAAACTCCTTGGGGATATGCATAGGAAAATTCTTATTTTCATTACATGTCATTATGAATGATTTATCAGTAAATACTTCCTCAAAGAAAACAGTTTAATTATTACGGATTATATCAATATGCTGTTAAATTTACATTAGGTATTTGATGTGTAACATACCAAGTAATTAATGAATAATAAATATTATTATTTATGTCTATATATGAATTAGATAGTGTTTTAGAGGCTTAAAATTTGAATAAATCCAATCTTAATCATGGAACACACTAATATTTTTACAAGACTTTTTTACTACCTTTTGATGGAAAACCATTTTTAAATAAATCTATTGACAATTTTATAATCTCTATTGGTAAAAATAAGCATATTATTTATGATTGGGACATTGAAATTTACATTGGATAAATTTTTGGTATTTTTCTAATAATGTTCATTTTTTAATGAATAGTGAAAAATACTACATTTTACATCAAAACTGCTTTTTCATCTAATTTAATATTATGATAGATTATATTTAAAATAGGTCTTAAAGTTTAATTAGAATATATTTTTACCATTTAATCCAATGGTGGTCATTAGGATTAATTTCACTTTGGAATTGGGCATAAACTAATGCCAAACTTTTCATAGATGTTGTTTCAAAAAAACCCACTATTTGTTTTGACAACGGAAATTATTTTTAAATTAATTAGTGAAATTTCTGTGTTTTGAATTTGGTAAAATGGATTCTATATTTGTAATAATATGGTCCAAATTATGTAATTAAGAATTGTTTTTGGACATTGTGAATAGTAACGACGGTATTTATCTTTAATTATCTTGATTAATGAGTAATCGGGTAGTTAAGGATAATAAAATAATATCATAATAATAAAAAATGACACCAACATGTGTCCTAATGCTACTGGTTGTCTCATGGCCGACCATGGTATGCCTTGTGAAAATCATGGGGAACCCATGGAATCACTTTTGTGTGAAAGTGACTTTTTATCTTTTTATTTTTTTAGTAAAATTAAATATAACAAACAATGTATCACCTAAGTAAAACATTTCTAATTTTTTATACATAGATGATATTATGTACAATAAATATTCATTGGTAAGCTAAATATATTACCTAAATCATAGTATTTTTTCATAATTTTGAGACATTAAATAAATTAAATTATTTATGACATCATGATGATGCAACGATTACCTCATTAATAAAGGATTTAAATAAAATGAAATGATAATGTTAAAACTATAACATACACTTGTAAAAGACCTATTGGATGAGTATATTTAGAACCCTTATCACCTTATCCGGATAATACATTAATGTTGGACCTTAAAAATTCGAAACTCATTTGAAAATAATGTAACATTTTGTAACTTTCTAAGAGTTCCCCTCCTCTGCTCTTATAAAAGGCCCCCATCTCTACCTCCTTACCCACACCTCTCAAGCTTTTGGCTCGTTAAACCCTACTCATTTTGTCTATAAAAATCCATATCTTACTCCTAGAATCCTCACATTGGTCATAATTCTTCCCAAGGAAGCCTTTGAGCTCAAATCAAAAAGAGTTACCCGATTTTAAGGTAATGTCTTCACACGTGTTCTTTTGTTTTATTTTGCTTCTCCAACCCACAAAACACTTTTTATTCATTTATTTTGTAAAAAATATAGTATCATAAAAATACTAAGATTTTTTTATAAGAAGGATTCTAGCTACACCTACAGTCACCTAAATCTAATGGTTAAAGAACATATTGTTTCTGTAGATGGCGAATTTCTGCCACATGAAACGATGATTGTTCAATAATCCATTAACACCTTCAAAGGTGGCCATTAATATGACACTGTATTTATATATGATATATAATATGTTTATTTTTTCCTTATTCTTTTTTCTTTTTTATTTATGGCATACCTTTATGGTTAAACATGATATCTTCATTTTAGGAAGTGCAGACTACCGCCCCCTCAAAGTGATTTGAATCATTAATACCATATGTGGTACATATAAAGCATAGATTTAATGATATTATATATGATTCCATACTTTAGTTATAATACTATTATGTATAATTATGTTTTAATTCCATTAATGTATGAGATAGAAATGAGAGTAGCATTCATGCGTACGTACGGCTTATCATCTCCATGAACGGTGAATTTCATTTCTTATCCCCAAATGTAATGTACTGTTATAAGTACATGTATATGATGGATATATATGATGAATGTTAAATTAAATGATGTATATAATTTTGGAATTAAAATATACATATCTCTCATTTAGGTTTTAATTCCATTTATATGACATAGAAATGAAAGTAGCTTTCATGCGTACGTACGTCTTACCGTCTCCATGAACAGTGCATTTAATTTCGTACCTCTAAATGATTATGTAATATTATAAATGCATGTATATACTGGATATATATGATATGTATGGCATCTTCATCATGAATATCATTCTAGAGATAATGTATATTTGCCTACGTGAAATATAAGAAGTTCACTTTTGACTCAAGTACCAAATATCGACAAAATGACCGTTATTAACATAAATGATTATATAATGTTCATAACATGGTAATAAGTGATATAAAAGGAATAATGAACTTTTAAAAGGTTTTTAACCAAGTAGAAATTAACTCATGTTTATTATTCCGGACATTAAAGTACGATCGAGTAAAGTCGGACCCGAGGTAAGGGAATCCGTCTCAATCTACTTTCATTGAGGTATATTTTGTTTTATAAACGACTTTCATGTATATGGTTTATAAACCCCTTTAAATTTTAATATTATTCAAAAGGAATCTTTTTATAAGAATCGTTTACTAAATGACAAAATGGAATGTTTTTTGTCGTACGTATGCGGCGACAATGACTTCTCCGCCACCATTACCATTATTTAACTTTCGGCTTCCTCTACAAGACATACCTTTTCTAAAAATAAAAATAAATACCATGTTTTAATTTTGTTTTATTTATGTATTGAAAATTGTTTTTAAATTGTTTTTATATCATTGTGTTGTATTGATATCTTGTGATTGAAAAGTGCAAATGTTATGTTTCCTTTATGCATGTTTTACGTGATATGATTATATTATTGTTCTTGGGTATTATTATGACGATGGGTGGTTCCATGATTAACTAAAGGTTGGTGAGCCTGATATATCTCTCCAATGCATTGGGTAACTTAAAGGAGTTAAACATTAAGGTTTCTTCGATGAGATTATGGGAATATACTTTGATGGGTATTTCAAATGAAACCAAGAGGGTTACTCCCTACGTAAGAATGTTAAGAATGCCTCAAGTTACCTTTATGTCTTATGATTTCTATGATTTATTCTTGATTTGATGAGGTATGTTAAAGTGCCTACGTTTTATCGGTGAAGTATGATTTCATTCTTATGTATATATGAACTCATGTTTCCTTTCCATATTTTTATAACCCTTACTGTGCTTTTTATGCTCATCCCAAGTTTTTGAAATGATTTTGACAGGTCAAGGGAAAGGTACATGATGTGATGATAGTGTCAAAGATGTGTTAAGAAAGAATCCATGTTTAATTTTAAATATGTTTCCATTTATTGGAAAAATTAATAAGATCTTTTATGTAAACACTTTGTTTAAATGTGGAATGTAATGAAAGTTTTATGATCTAATTCGTTATAACTCTAAACCTAAAAATATCCTCAATGTGTAATCTTGTAATAACTCAAGATTAAGTAAGGTTTAATGCTGGGGCCTTATAGTTGGTATCAGAGGTCGGTTTAGATAACATTAGAAGTTAAATTTTATTAAATGATTATCCAAAAATATTTTTTTTATGGTCAAATTGAAATGATATAGAATTTGAAGATTACCATGTTTCTTTATCTAAGACATGTTTGTTCAGAATGGTTTTTCGCAGAGGAAATAGGGAAGCAGTGCTAGGAAGGCATACAAAAGAAAATGACCTTCTGAATCAGCATCCTGAGATGGTCGGAATTGGAACTGAATAGTTTTTTGTAGTAATGGCACAGTTGAATCAAGTGATGAAAGGAGGTGGTATCCATGCATGAGATCAACCAGATCAACAGAAGAGGAACATGTCAGTGGTGGAACATTTCATGAGGCAACATCCCTCATCATTTAAAGGGTCATCTAAACCTATTCTAGATGATGGGTGGATGAAATAACTGGAGACGATTTTCGATGTCATGGGGTGTTCAGAAAATCAAAAGGTTAGTCTTTCTATTTACCGTTTGGAGGGTGAGACAGATCAGTGGTGGTCGATGGTTAAAAATATCTGGGACGCTGATTAGATTGATGCCCTCGACTGGGATGAATTCAAAGGTATGTTTCTTGAGATGAATTTTCCTAAGGCTATTCGACTTAGGATGGAAAAACAATTCATGGAATTGAGGAAAGAGGAAGACACAGTGGCTGCTTATGAAGAAAGGTTCACTCGATTGGCAAGGTATGCTCAAAATTTTATCTGAGACCTTGATAGTAAAAAGAATCCTTTTTACTCTGTATTAAAGCCAAAATATCAAAGGGAATTATCTTCTCGTGAGTTCAAAAGTTATGAAAAGCTCATTCGATGTAATGAGAAGGGGGAAATGGAGTTTGTCGATGATCAAGTGTTCTATAACAACCAATAGAGGAAGAGACCGAGGTGGTAGGATAAAGGGAAGAATTATTCAAAAAAGTCTGTTGGTAAGAAAACTGAGTTTCCATTTTTTGATAAATGTGTTAAAAGGCATTCTGGGGAATGCCTTCTGAATAATGGAAAGTGCTACTGATGAGGTATGATGGGACAAAAGGCTCGTGATTGCACTGAAAAAGGTAATGGTGATGGTAAGTCCAAAATAGATTTACAGTTACTAAAATGTTTTAAGTGCAAAGAGATGGGTCACTATGCAAACAAGTGTCCGATAAAGAGCTTGAGTGATGGGAAGCAGTTACACTTAATGCAGAAAGGGGTGGTGAAATCCTTTTCAACTACTTCAGCAGATGTTAGGCCATCAAATGAAGTTGTATAAGGTACTTTTTTGTTTTTTTTCATATTATTCCAGTGTGTTGTTTGATTCGGTGTCTACACATTATTTCATCTCTGAAAACTTTTCTAGTAAAATGGGAATACCATCTCCAGAAATGACTCCTGAACTTGTGGTGAAAACACCTCGGGGAAATTTTGAGGCAAAAAGATTTTATAAGAATCTTGTTATCCTTATCCGTGGAAAGAACCTGCTTGCAAACCTTATTGTTTTACGTCTAGTATAGTTTGATGTTATCTAGGGTATGGATTAGCTCTCTATTTACCAGGATAAGATTGACTGTAGAGCTTAATAATTTTCTTTTCAGAAAGGCTTTCAGTTTGTGTACAAGAATGAACCGTTACTTTTGATGACATATCCGGAGGCTGAGAAACTTGTAAAAGATATAAATGAATGTTACCTTGCATACATCATTGAAAATAAAGGAACTGTTCAGATTAATGATGTGTCAGTGGTAAATGATTATCCTGGTGTTTTTCATGATGAGTTGCCTGGAATAATACTAGATCGGGATGTTGAATTTACTGTTGACTTAGTTCCTGATGCTAAGCCAATTTCAAAAAACCCTTTTCGAATGGCTCAAACTAAAATTCTAGAGTTGAAGGAGAAATTGAATGATTTATTAGAGAACGGTTTCATTCGACCAAGAACATCATCATGGGGTGATCCTATTTTATTAGTTAAAAATAATGATGGTTCTATGAGACTTTGCATTGATTATAGAGCCTTTAATAACATCACTATTAAGAAAAAATATCTTTTGCCTCATATCGATGATTGGTTTGATCAGCTACAGGGAGCTCAGTATTTTTCAAATATTGACCTGAGATTGGGGTACCATCAGTTGAAGTTAAAGGAAGTAGATCTTCCGAAGACCGAGTTTCATACAAGATATGACCATTGTGAATTTGTAGTAATGACTTTTGGGCTAACCCATTCACCTTTTTTATTCATGGACATAATGAATAGAATTTTCCATGAGTTCTAGGATAAGTTTGCGGTTGTTTTCATTGATGAGATTTTGGTGTTTTCTAAAAGTAAAGAGGATCATGAAAGACATTTAAGGGTTATTTTTTAAACCTTAAAAGAAAAGAAATTGTATTGGAAATTCAGAATGTGTGAGTTTCGGTTTCAACAAATTTCTTTCCTTGGTCACATTGTTTCTAATGATGGGATAACTATATATCATGCAAAAACAATGGTTTTTGAAGAATGACCAAGAACAACAAATGTAACCGAGATTCGAAATTCCTTGGTTTGGCAGGATATTACTGAAGGTTTGTTAGAAATATTTCACAGTTATCTTGTCCAATGACTAAGCTAACTCGGAAGGGGGTTAAGTTTATCTAGACAAAAGAATTTGATGATTGTTTTTAGGAACTGATAGGAAGATTTTTGAATGCTCCAGTTTTGGAACTACCTTCCAGGATTGGGGAGTTTGTTATCTACAGCGATGCTTCATTGGAAGGAATTGGTTGTGTCATTATGCAGAATGATCAGGTAATTTCATATGATTCACATCAGTTGAAAACTCATGAGGTAAATTACCCTACACATGATTTGGAATTAGCTACTATTGTTTTAGCTTTAAAAATTAGGAGGCATCATTTGTACGGATTAAAGTGTGAAATATATACAGATCACAAAAGTTTAAAGTATATATTCACTCTGAAATAATTGATCATGAGACAGAGGAGATAGCTGGAAATAATCATGGATTATGATTGTACAATTCCTTACCATCAGGGAAAAACAAATAAAGTGGCTGATGCATTGAGTCGAAAAAGTAATGCTTTATTAACAATGTTGCGTTTGAAATGTCATCCTTTGGTTAAGGATTTGATGAAAATTGGAATAGAAGATGTTGGTGTAGAGTGCCCTTCTGTTTTTTTTTCATGTATCAGTGAAATCATCTCTATCAGATAGAATGAAGCAAGCACAAGAGCAAGACAGTGAGTTGGAGGAAAAGGTAGAGCTGGTTCCGAAGGGTAAGTTCCCTGAATTCAACATTGCTAATGACCATGTTTTGAGATTTGGGAAGAGATTTTGTGTGCCTTGTGATTCACAGTTGAAGAGAGGGTTGTTATGTGATGATCATAGTTCTCCGTTTTCAGTTAATACTTGTAGTACTAAGATGTACAGAGCTCTGTAGGAGTATTACTGGTGGGGTGGAATGAAATGAGATATTGCTGATTTTACAGTGACGTGTTTGACATGTCAACAGGTTAAAGCAGAGCGGTAGTTACCAAAAGGGATGCTTTAGGCTTTACCAGTGCCAGAGTGGAAATGGGAAAATATATCAATGGACTTCATTGTGGGATTGCTGAAGACACCTCGAGGTAATAGTGCAATCTGGATTATTATTGATCGCTTCACTAAATCTGCTCATTTCTTTGCTATATGAGATACATTTTCCTTAGATCAACTTTACTGTTTGTATCTTAAAGTGATAGTCAGGTTACATGGAGTTCCTCTCTCCATTGTATCTGACCATGATCCTAGGATCACTTCTAACTTTTGGAAATACCTTCAAGAGACATTGGGTACTGAATTAAATTTTAGTAAATATTTTCATCCTCAATCAGATGGGCAATCAGAACGAACAATTCAGACATTGGAAGATATGCTATGTGCTTTTTCAATGGATTATCAGGAAAGTTTGGACCAACATCTTTCTTTGGTTGAGTTTTCTAATAATAACAGTTTTTATTCAAGTATACAGATGGCACCATTTGAGGCGTTATATGGGAAGCGGTGTCGAACTCCAACTTTCAGGGATGAAGTGGGTGAAAGGAAGTTGATGGGACTAGAATTGGTAGAAGAATTGGAAGAAAAAGTTCATCTGATACAAAAACACATGAGAACAGCTCAAATTAGGTAGAAGAGTTATGCGGACCAAAGGAGGAAGGATGTCTCTTTCGAGGTAGGTGATCATGTTTTTCTCAAAGGTTAACCGTGGAAAAGTGTGATGCTATTTGGTAAGTAAGGAAATATGAGTCCAAGGTTCATTGTACCATATGAAATTCCAGACAGAGTTGGATCAGTTTCATACATAGTGGCTTTACCTTCGTGTTTATCTCAGGTACACAATGTTTTTCATGTTTCGATGTTGAGAAAGCATATGCCAAATCCATCTCATGTTTTGAGTCCAGAGGTAGTTCAGTTGGAAGAGAATCTATATTATGAGGAAAAATCGGTTTAGATTACTGATCATCGGGAGAAAGTGTTGCGGAATAAGGTGATTAATCATGTAAAGGTTTTGTGTAAATTCCATATGAGTGAAGAGGCAACATGGGAATCTGAAAATGCTATGAGGGATAAATACCCCCACTTATTCGACAAGTAAATAAATTTAGGGGATGAAATTTTATAAAGGGGGGAGGATGTAACATCCCAAGTATGTAATGAATAATTTATATTTTTATCTATGTCTATTTATTAATTAGATTGTGTTTTAGATGCTTAAAATGAGAATAAATCCAATCTTAAACATGGAATACACAAATATTTTTTAAAAAATGTTTTACTGCCTTTTGATGGAAACCCATGTTTAAATCATAATTTTAACAATTTTATAATATTTATTTGTCAAAATAAATATATTAATTATGATTGGGACATTTAAAATTACATTGGATAAATTTTTTGTATTTTTCTGACAATGTTCATTTTTTAATGAATAGTTATAAATACTACATTTTACATCAAAACTGCTTTTTCATCTAATTTAATTATACAGTTAGATTATATTTTTAATTAGTATTAAATTTTAATTAGAATATATTATTACCATTTAAACCAATGGTGGACATTGGGGTTAATTTCACTTTGGAATTTGGCATAAACTAATGCAAAACGTTTCATTGATATTGTTTAAAAAAAAACCCGCTATTTGTTTTAAAAACGATAATTATTTTTAGATTAATTATTGAAATTTATATGTTTGGAATATGGTATAATTGATTCCATATTTGGAATCAGAAGGTCCAAATTATGTAATTAAGTCTCTTTTATTTTTGGACATTATGAATAGTAACGATGGTAATTATCTTTAATTATCTTGATTAATGAGTAATCGGGTAGTTAAGGATAATAAAATAATATAATAATAATAAAAAATGACACCATTATGTGTCCTAATTCTACTGGTTGTATCAATTCCGACCATGGGATTCCATGTGACAATCTTGGGGACCCCATGGAATCACATTTGTGGGAAAGTGACTTTTTATCTTGTTATTTTTTTAAAGAAGGTAAATATAACAAAGAATGCATCACCTGAGTAAAACATTTTTAATTATGTCTACATAGATGTTATTATGGAGTATAAATATTCTTTGGAAAGATAAAAATATTTCCTACATCATAGTATTTTTTCATAATTTTTATACATTATATAATTTAAATTATTTATGTCATCATGATGATGCAACGATTACCTCATTAATAAAGGATTTAAGAAAAGGAAAAGATAATGTTAAAAATATAAATTAAACATCTAAAAGTCCTATTGGATGACTATATTTAGAACCCTTATCACCTTATCCTCATAAAAAATCAATTTGGGACCTTTTAAATCCGAAACGCATTTGAAAATAATGTAACATTTTGTAACTTTCCAATAGTACCCCTCCTCTCCTCTTATAAAATGCCCCCAACTCTACCTCCTTACCAACACCTCTCAAGTCTTTTGATAGGACAACCCCTACTCATTTTGTCTCTACATATCCCTCTATTACATTTTTAAGCCTCACACTGGGTAGATGTTTTCCCAAAGAATCCTTTGAGCTCGAATCAAAGAGAGTTACCCGATTTTAAGGTAATGTATTCACTCGTTTTCTTTTGTTTTATTTTGCTTCACCAACCCCCTAAACTCTTTTTATTCAATTATTTTGTAACAACACCAAAAACATAAATATAATAGTATGTTTTTATAATAATTATTACTGTTAAAACTACACAAACCTCCATCTAATGGTTAAATAACATATTGTTTTTGTGGATGGTGAATTTCTGCCTCAGGAAACGATGATTGTTCAATAATCCTTTAACACCTTCAAAGGTGTCCATTAAGATGTCACTATATTTATATATGATATATAATATGTTTATGTTTTCCTTAATATTCGGTATTTTTTATTTATGGAATACCTTTACGGTTTCCATTATGGGTAAATGTGATATCTTCATTTTAGGAAATGTGGACTACGACCCCCTCAAAGTGATTTGATTCGTTAATACCATATATGGTTATTATAAAAGATATATTTAATGATATTATATATGTTAACATACTGGAATTATAATACTATTATGTGTCATCATGTTTTAATTCCAATAATGTATGAGGTATAAATGAAAGTAGCGTTCATGCGTACGTACGGCTTACCGTCTCCATGAACGGTGCATTTCATTTCTTATCCCCAAATGTAATGTTCTATTATAAGTACATGTATAAAATGTATATATATGATGTATGTTACATCTAAATGATGTATATAATTCTGTAATAAAAATATACATATCTCTCAGTTAGTTTTAATTCCATTAATATGACATAAAAATTAAAGTAGCGTTATGCGTACGTACGGCTTACCGTCACCATAAACGGTGTATTTCATTTCATACCTATAAATGATTTTGTAATATTATAAATGCATGTATATACTAGATATATATGATATATATGGAATCTACATCACGAATATCATTCTTGATATAATGTATAATTTCCTACGTGAACAACTTGTAAATATAAGAAGTTCACTTTTGACTCAAGTACCAAATATCAACAAAATAACCGTTATTAACTTAAATGATTACATAATAATCATTAAATTTAATAACTGATATAAAAGGAATAATGAACTTGTAAAATGTTCTTATGAAGGTAGAAATTAACTCAAGTTTATTATTCAGGACATTAAAGAATGATCAAGTCAAGTCGGACCCGAGGTAAGGGAATCTGTCTCAGTATCCTTTTATTGAGGCATATTTTGTTTTTTACAAGACTTTATTTTATACGTTGTATAAACCCCTTTGACTTTTACGATTATTCAAAAGGAATATTTTTTTACAAAGCATTTACTAAATGACAAAATAGAATGTTTTTTTGTCGTACGTATGCGGCGACAACAACTTCTCCGCCGCCGTGACCATTATTTGACTTTCAGCTTCCTCTACACGCCATACCTTTTTTTAAAAGAAAAATAAATACCATGTTTTAAATTTAATTTAATTTGGTATTAAAAATGGTTTTCATAATGTTTTTATATCAATGTGTTGTATTGATATCTTGTGATTGAAAAGCGGAAATGTCATGTTTCCTTTATGCATGTTTTATGTGATACGATTATGTTATGGTTCTTGGGCATTATTATGAAGAAGGGTGGTTCCGTGATAAACTAAGGGCGAGTGAGCCCAATATGGCTCTCCAAATCATTGGGTAACATGAAGGAGTTAAATGTTAAGGATTCTCCGAAGTGATTTAGGGAATATACTGTGATGGGTATTCCAAATTTAACCAAGAGGGTTACTCCCTATGTAAGAATGTTATGAATTCCACACGTTACCTTAAGGTGTTGTGATTTCTAGGATTTATTCATGATTTGATGAGGTATGTAAAAGTTCCTATTTTTTATGGGTGAAGTATGATTTCATTATTATGTATATATGAACTCATGTTTCCCTTCCATATATTTATAACCCTTACTGATCTTTTTATGCTAATCCCAAGTTTTTGGAATGATTTTCATAGGTAAAGGGAATGGTACATGATGTGATGACCGTTTCAAAGAAGCATCAAGAAAGAATTCATGTTTTATTTTAAATATTTTTCCATTGATGGGAAAAATTAATACTATCTTTTATGTAACCACTTTGTTTAAATGTGGAATATAATGCAAGTTTTATGATCTAATTTTCTAAAACTCTAAACCTGAAAAGATCCTCAATATGTAATATTATAATAACTCAAGATTAAGTAAGGTTTAAGGTTGGGGCCTTATATGTTTAGTTTGGAATTATACTTAGTGATTCGTAAACTAACCTAGTGTATTCCATTTTTTAGAAATGGTGACTAGTAGAAAAAATGTGAACTCCAATAATACGTATGATCCAATGAGTAAGAAGGATCATATCATTCACGGTATTATGACAACATTTAGAAGGAAAATATTCTCCCATGTATTATCAACATATGAAGAAATATTATCATGTGTTTATAAGATATGTAAATAGTACCTTGATTCTTATGGGTTTTAAGGAAAGAAAGAGAAGAAAATAACGGAAGAGGGAATGATGGTTAAAGATAAGAGGTAAAAGAAAGATTTTACCATATGTGATATCAATGGAAAGAATCACCTTGGTAAATGCTTGAAGAGAATGGAATTTTTTTATAATTTTTGAGAAAAAGGACCCCAAGTACATGATTGGAAGGGTAAGAACAAGGTTTCAAATGTAAAATGTGTCATCTAGATGGTGTTGGGACACTACTCGGATCAATGTCTTGGTCATCAGTGTATACCACAAATGATGCAATTAGATAATAATCAAGTTATTACACTCCCTAATATGAAGAGGAATGACTATTTTTCTTATGTTTTTATTATAGAACTATTTCATTTCAGTGTTGTATCAACAATATACTGGTTAACTGAATTATAGAGATAAATAAAGATTGTGCTGCAGTACTATATTATTCAGGATTAGATATTATATGGTTCTAAGAAAATTGATATAACAATAAGCTATAGCTTTTTGAAAATACATTATTGAAGGAAAGGTAATCCTTAATATGGTCGTGATAATGAGGTAGTTAATTTTGAATAAGATATGATTTATTTGAATAAAATATATTTGATACTCTTGGCATCCTTGGAACTGATTAAAAGTTTGTTTATTTCATTATTGTTGGATTGTTCAAAATATTTGGATATAATGAATATATCTAGTATTATATAAAATATACGGGAGGTTGAATGTAATTAATAAGTATTAATGTTAATTCAGGGTGTTACCATGTTATAAAATAATACATGATGATGGGGTTCAGATGTTATTACGTTGCAAAAAGGATATTCATTGTGTTTAACTTCCTTATAAATTTTGGACTGTGAGTTAGTATAGAAGTATTTTGGATAAGTATAATGTTTGGAATGTATTATGTTCGAAATTTGATTCTATTTCTAATGTTAGTTTTGGCTTTTTATAAAAAGGAAAACACACAAACCGTGTGACAACCCATCGCGTCAGACAAAGCTGCGGGAATCGAACCCACAACCATAATGCGATTTGGACTTGTCACCGACCACTGGACCACATGAAGTTCAAGGACTGTATAATGTAGTTTTTTAAGGTTTTTATATGTGAATTATAAAATATTTTTTTGGAACCCTATGTGAATAATATAAATAGAATATTTTTTGGTGTTCAATTATCATTTAGAGTGAAATATGAGTTTGTTGTAGAAATTAGTTAATGGATGGAATTCTACATGTCAAGTATAATATTATTCTTCTTTAATTATATAATGAAATTAATTCTTAAACTTTAGGAAAGAGATCTTAAAACTAAAAATGTGTTATCTTAATACCTTATGATCTGTTGAACTGATGATATTTTAAATCATTATGGATTGTTTCTTTTGAGGCCCTCAATTCTGTAATTTTTTTTGACTGATGGAATCAATCAATCATTATAAATATTTATGTTTTTCCTCCAATTATGTATCTCTAATTTCCAACAATGTTCTCTTAATCGTGATCATAATTTAATGGTGACCTTTTCATTCCCCTTTTCCTCTAATTAAGACTAAATTTTATTAACCCAATTTCTAATGTGGGATTTTCCAAAAAGCTATTTTCTATTTTGAACCTTATGCTTACAAAAAAAATTCAAATTGAGAGGATGTAATTTATTGAAGGAGGGAAGAATGTAACACCCGATTATTTCATACTGTGTTATTTCTTCATAGTAATTTTATAACATGCACTACACACAACACCGAATTCTAGCACAATAATACATTCCAAACTAGCTGTTCAAAATTGTTTTTGAATAGTTTTAACTGAATTTTGAACATTATATAATCCTTATATTTTTAGAATCCATATTTTGAGTGTTGTAGACATAATGTAAGAAAAAATTCATTTATTTCATATAAAATAAGTGTTTTTCAAAAAAAATGCATTTTTACTACCTTTTAATGGAGAACCCTCTTTAAATCAAATATTTTAAACTTTTATATATTCAATATGACAAAATAAACATCTTATTTAGAATCAGGATATAAGATTTTAGTTTTAAGAATTTTTTTTGTTTTTCTGATAACATTCATTTTTGGATGAATAGTGAAAAATACTGATTTTTAACAGAATTTTTTTACTCAAAAAAATTTATAGTGTAAAATTATACATTTTAATGGTTTTTAGGTAAAAATAGATTATAATGTTTCCATTTAATCCAATTCTGATCATTGAATGTTATTTCACTTTGAAATTGGACATAAACAAATGTCGATCTTTTGATAGTTATTATTTCTTAAAATTACTCTTTTGGTGATAAAAATGGGAATTAATTTTAATTTAATAAATGTAGCTTCTATGTTTTGAATCTGGTAAAATGGATTTCATTTTTGAATTCAGTATATCAAAATTATTTTAGGGTAAAATTATGGTATATTTCTAAATACTTTTAATTTTTTATGAATAGTGAAAAACACTTTGGTATTATTTAAAACCAACTTTTTATTTAAATAATTATTTATTTTATTAAATTTTATTTTCAGTAAAAAATATATAATACCTATATAATTTCAATGTAATTAATTGGGGACATTTTATAATAAAATTAGATGTATAATATTTTATCGAACGTTTTTTACAGTTTTTTACCCACCTCATAGGAGAATTTGTAAATTTGCATAAAAATTGATATTACTACTTCTGTGAGTTGAATTTTGAAAATTTGAGAGACACTATTAATATCAGTATTTAAAATTTAGTTCAATTAGATGAATATAATTTTTGGGGAATATTAACTTTTTTCTTTTATTTACCATGGTTAAAAGTAAATAGTGTAATTAAGGGTAAAAATGATATTATTATTATCCTAAGACATGTCCTAATTCTTTTGTATAAGTGTAATTTGGACGAAATAATCCTTACGAATAAAATATGAACCTCTTTGGTTCACATGGAATAGATTAGAACAGTTATTATTATTTAATTCAATGAAGAGTTAAAAGTTTTAAATTCAATGATTAATAATTAAACCATTTTTTATATAGGGTTATACATAAGATAAATTTGACAATAAATATTAATTAAAAATATAAAACTATTTCCCATATAATGGTATTTTATTTATAATTTTTATTCATTTTATATTTAAATTTATTTATGACACAATGATGATACAGTAATTAGCGTATTAATGAATGATCAAAATAATTTATGTTATAAATATCCAAAGAAATGTAATTTGAGATTTTTAGGAATTCCACTAATTTTATAGCTTTAATATGAATTTTTAGGGTTGATTAAATCAACTATGAATAATTTAATAATGCAATTATGAATGTAGAAGAAACAAAATACCAAATAGTGTCAAAATTAAAATAAAAGTGTTTTTAAAACAAATATTATATTATTATATGGTATTTTATTTCTAAAAATATATGGTTCTACGAAAAGACTTATATAATAATATATATGACATTAATATATCAATTGGTGTTATATTGGAATTTTATATTAATATTATTACCCATATAGTATAAAAATACAATGAGACATTGTAAATGTCAAACTATTTAACTAAGAGTTAAATATTATAGTTGAGGTTAATATGGTGACCTAAATATGTCTAAAACATTTTTTTTGTGTGTTCTTCTACCCATCACCACCTTAACCTTTAAATAATTCATTTTAGGGCCATTAGAAACCTAAAATGAATTTATTATAAAATAATATTTTAGGTTCTTCCTATGGTGCCCCTCATCCCTCTTATAAAAGGGCGCATCCGCTTTTCTCAAATTCACACTTCCAATGCCCTTTGGCTCGACCAAAACCTGCCCAAATATCCTCCAAACTATTATTCTTTCATCTTAGAGGCCTACTTTGTGTCATAAAGCCAACTTACATATCCATTTTGATCAAATAAAAATGAAGAACCCAAAGAAGAGGTAAATATTTCGTCACCTATTTCATGTTCTTTTCTTCATTTACTTCCTCTTTCTTTGTTGATTCCATTATAAAATAATAACACAAATATCTTATATATATTGTGACATTATTATAAATATGGTACAACCATATTTATTATTCTATAATTCCTTTTAATGACATGACACTATACGTGCGTCTGTATGGCATAACATCTCTACATTGTGGTGTAATCTGTTATTCAGTACATTATTATTTAGATTGATATAATAATGATGTGTTATTGAAATAAATAAAAAATAAAAAATTATAATTATTCTTTATATATTATATTACATCCAATTATATATTATTTTAATATCAATAAAATTATATTGTCGCTCGTGCATACATACAGATTACCCTCTCCACAACGCGATGAGATTTATTTCCACGTTCACCATTAATAGATGATTATAAAAATATATATTACTAATAAGTATATAAATATGAAATAATAATTCTACTTGAGATATACATAAATATATATTTATGTATGTATTTATGTACTTACATATATCTCATTCACCTAGATACATTCAATACGATATGAAAACGAAAACAGTGTTTATGCGTACATACAGACTACTGTCTCCATAAATGGTGTTTTTTATTTCTTATATATGTATACTATAAATATTTATATTCTAAATATATATGATATATAAATAATTTTTTATATTATTTATGTATTTAATTCATGATCTAGGTGATATAATCAATAGTGATAAGTTAAAACACGTATGATAAAGAAAGCAATTATTAACCTAATTGTTAAATTAATATGTAAATTATTATTAAATTGGTAGTATAAAGTCATAAATAAGTCATTTATTATATAAGAATTGTTAACATGTTTATTTTATAATTTAATAACATACTACGGTCTTTATACAAGATGTTAAACGTACCCTTGTCTAAAAGAAATTGCAAGGTAAGGGTTAATTTCACAATCTATTTATTATCCAAGGTAGTTTTTACATAAGTATCTACTGGGAGATATTTATTATCAATGGCCATGTTTCACAAATGAGTTTTCAAAGGGATTATTTTTAGGGACTTTTTTTAGGAAAACATCATTGAAAATGTTTTAAATATTTATTACTCTAATCCTTTCTCATTAATGTCCATGTTTTCAAAATGGTTTTAAGGATTTATTTATATGGACAAAAATGTTTTTAAAATGTTAATTCCTTTCAAAAGTCTCAATGTGGTATGGGACACTTTGATTCAAAAATGTATTTAAATGTATTTATTTTAAAATTGTGTTACTTTTATATATTTTTATGAAGATAGATATTTCTCTCAATGTTTTTTACAAATCATATTCATCTATGTCAACATCCTTCAATATATTTTAAACTTCTTAGAAGTTAAATTATTAAGAATCAAAACATTCATATTCTATTGATGGATTTGTGATATGTTAGACTATGAATGTTTTATCTTTATACCATTCAAGGTTTATGAATAATTTATTTACATTTCTTATGCTAGTTTTAATACGAATGTTTATGTTATGCTTAAACCATATCATATGAGGAACGCATTGGTCTTAGTAAGTGATGGTTGGATCCCACTATAGCTCCTCGATGCATCGGTAGGTCTCAGGAGACAACTAAATGTTGAATTGGCCGAAGCCCTTCCCAATTTAATATATGGTTTTGGCTGAGCCCTGAATCATTTTATAGACCTCTTGGCCGAGGCCTTCACAAAATATTTCTGAATTTCCAGAATTATTCATTCCCTCATTATTACATTAGTTATTACATGTGATTATTTGACTAGTATAATATCCATGTACATTTTAATATTGTAATGTTTGATTTATTTATTCCATATTTTTTTCATGTTTAGGTTTAAAAGGTTGTTGTTTTTATTACACATATTTACATAAATGTTTATTGCTTCCGTTAAATTATTTACCCTTACTGAGCATCTGAGGTCACCTCTTTCTTATGTTATATTTTCCCAGGATCCTAAAAAGTGTTTTTTGTTTGAGATGCAGGGTGAATCTATGGGAACAATGGAGTTTTAACAGGATTATTTTTTTGTTGTATGTTAAAATGTGTAATGTAACGTTCATGTATGTAATTTATTTTCCAAGGCTGGTAAACTAATTGGCCTTTCGGAACATGATTCCTTGTATTCATGCCAATGTTATGTAATAATGCACCAACTCTGGTTAACTAGGGTTGGGATATTATAGTTGGTATCATAGGAAGATTAGTAACAAACATGGAAATAAATTTAGATAAAATATTATTAGAGATCATAACTCTAGGATAAACATTGAGGATTAGCATAGAATAAAATCCTTGTATTATAGTACTATAGATATTTATGTGTTTTCTACACAATACATCCCTATCTAGATACGAACTGGTAGAGGTGGCACTTGCACATATGTACCTAGGGGTAAAACTTGAAAACACTGCATTGATCTTGACTCAAACGGGAACATGTGCATGATAATGAGCCTTGCTTCACTCTTGGTTATGACCCTCCTAGGGGATATGCTTAAGAAAAAATCATATTTTGATTTCAGCCATAATGATGGATTTAGGAGTAAATACATAATCAATGAAAACAATTTTTTTATTATGGATTATACCCATAAGGTGTCCAATTTACATTAGTAAATTTACATGTTTAGAATTTTACTTCGTAATTCATAAACTGACCTAGTGTATGCCATTGTTTAGAAATGGCGTCCAGTAGGATGAATGTTAACTCCAACCATATTTATGTTCCAATGATTATGAAGGACCATATCTTTCATAGTATTAGGACAACATTTAGAAGGAAAATAGTCTCCCAATTATTCTCAACATGTGAATAAATAGTATCATGTGTTAATAAGATATGTAAGCAATTATCTAATTCACATTTCATTGAAGGAAATCAAGAGAATAAAAGGATGGAAGAGATAAATATGGATAATGGTAAGAGGAAAAAGAACGTTTTTCCCATATGTGATAATTATGGAAAGAATCACCGTGGTAAATTAATAAAGGGAATGTGAGTTTATTATAAGTGTGTAGAAAAATGACACCAACTACATGATTGGAACGGTAAGAAAAAATTTCAAATATAAAATGCTTCATCTACAAGGTGTTCGGACACTATGTGAATCAATGTCTCAGTCATCAGAGTATACTGCAAATAATGCAACTGTATAATAATAAAGTAATGAATCAATCTTAGATGAAGAGGAATGACTAGATTTCTATGTTTTTATTATAAAATTATTTCATTTGAGTGTCTAATCAACAATATACTGGTTATATGAATTATGGAGATAAAAATGATTGTACTGCAGTACTATATTATTAAGTATTTGATATTATATGGTTCTAAGAAAAGTGACTTAATTATAATCTACACATTTTGGAAAGGAAGTGGTTGATGGAAGTTTAATTTTAAATATGGTCATGATAATAAGGTAGTGATTTTTGAATAATAGATGTTTGATTTGGAAAAAATATATTTCATATTCTTTACATCCATGGAACAGATTAATAGTTTGTATATTACATCTTTTTTGGAATATTCAAAAAAAATTATATAATGAATATATCTATTATTATATATAGGATAAGGGAGAATGAATTTAATAGATATGGTTTTATGGTAATTTAGGGTGTTACGATGTTTTAAGATAATACACAATGAAGTTTTTCACATGTTATTACGTGGAAAAAAGAATCTTCATTGTGTTTAACGTCCTTATAAATTTATTACTATGAGTTTCGATTGAAATATTATAGATAAGTGTAAAGGATGGCATGGATTTTGTTTGAAATTGGATACTTTTGTTATGGATATTTTTGGATTTTTATAAATAATACAACACACAGACTGTGTGACAACCCATCGTGTCAAACAAAGCTACGATAATTGAACCCAAAATCATATTGTGATTGGGATTTATCACCTATCACTAGACTACGTGAAGTATTTTTATTATATAATGCAATTTTTTAGGGTTTTACAGGTGAATTATAAATTCATTATTTTTGGAACCCTATACGAATAGGATAAATAGAATATTTTTTACGTTCTAATATCATGTAGAGTGAAAGATGAGTTTGTGGTATAATTTAGTTAATGTATGGAACTCTACTTATCATGTATATTTTTTTTCTTCTTTTATTATATGAAGATATAATTTCTTAAACATTAGTTAAGTGATCTTAAAAAAAAATTGTTATCATATTACCTTATGTTTGGTTGAACCGATGATATTTTAAATTATCACAGATTGATGGATTTGAGGCCCTCAATTCTACAATAGTTTTTGACAGAGGACCTCAATCACTCCCTATAAATATTTATTTTTTTCATCCAATTTGAGGTCTCTAATTTCCACCGATTTTATCATTATCATGATCATAATTTGATGGTGTCTTTTTCATTCCCCTTTTCCTCTTATTAAGACTAAATTTTCAAAACCAAATTTCCAATGTGGGTTTTCCAACAATTCTATTTTCTATTTTAAACATTATATTTTTGAAAAACAATTTCATATTTATAGGAAACAATTTATTGAAGGAGGTAAGTGTAGAGACCCGAAGGTTGACGTACATGTACATTACATTAATTTTGCGGAATACTTATTACATAACAAAAACACACACACAAGGATCGTAATAGTTTAGTGTCTTTGGAAACTCGGAACGTAATCTTCTAATCATGGTGAAAGATCTTCAACATCTCCCATAAAGATCTTCCTTTTTTTCTTACCTAAAACCTTTCTTTATATCCTGGGGAAAAGAAAAAATAAAAGGGTGAGCTCAAATGCTCAGTAAGGGTAAACAAAATAAAAATCATTCACATCATATACATAAGAACATAACTTTAGGAAATCTTAACATGCAAAAGAGAGCATAATTTCATAACATGGGATAAATCATAATAGTGAAAGGTAAACCCCAATAATCATATCTTAAAACATGAAACTTTGTGGAATACACACATAATCATAGAGAATCATTTCTTTTTAGTCAAGACTCATTGCCAAGACTATCTTAGTGGACATAGTCCCTTTCTGAACCGAGTCACCCTCGTTTCAGTCCTGTTTCACTGAACCGGTATAACCTACCATTCCAGCCATGTCTATCTCATGAGATATAAAATCTTTACCCAATGAATTGGAGGGAGATATAGGTCCCACCCATATCTTAATGAAACCATTCTTATGTGTGCCACAAAATCATAAATCATACATCATTGCATAACCCATGTAATAAAAATGGGAATCTTAAACATCATGAAATCATAAATCAATTCATATAAGATAAAGGAATTCATAAAAATAATTCCATCACAACATGATCAAATCAATGTAATAATAGGGATATAAATATAACCCTTTATTATCTTAGATGGAAAATAATTTTGATAAAACACTTGAACTCCATTCTTGAGGAAAATATCCTTTCTTCTTCAAAAACATTTTTCCTTTCTTAACATGTCATAAAACATTATACTAAAAGAAGTTGATTAAAAATAAACGTTAAAACTTGTAAAGGAAGCTTCTTGGAAATAATGTTTTAAAAATCCATTCATGCCGTATAAGTTAAAAAAACATTCTTCGTACTTTTTTCGGAAAAGTCAAAAAAATACCTTGTATGAAAAATGAAAAAAGATTCCTTTCATATCATTTACTAAAAAAAATCACCGAAGGGTAAAATTAGATATAAACTATTGTATAAGGATATAAATATTACATATTGAGGAAACATGGATGTGGATGAAAAAATACACCCCAGTAAAATTCAAAGTATAAACAATATCGGATAAAAATGAGATTGTGATATTTTCCCTTACATTAGGTCCGATTTTCTTCGTAAGTGTCCAAACCTCCTGTATAATGATTTAAATAATGTCATTTACTTATTATAGAATCATATTCATTGTTATTATATCATATATGGTTCACTTATGACTTTATATTACCCGTTCTTTTGTAAATTCCATGTTAAAGAGCGTTTTGGGTAAAATTGTTTCATTTGTCGTCCGTGTTTTGACTTGTAATTATTCATATGATTACATAGATTGTTATTAATTTATTCCAGAATATAGAACATGATTTATATATATATATTCAGAATATACATATATATAATAAATCAGTAAATGGAAAGAAATACATCGTTCATGGAGACGGTAGTCAGTACGTACGCATGAACGCTGTTTTCGTTTCCTTATTGAATTGAATGGAATTAAGTAGATGACATAAATATAAATAAATCCAGTATCATTATTATGTCATATATTTCATTAGAACTTACTATATATACTTTATAATCATTCATGAATGGTTAATCATTGATAATGAATCTCATCGCGTCGTGGAGACGGTAGTCCGTACGTACGCACGAGCGATGATATCATTCCCATGGTCGTGTAATTGTGTTGAAGTGTATGTATACTATTTCAGTATCAATATCACTTTATAATAATCATATATAGTTACACATTACACTATTATACCCATCCAATTAAGGTGGTGGCGGAAAATAGATTACACCACGGCATGGAGACGGTATTCCGTACGTACGCACGCGCGGTGATTTCCTTATTCCGTAGGATGGATAGAAGGTTAATTAGAGTTGTTTAATATTTATAATAACATGTAAGTATATAAGAAATACTTATGTTATTACTTTATCATGAAACAACTAAAGAAGAAGAAGTTGAAGAAGAAAGAAATTGAAAAAGATTGGTAATGGATATTACCTCTTTTTGACGCGCCTTTTCTTAACATCCACTTACAGAACTAAAGATGGTCTTTGAAGAAGACCAGGACCTCTATGATGATACTAGGGAAGTGGAGAAGAGATTTTGGCAGGGGTTGTACGAGCATGAATGCTCAAAGTTGTGTGAGGAGGAGAGGGTGGAGGTGCCCTTTTATAAGGGAGGAGAGGGGCATCTTAGGAAAATCTCAAAATATTATTTTATATTAAGGTCAAATTCGATTTATAATGGTTCCAAATGGTCTTATTTCGAAGATAAAGTTGGTATGGGTCGAAATACTCTCATACAATAGGATTTATACAAGTTTAGGTTATTATTTTAACCTTATCAATTAGATTTAACTCTAAGATAAATAATTTAACTTTTACTGTGTTTTTTGTTTTCTTACAGTATATGGTTAATAAACATACTATATGAAGCCAAATTAACCCCAAGTTTTTTATTATTAATATATCTATCCTTATCTAAGTCATTTGGCCGAACCTTAGTTTTTTAGGAATTAAATAACAATTAGTAATATAATATTTTTTTTAAAAACTAGTTTATGTCAATTTTAACACTATTTGATACATGATTTTTATGAAATTTCTAACAGAATGATAACTTCGAAACAAGTTACTTAAATCATAAATAACATGTCATATTAACCTAGAAAATTAGTTTTAGTCATAAAAAGTCTCAAATTACATTTATTTGGTCATTTATAACATCAATTATGTTAATATTTTCGTAAAAAGGTATAAACTGCATCATCGTTGTGTCATAAATAAATTAAATTATTTAAAGTATAAAAATTACAAATAAAATACAATTATGTAGGAAATCCTTTTATATTTCTAATGAATATTTATAGTCTAAATTATATTATGTATAACCCTATATTAAAAATGTTTTAGTAAATAAACTTTGATTTTAACTCTTTTAACTCTTCATTGAATTAAATAATAATAAATGTCCTAATCTAATCCAAGTGGTCCTAAATGATAATCTTTTACACTTAAGGTTGTTTTTGGTCGAGATAAACTTGTACAATAGGATTAGGACATGTGTTAGGGTAATATTAATATCATTTTTACCCTTAATTACCCTATTTACTTTTAACCGTGGTAAATAAAAGTAAAAAGTTACTATTCACCCAAAATTATTTTCATCTCATTGAATCACATTTTACTTACTGACATCAACCGTGTGTCTCGGATTTTTGAAATTCCATTCACAGAAACGGTAAAATTAAGATTTATGAAAAAATTAATTTTTTTAACTACCACTTAGTAGTTTCACTATTCATCAAAAATTGATGTTTTTCTGAAAAATGCCAAAATTTCACCCTAAGCTATAATTGATATTATGAATTCAAAAATGATTTCTATTTTACAAAATTCCCAACATATAAATTGCAATAATTAATTTTATAATTAATTTCCGCTGTCACAACAAATAGCGTGTTTTTAAGAGATAATGACTATCAAAAGATTAACACTTGTTTATGTCTGGTGTAAATGTGAAATTACATCCAATGACCAGAATTGTATTGAATTGTAAAAATATATTCTAAATATACTTTAAAACCACTCAAATTAATAATTTATCACTATTAATTATTTCGATTTAAAAAGTTGTTTTTAAATAAAATTTTTTAATTTTCACTATTCATCAGAAAATAAAAGTTATCCGAAAAGTACCAAAATTTCACCCTAAGCTAATTTCGATATTATGAATCCAAAAATGAATTCCATTTTGAAAAATAAAATTACAAAATTTCAAAAAGTGGTTATTACTATTCATAACGGCTAGTTTTAATAATATTTTAATAGCGTATTGTTGTTTAGTGAAACTCATTATTGCGTACTACACACGCTATCGAGGAAGGTCGCGATTGCGTGTAATGCAAGGAAAATCATGGATGCGTGTTGTACAAGCTCATTTTGGTGTAGCGTACGACACAATTCATTAATGAAATTAAAAAGAATATTTTTCATTAAATCTTGGGGTGTTACAGTAAGAATATAAAACCCCCATATTTCAAAGTACATTATTTCTCCAAATTAATAAAATAACTAGCATTACATGTAACACTGAGTCCTAGCACACCATGACTTACCAGACTAGCTGTTCAAAAGTGGTTATGAATATTACTAACTAAATATTAAACATTATATAATTCATAAAATTTTAGAATCCATATTGTGAGTTTATTAGACATAATGTAAGAATAAATTCAGTTTTTTTAGATAAAAGATGTATTTTTCAATAATATGCAATTCTACCACCTTTTAATGGAGTACCCTATTTTAAATACAGCAGTTGACACATTTATATATTAAATTTGAAAAAATAAACTTAATATTTATAATCTAGACATAAGAATTTAGTTTAAATAAATTTTTTGTGTTTTTCTGATAACTGTCATATATTGTTGAATAGTGAAAAATACTATATTTTAACTGAAAACAACTTTATTAATCAAAAAAATATATAGTGTTAAATTATTAATTTTAATGGTTTGTAAGTATAAATAAATTAAATTTTTACGATTTAATCCAATTTTGGTCATTTTAAGTAATTTCACAATGAAGTTGGACATAAGAAAGTGTCAATCTTTTGATAGTTATTATTTCTTAGAAGTACGCTATTTGGTTTGACAACGAAAACTAATTTTAATGTAATAAATTCAGATTCTAGGTTTAGAATCTGGTAAAGTGGTCTTCATTTTTTAATTTAGAACATCAAAATTAGCTTACGGTAAAATTTTCCTATTTTTAAGAAAACATTCAATTTTTTATGAATAGTGAAAAACACTATGTAATTATTTGAAACCAACATTTTATTTAAAAAATTATTTATTTTATTTATATTTATTTTAAGTAAAATAATATATATAATACCTATATAATTTCGATGTAATTCATTAGATTCATTTTATAATAAAATTATATGTATAATAATTTATTGAAAGTTTTACCGTCTATTACCCACCTCCAAAGAGAATTTTCAAATTTTCATGAAAAATAATTTTATAGTATCTGTGAGTTGAATTCAAAAAATATGAGAGACATGGTTTATATCAGTAAGTAATATGTGGTTCAATATGATGAAAATATTTTTTGGTTAATATTTAATTTTTACTTTTATTTACAACGGTTAAAATTAAATAGGGTAATTAAGGGTGAAAATACTATTATTGTTACCCTAACACATGTCCCAATTCTATTGGATAAGTGTAATTCAACCAAAAACAACCATAGGAATAAAATATTTACCTCTTTGGTCCACTTGGATTAGATAAGCACATTTAATATTATTTCATTCAAAGAAGTGTTAAACGTGTTAAATTCAATGTTTAACAACTAAAACATATTTTATATAGGGTAATAGAAAATGAAAAATTCGACTACAAATATTCATTAGAAAGATAAGACAGTTTAATAAATTATGATATTTTATTTATAATTTTTAGTCTTTATACATTTAAATTTATTTGTGACATAATGAATGGTCCAGTAATCACCTTATTAACAAACGATTAAAATAATTTATATTATAAATATCCAAATAAATGTAATTTTACACTTTATAGGAATTCCACTTATTTTATATGTTAATATGATATATTATGGTTGATTAAATGAATTTTGTTGAATGTAATAATGTTTTTATGAATTTAGAAAAAACAAAATACAAAATATTGTCAAAATTGACATAAAAGAGTTTTTAAAACAAATATTATATTTCCAATTGGTATTTTATTTATTAAAAACTAAAAATCTGCCAAAAAACTTATTAAATAATATATATGACATTAATGAACCTATTTTTGGTTTATTGGTATTTTATAGTATGTTTATTGACCATATAATATAAAAATACAAAGAGACATTTTAAATGCCAAACTATTTAACTAAGAGTTAAATATAAATGTTAAGGTTAATATAGTGACATAAACATGTATAAAACCTATATTTTGTGTGGTTGTCGTCAAATACCCACCTTAGACTTTAAATAATTAATTTTTGGGCCATCATAAACTAAAAATGAATAATAATAAAATAATATTTTACATTTTTTTGTAAGGTTTCCTTCACCCCTCTTATAAAAGGTCACTTTCCCTTCTCTCAAATCCACAAATCCAAAGCCATTTGCCTAGGCCGAATCTTTCATAAATATCCTCCCAACTATCCTCCCTTGAACCTATATTCCTTCGATAAGTCAAAACTCCATCCTATATAGCACTTTTGATCAATTCAAAAGAAATAACCCGAAGAAGATGTAAATATTTCATCACCGCTTCAAGTTTGTTTCTTCTTTCACTACATCTTTCATTGTTGTTTCCATTCTAAAATAACAACTATAATATCTTCTTTGTATTGTGATGTTATTAAAAATATGTTACTACCATATTTATTATTTTATATATCATTTTAATGACATTCCACTATACGTTCGTACGTACAACTTAACGTCTCCACGTTGTGGTGTAATTGTTTTTCAAATACATTATTATTTGGATAATTATAATAATAATGTGTAATTGACATAAATAATAAATATATCATGATAATTATTCTGTAAATAAGATATAACATCCAATGATATATTATTTTAATATCAATATCCAGACATTTTCCCTCATGCCTACGTACGGATTACCTTCTCCACGATGTGATGTGATTCACTTCCACGTTCACCATTCATAGACAAATATAAAAATAAATATTAATAATAAGTATGTAAATATTCCATACTAATTATACTTGAGATATATATATATGTATATGTACTTATTTACACATATATATTTTATTCATCTAGATCCGTTCAATACAAGATGAAACGGGAATAGCGTTTTTGTGTACGTACGGACTACCATCTCCATAAACGGTGTTTTCCATACATTATATATGTCAATTATACAGATTTATGTTATATATATATATGATATATAGATCATGTTTTATATTATGGATGTATTTAATTCCGGTTCTATGTGACGCAATCAAGAGTAACAAGATAAAACACATACGATAAAGAAAGCGATTAATACCCAAAATGATAATTTCACATGGAAATTATTATTAAATTGGTAGTATAAATTCATAAATGAATGATGTATTATATCATAAATATTAATATGGTTATGGTATAATTTAATAACATACTAATGTATTTATACCTAATTTTAAACGTACCCTTGACTAAAGGAATGTGCAAGGTAAGGGTTAATTCCATAATGACTTTATTATCTGACGTTTTTTTTAAGTTACTTTCTGCTAAGAAATATTTATTATCCATAGTCATGTTTAAAAAAAGTGTTTTTAACAGGATTATATTTAAGGGAATTTTTTTACTAAAACATCATTTTAAATGTTTTAATTATTTATTCCTCTAAACCTTTCTCATTAATTTCCATGTTTTTAAAATATTTTTATGAATTTATTTATTTGGACATGAATGATTATAAAATGTTAATTCTTTTCTAATGTTTCAATGTGGTATCAGAAACATTGATTCAAAAATCTCTTTAATTGTAATTATTTAATAATTTTGATAATTTTAAATGTTTCTATGAAGACAGATATTTATCTCAAACTGTTTTACAAGTCATATTCATCTATGTCAACATCCTTTGATAGATTTTAATATTTTATTAAGTTGATTTATTATGATACAAATAATTAATATTCTATTGATGGTTTTGTGATATGTTTTACTATGGATGTGTTATTTTTATACCATTAATGGTTTATGGATAATTTATTGACATTTCATATTCTAGTATTAATACTAATGATTATGTTATGTTTAAACCTTTTCATTTGATAAATGTAAAGACCCGTAAAATTCAAGGGAAATTTGTTCTAAATTTTCTTGAGAATTTTACAAGAACGCAGTTTCTGATGGAACCTGATTCCGAGGCCCAGTGTGCCCGGAATCATTTTCCAGTGTTTTGCTCAGGTACATTCAGTGAACGAATGAGCGGATTTTCCTAACTTTTGAACTGGTGCTCATAATAGAAATCTGCGGACACTGATGGAATCGCAGCACCGATATTTGCTTGGAAACACCTTTTCTGGAGTTGCGTTTACTTGGGTGTGGTTTTTAAATTTTGGGGATAAGTAAAGGAATATAATAAAAGTGGTGCAACCAAATTTATTATATTTTTTTTTAACCTAAGCTAAGAGGATGTAGTGGGACCCATAATATCCTACCCACTAAGTAGGATAATTGTGAGGTGGGACCCACACGAGCCCCACCATTTTTCTCATCCTAAACCCCCTCCCATAATAAGGTAATGCAACCGCACACCCATTAATTGGAAGTCAACCCTTTTGTTTTTCTGTTTATGAAACGCCTCTATTAATTGGGCAGTTTAAACGTTGCAATTAATTCAATTAATTTTATGATTCGTTTTTGATTTTCAAATCACTTGGATTGAGAAATAAAATAAGACAAACTTTTATTTTATTAGAGTGGTTGGGTTATGAGAGGATTGGGGAGAATTTTCTTAAGTATTTGATGTTCTTCATTCTTCATCGAAGAACGCGAAGAACACACTACCACCAATGATGAATGCCGACCTCCGACAATAAATGACGGCGATGGATTCCTTCCTCGGAGATCAAACACCAACGATCCACTCCTTCCGCGACGCCTTCTTTCGCGACGGTTAATTCCACGACGAACTCTCACTTCACGAATTCGATGAGGTAGGGGATTTTATTATTGTTTTTATTCGTGAATTCTTCCGTCATCATTCTTCGTTAACGGGAGGGGGATGGACCGCACAAACACAGCCGAACCTCCTCCCTTAATTCTCTTGTCTACCTTGTGGTGGTTTGGAACAGGGATGGCGTGGTGCCGTTGCACCGTGCGGGATCATGCAGTAAGGATGCGCGGCGCCGTCGCGCCGCTCCTAAGAACCCGAAGGCATAGTGAATGGAGTGGGGCCGCGGTGGAGGTGTGTGGCGCCATATCGCCACGCCAGTCAGACCAAGGCCACGACATTGGCCGCGGCGGAGCAGGGACCGGTCGCTAACTTTCGGTCACCGGGGTTGGAGCAGGGGGACCAGCCCGTGCCGGTCCCGTGGCGGCAGCAGCCGGCCGGCCGGAGCGGGCCGGCCGGTCAGAGGAGGAGCCGGGGGTTCGTAACCCCCGGCTAGTCGAACAGTTGCGGCCCAACACATGGGTGCCGCTATTACGCAACAGGGGGGCAGTGCGCCCTCCCAAAACTGCTCGGCCGTTTCGGCTGAGCCACCTGGCCGTGCTAGCCGCGCCAACCGGGCCGGGCCGCGCCCAAGCGTTCTTGACACAGACCTAGTTCGGGCCGACCAAGGGGGTCTCGGGACGGGTCGGTCCGGGCCCAAAAACCCCCACTTCTGGACCTCTTTTGGTCTTTTTCTTATAACTCCATCTCCTGATGTACGATTGACGTGTCGTCAACATTGATGGATTCCTCTTAGTGAGACGGACCTTTTGGCTTACTTCTCTCGAGGTTTGGATGCAGTTGGAGTACGATCAGGTTGATTTTGTCATAAAAACCAACCAGGTCCTTAGAACTAAAAAGCCAATAACTCTCAGACCGGGAATCCGATTGATGCGCCATCTATGACATTGAGTTCCTGTTGACGATACGGAACTATTGGAAACATCAACTTTGGACTACGTGTCAGTTGATGTATCATCCCCTCAGCTCGTGGAGCAGACCCTCCCAAACGAGCATGTTGTGTGCGAGAACCCTAGAGCTGGTTGTGACTGCGACGACGATGATGACTATACCGAAATCCTCTGTGGATTCAACGACGATGACTACAACACTCAACGATTCTACATGGATCAGTGCTACCGATCCTCTGTGGGTCAGATCATCTGTGGGTCAGCGCTCAGTGGTCCTGTGTGGGCCAGTGCCTACAGATCCTATGTGGGTCTGATCCAGTGTGGGTCATTGCAGGGTTTAGTACCTATCAATACTTTGTGGGTCATTGCGTGGGATAGTACATATCGTTCCTGTGTGGGTCCGATGGCTTAGATGAATCTGTGGATACATCTGATCATCTCTATCATCTTACGAAGAAGTATACATGTGTGAGCTGAATCTTGACTTTCAATCTTTATCTTCGATATGATTGACTTGCTTTCCTGTGTGGATTGTGTTGTGTTATCTTGTGTGGACGTGATCAAACTCAGTCTCAGATGTCGGAGCCGAACCGGAATTCATGACTTAGGTATATGTATTGGAATATACCTAAGTAGTGTCAGATGTTACTTTGTGATTGTATCTTTCCTTTGTGGATTATCCTTTGGGGATTCTGGGAGACCTTCGGGGGTCTCGGGGTCCCTACTAAGTAGATTATACTCACCCCTGCATGTGCTATGCCCGTACTATGTTTTGTTGGTTACAGACGACGGACAACGATGATCGTGGTTTGGGCTTGCGGAGCAGGTCGGTACCTAGAGGTGGACCACTAGACGGGACGTACTCGGAGCGTACAGCTGGACCCGAGGAGTTGTGGAGGCTATCTGTACCCACCCTTCAGGTGGGACTTTTAGTGGACGGCTCAACGTTGCGGCTTTACTTTCTGTTTTTGTTTTCCCTTTCCAGTTGTACTTTACATTTAGTTTGGGTTTGTATACTGGACCACTTTCTTTTCCACAGTTACTGTTGTATCCAGTTTTTACATAGTGTATACGTCTACTTTCATACACTGTGTGTGTTTGTTTACCTACAAAGTGAATGCCTTCCCTTTCATCTGGAATTACACCATGGTGCTAGTCGCCATCCCTTGGCCTATGGAAGGCGGGCTTGGGATAGCTACGACACGGGCCCTGAGGACTAGTCATGAAAAATTTGTATCAGAGGAGTTCGGTTCTACCATAAAACTCAGGAATCTGATATTTTTCTATGTAAAGCAATAGTGTTAAGAGTATTGAGTGTGGATATCAGTCTAGGGAGTCTAGTGTTGGTGCGGCGACTGACATATCCATACACCGGGACCTTAACATCTAATTTCCGACTCAATGAACAAAAACATTGATTGCATGTGTGATTCGAGTTATATTTGTGATTACATTATATCAGCTCACTAGCTATACTGTTTGACCGTGGGCGACCTGATTATTTTCAGGATGTCCCCACGACGGCAACCAGCTAGTGTTGTGACTGTTGTGTGTGAAGACAGGCCACCGAGCGACAAGGCCTCGGTACAGGGCCCTTTGACAGTAGAGGCATCGACAGTACCTCTAACTGCCGAGCCATTGATGCTACCAGCCCCAGCCACTGATGGTGCACGTCAGCTTACTGAACTACACGAGTTTCAGCATTAGCGAACACCCAGGTTCTGCAGGGAGACAGACCCTCAGGCAGGTGAGGATTGGCTGGATGCAATTGTATGAGTTTTCTGATTGGTAGGGACACCAGCAGACCTCAAGGTGATCCTTGTCGCGAGTCTCCTGCCCGAGGAAGCAGGTAGATGGTGGAGCATGATGATCCAAGTGCACGACAAGGCGTCTCTCCTCTGGACGGACTTTGAGAGCCTATTATACTTGGAGTTCGTCTTGGACACCATCTATTCGGTGCGCATCTAGGAGCTACTACAGCTGCGGCAGGGCAGCTTGACGGACACCCATTACTCGTTGAGATTTACAGACCTCTCATGCTATTCGACAGACATGGTACGAGACCCATTCTTTCAGGCCCGGACCTTCGAGAAGGGACTGAGGCAAGAGATCAGGGCATCGATGATCTCCCTCATCATTATAACACAAGCAGGGGTACTGGAGTGAGCCCTTCTCATCGAGAGCTTCCGTGTTGAGCCTACGTCAACAGCGAGACCTACCGTAGGGCCGCACGTAGTATAGTCTTCTGCAGCAGGCAGTCGATGGATGACATATGGATCTAGGTAGACTAGACCCTCTGGCAAACGACCTCAGGACACTGGCTCAGAAGTGCGGGGCACTCAGTGCAGATCCATTCATTCAAGAGGCAAACAGTGCTACACATGTGGCGGGCAGGGCCACATTTCTCATGACTGCCCGACCCGTCGTGCGGAGGAGTAGGCGGACGAGGTAGAGAAGCTGGCCGAGCAGCAGGTGGTGGTCGACGATTTGAGGATCTACCACCACCACCACCAGGAGGTCTACCCCGACCACAGGGAGCTAGCGAGCAGAGACAGACCCAGCTTCAAACAGCGGAGACCTATGACCACAGCGCACCCGAGATGATTTGAGGTACTATCTGTGTCTATTCCACCTTTACTGCAGTACTTATAGACACTAGAGTGAGTCATTATTTCATTGTATTTTCCCTTTTTCGGAGCTTAGAGATTCCGGCAGAGCCGTTGGCTTGATCCTTACGGCTAGAGACTCTTACGGGAGCAGACTCAACAATTACACACTGGTTCCGGTAGTGTGAGCTTACCCTAGGTGGCGAGAGATTTGGTTGTGATACTCTTGTAGCAGCATCGAGGCCATACAAAATCAACATGGGCATGGATTTTTTATCTATAGTCCATTCTCAGATTGAATGTATAAGGCACAAGGTGCGATCTGTATGCACCGACGGGAGCAGTTTCACCTTCACCAGCGAGAAGGGAGCCTTTGCAGTACCAGATGGAATCACGCAGAGCTGAGGACAGTCCATCACTAATCAGTTGGCTAGCCTCATCCTAGGAGAAGTTGACGTGCGGAGTCCTGGTTTTCCTGCAGTGGTGGATCAGTATGCAGATGTTTTCCCCGACGGCGTCCTAGTGCTACCTCCTCATAGAGAGGTAGACTTCAATATGACTTGTACCCCGGGACATCCCCGATATCCAATCCAGCATATCAGATGGCCCCCCACTAAACTTCGAGAGCTATAGATACAGTTTGAGGACTTGTAGGGAAAGGGATTCATCCAACCTTGTGTTTCACCCTGGGCTTCCCCAATATTGTTCGCCAAGAAGGTGGATGGGAGCTTGCGACTTTGTGTGGACTATCATCACCTGAACCAGGTGACAGTGAGGAACAAGTATCCACTACCGAGGATTGATGTCCTCTTAGATTAGCTCAAGGGAGAACGGTGGTTCTCAAAGATAGACCTCAGGTCAGGCTATCATCAGCTCAGATTTCGGGACGAGGACGTGCAGAAGACAACCTTCAGATATCGGTATGGCCACTATGAGTTCTTGGTTATTCCCTTTGGGTGTGACCAATGCTCCCGCAGTGTTCATGGGCCTCATGAATAGGAACATTCAGCAATACCTCGATCGATTTGTCATGGTCTTCATCGACGACATTTTGATATACTCGACAACTAAGGATGAGCACGCCTACCACATGCGGGTTGTACTAGAAACACTCCGAGAGCACCTGCTTTATGGAGAGATCTCGAAGTTTCTTTTATGGTTACGTGAGGTTCACTTCTTGGGACACGTCATCTCTGGGGCGGGAGTTGCGGTGGATCCTGCGAAGATCGAGGCAGTGCTAGCATGGGAGCCACCCAGGAGCGTGACAGAGGTGCGGAGTTTCTTGGGTCTAGCTGGGTACTACCAGAGGTTCATTGTAGACTTTTCCAGAGTTTCGGAACCAATATCAACATTGAAGAAGAAGGTAAAACCCTTCATGTGGTCATACAGATGTCAGTAGAGCTTCCAGGAGCTGAGACAGAGATTGACCAGCACACCTATCTTGAGGTGGCCAGAGGAGGGAGTAGGGTACGTAGTTTACTGCGATGCATCAGGGACCGGACTCGGATATGTCCTGATGCAGGAGAGGGCCGTGATCGCCTACAGATCACGTCATTTGAGGCAGCCTGAGCATAACTACACTACCCATGACCTGGAGTTAGCAGCATTGGTCTTTGCTATGAAGATATGGTGACACTATCTGATGGGTGAGTGCTTTACAGTCTATTCTGACCATCAGAGTCATAGGTACATCTTCTCGCAGAAGTACATGAACCTGAGACAGTGGAAATGGCTCGAGTTCCTCCAAGACAATGACTTTGAGATAGTCTATACTCCTGGAAAGGGGAACGTAGTAGCTTATGACCTCAGTAGGAGGATGGGCATTCGGCTACTTGGGGAGGTGACAGAGAAGCTAGCCTCTTTGTAGATATCCTTCATGGATAGAGATGGAGCAGCCTTTCTTCAGTCACTCACAGTCACTCATCCACTACTGTAGCAGGTCAGAATGGCACAATGTGGGGATGCTGACTGTGAGATGTGGCATGCGCAGGTCTCCTTAGGACAGGCACCTGATGTATTCTCCGTGGGAGGAGAGCATAATGTCCTTTTCAGAGGACGTACCATGGTACCAGCTACTTTTCTGGAGGAGGTGCTGAGAGAGTTTCACCCTTCCCCTTTGGCGGTACATCCTGGAGTGGCGAAGATGTACCAGGATCTCAGACGATAGCACTGGTGGTCGGGTATGAAGAAGGTTGTGGCAGAGTTCATTTCTCGATGCCTCACCTTCCAGTAGGTGAAGGAAGAGCAGCAGGTACCAGTAGGCTTGGTATGACCCTTGGATGTCCTGGAGTGGATGTGGGATAGGATATCTATGGACTTCATGACTGGACTTCCACGCACTTCCATAGGTCACGAATCCATATGGGTGATTGTCGACCGACTCAACAAGTCAGCCCACTTCTTACCCATCAGAGAGCAGGGCTCAGTGGAGATCATGGGACGTCTCTACGTTCAAGAGATTGTATGGCTTCATGGTGTGGCATTATCTATCATCTCCGATAGAGATGCTCTCTTTACTTCCTGGATTTGTAAGGGGTTGTAGGAGGCATTCGGGACGCACCTACATCTGAGCAACGCCTTTCACCCTCAGGCAGATGGTCAGATGGAGAGGACCATTCAGACTCTTGTGGAAATGCTCTATGCATGTGTCCTCAACTTTGGTTGCAGCTGGGAGGACCACCTGCCCTTGGTGGAGTTCTCATATAACAACAGCTACCACTCCACCATCGGGATGGCACCATACAAGCTGTT
Source organism: Viscum album (assembly GCA_963277665.1). Lineage (NCBI taxonomy): Eukaryota > Viridiplantae > Streptophyta > Magnoliopsida > Santalales > Viscaceae > Viscum > Viscum album. Next base: position 2,019,678,219 of record OY728157.1, read on the forward strand.
GTACGACCGACCTTACAGATCACTGTTGTGCTGGACAGACCCTGCGGAGTCAGCACTTGTGGGACCAGAGATGGTCCAGGCCATGACGGAGACGGTCTAGGTCATCTAGGAGAGTATGAGGACAGCTCAGAGCTGGTAGAAGTCTTATGATGACTGCAGGCAAAGGCCACTAGAGTTTGAGGATGGCGACCATGTCTTCTTGCGGGTCTCACCTCGACGTGGATTACTGAGATTTGGTCGAGGCGGAAAGTTGTCTCCATTCTTCATCAAACCATTCCAGGTCCTCAGAAGGATTGGAGAGCTGGCATATCGCCTTGCTCTACCACCTCAGTTGCACCGGGTGCATGCCATCTTCCACATATCTCAGCTGAAGAGATACAGGCACGACTCGATGCATATCATTGACCATGGGGAGCTGTATGTTGATGATGGGGAGAATTTTTCGGAGGTCCCAGTGGAGATCTAAGATCGACTAAATTGGGTCCTACGTGGATGATCGATTTTTCTAGTTTGAATCAGATGGCAGCATGGGAACCTCCATGAGAGCACCTGAAAGTGGGAGGCTCAGATGTGTGCTCAGTACCCAGGTTTGTTACCCTAGTTTATGATGTATCATTTCGGGGACGTAAATACTTGAGTTGGGAGTGATGTAAAGAACCGTAAATTTCATGGGAAATTTTTTCTAAATTTTCTTGGATATTTTACAAGAACATAGTTTTTGACGGCACCTGATTCTGAGACCCGGTGTGCACAGAATCTTTTTCCAAAGTTTAGATTGGGTACGTTCAGTGAATTAATGAGCGAGGATTCCTAACATTTGAACTGGTGCTTGGAATTCAAATATGAGGACACCGATGGAATCGCAGCGCTGGTAATTGCTTTGAAACACCTTTTCCGGAGTTGCGTTTTCTCGTGTGTGGTTTTTTAATATTCAGGTTAAGTAAAGGAATAAAATAAAAGTGGTGCAACCAATTTTATTTAATTTTTGTTTAACTTAACCTAAGTGGATGAAGTGGGACCCACAATATCCTACCCACTAGGTAGGACAATTGTGAGGTGGGACCGACACGATCCCCACTGTTTCTTTTCTTCATAAACCCCCTCCTTTAATAAGGTAACACAACTGCACCCCCATTAATTGGAAGTCAACCCTTGCGTTTATCTGTTTATGAAATGCCTCTATTAATTGGGAGGTTTAAACGTTGCAATTAATTCAATTAATTGTTTGATTCATTTTGGAATTTAAAAATGCTTGCCTTGAGAAATAAAATAAGACAAACTCTTATTTTATTAGAGTGGTTGGGTTGTGAGAGGATTGGTGAGAATTTTCTCAAGTTCTTGAAGTTCTTCGTTCTTTGTCGACAAACGCGAAGAAAGCACTACTGCCGATGAAGAACGCCGACCTCCAACGACGGACGACGGCGAGGGACGCCTTTCTTGGAGATCAAAATCCAACGATCCTCTCCTTCCGCAATTCCTTCTTCCGCGACGGTTAATTCCACGATGAACCCTCACTCATAGAATTCGACGTGGTAGGGGATTTTATTATTATTTTTATTTGTGAATTCTTTCATCATCATTCTTCGTTTCAATTGGACCGCATGTTATCAATTAATGGGAGGGGGCCAGACTGCACAAACATGGCTGACCCTCCTCCCTTAATTCTCTTGTCTACCTTGTGGTTGTTTGGAACGGGGATGGTGTGGTGTCGTCGCACCGTGCGGGATCATGCGGCAAGGATGCGTGGTGCCGTCGCACTGCGCCGTTGAAAATGAACAAAGGCGCAGCGTAGTCGCACCGCGCCTGTCGGACCAAGGCCGCGGTAGAGCAGGGACTGGCGGCCAACTTCCGGCCGCCGACATCGGAGCAGGGGGACGTTCCCGCGCCGGTCCAGCGGCGGCAGTAGCCGGCTAGCCGGAGCGGGCCTGCCAGTCAGTGGAGGAGCTGGGGGTTCATAACCCCCGGCTGGACGGACAGCAGCGGCCCCCACATTGGGGTCGCGGTTATGCAATTGGGGGGCAGCGCCCCCCCCCCCCCAAACTGGTCGGCCATTTCGGCTGAGCCACCCGGCCGGGCCGGGACGCGCCCAGGCCAGGCCGGGTCGTACAGGCCGGGCCGGGCCACGACAACCGGACCGGACCACGCCCAAGCGGGCCGGACCTGGACCCGGTTCGTGTCAACCTAGTTCAGGCCGACCCAGGGGGACTCGGGCCGGGTCGGTTCGGGCCAAAAACCCCCACTTTCGGACCTCTTTCCCTATTTTACCTATCACGTGGGCTACTAAACATTGATCAATTCACATTCAACTGCAATTTCATCCTTGGATCGAGATGGTCGTTTTGATATATCACACTCAAGGTTTCATAGTACTTTGGGTTCGGCCAGGTTGGTTCGAACACGAAACCAACCAGGCCCTCGGAGCGGAAACACTTATAACTTGTGCTCCGGACGTCTGATTGACGTGCCGTCGACTTTGATGGATTCTTATTAGTAAGACGAACCTTTTGGACTACCTCTCTAGACGTTTGGATGTAGTTGGAGTATGTTCAGGTGGGTTTTGACTTAAAAACCATCCGGGCCCTCGGACGAAAAAGCCAATAAATCTCAGACCGGGCGTCCGATTGACGCGCCATCTATGACGTTGAGTTCTTGTTGACGATACAGAACTTTTGGATACATCAACTTCGGTCTACGTGTCAGTTGATGTATCAGCACCTCGGCTCATGGAGCGGACCCTCCCGAATGATCTTGCTGTGTGCGGGAACCCTAGACCAGGCTACGTCAACGACGATGATGACAACTGTACATAAATTATCTGTGAATTCAATGGAGACGACTACAACACTCAGCGATCCTACGTGGATCAGTGCTACTGATCCTGTGTGGGTCAGATCCTGTGTGGGTCAGCACTCAGCGGTCCTGTGTGGTCCAATGCCTACAGATCCTGTGTGGGTCCGATACTGTGCAGTTTATTGTGGGGGTTAGTACCTATCGATCCTTTTTGGGTCATTGCAGGGGTTAGTACCTATCGATCCTGTGTGGGTCTGAGGGATCAGATGAATCAGTGGATACATCAGATCATCACTATCGTCATACGATGAAGTATACCCGTGTGAGCTGAATCTTGAATTTCTATCATTATCTTCGATATGATTGACTTGCTTTCCTATCTGGATTTTATTGTACTATCCTATGTGGACGTGATCGAACTCGGGCTCAGATGTTAGAGCCGAACAGGAATTGATGAATTAGGTATATGTATGGTCATATACCTAAGTAGTGACGGTTGTTACTTTGTGATTGTATCTTTGCTTTATGGATTATCCTTTGTGGATTATAGTAGACCTTTAGGGGTCTCGGGGTCCCTAGTGAGTAGCTTATAGTCACGCCTACACGGGATATGCACGAACTACGTTGTGTTGGTTGCAGACGACGGACAGTGTGGATCGTGGTTTGGGCTTGCGGAGAAGGTCGGTACCTAGAGGTGGACCACTGGATGGGACGTACTCTGAGCGGACGACTGGACCTAAGGAGCTGTGGAGGCTATCTGTACCCACCATTCAAGTGGTAATTACAGTGGACGGCTCAACGCTGTGGATTTACTTTCAGTTTCTATTTTCCATTTCCAGCTGTACTTTACTTTCAGTTTGGGTTTGTATGTTGGCCCACTTAATTTACTTCACTTACTATTGTATCCAGTTTTTACTTACTGTTTACTTCTACCTACTTACTCTGTGTGTTTGTTTACTTACAAAGGCAATGTCTTCCCTTTCATCAGTAATTACGCCTTGGTGCTAGTCGCCAACCCCTGGCCTATGGAAGGTGGGCTTGAGGTAGTCACGACATGGGCCCCGAGGACGGGTCGTGATAGGAAATAAATTAGACTTAGTAAGTGATGGGTGTATCTCGCTATGGATTTTCTATGCATCTGATGGTCTCATGAGAAAACTAGATGTGAAATTGGTCGAGGCCCTTCCCAATATTATATATGGTTTTATCCAAGGCCTAAATCATTTTTTAGACATCGTAGTCGAGGTCTTGACAAAATGTTTCAGAATGTACAAAATTATGCATTCCCTCATATTGAAATTATTTATTACATTTGATTATTTGACAAGTAGAATATTCATGTATATTTTTATATAGTTATTTTTGTCTTATTTTTTCAATATTATGTTGATGTTTTTGTTTAAAAGGCTGTTGTTTTTATATCACATTTTTCCTTAAATTTTTTTACCTTCTTATAAATTATATACCTTTACTGAGCATCTGAGCTCAACCCTTTCTAATGTTTTATATTTCCAAGATCCTAAGAGGTGTTTTATGAATGAGTTGCAGATTTATGCTATGGGAAAAATGGAATTCTCAAAGGATAATTATTTTTTTGTTGTTTGTTAGAATGTGTAATGTAATGTTAATTAATGAAATCTATTTTGCCAGACTACTATACTGATCGGTCTTTTGGGACATTATTCCTCTTAATCATGGAAATGTTATGTATTAATGCAGCGACTCTGGGTAAGTAGGGTCGGGGCATTACACATTGTATTTTTCTTCACATGTATTGTGTGGAAATTGTTTTTAAATATTGATGAATATTCGGGATAGTACTATCGCGTAGTTCCGGAACATGTTACACTGAATGCACCTATTAGGAGTTAGTAATTTCATAATTAATACATGTAATTACATTTATTATTATCCATGATTCAATTCTTTTCATGGATGTGATGAATCAGATATTCTATCAGAATATCAGTTCTTTTACCGTTCTTTTCTTGGATGATATTTTGGGTTACATGAGATTTGATGACGTGCGTTAGCACAATTTATGTTTTTGTTTTGGAAAACATTTCGAGTCAAAGTTTGTATTGAAATAATTATAAATTATCTTTAAAAATTTGAAAAGTTAATTTCAGATGGATTGTGATTTTAATTAATTAATTTTATGTTCATCATATACGGCCAAATGATTTTATCATGAGAATAATAACAAAATTTATTTGAGATATAAATCATCCTTGGTATTATTGGATAATATCAATGATTATTAAAGGATTTTACAAATATTAAATCACCTTTTTCTACCCCTACTGGTAAATTGGTCAAATTTATTTTTGGATTGAAATTATGAGCCTACATTCAAAAATCGCAAATGTCTTCAATCATTAGCTTGTAATTGGTAACTATCTAATCCTAGTATAGACTATAGGGATTTTGGTTATGCAGAAGGAACTATCTTTAGTTTCGTTCTCATATTGAATGATCAAGTGTTGTCTTATAGATAAATTCAACATTGACTGCATGAGAAGAATTACCCAACTATTTATTTAGAGCCTATAATAGTTATGCACGCACTAGTGTTGGTGACACTATCTTTATGTGGAATGATTCATAGTATTTTATGAAAATAATTTTTTGAGATATATATTTTATCAAAAAGAATACAATATGAGATACAAAATATGGGTGTAATACATTTATATGTCTGAAATTGATATCCCCTTTGCCCTGAGGTAGTGGAATGTGTTTGTAGACTCTTTTAATAGGAATGTAACATCATTAATTTTCTTTGGAATCGAAGGATGAGTGGAACCATATAATGATGTTTTCTTAATTGAATTTGGATGCTCTGAAGGATTGATTATGTATTTAAGGACCATTATATAGTTATATCCATCCTTCATCAGATTAATTCTATAGAGTTAGCAGTCAAATATTAATATCATACGAATTCATGGAACCCAATATAGTGGGGAATCTATTTAAGGATTTTCTCTCTATTCACATAATATAGTTTTTTATTATATAATTTGGTATTTACATCATCTATGTGGATCTTGGTTTTGTTTGATTGTAATTTTTCAACATTTTCCTATTATCTGGGTAGTATGAAGATGAATTTTATGATGAGATCCGGATTATGATGGTCAAGTGTGTAGTGTGAAATTATAGATTTTTTGGACCATTAGTAGTCCTTTAAATATATAATGGTAGAATATTTGAAACCATTTGGGTTTCTTTATCAACTTTTGGTGATGGTTATCAAATTTTAATAGTTATTAGTATGCATTGTTATTGGATTATTGTGTACTCACTAATAGAGAAATGGTCTCTAGTTGGTCATGGATTGGTTGAGAATGTCATATTATTTAATTATGATTAATGAAATTGTAATACTTTGATTTGGGTATGCTGGGTGAGGTAAATTGTGTTGTATTAAGGGGTTAATTCTATCATTCATTTTGATAGGGATCATAGTTTTAAATCACGTATTTGGATGTGTCTCTTTGAGGTGACAAGGGATCTGTTCCAGTTAGTTACAAATTATCTTCCAAAGTGAAACGATTATATGAAGGGTATTATTTAGATCATGGAAGTTATTATTTGTTCTTGGGTTCTAAATTTTTTTGTATCTTGTGATAGTCATATTTGAAATGATGAGTTTTTGTATAAAACAATTATAGTCATCTATCAAAAATGGATCATTTTTAAGTGTTCTAAGACTCCCATTATGATCACTCCATGTTGTATTGAGGTTGTGTGAATATTCATTATTGAGGTTGTGTGAATATTCATTATAGAAGAATTATTTTTATACCAATGATTACTACTGTTCCCCTATATCAAGAAACTAGGTACGAATAGATTACTGTTTCTTAAGTAAAAATTGATAGTTTTTACTATTGTTTAATGAAATTCCCATGGTGTCCATATATATGCAATATTTATTCCAATTAAATAATAAAATTCAATCCCTTGTTGATATAATTACATATGATATATAAAAAAAAAATTTATAGATTCTATGAATAATAATAATAAATATAATATAATTTTTTTCCTGTATACATAATCGTTGATAATTTATGAGATTAACAATTAAAAACAACTATGTCTTAAATTTTTAAATCATTAAATATTTAAATACATTTTTTTACTATGAAATTATCATAGAAACTTCTTAGATCTATTTACCTATATCTTATTCACTAGAACTAAGGATGCATCATTAATCCATTATTTGTTTATATACTTCTCATTTATCTTAATATATTGTTATACTAAACATTAAATATCCATATGTAATCAAATATTTACATTGAAAACAATAGTCCTCCAAATAACATCATATGAAAACATGAAACAACTTAATTAATAATAAAATGAATATACAAATTGGCTTCATTAATTGAATTTTTTATGGTTCTTGTTATTTCTTAAATCCAAAACAATATTTATCCAAGCCTCATAAATTATCAGTATTTCATTACTGTCTGAAATTCTTTAGGTTGTGTAATATAGACATATTCCATTAGGTTTCCATAGAAGAACTTTTAATTGAAATATAATTCTCTAATTTAATTTCCATGAAATGAATATATGAAATGTATAATATTAATAGATATTATGATGATTGCATAACATAATTTTAATCATAATCTTTTTGATGATGTCTCTTGAAATATCAAATTATTAATCGAGCCTCATTAGATCTCACTTGTACAATAAATGTTAATTTTTTCTCTTCAATACAAACAAATGTCAATAATGGTTTATAAAATCAAACCAAAAACTAGATTTTTGTACAAGTAATCCAATAAAAAAAAATTCTAACTATGTAATTGATATTTTTTTTAACATTACACTTTTTTATCAGACTCATTATTCTAAAAAAATAATATATAACATGAATTCATGAATATAATACCACCAATAGTATTTTACATTCCTATACAAAATATTTCCTCAAACCTATATCTCTAACAAATAATAGTGGATTTTTAATCCCATTAAAAGTCGTTTTTATTTTGATCCCTAACAACATTGATTATATGTCTACTATGACTCTATCAATAGATACATCCATTCCTATGATAGTGAAACTGTTATTTTCTATAATGAATTTCTATATCATGGTTAGTAATATCAATCTAGAGTTTAGTTTTTTAACAAAGAAAAAACTATTTTTCAATGATGTATTATAACTAAAGAATGAAGTAAAAAATTAGTTTTATAAAAAAAAGTAAACTGTAAAATAATATATTCCATTCATGTTAAAAAATATACAATATCAACAAGTAAATATAGTTGGCATACAAATTTCAATTGAGATTATATATGAAAATAAATTATTAAATACAATTATGATTACATTAAATATATATTATTCTCCTTATCAATAATCCTATAACTATTGTCAGGTATTTTACGGGAATTTAAAAATCTGGAATGGATCTATTATAACATTTACTGATCTAGGAATACAATATAATTCTATTTTTTAGCTATATCTACTAGGTGATCATATATCAATTGCCATGTTTTATAATTATTTATATTTTTCATTAAAAAATAACATAATTTAATGTTCTAATTTATATAAATTTTATTATAGTGTCATCATTGAAAAATTCTCACTGTCTTTAAAATTAATCCATGAATCATTATGGTATAACATCATATCCAATGGTTACATAATATAAAAAATTATTTCAAAATTATAATAATTTATATAAATTATCATTATTGAGTATAAAAATAATTCCATGTGTTTTCATGGATACAACTTTTATTTTTACATGATACTAAAGTATTATTCCACAAATGGGTAAGAATTTTATATTTTATAGTAATCATTTAAGAATGATAATTTAACTATGATATTCATGTACCACTAAATTGTTAGTGATGTTTGAAAACCCATAATAATATCTATTTCGAATTGGAATAATTTACACATTGCATTTAGAAACAGATAAGATAAATTTGTTCATTATACTTATATAATATTGATATTAAATGTATAATATAACAACTTGGAAATAATAAGTCACACACTTCTCTATTTTGAAGTTGTAATCACCATTTATATGCAAATTAGTTAAATCAATATTATAATTCTAATGTTTCTAATGATTAATGGTTAAAATAATTGAAGGAAAACAATTATATTTCATATTTTATTTAATGAAAATTAATTTAAATAAAGATATTACATGAAAATATTAAAATACTATAAATCTATATTTACCCACTCTTAATGATCAATTTAATTTAATTATCCTTCCAAATACCATTTGTGGGACAATATATGAAAATCCTTTCTAATTAAACACTCGTCATTAAAAACATTTATCCCATTAATGAATAAAACCAATCATTTTATATAAATAATTCATATTCGTTGATTTCTACAAAAAGGTTTGGGAACCATTTTCCCACTAATCCATATATTCCTAGTCAATCAAAGTTAAAATAAGATGGGATCCTCATCTATAATTTCTATGTGATGAATATTTATGAATATAGAAAACATTTGTGTATTGATTGTAATATTAGGTACACCAATAATTTATTAACAATATGGAAGTCCAATTTCAATAACTATTGAATTCATATTACCATACTGATGGAACTATCACAACATTGGGACACAACATATAGATTATAGTATTATATTATTGTGAAAATATAATTAATTGTAATCATATCCTTATTATTATCATGAAATAGAATATGCATTACCATAACTAATGTATCATTGTACTCCTGATTCATCATCAACTCTTTATATATATCTGATAACATTGTAAAACATACATTAAAACTATCCATAATGGATTTCATATAAAAATTATTCCCACATTCTATAAATAACTAAAAAATATGACTGGGAATAGTGTATTCCAAAACATAATACCCATTTGATCATAGTATATAAGCATATAAATGACTATATTCATCACGGAAATTTGTACTTGTGAGTAAATGGTGTTTTATTGAGGATAATCATAGTTTAAATATGGTTTCATTTTCTATATTCTATAATTATTAATGTATAATTTTTATATATTATTTTAATTATATGTTGTGACATAGTAAATTTAAATAAATAATTTCTTTATATTATTAAAAATTCCAATATCTCACTTAATAGTATTTGTAATATCCATTCATGTGGATATTTTAGTGGAATGGATCCTTAGTTCCCTTCTCATAACCAATTATATTTCAATGATAATTACCGAAAATTATCATAGTAACTTGCCTTTAAAAATACATTAACTAATACTTTTGTGATATATTGATTGGAGAAACTAATTATAATATCATATCCATGTATATTTTTTATAATTTCATCCAAATATTATATGAAATACTATTATATTATAATTAATTATAATTTGGTTAATTTTCCAAACATTTGTTTTAGTAATTTATATGAATTGAAAGTTCCCATTACTATAGCCTCATCAGTTTTTATAAAAATGGTGGTATCTCAATGCAAAAGATGTAAGGATATTTCGGAATTAAAATTTTATATAAGGTATTATATTTATATTTATGAATACATATTCATGAATTTTTCCACTACATTATAGTTAATATCATGTTGATTTTAAATAAATAATTAACTAAATCATCTTGAAATAATTAAATAATAATGAATATATTTTATTTCACATATATTTGACTAGTGAATTTAATTATTTTATGTGATAATTATAAATCATGGGAAAAATTAAATAAATAAAAAATTCATTAATCATTCTCTAATAAAAATAATGTAAATGTATTTTATTATATTTTACTTTAACCATTGGTTGTTTTTTGGGGAATTATAAAAAAACTATGACCCTATGGAAACTAACTCTTTGAGTGGAATAGATTTTTTATATTGTATCACCTCAACTTTAACTTTTTAATATCCTTTGTTTTTTTAACTTACAATCATAAATGAAAATTATATACTCCCTTATTAATCTTTCAATTATATATTTTTACACATTCATAAGTAAGGGAAAAAAGTGTGTAATGATATTGAAATAAATGTCTGACAAGAAAAAAGAAAAAATAATAAGGCTGACTGAATGATACAAATATCATCATATTTAATTAAATTATAAATTTTTGAAATAACCAAAACAATAAATAATAAATTCATATTTCTTCCCAATACATACATGGTATGACCATGTACATTATCAATCATATTTAAAAGGAATACTTATTAAATTTATTTCAATTTGAACATTTTTATATAAAATAATGGAAATTATAATTAATAAACAAATTATTTAATTAATTTTAATATATTCTTTTTCAATTGGGTCAGTAGATTCTCATTCATTGTATTGTGAAATAAATAAAATAAATAATTATATAAATAATAAAAATATCTTCATGATGTTTATAAAATAGGTACACAACATTTAAAATCTGGTTTAGATTAATTTCATTATGAAATTTAATATATATATATATATATATATATATAATATATGTGAAATTACTTGTGGATTTCTACATTACATGAAATATATAGTCCCTGGAATAGAATGTGACATGTTTTGGGTATTTTCCATTTTTAATATTGACTACATGCATCAAATGTATACCTATATATAATTTTGTTATATTATATTACATGTTGATCCTTGAATCATGTTTTATAGTATTAAGGGCATGTAGAAAGAAATGTAATGACTTGAATGTGATAATTATTTATTTCGGGAGAGGTATGTGAAGATTAGGAAATTTGTTATAATAATTCACATTATATATTTGGAAAATAATATGGAATCAAATTAGTAATACATTCTATCAAAAATGATATGTATAAAATAAATCAAAATTTACCTATCATGGAAACATCCTACAATAGAACATGTGAATACCACTTTGAATTTTGTTTTTCATTTAATTAGTAAAATATTTTACATGATCATTTACAAAAATATTATCTCTTACTATGTTCCAATAATGAGTTTTCCTAGATTACATTTCCAATAAAACCACAAATATGGAATTTAATTCATTAATAATAACTAATAATACACACCCATGAACATGATAGTTATCTCGTAGGGATTTTCATAGGTTACATGGTTAGTATATTCAACCACACATTGTGTAATTAATGTGATGTCATATGTCATAGATCTTTTCCCCACATGAAAAATATTTTTTACTTTTAAAAATCCTTTTCTAAGGTAATAATTGACACCTAAAAAAAGATTAAATGACCAACCAAATGATCTAAAATTAATTAAAAACATCAAATAATTACATTGATCATATAAATTGCAACATCCTTGTACTTAAAAGAGGCTCTAGTTGATATTTTGTTTGTCCCTCTCAATATACTCTTTATTGTGATCCTAAATGAAGAATATATCACATCCCATATATAATATACTAAACATAATTTACTTTCTCATCATTATATCTAATTTTAAAAATCCAATTGTACCCTTTATTATATACTTATTGATCATTATATATTTGAAAAATAAGATTTATATCATTCATACTTTTAAAATACTCTACCTATATATTGAAATTATAAGGAACCTCCAATATGTCTTTCAATGTGAGGGGTATAAGGTCATAATAATGGGTGTGTAATTATTCATTTGTTCCTTTTATTCCCCTCTTATATATTCTACCGGAGTTAGGGTTACCAAATCCATAGTAGAATTTATTAACCCCTTATTATATGATATCTCCTCTAGAGAAGGTTCAAATCCCACTAATTTCATCTTGGAAACATTTTTCATTCTAAATTATCAAATAGACAATATTCTTTATTTGTATCAACAAATAAAAATTTTATATTAACCAAATTGAGACATAATCATGTGGGATTACAAGATGCATACACTCTCTATACATCATATACCTATGTAAATACATTTTTCTTGTGATTGTAATTTTAAAATTTATAATGATTCTATATTTTATCCTCAACATGACTTTTTTTATTTATGTGGTTATCCTTTGTGTATATTAATATGATTAAACTATTTGTATTTTTCTATTACATTTCATGTGTATGTATCCAATTAATTTAATCCTTGGAAAATTTAGTTTTCATCCTTATAAAATATCTATTTGATCGTACATTTATATTGTCATATGATACTGATATATTTTTTTCTTTCATCATTGAGATTAAATAATTAAAAAATTATTATATAAAGGGAAAACATAAAGAAATAAACAAAAAATATTGATAATTTCTAATATAATATATTATTATTTTGGTAAACCATCATGGTTCTAGGGTGAATGGAAGTAGTTGATCATATTCCCAAAAATTATTTTTTTTCCAAATATATAATATGAATAAAAATTCATACATGAACCTCCAATCGCATTATAAATGATATTAATACATTTTACAAAGGATTAATTTTTTTCTAAAATTTTATTGGTTTTATAATTCATTGAGAAATTGTGTTCAATTCAATATCTTCTCGAATATAATAATTCATGTGAATAATACAACATATAACTCTAATATTGATATGGAAATGTCCCTAATAGTATAAAAAACTCATCATTTAAACAATTTGTGAACGAGATTTTAAACCAACTATATTTCATCATTTTATTATATGTAAGGAATTATTTTTATCTTGAATGAAATATTAAACTATTATTTCAATCAGTTTTTAAATTAGTAGGATTGAATCAAATTGTTTTCAATGATCTTAACTGTGGACTCTTTGGTCATCTTATAATTTTCGTGAGATAATGTGTTTTTCTAAAATTATTTTACCTTAAAAAAATATATATTTGGAATTATAATGATTTTTTAAAATAAGATAATTATATGTTTTACCCTACATCAAATATTCCTTATAATATATAAACTACAATAAATAGTATTATTTTTTATTATATTCTATAATATTTGATAGTTTGTTTATTTTTAAATATAATTTCCATTAAAACCATAACAATTTCCATCAAACCACTTTTGTATTTAGTGAAAATATGAATATTAAATATTTATATAAATTAATAAATATATTTTAATCAATATTCTAGTAAATATATAAATATTATCATTGATATATGTGAAAATCATAATGTACATTGTTTTTTACTAAGGGAAATAATTACATATATTGAATATTTATTTATTAATATTTGAATAATAGTCAAATGAAAACTAAATATTATTAATGATAAAATAAAAAATATTAATATTTAACTAATATATATTATAATCAAATATTACTTGTGATTGAATTTGTAAGATTAACACAAATATAATTACACTTAAAACACATTCAAGTAATAATAAATAATCGTATGTTTAAATTCAACTAGAATTCGACTAACATTATGGATGTACATAGACTATAACCATTAAATCCTCCTTCTTAGTGGAATTATGAAATATTTATATATTACAATGAATTGAATATTTTAACATGTTATGAAACAAATATATTTGAAAATTTATTATATATAAAAAAACATCATGTGATTTTTTAATTTGTAAAATTATCCCATTCTCTCAATATATCATAATTTAAAGTTCAATAAATTATAAATCATCCTATAAAAATGATTTTTATTTTATTTATTTCCAATAATAGACTTCTTGATGAACAACGTCTGACATTATTATAATCAGATAGTTCCATTTTGATAAATGGTCTACTTATACAATCATTTAATAACTCGAAAATGGTAGATGATTTCATGATTTATTTAATTAAAGCCATGCCACTTTAGAGGATAGCGTAATATCATTCACTATCATTATCATATGAGATCATGATTATCATTTTTCAATAAGATAAATTTTGTAATTTTACAATCATAAAATAAAATTCTTGTCAATGAAAAATATATTTGATCGTATACATCAATTTTAATAATAAAAATCCCGTAGATTTCCTATTTGGATTTAAGTCCTCACATCCACATATATTATAGATTACCATGTTTTAAACATAAAACATCAATACCCTATAATGTTTAGATAATACAACACTATATTGTCAAAACATCAACTACTTATTTCCAGACAAATTTCATCTTGATATGAGGTAATTATTTTATGAGTATTGTTATAACACTTCAATGTGAATATTATTAAGAATAACTACTATAAAATTTCAATGATAATAACACTCTAAAGAAATGTTATAATTAATTTCATATAATGAAATCATACATCTTGTTACATGATATTAATTAAAATTTCATTATTTGAATATTATATTAATCAAATTTATAAAATTAATAAAATAAATGTTCCCCAAATATATATATATATATATATACTGTATTTTTATGTTTCATCATCTGACCATGTGGCATTTAATATGTTGATAGATTATAGTAAAAATCCTGTACTCAATATTACTTATTATAAACTAACCATTTTATATCAATACAATATATTTCATTCATCATATTATTTTACCAAATAAAATTTAAATTATTTAATAATGGTTATCAATATGAAAAAACTAAATCAATGATGGAAAATGATTTTTTTTCTATTCATACATGTGAAAATATATCATCATGGAAAATTATTCAACTAATCATATTGATAGATATATACTAAAAAATAACGAGGTATGATAATTCTTAATTATTTCATTATTAAGGAATCAATATATGATGGTTTTTCAGATGTTATCTCACCAATGTTAGATAATAGGGATTCAAAATAATTATACACACCAATGTAATTGAATTACTGGATGAAGTTTAATGTATATTATTTTGTGTTTTTGTCAAAAAATAAGATTCAACATATTAAATTCTATGTTTATTCATTGTTTAAAATAAAATATTTTCATTGTTATATTCTTATAATACCTTCAAGGACCATAATATTACATGATGTTAATTTATTAGGGATGAAATAACATCATAAATTGATTCATTATTGTCATGTCATAGTTCATTCCATATAAATGTGTCACTTAAGAATAAATGATCGGTACATATAATGTTGTTTATATTGTAATTTTAAATTGGATTTATTTATATATAACTTATCAGTTTCATATTAAAATTTATTCAACATGTCCCACTATAATATTATATGAAATTAAACCTATTAGAGGTTCTAATAAATGTCCATAAAAATATTATTTGAAGATAATTATATTAATATTCTCCAATATATGTCAAATGATATGGTGTTTATGAAGGATTTATTTGGTCGTTTAATCCGAATAAAGATATTTCTCAAGAAAAACTACCCCATTTTATCACAATATTATTTTTGTGTCTCCCACTTATCAAAACCAGGAAATTTATATTCATTGATATTATTGATCCAAACTGCATCCACCAAGACAACTAATACAATTGTAAATTCTATGTTTGTTATCATGTATTCTCTTTTTTCGTGGATTGTACAATTTGAATCGATTTATCCACCGCTGATTTAAATTAATAAACTATATTTTGACATCATATCACCTTTTTTAAAATTAAAAACAAGAATTGCTATAACCAAAAATAATAATTCACACCATTGAATAAGTTTAACCCATAATATAATAAATTGTTGTAGGGGTTTAATATTCATAAATTATGATGGTATCAATTATTAATAAATTACAAAGGATTGAAATCATATTATATTTTATAGGAAACACTGAAACAAAGTGGAATTTTTCTTAAAAAGAACTATACTATTAGTTTCACAATCATCTTTCATTCATGAAAAATATAAATTACTTAATGATAATTTTATTCATATATTTATAGAATTCATAAGAGTTCCAAATTATACTTAAGAAATTTGGGAATCATTTGGATGATATTAATATTTTTTTCAGGGATATACCAATAATATAAAACATTTAGATTATTAAAAACTTTAAAATCAACAAACATGTTAACATTTTATGAATATTACTTTTATTAGAAAAAATAAAACATGTACACATTTGAATGATAACATTTTCTGAAGGAAAAACCTTGAATCTCATTAACAATCATAACAAATCCCTAATGAAATCAAGGAGAATAAGAAAACTAAAGGAAAATTTCATTGAAAAGTTTAAATTAAACCATTAATGTTAAAAAAAACATTCATTACCGCATTAAATAAAATTATTTCCTTAAAATCCCATTTAAATAATTTAATTTTCATCTTAGAAAATTATATTCTTATCTGTTGTTCACTATAATTTAACCCATGTTATAAACAAATGATTCATAGTTAAAATACATAAGAATATACTGACGTGTTGTATTCCTAATTTTTCAATATCATAGAATAACTCAATACCCAATTCATTGGAAGGAAATATTAGGATCACCCATAATCTTATATAATTCTAATTAACATCATCTTATATAATTCTATGGGTATGTTTTGACTCGTGTCTGCAATGGTGGATCCCCTTAGGCAGGTTGTCTCGCATGTGGTTCTTGTCCAGTTTCTCACTTTTTCCTTAAAAGTGTTTTTGAAATAAAAAATTTTATTTTTCAGTCAGTCATGATGGAAATATTTTTAATCATTGGTTTTTCAAGACATAAAACCCATAATGAAAAATGTAAACACTAATTAAACAATGAGTTCCATTAAGACAACCACTAATAGTAATAGTACAAAATTAAGAGAAAAGGACATACTATAAAATTCCAAAAAAGGAATGTTGTTAGAAAATGATTATACCAGTCACTGATATATCATTATAAGAAAATTTTACTTGAAGGGTATCAGAAGGACCTCTACCTGAAGAAATTAAAGTACGCCTATGTTGTGGGATGTCACTGAGAAACACCTGGATAGAGACCACCATGGTCTATATAAAAGAATTAGTCATCAACACAAGAAACAATATTTGCAGGTAAGGCCCATATAGTTGTGAGTAAAATATTACTCAGTAAGGATGCCAAACAAAAATATATTAATGAAAAAAGAATGTGAACATGAATTATCGGCTCACAAAAGTATAAATCAATGTATGAAAATAAAAACTACAAGATATATCACAAAATTACTAGTTCTATCGAGTCACATTGAATTGCTGACTCACTTAGACCCGTTGAGTCAATTAGACCAACTATGTCACTTAGAATCACTATGTCACATAGACCCATTAGGTCAATCAGACTAACTGAAACACTTAGGAATGTATTCATAGTTTTATCACCACAGCTGCCCAAATGATTTCCGATTATAGCATCATTATTCTGGGTTAAACAATTCCTAAGCCCGAAATTCATAAGAATACTTCCATTAATACCCAATTAAAATTTCTTAGAAGGGCAACCTCATCTTGAGGGTCCCTATGCCGCAAACAGCTCATCGATCAGACATATAGTATACGAGTTATGGGAATTTTAGTTCCAAAGTGTCAGTTGGGTCCGGGTCAGGTCTGGCATGGTTGAACCAACCCCACCCGACTTGGATCGGGTCCTATCAACATGACCTACTGGGTTGACCCGCCCGATGAAATTGTTGCACCCTATGTCAGCCCATTGAATCTGGGCCGTTTCTCCACCTAGGACACGATAGGCACTGCATCCCCACATGTTGAATGTTGTCAGCCACAAGGTTCCCCACCCATGACCAATGCCATTTTTCCATCTACCTGGTCCCTTAGGACCATAGTTCATGATCGCATGATGTAGACCGTATACCGTGCCTGCCAAGGACTACTGCCTAAAAGTTCCCCCTTTCACCTTCCAGCGTCCCCTTCTTCCCCATGGGGTGGTTTTCTAGGTTTCCTCTTTTGTCGACCTTCGAGATGGAGGCCCTATCTACCACTGTGGTCTTCTGTCTCCACTATGGATCACCTAGCACTGTCTTAACACCACCAACTATAACCGCCATATCTTGTGACATCCTATCGCAGGCTGATCTTCCACTACTGTCCCGCCTGGACCATGGATTGGGATGGAGACTTTGATTTTTGCACCATGAGAAATGGGAAGAAGACAAGAATGACCCAAATAAGAGGATCTTTTCCCTATTAATTTCATTATCATTTAATCCACATTAGAATTAAAATTATAGCTAAAATTGTTAACACCTATAAGAGATCTCATCCAAACATGGACGAACCAAATTCAAATCCCTGCAATCAAAACCTTCCTGCATACATAATTGATCCCTTTGTAAAAATTTATATGGGTTGATCCACATTCATTACATTAATAATTGATCATCGATAGAAATAAATCACTTAAAAATAATCCCCTACCTCGATTGTTGGATCTATTACTCATGTATAAAATAGTTTCACTACTGTCATTCGTTGATCCTTGATTTGGAATACATCATTGTTTGTGAAATTTTTCGAAGAGGAGGGGGCATTCATTATCATTGGTGATCCATCAGTCCTCAACGATCATTATTCACCAAAAAATCTTTCAAAAATTTATAGAAAACTCTAGGATCCTCTCCTACTCCAAGATCTCTGTAAATATATTGATAGGAGGAATCATGTTTCAGTGTTTCTATTAGGCTGAGTTGCAGCGTCATTACACTGTTACATTTATGAAATAAAACAACTGATGTTTTGTTACGATGTAGCTAGAAAAGTTTAATTAAATTCAAATTTTATGTCAATTTTACTATGAAAATTAAATTAATTTATCTTTTAAACTCAACCCACACCGGCCATGATTATGTCATTCCTAAGGAAAAGTATTCCATCTAGAGCCAAAATTCCATATATTTTGAATCCGGGCACCAGTTTAGATGTTTCCATAACCGTGTATGTGTGATATAAAGTATGATTAAACAATTATTCCTTGCACCCTGAACCTCATAGCCACATTTTTCCTTAGTTAATGGTTTCATATATATTAATATAATTTTGAAAAAATTAAATTCAAATTTCCCAGGAATTTATTTCTATTTATTATAGAGATTTATGTCCCTAAATGCCAAAACATATGTTAAAAAACAAATAGGGACACTTAGTTTGAATCTAAGCCTCCTACTCCTGTCTATCCTCTAGAAGATTCTCATGCTACCACTAAATGCACACCATAGGAATCAACCATCCACTAAGAACATACTTCTTTCGATCCTTCATCTGTACTGGGATCACTGCAAACGTTTCTCGATCATCAATATCCATCGCACTCTATTAGATTATTGTGTGAGGGATCATGGACATACATACTCTAGGATGACATGAAAAAGGAATCATGCACCTGATAAATTTTTTGAGGATGGTCTTGGCAGTACACCACCTCTCCAAATCTGCTATGAATTTTAAATGTTCTAATTAATTTTAGAGAGAACATGCCACCCTAGCCAAATAATTGAAACCCCCATTGAGGTGAGACCTAAAGTAATACATTGTATCTAAATTATAATACCATGGTACATCCTATACTATCATAATAGAATTTATACCTACTCTATGCAGTCCAAATCCACTCTTCAGTGACCCATATATTCTATATAGTAGCCCGTACCAACTGTGGACCCATGTGTGCCGACTCCCCTCGGTCTGTCCAGTATACATGAGACATAAATGGTCACCCATAAGGTGCCTACAATGTTTCAATACCAATTATGAATATTTATTTGTTTTTGTATGAAAACACCACATGTGGTATATGGTCCTCCCAACACTGTCCAAAGTCCCAAATGCATGCACGAATCATGTCCTCTAAAACCTAGACAGTCCACACTATCTAGCCTTCCTTATAGGGATGAAACGTCATGCTAAAGAAAAAATATGGCCCAAATTTCACTTGAAATCCCTTACATATATTGGAAGTAAAGTCAGTATCAAAGGACATAAATGATGTTTAAAGTCACCATGTGAGGTCAAACTATCTCTTGATCATAGAGGCATACCATGATTTCTTCTGAACTCTTCACCCAAATGGGTAGGATGCAGGAAAACATGGTGAGTTGGTAAATGATCACAAAAATGGTAAATTTACCCAATGGAATGAATGGTAAACCATTCAAGAATTCCATCAATATACAATCCCACTTTTACTTAGGAATATTGAGTGGTAGAGCCAAGCCTGTGAGATCTGGATGCTCTTACTTCACATGCAGTCATGTGAGGAAACAATAGATATACATTTCCATATCCATCAACGTCCTAGGCCACCAAAACTAACATTTGAGGTCTTGGTACATATTTTAAAAACCTGGATGAACCACTAAAGGGATTCTATTTGAAATCCCCCAGAACCATATATCTCAATATCACTAAAGTAATAGTGAGCCCTCAGAAATGGACGTCCTGATCCCCGCCTATCGAATTTCCATTAGGGACATTTTTGGTGGATAAAAGAGTAGTTTGGGTGCCTTAGTTGATATATCCATGTTGTTGCTCCCTATAATGCTATAAGAGTGGGGGATGAAAATAATCAACTAAAGGTATGTTTCTCCAGCACTATCAATGAATGATATCGATATCATGGGTAACATCCTTGGTGCCTAACTCAAAAACATCAACCTGGATCTCTTGTGGAGTATACCCACCACCACATTACCCTTCCAAGAAGTATATACTATCTCAATGTCATAATATAGGATGAAATCGATCTAATAACACATCCTCATGTTCAGGTATTTCTGGGAGAAGATATACCTGAGAGTTTTTTGGTGGGAGTAGACACTAAACTACTCAACCATCATATAGTGCTGCCACATCTTCCAAGAAAAGACAACGACTGCTAACTAAAGGTTTTGTGTCACATAGTTCTTCCCGTGTGGCCTCAACTCCCATGAAACATAAGAAATTACCACATTCTGCAACATCATAACACATCCTAGTCTAGTTTTTAATTCATTTTAGTACACTACCTATACATCTCCATCCTCTAGCAGTCTCAATATGGGGGAACTTGTTAGCCTCTGCATTAGCGGTTGGATACTATGTTTATACATATCTATCCACATGATGGATTATACCTTCAGTTTGAATTCCAACAAGGGTTATTCTACCCTATAAATGTCTAGCACAAATCTCCTGTAATATCCATCCAGAACCAAGAAACTCCGTACCTCAGTCCCGATCCTAGGTGGATTCTAAGAAAGAACCACATCTATCATCAGTAGATTCACTACAACTCCATCATCTGAAACGAAATATGATAAAATGTGGATTTCTTGAATCCAAAAATAACACATAATGAGATTAATATATATTCGGTGCCCTCATAGTTTGTGCAGGACCACTCAAAGGTGGTTCGTGTGCACCTCCACAAACATCATGTACACCAAGATTTCATCAACGAAGACCATGACGAATCAGTCAAGGTAAAGATATAAGATCATGTCTAGGAGTCCCATGAACACTACTGGAGAAATGGTCACAGAAAATGGTATCATGAAGAACTATTTTTTCTATAAAGACATATAAAGGATTTCATTGGTACATCCTCATTCGGTACACGAAGCTGATGATAGCCATACTTGAGGTCTATCATCGAGAACCGCCACACTCCCATCATCTGGTCAAAGAAGATATCAATTATCGGTAGTGGATAATTGTTCTTCATAGTCACCTAATTCTGGAACTGTTAGTCTACACACAATCTCTTTATCTCGTCTACCTTCTTAAAATACAAAACTATGTCCACCCATGGATAAATACTAGGATTAACAAATCCATTCCTCTACTGGACCTCTAGATATACCCTCAACTCCCATACATCTACGGGATCCATCCTATATATCGATGTGGATATTAATGTCATCACAGTGTATAGATCAAAGATTACTTCAACCTCTTTATGAGGATGTAATCATAAAACATCCTCATTGAGGATTTCCTTGTTCTCGTCCACCACTACATGAATTTGAAAATTACTCCCATCCACTGTACCAATGGTATTGTTCGACAACTTGTAATTGATGGCCTGAAAGCCCTCCATGAATGTAATCTCTATCCTGTAAGCATTCCCTAATTCACTGGTAAAGGATAAACTAATCCCATCTCTTCAGACACACTGCATTGTCCACCTAAATAATCAATCTAACAATTAACTATAGTTAACCGACCTATACCTCTAATAATATCATATGGCATAAAATCCAATTCTAGGAGATCCCAGATGATGATCTCACCTCCTATAGTAATCATTCACTACTAAAAAATGTGTGTAGTCATCAAATCCCCTCATATAACAGTCCTTAAGTGTAAGGATCGAGCCAATGACTCCATCAAAATCACCGATCATTGAATAAGGACTATGTAAAGGATATATTTTCCATAAATTTTTTTTATGAACTACATATACCATTGAAAAGATATATATCAAACTAGTAATCATCTTTAGAGAATCAAGATTGTTGGCCTCTATAGCTTGAAGTTGGACCCACCCCTACCCACTGGCTCCTAGAGCCCATGGAAGACCACATGGAGTGTTGGTGGTAGTACATCGATCCTCCACCCACAACCTACAAATCTTTATGTAACCCTATCCTTATGTACCACCCTGAAGAGAAACCTCCTTGACCTTCTACCTCTGCCTCGATGATCCCTCAAACATATGTGGAACTTCTGCGAGTTGATTGGGGAAATCATGAGCCATGTTCCCCTAGTTTGCACATGGGTATCGCACTCTTCACATATGCGGACTCTCTCATCCCTTGCAGCCTCATACAACCATCCCAATGTCCTGGGGTCTTCCCCTACAAGGATTTCCCCTCTTTGGTCCTTGAATTTGTTTCCTTATACCCAATACAGAAAACTTTGAAACCTGGGGACTACAAGTAATTCCTACTACTGGCTTATTATCTTCAATAATGTTATCTACATGTATATATCGCTCCAGCACCCATGAATGAGTAGTGATACTATTTGAAACTATGGATTCCCTTATCTCCCGCTGAAGTCTCTGCTCAATATCCTGAGTCCAAATGAATGGGATTTGGACCATGTCTGTGGAGTAGTGGGAAACCACAGTAAATCTCACTAATTACACCACTATAGCCATGATACACTACTGTAGGTACAATATCACTTGTATAGGAATAGAGAGTAATTAAAACGGAATGAACTCCTTTATGAAGCGGTTCTTGAATTATTTCCAAGTGTGGGTCACCTCGTCATGTGTCTGGATAGTCAAGAACAACTATCTCCCTGACGAGCCCTGTAGAAGGCTCACAACTAAGAATCTTATCTCATTGAGAGGAATCCTTACTAGATGGATGACTCGTGTAATGGACTCAAGCCTATCCACATCCACCTGGGGGATTGTCTCACCCTGGAACAGTTGAGGTATCTGACTTTGGGACATTTTTAATTCAACAATCTTGTGTAAATCCTACATCCATAGAACTGGGAGAATCAGCTTATCTACGTGTAGTGGTAGCACAGGTGCACCACCCAATGGGGCCACCTCTACAACTAGTCCATTTAAAGATGCCTCATCTCTATGTGTACCATTATCAAGGTCAGTAAATAGAATCCTAGTTTTCTATCTATGTGACGTCATTGTAAAATAAATCATGAAGAAAAATAGTCAATAGAATATACCTAGGGAGGAGTCATATTTAGGATAGGAGAACAAACTCTAAATCCTCTATGATGCATTTAGAATTTAGTTACCCATAACCAATGTATCCAGGTACTAATCTAGAAAGGAGGTGTATAGAGTCCTTGTGTATAGATAAATCGGACACTGCCCAAAAATGGTGTCCCTGAACTAAAATCCAATTGTGAAACAATTAAAAATATTTCCCAAAACAATTATGACAGTCTTACACTTCCAATGTTGAACTGAACCCCTCTTATAACATTATATCATGACCCATCCCAGTAGGGCCCATGTCTGGACAAACCCAATCCTATCACATAGAGTCCAAGAGTTGGATACCAGTGCCAAGTTAGCATATCTCAAAAATAAGTGATATTTTTATTTAAACAATATACTGGCGCATAACTGCAAGGCCACAAATAAAAATAAGTAATGACTAAGTAAACCATGCATCCCACTGAGACAACCATAGAATGTAATATTACAATACTAAATATATATGGTCATTTATAAAAACCTAAAAAAATAAAAGACTCAATTAAATGTGTATAGAAGTTAATTAAATATCTTCAGAAGAAAACCCTACTTGAAGGGTTATTGAAGGTTCGTTGCCTGTAGCTATAGAAGTATGCATCATCTCTTAGATCTCGCTAAGCACCAAATGGTTCTAGACTACTAATGTTTCTATCAATGCATCTCTCTTCTGCTCAAGACATGACACTTATTTACAAGGCCTGTGTAGGAGTGAGAAAAAAATTACTAACTAAAGACCCAAAACAATAAAAGAAAAACCACAAATGAAAGACAAAAAATTAATGTTCACAAGAAGTATTATTGTCTCACAAAGGTATAAATTTTATGTATGAATATAATGACAACCATAACTATCACATCAAACAAGTACTATTTATTTACATAGACCCGTCGATTCAAATAGACTCGCTGATTCAATTAGAACCACTAAGTCACTTAGAGTCACAAACTCAATTAGTCTTATATACATAAACATATTGTCATATCCATCCATATGACTTCCACTCGTCGAATTATTATACACGGAGAACGTACACCTAATGACAATGGTCCTATGTCAGCTTCCTTGAATATATAGATAGAGTATTTAAATATGACTGCCTCAATGAGAGGGTCCCAACAAAGTATATGGATCATTTACCAAACTTAGATTTTGGTTGTTATGGGAATATTAGTGACAAGTGGCCGACAAGGCCTGGGTCCGATCCATCACCGGTTAGACCGACCTGACCCGACCCACCACGTTGACAAGGCCCGATGGTCTAATCCCGACATGCTGGCACACCAAACCATCCTGGCCTAATAAAAAAGGTTAGTTTCTCTTCGAGGGATGTGGCGAGCATTAAATCCCCCCAATGAAATGCAGCTAACCATCGTGCCCCAACTGCGACTGATGCTACGTTTCCTTCACCATGGTCTTGCTGGATTATGGGACATCTATTGAGGTTATTCTGGACCACAGTTCTTGCCTAAGTGACGTGGCCCTCCTATTGTATCTACTAATTCTAACCACTATACTCCTATATGTGGCCCCTACTCACCTCCAGTGGAGGTTGTTGTAGGTACCTCTGATGTTGTCCACTAGCTGGTGGCCCATTATCACTGCTTGCGGTAGTTACCACAGGTTACTCCACCACTGGCCTTCAAGACAAAGGCCCTCACCCCCACCATGAACTTCCATTGACACTGTAGTGCACTTGGAAATAAACATCGTCAACCATTGGATCCATTGTCGGAGGTCATTCTCCTAGTTACACCTTATCCTATGACCACCTAATGCAGGCTAACCCACCACTGCAGTCCCTCATGGACCATGAATTTCCTAAACCACCATTCATTGAGCAGGCATCCTAGATATTTGCACCACGGGAAATGGGAAGAATAAAAGAACACACAAATTGGATAGATCATGATTTTTCTCATGTCAGCCCTGATCCATATATGTTATAAATGAATTAACATGGGAGATTAATAACTCTAAGAATGAATCTCATCAAAACATTGAAGAAGTCGACTCAAATCCCCCAATCAATACCATCCTGCATATGTGATTGATTCGTGAGTCATCTATTTTTTGTTTTGAGCCACATTCATTGCTCATATCAACGAACATGTAAGGAAATAAATTAGTTAGATATAAAGCACTACTGGGAGGATTTTATCGACAAATGATGAATAATGGAGCCACACTACCATCATTCATCGATTCATGATCCAGGATTCATCATTGTGGGTGAAAAACTTTGATGCAGAGGAGGTGTTTGTTGTCATTAGCAATATATTTTTTTCGATGCTCATTTTTAACAAAATGAATTCCTCTTATTCTTCATATAAATTATTAGGATCCACTCATTATATTGTATCCCCATAAATCCATTGAAATGAGGAGTCATGTTGTTAACATTTCTGTTACACCGAGTCACATCTTCGTTACGTTGTTTCATTTAAAAAATGATTCATTTGATGCATCTATGTGCTGAAACTAGACATTTTGAACACAATAAACATACTTATGATTTTTTTTCTTTAAAACGCCATGAAATAAAATTTTACCCTAGACCCGCGAAGATCAAGGTTAGGTCTTTCTTAAGGAAATGTCGATGATCTAGACGTAATAGTTCACACATATTTTTAATATGAGAACCAGTTTAGCATTAATCGAAAACACACAAGCAACATTTTTAAAAAAATAAAAAAAAATTATTTTGGGAACAGTAGTTCTCAGAATCATGTGTAATCTCAGTGTAAAGTTTCAACATAATCTATATAATTAAAATAAAATTACATGGAAATTTCTGGTACATTATAGTGAGGGTCTCATGTGAACCCATGGGGAGACTATACACTCTAAATCATGTAATATGATTTATAATAATGAATAATTCTAAAACTATACAATCAAAGTAAATGAAAAAAAGAATAATAACATTGGTATAAGAGCTGTCAAAGTGGTAAGCTTTCATAAGAATAAATAAAATGAGAAATAATAAATAAATGTATATAAACACCCATTTGTGGGGGTACCCCAGTGTATTGTCACGACCCGTCCCCCAGGGCCCAGGCCGTGAGTACCCCAAGCTTGCCTTCCATAGGCCTGGGGATGGCGACTTGCACCAAAGTCATAAATTCCTAAAACATTGAATGCATTACATTTATATCCTAAAAACACACACAACAGAGTAAAAGATGGAATCAAAACACTAAATAAAACTATATATCAAAATAGTGTTGAATTGTCAAAGGGGGGAGGAAATACAATACCAACTACAATGTACAAGAAATTTAAGGTACAAGTACTATAAAAAGGGAAAACAACTCTTGGATAGTCAAATGGGAAATCCTAGCTAGAGGGTAGGTACAGATAGCCTCCGCCCCACTCCATGTATGTCCTTCACCTCCAAGTACAGTCAAGACGTTTGGTCCACCTCTGGGTACCATCCAGTCCTGGTACACTCGGCCTCAGTCTGTGTTGTCTGTCATCTACATCCAACACCACATGGTGTGGGCATAGCCCATGCAGGGGTGAGTATAACAATACTCAGAAGGGACCCCGAGACCCTCATGGTCCTCCAAAATCCAACAAGGATAAATCACAAGGTATGAAATCAACAGTTAACCCCACTAAGGTATATGCCCAAACATATTCCTAAGTTATCAATTTATCCATATCAATTGTGGGGAAAAATATACATACTCAGCACACATAGGTATAAAAATTTTGTTGAGAGTTATAGATTATTATATGTATCCACTAAATCAAAAATTTGGTCAAACCCATATAGGATCCTAGTACAAAAATCAAAACTATCAGACACACAAATGATCTAGGAATAGTAAACAGAGATGTTGAAACCACACGGGATCTAGAAATAGTAGTTAGAGATGTCAAACCCACAAAGGATCTAGGAACAGTTGTCAGATATTTCGAACCCACATAGTATCCAGAAATAGTCGTCAAAGCTGTCGAACACAAACCGGATCTAGGAATAGTAGTTAGAGAACAACCAGCCATAGGGTTTCAACACAAATCATGTTTGATTCTGGGAGGGTCTGCTTCTCAAGAAAGGTTTCTATACACAAACTTACATGAAGTATCAAGGTGATGTCTCCCAAAGATCCACCTATAAAAAAGAAACCAACACAAGAGATGGTACGTCAATCGGACGCTTAGTCTGAGTGATATTGGAATTTTAGTCCCGAGGGCCCGGTTGGATTCGTGCTCAATCCATCATCACCAAATCTCAACTATACCCAAAAATCTAGTGGGTTATACTCAAAGGTACCATCACGCTCCATGATTACCAGTGTCGTTAATGGTTTGTCAAATGGACGTATGGTGCCAATGATGGGGAAAAAGAATCTAAAGGGTCAGTATAATGTCTAGGTCTAGTCCGAACCAGTCAGACCGACCTAACACGACATAGTTTGGGCCAGCCTGGTTCAGGTTGACTCGGCCAGACCCGTTGGGCCCCGCCCGACCCACTGGAACCAGCCCAACATGCCGCAAAGGCTGCGATTAGCGTGGGGGGACGAACCGATCATGAGGTCGCAGACCGATCACAACGACATGGATCGGCTGCTCGTCGGTGTAATGATGGTTCAGCTGGTAGGAACAGTAAGGGGTATAGATGTCTATATTGGCAAGACATGCATGAGGTGCAACTCATCCTAGATGACTGGGGCTAGTTTAGCCAGTTCTGTGAGGGGCACGACTCGAGCGACTCAACCCGAATGACCGAGGCCGATTAGGCCATCGGCGGCTCGGGGCACGCGGGCCGGGCGCGGTTTGGGTGGGCGCACCGGGGCCGGTTGGGTAGGCTGGCAGTGCACGACATGGCCGGTAGGCGTCCAGGCCGACCGGCAGTTGGACAGGCCGGCGGGGCGCGACCAGGTGGGCATGTAGCCAGCAGGGCGCAGGCCGGCTCGAGGGAAAGGCTCGAATCAGTGAGCTGCACAGCCAGTGGGTGCTCAGCTAGAGAATTTTTGGATGGGGTGTTGCAGGACACCACAGGGGAGGTACGGGTCACAGAGGCCACACATAGTGCTACCTTTTTCTTCTCCACCTTCATCACCTTGTTGCTTCATCGCCATGCTGAAGATAATCATAAACAAGAATGACACAAGGGTCGGTCCTTGATGGTTTGGCCGGCAATCTCCACATTTAGGTTGGTAACATTTGACTCATCAAGTAAGAAGAATGATGAACTTCAATTTTTACAACCACCACAATGATTCCTTCCCAACCGAAGAAGAAAATAAGGAAAATAATATTACACAAATAATCCCCCTACCATTGTACATAATTCATCTCTAAAGTCGCGGAATGAAGACTGAGGAGATCATCATTCATCGTATCCACTGCACACATCCTATCCCAAGATTGTGTGTCGGCCCATTGATGACGATGTGGAGGGAAGGTTGGTTTACGTCATCCCATGTCTATAGTATCAGAAGTTCAAGGTCGAAGGAGATCATTTCTGACATTCTTCATTGGAAGATTGCATTCTTCGTTCTTCATTGGGAGATGAGGTTCTTCATTGGAGAACTCTATTAATCCCTTGCTCTCCTCTCCCCAATATTCCAACCAAATTCCAATAGTGATATGATTTCCCCAATTCAATTGTTGTAACAATAATCAATTTGGTGAAATTAGTTACGTACGATGGCGTGTTAAGGGTGGTGCGTTGGTAACATTAAAATTAGAGGAGGTCAAGAGGCTCTCCCTCAGTAATGAGGGTAGATGAGAGGTTATACTCTCCTCCCATTAATAGGGGACGAGTGTTTCCAACCACTATTATTCAAAATGAGAGGTTATGTGGTCTTGGGTGGTCCCCACCAAATTAACCTCACATGGAAGGTTTAGAAGTGGTGGTCCAAACCACCATAAACTCTCATGGGATGTTATGTCCCGGTGGTCCCCACATCCAACCTCCACATGTAGGATATTGTTCTAGTGGGTCCTACCTCCCATCTCCCTCATGGTTGTTGGTAAAATAAAAATAATTTGTCAGTCATATTTATTTTTATTTTAATATTTCTTGTGAAACCCAAAAACTATCTTTTATTCTCGACCAATTGTTGTCGAGGTGAATGACTTCTTAAGTAAATAACAACACTGCATGTTCAAAGGTGCCGTCAGATTTCAATTCCAAGCACAGATTCAAATGTTATAAAATCAGCATGTACATTTACTGAACGTATGTGAATAAAAAAAGTGAAATTGATTCTGGTCACAACAAGCATCGAAATAATGTGCCGCCAATTTTCGTAGACTCGTAAATTTGCCATGTATTTAGGGAAAAACATCCTACAGAAATTCAGGGTCTTTATATTCTCCCCACCTCAGGGCTTTACGTCCCCGTAATCTACAACTCGATGTAAGGGAACATGTGGGGTGCTAAGCATGTATCTGAGGGTCCTACATCCATGTGCTCTCCTTGAGGTTCCCATGAAGCCAGTGAGCGTGCACCATAGGTATTGATCATCCACATAGGACCTGCTCCGGTCAATCCTCAATCTCCACTGGATCCTCTATAAAAGTTTCCCCATCGTTGACGTCCATCTCTCCATGGTTGATGATGTTAGTGGTATCATGCATGTATCTCCTCAGGTGGGATACGAGAAAAATGTCATTCAACATGTGAAACCGAGAGGAAGAGATAAGATTTATACCACCTCGAAAACTCTATTGAGGAAATGAATAGTTCTGATTAAATATAGAGATAACATTCCACCTTGGCCAAATCTCTATAGTCCACTTCGAGGTGAAACTCGTAGAAAGACGTGGTCACCAACCTCGAACTCCAGAGGCATGTGTCTCTTGTCATCCTAAGAATTCTACCTACTATGTGCAGTCTTCATCCACTCCTGGATGATCTGAACCTTCTCGGTGGTAGCTCATACCATATATTGTGCCACTAGTGCTGACTCCCCATGGGCAGTCCAGCACATAGGTAATCTACAAGGTTTCTCGTACAATACCTAAAAAGGTATCATCCCTATGGTGGTGTGATAATTGATGTTTTATGCAAACTCCACCAAAGATATGTGATCCTCCCAGCTGCAACCAAAGTAGAAGACACAAGAACACAACATTTCATTGAGGGTATGAATGTTCCGCTCAGTGTGGACATCAGTCTAAGGATGGAAGGTGGTGATCAAATGAGTTTGTGTCCCGACTGCCTGCTACAACCCCTTCCATAGCTGGGAAGTAAATTATACGTCTTGATTAGAGACAATCATCAAGGGTATACCATGTAGCTACACAATATCCTACACATAAAGGCACACCCATGAACTCTATTGAACCCTACTCTCTGATCGATAGCAAGTGGGATGACGTGGTGTGTCGGTCGACGATCACCCAAATCGAGTCGTGACCATTGGATGTATGTGGAAGACCCGTCACGAAGTCCATGGATATCCCATCCTGCTTCCACCCTCAGACCTTTAAAGACTGAAGCAAGCCTGCTAGTACATGGTGCTCTTCCTTTACTTTCTTACAACTGAGGCACCGTGAGACAAACTCTGTAAATGACTTCTTCATCCCTGACCCCCATTTCTGTTGCTAGAGACCTATTACATCATCACCACTCATGGATGTAACACAAGAGGTGATGTGTGGAATGTTCTCAACACTTCCTCATAAAGTGACACTGGAACCATAGTACATCTTCTGAAGATAATGATGGGCTCTCCACCTGCAGAAAATCCATCAGGTTCAAGCCATGTGGATATATGAGCACACTGTGTCTCAGAGTCAGCGTCTGCATGATGTGACTCCCTATCTCGCTAAAGTAGTGGTGGTGTGATTATGAGAGATTGAATGAAAGATGCTCCATCTTTATCCACATATGATATCTACAGAGCGTCTAGGTTCTCGGTCACTTCGCATATCAGTTGTATACCAGACCATCTACTCTGTGCATCTGCAACAATGTTCTCCATCCCAGAATTATAGACTATCTCAAATTCATTGTCCTGGAAGAACTCAAGACAATGTTGATGTCTTAGGTTGAGGTCCTTCTGAGAGAATATATATCTGAAACTCCTGTGATCATAGTACATGGTAAAAACATCACCCCTCAGATAGTGTCACAACATTATTAAGGCGAAGACCACAACCACTAACTCCATGTCATGTGTAGCATAGTTTTTCTCGTGTTGTCTCAACTTTCAAGAACCATAAATGATCCCTGCTCACTCTTACATTAGTACACACCTGAGTACTGTCCC
Source organism: Viscum album (assembly GCA_963277665.1). Lineage (NCBI taxonomy): Eukaryota > Viridiplantae > Streptophyta > Magnoliopsida > Santalales > Viscaceae > Viscum > Viscum album. The sequence goes on from OY728157.1 coordinate 2,019,710,739, forward strand.
TGATGCTTCATAATAGACTAGGTACCCTACACCTTTCAATTGAAGTCATAGATGGGGGCACTAGTCAGCCTTTGCCTCAGCTCCTAAAAGCTCTACAAGCATCTCTCCAACCACACAAAGGGTTTCCCCTTCTTCTTCAAGGCTTATAGTGGTGCTACAACTCTGGATATGTTTTTAATGAATCTCTGATAGTATCCATCCAGAACTTGGAAACTTTATACCTCTGTCACACTCTACGGAGGTTCCAAATAAAATACCGCCTCAATAATCACTGGATCAACTACAACTCTAGCCTCAGAGATGACATGTCCTAAAAATTGTACCTCTTATAACCAAAAATGGCACATCAAGATCATACCATAATGTTGGTAGTCTCATATTGTGTCCACTACTACCTACATATGGTAGGAAATATCCTCCTCAGTTGTCAAGTAGATCTGAATGTTGTCGATGAAAACTATGACAAAGCAATCGAGGTATGGCTGGAAGATCCTCGTCATGAGTCCCATGAACACTGCTGGAGCATTGGTTATGCTGAATGGGATAACCATGAACTCATAGTGCTCGTACCAAAATATGAAATCTATCTTCTGCACATCCTCGTCCCAATCTCTGAGCCAGTAATAGCCTAATCTGAGGTCTATCTATGAGAACCATTGTTCACCCTATAGCTGATTAAAGAGGATGTTAATCCTCGGGTGTGGGAACATGTTCTTCATGGTCACCTGGTTCAGGTGACGGTAGTCGACATAATTTTTCAAGCTTCCATCTTCCTTTATGAAGAATAGAATCAGGGCAGCCCAGTGAGAAACACTAGGTCAGATGAATCCCTTTCTCTCTAAGTCCTCAAGCTTTACCTATAGCTTGCAAAGCTCTGCGGGAGCCATCCAATATGCTGGTGTAGATATCAGTGCCATCTTGGGGTACAGGTAAATGTAGAAGCCCACCTCTCTACGAGGAGTTCGACATGGGACATCATCAGGGAAAACATTCGTATACTGGTCCACAACTATATGATAAATCAGACTCTCAACATCAACTACGATATGGGAAAGGGAATCCAACTGATGAGTGATTGGATGTACTATCCTCTGGGAAAGTCCATCAGGTGCTACAAAGGATCCCTTCTCACCAGTGAAGGTGAACCTCTTCCCATATATGCATACACACCAAAACATTCACCAAATATAGTCGATCTGAGCATGGACTGTTGATAACAAGCCCATACCCAAGATGACATCGTAAGGCCCCAACACCGCTACTATGATATCCCAACCGAAGCTCCCACCTTCTAGACTGAGCTCACATTGTCGTCACCAGTTCATAATCATCGAATCTTCTCCTACAGGTGTCTTTTTATCTTAGGATTGGTCCAATCGCTCAATCAGAATCTCCGAGCTCTGAACAAGGGTAGTGGAAATGAAATAGTGACTTGCACCTATGTCTATATGATCTGAAGCTATGGTGGTGTAGACAAAGATCATACCTTGAATCATCTCTAGAGCACCATGTTCGTATGCCTTAGCTACCTGGAGATGAGCTCTCACCTGATAAACTACTCCCAACAGCTGGGGTGGACCTCATTGTTGTGGTGGTGGTAACAACTCAAAATATCATCCACCGCCAGTTGCATGTCCATATCCTCTTCCAGGTGCGTCTGCTCCCTGCAGACCACCTCGATCGAACGCCTGCCTCTGCCTGGGAGGTCCCTCAACTGTCTGCTGATCATCTTATTGTAGGTTCCAATAGTCAAGAGCCATGTGACCCTACCCACCGCATGTGAAACACTATATGTTCCTCTAATGACTAGCTCGGTCTCATGTGCCTCCCACAACCAAACACGTGTACTGAGGCCATCCACCGGATGGTCTGGTATTCTTGGATCTCTACAACATTTGTCTTCTAGTAGCTATAGAAGACTCCAATATGTGATTCACAGTGGTGGGGATCACTAATAGTGACTTCTCAGTAAGGAAAATCCCCACTAAGAGGGATTTCTCTTACACCCCCGCCTACATAAGGATGTTAAGTGAGATCATTGATGCCCTGATCTCTCGCATGAGCACCTGATAGATGGTCTGACCACTGATGAATGGGTCACACACAATATCTTTGGAGTAGTGTGAGAGGTTGGTGAACCTCACTGAGTAATGTGCCACTGTCATGCTACTCTGCTGCAGCTGACGTAGCTTCGGTATTTTAACTTCACATAGGGTGGTTGGGAAAAAATTGGCCTGAAACAGGATCTCGAAGTCTGCTGAGAGTAGTGTCACCTCATCATGCACCTACAGAATCAAGCCCTACCATATGCCTAATGATTCCTGAAGGAGTTGTGCGAGAAGGATCATCAAAATGTAGTCTGGCATCCCTACATGCTTGAAGACTCTCACCACAGCCTCTAGAAAATCCTCAGTTGCATGCAGGCCCGTCTCACCCCTGAACCTAGGTGGCCTCAGGAACTGGAACACATGAAATGTGCTTCAGCAGCGTGCACTCTCTAATACTAGTTCCATTGGCATCGGTGGCCCAATAGATAGTGGTGCCGCTGGTGCCTCCACTGGGATAGGGCCATGCACCAAGGCCTCATCACTCGATGGGCTGCCATCTCATTCAACTCTCGGAACCCTAGTTGACGATCCGCATGGAGGCATCCTGAAATGAAATAGGTGTACCACAGTAAATAAGTTATACCTAGTGAGATGACTCAAAGAGATGACAAAGATAACTCTTCCAAACACACACACAATCAGTGTCATCGTGAACTCAGTTGGAAATCAGATGTTAGGGTCCTGGCCTATGGATACGTCATCCGCCGCACCAACACAGAACTCCCTGAAAGAAAAACCAGACTGAATACCCATAACATTATTGCTTCATATAAAAGATCAGAGTCTTATGATCTGTTGTATAATTTACTCCTTTGATACTAATTTTTCCCAACTCCTCCCCCGGGGCCCGTGCCGTGACTACCCCAATCCCACCATTCATAGGCCAGGGGCTGGAAACTAGCACCTAAGGTATAAATCACTAAAAATGGGAAGGTATTGCCTTTATATCCTAAAAAACACACAATAGAGTACAAGATGGAAGAAACAAACTATGTAAAACTATATAACAAAATAGGGCTGAAAAGTAAAAGCGGGGAGGAAATACAAGCCCAGTAGTAATGTAAAGGAAACTGATGGTACAAGGACTATTCAATGGGAAAACAACACTTTTATTGTCCACTAGGAAATCCTACCTGGATTGTAGGTACATATAGACTCCGCAGCACTTCACGTTTATCTGTCACCTCCTTGTACAGTCACGCCGTGTGGTCTACCTCCAGGTACCGTCCAGTCTCCATACACTAATCCTCGGTCAACGCTATCCATCATCTGTATCCAACACAACATGGTGCAGGCATATCCCATGCAGTGGTGAGTATAACGATACACAGTAGGGACACCGAGACCCTCAAGATCTCACAAAATCCAAAAATGATAATCCACAATTTATGAAATAAATAGTTAACCCCACATAGGTATATTCCCATACATATACCTATGTTATCAGGTAATCCATCTAAATCATGAGGAAAACACAAATTTTCTGACTTAGATAACATAGGTATACAACCTTTCTTGAATGTTAGAGATGATTAGATGTATCCACTAAATAATCAATTTTATCGAACCCTTGTCGGATCCTAGTACAGAAATTAGAAATGTCAGACCCATATAGGATCTAGGAAGAGTAAACAGAGCTGTCGAACTCACAGTGGATCCAGGAACCGTAGTAAGAGCTATCGAACTCACATAGGATCCAGGAATAGTATTCGTAGCTGTCAAACGAACACAGGATCCTGGAACAGTCATCAGAGTTTTCAAACCCACATAGGATCCCAGAACAGTAGCCAGAGCGTAGCCTGCAACAGGGTTTATGCACAAAGCATGCTTGATTCTAGGAGGGTCCAGTCCTCATACTAAGTGTCTATATGTCAAAACCCATAACATCTCAATTTTATGTATCCAAAAGATATATCTAGCCAAATAAAACCCAACGCAATAGACGGTGCATCAATTAGCAGTCTAGTGTTAGAGTTATTAGCATTTTATTCTCTATGGTCTAGTTGGATTTGTACTTGATCCAACATGACAGTATCTAAACAATACCCAAAACTCCAGGGGGTTATACTCAAAGAGACCATCACACTCAATGATTACAAGCACTGCTAACAGTTTGTCAGTGTAATGCAGGTGCCAAAGATATGGGCCACTGAAGGTAAAGGGTCGGTAGTAGGTAAGGGTCCTGACCGGCCTGGTCGGAGCGACTCAACCTGACTTAGTGTATGCCGACCCAGTTTGGGTCAACCTAGCATGACCCTTTGGGTCAATATAGTCCCAATGGGCCAGGACCAGCAAGCCTCGAAGGTCGCTACTAGTGTGTTGCCATGGACCTGTCGTGAGGGCATGGACCGGCCATGTGTCGGTGTAAGGTCAGTTTGGCCCAGAGGCATCACAAAGGGCGTAGAAGGCCATCTCAGCTTGTCTCGCGTGGGGCATGGCTTGGCACCTCGGCCTGGATGGCTGAGACCAGTTTGGCCAGCACCATGAGAGGGGAGGCTCGGTCGCTTAGGCACTAATGGTCATGGCTAGTTCGGCCAGCGAAGGCGTGGGGCACGCGGGCCGACACAGTTTTGTCAGGTGCATGGGAGGCGGCCGGGCAGGCCGTTAGGAACCGAGAGGTGGCCAGGCAAGACGACATGTAGTCTGGCGGGGCATGGACAGGATGAGAGGTATCTAGGAGGCAGCGGTGCAGGCTAGCGGGCAGTCCGGAAGGACGCGGCCACACGGAGTGGCGGTCGGGCCTTCCAGGAGGTGGTTGTGCAGGCTGGGAGGTGGCCAGGCAGGCCGGCACGGCACAGACATACCGGCAGGCGGTTAGTGGGGCGTGGGCCCTCTCATGCCATTGGCTCAACTTGGCATGTGGTGTGACTGGAACGGTCTCGGTCGGGGCAGGTTCAGATGCTGATGGTGCGGGACAAAGCGGGGGAGGCACAGGTCATGGAGTCTGTAGGTAGCACGGCCTTTGTCTTCACCACCATCATCGCCACTTTTCTTCATCTCCATGACGATGATAATAATTATGAAGAACATTGGATGGGTCGGGCCATATTGGTTAGGCCTTCACCCTCCGCATTTAGGTAGGTAACATTCAGATCATCATGTAAGAAGAAATATGAACATCAATTTTTACAACAACCGCATGATTCCTTTCCAACCAAAGAATAAAATAAGGAATGTAATTTTACAAAAATAAACCCCTACCAATGTAAGTTTTTTGTCGATGATGTCCCGAAAAGAAGACATAGGAGATCACTGTTCGTCACATCCTCCGCACACTTCCATTTCCAAGATTGTGCGTCGGCTCATTGATGATTATGTGGAGGGAAGGTCGGTTGAAGACGTCCAACATCAGTAGGATCTAGGGATGAAGGCCTAAGGAGCTCAATGCTGATATTCCTTGTTGGAAGAACACATTATTCGTTCTTTTTTTGGGAGATGAGGTTCATAGTTAGAGAACCCTATTTCTCACAATCTCTCCTCTCCCCAATATTCCCCCAAAATTCCAAAAGTGATTTGATTTCCCTAATTTAATTGTTGTCACAATAATCATATTGGGGAAATTAATTACATTGGTCGGCATGTTAAGGGTGGTTCATTGGAAACATTAATGTTAGAGAAGGTCAAGAGGATCTCCCTCATTAATGTGGGTAGTTGGGAAATTATCCTCTCCACCCATTAGTAGGGGTCGGGTGGTCCCCACACCGATTATTCAAAATGGGAGGTTATGTGGCCCTGGGTGTTCCCCACTAAATTAACCCCACATGGGAATTTGAGTCATGGTAGTCCCCACCACCATAACCTCTCATGAGAGGTTATGGATTGGTGGTCCCCACATCCAACCTCCACATGGAGGTTATAGTTATAGTGGGTCCTACCTCCCAACTCCCACATTGATGTTGGTATAATAAAAATAAAGTGTCATGCAGATTTATTTTTATTTTAATATTTCGCGTAAACCCCTAAATTATTTTTTATTATCGACCCACTATCATCGAGGTGCAAGTATTCATAAGAGAATACTGGCACTGCGAGTTCAACAGTGCCCTTAGATTTCAATTCTGAGCTCCAGTTCAAATGTTAGGAAATCCCGCTCGTACGTTTACTGAACATAGATGAACAAGACTTCAGGAATTTATTCTGGGCACACCGTGCCTCAGAATCATGCACCATCAATTTTTGCGGGCTCGTAAAATACCCATGTATTTAAGAAAAAAATTTCTAAGGAAATTTTGGGACACTACATTCTCCCCACCTTAGGGCTTCATGTCCCTATAAGATACAACTCGAACTAAGGAATAATGTGGGGGTACTGAGCATGCATCTGATACTCCTGCTCCCAAGTTCTCTCCTGGAGGTTCTCGTGATACCTGAAGACGTGCAGCAGAGGTATTGACCGTCCATGTAGTACTTGATTCTTTCAATCCCTAATCGCCACTGGAACATAGGTAAAATTCGCCCCATCATCGATGTTCATCTCTCCATGGTTGATGATGTGAGTAGTATCATGCACGTATATCCTCAGCTGGGATATATGAAAAATGTCGTTCACCTGGTGCAATTGAGGGGGAATAGCTAATCGGTATACCACGTTGCCAACTCTGTTGAGGACCTAAAATGGTCCGATAAAATGTGGAGATAAGTTGGGACCGCGAAAATATCCTTATATTCCTCATCGAGGTGAGACTCATCGAAAGACGTGGTTGCTATCCTCAAACTCCAAAGGCCTTTGTCTCTTGTCAACAATAAGAATTATACCTACTCTCTGAAGTCTTCATCTACTCCTAGATGATCTGCACCTTCTATGTGGTAGCTCGTACAATCTCTGGTCCCACTGGTGTAGACTCCCCTGGGTCAGTCCAACAGAGAGGTGATCAATAAGGTTTCCCATACGATTCCTCAAATTGTGCCATCCCTATGATGGGGTGATCACAGTTGTTTTAGGAAAACTCCACCAAAGGTATATGATCCTCCAAGCTACGACCAAAGTCAAAGACATAATCATGCATCTTTTACTCATGGTTTTGAATGGTCTAATCAGTCTGACCATTATTCTTAAGGATAAAAGGAGGTGCTCAAACGATTTTGCATCCCAAAATCCTCCTACAACCCCTTCCATGACCGGGAAGTATATTTGTTTCATGGTCAGAGATAGTCGTCGATGGTATACCATGCATCCTCACAATCTCATACACATAGAGGTGTCCAAATCATTCTACTAAACACTGGTCTCTGAATGGTAGGAAGTGGGTCGAATTGGTGAGTCGGTATATGATCACGGAAATCAAGTCATGACCCATGGATGTATGTTGAAGACCCTTCATGATTTCCATGGATATCCCATCCAACTTCCACTCTAGGACCTATAATGGCCGAATCAAGACTGCTAGTACTTGGAGCACTACCTTCAATTGCTTTAATGTGAGGAACTGTGAGACAGACTCTGCAACTGCCTTCTTTATCCTCGGCCACCAGTGTTGTCTTCGGAGATCTGGGTACATCTTCACAACTCCTATATGTACCTCTAGAGGGGATGTGTGGAACCCCCTCAAAAAATCCTATTGAAGTGACACTTGAAACATAGTACGTCCTCTGATGAGAATGATGTGATCCCCACCTTCAGAAAATACATCAGATACATGACCTATGGATATATGAGATCATCGTGTCTTGTAGTCGGTGTCTTCATGTGCACCGCCCTGACTCATAGAAGGACTGGGGGTGTGACTGTGAGAGACTGTAGGAATTTTTCTCCATATCTATCGATAATGGATATCTTCAATGTGGATAGCTGCATTGTCTCATTGCATCACAGTTGTTAACCAAACCTTCTACTAAGAGCATCTGCAACAACGTTCCCCTTCCCTAGAGTATAGACTATGTCAAATTCATAGACATAGACAAAATCAAGACAACATCATTGTCTCAGGTTCAGATCCTTCTGAGATAAGATATACCAGAGTCTCTAGTGATCAGAGTACATGGTAAAACACTCACCCATCAGATATGGTCGCCACATCTTTAAGGCCAAAACCACTGCTTCTATCTCCAGGTCATGGGTAGCATAGTTTTTCTCGTGTTTCTCTACTGTTGAGAACCATATGAGACCACTACTCTCTCTTACACTAGGACACTCCTATGTCCCATCCCTGATGTGTCGCAGTAGACTACGTACCCTACTCCTTCCTCTAGAAGTCTAAATATGGGGGCACTAGTAAGCCTCGACCTAATCTCCTATAAGATCTTCTAGAATCTCTCCCACTACATGAAGGGTTTCCCATTATTTTTCATGATTGATAGTGGTGATGCAACTCAGAAGATGTCTAAAATGAATATTTGTTAGTATCCAAGAAAACCCAAGAAACTATATACCTCTATCACATTCTTGGGGGGCTCCCAAGCAAGTACAGCCTCAATATTCACTAGATCTACTGTAACTCCAGCCTCTGAGATGAAATGTCCCAAAAATTGTAACTATCAAATCCAAAACTATCACTTTGAGAACTTACCATAATGTTGGTGCTCTCGGTGAGTGTCCAGTACTAACAGCAAATGATAGAAATGATCCTCCTCAGTAGTCAAGTAGATCATGATGTCATCGATTAAGACTACGACAATGTGATCGATGTATTTCTGAAAGATCCTATTCATGAGTCCCATGATCACTAATGGAGCATTAGTTATGCCGAATGGAATAACCAAGAACACTTAGTGGCTGTACCAAAATCTATTGGTTATCTTTTGCATATCATCATCTAGAAATCGGAGCCAGTGATAGCTTGATCTTAGGTCTATCTTTAAGAACCACTATGACCCCTTTAGCTGATCAAAGAGGTCATCAATCTTCAAAAGTGGGTACATGTTCTTCACTGTCACCTGGATTAGGTGATGGTAGTCAACACAAAGCCTCATGATTCCATTTTCCTTCCTAGTGAATAGAATCGGGGCTGCCCAGGGAGAAACACTAGACCAGATGAATCCCTTCCCTTGAAAGTCCTCAAGTTGTACTCTTTACTCTTGAAGCACCATGGGAGTCTTCTAATATGATGGTGTAGATATCAGTGTTGTCCTGAGGTACATGTCAATGTATAAGTCCACCTCTCTATGAGACATTAGACTTGTGACATCATCAGTTAAAACATCTGTGTACTGGTCCACCACTATAGGATAACTATCTACATCAACCGCTCTGAGGGTAAGGTAAGCCAAATGATGAGTGATCGACTATACTGTCCTATGGGCATGACCATCCAATGCTGTAAAGTCTTCCTTCTCACCGTTTAAAGTGAACCTGGTCAAATTCGTGCAGACACACCACACTTTGCGCCTAATACAATATATCTGAGCAAGAACTATAGATAACCCTTCCTTACCCAAGATAACGTCATAAGGCCTCGACGCCGCAACTAGGAGATCCCAGCTAAAGCACTTTCCACCTAGAGGAATCTCACACTACCAAAACTAGGGCATAGTCATCGAATTTGTTACCATAGGAGTCTCTAGACATAAGGATCGAGCCAATGGGTATGTTGGAATATCTGATCTATGAATGAGGACAGTGGGAATAAAAATGTTACTGACACCTATATCTAAATGAAATGCAGCTATGGTGGAGTAGACACAGATCATACCTCTAATAATCTCTGGAGTACGAAGATTGTAAGTATAAGCTTCCCGGAGCTGAGCTCCCGCCTGTCCACCAGCTCCATGCGGTAGGGGTGGACCTCTTGGTGGAGGTGGTGGTAAAATATCAAAACATCATCCACCTCCAGCTAAATGACCATCGCCTCTGCCATGTATGCGTGCTCCTTACAAACTACATCGATTAATCCTCTGCCTCTACCTAGGAGGTCCCTCTATGTTCTAATTATCATCTGATCGGTAGGTCAGACATTCATGGGCCATGTGACCCTCCTCTCCACATGTGAAACACTGCATGTTCTTCAAATGACTCAATGTGTCTCATGTGCCTCCCCCAACTGAACCTATGTCTTACGGTCATCCAACATATGGTATAGTCCACATAGATATCTGTGACATTTGTCTACTTCCAGCTACATAAGACTCCACTACATGATGCCCAGTGGCGGGTCTCACTATTGGTGACTAATCATCAGGGAAACCCTCCACATAGAGGGCTCACCTCAACACCCCCTCCTACGTCGAGATGTAGAGTGAGATCATTGAAGCTCTGATCTATTGACTAATCCCCTTTTTGAAGGGCTAGTCCCTAACAAATTTGTCTCGCACCATATCTGTGTAGTAGTGCGAGAGGTCGTTGAACCCCACTGAGTATTGTCCTACTGTTATGAAACCCATCTGCAGATGAAGTATCTCTTGTATCTACACTGCACGTAGGGTGGCTAGGACAAAATCTGCCCAAAACAGGCACTTGAAGTGTGCCCCGAGTAGTGTCACCTCATCATGCACCTCTAGTATCAGGCTCCACCTTCTGTCTACTACATCCTAAAAGAGACTCTGGACATGGATCACCATAATATCGGCTGGTGTCGCTACTAGCATGAAGACTCTCACCAAAACCTCTACCCTGTCTTCTACTGCCTGCAGGATCATCTCACCCATAAACCTGGGCAACCTTTGGCACTAGGACTTGTGTAACACGCTCAGGCAATGTCCACACTCTACTGTTGTGGATGGTGGCATCAGTGGCCCAACATGTTGTGGTAACACTGGTGCCTCCGCTGTGATAAGGCCCTACACTAAGGCCTCATTTCTCAGTGGGTTTCCATCGCATTCAACTCTCATAACCCTAACTAGTTGTCTGTGTGGAGGCATCCTAAAAAGAAATACATTTTCCACAGTCAATATGTTATACCCGGTAAACAGACTCAAAGAGATTTAAATGAAAACTCTTCAAAACACACACGCAATCCATGTCATTGTGAAATATGTTGGAAATCATAATTTAGGGTCTTGGCATATGGATATGTTGGATGCCGCACAAGCACTCGAATCCCTGAACTGATAAGTACACTCAATACCATTAACACTATTTATTCATAGAAAAGATCAGAGTCTTATGTTTTGTGGTAGAACCAATGTCTTTGATAACAATTTTTCATGACCTGTCCCCCAGGGCCCATGATCTGACTACCCCAAGCCCGCCTTCCATAGACCAGGGGCTGGAGAATAGCATCAAAGGTGTAAATCACCAAAACTGTAATGGCATTTCCATTATATCCTAAAAACGCACACAACAAAGTAAAATATGGATGAAAAACACTAAGTAAAACTATATAACCAAATAGTGCTAAAAAGTAAAAGGGGGCTGAAAATAAGATCTCAACTATAAAGTACAAGAAGATAAAGGTACATGTACAGGAAAAAGGGAAAAATAGCTCCCGGATCATCCACATGGAAATCCTACCTAGAGGGTAGGAAAAATTAGCATTCGTAGCACTCCAAATCTGTCTATCACCTCCATGTACCATCACACCGTGTGGTCCACCTCAGGGTACCATCCAGTCCAGGTACACTCAGCCTCAATCAGCGCTGTCCATCATCTAAATCCAACACAACGAGGTGTCGGCATAGCCAGTGTATTGGTGATTATAATGATACATAGTATGGACCCTGAGACCCTCAAGGTCCCACAAAAACCAACACTGATAAACCACAAGGAATTAAATCAATAGTTAACCGCACATAGTTATATTCACATACAAATACCTACATTATCAAGTAATCCATCTCATTCATGAGGACGACATAATGTTACTGACTCAGCTCACAAACAGTATACAACTTTTTTTAGAGTTAGATATGATTAGATGTTGCCACTAAATCATCTATTCTATCGAACCCATGTAGGATCCCGATACAAAAATAATAACTGTTGATCCCACAGAGGTTCCAGGAATAACAAACAGAGCGATCGATCCCACACAAGATCCAGGAACAGTAGTCTGAGGTGTCAAACCCATACATGATCCAGGAACAGTAGTCAGAGCATTAGAACCAACACAGGATCCAGGAATAGTCGTTCATGCTGTCGAACACACATATGATCTAGGAATAGTAGTTAGAGCGTAGCCAGCCTCAAGGTTTCCGCACAAATCATGCATGATTCTGGGAGGGTCTTCACCTCAATCCAAGTTTATATACATTAACTGCAAGTAATTATCACGTTGATGTTTCCAAAAGATCAGTCCTTCCAAAAGAAACGCAATGTGATAGACATTGTTTCAATTAGACACCTGATCTGAGAGTTAATGGCATTTTAGTCCCAGGGGTCTAGTTGAATTCATGCTCAATCCAACCTAACTATGTATCAACATTACCCAAAACACCAGTGGGGTATACTCAAAGGGACCGCCATGATCCATGATTACCATCTCCACTGACACTTTCATCATACGGTCATCTGGTACCAAAGATATGGCCAAAAAAATTTAAAGGTTGGGTATTAGTTCTGGGTTCGGACTGACCTGATCGAACAGAACCAACTCGACGTAGTCTGGCCCAGTCTATTAGGCCCAACCCTATATGGCGCAAAGGCTGTGAGGAGTGTGGCGGCACAGACTGGTCTCGAGGGCTTGGACCAGCCGCACATCAATGTAAGGCTGATTCAGCCCGAAGGTGTCAGGAGTGGAACGGAAGACCGACTTGGCCAGGAGTCTGTGGGTCGCGGCTCAGTGGCTCGACATGGATGGACGAGGCTAGTTAGACCAGCACCATGAGGGATACAGATCGGGTGGCTCAGGCCGAATGGGCGAGGTAGGTTCGACTAGCGGTGGGGCAAGGCACGAGGAACGAAACAGTTCGGTCGGGCATATGGGAGGTGGTCGGACAGGCCAACGGGCATCTGGGTGGCAGCCAGGATGGACGGCGTGCGGGACGGCAGGCGGTTGAGAGGAGGCTGGGTAGGGAGGAGGGTGGCTGGGAGGTGGCCGGTGAGGTCGAGAGGCGGCCAGGCAGGCCATCAGGGCCTGGCCAGGCCTGCAGGAGGCCAATGGGGCACGAGCCGGGTCGAGGCAATGAATTGACTGGGAGAGAGGCATGGCTAGTGGGGGTGTGGCCCGGGCCGGCTCGGCCAGTGGTGGTGTGGGACACCGCGGGGGCGACATGTGTCATGTAGCCTGTGGGTAGCGCGTCCTTTTTCATTAGCACCTTCGTCGCCTTGTTGCTTCATTGATGTGCCGAAGATCATTATAAACATGAACGACAGAGGGTTCAATCCATTTCAGTTCTGCCCACACCCTCCAGGTTTAGGGTCATAACAATTGGATCATTAATTAAGAAGAACAATGATCTTCAATTTTTAATTCCACAAAAATGATTCATTTCAAACCAATGATGAAAATAAGGAAATTAATATTACAGAAATAAACCCCCAACCTTTGTACATTGTTCCTCATTGATGTCGCAGAACAAAGACTGAGGAGATCATCATTCGGTGCATCCACCACACACGTACAATCCCGAGCTCATGTGTCGTCTTGTTGATGATTATGTGGAGGTAAGGTCAGTTGAAGACATCCCATGTCGGTAGGATCCGGGGATGAAGTTCGAAGGATATCGTTGTCGGTGTTCTTCATTAGAAGGACACGTTCTTCGTTCTTCAATGGGAGATGAGGTTCTCCGTTGGAGAACTCTATTACTCCCAATCACTCATATTCCCAATATTCTATTGAAATTACAAAAATTATATGATTTCCCAAATTTAATTGTTGGAAAAATAATCAAATTGGGGAAATTAATTATGTAGGTTGGCGTGTTAAGGGTGGTGTGTAGGGAACAATAATGTTAGATGAGGTAAAGAGGCTCTCCCTCATTAATGTTGGGAGTTGAGAAATTATCCTCTCCCCCCATTAAAAGGGGTTGGGTTGTACTCACCCCTATTATTAAAAATGGGAGGTTATGTGGTCTCAGGTGGTCCCTTCCACATTAACCTCACATGGGAAGTTGAGGTGTGGTGGTCCCCACCACCATAACCTCTCAAATGAGGATATGGCATGTCTGTCCCCACTTCCAATATCCACATGGAGGTTATAGTTCTAGTGGGTCCTACCTTCAAACACCCATATGGTTGATGGTAAAAGGAAAATAATGTGTCACACATATTTATTTTTTATTTTAATCTTTCGTGTAAATTTCAAAAACTGTCTTTTTTTCACGACCCACTATCGTTGAGGAGAAATTATTATTAAGCGAATACCAGTGATGCAATTTTAATGGTGCCCTCAGATTTCTATTCTGAGAAACAGTTCAAAAGTTATAAAAAACCGCACGTACATTTACTGAACTCACACGAACAAAACATTAGAAATTGATTCGGGGCACACCGGACCTTGAAATCACACGCCTTCAATTTTCACGGACTCGTAAAATTCATATGTATTAATGAAAAAATTTTCCATGGAAATATCGTGTCTTTACATGTATGCCCCAGTACACAACAACTCTATGATCCGCTACACAACTGCCCGACATATGGCCCATTACCTACCCCAGATCATTGGCCTTGAAATTTACAAGTTCACTGAAATGCATGAGAAGTGAGGGAGTACATGACTTTGTAGGACACCTCCAATGTATGCTTACCATTATTGCACAAAATATATATAGTATTTTGTATCATGACATAAGTAAATTCTTAATAAAATCACATATACCGATCATCTTGTGTTGTCCAAGAAGCCTTGGACCCCAGATCCACCTGCATAAGCTTGTTGCTGGTAAGAATTTCCTTAACACACGTACCTACATGGAGTTCATATTGATAACCCACCAATATTGTGATTCTTAGATGAAAGTGGAACATTATTTTGGGTCTATAATTAGTATGATTATCCTTTGAATCACCCACATCCATTGTCTTTGAGAAGCAATGACATGTTTCCACCCGAAGGCCACAATGCTTTCCCCTCTAAAGGGGTAGCCATGTTCTCCATTATGGATGTTTTAACTCTATTAGAATGGGTAACCAACCACTAGACAAATTAAATATGTCAACCATGGCTCCACCGGGGTATCTCAGTATCCTCCAGCTATCCACAATGATCTCCCCTCTGTAGGGGTAGCCACAACCACTTTTAAGGATGTTAAGACTGCGTTAGGTTGGGTAACCTTGTATATGCAGCCTCATGGCTGTACCCAAGTATCATAATACCAGAAACACAATTAAAAAGGGTAAAAAACACACACAAAATGTTTTGTAGCAACAAATCATAAGTCACACCAAGATCAATGTCTGAATAACCAATTGTCAACAAGTATGTAAATGGATACTCAAACACTCACTTGTAATTAATCACATGTATAGGTTTTTCCAACATAAAAATCATATCCTGATATCATTATATAAATATATTTGGACCGAAATGGGAAGTATCTTCCATCCTAATATGTTATAAAAACCGCTTTGTGGTTAGATTATTATAAATGGAATGATGTGAAAGTCTGAAATTTTTAGCGAATTGATGCTCGTGGTATCTCAAAGGTTTCCAAGAACCCAAAAAAATATTTTATTTCAATATGAATTAAAATATATAATACAATATCATCTCTTTCAAGATAATTGTCGAATTATTAATTAAAATAACACATGTGATTATATTTTCTCTCTCTTGAATAATTCTAAAATTATATTATAGATTTTCATATGTGACATTAATATTTACTTCTAGAGTAATTTTTAAATTATCATTTCTAATTATCACATGTGATATAACTATATTATTGTATAATTATAATATATCAATTCCAAACAATACATTTTTTAAGAACCATTCTTCAATAATTTCATTTTGTAAATTCCCCAAAAAAAATTCGAATGATAAATTTTCTGTATATTACGCAAAATATTTAATTTTTTAACCCACTAATATTTTTTGATAAATAATTCAATGATAATCATTTCAATTGTCATTCAAGAATTGTTTTTCAAAATTATCATTTGATAAACCAAATTAATAATCTTATAGTATTTAAAATAATTAATCGCTGAATAAATATATGAAAATACCCTTTTATAATTGCTTGAAATTATCATTTGATAAATCAATGTGGTTATACAACATCATTATGATAATAAATTTGAATAATTATCATTTGAATATATATTTATTAATTTATTGTTTTTACTAATTCTTATAAATACCATTTATTCAATCAAAAAAATAACTATTTATAATTTGAATAAATTATATATATATATATTCTTAATTCATATAATTCACTTTTTATAATAAAAATATAATTTATCATTTGATAAAATTTGATTATAATTTTTAACTCATTATTAAGATATTTCATTATTTATTTTCTTTATTTAACATTTTCATTCATTGTAATACAAAGTTAAAAATAATAGAATATTTTTATATTCATTTAATAGCATTTCAGCGCCCCATAAATAAGAAGAAGATGCTTTCCAACTCCATTATCTGGGAGTAATTACACTAATAGAGTCTTATAGACAACACTGAAGAGGATTTATGTTATCCCAAACACGGAAGAATGAATCCATCAAAAGATAAATGGTTGATGTATTTTAGATGACCAAAAAAATTCCTTGCATTAAAAATTTATGAAGCCCTCATTTAAACCACCGAAAAAACAAAAAAATTAATAGGGAGTCTTCAATTTATTCCCATTGATACGTTGTTGTAATTAAACTAATAAAAACCCCTATAATTAGAAAAACTTTATATTGAACTTTGTGTATCTATAGTGGATGGATAATCTTATGAAGAATAATATAAGGATAAATTTATTAAAACAATTTAAAATATTAAAAATTCCAAATAAAAATTTAATAAGTATTAAAAATATCTTATTACATGAATTATGAGAAAACTCTTATCATGTAGAAATGTTATTCCCTACCAACGGTAAATTCCAGGTTCCAAACCCAAAAATGGTCTCCTATTTCTAATTTAAGGAACCATTTGATATATATTTGTTATTTAATATTCAAAAAAAATTGATTAAATGATTAATTAAATATAAAAATCTATTCTTATAAGCGATACATCCAATATTTTGATGTACACAAATATTGTATCCCACACAGGAAAGAAACTACATCCAAGAACTATTATTGGCCTCTTATTTACTATACGGTGAACAGTTTTAGAGTTATCAATTTTTTCTAAAAAATATATATATGCCTAATATAAAATATTTAATTTTTTTATGTCTTATTTTAAATTTTTTGTGCCTCCGAATCTCACACTAACTTGGTTTCTTACTCAAGAAATATTCCATTGAATATTTCACTGTGTTTACTTGTATTTTTATATTATTAATAATTTTAAAAATATTATTATATTGTTTCCCAAATATATCATTTTTTCCACTTCAAATATTAATAATTAATCACATGACGTTTTTTTGTTATCAATTTATAAATCAGAATATTACACCTGAAAACCACTTAAATTCAAATATAGTAGAAAAATTCAAAATAACCCCATTTGGAACTGGTTTAAACCCCATTTTTAAATATTTTTATATAAATAAATTTTTTTACATGAAATTTAATAATACGTCATAAATTATTTATCAAATTTATAAATTCATATAAAATAAAATATATACTCCGATTAGAAAAACTCAAAACAAATAAAAACTTATTTTAAATTAAATTCCATTAAAAAGATTATAAATTTTAATTAAAAATAACATTAATGGTATGAAAATATAATTTATTTGAAAATAATATTAAATATAGTATTGAGTAAAAAATATATACAGTGTCTATACATCCCCAAGAAGAAAAAATTTGTTGAAAATATTTTAGTTTTCAAAATATGAAATTTAAACGAAAAAATATATTTCCATTGGCTAATATTGAATCGTACGTTCTCTAAATCCATAATTAAATATATTTTTAATTTTTACTTGAATATAAACATTTTAAATTCATTAAATTATTAATTTGTATTGTATTGAGTTTTTTATAATATTAAACTTACTTTACTAAATTAGTTATTCTCATGTATAATTTTTGTGTGTGTGTTTAACAGCCCATTGTTATTAAAAAATTAATTAAAAATTTTAATTCATTAATTGTGTGCATCGCAATAAAAAAAGAGTTTAAAAGAAGTGTAAGATGCCCATAATATAAAAAATCATTTTATCCAAGCATGTATGTTAGAGGGAGTAAATATAACCATATTTTGAATACTTATGGTGAACTAATTGGATACCAATTATTTATAAAAAAATATATCAATTAAATAATTGTATTTCAATGAAAAATAGAATGAATTACTATTAGTAAATTAAATTAATCAAATATATATTTTATATACTAAATAAAATATTATTTTATATTCATAAAATAATTATTTTTGTAATAAGGTAGGAACAAACAATATTTTGTGCATGAAAAACTAATATTTTTTCAAAGGGTTCATTTTAGATTTTAAGTGAGAAACCTTTTTAAATTATTATTTTTACACATTAGTAATTTTTATATGAAAAAATAAAAATGTTATTTGGAATGGGGATTTAAAAATTTATATTGGATGAATTTTTTATTTGTTTATGATAGCTTTCATGTTTTGATTTATAATAAAAATACAAATATATTTAATTGAAAAATAAAATTTTCATCAAAATAATTTTTATAATGAATTTATATTATTGAATGTTATTAAATTATAAAAATAGTATTTTTTTGTAACACCCCAAGCTTCCACGATATGCTTCTCATTCAATAATGCAATAGCTTGCATTGTACGCAACTTCGAGTTCTAAAACACCGCGACTAATCAATGTAGCCGTTATGAATAGTAGTAACCACTTTTTAAAATTATAGAAATTTTATATTTCAAAATGGACTTCATTTTTGTATTCGTAATATCGAAATTAGCCTATGTTGAATTTTTGGTATTTTTCTGAGAACTTCTAATTTTTTATGAATTGTGAAAAATACATAAAACAACTTTTTTAATCAAAATAATTTATAGTGATAAGTTATACTATTGAGTGGTTTTAAAGTATAATTAGAATATATTTTTACCATTTTATCCAATGTTGGTCATTAGAATTAATTTAACATTGAAATTGGACATAAACAATTGCCAATCTTTTGATATAAATTATTTCTTAAAAACACGCTATTTGTTGTGACAGCGGGAATTAATTATAAAATTAATTAATGCAATTTATATGTTTGAAATTTTGTAAAATAGAAATCATTTTTGAATTCGGAATATCAAATATAGCTCAGGGTGAAATTTTGGCCTTGTTCTGAAAAACATCAATTTTTGATGAATAGTGAAACCACTAAGTGGTAGTTAAATAACTGATTTTTCGTTTAAATGAAATATTACCACTTCTGTGATTTGATTTTCAAAAATCCGACATACATGGTTGTCATTAACAAGTAAAATGTGGTTCAATGAGATTAAAATAATTTTTTTGGTGAATAGTAACTTTTAAGTTCTTAATCGTGATTAGAGGTAATTAGTGTAGTTTAAGGTACAAATAATGTTTTAATAATATGCGATGAGCATGACACTTGTCCTACTCCTATTGGATGAGTCATGGCCGACCAATACAACCCATGGGTAAACATGGGGACCCCATGGAGACACATTAGTTGGAAAATGACATTAATATATATTTATTTAATGTTAAAATTAAATTGACATAAACATGAGTTGTTTTACTAAAACAGTTTTAAGTGGGGTTACACAATTCCAAATTTTGACTATAAATATTCATTAGAAAGCTAAAAAGATTTTCTACATCATAGTATTTTTTTTATAATTTTTAGTCATTAAATAAATTAAATTATTTATGACATCATTATGATGCAGCGATAACCTCATTATTTAACGATTTAAATAAAATGGGAAGATAATGCAACATCCAAGGCTTACACTTGTCCAAAGCCAATTGGATGAGGAGATTTAGAACCATTATCACCTTATCCTTGAATTATATAAGTGTGGGACCTTTAGAATCCGAAAAGCATTGTGTAATAATGTAACATTTCAATCTTTCCAAAAGAGCCCCTCCTCTCCACTTATAAAAGGCCCCCACCTCTCCCACCTTATTCACACCTTCAAGCCATTTGGCTCGGCCAAACTCTGCCAAAATACTCTCCCAACTTCCCCCTATTACTCCTAGAAGCCTCACTTTGGGCAGAACTCTTCTCAAGGAAGCCTTTGGCTTAAATCAAAAAGAGTTACCCGATTTTGAGGTAATGTCTTCTCTAATGTTGTTTTGTTTTATTCTTCTTCTCCAACCCCCTAAACTCTTTTTATTCATTTATTTTGTAACAAAAAGAGTATCCTCAATATACTAGTATGTTTTTATAAGAAGGATTAGAGCTACATTTACACACACCTACATCTAATGGTTAAAGAACATACGGTTTCTGTGGATGGTGAATTTCTGCCTCACGAAACGATGATTGTTAAACACTCATATAACACCTTCAAAGGTGGCCATTAAGATGTCACTGTATTTATATATTATATAAAATATGTTTATGTTTTACTTATTCTTCTGTATTTTTCATTTAAGGCATACTTTATGATTTCCATTATGGGTAAAACACGATAATTTCATTTTAGGAAGTGCGGACTACCGCCCCCTCAAAGTGATTTGAATCGTTAATGCCATATGTGGGATGTATAAAGGATGGATTAAATGGTATTATACACTATATTATACTGTAATTATATTATAAATTTATATCATAATGATTTCATTCCATTAAATACGAAATAGATATGAAAGTAGCGTCCATGCGTACGTACGGCTTACCGTCTCCATGAACGGTGCATCTCATTTCTTACCTCTAAATTTTACGTGACATTATGAATGAATGTATATACTGTATATATATTATATATATGATATCTACATCATGAAAATAATTCTGGATATAATGGATATTTCACAACATGAACAACATGTAATTATAAGAAGTTTATTTTTGACTCAAGTACCAAAGATCGACAAAACGACCGTTATTAACTTAAATAATTAAATAATGTTCATAACATGGTAATAAGTGATATAAATGGAATAATAAACATGAAAAAAGTTCTTAAGTAAATAGAAATTAACTATAGTTTATTATTTAGGAGGTTTAAGAACGGTGGAGTTAGGACAAGACGCAAGGTAAGGGAATTTCTTAACCCAACTTCCATTCTTTGGGTTAATCTCCTACTTTCAAAATTATGTCATGGTATTATTATGTCATATTTTGTATTTTTACTTTCTTTATGTGTACCAATAGTGAATACACATAATAGATCTATTTTATTTTAAAAATGATATTTTAAGGAATTCGTCTCAATCTCCATTCATTTAGGCATATTTGGTTTTATACACAACATTCTTTTATACGGTGTATAAACCCCTTTGACTTTATCATTTATTCAAAAGGTTTTATTTTATGATTATTTGATTTATAAATGATTTCAAAAAAAAGATATTTCTATCAAATATATGAAAATCCAGTGCAAATGTATACATATTTAACGCAAGCTTAAAAATGTTTTCAGAAAACCTGACTCTCGAGTGTGGTAGACAGGAAGGGATTGGGCGTGGACCCATCATGGCCTGTAACTAGTCGAGCAGTCTCAGAATTAGTTATTTTGTTTTCAAAAGCTTGCATAATGTTTTCAGAAAAACACTGGAGTATATTTAAGCAATTTTAAACGTAAGTATCTTCTAAAACGATTGCATCGGTAGGTCTCATGAGACAACTAGACGTGGAATTGGCCGAGGCCCATTCCCAATTTGATTTATGGTTTTGGCCGAGGCCTTAATCATTTTAGACGTCTTGGCCGAGGCCTTGACAAAATGTTTCAGAATGTCTGGCATTATACATTCCCTCATTGTGAAAGTGGTTATTGATATTTCATGTGATTATTCGTCTAGTAGAATATCCATGTGAGTAAGTAAGTGGCATTATTTAATTTTATTTTTTCCATATTATGCTGATGCTCAAGTTTAAAAAGGCTTTTGTTTTAGTTATACATTGCCTTAAATGTTAATGTTTATTTATGAAAGCTTCTGCAATATTGTTATCCTTACTATGCATCTGATCTCACCCCTTTCAATGTTTTAATATTTTCCAGGATGTGAAGAAGTATTTTATGAATGAACTGCAGGGCTTGTCAGAAGAGGATATGAGTGTGGACTATGGAGACTTTGTTATTGTAGTTTTTCACTTTATGATGTAATGTAACGTTTACGAATGTATCTAGTGTTTCCAAGGCTACTAAACTAATCGGTCTTTCGAGACTTGATCTTTTGTGATCATGCCAATGTTACGAAGTAATGCACCGACTCTGGGTAGCTGGGGTCGGGGCGTTTCAGTTCGTATCAGAGGCAGTTTAGTACTAACCTTGGAAGCTAGATTTAGATAAACTCTGATTAGAGCACATATCCCGAAGATAGACTTTGAGGATTAGTATAGAAGAACTTCCTAGAATTTTGGTATTGTAGAGATGTTGTGAGTTTTCCGAGCAATAAATCTCTGTCTGGATACGAGCAGGTAGAGGCGGCTCTGGCACAGATGTACCTAGGGGTAAAACCCGAAAACACCCCTTTGAGCTAGACTCGAACGGGGACTGGTGCACGACAAAGGGCCTTGCTGCACTCTTGGTTACGACACTCCCGGAGGATATGCTTAGGATAATTCCGATTTTCTTTACAAACCACTATGAACGGTTATGTGTATATACTCCCTCAAATAAAACCTTTTTATGATTATGGATTATATCCATAAATAGTTCAATTTATGTAAAGTGTTTTACATGTATGGAATTATGTATTTTAATTCATAAACTAATCTAGTTTATGCCATTTTTTATAAATGGCGCCTAGTGGAAGGAATGGAAACCGTATCAATGCACGCACTCCATGTAGGGATTTCCCTCCTGCTGAAGATAATTATTGTGGATCTGGAGATACAACTGGTGCTGATCAACTTATTACCATACTGGGACAACTCACGCAGGTTATGAATAATAACCTTACTCGTATGGAGCACCCTGATCCGCAACGTGGAGGATCAATGTTAGACCGCTTCATGAGGAAACAACCACCAACCTTCAATGGGAGTACAAATCCTATAGTAGCTGAGCAATGGATAAATTCCTTAGAGAAAATATTCCATGCCTTGGGGAGTAGTGAAAGGGAGAAGGTTGTCATGGCAGTTTACCGCCTCACTGGAGATGCCGATCAGTGGTGGTCGCTGATTCAAAACACAAAGGAAGATGATGAGGTATCGAATATGGAATGTAGGGAGTTCAAAGATCTTTTCTTAGAAAAATACTTTCCTCGTGACCATCGAGCAGATATGGAAAGGCAATTTTTGAGTCTGAGGCAGAAGGAGGATTAGAATGTCGCAAAGTATGAGGCTAACTTTACAAGGTTAGCGAGGCGTGCTTCCGATTATATACGTAACCCAAGGAGTAAGATTGATCGTTTATTTGATGGGTTAAAACAATTTCTCCATCGAGCTTTAGAATCACAATCATTCTCATCATACGAAGATATTGTCTCGTGTGCTATCAAGACAGAAAAGGAATTCTCTAAGTCTTATGACAACAAAGTAAAGCAAGAGAAGAAGAGAACAGTGGAACAAGAGACAGATAAAGGGAAAAAGGGAAAGAAGGATTTTCCATTATGTGATAATTGTTGGAAGAATCACCCTGGTACGTGCCTAAAAGGAATGGGAGTTTGTTATAAATGTGGAGAAAAGGGTCACCAGGCTCGTGATTGCAAGGGAAAGAAAGAGGCTATCAAAGTTGAATGCTACAATTGTAGGGAAATGGGGCATTATGCAAATGAATGTCCTAAGCGTCAAGGAAACTTACCTCAGAAAAGGCCAAGGGATCAAGGCCAATCTTATGCTGTGACTACAGTTGAAGCGGAATAATTAATGTATTGGTGCTTTTGGACTCAAGAATTATATTCTGGTTATAATAATAATGTGATATATATATGGATTGTAATTAAGTACTTTTTGATTTCAGTAAGGTTTTAATATGATTAAGGTAATCATATTTTTAGTATGTGACAATAAGAGAAACTTTTCTTTGTTTGGGGAATCTGATGTTACAATTGATTTTGGAATTAAGAGACCTTTTAGAGAAAGTCTGGACAGAGGTATTTTGGATAACTATAAAGGTTGTAGTGGATTAAGTTGATCTTTGGATAGTATTGTTTAAGGTTAAAAAATTTATGAAGATTATTTTTAGAATATTATGATACTATAGTTTTAGGAAAAGGACAACCTGCAGGGTGGGGAATAACCCGTCGTGTCGGAAAAAGCTGCAGGAATCGAACCCACAACCATAGTGCGACAAGCCTTTATTTCTAACCACTAGCCTACATGAAGTCCCTGGTTATTACAAAATAGGTTCACTAATCTAAATGGTATGTGTTAACATTTGGAACCTTATAGAATTAGGATAAATAGAATATTTTTGAGTTCCATTACCATTTGGAGTAAAAGTTGGGTTTGTGGTAAAAATTTATTAACGAATGAAAGTATACATAACAAGTATGTATATTCCCTTACGTTCTAAGTAAATCTCCTAAATAAATTACTCAACATTATAAAAGGTAACTTAAAACAAAAATGTTGTCGGGTAACTTTTCCAACTGGGGATTCAATGACCGTTTAACCAATCACAAGTTTGTGATTTTCTTGTGGTTAAACTTTCTCCTAATCCTGTTTTCTATAACTCTCCATCAGACCTTGATGGTTTGTTTCTCCTCCATATCCATATTTTCATAGAATCCTAGAATGGGCTATCTCGGGTGACCTTTGTACTTATCTTTCTTTCTTTTAATGTTATATATTTATTAACCTTATTTTCGATGTGGGTTTTCCTCAAAGGTATTTTCTCTTTTCAACCTTTTATTTTCAAAGAAAAATTTCAAATTGCGAGGACGCAATTTATTGAAGGAGGGTAGAATGTAACACCCCGAGCTTCCACGATATGCTTCTTATTCAATAATGCAATAGCTTGCATTGTACGCAACTTCGAGTTCTAAAACACCGCGACTAATCAAAGTAGCCATTATGAATAGTAATAACCACTTTTTAAAATTATAGAAATTTTATATTTCAAAATGGACTTCATTTTTGTATTCGTAATATCGAAATTAGCCTATGTTGAATTTTTGGTATTTTTCTGAGAACCTCTAATTTTTTATGAATTGTGAAAAATACTCAAAACAACTTTTTGAATCAAAACAATTTATAGTGATAAGTTATACTATTGAGTGGTTTTAAAGTATAATTAGAATATATTTTTACCATTTTATCCAATGGTGGTCATTAGAATTAATTTAACATTGAAATTGGACATAAACAATTGCCAATCTTTTGATATAAATTATTTCTTAAAAACACGCTATTTGTTGTGACAGCGGGAATTAATTATAAAATTAATTAATGCAACTTATATGTTTGGAATTTTGTAAAATAGACATCATTTTTGAATTCGGAATATCAAATAAAGCTTAGGGTGAAATTTTGGCCTTGTTCTAAAAAACTTCAATTTTTGTTGAATAGTGAAACCACTAAGTGGTAGTTAAATAACTGATCTTTCGTTTAAATGAAATATTACCACTTCTGTGATTTGATTTTCAAAAATCCATCATAAATGGTTGTCATTAACAAGTAAAATGTGGTTCAATGAGATTAAAATAATTTTTTTGGTGAATAGTAACTTTTAAGTTCTTAATCGCGATTAGAGGTAATTAGTGTAGTTTAAGGTACAAATAATGTTTTAATAATATGAGATGAGCATGAAACATGTCCTAATCCTATTGGATGAGTCATGGCCGACCAAGAAAACCCATGGGTCAACTTGGGGACCCCATGGAGCCACTTTAGTTGGAAAATGACATTAATATATATTTATTTAATGTTAAAATTAAATTGACACAAACATGAGTTGTTTTACTAAAACAGTTTTTAAGTGGGGATACACAAGTCCAAATTTTAACTATAAATATTCATTAGAAATATAAAAAGATTTCGTACATCATAGTATTTTTTTTATAATTTTTAGACATTAAATAAATTAAATTATTTATGACATCATTATGATGCAGCGATGACCTCATTATTTAACGATTTAAATAAAATGGGAAGATAATGCAAAATCCAAGGCTTACACTTGTCCAAAGCCAATTGGATGAGGAGATTTCTAACCCTTGTCACCTTATCCTCGAAATATATAAGTGTGGGACCTTTAGAATCAGAAAAGCATTGTGTAATAATGTAACATTTCAATCTTTCCAAAAGAGCCCCTCCTCTCCACTTATAAAAGGCCCCCACCTCTCCCACCTTATTCACACCTTCAAGCCATTTGGCTCAGCCAACCTCTGCCAAACTACTCTCCCAACTTCCCCCTATTACTCCTAGAAGCCCCACTTTGGGCATAACTCTTCTCAAGGAAGCCTTTGGCTCAAATCAAAAAGAGTTACCCGATTTTGAGGTAATGTCTTCTCTAATGTTGTTTTTTTTATTCTTCTTCTCCAACCCCCTAAACTCTTTTTATTAATTTATTTTGTAACAACAACAGTATCCTAAATATACTAGGATGTTGTTATAAGAAGGATTCGAGATACACTTACACACACATACATCTAATGGTTAAAGAACAAACGGTTTCTGTGGATGGCGAATTTCTGCCTCACGAAACGATGATTGTTCAACAGTCATATAACACCTTCAAATGTGGCCATTAAGATGTCACTATATTTATATATGATATAAAATATGTTTATGTTTTACTTATGCTTCTGTATTTTTCATTTATGGCATAATTTATGATTCCATTATGGGTAAAACACGATAATTTCATTTTAGGAAGTGCGGACTACCGCCCCCACAAAGTGATTTGAATCGTTAATGCCATATGTGGGATGTATAAAGGATGGATTAAATGGTATTATACACTATATTATACTGTAATTATATTATAAATTTATATCATTATGATTTCATTCCATTAAATACGAAATAGAAATGAAAGTAGCGTTCATGCGTACGTACGGCTTAACGTCTCCATGAACGGTGCATCTCATTTCTTACCTCTAAATTTTACGTGAAATTATGAATGAATGTATATACTGTATGTATATGATATATATGATATCTACATCATGAATATAATTCTGGATATAATGGATATTTCACCACATGAACAACATGTAATTATAAGAAGTTTATTTTTGACTCAAGTACCAAAGATCGACAAAACGACCGTTATTAACGTAAATAATTAAATAATGTTCATAACATGGTAATAATTGATATAAATGGAATAATGAACATGAAAAAAGTTCTTAAGTAAATAGAAATTAACTCTAGTTTATTATTCAGGAGGTTAAAGAACGGTCGAGTTAGGACAAGACGTAAGGTAAGGGAATTTCTTAACCCAACTTCCATTCTTTGGGTTAATCACCTACTTTCAAAATTATGTCAGGATATTATTATGTCATATTTTGTATTTTTACTTTCTTTATGAGTACCTATATTGAATACACATAATATATCTATTTTATTTTAAAAATGATCTTTTAAGGAATTCGTCTCAATCTCCATTCATTTAGGCATATTTGGTTTTATACACAACATTATTTTATACGGTGTATAAACCCCTTTGACTTTTTCATTTATTCAAAAGGTTTTATTTTATGATTATTTGATTTATAAATGATTTAAAAAAAAAAGATATTTCTCTCAAATATATGAAAATCCAGTGCAAATGTATACATATTTAACGCAAGCTTAAAAATGTTTTCAGAAAACCTGACTCTCGAGTGTGGTAGACAGGAAGGGATTGGGCGTGGACCCATCATGGCCTGTAATTAGTTGAGCTGTCTCAGAATTAGTTATTTTGTTTTCAAAAGCTTGCATAATGTTTTCAGAAAAACACTGGAGTATATTTAAGCAATTTTAAACGTAAGTATCTTCTAAAAAGATTGCATCGGTAGGTCTCATGAGACAACTAGACGTGGAATTGGCCGAGACCCATTCCCAATTTGATTTATGGTTTTGGCCGAGGCCTTAATCATTTTAGACGTCTTGGCCGAGGCTTTGACAAAATGTTTCAGAATGTCTGGAATTATACATTCCCTCATTATGAAAGTGGTTATTGATATTTCATGTGATTATTCGTCTAGTAGAATATCCATGTGAGTAAGTAAGTGGCATTATTTAATTTTATTTTTTCCATATTATGCTGATGTTCAAGTTTAAAAAGGCTTTTGTTTTAGTTATACATTGCCTTAAATGTTAATGTTTATTTATGAAAGCTTCTGCAATATTGTTATCCTTACTGAGCATCTGAGCTCACCCCTTTCAATGTTTTAATATTTTCCAGGATGTGAAGAAGTATTTTATGAATGACCTGTAGGGATTGTCAGAAGAGGATATGAGTGTGGACTATGGAGACTTTGTTATTGTAGTTTTTCACTTTATGATGTAATGTAATGTTTATGAATGTATCCAGTGTTTCCAAGGCTACTAAACTAATCGGTTTTTCGAGACCTGATCTTTTGTGATCATGCCAATGTTACGAAGTAATGCACCGACTCTGAGTAGCTGGGGTCGGGGCGTTACAATTTTTATTATTCCTTATAATTTATGTGGTTATCATTAATTATTCATTGAAATCACAAGTAAAAAAATTTCACTAGTTTGCAATGTTTTATCTTTTAAAAACCATTTTCTCATCCAAAAAAGGGTTTAATTTAAAATTAATTATCGCATCTTCTATAATTTTAATTTGGAAAAATGGATTCCATATTTTCAATCATTATTCCCAAATTATTTAGATATATTACTATTAATATTGTGCATTATAAATAGTAATTTTAGTAATTTTTATTGATATTGTAAAAGGGTAAATCTTGGAATTAAGGGTTAAAATGATATAATGAAATTACCTTAACACTTATCCCAATATTATTTGATGAGTTTTTCTCTGCATTAATCAATAGTTGGATGAAATGGAGTCCACCTAAGGACTCTTGGAAGGGATTAATACATTTATTTTATTAAATATAAAAAATGATAAATATGTATTACTCAAATTTTATTAACTATATAATTCTTAATATAATGATATACAAAAAAATTGATTATAAATAATAATTTCATGGATATTTTTTTCATTATCATGATAATTTATATTTAAATTTTTTGAATGAAATTATTACATTATATACTTATACATCAGTGATGTAGAATCAATTTAATCGATAAGAAATAAATAAAATAATTGTTATTGAAGTGCTAATAACCATTAAAAGACTCATACAATTTGAAAAAAATTTATTTGAAATTTATATTTATAGCCTAACAACCCAAGGGATTAATTAATTACTATTTGGATCTTTATAATTTATATTTTGACAGTTATATTATTTAATATAATATGAAGACAAACATGCCACATTTATGCATTATTAAGTATAACTTTTTTAAAGATGGATTATACAAAATATATATTTTATTATAAGTATTCTTATTAAAAAAATTCACCTATAATATAGTATTTCATTTTAATTATTTATTCCAAAATTTAGCATATTAAATAATTGATGCGTTTTTTGTATTAATTATCGTATTATGGGAAATATAAAATATTATTTCATTAAAATATTAAAATAAATATAATTTCAGATAATTAATATGTAATTTTATTTATTGATTACCATATACTTTTAGAAATATAATAAAATTATTTTTTAACATAAGTCATTTTATTAATAATTATATAAATCACTAAATTGAATAATTTAAAAAATGACAATATTGATTTTTATCAAAGTAATGTTTTATTAAAATATATAAAAAACATAATTTTTTTTAAAAAAAATATATATTACTTTTTATGTGAACTAAAATTTTCTATGGATTTTATTTATTGTCAATGTGACATAAAATAATTAAAAATATCACCCTTTTCTATTGAAATATTTGTTACCCAAGTCAAAAATTAAAAAGAATAACTATGGGTAAATTAAAATTATATGGTTTAAAATGGAACTACATCCCTCACCTAATCACTTGTATCCCTAAAGCTCGGAAAAACCCTAACAATTTTTTTTCTAAACATCTGTAATAACATTCTAGTTTTTCTGTTATTCTTCAAAAACCACTCTTGTTAATTAATTGGAGATGTGGAGGGAACACATCGAAGAAGAGGTAATCCCTTCTACCAATTCATTCAAACTTCATTCAAATTATACATTATATTAATTATTTATTTCATTATAAAGTTATTACTCCATTATGACTTATATACTGAGATGTTAATATTATTATGAAACAACCTTATTCCTTCTTATATCCATCGTATGAAAAACGAAATCACTGCACGTGTGTATGTACAA
The DNA here is from genome assembly GCA_963277665.1 of Viscum album. Taxonomy (NCBI): domain Eukaryota; kingdom Viridiplantae; phylum Streptophyta; class Magnoliopsida; order Santalales; family Viscaceae; genus Viscum; species Viscum album. The sequence continues at coordinate 2,019,741,215 of OY728157.1, forward strand.
CTTACTGTCTCCACGCAATGGTGTATTCTTTCTTCATAACCATATTATTTGGATGGTTATTATGGTTGAAATAATATATATATATATATATGATTATTATAACAGTAAATTGATTCTGTAATATTATACATCATCCAATTGATTACCATTAAAAAATTATGTGAATGATATCGTCGCATGTGCGTACTTACAGTTTAACATCTATACAATTCTACTTGAATCATTATACAACATCTTTTCTAATGAATTAATATATAAATGAATAGAATGAATAAATATGATATATATATATATATATTGCCATTTTATAATTGATATAACTATAACCTAAGAAGAGTAACGAGATGGTATCTGATAACAGATGGGTAAGAAAAAAAATATGTTTACACCTAATGGATAGGTAATAGTGTTTCTGGAAATCCAATGATACTATGATCATATATGAAATTATAAAATTTACGATGATTTGGAAAGTTGTTAATGATTTTTTTAAAATTATTATATGGGAGGTTTGGACACATACAATGAAAATTGGTTAGAAGTTAATGAATAATTTCTAAAACTCATTGAAATATGAGATTAGTCATATATATGAATTTACTATGGTATATTAATCATCCATGAACATGTTTTAAAATTATATTTAACTAAATATTATTTCTATTATTATAATATTATTTAGATTCAATATTATGTATTGTGGAACAATTCTGAAATGTTTTGAAAGGAATATTTTTGAATTTTTGATATGAGGTACGTTTGACTTTTATTGAAAAAGTATAAGAATAATGTAATATAATATATGACATGAACTGATATTTACATTTTCAGAAGTCATTATTCACATAATGTTTCAATTTATTTATTTTCATTTTATTATTATATAAAGAATTTTCTTTTAAAATTCCATGGAATTTTGAGAAAAAAAATTCTTAGAAATAAAAAAAAGATTGATTTATAAATAAATAATCTCAAGTGTTGTATCAAATAAAATTTCTATGTAATATTGAATTACATAATATAGTTATGATTTAAGTATAGAATCATAATTGTTCAAGGTTTTTTATTTGATTTATGATGAAATTATATTTATAAAATATATCTAATTTATATAGATTATATTATGGTGGAATGATGATTACAAAAACAAATTTTATTCCCTAGGATATGATTAATGATTTAGGTTATCATGGAACATGAATGAATGATTTAATTATGATACTGGTGGGACATATATATCCATCAAATTTATTGGGTGTAGATTTATATCCCATAAAATATACTTGGCTAGAATGGTAAATGATCTCAGTTTAGTAGTACAAGGCTGTAATGAGGAGTGAACATAGTTCAATTATGGAAATTTTCCAATATTATTTTATTGTAAATTATCAATTAAAAATATGAATTGATTTTCTATCCTTATGTGTATTCCATAAAATATCATGTATTATGGTTTTACTTTTGGGATTATGTTAATTCATAAATACGATATTTTATGATTTATCTCATAGTTTTATATCATGATCATTAATATATAAGATAATATTCCAAAATTATGGTTTATATGTATTATGATAATGATATTATTGATATAATACTTATTTAAACATACTATCCATTTTATCTCACCTTTTCAAAATTTTCTTTTTTCCAGGTCTTGAAGAATGGTATTATGAAAGATTTGTCAAAAAGAGGACTATATATGAACAAATAGGTGGGAGACAATAAATATGTTTTATGAACTAGTTGTTTATGATTCACATATTCTAAATACACTATACCAATATGGTATTAGCCTATATTATTTATATTTTGTAACATATATTCTTAAATATTGATGTAATTAAAATGTGTGTAAAGAATGGGTCATTATAGTTTGTATTATAGGAATATTATGGATAACCATTTGTTACCAGGGTGAAAAAACTTTAGTAATTACCCAAATGATTTATATAATTTTATGATACTATCCTAGTGTTTTAGAAATGAACATGAATGACCTTGGATAAAACCTTATGTGTTATATATTGAAATTTTATTCTTGATTATTTGGGTTTCCCGTTGTTATAAGTGTTTCTCAAACGATTATGTTTTGTTTTAGTAAATGGCTGGTAGACAGATGAACATTGTTAATTCTTAATAAGATGAGTAATTAAATGATTGTACTGATGAGAAACCAATTGTTATGTATGCTAGAATATGAAATATTTTAGCTATTCACACACGCCCTTATCACAATATGAGCCATACATGGCTTCAAAATGGGCAAAGGAGGGGAAAAAATTACGATGAGTCTATTATGAGGTAGCACCCACTTTATTTCAGTTGGTATTTTAATACATTTTTGGATGAAAAATGGATTAATACTAGATAAAATATATTTTCGGTTCTCCAATATTTATAAAATGATAAAGACATATTACAAGTATATCATTTTATGTTTAAGATGATCAATGATGGAACCATATCATGAATATGTTTGAAAGAGATTAAATTCAATCCAAGGAATGAGATGAGTTCAGTAACATATTTTTTAATAATTACATTACTTATATTCATAGAAAATTAGGGACAAGGAGTTCCTTTATCGTAATAAAATGGTCGGTGAATCCGCTGGTACCTACAAATCAAATTTGACATGACATTCAAGGTATGATTCTTGAATTATTATCCAACTTGAGATTAAAATTGATATATTATTTTATTTCATAAAACAATGTCTCTTACGGTTAATGAAGATAAGGTATTTAAATAGCTATAAGGAAATATTTCAATGTGCTGTCAATGATGATATGGATATTGGAGTATACCATTATCCTTATGTGTTAGATAAAAAGTGAAAAATGTAATTCAAGGTAAAATAAATAAACCACAATGTAAAGAAGATGATTTTTTCCATATGCTCTATGTGGTGAAATTAACATGGTGAAAGTTTTCATAAGGTTACTGTAAAATGTTTTAAGTTTGAGAGAGAAGTTCATTAGGCTTTTGATTGTCAATGTTACGGGAACAATATGTCTATTCATCCGAATGAAGAAACATTCACCCAAAATGCACCTCCACCAAATAAATTTTTTAGGTCAAATAAAATAGGTAATTATTTCAAGAAATGTTTTACTACCAGGGTTATTAATGATGATCAATATAATCAAACTGAAAAAGCAACCAACCAAAGTATGACACTTTTGATCACTATCAGTGATGTGGGTTATGATTGAGATGTGGTGAATGGTACAAATACCATCCAATCTGAAGTATAAAATGTTTTATATGATTATAAATCTAGAAAACCATTTATTTATAAATAATTTAATATCGATACCTATTTATTAACTAAAAAATTAAATTTTTAGATATTTGTGACAAATTTTAATGATGAACTTTATGAATAAATGTTTTTAATTTATATCTAGTTGAAGTTTGTGGGAATGTGCTTTTTAGAAATCTTGTTATCCTTCCAATAAAAAAACTTTAAATGATTTTTAAAATAGATTACATTTATTTATGTGGATGTCATATAAATTGTTACACTCCATGGATTTACAAAAAAATTAATATTGAATTTATGATACAATGAGCCTCTACAAATAACACTATTATAATCGAGCCAATAAAAATAATTTTACTACGTTTCAGACTTGAATTTCAATAATTGTACATAAACGGTTTCATTCTCAGTGATTTTTTTTTATGATAGAACAAATTTATTTTTTTTTGAATAGGAACCTACCCTTATGAATTGTAACATAACCTTATGAATATTAACATACCATTATAAAGACTAATCTTCCATTATAAATAGTTATATAAAATTATTAATAGTATCCTTACACATGGATGTAAAAATAAAATGTTTGATTATTATAAATGAAATTGAGAATTTTATATATAATTGGTCATGTATTGGTATTTTTGTGAGTGATAAATATTTAATTAAAATTTAAATTTAATGAAATGGATTTATATTATATTTTCACAAAATATGTTCCAAAATAAATATTATGTTGTCCAATGCTTTTAGGATAATTATATGAGACAACATTATATCATTGAACGTATTAAAAACCTATTTTAAATTCCAAATATGTATTCTTAAATTAAATAATAATTTTATTAAGAATAAAAATTTAACATATCAATAAATTTATTCATATAAAATGGAATTCATCTTTAGATTATACACATCTAAAAATCCAAATGGTTTGTTTTTATGAATCCTCTAAAATACTTTAGTTTTCGGTCAGTAGAAAAATATGACAATTTATGATAAATGATAAATTCGTGGTTCATTGTGTTACTGGTGATGTATGGCTGATGTAAGAACATGTGTATTAATATCACATGAATCTATTAATAATATTGGTAAAATTAGTAAATATTATTAGTGTTTTTGAGAAAAATAATAAAATAATGGTTTTGATATTTAAACATTACTGCTCTATTCCACTATTACCCCCCCTAAATCCCTATTTTCTTCACCCCTCTTAAGCCTTTCCCCTAACAAAATATCTACCAAAATCTCTCCCAAATATCCTCCATGACGTCTCTCATCCCTTTGTATCATAAAAAATAAAAATATACACCCATAAAGAGGCTATCAAGGAAGATTATTTCAAGAGGACAATTCCTCTTTTCAGTTATTTTACTTTCCTTTCTTGTTTCATTGCTTTCTTTTTTATCCTCACATATCTCAAACAAACTATTTTGAAAACTCCAAAACCATATATTTACATTAATTTTTTATGATTATGTAATATGTTATTATCATATCTCATTCACCCTTTATTTCTAAAATTAGTAAAAAAACACCATCCAAGATGTGCTAATTTTCCACATTCAAAGACGATGCGTTTAAAATTTCTATTATTGTCTTAAATTATGGTCATGAAACCATTATTATGGTTAAAAAAATATAAAATATTTATTTATTCTAATATATGGTTTCTGAATATTTTGTTACACGTTATTTTTATTTTTATGCAAAATGAGTTCATTGTGTTAAAAATCACCAATTAACCCAACTACATATCATTAAATAATTTATATAATGATTCATCATCACTTCATTTCACCAAAGGAAATTTAAAACCTAGTAACCTTATGTATTTTACCAAATAACATATAACATATATTATAGAAAACCATATTCATTTTACATGATTCTCCTTAAATTTATATAAGTATAACGATCATGAATCAAATGGACCTGAAAAATTAAATTGAACCATTAACCCATCAAAAAGGACATGAATAAACATAATATTTTTATAATAAATAAATTAAATAGATACGTGGTTATGGAATTAATATTTAATAAACCTACATTTTATAATTCAGGTAGTCATGATCATGTGGAAAAAACATTTTGACTTAAGGTAATTATTTCTTCATCCCACATCCATTTTTGTGATACATTCCATATTCACAATTATTACTCGTGTATAGTTTATTTATAAATAACATAACTGTTTAATATCATGAATATATTTATTTTCATCATATTCAAATTATCATTTTATGATTATATATTTTGGGGCATACTATTCAAATTTTTAAAACGTTTTATGTATTTTCTACATGTACCATTATTTTCATTCAAGTTGCTCTTATTCTCTACTCACCTCAATGAAATTATTATTTATTCTTATATACATATCATAAATTATATTTTAATGTTATATATATTTTAACTAATCATACTCCATCTTTATTTTGTGATTATTTACATAATTAAGTAGTATCATGCAAAAATTCCTCGGAAATATAATCATGATTCAAAGAACATCTCAATATTATAATTTTTTTTACGTTCACTCAATAATATGTTTTATGATAGAATTATCTATCTAAAATAAAACATTTTAACTTGAATTTTTTTAATTTATAGAATAATTTAATCAAACATTCCTTTTCACTTTAACATCTCTATAATGAATTCCTTAAACTATAATAAAATGATTAAAATATAATGCTTCTTTGAAGACACATTATACACAATTACACTTCAGTGGTACATCATTGTTTTGGAAAATTAAATTTCAATGTCATTCCATTTTCTAGTTTCAAGTATATATATGTGTGTGTTTAAAATCATATTTTTTATAAATAACTATGATTTTTCAGAATAACACTTTTTTCCAACGTAAAATAACTTTTCTGAGATATAAGACATGATAAACATGTTTCCTTTTATGTGGTGTATGTAATTACCCTTGGGATATCATATCAGGAGTCTCATTTTTCTCATGATATTCTATGGAATGATGTTTTTAATTTTTCATGATGGTATGAGAATCTCTCTAATATTTAAGGATTATTTCAAATGTCTCAATGGTGAAAACTAAGAGTATCATTATTTATAAAAACACAGATTGAGAAATATCATATATAATAGAGTTTTATATCTTATAATACCATACATAATATGTAGTTTAAGTGTTTCATATTTTTTCTTAATGTGGATGTTCTATCTTTAAACCATTCAATAGTTTATATTGAATGGTTAATGTTTATGTTTAAGGTATGTGGAAGGTTATTTACATTTCATATGTTAGATTCAATATGAATGTATGTGTTGTTTATATATATTCCCATTTATAAGATGAATGTGTTAGTCTTTGTAATTGTTAGGTGGGGCCTATAATAAATGATGGGGGCATTGATTAGTCTCATGAAACAAACAAGGGATTAGGAATGATGCCTTGAAAGAATCTATATTTATGGTCTTGCATAAGGCCTTAATGGTGTGTTTATGATGTCCCACATTATGAATTCCCCCACTATAAATATACTATTTGAATGTTCATGTGGTTATTCGATTAGTATAATACACATGATTATATTTTATTATGGAACTATTTATTCAGTTCTTAATCCTACCATAGTATGTACAATTTATTTTTTGCCATGTCTTTTAAGTTAATCACTATGTATATGTTTATATTTATGATATCTTCTATTAAATTGTTTACCCTTAATAAGAATCTTAGATCACCCCTTTTTATATGTTTCATTTTTACCAAATATGCAAAGAGTTGTACTATGAATGATGTATAGGAAAAACCATTGGATTGTGGATGTTCCCAATACAAGATAAATGATTTTTTATTTCATGTTGTATTGTTGATACTATGTATATATCTAGTTTTCCAAAACCTCTAATATATTTGGTCCTTCATGATACGACTTCATTATAATATTTCAATGAGTAGTGAAATAATTCCCCGACTCTACGCTTCTGGGGTGGGTGTGTTGTAGTTGGTATCAGAAGAAGTTTAGTACAAAATTGGAAATTAGATATAGAAAATATAGATTTGGGGAAAAACCTTAATAAATACATGACTATATAGGTACATTTATATACTAGAATTTGGTAAAGGAATAGATTATTTGGATCATCCTTGAAAATAACTGCCTATCTAGATACTACAAGTGGATGTGGTTCTGGAACAGATGTACCTAGGAGTAACAACTCTAACATATTTTTTCACGCATTATCTAAGGTAACATAGTACCTGAAAATAGGCCTTACTGAACACATTTATGGACACTCTTAGGAGATATGCATAGTATAATTCATATTTTCATTACAAGAAATTATACTGAATTTATGCCCCTAAGGTATCCAAAGTATATGGTTCTATAATTTGTGATTCAAAAATTTATACTTTTTACTATACCATGTTTATTGTTATATAGATTTATTAATATTATGATCTAAATTATTTTATGAAATGGATTAGGAATGGTTCCTAGAAGAAGGAATGAGATCTTCTACAATTAATGTGATGCAATGAGTAAGAAGGATCATATCATATATGTAGTTAAACCATTGATTCAATGGAATATTGTCTCCCATGTGTCCTTATAATATGAAAAAATAGTATCATGTGTTTACAATACGTGTAATGAATTCCATAAGTCATATGTACCATAATGGAATTAACAAATGAATAAGATGGTAGAGAATAAGATGGATATTAGGAAGATTGGAAAGAAGGTTTTTCCCACATGTAATATCAATTGAATCAATCATCCTGGTAAATGCATAAGGGGAATGTTTTTTTATTATAGTGTGGAGAAATATTTTACCAATTTAGTTATTGAAAATTTTTGAAAAAGGATTCTGGTGTAAAATTCTTTAACGGTAAGGATATGTGAACCTATGTATGTAAATGTTACTAGCAACAAAGAAATATTTCCCAACTGATGTTACTAAATATTGATCAGGTAATTATACTATTGTAGTTGATGTGAAAGAATTAATATGTCTCTTCATGAATCATGTCATTTGAATATTTTACCATCAATGTATTTTTTGTTATAATTATTCAATAAAAGAGGATTGTACTGTAATAAAATTTCATTATTTATAATTTGGTCGTATGATGAATTGTAATAAGGATAAGTGACTCATTAGTAATTTAATACCTTGTGAAATTATAGGGTTGAGGGAATGATAACCCTAAAGTTATTCCTGATGATTATGATAATGATGATTAATTGATTGATTTGGATCTCTACTGATAACCTAAAAAATTATTATTGTCTTATTCGAATGTGTTATAGGCTATCATTGATAAAGTCTACAACATTTCATGAAATTAGTATTATTTCTAATAGCATGTGTAAGGATGAATTCTTGTTTCCAATAAGTTATTTTGGAAATTTGAGTTATTATAATATATCAAGTGGATACATGATAGAATATATTCACATGTTTTGAATGTGAAAATTTTGGTCATATTCATGTTGATTAATAGAAAATATGATAGTAGATGCAATAATTAGGTTAGAAAATGGAGTTCTAAAAAAATGGTGTTTTCCAAGGACCCTGTGTACACGGATCTAACAAGGATGCATATGGAAGTTATTATATTGTTTTCGATAATGATATCTTTTAATGTTAGAATATTGATGAAATAGTTTAATGTAATCAATGTATTTTGTGTTAGAGAAAATGATGAAACATGTGCTATGAGATGATGTATTGATAGATCAAGGAAAATAATGTATAAGATTGTGTTTATAAAATAGAATGATATATTTATACACATTCAGAGTGTAGTAATTCCTATACTTAGAAATTCAGGGACCAAGTGTACTCAACCCTTGAAATTTATTAATTAAAATAAATGTATAACAAGTACAAAACATATGGCATATCAAACTCCATCAATGCATGAAATTGGTAAAGCCAAAACCACTCAAAAAAAATCATAAAACCTCATCATGAAATAATAAGATCACTTCACTAGAAAATAAAAACCATAATAGCTCGTCAACTATGTCCCATTCAGCCCCTGCATGTCTCGCCTGTCATTCTTAACCCCATACCAAAGTCCCAAGGGTGTCCCACCTGTGATGTTCATCCATAGTGGACCATACCCGCATACCAGAATACCAGCATACCCAAAACCCATACCCATAACATATGATCTACAAACTTTTTTGTCCATCCAAACCCAGCCCATACCCGCATCTCGAGGTCAATAGATACCTGCATTCGGAGGTCATTGATGACCCACATTCTGAGGTCATCAGTGACCGGCAACCCCACCATCCTGTCATCTCCGACTTTAGCAACCTACCAACATGCATCTATCCTCCAACGATTCAATTTCATAGAGACAATGGACACCACCTCACCCCCAATCATCGTGGAGCCGACCAACACCTTCCTTCTTGAGCACATCTTGTGCACCAGCACTACATTGTGTCGACCGCTGATCCCCCCAAATAGGATCCCATAAGTGTCCTACTATGCCAATGCGAATCGCCAACCACAATCGAAGAACACACCACCTCAACCTCTATCATCACCGCTTCAATGATGGCGACCCACAAGAACTTTCATTTCCCGTCACTGGATGATCTGTAAGTCACAACCGATCAGGCTCAACCGCACCACATTGCTTCTAAGATGGACTCACCATCCTTAATCCACCACGTCGTGCCAAATTCATGCCACAACCAGCTTGGAAGTTCCTTTGGTTCGTCCAATTGAGGGAATGAGTGTACTCCTTAGATAGAGTAATCATCGAAAAAAAACATCACAAAGGACAAAATCCTAAGGATTCTTAACACCACATTGCAAGAAAATCTCAAAATTAACAATGATTTCATCATTTAGAATTTCCCTAACCTTATAGAATTCGACGGAGCAATGGCTAGTAGGAGAGAGAATATCTCCATTATAGAGAGAGAATCTCCCCATCATAATAATTCCTATACTCTAGGAAAATAGTATTAAGTAATTTGTTTTCCTATAATATTTTATTTCATTAATTTATTTCATCGTTTTATGTTAATGATCTTTATATTAATCATATTCTCTATCACATTCCAAATGAATAGTATGGATTGATTATTCATCCATGGGAACGTTATCTAATTAGAATGTGTATTTTTTTAGTACCTATTTCACTTCGCTTCCCTCTTAATAATAGGATCTTTAGACCATATTTCTGATTTGGGATTCCCATAATAGAAATTTCAAGTATCAACAATTAGCATTTCATATTAATTTTCAAAATATTTAGGAAAAAACATTTGTAAGGAGTGGATATTGTAAAATTCTAATGATTAAAAAAAATTAATATTTAATTGATGAAAACCCATGTCTCTTCAAAACAACACATTGATATAACTGAGCAAATAAACATAATTTTTCCACTTCTATGATTTGAATTTTAAAAATCTGACATACCTGATTTTGTTTAGGGTGATTATTGGAGTTTGATAGACCAAACATTATTTCCAATGAATTATAACCTACCATTATGAATATTAACTTACATGTATGAATTTTACTATACCCTTATGAATAGTAATATACCCTTATAAATAGTAACCCCACCAATGAATGTATTAAATAAAAAAAATAACATTATATAAATTATTGATTAAGAATTTGTATTTTTTGAAGTGAGAAATATTTTATTACCGCATTAAATTAATAAATGGATTTAATATTGTTTTTCATAAAATGGGACCATAAATAAATATATTTATCCAATTATTTTCGCATAATTTAATGAGAGCACATTTATTTTTTGAAACTATCACAAAATTTCTTTTAAATTGAAAAAAATTGATTTTATTTTAAATAATGATTTTATTTAAAAATTTAATTTAGATTATTTATAAAAATATTTTTATAAAATGGAATTTTTTTTGGATTCTACACCTTGAGACAAGGTTAAAGTAATTTTTTTTGAACTTTCATAAAAAATCAATTTTAGGTGAACAATAACATATGATAATTTATTATAAATGCTTAATACATTATTTATTGGCTCATTTGTGATTTAAGTTTGATATAAGACAACTTGGTTCTAACTCATATGAAAATATTACTAATCATGATCACCAGAATCAATTCAATTCTAGGTCTCCAAAAAAATGATACGATATTCAAAAATTACATCTAGACTCCTTTATAAAACCCCCCTCAATCCCACTTCTATATAAAACTCTCAATAATGTTTCCAAGTCTAAATTAATCCCAAATACCTATCTAAGATCCTCGCCCACTTAAATCTATCCTTTGTATCATAAAATGACTAAATATTATCCACTAAAAATCCAATAAAGGGATATTATTTTAAGAAGTAAATTCTTCATTTTAATTATATTACTTTCTTTTAATGTTTCTTTTTTTCATTTATATCCCAACCGATCTTCATAAAAATTTTATGAAATCTAAAATACCTTAAATATATATTAATTTTTATATGATTATGTAATAATATATTTTCATCTCTCTTTAACACTTATTTTTTTCTAGTAGTAAAAACCACCAACTAAGAGGTTCTTACATTCCACATTCAAGGATGATGGGTTTTAAATTTATATTACCATCTACAATTCATTACATGAAACCATTATAATATTTGAACCAAAATATAATATATGTATTATGTCCCATATGTGGAACATAAATATTTTTTTACACATTCTCTTGAATAATAATGAAAAATGAGTTTGTTGTCTTCAAAATGTTCCAATCTACACAAACTATTTTCATTAAATAATTAATATAATGATTCGTATTCAATCCTAGTAACAGAATGAAATTTACAACAATGTAACCATATAGATGTTAAATAATAAATTATAACTTCTATTATAGGAAACCATCCTAAATTTAAATGATTCCCCATTTATGTATAAATCTATACCCATCACGAAACAAACATACCCGAATAATTAAATTGAGCCTCTTAAGACATCAAAAAGGCCATGAATGAAATTAATAATGTTATAATAAATCAATAAATTGAATAATAAGTTCATGAATTATTAATTAGTGGACCTAAGTTTTATTAATAATGTCATTATGATTATGTGGAGAACAAATGAAAACTTAAGTTAAAGGTTTCTTAATCTCAATTATATTTTTGTGTGATATTATATATTCAATAATATTACTTTTGTATGGTGTATATAAACATATAATTGATGTTTCATGTCATTAATCTCTTTATTTTAATGATATTTAATATTTCATTATATGAATATTTATTTTGGGTATTAGATTCAATTAATTAAAATTTTGTAAGTATTTCATACCTAAACATCCATTTTCATTCAAGTTTCTCTTATTCCCTACTGACCTTAATAAAATTTTTATTTATTATTATGAACAAAACATAAATTATGTGTTAATGTTCTATATATTTGTATTAGTCATAAATATTATTAATTTTATGGTATGTTTCATGTTTTAAAATTATAATTCCAACATTATTCTGAAATGAAAAACTGATTTATGGGACATATCTAATTCATACCTATTGTGAACATCGATATATAATATATTTTAGGTGATATATATCTTTCTATAACCAAATTTTTTTACAAGAAAAATATATTATGCTTCATATCATGTTTTATGAAGGATAAATTCCTTTGCTATTTGAAATCTCTTTAATTAATTTCTTAAAATGCACTAATTTTTAAACTCTAAATCTTCTTTAAAAACACATTATACAGGTTTTTAATTTGTTAGGCCATAATATATGCCTCAAATGTAATATAAAGGTCCTTAACATTATATTTCTAGGATATACATGTTTATAACCAGAGTTACGAAAAATACAAATGATTTTCCAAGATACCTATTCTTTCAAATGTAAAATATATTTTTCTCACCACACATTAAATAATATGAGATATAGTCCTAGTTCCCCACATATTCCATGCTTGGTTAATATGTACTACCCCATGGTATATCAAATCAAGAGACTCCTTATTCCCATGATATTTTTATGGATTATGATTTGAATTATTCTGGCTGGTATTGTACATATTCGAATGTTATTTATTATTTCCTCAAGAATTTGTCAATTGTCTCTTTTAAAAGTGTATTTTTTTACATCAAAATCCATTGATGAATCAGTAATTTCATAGATTTTTTTTCTAATGATATCATATAAAATATATTTTTTAACGATTTTTGATTAGTTTGAATGTGTATGTTCGATCTTGATACCATTCACTAATTTACATTGAATGGTTAAGTTTTATGTTTATTGTATGAAAAATGTTATTTACATTTCATATGTTAGATTCAATATGAATGTATATTTTTTTATGTTAATATCAATTTGGAAGAGAAATTCATTGTTCATAGTTAGTGTTGGGTGGAGCTTGCTACAATCCCTCAGTGCATCAATAGATCTCATGAGACAAACAATTGTGGTGGAAGTAAGCATTGACAACATGGAAATTTATTTTCTTGGGATGAGGTGATAACAGTATAGTTATGATGGGACACATAATTCATTACCCCATTATGAAGATAATAGTATAATGTTCATGTGGTTATTTGAGAATTTGAATACCCATGATTATGTTTTATTATGTCATTATTTGTTCATCTATTAACAATTCCATTGTATGTACAAGATTATTATTAATGAAATGTGTTTTTAATTATTCACCATGCATATTTTTTATCTTTATATTATCATTCGTGGTATCTTTTACCCTTACTAAGAAACCCAGATCACCCATTACTAAGAAAATGAGCTAACCACTTTTACATTTCCAAAAAAAACTAAATTATTTTTTTCTATTGGGATACAAATTCCATTTTATCATGTAAACTTAACTATATAATACAATGACTCATGGATTCTGGGGTAGAGGCGTTCCATCAAATTCCAAAATAGTGAAGCCAAATTTCATATTCTAGATCAATATTGGATCATATATATATATATGGATGAATACGACCATCCAGGGGAAATTAATTACATATTAGGGGTCTTGATTCTTATAAATAATTATCATCTATCTTAAATTGATAGATAGTAAGTAAAAATTAAGAATTCACCCATTGTAAAATAGTTTTATGATTTATTTCATGAATAATTTCTAGGTCTTCCAATAAATCATGAGGTTGGGTTTTCAATTGAACACATACATGTTGTTATGCCTATTTAAAAGGAACCTTATTGAATATCCCCAATTGAGTTGCATTAATTAAATAAGTAACTCTAGGAGAGTAATGATAATGGATTAATACTCCCAAATGATTCAGCATGGTGTGCACCTATTCTTTTTGTTAATAAGAATAATGGATAAATGAGACTCTGCATTGATTATGGATATCATAACAACATCACAATCATGAATAAATGTAATATTCCAATCATTGATGAGTTATTTGACCAACTACACCTAGATCAATACATTTCAAACATTTATATTCATTTAGTATATACTAAACTATGGGGTTTTAAGGTTGATATACCAAATATGACATTCCTTACATGGTATTCACATTATATAATTATATTGACTCCTTTTGTTCATACTAATTCTTGTGTTATCATCGTGGATTTAATTAATATATCCTTTGGATACTATCATGATCAGTTCTGGGTTTTTATTATTCACAAAATTATTGACTATTCAATGGGAAAGTATGTCCACGATGATCACATCATAATTGTACTAATGACCCTTAAAAATGATAATATTTATGAAAAAATTTACCATGTGTGAATTTGGGATTCATAATGTTTCATTTTTTGGGATAAATAATCTCAAGAGATGTGATATCTGGGTATCGAACAAAAATTCCAGTTATTGAATGTTGGATGCAACAATAAACAGTTACTGAGATCTGATGTTTTTTTAGTTAGATGGATATTATTTATGTTTTGTGAATGATTTTAAATGAATATCTAATCCAATCAACATGTTTTCTCCAAAAGGATCTATGTTTATATGGATTAAGGAATGTGAATAAGAATTAAAATATATACAAAGATGGTTATCCAGTTCACCTTCTCTCATGCTATGTTATAGTGGAAAATGGTTTTTAATGTACAATGATTCATCCAAGAAGGCGATGGGTTGTGGTCTAAAGCAAAATGATATTGTGATAGCTTATTCCACCCAACAACAAACAATCTATGATAATAATTACCCAACTTAGTTTTCTAAGTTAGCTACGATGATATTTTTGCTAATGAGATGGATCTATTATCTCTATGATGAATGGTGTGACATTTATACTGATCATAAAATTTTAAATGATATTTTTTCACAAAAAAAGATGATTTCACATAAAAATGATGATTGGATTTGATAAATGATTATGACATACCAACACATTTCCACCCTAGTAATGTGAATAATGTGCCAAGTGCTTCGTGTCGAAAGGATAATGCTATCCTACCTGTGAAGAGTATCACAAAAGATATAATATTTTTGTATTTTAAATGTTTGGATCATGAAATTTTAATGGAAGGGTATAATTCATATCTTTTTCAAATGATTTTTAAACCATATATAAAAGTGATGATTAAGTGGGTGTAGAAGGAAGATTTAGAGGTACAAAATATAATATGAAATCTTAATGAATTAAGCCTTTTTCTGATGGACTAAAAAGGTTCAGGTACCAGATTTGTATAGGAATTATAGAAGAATTAAAGAACAAGATATTGGATGAGATTCATAGTTTATCATTTATATTAATCATGGAAGCACAATGATTTACAAGGACATAAAAAAGTAATTCTCGTCAGATGGAAAGAAAATAGATGTTTCTGAATATATCTCTTTGTTCTTGTATTGTATGAAATTTAAGGCTACGAGATAGATGTCTATGGGAATGTTACATCTGTTACCCATACTGGAATTTAAATGGTAAAACATAACTATGGAATTTTGCAACGGACATCCAAAAAACATCTAAAGGCTATAATTATATATAGGTTATTGTTGATTTCCTTATGATGTATGAACACTTCATTAATATTCGAGAGGATTTACCTCATGATCAGCTTTCTAGTATATGGCTAGTATAAGTGGTAATATTGCACTGATTACTACATTCCATTATATCTAATAGGAATTTAAGATTTAAATTGATTGTTTTTTGAATTCATTCTGATTCTGTGGATATAGGGTTGTGTTCCAATATTTATTATCATCCCCTGACAGACATACACTCTGGGAGGAAAATTCATACTCTAAAAGACAGGTTTAGATCTTTCTCTCTATATTTCAAATGAGGTGGGGATGAACACCTACCATTTGAGGAATTTTATACAGAAATATCTTTCATTCCGATATTCAGATTTCCCTTTATGAATCACTATTTGGAATAGGTATAGAATTATAATGTGATGAGATGTTGTTGGGGGAAATAATGCTATTAGGAACAAATAATGCTAATGAAATGTTAGAAAAGTTCACATCTATAAAACAACATGTAAGATTATCTCAGAGTTGAAAAATAGTTATGATGATAAGAAAATAAAAACCTAGAGATTGATGTCGGTGAAAAGGTGTTTCTAAAAATATCTAACTAGAAGGAAGTAATGATATTTATAAGTAATGGAATGTGAATCCATTGTTATATCAGATCTTTTGAAATTATATATTGTGTTTATATGTTTTATTTATGATTTTTAGTTCGATTGAATATATGTCAAGTTCATGATGTATTCCATTTATCTCTCATGATAAACAACATTACAAATCATTCATATTTACTAAACTCATAATTTTTACCAATCGAGAAAGATTATTCTTATAAAGAACAACAGATATAGATTATGGATCATAGAGAAACATTTAATGTTGCAAGACAACTCATTGGGTTAATGTTTTATAGAAGGACAACCAATTTTAGGTAGTAACATATGAACTTGGGGATGTGATGAGGAAGAAGTATCATATTCTGTTTATTACAAAATGATGAATTTTGAGGGAGAAATTCATTATTATGGGTGTAAAATAAAACACATTTATGTATTTATAAAATATTATACAACTTTTACATCATCAATATCTTTTATTTCATGAAACTGTGTGGTCAAATGAACTCCATTACTACTTATGTTTAGAATTTTCATTTTATCCAAGACGTTATGTTAGTTGGAATATATATATATATATATATATTGAAAATTTATTGTTAATTTATTAGATAACAATTATTTTTTGAAAAAATATAAAACAATTATATATTTGTATTATTTTATTACATAAATTGAGTGAATTAATATTTGAAAATGAAATTTATGAAATAAATTTGTCATATATAGAATATTTTTTTATATTAATCAAATAGTTTTTTTTTCAAATTTTATGAGTAAACCCCATTCGATGTATAAAATCCTATAATTTTCAATAGGATAATTTTCCACCTTTTAATGTTAATCCCCATTTATATATTGATTTTTAAAAATTTATAATTTGTTTATATTAAAAATAAACAAGTGATATTTTTGTGGGATAGAATAATTTATAATTTATAGTTTTTTTAAAAATTTATAATAAAATCCATATTTTTATGAATATTAAAAATACAAAAAAAATTAAATGAAAAAAGTGTTTTTATTGAAATAATTTTTACAATTGATTTATTTTATTTAATGGGATTAATGTACAGATAGAATATTTTTTATCATTAAATATAATTTCGGTAATTATAATTAATTTTACATTGAATTATGATTTAAAATTGTACAATCTTTTACAATGTGTTGTCATTTAAAACACATGCTCTTTTTCTGACAAGGATATAAATTTTAAATTAATTAGTATTTATTATTTTATTTTATTTTTTAATAATATATTCCATCTTAGGAATAATTATGTTTAAATTATGTAAATATATTTTGTTTATTTTTGGGATTTACAGATAATATTTTTTTTATTATAATTGATTTCATAAAAGGTTAAATAAGGTAATTAAGCATAAAAATAATATTATGAAATTACTGTAACACTTTTCCTAATATCATTGGATGAGTGTTTTAAACCTAAATCATATGTGGGTAGAAATGGTTTCATTTAGAATTTACTTGGATTGGGAATAGAACATTTAATTTATTTTATTTAAAGAAATGTAAAATATGTCTTACACAAATTTTAATTACTATATGTTTTTAATATAGGGTTATACAAAATATAATCAATATTATAATTGATAATAAAAAATATAAGTGTTTTTTCATTATCATGATACTTTATTTTTAATATTTAATAAGTAAATAATTTACTTCATAATTTATACATTAATGATTCATAAATAATAATATTGATGAAAAATAAATAAAATAATTGTTATCAAAGTTCTAATGACCATTCAAAGACTCAAAAACTTAACAAAATATTATTTATCTACTATATCTAGACAATATCCTTTCTAAAATAGAGTTGTTGACCATTTGGAGCCTAAAGTATAGATTTTGACAGTTATATTAATTTATTTAAGATGATTATAGACTTGTCACATACATGTTTTATTATGTATATAAATTTAGATTATATATTATATATATTATATATTCAATTATAAGTATTCATTTTAAATATAAAGGATTTATATTTATCATATTATTTAATTTTTATTTTTTATCCCAAAAACATGTATATAAAATTATTATAGAAAACTATTATAGTAATTATTTCAAAGAATGTATTAAATAAATATTATTATAAATATATAAATATATTATGATAATTAATATGTCTAATGAATTTTATTGATGACCTTGACATATTAAATATAATGAAAAAAAATTCAACGATAACTTGTGATATTAATATTTTTATAAATCATATGAATTGGATAGATTCAAAATTTACCCTTGTAGTTGTTTATCGAAATGATGTATTAGTATGTTATTTAAGAATAATATTTTTTCGAAAAATAAATGTTACATGGTTTTAATTTATGGTATAATTGATATAATATAAGAAAATAATACACTTTTTTATATTTAAATGATTGTTACAAAAGATAAAACTTAAATAGAATCAATATGGTTTCATTAAAATGATATGGTATAAATTGATAAAAACAATATATAAAAATTTATTGGTTTATCATATAAAATCCCAATATCACCTCATCTTCTATATTCAGTAATTTTGGAGGTTTTGGGATTGGTTTATATTTTATTACACAATAATATCTTTAATATCCCCAACGCTCCCCTAACCTCAATTATAAAAGGGAACACCCTCCCTCACCACTTCACATAACGTTGTGACTTAAATATTTTACATATCCGACACATTTTAATTATCAACATACTCACCTATATTATATAGGTTATTATCTTCTTCAATGACCATATCTAGTTCTTCAAGATGAGATTTAGAGACAACACGTTAAAGATTAGGTAATCTCCTCTAACAATCCATTCAAACTTCATTCTTCTTAACATCCAATTAATGAGTTATTTCATTATGAAGAAACAAATCCATAATTACTTATAAAATTAGTTGTTATAATTAATATGAAACAACCATATTCCTTCTTCTATCCATCCATTGTAAAATGAAATAACCACATGTGCGTATGTACGACTTTTCGTCTCCCTGCCTTCGTGTAATCTATGTTTCACCTCCATTTTACATGGATGGGTATAATTATGGAAATAATAAAATTATTTTATTCTTATAAAATTATATTATTTTTTAAATATTATACATCATCCACTTAAATATCATTCAACAATTATGGGAATGATATAGTCGCTCGTACATATATACGACATACTATTCCATGATGCTATATGATTCATTGTATAATATCTTCATCAAATAATGATTATATAAATGAATGGATTGAATCAATATGATATAAATATTATATGATAACATCTTTTATATTATATTATTATATCCTCAGAATAGGAACACGAACATATTCAACAAAACATGCATAAAAAATAAAGAGGTTAACACCAGATGGGTGAGAAATCATGTTACATACAAAAGGATGACGATGTGATCATACATGATATCATAAAAGTGAATAAGATTCCTAAATAAGTCTGTTACATTATTTAAATCAGTATACATGAGGGTTGGATACATACAATTTAAATCATATGTGGGGTAATAGAAAATTTCGTAATATCATTACTATCTAAGATTGTTTTTATGTAAGTATTCATTAGGGTATATTTATTTACCATGTCCATGATTACTAATTATGTATTAGAAAATATATTTTCCATCATTTTAAAATAATTTATAGTAAATTTGACATAATGGTAAATTTCTATTAAATGAAATGAAAGGAATATTGTATCATTTTTCATAGGAGGCACTTTTTAACATTTCTACAAAAGTATGAGGATAAGTTATTTTAACTTATATGAAATCATCAGATTTTTAACATTTCCATAACAACTACTATTACTGAATATTACATTATATGATTTTAATTTTATTTTCAAAAGAATTAGTTAATTTTCAAATTATGTGGTATTTTGAGAAAAAAAATGTTTTTGAAGAAGAAAAGATATTTTCCTCAAAAATTAATTTCAATTATTATATAAAAATTATATTCCCTATAAGATTGATTTATCTAATATGGTTATGCTAAAATAATAATGAAAAAATATTCTTATGGTTTGATTGGGTTTTTATGGACCTCAATTTATTCAATCCATTTGTTTTAGAGGGATTTGTTATTGTGGAATGCTATTTAATAAAACCCATTTTATTCCATGAGTTATGTTGAATGATTTATGATATTATGGAAAACGTTAGAATAATTTCACTATGAGATTATTGGGACCCATATCACCCACCATAACATTGGGTAACAATATATATCTCATGATATAGACATGGCTATAATGAGAAATGATCATGATTCAGTTGTATCGGGCTGGAATGTAGAGTGAACTCAGTTCAGTAATGGAATTTGTCTTCTATGATGGTCTTGTAAATTATCTTCGAAGAATATGAAATTATTTTCCATACATATGTTTATCAAAAAAAAATAATGTAGTATTTTATGATTATTGGGATTACATTCATGAATTCTTATTAACTTTTATGATTTATCACACAGAATGAAATCATGATACTTTTTATAGAGGATAAAATTTTCCAATGAAATATTCTAATGTATTATAATTAGTATATGAATCACATATTCCATGTTTACGCTTACTAATCATATGATCCCACATGTTCATATGTTTCTTTTTTATAGGTAATGATGATGGATAAAAAGTATAATTTGTCAAAAAGATGTCTAGTTATTAAAAAATTAGTGCGAGATAGAGAATATATCTTATGAAATAGTTGTCTTTGTATCCCAGTTTCTAAAGAAATAATTACTATACATTCTATAAATGGTTTGTTAAATTCTGCAATGAATATTCTTATATTTTGATGCAATATCCATGCATGTAAAGTACATTCATTCATAGTGTGCTCCATTAAAAATTTGAATACAACAAGAGTTTGTTGACCAAGGTCAATAGATTATTTTATACGTCATATAAAAAAATTATTTAAATAATTATATCTTTTATAAAATTAATATAATTTTTGAACCATATTTGAATTGTGGTGTATCAAATATAAATACAATGTGCCATGAAAGTTGTAGTCTGAAAGTATACATAACATATGCTTCCATTTTCTACAACATGGAGTATAAATATTCTATATAATATTTCATTTTAAATCAAATAAAAAATGGTTATAAATTTTACATTAATTAAATTTTTCTATAATTACAAATTTAAATTGTGTAAATAATAAAATAAGAAACATGTTTCTTCATTGTAGTGGTATCCACACACACATCAATGATACATTCATTTTCTAATTGAAGGGTCAATGTTAACAAACAAGTTATCTTTAAATATGATAATTATACAATAAACATCATATATGTTGAAATTATACATCATTATAACCAGTCATATTAGTTAGTTATGGATATCTACTTACATTATTATGTGAATATGATAGAACGTACAGAAGAATTATAGATTGATTCAAATACCATTTAATAAAAAAAGATATGTAAAAGGATTTTAAAAAAATTATGATTAATATTTATTTTTAGGATAAGTATTTTATAATTTAGAAAAATTTTAATAAAATATTAATTAGTTTTTATAATAATGAATCATTAAGAACATAGTCATTTGATATACCTCTTCTTAAGAGAACCAATATTTGACTAAAAAAGACAAGATACTGGAATGGTAAATTAGATATAAAATGAATGATATGATGTGATAAAAGATTTTGAGTATTTTTTTGGGTAGTTATTGGCAAACATAAATTGATAATGATTTAGGAACAAGATTGGCGATGTGGGAACATTTTATATGTGTTTGGAGTGTAATTCCTCAAATTACTCAAATATTTAAAATAATGTTAAGTCACTATCATGATCATGTTTCATTAAATCAATTTATGTTATGTGAAAATATTTTCAAGGTTTCAATATGACTATCCAATAATATATAAGATAATATTTTTTGACCCAATCACATATCTATGTCATTAATCTACCTTCTTTACAAATAACATTTATGAAAACGTTTTTCCATTGTTATTATTTGTGTCATAGAAAATGAAGTCAACCTTGTTACTAAATGTTAATATCTTTATTCAAAATATTGAACCCATTTTTCAATTTTAAATATTATTAATTTTCATAAATATCTTTTAATATATATTAACAAAACACATTAATTTTTTTATAATAAAACATATTTTTTGAAAATAACTAAATTTATACAAAAATCATCTATATTATATATATAAATTTAAATAATTATATTTTAATTTAGAAAAAGTATCATTATTTGAAAAATAATCTATTTAAAACCTAAATGAGCCATGTGAATTTTTTTAAATTATTTACCTGAAATTTTTTAATTTGGAAAAAAATTCTTTGATTTTTAAAACAACCATGCTTTTTATTACACACGTAATCATGATTTATTACATAAAATCTTTACATGATACAACAAGGAATGTCAATAGGTCAAGTATCTTGGGGTACTATGACCATTACATAATGACTTAAAACGCGAAACACAACATCTTTATTGAAAACATTGTTTACATGACCAGTATATTCCCTCATACTTAGCTTTGATTGGTGTTACCTGAAGAAATTCATATTAAAAGGATGATCTATAACTCCCATTAAGGGAGTATACATGGAATAACATGATGAATACAACACATGTTATTCATATGTAATATCAATGTATCCTAAAAGAAACATGAACATAAATGAATGATAACGTTGAAATGTCGGAAAAATGAATTCCATTGTATTAGCATGAGAAAAGGATCATTGAAAATAGAGCATGATTAAAACCACCTTGAAATTGAATTATCCTGAGTAAAAGTTACTTTCACTTGACGTATCAGGATTCTAATCATCACTCTATTCATTTGAATGCTATTAGAGATCACCCTTCTTAATCATTTCTATTAATGCATAACTATGCCACATGGATCATATAACAATGGATCATTAAAGATAATCATGTATTCCACGATAAAGGAATGTGTAACTAATATATTATACTCTATAATACATATGTATTTGTGCATAGAGGTGAATAGTATTGATATATAAATGTGCATGGTATTCAAAACACAATGACGTTGGCTTGGAAAATCAGGGTGCAGTTTTAGCATCATAACAACGTGACATAGGAATTCATGAAAATGTTTGATTAGAGAGAAAGGGGTTTCTCATTATATTTACAAGAAATATAATGTAATGGGGTCATATAGATATATATCCCTATATATTTAATTGTATTCAAATTCACAATACAAATAAATTTTTGAATGTGAATGAGGAGAGAAAATTTTCTTACTAAATTTCAGCATGGTAACAGGTGTACATGGGATGCATTAATGAGATATAATGGGAGATCATACCATTAAAAAAATAGGGCAGTATGGGGGGGGGTTCGAAATCATACACCCATATTTTTAATTAAAAATAAAAGTGTATAACAACTAATTGAAAATTGGAAAAAATATGAAACAAATAAATCTATTACATGGATGTGTGATCTCAAAAGATTAGGAGGGGCTTGATATAGTCTTATTGAGAGCATGTGAACATTTGGAGGATTATATAAAGAGTAGGGTAGGGGTTTGTTGTTCTCCAAAGGCATGAGTGAAGAGGATGTGAGAGCGTGGATGTGTTTATATAGGAAAGGAGAAAGATTTATTTTTTATTTGGATTTGGGACATAACATATTAAATTAATACAAACCACAAAACAACCCATGCTTTTTACCATTTTTCAACCAATGTTGAGGGAAATAAAATATTTTATAAGTAAAATTTCTAAACATCTTAAAATAATAATTTTTCTTTTTTGGAGGTGAGTCACACTCTAAAAAAATCAATTTAAAAGTGCTAAATGTTTTATTTTTCTTTAATGGTTCACAAAGAATTATAAAATAAATCAAAAAAAACTAAAATGAAATTATTTTAAATGTAAAACATATATTGAATTAATTTTATAAAAAATTAACCATTTGACAATTTAGAATTATTAATTACAAAAAAAATATTCCTTTTTCTTAATAATTTTCCAAATATATGAATTTTTACACATAAAATAAAAACCATGATTTATAAAAAATTCATTGGTTTTGACAGAAGTAGCTTTCAAACAATAATAAAAATCAAATTTTTATTCATAACAATTATACTCTGATTTATATTTTATAAAAAGTAATTTAGTAAAACTATTTAATTAAAATATTATTTTATTAAAAATATATTAATTCATCAATATAGATTTCTTAATTGAATAATTACTAAAAATTCAAATTGAAAATTAAAAACTATTTGAAATGTGACAATAAAAAAATGAATGTATATTCATGGTTATATACAAAAAATAATTTATATAATCATAGTGCTATAGTCTTGCTTCATAACCACATATACCACCCACACATGACTGATGGGTAAGGTGTACAATGGTGAAAAAATATTGGGGTGGCTCGTATAACATCTCTCAGGTGGTAATCTCTATCAGCATACACTTCTCCCATAGGAGCTTCTATTTGAGCTTATCATATTGATTCTCGGCATGGGCTTGGACTAGAGTGAAACCCAATGATGCCACCTTCTTTTTGAGCTCCAAAAAATGCGCTTCATATGGGGAATGTCTACTAGATGAGGCCATCACTTCCATTGTCAGTGAAAATTGGATTTCTTAAAGTCCAATATTTATACAATCATCCCCCCTTAATAAATTTCTCCATGAAATTTCTTTTACAACACCTGAAACGATTCAGGTAACTCTACTTCATCACACCCTTTGATTCCCACGTCACTAATTCAATCTTGTGGTTCCTCCACAACACCTTTAGGAGGGGAATTTCCTTATATCGCAGATATTTAACTCTATGATTGATGATCTCAATTGGATTATCTTCATAGGATAGTTCATTATCCACTAGTATGACATCAAGATGGAGTAGATGTGATGGGTTAGGTATGTACTTCTTCAAGAGTGATACATGGAATGCATCATGTACATGACACATGTACGGTGGGTGTGCTAATCGATAGGCTACATATTCAATGTGATCAAAGATCTCAAAAGTGTATATGTACAATGGACTATGATTTCCCTTATTTTAAAATCTCATAACACACTTCCACGGTGATATGAGGAGGAATACCATGTCATTGATGCCAAACTCTAGGTCTCATATATGATTATCTGCATAGCTCTTTTTTCGACAGTGAGTAGTATTAATGTGCTTTGGGATTCTCTTAACCTTCTCTATTATATCTATGACCATTTACAGACCTAGAAATTTTCTCTTCTGAACTTAATCCCAACTTATTGGTGTCATGCAACTCATCCCATACAAGGCTTCATTAGAGGCCATTTGGATATTGAGTGGAAACTGTTATTATATGAGAACTCAACCAGAGGTAGATGTTGATCCCATATTCCCTTAAAGTCCAATGAGCTTGATTTCCATAATTAATCAAGTGTTTGGATAGTCTGCTTAGATAGGTTATCAGTTTGAGGATGATAAGCCGTACTAATGTTCATCTGAGTATCCAGAACATATTGAATACTCTCCAAAAACATAAATATGAATATCATATCACCATTGGATACGATTGATAGTGGTACTCCACTAAGCCTTACCATTTTTTGATGTAAATCTGTGATTGTTAATCAAAGGAGAAGTCATATTTAATCACGATATGCTGTGTTGTCTTTGTAAGAGGATCCACAATGACCCATATAACATATTTCCCACTGGATTTCCTTGGGATTACAATTACAAAGTCAATGGTAATGTTCTACCACTACCATGTTTTTATGGGTAGTGGATGCGTCATCACCCTAAAATCTTTCTTTAAACATTCACATACTGACATACATGGCACATTGATGTATACTTATCAATCTCCCATTTTATATTGTCCAACAAAATATTTTCTTGGTGATATTTATACATA
Source organism: Viscum album (assembly GCA_963277665.1). Classification (NCBI taxonomy): domain Eukaryota; kingdom Viridiplantae; phylum Streptophyta; class Magnoliopsida; order Santalales; family Viscaceae; genus Viscum; species Viscum album. The sequence continues at coordinate 2,019,767,993 of OY728157.1, forward strand.
TTTTTTTTCCTTAATTAAATAGAGATGGTTGAGATATGTGCATCATTTAGAAGATCCTTTTTTATCTATGGATTGGATGGTACATATAATCATGAAACAAATCTCACAATTCCATCCTTTCCATCCACAAACTCTATGTATTTCGCATTCCTGATAGCTTACACACATTTTAGAATATCGACATAATTCCTTTGAGAATCCATTATTTTATCTTTAAGGGATGGTTGAGTAATTATTTCGGAACGAGAAGATAATTTTCCTCCCTTAACGATTTCCATGTCCATCCTATGTAAGTATATGAATATTGGACCGTTTTCAATTCCCATCATTATTAATGATTCATGATCCTTTCAAATAAGAGAATATTCCACCTTTTTTGCCTTACCGGGATGGTAGTGGATTGTCTAGTTGTACTCCTTGTTGAATTTTATCTATCTTTATTGGCGCATATTAAGCTATTTTGTGGGAATATATATTTTAGGCTCTTTTGATCAGCATATATCTCTCATTTCACTCCATAGAGATAATGATTCCAGATTTTCAACATAATGATCATGACTGCCAACTCCAGATCATGTGTGTGGTAGTTTTTCTAATGGATTTTCACCTTCTATTAGGCATAGGATATCTGTTTATTATTCTTTATCAATAAAAAACCTAATACCTTATTATAAGCATCACTAAATACTATAAAATATTCTGCACTATTGGGGCATGGTTGGTTTTTAAGTCTATACAAACCCTAACGTACTCCAATATTGTCCAAACCTTGAGTGGGGTATTAAAAAAGGACTATCTCACTATGTGGAAACCAACAAAATCGACGGCATGTCAATCGGACGTCCGAATCTCATGTTATAAGCATTTCCGCACCGAGGGCACGGTTGGTTACATGTTCGAACCAATCTGGAAGTACCCAAAATTCTCTAAAGCCTTGAGTGTAATATACCAAAACGACCGTCTCGATCCAAGGATCGCATCTCAGCTGACAGTGCGTCGATCGGAGGTCCGTATAAAATGTTACATATTTTTGAACAAATATATCCGTTTTTAGGGGGGTTTGGGCCAGGACCGACCGAGCCCAAAATCACCTGGGGCGGCCTGGACAGGGTTGACCCGACCCGGGTATGGGTCAGGCCCATTAGGGAGCGGCTCGGCCAGCCGACACAGGCGTCTGGCCCAGCGCAGGCTGCCCGGCCTAGCGCGGGTGGCCCGGCCCAGCACGGTGCGGTCGCCCGCGGGCTGATCAGATGAGAATGGGGGCGTAGCCCCTTGATTGGAAAATAGAGGACCCTCGTGGGGTCCTCCATAGGTGACGTAGTCCGGGGGGTAGGACCCCCAAATTTTACCAAACAGCCAGCCGTGTTGGCCGGCTGGTGTGCCGCCACGGGACCCCCCTCGTGTCCTGATTTCCAGGAGCCGGCGATTGGCGGTTCCGGCCACCCCTCCCTGCACCACCGCGGCCTTGTCCGAACGGCGTGGCGCGACGTCGCCACACCCCTACGCTGTGGCCCACCCTGGCCGCGACCCTCCTTGGCGTGACAGCGCAGCGCGATGATTCCGCGCTTCTCCACCGCAGCCTGCTCCAGGCCGTGGCCTCCTCCGGCCTCACCGGTGCGGCGCGATGGCGCCACACTTCATCATCGCGGCCTGTTCTAGCCACAATTCTGTCATTCCCGTGCAGCGCAAGTTCACCACATCTCTTTCGTTCCAAGCCATGATGGCGAATCAACAACAAATAAAAGGGGGTCATAAGGATCAGCTGTGTTCGTGCGGTCCGATATCGTCCAGTTATAATAATAGCCAGTGGCCAACAATTATTAACGATGTTCGTTTAAAAAAACTCGAATGAAGATTAAAGCCTTACCTCGATAAAGTGTTGACGATTGATGAGCATTGTAGAAAACGACATCGCAGGGTGTGGTTCCATACACATTGAAAGAGATCGTCCGAGGAAGAACTAAGTCTCCCTTCCATTGACGCGAGAAGAAGAATGGGGGAAGGCGTGTCTGTGTTCTTCACGTTCTTCATGGTGGATGATGAACTCCTTCATAGAAAAGAACTATTCCTCTCTCAAAAACATCACACAACGAAACCACCCAAAAAAAAATTAGGTAGATCCTTATTTTATTAACTCATGTCAAGATTTCATGAATTCAAAATTCAAACCATTAATTAAATAAATTGAATACCTTTAATCAATCTAATTAATGTGAGGGTTGAAAAGAATTTAAAGTGGGGGAGGGGTGAGTTACAAATTTATGGGGGGTTGCCAACATAAAGAGGGGTGTTTAAGAAAATTATGGATGTGGGGGATCGTGTGGGACCCACCTCACAAATATCCTACCATGTTGCTATGACGTAGTGGGTCCCACTCAACTCCCATGCATAGGTTATAACTATTTAGATTTGAAATAAAAATGTGGCCCAAATTTTATTTCACTCTTTAGTTAACCTAATTATTTAACAACACCTCCTGAGAAAACGCAACTCCAGGAAGGGTATTCTTAAGAAAATACCGGCGTTGAGGTTTCATCGGTGCCCTCAGATTTCAATTATGAGCACCAGATCAAAAGTTAGAAAACCCAGCTCGTTCGCTCACTGAATTCTCCCAAGATAATATTAGGAAAATTATTCCGGGCACACCAGGTCTCGGAATCAGGCGCCGTCAGAAACTGCGTACTAGTCTAATTCCAAATAATATTAAGAAACAATTTTCATTGAAATTTGCAGGTCTTTAAAAAATGTATTTTAAAAGTCTAGATATAATTTAGATATTTATATTACATATTATAAATAATTTTAATTATATAAAATCTAATCATTTGAATATTAATATGTATTAAATTTAAAATTTTGTATATGTTCATTTTTTTCAATAAAATGTATTTGTTCTAAAAAAAGAATTTTCAAGACATTTATGAAACATAAATTGAATGAAATTTAATTAAAGTTTATATATTGAATCATTTAAATTGGATTTTATATTACGAATACGGTAGTTCAAAATTACTACGTTGACTTAATTCAACCTCAGAAATTATGAATATTATACCATTTAAAATTTTGGCCACCATGGTAAAATGGAAAATGAGGTTACATAATTTTAAATATATGTGATAATGATAATAATAGAATTATAGTTCATAATTTGTTTTCTTTTAACAAACCTAATCACTTTATCGTAGAACAAGAATTTATTTATTGTAATTATAATTTATTAAGTCTTTATATTATTTTAAAATGTTAAATAATTATTAAAGAGCCACTCACCTTAGTAATATAATAAAACCCCCTATCGTATATCATCTTAACTATATAAACCATTTAGTTGTAACATTAGTTTACAAAATACATTATTAATATGTCATCAAATTTCCTCGAGGTAATGTTCTGAACAAATGTATGGATTTGAAGGATAAATGTGTAAAAAATGTTATTTTCAACAAAGAGGTATTAAATTGTAACACACTATGATTTTGATGAGAGATATATATTTAATTTAATTTTATTGATGTCTTTTTTTACCCTACACCATGATATGTTTTCCCTACACACAACACCGACATATCTTTCGATATACACAGAACTATGTATGGATTGTTTTACATAGAATTTTAGGATATTTTGATATAATTCATTACACATAATATATATTTTAACTAAACTATAAAATATTATTATGTTACCTGATAAAAAATCATTATAATAATGGGTATGAAGAATATTAAATACCATTTCAAATACAATTAAAATGAAAATTAGTGAGTTTATAAAATAGTAAAAGAAGTTTTTATGGATTTTTTAGGTAATATATATTTAATATATTAAATCTTATGTTTAAAATTATTTTTATATGGTTTCTAAACATTATATAAAAAGAAAATCAATGTTTCTAATAAAATAAGAATATTAAAAAATGTACAGACTTTCCTCCTTTTGATAGTGCACTAATTTTAAATATATTTTTTTTGACACTTTTTATATTAAATTATAAAAAATAAATTTCTTCTTTTATTTAGGAATATAAAATGTTATTTGTTATGTTTTTTGGTATTTTTCTAATAAGTTCATTTAATGATGGATAGTGAATATAATAAATATTATAGAAAAAATTTGTTTCTTTTAAAGTAATTACATAGAAAATTATGTGTTCAATTAATTTTAAATTTTAATTACTACATTTTATCCACTTATTTCTTTTGAAAATTATTTTATACAAGAATTTATGATAAATACATTACTCATTTAAACTGGGTAATTTTCCAAACAAACTATTTTTCATCCGTTACTTATATGTCTTGAATTTCAAATAAATTAAATCAATTTTTATCATGTGGTACATATTTGTCAAGTATATATCTTTTTTTAATAGATACAATGATAAGTTTTGTTACCATGATAATGTGTAAATTTTGTAATTCTGGATAAACATAAAATTATATTGACTATTAAATGACAAAAAAGAACAGTAAAAAATTTATAGGATGGTTGAAAATATACCATTAACACGTAACGATTTATATTATTCCATTTAATATAATTTGGATCATAAAAATAACTTAAATAATAAATTATTTAAAGAAGGACCCAAATTTTCATTTACATTTTCTTTAATATCTATTATGATTCAACATATGAAAAAATTCGTGGTATCAACATATATAAATGGTAATTTTTAACGTAATAAATATATTTCCCTATTATAAATTTATTTTTGACATTTTGTTCCATTTTGTAGATATTAGGGCGTTTATAATATTTTAATGAATAAAAATTTAAATATGCCATATTCATTTTCTATATATTATATATTTTTAAAATATTGTTATAATAAATAAAAATGTGACTATAAATACTAAAATAATATCTAATATATTTTTCATTATCATGGTAATTTTTTTTTTGAAAAAAATTTACCTTAATATTTTAAATATTGATGATGCCAAAATTATTTAATGGATTAAAAATTGACAAATTAACTTTTATTCAAATTCTAATAACGATTAAAAACACAAAATCATGACCAAATACTATTTTCTGTTTTATCTAAATAAAAATAATATAAAATAAAATTTATTGACATTTTGGAGCATTATAGAAGATTTTATAACACAAATACTTTTTTTATTTAAAGTGATGTTAGAGGTGTCACAATCATGTTTTCAATATTATAACATTTTTAATGTAGGGTTTTTAAATTATTAATTACACTAACATTTTAATTATAAAATATAGTACATTTATTTTCATCATACTATTTAATTTTTTATTTTTATGAACCCTATAAGTGTATTAAGAAACTATACAAAACTAGTGTTGTAATTATTGTTTTAATTGAGATAATAAACCAATGTTATTAACAGTGTTAAAATAAATATAATTTTTGATAATTTATATGTCCAATGAATTTTATATATTACAATTATATCATATTAATATAATAGTATAATTTTATTGTAGATAACATTTTCTCTGAATATTTTGAAAAATTAATATTTTTAATATTGTAAAAATAAACACTGTTGGTTGTTTATCAAAAAAATGTTTTACTAAATTAGTTTAAAAATCATAATGAATTTTTTAAAATTTATAATAAATATTATATTATATAAAATATTACCATGTATTTATTTATGGTCTATTTTCGATCAAATAAGTAAATATTTTACCCTTTTAATGTTGACATTATTGTTTCCCTAGTTCAAATGAAATAAAACAACTAAGTGTTTCATTATATTGATAAATTTTAAATTTCAATAAAAAGTGTTCAAAATTAATTTGTTGATGAGATTACAATCCAATCTATTATAATATTTGAATTTATGTTATTTTTGAGGTATTTGGGATTTGATTTTTTATTATAATTTCATATTTTTTGGAGATTACAAATGTGCCCCTCGCCTAAATTTTAAAAAGAAGCATCCTACCTCAAAATATCTATTCACATTTATCCTTCAAGATCGTCCATACCAGAAAAATTTCCCATATAAACTTCACTAGTGATATTATATAGGTTATGGATTTATCAAAAGACCAAATCTAGTTCCTTTTATTAAAGATCTAGAGGGAGCTCGTTAAAGAAGAGAGAATATCCTCTACGTATTCATTCAAATTATTTATTCTTCTATTTTATATTCATGATATGTTTCCATTTTATTTTAATAACTCTTGTATCACATGTATACTGATATTTTATTATGATTATGGAAGAACCATATTCCACACTCTATTGATCCTTCTAAAAATAAAATCACCACATGTGCGTATGTTGTGATTATTGTCTCCACATCATGGTGTATTATATTTTTAACCAAAGCATGACATGGATGGGTATAACGATAGAAAAAACAAAAATATATTATTTTTATCACATTTAATTTATTCTTGGAAAATATATCTACCATGTAATTCAATACCATTTCTTAATAAAAGGAATGATATCATCGCTCGTGCGTACCTACGACCTACTGTTTCCATGATGCGATTCGATTCATTATACATGGTATCCACAAATTAAAGATTATATTATAGAAAAGAATAAATATATATGATATATATTATGATTATATTACTTTTTAATGATATAATTATATCCTAATAAAAAAAGTTTAAATTATTTTACAAAACATGCATATGAAAATTAAGCATTTAATACCCCATTAAATAGTAAATAAAAAATATTAATACCAAATGGATGATAATATGATCATAAATTATAAATATTATTCTGAATAATTTAATGAATTAGTTAATAATATTATACATTAGTTTCATATAAATACAAAGGATATTGTAACTAAGGTAATAAATTATTTCTCAATCAAATTTCCATCTGAGATTGCTTATACGTAAGTATTTACATGGGTATATTTATAATCCATGTCAATGATTCATAAAATATATTATAAAATATTTTTTATATCCTTATAATATTTTTAAATGTATATTTTACTCATTATTGAATTTTTATCAAACAGTATGAATGTAATTTTATTTCCATTTTCAGTACATGGTATTTTTGACTTTTCCAGAAAACGTATGATAAGAATATATTTTCTAACTAATATTACATGAATTGAATTTTATGCATTCACAATAACTTATTAGAATGAATAAATATTATAATAATATTAAAGTTTTTTATAAATGAAATTATTTTCATTTTAAAACTTTTGGGTTTTATAATAATAAAATGTTTTTTCATATGAAATGATACTTTCTTTAAGAATTAATTTCATGCATTTTATAAAAATTATTTTCGATATATGATTAAGGATATATCTCAACTATACTCTCCATATTATTCTTATGGTTGATTATTTTTATGATGGAATTATCTTTATGAAATCCGATTTTTTACCTTTATTACGTTATGATGGAATGATGTTTTAATAACAAATTTTATTCCATGGGTAATGCTGTAATGAATGATCTATGTTTTTGTGGCACAAGTAAGAATGATTTCATTATGATATATCTATGAACTATAAATCTCTCCTATTAATTAGGAAAAATATTTATATCAAATAGAATTGACATGACTAGAAATGAATGAAAATAATGATTAGTAATATAAGGGTAGAATGGAAATTTAATCTGGTTCAGTAATATAGGGATGGAATGATGAATGAGCTCGGTTTAGTAATGGATGATTTCCACTATGATGGTTTGGGAAATGAACCATGGATAATATGGAAATTATTTTCTATGATTATGTTTTTTCCACAATTCCATGTTTTATGCCAATTTTATTTTATCATGTTTAAGGTTCTTCTATGATTAATGACTTACATTGTTTTATGATTTATTGGATTACTTATGATTTTGATATTTAAAAAGTATGTTCATGTTTTTACATGAATATTTTTATGATTATTTTATGTTCTTCATGATTACCAAGATGGATAAAAATGATCTCAAATGTTTTATGTTTTTGCTTCACCAAGGATATAAAGTAATGTTTTTGGTAGGAAAACAGAAGGGGGGATCCATATGGGATATGATGAAGATCTTTCACCAAGATACATGAATGTGTTCCATGTTTCTAAAACATTAATATTATACTGTCTTTCAGAATCTATTTTTGTTATATATTATATATTGCCCATTATAAATGTAATATCCATATATGTCCGTCTTGGGTCGTTATAGTTGGTATCAGATTGATGGTTTATTCAACCTTTAGAAACTAAGATGTGAAATCCTTAGTCGGATCCCTAGAGTTATATGTATTGAATGTCTAGGTATTTCGTAAGGGTATTTAAAGTTATAGGTTATAGTCCTAGATTTATGGTAATGATTAGGAATAACTTAGTATTAAACATGAGATATATATTAATAAATTTACTTTCCCGTAGTTATGTGTTTTTTCTAGTATGATTATTAATGCTGAGTATTTTCTTTTGAGACTTATGAAAATTTCTGGAAACATGAGGAATCTTGTTATAGTGAAAATGAAGGAAAATGGAATTTTATTCCTCATGAAGAAACAATATGAAATAGGGGATGGAAGGATAAGCATCATTATTAATTATAATCATAAATATTATAATATTATCAGTAATATCAACCTTGATGATTTTATTGAACCACCTAATAATATAAATATGCAGTATCATAGTGGCCATAAAGGTATAAAAAATTAATTTTCCTAATGTATATAATGTGGTAAGACAAATAAATTATAATTCTTCAAAATAACTATAAGATACATTAGGTGTGGTAAATAAGGAAACACATCTAGTAATTAAAATAAAAGTGTCAGTTCTCACAATGGAAAAGGATAATAGAATTATTAAGGAAACAATAGTGGTTAAATGTTTTAATTTTGGAATTTATTAGAATTATGCAAATAGATTCCCTATGAAAAAATCCCCTAAAGTGAATTATAATGGTCATGTGTGTATTATTTATTTTCCCAATGTTGAAGTGACTACAAATCACATATGTGATAAAAGATGTGGTTAGGTATAAAATATTGATTCTGGTTTAATGGATTGATAACATAATGGAATGACTTCATGTTTATCATGAAAAATGTTTTATAAGTAATTTTACTGCATTATGTAATAAATAAAAATATAATAATTGTTACAAAATTATTTTTCCTTATGTATTTTAGAGTATATGTTGAATGGTACCACTAACCATCAAATTTGATTCAGAAATTTCTTGAAACTTATTCAATCAAATTATAACACTTAATATGTGAAGGATGATGAAAAAATTATATTTGGATAATTATATGTTGGAAATGAATAGGTAAATTATAGTGAAATGATATTTTTTGAAATGATTAAATATTTTTTTATAGGTTTATGATATCATTTAAGATGTATAAAAATTTCTAGTAATTAATTAATATATCTAATATAATTTAGAATAAGAAAACTTGAATAATATCAATAAGTATATATGGTATTTTAGGATATTACAATCATTCAAGAGAATACATGGTGAAGGTGTTCACATGTTTGGAATGTGAAAAACGACAGATACCATATGTTAAATGGGGGATAAATGATAAGAAAATATTAGAGATACTTTTTCTATAGTTTTAAATATTAAAATGTTATAAGGATTTCATGGTTTTATTTTTTGTCATATTTTAGTTAAACATTTGATGTCGTTTGATAGAACAACGTCTTATCTCACCACATGTTGAGTTATGAATATTTGATAACAGATTTGTTCTGATAAAGTTATATAGAATGACCCACCATTTTATTTTTGTGTATCATGAGCTATTAAAACATCAATAATCACAAATTGAACTCCATTTCATTAAATAATAGATGATGATAAAAAAATTTATGGTATGACCAACTGTGATATTATAACAAAAATGAGCAATAATATCATCCCATTCAAATTATTCATTATTAATAAAATGTATTGTAAAGAAAAATGGTGTCTTTTTTCCATCATTTTTTATAATATTAATGACCTCTTCACTATTCTTCACTTTATCATTTTGTGACTTTAAACACTCTGTAGATCACCATATTTCATATGATAAGTGATATTATCAATATCGGTGATTATTTGTTCTTTCCACTATTACCAATCAACAACAATTTTCTCAATCATATATACTTGGTCATGATTTACATTGGTTAACAATTATTTTTTAACTAATCCATTATAAAATAATGTTTTAGTCCTTATTTTACTAATATTGGTTTCTGATGAATAAAAATTAATGTATTAAATCATTTAACAACCTAAATTAATTTCTATTGATAAATTTTTTTATAGTGGGTAGTATGTAAAACCCCAATATTATTATGAGATATATTTTTAATTTCCTTCGATGTCTGGGGTTTTATGCTACAAAAAGATAAGTTTTTTCTATATACAGCACCGACATAGTATTCATTATTTGAAACACTATTATTGGATTGTGTTACACAAAATTTCACGTTATTTTTATATAATTCATTTCATAAGAGATGTATTTTTAGTGAACTTATAAGTGTAATTATGTTACATTAAAACATTGAAATTATAATGGTAAGTATGAATTGAATTAGCATTCTTTTAAAAACCTATTTACAAGAAAATCATGGAGTTTATAAAATAATAAAGTCAATTTTTAAGGATTTTATTAATTAATTATAATTTAAAATTTTTCATTATTATGTTTAAAATTAAACGTATATTACTACTAGACATGATATGAGAACAAATGAAATTTGTTGGATAAAAGATGGGTTTTTAAAAGAAATGATGTTTTCTCATTTTAGATTGCATACCCATTTTTAATTTTGATTTAGACACTTTTTTATAATTAAATTTACATAGTGTAATTCTTATTTTATTTAGGACTATAAAAATTTACTTTTTTTGTATTTTTGTTATATTCCTAATATAGTTCATTTTTTAGGAATGGTGAAAATACTTATTATTATTGAAAACAACATTTTATATTATAATCATTACATATTAATATTATTTTTTGGATTAGTTTTAAATATAAATTTGATAAATTTGTTTCAATTATTATTTTAAAAAATAATTTTATACATGAATTTATTAAAAAATTGTTTTTCTTTTAAAAAAACTTATATTTTCATAGAAATGTTTTCATTGATAATTTAGTGGTTTTATTTTTAATTTTATTATGAATATTATATGTTTTCAATTTTGACAAATTTATTCCAAATTTTTATTCATTAGATTCATATTTTTTAGGCCAAATTTATTTTTTATTAATATGAATAGTAACCATGATAAATTTTGTTACCATGATAAAGGGAAAATTAAGAAATTTAGGGTAATAATAAAATTATAATGATAATAAAATTAACCTAAAAAAAGAAAAAAAATTACATGATGAATTTGATTATACCCTTAACAGATAATGATTTATATTACGTCATTTAATGGAAATATTTCCATGAAAATAAGTTAAATAATATTTAAATCATTGAGAGAGAGAAAATATCATTTCCTTTTTCATTAATATGAATTATGAATACACATATTTAAAATTGGATTTTTTCAATATATCCAAATTTTTAATTTTTAATATAATAAACTTTTTTTCATATAAAAATATATTTGTGAACTTTTGGGTTTGTTTGGTAGATATTATGGTTGTTATAATATTATCATTAATGAATATTCAAAAATATCTCCGTCATGTTATGAAAAATATTTTTTACATAAGGTTATACAGAAGATAAATTCCAATATAGTAAATTATTTTAAAGATAATTTTTTCATTTATCATCAAAATTTATGTTCAATTTTTAGGAATAAATAATTACCTTAAAAGTTTATATATTGATGTTGAAAAAATTATTTTATGGATGAAAAATCAATTAAATAATTTTTATCAAAATGATAATAACCATTAATAGATACAAAAAATGGACCAAATTATATTGGTAGATTATATATTAATCATAACAATATAATGGTAGAGTTATGGACCATTTGGATCCTTACAGAAAATAATATAGAATTATTTTAAAGTGATGTTAATGGTGTCAAATTCATGTTTTCAATCAAATAGCATTTTTAATGTAGTACTTTCTAGAATATAAATTGGACTAAATGTATTATTATAAAATATTGTATATTTATATTCATAATACTATTTTATTTTTAAATTTTATGTAACATAAATTTGAATTTAATAATTTTACAATACATAACATCTAATTAAATATTTTATATAGATAAAAAATAAATGTTAATAATGGCATTAAAAAATTATTCTGACCAATTAAAAATTCCAATTTAATATATAGACCACCATGATATAATATTAATATAATTATAAAATAGGCATGAAGGTAACTTTTTATATTATTATTTTTAAATATCACTAAATCGAATAGTGTTAAAATTGACACTATTCGAGGTTTATCCAAATTATGTTTTATCGACATATATCAAACAACATAAAGAATTTTTTAATATATATAATAATAATTATATAGTCCAAAATGTTATAAGATGTATATTTATGGTCTCATTGACATCGAATAACTATATATTTCACCCTTTAAATGTTTAAAAAGGATTTCCCCAAGTTAAAATAAAATAAAATAACTAATTGTTAATTAAATTGATAAGGTCTAAGTTGACATAAAAAAAAGTAAAAAATTTATTTTTTTATGATATTACATCCTTATGGAATGTCATATTGTAATTGATGAAATTTAAGACTTTTTTGTGGTTTTTTTATTATAAATTATTTTTTTTTGAACATTCAAAATGAGCCCCATAACTCAATTATAAAAGGGAACATTCGACTCACAATTTAAATTCACATTGAGCCTAAAATCACATCCATCCCCAGATCATATCCCTTATAATATTAATTATATAAATTATAGTGTTTCTGGTCTAAGAAATATTCCAACTCTATTTTTATTAACAGAAGATCTAGAGGGAGCTCATAAAAAATGTAATATCAACTACCAATTCATTCAAATTATTACTTCTTCTATAACCTCTTTATTAGATTTTAACATTATAAATTAATGAATCCCTTATCAAAGATATAATTATATGTAATTATGATTATGTAAAAAACGTAATCCTATTTCTATCCATCATGTGAAAAACAAAATCACAATGCGTGTGTACATTAAGCTTACAATCACCACGCCGGGGTGTAATATGTTTTTCGCAACAACATGTCATGGATAGATACAGTAATGGAAATACAAACTATATAGGATTATTTTATCAGGGTATTTATTCTGGGAAAATATATATAGCACCCACATTTATACCATTTCACAATTAAAGAAGTGATTTAATCTTTCATTAGTATGTACGGTCTACCATCTCTACGATGTGATGTGATTAATTCTAAAAGTTATCCATTAAATAATGACGTTTTAAATGTAAATAATAAATAAATAGGACATATATTATGTTAATATCATTTTTAATGACATAACTATAACATATTTGAAAAAAGCTAGAACATATTCAACAAAAAATGTAGTAAAAAATGAAGATGTAAATACCTTAATAAAGAATAATAATAAAATATTATTAACAAAAATATGATAATATGATAAAAATGATGAGTCTGACTTCATAATAATTAAATGACAACATTTAAATCATTATATAGTAGTTTCTCATAAATGTAATGGATATCATTTCTAATGTAAGGGATAATATTAAAATCTCATTTTTATCCGAGATAGTTTATATATAACAGTTTACCGGGGTATATTTATCAACCATGGTTATGTTTTATACAAATATTTTATAAAATAATCATTATATCATTATACAATTTATTTTTTCAATTTTACTAAATAGTGACCTTTTAAAAAACATTATGAATATAATATTTTGTCATTTCCGATAAGACGTTATATATTTATTTATTTTTAAAAAAGTATGAGAATTTTTTTTAATATAAACACCATGAATGGATTTTTACACTTTCAAAATTCCTTTATTCCATGAATAATAACTTATATGTTGACAAGTTTATTTTAAAATAAATCCATTTCTTTTAAAATTGGGTAGTATTTTATGAAAATTAATCTTATTTTAATAAGAAATGATATTTATCTTAATAGTTAATTTAAATTGTTTTGTAAATAATTACATCTAAGATTGAGGATATGATTTATGTATTATATCCATATTATTATTATGGTTTATTATGTTTTTTATATAATTAAATTTATAAAATTATTTTATTTTATATGTTTTATTTAATGATATAATTTTCTTTAGGAAACCCATTTAATTCATTTTGTTATGATGTGATGAATGATTTATGTTTTTATGAGACATATAAGAATGATTTAATTATGATATAGTCGGGGACTATATCTCCATCCCATTTATTGGTTAATGATTTATATCACATGAAATATACATGATTGGAATGACATGTAAATTTCGTTTAGTAATACATGGATGGAATGAAAATTTAGGTTTGTTATGTAATACAGGGATAGAACAATGAGTGAACTAAATTTTGTAATTGACATTGTGCACTATAATGGTCATTGAAATGTGACATGGATAAAATGTAAATTATTTAATATACATATTTGTCTTCCAAAATTCCATGTTTTATACCATTATATTTTATCATGGATAAGGAACTTTTACTATTTATGTCATAAGATATACCAATATTTATTTAATTATTCAATATTTTGAAATTAAAAATTTATGTTCTTGTTTTAACATTCTTATATTTATGTTATGTTACATGTTCAACATGTTTACCCTTTCTGAGCCTTTGAGAACACCCTTTTTATTTTTATATTTCCCCAGGATATAAACAAATGTTTTATGTAGGAAAACTAATGTGGTATATCTTTATTGGATATGTTGATGATCTTTCACCAAGTTATAAAATTGTTTTTAATATTTACAAATACACTAAACTAATGCAATAATTAGGAGACTATTTTTGTAATGTATTAAATATTCTCCAATTGAAATTTAATATCCATGTACGTCAAACATGGGTATTTATAAAAATCACAACTGAGTGTTTTAATTTATATCTCCACATAGAACTATTATAAATATTCTATATATTAGAAAATAAATGATTCATCAAAATATTCCATATAATAGAAATTCATTATGAATTTTTAAGAAAAATTAATCCCCTTTCCCATTATATGTGAAATTAAAGTATTAATTATGTGTACATGTCTTCTCCTATGACCACAATGAAATGAATTTCCTTTTTGATTTCAATATTAGATAAATTGTTAAAATTATGGATAGATACTATAAATTTATTTAATAATATATTTAATATTTGTTATGTTTTATATATTACCTACCAACTCACCATTAAATCAAATCAAAAATGTAAATGTATCTTATGATTATATGTTTCCAATAAACTCCATGAAGCGATTTGTATAATTTTTCAGTAAAAAATATATTTTACTATAAAAGTGGAGGCTGTGTTATAGAAATATTAAATAAATATCATTTTTTCATTACACAAAAATATTATCAAATTTATTTCAGTTTGAACTACAATAAGTATTAAAATGTCCCCCATGTGTATGTATGTACTACTATCTCCAAAAATGGTTTAGCTTCATTTTGAATTTTTTCAATTAATCCATGGTTATAAATTTTTTTAATGTATAAATGAGATAATTATAACATGATTATGATTAAAATGATTATTTATTTTGGACACATATTACCATGTTTAGTGAAACAAAGTTATATTGATGCTGAAAATCAAATTAGCCCCAAATTAAAAACAAGAACAAAATAATGTGATATAAATATAATTCATTTTGGTATATTTAATTAAGGAAAAAATAAAAGATAAATGAACATGATAAATTTTCTGATTAAACTATAAATGTTTTATAATTTGATAATCTAGGAGTTATAGATACTATGTTGGTAGATGAACCTCAATGCCAATGTTTTTCTTCAAAATCAATACATAGTGTGTTCAGTTAAAATATTTCTCCCATGTGTCCATGATATCAATAATATTTTAATAATACATTTAAATGTATATAAATTATATTTGAAAAAAAATCATCTACATTTTCATATTTTTAAGGTTATTATATGGAATATTACTAAAATTCATCATTAATTTCTTTTAATATATTTTTTTAAAAAAAGAATTATTGTATTATATTTACCAAATTTCTTTTCCAACATTTCCATTATTCAAAGAAAACATTTCCCTAAAAAATATCAATTTTATAAAAATAAAATATTATTATCATTATTCTAGGAATATTTCTATTATTGAGTTTTGAAACACATAGCCGATTGTCGCCTATCGACTGGTCAAGGTTCTAGTGCTCTGCTAATGTGTATTGTAGCACTCAGGTCGAATTATCGGTGATGATACTTTGAAATTGACATTTGTTATTAGTTTATTGTATTTTGATTAGGGGGTGTGTTTATAGAGCATAATTAAAATGATTGATTTACTATAATTGATTTAACAAATTGATAAATATTATTTTGAGTTCATTTTTAGGCAGTTAAGCTTGTGATATCCTTGATCTTAGCTTTATATTGCAATTAGTTTAACACCCACTTCGCAAGAAAATATTGATTGGAATTAATAAGTGTTAATGTTTTAATCCAAGAAGTAACATAACATAGTTTTATAATCTCAATCAGAGCATGTTGATGGTAGTATATTTATGGTTCCAATAATCCATTGAAACCACACGTTAAAAAAATTATTAATCCATGACATGTTAACCCCAAATTAAACAATGTTAAATTAAAGAATATTCATCGAAAAAATACTCTCAATCACATAACATCCCTAAATTTTGAATCACCCCAATAATATATTTACTCATTCATTGATATTACCAAGAGAAGAAAAAGAAGGGGATTAGAAAAGAGTGGTACGTCGAACACACACACATGAACAATGATGAGAACTAAAAACAGATTTTTAATTGAATGTGGAAGAAAAATAAGGGAAGGGTATTCAACTAAATTTAAAATATTTTAAGAAAATTTATATTAAACAATAAAAGGTTGATGATAATAAGTGATATTGATGAAGAAACTTTCAATAAAACATAATTACAAAATAAAGGACCTATAAAATTACAACAATGAATAACATAAAATTAAATGAAACAATGAGATGAGGAAAGGTCACTCAAGTTAAAAAAATGAGTATGGAAGGTCCTCTCAAGTATTTTTAAAGGCGTTGGTAGTGAAAATATGATCTCCTCTCTTCTGAAATTCCATCCCCCTTGAAGGAGAGGATGGGATGCATTTGTAGCCCAAGGGAGTGGACTGCTTTCATTCCCAATCTATCCCTCCTATTTCATCAACATGTTGGATATTCAAAAATTCAAAATATAGAGATATTTTCTCCTTAAATGTTGTAGAAAATAATGTTGGATGAACACTCTCAAAATTTGGCATCATTTGGACATATGTATCCAATTTTATTGCTGGTTAATTAATCATATTTAATATGTCCATTTCAATCCAATATTTTTGATTTCCAAAATGTGAAAGGGTTCTTGAATAGGAAGAATCATAAAAAACCGAATGATGTCTTAAAAAATGTAGCCACCTTTATATGCTATTTTAGACTGCAAAATCATAGCACAAAATGTTATCTATATCAGGAGCCACGCCATCATCAATGTAATGATTTTAATTTCTGGCCAAAAATGTTGGCTGAATTTCAAAGCATTAGTTGGTCCAATTGTCTTTAGAATTGGGCTTTATAATTTTTATACAATACTCATCTATCTATCCACCGAACTTTGGAGGATAATTAAGTATTTTTAAATCCTTTTTGAAATCATTAATAAAATCTTCATGGCTAGTCCATTTTCTTCACAGATTCTGTAGGCCTCCTTGTGTGGTCTATATGGGCCTTAAAACAAACGAATTATCCCACGATCCCGGCTAATGAAATGTTGTATATGGAATTATTAATCCTAAAAAAATAAGAACCACACAATTTTGATCATTAGGGTGGGAGTTATAAATAAAATATTAAACTGACACAATTTGAATACTTCTAAAAAAGCACATAAATTATACATAGTATTAAAATATTAATATTTCACACACATTATAAACATTTTATATAAAATTTATAAAGGGATTTTATAATATTTAATGAAAATATTATTAACATCAACTCCCCCAAACTTATTTTTGTGCATGTCCTCATGTGAAACAAATATAAAAACATGACAACCTCATTGTCACTCACCAAAAAATATTAAAACAATTTTTCTCCAATCAGAGAAGGTTTATACTATTTCACTCATCCATTTTTAATTCTACCACAAGTTATTAAGGAAACAATATTCCAAATTAATTTATTTTTTCATGCTCAAATTTAGAAATGAAAAATGTGGATACTAAAAACTCACACCTCTCCAAATGATAGAATTCATTTGTAGAGGTTCACTCTTTCACCAACACAAATTGAAAATAGTAGATTTTGAAAAGAGCTCTATGCTTCCAATACCTATAAAATGTGCACAAGAATCAAGAGGTATTTTTAGGGGGTTTTTCTATGGCTATATGACTGAAGGAATATGATGTCCATGCAAGAGAAGGAGGGGGTAAAACACCAACATGGAAAAAGCAATGCACATTTTTTTGAAATGAGAAATGAAAGGAAATGGAAACACATAATTATGAGGGAATGATTGTGTGAGAATATACATAAGAGAGGAAGAAAATATGAAGGGGATGAGAAGATTAAAAATTAAAAACCCAAAAGTCTTCTTCAAATAAGATAAGAATATAATGAAACTGTTCTTTTTTTTCTTTTTTTTCGAAAGTTAAACTTGGAAATGATCTCACACTCATATCCCAACCAATGATTGATCTAATCACGACACTAATAGTAATAGTTATAACAAGATAAAATGTTGATGAAGAGTGATTTTTGACCTACCAAAGAAACAACCCAATTTTTTTTAAATTTTTTTTTAATTTTTTTGAACACTTTTCAAATAACATTTACAAAATTACAAAAATGAATTTACCTTACATTCCCAAAAACACACTGAATGACACCCTCTCCCCCACACTAAAAAGTTTTCTTGCCCTCGAATATATAATAACACGGTGAAATCAACAACAGGTACCCATTATAATATCCATCCCCCCCACAAATAAATTTCAAAAAATTATGCAATGAAAATCCATGTTGATATTGGGTGGGAAAAGGTATTTGGCTTCTAGTGTGGCTATCATGGAAAGGTTTTTATAGGCTCAATGGGGAATTAAAAAGGAGGATAAATGTAAGGGAAATGGGAGGCTATTTGGCTATTGTGATTCTCATGTGGTTCATAAAATCCCTCTATCATATCAATGCACACTATAGTAGGAAATTCTTCTCGAAGGTCCACAAACTCAAGACTCAAAAATGTGGGTGAAAACACACATTTTGAATAGATGGCCATAAGTGACCTTTTCATGAAAGTAAATGTTCTTCCTCATGTGTTGGTAAAAGAAATTTACAAATAAAATATTTAGCATTCAAAATGAATTATTCTTGAAACAAAATTCATTGTCCAAATACATGATGAAAACCCAAAATTTTTCATAAGAAACCATGTCTTATAACTCCCCAAAATGGTTGGAAAAAATTATTAAAATGGAAGGTGAGTAGTCATGACTCTTGACTTTTAATTTTTTTTATGATTATTTCTGTTTTTTTGTTTTTTTTGTTTTTTTAGATTTTTTTATATAGTCACACACACACAAAAGAGAAAGAGTAAATAAAAGGGGATGATGAAGAAATAGGTAAAGAAATAAAATAAAATATAGGGTAAGAAGAATAAATAGATAAAGAGACAGAAAGAGTTAAAGGGAAAGTGGTGCACGCTGGTTTAGATTTTGTGGGTCACAATCTCCATCTAGTTGTGGTTTGACTGGAGAAGTTGGGGATTCAGTGGAAGACGATGTGGATCCAAGATTGTGCATCCTATCATAGTGATGCTTTAACCATTGTCCATAAACCGTGAATGTCCATTTGGAAGAGGGGTCTTGAAAATTCACTACACCAAATGGGTAAAAATTATTAATAACCAAAGTACCCTCCCAATGAGAATTAATCATACCTGGGTGATGCCGAAATCGAAAATCGAAGATCATTACCTTATCACCTTCATGAAATACCTTTCTCAGAATGTTTTTTTCATAGGGATCCTTGGACTTTTCTTTTTAGAGATTAGAATTCTCATGAGAATCAAGTCGAAGCTCCTCTAGTTCAGCCAATTCCTATAATCATTCTTCACCAAATATTTCAAGATCAAAATTAGATTTCTTAACAGCCAAACAAGACTTATGTTGGATTTCAACTGGTAGATGACATGATTTACCAAAAACTAGCCTAAAAGGAGACTTCCCAATGCATGTTTTATAGGATGTTCTATAATCCCAAAGTGTTTCACCAAGTATATTAGGCCAGTCTATTCTGATGGGTTTTACAATTCTCTCAAGAACTCTTTTCAATTATCTATTATAATGTTCAGCCATTCCATTCGTTTGGGGATGATATTCCGTTGAAGTTTTATGTAGAAACCCATTCTTTTTCAAAAGAAATTCCATGGTTTTATTATATAAATGGGTTACTATGTCACTAATCAAAGAACGAGGCATGCCAAATCTATGGAAGATGGGTGTCTTTAGGAACTCAGTAGCAGTATGTGAATCATCCTTTCTAGTGGGTTTGGCCACGACCCACCTAGAATCATAATCAACTTCAATAAGGATGTATGAGAATTCATTGGAAGGGGGAAGTGGTCCAATGAAATAGATGACCCAAACATCAAAAATCTCGCAGAAAATTAAAATCTTTTGAGGCATTTCATTTCTCTTGGAAATTGTGCCAAACGTTTTCCAAGTGGGACATGATTGACAGAACTCATGTGAGTCCTTGAAGTGTGAAGGCCAGAAGAATCCAGAGTCTATGACCTTTTGGGAGGTCCATTATGGTCAAAAGTGGCCACCACCAGGCATTGAGTGAAATAATTCTAAGATAGAGGAATGTTCATCTGTATCAACACATCTCCAAATTACAATATCTACCCCAGTTTTCCAATGTTTGTTTTCTTCCCAAAAATAGTGTTTTGAATCACTTTTCATCTTCATTTTTTGTTCTTTTGAAACGATTTCATGAAAAACACAAGAAACCAAGTAATTTACAAATGGGGCATACCATGGTATTTTTGGAGTGAGAGATTAATGGTTCTCAGTGGAGAATTCTGGATCCATGATTTTAGAATGAGAAGATTTAGAAATTCTACTCAAGTGATTATACCCGGGGTATTCTTTTCCTAGTATATCTTTTATTTCAAGGTAAAAATCTTGTAGCACTAGGATCCATCTTATTAGAATCAGTTTGGATGCACTTTTCATGAGTAAGAACTTTATGGCAGAATGGTCTATGAAGATGATGATTTCGGAACCTAAGAGATAGTGCTCAAATTTTTCTATGGAAAAAACCTCTACAAAATGTTCCTTTTCGGTGACAGTGTAGTGGGATTGAGTTTCAGCCAATGTTTTTGAGGTATAATAGATGACATGTGGAATCTTTTCTCTTCGTTGACCAGGAACAACCCCAACAGCTCTATCAGAATCATCACACATCAATTCAAAGGGTAAGGACCAATTTGGGGGTTGAATTATTGGGGCAGATGTAAGAGTATTTTTGAGTTCAATGAAGGCACTCTTGCAAACCTCATCAAAATGGAATGTGAAATCATTTCGGAGAAAATCAGTGAGTGAGAGGGAAATTTTACTGATGTTATAGATGATTCCCCAATATAAACCGGCATGATCTAGAAATGATTTGATGTCAGGAACAGAAGTGGGATGAGGAAGTGACTGAATCACTTCAATTTTTCTAGGATTTACATCAATAAAATATTTTGAAACTATGATCCCATGAACTATCCCATTTGAAACCATGAAGTGAAATTTTTCAAAATTTAACACAAGGATACACGTGATATAATTTTGAATGAATAGGGAGATTTAATTCAAACAAGATTCAAATGACTCACCATAAATGGTAAAATCATCCATAAAGACTTCTATCCAGTGTTAAATAAATTCGGAAAAGATACTCATCATACACCTATGGAATGTTGTAGGAGAATTGGAAAGGACAAAAGGCATTCTTCTATATTCATATGTTCTAAATGGGAAAGTGAAAGTTGTCTTTTATTATTCCTGAGGTGTGATTGGGAATTGGAAGTAACTGGTGTATCCATCATGAAATCAATAGTGTGACTTTACAACTAATCGTCCCATCATTTTATCAAGGAAATGAAGGTGGTAGTGATATTTTCTTGTTTCAACATTCAATTTCCTATAGTCGATTCATACACACCATTTGTTCTTCACTTGAGTTGTGACAACCTCTCCATGTTCATTTTTCACAATAGTTATCCCACCCTTATTACATATAAATTGAATTGGACTAACCCATTCACTTTTATAAATTGGGTTGATAATACTAGATTGTAGAAGAATGGTGATCTCTTCCCTAACTACCTCATGTATCATTGGATTGAGTCTTCATTGTTGTTGTCTAATTTGTTTGGATGAATCCTAAAGATGGATGTGATGCATCTAAAGGTCAGGGTTGATTCCTGGTATATCATATAGGGTCCAACCTAAGGCCTTTTTGTTTTCCTCTAACAATTGAAAAAATTTGGACACCTCAGTTTTGGTATGTGAAGAAGAGATAATGTCAGGATAAAGGTGATCATGGAAAAGAAATTCATATTTTAGGTGTTCAAGAAGAGATTTTAGATCAGTTTCCTCTTTCATTATTGGGTTAGGAAACTCAGGAATGGATGAAGGGAACTCTGTTGCATAAAATTCATTTTCCTTAATATTGTCCAAGGTGGAGCAGTAGAGATCAGAATTGACGTGGGATTCAAGAGAGTTTTCAAGATCCTCTATATTGATAGAGTCTATGAATGAAAGGTCCACGTAAATATCACCATTTATGACTTTGTTAATCATGGTCATGATTTCACAAGATACTTTGGCATTATAACAAGAAGAACATGGTGGATTGGGGTTATATTGACACTTAGAAGTATCCTCAGAAGCATGGATTGAGAATGAAGAGTGATCCTCAGATAGGTATCACATGTCTTGGAAAATGATGAACTTCACCACATGGTCACCGAATTCCAGGGATAAAATGCATGAATGGAACTCAATCTTGGTTCTCATAGTCATGAAGAATGGTCTTCCTAGAATTAGGGGATATCGAGAAGAGTTTGTCTCACCTTCTATGTTAAGGACATAGAAATTAGCAGGGAAGATAAGACCATTGACTAGGATAAGGACATCCTCAATTATTCCCTCAGGAATGACAGTTCTTAAACTGGAAAACAGAATGAAAACACCTATTGGATGTATGTTACATAAACTACAGTTGGAGATTATTTATTTGGGTATGACATTAATTGAGGCTCCTAGGTCTATGAGTTCATCAAAAAAGTTGGAACTTACAATTTGTCACGGAACAGTAAAGGTCCCTAGATCATTCCACATTATGGGAATTGACTATAGGGTGAAAAAAATTTCAATGGTCTTCAGTTGCCTCTTCTGGGTACACAACTCCTTGTGAAACGTGTCATACTTAAGAATTTGTTTTATAGAATCTTTGAGAGGAATGTTGACTTAAACACATCTAAAAATTTCGAGAATTTCAAGATCATGATTAATGGACTTATTTGGATTGGAAACGGCTTGTGGAAAAGGAATTGGATTCATATGTGGAATGGAAGGAGTGAGGGAATGGTTTTAGATTCCTTTTCATGTTTCATTTTATTTTCTTTTTCTAGGTCAAAATATAAGGGGGGGGGTTGGAGGACTTATCCTGAGGAATATCAATTTGCTTCCCTGGTCTAAGTGCAATTGCAATTACATTACCCTTGGGGTAGGGTAATAGTTGAGCAGGGAGTTGGGAATAATTGAATGGTTTCTGTTGACTAAAGTGGGATGCAAGATGACAAATTTTTGTTTCAATGTTCTTCAGACTAGAATGGTTGAAGGAGGAAAGATCTTCTACAATGCTTTCATATGGTTGCTGAGAAGAAGAGGCTTGTCCCAGATTAGGATTACCCAGATTTTGGTTCTTGGGACATTGATTGTATTTGTTTTTGAATTGGGAAGGATCAATTGGATAATGGAATCAAAGAGGAGGATTGTTCCTTTTAGGGTGAGGAATAAAAGGATAAGGTTGTTGGAAATTACCAACACCTTGACCATATTAAAACTGGTTTGGATTTTTAGGAGGGAATTGAGGGGGTGAGATATGGGATTTCCATACCTACGACCTTGTTTATAGGAAGATGATAAAGGGTCAGAGTGTGGTTGGTTGAAGTTTCTAACAAACTGACCTGATTGTTGATGGTCGGTGTTCCGCTGATAATATGCTACATTGAGCTCCATTGGTCCAGATGAATCATATTAATCCTCTTGAAGTTGTAGAAATGCGTCAGTTGGATGAGATTGAGAGTTGTAGATTCCATAGTTTTTGATAGGTCTAAGAAACAATGATTGTGAAGAGGATGAGGATAGGGATTTGGATGCCACATCTAGTTGTCTCACAAGACCTGTATGTTCACTCATCCACTAGGTCATCTTGTTCGGCTCAGTTGATTGATTATCATGGGCTTGTTTGACATGAACATGTGCTCGAGTATGGAATTGTTGTGTGTTTTCATCCATGTTACTTATGAGATCTCTTGTTACTGTAGGAGTTTTATCAACAAGAGCACCACCAATTGCAGCATCAATGAGAGTTATATCCATAGACAATAACCCCTCAAAAAAGGATAAGATAAAGTGTTGGTTAGGAATTTGTTGGTGTGGGCAGGATGCAACAAGATTTTTGAACCTCTACCAGTATTCATGGAGTGATTCACTTAAGAACTAATGGATACCACTTATTTCCTTTCGGATAGAATCTATACGAGAAGTAGGATATAATTTTTTTAAGAAGAGTCACTTCGTGTCATTCCATGTGATTTTGGAACCAGGAGGTAGGTATTAAAGCAATGACCTAGCAATGTCAGCTTGGGAAAAGGGAATTCACGTAGTTTTATTTTTTTCCTTAGAAACCCCTTGAGGTTTCATGGTAGAGCATAGTACATGGAACACATTAAGTTGGAGATGTGGATCCTCACTGGCTCGCACGTGGAAATGAGGTAGAAGATGAATCAAACCTGATTTGTTTTCAAAGGCAGCCTCTATGTAAGATATTGAATACGATGAGGTTGAAAAATCATATCAGGGGAACAATTACTTTAAGTGTTTTTTCCATATGATTGGCCATATCTAATTCCATTGGTTGGATAAGGACTATTCCTGAATGAATTGATTATCTCTTCAGATCCTCCTATGTTGGTGAATATTTCGCTCCATTTCAGGGTCAAACAAATATGAGGGATTGTTTGGGAGTATACGATGAATTCAGAATGATGCTGGAAGAAAAATGAAAATGGTTTTTTCTTTATTTGTTTTTAATTTATGATTTTTATGAGAAAAATGGTTTTTCTTTGTGTTTTATTCCAATTTTTTTAAACATTGTTTTTTTGGGTTTTATTAAAAAAACTATATTATAATGACTACATAAAGCACCATCCCCAGCAACGGTTCCATTTGAAATTAACGTCCGACTGTCGCCTATCGAATGTTCAAGGATCCGGTGCTCTGCTAATGTGTATAACAGCACTCGGGTCAAATCCTCGACGATGATACTTTGAAATAGTCATTTGTTTTTAGTTGATTGTATTCTGATTAGTGCGGTTTTTTGTAGAGATTAATTGACATGAATGATTGACTATAATTGATTTATGAAATTGATAAATATTGGGGTGAGTTCATTATTGCGATGTTAAACTTGTGATATCCTTGAGATTTGTTTTATATTTCCCTTAATTTAAAACCCACATCACAAGATCATGTTGATTGGAATTACTAATTGTTAAAGCTTTAATCAAATAATTAACATAATGTTGTGTTCTAATCTCAGTCAGTGTTTTTTTATGGTTGTATATTTATGGTTTTAATAATCTATGGAAACCACATGTTAAACAAAACATGTCATTATTCCATGACATGTTAAGCCCAACATACACAATGTTTAATAAAAGAATATTCATCGAGGAAATACTCTCAATCACATAACATCCCTAAACATTAACTAACCACAATAATATATTTAATAAGCCATTGATATTAATATTTTCATTGCTTATATATTTATGATGATGAATTAAATAGAGATGAAAAGGAAAGGTATTTGAAAATATTGGTATGTCGAACAGACACATACATGAATAATGATGATAATTTAAAACATATTTTCGATTGAATGAAGAAGAAATAGAAGGGAAGGGGATTCAACTAAATTTAAACTATTTTATGAACATTAATATTAAACTACAGAAGGTGGATGAGAATACAATATATTGAATAATAAACTTTCATTAAAACAGAATTACAAAAGAAAGGACTTACAAAATTAAAACAATGAAGATCGTAAAAGTAAATGAAAACAAAGAGAAGAGGAAAGGTATTTAGAATGAAAAAATGAGTATTAAAGGTCCTTTAAATCCTTTTTCAAGGCTTTATTAGTTCCAATATGATCTCCTATTTTCGGAAATTCCAACCCCCTTGATGTAGAGGAGGCGGATGCGTTTATATTCCCATGAAGTGGACTGTTTTCATTGGCAATCTTTCTTTCCACTTTCATCACCATGTTGGGTATTCAGACAATAGAATCTCAAGTTATCTCCCTCTTCAATGTTTAAGACAATAAATGTTTCCTACCACTCGCAAATTTCAGAGTCATTTGGACCTATGTAGCCAATGTTATGGTCGATTGATTAAACAACATTAATATGTCCATTTCAATCCAATATTATTGATTTCTAAAATGTGAAAGGTGTATTGAATAGGACGATGCCTTCAAAATAAAATTATATCTTCAAAAAAGTTGGCTGCATCTCTCTTCTCATTCACACTACAAAATCTCAGCTCAAAATGAGGTCTAGATAAGGATCCATGTCATCAACACTGTACTGATTTTAATTCCCAACCAAAATGTGGGCTGAGTTTCAAGTCATTAGTTGGTCCCCTTGTATTTAGATTTTGGCCTTGAAGTTATTATCCAATACTACTTTAACTATCCACAAAACATTTGAGGTTAATAAAAGAATTATTACTTCCTAATTGAGCCCAAAAAATAAATCTTCATGACTATTCTAGCTTCATCACAGATTCTGTAGGCCTCCTTGTGTGGTCCATATGGGACTTAAAATGCAAGATTGAGCCAATGATCACTTCTAATGAAATGTTTTATATTGAATTATGAATCCTAAAAAAGAATAATCACAAAATTTGGATTTTTAGGGTGAGAGTTATAAGTAAAATAGTGAACTGAATCAATTGGTCTACTTCTAAAAATGCTCAAAAATTATACTTAGTATTATAATATTAATATTTCAAACACATTATGCTCATTTCCTATAAAATCAGTAAAGGAAGTATATGATAAGTCATGAAAATATTAATAACATCATGTTTTCAAATGAAATGTCTATTTTGATTCATTTTTATTTGAAAATGAATTGTATTTTTTATTTTGTTTAAAAGAATTTTTGTAGGTTTTGTGAATGAAATTGCTAGTGTAATTGTTTTATCATGATATGGTCATTTATATTTATATATAGTGATGAGTGTCATGACCTGTCCCCCAAGACCTGTGATGTGACAACCACATGCCCACCTTTGATAGGATAAGGGATGTCGACTTGCACTAAAAGGCATATTCCCAAAAATAGGAAGGGATTTCCTTTAATCCTCTATAAACACATGACCTATGAACACAACATGAATCAAATGTGAAGAAGACTACTATAGTAAAAGTGTAATAAAAGTAAAGGGGCTCGAATAAAAGCCCAACTGGAAATGTACAAATACAACTAATAAGTAAAAAACTACTGAAAGGTGGAAAGTAGCTCCCAGGTCGTCCACCGTGGATCCTACCTGAAGGTTAGGTACAAATCACCTCCACAATACTCCATGTCGGCCTTCCTAGTGCGCTTTATGTCACACTAAATGTCCACCTCCGAGAACCATCCAATCTTGGCGCCCTCATCCTCGATCAATGTTTCACATCATCTGCATAAGAAACTCCAATTTGCTGGCAAAGATAGTGTAGGTGTGAGAATAACGATACTCAGTCGGTACCCCTAGTGTCTCTAAGAATTCCACAATGAAAAAATATAGGGTAACACCATGAATGAAAGGTACCACACAGGTAATGTAACACACATGTAAAGTAACACATAGACTGACCTCAATCATAAGAACAATGTAAATACATCTCACCCTAGGATTTATTCTATGTGTAGTAACACATAATATCCCTAGTCACAACATTGAATGTCGTAGCTGATAGATAACTCCTTCTCTATCGAGCATATTGGGCATGTTGCATCCCAAATTGGCACTTTCCACTAAACTGGAACTGCTAAAGTACTGCTCCCATCACATACTTTGGGTCTGTTAGGTCCCACAGATCTATCCCCCCAATGCGGTCTGCTATGGTACTCCTCCCCATCGCATGCCACGACTGCTCCCCACCATGGCCCACCAGATCAGAAAGAACCACACACCCCTATCATGGTCGGCTAAGGTACTCCTTTCGATCGTGTACCACAGCCTTCATGTCACTACGAGTGGAAATGCCTTCAGTTGTTAGGTCTTATCTAGTCGTAGGGTTTAGTACATAGTGTGCATGGGAGAACTGCTCCCCAAGCCATAAATCGTATCTCAACTAGCATGAAGTCTCACAAATAATTAACTCATTGATCTTCCATGTCATATGGGTTATGGGGAAACAAATTTCACGTCAGTCGAACAGAAAATCTATGCATTATTGGATTTTTAGTACTAAGGGCCCTATTGTATTCAGGTGTGATCCTACCTAGTCAAATTCCATGTTTCACTACAACTATAATAGAATATGTAAAATTAATTTCTTTTACTAATGGTCCCAACACCACAGATGGTTTGTCAAACATTCATCTGGTCCTAAAGATAAGCCTCCTTGAATGTTTCTGGGTTTGGTCGGGCCTGGGGATGGTCTCACCTGGTCAAACCGACCCGGCCAGAGCCAATCTAGGCAAGGCCGAAGTGGCCTCAGCCCACTGGGCCAATTTTCATTCCTACCCAAATTAGATGCCCCCCAAAAGGGTAGCCTTGTCCGAATATGGTGGCCCGCAATGGGTAAGCCAGTCCCAACTAGAGCAGGGGCCCGCTGAGGTGGCTGGCTGGTCCGGTGGTGGCGACCCACTATGGTGGTGGCCCACTAGGAATGAGGGTCGGACTAAGGGAGGCGACCCAACTCTAGATTAGCAGCATGAATCAATGGCGGAAGCCGTGTTTGGGGGCGGAGGCCCACTCCGATAGCCATTTCCTAACTCCGAGTGTGGTGGCCCAACATGAGGGAAACATCACAGTTCGAGGGTAGAAGATTGTTCTGAGGGTGGTGGCTCTGATCGGTTCGACACGGGGGGTGTAACCCCCAACCTACTAGATCCCCGACTGGCCATAAGGTTGTTCGGTTAGTGAGGTGGTGGCGTCGTGTGTGTGTCCGCTCTATTTGTCGTGGAACCTGACAGAGGTGGGTTCGTCCTCTTTAATAGTTTCAGTTGCATATTCCATTCACCTATGGCATGGTGTCCCGCCTCCTCCCTTCCCGCAGTCGGCCGTAATGCTGGAAACATCCTCAATTCTTTGTAGGTACATTGCCGCGACCATCCTCTTGCATCGTGCATCGATGTACTTGCAGTCTTCCAATGTGCTGCAAGGATATCAAGAGAGAATACAGTTCATTCCTAATTCATTAGGCCTACTCCCTCCACATTAGCCTGTATTATGGTGGATATTAATGTGTTTGAATAATCAATTTAATTAAACAACAAGATAAACCCCACAATGCATCCCTGCAATACGACTCCCCCAAAAGGCAAAATAAACCATGGTCAACCTGATAGTTGGATGACCCGCATTCTTTGTATAATTTCAAGAACGAGGAAAATGGAATAAAAAAACATGAAAGTAATTAACCCCTACCTTGAAATGTTAGAGAGCAGTCACAGTTGATGGAGTCCCATTGTTCGATGTCCCCGCATCAAGCTATCCTTGCCACTGCTCAAACGTGAATCACTGGTTCATTGTTTTGGTGTATCATGCTCCCTCCTACTGGGGTCAACTTCATCTTCTATGGTCTCGGAATTATGGAACTCCATCAAAACATTGTTTCTTGGTGAATATTGTCTGATACCTCTTCAACGATGTCTATATTTATATTAGAGTTGGAGCGTATGTAATGACACTGAGAGTTAATGGGGCTCATAAATCAAGAGGCTTCCTAATTTCCCCAATGTCATAGTTACTTGTGGTTGGTATGTCAATCAATTTAATTGCTTAACAAAATTCCATCCCGACCTATTAATTGGTCCATTAGAGATTTATGAAATAAAATAACAAAAAAAATATTTTATTTTATTTCATTTAAAAAATGTCACAAAACATATCTTTTTCTCGGAACCTACTACTATCAATGTGAAACCTCCCTTAAAATAATCCCAGCACTGAGGATTCCTTAGTTCCCTTAGATTTATAATCTGAGAAAACAGTTTAAAATTTAGAAAATGCTGCTCAAGTGTTTATTTAACGTATCCGAAAAACAATTTTAAATTCATTCCTGGAACACCGGGCCTCGGAATCACGCACCGTAAATTTTGGCATACTTGTAATAATTTAATATAATTACGAAGGAATAAAATTTACATATAAATATTGGGGGCTTTAAATTCTCCCCACCATTGTTCTTTACATCTTTGAAGGAGACAACATGGACAAAGGAAACCAATGGGGGTTCTGAGCACGAATATGAGCCACTCCCTCCCATGTTCTCTCCTGGATGTTCTAATGCTACCAGGGAATGTGCACAAATTTAATAAACTCCCCATAAAGGAAATTCTCCTACTGATCCTCAATCTCTAATGGAACCTCTTTAAATGTCACCACATCGTCAAAGTCTAGCTCTCCACAGTCGTTGATGTGAGATGGGTCGTGCACGTATCTCCTCAACCGGGATACGTAGACGATTTCATTCACCTTCTCCAATTATAGTAGAAGATCAAAGAATTACGCCACCTAGTATATCTTATGAATTATTAGAAATAGACCTATATGAATCTATGATAACTTTCCACCTCAACAAAATCTCCATAGTCCCCATCATATAGAGACTTACTAGAAAATTTGGTCCCCTCCTATAACTCCAAACGTCTTCTCCTTCTATCTTCATATGACTTTTATCTACTCTATGCAGTCTACATGAAATATTGGATAATCTGCAGCATCTCTATGGAATCCCTTACCAACTCTGCACCCATAAGTGGTGACTCCCATGGGAATGTCTAGCATAGAGGTGATCTATAGGGTCAATCGTAAATGTCCTCAAATGGTGCCATAACGATGGTGGAGTGATATATGTGGTTATAAGAGAACTCCACCAAGGGTAAGTGACCATCCCATATAAAAAAAATCTAGGATGCATGCACAAAGCATGTATTTTAGCATCTGAATAGTCCACTATATCTGACCATCCATCGAAGGATGAAAGGTGGTTCTCAAACACAGCATAGTCCTGAACGCCTCCTACAATCCCTTCCATAACCAGGATTTGAAATGTGAGTCACAATTATAGACATTCATTGATATCACCCCATTATGTCACACAATATTATGCATGTAGAGTCATCTCATGACCTCTACTGATCCCTGCTATTGGATATGTATGAAGTGGGTCAACTTGGTGAGTTAGTTAATGATCACCCATATGGAATCGTGTCCCCTATATGTACATGGAATCCCTATCACTATGTACATGTATATCCCATCCCACTTCAACATCGGAAAATCTATTGGATGTGTTATGCCTACTAGACATGGTAATCAACCTTAACTTTATCAAAATTGAGGCCTCCTGAAACAAACTCTCCAACTGCCTTCTCCATCCCTTGCCACCAATGTTGAAGCCGTAAATCCTAGTACATCTTCACCTCACCAAGATGTACCTACATAGGGGATGTATGGAACTCTCTCAATTCCTCCTCTCATTGCACTATTGGTACCATGGTCCATACAATGAAAAGGACTACATGATCCCCACCTTCATAAAATCAATCAGGTGCCTCCCCTGAGGATATCTGAGAAAGTTGAAAATCACAGTTAGTGTCCCCATGTTGTGCCTCCCTTACTCACTAATGTCATGGGGGGTGTGACTATCATAGGCTGGAGGAATGATTCTCCATCTCTATCCATGAAGGATATCTTCAACGTGACTAGTTTGTTTGATTCCTCACTCAAAAACTATAGACCATATATCTTACAGAGGGCATCTGAAACCTCATTCCCCTTCCTAGTATTATAGACTATCTCAATGTCATGGTCTAGGAGGAACTCTATCCATCGCCAATATTTCAGGTTCAAGTCCATCTATGATAATATATACCTAAGACTCTTGCGATAAGAGTATATTGTAAAATTTTCTCCCATCATGTATTGAATCCACACAATCAAGGAAAATACCACTACTACTAACACCGGGTCATGGGTAACATAGTTCTGCTCATGCTACCTCAGCTGTCGTGGAACATAAGACATCACTAAATGCTCCTGGATCTGGATATATCCAAACCTGGTCCTTGATGTGTCGCAGTGGACTACATTCCAAACCTCTAATCTTGTAGCCCTAATATGGGGGAAATCTTCAGTCCCTGCCTCAGCTTTTAGAGTCTCTATTGGCATCTCTCTGACCACAGAAATGTTTTTCCATACTTTTTCAAAGCTAAAAAGGGTGCTTCAAAATTGGAAATGATAGGAACAGATCTATTGTAGTATCTATCCATCCCAAGGAAACTCTACACCTCCATCACGCTCCTAGGTGGCTTCAAAGCTAGCACAATCTCTATCTTCTCTGTATCCACTGAAAGTACAAACTTTGAGATAATGTGTAACCGAAAGTGACCTCCCATATCCAGAACTAGCACATCAATAGTTTCCCAAAATTATGGTTCTCTCTGAGTGTATCCAGAACCATCTGTAGAGGATAGCCATGTTCTTCCTCTATCATCAAGTAAATCATGATGTCACTGATCAACACAGCCATGAAGCGATCGAGGTATGACAGAAAGATCCTATTCATGAGTCCCATGAACACTGTTTGGGTGTTGGTCATTCCAAAAGTCATAACCAAGAACTCATAATGGACATACCGACATCAGTAGGTCACCTTATGCATATCCTCATCTTCTATACAAAGCTGATGATAACATGATTGGAGGTCTATCTTCAAAAACCAGTGATCTCCATTCATCTGCTCGAACATAACATCAATACTCACATGTGGATACGTTTTGTTAACGGTCACCTGGTTCAGGCACTGATAGTCCACACTTAGTCTCCAAATCCCATCAACCTTCTTGGATATCTAAATCGGGGCTGCCAATTGAGAAATACTTTGTCATATGAACCCCTTTCCCTGAATTTCCTCCAACTATACTTGTAAATCAGGAATCTATGCGGGATCCATCCGATATGATGGTGTAGATATCGGTTCATTGTTGGGGTACATGCTGACATAATAGTCTACACCTTCGCATGGGGGTAGTCCAAGAACATCATCATGAATGACATCAGCATACTAGTCCACCACTACTTGATAGTTTATTATATAAACATCAACTGATCATAGGGTAATTATAGCCAAATGATATGTAATCGGTTGTATCATTTTATAGGTAAGTCCATCCTATGCTATAAATGATCCCTTATTGTCATTTAATGAAAACCTGGTCATGTCCGTGCGAACACAATGCACATTGTGCCTAATATAGTCAATATGAGCATGGACTGTGGATTTCCAGTCTATACTAATGATGACGTCGTAAGGCCTCGATGCCATTACTAGGATATCCCATCCGAGCTCTCATCTCTTGAATTATGCTCACACTTCCGGCACCAGTGTGTAATCATAGAATCCACTATTGTATGTGTCTCTTTCCATAAGTATCGAGCCAACGACTCCACCAGAATCTCTTATCTCCGTATGAGGGTCATGGAAATAAAATTTTGACTCACACTTGTGTCTATATGTACTAAAACTAAGGTGTAGAAGACACGTATTGTACCTCTAAACACCTATAGAGCACAGTGGTAATAGGCCGCCGATGCTTGGAGTGGAGGTCGTCTATGTCCTCCTGCTCCCTATGGTCGAGGTGGACCACTTGGTGGTGGTGGTGATAGAATCTCAAAACATCGCCTACAACCTGCTGCACAACCAACTCCACTACAACTTCCACCACCCTAAAAAC
Source organism: Viscum album (assembly GCA_963277665.1). Taxonomy (NCBI): domain Eukaryota; kingdom Viridiplantae; phylum Streptophyta; class Magnoliopsida; order Santalales; family Viscaceae; genus Viscum; species Viscum album. The sequence continues at coordinate 2,019,802,438 of OY728157.1, forward strand.
CTTTTTTCTCAATCCTCTCCCTCTACATCATTTATCCCTCAACAGTCTGTTGGTTGTCTTTACGGTGGTTCAGGCAGTCATGATCCATATGACCCTACCCACCACACATGTAACATGAAATTACCCTCACATGTCTCATTATACCTTGTGTGCCTCGTACCTCTGACCCTATGTTCGATTTTGTCCACCATAGGGTATAGTTCACTTGGACCTCTGTTTCATCTGCCTACTACCTCTTGTAGATTACTCAGCTACCTATCACCCAGTGTTATATTTCGTTGTCGATGCCTACTCAGCTTGGAAGATCTCGATAAAATGTGATCTCTCAAGCACCCCAGCCTGCGTTGGAATGATGAGGGATAAAATCGATGCTCTAATATCACATGAGACACCCTTCTCAAAGGTGTGGGTACTAAATAATGTGTTTTATACAATATCGGTGGAGTAGCGGGAGAGATCCGTGAACCTCTCTGAGTACTAGGCCACTATCTTTTTTCCCTTCTATAAGTTTTTCATCTCCTATATACGCACAGAGCATAAGGAAACTATCATGAAATCTTCCTTGAAAAGGCCCTCGATGTCCACCCTGATGAGAGTTCCTCATAAATAATCAATATCATCATGTTCTACCATCATTATGCTGCTGCATGAAAATGTTTTTCATCCTGGATCCCTATAAAATCAGCTGGTGTCCCAGAAATGTGAAAACATCTTGCCACAGCCTCAAGATATTACTCATCCTCCAGCAGGTCTATCTCACATAGGATCCTCGGTGGCCATTGCTGCTAGAAATCATGCAGCACACTTAGTCTGCATGCGTCCTCTACTATTGGGGCTGGTGGAAATGGTTGTACAACAGGTAGTGGTTCTGCTGTTACACCACCCGAAAGAGACAAAGCCATACGAGGGTCTTCTACAGAGGCCCCAGTACTCAGTGGGCCATCATCATGTACTCTCTCTGGGAACCTAGGTGTCTTTCTTCATGGTGTAATCCAAAAAATAAATCGGCGTGCCATGGATAAAAGTTATTCATCGTGGGATAACTCAAGAAAATAGAATAATGACTTTTTAAAAAACACACAATCAGTGTTTTTATGCTCTGAGTTAGAAATCAGAATTCAGGGTCCCGGTGTATGTATATGTGAACTACTGCACCAACACTAGTCTCTCCAATCATAAAACCACACCCAAAACATGTAACACTATTGCTACATAGAAAATATCAGAGTCCTAGTTCGTTAATAGAAATGACTCTTTTGATACCACTTTTTCACTCCCCATCCCCGGGGGCTCGTGCCATGACTATCCTAAGCCCACCTTCTATATTCTAGGGCTTGGAGACTAGCACCAAATGTAATATTCCCAAAAACAAGAATTAATTTCCTTTAATCTTGTACAAACACATAGTCAAAAAACAAAGAAATAAACAATTATGAAGAAAAATATTGTTTTAAAAGTACGGGTAAAAATAAAAAATACAAAACTACCAAAAGGTGTAAATCAACTCCCGGATCATACACCACGGATACTACCAGATGGGTAAGTATATATCACATCCACAATGCTTCACATCTGTCCACCTACTCCGTATCAAGTCACACCGAATGTCCACCACTAAGCACCGTCCAGTCTTTGCTCCCTCAACCATGATCAATAATGTAGGTCGTCTACACAAGACACCACAAGATAAAGAAAATACAATGCAGTGGGAAGTATAATGATTCTCAATAGAGACGCCGAGACCCAGAAGGTCTCCTAGAATTTCATAAATAAAAAGACCAGGGTAACACCATGATGAAAAATTACCACACAGGTCAAATACCACATTTAAAAAACCAAATCACAAGAAAAATCTAACGAAAACTCACAATATCATTATTTATAATGGTAGTAACATGTAACATCCCCAATCACAATGTTTATCCCCCCAGCTACTGGAGAAATCCTCATCTATAATGTATAGTGAGCCTACCACATCCCATAGAGGTTCTTCCCAATAACCTTGAACTACATAATTACTGTTATGCATCACATTTTGTTGGTCTGCTGGGTCACACAGAGCTACCCCCCTAAAGGGGAGGCCCGAAATGGGGAGGCCAGGCCCACATGGTGTGGTGGCTCGGTCTAGGGGTGGCATGCCAGTCCGTTGGCAGGGGCCCGCTCCAGTGGTGGTGGCCCGACATGAGGGCAGTGGCTTGTCTCTAGGGTTACTACCGACTTGAGGGCAGTAGCTTGGTCCGAGGGCACCAGCCCACTCCAAGGGCTGAAGCCCAACTCTAAGGGCAACGACCTGATGTGACAGCGGCTGCCTGACTCAATGGGGGTGGTCATAAATTGAGGGAAGTTTCTATCTCTGACCGGGCCGGCCTAGTTCGGTCTGACACGAGGGGTGTAATCCCCCAGTCTCCTAGATCCCGAACTGGCCCAAAGTCCGTTCAGTTGGCATGGCGGTGGCACCGGATCGGCGCCACTCAGTCACCGCAGAACCTAGAAAATGTGGGTTCAGCCTCTGCCATGGCTTCAGCCAAGGCATCTATTCACTTTCATTTTGGAAGTTTTTCACCTCCCATCCCACAGTCAGCTGTTAGGATGGACACCTCCTTCATTCACTGGGGTTGACAAGCCACAACCATTCTCTTCTGGCATGCATTGACCAGCTCGCGGTATTCCAAAGTAGCGCATGGATAGCATGATAGCAGAGGATTCAGTCCAGGTTCATAAGGCAGGCACCCTCCAGGATATCTTTTATTATGGATGATATTATGTTTATTTATTAATAAATTGAATTAAACAACAAGATAAACCCCACAATGATTCCCCACAACAAACCTTTTGCAAAGATGAATTAATCACCGTTTAACACGTTAGTCGGTTGACCCACTTTCTTCATATAATTTCAGGAAATTGGAATAGGGAATAAAAAAGCGCTATAAAAAAATATCCCCCTGCCTTGAAACATTTGAGAGCACGCGTAGTTGAGGGTGTCCCGTTGTTCTCCATCCCCGTAAATTTCTGTCCTCGTTGCCGCTCGAATGTCAAAATCTAGTTCGGGGTATTGGTTTCGCACGTCACCTCCTGTTGGGGACGGCTCTGTCCTCTATGAAGTTGACGTTATGGAATTCCAATAGAACTTTTCTTCTTGGTGAAGATTATCTGATACCCCTCCCCCAGGCTCTATATATATATGAGAGGGGAGAGTAAGTAACAATGTGGGAAGTAAATGAGGCTCATAAATTAGAGATATCTCTTATATCCCCAACTTCATTGATACTTAGGGCTGGAAGGTCAAGACATTTAATGGCATGCCACACCACCAGAACTACCATTTTATTTGTCTTTTGACGTTTTATGAAATAATATATCAAAAAAATTTCTTTCATTTAGATTAAAAATAGTCAAATAAACATAAATCTTCTTTCAGACCTAATGCGGTCAATGTAATACGTCCATTAAGCTAATAATGGTTCTACAGATTCAATGATGCCCTCATATTTTTAATCTGGTCGACAGTTATTATTTTAGAATACATTTCTCATGCGTTTACTGAATGTACCTGAACAAGATTTCAGGAATTCATTCTAGGTAGACCGGGCCTCAGAATCACGCACCATAAATTTGCATAGACTCGTAATAAATCTATATAATTAATAGAAAGAAAAATTACATATAAAAAACATTTTATTAATAATGGATGAATATAATATAGATGACGATGATGGGTTTGACTGATATTTCACAATATTGATTTGGTTAACTAATAGTCATTGATTGTAAACAATAAGGGTGATAACTTTTTATGATACTATTATGAAATAAACTAGGCCCCATTCACATAAAATATGTGTTAAAATAGTGATAAAAGGATATTGATAGTATGATACAAGATTTCAAGATCATTCATAGAAATATATTTTATGGAATTATATTCATTTCAAGAGAAATGAAATGCGTACAATCATTTAGTGGTTAATGAATCATTTTTGAAAGAAAATTTTTACCGAGTTGTAATATTCTTTATGTTTCCTTCATAATTATATATTTTGATAATGAGTTTCAATGTTTTTATTCTTGAGAATGTTTATTTTATTATTTGAATGTGTTTTCTATGTACTCATCTATTTCTTGAAAAATGAAACCATGTTCATCAAGATATATTATTTTCACTTGACAAATGGGGTTCAACATTTTTTACATCCAATAATGATCAATTTTATCCATATCCCACTATTTTAAAAGTTATTTATAGGATCTAGCTAAATTATAAACTATATAATGGTAAAAAATTAATCTTTGGAATCATCCAAAATAAGAATAACTATCTTTAATGAATCATGTGTGTAAACATTAATTCAATTTTTTCGAAGAAAATAACAAATTGTCCACATTGAAAAGTAATGTTATTTTAAAAATATCTAAACATATAAACAAAAATAATCATATAAATTAATTAATTAAAAAAACCATTTTTAAGTCCTATAATGCTTGGTTAAGTATATTATAGGGCCTTATAGATTCAATTATATACTATATTGAGAAAAAAATTTGGGTATGAGTGATGTTATAAAATACTATTAGGATTTTGAATTTTATGGATATGTTACTATGAAATATAATTTTAATATCTCACTTTTCATTTAATAAATCTATTTCAATTCATTATATTTTTATAAGGGAAAAATTATTGGTGATAAATAAGTTTCTAAAAACCTTCTGAATTAGTATCATAAAATGGTTATAAGAGTGTAGTTTATAGAAGTGTCATTTGAGTTGATCTTATGTGTTAATGATGTAACCCATAAACAAGTATGAACTAATTCTCTATATTGAAATATTTTTTTAGTTTAAATTTTCATTAAATAAATACCATTATTTTGTAAATTATTAGACTCAATTAAATTAGATTAGTACATTAATGCATTAGTGAATGCATTCCATGTTTTGTAATGTACTATAATAGCGTATAATTTCATAATGGAATTTCACATATGATAATATAAATATCCATAAATACAATGTTACTTTAATATAATTAACATTAAAAATATGACAGATTCAGTATTGAGGTGATTACATTAATATTAAATGTAGATTAGAAAATATATATATATAACTATAATATATTAAGTGTCATAATGGGAAAAAATAAAAAATGAGATATCTATATTATTAATCTTTTTTATATTTTCTATACCCTATAATGGTCCCAAAAATTTTAAACACTATATAAAATAATTGTAGTATTAATAACATAAAATAAATTTCCAAAATGAAATAAAATTGACTTGAATGAAAAATTAATGAAATATGAGGTACATATAGAAGGTAGGGAACCAACATTACTGTTAAATATGGAACAATTGGAGTAAAAATTAAATCATTGGAAGATAAATATCTCAATTAGGAATTATAATAATAGTATTAGATTAATAACACAACTAATTATAGTAATAAAATGTTTTTAGTTATCAAATAAAAGTAAAATTTTGGTTATCAATTTCATGATATAAATAAATAAATAATTGAAAAATTATAAAATACGTATTTTTTATTCTATAAAACAATATTTTCTTAATTATATTATTATGTAAAATGTTAAATATAAAATTTAATATTATTTACATATAAAGTGTCTGTAAAATAAAATTACCTTCCATTAGTATTAAAATATCATATCTTCAAAAAATAAGCACTCTTTTCAATGTGTAATAATACTGATCATATTACTGAAATTAATATTTAAAAATATTTAAAAATTTATATTTATAAAATTTTAAAAATTATTGTCATAAAATTTATATGGATTATTTAATGTACATAAATATTTGGAACTAGTAATATTTTGGTATATTTTTAATATAAGTTTATTTTTGTGGCATAAAGAAATGTATAAAAACAGTACATTTTACAATATATGTTAAATTAGAAAATAAATAATCATTGAATGATGAAACTAATAATTATCTCAAACAATTATGAATAAATTAAAGAAAACATTCACATGATTTTTCACGATTTACAACATTGACCCATCAAATAGTACAAAAAATTATTATAAAAAACTCTAACCACCTACCGTTATAAATATATCCCAAAAACACCCATTATATTCAAATCATCTAATACTTTATATAACCAAAAAATATTCCTATTTATATCATGATCCATCTATAAAATTTTAGAGGGGTTCTTATCCTACCAACAGACCATTCAATGGATCCTTAAAGGGTGGTCTATGATCAGACATTCAAAGTAGAAGGAAATCATATTAATTTATATTTATATACATTCATCATATTTATACATTATTATATTTAAATATAAAATTACATAATGTATCCAGTATCATAAAAATACTAAAATGTAATTATGTTAATGTAATATATGTTATCCAACCTCATCTCATTTACGTATAAAATTAAATGATGTTAATGATATTGAAAGATCACTACACCCATGGACATCAAATTTTTTTTTCCAACATTTTCCTTCATATATGTTTTTGTATATTTGAAATAATATAAATAATTATAAAATAATTTTTATATCACTCTCTAATTGACACATACATACATACATACAAACATATATATAATATTAATCGAAGAACAGAAATTTCATCATGTTATGGAAAACATCAGAAATGAAAATGTGTATAAAAATATAAACTATATCTTATAAATTATACATATTTATAAATACTACAGGGTCCATAGAACATTTATTTTTTTATGAAAAAATAATTCAATTCCATTACACTAAATTACATAAGGAACCATTCAATAAGGACTCTAATAATTACAAATAAATTTTTCCAAACATGTAACATTAAAAACCATTATCATTAGAGAGAATAAATGGAAATGATATCCTACATAAATAAAACTCTAAAATGCTTTATAATAAGTCAAATATATTTTGACATGGATTTTGGTCATGAATTTAATTAAAATATTTTAATTTTTCTCAAGGAATGGTTGAAGTGAAAGGTGTATATAGATTTGATGATATGCAATATCATAAGAACAATATTTTCATTTATTTAGTACTTAACTCATTAATCCTAAAATTCTCATATTAATATTTTGATTAAAAACTTTTATATTTATATATAACTTCAATATATACCTATGATTTCCATGATATCTTTTTCGGGATATGTAATACTTTGATGTGATATTACAAATTCATTCTTTTAATGATACCAAGTATAGGGGTTGTTAATATTTATTATTTAATATTATGAAACACATAATAATAAATAGTTTTTAAAAAAATCTTCTAATAATATAAACATTATTTTAGGGGTAACCCTACTAGTTCACTTCTATAATTGTGATAAACATAATTAACCTATCTCTTTTAAATTATACCTTCTATATTTATTAATACTCACAGAAAATGATTAATTCAAATAATACATATCCACATTTTTTCATCATGTTTTATCTAAATTTTGTACATATTTTAGAAATAAATTTTTTTATCATAATATAATCACAAAAAATGATTAATTAATTTGTATTTTCTGGTTTCTCAATAAATATATCTTTATAACTATTTACATAATAAATATGTAACCCATATTATTCTACAGATATTAAATATTATTATTCCATTATTTTTATCTCTATATGCGGCACTTGTGTGTTTCTACTTGTTTACAAAGCTATCCTAAGATATATCTCTAATGAATTGTAAAATTTTATATCTCATGAGAATAAATGTATAGAAATATGGTGTAAACCAACTCCAATATCAATGTTCTGAAGAAAAATGTTATTTTTTCATGGAAGTTATCCTTGGATTATGCTTTTTTCATGAGTTATGTTCCATCCACATTCGAATAATGAAATTATATTATGATGGAATATATTCCTCATGATTATTTTTTATATTAATCATTTAATGAACTGTTGTTTTCATTTGGATTGATATCTACACTACATTCCCATTATTATTCCCTCATATAACATTATGCCTCACAATTTTTACTAGTCATTTTATTTGATTATTTTCTAGATTAAAAAATTTAATTACTAGAATTATATTGGATTAAAAATGGAATATTTCAATTTAAATTCATTTAGATGTTTTATGAACATATAATTTTAAATCAGAAACTCCTATGTATCACTGGGTTGTGTTTGCTATGTATTTATATTAAAAAATACAATAAATTTTTTTTTAAATTTTTCACAAAGTTACTTGTTACAAAAATGGATAATTTTTATTAGATATTAAGAGATTAATGCATTAATAAAAACCCTATAAATATGTATAATTATAGGAACACATCATAAATTATTTACGGAGTTATTCTTTTATAGGAAATTAAATCACAATATAGATATTACTAGTTTATGAGACTCTTGAAAATATGTTGCAAGGAGTTATTTGTAGGTACATACATGCTCTCTATTTACTCAAAAAAGAACCGATTCTTGCCAATTATTCCTTCCCAAAAACCATTTTTTCACTCCAATTTTATATTAATTTGATATTTAATATGCATTTTCTGACCCATTATGAAGTGATATAAAAAATTTATAAATTAAAATACCGAATAGAAAAATAATTTTGGAGAAAATTTATTAAAACATATATAATGTTATGAATGGCTATACTTGTTATTTTGATATATTCATTATATATTCAAAAGTATTATTTTATATGATTAGTATTTTATGTATTCTCATGAATAATTATTCACCTTTTTTGATTATTTTGGTAAATAATGGGAATTGTTCCAATAGCCAATATGATCAGTAACATGAGGAATTCTCTAATAATACTACTGATGTAATGTTAATGTTAACTGTTAACTTAATAGTAGTTATAGCTATTAAAAGCACAATTTATAATAAAAAATATTAATCATGTGTATTTCCTACCATCTACATAGAAATATTATGTTGTGTATTAGTACTATATTGGAGAAAAGGCTTGCTATATTTTTTTTAAAAAAACATTATCATGGAATGATTGATTAAAATCATCTAAATGATATTATTTATCTTCTAATTTTATAAATAATGAAATTTATTACAATTAAATTGTCAATAGGAGGGAGAAAATTTTTCTTTATGGATATTGATCATGGTGTTTAACCTAAGGTGTAACACTACATACTAGAAAAGTATTGAAATATTAAATGATTTGACTATATAAATCATGATGAAACTTTATTTTTTAGATCCTTTCTTCATTTTATCTCCACAGTTTTGCATTCTCATCCTGGAGTACTGATCATGATGGGTTACCAACAACATAGTTTCCTAGTGTCATTGTGTTTTTACCCAAGGAAAAAAGTACACTAGAATGAAAAATGCATTGTCCTTTAAGATAATTAATATGTATGATAACCCATTTGATCATATGGGGGGCCATATATATGGGACCACATTCCAGTGGGGAAATAGGTAGTACCTGGTGGGAAAATACACAACAACTATCTTATTGTGGTGTGTTTATTCTCTCAGTGGCGACTAGTTTTAAGATTGGTATCATAGGAGGAACCCAAACATATTTGTGGTTTCACATCAATGGTTGATATGTGGGGACCAAAATGAGTACATTGTGCTATAAATTGTATGTGGAGTGAATATAACATCCTTTAATGATAAATGAGTAATATAATAAGTTATTTGTCCCAGGTAAACATGGTACAACTTTATTTGTGGGATCCAGTCCGACTATAAATTCATATTTTAGCATGTTTGTTAGGGGGTAGTGATTATGATTTGTGACATTCTAGGAAGTTTCTCATAGTGTGTGTGAGTCATTATAAATAACTCTATAAATAATAAGCGAGGGAATATGGGAACAATGATTAGCATGATGAACAATTTAGGCATGTCGGTGGGCCCCATGTTAGGGACCACTTGAGTGTGGGAAATTGAACGTATGTTACATGCCATGACCCAAAAATCATTTTAAAGTGGGGTTTCTGTGTTATCGATTTGGCCCAGTTGATACATAAGGAGGGAATCCATTTCCATGTACTGTGATTGATTCAAGAAAATATTATTTAGTAATATATTTTCTTGAACTAACCATCATAAAATAGAGAGGGAGTTAATATATTAAATTCGAATGGTTGATGATTATATATCCAATTAGGTCAAAAAAATTATAGGGAATTCAGGGTATGAATCCAAAATTTTGGTTGAATATAAAATTTAGGAGTAAGTATTTAGTTATGTATTAAATAAATAATTACAATAAAAACATTTAGAGGCATTACTAGATATGAGGATATTCTATGTTGTTCATTTATTTTTTAGATTAATATTAGTAATTATTTATGGATATTAGGATATAGAGAATGTAAATGAGATATGCAGTTTTGTTCTAGATAACTAATGGTAAATCATTAAGAGGAATACAAACATAAATATCCATGTGTAAAAAATGTGGAAATATTCATCTCAAAAAAGTATCAAGAGATGAAATACATTCATAATGTGTGAAAATTGGGTATTTGGATTATTTATACATAATTTTGATAATGAATACTAGTAATGTGATGTATGATAACCAATAATTAATTAAACATTTTTCAGTATCTAAATATTAAAATTGATATCAAAATTAGCATTATATCACACTATTTTATACCATGATATTTAATAGATAATAAATTAAACAACCTCTATGTCATACTGAGGTAGGGAGGGCTAATTCTATCACTACTAATGAGATGTACCCAGATAATGATGTATAGGTACTGTAGTTTTTTAGTAAATAATTTTGAATGTATTATTTGATTATAGTTTATTCGCATTCTATCATATCATCCATTTTTATTATAATTATTAACATACCATTACCAAACATGATGTTCGATTTCTCCATGAGAATATAAGGTGTGTAAATTACCACATCGAAAATAATAAACATATCCTTGATAAATGATTGATTATTTGATCTAACTGTATGTTTTAACAAACATTATTCAATGTACTTTTTTTCAACTCTCCTTTTTTGTAGCCATCATAAAACGATGGTAGAGGGAAATAACTCAATATAACTCGAGTCATCCCCCAATAATCCCCACATGTTAGGAGGATGGTAATTTACATTTGGAATTCTTTCACAAGAATGTATATTTTGAAATTATGAAAAAGAATATCTAGCTCAAACGATTGAGAAAATTTGTTGAATAATTTTTTAATAAAATCCATTGGTGAAGTATATTTTGATGTATTATATAATTAATTTTAGGATTATATTTATGATCCTAAATTTAGTTATGTTTTTAAATAATTCATATATACCTTCTAAAATCTAATACTCCTTGAATAATGGGATCCACTAAATTGGAATATATAATAAAGGATTTATAAGAAAATAATTAAATGGTTTAAATATTCTCTAGTGGATCAACATATGGGTTGAGATTCCTCTTCATAAAGAATAATGATATTTAAATGTTACCAAATATTGAATTTTCTAATTCCAAAGTATTAAAAAAACTAGTATCCCCAAAAATGATTGATTAGTATTTTGATCAGCTATTTGGGGTCTAATTCCCTAGGTATAACCATGGGACAGAATATCTCTAATTAAAAGTGATGATTTAATATTTTCATAATAATTACATTCATATATTTTATCGACACAATGACATCATAGGGATTCATGTTGTACTCATTAAAGATCAACAAATGATAATTAACTGAATGAATATAGTCATTATTGACTACCCAAAAATATGAGATCTTATTTATAGGTTATATTATAATATTATCAAAAATATTTTAGATCATGAAGATTATTTTATAACTTTGAAAAAGTCATCGGGAAAGGTGGAACAATATGATAAATCAATTAAATATATACTTTTCAAGGTGGGTGTATAATTTAATGGGTATGTTATCACAAATATTGGGATATGATTGGATATTTTCAGAATAATGTTTGTTGAGGAGTGGCCCATACCATAATATACAATAGCAATCTATATATTCCATGAACAATTATGTTCCTTAAAATGAATTTTGAGGATCTACATTGATGATTACAACCCCCTCAGTAAGAAAACATTGATGGGAGTGAAGCTTTATTTATCTCAGGAATAAAAATCGATCATCGGGGAAATGAAAGTGAGGACTATAACATCACCAGTACTAATATTACTATAATGTGGGAAACTATAAATGGAATATTTTATCTCTTAATGAATTTTATTTTTAAATTTGAGAATGAGAATTGATAATGTTATAATTTTTTAATAATAGAAGATTAATTTTCATTAGTAGGACTATATTATTTATGACATGGAGATAGCCACAGTGATTTCACATTGATTATATAGTATATTTTTTATGGTTAGGGTGATGTGAAAAATTTAAACATATAGTAATAGCCTCAAATATATATTCAAAATAAATGTTGATATTTTTCATTGATGAGTGTTGATATAGATGCTAATGGGATGTGACCACTAAATCAATTATCATATTGGGATGGAGAATAATGTGGACAATTATATAAATATAATGGATGTGTAGGCATTCAATCTTCATTTATTTAAAATGGAAGGATTTGGATGCCACAAAAGATGTATTAATATCCTATATACCTCTAATGATTACTCAACCATCCATTTTATTAAACATAAAGTATGAACAAATTGATAATTTAAGAATATAGATGATGTAGAAAGATATAAGTAAAAATAAATCATCATCAATAAAAACTATTGATGAAGGTGATTTACGATTTGGGTAATCAATATATATCATTAAATTCTAGGATACAAAGTAATTTTAAAGGCATCATCGATGAAACTCAAAGTTGTATAGGAACAACATTATCTACTTGTGTATTTTTATACTATTATATATAACATAAAGAGTCAAAATTGGATCATATAAAGAATAAAATTAGGTGTCCTGTTGGAAACTAACATTTAGGGATGAATTTTGTGAATACATGATACCACATCATGAAATAGTTGATGAAATGGAAAAAATTTCAGGACTATTCTATAGTGCATAATGATATATATATTTTTCACTAAAATATAAATTGTGATAGAAATGTGAGATTGATAATGTTTTAGGTTGATGATAACGTTTACCTCAGTTTATGCCCATTGAATATTTTTATTTGATTTTTAAATTTTGCAGAGGTTAGTCTCCGAAAATTAAAGCACATCAAGATTATTTTTTTATTAGAGAAATTACATATCATATAAAACTCCCACTAACCTCATTACAATTATATTATTTATTAAGAATATCCCTCTCGAGGATGAAAAAAAATCCAAAAATGTACTTAATATGAATGTTTTATAGTCTGATCGTGATATTTCATATGATGATAATCTATTGAATATCATTAACTATATTTCCAAAGATCTATGAAATACAACTTCTTGACTGGTAAATGTTAACGGTGGAAGAATGTGTATGATGATGTGAAGTGGGAAAAACATAATGAAATGAAATGGATTTTCCCTAAATTTTTTTTGCTTCTATTATAATAAATGATATTACAATGAAGAAGGATTTCAATTGGGGGAAAATGTAGTGATGGTGAATCTTTTTCAAGGATATTTTCTATATAACCATATAAAGGTATCATATTAAGAGGAATAACAATATAATAATCACATGAACAACATTAATAAAATAAATATAATGATTAATTTATCATTTTATTTATATAATAAATATAGATATACTAATGAATGGTTTTGAAATTTATTGAAAAATAGAAAATAAAATTTGTATAATATGAAATTTTGGATCTCCTAGTTATCCTAAAATGATCGAACTCATGAAAAAATCTATATAAAAGATACAAAAAATTAATGATAAAATGTTAATTTTGAAAAATGAAGTTATAAAACAGAAGGATAAATTAAACATGAATGTTAAATGAATGAAACATAAGATATGTAAAAATTTGAAGGATCATGTATCTCTATCTAGATATTTATTTATTTTAAGAGTAGTAATAAAATTGTTAGGAATAGTAACCCAATCAACAAAATAATATCTTAATCTATTTAAATATAAAGTTATTTTTACTTTTCATAATAACATTAAAAAAAGAATATCTATATGATGATGAAATAAACAATGTTTTAAAAATTGTAAAATAATTGTTTATAAATTTATAATGAACATAAAGTTTGTAAAAAAAAATTATTAGATATAGAAATATAATTTTTATTTTGAAAAAATATTTTTATAAAATATTATTATATTTAATTGATGTTATAATATAATTTTATGAGACAATATGAAAATTTTCAATAGTTCATAAAATTTATTAAAATAATTATTATTAATTTTTTATAAAAAATGATGATTTAATTTAAAAAATAATAATTTATTAATGATAAAACTTCCAGTAAATGGGTTTAATTTTACAAAATACAAATAAAAAATTTGTATCGGTTAATTTTTTTATTCTTATTATATAGTTTAATTTTAAAATGAATCATAAATTTGGGAAAAAATACTATATTTAATATTATAAGTAATATAATTGAATAATTGGGTCATGTACTATATAAGAATATATTGTCTGAATAAAAAAATCATAAATTACAATATATAGTCAGAAAATAGATCATTTTTTGCATTTAATAGAAATAAATAGTGGGAAAAAATTTCATATTTTTAAACTCCTTAATAAAACCATAAAAATAAAACCCCACAACACCCCATCTCCAAAAACATATAATTCAATTATATTGCCTAGAAATAATCCAATTCCCTAACTAACCCTCACCACCATGAATTTTGAGTTCTTTCTCTATGTATATATCATTCAATTGTTTATTATGTATTAAACTAATATGAAAAATTTAAATGAAAACTAAATAAAATATACAAGTATTCAAAATCATTTTTCATCCTCATCCTAAAAAAAATTAAATAAAAATAATAAAAATAGTCATTTTTAGTAAAAAAATAAATAATATATTCTTTTAATGTGATATATAATCTCCAACATATTCCAATTTATATTTAAAATGAATAACTTTTTCATGTTATTATCAAATGATCTACCCTTGAAAAAGAATTTCATCTTCCCCCACCATTATAATATATGTTTGAAATTATATTATTTTAGTTTAAAATGATATAAATATATATTTTATATTTTAATTATCATTTTGGATTATAAAATTTGTACTTATTTTAATGTAACCACATCATGTTCTTGGTGGTAAAAATTTCTAAATTGAACTGATAATATATTAGTAATACCAATATCATTAAAATTGTTCTTATTTAGGAATAATATTTTATTGTAGTAAATTTATAAGCTATTTTAAACACATCCACCCAAAACCACTATTCAAATTTTCATATGAATCTATTCCACATAACATATTATAATTAAATTTATATTAATCCACACTTTGAAATATTATACAAATAATATTCAGATAGTAGAAATAGAAATCAAATGACAAGTATGTGATCCAAAAATAAAATTAAATAATTCATATAATGAATATTTATTTTAATAAACTATTAAATCCTCTATATAATTGTTTTAATATGATTTAACACAATATAATAATTAATATGTAATTTTATGATCCTCTATATTAAAATTTCTTAATAACATTCTTCATTCAAACTCACTTTATTTCATGGGAAACCATAATAGAATACATATTATTTTATGAAAAATATTATCCAAAAAATCATCTATAATGATTTTTATAAATTTATTAATGTATTTGTAATTAATTTAAATTCATATATACCATATTTTCCAATACACATTCATATTTTATAAATCCATATATGAGACAAATTATTTTTTTTACTGTATTATCTCTGGAAATATTTTATTCCTTATTCTATTTTACAAACATATGATATAACTTTTAATATTGATTTGAGTCAATATGATGTACCAATTATCATTTCAGGTATATTTCATATGATTATTTAATTTTTTTTATTTTCATTTGTGTTTCAGACATTTACTCTACTTATTATGATGGGTGAGCTTAGATATATCCCTAATGAATATAGCAATGGTTATATAACATAATATTGCGCATGACATGCATTCTCCAAGATGAGGAAGGAATGGGAATATTCTGTGTCCTTCCTTATTCATGTAGAAAGAGAGATAATGAACCCCGAGACCCTCCTAAAGTCAAACCTAGATTGGTGACTAGAACTAATGGTATAAAATCTCACGTAAATAGACAGTATTACATTTTTATAAAACTAAATTACAAAGTATAATGGTAAAACCTAGCAAAACCAAGGACTAAAGATAAAATTAAACCCATGGATACATTCACATATGGATTTTCATAAATAAAATGATACAAAGTATAAAAAAATGTAGAGTGAATGTACTGAAAGAAATGGAAATAAGCAATGAAATCTATCCTAATGTTGGAGATAGTAAAGTCCAGCATGGAAATCAATGTTGTTCTGGAAAACTGAATACAACTTTATATACATAGGGTGAGTATATAGGTATATTCAAAATGGAATCCAAAATATCTCGTGCATATATGGATAAAAATTATTATTCTCTGTGAGAATTTAGAGGTAACCAAAACACGTATCAAGGAAAACAAACCACCCAGCCACACCATGTAACAATCCCCCAAAAACACATGTAAGGTATAATAATATTAATAGAAATTCATTATTTGGGTACACCTCACCACTTTCCCACTTGTTATTTAAACATCCTACACATTTGAACATCCACATAAATCCCATTGCAGACCCACTTCTGCTCCTAACAACAACCATTTGGGTCATCCCAACCAAATGATCATCCTGGTTAGAAATACAAGGACCACCAAAATCATACATCCCACCTGAAAACACTTGTTCCACTATAACCACACATCCTGTCCGAATACACCTAGGCCTCATCCTGATGAAAACCGGGAATACACCAATCGTACCTCTCACCCGAAAATACTTAGGCCTCAATCCAATGACACTTGGGAAACAATCCATAATGTAGAAACCTAAGCCAACCCACCACAATGCACACTTCCCGAAGATTCTATCACTATAATGAACATCATTTCATCACATCGTGCACAAAGTGTCTTTGGATACCTAGCAGGGTGATAAAAAAGGATCTAATAACCATACAGTCATAGAAATATTGGGAAAACACCTTCCCATATGAAATGTGGGTATTTAGAGTGATGTTCTCAACATTGTAAGGGTGCATATAAAAAACATAATAACCAAATATTATACTTATAGATAATGAACAACTCATCCTATATTTAGAGTCTAAAAAACAACAACCAACTCATTCACAACAAATATTTCTCCTACCTCAAAATGAACATGTATACAACATCCATAATTAGAGAACACCACATTTCTTGCAAGTAGATCCCCATAGTATGTGTTCCCGTTATCATGTTCAAGTGATTCTATTTAAATATTCCTTCTCAACAGAGTAAATAATAGTCATACCCAAAAGTCAAAACTATAATTGAATGGAAACATCCATGATGGCATTTGAAAATTTACTCTTAGTTCTTTTGTACATAACAACATGTTTATGGGATACAATGAGATCCCTATAAGTAATGTAACCATACTAGACACCAACATACTGTGTCCACAAAATTTATTATCGGCTTGACACAGCCTTAAATTCAAAAACCAACAACAACTCCAACATAGATTTCATTCCCCAATCCCGAAACACACAAGAAACAAATTGAACAACCATTCATATCTTGAAAAGAGAGAAAGAGAGTTTCTAGATTTAACCAACACCACACATTATGTTCCATCATTCTGTTCAGTTATACTGGGTAACCTCATAGGGGTTATTATCCAAAATTAATCCATTTAATAAACCATGAATAAATAATTACAAAAATTTTAGGTTACATTCATTCAATAAAAATATTATCTAGGAAACAGAGAAACATTATTTTGCAATAAAGGACCCCCAATAGCCATGATTTTAAGTTGACATGAGCCAACTCAAATCACTAGATAAAAACGAAGCTAAAAATAAAACAACACCATCATCTTACACCACCAATTCATTCATTAAAGTGTTATTTATTATATTTTTTAATGTAGGTTTCATCTACTTCTTGAGGAAAAATCATCATACCCACCCCGCATGATTCATATTAACTATAGATGAATGATGTAACCCTACCTAGATGATTAAGGATCGATGTTTTCACCTAGCACGATGAACTGGGTTGTACTTTAAGAAACTCCAAGAAGAACCAAAAGAGTGTTCTCTCGCATTGTCATGAAACAAATCCGGAAAATGGAATCCAAGAGAACCAACATGTATCAATAGAGTCCAAGTATGAACAAGATCTCGGTGTGATAAAATGACCGTTCATTGAGTTATGAGATCAGCAATATTTATTTTCTTGAAAAGGGGATCACGGTCTTACCATGTGGTTGTGAAATTGAACACAACAGAAGTAATTGAGATTTCATAATTCTCTTAGATACAATGTGATAGAACATCACATGGTGAAGAGTTTATATATTACATTCAAACTGAGAAAAGACATAATAGGTGCATAACTGGAAACACAGTAAAGGGTGTGAGACAGATAAAAAGGAAAAAAAATTTGGTAAGTCAAGGGTCTCCCCAATAATTGGGTATTTAAGATATATTTTATTGTTTTTATGTCAGTCTTAAGAAGATCTAAAATAGTTAATAAGACATAAAATTGATGTTACGGGAAACCTGGATAATATATCTTGACACCCCTCTGTGGCATCATTCGGGTGAGTCACCGATCGGTGGCACTGATCAATTACCCCATAATGACACACTAACACTAACACCGTCACCCTCCTGATTAATAGATGGTGTTCAGGACACCCCCACCCCCAGAATTTGGATATGTAATAGACCTGTATGGCTTGGTATATTAAAATATTATACGCATGGGATTATGTACCAAACTAAATTCACTATTTGACATTATCTAATATATAATATTTCATTGAATGTTTTCCATGAATTTTTATACATTCAGTTAATATGTTATTCTACATTTTTATTATTACCTAATGTTTTGATGTCACATTATATAATTCATGCATCAATATTATTTATCATGATCCATTCATATCTTGATACTATGTTATCTAATTTTACTCATTTGTTATGCATAATTTTAATTCTTATTCCCATTGTGGAATTTATATATTACCCCTTTCCATTATATATTAATATATTTTATGAAGTATTTTTAGAATATAAAATACACTTAATAACACAGTACTAAAATTCAAATAAAGATTTTATATTTTTATAATCATGGTGAATTTTTATGAATCTAGGATTTAAAATTATGTCAGAGTCTGGATGCTTGGATTGAGATTATTGGATACTTATTATAAAAATTATTTTATAATATTTTTATTAGGAATTTGTATAAATATTTGTAGGATAAGTTTTATCTATTTATATTAATCATTTTTATGTTGAAGAAGAGCATTGATAGTCATTCAATTAAAATAAAGTGGAAAAAATAGACGATTAATTCCATAGTTTGAATATTAATTAAATAATATTTTCATGATCTGTATTTTCCTAAATTTCATATACATTGAAATAAAAAGAATTTTTGTTGTTGAAGAAGAAAAAAATAAGTATCCTTAGTAATATATAAAGGTAATTTTACCAAACTATCTAGCTACGTACCAAATTAAAGTCTTGATTATGATTGTAAAATTTAGAGAATATTGGGGGGCCTAAATTAAATTTTATAAAGATAATTTTAATATATTGAATATAATAATTAAGAGTAATTTTTTCATAGATTTGAGAATATTTATATTTAATTTACCAACATGAATAATAATTATAAAATAAATTTCTAAAGCATTCATGATTGGAAATATGGTGAAGATGTTAAATGTGAAATATATATCTATATTATATAAATGTTCCAAATATGGTTGAAATTATTTTAAATAATGGTCTATGTGATCATAATTTGGTGATCAATTTATTTGTGTCGGTCATTCACAATTTTACTGCATTAAAAGATATATATTTATATATAATAGGTTCTTGGTGGTCTAATAACATTAAAGACATACCAATCGTAATCATATTAGCCTCAAATAAAATTCATTTCTCCCATTAAGGGTTAACCCACCCAACAAGACTGTTTATTACAGAATATATTTTTGGCCGGAAGGACCAGTTTTCATGAAACCCATTACATGGCCCATATGCCCGAATTTTTTTGTATAGTCCTTATTATATAAATAGTAACCCTGATACTATAGTACCACAACCACTAAGGTACCTGACGCTATAACAGAGTCATCCAACCCTACTGAAGATTTGATATAGTACCCACTACTAATACTATTCCTATAATACTGCCCACAACTACTAAAGTTCTTCCAATCAGAAGTTCTTCCACTACTATAATAAGTTACATTACTACTGCAATACATGTTAAGAATGTATTTTGAACCCTATTTATTATTTATTATTACGGAGTTCCTACCACTAATCCAAGACACAAATATAAATTTCAACATAATTTTTGTCCTATGGGGTTATAATGTATTAGTGAGCCATCACCCACCAACATGAGCCTTTATGTACTTCAGCATACATATACCCATGTTAAATGAAACTTGGGATTTTGGGCTAGTTACAATTGGTGTAAAGGGTCCCATGAGTGATTTATTCATGCATCTATGGTGTTACCATAGTACAAACTCAATCTTGTATCCTTGGAAAATTACACAAAGTTTTTTAGGAATAGGGGGGTTTATGGTATTTGGATTCCATCACACACCACCATGTGCCTTTATGTAATTCCCCAGAATGGGTAAATTCATTACCCTAATTCATGGACTTTATTATTTACAAGTCATGGTAAAAATATTATAAACAATAAAAGTTTTTTAATTTTTATGTTTTCTACCATGGAACGTGGATGGACATTAAATATATAGATGATTGGGACATGAATAGTTTATTTATAATAATATAATTACATATTTGTTTCAGGTTTAACATGTTGTTATATATCTATTAAATTAAGATAACTAATGTAAATACGAACTCAATAAATGATTTTATTTCTTTTCATGAAAACTCTTTGGGGGTGTATTATGGGAACATGAAATCACAGGAACCATTATATAATCATATACGTAGTCAATTACATGATAACACTATATTCATACATTTAGTGTAATTTAATGTTAATAATCACACGTAATGTATATCTATTTATCATTCTATGATCGAATAATTAGATAAAAATGACACACTCTTTTTTAATATGTTGATCGAATTTGTATATAAAAATGAGATTATTCCTTAGATAAAATATAATCATCATTAATTTTTAATAAAAAAATGTTCCTCCATAAGATGAAGAAAAGTAAAAAAAATGAGTTCCATAAAATGCAGTATTAGGGAGGTTAAATGAAAGGAAGTACATGTGATATTCCACCAGAACATTAACCCACTCAACCATAAGATTTTTCATAAGATTTATCATACATGGAGAACAATAAACCCTATCATGGTGACTATAAATTTATGAAATGAATTATAATACTCTATTTCCCACCCACTTAGTGTGGTGTAATTTTAAATTATTGGTAATTATACTAATTCACCTTAAAATATGATATTAAAATGACTATGGAATGGTACATGGGACATCGAGGGAGTTTTAATGGGTGATGCAGTCCATTTCAACATTTCCTAAAATAATATTTTCCTATTTTCATAAGAGAAGATTGTTGAGAATCACCATTTTTTATACCTTTATAGAGTACCTATTTCCAAAAAAAATGTTAATGCAATACATACATCCCCCTATTGACATCCCAGAAAATCCCTCCTTACTAGACTCCTAAATAAATCCATATACGTTGATTTTTATAGTAGAGAGAAAATGATTCAAACAGAGTTCCCCAGTTTTACCTCTAGATATAAAAGAGTGGGGGAACTACCCACATGGATCTGTCTACGAGTTTTCACTTCATCCTAATTATTTATGAGATAAGACAAATCTGCCAAAATATATGTGGTCTTCATAGTAATGGTTCTTCAAATTCTTGGGGTTCCATTAACCTTTGATCTATTTTATTCCAACCAAATGCTCCAAAACCCTTCCTTGAAAATCAAAGATCTAGCATTCCATTCCAATCCTTGAGGTCAAGCACCCCATAACTAGAAATCCATAAAATTTGAACCATGTTTATGTTGATCATGGAATCTCTTGATATTTACATTCTCATTCCATACAGTGCAACATCATTCCCCATTAAAGAATAAATAGTAATTGATTTAACCAAATTGGATCATACAGAACGATCACCAAGAATATCTGTTTATTATATTCTATCTAATATTATAATTAGTTTTTTATTCCCTATTCTAGATATGACATAGATGAAAGTTATAATTTAATGGAGGCTTATATCCTTTCAACGCCTCACCCAAGCTATCCTTGAGCTTAGAATCAAACTACATCATCATTTATTACATCTATAAGAAACATCATGATGATGATTCCACATAAATATACATATTCATGTGATTATTCTACCTAATGATATAAATAAAATCCTTCTACTGTTTGTCCAATTTTTAATTGATGATTTTTTGGTTCATGTATACACTAATGAAAGAAATATCTATGACTGGTATGCTAGGAATCCCAAGCATGGATATATACTAATTGTGATGCCTATATGAAATATCCCCTTTTCCTACAATCGAAAGGGTATGACATTAAAGGGTATTCATATGATTTTTAATAAATAACTATCGGAATAAAGGGACACCACTCTCCATAATCATGTCACCACTATATATCCTTTCCCTAAACCCACCCTAGACTATCTGTTCAAAAAGAACTTATAATGCAAGTTTTTCATACATGAAATAGGTAATTTATAAGTTAGTTTTCACATTAATTCCCCCTCTATCACATTTCTGTACATTCTATTCCTAGATTAATATTTTTGTTTAATTTTCAATTGTGTTCCCCTTAATAACATTTAAAAAACATTTATGACGTGGGAGATGAATGATTCGAAATCGTTACTAGCTGATGGTGTATGCATTTGAATGGATTACTATAATATATTCACTAGATTAATTATTCCTCCTAATTAGAGAAACTAGTTTTTATAATTCAAAACACACTAGTGATGTGCTCAACAAGGATTTCAAATGATTAATTTTGTGCATGTATGGTGAAACATTTTCATCCAAGTAGTCTACATTGATGTTTTTCACATATGATTCCTGATCATTGATGAGTGAGGAAGTTCTTTTATCGAATATTCAATTGGATAATGATGAATATTTTTGATTGGTTGATAATCTAACAACTCTTATTTTAATATTAATCACGGATTTTATTACTCCCAAAAATGATCTTTTACCGACATTAGAAAACATAATTGTGTCATTAATGAACAAGATGTGTGAGATGGTACATAGGTGATACATTTGTTTGTATGGTGTCTCCACTTTCCAAAATATCCATCTTTTAATGAGATTAATAAGTTCATTTGGTAAATATGGGATATAATAGGGGAATGGGGATCTCTATTTCATTGTCATCTTGTTTCTTGTGAAAAAAACCATATTTTTCACCAAGAAAGGTTTTTAGATCCATGGATATATGAATCTATTGAATATTAGTTATGTTGAATAGTGATATAATCTTATTTTGACCATTAATTTCATGATAAAATTCCAGTCAACCGAATAGTAGTCATGGTTCATATCCAAAAATATTTCCATATTTATTATAAGGAAGGTTATATTAGAGTAACTAACCACTTCTTGATATAGTTCCATGGAAACATTAATATTACTCACCAAAAAACCCCATGCAGTACATAGAAATCACGTTAGGGAGGTGACTTGAGAGTATTTTTCTAATGACCCCTATAAGTACTTTGTTTTGAAAATTACACATGTTTATCGAATGGAAGTATTGGTGAGCTGATGATTCACTGTTATTGTGGATCAACATAGTTTTGGAATAACATTCCACAAATGGAATAAATCCCCCTATAAATAAATCATGAACAACATTCAACATATCATATTTGACTAAATCCAATAAGGCCTTATAATATGATCTTAAGAGCCAACTAGACCGGACATACTATCTTACTTGAGCCCTAAAATAACCTCGTTATCCCCACTTCATAATGTGAATATTAAAAGAAGACATTTTTATAGTATACAAAATATTGAGGGAGCACATCCATGATGTCTTCTATGCCCTTCAGGTATTAACCATACATGCATGGATTATGGCATTCTAGAGATGATTTAAAAAGGGACTCTTCTAGATTTTGAACTACACCTCTATCATATGTATAGGTACCATACTATAATCGTATATTAATATTATTACCCACCTATTAACATTGATACATGCATGGCAAATGTTTTTTTCTAACATAATTTTTGTATCGATTTAACCTAGGATAGTTCACATTCTAAATACTCGGGTCATTGAAGCAGCTTTGTAGGTTTTCATTTTTACCAAATTTCTCAAAAAATAATATATCATCCAAACATGTTACTAAAGTGATCCCCAACTATTCATTTGACGCTTTTTCCATTACAATAACATGAATTTTGGAAGATGGTTTCATATCCGTGAATTGAATATGTAATAATTATTTAATATTTTCTTGGATTTGATAGAATATATTAATGTTTTCATGAAACATTTTCTCAAATACCATTTGAACTATTTATGTTTACTTAAAATGGAATTACATTAATTTGATAGTAGAACTAAATGATTTTTTTATAAATTCCATAGAATATTGTTTAACGATATACTACTTTCTTTGAAAAAAATAATTCTAAATTTTGATATAAACAATGATGATTCATTAAATAAAAATAGATATTTTCTAATGAAATATGATCAGTAAAATATATATTAATCATGTATATTAATTTTTTTTTGAATAATATCCTAATTCATATTAATCAACAATTAGTAGTGATTATTAAATTATTTTTTTTCGTAATCAATCATATGGGGAAAAATATGAAATTTAGAATTATAGAAAAATTTTCAATAATGTTTCAACAAACAATTAATTTCACTTGAAGAATAAAAGGCCATTGGAAATGAAAAACGATTACTATTTTATGAATAACTATTATCTCGGTAATGCAACAATTTTATATAATTTCATTAATTCAAAATATAAAGAATCATTAACCATGGTTTTCTTGAAACGTGATATTTTGGTTAATGATGTTTTATATATAGTCATAGAAATTGATCTTGCTGGAAAACCATCTATTTAACTTTATGTGTTATTATTGTAAAAAAATTTAGATAGAATTAATATTCCATAAAATAAATAACATTATTTTCATTCAATGTTATTATTTTTTAGGATGTTTTACTTTATAAAATTAATCATTATAAGATAAGGTGATATGTTAATTTTAAACTAGTTTTGTGTTCCATGGAAGTATAAATTAAATAAATAAATATAATTACAGATCATAGATATCCAACATATTATCATAAAATCTTCACAAAAATGTCTAGATTTTATTAGTTTTTTATTTATAAGTTTTAATAAAAAAGATGTTGCTCATTTTAACATGAAATAGTTAAAATTCACCAGTTTATTGATGAAGAAACCAATACAAATGATTGATTAAATCATTTTAATTAATATAATGATAATAAATGTATATATTCATGGATTAAATAATAGTACATAGAACAATCAAATATACTTAAAAATATCATTTCTTTCATTTTTTAAAATTTGACGAAATATATGAATTTTAATCATATTCATTATATTTTATATTTAAATTTATATAAAATATTATATCCTTATGTTTTCATAAGATTAAATGGAGTCTTTGAATCTATTATATATGATCATTATTTCATATCTACATCAATTATATTTAAACTATTCATATGTAATTACATATAAAATTTAATATCATTACACATTTTCCACCACAATATAGTAGGCTATCAATGTGAAAAATTCCAACATTATAATATATTTTTTATGATTTATCATTAAAATAGTTCTTTTCATTTTGTTATTAATAAAAAATGAGTCTTCAACCATATTATTTTTAAAATATTTTATATTATTGTACATAGGATGAACCATTTAAGAAATTTTATTTTGAAGCACTGTAAAACACTAACATTATAGGATGTTATGGTAGAAATAATGTTTTTGGGACAATAATAATTATATGTTATGGTTGAAGAAAATACTGTTAAATCAGAAACAATTGAGGAAATATAAAAAAAGTGATAATATAAAAATATTACAAGTTGAATGAAATCTAATTTGTGGTAGTATATAATTTTTACAGATATGTATTTCCTTGAAGTAGTAATATTTATTTGGTTGAGAAAAATTTCTATGTATTAATTATATAGGTCCATAAAGATTATAAATAATATAGGATCAGTATTACACCACTGTTTCTTACCTCCAAGCTTTTATCATTTAAATTATATATTTCATTTTTCATTGTTATGGAAACATATAGATTTTTACTCTCACAGTTTCTTCCATGGTGTAATTCAAATATGGGACAACCACTCATAAAAAAACATACAATTCAGATTTTAGATCATTGGGATTAAATTTAATAAAAAAGGATTAACATTCATGGATTTTTTAAAGAAAAACATTATAATTGACTAACAATCAATATAATCAGAAAAAGATATTAGAGAAAAATATCATCCCCACATCTTTAATAAATGTAATTACAATAATATAATTTCATAAAGGCAGATAATATGAAAACCTAGGTAATGTTATTGATAAATAAATTTCTTGTTTCATTAATAAAAATAAATATATTTATTTATTTCATAATAACTATGATTATTTTATGTATTTGGTTTGTAAAAAATAATATTTATAAGAGGAAAATATTTTCTCAAGATATTATTTTTTTATTAAATGGTTAATATCTAAATTGTAGTCATTTAATTAGCTATAATAGTTATGAATTTTAATGTTATCATATAAAATTTTTCATAGTTATTAGTTTTATGATTTTTCAAAAAATATTTATTTATATGTGAATAGTGATAAATTGATGATGTTCTCAATAATTTATTTTATTTTATTTAGTTTCCTACTAAATTTATAAATTTTATTTGAATATAATAAAGTATTAATTTTTTATTTGAAATTTTATTATTAATTCCATTTAAATGAACATAATATTTCATCTTCATATAATGTTTTTTCTTCATTAAAACCATGTTTTCTCTAAAATTTATTTTTCATTGGGTTTTGTAATGGTTATGTTAATTATAATTTCTAAACCATAATAAAATTTAATTTTTATAAATATTATTCATATATGAAATCATGATGTTCAATCTTTTTATTGTGATCAATTTAATTTATTTTCATTTTTATTAGAAACCTTGCTGAATATGATATAACCATTATAAGCTGATATAATACGCCAATAAAGGATATAATTATAAAATATGGTAAAATAATATATAATTAAATATTATTTCATTTTTTAAATTGAATCCTTATCAGTGTTTCAAACAAATTTTATACATTTACTTCCATATTCACATGAATAATATTATATTACATATAAATATTTAATAATTTACATTGTTCAAATTACCTCACTAATAAATTGGAACCCCCCATCCTCACATTATTACACGAATGGAGTATGAACTGAATTCTTCTTTTGAGGTGTTTTTTCATCCATTTTCATTTCCTTTTATTTTTTAGGAAATAAGGTAAATTAAAATAATGTTATGTTTTAGTAGAACACTCCATGTACTCTATTGTAAACACTGTGTAATATGCCCATGTAGGATGGGGAAAATAGATTGTGAGTTTATTGACCTGATAGAGACGAAAAGGCCACTACATGATGTGTACTACATAGTACATGTCACATCGTCATGTCGGCATGGGTAGTGCTGGACGTGTAAAGTAAGTTAGTGAATAGACATAAAATAAAATTTTATAAACGATGTATATACTAACATAAATGTCGTGTGGAACTTAATTTCACCTAAAAATGGAATGTATCCTCATTTTTAAATATTCTAGATATAGGATCCACCAAGTGAGGAAGATAATGTTGTGAGAATGTTTTCAAATCATTTTTAATCATCTAGAACTCGATTGAACTGTCGTCGGTCTCGATGGATTATTCTTCGTAACAGCTTTTTTCTCCTTGATTTGTTATTGTTGAATTGTAATCTTGATAAAGTTATTTAGTGCTTAATGATTTACCTCTATTTTTAGTAGTTCACTATTATAGGTCGATTCAAGGGCTGATATCTATTAATATTTTTTGTGAAACATCGAGGTTGGTGGTATTGCTCCTTTCGTTAACTGTTGAGTTGATTAAATGTTCCAAAATTACATGAATGGTTTTTTGGTAACGTTTTTTTCTATAATTGAAACTTTTTGATACCTAATTATGGTTAGGTATTTGATTATATTAAATTTGAGTGTGATTTTAATTTGATTTATTTAGGGACACCCCATGGGTGCATTCCACATTGTTATCTATTTTTCAATAATGCATTTTGGATTGTTAATGTTTTCGTTTTTGGGGGATTATTAGAATTATATATTGTTACGTGAAATGTCTGCATGAGATATTATGATTAAACTATGTAATAGATTAATTTTCATGTGTTTGATGCTATGTGAATTTCCCAAGTGTTTTCTTATGTTTAAAGGCATGTGATAATTTAATTGACATGTGTTTTTTTAAATGTGATGATAAATGATTAAATGAGGTAATTAGACACGGGCGATCCATTTTCTTGGTTAAAAGACAAGGTCATGACCATGTGACTAATTACAATTTTCTAACCTATGGTGAACCATTGTCTTGGTTAAAATAAAATAGATAGAATCAAGATGATAATTACATAAAGGCCATGAGAGAGCCATGGTTTTAGTGGTCGGTCTCAATAGTTCATCATTATAAATGATGAGAGAATCTAATATCCATTGAGGGATACCTATAATTGGCTCAATTAGAAACTCAACAAATTATTAAATACATAAATTCTATTTTGATTAATATAAATAAATTTATGTCATTATTTTATGGTTACATTAGCACGGGGGGTCGACAAGCCTATGTTTAACATTGACAGCTTTGTAATGAATACATTACCTATTATATGATATGAAATTACTTATAACATGTATTCGAGGAAAATGAAAAAGCATGGAGTTGGCCATCACATAGGTTATCTAGAAGATCTTATGAGACATCTATTGTGTATGATTTTATAAATAAAATTTCTAGGCTATGGATGAATATCGATTTAGATTCAGTTTAATGATATTGAGATGATTAATAACATAAAGCAAATTCATAGATTTTTACAATTTTATCTTAATTCTATTGCATATATGTTCAGTGACTTTTAGTCATAGATCATTGGTGGTTATCTACTTGGATTATTCTCACATCCTATTTGGGTCATGTTCTGGGCCATGATTGATTATATTATTACAGGCGTATAAAAGGGAAATCACCCTTATACAGGTGTTTGATTGCTGCTTTGGATCAAGAGAGCCTGGTACTATGTCGAGGCATGTAATGCTTCTGAGTTTTATTTAATATTCTTCACTTGTGCTATATTTGTATCTGATTGTTGTGTATATTAATTTTTAAGATTTAATAAATCATATAACATGATGCATTATCATTTTTATGGTTTGAGACTTCGATATTTATCTATCATACATTACCTATTTTGTTACAGTTGTATATTCTTAATGGATTCTCCTGTTGTATTCTGTTGTATTAAGCTGTTTTGTACTTTTCCAGTGAGGGCATAATTTCCCCACAATGAAACACTCGGCTTTTACTGCTACTCAGTAGTGTTTTTTATTTGGAGAAATGTTCTTGAGGCCATGTGGCGAATAAGTCCAACTATCATTTTTGTTATATATTGGGACAAGTCGTTACGTAGTGGTATCTAAGGAGTTTCTTTTATACATTTTCATAATGTTCAGAGCCTATATATTGGGATTAAAAGGATACAGTATTTGTAAATTATCTTTTCTCAGGAGTATCTAACCTGTGTATATGTAAAATCTATATTGCCTCAAATTGACTTGGGTTTTTTAGATTTTGAGCTATAATAGTTGACTCGATTTCACCATTTGGGGACAAAATTGATTCCTTCTATTACCATTGATTCAATTGTGGGGTCTATTTTAGTTAAAACCAGATGATATGAGTTTTTTCCATCTCTTCCATCATATAGGAATATGTTAGAATCATATACCATTCATTGGGTCATTCCATCTAGAATACATTATTTATCGCATGTAGTTCTGATAGATGATGTGATAGCTATGCCGATTGTTATGAAAGGTTTATTGGTATGTGCTGTGGGGGGGGGATTGAATGGATGAACAAATTTGGTTAAGGATGTGTATTGGCCCTCGTGGAAAATAATTTGGTTGATCATGATTCTTTTTTTATCTAAAATACTATTATGATATGTTCTCTTTAGGTTCCAGTAATGGATTTGTGGGGAGTATGCCCCCCATGGATTGTAATTTGGCATCCCGCTAGTTGGTTTTCTTTAGAACATGGTTTTATAGTGTAATCAGGATTTTTCTCCTAAAACCCCCAATCATACATGGCATGTAGTCTAGCCTAACACGAAGTGTGTTCTTCCTGTATAGAGAATATTGTTTTCCATGTTTTAATATGAACATGTCACGTACCCCGTGTACACGCCGTGTAATCCTCGTCCCTATAACCTTCTATTTGATTAGGTAAAACTTTTTGTCGATCCTTCATTAGGATGTTCCATGTAATGAGAGGACCCACCATTTAGGAGTCAACCACGTGACTAATGACATAGGTGTAAGAAAATATGGATGTACACACCATGTATTGGTTGAACACGCCATGTAACATTACACTAGAGAGTACCTCAGTAGGAATAAAACTCAATCACACGTTGTGTCTATTAGGAAACACACTGTGTACATGGGGTATTTCATGGCCATGTTGGGCCGAAATACATACCCATGTAAAGCCCTAGGAGAATAGGTCTTTTATGGAGTTATTCATGCTATGTACTCATTTGTTGAAAACAAGAGTGTTTTTCCTCTCTATCCCTCTTTGCTCTCTTGAGATGCAGTTATCTTTTCATTAAACTTGTGATGAGGTTCTTGTGCTAGACTATAAAGTTAATACCACCATGAAGAACTCGAGAAGTGTGCCCAGAGAGTGGTGGTGAGTATACACCAGAGGTGGTAGGTCATGGTCTACCAATGGATCCTCTAGTTATGCCAGATACAACACCTTCTTTTATAATATATGCGGGTACAAATGCTTAGTTATGAGATGGTTTTTTGTGGTTCATGAAGATCATATAGGGAGAACCATTGGTTGCCACATCTATGTCAGAGATGACGCATATATTCCAATAGCATTATGTAGTTACTTTTTTAGGGGATGGTGACCCCCATGATGCAAAATCTCGGTTGGAATCATTGATGCCTATATTTGAGAATCTTAAGATTCCTCCTAATTGAAGGGTCAACATTGCAAGTTATATTATACAAAATTATGCCAAGAGGTGTTGGGATTTTATCACACAAACAGAGCACAATTAAGACATATAATTGGGATACTTTTAGATAGTATTATATGAAAAATTCTTTAATGATTCCATCATGGCCCATCGATCATGGGAGTTCATGAATCAGAAGTAGGGTACTTAATTAGTGATGGACTATTCAATCCTCTTTACAGTGATTTATGGATTCAAACCATTTAGTGGGGATGAAGAGGCCTTGAGAGCTATGTTCATTGAGGATGTTCTTTGATGCGACATCCGAACATAGGATAACATTTCCACATTTCCTTCTGTGCATTCCATTGTAAATCAGGCACTGATTACTAAATGATACCTATGGGAATTGTGGGGGTGCGAGCCAGGGGGATCGGTGCCAAGATCTGGTACATTCTCGACCAGATGATTGATGCATCGTATGTCATTTTTTAATGAGAATATGAGTAGTAAGGATGTATGTTACGGTATCCAGGAGAGGTGCTCTCAGTGTGGAATAGTTGAACATATGAGGCCTAAGTGCCAAATGGACCTAGTTGAGTGTCGATCTTGTGAATGTTTGGGCCATCTATAGTGATAATATAGGTCGATTCCATTAGTTTCTAGTGATATAGGTTTTTTAAAGACTTCACATTCAAGAGAAGGGCCAGAAAATTCTCACCAATATATAAAATGAAATACGTTAGGGAATTCAAACCATGGTAGTAGGTATGATCGTGGTAGACAGAAGTGAGGATCTCAGAGATAGTAGTGCTGATCAGGCTAGGCTAGACAGGGAATGAGACATGGTCATGGTACATGTATGATATATGCAATATAATTAACCCAATATGAGTAGGATCTCTTACCTTCTACTATAATAGGTAATATTATAGTTTCATTTTTTTATCTTCTTCACATTTTAATAATGGTGGAACCCATTGGATTGTATCTGTGTCCATTGTGGAGTTCCTTTGGCTTTGTGTTTACATATATGATAATGTTATGATTCTAGAAACTATGGTTGGAAATATAATGGAAGGTTTGAGTCAGTGCTAGAAGTTCCCCTTGATATTGGAGTGTGTCAATTTCAATGGAACCTCTTCATTTTAGAGATTAAAGGCCTAGTTTTCATTCTCATAATGGACTGGTAGGATCTTTTCTAAGACATTGTCAACAACTATATTCATTGGGTGATATTTACATCCCCAGAGGGTGGAGAGTTTCTACATAATGGAGGATGGGATTTCTAGGAAAGGAGGGATCGACCCGAGAATCGTGGGTTGGGAATGATGATAACCCAGATTGTGAGTTTATATCTAGATGATCATGGAACATGTTTGGAAGATTTCCCTCCAATGGATGATCATTTCACGGAAATTTCCCTCGGAACCATCCAAGGCTTACCTCTACATAAAGAGGTGGAGTTCACTATCGATCTACTTCCAGAAGATGCACTAGTATCCAATCCTCCTTACAGGGCGGCTACGACTGTGTTTCAAGATCTCAAGACATAGTTGGAAGATCTAGAATCTAGGTGTTTTATCAGTCCCATCACTTCTCTATTGGGTTTTGCTATATTTTTCACGAAAAAGGAAGATGGTACCCTTAGGCTATCTATGGACAAAAGGAAACTAAACTAGTTGATGGTAAAAAACTGATATCACATTCCAATGATAGATGACATGTTTGATCAAATTCTATGAGCTCTGTTTTTCTCAAAGATTGACCTAAATTCCTGATATCCCCATGTACACTTTTGAACAGAAGACATACCTTATAAGACCTTTCATTGTAGGTATGGTCTATATGAGTACATGGTTGTGCAGTTTGGTCTCACAAATTCCCCAACAGTTTTCATTTTGCTGTTGAATTGAGCGTTCAATCAATACCAAGTTTCTATTGTGGTTTTTCTCATGGATTCTTTCTTGGTTTATTCTCACAGTCTCCATGACCATGAAAGAAAACATTATATCATTTTGAATACACTAATTAGGCATTAGTTATTAGCTATTCTTGAAAAATTCTACTTCTGGATGTTTCATATTCAATTCTTGGGACACATCATCTCAGAGACTGGAGTATCAGTAGACCTAGAGAAGGTAAGGGCAGTAGTTAACTGGGAGTAGACCAAACAATTTTCTTGAGGTGTAGAGTTCATTGGGGATAGATGGATATTGTAGGGTCATAATATAGGACTTCTCATGTTTATCAGCGCTGATGGAAGTCATCAATAAAAAAGGAGTGATGTTTGAATGGTTAAATTCCTGTGACACATCCTTCCAAGATTTGAAGATATGTTTGAATTCTGTGTCGATATTGATATTTCCTTTATCAGAAAATAAATACACTGTGTAATATGATA
This sequence comes from Viscum album, assembly GCA_963277665.1. Lineage (NCBI taxonomy): Eukaryota > Viridiplantae > Streptophyta > Magnoliopsida > Santalales > Viscaceae > Viscum > Viscum album. Next base: position 2,019,836,400 of record OY728157.1, read on the forward strand.
GATCTAGTATTGGGGTGTGAGAAATTCTTATGCAGGGAGATCAGGTAGTTGCATTTGGGTCTTTGTAGTTGAGGCCCCATGAGATGAAATACCCGATGCGGGATCTCGAGTTGGCATTAGTTTTCCATGATTTTCACTATTGGAGACAATATTTATTGGGGATAATTTTTTGGTGTACAAGGACCAAAAAGTCTCATATACATATTAACACATCATTATTTGAATCTGAGTCAATGACGGTGGGTGAAATACCTTTAGTGTGTTTGAATTTGAGCACACCTATATTATTGTAAGAGGCTATGCAGTGGCTGACACACTTCGTAGAAGGAATCAAATACATGTAGTTCAGTAGGCCAGTGATGAGTGGCAGCTAGTGGATTTATTCTCTAAAATAAATTTAGAGGTGAAAAAATTCGGGTAAAAACATACTCTCGTCATTGATTGATTCTTCTATAATATTGGACAGAGTGGGAATGAAGTAGTTATCTAATTACGAAGACCTATCCCTATGGGATAGTGTGGCAGGTGAGGACCCTCCTCCTACATGGATGATTGGCGATGATGACATTATACGTATCTATAAACATGGTGGGGTTCTAGGGGATATAAACAATGATATAATTTGGGTTTTTTTACTTCATCCTTGGTTTTACATTTAGCAGTCACAAAAAACTATATAGACTTGTTTCGTTAGTACTGGTGGTAAGGTATACTTTGAGAAGTAACTAGTTTATTTATGTGGTGTTCCACATGTCTGCATGTGAAGGCAAAATATTCACATCTTACTATTCTTTAACTGTAGCTACCTATTTCTGAGTGTAAATTTGATGATGTCATGATGTATTTTTTGATGGGGTTACCAAGGTAGCCTAATGGAAAAGATGATGAGTGGGTTGAATTTGATAGGGTTATAAAGTTCGCTCACATCTTACTAATTAAAGAGAGAATTGGTGTTGTTGATCTCAACATGATGTATATTAGGGAGGTGGTATGACTTCATGAGGTTACATATTCTATCATTTCAGATAGAGATGACCATTTAACATCTCATTTATAAATGTGTTTTCATAGGGCACTGTGTACGCAGGTGCTTCTGAGCACAGAATACAACCCTTAGACTGATGGCCAGTCAGAGTATATGATACATGTTCTAGAAGAAATGGTTTATGCTTGTATCATGAATTTTTGGGTTCATGGGGAAGATATATACCCCCAGTTTATTTAGCCATTAATTATAGCATTATGGATAATATTTAGATGTCCCCATATGAGGCATTGTATGGTAGTCCATGCTGATCACCCCTGTGTTGGCGGGAGGCAGGAGAGGCAACTATGCTTGGATCTCTTCTTGCCCAGGAGACTACAAAGCATGTTCACTTGATTCAGAATAGGGTGGCTACACCATTTTCACATCAATAATAAAATTTCAATCATTGTAAATGCCTTTTTGGAGTTCTTGTTTGGGTATTGAGTTTTCCAATGTGTCGCACCGAGATTGGGACACAATATGATCAGGAGACAAGATAATCATTCACCATGATATGTCAGGCCGTTTGAGATTCTGGAACAAGTTGGTTCAGTTGCCTATCGATTATTGTAGAATAAGAGGTACCAAGTCATGCATGATGACTTTCACATATATCATTTGTGCCGCTCTCACTCAGACCTGTCTGAATTTTTTTAGCCTGAGGAGGATGAACGACATATTGATTCATCCTTTGAGGAGAATCCAATTCATATAATTAATAGGATCTTGATTGTTTTTTGTGTCCAGTTAGTAATTCTTGTATGATTGATGTGGATGTACGGTCAAGTATAGTACAATACATGGGGGAGGAAGGATGATGTACATTCTCAATGGACATTATTATTCTCAGAAATTCCATCACCACCATTGGAAGGGAAATTTATGGACAGATTGCTTTAAGTGGGGATTTTTTTATTAACTTGGTTCCTCATATGGGGTACTATTTCTTCATTTTTATTTTCCTTTGAGTTTTTTTAGAATAGGTAAATTGGAATGAAGTTATGTTTTAGTGGAACATGTCATGTACACCTATTTACACGTCGTGTAATATGGTTGTATAGGATGGGGATACACAATGTGTGAGTTTGTTGGCATGGGAGAGAAGGAAAGGCCACTACAAGCTGTGCACTGCCTACTAAACATCTTGTTGTCATGTTAGCAAGGTCTATGTGAGATGTCTAAAGTAATACGGTGAATTAAGGTTTATTAAAATTATATACATTTTAGGTATACTGACTTATACACATAGTACTACAAACTTCATTCTAAAATGGCTTGTATCCTCAATTTTTATTCTTCTCTATTGAAGAGCTTCCAGGTGAAGATGCAAAAGACACAAGAATGATTCCTTCTCCCATTTTAACATTTGAAACCCAATTAAAGTGTCATTGTTCTCATCTGATTCCTCTATTTTGGTGGTCTAGTTACTCTAATTTAATGTCAAGTTGATTACTTGTTCCAAATTGGAATGAGTCAATTTTTGGGTATTATTTTTATCTATAATTGAATCCCGTTGATACCTAATGATGTTTTGTAAGTAGATTATATGAAATTGGATCATGTGATTGCAATTTGTTTGATTTTGGGACACAACATGGCTGTGTTCACCATAGTTATCCATTTTGAAATAATTCCTTTGATGCATGTGAATGCTTCCCTTTTAGGGGATGATTATAATTATATACTGATATGTGAAATTCTATGAAATTTGTTATGATTAAAACCATATAATTGTTTAATTTTCTTGTGTTTGCTACTTTGTTAATTGCCCATATGAGTTGTTATACATAAATCCATGTGAGTTTAATTCACATGTACTATTTTTTAAATGAAGTGATAAATAATCAAATTAGGTAATTGGACATTGGAGAGCCATTGTCTTAGTTAAAATAAAATGTCAGCGTCATGTGAATAATTACAACATTCTTACCTTGGGAAAACCATTGTATCGGTTAAAAGTCAATTGATGGATTCAATCTGAAAATTACATAATGGTCATGAGTGAGCCACAATTTTAGTGGTAGGTCTCACTGGGTCTTCTTTATAAAGGCCTAGCGAATCATTTATCCATCGAGTTATACCTAGAAAAGGATTAATTAGAAACCGAATATATAGATGAACTTATGATACATCTACTATGTCAATTTTAGTGGTAGGTCTCACTGGGTCTTCTATGCCAATTCACATGCCTGGATTTCGCCCTCAATTACATTATATAGATGAACTTATGATACATCTACTATGTCTGCTTCTATATAGATGATTAATACGCTATTTCCAAATCTCAAGATAGTTTCACATAAATGAAATTGAACAGCTTAGAAACATAAATAGAATGAATGTATAATTACCTAATAACTTCTTAATTAATATTTTATCTTGCTATAATTACATATAATTTCCCTTAATATTAGGAATATATATTTGGTGGATTCATACTATGATTAGTCTCACACCTAGTTTTAGTCATGCTTTTTGGTCCAAAAAAATTATATGATTTTAAGTGTAGATAAGGGGAAGAACCCTTATAAAGGTACTTAATAGAATCTTAGGATCAGGAGTGCAGTAGACCAAGATAAGGTTTGTGATACTTCAGAGTTTTATTTATATATCTACACATGTTTTGTATATGTATTTGATCGCATTGTATTCGGTTTTGGTTGCTTTATTTGGACACATGACATTCTGCATTATCATTTGTATTGTTTGGGACTTGGGTTTTTATATATCAGACATCAGATATTTTTTTGCATTCATATATTGTTCACTACTTCACCTATTGTATAGTTTTGTATTCCTCTATGTTATACTCTTCATATGAGGGAATAGATTCCCAGTATCACGCCCTATGACCTCGCTACTAGTCACCAGCCTCTAGAGATTGGGTAAATTCACTTGAGGCCCTCTGGATAGTCAATATGACTATAGGATTAGTGGGAATCTAGGTTGGGATGTTACAAAAAGATCAATTTATCTCAACCAAAAAATACATATAGACCATTCAATCATACATACCCATTCACATATGTACATTTCTCACAAAATAATTATTAATATAGAATTCATAAGGTAAAATTTAAATATGGTTTTAGGGATGATATATAAACTCTTAATAGTGTGTTTTAATTTTTATTTCATGATAGACCTCCTAACAATATTATTTTACCGTAATGATATAATAAAATTTCTATATTAAATATAAATAAATATTATTTTGATAATCAAGCTACAATTTTTTTCAATCATATAAAACATGAAACATCACATATGCAAATTGGTTGACCACCACAACCACAATGATATATATTTAATTTCTATCACAAAATCAAATGGCTGTGTAAGATTATATAAATTTTAATATATATAATATTTATTCTATAATTGTTATTTATCACATAAATTATTTCCATTTCATCCATTGGAAAATAATAATGTCGCATGTGCATACAAGTGGACTACCACCTCTACCAAATGATGTGATTCATTTCCCAATAACATATCACATGGATTTTATTAAGGAAGAGATTAATGAATAAATATTTATTCTATAAAATATTTTTATTCAGAAAATATAAAAAATTATTTATATTATTTCATTACTACCAGGTTTAAATATAAAAATTCAATTAATGAGTATTAATAGAGTAGAATCTCTCTGAAGTAGTGCGCTTCATTTTTATCACCACCATAAATATATTGGTATAATTTTATATTTAATATTAAAACATGAAAATAGTAACGAATATAAGATTTTAAATATAATTTGTAAATTTTATATTCAACCATGGTGAATAACCAATGTTAATGTGATTTTATGGATTGGATGTCCTGAAAATGAACAATGAAATGAAAAATACCTAAAAAATAATTCATTTTAATAAATGAAATAATATAGTTAATAATAATTAAAATTATGAAAAATAATATTATTAATAAATAATTGATCTACAATATTTTTCATTCATGATATTTTTAAAATAAGAATAAAAACATGAATTAAGGTATGTGATATTACATTATATTATTGTTTTACTGTATTTATTTTTAATAATTATTTTCTATATCAACGTTTTCTAAAAATTTAAAATGATGATCTTATTTGAAAATAAAATACTGTTAAATTTCATTTTTCATATTTGTTTATATTTTTATATAAATATGAAAAAAAATAAAAATTCATATAGTGAATTAATGGATAATTTTTTATTTTTCCTGAGTTGAAATAATGTATGTCATTATATCACATATAGATTAAACAAAATTCACACTATAATAACCATTATTTAATATAAAATATACTCTTAAATGTTTAATATTATTAAATGATAATTTATTTTTACCATTCGTATTGAAATATTATTCCAAAAACGAATTTAAAAAAATATTATATTTCCTTATATTTTTATTTCAAAAAGGATAGTAATTTTTTATATGGGTTCAAATATATTTTTTCTGGGATTTATGATTAAAAGTATAAGATTAATAATTATTTTTTCATATTAGGGTACTTTATAATTATATATATGAATATGGGAGAGACTGATATGGATTTGTAATTCATTGGGTATAAACGTGACATTAAATGTGAATATTTAGGGCAATAATATTGTATAGTACTAAAATGGAAATAACTCATGCTCTATTATTTATATAAATGTTTAAAAATGAGTTTTTCTAGGTTATTAATATGATGGAATGAGTATCATATTTCATTACTTATATTATTTTTTTGTATTTTTTGTTTACAAGTGGACTAAAATGTTTTAAAACTTGTAATGGAAACTATTTGATTTTCTAATGAATGTCTTTACGAATTATCCTACAACTCATGTTTCTGTCTGGAATATTTTATCCTCATAAATTTTATAAGTGACCTTATTTTTGTAAAGGATTATTTTTTTATTTTTATGTGCGTTATATAGTTTCAATATCATTTATCTTAAAAAATTCAAACATTTGGAGGTATTTTGTTAATTTTCATTGGAATAATGATATTATTTCATTTTTATATTCCAAGTAGATTTTTTATCTTCCAATATTTATATATGTTATCAAAATATATCAATATTAAAAAATCATTATCATGGTCCTGATTTATACATTTAAATTGAAATAAATAAATAATAAATTTCTTTAATGGAAGAATTTTTAGTCTTGTTTCCCTATATAAATTAATAAAATATAAATTATATTATAGGATCCAAATTTTTTATATCTATTTTCAAAATTATCTAATATTAAATCCATAATGATCATGGAATTGCATTAATGTGGAACTAATGTTACTAATCCTTTAATTATGGTTTTATTATATTATGAATAAATTTAACATAGAAACAATTTGAGGCCACATACAATTTTTTCCCCATGGGATTAATTTATTGATATATGAATGCTGAATTGGGATAACTAATTTCGTGAATTTTATTTTATTTAATGAAATTCTTTCTTGAATGTAACAATCTATGTTCATATAAAATGAAAAATTCCTTACACAATACATATTAATATTTATCTACAACCATATAGAAAATGGTTCCTTAAGACTAATAACATGGATTGTGGTTAAGTTTAAAAATATTTTTTCCATAATCATATTCCAATAATGAAATGGGTAGTTGATGTTAAAACATCATTGATAGAATAAATTCCAATAGAATATATTACACCCCAAAGATATAATTTTTAAAAACTCTTCTCCCAAGGGAGGTAGTTGCAAACAAAATCTATAATACATCAATTGATTAGTGAATTAACAGAATATTAATTAACCACCCATCTAATTTAATAATCGTAATAATTTATCCATATTAAATATATAATTAAATATTATATAACATTATTATCTAAAAGGTTTATATGATTTAAATTTTCATAGACCCATTAACCTACTAATTAATTTCATTAATAATTATTAATAGGTTCATCCATCATCCAATTTTGGAATATTCATTATTAATTAAACCTAACAGTGTATATTAATATGTAGTCAACAAGAAAATTAAATTTATCCACTAGAAAGTGATTTTATCATTTTTCATAATAAATAAAAGTTATAATAATGAAATTATTAATAATGAAATGATTCATAATGCAATGACTCCAAATATCTAGAATATGTAGTCTTTGAATGTGACATCTATTCTATTTACAAAGGTGATAGTGCCAAATGAAATGGAATTTTGAATCAGACTTGAAAATCTGATTATAATTATTAATGAGTACAATATACATGTTAGGAATATGTAAATGATATATCTTTTTTCTGAACCATACATTTATATATACATACATATAGAACGTCAATTAAATATAATAATGAGCAATGTCCCGTATTTTACAAAAATGATACATAAATAATTTTTTTTCATTAATGAAAAAATGATTTCAAATATAAAATGTAATGAACTAGGTAGACATAGGTTATAGGGATAAAATCAAAATATAGTAGTATTTCCCTAAAACACACAGTTCAAATTACCATTTATTTATTTATATCATCTCAATATGTATATATTTTATTAGAAAAAATGTTTGATTCTTACTCGATTTATAATTATAGTAACATGACCATTTATTAAAAAACTATTACAGCTATCCATATTGATATTGAATACATAATAATATAAAACATAATGAAGGACTATAAATGAAAACTATTTTTGGGGACATGATACAACAAAAAATATAATTAAGAATCATAAACAATAACATCAATAACATTATTCCCATATAATAAAATTTTATAATAAATTTACTTCTCTATAACATGGATGTTAAAAATAATAAGGGGTTCAATAAAATAATAAATATGTGAAAACATGGTTAACATAAGTCATCGGTCTCAAGTGACTATAACAAAAGTACAATGATTAGAGAGAACAATCATTAACAAAAAAGTAGAATAAATAATCAAAATCATAAATTACATGTACCTTTTTAATGATATTATATTATCATAAGAAATTTCTATAATATGAAATTAATTTCATGATCCATGTATGATAATGTGAGAATATTACCTATGTATTTACCACTTACATAATGTAAAAAAATCATATAATTATCATCATTTAGAATCTATAATAAGAAATCTTTTCAAATTAATGACAGGAAATCATTTCCTCAAATAAAAATAATGACATGATCCAATTATATATATTTTTTTGTTTTTCATAACATGAAAAGATCCATGGCTATTGTTTGGATCATCATATTATGTTCATAATTTTTTTTCTCCTGATATATAATGATATACACATTTAAATAGAGGGAAATATAATTACGGAGACATGCCAAAAATAATTAAAACCATATTTAACGGTTCTAAAATATGGTAAAAAATTTATTGAATTCATCATGGAATCATTAATTTAATGGGAGAATGCATAATAATGATTTTATCCATATTAAATTAAATAATGGAATATAAATTTATTCATAAAATCATACTAAAATCATCATTTTATAAATAAGAACATTGCAGGTTTAGGTATATAATCATATGGCCATATCATAATCGGTATCATATAAATAATTAAAGAAATATGTAATTGATGAAGATAACATTAAAATGTAGTCTAATGATTTCATTGATCACAACAAATATCCCATTAATTTAGTGTCTATAAAAAGAAGTTTTTACATATTAATAAGAACATTATTTTCATGGAAAATATTCTTGGGTTCTTATAATGTATATAACAAGAAAATGATGTTCATGATAGTGGGAAAAACTTTCTTGTGATATTTTTTAATAGATAATATTTTGTTTATTATTTTGACAAAAAATATGAAATTGAGTAATATAAAATTAATTTAATATGATTCGTTTTAATAATTAGAAATGGAATTTAAATGTGTTAAAAATAAAAATTATAAAATATTTATTCATTGAAAAATAAACCATATAAATTTTTAAAAAAAATGTATGGAAAAATTATTAGACTTCATGGTAAACATGTCTGGTTTCTCTTAAAAACATTTTCTCTATCATATTACTTGCTGGAAAATAAAATTGTACGAAATAATAAAAATAATGGGAATTATAAAAGGAAAAATAATTATATAGTTTATAATGGATAATTATTATATAAATAAACTAAAGGTAATTTTTACATAAAAATCACAAAAATAAATGAAATTTTATCATAAACACTTAACTCGTGTCTTTTATTTCCTTTTAAATGTTTGATAATCCTATTCTATAGAAATTTTATATTTTATTATGACATAATCCATTTATAAATTTTATTAAATAATCATCAAATTAACTACAAAAAGGATTGGATTATTGAGATATTATTCAGGCATGTCATGGTCGATCTAAAAGGATCATGTGTTTTGTAGTACAGAATATTTAAAGTACATTTATATATGTAAAGGGAGGGGTAAACATGTATATTCTTAAACCAGTAAAATATAATAAATTCATTTTGAATTTAATTTTGAGCTAAATAAAAAATTATTCTATCATAAAAACATTGTAGGTTTAATTTTACTTAATTGATATGATTTAAAAATATTTAGTTAATTTTAACCCATATCTATTTAGATATACCAATAATTATCCTTCAAAAATAATGAATATTTACCTCTATTTATATACATTTTGAAAAAGATTATGTTGAAATACATTTAAAATATAAATATTAGGATTTTAGTATGGATAAAATTTAAAAAAATTATACACTAATAAATATATAAATTAGCATTAAAATTACAATTAAAATATGAATGAAATTTTTTTTCTATATAAATGAATTTACAAGACAAATACTGAATTAAATCACTATTCTAGACAAGTAAAATCATTATATGAATGACAAAAATATTTTCTGAATATATTATCTACGCATTTCATTAAAATAATTAATTAATACTGATATATTAATTTTATTATTTAAAAAACATTTTTCATGTATGAAAATAGATTTTAATAAAAAAACCCTTGTATAAATTTAAATTATTTTATTTACATTTATATCCAATTGAAAATTAATGAATTAATTTTATCTAATATTAGATAAAAATTTTGAAAATGGTTAACACAATATATTATTAATAGATAAATTATATATAACACAAATAATTATCATAGAAAATCATTTCATAAATTTTTATTTTAGATCAAGATTATATCATATGATAAATAGAATTCTTCTTAATTATCAAACATAATTTAAATAAAATATAAATTTATTATTTTTATATTTAATAACAATTACTCACATATGTTCACTCTTGAGTTAATTACATGCCATAACCTGCATCAAATTTATTAAAGAACAAATATATTCAATCATCTTGACCTATTATATTCTAACACACTAATATAAATTTTGATCTCTAAATAATGTCACTCATATACAAAACATAACAGACAATAATATATCATCGAAAAAATTTCCCCCAAATATACTTTTAAAATTTATTATTTCTATATATATTTTTATCCATTTGAGTTTTCTTATACTTCATCTTTTTCTCTCACTGATCAAGAATATTCACATTTGTTTCCAAATAATAGTTATTGTACCCTTATGGTATGAATTATGTGTTCAGTAAATTTGAATCATCAAGATTTTAATTCCTTATGATATATCCATAGAACATAAAATTACTTAGAGAGTGGTTATATGAAATCACTAAATGATAAGCTACCATTCATATAATACTATTAATGTCGAAGTGATTAATAAATCATGGAATTATATGTAAATTCCTCTTAAATCTCATTAACCTTTTCAATGTAAATATTTATATAAACTCATATTCAATACAATTAAACATTAAATATAAATGACTATTATTAGATTATAATTTCTATTATCTCTAAAGTCAATTGATTTGTTGTAAAATGGACTAATGGTTGTTATATATTATGACTACTAGATCATTTCCCAACAATATTTTTTGTCCAAAATCATCCCATTATGTTGGAGTCTTGCACATATTTACACAATGGAATTCATGTGGTTCCATTTCAACATTAGAATGAAAGGAATTTTTATATAAAAATTTGATCAGAGGAAAGTGTTGATTCATTGAATAATTAAATACGTAGAATAATATATATAAAAAATCAAATAGGGTTCCAATAGTCCCCTCAGATTGATTATATATCTAATAAATGTATAAATTTAAATGGTTCAACATTTTATTAATATTATTTAAAATAATTCTCCATAATATTATGGTAATACTCATAAAATAACTGAATATAATATAATAGAATACACAGTGAAAAGTTAACCCATTCGTAATAGGTATCATAAAAATATATTGAAGTGATAGATATTATATAATTTCATTAAATATTTCAATCTGTATAAGGATATTGACTACAGTTCGTAGATAACATAAAATTAAGATAAAATTGGAGTTCTAATGAGGAAATTCGCAACGTTGTTTTCTCATTTAAATTATCATATGTATATTTATTTTAATTTAAATATGTAATTTAATTTATCAGCCTTAAATTTCATACAATATATTGAAAATTTTACATACATTTCAATATCCATAATTTTTTACCACATCAATTACATGGTGTGACTACAATAATTGATCATTATTATAGAAATAATAGATAATGATGAACTATGTGATTTATCTAATAAATCATCAATCAAATTAGTCATTGAGAAGACACATACACGGTATATGGACATAATTATTTAGTCAATGTTATTTTTTAACATAAAAAATTAATAATTTATTAGTTCTAAACCCCCCTTCTCAGAACCATAATCATTGTGCGGATATATGTTTTGACATACGTATCTGTAAGATAGGATATCTTCACTTGCATCATTATTTATTGATCAATAACCAATAAATACATAATTTTTTCATATATTTTGATCCCCTTCAGGTATGAAATAGAAATGTACTTACATTTTAGAGCATCATATACCTTATTCACCATCAATGTGAAATAATATATTGAGATGTAATAGTATTTAATAAATAGTAACTATCTCATTAAAAACATATACAACTATTACTATGTAAATATTTACTTATAATATTTATGGAATGTATATATATGACACATTTCTCTATAGATATAATTCATCTAAATCTTTAATGTTGGGACTCCACCTATTGAATTGATAAAAATTACTTTTATGAATAGTTAATAAGATATATTTAATATAATTTAATATTTTCGTACAATAATGTTCATATAAAAACTTATATAATATAATATATTGAGTTAGTATATATAATCAAATTCCCCTTGCTCATAAAATGATATTTGACCTATATATAGAGTGATAATTCATTCCAAATATCAAATAAAATTCTACTCTATCAAGAATTACATCAATTATAAGAAGTTAATTTCTTGAAACATCTATCATAGAAGATTTATATACATTATATGAAATCATAATACCACTAGAGGACTGTTATTTATAAATAAATATATACTAATTAGTGTGATAAAGATATATTATGAAGAATTTATCTAGGAAAAAGATGTGGATTTAATGAGAACTAATTATAAAACTAGAAACTTCCCATTTCGTTATCAACACAATATAATCCTCATAAATTTTAGGACCCACTTCAATAGAGGTTATATCATTGTATTTATTATTTAACTAAATCATTCGTAGGGATTCTAGACCTATCATAATATTTTCCCTTGAATTGTGTAATTTAATCACTCATGGTAAAAAATACCTTAATCTGGTGAACAAGAGTGTGATTTTGTAATTTTTATTTAATTATATAATCCTATATTCCAATCCCATGCATCATATTCAATACTTTAAAATACTGTAATTGATGACTAATCCTTAGAAACATGAAACATATTCTTGATAAAAATTAAAATATGTTTAGGTGAAACATATTCTATATAATTTACAAACCATATATGATTAGTATGGGTAATAATTGGATATATTTATCAATGATAATATGTTTTTATATGATCCAAAAATGGGTATTTTGATATGACCATGACATAAAAAAATATACTGTATCTATCAATATAAAAAATTCACGAGTTATGGAATAATTATTATAAACCATTATAAGACATGATTGTAATCATGTTTTCAATATAATGATCCATAGAGAATAACATGTGTTTACAAAATTGGAATTTTGAATAATAATTAACATCTATAAATTATATCATTGTGAACATATGTAAACATCAGTAGTACCACTCATTATATTATTCACATGAAACCATGTCCCCTCATAGCATTATAGAAATAAATCTCAGTCTAAACATAAAATTTTGAACATTTCATAATATGAATACATCAATATTTAAATTTTTGAACAAGAAATTAGGTTCATAAATAAAATATTTATGTTTAGTGATTTATGTATCAACCAATTTCCTTGCTGTAGTATATAACTATGGTTGCAAATGTAACATAATTTTCCCCATTCATATTTGAGAAACAGTAAGAAAATATATTTCCATAATTCATTATCTCATAGACCCACTAATTTGAATATGTATTATAATGAAGTAACTATAAAATAATTAAACCATCGGAATGAATCCAATTTAATATAATATTCATGAAAACATCACCATTATAAGAAATCCAAATAATATACATAGAAGATTTCATAATATCATATCCCCATTGTAGAAAAAAATAATTTGTAACTTTTATTTAACAATATGTTAAATACCTATAAATGATAATTAGAAATTAAAATATTAAACCATTCTATTTTTTTTGAAAATCAAATAAAATTTGATTCCAAAAAATCATTTTGGCATGGTTCTTTATGAAAACATTTTAGTAATGAAAGAAGTGTTTATATTAATCATTTTTCAACATTTATGAATAGATAAATTCATCAATAAAATATTTATATGTAATTGTTCATTGGATAATAATATAAATGAGAAATGGTAATATATATATATATATATATATATTCATGATAACATATTTAGAAACTTTTTAATTTCCATGATAAGTAGAAATTGGTTTTAAAATTGAAAATTATAGTAATAAGTAGATGAGATGAATATATATTTGTTTTAAAGGATAAGGATCATATATATATTGTCCCAATATTTTAAATAACTTTTTTTCCTATGTTTCTGCATTATTTCATTTTATAATCCAAAAAACAATATCCTTCATTTAATGAAGTGATACTGTTGGGTTTCGGTTGTTATATAATCATTGGTCAATATGACCATTTGAAACTAAAAACATAAAGTTACAATTATTGTTTATAAATATAAGTAATCATCGTTATTTAATACATAATGAAGAGTTTATGGCCTCTTCTAGAAGACTTGGGTCATATTAAGCGCATCTTTCAGAGCATTGGAAGGATGTAGAATCTATGGGCTTCACTCTGGAACAAGCCCAAGTGAAGCATCAACATCTAATGTTTGAAGGCAATAACCTAAGGGAGAATTTAAAGATGACAAAAATAAACACTTGGGTAACATTGCCTAACCCACACCAAGATTCTATCACCCTGGCACACCATACACTTAGGTCATATGTAGGTGTTATATGTCACGACCCATCCTAAGGGCCCGTACCATGACTACCCCAAGCCCGCCTTCCATAGGCCAGGGGTTGGCGACTAGAACCAAGGCATAAATCCCGGTAAAAAGGGAAGGAATTGCCTTGAAAAGTAAACAAACACCACAGAGCAAGAAAGAAGAAGAAGCAAACACTACGTAAAAACTATGTACAAAAGTAAGTGCGGAAGTATGTGTCCAAAATACAAACCCAAACTGAAAGTAAAGAACAACTCGAAAGGGAAAACAACAACTGAAAAGTAAAGCCGCAATGTCAAGCCATCCACTATAAGTCCCACCTGAAGGATGAGTACAGATAGCCTCTACAGCTCCTCGGGTCCAGCCGACCGCTCCGAGTACGTCCCGCCCAGTGGTCCACCTCTAGGTACCGTCCTACTCCACAAGCCTCAACCACGATCAGCGCAGTCCGTCGTCTGCAACCAACACAATGTAGTGCGGGCATAGCCTGTGCAGGGGTGAGTATAAGTTACTCATTAGGGACCCCGAGACCCCCTAAGGTCTCCCAGAATCCATAAAGGATAATCCAGAAAGGAAAGATACAATCATGAAGTAACAATCGACACTCCTTTGGTATATACCCATACATATACCTAAGTCACCAATTCTCATTCGGATCCTATATCCGAGCCCATGTACAACCCAGTCCACACACGAAAGCAAAATGTAAATCCACACAGGCTAGAACAACAAAATCCACAAAGGAATGCAAAACAGGATTCAGCTCACACAGGTATACTTCTTTGTATGATAATAGAGATGATCAGATATTGCCACTGAATCATCTAAGCCGTCAGACCCACAAAGTATCGATAGGTAACAAACCCCCGCAATGACCCACAAAGGATCTGACCCACACAAGATCTATAGATAACTAACCCCTACAATGACTCACAAGGGATCTGACCCACACAGGATCGATAGGTAACTAACCCTTGCATAGACCCACATAGGATCGGACCCACACAAGATCTGTAGGCGCTGGCCCACACAAGACCGCTAAGCGCTGACCCACACAGGATCAGACCCACACAGGATCTGTAGCACTGACCCATGTAGGATTGCTGAGTGATTTAGTCATCGCCATCGAATCCACTGAGGATCTCTGTACAGTCGTCTCCGTCATAGTAGCAGTCGCAGCCAGCTCTAGGGTTCCCGCACACAGCAAGCTCGTTTTGGAGGGTCCTCTCCATGAGCTGAGAGGATGACACATCAACTGACACATAGTACAGAGCTGATGTATCAAAAAGTTCCATATCGCCAATAGGAACTCGATGTCGCAGACGGCGCGTCAATCAGACGCCCAGTCTGAGAGTTATTGGCGTTTTCGTTCCAGGGCCCCGGTTGGTTTTTAAGGCAAAACCAACCCGACCGTACTCCACCTGCGTCCAAACCCCGGGAAGAGTAATCCAAAAGAC
Source organism: Viscum album (assembly GCA_963277665.1). Lineage (NCBI taxonomy): Eukaryota > Viridiplantae > Streptophyta > Magnoliopsida > Santalales > Viscaceae > Viscum > Viscum album. The sequence goes on from OY728157.1 coordinate 2,019,852,394, forward strand.
CTGTCTCACTTAGAGGAATCCAACCAAGTCGACAGCACGTCAATCGGACGTCCGGAGCTCAAGTTATAATCGTTTCCACTCCGAGGGCCCGGTTGGTTTCTTGTACAAACAAACCCGGTCTGAACCCAAAGTATTCTGAAAACTTGAGTGTAATATGTAAAAACGACCATCTCGGTCCAAGGATTTTGTCGCCACTGATGGTACGTCGATCGGAGGCTCGTAGCCCATGGTACTGGCAAAAGACCAAAAAGGTCCGAAAATGGGGGGTATGGGCGCGGACCGACCAGGCCCAACCCCCCTGGGGCGGCCCGAACCGGGTCGACCCGACCCAGGTCCAGGTCTGACCGGGCATGGTGGTCCAGCTGGGAGGCTCGGCCGGCACGCTAGCGCTGGCCAGGCGCCACGCAAGGCAGCCGTGACCCCCCGCGCGGGAGGCCCTCTATCACACCTGGACGCGGCTTAAGTCGCGTCCCTTCACCGCGGTCCCACGCGGCCGCGAGATCGGCCAGCGTCGCCGCGGCATAAGCCGCAGCAGGTATTCCTGGTGGCTCGCCAGGCGCCACCGCATCCTGGCGGCTGGCCGCTGCCGGCCGCCGGCGCAGCCGTGCCGGCGGGGCGCGACGACGGGGGTTTTCGCGGACCACCTGATGTGCTCCGGTGGTCCGATTTGGGCACGGTCTACACTAGTGCTCATCCTGCGACTCGTTCTTCACTTCAAAGCCTTAAAAATTAACATGCGTCCTCGTTTTTCATCGCCCTCCAATCCGCGCATAACAACAAGAAGGGCGGTGGGTTCGAACTTGTTCGTTGGTCCGCACCCACCACGTTAGCGGTTTTTCAAGTCTCACAACAATCATATTTATCAACTGGGGATATAAATCACAAATATTAAAAATGAAGAAACCCCTACCTCGTAGTAGTTGTCAGATGTGAGTTCTTCATAGGATTGACCGTCACGGAAGAAGAGGATCGTCGCGTCGCGGAAGGTGCGTCACGTCGTCGTGGTACACGGCGTCGCGTCGACGATCTCCGAGGGTTAAAGAAAAAACACAGATTTAATTTCACGAATTAAATCCATGTTGAGGATAAAATCCACAGTGTAAATTTAAAAGATCCACAATCTCCTACTTCAAGCAGTTGATCAATGATTTGTTGCGGGAGGAGAATTGTCGTAGAAGAATGTCAGGGGAGGAGATTCGTCAGCGTCGTGGTACACGGTGTCGCGTCATCAATCTCTGAGGGTTTGGCGTTCTTCATCGCCGTTTGACAAAGGTCGGTGTTCTTCGAGCTATTCGCGTTCTTCGTGTTCTTCACGAAGGAGGATGAAGATCTTCTAGCTTTAGAGATTTCTCTAAATCCTCTAAACATTTCACCCCTCAAAAGACAAGTGTTGGTCTTATTTTTAATCTCATGCCAACAATTGATTTCAAATATAAGTAATGAACAAATTAATTCATAGAATTAATTGAAATGAAATAACCGCCCAATGTATTGGGGCATTTCGTAACAAAAAAACGCACTGTTGACTTTCTTTTAAGAGGGGGGTTTTGGGTGCTTTACTTAGGGGAAATGAAATGGTGGGGCTCATGCGGGCCCCACCTCACAAATATCCTACAAAGGGGGTAGGATATTTTGGGTTCCACCCTATCCGCTTCAACTTAGATTAAGTAGCATTAAGTTTCTTTAAGTGTATTTAAGTGAAATAAAAATAAAGTTGTCGCACCACTTTATTTTATTTGATTCACTTAACCCCAAAAACCAAAAACAACACCCGACCAAACGCAACTCCGGAATAGGAATTTCTAAGAAAATACTGGCGCTGCGATTATATCGGTGCCCTCAGAATTCGATTCCGAGCACCGGTTCAAATGTTAGAAAAACCCACTCATTCGTTCACTGAACGTACCCAAGCCAAAACATCAAAATATGATTCCGGACACACCGGGCCTCGGAATCATGTGCCTTCAGAAAATAAGTTCTTGTAAAATTCTAACAAAAATTAAGAAAAAAAAATTTCCTTGAATTTTAAGGGTCTTTACATCACTCCCACCTCAGGTCTTTACATCCCCGTAATGATACATTATAAACGTGGGAAACAAAAGTGTGTACTGAGCACACATCTGAGCCTCCCGCTCCCAAGTGCTCTCTTGGAGGTTCCCGTGCTGCCATCTGATGCGCACTAGAGGGATCGATCGTCCATGTAGGACCAGCTCCTGTCGATCCTCGATCTCCACCGGGTCCTCCGCAAAATTTTCCCCATCATCAACTTCTAGCTCCCCATGGTCAATGATATGTGTCGAGTCGTACACATATCTCCTCAGTTGAGATACGTGGAAGACGTCGTGCACCCGGTGTAACTATGGTGGTAGAGCCAGGCGATAAGCCACCTCGCCAATCTTGCTGAGCACCTGGAATGGTCCGATGAAATGTGGAGACAACTTGCCGCCTCGGCCAAATCTCAATAAACCACGTCAAGGTGAGACACGTAAAAAGACGTTCTCTCCATCCTCAAACTCTAGTGGCCTATACCTCCTGTCAGCATAAGACTTCTGCAGGCTCTAAGATGTCCTCATCTGCTCATGGATGAATTGGACCTTCTCTGTTGTGGCCCGGACCATCTCTGGTCCCACAAGTGCTGACTCCACAGGGTCTGTCCAGCACAGCGGTGATCTGCATGGTCATCCGTAAACCGCCTCGTATGGTTCCATCCCGATGGTGGAGTGGTATCTATTATTGTATGCAAACTGTACCAAGAGTAGTTGGTCTTCACAGCTACGACCAAAGTCAAGGACACATGCGCGGAGCATGTCCTCAAGAGTCTAAATAGTCCTCTCCGTCTGACCATCCATCTGAGGGTGAAAGGCGGTGCTCAGATGTAGCTGCATCCTGAACGCCTCCTGCAACCCCTTCCAAAGCCAGGAAGTAAAGAGAGCATCTAGATCGGAGATGATAGACGATGTAACACCGTTAAGCCATACAATCTCTTGAACGTAGAGACGTCCCAAACTCTCCACTTAGCTCTGCTCTCTGATGGGTATGAAGTGTGCCGACTTTGTGAGTCGGTCGACAATCACCCAAATGGAGTCGTGACCTCTGGAATTGCGTGAAAGTCCAGTCACAAAGTCCATATATATCCCGTCCCACATCCTCTCCAGGACCTCCAAGGGTTGTAACAAGACTGCTGGTACATGATGCACTACCTTCACCAGCTGGTAGGTGAGGCATGGAGAAACGAACTCCTTCACAACATTCTTCATGCCCGGCCACCAGTGCTGTCGTCTGAGATCCTGGTACATCTTCGCCACTCCAGGATGTACCGCCAAAGGAGAAGTGTAATACTCTCTCAACACCTCCTCTCATAAAGAAACTCGTACCAAGGTACGTCCTCTGAAAAGGATGTCGTGCTCTACTCCAAAGGAGAAACAATCAGGTGCCTGACCTGAGGATATATGTGCATGCCGCGTCTCACATTCAGTGTCCCCATGCTATGCCTCTCTGACCCACTGCAGTAGTGTAGGGGTGACTGTGAGAAACTGAAGGAAGGTTGCTCCATCTCTATCCACGAAGGATATCTGCAAAGAGTCTAGCTGCTCTGTCACCTCCTCAAGTTGTCGAATGCCCGTTATCCTGCTGAGTGCATCAGATACCACGTTCCCCTTCCCAGGATTATAGACTATCTCAAAGTCTTAGTCCTGGAGGAACTCGAGCCATCGCCGCTATCTCAGGTTTAGGTCCTTCTGAGATAAGATGTACCTCAGACAATGATGGTCAGAAAATACTGTAAAGTGCTTTCCCAACAGGTAGTGTCGCCATGTCTTCAGAGCAAAGACCACTGCTGCTAACTCCAGGTCATGGGTAGCATAGTTCTTCTCATGAAGTCTCAACTGACGTGATCCATAGGAAATCACAGCCCGCTCCTGCATCAGGACACATCCGAGTCTGGCCCCTGATGCATCGTAGTAGACTACGTACCCTACTCCCTCCTCAGGCAACCTCAAGATAGGGGCGCTGGTCAATCTCTGTCTCAGCTCCTGGAAGCTCAGCTGACATCTGTCTGACCATACAATGGGTTTCCCCTTCTTTGTTAAAGCTGAGAGTGGTGCCGCAACTCTAGAGAAGTTTGTCACAAATCTCTGATAGTATCCAGCTAGTCCCAAGAAACTCCGCACCTCCGTCACGCTTTTGGATGGCTCCCAAGCTAGAACTGCCTCGATCTTCGCATGATCCACTGCAACTCCCTCCTCAGAGATGATGTGCCCTATGAAGTGGACCTCACATATCCAGAACTGACACTTCAAGAGATTTCCATAAATCTGGTGCTCTCGGAGTGTGTCCAGTACAACTCGCAAGTGGTAGGCGTGCTCCTCCTCAGTCGTCGAGTATATCAAAATGTCGTCAATGAAGACCATGACAAATCGATCGAGGTATGACTGAAAGATCCTGTTCATGAGGCCCATGCACACTGCTAGAGAATTGGTTATGCCGAATGGCATAACCAAGAACTCATTGTAGCCATACCGATATCTGAAGGTCATCTTCTGCACGTCCTCATCCCGAACTCTGAGCTGATGATAGCCAGAACTGAGGTCTATCTTTGAGAACCACTGCGCTCCCTTGAGCTGATCGAAGAGGTCATCAATCCTCGGCAGCGGATACTTTTTCCTCACTGTCACCTGGTTTAGGTGATGATAGTCAACAAAAAGTCTCAAGCTCTCGTCCGACTTCTTGGCGAACAATATCGGGGAAGCCCAGGGTGAAACAATGTATCAGATGAATCCCTTTCCCTACAAGTCCTCCAACTGTACCTGTAGATCTCGATTCTCGGCGGGAGCTATATGATATGCTAGAGTGGATATCGAGGCTGTCCCGGGGTACAGATCAACATAAAAGTCTACCACTCTGTGAGGAGGTACTCCTGGAACGTCGTCGTGAATGAAGTCCGCATACTGATCCACCACTGCAGGAAGACTAGGAATCCACACGTCAACTGCTCCAAGGATGAGGCTAGACAACTGATGAGTGATGGGATGTCCTCTCCTCTATGAGAGTCCATCCTGTGCTAAAAAGGCTACCTTATCCCCATTAAAGGTGAACCTGCTCCCGTCATTGTGTACATATCACACCTTGCGCCTAAAACAGTCGATCTGAACATGGACTGTAGATAACCAATCTATGCCCAAGATGATGTCGTAAGGCCTCGATGCTGCTACAAGAAGATCCCAGCCAAAGCTCTCGCCTCCTACAGTAAGCTCACACTGCCAGCACCAGTGCGTAATCATCGAGTCTGCTCTTGTAGGAGTCTCTAGCCGTAAGGATCGAGAAAACGGCTCTGTCAGAATCTCCGAGCTTCGAACAAGGGATACGGCTATGAAAGTGTGACTCGCTCTTGTGTCTATAAGAACTATAGAAAGGGTATAATAGACACAGATAGTACCTCGAAACATCTCAGGCGCATCGTAGTCGTAGGCCTCTGCTGCCTGGAGCTGTGCCTGTCTCTGCCAGCCAGCTCCCTATGGCCAGGGTGGACCTACTGGTGGTGGTGGTGGTAAAGCCTCAAAGCGTCACCCACCACCTGTTGCTCGGCCAACTCCTCTACCTCATCCGCCTGCTCCTTGCGGACCTCCACGGTCGACCCTCTACCTCTGCCTGGGTGGACCCTAAACTGTCTGCTGCTCCTCAGCACGGTGGGTCGGGCAGTCACGAGCCATGTGGCCCTGCCCGCCGCATGTGTAGCACTGCCTACCTCTCGAAAGACTTGCTTCACGTTGTGTGCCCCGCACTGCTGAGCCAGTGACCTTAGGTCATCTGCGTGAGGGTCTGGACTGCCTGGACCCATGAGTCATCCGCCGACTGCCTGCTGCAGATGACTCTGCTACGTGCCGCCCCTCGGTAGGCCTCGTTGCTGAAGAAGGCTTAGCAGGAAAACTCTTGATCATAAGGGATCTCTCTAGTACTCCTGCTTGAGTCGGAATGTTGAGGGATATCAGTGATGCCCTGATCTCATGTCTCAAACCCTGCTCAAAGGTCCGGGCCTGAAAGAATGGGTCCAGTACCATGTCCGTAGAGTAGCACGAGAGATCGTTAAATCTCCCCGATTACTGTGCGACCGTCAAGCTGCCCTGCCGCAGCTGAAGAAGCTTTTGGATGTGCACCGCACGGAGGGTGTCTGGGACGAACTCCAAGAGGAAGAGGATCTCAAAGTACATCCAGAATAGAGATGCCTCACTATGCACTTGGAGCATCATGCTCCACCATCAGCACACTGCCACATGCAGTAAGCTCCCTGAGAGGATCACCTTGAGGTCTGGTGATGTCCTCACTAACCGGAAAACATGTTCCACTGCCTCCAGCCAGTCCTCGGCTGCCTGGGGGTCCATCTCCCCACAGAACCTAGGTGGTCAATTGCACTGGAACTCATGCAGTGCACAAAGGAAACATGCATCGTCAGCGGCTGGGGCTGGAAGCATCGGTGGCTCGGCGGGTAGAGGTATCGTCGGTGCTTCAGCTGTCAAAGGGCACTGTACCGAGGCCTCATCGCTCGACGGGTTGTCATCACGCTCAACTCTCAGAACCCTAGTTGGCTGCCGTCGTGGGGCCATCCTGAAAAGAAACAGGTGCGCCGCTGTCAGAACAGTATACCTGGTGAGCTGACACAAAGTAATCACAAAGAAAACATGAAACACACATGCAATCAATGTTTTCTTGCATTAAGTCGGAAATTATATGTCAGGGTCCTGGTGTACGGATATGTCGGCCACCGCACCAACACTGGACTCCCTAAATTTATAACCACACCCAATATGCTAAACACTATTTTTCACATAGAAAAGATCAGAGTCCCAAGTTCTGAGGTAGAACCGAACTCCTTTGATAACAATTTGTCACGACCCGTCCTCGGGGCCCATGTCGTGACTACCCAAAGACCGCCTTCCATAGGCTAGGGGATAGAGACTAGCACCAAGGCGTAAATCCCGTTAAAAATGGATTGTATTTCCTTGAAAAGTAAACAAACACCACAGAGCAAGCAAGAAGAAGAAGCAGACACTATGTAAAAACTGAGTACAATAGTAAGTGCCGAAGTAAGTGGGTCAAAATACAAACCCAAACTGAAAGTAAAGTACATCTCGAAAGGGAAAACAACAACTGAAAAGTAAAGCCACAACGTCGAGACATCCACTGGAAGTCCCACCAGAAGGATGAGTACAGATAGCCTCTACAGCTCCTCGGGTCCAGTCGACCGCTCCGAGTACGTCCTGCCCAGTGTTCCACCCCCATGTACCGTCCTACTCCGTAAGCCTCAACCACGATCAGCGCTGTCTATCATCTGCAACCAACACAACATTGTGCGGGCATACCAAATGCAGGGGTGAGTATAAGCTACTCAGTAGGGACTCCAAGACCCCCGAAGGTCTCCAAGAATCCACAAAGGATAATCCACAAAGGAAAGATACAATCATGAAGTATCAACTGACACTACATAGGTATATGCCCATACATATACCTTAGTCACCAATTCTCATTCTGCTCCCATATCCGAGCCCAAGTACAACCCAGTAGAAATAGGAAAACAAAACGTAAATCCACACAGGATAGCACAACACTATCCACAAAGGAAATCAAAACAAGATTCATCTCACACAGGTATACTTCTTTGTATGACGAGAGTGATGATCAGATATTTCCCCTGAATCATCTAAGCCGTCGGAACCACAAAGGATCGATAGGTAACTAACACCCGCAATGACCCAAAAAGCATCTGACCCACACAGGATCGATAGGTAACTAACCCCCACAATGACCCAGAAAGGATCTGACCCCCACAGGATCGATATGTAACTAACTCCCGCAAAGACCCACAGAGGATCAGACCCACACATGATCTGTAGGCGCTGGCCCACACCGGACCGCTGAGCACTAAACCACACAGGATCAGACCCACACAGGATCTATAGCACGGACCCACGTAGGATCTCTGAGTGCTGTAGTGGTCACCGTCGAATCCACTAAGGATCTCTGTATAGTCTTCACCATCAAAGTAGTAGTCGCAGCCAGCTCTAGGGTTCACGCACGCTGCAAGCTCGTTTTGGAGGGTCCGCTCCACGAGCCGAGAGGCTGATACATCAACTGACACATAGTCCAGAGATGATGTATCCAAAAGGTTCGTATCGCCAACATGAACTCAACATCGCAGACGGCGCGTCAATCAGACGCTCGGTCTGAGAGTTATTGGCTTTTTCGTTCCAAGGGCCCGATTGGTTTTTAAAGAAAAACCAACCAGAACGTACTCCAACTGTGTCCAAACCCCGGTCGGAGTATAAAAAAAGTCCCGTCTCACTTAGAGTAATCCAACCGTGTCGACGACACGTCAATCGGACGTCCGAAGATCAAGTTATTAGTGTTTCCGTTCCGAGGGCCCGATTGGTTTTGTGTACGAACGAACCCGGCTAAACCCAAAGTATTCCAAAACCTTGAGTGTAATATGTCAAAACAACCGTCTCGGTCCAAGGATCGCATCTCCGCTGATGGTACATTGATCGAAGGCCCTTAACCCAAGATATGGGAAAAAGACCCAAAAGGTCTGAAAATGGGGGGTATGGGCCCTGACCGACCCGGCCCAACCCCCCCTGGGTCTGCCCCAACCGGGTCGACCAGAACCGGGTCCAGGTCCGACCCGGCCGTCGCGGCCCGAACCGGCCAGGGTGGCCCGACCCAGCCTGGGCGCGACCCAGCCCGGCGGTCCGGCCGGGCAGCACGGCCAGTGCGTTGGCGCTGACCAGGCGCTGCGCAAGGCAGCTGCGTCCCCCCGCGTGGGGGCCTCTCCATGACACCTAGATGCGGATTAAGCCCCGTCCCATCTCCAGAGTCCCGCGTGGCCGCGGGACCAGCCAGCGCTGCCGTTACTTCAACTGCGGCGGGTCTTTCCGGTGGCGCACCGGGCGCCACAGCATCCTGGTGACCGGCCGCTACCGGCCGCCTCCTCGGGCCGCCGGCGCCGCCTCCTCGGGCCGTCGGCGCCGCTGTGCTGGCGGGGCGCACCGGCGTGTGTTTCCGTGGACCACCGGATGCACTCCAGTGGTCCAATTTGCATGCGGTCTTCACCAGTGATCGTCCCGGGACTCGTTCTTCACTGCAAAGCCTTCAAAATTAACTTGCGGCCCCGTTTGTCGTCGCCCGCCAATCCGCGCATAACAACGAGAAGGGCGGTGGGTTCGGACTTGTTCGTTGGTTCGCACCCACCGCGTTAGCAGTTTTTAAAGTCTCACAAAAATCATATTTAACAATCAGGGATATAAATCACAATGATTTAAAATGAAGCAACCCCAACCATGTAGTAGTTGTCAGACGTGAGTTCTTTGCTGGATTAACCGTCGTGAATGAAGAGGATCGTCGCGTCGCGGAAGGGGCGTCGCATTGTCGCGGTACACAGCGTCGCATCGATGATCTCTGAGGGTTAAAGAAAACACATAGATTTAATTTCACGAATTAAATCCATGTTGAGGATAAAATCCACAATGGAAATTTAAAAGATCTGCAATCGCCTACCTCAAGCAGTTGATCGAAGATTTGTTGCGGGAGGAGAATTGCCGTAGAAGAATGTCGGGGGAGGAGATTCGTCGGCATCGTGGTACACGGCATCACATCGTCGATCTCTGAGTGTTTTTCGTTCTTCGTCGCCTTTCGTCGAAGGCCGAAGTTCTTCATGATCTTCACATTCTTAGCGAAGGAGGATGAAGATCTTCTAGCATCAGAGATTTCTCCAAATCCTCTAAACAAGTCACCCCTCAGAAGACAAGTGTTGGTCTTATTTTTAATCTCATGCCGACAATTGATTTCAAAGATAAGTAATGAAAAAATTAATTCATAGAATTAATTGCAATGAAATAACTTCCCAATTTAATGGGGCGTTTCTTAACCAAAAAAACGCACGATTGACTTTATTTTAAGAGGGGGGGTTTCAGCTGCGTTACATAGGGGAAAAGAAATGAGCGGGCTCGTGCGGGCCCCACCTCACAAATATCCTACCAAGGGGGTAGGATATTTTGGGTTACACCCTATCCGCTTCAACATAGATTAAGTAGCATTAATTTTCTTTAAGTGAAATAAAAATAAAGTTGTCGCACCACTTTATTTTATTTTATTCACTTAACCCAAAAAACTAAAAACCACACCCGAGCAAATGCAACTCTGGAGAGGCGTTTCTAAGCAAATACCGGTGCTGTGATTCCATCAGTGCCCTCAAAATTCAATTCTGAGCAACGGATCAAATGTTAGAAAAACCCACTCGTTCTTTTTCTGAACGCACTCGATCCAAAACTTCGGAAAATGATTCTGGGAAAACCGGGCCTCGGAATCACGCTCCGTCACAAACTGCATTCCTGTAAAATTCCAAATAAAATTAAGATAATAAAATTCCCTTGATTTTTACTGGTCTTTACATTATAAGGGGTTATATAATGGGGCCTTAGATACATTAAGTAATCTCATGGTATAAATAAAATTTATATTAACTCTTATGGTAAAATTTGTTAATTTCAAATTTCTGTAAAATTATAGGATGAGTTTATATATGTATTGTATTATTTATGAAATTTGTAAAAAGGTTATTTTACAATATTTTTGCATAATTTAAATAAAAAATAATGTGAAATTATTTTCAAAAAATGGACTTCTATAGTAGTGATTAGTATAAAATTTAGAGTCAAATATGATCAACATAATTTTTATTGAATAATAAAGTATTAATAGTAACATACCCTTATGAATAGTAATTAATTATAAATTGGACAAAAAAACATTATCCAAGAATGTATAAATATAATGTAGAAATCATAAAAGTGAAAAAACGATGACAGTATATATTTTCCCATTTTTATAAGTCATAAATACTTTATTTTAAATTTAATAAAATGTAATCATAAACTGTTAAATTATTGGCTTATGGTTATATGATACATTTATAGGACTTTGACTACTTTTTTAAGGTGTTACAGAACAAGTTTTAGTTTTGGTGTTGTTTTTTTAATAAATAATGATTTTTGTTAAAAATTAAAAAAAAAATTAGAAAAATGTTTTCATAAAAATGAGTTCCTTATTTAATTATGAGAATTGATATTATATTATGGTAATTTTTTGCGATATTTCAGAAACATGTGAATTATCAGTGAATAGTAAAAATATAGTTTTCACTTTCAGGAGTTTAATGATATCATTGATGATATAATGATGATGTAATAAGTTTGGTCTAATTTTGAATTGTATGATATGTTATGAGGAGTCTTAAGTGGCCAATAAAATGGTAAAATACCCATAGAAAGACCATGGTTTTGCAAATACCTCCAATGTGGTGTCCCTTAGAAATTAATAAAGTATTCCTACACTTTCCCTTTAAATACCAAGCCATTACGTCATTCATTTCGATCCAAAATCCTCCTAAATGATTCTCTAGTATTTTAACCTCCAAAAGGAGTCCTCCCAAGGTTCCATCAATCCCCAAAGGTCCCAACCATTATGCTTTTGATGTTACACTTCAAGGAAAGGGAACATTACACCCTACTATTTTAGTCATGATTTCCTTTAAGTTATGTCATCTAGATTTCATCATGTTATTTGGGGGTATGTTCTTATTTATTCACTTTTTTGTCCATTTCATATCCAAATGATCAATTACCCTTTCCTATCTCATCAATTTATTTTCGTATTTTTAAATTGATGTCATTAGGCTACCGAATTTTTGTAAATGAAATCACATCTTCTCTTTTCCTTCGAGTTTCATTTTCTTGTGGTATTTCCTTAAAATATTTATAACATGATGTATTTTATATTTATTAATTACCCCTAAATAATTATCAGTTATTTATGAGGGGGTTATTCTTCTTTCATTTCATTTAAATGTTTTTTAAAACCATATTATATAGTTGTTATGCTGAAGACTTTTCATCTCAAAATCTCTCTATTTTTTGAATAATTTATCTTGTATTCTTTATGTGAAAAAACAAATATATTTTCATTTATAGGTTTATACATCAATACATAAAATATATCTATTTGATTCAGGAATTTACAAACATATAACCCTCACACACGTTTTATGGTTTATACATTACATAATGATTTTATTTTTATGCACTTTTAAAAGATCACAATTGTGAAATGCAACCCATTACTTTTATTCCCTTTGGCTTCTTTATGAAATTATTGATTATGTTCAATGCAGAGAAAATGAAAATAAATAAATATTATGGGTGTGCCTAGATAGTGCACCAATGCATTTGGTAATGAATTTAATCTCAATTGATGACATGTCTTATAGTACCTTAGTGAATAACCTATGTAATTTTTAAGACGCCTTGGTGGTAAACGATGGCGATATGTTAATGAATGTATAAATTAAATGTTTTATCCACATATTCATGTTATGGTTTATGTTATCTCCATTATGAAATACCTATACATCGATTTATCTTGTATTTAGGATTTTCATCAAGTTTTTATTGATATCACAGGTAAACTGATTCACTTGATTTCCTTACTGGGATTTTTGCTCACCCCTTCTATTGTTGTTTTCCTATGGGTTATCATATGTAGTTGTTTTACATTATATTAACATTTAAAGAGGATTTTCAAGGTTATTTGAATGATCTTTTTATGTTTTCATATATTTGGTTCATGATTTCCAAGACACTATATTTTAAATGTCCTCTGTTTGTAAAATGTTGTGAAAAGTTATGTTAAAATGGAAAGATGCTATAGTTTGTATCAGTTGAATGTTTAGGTATTTATGGAAATTAGGCTCTAAAAATAGTAGGAATAAACATATAGGAATGATTAAATTTAGTATTACTTAATTGTATTTTAGTGAGTATTGAGTAAGATGTTTATCAATAATATACATCCATGTTTGGATATGAGTAGGTATAGGTGGCTCTGGCACATATGTACCTAGGAGTGAAAACTTAAACAAGGAGTTTTGGGATTGACTCGGGGTATACTGGAACATGACAATTGTCCTTTCGTCACTTTAGGTTATGGCTCTCATGTGGGATATGTTGGTTTAATCATTATCTTTTTTTGAATTATTATAAAATATTTATAGAGAAAAGTAATTGTATAAAGCATGATGTTTTAACATATAAAATATTTTATAGTTAAAATATTCATAAATGTAATAACATTCTAAATATGGTTTTATTATTTTAGAAAATGGTGGGAAATAAGAGGAACTATGAAAATGGTGACCTCAATAGACCATGTGCTGATGACCCTCTGATAGTAGTCGAATTGGAAACATTCATGTCAATGATGAACTAAATGACTCAATTTATGGGAAATAACATTAATCATACTGAGAGACTGATGTCACCACCAAGGGAAAAAATTTTTGATTCCATTATGCATCAATGTCGACCATCCTTCATTGGATATCCAACCAATTGATTGCTGAATAGTGGAGCAGATCTATAGAGAAGATCTTTTCCATGATCTGATGTTCTGAACAAGAGACGGTTACCTTGGATGTATATCAGTTAGAGGTATAAGATGATCAATGGTGGGAACAGATTGAAAAGACAAGGCGAAGAGGGGAATTTAATGCTATGGATTGGGATGAGTTCATAGGAATATTAATCAAAAATTTTTTACCATGATTTATGAGAATACAAATGGAGAAAAATAATCTCTAACTGAAGTAGAAGGAGAATGAATCTATCAGAAGCTACGAGATGAACTTTATAAGGCTCTCACATTACACCAATAGCATTTTCATGGGTCTAAATGGTAAGGTTTATTGATTCTTCTGTAGATTCAAACATCATCTGTAGATTAATTTATCCTATCTATATTATAATATCTATGAAGAGATCTTGTTAAGTGCATTGAATTTAGAACTAGAGTTTGGTGAGACGCACTGGTGTCATAAATCTAAGGACTAGAAATGACTGTTAGAGCCATGATTAGTGAAGAGCTTTGATTAGGGAAGAAGAGACAAGCATCTACAATTTACCACATGTATTAAATGTTTGAAAATCAATTGGGGAACTTCTAGTTCGATAGCTGGAAGTGCTAAAACTATAGTGGAGATGGCCACATTGTGTAGAATTTTCCTAGTGAGGTGAATCCAAAAATTCCAAACACTAATGAAAAACAGAATATGGTGTGGGCCCAACCTAATTTCTAATGATATATGTTTGGACAACTTGGTAATTTATCTAATCATTGTTCAAATCCAAAGACAATGGAGGGGAATCACCATCATCCTCAACAATGTCTAAGGGAAAATGGTCCTACTTTTTCAATCACTACAACTAATGTTGATGCTCCAATTGATGTGGTGAAAGGTACTCTTGTTGTTGGCACAAATTTATCAAGTATATTTTTTAATTCTGGTTCTCCATATTCCTTTATATCTTCCATGTTTGCAAAAAATATTGAATCAACCCCTAATTTTCTAAAAGTACATTTTTCATTCAATACTCATAGTGGGATAATCCATGCATCATCAGTGTTTAGAAACTCTTGTATTTACTTTATTGAGAAAAATATTTTTAAATTTTTTTATTAATTGTATTGCAGGATTTTGACAATATACTAGAGAAGTACTGGATCTCAGTGTATAATTCTATGATCCAATGCAGAAGCAAAGATATATCAATATTCATTAATAGAAAAAATTTATTATCTTAAAAAAAATTATTTCTCAACCTGATATTGGACTATAAGGTACTCCTATATCATTCATTGTGGTGTTTATCAGAGATGAAGAAGAAGGATATGAGAGTATAAGGTTAGAAAATGTACCCATCGTACATGTGTATATTGACATATTTCTTATGGAGTAAACCAGACCTCCTCTATATGGATATGTAGAGTTCACCATTGAACTCATATTTGGATATCAACTGTTATCCAAGACACCCTATAGAATGGAAAATGTCAAGCTGGAGGAATTAAAGATACTACTCCAAGATCATTTGGATAAGGGGTTTATCCAACCGAGTGTGTCTCTTTGGGGGGAACCATTTATAATTGTGAAGATGACTGATGGATCAATGTGGCTATTCATTGATTATAGAGAATTTAATTGAATCACAATGAAGAACAAATACCCTCTTCCATGAATTTTTGAATTATTATACCAACATCATGGGTATCAATTCTTCTCTAAGATTGATCTTTGATCAAGTTATCATTAATTAAGGGTGAAGAAAAAAAGATATTCCAAAAAACAACATTTAGATCATGATATGATCATTACAAGTTTGTTATTATACCCTTAGAGCAGGCATAGGGTTATTCTTTAAACTCTACGGAAGGAGAGGATTTTTTGGAAGTTCAGCAAGTGTGATTTCTGGTTACATCGTGTTGCATTCATGGGGGACATTGTTACCAATGAAATAATCATAGTTGACCCTGAAAATATTAAATTTTTAAAGTAGTGGCCTCAGCCTACAATAATAAATGATAATTATAGTTTCTGTAGATTATCAGGATATTATAGGAGGTTTGTGAAAAACATTTCCCGACTATATAATCCATTAACCAACTTAACTTGTAAAGGGTTCAAGTTCATCTGGACAATGGTGTCCCAGAAATGTTTTCAATATATGAAGATGATATTAGTTACTATACATGTGTTAAATATTCTCTCAGGTGGAGAAGGATTCATTATTTAAACAATGAATCTTCAAAAGGGATTGGGTACATCCTCAAGAAAAATGAAAAATTCATTGCTTATGCATCTCTATAGTTGATAACTCATGAGAAGAACTATCATACGCATGATATAGATCTAGTTGCAGTCATTTTTTCTCATAAGATATGGAGAAACTATCTTTATGGGGTGAAATGTGATATATACATAGACCATCAATGTTTGAAGTATATTTTCATAGAAAAAGAATTTAGCATGAGATAGAGGAGATGGTTTTAACTTCTCAATTTCTATTATTGTTCAATTCGTTGTCATCACAGAAAAGAAAACATTGTCATGGATTCATTATGCAGGAAAGACACAATTTTTTATTCCATGATGGGGATTCAAATAGATCCTTTTTTCAATTATCCAGTGAAGCTGGATAGTGAAATTATAAGATAAGGTACATCATAAACGCTTACAGAAATTATTTCACAATCGTCATTACTAGAGAAGTTCAATAACACTCATAAAGAAGATCCTTTGTTATAGATGTATTTTGAGGATGTGTTGGATGGGATGTTTCTTGAGTTCAATATTGATCAAGAAGGTGTACTGAAATTTTATACAAGATTATGTGTTCCTTCTATTCTACAAATAAATAAGGAGTTGATGGATGAATCTCATAGATCTACATTCTCTATAAATTGTGGAAGAAAAAAATGTATTTGGGCCTTAGTGATCATTATTGGTGGGATACTATGAAAATTGATATTTATGACTATACTTCAAGACATCGGTATGATAGTAAGTGAAGGCAGAGTGACATTATCCAAAAGGAGTATTGCAATCACTACCCATACATGTGTGGAAGTGGGACAATATCACTATGGACTTCATCAATGGTCTCTCGAGAACTTCCATACGAAACATTGTGATATTTTTTATTGTGGTCCGTCTCACAAAGACTAACCATTTTATTCCCATTCAGGATGATTTATTTCATGTTCAAATTTCTAGGATTTACATGAAGAAAGTGTTAAGGATGTAAAGAGTTCCGCTTATTATCGTACCGGATCGTGATCCAAGTCTCATCTCAAAATTATGGAGAATTATTCAACATGTTATAAGAGCTAGATTTAATTTCAGTATGTCTTATCACCCCAAAACTGTTGGAAAATTAAAATGGACTATTCAAAAACTTGAGGATACGAAGCAAACATGATCAATGAAATTTAATAGTGAATTGGATCTACATCTCCCTTTAGTATATTTCTTTTACAACACTAGCTTCCACACGAGAATTCAAATGGATCCCTATGAAGCATTATATGATAAGTTATATAGAACTCATACTTTTTGGGATGAAGCTGATGACAGAAAGCTTCGTGGGCCTTATCATGTGCATGAGTTGACATAAAAAGTCCACACAATCCAACAACACATTAAGGATGCTTAGAGTCATAAATATAGCTATGCCAGCAACCATCGAAGGGACGTGGAGTTTGATATTGGTGATAGTGACTTTATTTGAATTTAACATTGGAAGTGAGTCATGAGGATTGGGAAGAAAGGGAAGCTCCACCCTTGGTACATTTGCCCCTATGAAATCCTTGATCGCATTGGAAAAATGGTCTTTCGACATGCATTTCCTCCAAATTTGGCACAAGTTTATGATGTCTTCCATTTATCCCACTTGAGGATGTACATATGTGACCCTTAACATATACTAAATCAAGAGGTGGTACAAATATAACCTCACCTATCTTATGAGGAGTAGCCATAGGAGATCCTAGATCATAAAGATGTGGTTCCTCCAAAACAAGACAACCCACCTGGTTAAGTTGTTTTGGAGGAACCACAAAGGAAAATAATCCACTTGGTAACCAGAGAAGTCTATGAAGCAGATGTACCCACAGCTTTTCTCGTCTTAGAGTACGAGTGAATATTTTGAGGATGAAAGTTTTTAAGGTGGAAGAGTGTAACAACACAATCTTTTGAATAATAATGGTTTCCTAAATTTGTTTTTTATTTCATTTTATACTCCACAATACAATATCCATTTGTTAATGAAGTGATACAATTTGCTTTCAACCGTTATATGACCATTGGTTAATATGACCATTAAAAAATAAAATCTTAAAATTACAATTATTTGTATCAAAATATATTCGATCTTTGTTAATTAATACATAAAGAAGAGTTGATAACATCATCCTGTCAACTTAGGCCATACAAAGACCATCTTTCTTATTCTGGGATAGAGGTAGCATCTCTGGGCTATTCAATGGACCAAGCCCAGGTCAAGCTTCAAAATATGAGGCTTGAATGTAATCTCCTGATGGATATGTTCATGCTGGTAGAAATCACCGCTCAAGCAACATTTTCCAAGATGCCCCAATATTATATAAACATAGAACACCATACACATATATCCTATGCAGGTGTTATAAGGGGCTATGTAATGATGCCTTAGATTATTTTTGTAATATTTTGGTATAAATAAAATTTTAATTTCTTCTTATGGAAAATTTTGTGAATTTAAAATTTCTAGATAAATTTAGTATGAATTTATATCATTATCATATTATTGATCAATTTTGTAAAAAGGGTATTTTAATATATTTTTGTTTTGATTAAAAATTTTATAATGTGAAATGATTACTCAAAAATGGTCTTTTACAGTTGTGAGTAGAAAAAAATTAGATTCCTATAAGATCAAATTAATATTTATTTGATAGTAAAGTATGAAAATTAACAGACCCTTATGAATAGTAAATAATATTAACATAACCTTGTTAATTGTATTTAATAATAATTCGTCCAAAAAATTTTATTTTCACCAATGTATGTAGAAATAAAATGAGGACATCGTAAAAGATAAAATTGTTCATAGTATATGTGTTTATACTTTTATATGTCATAAAAACATTATTTAAAGTTTTATAATTAATTTAATAATTTAAAATGTAAATTTATTATCATAAAATGTAATCATAAATTTTTAAATTGTTTTATTGTGGTTATACAATATTTTTAAGGGACCTTGATTACTTTTTTCAAGGTGTCACAAAACAAGTAATATTTTTTCAGTTCTGTGTTTTGAATAAATTATGATTTTATATAATAATAAAATAAAAAATATATTAAAAATTATTTTCATAAAATTGAGTTCATCTTTGAATTAATATCTTCTATTTTAGGATAGGGTAAATTTTTTGTATATTTCTAAAAAAATTGAATTTTCAATGAATAGTAAAAATTCATTTTTGTGTTTCGGGTCATTAATGACATAATTGATGATATAATCATAAGGTAAAAAATATGGTCAACATGTGAATAGTAATATATGTTATTAGGTGTCTTTAGTGGCCAATACCATGGGAAAATACATTGAGAAAGCCCATGGTTTTGTAAATACCATCGATGAGGTGTCCCATGGAAATTAATTAAATATTCTCACTTTAACTACAAATACCAAGACATTCCATCATTAATTTCATTACAAAATCCACCTCAACGAATATCTGAACCTTTAAATTCTTTAATTAGTCCTCCCATGGTGCCCCCAATCCCTCCATGGTCCCACCCTCCAAACATTCTATGTTACTCTTGAAGGTAAGGGAACCTTCCACCCTCCACTTTTAGTCTTGATTTAATTTATGTTATGTATTCCAATATCAATATTCTTATGTGGGGTTACGTTATTATATATTATCATAACATTATATTAAATTTCCAAATGATTAGAGACCATATCTTCTCTCATTAATTTTTTTTGAATTTTTTATGAAGTTGTTAGGTTGCTGAAATTTCGTAAATTAAATCGCATCATCTTTTTTTCATTTAGTGTCATTTTCATATGGTATTTTCTTCAAATATAAATACATTGATGTTATTTATTTTTATTATTTACCCATACCGTATTATGATTTTTTTATGTGTTGGTTACTGTTGTCCCCTCTCTTTTCAATGTTTTCTAAAAACATGTTTTTTAGCTGTTATGCTGCTGAATTTTCGTCTCAAAATCTCACTATTTTTCACAAAAAAATATCATGTATTATTATTTAGAATACTGAAATACATTTTCATTTATAGGGGTTTTCATAAATAAATAATATTTTGGAATTTTATTCTAGATTTGACATACATATAACCCTCACTCTCTTTATATGGGTTATAAATGACATAATTATTTTATTATTATTCACTTTTAAAACGTCTTGATTTGGAAAAGAAATCCTTTTTTTATTCTCTCTGGGTTTTTTATGAAATTTTTTATTATGATCTATGGGGATCACATGAGAAAACACATATTATGGGTGCTCGATGATAGCACTCTAATTCATTGGGTTAAGAATTTAATCTCTAGAGATGACAAGTTTCATGATTCCTTAGTGAATAACCTTAGTAAATTTTATGATGCCTTTAAGATGTTACTTGGTATTATTTTCATGAATGAATAAATAAAATTTTATAGCCACATATTATGTTTATTGTTAATTTTGTTTTCATTATGAAATTCATCTACTTCACTTTCTCATGTTTTTATGTTTTCAACAAGTTCTTATTAATATCACAAGTACAAAGATTCCCTTTCTTTTATTATTGGGCTTTCTTCTCACCCTTTCCAATGACGCATGACTCCTGGTTATGATATGTAGTAGTTGTACATAGGATGAAATTTTCATGTGTATTTTCTAGGTTATTTTAAATAGTGTTTATTCTTTTCATGTATTTTTTTCATTATTACCAAGACACTTGACTTTAAAGGTCCGCATTTTGTGAAATGTAATAAAATGTTATGTTAAAAAGGCAAGATGCTATAATATAATTTCCTTAAATGCTATATTTACATAGACAATTATGAATTAAAATCATATTGTAATGTGAACCCTTATTTAATATACTGTTTTGATAAACATGTATTAAATCCTAATATCAATTAAGAATAAAAAATTGAAATTGATGTTTTTTCCATTATAGGGGTATTTTATAGGGAACATACACTATAGGATAATGGGGGATGGTTGGTTGAACATTTGGGAAGTGTTTTGTGTATCCAATGATTAAATATTTTGTGAAAATTTAATACAGGTGATTCCATTTTATATGTCAGGGTAGTGGAATGCATGAAAATAAATGTAACTTTAAAATATATTTCATTTATATTATACTAAGATATAAAAATTGGATATAATAATAATAATATATATAGAGACCATTATTTTTCATAAATTAACATTTCATCATTTTAATGATAATAAAAAAATTAGTATTAAAATGCTATGATCCAAAATATCATTATCTAGGAAATATAAGGAACCAACAATAATTTTATTTTTTAAAAAATAAAAATTATTATATAAAAATCCTCTAGGATAATAGTGTCCCTTAGGTACTCATTTGTATAAACGTTCACTTAAGGATATACATCCAATAATTCGGTGAGATTAATGATAAGTTATAAGATAGATAATATCATTTTTCAATATATCATGGGTGAGAATAATATTTATAAACATAATATTATCTTGAAAAAATAATCATAATAACGAGTTGAATAATTAGATAATGTTATGGAATGTGGAAATTAATAAAAATGGAACATTAAGTATTAGTGGTAAAATACCACAAATTGTAATGAAGAACGATAGCATAATGATATTGAATAACATATTTGAATAACCATCATATCAAAACATTGAAGAAAGATAGCATTGTATTCATACAATTTTAACTTTATGACTAGGTATGAATCCCATTATTCAATGAATATCTGTGTTATATAATTTTTGGAGCACCAATCACAAAATAAAATTAAAATAATTATGCATGACAGATAGAATGAATATCACTATCTGAAATAAAATTACCATTGGAATATAAATTGTATTCAAGATAATTTCAAAAATAATAAATCATGAATAACTTTTTTGGTTCCTAAAAAAATAGAATAACAAATTTTTTTATAAAAATCATAAATACTAAGGGATGAAGAAATAATATCGATAGATGGAAAAGATATGTTTATTGATGTTATAATTTATTTGTAAATATAATTGAATCTTCCAAAATTAACATTGAAAAAAATAATAAACTAGAAACTAATAATTAAATTCATTTTAAGAATTTAATTTTAACATTGAAACTATGGAAGGGAGCATAACCTAGAGAAATGATTTGGGTTCAAAAAACCCTATAACTTATGTAGGAATGGTCTCATTACATTAACATCCTAAAAAATAAAATTATATTTATATTTATATGAAAAAATCCATTATTTGTGAATTTGATTAATTATTAATATATTATGTTCTTTTATGGAAGCTATGAGGATCTATAGTGTTCAATTTCATCATTTGGGAGTGTTTTTTTCATGATTTTCATGATCTGTTCAATTCTATAAATTAGTGAAAGATTAAGTAAAAATGATATTAATTATAAAAAATTAATATTTACTATTATTAGTGATCTTGAAGGTGTTTAATTAGTCCAATAGTTTTTTTTTCTAGCTATGAATATTATTCATTAGATAAAATTTTATTGATAATCATTTAGATTATTTGGGTGAGTTTCAATAAAAAAGAACTCATTTTGTTTTTTATGTAATATTTTGCATATAATATAGTTATTAAAAAATGAATAAAATATATATTCCATCCTATTTAAAGAATTTTAATTTTTTAAGATAATAAATGAACGCGGTAAAGGAAAATGATACATTTTTGTCCAAGAAGGAAATAAAACAGCACCTCACCAACAACGTTTCCATGATTAGAATAAAATCGAGAGGAGTAGAGGATTAATGATAGAGAATTCGATTAACATAAAAAAAATAAGGAATATTTAAAATTATAATGTTATAATTATTCATGATAAGGGTTGGTTAATAGATAACAATAAAAAAATAGAATAGTAATTAAAGGAAATGAAATAGAATTTTACCTCTCGAATTCTTCTCATTGAGAACCACCTTAGGGAGATTGGTTATGAAATATTTACATGACCAAAGAAATATTCACATGGTGTAGGGGATTGGGAAGATGATTTTGAAGAAATTATTCATGGTAAAAGGATTCAACGCTGTGAGGAGAAGAGCTTGTATTTAATGTAGGGGATAGAGGTGTTACTTGATTATTTTATTCATTAATTTATGAGTTTGGACCAAGACTATGACTAGATTCATCCTTACCCATAAATAAATTAAATTAATTAAGGGTAGTTCGAGATTATGTTCTTCCATTAGTTATACATCATCAACGACTAACAAATCCACGTGTTTTTCAAATAAAATATATTACCATATTTCATTTTTCAGTTAAAATTCAACTATTTCTGGAAAAACCCAAAGAATCCCAATAATTATTTTTCAACACAAATAATTCAAAAATTAACCCCATTTATGGAAATAATTTTATTTATATAATACATTTCATTTATGATTATAGTAGTCGTTTATTTTAAATATTAGAACAGATTTTATAACGCTTTGAAATATTAATTAATGTATCATCAAATTATCTTATCATCAGAAGCCAAATAGATAGTAATTTATGAATAAATTTTTAGTAATTTTTTTCTCTATTATAGTATTATTTAAAAAAATTTATTTAAGAATTTATAACATTCAAAAATACTGATTGTTTATTTATCATTTTTAAAATGAAAATTTTTTATAAAAAAATTGATATATCAAATTTTATTTCCTAAGACACATGAATTTTATTTATAATTTCATGATTGTTAATTATATGCTTTTGGGCAAATTACAATTTCTAATGGTCATGTAACTATTCAATGGTCAAGTTTATATTATTTTGGTATCAGTTTATAAACATCTAGAAATAACCCTAATACCATATATTTTTCATTGATGAATATTTTATTTTGTTATCAATTGTTTTGTGATTTATAAAATATGGAATAATTATAATATCATATTTTCCATTGATAATGTTATTGGTTATTACATAATCCATCATTTTAATATTTCCCTCAAAATTTATTTTTTAAATAAAGAGGTGAGGGTAATTATCCTTCATCACTTTCTCTGATTATGATGTCCCCTCTTTGTACATATGGTTTCTCAATAGTACATTGACAATTTTAATAGAATTTTTTGTGTCGAACATTATGATTATGGTCCAAGATCCTCACTGTGTATTTATTCATTGTGAGATAATTTTACAATGATTACAACCTATAGATTCATTATATGTGAGGTTTCATGTATGTATCTCCTCTAGAAGGATACATGTAATAAATTGTGTATATCATACACTATTGGTGGAATATTTGGTCAATAGGCCATAACTCAGACATGGTCATAAAACTCAAAAGGGATGATGTTCCTGGGACATATATTTCCCTTATTCCAATTCTCATGATCAAATTCCATTGAGATATATAAATCAATTCTATGTCTGTAGACATAATAAATAGATATCATCGACAATTGTATGCACATAAACTTTTACAAATTTATGTATAATTGATGTGTTATTTAATGGTTTACATCGTTTCCACCAATTCATTAATAATTTCAGTAAATAGAGGATTATGATCATAGACTTCATCAAAACATTCTAGTGATCTTCATATTTTCCCACAAAAGGCTTCAAATAGATCCATTTGGATGTTCAAGTGGAGATTGTGGTTGTATGAGAATTCAAAAAGTAGTATATATTAGTCCCATCCTTCTTTGAAGTCCATATAACATTATGTAAATTTTTTTTCTATTCCAAAAATGTCGTCTCATATTTTCCAATACTAGGATGATGATAATCTGTACTGATGTTTAGGTTGGTATTGAGAGCATGTTGATGATTTTTCTAGAACATCAAGGTGAATCTCCTATCTCAACCAGGCACCAATGATATTGGTAATCAATTCATCCTTATAAATTATCTAATGTATATATGTGAAAGTTGATCTATTTATAATTCCTCTTGTATTGTGAAATAGTGATTGGTCATTAATCCACAAAAACTGATAGAACATTTTTTTCTCAAGATGTGGTCATAAGTCTAGTAACAATTTCAATAGTGATGTATTCCCTTTTCCATGCTTTTATATGTAATGGTTGCATCATCCTTTTATAATTTTTTATTAAAGCCTTCAAATATTGACTTACTAAGAACATTGATTTATATTATGTGATTTAAAACATCAAATTATTCCACCAATAGATCTCTCAGAGATCTTGATACATATTAGTGCATCACGTTTGAATAGAGAAGGATGAGAAATGTTTGTCACTGACAATATATTTCTTTATTTCCATATTGGATGATACAAATATTTGTGACACAAATCATAAAAATACTTCATCATAAATTTTAATTCCATGCAATTAGCATTACTGAAAAATTCCACCTTCTCCTAACACTCAACATCATTTCATTGAACATCAATTATTTTCTCCATGAGAGATGGTTGACGATTAATCTGAGAAAGGTTATTTAATGTTATGTATGTAATGATTACCATGTATATCATTTTTAAATATAAAAAAGTTTATACTTAATAATTATGATGATTGATAATGTTAAATGATCCTTTCCATTTAGATTATCTTAAAAATTATTCTCTTTTCCTAGATAATAGTGGATTTAGTGGTCATAATCCTTGACGATCTTAATGCATTTTCACTAGAGAATGTTATTATTCATCTTTTTCAATATATATTTTAGGTTCAATTGATCAATATATATTTCAAACCTACCCCAATATAGATCATTAAAAAATATTTTCAGTGGAAATATCACATCTTTTTACTCATGATCATGCATATGATATATTTTGTCATGAATTTTCTAATACCATGAGGCCAAGGAAATAACATAATCATTTTGTGTCTCTACACAACCAACCCACATAGTTGATGAATCAGGGTATACCACATATATTTCTCCACTGTATGGATTATTCAGTAATAGATCTATGATAACCCCCTTTTTAACTCTTTTGAATCAATATTATCATTCATTACTATGGACGAAATTTTCTACCGTCGGACTCATCTTTTTTAGTGGGTTTGATAATCATTATACTTTATTTACAAATAACTGATAATAACATATTATACCTATAAAAATATATAACTTACTGAAATACGTTGGAGTAGGAAATTGTTTCATTACGTTATTCTTGGAAGAGTCTACAGATATTCCACCTCATTGGATAACATTCTCCAAGAATGATAATTCCTCCATCCCAACTAAAATTTTATTATAATTTTCCTCAATTTTCCACAATAATTTTTTTTCACATTATTCTAAATCACATCATGAAACCCATTCTCCTGGAAAAAATAACAATATCATAAATATAAACTACCATAAAAATGTCAAGGTAATCTCCAAAAACACTATACATTGTGTTCGTGAATATTTTTGGATAATTGGGGGTTATGAAGGGAATCACTATGAAATCATAGTGTCCATACCTAATTCAAAATGATTTCCTTTAAATAACATACAAAATAACCTTTATTGGTGATATCTCGATAGAAGGTACACCTTATAGATATACATTTACCCAAACAGTTGATCAGACTTGTCATATATCCATTGATGTGTATGATTTTTTGTTTTCATGTTTTTTATGATCATGATATTAAATTCATAGGATAATTGATCAATCTTTATTCATGAAAAATTTGAATTGTTCACCCCAAAGTGAAACACTTGGGTATATGAAACCCTTGACCCTATTCTATTGTAAATACTTATCTAGATCTTCTAACTCAACAGTGTCCATTTTTTGTGGTTTCATTGATAGAGGTATAGATTTAAGAACAAGATAAATTAAGAACTCAATATATTAGACAGGAGGAAGACTGAAAATTATTTCACAGAACACATCATTGTAGTCCCTAAAAATGGGCATGCCCTTGATCAAGATTCTGTCATTGTTGTCAATAATTTTAGCTACATATGATTTACCACAGTGAATTATTATCCAATATTGAGATGATGATTCTAAAGTATATTGATCCCACTCCTAATTTTTTTCTAAATTATGATGATTATTTGGGATTAAAAGGTTGATCTCCATGTCCCAAAACATTATGTTGGCTTGGTATGATGGTAGAAAATCAATTTCCAAAATATCAAAAAATTACATGAATGGAATAAACAATAAATTTGTTGAGAAGTTCAATCCACAAACAATA
This sequence comes from Viscum album, assembly GCA_963277665.1. Lineage (NCBI taxonomy): Eukaryota > Viridiplantae > Streptophyta > Magnoliopsida > Santalales > Viscaceae > Viscum > Viscum album. Next base: position 2,019,879,201 of record OY728157.1, read on the forward strand.
ATTGGGTTTGAGTTATATACATTGGATTTATTAATTTTTTAGTTTGATGAAATTCTATATAACTTGACCTCTATATTTTGAAATGGTGAAATAATATTTATTATAAACATAAAAGAGATAATAGATTTTATAAAACCATATTGAAAAATTATATTCACTATTGTAGAATGAATTACCATAATTTTTGTCACCACATATTTATTGGGAACCACCTCAGTAGTAGTGATGAAATAATATTTCCTATACTTTTTCCTATTGGGTGGATGATAATTCTAATTAACCTAAAGGACTCTTGGTTTAGTATAGTAGAATGCATATTTTTATTTCTCCCTATGGTTGAATCATTTTATGATGGGTGGTTCTCCCCTTTTGTCTACCCCATTTTCATGAATTCTTATGTTTTTTCGATATTCATGAGCACAAAATCCTTCTCAATCACACTTTTAAAATTTCCACATCCATTTGAAGATTTATCCATGATAATTATTCCAAGATGTTTACATGTTATTGGTTGAATTTTATTTCCATAATTTTCATTATATATCACCACATAAAAATACGTCATTCTCTTCTTATCATCAAAATAATGGGAATATTCTACAAAATAAATATCCACTATTATATATCATCGAAAAACGTCTTCAAAACCCCCAATGTCTTGAATTTATAGAGTCTTTTTAAGGTGTTTTTTTAATCCAAAAAATATGTCTTCTATTTTAGATCATTATTGATAACAAAACCCATATCATACCATTCATGCATTGTGAAATTTTATTCAAATTCCTTGATAGATTCACCTTCGTATTTCATAAACTCTCTAAATTCTTTATATATATTTTTATGACTATTTCTTAGGAAATACATGTTATAAAAAAATTATAACTCTACTCCCACATCATATTTTCAATTTCATACCTCTTATTGATATTCCATAATCAAATTGAAACATCGATCCAAAACCCCCTTATCCATCAAAAGAATGTGAATACACCAAAATATATTATTAATTGAGTTTACCCACTAATATTTTCTGAGTAAATAATAAGATCCAATAATATTTTGTTCTCATTACCACATTAATGATTGGATTGTCAGTTCTTTCCTCTTAGGGGATGGAAGATATTACACATTTTTAAATTCATTGTCTACACCTAAAAATGTTGGGTAATAATCACCATATTTTTTATAAATCCACCTCCCATAGATTTGGGGATGTATTTGGTAAATCATTGAATTTTTCATCACACAATTTATTATCTAGGATTCTCGTTTCATCAACCATGTTTTATAATATAAATGGTATTAAAAAACCATTAGTCAAAAAGTAATTAATAAATAAATTAATTCTTTGTGAGATTTTCCTTAAATTAATATCTTTTAGGATCCATATGATTATAATTTTTCCAAAAAAAAAATCTGATTCGGTGATTTGATATATATCCTCATATATAAGGTTTTTAAATAATTTTATATTATCTTAATTACCATTATACTAAACCATGTCATGATAGATTCTATAGTCACATAACTTTTTTTATATTAGGATAACAAAATTTTAATGATATAAAATCTCATTTTGTTTCAATACTATGATCCAAAGGAATAATTTATTAAAAATATTAGGGATAAAGTTAATGTTTTTATAATAAAATGACATCATTTTTTAATTCCAGCTTCTATAGATTATAATTTAACCTAATTAACTCTTTAGAATAATTAGTCACATTAGCATTTACATCAATAAAGTGGGTGAGATAAAACAAATTAAAGAGGATATGAAAAACAGAAGAAATATAAAATGGGTGAGAATAATTGTTATCGGCATAAAAATATCATTTTATCAACATCATAATCACAAAAGGATAAATTAGATAAAATCATCAATTGTGGAAATGCATAAAAATGAATCATAATGTCTTAGTGAATTAATAGGTCATATAGTTTTTAACATTAATAGAATCATGTTCATGAAAAACATATTTTAATATACATTACATAAAATTTTTAAAAAAATGATAAAAATGTTTCAATTATATTTCACATTTTTTATTGAGATATATCGTATTAAAAAATGAATTGGAGAACTATATAATTTAGGAGCACCCATAAAATAATAAAATTTACATATCATACATCAACATAGAACATATATTAACCGTTTATTTAAAATAATCCTTATAGAACAAATTTAATTCATAATAATTTCAAAATGAATAATTCATGAATAAACCTCATGGTTCCTAAAATAAAAAAGGAATAAAATAATTGTTATATGAATTGTTAATCTCAATTGAAGAATAATCAATATCAAAAGATGTCTAATGTTTTATTTTAGAATGAAAAGTTATTTTGGAAAATTAAGGGAATTTGTCTCAAAATCATATTGGAAACACATGTTTCATCAAAAATAAATGGGAAATTAAATTTGACTAATATATTATGAACATTTATCCCATATAAGAGAGAAAAACTAAATTAACAGAATTGTTTTAAAGAATATACTATCATTTTTTCTAGAAGATTTATTAATATTAATATCCTAGATAATAAAATTACATTCTTTAACTAATAAATCATTATCCATAAATATATTTCACTGATTAATTTTTTTATTAAATTATTTGATGGCCATTTTGGTAAGCTATAGTGTTCAATTTCATTATTCTAGAGTAATTTTTTCCATGATTTTTATGATTGATTCGCTATTATTCAAGAATAAACGATTTTTTGAAATGGGAATAATAACCCATAATTTTTATACTATCTTATTAAGAAAATTATATAATATTATATAATATTATTTATTATTATTTCTATATAATAGTATATTTTATTAGATAACAAGTTAAATATAATTGTCTAGATTAATTTTGAAGTACTGTAGTAGGTACTATAGCGGGAACTGTAGAAGGAACTGTTTGACATTGTAAGAGCTAGGAATATTCCCCCTTTTGGTCCTTCGTGCAATCGATTTGGTCCCTGAGTCCTTTGAGGCCTTCATTTCACCAATGCCTTCGGGACAGTAAGGCCTTCGGGCCACCTCAAGGCCTTTAGGCCAGTTTAATTATAGACGAAAACTATAAATCCAACAAGGAACAAGAATCATACGGAGGATGATAAAGGAGAATTCACCATAGCAAAATCTAAACAGATTTTAAAAATGAGAGGGTATGGCACCTGCCATCGGGACAAGCCTCTGTATGCACAGGAAATCCAAGAAAAAAATCCAGGCGATGGTGGAGAGTAGATTTCACGATGAAGATGCTGGGGAGGAGCAGTTCAAGGTCGTTAGTCTGGGTTGTATGTAATGGTTGTGGCATATTGGTATTGAATTCCTTTAAGGCCCAATAACCATGTAATACTTACACCTACGACCTTGTAAGGGTTCCACATGACCCGTTGAAAGGTGGATTATCAAAAAACAATAAAAAATGAAGGCCTTTGGGCCATTAGAGGTATAACATAAATTTTTAATTATATTAAAACTATTACAATTGTTTTAAAACAAAATTTGAACGACATAAAGGAAAATGAAAAATTTTCTTTTTGGGAGGTTATAAAATAACAACTCACAAATGATGTCTCATTTTGTCAAAAAAAGAGAGTGGACATGGGTTTGATAATAGATTATTCAATTAAAAAAGTAAAATAATAATATATTTATGATAATAGAGTTTTCATGATTTCTCTATAAGGTTATGTGGAGAAAGAATTAAAAAATAAAAGGGCATGTAAAGAAATTAATATAAAATAAAGAGGATATTAACTCTATTTCATATCAATTAGAACCTCCAATGGGAGATTGGTTTGGAACTATTATTTAATGAAAGGCTCATGGAAATGGGGGTGGAACTTAAAATAAATATTGTATAGAAAATAGACAATAATCAAGTATTTAGATGTGTACGAAGAATGGTTGGTGATTGGTGGTATTTATAGTAGATGAGAGGAGATTTTTTTAATTATTTTACTCTTTACATTATAATTTTGGATTAAGACAATGATAAATTTGATCATTAGTAATAAATATATTAAAATAATGGAGAATGGATTGATATTATGCGTTTAAATCATCCATAAATTATTTATGGCTCAATAATTCATATTTTTTTAAATACTACAAAATTTCATATTTCACTATTCACTAAAAATTCAACAACCACTGTAAAATTCCAAAAAAATAACCCTTATCATTTTTTTCTTTGCACAATAAAAAAAAGATATTTTTCTAAAATTCATTTTCTAAATTTGAGAAATTTAGCTATTAATTAAAATAATCCTTTATTTGTAAAGTAACGATTTTAAAATTATAACTCGTTTTATAATGCCTTAAAAAATAAATTAATGTCTCATAAAATAAAATAATAATAACAAGACAACAAAATAATAGTTTCGTAAAATATTTGTTAAAAATATTTTTTTTTCAACCATTATTCTAAATATAAAATGTTTTATAATGTATTTATATCTTTCAAAAATACAAACACATAATTTATCATCTACAAAATTGTTAATTACATATAACATTAAATAAAAATAAAATATTTTCATACATACGATTCTTAAGTTTAATTTATAATTGCAGAGGTTAAGCTACTTTTCTATTGGTTGGATTACTTTCATTAATGGTCTCTTTACAATTCCAATGTTCATGTTACTATTCCAATGGTATAGGTACATTAACTTATAAATATAGCACTTATTCAAAAAATTCATAACATAGAAAATATGTATTAGGTTGTATATGTAATTTTATGTGATTTATTCTATGTGGAATAATTATGAGAATGAATTTTCCATTGATAAAACTTTTGTATATTTAAAGTTATGTTTGGTTCAAAATCCATTTAACCAATATTATTGAGAAATGATTTTTTAAAATTTTACACTCAATATTTTTAGATTAACCTATTGATGAAAATATTATCAATTACCATATTAATGGATTTTTACCTCGGTGACTACTAATTTTGTCCTAGAATTAGTATTCAAACAATACAAAATTGGGACATTTTGATTTCAATTATGGGGACCATATTATGAAATTTTAATCTTATAAGAGTAATAATTAATTTTTAAATTGGAATGAAAACAGAAGAAATATTATTAAATTTTTTTTAAAAGAACAATGAATTATTTCTTAATAAATATATAGTAAAATTGTTATTTGACAAAAATATTCTGATTAATATATTTCTAAAAAATTTCTTCTAAATGATTAATTAATAGTCATTAAATTATTTTATTATGAGAACAATACATTAAGAACAAATAAATATTTTTTTAAAACCCAATCTTTATTAGCTCCAAAAACATTTAAAGCTCTTCTGTAAAAATATTAACCAATAAATTAATTTCCTTCATATATAATTATTTTTTTTCCATTTTTTATACATCTTATTACTTACTAAAAAAAATCATTTTGTATAAAATAATGATGGTAATAACTTTTTATAATATTTAATTAGTATGTGAATTAAATATTTATTTAGATAATTTATAGACATGTATATAAAATATAATGATCCCTAATTAAATATATGATTGAAATATTCATATATGTATATGGATTAATTCTTCAAAATAAATCAACAACATTCAGTTTGTCAAAATATTTATATTTAAAAATCATGGGTGTTATAGTGTATCCTCCAAAAATATTTTCGAATAAAACATTAGTAGAAGAACACCTTAAATTATTCGGAATGTTATCCTCCACCTGTATGACTGGAAAAATCATAATTTATTCTAAATGGTCTCCTTAAAAAATGTCTCCTATCATAGATGGCGTGACCCATATTTTTTATAATTCATCATATAACACTTATAACTCCATAAAAAATATCATAGAATCTTATAGGAAAAACTATTTGAGGGAAGGCCGATCTTATAATATTCAATATTAAACCACTAAAAAAGAATATATTTTATAGATAATATCTAACTAGATTCACAGAAATTATGTAATTGATTAAATTGAGCACATAAATTTTTATTTATCAAACATAATTTCTTTCTTTTAAATTACATGGATAGTTATTATAACTCATTTTACAATGACATAACTCATTTAAAAAATTTACAAAATTATATTTTCAAAATATGTTTTCATATATATTTTTATATTTAACACAATGATATAATGAATATCTAAAAATGATAAAGTCATAAAATATCTTGATAAATTAAAAACACCATTGAAATGAAAATGAATATTTCAATAAATAAAATCAGTATCTATTTTATGAAAAGGTTCCAATAGGATATGTTAATGTTTCTCAAATATGCTATTGTTGTGTAATGGGCACCTAAATGCAATATAAAATTCCCTGAAAAAGTTTAAAATAATATGAAATATAAAATTCCCACAATATTTAGCTACATACAGGGATAGAAAACCCCCATCTTTTTATAATAGTGAATATAATTCTATGTGAGTGGAAATTATGACACCAAGTTACTCTGATGAAGTATATTTTTCTCAATTAAGATGTTAATTTCACCATTAATTTTGAACATAATATGTATTTCCTGAAATTATATTCAGTTTTGAATATAATAATTATTATTTTTATTCGAAAATTATTTGTAGCGGGTAAATAAATATCATTTTAATTTACATGATATAAAATGAATGTATTAAAAATATTTCATGTTGAAAGTTACCAAAAAATATAAAGAATTCATGTTATTAATATTTGACCAGAAATTAAAAATTAACATTTAAATGAAATAAATTTTAATAACATTTATTTAATTTATTTATTAAAGATGAGATATTAATATAGTGTTTATATATTTTTTCAAATCGTAAATCACTCTTAATTAAAAGTAGTAGTCCATATCCAATACAACCATTATTAAATAATATGTTATTTTGAATAAAATGGAAATGATATTTTTGGGTATAACTTATTTTATCAATGATCATGGCATCAAAAATAATTTTATTTTAATAAATAAATGATTAATTTATGTGATATTGGTGGTTTCTAATTGTAATCTATGATAACTAATCTATCGCTATTATAATTCAATTTTATTTTTAAAAATCCTATAATTTATGACAATAAATGTTGAATCACATATCAATGTTTTTGATATAGTAAAAAATGAATGATTTCTATTATATTTTATTTTTAAATGGATTTATACCTAATGAATACGGAAAAGAATAATCCTACATTATGATATCTAGTATCATAAATATAGGTAATGTAATTTTATAAATGTTAATTGACCAAGAAAAATCATATTATATTATAACACCTCAATCATCATATTATATCTATTTACTCCATTAAATTTATAGAATTTTTTTTCAGTGATTAATATGGATTTGTTAAATGTAATGGGTTTTTTGGATCATTTTATGATATATAGAGTGGAAAAAATAATTTTAAATTTTCATTATATCAGCATTAATTGAACATGTTATTATGAAAACAAAAATTAATAGGTACACAACCACCATAGAATTATCCATCTCTAGAAATATGTATGGGTAATATATAATGCAGATCAATATGATATATTTTATGGACTCTCACTTATACATGTGGTACATTAAAAACTAAAATACTCATTGGATGTGAAAGGACCCTAAAATCACCAAAATTTTGTAAGAACCTTACATGATGAATCCAAATAAAGAACCATAATGGATGAAACCATAAAATATAAATAAAATATAATGATAATCTTCTAATTGATTATTATCATCTTTTATATACACCCACATTCATTCATTGATGGTGGTTGAGTTACCACTACAAATGCTTGGAAGCAGACATGCATTAATAATGAAACATTCAAATTTTGATATTTGAACATTTAAAAATTTCAATAAATTAATATTCATTTAAAAATAAATAAATAAAACAACCTAACGACCCATATGCCAATGAATTCATATTACAGTATTGAATTTTTTTCAACAAATCTATAAAATATTTTCTATGACCATAATAAAAAGATATAGTGGTGTATGAAATACTAATATGATATTAATAGATCAAAATATATGAATTGAATTAATCAAATATATTAGTTTGTGAAACAAACCCATTAATGAAACAAATTTTTTATATTTTTTGTGAATTTATAGCACATATAGTGTGATTGTAAATTGAATGGGAATGATATAACTATATCTTTATACATAATATCTCTTAATCAAGGGTATGTGAAATAACATGGACAAAAAAATTCATACATAACCAACTAATGATATCACAAAATATGGTATCTCTATAAAATTATATGATTTTTGTTGGATTTGTATAATAAATTCATTAATATATAGCTCCAACTAATGAAATATAGTCATCATTCCACAACACCTTATATAGAATCACATATGAAAGTATTCTACCATATAATTTTTTTTGAAATATTAAAATAGTATTTTCAATACAATCATCATTTCATTATGTATATATTTATTTTCCATAATATTTTAGTACCCATCAATTTATTTGAAAAACTACATAAAATATTAGAATATTTCTTGTTTATAAAACTGAAACTATATACATCCATCCAAAAATTATCACAACATCATCAATTGTACCAATGTAAAAAATATAAATTATCAAATTCTAATATTTGTAAATACGTTGTCCTTCATAAAACCATCAATTAAAAAATATATATAATGGGATATTGTGTTGTTTCCATCCAACACATGATCTTCAATAACTTTTCAATCACATAGTATCAGATGAATACATTCATAATAATATAATCATGTTGTCATATATTTCAAATATCTATAAGAAAAATGATTATGTTAATATTTTTTTGGTTGTTATTATGTTTACAATTGAATGACTATAGATGTACAATATTGATCGACGAATCACATGTCATTCATGAAGTGGATGATAATATAATACACCCTCATCCTAAAAACACATCACATGATCTTTTTCTAGGTTTATCAGTATGTTATTCAACAAAACTCAATAATGGGTTGTAATGTCACAATCATCTTTAATATGGCACAATACAATCATTTTTACACATAAAATAATAAAATGATAAGTAATATACCAAACCATCCATAATTATATCATCATCATGGATGCTGTAATAATGTTATCAATTTATTAATGTTTTCATTAATAGAATCATTCAAATATCATTTTTAGGAATTTTACATTAAAAAATGAAAATATATTGTACAATTATCATTATGAATTAAACTCTATTTTGTATAACTCGATGTTTATATTGAACAAAAAACACCTACTATATCCCTTAAACTTATCATATATATACATGTATAATTATAATGATGTTAATCATAATATTTTATATTGACAAATAATAATCCATAATAATCATCTTGTTATGATAAGATATAGTCATACATTACATAATTAATTATAATTTCATATCATAAAATATATTATTATATTATTAACTAATGATATAGAGTACACTACCGAGTATATAAAATGACACTAATTATATTGTTCAACATCATAAATACTACTATCAAAATCCAATATAATAACCCACCTAATTATATTCCCTAATATATTACACAGTTCAGCCCTAATGTTTTGTATACATTTAGGGATTTGTAAACCCATCTATATCCATGATCTTCCATCCTTTTTCGTTCTGTATCATGGAATAAAGTCCTTACACTAAACACCTTAATGGTTTTTTAAATTGATTTTTCATAATTTTGTGGCCTAGATATATTTTTTTCAAAGTTTCTATTATTTGGAAATATTATTTAAATTATATTCCATAGCACGAAATGTAAATATCCTATTAATTTTTTTCTTTTATATGTAAATAATTTCGTTTTCATCAATAACTTCAATGAAATTTTCCTCTTAAAATGATCATTGAAATATTTTATTATATCTATATTTATCTCATTACATTAATCCTGTAAATACGTATCATAAACAATTTTAGGATAGCAAGTGACAATAAATATAAATCATCGATATTATTATTTTTCATAAATATTGAACTTTCAGAATTCTAAATATACTCCCATTTTTCATAGGGATGTTATATTCTTTTCACAATATCATTTTAGTAATCAAACACTTATTTTTCTTTTTGAAATATGGATTATTTCCCCGAGTTTAATTTTTTGGAAATAAACTATATACACCATATAATATATATCATTGTATGTTTTTATATCTTTATTTAAAATTTTTTGAATGAACTATTTAAAATTGACCAATGATTGTTGTTAAATATTTATTCCTAATAAATTTATTTTTTATAAGCATATTTTCCATGATATTTTATTGAAAACCCAATTTCCTCAGACCAAATATAATAAATCTAACCACATCTATTATATGAATATTTATTTACAATTATTTATAATGTAAAATTAAATTATCACAGAAGTGTGAAACAAATGATAATAAGAAATATACAATTTTACCTTATAGATCATTGATGTAATAAATTTCATCCAACACCTCATCATAAGAAATCATACTTCCATACATCGAATTCAATAATTTATATCCTATAATAAATAATTTAAACAGTAAATCCTCTAAACATATTGAAAAAAATATAACATGTATTTGATATCATGTACCCATTAAAAATGGAGAGTATAATTATTTTAATTAACATATGATATTGTCTCTCCATAGTGTCTTATTAAAAATATATAGTATACAATGTTTATCCTAAAATTTACTATATTCCCCTAGGTAAAACACTTCACCATCAATGATGATGTATTCTATGAAATTGAATTTGGTTTGTAATCATTCAATCATCTATTATTATTATCATATATAAAATATTTCCACTTTTTTGCACAATCATCCTGGAACAAAAGAATTGACCTACTATATATTAATTGATAACTTAATATATTTATGAGAATGGAAAAAATGTTGAAAAATTCATTCATGTTATAATTAATTATAATCTTATATAGACATTGTAATAATAATTAATAATTTAATTCAATGATTATATGAATCCTAAGATGTGGACCCAATCTCTTTAGTTTATGTTCATACCCAATAATATTATCCACATGAGTCAAGATAGATGTATCATATTTCGTATTTATCCCAAATATGATTTCGTATACTATCATATAACTCATGATTAATTTTTTTCTATATATATGGCTTTATCAATTGATTATAAAAATGAATTAAATGATATTATATAGTTTCTTTTTAATCACACAATCTATTAGAAATATAATATATTTGGAGTAAAATTGACAATCATTACTATGATAACTATTTTTTTAATATCAATATAATTTCAAATAAATATATATTATTGTTTTTTGTATTGATAACAAATTAAAATATGACATAATTACATTCAAAATATATCATTTATAACATGGAATAATAAAGAGACTAAGATTAAATAAATGAATATTCAATAAAATTAAAATTATATATACATTTATGAATTTTTTTAAAATAAATGAATTGAAAGAACAACATAAATGAACCATTCATTATATAGGTTCTATTAGTATAAAAATAAAAAATTATTTATTTAAAATATGAACTACTACATATAGTCTTGTATATAAAATATTTAATTTTTAGTTGATATCTAAAATAAAAAATATATATTAATATTTTTCATATAAACATATTACATAATAAAAGCACAATTATTTATTGTTAATAATTTATTCAATTCTTTAGAAATGACCCTTTATATTATTTTTTAAAATAATTTCCACAAGTACATTATTTTATTTTAAATATTTCATGTTATCAAATATAAAAAAATAAATATATAAATATAAATTACTTTTTATCTTTCATAATTATTAATGGATTTTTTTTAATTTTGTTTAATTTATATAAATAAAATCTTCTCTCAAATTGCATTTAATTCCATATAAATAAAAACTGAATTTTAATATTGTAATTTATATTTATAGAAATTATTATTCTATATATTTTATAATGCTTTTAAAAAATACAAATAACCATGTTATAAATATAATATAAATTAAACAAATATCACAAATAAAATTTTAAAAAATTTAATTATTTTAAATTATGTTACTGAATTAATAATTGAAAAAGAAGATAAAAAAATATTCATCTATATAATATTTCTTGATATAAAAAATATTTTAACAAACAATTCAATTCAAAATTGATATCTGAAATTATAATTTGTTATCCTCATCCAATTATTTATGGTAAAAATATATTATTCATAATTCATATTATCCCCATATCGTATGTTGTGTTATTCCTTCCTTATAATACGATATGATTAACATTTCATCAGTCATATGAGTTTTTATTGACATGTGTACTTATATTTATTCATATGGTGTTGTTGGATATATCATGTGTTATGAAATGTTGAAAACTATAAAACTACTCATAATTTCAACGAATATTATCTCATTTAATATAATAAACAAAAACATAGATTTTTATATCATATATGTTAATTTAAAACATATAATAAATTAAATATAATTTTTATAGATATATTATATGATATCGAAATTGTATTATAATTTTTTTGAAACTATTTTACATAAATAATTAAAATTATGGACAGAATTTGATACCATAGAAGGCGTTCTGAGGACCAAATAACAATTAATCTATTGATGGATGTTATCAATGAAACCTCAAACCTCATATCACCATAATATGAAACCTAAAATTCATGTCATATAAAAAGATGTTCACACTTACATTACAATAAATGGTAGGTCATATATGTTATCATCAATCATATTGTTTGATTAATATCTATGAGGAGAGAACTAAATAAACTATTTATTGGGTGTGATTCTCCATTATGCTATGACTTTCTAGAATCTCATGAGTCAGAGAATGAAAATTTAAGATAACATCATCTATGATGAATTACCAAGAACCATTAATACATAATTCATGGGCTTTATTAGGATTATTTTACAACTAGGAAACTATAAATATTTTTTTAACATACCAAATCATTGATGAAATATGGGTAAATATAATTTTTGTTATAATCATTATAGTCAGAAACCATTCTCTTAACAATTCAGTGCATTCATTATTCTCTATATGATTCACCATACAAAACACAACTATCAATTATATATTATAACAAATATAAATCCATTGACAAAATTTAACATTCAAAAAACAATTTATAATAGGATTTCAATGTGACAGATGTAATTATTTTAACCATGTCTTTAGGATATACCCATATCATCAAGAATGATATGACAGTGATGAAAAATGATATCTCCATATCGTGAATCATGATATCACAAAATCTATAGAAAAATGCATGCCTTATTTTCAAGTAAGTGTCACAATATGACATGCTTAAATCATATAATTTGATATTTCCCAAAACATAACAATATTTATATTTAATTTATGGAACAAAACCAAAAATAGTCAACTAATATAAATCTATAGATTTATTAAACAAAGTTTTTTAAATTTTAGAGGTTGATAGAATTATTTGACATATTATTAAAGAAAATGTATTATAAATGATTCTATCATATTCACCAAACAATTAATCCATCATAATAGAAAACATTATAATATAATGGTAGAGTGGATAATAAATAAAATAGGTATCGACTATGAATCAGTAAAAATTATTAATAAGTTATCAATTTTCACCTAAAATATCTATAGAAAACAAAATTAAATTGAACCCAATATTGGGAGCTATGATATGAAACATGAATCAATCCAAAACCATTATTTCATTAAAAATTAAAAATTAATCTCCAAATTAAATCTCATAAATATTAAAAAATGATATTTACATTCATATAAAAATGAAATCATAATGGAATATAAATTTTCAATCGATTACAAAATAATTTGATATAAAAATCAAGTCCAGGGGAATATGATTTTCCTAGTGTATTAAATTAAGAATTTAAAAATCAATATAATTAATATTAAAAAATATATAAGCCATTTATACGATCATATATCCATTATGAACTCAATGGGGAACCATATTGAAACAATCATTTATGCTATTATTCTAATATATCAATTTTAAAACACACAATTGATGAATGTTTTGTTGTTGTTTAGATATACGTTCTAGACAATAAAACCAAACTTCATTTATAAATTATAAATTAATGTCAATATAAAATCATAACATCCTAAATAGAACCTTTAAATGTATTACCTAATCAATACATTCAAAATTGTAATAAAATAACATATTATTCTTATAGTATAATAAAATTCTCTTGAAATAAATCTAAACACTCATTATTCAAAACTATATAATTAAAAAAAATTATGGAGATGCCTAATATAAAATAACAAAATGATAATAAAAATAGGTAAATTATAATAAAATGTCACAAAACCATAATATAAATATTCATGTGATGATAAACATTGTCAAAAATTAAATGATAACCAGAAAAAAATAGTGATACTAATCAATCCTCGGGATATCAAAATATTATTAGTGATTATGAGAGAGTATACCATATATATCATCTTCATATTATCTATATATACCTAACACTCAAATTTTTTAATACCCTTTTATATACAAATAATTGATTTTAAAAACCTACATTAAAACTTGAAACTTTGTTCCAAAAACATACTATTATTTATTTATATATATAAATTAATTTTTTATAATTTAATGATGTTTTATTTTGTGGGATATATTAAGGAAAATATGTATTTAAAATTACCCAACAATGATTGAAACATGAAAAGTGTCCCATTAGACTAAAAAAAGATGTGTACATGATTAATTGTTACTCATTGACAAAAATATTTATTTGTCTTGATATTTAGCAGTTTATTTGTATTTTTTTCCTCAGAAGAATAATATTTATTTTAGAAATTATAATAAATATAAAATTTTATATATTTTAATTTCCCTCTATATTTTGTTTCATCTTATTTAATATTAATTTAGAAATAAAAATATATTGGTGTCAATCATAAAAAATACTAAATTATTTTTTTGAAAAAAATATATTAAATAAAATTAAAAAGGTAATTTCATAATCTTATTTATTGAAAGTTCAAAATCAAATAAATAAATACTATATAAGGATGTATAATTAACATTCTTTTTTTAATAATAAAGAATGAAGGGTTATTTATTTCATTTTTAGATAATAATATCAAATTTGAAATTTAATTACTTTTATTGTTGGGTTTAATACAATATATCTTACATATAATATATAGAAACATACATGTTCATTGTTTTTAACCATAAAATCACTAAAACATTATCAATTTACAATTATCTTAATTTTCATTTTGTTTAACATTATTTATTTTCTAAATTTCATGATTTTTGACCTCGATAATCAAATTTTGTGGTGGATATATAAAACATTTGAATAAAAATATTATTTTAAATATAATAGAAAAAAAGATTTTTTATAAATAAAATATTAAAAAATGATAGAATGATTAAATATATTTGAAAATTAGATTATGTAATTTATACATAAATGAAGCATTATTAAATAAATCAAATAGTACTATAACGTAATATATTGTATTAATAATTAATCAAAAGAGTAAAATTTCAATAAATAATAATATATAATTATAAATATCTTAAAATCAGAAATTTAGTTTTACACTCTTATTTTGTAAAGTGATTAATTTATTAATTTTTAACAAAATATTATCTTATAATGTGTTATTGTATGATTTGATCAATACAAGGCTAAAGTAACATATTTGTAAACCTTTTGTGATAATTATGTCATTCCATTGTCATGAGGTAGTAACCAGGTATACTTATTGTTCTTGTTCTACAACTCATTTATATAAAATATGAAATGTTTTTATAAAATTTGATTACATTTATTTAAAATAAATATATTCCTCTATATTCCTACATTTCTCTCCTACACTGTGACTCCGTCACTCCCAAATCCTCATATATGATTTTTAGGGTTTTATCCCTCAAATAGAATTTATCATTCATCTAGATGTGTCTAATTATTTTATCAATGTTCTTTTATTCAATTTTTTTCTTCCTAATTTTAAGTTTCTTCTAAATTTTCCAATAAAATTGAAATAGTTATTTTTTTAATTTTGTTATGGTTATCTAATTTTTTTGATTTGGATAGGGGTCAGATGTGGGGGATGTTTGAGGGGTTTATGAAAATTTTAATTTCTTGACAAAGAATAATAAATTTTATAATGATTAATTTAATTATTAAAAATAAATTTCCCTTTTTTATCTATACCTTTTTTAATACTAAAACCTTATTTATTTTAGATTGATTATTTTGTATATTTATTTTAATAACATAATTGTGTTCTAAGGGGTATCATAATAGGTATCATTATTATTATGAATATTGTTACATATAAACTACTAATATCGTTGAATTACATCTAATGTCACAATATCTTTTGATTCATATAAATTTTTTAAAATTAAAACATTTCAAAATAAAGGAAAATTTAACAAAGATTTATTTAGAAAACAACATATTTTTAAAAAAATTTCAATTTTATATGTTTTTAAAAATATTATAAACATGTGTGGTTATGAAAAAAATTGAAATTCATATAAATGATAATTAATAAAGAATTTATAATAGAATATTATTGGGTTACATTGGACAATGAAACCATTTATTTTAATTTATTTTAATATTTTATCACTTTTGAAATTATAATATATATATATATATTCTATTTTAGGATATATTTATTTGTTTGGATTTTAATTTACTATAATTGAAATCGTACACTCCATTTTAGTTTTGTGGGGACAAATTGTCTGTTCTTTTTAGGAGAAGGCCTTAAATCATGATATCTTGGTATTGATTTATAATAGGGACTCAATCATTATTTTCATTTATATGATATTAGTGATCAATAAAATTTCCACTAGATAATTTTTTATTCAGTTTCATAAAATGAAATAAGGAATATATTTATTCTAATTATATGATATATAACATTGATGATTATTATTTAACAAAAAAGATTTATGTATCGGTGTTTTTTTGTTGATTTCAGTCCCTAATAAATTCTAGGTCATTAAATGTCCTTAGTAGGAAAATAGTTCATGAAATAGAAAAGTAGTGTTATGGTAAATTATATATGATGAATATTTTTTTAGTCTTTAGAGATATCCATTTAGGTATTTGTTAATCACACCATTCAAAGAATACTTTGTGTGTGTGTGTGTTTTTGTATATATATTTGTCATGATTCTTGTTTCATTTTTATGATTACTATATTTCTTTTAGTGATGATTCAGACACACTACACTTAGAATATAATTATTAAAAATATTAATCTTATACATTATCATATGCCACACTGATAATTTAATATGTACCTTTGGGGAATTTTTACGATGGATTTAATTTTTTTCAGAATAATTCATATATATGATTAATATATAAAATATCTATTTCGATTATATATATATAATTATATTATTATTTTAATTCCTCGAAAGATTTATTTTCAAGTTTTAATTTATGATAATGGAAATGTATAAAAGAAACAAGTGATATTTTCATTTCATTTATTATAGAATAAATTTACACATAAGAGTAATTACAAGAAAATTTAATATATTCTGGAAAAAATTATACATAAGGATTTATTTTACTAAGTAGGGGTTTATTGAAATATAACATAAATAACAAGAATTTTTTTATTTGAAAAAATCAATTAAAAAAAATTAATTACATTTAATAGAAATCTATTCCATTAAGTTTTATTTAACACACATTAAATTCACTCAGCTATTGGATAACAATTTATACATTTTAGGTCAAGTTAATATAACTATGTGTGTTCTATTTTAGGTATCATTATCTTAGAATTGAAAATTGATCTTAATGTAATAGTTTGATTTATTTTGTTTAGATTTATATGTTATATATTCATATTGGATGGTCAAGACTACTGATAATTTTTAATTTTTTTTGTAAATATACATTCAATAGTGAACCTACTGTTACCAATTATTATAATTAGATAAAAATTCTAATATACCAATTATGGAAAATTTAAATTTTTTATCTTGATAGGTATCTCAAAATATAATATTTCATGATAGAAATATAATCCTTTCATTATGGTAAAAAGGGTAATAATTTCATAACATACCAGTGTATTTTCATTATTTAATTTATTATGGATATAAAAAATATTATCCCATTAACTTATGAAACCAATTTTTTATTATCTAAATAGATCATTTAAAAAAAAAATTTAAAACATAATAAAATCATCCAATTAAAACCAACAAATATATCCAACCAACTCCTGAATACAGGGAAAAACCATCCCTAGTGTCTGAATTTTTATGTCCATTCTCCACCATCACATGGTTTCTTGACTTGTAGTATCGTCTATGGTTGCAAGGGCCTCGAATGAATGGTAATTGAAATTCAATCCTGAATGTCCAAATCAGGAAGAATATGTAATTGTGAATGAATCTTACACTAAAACCTCATTTGGTGCACTCCAATTATTTTGTTTTGTAGATTTCACACTTAAATAACCACAATACACAATACTGACACGATCGAAATCATAAAAAGTAAAAACTTGAATAAAAAACACTCCAAAACATGCGAAACACAAAAATTAAATACTAAAAAACACCATGACATGATATCAGGATGTGAATTACAGAAATAACATTAAGTAAACTGAAATCCATATATCCATGAAAATCGAAAAAGGAGAACACAATTTAAAAAAAACATGAACCAACAAAATGACATGTTCATCGCACCACCATCTCGACATCCTTGAATGTTGAACCATCAATGTCATTCCAAAAAACATATCTATAAACATCATGTTCGTTGTCATCACAAACTGAAACCATCAGTATCCATCTACAAGAAAAATCCATCACACACCTAATCAAAAACGTCACCAATACCATCGTAAATACCACATGCTAGAGGTTAGTGAAATCCAATGATGTGATAGAACGAAGAAAGAACATATACCAACCATTGGAAAAAAAGAATTTAATACAAATATAATTTACAGGGAATAAATTACATCTATATCTTTCCAAAATTATGATCTTTAACAAATGAAATACAATGCATCACAAGACATGAACTATGAATTCCTTTTGGTATAGCACAGTAGAATAAACACACATCCCAAATATTCCTTGTAGATAATGCAGTCAGCTGTCATAGAGAGTGGCGAATAGATCATGAAGCCAGAGATATGAAGGCATTGGTTAATGATTCAATGAAGATTCATCTAAGAGAGCCACCATCTCGAACCAAAAAATTCATCTCTAATAGTGAAGGTAACTAACTAATAAACACACGCCGGAACCAATAAATGAACACCTCCACCTCACGGATTGAGGTCAGAAAATGTCCTACATCCTATAACACCAATGAACAGACAAACCACACATCACAAAGCCTTATAGGAACCAATATTATAAACCCACAAGGATAGTATCATAGGATAATTATTCTAGAGAATTAGTTGAATCTGGCCAAAGTTCCAAAGTAGAAATAAAACCATGTCTAGGATGTCAACCGCTTCCAAAGAAGACTCTACCAAGAGAAAATAACAAAAGAAATTTAAACATACATAATCCCTAATACCAGAAAAGAGTATCATATCAATCTTATAAATCATATTTGATAATGTAACCCCCTCTCAACCATCTTTTTCATTTGACTAACCCCTACAAAAAATAAAAAGTTATTATTTTTATATACATTTAGATTACCAATTTGATTTCATGATAAAATTAATAGGAATCCACAATTGGTATTTATACTAATATATAGTTTATAATATTTAATGAATGTTTTGATTTTGTAACAATAAAAATTTATAAACATGGATTAAAAAAATAATCACACCATTGGGTGCTATAAAAAATCATCAATAAGATACTATAATGACATTACAAATAAACTAGTGGTATCTGGGTTTATAAGATCAATTATTTGATATTTCTAATAATATATTACCTATAATTATATATAATATATTAATGAAACTATTAATTAGGTTAAATGTAGTAATAAAGGGAAATAATAACATGTCAAATCATAGTATCTAGAATACAGATTGTTAATCATAAAACAACATTTTCCTTTGGAATAGTGTCATCCTTATATGGAAACATATTATAATAGTAAAACTCGTCCAAAACAATGATCAGAAAAAATGTGTGATAATTTCAGCGCACATAAAATTTATTACACCCTTGATAAAATTTCATGAATCAAACATTAGTTGGAGTTCCAAATGACCGTAAACATTCCCATCATATTATAGTGCCTATGAACAAGTGGTGGGACATTATGACCAACCCTGGTGATACTATTCAATCTACAGGACTCCCCAAGGGGTCATGAAGTAGGTGACATAACCACATTACCAATATAATATTAGAATACCTATAAAACACCAATCACTTACATGAGAAAAAATACCCAATACCAACACACTCTTTGTGACCCCCTAAAATATTTATAAATTTCATATACATAGAACCAAAATCACACATAAGAATACACATAATAATATATAAAAATGTTAAAATAATTTGAATAATTATCCCTAATAAGGAAGTTACTCATCTCATGTATCACTCACTCAAAATACTTTTAATCCTAAATGAAGATTACCTAAACCCTGTTACTCTATTTTATACTAAAATAAATAAAAATTTAATATAAAATCCTATATATCACACTTTATATATTCTAAATTATTTAATTATAAGGATGATCTCATGGTATTCTCTCATGGATGAGACCACAAAAAAGGATATACAAATAAATCACTACATTCCCCTGACTTATCAATGAGTAAATGTTTGTTCCTTTTAAACCAATTAAATATATATTTAAAATAAATATATAAAAAATTCAATTATACAGACCATAAACAATAAAAAGATTTAAATATTATGAAAAATGATTATATTTCCCAATTTATGTATCTTTGATCCACCATAACATAGGCCCCCATCACATCATTATGATTCTACTACGATATAGATGAATCCATTTTAAAAACCCTAGATAAGAAACTAATTTTCTGATGAGGATATAGGGAGAGATAAAGATATAGAACATAAAAATATACAAAACTATATGTTATAGAAAAAATAGAATTCATAAACCATGGAAATATAGAGGTAACAAAAGGATGGAGTATAATTTTACACCATGTTTTGTCTATTTTATGTGGAATAACTAAATAGAATATGATTGTGCATGAAAAGACATATTTTCCCCCAATGTAAGAAAAAATACGCACATTGAAAATGTCATAGGTTTAATTAAACTTGATACAAGGTGATCATTCAACCACACCGTATGACACTGATGGCTAGCTTATGGGTATATAAGTCCAAAAAGGCCATATCCCTTGCTAAATGTCACATGGTTTCCCTCTACCAGGTATAAAATTTTTATTTAAAAAATATTTTATGTCTACACACAATATATCTATATTATATCCCCTTGATCTATATTCCCGAGATAAAATAATATCAAAAATATATCTAGAAACACTCGAATATTATATTCCATCTCTAAGAATTTCTAATTGAATTATCGTATTGAAAATAACCATACTCATAAACTCAAAAAAAAAAAACAATTCCTAATGAAAAAAATCATCTAGTTAATATTGCTCATTAGGAAATACCAAACATATTGTTTTTCATATCTATTAAGCATTTAATGTGTTCTCTGCACACATTATTTTTAACATCAATTTAACTCCACCAATCATGATCAATTTAAAATGGTCACAAAAATACATCAGTGAAACCTAATCCAGTCCCATAGTATTTTATATAAATTAAATAATACTAATAAAACATATATTATAACAGTTTTTTTAATGAATTTCTTAATAAAAAATATTTTTTAAAAAATAAAATACCCAAAACAGTTAAAATTATATTTTCTTTGAAAAAAAATCATAAATATTGATATCAACTTGAAATCATTCTAAAATGATATTTATAATAATATTCCCCCCTCAAATGACATCATGGAATACATGATCCCCATTTGACTCATCATAAAATACACATCCTCTTGTCATCACATTTGTGTTGATTGGGAACAAAGTTACAAAAAAATAAATGGTTTTGAATATTGAAAAATAATTCTTCATAATATAACATTATTTTCAAAATAATAAAATCCATTAGAAATATAGTTTCACTAAAACATTCTCTACTATAGAATGAATTTTATCTATCTAAAACATGGGTCACAAAAAAATTATATGCCAGACTCTTCTATCTAGTTTTTATTCTATAACACTTTCCCAAATATTTATTCAATATAATTACATAAAACCATTTTCTCCCTCTTAACCCCACAATTTGGGCTGGAGAAGGTTGTGGATAAGTTATTACGAAAATCTCAAGTGGTTTCTGTTATTGGATCTAATTTTTATTTGCATTCAATAAAGAAATTAATTTATAGATTAAATCTAGATGGAGTCCATTCTTTGAATCTTGTCGAGGACTCTTGTACTAGTAAAATTCTTTCCATGAGTTAATTATCCAATTATATATCCAATAATTAATAAATTTTGGATAGAATAGAAATTGGACAAAATTCCTTGAATTCATGAATTATTATTCTGAAAGGTGTACAACCTTGGAAACATGATATTTTTAATTCTAATAATCTCTATTTTTGGAGGGTTCAATAACAGGAATAATTTCTCTGTTGGGCACCAAATTTTTTCATTGTATATTTATATAAGATTAATTGACACATCATGAAAAATCTTTGGGACAATATTTTTTAGGCCATGATGGATCCACATAAATGTATGGTCTCAAGAAATTAACATGTCACATGTAAGAATTTGTTTTACCTGATCTAGTTTCATCTGTGAAGACTCAACTGGATCCTTTGTAATATGATGATTCTACATGATATTTGTATGGAAATTGTGTCTTGTATTCTGCATAACTAAATGACTGAGGATGTACATTTTGCTCACATTGAAAGGATATTCATTAAGGATAACCTCATATCAACTATTATTTAAAAGGTAACACTTTATACACCTTTTAACAACATCCATATAGATGTTGAGTAGGAAAATAAGACACTTTTATATATATAAACGTATGGTAGTTGGGTACATTTTTGATCCATGAAAGAAATTTTTTTAATGAGATAAATGTGCGATGATATATAATCCATAAAATCTCTATCGATGGAATTAAAATATGAAGGATTAAGGGTTTTCAAAGTCTATATATATAATTAAATATCCATCTTCCACTGTGGATTATGTTTTGATTGCTGGGAAAGGTGATTCATTTTTGACTCACAATGAATGCAATGAATATATCATCAATGTGAATATAGGTAGATCTCATAGTGTCCCATCTAATACTCTTTTTGACTTGGATTAATAGGTTACTTAATTTTATTACACCCCTGCATGGCCTATAGTATTGAGGACCCATGATCCCCCTCAAGTTGGTGATTGTAATTAGAATGATTCACAACATCATGTTGACATTCATGAGGAAATCCAGAATCTATTTAATTCATCTAAAATATAAATGAAAAGGTGGAACATTTATAATGATTAATGAAGTATTTTTGGGACCCCTTCTAGAGCTTCATGAAGTTGTAGGCCTTCCTTTTACAAGGATTAAATCTTTTGTGAGAAGGTAAAGATGGTTGTTAGTGATTGTTTAACCTACGTTCCCCCAAAGAAGATACCACACAAGTATTATTATAGTATTACTAGTACCATGTCTAACATATCATCTTATAAGGATCCATGGAAGGTGGATGCAAATAAACAACTGCTTTGAAATTAAGAAAACGTCTGAATATGAGTGGGAGATGACTGGTGACTCTAATTAATGAAATGATACGTCATACTATTATATATATACCTATTTTGGTGGATGGGGGAAATTATGTATGTTTTATCACGTTTTTTACACTTCTGTTGAATAACATTTTTAAGAAATGGTTAGAATCTTTTCTTATTTCTGAAAATACTTTCTTGAACAAGAGGATGGTGGATATATGTGGTGGATAAGATTCAGTGTATTGCTTGTTTAAGATCATGATATTTAAATTGTGTTTTTGTGATTCAAATTTTTTATATTCTTAATGACATCATGATGTCAAAAAAAACATTTATATTTATGTCGTTTAGTTTTTCATAACTACATATTTCTTCATCATATTTTTGGTTATTATTTTTGGTTGAATAATCAAATCCCAAAAAAAATTCACCTCCATATATCATCACTTCTATCATAAGATGCACACTATCAACATATGAGATATCATCTATAGAAGTAAAAAAAATTTATTAACCACATATAAACCAATGACTTGTTTGTTATTATCTTAAGAGAAAAATAGTGTAAAAATTAGTTTCTCTATTGAAACCATTTAAATATGTAGAAATATAAAAACACATACATGTTTATGTATTACCTTCCACTATGATCTATGAAAATATCACTATATTGATGAAACACATTAATAAAAAACCAAGAAACAAATCCATAGAAAAACATAATCAGTTATTGAATAATATATCTACTATCACCAATGTCCCAAAATCATCATTGAAATTTAATGAATTTCAATTGGTTTCCAAGAATATAATTTTTCATAAATTCTACAGTTATATTTAATAGAATTAATCACAATATTTTATAATTTTATAATAATATAGTATAATAAAAATTTATTATCCACAAATTTTGATCTCTATGTGATTAACAATTTTGAATCACTTTCACACACCCATATACTCACCACAAGGTCATACATTAATGGCCCACCAAAATTCTCAACTTCTATAATCCAATCTATCCCAAGACAAAATCCAAAAAAATGCACATAACTATTAAATTTTTTCACATAGATAATAACATCTATTGAATCATATTTAATTATTCCCATTATACTAACTATGCTCTTATACAAATTTTTTTCTTCATAATTCCTTATGAAGCCCCATATGAATGCACATATCACTAATGGTTCTCTAAAAAACACAACTACAATATCCCAAAAAATATCATGATTGATGAATAACTAATAAATCACACACATATATTCATTGAATAAATATATACCTTATCTTTTTAACAACCACCTAATAATGAAATCTACATTGTAATTCCATATATTGATTTCTAATAAATAATATCTAGATTCCTTATGGGAAAATCTAGTACAGTCTTCTCAGTTCATCTTTTATTCACACTCTACAGAGAACTATATTTTCATTCAAATGTGTCATAACATTTCAACATTAAACTCTATGTGTTCTGTTACTATATAACATTATTGATAAAAAATTCTACATCATTTGATCATTTTAGATTTTCATCTGAAACATGGAAGACTCTACTAGAGACACCTAATATTGTAGATATTCAACAAAATAATCACAAAAACATCATAATACTCATAAAAAATCATAAAAAACAAAATATTGATTTATAATAATATATAATCCAATAAAAAGTAAGTTTATATAAAAAATATTTTTTAAAATTAATTTTCTTTTAAAAAAATATTTCAATTATTTTCCAAAATAATCCTCGATACAAATAGATTTTCATAAATCCATTATAAATGTTTATTGTAACTACCTCACATATTAAATATGTCAGATAAATTTAAGCAAAACCAATAATATATGAACTATGCATTAATGAATTAACTCCTTCGACCATGGTAAAGGAGTAAAACCATAACTAATGAGTTTATACAAATGTATCCTTAATTCCAAACAATCCAATGAAAAAAATATCAATATTTTATCCCTAAAAAAGTAGTGATTTTACTAGAATAGATGATTGTGTTGAAATATTACAAGGTCCCATCAATGATCAAATACATTCCTATATATTAATAAAATGTACGCATATATTATTACAAGAACAAAATAGTTGTACATTGGATTGTGACATCCTATTTAAAGTTTCACGAATGACTCTAAAGGTGGAGATCCATATGTCCTCATGTGAATCTACATATTTTCAAGAAGATGATAAATAATGGTGAGAATATATAACGAATCAGAGAGAGTATATACTCTTGAAAAAAACACTAACATTAATATCAATGTAACCAAACATAATAAAAATTATAGTATGAATAAGGGATCACATTAAATCAAAAATAGAAAAATATATATAAAATCTTTATAATAACCAAAATTTTTAAACATTAAAATTTTATTATTATAGTAATTTAGTATTGTATAAACTACATAAAATCAGATTGAATATACAATGAAAACATTATAAATTAAAAATTAATGTAATAAGAGGTATTTCTAAAAATTAAATAAAATATACCAATGTAATAATAACCTTTCATTTTGATTAGTATACTAGCCATTATGAAAATAAACTTAGTAAATAAAATATAATCCTTACATATGATTGTATAAATTAAAATTATTCATCTTATAAATGAAAATAATTTATAATTATATTATTGTATAAGTAAATAAAAGTTTTATAAATAATTAATTAGTGATTGTATTTCTATAATATTTACATGTTTATTTACAAATTAATAATTAATATAATCATTTAATATAATTAATTTTTAATAAAATAGATTCGTAAATTATTATATGTATATATATATTCGATATAATATACTTTTATGAGTCCATAATTTTTTTTTCTAATAATTATTAATCAATTATATTTTTAAAATTGTTATTTTCAATGTAAATGTTGATTTTAATTGAAAATTAATATTCAAAAATTTAGAAAAGTATTTTCAAAGAATGAAGTTCATTTTTTAAGTATAAATTTAAAATGAAATTTGGTTAATTTTTCTAATTTTTATAAAATCATAAAATTTATGGTGAATATTGAATTAAGTAATTTAATATATTTAACAAATAAATTATTTATGAGTCCTATGCGATTTATTTCAAATGTAAGAACTAATATAAAAAACTCTAATACATTATTTTAATATATTTAATGATATGGTTCAAACTATTTTAATTAATGATCATAATAATAATCCAATAAATCAATCAATTAAAAATAAACTCTCTACTCCCTTATAATTACCCACCTCACAACCTATTCCCCTCAGTACTATATGGCATGACTAGTTCTTAATTTATACCTGATACTCTTCATAAGACACTTTTACAAGTCCAAGATCCTTTGGTCCCAACATGTGACCAAAACCAAACTCCCTAATGTGGCTATCAGTGGGAAGATATGAAAATGAAAAATCAGCATTCATTCTATTTAAATTTCATTTATACTTATTTTTTGTCATTATTATCTCCTAATAATCCCATATAAAAGTGTGAATATAACATAAATATATTTCATATACTATTATGTTATTATGTTAATGGAATAACTGATAAGAAAATATCTCCTCCTCCCCCTCTTATTCTAAAAAAATTGAAATCATTATTCATGATGTGTCGATTTATTGCTATCATGGAAGATTCATTTTAATTTATTATAACAATAACAAGGAGGGTCAAAATTCTATTATAATTGACGATTAATATTTTAAAATGTATTTATAACATGTTTTCGATTCTGGACCTAACATATATATATAATAGTATATAATTAATAAAATGATTTCATTGTGACCGAAACCCTCCTAAATCAATCTAAAATATTATCATTAAAATTATATCAAATGGTCAATACACACACCATATGAGCAAATTTTATATAATATCACTTAAATTTAGATAATTTTAATAACAACTTATAATTTCAATTAGGTATAATTATCCCCGTTCTACATGATATTCCATTCTTGTATACTGGTGAATCGATCATGAAAATCCACAAAAAATAGAACAAAATGATGAAATTATAAAGTATAACTATTCAAAATCGCCATAAAAACCATAAAAAAATTATAATGAATTAAATAATTAAAAAATAGTTTCATTATTTAGTAATTAATTAATTAAATTTTATATTTAGAATATTATTATGAACAACACATTCACATTTATGGTAAGGTGATTCTAGAACCCAATTACATTTGGTGAGTTAATATCTCTTCCAATATATAATTTCTAATAATATGTTATTAAATTATAATTTGATTTTTTTAGAATATAAATGTTTTTATTATATATTTATGAGATATACAAATATTTTCCAAAGTAACTCTTCTTTCTAGTACCACGTTATTTACTTCTCTTCAGATTTTTCTTTATTCGAGATTGATTATTATCATACCAGGTATGGTATTACCTTTTTCATTTTGGTCCACCAATTATTATTAATTATATTATTCATTATGAAATTATCATGAAACCCATTTCCCTTCCTTGAGAAGTTTCATTTTAAACATTTTTTTAACTTCTATGTGGTATGCATGATTGTGTAAATGTCATGATGTGACTAGTGTTCATGGAATAATATAGTGCCCCATTGAATTGGATAATATGATGTATATCATTAGATAATGTGCAAGTTGTGTGAAAAGGTTATATATTTGTTCAAAATGGTGATTGTGTTTTAATTTTTTACACATGTTATGTTTGAACATGATGTCATAATTTTTCACAACTATGTGAGGTAGTTGCCCACTAGGATATGATGTTCAATTATTATACATTTCCTTATTCCATGATTTTATATATTGCTTCATCTCATAATTATTATTATGATCCCATTTTTATGATATGATGATGGTGATTTTGTTCTCCCAACTCTTACTTATTCATGTTTTTATCTACCATCTTCAAAGGAATTTAGCGCACACTATTAATTAGAATATATGCCAATGTGACTTGTTATATTGTGTAGTACATAAGGTCAAAAAAATATAGATAATAATAAATTCATTAATGATTATTTTTTTCTGTATATGTTCTATTTGGTCTGAATTTTGTTAATACACTAAACATTTGTATCCTTGTTGTGTAACCCTAATATATTTTTATAATTAAATTGATGTTATAGTAATTTATGAAAAAATATAGTATCTATAGTTTGTATAATAGAATACTTTATTCAATTTATTGAATTTGTGATAGTGATAATTAGTGAAGACCCTTATTATTATATTAAGGATATGAAATCAACCAAGAATATTTGGTGTTGAGAAATTAAAATCAATGAGATCCCACAAGATATGGCTATAAATTTAATTATACAAAAAATTATTTACAAATTAATGAAATTTTTACTTTTTTTATGATAAAATATCTATTTTAAAAGATTTTGGGATTTATTAGAAACTAGGTGAACATTCCATATGAAGGACAATGCCTCGATTCCCTATATGTCATTCCTAATGCCTTGGGTAGAGGTGTTAAAAATATCATTGTTATTATTACTGATATGTATTTGGATTTTGAAAAAAACCTAAATAATATAGAATATACTCCTTCACCTATGAGGAATAAATTATACATAAACTCTTTTATTTATTCACAACCATTGACATTTGATGGAAATTTTAATCCACTATTCACAGAATAGTGGGTCAACTCAATAAAGTTGATCGTTTTTTTTTGTTTCACTATTATGAAATGTATATTGTGACACTATCCATATATCATTTATATATAAAAGATGTCCAAATATGGATGTTTATTAATAGTAAAATGAAAAAGGATTAAAACAAAGATATAGACTGGTAGGACATTATGAAAACTTTTCTTAAAATGTATTTCACCCGAACTATTCATTCAAATATAATGAGATAATTCATTAAGGTAATGAAGAATTACGGTCAATAAAGCATGAAAAATAAGGAAAAAAATACAAGTATTTCATAGTGTATATTGATTTTTGTAATCAACAATGATAGAAAAATTAATTGATTCTATAGTGGTTTAAAACATCACCTTCAAAAAGATCTATAAATTTGAGAATATTGTAGTCATAACAATGTTGATAGATATTTTCATTATGTGTATATGGATTCTAAAGGATGGTTCCATGGATATGGAGGTAATAAATGAAATATGGTGTTTTAATATTGTGGATCAAATGAAATAGATAGAATGAAAACTTAACCACTCACATGTAAAAAATGTGGAAATATTAAACATAGTAATTCCCTCAAATGGATGCGAAATGCTTTATCTATGGGGGAGAATTCCAAAAATATCATGAGTTATTAAGGGACATTAAAAATAAGGAAATCATGATGGAAGAAAAGAGATCACCACCCATGGTCTAATTCATTATATTTATGTTGAAATGGTACTTTTTTTTGTCAGGGTACTAAAAAATTATTCATCAAGGGTAAGTTGCAGCATCAGCCACCAATTCCAAATGAGAAAGGGAAATCATACAATATAACTTTTACTAAATGGAATCCAAATAAAGATATTTTGAACATCATATGGAAAATTCATTCTAAAATAGAGAACATACAAATTTATTTTGGCTCAACACATTTTTCATATCATTCACATTTAGTATAATTATACATACACCACATCAAAATATGGATGTTGTGTAATATGTGAGAATTGAAAGTGGAAATATTATTGAATCCAATGTATATAAATCCTCCCTAGTTATATATTGTTGTCCTAATATCTCATAAAATGAGTTATTACTTCCCCTGATATAGTTTGATGCTATTTTGGGCATGGATTGGCTATCTTTATACAACACCAATAACACTATTAGGGAAATAGAGATCACCCAACACATCATAAATACTTATCCAATTGTATAAAAGTGTATATATGAGGATTAATTTCATTTATAATCATCATATCATGTGTTTATGTTGTTTCCCTATAAGAAATCATATCCCACTCAAATGATGAGAGAAAGGATATAATCATGCTAAAACTCTTGCCAACTAGAATGAGCTATATTGTTGTGTTAAATGAATATTTTCATGTTCGTAATTTTAACCAATAGAATGATATGTTAATAGAACATATTCCATGATATCCACAAATATCAATGTCACCTTATTTTATTACGAACATTGAGTTGGAGGAAATAAATTAGAAGTTATAAGAGTACATGTAAACTGATTTTATATGCCAATGTTTTCTATATTACGTATTACATACATATTCATCATAAATAATGATGAATAAATGTTCTTATTCATTGATTTTATTTAGTTCAAAAAAATTATGTTAACAAATTATTATCCCCTTACACAGATAAAATAATATTTTGATCAACTACACAGGGCCATGTATTTTTCTAATCTATAACTTTTTTCAGGATGTCACCAATTAAAGGCATTGAATGAATATGTTAAAATGAAAACATTTTGAATAGGTTATGACCACTATGACTTAACTATGATTCTTTTGTGGCTCACTAATTTTATATAATTATTCATCTACATAATGAATATTGTATTCAGATAGTAAATCAATAAATTTTTGGTTCTCATTATCAATGATATTCTGATATATGAAAATCGAAAAGGCGAACATGAAGATAATTCGAATATTATGTTACTGACATTAAAAAGGGAGAAAAATTATGCATATTATAGTAAATTGGTGTTATAGAGTGGGAATGTATCTTTTTTGGGGAATTTTATCACTCACAATTTAATATATGTGTACACATACAAGAAAATATAAAATCTAAGAGTGACCCATGACAACATATGTAACATAGATAGAGCGTTTCCATGGTATATCTACTTATTAACATGGATAATTGAAGAAATTATCAGGATTTTAAACTCAAATGGCCATGATAACTCAGGAGGGAGAAAATGATTTCTAGAATAGAGAATGTGAAGACTGCTATAATGAGTTAAGAATATGTTTATTTCCAAAACTGTACTCACACATATGAAAAATGAGGAACTCGCGGTGGTATACAAAGATTCATCAAAGAATGTATTAGTTTTTAAACTGATAAAAAATTATAAATAGATTGCATGATCCTCGAGAATGATGAAAAATAATGAGAAAGAAATCGCATGCATGATTAGGATTTGGATGCTATGATCATAATTTTAATAATATGGATGCATTATCTATATGGGTAGAAGTGTTAAATTAATACAAATAATAAGAGCATAAAATATATATTATCATATAACTATATTAATATAACCCAGTGAAAATGGTTTGAGGTCTTCATGTATTATGAATTCTCAATCCAATACAATCTGGATAAATAAAATAAAGTGGGGGATTCTCTATGTTGAATGACTCATGTAAGAATATCAATAATGAGAATTGATAAGGATAAAAACATTTTTTATTTCCAAATGAGGTAATAGGTAATCATTAAGGAAGAAACATCAGTAATACTTTATTAAATGATTTATCAACCATCCCTCTTAGATAAAACAATCAATTCTTTTAGAAGTTATGTGAAAATTCCAAATATGGTGGAAGATATTATAAAAGATAAATATTCATAAATCAAAATAGATGAGGAAGGATTCATTTGATTTGGATCGTGAAAATATGTACCATCCCATATTGAGATAACTATATATATTTTGAATAGCACACATATATCAACTTTTTCTATTCACCAAGGTAACAAGAATATTGATCGATATCTCTAAGATAACTATTAGTGGGACTTAATGAACCAATAGATCACCAAATATATATCAAGGATCATGAAATATCATAATTTCAATAGATAAAGGAAAAATTATAAAGGGTTGATACAATAATTTCCCATAGAAAAATGTAATGGGTAAATATCACTACTATCAGTGTCATTTTACATTAAACAACATCCCAATGAAAGACTTCTATATAGGTTTTTGTTTATAATCTCACCAATGATGCTCAATTTATTTCAATTCAATAAGAATTCTAATCAGATCAACATGCACGAATATAAAATATATAAGTGTTAAGTCTTCATGGAGTACCACTATAGATTATATCCAATTGAGATCCAAGACTAACCTCTATGTTCTATAACGTCTCCAACGCGATAAATAAAATGTGATGAACATCTGTATAGATAATCATACACTAAGGGATGTCCAATATGAGTGTGAAATTCAGGAAATAGATGAATTGTAGACAACATTTTCAATATACTAAAAAGGGGGATGTGGTGAACATCTACCTATAATCGAGATATCCTATAATAATAGTTTCTAGTCAAGAATCCCAATGGATCTGTACTAATCCCTTTTGTGGAAATGATACAAACTGATTACATTCTAGTACAAAGTCATTGAATTTTTTTAGGAACAAATTATTAATGAAATGGAATAAATAGATAAAACCATTCATCAGTACTTCTGGGAAGACCAATGATAATATAAGAGTTATGAAATAAATTTTATATTATACCTTGATTATGTGGTTGGAGATATTGTATTCCCTTACATATATCCATGGAATAAGAACATGAGATTTATAAAGACTATAATGATAAGTCCCAGATATGTCATTCCCTTCATTATTCTGGATATTTTTAGAGATTTAAAATATCATTGATATCTTCCACCGACAATTTCTCAAATACATGGTGTATTCTACATATCATTGTTGATAATGTCTAAAATACGACCCTTGCATGTTCTGAATCCATAGGTCGTACTGTTGGAAAATGATCTATCATTTAAAGAGAATCCATTGAGGATCATGGAATATAAGGATAATGTTCTACGTAACAACATTGATCACCTTATAATTGTTTTATGGAGTGATACGAACTAATAATTGATAACATGGGAACCATAGGAATTGTTGAAAGATAATTACACCAGAAGTTTTTAATAGAGAATGAAAAATCAAATTTCAAGAGAAAAAATTCATAAAAGGGAAGATTATTACACCCCGTAATTATAGAAATGAATTTACCCATATAATAATTTAAGAATATAGTACAATATAAATAAAATATCTTATAGAAAAATATAAAAACATTATAATGATTGAATGAATGAAATAAGTTGTTATTTTAGATAATTATTAATATACACCAATGGAAGTGATACTTGAACTTTGGAATAGTAATGTTTCCCTTATATATTTTAAATATTGAAATAGAATATAAAATGAATTAATAATTGTAAAAATAAAATTTTTAGATCTTATAATTGCTAATATGAAATAACTATTCCATATTATAAATAGTAATTATTTTAAAAATTATTAACTAATTATTTGTATTTTTATAAAACAAAAATGCATATTTAAAATTTTATAATTAATATAATTATTTAATAGAAAGTTTTCTATCATATAATATAATCATAAATTTATATTAGGTTTTTTTATGATTATATTATACTTTATGAGGACTTAATTAATTTTTCAAATTTTTATAAAATCAATTATAAATTTAAATTCACTATTTTACAAGAAAATGATGATATTAGTTAAAATATATATTTCTAATTTTTAGAATATTATTTTCAAAAAATATTTATCATTTTTATTTATACACACAATAATATGGGTAGTATTAATGTTTGATATTTTTATAAAATAGTAGAATTTTTGGAGAATAGTTAATTACGATAATTTATAGTATTGAATAAATATATTAATTTTCATTCATATATGATGTATTGATAATTAAAGCCCCATTATCTCTAATGAACCATCATATTTTTAATTCATATAGTTATAAGGTTCATAATATTCATATTTTGTATTGAATAAAATTATTTTTTGATTTAATTAATCAAAAACCACCCATCTCCTCCACTATAATTACCACCCCACCCAACCTCTTCTCCTAAAAACTCAAATTCATTGAATTTTGTCAAATTAATTCCAAATAATCTTCCTCGTACTTGTACAAACTTATATAATCCTTTGGATTGAATAAAAGTAAAAAACCAATCTCATTAAGGAGGTTCTCAAGGAAAATAAATCAAGAGGTTAAATCCTCTTTCATTTTTGATTATTTTCCTCTTATTTTATTTTTCAATTATCTTCTCACTTACCATTAACCATGTTTATTAATGATCCAATTAAATTATATATAAAATAATGTAATTATATTAATTTAATAATTTATCATTAATCCTCTTCCCCTCCCCCTTGATTCTAAAAATCTGAAATCATCTTTCACGATGAGTCAATTTACATTCATTGTGGACAATATGATTTTATTCTATTATACCACATAAAGGGATAGTAATAAAACAAATATAATGGGAGAGAAAAAAAATTAAATTTATATTATAATCTTTTTAATGATCTTTAACTAACTTCAAAATTCAAAATTATATAATAATACAAATCAAGTGTGTTTTGATAAACAACGACCAAAATTATTCTAAATGTTTAGAAATAAAATTTTATATCATTATACATCCTCATACCATATAACCAAATGATATATAAGATAATTTAATATTATTTAATTTCATTACTAAAATATAATATTATTTCTATAAAATTATCCCCTTTTTAAAAAATCTCCAATATAATTATATAAGTCAATATAACATGAACATCATGAAAAAAACACAAAAACGATAAAATTGTATACTTTTACACAACATAAAGGCTATAAAAAACATAATAAAAATATAATGAGTAAAATTCATGTAAAATTTTTTATGGATTTAGTAATTATTGAATCCAGTTTTATTACTTGGTATTTTAATGTTGTGAAATAATTCGAACTAAATGTTTGGGGATTCTCAAACCCAATTCCATTATTTTTGAAACTCAATCTACTATTGTATGAATGATTATAGTATAATAATTAAAGGTTTTTCCATTTTCATATCGATTATATACATGTTTCAAAACATTTTTTTTAAATAAAATGATTTCACCAATGAACCCTTCATTATAAGAGCACTTCTTTTACATATCATTATATTGTTTATTATTCACACATGATTGATGATTCTTATACCACATATGTTATTCCATTTTTATTATGGGACCCCGATGTTTATTTATGATTAAATTATTATTAAAATTATCCAAAAACACATTTCCTTATTTTGGGTAATTTTATTGAAAATATTTTTATACATTCTATGTTTCATGTATGATTATGTGTATTTAATAATGTTACAAGTGCACCTATAATTATATATAGATCCAATGTATTGGTAAATGGTGATGTTTCTTATAAGATAATGTTAAATAATCATCAACATGATTTTATGTTCATTCACACTTATAATTATATTATTATTATACACATATGTTATATGTGATCATGATGCTAGAATGTTCCACAACTATGTGTGGTAGTAGATAAATAAGACATGATGTTTCATTATTATGAATTCCCATATTCCAAGAATTTATCTAATGCTTCTTATCATTATTATGATATATTATCCCATGAATATGTTATGATGATGATTACAATTATATACCATTTTAAATTGATTTGTGTTCATGTCTATCCTTTTATAATGATTTTAGCTCACCCATTTCTTTTATGTATATCCAAAGGTGACTACTTATACTAAAAAGTACATTAGGGCCACTATGAATATAGAGAATAAGGTATTAAAAAAAATTATTAAGTAAATTTTATGTTTGGTACTAATTCTATATAGACATTAATACATAGGATCCTAGTTATGTAGTAATACTATATAATATATCTTTAAAATGATGTAATTTTATGGAAAGAAAATATAGGGTAACTATAATATCTACATACTATATTTTAAATATTCCCATACTCAATATACATAAAATCATATATATGTATCTCCTGATAAGATGGTCATGTATAATGTGTAACATAAAAAAATAAGGGTGGTTATTCACCCAGAAAACCATGGTCCTCCTCTAACTAGAATCTCAAATATAAATCTTAGAATCAAATCAAAAACACTAAAAACATGGTACTATATATTTAATCATATATTCTACTCATGATCAATGATTCAATTTTTTTTTGAGAAGAAATATCAATACAGAAACTCAATTTAATTCAGCGGATAAATTAATGTATTAAATTTTTTTATAAGGGGAAAAATAAATTCCCAACTATTAAACATGTATTCTCGTTGTGTATAAACTAGGCATCTAATATGCATGAAAAAAATTATTCTAGTCATTATCAATGAATAATTTCACCTATAAGAAAAACAATTCCCTCATTACTAACATAGTCTTATTACTATAAAAAGATTCTACCCCCAAACCCATATCGTAAGATAATTTCTCATAAAATGTAACTATTCCTTATCTCATAATTTTCAAAACAAATTCACCAACAACTATTTTGGAGATGTCATATAATGATCCATGGTACATATCACACCACAAAGCTATTACTCATGGTTTGGCCATTTATCTCATAAAAAAGTATAACTTTCAACCCCCCACCTCACTGAATTTTAGGATTGATGTACATTCATATGCAATATCACATTCAAAGATTAATTATTGTACCCTCTCACATAATAATATCTTCAATAACAACATTTGGAATAAATATGATAATGACTCATACTTTTTCTATATAAATTTAACATCATATTATATGAATATAAATTGAGTAACATTATGATCCACCGACGAATGGTAATGGTTTATTATTACAGGAATCATGGATACATTAACTAATAGTTCAAAATAATCTACATCATCACTAGTTATTTTTTTATAACTACAACCCATTCATAGGAACATCATACCTAAAACTCTAATTTATGTCTGTTTGGATAGAAATACTAAAAAATGGTTTTATATAATGATTATTAGGTTAATCATGAGATATATCAATGATCATAAATTATTTATTTGAGTGAATGGGTATAAAAAATATAGCGTATAATTTTAATACCATACCAAGTATATTATAACACATAATCAAGAGTCATTGAAATTTATTGTTATTTCATTAAACATGAATCGTAATGCGATCAAATAACATTATCATTGTGAACATAACATTGGCATAATATAATGACATAAAATTGTGACATAATGTGTCATATAATAATTATAATAAATATATTATAACAATGATACTAAAGATGATATTAATAACACGTTAGGATGCAGTTAACCACTCATATACATTGTTCAAGATAACTATAACCTCTCATATAACCTATTCAGGGATTGAGATAGACTCTACTGTATCTACATTTGGGTATATTATAATCTCCAATATAAGCTTTTATATCATTTAAAAATAATACATACCAAATAAATTTGAGTGATATATAATTCCAGTGTCACTCATCACACAAGTATTTATCCATTTATATATATTCTACGTGCTCATAAAATTATGATTATAACATCCCTAATAGAACATAAAACATCACCTATTAATATTTAATCATCATAACCATTAACAATAAAATGAAAACCTAATTTTTTATTCATTGTTTCATATATCTAGTAATGTATTTTAAATATTAAAGTATTTTATTAATGTTTATAGTTTTTATAAAAATAATTGAAGATAAATATTTTTAGGAAAATACTTTTGTTTAATAAAATAACATATTAATGTATAAAAATATCTCAAATAATAAGGAACCAATTTTTGTGGAAAAATTATGGATTTGTATTATTAAACATCATGTAATTAGTTCGTCATGAATCAATTATATTTCTTGCATTTAATGTATATTAAAATAATTATACATTTCAATTTTTCAGTAAAAAAAATATGTACATTATTCATTAAATTACATGGTTAGTTATTTTAAATTAATATTTTTAAATATGAATTGTTTTCAAAAGTTACCTTAAAGAGTCCAAAATAATATAATTTTTTTATAAAAACTTATTATAAATCATTTATATTCAACAAGATTGATTTTTAAATGATGAAAAAATTAATTTACTTTTAATT
The DNA here is from genome assembly GCA_963277665.1 of Viscum album. Classification (NCBI taxonomy): domain Eukaryota; kingdom Viridiplantae; phylum Streptophyta; class Magnoliopsida; order Santalales; family Viscaceae; genus Viscum; species Viscum album. Next base: position 2,019,917,946 of record OY728157.1, read on the forward strand.
AATAAGGTTATATATATTGTTTTCATAATTTTTGTCAATTAATTTATAGGAAATAATATATTCTCAATAAATATCTAATATAGATGAAAAATATTCAAACTAATCCATAATTTATAATATTAATTATAATAATGTAAATTCATTTTTAAATGTTATATGTAAAATTAGATTGATACATAAGTCATTTAACCAAAGTTAAAATTTCATAAAAATTACATTAATTGATTTTTATTCAGAATTAATCCATTTTATCCTTTAATATATACCATGTTAATGATCTCCCATGATGAAAAACACATATTATTATTATTTATTAAACTTGATTAATAAATTTTGTAGTTTTTTGTCTAGGTAGATAAATTAAAGAGCTATAAAATAGAATTAAGTAATCTATTGGATCATAATTAGTCATGTGATCAAATTTTCCACCAATTATCACGATATATGTCCACAAAAAAATTATGTAAATTATATCTAATATAATAAATTATTATTATTAATAAAAAATCATTAATGTCATATTTTCAATATTCATTATCTTTAACTTCAAAATAATAATGATATAAATTGAATTAAAAATTAAAAATTTCACACATATATAAATGTTATATATGAGTAAATATATATACATATATATATCGTAAATAATTAATACTATAATTTTTCCAAAAACTATTAATATTTCTGTTTTTAAATTAGATTACATTATTTTTATAATTTCAAGAGAATAATTGTATTTGTGTTTTGTAAGCATATTAATAACTTAATTGATAAAAAAATAGAAATGTAAATTACAGTGATAAATAAGAATGAATATTTAAAATAAAAATTTATAAACCTTCATATTCAATTTTTATCTACATGATAAAACATAAGTGGTATTAAATTATTGGGAGTTTCATTCTGTAATTTTATTAAATTTAGATAATATAAATTAAATTATAAAGTGGGAATGGCACTAAAACACCCTATATTCTATTTTGAGAAGAAATTGGTTGATTGAATTAAGTATAATTAATTAAATACATGTGACGGTTCAATTTTGAGACTTTATCTCAAGGTTTTAACAATTATTTACCCATTATAACCATTCTAATGTGAAAAATATTTAACAAGATTACTATTAATAATTACTAAAAATGAAATAATTTCCAATATTTTAAATCGAAATTAAAAATCATATTTAAATTTTTTCTAATTAAATCTCTTGAAATAATAGAAATCAATTTGTTCATAAATTCATTAAAAATAATTATTTATTTTAAATAATGGTTTTTAAGAATAAAAATTTACTTGTATCAATATTATAAAAATTGATTATTTAAAAAGGAATTAATTATATTAATCTTAATTAATGGGATAATTTTTCAACTTTATACCAAATAAAATATATAATTGAACATCTAAATATTGTTATTTAATGATGAAAAAAATATTATTTTGAACGTAATTATTTTTCACAATTCAATAAAAATGATTCAATATAAATAAATATTGAAATATTACCTTATAATAAATATTATGTTACACATGAATATATTATGTTGAAAATATAAAATTAACAGAATAATTTAAGAAATAAATTAATTTTTTTTCAACAAAATAAAATAAAATAATTGTTATTAGAAATAATGTTCTAAAAAATATAATGTATATAATATAAATTGTGTTCTTATTTATGAATATATTTTCCATATCAAAATAATTAAATACAAATGCCAATATATGTTTATTCTTATTCAATTTTATTATTTAATTTATTTTTTATAATAGTATATAATATTGTGATCTTTTATGTCTTGGGATTTCTTGTATCACAAGATATTAAAATAATTACTTCTATTTAAAGTGAAATATTTCATAAAACATATTTTTATAACATTTTATAAATAATAAAATGAATTAATCTTACACATCATTCCACTACAAAAAAATTATGATATCTGGGTTACATCACATCCTTGATATTCCATGTCACATCGTTAAATTTTGAATTCCTTGAGAGAACTATAATGATTTGGGATTCCATTTGACATCGAAAATTACTAATATGATCTATAATTTCAATTTACTTTTATTAATCCTAAATATATCATGATATAATGGTATATCAACTAATTTTAGTAAATGATATGGATTATGTATTAATATCATCAATGTGGATGCATTATAAACTCCATAAGATTGGAAGAGGTTAAGTGAAGCACAAAGTGATAAGATAACATTTTTAATCAATCAATAACCCTAAAGGTTCCAATAGACATTGGGATATTCTATTCACTGCGTCAAAATATAAGGTACTTTTTTATTTTGATATTTTCATATGAATAATTTATTATCAAAATATAGATTATATATGAACAAAGAAATTCATCATAAATATTATCTCATCTCCAACATTATCTGATATGCTTTGTAATGTATTGAAAATTATATTCCCCTTACATTGGTATCCTAGTTCTTGATAGCTTTCTTTCTCCAACTCCATCATAGCAAATTATTATTCTACAGATCATGCAATATAGGGATTCATAATGATCCAATTAAATAATTGAATGAATGTTACAACTACAAGAAAACTATATTAAATTATAGTGTTTCTCCCAACCACATTTTAAATCAATAGAAATATACATTATAATATCCTTCTATGTTTGAATAGATCACATCGACTACCCATTTTTATGAGAATGACAATATGTTTTTCCATCAAGAGTAAATTGATGACTTCTCCAAAAAATAAAATTAAATATTATATCCTAATTATATATAATATAATAATTTCCCCCAACAAACCTTATAAAATCATTATTTTATAATTTTTAAATATGACTATAATTGAAATAATATCTAATTGATATTAAATGTATGACTTTTGAGTGAATATATACATTAAAAAATTATAACCAATAGTAATGACACAAAATTAAACATAATTATAATTCTTATAAATCATTAATGACCAATATTTAGAATATAAATTTGAATTATGATCTGGGTAATTTTTCTCAAGGAAATTCAATTAGTGTGAGGTATAAGATAACATTATATTATTCCATAAGGGGATACATAATAGTTACTACATGGATGTATTAAAAAAGATCACTAAGCCTTATTCACTATTGGATTCTATAAGAAAAAGTGCTTTGAATAATATTATATTCAGTTCATTGAAATTTTCAAAACACTCATCGACATAATGGAAACAAATCAATTGATAGTCAAAATGGTGAGTGGCTTAGATAGAAATGATATGTTCACTATAGAGAATAAAAATAATCCATCCAAAAAAATTATATTAACTAATCTCATTCATATTGGTTGGTTTAATAGAATATTCAATAAATTCTTTAATTCATGGGTCCATTGATATACCCTTGGTAGAAAATATATTGCAGAAAAAAATTATTTTTATTTAAAAAATAATGCCATGATATGTGATTGAAGAAAATTCATAGGATGGTTATTTAGTAAAATTCACTTGGGGTCACTAGGGTAGTACTTATCCTTTTATTATTTAATAATAATTTTAATAAATACTGCCAGACAATTTTTCATGAAATCTCTAATGAAGTTATTCAAAAAAATCAATGTTGATAGTGTGGAATTTGTAAAACAAAATTGAAAAGGAATAGATTATTAGTGTCTATACATTAAATGAATTTTTTTACTGGGTATATTATAGAAAATCATGCTTAAAACAATTAAATATTACATCATTTTAGATATATATTTATCCTATTAATAATGTATATTATAGAGGACAATAATAGCAAAGTGTCTATGCATACATTGAACACTATATTCTAATTTGGTGAATGATCTTAAATGTTTCGGAGAATTATCATCCCCATTAGTATTTATACATTAATTCATTATTTATATCATATAAAAATGAAACATAAGATATATTGAGCTCAAAATATTATTATAGATAAATTAATGAGATTGATAAGCATAATATGAATATATAGGTATGAGAACATGAAAAAAATAATTGAATATCTTACCATTCATATCAAATATCATACAAATTATTCAAGGAAAAATGATTGAAATATCGTATAGTATGAATCAAAAAGTAATCCAAAGAATGATATATGATTGAATAACATAAGAATAAGACATATAACTATTTTCATACATATAATCATATTATATTTTGACCAATAAGTCAATGATCCCTTCCAATAATTACACAGGGACTAGATGGGGACTACACCTAAATGGTGGGCACACCACCATCCCTAGATTCATACCAATTAATTATAGATGAATTGTTTCATTACCCAAACAATGTTATATGTCACATTCCACTCCAATGACTATATTAGCCGTCACTTGTTAATTACATAACCCTATTAGTAGACAAAGTCCTTTACAGAACCATGTTCACCCCTAGTTCAATGAATTATTATATCATAAGACAAAAATCATTACCCAGTTCTTTGTAGAGAGATACAGGTCCTATCCATCTCGTAATGAAATACTATATATGTGTTCAATAAGATAAAAAACATCCATCATATCATAACCCATACAAATATATTGGTTTAAAAAACCTCATCTAATAACCAATGAAATTAAATGGGTATCATAAAAATATTATCAAATCATAACATTCAAAAAAGGGTACATCTTTAATAACTATATAACCAAAAAAATATTTCTTTAATTGTTGAGTGTTGAATAATAATTTTATAATGATATTAACCAAGGAATTTAAACACGTTTAATAATGAACTATTAATTTGATAAATAAACATTAAAAAAATAATGATAATGGTATCATTAGATCAAATCTGAGGTAAATAATAAACTATATTAAATGATGAAATAACATATGGATAAATATTTATAACGAATCACTTTAATAATTTCTTAAAGAATAAATTCATTAATTTAATTTATCATTTTTTAATAAGTAGTATTAAAATATTCATTTTCAATAAAACCAAAATTTAAAATATCATAATGAAATATTTAATACTAAATTAAAACAATTTATAAAAATATTTTATTTTGAAAACAAAAATTTTATAGAACATATAACTAAATAATTGAAAATATTTTAAAAGACATTTTAAACATATATTTTTATGATAATTTCATTGAATAAATATAAACGATTCTTTGAAAATTAATTAAAATAATTTTTAAATACTGATATTTTTTAACAATGATTCCGTTGAAAACAGATTAGGTATACTTTTAAAAGAATTAAAAACAATTTTTAGACATAAAACAATTTTTTATACATTTTTCCTGAAGATAAATAGTGGAAGCATTTAAAATAATTTTAGAAAACAGTTCTTTGATTATAGGGTTGCAATAATATAATGGAATATTTAAAATATTTTAATGTTTTTCAATTATAACATAATATCAAAATATATTTACTTGAAAATTTTATTCAAATTTAATTTAATAAAAAAATTTAAAGCAGTTTTTGGAATCATGGTTTTTTAAAATGATACAGATTTCAAAATGAAGAGATAAATAATGTCGTATTTTCATAAAAATAATTTTAATAATTTTTTTAATTAGAAAAGATTTCAAAAATGGTACAATTACAAGGATATAACTTGAATATGAATATTTTTAAGACCCTATAATTAATCATTACATAATCATGAGTTTAATCATGAATTATCATTGAGGATCCTTTCAGGTTTATAGTTTTATAGATTTATTCCCCAACTACTACATTACATCTTAAATATTTAAAAGTAGTCATTTGTACAAAATATCCAATTTTTCATAAAATAAATACTATTAAATGAATACAAGAACACTATTTATCATATAAATCGTATTAAATTATTCTTCCCTTTTACACTTCCTTATACCCTATAAAAAACATTTCAAAAACATTGGGTGAGAATTAAAATCTTACTATGGGTTATAAAATAAAGAAAAAAAATATTAGTCCTTCAATACATACAAATAAGTGAGATCATACATCTCAATCATAATAAATAGTTATTTAACATAACTCATAAAATCATATTCATTTAGAATAAAAAATTGAAATAATAAATCATAAATATAACTTGTTTCATCAATATCAGACATAGAGTATAGCTTTCACAGGATTGTAGTGAATTATTTTTGGAATATATATCACTATAAATTCCTTAATTGAATTTCGATAAACATCAATGTTTACCTCCATCATGGTACCCAATGAATATGAGAGTTATCTCCGGAGCACCTGACATAGGTTTATCATGGAACAACTTGTATATGTAAACTGTGCCCATGAAATATAATATAATCAAAACACATGAACATCGATAAAAGAAAGATAACATTTCCACATTGTAATAAAAATATATATTTTTAAGATATTCTCACAATTAATACATTATATAACCCATTTTCAATACCATATTATGTAAAATTGTATGTGGTATTTACTTTTTCTTTTAAAAACATTATGTCTTGTTAAGAAAGCCAAATATGAAATAATGCTCGCATTGGAGAAAATATCATTATCACTACAAATGTCAAACAAACTTTAACATAGTCATATATAAAATAACTATGTTGAAAAAATATTCCCAATGAATGAAATTAAAATAAAATGGTTTTTATACACTGTATAAAAGAAATATGTGTATAAATCAAAACATGTCTCCATGAATGGATATTGAGATGAAGTCTCCTACATTGAGTCTGACTCATCATGTATGATCCTTGTTCTTCATCAATAATAAATATAAGTTAATTTAAAATTGATTAAAACCCATTTTCATTTTTATTTTTTCTTTTATACAACTTATTACCATGTTTTAATCATTACCAAATTATTTAAGATAATATCTGTCGTTTTGTGGATAATTGTGACATGAGTAAAAAATGAAGTTGTTTAAATTACAAATTTTACATATGGTACTATGTACACTCTCAAAAATTATATTCATGATTTAAATATCTTATATATATAGTATATTGGTATTTATAATCATCCATAACATTTGGATATGAGAAATGAAAAGCATATTTCAGGAAGATGGTAAGTCTTACGAACTCATGAATGCTACTTTAACCTCATATTAATATTAAAAGAAATTAAAACTAAATGTTACATATTTATATAATAATTCCTCTATGAAATAATATTTTATATAATTTTAAAATTTTCACAAAATACATCCTTTATATGTTCCATGTGTGGAATGACCGTGTCATATCATTTTGAGGGGTTGGTTGTGCACAATCCCTCAAATGAATTTATCATATTAACCAATTATGGAAATAATAATGGTATTATATAAATGAAAAATATAGAAGCATGTAGACAATATAAATATAATATATATACATAGAAATATAGTGCCATCATAACGGACACCATGGGATGTCGTATTGAAAAATCGAACAATCATAATTTTCTGAGGCAGTAGTTCACTATCCATAGAAATAGTATGTTCTAAATCCAATAAATAAAGGTGTGTTTATGTGTAGTTAGAATAAATCTCATAAAACATCCATGAATATTTTTGTTTCTTTTGTTTTTATAAAAATAGAATAAAGATAGTTTATGGGGTTGGAGAAGGAAAATAAATTGAAGAAGCTTGAGAGAAGACATCACCTTAAACAGGGTAATTTCGTTGGATTTAATCTAAAAGGGATTCTGTAGTTACCTTCATCCCAAGGAAAGTCTTATGGGAGGAATATATGGATGTTGGGAGATTAATTTTTCAATTTTTGGATGAGCCAAGGGGGATTGAGATTTGTTAGTAAGGGTTATAGGTGACGGCCTTTTAATAAGAGGGAAGTGGGACACTTTATGAATGGTTTAAAGTATTATTTTATTTTAAAATTATTTATGGTTTCAAAAGGTCCACATCACATTTAATGCTATAAAAATGAATATATGTCTAAATAAAATCATCAAATATGTGATTGACTGGTTTTATATAATTTTTTTAGTCCTTATCCTTTTTATTTAACCCTTTTTTACTTTTACCATTTTATCATGTTTTTGACACTTTGAGAATTAAAATAGTTTCCAAAACATGAAAAATATCAAATTAAATAGAGAATAATAAAATATTAGACTTATGATAACTATATTGATGAATATTAATTTTTTTATATATTATAGTATTTAACGAAATATTATAAATTTTAAAATATAAATTATATAAAATTGTGACACTATTCATATTAGGACCGTTTTAAAAATCCATTACAACATGATTGGTTTGAAAAAAATATATTTAACAAAAATATTAATTGTAACAAGATTTTAAATTGTATTTATGAAATCAAAATAACAAAATTAATTTTATTTTAACATCAATTGGAATCCATTTTTAATGATGAAATCACTACATCGACATTTCATCATAATTAAATTTATTTATTTAGTCACTAAAAAATTTAAATAAAATAAAATTATTTCAGAATTTTTTTAATCATTAATTTGAATATATATAGTATAAGGATTAAAATATTCAACCCCATAAAAAAATGTTTTAGAAAAATATAAATGTTTATGTTATATTTTCCTTAACAAAAAATTAAAATTAATTAAATGTCATTTCTGACCCAACTGGCTCTATGGGGTCCTAAAATTTACCCAAGTATACCCATATTCTGATATATATCATACAAAAGGATTATGAAACATTTCAGAGTAATTTAATAATATTATAATATTATTTTTTTCTCTTATTTAATAGATTTATACTTTAACCATGGTAAATAATGTATTTATTAAAGTTACAATTCATTATAGATGAAACCTATTTACCAAATTTTTACCCCTTGATTCCAAATTTGAAATCCATTTATCGAAATAAAAATTATAGATGTTGCTTAAAATTAATTTAAATTTAACTTAAAAATAATTCCCATTGTAAAAACAAGAAAGTGTGTATTTAACAAATAATAACTTTCAAAATATTAACATATGTATATATCTAATTAAATATGAAATTACTTCCAGTGACAGAAATTTAATTAAAATTTAAATATATAGTCCAATTAAAATTTAAAACCAATTAGATGTTCTACATATCAATTAAAAAAATTTATTAAAAGGTAATTTTGAATTAAAATTCATAATTTTTCACAATTCATTAAAAAATGAAGTTTATTAGAAAAATAAAAAATCAATCAAATGTAAATTTTTATGTCCCATTTATATTGAAGAATATTTTTTTTTCAAATATATATTATAAATATGACAAAAACTAGACTTAAAAATGATTCCTCATTAAATGGTTTTATTATAGTAATTTTAGGAAATTACATCTTCTATTCGAAAAAATGAATTATTTTTCTATCATATCTATAAAACATAAAAGATAAATTTAAAACATTATATTAAATATATATCATATATTGTTCATTAGATAAAAATCTATAATAGTGATATGAAAATAAAATTATTCTCTTTTAAATAGGTTTTCCAAAAAACACATCCATTATATACAATTTGTTTTTATTTCCATTTCTAATAAATTTTATTATCAACGAATAATAATTCATACAAGTATGGAATATATTTCAAAATTAAGTTAATAATATTCATTCCCACCATTCCAATGGCTTGGCGTTGACTACAATTAAATATAAATACAATTTCATGGTATTATTTTTCAGAATAACTCAATGTTTTGTGCAATGTATGATTTTAGAGAAGCTCATTGTTTCATGTCAAGTAATCTATCTGAAAAAGAATCCCCTAGAAAATAAAATTCATATAATATTAACATGTATTATTCTATAAATACCTAGGCCACTACATCCTTTCCCCTTTTGGAAATTATGTCCTTAGAATTTTAAAATTTTTCTCTGAAACGTCATTGAATGTACGACATTAGAAAAACTGTTAATAAAACTATAACATTAAAGCAGAAATAATGAAGTAAAAAAGTCAACTAATATAACACAAACTATGATTCCATGAACATTTTGATATGGAGGTAAAACTAAGTCTCCTTTTCTGATAGAGGGTGATTGAAAATAGGATTACAGGAAATTTAACCACTAGAAAACCAAAAACCTGTTATAGGTTAAATGGTCTTTGAATCCCCAGTATAAATTGAAAATGACCAATGTTTTTTACGATCTCTTTAAAAATTTTGGAAAATATATTTATGATTTTGACTGATAACATAATGAAATATACTTAATTTTTATGTGGAATTTCATATTTTCAAAATTTTCTACTAAAAACTCGTTTTTTCTTCAAATTATGAGTATTCAAGATGACTTGGACACACTTAAAGCACTATAATCAACTTCTAGAAAAAACCATCGTCCAGAAAATATGATCAATATATGTACCTTATCATTAGATATTAACCAAAACCAAAAATTTTATTACAAGATCAGATAATCCCCAAAAGGATAATATTTCACAAAAAAACAATACACTTAATCTCCAAAATTGAACAAACAATACTGAAATCTCAACAATGACTATTCAATAAACAATTTTCTTTCAAATTATTCAAAATAATCTAAAGTATGCATGAAAACCAAAATATAAAGATATTTGATATCATACTCTTTCAAAAAATTGTAAAATTTATCTCTAAATAATATCTTCCACTATTAATGTCTCACAATGAAAATTAATTAAACTAATCGTATATTATCTAATATTGGTTAATAATTTACAATAATAAACCTAATTTCTATATTTACAATATAAAAATATATTATTCCAAAATTAAATTCCACCAGTACTCCCAAAATGAAATCCCTATTTATTCTATTTTCCATATGCATATAGTGTTTTCAAAAGAGCAAACATCATCCAAAATAAGCTTTATCACTCAATTAAAAAATCATATTCATATATTAAAGATGTCTATTTGGTAAAAGATGAGATCCCACATAAAATTATTCTTGATAAATATAATCATTTATATAATAATAATAAGTTATACTAACTACAGACTTCATGTATGTTAGTGGTAGGAAATACACCCTTGTCTCCCTTCGGTTGAGGGTTTGATTCCCATGGCCTTTCCTAATTTTATGGGTTGTCACCCATCATGTGGGTTGTATTTTTCCAAAGACCATATTATTATTCTAACATTTTCAAAAAAAGAAAATTTTATCAAAATTAACCATAACCAATTTTACCCAAAATGTTTATCTAATACATTTAATTTTTAATCCCAAAATGTATAACCATTATCACCTCAAAATCAAAATATTATATGAACCCCTATGGTTATTTATTATGTTCACACAATAAAAAATAATTCATTCTTGAATAACATTTTCAAATATCAATCCCTAGTGACTCACATACTAGAAAACATATTCCTAAGTAATCCCATCATCAAAAGATCATTAATACTTTTAATAATTTCATTATCATATAATATACCATAACTCTAGATTCCCTTATATGTAGACATCTTACTCATTGAAAATTCTTCACGATACTTTATCCATTATTTTACAATGTATTCCTTCACACTAATTACTTATAAACAAAATCTTGAATCATATCCTATGATTTAATAATCTAAAAACAAAAAGATATGAAATAATCCATCCCTTTCATTGAATTTTTTCAGTTTCCTCATGTTAACTTAGAAAGGAATTAAATATTAGTAAACAAATATTTGTACGCTTCTATTGATCACATTTATGAACCTTCTTCGTAGGATATCTATTTGATTAATGAACATGAACAGAACATTCAAAACATTAAATTAATCCCTCAGAAAGTACTTGTTTCCCTTTCCTGGAGTAAACTAGATACTCTCTTTTCCAAAGTTATTTTCTTGCTTTATGACCATCACTACCACATATATAGAATTCTCTTGGACATTTGAAGCATTTTCCTGGGTGTTTATTTACTTATCCTGGACACATTGGTTTTTGAATATACTTACCTTTATGATTATTACATGAACTTCTATTAAGATTCATTTCACTCATATATAATGCTTTATAAAAATCACCAAGGTTCAAGTGGTTAACCCATACTATATATAGCGGGTTGAGAAAAATTACAAGTGTTCTCATTTTATCTCCCATTTTATACGATTCATCATTCAATAAACAAACACACTTTCCTCCACATATATTAATACTTTGGGGCCTACTATATACCTTCAATTACTAAAAAAACAAGGTCTATGTTAATATATCATTAAAATCATTATAAACTCTCATATAAGGATATTAAACACTAATACATACTTATTCATGTTATCCTAAACAAATTCAACTTATATAATATAACTATGAAAATTTCTAATATTATAACCATTATGGTTCTGTCAGTTATTCTTAAATAACACCCTAACCTCAAATGTAATCTATACTGACCTTTGATACTATATGTAACGACCTAGCCTTAATCAGTACAAAATATTGAGTTAAATAAAAAATTTACATTGAAGATTTTTTAGGTTTAATATTTTATAGAATTTGTCTATAACTATTACATTACATCTCAGATAATACAATGTATACACATCTACTCTGTATCCATTTTTTAAAAAAATTTATACTCTTATAAAAATAAAGAATTATTATTTTTTGATATAAATATACTTGTATTCTTCCTTTCTCTTACTCATCCGTATAAACTATGAATAACATTTCAAAAAAATTGGATAAGAAAAAAACAAAGGGTTTTCATATAATTATATAAAACATTAGCCTATCAATATATACAAATTAATGAGATCATAATTTTTAATTATAAAACATAACTTCTTAACAGTAGTCATGAAATTATAAGATTTATGAATAACACATTGAAATAATAAATCATAAACGTAACTTGTGGAATCAATAACATACATACATTACCGCTTTTACAACTACATTGGCAGTTACATTTGGAAAACCCATCATGATATAGTCAATAAATTTCATTAGAAAAACCTCATCATTTAACTCTGTCATGATACAAATTTCATTGGAGATGTATCTCGTGAAACCCCGCACTAGAATTATCACGGAAAAACCAGTATACGTACATAATTCCCTAGAACAATAACAAAATCATAATACATGAACAAGAATAATGGAAATATATAATTTATACATTGCAATAAATAGATATCATTTCATTATATTGACATAATCATTCCATTATAAAAATCAATTTCAATAAGAAAATAAATAAATAAGTTTTATGTAATTTACTTTTCCTTTTAAAAATATTATGTTTTGTTAAGGAATCCCAACATGAAATAATGCTCAATACAGTAGAAAATTCATCGTCATCACATACATTAAAAAGAAGAATTACCATTGTTGTTTAGTAAAATGGTACATAGAAAAAAGATACCCATTTAATGAAATTTAATGTCAATGGTGATTATAAATAGTATAAAATAAATATGTGTACAAATCAAAATATGTCTTAATGAAAGAAGATTGAGACAACGTCTCTTACCTTGAGTATGACTCATTACATATATATTTTGTTCTTCTTGAATAAAAAATTTATTTAAATTTAAATTTGATTTCGAACCTTCTCCATGTTTATTATTATTTTTATATTACTTATAACAATGTTATAAACATTGCATAATTATTTAAGTTAATATCTGTCATTTTGTAAATATTTGGTTCATGAGTTAGAAATGAACTTGTTATAATTATAAATTGTTCCTATGGAAAAAAGTAAATTATATAGAAAATATTATTCAAGATTTAAATATCTTATATAAACATAATATATTTATTAATAAAATTCAAAAACATCTGGATATAAGAAATGAAAAGAACAATTCCTAGAGACAGTAAGTCGTACGTATGCATGAATGCTACTTTCATTTCATTTTAATATTGGAAGGAATGAAAACTAAATTATAAATAGGTATGTTATAATTAATGTATAATATAATATTCTATATATGTTACATTAGTTCATTAACCCCATATTTTATACATTCCATGTATTGAATGAATGAGTCATATCATTTTTAGGGAGCGATAATCTATACTTCCTTAAAATGAAATTATAATATTTACTGATTATAGAGACCATAAAGGTATGATATAAATTATAAATGAATAATAATAATAGAGGAAATATAAATATAATAAATATAATATATAAATATAGGTCAATCCAAATGTCTAATATGAGAGTTGGTATGGAAAAAATCAAACAGTAATCGTTTCGTGAGCAGTTGTTCGTCGTCCATAGAAATAATATGTTTTAAATCGACTAAATGTTGGTGTGTGTAAGTGAACTTACAATAATTATCAAAAAAACATTCTATTATATTTAATATACTTGTGTTTTTATATAATAATGTAATAATTATAGTTTAGGGGGATGTGGAAATAAAATAAATAGAAGAATCAGGAGATAAGTCGTCACTTTAAATCATGTATCTTCATTTGATTTAATCTAAAAAGCCTTCTGGAAGTACATTGTACACTAGTTAAGGGTTATATGATTTAGTGAGGGATATTGGGATATTATTATTGTAGATTTTGGATGATCTACATGGGATTCAGATGTGTGAGTAAGGATTATAGGTAGTGGCCCATTATAAGATGGATGAGGGGCTCTTTATGAATGTTTGAAACAATTATTTTATTATAAAAATCTATGCCCTTTCAAATGGTCCAAAACCCATTAATATATAATATAAGATATATATAAGTATCAATAAAATCATGAAATATGAAATAGATGTGTTTTGGATATTTTTTTAATCCTTATCTTTTTTATTTATTATTTAATTACACTTATCGTTTTATCAACCATTTGACACTTTAAGAATAAAAATAGTTAGAAAAACGTTAAAAATAATTAATTTATTACAATATAATAAAATTTTAGACTTATCATAACTATTTAACAGAATCATATTTTTTTTGAAATTTATAATATTTAAGAAAATATTTTATATTTTAAAATATGAATTTTTTCAATTCTCACTCTCTTCTTATCATGCTTTTTTTAAAAATCCATAACAGGTTAATTGAATCAAAAAAAACCTCATTAATAAAGTGATAACATGTAACTATATTCGATAAAATATGTGTATGACATAAGAATAATCATATAACAATTATTTTACAAATTCTAATATAATTTATTTTAACCATTTATTAATGAAGTAATCACTGCATCATCCTTGAGATAAAATTAAATTTATTTATTTAACATGATAAAAATATAAACAAAATACAATTATTGAAGAATTTTTTTTCTTTGAACTTAATATTCATATTTGAATAAAATAATTATATAACCCCAAATTTTTTTTTTTAAAAATATATATTTATTTGTTATATTTTCTTTAACATTAAATTAAAAGTATTTAAATGTCATTCTCAAACACAAGTGGATCCATGGGGATCTAAATTCGACCCAAGGGATACCATAGTTGGATATATCTCATCCAATAGGATTCAAACACATGTTAGGGTAATTTAAAAGTTACATATATACACAATATGGAAATCCATATTCCTAATATGGAATCCATTTTTTCAAATTCACAACACAGAAGTTGGAGAAATTAATTTAAACATAATTTCCCTTATCAAAACAAAAAAAACATGTTTCAAAGAAATAATAAATTTCAAATAATTGGCATGTGTATATGTCTAATTAAAAAGTAAAATATCATCCAATATCAATCATTGGATTAAATTGTATAAATATTATCCAATTATATCTTTAAATAATTTAAAAGTACAATATAACTATATAAATAAATTATATTAAAAGACTGTTTTGAATTAATATTTAGTATTTTTAACTATTCAATAAAAAATGACCATTATCATAAAAATACCAAAATCTCATCCAATGTAAATTTTGATGTCCCTAATCAAAAAAAAATTAGCAAGAAGGCTCGATCATGGGCATAAGACCCATGACCCCAAAATTTATTGAAAGAAAAATAAAAGTTGCAGCAAACAAACAAACAGGGGGAAAAGCTACAGTCCAAACAGACCACGCCAAAAAGAAAAAACTGAGCAAACAGAAGGTCACCTTTTTCGAGGACGACCGCGACCCCTAGATCCCCCCCGACTGGCCGGGAGGCGACCACGCCCATACTGCTGTCCAGCATCCATTGCCATAGTCAGCTCCTCAGTTGAAGCTTCCCCATGCGGGCCAACATCAGTGCAATTGTCTTCCTTGTGATCTGCAGCAGCATGATACTCATCATGCACCGGCCGAACCTCTTGTGTATCCTGGACCACCTGCATCTCAGAAGAAGAGCAAAGAGCATTATAAGCAGTGGATTCCACTACCACTGGGATCTCCATCCCCTTATCAGCAGCAGGCATCAAAGAGCTATCCCGATTATTGCTACATCCTGCCTTCTTAAGCCCCTCCAGATTGATCATATCAAACTCTGAAGTATTAATCGACTCTAACATAGAAAAGAAATTAATTACTGGCTTTGGAGATTTTGGCTCAGCACTCAAAGTATCCTTTGGAGCAGCCTCCATATCAGCAACATGCAGAGTTGAGCTCTCCAGAATGTCCTCTTTCCCAATATCAGCATCACCCTTCAATAATAAATCATAATGGTTATTCTGTTGGACCACATCCTCTCCTACAATACCACTATCCACCATCACAGCACCATCCAGCCGCGCTCCCACCGTAGCTACCTGGGCTGGAGCAGCCCTCAACTTCTTAGACGTCACCAATTGAAACCCATCTTCATCAAGGATCTTCATCTTACCCTTCATACAAGCCGAAGCCACTACAGCACGATCAAATTCAGCATTAACATCATCCTGAACAAGAACCTCATGCTCCGATTGGATCCCATCCTCTTCCTCAACAAGCATATTTTCACCCTGCTGGGCATCAACCGCAGCCTCCTGCTGAACTTCATTTACCATTGTAGCAGCATCCGTATGCACTAGATGACACCCTTCCTCCTCTTCAACAATATCAGCCCATGACCTGCAAGCATCACCCCTGTTAATTCCAACAACAGAAGGTTCCAATGCCTTATCCACTGATCGATCATCAGCAGCAGCCGGCTGGCCAGCAGACTGCTTACCCAAACCAGACTGGACAGCCTCAACAAATGAGGCAGGGCCTACCTTTGGAGGCTCCTTTACTTTAGAAACCAACTTAGAACCATCCTGCACCCTCGAAATCTTTTTGCACTGCTCAGAGGTATGACTCTCAATACAATCATTACAAATTATTATATAAGAAATATATGTTAATTATAAATATAGTAAAGTACCATATTTGATTATATAAAACCATATATTATTTAATTATAACATTATATTACTCTTTTATTTAAAATCCAATGTTAATGTCATGTTTTGATTAATAACTAATTTGTTTTACATTTTTTTTGATTTATTATATTTTGATTCCTCATTATTATCATGATTTTATTGTTTAAATAATGATAAACATGATATATATATATATGTAATATATATATATATATATATTTATAACAATCTAAAAAACATAAAAATAGAAAAATGTTATACACTATTCATCGAGACTATAAGATGTACATTCATATTAAAACTATATTCATTTTGATATCATATTGAATGAAAGAATGTAAATTAAATATTATTATATATATATTATAATTAAATTATAATTATTTTTTCGCATATATGATTTTTTTTAAAATATCCTTAATACATTCTATATAAAGCATGAACTAATCATATCAGTTTTAGTATGAAGTAGTCCACATGTCAAAAAACCTAGTTATCTTATTCACACAAAATTCAATGCATGATTTTATGTGTTATAAAATAATTAAAAAAGAATAAATTCATGATTAATTACATATATATTAATAAAATTGTAATTCCATCATTATCCACAGCCTCAAATAGTGTTATATAAATAACGAACAATATCTTTTCATGAGTAGGTAGTCCTCCATAAACATGAATGAAGATTGCATATTCTATTTTAGGGAAGATTGATAATATATAAGTTTAAATATTAACAAATAATAATTTCAGAATATTTTTTTTTATTTTGTTACAATATAAACAATGAATATGATGTATTTAGTTGGCGTAAAAGGAAATGGGACATATATTCTCACTTATGAACAATATATATTATTCAGATAACTCATTTTGGTTAGAACTTATTATATTCCTTTGATATAATTATGAAAATAATTATACATATTGTTTGAACGGAGGATGGTGGAATATTCATTTAGAAGGGTTCTAATGACACATAAGGATTTAAGTGTGTGAATAATTTAAAATTTGAGTTCCCTTTCTATAGTGGAAGATCAGTCATATTTAGGCAATTTTAAAAATGTAAATAATCTAGAGAGGTGTTCGTTGCATCGTGTTTATAAAATATTAAATAATATTGATGGATATGGGATTTTTGGTTGATATATTTGAATCTAATGTATTTCAAACATTTTTCATGGAAATTTGTCCCCTTATTCTTTTGATGAACCACTGAGAAATCTCATTTTTTTCTCTAATAACTGGGATTAATTTTAATTACATTCACAATTTGTTTTGGTCAAATATATGATGAATATACATTAAAATATAATTTAGAATGATTGATAATTTGTAATCCATTTTCCAACTTATATGAACATATAGGACATAATCTATGTTTCAATTTTTATATCACATACATGACTTATTTTAATGTTAAATTCCATTTAATTTCCTTTCATGCTATGTTATTGGGGTTTTCCAAGATTTTATGGAGGAATGGGTGAGTTTTCATGAATTGGGCCAAACCGTGCATCCAATTATAGATTTAATAATATGTTTTGATTCATTTATAACTCCATCATATTTCAACATTTTTCATCCATTCCAATTCCTAATTTCTATCTCCTGACCTATTAACCCCACCATATTAATTTGGACCATTAAGGAATCCATAATCTTGGTGTATATGGGTTTCTATTTAAGGGATTGGGCCTTCCCAAAATCCCATTTTATTCATTAAAAACGAATCTAATTCCTTAATAGGTTATAGTGGTTTTATAAATGTCTCTAAGTATTCCAATTATATTTTTGGATAGAAATTGGAATTTTCTTTGTCTTAAATGGGGGTTTTCAAATTGGTTTTGTGTGAAAGACATATTTACACCACTTGGGTACTTTTTATGAAAATTGTTAATGTTTTAGATAGTTAAAAATGGTCGGAAAACGGTGAATATATACTTTTTTGTATGTTTGTTCACTTATTAAGTTGTTTTGAATGGGGAAGTGATGTTTTAAGATGTTAAAAAAAATTAGACTATTTTGTAAATCTTTAAAATGTTTTATTAAATTGTGATGCAGGAGTGAAACTTG
Organism: Viscum album; assembly: GCA_963277665.1. Taxonomy (NCBI): domain Eukaryota; kingdom Viridiplantae; phylum Streptophyta; class Magnoliopsida; order Santalales; family Viscaceae; genus Viscum; species Viscum album. The sequence continues at coordinate 2,019,937,212 of OY728157.1, forward strand.
TTTGTGTGCTGTTTCATGTAAGTTTGGTGATAAAATGATTTTGAAGGAAGAAATGGTATTATGTAAAAAGTGAGTGGTCTGTTATGAGAATTTTAATATATTTGAATGTTTTTATAAAATTTTTTAATGGTTTTTTTGGAAGTGTTAATGAAATTTGAAAAGTGTTGTTGGATATTTTGGTGTGAGTCGGGTTTCAAAATCTATTTGAATGAAAAGTGGAATTTTGTGACATGTGTTGTATACATGTGGGTTGTTTGGTGAATTTATGACATGGAAATGTTATTTTAATGTTAAATGTATATTCATTGACATATTGAAATTTTTTTTAGGACAAAGGGAAAACTAGGGTATCTAACTAGGTGGACGTGTACTAGTATGCTAGTGAATCCGTGGGGTTTGTCCTCAGTTTCACTTAGAAAGATTGACACTTAAAACTCTATGTAGACTATGATAATGATGATTGGGGACCACTAGGATATAGGTATGTTCCCTACTAGTGTCTCACTCATGATAATAGATATTTTTTATCGTTACTCTCACCGAGATACGATGTACCTGGGACACGCAACTAGCTAGTGGCTAGGGGTTATTTCTCATTTCTTGTGATCACTAGATATTTTGGTCTTACTGTCGGCATACAGTATGAGTGTCTGGAAAATTAAGTAGATTTGGTATTTATTTTAAAATTGTTTATTCTTTAAATTACCCCACCTAAAAACTATTTTTATATAATGTTGCATATTTTAAAAATTATATCATGCATTTCAAGTTTTTGAAAACATGTATGCTTTTCATCATTAACATTTTATAAAATGGAAACGATTAGTAGTTTTATCTTATTGGGCATTGTCTAACACCCTACATACACCCTTGGGTTTAAGTATACTTGGTTATTTTATCTGTCGCAGGTTGGGTATAGTTTTCAGTTCCAGGGGTATAGGTTTCTAGCAGGTCAATCGAGGTGAAGTCTTGTGGAGATGGATAGAGGGTGGTTCCCCTTGATACGAGGGTTCTTTGTCTATTCCCTTTTGGTTTTGTACCATTTTTATAGTCTTTTTGAGTTGTTTTAAAATATGCAATTCAGTTCTGGGTTTTTTTAAAAGATAGTTTGGATTGAATGATTCAAATTTGTTTTATTTTATTCTTTTGTTGTTTTAATTTTATAAACTCGGGTAAATCATTCAAAATTTTCATTTTATGTTACCTAGGAAATCTTTCCAGCTCTTGTGGATCGGGAACACCCTTTAGGACCTGTTGCGGTCTAGGTCTAGTGCCTGTTTTGATGGAGACTAGATTCATTTCGTGACCAAATGGTATTAGAGGAGTTCAGGTTAACTCTTTGGGTCATGTTATTTGGGGAAGAGTCAGAATAGTCTAGAGTTAGGATTGCTGGGAATTTGAATTCCAGTTATGGGTAGTGTTCCTGATCACCACACATAATGTTGGGATTCAGGTTACCAGTTGTAGTCGGGATGTATCTTAGTATTGTGTTTTTCTTGGTTCTATAATTATTAAGGGAAATGAAAACATATTTTGGTTAATGATCTTAATGAGCTTGCAGGGCCTGGAAAGCCATGTCGATATAATAATATTCCCAAAAACACTCTTTGTGACAGTGAAGTGATTGAAATATGTCCACCAACCATATATTCAAGTCACCCTCTTAAACTAGTATCCTCTCCCATTGTTTAGTTCTTTAGTTTTGAAAACATGGAACTTTGGTTTTAAAAATCATAAACTTTATGTGAAATTATTTTCAAATAAAGACAGAATGGTTTAATTTATGAAATGGTGGAACTAATTTTTCAGAATTTTTTTGAAATGGAAAAAGTTTTTCTTACACCTATTTTGAATAAAGAAACTATATTGATGTTGGATTTGAAATGTTTTTCCATTATTTTTTTTAGATAATCAATGGGTGTTTTAATGGGATGCATTGTTTTGAAATTGATGAAAATATCTTGAAAGGTAGTTATTCTCAAAATAGATGTGTCTTTATGAAAAGTTTTGTAAGATGTCAATTGGGATTTTGATTTTGTGGTTAACATATTTGAGAAAAACGATGTGTTGGTTGATAGTTTTGGTTTTGAAAAGTGGAATGAGTTTTTTGTTTTGACCTATGGTATTTCCATGAGTAACCACGTGCATTGGGTTATATGTGATAATGTATGGTTGATTTCACAACTAGATGAGTGTCGGGTTGGATATGAGGAGGGTGCCTGATGTGGCACAATAACATGCATGTCTAAGGCCCATGGTGTACCATTGGTGGGTACTCTAACCGCTAAACCGTTTGTTTTCATGATATGTTTATAAAGAAAAACATAATATCATGATGAATTGTTTAGGATGGATTATATTATGGGTTTTTGGACCCTTTTGTTTGAACTGTGTTTTGTGTTTATCATTGGTCAGTAATCTAGGTAGAAGGACCGACTAGTAGTCTCCTCTAAGATATGTTTAAGGACACCTTTATGGTAGTTCCCATCATGTGATTGGATCTCATTTATGGATTGTTTTGACCAATGGACCAGCATGGTTGGGTCATTGGTTTCTCTCATTGGATAAGGTGTTCACCCATTAAAGGTTAATGAATAAAGGATGTGTAACCTGGATTGTTTCACAATTGGAAAATCCTCTAGTTGATCAATATAAGGAATATTTTATCGATATTTACTAATTGAGTTTACAGTTGTTCATTTATTTTTTTTAGATCCTCTTGTAGTAGGATAGTGCTCATGGAATGTTTAAAGTGAACTTAGGTTCTCTAGTTTCCAAATTCATCGATACTGGAAGTGGTCAAGGGTTGCTATTGGGGATGAGCGTCTCATTGTTGTCTAAGAGGGCCTCTGGGTTCTTCACAGTTTCATTGAAGCGTTAGTTCATGTTAAACCACCATTGTGGGAAATATGGTCATGATAGGATCTGGTTGCCACATTTTAGAATTTTCTGTTGTTTGGGGATAGTGTATAAGATCACTCTCCTTGCATTGTTTATATCTATCACAATGGTCATGTTCAGTGATGCCTTATGATGTCATGTGCTCGGTTGACCATAAAGGTGAATGTTGGGCTATCATCTGAGCATATTTGTTATATTCGGAGAATGTATCACTTCGAAAAACTTCAAAATATTCCATTTTAGAGGAAGGTGAGTATAGGTGTTCCGTACTTATATTGTTTCTCACCCAAACAAACAAGGTGGGATGTGTGTGCATCATCTATGCCCCAGTTTCAGTGAAATATCAGGTTATGGTAAAGTGAGTTTGTAACGTGTTATGTCTTTGAAAAAAATATCAGGGATTTCAGTGTAGTTTTTTGTTGCGCCTAATGAAGAATTATCATTCAGGGGGTTTCTAAAGCCTATCTATGAGGCCGATGATGATTCAATCCTTTGAGCTTCTTCCATAGGTCTCAGAGAGAAGCTAGCTCATAGTCTGGGGAAAACACAGGTTTGATTAAACCGTTGTACAATATCTTATCCTCTGTATGATAGATTGGAAGAGTTGAAACCTATGTTGTCATTATATTTCTTTTTTTGTTCTTATACGGTGGAAATAGATGGAGGGCCTTGTACCCATGTCATCTCCCAATGTTATTCCCTCTCTATTTTGTTCCCATTTAGTCTTTGGAGAAACGATTGATGTTTGGCTAGACAGGTTGAGCACATGGTTTTTTCTTGGCTATTAGTGACCATGCACTATAAAACCATGTATATAGAAGGATCCCTACTGTTAGAGAATCTTTTCCCAAACCGTGCTAACTAACCATGTGGTCGTCCCAACTCATTGAATTTTGGGGTTTTTCTGTACTAGCCTATGCTGTTTGGTTAAGATGGTTGGTTATTATGGTGGGGAGACCCACCATGAGTCTTATATATGTTAATTTGTAAATTTTTGGAGGATGTATACCCTTTTTATTGGGTATTCCATTCAGGCCTGCCCCTCTTACTATCCTGATTCTATATCGGAAAAAAATATACGTGGTCTCTTCTGGTGGGGGGACTATTTTTTGTTCCACCATACCAGTAACTCAAACTTATCCATGGTCTTGGCTTGGATGTAGGCACTATTGTTCAGAGCTATCAAGATACCTACATATTCCTTCAGTAAACGTTGATATTGGAGAGTTCCCAATGATTTATTTATAGGAAATTATGTGTAACCTTGTTCTATATTTTTGTTCATTTGGGTGAATTGATTAAGTCTTGTTCGGATAGTGTTTAAGAAGTTATATTTTTGGATAAATAATTAATGTGATTTATCATTTCAAAAATGTGTTATAAGTTTCAGTTGTGAGAGTAATAATTTATTAATTGATCACTGGAGTTGTTTTGGCCTTTTGGGCTAAAACCTTGTAAGGGAGTAACTCTTGGTTTCTCAGTTGACATTGGTTGTTTCATAGGATATGATGTTACTTTCCGGGGTAGAAGGTTTTGTTGGTGGGGATAATTTTCAGATAAATGTCTTATTTAAATGATAAATTCCATTTAACTTCCATTCATTCTTTGTTTTGGGGGTTTTCCAAGATTTTTTGGAGGAATGGGTGAGTTTTCTTGAATTGGGCCAAACTGTGAGATCAATTCCAGATTTAAAAATAAATTGTTATTCCTTTATAACTCATTCATTTTTCATCATTTTTCATCCATTATATTTCATCATTTTCATATCTTGACCTATTAACAACATCATACTAATTTGGACCATTTAGGAATCCATAATCAAGGTGGATATGGGTTTTTATTTAATAGATTGTGCCTTCATGAAAGCCAATTTTCTACATTAAAAATAAATATTAATTCTTTGATATATCCTTAAATATTTATGTTATGCCAGTGATTCAAACTCTCACTGGGACTACATACCTAATGCATTTCCTAATTCTCTCTTCTCAAAATTCAGAGCTCAATAGAATCACAAAATTGGTCGAAACATTTATTGATTTCATAAATCACCAAGATATGTGGAGGTAAATTGATCCTTTGATAATGCCTTCTATTTGAACTCATTTTCCCCTTTCTAGTTCCTGCATGATTTCTTCATCCGTGTTCTAACCTCCCATGAATGGTTGGAATTTTTCAAATTCTGATATTGGTTGATTTTAGGCCGTTTTATAAAAGATTGTTTTCAATAAGTGTTTCTCTCTTCAATTTAATCTGTCTCCATAGGGTTTCCTACCTCTTTCATTATAGTTGCATTTTAACTTGAAATTGGGTGTTTTCTTATGTTACTAGTGGGGTATTATTTGGGTGTGTTTTATAACATATGTAATTGGTTTAATAAATCTTATTTGGCCAACAAATTCTTGTTTGGTACAGTATAATTGTCATGTGAGCCTAAAATGAGGATTTTTAATAGGTTTTATGTGTAAAACACTGTTATACTTCTTTAGAACATTTTTTAAAATGTTTGTTTTCATCTGGATCATTTGTAGTATTATTCAAGGAGGTTTTATAAAACATAAACGTGGTATTATAAATGTCCCAAGGGATTCCAATTCTATTTTGGATAAATAATTCTAATCTTTTTTGCTCTTAAATGGTGGTTTAGAAATGGGTTTTGTGTACAAGACATATTTACACCACTTGGGTTTTTTATGAAAATTGTAAATGTTTTTGTTGGTTAAAAAAAGCAGGGAAAAGGGGAATATGTAATGTATAGAATGTTTTTTCACCTTTTAAGGTGTTTTTAATGGTGAAGTATTGTTTTAAGATGTCAAACATTTTTTTAATGTTTGGTAAATCTCTGAAATGTTTTATTAAATTGTGATGTTTGAGAAAAACATGTTTGTGGGTTGTTTCATGTGTGTTTGATGATAAAATTATTTTAAACGTAAAAAGGGTATTATGTAACAAGTATGTGTGCTGTTATGAGAGTTTTAATTTATCGAAATGGAATTAAAAAATTTCTTAATGTATTTTTTTATGTGTTAATGAAATGAGATAATTGTTGTGGCTGACTTTATTGTGAGTCAGATTTCAAAATCAATTTGAATGAAAAGTGGACTTTTGTGACATTTATTGAATACATGTGGGATGTTTGTTGAATTTATGACATGTAAATGATATTTTCATGTGAAAAGAATATTCATTTAATTGTGGAACTTGTTTTATCACAAAGGGAAAACCCAGGTATCTAGGTGGCTGGACGTGTACTAGTATGCTATTGAATCCATGGGGTTTGGCCTCAGTTTCACTTAGTAAGATTGATTCATACAACTCTAAATAAACAATGATGATGATGATTTGGGACCACTATGTTATCGGTATGTTCCCTACTAGTGGCTCGTGCACGATAATATATATTGGTGATTGTTACTCTCACCGAGATACGAGGTACCTGGGACCCACATCTCACTAGTTCCTAGGGGTAATTTCCCATTGCTTGTTCTCACTAGATATTTTGTTCTTACCTTCAGCATATGGTGTGAGTGTCTATAAAATTATGTAGATTTGGTATTTATTTTTGATGCTTTTATTCATTAAACAAGCCAATCTGAAAACTGATTATATTTGATTTTCCATCTTTTCGAAATTGTAACTATCTTTTCATGTTTTTGAAAACTTACATGCTTTTATTCATTAACTGGTTATCACATCGAATTTATTAGTGGTGGTTTACAATTGAGATTTGGCTCACACCCTACTTACACCTATGGGTTTATGTAGACATGGTAATTGTTTTTGTCGCAGGTTGGGTATAGCTTTTAGTTCTAGTGGTTCGGGTTTTGAGCATGTCCTTGGTGGTGAAGTCCTGGGGAGATGGATTGAGGGTGGTGCCCCATGCCATGAGGGTTCATGGGATGTCATATTTTGGGTTTGTACCTTTTTTTAGTCTTTTTGAGTTGTTTGAAGATATTTAATTTAGTTCTGATATTATGTAATAGATTTTTTGGATTGTAAAATCCAGATTCATTTTATTGGATTTTTTTGTTGTTTGATGTTTATAAACTCAAGTGAATCATTCCCAATTTTCATTTAATGATACCCAAGAACTTATTCCTGACCATGGAAATCGAGAATGAAAATCGGGCCTTGTTACGGGCCTGGTCAAGTGCCGCTTTTGATGGCGACCATATTTGGTTCGTGTTATATTCCCATGTATGTGACAACACACTGAGTTATTAATGTCAAATGTTCATAGGATTAAAATGTTTTTACATAAAATTTTCTAGTGAAGAATATTTTATTGAGAAAATATTGTTAATAAGTATATATTTATATATAATTTATCTAAATATTAATGTAAAAATTAAAATATAATTTGACTATCTTATTAAAATTGATCATAATTCAAGTTTCAATTAAAATTTTGACTTTTCACTATTCGATAAAAATAAAATATACTCAGAAAAATACCAATAATTATCACAAATAATATTTATGAGTAAATATAAAAAAAATTAAATTATATCTATAAATTTATCAAATGGGATATTTAATATAAAAGGGAAATAATAATATGATACTATTTATATTTTGAAAAAAAATCATTATGCGTAAAATTATTGTTATTATTATCTTCAAGATGCAAAATATCTAATCTATACAATAAAAAACCTATTATATATATATATATATTTCATAAATATAATTTATAAAATTTAGGTCATTGAATATAATTATATATATTATTTCTTGTTTAAAAAATATAGTTTTCTAGTAAAATATTTACTATTTTTTCAACGGGGTTTTTTCATTTATAGTTAAATTATCATCTATTAATTCCTAAAAAATAAATTTTTTAAACTAAATATTATATTTTAATTAATATTATTCATATCCTCCATTATAACGAATATGTGATATCTGTAATAATAATTTTTTTCGTAATACTATTAAATGAAAATTGTAGTTTTGTAAAACTTGTTATTTTATATAATAGTAGTTATCGAAGGATCTAAACATTGTAATTAATTCAAGAAAAAATATTTTATTATGTATGGGAATAAAATGTTTTTTTATTACAGTTGAATCATGGCATAGTGTTGCATAAAACTAAGAATAACTTGTTGTGTTCCTAAAACAAAAGTTATATTCACTTTTGTGTGAAATAAAAAATATCGAATAGAATAAATTAATTATAAAAAAATTCCTAAAAACATAGGTAGTCACAATATACACCTATAAAATTAATTTCTTCAAGGAAATTTGTTTGGTTAATTAAATTATTAATACATGAAAGATCATTTAGTTGATATCCATATCATTAAAAAATTATAATAAAAATTCCTTCAAAATGGAATTTTGGAATGATAATGGCTACCCAATACAACTCATAACTAGGCATCCACATAGTAGATCGTGAGTGGAATGTCAAAATGTATACATAAAAGTGGAATATTTCTATTATCTTCTCATAGTGTGTGATAGAGAACATGACTTGGGGAATGTTAATGATCAGAAATAAATTACCAAATGAGGCTTGAATATGGACATTGAAATCGCAAAAATTATGACAAATGGATATCATTTTTTAAGAAGTATTTCTAAATGGTGAATAAATTTTAACAGAAGTTTTAATTTTTTCAATTCATAAAAATTTATCCCATTGTTGTGTCATGATAACGTTCCACACTGTATCTCATCCCAATAAACAATAGTGAATTGTTCCTTCATAAATAAATTGTGGATCATGTGATCTATAAATATAATGATAGTTCATTCCAATAATCATTATCAGCAAAAATGGTCATCAAATGTTGTCCAACATGAAAAAATTATCTTTTAGAGAGATAATAATTTAATCTATAAAAGATTATCTAATGTTTAACCTTTACCATTCCATAAATGGTTAACCTTGTCACCCATCTAAATGTAAAATTTTCATAACATGATAAAGAAGTTCTCAATGTTTAACAAAATAATTTTACCATTGATAAAAATATATCATAATTTATATATTATTTGTCTCAAACCAAATATTTCAATATAATTATAATGTATTCTCTTGAAAAATGGTAATAATATTTATTACCATAAATTCATTTTGAAATATTACATTCTTCATTATCTCAATATTTTGTGTATATATTCCATAAAACCAAAAATGACTTAATATTCATACATTATAGTATAAACCATTTTATCTACAAACCCTTAATTAGTTTCAAGGTGTTCAATACCATCTAATTTACATATTAATATCCAATATTTTTTTTTCAAAACATCATTCTATTAACATCAATAAAATATTATTTTCTATATTTACACTAATTATATACCTCCTTTAAATATAAATGTGCTATGAAATAAAATTTCTTTTCCATAAAAACCATTAAACATATTCTTCTAAATCCAGAAACATAATATTCCTTATACATTTTACTATTCATAAAACATAATTCGTGTACCAAAATTCATAAAAATTATATTTTTCCACATGAGACATAATCCCTTTGGGGGGAGGAGAATTCCACATCCTGTAATATAATAGCTATTTAATATCCCATATTTAAGGTAGTCTCATCACTATAATTAATATAAACATTAATAATTCCACATTTTTAATTAATATATTGAACATTCCACTTAGGACACATATTTTTATAATTCCAAATTCATCCACATTTAAGGAATTAATCAAATGATAATAAATATTTTTGTAAATATTATATTCCATTGTCACATCCAAACTATTCAATTTGTCTTTATAGTTACCTGATTTCCATTATTTTTTTTAATTTTCAAAACTTCTTCTTCATCATATATAAAATTCACAAGGGTTCTAATTTCCACATTCTCACTACAAAACTAACCAAATAATTTTTCCTTCATTGTATAGACTACCCATATTGATAGAAAACTCTTTATTTCTCTTTTTTGGTGAGTCCATCGTTTAGTTAAGATTCAACTTGTTACACATGTTCCATGAAAAATGATTATGAATTATTATAAAATACATTACTCCTGTAATCAAAAGATTTAGATAACCATCAAAAATATTTCATTCACATTTAATGCTAAACAGATTTTTTGGTTCCTACCATTGAATAAAACGATAAATAATAGTGTGATAAACAAATATCATAGATGAAAAATAATCTCAAAATCATATAGTAGGTGTAAATAATGAAACCTTCTTTAATAACTGACATTGTAGGTGATTACATAAGTACAAACATAGATATATATTTAGAAATAACCCATTAATAACTCACTAAATTTTTATCATATTAGTTTCTTATGGTAGAATAAAACATTTCATTGATAATATCTATAGTGATCCAATATTTATACACATAGATATTACATTAATTTTTATTAGTATTCAAAATATAAAAAAAGTATACTCTCGATGAAAATAATAGTTCATTGTCTTTGGAATCATCAAACCCAATTTTTAAACATTCCAGAAGACCATTATTTTTTACCACATAGATCTTCTAAATTAGTAAATAAAATTTAAACAATTTATCACAATATGGAAAAATGAAAAATTACAATTGATGGGAAATTATGCTCGTTAAGGATAAATAAAAGAGATACGTAGCATATAATGAACACTAGGGTATGAAAGAATGAGAATAATCTTTGAGGAGAACACTACTATTTTCAAAAATCATACACATTGTCCTTGTCATAATGATTGACAAATAATAATTCTTTAATCATAATGAAATGAATCACATTTTCCATTAGATAATAACATAATAATAATACATAGAATTCTTGTATGTTCATAAGAATAAAAAATCGTTCCATATATGTCAAAGATCACTGCAAAAAATAGTCACGTAACATCATGGGGCTAAACATACTGGGTGAGACATAATACCATCCCCAATTTTAGCCCATTAATTATAGTGGATTGGGTAAACTAGCCAAACCATCTTATTAGTCAGAGATCACTCCAAATACCATATTAGTTGTCAAGGATGAGTCTGAAAACATTTATAATGGAAAAATTCAATTAATTAACTGAGTTCATTCCCCATTCAAGCCATATTTATCACATGAGAAATAAAATTTTATCCAATTCCTTTGAGGGATATATAAGTCCCACATATCATATAATGAAATCATTAAAATATTTTCAACAAGATATAAATTATTCATCACATCACTACCCATAACATATTTTTGGTTTAATATTCATCATATTATTTCCTAGGGAATGAAATTGGAATCATAAACATTTATCCATAACATAACCTATGTAATTAAGTAAGGATTCAAAATAATTATATCAAAGAATAAACTATTGAATGAATTAGGTTTCATATGAATATTATAATGATAAATCCCATCGATGGGAAATAGGTTTAATAAACAAATGTTAATAATAAAAAACCCATTCATTGAAATAATAAGATTTATTTAACTGGATAATAACACTAAAAAAATAAACTATATAAAAGAATCAAATATTATATTTATAAGTATTTTTAAATATAAACTAAATATTTTTAATTGAAATAATTCTACTTTTAAATTCAAATTAATAAATATAAATCATTCTTGAAATAATTATATTTTATAGCCACATGGAAAAAATTAGTAAGGGATATTTTAAAATAAATTATAACTCATTTTTAACTATTAGTTTTTTACATCATATTTCCATGATAATATATATTAAAATTTGGGAAATAATTTAATTTTTTTTAAATATAAGTCATTTTTATGATCCATTTACACATAAAAGCATATAATTTAATTTTTTAAAATAAATTAAAAAACATTTAAAAGATAATTTTTTTCTAAAAAAACATCAGTGAAAAAAATAAGGGATCATTAAAATCAATTTAGATACATTTTCAACAAAAATAATTTTTGGAATTTTCTCCCTCAACATATGTAAAATATATTTTAGAATAATTTCTATTAGCTTCTTCAAAAATTATATCTTCCAAAAAATAATTATATAATGAAAACATACAGATTTTTAAAAAAATAAAAAATAAATTATTAGATAATTTTCCATGGATATTATCATAAAAGTAAATATTCATAAATATGAAACATTCTTAGGAAAAAAATATATTTTGGATAAAACTGATATTTGTATGAAGAGAAAATTAAAGTAATATTTAAAAAAAAATTAAAATTATATTATATACAAAACAGTTTAAAATTGTTATCAATAAACATATAAATATTATGTTTAACAGGATATGAAAATTAGTTAGAATTATTGAGGGATGGATCAAAAAAAATTCACAATGGACGATTAATCATAGAGATTCCCAATAAATAATGATATTGTACAAATAGACTCTTACAACATTGATAACATTTATTTTTAATAACAATAAAAGAATAAACAGAAATGATGAATAAAATATTACTAATGTATTTTTTCTTTTTATAAAAAATGTAAAACAATATATTATTCACCATGTAAAAGAATATAGGTTCATAACAGAAAATCGGTCTTAAATAAGGATAATTAAGACATAATTTACATAATAATTTGGTAACTTCTAAATCATAAACCCCATTAAAAAGATATTATTAAATCTGTATGTAAATACACAAAATATGTGTATAAATTAATTATGTTACATTCAATAGAATTTTATAACATAATACATGAAAACAAAATTTAAAATTCTTCTAATACACTTGTAATTATTTATCATAGGATCATCCTATGTACAATTAATGCATATTACAACCTGGAGACATACATCAAAGAGAAGAGTGAGTATAAGGACTAATAAAGAAAGCACCAGAATCTGTCTACTTGTGATATCAATAAGAACTTGATAAAAAAAATAATGACATGATCAATGGAATTATAGGCATATCATAATGAAAAGAACATAAAACAAAACATTCATATGGGGCTATAACATTTAATTTAGACATTCATAAACATATCACAATGGTTCAATCGTGAGATGTCATAAAAATTACCAAGGTTATTCACCGAGGAATCGTAAAACTTGTCATCCCAATAGATGAATTCATTACCAAATGCATTAGAGAAGTATCAGAGAACACCGATAATATTTATTTAACTTCATGTGATCTAAATTTATCATAAACAAACATTTGATTAATAAACCATATAGAATAAAAGAAATGGGATTCATTTCAAAATCATGATGTCTTAAATTGTCCTATAAAATAAGATCATTATGTCATTTATATCCCATCGAATGGGTGTGAGGGTAATATTTTTTCCAATTCCAGAATCAAATATATCTTTTTTATATTTATTAACACACATATAAATGAAATAGTTCTGGGTAATCACAAATATAAAACAATAGAATTTCATGAGATAAAGAGAGAGAAATTTTGTGAGAAATTTCAACAGCATAACTGCTATATATAATGGTCTTAAAAAATAATAAAAAGAGAGGTGACATAGGTTTCCCATCCATAAATGAATCATTTTACCATATAGGATCATAATCAAATAGAAATAAGATCATGGTGTGGAAATTTGTATGACATACCACAAGAAAATGAAACATGAAAGGAAATAGAAAATGCAATTTATTTAATTAAAAATAGGCACCCTAATAGTGTGACAAAAATTTTCAGAAAAATAATTGATAAAATAGATATAGAATATCAAGCCCCCACATAATAAAATTTATCTTTAATACATATCATAAAAAAGTAATGACATAAAATGGAGGGTGAAAGGATCTTTTACCTTGAAGAGTCACATTGAAACCATGATGACAGGGACCTTGAGAGGTTTGATAGAACCTTAGGAGGATTCTAAAGAGAGTAAGGAAGATTTTGTACTAACATAAATGGATTTTAGTGTTGATGAAGTGGTATAATTTTTGGATTTATGTTGGAAAGGAGATGGAATTTGTTAATATTTAGGTTTGGTACACCTCACATTAAATTATACAAAACTATAAACCAGACAATGGGTTTTGCCCATGGATTCTTCCAAAGGGGAGTAGAAAAAATATATTTTATGTGTTAAATTATAGAACTTCTAAAAATAATATTGTGACTTATGTGTAAGTGAGTCACACTCTAAAAAAAGAATTTAAAATTAAAAAATGTTATATAAGGCTTGGAGGGTCCACTAATGCTTCGTAAAACAAATCAAACAAACTCAAAATCACGTTATCTTATTTTTCACACATATATTGGCGAAATAGAATGTTTATTTTATTTTATTACATCACTATTTGATCATTATGATGTCATAGAACACATTATATATTAAAACAGTATTTAATTTTTACCCAAAAATTAGACTGTGTCAGAAAATTTTGAAAAAATCGCCGTTAGATAATTTTGACATCATGATTCTAGAAATCATATTCAAATTATCTAAATAATATTCTAAATAGGATTATTTTCACTTTTTATATAATGAATTTCATTTATCTAAAGTTCATGGATCATTACAAAAATGTCATCCAAACCTTAATAAAAATTACTATTTCATTCATAAAATTATATGATAATTTTTATTTAAAACAAATTAATTTAATAATAATAATAATATTTTATTAAAATATTTTTTAATTAAAAATTCCATTAATTCCTCAAAATATAAATTTTAATTGAATATTTGACTAAAAATATTATTTGTTCTCTAAAATCTATTTACAAAGTGAGAATAATAAAATGAAAGTACATTCATTATTATATACAAAAATAATGTACATGATCATATTAAAATGTTCTTATTACATAACCCCTTAAAACATCTGCATAAACCTTATGTTAAGGTGCACAATTTTGATATACTCTTGGTGTGGCTCGAATAACATCGCTCGTGTGGAAATATATATCAAATACAATGTCCCCCACAGGCAGTTCTAATCGAGCTTAATGTATTCATGCTCAGCTTGGGATTGGTCAATAGCGAAGCCCAAAGAGACAACCTCCTTTCCGATATTGGATAATTGGGATTCATAGGGGGAAAGTCTCCTAGATGAGTCCATCACTTCCTTGGTTTGAGTAAAAATGATTTGTTAAAGCCCTAAAATTATATTAATCATGTGATTATTGTTCAACGACTCTATTAGCGGTCACAATTATTAATGTGTTTTTAATATCTAGAAACATAAAAAAATGAAGTGAATATGTGGTATAACCATTTCATGCATTAATAAATTTCATTACATTAAGAGGGGATTTCATTAAAAAAAATTTTGTGTCATTTCAATATGACCCCCTTAAGAAATTTTGACCCTGAAATTTTAACTCATACACTTAAAAGAGAAAAGGTGTGGGTACTTCTTCCTCACAGACTCCTCTGGTTCCAACATAGATTCTCTGAATTTGTGGTTACTTCACAACACCTTAACAAGGTTGGTAGTCATGTTAGATATAACCTACTATCTATAATCCAAGATCTCCACCAGCTGCTCCTCATAATAATAGTCATGTTCCAGTTCTACCACCATTGGGTTCAGTACATGTGAAGGGTCAGGAATGTACTACGTGAAGAGGGATACAAGGAAAACTTCATGAAATTGTGCATGGATTGGAGGAAGTGCAAGCCGATAGGCCACTGATCCCACATAGTCAAGGATTTCATTGGGGCCAATATACCTTGGTTTGAGATTCCGTTTCCTCCCAAACATCATGAATTTCTTCCAAGGTGAAATCTGACAAATGATTCTATCCCCAACATCAAACTCCAAGTCCCTTTGATAGTTGTCTGTGTAGCACTTTTTTTTGACATTGAGCATCGTTAATGTGTTGTGGGATGGAGTGGAATTTTTCAATCGTCCATTGTACAATATCGGGCCAAAGAAGAATTATCTCACTAGCATCATCCCATCAATAATGTGTTCTACATCGATTACCATATAGAGATTCATAGGGTTCCATTTGACTGATTGAGGGGAACCTATTGTTGTATGAGAACTCAACTAAAGAGAGTTGTTGATCCCATC
This sequence comes from Viscum album, assembly GCA_963277665.1. Taxonomy (NCBI): domain Eukaryota; kingdom Viridiplantae; phylum Streptophyta; class Magnoliopsida; order Santalales; family Viscaceae; genus Viscum; species Viscum album. Next base: position 2,019,953,042 of record OY728157.1, read on the forward strand.
AACCTTTAAATACTATTGAGCATGTTCTAAGCATTTCCTCGAGTTTTTGAATTTTCCGTTCACATTAGCAATTAGATTGGGGTGATAGGCCATACTGAAATTCAATTCAGTTCTTAGACAATGTTCAAGAATTATTCATAATTTTTATTTGAATCTTGGATCACGATCAAATACGATAGAATATTGAACTCAATGCAGCCTTTCAATTCATTCACATAAATCATGGAAAGCTAATCAAGAATTAAATCATCCCCAATAGAAATAAAATGGTTATTCTTGGTGAGACGGTCCACAATAACCCATATCACAAAGGTCCATATACATTTTTGTGAAACCAAGATGTATAGAGAAAGTAGGTCTATGAGCTTCATCCATCAACTCCTTCTTTATTTCTAGAATATATGGAACACATAGTCTGGTAAAAAATTTCAGTCCACCTTCTTGATCAATATCGAAGTCTATAAAGATCCAATCCATTACATCCCGAAAACATCTTCTATAAAAAGGATATTATTTATGAGATTTCTTGATCTTTTCTTGAAATGACTATTGAAAAATCACTTGTGTAAGGGTTGATGGTAGTTTTTCCCTTTTCATTTCCATGTCCAGCTTCACTAGGTCATTGATCATAGGATCTATTTAAATAGTCATCATGGAATGAACAATTGGTTAGTTCCTATGTAACAAATCGCTTTCTTTGTTTGATCTTCTGAGATTAAAATGAATTGAAGAATCATAGTCTTTATGAATTTCCAACCATATTCATTGTCACATTATCAGTTCTTTTTTGTGTGAAAATTAACATAAAACAATGATGGTATGTGTATCTAATACATTTCCCCCCATAAAGATAGTGCCTCAATATATTCCGAGAAAAAATTACAGTATCTAGCTCCAGATCTTGCGTAGGATTGTTCTACTCAAGAGTCTTCAACTGTCGAGATGCATAATCAATTACATTTTCATTTTTCATGAGGACGCACCCATGCTCTTTCATATATGCATCGCTAAAAATAACAAATCCTTCACCACATGAGGGTAGAGTTAACATGGGTGTAGTAACCAATCTCTTCTTCATCTCTTGTAATCATTCCTCACACTCCTTTATCTAGATGACCTTCACACCTTTTTGAGTTATCATGTATTAGAAATGTTGTGAATTTTTTTGGACAAACCTCCTCTAATATCCCACTAATCCATGGAAAATATAAATGATTGTTATTATTATTGACTAAGGCCACTCCTCTACAACTTTTGTCTTTGTATGGTCAACTATGATCCCTTCATTGGTGACAATGTACCCCCAAAAAGAAACTTTTGTAAATACAAATCACATTTTATGATCGTTCTGAAAAGCCTAACCTTTTATATAGTTTTCAAAATAACCCATAGATGATCTTCATGCTCCTTGAATGTTTATGAATATATTATAATATCATCAATAAAAAATACCACAAAGTTATCAAGGTAGTCTTTAAATAATCAATACATAAAATACATTAAAAATTAACGTGCATTAGTCAGTCCGAAGGTCATAAACACAAACTCATAATTCCCATATCTAAATCTGAAGGCAGTTTTTAGAATATCTTATTTCTTCACCCCCAATTGTTGATAACTAGAACTAAGATCAATCATAGAGAATAATTGAGACCCAATAAGATGGCCAGATAAGTCATAAATTCTTGGTAGTGTCTATTTTTTCATTATTATAATCCCATTCAGTTCACTATAATCAATTAATAGGCACATCAATCTATCCTTCGTCTTCACAAATAGAACTAGTGATCCCCAAGGAGACACACTTAGTTGGATAAACCCATTCTCTAAAAGATCATGGAGCTATTTTATTAATTCCTCCAACACCACATTTTCCATCCTATACGGGGTGTATAATCTCAGATGAGATCTAGGCATGATTTCAATTGGATACTCTTCATCTATTTATGGGGGTTGTCTGGGTAACTACTCAGGAAATAAATCAATATATTCATGGATAATGGTGATATTATATATCCTTGGACTCTCATCTATTTCTTCATGTTCACCTATCAACTCCATAAAGAAGGATATATGGGGTTCTTCTAGACAAAGATCATGTTGAGATATCTGTCCTTGGAAGAAAACTGTAGGTTTTCCATTGAAGAATACTGAAATTTCCTTACTTATTCCTTCGATAATAACATTATACATTGAGATCTAGTTCATACCTAGTATAATGTGGAATTCCAACATGGAAATGAATACTATATTTTCAATTATATTATGCTCACCAAATTAAATACTAGAGTTTCAAATCCCTGACGATGCATGGATAATCCCACCAAGAGTCTTGACTGATAACACTACTTTTACAAAATTCAGTGTTGATTCTAAATTATTTGAAAATTTGGACGAAATAAAGGAATGCGTAGAAACTGAATCAAACCAAGTACTTTATACCATTGAGATAAAAATAATATTACCTACTATAATATCATTTAGAGCTTCAGCTTCAGCTGTTGTGATATTCAATGAATGACCAAGGTCCCTTGGCATTTGTAGAGGCTGATGTTGTTCACCTTATAGTGAACCGAAGCTTAACGTACATGAACATTACATTACTTTTGCGGAATACTTAGTACATAACAAAAAACACACACACAAGGATCGTAATAGTTTAGTGTCTTTGGAAACTCGGAATGTAATCTTCTAATCGTGGTGAAAGATCTTCAATATATCCCATAAAGATCTTCCTTTATTTTACCTAAAACCTTTCTTTATATCCTGGGGAAAAGAAAACATAAAAGGGTGAGCTCAAATGCTCAGTAAGGGTAAACAAAATAAATATCAATCATATCATATACATAATCTTCTAATCGTGGTGAAAGATCTTCAATATCTCCCATAAAGATCTTCCCTTTTTTTTACCTAAAACCTTTCTTTATATCCTGGGGAAAAGAAAACCTAAAAGGGTGAGCTCAAATGCTCAGTAAGGGTAATCAAAAGAAATATCAATCATATCATATACATAAGCACATAACTTTTAGAAATCTTAACCTGCAAAAGAGATCATAATTTCATAACATGGGATAAATCATGGCAGTGAAATGTAATCACAATAATCATAACTTGAAACATGAAACTTTCTGGCATATACACATAATCATAGAGATTCATTTCTTGTTAGTCAAGACTCATTGCCAAGACTATCTTAGTGGACAAAGTCCCTTTCTGAACCGAGTCACCCTCGTTCCAGTCCTGTTTCACTGAACCAGTATAACCTACTGTTCCAGCCATGTCCATCTCATGAGATATAAAATCTTTACCCAATGAATTGGAGGGAGATATAGGTCCCACCCATCCCATAATGTTACCATTCTTATGTGTGCCACAAAATCATAAATCATACATCATTTCATAACCCATGTAATACAAATGGGAATCTTAATCATCATGACATCATAAAACAATTCATATAAGATAAAGGAATTCATAAAAATAATTCCATCACAACATGATCAAATCAATGTAATAATAGGGATAAAAACAGAACCCTTTATTATCTTATATGGAAAATAATTTTGATAAAACACTTGAACACCATTCTTGAGGAAAATATTCTTTCTTCTTCAAAAACATTTTTCCTTTATTAACATGTCATACGACTTTAAACTAATAGAAGTTGATTAAAAATAAACTTTAAAACTTTTAATGTAAGCTTCTTGGAAATAATGTTTTAGAAATCCATTCATGTCGTATAAGTTAAAAGAAAACATTCTTCCCGTACTTTTGTCGGAAAAGTCAAAAAGTACCTCGTACGAAAAATGACAAAATATTGCTTTCATATCTTTTACTATAAACTCACGAAATTGTAAAATTTGAGATAAACTATTGTAGAAGGATATAAATATTACATATTGAGGAAACATGTATGTGGATGATAAAATACACCCCAGTAAATTCCAAAGTATAAACAATCTCCGATAAAAATGAGATTGTGATATTTCCCTTACCTTAGGTCCGATTTTCTTTGGTAAGTGTCCGAACCTCCTGTATAATGATTAAAATAATGTCATTTACTTATTAAAGAATCATATTCATTGTTATGATATCATATATGGTTCACTTATGTCATTATATTACCCGTTCTTTTGTAAATTCCATGTTAAAGAGTGTTTTGGGTAAAAAAAATTCATTTGTCGTCCGTGTGTTGACTTGTAATTATTCATATGATTACTTAGATCATGATTACTTAATTCCAGAATATAAAACATGATTTATATATATATATATATATTCAGAATATATATATATATAATAAATCAGTAAATGGAAAGAAATACACCGTTCATGGAGACCGTAGTCCGTACGTACGCATGAAAGCTATTTTCGTTTCTTTATTGAATTGAATGGAATTAAGTAGATGACATACATATAAATATACATAAATCCAGTATCATTATTATGTTATATATTTCATTAGTACTTATTATATATACTTTATAATCATTACTGAATAGTTAATCATTGAGAATGAATCTCATCGCGTTGTGGAGACGGTAGTCCGTACGTACGCACGAGCGATGATATCGTTCCCATGGTCGTGGAATTGTGTTGAAGTGTATTTATACTATTTCAGTATCAATATCACTTTATAATAATCATATATAGTTCCTCATTACACCATTATAACCATCCAATTAAGGTGGTGGCGGAAAATAGATTACACCACGGCGTGGAGACGGTATTCCGTACGTACGCACGCGCGGTGATTTCCTTTTTCCATAGGATGGATAGAAGTTTAGAGTTGTTTCATATGTATAATAACATATCTATATATAATAAATACTTATGTTATTACTTTATCATGAAACAACTAAAGATGAAGAAGTTGAAGAAGAAAGAAATTGAAAAAGATCGGTAATGGATATTACCTATTTTTGACGTGCCTTAACTTAACCTCCACTTAAATAACTAAGGATGGTCTTTGAAGAAGACCAGGACCTCTAGGATGATACTAGGGAAGTGGAGAAGAGATTTTGGAAGGGGTTTTCCGAGCATGAATGCCTAAATTGGTGTGAGGAGGAAAGGGAGGAGGTGCCCTTTTATAAGGGAGGAGAGGGGTATCTTAGGAAAATCTCAAAATATTATTTTATATTAAGGTCAAATTCGGTTTATAATGGTTCCAAATGGTCTTATTTCGAAGCTAAAGTGGGGATGGGTCGCAATCCTCTCATCCAATAGGATTTAGACACGTTTAGGTTATTATTTTAAACTTATCAATTAGATTTAACTCTAAGTTAAATAATTTAACTTTTACCGTGTCTTTTTGTTTTCTTACACTATATGGTTAATAAACATACTATATCAAGCCAAACGAACACCAAGTTGTTTATTATTAATATATATATCCTTATCTAAGTAAATTGACCGATACTTAGATTTTTAGGAATAAAATAACAATAAATAATATAATATTTGTTTTAAAAACTAATTTATGTCACTGTTGACACTACATGGTACATGATTTTTTTGAAATTTATAACAGAATGATATGTTCGAAATAAGTTACATAAATAAACAATAACATGTCATATTAACCTAGAAAATTAGTTTAAGCCATAAAAAGTCTCATATTACATTTATTTGGGCATTTATAACATCAATTATGTTAATATTTTCTTAAAAAGGTAATTACCGCATCATCATTGTGTCATAAATAAATTAAATTATTTAAAGTATAAAAATCACAAATAAAATACCATTATATAGGAAATCTATTTAGCTTTCTAATGAATATTTATAGTCGAAATTATATTATGTATAACCCTATATTAAAAATGTTTTAGTAAATAAACATTGATTTTAACTCTTTTAACACTTCTTTGAATTAAATAATAATAAAAGTCCTAATCTAATCCAAGTGGGCCTAAATGATAATATTTTACACTTACAGTTGTTTTTGGTCGAGATAAACTTGTACAATAGGATTAGGACATGTGTTAGGGTAATATTAATATCATTTTTACCCTTAATTACCCTATTTACTTTTAACCGTGGTAAATAAAAGAAAAAAGTTGCTATTCACCAAAAATTATTTTCATCTCATTGAACCACATTTTACTTACTGAAATCAACCGTGTCTCTCGGATTTTTGAAATTCCATTCACAGAAGCGGTAAAATTAAGATTTATGAAAAAATTAATTTTTTTAACTACCACTTAGTAGTTTCACTATTCATCAAAAATTAAATGTTTTCAGAAAAATACCAAAATTTCACCCTAGGCTAATTTCGGTATTCCGAATCCAAAAATGAAGTCCATTTTGAAAGATAAAATTTCAAAAAGTGGTTATTACTATTCATAACAGCTATAATATTTTAATAGCATATCGTCGTTTAGTGAAACTCGGTATTGCGTACAACGCAAGCTATCGAGGAAGGTCGCGATTGCGTGTAAAGTAAGCCAAGATAGTATGTAGTGAAATATTCCTTTGATGATATATAAAAACAAAATATTACTCATAAAAATCTCGGGTGTTACATTCTACCCCCCTTAAAATGAATTTCCCCCTCGAAATTCGTCACTTTGTAACAAAAAGATGAGGATACATCTCCCTCATCATATCCTCAAGTTCCCATGTAGCTTCTTCAAGTTGGTGGTTCCTCCATAAAACATTCACCAATCGAGTGGTCTTGTTTCGTAGGACTTTTTCGCTATGATCCAGAATCTCTATCGGTTGTTCTTCATAAGAAAGATCTTGCTCCAGCGGTACAACTTCTGAGCTGAGTACATGTGAAGGATCAGGTATGTACTTTCTCTGGAGAGATACATGGAACACATCGTGATCTTTAGAGAGATTCGGTGGAAGCGCCAATCAGTAAGCTACCTTTCCAACACGATCCAGTATTTCTAAAGGACCGATATATCTAGGGCTCAACTTCCCCTTCTTTCCAAATCTCATAACCCTCTTCCAGGGAGATATTCGTAAGAACACTTTATCACCCACTTCAAACTCTAGGTCTTTTTTCGGTTGTCGGTATAACATTTTTGTCGACTCTGAGCTGCTCTTATGTGTTCTTGAATAGATCTGACCTTTTCTGCCATTTCATCAACGAGATCAGGTCCTAATAGCTTTCTTTCCCCAACTTCATCCCAGTAAGTTGGAGTCCTGCATTTCTTTCCATAGAGAGCTTCATAAGGAGCCATCTGAATACTGGAGTGAAAGCTATTATTATAAGAAAATTCCACCAATGGTAAGTGTTGATCCTAACCTCCTTTGAAATCCATAGAGCAAGCTCTCAACATATCTTCTTGGGTTTGAATTGTTCTCTCAGAATGACCTTCTGTCTGAGGATTATAAGCAGTGCTAAAACTCAACTTTGTATCCAGAGTATGCTAAAGACTTCCCCAGAACATCGAGGTAAATCGCAGATCCTGATCAGATATAATAGAAAGTGGTACTCCATGCAATATTACCACTTCCTTTACATATATACTGGCAAGCTGATCTAGAGACAAATCCTCTCTAATAGCAATGAAGTGTTCAGACTTTGTAAGATGATCAAATATGACCCATATAGCATTATTGCCTTTGGATGTTTTAGGAAGTCCTGTGACAAAGTCCATAGTGATGTTTTCCCATTTCCATTCGGGTATGGGTAATGGTTGTAACGTCCCCTTAGACTTCTATCTCTCAGCTTTAACTTGTTGACAAACCAAGCATCGAGAGACATATTCAGAAACATCTCTTTTCATGCCATCCCACCAAAAGTACTCTTTCAGGTCCCTATACAACTTCGTGCTTGCAGGATGAATAGATAATGAAGAACTATGAGCCTCATCCAGCAACTCCTTCTTTAATTCGGGGATGGGAGGAACACAAACCCGATTCCTGAACTTTATATCCCATCACAATCAAGGTTGAATTTAGGAACATTTCTCACCTTCTTTTGTAACTCGACATCTTCTTTCTGTGCCTCTTTAATCTTCACATGTATAGATGGTTGAACATTCATTTGAGAAAGATAAGATTTTCCCCTTCCATTATAATTCCAAGATCCATCCTTTGTAAATCCATAAATATTGGATCTTTTGTGATCCTCATCATGGATAAACTAGCATGGTCTTGTCGACTTAATGCATCTGCCACCTTGTTTGCTTTCCTAGGGTGGTAATGGATTGAGTAGTCATAATCCTTAATCAGCTCCAACCATCTTCTTTGACTCATATTCAGCTCCTTTTGTGTGAAAATATACTTTAAAATTTTATGATCAGTATAAATATCACACCTTTCACCATAAAGGTAATGCCTCCAAATCATTAATGCAAAGATTACCGTAGCTAACTCCATATCATGTCTTGGGTAATTTTGCTCATGGATTTTCAACTGTCGTAAGGCATAAGCTATCATCATATCATTTTGCACAAGAACACACCCCAATCCCTTCTTGGTTGCATCACTGTAGATCACAAACCTTTCTCCACTACATGGCAGTGTGAGCACAGGTGCACTGGATAACCTTCTTTTCAACTCCATGAAATTCTCTTCACATTCCTCTATCCAAACAAACTTAACTCCTTTCCGAGTCAACTTGGTTAGTGGATTATATAAACGTGAAAAATCTTTTAAAAAACATCGATAATATCCAGCCAAACCAAGAAAACATCGGATCTCAGTTACTGTTGTTGGTCTCAACCATCTTTCAATAACCTCTGTTTTGCTGGATCCACAGATATCCCCTCTTTTGAGATTATGTGACCCAAAAATGAAACTTTTTGAAGCCAAAATTCACACTTGGTAAATTTGGCATAAAGCTTCTCCTTTCTCAGGGTCTTCAATATAATTCTCAAGTGATCTTCATGCTCTTCCTTGCTCTTTGAATAGACAAGAATATCGTCTAAAAATACTACCAAAAATTGATCAAGATAGTCTCTAAAGACTCTATTCATTATATCCATGAATATAGCAGGGGCATTAGTAAGACCAAATGGAATCACTATAAATTCATAGTGTCCATACCTTTTACGGAAAGCCGTCTTTGGTATATCCTCCCTTTTGACCCTTAATTGATGATACCCCGAACGAAGATCAATCTTGGAAAAGTATTGAGCTCCGTGTAGTTGGTCAAATAAGTCATCAATGCGTGGGAGAGGATATTTGTTCTTGATAGTGATCTTGTTATGTTCTCGATAATCAATGCAGAGTCTCATTGGTCCATCTTTCTTCTTAACAAATATAACAGGTGCTCCCCAAGGTGACGCACTAGGGCATATGAATCTCTTATCAAGATTCTCTTGGAGTTTCTTCTTCAATTCCTGCAACTCAATTGGGGCCATTCTATAAGGTATCTTTGAAATAGGCAAAGCACCCGGTATGAGTTCTATTAAAAACTCAACTTCATGATTTGGTGGAAGACCCGGTAATTCCTCCAGAAAGACATCGTCAAACTCCCGTACGATGGGCATATTCTTAATCATGAGTTTCTCACCAACCATTTGAGATAAATAACCTTCATTTAGTGGAATCAAGACCCATAAGATGGAAGGAATTTCCACTGGAAGGTTATATTCATCCTTGCATCGATAGACGATCATAGATTGATCTGGAATATGAAATGTGACTTCCCTTCTTTGGCAATTGATATGATCTCCATGTAGAGAAAGACAATCCATGCCAAGAATCACATCAAATTACACTATAGGAAGGATCACAAGATTTGCAGGAAGGACTTTCCCACAAAGATCAATTGGAGAAGAATTATAAAATTTTGATGTGAATGTTGCGCCATTAGGTGTTGTCACAGCTAACTCAACATCTAATTGTTGAGGAAATACGACGATACCCTTAGAAAATTTTTCAGAAATAAAAGAGTGGGTGGATCCAGAATCAAATAAAACATTTGCTACTTTATAGTGGATGGTAAGTGTACCTTTCACCACATCATTATCGTAATCCACATCGCTAATAGAAATTGCATGTGACATTCCATTGTCTTTATCCTTAAGAGTTTGTTGACGTCGACCATCATCATCAACCCTTGGATTTTGGCATTGATTGGCATAATGCCCCATCTCCTTGCACTTGAAACATTGATGTGTAGTAGGTTCATTCTGTGTATCTCTTCCATTGTTTGCATCATTAGACATCTTCTTCCCATTATCGCAGCATTCAAATGCCCTATGACCTTCCTTTCCACATTTGGAACATTTACTTGTCCCTTTAAGATAACTCCCTCCATGTTTCTTTCTACACTTTCAGCATAAGGGAAAGCTCATCTTCTTTTCAGTGTGCTCTTTAGATTTTCCTTTGAATTCCATTTTCCTCTTCTTATCAAACCCATATGACTGATGGGTTACTCTAATCTCCATCTCAACTTTGAGATCACATCGAACGATTTCCTCGTAGCTATTGAAGTCCCTTATGGCTAAGGCCCTTCGAAGACTTGGTTTTAAGCCACTAAAGAATTGATCGATCTTACTCTCAGGTTGGATAATAATACCAGAGGCGTACCATGCAAGTCTTGTAAAATTTGCTTCATAGGTACCAACAGATTCATCACCCTTTTGCTTTAGTTCGAGAAACTCAATCTCCATCTTTGTTCGGAGAATACGAGGGAAGTATTTATTGAAAAACAAGTTCTTGAACTCGTCCCATTCCATGGACTCAATTTCTTCCCTTTACCACGTATTCTTAATAATATTCCACCATTGATCAGCATCACCTTCCAAACGATACACCGCTAAGATGACTTTATCATGCTCAGAACATTGAAGAATTGAAAATATCTTTTCAGTAGTACTAATCCATTGTTCAGCAACTAATGGATCAGTAGACACGCTGAATGAAGGTGGACGCTGTCTCATGAAGGATTCAATAGAATGTTGCTCATTCCTTTGCTCGTTTGGAAATCCTGCATGATTCATATCTTGATAAAGTTGTGTGGGCATGGCTACAAGATTTTTCATTCCATCTCCCATAATGTTTGGTTCCTCAGGGGGACAATCATTGCATTGCCCGTCGCATTCCGTATTCACACGGTTCCTCCGGGTTCCAGCCATTGAATAAAACCAAGAAGAATAGTGTGAGAAACACTAATTATAATAGGAAAACCACATAATCAAGAATAAAATTTCACACTTAAGGTCTTATCCTAGGGTATTCATGGCCATTTCTAAAACACTAAGACTGTGTTCTATGTTTAGACTTATCCTTAGGGTTCTTACTTAAGGCTTTCACATCCTAGTTTCTAAAGGTTGACTATACCTTTCATCTGATAGCAACTATAATGGCCCATACTTTACATACATTGATAATACTTCAAAATTGAATCACACTTATTACAACATATGACAAAACCACAAAGGACTGTATAGGTATAGTGTATTTAGAAACTGGGAAACATAAACAACTGGTTCATAAATCTTCTACAATGTCTCTCATTTATTTCATCATATCTAGGGTCCCTTTTAGCATATTCTACTTAATATCCATCTTCCTAACCTGGGGAAAAGAAAACATACAAAAAATGGTGAGCTCAAATGCTCAGTAAGGGTAAAAAAATTAAATATCAATCATATCATATACATAAGCACATAACTTTTAGAAATCTTAACATGCAAAAGAGATCATAATTTCATAACATGGGATAAATCATGGCAGTGAAATGTAATCACAATAATCATAACAAGAAACATGAAACTTTGTGGCATACACACATAATCATAGATAATAATTTCTTGTTAGTCGAGACTCATTGCCAAGACTATCATAGTGGACAAAGTCCCTTTCTGAACCAAGTCACCCTCATTCCAGTCCTTTTTCACTGAACCGGTATAACCTACAGTTCCAGCCATGTCTATCTCATGAGATATAAAATATTTACCCAATTCTTTGGAGGGAGATATAGGTCCCACCCATCTCATAATGATAATATTCTTATGTGTGCCACAAAATCATAAATCATACATCATTGCATAACCCATGTAATACAAATGGGAATCTTAAACACCATGACATCATAAAACAATTCATATAAGATAAAGGAATTCATAAAAATAATTCCATCACAACATGATCAAATAAATGTAATAATAGGTATAAAAACAGAACCCTTTATTATCTTATATGGAAAATAATTTTGATAAAACACTTTAACTCCATTCTTGAAGAAAATATCATTTTTCTTCAAAAACATTTTTCCTTTCTTAACATGTCATACGACTTTAAACTAAAAGAAGTTGATTAAAAATAAACTTGAAAACTTGTAAAGGAAGCTTCTTGGAAATAATGTTTTAAAAATCCATTAATGTCATATAAGTTGAAGAAAACATTCTTCTCGTACTTTTGTCGGAAAAGTCAAAAAGTACCTCATACAAAAAACGACAAAAGATTCCTTTCATATCTTTTACTATAAACTCACAAAAGGGTAAAATTTGAGATAAATTATTGCAGAAGGATATAAATATTACATATTGAGGAAACATGGATGTGGATGATAAAATACACCCCAGTAAATGCCAATGTATAAACAATCTCAGATAAAAATGAGATTGTGATATTTCCCTTACCATAGGTCCGATTTGCTTTGGTAAGTGTCCGAAGCTCCTGTATAATGATTTAAATAATGTCATTGACTTATTAAAGAATCATATGCATTGTTATGATATCATATATGGTTCACTTATGACTTTAGATTATCTGTTCTTTTGTAAATTCCATGTTAAAGAGCGTTTTGTGTAAAATTGTTTCATTTGTCATCCGTGTTTTGACTTGTAATTATTCATATGATTACATAGATCATGATTAATTAATTCCAGAATATAAAACATGATATATATATATATATTCAGAATATATATATATATAATAAATCAGTAAATGAAAAGAGATACACCGTTCATGGAGACGGCAGTCCGTACATACGCATGAACGCTGTTTTCGTTTCCTTTTTGAATTGAATGGAATTTAGTAGATGACATGCATATAAATATAAATAAATCCAGTATCATTATTGTGTTATATATTTAATTAGTACTTATTATATATACTTTATAATCATTCATGAATGGTTAATCATTAAGAATAAATCTGATCACATTGTGGAGACGGTAGTCCGTACGTACGCACGAGCGATGATATCGTTCCCAGGATCGTGGAATTGAGTTTAAGTGTATGTATACTATTTCAGTATCAATATCACTTTATAATAATTGTATATTGTTACTCATTACAACATTATACCCATCCAATTAAGGTGGTGGCAGAAAATAGATTACACCACGGTGTGGAGACGGTATTCCGTACGTACGCACACCCGGTGATTTCCTTTTTCCGTAGGATGGATAGAAGGTTAATTATAGTTGTTTCATATTTATAATAACAAATCAGTATATAATAAATACTTATGTTATTACTTTATCATTAAAAAACTAAAGAAGAAGAAGTTGAAGAAGAAAGAAATTGAAAAAGATCGGTAATGGATATTACCTCTTTTTGACGCGCCTTCACTTAACCTCCACTTAAAGAACTATGGATGGTCATTGAAGAGGACCAGGACCTATAGGATGATACTAGGGAAGTGTAGAAGAGATTTTTTCAGGGGTTTGATGAGCTTGAATGCCTAAATTGGTGTGAGGAGGAAAGGGAGGACGTGCCCTTTTATAAGGGAGGAGAGGGGCATCTTAGGAAAATCTCAAAATATTATTTAATATTAAGGTCAAATTCGGTTTATAATGGTTCCAAATGGTATTATTTCGAAGCTAAAGTGGGGATGGGTCGCAATCCTCTGATACAATAGGATTTAGACAAGTTTAGGTTTTTATTTTAACCTTATCAATTAGATTTAACTCTAAGTTAAATAATTTAACTTTTACACTGTGTTTTTGTTTTCTTACACTATATGGTTAATAAACTTACTATATCAAGACAAAAGAACACCAAGTTGTTTATTATTAATATATATACCCTTATCTATGTCACTTGGCCGAACCTTAGATTTTTAGGAATAAAATAACAATAAATAATATAATATTTGTTTTAAAAACTAATTTATGTCAATTTTGACACTCTTTGGTACATGATTTTTATGAAATTTATAACAGAATGATAAGTTCGATACAAGTTGCATAAATAAACAATAACATGTCATATTAACCTAGAAAATTAGTTTAAGTCATAAAAATACTCAAATTACATTTATTTGGTCCTTTATAACATCAATTTGGTTAATATTTTCTTAAAAAGGTAATTACTGCATCATCGTTGTGTCAGAAATAAATTAAATTATATAAAGTATAAAAATCACAAATAAAATACCATTATGTAGGAAATATTTTTAGATTTATAATGAATATTTATAGTCGAAATTATATTATGTATAACCCTATATTAAAAAGGTTTTAGTAAATAAACATTGATTTTAACTCTTTTAACTCTTCTTTGAATTAAATAATAATAAATGTCCTAATCTAATCCAAGTGGGCCTAAATGATAATATTTTACACCTAAGGTTGTTTATGGTCGAGATAAACTTGTCCAATAGGATTAGTACATGTGTTATGGTAATATTAATATCATTTTTACCCATAATTACCCTATTTAATTTTAACCGTGGTAAATAAAAGTAAAAAGTTACTATTCACCAAAAAATATTTTCATCTCATTGAATGACATTTTACTTAATGAAATCAACCGTATCTCTCGGATTTTTGAAATTCCATTCACAGAAGCGGTAAAATTAAGATTTATGAAAAAAATAATTTTTTTAACTACAACTTAGTAGTTTCACTATTCATCAAAAATTGAAAGTTTTCAGAAAAATACCAAAATTTCACCGTTATCTAATATCGGTATTCCGAATCCAAAAATGAAGTCCATTTTGAAAGATAAAATTTAAAAAAGAGTTTATTACTATTCATAACGGCTATAATATTTTAATAGCATATCATCGTTTAGTGAAACTCGGTATTGCCTACAACGCAAGCTATCGAGGAAGGTCGCGATTGCGTGTAAAATAAGCCAAGCTAGTATGTAGTGAAAGATTCCTTTGATGATATATAAAAACAAAATATTTCTCATAAAAATCTCGGGTGTTACACCCCTCCTCTACCCTCAAATTATGATTTTGAATGGAAAAGTGCCCCCATTGTCCACACATAAAGCACTGGACATCAGGTAGCACCTACACTATCTTCCCTTATTCTTTAGTGTTTGGAAGTTGAGTTTTCACCTCACTACATCAATTTCTTGCAATATGGACATATCTTCCATACTTTTAGCATTTACCACTCCCGAGTAGGCTGTTCCTCAAATAATTTTTCCAATATATATTTGACATGGGAAGGTTCACTTTCTTGCATCATCTTCCTTGATCCATGGTCATACCTAAGTTTAGCTCCATCGATCTATTCTTGTCATTTGATTTATGAGACTAATGTATCTCACCAAACTCCAGCATGACATTCATCGCACTTTGTACGATCTCATCATAGTTATCATAGTCTCGGCCGGCTAGATTCTTCCATATATGAGGTCTTAGTCCGCTGAAGAATCTATCCACATTTACATTTGGATACATGAAAAAGCTGGAGGTGAAACATGAAATATGGGTAAAGATCATCTCATATATTCTCACAAATTCATTCTCCATTTTCTTTATCTCTTGAAACACATTTTCCATTATTGTTCTCATCAATCGAGAAAAATACATTTTGAAGAATATCCTTTTGAACTCTTCACACTCCATAGCATCAACATACACTCTTCAACTTATGTTTTTAATCAGTTCCCACCACTGATCATCTTATACATCATAAGATAGATAGCTGTGGTCACCTTCTCTTGTTCATAATAGTAGAGCATGAAAAATATATTCTCGATAGATCTGATCCACAGTTCGACAATCAATGGCTCTGTTAATCCACTGAATGTTGGTAATCATTGACGCATGAAAGATTCAATAGAATGGTGTTCCCCTCATGATCAGATTGGTCTCTCATCTTGATTCAAGTTATTTCCCATTACTTGAGTTATTTTTTTCATCATTCATATGAATGATTCCATTCCGGCTTCCATAGGAGGGCCCTCAGTGCATGGTTCTTTGCAGTCACTAATTACATGATTCCTCAAATTTTGTTCCATTTTTTAATAGGATTTAATCTTACTGAAAAAATTATTTCATTTAAAATCTTTTAACTATAAATGATTTTATTTCATAAATCATAATGCTTAAACAAATACATTTATCTATATTCCTTCGTAATTATTCATGAAAAAGAATAAGATTAAACAAACATATCACCTGAGACTGTCATAAACATGAGTGAAACAAGGAACATTGTCGTTCATGAGTTCCAGTTCGAGTCTAGCTCGTACCGATGTTTTTGGGTTATACCCTTATGTACATCTATGCTAGATCCACCTCTACTTGCTCATATCTAGACAGGGATGTATTTGTTTGACAAACTACATACTAATTACTCACTAAAATAAGAAGAAGTTTTTTTATATTTAAATTTTTTTATATGTTTCTGACTATATTTTTGATAGCCTAATTTCCATAAATAATTAAACTATAATTTGATACCAACTGTGGAATATTTTCATTTTAATACATAACTTATAATAACATTTTAAAAATAGAGGATCTATAAAGTCTTGTCTCTTGGAAATCTGGAACATAATACATTAAAAAAAATATAAAACTTTCTTCTAATCCACATGTAAGGCATCATCATAGGTTCATGCTAAGTAAAATTACATAATCATATATCATGGAGACATACATCAAAGGAAATGGTGAGTATAAGTCCCAGTATGGAAAGCAAGGGAATCAACTTACTCGTCTTACCAATAAGAACATGATAAAAAAAATAAAGACATGAGAAATCAAAGTATAAGAATAGCATAATAGAAAAAACATGAAACATAACATGCATATGTGGATACAAAATATAATTACGACATTCATGAACATATAACCATGGTTCTACAAGGACGTCTCATAAAAATTACCTACATTACTCACCAAGGTATCGTGAAACTTTTCATCACTAGAGATAAATTATTTTCCCAACAAATTGGAGTGGTATTAGGGAATATCCTTAATATGAATTTAATTTCATGTGACCCACATATATTGTATCAAATAATTTCAAAAATGGCCATTTTAGAAAAAAAATAAATGGGTTTCACTTCAAAATAATGATATTTTAAAATGTACTTAAAAATAAGATCATTATGGAATTTATATCCAATGAAAAGGTAGTGAGGGTTATATGTATATAAATTACAGAATAAAATATATCTTTTTTTGAATTTATGAATACACATTGTAAATAAATAGTTCTGGGTATTCAAATAAATTATACGGTAGAATTTCTTGAGAGAAAGAGACATAAATTTTGTGACGAAATTTCTACAGCATAATGGCTATATAAAATTGTTTTATAAAATAATAAAATGATAGGGTAAAAGGGTATCTCATTCATAAATGAATCATTTTACAGTACAGGGACGTGATAAAATAGAAATGAGATAATGTTTTGGAAATTTGGATGACATAAAACAAGAAAATGAAACTTGAAAAGAATGATAAAATGCGATTTCTTTTACGAAATTCAGCAGCCAAACGACGTCACTTAAAATTTCATAAAAACAATTTAAGAGATAATAAAGGGTCTATAATAATCTGG
This sequence comes from Viscum album, assembly GCA_963277665.1. NCBI lineage: Eukaryota > Viridiplantae > Streptophyta > Magnoliopsida > Santalales > Viscaceae > Viscum > Viscum album. Next base: position 2,019,970,717 of record OY728157.1, read on the forward strand.
TAATAAAATTTAATGTAATAAATATATATAATAATAAGACCATATATACTAAAATGTAACTATAAGACATAATATAAAGGAAGTAATTAAATAAAAGAGGAGGGTGAAAGGATCCTTTACCTTGAAGAGAAACTTTGAAAGCATGATGGTCAGTAAAATGGGAGGCTTTAGATCACTTATGGAGGATAACAGATAGAAGAGGGAGGATTTTGGATGAATATAAAGTGGTTTGTGTGAAGATGAAATGGGAACATGGGAGGGTTTATATTGGAAAGGATATATAATTGTTTTTTATTTAGGTTTGTCACACCTCAAATTTAATTAAAAAAACCACATTTCAGCCCTTGGTTTTTCCCCTAGTTTCTTCCAAAGTGGAGTGGAAAAAAATATTTTTTATGGTCAATGAATAAACTTCTTATAATAATTGGGTTTCTTCTGTGAATGTGAGTCACACTCCCAAGGAAATCAATTTAAAAAGACAAAATGTTATATAAGTCTTGGAGGGTCCACTAAAGCTTTGTATAATAAATCAAAAAGACCCAAAATTACATTATTTTAATGATAAAACATATATTGGTCGAAAATAATGTTTATTGTATTTTATTACATCAATATTGGATCATTTTGATGTCAGAAATCACATTATATATTAAAACAATATTTAATTTTTACCCAAAAATTTGACTGTATGAGAAAATTATGAAAACATCACCATTGGATAATTTTGATGTCCTAATTCCAGATATAATATTAATTTTATCTAAATAATATTTAAAATATGTTAAATTTTTAGTTTTAAAAGGAACAGACATTTATCAAAAAATTATGGATTTTGAAAAAAAAATCTTCCAAACGTTAATAATAATTACAATCGAATTCATAGAATTATAAGATCATTTATATATAATAAATATTAATTTAATAATATTATTATTATTTTATTAAAATATTATATAATTAAAAATACATTAATTCTTCAAAATTGATTTCTTAGTTGAATATTTAACTAAAAATACTATCTGTTCTCTAAAAACTATCTACGAATTAACAATAATAAAATTAAAGTACATTAATTATTTTATAGAAATATAATGTATATAATCATAGTACTAGGGTCATGTTACATAACCCCTTTACAACAACTTCATAAGACCTTAGTGTAAGGTGTGCAATGGTGAAAGACACTTGGTGTGGCTCAGATATCATCGCTCGAGTGGTAATCTCTATCAACTTACACTTCTCCCGTAGGCGGTTCCGCTCAAGCTTAACATATTCATGCTTGGATAGGGATTTGTCAAGATCGATGCCCAAAGATGAAACCACCTTATCGATATGGGATAAATAGGCTATATATGGGGCAAGCCTACTACATGAGGTCATCACTTCCTTTTTCTGAGTAAAATGAATTTGTTAAAGACCTAAATTTATACTAATCACGTGATAACTATTCAATGGCTATATTATAAATAGTCACAATTCATAATGGTATTTTATAATCTAAAAATAGAAAACAATACAAGTGGATATGTTGTATAACCATTTCATGTATTAGTACATTTTATTAGATCAAGAGGGGTTTTCATTAACAAAAGATTGGGTCTTTACAAAATCCCCTTAACATGTGTTTTGAATCTAATTGGAATCTATTAAACATCCTATGTAATATATATATTATTCATATATATCTATTATAGACCCATATTCAGTTATATAATACCATATATTTTTTGATTTATTATATTTTTTCACCATAAATATATCATGATTTCATCATCTCAATATTTATAAAAATGATATAAATTTTATAAATATTAATTCATTATATTTTTATTTATAATAATATATTAAAGATATAAATATAAAGTGAGATATTATATTCAAGGATATGGTATGTCTTATGTACATATGAACATTATTTCCATTTTCATGTCATATCAAAATATATAATGTAAACTATATATATGTACATATATATATAAAATAAATAATAAATATTTTTTCATATATATCACATATTATTATTAAATAAATACGTCATACATTTAATGTAAATCTTTAATGAATCAGATCACATTAATGAGGCGGTTTTCAACACGTCCAAAAATGATGTTATCTTATTCCCTCAAAATTGAAATCAATAGCTTATGTGTTATATAATAATAAAAAATTATTAAACAAATCATATATCTCATGTATATGTAATATATTAGAAATTATGTACATAATTCCTACATAACATGAGATATGATAATCAAAGAAAGAACAACATAAATTCGTGAGTCAACTGTTTGTCATACAAAGAAGCAATGATTGTGTATCCAATTTTATGGAAATGTATGAAGGTGTTGGTCATACTATTAACAAAACATCATATCATTATATTAATTATATTTATTTCATTATATAATTAATTTATATGAATAATTTGAGTATTGTATAATGAAAATAATAAAAAAAATCTTTGACGAATGTTACCTCTTCTTCAGAAAACTCATTTTGATCTACAACAATGGGATTCCATGGTTGTATTTCATCATAATTCCAGTTTTATAATTTTATAGTTGGGATTTTGGGATATTTTTTTTTTGGTTTTGTACAAGCCAGTGGTATTGAGATGTATCTATTAGTTCTGGGGAGTGGGTGCCATTCTTATAATGGAGGAGGAGTGTCATTCGTGTATATATAAAAATGTAAACATTTTTGAGACGTCATCTATAAATCATGTTCAACAAACTATGATCAATTTTATATCCAAATGGGTAAATGGTGTAAATATGTAAATAAAATGTATTTTGGAAATGTTTCTTGGATAACCATCTTCTTAGGATAATTATTAACCACTGGTAAAACTCCATTTTAACTTAATCACTAAAAATAATTTTAATTATTTCCATGGATATATTTGTGCAAAAAATTTGAAAATAGTAAATAGTTTAAATAATTATGAATAAAAATAGAATCAATGTTCAATTTTTTAAACAGATCAATGGATGAATATAATTTACAATATATACCATAAATGGAATTATACAACATGTTTTTAATATGAAAATGTTCAAAAGAGAAAAATGTTTTTATATCCAATATTAATTTAAAATTGGTAAAATGGGCTAAAATGTATTAATATATAAAGAATATTATTATATATTAAAAAAATAATATGTTACATAAAAATATAAAATTTTTTAGGATATTTTTATTTTAAATTAATATTCTATGTTACTCACTATTTCTAAAAATATTTAACTTATTAAAATATTTACAAAACATCACCCAATGTTAATTTTAATATTATTATATAATTAATGAAGATTATTATTAAGAAAAAAATAAGATAATGTTCAAAAAATTATCTTGAAGATATTTCATCCATTATAAGGTGAAATAATTACCTTTTAGATAAAAAATATATAACTACGTGTAATATTATATTTATTCATATCTCATAGATAGAAAAATAAAAAGCTTAAATTTAAATATATTAATGAATGTATATATATATATGTCATTATAATAATTTATAGAAAATTTAATCAATTTTTTTGGTAAAACATATTTTATTTCATTAATATAATATTCTAGAATATGTTATCATATATTTTCAATATGGATTAATTTGAAATTATATTTAATTAGTCACCCAAAAATTATTTATATATACATGTGTAAAAAATAAATTCATTATTTTATTAATCATATTCAAAAACAACATTCGAATGTCTACATAAAAAATATAATATGATTTTAATAATATTATTAATAATATATTGTTGTCTGATAAAAAAAGGTCTTATGTTTCATGCATGTTATAAAAGGAACTCAATATCATTTATACAATATGCCCAAGGTTGTGTTGTGTGTACATAAAGCTTATATAACTGTTGTGTGTTGTATAACCTCAAAAAAATTTCAAATAATAAAAAATTACATGGTTCTTTCAAAATAGATATACTATATTAATTATTGAGAGAAATAAAATATATCAAAATTATTAAATTAATATAATAAATAAGTCCTATAACTAGTGTTGTTGAATATATCTTCCTCTTTAACCATTCAATGATTTAAAATTGAAATATTTTCAATTCTGGATAAGTGTTTAGTAAAACCCAATAGGTAAATCAAATCATCAATAGTGGGATAAGTATAATTGTTAATTACAATGATCATATAAAATTATTGATAATAAATTTATATTTTCATCGATACATATTCTATCATATTAATGATTTAACCCATGGTGATTTTTTCATCTTAAATTAATATCTAATAAAATCTTCAAATATCTATATTGTTATTTCAAACAATTAAATTTGATATTTTCTATAAGAAGTAATTAAAATAACCATATATGTATTTATGATTTCTACTGAAATTCAAACTTCAAAATTACAAGAAACAATAGTAAACCATTGTTCAACGAAATGAAAAATCACTTATATGATGGTCATATATTCAATTTTTATTTCTTCCCTAATAATTTTATATAACTTCCCCCTTTTTAATAGGATTGATGACCGACATATTTGAAATATATTCTATTATATGTTCTATTTTATAATCTCATTGATAAATTTTTTATCATTGAATTAGAATATCAAACATGACATACAATTCATTAAACATGATGTGATATTTATGCATTGAAAACAAATATGTTTTCATCTTAATAAATATTTTAACAATATAAATAATAATGATAATTTCAAGATAAATGTTCCTAAAAACATATGTTAGGTAAAAAAAATTTAATTGGGATACCATTATAGTATAATTATAAGAATTCAATTCTATTTTACCATATGAAGGTTCATGAATTAATTAAGATTGTAATTTGAATTTCATAATTAGAGTTATCATTCATAAGAAAAACATTTTTATGATATCAAAATCATTAATCAAAATTTTTGATCATTGAAATATTATTTCTATTAAAGTTATTTCATTGTCATTTTATATTCAAATCCATAATAATACATAATAATAATAATATGAATGAGTAAAAATATATACCCCAATATTTTAAACCATGATATGCACTAATTAAGCACTCACTATGCACTACAATAATGGTTAATATATACTACAACAACACATTTCAAGAAATTCTGGTTTTATTACTCTGAGACGATATTGGTCCAAAATAATGTCTTGTTTTTTGTATTCATAATGCCATTTTTTTCATGAAAAAACACAATATTTTCATAAAAACAACATGTTACATTATCCTATAAAGTGTATGGAACTGATTTTCATTACTAATGTTTTATTAAACAAGATTTCAATGGTAACTAGAAAATTATATAATACCTTATATAGTCACCCATACATTTTAGACATTAATATTAATACATATTATGTTAAAATTAATTAACGGAATAAGATTAATGCATGAACATTAATGTTTTCCTATATTTATAATATTTAATATTTAATAAAAAAATTCATAGATGATCTATATTTTCAATAAAACTTTTATTCACGACTAGGAAAAAATTTTCTAACACAATCCATGAAAAAATTATTTTTAACATATTTGGAGAAAAACCTATTAAATGTTGAATTCAGATGATTATAAATGGTAAATAGGGAATATGACAATGGTAACATAAATAAATCATTATTAAATAGTTATTATAAAATGATATTAAAATTATATTACTATAAAAATTATATCTTAGATCAAAATAATTAAATGAGGAATAATGATTGGATTTTCAAAAGAAAAGAATTTTAAAAGGATTGAAGAATATCAACCATGTATAAACTAAAATTCTATAGAAGATTTTCATTAAACATTATAATAATGTGTCAATGATTAATAATTTTAGAAATCAAATTTCAACTATACCCACTTTGACATTTATAATATTTTAGTCCTAGGGAGCACTCATGAACTGGGTTTGTTTATGGGATAACCAATAATGTATCCTCTTTCAGGATTTTGATAACCTTAGTTGTATCAACTTCAAATATTGGGATAAATTTTTTTTAACCAATGAGCTCATATAACATTATTAATTTTCATTTTATTTCTATGTTTATGTAATGTATTTCACCAAATTAAAAATTTCAAAAATCTATTCATAGTAATTTTTTTTCCTTGGTGGCGGGGGATCTTCGATTGTTGGTGATGGCCTCTGAGTAGTTCCCTCCTCCCTTGGCGGAGGTGGGATCATTGATGACCTATAATGCTCATCGATTTCATCCTTTTTCAAGTACTGATATCATTAATTTGTTTTAAAAAAATCCATATCTAACCCAATGTTCCTGATTTATTTGATGTGAACCTAAAAATATAGAACAAAGCCCATGAATTCACTAACGCCTAATCTGAATTTAACATGACCTTGATAGCACGCTCCAATAAATGGCACCCATTGGTGGATCTCTTCAATTATTTCATCATCAATTCATGGAATTTAAAGGACACACAACTATTTTCATCTTCAACTCTAGGAATGTAATAGTTCATTTTGATTCGTTGGAAGATCTGATTCAGGCATGGTCCTATACACCGTGATTATGTGATTGTGCATAGTTTCTTCTTTTCTGATGCTCTTATGACATCCACATTATACGAGATTCTTCAACCACTACAATTTTTTAAAATTTTCATGAATAACTGCTGATATTTTATAACCCTAAGATTATAATCTTCCTTGGGAATTTGGTTTCCCAAAGTCTTTGTTCGGGCAGTAGAACTAGGGGCATGTTCATTCTGTTTCAATGAGAATATCCATTAAAGCTGACATCTTGAAGCCTCTTGATAATTCGTTCTTCATTACTAGGAATGAGGAGTTTAGGTATATGTAGTCTGTGGTGTTTGATTAGTCTCTTCAATACTGCTCTTGGTTTCTCATTGTTGGGCATAAGAAGGATGTTTGTAGTGGTATAAAAAAGGATTCCCAGGTAGGTTCAGATGGACTGGTGGTAGGGAACATACAGTATTGGATAGGGAAATGGGTCCTGCGTATTGTTAGTGAGACGACTATAAATGGAGATCATTTAATGTTAGTGGAGGTGTGTTTAACCCCAAGGGTGGATGTGGTGGCTGTAAGGTTGATTACTGATCTTGGTGTGATCAATACAAGAAGTAGGGTGCCCAATGTACAACTTATAGTTAAACCATCCAGGAATAATGAGTATGTTCTTGATGATATAAAAATAGGAGATATTGTCGATTCCGCAAACACAGCAGTTGAATCCAATGGGAATAATAATGTAGTGAGGGGTAACCCTACAATAGATATATAGGTTGGTGGCTCATTGGATGATAACAAAGGATGGGTGAAGGTTTCCTCTAAGATACATCTAGATATTAGGAAGCATGTGACCATCATTACACATGTAGAATTTCATTGTGGGTCTGATGAATGATGGTCTGGAACTGATTCACGATCTGGTTATGCTGGACCAAGCTGCATCTCCTATGTCTCCTGGTCATATGAGGGTCGAAGTTGTGGATGAACATGATGGCAATGAGACTAGAAATCTGAGCAACGAATGTAATGATGAGAGTCTTTCTCATGATGATAATGAAACTCTAGTGAATGACGGTGAAAAAATATAGTCTAACAATCAGTCCACAAATATTGTTTTTGGAGAAGACATTTTGCAGAAGGTGATTCATGGTGATCTTGAAATTTTTGAACATAAAAAATACCTAGTGATGGTTGACAACAATAGTCACATCGAGAATGAAAAAAATAGTGAATAATGGTTTCCAGGGGTGAATATACCTTAATATTGGGGGGATATATGTGAAAAAGAAAAAGAGACTCTTGTAAGGAGGGTCAAGACTTCAAATATTTATATTGTTCATGGTGGAGGGAAGATTGTGTTAGAGAAGGAAGAATCTATGACCACTCCCACAAGAAGAAAGCAAAGGATAGATTGATCTTCTATGACAATGCCACTACCAACTATGTCTTATGTGAGAAAAGGAAATGGTACTCAACCATCTGAGGAGTTTTACATCTAAAAAATTAAAATCTTAGAAGAATGTATGTTATGACTCTGAAACATTATGAATCCATGGAATGGGAGTCATCCACTATGGATGAGGAAACTTATTTTGGTAATGATGATGGGTATGTATATTATGACATATTGTAGTTTTTAATGTCTTATAATTCTTGTTCACTTTAATTTTCCATTATTTTAATAAATGGTCAAAGACTTTTTCTCTGACTGGTCGTTCTTTTATTTCATATAATCATGTAAAAATAATCATAACATAAACCCTAGAAAATAAAATGTTAACCTATTATATTTCATCATCAAAAAGTCCCACAAAATAGTAAATTTGATTTCACTTGGTAAATTCTTTAGAAAATCCTTAGTAAAATAAAATGATGTTCTCATATATCAAAAAATAAATTAAATAAGAATTATAATATTTCCTCTTGAATGAAAAATTTCAATTTTATAATCACATATTAAAATATAGATTTTTTAAAATATTTAATGCAAATATTTCTTGAATAGACACTTTAAAATACTTACATAAATATTCAAATATTTTGGAGGGTATGATACATGTAAATTCCACTAATATATTTTAATGTAAAATAAAAGTTTATTTAATATTTTTGGAAAAAATTATATCCATGCTCATTCAGAGAGTGCAAAAAATATTCTATTTAATCTTTTTTTTTAAAATTCAATCATTTTTAAAAATAACTCTAATAATCAAATATTAATAAGAAAAAATTTTAGAAATCAATTTTAATTTCTATGGGTCTATAATAAAAAATATTATTGACTTAATAGAAAATTAAAATGGTTTTTCTAATAAATATTTTTAGACACATTGATTAAATTAAAAAAATTAAAATTTGTGAAAAAAAATTATATTGTAAAAATACGAAAATTATATTATAAAATATAATTCTTTTATTATGAATGGTTCATATTAAATAATTTAATTGATATTAAAGTATAAAATTCCTAAAAAATGATATTAAATCATAAATGCCTTACCTCGTGATAAAATTTAATTTTAAATATATTCGTATTCACTTTTGCAGAAACACTCATTTATATATATTTTTAATGAACCACGGAATGTACTATAAAGAATACAAATATCTACATCAGTTCATGGTATGTTTGGATTATTATTTGTAATGGATTTTTATTCGTAATGTGATAAAAATTACTTTAGTGGTAAAAATTGAATTATAAATGGAAAAGGGGTGATATAATCCACCAATTAACATCATAATAATCACTGTTAAATGTTTTTATAATTTTTAAATATTTTAATAATATAATATTTTCCATATAATTTGATTAAGGATATTTATTGACATTATTTATTAATGTTGACATTAGATTTATTGTGATACATATGGAATTATAAATACACTTTTATTAATAAATATAATATTATAATTATATATAATATTCCTAGAACATAATTATAGTGCAAGAAATTGTTACATTTTGGGTTTTATGTTATTTACATGATTTTTCTACTTCATTCCCATGCACAGTGTATGTGATGTATATGTACTGAAAATAAATATTTCATCACAAAAAATACAAATAAATTATCATGAATAAAATCCAGTTATAATAAACATTAATAAATGAAATTATATCTATTTAATAGTTTTGAAATTATTTTCATCTGATTATATTAAAGAGTGAGTCATTTTTCTTTACATAAAATAATATAAATTTCATTATAAATAGTGAATTGCACAAGAATTTCATTTAGTAGACTTTATTATTTTTAAAAGATAATTTATTCTGTAAAAAATATAAATCACATTTTTGGGTTAATTTTGAGACAATATATCATTTTTTAACCCCTAAATAACCAGTTTACCCATACCATGTTGAAAAATATGTTCAATGATTTCTATTCATAATCATAAAAATTAAAAGGGACATATTTAAAAAATATGAATCTTATGTTTCAAAATATGAAATACATTTTTAATTATTCAAGATAATGAGGTAGAGGAAATAAATTTTAATATAAATACATAAAATAATACATAATAATTTATTTTTACAAAAATCCATTTTAGTATAACATTTATATATATCAAATTAATTAATATTAATAAATAATTTTGTTTTAATTAAATATTATAAATCAAATGGATCATATTTTAATTTATGACGAATTCTAAATATTATGTTGTATTTTAAATAATTTACATTCTGAAAAAAATTTAAATATTTCACGAATATTTAATTTCATCTATTCACTAAAATTATATCATTTCAGAAAAAGACCAATATTTCACCTTATCATAATTTGGATATGATGATTGAAAAAATTATTTTCTAACTTCAAAAAATATTTTTAAAAATTTTACACAATAAATTATATTATTTTCTATGAAAATTTAATTAAATTTTTTTACAAACAATTGGAGGATATTAAGAGTTTAGTAAAAATCTTATATTTATTTTCAAATGTATTTTATTAATAAATATACCACATAAATAAGTTAATATTGTTATTTTTATTCATTGTGACAATTTAATGGTAGGGTTATGATTTTTAATATATTATGCTTAATTTAGACTCATGGTTGTGTGTATCATAAGATATGAATTAAATAAAACAAATTTAGAGAGAAATATATCATAACATATTTTGGAATTACAAAAACCCACTCACTCAAAGTAACCTTAAAAAAACAGTACTTCTCATGGTTCAAAGTAATTGAAGTTGGATTCCATCAAACAATTATTATTAAAATTAGATTTCATATTTATCATATATTTAAAGCATATATTATTACATATTGATTTTCATTAATTTAAAATTAATTTAATAATGACCTTTATTATTTATTACTTTAAAAAAGTCATATTATGTTTTTAATTACAAATAAAATGAGGATATAAGATAAAAATATTAATATTCATAGTCCAATGCTACTGAGGGAATTCTATAGCGAGACACATAATATGCATACTATGCAATATTGGATACCCAAAAGTGGTTGAAAATTAATATAATTATATGTATACATCAACTCATAAACAAATGTGATTACGAATAAAATTCCAAAATTTTAATTCCATAAGATCACATTTGAATATAAATAGGTATCTATGATTTTTTTAATGACATTTAGATTAAATTATTCTTATTATTTTAACTAATTCATTTCATGATTCATGGACAAATATTTTACCATCATCCAAGATGACATGTGTATATGTGGAAGTTGTTTATTTTTGACATGTCAATGATGATATGATATAAATTTAAATTTAGAGGAATGATTCATGACAATGATTCATTTGATTATAATTATAGATGTTGATATACATTTACTTTTATTTGAATGAAATTTCCAAATTAAATTCCTTGTACATGGGGAAAGGAAATGTTTAATTTAGATAGTCAATGCAATATTTTTGAATATTTTATTTTATTGAATAATTTATTAATCCTTTTCATGGTATATCATTAGTAATGGATTATGATTGAAAGTAAAAACTCATATGTGGTTATCAATGATGTGAAATTATGTTGAGACCCACTAGATACATAATGTGGATCTAGACTTTTGGATAAGTCATTATTTTCAATTAGGGTAAATCCTTGAGTATTTAAATTAATTTATTTCGATCGATCATTGATTAATATTAACATTATTTATTGGTTGTAATATATTTTATTCTATGGGGAGTAGAATATTATTTTTTAGTAATTAAAGATTATTAAAAAAAATATTAATCTGGATTGTAATTTTTTTGTTACACGGATATGTAATATGAATTTCTATCTCTTCATGAAAAAGTAAATTAATATAATAAATAATAAATGAAAATTAAATTAAGTTTTTTATTTACTACACAATAAAATAAGTAAATATTTATTTAAATAATTATTTTTATTTAATTATTTGTTCATGAATTCAATAAATTTAATGGTTTATGATCTAAACAATTAGTTGGTTGGGTGATAATTATTTATTCAGTGGACATTAGATAATTGTTATCATAGCATGAGAATTAACCTTTTGTTAAATGAAAATATAATCTTTCCTGAAAAGGGGTTCATTATGTTATCAAAATATTTTAAGGGGTTTTTTTCAATAAATTAAAATAAAATCTATATTGTTGTCGATATATAGATCAGTTTTTCATTTGAGATATAATTATATGTTTTATGTTATATTTCTCATGTACATGGAATTCATTATCATCAAATAAGTTTTATATGATTTATCTCATGAAAAACATGATCTCCTTATCATTTAACCATATTTAAATTAGTAGTGATCAAGATATTAACCATCTACATAAATGTAATAATGGATGTGATCATGCGAGTGATGTTAGTGGATCGGTACAAATGAAAAACCAAAACATCAATACACCTTAATTTTTTATTTATTACATATATGTACATTTAATAAAATCCAATAAAAAATAGGGCATTTTTTATTTCTATAATTTGGTAAATAATATACTAATATAGAACATTTATAAATAAAAATTATTAAAATACACCACATCATGCCCATAAAATCACTTCATCTTCTAAAACTACACAACATAAAATTGGGGCATACATAAGAAATAGCTGATCTATAAATTCTTATAACTGAATAATAAATGAAAAATATGATGAATGTAATACATGTGATTCATGATCAATATCATTATGACATGAATTTTTTTAAAATAATAAACATGAACATATATTTATGATAAATTTTAAAAACATCAAAGAATCATTTTAATGTGGAAACAACAAAAAATATGACATCATAAGAATAATTTATGTAGATTATATAAGATATCATAAAATGGTGTCTCTAAATAATTTCACATGAATCATACATGGAATATCTCTATTTGAAATCAGTAACCAGTTAATTGTATGGATATATAGTTTTGTTACCACTCACAATCATTATAGTCAAAGCATTTGTGTGACACATAGATTATACAACAACAGAAAAAATTCATCACATTTAATATCATTAATTAGAGCCTTTAATATATATCTGGATGCACCAAATAATATAATGAAAAGAACAAAATTTATAATACCATTGAATGGATATAAGTATGGGTACTCAATACACAATTTAATTGCATAGAAAAAAACATAATTTATAAAAATAACTATTATAACAAAAGGATTCTTAGAAGGGTTTAACTAGAGTGATAGTTGGTATCACATTTAATGGGAATCATAAATTCTATAATGGGATGTGTAAAATCACATTACAACTTGAAATTCGTCGATATAATAAGGATTTGTATAGAGAATGTATGTGAAATGATATGGAAGATGATAATATCAAATTTAATGAAAGGGTGGTTCTAAAAGCTAAAAAATAGTTGTTTATGATCATGTGATCAGCTTCAAATGTATATATAAAGTTAGTGGACGAATAAATTAATTCTTATTGGGTATTGATTGAAGATGAGTGGATGTTGGGGTGGGTGTTTATATAAAAATATGGAGGAATTAATTATTAACATCTATGAACATGTTTGGAAATATATAAGACAAAGTAGTATTAACAAAAAGAATTCCCATTTTATTTCCAATGGTTTATATGAAAACATCATTTTTAATATGTTATATTAAAAATAAAATAAATCTCTAATATAATATCATTGGTGATGTTGATGTCAGTAATATTCAAATAGATATTATTTTTGAATTGTTAAAAAATAATAAATGATTGGGTGGATTCATTGAAGTATTATAAAATTTATTTATTTACTATAAATACCCATTATTTTTAAGGGTAAACAAAATTTTCATTTGTTTATTACATTGGAAGGATATATTACATAACCATCTGTATATTATGATTCCATCATAGTAATTATATAGTTAGACCATATTAATTTTTTATCCAATAATTTAACAATATCATGACATTATTAAAAATTTCAATTGGGTAATTTCAACTTGAGTATAATGAAAATATATAGTTTATAATTATTATAGAAAATTCCAATTTATTGGAAATTACTAATATTTGAGATATTAATATATTCTCAAAATAATAAATAATAAGTTATAAATCATTAAATAATATTTACATTTATATATAAATGAATATTATATAATTAAAATATATCAATTATTTGACCAACGTTTTAATTAATTATAGATTTTCTTTATTGAAAAAATATATTTTCAATAAATAAAATTTTCATTTCTAAATTTAAAAATTTAATTTCTATGAAACCCAATATGTTATAATTTATATCCTAGTATTAGAAATTATATAATATATTTTTTTTATGAAAATTAAAATCATATAAAATGGGTGTCGATACATAACCCATTATTATAACCCTACCCTATGGTTAAGCTGTGTGACAATGATGTATTATCTTGATTTTTCGGTGAATAGGGTTTTTTATGTGAACTCCAAAAGCATGAATATATCTAGTAAATAGTTTTTCAAGATATTGGTTTTTGGAATGGAATATTGGTCTTGTTCAAAAAAAAATTCTCTATGATTTCACTTTTTGAATGCTCTAATAAATGGGTTTCATATGGTATAATTCTTCTAGATGAGGAAACCCCCTCTATCTTTTTTGACAATTGGAATTTGTCAACTCTGATAAAATACATTACCCATAACAGTAAATGTATAATTAAAATATTATTAATGGTTAAGATATGAAATTTACAATTAATTTTGATAAATTTTAATTAATAATGATCAATAATAATGAAATTATTGTGTTACGATTATATAATGAAATTAATTGATATGTTAATTATTATGTCCTAATGTTATTTTCATATTTAAAAATTCATGTCATTACATTTATCCAACATAGAAAATTACTCCCTCGTAATTTCATTTAGTACACTATAATAATTGATTGAACAACTATTTAATCGAAAGTTTCAGTTCTCACGTAACATCCTTAATCATATTGATCATCTATTTCACACCCATCATGTGAGTAATCCAATATCATATAATTTTTTTCTATTTAGTATTAGATCGTAACATGTTTCTCCTCAGATGAAGGTTCATTTAATAAGGGAATGAATATTTATTAATTATATGGGATGAATCTATTATATATTTAATCTATAGAAATACCTAAAAAACCATGTATATGTGATCCTTTAGGTGGGATTTTTAGTTTACATACCAAACCTACATTATGATCAAATATCTGAAGTTGTAAATTTTTCTCGAACTATGATTCCCTTCTACCCAATACCAATTAAATTCATAAATTTTTTTATATGATGGAACACCATCTTATTTCCCTCAATTTATTGCAATTATTGATAATTTTCAACTTAAATATTGATAATCTTAATGTAGATTTCATATGACATTGCATTGTTGTAAAAATATATGTTCTGTATTAAATGTGACCAAGTCCCATAACCATCCACTCTTAAATATTTACCCATCACATTGGATCCTGGAACCTCATACAATAATGAGATTTATAAGTTGTAATTTTATTTTTTGGGAGGTCAATAACAACAAATATGGTATTATTACATTTATGTGTCATGGGGATTCGGAATAAGAAATCGATTGTTTTGTTTTCCCATTTACAAATAGGTGTATTAAATTAAAACATCATAACCGTACTCATATATATTATATCCATGTGTTATTTTCATACTAAGAATCATTATACAAATTGTAAATCTACGTCTATATTTTTTAACATGGATTATTTTCTATATATTTGTTCTATATTAGTGATTATTGGATTAATATAGAAGTATGAGCTATATTAATCACCTAGATGATCCATCTATAGTTATAGTTTTATCATTAAACATATATTTGTACAATCCTTATAACATATACATAAGATAACTTGAATTCATGATTGTTCACAACATTTTTTAATAGCTCCTTAAAATATTTCCCCCATTATACTTATCAAAAATGGATTATAGGTATTTTGTTTTTTTAATGTGTGATAAAATTATTTTATGATTCTTATGTTTAAATGTTTTATTTCCATGGTAATTTTATCCATTTTAATAATCTTGATAAATAATGTTATATGAACCTATCAACTTAGAGAATATAAATCTTATCCATAAAAGAGTAGTAAAAGACTAAATAATCATATTTTTTTCATTAGATATAATCACCATCATTGGAACATACTGAACATCATTAATGTGAATATAATCTTTTTGATATTATGATTTGAATATATGTCACTATTATCACAATAGAGATCATGTTTCCAAATAATTATGTCTATGGAAAATAACAAAAAAATATTGATCATTAAATAGGTTTTTCATCTCACCGATCATTATTTTATGGGAGTGATATGATATTAGTTAGTTGTATTTTAGGATTGAATAACGAATGACCCTTTTTTATTCATTACATTCGATCACAAATACTTCCCCTTGGTATTTTTTGTTCATTAATATTTATTAAAAAAGTATTGGTTCATTAAATCTATATTAAAGTTATTAATTATAATAAATATTCATTAAATTTGGTACTATCTTGTTTAGTGTTATTTAAAATCATGATATATGTCTCACAAATCAATTATAGTAAATAATTATACCATATAAACTATTCATCTTTGAAAATTTTCATGTCCATAATTTAGTAGTATCTATTTTTAGTTGATAATCAATATCTTATTAATGATGATAACATGCACCCAGAATGTTACAGTTTCTTTAAAAAACATTAATTTATTATAGAACACGTACAACATTTCCATTGGACTGTAATTTAGTATAACATTTAATGGCACCTCCTATTTCTCTATGCTTTCATATTATATAAGAATAAAATTTATAAATAATAATAAAATTTTGTCAAGGTAATAAAAAAATTCAATATTCATCTGGAACATATATATAGGAATAACATTAGGGAATCCAAATGTAATCACTATGGGATCATAATTCACAAACCTTGTATAAAAATATGTCTTTAGGATATTATCCTAATCAACATATAATAGATAATATCCAGACTGATGATAAAAATTACAGAATTAATGTGATCTGTGGATCCCTCCCAAAAAATAATTAGTTTATGATATGGGATATTAGTTCACTATCATTAACAAGTTACTCACAATAATTAATATACAGGCACATTGTCATATAATTATTTGTGAAGAAGAGGTTCATCACACCCATTCCTGATTAACATAGGATTATGAATCCTTTATCTAAATCATCATATAATTTTTTCATATTCCAATGTCAGATAGATTCAATTTTATCTGAATTAAATAATATTGGTATATCCTTAATTTTTAAATAAACCTCATTTCATGGTTTAAGACCAAACAAATCATCATGAAACACAACAACTTATCCACCTAAAATGGGAATACATCCATGCATGATGTTTTACATAGTCTTAATCAATTCATATATAAATGGATTAATATAAGTTAATAATATCATTGATTTATATGATTAAAAAAGAATATTCATTATCCTCCACACATGTATAAAATCATGTGGATATTAAATATAAAGTGGTTGATTTCCATCCATTGAAATTATTGTTTACTCTAGATGTGGTAATCCTATCAATACCCATTATCATTGTTAATAAATTTAAAGGTTGTATAACAATTCTAATTATGTAATTTTACATGTATATATGGACATGATATAATTTATATACTTAGGGTTAAATAATTGAACGATTTTCAATCAGCACAAAAAACATGACTTCTATTTTTATGCAGTTTTAGATTATTAGTACTAATCTGTACTGAATTATTTTGAATCTGTAGAACTATAGACACATAGGTCATATTATGTTCACCAATGGATAATAATCCCACCTTTAACACTTTTTTTGTTCTAATCATTTAGTTTATCAAAAATATTTTTACAGATTATAATTTTCAATATATTAATCATATAAATTGGAAAATATGAACATTTGTGTAATACATTCCAAGGGACAGATATTATAAAACTCAGAATTTCTAGTTTTCCATCTCTTTTTTCCACGCTATAATTCATAACATGAACTTTAATTGGTGTTTTGTATTCACATTATAATGTTTCATAATGACCTTATGAACATACCAGAGAAGACACCTAAGAAGTTAGAGACTAGTTTTGAATCCACGAATTTTTATCATGAATTATATAGGGAATGATTAAACTCACAATATAACCTTTTATGGTAATTAATGAAATGTAAAACTATTTTTAAGGCACATCCACGTGTACTAAATATACATGAATATGTTTTTTTATTCCACTAACTATATACTATACAATAGCAATATGATTTTATCATATGGTTAGTCTTATGTAGATAGAATATAAACATGTTCTCTAATCGTAATCCCTAATACTATAAAATACTTTATCTTATGCCATGAATAAAACTCGTATATTAAATTCACCATTATGAACCCTTATTTAATAAATATCCAGCTAATATAATCCCAATAATATCATGATGTATAGTGTATTTTGGAAAATTAGGTACACAACAAAACTATCTGAAATAATAGTATATCGACATTATTTATAAACTCAAAAACATTCCCATAAAAACCATTGACCATCACAAAACAAAAAATTATAATCTGGGGTAAATAAATAAGGTGTGAGAAATAATTCCATGTAAGGGAATATTAAATTAATAATAATATTATGGTAACACATGCGTGTCCGAATGCATATAAATATTAAAAAAGTGGAGAGAATCATAAAGAGGGAAATTAAATTATGTTGTATGATTTTAATTTCTAGGTGACATGGGAATGTTGAAACATCATATATGGACTTGATTAAAATAAAGAAATTATAAATCACAAGATATTAAAAAAACTTATTCTAATTATAACCTCCTATTCACTATATATGGAATCTCATCAGATAAAAACATGACCTATTACATTTGATAGCTATAAATTTATATGGACACCCATCGTAATCTTATCTTTTACAAGTGTTTTTATAAAATATAGATCATATATCATAAAAATTACATTCATAAATTTTAACACCATTTTCGAAGATTTTATTTGTATACATGGATATTCACAATCATTTAATAATAGTTTAATCAAGGTGAATACCTTATATTTTAAATGATGAAATATATTCTTCAAAAATATGTTTACAATTAGAAAATCACTGGATAATTTCTATAACATAATATGTATACATTATGATAAATTTATAGTATTAATTTTAGTGAATGTTGGTATAACATAAAAATGAAATAAATGTGTTGGAAATGATATGGTTAAAAACAAGTTAAAAACTATATGTTTGAAATAAAAAATCATAGTACAATGATATTAATTTAAATAAAAAAGAGTACACCTTACCTTGATAGGGATAATTTGAAATAATGAGAGGAGGTTATTATGATAAACAGAAAATAATGGGATTGACATAGTACGTGATATGGTTGGAGAAATTATTCTTTAATGGGTTTTATTATAGAGTGGCTTGTTGTTGTGTGAATATTTGTATAATTTGAGCTCAGAACTAAATTATAATTTATAATACTTTTTTGTACTCTATATCATAAAATAATGCATAACCTAATCCATCCAGTGGATTTTTTATAATGGTTTCATATATAAATGGGAGGTTTTAAATATTAAATAATATCATGAAACAATCTCTTTATATTACAGGCATTTGTTATGTGGTAGTGAATAATGATTATAATGAATTTTATTTACAACGATAAAATTTAATATAGTTTTTGGAGTATTAATTAATGGATTATTGATCATAATAAGAATATTAAAAAATTGGTTTATTGGATTACCTATATTTTTTTGTTAATTCCACTTATATAATTTATACAATCAATATTTTCTAATTAAAAGGTAATAATATAAACTTTATCATTTTAATGTATTTAATTTATACACCAATATTCACATCTTTTATAATAAATTAAAAAATTCACTATTTTGTAATTATTATTTGATTATTTCAAATGCAATACTTATTATTGAAAAACAATTCTAAATATGTAATATAACAAATTAAAATCAATTTAATTATAAACTATAATATTTCAAAATATTGATATATTTCTTACTAATGTAAAATTTATCATAGAATTTAAAAATTATATTATAATTTATATATAAATGACTATTTTCTAATATAAATCTTATATTATACAAAAATGTTTAAATTTTATTCAATGATTTTATTCATTCAATATATATGTTATTCATAACATCCTAAAAATAATGAATATAATATTTTAATATTTTTTAATATTTTTTAATCATATTTTAATATTATTTTAAAGGAGATTCTATATTCAATTTTGTAGAAGGCACACAACATTGAGATTCTCCAAAGTCTTATGGTACACACAATGTACAGTCATATTGAAATAACAACAATAATAATATAATTATTTTAAAGGTTAGATAACATCTAGCTATTTTATTGTGGGGAATGAACAAAACTAACTATATTCTAATTATAAAAGTTTGTTTTATATTTTAACATTTATCGAATAAAATTTATATGCTTAAAATTTGATTGAATCTAATTTTGAGTATAAATACTCTATTATTCGTTGAAAGGTCGATTTACCACCTTTTATTAGAAAACCCACATTAACTAAAGTTCAGTTCACGTTTATATATTCTATTTTAAAAAAATAATATTCTTCATTAAAATATGTACATGAAAATTTACATTTGGTAACATTTTGGTGTTTTTCTAATAAAGTTCAGTTTTAATGAATAGTTAAAAAATACAGCATTTTAATTTAAAACTGCCTTTTAATATAATTTATTTATATGGCTATATTTTCTCTATAAATGGTATAATTGTTGGATGTAATTTCACATTGAAATTGAACATAAAGAAGAATCAATCTTTTGTAGTTATTATTTCATAAAAACACGATTTTTTTTTACAACAGAAATAATTTTTAAGTAATTAATGAAAATTTTATGTTTTCAATTTGGTAAAATAGTCATCATTATTAATTATGGAATATCAAATATTTATTAGGATAAAAATAATTTCATCAATTTTTTATGACTAGTGAAAACACTGAATAATAGATAAAAACCCAGCCTTTTCAATTAAATGATAGTTTACCACATATTTCTTTTGAATTTTAAAAATTTGACATACATGGGTGCTATCAGTAAGTATAATTAGTTTTAATAAGATGAAAATAATTTTTGGTAAATAGTAACTTTTGATTTATTTACTACTTTTAATGGTTAATAGGGTAATTCAAAATATAAGTAATATTTTAATATTATAAAATTATCTTAACACTTGTATAACATAATTTTATGAGTAATTTCTGACCAAAACAATCCATGGGTATGTCTTTTTTCCTTTGAATTCCATTTGTGTAAGATAATGCCATTAATAAAAAATTTTAAGGTAAAAATAAATATATCATAAACATGTATTGTTTTGCTAAATAATTATAATGTGGGCTTATATAATTTATGTATTTGACAAAAAAAATTAATTATAACACTAAAACTATTTCCTAAATCGTGTTATTTTATTTATAATTATAAAAAATCATATAAATAAAATTATTTATGACAAAATAATGATGCAGTGTTTACCTCATTAATGAATGATTTAAATAAATATGATTATAAAAATTAAAACAACATAAAAAACATGTCAAATTTTTATTGGACGATTTTATTTCGACAATGTGTCATCTTATATTCTACTTTAATATGTTTTATCCCTTTAGGAACTGAAAGTCATTATATAATTAAATATTATTTTCGAACGTTCAAAAGAGCCCCCCTCCCCCTTATACAATTTCCTCAAATATAGCCCATTACTCACACCTCTCAAACCTCTTGAAATGTCCAATAATCACCCAAATATGCTCTTAATACCTCACTCTTCCGCCTAGAAGCTTTACATTGTAATGTTTTGTGTTTTTTACTTGATTAAAAAAATACGGGAAATAATTTTCTTTCGTTAACTAAACTTCTCGGTTTTAAAACCGAGCATCAAAACATTGTGTTTCCTATTTTTGACACTGTAACATTGTTAGAATAAAAATTGTAAATTTATTTTATTGATATGTGTGTTTGTTTCTTTTAAAAAAATCAAATAACTCTAAAACAGTGTGTCGTACCAGATATCTGAGACCACCATTAGATTTGAAATCTCGGGTTTACCCTAGGTAGGGTATAACCATTATTCTCATCGGGTGTTTGGAACCCTCGCACATGATAATTACATCATTCATTTTTTTATTAATTATTCCAATTTTTAAACAATAAATAATTAGTTTCTCTCACACAATACATCGTATGAGAAATATGAGACAATCGTTAGGTCCAGAATGCCGTGTTTACCCTAGGTATGGTATTGCCTTGATTCACATCGGGTGTTTGACACCCTCACACTTGATAATACCATATTTATTTTTAGTTAATTAATTATTCTGATATTTAAATAATAAATTATTATTTTCTCAAAATTGGTGCGTCGAATGAGAAATCTGACATCACTGATAGTTCAGAGATGTAGGGTTTACCATTAGTAGGGTATAACATTTGCAATCGTTGGATGTTTGGTCATATTTCATCTGAAGATAATTTAATTGGGTTAAAAAATTTTGTTGAACAATTAAGAATAATAATAACAATTTTATTATTAATTATATTATTTTTTTAAAAGAAAATAATTGATATTCCCTTTTTTAATTAATAAGTTGTGTCGCAGTGTAAATAATAATTGTGAAATCTAATAAATGTAATATTGTTAATTATTTGAATTAAATAAAATGCGCAATTATTATTTCTTTAATGAATGTTATCTTTTATATTATTGTTGTTTTTAAAATATTAATAGTTTTGTTGATGGGTTGAAATAAATAAAGATTATTTTAATTGTTTGTAATATTATTATATTAGAACAAAAACATGGTTTCACATGTATATGATGTGTCAATATATATATATATATGGATTTAATATATATATATATATATATATATATATAGTTATATATATACATGTGTTGGTGTATATATATAAATATATAGATGTGTTTATATATATATAATAAATATATATTTATGGGGGGATATTTATTTATTGTTGGGTTAGATAAAATATTATTAATTATGGACATAAATTCTTTTAACATCTAGGCTTAAAAAAATGTGTAGACCTATTAAATTTCTATTGTCCTAATTCATTAAATATACCCATTGAGCACGTTAGCACACCTCGCTGCGGGTCGCTGGCAGCTACTTAATTATTTTAAATAGCTATAGACGTTTTATAAAACATATTATATCATTCTTAAGCACGATGTTCGTGATATAAATAATTAATTTACATTTGAAAAATAATATTCAGATATTTAAACAATATTTAAAAGAATGCAATAAGGGATAAAACAAAATTTTGAAATAAAACAGAAAAATGGTTATGGGAAAAATAAAAGTTAAAAAAATTAGAGATTTCTATTTTTAAATATTATATTCTTTTTCCCTTCCATCCTGTTATTCTATTTTATTTTTATTTTTATTTTACATTTTCCTTTTACTTATTATACTTATAATTTTTTATTTTTCTATATATTTATTTATTTTCCTTTTTTCTCTACTCATTCTCTCCTCCCTCTCCCTCACGTTGTGCCTCCCCTCTCCCTAGTTGTGGCAGCACCTTGGATCTCCTTCGAATGACCACCGCCCCTTCATCTGTTGTCTGTTTTCTTCACAGTCAGGAGATCAGTAAAACATAGGGAAATGATAACCTTCAGAAAGTTGAATCGTAAGTTTTCGTTGAGTATCCTACGCGCAGTTCATTGCAAAAGTATTTTATCCTATTTTGGGGGTTTTCTAACATCATATTTTTTTTCTTCCATTTTAGGTCAAATAAAATCCTACAATGGATCATGGGACCGTCTATGACCATTTTATAGTGAATCTACTCTCTTTCCTTCTGTTTTATTACAATTTACAAAAACGAACCATTCTTTCGTTAGTCAGTGCCTACCAAATTTGTGTAAATTCAACCTAATTCATTAATTAATTTGTTTATCCTATTTTATGTATTCGTAATGATCATTAATTAAATTTTTTAATTTGTTTCAAAAATTTTGGACACCCCATTGGGTGTGCCGACATGGTCAGTATACTTTCCGTTATCCCAAACATGTAATTTATTTAATTTCATATCCTGCAAAACCTTTTTTTGTTTATTTTAAATAATTAATTTAGAATAATTCCGAATCATGAACTGTTGAATCTTTGGTAGTTGCTTGTATTGGTTAATTTACTATTAAAAAGTGACTTTATCTGCATGTATTTCACAACCTATTTTCACAGGTTTAATTTAAATAATTAATATAGTTTAATTATGAACATGTGAATTATTGGATCAAGCTAGATGGTTGGTCGAATTTATTTATTAATTAAAAATTGTATTTATCTGATTATGTTGATGTGGTACTTTTATTTGTTAATATTTCTATTTTAAAATATTTAATTTTCACTCTAAGATGCATGGGGGTTCCTATTTGGTTTCATGTTTCAATTATATATTTTGATATACATATCTGTTGTTGTGAAAACATATATTAAATTCACGGAAGGAAAAAAGAAATGGGTCCCATATTAAGGGCCATGCTTATACCCTTCATTCTTGACGGTTACCTCTATGTTTCAGGAGGTTGTGTTCATGGATTTTCCATAGTGAGACTTACCAAGGATTTCAAATACGTATGACTGATACTGGATCCAAAAAGGCCCATCAGGATGGATCCATTGGAAAAGTGGCTAAACCAGCGACAGATGATACTAGACCCCTTTTAGTGAGATCAGGATGGATTCAGGGTAATGCCATGTCATGAGCGATACTTGGTCTTTTAAAATATTTCCTAGGATGGGCTCAGTGGTATTGGATAATTGAAGGATTTTCTATAGGGATTCCTTCAGGATGGTCTCATACTCCAAATCTCAACTTGAACCTTAATAATGATGCACTGATGGTTAATATTAATGTCGATGTTAGACTCATGAGATTTGAGATATTTTCTGGTATTTTGAAGCACAACTCGTTGACACATGACTTAGACCCCAAGTAAATACACAAGCGTGGGGGGTATGCCTCTTTCCTTTTTTACCTTACTCTTCCAAGATTCATATATATACATATTCATATTCTAAATACAGGTACTCCTTTCAGACATCCGACTTAGGACTATGTAGGTGATTAGGCATGGGAGATACTTGGAACCCGGTTCATGTTATATATTTCATTTCACTTATTAAATAATCTGCAATTGTTATATAACGTAACACTACATTTTATTATTGGATGAAATGGAAAGGAATAGAAATTGCAGGTGAAGACCTACAAGGATTTTATCTCACACACTTCTCAAGAATCATTGAAACCCAAGTAGATTATATGATTGCAGGTATTGGTAAAGGGAAGCGTGATGTATCTAATTATTGATTGATTATTGTTCCTTAGGATGGAGACTGGGGTTGAGGAATGATACTTTCTCATGATGTAGTTGTCGTACATTATTTATTTTCTTTTTTGTTGATCGTATTCTTGGGTTTTTTTTCAGTACTTTCTGTTTAGACATACATCATGACATGACATTGTTTTTTGACCTTCCACACTTGAGTATTATTTAGTTAAATTATTTATATCCCTTCTTCTGTAGTTTATTCATTTATATGATTCTGATCTTTAATATTAATTATTGTTTTCATCGGTAATGATAATTCCTATTACCTATGAGAGAATGGTCACCCCCTCTGACACAAAAAGTCCCTCGCTGCTTGTCGGCATCCTCTGGTGTTCAGGGAGAAGTTCATGAAGTCATGTCACCCACCTATCTAGCCATCGTCTTAGAGGAGATCCTGGATAAGATGTTACAATCTTGTATCAGAGTAGGTATGTTTTCCTTATTATTACTATTTTTGGTTGGTAGACAAGATACTATGAAGTTTTTAGCACTTCGTTAATAGTCGTGCATGGTAATGATAACACAATGTACAGGAAATGACCATGTGTATAGGGTGTGATCATTGTTCTTGATTTCCGAGGTTACAATTGATATGGTATAACCTAATGTTATTGGTGTAATTTTCACTGGTAATGAATTTATGGAATTTATAATATTTCACCCATGAACTATTTTTGAATGGGAGAAGCATTGCATGAAACATAATAGACAAATAGGAATTAAGATTCCACACATAGTTCCATTCTATGATGCTTCATTTTAGGATGCATGTTGATTCAAATAGTCTGCTGTGAATGTGTACCATGTCTTGTAATTATTTATCATTTCTTTTAGATACCAGGTTTCTGTGATATATTTAGCAGGCTAGATTGCTGCCATGCGGCCTATTTAATACAATGATTACATTGTATCATATTTCTGTTCTGTTTAGCATGACTCTGTAATTAAATTTATATGCTTCTATGATTTCCACATGTCTCTCTATTAGCTTCTTGTATTATATTTCTAGCTTGTTTGTTATATAATTGGATGATTGTATAAAATTTATTGGTTGCCTTTGAATAAGAACCAAATTCCAAATACTATAAAGTGTATAGTCACTTATTACGTTGATAGCCACCCATATATCAAGGCTGATATGCTTTTGCACATGTTATAATTTCAAATTAATTGGTTAACTACCTTATGGAACAACTAGAACCAAGTAGGCTAGTTGGTGTATGTTCCTTATGAGATAACCCAGTATGGGTGTTTTGAAGCTTAATAATTATAAAAATATTTTAGGGTTTCATTATAATAAACCCAGGCCGTCTTCATGGGACTCTTATTTTATTACTTATCTTCTAAAAATTATTTTTTGTGATAGATTGCCTAATTAAGGACAAGATTTCAACAAGTGTGAAAAATTTTAAAATGGTGTTTTATAAAACATGAATGTTTTCCACTGAGGTGTTGTTTAGGATCGTGTACCTTCTGTTTTATTTTGAATAAAAGTGTACTTGATATTTGTTTTGACTAAATATTTTTAGGATCAAAGAATAAATGTGATTAAATATAAATGGCTCAGATATGGAACCTGTAGTAATGTCAACTATTTAAGAAAATGGTAAAAGGGATGTTTTACTTCCTCCTTGAATTTCTTTGGTACAGAACCTTTCGAATGTCATAATCCATAGTCAGACCCCCTTGCTTAAAATGACACCCTTTTTCAGACAGTGGTCACATTTTCCATGACTTTTTTTCTGGTTGAGTAACGAGTAAGGATCATTTCCATCAGGTTCGGAATTCCTTATGAATGGTTAGTTTCATCATTGTTTGTTCGACCCACTCTTCTCCATAACGATGAATGATTTGGTACATTATCATTTGATTTATGAGTCATCTTGCTTCTGTATAACCTCAGGGTAGTATACGTTCATGTAAACAGTGATGTCAAGTACATAATGTTGTGATGAAACAGTTAAGTTCATTATAATCATCATGTCTTGTGCTGTTAAATATCTTTCGGGTCATATATGTAGTATAGTTACATTTCTATTAACAGAATCAAGGTCTCCCTATTGCCATAGAATACTAATAGAGTCTTAGGTTTTTTGACACACCGATCTGTTTAGTAGGTCTTTATGACAACTATTTAAATGTTTCCCTTCTGTTTATCTTATAATCCTCTTAGTGTACACTTCCTTATGTGACTATCATGTCCATTATCATTCCTTAATTCTTGATACACTATGAGATCATCGTTCTTATACAACGCAAAATCAATAAATGTTTTTCGGCTTGTTTAGGGTGTTTTTCAGTGTTGCAGAATGATCCATCATTGTTACTGAGGCCTTTTTATTCTTGAGTTACCCTTGAATTTCTGTGTTGGAATTCTTGATGATATCTTGTACAGAAAATAATTCATCTAACTTGACATCCAAGCTAATGCCGATCTGGATTCAGTCAATTTTTTGTTATGGTCATTTTTCCCTTATACCAATGTCTCACTCGTATACTTGTATTATGGATTACCATATATTATTTCCTTTTACTCCTGTTGTAATAATACAATGTTTCCCTAGACTTATTTTTGGGATTGGTGATGCCTAAATCAAAGAAGGTTACTGGAGGCCAGGTATGAACTTTAGTGGATTTGTTCACAGTAAATGTGAGATACCTTTAAATAACACATCACATTTTAGTCTATAAATACTTGCCATATATGCCGAGAACCTTTTTAAATGGTCAGTCAGAGTGGTTTGAATAGTTCTCCGTCTTTCTCAATGAAGTGGTCAATGAAGGAATTTTTTCTGACATATCATCAGAGGAGACAAGTGCGGTTTGGGTCGACATGGGATTTTCATAAAAATCTAGCTTGACATGGTCTTTAAGGTCAATGTGGAATCGACGGTTTTATCAATTTTAGAAATCAAGTGATATGTTTCATTAGAACATTAAAGGGCATGCCTTGTATGAAATTCAGATAGAGGAAGGTGTTGTGGCATAGAATTTTTCATCTTTTAATGTTAAAACATAAGGTGGTAAGTAACATTGAAATTTTTTTTAATGAGATGATGACAAGTTCATGTCTCTAGCTAAATGAGTTTGAATAAGTACCATCTCGGTGTATCAGTTGGAAAATGAACATTGGCTCAGATCTTAATGGATTATGTGCCACATTCTTATCCAATGTTTGAATGTGTGTTGAGCGTTTGGAGACCTTTTTTATGAGACTTCATGACACTTTAGATCGTGTGATAGTTACGTTGTTTCCAAAGTATTCTTGGGGACTATAAGTTTTAAGGTGGGATGGTTGTAATGTTCTGTGTTTAGAACCAGATGAAAAAAACACAGGAAATAACTTTTTTTCATTAACTAGGTAGGTCAGTATTAAAATAGAGCATCTGAACTATTTATTTCTGATCGTCCACACTGAGGTGTTGATTGATTTAAAATATTATGTTTACGTTAATGATAAGCATTTTGTTTATTTTAAAAAAATAATATAACATTGAAACAGTGTGTCGTAAGAGTAATCTGAGAAAATTATTAGATCTGGAACACTGGGTTTACCCTAGGCAAGGTATAGCAATGATTCACATCTGTGTTTTGCACCCTCTCACATGATAATTCCATATTTATTTATAATTAATTAATTGTTATGTTTTTAAAATAATATATAATTATTTTCACTTGAACGATGTTTCGTATGTGAAATTTGAGACTACCATTATGTTCAGAACATCGAATTTACCCTTGGTAGGTAACAACATTGATTCTCATCGGGTGGTTGGCACCCTCAAACTAGATAAAACCATCTTTATTTTTAAGTAATTAATTATTCCTACTTTTAAATAATAAATAATTATTTTCACACAATTGGTGTGTCAAATGAGAAATCTGAAATCATCGATAGTTCCAAGATGTGGGTTTTACTATAGGTTGGGTATAACCTTTGTGATTGGCGGACGCTTGGTCATATCGTAATTGAAGAAAATTTAAATGGGTTAAATAATTTTATCAAAAAATTAGAAATAATAATTATAATTTAATTATTAAAATTATTTTTCTTGAAGTCAATAATTGATAATGCACATCTATAATTAATAAGTCGTGTCCTGGTGTAAATAATAATTGTTCAATGTAAAAAACGTTTTATTTTTTTTTGTTTGAATTAAAAAAAATGCACAATTAATATTTTATTAATGTCTATTATATTTTTTTAATAGTTGTTATTTTTAAAATATTAATGGTGTCATTGATGGGTTAAATTAAATAAAGATTATTTTAATTGTTGTTAATATTATTATATTAGAAAAAAAAACATGGATATATATGTATATGATGTGTATATATATATATATTGGATGAGTAAATAAATATATAGTTATATATATCCATGTGTGGGTGTATATAAATTAATATACAGATGTGTATATATATAACAAATATATATATATATGTATATTGGTGGATATTTATACTCTGTTGGGTTACATAAAATATTATTAATTATCCACATAAATTCTTATAACATATCAGCTTAAACTAATGTGCGGACCTTTTATGTTATTCTTTAAAGCGACCTAGGGCGCGCAACAGCACACCTTGCAGCGTGTCCCGGATGTCTACATAATTAATTTAAATAACTATACACATTTCATGAAAAATCTTATGACATTCATTAGTGTAAGGTTTAAGATTTAAAATAATCAATTAAATTTTGAAAAATATCATAAGTAATTTAAAAAATAATTAAAAGAATGTAATAAGAGACAAATTTTTTTTTAAAAAAATTAGAAATAAGGTTATAGGAAAAATAAAATTAATAAGAATGGGAGATTTCAATTTTTATTTATTTTTATCTCTTTCCCTTACATCCTTTTATTCTATCTTATTTTCCTTTTTCTTTTCCCATTTATTTTTATTATATTTTTCTCTTATTTTTTTATTTTTCTTATTTTTGTTATTTTTTTTCTCTTCTCCTCCTCTCCTCACTCTTCCTCACATCCTACCTCCCCTCTACCTAGGTGGAGAACCACCTTGGTTCCCCTTCGTAAGACCACCTTCCCTCCATTCGTCGTCTATTTTTATCACCATCTGGTGCGTGATAAACCTTATGGAAATGATGACCTTTCACAAGTGTAATTGAAGGTTTTTATTGAGTATCCCACACAAAGTTCATCGTGGATTGATTTTTCCCTATTTTGGTGTTTTTCTAAATTCTTCTGTTTTCTTCCAATTTCAGTCGAATCAAA
Organism: Viscum album; assembly: GCA_963277665.1. Taxonomy (NCBI): domain Eukaryota; kingdom Viridiplantae; phylum Streptophyta; class Magnoliopsida; order Santalales; family Viscaceae; genus Viscum; species Viscum album. The sequence continues at coordinate 2,020,001,407 of OY728157.1, forward strand.
GACTACTGCGGATCATAGGATGATATGGGATCATAAGGTAGGGTGTATACTATCTTTCCATCCAATTCGTTGAGATTTATAAAATCCCATTATTGTACTGTTAGTCGGTGCCTACCGACTTTGTGAAAAGTCACACAAATTTATTAACTAATTAGTTTTACCTAGTTTTTGCAATCGTATTGATCCTAAATTAATTTGTTTATTTTTTCTGAAACAAGGTCAGACAACCCTTGGGGTCTTCCGATGTGGTTAGTATAATTTTTGTTAGCCCAAACATTTAATTTGTTTAATTTCATGTATTACACAGCCTAATTTTTCTGTGTTCAACTTAAATAATTAATTTTGAATAATTGTGAATCTTGAATTTTTGAATATTTTGTAGTTGGGTGTGTTGGTTTATTTATTATGAAATAGTGTCTTCATCTGCATGTTTTACACAAAAAAATTTTTTTGGTTTTAATTTAAATATTATATTTAGATTAATTATGAACTTTTGAATTGTTGGATCATTCTAGTTGGTTGCCCTAATTTATTTATTTATTTAAATGTTCATTTATATTCTTATGTTTTCGAAGTACTTTGACTTGTTAAGAGTGCTATATTAAAATATCTAATTTGTAATGTTTTATGCACAGACGTTCCTATTTGGATACATGTTGCAATTACTTATGTTGATTCCATATCTGCTGTTATGAAAACATTAATTAAAATCATGGCGGAGAAAGGAGGTGGATCCTGTATTAAGGGTCACACTTATATCCTTCATTCCAAATGGTTACCAATATGTGTCCTAGGGTAGTGTTCATGGAATTGCTCGACCAAGACTTCCATGGGCTTTCTCATACTTATGAGTGACACCGGTTCCAAGAGGTCCCATACGAATGGATCTGTTGGCAATGTGGATAAGAAATCCTCGGATGACACTCGACCCATTTTTGCAAGATCAGGACAGACTCAGGTTAAATCCATGTAACAAGAAATTCTTGTTTTTTTGAAATATTTCCATGGACGGGCTCAATGGTATTGGATAATTGAATGATGTTCCGTAGAGATACCATATGGACAAGATCAGACTCCGACTCTCAACATGAACATTTTTAATGATGCACTGACGGTTTATATTAATGTTGTTGTCAGTCTCTTGAGAATTGAGATATTTTCTGGTATGTTGAAGCACACCTGGTTAACACATGACAAAGAACCCAAGTTAAAGCACATGATTGAGGGTATGCCTCTTTCTTGTTCTACCATACACATCCTGGCTTCATATATATGAATATGCGTATTCTACTAACAGGTACTCCTTTCAGAGATCCGACTTTGGCCAAGAAAGTGATAGGGCATGGGTGCTGCTTGGAACTCGGGCTGAGTAATTTATTTCATTACACGTAATAAATTTTCTATAAAAGATATATAATGGAACACTGCATTTTATTATAGCACGAAAGGGAATGGTTTAGACACTATGGTTGCCGATATACTGCAATTTTATCTCACACCCTTCTCGAGTGTCGTTGACACCCGATTCGATTATATGATTACAAGTATTGAAAAAATAAAGCACGTCGCATCCGATTCTTGATTGATTGTTTCTACTTAGTATTGAGACCGGGGAAGTAGATTGAGCCTTTCTCATGATGTAATTTTCGTACTTTGTTTCAGTTTTAGATGATAGAATTCTAGAATTATATTTACTGAACATTCAATCGGAACATACATCCTGTCATGAAATCATTTTTTGAGCATCCAAACATGAGTATTATTATGTTGGATTATTTATATTGCATCTGATGTAGTTTATTAATTCAAATGATTCTGATATTTATTATTAATTATTGTTTCTTCCCATTGTGATAATACCTATAACCCATGGGGGCATAATCTCCCCCTTGGACACAAAAAGGACCTCGATGCTATTCGGCATCCTCTGGTGTTCAAGGAGATGCGCTTGATGTCATATAACGCATCTATTTGACCACAGTATTAAAGGATAGCCCGGTCGGTACGTTACAGGCATTATGTAGAATGAACATCAAGAAATAATTTTGGATCAAACCAAAGGGTTTTACCAGATTTAAAGGTTACATCTTCACTTATGTTATTTTTTTATTTTACTTATCCAACCACTAAAATAAATTTATTCCTTTATTTTTATAACAAAAATATTATCCTCAATATACTAGGTCTTTGATATGAGAATGATTCAAACTACACTTAAACAAAAATTAATAATATGGTTCATTTTATTCATTATGATAATTTATGTGTAGGGTAATAAATTTATAATATATTATGGTTAATTCAGACATATGGTTGTGTGTATCATAAGATATCAATGAAATTAAATTTTTTTAAATATACATATATCATATCATATTTTGGAATTAATAAAACTGACACACTCAGAGTAACCATATCTAAAACAATCCTTATAAAGGTTCAGACTTATTGAAGTTGGATCCCATTAAACAATAATTATTTTAATTCGATTTCATAGTTTTTCAAATAATTAAGACATATATTATTACATATTGATTTTCATTATTTTTAAATTATTTCAATAATGACCTTGACTATCTATGTCATTAAAAGGTCACATTTTGTTTTTAAATATGATTAAAATCATGATATATGATAAAAATATTAATAATTATTGTCTTATGGTCCTGAGGGAATTCCATGATGAGACACATAATATGTAGACAACGTAGTATTGGATACCCAAAAGACTAAGAAAATTAATATAATGATGCATATACATCAATTCATCAACTAATAAGATTACAATGAATTTTCCCTTTTTTTAATTCCAACATATTACTTGAGATTATATATAGGTTTCTGTCACGAACCAACCCGGGTCGACCCTGAACCGGTCACCCGAGCCAATCCGCGGCAAGTCCTAAGGGGCATTCCCGAACCCCATGGGATGGAAACTTATGCCGGGCATCAAATCATACACCTGGGAATGATTTAAGCCCAAAAAAATTAAATAACTAGGACCAGATAAAGAAATTAAATAAACTAAGGATGCAGCAATATGGACAACTGATAAGAAATAAAATAAACTAATCCAGATACAAGGTGAAACTCAGCAGATAGAAAACTATAATACAAGACTGAAAACCCAAACGGATAAATCAAACCGCGACTACCCGACCTCCATGTGACCTCTTGGTCACCACCATCCATAAGTACATCTATGCTCTAATATCAAGAAGCTGCTAGGGAAACCTAAACAAAGACTGAACCTGCAAAACTGTTCGGGTCCACCAACACCAAGTGGTATTGTTAGGGTGTGAGCTAATCACTATGTAGGAAACCACCACAGATCCCATGTCATTTCTTCCTCAATAAATTACATTAATACTAGTTTGAACTACATTATAAAAATAGGATTTCATGAGCACATAGATTTTTTTTTAAAAAAACACGATCCATTTCCCTTCATGTTTAAAACAAAATACATGGGGAATGAAAGGGGAGTTTTGAATTTTATTTAACAACATCTAATTGAAATCCTATTTGATGTAATCAAAATTTGATAGTTTTCTAAATAATTACCAAAACCAGGTGCAAAGAAAAATTGTCCACACAAAGAGGGTAATGGTTCTAATAGTACTCATAACAGGGAAAGGGAGGAAATCCTTAGAATGTAGAGGAAGACCAGAACATACTATACATGTTACTCATCCAGAAGGCACGACCAAACTCGATGACATCATTATAACCTGATGCTCAACATATCCCTACATGGCCTAACCAAGTGGCCCAATCCCCATAGCAGCAATAACATAGTATTCCCCTACTATGGGGCCACTAGCCATTGCGTAGTCTAAAATAGTGTATCAATCATTCTCAGTAAACCTCCTTCTTATGCTTGGTTCCCATGAAAAGTTCTCATGTGGGTGTACCATATCATTCACAAAACAGGAGCCATATATATAAACAACACACCACACACACTGGCACCGCCCCGACCACCTCAAGGGTTTGTCCCTTCCATAAAAATAATTACTATTCAATGAAGTCCCATACCGAGGACCCTTCCATCTCACGAGTCAATATTATGCAGGGATACCATCCCAAGATGGGTTCTCCAAAAATCCATTTCCGAATACAAACGGTCCTTTACAACAATAATTCACAGTTTATTTTTAATGTGTTAATTGGTCCATTTAAAGAAAATACGTGGTAAGTGAAACTTGAGGAAAATTCACCACACACGTTGAAGTCCACTTTTCAAATCATACCCACTATATAAAATTTTCCAAAAATAGTTTCTCACTTCTTCAATAATTTAATAAACCATGGAAGTACCTTATAAAACAATTATAAACGACACTCAAAGCATTTAACAAAAATTATTTTTTAAAAAGACTATTATTTATCCACATTCAACTGCATAGGCAAAACATGTGCATGAATTGAAGGACATGTCAAAACATATATTTAGAAAGTTAAAATAACTATAATTCATTTCCAGAAACTAAGTTCATTTGTAATAAAAGTGTGAAACAGGGTGTAACAGTTTAAATACTAAAATACATGGTTTGCATGTAACGAAATTAGAAGAAAAGGTATGGAAGCACCTACCACAAAGAATTTCTTGAGATAATGATTTCAAAATCACCCCATCACCAACTCAAGTACACTCACTCCCACAAATGTGCACACACTAGAAAAATTATTGCCACATTAACAACACAGTCAAAACCCAACGTTATTACGGACTCGACTAGGGCACAACCAAAATAAACATAGGACTCAAATAAAACATAAGACACTAAATAAAGTATTGAAAAACCTATCAACCGGTATAAAATCTTACCCAAAACCACAACATCATAGAAAGAAGAGTTCATCACCTCTCCCTTGATGGAGGATGTCAGCACCTAGACCAACGGGTCCCAAAACATCAATTACCCACTCTAATCACCTTGCAAACAACATGAATCAGAAAACGAGACATCAAAGTTGGTTAAATTGTGGAAAATAAAAAAATTGAAATAGAAATATATTGGAGTAGAGTATTTTTCATGCCAGATAGGAAGCAGAGATGCTACAAAGAGGGTCGGGTCACGCCAGAACAGGGAAAAGGCGTTGCGTAGGGGGTCGGGTCGAGCCATAACAACGCAGATGTGCAGTGCAGGGGGTCGGGTTTGTGGGAATCACACATGGGAAGGGTGGTGTGGCACTGAAAAAAAGGGAAAATAGGATGGGGTCTTCTAGACTGGAGGGGAGGGAAAGGTGGAGGTTTGGCCGCCGTCGCTGGTGTCCGAAGCTCGGGCCACCACCGCTGGCCGATGTGGGAGAGGAGGAGGCTGTCGTGCGGGGGGAAAGGTCAGAGGGAACTAGTGGAAGGGAGGAGAGATGCAGGGTGGTCGCGGAGGCACTGGCGAGCCGGCGAGGACTACGGGGGGCGGCTGAGGGGCACCCAGAATGGGGGGAGGGGGTGGCCGGGTATTAGGGTTAGGGTTTTATTCTTATAATAATAATAATAATAATAATAATAATGATAATAATATAAAAACATTATAATAATAAATAATAATTATAATAACATTCGTGATTATAATAATAATAATAATAATCCTAAAAATAATATTACAATCAAAATATTATTAATACTATTATTTCTAACCATTTTCAAAAATATATTTCATCCAAATTCTCTTGCTTTATTTATTTATTAATTTATTTTCACTTACCAGCCAAATTGATTTATTTATTTATTCCGATCTAACTAACTGTGTGATTATCCTGCAGTAAGAAACTTGGTTGAGAAAACTACGCCCAAACTGTGCCACCTTATACCGCTTTGTTATAGGGTTAAGCTACACACTTGTCGCATGTCTTTATAAATCATGTGCAGGTCGCACACCATTACTCTAACACATTCAGGTAACCGCGCGGGAAAAGTGCGGTAACTTCTAGCAGTTCGGATTGATATTGCAACAGAGGAAGTCATCCAAAACTCAAAATAATAATTAAATCAATAAAAATTTGAATAAATAAATCAGGTCGAGGTGTGGAAATTCTCTCCACCACAAAACCTTCTTCCCCCAGAAAGTCACTAAGTCGATAGTTAACGAAACATGAGTCTATTCCCAGACAAAACCGAAGAAAAACTGTGAATCTTGGGATGACCTCAGTCTCAATAGGTCACACCCGACCAATTCAAGAGAAAAATGAAGCCTGAGGTTGAGGGGAGATCATGGGAGGGTTCTCCCCACCACAAGAATTTACTAATATGGAAGCCTTGATACTGGATCTTACCACCCCTGAGGGGGGCCCACATGGGAGCTCCCAAACCGAACCTAATTAATTTCTCCACATGGACCGAAAACAATCCGAGACTTAAACGTAAATCATTCTACAAAACAACCCAAAAACCTAAGAATAAGGAATTAACTAAACTACTCACACACCGACCAAATAAAATCCTCAATGCAATGAATGACTATGGAATTTTTAGCCCGAACTCAGAAAGGACCCCGAAACACTGCCTGTTAATTTCACAAAACCAAACATCCCACTAACGAACACAATTAAGACCCAACTCAAAATTAGAAAGACCTGTTTATTCGCGGGCCCAACACCCTTAACAGAAATACTAGTGATTTTAAAAGACACAGAGAATAGATAAGACCACATAGACTATGGTTGAACAAGTTCATCACATCACCACACCATTGATGAGCATAACAGTGACAATATTAGAAAAATGAATCTTTGGATATTTCCCTCCCAAAGTCGAAAACACTACTCGAAACGAGGTTCCACACACCCTTGGAAACCTCTGACTATGCGCGAGCTTCACCCCAAGACATGTGGCTGGGGCCCTAATCACTGAAGCATATCATGCCTTACAGTTAGGAATTTTCATCTTATTCACTCTAACACCTTCTTTCATTCGATGATTCCAACAATCACGATGGTCATACATTTTCAAATGAATGCAACAAGACGACTTAGAATGTCCGGACATTCCATACTGGTGGCACATGAGAGAGAGTTCTGACGAACTAGGAGACGGTACTGAAGAGGATGGTTTTTGGGAGACAGGATCCACCAGCCAACAACCCTTTCTAGATGGGTAACCTTCATGGAAATCAACCGTCATTAACCACACCCAAAACTCCAATAATGATGAGATATCTCATCTTTACTAGTCCAAAACTTAACCCTAAAATAACTCTAGAGCAGTACGAACCTTAACTAAACTAGGAGTTCTGAATAACCTGAAGACACACACTATCTCCATGGACCATACAACTGCCTCTAACAGACTTTAACTACATCGATAAGCATTCAACACACAAAAAGATCTGGGAACAGGGCATAACTCATTGAAAACTTTTGGAGGATTTATGGGTGGCATACTCATAACAACACTAAAAACACCATCGAAATCGGTATCCTTCCATTACTCAATCATTGAAACAATAAAAGTCAAGGAAAAGTGTCCCATAAGGCAAACATACAAAAATACGTCCATTAATCATGTTTCAAAAACCATTATTTTTTTAAAATTTTAAAACTCACCTATGGAACATTATGAACCGTCACATGTTCCCTCATTCAATACCACTATCATCACATACGAAAAAGTTCCCCCACGCACATCCATAGATACCCATGCAGGTTTGACCCTTCATAAGGATTTCCAATGTTCAAACACTTCTTTTCCTTACCAAATCCAAACACATACCACGTTTTTTCAAACCAATACACATTCTCTTCAAAAAAACCACTTGAGTAATTTCAAAAACAATTTGGAAGAAACACTATTCCATTTAGAAACCAATTTCACATTTAACGCACACTCAAATAAAATTATACTAGAACAAATAACAAGCAATAATAACCCACTGGATTGAGGAACTAGTGCATATGTCTTACCCAATGATATGGAGGTGTGCCATGCCACATGTAAATCATAACACTTAGAGGACCTTAAAATGGAAACTTTGACTACACATGGGTCACTAGCCCATGTGAGGGCTCAATGAAAACCTATTCGCCTCTATTTTCATCCCTCAATCCGAAATGACCAAGTACAGGGTACTGAAAACCAAGACTAACCCTGTTTACTCAAGTCTCGTCACGAGCGGTGGTGATTAGGCACCGAATCATCACCTACCTCATGAGCCCTGAATATCCTAATCTGCATCTACCAGACACCCCAAATAACAATAACCTACCTCTGATACCATTTTTTCATGAACCAACCCAGGTCGACCCTGAAGCGGTGTCCCGAGCTGGTCCGCGGCATGTCCTGAGGGAAGTTCCTGATCCCCACGAGATGGAAACTAGTGTTGGGCATCAAAACATACACTTGGGAATGATTTAAGCCACAAAAAAATAACCAGGACAAGATAATGAAATGAAATAAACTATGGATTCATCTGAATGGACAACTGAAAATAAATAAAATAAACTAATCCAGATACAATGTGCAACTCAATAGATAGAAAACTAAAATACAAAATAGAAAACCCTAACGAACAAACCAAACGGACACAACCCGATCTCCATGTGACCTCCTGGTCACCACGAACCATAAGACCAGCTATGCTCTAACATCAATAACCTTCTAAGGAAACCTAAACAATGACTGAACCTATAAAATAGCTCGGTTCTACCGACACCGAGTGGTATAGGTAGGGTGTGAGCTAATCGCTCAGTAGGAAAAAACCAAAGATTACATGACCTTTCTTCTAGAATACATTCCATTAATAATAGTTTTAATGACATTATAAAATTATGTTTTCATACTCACATTGGTTTTTAAATACAAGCAAGCGTGATCAACTATCCTTCAAGTTTAAAACTAAATACAATGAGAAAGAAAGGGAAGTTATTCTTTCTATTTCAAAACTTCTAATTGAAATCCTTTTTGATGTAATGACAATTTAAATGTTTTAAAAATAAATACCAGAACTAGGTTCAAATAAAAATTGTCCATACAAAGATGGAAATGGCTCAAATAGTACTCGTAATGGAGAAACACATGAAATCCTAGGAATGTAGAGGAAGACCAGAACATACTATACAAGTGACTCATCATGAAGGCATGACTTAACTTGATGATTTCATAATGCCCTAATGCTCGACATAGTCGTACATGGCCTAACCTAGGGGACCAATCCCCATATCAGCAATAACTCAGTATTCCCCTACAATGGGGCCACTAGCCTGTGCATAGTCTAAACTAGTGCATCAATCGTTCTCAGTAATCCTCTTTTCTATGATATGTTCCCATGAAAAGTTCTCTAGGGGTGGGCCATATCATTCAAACAACAATCCACTTACATATAAACAACACACCACACAAACTGGGACCACCTCGGCCACCACAAGGGTTTGTCCCTTGCCACATAATAATTATCATTCAAAGAAGTCCCATCCGAGGACCCTTACATCTCATGAGTAAACATTTTGGCAGGGATACCAACCCAAGAAGGGTTTCCCAAAAATAAATTTCTAAAAAATGGGCCTTTACACCAAGAAATCACCAATAATTTTTTAAGTGCCAATCGGGCCATATAATGAAAACACGTTGTAAATGAAAATTGATGAAAATGTACCACAAAGGTTGAAATCCACTTTTAAAATCATACGCACTCTACAAAATTTTCCAAAAACTAGTTTCATACTTCTTTCATAATTTAATAAACCATTGAAGCAACTTATTAAACAATTATAAATAACACTCAAAGAATTTAACAAAAATATATATTTTAAAACTCTACTATTTATCCAAATTCAACTGAATAGGAAAAACATTTTCATGAATTGAAGGACATGTTAAATCCAATATATTAAATGTTAAACTAAAAATAAATCATTACCATAAACTATGTGATTTTTTAATAAAAGTGTGAATCATGGTGTAATAATTTAAATACTAAAATACAAGTATCCCATGGGATGAAATTGGAAGAAAAGGCATGAGAGCACCTACATTAATGAACTGGCTGACCCAATTCTTTTGAAATCACACCATCACCGGCTCAGGTACACACACTCCCACAAAATTTGACGCACTATAAAAATTATCTCCACACCTTAACATCACAGTCAACACTAAAATTTAGTGCGGTGTAGACTAGAACAAAACCAATAAAACCTAGGACTCAAATACAACATAATACACAAAATAAAGAAGTGAAAAACCTATCAAGTGGTATAAAATCTTACCCAAAACCACAACGGAAAAGTGAAATGAGTTTGTCACCTCTCCTATGACAGCAGATGCCAGAACCTAGACCAACAGGTCCAAAAACATCAATTGCCCACTATAAACACTGTAAAAACAACGTGAATCACAAACAGAGACATCAATGTTGGTTAAATTGAAGAAAAAAACCAAAATTTATACCGAAATATACTGGAGGAGTGGAACATGCATGCCAGATAGGAAGTGGAGGTGCTGCGAAGAGGGTCGGGTCATGCCGGAACAAGGAAAGGCACTGCGCAGGTGGTCAGGTCGTGCCATAACATGACGAGGACACTATGTAGGGGGGTCGTGTTTGCTGGAATCACGTAGGGAAGGGTTGTGAGGCACGACAAAAAAAGTTGGGGAAAATAATATGGGGTCGGCTGGACCGGAGAGGAGGTAAGGGTGGAGATCGGGTCACAGTCGCTGCTAGTCAAAGCTCGGGCCACCGCCACTGGCCGGGGCGGGAGAGGAGTCCACCATATATGGGGTGTGTTCAGAGGGCACCAATTAAAGGGAGGAGAGGGGAAAGGGGTTGGAGGAGGCACTGTCTAGCTGGAGAGGAAGGCGGGGTGCGGCAGAGGGGCGTCGCCAAAGGGGGGAGGGGGCGATCAGGTATTAGGGTTAGGGCATTATTTTTTTTCTTATAGTAATAAAAATAGTAAAAATAATACTAAATTGTTAATATTTATTACTGTAATAATAATAATATAAAAAACGTAATATCAATAAATAATAATTATATTAACATTCGTGATCATAATAATAATAATAATAATAATCCCAAAAATAATATTAAAAATCATATTATTATTAATATTATTATTTCTAACCATTTTAAAAAATTTATTTTATCCAAATTATCTTTCATTATTTATTTATTCATTTATTTTTATTTAGTATCCAAATTGATTTTTTATTTATTCTGAACCGACTAACTGTACGATTTGCCTAAAGTAAGAAGCGCAGTTGAGCAAACTGTGCTCAAACCATGCCACCTGGTACCGCCTAGTTATAGGGTTAATCTTTATTCTTATTGTGTGACCTTATAAATCGTGTAAAGGACATGCGCCTTAAATCTGACCCATTCAAGTTGTAGCACGGGCAATGCGCAGTTACTTCTAGCAGTTCGGACTGACCTCACAATGGAAAAAGTCATCCAAAACTAAAAAAATATTTACAAGAATAAAACCACAAAAAAATAAATCAGGTCGGGGTGTGACAGTAACTATGAGTTTTTTAATAACCCTTTGAATTAATTATTATTATTATTATTATTATTAATTCATGTCATGAATAATGGACATAGATATTTTTCCATCGTCCAAGATGACATATGCTTATGTAGAAGATGTTTATTTTCGATATTGCAATGATGATATGTTATAAATTAAGGGGTTGAGGAATGATTCATGTTAATGATTCATCTTATTTATAAATATAGTTGTGGATATGCCATCCCTTTGATTTGAATGAAATTGTCAGAATATTTTCCATGAACATGGGGTAATTATATGTTTAATTTAGATATTTAATGTAATATTTTTAAATATTGTATTTTATTGAAACATATATTTATCCTTTTACTGGGAAATCATTAATAAGTGATTATAATTGAAAATAAAAATTCATATGTGGTTATCAATGATGCGAAGTTAAGTTAAAACCAACTGAATCCATAATGTAGATATAGAATTGTTGAAACCTCTTAATTTTCAATTATGATAAATCATAGTCTACTTAAAATAATGTATTTACATCGATCATAGATTAATATTAACAGTATTTAATGGTTTAAATATATATTATTCAATTGTTGGTGTAATAATATTTTTTAGTATTTATCGATTATAAATACTAAATAAATAATAATTTGGAATGAAATTGTTTAGTTACATGGATATATAAAATGTATTTATCTCTCTTCATGAAAAAGTAAATTAATATTATAAATAATAAATTAAAATTGAAATAAATATATAATTTACTAGACCCTAATAAATTAAAATTTATTTAAATAATTATATTTATATAAATATTTGTTCATTAAATTAATTAATTTCATGGTCTATGATTTGAACCAATAGTTGGTTGGGTGATAATTATTTATTCAGTAGTCATTATATAATATGTATCATTTCATGGGCTTTATCCTTTTCTTAAACGAAAATATAATATTTCCTGGAAAGGGGATTATTATGTTATCAAAATATTGTCAAAGGGTTTTTTTCAATAAAAAAAATCTATGTCATGGACAATATATAGATCAGCATGTCATTTGAGATATAATTATATGTTTTATATAGCATTTCCCTCGTACGTAGAAATCATTATCATCAAAGAAGTTGTATACGATTTATCTAATGAAAAACATGATCTCCTTATCATTACCCATATTTAAATTTGTAGTGATCAATATATTAACAATCATGATCTACGTAATAATGGTTGTGATCGTGGGAGTGATGTTGGATGACTGGTACGAATGAAAAACCATAACCTTTATACACTTTAATTTGTGATTTTGTACATATACGTACATTTAATTAAACCCAATAAGAAAATACAGAATATTTTATTTGTGTAATTTGGTAAATAATATTTTAATATTGAACATTTATAAATCAAAATTTTTAAATTACACAACACCATACCCATAAAATCCATTCATCTTCTCAAACTACACAATATAACATTAGGACGTACATAATAAGTAAGTGAAATATAAATTCTTATAAGGGAATAATAAATGAAACATATGATGAATGTAATACATGTGATTCATGATCGATATAATTTTTACATTAATGTGTGTAAAATAATAAACATGAACACATATTGATGATATAAAATGAAAACATCAAAGAATCATTTTAATGTGGAAACAACCTAAAATATGACATCATAAGAATAATTCAAGTAGAACATATATGTTTTCATAACATAGTGTTTTAGGAAAATTTCACATGAATCGTATATCGAATATCCTGAGTTTAAATCAATATCCAATTAATTGGACAGATATATAGTTTTTTTCCCACTCACAATCATTGTATCATGTCAAATCGTTTGATTGACACATATATTATACAACAAAAGAAAAAAATTCATCACATATAATCTCATTAATTAGAGTCTTAATTTTATATTTGGATGTGCAAATCAATGAATTAAAATAACTAAATTTATAATACCCTTGTATGAATGTAGGGATGGGTACTCACTCCACAAATTATTCGCATAGTTAAATCCCAGGATAATTTGGAAAAATAACTAGTGTAGGAAAAGTATTCTTAGAAGGGTTTAATTAGAGTGAAAGTTGGTATTACATTTCATGGGAATCATAATTTATATAATGGGATGTGTGAAATAACATTAGAACATTATGTTTTTCAATATAATAAAGATTAGTATAGAGAATTTGCATGAAATGATATGGAGGAGGATATGATCAAATTTCATGAAAGGGTGGTTCTAATAGATGGAAAAGACTTGTTTATGATCATGTCATCACCGTCAAAAGTATATATAAAGGCATAAGAATAGGAAATTACTTCATGGAAATTTAACAAAGATGATTGGATGTTTGGGTGGGTATTTATTGAAAAAGACATGGGAATTAATTATTATCTTCTATGATCATATTTTGAAATATATATGAATAAATAATCTTAACAACATTCAATCCCACAAGACATCCCATGGTATCTACCCAATAATTATATTTAATAAATTATATGTATAATAAAATAAATCCTTAATATAAAATCTTTGCTGATGTTGAAGTTATTAATGTTCAAACATATTTTATTTTGAATTGTTAAAATATAAAATATTATTTGTTGGATTCCTTAATGAATTTTAAAATTTATTTTGTCACTATAAATACTGATTATTTTTAAGGGTAAACTATGTTTTTTGTGTGGTCCAATGGAATTATATATTAGATAACCATCTAAAAATTATGATACCATCATACTATCTATATATATACACCATAATACATTTTTACCCAATAATTTGACTATATCATAATATTATTAGGAAATATCCATTGGGTAATTTCAACATGAGTATTATGAAAATAAATTATTATTTACTGTTATTTATAAATATATATATTATTATTATTATAGAAAAATCAAAATTTATTGAAAATTAAAAAATTTGAGATATTAATATATTTTTAAAATCAGAAATAATAAATTTGAAATAAATAGATATTATTAACATTTAAATATAATTAAATATTATCTAATTATATTATATTAATTATTTAACCATTATTTTAATTTATTTAAAGATTTTATTAATTGAAAGAATATATTTTCAGGAAATAAATTTTTTATTTCTGAATGTAAAAAATGTAATTTCTATTAAACCCAATATATTCTCATTTATAATGTATTAATAGAAATTATATAATAAATGAATTATTTTAAAAAATATAAAAACATATCAATTGTGTCTCGATAAATAAAAAATTATTAAAATATTTCAATCCTTATGGTTAAGGTGTGCCATAGTGATGCCTTACCTTGGTCATTTAGTGAATAGGGTTTTTGTTGTCGACTCAAATGGAAAGAAATAATATAATAAAATAAATTTTAGGAGATTGGGTTTTTAAATGGAAAATTGGTCTTGAAATACAAAATATCCTCATTATTGAATTTTTTGGATGCTCTAATAAATTGGTTTCATATGGTAAAATTCTCTTAGTTGAGGACACCCCCTTTACATCGTTTGACAATTGGAATTTTGCATCTCCCATATATTACTATAATCATAACAATCAATGTATAATTAAATTATTATTAATGGTTAAGATATAAAATTTACATTTAATTATGATGGATTTTAATTAATAATAATCGATAAAAATTATTGTATTTCATTACATTTATATAATTCAATTAATTTATACAATATTTTATAAGACATGATGTTAATTTCATTTATAAAAATTCAGGTCATTACATGAATCCCACATAAAAAATTATTCCCTCTTAATTTAATTTATTACACTATAATAAATGATCGAACATCTATTTAAAGGAAAATTCATGTTCTCATGTAACATTCTTAATCATATTGTTCATCCATTTCACATCCACCAGAGTATTAATCCAATATCATAGAAGTTTTTCTATTTATTATTATATCTTAATATGTTCCTCCATGGATGAAGGTACATTCTGTAAGAGAATGCATATTTATCCATTTTATGTGATGTATCTGTTTTATATTTAGACTTTACAAATACCTAGAAATCATCATGTATAAGTGATCCTTTAGGAGGGATTGTTAGTTTATAGGACTAACCTATATTGTGATCAATGATCTAAGGTTTTCGATGTTTCTAGAACTACTATTTACCTTCCCCCCAATCCCAATTATATTCATAAATATTAATATATGATGGAAAACAGTCTTATTTCCCTCAATATATTGTAATTATTGGTTATTTTCAACATAAATATCTATAATCATCTTGCAGATATCATATGACATTAGAATGTTTTAACAATCTATGTTATCTATTGAGTGCAACCATGTCCCATAACCATCCATTAACAATCATTAACCCATCATATTGGATCCTATAACCTCTTACCACAACGATATTTAAATGTTGAAATTTTATTTTTTTGAGTGATCAATAACAACCCATATGGTATTATTACATTTAGGTGTCATGGGGATTCAAATTTAAAAAAATTGATTTTTATGTTTCCCCATTTACATATAGGTGTGGTAAATTATTACAGTATAACCTTCCAATATATATTTCATCCATGTCTTCTTTTCAAACAATGAATCAATATACACATTTTTAATCTACCTAGATATTTTTTCCATTAGATTTTTTTCTGTATATATCATCACATATTACTGATTATTGGATTTATATTGAAGATTGGGCTATAAGAATCACCTAGATAATCCATCTATTGTAAAATTATTATCATTCCACATATATGTGTCACTAACCTTATAATATAGACATAAAATAAATTGAATTCTTAAATGTTCACATCATTTTTTAGTATCTCCTTAAAAATTATTTCCCCCTTAGCCTTATCAATAATGTATAATAGGTATGGTGTTTGTTTAATGTGTGATACAGTTACTTTACGATTCTTATGTCCATATATTGAATTTAATGGATAGTTGGATCAATTTAAATAATCCAAATAAATAATATTATAGGAGACTATCTACTTTGAGATTATAACTCCTATACATAAAAGTGTTTTAATAGACTAAATAATCCTATTTTCTCATTAGATATAAACACCATCATTGGAACATATTGAAATCCTTTTATTTGAATGTATACTTTTTGATTTTTTGATTTGAGTATATGTCAGTATAATCACAATAGAGATAATGTTTCCTAATAAATATGGCTATCGTAAATACCATAAAAAATATTGATCATTCAACAGGTAGTTCATCTCATGGATCATTATTTTATTGGAGTGATAACATATCAATTAGTCATATTTTTGGTATGAATAACCTATGAACATTTTTGATGTATCTCTTTCGTTCACAAATACTTCCCCACGGGATGGTAATTTTTGTTCATGAATATTTATTGAAAATTTTATATCTTCGTTAAATCTTTATTTATGTTATTAATTATAATAAATATTCATTAATGTTGGTATTATCTTGTTTAGTGGGATTTTAAATCATGATATATGTCTCCCAAATCAACAATAGAAGATAATTATTTCATAAAAACTATTAATTCATTAAAATAGTCTTGTCCATAATTTAGTAGGATCTATTTTTATTTGATAATAATTATCCTTTTAATGGGGGTATTACACACGAGGAATGATACAGTTTCCATAAAAAACATGAATTAATTATACAACACGTACAACTTTTTATTTGGAATGTTTCTTAGTATAACATTTAATATAACCTCCTATTTCTACTTGCTTTTATATTAAATAATAATAACATTTTAAATTAATAGTAAAAATTTATCAAGGTATTCAAAAAATTTCTATATTCATATGGCACATATATATTGGAAAAGAATTATGGAATCTAAATGGAATCACTATGAGCTCATAATTCTCATACCTTGTATAAAAATATGTCTTTGGGATTTTATCTTAACAAAAAAAGGATAATAACCAGATCAAAGATAAAAATTACAGAAGTAATGTGATCTATGGAGCCCTCCCAATAAGGATTCAGTTTTTGATATGGGATATTATTTCACTATCATGATCATGTTACTCTCAAAGAAATTAATATATATGAACTTTTTCATATCCTTCATCATGAAAAAGTGGTTAATCACACCCCATGATGATGAAAATTGGAATATGAACCCTTTATCCAAATTCTCATATAATTTTTTCAGACACCAATGTCAAATAATTTAAATTATATAAGAATTCAATTATACTTTTATAACCTCAATATATAAATAATCCTCATTTTATGGTTTAAGACCAAAGAAATCTTCATTGAAAAAATCAACATATCCCCTTACAATGGTAATACCATCATGAATGATGTTTTACATAGTCTTAATCAATTCATATGGAAATGGATTTATATAAGGTTACAATATCATTGATTCATATTATTAAAATAGATAATATTCATCCTCCTCCACACAAATGTAAAAAATCATATTGATATTATTGATAAAGTCGTTGATTTCATTCCATATAAATTTTTGTTTACTCTAGATGTGGTAATAATATCAATACCCATTATCCCAATTAATTTATCTAAAGGTTGTATAACAATTCTATTTATATAATTTGACCTTTATATATGACCATGAAATGATTTATATACTTAAGTTTAAATAATTTAACCAATTTTAATCTCCACAGAAAACATCAGTACTTTTTAAGGCTGTCATAGAATATTTGTTCTAAACTATAATTATTTTTTTTGAATTTGTTGAACTATAGCCACATAGGTCATCTTATGTTCACCTATAGATAATAATCCCACCAGTAACACTTTTTTGGTTCTAGTCATTCAGTTTATCAACAATATTTTAACAAATTTTAATTTTCTATAAATTAATCATATAAATGGGAAAATATTATCATTTATGTGATAAATCCTAAGGGGCATAAATCATAAAACTCAAAATTTCTTGTTTTCCATATCTTTAATCCATGTTATAATTCATTACATAAATTTTCATTGGTGTTCTTTATTCACATCATAAGCTTTTATAAATAACTTATGAACATACCAAAGAATATATATAATAATTTAAAAACTATTTGTGAATCAGCAAATTTTTATCATGAATTTAGTAAGGAATGATTCAACACACAATACACCCTTTTTAGGTAAATTAACCCGTTGTAAAACTATTGTAAAGACACATACACATGTACTGTATATAAATGATTTTTCTTGTTATATTCCACTTACTATATACTTTTCAATAACTTTGGGATTTTATCATATGTTAAGTTTTATCTAGATGGATTTGAAAAATGGTCTCTAATAATAAACCCCAATAATAAAAAATCTTTTATCTAATACCGTAAATGAAACTCATATATTAAATTCAGTATTATTTAACAATGTTTCATAAATATCTAGCTAATTTAATCTTATAAATTACATGAGGTATACTGTATTTTAGTAATTTGATAGACATCCTTACAATATGAGATAATAGTATATCAACAGTATATATAAACTCCAAAACATTCACTTAAAACCTATTGATCATAAAAAAAACAAATATTAGTTGGGGTAAATAAGAAATTTATGATAAATAATTCCATGTAAGGAATTTTTAAGGTAATAACAATATTAAGGTAACATATGCATGTCATAAAGAATATAAATATTAAAAAAGTGGGGATAATCATAAACATGAAAATAAATTTTTTTTATGATTTTAATAGGTAGGTGAAATGGGGGTGTTGAAAAAACATAGAAGGACTTGATTAAATTACAAAAAGTATAATTCACAAAAGATAAAAACATTTTTTTTCCAATAATAACCTCCCATTCACCATATGTGGAATCTCATCAGATAAAAACATATCATATTCCATTAGATGGTTATAAATTTAGGGTCCACCCATCATAATCTTATCTTCTACATGTAATTTTATATAATATAATTCATATATAATATTAAATCCATTCATAACATTTAACCACATGATTAAGGATTGTATTTGAATACATGGATGTTCCAAATCATTTAATAATAGTAAAATCAAGGTGATTACCTTAAATTACAAATGATGAATTATATTCTATAATCATTGTTTTATAATGAGAAAATCATGGGATAATTTCTATAACATAATATGTATAAATTATGATAATTTTATGGTATTAATAAGATTTAATGGTATTCTATCTTAATAATTAAATAAATATATTGGAAATGATATGGTAAAAAACATGTTAAAAAATTATCTGTTTGAAATAGAAAATAATAGTTCAAAGATATTAATTAAAATACCAAAATTACTTGAGTACCCCTTACCTTGACATGGATCTTCTGAAATAATGATATTTGGTTATTATGTTTGATGGAAGTAATGGGATTTACATAGTAAGTGATATAGTTGGAGAAATTATTCTAAATTGGGATTGAATAGAGAGTGGCAAATAGTTTGGTGGAAATTTGAAAAAGTGGAGAGGGGAACTAAATTATAATTTATAAACCATATATGAACTCTATATTATTAAATAAATCATACCATAATCCATCAAGTGGTTTTTTTACAATATTGTTATACACAAAGAGGAGTTTATAAATATTTAATAATATCATGAAAAATGTCTTTTTATTATAGTAATTTATGATGTTGTAGTGAATCATGATTATAAAGAATTGTTTTTATAACCATAAAATATAATATATCTTTCACATTATTTATTAATGAATTATTGATCTTATGAACAAATTTTTTAAATTTTTTTAAGGGATTAACAATATATTATGTTGATTAAATTTATATAATTTATGATGTATTTATTTTATAAAAAAAATGTTATAATATAGACGTTATCATTTTAAAGTATTTAATTTATACACCAAAATTAATATCTTTTTTGAAAATTTGAAAAATTCATTTTTTTGTTTTTATGACGTAATTATTTAAAATGTAATACTTATTATTGGGAAACATTTTTCTAAAGATGTAAAATATCAAATTGAAACCATTTTAGCTGTAAAATAAAATATTTCAAATATTAACATCTTTACTGCTATTTTAAAAATTAATCTGGAAATTATAAAATTAAATTATATTTAATATTTAAATAACCATTTTCTAATATAAATGTTATATGTTACTAAAATGATCAAAATTTATACAATGATTTTGTTCATTGAATATATATATTTTTTGGTAACATCCCAAAAATACAATGAATAAAATATTTTCATATTTATTAATATTTTGTACTTAAACATTAATGTTATTTTAAAGGGGATTCAATATTCAATGGCGTACTTGACACACAAAAATGGGTTTTTCCAAAGTCATACATTGCACAAAATGCAGAGTCATATTTAAAAAAAAATTAAAGGTTAGTTAACATCTGGCTTTTTTAATTAGGGGAATTAAAAAAACTAACCATATTATGATTTTAAATGTTTTTCTAAATGTTTTTACATTTATCGAGCGAAATTTAGAGGCTTAAAATTTTAATGAATCTAATTTTAAGCATAAATCATCTAACATTCATTAAAAGGCCGATTTTTCGCCTTTGATGGAAAACCATCATTAAATCTAGTTCTGTTTAATTTATATGTTCTATTTGAAAAAGTAATATTCGTCACTAATATATGGACATGAAAATTTACTTTGGGTAAATTTATGGTATTTTTCTGATAAACATCATTTTTTATGAATAGTGAAATAAATTGCATTTTAATTTAGATTTTTTTAATATAATTTATTTATAGGGTTATATTATCTCATTAAATGGTATTAATGTGTAATTTGATTAAATTTTTACTATTGAATCAATTTTTGGTCATCGGTCATAATTTCATTTTGAAATTGGACTTAAAGAAGTAGCAATATATAGTAGATATTATTTCATTAAAACATAGTTTTTGTTTTGATGACGGGAAAAAATTTTAAATTAATTAAATATATGTTTCATTATTTAATATAAAATTATTTTGCATCTTTAGAACAATAAAATAATGTTTTTATGAAATAATAACTACAAAATATAATTTGGTTCAATAAGATGAAAATAAATTTTTTTTTAAAAAATATTAACATTTGGCTTATTTATTGTAGTTAAAAGTAAATAGGGTAATTCAAATTATAAAAAATATAAAATAATTATAAAATAATATTTCCACTTGTACTAACATTATTTTATGAGTAATTTACGACAAAAAAAAATCATTATGGCCTATGAATTCCATTAGGGTATGATAATGGCATTAATAACTTCTTATTTATTGTCAAAATAAAAAAATCATAAAAATGTTTTTTTGTTAAATCAATCATAATGTTGTGTTATATAATTGAAATATTTTAATATAAAAATTCATTATAATTCAAAAACTATTTACTACATCATGGAATTTTATTTATAATTTTTAGAAATCATATGAATAATATTATTTATGACGCAATAATGACACAGTGTTTACCTCATTAATGAATGATTTAAATAAATAATATTATAAATATTTAAACAACATAAAAAATTTCAAATTTTAATTGGATTATATTATTTCATCCAAAATTCATATTATATACTCCTTTAATATGTTTTGGTCCTTTAGGAACTGGAAATCCTAATATAATAAAATAATATTTCCAATCTTTCCTAAAGATCCCCCCTCCCCCTTATAAAATTCCCTCAAATCTAGCCCATTAGTCAAAACACTAATTAATATCGACTCATCCAAACTCTACCCAAATAAGCTCTCAAAATCCCTCTCTTCCCACAAAAATCCTTACTATATGAAGAAAAACATTCAAGAAATCATTTTTGTTCAAACCAAAGGGAGTTACCCGATTTAAAGGTAATGTCTTCCCTTATGTTCTTTTTATATTTTAACTATACAACCACTAAAATGATTTTATTAATTTATATTTAAAAAAATAATATTATCCTCAATATACTAGGTTTTTTATATGATAATTATTCAAACTACACTCACACACACCTCTGTCGAATGTATAAAGAACATACTGTTTCTGTTGACGATGAACTACTACCTCACGAAACAATTGTTGTTCAATCTTCTCCTTCAACCTCATATGGTGGACATTAATACAAAAATGTATTTACATGTAATATATATTATATTTATATTATTTCTACACTTCTTTATTTTTCATTTTTATCACACCTTTATGGTTTCTATAATGGGTAAATACGATAATTTTATTTGAGGAAGTGCGGACTACTGCCACCTAAAAATGGTATGACTCATTCAAGGAATACATGGAACTTATAAAGTATTTCATTAATGAAATTATATATGAAAAAATACTAGAATTATAATATTCATTTTTATCATTAGGTTTTCATTCCATTAAATATGAAATATAATGGAATTTTGCATTCATGTGTAAGTATGGGTTACCGTCACCATGAAAAGTGCATTTCATTTTATACCTCCAAATGTTATGTAGTATTATAAAAATATATATATAGAGGATATATAATTTATATATGATATCTAAATAATTAATATAATTCTATTGATAATTTAATTTTGACCACATTAACAACCCATAATTATAAAATGTTAATTTTTGACTCTAGAACCAAATATTGACAAAATGAAGATTATTAACAGAAATGATTGCATACTTTTTATAAAA
This sequence comes from Viscum album, assembly GCA_963277665.1. NCBI lineage: Eukaryota > Viridiplantae > Streptophyta > Magnoliopsida > Santalales > Viscaceae > Viscum > Viscum album. The sequence continues at coordinate 2,020,024,468 of OY728157.1, forward strand.
TTTTAATAAGTGATATAAATGGAATATAAAAATTTTAATAGGGTCTTGAGAATGAATAAATTAACTTTAGTTTATTATTTTGGATATTAAATAATGAACTGGTCAAATAGGACACGAGGTAAAGGGTTTCTAATGTCATTTTAACTTCCGTGATATTTCCATTGTTCACCACTTATATATTTCTTGTGGTGTATTGTTTATAGAAATTTGATATAAGTTATTATGATTATTATTATATTAATGTTATTTTATGGTTCAATTGATGGATATTAATTTTGATCATACGTCTCAGTTGATTACAACATCATAAGGGGTTCTCATCTCACATTTTATTTCTCTGGGATTCATGCTATATTTTCCAATATTTCATTTGGTGTGGTCTATTTTCTACCAATGATTGAATTATTTGTAATATAAATTGCCTTATGGGTATTTAAATCTTTATTTTATGATCCTTACATCATGGGTTGTATGTTTCGTATGTTACCAAATTAGTAAGATAACCATTCACTGTGAACTTTTAGTCAAAGAAATATTTTATATGTTTTCATTGAATATTCTTTTTCATATGTTGGGGTATGTTCATATATATACTTATTACTATACATTTTATTCATATGTGATGAAAGAACCATTTCTATCACATCACCTCAATTTTTTAATTTTAATGTGATGTCGTTAAGCTATAAATTTCTGTACGAGAAATTCTTTACCAAATTTCAATTATTTTCGATAAACATATACATCATGATTATGTCATTATATGAATATGTTTAAATGACCTATGTTTTTTTTACAAATAATATCCACTTATATTGGGTTTATTATTGTTTATCATAGATGATTATGTCATTTATTGTTCTTTAATCTATGGATATGATATTTTCAAGGGACATTGTTTCAATTTACATTCCATTTATATGAATTTTTTGTTATACAGCAATTCACATTTATATGGTTTATATACTTCAATTTAAAATATAATATCTGGAAGCTCCTTTTTCTCATGATATAGAATGATATGATTAATGTTATTCCTCAATTATTTGTATTCCAGTGTCTCTCATTTTTTAGGAACTCTTTAACTAATATATTGCTATAAATGTTTCAGTTAATTAATCTTATAAATATTTCTCATTAATTTCCATGTTTTAAAATTGGTTTTTTGTATTCAATTATTTGGAAATAAATGTTTTAAAATTTTTATTCCATTATAATATTCAATTTTTTATTAGACGCGTTGATTCAAAAATATCTTTATTAAATGTTTTACAAGGTTTTTAAAATAGATTGATAAAGAATTGTTTATTTCAATATCATGATATGATATATTGTGATTTAGAATGTGAAAATTTTATCTTTGCTTCAAGATTTCATTATTTTTTATGACTAAGTTATGGTTATATGGAATTGTTTACATATATGGGAGGTTCCATGATAAACCTAGGGTGGGTGAGACGGAGATATCTCTCCATTTCGTTGGGTATGTGACAGAGGTAAATGACAATTTTTATCCTAAGGGAATTATGGAATATAATGTGATGGGTATTCCAAAATATAACTCTTGACAAAGCTGTGATTTCTACAATGAAAGTATGTTATGTATTCCAAAATTTACATTTATGATATCTTTTAATTCTTCATAAGTCATGATATTTTATAAGGTATGTTATGATTAAGAAGTATGGATTTGTTGATTTGTATTTATTTATGGGATAATGTTTCAATTCATTATTTTATTATCCTAACTGTGATTTTTATACTAATCCCATGATATAAAATGTTTTTTCAAAGGATTTAAAGATGAATAGGGTCCTAGATGGGATCACAGAAAAGTTATGATGTCTAAAATAATGATAAATACATGTTTCATTTTTTAAAATATTTTATTTTTTGAAGAAAATGGAAACTAAGAAGAATTTTATACTTTGTAATTTTTTAGATGTAATAGTTAAGGCCAATTTATCTAATGATTTAAATCTGAAAGGAACATCAATGTGAATTATTCAATTAATTCAAGATTATGTAATGTTTATGATCGGGTCCTTATTATTGGTTTCAATGGTCAGATTAGATACCATTTTAGGTTAGGGATTTATTTAAGAATAGGTGACATGACCACAATAGTAAGCATATTACAATGAGTCTTAGTTATTTTAGAGGTGATAAATGGTTATTACATTTTGTGGTGAAAATGAAAGGTATTAGATAACCATTGAGGATAAAATATGTTATAGTTATTTTTTAGAAATTTGTCTCTTTTTTTGGATGTTATATATTTTATAATTTATTTTGAAAAAGTAAAACCCACACACCATGTGACAACTCATCGCATCAGACAATGCTAAGAGAATCGAACCCGCGTCCATAGTGCGATTGTGATTTATCGCCTACCACTAGACTACGTGAAGTCCCTGGTTACTATGACAAATTATTTTTTATAAATGATTTTATGGATCAAGAATATATTGATTTTGGATCTTATGTTTTATCATTTGGACCTCATTATTATAAAAAAATGATTTTATGATTAAGTGAAAAAGGTTATTTTGGAAGACATTATCCCTTTGCGGAACACTACATGATCAAGGAAGTTAGAATACTATTAGATTTAATTTTTTGAGTAATGGTGGGAATAATATATTGGGAGAATCTTTTTTTTTTGAGTAAATAAGGTGATTTAGGGTTATTTTTGTTTATGATTAACCTACCATAGAGAATATATCACTACTACAAAATCAGGTTATAGCTACAATTTAAAATGGTGGCAATAGGCCCAAAAACAATGCCTATAAGTTATAGACACGGTTTCCATAACCATGGATATTTGTTATAGACACAGTTTCAACATCCATGGCTGGTATTGGCGTGGTATAGAGTAAAACCTATAGCCAGGGTTCCCAATGATGGCTATAGCCCTATAGCTATGGTTCCATCCGTGGAAACAACCCTAATTCCACGGTTTTCAACCTGTGGCATAGGCTGAAATCACTCATCTACTAGAGACACAGTTGCAACCGTGGCTATATATATAAAGACACAGTTAAAAACCGTGGTTGTAGTCCTATAGCTATATTTTAAAACTGTGGCTATAGGCCTACACATTTCTTAAAAAAAACCTGCACCGTTAAGCTGCTGCTGGGCGCTTGAATCCTACCCACCACCGCCTGAAAATCCCCCCCATTCCCGCCCCTTTCGCCCCACCTGCACCTTAAATCCCCCATGCATTCCTCCCTCTGCATCCCACCTTCCCACCATGGACAGACCCCACTCACCCCCCCTGAACAGACCCTTCCCCCGATAGCCCCCCTGCTGGACACCCCTTGCACCCCCCAGGATAGACCCCTCCCTCCTAGACACTGGACACTAACACCCTACATAAACCCCCTCCCCTGGACAGACCCTTCTCCCTGGAAAGCCCTCCTACAATGCCCCCCCTAGAAAGAACCTGGACACCCCCCCTATACAGACCCTAAACCCCCCAAACCCTAGACATCCACCCAGACCCTAGACGCCCCCCATACAGACCCTGAACACCCACCAGATAGACCCTAGAACCCCCCCCCCCCCCCAGACATACCCTGGACACCCCCAAACCCTGGACACCCCCCAGACAGACCCTGGACACCCCCCTCCCAGACCCTAGACACTCCCCAGACCCTGGATAGCCCAGACCTCCACTCCCCTGAAAAACCACCTCCCACCCTCCTGGACATCCCCCATACCCCCCTAATACCCTGGACACCACCAATACCCTGAACAGATCCCCCGGAACAACCCATATCTCCTATCCTCAAGACAGCCACCCCCACCCTCCTGGACAGGCCATGGACCCCCCCCCCCAGACCCCCAGTCCTTCCCCCTCCCCCTATTTCCCCTCCCCCCTGCACCTGCCATCCCCCACATACACCCCCTACCAGCCCCCACTTGCACCCCTTTCTAGTCCCCTCCCCCCTGCCAGTTTCCCCCTTCCCTCCTTCCAGTCCCCTCCAATTTAAATTATTCACTAAATCTACATACATAATAAGAACTAAACTAATCCAAATATAAAAAAACACATAACTACACATACATGAGTCTCTATATAAGAAAAACTATTAATGAGTCTGGAACCAGCTCAAAAGTACCAACAACACAGGGTAGAACATAGTAGTGATCATCCCATAACATTATGGTAAATCAAAACATCTTAAAATGTTAACAAAGAATATAACTTAATAAACAAGAACAATGCATCCCCCCTGCTGCCCCCATGGACAGCAGCCCCCTGGACAGAAACCCCCCCTTCTGGACCCCCTGGACAGGAGCCCCACCGCGGATAGCATCCCCCCTGGACAGAAATTAGTAGCCACCCCAGGACAGCAGCCCCCATGTAGGACCCCCTGGAAAGAAACCCCCCTGGACAACCCCCCCAGACAGTAGTGCCCATTGATAGTATCCCCCCTGGACAAAAACCTACAGCCCCCTGGACACCCTGGACAACAGCCCCCCCAGACAGAACACCCCCCTGCTGGACCCCCTGGACAGCAGCCACCGCAGGATCGAAACCCATATCCCCCCCCCCGTGGACCCCCCTGGACTGCACCCCTCAGACAGAAACCCCCCCACCCCGGCTGGACACCCTTGTACAGCAACCCCCCATGGACCCCCCTAGACAGAAGCCCCCCTACTTTGGATGCTTCTTAAGGATGAGCCTATGAGATGCGGGGTTTATCCAATATAGACTGCAATATATTCTCATAGTGGGGTTATAGGTTTCTTGTGGAGGATTTACGAGGTGCGGTTGTGAGTTTCGCGTTGCTGTTTGGAATAATAGGACCTTTGAAGATGGGTTTCAGCTGGGGGGTTGTTATATGGATTTTTCTACATGGTGTAGTACATGATACACTAACATGGTGCATGGTTTTGGTTGGTTTGTGATTTATACTAGGGTGGGAAACATGTTTTGGGTGCATTAGGTTTGGATTTTTGGTGTTTCTTCATTGTTTTTGATTACTATTGTAGGCTTCTGGTTCTCTCGATTGTCTAGTTTGGAGGATATAATTCGGGGTGGGTCTTCAGGTGGTGGTTTGGAGTAATTACAGTTGGCTTGTGCTCGGTTTCCCCATATTGTGTATTCTGGTTGTTGATGGTGTAAGTATTTCTATGGTGGATGTTCTAAAATTCCCTTGAGATGCTGGATGTTGCAGGTTGGGAAGCATGTTTTTGGTAGATGGGTGGTTCTCTATCTAGGGTGGGTGCATGTTGACTACTTGGTGGGTCTAGAGGTGTTTGATTCACAATGTTTATTAGCTCACATTTGGATCATGGACATCTTGGGGATTCTTTATGTTGTATGATGGGTTAGGCATGGGTGATTCGGGGCACTTCGGATGGATGGTATTAGTTGTCTGATGGTTTTTTTGACTTTTTTATGGTGGGGTTGTCCACTTTGATGCAAGGTGTTGGATTCCACTCTGTATGACGTATGGAGATGCATTTTTATCATCTTACATGTTGCGATTGAACCCATTATTAATGATTAATTTTTCCATATTTATCCTATGATAGAAGTAATAATGTTTTATGTTGTTCTGTATAAAATATACCTATATAGGTCTAACTCGTATGTACGGAGGGATCATTTCAATGTTGATTGTTGTAAATGGACCCAATATTAGAGATCCAATCAGACCCTAATATCCTATAATGAAAGAATAATAGCCACATGAAGTTCATGAATGGGAAACTATCTATACAAGTCTTTCCCACAAATAGAGAGGGGCATTGTTCCCATTAATTATTGTAGCTGGACACGATATTAGATATTTGGGTGTCACTCTATGTCATGTGATAACATAAATAAATCCACATATAGTTCATGAATGGGAATCTATCTAGGTAGGTCTTACCCATATATATAGGGGGATATTGTTCCTATTGATTTTTGCAGTTAGACCAAGGATGGGAGCTTCATGCATCCCTACATATTGTGTGATGACTGGAATCAAACAACACATAGTTCTTCAAAAACTATGTAGTTTAATGTCATGCATAAAGGATGTAGGTTCCATAGCATGAAAATAAAATATTGTAGCTGGACCCAAGACAATAGATATTGGTGTCACTATGTATCATGTCCTGGGAGAATTAAACCCATATGTAGTTCATGAATGGGTTTTTCCCTCTATAGGTCTGGCCCAAATGTAGAGTTTTCCACAGATATCTATTTTTAACGATAAAAAATGGACTTAAATGGGAAAAACTAGCCCATTTTTGTGTCTGGTGTCTCTTGGGTTGTGGTTTACATGGTGGTATGGTAGGCCCATAAATCATGTAGGAGCTTATCCGTCTAAGAATTATTCTACATTTAAACCATCTTCTAATACTTATTCGATAGAGACTTATTGGAGGCCTAGATCTGTCCATTTTTTGCTACATGATAGTGGTATGAGTGGTTAGTGATAGGTTTTCATGTCAATGAGAGAAAAAAAGAAAGAGTTTCAGTTGTTTTTACTACAATAATGAGCAGAATTTACAGTAGGAAAAAAGAAGAACTGTTGAAGAAAGTACTCGTAATGGTCGCACTATGAGGCCGATGCCTGCTGCCCCTGTATCTGCACAGCAGATCAATTTTCTAAAAAACAATATCCCTCTTTTATTATTCTCCCTTCCGAACTACATCTCAATATAGCCTACTTTTCAGCATCTGTTGGATTCTATCAGTTAGACTCAATGGTATATTCTTGGTAGACATTCTTTAACTACCTATAGAAGATGTTGGTCTCATTTTCCATATTGTAAAAATATTTTTTTTCTTCCGGGCCATCCTGAAGTGTAAACCTCTATTCTTGATTCCAAATTTATTCCCTTCCAACTCACTATATTAGGAGGGTCCCGTTTTGAAGATAATCAATTATGGGAATAAAATATCTAGGGGTGGATATCAGTTCATCAAGAACTAGGGATTTTTTTATCTAATTTATTTCCACCATGTCACAGATGATGATATATGTGACCATAATTTGATTTGTAATGTGTTTGAAAACCTCATACTGATCAAGGTCACCTAGAACTATGAGTTAATTAGACATTACACTAGTAAAATAGTTTTTTATAGGGTACAAGATACAATGTGGTTTCAAAATTGAAATATTACATCCATATTCAAACATATCCAGTGAGAGGGTCCAGTTCATCCCATTTATTGTATATTCATCATCATATATTTTATAACTATATTTGAATCTCCTATGATATTTAGGTTGTCTATTTTCAGCTATAGTGCAATTTCTAGGATAGAAATTAGGGCTTCATATTCTATCTAATTATTTTTCCATCCATCAGATAGTGAGAAAGAGTATAGAAAAATAACTTCTTCTAGAGAAAGTAATACTATCCCTGGAAATACACAGATAATCTTTGGCTTCTCGATAATTTTTTTGATAGGCCTCTAGGAGGCAGAAAAAAATACATATCCTGTGTTCGGGGAGCTTCATAGGAATAGAAAACCTTCTAATCTAGAAGTTTTATTTATAGTAGTATACGTTCATCCGAAGGATGTGCCATGAGGAAATTAGATAGAGTATTTCCTTTCAGTATCTTATGTGATATGAACTTGATTTCATGTTGTCTTAAAGTGACTAATCATAGGAAAAAATTCGCTGTCAACATAGGGCAGCTAAGGATGTACTTGAGCCTGTCAATACGAGTGACCAGGTTACCTTTATAAGGATACAAGTAAAGCCTCATATTTTAATTTGGAATATGAGTGTGTGGTAGTTTTTCTCAGCATCATAATATTGTTTCTTAGTACCTAACATCATTTTACAAATTTAATAGACACTTGTTTTACGCCCCACATCATTCATATGTGCAATGAGAACAATGAGAAATCAATTTATAAAGGCCACAAATAAGATTAGAGGTATTCCTTCCACCAATGGAATCAATACTGCATAGTGAAATCTGTATTAATTTAGAATCTCACAGGCATCATGGAATTCCTCATCGAATTGGAAGGCGACTCCCTTCTACATTAACATGGTCAAGTGTAGAGACATGTCAGCCATGTTATCTATGAATTTATAAATGAAAGAAATGTTCCCCTAGAGCCCCTTCAATTTATTAATAATATGAGGGAGTAAAATTGATAAAACTAAACTTGTTTTTATATATTCAAACTCAATTTCATGGTATCACGCCACAAATCTATCGAATTTCCCTAGTGTTACCCTGAAAATGCAATTTACCAGATTCATGTTTGGGTTGTGATACTGCAACTTGGTAAATATTGTTTCAAGATCATTGAAATAATCAATTCTCTATTGATATTTGATAACCATGTAATTAACAAAAATAAATCATCTATTCTTTCTAAGAAGGTATTAATGATATAATTTTTGTAGTGTTGGTATGTAGTGTCATTATTATTTAATCCAAACGGTATGACCTAAATAGTGCGAGATGGATTTCATGTGTCTGGGGGCTGGTTCGGTCTCGAATGTAGTTGGAAGTGGGATGGAATGTTTGTGGAAGGGGGCTAGTTGTATGTGCTGGGGGGATGGTGCGGGCTGATTCGATGGTGGCAGGGGGACTGTTGTGGGCTGGAATGCTGGTGGCAGTGGGCTGAAATGATGGTGGAAGGGGGATGGTGTGGGATAGATGTGACTGGATCAGGGCCAAATAACGACACTACAACGACATGACCATGGTGTGACTACAGCGTGACTACAGCGTGACCGCGGCGTGACTGCGGCCTGACCACGGTGTGACCGCAACGTGACCGCGGCATGACCACAGCGTGTTGGCCCTGTCCAGCGACATCCACAGGGCAATATCTTCCACTTAAATTCAAATATGATGATATGGATTTCATGAGAGGATGTTTTCTCCGAATATTTAAAGAAATGAATTCTAATATGTGATTACTAGAGGATTGGATGACCCCTGATATACCTAATTTGGTGAGGGCTGTAATGCTAGTGGAAGGGGGCTGGTTGAATGTGTTGGGGGGATGGTGTGGGCTGATATGAAGATGGAAGGGGGGTTGTTGCGGGCATGAATGCTGGTGGAAGAGTGTTGAAATGAAGGTGGAAGGGGCTGGTGAGGGTTGGATCTGGCTAGAGCAGTGCCAAATCACATCATTACCATGGAATGACCGCGGCGTGACCACGGCGGGACCGCATTGTGACCACGGCATGACCACAACATGACTGTAGTGTGTTGGCCCGGTCCAGCGACATTCACGGGGCAATATCTTACACTTAGTTTCAAATAGAATGATATGGATGGCATGAGAGGAAGTTTGATCAGAATATTTAAAGAAATGAATTCTAATCTATGTTGAAAAGAGGATTGGATGACCCATGATATACCTAATTCGTTGAGGGCTCAAATAGTGGTGGAAGGGGGTTGGTTGCAGGTGCTGGGGGGATGCTGCGGGCTGATTCGATGGTGGCAGGGGGGGATGTTGTGGGATGGAATGCCGGTGGTAGCGGGCTAAAATGAAGGTCTAAGGGGGCTGGTGTGGGATAGATGTGGCTAGAGTAGGGGAAAATCACGGAATTACGGTGGCATGACCACGACATGACAACGGAGTGATGACACCATGTTGGCCCGGTCTAGTGACATCTGTGGGGAAGCATATTCCACTTAGATTAAAATAGGATTATATGGATGGCATGATAGGATGTTTTCTCAGAATATTTAAATAAATGAATGCTAATCTATGATGACTAGAGGATTGGATGACACCTGATATACCTAATTTAGTTAGGGCTCAAATGCAGGTGGAAGGGGCTGGTTGCAGGTGCTGGGGGGATGGTGCGGGCTAATTTGATAGTGGCAGGGGGCTGCTGTAGGCTGAAATATTGGTGGCAGTAGGCTAAAATTAATGTGGAAGGGTGATGGTGTGGGCTGGATGTGGATGGATCATGGCCAAATCACGGCATTACTGCGGCGTGAATGCTGCGGGAGTACGCGGTGACCGCGGCGTGACCGCGACATGACCCCAGCATATTTTACCAGTCGAGGGACATCCGCGGGGTAGCATCTTCCACTTAGTTTCACATATGATGATATAGATGGCATGAGAGTATGTTTTCTCATAATATTTTAAGAAATGAATGCAAATCTATGATAACTAGAGGATTGGATGACCCCTGATATACCTAATTAGGTGAGGTTTGGAGATATAGAAATGTTTAAGAATACCTAGAGCAATTAATACCCATTGGAATTAGGAAAATCACAGGTTAAATAACATGTAATCTGACATTAATAGTACTTTGGGACCCCTGGGCTGTGGAACTGGGCTTTTGGTTGTATTTAAATATCACATGCCATGTGACATGGTCACACAACATGGGACCCATCTTAAAAGTATAACGGCACTTAAAGAGTGTCAAGGTTCAAACAATAATTTTAATAAAATGTGGGAAACCCCCTAAAGGGATATAAAAATGTTCAAAGTATGATGTGTGTAACTATGACTAACAAAAACATTATGTATAATGAAATCATCATTGCAATACTGTTAATCAAGGTATACTACTGTCAATTCTTGCAGACAGCGCACCTCTGTTGGAGGGGTTTTATTACAAAACCGTGACATATTTATCAAATGAAACAATTATCTTAACTAAAACTTATTCAAAAATTTTAATTTAATATGAACATGCAGAATTAAGAAGGCAACTAAATGCAATTTAAAACATTCTTGAATTAAATAGTCCAGGAGAGAGACCCAACCTCAACCTCATGGTGCATTTTCTTTTGATGACGACAACTCGAATATTCCTTTTTTTCCACTTGCACACATATGAAACTTTACATATATATGAGGACACCTATCACCTATGTACATATTTTCATGGCAAAATACGCACAAGGGGTTCCTTAGATATATATTTATTCTTGCATATACCCATTTACACATACACATGTATGCATTTTTCATATCCATATATAAGCACACCTAGCCCCAATATATATATTCATATTGCCCGGAGTGAATATATATAATGGGGGAACATATATATGTATATGACTACATATGCATACACATGTAAGCCTTTTTCAACGGCAACTCGAATCCACCTCAATGAAATACAAAACACACTACAAAAATATACGGATCCCAAAAATCACAAATGCCCTAATTAAAATTTGGCCAAAGAATAAAAACAGAATAAACCTTACCCAAATCTGATGTTGAACTCATTGTCATCGATGGTGGTGGATAGAACCAACCTCATCATATGAAACCACCAATAAGAAAATAGTGGGAAAAAATTAGATATAACAACTTCTTATATATATACACTCAGTGTGTCAATTGTACATGATAAATGATACATGAATCCATAACCAACAATGAAAAAAATAATATTTTTGGCTGTAAACCTCAGTTCAGGCCCTGAAATTCTCAATGGTAGTGATTCATAGTGTCAATCCCCAGGTCACACCGTGAATCATGCCTAGGTTGATTTATTTTAATATGTTAAATTCTGTCTTTTATGGGGTCTAGTGTTTCACAATGGTGTTACTAAAGAAAGTATCTTGTTTTCAAAGCTGATTGTTTGTGTTTGATGAAATGAAAACATAGATTTTCATTATGTTTTATATTTTTATGAGAATACTCCGTTGATGTTTTCTCAAAATGAAGACACTTTCATCACTAATGTGAAGGAAATTTAATTTTCTACTATTGAGTTGCCTGAAACTTTATAATAGTCCATGTAGAAGGCTTAGGGAAATCATGTAAAACATGTGAAAATGTCATTATAAAGAGCCAAAACCAATTTGAATATAATATACACATTATATAATAATTAAAAAATGATTTCAAAATACTCGAGCAATTATATAATTAAAATTAATGGGTTAGGAAATGGAATCTTACCCCAACCTCGAGGCGCTGCTCTTAACGACAACTCGAATATAACTTTTTTCTGCTTTCATTCATATGCATGTTCACATATATATAAGGACACCTAGCTCCTATGTACATATTTGAATGTCCAAATATGTAGAAGGGGATCCTTAGATACATTTTTATTCTTGTATATACCCCTTTACACTTACACATGTATGTATTTTTCATATCTATATATAAGCACACCTAGCACCAATATATATATTCATACTACCTTGAGTGAATATATATAAAGGGGGAACTTATATATTTATATGCCTACCTATGCACACACATTTAAGCCTTCTTTAATGGTAACTCGAATCCCCCATAATGAGATCCAGAAAGCACTACAAAAATATAAAGAACCCAAAAATCACAAAATCCCTAATTAAAATTAGCCCAACGAATAAAAAAGAAATAAATATTACCCAAATCCAATGTTGAACTCACTGTCATCGATGGTGGTGGATAGATCCATCCACATCATAAGAAACCACCTGCAAGAAAATAGATGGAAAAGAAATGAGATATAACAAACTTCTTATATATATGTGATCATTGATGTTAAATGATACATGAATCCATTACCATAATAGATTCTATAATTCCTTTCTATTATTAACACAATATCATCATTTAGTCACTCCCATTAGACAGATAATTTATGGTGGTCATGTCAACACAAAACAGCTACAAACAAACATTGTAGGTATTAGTGGCCAATGCGATAACTAAAATAAAATAAATACTAAACATAAACATACCTGTCTCATGTGAATATCCACGTCACCACGCAACATCTATGAACCACAATGCCCCATGGGTCAAGTCATGTTGCTGCAAACAAGGTGGAAATATATGCATGTTTCAAAATGATACTATATAATAGTACATACCAATTAATTAACAATTATTCTTCCAGTTAATGATATATAATTTGTTTGGCTCGAGTTTCTGCTTAATTGGGTTTTTTTCGATAAAATTTTTTGTCCCACCCAATAATAAAATTTTACTAGAGGACACAATTTCTCATAAAATATAGTATATCATAACAAAAAATTGGATCCACACCTATGAAGAAGGTCGAACATGATACGAAAGAATGTTTCATCATATAGTCTGATGAGTTATAAAAGGATAAACCAAAAAAATGAATAACATTCAGAGTTCATTAATTACTTAAGTGAATATGATGTTTTCAACCAATAATAAACATGTGAAATAGGATAAAACCATGTTTCCTCAACATAAATGTTTATAATGTAAGAAATAAGAAATCACAAAGAAAATTAGACACTTTGTTGCTATAAAGAAAAGTGCTCCAATGATGAGAAAAAATCCTAATAACATAGAAGTTGATCATCCATGGATGAAATAGTTGAAAAAATGTTTCCCAAGAAAAATAAGTACATGTAGTAACTGGTGAATCAAAACATGAGATATATATTATTGATGTTTTAAAAATCCATATGTATCTAGAAAAACTAAATCTTTGAGAGAGATGAAATTTTTTCTCAAAACGTATCAGAACCCACCATTTGTGAAGACCTATATTGTATTACACCCTACAAAATTAGTATGAACATAGTGAAATGTGAAACTACAGAACAGAGAAAAATGATACCGAGAAGCTACAGAAGAGAAAGTACCATATGCATGATTCATCAGTAGCTGGATGAATCTGTGCGTAGGGAACATTTCTACCCTCTTGTCTATTTCTAAGAAGCAACAATAAAATAGATTTTTGAAGAAAGTAGAAAGTTTCTGTGATGGTGAATGGAATCACAAAGTGAGTACAGGGCATGCTTAATCGAGGTTGATCTCATAGGAGACAAATACTATAGGGAACACCTAGAGGAGTGGAGAAGATTAGAGTGATGGAGGGAGATGTCGATCGGGGAAGGTGGGAACTATAGGTTGATAGGAGGTGATAATTGAGCGGGAGGAGAACCCGAGGAAAATTGATACTTGGAGTTGTTGTGAACAAATTCTAGAGCCAGAAAAGGAAGGTAGCATCATAGTCAATATAGGTAATTAAGGTGTATTAATGCTATTGATGGTATTGGAGTACGAATACAGCAATATTGTGTGGGAATTAGAGGAGTGGACGAGAACCGAGATTAGAAGGAAGATGACGACTGGGGTCTACGTGGACCATAGGACGATAGGAGAAAAGGCATGAGCATGAGGAGAAACCAAGGGAAACCAGATGAAGAAGAGGGAGTGCGTAAAAAGAAACAATATGGTGCAAAGGATGACAATGAACCCTAGGTCGATAAGAGATGAAACCTGAGCTTGAGGAGAATCTGAGGTAAAACACGTGTTGATGAGGAAGGGGGAGAGAGGAAGGGATTGACATGAATAAGGTGAGTGGAAGTCAGGCAGAGAAGAAACATAGGTTTCTGAATGTTGGAAACATTGAATAGAGAGGAACCCGGGATTAGTATAGTTTGTAGATACCATGTCTCTATAATGTTTTCTTTCAATAATATTTATTAAAGTAGTAAATAGAACATGTTGAAGTACCTCAATTCACTCTGACATGTTTAGAGGATTAGTTTCAGAAATATGAAATTACTTAATGTTTATAGAAATAAATATATATTATTCTTGAAAACTATAGGTAATGAGGAAGATGTAATATTTATAATTTTCCTAGTGGGATGAATATCAGTGGTCCCATGTCATCACATAGTAGCATCAATGATGGTAACTTCATTATCACTGTTGAGAATTTTAAATCTAATAATTATGAACCACCAATGAATAATAAGTGGGTAAATATTCAATTTTATCACTATAGTAAAGATCCTTAAATTCCATGAGCTCACCTTTATCTTGGAGATAATTCTAGAACAACTATATTTTTAAATATATCACCAAAATATGATCATGATACATCTTTGCCAGGTTATCTCATACCTGAATCCAAGAAATATTAGAATAGTATTAACATATAATCAATCTATAAGAAACATTGTTGTGTGAATATTTATGCAGGGAATCAACCATGATAAATAATAATCATGCTAGTAAACATATAACATATCAAATGATATGTTTTTTGGAAACAGATATCAAAATATAAGAAAGAATAAGATCACATTAAATATTGGTTAAAGATGAGAATGTGAATGTTTAATTTCATTGCACCACATTCTATAAGGGAATGGTGATAATGTAATGATTTCATAAAGGATAACTTTAAAAAATAATAATGAATTGGAGTATCTCACATAAATATAAAATGAAAACAATGTTTCCATGTGCCAACATATTTCTAACACGTCAATGGACAAATAAATCAGGGTAACATCACATTCTCAAGTGCCATAATAAGTCTTGGTGAAAGCTGACACAAACCATACCCTAAAAAAACAAAATATTAAAAGATATAAATACGAAAGAATATTGGAGGTTGAATAGGAATATTTACGTCTATATATTTAAATTAGAATAACCCTGTAAGGCATTTTTAGAGGTTGAATCCTGAATAACTATTTTATTGTCCTTAAAAAACAACACCCATCCCTACTGGGTAACCAATCCACCTCCACATTGTACTTGATGGCCCTTATAAAAGGTCCACTACACTTTCCATCCCACCGAGTACCTGGTACACCTCCATCGTGTACCTTATAAAGGGTTTAGTTTTTAAAAAACCCATTAAGAGGCACTTAGTGCCTCCCAATTGAATACCCAATAACTGCTGCAGTTTATTGTGATTTTCCACCACCATATGATTTGGAAACTAACCCTCTAAATAACCATTAGCCTCAAATGAAAACAAATCCAAGATATGTATTAACTCTTGAAATTCCAATTCATATCCCAACTCTCAAAAATACCCCTTATTTAGGCAAAACAAATCAAATTTCATCTAAATTTACCAACCCTCTAATATTGTGGGTTATTAAAAACTCCCAACCATATGAATTGAAATCCTTGAGAAGAATCCAGGATGATCCCCTGATTCCCAATTTAACCATAAAAATTTGATACCATCAATTTTTATCCATTACAACTGTCCACAACTCCACCATGCAGATTCCCAATCTAGACTAATTGGTTCTTCACCAAAAACCACTTGTCCCTTACTCCACGCATATCAATTATACTTAAAATAATGTATCTAATTCAAACACCTCTTTACCATACTCAAACATGTGAAACTATTCCATTTTACTCCTACACACTGATAACAAAATAATGAACTCATAACCATTCATAACAAGGAGGAAGAGGATAACCTGAAGGGGGTTGGCCACATTGGAGGCACACCAGAGGTGGTGGGGAGGCCACCTAGGAGAAACGTTAGTGTGGGAGGTGAGGTGTCCCACGTTCTGTGGCAGCGGCTCATGGTGGGTTTTCCTTGTTCGGTGTCAGCGATGGGAACCATCGCAAGGGGCACCGTTGGTGGAGGAGGATCCGGGATAGGATAGGTCACCATGTGTTGGGGAAGGAGTGTCTCGCGCAGTGGGTATTGAGGAGGAGGGTGCCACCATTAGAGATGTCGAGGATTTGGAGGGTTGAGAGGGGAACTGTCAGTGGAGTAGGATCAGGGATAGGAGAGTCCGTGATGGGTTGGGGAAGGAGGGTCGCGTGCTGTGAGAGACATCTAGGGTTCTTAGGGTCGCCGCTCTGAGAGACCGAGATTCGAAGGGTCGCGATTGTCGTAGGACAAAGGAGGAGCCCGACGTGATTTGAAAAAATGTGATTGGGGGAGAATAAAGTAGGGGTCCAATGGGATTTGGAAAAAAAGGCAGTGCCAATTTTTATCCACGAAGTATATTCAAAATTGTGGCTATAAATTAGCTATAGCCATGGGTCTAGAAAAAAATGGCTATAGATCCGTGGCTATAGCTCAAATTTCTAGTAGTGTTTTTTTAGGTTATTTACACTTCAGTATGAGACATAAAGAGTAGTTGATGCTTTTGGAGATAGATGTTATGATTTATTGTGGATGAATATGTGATTAAATGCATTTGAGTTTTAGGATACAATCATAGATTGGTTTAGTTTTTTGAATTTTAAGGACAATTTTATATTTAATGGTCTTTCTTGATCATGGAGTATTTTTGATGAATTTTTTATATTAAGAGTAGTATTTCATTTTAAAAATTATTATCCATTTTGGGATTATCTGATTGTGTACTAACCAATTTTTTTTTTTAATTTATAATAATAGGGGAAATATATGGTTTATATTTTCTGGATCATGTTATTCTCTAGATGTTTATTTTAGCACTTTTGATGTGTCCAAGTCAACTTTAATACTCATTATTTGGAGAGAGAAAAAAATATTTTGTGGTAGAATTTTAGTAAATGATTCTAGTATAAAGGAAAATTATGTATGTGTCCTTATGATCTTTTTCACAATCATAAATAAATTTCTCAACTTTATGAAAAAGAAAATAAAACCAAAAATGTTTTTCATTAACTTTTCCTTCATGGAAACTGACAAATATTTAACCCATCACAAATTTGAGGTTTTCTTGTTGTTAGCTTTCTCCTAATCATGTTTTCTATCACTCTATATCAGAAATTGACACATATGTTATCCTCTGTATCCATGATTTCATGGAATACAAGTGTGGGTTATCTCTGGAAACATTTGTACTTATTTATTTTTATGTGATAGTTTTATTTACTCTTTTTCTGATATGGGGCATTAAATGATGTTTCCAAGCCGAATTTTAAAATTGAGGGGATGCAATTTTCAAAAGAGGGGAAGGATGTAACATCCTAGTAAAATAAAGATTATGAAATGTTCATATTTATTATAATTTCTTAATTAAATATTAATATTGTTTTAAAGGGGATTCGATATTCAATGGCGTACCTAACACACAACAATGGGTTTCCCCGAAGTCTTATATTCCACATAATACGGATTCATATTTAAAAAATAATAATAATTTAATTTAATTAAATGGTGGATAAAATCAAGAATTATTTTTTTATTGAATAAATAAAACTAACCATATTATGATTATATAGGTTTGTTAATTTGTTGCACATTTATCCAATAATATTTTGAGGCTTAAAAAGAGAATGTATCAAATTTTTAGCTTAATTAATCTAATATTATTTAAAAGGCCAACTTACCTCCTTTTGATGGAGAACCCTCTTTAAATATAATTTTGCATACTTTTATATGTTATATTTGAAAAAATAAAATATTTCATGAAAAAAGGGGCATCCATATTTACTTTGGGAAATTTTTTTATATTTTTCTTATAAAGATTATTTTTTAAAGAATATTGTAAAATACTACATTTTAAATCAAAATCATCTGTCAATCTAATTTATTAATATGGTTTGACTATATTTTTAAATGATTTAAATGTTTAATTAGATTATGATTTTAATATTTAATCCAATTTTTTCCATTTAATGTAATTTCATATTGAAATTTGTTATAAAAAATGTCAATCATTTGATTGTAATTATTTCGTAAAAATATGTTTTCTATTTTGAAAATTGGAAATAATTTCAAATTAATTAATGAAACATATTTGTTTTGAAATTGGAAAAATAGACATAATTTTTTGAACTCGGAATATAAAATATATCTTAGGCTGATTTTTGGTATTTTTCTGAAATACTTCAATTTTTATGAATAGTGAAAATACTATGTTGTACTTAGTAAACCAAATTTTTCATTTAAATGAAATTTTACCACTTATGTGAATTGAATTTCGGAAATCCAACATATATGGTTGTTATCAGTATATAAAATGTGGTTCAATAATATGAAAATATTTTTTTACACATTGTAACTTTTGAATTTTATTTACCGCTATTAAAGGTAAATATGGATAAACAATGTAAAAATAAAATTATTATAGTATAAAATTACCCAAACCCTAATACTACATTTATCATATGTGTAACGGTGGGCCAAGACAATCCTTGGGTATGACTTTTTTCCTTCTTATGCCATTTGTGTAAGATAATGACATTAATAACTGTCTATTTAAAGTAAAAATAAAAATATCATAAACATATATTTTTTTCTCAAAAAAATAATATCGGGTTAAATAATTGAAATATTTGACCATAAATATTCCTTATAAAGATTAAAAAATTCCCAAAATCATGGTATTTTATATATAATTTTTATTATTATACTAATAAAATTATTTATGACAGAATAATGATGCAATGCATACCTAATTAATGAATTATTTAAATAAATAAGATTATAAAAATTTAAAAAAAATATCCAAAACCTTTACAATTTTTATTTCATGATATTATTTCAGATAAGATTAATCTTATATTAGGCTTTAATATGTTTTGGACATTTAGAAATCAAACATCATTATATAATTTAATAATATTTTTATAATTTTCTAATGAGCCCCTCCTCACCCTTCTAAAAAGACCTCACCACTAACCCATTGCTGACACCTCTGAAGCCCATTAGCTAGTCTAACATATTCCAAAATACTCTCTCATTATCATTCACCTAATCCTAGAATCCTTATTTTATGCATAAATCATTTCAAAATATTATTTTTGTTCCAACCAAAAGAAGTTACCCTATTTAATGGTAATGTCTTCTCTTAAGTACTTTTCTTTAATTTTACTCCTCCAACCCCTAAAATATTTTTATTCCATACTTTTATAACAAAAAAGTATTATAAATATACTATTTGGTTGATAATAGAAGTGTTTGGAATACAATAACACACCCCAACATCTAGTGGGTAAAGAACATATTGTTTCTCTGGACGGCGATCTACTGCCTCACGAAATGATGATTGTTAAATCTTCTCCTACCACATCTTATGCAGGAAATTAATAGAACACTATATTTTCATGAAATATATATAATATTTATATTGTCTCTATACTGATGTATTTTTCATTTATATCATACCATTATGGTTTACATAATCGGTAAACATGATAATTTCATTTGAGGATGTGCAGAATACCTCCTCGTCAAAGTGATATGACGCCTTAATGCCACAAGTGGAATATATAAATGATGGAACTAAGGAAATTATATGTGATGTTATTATATAATTATAATATAATTATTTTTCATTATGTTTTATTTCTATTAAATATTATATATAGATGAATGCAGCATTCAGGCATGCGTACGACTTACCGTCTCCATGAACGG
Source organism: Viscum album (assembly GCA_963277665.1). Lineage (NCBI taxonomy): Eukaryota > Viridiplantae > Streptophyta > Magnoliopsida > Santalales > Viscaceae > Viscum > Viscum album. The sequence continues at coordinate 2,020,044,507 of OY728157.1, forward strand.
TTCATTTCATTTCTTAAATCCAAATTTTACGTACTATTATATTTAAATATATATAATAGATATATGTAAAATAAGGGATATATAAAACTGAAATATAACTCTGGATATAATGTAATTTTTACCACATTAACAACTTTTAATTATAATAAGTTCATTTTTGACTCATGTACCAAATATTGACAAAATGAGGATTATTGGCTTAAATGGATGAATAAGTTTTATTACATGGAAATAAGTTTTATAAAAGGAATAATAAAAATTAAAATGGTTCTTCAGAAATTAGAAATTTAATTTAGTTTATTATTCAATAGATTAACGATCTAAATGTCTATGTCAAACATGAGGTAATGGTTTTCTTATCTCACATTTAATTCCTAGATATTTCCACTGTTTTCCACTTATTTATTGCATGTGGTTTATTATGTACTAAAAATTGATATATATTATCTTTATTCTATTTATATTCATGGTATTATATGATTAATTTTGTGTTTATTATCTTTTTTCATACGACTTGATTGATTACAACATGTTAAGGGGTTTTTGTCTCACTTTTTATTCCCGTGGCATTCATGCTATATTTTACAATATTTCATTTTTTGTGGTGTATTTGTTACACCTGATTATATTATTTTTAGTAATATACATTAACTTATTATTATTTAGATCCCCATTTTATGTTCCTTTCTTCATGGGATGTGTGTTTCTTATGTTACAAAATAGGTAAGTGAACCATTCACCGTACTCCTTTAGTCAAATAGATTTTTTATGTGACGTATTTTAAATTATTTTTTCACATGTTTGGATATGTTATTATATATAATTGTTAATATAAATTTTAGTTCCATGTTATGATATACCATTTTCTCTCTCATTAACACATATTATGAATTTTAAAGTGATGTTCTTAGGCTATCAAATTTTTTTAGGAGAACTTCTTAACCCAATTTCAATTCTTTTGGTTATACATATACATCATGATTATGTCCTACTATGAATATGGGTTAATGACTGGTGAATGTTTTACACATAATATCAACTTATATTGGTTGTATTCAAAATTTTAACAGATAATTATATAATTTATTTTTCCTTAATCTAAAGATATAATCTCTTCAAGGGACATTGTATCAATTTACATTCAATTATGATTTATTTGTTGTCATTCACCAATTAAATTTTATATGGTGTATATACTTCCATTTTATATATTATATTATCAATCTCTTTGTTCTCATGATATAATAATCATTGATTAAATTTATTCCTCAATTATTTTTATTCCAGCATCTCTCATTTGGTTATGAAATCTTTAACTAAAATGTCATTTTAAATGTTTCAAATATCTAATCTTCTAAATAATTCTCATTAATGTACATTTTTTCAAAATGGGTTTAAGTATTTAAATATATAAGCATTAATGTTTTCAAATGCGTATTTGTTTTTAATCTTCAATGTGGAATGGGACACATTGATTCAAAAATATATTTTTCAAATTTTTTTAATGGTTATGAAAAATGTTTGTGAAATAATTGTTTATTTAAATATATTGTTATGATATATTGTGATGTGGAAGGTGAAAATGATATTTTTACTTTGTTATTGTGTTATGTGTTATGATTTTGTTATGGTCATTGGGTATTGTTTAACTATACAAGTGGTTCAGTGATAAACCTTGTGTGGGTGAGCTCGAGATATCTCTCAAATGCATTGGGTAACGTGATGGAGGTAAACAATAATGTTTCTATAATATATTTAGGGAATATAATGTTCTGAGTATTCCAAATGTATCCCCCTACATAGATGTGAACTATACAATGTATTCATGTTATTTATTTAACAAGATAACTTTATTATTTCTAATTTCGGTGTATTATTCATAAATCATGTGATTTCTTAAGGTTTGTTATGATTAAAAAGTATAGTTTCATTGATTTGAATTTATTGATGTTGTAATGCTTTATTTCTTTATTTTCTAACCCATATTGATCTTTCTATGCTCATCCCATTTTTTGAAATGTTTTCCCTATATTTAATGTTGAATAGGGTCAAGGATGGGATCATGGAAAAGTCATGTTGTCTAAAACATAGAACTAGACATGTTTCTATTTTAAAGAGTTTTTATTTTATGTTAAAATGGAAACTGAGCAGAAGAATATACATTAAAATTTTTAATATGTAATAGGTATAACATTTTTCTACAAAGCTATAATCCTAGAAAGATCCTCAATATGAATTATCACTAAATTCACGATTATGTAATGTTTAAGGCTAGGTCCTTATATTTTTCAAATAAGATGTTTTAATTTCCCATAGTAAACATTTATTTTCTAAAAATCTCATTATATATTATTTAGATATTAATTATAATAATTTTCTTTAAAAATATTATATAAACATTAATATTTCTATGGACTAAATAAAGAAGTCCTTATTATAATAGTTCATTCTATAACATTAATCTATGAGATATAGTTTCTTTATGGGGGTGGTTCAATATACATGGGTTGGTTTATGATCAATATAAGATTTAACACCTCTATTAAAATGATTCATATGGGCATCATTTATTAAATTTCATGTGATGTTCTATCAGGGGAATTTATAATGAATCTGCCTCCCATAAAAGATCAAATAATTAGGAAACACAGGGTATATTTATTTTGGTCAATACCATCATTTCAACCACCCATGACATTAATATATTATCATAACCCTTAATATATAGGAATATTACAATTCAAAAAATAATTATATGCTATAAATGTTTATGATTATTAATTGTAATTTAAAAATGAATGGCTTTATTTTAAAATTTTCCCAAATTACCGATGTATTTCTCATTTATTTTATAATAAAATTAATGTAGGAATTTATTCATTCTAAAAAGGGAATTTCTTTTGTTATATGTTGGTTCAATACATTTAATCATCACTTTCACCCATAGTATCATCATAAATGATATGATATCAATTTATCTCATGTTGATAACAACTAAACATGATTTATATAGTGTGGTCATGAGGAAAATGATAGTTCAATTGAATTAAATTATAATCATAAAAATATCAATCAACGAAATTACTCATGACTGAGGAATTTTTTATTACCATTAAATTAATTACCAATTTATCAAGAATAAGTTAATATCTTTGTCATTAAATTTTTTTAACATTACATTATAATATTTCATTTTTCATGAAAATTTATTTTCAATTAAATTGTGAATTATCCATTGAATCCAACAAAATTCTTGTTAGCTACATTATAAAATAAACATCTTCTACATCAAGAACCATCTAATGGTATTCCAATTATAGAATTTAATTTAATAATCAATTTTAAATTTTTTAAATTGTATATATTTTAATTTTTTTATTAATTTATATAAGATATATCATTAAATATAATCATTGATATATGATTCCTCCATTTTCATTTTATAATATATAAAGAGGAACAGTTTAATATTACATATGATGAACATATGATGAATCCATTCATATATGGTAAGGTTTATGAACTTATAAAACAATAATTCATCCCAAGTTGACTATTTGTTAAGGTAGTATACTAGTGTACATTTCATCAGGATGAATATGGATATGTTTTAATCGTCATTTACTAAGTACAGGAAGAGTTCACTAATATACACAACATAATGACTGGGCTAACGTGAAACATAGTTTTCTGGACATCACTCTTTGTAACACACATACAAACCCTATTGTAAAATATTAATCTTCTATTCATTAATGATTCTTGTGACTGGAATACATGAATCCTAGAGGACACCTGGTATGTAGTTGTATAGTGAATGACATGTTTATAAAAAATCACGATTCTTGAAAAACATAACTTGTATTTTTTCATGTGACTAGGACATGAGAATATGACTTTACACAGTGTGTATCCACATCACATACCAAATATCATAATAATTTATGTGTAAATAAAAATGAATTTATGAATCCCTTAAAATTTATATCATTTTTTGGTGTGTATATAATTCATAGTAAAATCATTACATTATTTATTATTTGATAATAATTACTTCATTAATTATTTTTATAAATCATAACTCTATATAGTGTTTAGTCATATTATTTGAGTACCCAATATAGAATAATAGTATTACACACTAGTTAAATTAATTGGTGACACTATCTCATTTATTTATGGTAAACATTATATGATAATGTTTCATTCTATGAATGCTATATATCAGGTGATTATATTAAACATAACAATAAACAGATTTACATTTCTACCCACTATTTTGAGATTCATTACACATAAAAAATGTAATTAATTTTATATGAATAATTAATTAACATATATTTAAATTATATCATTAGAAGATATCATGAATTTTTGGGCTGATAATTAAGTTAAAATTAATTAATTTAATAATTTTACAGTTAATAAGATTAATTCAAACCTTTTTATTAAAAAATGATTAATAAAAATGAATATAATATAATAATAATTAACATGTGTTCATTTAATACATGGATAACCATGAAATTTTTATAATATGTGTATTTTTTAATTTTTAATTCTAAATTTTGAATGTTATTTTGATAAATATTATTAATAATAAATGATGTCATGTGGGTCATATGACTATACCTATTAGATATGAGAACATGTACCTAGTATTTTGTAAGTTTATTCCCTATTATTATTCAATTCACTAAAATAATAAATTTAAATCTATGTAAGGATATAGATCTCAGGTGTATGGATTTGGTTCAAGATGGTTTTGATAGAAATCAACCTATAAAATTTACATGATTGAGGTGGAGTCCTCCCGCAAGAGCCCCAAGTTTCCCAAGGTTTATACCAATCATGGTTCAATAGTGTGTTGACATTACACTCAATAAATAACACACAAGTTACAGCACAATATCATGCCAATTTTATTTAATTATTTTCATTCTAATTGATTTTTTTTATAGATTAAGGACCATGATGAAATATATATACATAGTAATATACAATGATAGAATTTAAAATAAATGTGTATATTATTAAATATATTATTGATATATTGTAAATTAATTGTGAAAAATCCATATAATATTAAGAATAAAAATAATTGAATAAAATAATAATTTCTTTTCATAATGAGGAAAATATATAATATTAATATTATGTAAAAATTCATTCGATTTTAGAAATTTAGAAAAATAAAAGTTAAATTGTCTGTTTGGGGTATAATAGAGGGAATATTTCATTATCTTGGAGTCGTGTCTATGATGATGAGTTTGATTACCAAAAATTATATTTATTTTAAATGGAATTTATTTTGAAATTAATACTTGGAGGTATGTGTTGATGATATCAATGTAAATATTTCCAGATTTGTGGGACCACTCATCAAATAAATGAACTAAAATTTATGAGTTGTAAATAATGTCTATCTGAATACATTTTTATTGTATTAATGGGAATAAGCGACATCATAATGTGGTAAATATGGGTCCTTTATAAAAGAAAAATCCAAATAACAATACATTTTAAGTTCAATGGTGTGGGTTATTGAGGCATGAAAAAATTACGTGATACAAACAAAAATAAATTATTTCGTCACATTTTTTTACTTTAATTTAATAATATATTAATATATCGTTGTTCTTATTTTTGATTAAAATTTAATTTGAATCTATAAAAAATTACACACAAAATTTATTAACATGGGTATTTCCATCAAATTAAAAAAATTATTGTAGTTCCATAAATATTATACTCTACATCACTGTCAAAAAATTTATATTATGTTCTAGAGTAATCTGTTATTAATGATCCACACAATTGTTTGTTTGATAGTCAAAAAGGTTTATATATGAGATTGATGGATGATGCTTCTTAAATTCATTAAACTATACTATATTTTATATTTAATGAGAGATAATGAAACCACATGTTATGAATTCTTAAACAGAAAAGTCTCATCTACATGAAATATAGGGATACATGTGGAGACATTAGATCAGTGTGATTATTACTACACAACATTATTTTATATGGAAATCTCACCATCTATATAATTACCTAATCATTTAATATATAAATATTTCTTTATATAATTTTAATATTCATTTAATAACAATAAAGTGGACACACTAATGATAATGGTTTTGTTTATTTCAAAACATGGACACAAAAAGTGTTATATAATAGATCTATATCAACTCACACATAGTTATGCACTAATATCACATATCATAGAAAAATGATACATACCAATATTCCTTATATCTATTGAAAAATGAAACAGAATAATGGATGATATTATATTGTAAGTAATAATAAAAAGAGAGATATTTAAAATAAATCTGAATATTGATATGAGAACAAAAAATTATTTTCATAAAATAATACTAAAAAAGTTTAGATCATAAAAATTACATGTGTTTTAATATATTTTATTTTATATTACATGAATCATTAAATAATTAATGAACATTATCAATGAAAAACTAAAATCGTCGTAAGAAATAAATTTTATGTAAGATAGAGTCATAAAATATTAGTATGCTAGTTTTGGTATATTTGAAACATTACATATTAGATTTGTTTCACTGAATATTTTATACTATCCTTATTCATAGATTATTCCATATGCAATTATAGTTGAAGTTTTTATTACTAACTCTAATTTTCTCCTCATTCATATTCATATAATCACATGATCTAGACATAATTAATAAATACATTATATTGATGTAAGATATTTGGAATATCAAATATAAATCATAATACTTCTATATATATTCGACAAACTAATGTAACATTAATCATAAAGGACATATAATAACCTATGTAAAGGAAATAGTTTTGATATATATTTTATAATGTAATCATAACAGAACCCAATAATAGTTAATGGGTTTAATAAATATATCACCATCATAATAGTTAACCATAATCAAGAAGAATACAGATGAAATAAATGGATATTATCTATAGTGAAACATAATTTACATCATATTTTGTTATCAGAAATGATCAATTTTTTAAAAGTTGTCTAGAATATTTCATGATGATAAAAAAGTTACCATTTTAAAGTATCATATAAAAATCTAAAACATTAAATCATATAATTTAATACACATTCATTGAAAATTATCAAGTAATCTATTAATACAAGGCTCAAAAAATCAGCACTCCTAAAGGTGATAATTTCAATTTTGGTATAGTATATATCATTCACATTTTTTGTAAATAATAAAAACTAAATCCTTTAGAAAAAACAAGATGAATATGTAAAAAAATATATAGAGTTTAAAACATATGAAAAAATAAGTTCAATAAATCGTATGAAAATATAAAAACACAATTGATTAATATTGAATACAAAATGTACATATAAGGAAAAAATCCAAAACAAATATTAAATAATTTTTTTTCTTTAAATATTTTCATGGTCATATAATGTATCAAAAAAGAAAATAGTACTAGTAGTGGAAAATAAAATGAATAATCCAATATGGATTAATTTAATTAAGTTATTTATCAAATTATGAAATAATTTTCTTCAGTTATAATTCATTCATAAAAAGTCTTGACTAAAATTAGAGTATAGAAAAAAGCACTTAACAATTTTTATGGATTTATTCATTCTTCCCTTAAAATAATAATATAAAATATAACATTAAGTGAAATTAAAATAAATTTATTCATAATATAACACATCATATTCATAATATATAATACCTATATAATAATATAGGTGAATAATATAACCTATTAACCAAATTAGACAATTACAGATGACAAAATCAATCAACATTAGTAATGCACCAATCATAAACTCGTAAAATATGGAAACATCATTTTATTTTTAAATAATAATAATATTAATGAAAAATATTAAAACCTCATTATATTTATATGAATCATACAAGGTTAAAAAATAGGTGAATATATCATGTGTTACAATGAACAAAATGCTATAAGAATCACTTACCTCAAGCTTTACATTTTTTTAAAGAATTTGTACATAATATATAATAAATTTAAATTTATTATTGTTATATACCATAGTAATAAACATAATTATATTATTACATATTAAAATTTTATTATATTTAATGAAAATGATTTAATTATTATTAAAATAGTTGTTTCCAGTAGTTGTCTATTTCATTTTACATTGATGTTTTATTTTGGTAGTTCTGGTCATTATTCTATGTTAATGGTTCCATTATATATAAACTGTTACTAATTATATTTGAAAGAAAAATATTCAACAAGTACCTTTTTTTATTCATCTATAAATTATATATATATGTCTGTGTGTATTTATTTATAATTTACATAATTCCTAGAGGCAAGAGGTCAAACACACATTTAATCATTTCTTTCATATTATATAGAAAATAATTATATAATGATAAGTATCATTAATATTTGTAGAACCATTTTTATATAAAAAATAACATAATATATAACAAATGAATCCTAATTACAATCTATGTACATAGTAAATGAATACTAAATAACATTTCTTTGTGGATATGGTATTTAACACTTATAAATAATCCTAGTTATTCTCTTTCTGAAAATTAACATATAATAATAACAATATAAACTTTTAATTTGTGAAATATTATTATTTCATAAATATAATATATAAATATTAAATACATCATAATAACCCTACATTAAGGATGTTGATATAAAATTACGTGTATCACCATATGGACACAGTATTGAAGCCATACTTGTGAGTGATATTATAACAACCCATTTGATGTAATAAATGGTGGATTAGAGAGGAAACATAATAATAATAATAATAATTATGTATATTTAGGAAAATTTTGTCTTTATTTAATTATTAATAAAAAATATATAAATATTGCCGATGTATAAATAAATTTATAGTGGTTTTTATGATGGTTTACCACTCATTACAGAACCTTCATTATGTCAATTGTCACGATCCATTTAAATGTTATTTTTAGAATACAAGTACCTATAAATCATAGATATGAGTTTTATATCGATATTGGTAGTGGAATATAGTGAAATGTGTTTGAAAGTGGATTAATGAATGGAAAAGTGTGAATCAGTTTATTATGAGGGGTAGGGGACATAATATGAATTTCAGAAAATTTCATAATATTATTATTTCATACTCATGAAAATATCTTCGAAATTAAATAGAGTTTAGAGAGAGGATGAGACAAATTTAAATATATTAATCAAATTGAATTAATATAAGCTTTTATATCATTTTATCTAATTATATATTTATATTAATCATCTTCTTATTCATTTTCACAATTGATTAAATAATATTTCTCTTCGAACATTAAAAATGATAAATAATTATGTTGAAATTATAAAAAAAAATTAATTTGGATGATTCCAAATATTTAATCCTTTTTCCAAAATTAACTCACTACATGTGACAAATATTATTTTTTTAAAAATCATGTGATGCGTAATAAAAATCAGTTTTCTGAAATAATTCTCTATTAATGTCTTAATGTATTTTTATAAGAAGATAAATTATAATATTGTTCAATATGGAATATATTTATTTATTTCTAAAAAACTAATAAATATTTTAATTTGATTAAAATAAAAATATATATTTGAAAATTCTTAATTTTAAATAATGATATTAAAAAAATAAGTAATTTCATTATTCACACTAAAATATATTTTTATATAAAATTTAAAAAATGATTAAAAAATATTATTTTAGAAAACATATATATATAATGGTTGAAATATAATAAAATTTAAATATTAAAAATGGTAGAAACTAGTAATAATATCAATAAAATTAATGTTATAAAAATCAATTTTTTTTGAACAAATATATTTTAACAATAAATATAATCTAATGAATATATTTAAAATTAAATTAAATAAATACATTATAAAAATTATTTCGTATTGTTTTTATTACTATTAATTAATTCAAAATTAATATAATTGTTAATAATATTCACTTTTAAATATAAACATTTCAATAGTATATCATGTTTCAATTGAACAAGTTGTTTCATGTAATGAGGGGGTAGCCAACCACTCGTCAGTTGGTTTTCCTTAAACTCAGAGAAGTTGATGTGGAGAGTCCGACTTATCCTATAGTGGTGGACCATTACGCGGATGAATTTTCTGATGAAGTCCCAATCCTACCTCCTCACAGACTGGTGGACTTCTACATTGACTTGTACCCATGGACTCATCGATATTTACAAAAGTATATCGGATGGCTCCCATAGAGAATCGAGAGATGCGGCTATAGCTAGGGGACTTGTAAGAGAAGTGATTCATCTGGCCCCATGTTTCCCCCTTAGCAACACTATTTATGTTTTCCAAGAAGGCGTATGGGATCATGAGTATTTGTGTTTACTATCGTTGACTGTATCAGGTTACTATGAAGAACAAAAACCAACTCCCATTGATTGACGAACTATTTGATCAGCTTAAGGGAGCACGATGGTTGTCAAAGATAGACATCAGATTAGGCTATCACCAGCTGAGTGTTCGAGACAAGGATGTGCAGAAGATGGCTTTCAGATGTTGGTACGACCACTACATGTTCATGGTTATTCCTTTTGGTGTAACCAACTCTCCAGTAGTGTTCACGAGACTCATGAACATGATCTTCTTTCCATACCTCGATTTATTTGTCATAGTCTTCATCGACACAATTATGATATACTCCACTACTGAGGAGGAGCATGCCTAGCATTTTCAGGTAGTAATTGACACACTTGGAGTGACCTAGCATTATGGTAAGCTCTTGATGTACCAGTTTTGGATCCGAGAGGTTCACTTTTTAGGACATGTCATTTCAGAGGGTGTAGTAATAGTGGATCTAGTGAATATTAAGGCAGTACTTTCTTGGGATCCACCCAATAGTGTGAGAGAGGAACAAAGTTTCTTGGGTTGGTTGGTTACTACCAAAGGTTCATTCCAGACTTCTCCAGAGTTGCAGTACCACTATCAGCCTTGTCAGAGAAGGGGAAACCCTTCGTGTGGTTGGAGAGATTACATCAGAGTTTTTAGGAGATGAGGAAGAGGATGAATAGTGACCCGATCATGAGGCATCTGAAGGAAAGAATGTGGTACGTAGTCTACTCCGATGCATCAACGACCAGAATCGGGTGCTTCCTACTACATGAGTGAGCAGTGATATCATATGGTTCTCAATAGGTGAGAATAAATGAGTAGAACTATGAAACCCTTGACCTAGAGTTAGCAGTAGTGGTCTTCTCCTTGAAGATGTAGTGACACTATCAGATTAGTGATCATTTTACAGTGTACTCTGATCACAAGAGTCTCATGTATATCTTTTCTCTGAAGGACCTGAACCTGAGACAATGGCGATGGATTGATTTCCTCTAGGACTATGACTTCATGATAGTCTATACTCATGGAAAGGGGAATGTTGTAATAGATGCTCTCTGCAAGAGATCTGGTAAACAAAGTCTAGGAGAAGTGACGAAGCAGCTAGGCACTTTCCAGTTATCCTTAGTGGATAGAGATGGAGAAGCTTTCCATCAGTCTCTTATAGTCACTCCTCCACTTCATCAGAGATTCAGGGAGGCATAACATGGAGACGCAGACAGCAAGACACGACAGGCTCAGATATCCAAAGGGCAGGCCCCTGATAGATTTTATGAAGGTGGGGAGCATATCATCCTCTTAAGAGGGCATACCATGGTACTAGTGTCACTTTAGGAGCATATTTTGAGGGAGTTCCACAGATCCCCCCTAGCGGTACATCCAGGGGTGGAAAAGATGTACTAGGATCTCCGGTGATATCACTGGTGGCCGGGGATAAAGAAGGAAACTGTAGAGATTGTCTCTCAGTGCCTCACATTTCAGTAAGTGAAGGCAGAGCACCAGGTACTAGTAGACTTGGTTCAACCTTTAGATGTTCCATAGTGGATGTGGGATGAAATATCCATGGACATAGTGACGGGTCTTCAACGAACATCTAGGGGACATGACTCGATTTGGGTGGTAATCGACTGACTCACCATGTCGGATCACATCCAATGGATTAGAGAGAAGGGTTAAATAGAGAGATTGGGATACCTCTTTGTTCAGGAGATTATACGGCTACATGGTGTACCTTCATCAATTTTCTCTGATTGTGATGCATGGTTTACTTCCCGGATATGGAATGGGTGGAAGGAGGCTTTTGGGATGAAGTTTCGTCTGAGAACTGCCTTCCATTCTCTAATGGATGGTCAGACTGAGCGGACCATTCTGACCAACGAGGACATACTATGTGCTTGTGTCCTCCACTTCATTCATAGATTGTAGGACCAAATACCTTTGGTGGAGTTTTCATACAACAACAACTATCACTCAACCATAGGGATGGAACCCTTTGAGGTGTTATATTGACGACCTAGCAGATCAAACTTGTGTTGGACTGACCCTGGGGAGTCAACAATAGTGGGACCAGATATGGTACGAACTATAACGGAGAAGGTACAGATCATCCAGGAGCAGATGAAGACTGCATAGAGCAGACAGAAGTTTTATGCTAATAGGAGGCGGAGACCTCTAGAGTTCGAGTATGGTGACCATGTCTTTATATCAGTATCACCTCGATGAGGTCTATGGAGATTTTCCCAAGGTGTTAAGTTATCTCAAAGTTTCATCAGACCATTCCTGGTCCATAGTAGAGTTGCCGGCGTGGCTTACCACTTAGCTCTTCCACCTCATTTGCACCAGGTGCACAATGTCTTGCACGTATCTCAGATGAGGAGATATGTGAAAAACACTTCTAACATCATCGACCATGGAGAGTTGGACATCGATGATGGGGAGACATTCCAGGAGGTTCTAGTGGAAATGGAGGATCTATAGGAGCAGTTCCTACATGGACGGTCGATATTTCTGTTTCTTTTTAACTTGATGCACAATAACCTCCAAGAGAGAACATGGGAGTGGAAAGCTCTGATGTGTGCTCAGTACCCCCAATTTTTACCTTAGTTTGAGTCGTAGCTTATGGATATGTAAAACCGTGATGTAGGGATAATGTAAAGACTCAGAAATTATGTGGAAATACATTTTCTGAAATACATGGGAATTTTTCATGTCCACAAAAACTGATAGTGCATGATTCTAAGGCCCGGTGTGCTCGGAATAAATGTCTAATGTTTTTCTTGGATACATACATTAAATGTATGAGTGGTTTTTTATGACTTTTGAACCAGTGCTCGGAATTGAAATCATAGGGCTCCGTTGAACTCGTAGCATTAGTATTCTCTTAAGGAGATATTCACATCGATGGTAGTGGGTGTAGAATAAAAGATTATTTTTGGGTTTTTAGAGAATGAATTAAATAAGACAAGTGTGTGGTTTAATTTTGATTTTATAGTGAAAACATCCTCATGGAAGTTGGAGGTTGGACCACCACACCTTAACCTCCCATGAGTGGTTATAGTGATGGGGCCCACCCGAACCTATCCTCCCATGAGAGGTTACGACATGGGTACCATACAGGACTAAATCCCCCTATTAATGGTGGGATTGAAAAAACTCTCAACTCCCCTCATTAATGAGGGAGAGTCTCTCCACACCCTCCTTCTTTATTGGTGCCAACTCCCCTAAATTAATTGTGTGAAATCCTCCACATTAATTAAGGGGGGGGGACAAGTTATTTATTTCATCATTTTGAATTTTGTGCCAAAAAATTGAATATTAGATTAACACAATATATTATTATTTTGGTTGGAATTGTTCGTTTTTTGGATGCTTTGAGTGGAGGATTATTGGGAGAAAGCTCCCAAGAAAAAACACCTTCGAATATGAAGAATTCAGATCTTCTTTGACTTATTCAGTAGAGCTTCTACCGACATGGGATGTTTTCAAATGACCTTCCATCCACAACGTCATCAACGAGCAGATACATGAACTCACGATTGTATTTGTGTGGTGGAAACGACGAATGATGATCACCATCGTCACCTTTCTTCGACATCATCGGTTATCAACAAACAAAGGTAGGGTTGTTTTCTTTTATGTGTCATGTTCCTGTTTTCATTCAAATTGGAGAACAAGGATATGTTTCCTTTTATTGGTGAGTTTTTTATCATCATTATCCTACCATGATGAATCTATTGTTATAACCCTAATCGCGGAGGGTGCAGGGTAAACTAACATGGCCTGACTCCCTCCGTCGATCACTTTTTTGATATTCTTCGGTATGGAAACGAAGTAATGAGGCCACGTAGGGGTCAAAGATAAGGGTTGTTCTACTCACTGAATTTGTGATCAGCGCTGCCCCCGAGTGATCCCGCCCCACCACCGGCTGAATCGGCCCCAGCAGAGTCCCCTCCTGTCGAGATGCTCATAGAGTCGAGCCACTTATTAAGCCAGCCAGCATCCTGCTGGAAAATTCGCCCACTCACTCGCACGACTGGCGCCCTTCCCGGCTGCCTCTCATCCTGGCCACGTCGTGCCGACCCCTCGCCCATATTCCTGGCTCCCTTCCCGGCTACCTATCGATCTGGACACACCCCGCCCAAGCACCCACTGGCCCTCCTGGCAACCTTCCCGGCCGCCTGCCGGTCTGCCTGGTGCTATGCCCGGATGCTTGCCAGCCTCATCGTGCCCTACCTGGCTGCTTTCCGGGCCACCGACAGGCCTTCCTGGCAACCCAATCTACATCCAGAGATAGCCCGGGACCCCTCTCACGGTGCCCTGGCTGAACTGGCCCAATTGTTTCCTGGCCGAACCGGCCCAGCCGCACCCTCTGGGCTAAGCCGCTCCGGGGCGCACCCTCATGGTGCACCATGCCGAATCGGCCCCGAGCCTTGATTGAACCAACTATGCGGCCTACTGGGCGAGCCTATCAAGCTAGGGTGAACCAAATAGGTGGCCTCAACAAATGGATTCGGCGAGACCCTTTTGAACTGACTGGGTCAACCCAGACTGGGTCGGTCAAGACTGGGTTGGGCTGGGTTGGTCCGACCGGGCCCACTACTGACCCTTTTCTTTACATGGCTATATCTTTGGCACTAGACGAACTGTCAGTGGAGCTATTATTCTTGGAGTGAATGGTACATTGGAGTATACACCACTGGATTTTAGGATGTAGTTTAGAAACGGTCAGGTTGGATCCTACTTGAGTCGAACTGGGCCCCCAGGACTAAAAGGCTAATAACTCACAGACAGGGTGTCTGATTGACGCACTGTATATTGCATTGAGACCTCTATGTTGTGTCGTATCATTGAGGTACTTATTAATGGGACTTTGTGATAGATGGAGTATCGACTAGTAGATCGTGGAGAAGATCCTTCTAGAGACAAGAGAGCATAGTGCAAAGACCATGTAGCTAGCTGAAACCTAATGAGTTCTTACCGACTCGACTCGGAGTGAGTCGACTAGCCGAGTGGGGAGCGCCTTGGATTTTTGGAAGACCCACTATGGGGAGTACCTTGGTATCATGGCTGACCCACGGTACTCGACAGAAAGATAATGTTATCAGGCTATAGGGGGGATGGCCTTGGTGACGCGCCAGAACCATGGTGGGGAGCACCTTGGCAACGTCGCAGACCCACAGTACTCGATAAGAGAAGTACCTCAGTAGTCCAAGGATAGTGGGAAGCACCGTATTGACGTGGCATCCCATTGTACTCGATAAATTATGATATCTCCAGCAGCCATGGTTTCAATAATGTGAATAAAAATACTTATTGAGCTGGGTCAGTACCTTTTTTGTTTACCTCATTATTGCAAAAGATTACTTGAGAACTAAGGTATATGTATGGGCATAAACCTGAGTGAGGTTATCTGTTGAATTCATACTTTTTGGTTTATACTTGTTGGATTTTGTGAGACCATGATGGTCTCGGGGTTCTTACTGAGTGTCGTTAAACTCACCCACACATAGGCTACACCCACATCATTTTGTGCTGGATGTTGATGACAGATACTATTGACCGAGGCTGGGAGCACCACGACTCGATGGTACCCGGAGGTAGACTACAGGACCTGACGATGCACAAAGAAGATGGACATACGTTGAGTGCTGTAGAGGCTATCAGTACCAACCCTTCATGTAGGATTTCCCTGTTGACAATCCAGGAGCTATTTCCCCTTTTTTTCATTTTCTTGTACATTCATTTTCCTTGTAATTTACAGTTGGGCTTGTATTTCCGGCCCCCTTTTACATTTCAACACTCCTTTTGTATACAGTTTTTTAGTGTTTTGTTTCTATATCATTCTTTGTTGTCTACTTTATAATGTTATAAAGGAAATGCCTTCACTGTTTAGGGATGTATTCCATTGGTGATTTTTTCCATCCCCTTATCTATGGAAGGAGGGCTTGGGGTAGTCACAGCACGGGCCCAGTGGAATGGGTCCTAACAGTTTTCATTATATTCCCCTCAATAAGGTTGCCTGGAGAAAGGGAACATCCCAATTTCATATTGATTTTAATGTACACTGTAAATTATAATTTTATGAACTAATATTATTATAATATAAATCATTTAATCACGAAAAATAACCTTACATCACATCTAGTATTATGAAAACAATTATTTCATTATCTAATTTAAATATAATTTTATTTCCCCCTTCAACCGTTCTTAAGTGGATCATTTATAATGATTTCTAAACACTGTTTTTATAGATTTTCACATACATTGGGCTTGAGTTATAATGATATATTCTTATATACCCAAATAAATTTCCATTTAGGATTTGAATACATTCATTCATGGATAAAATTTGTATACAGCAATTTTTAATCCCATGTGAAGAAATTAAGATACCACATTCTTTCCATCGGTAACCCATATGATAATTTAAAATTCATAATTTATTTTTTTAACATATGATACCATCTACCATATTTTATTGAATGGTTGATGATCATATTGAATGAGTATTTAATATTAAAAAACATTCTCCATATTAATCTGTATAGTTTATCATTATATTTATTGATTGGGGAAATTATTATATTTCATAATCTAGTTTCAATATTAATTAATTTAATAAATCCAATGGCCTGAAGGCCTTCATTTATTATTGATTTTTGATAATCCACCTTTCAAGGGGTGAGGTTGAACCCTTACAAGGCCCATATGCATAAGTATTACATGGCACATAGGCCTTAGGGTTATTCCCTGAAGGCTTCAAACATTACATAAAACTCCGACTAACTACATGGAACTGCTCATCCCTAGAATTTTTATCGTGAAATCATCTATCCATCATCACATGGATATTCAGCTAGGCTATCCCACCCATGAACATGCTTTTCCGGATAGTAGGTGTCATACCCTCTCATTCTTGAAATCCGTTTAGCTTCTACTATATAGAAATCTCCTTGCTCATCCTCTTATCGATCTTATTCCTTGTTGGTAGTCTAGTTTCCATCGACACTTATGGTTGCTCAAAGGCCTTAAAGATCTGGAGGACTAAATCAGTTGGTGAAGGCCCAAACGAGGGAAAATTTTTATCTGCTACAATTCCAAACAATACCTACTATAGTTTCCACTTCCGTACCTGCTACATTACCCCTGAAAATTATGCCTCCACCTGGATTTGATCTCGGGTCTCCTGAATCCACTTAAGATTCCACACTAACCAGGCTGAGGCTCACATGAAATAAGAATTTAATTAATTATTATGTTGTGAAATTCTAATTTGAGAAATTAATTATACATATTATGTGTCACGGGGAATATTATATATGTCATTGATGTGTTGATGTATCTCATTATAAAAACTATATAATGTTTGGGATGAGGTCTTTCCCATTGATATAGTCATCTTCTTAGAGGCCTTGATGGTATGATTTTGATATCCAACATTAAACATTAACTCAACATGGGAATACTTACTGATAATTCATTAGAATATTATTATAGTATAATATCCATGGTTTTATATCTCAAATGTGATTATTTATATGAAATTATTTTATCATCTTATATTCCATACGTATTATGCTCAAGATTATGTTTTAATGGAATGTGTTTTTATATATTAACCTTTTATTATAGTTTATGTTTATTTTTCACAGAATCTATTGTATTTTACACACTTACTGATTATTTAAACTCACCAATTTTTTATGTTTTATTTTTCCCCATGATTCCAAGATGTATATTTCAAATGGCATGAATAGACAATATAGTAGAATATGGATGTTTCAAAAATTGTTTCTATGTTATATTTCATTTCATGTTGTAATGATTCAATTATATTTTTTCATTTTACCACATATACTATAATATTTACTTCCTTAGTATCCGATTACCTTTTTATAGTACTAATGTAATAAACTAAGGAACCAACTCCAAA
Source organism: Viscum album (assembly GCA_963277665.1). Taxonomy (NCBI): domain Eukaryota; kingdom Viridiplantae; phylum Streptophyta; class Magnoliopsida; order Santalales; family Viscaceae; genus Viscum; species Viscum album. Next base: position 2,020,062,823 of record OY728157.1, read on the forward strand.
CTACTTTGTTCAGGGAATTTATATTCCCCGTTTTTTCTTCATTCTCCTTCAACTTGTAATAGAAGACCCACATTATTCCAACTACATTATTAATCATCATAAATTGAACAAATTTTTTTATCTCTTAGTTAAATATAATAATAAGGAATTAGTCTACTATTTATGATTCAATTCATTATTAAACATCCATGATTAAGCCTGATAAATAAACAATGTATGAGATTATTTTTTCAAATATCAACTATACCACTTAAATTATCCTCCATCACCATTGATGTTCTTAATATACCCATTCTTCCTATAAAATCGATATTATAAATAAAATCAATCCATATCTCGTTATAGTTTTAATTATTTCCATCATCATCGTTATTTCTGACATCCCTAACACTTTTTAAAATTTTGCAATTTTCGCATGAAATTAACCATCAACTTCACCACCATAAAAATGTTTCCCTTGTGATGGAAAATACCATTATTAATTTTTTGTTAAATTTTAGGGGTGGAAAATTTTTTTAGAGGTAAATTGAAAACATATATGTATTTTTGTCGAAGATGAACCATTGTATAAGCCATAGTACCACGGCCATGTGGCCTGTGATATTTCTTAGAGTGCTAAATATAGCATCTTACCTGCATAAAATTTTATAGTTATTTTATAAATCATCAAATAAATATATCATTCTTGTGTAATCTACTACATAATAAAAACATAAATATTGATTTTTAGGATTTAGACCCATGTCTTTTGCATTCATGCTTATGTGGATTGCTACTCAACACTCGCCCTAAAATCTTTGAAGTTTCATTAATTAATAGAATTTACCAAATTGTAATGGTATATAGTAAAATCTGAGTTTTTATTATATATTAGCAAAATAATAATATACAATTAATCCAAAATGAACTTCTCCCAAATTATTGGATTGGTTTTTTGATCGATAACAAAAAGTTGATCCCTATTTAGAAAATGTCTTATCTTTATTTTTTCGCACAATTTTTTAATTTGATTGTCATGAATTATACACATGATGAATTCCATATTTATCTGAACAATCCATAATGTATTCACTTATAAATTCATACCAACTAGTGGAATAGGATGAAGTCAAAAATATTACCAAATTATTTTTCTATACTGTATTTATGACACTTGAACATATTTGATGTTATGGTGTTTAAAAAATATCATTATGAGGTATAAAATTTAAAACATCAATAAATTGGATAATATATTTATATTAATCAAAAATTTTCATCCTTATAAGCCACCAAATATATGAAATTTTATTTTTTAATGTTGAATTATTAAAATCAAACACTTTAAATTCCATGATTTCACAAACATTTCTTTTAAATTTGTAGTTCATTCCTCGTAAAATTGACTCTATTCCAATGAATCAGTAAAAGAATTTAATTGAATTAAATTAAACATTATCATTTTACTAATAACATATAGTCATCATTTTGAGTACTATTTCTAACATTCCATGGTTATTTATATTTAATTCATGAAATATATTTTTGAACTAAGATTCATTTATAGCACCATTATAATGTAATATCACCCCAATCATTCCATATTTTCACATAAAATATATATTTTTAAAATATTACATAAATTCCATCATCAATTAAAATTAAAAGAGTTAGGAATACATGTTTAAGACATTTAAAAATTTCAGTAGTACACTAATAGAAATTATTCTCTAAGAATATAATTGATCCAACTATATTGATTTTTAGATTTCTATCACTGATAAATTTTATGGAACTTTATTTATACATATCAAGTCATTAATTTAATATCATATTGAATTTAAAATTTGATTAAAACCTAATATATAATATATATGATAAATTATTTTGAGATGATTTTAATCAATCCTCCATAACTATAGCCTTATCGTTTAATTTTTTCAACCCTATTAAAAACAAACATAATCATTATTAATTATAAAATTCAATAGAAAATGTATAAATAATTTATTATAAATGTAATATTTATAATCTCATTATATAAATACATAATTTATTATTTGAAAAATATTATTCATCTACACTATTGGACTGTAAATAACTTTTAAACATATGTTGATTTACTATTTTTTCTATCCCAAATAATCATTCGTATAAAAAATACATAATATTTTAAATAGATTTCATTTATATATGGAACGTTATGGAATCTACCATAAACAATTATCTATCAAAAAAATAATAAAATTTAGTGAGAATTCTCTCTTAGTAAAAATATGATACATTTATTTTATAAAATTCGTTTCTGAACATTTAAACAGCCTCTTTTAATAGATTTATTTTTTAGTTTCCTTAATATTTCACTTATGGTTTGGATTAAATAATAATTATTACATATTAAAATTTTAATTTACTATCATTTTATGGTAAATTTATGCTAATTTTATAGAATTTTGTATATCTCTATTGCAGATATTAATATTCATATTTATGTCATCAGGTCATTGTGTGTCCGTGTATTGACATATTTGTTTTTCACCATTAGTCATTGATGTTTTAGTAATCAAATCACTATTTTATGGATATTTTGTTACTCTATTTGTATTTGTATACCTATTTTTAACATGTTCTGTTTTATATAATATTTACGTGATATAACTATTTATATATAATTATTTCTTTTAATTTTATTAAAATATATCAATCAGTTAAACATTAATATTCTTCTCTAATGTATGTGAGATACTAACTCTACCCAATCAAATCACTAATTTCAACACTAATTCGTAATTGTTATTAAAAATACCTATATAATCATACGGTTCCTTATCCAAATTATTGGTATCCATCTCCAATATATATATTATTGTAAATTAAATACAAAAATTCATTATTTATCATTATTTCATATTTTTTTATTTTTAATTACATATAATAGATAAATATTATTGAATCATGTTTCTTCTGGTGGCCAATGATGAATGATATTGATTTAATTATTTATAAATTTCTAAATAATAATAATGTGGTCAATAATTGTATTATATCAATAGAGATGGTAAAAATAACTTTTTTATCAAAAAATACACACAAATATTATATTTGGTGGAATATTATTGATAAATTATGTGGGAATATGTTTGGTAGAGTTATGTTAAGATATAAATTGAAGAAACTAGATATAAGTTAGAGAATGATTTTTCAGTGAATTATGATATTTTGATTAATTAAAATATCACTTCTCATGATACAAATAAATCTCATAATACTATATGGTATTTTTAAGGTTGTAATGTCCAATGGCTATTCTCAAGTGTGGAAATATGTATCTCTCTAAGTAGAATATATTGAAATTCCTTGTAAAGAATAAAAAAATTCATGCTTTTACGATTTAAGTACACTTGTTTATGTTAATTATTCATTATAATTTCGTACATTTCATCGATATTTTTACCAAGATCAATTTAATGTAATATTTACATTTTAAAATGAAATAATTCTTTAATCATCATGAATATATATATATATATCCAATATTTGATTTAATGAAAAAAAATGGGATTTTTATGCTCTAAAAATAATCAACACATAATTAATCAATTGATGTATTATAGGAGAGTGAAAAAGTTATTAGGATTGGGAAGGAATGATGAAAATAGATAATTAATAATTAAAATATCAATTTCCTTGAAATAATATTTAAATAAATCTATTCAAAATCCCCAATATAATATTTAGCAACACATGATCCAAAAATATATCAATTTAATGGAAACCATTTAAAATCCGCAAGAATATAGTAAAAATAAGTTGTGAGAGATATATTTCATATTAATGTTGATTTCATAATCTTTATGAGTATATCCTAATTCAATTTTCTTTTCAAAACAAAATATTTTTTTCCATGCTTGTAAATGTCCACTGAGATTATATTATTCTATTTCCATGTCACATATTCAATATAACATCGTTAATTTTGTAACATTTACCATAGAGAATTTATTATATGAACTCTATTCACCATAATCTATATATCAAAATGTACCAAATCACCACCACCAAATCATCACTTATTCATTAAATTATCTAGATGAATAATTATTTTATTTCATTATTATAATAAATTATTTCCTCAATATTTTTTTGATTTCTGCATATGAACATACTCTATATTTCTTTTATATTCTATAGAATATGAAATCCTATGAAAATAAAATCCCTCACTTTTTATCTTTAATAAAAATTTTTATTCCATTCCTGATTCTTTCCAATATATATTATCTTTCCCATAATTCAGATTAGTCATCGGGAATAATCATCACGATTATTCAACCTCCAATATTGCTCATATGGTGCCACATGGAACAAGGAATAAAACATAAACCTAACCAACAACCATACATTCTATTTTAAAAAACAAAAAACATTTTTGGAATTTCATCCCCAAGATAAACTATGAAAATTGTGAGAAATAATGTGGTTGATAATTATAAGAAACTGTGATGGATACTTGAGGGGGATAATTGTTGTTTAAAATTTTCAATTAACACAAAACCCATAACATATTTTTTTAAAAGGGAGGTCTCTAATAACATCGGATTACTAATGAATTTATTTTAGATTAAAATTTTCTCAGATAAATTGGGTTTGTAAATTGGTATCATGAACTATACAATTATCTATTATTTATAAATATTAGTAATGAAAAAATTTAAATTTAAATTTTACATATGAATATAAAACATGTATAAACACGCAATATGAATGATTATAAAATAGTATGAAATATAATAATGATTAAAAAAAATATTATATACATTAAACATAAGAGTTAAAGATTTGAGAAATTATAAATCCGGATATCACCAGTTTTAAACCTAATTATAACAGTATCTCTTTAATTAGTAGTAAATCTCCCAATACCTTGTTAAAAATAAATATCCTACTAGAAATTAATATCCCTCAGAATGATGATCTATGGAAGCTCAACAATTATTAAAAGAGAAATACTAATATTTGAATGATTTTAATCACATGTATCTTTGTCCTTTGGATACCTTAATGTGAACAATGGCCTTAGAAACAAATAAATCAATATAGTTCTATAGAATTTATAAATTCTCACTCCAAATTCATTTTTAATATAACACTCTAAAATATTACAATTCATATGAATTATATGGTAAGGTAGTGTGGACTTTAGATTTTATTTCTTTTAAAACTCATCATCTTTCTCATCCTTGAATACAATCCAATTTAATGGAATCCCTCCAATAGAAGTATTTTTATGTATATCAGAGTTATTTTAAAAGGATACTGGTTTCTCAAAATATAAAACATCGAAAAATGATTCCATTATATAACAAATTGATAGCACCATTATAATAATGTAATATATTCATTTTAATTGAAAACATTCTATAAATCTTATAATAATAACTTGTTAGTCTAATAGATATTATTTTCTTCAGCCTAATGAAATTTACTATTATAATACTTATTGACATGAACATTTTTCTATCCAATATATATTAAAATGGTAAGCCTGTATGATAGAACACAATTATACCTTATGAACATAAAACTACTAAGTATAATGGTCTAACAATAATATTAGTCTGATATATCATATTAGATATTATAATGAATACAAAAATTTTATAAACGATCCATTGATTCATCTCAGAGAAAAGGATTTTTGAATCGAAAACCCATCTAAAACATGTGGGATATATAATTTTGTAAAAATAGTGTTTTATGAATATGTGTTGTTTTTTAAAAATGATGAATGAAAAACAATAATTTATTATCTCACGAATCACTAAAGGGAAACTCCATCATTGGTAATTTACCATTATATTAAAAAAACATGGGAACCAATTTCATATCTTTTTAACTATTTACCATAGCCTCACATAATACTCACATTCATTTTAAACATTACATCACATCACATCAAAAAATATCCACATAGCTATTAAAGTCCAATATTTATAATTTCTTTCATAGACTTGGTTTTATGCCACTAATGAATCGATCAATCTTACAGTCAGGTTGGATAATTATTCAATAAGCATAAATTTCATGTCTTTTAAAATTGTATTCGTAGGTACCAACATATTCATCAACCATTTCCATAATTTCATGGAACAATTTATCTATATTTGTTTTAATAATATGATAAAAGTACCTAATGGAAAATATGTTCATGAACTCATCCTAATCAATGGACTCAATTTTATCTATTTGACTCATAATTTAATAAGACTGAACTATTAATTCTTTCCACCATCAAAATGATATACTACTATGAAGAATTTATCATGTTCATAATATTATGGAACCGAAAGTATCTATTCAATTGTACTGATCCATTATTCAACCACTGATGGAATAGAAGACCTAATAAATAATGGTAGACACTTCCTCATGAAGTATTCAACAAAATATTTTCCCTGCATTTCTCGTTCAAATGTATACAATGATTCATAAGATGGGAATTTTTTTTATAATGGATACAATTTTACAAATTCCATCTCCCATAACATATGGTTTTTCAATAGGAAAACCATTGAATTACCCTCTATATTCAATATTAGAAACCTGGATTTGGGTTCCATCCATTAACTAAAAACAATTAACCTATTTTGAGAAACACTAATCTTAACATGAAAACCACATAATCAAGATTAAAATTTCAATTTTGGAATCTTTAGGTTTTATCCTAGGTTATTTATGGTCTTTTATAAAACACTAGGATTATATCATATACATAGACATGTCCTTATGGTTCTTACAAAATATTTCTCATTCTTGATTCCAATGGTTAACTATACCTTTCCTCTGATCACAATGATAGCAACACATAAATTTCACACCATAATATTTCTTCATAATTTATGTATATTAATAATAACATAGAACATAACAATGATATGAACATATTGGTATTGTGTATTTAGAAACTGGGAAACATAAACAATTGGTTCATAAAACATCAGAATTTTCTCCTGTTTATTTATACACTACTAGACTCTATTTTTGAAGGTCATACTTAACACCCTTAATCATAACCTGGGAAAGAGAAACATATGAATGGATGAGCTCAAATTCTCAATAAGGGTAAACAAAGTAAATAACAATCATATCATATTTATAAGAACATAACATTAGAAAATATTATCAAGCGTATAAAAGATCATAATATTGTGACATGGGGAAAATCATAAAAGTAAAATCTAATCCCAACACTCGTAACATAAGACATGAAATTTTGTGGCATACATACATAACCATTGAAAATCATTTAATCATAGCCAAGGATCATTTCCATGACCATCATAGAGGACAATGTTTATTACTAAAACGTTTTCACACCATGTTCGATCCATGTATTATAGAACAAGATATACTTATTATTCTAGTCATTTGTATCTCAAAATATATAAATCTTTACCTAATGATTTCGATATAGATATAGTTCCCACATATCTTATAATGAAATCATTTTAAAATGTTCTACAAAAACATAAATCATTCATCACAGTATTCCCCAAAAAATATAACGGGTTTCTTTAACTTAATTACATGATTACACAATCCATATAAAATATCATTCATTCATTAGCATATTCAAATCAAAGTAATAATTTGTATACAAACATAACTAAATTTATAGTGTATCATCTTAGAGGGAAAATAAATTTGATGAAACACATGACCATAATTCTATAGGAAAATATAATTTTTTCTTCAAATACATTTTACTCTCTAGACAATTCATGCAAATTTAAAAATAAAATTTTTCATTTGAATATAAAATTGAAATAACTTAGTTGAAGTTTCCTTGAAATATTGCTTCCTCAAACTGAATAAATTCATTCTTTTATATATGTTAAAAAACAATCTCCACATACATTTTCTAGAAAAGTAAAAACCTACCGCATATAGTAATAAAACGAAAACTTCCATCCATAACAATTAGTAAAAGTAATAAATTGAAAAATATGACTTTAAAAATACATATAAAAATAGTGAAAAATTTCTTAAAACATTTTTAGAAATCATGGTCGTGGATAATAAATACACCAACAATAATTACTTATATATAAACAATCAGAGAGAAGAAACGTATTGAATAATTATCCTTTAACATAGGTCAGATATGATTCAAATTTATTACAACCTCTAGTATAAAGATTTAAATAACTATATTTATTTATTCTAGAAAAATCATCACTTTTATAATAACATTTATGATCATAGTCTCATCTATTTTTTGATACATTTCATTGTCACTCATTATTCAGGTATTAACTGCTTTATGTTCTTATTCATGTTTGGTCGAGTATGTTCTTATTCCTATTTTTAGATTATATTTAGATTATTTATATTATAGTATTATTATAATATATATTATATTCATTCATTCAAATAATTTATATAATCATGCTTTTAATTAATATTGTGTTGAACGAATCACATCGCACCATGTAGTTGGTAAGATATCTGTACGCATGAGTGATGATATCTTTACCATAATATTTGAATGGTATTTAATTGGATAGTGTATAATATTTTATAATAAGTAAATTGTTATAAAAATAATATATAGTTATTTTTTCCACCATTATACTCATCCTTGTTTGGTGGTGCATAAAAACAGTTTACACCATGGCATGAAGACGGTATGTCGTACATATGCACGCACATTGATTATATTTTTTTTAGGATGAATAAATTGTAAAATTTGGTTGTTTATTATTTATAATAACATAGCAATGTATGAGTGAAAATTATTTTATTACTTCATAATGAAACAATTAATCAAGAGTATGTAGATGTGAAAATTTCTTTGGACAAATTGGTTGAAGAGATTAAACAGATTGGTTTTTAATATCATCAACCAATAATAATCAGACATGATTTTATATCAACATGGACAATATAATTTGTATTAAAACATATTTATTATTTTATTTCTTAATTGTGGCGATAAAATTATAAATATTTAACAGTTATAATTATTTACTTATATGTGGTTAATTTACCATAAATATATATTTTATAAAATTGTAGACATTATAATTATCATATTTTAATTTTTAAATATTTTTATAGTTTTTAAATAATTCAATGAAATGTTGTTTTTATAAAATTTCAATAGTTTCAAGTATGGATCTATTGATTCATTTGATTATTAATAAAATTCACAAAGAAGAGAAATTCGAATAAACTGTTTAATACATTATTGGCAATTTATTTCCACCTAAAAAAGTGTGGACAACTTTAATTAGTTCATATGATTTTTCTTTTAATATTTTTAAATCCATTTGTTAGATATTTATAATAATAAATAATTTCTACATCCTATTTTTGTCGTGTTTAATGGTAACTATTAAATATCAACACTTTATAAATAAATTACTATTATGTAGGTGATTATTTTATTTTTTTAGAGACTATCTATAGTTTATATTATATCTTATTTATCCATAGTGAACCTAATATTATATAAAATGATATTGGGACATTTTGTCGCATTGATTATTTTTTATTACATTTAGGTCATATTCATAGGTATGTGGTTATAAAGTGATTCCATTTTTAACAATAGATTATAATGATAGAATTTAGTCATCTATTAGGATTTTTCTAGTTTAAGTGTATTTTATAATATGATTTATGTCTTTAATTACCCGATTTACCTTTATACATGGTAATAAAAATAATTACCGAAGTTACTATTCATAATTCCAAAAAATAAAAGTAACTTATTTACATAATTTGGACCTAATGATTCCAATCATGGAAACCATTTTTTAAAATTTAAAATAGGGAATTTTTATTAATTATTTTAAAATTAATCCTGTTATTAGATTGATAATATGGATTTTAAATATTAAAATATGAAATTTATTGAAATTTTTTTACATACAAATTCTATGAAAAATTAAATTTAAAGACATAAAGTATATTAGATGATAAAAACATATTCCTTTTATATGTTAAAACCATTCAATATTATAGTTCAAGAAAATAAAATATCTCGGTTAAAGAAATTGTTTTTAGTTAAAATTTGTCTTATTTTTATTATTCAATAAAACATGAATGATAATAAATATATTAAAAATCTATCCCAAGTACATTTTTATTTCCCATATCAAAATATAATTTTTATTTTGTCATATAAATATTATTAATGTGTTAAAATTTAAATTTAAAATGGGTTCCCAATTCATAGGTGTAAAATTAACCATGAAAAAAAATTTATACTTCAAATATTGTATTATTCATACCCAATTACTAAAATATCCATTGGATGAATATAAAAAATATTTTATTATGTATATAACACAAATATATATCATTAATTTGATTACCAGTTTTAATTCATTATAAAATATAAATAAGAAAATGATTTCTATTTTTCATAAATAATTGATAGCCAATGAATTCATATTTCATTTTCATAAGTTAGTTATAATTATTCTTTCTAACATAACGATTATGATATAATGGTAATTTAATAATAAAGCAATCTTAATATATATTTAAACTATCGATTTTGTGTAACACAACCTACTAATGAATTAAAATTATTGAAATAAAATATTCAATAAAATCATACAGGTGTTACACTAAAACTTTTCTAGATGATAGTAACATGATGTTATTAAGATTTTCTAAACATGTTAATGATGGGAATATTTATTATCCACATGAGAATCAATTTCGTCATGGAGAATTGTTTTTGTATATCCAACTACCTAGCATTAAGAAATTATTTACCAAATCTATCCAACAATCAATTTGTAATTTTTGTCTCATGTGTATACATAGAATCAACATTGATTTGATGAAATTGATCATTTATTTATTCAATAATCACAAAATAAATGGATGTTTTTTTATATTATAATATAAAATTGAAACACTTCATTATCCACATAAATCAAATTAAAAGTAATCATTGAATGGTTTCCAACCATATAAATCATCTCTATCATTACCAACATCTAAGGTAAAATTAAACTATGATACATTTTTTGCATCCCCAACTATGTCTATGAAATTAATTTTTTATTTTATTAATTAAATTTATCACATTTCATTCAAAGAAAAATTAATTAATTTTTAAATGTTACATTACCTTTATTATCTAATTGATCTACCGCCCTTTTAAAAGAAAATGTACGTGACATGGAAATTAGTTATAAGGATAGTATTTTCGGTTCCTTCTCCTAATTAAAAATATTTTCTGGTATGTATTATGGTATATGGATAATTATTTTCAAAAAGTCACAAAGGAAACTAATTTCCTCTTGCATTCAAATTCATAGAGTGATGATACATTATTCGAGATAATTTTGTTTCGGAGGAATTTTTTTAACAGTAGAACTATATTACTCATTAAAATTTATTAATGAACATTCATCTCATTACCTACTGTTTACAAAAAAAATTATATGTAATTTCACCATTGATAGAAAATTAATAATTATAAATTGTTAGTGGTTATTTACATTTATAATAAAAAAAAATTATGTTTTCTTACGATAATCAGTATATTTAATCTTTTTTATTCTTTAAGGAAATAGGATGGGAGTGTTATAATTCCATAGTGCTCATTGATTATTTACCTCATCCTCTAACCTCAGCTTATAATCTTTTTCATTAAGATAATCCCACTTTAATTATTTCATATTCTTTAATTTTGTAATATTTATTTTAATATCTCATCCACAAAATTCAAAATTTTTAAAATTTATGTTCTATATTTTTTCAATTACAGGTTCATCTTCAATATATGGTTATCCTTCGATATGATGTTCAATATATTTTCATGTGTTTTTCACCAAACATGGAAATGAATGATATAAAATTCCCTTATGGATTGGCCTATTTATTTCGAGAACATTTACCCATTTACTTTCCACAGATATCTTTTTCTATTTGTCCCACATGAACATTAATTATTTTGATATATGATTTATGGCAATAAAAACAATTATTAGATTTCCTAACCATACACTCTAATAAATAATTTTAAAATGAATGTGTAGTAGTATTTTAGTGTTTAATAATTATCTTATGTTAATAAAAAGAATAGATATTCGGTTTCAAAACACATTTATATATCTATGATAGAATTGAGCAATTTATATACTGTGCATTTTACTGAATAGTAAATGGATTATTGAAAAATTAATTTGTCCCCCTATAACCAATGTATTTTCACAATATTAAGGCTATCACAAGTTATCAAAGTTAGAAAAAATAATATTTTTTTTGGAAAATAATTCCTAAACATAGAAAACATCACCCAATTTGAATTATCAATAACTATAGAATCCTAGGAGTCAGCTTCAACCAAAACAATTATTATCTTGATTTTTTTTGGAAAATTTATGTGATTTTGTTTTTGAATTTTGGAATATAATACAATATCAATTACAATGAATTTACATAAATGTAATTATTTATACGATTAATATTTTATGGAGGGATACAATTTTAAAATTTATCCTTTCTGAGATGATAGGAATGTTGGTGATTTAAATATTATTTGAGAAGCACAAAAAAGCTATCCCATGAATAATTGAAAATATCCGCATTATAACGAATAGAAATATGTTATTATCACATTAGTGGTTGGGATTAGAAGATAAAATTATTATAATAGATGAATATTTGGTATCATCGGTAAAATGTATTCTTATCTTTGTTGTGGAAATATCATTATACCATATTATTTGTTCAAAATGAAATCAATAAAAACATAATATAGTCATGAATACGAATTCGAAATGCAATGCATTGAACCACACTAAAAATATGTTCTATATAAACAAGATAATCTTTGGTAGAAGACCAGTAATGGTGGATTATAAGGTGAGGGTGGATTACTTCATCCGATAATTTCAAGTCCTAAGGAATAATTGAATACAAAACAGATTGTTTGAAAAAATTGAAATATAATGATCTACAAAATGAACCCTCTCATTATTCTTATTCATAGGTTAAGGTGGTATTATATTTTTAATTTCCAATGAATATTATTATATTTTAAAAAAATTAATTTATCTCTGATAGAGTCTATTTACTTATTTTAATTAGTTATTTATTTTTTGATATAGAAATTTTCCTTATATGTAAATGAATTATTTTTCAAAATTTTAAAAAACTACGCATAATTGTTAGTTAAAATAATAGTTTTTCAATATATTAATTAATTATTACTAATCAACTCTAATTAATATTTCATTAACTTATTTTTAGTTCTTTTAGTATCACATGTGTTCCAAAGAAGTGGAGCCAATAAATTTTTCACTCATGATAATTTAAATGCAGTTAAAATATATTTATATAAAATTTTGTAAATATAAGATTTTTTAATTCAAACTGTCACATCCATAAATAAGGAAATAATAAATTTGTGAAAAACTCTAAAAAAACAATAACAGTGCATTAGGTGGAGGATAAATGAAAAAATATTGTAGCACATGTGTTAGGTAGAAGTTGTGAGATGGGCAATCAAGAGACTAAAAAATTTGATGACATGGATAATATTAATAGAAATTCTATTGTTTGATTATGTAATATATCATTACTTGTGATGTTAATAAATATTAGAGGTATAAATGATGTGGATAAAAAAATTAACTAATATTATATCAAAAGGACTAAATCATATATTTCTAACATGAGAATAGAAATAATCTGTTCCAAAATAATAGTGTACTTAATCATTTTCTCATTTAATACATCTATTTATGTGAATAGTGCATAAAAATCTCTTACTCATCAATATTAAGAACACGAAGTAATGAATCAATGATGCTTCTAGAGAATAGAAATGTATAAATATACTAAGTAAGTTAATATATAAGTTAACTTATGAAAAAAATTAATATTTTATCAATTTGTTGTGAATTTTTAAATGACCTTCAACAACCTAAATATAATGAGATAACATTTGTACTATTGAGGCATTTCAAGAGAGGTATAAAATTACTGGTGAATGATAGGAAGGATGAACACATTCCACCTAAAAAATAATCTATACTTGAATATGTTATAGAATTCAAATATTAATACTCAAATTACACATAATATTATTATCCACCTATGATATTAGTAATAAAATTTATTTATCTAATAATAATAATTGAAAATAATTATGTATTGATGAATTATGAAAATATGGAGATAAATATTCAATACCATTATTGACCCCCTATTCTTATCATCCACAAATTCATCATTATTGTTCTCTAATTTTGGCATGTCCTCAAATTGAAAGGTTGTGCTACACTCAAATAAATATCAAGAAATGAACTACATTTTCCCTTTAATTTCACAACCTCTGAAATATTGATTTCATTCACTAACATAAAACCGATAGATTAAATTCTAAGACCTCGAGTCATTATCATTGGTAGATCAGTTAAGAACTAAATAAATCCTCACAAATTACTTAATGAATTAGATTCTATAAAAAAATATTTTAAGAATCATTTATATTTTTTCTTAGAAATAACAATTTATCACCATATTTTTTTTGGACACTTCTCAATATACCATATTTGTCTCTGTTTTTCTATATGATGATTCATTCTTTCAAATAGGTCAATCCAAACTATTGATATTAGGCTTTGATATGGAATCCATCAAGAGACATCCTTAACACAACTAGAATTATTTGAGTAGAGGTCAAAAATTTGGACTAATAATTATGATTATATAATGTTCACATGAGACCAATAACATCCAACAATAAAAAGACATTGAACAATGACCCAGTCGATATCCATAGCTTCACATTGACAAAAAGACAATATAGTGGGTGTTCCATCCCCTCACCATGCATTCAAAATTCAAGGAATGTTGAAAGTCCCCTCAGTCATAACTAATTACCATATATATTGAAAAATAATTTATTGAACCATCTACAACTCGTCTCCATTTAAAAAATCGATATCACTCAATACTGACATTTTTCATTAATTGGATATGAGGAGAAACTCAATTATAATCGTCATCATGATTCAAGCCTCGATATCCAAAAACATAACATGAAATGATACAATTATTTATATTCATGTATCCACATAAGATTTCATAGCTATTATGTGTTTGAGTCATTGTTGGTCATCAATATGAGTTGACCACTGCAAGACCCAGTATTATTCGGTTCATAATTTCATTATCATCTTCATGATCAACATTAGATTAAATAGTTTAATCAGCATTAACATTATCATCAAAAGTGACATCCCTAATCAAAATCTACTAATAATTTCTCCATACACTTCCATAAAAATTCTGTCACATTTTCTACATTAGAATATATACAAACTCAATTTGTAGGTACATTGAGAAGGTTTGAATGTGAATCAACTAGTTCAGCTTTTGAATATAGCATGTGGTATATGATGTAGAATTATCTATGTAGACGTTAAGATAAACGAGTTATGGATAAATATGTATAAGTAGATGTAAAATCATATATTTTAATTCTCATTAAAATTAACATTGTGGGTGCTTCTACGAATATCAATATTGAAGATGCTTCTAAAAAATGGATATGTGACAGCAAAAAGAAAATCCATTCACCACAGTTTATAAATTCAAAAACAAAGTATGAAACATGCATAAAATAATTGGCATCCCTGAATTAAAAATATATGAGTCAAATTAGTTAAATATTTCTAATTTTATATAATTATTCATTATTATGAGAAAAAATATTACTTATAAATAATTCTAATTGGAGTTTGTCTTCCCTATCCCAATTCATACATTATAATATTTATATATTTTTATCATATAATTGATGTATTTTTTTCTCTATTCTCAAATCCAAAACATCACCAATAACATAAAAAAGAATGAAAATACTTTTATTAATAACATATAATTTTATAAATATTTACCATGAAATACCTCAAAATTATTACCATTGATTTCAAATAACAATTAATAATAATTTTATTCATCGAATATTTTTAACAAATTTTTAAAAATTTATTTAATTATAAACATTTATTTTTGTTCCAAATATTATATTCTTGTTTTCCCTTCAATATATTTATGAAATTATTATTAAAAAATTTAATTTTACATTGTTATTATATCAATCATCATTGTATTCCGATCCATAGATTAAAATTGATCGCAACAATAAAACTTATCTTGAATTCACTAATATTTAATCCTTTTAAATATTAACCCATATTAATTAATAATTTTTTGAATATAATCCCAATTTTCTTCAACTAATATGTAAACATAATCACATTTTTCATAAAATCATGATATTATTATTCATTATCATAGAGTAATATTTTATTAATAGACAAAAATATTATTCTAGGAATATAGTACACTAAATATAATTAATTTTTCATCAAATGATTAAATATTTCTCATTATATATTTATATCCCCACTATGCACCTGAAGACCATTATTGAAATTTTAATTCTCTATCCCTAATTTATATATTATGAGGAGAAATTCCATTAAATCGTAGATTAGTATGAATTCAGTGGATATTTAAAATCTATTATGTATATTAGGATGACCATTTTTAATGTAATATGAAATAAATTATTTCCCACAATGATCACTAGATGATAAATATTCCTTAATAAAATTATTATCACATTATTCAATATAAATATAAAAAGATTATTCATTATAGATTTATAAAAGATAATATCATCTAAAATAAAAATATAATTTATATTCATTAATTTTTAATTCTTCTCCATTAATATAATTTATCATTACAAACCACTTAATCTGTTTTTTCTTCCATTAACATTGGAAAATTGTTACTATATTTCTTATTCCATCAATGATAAAAACATATCATTTACGTATTACATTAATTTGAACATTTCCCATTTTAAGATATTCCACTATTATATGACATCATCGTATAATGTTGGAAATCGATATTTCTATTTCAATTTTATCATTAATAGTTTTCATGAACATCCATAGATGTCTTTTTATTTATCAATAAAATAAGGATGTTAACCCCAAACACATGTCTATGATGTCACAACAAATTAGGTATCTACATTTCCTCAGGTATTTTATTATTGAAAATATTAAATTAATAATGAAATGACATCCACTTTGCTACCAAAATAATTATTAAATTTTAGATGATAATATCCTACATAATGGATAAATAATTGATTGACAATAAAAAATAATATACAAATAAACTAATTATATAAATATATATGACTAGTTTAGTACAATAATTGAATTAATAGTCAATGTATAATGGTTTTTATTAAATAGAATTAAATTATAAATAAAAAAACATTTTTAGGTATCAATACTTCTTATTTTGTTAAATTCTGCACCATGTCATTCCACACTGATCTAAAATTTAATTATTGTAAAAAAATGGCAAACACCCCCCTTTCATTTTATATAGTTATTTAAATTCAAAATTAAACAGCATATTCAATATTTTACATTTTTTACTTAAATATGATACATTGTATCAACCCATGCTTAATAATTACCATTTATTTTTCATTGGTATGTATTATATTATTTTGTAGAAGCTTGTGACCCTTTTAAATATGCATATTAATAAACCCTCATTAAAATGAACCATAATAAAAGTCATGGAGTGATTGGATGTAACACTCCGACCCTAGTATCCTAGTGTCGGTGCATTATTACATAACATTTACATGATCAAAAGGGATCAAATCCCAAAATACTGATCAGTTTAGTATACATGGAAGCATATTATACAAACATATGTTTTATATTACCTTGTGTAATGAAAAATAATAGCATTGTGTCTCCTTTTATGAAATTCATCTCTCTTAGAAAATCACTACAGGTCAGTCATAATAAATTTCTTCTCATCCAAAATACAAATAAAACATAGATAGGGGTGAGATCATGTACTCAGTAAGGATATAAATATAGTAGAAGCTATCATAAATAAGAATATACATTTAAGGTAATGTATAAAACTAAAACACGGTCCTTTTAAAATTAAACATCAACAAAATATGGAAAAGTTAACTTGAATACTGTCATTTAATTATTCACATGGATAATATACTACTATTATAATAATATGTAATATAAATGGAAAATTTCATAATGATTTAATGCATAATGACAAAAATTATAACCAGAATATCAAAGCCTCATGCCTATACTAGAATTAAGATTTTCTCCGGGCCTTGTGCAAAGTCACTAGTTAGTCTCATGAGACTTACTAATGCATCTAAGAGCTATATCAGGATCCACATGTCACTTACAATGTCAAATGAAATTCCTTATAAGAAAAGATTGAAACCTGTAGTAAACATTCATTTTAAAACTAGAATATTAATTGTTAAAACTATTACCATAAACTATGAATGGTATAAAATTAACACATCCATCATCAAACATATCAAAAAACCATCAAAAATATTTAATATTGTTTGATAATAAACTTTATATATGTGTCAAATTCATCAAAGGATGTTTTCATAGATGAAATAAAAACAATTTGAGACAAATATCTATTACAATTATGAAATCATTTAAAATTCGCATAATTATTGAAGAAAACAATTATTTTGAATATATTTTTTTCTTGTAAGAGAATATTTGATGATTTAATAATTGTAGAAAATATCTGCACTTACTGTTTATGTTAAAAAAACATTCTTTCTTTACTTTTGTTTAAAAGGTTGTAATAGAAGTTGTATGTAAATTGAAGGATGGAATCTGTTATGAAAATTTTATAAAAAAAGAAAAAAGGGTATAAATGAATTTATCCCATTGTCTATGAAATAATAAAATGTTTTTAAATTCATTTTTATGAAAAACTAATGTGGTTGATAAAGAGGTCTCAGTATATATTTAGGTACAAACAAACTTGGATAATAAAGAGATTGTAGAGAAAACCCTTACCTCGTAATTTTCTGTTATTGAGGGTAAATTAAAATCATGGATAATAGTTAAATCATAATAATTAAATTATACTATAACCAAGTACATATATGTTAAATCATATATGATCTTATAATATAGGTTTGTTAAGAATATTTCAGTACTATCATTGTTTCTACTGTTAACTGGTTTATTTTCCTTCATATGATTGGTTAAGTAAGACATGTTTTTATGGATAGGATGTATTTTTTTGATATACAGAATGATATTATTTTCAGAAAGATTATTTTTAATCAAAAAATGAAAATTATTTTTGTGTGGTTATGAATGGGAATGAATTTCATCATCTTCGTGAAGATAGTAATCCTTACGTACACATGAGCAACAATAACATTCTATTTATGGTTAAATAATATGTAATTGGATGTTATATCATATATAAAGAATAATTAAAATGTTATATTTTTTATAATTTCATCATTTATACTCATTATTATACACATCCAAATAATGAATTGTTTAAATAACGAACTACACCATGACGTGGAGACGGTAAGACGTATGTACACACATATGATAACTTGTCATTCATATGATGGATAGAATAATAAATATGGTTGTATCATATTTATTATAAAATCACAGCATGAATATGGTATTGGAGATATTATTTTGGTATGGAAGCATTAATGATAGATGAAGTGGAATAAGGAATGAACTTTGAACGAGGCAGTTATATTATTACATCATCTTCAGGTGTTTCCTTTTGAGTTTATCTAATAGGATCCATAAATGGATTTCAGATCAATGTATGGCCTCTAGGTAAGATTTATGGTATATGGGAGGATATTTGAGCTGGGTTTTGTAATTCCCAATGGCTTATGAGGTATTATTTTGAGAGAATGGTAAGTAACCTTTTATATGAGAGAAGAGGGTCAATTTAGGAAAAGTTATAAATATTATTTTATTAGACAATCATATTCATTTTATAATATCTAAAAATGATTTATTTCGAGGCAATAGTGGGTATGGGTCCAAAACCTCTAAATCAATTGGTTTTAGGCTGGTTTAGGTCACTATATTAACCATATATTATAGATTTTTCTCTTTATTAAATAGTTCATATTTTATCATGTATTCTACAATTATTATAATAAATGGTTAATAAACTTACTATAAAAATCCAAAAGAACCCCAAGTGTTTAATTATTGATATATCTGACCTTATATAAGTATTTTAGGAAAACATTATAGTTTTAAGAATAATAAATCAATTAATAATATTGTATTTTTTTAAAAAACTCATTTATGTCAATTTTTGCACTATTTGGTATTTTGATTTTTTGGAAGTCAAAAAAATGTATCACTTTGAACAAAATTAATTTAATAAACTCTAGCATGTCATATTAACCTTTAAAATTATTTCAATTCATTATAACTCCAAATTTATATTTATTTCGATATATATAATATCAATTATTTTAATTGTTCATTAATAACTTAATTATTGCATCATTATTGTGCCATAAAGAAATTTATTTAATTAATGTCTAATAATTATAAATATAGTACCATTATGTAGTAAATCATTTTAACATTTTGATTAATATTCATATACAAATTTATATTATGTATAACCCTTTATTAAAAATGGTTTATTTATTAATCATTAAATTTAACACTTTTAACATTTCATTAAATAAATGAATAATAAATGTCCCAATCTAATCCAATTAGCCAAAAAGAATCATATTTTTTTCCTAATTTTTTTTTGGTTCAAATAATCTTATCTAATAGAATTAGGACATGTGTTATGGTAATTATAATGTCTTTTTTTACCTTTGATTACCCTCTTTACTTTAAACCGATGTAAATAAAAGTCAAAATTTATTAGTAAAAAAAAATTAGTTTCATCTTGTGGAACCTCATTCTACATAATGATGTCAACCATGTCTCTCGGATTTTTGAAATTCAATTCAATGAAGTTGTAAAAAATCATATTATACAAATTTGAAAATGTTCCTAGAAGGTGGATAAAATGCGCTAAAAAGTTCAATAAAATTTAATATATCTAATATTATTATATAATGACTCCTATGAATTGTATTAAACATATATAGTTAGTATGTATATATTTTCATATAATATATATTTAAATAAAATTACTAATTATTTAAATAAAAAAACTTTTTAAACCATAACGGATCTTTCGTCACAATTAATACAAAATTGAATGTATTCATAAAAATACCAAAATTCACCATTTGATAAATTTGATATTCCAAACCAAAAATGAAGACCATTTTAAAAAATAAAATTAATAAAATTTCAATAAGATGGTATTACTATTCATAACTGCTTGATAGATTATACGGGGTATGTTAGAACTCAATGTTGTGTACAATTGAAGATATTGTATTATTCAATGAGAAGTGTACCGTGGTAGATTTTGGTGTTACACTCATCCCTCCATCAAATAATTTCATCCTAGAAATTTCAATAATATTACAGCATAAGAACTATTTGGTGCTTTCTATCACATGTTCTCTGGTATCAAAAATCTTGATTGGCACTTCACAATATGATAGATTAGGTTCATATTATGTTTATTCATTGGTGAGTAATACATTATGTCAGGCGTGTATTTTGTTAACATGAATATGTGGAACACATCATTAACTTTTCAAATACTTGGATGCATTGTGAAATGATAATCTACAACTCCAATTAATTCTAGAATTTCTAATGATCTAATGTACTTGAGACGTAATTTTCCCTTCATACTAATTTTTTTAACTCTCTCCAGTGGAGATACCTTCAAGAAAACATGATGAACTACTTGAAATTAAAAATGATATATATCTTTTTCCTACATTGAGAATCTTTGATGTGGGTTTGTATAAACATCACCTTTTCAATTGTTTCATCATTATGTTCAGGGCCTATGAGTTTTATTTCACCAATATCATTCAAACAAGTTGGTTTTTGACATCTCTTTCTATATAATGACCCATATGGTTCCATATGAATACTAGAATAGTTATTAATATATGAAAATCCTACCAGAGGTAAATATTGATCACACAACCTTGAATGTCATTTGAGAAAGATCTCAACATGTATTTTATTGTTTTTATAATCTATTATGATTGCCCATTTGTTTACGGGTGGTAGGAAGTGCTCAAACGAAGTTCAGTATCTAGGGCCTTCTAAAGACTTTTTTCAGAATCTTGACGTAAAATGGGGATCACGATCAGAAACAATTGATAGGGGTACTCCATGTTGTCTTAAAAACTCCTTAATATATATTCTGATAAACATTTAAGTCATAAAAATTATATTATAGCAAGAAAAAGTGCTAACATGATAAGAAGATCAACAATGACCCATATTGCAACATTGAATATATGATTTTTTGGTACCTCCATAACAAATTCCATCGTAATATCATTCCATTTACACTCAGTATGGGAAGATGTTCCATGACTCTTCTAGGATGATGTCTTCTAGCCTTAACCTATTGACAAACCATATGTCTTGAATTAGGATTAGCAATCTCCCTCTTCATTTTTTCCCAAAAAAATGTTCCTTCAAATCACTATATATCATTGTTCTACCAGACTGTATAGAGAAAATGGAGCTATGAGCATCATCAAACAATTCTTTTTTAGATCAGGCATATCAAGAACAAAAATTCTCTTCCTAGATTTCAAAATTTGATATTTTTATATGAATTCAATCAATCTCCCATGGTTAAAAGCTTTGATTTTATTTTTTAAATCCTCATCACCTAACTGTGAACATTTTATCATATCTAGTAATGTTTGATTGGAAACCATATAAAAAAGAATTTATGTTTCGCCTTCCATAATTATTCCTTTAACCGTCATTAATAGGTCCATAAACATTTGATCCCTTTCAAATCTCATCTGGTCAGAAAATTGATTATCCATTCTTCTCAAAGCATTTGCCACCATATTTTTCTTTCCCCGGGTGGTACTGTATAGTTCAATCATAATCATTGAGTAGTTCAGGAAATCTTATTTTTGTCATGTTGAGTTCTTTCTTTGAAAAATTATACTTCAGACTCTTTTGATCAGTATATATCTCACATTATTCACTATATAGATATTGTCACCATATCTTCAAAGAAACGATTACAGCTGTTAACTCAATATCATTTGAGGGATATTTTTTTTCTTGAATTTTTTGTTTTCTTGATGGATAGTAAATAATCATATCATATTTCATAAGGACACAACCGAGTCCTTTCATTGATGCATCACTATAAATAACAAACCCATATTTCCCTGATGGTAGAGTCATTATAAGATCAATGACTAATATTTTCGTTTGTTTTTTAAAACATTCCTCACAATATTTTTTCCAAACAAATTTAACCCCATTATGCATGGGATTGGTTAATGGGTTTTCCAATCATACAAAATTCTAGATGAAGTGTCGATAATAACTTTTTAAACCAATAAAACTGTGTACCTCAGTTATACTCATTAGTGATGGCCATTCATAGAAAGACTTGATCTTTGAATAATCGATAGAGATTCGATCCTTAGAGGCATTATAGTGAAAAAAATAAAATTTCCTAACACCATAATTCAAAAATTCTAAACATCCCATAGAATTCATTTTTTCTGGGGGTTTTCATAATAGAGCACATGTGATTTTCATGATCATCATATCTTTTGAATTATAACAATATATCATCAATAAATACCACTACAAATTCATCAATACACTCCTTAAAAACTATAGCAATTAGAACGACTAAAATATAGGGTGCATTAGTCAGTTTAGAAGGCATTACTATAAACTCGTAATACCCACAGTGAGTCTGAAATGCTGTGTTCGGAATGACATTCTTCTTCAAATAAAATTGATGAAATCCAGATCAATATGAAATTATTGTAAAATATTGAGCTCCATGATGTTGGTTGAATAATTCATCAATGTGAGGTAGTTGAAATTTGTTCTTTATTATTATAGTATTGATCACTATGTAGTCAATTCATATCCTCATAGATCAATCTTTCCTCTTATGAAAATGAATAGGGGATTCCCAAGGAGAAACACTAGGGAAAATTAATCCTTTATTACTCAATTCCAAAAAAAAATTCTTCCACTAATCCTAGAGTGTCCATTCTATAAGTGGTATTCAATATTGGCCTTGAACCAAGAATTAAATCAATGGAATTATCAACCTCTCATTCTAGAGGATATCAAGGTTAATCTTCTAGAAACACATCAAATAATTGTTATAAAATTGGTACGTCCTCTATTCGAACATTATTTCCATCACCCATAGTTATTGTATTCAATTCCTTTTCAATAACTGTATTTAGTAGAGCTACAAGTGGTGGATTTAGATAATAATCGTATACTGAAATTTCTTCTATAATGATAAGGTACTCTTTATCTTCATCAAAAATTGTATCCTTCTTTATCATAAAATAAATTTTCGCATCATGGTCTGAAATCCAATCCATACTGAGGAGTATACAAATCTAGTCATGGGTATTGAGATGATAACAATAGATAAAGAACATTAATATACCCTAATAGAAACTGATTCAGAAAACATTTTATCAATGAAACATCCATTAGGAGTTTTGACAAAAAAAACCCCTGTAAAATTAAATTAGAAACATCTAATTTTTATAGAAAACTAGGAAGATATGAAATAATGTTTGGAAATAGAATCATATAAATAATTGGACAAAATGTGGAAACCATTAAATTACATGCCTTCATTTTTTTCAGAGCATTAACCTCAGTAGTTCTGATTGCATATGATTGGCCTTCCTACCATGGCCTTTTCTGATATATGATTCCTTCGAGAATAAGACATTAATTTGCATAATTCCCCATTTCCCTATATTTCTATCATTCACCATTGACATCCAATTTCATTCCATTGAAATCAATATCATGGTGGCCTTCTTCACCACACATGAAACAGACTCCCATTCCCTTCAAAAATGTACCAGGGTGTTTATTCCCACATTTACCTCAAGAGATAAATTCAAATATTCCATTTTTCACCTTATATCCCTTTCCATATTTTTTAGCTGATCTCTTCTTCTCATTCATTTCTTTTATGATATAAGAACTATAGAATTCATTTTCAGTCTTGATAGAACATGAGACAATATATTCTTATGATGAGAAGGATTTTGAGACTAAAGGTTGATGGATAAATGGTTTTAACCCATCAAAGTAGTGATCAAATATTACTCCTAGGGTTACGTATATAATTTTCTATATGCATTTCTGTCCTTTTTAAGTAATCCTCATACTTTTCATAATTCTCATCCAACTTTTTCTTAAGACTTATAAATTTTCTTTCCAAATCTACTCAAAGGTACTGGGGAAATTAATTTTCAATGAAAGTCTCTTTAAATTCACTCCATTCAATATTTGAAACATCATAATCTTCTTTTTTTAATTTAATTTAATGATAAATATTGATTTGTTCCACCCAGGCGATAAACATCCATGAATACATTTTTAGTTACTCCCATAAGTATGAAATATTTTATCTAAAAAACATACCCACTACAAAGCTACAAATTTATTTTTTGTCCCATTTCATGTTGGTGGTTGTTGCCTCATAATGAGATCTAACATTGATCCCATGTGTTGTGGATCATGGTGCTCCATAATGGTAAGGTTATTATTCATAACCTCAGTGACTTTTCCTACTATGGTGATTATCAAATCAACACCATATCAATAACCATCTCCATTATAATTATCTTGAGTATGAGGGAAATTGCTATAGGTATTACATGCATTGTTATAGTTTCTATTTCATCAACTACATGCCATTTCTAAACTGTGGGATAAACATGATTAGTTTATGAATTGAATTACATAATTTAAATATTATAAAATTTTAAACATAAATTAAACAGTTTATGAATATAATCTATACTGGTAAAAATGTTTTCTTTGAGGATGTATATGCTAATAAATCCTTCATAATGGTATGTAAGGAAAATGAGAATTATCCAAAGAATGTCTCTTGGGAGTGTCGTAACCATGAGTGTAGCAAGGCCCGTTGTTTTGTACTAGGATACCCTAGGTCAAGCCTGAAACAACTTGTATATGTTTTCACTCCAAGGTAATTTTGTGTGGAGCCACCTCTACTTGCTCATATCCAAATAGGGAAGTATTTCATAAAAAACTCACAAAATCTATACAATACCTAAATTCAATTAAGTTATTTTATACAAATCTTAAAAGTATATCTTAGGGTAATATTATATATTAAGTGTTTTTCTTAATCTATCTTCCTAGGATTGTATTAAAATCCCTTTGATAACAACTTTAATGCCCCGGCCATATTTTACTAGTGTTGGTGCATTATTACATAACATTTTCATGATCAAAAGGGATCAAATCTCGAATGACCAATCAGTTTTTTAGCCAAAGAAGTACTAAATAGAGAAATAAGTATTACATTAAATTATGAAATAAAAAACAATAACATTGTGTCTTCTTTAATCAAATTCATATCCCTTATACTATCCTTGTAGGCCAGCCATAATATACTACTTTGCAACCTGGTAAATATAGAATATATAAATGGGTGAGCATAGGGGCTCTGTAAAGTTACCAATATAGCAGAAAATATCATAAATAAGCATAGAAATTTAAGGCAATCTATTAGAAAAAAAGTAAAGTTTTTTAAAATTAAACTTCTGTATAATATGGAAACGATAAATCAAATAATCTTATTTATATATTCACGTTGATATTCTACTAGTTGTGTTATCAAATGTAATAACCGTAGCCAATTTCATAATGATGTAATGCATAATGACGAACATCATAAAATCATTGAATAGGACTCATGCTAGTACTAAAAATATGATTTTAATGGCCCTGTTCTAGGACACTAGTTTGTCTAATGAGACCTATAGAAGCTTCGATGAGATATTGTGGGCTCTACCCATCACATACTAAGTCCAATGCACTCCTCATAAGAAAAGGTTGAAACATAACATTAAAATTCGTATTAAAACTATTATACTAAATAATAGTAAATTATCCATAAACCATGAATGGTATAAAAATAATACATCCACAGTCAAAAATATTACAATACATTCAATACAATAAGAAATATTGTATCATAATCAACTTCAAACAAGTGTAAAATCTGTCAAAGGATTTTGACATAGTTGAAATCAACACTTTTTAATAGAAATAAATCATTGTATTTTTAAATTTTTTAAAAGTCATATTATTATAAAAGAAAAAATTTATTTTAAAAATATTTTCATAATATTATATGGGAAGATTTTAAGATGTTATAATAGTTGAAAATAGCCACACTCTTTGTTTATGTTAAAAAACATTCTTTTCTTAATTTTGTTGAAATGATTGTTGTGGACCATGTTTGTATAATAATGGAAGGATTAAATTCAAAAAATTATATAAAATTTTAAAACAAGAGTATAAATAACTTTAAACCATTATCTAGGAAATAATATAAATGTTTTGAAATGGATTTATAAGAAACACATATGCAGATGATAAAGAGGTCCCAGTAGGTACTCGTATATGAACAACCTCGGTTAATGAAGATATTTTACAATTAACACTTAAATTGTACTTTTCCTTGATCAAGGGTACGTTGTCCTCCTATAAAATAGTTAAATAATTTTTATTAAATTATTTAATAACCATGTACATAATTATGAAATACAATATGATCTTTTAATATTTCTTTGTTATCAATATTTTAGTAGTATCATTGTTTCAATTGTTAACGGATTCATTTTCATTTATATTCATGGTTACGTAAGACATTTTTATCCTTGATATGATGTATTTGATACATATCTTGAATTATATTATGTTATTAAAAATTATTTTTATTCTTAAAAAGAATGTTATTTTTTTAATGGTTATGATGTGGAAATAATTTCCTCATGTTCGTGGAGACGGTAATCTGTACGTACGCACGAGCGACAATATCATTCAATTAATGATGAAATAATATGTAATGGGATGGTATATCATATATAAAAAATCAATAACATGTTATATTTATTATTTTCACGTATTATATTCATTTTTCTACCCATCCAAATAATGATGTTCTGGAAAAAGAAACTACAGCATAACGTGGAGACGGTAATTCATACGTACACACGTTTGGTGACTTCTCATTCCTAGGATGGGTATAATATGGAGTATGTTTTTTCCATACATAAAATTATATAAAAATATGTATAATTTATTGGAAATATTTTTTTATAATAGAAACTACATTGAATGAGGATTGGAAGAAGAACTGATCCTTGAAAAAGGTTGTGAAATTATTACCTTTTCATCGTGTGATTCCATTTCTATTGATCAAAAGGGTTCCATATGGATAGTTGTATGTAAAAATTAATGCTAATAAGTCAATTTTAGGATAGTGTTGAGGATAATTGAGCATGGTTTGGCCAAGCCAAAGGGATATGGAGGTGTGATTTTGAGAGAAGGGGAAGTATATTTTTATTATAGAGTTGAGGGTTACTTTAGAAAAAGCTTCAAATATTGTTTTTTCATAAAATCATTTTTGGTTAATAATGTCTCCAAAATGATTTATTTAGAGTATATGGTGGGTATGGGTCTAAAAACTATAATCCAATTTGTTTTACATAGTTTTAGGTCAGCATATAAAGAATATATTTTATTTTTGATTCTTTATTAAATTGTTTTACATTTACCATTTATTGTGGTATTATTATAATAAATGGTTTATGAAATTCCAATAATAAAAGAAGAGGACCCCACATTAATCATTATTGATATATATAACATATCTAAGTAATATTTTCAATCATTGTATTTTCAAAAATATTATATCAATTAATAACGTAGTGTTTGTTTTAAAAACTCATTATGTCAATTTTGACACTATTTGTTATTTTTATTTTTTGGATGTCATAAAAACATTATCAATTTGAAAACAATATATTTAATAAACCCTAAAATTTCATATTAAACTAGAAAATTAGTTTAATTCTTCATAATTCTCTATTTACGTATATTTGGATATTTATAATAACATTTATTTTAATCTTTCAAAAATAAGGAAATTAGGACATCATCATTGTGTCAAAAATAAATTTAATTATTTAATGTATAAATTTTAGAAATAAAATACCATTATTTTGGAAATATTTTAATCATTGTAAATAATATTAATAGTTGAGTTTTTCTTATGTATAACCATATTTAAAAAATGGTTTCATTATTAATCATTGAATTTAACACTTTTAACTCATTTTTAAATAAAATAATAATAAATGTCATAATCTATCCCAAGTGGATCAAAAGGATCATATTTTATTCTTAATGTTGATTTTGGTTAAATAAAATTATCTATTAGAATTAGGAAATGTATTAGGGTAATTATAATATCTTTTTTTGCATTTTTATTACCATATATACTTTTAACCGTGGTAAATAAATATAGAAAGATATTATTCTCCGAAAAGTTATTTTAATCTAATTGAACAAAATTTTACTTAATACTGTCAAATTTGTCACTTGGATTTTTTAATTTATATAATCAGAAGCGGTAAAATTACATTTTATAAAAAAAAATTAAATGCTCTTAGAAGGTGGGTAAAAGATGGTAAAAATATCAATAAAAATTTGTATATCTAATGTTATTATAAATTGACTTCAATGAGTTAAATTTAACATATATAAGTACTACGTATCTATTTTTACATAACATTAATTTAAATAAAATAACTATTTATTTATGTAAATTTTGTCTTTAAACAATAACACAATGTTTTTCAGTATTCATAAAAAATTGAATGTTTTATGTAAAAAACAAAAAATTCACCCTATGATAAGTATGATATTTCATATAAAAAAATTAAGTATGTTTTGAAAAATAAAATTTTTAAATTTTCAAAAAATGGTTATTAATAATCATAATGGCTTTTTTAATTGGTCGTGGTGTGTTAGAACTCAAAATTTTGAAGATCACAAACTATTGTATTATTAAAAGAGGAGCGCACCATTGAAGCTTTGGGTGATACATGTGATGGATTATGACTCAATTATAGTTTTTACCAAAGGGATTCATACTTAATACTCTTATACTCTATTTTATTTTTTATTATCCTTGATTCATGTGAATATGATTTCCATTAAATAACATATATCATTGAAACCATTATTTCATTGATAATATTGACTCTACAGAATAGTCTATTGCATTTAAAGTAAATACTTGTACATATTTTAATAAAACTAATAATATTTCATGATATCCATATATATAATGGTGTCGTATATAATTTCATGGTTCAATAACTAACTTTATGAAATAAAATAATTCTTGTAACAAATCTCAAATAATATCCATATATTATGACAAGACCAATAAGTCAATATAAATAATAATAATTTTCATAAAAACTAAAAATAAATTAACAATGTGACACCAAAACACTAATGATTCATTTCTTTCGATCTTATCTTAAATATATCTTAAAATCACTTTTTAAAGAAAATTCTTCTAAAAACATTGATTTAATCCCAGAAAATTCATATGTTTATCTTTAAAAAGGATTTTATGTAATTTAATAACCAAAAATCATTAGAATTACTTGAATAATGATATAATGTATTCGAAAACAAAATAAAACAATATAATTTTAAAAGACCTGCTGATTTTACTCCAGTTCTCTCATTATATTTTAGTAATCATTACAAAAACCTTCATTCTCTAATACAACATCATACCCTCATGATATAAAACATAACGTAGAGGTGTTTACATAATTATACTATATGAATATTACATAATAATATCCCTCATTATATCAATGCATTACATATAAGGAATCATCTAGATTTGTTATCCTCCACATACTAACTCACACTATTCAAAGAAAATATCACTCAATATAAATCAATTCAATATTTTATTATCTATTATGTCTCTTCATAAGTGTTTATGTTCTATATAGGGCCTAAATACGTATTTAAATTAGACATTTTTTGTTTATATAAAAAAATTATTATTCAGTTATTCCAATATCTCTCCATTTATCACCATATATCTCCCAAAATATTATGAAACAATATATAGAATGTTGTATATAGATACAACCTAGTCCACATTCTATTAAGAATAAATATAATTTAAATGTTGTTAAAAAATATTTTTTTGTCTACTTAGGTATTATTATTTTTTATTTAAGATTGTTCATATAATTGGGTTAATAAATAATTTGATATAAATAAATAAACTAAGTCAATATTTACATATTTATTCACGGAAATAAATTATATGAATATGAAATTTAATTCACAACTGTATTGGAAATTGGTAGTAAAATATTTTTATAGAATGTCTGTTTTTATATAAAATGATTCCATTATTTTGAAAAGTTGTTATTATGAATAAATACAATCCTAAAATAGTAATTATTTACTTACATAAATACTTAAAATTATTAACAATGTTTACTAAAAAATTATTAATTTTTAATGTAAAATAATAATTATTTAAATAATAAATAATGGGGATGAATAATAAAACTACGATGTTATTTCATTATATGGTGAATGTAATTTGTGGTGAGTGGTTTATCTCATTTTAAATGGATATCATCTCTTATAAAAAATTCAAGAAATATAATATAATTATATACATAAAAATAAATTTATATAACTATTTTAAATATTCCACTTAAAAATGTCATTTTGATAATTAATAATGTAAACAACTGTTGTCCTCAATTTTACATTACAGAATATTGAAGAAAATAAATATTTTATTGATGATAATGAATGAATAAATTATATTAATGAATAAACATATTAGGGTAACCGCACATGGGTATTTTTTATCTAGTAATAAGTAGGTAATCACATTAGGATTCACACATTTTGTTAAGAGGATAATGTTTTAAAAAAATAACAATATAAAGATGAATATTTCTTATGTCATAATCTAATCATTGAAAATAACTTCGAAATCCCTCCTCATATCCCCTTCCATGAAATTGTTAAAGTTATTCAAAATTATAGCTTTGAATATTGTGTAGTTATTCTCCAACTATTTATCAACATATAGAGTAATTTACACCAGATAAATACATTAAATTTATCATTAATCATGTTATATTATTTCTCATTATAGAGTTTAAGTATTATATCAACATTTAAGAAAATTCACAATATTTTTATTAACATTGGTTGAATTTATATAAGAATGATGATTACTCATTAAATTTTCAAAAATAATAAACAAATATGTATCTAATAAAGATGAACCCAAATTAAATTTTTCAAATAATAAATATAAATTATAAAATACCCATATTTGTAAGTAATAAATTTAATTCATTGATTATGATTCTAATTGCTCATAAATTTCCCATGGATTTCCATCATTGTAGCTCTGATGAGTTACGTAATCAGTTGGTTATTGTTGAAATAAATCATATATAAAAATTTCATAATAAATATATAAATATATTGACAATTCATTTTCTATCATGTAAAATGGCTCATGTTTATTCATTTAAAATTATTTATCAATATCATATCAAAATTCTGTAAAAATACTACACCCAACGATTATTTTATATCACTGTAATTTCAATCCAAAAATAAATCTACATTATAACCATAGTAAGATTTAAATATTCTACTTTAAACACTATATTTTATTAGAGTATGAATAATTTAATTTAATAAACTTTTTAACAATAATGAAAAATAGTTAAATCAAACCGAGATGCATATCTAGAAATAGAACAAAATTTATAGGAATCGTTAATGTGTTGAAGGTATAATGAATGTATATATTGTTTACCTATGTGACACACAATATTGGCAAATAAATTTTCAACCACACAAGGAGGCCAATTACAATAAAGTTTAACAAAATTGAAAATATTTGTTTAAAATAAACAAAATACTAATGTATAAATGATGGATTTTTTTTATATAAACCAATATGAAATAAAAATAAAATTTTAATATAGAATGAAAATAACTTTTTTAACATCCAAAAATTTAAAATTATATTTTCAAATTTTTTACCTTAAATAATATATGCATTAATTTTTTACACTATCATATGATCCGAAAATTTATATATTTATGAAGTAGTGATTCATTTTAAGGTTGTAATTGTTAATTTGGTATCCACTATCATATAATCAAAATTTTATGATAGATTTATCATATATATTTACCATATATCAATATACTTCCATTATAGAATATATAATATTAAAATATCATAAAATAATGTCTTATAAATTAATTTTTTATTAATAATTACAGAAAAATAGGTGGATACATTATATACCCTTAATTCTTATTTATTTTAACTCATGTATGATTATTTGAAAAGTAAATTCTTTTTAATTATAATTTTAATGACGTATTTAGATTTAAATATTAATTTATTCAATTAAATCTATATGTGATGATTCTATAGTATATGTTTAGTGGTTATTCAATTGAATCACATGACTATTGAAAGAATCAAGTAACATTTCATGAAATGTAATAATTTTTGTACAACATATGCAAAAATAGTAAGATAAATAAAATTGTGGTAAATTAATATTTTTAAAAGATTTAATTATTTCTATAAATGAATCTAATTGTTTATATAATTTCAATCATAATTTTATACTCTACATGGTAACATTTAAATTATAAAGTGTCATTTTTCTAATTGAATTATTATAATTAATTATATATTATATTAAATTAAAAATACAATTACACACATTTATAGTGTATTTGAAAATAGAAAATATAAAACCCCATATTTAAAATAGGAATTTGATAAATAATAATTTAAATGTAAAATATATCTTAATTATATGTATATTTTTTGAAAATGATTGTTTCCAAATTTATTAATTAATTGTCAAATTTTAGTTTAAAAAAATGATTTTTATAAAATAGATATTATTATTTATGTGTGTAAAATATGAAAATAAAAACTAATTATAAAATAATAAAAAATTATTAATGTAATCAGTAATGAAAAAATAGATTTATTTTCATCAAAAATAATTAATTATATTTTTATTGAGTTTGACATGATTTTTATAATATAAGATTAATTATTTGAATCATTATTCAAAATCTATCTTAGTTTTATGGCCTTAGCATATGGAAAAAAATATTAATTTTCCACTATTAGTCAAATTTACAATTTTTATGAATATCATAAAATTTATGAAATAATAAATAAAATTATAATATAGATAATTATAAAAATATTAATATATGAAATATATTTATTGAGTGAAATTTATTTTTGAGAAATAATAATATCAATCAATATTATTTTTTAAATTTTATAATTATGTGTTATATTTTATTATATATATTAAATTGGGCATTATTTGTTATAACAAATAAATATAAATGATGCTTGTGTATATTGCGTATGCTTAAATATAAAAACATACTCTATCTTTTCATAATACAATAAAACTTTATAAGTTTTATAGTATTCATCTTATTTGACAAAAATGATAATATACTGAATATGTTATCAAAATTACCCATCCCCTATCCATATATAGACACTCCTTCTGTACCATTCTCTCTATACAATAAAAAATCATCACATTAATTTATATCATCATAAATCACCCATTACTCTCACATTTCCAATGTTAAGATGAATTTTTTGGACCATATACTCTTCTTTTGATGAATTTATGCTCAATTTAAATAGTGTATCTCAAAAAGGATACTAATGATTCCATGTAATTTTCTCTTTTATAATATGAGGATGTCTTTTGAAAATAATTTAAATTTAAACATCATTAGATACCATTATTCTATTCCAATTTTAATAAAATCATTTCACAAATTTATTTTTGATATATTACAAATTCACTATAATCAATACACTTTTCAAAATTCATTACAAGGTCAAAACATTGATGATTAAATTCTGAAATTTCAATTTTCGTTATATATAATAATTATAATCTCATTAATGATTTATATTAATATACTAAAATTATTTAATATTCTAAACATTATATTTCTTATTTTACTTCTGTTGACATTTTATTACTCAGTCCATGTCACTAGAATGATTTGGTAACCAGTTATCATGTTGGAATGAAAGTTTTAAAAATATTTCTTTTCCTTACCAATAACATCTTACCACTTTTATAAAGTTGTTAAATATTAAATGTTAAAATAATAATAATTATACTATTATGATCTTATGATCTTATAACACACGATCATTTATTATTATTTTTAATTCATTTAAACAATTTTATTAAATCATTTATCTGGATATAGTTTAATGATACCCAAGTGAATGATGATGATTTCATTCACTTATTTCTCCAATATGTATTATTTTCATGAATGTTTAAAATAATAATATTTATAAGTAATATAAATGATAATTATATTATAAAATTTCATCAATATAGGACATTAATTATAAGAAAGTGGGTTTTTTCTATAAAAATCATTCCATGGAAGAGTACATAATTTATAAATATATAATAATTAATTTTTATCAATCTCATATTTACTGATACAAACCATATACCATGATATTATAAATTATATAGTACTATTTGAAAGTTATGTTGAAATATTGTCTATATATGAATATTTTTCTTATAATATTAACAAATATCTTCAAAATCATTGATTCAAAAATAATATAAAAAAATTAAGTATTAATAATTTTTTGAAAAAAATATAATTATAATAATGAAATAATCATGAACAATGTTATGAATCCTGTATAAATATAATTATATTATTCTAGAAGTTAAAATATCATATGAAACAATCTAGGATTAGAAATATATTTTTCCAAAATAATATACATTACATAATGTTTTATTTTTCTATCTTATTATCATTTCCTCAAATTCGTTTAAGTAAATGCGTTCCATATTCATATATAATATTTTTTTGAATTAATTTTATATCTTCCACTACTATATATTTTTAGTCCATAGATTACTCTATTCATATTGGTTCTTTTAGAATAATTTATATTCATGGGATAGTGTTCTTTGTCACCATATTTCTCTGTATTTCTTTTATCAATATATACAGTGTTCATTTCCATTATTATATAAAATAACAATTATTTCTAGGTTCTCAATAATTTTTACTAGTAAAATCTATATTCCACAAAATATGGTTTGATCAACCATACTTTATCAAAAATTATTAAGATTTTTTCATCGATAATGTTTTTCTATTTAATAATAGTGAATATTATGAAAATGAAGAACCATTTTTTAATATGTATATCTTTTTATTACTAATATATTTTACTTATTTATTATTTTATTTACCCATATCATTAATATAATGAAAAAAATGAACATCTTATGTGTCTGATGGGGTTACGAAATATATATCCCCTTGTTTCATTAGTGGAACTTATTATAAAAACATGTTGTCTATTTAGTTCTATTCTTTTATTGGATTTATGATGCACTAAATATGTTCTTAATAGTTTGGATTTCATATCATACAATAAAAATAAATTTAATAAAAATATTTTTATTTAGGAATATAAAATTAATGGGTTGAGTGAGAACCATAATGTTGAATAACAATATAAAGGATTTTATAAATGCGAAGGAATTACTCCTTTTTCAAAAAAATATAAAAAAATAATTCCATATACCCTATTTAACTAAATTATAATGGAAAATATTTTATTCATACTTTATCATTAATTTTTTTCATATTGTATATTTACATTTTAGAAAAATCTAGTAATTATTTAAAATTATTATCTCAGTCAATGAATCTGCATGGGTAGGTTCAGTCATGCTTATGGATATTTGTCAAGTGGCCACCATTGAGATTAATTTGATTTAGTATTTTATAATTTTGTTAATCTTCATCCAATGATTCATTAAAATTTTATAATATAAACTACTACTATTTATATGTATATCTCAATTATATATAATTTAGATATATAAACTCATATATCTTCTTTTTATGTATTGCCTTCATTTCAATCGTTGAAATGGGCACTACAAGTAGAGGAACAACAATTACCAAGGGTTATAAAATTTGTTCCTCCAATTTAACTTGTTTTATGATTGTAATAAATTTCATATATATGATTCATAAAATCCCCTATATTAAGTTTTTATTGGATATTAATAGTTATTTTCTCATTGAAATTTCCATGCTCACCTGAAATCCATTATTTTGGTTTGAGAGGATATATCGAGTCTTGTTCTAGTTTTGATTCATTTTTTTAATTAGGTAGTCTCCCAAATATATTCCTCCATTAATATAATTTTTTCAAATATACCTATATGTTGTAAATATTGAGAATACTCTTCACACATAGTGGTTTATGAGATTATCATTCATTACACCTTTAACATCAAAATTATTTGAATGAAACTCTTAATTCATAAAGTCATTCTACCACATATCTAAGTGTATGAATTTGGATCACATCATAGGCTGATGCTTAATTTTTATCTTTTAAGATTAACATTTCCCTAATTTAATCACCAAAAGTTACCAATATTTATCATCCTGAATATGGATTCATTTTTTGACCACAACATCTATACACTCATAAATTATTAATTACATAATTATGAGATTTATTGTTTTCACCATGTGATCATCTACCTCAAATATTATTGATGTGATATTTTTTATTATTTTTTATTGATAATTATTTTTATTTATTCTTATCTGATTATATAATTCAGGCTGATACAAAAATTAATTCCACTCAATGATACCCATTAGTAAGAATATTATTGAACCCATTTATGTCGTATCATAATTATTTGAAGAAATAATGTAATATTTTTAATGTGATATATATTTATAGTTGATAAATAGAAGTTATTATTACCCTTTTTTGATTAATTTAGGTCATAAATTCAATTCTATGATAAAAATATATGAGTAGTCACATGATACTACAAAAATAT
This sequence comes from Viscum album, assembly GCA_963277665.1. NCBI lineage: Eukaryota > Viridiplantae > Streptophyta > Magnoliopsida > Santalales > Viscaceae > Viscum > Viscum album. The sequence continues at coordinate 2,020,100,732 of OY728157.1, forward strand.
AATTTTATTGATGTTGTCAATGTAATAAATGGCCAAAAAATATATGTATCCTGATTTATGGCAGTTGTAGTTTTTTTAATGGAATATTATATGGATCCTCATAAAGTAAATTTATATAAACATAGATAAATATGGAATATAATTACAAATCACTATTATATTCATGATATTTTTCTATAATAGATATAATATTTGATTTGAATTTTTTATGAATGAATATAAATTATATAATATGACTAACAGTTTATGGTGTTATTCCTATATACATTTTTATTTTATTTTTTACAAATAGATCCTAATGGAAATATGAAAAACTATTAAAAAATTTATAATTAGTTATGGTATTTCTATCCAAAATAAATGAATGAAAATTATAATAGGGAAATGAATATTATGAATATATATGTTTATTTACATAACATTTTTTTATAATGACTATGTTTATATAGCTCAACCCATTTCACTTTATAATATGTATTAATTATTTATAAATATATTAGGAATTGACCTCCACCAGTCATTAACACCACTAAAGTAGTGATAACATATGAATGGATTAAATCATTATCGATGTTATTCAGTGATTTAGGATTTATATGAAGGGAAAAATATGGTATTGTGTAACATAAATTTAGATTATTGATCAATAGTGGTCATTGGGTTGTTATAATAACAATGTGGGATATGATAATATAAGGTAATTGAATTATCTTATGGTATAATTCAATATTAAATTATTTCTCAAGGGAGACAATTTGAAATAGAAAAGGATATTCCATTAAATAAGATTAAATGATTTGGAAATTGTTATTGAGTATGAGGATAACAGTTTATGGATAACATTTATTTTTATGGATTATATAACAAAAAATTAAATATCAATCAATAGATTATTTTTATGAGAAAATACATTATATTTATCGAATTTGATTATAAAATAATTCTATTTTTTTGTGGGAAGTTAGATTTTTCATAAAGAATATAAATGTGTTATCCATATCATTTATTTTAAAAGATAATTTTTCAAACCTGTGGACCATAAATCACCATATAGAAAAAAAAATTAGTCATTAAGAAAAAAAAATAATGATTATATTTAAAATAATAAATTATTTTTGAATGATAAATCCTTGTTATTTCTTGAAAGGATTAATATATGATATAATTTCAATGAAAATGTTGATAAATCGCCATTGTGTTATGGAATGAGATGTGTTATAAATATGTAATGCTTCAATTGAAAAAATATAATAAGCTATATTATTAAATACCCTAATGTTTAATGGAAATATATTAAAAATAGAGCCAATAAGACAAGTCCAATTTTTTGTTATTAATAATATAGGAGTAATTGTAAAATTGATTTTATATTAGGCTCATTGATATCATATGACAAATTATTTTACCATAAAACACAATAGTCTGACTAAGGAATCATTTTAGTAAATAAAAAAGAATTATAAAAAACTAACCGTGTGTGTATATTAAGTTAAAAAATGATATCACTGATTTTATATTAATATATTTTTGGGTTTTACATATAACCCTTATATAGAGTAAATGCAATTTTAATTTCAAAAGTATTAATTTTTCAGAAGTGGTTGGAAATTAAAATTTTGAGTTTTCAATATACTAATATATTTTACCACACATTATATATGAATATTTTATATTAAACCCATATTATATGAACCTACAAAATATATATATGTGAAGCAGAAATGTATTTTCATTAAAAAAATAAATATATTATCCCACATATTAATATCATTTTTAATGACATATTTTTCATTTATTTATATATATATATATATTATGTGTAAATATTTAAATCATTTGGAAGATAAAAATTCACATACTTATGAGGACTAGATCAAAAGGAATGCTTCCAAACCCCATCAAGTATATGGAGGCCATATATAATGAGAGTATTTAATTCAATGTTCATACAAATATGTAGTACAATGAGGAATCCCCACATATGTATTGCATCGTAAGATATGTTTATGATTTTACTGACATCCATGAACCTCATTTTATGCAGATCAGTTTATGATTCTTTCATTTTTTATTCTTTAGGCCCATAAAACATCTCTCTAGGTACTATATTTTTAAACATATTCTTCTATTGTACACTTAGTTGATGGTAAATAAGATCAAACCACACAAAGGATGTTCTCAAATTAAAATAGTGTAAATTATCATGGTATTTCACATTCCCATATAATTTTCATAAAATGGTGAGGGAGATTAATGGTTTTTCAGAAATTAATTTTTTGAAAAAAGTTATTGGTTTTCATGAAATATTCATCAATTCTGTCACATGTGGACCTTGAAAAAATTTCATTAGATAGAATTTATATGTGTATTTAGTGAATTCCTAATAATTGATTTTATATTAATTACAATTATACCATCAGAAAACTACAATTTGTTTCATTTTCTAATGATGAAATCATATATTAATAGACATTATTTCATACTCACATGAATAATATAACAACATACATCATGAAAAAAACATTAATTATTTCTGAAGTAAACATATGATCCCCCATTATAATATTATCTAATAAACCACGTGCTATAATATCGTCAATTGGGAGTGTCTATTGTGCCTTGAAATTAATGTGTAAGTTTTCTATATAACGCAAAGGTCCTCATTGCAAATTTATTAAATGGATATAATAATTCTAATATATGATTTGGAATTATTATTAATTAATGTATCTAAATATAATTTTTGGAATATTAATTACTTATCAATTTTTTGTAAAATACATGAATTTTTTTTTCAAACATATTTTTTAATATTATAATTATACCATCATTACTAATTGTTTTAATTTAATATTACGTTTTTTTTATAAATTATAACAGTATAAATAATTTTTAATTGATTAATATTATTTTTTATTAGTTGTATAATTTTAAAAATTTATCATTGATGTAATTTAAAAGGTTTAAATGCCATTTAAACTATAATGGAGATCATATAATAATAAAATGATAAATAATATTTTTATAATAGTGTGATATTTTAAGAGGAATTTATGTTTACAAACATATTATTCAATTTATTAATAATTTTTTTCCTATTTGGTTATTCATTAAATTAATTTCATAAAATATATATATCATTTTTTAATCCAAAATATTAAAATGAATATATGATAAAGTTATATAATAATTTAATAGGTCAATTATATACAGTGAAATTATCAAAAAATATTAATTAAATTTTCAAAATTCAATAAATATAAAATTAATATCGTTAATGGTATTACATTATTACTGATGTAGTGAACCTGACCCTTGTACCCATGAGATGATTCTAACTCACATTATATTAGAATATGATAAATAAAATCTCATCTTGAAGGACCTAATAATTAAATATTCTTTTAAACATGATTCATAACTAATAATTTCATTATATTTTACTACAAAAATAACAATGATTTTTCTAGAACATAATTTTCCCATTTTATTTATTTCTATTATTATTAATATTAGTATTTAAAGAATTATATGGAAATGAAAAAAATGGTACGATTGAATTATTATTAATGGTTATATTAAAAAAAATTAAATATTTATTCAATTAGAATAATAAATATAGAAAGGTAAATAAATAAACCGAAATTCTATTTAAATAACTTCAACACATATATTGATAAGTCATAATGAAAATGTAAAATTAAAACACATTAAAACACATTGCATTTAATCAGTAAATAATAATTAATTACATTGATATTTAATTTCATTATAATAATATCGTAGATATTAAATACTAAATATAGAATGAAGAAAATTATATATTATTGTATTCCATGTTTCATGAGTACATAAAACCTTTAAATTGAAGCCCTTTAAAAAAAATTTAAATCTTACTTTCATAAAACATACATGACTAATTCTATACAATATATTTGTCCCATGAAATTATTGATTAATAGGTAGTATGTCTATAACTGGGACCCTCTCATTTCATTCATGTCCAAATCATTAGTCTCATATCAAATAATATATTTATTTCATAAAATATTTTCCTTATAAAACATCCATATTTAGTATCATATATGGATGTCTCAATATTTCCCCACTTAATCAAATATATTTTTAAATAATACACTATACGTATAAATGATATTTGGTTTAATAAAAAACCCATCCATGATAAATAGTAAAACATTTAGAGGAAATATAATTTTTAATGATCATATAAAAAAGAAAATTATAAGGGAATGTTTTTGAATACAACAATGGATTAAGGAAGTCAATGTTAATGCATTCCATAATAAATGTTTTTCTGAATGAATCCTATGAACAATATTAGTAGAAGAAATATATACCATTTGGATTAATATTAATGTTGTATTGTAATTGATAAATAGAAATAACTGAATAGTATATTTAATAGAATTATCAATGAAAATGACCTTTTAAAATCGAAAAAAAATTCAAATTTATTATTCCATGAAAATCATTTTTACAACTTTTTATTTGAATATATACTCATTGACATGAAAATAATATATTAGATAAATAATATCCCTGATTGAACCTAATTATATAAATTTCATAAATGTAAAAAATAGAATTTATTTTCCACTATAAGATAGTTCAGAATGGCCCGTTTCCAAAAAATTATAAGAATATTTTGTTATCATATTATGTAAAAGCCACATGTCCAATTTTTTTAAAATGTTATTATACTATATTAAATAAACTAAAAAAATATAAATTGGTGAAAATTATACTAATAAATATTCTTTAAAATTATAATACATTCTTTTAAAACATTGTTCTAGAAGAAATTATACATCTGATCATAGATTAAAAAGAAGTCAGATGTTCATAATACCATAATATTATGAATTATCACATAAAAATAGTGAAAATTTTACGATTACATTACAATATCATGAATAAGTAGGGGAGAATAAAATTAAATAGTATTATTAGAAGATTATGAATTAATTTTCGTCAATTGATTTTCCATTATAAAAAACCTCAATTAGAATGTGATTGTGAAATAAACCCTAGAAATGATCATAATGTTCAAGTGAGAATTAATTAGTCCATGGATTATATGTATTAAATTTAAATAACCATAAATAATATTTAATTACAACATAATTTAATTATATTTTGGTTCACACAATATCTGATCTATATATAATCAATTAATTTGATGTTTATCCTAATGAGTTGAAATTTACATCCAAAATCACTTACTAGATAGTTACGCTGATGTGAAATTACTATGGATGAAATAATAAATATTTAAACATACAATACTATCATTAATGAATTATTACCAAGATTATATGACAAAGTGGATGTAAATACACAATATAAATTATATTTGGTGCATAATAATATAATATTCCCTACTGAAAAGAAATTGAAATGGAAAAACTCTTCTAATGTCTTGTTTTTATTAAATCTAATTTCGTCACATATATATCGGTTTTTAAATTTTTATTAACTTATTTTATATTAATATATATATTTATATTATATTATATTTTCCATATAAAACATCTTATTACATATAATTTAATAATCATTCTGTATTTCTATTTTTTAAGGTGTTTATTTTCTTCTGTTCTTATTTTTTTGTCATCATGAATGATACTGATCATGTGTATACTAGATATTTATATTGAAAATGAAATAATAATTACGAAATAAAAATTTATATTTTTAAAAATATTTTATTCTAAAAACAAAACATTAATTATTATTATAAATAAAAAAATTTGTTATAGACATGGAGACTGTAGTCCACACATACACGTGAGTAACATTTCCATTATTCAATGATATCTGTAGAATGGATGTATATAAATTTTATATTCATTGAATTGTCATGAAATATTTAATACTTAATATTTAATTAATCATATATATATATATATTTCACATTGTTTTTTGATGAAAAGATAGTCACATCGCTTCGTGATTGTGGTATTCTACATGTATACAAGTAGAGTTATTATCATTGTTAGAGAGAGAAAGAAGAAAATAAAATAATATATATTTCCAATAAAAATCATAAATAATTTTTATAAATAATTAAATTTTCATTTACATGACATATAATAATTTAGTGAATCTTTTTCACCTTCCATGCCATGCTTTATTGAATGATGTATCACGTCCCTTCATGTGTCATTAGTCCGTTATACACAAGAGATATGAAAAGTATCTCTTATAAAATAGAAGGTAAACCCTAGTATATTATATAGTGAATACATATGTATATTAATGTTATAAATTTCATATATAAAATTTAAATTCTTCATCTGAAACAACAATGAATGGTTGGATTGGGAGCACGAAATACATATGTTTGTGAGGTGTTAATCTGTCGTACACACGAACATAGATTTTTAAACCAATTGATTGAAGTAAATAATGTTATAGTTCAAACTCATATTATAAAAATATACTAGTATGTGTACATTAATAATGATATTATTTCATAATTATTTAATAAAATTTTAATTAAGTTGAGAGAGATGACAAAAAAATATGCCTAATGAAGAACTCCACCTCCTCTTCAAGTATACAATTCAGTTTGAAATAAAACATTCCATGGATGGATTATTTGAGATATATGGAATATTAACGAGGGAATATATTTTATGAATTTATTTTTTTTGGTTTCATCTATGCCAAATTGGATTGATGAATTACGGAAAAATTGACAGTGGGAGGCCGTTTAGATGATGGGGACAGGACACACATGCTAATTTTTATAATAATTTTTTGATTAAAAGTTTATATTGTGTAAAATGGTTAGAAAGTGGACCATTATATATCCATAAAGTAATAATTGTCAAACTATTTCTATTATTTATTTTTTGGAAAATTTTACTGACTGTTTTGACTATTCTCGTTTTATTTGAACCACCTTAGTAAATCAATTTTCACAATAACCTCAGTGAATAATTATTTATGTAGTCAATATTTGTTTTGGTGAGAATATTATTTTACATTATTGGACATTAAATAATACTGTTACTTCAAATATAGAATTAATTTTTGGAAATTAAATTCATTGATGTGGAGATGTTTATTTTAAAGTTAATTCCATATAAGTGATGAGGAAGGGGGTCTATAAAATGAAAATATTTAAAAAATTAAAATATTTTTTTATAAAAAATTAATATGATAGGGATTACAATGAAATAAATTGAATCATTAAAAGTTTTTTTTCTCTAATTTTACATTAAAATAAATTCTAAATATAATTTAACATTAAAAATATATCAAAAAATTAATAATTACTTAATAAAATATAATATTTGTCATTATTCATAATAAAATCAAATTTTTCAGAAAAATAACAATTAAATTCATTGTATGATAATAATTATATAAATATCAACATAGTTTAATATATTTTGTGACATTATTTTTCATTAAATTATTAATAATTTATTATAAATTATGAGCGCAAAGAACGAATAATCGTTATTTTAGAAAAATACTATTTCTTGGTTTCATTTAGATTTAAATTTAATGACACTAATTTTGTTAATAAATAATTGGTATAAATTTGTTATCTATATATTTTAATTATTTAGGTAATCATATTCATTTCATCATATCCAATCAATATGTGATGTCTGTCATATGAAATAATAATACATATAGTGTGTTTTTGTTTGGTAAAACTTGGTCTGTTATATAACAAAAGATAACATGAGTGTAATTCTAATTGAAATATATAAAATATATTGATTTTATTTCATACAGTAAATATATCATATTTTCAAGGTTTGTTATATTCCAATATACACATGGTGTTTCATGTCACACATGCCATAGAACATGATATTAATAATTAAAAATTATACAGTTTGACATTTTCACCAACTTATATAAATTATGTCCTCACAATATATATTTTATATTTAAAATCAAGGTATTGAAATTTATAAAGGCTATTTTTTGAAAAACCCAATGTAAAAAAATTTAATACATTAACCTCATAATTTGTGTGATATGGAAGAACCAAGGTATTAAAAATTAATACATATCTAGGATCTTATATAGGATAAAAATGGTGTAATGTTATTATATATACATTTTGAGAAAAAATGAATACTTTTTGAGAGTGATTTATGGAAGAGTTTATAATAAATAGAAACTATACATATTGTTTAGGGCCTCAATATAATAAACCTATGGTGATTTTAAATATAATTACCTAGGATTTCCATACCAGACATTACATTATTTTTATGGAATATTACATACATTACATATACACACCCCCAAGGACTATATTTTTTCAGTGCAATGGGATGCATAGAAAACAAACATATAGTATGTTGATAGATCATCAAAGATCCCTAAAAATATATATTTTGACTAACAATACCTAAAAAGTTTCTTATTACCTATTGAAAATGAAAAATAATCAAACTATTAGACCATATTCTTAGTAATGGAAAAAGGTAGACTCGTCAGGATAATCATTAACACAAGTTTATGATATCTTTATCAAAGAATTATAAAAATGATACCCTTATTATTAATGATCATATTGATGATTTAGGTAATAAATAATGGTATTTCATAATACATGAATCATATAATAATCGAATCACAAGGCCATGAGAGTATAACAATTGCACAAACAAGGAATTTTTTTCCATACACATAATCATTGAACATGTTATGTCAATTATACCTACCTTTATACTCATTGTTTTAAGGATTCATCATATCACACATCTATCAACATCATGCATGGGATGAACTCTCATGTATGTTCATGTTTCAAGCTTATTATGTACTATCGTTTACTCTCTTGTTGAAGGTTTACGATGACCTATCAGGAACCCTCTTCATTTACTCTTATGATGACCATCCATATAACCTATTTTTTGGGATTAGGATGACATCTAATGTACCACTTAGATCTAATACAACATTTATCATTACCTAATATAATGGTCGGAGATATATGTCCCAACAATCAAATAATTAAAACTGTGATTATGTATAATAAAAGATCATAATTAAGTAATAATAAATATAAACTAAACATAGATATGATAAAGATAATTTCATTTAATCATAAACCTCATATAGAATAGGTAACATCAACACAAGTCATCATATATGGATACTACTTATGATAGTTAGTTTTAAAACAATTTCTTATGAAAATATCCTTCTCATTTTGATAAATTAGTTTTATAATATAATACAATTACAAAAACTAATTCATTGAAAAAATAAATTTCTTTATGTATTTGATAATAGTTTTAATACACGTTCAAATCTTTTTCATTGGAAATTAATATATTTCCATTTGAAAGAGTATTTAAACATATTTATTACTAATTGTATTCAAGAAAGATTTTTTTTGACTAAATGTATAATAACATTACATGAAGAATAATATATCAAGAAAATATGGACACTTCAGATTAAAAATTTTATATGGATTCAAATACACCTCGAAAAATAATATAGGTTCTTAACATAACACATGTATAGAAAACAGAAAGTTGAATAAAGTGTACCTTGCCGATTTTGTATCTTTTCAAACATTAACACCATGGAAGAGAAATATTAATATGGATATATAAATATGCACAATATTAAATAATAGGGATAATAAATTACATTCTTTGTAATTATAAACATCCCATAATGGAAATCCATTGTGAATATGGAATAACTTTTGTACAAAAAAAATTATAATATAAATACACATAATTTATGTTTTCACTCTCTTCAGACACCTTAAAAAACATTATAATAAATATAATTATATTATAAATACATTATAGAATATTATTTTCTTATATCACACCATATATGAATTATTTGTGTCCATCAATTACCATTTATTAAGAATCTATGTTAATGTTACGTTTCAGGTAATAATTGCTTTGTTTTTCCCATGTGTTTTGATGTTTTATATTTGTTTCCCTCTAACATATATTATGGTATAATTATCAAAAAATTATTAAAATTATATAATTAGCATATATGTTTAGTTTATATATATTTATAATAATTATTAAAATATACACCCTGAATATAAAATACACCTTTCATAGAGATAATAGGGCGTACATATGTATGACTATTGTCTTCATTTTGTTATCTAAGTAAAAGAAAAACTTAATTAATATATATATATATATATATATATAATTCTAGTAGTAGTATTATATTATTAATATCACATAATTTTATTAATATCATTCATAATAAATTCCATGTAATATATGAATGAATAACATCACTTAAGGTGACGGTCGTCCAAATGTCCACAAATGACGTTATAATATTTTCTCAAAATTTAATGAATGAATTTATTGTTAATATAATAATATAATAAGTTTAAATATATCCTAAATATCATATATATCATATAGAAGAATAATTTCCATTATTATTCCAAACCATAAATGGTATAAATTGATGACTGAAAGGAAGTAGTCCTCCCCACACATGAATAATGATTTAGTATCCTATTTGATAAATGTGTGTTTTAAGATATTACCAATATTATAAAACAATATTAGTGTATTGATGAATATTTAGTTATTATATAATAATAGAATCATTATATTTGAGGGTTTGGAGAATGAAATAAAACATCATTTCTTGTTAAAGTGTGATGCATATTTTTTTGGGTAAATCCTTTTTGTTTTCATAAAAGGACTTATATGGTTGGAATTCATCCCAAATGATTGATTATTGGATACGTGGAAGTATTTTGGGAGGATAGTTGGAAATAAATTGGATGAAATATTTTTTATTAATGTGTTAAAAAATAAGAGGATGTTCTCATTTATAATTGTAGGGGGAAATCATGAGATTTATCAAAATATTTATTTAAATTAAATTTTCTATCAATAAAAATACATAAAAGGGAAATTTATTAGAATTTATGATAATATAAATTTTTTAATATCATGATATAATTGATAATGTACATCATATTTTTGAATTTTTAACATTATCATTTTAATTATCCATTGGATATTCTATTTTAATTTTAACTATGGTAACAAAATTTTAAATAATAAAATATATTTATATTTTAATATAATTTTTAAATTGAACTATAAATAGAAAATTTAACATTTTTATACAATATATATTCCCATTAGATTTTATTTTATATTTTTTTCGGGATAATTTAATAAAATTTTATTTCCCAAAAATATAATTACTTTCAATTTTGAAAATATTTATTACATTGATATTAATAAATCAGTCATGATTTTATCATTGAAATAATTAATTTTTGAGACCCAATATATTAAATATTAACCTCAGCATTTCATGGATCCTATTAATTAAGTCAAATAATGTTTTCAATATTTCTAATTTCAGTTAATTGATTGTTTCGTTAGTGGAATATTTATGACATCATCAATGTGGAAATTATTTAGGATAATTAGATATTCACTAAATTCATAAAAATATCCAATGAGGTACAAAAACATTTTATATTTCATAATAATATATATATTCATGAGTATCTAATATTTATTCCCATAATAAAAATAATATACAAATTAAAAGTAAGAGTGTTAAATTTTATCATACACTTTGATTTTAATAATAACTTATCCATATTCCTAGAAAAATGATAATAAAATAATAAAACCTTAAAATAATATTTTATGTGACTAATTAAATTTATAAAAGAAAAATTTTTAATATATTTGCGTTGTTTTTTAAAAATCAGATTATTTATTATAATAAATACCTGAGTTACCATTAAGTGTTGTAATAAATAATATTATTGTTACTAAGTAAGATTTCAAAAATATTAATGGTCTTATTTAATAAATTTATATCATTGGAATAAATAAATAAAATAAATTTTTAAAAATTTATCATCATATAACTGATGATTGAAATTTAAAATTAATTCCCTGGACGAGATGAGACGACATGTTTTTATTGTAAAAAATTGTAAATTTTGGAAATGTTTTAATATCAAATTTCAATGTAAAATTAGTTATAATGAACTAAATTGGATTAATTGATATCAAAAAATACTAATTTGTTTAAATTTTCAATACATTATTTAACTATATAAATAGGTTATAATGAAATTAGTATTCTATTAAAATTCATTATTTTTTATTGTTCATCAAAACATGAATGTTCTATAAAAATTACACAAACATTCAAAAAATGTAAATTTTTATATTAAAATTTCCTAAATGATGAATAATATTTTATATTAAAAATATAAATTTTCAAATAATAGAATTATAATGGGTTCCCCATTAAAATTAGTTTACATATCACTTTTGAAAAATATATCTTTTATAGATTTAATTGAATAATATTTTTCTCTTAGGATGAACAAATGCAGTGGATAACTAAAATAATTATTAAATCTATATGATATAAATTTTATTAAATAGTATAATTAATGTTTTTTAATGTATTGACATGAAATAGTGTTTTTACATAGAAAAAAACTTTCCATAGAAAAGAATTTCACTATTTACAAATATTTTATTCATTAAATTATATATAATTGAAAACAAAATGGTTAATTTTATATACTTGTTTAAATCATATTTTCATAATTTTTTTAATCTTATATATAACTTCATTCCAATGTCTAGGTTGTAAATATTATAATATTTAAATAACAATAGTAATGGTATATTGCAGTTCAGTTAAATTATGTATTGTTTCTAACAAAAGATTCAAGAGACCACGAAATTGTATATCATATAGTCTGTTTGTAGTAGGTCATATAAAAATTGATAATATAAGTGATTAATGTACTGACATATTTACAAGTTGGTTTATATAACTTAAGTAAAAAATTGTGATTTCTTATAAAAAAATTATATATATAGTGTTTAGTTAATTAAAAAAACCAAAAAATTAAATTAATTCGGATAAAATAAACAAAATATTAGGGTGTTACATTATACCCCCAGGAAAATTAATTTCTCTATCAAAATTATGTTAGGATATCTATGGTTTAATATGTTAATGATATATTTATAGAAACCCGCACCATATAAATGAATACTAAAACATCTTTTAACAAAAGAATGTGAGAAACATAACTCTTACAAAATGTCAACCACAACAAGGTATCCAGATTGGAGAACATATCTGGAATGATAAAACAAGCAATAATAAGAGAAATATAAATATTATTTTATGGTGATGAGATATAGAAAACATATTTAGGATAATTATAATGATCAAAAATCCAAAACACAAAGAGAGTTTAAAAATATTAATGATATCATAAAAATGATGATAAAAATTCAACATTTTCATTAATATCCATTTTTACTAATATTGATGATATTTTTTTTGAGATTATGTGATTATATATGTGAAGATAAGCCTCACCATTTTTTCAATGATCAATTTCATATTCAACTCTTTTTACATGAAATGCAATTTAATTTTTCAATCATGAAGAGTAAGAAGATAATGATATCCATAAAAGGAATTATAGGTCATTACATCCATCTTTATCACAAAAAATCTATGAAAAGTTATCAAATATAATACAAATACTCAAACAATTAGATAATAAATTAATATCTAAATCCTCATAAAATATTTAACGTAAAAAATTCTATAAATAATAATCCTTATAATCAATTCAAAATATTAATGTAAAAATCATTAGAAATAAGGAATCTAAATTCATAAAAATCACCTTCACATTGATCTATCATATATCATAATGTTGATCTAGTTTATCACATACAAAAAATTATAATACCTAAATAATTTATTCTATCTAGTTAATTTAATTACTATAAATCCTTATTCAAATCATGCATTATTTATTATTCTGATGAATATCGGTTATATTTCCATTGTCCAAAAAACGACATAAACTCTAACCATGATAGCCAAAACCACATTTTGAATAAATCATTATTTGGATCAAATGTTATCATAATATTCCAATTAACTAATTCATATCAAATATATATTTATAACAACATTATTATCACAAGATTTTGAACATATTAATGGTTTTTTTACCTTTAAACATTTGTATCCTATGAATATCATATTGATGTTAAATTACTTTTCTATGACTTATGATCCCTTAAACATAAGGATTGCACTAATTAATGGGAAAATTATAATACAAATACATATATATTTTATAATTCATATCAAATAATAATTTAATTACAAAAACGATACACTTAAATCATTACAATAATTTTTTAAACCATTACTCGGTTATCATCATCTTATTTCATAGTATCATATTTGAAGATGATGAATATTGAATCATATCTTAAGCTTCATCATATTAATTCATTTCACGATTAATATATTTAGTATAAAAAATATTTTTTGACCATATGATACCTTTTACATTTCATTTTTGAAATCTTTAACCTATGAAGTACAACCAATAACCATACAACCATTATGATATCCTATGTTTCTAAACTGAGTTAAAATATGAATTAATTTTGATATTTTTTATTAAATATCATGGTATATTTTAAAACCATGTTTATGGGTGAAGTTACAATTGTTGAGTTTCTATTATGTGTCGAAATAGGGCTTGGATAATGGCTCAAGGAGTTTCCTGGGTATATCGATGGGTTTGCGAAGCACCACACACAAAAACAAAACATTAACAAGGGAAGAGGAAGGGGTTCACATGGGATGGGAAAGGTCTATCAAACCATATAATTTATACATGAGGGATACATCTGATATTTTGTAGTGGTTACATGGTCTATGCATGGTCTGTTGGACCATGTGATTTAATTTTGCGGCTTATTGTTTTTTGAGTATTAGGTTCAATTATTTTAATTAAATTCATGGTGGAGAATAATTTATTTAAATTGGTTGTTCATGTGTCATTTAAATGAATTTTATTTGATATAATTTTATTAAATTAAATTTATATGTAGAAGTTATAAAATTAAATTGAGATGTAAAAATTTAATTTAATTTATTTGTTGATGATTGGGGTTTTTATTTAAATAAATTGATATAAGTGTAATTTATATTACTAAAATGTAAATGATGAGTGTGTGGTTATTAAATAATGGTTATATTAAATGGTTATATTAAACGATGTTTAAATAAGAAGATGGGGTTTTATTTAAGTAAATTCTATGTAAAGAGGAATTTATTTAATTAATGAGAATTAATGATTTTATTTAATTAAATTAATGGTTAAGAAGAATTAAATTATTCATCGAAAAATAGGGATTATTATTTTTTAAAACTAATGTTGAGAGATTTTAATTAAATAATTCTTATATGTTGGTGTTTTTAATATATTTAAATTTTGTTTATATAAATTAATTAAATAAAAAAATTCATAAATTATTTAATTACATTCAGTTTAAATGGATTTTATTAAATGGTGATTAATGTGGTGTCAGGGTTTAACCACGAGGTGCTTACAATTAACTGAAAATAATAATAATAATAATAATAATTATTATTATTATTATATAATTGAGAATATTATTATTATTATATAAATCTATATATTTAATATGGTAGTATTATTATTTTAGAGTCATAGGGAGAGCACCAGAGGGATGAAAATAAAATAGGTTGAGATGTGACCCTACTCCCCTTGTTCTTCCATGGTGAGGCAGACCACCACCATCACCCATCCCCTCTCCACACACCATATTGTGATGTTTTTTAATGAATCAAATTCATCTCATGGAGGTGTGACAGTCTGCATGTGCTACATTATTCACAATGGTTTTATCAGTTCTCCAACACCAGATCCCCATTATCAAAAATCATAGATCCGGGATTGATTTTTTTCGTCCATTATTATTGTTATTGGTGATGTTGAAGATGTTTCTGGACCCAATGGTCTAATTTATCACAACTGTAACTGAAGGTATGTGTGTGTCATTTTGTTATGGTGTGTTTTAGAGAATGGGTCTCAGTTTGAGTTAGGAAAATTTGGATTATCCAAATTCATTTTGGTAGAATTATACAAATTTCCAAATTAATTAAATGTGGTTTTTTATTTCATTAGATAAATATAACTATAATTTTGGATTAAATTATTTATTTGGGGAACAAGAAAATTAATTATGAATTATTTGTCTTCTTTGGGATTATAAAATATACAAAAAATCTTGAGATTAATTATGTGTAAATAATTATTTTATGTTGAGATAATTGACATTAAATTAAATATCTTCATCAATAATATAATTAATTGAGTGATTAATTATGAGTAATTAATTTGACTATGTTGAGAAAATTAACTATTAATTAATTTTGTGTTTTGAGATGTAATGACCTGGAATTCTTGTGGTATTTTTTTAACTTCATGGGATCTTTATGAGTCCACAGTTTAAAACAGTTCTTGATTCAGAGGTCTATTGTGTCCGTAATCAATTTATATTGTTTTTTCTGATACGTTAAGTAAATATTCGAGTGGGTTTTGATAACTTCTAAACTAGTGCTCGGAATCGAATTCTGAGGGCACCATTGAACTCCCAGGATCGGAAACTGCTTAGTGATACCTGCACTGCAGTTGCATTCTATCGATTGTGGAAGGTAGTTTTTGGGGGTTTTAAAATAAATTGAATATAAGTTAACGTTTTAACTTAATTTTATTTTGGTGGTTGAAACCTCCAAGAAGAGGTTATTGGTGGAGTCCACCATAACATAACCTCCCATGAGATGTTATGGTGGGGGGGCCCACCCACTCATAAACTCCCTTGGGATGATTATTAGGTGGGGCCCACATGAGCATTAAACCTCCTCTAAACACCCAATTAAATTGATGACAGACGTCACCCTACCCCTTCTTTAAATGTGAAAACTCCTCCCATTTAATTAAGTAAAGTAACATAATTAATTTAAATTCATTTTGATATATTTGAATTCATTATTTCAACATTATAATATGTGGTGTACAATTATGGTGGAGGGTTGGAATAATCCTTGTTGGAAGAATTAATGAGAGGAAGAGCATTGGGAAAATTAAGAGGGCTTCATCCTCTTAATGAAGAACACGAAGTACACCCATCACCACCGATGATGGATGGGCACTACCTTCTCCCTATTCAACCTGGGAAAGAAAAATAAACACCTCCATCGACAAATAATTCCAAATACATCATCTCGACTCATCTTCCCTGAATCCTACCTCCTCCAATTATTCATCTTCTCCTCCAATGTTGACGAAACAACGCTGCTTTTCCGCAACTCCGTCAATGATCACCGAACTCATGTTAGAGGGTTTGATTTGTTTTTTACTTGTTTCTCGTTGTACAAATTTCTGGTATGTGGACTGAATAATATTACTATAATGAGGGGGGTTCAGACCATACGATCAGGGCTTGACCCTCTCCTTTTGTTGGTTCTTATTTGATAACGATGGATGCAGTACACGCGGCGACCGACAAAGCGCCGACCACGAAGAAATCTGGCAGCACAGGGCCATCGGGATACCACAACAGCGCATTACCATAGTGCCGCTAGAGAACCGAGTCGCACCCATGCATGCCATAGTGGTGCCGGAGGGGCGCTGTGTTGTTGCACCGTGTCGGAAGAAAAGGTCGTGCCTAGGAGGACCGTGGAGGTCGGACAGTCGCGCGACATTGTCAGGCCGCACGGAGTAGTAAGGAGTCGTTACTAGGGCAGGCCGTGGTGGAGGGGCGCGACACCGTTGCGTCGCTCCAATGCTGTAGGACCACAGCCTTAGGCCGCAGCAGACAGGAATGGGTGTCCGACTGAGACGGTGTGTGCTATATGAGGGACCCATAAATTCACATGGTAACCAGGGTCCGACGCCACAAGCCAGCCATTTCAGACAAAGGGGGTCACGACATACCCCTCCAAGGTGTGGCCACCAGGCCACGTGGGACGACCCAATAGGCCAGGTCATGCGGGTCACCACAAGGCCACGCGGGTCATCGTGCCAGGCCACCCCTTCAGGTCGGTTAATACCCACAGAGCCGGTCGGACCCCCATCTAGACCCAGGTCAGGTCGGGTCAGGTCGGTCCCACTGGGTCGGACCAGATCCGAACCTGACAGACCCGATTACACCTAATCCCCCAAAACTCAGCCTACGGGCGTCCATTTGACGAACCGTCACCGGAGCTGTTTTTCATGGAACGAAGCCATCCCTTCAAGAATACAACATTATAGTTAGTGTTATAGATGAGATACAGGTAGGTTGGTTTGTTCATGAAACCAACCGGGCCCTCGAGACTAAAAAGATAATAAGACACAGACCGAGTGTCTGAATGACGCATCGTCCAATGCATTGAGACCCCTGTGATGTGGTGGTCTATTGAGATACTTCCATGTGAGACTTCTTAACATGTGTAATATAGACCTGTAGATCATGGATCATATCCTCTTGGAGATGATCGTATATATTGTTGAGACCTAGTAGCTGACAGACCTGATTATTGCTTGACCGATTCGACTCGGAGTGATTCGACTTGCCCATTTGAGAGTGCCTGGTAGTTGGCGGCAGACCCATGGCAGAGGAGTGCCTGATATATGGAGGTAGACCTATGGAACTTAATAATAGGTATAAGGCCCCAGCCTTAAACCTTACTTAATTTTGAGTTATTACAAGATTTCACATTGAGGATCTTTTCGGGTTTATAGTTTTAGAGAATTAGATCATAAAACTTGCATTACATTCCACATATGAACAAAGTGGTTACAGAAAGATAGTATTCTTCATTCCCATCAATGGAAACACATTTAAAATAAAACATGGATTATTTCTTGACACATCCTTGACTCTATCATCTTATCATGTACCTTTCCCTTGACATGTGAAAAACATTTCAAAAACATGGGATGAGCATAAAAACTCAGTATGGGTTATAAAAAAACATGTAAAGGAAACATGAGTTCATATATACATAATATTGAAATCATACTTTACCCATAAAACATAGGCACTTTAACATACCTCAAAAAATCATGAATAAATCATAGAAATCATAAGACATAAAGGTAACTTGAGGCATTCATAACATTCTTACGTAGGGAGTAACCCTCTTGGTTACGTTTGGAATACCCATCACAGTATATTCCCTAAAATCTCTTCAGAGAAACCTTAACGTTTCACTCCTTCGCGTTACCCAATGCATTGGACAGCTATAACGGGCTCACCCGCCCTTAGTTTATCACGGAACCACACGTCTTAATAATAATGCCCAAGAACCATAACATAATCATATCACATAAAACATGCCTAAAGGAAACATAAAATTTCCACATTTCAACCATGAGATATCAATACTACAAATTGATATAAAAACATTATGAAAACCATTTTCAATACCAAAATAAAAGAAAAATAAAACATGGTATTTATTTTTCTTTTAAAAGAAGGTATGGCTTGTAGAGGAAGCCGGAACTCAAATAACGGTCGCGACGGCGGAGAAGTCGTTGTCACCGCATACGTATGACAAAAACATTCCCTTTTGTCATTTAGTAAACGCTTCGTATAAAAAAAGATTCCTTTTGAATAAACGCAAAAGTCAAAGTGGTTTATACATCGTATAAAAGAAAGTTGTGTATAAAATAAAATATGCCTTAATGAAAGGAGATTGAGACGAAGTCCCATACCTCGTATCCGACTTGACCCGACCGTTCCTTAATCTCCTGAATAATAAACTTGAGATAATCTCTACTTGCTTATGAATCTTTTTCAAGTTCATTATTCCTTTTATACCATGTTATGAACATCATGTAATTAGTTAAGTTAATAATGTTCATTTTGTCGGTATTTGGTTCTTAAGTCAAAAATAGACTTCTTACACTTACATGTTGTTAATTTGGTCAAAGGTTCATTATATCCAGAATGTTATTCATGATGTAGATATCATATATGTCATATATATCCAGTACATACATGCATTTATAATATTACATAATCATTTAGAGGTAAGAAATGAAATGCACCGTTCATGGAGACGGTAAGCCGTACGTACGCATGAACGCTACATTCATTTATATTTCATATTTTATAGAATGGAATCATAATGATATAAAGGTATATTATAATTCCAGTATAATATCATATATAATATCATAGTTACATACTTTATATGTCCCACATATGGTATTTAACGAATAAAATCACTTTGAGGGGGCGGTAGTCCGCACTTCCTAAAATGAAGATATCGTGTTTACCAATAATGGAAACCATAAAGGTATGCCCAAAATGAAAAAAAACAGAAGCTTAAGGAAAACATAAACATATTATATATCATATATAAAAATAGTGGCATCATAATGGCCACCTTTGCAGGTGTTAAATGAGTGTTGAACAATCATCGTTTCGGGAGGCAGAATTTCGCCATCCACGGAAACCGTATGTTCTTTAACCATTTGATGTAGTTGTGTGAGAGTGTTGCTCAAATAAATATTATAATAACATCCTTGTATATCTAAGATACTGTATTTGTTACAAAATAAGTAAATAAAAAGAGTTTAGGGGGTTGGAGAAGAAAAATAAAACAAATGAACATGAGAGAATGAATTACCTTTAAAAGTGTTACTCCTTTTGATTTGAGCCTAAAGGCTTCCTTTGAAAGGATTATGCCCAAAGGGAATCCTATAGGATGAGGATAGGGATGTGGAGAGAGTAAATGGGCAGGGGTTGGCCGAGCCAAAGGCTTGATTAGTGTGTGAAATGAGGTAGAGGTGGGGGCCTTTTATAAGAGGAGAGGAGGGGCACTTTTGGAAAGTAAAGAAATATTACTTTATTTGAAAATGTGTTTCAGTTTTAAAAGGTCCCAAATTGATTAAATTCGTGGCTAAGGTGATAAGGCTTCGAAATCCACTCATTAAATAAGTTTTGGACATGTGTAGTTCATATATTTTATATTATCTTTCCATTTTATTTAAATCGTCAAATAATGTTGTCATCGCTACATCATTATTATGTCATAAATAATTTAATTTATTTAATATCTAAAAATCCTAAAAAAATACTATGATGTAGGAAATCTTTTTATCTTTCCAATTACTATTTATAATCAAAAATCTGATCTTTATAGCCCCATGTAAAAATTGTTTTCGTGAAACATATTATGTTTGTGTCATTTTTACTTTTACATTAAATAAAAAGCTATTTATGTCATTTCCCAACCAAAGTGGATCCATGGGGTCCCCAAGTTGACCCATGTATTGTCTTGGTCGGACATTACACAACCAATAAGGTTGGGACATGTGTCTAGGTCATTTCCTATTATTAAAGCATTATTTATACCTTAAACTACCCTAATTACCACTAATCGCGATTAAAAACTTAATAAGTTACTATTCACCAAAAAATTATTTTAATCTCATTGAACCACATTTTACTTCTTAATGACAACCATGTATGTAGGATTTTAAAAATTCAATACACATTAGTGTTAAACTTTCATTTATCTAAAAAATCAGTTTGCTTGATTACCACTTAGTGGTTTCACTATTCATCAAAAATTGATGTTTTTCAGAAAACTACCAAAAATTCACCCTAAGCTATATTTGATATTCCGAATTCAAAAATAAAGTCTATTTTACAAAATTAAAATCATATAAGTCACATTAATTAATTTAATAATTAATTCCCACTGCCAGAGGAAATAGTGTGTTTTTACAAAACAATAAGTATCAAAAGATTGACACCAGTTTAAGTCTAATTTCAAAGTGAAATTGATTCCAATGACCAACATTGGATTAAATGGTAAAAATATATTCTAATTTCACTACAAAACCAATTCAAAACATAATCTAATCATATAAATAAATTAGATTAAAAAGCATTTTTGATGTAAAATGCAGTATTTTTCACTATTCATTAAAAAATGAACATTGTCAGAAAAATACCAAAAATTCACCCAAGGTAAATTTTGATGTCCCAATCATAAAGAATAAGTTTATTTTCAAAAACATAGTTTATAAAATTGTCAAAATATAGATTCAAAAATATTTTTCCATCAAAAGGTAGTAAAACAATCTTTTAAGAATATCAGTGTATTCCATGCATAAGATCGTATTTATTTTCATTTTAAGCCTCTATAAAACTATCTTAATCATTAATAGACATAGATAAAAATATCAATTATTCATTACTTACTTGGGATGTTACATCCTTACCCTCTTTAGAAAATTGCGTCCCCGCAATTTATTTTCTTATCGAATAAATGGGGGTACTTATCCCTCATTGCATTTTCAGATTCCCATGATGCCTCTTCAATCATGTGGTTTTTCCACAAAACCTTTACCTGCTTAATCACCTTATTCCGTAACACTTACTCCATGTGGTCAAGAATCTGGACCAGTTGTTCCTCATAAGATAGGTTCTCTTCCAGCTGAACTACCTCTGGACTCAAAACATGAGATGGATCTAGCATATACTTTCTCAACATCGAAACGTGAAAAACATTGTGTACCTGAGATAAACTCGGAGGTAAAGCCACTCGGTATGCAACTGATCCAACTCTCCCCAGAATTTCGTATGGTCCAACAAACCTTGGACTCACCTTTCCTTTCTTACCAAATCTCATCACGCTTTTCCAAGGAGAAACCTTGAGAAAACCATGATCACCTACCTCGAAAGATAGATCCTTCCTCCGGTTATCCACATAACTCTTCTGCCTGCTCTGAGCTATTCTCATGTGTTTCTGAATCAGCTGAACTTTTTCTGCCATCTCTTCTACCAATTCTTGTCCCATCAACTTCCTTTCACCCACTTCATCCCAGAAAGCTGGAGTTCGACACCGCTTCCCATATAATGCCTGAAATGGTGCCATCTGTATACTGGAATGAAAACTGTTATTATATGAAAACTCAACCAAAGAAAGATGTTGGTCCCAACTTCCCTGATAATCCATAGAACAAGCTCATAGCATATCCTCCAATGTCTGAATTGTTCGTTCTGACTGCCCATCTGATTGAGGATGAAAAGCTGTACTAAAATTTAATTCAGTACCCAACGACTTCTGAAGGCCTTTCCAAAAGTTATAAGTAAACCTGGGATCACGATCCGATACAATGGTGAGAGGAACTCCATGTAACCTGACTATCTCTTTAAGATACAAACGGGAAAGTTGATCAAGAGAGAAAGTATCTCGTATAGCAAGGAAATGATCAGATTTGGTCAAGCGATCAACAATAACCTAGATTGCATTATTACCTCGAGATGTCTTCGGTAATCCAACAACAAAGTCCATGGATATATTCTCCCATTTCCACTCCGGCACTGGTAAAGGCTGAAGTATCCCTTTCGGTAACTACCGCTCTGCTTTAACCTGCTGACAAGTCAAACACTTCACAGTAAAATCAGCAATATCTCTTTTCATTCCATCCCACCAGTAATACTCCTGCAGATCTCTATACATCTTAGTACTGCCCGGATGAAAGGAAAACGGAGAACTATGAGTTTCACATAACAACTCTCTCTTCAACTGTGAATCACAAGGCACACACAATCTCTTCCCAAATCTCAAAACACAATCATTATCAATGTTGAATTCAGGAAACTTACCTTTCTGAACCAGCTCTAACTTTTTCTGCAACTCACTATCTTGCTTCTGTGCTTGCTTGATTCTATCTGATAGAGAAGATCTCACTGATACCTGAAACAAAATAGAAGGACTTCCTGCACCAAAAACTTCTATTCCAAAGTTCCTCAAATCGTTAACCAAAGTATCATGTTCCAAACGCAACATTGTTAATGAAGCATTACTTTTTCGACTCAAAGCATCAGCCACTTTATTTTCTTTTCCCGGATGGTAATGAATTGTACAATAATAATCCTTGATTAATTCTAGACATCTCCTCTGTCTCATGTTTAACTCTTTTTGAGTGAATATATACTTTAAACTTTTGTGATCGGTATATATTTCACACTTTACTCCATACAAATGATGCCTCCAAATTTTTAAAGCAAAAACAACAGCAGATAATTCCAAATCATGTGTAGGGAAATTTACCTCATGAGTTTTCAATTGTCATGAAGCATAAGAAATTACCTGATCATTCTGCATTAGGATGCAACCAAGTCCTTTCAATGAAGTATCACTGTATATAACAAACTCACCATTCCTGGAAGGTAGTGCCAAAACTGTAGCATTCACCAATCTTCTTTTCAATTCATGAAAACAATCATCACATTATTTTGTCCAGATAAACTTAACACCCTTCCGAGTTAGCTTAGTCATTGGACTAGATAACCGTGAAAAATTTCTAACAAACCTTCGGTAATAGCCCGCCAAACCAAGGAAGCTACGAATCTCGGTTACATTTTTGGGACTTGGCCATTCTTCCACAACATTTGTTTTTGCGGGATCAACAGTTATTCCATCATTAGAAACAATGTGACCAAGGAAAGATATTTGTTGCAACCAAAACTCACACTTGCTGAATTTCCCATACAGTTTATTTTCTTTTAAGGTTTGCAAAATAACCCTTAAATGTTTTTCATGCTCCACTTTACATTTAGAAAACACCAAAATATCATCAATGAAAACCACCACAATCTTATCCAAGAACTCATGGAAAATTCTATTCATTAAGTCCATGAATACAGCAGGTGCATTGGTTAGCCCAAAAGGCATTACTACAAATTCATAATGGCCATATCTCGTATGGAATGCAGTATTCGGAATATCTGCCTCCTTTACCTTCAGCTGATGGTACCCCGATCTCAGGTCAATCTTTGAAAAAAACTGAGCTCCCAGGAGCTGATCAAACAAATCATCGATATGAGGCAAAGGATATTTGTTCGTAACAGTGATATTATTCAAGGCTCTATAATCAATGAAAAGTCTCATAGAACCATCTTTCTTTTTAACAATTAAAAAAGGAGCACCCCATGGTGATGTGCTAGGTCTAATGAAACCTTTCTCTAATAAATCGTGCAATTGCTCCTTCAACTCTAAAAGTTCAATTTGTGCCATTCGATAAGGGGTTTTGAAATTGGCTTAGCATCAGGAACTAAGTCAACAGTAAAATCAACTTACCGATCTGGTATTATTCCAGGCAACTCATCAGGAAAAACATCAGGATACTCATTTACCACTGGCACATCATTAATCTGAAAAGATCCTTTATTTTCAACGACATGTGCAAGGTAACATTCATTTCCATCTTTTACAAGTTTCTCGGCCTCTTGATATGTTATCAAAAGTAAGGGTTCATTCCTGTAAACAAAATGAATGTCTTTCTGAAAAGAAACTTCTTTATCTCTACAGTCAATCTTAGCATGGTAAATAGAGAGCCAATCCATACCTAGGATAACATCAAACTCAACTAGAGGTAGAACAATAAGGTTTTCAAGTAGGTTCTTTCCACAGATAAGGGTAGGAAGATTCTTATAAATTCTTTTTGCCTCAACATTTCCCCCAGGTGTTTTTACCAAAAGTTCAGGAGTCGTTTCTTGAGATGGTATTCCCATTTTACTAGAAAATGATTCAGAGATGAAAGAATGTGTAGACCCCGAATCAAACAACACACTGGCATAATCTGAAAAAACAAACAAAGTACCTAATACCACTTCATTTGATGGCCCGACATCTGCTGAAGTAGTTGCAAAGGATTTCACCACCCCTTTCTACTTGTAGTCTAACTGCTTCCCATCACTCAAGCTCATTGTCGGACACTAGTTTGCATAGTGACCCATCTCATTTCACTTATAACATTTCACTAACTGTAAATCAAATTTGTTCTTACCTTCACCTTGATCCTTTTCAGTGTAATCACGAGCCTTATGTCCCATCTTACAACATCGGTAGCACTTCCCAGAATGCAGAAGACATTCCCCATGATGGATTTTTCCACATTTATCACAAACTGGAAACTTATTTCTCTTACCATCAGACATTTTTGAAGAATTCTTACCTTTCTCCTACCACCTCGGTCTCTTCTTCTGCTGGTTGTTATAGAAAACTTGGTCATCGGCAAACTCCATTTCCACCTTCTCAGCACATTGAACAAGCTTTTCATAACTTTTAAACTCACGAGAAGCTAATGCCCTTCGATATTTTGGCTTTAATCCTGAGAAAAAATGATTTATTTTACTATCAAGGTCCCAGATAAAATTTGGAGCATACCTTGCCAATCGAGTGAACCTTTCTTCATAGGCAGCCACTGAGTCTTCCTCTTGCCTCAATTCCAAGAATTGCTTTTCCATCCTAAGTCGAACAGCCTTAAGAAAATACTTCTCAAGAAACATACCTTTGAATTCATCCCAGTCAAGAGCATCAATCTCATCGGCGTCCCTGATATTTTTAACCATAGACCACCACTGATCTGCTTCACCCTCCAAACGGTAAATAGCAAGACTAACCTTTTGATTGTCTGAACACCCCATGACATAAAAGGATAGTTAAAGGAGGCACATATCGGTTAATCCAATGACAATAAAAATGAATTATAAATAACTTTTTTTCATTAACAAATGAATCTATAGGCTTCAATCATTGTTTTCCATGGTCTACTTTCTATCATATATTCATAGGGAATGTATTTTTAATTTCCTTAACAATGGATAATATCGAGCTAGTGAATTTACCAATACATATCCCCAAGAGTTTCATAACCTAGAGTGTATAAAGGCCGATTCTTATGTCCCTAGATACACAGAGTCATTCCGGAAACTCTATGTCAGTGTTTTCACTACTAGGTACATTTGTTTTAGATCCACCTATACCAGATTCTATTATAAAGGGATTCATTTTCTTGATAAACCTCTAACTCAATACTCACTAAAATTTAGGTATTTTCTTATTATATTTTTCCATATCCCTATGTATTTTTCTTGTGTTTTTTAATCCTAATCCCAAAACTAACTAAACATATCCTCAGATAAAAACCATGTCAACCCTACTATTTTTTTACACAAATAGACATGATTTATTGCATAAACTCTTCACTTGATAAAACGTGGATGATAGAGAGGTATTCTGTCACTAGGTTGTAGGAACATTACATAATGAATTAAAACAATAAATGAAACATCTTTACTAAAAACATATTTTACATGACCACTACATTTTATAGTAGTTATAATTTCATGGGATAACCTGAGGATATACATGTGAAAAAGAAGAGCTATAAATACCATCAAGGGAGTAAATAAAGAATAATACAATAAATTTTAGGTAATAGGAATATAAATTTATCATAAAAGAAACAACAACATATATTCATGATATGCCATTATTATCATTACATGGATATGTTGTAACATCACTTAACATGGAATTATCATTATCCAAGGATTGTTGCACATAGACCAAGAGTAAACCCTAATTGCACCTGAAAATTCAGAAGTAAATCCTCATTGAACATGAATTATAACGATAAAATCCTTATTTAACATGACGTATCATTATACTAATCATTATCCAATACATTGAAGTGCTATCAGGGAAGACACTACGCTAACATAAACTTTCATGCATAAGTGTTCCCCATGGATCATACAACATGAAATCATTAACTATAACTTATTCCATGATTAAGGTATATGGAATAAATATATATGTATTCATAATCAATAATTAAATTTTCATAAAATTAAATACCCTTGATAGAGAAATTGGCATGGTATTCACTACACAATGTCATCGGCTCGAAAAATGGATGCTATTTCGACAACGTAACGGAATAACATAAGAATTAATTAATGTTGTTGATGGGAGAGAAATGGGTGTCTAATAATAATTACATTAAATGTACATTAAGTGTATTATATGGATACATTTACTAAAATATGTAATTGAATTTATATTCACAATACAAAAGAATATATTGAATGAATATAAGGAGAGAGAAATATCATACAGAAATCGGCAAGGTAATAGGTGAACATGGGAGGAATTAACGAGAAGGGAAATTAGACTATCATCTCTGTAACACAATGAGGACAGTATGGGGAAGATAAAAATCGTACCCTAGCTTTTATAAATGAAAATAAAAGTGAATAAAAATACAATGAAACATATATATAATGAGAAATGAAGGAATCCCTTACAGAATATATACTAGGTAATAGGTCATAATTGGAGTAATTAGTGGGATAGAAAGAGTTTTATCATCATTAAAAAATAAGGAGGGATGTATGGGTGAGGTGTAAAATCATACCCAAATTTAATTTAAATTAAAAGGGTATAACAACATAATGAATCATGGGAAAAAATTAGAATGGGAGAAATACAATACTTGGAAGTGTGGTCCCGAAGGCTTGAGAGGGGATTAAGACAAGATTCTAGAGATATTGGGGTTCCTTGGGAGGATTATAGGGTGATGAGGGAAGAATTTGGATGAACTCCAAAGTATTTGATTGAAAAGGAAGTTGGAGATTTGGTGTGTGTATATAGGAAAGGGTAGGGAATTCATTATCATTTAGGTTTAAGACACAACACATTATACAAATCAAATCCACAAAACACCCCATTCGTTGGACCCTGGCTTTTTCCAAAGGATAGTATAAATAAACATTTAATAAGGACATTGGCTGAACATCTTAAAATAATAGTGCTGCTTATGTGTAGGTGAGTCACACTCAAAAATAAAATCATTTTAGAATGTTAAAATGTTTTATAAGTTTCAGAGGGTCCAATAAGGCTTTGTAAAATAAACCAAACCTACATAAAATAACATTATATTAATGTAAAAACATATATTTTTGAAATGTAATGTTTATAGAATTTTATAACATCACTCTTCGGTCATTATGCTGTCATAAAATACAATATATATTTAAACGGTATTTTATTTTTACACAAAAGATTGACTATCTCAGATTATTATGAAAAATTCACTATTACATAATTACAACATTTTTATTTGAAAATAATATTAATTTTATAAAAATAATTTTCTAAATATGTAAATTTTTACATTAAAAATAAAAACCGTCATTTAATGAAAATTCATAGGTTTTACCAATAACAACTTTCAATCCTTAATAAAAATTACAATTTTATTCATAAAAATTGTACGATCATTTATACATAATAAAATGTAATTTTTAATAATAATATTTTATTAAAATACTATTCATCTGAAAAATCCATTAATTTATAATAGTAAATTTATTAGTTGAATATTAATTAATAATACTATTTGTTCTTTCAAAACTATATTCAAATTAACATTAAAAAAATAATTTATATTCATTATTATATAAAAAATGCACATAATCATAGTGTTATGGTTATGTTACATAACCCTTTATAACACACACGTATGACAAAAAGGGTAAGGTGTGAGATAGTGATGGACTCTTGGGATGGCTCGGACAATATCACTCACGTGGCATTATCTATCAACTTCCACTTCTCTGGAAGGTTGTTCTATTTGATCTTAACATGTTGAAGCACAACATGGGTTTGGTCAACAATAAAGACCCATGACACCACATCTTATCCAAGCTCTAAAAAATCTGATTCATATGGGAAAGTGTACTGGATGAAGCCATCACTTCCATTATCCGAATAAATTGGATTTTTTAATCCCAATATTTATATTAATCATGTGATCACTATTCAAAAACTATTTTAGAAACAGTCAAAATTCATAATGATCTTTTAAAAGAACCAAAAATATTAAAACAAATTATTGAACATGTTATATAACCATTTCACATAAAAATAAATTTAATTTTATCAAGAGGAATTTCTATTTTTAATTTTTTTGTCGTTACAGTTTTCCAAAATAGTGATTATGTGTTCCTTCACTATAAGAAACAATATTTAGAAGGATGTATGATCCTCAAGAATTTGCAGAACAATAGTTCATGATTGAAAATTTTATTTATTTTATGAAAAAACTAGATGATATTATGTTAATGTGTGCCACCGCTATCTTGGTTTGACCAAGAAGAAGAAGGTGGGACATTTTGGTGATCGTAAATAAGTAGGATGACCAATAGTGGAGATAATTTATATCTCCTTTCAATGAATAGTTCAATCTAGTGTTGATGGTGTTGCCAAGGACATTGAGTATTTCAAACTAGGGAAGGATAGCCAGACCATGAATTTTTTTATTGAGATAGTGATGTTTTATCATAAGGTAGTATCCAATGTGAATATGAAGAATCAGTGGTTCGATATTGGAAATCGATCTAATAGTCTCTCTTATTTTTTTATTTCTAAATAAATATTCATAAATTGATGTGATGTATAAAGAGTATATGTGTGAAATATACATGTCTAGTATATTAGGGAGGATATGTTCTTATTTTACTCCCAATTGTGGTTCAATGAATTACACTAAAAGAAATATGAAGCTGGATGATTCTCGTGGTAGTTTTAGAACGAAGGGTTTTTATGGGCCAATTTTTATTCCTAAAGAAATCATTTTTATTTTCTTCCAGTGTGAAGTGTATAATAATTATAAGAGTTTTTTTCATTATAATTCTCAAGATATGTGTCCCATGCTGATTATTAGGTCAATTATTGGAATAATGAAATGAATAGTCCACATCCCATACTAATGTGAGATCATTAAAATCTGTTAAAACAATAGTAAATTCGTAATATATTCATATAAATGATTATTATGATAATTATTCGGTATAAGGCCACTTCATGTAGTAGATAAATCTTAAGAGGAAGATGTTACAAGTCCAATGACTGTGAGAGGTATCATCACTATAGTGTTTTCTTAATTTACAACGTTACTGGATTCTGGTGCTTCTCATTTGTTTATTTCCACATTTTTTTGTAATATCCTAATTCTTCCTATGATTATTTAATTTAATGTGATGTATATTACAACACCTCAAAGAATAATGAGTGAGCTGGGTCCTTGTAGTCCTTTATATGCCTTCTCTTTTTCCAATGTTAATATTTCATGGGGTTTGTGGGTTCTCGACATGAAACCTCTTGATTTAATAATCATAACAGTTATGAAAATTTCAAATACATCCCTGTTTGATTTTTATCTTCGATAGTCTCTTTTAATGATCCCAATGGTGTTTCTTGTATCATTCAAGGATAATGGGACCAAAACTCGAGTATGGATATTCTGTGAAATCAAATGTTATGGAATGTAACACCATTGTTTAATTTGGATCTAGAGAGTAATTAACTAAAAGGTAATATCCCTCTAGTTATCATAATGTTTCACGATGTTTTTTCTTTTAGAATCTCCAATTTTCTACCAATAAGGATGGTAGAGTTTTATATCTAATTATTACCTGTTACTCAACTAGTATCTATTTTTTCATACCACATCGAATAATCTATAATTAACATGTTGAAGGAATAGTTGAATTTTATTCTATGAAAATGATTTACAATCTATATTGTATCACCTTGGGTAGCACTGATTTCATTCTCTACAAATGTAGATTGTTTACATCACCATTTTGTTGATTACCAAAAAAGCTTTTAAGTTATACTTCAGTAGAATTATCTATTTCAAGCTATTGATGATCGGTTTGAGCAGTAGGAGGGGGTTATGTGGATCTTGATGATTGAAAATTGACATCTTAACCATAATTTGAGAATAAAATAATATAAAAATAAAAAATCCACATTTTAGAAAATAGAAGACCATTAGGAGTACCTTGTTGTACCATTCAACGTAACCAATAATCATGCATATTTTTTCGATTTAATTAATAGTATATTCAATGAGTATATTGATACTTTTGATTTTTTATTTTTTAATGAAATCAAAAATAATTCTATGCTATAGGATTATCAGGTTTGTTTTTGGTGTGAATTTCATCAATTGATGGAAATTCACTGACTTTATTCAGTGCTATAGAAATTTTTTTAGGGGTTTGGGATGTTATTTTATTCCAGAACATAGTGTAAGAACATTGTATTTCATCTGATCTTCAAAATGTTTTGGAGGTTGTAAAATTGGAGAATCCCAAATTTGTTTCATTATTTAGAGATTCATGACCTTTTCTCAGTAACATCATCGGTTAATTAAATACCTATATTCATTTTATTCTATGATTGTATCTCAGACTCATAAGGGAGAAATGTTTTCATTAGAAAATAATTTCAGATTTATTTGTTGACATGAAAGGCCTATTTAATATTGTATTGTTTTTGGTGGTTCTATATGTTGAGAAGTATTATGTGGTATTCTGGGATTCATCAAGATCTGGTTTTTTATTATTTATTATGCAAATTGGTCATGTTTTTTCTTAAGGATCTAATCAATTATAGAAATATTTGACAAATTACCCAATACCCAACCATGAACACATAGTTGTGATCCATGTACTTAAGAGTTAGTGAAATTTACAATTTTTAAAGAAGTATGACCATGTATTCCAACCATAAAACTGTGAGTTATATGTTCACTGAACATGAATTTAATCTTTACTAGAGTTATTGGGAGTAATAACTATAATATTTCAATTTGAGATCATTTATACCATGAGGATATGGTCTTCAATTAGAGATTCCATGTGAAGGAATCATCACATTCCAACTATTAATGAATCTGTATAAGAGTGGAACATTATGGGCCATTTATCATTGTTAAAAATTGTAATCAGGGAATGAAGGGAAAAAAGTTTCTTTTCCCAATGATATGTTTACATCAACTTTTTTCAATATGATACATCAATAGTGTCATTATGTCGATGTATTCATCATCATTAGAGACTCTATTTATTGTAGGGATACCATAACCGACTAGATATTCTTCACTGAGGTAATTATTTTTCAATCTAAATAAAATTATGTTTCATTATTTGTAAGGAAATATATGATGGAGGGTTCCAATAACACCCAAGAGGTGGTGAAACTAGTATCCATGAATATCTTCTACTACAAGGGGGAAACATTTAGGAGTCTAGCAGTGAGAGGGGGAATCGTGGATTATTTCAATTATTGTTACACATACAAACAATTCATGGTAAATAACTCGAATCCATTAGCTTTTTTAATCTACTTTTAATTCTATCATGGATGTAGGATGAGATCTCTATGAATATTTTTTGTCTTCATGCATACCCAGAGAAATAATTATTTGATATGGGTTTTTATTATTATGGTATAATAATCTTCTCAATTCTTTCTAATTCATGATTCTACCAATGTCGACGAGTTATGAAATATATTTATGTAATATATTATTCATATTGTTATATTTTAATCTTCTATAGTCTATGATAGTTATACATGGTTTACATATTATTCATAGAGTGACCTTCATGAGGAACATGGATCTCATGTTTTCTTGAGCATGGAATACCTTCCATAGTTAGATAGAAAAAGAGAAAAAGGTGTATAGATTCGTGGTTATATTCTCCATCACAGTGTTATCAAAAACAAATTTGGCCCAGGATAAACATATAACAGTAGTTATGTTTTCTGATTACAATAGTTTCTTGTCTGCAATCAGAATGGATCATTTAGAGGACATATATGGTTGAACAGGTTGGTCTCTATTGTGTTGGTCCAAGATTGGTGAATGATCATTGGTCAGACCAAGCATGGTTCATGAAATAAAAGATGATTATTTTGATACATTAGTTAATTTTGTAGATACAGATGTAATTTATGTATTTTGGTCACTGTTGTTGTAGACCACTAGAATTCTCAATTGGTTACCAAGTGTTATTGAATGTTTTAACTAAGATGGATCATTGATGTATATTGACTTAGTGGATTCATGATTCCCTTTTTGGGACCTTTTGATGTTTTTGAGTAGGTGAAAAAACTTATAATACCATCTTTAATATCCACCATATTTTATGATGATACATAACATGTTCCTTATAACATCACTATGAATGTTTGTTTGTAATCCATATCATGTTTTTAGATAGTTGGATCCTGATATCAATCCTGATTTAATTGCAACTGAGTATCTTGTAAGGATATATTAATCTGAAAAATGTTTTTTATTGGAAGTATTATACCATCTTTTCATTTAGTTTGGTGTCAGGTTTTTTAATTCTCATGATATGTGGGATAAGGATTCATTAATGATAGAGTATTCAGTTCACCTTTTTTGAGATAGATTTTTCTTAACATGAAATCTAGGGAAAAATGTTCATATGGTCGATAGGTTGTTACATATTTTAACTTGTTTCAGGTAATATAAAAACCCTATTATATAATTATTATTTTTTGTTTTAGGTTATTATGTGTGATGTTTTTTTAATTATGAATGTTTCTGGGTTGTGTACAGTGGGCACATGTTTTTTCCTAATTGTGCACCAAATTTTTTGATAACATGAAAACCTACATAGTGGGGGTTTTCATGGATAACATTCATCATGAAAAACTATTCACCACATATATGTCACCATTATCCTAGGGAAATGGGTTCACTGTTATAGAACATGGTTTTTATAACCATACAACCCTTCCAAACAGACCATGGATAATGTTTTTAATGAATCCAAAAATTATTTGTAAATACAAAGTACACTCTTTTTAATAATTTGAAATTTATGTACATCCCTAATACAATTTATTCATCTTTTAGGAACCTAATTGTTGATTTAGGCCCATATACACGCATATGGAATAGAATTCATACTATGTTAATGTCATTCAATCCATATATCATTTGTTTCCTCTTATTTTTATTTTTCTCCCACCCACTTATATTTTTCTCCCTAGCAGATTTAGATCATTGTGTTTATTATAAAAGTTAAAAACCATTTTCCATATCAAAAATCTATAATGATTCTTATATTCTAATTTATGTTATTTTTTGTAGGAATTTCCCATCAAGGGGTTTGAGTATCATGAATCCATGATCCAAATGTTTGTTGTTCTAATTTTGGGGGTCTAGTTTTATTTACCCTAAATTTCATGATATATATTCAATTACATGAATTAAATTAAATTTCATTAAATTAGTTTTTCAAAATAAAAATTCTATTGAATTGGAGAGCTATATTTTATTTCTAATCAAATATTGATGAAACCCCTAATTCATTAAAATATGTGGTGTTTGTGAAATCGATGGAAATATAGTGATAATAAAATTGTTTAATATAACTTGTGAAATTAGTTTGATGACATTTATCTAAAACTTATATATATGAAAAATTGATTGATATGGTTTTTAATGAATCCAATTTGTTTTATTTTTACCATTTTGTGATTTGATTATAAACATGTTTATGTTTTTAAATTGATATTAGGAATAGTTAAAATGAAAAAATGGGTTGAATTGTATTTTAAAAATTATGGAAATAAATTACTCATAAATTATTATTATGAAAGAACATGAAAGCCTTGTATTTAGTCTATTATTTGGGAATAACTAAATTCATAATTTACGACAAAAAAAATACATATTTTGTAGGTCAAATCCTTAATGGGATGGTGACAATTACTTTTTGAAAAATGTCTATGATATGTTTGTACACATATTTAAATAATATATATTTGTGTTTGGGGGAGTCCTAGAGCCTAGAAATATCTTACCTATTAGAATATGAAAATGTTTCTCATTGTTATTATTTGATATATATTCAATTGTATATATTTATTTTTATTAATCCATTTGTCAGTTATATAAAATTTCTAATAATTTGTTTTCATAATGAATTTCCATTATTTTAAATTTAATATTAATTTTTTTAAAAACATCTATTGAATAGACATAGTTGATTACATAAAATTGGAAGCATTATTTGTTAGTTAAATATCAACATCTTTTTATGGAGTCCTTGGAGAAACCAGAATATTATTATAGATCAAACACTAACGATGCCTTTAGGTGTTAATATAATATCTCCATCTAGAATTAATCAAGTTTATGGATACAGTTTTACATTGTATTAGATATTTATCATTGGGAATTTAGAGTTATGTCTTATATGAATTTTTTTATCATATATTTTTGTTATATTGTGGTTTTACATAGGGTTTCATATACCTATTTTACATCTAATGTTGTTCCATAGAAGGATAATTTCTTGTATGAATAATATCTTGTATCTTTTTATTACATCATGTTTTTGGTAAAACATTTCCCACTCTATTATTGTATGATTCTAGGTAGAATTTTCCAACTTGTGGGGATGGAGAATTTCCATCCTGTTATGTCACGATAGGCGTGGTTATCTAGGTACCAGGTTGTCTAGGGTTATTTGTACTAATTATTTGTTTTTTTAAGATGTAAATGAATATTATGAATAGAAATGATAAACGGTTTTAGATTCCTTCATTTTATGTATGGACTACTAATGAAATGGTATTATAGGATCTTCTCACACTCGATATGGATATGGTTTCATTCATCAACCAGATAGATATTATTGTTTATAAACATACATAGGATGTTTTTGTATCAATACTATGTCTTCTTTAATATGGATGATAGGATATAATGGGTATTTTATAAATATTGGGTTCTGCGGAATAGTCGTACAATATCTCCCAACTCAATAATGAGCTGTTTTTATTGTTGTTACAATTGATCTTGATGATTTTTCAACTATTGTTGACATTACAGATTTTGTTCTATATTTTATTAAGGTTCTACCATATGATTTATTTAGGATTCCTCTAATGATAGTTTTTGACCATATTATTTACAATCTAGGTTCACATACCATTTTTATACCTTCCAATCATATGCAATAATAAGAGCTAAAAGGGAAAGTTATTCAAGTTGACAACATAATGTAAAATGATTTTTTATCCATTGAGTTTTAGATTGGGAATCCCCAGTGAAATCATCCAATATTATAAAATAGTTCAACTTAATTTTACATTAACTATTTTATTTTGATATGGTTAGTAGTTATGAACAAGTATAATTTCATTCTGATGATATTTTTTAACATTTTATAGATGGAATAGTAATTTTAAACGATTGATCATTTGTCAGGATATAATTATGTCATTGTTATATATTTTT
This sequence comes from Viscum album, assembly GCA_963277665.1. Lineage (NCBI taxonomy): Eukaryota > Viridiplantae > Streptophyta > Magnoliopsida > Santalales > Viscaceae > Viscum > Viscum album. The sequence continues at coordinate 2,020,137,585 of OY728157.1, forward strand.
ATTCACTAAAGAAATATTTCAGGTGTAGATATTTTCATAATAAATATCTTGTTTTTTTATTTGGTTATATCAATTCTCATGTAGTTTTCTTGTTTTTTATGAATCAGAAAATCCATCATCATCCTGAAATATTTTTAGTTGTATTTATGTATGATATTTAGTTTTTCCCAATATCTAGTTGTTAGTAGGAGTATCATTAGAGACTAGTTTGGGAAATCCTAAGGATTAATCGTTTGTAATAATACCATTAAAAATTATAATTATTTTATAAATAAATGAATTTTTTATGGAACACGATTTATGAGGATGGTGTTCATTTTGATTCAAATATGGTAAATTTTATTCTCATGGGAAACCCAATGAAATTATATATTGTGCCAGAGTATCCCTATTCTAGATATATATTTTCAATCGTTATTCAAAGATATCTAAATTTTGTCAAAATGTTAAACTTCACATAAATTTTAATATGTGAAATTTATATGCGATGAAATGATTCAGTATTCAGTCAATTAGATAAAATAAATTATTACATCAGCTCCTATTTTGATCTTACTTGAGCCTGCTAAGGGTATGTTAATTTCTATGATGCATCAGAAATTGGGTTGTAATTTGAGATAATGTTGGATAATAATGTGGTTGATTAAAAAAAGTTACTTATAAATATAAATTAGAATAATTACCCCAATCATGATGTATAGATATTCCATAGTGATGCATGCAGTTATGTGTTTGCAATACTATCTTTTTGAAGAATGAATTACAATAATATTTTTTCATACGAGTATGAGTTATTTATTTTCCTATTAATAAAATATTATTATACAGAAATGATGTTTGAAATGCTATTAAACATTCTACATTTATATCACATGCACCATGGAGTAGGGGAAAATCTTTCCAAACTATGTTAAGAGGAATTTTCCATCTCATGTTTTTTAGAATCAATGAAATGTTGAAAAACATGTGTATTTTTTATTAGATCCATCTCATTTTTCAGAAGGATATTTTTATATATCTTTATTGTATGTGTTTATTTATCCTCAGTCCTCCTTTAATCTATTAAATTGAGTTAATTGAATGATATTGTGTTCAAAATATTCTGAGAACACAATTTTTTGTTGAGAACATATTGGGATGGTTTATCTCTATAGATGTTATCTTATATTATGAGAATCATTTTTTTATCCATGAATTTGTGGGGGGGAAGGGGGGTTTGTATTGTTAGAATATCATGGTTCTTAAAGGGTTTTTTATAAGAGAAATATAAAATTTGTATTAGGACATGAGACAAATATTTTCATGGTTTAGTATAAAGTGTGATATTATTGATTATGTATCCTCCTATTACATGTTCCAAAAGATAAAATAGTTTCATTTTAGACCTTCTAAGTTGATTCATACTCTTTTAATGATTTTTTGGAAATGGTATCAGGTATCCATTGATATTTTTGTTAGATTAAAAATTACTATCACATGAAGGCAAGCAATTTGGATGGTGATTGATTGGAGGATAATGAAACCTCATTTAATCCCAATCAAAAAAATTAAAAAAAGTTCATGATATAAATATGTTGTTTATTATAGAAATTGTGAGTTTTAGGGGAGACATTATATAACTATTTTAGATTGGGATACCATGTGTAAATAAATGTACTTTAAGTCTTTCCATTAGTTTATGGGGATATAAGTCGTGTTGATTACAACATAAAATCAATATATAGACATTATAATAGATCCTTTTAATATTATTCTAGATGATATTATCTATGCCTCGGTTTTAGATTTTGGTGGATCTTAGGGTATTCATCCAGTACTAGTTTAATTTTCATAAAACAGTTGTTAATAGTCTCCAATCAGAATGCTTCATTTTGAATATTTTTATGGACTCCCATGTATATCCACTATTATTTTGTGTATATGTGGGAGAAAAAAAATTTATGGGAATGATTGTAGATTAGAAACACATATGAGGATTCAAGATAAATGTCGGTATATGGTTACAATGAATTTTCTATAGAAATATCATTCGAATCAATGTTTTTATTATTTTGAGAAATCAAATGATAATTGATATTTCTAGAATGTTTCTTCTTAGCAGGGTCACTATCAACTAGTCAAACATTAATAGGTGGTATTGAGATATTATGTTCCATTTAGGGTTTACATGATGATATGGAATGCTTGTTATTGGTTGGAATATTTGTTTTATTTGACTGTAATTCATTGTGTTTTACATATTTAGTTTCTCACGAAATACAAACCTAATCCATATCAAGTTCTATGTTTCAAAGAGATTGAGTTCTGGATAGATTATAATATTTTTGAGAAAACCACAGATCTCATGGACTCAAAAGTAAAAATATTTGATGCGAGTTTGATCCAATTGTTCTTAGTTAATGGGACTCATAGATCATAATATCATGAGACTTTTTATCATAATTCATTGATGTGGGACTAGTGTACTCCCTTATTTATCATACTACATTCGTCGACATTTTATTTCATGGACATAATTTATTATTTTAGGGAGTTTATAAGAACATTTTACCCGCTTTAAACTAATTAATTCATCTTTTCTTAGTGTCCCCTTGAATTGGGATTATCTTGGGACTCGAGGAGATCAATAACATTTTAAGAAAAAATTAATTAGATATTCGAGATGTAGTTTGTTAAATTAATTGAATGAAGCTATAAATATCATAAATTCATTTTTAGGGCTCTACCTGAGTTGAGATAAGTCAAGGATTAGTTTGAGGTTTTTGTAAAAGTAATATAATTTATATAGTTTTCAAGAGAAATACACACCATGTAATGTGTATAACTGATTTTAGTGTTCTACAAGGATGGTTCAATGACCCTTTTAATCACGTTGAGGGAGTATAATCTATGTAATGTTTACACCCCATGTAACGATAAACCAATGGTATTTAATTAAAAAGATATAGGGTATTCATAATATCTATGTCTTGAGTATTGAAATGCATTTTTAATAAATTTTATACCATTTAAATTTCATCAAAATTGACATTATGTAGATAAATTGAGATATATGTTACATAATTCATCCATATGTACTTATTCTATCACTAAAAAAGAAATATCTAGTCACTTTTGGATCCTCTATTTGATATAGATTGATTTTTCCAAAGAATGAAAACAATTATAGTTGATATACACATCTTGGACTAAATAAACATATCTTATTATTCATTTCATCAATCACCAGTCACAACCCATCACCCGAGGCCCATGTCGTGACTACCCTAATCCCACCTACCATAGGCTAATGGCTGGCGACTATCACCGGTAAGAAATATCTCTAAAATTAGGAAGTAATTTCCTTTTTAATCCTTCAAATCACAAAATCAAATCACATATCAAGATATGAGCACAAAGTAATCTATATAGTAAAAAGATTGAGTAAAATAAGTAAAAGGGGATGAAATAAAATCCCAACTAGAATGTACAAGTAAAACTGAAATCATATCCTTTGAATGCCCACTAAGGATCCCACCTGAAGGGTAGTAGAACTCTAGAACTGGCATCTCTGCTGTATCTCTTGAAAAATAGTCCACCTCTAAGAAACCTCCAGTACTAGAGCCCTCAGCCTTGATTAAATATTTCTATCATCTGCATAAGTCACAACAATGTACGGGTGTAGCCCCTGATTGGGTGAGTATAACAATACTCAGTAGAGACCTCGTGACCTCTGACGGACTCTCAAAATTTACAGAGGATAATCCATAAAGGAAGACCATGATTATAATGCACGAAGAAAAATTCAACCCTACATAGATGTATGCCCATACATATACATAAGTTATCAACGAGACATATCATGTTCATGAGGAAATACAAGGCCAAACTGTTTATCCAAAAGAAAAATTATTCCATGAAGGAAAGAATACCACAAAGGTAACACCATGAAGGTAAGTAAAACTAAGGTAATGCCACATAGAAGAATTCCATGATGGTATCACAACACATAAGGGTACCACCATGGTAAGGAATTAGCACACATGGGTTATAACATAAGTATGGAAATATAGATCATTAGCTGTATTTCTAGTTCATATTATTTTGTCGTGAAGCTCTTCTATTTACCCACACAGGATCAATGCTCTCACACAATGGATCTGAAGTTGCTGACCCACATAGGATCAAAAGAAAACCCACCCAGGATATGATGATGAACCTCACATGATCAAAATATCACCCACATAGGATTAGAATATGACCCACATTGGATCAGAAGATGACCCACACTGGATCAGTAGATGCTAACACAAACAGGTTCCAATGATTCTGTAAGTATAGCCAACCATAGGGTTTCCTCAAAAAGCACGCTGTATTCTGAGAGGATCTTCTCCTCAATCCATCGATCGATACTACCACTACCAAAAATTGCCATGAAGAAGTATGATGAAGGTATGTTTTGTCATAAGAAACCCAACGCGGCTAACGGCATGAATTTTGGACGCCCCATCAATAAGTTATTAGGTTTTCTCTTCTGAGGGCACGATTGGATTTTTTTATCCTAACCTGACATATTCATACTCAATCTAATTTTCATGTGGAGTATAATAAAATAACCATCTCTATCCATGGATTCTGGCTCCATAAACATTTTTTCAAATGGATTCCTGCTTCTTGAAATATGGCCAAAAAGTCGTATATTGGTCCATATGGGCCTGGGTCCAGTCCGACTCGGTCAGGCCGCCTGATATGTGCATAACCATCCCGATATAGATCGAACTGACCCTATTCGGGTCTGCCCCATCCCGCAAAGGGGGTGGCCCGGCCTACTCGGTGTGTTCCTCCATGGCGTGGCCCATCCTAGCCACCACCTGGGGGATGCACCCCACAAGATTTCTCGAACGGTCTAGTTGGACCATTCGACAATGGCCAACATAGTGGTTCTATGTGGCGCTGTTTGCTAGCATGTGGGACCTACCAATGTGGGTCCTTCTTGGCCTGATGTGGATGGCGATAATTCCAGCTGGCTCTACTTCTAGTTGCACGATGGTGCTACTCCTCTCGCATCTGACCTGGTTCTGGCCACTCTGGTGCTCCGCCGTAGCTCGACAGTCATGACCTCCTCTACTAATGATAGTTCGGAATCACACCGTCCTACTTCCCCATGGCCAACCGACATGTCGACCGCCACCCTCTACTACCGCAGTTTATATTCCATGACCTCCTATGGCGGCATGAATGTGACACAACCACCATCGTCGCTGGCTGGTGTGATGGACACTAGCTTTCACGCTATCGGTTCTAGTCACTAGCACTGGTCGTTGGTGCCACAGCATTGGAGAGCTTCTGAGGGTCATTGGGTGTGCTCTATTGGCCTATTTTTCAATCCGATTAATCGATGTGTGTCCCAGGACGTCACCTTTGCATCTACCCTGATGTGGTCAGTTCTGCTCAGCACAATGATCTTCCAATGAAGAACACATCAATCAATGAAGAAGAATAGGGATCGATCCATGTTCATTTGGCTGAAATCCACCATGTTAGATTGATAGAGGACATTTCATATATTCCAGACAATTATTTATCATAATGAATGACATGAATAATTTCCCTACCTCATTCATTCGTCAGATATTTCATGAGGAAGATGGAGTTGATTTTGAAAGGAGATGCCACAATTCATCATTCCCACAACATGCTTCCATTCTGGGATCAAGCATCTGATCCTCATTATTGATCTGGAGGATCATTCTTCATTTGAGGATGTTCTTCCACCAAGAGTTCTCCACCAAACTGGCTTGACAAAAATATCACATAAAATGATATATAATGTTCCCCTCTCATTTATGTTATGTTAATGGATAACTCATCATTAATGAGATTTCATTAAATGATGGGTTTCATGGTTACACACTTAGTGTAACCGAAAATTTAATGCCCTGTATTAAATTCTCGAACACCATTGTGTGGTCCCCAAATTCAAGGAATTTAAAAAGAATGGATAGAGATTAATAAAAATAAAACATATTTTTTATCTTCCACAAATACCAATAAAGCCAAACCTTCCCATCAGTTTACAACAGTTGAATTGAATGTCTCATTAAAATAATATTGGTGTTACGAGTTCAACAGTGACCTCATATTTCAATTCCAAGCAGTGGTTCTAATGTGAAAAATTCACACTCCCATGATAACTGAACGTACAGTAATTAATGTTAAAAATTTCATTCTGGGAACTCCGGGCCTCAAAATTAGATGCTGTCAATTTTTGAAGTCTTGTAATATTCCCATATAGTTAAAAAAGTTATACATGGAATATTCTAGAACATTATATTATCCCCACCTTAGAGCCTTGTGTCCCTGAAAGCCACAACAAAAACTAGGGAAACATGTGGGGGTAATGATAATGAAGCTGAGCATCCCGCTCCCATGTGCTCTCCTGGAGGTTCCCGGGTAGCCATAAAATGTGCACCAGAGGTATCGACTACCCACAAAGGACCCTCTCTTATTGATCTTTAATATCTATTGTATCCTCCAAAATTGATTCCACATCCTCTATGTCTAGTTCTCCCCAGTCATTGATAAGAAAAGCATCAAACACATATCTTCTCAGCTGAGATATGCGGAAAACATCGTGCACTCGATGCAACAGAGGGGGGAGGGATAGGTGGTACACCACCACACCAAATCACCTGAGGACTGGAAAGGGTCCTATAATCCTCTGAGATAACTTGCTGCCCCAGCCAAATCTCCACAATACTCGTCGAGGTGAGCCCCATAGGAAGAAATGGTCAGCATCTTCAAACTCAAGATGTTTTTATCTCATATCAACATAACAATTCTACCTGCTCTGTGTAGTATAAATCTACTACTGGGTGATATGCACGTAGTTGAATGATTGTTGATTTGTTTCCTAGTTTATGGATACATCAGCCATTGAAAAAAATCTGGAGTCCCTATCCTGAAATAAAATACAAAGCTCATAAAATTTCATCCCCAAAACTCAATACATCCTCTTATACTCCATTGAAAATGATAAACCATATAGCTCTGATACCACTAAATCATGACCCTACGGAATGGGGTCTGAGGTGCATCTACCCCATGATCCCATCAAGTAGGATTGAGGACGGATATTAGTAATGAGTTTGAATATCACACTCATGTGAGGCATTACCCAATTGAACCTATATTCAAACACATATATCCAAGGAAATAAAACAATGAAATGTAAAAAAAACAAAAAACAATTCATGAATACAATGAGATCATATAATATGTGTACTATAAAAAAGTCCTAAATGTAAAAAATAATGGAATATAAAATCCCAAAAAGGAACTACAGTGAATTCCTCCAACTCCATGGTTTAAGACAATTATTGATATAAAAAATACATAAAAAATTACTTTATAATGATTAATCTAGGCCCCACCATCTCTCTCTCCTTCATACACATCATAAAACGGGTCATTGTCGACATATGAAATGATATTTTCGTACAGATCCCATTGAGGGATTATTATTACAGTAAAAAATAAGACACACTGATAAAACCAAATAAGTATCATCAAGAATATACAACTCATAATAGAAAGAAAATACCAAAAAGAAACAAGAAATAATCCATGATATACTCGAGAATGAAAAAACTCCACCTATAATTCAAAATCAAACATCAAATAATAGGATGTTACATGAAGAGATGATCATTTAGAAGAGTCCAATCCATGAGAATTAACATCATCGAAGATAGTCATTGAATTATTCAGGATCATTGGTACCCTCTTAATAATGACGACTTGATTTAGAAGTCCCTAATACTGTGATAGAGGATCACACCTTGGACCGTTGGGGGACACTAAAAAACCCAGTTTGGATTAACCCGATATATAGTAGATTATACAACAAGGATACAATGACTCCTACTAAAATGAAATGTTAGATAGGGGATCAAATTTCTACTCTATGGGGTCACCCTTATTTCAAAACCCACAACTAGGGAATGAAAATATTGAGGATCACACTATATTCTTAGAATGGGACACCATGAACTTTATATGATACTCATCCTTGAGAGGGGGTCACAATCCAAAAATGATAACATAATTTTACAAGTTACCCAATATGGGAAGGAAAATTTGAAAAAATCAATGTATAATGGTACATACAAATGAAACAAATTTCTCCAATAACCCTCAATGGGTGTACAATGTGTGTATAGAAGGGTACATGGTGTCTCTAGCAAACCCAAAATATTCTCACATTTTTCTTCCTCACATTAAATGTAAATATCATTATAAACGAATTTTATGAAAAAAATAAATGTTTTATAGACATCATAAATCCATTTCCATGTCATCATGTCAATATCATGTACTACTAGTCATGCTCATGTGAAAATCCTTGTACATGTGGATGTTTCCATGTACTCCTGGCCATGTCCATTTAAATTCTCATATATTGTGGACTTCTCCTTCACATAAAAACCTTTTAATATTCCACTCTTATATTTATTATCCACACTATTTGTGTAGGGTTCCACAACATTTGGTATTCAACACCCTATATAAATCATAGAACCTTTTCCAAAAGGTTCCAAGTGAAATGTTATCTTGGATTACTTGATGGGTATCTTGGAAATTTAAAAATTCTTTAGGATCTTATATGTTAGTTGAAATGTATTGTGAGTTCAACCTTCATCGGCAAAATATATTTGTCAATGGTTACCTAACTTTACCATCACACAATCACCAAATTTTGGACCTTCATCCACTTTTCAATTGATTTATTATGGTTATATAACACCATATCAAGGCAACCTCACTCAACTCTCATTGGAATTAAACAATTAGTCTAACACATTCTATCTCATCCTTGAATCATACACTATTTATTTATATACTAAAATAATTGCCTCCACTATAAGCATTACGAATTGTATTGATCTTTTGTGCTGAATAATTATCACACAATGTCCAAATACAATGTAATCATCTAACCGCAAGGCCAAAAATACACACGAGGAATTTTCAGTTAAATTATGTAGAATTCCATAAGACAAAATATATGAGGAATGAATAATAACCACTGTTCATTTGACCTCAATCCAATTTCTTAGATTTTAGCAACAAATATATAATATAAACAATAATCAAAATAAATTTATCAAATAAATCTACTATCAATGATAACTAATAAATAATGATCAATCATTTTCCCCATTGGAGAGTTCCATGAACTATGACAGTTCAATGATCCCCAATCTCATCTTGATCTTTTTTTCACCAAGACCATATCCAATATGGTCTCTAACATATCCTCTCAAATTTATAAGGTTATTCATCTAACGAGGAAAAATAGTCCTAGTTGCATTAAAATGGAGGAATTGAATTTCTAAATCAAATATAATACAATTAATTAATTAATTAATTTCATTAGTTAATTAATTTCATTAGTTAATTAATTTAAATAAAATTTGTTTGTGAAAACAATTTCACAGTCACTGAATTCCAACAAAGGTTATGTTTAACAAATGGTAAAACAACCGTTATGAATCCAATGGTGCCCTAATATTTCTGATATAGGACCCTATTTATGAGTTATTCTAGTATTATATGAAAATATATCGAGAATGATATTAATATATATCATGTGTTTCATTAATTAATTCTTGGAAATGTGGTCCTCAGAATCTAATGTCTTCATAGTTCATAATTAACAAAACATATTATATTATAATGTAATACATTAAAAATAAGATATTTTAAAATAGACAATATATGTTATAATCCAACCATTGGGTGTCTTTTTAATAAAATATCATTTTTTTGGGTATATTTTATTACCATTGCAATTTATTCAAACCTACTATAGTGGGTAGACATATAATGACCCAAAATCAAGACAAAATTTCTTGTTATAGAGTGGATGGTCTATGTAACATTCACATCACTATTCTAATAACCCAACACTATAATTGTGATTTAATGGGATTTCTCTTTCTCTCAATTAATAGGATGTTATTGATAGAGATTAAGAACATAACCCTAATATCCATCCACTAATTGATAAAATGTCTTCTCTATAAGATATATTATCATTAGATTGCCGGTTTAATATTTTTTTGATATTTAATTTAATCTATAATATAATATTATTCATATTGGAATTAATTTTTAATCATAGAATTTTACAATACCACATATTGTAATTTACATTGTTCATTCATCCAAAAAATTATACATAAAAGAAAAAAATAATTAATGAGTTTTATTATTTTAATTTCCTTTAAATTCCATAATTAAATTATATTATAAAAAACCTAGTGAATATATTGTTTATTTGTTATATCTTTCATTATTATTATCAGATCAAATTATTTCATCATGGTATCAACGTATATTTTCTCTAATTATATCAATGGACTTAATATCATGACACTATCGAATAAAACTAATTTATCAATATTATAAATGATAAACTAAAAAACACACTTAAAGTTATTGAAATATATCCTTCATAGGTGATACTGACCTCATTTCTCATATATTACAGTTAAAATAATTCCCTCCCCATTTTATTGTAAATTATTAATGAAAAGCGGAATTTAAAAATTTGTTAGAAAGCAATTCAATGGAAAGGGATTAATTTTTTTCAACATGCTTGATATTATGGATTAGACTTTTGTACATTTATTTATTATATAACAAATTATGTATTTTGCAGTTAACATTTACATATTATGAGTGGTTGATAAAAGAAATTATTGGTTCAATCTTATCAATCCACTACTCCTCTATTATGGGATTAGTGTAACCCATGATGTACGGTATATGTTTCCATATTAAATAACAAATTATAAATTTTTCCTTATTTTATTTAAAATAACACGATGATTTATTTTATAGATTATATCATGATCGATTTTGGTGATAATATATGCTAGATTTCATATCCTACCAACCAATTGTCTTTTTCCGACCAGAATTTTCAAATAATTTCATGTTTTATTCAATGTTAACCTCAATATACCATGGTTTGAAAATTTTCTAATAACAAAAATAATAGTGTGATAAAATGTAACCCTTTTGAGAAATTATGCAACCATTATAAATCATTAAATGAATATGTAAATCAATAATATACCTATATAATCTATGACTATATATGTTTCTCAAAGTAAAAATATGGTCATAAAATTTTTAAATACTTTAAAACTTTTATAAATAAAATTTTAAATTTTATCTATCCAAGTGTGTCTATAAAAGTGAATTGTCTTAGTCCCACTAATCAACAACCCATGAAAACTGAGTTAATACCAAACCCACACCATTGAGACTTATAAACCATACGTACATCTGTGGTTTAACCAAATTTACATATTATTATATATACAGTAATATATTTTCAATGAAAAATATCTACATAATAAAAAAATTTAATATTATTTTTTACATACATTTATAACCATGGAATATGAAAATTTTCTCTTTTCATAATCTCTATTAATAACTAATCTTTTCCCTGATACCAAATTTGGAGACCCAAGAATAAAATACATTTAGACTAAATCAATTAAAATTAGAATTATGAAAATTTAACTATAATAAATTTACTAGAAGCATTGTTTTTTAGATTCCTTTGTTACTAGATACATAATAAAAATATTTAATTATATATATTCAATATATCCCATAATTCTACTCCCTCATAGAACCCATCATTCAAATTTATTAGTTAATATATTTCTTCAAAATTTTAGGTAAAGTGGATTTTATGTAATGTTGAGTTAAGATTATTAGTAATGGAAAACACAATAGTTTCAAATTATTGAAGATAAGATAAAATATGATAAAAATGATGGTATGAGAACCTGATCATAAATTTTGAAAACCATCAACAAAATGTCATATGTAATTAATCAAAAATACTAGTATAACTAATTTATATAAAACATAAACTTATAATTATAGTGTAGAATCAACAATAATCAACCACACACCATGATAATAAATAATATGTATAATACATAATTCAAATCATAGTAATATAAATAGTAAATCGTATTTACAATCAATGATCGCATCTATGACTATAACAGTAGATTATGATCACTCACCATTCAATAATTTACATAGTAAGGTTCACTCATAAGAATATTAAATGTCACAATGCCCCATAAAAATATGGGTTCACTCCACAATTTATTCCTTATTATCAGAAGTCGTATCCATTATTATCCAATTCATTGTAGGGAACTATGCTTTTTGGAAAGACCATTCAAAAATTAAAACTATACAAATATGTCTCAAAATATCATATAAAATTAATCCAATAATCACGTCATAACTCAGGGAATTGAAATGGTTTTAGTAAATATATAATAATTCCATAGAAACAATACCCATTAAAAAGAAATGTTTTTAATAATGGTTTGAATAAGACATCATTATCCGATGGGGAGGAAACATGATTCATTTAATCTTTATTATACCATCATATTCAAAATCCACGCATAGAATGAAATTAGTTTTTATTATTAGATTAATTACCCATAAAATAATAATAATTTTGAAATCATGTTGACACAGATTAAAAATAACCTTAAATAACCATTTTTATTATTCAATAAACATATAGGAAAAATATCATTTCTCATCGATAATATTTTTATAAGAAATTTTTATTATATAAAAAAAATTACATCTTAAATAACCATATAAATATTTAATGTAATAAAAAATGAAATTAATTATCATGAATTCAAGGAAATACATTCATCACTCATAAATAAAATGGGAATATTCTTATAAACATACATATTAATTAAAAAAATAAATTGTTCAAAAAATTCGTTGTTAATAATTTCTCTTAAAATAAGAATTAATAGTGTAAATTGTTAATTATAATATCATTTTTAAAACAATTTATGTATAAATAAATGAATCCATTATATATCATGATTAACAATGACTTGGAAAAAACATTTTGTTTGCCAAAATGGATATATGGTCGTCGTTTCATAACAAATAATTTTCAATTTGTCTAAAAAAAGTGGAAAATGGTAATATTACATAATGATTATAGTAATTAAAATAGGTTATGAAAATATATTGGGTATTAAAGGTTATTCCAATATAATTTCCCAATATTCTTGAATAGCCAATCTAGAAAATAAATGTGATTTTATATAAACCTGTTTTCATCATGTATCCATATTCATCATTCATATTCAATTACCTTTTTTAATAATTATAAAAATATTAAAAAATTATTCAAGAACCCTATTCAATCATGAAATTTTATTTTTAATTCCCTTTTAAATCATACTTTTTGAAAAAAATTTAATTTTGAAAATGTCTATTCTATGGGAAACATGATACTTTTACATGAATTTTTATGTTTAATTGTTTCTGTACATAAATCATGTTATTTATTTAATAATCAATAAAATCTTACTAATTAAATAAGTATCATATTTTTTCATTATATAAACTATTCTATTGAATCAAATTAAATTGTGATGAAAATTTAATTACATCACTTTGTGTAGATAGTAATCCCTTCATTAGTACAATTGAAGAGGGATAATTTTGAACAATAAAATGAATGAAAATTAAATAATAAATAAAAATTAATTATTATTCATTATTTATTAGTGAATATATATAATTATTATATAAATAATTATTATAATCCTTGTATAGAATAAAATTAAAATAAATCACATTTCATTATGGATGTTGTAGGCGACACATACACATGAGCAATATTATCTTCTTCCTATAGATGAAATATAATGAATTTAGATAGTATATTTCAATACTAAAAAATAATTTTGTAATAAATATAATTCAAAGATTTTATATTCAGTATATTGACCATCATGAATTATTTTTGAAAAATAATAAATACCACATTTCATGAGGGGGTCGTTCACATATACTAATTATGAATGAATTTGTTCCATTTTTGTTGGTCATGTTAGTGAAGAAAAGATTCACCATAAATTTAATGAAACATCAATATTTATATGATACTCATATCATTATATCATTATGTTCACCATAATACTGAATGTGTTATAAGAAAAAATAAAATTAAAATAGTTTGTTTATAGTTATACTACTTCATTGGACAGCCTCCTTTAGAATGCACATTAAACATTCTATTGCTTCTATTTTAATAACAAATTAATCACTAAATTATGTGGGGTTATTTTACTTATGGATTATGATAAGTATATACCACGATTTAGGCTCATAACTTAAAAGGTAGATAGGATATGCATTATCCTTTTATAGAGAAGGGTGTGCGCGCAACCTGATTTTTCAAAAAGATTAAAATATACTTCATTGTAATGAAAAAATAAATCTTTATTTAATATAAGATGTTATAATGAAAATATCTTAAATCCATAAATATTTAGTGAAATTTTTTTTGTCAATTAACCATTATATGTTTTTTTAGAATATTTTACCTCTTTTAACATATATAGTCATAAATGACATTTTCCAATGTTAATATTCATAAAGACCAAACAATATAAACTATACATATTATTAATATAAGTTTATTTTTTTATTATTATATTTTTTAAAATAGAAAACATTCATTTTTATATAAATTCATAAATCATAGAGAAATCATTTTTAGTAAAATGGATTTATTTTAATAAAAATAAGTTTAAAAACATTAATTTCCTTAAAAAAAATATATTAGATGTGTGTGTAGGTGTTATATTTAAAAAAATACCTAAAAAATTAACTTATATCATTCATCAATATATATCACTTCTATATATGAACATAACAAATAATATTTTTTATAAAACACACTTTTTACCTCGAAATAATTTTATATTAATATTTGACCAATTGATTTCTAATGAAATAATTTCATAAATATATTAAATTTGAAATTTACTAATTGAGTTATAAATATTAAATATTACTAGTCCAATTGATATTATATAATTATCATATCAATGAATAATATTTTACTAGTATACCACAATTTTTTGTAACTCAATGTTTTTTGTAATGTAACATATTATCTAAATTATATTAATTTAAAAAAAATAAATAATTAAACATTAATTATTTATGGGAATAACTTAATTTCCATGAATACTGTAAATTTAATTTTCTTCAACATGTTTTTTTTCATATTTATTCACATAGGATCATATGAAACACAAGGAACAGATAATCAAATTCAAGAACACTATATTGATAATTGAAAACAATTCATTTTGGGAACTAATAACCTAGAAAAATTTATAATTGTGATATAATATATATATATATATATTACATTAATCGGATATTTTATTTCATAATGGTATCCAATAAATACGACTCTAGTGAATAAAACAATAAAAATGATAAAAAGGACCATAAATCTTAATTTTCTTCAAAAAAAAATATGAATATAGTACCATGAGGGGGATCAAGGATAATATTGAATGATGTAATTATAAATTAATCATAATAATTAATATAATAATTGGTTATGTAATGTGACTATTAGTATTTTACTATTATATGAACGTTAAATTATGGTCATTATATGGATGTTGGTATAAAAATAATACCACATATAATAGTAAAACCAAAGTATTAACAAAAAAATAAAATGTATTATATGTAATAACAAAATTTTAAAAAAAATTCAACATGAAAATATAATTTATATAAATTAATATACATGAAATTAAAATGACACATATTCTATTAGTGTCATAGAGAATTGTGTTTCCCTTAAAAATATAATAATACAAAAATATGTAATTTATTATAAAATTATTATCTCACATATATTGGACATTATTTTTATAAAAGCAACCTTATATTTGAAACTAGAACATTTAAATTATCCAATGGTTAGTTTTTCATAATATGTTAAGATAATGATTTTTTTCCAAAATACAACAAATATAGAAAGCCTATAAAATATGTAATATGACATAATTATGATGTAGAAATTATATAATAATAAATAAATGTATATCTATGAATAATTAATTTATTTTATAAATAAACATATTTTTAATTAGTTTAAATGATTTTAGATATCACTAAATGACCTTCCACAACATATAATGGTAATTAAAGTTTAAAATCAAAATTTCACGAAAAAATATAAATCCATATAAAATATTATATAATCAGATAGTGATCTATTACTAAATTAAAATATTACAAAAAGAGTTTCATATTTTACAATTTATGTGACTTAACTCCCTATGGTAAATTAATAGTTTTTCTTTTTCGATAACCTATATTTCCACATCCTAATGATTAAAATTATTAATTAATTATTCCTCATTTATAATAAATACCCACCCACTCTCCAATTAATAAAATATAAAAATCCATTTTATAAGAATTTACCCTCACTCTTAATGATTCATCCTTGGATATTTGGAATTTATAACATTCCCTTCACTAAATAAGTGATCCTTTATATCAGGGTAGGTGTCCCTAAGCTTCTACATTTATTTTATTATTTCACTGTTTTAAATTCCTTTTAATTTCAATTTGAATTTTTTTTATACCACATTTCAAAATATTACATTTAATGTAGTAATTTATGGTTCACTATTCTTGCACAATATAACTTATTCAGAAGACATTTTAATTCCCTAAAATTCCCATATTCGTAAATAATCACAAATAAGAGAAATTATATAGTATGTAATATCTACAAATTTCATCCCATTGAAGATTATATAAAGATAATTTTACTACAACATAGATTCACTAATGGGTAATATCTGTAATAGGGAACTATGATTATCAACTCTATCTTTACTCGTTTCTTAATGTCGAGCATATAGAGTCCACATGGATATTAATAATATAACTCATATGATCCTTCCATCTATAATGAATTATTTTTATAGGGTTTATCAAGAATTTATTATTATCCCTCTCATTATAATACAATTATAATAAATCAAAAACTCAAAAATAATATTTATTTTTCATAGTAAATAATAATGAAAACTTTATACATTACATGAAATGGATACATATATGAAAAATGTTAATTATTAATTACTACCTAAATGAATCTAATTAATTATCCTAGTCATCTTAATTAATTCATTTTTTGGGGAATCAATATCTATAATGAATAATACATTGTTTTTTTATTGAATAACTATTATGATAAGATTAATTGAGGTCTACATAAATTTATGATTATTTCACATCATGAAATATATATCCCATGATAATTTAGTACGTTTTTTAATTCATTTTATTTTTATGTGATTGGTGGGGCCCATATTTATATTACTTAGTAAATTTAAGGTTTCATGACATGTCAATGGTAATATAATGGGAGAATCCATTCCCTTAATTAATAATGTATTGCCATAAGGAATCGATTATATATGTATAATGTTTTAAATTATACATTCTAACCATTATTTTCTTTTATTATAAATCATTTATTTTTCCATCCAAGGATTATATAATGTTTATGTATTCAGTAAAATGTAATCATTTCATAAAAATATAGTGGTTATTCATTTTTATCCTCGACTATTTTTATCTCTCACATTGTTTTTGGGATCACTATATACATTTACTCCCAATTTCCCTTGGTAATTATGTTGAATAATATGTATGATTGAACCTTTTAATAAAACTATGTAATAAGTATTTACACACAAATGTCGTTGTTTTCCATCATGTGATGTTATTTTTATTTTTATCATTCCCCTTGTGTACTACTAGGTATTTATTTTGGTAAGGTTATCTATTACGGTCTTATTACTAGGTAATTTATTACTATGAAAAATTTGAGAACTATTTTTTGAAGAAATAAAATATTTAAACCCTTTAATATCATATCGACTATGGAATCATAAGTGTATCAATTGTTAACCAACTCTTTCATGTTAGAATAGTGGGGATACGATGTTATTAATATAAAATTATCTCATAGTGTATCTTGGATTGATAATGAAAATAATTATATTATATCCACAACACCATTGATTTTGACTGATAAATTAATAGAAGAATAATTTTCTCCTCCCTTATATGTGTCGTGGTATAATGACATAATATATTTGTTTTACATCAATCTAAATAAAAACCATTATATGGATTTTGAATAAATTAAATATGAATTAGCCTTTGTAAATGGAAATTTTTTATAATTAAATAACATATATTGAAACTTTTTAGTTCGGATGATGTCAATGTATAATTTTAAATACTATTAAAGAACCATGTTTCACTATAATTACAAAAATTATAATAGTTATTTCAATATTATAATTTCAAGTCAATATAAGAATTCATTTCAAACAGTCATAAACTTACCATTAAGGCACTTATTTTCATATGATAAAATGATAATGAAACCTCGAGCCCACTTTAAATATGAATTGGATTGTGACTAACAACATGATGCAATGTCAAACATATTATAGGCTATAGATTTATGTTGATTCACCCTCACAAAAATATATATAAATCAGTAACTATAAAATTATATACAAAATTACTATATATGAATTTATAAAATCAATCCATAAAAAATGTACAATATAAGTTGCTTCAAAAATAGATATGATTTAATACCAGAACAACAAAAATGGAAAAGGCCCTATCAATCTGAAAAAAGGAGGTATCTACCCAACTTCATCTCATATATCCATGTGAGGTTCATCAAGAGTTACTAACCTTAAAAAAATCACCCAAAACACTAGGTCTACATGATACACAAATAAAATATTTGAAATATATAAAATATAATATATTTGTAGAGAACTGTTGGAGGGTTGAGTATATGCATACCATATAGGGCTCCAAAATGTCACAAAACATAATGAAAAATATATTAGACATATAATAACCATTATGTAAAGTAAATATTGATATAATTCACTCTGATTACATTGATAAGGTATATTATATCAATATAAAAAGTAATTCTATTATTGAGGTTACAACCTCACTTCCAACATATGGTTCTACTAGGTGGTCAAAACTAATTTTTTTTGAAGAACTCACTTCATGTGTCTTACCATTACTAAGTGATCTCATAAAATATTTCCCTCTCACAAGGTGTCACTATATTAATGGTAATATACTAATATAATGTACTCTTCATGTCTTATTATGAATAAAACCCAAGTAAAAATAGTTGGATCATTCGTGATATGAACTTGTTTGAGCAATTCATCATTAGAAGAAAATATATTTCAATAAATATATAGTTCATTATTCGTATGGATATTTAGTTTTACAAATCCTTTCTAGTAAAAATCGCAAATAAATGATCAAATTCCTAGGTATGTTGGCCACACCGATTCCAAAATCCCCACCAATTAATCATGATATTGTAGAAGATACCACCATTAGCTTTATAGAGGGAATTTTTAATTCATATCTATGATTAATCCAAAAATTTCATAATATACTATGATTACTATGTGATGAATCAGTATACCATATTAGGGATGAACCAAGAGTACAGAATTTAGGAAAATAATTCTATACTGATGTGATTTGAATGAACTGACCCAACATCACACCAAAGAAAAATGGAGTGGAAAAGAGATAAAATTCATATAATAAAGTAATAATTTTTACATATTAATACACATCATGTATCAATATGTAAATAAATTATTGTCTCTCATACCAAGGTGACATTCCCTTCTAAAAATACATTCCATGTCCCTAAGGGTACACACCTTGTTGAGTTATTTCTAGAACTCAATGTACCATTCGATCTAGCCTGTGTACTCTTCCCCAATCACTTGTACACATTGTTTTATTTTTTATAGTTCCCATGAAAAAGTACATTTAGAAGTAAAAAGAGTGTAATTCACCACAAAAAAAGTTTTGCGTCATCACGGAACATCACCCATGTGTTATGCACATGATAGTGGAGTCAGTCCATACACGTTGTGCGCCGCGACACATAGAGATTGTGGGAACATAGTCTATGGGGTGTATACTCTTGGAAGATCACAACATGGAAATATTAATGTAACTTTTTATGTATACCAACAATAGACTGTCTAATATTTTACTACATATATAATTGGTATCTACCTTATTGATGGGACTACATTATGTTCATCCCCCAATCAAAAATGTGCGTTGTTCAAAAATTTGAAGAAATTATATATCTTCATTATTCATTTCTCATATAATTTATTGGTTTCTTATCCTCCGTTATTCATTCGCATTTCTCTGGAAAAAATATTTCAGACATCAATAGCTGGTTGTACAGCAGATTTTAATAATTATTCACTATAAACCCCTATATTTTTAAATCCTAAAACAATATGCATTGACTATTATGAAAAACAAAAATCAATTTAATGACCCAAAATAAATATATATATATATATATTAAATCATATTATATGAATTTTTTTTATATAACAAAATGATTCATGCATTGATTGATTAGGTCTACTGTCATCTGAAATGTCGACTCATAAACAACTGATATGTAAGTGATCTTTGTGATCTCCATCTATGTTCATAATAACAATAACTATTTTTAATAATATCATACATAATACCATTACTCAAAACCAATTCAATGAAAATATAATAAAGGGTGATATAAGATGATTTTAACAGAAAAATAGATTTTACAACATATCATAAGAATAATAGTATGAGTCCACAAAAATTACATTTGAATCCCATTGCCTGAAAATCATAGATCATAAATTTTACTCATCTCATAAATCATTAGAGTTAAAAAGAAACTAATCATAGTGGAATCAAATAACAAGATCCATGAGAACATAAATTTGGAATAAAACATATAATTTTTTAATACAAATAACTATAGAAAATAATATGTTTAGGATTCCAAAAAAGATAGTCTTGGCATGTTATGCCTGGGTTGACCACATGTGTACCCAGTTTGCTCTGGTGAAAACATCAAATTTACCATATTTTTGGTTTGGTATGTCATGAAATGTACCATATTTTTGGCTAGGGATAAGCACATGTTTACCCTCTTTTAGTCATGGGATAACCACCTGTATACCCTTTGGGATCATATAAAATTAATCATTACCCAATTCATTTGAGGGATACATAGGTATCACCCCACATATAATTAAAATCACTCATATGTGTGTGGCATAATCATATAAAATTTATCTTATTAAAAACATTAAAAATTTATATAATTTATAATCAATTTTTCATAATATAAAAAACTAAAAAGAAACATTTTTTTATTATAAATTCTTATTAAAATAAAATAAAAACCCATTAAAAACTAAGCATTATCCATATTTATTTTTTAATATTAGAACTCATATAAATTAAAAATATTTAATTATTAACTTTTGATCACAAATATAGAAAATCGATTAGAAGAATTAGAATGGAATCCTTATATCGTGTACTTAGAAAATCATAAGTAACATCTGATTATGTAATTATAAATTGAAAATGATTTTTAAAGATAATATAAAAAATTTCATGGGTAAAAATAATTATTTGAAAATCACATTTCAAAACATTATAAAATTTATTTAATATTATTTTATTTGAATATTCACATTGAAAAAAAAATAAATGAATCATTCAAAATCAGTTAAACTATTTTGTGATGAAAAAACTCCTTTCAATGAGAGAAAGTATTATTTAAAAAAATTTAAAAATAATATTTAATCAAAATAGCTATGAAAACATATAACGTAAAAACCAATGAAATAATGATCATCATATATATATAATTTATTTTGTAATACATGTTACAGAAATGATTCCATTTACATTTTTATGGTAAAATGCTAATTTTTTGGTTTAGAAAATATCATAAATATTACATTTATTTTTTTCTAATTAAAATATGGATAAAAATTATATTAGAAAATATATCGATACATATAAACATTTTTTAAAACCCATTTTTTATACATGGATGTGGGGGGGAATGTATTTACACTGAGAAAAATAATTTTGGATTCCTTTAAAAACATTACTTTTAAATAATGAATGTATAAATAGTTGATAATGATATTAAAAATGTACTATTAAAAATAAATAACTAGAGGATAAGATAATAACTCTTTTTATATAGTTTTTTTTATGAAATTTAATCATTGGATGAATGGTCATATATTTCCCTGATAAATGATGAGACAGTATAATAAAATTCTAACTATATTGGGAACATTTAATTATAAACCCCATGAATGAACAACATAAAATGAAATGAAAAGTATCATGTGACATAATAATTATATTATATTATATTTAAAAGGGTCAAAATATGCCTTCATAAAATAATATTTGTGTATAATACAGGATATGTCTAAAATAATTACAATTGAGACACAAATACCATACCACTTTTGCATCATTTGAAAAATAAAACACATAAAAGAGAGATTATAAAATGGATATGTGACTATAAAAAAATAAATGATAACAAATAAAAAGTAATTCATGTTCATAATATGCACCATATAAATTAAATACCACTTGAATATGGCATGTGTCTCATAGAATATAAAAGTGAGACAATAATCCCATACCTTATGTCTTGAATTCCATTGTACATATTATAACATGTTATATAATAAATATATTTTAAATATAAATAAAAAATATAACCATAAATAAATAAATATATATATATATATAATACCAAATATGGATTTCATGTGCCTATTTATGAACCATTTGTTAACTATTTTTTGTCACATTCTTGTTTTGGGTAATTACTGATTTGTTTTCTGTGTATCTTTGATATCTTCGTCTAAAATAATCATAATCACCTCATGGTTCCATATTATCTATAATGGTATGAGTTATTTAAATTCCATATATAAATATTATATTTTTATTTAGATAAATTAATAAAATATTGACTTTAATGAAGAATATATTATTTCAGGAGATGATATACCAAACGTACACATGAATGCTATTTCCGTTTTCTCAATTAATTAAAAAAAGAAATAATATATATTAAAATTATTGAATATTTTTAATTCCATATATATTATGTATAATTATTTAGTAAAATCCTTATTACCTTCCATGTTAGTGTATGTGAAGATATCATTACATCGCTTCACAAGGGAGTAGCCCTATGTACACCAAATTGAAATTATTGAATTCTCATGAAATCTAAAGTAAGAGGGAATATAAGATATCATAATTAAATAAAAATAATATCATAAATATAATATATAAACTATAAAATCAACTTTATATAAAACTCGTAGCATTGTTGATGGAAATTTAATAACATAGGTTCACACGATGGTAGTCCACAATACACACGAATGATTATTTTTAATTTGTTTGGCATAAGAATATATGGATATAGATCATTAAATTTTCATTAAATATAAAAAAAATTGTAATATAAAATGAAAATTATATTTTCATGTAATAATATCAATTGAAATAGGTGGTGTAAGAAATTAAATAAAATTTTGTGTAGGGAGGTTACATCATTTTCAGATACAATTAATGTATTTGACCAAAAAACATAGTTCGTTGAATTTCATACATATTAAGAAATATATAATCGGATATGGTAATATAGTATGGGATTTTTGTAGGTGTTTTCTAAACCAATGCTTCATGGATGATTGAAGAGGAGTGAAGTGGGGTCTCTATGTATATATGAGGTGAGTGGAAAACTTAAATTTTTTGAAAAAAAAGGTATAACCATGATTTCCATATAGAACAAGTCTAAAAAATGGTCCATTTTAGAAAATATGAGGTAAAATTTTTAAATAAACCCAGATCATTTGAGTTATCCATTGTTTGGGACATTATAATACTTATATTTTGTACATTTACACCTCTATAAACCCATTTTAACCGTAACCACAGTAAATAAATTTTACTGTATTTCTTAATTATGATTGTAAAACATTATGATGACTATATTATAAGATATAATATATTATTATTAAAATTATGTAAATATTTTATACATTTTCCATTCATCAAATTATATTATTATAATTATAAATTAATACCATATATTCAATGAGAATTAATGTTTTCAAAGTGAAAATTGTCAAAACATAAAAAAGATTTAAATTAAAATATAATAAAAAATTGATTTTAGTGATCCCAATTGGATTAATGGATATATAATTATACTAAGTATTATTTTATAATGATATTAAAAATTATCATGTTCTATAATATATTATGATAAGGAAACTTTATAATTTAAATGAGTATTTTTAGTATTCACTAAAAAAAATCATTTAATATTTTTTTGGAAAATAAACTCCAATATAATTTTTTTATTTATATTATAAATGATTATTAATATAAGAAATATTTTATTTATATGTGCAATTTATTAATTCTAATTTTTCAGCAAATAAATTTGTAAAAACATTTTTTTATAAAATGTTATTTCTGATTCATATTAAGAAATTTATAAAAAAATATATGATATTAAATAAATATATTTATCTATATACAACAATTATAATTAATATGTAAAATATAATTTTTAATATTCATATCACAATGTATAAAATTAATGTTATAAATTTTTTGTTTAAATAATAATATTAATAATATATCTGGGTTTTTTAAAACTCTGTGTCACATGTGATGAAAGATAAATTTAGAGTTTTATTCACTATAAGATTATCTCCGTGTTCAGTGTAATTCAAATATAAAAAAATAAAACATATTTCAAAAGATAATTGGGTGCTACATTACATCCTTCATTACATGAATTTCTCTGTCAAAATTGTTCACAATTGCTCAAATGATTAATAATATGATTTCCTCATTATAATTTTTTCCCCAACTGCATCCTCAAACTAGTGATTCATCCGAAAAAAATTAATAATGTGATTTGTCTTATTTTTTATAACTGTTAGTACAATCATGAATTTCCACTGGTTATTCCTCAAAAGAAATATCATGCTCTAGTGGTATGACCACTAACATTGGAACCTTAGATGGACCTAGTTTTAAATCCTTAGAATAGATTAATGGAACACATCTTGAACATGGTAGTAGATTAAAGGATGTGACATATGATATTATTAATTTCTATTATTATTAATTACTTCGAAGTGACCAATATGCCTACTAAATAGTTTTCCCTTCTCTCGTCTATAATGAAATTCATAATGGAAATTAATTATAAACATCTAATACTTTATCATGTCAATGATTATCAGCGCTTAATTTCGATAAATATTGTGCATCAATTATGTATTGATGAGTGGGCACATCCTTTTATTCCATTTTATCATCTTGGTTAGGTCAAAATATTATCCTCTTGAAAACCTCATTTCTATATAGTTGGGATATAAAAACCATTCAGTAATGGGATTCACAAGGATTCATATGGATGTAAAAAGGGAAATATATTGTCATATAAAATTTCCAATTTTGGATGTTGCTGATCCCAACGAGAATAAAAATCTACAGAATAATATCATAGATATCCTCTAAGTATGAAAATTTTCATTCATACCAACCATCTGTATGTGGATACTAAAAATTAATTACACACATCTCTATATTATAAGGTTAAATATATTTTAATAAAATCATCATTTTTAACATCAAATCCCTATTTGTTAAAATTTATTGTTGTGCTCCATTTAACCATACCAAATAATTAGATTATATTATGATAACGGGATCAACAAATAAACAATCCCCAATAATAATGATGTATGATGAAATCATAAGATTATTGACTATAACACTTAATTACCACAACATCATGGATAAGATAAACCATAAATTTTATTGATACATTTATTAAAATTTCCAAAGTGTATAAAGAATTCCTCTTCAAATATCATTGTCATGAAATCATATAAAAACCCATTAGTTTGTATTTTGATACATTTAACGTTAAATTACCTCAATCTTCAAAACATCCAATCACATAAAACCTAAAAAGAGGTGTCATTAACATTATCTTATGATCAAACCCAAACACATATACCATTGATGGTATCCAAAACTATTTAGTACATATTTTATGAATAAATATACAATTCTAAATGTTAAATCACCCATTATTACATATAAACGATCTTATATTATACAAAAACATTTCCATTGTAATCTAAGGATCAACCTTATAATGGTAAAATATCAAATTTGATTAATATATTCAAAAAATAATTTTAGAGGAAGATAATAAATCATAATAATCACTTAATATCTCATTTTTGAAAAGTAAGATTTTTATTTGTCTAATTTATAACAAATAAAACATGATATTCAAAACTATATATGGGAGGATATTGTGACAAAATTATTATGGTTATATTTATCCATTTTTATTTTATATGTTTTTCTCTTCTCCTTTTCCTTTAGAGGTATTTCAAGATTCCCAACAACATTAGACTATTAAATGCTTAAATTATTACCATAATTATAAAAAAATAATTCACATAAAACACGATAGTGTGTGTGTTTTATCCTGTTAAGATATTTATAAATTTATTTTATTGACTGGCCTCTTCATAACACTTTTAAATTGTTTTTCATTTTTGCTAAAATTCCAAAAATGTTAACACCCACTTGATCCTCTCATTAAATTACTATTTTGATTATTTCCACGTTTATAAAATGAAAATGAATACCATTTATATCAAAAATGTGATTTTTTATTATTCTCACAAATACACAATTTCTTATTTTCTATCAACGCCATGGTAATGGAAGAAATCATCAATTTTTATTTCTACATTCATATAACATATAAAATCTTCTTCAGAGTTAATAAGGACTCTTATTTCTAATAAATTTTCATGGCATGGTCTTAAGACTAAAAATAGTCAATAAAAAATTGATTTCTATATTGATGATTATGAATGATATTTACTGTGAGATTCTTAAAATATTATCTTTTATGCTATCTATAAATGCATTAAAAATATATTGGAGATCCAGAAATTCATTCTCCATTCTTGTTCATCTAATATTTGGGAATTACTCACTAAACAATATTCTCTTAATCTCATTCCATTTTGTAGAGTTAATTGGCACATAAGGAATGATATTCTAATTCACTTTAGACTTCTCCTTTTAAATGATTTCCTTCCAAAATTACTATTTCAGGATATAAAAATTAGAGAATGTAAATCATTTCCATAGTAGTGTTCATAATTTCTTAGGGACTGGTGTTCATGTGCACTCAAAAATTAATGGTGGAAATTTCCTCTTGATTTACTCAGCAAAAAGATGTTTCCTCATTTTTTCATTTATATGTTCAAAATTATTCATTACTTGAGAAATCAATGTGATCATAGTAAGGTTTTTTCCATTATATATTCTATAAAATTATTTTTCTCTGGAAATAAATAATTTCATTTGATATTTCATTTTTCAATAACATTTTTTATTTTTATTCCATCAATTCTATGAAACAATAAATCATAGATTTAGACAATATAATTATTTTTGATAACATAATAACCATGATAAATAATTTATATGGATTCTATATCATGTCCTAGTATTTTAAATATATTAAAACATGTGATAAATATAGACCATTCACTGTCATTATTATATTAATGATGATAGTTAATAAAGTGTGTTTGATATCCCAAAGTGTATCTTCATGAAGGGTCAAACCATATGTGTGACATGGCCGATTTTCATTCATTAGGTAATTATAATGTAAACTTCAATGCCTTTGTTTCATAGTTATTAACCCTTCATACCAAAAAAATCATATTAATAATATTTTTCTTCTCTATGGACCTCATTTAGATCATTATTTTTTTGGGTATTGTATAGGGTGATTTCAAGTGAAATTTAGATTATTTTGAAGTCTTGTAATGTTTTACATTGTAAGAATGTTGTTTTCCCCATGCATGAACCCCGCAGTGTAAACCTTTAAATTATATAAAGTGGTGGTTTTAAAGGTTGGTGAACAATTTTAACAACTATTCCATATTATGTATTAAACATATGTCTATGAGAGTGGGAACATGTTTAGGTTGAAAGTTAATTCTTAAAGTTTGACCTAGCCTAGATAACTGCATGGATGAGTTTGTTTCATTCTAAACAATATTTTAAAAATATGTAAACTATTTTTTAAACTTTTACTCAACTCTATATCTTGGTACATAAAATTACAAGATAATTGTGTCACTTAGAAATCATTTTGAATCCCAAAAACACATTCCTAGGTTGATATAATCATGAATGATTTCATTCAAACCACTATGAAACAACGGAAATGTTTGTATCAGAAACTATAAAACCATTGTGAAACCACACCCCCTCCTCCTTTGAACACCCCCACTCTTCCCATAGACAGATCCCCCTTGCACCCCTCCCCCTAGACACCCCATGATCCCCCCCCCCATTACACCCCCTTGGACACGCCATACCCCAATAGACACCCCCCTATTCACCCCCCTAGACAACCCCTGATAGACACCCCACACAAGAACCCCTAGAAAACCCCCTTGAGACAACTCGTAGTCACCCCCACTCCACCTGCCGCCCCTCCAACCCCCTAGACAAAACCCCCACAATACACCCCCTAACCGTTACACACCCCCTTACATAGAAACCCCCATAGACACCCTCCCCCTTTGACACCCCTCCCCCATTGATATCCCCCCAAGAAACTTCAACTGGAAAACCCCCTAGACACCCCATGCTAGAAACCCCCCTGAAAACCCCCAAACCCCCCCCCCACTGGACGAACAAGACACAACCATGAACACCCCGCTGAACACCCCTTGGACCCCCCCTCCGGACACCCCCATGGACACCCCCTAAACCACCACCCAAACTTCACATTATCCCCATTTCCCTGGGGCTCCCCTCCATAACACCACATGAACACCCCCCCCCCCCCCCCGCACACCCCTACACCCCTATCCCCTTCACCCCCACTACTAACTGCACACCCACAACCCCCATCCCTCCCCCCGCCCCACCCACCTGCACCCCCACTTCCTAGACCTCCCCACCATCACTCCCACAACCCCCTTAAACACCCGCCATTATACCCCCTGACACCCACCCATCTATAACTCCACATCCCCTGTAACACCCCAACCTTCCACTATATGTTTCCATTTGAATAATGAAATAGCTTGCATTGTAGACAACTTCGAGATTCTAACACACTATGATCAATCAAATGAGATCTTATGAATAATAATACCTACTTTTTGATATTTTATAAATTTTATCTTTTAAATTTGTCTTTATTTTTGGATTTGGAATATCAAAATTAGCATAGGGTTCATTTTTTGTACTTTTCTAAATATATTTAATTTTTGTTAAATTGTTAAAAAACCCTGTGTTATTAGTTAAAAATATTATTTTAAATAATTAATTATTTGTTATGTTTTGTAATATTTTAGATCAATATATATACATAATTCTTATATATGTTCAACGTAATTCAATGGAGTCATTTTATAATAATTTTTGATATATAAAATGTTATCGAACTTTTTACCGTCTTTTACCCACCTCCAAGGAGCATTTGCAAATTTGTATAAAACAAAATTTTACAACTTCTGTGAGTTGAATTTAAAATACCCATGAGACATGGTAAATATTATCATGTAATAAGTGGTTCAATAAGATGAAAATAATTGTAGGTGAACCGTAACTTTTGACTTTTATTTTCCATGGTTAAAAGTAAATATAGTAATTTAGTCTAAACATAATATCATAGTTACCCTAACACATTTAATAACTCTATTGGATATGTATAATTACACCATTAAAAATTTTAGGAATAAAATATTATCCACCTTGGTCCACTTGTATTAGATTATGATATTTATTATTATTTTAATTAAAGAAGAGATAAAAGAGTTAAATTCAATGTTTAAAATGTAATAAAATTTTAATATAGGGATTGAAACAATATAAATTCTCCTATAAATATTTAATATAAATATAAAAAAATTCCTACATAATTTTATTTTATTTTTAATTTTTTTACATTATATAATTTAATTTATTTATAACACAATGATGATGCAGTAATTACATTTTTATTGAAATATTAAAAAAACTGATATTATAAATATCCAAAGAAATGTAAATTGAAACTACTGATAAATTAAAAAAAATTTATAGGTTAATATTACATGTTATAGACAGATAAATAAATTTTACACAATGTTATTGTGTTTCTATGGCAGTCAAAAAAATCCATTACTAAATAGTGTCCAAATTGACATAATTGAGTTTTTAAAACAAATATTATATTATTAATTGATATAATATTCCTAAAATTATAAGTATCATTAAAAAGACAGAGGTAAAAATATATATATTAATAATGAACCACATGGTGTTCTCTTGTCTTGTTATTGTATGTTTATTAACAATATAATATAAAAATACAAAGAGACATTGTAAATGTCAAACTATTTAACTAAGAGTCAAATCTAAACTATACAGTTAATATGATGACCTAAACCTATATAAAACCAATTTTTTGAGATATTTTCGACCCATCCCCACCATATACTCTAAATAATTCATTTTGGAGTCATTATAAATCGAAAATGATTTTATTATAAATAATATTTCATGTTTTTTCTAAAGTGACCATCACCCTGTTTATAAAAGGGCACCTCCCATTCTCTTAATGTCACATATCCAAATCATTTTGGCTCAGCCAAACCCCACCCAAATATCCTCCCAACGTTTCTCCCTTCATCTTAGAGGCATTACATTGGTCATAAAGCCAACTTAATGTTACCATTGATCAAATCAAATGAAACATCCCAAAGAAGAGGTAAATATTTCATCACCTCTTTCAATTTCTTTTCTTCTTCCACATCCTATTTATGTGTGATCTACATTCTAAAATAATAACTATAATATGTTATATGTACTGAGATGTTATTATAAAAATTGTACAACCAAAATAATTATTCTATTCATCCTATAAATGAAATTCGTCATACTTGTCTAAGTACGACTTACCGTCTCCATGTTGTGGAGTAGTTTCTTATTCACACACTTCATTATTTGGATGTGTATAATAATCAGTATAGAAGATGTAAATAATTAATATAACATGTTAATTATTCTTTATATATGATATACCATCCCATTACATATGAGTTTTCCATTAATATAAATATATTGTCTCTCACACGTACGTACAGATTACAGTCTCCACGAATTCGATGAGATTCATTTCACATCATAATAATTCATGAATAATTTTCAATTTATAATTAAAAATAAATTTTATGAACATAATATCATTCTTTATATTATTCCAATAAATCCAATCATTGATAAACATTTCTTAATTAACGAAACAAAAAAAGTAAAATGAATCCTTCAACAGTCAAAATGTTGATACTACTAAAATATTATTAACAAAACAATATTATATGATCATATATAATGTCATATTTATGTATATAGTTCTTGTATAATTTAATAAAAATGTTTTACAAATTATATAGGAGGTTAAAAACCATATAATTTGTAAAATTACAAGGTATGGTTAATTTCCGAATCTCTTTATTATCTGAGGTTGTTTTTATTTGAGTATCTAATAGGACCTCTTTACCATCCACATCCGTGTATTCTTAAAAATGTATTTCGAAACATTTTTATATATCCTAGACAATGGGTTGAATTCATTTATACCCTTATTTCACATTATATGTTTTGAATGGAATCATTCCTTCATTTTCTAAACAAGGTAATTTATGTCCATTTTGACAAAATTAAGGTAAAAATGTCTTTTGTTAACTTACATGGCATTTGCGGCTATTTTCTGACAATATATCTTCGGTCACACTTCCCTTAAAATATTATATGAATATTTTAAAAATAAATTTTTTCGTTTATAATGATATGACTTTTAAATGTTTTCAAAATAGAAAGAGATATTAATGTTAAAAAAGTATTCATTTCATCTTTGTCAACATCCTTTGATAGATTTTAAGCTTGTTTGACATACATTTAGTATGGTACACATCTTAAAAATTGTATTGAAGGTTTTGGGATATGTTTTACTATGTATTTTTTATTCTTATACCATTTATTATTTAAAGATAAAGTATTTAAATTTCGTATGCTAGTTTTATTATGAATGTTTATGTTATGCTTAATACTTTTTGTATGAGGAATGAATTGGACATAGTAAGTGATGGGTGGATCCCGGTATAGCTCCTCAATGCATCGATAGGTATCGTGAGACAAAATAGTGTCTTGGAAAAAGGCCTCGTTAAAATCTTATTTGTAGTCTGGGTACAAGACCTTGACAAAGTGGTTATAATGTTTGGAATTATGCATTCCATCATTATGAAAGTTGCTATTGATATTGCATTAGATTATTAAACTATTATAATATCCATTAATGTCATTAAATGGAATTATTTGATTTTATATTTTTCATATTATGATGATATTAATTTTTAAAAGGCTTTTGTTTTTGTCTAATACATTTCTTTAAATGTTTATGCTTATTTATGTATGTTTATGTTATTTTGTTATCCTTACTAAGCATCTAAGCTCACCCGTTTCTATGTTTTATTTCTCCCAGGATGTGAAGAAGAATTTTATAGTTGACCTGTAGGGATAGGCTTATGATATGAGTGTGGTTAATAGGGGACAAAATGTTTTTGATGTTTTTATTTCATGATGTAATGTTAAACTTATGAATGTATATAGTACTTCAAAGGAAACTAAATTGATTAGTTTTTCGAGTCATGATTCCTTATATCATGAAAATTTAATGTAATAATTCAACAAATCTTGGTAATTGGGGTCGTGGAGATATAGTAGATATCATATGATGTTTAGTACAAACCATCTAAACAATATTTAGAAAAACTCTGATTAGATAACACTACCCTCAGATAGACATTGAGGATTAGTATAGAAGAATTTCCTAGAATTATGGTATTGTAGATATTTTGTGACTTTTCCAAGAAATACATCCTTGATTGGATAAAAGAAGGTATAGGTAGCTCTGGCATAGATTTACCTAGGGGAAAAACCTGAAAACACAGCTTTGAACTCGGATTGAATTGTAACTGGTACACTATGACGGGCATTACTGCACTACTGGTTACGACACACATGGGGGGATATGCTTAAGATAATTCTCATTTTCGGTAAAAAAAGTATAAATGATTTATGAGTATATAATTCCTCAGAGAAAATATTTTTATGATTATAGATTATGTACATAAACTATTCGATTTATGTTAAGTGTTTTATAAGTTTGGTATTATGTATTATAATTCATAAATTAATATAGTTTTTGTCATTGTTAAGAAATGGTTTTTAGTAGAATGAATGAAAATTGTATCAATACATGTAATCCATGTAGGTATTTCCCTCTTACTCAAGATAATTATAGTGGAGGTGGTGATGTAACAGGTGCTGATCTGCCTATCACCATACTGGGACAACTCACTCAGGTTATGAAAAACAACCTTACCCCTATGGTGCACCCTTATAGACAATGCGTAGGATCAATGTTAGACCACTTAATGAAGAAACAACCACCAACATTCAATGGGATTACAAATCCATTTGTAGTAGAGCAATGTATAAAATCATTATAGAAAATATTTCACACTTTGGGGAGTATAAAAATTGAATAATTTGTCATGGCAGTTTATCACCTCAAGGGAGATGCATATCAATGGTGGTCATTGATTCAAAACACAAAGGAAGATGATGAAGTATAAAATATGTAATGGAGGGAGATTAAACATATTTTCTTAGAGAAATACATTTCTCATGACCATCGAGAAGATATGGAAATTCAATTTCCGAGTCTCAAGTAAAAAGAGGATGAGAATGTCACAAAATATGAAGCCAACATTACAAGGTTAGGTAGGGATGCAGCATATTATATATTTAACCCAAGGATTATGAATGATCCATTATTTTTTTGGATTAAACCATACCTCCATTGAGTATTTGTCTCACAATACTTTTTATCTTACGATGATATTGTTTCATGTGCTATCAATATAGAAAAAGAATTTTATATGTCTTAATACATTAATGCAACAAAAGTGAAGAAGAGATCTGTTGAACACTCTGGAATTAGAAATAAGCGGATGATAGGAAATATTGATTATCCATCCTGCGGTAAATGTGGGATGAAACACCCTGGTACTTGCCTGAATGGAAT
This sequence comes from Viscum album, assembly GCA_963277665.1. Taxonomy (NCBI): domain Eukaryota; kingdom Viridiplantae; phylum Streptophyta; class Magnoliopsida; order Santalales; family Viscaceae; genus Viscum; species Viscum album. Next base: position 2,020,171,708 of record OY728157.1, read on the forward strand.
GGGAGTCAATTAAAAGTGTGGTGAAAAAAGGCCACAAGGCTTGTGACTTCAAGGGAATGAAAGTGGCTATTGAATGCTATAAATTTAGAGAATATAAAATGTCCTATGTGCCAATGGAACTCACCTCATAAAATCCCAAGGGATCAAGGCCACACTTATGTGATCACTAATTCTAAGGATAAAGCTCCAAAAGACATTGTGGCAGGTAATATTATGGTTTCTTCAGGTTTAGCCAATGCTTTATTTGACTCTGGATCTTCGCATTGTATAATATCTTCCCAGTTTGCTAATAAAATTAGATATTTTCAATTTGAATTAACAAGGGAGTTTTCAGTTAAGACACCTGAGGGAGGTATCATCGCAAGAGTGTTTTTTGAATCAGATCCCACTTAGGCATATTAATGTTATTTATCTTCTGTTCTCATCATCATACCCATGATTTAATTTCATATTGTCCCCAAATGGATTGTATTTTGGACCATGATGCAAACAAATTATTGTATGATGACGGAGGTTACAAAATTTGATGATGATAAGGAGTACATTATCTTTAGAGAAGAAACATCACCCCATTATTCTTATCTAGATATTCCCCCAGTAGATATACAAAATTTAATTATAAGGGAGGATGAGAATTAAATAATTATTGGTGAAGAAATTAATATTCGAATAGCGGACGTATCTATTGTGCAAGAATATATTGATGTGTTTTCAGAGGATTTACCTGTACATCCTCTACTACGATACATTGAGTTTCCATTTATTTAATTCCTATTCTAAGGCCCATATCAAAGTACCCTAATATAATGGACAAATTTGAATTAGTGTAACTAAAGAAACAACCAGATGAATTGAGTAGTAAGTGATTTATTCACTGTAGTTTTTCTCCATTGGTATACCTTGTCCTTTTTGTTTAAAAGAATGACAGATCTACGAGGTTGTGCATTGACTACAGAGAGATAAATGCTATAAAAATAATGAACAAGTATCACCTACCTCAAATTGAAGATTTAGTAGACTAACTTCTGGGTGATAATTATTTTTCAATGATTTTCCATCAGTTTGGATACCATCTGTTGTGTGTGATGAAGGAAAACATTCTACAAACAACATTTCAAACCACGTATGGGAATTTGGAGTTTTCTTTTATGCCTTTTTGACTGACTAAGGCACCCTCTATTTTCATGGACCTAATGAATAGAGTTTAAAGGAATATTTTGATGAATTTTTTGTTGTATATATTGATGATAAATTGGTCTATAGAAAAATCTATGAATATCTCTAAAATCGCATGTGAATTATCCTAAATACAGTTAGAGGAAAGGAATTATATCAAATGTTTATCAAATGTGAATTCTGGCTTTAGGAGATTTCATTTCTTGGCTATATTGTCTCTGTGGATGGAGTCTCTATTGATCCTTCTAAGGCAATGGGAATCCAAGAATGGCCTGCACCAATGAGTATAATTATGGTATGCAGTTTTATTTGTTTTGTATGTTATTATCAGTGTTTTTTCCAGAATTTTTCTAGATTGGATAACCCATTAACCAAGCTCAAATGTAATGGGTTTAAATTTTTGTGGAAAAATTAGTGTGATGATTTTTTTAAGATCTAAAGGAAAGACTAGTTAATGATCCTATCTTGACTCTACCATTGGGTAATGACGGGTTTGTTATTTAGAGTGTTGGTTCAACAAAAGGTCTTGGTTGTGTCCTTATACAGAATGATAGAGTTATTTCCTAGGCATAATGACAACTAAAAATACATGATTAGACTATCCCACTCATTATATTGAGTTAGAATTAGTAATTCGTACTGTAAAGACAAGGAGACACTATATATATAGTGATAAATGTGAGATTAATACTGATCACAAATGTTTGAATTAAATTTTATCACAGAAATAACTCAACATGAGTCAAATTATATGGCTTGAACTACACAAATATTATGATGTCACTATACACTAATACCCGGGGAAGGCCAATAAGGTGATAGATGAATTGAGAAGAAAGTATCATGGACTTTTGAATAAGATGATAGTGGAAAAGGATCCCATTTTTATGGATCTAGTAAATAATGGTATGTGAAAAACCATTGAAGGTGAAACATAAATTCTTTTTCAAATTTTTGACAAATTATATTTACTAGAATGGTTAAAAAGTTCTCCGAATAATGATAATTAATTTCATAAGAATATTAATGTAGTGAACTATTGGATATTGTTAGACTTTGTATATGAAGATGGAATTTTGAAATATGGGAAGATACTTTGTGTTCCCGATATACTTTATCTAAAAATAAAATTGTTGGATAATTCTCATTTCTCCAATTTATCAATACACCCTGGTATAACTACGATGTATAGAGATTTGAAAGATCATTTTTGGTGGGACAACATAATGAAAGAGATTGATGATTTCGTGTCGAGATGTATGGTATGTGAACAAGTGAAATATGGAAGGAAACAACCTGAAAATTCATGCAACATCTTCCCATACCTATGTGAAAATGGGATAATATTACAAGAGAATTTTTCAAGGGGTACTAATGAATTCTAGAAGGAATAATGCAATATGGATAATTATTTTCATCTTACAATATCAGCACATTTTCTTGCTACAATAAATGATTTACCACTTGAACGTATGAAAAGATTATATATTAATGAAGTTGTAAGACTTCATGGATTACACCTATCGATTGTTTCAGATCACGATCCCCATTTTACATCATGATTCTGGAAAATGTTTTAGAAGGCCCTAGATATTGAACATTGTTTCATCACTTCCTACAACCTTAGACTGATGGAAAATTAGAATAGACTATTCAAACCGTATAAGACATGTTGATATCTTTCTCACATGTCCTTCAAGGTATACAGGATTAATATTTACCTCAAGCATAATATTCCTATATCAATAGCTATCATTAAAGTATTCATATGGCACCATATGATGCATTATATGGAAAGAGATGTTCCACACCAATTTTTTTGGGATGATGATGGTGAATGAAACCTCTTAGTTCAAGAACTTGTTGAGGAAACAATGGAAAAGGTGAAGGTTATCTAAACTGACATCAAATCAGCTCAAAGTAGGAAAAAGATTTATGTTGATAACCGAAGGAAGGATTTGGAATTTGATGTAAGAGATATTGTTTTTTAAGGTATCTATATGGAAGGGTGTTATACATTTCTGTAATAAGGTTAAATTGAGTCCCAGGTACATCAGACCATTCTAAATTATAGAATTAATTGGAGTAATAGCTTATCATTTGTCAGTGCCTCAAATTCTCTCCAATGTTCATGATGTGTTCCACGTACCACTATTGTGAAAACACATTCCTGACCCAACGCATGTACTCACCTATGGGGAAATTGAAATTCCACATGATATGTCTTATTGTGAAGAACATGTCAAAATTATTGATACAAGAGATGAAGGGTTGAGAAACCAGACGATTCATCTGGTAATTATTCTATTGAGAAACCATAAGATGGAAGAGGCAATGTGGGAATCAGAGGAACATATGATGAAGAACCACTCCAGTCTTTTTGCATAATAGTATTTTAAAAATTTAGAGGATGAAATTATTTTAAGGAGGGATGAATGTAACGCCCCATGCTTCAATGGTACATTTCACTTTGAATAATGCAATAACTTGTATTTTATGCAACTTCGATATTCTAACACACCACGACTAATAAATCTAACTATTATAAATAGTAATTACTAAATTTTTTTATTTTATAAATTTAATTTTTCAATGTGGACTTCATTTTTTGATTTGGAATATCAAAATTTGTATACGGTGATTTTTATGGTATTTTTCTAAAAACATTCAATTTTTTATAAATAATTAAAAAACACTGTGTTATTTGTTGAAACTAACTTTTTATTTAAATAATTACTTATTTTGTTTCAATTTAATTCATGTCAAAATAGATACATAATACCTATATATGATCAACATAATTCATTGGAGTCACTTTATAATATGTTAAGATATTTGAAATTTTATCAAACGTTTTACAGTCTTTTACTCACCTCCTAAGAGCAATTGAAAATTTGTATAAAACATATTTCTTCCATTTTGGTTAGTTGAATTTAAAAAATCTTATAGACATGGTAAATATTATAAAGTAAAATATGGATTATTAAGATGAATATATTTTTTGATGAATACAAACTTTTTACTATTATTAACAACGGTTAAAAGTAAATAGGATAATTAAGAGAAAAAATGATATCATAATTACTGCAAAACATTTCAAATTCAGTTGGATAATTATAATTCTACCAAAAACAACCTTATAATTAAAATATTATCCTTTTTGTTCCACATGGATTTGATTAAGATTTTTTTTATTATTTTCTTTAAAAAAGATTTAAAAGAATTAAATTCCATGTTTAATAACTAAACCATTTTTAATAGTGTTACACACAATATAAATTCAACTATATATATTCATTAGAAATATTAAAATATTTCCTAAATAATTTTATTTTATTTATAATTTTTAGACATTATAAAATTTAATTTTTTGACATAATTATAATGTCATAATTACATTATTAATGAAATATTAAAATAATTTATATTATAAATGTCAAAATAAATGTAAATTGAATCATATGATGAATTACACAAATTTTATTGGTAAATATGACATGTTAATGTTAGTTAAATAAATTTATTTTGATGTGATTAAGTTTTTGTGGCATTCAAATAAACAAATACTAAATAGTGTCAAAATTGACATAATTGAGTTTTTAAAACAAATATTATATTATTAATTGATATAATATTTATAAAAACCTAAGGATAAGAAAAAGGATAGGTATAAGGTTATATATATTAATAATTAATGACATTGTGTTCTCTTGTCTTGTTTTAGTATGTTTATTAATAATATAATATAAAAATAAAAGGAGACATGATAAATGTCCAACTATTTAACGAAGAGTTAAATATAAAATATAATGATAATAGGATGTCCTAAACCTGTCTAAAACCTATTGGATGATAAGTATTATACCCATCCCCGATTTATCCATTAAATAATTAGTTTTTGATCCATTATAAACTGAAAATGAATTCATTATAAAATAATATTTTAAGCTTTTCATAGAGTGACTCTCACCTATATTATAAATGGGCTCTAACCCTTCTCTTAATTTCAAAAATCCAATGCCTTTTGGTTCAGTCATACCTAGACCAAATATACTCCCCAATTTCCTCCCTTCATCCTAAAAGCCATTCTTTGGTCAGAAATACAACCTATGGAGCCCTTTTGATCAAATCAAAATGAAGAACTAGAAGAAGATGTAAATATTTCATTACCTCTTTCAAGTTATTTTCTTCTTCCACTACCTCTTTCTTTGTTGTTTCATTTCAAAATAATTAGCCCAAAATATTCTATATATTGTGATGTTATTATATAAATGATACAACCATATTCATTATTCTATCCATCCTATAAATGACAATGTCATTATATGTTCTTACTTAAGGATTACCGTCTCCATGTTGTGGATTAGTTTGTTATTGAAAAACATCACTTTTTGGATGGGTATAATAATGAGTATAACTAATTTAAATAATAAATATTAAATATTAATGATTCTCTATATATTATATATCATCCAATTATATAAAATTTCTCTTCCAATATAAGGATATTGTCGCACGTGCCTACCTATGGATTACCATCTCCATGAACGCGATGAGATTAACTCCCCATCGTAATGATTAATGAATAATATTCATTTAATGATTAATAATATTTTTTATGAACATAATATCATTATTTATATGTATAAAATACATCCTATACATAAAATACATGGCTTACATAACCAATCAGATAAAGGAAAACGAATAAGTTAACACCCAAAACGATCATACTACTAAAAATATTATTAACAACCCAATATTATAAGATCATTTATGATATAATATTTATCTATATTGTTACTATATAATTTAATAACAATGTTTTATCTATTATAAATGAGTTTAAAATATCATCATCTAAGGAAAAGTATAAGGTAAGGGTTAATTTCATAATATATTTATTATTTTAGGTTGTTTTTATGCGAGTATCAACAGTGACCTCTTTATCATCCACATTCGTGTTTTCATAAAAATTTATTTCAAATTTTTTTAATATTTACTAAACAGTGGGTTAAATTAATTTATTTTCTTATTTTACCATATATGTTTTGAATTGAATCTTCCCATCATTTTCTAAACAAAGTACTTTATGACCTTTTCGACAAAATTAAGGTATGGATGTCTTTTATTTAACTTATACAGCCAGTGCAGCTATTTTAGACCATCATAACATCGTCGAATATCCCCTTAGAAGATTATAAGATTATTTTCAAAATAATTATTTTTATATTAATTTTAAATTATTTCAAAAATGAAAGAGATATTTCTATAAAAAAGTTTAAATTTAATATACATCTACATCTTTTTTTGATTTTAATCATGTTTGAAGTTGACTATTATGATACAAATCTTCCATATTGTATTGAAGGTTTTTTGATATTTTTGATTGTGGATGTGATATCCTTATAACACTCATTGATTATGGATAATGTATTAACATTTCATATTCTAGTTTTAATACGAATGTTTATGTTCTGTTTAAACATTTTTGTATGAGGAATGGCTTGGAATTATTATATGACAGTTGGAGCCACTATAACTCTTCGATTCATCGGTAGGTCTAATGAGACAAACTATTGTCTTGGCACAAGGCATTGAAAAAATATTATTCATAGTTTTGTCATATGTCCTTGACGTTGTTGTTATGAAGTCTCGCATTATTCTTTCTATCATTATGAAAGTGGATATTGATATTTCTTGTGACTATTTGACTAGTATAATATCTATGAGAATATGTAAATGGAATTATTTGATTTTATCAGTTCAATATTTTTATGAATTTTATGTTTAATAGGCTTTTGTTTTAGTCTAATACATTACCTTAAATGTTTATTCTTATTTATGAAAGATTCGTCCATATTTTTTATCCTCAATGAGCATCAGTTATCATACCTTTATATTTTTAATTTTTCCCAGGATGTGAAGAAGTATATTATGGTTTACCAATAGGGATATGAAACAGATTTTAGTCTATTCAAAAAAGGTAAAAATGTTGTTTATGTTTTTATATCCTGATGTAATGTAAAACTTTGGAATGTATCTAGTACTTCCAAGGCTACTAAACAGATCGGTCTTTCGGGACATGATTCCTTATATCATTCCAATGTTACGTAATAATTCCATGAATCCAGTTAATTTGGGTTACGGAATTACACCCCCTCCCTCGTGCACCCCCAAAACCCATGCACACTTCCCCCAAGCCCCCCGGACACCCCCTGGACACCCCGTATGTACAGACCCCCTGGACACCCCCTGTCCCCCAAAACCCCTACCCCCCTCCTACACCCCAAACCTCTTGCACACTACCCCCTCCCTCTTAGACACCACCCGCTCAATAACACCCCCTGTACACCCCCACCCCTTGACAACCACACCCCCTACCCCCTTCACCCACACTACCCAATGCACCATTCCCCCTTCAGCGCAACTCCCGCCCAACTATCTTCCCCAAATTCCCCCTGAAACCCCACACTCTTATCCCCCTCCATTCCCCCTTCACTCCCACTACCCACGTAAACTCACCCCCCCCCCCCAATACTTCACACCCACTTCCCCCAACCCAATAGCACCCCCACTACCCCCTTCAAGACAACACCCCCATCCTTGACACCGACCCCTTCACGAAATCCCTTGGACACCCCCTCCCCCTGCACCACACCCCCCCTCACCCCCAGTACACCTACACCCCAGCCCCTTCACCAAAATTCTCCCAACATTGACCCCTACTACCCCCCCCCCCCCAACGGTACCCACAATTCACAAACCCCATACCTGCACCCCCAATGACCCCTCCCACCCGCACCCACACAACCCCTTACCCTCTCTTCCCCCACACCCCCATAACCCCCGGCACACTGCCCCACACCCCAAACATCACCCCCACTCCCCCCAACCTGCACCACCACACACCATGCACACTGCCACCATGCCCCCTTTACACCTCCTGGATACCCCCCTCTTGGGCACCCCTCCCCCTGAACACCCCTCCCCCTACACATCCCTCACCCTAGACACCCCCTCCCCAATGGACACCCTCTCCTAGACAACCACTAGACACCCCCTCACCCTTACCACCCATAACCCCCACCCCCTTCACCCCCACTACACCCTTCCCCTTACACCCCCACACCCCCTTGCTCCCATCACCCCTAATACCACATTCCCCCTTCACCGATAGTAATTTAAAAAATACGTATTCAAATCATAGAATATTAAAGATGATATGAAGTAGTTTATTTCAGTAAATGATAATTTTTCCCCTCTCATCTTCATATGGGCTCTTGAATTAATCACCCATAACTTATTGTAACCTGAATGATGGTAAAATATATGGGTATTCATAAATTTAATAAAGGACTTATTAATGGTATTAGGAGAAATGGATATAGTATACAGAGTAGTAATTAATTTATTCCACCTCGAGGGTAGTAATTCATTTATTCCACCTTGAGGAGGTAGTAATGTGTAGTGTTTCTAGTGAAAAAACAGTATTCATGTTCGATTTTTGTTCCACCAGCACCTAGTTTAGTGTCGATCATGTATGAATATGCTTTACCTGTAGAAGTATAGTAGGAATTCCAAAAATCTGATTTGTTATATATGATTAGGCTAGATATAGGGTTCAAGATAGAGTTACAAAGTTCCATAAAAACTATTATATGGCGTTTCATAGGTTGTTTCAACCATAGTGGTGGACGTGATTCCCGCTGGTATGGGAAAAATGTCAACAAGGTGATACTTCTCAAGGGATATTTGAAGGTAATAGAGAAATGGTGTTGTCTAGATACATGTATGAACCCGGGTTTTGAGCCTGTAATACTTTGAAATTTTCTTGATGTTATTCCAGAGCAGGGAATTCAGACGGCATGGGATTCTGAGCCCTGGTGTGGCCGGAATTAAATTTTATGTGTGTTCACAATATACCCATAAAATAAATATAATAACTCCTAAACAGTTTCTCAGATGGAAATAACTAGGGCACCTTTGAGTTCAGAACATTCCTTTTACCCTATGAGAGGTGTAACTATTGCGGGTGCGGCCCTTGTGTGAAAAGATCCAAAAAGGGCATTTTATTAATTTAGTGGCCTCGGGAAGAAACATTATAACATCTGAACGAAATCTCAGATAAAAATATCAAGACCACCATTGCGCTCAAAACATGGTTTTTACCCTAGGAGCTCCTTAACCCTAACCCCGTCGAGAGTTTGGGTACAAGCCTACTCGTGGGAGTCCCAAAATAATTAAATTTTTAATTATATTCTCTTCTACATAAACACTCACCCCTACTCATTCATCCCCCATGCCTCTCCTTGTAGGAATACCTCATAATAAGAATAAATCCCCTCTCTATGGTGTGGCGGCTCTGGGAGATCATTGGTGAAGCGACGGGCTACTCCCTACTAGGTAGGATCGTGTATTTTAATTTTTAATTTCTACAACCTTTTCAAATGAAATTTGTATCATCAAAATGTTGTTTTCCTGTCGAGAAAAGCCCATAGTTGAGTAGGATTCAATCCAAGATTTATAACCCTCTTCTCGAATCCAAAATACAAGTTCTGGGCACCCGGTGTGGCCCTGTGATGTTGTCCGGCCAAATTCCCTATTTCCCGGTGGTTCTAGGGGTTTCGGGTTGCTCCGCACGATGGTCCGGTGAGTCCAGGCAGTAGTGGGGCTTCGCACAGGGGTGGCTTCGCACGGCGGGCTTCAGGAGGTCTGGGATGACTGCCTGGCAAGGCTGGATTTATGTGGATTGGGGCGGCGCACCATGGTGGGAATTAGTAGTGTACGTGGAGTGACGAGGGGGCCAGGCCGGGTGGCTTCACCAGTCAGTGGGAGGCGCTATAAACCGGGGTCCTCTCCACCCCAACCAGCCGACTGAGACCCACAGTTCGTGGGTCACGTGTAAAACACACCGGACTGGCTGAGCCAGTCTAGGAAATGTGGGGTATCCCACGCGGTGAACCATGGTCCGTGGTGGACTAGGAGGTCCGGGCGGCCCAGCTGCGGAGCACCGGTCTGAAGTGTGGGCCAACACATGCCCACCCCGTCTCCATCTAACGACATTAAAAATGCAATAACTCGCAAACCGAGTGTCAGATTCATGTGTCATTTTTGGCAACATTATCCTTGGATTAATACGGACGTTTTTAGATAGTCATGGTGATTGTTTTCCCAAGACAGGAGCTTGGTGGCATGGCATGCTCGTTAAGTACCTCACCGGGATTCATCTTTCAGATGGCGCAGGCACATTTAGAGTGTGTTTTCGGTGTCGTCAGTGGAGTTGTAACCTTTTCATCATGAAGAAATAGTCCAGGGTGGTTTTTTTCATTGAAGATGGAGTTGAGGTGAATGTGTAGTCGTTTTATCATGTTTTTCTGAGAGCATCATGATGGCACAGTTCGCCCAACCTCTTTTGGGAGCGGATTGTGGGCCCCACGAGATGTCGTATGGGCATAAAGTGGTGTTGAATAACTTTTTCGTTAGGAGATCTTTTCAATCGAGTAAATTGTCTATCTCGTATGTATTTTTGAATGGATTTCAATAATGTAATCAGCTTGGGTGTGCGGAGCCACTTTCAAGATCTCATTAAATGTGGAAACATTAAATGGCGTTGGTCAGAGGTTCCTTTGAAGCACTCTGAACCATCACACGAAAGTGATGATTAGTGACACCAAGTGAGGGCACAGGTAGTGAAGAGTTATTGGACTAGTTCAATTTTTACCCTCTAGCAGGGCTCAGTAGTGGGGTACCCACTGGTGTATCGGGGTTTACCCTCCAGTGAGGCTGGGAAGTGGTTTACCCATTGGCCATAGGGTATACCCTCCAGTGGGGCAGGGTGTTTGGTTACCCATTTACATTAGGGCTTACCCTCCTTTGGGGATAGGCAGTGGGTTACCCGTTGACTTTAGGGAATAGCCTCTAGCGGGGCTAGGCAGTGGGTTACCTGACGACCTCTTAGAAATTACACTCCAGCTGGGCTGGGTAGTGGGTTACCTGACGACTTCTTTTAGACTCACCCCTTTCTATTAGGCTTGTTAGTGAATCTTCTTTGTGGTTACCCGAGAGGGACCCTTTGATGAACGATTCAGCGATAAGACAATTTGACATGTTGGATGATTGGTCATTAGTGCTGGATATCCTTAATACTATTGGAGATTTATATTAGGCTGGGCTTGGAGATAGAGATCCCCTTATGCACACATTCGGGTTACTTATTAATCATATATATATATACCCTTATTTTTTCCCACTCCCTAGGTTTAGTTACTCTCCTTCTAGGAGGGGAAAAGACACGCGGTGTAAGCCATGTTATTTCGGTGTCTAGATCCTCTTTTTGGGTTTGTCCAATTCCTATATTTTGTTGGATTGAGATGCACTCTTTTTACTGTACTCTTTCAATGTTCCTTGTCCTTTCTATATCTCACCGATTTAGTACTTCCTTTTTTTCCCTCAAGCATTCGGGGCAACCTACTGAGTATCTTTTTACTCACCCCTTCTTGGGATATGCCCACACATGTTGTGCCCTTGAAAACGAAGGATAGGTCGATCGAGACTACGGAGGATCGTAGAGGACACAGGAGCTTTGGCAGCGTCCAGTGGTCGTAGTAGGACTTTTTGGTGTGAGACACACAAGTTGTTATTTTTTTGTATTTGTTGAAAGGTTGTGGCACCTTTCAGGTTGGGCACGTGTTTTTTCATTCTTCTGTTTAGTTATCCTGTAAGTACTTTTCAACACTTTAAAATTTCTATTTAGAAGATTCAGCAAGATTTTGGTTGGGATATAGATGATTGTCCTTCAGTTTTCTTTTTTACTCTTCGCTTCTGCATCTACTGCGTTTTGTGTGTGGGTAAAAGAACTTAGGTGAAGGTCTCCCCAATATCATTATGCCTTCGACACTTTTATCCATCCCCTGGCCTATGGAGTTGGGCCTAGGGTAGTTTCTGCTCAAGACCGGTGCGGTTGGGTCATGACAAAGTTGTATGAAAGGTGGTTCGTTCCATGGGGTTTTTTTCGAAAATTCCTAAAAAGGTATTTTTTGGGATTTAGGGAAATAACGTCGATGTGTCTCGAGAGCGGCTCTCATGATAAGGAGTAGAGGGGTGCTATGTGCGTCCAGCGTATCCATTCACCAGGACCCTGATAACCCGCTTTTTGACTCAGCACGCTGAGACATTTGTTGCATGGAACATTGGATCATGCAACTCGTAGGATTGATTCCTTTGTTAAGTCAGATCGCCCATGGGGTTAATATTATATATATATATATATTCTCATATGATCTCGTTATTCCTTGATAATTTTCCGGATGCCCCCACGATAGTAGCCATCCATGTTACCCTCTCCAATTCATGAAGACGACCAAGAAAGCCATGAGGCATCAGTTCAAGGACCCTCACATGATCCCCTTCCACCATGTGCATTAGAAGTATCCCTTCCACCTAGATATCGGTTGTTAGTACCTCCAGCACAGGCCGAGGCTGAGCGCAGGCTGAGTGCATTCCAAGAATTCCAGTGTCAGCAGCTGCAGAAGTTCCATGGGGACTTGGATCCCCGGGCAACGGAAGACTAGCTAGAGTATGTGGACCAACATCTCAAGATGGCATGGACACTATAAAACTAGATGGTAGCCCTAAATTATAGCTTTTATCTTAGGACCGATGATCATTGTTGGGGGTTGGTTATGAAGACCCTCGATGAGTCGTCTCTCATGTGGGATAGCTTGCAGAAGTTCTTCCGAGAGGAGTAATCCCCCTCTTCTTTACGCTACATTCAGATCTAGGAGCTAATGGAGCTGAAGAAGTCCGATAACCATGTCGTAGTACTCAGCCTTGTTTACCGATCTGACACGCTACATGCAGGATATTGTCCACAAAAGTTACTTCGGGGCACAAAAGATTGAGAAGGGTCTTCACAATGAGATATATGCAAGTGTTGTAACCCAGTGCATCCCTAATTATATCGGGGAGATATAGAGTGTTCTCATGAATGATAGCTTCTTTGATGAGGGACTCTAGCTGGAATGTCCTAGTAGTGGTCACTTCAGAGCAGAGTCTTCGGTAGTAGGAAGGCGGCAAAGAGTAGAGCCTCAGTCAAGGAGACCCTTCTGTGAGCAGAATCTGGGGCAAGGTCGTACACATTAGTGGTGCCATAGAGCACTGGGGCTGTGATGAAAGGGTTGGTGCTATTCTTGTGATGGACAATGTCATTTAGAATGGGACTACCTAACCAGGAATAATGAGCAGCCATGGCAGGCAATGGGCATACCAAAGCGGTAGAGGCAACACCGTGACCAGGGATCCCCCAGGCGAGGACAAGGTTTCCCTAAAAAAGACAGTGCAGGCAGAGCTGTCTGGCATGGGGTTGGGGGATTTCATTTTGAGGTCCTTCCACTGCCACCACCGGGCAGCCCACACCAGTCTCAGGGAGCAGTCAGTAGGAGCCATGGGTCACTTTAGGATATGGGTTTTCATGACCCACATATAACACTAGATTGTCTGAGGTTCCCATTGTGTTTACTCTACACTTGATTCGGTACTAGTATACACATGAACCAGCCACTCTTTAATATCACTTCTTTTGGTAATGAAGAAAGAGATTCTAGCAGAGGAACTGACACCAGTGATTAGCCATAGAGATACTACAAGAAGTGCCTCGTTAGTGACCTTTGTTTGAAGATAGTGTGAACAATCATTTGGTGGATAGAGATTCATGTGGGACCAACTGGTTATCATGATGGAACCTTACGACGTCATCCTGGTCATGGATTGACTTTCCGTGGTTCACCTCAAGATTTATTTTCACTGCCTATTAGTCAGATGCATCCATTCTGATTGGATGAGGTTCACCATCCATGGTGAACGTTACCTCAGATCAGAGTAGACTGGTACACTGAGCAGGAGACCATGACCTTTTTCTAACTAGTTGGATAGCATGGCTCTCAGAGCAGCAGACACTACAGGCACCTGGATCCATAACATTATAGAGGACTATATGAATGTCTTTCCTGAGGATGTCCTGGGACTAACTCTATGGTGAGAGATTGAATTCTACATTGACTTACATTCGGGGACTACCCCAATATCATGTACTACATATCGGATGTCCCCCACAGAACATTAGTAGATACAACTTCAGTTGGATGACCTTTTTGAGACGGGATTCATTAGGCCTAGTTTTTCAACCTTGGCAGCTCTGATTTTGTTTGTGAAAAAGGTATATGGGAGCCTACGAAATTGTGATTATTATCATTACCTGAATCTGGCCATGACATAGAACAAGTACCCTTTATCAAGGAATGATGATCAATTCTACCAGTTGAGGGGTGCGAATTGGTTCTCCAAGATTGATCTTTGGTCCGTCTGCCACCATTTTTGAGTTCGTGAGGCTGACATACGGATGTTGGCATTCCATTGTCATTATGGGAATTATGAATTTCTAGTGATGCCCTTTGTCATGACGATTGCCCCACCCGTTTTCATGGCTTTGATGAACTTGATCTTCCAAACACACTTGAACCAGTTTTTGGTTGTCATTATTGATGACATACTCATCTACTCTGTGATGGAGGAGGACCATACCAAGCATTTGAGGATGGTCCTAGAATTACTACTGGAGAAGCAGATGTATGGGATTCTCTATGTAACGACCCAAAGTTTCATTAATAGAAAATCCCTCTTGATCCAGTTCAATGTTTCTTTATGAAAAATGTTTTTATAAGATGTAAACTTCTTTAGTTTTACGTTAAGATTTGTGACCGTTAATTTTATTGTCGTTGAACAGTGATCATCTGAGTATTATAAATATAAGGCTTTAACGAACCCATTTCTACTCAGACAAATGAAGCGATGGCCTCATCCAGTACAATTTCCCCTTACGAAGCCCATTTTTCGGAGCTCGGAAAAGAGGGGGTGTCTTTGGGCTTTTCCCTTGACCAAGCCCAAGCTGAGCTTTATCAAGTCAAGCTCGAACGTGATCGTTTATGGGAAATGTGGAAGTTGATTGAAATTACCACTCGAGCGATGTTGTCCGAGCCGCCCCAAGAGTCTGTCACCATTGCACACCTTACCCTAAGGACTTATGCGACTATTTTAAGGGGTTATGTAACAAATAAGTAGCACCATGTTCATTTACATTATTTTTATATATAATAATGAATATAATTTCTAGTCATTTTTGATATATTGTAATTAGTTTTTAAAGTACAAATGTTGTTTTTAGTTATTATTTAATTAAGAATTATATTTTATTAAATTAAAGGATTTTTGAATTAAATAATATTTTAATAAAATATTATTATTAATATTAAATAAATTTTTTATTAAGTATAAATGATTTATAATTTTATTAATGCAATTAAAATTTTTATTAAGGTTTGAAAGCCATTTCTGTCCACACCCGTGAATTTTTTTATAAATGTCGGTTTTTATTTTAAAAGTGAAAATTCACATATTTAGAAAATTATTTAGATAAAATAAATCTTATTTTTGGAATCAGGACGTCGAAATTATCCAACGGTGAATTTTTCATAATTTTATGAGACAGTCAAATTTTTGGGTAAAAATTAATTACCATTTAAATATATAATGTGTTTTATGACATCATAATGACCCAATGGTGATGTAATAAAATAACATAATCCTTATGTTCGGAAAATATGTGTTTTATCATTAACATAATGAGGTTTTGGGTTTTTTTGATTTACTTTTCAAAACATTAATGGAGCCCTCAAGACTTATTCAACACTTTGCCTTTTTAAATTAATTTCCATGGGAGTGTGACTCACCTCCACATAAGAAACCCTAATTTTTTTAATATTTTCTGACCCTTTCCTTGTAAAATATTGTTTTCCTCTTTTCTTTTCCTGAAAACATGGTCAAATACCATGGGATGGTTTGTGGTTTTGATTATTTTAATATAAGGTGTCCCAAACCTAAATAATAATGAATTCTCTCACCTTTCCTATATAAACCCACCCAAGCTCCCACTTCCTCCTCACTCAAATCCCTTGAAATTCGTCCAACCTCTGCACTACTCTCTCTAGAATCCTTTCAAGGTGCCCCAAGCTCCCATGAAGCCTCTCACAAGCCTCTCTCTTGCCTTTCGAAGCACACTTCCAAGTAAGGGTTTTTTCTTCCTTTCTCATTTTTGTCAATTTTCTTTAAGTTGTATTGCCCTTTTAATTTCAATTATGAATGTTGGGGTATGGTTTCACACCTATCCAATACTTCTCTCTTATTGTTTGAATTATGGGAGACCCCTTTCTCTCTCATTAAAAGCCTCCCATGTACACCCGTTACTATGCCGAAATTCCGAAAGAAACCTTGTTCTCCTCTTTTATATTCAAGCAATACATTTGTATCATGAATCTAAATTCCTTTTCAATTGTTCGTACATGTATCTATATAACCTCAATACTGTCAATTACATGTAAATATGATGAGGAACCCCTTTCTCTCTCATCAACCTTTTTTATGAAATCTTATGTCCCGCCGTTACGCTGCCGAAATCACACCGATTTTCTAAGCCAATATCATTGTGTAGTGAATACCATGCCCATTTCTCCATCAAGGGTATTCACCTTTATGCACATTTAATTATCGATTATAATGTTTCATGTATGAATTTCACATTCCATTATCATGGAATAAATGATTATGTTTTATGATCCATGTGGCACACTTATGCATGAAATGAAATGTTTAAGAAGGGTGTGCCCTTTATAGCGCTCCAATGCATTGGGTAAAGTATAGTATCAAGATACATCATGTGAA
Organism: Viscum album; assembly: GCA_963277665.1. Taxonomy (NCBI): domain Eukaryota; kingdom Viridiplantae; phylum Streptophyta; class Magnoliopsida; order Santalales; family Viscaceae; genus Viscum; species Viscum album. The sequence continues at coordinate 2,020,188,658 of OY728157.1, forward strand.
ATGAGTGTCTACTCATGCTAATTCAAGTGCAACTAGGGTTTACTCGTGCTTCAAGTGCAATGAGGTTTTACTCATGCTCCATGTGCAATGAGCCTTGGAACATGCTAATTCAATGTTAAGTGTTGTTGCCACATTTCCATGTTATGGTTATCATGCTTTATCATGCCTTTATGTTCATGTTACTCTAATTATATATTGATGTTCCTATTGCCTAACATGTATTGTACTCCTCATGTTATTCATTGTGTACTCCCTTACTGGGTTTTATAGCTCACCCTATTCTTATGCATGTCCTCAGGTTATCCCATGCAATGCTAAGTACGAAGGAATGTAGTGGTCATGTAAAGGAAGTATTCAATAAAGATGTTGTATTTCAAGTTTAAAGTTTTTATGTAATGATCCTAATCCCCAAATACACACAACCTCTCGATCTTCTTTGTTGTATCAAGTGAAGTTTTATGTAATAAAGCATGCTTAAGTTGTAAAAAAGCTGGTTTCTCATAGTTGGTATCAGAGGATAGGTTTAGTTATTTTTGGGATTAGGAAACCCTAGTAAATCCTTAGATACAAGACTAAGCATAGTAAAAACATCCCTATGTTTTGGTAAATACTAAGTAAGTGGTTTATCAAACAAATACATCCCTGTCTGGATACGAGCAGGTAGAGGCGGCTCTGGCACAGATGTATCCTAGGGGTAAAACCCGAAAACACCGCTTTGAGCTAGACTCGAACGGGAACAGGTGCACGACAACGGGCCTTGCTGCACTCTTGGTTATGACACTCCTGGGGGATATGTTTTGATAAATTCGCAAATCTTAGTATGAACCCTTATTAAAGGAAAAATGCCCCTAAGAATATATGTTAGAAGGAAGACCATGAAAATCCTGGATTGAATCCTATAGACTCAAGAGTTAAAGAGATTAAAGTTTATTTATAATTCATCAACTTTTGTCTTTGGATTACCCTTTATGTGTTACCCCTAACTTTCCTTTTATAACAGCCAATGGACGGTAATAGGAGAACTCAGGCTAACAACCATTATAAAGATCAGTGTGATGATTGTACTAATGAGATGCACAATCCAATGGGAGAGGGAATCACGAACATTGTCACGCTTCCCTCTCAGCTAACTCAAGTTTTGAATAGAATCACGGGTCAATAGGAACGTCCAACTCCCCTAAGAAAGAACAAGTCGCTATCGAGAGCTTCATGAGACAAAGGCCTCCTCTTTTTAGTTGATCATCTGATCCCAAGATCGCTGAGCAATGGATCAACTCCAATGAAAAGATCATCTCTATCCTTAAATGTCCTGAACAAGAGAAGGTTCTCCTGGCGGCTTATCTTATAGAGGGTGAAGCAGATCAATGGTGGACGTTGATCAAAAATACGAAGCCTGAGGAGGAGATCGAGTCTTTGGAATGGATGGAATTCAATAAGATGTTTTTCGATAAATATTTTCCACGCACCATCCATCTTAAGATGGAAAGGGACTTCCTTTCCCTCAAGAAGAATGATGAAGAATCTGTGGGATGATACGAGGCAAACTTCACAAGGCTTGCACGATACGCTTCCAGCTTTGTCGTTCCCCTCGAATGCAAGGTTGACCGCTTCTTTGGTGGGCTGAAGCCTAGCTTGGAGAAAGCATTAGCGATCCGTGACATCGACAGCTATGATGAAATTGTCTGATGTGCCCTCAAGGTTGAAATGGAGATCGGAGAATCACAGGGGTATCAGGGGGACAAGAAGCGGAAGGTGGACTTCAATGCTGGTGGTCAGATGGATAAATCCAACGGTGCTAAGATGTTCCAGCACCCCACTTTCCAAAAGTGCAGAAAGAAGCACCCTGGAAATTGCCTTAGGGGGACGAGAAAATGCTTTAGGTGTGGAAGAGAAGGGAACCTAGCTACTAACTATCGGCAAGAAGGACCTGCGGCTGCGACAGAGGAGAGGAACGCTCCGTTCGAACCACAACGCGTTGTTCAATTCTACAAATGCAAATAACCGGGTCATTTTGCGAATCAGTGCCCTAATCCAAGAGTTATCGGAGGCAAACAACAACCTCCAAGACATGAAGGAAGAGCTTTTGCCATCACTTCTGCCAAAGTGAACCCCGACAACGAAGTGGTGACAGGTACGCTAGTTATTCATTCAAGAATAGTGAACGTACTTTTTGATTCAGGTTCTATGCATTCTTTTATATCTCAAATGTTTAGTAGAACAATCCCAGCACCACCACAAATCCTGGAAGTAATGATGTCGGTGAGTATGTAAAATGGGGCAATCATTGCATCCCAGGAATATAAGTCCTCCCCAGTTATAATCTGTGGATTGAATTTCCCGGCGAACCTCGTCATACTCCCTTTGGTGGAATTTGTTGCAATTCTTGGCATGGATTGGCATTCCTTATATAGAGCCAATATAAATTGTCGGGAGAGGGAAATCACACTCCATATGGAGAATCGACCCCCGATTCTTTACAAGTGTCAGGAGGAAGATGAATCTCCTTTAGCTCCATCATCTAAAGCATGGATATTACTGCCTTATGAGCATGCATATCTGGCTCAGATGATTGAGTCCAAGGAAGAAACCACCCTTGAAGAAATGCCTATTGTGAGGGAATTCACTGATGTATTTCCCAAGGAACTTCCTGGTCTTCCTCCAAGAAGAGATGTTGAGTTCTCTATTGAACTTATACCTGGGGCACTACCAATATCCAAGACTCCATATAGAATGGCTGTTGTTGAGCTTGAAGAGCTGAAGAAAAAACTACAGGAGAATTTAGATAAAGGGTTTATACGCCCAAGTGCATCACCATGGGGTGCACCAGTCCTCTTCATCAAGAAGAAGGATGGGTCAATGCGGCTTTGCATCGATTATCGTGACCATAACAAAATAACGATAAATAACAAGTATCCTCTCCCAAGAATCGATGACATGTTTGATCAGCTGCGTGGAGCACAATACATCTCCAAGGGGGACTTGCGGTCGGGATATTATCAAGTAAGGGTGAAGAAGGAAGATATCCCCAAGACTGCTTTTCGTTCAAGGTACGGGCACTATGAATTCATATTAATGCCTTTTGGACTCACCAATGCTCCAACAAGATTCATGGACTTGATGAATAGAGTCTTTAGAGATTACCTTGACAAATTTGGGGTAGTCATTATAGATGATATTCTAATACACTCCAAAACCAAGGAGGACCATGAGGAGCATTTAAAAACTATACTAGAGTCTTTACGCAAGGAGAAGCTCTATGCAAAGTACATCAAGTGTGAGTTTTGGTTGAAGGAAGTCTCATTCTTGGGCCATATCATCACAAGCAATGGGATATCTGTGGACCCCTCCAAAACAGATGCAATTGAGGGATGGCCGAGGCCAACATTGGTAACTGATATCCGTAAATTCTTGGGGTTAGCTGGATATTATCGACGATTTGTGACAAATTTCTCACGATTGACCAACCCTCTTAACAAGATAACTCGAAATGGAGTAAAGTTTTCTTGGAGTGATGAATGCGAAGAAAGCTTCAAGGAGTTGAAAAGGAGGCTTATCACTCCACCTGTGCTCACTTTTCCCACAAGTGGGGAGCTTTTTGTGGTTTTCAGTGATGCTTCAAAGAAGGGATTAGGATGTGTGCTGATGCAGAATGATAAAGTGATATCCTATGCCTCAAGACAGTTGATAATCCATGAGAGAAACTATACAACAAATTATCTGGAGTTGGCGGTGGTGATCTTTGCCTTGAAAATCTGTCGGCATTATATCTATGGAGAGAAATGTGAGATATATACTGACCACAAGAGTCTTAAATATATATTCACACAGAAAGAGCTTAATATGTGCCAGAGAAGATGGATGGAGCTCCTCAAGGATTATGACTGTTCAATATATTACCACCCTGGGAAGGTGAAAAAGGTGTTGGATACCCTAAGTAGAAAGGATCCAGTGATTCTATCAATGATGAGAATTGAATAGGATCCAATCTTCTTAGACATGATGAAGTTGGATGTGGGAATCATAAAGAAGGGAATGTCATCAATCCTTTCACAAATTATTGCTCAACCATCTCTTTTAGACAAGTTAAAGGATGCTCAAAAGGATGATGCGGGAATCCAAGAAAAAGTGGAAGCTATCAAAAAGGGAAAATCCTCAGAGTTTAATGTTAATGAAGAAGAAATTGTGTGGTTGGGAAAAGACTATGTGTTCCATCAAGTTCGGAGCTGAAGAAGGAACTTTTGGATGATGCACATAGTTCAAATTGATCTATTCACCCAGGGATCACAATGATGTATCATGATCTCCGAGAAAACTTTTGGTGGGATAATATGAAGAAGGAGATCGTTGAATATAATCAAAGTGTCTGGTGTGTCAGCAAGTGAAGGCAGAGAGGCAGAAGTCTAAGGGGATGATGCAACCATTGCCCATACCAGAATGGAAATGGGAGAACATCACCATGGACTTTGTCACTGGACTTCCAAGGACATCCAAATGCAACAATGAAATCTGTGCTATTGTGGATCATCTTACAAAGACTGCACACTTCATTGCTATTCGAGAGGATTTCTCTTTGGATCAACTGGCACGAATATATATTAGTAATGTGGTATGGTTGCATGGAGTACCACTATCTATTGTTTCTGAACGAGATCCAAGATTCACCTCTATGTTTTGGAAGAGTCTTTAACAAGCTCTGAATACTGAACTGAACTTCAGTACGGCCTATCATCCTCAAACTGATGGCCAATCCGAGCGGACTATCCAAACACTTGAGGATATTTTGAGAGCATGCTCAATGGAATTTAAAGGAGGATGGGATCAACACCTTCCTCTAGTTGAGTTCTCTTATAATAATAGTTTCCACTCATGCATCCAAATGGCACCATATGAAGCCCTGTATGGGAAAAGGTGTAGAACACCAGCATGCTGGGATGAGGTCAGTGAACATAAGCTGCTTGGACCAGAAATGGTTGAAGAAATGGTGGAGAAGGTGAAAACCATTCAGCAGCATATCAAGTCAGCCCAAAGTTGACAGAAGAGTTATGCAGATAATCTTTGATGAGACCATGAGTTTAAAGTCGGAGACATGGTGTTTTTATGCATATCTCCGTGGAAGAAGGTCATGAGGTTTGGAAAGAAAGGGAAGTTAAGTCCAAGGTACATCGGCCCCTTCGAGATTCTTGATTGTGTTGGAGCTGTGGCCTATCGACTAGCACTTCCACCTACTATGGCCAAGGTACATGATGTCTTCCATGAATCCCTCTTAAGGAAGTACATACTAGACCCATCACATGTACTCTCTTCCGAGGTGGTACAATTAGAAGACGATCTTTCTTGTGAGGAGCAACCAGTGAAGATCTTATATCGTAGATAAAAAGTTCTACGAAATAAGACAATTCTCCTCGTCAAGATGTTGTGGAGAAACCGCAAGTTTGAAGAAGCAACTTGGGAATCGGAGGATATGATGAAGCTAAGTTACCCACATTTGTTTTAGTGTGGGAAAAGGAAAATTTTGAGGGTGAAATTTCTTAAGGGGGGAATATTGTAACGACCCAAAGTTTCATTAATAGAAAATCCCTCTTGATCCAGTTAAATGTTTTATTATGAAAAATGTTTTTATAAGATGTCAACTTCTTTAGTTTTACGTTAAGATTTGTGACCATTACTTTTATAGGCATTGAACAGTGATCATCTGAGTAGTATAAATATAAGGCTTTAACGAACCCATTTCTACTCAGACAAAGGAATTGATGGCCTCATCCAGTAGAATTGCCCCTTACGAAGCCCATTTGTCAGAGCTCGAAAAATAGGCGGCGTCTTTGGGCTTTTCCCTTGACCAAGCCCAAGTTGAGCTTCATCAAGTCAAGCTTGAACGTGATCGTTTACGGGAAAAGTGGAAGTTGATTGAAATTACCACTCGAGCGATGTTGTCCGAGCCGCCCCAAGAGTCTGTCACCATCGCACACCTTACCCTTAGGTCTTATGCGGTTATTTTAAGGGGTTATGTAACAAATAAGTATCACCATGTTCATGTACATTATTTTTGTATATAATAATGAATATAATTTCTAGTCATTTTTGATATATTGTAATTAGTTTTTAAAGTACAAATGTTGTTTTTAGTTTTTATTTAATTAAGAATTATATTTTATTAAATTAAAGGATTTTTGAATTAAATATTATTTTAATAAAATATTATTATTAATATTAAATTAATTTTTTATTAAGTATAAATGATCTTATAATTTTATGAATGCAAATAAAATTTTTATTATGGTTTGAAAGCCATTTCTGTCAAAACCCGTGAATTTTTTTATAAATGCCGGTTTTTATTTTAAAAGTGAAAATTCACATATTTAGAAAATTATTTAGATAAAATAAATCTTATTTTTGGAATCAGGATGTCGAAATTATCCAACGGTGAATTTTTCATAATTTTATGATACAGTCAAATTTTTGGGTAAAAATTAAATACCATTTAAATATATAATGTGTTTTATGACATCATAATGACCCAATGGTGATGTAATAAAATAACATAATCCTTATGTTCGGCCAATATGTGTTTTATCATTAAAATAATGAGGTTTTGGGTTTGTTTGACTTACTTTTCAAAGCATTAATGGAGCCCTCAAGACTTATTCAACACTTTTCCTTTTTAAATTAATTTCCATGGGAGTGTGACTCACATCCATATAAGCAACCCTAATTTTTATAATAAGTTCCAAACTTGGACATGTAAAATATTGTTTTCATATTTCCTTTTCCAGAAATCATGGGAAAATACCATGGGATGGTTTGTGGTTTGGATTATTTTAATATAAGGTGTCCCAAACCTAAATAATAAAGAATTCTCTCACCTTTCCTATATAAACCCACCCAAGCTCCCACTTCCTCCTCACTCAAAGCCCTTGTAGTTCGTCCAACCTCTGCCCTACTCTCTCTAGAATCCTTTCAAGGTGCCCCAAGCTCCCAAGAAGTATCTCACAAGCCTCTCTCTTGCCTTTGGAAGCACACTTCCAAGTAAGGGTTTTTTCTTCCTTCCTCATTTTTGTCAATTTTCTTTAAGTTATATTGCTCTTTTAATTTCAATTATGAATGTTGGGGTATGGTTTCTCACCTCTCCCATACTGCCCTCTTTTTGTTTGAATGATGGGAGACCCCTTTCTCTCTCATTAAAAGCCTCCCATGTACACCCGTTGCTATGCCGAAATTCTGAAAGAAACCTTTTTCTCCTCTTTTATATTCAAGCAATACTTTTGTATCATGAATCTAAATTCCTTTTCAATTTTTGGGACATGTATCTATATGACCTCCTTACTGTCCATTACATTTAATATGATGAGGAACCCCTTTCTCTCTCATCGTCCTTTTTTATGAATTCTTATGTCACGCAGTTACGCTGCCGAAATCACACCGATTTTCTAAGCCAATATCATTGTGTAGTGAATACCATGCCCATTTCTCCATCAAGGTTACTCACCATTATGCACATTTAATTATTGATTATAATGTGTCATGTATGAATTCCACATTCCTTTATCGTGGAATAAATGATTATGTTTTATGAATCCATGTTTTATGATCCATGTGGCACACTTATGCATGAAATGAAATGTTTAAGAAGGGTGCGCCCTTTATAGCGCTCCAATGCATTGGGTAAAGTATAGTATCATGATACGTCATGTGCAATGAGTGTTTACTCATGCTAATTCATGTGTAACGAGGGTTTACTCATGCTTAAAGTGCAATGAGGGTTTACTCATGCTCCATGTGCAATGAGCCTTGGCTCATGCTAATTCAATGTTAAGTGTTGTTGCCACATTTCCATGTTATGGTTATCATGATTTATCATGCCTTTATGTTCATGTTACTCTAATGCTCTATTGATGTTCCTATTGCCTAACATGTATTTTACTCCTCATGATATTCATTGTGTACTCCCTTACTGGGCATTATAGCTCACCCTTTTCTTATTCATGTCCTCAGGTTATCCCATGCAATGCTAAGTACGAAGGAATGTAGTGGTCATGTAAAGAAAGTTTTCAATAACTATTTTGTATTTCAAGTTTAATGTATTTATGTAATGATCCTAAGACCCAAATACACTAAACATCTCGATCTTCTTTGTTGTATCAAGTGAAGTTTTATGTAATAAAGCTTGCTTAAGTTGTAATAAAAAGCTGGGTTTTCATACTCTAAAAGAGTTAGATATAGATTCAGTAGGTTAACATTCTTGGGCATGTCATTTTGGAACTGGGATTGTCCATATATCCTACAAAAATATAGGCAGGGCTTGCTTGGGGGCCATCCAAGAATCCGTTAGAGGTACGAAGCTTCCTTGTTTTGGCAGGGTTCTATCAGAGGTTTGTGGAAGATATCTTAAGGATTTTCTCCATTTTACCGCATTGACATGAAAGGTATGATCATTCACTTGTATTGATCAGTTCCAAAAGGCCTTTGAAGAGTTGAGAGAGAGAGTCTCAGTAGTGCTCTGGTATTGAGTCTTCCAAAGGAGGGATTTGAGTTCATGGTGTACTTTGACACCACGGGATCTGGGTTCGGGTGCGTACTGATGCAGAAGTGGTCAGTGGTTGATTATGATTTGTCTCAGTTGAGGCCCAATGATTAGATATACGTGACTCATGATTTGAATCTAGAAGTGGTGTCCTTCACCTTAGGGTTATGGAGACACTGTCTTCTGGGTGAGTGTTTTGTGGTCTATTCAAACCACCAGAGCCTCAAGTACATCTTCACTCAGAGGGATCTAAATCTGAGGTATATGTGCTTGCTGGATTTTCTATAAGACTATGATTTCAAGGTAGTCTACACTATAGGGAAGGGTAACCTAGTAACATATGCCCATATAAGGAATTATCAGGCTCGTCTATTGTGGGATGCCTTAGAGCTATTGGATTCCCTACGGTTGACCTTGGAGGAGTGGGAGGGTAAGACATTCCCGCAGTAGATGGTGTTGACTCATTTTCTACTTTAGCGTGTGATAGAGCCGTAGTTGAGGGACGTCGACAGTGATGTATTGCGTGATCAGATATCCATGGGTGACACACCATATGGGTATTCTGAAAGAGGGAATCAGGAGATCATGTTCCAGGGGTGAGCATTAGTACCAATGGAGATGCGGGAGGAGGTGATGCGGTAGTTCCACACTTCTCCCTTGGCTATGAATCTCGGTGTGGGGAAAATGTATAGAGACCTTCAATAGTAGATTTGGTGGTCTGGAATGAAGCGAAGCATAACTGAGTTTGTTTCTCGGTGTCTTACATGTCAGCAGGTGAAGGCAGACCAACAGGTTTTGGTAGGGTTGTTACAGCCCCTTGATATCCTAAAATGTTTGTGGGATGGCATATTTTTGGAAATTTACATAGGGCTTCCATGCACAGTGAAGGTCCATGATTCCATTGGTGTATTAGTGGACCGAATCATGAAGTAAGCGCACTTCCTTATCATCTGAGTGCAATGCTCAGTGGAGAGTCTATGGCAGCTATACATTCAGGAGATCATCCGCCTTCATGGAGTACCTTGGACGATCGTCTCTGATCATGATGTGCGGATTATGTCGCGATTGTGGTGAGGCCTACAGGAGGCATTCGAGACTCGGCTGTGGATGAGTATGGCTTTTCACCCCCAGATGGATAGGTAGACTGAGCGTACTATCCAGCTATTGGAGGATATGCTTAGGACGTGCCTGTTAGACTTTGGCCTAAGCTTAGAGGATGACCTTCCCTCGGTGGAGTTCGCGTATAACAATAGTTACCACTCTACTATCGGCATGACACATTTTGAGGCCCCCTACGAGAGGCCATGTAAGTCACTGTTGTGCTAGAAGGGGGTTGGGGAGACCTCCCTAGTCATCCCAGATTTTGTGCAGGCAACGACGAAGAAGGTGAATGTCATTTGTGAGCGGATGAGGATGGGTAAGAGTAGACAGATGTCTTACACAGACCACTATCGTAGGCCTTTGGAGTTTGATCATGGGGACCTTGTATTTTTTAGGTTCTCCCTGTGGCATTGAACACAGAGGTTAGGTCGGGGAGGTAAGCTGTCCACGAGGTTCATTGGGTGCTTTGAGATCATCTGTAGGGGTGGTGAGGTTTCCTAACATCCTGTTCTACCCCCACAGCTGGAGAGGGTGCATGACGTCTTCCACATATCACAACTAAGGAAATGCGTTCACAACCCCATGCATTTCATTGACTGTGGAGAGATGGACCTTGAGGATGGATCCACCTTGGCGGAGTACCTGGTGGCAATTAAGGATCGGCAGGAGCGAACTCTATGTGGAAGGACCATTCCAATGGTTCGAGTGTTTTGGAAACACGGGAGGGTGTATGAGAGCACATGGGAATGGGAGATCCAGATGCAGACTCAGTATCATGATTTGTTCTTGTAGTTTTTTTTCAGTGATGAAAAACATGAGGGAGGGAATGATGTAAGAACCCAGGATTTGAGCCTGTAAGACTTCAAAATTTTCATGATTTTATTCCAGAGCAGGGTGTTCAGACGGAATGTGATTCCAAGCCCCAGTATGGCCAAAATTAAATTTTAAGTGTGTTTACACTAGACGGGACAAATAAATAGAGTAACTCCTAAATGGTTGCTCGGATTGGAAAACTGAGGGCACCGTTGAGTCCAGAGTGTACCGTTTTCTCTATGATGGGTGTAACTTTCATGGGTGCAACCCTTATTCGAAAAGCGCCAGTAGGGGAAATTTTGTAATTTAGCGGCCTTGGGTGTAAACATTATAACTTCTGAACATAGGATTAGATTTAAATTTTGAGACCACTGTTGCGCTCATAATGTGGTTTTTACCCTAGGATCAGCTTAACCTCAAATCCATCGAGAGTTTGGGAATGAGCCTTCTAGTGGGAGTTTAAAACAAATTCAATATTTAATGAGTTTCCCTCCTACATAAACACCCACCACACCTCCATCTTCCCCCTTGCCTCTCCCTAGCGGAATCCATCTCAACAGGCATAAAGCCCCTCTCCAAGCCATGGCGGCTCCAGTAGATCGTCTGGGAAGCGACATGCTATAACCTATGAAGTAGGATCATGTATTTTCGTTTATAATTTCCACAACCTTTTGAAATTAAATTTGTAGTGCCGAAATTCTGTTTTCTTATCGAGCGAAGCCCATTGTTGCGTAGTATTTGATTGGAGCATTCTAAATCTCTTCTCATATCGAAACTCCAAGTCTCGGGGCGCCCCTGGTGGCCCCCGGGAGTTTTACAGCCAAATTCCATGTTTTTCGGTGGTTCCAAGGGTTTCTGATGGTTCAACATGGAGGTACGGTGAGACCAGGCAGCGGTGGAGGCATTGGACAGCAGACTTCAGGTGGTCTGGGATAGCGGACGGTGTGGTGGGATTCAGGCAGACCGGGGCGATGCGGCACAGGGGGCGTCGATGGTGTACATGGAGTGACGTGGGGGTCCAGACTATCCTACATCACCGGTCAGTGGGAGGTGCAAGAAACTGGGGCCGCCATGAACACAGATAGCCGACATAGACCTGCAGTTCACAGGTCTCGTGGAAAATGCGTCAGACCAGATGAGCATGTCTATCTCTGTCGGACGACATTAAAAATGCCCTAACTCATATACCAAGTGTCAAATTCACACGATGTCTGCAGAAATGAGATCCTCAGATCGAGATGGAGGTTTTGATATGATACGAGGATTTTGAATTATCGGGACGGGAGCTCGACGGCGTGACGCGCTCGTTAAGTACCTCACTGGGATTCTTCTTCCGGATGGTGCGAGCACATTCAGAGTCCATTTTAGGTGCCATCAGTGGCATTGTAACCCTGTAATCATGGAGAAATAGGCAAATGAAGTTTTAGGCATTGAAGTCGAAGTTGATTTGTGGGCACCACATGCTTTCTTTTAAGCTGTGAGAAATGTTTTTGTGACTTTTTTCATCAGATGTCTATTCCGGACTAATGTGCAGTCATTTAGGTGTGTTTTTCCGAGAGCATCAAGATGGAACAATTCGCCCAGCCTCATTCGGGACCGGGGTGTGGGCCCCATGAGATTTCTTATGGGAATAAAGTGGTGTTGAATAACTTTTTCATCAGGAGTCCATTTTAAGCGCGTAAATAGTATATCTCGAGTGTTTTTCTGAGAGGATTGTAATGATGTAATCGGTTCGATCATGAACAGCCTATTTCGAGGTCTCATTAAATGTGTAAACATGAAAGGGCATTGGTTGGAGGCTACATTTACACACTATGAACCAACGCATGATAGCGATGGTTAGTGACACCCAGTGATGGAACGGGTAGTGCAGAGTTATCAAACCAGTTCCAGGTTTGCCCACCAGCGGTGCTGGGCATTGGGTTACCCATAGGTGTATCAGGGTTTACCCTCCAGCATGGCCAGGCCATTGGTTAAATGTTAACCTTAGGGTTTACCCTCTAGCATGTCTGGGCAGTGGGTTACCCATTGACTTTAGGGCTTACCCTCCAACGGGGCTGGGTTGTGGGTTACCTGTTGACATTAAGACATACCATCCAGTAGGGCTGGGCAGTGGGTTACCCGACGAACTCTTAGGGTTTACCCTCCAACTGGGCTAGGAAGTGGGTTACTCAACAACTTCTTTCATACTAACCCCTTTCTATGAGTCTAGTTAGTGACTTTTCTCTGTGGTTACTGGAGCGAGAACCTTGGTTGTGCGATTCAGCGATGAGACAGCTTTGACGTGCGGGATGTTTGGGAATTAGTGATGGATTTCTTTAGAACTGTTAGTGATTTATCATGGGCTGACCTTAGAGATGGAGATACCAAAATTAACTCATTCATGTTTCTTGTTGAGCATGTATATATGTATACACTATTATTTTGTTCCTACTCCATGGGTTCAGTTACTATCATTCTAGGAGGGGCGATGACTCGCAGGGTATGCCACGTGCTTTCCGTGTCCTGCCCCTCTTGGTTTTGATGGGTCCCATTCCTTTCTTTTCATGGGTTATGCTTTACTCTATTTACTGTACTCTATCATTGTACCTTATTCTATCTACTGCTCACTGTTTTAGTACCTCCTTTGTTTCTCACTCGAGCTTTAGAGGCACCATAATGAGAATCTTTATACTCAACCCACCTTGGTCTTTGCCCGAACTTGGTGTTCCTGTGAAAATGACGGATAGGTCGATCGAGACTACGAAGGAGGGTAGAGGAAAGAGGAGCGTGGGTGCATCCAGTGGTTGTAGTAAGATATTCAGTTGTGTGACTCAGCAGCTGTTTACTTTTTTTTACCTATTTCTGGGTTGTGCAAACTTTCAGGTTGGGTGGGTCTTTTTCAAATATTCTATTCAGTTTTCTTGTCATTAATTTTCAGCACTTTACATTTTCTATTAAGAAGCTGATTCATGAATGTGGTTCAGTTATAGTTGTTTGTCCTTTGGTTTTATTTTTTCACTATACTTTTTCATCGAGTGGGTTGTGTGCATGTACTGGTACATAGGAAAAGGCCTCTCCGAGATCGTTACTCCTTGAACGCTTGTCTCCAAACCCATTCCAATAGAGGTGGCCCTAGGGTAGTCGCAGCTCGAGACCTGTAGAGCTGGGTTGTGACATTAAATTCTATTAAGAATACTCCTAAAAATTGTGATGTCAGACTATTAATAGTTTGATGTATGTGTTAAATAGATAATACTATTGTATCTTTTGTATTTAATATTATTTCATCAAATAAGGTTTTTATATCCAAATCCACATGGTCACTTCCATCCATCCTTAAATAGGGTTGTCTGAGCAAACTATCATGATCATGGAGGGTATGTTTTGGCCAATTTTTATTTGTTACAAGAGTTAATTAGATAGACATCTAGAACAGTGGGAGTTCATGTATATTAAAGAATTTCAATTATTTGTAGATGAAACCCATTTTGAATATATATGGTACATTATGGAGAACAATTTTTTATTGGAAAGTGTTGAGGAAATAAAATTTTATTTAGAAAAGCTTCTTATATGATATTTCAGGGCATATATATCTTATAATGATGTATTTGGAAACATTCATAGATATTTAATAGGTCATATGATTATTTTTTATGCTTATCTCTCAATTTTGAGGTGGGGGCCAAGCATTCCTATGAGTGATTCCATGATTGAAATAGATGTAGATATAGAGGTAAGAAAAATTGGTTCCCATGTTTATGGGGTAGTCTAAGAATGTGGTGTGGATCAGTATTGTGACAATCCTTTTAGGTCTTCCTTATAATTCTAAGAAGATTAATGACGTATATCATATATCATAGCATAGGAGATACCATCAAGATCCATGTAATTTGATCATTGTCAAGTATATAATGTTGTATCCATACTGTTTGAGCAATAGCTGGTGGCTGTTATGGATTTTCGGTGGATGATTAATCAATAGAAGATGGTTCCTCTGGTATGATTTTAGTGGAAGCATAAGTGGATCTTAAAAGAGATATGGGTGTGTGAATTTTATAGCCAGGTGTAGTGGACCGATGTTTTTTCCTATGAATCTCAATGAGGCTCGAATATATAGCTTGGTTAAAAGACACTATATACCAGGGAAGTTGTAACAACCCAAATATTTTCAAGCATGAAATATTATTTAAAAAAAACCTATACTTCATTGAATTAGGAATTTTAATCGTGTTAGGAAGAAAACTAGAAGCTATTTTGGAAAATCAATGTTCAATCTAATACATATTCCATGATGAAAAACACCAATGGGTTCCTAGTGGATAGAAAACAATTTTTATCATCATTGTCCATTCAAAAATTAGAGTTCCATTTTTCCTCTTATCCCCATATTTTTTCCATGTTAATATCTTAAGATTTAACCAGATTTTCTAGATTTCATATTGAATCAATTTCCATGTCATAATATAGGTTTTTATTTGTGTGATTTAGATGAAATAAATGTATATCACAATTCAATGAAGAATTTAATGTCATGAGGCTTCATTTTCAAGATTATATTAAATATTTGTTTTTAATTTAAATAGATAAAGTATTTAATTGGGATTCAAGGGTTTGAATCAACTTAAAAAAGAGTGTTTTGAAAACTCTAAATGACTGAGACTCATGGATTAGTCATGGGGTAGTAGAGGATGGAATATTGATCCCAATAATTGATTAAAGGTTTAGAGTTCTGATAAGAATTTTAAAACGTCCTACAATAGTTTTGGAGTAAAATATATGAATAAAATAGTGTCATATCCATTTTTTAAGATAATAAAAAAGAGTAAAAAATTCATATCTAGATTATATAGAGGATAATAGTTACATGAGAGATAAAAGGGTTCTATTTCTATTACATCCTCATTATAGGAATATACTAAAAGATAATGATTGAATATTTAACTATCTAAATGTTGAAGAAATTTAGTTAAAAAAGATTATTATGCAATTGAATAATCTTAACCTGGAAGAGGAATTATTGCTATTTTATTAATTTAGATGGTAAATAATATGCTGTTATATGAAGAGGTAATTCCCATATATCATTATATGTCATCGACTATACTTTTTATAAATAATTTTTCACTTTCAAATTCGGTTGTTTTGAAGCGCCACAAAGTGATGCATAATAGAAAATTTATTCTCCAATTAAAGATGTAAGTGTAATTACTAACTTATTTTGATAAAAAAGATACCTTTATGTCTATAAATTTTTTATGATACCCAAATCTATATAAACTAATAAAATCATTCCTTATTTTAGTGTATGAATGAGTAAAAAAGAGTATTCTGCTTTATTAGGGGGCGGAAAACCATAAACCTTATAAAGATTGTGTGTCTTAGCATGAACTGATTAGGATGAAACCTTATATAAATTCAATGTGAGTATAATATTTTTATAATCTATGTAAAAACTTCATTGTAGCATATTTTGGGTGAACCATGTTTAAACCTCATGTGTTTTGGATTTAAATTAAGTGGTGTTGGTTTTAAAATTATTTTTGGGGATGTTTTAAAATAACAATGTCATGAAAGGGCCCAAGGACTGAATTGTAAAATTTTTTCTATTTGGTTTTGCATTCATGAAGACTTAATTTTAATGGTTACATGGTTTTCAAATTTGTATTTTATAAAACATTGATTGTCTAAGTAAGTAATGTGTTTTTTCAAACCTTGTGATGGGACCAGATATTGGATTGTTTGGGTCATAACCCCATAAGTGTCTATGTCTAATGATGTTTGATGTGTGACCATCCTTCATAATGATCTAGTGTGAATATATATTGTTCTTCATTGGTTTTGTTGAGGTATTTATTATTTTTATACCCAACCAATGAATTTGGATGATAGTGTGATCATTCAGGTTATGTTTTATTTTGGAATCTCTCATGAGCTCCAGTTTAGGAATCACCACATAGGAATAATTTCTCCAAAAATTAATTAATTAAAAAATTAGTGTAAAATAAATAAAATTCCAACTTACCCATCCATATGTCAGATATCCATGATGGATGAAATGAAAATAAACTGAAGCAACATAGTTAAAGTAGACAAAAATGAAACTCATTATTTGTCCCTCAACTACCCAGATCTACATCCCCTACAAATAAAACCATTTAGCTTCTTCTAGTGCCATTCTAGACTACAACATTGAATAAAATTACAATAAATCTATAGGGAGTGTAAAAGGACTAATTGGATGTTGTGATAAATAAAATAAACTATATTAAAAACTCAACTACAACATACCAATATCAGGTGATTAAAAAAGTCACCACACGACATATAAGAACCATAATTCCCAATGTGTCTAATAATACACCTACAAGAAAGGTGGAAAAAAATATTTGGATCAAACTAATATAGTGTCCCATTAATTAATAATCACTCATCTTATTAATTGTATATAATCCATTTGGATTGAGTTTCAACTTAGTTATGATTTTTTCGATAAATTTTTTTTTGAATAATTTTAATTAGATTCATTTTATCATATTTTTATTTATATTATATTGAAGAATGTCATTCATTTTGTTTCTAATATAGTCATTTTGATTACATTTGGTTCCGATTAGTTTGGTTTAGTTTTGTTTAGTTCATGTGAGTTGTGGTAATATTGGTTTTAAATCATTATATTTGGACCAATTTGATTCATCCTTTTTAATATCATATTAATTCATGTTAAATAAGTTTATCTTCTTCCAATTTAGATTCATTCAAATTTTTTCTATTTGAAATATATTTTAATGATTTCTACCATTTAGATCTATTTTATTTTTTCTGAATTAAAATTTTTCTAGTAGGGTTCGATTAGTGAGTGAATGTTTTTCTAAAAACGTGTCATTCTTGTTTTTAATTTGTTTTTTTCTATCCATTATGGATCATGTTACATTGATTCAATTTTCATTCAATTCAATATAGTTATGTCAGGTTGTAAAGGGTTTATAAATTTCATTTCTTTATATATAGGTACAAGTTTGGAATGGTTTGGTTTGGTTTTTTCTTTGTAATTATGTCAGAAATAGTATTTTATTTTAGAGAAAATGTGATATATTATTAATTAATTCAAATGAATATCAGACACTATTGTGGTTTATTAACAATCAACATCCCCGTTGGACATATATATATAATATCATAGGCACAAAATTATCATAATACATGAACAATATGAAATAATAACCTACCTAATCATAGTGAGTTATAATGTGTCCTACCCATTTTTCATAAAAAATGTCAAGATCACAAACTATAACAGTATGTGAGATTTCATACACCAAACCAACATCATGAATTGCCTCTAAATTAACAAACCATGTTCTATCACTAAATAATCTCAATTATATAATATCTACAATCAATGAATAACTAGTAACAATGTGAAACCAATGCAATCAATTTCCAAAAAAATCATCCAAAACACCAAAATCCTAATATAGTAAATAACTAAAATCCTTTATCCCAAATTTTCATCTTAAAATCATGAAAACACTATGACACAACAAAACATAGCCACCTTCTATGATAATCGGGAAAAATGGTTTTCAGCATACACACATCAGCCTGCATTATAAAATGGAATAGAAAGCCCCTTGATCTATGATGAATTCAACCATTCCCATGTGCGATTCATATAAAAATATTTAATTTTCTGACATGGATTAAAATAAATGAATTTAATTTAGTTTTGAGGATAATAGGAATAACATTTGAGGGCAGGAGGCAAAGGTTGGGAGGAGGAGAAGTCATAGGCAGTCATAGAGGTGGGGGCGGTTGTGGAGGCGGAGGCTGTGGCGGGGGGCGGGGGTGGTATATGGAATGTAACTCATCACGTTTGAAAGGAAATTATTAAATTCCTACCTATAAAAAACAATAAAATAATAATAAATCATTTAAGTTTTCATTTCACATTGTTGAACATTTAATAAAAGTGGTCCCACACAATAAGCCCATTGAGAAGAGTGAGAACATCAGTTTGTCTATAAAGATGAATGATGATATAATTAGGAAAAATGATTAAGGATATCCTATCGAATAAGATGTAAGTATATAATATCTATGAATAAAAACATCTATAAACATTATAGGTCAAATTAATGTGAAATTAACCCCTTTTATCTCTATTCATTTGAAGTTTACTAAAATGTATGAAATTCAGAAAATCAAATATTGGGGAAGTTGGAAGAGGCTATCAATACTGTATAATAAGAGAATATTTTCAAATTTGATAACACCAGTGATAATGCAAGAATCTATAATAGATCTTATGGGTATATTCCAAGAAAATAGGGAAGCAGTTAGAAATCTAGGTGTTGGAACATATGATATAGTGGAGAATCATGACGATCTTGATAGTGGAAAATTTAAGAAAATCATAAATATATCTTGATATGTAGGGGGTTTATTTTATGATATCTCTGCCTTATATCTAAAAATAATCAATGGTTCAAAACATTTCGGTATAATTTTTTTAATTAATTTGTAGTACATACATAAAAATATCAATAACATGAATAATGTTCATAATCTAGAGAAGTTACATTTGTTCCACTTTCTTCTATAGTTGTGGATTTGGTTTTCTACAGTCCTCCAATGCATATTCCTTCTATGGCACTAAATACAGTAACCAGTAGTGTATCTATAAAAGCAATACCTGATCATGTTTATATATTTTTTATTTTTCATGTGCCACCTCATCACAATGTAGAAATACAAGTCTAGTTAAAAATTCTATCCACATAATCAGTAATAATCAGGAATATTTTTTAAAAATTTGGTTCCAAATTCAAAAACAAATTACACAATAAAATATAAACAAAAAGTGTAAAACTTATGGCTTCTCAAGAATCTCATACGATGAAGGAAAATTTCATAAATGATTCTCCCTACCAAATTTATATAGGCATGTGAGAAAATAATTTACTTCATTTTGTCTCAAATACATTTCAACAGATATAATCAATTTTGATTATATATATTATTTTTTTAGGTTTCACTAGTATCTGTGATGATGAAGAGAAGAATCTCTCTAGACAGGGGTAAACCCTCATGAAAAAACTTTTTCTAGGATTGAATGAGAACATGCACAATTGGAGATTATGAAAATGTAAATGAAATGTTGCTAAAAAAGTGAGTATAAACCTTCATTGCAGAATGTAGGGTTGGACACCATATCCTTAGAATTATTGAGCCATTTAATTAAAATAATTTTGAACATTAACTCCATTTGAAATAATGCATGAATAATTCTTTTGGCTCAAAAACCTACAATACAATCATCATTAACTCCAAATTTCCAAATGTGAGACATATTCAGTAAGATAGGATGAAAAAACTGATCAGAATCAAATATAAAATTCTTATGAAACAATTTATTTCTTAACATGCTCCCTAAAATACATCAAGATATAATATTTTACTAGAAATTTCATTAATAAATCCAGCAACACCCCACTATCTACATATTACACAAGTTGATTATATATGTATAAATACTAATATAATATTGTGAATATATCCTCTTAAAAAACATATATTTGAATTGAAGTGCTATTTTTCTACCAAACATTGATCCAAGGGAAACACAAATAACTTTACACAAAAACCATAGATTGGATTATTATACCACATATAAATTTCCTCGACATGTAGAAGATAGTGGTCAAAGGTTAATCTAAAAATATGAGAATAAAATAACCAAAAACCTCACATACCATGAAGGTCATGATAGAGGAAGTGATCGGGTGGTTGTGGAAAAGGTAGAGGTTGGGAGATCAAGACAAAGGTGGAAACCAAGATATGGAGGCTGGTAGGAGGAGGCCAGGAGGTCGAGGACGAGGTGGAGGTAGACACTAAGACGTCAAGGTGTTGTTAGAGGCTGACAGGTCGACACAAAGATGGAGGACAAGAGGTCGAGGTGGAGACCAGGAGGTCGAGGTAGAGGCTAGGTGTTTGAGGTCAAGGTGGAGGCTGGGAGGTTTAGCATAAGGTAGAGGTGGTGAGGGGTGGGTAGGTCGGAGCTTGTTGGAGGGGATGAGATCTCGTTGGAGTGGGAGGGGGATTAGGAGCCCGAGTGATGTTGGATTTATAAGGTAATATACCAACATTTTTTTAATAAACTATGGGTATATGTTTGTTGATATTCTATATACCCACAGATAAGAGACATCGTGTGTATAGAACAGTTGGTTCATATCTCATTTCCAATAGTGTCATGTGAAATCCAAATTTGATCAAGGATAAATGTGAAACATTGATGTTAGAGGTTCCAATTGGGAGATGATGAGAAATGATGGTGTGGGGAAGAGTCATTAGGGATTAGTGTAGAAGGACATCAATGATATGTTCATAGGGTAATTGTTTCCACTCTTATGGTGCTTGTAAAGGAAGTATATCTTATCAAACATGAGTATGATGATAGGATATTGATAGAATATATGAACATTTTCACCATGTTTTTTATTCATTCTTCTATGATTTTGTTTATTGAGAATATAATGAAGCAAGATGTTGATATGGAACATTTATATGATATTCATTATTTATTTTTATTGTAGATTAAGTATTCTTATACTAAAATATTTGATAATCTGTTGATTATATACCTTGTTATTAAAGGTAAGTCTATGTTGAAGGGGATTCTTATTTCTCCCAATGAATGATCTATGTGTTACTTCAATGGAAATCAAAATCATGATGACTATCATAGTGGTTCCTGGTAGGATCGCTCTTCTAAACATATTTCCTTTCAAAGAATATTACATTTTAATTTATTGTAGTTTGGAAATACAAGGCATTCAAAAGAGGCTTTCAATAAGGAACACAATATTTTTGAATCCTTTAGATTTTCAAGGACACAAATAAGTTCTATTATATCAAATCTTTTAAATGTTGTAGAATAAGATGATAATAATTGAAATGTAATTTGGTGAAATTAGGTGTTTCATGATCTAAGGGGATTCTGCTATTGGAATTAAAAAAAATTTAATTGATGTAGTAGAATAGTATCCAAAAGGTAGAAGATATGGTTAAAATGATAATGATAAGTACAATCTCTATTGCTTCATATGTTGTGGGTTATTTATTTGATATGGGTTCATCACATTTATCTATATATATAGTATGGTAAACATGAAATACATTCATATAGAGATTTTTTTCTTTTGAGATGCATGTTACTAAAACCTTTAGAATGAAGAGGAATTTGTTTGTTTTTTTCCTAATTAGGTATTCTCCTTAGAAATGACTGATCATACTATGATTTTTCATGTTCTATACATAAAAACTATTCATTTAATTTTAGACATGTATTATCTCATTTTATCTGGAAACATTTTTTTTACCATCAACAAGATTCATTTATGACACCTAAACTGGTCTACCATATCATTCAGGAAGAATATCACCTAAGGTCATGTAGAGGTAGACCATATTATCCATAGTTGGTGAATGTGATATATGGGATTTATTTTGATTTATTTAAGGCACCATCCAAGGAAAATATCATTAAAATTATCATCAAGTTATCCAAAGTTTTTTCAAATGATTTATCTGGTTTTCCATTAGTAATGGTCATAGTGTTTTGTATTCATTTATTTCATAGTTCCCAGCCAGTATCTATACCTTCACGACATACAGTAAATAATTTGATTATGATATTTATGACTTTGTTGGATGATATGTTAATGAATGAGAATATATTATCAGGTGTGTCCCCATGGGTGGGTCATCGTTTCTTTGTAAATAATATTGATAGTTCACTTCTCATGTGTGTTGACTTCCAGAAACATTTTTTACTTAATGTAATGAACAAGTATACTCTTCCAAGGAATTATGATTTTATTCACCAGTACAATGGGGATATGAGGCTTTTGTTTATTGATATTCAATCTAGTTTAGACTAGATGAAAATATTAAAATATGACATTACAAAAATGATATTTCAAAAGAGATATGTCCATTATAAGTAGATTTTCATGGAATTTGTATTAACCTATGATCATATACTCTTTATGGAAATTATCAACATGATATTACATGAGTATAATAATAATTTAAGGTTGTTCACTTTGGATGAAATTCTTGTTTAGTTTATGTTTGTGTAGGATCATACACAATAATTAAACATTGTACTATATTTTTTTGAGAAATTACTAATTTATGAAATGATTTGGGAATGATATTTATGGATATAAGATGTGAAGTTCCATTAAACATAGTGATGGATCATGATGTTTAGTTTAAGCTTGGATAGAGAACATTTTTAAGATATGACGGTAGTTAGAGAATGCTAAAAAGATTTGGAGCAGCATCGATCGAGTGGGATTTCAATATTTTGTAAAGGATTTCATTAAGTTGGATTATCCAATAATGAATATCACATGAACGAGATTAATGGTTTTATGGATGATAAATTATAGAGTTTTTTTCTGGTATTAAATTTGTTTTGTCTTATATGATGGGGTATAATAAACTAGAGGTCATATAAGGCTATTTGGTCTTTTGTGATGCCTCAGACTCTAGATTGGGCAATGTTAATATAATGGTGATCAGATTGTATAGTATTGATCACTTTATATTATGCCACACAGGAAGATTATCCACCTGATGACTTTGAACTCACAGTCATGATTCATGTGCTTATGATTTAAAACACACTAAAGGTTTGGAGAAATATAAACATGTATTGTGAACAAAAGAACATGATTTATAAATTCATTCAAAAAGATTAAAATCACCACTATCAGAATTGGATGGAGGACCTTATAGAAATCCCTGATTATAAAATAGGTATATAAAAATATTTTATATGAATTTTTAGTTCATTAAAAATGTATATTCCTAAGGAATGAAATAATATACTATATTTGGAAAATTATACAAAAATATTATAATTTCGTAGAAGATATAAAAAATCCCCTCTAAAAGATCTTCCATTTTAGTACTCATTCTTAATACATTTCATCATAACATGGGAAAAGGAAATAATATAAAGGGATAATATCAAATTCCAATTAAATGTAAAAAACAGATATGTATAATAATAACATGAACATAAGACTATGACAACATGATCATAACATTGGAAGATCATACATTTCATGGGAAGTATCATAACCATGTGTCATTGAATAAAAATTGGCTGTTCTGAATCCATGATTCCTTAGTTAATCGACAAGATATCATAGGAATAAGACACGTAATTTATAGCATTCACATGTGAATATAAAAAAATTCTCTATATGTCAACTCCAATTCTTGAAACATATCAAGGAACTTCCTTATGACTACACTTATAGGAAGGGATACACCCCAATCAGTTGTTATGCCCCTTTCCATAAAGTAGACAAATTTATACCGTATTCCCATTACCCTGTCAAAATTTCCCAATCATTACCTAATGAGATGAAAATATTTACCAAATTAATTGGAGAGGTATATATTCCACCCCATCTGATAATATATAATTTGATTACCTAGTGTTATATGAGCCACCCCATCATAAAAACTGAAAATGGATTACACAACACTATACGGGCCACCCCATTGCATATGACATAAATGGATTACATGATTTTATTTGATATAGAACATTATATAAGATATAATGAGATTACTTGAAGGTATCTGGTCCACCCCATAGTATGAGCTATAATGGGATTACTCGGTAGTGTCTGGGACACCACATCATATATAATATACTAGGCCACCCAAGCTCTATCTAGTCCACACCATTGTATAATAAATAACGGTCTAACCCAATACTATCTAGGACACCCCATAAAATATGAAATTTCCATTTACTAATATATGGATAATTTAATAAGTGAATCTATATAATCATAAGAACACAGAAATAATTATTCACTAACATCATTATTAGAAAAATGAATAATTTTTTTTTTCATTTCAATATAATTGAATGAATGTTTACTAAAGGGAAGTAAATGGATTACAAAGACAAGATTACATCAAATCATAATGAATCCCAATAAATAATAGGATTGGTATCCACAAATCAAATAACTAAAAAATGATAAACTATATCAAATTATTTCATCTTATATGACGAAATAATTTGAAATATCACATAGAATAGATCATAGTAGAAATAAAATTTATGTTAAAAACTTTAATAATTTTCCAAATTAATTTTTATTAAAAAAAATTTATATTGTAGTATGTAATCCCGATAAATAATTTAAAAACTATCTTGTGGAAAATCTTCTTTCTAATTCAAAAAATGATTTTTAAAATATAATACATTTAGAAATTCATTTTATTAGAAAAATAATTTTCAATCCTATAAAATAATCAGCAATGAAATTATGGTACTTATGGTGGATATATCAACAGATTTTTCTAATTAATAATGTGTTGTATAATTTTTTGAAAGGTGCATTTATTAGAAAATAAAAAGAATACTTCTTTATAAAAAATCATTTTCAAAACATGTAAAGCATGGTAAAAAAGTATTTCTCATTAATTAGGATAACATTATAAAATTTTTAAATTT
The DNA here is from genome assembly GCA_963277665.1 of Viscum album. NCBI lineage: Eukaryota > Viridiplantae > Streptophyta > Magnoliopsida > Santalales > Viscaceae > Viscum > Viscum album. The sequence goes on from OY728157.1 coordinate 2,020,213,629, forward strand.
TTTTAATAAAATATGGATTTTAAATAATACATATTCAATAAAAAATACATATATATTATATATTAAAAATAAAAATAGTTTCTTGTTTATATTTTGTAAAAAATAGTGAAATAATTGTTCAATTTAATGAATATATGTTAAAAAAATAGGAAAATAAAATTCATGATATTTCATGTCATATAAATCATAATTTTTAACTAATTCAAGAATAATCATAAATAATCAACATAAACTATGATATTGTGACAATAAACTATTACCACATTTGTAAAGTTAAATTATAATCCCCATACACCAATTACATTAATATAAGAATAAAATGTCATAATAAAGTATAATCATGATATAACATGTAAAATTCAAGTATATATTGATTTTAGTAGACTATAGGTGCATAAGAGGGAATGTGTCCCAATGAAATCAAATTGAATAAATTAACTTTAATTATTTTGAAATTTTTGACCATAAACACCATAATAGGATGATCATAAAATAAAAATTTTAATGACCATAAATTAAGGATTATAATAAAAATGTACCTTAATAGGATTTATACACATGATATAAAATAAATTAGTGGTTAATATAAAATAAGTCACACAGTTTTTAAAGTGGGACTAGAAATCTCCTAAAAATTTTATTATAATTTCTAACATGATATTCATGAATGAATAAAATAAATTGAAATTTTTAACATTATGAAATAAAATAAATTCATTATATATCATTTCATTGGGATTTATTTACAACACAAAAAATGATTAAGTGGTGAATATAGAGAATATCTCACTGAAATAATAGTGGAATTACAAAACCCTTACATTAGGTCTTGAAATTTTCTTTATAGGCTTAAAAATCAAGTATTATAAATATAATTTTATTATTAATCAAAAATAAATCCATGTTGTTATTTATCACATCATATATGATTTTATTATATCATTTAAACATGAATTTATTGACAATTTCTTGATAATGATACATTTCGGTGAGTAACAAATTTTTTGTATATGTTGTTACCTATCAATTTTTATCCTTTTAAATAGATCTTGAATTACATATTTCTAGAATAAAAAAATTTTTAAGTACCATATATATTAATTATATATTTATTTAAAATATTATATATAATAGACAAATAAAAAATTGAATGCATCATTTTTGGAGATGGCAGGGTGTACCTATTGATGAACATTTTTTCAATTTTAATTTCTTATAGAATGAGTGAATGTTAATGAGATATATATATGTATATATATTAAAATTATAGTATAATTTTTACATCTTGTATATTATATAATTATAATAAACATATCCGTAATATTATCCATGTGTAGCATGAACGAATAACATCACTTTGAGGATTCAGTAGTCCAGACATCTACAAATAAATTTATTATAATATAAAAAAATAGAAAAGATTAAGGAATTACTTATATAATATTTCCCAACATGTTAACTATATCATAAATATCACATATATATAATATTAAAACGTTATTTGTATCATTATTATCATCCATGAATATTGGTTATATAAGAACGAACGTCATTGGTTTGCGAGGTGGAAGTTTTCCGTACATATAAACTATGAAAATGAATCCCATTTTAGGATATATTTTTAAGTTTTAGGTCGAAACCTTAATATATATACAAATAATATATTTATTATATTTATAATATTATATATTCAATGAAAAGGAATAATTTATTGGGAGGATAAATATAAATAATATAATTTCTCATTGAAGAACGTCACCTATTTTTTGGTTGACTGATTTATGTTTCTAGTGGAAGACAATGTTGGTTTGAATCCATACCAAACTTATGGTTATAAGTTGTTATTGTGAATTTTTATCTTATTTATAATTTTATTGGGAGATCTAAGGTTCTTTTGAGGTGTTAATAAGAGTGGTGTTTCCCTTTTATAGTCTAGGAGGAGTACAGAGCATGTGAATACAAAAAATATTTAAACTAGCAAGAGGTATCCATTACCTTATCTACCTCTAATAATGATCCACATTTCAGAAAAGTGATTGTATGATCGAAAAATTTATAGAAAATATATTTTAGATGTGAATTTGGTCATTTTTTCTCTTCATAATAAATATTGACCACTATGTAAACTTGTCGTTTCCTTAATCGCTGAAGATTATTTTAATTTCATTCTGTAATAATATTGGATAAAAGTTAAGTATATCATAATATAAATTATAAATTATTTTTTATCAATACATTTAATTCTATTTTCTTAATTAAAATATGTTAAGTGGTAGAATTTAATTTTAAAAAATAATCGTGTAAAAGATATACCAAAAACTATTTCAAAGTGAAAATGTTCAAAAGTTTGAAATGTTTTATAACCAATTTCAAACTGAATGTGATTAAAATGAAATTGATTGGGTTAATATATATATTTTTATATTATTTATATTCATATTATTTTAATCCATAGAAATTATATAATTTATCTTTAGGAATAAATTTTCAATTGAAATTATTTATTATTCACTATCCATCCAAACAATGATACTTCTCAAAAAAATAAAAAAATTGGTCACTATAATATTATATTTATATTAAAATTTAAAAATAATTATTTTATAATAAAATTTATTAAATTATAAAATATAGTATAATATAAATGCACCATTAAAATCCTTTAGAACTGTTGTTTGGAATAATTTATCAATCTCTACTAAAATTGTATTTACTATTATATATTATCTAGAGAAAACATAATTAAGGTATTAAATAGTATATTGAATATATAATATATATATTTAAATAAAATAATTCATGAAAATTGTTTGGGTTCATTTATTGAGGAAAAACATTTTTTTATATAGAAAATATTTATTCCTAGAAAACATATCAATTTATTTTTAAATAGTTATTACATTCATTTTTATCTAATTAAAAATTTATAGATTCATTTTATATATATATAACTAATATTTCCACCGTTTAGTTAATATTATTCCTAATATCCATTAATATGGCTATTTCACAACTATAGTATTATTTAAATAATAATATCAAAAAAAATATTTTAGTTCCGAAATATATGGTCTTACATTGTACACAAGCTATCGAAGAGACTCTATATTGTATGGAACATAAGAATAACACAGTGTCCCACATACCACAAGCTAATATATGTCCATTTTTTAGATTATTCATTACATGGTGTTTCATACAACACAATCCAAGCTTAGTGATTTCCTATAATAAATTATTAATTCTCTATTGTGTGAAATAAAAAATATCAAATAATATAAATTAATTCGAAATATTTTTTTCACAAAATCAAATGGTGTTACATTATACCATCATTAATATGTAATTTTTCACCTGAAATTTTTTGGGTTCATCAATTTTTTATTACCTGAATGTATCATTCATATAATCCAACATAACAAAAATGAATACAAAAACATACATTAAAAAGGAAATGTGAGGAACATAACAGTTGCACTATGTTACACATAACTATGTTTCCCTACTAGATAAAATATATCTCATGTGAAAAAAGTGCATTTTAGATAAACATAATTATTATGTTCATATAGAGAGTCATTGATAATATTTATCACAACAAATATAGTGATCTGTAAAAGGATAAAGACCACAAACATCCTTGTACTAGAGAGGTAATGAAAAGGTTATTGATATAATCCAAAATGATGATAGAATAAAAACCATTAACATCATGGTCCTTTTACACATTTTCAATATTTTTTACATAAATATATATTTACATTATATAATTTATTTTTTGAAAGAAAATTTATACCTTGGGATGGGCCATGATCAATGTTCATGTCATCTAATACTCTAGAAAATGATGCAGAATTATTCATTTCATAAACAGTACATGTTATATTCGATGAAACTGATCTTTCTATTTATAAAAAACATCAACCTACATCTTTATATGTGTTTAAAAAAATTATTATCAACCCTTGATTGACGATCCTTCTGAAAAGGAATATTTTTTGGAAAATATTTTTGAAGCATTTACCTAGACGACTTCCTACCATATGTCAATGAACAGGTTTTACAAAACCCAAATCAGTTGTATCTAAAAAAATGATCCTAGTGATATTATCATTAGTGATGTAAATCAACCTGTAAGGACTAGATGTTCGTTAGGAAATGAAGTATAACATCTATCATTCTTTTCCCAATTTGAACCAAAAAGCACTAATGAATCTTTAGGTGATGATGAATGGATAAAAGCTATGAAAGATGAGCTCAATGAATTCAAATGCAATAATGTCCGGACCTTGGTTGAAAGACCTACTGAAAATTTTGTTACTAGAGTAATATGGGTCTTTAGAAATAAATTTGTTGAAAATGGAATCATTGTATGAAATAAAGGTAGATTGGTTGCTAAAGGTTTAATCAACAAGATGGAATATACTATGAATAAACCTATCCTCCATTATCCATACTTGAATCTATTCATATTCTACATGCCTTTGTAGCATTCTTCTATTTCATTCTTTTTCAAATGGATGTTAAATGTGCTTTTCATAATGGTTATGTTTAAGAGGAATTTTTTGTTGAAAAACATCCTGGTTTTGATGATACAAAACATCATGAAAATGATTTCAAACATTCCAATGACTTATATAGACTTAAACAAGCCCCAAGAGCCTGGTATGATAGACATACATGATTTTTGCATTAAAAAATTATGGTAAGGGAAATTTTGTTCCAACCCTTTTATAAATAAAGATAAGAAAAATATTTTTATAGTTCAGATTTATGTCAATGATATTATATTTTGTTCAACTCATGAAATCATTATGTCATTCTGTTGATAATCTGATTAAATATGAGTCTGAAATGAGTATGGTGGGTGAGATTATATTTTTTACTTGGAAAACAAATTTCTCAAAAACTATATGGAATCTATATATCACATCATAATTTTATCAAATATATTCATAATAAGTATGGATATGACAACACTAAGAGTATAAGTACTCCCATGGGTACCTCAAATTAACTTGATCTTGATTAAGCTGGGAAACCTGTAGATCAAACATCATTTAGAGGTATGATAATAAGTATAATTTACTTGACATCTATTCATCCAGACATAATGTTTTCAGTATTCTTATGTGCAATATATTAATCCAATCCAAAGAAATCTCATTTAAAGGAATTGAAAAGGATTTTTCACTACATAAAGGGGATCATGGATCTATTACTCGTTTATACTTCTAGAAATGGTTTGTTTAAAAATGTTTTTCGGATGCTGAATTTGGTGGATGCAGAATGGATAAGAAGCGTACATCCAGAACTTTTCATTTCTTAGGAGATTAATTAGTTTTTTGGTCATGAAAAAAGCATCAATTAGTAGTACTTTCTACTGCTGAAGATGAATATGTATCAGTTGGAAGATTTTGTGCTCAAATGTTATAAATACAACACACACTCACAAACTATAATATGAGTTTTACCAAAACAAAAATATGGTGTGATAATACTAGTTCTATTTACTTTTGTATAATCCCTACACATCACTCTCATTCAAAGGAAATAGATATTAGGCATCACATTCTTAGGGATCACACACCAAAATGAAAATATCATTCTATAATTTATCGGAACACAATATCAACTTGCTGATATTTTCCCCAAATCATTACAATTCGATAGATTTGAATACATTAAACAAAATTTGGAAATGATAACCATAAGGTAATCATCCATGTTAAGTTATTGTTGAATCCTATATCATTACAGTTGTTAGGTCCACAAGGCTGAATGCACTGAGAGGGGGGGTGAATTAGGGAATAACCAGTTTAAAATTAAAGCCCGTTCTGACCTTGATTCACAATTAAGAAAAACACTCTTCTCTCTCTTTCTCATTGAACATTATAAACAAAATTAAAGCATGAAAATGACACAAAAATTTGTACTTGTTCATCCTCATTTGTCTACATCCAAGGAGCATACACAGACAATGTGCTGATGTACCAAATCCACTATAAGCATGCTGTTGTTTACAAGGTACAGGATGGATAACTTCTATTCCCAGGCTCCCTATCTTTACAAGGTTTAGGGTCAGCTCTCTACTTTTCCAAGGGTCCCTCCCTATTTATATCTCTCTGGATCACTACCGGTGGAGAGTACCATCTTCTTCCTCTTCCATTTCACTCTACTCTGGAATGGATTCACTCAATTTTTATCGACCTATAGGTATCTTCATTATCACTAATTAATTTGTTCTCCGTTATATGTAGATGCTCTAGTGAAGTCCAACTTGCACCCGTAAATGAATCTCATTTTTCACCAAAGGTATCGGGAAATCTTCCAGATTTCACGCAGCCTTGAATCATGGCTGTTAATCAACCATATCTAGTTCCCTTCCCTATGTCGGCACACAAGTATCGGTGAACAAGTTATAACTGGCATGAAATTCCACCTCAACAACTTGCACGACATAATAATCCACATCTCCAAACTTGCATGACTAGCGCCCTTTTATGACCAATCCAATATTTGCATGAAAACACCAACTATCATGATTCTTCAAAACATGGCATACAAGTGTCACCAATCCACTTTCATGACACCCCATTATTCAAATCAAAACTTGGGAAACGTCGTTCCATTCTTTCCCAAACCCCTTTGGATGCTCAACAAATAACTAGGGCATAACTTCTACTTGTGCGACCACACCACCAGTTGTTTGACCACCACACATGCATGATTCAAGCAATAATTTTCTTTAATTTTTGAAATCATAAAGAATGAGGAGGGTTCGACCTGTATATATATGCATTTGGACACCCTGTGTGAGGGCGTGCCAGTCTCGGCACACAAGTCACTTGAGCGACCAACCCAAAACATGGGAGCCCCTTTTCCCGTTGCCATAATTTGATGTTCTGATCTTGAAAAACATATTGAATGCAAGTTCCTTATCATTAAAGAAAACAACTCCACCTTCTATTTGATCTTTTTGTACACCTCTAGATCGATCATTCATTTTTCGACGTTCTTGAATCAAACAGGGATAGTTAACAACATCCCTTGAACTCAACAGGCCAGAAAAAAATCCCCTTTTTCAACAAATTTGTATTTAGTGGTATTCTTTGTCAATAATCACAACACATATTTCCACTTTTTCAACAAACTCAATCTCCAAAAAAATTCTTATATGATACCTTGAAATATTTTTTTCCAATAATCTCCCCCTTTGTGTTTGTTGACAACCCTTCCATAAGAAGATACATCGTTAAATCTTTAGCCAATATCCTACTTTTGAGATTATAATAGAGATCAAGGATTTGATCAACACATACTCCAATCCCACATGAGAAATGATCGGAGTGAGAAACAAGAGTAAATGAAATGTTTATCAATGAATCACTTAACTGTGACACCCACTATTGACACCAAACTGATACCAATTTTTGGAAATATTCTTACTTCATTCCAACACAACTTTTCTTTATTTATCAGAGTCCTCAGCTATTGTGATATTTATTTTTTGATCGATCACATCTAGAATAGTCATATTTGATACTCTCCCCCTTTCTCCCCATAGATTTAACTCTTGTCAGCTGCAAATCATGATCAGCACTATTGTATGTGTTTTCCATGATAATCTCTGGCTAAACACTTCTAACCGGCTTCAACTCCCCCTATCTGGCTACTCCATCTACTTGATTTTCCCCATATCTTTCATGATTTCTCAAATGACCACATTGTCTCCCATTTGTGCAATTACTATTTTCTCCCCCTTTGTTAATGAACCAAAAGGTCACTCCTTTGCAGTCAGTAACAGAGTAGAGAACACATATCAGTACATTAGGTAAAAACACATCATACATCAGGGAGAGGGGGTCCCACATCCACACTATTCAAATGTGGGTAGTCAGCTAGACTCCCAGAGACAGTCGATGCCTCTCAAAATATTTTTTAGGTAAGGCCTTGGTTAGAATATCTGCAACCTGTAGCTCTGTAGGCACATACTCCAACATCACAATTCCTTACTCAAACTTCTCCTAGATAAAATGATACTGTATCTCAATATGCTTTGTCCCTGAATGATGGAAGATATTTTTTCTAGGATTTATAGAACTTGAGTTATCACACTGGATTCTGATTGGATACATTACTTCATATCCCATATCTTCAAGCTTCTACTTCATCCATAATAGTTGTGTGCATGCTTGACTGTCCACAATATACACATCTTCTATGGTGCTCAGAGAAATGCAATTTTTTTTCTTGTTTAACCAAGAAATACACAACTTAACAAGATATAATGCACCTCCTGACGTTGATTTTCTATCATCTACTGATCCATCCCAATCTGGATCTGTATATCCCAATAACTATTGCTAAGATTTTTCATTATACATCAGACCGAAATACACTAAGCCCTAGATATACTGAAGTATTATTTTCATTTCCATCATGTGGATTTCCATGGGATTACTCTGATATAACTATTCTTGGCATAAGGTGAAAACAATTCCAAGCCTTGTCATAGTTATGTACAATATACATCCAATGATTTGCCTATATTATGTGATATTAACTGCCTTGAAATCCTCATATTTTGATAGTTTCATCCGGGAATCAACTAGTGTCTTCATTTCCAAGGAATATTCCATTCCAAATCTTCTTAGAACATACTTGGCATACTTGGATTGGGAAATAAAAGTAACATTCCTTCCTTGTATCCCCTATAGACAAAGGAAAAACAATATCTCTCCAATCATGGACATTTCAATATCACATTTCATGAATTAGGAAAACTGTCTGCACTTAGATTCATCTGATCCCCCAAAGATTATGTCATCATCATAAACTAGAACCATCATCCATTGATTAATATTTTTTTTAAATATATATTGTAATAAGCTCGGCCACACTAGAAACCAAGCTTTTTCAAGTATTGATCATGCCTTAAGTACCATGCTCTTGGGGCTTCTTTCAGCCCATAAAAGGCCTTTTTCAGTCTGAAAACCTTGTTCTCATCCTCATGAATGAGAAAACTATATGGATTCTCAATGTACACCTCTTCTTCCCAGACCCCATTCAGAAATGCGGATTTTAAGTCCTTTTAGTACACTTGGAACATTCTTTGCACTACTATGGATAAAAATAATCTATTTGCCTCCAGCCTTGCAACCAGTGCAGATGTCTCATCAAAATCAATGCCCTATATTTGGGAGTATCCTTTAGACACTAGTCGTACTTTGTTTCAAATCACTGCACCATCTTCATAAATCTTGCTGTGAAAAAACCGATTTATTATCGACGATGTTCTTATCCTCCGGCCTTGAAACAATCTCCCACATCTGATTCTTCTCAATCTGATCCAATTCTTCATTCATAGCCTGAACCAAGTTTTCATCTTCAGCTGCATCATCAAAGCATTTCAGCTCTACCTGCAATAGGAAAGATGTTTTCTATAGTGACTTCATTATTCTTTTTTGAACTGGAGTTGTTTGATCACCAATGATATTATTCCTATCAATTTCATCTCGACTCTTTCACTTCCTTGAAGACACAAAGTTGACACTTTCTTGTTTATCCTCAGTGTATTCTTCTAGGTCAACGTCTTCCTCAACTGCTCCTCCTATGTTACTTTCCTCTTCATCACTTTCAACAAGAAACTGTTCACTGTGCTATTGAATATTCTCTTCATTTTCCACAATAGTGACATCATTGCTCTCAACTATTTTCCCAGCCACTTCTTAAAGAATTTTTAGGTTTTTATTTTGCTTTATTATCCAAGGAATATCCCCACATCTCCTTGTGGATCAAAATTCATGTGGTTTTCTTTATATAGAATGAAACACTTACATCCAAAGATTCTCAAGTATTTCAACAATGGTTTCTTTCCTTAGAACATTTCATATGGGGTCTTCCATTCTTTCAGGCACAACAGAGCCCTATTTGAAATATAGACCGATGTCAAAACTGCTTACTTCCAAAATTTATGTGGTAGGTCCTTTTTAATAGGCATTTTTTTGGCCATGTTGTTGATGATCTGATTTCTCCTTTCAAATACTCCATTTTATTGGGGAGTTCTCATGGATGAAACTTGATGCCTTATCCCATGTTTCTCGAGATAGTCTTCTACATGACAGTTTCGGAATTTTGTACAGTTATCAGTATGAAACGTCATATTTTTCTACCCAAGCATCCTTTCTGATTCCCTCCTATACAACTTGATACAAATTAACAATTCTGCCTTAGGGGTAATTAAAAATACCCAATCTGTTATGATATAATCATCAATGAAAATGACATAGTACCTTTTCCCATTTATGGATCATGGTGAGATAGGTCGAAAAACACTAGAATGCACCAATTCGTGCACTCTGGTTGATTTATATTCCTTTGAAATGTATGTATTTATAATGATATTACCTTGATGGAAAACATCACACGTATGAGTGTGATCACATGATAATTTGGTAAGGTATCTATCTGTATAGCACTTCACAATATCTTATATATATTGTTGGCATAGATTCCCAGGTCACATATGCCACTGCCTTTTTTTCTTCCTTTCACTGCACACATAATCTTGGTAAACCAGATAGAGTTCCCATAGTAACATAGTTGAATGTCATTGAGCATGTTATGACTTAGTCCCTCTAAAACATAGTTATCAGTGTGTCTCATTTCATTCCCCCCAAATTTAGCTTTTTCAGAACAATTAATCATTATCCCTTCATCGTTCCCAAACATGAAGACACCTTCTTAGTCATATTTAATGCATGTAATGAGATCTTTGTTACCTGTAATATGGGATGTGAAACCACTATCATGGATCCCTAATCTTGAATGATCTGAACCTTAAAGGGAAATTTCCGCCACTTCTTCCTTATCATCCATTTCTTGTTTGATCCATGTCTTCGACTTCACACTCAGTGTGGTTTGGAGATCTTGATCTTCCTTAGAGTGTTATGGACTAGCTTCATCTTGTAGAGCTGAAAATCAATTTTGTGTTTTCATCCCACTTTTTGATTCTCTAATTTGCTGCTTTCGACTACTAGAGTTTTGTTTCAGAACATTCTTATGTCTGATTGATGTGTAATATCTAGCTAGGTGCCCAAAAACACCACACCAAAAACAACTACCTCCAATGGATGTTATATAATGTTGATCTCTATTTGGCTACCATTTTTTTTCTTGAGCCCTTGGGTATATTTTAGCTATATAACCCACATTATGTTAGTGTCCCATCATTCCAAAACAATAGTACCTAATATAATGATCATTCGTGTGGGTAACATCTGCATTGCTGGTTTTCCCTTGGTATATGAGGATATTTTGATTTTGTTTTTTACTCAAATCTATCTTCATTCTCAGATAAGTTTTTTGTGGTTTGACTTCATCCATGACAAAATTCTGTTTTCATTCATGTCTCATACCAGTCTTGTCATTGGAATATGACTATAGCTTCTTTTCCACTGGAGGTCTGTGCTCCACTTCTAACATTTTAGTCTTTTGAATAATTTGTTTTCCTGGAACTGTACTGGGTGTCAACAGTTTTTCTTGATCCATAATTCATTGTCACAGAACAACAACTTCTTTTTTGAGTTCATTGATATGTTTGACCTTCTCCTTTAATATGTTTGTCAAACTATTGATTTCAGTTTTTTGCTCCCCGATTTTATGCTTAAAATCATCAATATTTTCCGAGTTCTCTAGTGTCGATGATTGTAGTTATTCAATTTATTCTATCATATCATACTTTTCTTCATCCTGTTGTTGCATATAGTGTTTGGAATCATGAGCCAAATTATTGTATTTCTTCATTTTGGCTCTCCAAAAATCTATCTCTTCAAGAGAGACTTCCAATTGTCCACCCATATTATCTCTTCATTAAACTTATTCTTCTCCTTCTCTAGTGTCAGTTACTTCCTTTTCCTGAGAACTACCAATGACCGCCACCATGGCATTTTCCCCACGATCATTGTATTTTTCTAACTCTTCAACATTTACAACCTTAGACTCATATGAACATTCATAGTCTGGTAAAAGAAGATTATTTTTCATGAATAAATTTGTTTTGAACTATTTCTTTCTGTTCACATATACTGAAGTCTTCTTTTAGGGGATTTCAACTTCATACACTTCATCATCATGAGAATTATTTGGGCACCTTTTGTGAGATTTCCATCCTTTCTACATCTAAAGCATGCAAGTAGAAGTTTTCCATTAAACATTCTTTTTCCTCTTTTATGGTTCAAGGAATGGAATTACATAACATCATTTGTCTCTTCATTCTACAGAGATTCTTCAATGGTGAGATTCTTCATGGACTTAAATGCCACCTCCTAGGATTTGACCTTTTCCATAGCATCCCTTTCATCATTTTTCATTTCATATGAAACAAGGGTACTATATAGGTTATCCAACATCAACTCTTTTGGGTTTTTATCTTCTATGACTATGTATTTTAGATTAAACCGAGGTGAAATTTATCTCAAGATACACATCAGAATATTTATATCTTCAATGACTTCTCCATGACCCTGCATGTCTTCCAGAACAAAATTTACCCTATCGAAAAATGCATCAACAGATTCATTCATTCTCATTCTCAGATATTCATACTTAATCCATAGAACATCGAACTTTGCCTCCCTGAATTTTTTATCCCATTCATATATCTTCAGAATCATTTCCCACATAGCATGTGTCGTTTTTCTTGACATCACCTTCGTATAGATCACATTGGAATGATCTCCTCATAAAGAGTTATTACCCTTAGTGTCAGCATCTAGCTCCCTTATTTTAGCATCCCATAATGCAGCACCGTTGATGTATGTTGAGATACCATGCATAGCTTCTGTAAATACGTCTATTCCCAATGATCATAAATAGTGTTTAATTTTATTCTTCCATATCTAAAAATTAATTTTGTCGTAGATTAGAATCCCTTTATGATTGGTGACCTCCATTTGGGAGAGAACCACTGATAAAAATCATTCCCACTAATACCAATTGTTAGGTCCACAAAGTTGAATACCCTGAAGGGGGGGGGGTGAAATCATGGTATGAATAATTTAAAATTAAATCTCGTTCTAATCTTGTATTGTTGTTAAGAAAAACACCATTTTCTATCTTTCTCGTTGAATAATATAAACAAAAAGTAAATCTTGCACAAGACAGAACAATTTCTCATTGGTTCACCCTCACTGCGCTACGTCGAAAAATCATACACTGACCATGTGCCGATGTACCAAATCCACTATATACACACTGAAGTTTACAAGTTTTGAGATAGATCACTTCTATTCTAACGCTCACTACTTTTACAAGGTTTAGGGTCATCTCACTGCTTTCCCAATAGCCAGTCCTTATTTCTCTATCTCTAGCTCACTGCCGGTGGAGAGGATCACCTTATTTATTTTCCTTTTCTCTCTGAACTAGAAAGGATCCACTCATAGTTTATAGATCTTTAGGTCTCTTCGTTATCACTAATGAATGCATCCTCTGTTGTATGTAGATTCTCTTTTGAAGTCCGACATTCAACCTTAGATGAATCTCACATTGCACCAAAGGTATTGAGAATTCTTCCAGCTTTCACGTAGCCCTGGATCACTACTGAGAATCATTTGTAGCTGGAGACCTTCCCTAATATGGAGCACAAGTATCATCACACATGTTATAACTGGAACTCATTTCCACCTCCACTACTTGCGTGACAAAATCTTCTGCAACTCTAAACTGGCACGACTCACTCCCTTTTACACCGAATCCAATATTGGTGGCAACCACCAACTATCGCGCTTCCCAAAACATGGCACACAAGTTCCACCATACCACATGAGCACACCACCTTTTTCATCTCAAAACATGGGTGACACCCTTCATTTCTTGCAAAAACCCCTCTAGACGCACAACAAACAACTGGCACGCACCTTCTACTTGCACGACCACACCACCACTTGAGCGACCACCACACCGGTGTGATAGAAGTTCTGACTTTATCTTAGTGTAGAACATATTTAGAATGGGGAGGGGTTGACCCATATTTATAGGCAATTTGATACCCTGCATGACGGCATGCAAGTCTCCCCTCAGCAGGCAAGTTTCGGTGTGCATGTCTCAGCACACAGGTCACTTGTGTGACCAACCCGAATATTGGGCGCCCCTTTTCCCTTTTCCATATTTTTATTTTTTGATCTTGAAAAAAATATGGTGTGCGAGTTTCCTCTATTTCAAGACACCAGTGCGCAATTCTATGTTCAAGAATCAAACATGGATCGTTAACAATATCCCTCGAACTCAACATGCCACAATGAAATCCCCTATGTAAGAAAATTTGTATGTCATGGTTTTCTTTTTCAACAATCACAACATAGATTTCCAATTTTTCAACAAACACAATCCCCTCAAAAATGATTTAATGATACTTTGATGTATTATTACCCAACAATATTAAAAAACTATTTTTTATAGGGGGAGAAAATTTTCTTGTTAGTTAGAATGAAAATATTTCGTTATGAAAAATTTCCGTAATGAAAATTTTTTGAGATGAATATTTTTCATAATAGAAATATTTCATATTATAAAATTTTTCATTGCCTATGTTTTTTCATAGTGAAAATTTTTCATTGTTAATTTTTTTCTGTAATAAAAAGTTTAGAATCTAATGTTCTCTGAGAAAAAATTTCCTCATTACAAATAATATTCCTATTAATAAAAAATGTATGTTTCCCTTCCTATGTCTTCATTATAATTTTTCTTCACTACTAGCATTTTCTTTTTGTATTAAATTTCTCAGATTCACTTTTCCTTAAATCTGAATGTTTTATCTTAAAAACCTCAAAAGATCAGAATCCATCAAAATCTTTATATGGCTTTTATATGAACTTTTAAATAATCTCAAGATTCTTTCAACCATTAGATCAATCTGGGAAGCTGAATTGTCATTTGGATTCCAAAATAAAGGACCCCCCCCCAATGGTTGTCACTCATCGAAACTCAAGCCTTCACATGTTGATGATATTCCCTTGTTTTTAATAGTCATTACATATCATTAATGTTTCCTTACATTTGAATTTCTTCTGAAGCCATTTCTCAGAAAGATATGTCAAATGATAAAGAAATTTTTGACTGGTAGAACTAACATGAAAGGTTAGTCGATCTGAAGTATTATTCCATGTATGATTCTATTGTGTCTAAAAATATCAAGTTCAATAGTATGGGAGAGTGTTTGCGTATCGATACCAGGATCAGAGGATCCGATGTATCTGGAATTTCTAGTTGAATTCTTTGAGATAATTATCTTTTTTAATGAAGGATGAAGAGTTAAATTTTCATTCATGAGATATGGAAGGATGTATTTTCTTTTTTATAACATGGAATCAAATATGATAAGAATTTATTATTAGGGAGAAGTTTAGTTTTTCTCTCAAAAACTACCAGATGTAATAATATCTTTAGATAAGAAAATCGATATATCTTGTCTTGGTATTGATGAAAGAACAATCTGAAAATTATTCATCTCGCTACAAATATTTGGAATCTTCATCTATGGGTTCAAGGATTTATAATTATGAGAATAGGGGAGAAGTATATCCTGATGAAAAGTGATATTTATATTTTTTATTTCCAGGTGATCCTATGAAAGGGAAACCGGGTTAACAATATCTTGGTTACGATTCAGAATATAACGAATTGAAATATAAAGTCTCAGATATTTATGTATCTGGCCATTATTTCAAAGATCATTGTTCTTTGTCATCAACCATTCAAGATTCATTGATGTTCTATGACAAAGAATTGTAAGGTGATTATTTTGAGTGATGATACTCGGAGGAGGATTAAGATTGGATTTAATATTTAATCTGGTGAAATTCATGATTTTTCAAAAGTAGAGGATAAAGCTCATTCAAAGAAGCTTAAAGTGGCTGAAACTTCTATAAAGGGTAGAAGAAAGTGGAATGTGAAGGAACCAGAAGAGATAGAAAAAACCCTAGTGGATAGGCGAACTCAATATGCACCTCCAAAGCTAATGAAGCAAAAATAATATTCTAATGAAGTAGTGGCTAAGTGGAGAGAAGATAAGAAGAATAGGAAGGAAGGGGATCCTATGTTTGTCCTGGACCCTTATGAGTAAAAAACATTTAAGAAAAGTCTGCAGGGAATCTAGAAAATAATGAAAATAGAAAAGAAGAAAAGGAATAAGATGTCTGAGGTTGAGACAGTGAAATCCCTTCTAATGTCTACTGAGAAAGCCTCAAATAATATTATGGTAACAGAATGTTTATTGTTAGAACCATTACCAAAGACTCCCAGAATGAAGTTAGTGATTCTGAAAAAAGGTCATGTCTAATAAATAGTGAACTAAGAAGAAGTAGGAGAATAATAGAAAGAAGGTCGTGGTGATACCGAAGATATCATAAATCAAGTAGAAGATTATCATGAGAATGATATTCTCTCTTAGAAATTATCTATCGAAAATTCTGAAGCCAAGTAATTAAAATTTCCTAACCCTAGATAAGTGGAGAATGGTGACGAAGAAGTGAGTATGTTGTCTAAAAATTATTGCATCAACAACAACTTCGTTCACCTAGAGTATGTTGAGGCAGGAGCTGAGAAGGAAGAGGTTGATGAAGAAAAAATTATCCAGCAATTAGTTAGTGATCATGAATGTAACATCACAGGTAAATAAAGAAAAAATAATGTTCATATTTTTTAATATTTACAAATTTAATATTAATTTTACTTTAAATGGGTTTCTATGTTTGATAGCGAACCTGATACGCAACAAAGAGTTTCATTTAAATCTTATGTTGCACACTAGTAATATAATAATATTATTTTAAATGTTAGTTAACACGTAGCCGTTGTACTAGCGGGAATGGATAGAAATAACTAAAATATGATTATATATGTTTTTAAATGTTTTTACATTTATCCAATAAAAGATAAAGGCTTAAAATACGGAAAGAATTCAATTTTAGGCATTTATACCCTAATTTTCACTAAGGGTTCACTTATCACCTTTTGACGGTGAACCGTCATTAAATATAGTTTTGATCAATCTTATAAATTCTATTAGACCAAATATAACTCTTCTTTAGAATCGGGACATCAAAATTTACTTTGTGTAAATTTTTTCTATCTTTCCGATAAAGTTCATTTTTTTAATTAACAGTGTAAAATGTTGTATTTTAATTCAAAACCTATTTTTAATATAATTTATTTATATTATTATATTATCATTTGAATTGGTATTAAAGTGAAATTAGAAAATATTTTTACCATTAAATACAATAGTGGTCGTTGGAATTAATTTCACTTTGAAATCGGACTTAAACTAGTGTCAATCTTTTGATACTTATTGTTTCATAAAAACACGCTATTTGCTCTGACAACGGGAATTAATTATTAAATTAATTAATGAAACTTATATGTAGTGAATTTTTTAAAATAGACTTCATTTTGTAATTAGGAATATCAAATATATCTTAGGGTGAATTTTTGGTATTTTTCTGAAAAACATCAATTTTTGATGAATAGTGAAACCACTAAGTGGTACTTATAAAAACAGATTTTTCGTTTAAATGAAATTTTACCACTTCTGTGTTTTGAATTTCAAAAATCCGACATACTTGGTTGTCATTAAGTAGTAAAATGTGGTTCAATGAGATTAAAATAATTTTTTGGTGAATAGAAACTTATTAAGTTTTTAATCGCGATTAGAGGTAATTAGTGTAGTTTAAGCTAAAAATAATGTTTTAATAATATGAGACGAGCATGTCACCTGTCCTACCATTATTGGATGTTTCATGGCCGACCAAGACAAGCAATGGGTAAACTTGGGGACCCCATGGATCCACTTTGGTGGGGAAATGACATAAATAACTTTTTATTTAATGTGAAAGTAAAAAATGACACACACATGAGATGTATTTTTACTAAAACAATTTTTACATGGGGTTATAAAAGTCAGATTTTTGACTATAAATAGTAATTGGAAAGCTAAAAAGATTTTTTAAATCATAGTATTTTTTTTAGAATTTTTAGACCTTAAATAAACTAAATTATTTATGACAACATGATGATGCAGTGATGACCTCATTATTTAACGATTTAAATAAAATGGAAAGATAATGTAATATATAATACCTAAACACGTCCAAAATCTATTGGATGAGTGGATTTATTACCATTATCACCTTATCCTAGAAATAAATAAATGTGGGACCTCATAAATCTGAATAACATTTTAAAATAAAGTGACTTTACTTTACTTTCAAAGAGTGCCCCTCCTCTACTCTTATAAATGGCCCCCACCTCTACCTCCTTACCCACACTCCCAAAGCCTTTGGCTCGGTCAAACCCTGCCCATTTTGGCTCTCCACATCCCTCTATTACTCCTTGAAGCCTCACATTGGGAATAAGTTTTCCCAAGGAAGCCTTTGCGCTCAAACTAAGGGGAGTTACCCGATTTTAAGGTAATGTCTTCTTTTGAGTCCTTTTGTTTTATTTTGCTTCTCCAACCACCTAAACTATTTTTATTATTTTTTTTGTAACAAATACAGTATCCTCAATATACTAGGATTCTTTTATAAGATTTATGAGAGCTACACTTACACACACCTACATCTAATGGTTAATGAACATACAGTTTCCGGGGATGGCGAATTTCTGCCTCTTGAAACGATGATTGTTCAAAATTCTTGTAACACCATAAAAGGTGGCCATTAAGATGACACTATATTTATATATGATATATAATATGTTTATGTTTTCCTTAAGCTTCAGTATTTTTCATTTTGGGAATACCTTTATGTTTTCCATTATGGGTAAACACGGTATCTTCATTTAAGGAAGTGCGGACTACCACCCCCTCAAAGTGATGTGATTTATTAATGCCATATGTCGGATGTGTAAAGGATGGATTTAAAGTTATTATATATGATGTTATACTGGAATTATAATATACCTCTATATCATTTTTATTTCATTCCATTAAAGTATGAGATAGAAATGAAAGTAGTGTTCATGCGTACGTACGGCTTACCGTCTCCATGAACGGTGCATTTCATTTCTTATCCCCAAATGCAATGTACTATAAAAAGTACATGTATATAATGGATATATATAATGAATGATATATCTAAATGATCAATATAATTCTTTAATTAAAATATACAAATCTCTGATTTAGTTTTAATTCCATTAATATGACAAAAAAATTAAAGTAGCGTTCATGCGTATGTACGGCTTACCGTCTCCATGAACGGTGCATTTCATTTCTTACCTATAAATGATTATGTAATATTATAAATACATGTATATGCTGGATATATATGATATATATGATATCCAAATCAGGAATGTCATTCTGGATATAAAGAACCTTTGACCACATGAACAACATGTAATTATAAGAAGTCCACTTTCGACTTAAGAATCAAATATCTACAAAACAAACATTATTAACTTAAATGGTTACATAATGTTTATAACATGGGAATAAGTGATATAAAAGGAATAATGAACTTTAAAAAGGTTCTTAATCAAGTAGAAATTTACTCATGTTTATTATTCAGGACGTTAAAGAACGATCGAGTCAAGTCGGACCCGAGGTAAGGGAATTCGTCTCAATCTCCTTTCATTGAGGAATATTTCATTTTATACGCAACTTTCTGTTATACGGTTTATAAACCCCTTTTAATTTTACTTTTATACAAAACGAATCTTTTTCTACGAAGCGTTTTACTAAACGACAAAAAGGAATGTTTTTTTAACGTATGCGGTGACAACGACCTTTTCTGCCGCCACGAGTATTATTTTGGTCTTTGGCTTCCTCAATAAGCTGTAATGTTTTTAAAATAAAATAAATACCATATACTCTTTTATGTATTTTGGTATTGAAAATGGTTTTGATAAAGGATTCTATTATGATATATTGTGATTGAAATGCACCGTTAATGGAGACGGTAAGCCGTACGTACGCATGGTTTTGATAAAGGATTCTATCAGAGGTCGGTTTAGAAAACTTTAGGAGTTAAAAAATTGTTACATTATAAGTTAATTTATGATATGATTGAAATGATATATCATTTACAGATTACCATGTTGCTTCGCCTATGATATTTCTGTGTTAAGAATGGTTTTTCATTTAGGAAACAGAACAGATTTTTTTGGGAAGGCATACAGAGGGAAATGACGTTCCAAATCAGTATCCTGAGATGGTCAGAATCAGAACTAAATAGTTTGATGTAGTGATGGCTCAGTTGAATCTGGTGAAAAATGTTGGTTTTCTTCATTGATGATATTCTGGTGTTTTCTAAAAGTAAATAGGAGCATGAAAGTCATTTATGGGTTATCATGCAAACCTTAAAAGAAAAGAAACTATACGGAAAAATTATCAAGTGTGAGTTTTGGTTACAAGAAATTTCTCTCCTTGGTCACATTGTTTCAGAAGATGGCATAACTGTTGATCCTACTAAAACAAAAATGGTTGAAGAATGGCCAAGACGCACAAATGTAACCAAGATCCGTAGTTTTCTTGGTTTGGAAGGTTACTACCGAAGGTTTGTTGAAAATTTTTCACGGTTATCTAGTCCAATGACTAAGCTAACTCAGAAGGGTGTTATGTTTATCTGGACAAAAGAATGTGATGATTGTTTTCAGGAATTGAAAAGAAGATTGATGAATGATCAAGTTTTGGCACTACCTTCCAGGAATGGTGAGTTTGTTATATACAGTGATGCTTCATTGAAAGGACTTGGTTGAGTCCTAATGCAGAATGATCAGGTAATTTCTTATGCTTCACGATAGTTGAAAACTCTATAGTTAAATTACCCTGCACATGATTTGGAATTAGATGTTGTTGTCGTTGCTTAAAAAAATTGGAGGCATCATTTGTATGGAGTAAAGTGTGAAATATATACTGATCCCAAAAGATTAATGTATATATTCACTCAGAATGAATTGAACATGAGACAGAGGAGATGTCTGGAATTAATCAAGGATTATGATTGTACAATTCACTACCATCTGGGAAAAGAAAATAAAGTGGATGATGCTTTGAGTCAAAAAAGTAATGCTTCATTAACCATGCTAGGTTTGGAATGAGATCCTTTTGTTTTTGATTTGATAAACATTGTCATATAAGTTGTTGGTTCTGTATGTCCTTCTGTTTTGTTTCAGGTATCAGTGAAATCTTCTCTATCAGATAGAATAAAGCAAGCACAGAAGCAAGAGAGCGAGTGGAAGAAAAAGGTAGAGATGGTTCAAAAAGGTAAGTTTCCTAAATTCAACATTGATAATGATTGTGTATTGAGGTTTGGGAAGAGATTATGTGTGCCTGGTGATTCACAGTTGAAGAATGAGTTGTTATGTGAGGCTCCTAGTTCCCTGTTTTCAGTTCATCCTTGCAGTACTAAGATGTACAAAGATCTGCGGGAGTATTACTGGTGGGATGGAATGAAAAGTTATATTGCTGATTTTACTGTGAAGTGTTTGACTTGTCAGCAGGTTAAAGCAGAGCGGCAGTTACCTAAATGGATGCTTCAACCTTTACCAGTGCCAGAGTGGAAATGGGAAAACATATCCACGGACTTTGTTGTGGGATTACCGAGGACATCTTGAGGTAATAATGCAATCTGGGTTATTGTTGATAGCTTGACTAAATCTGCTCATTTCCATGCAATACGAGATACTTTTTCCCTAGATCAACTTTCCCGTTTGTATCTTAAAAAGATAGTCAGGTTACATGGAGTTCCTCTCTCCATTGTATCTGACTGTGATCCCAGGTTTACATCTAACTTTTGGAAAGGCCTTCAGAAGTCCTTCGGTACTGAATTAAATTTTAGTACTGCTTTTCATCCGCAATCAGATGGGCAGTCAGAACGAATAATTCAGACCATGGAGGATATGCTACGAGCTTGTTCGATGGATTATCAGGGATGTTGGGTCCAACATCTTTCTTTGGTTGAGTTTTCTTATAATAACAGTTTTCATTCTAGTATATAGATGGAACCATTTGAGGCATTATATGGGAAGCAGTGTCGAACTCCCGCATTTTGGGATGAAGTGGGTGAAAGGAAGATGATGGGACCAGAATTGGTAGAAGAGATGGCAGAAAAAGTTCAGTTGATTCAGAAGCACATGAGAACAGCTTAGAGCAGGCAGAAGAGTTATGTGGATAACCGGAGGAAGGATCTATCTTTCGAGGTAGGTGATCATGTTTTTCTCAAGGTTTCTCCATGGAAAAGTGTGATGAGATTTGGTAATAAAGGAAAGCTGAGTCCAAGTTTCATTGGACCATATGAAATTCTGGAGAAAGTTGGATCAGTAGCTTACCGAGTGGCTTTACCTTCGAGTTTATCTCAGGTACACAATGTTTCTCATGTTTTGATGTTGAGGATGTATATGCCAGATTCATCTATTGTTTTGAGTCCAGAGGTAGTTCAGTTAGAAGAGAATCTCCCTTATGAAGAACAACTAGTCCAGATTCTTGACCGAAGAGAGAAAGTGTTGTGAAATAAGGTAATCCACCAGGTAATGGTTTTGTGGAAAAACCATATGGTTGAGGAGGCAACGTGGGAATCTGAAAATGCCATGAGGGATAAATACCCCCACATATTTTGATAAGTGAATAAAATTGCGAGGACACAACTCCCAAAAGGGGGAAAGGATGTAACATCCCAGGTAAATAAAGAAAAAATAATTTTCATATTTATTAATATTTACTAATTATACATTAATTTTACTTTAAAGGGGTTTCTATGTTCGATAGCGTACCCGATACGCAACAAAGAGTTTCATTGAAATCTTACGTTGCACACTAGTAATATAATAATATTATTTTAAATGTTAGATAACACATAGCCGTTGTACTAGCGGTAATGGATAGAAATAAATAAAATATTATTATATATGTTTTTAAATATTTTTACATTTATCCAATAAAATATAAAGTCTTAAAATACGGAAAGAATTCAATTTTATGCATTTATACCCTAATTTTCACTAAGGGTTCACTTATCACCTTTTGACGGCGAACAATCATTAAATATAGTTTCGATAAATCTTATAAATTCTATTGGACCAAATATAACCCTTCTTTAGAATCGGGACATCAAAATTTACATTGTGTAAATTTTTGGTATCTTTCCGATAAAGTTCATTTTTTAATGAATAGTGTAAAATGATGTATTTTAATTCAAAACCTCTTTGTAATCTAATTTATTTATATGATTAGATTATCATTTTAATTTGGTTTAAAGTGAAATTAGAAAATATTTTTACCATTAAATCCAATAGTGGTCGTTGGAATTAATTTCACTTTGAAATCAGACATAAACTAGTGTCAATCTTTTGATACTTATTGTTTCATAAAAACATGCTATTTGCTCTGACAGTGGGAATTAATTATTAAATTAATTAATGCAACTTAGATGTTGTTAATTTTGTAAAATAGACTTCATTTTTGAATTCGGAATATCAAATATAGCTTAGGGTGAATTTTTGGTATTTTTATGAAAAACTTCAATTTTTGATGAATAGTGAAACCACTAAGTGGTACTTATAAAAACTGATTTTTCGTTTAAATGAAATTTTACCACTTCTGTGTTTTGAATTTCAAAAATCCGACATAAATTGTTTTCATTAAGAAGTAAAATGTGGTTCAATGAGATTAAAATAAATTTTTTGTGAATAGTAACTTATTATGTTTTTAATCGCGATTTGAGGTAATTAGTGTAGTTTAAGGTTAAAATAATTTTTTAATAATATGAGATGAGCTTGAAACATGTAATACCCTTATTGTATGTGTCATGAACGACCCAGAAAAGCCATGGGTCAACTTGGGGACCCCATGGAGCCACTTTGGTTGGGAAATGACATAAATAACATTCTATTTAATGTTAAAGTAAAAATGACACACACATGGAATGTTTTACTAAAACAATTTTTACATGGGGTTATACAAGTCAGATTTTTGACTATAAAACTTCATTGGAAATATAAAAAGATTTCAGACATCATAGTATTTTTTTATAATTTTTAGACATTAAATAAACTAAATTATGTAAGACATCATGATGATGCAGCGATGACCTCATTATTTAATGATTTAAATAAAATGGAAAGATAATGTAATATATAAGACCTACACATGTCGAAAAACTATTGGATGAGTGTATTTCTAACCCTTATAACCTTATCCTCGAAATACATCAATGTGGGACCTCCTAAATCCGAATACCATTTTAAAATAAAGTGACTTTTCATTACTTTCCAAGAGTGCCCCTCCTCTCCTCTTATAAAAGGCCCCCACCTCTACCTACTTAACCACACTCCCAAAGCCTTTTTCTCAGCCAAACCCTACCCATTTTGGCTCTCCACATCCCTCTATTAGTCCTTGAAGCCTAAATTTGGGAATAATTCTTCCCAAGGAAGCTTTTGAGCTCAAACTAAGGGGAGTTACCCGATTTTAAGGTAATGTCTTCTTTTGAGTCATTTGGTTTTATTTTGCTTCTCCAACACCCTAAACTCTTTTTATTCTTTTCTTATGTAAAAACTATAGTATCCTCAATATACTAGGATGTTTTTATGAGAAGTATTCCAACTACACTTACACACACCTACATCTAATGGTTAAAGAACATACTGTTTCCATGGATGGCGACTTTCTGCCTCCCGAAACAATGATTGTTTAATGTTCTTTTAACACCTTCAAGGTGGCCATTAAGATGACACTATATTTATATATGATATATAATATGTTTATGTTTTCCTTAAGCTTATGTATTTTTCATTTTGGACATACCTTTATGGTTTCCATTATGGGTAAACACGATATCTTCATTTAAGGAAGTGCGGACTACCGCCCCCTCAAAGTGATGTGATTCGTTAATGCCATATGTGGGACGTGTAGAGGAAGTATTTAAAGTTATTATATATGATGTTATACTGGAATTATTATATACCTCTATATCATTATTATTTCTTTCCATTAAAGTATGATATAGAAATGAAAGTAGCGTTCTTGCGTACATACGGCTTACCGTCTCCATGAACGGTGCATTTCATTTCTTATCCCCAAATTCAATGTACTATTAAAAGTACATGTATATAATGGATATATATAAATAATGATATATCTAAATGATGAGTATAATTATGGAAATAAAATATACATACCTATCATTTAGTATTAATTCCATTAATAGGACAGAGAAATGAAAGTTGTGTTCATCCTTACGTATGGCTTACCATCTCCATGAACGGTGCATTTCATTTCTTACCTATAAATGATTATGTAATATTATTAATACATGAATATGCTAGATATATATGATATATATGATATCAAAATCAGGAATGTCATTTTGGAGATAAAGAACCTTTGACCACACGAACAACATGTAATTGTAAGAAGTCCACTTTCGACTTAATAACCAAATATCGAAAAAACAATAATTATTAACTTAAATGGTTACATAATGTTTATAACATGGAAATAAGTGATATAAAATGAATAATGAAGTTTAAAAAGGTTATTAATCAAGTAAAAATTAACTCAAGTTTATTATTCAGGACGTTAATGAACGATCGAGTCAAGTCGGGCCCGAGGTAAGGGACTTCATCTCAATCTCCTTTCATTGAGGCATATTTCATTTTATACAAAACTTTCTGTTATACGGTGTATAAAACCCTTTGACTTTTACTTTTATACAAAACGAATCTTTTTCTACGAAGCGTTTTACTAAACGACAAAAAATAAATGTTTTTTTAACGTATGCGGTGACAATGACCTTTTCTGCCGCCGCGAGTATTATTTTGGTCTTTGGCTTCCTCAACAAGCCGTAATGTTTTTAAAATAAAATAAATACCATATACTCTTTTATGTATTTTGGTATTGAAAATTGTTTTGATAAAGGATTCTATTATGATATATTGTGATTGAAATGTGGAAATGTTATCATTCCTTTATATTTGTTTTAGGTTTTATGATTTTATATAGGTACTTGGACATTTGACAGGTGGTTACGTGATAAACCATATGACAGGTGGTGCTGTGAATACCAGGACGGGTGGTTATGTTATAACCTCCAATGCATTGGGTATGAAAGTCGGCTGTATGGCTATTCCATTATGTATGTATGGAAATTGGCCGTATGGCTATTCCATTAAGTGATATGTGTGGAAGTAGACCGTATGGTTATTCCACATAAGTATGTTTATGTCCCAACTTACATTTATATATGTTATGTGTTCTTTATATGGGTTTTATGGTAATCCTTTGGTTACAAAAACGAAAGTAATGATACTTTATTCAGTGAAGATTTTTTACTACTTCATGAAGGTGGAGGTATTACTTTCATAGAGTATACATGGTTTACATGATGTTTGAAAAACTAACAGTTTTCATTCTTTGTGTATCCATTAATAAGCTTTTTATGCTCACCCCCAGTTTTTTTGAAATGTTTTTCACAGGACATAATGTGGAATAAGGTCAAGGATGGGATCAAGGGAATTTCATGCTATATAAAACATGGAACTAGGCATGTTTCTTTTTAAGAGTTTTTTTTTATTATGGAAACTTAGTAGAAGTGTCTAATTTGTAATCTTTTGAGATGTAATAGTTATGTTCTAATTCTCTAAAACTCTAAACCTGAAAAGATCCTCAATGTGAATTATTCATTTAATTCAATATTAAGTAAGGTTTAAGGTCGGGGCCTTATAATGAATATCCGATTTTAGAATAAGTCATTTTGAAGGATGATAAGGGTAAACAAGTAGATGTGGATACACCTAGAATAGATGTGGTAGGGAAGAAAGAAGTCTGTGGTTCATCAAAGAGGAATTCCATTGAATTAGAAAAGGAATCCTCACCAACCAAATTCTCAGATTTAGAATTGTCCTCTCTAGGATGTGACAATGTAGTTGAGTCTATGAAAAAGCTTGTTGGGAATATTCCAATTTTTCCTATTATAGAATCAAAATTCTAGATGCTTCAGTATACGTTGAATTGAAAATTGGATTCAGTATCCATGGTGATGGATAAATGTGTCAGTCTCATGGTAGACTTCAAGACATTTCTCATTGATTACAAGACTCCTAAAAGATCTTACAATATGATGAAAAGTTGTTCAAGGAAAACAATATAAGATATTATAATCTTTGATGAATTTTAAAATAGTGTCAATGATTCTTTTGACACCGAAGATTTTAAAATCAAGGATCACACTAATAGTTTTGAGGAAAAGATAACTCTGGAACAGACTTCTCAAAAGTAAGAAGTTAAATATTTGAATGGGAAGCTAAACTCAGTTTCTTAGATTTGGAAGACGAAAAGGGATCTTAGAATTGATATTTAAGAGAAGCTTGATATTAATGACGAATTTATAATTCCCTACGAAGAATATATTATTCCTATGGAAGAGAAAATTAAAGCCATCGATAAGAAAACAGAATATCATGATCAGTTCCTCCAGCATGCAGAAGAGGATCACAACAATCTCAAGAAGTTAATTACAATAGTGAAGAAGCAGATGCTAATGGAGATGGAAGGATATTCTTTTCCAAATAGAATATTATTTTGTATTTTCTTGTTGAAAAAAATCACTCAATCATAATGAAATTCTTAATTCTATTCATATTTTGTGGTTGATTAGTACTAATCTTTTAGGTACCATATATTCTTTTCCACTCCCTTTATTTCTTTTTGAAAATCACAAAGGGGGAGAAAGGAATATCAAAAAATAATACATAGTATAGAATAAATTTCCTTATGTAAGGGGGAGTTCATCTAAGGGGGAGTTTTTATCATGATGTATTTCATATACAAGAAAATGAAAGATATCATTCTGGAAATTTAGTATACGATTTGTAGTGTTTCCAATGCATAAGGGGGAGTTAGTCGTATTCACATTGATCCATAAGTAATGAGTGATATGTTTTTATTTCTATTTTCATATAGTATTTATTGTAATAATTCTTCTACTATCTAAAAAGAGGGAAATTTTTTAGTTAATAAGGTTTCCTTATATCTTTTCCATTTATTATTTTTTTTTGAAAATCACAAATAGTCTATTATAATGTAAAATTTCATTTTCCCTATGATTTTTCATTATGAGGAAAATTTTCCTTCCTCGAGGAAAATTTATCTTTACCTGTTTTTTATTGTACATGTATTAGTCTAACTCCTTTTATTCCTAAGGGTTAAATTCGGTTTCATATCTAAAACCTTGTAATTCTATAAATAAATAGATATAGAGTATTAGATTTTTAAGATCTGAATTTAGACTTCGAATTCACTAATAATCAGACTCTGAATTCTCTGAAATTCAGTTTCTGAATTCCTTATAATCCTGGTTCCAAATTCCATAGAATTTTGACTTCGAATTACATAGAATTCATACTGCGAATTCTCTGAAATTCAGAATCCAAATTCTCTAAAATTCAAACTCAAAATTCTCTAAAATTCCGGATCTGAATTATATGAAATTCAGACTCAAAATTCCTTATAATTATGACTCATAATTCCTCAAAATTCAGACTCTGAATTCCTCAGAATT
Organism: Viscum album; assembly: GCA_963277665.1. NCBI lineage: Eukaryota > Viridiplantae > Streptophyta > Magnoliopsida > Santalales > Viscaceae > Viscum > Viscum album. Next base: position 2,020,242,182 of record OY728157.1, read on the forward strand.
ATGACTTCAAATTCCTCATAATCCCAGCTCTGAATTCCTCAGAATTCTGACTCCTAAATCCATAGAATTCTGAATCTTAATTTAGAATTTGTGATATATATATTTCTGACACTGAATTCCTTGAAAAATAGATTCTGTATACCCTTGTAATGTAGACTATGAAGGATTACTCACTTAGACTCCAAATTTTATATTCCTTAGTCTCCGAAAAATTTAATTTGTTTGAGTGAAAATATTTTACTTACTCTTGTTTTAGTTATAAAATGATGTCATGATTTCTGTTACTAAATAATAGTAATTTGAGTGGCATGTGTACAGGTCCCTCTAAAATTAAAAGAAAAAATATGATTGTTGGAGGAGGAATCCGACTATTGGATCTGTGCCTATAAATATGATCTCATAAGAACAACCTCAACAATATTCAACATTGTTGATGACTGTTCTATGAATCCAGAGATTTCAAGTTGTTGAAATGGTTTCTAGAGGGAGAGACACTCATGCTTTGTGCGTACTAAACATATTGTTCAGATTTATTCATGCAACTAATATTGTGGTGGTGTACAATCAAGGGCTTCTAGTGATTGGATGATAGAGGTGTTGAATACCTTAATGTTTGAGGACTTCCCTGATAAGGAATAATGAGGTTCTAACTACCTTGATGTTTGATGGTTTGCGGGGACAGTAAGACAAACTCTGATTTCCTTATCAAGGGATTACCCTAATATGGGTGAGATAGAAATTCTTGAATGTATAAATCAAGTGACCTTTATTCATGTTTGTTGGATACCCTTCTCTTTGGGTTAAAAGATTTATTACTTGTTACTTGTATTTTTTCATGTCTGTTTTCTGCTGAATTTAGATTAATAAGGAAATAAAATCTTCTTATACTTTCTTGTACTTGTATAATCTCATTAGAAAGATTATATATGCTTAATGGTGGAATCTTTTTCCTTGTAAACATTTATTAAGATTCATTTACAAAACTATATTTCAGGAATCTTGCATGTTTGTAGACCTAAGAGGTTTTGAGAATTTACCATTTTTAACATTGTTAAAGAAAAGGATGGTTTATACCATCATTAAAAGTTTAAAAGGAATTTTTTAAAAATTAAATTCACACCCCCTCTTGTATATTTATGATATAAATTATTATTTTGATCTTAAGTTTTCATCATTGTAATGATTTTATAATAGGATACCCAATATTTATAAATCATCATACTCCAAACTAACTCTTTATTCTCTGAAACCTCATCAAAAGTTTAAAATAACTGATCCCATTAATGGTTAACCTAGCAACCCTAAAAAATATAAATTCAAAAAAATTATAAATAAAGTCACTAAATATATAAAATTTATTTCACCACTGATCCCCCATATATCATAATGTTGATTTTTGTTTTCAAATTCCAATCATGGGAATACCTGCATCATATATTGTTTAGAAAAATGGTAATATCCCAAATTACAAAAATACATTGGGAAAAAATTATTGCTTCCAAATTAAAATTATTTTTTTATATATTCCATAATTCTTATATGTTTTAAACTAAATCCATGGTAACATTGACTGATTCATCAACAAACCAGTAATCATTAACAAATTGAATATATTATGCAATTTAAATTATATATATCAATCATTTCATTATCCATGCTAAAAAAATTTCTCAACATCCGGAATACATGAAGTCTTACCATTCCTAAATAAACATATCAAATTTAAATTAAATATATCTTATAGTTCATCAATACCATTCAATATATATTTTTTAAATTCATATTTGAAATCCTATTATTCATTATTCATATAACATAACTCTTGAATTATAATATATATACACGTTAATAATACAAAATTACTTTTAAATAACTAAATAAGATTCAACATATTTATCCTTTATACCCCATATAAGAAAATGAAATGTTAATTATGTCTTATGCATCCTCATTTCTAATTTGACCATTCTACTAATGCGTGATATAAGCAATACTATTAAGAAATAACAAAAATTTCACAAGTGTTTCATGGTATATTTTTATTCTTATGAATAACCGATACTCAAACCAGATTATTGACTCTCTTCATAATATTTCTACTTAGTACATCGATTGGCATTATGACCATACTATACACATTTGAAACATTCAATGTTTACCATATTCTTTCCTTTTACAAATATTTTTAATTTTCATAATGAATAGTATGAGAAAAACATATCGTAGAATAAAAACATATAATAATGAAAAAAATTATATGTTTTCTAAATAATGAATACATATTTTAAATATATTACACCATAGGATTACAGTTAGATATTTCCTTAGACATATTCTTATAAGTAACCTGAGATATGCCAAATTTTTTTCTCATCTTAGTTTCTAAAGGAAGACAAATCCATTTTTTTGATACCAACTATAGAGACCTCAGATTAATATACATTGATATTAATTAATTTTATATGAAAATAAAACTCATTTAAAATTGAATATGCGTAAGGATTGTAATTTTTTAGTGTATTTATAAAATATTAACACATTTACTTAATTTGGTGAATGATTATAAACATATAATGTTAATGACCCCACTATGTAATCTCATATAAAGCCTATATTCATATACTTGGGAATGAAAATATGAGAAATTGGTGATCTAATATGCTCAGTAAGGGTAATCATGGGAGTTATGTAAACATAACATGAGTATTAGGGTATGATAAAATGATCATAACATTATAAGATCATAACCTACATACCAATGATCATAATCATGAGTTGTGGAATAATTTGTTAAATTTCATATGACTTGAATCATATGTTTATTAAGAGAATAATCCCTAAAATTATGTCACAGAAAGATGAAATAAATTTTTTTCATACACATAATAATATGAAAACATGACCTATATGTAATGGATATTTTCAAAAAAAAATTGGAACTTCGCAGGGACTGCAATGACTTGGTATGACAAACCACCATCCCTAGTAGAATCTATTTTTTTGTAGTAAATCCGGTTATACATTATTCAAATAATAGAAAATTTACATCAATATGTTCACATAATTATTTTCTGAGATTTAAACACTAACAAATGAATTGGATCACTATCTGGGTCACCCAATTTTATAAGCTATAACATTTTGAACTGAGGCTATTTGTGAAAACACATCATATAAGATATAATTATATTACCCATTAGATTCATGGTCACCCCATCTTATAATCTATAATGGGTCAGTCCAATCAAATAATCTATAAGAGGATAAACCGAGACTTTATTGGACACCTCAACATATAAGCTATAATTGGATTATACAATACTACATATTCCACTCCATTTTATAATATATAACATTCTTAGCTAATGATATTTGGGCCACAATATCATATAAACAATTTCCATAACCTACGACATGGATACGGTAAAATGATATTGCATATCATGAGAAAAAAATAAAAAAAATTATTCATTAATGACGTGAAAAACCAATGGGAAGGAAAAGGGTTTCAATTCAACATCATTGAAAGCTGATTTACACATGAAAAAAATGTGGGTTCCTTAATCCTAATTCCATCCAAATAAAAACCATTAATTGAAATAATATTAAATGTATTCTCAAATCATATCAATTATAATGAAAAAACTATATCAAATGCTATCATCATTGATGGAGAAGGATTTTAAAATATCACTTAGAACAATTTATAAAGAAACTAACCATTCATGGAAAATCATAAATAATTTTTTACGTACATTACTTTGAAAACAACATTGAAAACCTATGATGTAAGTTTTAAATACCATTTATATAATTTATTAAGATAAATAATCATTCTACATTAAATAATTATATTTAAAAAATAAAACATTTTCACACCAAATTTTATTGAAATAACCTTGAAAACAATAGAATAAGTATAAATGAAATTATGGTCATGAATGAAGATAAATTCCAACATTCTAGATATTAATTTTTTTACCATCACAATTTGAAAAAAAAATCACTATCATAAAATGAAAATAAGATTCTTTTAATAAATATAAAAAGGTATAACTTGGGTGAGAATTTATTTTAATGTTTATTTGAGAATAATAGAATATTTTTAAAATAATTATTATAAATCATGGCTTTGAACGAAGATAGATATCCATCCTAAGAGAGATATAATGACATATTCTCCAAAAAATCATTGTTTATTATAGTATGTTAAAATGGTAAGAATATTGAAATATTACATGAATATATCATGAATAATAATAGGATAAAAAACTCATCATTTTTCACGATAAATTGATCATATTATTTCAAAAATGGATTCATATTCATAAAAAACCATAGAAAATAATGATATTGTAGCAAGAAAATTATACCAAATTTATAACATTGAAACATAATATCCATGAATAAATAATTTTACATAAAGAAAAAAATTTCCTGAAAATTAGGATATTAATGTTATAAAATTTCAAATGTACTTATATACACCTCATATAATAATAAAAGTGCATAACATGACATGTGTCTGAAAGAAGGAAAATTGAGAGAAAATTACATTACAGATATGGAGACTTTTTAACCATAAAATGGATGAAAGGTCAACAAAAAGGGGTTTGTAAATACCCATTAATTTAATTATAATATTTATAGACTACAATGATCATATTTATATACAAAAAAAATAATAAGTATTTAAAATTGAAAAATAATTTTAAAAATTATAGTACGACTATATATTCTATTACCAATTGAGTACCTTTTGATCCACAATATCTACGTAGTAATAAAATCCATAGAATTTTTAAATATCAGAAAATAAATTAAACTAATGATATAATGTTTCATATTATATTAAATACGCCAAATAAATCAAATATATTGTAAATATTTCATATATCAAACCGAAATGAAATTGAGATGTAAAAACCCTTACATTACTTATTATTGTTCTCCATACGTGTTCAAACGTCCTTTAAAATAAATATAATAGTATTATAAATCTTCCATAAAACCATTTCATTATATATAACACCATATATTAATTTATTGAGACTTTATATTAAAAATTTATTATTGAGATTATATTAATAAAACATTTTTGGGTACAAACTATTATGTTATTTGTATATGTTTTTACTATTTACTATTTATCCTATTACATAGATCATTAGTTACATAGATAATGAATGTAAAAATTTATTTATATATCATACATATTTATAATTTAATTTTTAATAATGATCTATATTATAAATAAATCTGATCGGGCATTCACCATTCATGAAGATGGTAGGTTGTATGTGCACATGATGGTTGTTTCTGTTTTTATGTCATGTTGATAAAAAAATTTAAAATGAAATATGTGTTTGTCTATATATAAACATTAGGATTAAATTATCATTATTATGAATATATATCTTATATTGTTACAAAACACATCCTTAAATTATTCCATTTTATATGTGAATGAATCACATCACATTGAGGATAAGGTATTTTTACACATTCACAAATGAAGTTATCATATTCTACCAAAAATTGAATGAATGAAGTCATGTGTTATATATTAAAAAAATAATATTGATAAAATTATAGCTATCTTACATATATAAAATAAATATATTAATTTCATTATTAACCAAAAAAATAATAGTTTTAATGGAAGAATGAATGAAATTAGTTAATTAGGTGGTAGTCAACTATTCACAGAAACCATGATTGTGTATCCCATTTCATTGATGTTGTGAATGTACTGTTTATACCCTTAGCAAAAAAATATTTGAATATATATGATATTTATGATATTAAATAAATTTTTAATAATAATAATTGAATTGGTGGATAATGATATAAAATAAATTGGGTCACTGAAAAAGGATACCTCCTCATTAGGTAAATTTATTTTGTATGCACTAAAGGAATTCATTAGTTTTTTTTTACTAAATAGAAAATTTCATGCAGATATAATGGAATTTTGGAACTTCTTTTAGAAATTTTGTATTATTAGTTGGTTATTTTTTCGATTATGTTGGGGGAAGGGGGTTCCCTTTTACACTGGAGGTGGAGTGACGTTCATATTAATAAAAAATGTTAAGCACTATTGATATCTCACCCTTAGACCATGTTCCTAAAATAATGATTATTTTTTCATAAATTTGGTTAATTTTTGTAATTATGTGTATATAATAGACTTCTTATAACCAAATAAGTCATTTGAAACATTATGATTAAATTTTAATCACAAAGTAAATTTTTATTTACCTTAATATATGTAATTATTTTTATTTCCATTAAATAAATGTCTTGTCAAAAATGTTTACCAAAATATAAATTTTAAATTTTAATTATTAAATATATTTAATTTATTTTTCCATATTTAATTTATTGATGTTGTATAATTTTATTTGAAAAATAATCCCCCACATAGGATAAAACAATGGCATTTTCATGTTAAAACGTTCAAAATATTCAAATGTTTTTATAACGAATATAAACATTAGATATATAAAATTGACTTAAATTATAATAATAGATTAGTAATTGAAAAATATATAATTTAAAACAAATTAATAAAGTAATTTATCTAAATATATAAATTAATCAAAAAGTAGTATCCAATTAAAATTAAATAGTTTCACTATTTATCCCAAAAAAAAATCCTCATAGAAAATACCAAAAAATCTTAGAAGTTCATAATTAAAAAATAACATTTTTATCAAAATTCATTTTTTATAGTATCATAAATTTAATTTAAAATAGCTTTTCCATTAATAGGTTGAAAACCTACTTTATATATATATATATAGTTTTTCTATAAAATTATATTGATTTGTATCTCTTATATAGAATAATTATAATATGATTGTAATATAGTTTAATTAATCTATAAAATTTATACTTAATTAAAATAATTCATTTAAATTGGATTGTTTGTTTAATATAGACAAATTTTATTGTTACATATATTAATATTTTACTTATTAAATGAATCTATTTATTGTCATATAATTCTTACATTAATGTCTATCTAAATAATAAAGAAATGATTAATTTTATATATATTATTTAACCATAATTTCACAATTAAATTAATTTTATTTCTAAAATCTAGTCCAATGATAGTGTGATGATGAAAATAATATTTTATAAACAGTGCTAATAGTATCAGGTAGTTAATCAATAGTCGGTCTTATGTGTAACAAGAGATATAGATATAAGTCAAAAAAATTTGTACCAAAGCAATAAAATATAATTACATGTACATAAATGAAATCTAATTATTGTGTTTAGTGAATGATTAATAAGATGTGTTGTAAAATAAAATCTAAAATTAAAGAATTCATAGAAAAAAATATATTTTTATTTTTTTGTGAAATAAAAATCTTCAAAATGTGTAAACAAATAATGAAAAAATATGTCCCAAAAAATCATATAATGTTCCATAATTGATGTATTCTGAATTTAACAAATCATAAAACCTTGGAAAAGGGAATTCTTTTTCTAATGCCATGTGTTGGAATTATCTGACCCTACTTATGGAAGAATTACAAGAAGAGTGGAACTAGATTCCACTTTTTTCATAGTTTCATATAAAATTTTAGAATATTATAGATATGGTTTCGATGGAATTTTTTAGTCTACTTACTCGCATGATGAGATGATTCTCCATGAAAGACATCATTATAATTAGTTCTGTAGCATTATATATTCTCTTTCGCTGGGGGAGACAATTTATGAGTGGTTGTTCTCCATAGAGTTTGTATTATGTTTTCAAAATTGGTATGAAGTGTAATTAGATACGAATAAATACATGATGGGGTATTTCATAATTAATAATGGGATACACAATATAAAAACACCAATGATTTTCTAGGACATGTGATGTCATTTTTGGTGACAATTTTTGAGATGAGGAAAAATTTATTTTATTTCCCATTGTTATATATTCATGTAGGTGAAATATAAAAACCAAAGGATTCCATGTTTTGTTCATATATTCCTAATTATATAATGTAAGTGAAATTATATGTCAATATCTTTTTTGGTTGGGTTTTTACATACCAATGTATATAGGAATGTAATATGGTTTGTTATAGATATATTGACCAAATCAGGAAATTTATACCCATTTGTGACACAACTAATGTTGATGTGTTTTGGATTCTTCATATGAGAGAAATTTGTTTTAAAAAAATTGGAGTTTTATATTTTTCGTTATAAGGATGAGATCCCTATATAACATCTTTTTTTAGAGGCCTCCATGAGGAAATGTTTTCTCAGGTCATTTGGAGTATGTCATGACATCTTCAGATGCCTAGCCAAGTAGGGAGATTATATAGATTTTTTTTATATGATTTATGCATTTTTACTCAACTTTTGTAGAGCTTGAGATGAAAATTTTTTAGTACTAATTATTTATTATAAAAATAGATACCATTTCATCCTCATAATGGCTCCATTTGATACCGTGAATAGCTGCCCTTGTATATATTCATTGTGTAGGTCAAAGATCAATGAGTGTTTCTTGGATGGATAAATCATGGTTCCAAATATGACATCAAATATTAATTTGATTCATTATATAATGTTAATATATCAAACATTGTATAATTCATATGTTGATCATCATCACAGACCATTGGAGTTATTATTTTGAAACCAAATGTTCCTGAAAATTGTTCATCATCTAGTTAATTGAATTATTAGAAGGGAAAGGAATAGTGATCCTCATTTTGTGGGCCCTTTTTAGGATACTAAGAATGTGGGGAATGTTTCATATCCTTTATCACTTCCTCCATTGTTTATTTTAAAATTTAACATAATATATATATCATAGATATAGTTTCACTTTTCGGATTCATCTAATGTTATGAGAATAAGTGATATTTATAGTGTGGAAAATTTTACCCTAAATGAGCATATGGTTGTGATAATAGATTTTGAAATTATGTTACATTATTAGAGGAAGATTGTAATGTTCTGGACCTCTCTACTCTATTCCTTTGAAAAATTCAGGTCTACGAGGTGTTTCGGGAGGTCATGGTGACATATCCCCAACACTTTGCAAAATTTTCCATTTTGGTGAATAGTTCCAATAGTAAGCCAATGTGAAAAGTGCATCAATAACCTACTGTGAAGAATTTTATAAGTGGCTTCTATGAACAATGTCATTGGTGACCTTATGTGAACAGTGTGTCAGTTACCTTCTGTGAATAGTTTCATCGGTGACCTTATGTGAACAGTGTCATCGGTAACCTTATGTGAACATTGAAATAGTGGCCTTGTGTGAACAGTGCATCAGTTACCTTTGTTGAAAAGTGTAATCAGTTATCTTATCTGAACAATGTAATTGGTAACATTCTTTTTACAGTGCAACAATGACCTTGTGTGAACAGTGCATCAGTTACCTTCTGTTAACACTGTCATTGGTGACATTATGTGAATAGTTTCATCGATAACCTTATGTGAACAGTGCAATGGTGAGCTTGATTAAATAGTGGCATTGGAGACATTGTGTGAACAGTGTCATCGGTGACCTTCTTTGAAAAGTTTCATCAGTGACCGTATGTGAATACTATCATTGGTAACCTTATATGAATAGTGTCATCGGTAACCTTATGTGAATAGTATCATCGGTAACCTTATCTGAACAATTTCATCAGTAACCTTAAGTAAAAAATTCAAAGGTGAGGTTCTAAAGGGGACCATTTCATTCCGTTGCTAAATTTTGAGTTCTATGAACAATGTTTCCAAAATAGTAGGCGTAAAGTGTTTCATGAAAGGTAGGTTTATAGTGTTTCCAGAACAGTAGGAGTACAATGTTTCTAGAACTGTAGGTGTACATGTTTCTAGAATGTTGGGTGTATAATGTCTCTATACTGGTGGGTGTACAGTGTTTCCAGAATGGTTGGTGTATACTATTTCTTGAATTCTAGGTATACTGTGTTTCCAGAATGGTAGGTGTATAATGATTCGAGAACGGTAGGTGTATAGTGTTTCTAGAATGGTAGGGTGTACAGTGTCTCTAGCTTCCAATATTTCCTCCCCTTTATGTTTCCATTGATGAAAAATTCATTTAAAGCCTCTTCTTAAGGAATAAAAGGCCGAATCAATGGTCGTAACTCTTATATTAATTATCCCTAAGGCACGAGATTTTTTTACATGGTCAAAATGCATAGTTTAATGTGAACCACTTTTTGGGAAATCAAGTGTATCTTAAACCTTCTCTCAGTTATGTCTTCAAAAGTGAAATGATATATTCCTCTCTTGTTCTTCCTCCTTGTTATCTGGTTTGAGAAGCTAAAACATTTCTCTCCTTCTGGTAGGAATCATGAGATAAAACTTTTCCCTGTGAATTTGTTTACATCGACGTCCTTCTAGATTCAAGTGCACCACCTATTACGGTGAATCCAAAAAGAATCAATCAGTATTCGATATAAGGTACATTTTATCATCATTAAATTGGGTTTCATCTTCTCATGTTTCTCCTTTCCATATTATATCATGTGTCTACATGCTTCTAATAGAGTTTTCGTGGGTTTATGTTGACGTGGTCGTACCGCTGCATCCTCAGGTGGATGCGGTTGTCCCGAGCGGAGGTCATCATGATCTGTTTTGTGGAATGTTCTCATATAAAGAATTTCAAAACCCATTTGTGGTAGGGGATTCATTACTTCTCTATTTTTTTTCTTAAAATTTTTTCATTAGCATATTGTATCCCACTGAATGACAATGAAATTGACATAATAAATATTTTAACTGGATAAATAAATTGATATGGATCACGTGTTTTTGCATATTTTTTGGCTATATAGTGTAATATCTATTCATTATTTTCTTAATTTTCCGTTTGTGATATAAATCGATAAAGAAAGTAAACCAGGATTAATTGATAATTGTTTGGATAAAGATAAAGAGGCATGTAAACGAATCTAGTTCTTGTTGTAAATTGATGTTAATCATCTTGGTGAAGTATTTATGTTTATTTATTTGTGATAACTAACTTATTAGGTTTCCCGAGCTTGGAAGATACGTATAATAATTGTTTAATCCAAGATTGATTAAAGAAATGGTTTTTTGATAACATATAATTCCTTGTAGGGTTCTAAGATACCATCTTGATTGTTAAAGGGCCAAGAGACAAATTGTTAAGATGTTTGTTTTCCTACTTTTTTTGTTGTCATGTGAGCCCAGTTTCCACTTGAGATATATGGGGGAATTGAGGCATTTTGGTTATTGATGTAAATGATTCCTAGGGTAGTGATATGCAACAGCTTATGTATGTGGTTGTCGAGGAGGACACCAGAGATGATGGAATGATATGGATGTGATTGTTGGATGCTTGATGTTTCTTTTTTCTTTATTCACTATTTTACTTTTCCCCACTTCCTAAGGCATGTGGTATTTCATACCCTTCTTCCAAGAGAGACAATGATGAATACGGTATGCCACATGCTTTTGTGTGTATCTTCTCAAGGGAGTATAGGTCTACACTCTTTCTATAGGTGGCAAAGACTTGACAGGTAGTACATCTACTCCACATGTGGAGCCCCCTTGCCATTAGTAGCAAAGAATTTTTTTTCCACAATGCCAGGGAATGTGGGAAAGTAATTTTTTAATGAATAATTGAATAAATGGTGTTAACCCATGGGGTTGGATTTTGCTGGAACATAATGATGATGTTATAATTTTAAAGGGACAGTGGAGTTTGGGTGTGATGCTAAGGAAATTTAATGTGGAATAATAAATTGTTAATTAATGATTAATGAATTAATTATCATAATGTGGAACTGATAAAAAGGGAATTATATAAGGAAATAATGTTCATTAAATGTTTTTGTGCTAATAGGATTCTTAGACATAGAAGTGGCGATCGAAAGTCTGAGAGATACTAGCTACAATTGATTCAAAGCCTAGGTTATGCCTATTGTGTGGTTGTGTGCAATAGTATATTCTATACTCATTGTGTTTCTATACACTACTACACCCAATAATTAAGGGAATATGAAACCCTAAGGATCATGAGCCCTGAAGGTGTGTGTTTTCCCAATCATTTGAATGGGAGGATGGATGGCTGACTACCCCCATTGGCCCCACTCTCTTCCCTTGGTAGTTACCTGTGATGCTAGGAAAACTTATTAGTTTTTCCATTTTACATGTGGAGTGGGATGTAATTTCTTGTGGTTTTTCACAAACATATATTCTAAATAAGGTATCCTATGGTCTAAAAGATGTGTAACGTGTATAGTTTGTGATGGCTAGATGATCCTTATAGTGTGCATGAGTTGTAATGGATTGAGGTATAATACATGATGTATGATACACTTTATATGGGTTGTGGTGGTGCACAGAAACTACCCGGTTACTTTCTTTCGTGGACGTGGTGGTTCTGTTGCATGAGGTTCATATTATGGTGGTTCACCCAGGTGTATGTGAGAAAGCATTTTTGGAGGTAGATTCTTAGGACGTGCGATGTTGGGGAAAAGTGGAAAACTAGTGGGGATGTAGTACCAGGGTACCATTTATATTATTTATTATATTATATACTCTTGTATGTGTTACATGTTGATAGTAGCCTTGGTGAGGCTGGTAACTTTGTATACCTATTTAGAAGATGAGTTAGTTTCACATGTTTTTCACTGTGCTTTACAATGCCTTCTTTACATTTACACAAGTGGCTTCAAGGTCGATACTACTGAATATACAGTTGTACTCACCCTATTTATATATAAACTATTTTTTTTCAAGACACTTGGAGAAGGTTGGAGATCCAGCTGTTTTGTACTATATTGGGGTTGTAGGAGCTGTTTGGGCTTGTGGTTGGTGCTGTTTTTACTTTCTTTTGGGTACTTGCAATGCCCCCTTTCCCATGTAGTACTTTTGCATGAAATTTCATATGTGCAATTGGGATTTATTTTATATTTTAATTATAAGTTGGATTTGGTTGGTGTCTATCATATATTTGCCTTCCGCATGTGTTCTCTTAGAGGGTAATTCCTACCATTTGTGTGTTTACTATACCCTTGGTGCTAGTCCCCAACCCATGGACTACTGAAGATAGGACTCGGGGATAATTATATCCCATCTCACATTGTTTTTCCTAGGAGGGGTACAATTTGTGTGGAGGGGTTCGTGATAGATTTGTATCAGCGGTAGGTAGGTCAACAATGTCATTCATGTTTAGAATTTGATGTAAACACTATAAAACAACTGAGATATAGTTGTTTAGGGCCCCCTATGATCGGATGTACGGACCATTAAGATTACAATGTCTACTAATCGAGGTGATACTAGTTCCAAGGTAGGCAACTAGGAAATGATCACGCAACTTACTTCATTGTTTCTATGTTTTAATGGGTAGACCTTGGAAAAGGTTAATCATAAATTAATAAAACAAAACTATTAATTATTTATGTTGAGAGTTCTGTATTCCAGGTTTAGGAGCCCTAACAATATGTTATTTGACATGTATGTCACCATGTAGAATTCCTCAATGAAGATCACATAAAATATGTCCAGTAGGCTATTCCTGAAGATCACCTCGGGCTAGAGGTTCATGATGATGACACTTAGGGGATGAAACTCTGAGAGTATCAGCGCCAGAGTCTGCAGAAGTATGATGGCTCCGTTTCAGATGCAGTCATGGAAGACAGGTTACCAGAGGAAGAGTTTTACTTAAATTCTATCAGTGATCGGAAATAGAACTGGATGTCCATGGTTGTGACGATTCTACAAGGAGCAGCGAGGTAGTGGTGGTTCATGTTCCCCTGAGACCGTGAAGAGACAACAATCTCATGGGAGGAGTTCCAAAACAAATTTAGAGTCTGGTTTCTTTCTTTGACCACAAAGTAGTCTAGTCTCTAGGATTTTCTTACCCATCAATAGGGGAGGAACAGTGTGCAAGAGTTTTTAATCCTTTTGAAGAACCTTTTATGACATGCTTTAGACCTATTTCCTAATGAGGAGGACAGGGAAAGGCATTTCTAGGAGGATTTGCATCCAAAGATCCAACACCAGGTCACCCCATTTATGTTGAAGACATATCCAGAGGTGATGGAGATGGAAGTGGTTTTCATGAATAATTTGACCATAATTGGATCATCCCGATAGGGGAGTCGTTGTGATTCATCATGAAGTCGAGTTGTGGTCTATTTTACCTAGTTTTTTGGGAATAAGAGTTTTTGTTCATCCGGGGGTTAGTCCCAGCCCTTCACATCCTGTCTCACAGGAAGAAAAAACTCTTAGGCCTATGCCAATAAATCAGGCACTTGTTTTTCATATAGTGGTCAACATCATCATCAATGGGAGTGCCTGACCATTCAGAGCAGTCATCATGAACCAAGTGTTCTACTCTAGGTTCTCCCATTGAGGCAGTTCTAGTCGAGGCAATAGGATAAGTTTTCACGAGAATTATATTAGTAGAAGGTATATGGGGTAGGAAAAAGACATTCCCAGGATGCTCCCCATCCACAGAGATCAGAGCACAGCTGTAGTGGTGGTCATCATTAGGGTTTGAGAGGCCATGTAGGAGGTCGTGTTTAGCTTCATACTCTTTCTTTTCTAGCTTAAGGTGATCACGATGTCATTCAAGGTACCCTTTTCTCGTTTTCTATCTTGGTGTATGACTTGATTGATTCTGAAGTGACACAAATTTTCATATCACCAACCCTTGTCTATGCTTTGGTACATGAGGTAGAGAAGCTTCTAGTTACCTTGGTGTTGTCTACACCAGTTAGAGATCGAGCTGACTTATTTTATATATGTAGAAATAGTGAGCTATTGTTGGGGCAGCACTGCTCTTGGGGATATTTTCTATGTTAATGAATACAAACATATTATTTCATCCTCGGCATGGATTTGTTGTATTCGTTGCAGGATATCTTGAATTTCATGAGAAGGAAAGTTGTTTTATTTAATGCTAATGGAGATCAAGTGGTGTTTGTTGGTGAGAGAGATCCTTGGATGGGTCATAGGTATGTTATGTCCTTATCATCCATGGTGGCAGAGATGATTTTTAGTTCCTCAGAGGATCAGTAGTTGGACTTTTATAGGGTCATATAGGAGTACCCTGATGTGTCTCCATAAGAGGTTGTAGCATTACACCACCAATGAGAGATCGAGTTTGGGATCGAGCAACAACCAGGAGTGTCTCCTATCTCTATGTATCCATATAGTACGGAACATTTTGTGTTGCGAGAGCTATGTATACATCTTTATGGTATGTTACAGTGCATTTTTGTTCGTCCAAGAGTGTCACTGTAGGGTGCACCATTTTTATTCATGATGAACGCTCACGACAATTTCTGGTCAGGTATTGATTTTTGTCGCTTATAAAAATTGAAAATATTGAATCACAATCCTCTTCCAATAATGGATGATATATTCGATAAACTGAAGGTCTAAATATGGATCTCAATGATCAACTTGCTGTTAGGATACCATCGGATGCATGTGAAGGATGGGGATATCCCGAAGACTGCTTTCTATTGTTGTCATCGGCATTATGAGTTCTTTGTAATGTCGTTAGGAAGGCGAATGCTCTAGCTTTGTTAATGGTATTGATGAATGTTTTGTTCTGTGCGTTCTAGGACAAGTTCATGGTAGTTTTTATTGATGACGTCCTTATGTACTCCATGTCTTAGGAGGAGCATTCATAGCATCTACACGCTATTTGGAGAGTTCTTTGTCAACATCAGCAGTTTGGGAATTTTTCAAAGTGTGAGTTTTGGGTTCAAGATGTTCATTTCCTAGGGAATATTGTGTCCCATCCGGGAGTAGCTGAGGATCCATCGATGATAGAAGCAGATTTGTCTTCTGATTCCCCCAAGACAGTGTTAGAGGTGTGATGTTTCCTTGGTCTGTCCGGCTACTATAGGAGGTTTGTAACCAATTTCCCATGATTTTCGACTCCTCTAATAGATTTTACTAGGAATGATCAGGCATTATTTTGGACCGATCAGTGTCAGGCAACTTTAGAGTATCTAAATATGAAGTTAGTAAGAGATCTAGTTCCTTATCTAACAGTTTAGGGAGTCCAGTTTGATGTTTTTTGGGATGCATCGTATTTAGGGTTGGGTTGTGTTTTGATGTAGAAAATATCAGCTGATTCTTATGGGTCTTGATAGTTACATCCTAATGAACATAATTATGCCCCTCATGATTTTGATCTGGCATCAGTTGAATTTTCTATGATGTTGTGGAGACATTACATTATTGTTGAGCGCTTTTTGGTTTTCACAAATCATAATAGTTTGATGTATGTTTTCTCCCAGTGTGACTTGAACATATGACAACATTGGTGGATAAATTTATTAGAGGAATACGACTTCAAAATATCTTATAAACCTGCAAAGGGGATGTTGTAGTTGATGCAGTGAGTCATAAGTCACATATTTATGCAGTGCGTGAATCTGGTGACTCCTAAAGAGTAATAGAAGAACTATCAGAAATACATTTTAATATGGGAGAAGCTAGGGGCAGAGGTTGCCTTTTTTAGATGATGGTGTAGTCATCTCTTGTAATGTAAGTGGAAGATTCCCTGTTGGGTGATCATGAGGTGGAGGTGTGGAGAGACTGAGGTTTTTGTGTTGAGGCCCCTGATGGTTGGTCAGAGGATGAACAACATTGGGTGTTATATCACAGAAATATTTCTGTTCCTTTGATGATTCACAAGATGGCTCTCAAAGAGTTTCATATGTCACCTTTAGCAGTAAATTCTGGCATGACAAATATGTATTGTGCCTTGAGAATCCAATTTTGGTGTCCTGGGATGAAGCGTATGGTTTTGGAGTTTGTGTCTCGATGATTGGTCTTCAAGAAGGTGAAGGTTGAACACCATGTTCATGGTGGTCTACTCCAGCCATTAGGGATTCCTCAGTGGAAGTGAGAGGACATCTCTATTTACATTGTTACTGGTTTACCTAGTGCTCCGGGAGGACATGAATCTATTTGGGTGGTAGTTGATAGCTCAACAAAATTGTCCGACGTTATATCAATCAAAGAGTAGTTCTTAATGGAAGATCTATCAAGGAAGTATCTAGAGGAGGTGGTGAGACCTCATGGAGTCCCAATGTAGATAATTTATGATCGTGATCCTAAAATTACTTCTATTGTGTGGAGAGGTCAGCAGAATGCTTCTGGTTCTTAGTTATGTCTTATCCTTACTTTTAAACCTCAAAAGGATGGTCATACATAGAAAACTATCCATAATCTTGAAGACATTCTACACTCTTGTGTTCATGATATTAGAGGTTTGTGGATGTGGTACTTACCCATGGTAGAGTTCCCTTATAATAATAGTTTTCACTCCACCATTATTATGGTTCCATTTAAATCCTTGTATGGCTGAACATTTCGTTCTCTGATGTGTTGTTCTGGGGTTGGATAGTTAGAAATTCATGGAATGGATGTAGTGTAGAATACAACAGAGATGGGCCAGGTGATCCTTGTGCGGATGAAGACAGTGCAAGATCATCAAAAATAATTTGTTGATCAAAGAAGAAGACCCTTAGAATTTAATTTTGGGGATCATCTGTTTCTGAAGGTGACTCCCCATTGTGGGAATCCAATTGCTGGTTGTGGATGTAAGATTTCTCCCCAATTTTTTTTTGGGAATTTCTAGGTGTTAGATTGTGTTGGAGATGTTCCGTATCGAGTATCACTTCCCAAAAAACAGATTCGGATACATGATGGTTTTCATGTAACATAGATTCATAATTATCTTCATGATCACTCTAACGTCATAGATTGGGGAGAGATCGATGTTGATGTTGATGAAACCTTTGAGGAGAGACATGTGGAGATCCATGATTTCAAGGAGAAGGTGTTGTGCCAATGTTCTATCCCATTGGTTCATGTCTTGTGGCGACCGGGTGGGATGGAAAAGAGTACCTGGAAATGTGAGTCACAGATACCATTTCAATACCCTGAGTTGTTTTATGTTTAACTATTTCCATGTAATGATGTCCCCGTGTGGTTACACATTTCATGTCTATAATATGTATTTTATTTGTTTCTTCTTATGGCTTTATCTCATTTAAGAGGTATCTTGATGGGTGGTTGTTCAAACCCCGTTTCATTTTACCCATTAGTTGGGTTTTGAATTCCCATGGATGAGAATAATTTGAAAGGTATATGATGTAATGGTCTGGACCATTCTGGTCTATTACATTTTGAAAATTAGTTGTATGAGTTTTTTCAGAATGTCAAGGTGACATATCCCCAACACTTTTCCAAATTTTCTATTTCGGTGAACAGTTCCAATGACAGAACGTTGTGAAAAGTGAATCGGTATCCTTTTATGAAGTGTCATCAGTGACCTTCTATGAACAATGTCATCAGTTAGACTATGTGAAGAGTGCTTTAGAAACCTTATTTGAACAGTGACATCGATAACCTTCTTTGAACAGTGGAATGGTGACACTGTGTGAACAGTGAATCAGTGATCTTCTGTGAATACTATTATCGGGGAGCTTATGTGAACAATGTCATCAATAATGTTATGTGAACAGTGAAATGGTGACCTTGTGTAAAGAGTGACATCAGTGACCGTATGTCAATTGTGTCATCAGTGACCTTCTGTGAACATTGTCATTGGTAACCATTTGTGAATAGTTCATCAGTGACCTTATGTGAATAGTGTCAGTGGTGACCATATGTGAACAGTATCATCGGTAACCTTTTATGAATAGTGTAAGTGGTAAACTTGAGTTAACAATCCAATGGTGAGGTTCCAATGGTGACCTTTTCATTCCTTTTCCAAATTTTGTTATCTTTGAATAGTGTTTCGAGAACGGTGAGGATCCAACGGTGACTTATTACTTCCTTTTCCAAATATTGTGTTCTGTGAACCGTGTTTTGTGAATGGTAGGTGTATAATGTTTCCATAATGGAAGGTGTATAGTGTTTCCAGAATGGTAGTTGTATAGTGCTTCCAGAATGGATGTTGTACAACATTTCCAAAACTGTAGGTGTATAGTGATTCCAAAACGGTAGGTGTATAATATTACCAGAACAGTAGGGTGTCTAGTGTTTCCAGCTTCCTACAGTTCTCCCCTTTACATTAACGTTTATGTAAAATTCATTTAAAGCCTTGTTTTAATGTCTCAAATGATGATTCAATGTCCAAAACACCTATATTAATTACTCCTAAGACTTAGGATGTTTTTACTAGGTCAAACAGCGTGGTTTAATGAGATCTTCTTTTTTGGAATTCAAGTGTGTCTTACACCATCTCTCTATTAAATATTCAAATGGGACAAGATATCTTCCTCCCATGTTCTTCCTTATTATTCCCTAGTGGGAGATGCTCGAACAATTCCTTCTTTCCCATAGGAATTGTGATATCAAACTTTTACCCGTGGATTGGTTTCCCTTGACATCCTTTTGCTGCATGTGCACCCCTTATTTTGGTCCAACCAAGAAGTATCCATAAATCATTGATATAAGGTGTGTTTTATCATCATTCATTTGGTGTTTATATTCTTCTTTTTCTCCTTTCTATATTATAGCATTTGATCTCCTTGATAGTAATGAAGTTTTCCTGGATCATGTTTGGTGCGATCGTATCATGGCATCCTCGGGGGGGGGGGGGGGGTGGTGAATTTGTCACGAGTGGAGGGCATCATGATCCTTTGTGTGGACTATTATCATGTAATTATCGTCAAAACCATTTGAGATAGAGGATTCATTGATTCTATCTTCTTTTATGTGAAACTATATCGTTAGCATGTTTTATCCCACTAGATGAGAGTAGAATTGACATAATAAATATTTGAACTGGATAAATAAATTGATATGTACCATATGGTTTTGCCTCTTCTTTTGCTAGATAACGTGATATCTATGCTTGGTTTTCTTATTTTTTTGTTCTTAATGTAAGTCATTTAAGAATGTTAATAGATATTAATTGAAAATTGTTTTTCAGAAGACAAAATTGCATGTAAACGAATCTGGTTCTTGTTGTTAATTGATGTTAATGAAATTGGAGCAGTAATAATGTTTAATTTTTATTGATAAATTACTGATTAGGTTTCCTATGTTTGGAACCTATGAATATGAATCGGTAAATCAAATATGGATTTAAGAACCGGTTTTTTGATAAAATATAATCCTTATAGGGTTTTGAGTTACCCCTTGGATTGTTAAAGGGACAAGAGATAAATTGAAAAGATGATTGTTATCCTACTGCTTGGGTTGTGATGTGATCTTTGATGTCTCTAGTGATATGTGGGTGCATGGAGGCCTTATATGTGGAAGAAAATGACACTTAAGGTGGCGAGATGCGTCGGTTTTTTCATGTGAGTGTCAGGGAGGATAATAGGGATGATTGAACAGGATGAATGTGATTGTTGGAAGCTTGTTATTTCATCTTGGTTGATTATCTATTTTACTTTTCCCCGATGCCTAAGGTTACTGTTCTTTCTTACCCTTCTTCCAAAATATGTGAAGATGTGAGGGGTATTCCTCGTGCTTTCCATGTTTAGCTTCTCAAGGTATGATGGTTCTATGCTCTTTCTATCGGTGGCAATGACTCGATGGGTAATACATCTACTCACCATGTTGACCTCCAGTGTTCGTAGTAGCATATATTATTATTCTATAATTCCTAGGAATGTGGGAATGTAGTTTTGTAATGAATAATTCAATAAATTGTGTTATACCTGGTGGTTGGAGTATACTGGAACATAATGATGAAGGTTTAATTCTAAAGGGACAATGGACTTTTGGTGTGATGATAATGAAATTTATTGTGGAATAAAAAAGGGTTAATTAATGTTTATATAATTAATTAATGTAATGTGGAACTGATAAAAATGGAATTAAAAACGGAAATATTGTTTTTTAAATGGTAGTGTGATTATAGGATACCTAGTTTGAGAAGTGGAAGTCGGGAGTCAAAGAGACGTTAGCTGTAGTTGATTTTAAGACTAGGATACAGCCATAGTGTGGTTGTGAGATATAGTATATTATGTACTTTTTGTGTTTCGATATGTTACATCACCTTGTTAGTAAGGAAAACTAACACCCCTAGGATTCTGAGCCCAATGTGGGTGTTTTCCCAAACATTCCCGTGGGAGGATTGATGGCTGACTACCCCCATTGGCCCCGCTTTATTCTCTAGGAAGTTACTTGTGCTGGTATGAACATTGGTTAGTTTTCTACATATATGTCTATAGAGGGATTTAATGGATTGTGGTTGTTCACACACATATATTCTGGATATAGTAACTTATGTAATACTATAGTTGTAATGTGTATAGCAAGTGATGGCATAAGGATCCGTACCTGGTGTTTGGGATGTAATGGATTGAGGTATAATACCCAACATATGATACACGTTATTCGAGATATGTTGCCTCCCAGAAACTACATGGTTACATAATTCTGTGGACATGGTGGTTTCGTTGCACGAGGTGCATATTGTGGTGCTTCGCCCTAGTGTCTGTGGGGAAAACATTTTATAGAGTGATGCTTAGGACGTGCGATGTTAGGGAAAAGCAGAAAACTAGTGGGGAAGTAGTAGAGGGGTAACCTTGATATTATTTATTATATTAAATGTCCATGTATGTGTTATATGGTGAGAATAGCCATGGTGAGGTTGGGGATATAGTATACCTATTTAGATGATGAGTTAGTTTCATTTGTTGATCACTCTAATATAGCATGCTTTCACTACTTTTGCATGAGAGGCTTCAGGAAGGATCATACTGAGTATACTGTTATAATCAACCTATGTATATATAAACTTTTTTTAGGATAGTTGGATCAGGTTAAATATCAAGCTAGTTTCTACTTGATTTGGGTTGTAGGTGATGTTCGGGCTTGTGGTATCTGCTGTTTTTTACCTATTTTTGGGTAATTGTAGTTTTTCCCTTCCAATTGTTGTACTTTTTCCTGAAATTACATATGTGCCTAAGGGTTTTATTTTATATTTTAGTTCTGAGTTGGAGTTGGTTGGTGTATATCTTATCTCGGGGGATATGATCTGGTATGGGCCCATAAGGGGCTCCGCACCACATCTCTAGGTTTTCCTACCTGCTGCCTTCATCTCCACCATGTCGAACCGAATGTGGTTCTCTCCCTGACACATTTGTTCGACGCTTTCGCTGCATGAGTTTTCATCCATTGGCAACGTCGTGCGGGCAACTTTCTAGGGTTCCCCATGGTGGTGCGGTGTTTGTCCCAGGTGTGAGTTTCAATTTCTGTGGGCTAGTGGTTAATGTTTTGTTTCCTTCCATCTTCAGGTGTGTATGGAGGACATGGTCTCCGACGGTGGTTTTAAATGAGGTGGCGGGATCTGGATCTGATTCTCCAGCTTGCGATGGGGCTTCTTCAAACGGAATGGATTTTAAGAGGTTCCTTTTTGTGGGTAGTTTTGTTTCTTTTAAACTTTTATCTGTAATTTTTTGGTTTTCATGGTCCAGTGTTCTTGGTGGCGTTTGGTGTCGTCGATTTCGGGCTCTGCCTTTGGTTTCAACAATCGGTGAAGGTTATTCGGTGTTTAGATTTTTGGTTCCGAGTGATTTGTGCTGAACTGTGTAGCTTGAAGCTGATTTGAGTCAAGATGTCTAGATATGATTTGGGATCAGTTGATTTGTGTGTGGTTTCTTGTGGATTTTTCTTTGAAGAGATTCTGGATCTCATGTTGAACATGATTGAATATGGTTTCTTGTGCGCACTAAGTGAGTGATCTCTCCTCGTAGTGGTGTTTTGGAAATGGTGATATTCTACCTTGAATTTGGTGGTTTTTTGGATTTGATGTTGGTTTTTGTGTCCGATAGACGCTGCTCAAGAGATTCTGCAACGTTTTCTCACAAAATTATTCTTTAGATGAGGTTCAGTGCACAGAGGTTTTGTTGTTTCATGGATTTTTGGAATCAGATGTTTGAGAGGGTATGGATTTTGCCATTGGTACCATGACCATGATCTTAGTATGGATCAGGTAGCTGTGCTACGATGAGACAATGAATGATGGACTTTATGGTTATTTTGTTTTCCTGGAGGAGCTCCAACTTTGTGACGAACGTTTCTTTTGAACTCAAGTTTTCTTATTTGGAGACTTTTTCTGTTTATGTCTTAATGTCATGGGTTCTGACCTTTACTTAAAATTGTTGGAAATAACAAAAAATCAGCCAGTCTATCTTCTCTCTCTCTTTTTCAAGTGTTCTCATAGAGCGTAATGCCTCCCATTTATGTGTTTACTATACCCTCGGTGCTAGTCGCCAACCCGAGGCCTACTGGATGTAGTAATCGGGTGTCATTATCTCCTTTCTCACATTCCCGGACCATGAGGGGTATAAATTGTGGGGAGGGGGTCATGACAGAGATTACAATGGAACATTTTTCTTGACTGTAATGTTCTAATTATTTTGGGATATGGGATAGAAAGGAAATGATGAAAGGCAAACGGCTTTATCATTTTATTTATCTAAAATTCTCTATAAGATTTCACAGGAAATCATGTTTCTATTTCGTGGTGGATATAAAATACTATTATCCTGTTTAATTTAATCATTGTACCTCTATATCATCATTTATTTGTTGGGTCTTACATAGGGTTTATCAGGCTGATATTTGGAATAAAAATAATGGAATTATGCATTATGCATGATCGGCACACAATTTTTTGAAACCACACACCCACCTAGTGGAAACTGTGGAACCCTAGGTAGTTATGGATTTCAAGTATAGAAAATAGGTTTTAAAAGTTGGGTAAATCCCAGACCCAAGTTACCCAGAGTCGGTGCATTATTTTAATACATTGGAATGATTAGAAGGAATCATGTCCCGAAGTACTGATCAGTTTAGCAGTGTTGGAAAATAGTTTACATAAACAAATGTTACATTACACATTATAACATAAAAAACTACTTAAATAATCCTTTATAAATTCCATTATTCTCTTGGATTAACCCTGCATATCAATCATTATACACTTCTTGGAATCTAGGGAAAAATAATACATAGAAAGGGGTGAGCTCAGATGCCCAGTAATGATAACAATATAGTAGAATCTTTTATAAATAAGCATAAACATTTAAGGCAATGTATAACTAAAACAAAAGCCTTTTAAACTTGAACATTAGAAAAATATTTTAATAAATAAAATGAAATAATTCCATTTACTTATTCACATCGATATTCTACTAGTCGAATAATCACATGCAACATTAATAACCACATTCATAAAGATGGAATGAATAACGCCATACTATTAAAACCACTTTGCCAAGGCCTCGTGTGAAGTCTAAAAATAATTTTTTTTTCAAGTCCTCATGGCAAGACACTAGTTTGTCTCTTAAGACCTACCGATTCATTGAGGAGCTATAAGAGGCTCCACCAGTAACTTACTATATCCAATGCATTCATCATATGAAAAGGTCTAAACATAACATAATCATTTGTATTAAAACTAGAATAAGGAATGTCAATACTTTATCCATAAATAATGAATGGTATAAAAGTAAATCATCCACAGTCTAACATATCCCAAAACCTTAAAAACAATATATAAGATTTGTATCATGATAAATCAACTTCAGAACAATTTTAAAATCCATTAAAGGATTTTGAAATTGATGAAAATGTTTTGTAAAACTCTTTTAGAGAAACACAAGTTTTTCAGGAAAACATTTAGAAGTCACGCAATTTCGAAAAGAAGTCATTTAAAGACATTTTTTATTAAATGTGTCCCATACCACTTTGAATCTTTTTAAAGGAATTAATATTTTAAAAAAATTCATCTCCATATAAATAAATCCTTAAAAACAATTTTAAATACATGGAAATTAATGAGAAAGATTTAGAACAATAAATATTTAAATCAGTTGAAATGATGTATTATTAAAATGTCCCATAAAATAATACCTTTGAAAACTCATTCATAAAACACGGTCACAGATAATAAATATTTCCCAGTAGATATATACGTAAAAACAACCTCGGATAATAGAGAGATTGTGAAATTAAACATTACCAATTGGGTAACTTACGAAATATACACCCCATGAAAGAGGTATCATACAATGAATATGTAAATAAAAAAAATAATGTGTATTACATAAATAATACAATTATGGATTGTACATACACGACAAGAAAGGTGATAGTGGCAATATGGCTTTAATCTCACGGGACTAAAGAGTGAGATGAAAACCCCTTACCTAGCACTTTCCTTTAGTTGAGGGTACGTTTTGCCTCCTGTATGAAGACTATAGTATGTTATTAAATTATACCAGAGCCATATTAATATTTATGATATCAAAAAATATTCATTTATGACATTATACTACCCATTTAATAATAATTTCCATGTTATATTAATATATTGGGTAATAATAGCTTTCTTTATCGTACGTGTTTTAACATGTTACTATTGATTGTATCACATAGATCAGGATTTAAATACTTCCAAAATATAAAACATGATTTATTTATGATATATATATATATATAATATAAAAATTTATAATAGACATATATATGAAATGGAAAACACCATTTATGGAGACGGTAGTCCACACGTACGAATAAACGCTGTTTCCATTTTCATATAGTATTGAATAGATGTAAGTGAATAAGATATATGTAAGTACATTAATACTTATATATATAAAAATCTATAACTCCAGTATCATTATTATGTCATATATTACATATTTATTAGTAATATATATTTTTATAATCGTCGATACAATGGTGAACATGGAAATAAATCTATCGCATCGTGGAGACGGTAATCCGTACGTACACAAGAGCGAAAAAATATTTCTTTTGATATTAATATAATATATAATTGGTTGGTATATAATATATACATAATCCTTATCATTTTATATTTATTATTTACATATAATACACATCATTATAATAACCATCCATATAATAATGTTTTGAATAACAATTACACCAAGACGTGGAGACGATAATCCGTACGTACGCAAATATGGTGACATGTCATTCAAAGGGTGGATAGAATATTGAATTTCATTGTAACGTAATTATAAAAACATCATAGTATATAGAATATACTGGTGTTATTATTTTAGTATGGAAACAACAAAGAAAAAGGAAGTTTAAGAAGAAAGGAACTTGAAAGAGGGTGGTGAAATCATTACCTCTTCTTTGGGTTCGTCCTTTTGATTTGATCAAAAGGGATCCATAGGTTAGATTTCTGAACAAAGTAAGGCCTCTAGGTTTAAGGGAGGATATTTTATAGGGTATTTGATTAGGGTTTGGCTGAACCAAATTTCATAGAAGGTGTGAATTAGAGAGAATGGGGACTTCCCTTTTATAAGAGGGGTGAGGGGCACCTTAAGAAAAAATTAAAATATTATTTTATAATAAATTCATATTTGGTTTCTAGAGGCTCCAAAGATTATTATTTAAATTTAGAAGTGGGGATATGTCGAAAAAAACTCATCAAAAGGTTTTAGACATGTTTATGTTACAATTTTAACCTTATCAATTATATTTAACACTAGGTTAAATAATTTACCTTTTACCATGTCTTCTTGTATTCTGACACTATATAGTTAATAAACATACTATATACTAAAAATAGAACCCCAATTGGTTAATTAATGTCATATATATTATTATATATGTCATTTTTCTTATCCTTCTATTTTTAGGACCAATATATCAATTAATAATCTAATATTTGTTTTAAAAACTATTTTATGTCAATTTTGACACTATTTTTTATTTGTTTTTTATAAACTAATAACAATATCATTACTTCATAAAGAATACATTGAATCAATCATAACATGTCATATTCAACTATAAAATTAGTGGATGTCATAAAAACATTGATATTTTATTTATTTTAATATTTATAATACCATTTATTTGATTCTGTCATGAATAAGGTAATTACTGTGTCATCATTGTGTGATAAATAAACATATCTATATAATGTCTATAAATTTTAAATAAAATACCATGATGTAGGAAATACTTTAATATTTCTAATTAATATTTATAATAGAATATATCTTAGGAAAAACATATATTAAAAATGTTTTAGCTATTAAAATTTTATTTTAACTCATATTGAATTAAATAATAAAAAATGTTCTTATGTAATACAAGTGGACCTAAATGATAATATTTTATTCATAAGGTTGTTTTGGTAGAGGTAAACTT
This sequence comes from Viscum album, assembly GCA_963277665.1. NCBI lineage: Eukaryota > Viridiplantae > Streptophyta > Magnoliopsida > Santalales > Viscaceae > Viscum > Viscum album. The sequence goes on from OY728157.1 coordinate 2,020,269,332, forward strand.
GTATAATTGAATTAGGACATGTGTGAGGGTAATATTAATATCATTTTTACCCTTAATTACCTTATTTACTTTTAATCGTGGTAAATAAAAGAAAACAGTTACTATTCACCAAAAACTATTTTCATCTCATTGAACTACATTTTACTCCATAATATTAGACTTGTCTCTCAGATTTTCTAAATTCCACTCACATAAGTGGTAAAAAAAATTTTTATGTGAATTTTTAAATTCTCCTAGGAGATGGATAAAAGACGGTGAAAAGTTCAATAAAAGATTTATATATCTAAAATTATTATAAACTAACTCTAGTTAATAACATTGAACTTGTATAGGAATTATTTATCTATTTTGACCTAAAATAAATTTAAGTAAAATAATTTATTAATTAAACAAAAAGTCAGTTTTAACCAATAACTCAGTGTTTTTCACTATTAATCCAAAATTGATTGTTTTCAGAAAAATATTAAAAATTCACCCTAAGATAATTTTGATATTTCAAATCCAAAAATGATGTATATTTTTTCAATTTCAAATCATTTAAGTTGCATTAATTAATATAAAATTAATTATCGTTGTCAAAAAAATAGCGTGTTTTTATGAAACAATAACTATAATAAGATTGACACTTGTTTGTGTATAATTTCACTGTGAAATTTTTCCAATGACCATCATTGGACTAAAGGGTAAAAATATAATCTAATTATACTTATAAAACATTAAAATGTATAATTCAGAACTATAAATTATTTGTATTAAATAATTGTTTTCAGATAAAATATAGTATTTCTCACTATTCACCCAAATATGAAAGTTATCAGAAAAACACCAAAAATTTATCGAAACTAAATTATTAAGAACCGATTATAAGTAATAATTTTATTTCTTCAAATTAAATATATAAATGTTTCATATATTGGATTTAAAAATTGTTCTCCATTAAAATGCGGTAAAATTGAATTATTTAAAAAATAATTCTTTAATCTGAAAAAAATGAATTTGTTCTTAGATTATGTCTATGAATATCATAATATGTATTCTAAAATTATAATAAATATATATAGTTCAAAATTCAGTTAATACTTTTCATAACTACTTTTGAACGACTAGTTTGGTATGTTGTGGTGCGCATGAACTCAGTATTCCGTGTAGTGCCAGTTATTCAATTAATTTGATGAAATAACTTACTTTGAAATCTTGGGGTGTTACATTATTCCATCATTCAATAAATTGAGTCCTCTCAATATGAAATTTTTCGTCAAAAACAAAAGGTTTGAGATAGAAAATGCCTTTGTGGGAAATCACACATAGGAAATTGGGTTAGTAATAATTAGTCTTAATAAGAGGAAAAGGGAAATGAAAAAGTTACCACCAAATTATGATCTCAATTAAGAGAACATAGGTGGAAATTAGAGAAACATAATTTATGGGAAAACGTAAATAATTATAGGGAGTGATTGAGTTCATCAATCATAAACAGTTGTAGAATTGTGGGCCTCAAAGCCAGCAGTCTATGATGATTTAAAATATCATCGTAAGGTATTAGGATAAAACATTTTTGGTTTTAAGATTCCTTACCTAAAGTTAATGAAATTATTTCTTCATAGAATAAGAGAAGAAATAAATAAATAAATATATATATAATTGACAAGTAGAGTTCAATCTTCTAACTAATCTATACCACAAAATCATCTTTCACTCTATAATATAATAGAACATAAAAAATATTATATTTATCCTATTTGTATAGGGTTCAAAAAAATTAATTTCTAATTCATCTACAAGACATATTTTTCAAAACTAAATTATTCAATCCAGGACATCACGTGGGCCAGTGATATGTGATACACCCATGTCACCCTTCGGTTGCGGGTTCAAGTCTCACGGACCTGGCAGACGCGACAGGTTGCCACCTGACCACCGGGTTGTCATTTTATGGCAATCCAAAAATAATTTCAAACTAAAATTATCCAAAATAATTTTTTTCCAAACTCACAGTCCTAAATTTATAAGGAAGTTAAACATTATGAAGATCCTTTTTTCTGCGTAATAACATGTGAACACCTTCATCATTTATGCTTTTAAAATACTGTAATATCCTGAATAACTATAACAACTTATTGATTACATTCATGCCCCCTTATTATTTGTAGAATACTAGATATACTCCTTCTATCCAAAAATGTTTTAAACTCCACCAATGAAAATTCATTAATCAGTTTCAAGGTAGTCAAGAATATCCAATATAATCATTCAAATCAACCATCTCTTATTTCATAATAAATACCTTATTATCATGACCATATTTAGGATTAACATTCCTTCTATCAAGTATTCTCAAAAAAGTGTAGCTTACTATTAAGTAACTTTTCATGGAATGATATAATCTCAAATCCTCAATAAAATTGTACTGCAGTACAATCCTTATTTATCTCCATAATTCATGTAACCAGTATATTGTTGATACTACACTTAAATAAAATAATTCTATAATAACTACAGAAGAACACTAGTCATTCATCTTCATCCGAGGTAATATCATATCTTGATTATTATCCAATATCATCATTTGGTGCACACTCTGATGATTTGGACATTGGTTTGTATAGTGTCCCAACTCTTTGAAGATAGAGCATTTTACATTTGAAAACCTTTTCTTACCCTTGCAATCACGTACATGGGGTCCTTTTTCTCTACACTTATAACAAACTCTCATTCCCTTCAAGCATTTACCATGGTGATTCATTCCACATTTATCACATATTGTAAAATCATACATTCCCTTATTCCATTTTTTCATATTTCTTTCTACCATCCTTTTCTTCTCTGGCTTCCCTTCAATGACATAGGATTTAAAGAATTCTTTACTGATCTTATTAACATGTGATACTATTTATTCATATGATGATAATATCTGGAAGACTATTTTCATTCTAAATGTTGGATTAATACCATGAATGATATGACCCTTATTACTCTTTGGATCAGATGTATTACTGGAGTTCTCATTCCTTCTTCTAGGAGACATTTCTAAACAATGGCATAAACTATGTCAGTTTATTAATCACAATTCATAATTCCAAACATGTAAAGTACCTAATATAAATTTAACAGTTTATGGATATAATATATAATCATAGAAGTGTTTTCTTGGAGGAGGTATATACTCATAAAGACTTCATAGTGGGTTTTTAATGAAAATGAGAATTATCCTAAGCATATACCTCAGGAGTGTTGTAACCAAGAGTGCCGCATTACCCATTATCGTGAACCATTTCTCATTCGAGTCTAGATAAAAGATATTTTTTTAGTTTTTACCACTAGGTACATCTGTTCCAGATCCACCTCTACCTGCTTGTATCCAGACAGGGATGTATTCTCTGGAAAACTCAAAAAATCTCTACATTACCAAAATTCTAGGATGTTATTCTATACAAATCCTCAATGTCCATCTTAGGTTAATGTTATCTAATCAGATTTTATCTAAATCTAGTTTCCAAGGTTATTTCTAAATGTCCTCTGATACCATTTGTAATGCCCTGACCCCAGTTACCCAGAGTCAGTTCATTATTTTAATACATTGGCATGATTACAAGGAATCAAGTCCCAAAGGCCTGATCCGTTTAGCTGTCTTGGAAAATAGATTACATAAATGAATGTTAAATTACAATTTATAACATTAAAAAAACATAAATAATCCTTTATGAATGCCATTATTCCCTTCTCTTAACACTGCATATCAATCATTATACACTTCTTGGAATCCTGGGAAAAATAGAACATAGAAAGGGGTGAGCTCAGATTCTTAGTAAGGATAACAAAAAAGAGAAAACATTCATAAATAAGAATAATCATTTTAAGGAAATGTATAACTAAAAAAGACTATTAAACATAAACTCTAGCAAAATATGGAAAAAATAAAATGAAATAATTCCATTTTCTTATTCACATGTATACTCTACTAGTCTAATAATCACATGAAATATCAATAACCACTTTCATGACGATGTAATGCATAATGTCAAATGATCATAACCACGTATTCAAGGCCTCATGCCAAGAATACAAATAAATTTTTTGTCAGGGCCTCATTTCAAGACACTTTTTTGTCTCATCAGACCTACTGATGAAACGAGGATCTATAGCAACTCCACCTGTCACATACTAAGTCCAATGCATTCCTCATATGAAAAGGTCTAAACATAAAAAAACATTCGAATTAAAACCAGAATACAGAATGTAAACAATTTACCCATAAAACATGAATGGTATAAAAATAACAGATCCATAGTCAAACATATCACAAAACCTTCAATTCAATATAGAATATTTGTATCATGATAAATCAACTTCAAAAAACTTTTAAAATCCATTAAATGATTTTGACGTTGATGAAAATTATTTGTAAAACTCTTTGATAGAAGTACCTCTTTTTTATAAAAACATTTAATAGTCACACAATTTGGAAAATAAGACATTTAAAGACATTTTTGAATCAAAGTGTCCCATACCACTTTGAATCATTTTAACGTAATTTAAATTTTAAAAACATTTATGTCCATATAAAAAATACTTAAAAATAATTTTGTTAATATGGACATTATTGAGAAAGATTTAGGAGAATAAATATTAAAAACAATTGAAATGGTGTATTAGTAAAAATTCACATAAAATAATACCTCTGAAAATTCTTTCATAAAACATATACATGGATAATAAATATGTTATAGTAGATACTTACGTAAAAACAACCTCAGATAATAAAGAGATTGTGAAATTAACCCTTACCAATTTTGTAACTTACGAAACATACACCCCATGAAATAGGTATCATAAAAATAATATGTAAATACTCATAAATTAAAGTGTATTACATAAATAATACAATTATGGGCAGTACATACACCACACAAAAGGTAATAGTGGAAATATTTCATGAATCTCATGAGAATAAGGAGTGAGATGAAAACCCCTTACCTTGAACTTTCCATTAGTCGAGGTTACATTTAGCCTCCTGTATGAATACTACAGTATGTTATTAAATTATACCATAACCATATTAAAAATTATTAAATCGTACATTTTTTATTTATGACTTTATACTACCCATTTAATAATAATTTCTATGTTATATTTATATTTCGACTAATAATCGCTTTCTTTATCGTACGTGTTTTTACATGTTACTCATGATTATATCACATAGATCATGATTTAAAAACTTACAGAATATAAAACATGATTTATTAATCATATATATTTAGAATATAAAAATTTATAATATAAGTATATATGAAATGGAAAACACCATTTATGGAGACGGTAGTCCGTACGTACGAATAAACACTGTTTCGGTTTTCATATAGTATTGAACGAAAGTAAGTGAATAAGATATATTTAAGTGAATAAATACATATATATATATAAATATATATCCAGTATCATTATTATGTCCTATATTACATACTTATAAGTAATTTATATTTTTATAGTCGTCGATGAATGGTGAACTTGGAAATGAATCTCATCGCGTCGTGTAGATAGTAATTCGCACGTACGCACGAGCGAAAATACCATTCTTTTGATATTAATATAATATATAATTGGATGTTATATAATATATACAGAATCCTTAACATGTTATATTTATTATTTACATAAAATACACATCATTATTGTACCCTTCCAAATAATAATGTATTGAATAATAATTACCCCACGATGTGGATATGGTAATTCGTACGTATGCACGTATGGTGACATGTCATTCAATGGGTGGATATAATAATGAATTTGTATGTACCATAATTATAATAACATCACATTATATAGAAAATACTGGAGTTATTATTTTAGAATGGAAACAACAAACAAAATGGAAGTGGAAGAAGAAAGTAACTTGAAATAGTGTGGTGAAATCATTACCTCTTCTTCGGGTTCTTCTTATTGATTTGATCAAAAGGGAAATGTAGGTTAGCTTTATGATCAAAATAAGGCATCTAGGTTTAAGGTAGGATAGTTGAGAGGGTATTTGTGAAGGGTTTGGCCGAGCCAAATGGCTTATAAGGTGAGAATTAGAGTGATGGGGGAGTGCCCTTTTATAAGAGGGGTGAGGGGCACCTTATAAAAAACAAAAAATATTATTTTATAATAAATTCATATTCAGTTTCTAATGGCTCTAATGTTGATTCATTAAAGTATAACGTGGGGATAGGTTGAAAAAAAACTCAAAAAATATGATTTAGTCATGTTTAGGTTACCATTTTATCCTTATCATTTAGATTTAACTCTATGTTAAATAATTTATCTTTTACCGTGTCTTCTTGTATTCTTACACTATATGGTTAATAAACATACTATATACTGCCAATAGAACCCCAATTGGTTCATTAATGTCATATATATTATTATATAAATCTTTTTGTTGTTCCTTATATTTTTAGGACCGTTATATCAATTAATAATATAATATTTGTTTTAAAAACTATTTTATCTCTATTTTGACACTATTTAGTATTTCTTTTTTTGTTAAAATAGTAACAACATGATTAATTCAAAAAAAATACATTGAATCAATACTAACATGTCATATTAACCTATAAAATTCGTGGATGTAAGAAAAACAACGAAATTATATTTATTTTAATATTTATAATACCATTTATTTGATTCTTTCTTGAAAAAGGTAATTATTGCAACATGTGTGAGGTTAATATTAATATCATTTTTATCCTTAATTATCCTATTTACTTTTAACCATAGTAAATAAAAGTAAAAATTTACTATTCAAAACAATTATTTTCATATCATTGAACCACATGTTATTCATTGATATTAACCATGTCTCTTGGATTTTCGAAATTCTGCTCACAGAAGCGGTAAAATTATGTTTCATGTAAATTTTCAAATTCTCTTAAGAGATGGGTAAAAGACGTTGAAAAGTTCAAAAAAGTTCAATATATGTAAAATTATTATAAAAATAATCCAATTAATTACATTGAACTTATATATGTATTATGTATCTATTTTTAACTAAAATAAATTTAAATAAAATAAATAATTAAATAAATAAAAAGTCAGCTTTAACCAATAACTCAGTGTTTTTCACTATTTATCAATAATTGAATGTTTTCAGAAAAATACCAAAAATTCACCCTAAGATAATTTTGATATACCGAATCCAAAAATGATAACTATTTTACCAAATTAAAATCATATAAGTTTCACTAATTAATTAAAATTAATTCTCGTTGTCAAAACAAATAGTGTGTTTTTAAGAAACAATAACTATCAAAAGATTGACTCTTATTTATGTATAATTTCAATGTTTAATTAATTCCAATGACCAAAATTGGACTAAAGGGAAATAATATAATCTAAATATACTTCCAAAAAATTAAAATTTATAATTCAACACTATAAATTATTTTCAATAAAAAAGTTATTTTCAGTAACAATATAGTATTTTCCACTATTCAACCAAATATGAATTTTATCAGAAAAACACCAAAAATATAATGAAACTATATTCTTATGTCCCGATTCTAAAGAAGAAGTTTATTTTTTCAAATTGAATATATAAATGTTTCAAATATTGGAGTTAAAAATGGTTTGTCGTTAAAAGGCGGTAAAATTGAATTATTTGAACAAGAATTCTTTTATCTGAAAAAAATGAATTTATAGTTAAATTATTTCTAAAAAAATCATAATATGGATTCTAAAATTATAAGAATTTTATATAGTTCAAAATTCAGTTAATACTATTCATAACTGCTTTTGAACGGCTAGTTTGGTATGTTGTGGTGCGCTTGAACTCAATGTTGGGAGTAGTGCATCTTATGGAATTACCTTGAAGAAATAATTTACTTTGAAATCGTGGGTTGTTACAAGTATTGAATTGAAATTGAAGAAACAATTCACCACAATGAATGGGAGCACTGATAGGGAATATGATTTTTTTTAATCATGAGGTCCTTCCCAACTAACCATGTCGACATTGTTTTTTATTCTTAAAAATATTTTAAAATTTAGAAAAACCATTATTTATATTATTGGTCGACCATAATGTGAGGTTTTTTGAATTATTATGTCATGGAGTTTGTTGATAAAAAATCTTTGATCATCCAATCCTATTCCATGGTGGATCAAAGAATGGAGGATCTTGTTCGATCCATCTTCGGTAATTGAATCCCCTCTCATTCTTTCTCACCTGATATATCATTCTTATATTCACATGGTATGCATAAAAATAACTTGTTTTATGTATCATTATGCCATTTATTTGGATATTTCATCTACTTTGGATTCTTAGATCTTTTTTCATGACTTTTTTCATGGGTAAATCCCAATGTGGGTGTTGAGTTTTGATACCATGAAAAAGGTTGGTTGTTACATTTAATATTGGAAAATTTATTCAATAATGAATTGGTAGATTATTTTTAATATCCTTAAATATAACTCTCAATATTATATTTGATGTCAATTCGAATTGGATTGATTTGGTATGGTGTTTTTTGAAACCCCCCAATTCTATTGGAATTGGAATTGGCAGTTTAATTTCAAATTGATGGAAATTGTGAAGTAATTTTAAAAAAACTGATTAATTTAATTTATAAAATTTTTTTTTTCATAGTTTATATTTTATTTAGAAATTGTGTTTTTAAAATTTTAATGGGAATTTTTAAAATTTAATTTTTTCAATTGAACTATGAATGATTTTTTAAATGAAATGATTTTCCTCTTTTCAATTGATTAATTATTTTCATAACATCTAAACACAGGTAGTTAAATGGTTATTTTGGAAAACAAGTGAAGAATTTTAATTCCACACAAATATATTGATGATGAATACACTAATAAGAAACATTAGAGAAATATAATGTATAGGTTAAATCATTTATGAGTTTTATTCTCCTAGAGCCAGAGGGAAAAAATTAAAAATTTTCTATGATCGATTAAATTCGATTCATGTTAAAACATTTGTAGTCATATTTTTCTTTTCTAGGTCATTAAAAATATTTTTAATTTAAATTTTTTCCCTCTCAATGTAAAACCAAACTCTCCTATTTCATTTCCCATTAAACCCTTGTAGCCATGGAAGGTCTCCAAGATCTCCAAACTACCCTCGGAACTCATTTTTAATTTTTCTTAGTGGGAAAAGTTCATGTATTATTCAGGTAAGTTATTCTATATTTTATTTTTCTCCATTCATTATGGCCCCATTCTTTTTTCTTCATGTTCCTTATGCCAAGAATTTATGGTTTCAAACCTAGGGATTTATCCCGGTTTTCATGGTTTATTCATTTGGTTTTAGGCTTCATTCATCCCCCTTGTAGAGCGGTAGTGGTGTGGTTGAAGTATCAAACCATGATTAAATGGTGTTAACACTTGTGTAAGGTTATTACATGGGTAATAAATACTAAATGAGTTAGCTTATCTGAATTTCTATTTTTAACAAACTTCTCATTCATTATCCTTACTGAAAAATATTTTTTTACAGTTGATAAGAAAATGAAATTTAGGTACCAATTTTTTCTTAAATTGGGTGTTTTGGGGTCTATTTCCTATTGTTCTAATTGGGTACGTTTTCTAAATCGTGTAATGAGATTATTAAAACGTTTTGGGATATGTATATTCTATTTTAGTGAATATGGGTTTGTCCATGTTGTTTAAAGTGGGATTTTACAAGGTCATTTGGTATATTGGGTACCAATTTTGTGTTAAATCATTTGTTCCACATGATTATTTTTTTATTCCAAAGGGGTTATTTAATAAATCGTGTTATGGGTATATCGAAATGACAAGGGTGCTGAAAATTCTTTTTTGATGAATATGGGTATGCACATTATAATAACCCTACTTTTTAATACATACATAGACATGATTGATTAAAAAAATATACACTTGATATAACATATATGATGGAGTGATCTAGTTTCATTGGGTAATAAGAACACTACATAATGATATGAATCATGAAACACAACATCATTTGTAGGAACCCAGATCCTTTTTTCTGGTACGCTTTTCCTTTTTCTGGTGTTTTTGAGAAAAATTAACTTGCTGGAAATTTTTGAAATACACACTGTGTACTTTCTAAGTACACGTCATGTACTCTTTTCCCGACAAATCCATGCATTGGCCATTTCCTGGACAAACACACGTTGTGTAAGGGTGATGTGGAGGCAGATTTTGGTGGAGTAAAGAAAAGACCTAGTACACGTTGTGTACTCTAAAAGTACAGGTCATGTACTTTTTTCATTAAACGGACTGTGGTCATGGCTGATGCACAAAAGCATCTTCTTCTCCAGGTTCCGTTCAGTCGAGAGTGACCGTACGACTGAATCTTCTCCGAGCCACCATGCCTCCATCCGACATCCATTCCTGCTTCCGCCGATTTTGTTGGAAGCACAGCGGTAGGTTCCCCATTCTATTTTAGCCTTGTTTCCTGATTCCCCCTATTGTGATAGTTATCTGGGGTTGAATGTTTTATAAATTTTTGCAGATTTACTCCATTCTAGGCCGATTCACCGGCTGTGGTTCAAGAATATCAATTTCCTAGGATTGAGGTAGGTGGGTTGTTTCCCTACGTTGAATGTCCCTGAGTTTTTGGTGCAAAAGTTTCATATACCCATGTATCGGGTATCTCAGGTTGGGGTTTTGATCCTGTTTTGTAATCTTACATAGATTTATTGTATGCTTGAGGTTATTTGATTATTATTAATTTCTTGTTAGCATGGTTGAGGATCACCCCATGGGTGTTTCCCCTTGTTTTGGTTTTTTATTTCCGTTTGGTACGGTTATGCCTATGAGGCAACCCTTTTCACATTTCTATAATTCCTGTTGAATTGATTTCATGTATTTCCTGCTTTTTATAGGATTTTGGATGCTTGTAGATATTATCCAAGTAGTTTCTGAACTTACATAGGCTGCTAACAGTCATTTACGCACGACTAAACTGCTCAGGGCTGAGTGAACCTGGTGTGGTGGACTAAAGGGGGAATTGATGATTAGGGATTCCCTAGAGAGTTTGTTATAATTAGTATCGATCGCAGGACCTATGTGAATGGGACTTTGTGCTTCCTCAGAGTGTCCGTAGTTACATAGCGAGACTATAGGGGGAATTAAAGGTATATGCATCCTCAGAGAGTCTATATATTTGGTTGCAAGACCACATGGGAATTGAAAGTGAGAGCTTCCAAGAGTGACTGTGCCTTTGTACGTTTACTTGACAAGAGGGGTTTTCTAGAAGGATCCACCCAGAGAGTCAGTGCTTTATTTGTTGGTTGGTTGTGACAAGTCCACCAAGACAAAGAACATGCTTGGGTTGTACTACATGCTGTTTAGGTAGACTGTTGAGTTACCTGTTGTTATTACTTTCTTCCCTTGGGAGTATAGATCTGTTGTTAGGTTCCATGTTTGATAGCTAAATGATTTTACTATACTGCTAAATAAATGTGAATAGATATTTGTAGGATGGTTTACATTAGTGTATTTCCATTTCTCTACTGCATTTATTTCCTTTACTTTTACTATATTACTCACTGACAGTAGGGCACAGATCTCGTGTTGATTGCCTACTGCGATGAGTCTCACACCCTGTTTGGGTCCTTATTTTTGGCCAAAATAGGTTATATGGTTGCAGGTGTGGATAGGTATTGTGGCCCTTCTACATAGGATACATGATTGCTGGTTGTAGATAGAGAGAATAGGACCGAGCGTAGGCTTGCGATGCAGCTGGAGTTGTTGTTACTTCCATACCTTGTTTTTCATTTTTATTTTAGCATGTTATTGTGCTTGATGCTTTCCATAGATACTTGTACCTGCTGCATCATTATCATTAACATTATGTGTTCATTTCTTCTGATGTTTAGTTTCACTATTTGTATGCTGTTTACTGCTTCCGCAATTGGATGTTGTTTTCTTGCCTTGTATACCTTACCAAATGAGGGCATAGTTTCCCAAATAACATAACAAGGCCCTCGCTGCTAGTCGGAAGCCTCTAGCATTTGGGAAAATTCTCATGGGGTGATGTGGTGAACCGGGTATGGGGCACCAGTGGACGGGCTCTGGATTCAGGTCGTTACATATTTATTAATAAAATCCTTTACATGACCAATACATTTGAACGTACGTATCATTACATTGGATAACCTGAGAACATGAATAAGAAAAGTGTGATCTATAAGTCCATGTAAGGGAGTAAACAAGGCATAAAATGAATATTACAATACATTTTTAGAAATAGTCATATTAATGTAGCACAAGAGAAAAATGATCATTAATGTATGATATAAAATGATTACCATGACATTGAAATGTGTCGACAATACTTAACATTATATTAGAATGACCCAAGGATTATTACACATGGATCATTATTAAACCATAATTTTACTTCAAGTAAACCATCATTGCACAAGACATATCATGATAATAATCTTTACCAATGCATTAGAGTACAATCAGAGCACACCCAAATTAAACATTTCATTTCATGCATAAGTGTGCCACATGGATCATACAACATTGAGTCATTCAGCATCATAATTTATTGCATGATAAATTAATTTGAAATACATAAAGTAAAATATATATATAATAAGTAAATGTGCATAAAGGTGATTATCCATGAACGATAAATGGCCATGGTATTCACTACACAATGACCTTGGCTTGAAATAATCGCAATTCAATTTCGACAGCCTAAAGACGTGACATAAAATTCATAAAAATGGTTATTGAGAGATAAAGGAGTGTGGCATAATATTTATTAGAAATATAACACAATGGGGTCACTTAGATACATGTGCTAACAAATTTACTATAATTTAGATTCATAATACAAAATAATTTCTTGAATGTATATGATGAGAGAGAAATCCCTTATTGAATTTTGGCATTGTAACAGGTGTACATGGGATGAATTTATGAGATATAAAATGGTATCTCATCATTTATCCATAAATATGGAAGTAGTGGGGAGGTGTGAATTCAGACACTAACATTTATAATTGAAAATAAAAGTACATAACCATATTAATTAACTTGGATCAACTGAGAAATTAAGGAATCTGTTACTTGTATGTGTGACCCCAATGGCTTGGGAGGGGATTTAGAGATGTTTCATGGGAGCTTGAGGAGCATTGGTAGGATTCTAGAGAGGTGAGGACAGGGTTAGGTTGAACTTAATAGGAATTCTATGAAGAGATAGTGGGAGATAGGGTGAGTTTATATATGAAAAGATAGAGAATTATTTATTATTTATGTTTGGGACACCACACATTAAAATAATCAATACCACTAACCATCCCATGGTTGTGGCCAAATGGGTGTGAAAAGGAATATTTTATAAGATCAATGGACGAACATCTTAAAATACTGTAATTGCTTATGTCGAGGTGAGTCACCCTCTAAAGGAAATCAATTTAAAAAGTTAACATGTTTTATATGTCTTGAAGTGTCCACTAATGATTTGTATAATAAATTAAACAAATATAAAATAAATTTATTTTATTTGAAAACATATATTAGCCAAAAATAACATTTATAGTATTTTATTACCTCACTATTAGGTCATTATTATGTCCTAAAATATATTGAATATTTTAGCAGTAGTTAATTTTTATCCAAAAAATCGACGATCTCTGAAAATTATGAAAACAAAAATGGGGGATAATTTTGACATGCTAATTCCAAAAATAATATTCATTTTATCAAATTAATTTTACAAATAGTTTCATTTTCACATTTAAAATAAAAAACAACATTTATAAAATATTCATGGGTTTGGAAAAAAATATATTTCAATCATTAAGAAAAATTACTATTGTATTCATAAAAATTATATGATATTTTATATTTAATAAAAATTAATTTAAAAAATATAATATTATATTAAATTATTATTTTTTTAAGAAATATCCATTAATGCATCAAAATATATTTCTTAATTGAATATTAACTAAAAATATTATTTGAGCTTTAAAACTATATACAAGGTAACAATTATAAAATGAATGTATATTCTTTATTTTATTCAAAAATAATGCACATAATCATACTTCTATGTTATTTTAATATAACACCTTATCACACCAGCATAAGACCAAAGGCTAAGGTGCACAATGGTGATAGTATCGTGGGGCGGATCAGATAACATCGCTAAGGAGGTAATCTATATCAACATCCACTTCTCTCGTAAGTGATTCCATTCAAGATTAATGTGTTCAAGATCAGCATGGGCTTGGTCAAGAGTGAATCCCAATGATTCCACCTCCTTATTGAGGCCCAAAAAATGGGCTTTTTATAAATTAATTCTACAAGATGAGGCCCCCTCTTCCTTTGTGTGAGTAAAATTTATTTTTAAAGCCTAATATTTATACTAATCAAGTGATCATATTTCAATGACTAAATTAGAAATTGTAAAAATTCATAACGGAATTTTGATAACCAAAAACAGAAAATCAAGAATGTTAAAATTTTATATAACCATTATACATGATAATACATTTAATTAGATCAAGAAGAATTTCCATTAATAAATGTTTGGGTCATTACAATCTTTCCTCCTTATGAAATTTCACCCTCAAAATTTTCTATTCCCACAGTAAAACAAATGTTTCTAACTCTCCATCATCGCATCCTTTGATTCCCATGTTTTTGTATCAATCTTTTTGTCTCCTCACTACACTTTCATGAGTGGAATTATCTTCTTTCATAGATCCTTTTCCCAATGATCTATGATCTTCATTGTCTACTATTCATAATAGTGTTAATTCCCAAATGGTACCACCTATCGATTGAGTACAGTTGATGGGTCATGTAGGAACTTACCCAGGTGTGATTCATGGAATACATCATGTACATTAGATAGGGTAGGTGGGAGTGTCAGTCGATAGGCCACTTCTCCAATATGACCAAGGATCTCAAAAGGGATGATATACCTTGGTATAAACATTCCCTTCTTAAAAAATGTCCTAACTCTATTCAATGAGAATATATGGATGAATACCATGTCTCCAACATCAAACACTAGGTATCATAGATGATTATCAGCATAGCTCTTTTGTTGAATCTGAGTCGCTTTAATGTGCTACTAGATGGTCTTAAACATCCCCAACATTTCGTCGACCATCTCTGGACCTCGATTTTTCTGTCCCCATCATCATCCCAATAGGCCAGTGTTCTACCCCTCTTCCCATACAGGGCCTTATAAGGATCCATTTGAATGCTCGAGTGAAAACATTTTTTATTTGAGAACTCAACCACAAAATGATTTTTATCCCATCCAACATTAGATCCCATTAGGCACACTATCTCCATGTACTAATTTTTATGGATAGTCTACTCCTGTTGGAGATCTGTTTGAGGACGATAATTTTTCTTCAAGATCATCTTAATATATATACCATGATAAATAATCTTCTAAAACATATAGGTGAAGCTTGGATCCTTCTCGGATATAATAAATAGTGGTACTATAGGCATCCTTACCACATCATTGATGTATATCATTTACAGTTTATATGGTGAGAAATCATTTCAAATTGAAATGAAGATTATAGTCATTGTAAGAAGATCCACAACAACCCAGAAAGTGTTGTTTCCTTTGGATGTCTTCAAAAGTCTAGGGACAATGTACAAGTTGATGGTGTCCTATTTCCATGCTCGTATAGGGAATTTTCTCATCACACCCTTATACTTTTGTCTCTCATTCTTCATCTTCTAACATACCATGCAAATTTATGTATACTCTGTGTTCTCTTTCTTCATGTTATCAAACCAATAATTCTCTTGGATATCTCAATACTTATTTTTGTTTTATGGGAGAACATTGAAACTTTTACTATGTGCATCATACAAAAGTGCATTCTCCATCTCTGAACATGAATGAACACATATTATTTTCTCAAATCTCACAATTCATTTTTCATTGATATTGAACTCTGAGGATTTCCCTTTTCTGATAGTTTCCATTTTTTTGTACATACCACATCATCCTCTGAGGATCCATTAAGCTTTGTAAAAGAGATGGTTCAGAAATCAATTGCGAATGGGTTGATGATGTTACCTTCATTATGACAACCTGGTCCATATTAATCAAATTCAATAATATTGGATCCTTTTCAATTCTCATTATTGATATACTAGTTGGATGATTTCTACATGGATCATCTTCCACATTGTTTACATTTCCAGGGTTGTAATGGATTGAGCAGTCATAGTCATTGATAATCTATAACCATCTTCAGTGGCTCATATTCAACTCTTTCAATGTGAATATATATTTGAGGGTTTTTTGGTCTTTGTATATTTCACACTTCTCCACAAAAGAGTAATGTCGTAAACTTTTTAAAGGGAATATCACAACATCCAACCCTAGATCATGTGTTGGACAATTATTCTCAAGAAATTTTAATAACCTTGAATCACAGGTAATGAATTTTTCATTATTCATCAACACACAACCCTAGACATTCTTCGATGCATCACTGAATACCAAAAAAAGTTCCCCTTGTGGGTAATGTGATCACGAGTGTAGTGATAAACCACATTTTTAACTCCTTGATTATTTCTTTTAATTCCTCACTCAAAGAAAAATTGTATCCCTTTAGAGTTTTCTTATTAAGAGGGATGGAAAATGATGATAAATTTGTCCCAAATCAGATATAATATCTAACTTACCTAATGATGTTACAGATATACGGTACCAATATTGGCCTCAGCCATCCATCAATTGCAGTTGTCTTGGAGGGATCCATAGATATCCCATTGCTTGTGATGATATTATTGAAGAATGAGACCTCAGTTAACTAGAACTCAACCTTTTTATAATTTTCCTATATCTTATCTTTTACCAATGTCTTTAGCATAGTTCATAGATGATCCTCAAACCCCTAATTTATTTAGGTGTATATCATAATATCATCTATAAAGAATACCATAAATTTGTCAAGATAATCTTTAAATAATATATTTATCACGACCCTTAAAATTTGTTGGAGCATTATTAAGTCGTAAAGGAATTACTATGTATTCACTGTTCTTATAACCTATAGGAAAATCAGTCTCGGGGATATACTCATTCGTCACCCATACATGGTAATATCCTAAAAAAAATTCACCTTATAGAGGTTTTAGGATCCACATAGCTGATCAAAGAATTCATCAATTCATGAAAAAATATACTTTTTCATTATCATGATTTTGTTGATCTCATGAGTATCGATGAATATGAGTATTGAACCATCCGTATTCTTGATTAAGAGGACTAGTGCACCCCATGGTGATGCACATGGGCATATAAACACTTTAACCAAATTCTATTGTATATGTTTTTTCAACTCCTCATGATCTAAAACATCCATTCTCTATGATGTCTTGGATATTGGAAATTCCCTAGTTATAATATCAATTGAGAATTTAACATATTTATAGGAGGAAGACTATGAAATTTAATGGGAAACACTTCAGTGAATTCCATCGCAATGGGAATGTATTCAAGGATGGTAGCTTCCTTAGACTCAATCATTTAAGAGATATATGCATGCTCATGGGGCAATAATATCAACACATGATATGTTAGTTTTAAATAAGATTCAACTTTCTCCTTGCACTTTTACAAAATTAGTGGTTGATTCTCTATATAGAATGTGATTTCCCTCTCAATGAAATTTTTGTAGGTTCTATATAGGTATATAAAATCCATGCTGATATTTTCATCAAATTCCACCATTGGGAGTATGAAGAGGTTCACTTGGAAGTTAAATCCACAAATTATGATAGGGGATGAGTTTTATTCATGGGATGAAATGATTTCACCATTTTCTATACTCGCTGACTTCTTTACATCTATGATTTTTGGTTGTTTTGGGATTTTTCTACAAAACTTTTGGGATATAAAAGTATGCATAGAACCAAAATAAAAAATTATGCTTTCTATTCCTGAATTAATAACTAAATAACCTATCAACATTTCTTTATCGGTGCCCAATTCATTGGTAGTGATGGAAATATCACTCCCTTTCTTCCTTGGAGTATGTTGGTCTCGTCAAAAAACCCTTGGATTAGGGCATATATTTTGAAGGGACATGGTTCGTTACAGTTGAAGCAACAAAAAATGCATTAAGGGTTGAATGGATAGTTCCTCTCATCTATCACAGCTGTGAGTTTTTCTTTTCTGCAGTTAATGGATATGTTCCCTTCTAATTCACACCTAATTCATTTCTTCTTCCCCTTCATGAAATTTCATGGGTTCTTCTTTTTTCACCAATGGAAAGTGGGGTACTGGGTCTTCTTATAAAAATTGGATTTATCCTTCGGACCACCATAATTGAGGTCCACCATACGCTTGTTATCCCCATGATACCCTTAGGATTCACTGATCTCCAACTTGGATTTACAGGCACATCAGATAATTTCCACATAGCTATCAAAGTCCCAGATCGCTTGGGATTTTCATGGGCTAGGTTTCAACCCCCCAAAAGAACATTAAACTTTTTATTCTGTGTTAATGAAATGACCAAGGCATATCATGAAAACCTTGTGATGTCTTTCTCATACACTCCAATATATTATTCATCTTTTTTCTTCAGGGAAGAAATTCCATTTCTATATTAAGTTGGAGGGTTCATGGAAAATATTTAACAAAAAACATATCCTAGAAATCCTAATATTCCAATGCCTCAATCTCTTCCTCCGACATAGTATTTTTTATCAATGTGTGTCATTGATCAGATTCACGCTCCTTGTGATTAACAGCCATATGAACCCTCACATATTCTGAATATTAATTGATGGGGAAGATTATTTCAATATATTTGATCCATTGTTCGGTGATAGTGGGATCAGATGATTCATTAAAAGTAGGAGACATTTGTCTAATAATGCTCTCGATAGAGACATTATCATTCATAGGGGGTGGGGGATGGTTGAACATTCTTCTTGACCCATGATTCTATTCAATGATTGTGTTGTCTGAGAGAGTATGGTGAAAATGTTCATGATTTTCACTCTCATTGGGTTGGGCATCACATTGGAGTAATAATCACATTGATACTGGCATCATTTTTTAGATAATGTCATCTTATTACCATCCATTATCATGAATAAAAGGAATGTTTGGGTTATACGTAAAAGGAAATTCAAAGATAAGAAGTGATTGTTTATAAATTACATTTATTTACTTAACTTCTAAATCTATAGGATTCAATTTATGTTAACCATGATCTACATACTAACATATATTCTTAGGGTAATTTTCATTTACACCCTTAAAAATGTTTTATAACAAGCTTGTGAATTTACCAAAGAATATCCCCTAGGAGTGTTTTAAGAAAGAGATTAGCAAGGCCCATTATAGTGTACTAGGATATGCCATGTCAATCCAAAAACTCTTCGTCCGAGTTTTCACTCCTATGTACAAATGTGCCAGAGAAACTTCTACCTTCTAGTATCCAAATATTGATGTATTTTCTTGATAATATTCATAATCAATAATCCACAAAATTTAGGTCTGTCTTTATTATACTCAATTTTATCTTTGAGAATTCACTTGGGTTTTCGAATCCTAATCCCAAAAATAACAAAACATATCCTTTGATACCAACTATGACAACCCTTATTTTTATTAAACACAAAAACATTATTTATTACATAAAATATTTTCTTGATTAAACATAGAACAAAGATAGGTCTAGTGTCTTTGGGTTTTGTAACCTTACATAATGTTTTCAATCATTTAAAAACAACTTTATTGAAAACATCCTTTACACGGCCACTACATTATCTCGTACTTAACATTGCATGGGATAACCTGAAGACTTGCATAAGAAAATGGTGATATATAAATCCAATTAAGGGAATAAAAATGTAATTAAATGAATATTAAAATTCATTTTAAGTAATTGGAATATAAATGGAGGTAAAAAACATGAACATGAAATAATTATATAGCATGATTTTTATAACAATGAAATATGGAAACAACACATAACATTTTGTTAGCATGAGAAAATTATCATTGCACATGTTGCATGTATAAAAACACATTTCATTAGAATTATAATGATTACTCCCTCATTGCACTTGAAATATCATGATACTAATCTTAACCAATGCATTGGGGTGCAATCAGGGCACACCCTTCTTAAACATTTCATTTCATGGATAAGTGTGCCACATGGATCATTCAACATATAGTCATTGAAAATCATCATTTATTCTATGACGAATGAATGTGGAATACATACATGATAATCTATATAAAATACATAAATGTACATAATTTAGAATACCCTTGATAGTGATATGGGTATGGTATTCACTACACAATGGTTTTGGATTGGAAAATCATGACGCAATTTCCGAAGCATAACGACGTGATATAAAATTCATAAAAATGTCCGATGAGAGAGAATGTGGTGCATAATAATATATACATTTAATGGAAAGTATGGGGGTTATATAGATATATGTCCTAACACGTGTAATGGAATTTAGATTTATAATACAAAATTATTTCTTGAATTTAAATGGTGAGAGATAAATTCCTTACGAAATTTCGAAATGGTTACATGTGTACATTCGAAGAATTAATGAGAGAGATATGGGTCTCTCATTATACAAATATAAAGAGGGTATTATGGGGGAGGTTCAAAATCATACCCCAAAATTTATAATTTAATATATAAGGACATACCAATATTATGAGACATAGATAAATTGAGAATGGAATGAATCCCATAGTTGGAAGTGTTATCCCAATGGATTTGGAGGTGCGTGAAAGAGGATTCTTGATAGCATCTGACACATTGTGAGGATTATAGAGATAGAAAGGGTAGAGGTTAATGAACTCCATTGGATTTGAGTGAATAGTATGTGGGAGATTTGGTGGATTTATATTGGAAAGGAGAGCGAATTCATTATTAATTAGGTATGGGACACCACATTATAAACTAATCAAAACCACAAACCAGCCCATGGTTTTCTCCAATGGTTTTTTTTCCATAGGGGAGTGGAAAAAAATATTTTATTAGGAAAATTTTCTAAATTCTAAAAAATAATTGGGTTTCTTATATAGAGGTGATTCACACTCTTAAAGAAATCAATTTAAAAAGTAAAAATGTTTTATAAGACTTTAAGGGTATAGTAATGATTTTTAAAATAAATCAGACAAAACTAAATCACATTATTTTTAACAAAACACATATATAGGAAGAAAATAAAGTTTATATTATTTTATTACCTCATTAGTGGATCATTCTGATGTCATAAAACACATTATATATTTAAATGATATGTAATTGTTACTGAAAATTTCGATTGTCCCAAAAAATTATGAAAAAATCACATTGATTAATTTTGATGTCCTAATTAAAAAAATAATATAAATTTCATCTAATTAATTTTATAAATAGTTGAATTATTACTTTTAAAATAAAAACTAACAGTTATCCAAAATTCATGGGTATTGACAAAAAGTGCTTTCAGACCATAATAAAAATTACAATTATATTCATAAAAATTATACGATCATTTATATTTAATAAAAAAATGACTAATAAGAATATTTTATTGATATATTATTAATTTAATAAAATCAATAAATTCATAAAAATAGATTTCTTAATTTAATATTAACATTAATAGTATTTCTGAATTAATACAATTAAAAAAGTAAAAAATAATAAAATTAATTCACATACATTATTATATACAAAAATATTGCACAAAAATCATATTTCCAATGTCTTGTTACAAAACCCCTTATAACACTACATAAGACCATAGGTTGAGGTGTGAGATGGTGGTAGACTCTTAGGGGGGCTCAGATAACATCGCTCGGTTGGTAATCTCTATAAACATCCACATCTCCGACAAGAAATTCTATTCATGATTAATTTTTTCTAGCCCAACTAGGGCATGGTAATGAGCGAAGACCAATGATGCCACCTCCATTGCATGATCCTAAAAATGGGCATCGTATGGAACAATTCTTCAGGATAAAGCCATATCTTAATTTTTCTCTATAAATTGGATTTGATAAAAACCCTATATTTATACAAATAGTCTGATCATTGTTCAACAGCTATATTAGAAATAACAACATTTATTTAAAGTATTTTGAAAACCAAAAACATAAAACTAAGGAAGTTCATAATTTATATAAACATTTTACATAATAAGACATTTAATTAGATCAAGTGGAATTTACCTTAAAAAAATTTGCGTCATTACACACATGGTGTTCGAAGTTTTTTTTTAAAGGGAGTTTTTGTTCAGGACACTGTTAAATTTTGTGAAGTTGTTTTATTGAAATTATCACAGTTTTATTAAGAGATGTGAGTGGTGAGAATCAATTGATGATATAGCTTGGACTTGGTTATGACCCTAATTGATGTGTTTATGTGATAATGGCTTTTGGTATCATGAGATAATTGTTTGAGAACAATGGTTGAAGCTCAGGTACCTAGAAGGGAAAATATATACTAGAATGCTAGGGATATGGATGTTTTTTTTCCTTGACTCACTGAAAAATATTAATGATTACTGCACTAAAAATATATATTAATGATGACTGCGGACCACTAGGTTATGGGTATGTTCCCTAATTGTGTCTTGTGCACAAGAATTGTATTTCCTTTGGTTACTTTACACTGAGTTATGAGGTACATGGGGTAGGAGACTACCTAGTGCCTATGGGTGTTCCCAAGATTTTTTATCATTGACTCTTGTGTATTGATCATATCGTGGTTTTTTCTCAAAATTACAGTATCCTAAATGATTTATAAGAATGTTCACACACATGGAAAATTCCCTTGAAAATTTGTTTAAATTTGAATGTTCCATTCATTAGAAATTATTTCCACTACTTCTTATGTATATAAAATGGAATTATTTATATATTTATTTAAATACCATATAGAATAACATGGTGGTATCATGTTAGGAGTATGATCACACACTAATTACACCCCTTGGTTTTATGTATAAATGTTCAACATTGAAACTCATAATGGAAAGTATTTTGGATGTTGGAGGTTCGGGTTGTTAGAGTTATTCCATTATGCGGTGTTGTAGAGAAAGGTTTTCGGAGATGACCCCATATAATTTGGAGTCCTTTGGGCTGTTTTGATGCTATTTTATTTAGTCTTTGGCCTTGTTTTTTTATTTTTTAATGAATGTATTATGTTTTGGATTTTGTATAAACCATGATTGTTATGATTTTTTATATTCGGTTTATCAATTGATTTTGATGTTTTATGTTTACATATTCTATAGAATCATTCCAAAATCAAAATATATAATACTCGGGAACTTTGTCTCGCACATGGTGATTGGGAACGCCATTCGAGACTTGTCACATGCGAGGTTTGACATCAGTTTTGATGGCGACCAGATATGGTTCGTGACAAAATGGTATTATAGAAGGTTTATGTTAACTCATTGGGTTATGATATTTGGGGAAGAGTTAATATATTTTATTCTATTAATATTTTCAGTACTTATTATATACTCCCTTTACTTATATTATATGAAATCGGCATAATTTGTGTGAAATCTTAATGTTTTAATACTATGTATAAATTTTTAGTATTTTTAGAATTATCCCAACTGAGTCAGTTTAATATTTTATTTATAAATATCACCATACCGATCAAAATTAGGTAGTTATTCTTTTATTGTATTCCTAATTAAATTTCCAATATTTCATTAGAAGGTATCATGGGACAATTCTATCAGTTAAAGGCTCATATAGACCACAAAAAAGGCCCACAGAAACTGGGAAGAAAATGGACCATCCATAAAGATATAATTATTGGGCCCACTCTAGAAGTCAAAATATTTAATATATCATCCAAACATTGGGGTAAAATGAATTTTTGCTTTGGTAAATATTTTAGGTCCCAAATCTAAGAACAATGGGCCCAAATAAATCTTTTAATGTCAACCCACCATTCTGTCTAGAAAATGAAATCAGCACACAAATTGACCTTTCACATGATCTAGTTTTCAATGCAAGTTTATTTGTTGAGGTGTGATGGAAAAGGTATAGGTATAAGAATTTTTTGATGAACTAATTTGGATTTAAATTCATATTCTTATTTATAAACCAATTCACATTTCTTCCTTCCAAATAGTTTGGATTGAAATGGACATATTAACATTGTTTAATAAAATTACCATAACATTAGATCCTCAAGCCTAATCGGTGATTAATTTTCATAGTAGATTAAGGATATATCTATCTACAACTTGAAAGAAGATCATATCTTGATATTCAGTTGTCTAATTTATCAAATTGGTGATGCAAGTGGAGGGGCAGATTTGGAATGCAAACTGCCCACAAAATTGCGCTATAAATATACCCCCCTCCTCTCCTTGCAATGATTTGGCATTTTGGAATAGTGGAGCACATATTTGAACGACAATATCCTTTACAAGGGCTTGGGAGGACCTTCTATACTCATGTTTTCACTCGAGAGACCATTCATTCTCTCTTGGTTTTCATTTACATTTGTGTTCTTCTTTTTTGTAATCATGTAAGTCTATGTTTTTGTAATTATATAGAATGAAGTTTTCTACTTCTTCATCTATTATTCTATTAAACCTTATATAAAATAACATTATTGGTCTTATAATAGATTAAATTCAGTTTAATCCTCTTTCTTTATTGTGCTTTCTCATTCAATCTAAGGTCAATATTTAATTCCCTTCACTTTGTGTGTGTGTGTGTTCGACGCACAACTCTTTTCTTATACCTTTCGTTTTCTTCACTTATTATTTTATAATCATAAATATAATAAACCATATTAACATTAATATCAATGGCTGAGTAAATATATTATTGGGTTGATTCCAAATTTAGGTATGTTATGTGATTGAGAGTATTTTCTCGATAAATATTCATTAATTTAACGTTGTGTATTTTGGAATTAACATGTCATGGATTAATGTCTTGTTTTGCTTAACATGTTTTTTCCATGTATCATTGAAACCATAAATACACTATAATCAGAAATATGTGATTGATATTAGAACCCTATGATTAGTTATGACGTTGTTTAAAGCATTAACACTTACGAATTCTAGTCAACATTAACTTGTGACGTGGGTGTTAATTTAAATTCAATTTAAAGAAATGTTCAAGAATATCCCAATATTAAATACCAAAAATTGATCACACCCCAATATTTATAAATTTGTTAAATCAAAAAACATCCACAAATTATTTCAATTAATATCTGCAATCAAACCCACCCATAAAAATAGAATCAACTATAAACAATGTATATTAAAAAGTATCATCATCGAGGACTCGACCCGAGTGTTGCTATACACATTATTAGAGCACCAAAAAATTAACTAGTTGATAGGCAACAATATTACATGATTTAAAATGGAATCGTTGCTGGGGATGGTGCTTTAAATATTAATTAGTTTTTGGTTATTGTAAAAAAAAGCAAAAAATCACAAAGAAAACCCCTCCATCTCATAAAAATAATTATCTGAAAAAAATAAAAACTCATCCTTCTATTTATTGAAACATCTCTCCGAATTCCCCCATAGACTCCAAACAAATCCCTCAGATTTCTTTGAACATGAAATTTAGAAAACACTTTTCTAACATAGGAGGAATATTAGAGATAATCAACTCATTCAAGAACCAGTCCTCATCCAACTAGTTGAATTAGATATGGCCAATCCCAGGGAAAAAAACATTTAAGAACATGTTACCCCTGATATGAATTACCAACAACTTGGTATTCAATATCCATATATATAAACTGGCATCTAACTCAAATATAGTTTGATTCATATTTTACCTCATTTCCATGGGCATGCTGGTGAGGCTCCACATATCCACCTTACAGAGTTCCAAGTGGTGTGCTCTTCCATGAATCATCAATGGGCTTCAGAGGACAAATCAAAATCTGAGCATTCCCTTTCTCCCAAGAATAATCAAATATTTCATGTCTTTACTACCTACCTCCTAGTTCCATTACCACATGGAATTACATGAAGCAAATCTTCATAGAAAATTTCTTTCCTTCTTCTCATACAGCTTCTATCCGAATGGAAATAATTCGTATTCGTCAATTCCCATATGAATCCCTCCATGAGTACTGGGAGAGGTTCAAAAAGCAAGATTCCACCTTCCCACACCACCAAATCCCTATCCAACACTTGATCCATTACTTATTTGAGGGGTCATTGGCTATTGAGAGAACTATCATTGATGCCGCAAGTGGTAGTGCTCTATTTGATAAAACTGTAGCAGTTGAAAGAGATCTCATAAGTAATATTGCTGCAAACACAGAACAATTCCATACTCGAGCACATGATCAAGTCAATCATGCCCAAGATAGTTAATCGATAGAGACAAACAAGATGGTTGGGTGGATGAGTGA
Organism: Viscum album; assembly: GCA_963277665.1. Lineage (NCBI taxonomy): Eukaryota > Viridiplantae > Streptophyta > Magnoliopsida > Santalales > Viscaceae > Viscum > Viscum album. The sequence goes on from OY728157.1 coordinate 2,020,295,743, forward strand.
ACTAAATGGTCTTGTGTGACCACTAGGTGTGGCTACCAAAGCCCCAACATCATCTTCTCCACAATCAATGTTTCTTAGACCTGTCAAAATCTGTGGAATCTACAAGTGTCAATCTCATCCAACTAACACATGTCTACAACATCAAGAGGATCAATTTGACTCATCTGGACCAATGGAAATTATTGCAACATATTCTTAGAGAAACACTAACCCTCAAAAATCAGGTGATTTTATTACAAACATCATCCAACCTCACTTTGAGCCCTTCTATTCTTCCTATAACCAAAGCCTAAGGTATGGAAATTCTTTCTCTCATCCCCCTAAATTCCCTCATCAAAACCCAAACCAGTTCCAATATGGTCATGTTGTTGGTAACTTTCCACAAAATTATCCTTTTGTTTCTCAACCAAGATGGATCAATCCTCCTACTTCTCCATGCTTCCACTATCCTAGTGAGCCTTCACATTTCCCAAACCAATAAAATCGCATTCCCAATAACCAAAATCATGGTAATCCCAATTCGGGATAGGCCTTGACTTCCAAGAAACTATGGGAAAAAACTATTTAATATCTTTCCTCATTCACCCATTCTAGCCTCCAAAACATTGAAACCAAAATTGGTCAACATGTATCCCACCTAAGTCAATAGAAAAAAACAAATTCTTCCCAAATTCCAGCTCAACCATTACCCATCCCAAAGGGTAATGTAAGATCAATTGCACTTAGATCGGGAAAAAAATTGTTATGCCTCATGTTGAGTCCTCTAACCATCATTTAAATGTTGAACTAGAAAATGAAAATAAAAATAAATGTGAAAAGGAACATGAATCCATTCCCCCACCTCCTTCTAATCCACTTATGAATCCAATTCTTTTTCCTCAAGCCCTTTCCAAGCCATATATGTCCTTTGAACCTGATCCTGAAATGCTCGACATGTTTAGATATGTGGGAGTTAACATACCCCAAACAAATCACCACATATTACAAGTTTCTTACATAAATGTTCCCCCACAAGAGGTAACATAGGACGTTTGAAAATGTTTACACACAGTAGTCTATTCCCAAAATGTGCAAGGATCCAGTGAACTTTTCGGTTCTATGCCAAATTGAATGTTCCAACTTCGATGATTCCATCATGAACCTAGGATCCACAGTTGATTTCATGCCCAAATCTATCTCCTCCAACCTTAGATGAGGTCACTTACATCCAATGGGTGTTGTCATTCAATTATCCATTCAAATCACTACTAGTATTGAGGGTATAATGTAGGATGTCCTTGTTTGTGTCAACGATCTTATCATCCCTATTGATTTTTATGTCCTTAACCTGGAAGGCAAAAAGAACACCTCTTGATCCCCACTAATTATAGGAAGACAATTTCTCATGACTAATAGAACCTAAATTGATATCTATACAGGCATCTAATCCATGGAATTTGGAGACCAACTGGTAAAATTCAACATTTTCCAAGCCATGTGATATCCATCTAAGGATCACTCTATATTCTGAATAGATTGTTTCGAGGACACTTCTAAGAGTCAAAAGAACCCCATTCTATCATGTTCATCCGGTATTGATGATAATGGATATGGGGAAATCTGCACCATGATTAACCAAGTCATAAATGGTGAAGTTGATGTTGACCTTTAATTTATAGACTATGTCAATCTAGAGGATCTTGAAAACTCTCTTAAATCCCACATCAACTCTGATCTCTACTAATCCACCTTATAAAATAATATGTAAAATGATTCTGATGAAACTGAAGTACCTTCCTCCATTCGTGAGATGGCTATCCCAAAAATAAAATATGAGACTGATCAAACACCTCTTCTTAAACACCTAAAATATGCATTCCATATCCGTGATCACCCATATCATGTCATTATATCTACTTAACATACAAAAAAAAGAAGATTCCAAACTTGTTTATGTGGTAGAGGAAAAGAAAAATGACATAGGTTAGACCCTAGATAACATATCAGGATTCAACCTTACCATTTTCATGCATGACATACATCTAGAGGAGTCATCCAAACAAATTAGACAACCAAAAAGAAGACTCAATCCACTCATAATTGAGGTAGTTAGGGAAGAGATCACATAACATTTTCATGATGGTAGTATCTACCCAATTTTTGATATTGAATGGGTAAGTCCAAGTCATGTTGTACCTAAGAAGGGTGGGTTAACTATTTTCAGAAATGGATATGGAGAGGCAGTCACAACTTGAGTGAAGAACAAATGGTGTGTGTGCATAGACTATAGGTAATTGAATTTTGAAACAAGAAAAGATCTCTACCCTAATCCATTCCTTGATCAAATGCTAGAATGAATAGCTAGAAAGTAACACTATTGCTTTATTGATGGAAAAAGTGGCTACATACAAATCCCAATCACACCTCCGGACCTTGAAAAGACTATTTTCACATGCCCCTTTGGAAAATATGCATATAAGAGAATACCTTTTTCCCTTTGCAATGCTCTTAAAACATTCCAAAGGTGTATGTTGAGTATCATTTAAGAATTCATTGATAACTACATGGATGTCTTCATGAATGACCTCACCATTTATGGAGAGTCATTTGAATCGTTCTTGAATTCACTCTCTCTAGTCCTCCAAAAGTGTTTCATTTGTATCCTTGTGTAACATTTTGAAAAATTTAACTTCAGGGTTTCCAATGAGATTGTTCTAGGGCACAATGATTCAAAAGATTGTATTGAAGTCGATCCTGCAAAAATTGAAGTGATCCAATCACTACCTCATCTGAGTTGTGTTCCAGACATCCATTTATTCCTTGATCATGCTTGTTTCTATCGGATATTAATCCATTACTTTAGTAGGATTTCCCTACCACTCAACCGGTTTCTCTAAAATGACGTCACATTCCATTTTGATGAGGATTGCAAAAGATCCTTCTATGAACTCAAAACTGCTCTTACAACTTCCCCAATAATCCAACCCTCATATTGGTACTAAAACATTGAGTTGATGTGTGATGCTTCTGATATAGTCATTGGGGCTCTTAATTGTCAAATAAGGGAAACGATTCCTCATGTCATATATTATGCCTCAAAAACATTGGATGATACTCAATCTCACTACACTATTACTGAAAAGGAACTTCTAGAAGTGGTTTTTTCCATAGATAAATTTCATCCCTTACTCTTAGGTGCCAAAATCATAATCTTCATAGACCATTCTTCTATAAAGATCTTACTCAAGAAACGTGATTCCAAACTAAGGCTAATAAGATGAATCCTATTGCTCCATGAATTTTACCTTGAAATAAAAGATAGACCAGGAAAAGAATACAATGTGGCTGATCACATGCGTATAATTTATAATTCTTCTCATCCTTAAATAATCGACCCAAAATTTACAACTGAGCACCTTTCATCTCTTACTCCAAAAATACAATCATATGCCCCAATTTTAAATTACTCAATTTCTGGTGTTTTTCCCAAAAGGTTTTAAAAATATAAAAATGTGAAGTTGAAAATTGATCCAAAATACTATATTTGGGATGAAAAAAAAGTTTAAAAAACTGGGGAAAACATGGTAATTAGAATATGTATGGATGAGGATGAACATTCATCCATATTAAAATTTTTTCACTCACATTCTATAGGTGGCCACTTTGGACCACAAAGGACCTCCCTAAAGGTTCTAGACTCAAGATTATTTTGGCCATCACTCTTCAAGGACGCACATGAGTTCATTCAATCATGTCCCACTTGAAAAAATATTTGCACAATTTCAAAGATAAATGAAATGTCCCAAATGACTTTAATTTTCAGTGAGATCATTGATGTTTGGGGCATTGATTTCATGGGAACATTTCCTCCTTCCAATGGATTCTGATACTTCATTATTGCAGTATATTATTCTTTTAGGTGGGTCAAGGCCAATCCCACTAGAAAGTATGATTCACAAACTATTAGTGAGTTCTTAAAGACACACATAATCTATCGATTTTGAACACCATGTTCCTTGATCCGTGATTTAGGACCCCATTATTGTAATAGAAATATGGAATCTCTATTTAAAAAGAATGGTGTTATACAATAAAAATTAACTGTATATCACCTCAAGTCAAATGAAATGGATGAACTATCTAATAGAGAAGTGAAAATATTGATTGGGAAAATTGTAAAACCCACTAGAAAGGACTAGCCTGAAATACTTTTTGAATCACTTTGGGCTTATCAATCTTCCTATAAAACACCAAATGGGATGTATCTTTTGAAGATAGATTTTGGTAAAGAATTCCATCTACCAATATAAATCCATCAGAAGTATTTTGGGTCTATGAAAACCTGTAATTTTGATTCTGAAACATCTGGTGAATAAATATTTTTGAAACTGGCTGAATTGGAGGGCTTTGACTTGATTCTTACGAGAATTCTAATCTCTACAATGAAAAATAAAAGACACTCCATGACAAACACATCCTGATAAAGGTATTCAATGATAGTTAAATGGAAATGCTCTTTAATTCTCGATGTTGGATTCATCCAGGTAAGCATAACTCTCAATGGAAAGGTCCTTCTATTATTACTAATGTTTACCCATTTGGTGCAGTGAATGTCCTAGACACCTCTTCAAAAATGAAATTCACAGTTAATATACGCCGGTTAAGCCATCACCATGAGAGGACATGCAATCCTTGAACCACATCAACTTCCATCAAATCCCCAACATATGTAGTTAACCCACAACTGGATTGAGATGGACACCCACCAAATCCAATTTAGGGTCATGTCTTTCCCTTTAACCTCTATCTATCTATCTCTCTGTTTCTTCTTCTTCCTCCATCATTCCAATTTTTTTAACACTTTCCTCATCACATTTTTTATTTACTTTTTCTATTATTATGGGACTTTCTTTATATATAAAACTAAATAAACCGAAAAATTAAAAAAATCATAAAAAATGAAAATTCAACATTCATGATTATACAACTTCTAATATTGAAATTTTACCTAACCATATGGGGGAGTCAGCAGACACGTTTTAATATTATTTTATTTTATTTTCATCATGACGTTGGACAAAGAATTTTTTGTCAAAACCAAAGCATATTGAATGGTAAATTTTGGATTTGGAAAATGATTTTCCATAACCATGAGAACCAAAATTAGCATTCATGCCAAGGCTACCTATGGCCATAATTTGAAAATGTGTGTTTTTCAACCCCATTTCTGAGTATTTAGTTTTTGGTCTTTCGAGTTGAATTTCTTAATTTAGTGTACATAAATATAATAGAGGCTTTTTCTAAGCCCCAAGAGAATTATAATAGCCAAATAGCCTCTAATTTCCATTCCATTAATCCTCCTTTTGGAATCCCCTTAAAGCCTATTAGAACCTTTTATTTGATAGTCAAATTACAAGCCTAATACCTTATCCCACCCAATATCAACATGGATTTTCATTGAATATTTTTTTTTGAAATTTAAGGTGGGGGATGGATTTCATTTTGGGTACCATTTGTTGATTTCACCATATTCTCATATGCTTGAGGTCAAGAATCCATTTTTGTGTATGGGAGAGGTTTTCAATCATTGGGGTTTGGGAATGTAAATATGCTTATAACACATTGTTCAAATTTTATTGACAAGTGTTCAAGGAAAAAAATGAAACAAAAAATTGTTTTGTGTCATGGGTAGGACATAAATCACTATTTCATAACCATTGATCTTGTTATAACTATTACAATTAGTGTCATGATGAGATCAATAATGGGTTGGGATATGGGGGTGAGATCTGTTTCAAGGTCCACTTCTGAAAAAAAGAACCAATATGAAAAAAAGAACACTTGGATTATATTTTTATGTCATTGGGAGAAGTTTTGGGTTTAGTAAATATTTAATTTTATCATTCCCTTCATATTTTCATCCACTTTTAGGTCTTATTTAACATCTTAATTCCCTCGTAAATTTATGTTTCCATTTCCGTTCATGTCTCATTTAAAAAAATTCACATTTCTTTTTCTATGTTGGTGTTTTAGACTTCTTCTTCTATTTCTTGGAAATTATATTCCAATCATCCAATAGCCAATTAAAATCCCCTTAAAAATAACTCGTGATTCTTTTTATAACACCCCAATATTCCATGGTATGTTTCCCTTTGACTAATACAATAACATGGGTTGTATGCAACTTCAAGTTCTAAAACACCGCAACTAATCAAACTTGCCGTTATTAATAATAAAACCTAAATTTTGAAATTTTATAAATTCTATCATTCAAAATTATCTTCATTTTTGTATTCAGAATATTGAAATTAGCTTAGAGTGAATTTTTTGTATTTTTCTAAAAACATTCAATTTTTTATGAAAAGTGAAAAACACTGAGTTATAGTTTAAAACCAATTTTTTTTTAAAATAATTATTTATTTTATTTATATTTATTTTTTGTCAAAATAGATATATAATACCTATATATGTTCAATGTAATTCATTAGAGTTAGTTTATAATAATTTTATATATATAAAAATTTTATTGAACTTTTTAACGTCTTTAACCAACCTCCTAGTAACATTTGAAAATTTACATAAACATAATTTTATCTCTTATGTGGGTTTAATTAAGAAAATACAAGATACATGGTTGATATCAGTATGTAAAATGTGGTTCAATGATATGAAAATAATATGTGGTGAATAGTAATGTTTTTCTTTTATTTACCACGATTAAAAGTAAATAGGGTAATTAAGGGTAAAAATGATATTATTATTACCCTAACACATGTAATAATTCTATGGGATAAGTATAATTAGACCAAAAAAATCATTAGGAATAAAATACGGACCTCTTTGATCCTCTTGGATTAGATTAGGATATTTATAATTATTTTTTTAAAGAAGAGTTAAAAGAGTTAAAATCAATATTTAATAACTAAAAAAATTAATATATGGTTATAGATAACATAAAGTTGACAAAAAATTATCATTAAAAATATAAATATATGTCCTACATAATGGTATTTTATTTTTAATTTTTAGACATTAAATTATTAACTTTATTTATAACACAATAATGATGCATTAATTACCTAATTAAAGAAATGTAAAAATAATGATATTATAAATATGAAAATTAATGAAATTTGGGACTTTTTATAAATTATAATAATTTTATAAGTTAATATGTAATATTGGGGTTAGTTAGATGAATTGGGTTTGAAGTAATAATGCTTTTATGAATTTAGCAAAACCAAAATACCAAATAGTGTTAAAATTGACATAAAAGAGTTTTTAAACAAATATTATATTATTAATAGATACTCTATTCATAATAATATAAGGTTCAGAAAAAAGACTTATATAATGATATTTGTATCATTAATGAACCACTTGGGGTTTTCTTGGATGTATATAGTATGTTTATTAACCATATAATATAAAAATATAAAAAGCATGGTAAATGTCAAACTATTTAACTAAGAGTTAAATCTAAAAGATAAGGTTAATTTAGTGACCGAAACCAGTCTAAAACATATTGTTTGAGTGGGTTCGACCCATAATTAAATCCTATAAATTAAATATTTAACTTTGGAGCCATTATAAACCGAAAATTATTTTATTATAAAATAATATTTCTTGCTTTTCCTTAGGTGCCCCTCACTCATCTTATAAAAAGGAACTTACCCTTATCTCAAATTCACACCTTCGAAGCCATTTGGCTCAGTCAACCCCCACCCAAATACCCTCTAAACTATACTACCATCAACCAATAAGCTTTAATTTAGTCATAATGACAACTTGAAGATCCCTTTTGATCAAATGAAAATGAAAAACCCGAAGAAGAGGTAAACATTTCATCACCTCTACCAAGATCCATTCTTCTTCCACATCCTATTTCTATTTTGTTTCCATTATAAAATAACAACTCCAATATTTTATATATACTGTGATGTTATTATAAATATGGTACAACAATAATCATCCTTCTATCATTCCTTTTAATGCCATGTCACCATATGTGCGTACGTACGGCTTACTGTCTCCATGTCATGGGGTAATTGTTATTAAATACATTATTATTTTAATGTCTATAATAATGATGTTTAACTTATGTAAATAATTAATATATCATGTTAATGATTCGTTATATATGTTATAACATCCAATTATATATTATCTTAGTATCAAAAGAATGATATTGTTGCTTGTGCATAAGTACGGATTACCATCTCCACGAACGCGATGAGATACATTCCCCATCGTATCCATTCAAGAATAATATTTATTAGATGATTAAAAATAATTATTAAAGACATAATATCATTATGAATATGAATAAGATACATCCCATCTATAACAAATATTACTATTGTAACAACAAATATAATAGAAATTGAATCTGTTAACACCCGAAATGACGATAAAAATAAGACATTATTCACAATGCAATGTTAAAAGATCATATATGATATCATATTAATCAATATGATTCTTTTATAGTTTAATAAAAATTATGTCACCATTATATAAGAGTTTATCCTAACCTATAAAAAGAAAATTTTCAATTTTAGGGTTAATTTTACAATCTCTCCATTTTCTAAGGTTGATTGTATGTAATTATCTACTGGGACCTCTTTATCATCCACATCCATGTTTCTTAAAAATTTATTTCCAAAAAAATCTCAATTTATTATATAATATAGGTTAAACTCATTTATACCCTAGTTTTTCTTTTATATGATGTTTAAGAAGTAATCTTTCTTTTGTTTTCCAAATAAGGAACATTATGTCCTTTTCGACAAAATTTAGGTATTAATGTTTTTTTAACTTATACGGTGGGTGCAGCTATTTTCCACCATTATAACATCGTCTAAGCTTCCCATACAAGATTATAAGAATATATTCAAATATAAATTATTTATTTTATAATCATGTGACTTTTGAATGATTTCAAAATATAAAGAGATATTTCTCTAAAGAGGTTTTAATTTCATCTATGTCAACATCCTTTGAGGGATTTTAAGTTTGTTTGAAGCAGAATTATTATGATTAAAAACCTAACATATTTATTTGATGTTTTTGTGATAAGTTTTACTGTTGATGTGTTATTTCATACAACTCATGGTTTATAGATAACGTATTGAACTTTCATATGCCAGTTTTAAAATTAATGTTTATGTTATTTTAAAACCATTTAATATGAGAAATGAATTGGACATATTAAGTGATGGGTGGAGCCTGATATGGCTCCTTGATGCATTGGAATGTCCTATGAGTCAAACTATTGTGATGGAATAAGGCCATGAAAAAATTTTATATGTATTCTTCACACAAGTCCTTGACTATGTGGTTATGAATGTCTGGAGTTATGAATTTCATCTTTATAAAAGTGGATATTGATATATGATGTGATTATATGACCAGTAGAATATCCATGTGAGTAAGTAAAAGGAATTATATTTATTTTAGCTTTTCCATATTATTCTTATGTTCATGTTTAAAAGCCTTTTGTTTCAGTCTCAGGCATTTACTTAAATTGTTATGCTTATTTATGAAAGTTTCCGCTATATTGTTTTCCTTACCGAGCATCTGAGCTCACCTCATTCTATTTTTTATTTATCCCAGGATGCAAAGAATTATATTATAAATGACATATATAGATATTCTATTGGATCTCACTGTTTTCTATGGAAACAATTTTGTTATAGTTTTCTATTTTATGATGTAATGTAAACCATGTGAATTTATCTAGTACTTCCAATGCTACTAAACTAATCGGCCTTTCATGACTTGATCATTTCTGATCATGAAAATGATATATAGTAATGTAATGACTCTAGGATTCTGGTGTAGGGGCGTTACAGTAGGTATCATAGGACATTTTGTACAAACCATGGAATCAAGATTTATATAAACAATGATTAGAACACATAGACCTAAGATAGACTTTGACGATTAGTATAGAATAAATTCCTAAAATTTTGGTATTGTAGAGAGTTTTTGAGTTTAACCAGAAATAAATCCCCATCTGGCTATGATCATGTAGAGGTGGCTCTGGCACAGATTTACCTAGAGGTAAAATCCAAAAACACCGCATTAATCTAGTCTCGAACGGGAAATTGTGAATGACAACTGGCCTTTCTGCACTATTGTTTACGTCCCTCACATGGGATATGGTTTGGATAATTCTAATTATCTTTATAGACCATTATTAAGGGTTTATGAATATATACATCCTCGTAGAAAAAAATTTATTATTAAGGAATATATCCATGAACTGTTCAATTTATTTTAAGTGTTTTACATGTTTTTATTTATTTATAGTGATTCATAAAATAATTTTGTTTATGCCAGTCTTTAGAAATGGCACCTAGTGGAAGTAATGGAAACCATATCAATGAAGCAACTCCATGTAGGGATTTACCACTTTCTCAATATAATTATAGTGGAGTTGGTGATACAACTGGTGCTGATCTGTTTATCACTATATTGGGACAACTCACTCTGGTTATGAATAATATCTTTACCAGTATTGAGCATCCTGATCCGCAGTGTTGAGGATCAATGTTAGATCGCTTCATGTGGAAACAACCAAAAAAAATCAATGGTGGTGAAAATCCACTAGTAGCTGCGCAATGGATAAATTACATAGAGAAAATATTCTATTACTTGGGGAGTAGCGAAAAGGAAAAAGTTTTCATTGCAGTTTACCACATCCCTGGAGATGCTGATCAATGCTGGTAATTGATTCAAAACACAAAGAATGTTTATAAAGAATAAAATATGGAATGGAGGGAATTTAACGAAATTTTGATAGAGAAATACTTTCCCCATGACCATTGAGTGGATATGGAAATACAATTTCTGGGTCCAAGGCAAAAGGAGGATGAGAAGGTCACAATGTATGAAGTTATTTTTACAAGGTTTTCAAGGAATGTTTCAGTTTATATATGTAACCCTAGAAGTAAGATTGATCATTTCTTTGTTGTGTTAAAACAATTTCTCCATCGACCATTTGTTTTGAAATCCTTCTCGTTGTATGAAGATATTTTCTCTTATGCTATCAAGACAGAAAAATATTTATCTTAGTCTTAGGACATTAAAGCAAAGTAAGAGAAGAAGAGATCTTCTGAAAACATAGGAAATGTAAATAAGGGGAATAAGGGAAACGTTAAATATTAATCCTGCACTAAATGTGGGAAGAAACACCCTGGTACTTGCCTGAATGGAATGGGAACCTATTAGGAGTGTAGTGAAAAATTCCACCAAGCTCATGTTCTCAAGGTGATGAAAGAGAATGTTGATGTTGAATTCTATAATTGTAGAGAAATGGGAAATTATTCGAATGAATGTCCTAAACATCTAGGTAACTTACCTCCGAAAAGGCCAAGGTGTCAAGGCCAATCTTATGTTATCACTACTGCTGAGGTTGGAGCTTTGAAAGATGTAGTGGCATGTAATTTATTGGTTTCCTAATGATTAGAAAATGTTTTATTTGATTCTACATCATTTCATTGTTTCATATCTTCCCATTTTTCTATGAAAATTAGATATTTCCAATTTTATTTAATAAGGGAGTTGTCCATCCAAACTCCTAAGGGAAGTATCATTGCAACAATTTTTAATGAATCAGTCCCCATTAGGGTTTATAAATTTTCATTATCTACTGATCTCATCATTATTCCCATGATTGAATTTGATATAATCCTTTGTGTGGAATGGATTTTGGACCAGGATGAAAACATTTATTGTAAGAAGAAGGAGATTAATATTGTTGATTAAGATGATAAAGAACACCTTATCTTTAGATAAGAATCATCACCACCTAAATCTTATCTATATCCACCCCTAATAGATCAACTAAATTATATTATGGAGGATGAAGATAATGAAATATCTATGGGTGAGGAAAAAATTGTTCAAATTGAGGATGTACTTACTGTGAAATAATATGTTGATGCATTTCTAGAGGAACTAAATTGACATCCTCCAGAATGAGAAATTGAGTTTTCCATTGATTTAATTCCTGGTTCATGGCCTATATCTAAGACCCCGTATAGAATGGATACTGTAGAAATTGTGGAACTAAAGAAACAGCTACAGGAATTGAGTAATAAGGTATTTATTCACTGCAGTGTTTCTCCATGGGGAGCCCTTGTCTTTTTATTAAGAAGAAAGATGTATCTATGAGGTTGTGCATTGACTACAGAGATATCAATGCTATAACAATAAAGAAAAAGTATCACCTACCTCACAGTGATTGTCTATTTGTCGAACTTTATAGATCTCAATACTTTTCATAGATTGAAGGTTGATCTATATTTCATTAGTTTTATGTGAAGAAGGAAGACATTCCGAAAACAACTTTTTGAACCACTTACATGCCTATGAGTTTATAGTAATACCTTTTGGTTTGGCTAATGAACCCTCTGTCTTCATGGAACTAATGCATTGATTTTTCAAGGAATTTCTTAATGAACTTGTCGTGGTATTTGTTGATGATATCTTGGTACACGTAAAGGTTACTAATATCAAGAAAATCACTCCTCCATTATCCTGAAGACTCTTAGAAGACTTGAATTATATGGGAGGTTTTGCAGGTGTGAATTCTGGTTTCATGAGATTTATTTTCAGAAACATATTTTCTCTAAGTATGGAATCTCAGTTGATCCTTATAAGACCAAGGCAATCCAAGAATGGCCATCACCAAAGAGTATAACCGAGGTACGTAGTTTTATTGGTTTAACAAGTTATTATCATCATTTCTTCCAGAATTTTGCCCGATTGGCTAACCCATTAACCAAGCTCACCCATAAAGGGGTTAAATTTCTTTGGAAAAAAGAGTGTGAATATTGTTTTCAAGAACTGAAGACTAGATTAGTGAATTATCCTATATTGACTCTACCATTGGGGAATATGGGTTCGTTATTTGTAGTGATGCATCAAACAAAGGACTTGGTTGTGTCCTTATGCAGAATGATCGGTTTATTGCATACGCATCACTACATCTAAAAATTCTTGATCAAAACTATCCTACTCATGATCTTGAGTTAGTAGCTGTAATCATTGGTTTGATGATATAGATAAATTATCTCTATGGTGAGGAATGTGATATATATAATGATCACAAGAGTTTTATGTATATTTTCTCATAGAAAGAACTCAACATGATGAAAAATAAAATGGCTTAAACTACTAAAGGATTATGATTGCACAATACACTACCACCTGGAGAAGGAAAATAAGGTGGAAGATGATTTGAGTAGAAAAGATCATGATGTTTTGAAAAAGATGAGAGTTGAAAGGGATCCTATTTTCATGGATCTAGTAAAGATGGATATGGCAATAACCATGAAATGTGAAACATCAATTCATTTTCAAATGGTTTCCAAACCATCATTATAAGAAATGATAAATAGTTCTCATGCTAATGATGAGGAGTCTCAAAAGAAGATTAATGCTGTGAATAATGGGTGATTGAGTGACTTCGTATATGAAGATGGAAGTTTGAAATTTCAGAAGAGACTTTGTGTTCCCAATATACCTGATCTAAAAAGAAAATTGTTGGATTATTCTCATAAATCCAATTTATATATACACCCTGGGATCACAAAAATGTATAGAGATTTGAAGGAACATTTTTGGTGGAACAACATGAAGAGGGAGATTGTGGATTTTGTGTCAAGATGTATGGTTTTTCAACAAGTGAATGCTGGAAGGCAATAGCCAGGAGGAGTCTTGAATCAGCTTCCCATACCTGAGTGGAAAAGGGATAATATTATGATTGAATTTTTCATGGGACTACCAAAGAATCCAATAAGAAACAATGCGATATGGTTCATTATTGATCGTCTTACCAATTCAGCACATTTCCATGTTGTAAGAGAAGATTTTCCACTTGAACTTCAATAAGGAAAATATATTAATGATGTTGTGAGACTTCATGGAGTACCATTATCTATTATTTTTTATCATGATTCCCATTTTACATCAATATTATGGAATAGTCCTTAGAAATCCCTAGATACTGATCTTTCTTTTAGCAAAGCCTAGAACCCCCAAACTGTTGGAAAATCAGAATGGACAATTCAAACCTTATAAGACATATTGTGATCATGGTCACATGACTTTCATGTTATGTGGGATCAATATTTCCCTCAAGTTTAATTTTCCTATAATAGTAGCTTGCATTCATGTATTCAGATGGCACTATATGAAGTGTTATATGGAAAGAGATATCATTCACCAACCTGTTGGGATGATGTTGGCGAAAGAAAACTCGTAGGCCAAGAACTTGTTGATGAAATGACGGAAAAGGTGAAGGTAATATAAACACACATCAAAGCAGCTCAAAGTATGAAAAAGAGCTATGCCGATAAATGAAGGATAGATTTGAAATTTCATGTAAGAGATCATTTTTTTGAAGGTATCACCATGGATGGGTGTTATGTGTTTCGGTAAGAAGTATAAATTAACTACCAGGTACATCAGACCTTTCAAAATTCTAGAACTAATTGGGTCTATAGCTTACCATTTGGAAATTACACCAAGTCTCTTCGAACTTCACGATGTATTCCACATAACACTGTTGAGAAAATACATGACTAAAACAACGCATGTACTAACCTATGAGGAATTTGAAATGGAACCCGATCTATCTTATTACGAAGAGCCTATCAAGGTTTTTGATACATGAGAACAAGTGTTGAGAAACCAAATGACTCATCTAGTAAAAGATCTATGGTGAAACCATAAGATGGAAGAGGAATCATGGGAACCTGAGGAAATTATGTTGAAGAACCACCCGAGTCTTTTTATGCATTAATATTTTTAGAAATATCAAGGTTGAATTTATTTGAAATATGGGAGACTGAAACACCCCAAGCATCCATGGTATGTTTCCCTTTGAATAATACAATAGCTTATTTTGTACACAACATCGAGTTCTAACACACCACAACCACTCAAAATAGTCATTATGAATAGCAATACCCACTTTTTGAAATATTATAAATTTTATCATTCAAAATATACTTCATTTTTGGGTTTGGAATATAGAAATTAGCTTAGGGAGAATGTTTGGTATATTTCTGAAAACAGTAAATTTTTTATGAATACTGAAAAATACTGCGTTATAGTTTAGAAAAAAATTATTACTATAATAATTTTTTATTTTATTTATATTTATTTTATGTGAAAATATATACATAATACCTATATAAGATCAATTTAATTGATAGAAGTCATTTTATAAAAAAATTTGATGTATAAAAATATTATTGAACATTTAACCATCTTTTACACACCTCCTAGGAGCTTTTGAAAATCTAAATAAAATATATTTTACCGATTATCTTAGTAGAATGTCAAAACATTGAGAGACATAGTTGATATCAGTAAGTAAAATGTTGTTCAATGAGATGAAAATAATTTTTGGTGAATAGTAACTTTTTACTTTAATTTACCACTGTTAAAAGTAAATTGGGAAATTAAGGGTAAGAATGATATTATTATTATTACCCAAATTATTGTAATAATTCTATTTTTTAATTATAAATCAACCAAAAAAAACCTTAGTAATAAAATATGAACCACTTTGGTCCACATGGATTAGATTACGATATTTAATATTATTGTATTTAATGAAGTGTTAAAAGAGTTAAAATCAAAGTTTAATGGGTAAAACAATATTAATATAGGGTCATACATAAGCTAAATTAGACAATAAATATTAATTAGGAAGATAATAAGATTTTATACATAAGGGTATTTTGTTTATATTTTTTTATGTATTATATAATTTAATTTATTTATGACATAATGATGATGTAGTAATTACCTAATTAATGAAATATTAAATTAATTGATATTATAATTATCCAAAAAAATGTAATTAGAGACTTTTTTTGAATAAAAATTATTTTATAGGTTAATATAAAATATTATAGTTGGTTAGATGAATTTTTTTAAGTAATAATGCTATTATGAATTCAGAAAAATCAAAATACCAAATAGTGTCAAAATTGATATAAAATAATTTTTTTTAATAATATATTTTTAATTGATATTCTATTTATAAAAACCTAAGGATCATCCAAAATACATATTTAATGATATTTGTATAATTAATTAACCACTTGGGGTTTTCTTGGAGGTATAAAGTTTGTTTATTAACCATTTAGCATAAAAATACGAAGATACATGGTAGATGTGAAACTATTTAACTAAGAGTTAAATATAATAGATAATATAAAACCCAAACATGTCTAAAACATATTTTTTGAGATGTTTTCAACCCATAACCACCTTATACTATATATAATTCACTTTGAATCCATTATAAACACAAAATGAGTTTATTATAAAATAATATTTCTAGTTTTTTCAAAGGTGCACCTCACTCCTCTTATAAAAGGGCACTTCCTATCCTCTCAAATTCACACCTTCGATGCCATTTGTCTCTGTCAAACCCGACCCAAATACCATCTCAAATATCTTCCCTTTATCATAATGTACTTCCTTTAGTCAGAAATCCAACCTAAATATCCCTTTTGATCAAATCAAAAGAAAACACCGAATAAGAGGTAAACATTTCTCACCTCTTCGAAGATCCTTTCTTCTTCCACATCCTCTTTCGTTGATGTTTCCATTATAAAATAAAAACTCAATTATATCATATATATGGAGATGTTATTATAAATATGGTACAACCATATTCATTATTCTATCCATTTTTTGAATGGCAACTCACCATATGTGCGTACATAAAATTTACTGTCTCCACGCCGTGGTGTACATGTTATTCAATACATTATTATTTGGATGGGTATAATAATGATGTGTAATTGATGTAAATAATAGATATAAAGTGATAATTATTCTTTATATATGATATACCATCCAATTATATACTATTTTAATATCAAGAAATGATATTTTCACTCGTGCGTACGTAGGGATTACCATCTCCATGAAACCGATGAGATTCAATCCCCATCGTATCCATTCATGAAAATATTTTATTAGATGATTTAAAATAATGTGTAAAGACATAGTAACATAATGAATATGAATTATATACATCCAATACATAACAAATATTACTTATATAAGAAATCAAATAAGGAAAAATGAATTAGTTAATACCAGAAACGACGATAATAGTAAAATATTATTAACAATGAAATTTTAAAAGATCATATATGATATCATATTAATGTATATTATTATTCTATCATTTAATAAAAATTATTTCACCATTATACATAAAGTTAACCTACCATTGACTTAGTAAAAATACAAGGTAAGGGTTAATTTCACAATCTCTTCATTATCAGAGGTTGTTTATATATAATTATCTACTAGGACCTCTTTATCATCCACATCCATGTTTCATAAAAATGTATTTCAAAGACATTCTTACTGTTTTATAGACTATGTTTTAAATTCATTTATACCCTTGTTTGACTTTTATAAGATGTTTATAATAGAATATTTCTGTCATTTTCCAAACAATGTACTTTATGACCATTTCGACAAGGTAAGAATGTTTTTTTAACTTATACATCGGGTGCAGCTATTTTCTGTTGGTATAACATCATCGAAGCTTTCCATACTAGCTTATAATAATATTTTCCAATATAAATGTTTTCTTTTATAATTACTTTACTTTAAAATGATTTTAAAATAGAATGATATATTTCTTTAAAATGGTTTTGTTTTCATCTATGTCAACATCCTTTGATGGATTTAATGTTTTTTTGATGTTGATTTATTGTGATAAAAGAATATCCATATTTTATTTATGGTTTTGTGATATGATTTATTGTGGATGCATTATTTCATACAATTCATGTTTTATGGATAGTGTATTGACATTTCGTTTGCCAGTTTTAATATGAATGTTTATGTTATGTTTAAAAATTTTCATATGAGGAATAAATTGGTCTTAGTAAGTGATGGGTGGAGCCTGATATTTCTCCTAGAGGCATTGGTAGGTCTCATGAGACAAACTAGTGTCTTTGAACCTAGCCCAGACAAAATCTTATTTGTATTCATGGATCAAGGCCTTGACTATGTTGTTATGAAAGTCTGGAATTATGCATTCCATAATTATGAAAGTGGTTATTGATATTTCATGTGATTAATCAACTAGTATAACATCTATGTGAACAAGTAAATGGTAGTATCTTTATATTATCTTTGCCATATTATTCTGAATTTCCAGGTTAAAAGGATTTTATTTCAGTCATAAAAATTTCCTTAAATGTATCTTCTTATTTATTAATGTTTCTACTATATTGTTATCCTTAGTGAGAATCTGAGCTCAACCCTTCCTATGTTTTATATTTCCCAAGATGCGAAAAATTATATTATGACTGAACTACAGGGAAATTCTAGGGGATCTTATTGTTGTATATGGAAACAATGTTGTTTTAGTTTTCCATTTTATGATATAATGTAAACATCATAAATGTATCTTGTACTTCCAATTATTCAAAACTAATTAGTCTTTTGAGACATGATATTTTGTGATAATGCCAATAATACATAATAATGAACCAAATATGGGCTTTTGGTTTGGGTTGTTACACTTGTGAACTTTGGATAGGATTGGTAGCAGAGATCTCTTTTGAAACTCTAAGATTTTCACTTTTGGTTGGTGAAAGAGTGAACCTCCACCAATTAATTTTATCATCATGAGAGGTTTGAGTTTTCATTGTCCACGTTTTCCATTTATAATTATGAGCATGAAGAAAATAGTTGTTTTTTGAACATTGTTTCTATAACAATTTGAGGTGTAATTCAATATGGATGATTGAAATATTCTAAACCTCCGCTGATTGGAGAAAAAAAAATTTAATATTTGTTGGTGAGGTAAAATCAATGTGTCATCTTTTTATATTTGTTGCACATGAGGACATGAAAAATAATATGTGTGGGGTAGATGATGTTATTAATATTTTTTTGAATTATTATATACTCCCTTTACTTATTTTATATGACATGTGCATAATTTGTGTGAAATGTTAATGTTTTAATACTAAGTATAATTTTTTTAGCATTTTTAGAAGTAGTCCAATTGAATCAGTATATTATTTATAAATATCACACTACTGATACATATTGATTGGTTATTTTTTATTGTATTCCTAATTTAATTTTCAACATTTACATAGAAGGGATCAAGGGCCAATTCTATCATTTGAAGACTCATATTAACCACACAAGAAGGCACACCGAATTTGTGAAGAAACTGGACCATCCATGAAGATAGACTTACTAGGATCACTCCAGAAGTCCAAATCAATAATTTCTTGACCAAATTTTTGATACAATGTAGTTATGATTTGAAAAAATATATATTAGGGCCCCACTCTATGAAAATGGGGGAAAATGGAGATTTTAAATCCAGACCACCATTCTGTCTAGGAAATAAATTCCGTACACCAAAATCGACTTTTCTCATGATGTAGTAATTAAATAAAGTTTTGTTTTTGAAATGTGAAACAGTATATAAATACAGAAATTTTTTTTAATAAAAAAACTATATTTAATGGAATATTCCTATTGATAAACCCATTCATAGTTATGCCTTCATAAATGTATGGATTGAAATGGACAGATTAACTTTTTTAACCAACCAACAATAAAATTGGATCCTTAAGTCAAATGGCCTCCAAATGTTCAGAGTACAAAGAGGATATATATATCTACAAATTTTAATAAGATCATATCTCGAGATTTTGGAGTCTAAATTATAAAATTGGTGATGCATGGGTAGGGGTAGTATTGGAATGAAAACAACACCCAACAATGGGCGATACATACATACACCTATTATCCTTTCAAAGAGTTGTAATTTTAGAAGAAAAGAGCACATATTTGCATGACAAATGCCTTTCCAAGGTCTTGGGAGGACCTTCCATACTCATTTTTTCACTTCAGAGACCTTTCCTCCTCTCTTTGTTTTCATTTACTTTTGTGTTCTTCTTTGTTGTAATCTTGTAAGTCATTTTTTGTAATTCTATTTTAATGAATATTTCTTCTTCATCATCTATTATTCACTTACACCTTCTATTATATAATATTAGTGGCCTTGAAATATTTTAAATACATTTGAATCTCATTCCTTACTATGCTTTCTAAATCAATATAATGTCAGTATTAAATTCCCTTCGCTGTTTGTGTTTGTGTCTTCGACACACAACTCTTTTATTATTTCTTTATTTTTCTTCCCTTATTAATTCATCATCATAAATATAATAAACCTGATTACATTTAATATCAATGTCTGCGTAAATTTGTTATTGGGTGAGTCAAAATTGATGAATGTAAAGTGATTGAGAGTATTTTTTCAATGAATATTCTTTAATTTAACATTGTGTTTGTTGGACATAACATGTCATAGATTATTGACTTGTTTTGTTTAACATGTGGTTTCCATGGATTATTGGAAACATAAATACACTACCATTAACATGATTTGAATGTTATTAGAACCATATGTTATGTTAATACTTGAATTTAAGCCATACCACTTAGGAATTCCAATCAATGTTATCTTGTGATGTGTGTTTTAATTTAAATTCAATATAAAGCATAGATCAAGGACATCCCAATCTTAACTCCCTAAAAATGATCTCACCTCAATCTTGATCAATTTGTAAAATAAAACAAAATCCCTAAATTTTTTAAATTAAGATCTATAAATAAACCCCCCATTCAAAATAAAATCTACAAAAGACATCGACAATTAAAAAGAATAACTGCTGAGGATTTGACCCGAGTGCTGCTATAGACATTACCAGAGCATCAGAACCTTGACCAGTTGATATGTGACAATCGGCCATGCTTTCAATAGTCCATAGTTAGGATTGTCAGGGTGTGACATTCCAATTATGAGTAGGGTACCTGACCAGCATAACTTGTGATGTAATTCATGATTACAAGGGAAGTTAGTTTTTATCTGAATCTATTCATTTTCTTGGTCAGATGATGAATAGGGGAAATGAAAAAAATGTTGGTCTAATGGTCTCATTGTGCTCATAGGGTCCACATGCCAGGCGGAATCGGAGATATTACTTTACAAAACTCTCAATAATAGTGAAGTTGTTAGCATATGGCCTCCATCCATATTTCCAAGTCACCCACCGACACAATTTACTCTCACATTGTATTGTGTCTCATTGTTTTAGTGACATGGAAACATGCATTTTAAAGAAAAAATGACATGATTTTGAGGTGTCTGAATTTTTGTGATGTAATTTTCTAATAATGTGGAAATTATTTTATTTCTAAATTTGTAGAAATGAAATTTTAGAATTATTATGAATGTGTAAATTATGAGTTTACACTTCTTTTTAATGTTAGAATTATGATAAAGGGGGTTTTGAAAATTTATTTCCTACATTATGTTCTAAACCACTGAAAATGTTTTTTAATTGAATAATGTGTTCTAGAATATATATGTCAGGTTTGAATATGGATTCATATTTGGTAACTACTAATCATTGAAAAATTATTATCATATTTTAGAACATTTTATTAGAATGGGAAGAGTTGAGTTCTTAATTAAACGGTGGTTTGTAAAATGGTGTTTTCCATTATTATAAAAGTGTTTTGATATGGGTTAAAATGTTTTGAAATAATTGAGAAATTCATGAAAGTGAATTTTTATTCAATTATGTGTTATTTTATAAATTTATTTGTAATATTTAATTTTGTTTTTGATTTTATAGTTAGTGGTTTTGAGAAATGGAATGTGCAGTTAAAATGTTACGATTTTAAAAAGAGAAAATGTTTGGTTTTAGTCTTTGTTGTTCTAAAGGGTTACCACATAAATGGTATTATATGGGAATACAGATGGTTAATGGCTGGAATAGATTAGTGTCATGATTTAGAGGAGGTGGGTGCCTAGTGATGCATGTAAAAATGCATTCTCAAGGCTCATGAGAAACTATTGTTAAATGCACAACCAACCGATACTTTTTTTAAATGTTTTTGAGGGATAGAGTTTTATCTTGATAATGTGTGCTTGTGAGGTGTTGATTATGTGTTTTTTGTACTATTATTGTGGGATGTTTCTAGTTCAAGCATTATTCTTGATTAAACAATGTTTTGGGATTCTGTTTTTTCACTAAGTAGGATTGAAGCATTGGTCAGTGTTATCTTTTAAGAAATAGTTTGGGAGGCAATTCTGGTGGATCCTCACATGTCTTTGTTGTAGGTTTTTGGTATGTTGTGAACAATTTACTAGATTGGTTGTGTCCTTGGGTTTCCTTATTGTACATTGTATTCCCCCATAAAGAGATAATTCATCAGTCATGTGTGACCCATGGTGATTTGCTATTGTATGATCCACTAGATGATAATCATGAGGGAATTCTTCATGAAAATTGGATATTAAGTTCACCCCATTTCATTTAGTGTTATGTGGACCCCCTTGTAGAGGAAGTGTGGTTGTGGGAGGATGATATAGACTGTAGTTTCTTATGTTTCCTAAGTCTTTTAGGTGATGTTAGATCATAGTTCTTAGTGTAGAATGATGTTTTAAAGGGCATTTGGGTCATTTTTAAGTCTCTCCAATATTAGAGTTAATGTTAGGACACTAGGGTGGAAAATCTAGAGAATAGTGGTGGTTATGATTGCTTACTAAAATGGTGTTCTTTTTAAGAATCTACATAAGGTCCCCCTTATTGTGTAGAGACCCGAAGCATGTCGTACATTGACATTACATTACTTTTGCGGAATACTTAGTACATAACAAAAACACACACACAAGTACCGTAATAGTTTAGTGTCTTTGGAAATTCAGAATATAATCTTCTAATCGTGGTAAAAGATCTTCAACATCTCCCATAAAGGTCTTCTCTTTTTATCCTAAATCCTTTCTTTATGTCCTGGGAAAAAAACATAATAGGGTTAGCTCAAATCCTCAGTAAGGGTAAACAAAAGAAATATCAATCACGTCATTTTCATAAGAACATATCTCCTGGAAATCTTAACCTGCAAAAGAGATCATAATTTCATAACATGGGATAAATCATAGTAGTGAAATGTAATCCCAATAGTCATAACATAAAACATCAAAATTTTTGGAATACACACATAATCATAGAGAATAATTTCTTATTAGTCAAGACTCATTGCCAAGACTATCTTAGTGGACAAAGTTCCTTTCTGAACTCAGTTCAATCCTCGTTTCAGTCCTGTTTCACTGAACCGGTGTAACCTACCGTTCCAGCCATGTCTATCTCATGAGATATAAAATCTTTACACAATGAATTGGAGGGAGATATAGGTCCCACCCATCTCATAATGATACCATTCTTATGTGTGCCACAAAATCATAAACCATACATCATAGCATAACCCATGTAATAAAAACGGGATTCTCAAACAACATGACATCATAAAAAAATTCATATAAGATAAAGGAATTCATAAAAATATTTCCATCACAACATAATCAATTCCATGTTATAATAGGGATAGAAACATAACCCTATATTATCTTAGATGGAAAATAATTTTGATAAAACACTTGAACTCCTTTCTTGAGGAAAATATCCTTTCTACATCAAAAAAACATTTCATTTCTTAACATGTTATAAAATTATAAATAAAAGAAGTTGATTAAAAATAAACATGAAAACTTATAAGGGAAGCTTCTTGGAAATAATGTTTTAAAAATCCATTCATGTCGTATATGTTAAAAGAAAGCATTCTTCTCGTACTTTTGTCGGAAAAGACAAAAAGTACCTCGTACAAAAAATGACAAAATATTTCTTTCATATCTTTTACTAAAAACTCACTGAAGGGTAAAATTGGATATAAACTATTGTATAAGGATATAAATATTACATATTGTGGAAAAATGGATGTGGATAATAAAATACACCCCAGTAAATACCAAAGTATAAACAATCTCAAATAAAAATGAGATTGTGATATTTCCCTTACCATAGGTCCGATTTGCTTAGTAAGTGTCCGATCCTCCTGTATAATGATTTATATATTGTTATTTACTTATTCTAGAATCATAAATATTGTTATGATATCATATATGGTCATATTCTTAGCTTCTTATTTGTAATATTTCATTACTACTTGTTATTCGGGTGTTTATTACTTTTTGTTCTTATGCGTGTTTTGTCAAATAAATTCTTATTCTTCTCTTTAGGTTATAGATATCTCATTTAAAGAATTTTATTAGTGTAATATATATCTTATCCATTCATTCAATTCATTTATATAATCATTATGAAATGAAGATCATGTAGAACGAGTCGCATCACATCGTGGAGACGGTATTCCGTACGTACGCACGAGTGATGATATCGTTCCTATGATCGTGGAATTGTATTGGAGTGTATATATACTATTTCAGAATAAATATAACTTTATAATAGTCATATATAGTCACTATTTACACCATTATATCCATCCAAGTAATGTGGTGGGGGAAAATAGATTACACCATGGCATGGAGACGGTATTCCGTACGTACGCACGCGCGGTGATTTATTTTTCCGTAGGATGGATAGATGGTTAAATAGAGTTTTTTCATACTTATAATAACATATCACCATGTTAGTGATACTTATGTTATTACTTCATTATGAAACAACTAAATAAGAATAAGTGGAAGAAGAAAAAAGATGAAAGAATCTGTAACGGACATTACCTCTTCTTTGAAGTTCTTCTTTGAGACCTCCTTTTTGAGAACTAAAATAGGTCTTTGAAGAATACCAGAACCTCTAGGATGTTTATAAGGAAGTGGAGAGGTAAAATTGGCATGGGTTTCCGAGATTTAAGGCTCAAAGTGGTGTGAGGAAGAGGGGGTGGAGGTTCCCTTTTATAAGGGAGGAGAGGGGCTCCTTTGGAAAACTAAAAATATTATTTTATTATAAAGTCATGTTCGGTTTTAAATAGCTCCAAATTGATTTATTTAAAAGCTAAGGTGTTGATGGATCTAACTCCTCTCATAAAATAGACTTTAGACAAGTTTATGTTCCTATTTTAACCTTATCATTTATATTTAACATTAAGTTAAATAATTTTACTTTTACCGTGTCCTCTTGTGTTCTTATAAGATAATGTTAATAAACTTACTATAACAAGACGAACAAACCCCAAGTTGTTTATTATTAATATATATAACTTTATCTAAGTCATTTTTTCGATCCTTAGATTTTTGAGAATAAAATAACAATTAATAATATAATATTTGTTTTAAAAACTATATTATGTCAATTTTGACAGTATTTAGTAGTTGATTTCTGTGAAAATCATAACAGAATCATTAGTTCAAAACAAGTTAATTAAATAACTACTATCATGTAATATTAACCTATAAAATTAGTTGAATTCATAAAAAGTCTCAAATTATATTTATTTGCATTTTTATAATTTCAATTATTATAATTTTTTACTATTATGGTAATTACTGCATAATCATTATGTCAAAAATAAATTAATTTATATAATGTCTAAAAATTATAAATAAAATATAATTATGTAGGAAATATTATTAGCTTTCTAATTAATATTTACAATTGAATTTATCTTATGCATAACCCTATATTAAAAATGTTTTAGTAAATAAATGTTGATTTTAACTCTTTTAACTCTTCTTTGTATTAAATAATAATAAATGTCCTAATCTAATCCAAGTGGGCATAAATGGTAATATTATATTCCTAAGGTTGTTTTTAATGAAATTAAACTTATCCAATAGAATTAAGACATGTGTTAGGGTAATAATAATATCATTTTTACCCTTAATTACCCTATTTACTTTTAACCGTGGTAAAAAGTTACTATACAGCAAAAATTATTTTCATTTCATTGAACCACATTTATTTACTGACATCAACTGTGTCTCTCGGATTTTTGAAATTCCACTCAAAGAAGTGGTAAAATTATGTTTTATGAAAAATTCATTATTTTTAACTACCACTTTGTGGTTTCACTATTCATCAAAAAAATGAAAGTTTCCAGAAAAATACCAAAAATTTGGCCTAAGCTATATTTGATATTTTGAACTCAAAAATGATGTCTATTTTACCAAATTCAAAACATATCAGTTTCATTAATTAATTTAAAAATTAATTCCCGTCGTCAAAACAAATAGCGTGTTCTTAAGAGATAATAACTATCAAAAGATTGACACTTGTTTATGTCTGTTTTAAATGTGAAATTACATCCAATGACCAAAATTGTATTAAATTGTAAAAATATATTCTAAATATACTTTAAAACCACTCAAATTTATAATTTATCACTATTAATTATTTCGATTGAAAAATTTGTTTTTAATTAAAATATAGCGTGTTTTTACTATTCATCATAATATGAAAGTTACAAGAATGATATGAAAATTTGTCCAAAGTAAATTTTTATTTCATGATTCCAAAGAATAATTTTATTTTGTAAAATTTAACTTATAAACATGTCAAAAACTAGATTTAATGTGGGTGTGCCACCAAAAGGGGGCAAAACTGCATTTTTTGAAAAATACTTATTTTTCCCGAAAAAACTATTTTGTTCTTATACCATGTTTTAGAAAATCTGAAAGACAAATAAAAATGTTATAAGATTCAAAATTTAGTTAATACTATTCATAATGTCTAGTTCATAATAATATTATAATTATATATCATTGTTTTGAAAAATCCGGTATTGCGTACAACACGCACTATCAAGAAAGGTCGCGATTGCATGTAATGCAAGCCAAGTCAGGGTAGCGTGTTGTGAAAGAATCCTTCATTGTTTCATATAAAATAATCCAACCATATTTCATTTATTCATTAAATATATATATATATATATACTCAGTGTTGCGTAGAATAACTATTATCAAAATTGTGTGTAACATGATCCAAGAATAGTGTTGTGTATACTGCAAGCTAATACGGTGTTACGTATAGCGCAAGGTAATATTGGTGTAGCATACAACACAAGACATTAATGAAATTAAAATAATATTTTTCATAAAATCTCATGTTGTTACATTCTAGCCCCCTTAAAATTAATTTCGCCCTTAAAATTCATCGGGGTTATAAATGGTTTACTATTCAAAATTTTCATTAATAGAAACCCACATCGTAAAAAGGAATACAAAAACCAATCTTTAAAAACAAAAGTATGAAACGTAATGGTTACCCAAATAAACTAATCATTGGGTTTCCACATAGGTGAAAATATGGATATGAAAGAGAAATCTAACCATCATGTTTTGATGGAGAGTGGTAGAGAACATGGCTATGGAAAAGCCACCAATCACAAAGCCATAAATTTGTGACGATCTAAGGTACCATATGATTCATCATATATAAGAGCACTAGGACAACATTTTTGGTTTTCAAGATCATTTCCCTAAAGTTGATAAAATTGGAATTAGAAGAAATACTTTCGTGATTTTGGTATAGTCTCACCGTTGGTCGTTCTTTGGACAATTTCCACTTCATCTATTAAATAAATGAAGTTGAATTTGTCATTAGTGATGTGTTAGAAGATCATGTGATAGAATGATGGGTCATTCCATCTATCTCAAACAAAAGGTTAGCAAAGTTATCAAAAAATACATAAGTCCATCTATAGTGAGATTAATCATATATGGTTCCTAAAATGGACTTATACTTCATATATCATACTTCTTAATATAATATAACTAGTTTCTACTAAACATGGACTTCCAGTAGGCTAGTGGTAGGCGATAAAGGCCAGTCTCACTTCGACTGTGGGTCCGATTCCCACAGCCTTGTCCGATGCGATGGGCTGTCGCCTGTCCTACATGTTATCCTTATTCTAAAACCACATTACATAAATAATATCAAATGAATGTTCTATCCTTAAACAATACTAACTTATGGTTAACATAATCCATTCCAATCTTTAGGCTTATCTGAAATACTTTGGTCCAAGCTCATAGTATAAAGAAAATGATCACGTGAATTCCATCATTTATCCCCCGTATATCATAAGATATATCTTGTTGGTCAAATTACAAACATGTGAATACCTTAATCATGTATTCTCTTGAAGAATAAATACCCATTGAACCTTAGTGAAAACATGAATGCAGTCAAAAGTTACCTCTTTCCACATACCAAAATCCAAAAAGTCTATATACTCAAACCATGATATATCCTTCTCCTTATATCAGTCATGAGCTCATGAATACTATCAAACATTTAATTTTCTCCATATCCCTTCATTATGCGCATATCATCTACATTCCAAAAATATCTGAATAATCTTTCATGGATACTGGTACCATTAATCATACACTTTCAAAACTCAAGGAACGACAACAGTGTAACAATCCTTATAAGTCTCTTTATTCCATAGTACCATGAGACTTCTTATACAACATTACACATGATAAACATGTAATCATTCCACTAAATTCTTAAACCATTGACCGAGCATCAACAATTCTTTCATCTCATATATCATTTGTAGTCTCTTCATCATCATCAACATAAATACTACCCATTCGACCATACTGATTCTCTTCATGAGACTTTCCCTTAGGTCATTGGTTTTCACAATGCCCGTACATTCCTCATTTAAAACATTTAACCATTTTTGATATCACAACAATACCATTATCCTCATCCCTGGTGTTAACTGAACCTTTTCCTTTGCACTTACTGGCTTTGTGTCCTTTTCCACACTCAAAGCATCTTCCAGTTCCTTTGAAACATTCTCCTTTATTCCTCTTCCCACATTATTTACATAGGGGAAATTGAACTTTCTTTCCTCTATGATCATTATGAAACTCCATCTTTCTCTTATTAGCCGAGTCAGGAAAATTAACAAATTTTACATTATTGATCATATTATGAGATTGCTGATTCGGAATAATAATGAAGTTTGGACTTCCAAATCCCATTTCATTTGGTTTCTCATGAAAAATATCATTCCATTGTCCATCATATCCTACATTACCATGAATCATCTTGTTTCTAGCCATTTTCTAAAACCCAAAAAGTATAGTGTGAGAGGAAAAAATCATAAAAAATGGGGAGTAACATCAATATCTAACATCTTTGGTTTAATCTAATATCGTTACCATAGTTCTAGGACTATATCCTATAAGTATACTTATCCTTAGGGACATCCCAAGACATACCTTAGAAATATCTCTAGGGATCTTACTAACGTTTTCGCATCCTAGTTTCTAAAGGATGACTAATCTTTTCCTCTAATACCAACTGTAGAGACCCGAAGCATGACGTACATTGACATTACATTACTTTTTCGGAATACTTAGTACATAACAAAAACACAAACACAAGGACTGTAATAGTTTAGTGTCTTTGGAAACTCGGAATATAATCTTCTAATCACAGTGAAAGATCTTCAACATCTCCCATAAAGATCTTCTTTTTTCAAAACCTAAATCCTTTGTTTATGTCCAGGGGAAAAAACATAAAAGGGTGAGCTCAAATACTCAGTAAGGGTAAACAAAAGAAATATCAATCACGTCATATTAATAAGAACATATCTTTTGGAAATCTTAACCTGCAAAAGAGATCATAATTTCATAACATGGGATAAATCATAGTAGTGAAATGTAATCCCAATAGTCATAAAATAAAACATGAAACTTTTTGGCATAAACACATAATCATAGAGAATCATATCTTATTAGTCAATACTCATTTCCAAGACTATCTTAGTGGACAAAGTCTCTTTCTGAACCGAGTTCACTCCTCGTTTCAGTCCTGTTTCACTGAACTGGTATAACCTACCATTCCAACCATGTCTATCTCCTGAGATATAAAATATTTACCCAATGCATTGGAGGTAGATATAGGTCTCACCCATATCATAATGATACCATTGTTATGTGTGCCACAAAATCCTAAACCATACATCATGGCATAACCCATGTAATAAAAATGGGATTCTTAAACAACATTACATCATAAAACAATTCATATAAGATAAAGGAATTCACAAAAATATTTCCATCACAACATAATCAATTCCATGTAATAATAGGGATATAAATAGAACCCTATATTATCTTAGATGGAAAATTATTTTGATAAAACACTTGAACTCCATTCTTGAGGAAAATATCCATTCTACTTCAAAAACACATTTCATTTCTTAACATGTCATAAAATTATAACTAAAAGAAGTTGATTAAAAATAAACATGAAAACTTTTAAGGGAATCTTCTTGGAAATAATGTTTTAAAAATCCATTCATGTCGTATATGTTAAAAGAAAACATTCTTCTCGTACTTTTTTCGGAAAAGTCAAAAAGTACCTCGTACGAAAAATGACAAAAGATTCCATTCATATATTTTACTAAAAACTCACTAAAGGGTAAAATTTGATATAGACTATTGTATAAGGATATAAATATTACATATTTGGGAGTCATGGATGTGGATGATAAAATACACCCCAGTAAATACCAAAGTATAAACAATATCGGATAAAAATGAGATTGTGATATATCCCTTACCTTAGGTCTGATTTGCTTCGTATGTGTCTGAAACACCTGTATAATGATTTAAATAATGTTATTGACTTATTACAGAATCATACTTATTGGTATGATATCATATATGGTCATATTCTTAGCTTCTTATTAGTAATATTTCATTACTACTTGTTATTCGGGTGTTTATTACTTTTTTTTCTTATGCGTGATTTGTCGAATAAATTCTTATTATTCTCTTTAGGTTATAGATACCTCATTTCCAGAATGGTATTAGTGTAATATATATAATATTCATTCATTAAATTCATTTATATAATCATTATGAAATGATGATCATGTTGAATGAGTCGCATCACATCGTGGAGACGGTATTCTGCACGTACGCACGAGTGATGATATCGTTCATATGATCGTGGAATTGTATTGGATTGTATTTATACTATTTCAGAATCATTATCACATTATAATAGACATATATAGTCATTATTTACACCATTATACCCATCCATGTAAGGTGGTGGTGGAAAATAGATTACACCACGGCGTGGGGACGATATTCCGTACGTACGCACACGCAGGGATTTCATTTTCCATAGGATGGATAGATGGTGAAATAGGATTGTTTCATAATTATAATAACATATAAGTATGTTATTGATACTGATTTTATTAATTCATAATGAATCAACTAATGAAGAAGACGTGTAAGAAGAAATAAAGATGAACGAATCAGTAACGGGCATTACCTCTTCTTTGAAGTGCTTCTTTGAGATCTCCTTTTAGGGCACTAAAATAGGACTTTTAAGAAGACCAGAACCTCTAGGATGTTTCTAGGGAAGTTTAGAGGATACATAGGCAGGGGTTGGATAAGATTTAAGGATCAATGTGGTTTGGGGAAGAGGGGGAGTAGGTGCCCTTTTATAAGGGAGGAGAGGGGCTCCTTTGGAAAACTAAAAATATTATTTTATTATAAAGTCATGTTCGGTTTTAAATAGCTAAAAATTGATTTATTTCGAAGATAAGGTGGGGATGGATCGGAATCCTCTCATACAATATAATTTAGGCAAGTTTTGGTTCCTATTTTAACCTTATCATTTATATTTAACCTTAAGTTAAAAAATTTTACTTTTATCGTGTCCTCTTGTGTTCTTATACTGTAAGGCTAATAAACATACTATAAAAAGTCAAAAGAACCCCACGCTGTTTATTATTAATATATATAACGGTATCTAAGTCATTTGGCCGAACCTTAGATTTTTATGAATATAATCAGAATTAAAAATATAATATTTGTTTTAAAAACTATTTTATGTCAATTTTGACACTATTTAGTAATTGATTTATGAGAAAATCATAACAAAATTATTAGTTCAAAACAAGTTAATTAAATCAATACTAACATGTCATATTATCCTATTAAATTATGTAATTCATAAAAAGTCTCAAATTATATTTATATTGGTATTTATAATATCAATTATTATAATTGTATACTATTATGGTAATTACTGCATCATCATTGTGTCATAAATAAATTAATTTATATAAAGTCTAAAAATTATAAATAAAATATCATTATGTAGGAAATCTCATTATATTTCTAATGAATATTTACAATTGAATTTATCTTATGTATAACCCTATATTAAAAATGTTTTAGTGAATAATATTTGATTTTAACTCTTTTAACTCTTCTTTGAATTAAATAATAATAAATGTCCTAATCTAATCCAAGTGGGCCTAAATGGTCATATTTTATTCCAAAGGTTGTTTTTAATCGAATTACACTTATCCAATAGAATTTGTACTTGTGTTAAGATAATAATAATATCATTTTTACACTTAATTACCCTATTTACTTTTAACCGTGGTAAAAAGTTACTATTCACCAAAAATTATTTTCATCTCATTGAACAACCTTTTACTTACTGACATCAACCGTGTCTATAGGATTTTTGAAATTCCACTCACAGAAGTGGTAAAAATAAGTTTTATGAAAAATTCATTTTTTTTAACTACCACTTAGTGGTTTCACTATTCATCAAAAAAAATGAATGTTTCTAGAAAAAATTCCAAAAAATAGGCCTAAGCTATATTTGATATTATGAACTCAAATATGATGTCTATTTTACCAAATTCAAAACATATCAGTTGCATTAATTAATTTAAAAATGAATTGTCGTCGTCAAAACAAATAGCATGTTCTTAAGAGATAATAACTATCAAAAGATTGACACTTGTTTACGTCTGGTTTAAATGTGAAATTACATCCAATGACCAACATTGTATTAAATTGTAAAAATATATTCTAAATACACTTTAAAACCACTCAAATTAATAATTTATCACTGTTAATTATTTCGATGGAAAAAGTTGTTTTTAATTAAAATATATCGTGTTTACTATTCATCAAAATATTAAAGTTCCCAGAATGATATGAAAATTTATCCAAAGTAAATTTTTATTTCATGATTCCAAAGAAGAATTTTATTTTATCAAATTGAACTTATAAATGATTCAATAACTATATTGAATGTGGGTGCACCATCAAAAGGCGGCAAACCTGTATTTTTTGAAAAATACTTATTTTACCCGAAAAAATTATTTTGTTTTTATACCATGTTTTAGAAAATGTGCAAGAAGAATAATAATTTTATAAGATTCAAAATTTATTTAATACTATTCATAACGGCTAGTTCATAATAATGTTATAATAATATATCGTTGTTTAGTAAAACCCGATATTGCGTACAACACACGCTATTGAGGAAGGTCGTGATTGCGTGTAATGCAAGCCAAGTCAGGGTTGCGTGTTGTGAAAGAATTCTTCGTTGTTTCGTATAACATAATCCAACCATATTTCATTTATACATTGAATATAAATATATATATATATATATATATACTCAACGTTGCGTAGAATAACTATTATCAAATTTGTGTGTAACACGATCCAAGAATAGTGTTGCGTATACTACAAGCTAATACGGTTTTGAGTTTAGCGCAAGGTAAACTTGGTGTATCATACAAAACAAGAAATTAATGAAATTAAAGGAATATTTTTCATAAAATCTCAGGGTGTTACATATTGTGATTTTTTATTAGCTGTGATAGTCATGTTCAGGTCACACATTGTGATGTAGTGTGTTTATTTTACTATAAGGGTGAAGGTTGTGCAATCTTATAAGAGTCTCTATTTTGATTGATGTAGGTCTCTCTTTAGGGAATTCTAAAATACTACTTTCTATATGAAGCTATTTCTATTTATCATTTCATTATGTTTTTTACATCTGATGAAACAAGGTGTTACATGTTTGCATCCTCTATGACCTTGTGTTGGTAAAATGAGTGGGTAAGGTAATGTGATTATGAAGTTTTTCATGTCTCATTAATATCATCTGAGATCAATATGTAATTTTTTGTGGAACTGGAAGATGATGTTTTTTTTGGGGTTTCCAAATCCTAATTGTGTGGCAAAAGAATCTTCAATAATTGCAGCTCCAGCCATAGGTCATGGAGAGAAGCTAGCTCATAGTCAAGGGAAATTGCATGGTTCTTCAAACCATTATAAAAAATTATGTCCTCGATATAAAAGATGTTAATATTATAAATATATAGTTTCTTCATCTTTCTCGAGTTGTTCATGTTCAGTTGAAAGAGGTTGGAGTACAATTATCCGACGTTATAGCTTGATTTCCAGCCTTTCCCCTTAGGTTCCCTTTTTTATCTCTGAAGAAAAGTATAAAATTTGGGATAGTCTGGTTTAAGCGCACGGTTTGCGCATGGTTATTAGTAACTACGTGAAAACCTAATAGGCTCTGTGATAAGCGATTGTTGCTACAACATGGTATTCACATAGTCTTGTACCTTGGCCTAGGATACCATGTGAATTTACTATTTTGCATAGAATGGTCTGTACAGTTAGCACATATTTTTCCAAATCATGTGGTCGTGCTAGCTCATTAAAATGTTGTTGTATTTTAATGTTAACCAATACTAGTCTATACACATGGTTGGTTTTTTTCGTAGAGAGACCAACTATGGTTCCCATGTTAGTTTCATTGGAAAAATTCTGATGTTAGTCTACCTTTTATATTGGGGAGCCCGTTCAGTCCTCCCCCTATTATTGTAAAAATTCTATCTAAAGAAAATTATGTTTGTTCTAATGGTAGAGTGTTTGTTCATATTTCTCCATAGTAGTAACGAGTTTTTTTCATTTTTGGGTAAATTTTGGTAATAGAACATTCCCTATAGTTTTGTTGAAGAATGGTTGTGGTAGCATTATTCAGGTTTTTGTTTTCTTCCAGGTGGATTACTTGAGCTTAGACTAATAGTTTTTATGTGATTTTTGGGATGTTGTTTGGATATGATTGATTGTTCTAGGTATGTGGCGTATGTTTTGGTTGCCGAGAGTATTCCATTCCATTATTTGATCAACTAGAGGTGTTTGGACTTTCTGAGGTGAGTAAAAACATGGAAATGGAGTCCATCATGGTCTATCAGTAGGGCTTTGATTTTGAATCTAGATTTTTTTTGTGGTTTTTCATGGGTATAAATTTTTTTGGCTTGGAAAATTGTGACACCTGAAAATTTAATTCCTTGGTTTGATTAAATAATATATTATTTCTTATCATTCTCTTAGTTTCATGGAGATCTAGGTTTGAAGTATTGGTTTCTCTTATGTTTTTGATCTATGACCATAGTCTTGGTGGAATTCTATGGTACTTGGACTGCTCTTTTGTCAAAGGGTTGGTTTGAGGTTTTGGTGTTTCCTTGTGGTATTAATGACACTCCAAGTGGCACCACTTATGAATTAAGTTGTTCAGTTGTTTTATACCCTTTATTTTGGTGATTATTGGGGTGGAATATGGTTTTTTAATTATTATCTCCCATATTCCTTTACTATATATCTGCCAAGATTTATCCCTCAGACCCTTCTGAGTTTGAAGGAGTTTGGAGACTTTTTAGTGGATAGAAGTAAGCACACAGTTTGGGCGCACAATTTACTAAACTGTGCATGAAAACTGTACATCCTTGTAAAGGTAATTGAACGTTTTTTTATTTCCATGTTATCCCTCATATTATTTCCCAAACTCTCCCCTTTATTCCCTCATTTGATCCTTACACCCTAGTGAGGGCTCCAAGCTCCTCAAAGCTCCCTTGGAACTCATTTTTAATGGGTTTTCGATTGGAAAAAATCATGTTCTCCTCTTGTAAGTGCTTCTGTCATTTATTTATCCCGATTATTTATGGTTTATGTTTTTGTTTCATGAAGTTCCATGTGTCAAGTAGGTAGGGTTTTGAACCTAGGTAATGATCCTATTTTTCTTAGTCTATTAATTTGGTATTAGGAATGATTTATCCTCCTTGTGGAGCATTACTGGTGCAGTTCACGTTTCACACAATGATTCAATGGTTTCCGCACTTGTGGTAGGTGATTCCAAGGGTATTCCATTCTAGATGAGTAAGAATCACTGAATTTAGGATTTCAGAATACTTCATATTTATTATAAATACTGCGAAATTTAGTTTGGCTGATATTTATTATGAAAATGAATTTTTTGATCCTATTTTGTTTTAAATTGGGTGTTTTACTAGTCTATTTCAAGTTGTTCCAATAAGGATTGTTTTCTAGCTTATGTAATGGAATTATAGAAATGATTTATGTGAATTAATTTTTTTGGTGAATATTGTTATTCCCATGGTGTTTAAGGTTGTATTTAAAATGGGTTTTGCTAAATTGGGTAACAATTTGTGTTAAATTTGGTGTTTCACATGTCTCTTTTATATTGTTTCAGTGGTGTTGTTTTATAAGACATGTAATGGGTTTATAGGAATTATTTGGTTACTGATAAAAATGTTTTGATGGATATGGGTTGGCACATAGTGTTCAAAGAGTGTTTTAAAGGAATTTGGTGTACAAAACATTGTTAAATTTTGTGTGGTTGTTTAATTGAAGTTCCCAAGGTTTTATTGAGTGGTGTACGTGGTGAAAATAATGTGAGAATACATTTTTGACTTGGATATGACTATAAATTATGTTTTTATGTAATAATAGCTCTAGGTATCATGAGATTATTGTTTCAGCACCATAGGGGAATCTCAGGTAGCTATGGGGGCAGATATGTACTAGTATGCTAGTGATATGGATGGGTTTTGTCTCTATTACACTGAAAAAATGGAGGAATACTATACTAAAACAATATTTATAGTTATTGGGGACCACTAGGTTATGGGTATGATCCCTACTAGTGGATCGTTCAGGAGTATGGATTTTTTATGGTTACATTACACTGAGGTATGAGGTACATGGGGATTGGGACGACCTAGTCCCTAGGAGTGTTCATTAGATTAATTATCCTGTAATCTTGTGTATTTATCATTATAATACTATGGTTTTATCAGGAAAAACCAGTATCTTACATGTTTTATCGGAATGTGAAAACTCAGGGGAAATTCCCTTGAAATACTATTTACAATTGAACGTTTTATTCTTTAGAAATTCATTCGACCACATCATTGTATCAAAAATGGATTGAGTTTTTCTTGTATTTCTTAGCCTATATAATATATTGGTGATATGTTTTTGGGTAGAGGCTAACACCCTACTGACACCCTATGGGTGTAAGTAGACATTGTCCTCACTGACCGAGTTAAAGGAAAGGTTTTGGGTGATGGTGGTTTGGGTTGTTAGTCCCATTCCTTGGTATAGAATTATGGGGACGACTTGTGGGTGATAAAATATTATCGTGTAGAGTCATTTGATTT
This sequence comes from Viscum album, assembly GCA_963277665.1. Classification (NCBI taxonomy): domain Eukaryota; kingdom Viridiplantae; phylum Streptophyta; class Magnoliopsida; order Santalales; family Viscaceae; genus Viscum; species Viscum album. The sequence continues at coordinate 2,020,332,952 of OY728157.1, forward strand.
TATTAATATTTATTTGTGTATTAGGGCATCATCTTTTATTTTGGATATTTTTTATTCAGTTATGGATTTTTAATAAACTTTGTTTGGTATGAATTATGCATATTCTATTTTTTAATTTATTTTTATGTTTTATGCATCCAAAATCGTGAAAACAATTCCCTAATCAAAATATATAATACTCAAGAACCTGTGTCATCCTGTGGGGATAGAGAATTCCCTTCGGGCCTTTCCACAGGCTGGTTTTGGTGCCTGTTTCAATGGAGACAAAAATATGTTCATGGCAAAATGATATTAGAGGAGGTTCAGGTCAACTCTTTAAGATATGATATTTGGTGAAGAGTCATGGAAGCCCTAAGTTAGTATTATCGGGACATGGAATTCTGATTATTAGTTGGGTGACTTGCCAGAATACTTTATAATGGAATCAAAGTCCCATTGGGAAGTCTGTTTTTATATGAGTCTATTGGATTTGTAGGATTGATGGTGATTAGGGGAAATGAAATGAGAGTTGGTATAATGGTCACAATGAGAACCCAGGGCCTGGAAAACATTTTGGAGCTAGGGATATTGCATTAGAAAACAATCTGTGATGGTTAAGTGATTGGATTATGGATGTCATCCATATTTCCATGTCACCCACTTACAATAGTATGTCTCCCATTGTCTTATGTCTCTTTGTTTTTGAGTTGTGTTAAAATTATATTTAATGTAAAAATTACTTGATTTTAAGGATGATGAATTTTTTATGTTCTTTTCTAATAAGGTGGAAATTATATTCTTTCTGAAATTATAGAACTAAAATTTTATAATTATTTTGAAATTATAAATTATTTGACTACACCTCTTTAGAAATATTGAATTATGTTAAAGTGGTTTTTGAAAATGTGTTTTCAGTAGAATATTATAAACCATTGAAAAGTGTTTTGAATTGGATTATGGGTTCTAGAATTTATTTGTGGGGGTTGAAGATGGATTTTGATTTGGTAACTATTGACCATTGGAAAATTTTTATGAAACTTTAGTACATTTTTTTTAAATGAGATAAGTTGAGTTATTAATGAAATAGAGATTTATTAAATGTGGGTTTTCATGAAATTATATGTGTATTGAAATGGGTTGAAATGTTTTTAAGTGACATTGAAAGGTATGAAAGTATATTTTTAAAAAATTATGGGTTCTTTTCAAAATTGATTTGTAATATTTAAATTGGGTTTTGATTTTATGGTTAGCGTTTTTGAGAAAGGGAATGTGTGGTTAAAATGATTTTATTTGGAAAAGAGGAAAGGATTGGTTTTGTTCTTTGTTATTCTCAAGGGTGACCACATGCATGGTTTTATAGGAAAATATGGATTCTTAATGGATTGAATAGATGGATGTCAGGATGGATATGATGTGGATTCCTGGTGTGGCATGTAAACAAGCATGTGTGGGGCTCATGTGATACCATTAGTAAATGTACAACCCACCAAACCTTATTTTAGAATTATTTTCGGGGAAAGTGTTGTGTTTTGATAATGTGTCCTAGGGAGTTGTGGTGTATGTGTTTTCATGATTTTTATTATAGGATGTTTCACGTTCAAGAACCCTTCTTTTTTTAATGATGTTTTGGGTTTGTGTTTCTTCAATAAGTTGGAATGAAGCATTGGTTAGTGGTTTATTTTGAGGAAATGTATGGGATGCTAATGTGGCGTCTCCCCTCATGTGTTCAGTTTAGGTTTTCGGTACGTTTTGAACAAATGACCAGATTGGTTGGGTCCTTGTGTTTTCTTGTTCGCTAGTGTATGCCACAATAACGAGTTAATGAATGAATCTTCTACGGGCCATGGTGATTCTCCATTGGATGATCATCTAGTTGATCAACATAATGTCTTTATACTAGAGATTTGGAGATTGAGTTTACTGCTTTTAATTTGAGTTATTTGGATCCACCTATAAATAGAGAGTGGTTGTGGGAGGTTTAAATATACCATAGCTTCTTATGCTTCCTAATTCATTGAAGGTGAATGCAGTTCCGGGTTGTCAGTGTAGAATGATTTCGTAAATGGCCATTGGGCCTTTTGTATTCCTCACCAAATAAAGAGTTCATTTTATACCACCATTGGGGAAAATCTATTCATGAGTGGCTATTACGGATGATTTCTAGAATCATGTGATGTTTGGGACTCAACAAAAGGACTCTTTTATTATGTTTTTCATTAGTCACAATGGTCATGTTTGGTGATTCCTTGTGATGTTGTGTAATAATTTCAATATAAGTGCGAAGGTTGTGTAATCTTATGAGAGTATCTGTTTTGTTTGATGTGTGTATCCCTTTAGGTAATTCCAGGATCATACATTTAATAGTATGGTGTTTCAATCTGTCCTTTCATTTTGTTGTTTCCCATCTGAAGAAACAATAGGTGATGTGTGTGATTCCTCTAAGCCATTGATTTGGTAAAAATATGGGACATGGTAAAGTGATTTTGATGTGTGTCATGTCTCATTGAGACCATTAGAGAATGCAGTGTAATTGATTGTGGCTTGGGAAGAAGATTTTACGTTCAAGGGATTCCAAATCCTAACTATCTGGCCAAAGATGATTTAGTAATTTGAGCTCTATTCATTGGTCCCAGAGAGTATCTAGCACATAGTGAGGGGAAATCCAATAGTCATTCAAACCCTTTTTCAGATTCTTGTCCATGGTATAAAATTTGGGAATATTTTAATCCTCAGGTTTCGCTGTCTTTCTCCAGTTGTTCTTGTTCGGTGAAAAGTGGTGGTAGTACATTTTTCCCATGTTATAACATGAGTTAATGATTTTGTCCTCATGTTCCCTTTGTGTTTTTGGAGAAAAGTTAAAAAATTTGACTAGGAATGTTTCAGTACAAGGATTGCACACATTTAGTACTAACCGTTTTCCAACCCATGGGACCTTGCAATAAGATAGCGTAGCTACCATAAGTACTTTTCATGGTCATGCACCTTCTCCAATGAAACCACATGATGTTTCCTCTTTAGGCAAAATGGTCCATACTGTTAGCACACAGTTTCCAAAACCGTGCGAATCTACCGTGCAACCATTCTAGCGCTTTAAAATTTTGTTTTATTTTCATGATTTCACATAGTAGTAAGTTAATATGGTTGTTTTTTTTTGTGGGGGGACCCCCTATGGGTCTCATGTCTGTTTCATTGGAAAATTATGATGTTGGTCTACCCTTATATTGGGGAGTCCATTCAGGACTCCCCTTATTGGTTTCTTAATTATATCTTGGGAATATTATATTTTCTCCTTTGGTGGGGAGTCCATTATTATTTCCCTATAGTAGCAACTAGTTTTTGTTTGCTTACTTGGATAAATTTTAGATTGCAGCATGCCCAACATCTTTGATGAAGCAAGGTTGTGGTAGCATAATTTGTTTTTATTGATTGTTTTCGGAAAATTTCATGTGCATTGCCCTGTAGTGTATTCTGTGTTTTTTTGGGAATGTAGTTTGAAAATATTATATTGTACTAGGTAATTGGGGTATGTTTGGGATGGTTGGAGTATTCTATTCCATTTATTAATCAACTAGAGGTGTTCAGACTTTCTGAGGTGGGTAAAAACATGGAATGAGATTCCACCATGGTCTATTAGTTGGGATTTTTTTTCCAAATGGATTTATTGTGGATTTCCAGGGGTGGAAATCATTATGGTTGGGAGAATTCTCACACATGTAATTTCAATTCCATACATTCTTCAAATCATATTTTGGTTTATTGCATTCTCTTTGTTTCTTATTGTTATGAGATTGAGTTCTTTGTGTTTACTAGGATCTTGTTTATGAATTTATTCTTGTGGGTATTTTATTGAACATAGACTCATCATTTTTCAATGGGGTGGTGTGAGGTTTTGGTGTTTTGGAGTTGGATTAATGACACCTCTAGTTTCACCACATAGGGGGTATGTTGTTACGGTGGTTTATACCATTGAGATGGGTGGGTATTGAGATGAAACACTGGTTTTATATTAGGTAGAATTCCCCATATCCTTGTTTTATCATACCCCTACATTTTCCGGTTGAACCCTCCTGAATATTGAAGGAGTTTCGACACATTATTGAGTGGACAAATTAGGGTGAATTGTTTTGTAAACTGTGGATGCCAATTGTGCAGCCTGGTCCTGGTCATGATATATGTTTTTAATTTCCATGTTTTCCCTACAAGGATTTATCTAAAATATCTCCATTCATCCCCCATTAGACTCTTTCATCCATGGGAGGTTTTTAATATCCACAAACCTCCCTTGGAACTCATTTTTGAATTGATTTTTAATAGGGAAACATCAAGTTATCATCAAGTAAGTTCTTATATATTTTATTTATTTCCATTATTTAGGATTTAATTATAATATTATAATGATATATTTTCCCAAAATGTTGGGTTTCAAACCTAGGGTTTGATCCTGGTTTTATTGGACCATTCATTTGGTTTTTGGCATGATTTATCCTCCTTGTGGTGCGTCAGTGGTGCGGTTGAAGTTTCACACCATGATTCAAAGTTGTTAACAATTGTGGAGGGCGATTACATGGGTAATAAATTCTAGATGAGTTTTAATTTCTGAATTTTGTTTTTATAACACTTATTATTCATTATAAATGTTTCAAAATACGGTTTTCGTGAAATTTTTAAAGATAATGATTTTTAGGTCCCTATTTTTGGCCAAATTAGGTGATTTCATGTTTATTTCATGTTGTGAAAATTGGGTTTTCTTTTAACGCATCTAATTTATAATGGATATGTTTTTCTGTGCTTTAAATTCTATTTTGGGGAATATGGGTAAGCCCATGGTGTTCAATTTTGGATTTTAATAGGGGTTTTTGTAAATTGGGTACCAATTTTGGGTTAAATTGTGTGTCTCACGTGTCTCTTTTATGTGATGTCAATAGGGATGTTTTATAATTCATGTAATGGTTTTATAAAAATTCCTCGGGTGTTGAAAATTATTTTTTGATGATTATGGGTATTCACATGGTGTTAAAAGTTGGGTTATTAAGGGATTTTCTGTGCAAAACATTGTTAAATTTTGTGAAGTTGTTTTATTGAAATTCTAAATGTTTTATTGAGTTATGTAACATGTGAAAATCATGGAAAGCTATAGTTTTGACTTTTTTCTGACCATAATTAATGTTTTTATGTGATAATAACTTTTTATCTCATGATATAATGGTTTGAGAATAGTGGGGGAAGCCTGGGTACCTAAAATGCTGATATGTACTAGTATGCTAGTGATCCAGATGAGTTTTGTGTAACAACCCAATGTTTTTAATGGATAATTCCCTTCATATATTTATTTAATAAAATAACATAAAAACACAATTTAATGATCTAATATGTGAAAAGTTACCTTTTAACATTAGTTTTTCACTCCAATGTTTTGATTTTTGAAAATCTGACATACACGGTAGTGTTCAAGATGATATTTGGAGTCTAATGAAACAAAAATAATTTCCAGTGAATAGTAACATACCCTTAGGAATAGTAACATACCCTTATGAATAGTAATATGACCCTTATGAATAGTAAACCATTGTAGAGACCCAAAACCTGACGTACATGGACATTACATTACTTTTTCGGAATACTTAGTACATAACAAAAACACACACACAAGGACCGTAATAGTTCAGTGTCTTTGGAAACTCGGAATATAATCTTCTAATCATGGTGAAAGATCTTCAACATCTCCCATAAAGATCTTCCTTTTTTTATACCTAAAACCATTATTTATATCCTGGGGAAAAGAAAACATAAAAGGGTGAGCTCAAATGCTCAGTAAGGGTAAACAAAAGAAATATCAATCACATCATATACATAAGAACATAGCTTTTGGAAATCTTAACCTGCAAAAGAGCTCATAATATCATAACATGGAATAACTCATAGAAGTGAAATTTAATCCCAATAATCATAACATTAAACATGAAACTTTGTGGCATACACACATAATCATAGAGAATCATTTCTTGTTAGTCAAGACTCATTTCCAAGACTATCTTAGTGGACAATGTCCCTTTCTGAATCGTGTCACCCTCGTTCTAGTCCTGTTTCACTGAACCGGTATAACCTGCCGCTCCAGCCATGTCTATCTCATGAGATATATAATCTTTACCTAATTCATTGGAGGGATATATAGGTCCCACCCATCTCATAATGATACCATTCTTATGTGTTCCATAAAATCATAAATCATACATCATTGCATAACCCATGTAATAAAATCGGATTCTTAAATATCATGCCATCATAATCCATAAACAATTGATATCATTTCATCATAAGAAAATTGAAACCATTTAAATCATAGAGACATTTTACTTGAAACATACATATCAAATAACTTCATCTTAGAGGGAAAATAGTTTTTTAAAAAACACTTGAAATGAATTCTTGAGGAAAATATCCTTTCTTCTTTAAAAACATTTTTCCTTTCTTAACATGTCATAAAACATTAAACTAAAAGAATTTGATTAAAAATAAACTTGAAAACTTGTAATGGAATCTTCTTTGAAATAATGTTATAAAAATCCATTCATGTTGTATAAGTTAAAAAAAACATTCTTCGTACTTTTGTCGGAAAAGTCAAAAAGTACCTCGTATGAAAAACGACAAAAGATTCCTTTCATATTCTTTATTAAAAACTCACCGAAGGGTAAAATTGGATTTAAACTATTGTAAGTGGATGGAAAAAATATTACATATTGAGGGAACATGGATGTGGATGATAAAATACACCCTAGTAAATGCCAAAGTAAAAACCATCTCGGATAAAAATGAGATTGTGATATTTTCCTTACCTTAGGTCCGACTTGCTTTGTACGTGTCCAAAACTCCTGTATAATGATTTAAATAATGTTGTTGACTTATTACAGAATAATATTCATTGTGTTTATATCATATATTGTCCACTTATGACTTTATATTACCCGTTCTTTTATAAATTCATGTTAAAGTAGCGTTTTGGGTAAAATCGTCTCATTTGTCGTTTGTGTTTTTAACTTGTAATTATTAATATGATTACTTATATCCAGAATGTAAAACATGATTTATATATAATATATATATTCATAATATACATATATATAATATATTGATAAATGGAATGAAATACACCGTTCATGGAGATGGTAGTCCGTACGTACGCATGAACGCTGTTTTCGTTTCCTTATTGAATTGAATGGAATTAAGTAGATGCCATACATATAAATATACATAAATCCAGTATCATTATTATGTCATATATTTCATCAGTACTTATTATATATACTTTATAATCATTCATGAATGGTTAATCATTGAGAATGAATCTCATCGCGTCGTGGAGACGGTAGTCCGTACGTACGCACGAGCGATGATATCGTTCCCATGGTCGTGGAATTGTGTTGAAGTGTATGTATACTATTTTAGTATCAATATCACTTTATAATAATCATATATAGTTACTCATTACACCATTATACCCATCCTATTAAGGTGGTGGCGGAAAATAGATTACACCACGACGTGGAGACGGTATTCTGTACGTACGCACGGGCGGTGATTTCATTTTCCGTAGGATGGATAGAAGGTTTATTACAGTTGTTTCATATTTATAATAACATATCAGTATATAAGAAATACTTATGTTATTACTTTATCATGAAACAACTAAAGAAGAAGATGTTGAAGAAGAAAGAAATTGAAAAAGATCAGTAATGGATATTACCTCTTTTTGACGCGCCTTTTCTTAACCTCCACTTAATGAACTAAGGATGGTCTTTGAAGAATACCAGGACCTCTAGGATGATACTAGGGAAGTGGAGAAGAGATTTTGTCAGGTTTTGGATGAGAATGAAGACTCAAAGTTGTGTGAGGAAGAGAGGGAGGAGGTGCCCTTTTATAAGGGAGGAGAGGGGCACCTTTGGAATAACTAGAAATATTATTTTATTAGAAAGACCAATTCGGTTTTAAATAGCTCCAAATTGATTTATTTCGAAGCTAAGGTGGGGATGGGTCGAAAGCCTCTCATCCAATATAATTTAGACAAGTTTAGGTTCCTATTTGAACCTTATCATTTAGATTTAACATTAAGTTAAATAATTTTACTTTTACCGTGTCTTAATGTGGTCTTATACTATAAGGTTAATAAACTTACTATATCAAGCCAAAAGAACCCCAACTCGTTTATTATTAAAATATATAACCTTATCTAAGTCATTTGGCCGAACCTTTGATTTTTAGGAATAAAATAACAATTAACAATATAATATTTGTTTTAAAAACTATTTTATGTCAATTTTGACACTATTTAGTAATTGATTTTTGTGAAAATCATAACAGAATGATAAGTTCGAAAAAAGTTAATTAAATCAATAATAACATGTCATATTAACCTAGAAAATTTGTGGAATTTATAAAAAGTCTTAAATTAAATTTATTTTGGTATTTATAACATCAATTATGTCAATATTTCATTAATAAGATAATTACTGCATCATCATTGTGGCATAAATAAATTAAATTTTTTGATGTCTAAAAATTAAAAATAAAATATCATTATGTAAGAAATCTTTTTATCTTTATAATTAATATTTACAATCGAATTTATATTATGTATAACCGTATATTAAAAATGTTTTAGTAAATAAACATTGATATTAACTCTTTTAACTCTTCTTTGAATTAAATAATAATAAATGTCCTAATCTAATCCAAGTGGGCCTAAATGATAATATTTTACACTTAACGTTGTTTTTGGTCGAGATACACTTATCCAATAGGATTAGGACATGTTTTAGGTAATATTAATAACATTTTTACCCTTAATTACCATATTTACTTTTAACCGTGGGAAAAAAGTAAAAAGATACTATTCACCAAAAAATATTTTCATCTCATTGAACCACATTTTACTTACTGACATCAACCGTGTCTCTCGGATTTTTGAAATTCCATTCACAAAACCGGTAAAATTATGATTTATGAAAAAAATAATTTTTTTAACTTCCACTTAGTAGTTTCACTATTCATCAAAAATTGAAGTTTTTCAGAAAAATGCCAAAATTTCACCCTAAGCTATAATTGATATTCCGAATTAAAAAATGATTTCTATTTTACAAAATTCCGAACATATAAGTTTCATTAATTAATTTTATAATTAATTTCCCCTATCACAACAAATAGCGTGTTTTTAAGAGATAATAACTATCAAAATATTAACACTTGTTTATGTCTGGTGTAAATGTGAAATTACATCCAATTACCAACATTGTATTGAATTGTAAAAATATATTCTAAATATACTTTAAAACCACTAAAATTAATAATTTATCACCATTAATTATTTTGATTAAAAAAGTTGTTTTTAATTAAAATTTAGTAATTTTCACTATTCATCAGAATAAGAAAGTTATCCAAAAATTACCAAAATTTCACCTTAGGCTAAATTCGATACTACGAATCCAAAAATGAAGTACATTTTGAGAGCTAAAATTTCTAATATTTTAAAACGTGGTTATTACTATTCATAAAGGCCAGTTATAATAATATTTTAATAGCATATCGTTGTTTAGTGAAACTCAGTATTGCGTACTACACACGCTATCGAGGAAGGTCACGATTGCGTGCAAGGAAAGTCAAGGATGTGTGTTGTGAAAGATCCTTTTGGTGTAGCGTACAATGAAAGGCATTAATAAAATTAAAAAGAATATTTTTCATAAAATCTCGGGCTGTTACATTCTACACCCCATAAAATGAATTTCGCCCTCGAAATTCGTCGGGGTTATAAATGGTTTACTATTCGAAAGTTTCTTTAATAGAATTCCACATCGTTAAAAGGAATACCAAAACTTGGCTTTATAAACTAATGTATAAAATTTAACGATTACCCAAATAAACTAATCACTAGGTTTCCACATAGGTGAAAATATGGATATGGATGAGAAATCTAACCATCATGTTCTGATGGAGAGTGGTAGAGAACATGGCTATGGAAAATCCAGTAATCAAAAATCCATAAATTTGTGACTATCTAAGGTACCATCTGATTCATCAGGTATAAGATCACTAGGACAACATTTTTGGTTTTCAAGATCATTTCCCTATAGTTGAATATTTGAATTAGAATAAATACTTACTTTATTTTGGCACCGTCTCACTGTTGTTCGTGCCATGAACAATTTCCAAGTCATCTCTTAATTAAATGAAGTTGAATTTGTTATTCATGAAGTGTTAGCAGATCATGTGATAGAATGGCGGGTCATTCCATCTGTCTCAAATAAAAGGTTAGCAAAAATTATATACATAAGTCGATCTATAGTGAGATTAATCATATATGGTTCCTAAAATGGACTTATACATCATATATCATACAACTTAAAATAATAAAACTAGTTTCTACTAAACAGGGACTTCCTGTAGGCCAGTGGTAGGCGATAAAGGCCAGTCGCACTTCGGTTGTGGGTTCGATTTTCACAGCCTTGTCCGACACGATGGGCTGTCGCCCGTCCTGTAGGTTTTCATTTTTCTAAAACTATATTACTATAACATACCATCAATAATATCGAAAAAAATTCTATCCTTAAACAATACTAACTTATGTCCAACATAATCCATTCCAATCTTTAGGCTTATCCATAATACTGTAGTCCACTCTCATAACATAGTGAAAACGATTACTAGAGATTTAACACCATCGTCGATCCCCATATATCATAAGATATGTTATTTTGGTCACATTCCAAACATTCAATGTCCTTATTCAAGTATTCTCTTGAATACCATAGTGAAAACATGAATGCAGTTAAAATTTAACACTTTCCGCATACCAAAATCCTCAAAATTCTATATACTCAAACCATGATATCACTTAGTCCTTATATCAATCATGAGCTCATGAATACTGTTAAACATTTCATTTTCTCATTTTCCCTTCATTATGCGCATATCATCTTATTTCAAAAAATATCTCAATCACTTTGAATACCACATTAGACCAATACATAAATATTCCAATACTCCATGATACAATATTATTTTGGAATCCCATTACATAAACACTTAGTCATTCCACCACATCGTTGTCATATTCAACATCGCCAATAGTGATCGCATGTGACTTCCCTTTGACCTTTGCCTTCAGTGGTTGCTCATGTTGATCATCACTAACTCTTGGATTAGGGAATTTATTAGCATAATGCCCCATTTCCTTGCACTTGAAGCATTGAAGTGTTGGTGGTGTGTTCTCTGCAGTGTTTGCTTTATTCACATCATTAGAAACCCTTTTTCCATTACTTCGACACTCAGCTGTTCGATGACCTTCTTTTACACACTTAAAACATTTTCTAGTCCATTTAAGACAATCTCCACCATGATTCTTTCCCCACTTTGTGCATAAGGAAACATTCATCTTCTTTTCACCATTATTCTGAGATTTCTCCTTGAACTCCATCTTTCGTTTCTTGTCAAAACCATGAGATGGATATCTAACACCAACGTCCATTTCTACCTTGATAGCACAACGCACAATTTCTTCATAGCTAGTGAAGTCTCTTATAGCTAATGCCCTTCGAAAACTTGGTTTTAAGCCACTGAAAAATCGATCAACTTTACTTTCAGGTTGGATGATAATTCCATATGTATACCTTGAAAGTCTTGTAAAATTTTCTTCGTATATACCAACAGATTCATCATCCTTCTGCTTCATCTCAAAAACTCCTTTTCCATCATTGTTCGAAGAATACGAGGGAAGTACTTAATGAAAAACAAGTTCTTGAACTCGTCCCATTACATGGACTCAATTTCATCTCTTGGCCTCGTATTCTTGATAAGATTCCACCATTGATCAGCTTCACCTTCCAAACGATATACTGCTAAGATGACTTTATCATGTTCAGAACATTGAAGAACTGAAAATATCATTTCAGTAGTACTAATCCATTGTTCAGCAACAAGTGGATCAGAAGACCCACTGAAAGACGGTGGATGTTGCCTCATGAAGGACTCAATAGAATATTGTTCCCTTCTCTGCTCATTTGGAAGTCCAGAATGATTCATAGCTTTTGTAAGTATAGAAATAAGATTTTGCACTCCATCTCCCATAACATTTGTTTGTTCAGGAGGACAATCATTGCATTGTCCATTTCATTGATCAACACGGTTCCTTTGGATTCCATCCATCATCTAAAACCCAAAAAGAATAGTGTGAGAGGCAAAAATCATGCTATGGAAAACAACATAATAAAGGGGGAGTACCTTCAATATCTAACATCTTAGGTTTAATTCGATGATCGTTAGAATAATTCTAGTACTATAACCTATACGTATACTTAACCGTAGGGACATCCCTAGACGTACCTTAGAAATATCTCTAGGGATATCACTAACGTTTTCGCATCTTAGTTTCCAAAGCTTGACTAAAACTTTCCTCTGATACCAACTCTAGAGACCCGAAACCTGACGTTCATGGACATTACATTACTTTTGCGGAATACTTAGTACATAAAAAAACACACACACAAGGACCGTAATAGTTTAGTGTCTTTGGAAACTCGGAATATAATCTTCTAATCGTGGTGAAAGATCTTCAACATCTCCTATAAAGATCTTCCTTCTTTTTATACCTAAAACCTTTCTTTATATCCTGGGGAAAAGAAAACATAAAAGGGTGAGCTCAAATGCTCATTAAGGGTAAAAAAATAAATATCAATCACATCATATACATAAGAACATAGCTTTTGGAAATCTTAACCTGCAAAAGAGCTCATAAAATCATAACATGGGATAACTCATAGAAGTGAAATGTAATCCCAATAATCATAACATAAAACATGAAACTTTGTGTCATACACACATAATCATAGAGAATCATTTCTTGTTAGTCAAGACTCATTGCCAAGACTATCTTGGTGGACAAAGTCCCTTTCTGAATCGAGTCACCCTCGTTCCAGTCCTGTTTCACTGAACTGGTATAACCTACCGCTCTAGCCATGTCTATCTCATGAGATATAAAATCGTTACCCAATGCATTGGAGGGAGATATAGGTCCCACCCATCTCATAATGATACCATTCTTAGGTGTGCCACAAAATCAAAAATCATACATCATTGCATAACCCATGTAATAAAATCGGATTCTTAAACATCATTCCATCATAATCCATAAACAATTGATATCATTTCATCATAAGAAAATTTAAACCATTTAAATCATAGAGACATTTTACTTGAAACATACATATCAAATAACGTCATCTTAGAGGGAAAATAGTTTTGAAAAAAACACTAGAAATGAATTCTTGAGGAAAATATCCTTTCTTCTTTAAAAACATTTTTCCTTTCTTAACATGTCATAAAACTTTAAACTAAAAGAAGTTGATTAAAAATAAACTTGAAAACTTGTAGAGGAATATTCTTTGAAATAATGTTTTAAAAATCCATTCATGCCGTATAAGTTAAAAAAAAATTCTTTGTACTTTGGTCGGAAAAGTCAAAAAGTAACTCGTACGAAAAACGACAAAAGATTCCTTTCATATTCCTTACTAAAACTCACCGAAGGGTAAAATTGGATTTAAACTATTGTATGTGTATGGAAACAATATTACATATTGAGGGAACATGGATGTGGATGATAAAATACACCCCAGTAAATGCCAAAGTAAAAACAATCTCGGATAAAAATGAGATTGTGATATTTTCCTTACCTTAGGTCTGACTTGCTTTGTACGTGTCCGAAACTCCTGTATAATGATTTAAATCATGTTATTGACTTATTCCAGAATCATATGCATTGTTTTTATATCATATATGGTCCACTTATGACTTTATATTACCCGTTCTTTTGTAAATTCATGTTAAAGTAGCATTTTGGGTAAAATCGTCTCATTTGTCATTCGTGTTTTTAACATTAATTATTAATATGATTACTTGGATCATGATTACTTATATCCAGAATGTAAAACATGATTTATATATAATATATATATTCATAATATACATATATATAATATATTGATAAATGGAATGAAATACACCATTCAGGGAGATGGTAGTCCGTACGTTCGCATGAACGCTGTTTTCGTTTCCTTATTGAATTGGATGGAATTAAGTAGATGCAATACATGTAAATATACATAAATCCATTATCATTATTATGTCATATATTTCATCAGTACTTATTATATATACTTTATAATCATTCATGAATGGTTAATCTTTGAGAATGAATCTCATCACGTTGTGGAGACGGTAGTCCGTACGTACGCACGAGCGATGATATGGTTCCCATGGTCGTGGAATTGCGTTGAAGTGTATGTATACTATTTCAGTATAAATATCACATTATAATAATAATATATAGTTACTCATTAAACCATTATACTCATCCAATTAAGGTGGTGGCGGAAAATAGATTACACCACGGCGTGGAGACGGTATTCCGTACGTACGCACACGCGGTGATTTCATTTTCCGTAGGATGGATAGAAGGTTAATTAGTGTTTTTTCATATTTATAATAACATATCAGTATATAAGAAATACTGATGTTATTACTTTATCATGAAACAACTAAAGAAGAAGATGTTGAAGAAAAAAGAAATTGAAAAAGATCGGTAATGGATATTACCACTTTTTGAAGCGCCTTTTCTTAACCTCCACTTAATGAACTAAGGATGGTCTTTGAAGAAGATCATGACCTCTAGGATGATAATATGGAAGTGGAGAAGAGATTTTGTCAGGGTTTGGCCGAGCTTGAAGGCTCAAAGTTGTGTGAGGAAGAGAGGGAGGAGGTGCCCTTTTATAAGGGAGGAGAGGGGCACCATTGGAATAACTACACATATTATTTTATTATAATGCCAAATTCGGTATTAAATAGCTCCAAATTGATTTATTTCGAATCTAAGATGGGTATGGGTCGAAATACTATCATCCAATAGAATTTAGACAAGTTTAGGTTCCTATTGTAACCTTATCATTTATATTTAACATTAAGTTAAATAATTTTACTTTTACCGTTTCTTCTTGTGTTCTTATACTATAAGGTTAATAAACTTACTATATCAAGACAAAATAACCCCAAATCGTTTATTATTAATACATATAACATTATCTAAGTTATTTGGGCGAACCTTAGATTTTTAGGAATAAAATAACAATTAACAATATAATATTTGTTTTAAAAACTATTTTATGTCAATTTTGAAACTATTTAGTAATTGGTTTTTGTGAAAATCATAAAAGAATGATAAGTTCTAAAAAAGTTAATTAAATCAATAATAACATGTCATATTAACCTAGAATATTTGTGGAATTTAGAAAATGTCTTAAATTAAATTTATTTTTGTATTTATAACATCAATTATATCAATATTTCATTAATAAGATAATTACTGCATCATCATTGTGTCATAAATAAATTAAATTATTTGATGTCTAAAAATTACAAATAAAATACCATTATTTAGTAAATCCTTTTATCTTTCTAATGAATATTTAAAATCGAATTTATATTATTTATAACCCTATATTAAAAATGTTTTAGTAAATAAACATTGATATTAACTCTTTTAACTCTTCTTTGAATTAAATAATAATAAATGTCCTAATCTAATCCAAGTGGGACTAAATGATAATATTTTACACTTAAGGTTGTTTTTGGTCGATATAAACTTGTCCTATAGGGTTAGGACATGTTTTAGGGTAATATTAATATCATTTTTACCCTTAATTACCCTATTTACTTTTAACTGTGGTAAAAAAAAGTAAAAAGTTACTATTCACCAAAAATAATTTTCATTTCATTGAACCACATTTTACTTACTGACATCAATCGTGTCTCTCGGATTTTTGAAATTCCATTCACAGAAGTGATAAAATTAAGATTTATGAAAAAAAATTATTTTTTTAACTTCCACTTAGTAGTTTCACTATTAATCAAAAATTGAAGTTTTTCAGAAAAATGCCAAAATTTCACCCTAAGTTATAATTGATATTCCGAATTAAAAAATGATTTCTATTTTACAAAATTACCAACATATAAGTTTCATTAATTAATTTTATAATTAATTTACAATTTCACAACAAATAGCGTGTTTTTAAGAGATAATAACTATCAAAATATTAACACTTGTTTATGTCTGGTGTAAATGTGAAATTACATCCAATGACCAACATTGTATTGAATTGTAAAAATGTATTATAAATATACTTTAAAACCACTCAATGTAATAATTTATCACTATTAATTATTTCAATTAAAAAAGTTGTTTTTAATTAAAATTTAGTAATTTTCACTATTCATCAGAATATGAAAGTTATCCGAAAAGTACCAAAATTTCACCATAGGCTAAATTCGATACTACGAATCCAAAAATGAATTCCATGTTGAGAGCTAAAATTTCTAAAATTTTAAAACGTGGTTATTACTATTCATAATGGCTAGTTATAATAATATTTTAATAGCATATCGTTGTTTAGTGAAACTCGGTATTGCGTACTACACACGCTATCGAGGAAGGTCGCGATTGCATGCAAGGAAAGTCAAGGATGTGTGATGTGCAAGCTCCTTTTGGTGTAGCGTACAACACAAGGCATTAATAAAATTAAAAATAATATTTTTCATAAAATCTCGCGCTGTTACAACCATCCAACATAAGAGTAACATTACCTATGAATAATAAAATTAAATTTAGACATCTTAGAATGTGACAATTTTACCTTAGTAAACGTTTTGGTATTTGGTAAGTCATAAATAATTATTTATAATTAATTAATTAATTTAAAAGAATATTTATTTCCCTAAAAGTATTCATAAATTATTGAATCAATGTATTATAGTTGTTAGATTATTTTATAATACCCTACATAATTTTTTAAAGCACTATAAAATCAGTTTTAATCATAAAAACAGTTTTTAAGTAAATTATTATTTTCATTAAATATTAAATTAAAATTATTTAGAAAATTATTTTTCAAAAATGGAATTCATTTTTCGATTCTACACTTCGAAAAATGGAAGGGTTAAAATTTTGGGTTTTTTCTAAAATACATCAATATTCGGGTGAATAGTAAAAAATACAGTTTTTCGCATAATCTGTGTATACTAAATTGCATCATTAATGATTTAATGATGACATAAACATTATATAACCTTAGTTTCGGCCATATTATATTTAATTTCACAAATACATTCTTAAAATACAATAAATCCAATTCTCAAACCTAAAAAGAACATTCCAAAGCCTAAAGTCAAAATGTGATTTATAAAAGTGTCTTTTTCTCTTTCTCTCACTATCATTTTAGTAAATTAATCAATTCGAATTATAAAGAAGAATTAAATCCTTAAATGAATTATATTATATTAATATATGATTTAGGATTTCAAAAAACTACTATTACAAGTCTAACATTTGATATATTATTTATATAAAATTTTATACTAACACACCTCCCTCCTCATGTATTAATAAGCCCCCCCCCCCCCCCCACTCCTCTTCCCAAACCACACCTATCAAGATTGAATAATTGGCATCGATATTTCCAATCATCTCCCCTTTCCACTCACTCTTGTCCAAGAGCTTCTGGTCTAATCAAAAGACCTAGCATAGGCCCTTAAAGAGGTTCTCAATATAAAGATTCAAGGGGTAATTTCCCACCCTCTTCTCCTTTAATTTCCTTTCAAGTTCAAGTTCATTTCCTGATCTCTCCCCACCTATCTTCATCCAAATTTATTTTTAAGTCAACTATTATACATATAATTTAATTGTATGGTTTTAATGGGATATTATACCATCCATCCCCCTTTCCCTCATTCTTTTATTTTATTAAAGATAACGTTGTTTGTGAGGTGTTAAATTATCACCTTCAAAAACAACATGACTTCTTCTTCCATTTATACCTTCAGATATGGTCATTAAAGCATTATTATTGTAGAACCATAATATTTTATGTTTATTATGTTCTATGTAATGTTCTGGTAATAACCTATGGACATATTACTCAGTGATATGTTGAAACAAGTTTGTTGTGACCCAAAAAACCGCCCAAATTTACCCAAATAAACATCACTAAATACTTTTCTAATGATTCGCCCACATGGATCTAATATAATTCATTATAAAATAAATAAAGATCATGTTATATCATAAATAACATGTAATATCAGTTCTGTATGTTTACCCATGTTCTACCCAAAATTCAATTTAAGAATACCACTAAACCACTCAAGAAAATCATAAAAACAAACATCCCCTAACAATGTTTTTAACCTCTAGAAGTCATCCAAAGGAACATACTATGACATAATGAATCCAGAATGAAGCCAATTAATTTAAAAATTGTTATGGATTTATAATTAATGAATATAATGTCATTATACATGACATTAAAGATAAGGAAGCATTCAGGTACAAGGTAAGGTGAAATTCTCAAACCCATATTTCATCCCTCGGGTTCTACCTCTTTCACTCCATTTTTTATATAGTCACTCTTTAATGATCATTTGTTCTAAATTTTCTTTCCTTTTTTGGGATAAAAATGTTTTATAATTATTTATATTTCAATCCAAATGTTATATAAATGAACTCTTCTCTTAAGAACTCAACCCTTACCTTTCATTCAAGGTTGATGGTTCCTGTATCATCTATGTTGTTCCCTCTTTCTTTTGGGAACACAATGTTTATGAATTTTTTATTATGAAATGAAACCCATTACTTTTTGTGGGTTAGTAATGTTCATTTATTTTATATTTCCATCATGGAATGCATGACAAATGATAATGTTAGGATGTGACGGGTGAACCCGGATGTATGTAGCGCAATATGACTGTTTAAATGTGATGGGTGCGCCCAGAATTATATAGCCCTCCAATGAATTGGGTAAAGTGATTAATCTCATGAGTAAATGTGAAATGATGTTTGGACAAGATGATAGCTTGGTTCAAAAATATGTGTTGTAGTTAACCACTATGTCATGATGTTTCATTTTTATGCATTGCCACATTTCAAGCCTTTTAATTATGCTCCTCTCATGTTCATGATCTTTTTCCTATGTTATGATTATGCTCACCCCATGATATATTGTTCTTATCTATCCTCTTACTCGGATTATATCTCACCCCTTTTTATGTATATCCTCCGATAGATACATGTACTAAGGAGAGGAAAAGTGTCAATAATAAGATAGAGATGAAGAAATTAATTAAATGTTTACACTTGCTGTTGTATTTGTTATGTATGGTCCTAGTTTACCGAAGACACTAAACCTTTTGATCCTCTATGAGTAATACTATTATTTTTTATCTTTGTAATGATGTAACAGTAATGTATTAAAAGGCCAGTTAGCTATAGTTGGTATCAGAGGAATGGTTTAGTTAATTTGGGAATTTGGATTAGTGAACCCTATAGAAAAAATCTAGCATGTGTCTTAGAACAAAAATGCACAGAAGAGTATTTACTTAGGGATACCATATGTTATGTTTTTTGTATAAATTTTTAAAATGAATAAGTTATTCATGAGTTGTTTACTTATGTTTTCATATAACCTTTTCTATTTTAGAAAATTGTGGGAACCAGGAGAAATCAGGCCAACAACTCAGGCGAGGGCCAATGCAACGATTTCCCAAAAAATATCCCCAATGATTTGGGTGGTGGAGGTCAAAATATCATGGTGATTATTACCCAATTATCTCAGGTTGTGAATAATAACCATAATAATGGGGGAACATACTCCTTTACCAAAGATTGAGCAAAAATCTATCGAATGTTTTATGTGGCAATGACCACTGATGATCTGTGGATCTTCCGATCCACTAGTTGTGGACCAGTGGATCAACTCCATGGAGAATATCATTTATGTTATTCACTGTTCTGAAATGGAGAAGGTGACTCCAGCCATTTATCATCTAGATGTAGAAACCAATCAATGGTGGGATTTGATTAAGAACACCAAGCTAAGGGAGGAAATTCAAGAAATGTAATCAGAAGACATTAAGATAATGTATCTTAATAAGAATTTCCCATGAAATCTTCGCATGAAGATGGAGAGAGAATTCATATAGACCAAACAAAAAGAAGGAGAATCTATCACATCCTATGAATCAAATTTCACATGGCTCACAAGTAATGCTTCAGGTTTTGTTATCAACAATGATAGAAAAATTGATAGATTCATTAGTTGATTAAAACCACATCTTCGAATGACTCTTGAAATTTGAGAAATTGGGAGTTATGAAGAAGTTGTTTGGTGTGCTCTCAAAGTAGTGATGTAGTTTAGAAAATGGTCCCATGGCTTTGGTGATAAGAAAAGAAAGATGGAGTTTCATGCCTATGGATCTAGTGACAATGGTGGGATGAAAAATCAATGACCCACATGCAAAAAATGTGGGAAGTTGCACAATGGGAACTGCCTCAAAGGGATAGGGAAATGCTTCAACTGTGGGAAAGAAGGACACCATTCTCAAGAGTGTCTAAAAGAAACGAAAAAGAAGGAGAATGTAGCAGATGAAAGGAGAGAACCACTCATGGTTCAATGCTACAACTGTAGGGAGCTAGGGCACTATGTAAACTAGTGCACTAAACCTTAATCCCTCGAGGGTAATCAACGTTAGTAGCCACGAAATCCAAATGAACAAGTGAAGGATTATGACATCACTATTGCGGAGGTGGAGTATGATAATGATGTTGTACAAGGTACACTTCGTATTCACTCAGGAATGGAAAAATTATTATTTGATTCTAGTTCTACGCATTCCTTTATATCTTGTATGTTTTCTAGAACTATAGAATTGAAGCCCCAAAATCTTAAAGTCGAGATATCTGTAAAAAAACTAAGTGGTGAAATCATTGTAACCCAAGTGTTTGACTCTTCTCCTGTTGACGTATGTGGGAAGATTCTTCTGAAAAATCTCTTAATACTTCCCTTGGTGGAATTCAATGCTATAATGGGAATGGACTGGCTCTCGTTATATAGATCACATATCAACTGTCAGGAAAAAGAAAATATCTTTTTATATTCTGAACCATCCCATGCTCCTCTAAAAATGCAAGGAAGATCAGGAATCGCCTTTGAAAAAATCCTTAATTGGTGTGGGTGTTGATTACCTATGAAGAATCATACATCGCCCAAATGGTTGAGTCGAAGGAAATTTCCATCCATGAGGAAAGGCACATCATGAGGGAATATGATGATGTATTTCCTGATGAGTTACCAAGAATTCCCTTGGATAGTGAGGTAGAGTTCTCAATTGAACTCATACCCGGAGCTACTACTATATCGAAGTGCCCCTATAGGATGGCTCCTATAGAACTGGAGGATTTAAAGAAGCAGTTACAAGAGCATCTGGACAATGGGTTCATACATCCTAGCACATCGCCTTGGGGTGCGCTAGTGCTCTCTGTGATGAAGAAGGATGGAACAATGTTGATATGTATCGATTATCGGGAACTCAAAAAGATCACCATATAGGAACAAATAACATCTCCCAAGAATTGATGACTTGTTTGACCAGTTAAGAAGAGCACAATACTTCCCAAAGGTGGATCTTCATTCTGAATATCATCAGGTAAAGGTGTAGAAGGAATACATTCGAAAGACTGCCTTCTGTAAAGGGTATGGGCACTATGAGTTTTTGGTGATTCCCTTTGGAATTACTAATTCCCCTGCAATCTTCATGGATTTGATGAATAGAGTCTTTAGACATTACCTCGAAAAATTTGTGGTAGGGTTTATCGATGATATTATCATCTACTACAAGATAAAGGAGGGACATGAAGAACATATAATACTTGTGTTGGTGACATTAAGATAAGAGACGTTGTACTCCATGTTCAGGAAGTGTGACTTTTGGATAAATCATGTCACGTTCTTGGGACATGTGATTACAAGTGAGGGAATTTCTATGGATCCTTCAAAGACAAAGGCGGTTGAGGAATAGACCATGCCCTCTAGTGTCATAGAAATCCATAGATTTCATGGATTAGATGGGTACTACCGATGTTTTGTGAGAAACTTCTCATGATTGTCAAGCCCGCTATCTAAGTTAATAAGGAAAGGGGTAATGTATGTCTGGATGGAAGAATGTGAGGGAAGCATCATGGAGCTAAACCGAAGGCTGATCACTACACCTGTACTCACACAATCAAAAAGTGGAGAATGTTTTGTGATATAAAATTATGCTTCAAAGAATTTCTTGGGTTGTCTACTCATCCAAAATGATAATGTGATAGCCTAAGCATCAAGACAGTTTAATATCCATGAGCACAACTACCCGACGCATGATCTAGAGTTGGCGGCCATGATTTTTGCCCTGCAAATCTGGCAGCACTATCTTTATGGTGAGAAGTGTGACATATACACCAACAAAAAGATCTTGAAGTATATATTCACACAAAAGGAGATAAACATGCATCAAAAGAGATGGTAAGAGCTAATCAAGGATTACGATTTCTCTATTCACTATCATCCTGGAAAGGCGATCAAGGTAGCTGATGCTCTAAGAAGAAAAGAACCTGCTACTATTTCTATACTGTGGATTGAGAAAGACCCTATCTTCTTGGATATTCAATGGATGGATTTGGAAATCATAAGGTTGGAGGATACATACTACCTTTCCCAAATGATTGTACAACCATCCATCCAAGATAAGATTAAGGAAGCACAAAGAGATGATGTGGTGATACAAAAGTGGGTGAATGCAATAAAGGAAGGGCAGCTGTAAGAGTTCTATATCAACGATGATGGTGTGATTCGGTTTGGAATGCGACTTTGTGTTACTTCATCTCCCGAGAAAAAGAAAGAGCTATTGGATAATGTACATAGCTCAACCTTCCCTATCCATCCTGGTAGTACCAAGATGTATCGTGATCTCTGCGAACACTTCTGGTGGCATGACATGAAGAAGGAGATTGTGGAATATATATCAAGGTGCTTGGTATGCTAACAAGTTAAAGCTGAGTGAAAAAAGACAAAATCTATGATCCAGCCTTTGCATATAACCATGTGGAAATGGGAAAATGCTACTATGGATTTTGTCACAGGCTTCCCAAAGACATCAAAGGAAAATAATGTGATATGGGTTTTGGTTGACCGACTCACCAAGACTGCAAATTTTATCACTATTCGGGAAGACCTCTCACATGAAAAACTTACAAGGATATATGTGAATGATGTGGTGAGACTGCACAATGTTCCACTCTCAATTGTCTCTGACCGGGATCCAAGGTTCACATATAAGTTCTGGAGAATCCTTCAACATGCTTTGAGTACTAAATTAAATTTTAGCATGAACTATCATCCCCAAACTGATGGCCAGTCTAAATGGACTATTCAAATTCATGAAGTTATGAAAAGAGCATGATCTCTTGAATTCGAAGGTGGTTGGGGTTAGCATCTCCCATGGGTTGAGTTCTCATACAACAACAGCTTCCTATTGAATATTCAGATGGCTCTGTATGAAGCTCTATATGGAAAGCGTTGTATAACTCCAACCTGTTGGGATGAAGTTGGAGAATGTAAGCTACTTGGTCCTGATCTTGTTCAAGAGATGACCGAGAGGGTTCATGTAATCCAGAAGCCCATCAAAGCTGCTCAATGTCGGCAAAAGAGCTATGCTGGAAATCATCGAAGGGACATGGAGTTAGACGTTTGAGAAAAAGTCTTCCTTCCAATATCTCCATGGAAGAATGTCTTGTGATTCAAGAAGAAATGGAAGCTAAGCCCAAGGTATATTGTCCCCTTTGAGATACTTTACCGCATAAAATTTGTGGCCTATCGTCTTTCACTTCCACTGAATATGGCTCAAGTTCATGATGTGTTCCATTGATCACTACTGATGAAGTACATACCCGACCCCTCACATGTACTAAACTCAGAGGTGGTGCAGCCTGAAGATGATCTCTCCTATGAGGAGTAGCTAGTAATGATTCTAGATCAGAGAGATAAGGTTCTATGCCACAAGACAATAGATCTTGTCAAAGTGTTATTGATGAACCATAATTTTGTGGGAGCAACATGGAAACCAGAAGAGGCAATGAAGGGGAAGTACCCTCACCTGTTTGTGTAAAGTTAAATTTCGAGGGCGAAATTTCTTAAGGGGGGAAGAATGTTACGACCCAATGTTTTTCAATGGAAAAATCCCTTCTTATATTTATTTCATAAAATAACATGAAAACAAAAAATAATTAACTACTAAGTATAAGTGACCTTTTAACATAAGTTTGTCACTCCTAGGTTTCGAATTTTGAAAATCCGACATACACGGTTGCATTCAAGATGATTTTTGGAGTCTAATGAAACAAAAATAATTTTTGGTGAATAGTAATGTACCCATAGGAATAGTAACATACCCTTATTTATAGTTATATGACCCTTATTAATATAAAATCATCGAACATAAGAGTAATATTACCTATGAATAATAAAATATAATTTATACATCTTAGAAAGTGACAATTTGACCTTAGTAAACGTTT
This sequence comes from Viscum album, assembly GCA_963277665.1. NCBI lineage: Eukaryota > Viridiplantae > Streptophyta > Magnoliopsida > Santalales > Viscaceae > Viscum > Viscum album. The sequence goes on from OY728157.1 coordinate 2,020,357,409, forward strand.
TGGTATTTTGTAAGTCATAAATAAATATTTATAATTAATTAGTTAATTTAAAAAAAATATTTCACTATATGTATTCATAAATTATTGAATCAATGTCATAAGGTTTTTATATAATTTTATTAGACACTACTTAATTTTTGAAACCACTATTAAATCAGTTTTAGTCTTAAAAACTGTTTTTAAGTAAATTATGATTTTAATTAAATATTAAATTTGTAATATTTATAAAATTATTTTTCAAAAAAGGACTTCATTTTTCTATTATACATGTCGAAAAATTGTAGGGTAAATTTTTGCATTTTTTCTGAAATACTTCAATTTTCAGGTGAATAATAAAAAATGCATTTTTTTGCATAATTGGTGTATACTAAATTGCATCATTAATGATTCAATGATGACATAATCATTCTAGAACCTCAGTTTCGGACAAATTATATATAAATTCCACAAAGAGTTTCTTAAAATAAAATAAATCAAATTCTCAAACCTGAAAATAACTTTCCAAAGCCTATAGTCAAAAGGTGATTTATTTAAGTGTCTTTTTTTCATTCTTTCACTTTCCTTTTAATAAATTAATGAATTGGAATTATAAAGAAGAATTAAAGCCTAAAACGAATTATATTATATTAATATATGATTTAGGATGTCAAAAAACTACTATTACAAGTCGAACTTTTGATAAATTATTTTATTTAATATTGTATACTAAAAACACCTTCCTCTTCATCTATAAATACGCTCCCACCTCTCCTGCCAAACCACACCTCTCAAGCTTCAATAATTTCTTAAGATCTGCCCAATAATACCCCCTAGCCCCTCCCCCATGTCAAAGAGAACCTGTTCTCATTAAAAGACCATGATTAGGCCCTCAAATAGGTTCTCACGAGAAGGATTCAAGGGGTAATTTTCCTCCCTGTTATCCTTTAATTTCAATTAAATTTCAAGTTCATTTCATTATCTTTGTAGTCATATAATAGTAATGTAAGAAATTTCAGGGTCGCTATAGTTGGTATCAGAGGAACGGTTTAGTTAATTTGAGAATTAGGATTAGTGAACCCTAAAGAAAACCTCTAGCATGAGACTTAGTAAAAAAATGCACAAAAGAGTATTTACTTAGGGATCTGATATGTTATGTTTTTGGTGTAAATTGTTTAAATGAATAAGTTATTCATGAATTTTTTTCTTATTTTTTGTTCTAACCTTTTCTATTTTAGAAAATGGTGGGAACCATGAGAAATCATGCCAACAAATCATGTGAGGTCCAATTCAACGATTTCCCGAACGACATCCCCAATGATATGGGAGGTGGAGTTTAAAACATCATAGAGATTCTTACCGAATTATCTCAGGTTATGAATAATAACCATAATAATGTGCAACGTCCTACTTCACTAAAGAGGGAGAAACTAGCTATCGAATGTTATATGTAGCAATGACCACTGACGATTTATGGATCTTCAGATCCACTAGTTGTAGAACAATGGATCAACTCCATGGAGAAGGTCATTTTTGTTCATATCTGTTCTGAGATGTAGAAGGTCACCCTATATATTTATCATCGAGAAGGAGAAGCCGATCAATGGTGGTATTTGATTATGAACACCAAGAAAAGGGAGGAAATTGAAGAGATGGAATGGGAATACTTTAAGATAATGTTTCTCAAAAAGTATTTCCCACGAACTCTTCACATGATGATGGAGAGATAATTCATAGAGCACAAGAAAAAAGACGGAGAATCTTTCACAACCTATGAATCAAATTTCACAAGGATCTCTAGGTATAAATCAGATTTTGTTATCAACAATGATAGAAAAATTGATAGATTCTTTAGTGGTTTAGAACCACATCAACGAAAGGGTCTTGCAATTTGTGACTTTGCGAGTTATGAATATGTTGTTCGATGTGCTCTCAAAGTGGATATGGAGCTTGGAGAATAGTCCCATGTCTATGGTGATATGAAAAGAAAGATGCAGTTTTAATCTAGTGGATCTAGTGACAAAGGTGGGAGGAAAAATCAAAGAACTGCATGCCGAAAATGTGGGAAGATGCACAATGGGAACTGCCTAAAAGGGATGGGGAAATGTTTCAAGTGTGGGAAAGAAGGACATCATGCTCAAGAGTGTCAAAAATACACAAAAAGGAAAGATAATGTAGCTGATGAAACAAGCAAACCACTCATGGTTCAATGAAACAACTTTAGGGAGCAAGGGAACTATGGTAACCAGTGCACTAAACCTCGAGCCCTTGAGGGTAATCAGCGTTAGTAGCCACCAAAGCCAAAGGAACAAGGGAAGGATTATTCCATAACTACTGGGGAGATGGAGCATGATAATGATGTCATACAAGGTATACTTCCTATTCACTCAAGGATGGAAAAAGTCTTATTTGATTCTGGTTCTAAGCATTCATTTATATCATGAAAGCTTGATAGAATTATAGAATCGAAGCCCCAAAACCTTGAAGTAGAGATATCTGTAAAAACACTAAGTGGTGAAATCATTGTAACCCAAGTGTTTGAATGTTCTCCTGTTGATGTATGTGGGAAGAATCTTCCGAAAAATCTCATAATACTTCCCTTGGTGGAATTCATCACTATAATGGGAATGGACTGGCTCTTGTTATATAAAACAAATATCAACTATTGGGAAAAGGAAATATCATTTCATATTCTGAACCATCCCATTCCCCTCTATAAATGTAAGGAAGATCATGAATCATCTTTGAAAAATCCTTTAATGGTGTGGGTTTTTATTCCCTATAAAGAAGCATACCTCACCCTAATGGTTGATTCGAAGGAAATTTCCAACTTTGAGGAAATGCCCATCATGAGGGAATACGATGATGTATTTCCCTACGAGTTACCGGGGATTCCCTCGCATCGTGAGGTAGTGTTCTCAATTTAACTCATACCCAGAGCTACTCCAATCTCGAAGTGCCCCAATAGGATTGCTCCTATCGAACTGGAGGAGTTAAAGAAGCAGCTGAAAGAGCATTTGGACAAAGGGTTCATACGCCCTTGTGCATCTCCTTGGGGTTTTACAATACTCTTTGTGAAGAAGAAGGATGGAACAATGCAGATGTGTATCGATTATCAGGAACTCAACAAGATCACCATAAAGAACAAGTATCATCTCCCAAGAATTGATGAATTGTTCGACCTGTTAAGAAGAGATCAATACTTCTCAAAGGTGGATCATAGTTCGGGATATCATCAGGTAAATGTGATGAAGATAGATATTTAGAAGACTGCCTTCTGTACAAGGCATGGGCACTCTGAGTTTTTGCCGATTCCCTTTGGACTTACTAATTCCCCTACAATCTTCATTGATATGATGAATAGAGTCTTTAGACATTACCTCGAAAAATCTGTGGAAGTGTTTATCGATGATATTATCGTCTAATCCAAGAGAAATGAGGGACATGAAGAAAATATAAGACTTATTTTTGTGACATTATGAAAGGACAAGTTATACGCTATGTTTAGGAAGTGTTACTATTGGATGAATCAAGCCACATTATTGGGACATGTGATTACATGTGAGGGAATTTCTGTGGATCCTTCAAAGACAAAGGCAGTTGAGGAATGGCCCAGGCCCAATAGTGTAATTAAAATATATAGTTTTCTTGGATTTTCTGGGTACTACTGGCATTTTGTGAGAAACTTCTCATGATGGTCAAGCTCGCTAACTTTGTTAACAAGGAAAGGGGTAAAGTATGTCTGGACGGAAGATTGTGAGGGAAGCTTCGTGGAGCTAAAGAGAAGGCTGATCACTGCACATGTACTCACACTAAAAAAAGTGGAGATAGTTTTTGGATATAAAATGATGCTTCAAAGAAATGCTTCAGTTTTGTACTCATGCAAAATGATAATGTGATAGCCAACGCCTCATGAAAGTTGAGGATCAATGAGAAGAACTACCCGACACATGATCTAGAGTTCGTGGCCGTGATTTTTTCCTTGAAAATCTGGCAGCACTACCTTTATTATGAGAAGTGTCACATATACACTGACCACAAGAGCCTAAAGTATATATTCACACAAAAGGGGCTCATCATGCGTCAACAGATATGGTTATAGCTAATCGTGGATTACAATTGATCTATTCACTGTCATCCTGGAAAGGCGAACAAGGTAGTTGATGCTCTAAGATGAAATGAACTTGCTACTCTTTCCATGTTGCTGATTGAGAAAGACCCTATCTTATTGGATATCCAGAGGATGGATTTGGAAATGATAAGGTTGGAGGATACATAAAACCTTGAATAAATTATTGTGCAACCATCCATCCAAGAGAAGATTAAGGATGCACAAAGGGATGATGTGGAGATACAAAAGAGGGTGAATGTAATAAAGGAAGGGAAGTTGCAAGATTTCTATATCGACGATGATGGTGTGATTCTGTTTTGAATGTGGCCTTGTGTGCCTTCATCACCTGAGATAAAGAAGGAGGTATTGGATAATGCACATAGCTCAACCTTCTCTATCCATCCTGGGTGTACCAAGATGTATCGTGATATCCGAGAACACTTCTGGTGGGATAACATGAAGAAGGAGATTGAGGAATATATATCATGGTTTCTTGGTATATCAGCAAGTTAAAGATGAGCGACAACAGACCAAAGGTATGATGCATCCATTGCCTATACCCATGTGGAAATGGGAAAATGTTACTATGGACTTTGTCACAGGCCTCCCAAATACATCAAAGGGAAATAATGTGATATGGGTTGTGGTTGACCGACTCACCAAGACCTCCCATTTTATTGCTATTTGGGAAGACCTCTCGCTTGAACAACTTACAAGGATAAATGTGATTCAAGTGGTGAGACAACCCGGTGTTCTACTCTCAATTGTCTCTGACCATGATCCAAGGTTCACATCTATGTTCTAGAGAAGCCTTCAACATTCTTTGAGTACTGAATTAAATTTCCGCACGACCTATCATCCCCAAACTGATGGCCAGTCTGAAAGGACTATTCAGATGCTTGAAGATATGCAAACAGCATGCTCTCTTGAATTAAAAGGTCGTTGGGATCATCATCTCTCATTAGTTGAGTTCTCTTACAAAAATAGATACCACTCGAGTATTCAGATGGCTCCGTATGAAGCTCTTATAGAAAACGATCTAGAACTCCAACTTATTGGGATGAATTTGGAGAAAGAAAGCTACTTGGGCCCGATCTTGTTCAAGAGATGACCACGAAGGTTCAAGTAATCCAGAAAAACATCAAAGATGCTCAATGTCGGAAAAAGAGCTATGCTGACAACCGTCGAAGGGACTAGGAGTTTGACGGTGGAGATGAAGTCTACCTTCGAATATCTCCATGGTAGAGAGTCATGCAATTCGCGATGAAAGTAAAGCTATGCCCAAGGTATATTGGAACATTTGAGTTCCTTGACCGCATAGGAGATATGGACTATCGTCTTGCACTTCCACCGAATATGTATCAAGTTCATGATGTGTTCCATGTATCACTACTAAGGAAGTACATACCAGACCCCTCACATGTACTAAATCGAGAGGTGGTACACCAGGAAGATGATCTCTTCTATGAGGAGCAGCCAGTAAAGATTCTGGATCGGAGAGATAAGGTTCTATGCCACAATACAACCCATGTTGTCAATTTTATATCAAGGAACAATAATTTTGAGTAAGAATCTTGGGAACCAGAAGAGGCAATGAGTGAGAAGTACCCACACCTGTTTGTGTAAAGTGAAATTTCAGGGGAAAAATTTCATAAGGGGGGAAGAATGTAACGACCAAATGTTTTCCAATAGAAAATTACATTCATATATTTATTTCATAAAATAACATGAAAACACAAAATAATGAACTAAGAAGTGACAAGTGACCTTTTAAAATTAGTTTTTCACCCTTATGTTTCGAATTTTGAAAATCCGACATACACAGTTGTGTTCAAGATGATTTTTGGAGTCTAATGAAAAACAAAATTCGGTGAATAGTAATGTAACCTTAGGAATAGTAAAATAACCTTATCAATATTAATATGACCCTTATGAATAGTAAATCATCCAACATAATAGTGACATTACCGATGAATAATAAAATAAAATTTAGACATCTAAGAAATTGACAATTTGACCAGAGTAAACGTTTTGGTATTTTGTAAGTCATAAATAATTATATATAATTAATTAATTAATTTAAAATAATAATTATTTCCCTAAATGTATTCATAAATTATTGAATAAATTTCTTATAGTTTTTAGATAATGTTTAAGGCCCTACGTAATTTTTGAATGCACTATAAAATCAGTTTAAATCATAGAAACAGTTTTTTATGTAAATTATGATTTTAATTAAATATTAAATTAACAATATTTAGAAAATTATTTTTCAAAAATGGAATTAATTGTTCAATTCTACACGTCAAAAAATGGTAGGGGTATATTTTTGGGTTTTTTTGAAATACTTCAATTTTTGGGTGAATAGTAAAAAATATTGTTTTTCGCATAATCGGTGTATACTAAATTGCATCATTAATGATGTAATGATGACATAAACATTGTAGAACCTTAGTTTCGGAAAATTTGTCATAAATTTCTTAAATGGTTACTTAAAATACAATAAATCCAATTCTCAAACCTAAATAGAACTTTCCAAAGCTTAAAGTTAAAAGGTGATTTATTAAAGTGTCGTTTTCTCTTTCTTTCACTTTCCTTTTAATAAATTAATAAAATCTAATTATAAAGAAGACTTAAAGCCTCAATGAATAATATTATATTAATATATGATTTAGGATGTAAAAAAACAACTATTACAAGTCTATCTTTTGATATATTATTTTATTTAATATTTTATAATAAAAACACCTCCCTCCTCATGTGAAAATAAGCCCTACAACTCCTCTAGCCAAACCACCCCTCTCAAGCTTCAAGAATTGTCTAAACTCTACCCAATAATCTTTCCTATCCCCTACCCAACTTACAAGAGGTTTTGGTATCATAAAAGACCAATCATAGGCCCTTAAAGAGGTTCTCAAGAGAAGGATTAAAGGGGTAATTTCCCTCCCTCTTCTCCTCTAATTTTCATTCAAGTTCAAGTTCATTTCTTGAACTATCCCCACCTATATTCATCCAAATTTTATTTTATCTCTATTATTATACATATAATTTATTTGTATGATTCTAATTGTATAATTTATAATTTACTATTCTGGGAATAACCAATGGACATATTACTAAGTTGTATGTTAAAACAAGTTCGTTGTGATCCAAAAACCGCCCAAATTTAACCATATAAACATCATTAAATTATTATCTAATGATTCGTCCACAAGGATCTAATATAATTAAAAATAAAATCATTCATGATCCTGTAATATCATTAATAACATGTAATATCAGTTCTTTTCATTTACCCATGTTCTACCCAAACTTCAATCTAAGAATACAAGTGAACCACTCAAGAAAACCATAAAAACAAACATCCACGAACAATGTTTTTAAACTCTATAAGTCATATAAAGGAAAATAATATGACATAATGAACCATAATTAAACCTATTGATGTACACATGGTTCTGGATTTCTTATTAATTAATATAATTTCATTATACAGGACATTAAATATAATGAAGCATTCAGGTACAAGGTAAGGTGAAATTCTCGAACCCAACTTCCATCCCTCGGGTTCTACCTCTTTCACTCCAATTTTGATATGGTCACTCCTTAAAGATCATTTGTTCATCATTGTCTTTAATTTTCTAGGATATACATGTTATATAATGATGTTTATGTCAATCCAAATGTTTTCCGAAATAACTCTTCTCTTAAGAACTCAATTTTTACCTCTCATTCACGGTTGATGGTTCTTATGTCAAGTATGTTGTTCCCTCTTTATTTTGGGAACACATTGATTATGAATGTGTTCTTATGAGATGGAACACATTCATTTTCGAGGGTTAGTTATGTTCATTTATGTTATATGTTAATTGTGGCATGAATGTTAAAAGATAATAGTATGATGTGACGAGTGCACCCATATTTATATAGCGCAATAAGAATGCTTAAATGAGACCGGTGCACCCGAAATTATATAGCGTTCCAATGAATTGGGTAAAGTGATGAATCTCATGAGTAAATGTGAAATGATGTATGAACAAGATGATATCTTGGTTCATAAGTGTGTGTGGTAGTTAACCACTAAGACATGATGTTTAATTTTTATGAATTGCCACATTTCAAGTCTTTTATTTAAGCTCCTCTCATGTTCATAATCTTTTGCCTATGTTATGATTATGCTCACCCCATGCTATATTGTTCTTATATATCCTTTTAGTGGGATTCTAGCTCACCTCTTTTGATGTATATCCACAGGTGGATACATGTACTAAGGAGAGGACAAGTTTCAATTCAAAGGTGGGGGAGAATAAATTAATTAAATATTTATGCTTGATGTTGTATTTGTTATGTATGGTCCTCGTTTTCCCAAGATAGTAAACCTTTGGATCCTCTAATTGTAATACTATTATGTTGTTTATCATTGTAATGATTTAATAGAAATGTAATAAAAGTATGGGTCGCTATTGTTCGTATCAGAGGCAAGGTTTAGATAATTTGGGAATTAGGATTAGTGAACCCTAAAGAAATCCTCTAGAATGAGACTTACTAAAAAATGCCCAAAAGTGTATTTACATAGCGATACCATATGTTATCTTTTTCGTATGAATTTTTTAAATGAATAATTTATTCATGAAATGTTTACTTCTGTTTTTTTTCTAACATTTTCTATTTAATAAAATAGTGGCATCCTGGAGAAATCAGGCCAACACCTCATGCGTGGTCCAATGCAATGTTTGGATGAACGACATTCCCAATGATTTGGGAGGTGGAGTTCAAAACATCATGGTGATTCTTACCCAATTATCTCAGGTTATGAATAATAACAATAATAATGGGGAACATCCTCCATCAAAGAGGGTGCAACTAGATATCAAATGTTTTATGGGACAACGACAACCGATGTTCTGTGGATATTCCGATCCACTAGTTGCGGAATAGTGGGTCAACTCCATAGAGAAGATCATTTCTGTTCTTAACTGTTCTGAGATGGAGAAGGTGACTCTAGACATTTATCATCTTGATGGAGAACCCAATCAATGGTGGGATTTGATTAAGAACACCAAACCAATGGAGGAAATTGAAGAGATGGAATGGAAAGACTTTAAGATAATGATTCATACTAAGTATTTCCCATGAAATCTTCGCATGAAGATAAATAGATAATTCATAGTGGTCAAGCAAAAAGTAGGAGAATCTGTAACAACCTATGAAGTGAATTTCAAAAGGCTCACAAGGTATACTTCAGGTATTGTTATCAACAATGATAGAAAAATTGATAGATTATTTAGTGGATTAAAACCACATCATCGAAAGGCTCTTGCAATTCGAAACATTGGGAGTTATGAAGAAGTTGTTCGGTGTGCTCTCAAAGTGGAGATGGATTTTGGAGAATGGTCACATGGCTGTGGTGATAAGAATAGAAAGATGGTGTTTCATGCTGGTGGATCTAGTGACGAAGGTGGGAAGAAAACTCAATGACACACATGCCAAAAATGTGGGAAGTTGCAAAATGGGAACTACCTCAAAGGGATGGGGAAATGCTTCATGTTTTGGAATGAAGGAAACCATGCTCAAGAGTGTCAAAAATGCACAAAATGGAAGGAGAATGTAGTCAATTAATGGATAGAACCACTCATGGTTCAATGCTACAACTATAGGGAGCTAGAGAACTATGATAACCATTGCACTAAACCTCAATCCCTCGAGGGAAATCAGCATCAACAACAACCAATGCCAAAGGAACAAGGGAAGTATTATGCCATCACTACTACGAAGGTGGAGAAAGATAATGAAGTCATACAAGGTACAATTCCTTTTCACTCAAGAATACCAAAAGTCTTATTTGATTCTATCTCTACGCATTCCTTTATATCTTGTATTTTTTCTAGAACTATAGAATCGAATCCCCAAAACCTTGAAGTAGAGATATCTGTAAAAACACAAAGTGGTGAAATCAATTCATCCCAAGTGATTGACTCTTCTCTAATTGACCTATGGGGGGAATATTCTTCCATAAAATATCATAATACTTCCCTTGGTGGAATTCGATGCTATAATGGGAAATGGTCTAGCTCTCATTATATAGAGCACATATCAATTGTCGAGAAAAGGAAATATCTTTTCATATTACGAACCATCCCAGGATTCTCTAAAAATTCAAGTAATATCATGAATCTCGTTTGAAAAATCCTTCAATGGTGTTGGTGTTGATTCCCAATGAAGAAGCATACCACTCCCAAATGGTTTAGTAGAAGGAAATTTCCAACCTTGAGGAAATGCCCATCATGCGGGAATATGGTGATGTATTTCGCGAAGATTTACCCAGAATTCCCCCAGATGGTGAGGTAGAGTTCTCAATTTTACTCATACCCGAAGCTACTCCTATCTCGAAGTGCACAGATAGGATGGCTCCTATCGAACTGGAGGAGTTAAAGAAGAAGCTGCAAGATCATCTAGAGAAAGGGTTCATATGCCCTAATGCATTTCCTTGGGGTGAACCAGTGCAGTTTGTGAAGAAGAAGGATGGAACAATGCAGATGTGTATTGATTATAGGGAATTGAACAAGGTCACTATAAAGAACAAGTAGCATCTCCCAAGAATTGGTGAATTTTTCGACTAGTTAAGTAGAGATCGATACATCTCAAAGGTGGATCTTAGTTCTAGATATCATTAGGTAATGGTGATGAAGGAAGATATTCAGAAGACTACCTTCCATACAAGGTATGGGTACTATGAGTTATTGGTGATGCCATTTGGACTTACTAATGTCCCTAAAATCTTCATGGATTTGATGAATAGAGTATTTAGACATTACCTTGACAAATCATTGGAAGTTTTTATCGACGATATTATCATCTACTCAAAGAGCAAGGAGGTACATGAAGAACATCTAAGACTTGTGTAGGCGATATTAAGAATGGATAAGTTGCACGCCATGTTCATAATGTGTGACTTTTGGATGAATCATGTCACGTTCCTGGGACATGTGGTTACAATTGAGGGAATTTATGTGGATCCTTCAAAGAAAAAGGCGGTTGAGGAATGGCCCATGCCCTCTAGTGTCATAGAAATCTGTAGTTTTCTTGGATTAGCTGGGTACTACAGACATTTTTTGAGAAACTTCTCATGATTGTCAAGACCGCTAACTAAGATAACAAGGAAAGGGGTAAAGTATGTCTAGATGGAAGAATGTGGGGGAAGTTTGATGGAGCTAAAGAGTAGCCAGATCACTACACTAGTACTCATACTACCAAAAAGTGGAGAAATTTTTGTGATATACAATGATGCTTCAATGAAAGGCTTGGGTAGTGTACTCATGTCAAATGATAATGCGATATCCTACACCTCATGAAGTTGATGATCCATGAGCAGAACTACCCGACACATGATCTAGAGCTGGTGGCCGTGATTTTTGCCTTGAAAATCTGGCGGCACTACCTTTATGGTCAGAAGTGTGACATATACACTGACCACAAGAGACTAAAGAATATATTCACACAAAAGGAGATATACATGAGTCAAAGGATATGGTAAGAGCTAATCAAGGACTACAATTTCCCTATTCACTATCATCCTGGAAAGGCGAACAAGTTAACTGATTCTCCAAGAAGAAAAGAACCTCATACTCTTTCCATGATATGGATTGAGAACAACCCTATCATGTTGGGTATGCAAAGGATGGATTTGGAAATCATAAGGGTCGAGGATACATCCTACCTTGACAAAATGATTGCACAACCATCCATCCAAGAGTGATTAAGGAAACAAAAAGGGATGATGTGGAGATACAAAAGTGGGTGAATTTAATAAAGGGAAGTTGCAGGAGTTCCACATCGATGATGATGGTGTGATTCGGTTTGGAATGCAGCTTTGTGTGCCTTCATCACCCGAGATAAAGAAGGTGCTATTGGATAATGCACATAGCTCAACCGTCTCTATCCATCCTGGGAGTACCAAGATGTATCGTGATATCCGAGAACACATCTGGTGGGATAACATGAAGAAGGAGATTGCAGAATATATATCAAGGTGCTTGGTATGTGAGAAAGTATATTCTAAGCGAAAAAATCCCAATGGTATGATGCACCCTTTTCCTATACCATTGTGGAAATGGGAAAATGTTACAATGGACTTTGTCATAGGCCTCTCAAAGACCTCAATGGGAAATAATGTGATATGGGTTATGGTTGACCGAATCACTTAGACTTCCCATTTTATCGCTATTCGGGAAGACGTCTCACTTGAACAACTTGAAAGGATATATGTGAAGGATATGGTGAGACTGCACGGTGTTCCACACTAAATTATCTCTGACCTTAACCCAATGTTCACTTCTATGTTCTCGTGAAGCCTTCATCATGCTTTGAGTACTGAATTAAATTTCATCACGACCTATCTTCCCCAAACTGATGGCCAGTCTGAAAGGATTATTCAAATGTTTTAGGATATGCTAAGAGCATGCTCTCATGAATTCAATTGTTGTTGGTATTAGCATCTCCCATTTGTTGACTTCAAATACAACAATATCTTCCACTCAAGTATTCATATGGCTTCGTATGAAGCTCTGTATTGAAAGCGATGTAGAACTCCAACCTGTTGGGATGAAGATGGATAAAGAAAGCTATTTTGGCATGATCTTGTTCAAGAGATGACTGAGAAGATTGAAGTAATCCAGAAACAAATCAATGCTTCTTAATGTCGGCAAAAGAGCTATGCTGATAACCATCGAAGGGACTTGGAGTTTGATGTTGGAGATAAATTCTTCCATAGAATATCTCCATGTAAGAGAGTCATGCGATTCATGGAGAATGGGAAGGTAAGCCCAAGGTATATTGGCCCCTTTGAGATCCTTGACCACATAAGATTTGTGGCCTGTCATCTTGCACTTCCACCGAATATGGATCAAGTTCATGATGTGTCCCTTGTATCACTATAGAGGAAGTACATACCAGACCCCTCTCATGTACTAAAATTAGAGGTGGTGAAGCTAGAAGATGATCTCTCTTATGTGAATCATCCAGTAATGATTTTGGATCAGGGAGATAAGGTTCAACACAACAAGACAACCCATCTTGTCAATTTGGTATGGAGGAACCACATGTTTGTGGAAGAAACTTGGGAACGAGAATAGGAAATGATGGAGAAGTACTCTCACATGTTTGTGTAATGTGAAATTTCAGGGGTAAAATTTCTTAAAGGGTGAAGAATGTAACGTCCCAATGTTTTTCAATGGAAAATTCCATTCTAATATTTATTTCATAAAATAATATGAGAGAACAAAATAATGAACTACTTAGTGATAAGTTAACTTTTAACATAATTTTGTCACTCCTATGTTTTGAATTTTGAAAATATGACATACACGGTTGTGTTCAAGAAGATTTTTGCAGTCTAATGAAATAAAAATAATATTTTGTGAATAGTAACATAACCTTAGGAATAGTAACATACCCTTATGAATAGTAAATCATCCAACATATGAATTTCATTACCTATGAATAATAAAATAAAATTTAGACATTTTAGAAAGTGACATTTTGACCTTACTAAACATTTTTTTATTTTGTAAGTCATAAATAATTATTTATAATAAATTAATTAATTTAAAATAATATTTATTTAACTAAAATTATTCATAAATTATAGAATCAATGTCTTATAGTTTTTAGATAATTTTATAAGACCCTACGTAATTTTTTAAAGCACTATAAAATCAGTTTTAATCTTAAAAATTGTTTTTAAGTAAATTATGATTTTAAATAAATATTAATTTAATAATATTTAGAAAACTATTTTTCATAAATGGAATTCATTTTTTTATTCTACACGTCGAAAAATGGTAGGGGTAAATTTGTGTATTTTTTCTGAAATACTTCAGTTTTTGTGTGAATAGTAAAAAATCCAGTTTTTCGCATAATCGGTGTATACTAAATTGCATCATTAATGATTTAATGATGACATAAACATTCTAGAACCGTGGATTCGGACAAATTATCTTAAATTTCATAATTGGTTTCTTGAAATACAATAAATATAATTCTCAAACCTAAAAAATACTTTCCAAAGCCTAAATTCAAAAGGTGATTTATTAAAGTGTCTTTTTCTCTTTCTTTCACTTTCCTTTTAATAAATTAATGAATTCAAATTATAAATAAGAATTAAAGCCTAAAAAGAATTATATTATATTAATATATGATTTAGGATGTCAAAAAACTACTATTAAAAGTCTAATGTTTGATATATTATATTATTTAATATTTTATACTAAAAACACCTCCCTCCTCATGTATAAATAAGCCCTCCCCCTCCTCTTGCCAATCCACACCTCTCAAGCATCAAGCATTGTCTAATCTCTACCCAATAATCTTCATGATCACCCCCCACCACCAAGATCTTCTAGTATCACCAAAAGACCAATCATAGGCCCTTAAAGTTGTTCTCAAGAGAAGGATTCAAGGGGTAATTTCCCTCCCTTTTGTCCTTTAATTTCCTTTCAAGTTCAAGATTATTTGTTGATCTCAACCCACCTATCATCATCCAAATATTATTGTAACTCCAGTATTATAAATTTAATGTAATTTTATGATTCTAATTGGATATTATATCATCCAACCCCCTTTACCTCTTCCTTTTATTTAATTAAAGAGAACGTTGTTCGTGAGGTGTTAATTTATCACCTTCAAGAACAACAAGACTTCATCTTCCATTTCTACCTTCAAATCCGGTCCTGAAACCATTTTTATGGTTGAACCAGAATATGTTATTTTTATTATGTTCTATTTATAGTTCTGTGAATAACCTATGGACATATTACTAAGTGATATGTTAAAACAAGTTCGTTGTGATCCAAAAACCGCCCAAATTTACACAAATAAACATCATTAAATTCTTATCTAATAATTCGTCCACATGGATATAATATAATTCATTATAAAATAATTAAATATCCTGTAATATCATTAATAAAATGTAATATCAGTTCTGGATGTTTACCCATGTTCTACCAAAACATAAATTTAATAATACATGTGAACCACTCAAGAAAACCATAAATACAAACATCCTTGAACGATGTTTTTAAACACTATAAGTCATCCAAAAGAACATAATATGACATAATGAATCCCTAATGAACACTATTAATATACACATGGTTCTTGATTTATAATTAATTAATAGAATATCATTTTACAAGGCATTAAAGAGAAGGAAGCATTTGGGTACAAGTTAAGGGGAAATTCTCGAACCCAACATTCATCCCTCTGGTTCTACCTCTTTCACTCAATTTCGGATATGGTCACTCCTTAAAGATCATTTGTTCATCATTTTATTTCCTTTTCCAGGATATAAATGTTTTATAATGATGTTTATGTCAATCCAAATGTTTTCCCAAAGAACTCTTCTCTTAAGAACTCAACTTTTACCTCTCATTCAAGGTTGATGGTTCTTGTATCAAGTATGTTGTTCCCTCTTACTTTTGGGAACACAAAGTTTATGAATGTGTTCTTATGAGATGAAAAACATTCCTTTTCGTGGGTTAGTTATGTTCATTATTGTTATATGTTCATTGTGTCATGCATGATAAAGAATAATGTTATGATGTGACGGGTGCGCCCTGAATTATATAGCGCAATATGAATGTTTAAATGTGAAGGGTGCGCCCAGAATTATATAGTGCTCCAATGAATTGGTTAAATTGATGAATCTCATGTGTAAATGTGAAATTATGTGGGTAAAAGATTCTAGCTTGATTCACAAGTATGTGTGGTAGTTAACCACTAAGGCATGATGTTTCATTTTTTATGCATCGCCATATTTCATGTCTTTTATTTATGCTCCTCTCATGTTCATGATATTTTTCATATGTTATGATTATTCACACCCCATGCTATATTGTTCTTATATATCCTATTTCTGGGCTTCTAACTCACCCCTTTTGATGTATATCCTCAGGTGGCTAAATGTAATAAGGAGAGGAAAAGTGTCAATAAGAAGCTAGAGATGAAGAAATTAATTAAATTTTAATGCTTGATATTGTATTTGTTATGTATGGTTCTAGTTTTCCCAATAAACTTAACCTTTGGATCCTCTAAGTGTAATAATATTATGTTTTTTTATCTTTGTAATAATATAATAATAATTTAAGACAACGTCGGTTCGCTATATTTTGTCCCAGTTTTACTGAGGAAAATTGATGAATACAACACTAAAAATAGATATTTATGATTATTAGGGATCAATTGTTTATGGTTATATTCCCTATTAGGTTGTCATGCATGAAAAGGAATTTTTGTATGGTCACATTACATCGAGGTACGAGGTACATGGGGCCCGAGACTACCTAGTGCCTAGGGGTGTTCCTGAGATTGGTGCTCAATGACTCTTGTGTATTTATCATGTTAATATGGTCGGTTTTCCTATAAAATAAACCAGGTGTCATTTTTTATTAGAATGTTCACACTAATGTAAAAATTCATAGAAAAACTATTTATATTTTATAGTTATATTCATTAGAAAAAATTTCCACAACTTATTGAGTATCAAAAATGGAATGTTTTTTTATCATTTTCAGCTTACTCTATGTAATATAATGGTGCTATCTTATTTGTATTAAGATCACACACTACTTATACCCTTTGGGTGTATGTATAATTGGTCATCTTTTACACGGGTAATGGAAAGGGTTTGGGTGATGACTGTTCAGGTTGTTAGTCTGCTTCCTTAGTGCAACATTATATAAATGACTTGTTGGTGATGACCCTATGTTGTGTGGAGTCATTGGGGTTGTTATTTTTTTAAATTTCATTATGTCTTTGGTCCCCTTGTTTTATGTCTGAGCATATTTATTCCATTATATATTATATATGTACAATTTTCATTATTAATTTTTTTAGATTTAGTTTTTCAATTGATTTTGATGTTTTATGCATCCATATTTGGGTAATGCATTCCCAAAACAAAATATTTGGTTCTCAAAAACATCAACCATCCCATTAGGATCGGGAACGGCCATCGGTCCATATCATGAGATGGGTTTTGGCACCAGTTTTGATGGTGACAAGATTTGTTTTCTGACAATATGTGTTCTATTTTATCATAAAACATTCAACATATTAGATAACCTGAACAAAAAATGATTTAATAGTCATTTCAAAAAAAATCTTCTATAAAAGAAATATTTTTCAGAATCATTTAATCATTTCATCAAATCATATCCCAAGTCAAAATAAGTGATATTAATAATCATTTTATCATTATATAACTGATGTATGCAAAGTGGGTTTCATAAACATCTTTTCATTATGAACATAAAATATACAGAGTATGAATAAAAATGGTAACAATTGATTTTATTCCAATTATGTAATACTTTTGAACATATGTTATCATCATAGATGTAAAATTTTATTTGAATATCATTTTTATCATTTCAATAGGAAAATAACCATCCAATTCAAAATTAATTTTAATAAAATATGAAGTTTGTTTTAAAATTTTTTTCATTGAAAATAAATACTTAAAAAATATAATGGATCCTTTAAAATAATTTTAAAAAAATTATGAGGATGATATACTTTTAAATATAGAAAGAACAATATTTAAATATAATATAATTTTTAAAAATTTTTATTGAAAATACACTTGAAAATATACAATTTAATATTAAAATAATATAATGGCCATGTTATTGGGGAATTCCATTCATGTAATACATGTTGATATAATCATTCCTTTCACATTTTAAAAAATAGACAATCAAGACTTTTTTGAAAAATAAAAAAATATTTCATTTCATTTTTATAAAAATTAAAAAAGATTAAAAATTACCTCTAAAATCATATAGGAACATTAAATTATTTTAGAAATAATATTTATTAAAAATGTACTTGTAAGATAAAATTTTATTGACAAAACAGTGAAATTAAATCTATTTAATATTAAAAAATTAAATAGTAATAATTAAAGTATAAATAGATTTAAATTAAGAAGAATCAGATATTCATAATATTAAACGAATGGAGTAAAAATATATTAGGTTATTAAGATATTTATCAGATGATTTCATCATTGAAATCATTATCGAGAATAACCCTAATAAGCGATTATATCATTTCATAAAATCCTTAATACAAGGGTAACATCTACTTATATAACACACAAATGAATTATATTAAATGAAACATAATATATAATTATAATAAATAATATAATAAAATTACATGTAAAAGGTTCTTTCTATACACCTCATAAATGAATATCAGTGCAGAAATGTAGGAACCCGCATATTTATTTCTGGTATGGATCCTTATTTTGGGTTGTTTTTTGTGGAAAAAGAATGAAATGGAAATTGTCTATGTACATTTCATATACACTTGATTACAAGGAGTGTACCAAGTTGTTGTGCATAATCGTGTACTGGCCATGTAACGGCCAGGTACAGGGATGTGTGGGTGACCTGGATGACCACCTAAAGCAGGATTCGGTTGAAGATACTACACAGCGTGTACATTAAATGAACAGGTAGTGTACTTTTATTTTTTAGTTGACTAATCCAACTATGTCACATATCATATCCAAAAGTATTTTCATTTTCTCGTGTATTTCATTGGAGAGGGATGAATGGACCTAAATCTTTGAGCTCCTCTCATTCCTCTGACCGAGCTACGATTGAAACGCCATAGGGTGAGTTGGATTTCCACCGGTTGGTTCTCACATTCCCTAGAGCCTCTCATCCTAATCTCCCCTCACTTGTGAGTTATTCAAGTTTGAATGTTTTGGAGTTTTTGTAAATCTACAGAATTCTTGGATGATTCAAGGGATGATGTTTGAGGGTGTTCACCATTCCACATCGAGGTAGGTAGTTTGTGACTTACTTTGTATGTATTTGGTTAATATATGATAAAACTGACTACTGAACTTCTTTAGGGTACTCTGTTATATTTAATCTAACCCTATTTAAGACCAGTAATGATGTTTTTTTTATTAATAATGGGTTATTGATTACGTATATAGTTTATTAACTTTATTATGTATGTGGTTCCCATGATTAATTAGTTATGGTTGTTGGGTATAGAAATCATGTTAGGCTGATTTGTTTTCTATGTCTACTACTATTTTTGATGGAGTTGATGTTTATTTTAGATACATGTGATTCACGTTACAAATGTTTCACCAAGGGGAATTGACTGTGAGAGGTTCTCAAGGAAGGGTATGTAATTTATGAATTTTTTTTATTAATGACCCGAGGAATTAACTGTGAGAGCACCTATGGGGTAATTAACAAGACATATTAGAATGTGAGAGCTACCTATAGGGTCATTATTAAATGAATGTTAGTACATAGGGAATTGACTATGAGGGCTTTCAGAGATTCATTAAAATTTATTGTTCTTATACAAACAAAGGGGTATTGACCTTGAGAGCTAGCCAGGTGGTCCTAGAATATGATTTGTTCTATTTGTGATCAAAGGGGTTAGACTACATGAGCCTTCCTGAGGGCCATTATTGTTTTTTATTAGATTTTATGTGAAACCATAGGGAACTTGATTTTGAGTACATTCCCTTAGAAGTTCATGTGAATAATTGAATGTTTGTTACATGTATTTAAATCCCATGAACAAGATTGGACTTGGTATTAATAGTTGGTTTAAATGGTCTTATGTGACATATGATTTTCAATTCATAGGGGCATACATAGCTTAAGCTAGTTCCCAAGGTCACATTATTCAATGGATTTTATAATTTATATATGTAAATTTTAGTAAATGAAAGTTATAGGATTGTTTACATTTAAGTATATCCTATTTTATTTCATCATTTATTCATATTACCTGGAATATAATTTCACTTAAAATTAGGAATAATTCGTTTGGTGGTTCCCAACTCGGATTTGTCTGACACCCTTCTTCTGCCATGCTTTTGGACAAAAAAAATTCTATAGTTTTAGGTATAGATAATTTAAAGTCCCCTTCATCATCAATAATTTGATTTCCATTAGAACATGAGAGCACGGGTCCAAGATGAGGAGTGTGTTTTTGATAGAGTTCACTATTTTATATAATTTGGTTTCATGATTGTATTTCTATAATTGTGAATTTTTTGGTTGTTTTCTTAAATGTATGTTACATGAATAATTTATTTTTAAATGTTGTAGTTGTTTATAATATCTGTCTTACATTGTTTACTCCTGATTTATGGATTTAATGATTCTAATATTGTTTACTATTGTTATTCCTTTGTGTATACACTTCCAATGAGGGGATAGTTTACCCAACATCAGACCATGGACCTTACATCTAGTCGACAACCTCTGGGGTTTGGGGAAATTCACATAAGGTCATGGACCACCCAATTTTGAGGGGGGGGGGGTACCATTGGGAAGCACCCAGAAACGGGATGTTACAATGTGGTTTTAGAGGGATTTCGTCATTTATTTGACTTAATGTTTGGGGACTATAGATAGGTTTTGGAAGGAATTGGTATATGTTATTAATTTGTTCCCATTAGTTTCTACCCCGTGAATAGGGAATAGCCATGTTACCTCAAATATTGAAATTTTTCAGGTATTAAAAATGAAACTATTGATTTGATTTCATTTTTGGGGTGAATCACCAGTTTTTTCTATTATCATTGATATTATTGAAGTTCTATATCTATTAAAACCCAATGATATGAGTGTATTCCATCTCAAAAATCATATTGGAACATGATAGAGATCACATGTCAGGCATTCTGGTCATGCCATTTTGGGTGCATTACAGATTTCATGATCTTGATACAGATGATGTGCTAGAGATGCATGATACTGTGATTGAATACCTGATATTTGGATAGGGAAAATGAGTATGTATATTTTCATTCTTCTGGATTAAAAAATTTGGTCCCTAAGGTGTTATGGGACCTCTTGGATAAAAAAATTGTGGATCTGGTTTGATATTTAGTTTAATTGTTTCATGCTATAAAATCAATAATGATTCCATACATTGATTCATTGGAGTATGGGCTCTCATAGGTCACAAATTGTTATTACATGGTATGTTTTTTACATTTTTTAGTGTTTTGGAGGATTTTTATAGGTATACTATCTTGAAACCTGGACTACACGACATGTGTTGGTGGGAAAAAAATGCAAAGTGTTCCTCTATTCTGAAGGAAAATAATTTTATTAAGTACACGCCGTATACTGGGAGTACACATCGTGTAGTGGTTGACCGTGTGACAAACTATGTTATGTGAAACACGTGGTTTGGAAACTTCTGGTAGAACATGTTCTGTCTAGATCATACATGTTGTGTGTTAAAAACCATTTTTCTAGGGGTGTGACCAATTACACAGGTGGATAAAACATAGCGTGTACACACCATGACAAGGGTGAACACACTGTGTAGTGTAACCCAGTAGAGGACCATGTGGTTCGAGCAGTGTAGAATTACTTGGGTAAGAGAGAAAATTCAAGTACATGTCATGTATTATGAGGAACACACCGTTTGTATGGGTGTTACATGACCATGTTCTATAGATGTACATTCCTTGTTAATAACTTAAGGGAACACACCAGGAAGAGTTTATAAACGTTGTATAGTCCTATTTTATACATCACAAGCATTTTCTTTTCTAGTTCCTTTCATTCACATCTTTGTTGTTGTCCCCAATAATTTTGAATATAAGTGAGTGCATGAAATTTTAGTGTAATTCCACCAAGACGCCCTTTGGTAGAACGCTAGGCGGATGTTGATGACTCGACACCAGAAATGATAGATTGGGTAGTTCCAGAACACCCTTCTTCAATTCATGTCTTATCAATAGCTATTTTTCTAGAAATAGGAGCGAATGAAAATTTTTGTGAAGTATTTTTAAGGATGATACATTCTTTCTTGGGAGAAATGAATCATGCCCCATCTCTAGAAGAGTTGATGAGTGTGTTCCTTCAACATCATTCTCCCTCTTTTTCAGGGGATGGAGGATAATAGGCCTCATTTTCATGGTTATATGACATATACTCTATCATTGTGCATCTAGATATGAGTTTGGAGAGGAGGATTTTGGTGATTATGTACATGATACATGATTTGACCATGACATAGTGGCATGTTATCTCTCAGGAGGGATTTCAACAGTATATGACTTGGGAAGAGTTTCTGAAGTACATCGATGACTACTTCTTTCCTAATATTTTTAGGGATGATTGAGCTAGAGAGTTCTTGCAGTTGGAGAAATTAACTCTTTCAATGATGAATTTATCATCCCAGTTTACAATGATTTAGTGTTTCTCCCTAGTTATGGGATCTACCAAGTTATCTTTGGCTAGAAAATTTGAGGATGATCTCAGATATGACATCTGATCATAGGTAAACATTTTCAGGATAACATCAGTGATATTTATAGTTAACCACACACTAATTATAGTGCACAATCTGAAAAAGTTGGGATCTATGAGTTAGGGAGGTTTATCATCTAAGGATACTACTCCTTTGATAGATAAATTGATGTGTTGCAGTGAGGTTTCACATGATGTATCTTTTGGTAGCAAGGTTGTATTCTAACAATACCGAAACATTGGGAACATTAGACCTCAATTCCCTATAAACCCATTTAAGATCTGACCATTCATCATGATGAGCCATATTTAGAATTTTTTACATATGTCCTCACCAGTAGTAGGTGAAAGGGGTTATGTTACGACTCTACATTCCGGGGCATGACAACTAGTTTTACATTAGTCAATGAACTAATGTCCATTAAAACATTCAGGCTGAGGAGGTGGTCTAGGCCATGGTATCTAGATGAATGGTTTTCGAATACAATAGTGTGGATCTACTCATGGTGGTTTGGTTGGGTTACATGGTCGTGGAACATGTTATAATTTTTTAGTAGAGAATACCCAGCAAGAGAAGGATCTCGAACCATCTATTATGAGAGATACAATTATAGTTAACTCGGATTAATATTCGTATCTTTTTGATATAGGGGATACCCATAGTTTTATATGCCTTTCCATTTTGAAGAGCCTTGGGATCTTCATCTATACTTCTGTGTATGTTATGATGCTAGACACTCCATTGGAGATTAGGAATAAATAGTGTACATTAGTACAAGGAATTCCCTCTTGAGGTTTGTCAGTATTACTTCTTATGGGACCTCTATGTCATAGAAATGACATGACTTGATGTAATTATCATAATGGACGGGTTGGTGTCCTTTTAGGAATTTGTTGATTTCTATCTTCGTTGTGTGAGTTACACATCACCTTTGGGTGGGACTTTTATACACAAGGGAGAATGATATTTCCATTTGAGAAGAGGTGGATCCGAGAATCATGGGTTGGGAGGAATTATAACTAGGATTTATAGATTATATCTAGTTGACTACTGGAATTCACATATATACTTTCCTCTAGGGGAGGATTGATTCATGGATGACTCTACAGATGACTTTATAGTCTAACCACCCAAGCGAGATGTATATTTCTCTATAGATCGTATTCTATGAGTTGCACTATAATCCATTGCTCCTCATAGGATGGCTAGACCAACATTATAAGAGAATATGAAGAAGTTAGAGGAGTTTTAGGAAAAGGGTTTCATCTAAACCAATACATCTACATGGGGTTTGCATATTGTTTTTTCGAATAAATAAGATGGTACCCTCAAAATATTGATGGATTTTTAGAAATTGAATCATTTTCCCTTCAAGAAAAAATATCCCATTTCCAAGGATTGATGATCTAATGGATCATATTCACAGAGGCCAATTTTTCCCAATGATTTACATGAGATCGAGTTATCATCAGTTTCACTTTAGATCATTTGATATATGTCTTACAACCTATTTGAGTATGTGTGTTCAATTCATGTATTTAGTTATACCATTAGAGTTCACTAACGTGCAATTTAGTTTACATGGAATTGATGAACCGAGCATTCCATCCTTAATAGGACTCTTTTGTTGTTTTCTTATTCAATGATTTCTTTGTGTACTCTCAAACTCTACATGACCATGCCACCCATCATGATATATTTTTGAGTATTCTGAGATAGTATCATTTATATGAAAATCTCTCAAAATTACACTTTTTCATGTAACTTATTCACTTATTGGGATATGTTATCAGCAAGATAAGTGTATTAGTAATCCTAGAGAAAAATAGAGCAGTAGTTTCCTGGGAGTAGCTGAAAAACATCTATGAGGTGAGAAGTTTTTTGGGGTTGTCTAGTTACTAAATTTAATTTATACATCACATTTCACACATAGCAGGACCACTAACGAACCTTGATAAATAGGGTGAAAAGTACATGTGGATAGATTCCAACGATTTATCCCTTTATTAGCTGAATGTTGGTTGACATCAGCACCCATACTGGTCTTGCAGTAGTCGGTAAAGAGTTACACTATTTAGAGTAGGTCATGTCGATCACCCCTATATTGGCTGAAGGTAGGAGAGATAGTTATGATGGGAGCTCTTCTTGTATAGGAGACTGTTGAGCAGGTGGAGTTGATTTAGAAAAGGATTGATACTACATAGTCTCTCAAAAAATCATATTCCGATCGATGGAGATGACCTATAGTGTTTCAGGTCATTGATCAATTTTTCTTATGTGTCACAATGACGTTGGGACACAGGAGGATTAGGAGACAACATAAGCATTCTCTGAGATACATATGGTCGTCTGCGGTTTTGAAGAGAGTCAGGCCAATTTCATTTTGGTCTTTGTTACCTAAAAGGTATCAGGCTATGCATGACATATTTTTTATTTATCAGCTATATTTTTCCTTTTCTGACTCATCTCATGTTTTTTATCCCTGGGAGGTTGAGTTGGAGTTTGATGCATCCATTAAGGAGAACCCTATTACGATTGTAGATCACAGCACGCAAGTTCCCCGTAGATGGTGTGTTCTTATAGTATGGTGTTATAGAAACATGGTTGAGTACATAATGATGCATAGGATAGGGTGCCTGATGTACGATTACAATGGCTAGAGATGTTTGATGTTTCATCTTCAACACCCTTAGAATGGCAATTAGGGGACAAATTTCATTAAGGAAAAATGTTTGTAGGAACTCGAATCTTCATTTCATGTATGGATCATAATTTCAAGGTTGTTTTTGAAGAACAAGAACGAAATGTTAATTTTCATTGTATAGGTCGTGTACTCTTGAGTACCCACTGTGTACCCAGTTTCCACACATAACCATGTGGGGTCCGTGTAACGGCCGAGTAGATGGTCGTGTTGGAAACCTAGATTACTGCCAAAAGTGGGATCCGACTAAGGGTAGTACACGACATGTACATTAAAATAACATTCCGTGTACACTTATTTATATATGATTAATCAAACAGTGGTAATGTCTTATATCCATAACACCTTTCTTGTCCCTATTTATTGCACATAAGAAAGACGAATGACCAAGAAACTTTGAGCTCTTTTTATTCCTCAAACCTAGCTCTGATTGAGACATCGAAATGTGTATTGGATTCCCATCGGTGAGTTATATCTTTCCCTAGAGACTTTTTCCTAATTTTACATATATCATGAGTTATTCAAGGTTACATTTTTTTGACATTCTTGTAGATCTATGATGTTCTTGGTCGAATCAAGGGTTGATGTTTGAGAGTAATCAACGTACCAAATTGAGGTGGGTGGTTTGTGCCTTTGATTGTATTTGGAATATATATGCTAAAATATTAGAATACCCATATTTAGGGTGTTTTATATTATGAAATATAACCATAGTTATGACCTATTATGGTGTGTTTGACTGAGAAGAGTTTATTGATTACGCATAAGGATTATTTCTTTAATTATGTATGAGGATCCAATTTTTTATTAGTTGTGGCTGTTGGGTCTAGAAATCATATTTGGATGCTTCGTTTCGATTCCTAGTATAGTTAGAATAGAGTTTATGTTTATTTAAGATTCATGTGATTCACATTAAAAATGTATTTCCAAGAGGAATTGAATATGAGAGAATCCTAAGGAAGGGTCTTTTATTTATGAATTGTTGTTAAGAACACAAGAGGTATTGACTGTGAGATCTATTGTGGGGTCAATGACCAGATGGGTTAGACCATGAGAGGTATCCAGAGGGTTGTTATTAAATGAATTTTATACCATAATACAATGAATGTGTGAGCTATAAGATGGTAATTATAATTTATTTTTCCTATGCAGACCAAGGGGAATTGACTGTGAGAGCTACCCAAGTGTTTTTTGTATTGGATTAGTTCTATTTGGGGCCAAATGGGCTAGACTGTGTGAGATTTCATAGAGGGTTATTATTATGTATTGACTTGATGATATGTGAAACCATAGGGGGCTATACTGTGATAACATTCACAGAGGGATTCTTGTTAACAATTGAATGTTAGTGGTAAGTATGCCAAACCAATGCACAATCCTAGACTCAGTCTTACTTGTTGGTTTAGATTGTCTTCTAATACATCCCTTTTTCAATTATATAGGGAGATATAGAGCTTAGGATAAATCATGTGGATACATTAT
This sequence comes from Viscum album, assembly GCA_963277665.1. NCBI lineage: Eukaryota > Viridiplantae > Streptophyta > Magnoliopsida > Santalales > Viscaceae > Viscum > Viscum album. The sequence continues at coordinate 2,020,383,997 of OY728157.1, forward strand.
TCAATTCGTTGAATAATTAATAAATGATCATTAATGTTATTAAAATTTGTAGGATTTATTTTTTTAAGTAGTTCCTAGTATATTGATTCATTTCATCATATTACCTGCTATATATCTTCACAGACAGTTAGGAACAAATCTTTGGTGGATGCCTATTGGGATTCATCTCACACTTTTTTTGGGTCCTGATTTTGGACCCAAAAAAATTATATTGTTTTTTTAAAGATAAGGTCAAGACCCCTTCATCATACGACACTTGATTGTTGTTGGATCTCAAGAGGATAGAACCAAGATGAGGCTTGTGATGCTGTTGGAGTTTTCTGTTTTCTGTAAATTGGTTTCAATAATGTATTTACTACATTGTGGCTTGTTTGGATGATTTCCTTGATATATGTGACATGAATCATTTATTTATATATACTTTAGTTATTTATAATATCAGTAATCTGTTTTTTTTCTTTAGCTTTAGGGTATTACTGCTTCCGCTATTGTTTTCTATTGTCATTCTACATTGTATACTCTGCCAATGGGGTTATATTTTTCCATCTATTTGTCCTTGGATCTCACTACTATATAGTAGCCTCTGGCATAGAAATGGTCTTAAGGTCATGTGACCATCCAGGATCAGTGGGCACCTTTGGGTAGCTCCCAAAATAGGGACTTTATAAAAACACACGATATATATCAAATAAGGAAAACTCTAACAAAAATATCATAAAAATTTGGTATCATATGAACTATAAAACCCCAGAATAATAAATAATAAAATATATTTGAAAATACCAAATAAAATAATGATAATGATTATAATATGTATTAATGGGAAACATATACACCACATTAGAGACAATCATGTTGAATATGGCAAGTGTCTCACTAAAAATAAATATGATATGTATATCCCATAACATATATCTCGACTTCATCAAAACATGTACAGACCACATTTATAAATAATATATATTCAATATATATATAATAGAATCATAAATATATTGACAATACCATATATATTCTAATGATTACCTTTTTTTTACAAATTTATTATCAATTCAATGTTAGAGCCATGTTTTAGCTATTAACTGCTTGGATTTTCTGGTATATTTTTATTTTGTTTCTTTGGTCCCCAAACCATTATCACGGTTCCATTATAATTATTATTTTCATGTGGATATATAATCAATATATATTTAATATTTGATAAATTATCACAATCTATAAAATTAATATATAAAAAGTGAAATACACTACTCTTGGAGATGGTAGGCATTACGTAGGTACCAACATAATTTCCATTTTAATGAGTAATTAAAATAAAAAAACTAAAATTAATTAACATAAATAATAATTTTAATTTCATATATACCATGTATTTGTATTTAAATTTGTGATAATTACATTTCCTATAAAAACTATGTGTTTAAATGATCAAATTGAATCGTGAGGCGGTCGTCCATAGTATACACGAACAATACAGTCATATTTTCATGGATTAGAATATATGAATGAAAAAATTTTATAATGATTACACAATAAAATTATATCATAAATATAATATATAAACAATAAATCCATCATTATATCCAATTTGTGGTTTTGGTGATGGAAACAAATATCATCAATTCGGGTAGCGAAAATTCTTTATACAATAGAATATTGATTACATAAAACATTTATTGGAAGAGGGTACAAAAATATTTCATTAATATACAAAAGAAAAATAAATATATAGTGAATAAAATAATGTTAATATATCCTATTTTTTAAAAATTAATTTTTGAATGAGGATAAATGTAATGAAATAAAATTCTTGATTAGTGACATCACACCTTTTTTAGACATCTTGTTTTTTGCTTGCACCAAAACACATAATAGTGTTTATTTATGACAAAAAATAAAGATTAATTGATGATAATATAGAATTAATTAAGTCATATGGTTAGGGAATTGTGATTAAAATGGTTTAGGAATGTGTAAGTGTAGGGGAGAGTGGTGCACTTTCATTAAAGAGGTGAGTAGAACACTTTTAGTTTTTTAGAAGAAAATGTTTTTTCCATGTTTTTCAAATTCTCCAATGACCCCAAATTGTAAATTGTCTAAAATATTTTGTTAAGATATAAATATGGTCTAAAATCAGATGTTTCTCATGATTTGGTTCATTTTAAGCACTTAACATTTAATATTTTCAACAAGATAGCCCATTTTACCTTAATCATTATAATTTTGTATGACTATTTTTAAAATAAAACTGTGTTATAAGATTATGTTGAGGATATTATATGATAAAAATGATTCCATTTCAAAAAATTGAATATAGTTTTCTATATTCTGTTAATATAATTGATAAATGTTATTTTAAAATTTATTTTTATGTTATATGATAAAAAGGGTTTTATTAAAAAAAATTCCTAGGTTAAAAATTATTTTAATTAGAAAGAAAAAAATTGAATAAACTGACCAATATTGGATTTAAATATATAAAATTTACATAATTTTACCATAATGACTATCTTAATACACTTATTATATTTTAATATTTTTTAAATATAATTATAATTCTTATAAAAAGTAGTATATTACAGCTCTCATAAATTTTTATATCTTTTCATAAAATTTACAAAATATCACAAAAATATTAGTTTATAATGTATCACTAACAAATGATGTTAATTGTTTCAATTAAATATGTGTAATTATTTAAAAATTACTTTTATTATGAAGTCAAACAATGAAATAAAATTATTTTATTTGAGAAAATATAATTTTCATAATATATAATGACTTTTCATAAAATAATACTATTTTTATAATTATTATTTCATTATATGAAGCCATTATATAAAATATTTAATCATTATTTATTATTATTCATATCATTATGTTTACCATAAATTTTATCACAATTACATTTAAACAATATTATTAAAAAGATATCAGGGTTTGTAAACACAAAGTGTCTCATGTATCACAAGATAAAATCAACATTTTATATAACTCTAGGTTACCCTTGATATACATGTTATAAAATATATAATAAATATAAGATTTATTTGATCTGAAATATTTGAAAAACTATTAGGGTGTTGTGATCACCACATCCCTATTTGGATTTTAAACATTTTCGGTGGCGTGATTCCATCCACTCTATAGGTAAGAATACTTTTCATTGCAATGTCAATGATATCATCTCAATCCCGATCTTGAATACACCATTTACAAATTAGTTATCATATTTCATTCACAATCTGCATGTTCATTAATGATTCTAACAACCAAAACCTATCTTTGGAACACAATACATTATTCCATAGATCACATTCACAATGATCATTCCATCATAGTATCATTTAATAAATGACCAACTGATTATCAAAGAATAACTCCATGAAAAATGAGACAACAGAACATAGAAAAAAGAAATACCCAATAAATGAAAATTATTTTTATCATAATTGATTTTATCTATGAAAGGGTAATCATCATCATCATCATTTCAATTTTTATTCCATATTTGTTCAAACATGGAAACAACACTAGGGAGGCCAAAATTAATGCATTCCAAGGGCATCACCCCGGATCAAATTCACCCCATCTAGCTTCAGCTGAGAATCATTAGAATAGGAAATGACTGACATGTCGTCGCCCGCAAGAGACACCAGATGATCCCCCACTTTGTTACCCTCCCTCCACGTATGTGTGATGCTCATATTCCTGGACAAATGGGCTTTGCATTTCTTTATCATATAGATTATTGACTAGGTGAAGTTACCTTTACCAAATAGTGCATCATAGATAGCCCAGGAATCTGTCTCCACCTGTGATACGTTGATTCCTTTCTGATTGCACAAGGAGAGACCTATGTGAACAGCTCGCGCCTCGGCATGCAGAGAGCATCCATTAGAAAAATATGCAGAGAAATCTAGAATCACGCTCCTTGACCTATCACTCATAGCCCCTCCCCCACGCATCTCCCCCTGCCATCAGGATCCATTGATGTTCAGCTTCAATCCCTCGCACGGTAGTTGCCCCCCTCACCCATGTCATAAATTCAAGCACATTGGATGAGAAATCAAAAAATTTAGAATCCCAAAAACAATAATCCATGAATTGTTTTATAAATATTTAATTAATGTGAATATTTATATTTAAATTGGTTTTCAATCCAAAAATTCAAAAAACAAACCTTTTTAATGATTCAATATTAAAAAAATAACTTATTCACATGTAACATCCCATGTAAATAATGAAATACGATATTTTAATATTTTTTAATATTTTTTAATTACATATTAATTTTACATTAAAGGGTATTCTTTGTTTGATGGCGTACCTGACACAAAAAATGGGTTTCTCCAAAATCTCATGTTGAACACAAGGCTGAGTCATACTGAAAAATAATTATATATCATTATTTTAATTGGTAGATAATTCCTAGTCATTGTATTAGCATGAATGAACAGAAAAAACTAAAATATTATTATACATGTTTTTAAAATGCGTTTAACATTATTCTAAAATGTTAGAGGCCTAAAATGTGAATGAATGTAATTTTAAACATAAATACTTTAATATTCATTAAAAGGTCGATTTACCTCCTTTTGATGGTGAAATCTTTTTAAAACAAGTTTCTATCACTGTAATATGTTATATTTCACAAATTAAAAATATTGTTTATAATCCGGACATAATAATTTACTTTGTAAGAAATTTTGGTATTTTTTGACATTGTTCATTTTTTTTAATAGTGAAAAATTCATCATTTTATGTCAAAACTGTCTTTTCATCTTACTTATTTATATAGATTAATTGTCTTTTTAATTGGGTTTATAGATTAATTATATTGTATTTTTACTATTTAATCGAATTTTGGTCATTTTATATAATTTCACATTTAAATTGGACATAATCAAATGTCATTAATTTCATAGTTATTATTTCAGAAAAAAAAATTTTGGTGTTTTAAAAATACAAATTAATTATAAATCAATCTATACTAATTATTTGTTTTGAATATGGAAAAATGGATTCCATATTGGGAATAAATAGTTCCAAATTTTGTAAAAATGTATCTTTTATTTTGAGAAATTTTTAATATTATCATGAATAAATATTTTATTTACCATGGTTTATGGGCTAATCTTGTAAATAAGGGTAAAAAAATAATATTGTAATAATAACAAATTACATTATAACTTGTCCTAATTATATTGGCTGATACATTCCCAACCATGGGAATATTTTGGATTATTTTGGGACATCATGGTTACAATGGTAATGGAAAATATCACTTAATAAAAAATAATATAATGTTAAGGAAAATTTAATAAAAACATGTAACTTTTATAGAAACATTTTATATGGGTTTATATAAGTGATATGTTAGACTATAAATACTCATCAGAATAAAAATGTATTTCTTATATCATGGTCTATTATTTATGATTTTTATGCATCATAATAATATATTTACTTATGAAATTTTGATGATATAATGAGTACATCATTAATGAATATTTTAAAAAAATTAGATTAAAAATTTTAAAATAAATTTACTTTGAATAGTTTTAGTCCATACAAAAATTCCATAGATGAGTATGACTTTTTATCTTTGAATTAATGAATTTATTTAGAATGAAACAAGTTATATTGGATTTTTTAAAAAGACATGACATGAATAGTATGAAAACTGACATTAATGAGTTTTTAAATCAATTAATATTTTATTAAAAAATAAAATAGTTCTTAATATATACGATTCATTCAAATGACATATATGATGATATAAATGTCATTAATTATTCATTTTTGGTCGCTTTTAATATTATTGTAAATATATTAACCATATAATATGAATATACCATAACACATGGTTAAAGTTAAATAAGTTAACTACGGGTTAAAACTAAATGATAAGGTAAAATATGGAACCGAAAATTGGTTAAAACATCCCGGTTGAGTGTATATTAATTTATAATCACCTATATTTTAATGTAATGAATTTAAAATCATTCAAAACTGAATATAAATTTATTATAAAATAATACATTCAAATTTTCCTAACGAACCCTTTTTCCCCCTCATAAAAGGTCATTACATCTCTACCATACTCACACCGGTCAAGCATTGTTACTGTGTCAAAACTATACTAAACTAATCTCCCAAAATGCCTCTATTTCACCTGGAAGCCTTTATTTTGGTATAAGGTAATTCAATAATTCTTTTTGGTTCAATTTAAAGGGAGTTTTCTGATTTAACGGTAACATCTTCACTCAACTTCTTTTGTTTTATTTTCCATATCCACTCCCTATTCTCTTATTATTATTTATTTACATAAAAACAATAGTATCCTCAAAATACTATGTTTTTTTATGTTTAGGATTCTATCTACACATCCACACACCTCCATTTAATTTTTACAGAAATACTGTTTATGTGGACGACGAACTACTCCCACACGAAATGATGATTTTTCAATTATCTCCTACCGCCTCTCATGGAGACGACTATGATAGAAATATTTTTATTTATGATATATATTATATTTATATTTTCTCTATTCTTCAATAGTTTTAATTTATATCACACCATTATGGTTTTCATAATGGCTATATATGTTAGTTTCCTTTGAGGTAGTGTGGACTACCACCCCCTCAATGTCATTTGACTCGTTAATTCCATACGTGGAACATATAACAGATTGAAATAATGAAATTTTAAATTTTATTATACATTAATTAAAATATACCTATGTATCATTAGGTATTAATTCCATTAAATAAAATATAGAAATTAATGTAGCGTTCATGTTTATGTACGTCTTACTGTCTCCATGATCAATAGATTTCATTACATATAAATAAATATTGTGTACAATTATAAGTACATATATATATATATATATACTGGATATATGTGATATATGTGATATCTAAATCATTAATATCACTTTGGTGATAATGGACTTTTGACCAAATGGAGAACTTGTAATTATAGGAAAATTATTTTTGACTCAAATACAAAATATCAACAAAACAACCATTATTATCACACATTGTTATGTAATGTTTATAACCTTGTGATAATTGATATAAACGGATAATTAAATTGAAAAAGGTTTTTATGCATGTTAAAATTAACATTAGTTTATAATTAAATTTATTAAATCCTGAATGAGTCTTGTCAGACATGAGTTAAGGGAACTTTTTAACCCTATTTCCATTCTTTGGGAAAATATTTTACTTTTAATTATGTCATGAAATAATTATGTATGAAATAAATTTTGATACCCTAACATGTATTTTCACATTAATTATTTATAAGTGTGGTGAATACAAATAATCCCTAGATTTTATTTAGGATGTTATATTTGTAAGGGACTTCGTCTCAATCACCTTTAATTGAGGAATATTTTCATTCTGAAGTAACTTTCATATATATATTATGTATAACCCCATTTTACATATTATATCATTCTAAGTTATTGTATTTCTACGTAGAATTTTACTAAATGATAATGGGAATGTTTCTTTTTAACATACGTGGTGACAATGACGTTTTTGCCGCAACAAACATTTTTTGATATTTGGAATCCTTACAAAGCCATGGTGTTTTTAGAAGGATTATAAACACAATATACACATATGAAGTATTTTGGTATTGAAAATGGCGTTGATAAAGCATTTATTATTTCAATATATTGAAAATATATATTTCGATTATAATGTTGAAATTTCAACTTTCATTTATGCTTATTTTATGTGTTATTTTCACGGTCATTGTTTACGTATACAGGTGGTTCTGTGATAGACCAAGGGAAGGTGATCCCAAGTTAACTCCTTAATGTAATGGGTAACATAACAGAGGTAAATGTTAATGTTTATCCTACAAAATTTAGGGAATATTCTATGAAAGGTATTCCAACATAACCCATTACGTAGCTGTGAATGATACTATGTATGTATGATATGGATGCCACAAGTTACCTTTATGATTTATGAATTTTATGTATTATTCATATATATTATTATTTCCTGAGGTATGTTAAGGAAATTATGTTTTTTAGGATAGACTAATTTTTTCCTTCTCAATATTATAACCTATAGTGAGATTTTTATTCCCATCACATGTTTTTAAATTTTTTTCATAGGGTATAAGGAAGGGTAAGAAAAATGAAGAATTCATGGAGATTTATATCAAGAAATGAAATCTTGTTTTCCTTTATGTGTTTTTAAATTTTGAAAAAAATAAATACTGATTAGGAGTGTCTACATTGTAATTTTTCAGATTTAATGTAATAGTTATAGACTAATTATATAAAACATTAAACCTGAAAAGATATTAAATGTGAATTATTATCATAATTCATGATTATGTATTGTTTAAAGCTGAGGCCTTATAGTTGGTATCAATGAATGGTTTATACAACTTTATGATACATGATATTGTTAAATAATTATCCATATATTAATTTATGTTAATATTGAAATGATATAACATTTATAGATTACCATTTTGCATCATCAAATATATGTCTATGTTAAGAATTTTTTTTCATAGAGTAAATAAAGTATCCTATTTTGGGAAGGAATAAAGGGGAAAATGTTCTTCCAAGTCAACATCCTGAGATGGTCTGAATTTAAATTGGACAGTTTGTTGTATATTTTTCTCAGTTTACTATGGGAAAAAAATTTAGTTGTTTTTATTGATTATATTTTGCTATATTAAAAAATTAATGTGGATAGTTAATGTCATTTAAGGGTAGTCATACAAACCATCAAGGAAATGAATTTGTATTGGATATTACTTAACTGCTAGTTTTGGTTGCAGATAATTTCATTACTTGGTTATATTATTTTTAAAGATTGCATTACTATTGATCTAGCTAATACTAAAGTTGTTGATGAATGGCCAAGACCCCAAAATATAATAGATATTCGTAGTTTTTTTGTCTGGATGACTATTACATAAGGTTTAATGATATTTTTTCCTGGTTATCTACACCACATACTAGGATAACTTGAAATGGAGTTAGGTTTATATGGAAAAACGAATATGTTGAATGTTATCAAGAACCAAAAAGAATATTGTTAAATGATCTAGTGTTGGAATTACCTTCAAGAGATGTTGAATTTTTTATCTTCATTGATTAGTTTTCAAAAAAAACATGATTCATTCCTAATACATTATGATAAGTTAATTTCTTAAGCTTCACATATGTTGAAGCCTCAGGGGATAAATTACCCTACACATGATTTCATATTAGTTGTTGTTGTATTGTATTAAAAAATTCTGTGGCATCAATTTTTTGGATTAAAGTGTGAAATATATACTAATCACAAAAATTGGATGTATATATTAAATAAAAAAGAATTAAGCATGATAAAATGAGATGTCTTGAATTAATCAATGATTATGATTTCACAATAAATTATCCTTCAAGAAAGGAAAATAATATGGTCGATGCGTTCAGTCTAAAAATTAAAGCAACAATTAATATATTACATTTTCAACATGAAACATTGATTAATGATTTGATGAAATTTGAAATATATGTTATTGGAGAAGGATATTACTCTGTTTTGTTTCGGGTGTCAATGATATCATCTCTATCAGATAGAATTATGCTAGCTCATAAGGAAGAGAGTTAGTTGTAGAAAAAAGGTAGTGTTTCTTCAGAAGGGTACATTTCACTATTTTGACATTGATAATTATTGTATTTTGATATTTCAAAAGTGATTATGTGTTCCTTATGATTAAAAGGTGAATAATGAGTTGTAATGTGAAGGTTAATGTTCACTGATTTCAGTTCATCGTAATAGTACTAAGATGTGAAGAAGTCTTTGGGTGTGTTGATTGAGGGATTTAATGAAAAAATTTAATGCTTACATTACTGTGAAGTGTTTGACATGTCAATAGGTTAAAGTAGAGTGATTGTAACTGAAAGGGATTCTTCAGCCTTTACTGGTTATAGACTAGAAATGAGAAAATATATCCATGGACTTGGATGTGGGATTACCGAATAAATCATGAGAAAATAATGAAATATGGGATATAGTTGATTTATTGAATAAATCAGCTCATTTCCTTTCTATTCGAGATACATTGTCTCTAGATCAACTCTATTAGTATTATGTTATAGATACAGTTAGGTTATATGGATTTCCTCTCTCCATTATATCTGATTTTCATCTAAGGATCACATATAACTTTTACAAAGGCCTTCAGATGTATTTCATTATTGAATTAAATATTATTATAAGTTTTCATCCTCAATGATATGGGCAGTCAGAATAAACAATTCAGACTATGGATGATATGCTGCTTGCATAATTAATGGATTACCAGGGTCGTTGGGACAAACATATCTCTTTGGTTGAGTTTTCTTATAATAACTATTTTCATTCTAGTATAATGATGGATGAATTTGAGGTGTTATGTGGGAAGCAGTGTCGAACTCCAACATTTGGGATCAAGTAGGTGAAATGAAGTTAATGGTACCAGAATTGGTAGAAGAGATCACAGATAAAGTTCAATTGATTCAGATGCACATGAGAAGAGCACATCACTGGAATAAAAGTAATGTGGACAACCGGTGTAAGTATCATTATTTCAAGGTAGGTGATCATGTCTTTCTCAAAGGTTCTCCATGGAAAATTGTGATGCATTTTGGTAAGAAGGTAAAACTCAGTCCAAGATTCATTGGACGCTTTGAAATTATTGATAAAGTTGGATCAGTTTTGTACAATGTGGATTTTATTCCATGTTTATCCTAGGTAAACAATGTTTTTCATGATTTATTGTACGGAAATTGTGTACCGGATCCATCTCATGATTTGAGTCCAGAGATAGTTCATTTGAAAGAGAATCTCTCTTATAAAGAATAACCTGTCACGATTCTTGATAGAAGAGGGGATGTATTGAAAAATAAGGTAATTAATCATGAAATGTTTTTTTGAAATTCCATATTGTTTAACATACAACATGGGAATATGTGAATTCTATGAAGCCTAATTACCCCCATTTATTTAATAAGTGAATAAAATTGTTAGGTGGAAATTTACAAAAGGGGGGAAGGATGTAACATCCTATGTAAATAAGGAAATTTTATATTTTCATATTTATTAATATTTATGAATTAAATGTTTATTTTAATTTAATGTGGATTCTTTGTTAAACAGAACACACAACATAGAACAATGGGTTTTTTCGAAATATCATGTTGCACATAAGGCTGATTCATACTGAAAATTCATAATATTATATTATTTTTAATGGTAGTTAATGCCTTTCTATTTTAATGGTAGGAATGAACATAACTAACTAAAATATGAATATAAACTGTTTTTTAAATTTCATTTTTACCCAATAAATGATAGTGGCTTAAAATGTGAATGAATACAATTATAAGCATAAATACCTTAATATTCATTAAATGGTCGATTTTCCGCCTTTTGATGTAAATCCCTTTTTTATTTTTTTGGAATTTTTAAATGTTATATTTGAAAAAATAAAACTATTCTTTATAATTTGGATACAATAGTTTACTTTGGATTAAAATTTTCAATTTTTCCAATAATTATCATTTTTTGTCAATAGTAAAAAATTGTGCATTTTATGTCAAAAATATATTTTCATATGATATATTTATATAGTTATATTGTCCCTTTAATTGTTATAACTGTGTAATTAGATTATATATTTACCATTTAGTCTAATTTATGTCATTGAAGAAATTTAACTTGTAAATTTCATTTAAAAAAATGTTGATCTTTTGATAGTTATTATTTCATCAAAATATTCTTCATGGTTTTGACAAAATGAATTAATTTTAACAAAATTTTTGGAATTTTAGTGGTTTTATTTTGGATAAATAGGTTCTAAATTTTTAATCAGGGGGTCCAAATTTTTTAAGTTTGTGTCTTTTATTCTTATAAATTATGATTAGTAACATTAATAAATATTTAAATTTCCATGGTTAAAGGGTAAATCTGGTAATAAAGTTTAAAAAAAATAATATTATAATAATATTAAATTAACCTAAAACTTGTCCTAATAATATTGTCCAATACATTCCCAACAATGGGCATACTTGGGTCGATTTTGGGGCCCAATAAAGACCCATGTAAGTGAAAATGTCAAATTATAAAATTTACATTAATGTTAAGGAAAATGTAACGTAATCATATATATTTTATAAAAAACATTTTATATTGTGTTATATGAGTGATTTTTCAGACTTTAAATGTTTATTATAATGAAAAATAATATTTCCTACATCATGGAATTTTATTTATAATTTTTATACATCAAATAAATAAATTTATTTATGAAACAACGATTGTGCAATGATTACCTCATTAATGAATGTAAGAAATAAATTATAATATAAATATTAAAATAATTTTTTTAAATATTTTATGTCCATAAATGAGTTTTATGTATTTTTATGACTTCTTATAATTTTAGTAAATGTATAATTTGCAAGTAAATAATGTATTTTTTGGATTTTTTAAAAATTCATGATATGAATAGTATATAAATTGACATGAATAAGTTTTTAAATAAATTAATATTTAATTAAATGAAAAAATAATCCTAAAATATACGATTTGGCCAAATGAAATATATTATGTTAAAATTTTCTCTAATTACTCATTTTTTGTCAATTAGAATTTTATTGTAAATATATTAACCATATAGTATAAATTTATTAAAGAAGACACCGTAAAAGTTAAATAAGTTAACTAAGGGTTAAAATTGAATTTCAAGGTTAAACATGGAAACAAAACATGTCTAAAACCAATTTATTGAGTGTATTTAGGTTTATAATCACATTATAATTGTATTTAAGGAGCATTGGACCTTTTCAAACTAAATAATTTTTTAATATTAAAATAATACTTTCAAACATTCCAAAAGAGCCCCTCATACCCCTTAGAAAAGGAAATCACCCTTATCCCTTACTCACACATTTAATGCCCCTTGGGTTTTCCAAAATCTACTCCAATATGCTCCCAACATCCCTATATTCCACCTAGAAGCCTTAATTTGGCATGAAAGCATTTCAGTAATTCATATTGGTTCGAAACATAGGGTGTTACCAAATGTAATGGTAATAGCTTTTCTCAAGTTTTTTTTGTTTTCCATATCCACTCTATATTTTCTTATTATAACTTGTTTACATAAGAACAAAAGTATTATTAATATATTACGAGATTTTTATGTGGATTAATTGATCTAAAAATCCACAAATCATGACCTAATATAAACAGACATATTTTTATGTGGATGACGAATTAATGCCTCACAAAATGATGATTGTTCGATTATCAACTACCGCCTCTCACATTGGAAATTGTAATGTAAATTTAATCATATTTGATATATATTATATTTATATTGTCACTATGATTATGTATTATCCATTTATATCATACCATTATGATGTCTGTAATTGGTAAATATGATAATTTCATTTGGGGAAGTGCAAACTATCATCCCCTCAAAGTGATATTACTCATTCATTCCATGTTGGAATTTGTTTTTAGTTGGAATGATCATATTCCGATGGTGGATTTTCCATTAAAAACATCTATCATTCATCCATTAGTATTGAACCATTCATTTCCATATACAAGTTACACTATAGGTCACCAATATCTTGGGATGATCTAGTCTATTTTGAAATCATGGGGCCAAAGATTGTTTGTGATACTATAGAGATGGTTTAAATAATCATAGAGTAGATGAAGACTACTCAGATCAATAAGAATTCTTATGTAGACTAGTTTATGGATACCTTTGGAGTTCGATAAAGGAGATCATGTATTCTTTATGATGTTACCATGACATGGGTTGAAGAGATGTGGCCTCAGAGAAATGTTTTCTTCAAGATTCAATGGCCATTTCTAGATACTAAATAATGATGGAGATGTGGTGTACCACTTAGCATGACTGTCATGGTATGACTTGGAACATGACATCTTTCATGTGTCACCATTAAGGAGGATTGTGTAAGAATCATCACATATTATTAACTAAGACAGTATGAAAATTGATGATGGAGTTAGCATTTCTGAGTACCTATTGGATGTAGTGGATTAATAGTGTATAAACCATTGTGGGAGATTGATTCACCTATATTCTATTTATTTACTACTTGAAAATCATCAAGAGATAACGTTGTATTGGGAGACCCAGATGTGTTCCATTTACCCTTATCAATATGAGTAGTCTTTCATTATTGAAATTATGAATAACTATAGTGGGTAGAATGCAATTAATCGTTTTTTACAGCTATTATTTTATGATTATATGTAATATGTTTTAAACCAAGGGGTGATATGATGTGTAAATCTGAGTCTCGGTTTTCCCAGAATAAATAAATGAAATAAATGAAATATATAATATATAAAAATTAGGTAGTTTTCCTATAAATTATTAATAACTACTAAATAGGTTCCAGAATTAGAATTATCAGGGCATTGTTCTATCCAGAATGAAAATTTTACCTTAGGTGAGACATAACAATTATCGACATGGGATGTTTCTGTAGAAGTCATCATGTTAATTTATTTAATTAAATAAATTAACTAATTAGTTAATTTATATGATTTGATGTAATGGAAAAATATTTCTATAAATCCATGGTCATATTGTTTTTCTCAGGTTTGGCTACTGACCCTTAACAACCAAGAGAATCACCGGAGAGCATTAATGGAAATAGAAAATGTATCATGGAAGGATCAAGTTACATCACATAAAAATAGATTATATATCCCATCAAAGAATGAAATGATGAAATTTTAATCATTAAATATTGACCCAAATAATATGTAATATTATATTTTCTATGTATTTTTACCCCTTTATTTTACCCCATCCAAATAAGGAAAAATTCCACAAACATAACTGATTATTCCATCGATGGTATATTTAATTGAGAAGGATTAATTAATTAATTATGCTGGTCATCCACTTGTTATGTGTTTCTATGAAAATTGATATATAATGAACGAGTAATGTAAAATGTCCATTCCCCATGTTTTATGCATAGTTTTTTCTACCAAATTTCTCCACATATTTGTCTCAGACTTTTATTTTGGACCTTGGTTTGATGAATCCCTTGTTTTATTCACTAAATGATTGTTTTTTGGGTAAATGGATAAGTACAAATGGTGATATTGACAATTTAGGTTGCAGTCATATGAAAATGATTAGTGTGGATGGTATGAGGCTGATCAAATTGATTTTTACATCTCATTCTTAAATGTAATAACGTGTGGTTGTAATGTATGGATTTATGGTCATGTTTTCCGAGCATATCAAAACCTGAATCCTAATGATTGATGTTGAAAAGTGTGAAATTTCTATCAATTGAGGATTATCCAGTTTGATTAGATATTTTGGTGATGCACATGGTGACATTGGGAAGATCTCATGGGATATGAAAAATCCATTTCTACAGTGCATGTAAACAAGTGTTACATGACATGTGGGTCCCATAGTTGTGGAACAAATGTTTCCAATGGACCTAAATATCACATATTTTGATACTAAATCACAAAACACATGAAATTTTTTTACATCCCAGTTTGTACCTTAGAGGGTATAATGACATGTCCAAGAGTAAAAAAGGAATTTACACACAATCTATATAGACATGAACAAGTCCATGACTACATGGGAACAACCAGGTGTATATGGGAACAACTAGGAGTTCACTAGTTTATACACTAACATGACTAGTGGTATATGGTTGTGACTAGGAAACATGAGAATGTGGTCAAAAAACACTAAATGTCATGTACTCTACCTATATTCCATGTAAATAGAGATTACATGTCATGTGAGGGAGCTATACATGGGATGATCCAGCGGGAGTGATCGACTCCCTCTATTCTACATACAAAATGTATACAACCATTGAGACATCTTTGAGATCTTACATTATTATATATTGATGATTGTAGGTTTATAGGTTTTATCCTATGTCCTCACCATCAATTTTATAATTATCCATTACATTCATATCTCTTGATTATGATACCCTCTAGGTGATAAATCCAAAACAGAGTTAGTGGAAACCCTCTATGAGACTACATTTAGAGCATATATAATCAATAAATAAATGATTGGGTTTTTGGAATTGATGTGCCATATAAGAGTATGCATTTAATCCTCCATCTACCATGTCATATAATTAAGTTCACAATATCATTGTCTTAAGATCAACTATAATGAAGTTTGATCTAGATTTGGTTCATAGCATCACCCAGCAGTCCTAGGAATGACTACATAAATTATTATTAGGGAATTACTATATATGTGAGATTGGTCTCTTGGATTATTGTCTCTTATCACATATCATCTCAGAGAGTGTATTCTCTATAAACAAGCTTTTTATTGAGCCACATCCTGTGGCAAGATATTGGTTGTGACTAAATGGTGGCACAAGGTCCTTCTAGAGTATAGCATGGTTCTAATCATATTTATACTAACTATATAAATACTTTTATGAGATAAATATTCTTTTTTTTATAGTTTTCAATTATCATGGTGTCCTTGTAGTTATGGTTATACTCATCCCTACTTGGTCTTTTATGCAGGTGTCTTTTACTTTGTATATGATGAACAATATATAGTATTTACGAGGATACATAGATCAGGGAGAATATCAATATCATGAAAATCCATGTGGTTTTACAAGAGTTTTCATTTTATCATCTTCATATACCTTTGTGAATTTTGGGATCATTATAGTTTTTCTTGGTTTATACTATTCCACCATTTCAGATTTTGTACTATATTGTCCTACTCTCTGGTTTGATTATATATGTATTCATGCATTGGTTTATATTATTAATAATTCAAAATTTCTTGGTACTCGATATGTGTTCATTTGTACAATATAATTTTTCTCATAACTCCCATTTGTTGGATATTCCAACAATATGGAAGTTTTCAACCCCTGGAATATAAGAGGTAGGCTTATGGTAGTCATGATTGGACCCCAGTGGTTTTGGTTGTGATAGGATCATACACCAGGGATGTGTATAATACACATCTATTAATATATTTGTTTTATTATAATTAATAATGGATAATTTTGTTTGATAATTAGATTGTTTATTTATAATAATTGATTCTCTACCACTTCCATTTAATGATAAAATAATCAATGTTTCTCATTAATAATATGTCACGTTCATATCTATATAAACAAAATTTTCAATTTAGTGTGAGATTCATTCATCTTATAAATTTTTTATATGTTCTATATCGTGGGGACTCATTGTGTGTTTATAGTACTACAATTTCTCAATTATAGAAACTCTCATTTTATTTTCATGTATATTCAATACTGTCATAATTTTCTATGTGATTAATCTTCTAGAAATGATCATCCAAATCATAGTCCTATTGATGAAATAGTTTATAACATTAATAAATGATACATAGACACACACATACAAAAAAATACACATATAATTAATGTAAAAAAATATTCACAATTATATAAGAAAAATTATTTATTATATGGCCAATTTGACTTGAATACTCAATTTTTTCCCTATGTCAACACAAAACCTTAGACACATCTCTCAATAGTGAATTTCGTGAATAAATGATATAGGATAAATTTTACATTATTGTGATATGGATTCCATCATATAATACTACCACAAGCTAATTACGGGACACATCAATTTTTTAATGGTTTTTAATGATAATGGGTACAGATTTTGTAATAAATTAATAAATATATGTGGTTGAAGGGAAATAAAATTAAAAAAGCATGAAAATAGATAATGAGTTGATATTATAGTACATTTTAAGTAATAAAATATAATATCGATCAATTTTTATGATTATTTATCATGAATTTCATAAAATCCCTTCTTTCTAATGGTATTTGGTTACCAATGTACGTAATAGTGATGCATTACAAACTATTTTTTATAATGGAATTGGATGTGTAGATAACCTTAAAATTTTGATGAAATGATTTATATTATAGGATTATTCTATGGATTTACATCATACAAATAAATATACTAAAAATAATGGTGTGATAATTGATAACCTGGATATAGAGATTGGTTAATTTTTTTCATTACTAACATCTCCATGTATTTATTATTATCTATATATTAATTATTAAATAATTATAATGTTTAAATCTAGAAATTGAATCTTTTGAGTTTTTCCCAATTAATGGTTGTGGTATGTATTTATAGTGTCGTCTTTATGTTTCTAAATAATCATCCATTATACATTTTATTTATTTATAATAATTAATAATCATACAGTTTAAAGTAATACATTAACTAGTATGCTGTAAAATGTGACTCAAAATCATCAGGGAAATCAATATAAATGTGGTTCCACTATGGTTTTTTTCTAATGGTATATGGCCTACCGAATATTTTTTATGTTTACATGGAATATGTTCACTAGTAATATGTTTTTGGTCTGGCATGATAGGATATGGAACACTATGTATAACATGGTCTCAACATGAATATTGATAGTAGATAATATAGATGATAGTGAATATTTCCATAATGGTTCTATATCGGGTACTAAGAGAAAATATGGCCCAATGAGTAGGGAAATTCTTTCTCATAGGTTCATGGATCCTTCAGGATTGATATATGTGATTTAATAAGTATTGTTTTCCCCAAAGATGCATTCAAGTGGAGTACAACCCATGTGAGAGCTCCTAGAAAGGTGATGTTGGTACTAATCTATATGAAGGTTCATACATATTCTTAAAAACTAGGTAAAAAACCACATGTAGTTCAAATGCACATTTAATTATTGTGTGGTTGGACTAAACAATAATGCCTAAAATTAATAGGTAAGTTAGTTGTTGTGAATTTATATGTACTATAATGAGGATTTTTTTATAATTAAGGGCATGAAAATAGACTTTTGATTCAATTTGATGAAAATGAGACAACATTTTTGTGTGGTTCATGAGTAATATAACCATTAAAAAGATAATGGATCATGGAAAAAATATCATTTTTAGGATGGGTTTCTTAGGTGATATGACATCACGAATATGAGATTGGTCATATGTGTTAGGGGATGACATGATATGTAAGATAAGGTTATCAACATAGTGTTTACCATTTAAGTGTATATAAAAGAAGATATTATTATGTTGTCCTTACCCATATAGATACACATGGAAATTGACCCGAAATAATAGTGTTTGAGTGTGGTTGATTCATGAGTGAACACATTAAGGCGATTTGGGTTATATAATCATTAATATTACATTCTAATGAAATAAGTATTGAGAACATTGAGATGTATTTTCATTCATAAGGAGAAACATTATTCTCATGGTTCAATTATTAGAATTAGGATCCTATATGATTATGTTGATCTATAAGATAAAACTCCAATTTACACATGATACTGATCCTTGTTATGAAGGTTTCACATAATTATAACAATCCTTTGGTTTCTAGCTATTTATGTTAAAACATTTAAACCCTTCATCTGTCATGATTTGAAAAAATTGAATGTGAGTTCATAGATTCAACTAGTGACACACTCTCATGTTTTGATAAACATATAGGAGGCAACATCGTAGATTTATTTGGGAAAAGAACTTTTTGCGAAAATACCATGAAGTTCATTTGGGTATGTTGGTTCCATGTATGTTACTATTTGGATGGTATGTCCCTTGAGATTTTTGTGTCCATATTTTTTTTTGATTGAAAATTAGAATCATGGGGGTTAATTTCTATTTTAAATAAAACACTCATGACATTTTAATTGGTATCAATGAACGAAACCCTTTCTAATAGAATAAGAGTAATGAAAAGGTGGCGAGACACAAAAGGATAGAATTAATATATGAATAATAATGAAATATTAATTTTTTCACACTCAAGGATACAAAGGTAAATTTTTGGACCCGTATAGATGATCTATGAAGGGTAAAAATAAGAGATTAATAAAATGGATCATTATTAATAAACTATTCATTTACCTCCGTTCTGTTCAAAAACTGTATTTCACCTTCATTACAACACTAAAAAATAATATATAATGAAAAATAATTTCCCAAAATTTGTGGTCATTATTTAGATGAAAATATCCTTCAATAGACAGTGTTTCCTTATATGCCTATTTTAAGGAGGATATGTGATATATATAAAAATCTCTAAAACTAAAAATCCTTAAAAGGGATATTGTATAGAGGTTAATAAAATGAATCTGTGATCTTCCTCAAATAACCATATCGACCCATCATATGAATTTGGATAGTCATTTTCTTTATGTCCCCATAAGGATATTCTTAGACTCTATAAATGACTTTGGATTAATTGGAACATTATTATGCACCCTAAATTATAAACATGGGACCATACACATTGAAAATCAGTGATTTTCTTTGATGGTGAAAAATTCATCCATCATGCTTCAAAAAAATGATGTGGTTTCATGATCCCTACACAATGCAATAGACAACCTACTTCTCAAAGTATTTGTTCATAGTAAAATCTCTATTAGTAATATTATATAAATTAGGGTTGTTTGTGTAGGATATTGACATTATATAAATTTATTGGGATTTTATGGGCCTTGGTAAATTACCCAACCTGGAATCGGTCATATTGGGATAAAGAGTATTTGATTAAATTGAATATAAGTTGAAACTATAAATTATTTTTTATCATAACAGATGTTTTTTCATAGTAAAATAATATGTTTTTCTGAAAATTCATTAATAATTTATTATAAGAATAAATTTTTTGAATTAATTAAAAATCATAATATAGAACTATTATACATTTGAGACTTGATTTATAGGTACTATAGTTCACAAATAATGAAATTTGACCCCTTTCATATATTTTCTTACCACATACTAAAACATCACAAATAATTCCCATATGAAAAATTAATTAACATTCAAAAAATTAATAGCGCACAAATAACTATTTAGATAATAAAACCTTTTCATAAAAACTATAAAACATAACAAGATTTTGGTTGTGGGCAACATTTTCATTAGAATCAGACAAAATAACTCAATTTTTTAAATAATTTATAAAATTAATCTATCACATATCATATATATGATACAATAGTAATGAAAATATATGATAGAAATATCTATTCTTCTCTAAAGAGAGAGAAGGATCTAAGATATAAGTACTTATCAGAACATTTGGGAACTAACTATGGTGATTACCCATTTTTAGACATGACAACAATTTATTGGATAGAGTTCTTTAATATTATCCATTTTCATAAAACATGATTTGAAATGATCCATTCACATAGATTAACAACCATCAAGAGTCTATCCAAATAAACATGGTTTTGATGAGAATATATATTTGATAATATTACTTGAGAGTGTACATTATAGGATTTAATGCATAGATTTTTGTGAATAATCATGGGTCCCAATGAATTTTATTCACATTTTAATATTAATGTTTAAGAGACCCATAGTAGTTAATAAGCATGATTGGTATTCAATATGGGATATTCACCCCCAAGGAATAATGTCTCATTTCACTATGTGGATCTAAAAACATTGATGGTACTAATTTACATTTATTTCTAATATAAATTTTTTCTATTTTCTATGGTATATATTATTTGAAACATGAGTCACATATCGAGGTTATAAATCATGAAATTATAAATCGTAAAATGGTAGGTTATTGGGAAATAAATAAATATAGTAGACTGAAATTTATAATGAATCTATACATATATTATGAATATTAGAATGGAAAAGGTATATTCAAGATTTTTTTTTTATTTCTTATGGTGATTGATTGTATCTCACATGAGTGGATAATAAATATTAAATGATCTTGTAATTGTATAGTCCTGATTAATTATATATCTTTAGTGAATAAGAATATTAAATCTTCCACTATATGAAGAGAAATACATGATCTCCAGGTTGAATAAACATGGTCACTTAATGTACATGTTATACACCAATATGAATCACACTTATATAGATAATGTTAATGACATATATGTATCATGATATAATTTTATACATTATGGGTAGTCATCTTACTCTCCAATAGTGATGAGGAAATGAATTATGATATATAATTTCCATTATTATTTCAAATTTCATTCATCAATATTTAAAAATATTAATTTCAACTATATATTTTTTGTTGAGAGGATAAAATTTGTGGATGGTGATTAAGAATTTGATTTTATACACATCTGTGGATAAATGAATATATTTTCCCTTCCAATTAATGGATATATGATCAAATAAAAAATGAAATATATTGGGGCATGAATTCTCTCATACAAAGGTGTAATATTGTATAAAATAATCTGTTAATCTATGTTTCACCATTATATTTTTATGGTAATGATACCCCACATTATCTAGAGTTTGGTTGGCCTTACACTATACCCACACCTATAAAACATTCAATTTCAATGTTACTATCATATTAGGATAGGTAATTTAACCCTCTCATTCAATAATGTGAGTTCCAATCCAAAAATATATTCCATAAATTACATTATTCAAACTAGTATAGTGTAAATGAGACACATGTAACAACTATATTTTTATAACTAATTTTTTTTGAAAACTCAACGAAAAAGAGATTGTATTGATATGATAATACTATTGTGCAATTATTATAATCATTATTATTTTATACCACCGTAAGGTAATGTCAGCATAATATTATTAAATTAATGATTAAATACATTTATGTAATGGAATCCTCTTTCACAGGGTTCTGGTTATCAAAATGTTGGCTTCTCAGGTTTTAGAGATGGATGGGGTGGAAAGTACATCATGGTGGGTGAAAATTGTATTTTATTAAATGTAATCTTATATTACCAAAATATAAATAAATCCAATAAAGTTTTACTATAATAATTCGGTTAGGAAACCTCACATACCATATATATATATATATAGTTTACTCAAAAGGGGTGGAGAGGGTCAGTCAAGCCATTATTCTAGGAAAACATTTTGATGGTGGGTGATTCCCATTAATGGTGGAAAATAAGAAATCCTAAATCATAATTAAAAAAAATAGTCATCCTCCACACTAATGAAATGCCCCCCGAACATTATTATACTCATGGGACACTTCAATGAATTTGATTGAATGAAACCTAGAATTCATATACACTAAATTTCTAAGTAGTAAGAATTATTCCAAGTTACCAGTCCTAAAAATCTGTATGGGAGAATAATTGATATATTAATTCCTATATATGTTATTGTATGATCATATTTATTTAGAGTACCGAGAAATAATATTAATTAAATTAATTTCATTACTTAATGGATAAACCTATGTGTGGTATTAGATGGATCATACATTTGGTCAATCCCTAACAAGACTTGGCTATTTCAATCATCCCACATGAATATACCAGATTAGATAATGACACTTCTTGTGATCCAGATTTATGGATCATATATTCCCTAGGGAATAAAACCAACTATTATAGAAGGATATTATGTGGGTATTAATTAAGTGTAACTTATGTAAAAGATAATATGTCAGCCATCATTCCATAAGCAATATCCATGGATATTAATGTGATCCGAATCCATGGAGAGATTTAATCACCCCATATTACAGATAAAAACTTGGAATTCATAAAGGGTACAAAAAAGTGGACGATTATATTAAAATCACAGAAACATTTGACCTGTCTATCATATATCATAATACATTTCAAACTGATTTTCTTATAAGGTTTGTTACATTATGTTTTTTCAATAACATATCCTACATTGAAGACCCATGTCAATCTATTTACATTGTTCATGGTGGTTGAGACTTTTTGAATCCAACATTGGAGTGACCATATATTATTGTAACATCAGTTTTTTGTGTGGTTCAGTGAATGATGGATATATATATGATTCATATAGAAACCATAAAAAATTAGAAAACTTTTTTATACATGGTTATTATAGATTAAAAGCTGTGTAAACAAAAATTCCTTATGTATGTGGTCATTGAGTATCTTGATAATGGAACTATAGAATGAATATTGGTCAAGAGAATTAGTGGATTAAACTTTTACAAACTTTATTGGGGGGGGGGGGTAATTGTTTCCTTCTCTAAGATACTCTGATAGATTTACATCATAATAATGAGTTTTTTTTATTACCACGATTTGGTAGCAGTCAAACCTTAGCATGTAACTTATTTTTAAGATGCATTATTATGAATATTTGTTTATAATTTTTACTAATTTTAATTAGTAATTAGGTACATAATTTGGTTCCAATTTTTTGATATCTATGGTTATACATAATTAATTCTGGTTTTAGGTATTCATTGTGTTGGGATCATTCTATAGAATGGGTCTCCCTATGTATCCTCATTGTTGGAAATAGAAACAACATTTTTATATTCAATTAAAAGGATAAATAATAAAATTTTAATCCATTTAACATAGAATATTACAATAATGTTTACATCATATGGTAATGATGATTGGTAGAAAGATGACTAGTTATTTTTTAGGGGGATATACAGGTGGGAAGTCTTATTTGGATTTTGTAATAGTGGATACATCCAAATAAGAAATAAATGTATTTCCAAGGAATATGTCCCGATATGATACATGGATGTTATCCTTAATGGGATATGTATGAATGATAAAGATACAACATCAAAAAGAATATTTAATGATAATATGATTCGTGATTGGTAATATGGACCAGGAAGAAGTATATTAGGGTCATAGAGAGAATATAACCCAATTAAATTGGTTGTCTATATTCATAGGTGATATACATTAGAGAAGATTGTTTTAAATTATTTTAGGATTAATATTGACCCAAAAGGATTTATTTACAATAATGTGGACATAGTGAATTTAATATATAATTCTGACATTGGTATTAAAACACAGTAAGGTGTCTTTCATATCGGGTGAAAAAACGAATCCAAAACTATGTTTTTTGAGATTAAAATTTCTTGTTCTGTTTTAGGGAGGTGAAATTTTGTTTAATGACATGTTATATGGATTTTATCAGGTACATATAAATAATTCAAGAAGAATTTAAATTTTTTTAATTTTATAAAAAATTAGACGGAGTAGAGCATAAATTTATAAGACTTTCTAGATATCTTTTTCTCTACAAACAAGACCCTTCAAATGATTATGTCTTACATAAAATATAGACCATCAATGATGGGATTCATGGGAATATAACTTCAAGATTATTATTTAGGGACTAAATTGTAAGGCATCCCATTATTGTGGAGCTATAAGAAACACATAATAGGTGGCCCATTTCTTGCATGTGATATTATTTGATATGTGTGTTGTGGTTAATGTATATAGTTTCTCAAGGTGTTACTCAGGAGATGGGGAACAATGAGTTGGGATTAGGCATGATTTCATGAAAATAGTCTATAGATTTCTATTTCTCAAATATATTTTATGTAGATAAAATCCAAAACAGGAACTATTTCAGGAAATATTATTCATGAGGATGTTAATGGTACTAATTATTTTTTATAGCTACTCATGCCTATCGTCAAGAAAATGTTGTTGCTGATGCTCTAGCCAACAAAGGTGTCCATCAAAGAATGACTTGGCTGGACTCTATTCCCTCTGATTTATTTTATCTTTTGGATAGAGATTGTAAAAAAATCCCTTCATTTCGCTTCTTGTAATCTCTCATTTGCTTATCAATAAATTTTTGCTTTGGTCCTTGACAAAAGCTTCAAAAAAAAGAAAGGTTATGATGGAATGTTTGGATAATAGGTCTATGTAGGTTATATTAGATGATGGTAGGATACATGGAATTTCTATATTTCTATATGTTTTTCATTTTTGGATGATTATGAAATTTAAAATCAATCAAAGGAATATAAGATCATTAAATGGTGATGATGGGTACCATAGAGGACAATTTTTTCATATTCAAGGAATTTAAATTAATAGTGGTGAGTGTTAGAGGGATTTGTTTTATAGTGAATTACTATGGTGTTTTATAGAGGTATTCTATATGTGTTTATGTTCTGGTGGATATGGGGTATTTATAGGAAAACCCTTAACCACCCATTTAGAAAAGGATTTGGTGCATGGTTTTTTTAAATGTATAATCAATGGTCTAGAAAAAACATTGTATCTCTTGAATATGACATGGGTGTTTGATGTTCATTTTGGTTATATAAGAATATAATCAATCCCTAATTTACCTCCATAGATTAACATAGGATTAATGTTTATGATCAACACAATGTCCAAACAGTTATTTTTCCCACTCTTATAAAAAAAATGGTTATCCGTGCCATTGATTCATAAGTAATATACTACAAAATTATGGATATATATATATTAATAGTAAACATTAAATTTAAAATTTATTCTCGATTTTTTTGATTTCTATTGGCCTTAATCTTATTTGAATGTTGTTCTAAACTACCAAGGCCTCATTAATTTCCACCATATTTAATTCCTCACATCATCATAATGAGGATCCATTTTCAATTATTTAATATAAAATTAATATTTTATACATTTACTATTGGAAATATATCCCCCTTTGTATAAATTTTTTTGTGTCTCATTCATTCTTCCCAATTCACTTTAAGTTACATGTTAGTGGACTCATAGATTTTGATGAATCATTTATTCCATAATGGTGACCAATATTGAAGATAACATCCTCAAAAAACCATTTACTACAACTAAAACTTTCCTTTTATGAAACCATATATAATAATACTGAATAATTTCTTTATGGAAAATAGATTTCCTCACATAGAAATCATTTTTCTTGTATAGTGATATTTGTGTCATGTAGTTCGTATATCTCTTACAACATTACTCTAATATTATTATTCATATAGACATATATAAAATATATGAAATTGAGGCAGTTTTCATCCATATTTCCTAGAATCATACCTTTTAATGATTCAAACAATAAAATACTCCATTAAATGTCTTTAGTACACATATGGATCCCTCAATTTAGAGGATTGATAACCTTGATCTGATTTCAACATGACCGTCTTGTAAAAAATAATTTATTTAAAAATTTATTAGTTTCTTACAAATATTATTTATTTTTATTACAATTTTTTTGAATTTATGGATTTAGTATACTGATCATTTTCTACATCCCAATACCATAGTATGGAAATCAACAAGTGGAAAGCATTAATGAACATCAACTGACCTAATAAGTAAATATATCATAGAATGGATAACTTTGTGTAGTTGATTTATCAAAATCATATATATTAAGTTGTACTCCATTCACAATTCAGGATGTACAATGGGATCCATATCCAAATATTCAATTTTACACACCAATATTAAGATAGATCGATGAATAATTAATCTATGATTGTACACATAATAATATCTTATACATGGGGATACATTCTATTGGAATAGGGGTCTTGGAGAAATAATGTTGTGAAGTTTTCATCAATGATATAATATTAGTGGTGTTTTAAGAGGGTGAATTTGTAACATATTAATTTTACAACTAAACATACACATAATTCCCAACACGATCAGTATTTGGATTCCAAATTCAATAACTTCTAATAGGTTGTGAGTTAAAATCCGAAATAACAATTATGATTATTTAAAAATCATGGTGGAATCACTCATGGGGATAATAATGATTAGTATATTCCCCCTCTATTATTGTGGGGGTATATACAGTTGGTTCCCCAACTCAAGAAGGGATAACATATCATAGTCTAGATCTTCCTGCTATAAGATTATCGTCCAATGTTTTAATTTAAAATATTTAATTTCACAGTAGTATTAATCAAGTTGAATGCATATGAATTTGATATGATCAAGTTATTATCTCCTTTTCCAAAAAAACCAATATTAATTTAGATTTTTTCCTGTAAAAAAAGAAGAAAATTTCACGATGTGGGGTATGAAACACACCCCCATGAAATATTGGATGGTAAGATTTATATACTTCAATTATTTTCTGTTAAGAATCATTTTGCTTCTAGTAGGATGTCTCATTTTGAGTATAGAATTCAGACATTCTAAATGTTGTCACATATCAATACTTCACATTAACAAAAGCGTCACTATTTTTTATAAATATCAAATTTCTCTACAGAATATCAACTGTAGATTCCCTCTTTCATCATTTTATCACACATTTATCTCTAATGATGTTGGATAGTCTCTCAAATGAGGGGATGTAAATTTACAAATTACTAATTTGTCCCCTAGGTCTTATCTGGGATATATAATTAGTCTAGAAATGTAATCCCTATGGAAATATATAAATATATTCTAATAATGAGTGTTCTATATAAATACAGTTTCATTGTATTTATAATAAACACCCCTTAGAAAAGAATATTGAGGGATAAAATGACTAGTGTTAAATAAATATAAGGATATACAAAATCATTGAGGGACAACATCATACACAACAGGATTGATGTAGATATATTTTTTTGGGGAATATTATTAGTTAATATTTGGCTAAAAATTGTTATGTAATCAATTCTGATTTCCTGATTTTCTAAATAATATGTCTATTGGTATGAATTTGATGGTTCAGAAACCAAATTAGATTATGTATATTCAAATTGTGGGAGTATAATATTTCATCCTCCCACAGACTGCAGCTGTGACACTACATGAAATGATCAATATGACATCATGGATCCACTATAATCTCAGTTATGAAATTAGATGAACTAATTCCTTTTGTTCAATAATACAGTCTATATATAGAGTATTAAGTGAATACATATTCAATGGAGGTGGGGTCTTGTTAAAAAATAACTTCACATAAAAAAATAAATTTCTCATATACTATGAAAACACGTTAGAAAATTTCATACTTCCCCTCTGATATAATGCAATCATGCACCTCCATATATTCCCCTTGATTATCCAGTAAAAAAATTCCTGGATTGAGGGTGGAGTGAGGATAATTTCATAGTTTTTAAGAATTTCTATAGAATAATCATTGCTAAAGATATTGTAATTATATGTTTTTGGAGTATGAACATCCTAATGAACATATCATTTTCATGCCACTATGAGTAGGCCATTACCAATATCAGTGATATTATATATTAAATCCATTACAACGAGGGAATTATATATTAAAAATATAATCTTATCAATATCAATTCTTCTCAGGTGATTGTTATTGATTAGAAGTAAATAACATCCAGAGGGGAGGAATTTTTTTAACATTTTCAAACATATATTATCAGTTGAATACAATTTTTAATAAAATTATATATTTTTATAGGATGCTAAATATTAATCTTCTTACCTCATATCCAATGCGTACATATCTTGGAGGAAGTTGAAAAATCCAGGTTCTCTTATGGATTTTTTTTTGATGATGTGGGATCCCCAAATATGGATGTGAATACGTTGTTCTTCATCATGAAACTAGAAGAAGGTTTCTATAATAAAAAAACCACAAGCTACAACTCTCATGTGATTATCCTTTTGGGAGAATTCATGGAGGAGGTTAGAAATATTCTAAGCAATAATAATCAACTAAGGGATAACATGTAAGAAGTTTACATGATTAAACATATTTAAACTCATTCATTTTAGTTTTTTATGTTTTATTTTGTAATGATGTTTTCCATTAAGTCATCATTCACTTATGTACCAAATACTAAATGGTATATAATTATAATTAATCCCATGTATAAACCATGAGAGCATCTACATAGGGTGATGAGAGATGTTCAATCTATAATTATGTCCTTATTATAATATTCATCCGTCTTTTGGATCTTGGGCTAGTGTATGGTACTTCAAGAGCTTCACATTTCTGTGTCACAACTGATCCCATTGGGCCTAGATGTGACTACCCTATGCCAACCTTCCTTAGGCCAGAGGTTGGTGACTAATACCAGAAGGCCATTCACGAACAAGAGTAAATTTCTTTAGTGATATGTAAACAATAAAAATTTTAAACTGAAGTAAAATACAAAAAAATTAAGGTATAAAGATGGAATTAATGATTAAACACAAATATAAATGGAAACTAAAAATAGTGGGCCAGAATAAAATCCCTAGATAATGAAAAAAAATAAACTACCACATCTACCCAAGAGATATACTTAGATTATAGTAGATATATTTATAAATTTGAAGATGAGAATATAGACTACTCCAATTACACCCAACTCTACCATGTCTAATACCTCCAATGTCTACCTCGAAGAATCTTTATTTTTCACCAATGAAACACGTGTGGGAGAATCCCATGCCAGGGTGAGTATAAAAATAACAGGTATGGAGCCCGAGCCCCCCAAATGTCTCTTCATAATCCAAACTGAAAAACATAACAAAAAATACAACAAATATAATATCAAAAGAATTTTCTAAATCATGAAGCACAAATAAAAACAGACATCTCACTCTTGTAGTATAACAACATGGTTAATGGGTTATGGTTGAATTCTCATAAAGCCAGATTATCCTAACCACAGTAACTCCATTGCTGGCCTTTATAGGTCAATGTATGATGCTTGTTTTGGTCGTTATATTCTTACCTGTATTGGTCGCTAGATGCTAACTCCTATTGGTTGTTGGTGCTGACCCATATTGGTCACTCATACTGACCTATATTGGTTGCTAGTGGTGACCCGTAATGGTTGTTGGTGCTGACCTGTATTGGCCACTAGTAGAGAGTTTGGGATGATTAGTTGTACAATTAGATCATCCTACTATGCATTTTCTAATACTGACCCTCCTTGGTCTCGCTTTATATGCATTTCATAGCCAAAAACTGGATTCCCACAAGAAATATGCTTGATCTCTAAAAGATTATACTCTTCAAGCCATTGGTCATATTTCAACTGGTACAATTTTTTTAAATAATAATACGCAATGGACCGCCCCATCCTAGGGGTCCCAACGTGCCAGAGGGTGCGTCGATTTGACGCCCAGTCTGTGAGATATGGGAAGTTTTGTAAAAAGGGCCTGGTTGGATTCAATTCTAATACTACCCAGAATGCACGCCATACTCTATCAAAAACAAATTATGGAATCTCAAAATGACCACCTTTTCATGCATGTTATTATGTTAAAGATGGAACATCGATCGGATGGTTCGTCTGTTAGTGACACTCATTTATGTGAAACATGGGTGATCGCACCTCGGTGTAGCCTAGCTCGACCAGGCAAGCTGGAATATACCAAAGGGGACTCTCCCACAGAGGGGTCCCAACACCACTGATAGCATGTCGAATGAACACTCGGTTCGTCAGTTACAAGAAATTATTTATTTGGGGGCCGGTTGGGTCAGGGCATGGTATGGCTCGGTCAGGCCGGCCCAATACAATGGGGTCCAAGAATCTTCTTATCCTCATCTAAATCTGGCCCATTAATTGTCATCCTGGATCACTAGGTTTGGCCCATCAGGTTCGGCCCAGCTAGTTCACGTTCCAGGGTGGTGGTTGGCCCGGCCCACTATGTGGGGCTCAGCCCACCCGTGCTGGACCTCCGGGCCATGGGTCCAGTATATCTTGTCCGGCCTGGTCCCTCTGAAGGTAGACCGCTTCACCCCTTTGTCCCCAAAGATGCATGTTTTTTCATCCCACACGACGCAACACGATGCGGGGTCCTTGCCGGCCCCTCCTTCTACGGTCAGCGACACATACAGGCGTCCCCCATCTCTTCCAAGGCTGGCTGGGCTAACAACCTCTGGCCACCACAACACATGACAGCGCACCACCTCCCATCTCCTGTGGACAGATTCTAAGGTTCTCCAATGGCTACTACCAGACGCCACCGGCATTGTGGCCAAACGGTTGTTTCTGTGTGCCACCAGAATGCAAACATTGTTTCACTCCCCTCAAAAAACTTTCTACCACTTTTGTCACACCACCACTATGAACATACCGTGGAAATGTTATCTAATGGGTCCGAGCATTGTTGGTTTCATCCAACTCCCAATGTGTTAGTGTTTTAGACATGAGGAATAATTAGTGATAACAAAATAATAATCCCCGAGTTTTTGATACTGCAACAACCATCTGCATGATTTGAGGAGACATAGATCAACCTGTTAGTCGGTTGGTCTGTGTTCATTATATTTATTAAGAAAATGAAGAGAGGGATAATCAAATCACATAAAACCCCAATCTTTTTTTGATATTTTTTTCCGCTCATTCATAATTTAGGGTTTACATAATCAATGATGCTTCCGGATTATGACATTTCAAAGGCGTTCTTCATGGTTCGCAATTCATTACTGGCATAGAATTGCATCAGATGTTTTCACAAGAATACTCGAAATCCTTCCTCCTTATTTTTCCCCACACATCAAACAATATATTAAACTACACTTTAGTTTTTCCAATATAATGTTATGTTATTTCATTACTTTGTTTAATTTATGAAACAACGTCACTCATTCACACCATTAAATTCACAGTTACATTGCAGAATAGGGGTCATCCATGTGATTCATTAATGTTCATGTCTCTGCATCGTCGATTCCCCACAGTGTCACCAACCACCAGAATGTGGATAAAACATATTCAATTAATTATTTTAAATTATTTTATTATTTTTTAAGTAGTGTCCAAAATGTAAATTTTCTTATCGTCCCTCACCAGTTGAAGTTAATTTGTTTCTATGAGAATCCTGGAACTCTAAATTCAACAGTGCCCTCAAATTTTTAATTGGATAAATGGTTCAAATGATAGAAAATATCACCTGCACATTTATTGAACGTATATTAAAAAAGATTAAAAATTCATTCTGGGCACAAGGAGCATCGTAGTCACACACCATAAATTTTCACAGACTCATAAAAATCAAAAATAATTTTAGAAAAATTAAATTGAATATTTGGTTCATTAAATTATATATTACTTTGGGATTTACATCCCTAAATCCCAAAAATGGATACACAAACAGTGTGGGGTACTAGGCACACATATGATCCTCTCTCTCCCATGTGCTCTCCTTGAGATTCCCATGTAGCCACAGAACGTGCCCCAAAGGTATGGACTATCCATGAAGGATTATATCACATTGGTACTCTATTTCAATCGGGAATTCCTCAATAGTTACCCTGTCATCAATCTCTATCTCGTCAAGGTCGATTACATGAGATGGGTCATGCATGTTTCTCCTCAGCTCGGATACATTGATGATGTCATTCAGAATCTCGAACTGCAGTGGTAGTTCATAGTTGTACGCCACCTTTCCAATCCTACGAAGTATTATGAATGGTCTGATAAACATCGATGAGAGTATTTTTCCTCTACATAGTCTCTGTAGTCCCCATAGAGGGGAGACTCACAAGGTTACGTGGTCCCCTGCTTGGAACTCTAGTGCTCTCCATCGCCTATTAGCATAATCTATCGGCAATGTTCAGTCTCCATCTGCACTCGTATGACATGTTCCTTCTCAATGGTATCTCGTACCATCTCTAGGCCCAGTAGTGTTGGATCTCCTAGATCCATCCAGCCCAAGGGAGATCTATAGGGTCATCTGTAGAAGCATAAAAAATAGACAAACCAATGGTAGTGTGATAGTTGTTGTTGTATGCAAACTACACCAAGGATAGGTTGCCCTTTAAACTAAAACCAAAATCATGGAAATATGCTTCATGCATGTTCTCCATGGTATGGATAGTCTGCTATGTCTGACCATATGTCTGTAGGTTAAAATATTTTCTCATGAAAATCTGAGTTCTGAATGTCTCCATAAATCCTTCCATAACTGGGATGTGAAACGTGCATCACGGTATGAGAATATCATCAAAGTTTCCCCATGAAGTCAAATGATCTCCTAATCATATAGACACACAAATATCTCTATAGAACCCTCCTATTTAATTTCATGGTAGTGGGATGACATTGTGAGACAATCAATGATCACACAAATGATATCATCATCCTTATATGTATTTTGTATCCCCATCACAATGTCCATCGATATCTCTTCCCACATCTATTATATAATCTCGAGAGGTTGGTTTAAGCATGTTGATACCTGGTGCTCATCCTTCACATACTAGAAAGTGAGGCATCTAGAAACCAACTCTTCCACAACTTTCTTCATCCCTGTCATCCAATAATGACGCCAGAGGTCCTAATATAACTTCGCCACTTCAGTATGTACTTCTAAGTGGGATGTATAGAACTCCCTCAACACATAATCTCATAGAACAACTGGTATGATATTATGTCCTATAAAAAGGATGGCGTGATATCCAAATTCCAAATATCAATTTGTTTCGTAGCCTAATGTCATCTGAGCATGTGTAGTCTGGTAGACTTTGTAACCGAGTTTCAACTTCATGACTCACTGAAGAAATGGAGGGGAAACAATAATTGACAAGAGGTAGACTGTCTTATCTATATCCATATATGATATCTTAAGAGAGGTTAACTTCTCTGACACCCCATTCAGTAGCTGTAAACTTAATCTCCAGCTACGTGCATCTACCACTACGTTCCCCTTCCTATTAGTATATGTTATCTCATAGTAGTTGACCCTTGAGAAATATAGAATACGTCACTGTCTCATATTCAAATCATTCTCTATTAAGATATATCTTAGAAACTTGTGGTCTGAGTAAACAATGAACCAATCACACATCAAGTAGTGTCAGCACATCTTTAGTGCGAAGTCTACAGATGCCAACTACAAGTAGTGAATCACATAATTTTTTTCATGAGTCCTCAGCAATCAAGAGTCATAATCAATTACTACATGATACTAAATCAGTACGCAACTGAGTATGGTCCATGATTCATGAAATTAAATGACATAGTTATTATTGTCATCTAGAAACCTTAGGATGGGAGCGCTTGTCAATCTCTGCATCAGCTGTTGAAAGCTCAGATGGCAGGACTTTGACCACAGTAAGGGTTTACCCTTCTTCTTCAATGATGTCATAGGTGCTGCTACTCTAGAATAATCAGGTATGAACCTCTGATAGTATCCTCCCAATCCATGGAATATTTACACATTAGTAACACTCCTATGTGGCTCCCAAGAAAGTACTCCTCAATAATAACTAGATCCACTACAACTCCTTCCTATGATATGACAGATCCCAAGAAGTTTAATTCATGTATCCAAAATTCACACTTAGAGAGCTTCCAATATAACAGGTTCTCCTGGAGTGTGTCTAGAGATGTCATCAATTATACAACATGATCATCCTTTGACCATGTGTACACAAATATGTCATCGATGAATAACAACACAAATTGATCATGGAATGGAGGAAATATTTTGTTAATGAGCCCCAAGAACACTTATAAAGCATTTTGCTTGCCGAAAGGCATCACCAACAACACATAATGGCCATACCGATATCTGATGGTTGTCTACGATATGTCCTCATCTCGTACCCTAAGTTGGTGATATCCTGATCTGATGTCTCTATTAGAAGACCAATGATCTCCATTTATCTAGTCGATGAGATCATCGATCTTTGTAGAGGATAATTGTTTTTCACGGTCTCCTGGTTTAGGTTCTGGAAGTCCACAAACAGCCTCAAACATTAATTTTCATTCTTCTCAAACAACCCTGGGGAATTCCATAAAGAAACATTGGTCCTTACGAATCCATTCCACTATAAGTCATATAATTTTACCCTCAACTCCAAGAGCATCTTCTAGGCTATCCAAAATGCTGGTGTAGATATCGGTGTTATTCTAGGGTAGAAGTCAATGTAGAAGTATAGCTTCCAATGAGGAGGTAGTCCTGAGACACCTTCTGAAAAGACATCCTCCCACACCTCCACCACCATTGGGAACTATGGACTCTCCTCATCCACCATGTTGAAGTCCATGCATGCCATATTATATGTAATTAGTTTCACCATCATTAGTGAAATTCCATCCCATTCTTCTATATGTTCCATCTCACCATCAATGGAAAACTGACCTCTATCTCTGCATGTACATCACCCTGTACATCTTAAGAAGTCAATATGTGCATGAACCACTGATATCCAATCCCTTCCTAGAATGATGTTTTAGTAATTCCATGCCACTAAAAGAAGACACCATCTAAAACACTTTCCTTCGGGAGTATGATTAGAATATTGGAAGTAGTGTGTGACCACTGAATCTCTTCCTTTGGGAGTATCCAAACTCAAAGGTCTAGCTAAAATCATAGTCGGAATTTCAGAGTCCTTAACTTAGTACACCACTAGGATATAAATGATTAAACTTTTTATGATATGAACATCTTCTAATGTATAGAAGATATAGATTATACCTCTTTTAATCTTAGGGACCTCATGATCATGAGCCTCTACTTCCTGTATCACTACATGTACCCATCCACTAGCTCCCTGAGCTCATTTTAGACTGCCTGGGTGTAGTGGTGTTAGTGTCTGGTGACCCAGACCACCTCCCACTACATGTCCTACCCCAACCCCATTTTCCACTTGTATGACACTCATGCTTTGGCCACTACCACTAGCTCAATGTACCCTACCCCATCTACCGATCATCTGGGTGGGGAGTTGGACCAAAATGAACCCTGTGACCCAATCCACTGCAAGAAAAATAGATTATGCATCTCCTGTAGCTCCCTTGGCCTCTCGAGCCTCTCACCACTATCCTTGCATCCCGGGGTCTCCCTCATGAAGGTCTAGCCCACTAGGGGTTTTGCGTCTTCGGTCTACTACAAGCTACAGATGTCTATAATAACTATCATCTGTTAAGGGATATCACTATTGGTGCCTTCTTAGCATAAAATATATCCATCAGCAAAGATCTCTCTAGCACCCCAGCCTTCATTGGGATGCTGAGAGAATCTTTTGAAACTATGACCTCTCATCGGAGCACATTATCAAATGTTGAGGCCCAAAATTAATGGTCAAGTAACATGTTGGTGGATTGTTGGGAGAGGTCAGTAAATCTGGTGGACCACTAAGCCACAATCTGGCTGCCCTGCTGCAGATGCAGTGGCTCCAGAATACACACAGAGTGTATTTTAGCTTTTAAAAATTCCATCCTTAAAAGGATTCCATAGTCTAGCCAGGTTAGTGTTATCTCCTTCAGTAACTACAGTTCCAAGCTCCTCCATCATCCTACTGAGCACTGAAGATGGCTAGCGGCCAAGATCACCATCTGCTCGACTTGTGTCTTTAATAAGCTAAAGACCCACGATACCACCTTATTCCCATCCTATGCTACTTGGGGGACCATATCACCATGAATCCTTAGAGGCCTCTATCTCTGGAACTCAGGAAACATGCTCAGCCAGTGTGGACAATCCACTGTTAGCGTCTAATGCTCAACGAGTGGCGGTGATGCTGATACACCACCCAAAGGTTCCATCTATGTGAGTGGCCTATGTACCAATGAATCGTAACTCGGTGTGCCACTGTCATGATATATATCCATAATCTAGGCTAGCT
Source organism: Viscum album (assembly GCA_963277665.1). NCBI lineage: Eukaryota > Viridiplantae > Streptophyta > Magnoliopsida > Santalales > Viscaceae > Viscum > Viscum album. The sequence continues at coordinate 2,020,421,390 of OY728157.1, forward strand.
ATCTCTGTGGAGGCATCCTATAAGAAAAATATGTTCCCCATTCAATAACATATACATGTTGAGATGACTAATTAAATATCAAGAAATCTATTCAAAACACTAGAAACAAGTGTTTTCATGTACCGAGTCTTAAAATATAATTCATGGTCTATGTTAATGGATATTTCAGGAGCCGCACCAACATATGACTCCCTGAACGAATAATTTAAATCAAGACATGTTACATGATTACCTCATTAAAATTAGACTCTTATTTATTCTGGTAGAACCAATCTCCCTCTGATACTACTTCATCATGACTCGTCACATGGGGCCTAAACATGGCAACCCCAAGACCGCCTTCATTATGCCAGGGGTTAGCGACTAGCACCTGAGGGATATTCCCAAATAGAGAAGGAATTCCCATGGAGTCCCGTACAAAATGAAAAATTGAAACTAAATTAAATAGCCAACAAAATTAAGTTATATCCACTAGAATAAAGTAACAACACAATTACAACAGTAAACATAAATGAAAGTAAACAGTTGTTACATATTCCTTAGAATTTATCCAAGAGGGTTGTATTTGTGTGTTTAAAGTTGAATAAGATGATCTCAACTACTCCCATTGCACCTAGAATCCACCAATACCTGTACCTCCAATGACTAACATTGAGCCTCAGTAGTCTATATCAGACACACACGTTCAGGTAGAACCCATGCATGGGTGCGTATAACAATACCCAGTAGGGACCTGAAGACCCCCAATGGTCTCTCAGTAATCCAAAAAGTAAAACATCATAAGAAATACAAAAAATGTAATACCATAAGCATGATATAAATCATGAATCACAAAGAAAAACAGAGAGTTCAATATAACGGTATAACTTCATGGTAACATGGATAAGAATGGATAGTGGTAATTCCAAATCATCCTATGCATAGAAACTCTATTGTGGAACTGTATAGGTCAATGTATATTGACTTGTACTGGTCACCAGATGCTGACCCGTATTGGTCGTTAGATTGTCACCCATATTGGTATCTAATGCTGACTCGAATTGGTCTCATGCACTGACCTGTATTGGTCACGGGTGCCAACCCCTAACAGTCACTGGTGCTACCATATATTGGTCACTGGAATAGATGTAGGGATGATTAGTTTTACAATTATATAATCCCACACTGGAGTATTTTATGCCGACCTTCACTGGTTTCCTTTCATCTTCATGTCACTGCCATCAACAATATTGTTGCATGAATCACACCTAATCTCCAAAAGATTCTTCTCATCAGGCCATTGGTCATATTTAAACTAGTATTATGTCCCAAAAAATTCATTCCCAAGGGACTATCCCGTCATAGGGGGGCACAATGTGACATACGTCACATCACTCAGACACTCAATCGGTTATATAAGTGAACTTTTGTAAAAAGGGCCCAAGATGGATTCATGTCTCATCCAACCCAGGTCTCACATAAAACTATATGAAAACTCCCTTAGAGTATCTCCGAAGGAAATCCTTGTCAAAATTGTAATTATTCCACATATGGTGCGTCAATCAGACTCCAAGTATATTATTTACACCCATTTTCAAGAAATGAGTGTGATCACACTTCAGTTTAACCAGAACCCTATAAACATGTCATAATATACCAAAGGGACTGCATAAAAAATGGTCCAAACACCACTAACAGCCTGTATAACGGACACCCAGTTCCTCAGTAACATGAGTTTCAATATTTTGGGCTCGTTTGGGTCTGGGCCTGGTCTGACTCGGCCAGTCAGCCTGATGAAACTAATCCTAGGGTCATCCTAACCCCATCTATGTCTTTCCTATTAATGGTGGACCCGGTTCACTAGTTTGGGCCTATCAGGGTTATTCTGATTGGTTCACAGGCCCGGGCCGCGGTTGGACTGGCCTACTGGGTAGGTTTTCCTGGAGGAAGACAACTTCCCCTAGCTTGCCTCGCGAAATGCAGGGCCGTTTCATTTTGAGCAACGCATAGTGGGGTTAACAGTTACCCCTTCTACTGCGGCCCATTGGTCGTGGCTGCTACCGCCAGTGGCACCTATGAGAACCACCCATCTACCACGCAGCCGGCTCGGTTCGGGCCCCTATGTACACCACGAGGCACAACTACACACTAAATTCCACCATCCATGGATAGTTTCCATTGGTCTCCCCCGGCTACCGCTGGATTCCATCAACATATCACACTAGTGGTTGTTTCTGTAGGACATTGGGATGCCACCGTCATTTTACAGCCCTAAAAAATAATACCGCTGTGTTCGTTGCTCCACCACAAAGAACACACCATTGACAAGTTTAGCAGGGGGTCCATGACGTGATGGTTTCAGCCTACACCCTCTGTTTTGGATTTTTAAACATGAGATAAAATTAATAATAAAAAAAAAGGATGAATAATCTCTGAGTTTAAGATCTCACAACAACCATCTGTAAGATTAGATGAGGCATGGATCAACCCATTAGTCTGTTGGTCCACGTTTGATATATTTTCAAGAATGAGAATAGAGGGAACATAAAATCACATAAAATCCCTACCTATTATGATGTTCAGTGTTCCTCATTCTACCTTGAGGGTTTACAATTTCAATGGTGCTTCCATGTTCCAACATACAAAAGGCAATCATCATCGATCATCATTTTTTTCTTGGGTGGAAGTAAATTATGGATTCACCATAGAATCCTCTAAATCCTTCCTTTATAATTTTTCAAAAAGTTTGAACTATTTATTGAACCTTTCTGTAGCATTTCTATAATGATGAGATGTCACTTCGTGACATAGGTAAATTTATAAAAGAGTATTGTTGATTCGCACCATTAAATTCACTATAATGTTACAGAATAAAGGTCATCCATGTATTTCATTAAGGTGACCTATCTTTAAATCGCCGCTGCCACACAACATTTTTGAACCCATTAAATAGAGAGAAAAAAATTATAAATATTTTTTATTATTTTTTTTTCTACCAAATTGTCGAAAAATTAACATTTCTGTTCAGTCCTCGCCCACCGAAGTTATGTCATTTACAGGAGAATTCCATTGAAATATAATCAACGGTGCCATAATATTTTTAATATGTGCACCCATATAAAATATCTACAAATCCCCATGCATGTTTACTAAATGTAACTTAAAAAAGTTCAAAAAGTTATTCTGGTCACACCGAGCCTCATAATCACCCACTATAAATTTTCACAGACTCGTAAAAATACAAAATAATTTAAAAAAAAATTATATTGAATATTCAGGTATTTACATTCTGAATAATCTACTTCCTATAAGATAATAACCAATATTGTTTTAGAATATGATTTTAATGGATGGATTAATGGGTCCCATTTGGTAAAGGTCATATTGCTCACATTCTTCTTTAGGGGAGACAATGGAGAAAACAATTTTAGGAATAATAAGATGGATATTATTGACATAAATACTAATTTACTGACTATTATTATTACGATTTCAACACTAGTATATAATATAATTTCAATATTGGCCATAAAATAACACTTAGTCTTCGATATGAATGTAATATAAATGAATATGTTAGATTATTGGATACTTTGAGATTTTATAATAACATTTTAGTTATTTTTTTGTACATTTATTTTTAGTTTATTTAGATTGCCTAAATGTGGAATTATTATGATTGAGTTTTCAATATGGATTAAGACTGTATGATAGAATTTTTTCCCTTGTTATTTGACGTACACATGGTACATATATCAATGATAAGAACAATATGATGTATAATATGTAGATTTTTAGAAGTTGATATGCCAATGGTGGTTACAAACAGTAAAAAACTGAGTATTTTAGTTCATAAATTAGTGATAGTATGTAACAAATTATTTGACCATTTTAATTTCATTATTTCCTACATGTACAATATCATGATTGATTATTTTAGTTTCTGGTGGAAAAAAAATTAGAGTCTTCAAAAAATTTTCAATATTGGACATGGAAATATATTTCTTATGAAAATATATTGGTTCATGGATTTCCCATTTAATAAATATTATTATTAGGCTCTAATTTTATATATTTTTCAATAAATACATTATGTTTTTTAGGAGTGACTCATAATATTAATATAAAGCCAAAAATTCCTTAAGAATCACATATAAAATCTTTTGAAATGATATATGGATGTTGATCATAACACTTTAGAATAACTCTATATAATGTTTATCATGATCCAGAATATTTTCATTATTCTCTCTAATAAATTCATAAATCAAATTAAAATTATATATAAGTAAGTTTTAGTATCAAATCTTCTACTATTAAGGGAAATATTAATTGTAAAATTCAATATCATCTAAAATATAGTGTCCCTATAAGAGTCTCCTTAATAATTGTTTTAAATCGATCTTTTTTCTAGGGATGGTGATTTATTTATCATAGTGGATCACCATTAGTGTTATCTTAACACCTCTAAATATGATCATATTATGAAACACTAGGTACTTTGAGATGTTGATTTCAGATTTATGAAAATTTGATATAAAGGGGAATACATTTTTTTAAATGACTAAATCATTGATATAAAGTTTGTCGGTCACCAATACAATGTTTATGAGCTATGGAATTATTTGATTTCACATAATTATTATGTAGAGTTAATTTTGTGATACTTCATTAAATTATGGGATACAATATCATATTTATGATCCTTATAGTTTTTTAATTATTTAAATAATATTTTTCTCTAATGCATTCCATTCATATATTTTCATTTTAATTCAATTATTATTCCACAATAAAAATTAAATCCTTTAAAAAATTTTATGATTACATGAATCCTCTTGAAAATTAAATTAAGGAAGAAAAAAATTCTGTATAGTTCTCAATCACTTCAGCTTGAAATGTTTCCTCATTAGCGTGGACCGTGTATTAGTATATTTGTTGACATAGTCACCATAAATCAATATATTTTTCAATTCTATATGGTTGATTTCCACAAGCATGTGGCTCGTATATGGGTATAGGAATAGACACAATCATAGTAAAACCGGAGTTAGTACATTTATATGTTGGTAAATATTAGGTCGTGTCTTGGGAGACAACCATAAATTTGGTGCTGGTGACTAGGCCACCTAATAGGGTCTTTAAGTGAGTCTTACCGACCAGTGTATCCTTTCATATAATAACATAGTATTATTAGGTTAGAGGGGCTCATATCATCATCAAATAATCCTAGTTTTTGCAAATGTCTATGTCAGTATTAGGTTGATCCAAGAGACTGTGTTAACGAGACAATGGAAAACCACCACGCCATTGAACCAGATGTTGATGTACATTAGTAAAATGTGCCCCTTTTTGAGAGAGAGTAAATATTATCCAGAAAACAAGATGATGTCATGATATTCAAAATTATTGATTGCCTCATCATAGAAGGCTTCTGATGTTTCTACTTCCTCCTAAAACAGGAGGGGCATCCTTAAAGCCACAACGAGGTCCTCACACATGTCTCACGATAGGAGGAGAGCCTCATGGAGGGATATAATTTTTTTAATAATTGAATGATGTTGGATAACATCATTATTCTGTGCTGGGCATGAAATTTTTCTTAAATGAGGTGGATCTATGACATAATGTATGGTGGGCCCTGTTGACTGGTCAGGCGGCTGGCAGGTGCTTGGAATATCCCGCTGCTCAGTAGTCGAAGCATGTGGAGTGACTACCGATGAACGTCTAAATGACTGAGAGGGGCTTATAGCAGGGTGTGGTTGGTCAGGATGAGGTCCATGCTACTATTCCTAATCCAGTAGCATGAACTGAAACAAGGGCAGACCTAATGTCGCCAGATGAGAAAGAAATGTTTGATGAGCTCTATGCTGAGCATGTTGGCTGGTTTCAGTAGCATGCTAAACATGGATGGACATGCTGACCAATGTAACATGACACACAATATAGCCCTGGATCTGCTAACACATTCATCTTCTGAGGATTTTGGGAGTGTCTTCATGGCGCTCCTCATCACTAGGAGTCGTGTAGGGGTTTACCATCTCTATGGTATTAACCAAGATGTACCATTGACAATCAGTTGAAGAGTCATATTCTACTGGGAATATTCTCTAGGGAATATCCATCTCCAGGGGCCTGAGGTAACTGAGAGTATAGGATGACGATGGCATCGGTGGGGGACTTTATTTCCCCTTGTATTGCTGGTGTCCGCTCTTCTTGGAAGAGGAAAACTGAGATGACGATGCAGACATAGTATATGCATGTTATGGAGGCTCTGGACAATTTAGGCATGTAAAGAATACGCCATGGGAACGTTCAACTGTTTTATGAGCCACCAAGTAATCATATTTCTAGGACCCATGGGTAGAAACCTGAAGCCACTCGCCCTCATTGTCACTTCTGTTTTCTGGACTCGTGAAGATACACACCACCTGGGCTAGGTCTAGGCCTTACTGAACTATGTTGTTATCCTCCAGGTCTTGGAGCCAGTCATTTAACACATAGCATTGTTTGAGAGTGTGCCCAAATATTTGGTGATAAGGTTAGTAATTAGGGAGATCAGTGACGCTCACCTATTTTGGCCTTCGGAACTCAGGAAAACGTACAATCCCCTGCTCCAAGGAACTGTGGAAGTAATTTGTGACTAAAGCCCCTTTGTACAAGTAGGTCTATTTTATCCTCTCTGAGAAAGGGGCCCTTGGATATTGACCATAGAGAGGAGCTGGAGGAGCCTGTCAAGGTATTGTCTCCTGTTTATCTCATCTAGGATATGGAAAATCATTATGTGGGGGAACCTGTCGATTCTGATGTGGGTGTTTCTGGGTCAGAGGCTGTGCCTAAGGTGGAGGGACTCTATGAGGCTACGGAGTCAGCTCCACCGATAATAATACTAGTTGCATGGGTGCCTTTATTTGGGCCACTATGGTGGGATCTTCTCTTGCAGCCCTTCTTGTAGGGATTTCTGGAAGCAATAGACATGCCTTATTGGACTGGTGAAGGTCATGGGATTCCTCTAGGTGATGGGCCTTGTCAGAGAAGTCTTAGAATCCCCTGGGGTAATTCTGGGTGATCAAAGAGGGTACCAGTTCCATCTTGACATTCCCTAAGCACATCATCAACAATTTCTCTTATGTAAGCAGCATGTCAAGGGAGTACGTGTGCCCATCACACTGGGGGAAAACGTATGAAATGCGCTCATCATGAATCTTCTTGAACATGAAGAGGTCTGTGATACTCTCCTTCTAGGTGGTGGAACTAAACTGGTAGCGGAATTTCCTACAGAGGTCTTTCTAGACGGCTACTAATATGATAGGGAGATGGATGTACTAGGGAAACACAGGTCCTTCCAATGTTGACTCAAAACACTAGAGTATGGTGTCTTCCTGCTATGTTGGGGTTCCCATCATAGGTCCACAACATGAGTTGAAGTGCACCAGGTGCTATTGTAGCTCCCCTATCCTATTGAAGGGGGAAAGGGTGGGATTCCCAAAACCCGTGGTGTTTCATATTAGCCACCCATGCTGAATATGGTTTTCCATCATGTGGGATTTCCACCTATCATTTTTTCAACTACACAACGTAGGAAATGAGTGTTCCCATTGGACAATATGTGTGGGGGTTCCAATTTTTATGGGGATCCCTAACTACTAATGAATTTTTGGTTTCTTCAAAATGATATGGTGGCCCAATAGATCATGGGGCGGCTGGTGGAATGACTTGTGGTGAAGACTGGGGAGCTGGGGCTAGGTCTCGAGGATTGTTACGACGTTTAAGAGGATTTGGAAATACATATAATTCCCCCATACAGTAATCATTGGCCTCAACCCTATCTGTGTGGGTAAGATGATCAGGGTCACCCAAGGGTAGTTCAATAAGTGGATGTTGTTCCTACCCCTGCGTCCCTGGATGAAAATCGTCGCTGACTGGATATTTCTCTATAGAACATTCATCTTGGAAGTCGTCGACCATATTCTTCTGTATAGCTTGTTTCTGACGCTGCATGGATTTTTCAGGGTCTTCTTTCGTCTTCCATATTAGGCCAGACAGATTGGGGGGTTTGGAGGGTCTGGGATGCTCTTTACCCCTACCGTAATTCCGACTAAATACTAATGCCTCGGTGGGCACGGGAAGACCTAGCAGGCTCCAGTTTTGGATAGTAACCCTACCCAACAGATCCAATAGCTATGCCAAACCTTCAGGGGGAGTTCCCCATTAAAGAGCTCTAGTTCATTCTCCTCTTCCAATTGGAGGGCCACATTGACCGATACTTTACCCAGTGTCATGTCCTCGTTATCACCTGGTATGTCGGGCCACCACTAGATATGACTGAAGAGAAGGGCTGTATATTTCACCCATACGCATATCAACACAATGGGAGAAGTCTATTTGTTAATCAAGAAAAGTATCATGATACTCTAGACACATATTTGCTTGAGGGCCTTACGGCGGCCTGGCGAATCAGGGCACTGAGCCACATAGAGTGCGGATAGATCAACCGGATGACATTTTTCTCCAATGTAGTCAAAATTCTCTAAGCCCTTTAGATGAGACACTCTCTATTGAAAAAGGTAGAAGTGCATTTCCTAGAGGGTTTTATAGAACCAGTAAACATCTTCTTGGGTGAGGGGTTCGGGAACGTAGAAATTTGGTGCTGCCAAAGGCCAAATAATCTTAGAGAAGTGGTCCATTGAGAAGATATTCCAAAAGCCCTTGGCTCGAATTCATATTCTGGCCCTTCATTTACCCACTCATCAACTAGAGTCTGCTAAGGAACCGGTAGAGGTAGCGAAGTAGATAAATGGAATGGTAGGCTGTTCTATGGAAAATATGGTGAGCGAGCTAACAAACTACTACATCTACGGCTATCCTCTAAAGAGTGTAGTGACTAAACCAGGACATCACGATAGGACGGGCAGATGGCCGTAGTTACTATTGCAGGTACGAGGGATACTTGTGATGGAAAACCCTACTACTCTTCCACCATTGGTCCCTAGAGTAGCTCTCTATGATATCTAGTCTATGTAGAGATTTCTTCTAGTGAAGATGGATGTGATTAAACAACAATAACCTGCGGGGTTGATAAATTATCTTTCTCCTGGATATACCTACAAATGGATGCAGTAATCTGATGGACCTCACTTTCTAGTAATACTATGATGATGTGCCTTGTTCCTTCCCTAACCATTGAAAAAGGGGATCTAGGTGAGGGATCCATAATTGTGTTTTACTCGGCATCAGAATCTGAGAGTAAAATCGGTTTGATCTCAGTCTGAATCATTTCATTTTTCCTTTTATGGTCATGACCAACATCCCCCTCCCCGAAAATGCTTCATTTGAACATGGTAGATTTTTGGCATGAGGGGGACCTTCTGTTGTACTGGTGTTGGGGCAGAGAGGACCTCCATCAGAGCAAGCCGGGGTGCGAGGAGCATCAAGACAGATATCAAAGGGGATATGTAGAGGACATATGTGGGAAGTTTTGGAGTGGGTAGGACCACCGATTAAGACCATAGGAGAATGAGAGGGACCCCAAATTCTTGTCTCCCCTAGTGACATTAGTGTGAGGATGGTCTATGTACTGGTCAAGCCGAATATGGTTGGGGCCTTCTTGTTGGGCACTGGTGAAGTGAAGTTGTCCTCCACTCTATTGATTGTATGGGTGTGGAGGAGTTTCTCCTTCCACTATGAGAACATTGGGAGGGCCCCCCATGTTGGAGAGTGACCAGATGTGGAACTTCCCCACACCCGCATTTTGTGTTATGAGAAATGACTCCATAACTGCTGTAATGAGCACGAGGGAGACTCCCATGAAGAGTGTTACCGTCGTGGGGGAGAACCTTTTTTCGGTTGAAGGTGGCACGAGGAAGACCTCCAGGTAGAGCCTGGATGTGTGGAGGACCCATGCTCTCTATGGTGACAGTATGGGGAGGACCTTCGTACTGGGTTTCGTTGCTGCGGATTGGTCAACGGTGGCCATTTCCTATGCCGATGACCAAGAGGGTCAATATAGCCTGCCCAAGTGATGGTTGGGGCCTCAATACGGGCTGGGTATGTATGTTCCACTGCTCATTATACATAGAGGTTTGATGATACATGTTGGGGGTGGATAGAGCCATAGTAGCAGCTGACGTTGACGCCTCTTGGTGGGCGTCCTCTTCAGCTTGCACCCAACGCTGGCATTGGGTCAGACGTATCGGGGCCGGTGTTGTAGGTACATTGCATACCTTCTCTTCAGCTCAGGGGACCAGGTGGTTGCTCTAGTGCGGCCTAGTGTGGGCCCTCTATGGGGGGACCTGAAATGGGATCCCAGCTTGATAGGACCAGGTATCAACTACCTCGTTGGAGTAGAGTAGAGAGTCACTGAGGCTCTCTGGGGAGATTCTTCTGAAATGATTGTATATTGGATTTTCGAGTAGCGGCTCCCAATGTTGACCTTGGGGACAATGATGGTTATGAGGAGTATATGCCTCTAGATCCTGGTGGGACATATCACTATTCGGGATAATCTCCTCCTCCTCATACCATTATATGAGGTCGCTGATTAATCTCTGCTGAATAAATTCAGATGGGGAGATTTGGTGTAGATGCCCAGTTTTGGTAGGCGTGGAGATCTTCACTGAAGTGGTGGAGCCACGCGGGGCTGCGGTGTTGGAATTGGCCAAAACCCTACACCAGTGGGTGGGAAGTGATTTAATTCCTTCAGTATCTTGGTTACTGTAATCTATCGAAACTAACCCATTAGTGATTAATTACAAGGAATTTATAACCATTGACCCAAGTCCATTCTGTATTACATGGATGGTAATATGGATTTGCGATGACAACATCATAGACTAAGATTTCTAATGTTTCAACTGCCCCAACGTCTCATGAGTTTCATGCCAGGCCCACTATTTTCTTGGTGGTACCCGATGTCGGATAGCATTATATGGTGACATGCTAGTCCACTAACGTCTCAAATGCTACTAATATCCATATTTAGGAGAAGAGAATCATGCCATATTCATCGTTTCTATTTGAGACACTTTTGCCGGGGCGCACGTGAGTCCATAAGATTTGAGGATGATAACGCTATTTGTTGCCCTACATTCACACTTTCCAATGGTGGGTGTCACCCATCACTTGTTCATGGATGTTTGATCCTTGATCGAAAAAGGATGATGGGATGTCAGTTATTACTTTCATGGATTCATCCTCAAAAATTGACACCTTGTTCGGGTCTCCCTTATAAACTTATAACGTAGTTCGTGAATCTCTTCCATGTTCCATATCTTCATGGACTCCGGTTAATTAAATCGATTCTGTAGGGACATTACAAGGGCACTAGCCAGGGAATCATCCTTTGGTTAGTCGATTAGTCATGTTGGACATCACAAGAATGTCTGGACGCCGGAACACTAGTGCCTCTAGGATTCATACCCTTATTATAGAGCATCTCGAAGGCACAGAAGCCCGAGGAATCCCACATCGAATATGGGGAATTATATCCCATAGCAAGGTATATAAGGTTTTCCATAGATTACTATGTTTAACATAGGGTGTGCTGCAAGTTTAACGTCTAGCAGATATGGATTAGAATGATCGAAAGACTGAATAGAGTGGATCAGATGGGTGCAACCCTTGGAGGGAACACTGATGTTGGCGCTAACACATGGTTAGTTACCAGGCTCCTACTTATGGTGGTGATGATATTAATTTGAATGAACTCACCAGGATGTGGCGGCCCAGATAATAATAAAGATGGATGATGAATGGTTATGTTAAGTCAATGGTGGATGAGATGGAGCAACCACGAGGATGACGGTGATATTGTGATTGTCATTGGATTGCCGCTAATTAGGGTTCCAACTACTTACCACTGATGAGGCTGACAACAGATTACTAATGAAAGGGGATAATCCTTAGGGAGGTTTTCTACATACACATTCTAGGAGATAAGGATCAAATCCCACGTAGTTACTAAAGTTATGTTGGTAAACCAATATAATCGAAGTTGGTACCAATGGTTGTTAGACATGAACCTCCAGGAGGATTTCTATGTACCTTGACATTGCAAGTATCAAAGTCCATGTAGTTCTTGATGGTTTGGGCTAACTAACGTGATGGGGGTTGGAGAAAGTATCAATTGGGCTTGAACCACATGGAGGCTTCTAAAGTACCTTGCCATGCAAAGGATAAATGTCAACGTAGTTCGAGAAGGTTTGGTGAATCAATGTGAAGGGGTCATAATGATCAGGTGTCGGGATTGATCTTCATGGAGGCTTACAATTGTACTTTCCTTGGCAAGGATCATAGTCAAAAAAGTTTGGGAAATTATGGTGAATCAACGTGATGGTGGTCGGAGTGACTGAGTGTTGGGCTTGAACCTCAGGGTGGCTTCCTACATATCCTTCCTTGGAAATGATGAATTTCCATGTATTATGGGATGGTTTGGGGATTACACTCTAGGATTCCCCAAAGTGGAGGTCATGGTGGAAGTTTACTCTAATCCCATGTGAGTCATGATCGGTGTAAGAAACAAGAGGAAACAAAGACCTGCCGATCTCATTGAAAAAGGTGCATCTGTGGGAATTGGGATGGGGCTTACACATGGTTAGAGGCCCAAAATGGTAACAGGGGCTTACGTGTGGAGCATCCCAAGGTGAAAATTTGGGAATATTCATGGATAAACCCTATGGATAGGAAGACTATGAATAACTATATGTTGGAGGCCCATGTGGTGATAAGGCCCAAAGAGAGCGGGACTTCATACTGAAGAGAGGAGGGATACAGTGCGCATCCCCCCCCCTCTGGTGTATGTCCTGGAATAAGATAAGATAAGTGTGGTTGCCACCTATTATGAGAAATGTTGGGGAATACAAAAAGGTGGTTTCCATTTCCCCACTGACAAACACTACTGCAATAAGTACGATCTTATTCCATGAAGGGAATGGTCACACTCCTATAGAGACTAGTGGGCATTCAGAATGTCCATGGTGGGGAACCCCGTGTATGATGCACTGGGTGATGATATAGTTTAACATCAAGTTATGAGGATGAGAGTTCTAGGTAGTTTAATGTCCTACATCTCGGATGAGGTGGGTTCCCTCTGCATCCCTGGGACATAGGTAACCGACACCCTCAACACCTCGGTGAAGGGAAGGGACCAGAAAAGCCATGGCTGGGGGGTGTCGTAAGATAATCCCATTATGGGTCCACATTGGCGTGGTTATGTGAAAAAAAATATTTGTTATCAAACCTATGAGAAGAAACATGAGACAAAGATACAGAACAGGTAGTATCATCTAAGGGACATTGAAATTTCTTCATGAAATTATATAAGGTGGCATGGTAAAAGGGGGTGTGATGTAGATCTTTTGGGTGAAAGAGGGTCCTGAAGATGATGTTAGGAAGAGGGACATAGAACACATGAAAAATAAGATACACACAAGGAGGGATGGTCAAGTGAAAATGGAGAACTTGAGCATAAATGTCCAGGTGAGTGGTCCTAGTGGTTTGTGCGAAATTGCTGAGGGTTGCGCGTAAATGATATGAAATTGGAACAGCTGTGCGAAAGAGACTGGGTGCACGGAAAATTTGAAATATTTTCAGGTGAAGGGGTGATGATGTTTTGTGCACAAACTAAAGAGATTGCACACATGGTTGGGAATGAATGTCAAAGAAGTTGTGTGCAAGAACCTAGCGACGTTTGCGCGCAAAGAATGAATTGCGCGCAAAGGAAATGAATTTATGCAAAGGGAAATGAATTGTGATCATGGGTAGGGGATTGTGCATAAGGTCTACAACATAAATTTATTTGGCTGTGGTATCCTCTAGAGTGGTATAGCATAAAGGGAGACTCCAGTGATACCTATTCCGAAAAATCATGTACCTAAAAGCCATTTTTTTGCACTAAAGAGGACGATTTCGTGCAAGAGAGGCTATCAAAATTCTCCATCCATCAGAATTTGAATGGGGCCTTTCTGTTTATAGGATTTAGAGGTCCCTGTGTCCATGTGGAAGTCATATGGCGTGAAATATTATGTGCCCAAGTCGGTGGCCTAAAACAATGTACGCCCGTGCGGCCGGTGCGATAGATTACCTGCCCGAGTCGGCAGCACGTAAGATTGCACGCCTATGCAGAAATATTCCTCAGATCAAACATTTTTCTATGTAAGAGAGATGTTTTCCACCTCCTCTTGTATTTTTAACGTAGCTGTTCTGGTCCTCCCAGAATAAATCACCAAGTCAAAATATGCCTTCGCATGGTCCAAAAACACTTCTTTTTTAGGACTGGAGCATTTTTCGGCGTCTACAAATAAATGGAATTTTATTTGAGGAGTAATCGTTGAATTTTATTCTTGATGAATATATGTTTTTTAAGAGGAAATAAAATGGTTTATATTAGTAATGGGAGTGATTATCCTATCTGGTAGAAAAGTGATTAGGTTAATTACTTTTTTTATAGGAGACACGAACAATGTTTGATTCTATTTTGAGAAAAATGTCAAAAGATATCTAAAAAGACTATGTTATCAAAATATTCATAATTTTTTGGGTTTCAATATTAGTTTGGATTATTTTGATGAATTTAAATGACCTTTTTTATTGATCGGTCTTTATAGAACATGAGTATTACCACTTAATTTTGTAGATTAAAAGTTGTTTTTCTCCATAAAATGGTTATTATTTTGGGTCAATTATTTGATACTACCCAATACTTTTTGTTTTTTAATCTCTAAAAATAAGGGATATTTTTTTATCATCATATATGGATTATGTGAATCTCTGTAATTTGATTCTAGTGCTGTAGATGTGACCTAGTCTTCTTAAATACTCGTCTATTGGAGAAAAATATATTTCTGTGTTGGAATTCGATTATTAGAAGAAATTCTACTTGTAAATAACGAATATTTACTTATTTTTTAATTATAATTACTGAAATAATTCCCCAAAATTATGAAAATGATATAAAAAACATTTTCCATTTACTTTTCTTATTATGAAATCAATAAACATTTAAACAATCACACGTTCATTGTTCAAATATTGATAACATTTTCATGATAATGTTTTATATCACTCTCCACCAGAACATGAAAGATATTTATACTTAAATATCCGTGTATTTCAATATGGAAGCCTTTTATGAGTTCTTTTATGTGACCTTTCAACATTATTTTAGTTCATTTAAAATAAATTTATAATCATTTTATTAATATGGGATTTCAATAAAGGTATTTTGGATGTCATACACTAGTTACCAACAAAAACATAAAAAATGTGAGGATGAAATTTCTAAAAGTTGTGAGAATATAACATCTATTGTTTTTAAAAGGAAACATTATGTTTGATAACATACTTGACTCCCCACATTTAGCTTAAATGAAAAACATAATACTATTATTTAATATTATAATTATAAAATAAAAAGTAGAATGATGGGAATATAAAGAATAAAATAAATTTCAAAAACATTGGTTACAGATTTTTATATAATGATTTACCAGTTATTAAATTAAATGGGAAATTTAATAAAAACCAATTGAAAATAAAGAGTGACTTTTTCAGAAAATATATTTGAGTGAAATATATGTGAGTTTATAAAACCATAAAATCACACATGTTGGATTTTATTAATGATATATATAATTAATATATTCAACATAATGTTTAAAATTCATCTTATACATTTCATTGAAATTATATAATAACAACTGAAATTTAACAGATAAGAGGAGTATTTTTCTAAAAATGATGTTTTATCACCATTTTATATTGAAACCTTTTTATATATTGTTTTATCACATTTCTATGTTCTATTTGACAAAATAAACATTATATTTTGACTATGGACCTAAAATATTACTTTTTTGTAATTATTTATTGTTATGATAAAATTCATATTTTAATGAATAGTAAAAAATATAATATTTTAACTCAAAATTACACTTTAATTGATGTTATATTTGTTGTTAGATTATATTATTAATTGGTTTTAATGTAAAATTTCGTAAATTTTTTATCATTTAATACTATTTTAGTCATTGTAGGTAATTTTATAATGAATATAGATATAAATGCACATTAATAGTTTGATGATGTATACTTTTATAAAGACACATTTTCTTATTTTGACAACAATATTTAATTTTAATTTAATTTCTGTAACACATGAGTTTTAAATTTGAAAAAATTGATTCCATATTTGGAATCAAAATTTCCAAATAATTAAATTAGGTCCCCTTTATTTTTTGGTATGATGAATAGTAACATTAGTAATTATTTATATTCGCCCGGGTTAGATGGTAAATTCATTAAAGAAGGATAAAAATAATATTATATTAATATAAAGCTACCTGAAAACATGACATACAAATATTTTAGAAGATATTTTCTTCTTAGAAAATAGAAGGGAATTTTTTTTGGAAGCCATTTGGGTGTGATTATGACCCTTATAAATTTTTTTTTTATGTCATGGAAAATATGGTAGAAACATATATCTTCTTACTAAAAATATATTAATATAGATTTATAAAATATATGTATTTGAAAAAAAAATGAAAAATAGAAATGAAAAAATATTTCGTACATCATGGTATTTTATTTATAAATTTTCCTCCTTTATAAAATTAAATTTAACTATGTGTCATAGATGATGTAATGATTTATTTATTAATTAAGGAAAAAAAATGAAATTTAAAATATTAAATTTAATATTATTTTATGTAATTTAAATAATAACTAATTTTTCTTAGTGACTATGACATGTTATCAGACTATTAAAAGATATGTTTTGATGTTGTCTTTTTAGTTTATATTTTTGTAATTCATTAAAATCAGTTTTGTAAAATTTCCATAGTTGAAGTTTTATAGAAACAATAATTTATTAATGTATTTAAAAAAACTAAAAAAACATTTAAAATAAAAAAGTTACTATAATAAAGTCTATGTGGTTATCTGGTGTCCAAATATAATAAATTGATCCCATAAAATTAAAATTAATATCCTCTTAATAAATACAGTGTTGTTACCAAAATAAAATTTAATAGAGAATAATTAAGGGTAAACTAAGATGATAATATTAAAACTAAAATAAATTCAAGTATATTAATTAATGTATCTCTAGATTTATAACTACAAAAAATATTATCATAGACATATATAATGATAGATCTATTTGAAAAAAAAAATTATTTATATTAATTTAATAATTTAAGTGTTTCAAAGGATTCGAATACCCTATCCTATAAAATGGTACCCTCTATGTCTCTAATACTAAAAATTATAGGACAATTTGGTTCAAAAAATTCTAAACCACAACTTTTCCTAGAATTTATACCGACATTCTTGTGACCTTATTTTTGGTAGAACATCATTTAAATAAGTGTTAAGGTGTTTTTCAAATGTGATAAATCGAACTAGAGGTAGCACTTTTTAAGTGTTTTATATTTTATTATATCATTCACTTCCTTCAAGTATCCTCAGACCATAATGAAATAATATCTCCAGTATCCTTAATATAATAAGATTAAATTATTTTAACAACATTATCTAAATACATATCCAATTTCATCAAATGGGAAATTAACATTTCATTCCTCTGTATGCCAGACAATCCCCTCCTAAACCGATATAGTTTTATTTTAATTAAAATATATAAAGACTAGTAATAATGATAGTACCCATGTTTATATTTTATATTACTGAAATATTTATCATTATAAATGATTAATATTTCAATTATTTTCTTTCCTTCCATCCACATAAAAAAATTCTATTCATGCATACTTGTGAAGTATCACCTCTACAAATCAATGTGAATTGTTTTTATTCAAAACATCACATTTATGAGATATATATAATTATTTTTTAATTATTTTAATTATTTTAATTATATAACTATCATTATGAAAAGAAAAATAAAAACCTATTTATATAATGATCTATGAAAATGGAAATGTTTCTCATGCGTACATGTGACCTACCTTCTCCATAATTAAAACATTGTCTATTTTTCCTACTCTAATCAAATGTTTTGAGTACAATATTATGTTCTCACGAATGTAGAAATTGACCTATGTTTATTATTTAGGTATATAACAATTTTATGTGATAATTCAAACTCAAGGTAATGGAAATCATTACTCAATATCCATTCATTGAGTTAAATATCCACGACCATAGTTTTGTTTTTCAATATATATGTCCGAATTAACTTATATTTTTTAAAATGAAATATCCACGAATATTGGGATTAATTATCTATATCAAAAAAATTTATGTCATTTATTTATCCTTAATCTATAGATACGATCTTTTTATGGAACATCGCCTCAATATCCTTTCATTAAGGCATAAATTAAAACTATTCACCATATTATTTTATATGTCGTATAATAAAACCATTATACGATTAATTTCCTTCAATTTTTTTCAAAAGGAATCATTATTATATAATGGTTTTACTAAACAAAAAAGGATTTTTTTAATGTACTTGGTTGCAATGACCATTCCACCATTGTGACTATTATATTGTATTTTTCTTCCTCCATAAACAATAATGTTTTTAAAAGAAAAATAATTACCATATTACAATTTTAGTTATTTTTGTTTTGAAAATAGTTTTTAGAATGGATTCATTATAGATATATCATGATATTATATCTTATTCATGTAATTTTAAAATGTTATTATCACTTATTTACTTGTGTTATGTGATATGATTATTTTTTTATTAGGTATTTCTTTTGTATATAGGTGGTTCCATGATAATGTCTGGGTTAGTTAGCCCGTGATAGCTTTCCAATGCTTTGGGTAATTAGACTTATTTAAACTCTATGGTTTATCTTAAGCTATTTAGTGAATTTTATATTATAGTTATTCAAATGAAACAATCATGTTTACTCCCTATATACCTATGAGGCCCATAATTTATGTAAGATATAGATTTCACAAGTTAACATTATGATTAATGATAGGTATTATGCTTTTGAATTATTAAGATTAAATGGGTTTCTAAATATTAATGGAAGATAATTTTATTTCATTATATTATATCCCATTATGAGATTTGTGTTCTCATACCATTTTTAATAAGTTTTCACATGGTTTATGGATCGGTGAAAGAAAGGAAGAAGTCTAAAATATTTTTATCATGAAAAATAAATCATTATTAATTTTAAATGATTTATATTCTATAAGAAATTTATACTATTTATATTGTATTAAATTTGTTTAAATTTTAGTCATTATAAAATAATTATGTATTAATTCTATAAAACTGTAAATCTAAAAAGATCCTCATTGTGAATTATTGATATAACTCAATATAATGCAATTTACATTGATGGGGCCTTATAAAAATAAATGATATTAATGGTGTGTAATTGGATCAATAAATTCATTTAAATATTAATGTATTTTTTTTCTAGATTGAATGGTATTTGTGTTCATGTATAATATATATTATCATGTACAATTATGGTGGAAAATAAAAAATTATTAGAGGAAACTAGGATTCTGAACAAGTTATTAATGTAAAAACCACTATAATTTATTATGTAAGAAAAAAATGTAATGTATGACATATTAAAAATGGGAAATAAGGTATCTACTATGAAAATTATATTACAGAATTATCATATTTTATATAAGTGAAATTTAATTCAAAGCAAGAGTAATAATTTACACATACCGCTATTTAATATAATGGAATACAATATAAAAAAGTAGATTTTAATGTTTATGACTCATGGATCATCATCTAAAATATAGATGTATATTATTGATTGAAAATTTAAATTTAAAAAAATACAACCAATATAAGAAGTATTTTTTAATCCAGAAGAATTATTTTTCAGTAAGTTGGACTGAATTAATAAGTTGAAAATATGATCATTGGGAAATATGACCATTACGAACTATAACAGCGGTGAATATTTCTTTTATGTTGTGACTATTGAAATTATTATATTTTACGGTTAATCTAATGATATATTTAATACGAGAGGGGGAAATTAAAGTTTCAACCCATCAGAACATCCCTTATAAATTTCATTTATCATATTGGGGGGGGGGGGTGATGGAATTTTCGGGGTTCAAACATGACTATGAAAAATATGAGCTTCAATGTTAGATGAGAAACTCATTGAATGAACCACAATTAAAAAAATACCTGTTGAGAATATTTTGGTTTGATAAAGGTGTACGTATCATTACAATATGTATTTTAATTGTTTGTATTCCTTTAGAAATTAAATAGTGTTTAAACTGATCCAATATATTTATTTTATTAGTAAATACTATCGAAATTAAAAAATTAACATGATTATAGATAAATATTGAAAAAAATATTTTTGAAATTAATAAATAATAATTTATTACCCTTTTAATATAATCATTTCTAAATTTTACCATTGATATTTTTTATCATATTCAACGAATTCAAAATTTTTAGTCCAAATGTAAAAAATTACATGAATATAATTGGTATATTATGACCTCATAATGGCTCAAAAATTACTTAATAGATATTATAATGGATTTCCAAAAACAATTTTCAGTTTCACATTAAAATTAAATTTTAAAAATTAATAAATTTAATTTTTTATGCCCATAAAGAACCATTAAAACACTAATGTATATTTTCTATCTTTATGAAATATATTATGAATAAAATTAATGTACAAATCCAAAATAATATTATTTAAATTTATTTTATTCATAAAAACTATAATACTAAAAATTAGGTCCAAAATTACATATATCAATTCCTAATCCCATGTGATTTTAGATGGTTTCAATTTTATAAAATGTACCGTCCAAAAATAGAATTTTAGAAATTAATAAAAATACATGTCAATTTCCTATCATTAACCACCTGGTTGGGCATTCCTCAAATCTCATAATCCATTGATCATGAATTATCAATCATTTTATTCTTCAAGTGTCACTTGATGATGTATACAAGGTCATGTGGACCACTTATTAATATTCATGAAGCTACATTATAAGGTAAGGGTTTTCCTCAAATTTCCACATCAAAATTCATGTACATCTATTAAAATATGATTATTTTTATTCACTACATTATTTATAAATTTTTTTAAAATATTTAATTATTATTAATATATACCCTTATAAATTTGATACTTTTATTATATTTCTCCAATATCATTCCATAATATATTATGGATATTTATTATAATGAAAAAATCATTCATTGATTTTCCAGGACATTTTTTTTTGTGAATACCAAAAATCACATTCATTCAAGGAAATTTATATATAGATTACAATAACTCATTGATTAGATAACTTAATTTATAAAATACACATTTGTAAAGAACCTTATATGTTTATATGGATGTATTTTTATTTTATCTTTTTTTGAGAATCATTAGAGTTTTTTAGTTAAATTTTATGTGTCTGTTGGGATTTTATTGACTCGGTTTAATTTTGATTGAATGTTTTCAAACAACTATTCTGAATATAGACTTTTTAAAATTTTATAGGTTTTTTTGTTTTCCTATGTAAATTATTATTTGAGTATTCTATTTTTATCAATTATACTAAGAATTATTTTTTTTCATATCATGTATGATATTTTAATATGATGAAAATTTTGAAATGGTAAATTCATAGAGCATATGTTACATCAATCGAAAACACATATAATATTTTCCTTTCTTAATTTTTACTAACAACACAAACAATAAATATTAGAGCCCATGAGAAATTATTGAGTACTGAATGCTATTTTACATGAATATGAATTTTTTAAATTATTGAAAATAAAATTTACTTATGTGGGTGATCTATGAATATCTCAATAGATATTTACCCTGAGATCTTACAATAAATAGAATTTTGAAATAATTATTTCTCAATTTTTAAATATAAAAATAATTTATAAACTATAATACTAGAAACAATATTTATTATTATTAAACTTATTTTTTGATACAATTTAATATAAATACTATAAATATTAAATATTTTTTTTATTATGGTGTATATCTACAGGATGTTATGATTTTGTATTTAAAAAATGTGATGTGTATCAATGATTAATTTTTTTTGAATAATCTATTGAAACTATATATATAATTATAATCTTTGGATTCCATTCTATTCTGGTGTTCCAATAATCACAAGAATTTTCATTTGTAGGGGCACATTCCATGGGGTTTGGCTTTAAATGTCAAGGAAACTGAGTATTTGTGTTTTTGGTCATGTAGATTTTCATAATTTCAGAAGTTATAATGATATAATTTAGAAATAAACTTTGAAAAGTAGCTAACTATTTCCTTATATTAATTCCAAAATTCATTGTTTAAAAAAAATTTGTATATGAAGATAAATATTGTTTGATTATTCTAAAATCTCATTTACATAACAAATTCAATTAAATAACCACAAATATATAATTTAAACATAAAAATATTATTATGGAATATGTGATTTAGTTAAGATCACCAAACATTAACCTGATTCAACAGAATTGGATAATTGTGGAAAATCAGGTTATATGATTGAATTGGTTGAAATCATGGGAATACTGAGATTTAAACAACATTTATTTAATTTTAAAATTCTATATAACGATATATTTATTTAAATATCTATATTATTTTAACATATATAAATTTTCTAGGACTATTTATAAAAAAAATAATTAAGAACTCAGATAATAAAATGTATAATAAAGTGTACATTGTTATAAATAAATTATCATTATTTTTGTGATTGACCAATCTAATTAATAAAAATAATTTTAAAGTTTTGGTGATAATATTTCATCAATATATTACATCTTGTGAGGATATTTTTCATTTCACACTGATTGATGTTGTGAAATATCACAAATAGTTATTGAGAAAACATATCCTCAAATTACCATTACTATTTGTTTGGATTATTGTGTAACTAGCTGGATTCTAGTTAAATTCCCATATGAAATTAATTGAAATGGATGGAAGATTATACTTTCATATAAAAATATATTTTAAAATAATTATTTAATAGATAATGTGTGTTTAAGTTTTATCTGATCATATGAATGAGTTGTAACACATACCGTGTACATACACCATAAGAAATATTGTGAAATTTCATTTATTTGTGTTTATTTAATATTGATAAGGATGAGTAGATATCATAATAAATTATGTATTAAAATTTATTGGTGATTTATACTCAATTGAGAGAAATTATTTGTGGAAAACTCGACTAATTTATGAAACAGTTCTTAGGGGTTCATCTATTATTTGTGCTTTTGTTATTGTATTATAACATATTGGATTCCAATATAAAATACCTATTTTACAGGGGAATGATAATATTAATTCATTTAAAATAAGAGTTGTCTCACATTTTATGTAATAAAATAACAGTTAATGATGAAAAATAAGTTTCACATTCATTTATTACTTTAAAATCTTTTTTGTTATATAGTTACAATTTAATTCTTACCTTTGATATATTCTAATAGTTAAATGTTTATAAAAAGATAAATTTATCAAATTATGTGTTGATAATAAATACCATAATAATGTCATTATATGAAAATTCTTACAATATATTTATTAGAATATAAACTATAAGGGATATATATGAAAATATTCCGTGATTTTTTATATAAATAATAATAATAATGAACATTAGAAAAAGTCCAAAGAAGCTAATTTGAAGACCCCAAGATATGAGTTTGTTTATATTTAATATTATTTCACACTAACCTAGGGAAAAAGTCTAAAAAATATTATATTATATTATCCCCACATGATGGATGCCTATGGAATTTCAATAGGCATGTTGGATGCCTTTTGGAAATTTAGATTGGGTGACACGTCATGTTTACATGAGGTAGTTAATTACAATGTTGTATTAGAGATTTATGGTTTTATAATTTGGGGAATTTGTAAACTATTGGTCAAAGAATGTTTCTAAAAATGTGGTGGGTATTAGAATATTTTTTCAGAAACACATTTACCCCTATGAATATTTGGTTTCCATGGAAATAGATTGTTTTTCATTGATTATTTATCGTTTCATGCTTCAACTAGTGTGACACTCACCTGTTTCTATTTTTTCGGTTTTTTTAGGTTTTTGCCTTCAAGGTAATGCTAATTAGGCAAGACATTATTTTTCATTTTAGGAACATATTATATGGTGTTTTATCGTATAAGTATTTTATGTCATTATAAAAAATTTAACCACATGTTTATATTTTATAATTATGAATAGTCTATTGGATCATCTGGCATTTGCATCATTGGTAATGCATATGATATCCCGTCATTTAGGATGCATGTAGACACATGTGGGACAATAATGGGTTATAAATTCCCTACTAGTGGATAGATGGGGAAACAATACCAATGATGTCAATGGACTACGCTTGAGCTTCCATGAGGTGGGGGTTCTAATGATGTTCATGGATTTTGTTTCGTGGAAGGGATATATTGTTTCCATGGTCTATCTATCAAGTCCTTTTATGGGACACATATAAAAACTACCATCTATAGATTATGTGTGAATGATGGTCTATCCTAGGCGTTGACACTAAAATCATATATCACTATGGCATGGTTAGGCATATAGATGCTTAATGATTTGATAGGTTGATTTTAATGTGAGCTCCATGTCTCAGGAATAACATGTATGGGATGGTTTGGATATTTTCCCACCCCTAATGGTTTTGGATAGTACTAGGGTATCCTAGAGAAATAATATATATATATAATTATTTCATTTGATCAATTAACAGGTAGTGGTTCATCATGTTTTAGATCATTGAATGTTGTTAATTCGATGTATTTACTATGATTACTGAGTGTGATCTAGTTTGTTTTAACTGGAATTCATTAAAAGAATTGCTTTAATTTTTACCCATGTAAGAATAGTTTTTATAGGATGTATCCTACTTGAAAATGATTCTTATTGTTATTTTTATTCAATTTGAAAAATTAATTGTGTGTGTGTGGGTGGGGGATGTATAGTTTGCCCTTATATCTAGTGATCCTTATTTATGTTATTTTTTGAGTGCAGAGGCTAAGGAATTGTATTCGTACTGTTCTATAGGTGTTAGTGGGTTTTACCATCAATATATATTTCATTTTGTGTTATATATATCATAGTTTAAGATCACAAAATCTTATGAAACATAACATGGTCATTTAATGTTACATTATTACCATATATTTTCTTATGCATTATTTTTTCATTTTTATGGGTACTTTTGGGGGTATTTTTGGAAATTTGAATGCCCTAGGGAATTTTCACTATTGGATCATGGTTTGGGAAAACCATGCACGGTCCCCAGAAAACCATGCACCCCATTTTGATTCACCGGTATGGGTTAATATTCTAACCATATATGTGGACACACCCCTATGAAATGTGATGTTTTATTGTGGTAAATAGAGTGTTCATTGCATAGTTTTTATAATGTTGTTACCCTACCTTGTTTGGGGTTTTCTTTAGAGAGTATCATTACACATTGTATGACTATTTTTTCCAAACCCTATGGTCTAACCATGATACATGCAAAAATATTCCAAATATTCGCGGATATAATTCAATTCAATGTAAATTTCACACTTATTCCCCAAATTTTATTGATTTACACACTCATTTTTCTACTATAGAGGGAGAGAAGATTCCCTTTGATATATGAGGGAGTTTTAGCAAACTCAATGTCTATTTGAGATCTATATTCTCAATTTAGTTCTTATTACTAATTTCTATTAGTAGGTTTATTATTCTTATCCTCATTTTATCATAGGTCTGTTCTATTATAGATGGATCTGTATTTTGTGATAGTAATTTTGATGCCTTCTGGTTGGATCAATTGGAGGAAATGAGATCCTAAACTAGATCATGAGGATTGGAGTTCCGTTCTTAACATTCATCCATTCTATATTGAAATAAGTGCAATGGTAGGCTGAGAATTCTTCAACGATCCAAATATAGGTGTAATATTTGTCATTTTAACCATTTTTTATGTTCATTATATTTTCTTTCTAATTGTATCATTTCAATTCCACATTGCATCATTATTTATAAAGTGAATTGATTCCATTGAAATTAAGACACGTTTCATGTATCATGTAAGATACATTTGATATTATGAAGATGTTCATGATGAAAACTCATGGGGTTTTCCATAATCATTGAAATTATGACTTATGGAATGTAAAAAATAGATTTTGTGTTGTTAGGGAACTCAAATAAATTCATTTTCCATGGTTTGATAGTTGGATTTATAGGATTGATGGAATTAACCTTGAAGGGTTAAAAGTTCTGTAATAATTTATGATGAATATCTTAATGGTGTAATCTCTCTATTATTTTATTATGATATATTTAAAAAACAATGGATTTTTTTGATAAAATAAATGTGAACAGTTTTTTTAATTATTTATATGATGGTCACTAATTATGAACAATGATATATGATTATATATATATAAATGGGTAAAATGTATTTATGGTGATTGAATAATTCTCTGAGTACCAATGGGGGTTCACTATTATGTTCCTCACACCTAATGAATGTATTTAAGTTTGTCCATGACTGATTCTCCATGAACAAGAGATTTTGGTGCAACAATGTTGGTCTATGTACTCATGATTTTTGTGCTAGACTAATACACCATGTGTATTAGATAATTATATGTGTATGATGATCCAATTTTCAATTATAACAGTTCCTATAATGATAATTTAAAGTGTAGAAATTACATATGAATTAAATTAATTAATTTAATATCATAGATAATAAATTTTAAAACCAATTGGTGTGTATTTTAGACACTTTCCTGGGTTGAATAATGTATTCAATGGTGGAATAATGAATTCTTAACATAAAAACATTTTACATTGATTGGCCAATTTATTATTTGATTACACTACTATATACACTAGTATATTATGGATACTAGATTAGATACTGTTAATGGTTTCCTACTAAATTTTACTAACCATAATATAGAATCAATATTGTACCCGAAAAAATAAATATGTTCAAATAAGGACAACGAATAATGTCCAATTATTAGAGGATGAGTTGAGATTTTTGATCGTTCATGGTTGAGAGAAATGTAAATAATATCATTACCCGGTTGGCAGTTTCATTATGCATTTATTTGTTACTTTCATTAAATAGTTGTAACATATTTAAAATTTCATACCAGCTGCGTTGGATTATGGTTTTTTCCACTTTTTTAAGATTATAATATTTTTTGGCCTTCATTTGTTATCATTGATAATTATTTTGGAAATTTATTGTATTTATTTATTTATTGTTATTATAAAGAGGGTATAGCATCCAATTTTGTCAAATAAGAGCCTCATTAATATCATTTGTTTTCTCTCAAATGGGGAGGTTCACATGAGGTTATATAGTGAACTAGCATAGTAAAATGATATGTGGAACTAGGATCAAGGCACTAAAAAGTGGTATCAGATGATTTTCGTTTATTTTTAGTTTCCTCAATAATTTTGAAAGGTAGAATATAGAATAGGATGAGTTGTTAATTTCATAGGATGTCATTTGTTGTAGTGGCAAACCTGTGTGCCCTGTAAAAGAATCATTTTAATAGTGGTATTATTGTTCTTGACATGTGTTTTTATAGTGGAATGTTTTCTCACCATGTTTGATTCCCATATTATATTTTTTTTTTATTTATTAGAATTTTTTATGAGTCCAAGAATAGAATGAGGTTTTTTAATTCATAATTTTATGAACTCTTGAATTAATATGGAATGCATTATAAGAGCATTCATTAAAAAAAATCATGGGTCTGTTTAGGGAAATAAAAATTATTTTTGTTATTTGAGTAATTATAAATTTATGGTTTTTAATGATGAATTATTTATTCATAATAGTTTTTTAATATCCAAATTTTATATGGTTAGAATGATTATCCAATTGATAATCATAAATTATAAAATATTATTTACTCTGTGTTTTTTGTGACCATGGATATTGATGATTAATGGCTATGATAGTTCTTCTATATTGCCAATGGGGGGTTTCTTAAAAAAATGATAATTACGAATTTATTTGAACAAGTAATATGTAAATGTAAAAATGTTCTATTATGAGTTATATGACATGTGAATGGAATTGTAGATACATTAGTCCATAGTGATAGTTGATTATGATATAAAAAGAGTGAATTACTGGAAATTTTATTCATATGGTGGGACAGGAGGACTAAATAGTTCTGGGTGAAGGCGTAACAAATGATGATAAATTTTAAATTATTTCATTTTATGTAGTTCATGTAATAATTACTTGGGAGGCCTATGTGAAATATGCCTAATATGAAATTAGATTACCATTTTCATCACCTCTTGATGTTCATCCTAGAGTGTGGACTGGAGGTATTTGCTTATTGAATGATTCCATATAGAAAATTATAGACCATTTTGAGGATAATGTGGAGAAAACATTCATGTTGGATAATTATATGTTATAGGGTCTTGCAAAGTGATGGTGGTATATTAATGCATTAGGCAAGTAGTTTGAGGGAACTGTATGAAATCACTACATGGAGATGTTATAGAAAACATTTACATAGAGGCATTTAGATTATATAGGGAAGAATAGTTTACATGTTAATCCTTGGGATGAATATCAGTGATAGAAAATTTAGGTACCTAAATATAGATTCAATGCTTTTTTCCATCATTAGTTGGAGATTTTTCAACATTGGGGAGATATTTTGAGGAAGGACTTAAATTTTATATTAAGTGTCATGTTAACCTATTACGATTAATGATGTCGATGAGGTAGTGACCGAGGATCTCATTTATAATGGTATCCTAAAGGGGAGTTCCAATAGAGGATGGGTTGATTATGCTAGATGACTATGAGGTACCCCATCCATGGGATGGAATCTTTTGTATTGGAGTTATAACTATGGAATATTATAATAGTGTATCTCGGGGGAATAATCAATTACCCAAGGAGGAAATAATAAATTATTCAATAACTATGGTAGGATGTGTAACATTGTTAGTTAGTTTCATTATCCACTAGAAGTGTATCATGATTTTAGGAAGTCATGACACATTGAAAGGTACTATTGAAACCCTCCACCCATTGGTTGTGATGGAGTATCCACGAATTAATAGGCAACTATGATTGGATAATATACCCTATTCTAGTCTAACAATTTAAGTTCAACTAGACATGATTTCATGGTTAGAAAACCATGGTACCTTGTGGGAAGAGCACTCAAATTAGCTAGGAAATGAAACTGATGAGACTATGACTAGAGATTAGGTTATAGGGTAAGGTTATATTGATGCATTTCATCATAAACCGTTTGATAGTGATGATGTAACCTCAATAGTTAGAGGCACAAATGTTGTAGATTCTTTTTATTTAATAGATTTATTTGATAATGGACTTCAGAAAACATTTGCATATTCATATATTTTGAATTTTGAGATTCTAATGGAATAGTTTTTAGTAGGATTATGAAAATATTCTACCCTATAGTGTATGGTTGAAATAAATCATTTAATTCATGGGTTTTCCCCTTGAGTTTGGTGAGTATCACCTTGTTTGAGATCATTAAATTCTTGAAATATTATATTTTTCCTATTTTCTTCATATGAAATAGTTAGTATAATAATTATCACATATTTACTATCAACATAGTAGAGTTTGATTCACATTTCCAGAGAATAAAAAATATTTTCATCATGAATAATGGGATATTCGTTAATCTCATTTAGGTACAGTTTATTTTCTACTAGTTTTTCCCTCCATTCATGTTTTGAGTCATTTTTTGATGATGGGGTTGTGAAGAATAGTACATTTCCAGTCATAGTGTATTGTTTCTAGTATGTGTTTCTATAATAATTATCTAGGATTCCAACTAAAAGATATGTGAATTAAAAAATTGAGATAATTCTTGCAGATGATAACGTATCCATTCCTCCTTTTTAAATAGTTGTAGGGAAACATCACGGGCCTAAGAATCAGTTGGAAGTGTTGACACAATGGATTTATATATCTGAGTACATCTCCTTTGGGATCTATAGTTATATTTTTTAATAAGTTAGATATTGTTCATAGTTTATGCATTGATTAATGCTAGTTGAGAATGATGATATTTAAGAAATGGTACCCTCTTCTTCGTATCAATGATCACTTCTTCCGTCTAAGTGGTTATTTTTTATCCAAGATCAATTTGAGGGTAGGGTATCATTAGTTAATATTCATTCTTTATAATATAAATAAAATACTAATTTATCCATTAAATGAGTTCATTATGATTCCATTTATATTAAAAACACTATTGTTTTGTTTATAGATTTAATTAACTATATATTCCCACATTTTTTGATCTACTTATTATTATTTTTTTCAAAACCTATTGGTTTACTCACTTACTCATGATGTTAATTGTAAACATATTGACATTATTCTATGTACACTAAGAGATCATAATCTATTTTCTATGACTTATTAATTAAAATTATAAATGAACTAGTTAAATTTATTGGGTCACATTAATGTGAATTATTTTACCCCGATAATGCTCTGGGAATGTTTTCATAGGGGCATCCCAATAATTTATTTGATTACCAAGGATGTTTTTTATTTAGTTGTATTTTCCTAAATATCTATTCTTGGATTTCATAACATTATAGATACTCTTTATGGACAATCAATAAAGGGTATAAAATTTAATAGTATGAGATCATTGGAGAATACTCACCAACAGTTAATGAAGAAATTTAAAAATAAATAATTCTTTATCAAAATCTGTAATTGAGAGGATTATTGATGAATTATTAATTCATACGTGATTTCCCATGGGGGAGTGTTGACGTATTGTGATTGAGTCATGGTTTAGGGATCATGAAATTTGATCCCACATGAACCGAATTATACTATCCATGATATTTAGGGGGCCACAGTGATTTATGACATAAATTAATATCAACATTATTTTTTTGGAAAAATGATTCATTTTTTATACCAACCACAAAAGTATAAAGAACATATTTCAATATATATATATATATATATGAATCATTCAAAAAGGATATGGGTTGAATATAAGCTATAATTTTACATTGAGCTACCCAAGAAACCTAGAATGGGGAACAATGTTGATGACACCTTATTCTAAAATTCAAAAACATAAGTATTTAAGGAATCCATTTTCGAGTGGAATAAAATGTTCTTTTGGGTGATTTGTTTATAGAGGTTCATAAGGACAGACAGATTATTATCATTATATCTTTATAGGTGGAGTCCAGACTTCTATGTAGGATTAAGCAGAGGAGGTTTAAGGATATGCAGAGCTTGTCTTTGAGGAGAATGCTAATTGGTGGTAATTCACCTTCTTCTTGGACTATACATATGGATGATATCACCTATGTATGTGATAATATTTTTATATACGTGTATGCGATAGGATTTTCTATTTTGTTTCATGAATCAATGTGGTATGTCTTCATATGTTTGACCTATTCGTACAGTTATATTTAGAAAAAATAGCCACTTCTAGGAAAAAAAATTAAATTACTAGGTTCATGAAAAGATACAAAACCTATTGGTATTTTAAGGTTGAATATTTGTGACCTGGAAGATTTTTAAAACCATAGTCCACTTCATAAAGGATGTGGTACAATGTTACCATGGATTTTGTGGATGCTATTCTTAGGATTCCTTAGATGAATGGCCCTATATGGGAAATTATGGACTGGTTGATTATAATATCCCATTTCATGCATGTTAGGTAGGAATTTATAGTTTATTTGTTGGGTGAATTTTAATTTTATGAGATTGTTTTTTTCTTCATGGAGTTCTGCTGAATATTTTATCCGTTCGTGACTAACATTTCACACCATGTTTCTAGAAGTGCTTGTAGAATTTATATGGTACTCAAATATTTGAAAGTACGTATTTTCACCCATAGAAAGATGTGTAATCATATCATACAATTCCTATGTTAGTTGTCATTCTTATGGCCCGTGTCCTAAATTTTTTTGAATGTTGGGAGAAGCAGTTACAATAATTGAGTTCTCTATATCAACATTTATCTAGAGTTTGTTCATAAGGTACCATATAGGGAATATTATGCTAGGATATAGTGATCACTACTATGTTGGTTAAGGGTGGTGAATAATTGTCATTAGGACTGAGTATCATGTTAAACAATTTAGAAAAATGTTTTTTTGATTCATAAATTTATGGATACACTATATAGAGTGTAACATATATGAAATTTTGAAAAATTACATATGTGTGTAAAAAATTGATTGTATTATAACAAGATATTTGTTTTTCAAATAAATGTACAATATTTAAAATAAAATTACCTTATATCTATTATAATTTTATGAAAAATTTATTTCATATATTATAATTCTATTAAATGAATAATTGATTTCATGAAATAATATTATATCTTTTAATATTAATATTCAATGTTATATAGATATTATGTTATTTTTATATTTATCTATTTTTTTTAAATATAATAATTTTGAAATTAAAATTTTTGGAGTAAAAAAAATATTAAATATTATACATATGTAAATATATATATATATGTAATTTAGTTTATATAATATTAATTATAATTAATCATTCACCATTATACAAATATAAATTTAATATAACATATTTTAATATATATATATATATATTATAATTTACTCAAATATAAATTATTAATAGAAAAGATAATAATAATAATAATAATAAATGGTAAAAATCATCTTTTAAAAGATATTTATTTTTATATAATAAATTTTAGAAAAATTTAAATTTTTTAAAAAAATCCTTTATAAAATAATAACTATAAGAAAAAGGTAATATATCATAAAATGTTATAAATTTTTTA
Organism: Viscum album; assembly: GCA_963277665.1. NCBI lineage: Eukaryota > Viridiplantae > Streptophyta > Magnoliopsida > Santalales > Viscaceae > Viscum > Viscum album. The sequence goes on from OY728157.1 coordinate 2,020,454,233, forward strand.
TTATAAAATTAAAATTAATTTTATTATGATAGAATATTATTATTATAAACTATATTTAATTCAGATTTATTTCAAAAAATGGGAAATAATTAAAAGAAAACATTTATGTGTCATCTACCTCATGTGTCGGACTGACCCTATATGAGCTTTCCATGCATGACCTTCCCCAAGTAATCTGTAACCACCAAACTGACCACCACTTAAGACACATCACTAGCAGACCACTCTTTATTCTATGATTCCGCACTAGAGATTCCACACCTCCTTCTCCACCCTCATTTGACCACTTATTACGATGTCACCATGTAATGTAAGGAGTGATGATGTCTGAAGGTTGACTATTGGTGGCAACTGATCTGTGATAACCAGGATAGTCAACAAAAACATTTATTATGTGACTTCTTCATATCCCTACATGTTGATGGTATTATAAAATTAGAATGAAAAGGAAAAAATACAACCACATTTGGTTTGTTGAATCTGTAAATTAAATAATATAAAGAAATAAATTTTTGTGGTGGAAATAATACACTTTCACGGGTGGAAATCATATGTAATGATAAAAAAATTTCTAGCTAAAAAAATATAGGCAATATAATTAAGAAATTAACTATTTTATCTCCAAATGTATTGTAGGATAAATTATTTTTATCCACTTATATATATATATATCAAACCTATGTAGTTTCACAATTCAAAAAAATAGTGCACTTACTCTATTAATTAGGAAATGTACAGAATATAGATAGCTTGTCCCAATAATATTCATTCGTAGGAATGAATCAATGTAGATGTACTTTATAATTTTTTTATGGGATGTATTATTTTTTCCGAAATTATTATGTATACATATATATAATTATATTATAAAATATCATATAATATTTTATGGGAATTAGATATATAAATACATTTTAAGGTCCTAAATTAAAAAAAATAGTTTCAATATTTATTTACATATACAATGTAGAAGATTAATATAAACTTGTTTTTTATTTTTTAACAAAATCATTTAAAAGGTAATTATATTTTTATTATAGTTTAAATATATTATTTACAAGTTATTCTTTTATGAGAGATATCTATTAAAATGTTTTCAAACAAAAGTAATCATATTATATGAAAAGAATTCTTGCACATCTATTATTCTCATTTATAATTTTAATATTTATAACATCAGTTATGTTTTTGAATTACATGTACTTTAACTAAAATTTTTATATTATTTTGCAGTAATATATATGAATTTTTATGAGAAAAAATTCATTAAAAGTATGGATTTCTCCTTGTTATTTTTTAAAATCCATAAATATAATATTTTTATGTAATTAATTTTGAATTATTACTATCTTCTATGAAAATACTTTATGTATGGTTTCGAAATATTTTATGTTTATGAGTTTGAAATGTATACACATTTAAAATGTTTTCTGATATTATTTAATTGTTGTATCTAATGATATGATGTGGTATGGGGAGTAATATTTTTACCATAAGGTGTTTTCATCTTATATTTGATATGGATGTTTGGTGTTATGCTTTTCGTATGTCTGGCTAAGTATCATTAATAATCCTTAAATCATTTTATTTTTAAAATATAAAAATCCAAAAAATTGTTTCATAATAATCAACGTTTGGAACATATATATATTTATCAATGTAATGAACACTCTTTAAGGATATATACAAAATGTTTTACATCTGTGTAAAACACATATATATGTATTGGTTGAATCAAATGATTTATTTGATAAATTTAATTATATAAATTTATTTTTTATATAAAAACCATTTCTAAATTTTATTATAAAAACCCTTATTGGGAAAATTATTGCTCAGCCAAGGATTAAAATTTAATTTCACAAGTTAAGTATAATTCCAATTTGTGTTTATGTAATATAACATACAAGAAAAAATGAATTTTTTTTATAAATTTTGTATATCAACCCTAATTTGTAATGTATATATCTCATTTTACAAAACCTTAATCTAGAATCTTACTGAATGTAAAATAAACTATTTATATTTAAATTACATTACAAATACCCCGTGTTTTTATGAACTAATTCCCCAATCATTGTTTTGCGATATTAAAACGTAAAAATAATTCGTATCTTGATCAAAAATGTGGACTACTGTAGTATATAGTGGGATAATGTGTATTCCATTGGGTTTGAATGAGAATGTGTGAACATAGGATTTAGATAATGGTCATGTGGGCGCCCATGTTTATCGTTACGTTTTATTTTAGGTAGAGGATTCGACCAGTGTAATATTGATTGGATCTTCCAGAGAAGTATTTTTAAATGCATAGTTCATTTCATTTTTCAAAGCATTGAGAGTATCACTTTTACCCTTCTCGTTTGATCAATATTAATGATACTGAAATTGAGGAAGATTTTTTCATTAATGAGTATCTTATTTTTATTATGAATTGCTGTTAGAATGTTCTGTGGGGAAAAATTTAGACATTGTTTAGAATTATTTGGAATAATAGTATCATTTATGAGGAACAATTAGAGATAAAATAAAATATGTGGTTGTAATGTCTTGCCTATTCACCTTAAATAATTAAATTTTTTTGGGAGTTCATATCAAGGAAATTCTATTATAATGTGTGGATATTGTAAGATACATACCTTTATTAATTCATATTTTTCTATTTTGTTGTATTTAATTTTCCTTTGTTTCTAGAATAATTTTTTTGACTTTATCAGGTTAATTATGGGTGAATATAAAGATTATTTAGGCCCATTGCAATGTTCAAAATTATCGTAACCTTAGGGAAAAAACGTACTATTTTCCTTAGGAAAAATTGCACCCTATTAGGGGCCACTAGATGGCGGTTGTGGTTTGACCAAAACTTGGAACCCCCCCAATCATGAATCTATTAATTTATATAAATAAAACTATCGACATAGTGTCTGTCTAACAATGCATCCAGTATTCTTGAGATAGTAGCCCCACCTAGTTGGTGAATAATTTTCCAAACCATGTAGGCTTACCATGTGTGATACCCTTAATATCCTATAATTAATTGATCTAGTTTGAATGAAATTATATGGAAGATTACCCCTTTATCACATTGATTTATAATCACTTTTGTCTATAATTTCTTGATACATGATTAACTTTAATTTGATAGATAGTTTTATATGATTGAAAGCCCATTGGATATATAAACCTTTGGAATTTCTCTTTTCTTAGGCATTAATCCATATTTTCCAATCCTTCACATTATTTGAAACTCAGATCTAATACGATTTTAATGGGTCCCAGTTTCTTTTGGGATTTTGTCATTTTAGGAATAGAACAACTAAAGGAAAGGATGTCAATAACATGATTCTTATAGTCACTATTTTGTTAATAACTTTTTCATTATTATATGATTAAATTTATATTAGTGGTAGACCATTCATAAATTATCATAAGGGGGTTTTTTAATTACTAATTCACATATTCATGGTCAATATATTTTTTATGTAGTTGTATCATTGTATTCCTATGTCATTAAATTTATTTTATATTTTAATAGTGAATTATGTCCCATGAAATTGAGGGAGAAATCATGGATCCCACATAAACTAGTGGATAATATATGGTTGGACATGATGGAAACCCATGAGATGTGCCAATGTCCATGAAATGATGAATTATGTAGAGGAATATGTAAAAGTTGGGTTTATGGAATTGATATAAATCCATGTTGTGTTGTTTTTTAATCATATTTAATGGTTTTTATTAGATTATCTTTTAATAGTTATTTGGTTGTGAGATAAATAATGATAAATAAATTAGTAGTGAAAATTAACATTTTGTTACTTGGGATTAAATTATAAACTAATATTATGTTTTGTACATTAAATGGTCTATAATTTTTTGAATGGTTTAAAATGAGGAATGTACTAATCAAAGATGATATATATCTATATGAAAATAAATGAAATGATGTTTTATGTAATGGGATAATTCTCTAAATACAAAATGGGTTCCGTTATAATGATCTATTCACCCTATGATTCATTGTAAAATAGTGCTAAACTGATTCTCTTTTTACACATTATTATAGTGATATAATAGTGCACTATCATTCAGTGAATTTAGAGTATGAATGATTATTTATGTTCTAATTTTAATGATACTGGACAAAAAATCCATGTATATATGATAATGGTACCTCTACAAATGAAATTCAGAAATTAAATTGAATGTAATTGAATTAATTGATGAAATAACTCTAATAAATTAATATTATAATTCATTGTTGTATGGTTTAAGGTCCGCAACAAGACAATGAATATATAAAAAGGGTGAATAATTAATAATTAATATGACACTAGTTTACATTTATTTTAATATTTATTTCATCACATACATAGGGATACAATTATATAAACTATATATTGACATATGCATCATTGGTGGTGGCATACTTAGTTATGCTGACACAATACTCGAGCTAGAGTTTTCACCCAAATAGACATCATGTTTATAAGACATTATAATGTAATGATCCCTCTAATAGATGGATGATATGGGATTATCTATATAGTATGGATTAGGAAACATGACTTACATATGTGACCTACATTGAAGTGGTATATGTGCCTTTATTGTTTTTTCATTTGAAACTAGAAAAATATTTCTCACCAAATATCTAAAGCTTTAGATTCTGTGCATTTCCCTAATTTTTTTGATTTTCATGGGATATTGGTTTTTATTGTTGATCATATATTATTTTACTTATTATATATATTTACAGTAGAATTTCATTGATTAAAAGGATCTTCTCTCCCAATGTGTCCTATTTGAACCTCGTTACTTGTAAATAACCAATGGTGTATGAAGAGATGTGCTTGAGGACACATATATAACCAGATTGTAGAACCTATATTTTGAATCTAGATCATATTGTTACACTTGTGTAATTATTTTTTTCATTTCACATGTAGGGTAATGAATAGGATAATTTTGTGGTGGGATAAATAATGCTAGCAATGCTACAACGTCTCAAATTTTGGGAGGGATTCAAACACTGTAAGACTTGTTTTAATGATGGTAATGATAGAGTTCTTTGTTAATGTTCATGGAAGATATCATGGATCAAGGTTTTATATTGAGGAATCGATTGGTGGGAAGAACATGTTGTAGGGAATTTTTTATAATGATATCAATTATCTCATGTTTTGTAAGTAATGATAAATTCAATCCCATTTCCTGTAATTTTTCATGAAAAAATCGATAAATTACAATATAATTGGATCATTTATAATTTATTCGACCAAATTTTTTATCATGAAATAGTGTGTCTATCTTGAGAATTTAGTTCGTTGGAAATACCTATTGTTAAATTTTTTTATTTTATAGTTTATATAGTAATTTAATCATTCATTTTCATTATGTTTTATCATTCAAGCAATGAATAATATCTTTATATGGCTATGTGATGATTTCTTGGTGATAAAATGGGACTAACTAGTATATGCTATGACTTTGGGACCATAATGACCATTTGTTATTAGTTTCTATAAGGTGATCATTTATATCTGGCTGTGGTAGTGTATTGGATTTCATGATATAGGGTGTTATGATAGTCTACATGAATTTTTGTTGATAGTTTATTGTAAATAATTTAATAATTTCGTTGGAGGTGGATTAGGGGTTCGATTGTCAGAAATACAGTTATATGTTCACCTTGATTATTGATATAGTAAATGTTCATGATAGTGCCTTGATGCGTAGACCTATAGAATATATTGGATTACGCATTATCCACATTTTTTTAGAAGGCTCTCTCTTCCATTATATAATAGTGGATCGATGGGACTTTTTAGTTAATAGATTATATAGATGAATAAAACTTCTAATAGTTTGTTGTGACATCCAAATTATAGTTGATTTGGGATTGTGACATGCCCACAAAACCAAGAAGTGGGTTTGGGATTGTTGTTTATGTTTTTGGGAAATTGGGTCATTTTAAGTTGATCAATATTTTCCTTTTATGGATCCCTAATTTTTTGGTCTATAGTTAGACTATGATTCATTATGAATGACATTTGGGAATGATGATTTTTCTATTATTTCCAATGTAGATGTTTCTATTTCCATATTAGATATTGTTATTTGTGTCTAAGATCTCAATAAATGTGCTTGACTTGTGGAAGCCTATGGTCATTACATGGTGCCCATCATTAAATCCATTTAATTTATTATACCTCGATATCATGTGTATATATGGAATTCACCCTATTTATTATTCTTCTAGGATATCTACATTCTGTAAATCCCATAGAAATAACCAGATTAGGGGTATATTTTCCCAGAATTTGAGGATATAAAATATGGTAATATTTTTATCATTTTGAATTTTTTTTATCATTTATATATTATTTTATTTTTTTGTTTGTTTCATATAGTCCATTCATATCAGAAGTGTATAAAATTGTTATAATATATTACTATAGGCTCCCCATTGGGGGATTCCTTTAATTATTTAATTCTCACACCTTATGTGTTCACTTAGTTGTGCATGAAGACATGATGTATTGAATTTTCTTATAAAACACATTGTTATATTGACAGGGTAATGGGAGAGTGTTTTTTGGTTGAACGGATCCAATACTACTGATTTTCATTATCGGGGTTGTTTAGCTCAAGCATCGTGGTGACCAAATGGGTGGCATGTATTTGAGTTAAATGTAGATAATGTAGTATTTAATTTCATTTTTCGTTTTTTAAAATTATGTTTTCGTAGTTGTAGACAATATTTTTTTTCATATTATATATATTTTTTAGGGTTCTATACAACATTCCATTGGTTAGTGAATGCTTGAGTTCTGTTATTTATTTTTTTATACTCTAATTTTTATCCATGTTTTTGTTTTTGTTAGTTGTGTTGATAACATCACTCTGACAAGCTGTTATAGTCTCCCCACTACACCTTTTAGATTCATTAATCTCATTAGAAGCCCCTATAATTTGGCGGTAATTCTTACTGAAATATGGTGAAATGTGTATGGTGTTCAGGTAGGTCATCCTATGTTGGACTTTTATATGATTCAAATGGATGAAGTCAAGAGAATATGATAAGAAATGCATAGAAAAATATAACTGATTACTTGAAATCACTTTTCTCACCAACATAAAATAAATATTAATTCATTAAAGATAATTATGGGAAATTATATTCCTCTTGTAATATTATAGAATATTTCATTACGAGTTTTCCAGATAAAATATACATATTTCGAAATTGAAAAGGAATAATTAATGGAAAATCATTGTGAAAATTTATTTATTGTTATTGTCTCTTTGATGGTATGATATAAATTAAATCTATAGACATTTGGTATTTTTTATTCAATGAATGTTTTAGGTGATATGAAAAAATTTAAAATTATCAAAAAAATATGATGTTGGGTTAATAACATTTTTAAAGGATATTTAAATAATAATTTAAGGTATTTTTTGAGATGTGATTTTTATAATGAAGTGAAATTATATGAAATTCCATTACGATGATGGGATCATGAGTCTATTCTAATTGTATGATGAAGTAAAATTATATCTATTAAAGATAAAATAATGTTTCATAAAAAATACAAACATATAACTTCCATCACTACATATGAAAATTATTTTCAAACATGTTCTAAATTTTTGACAGATGGACTCATGCTACTTTAGTTCATGATTAAAAAAATTGTTTTAGCCCAATATAATTCAAAACATTTCCTCCCAGGGATTGATTACATTTAAAAAATATAACAGAATAAGTTACCTTCAGAATTGAATAATGCCATGAGTATTTAATTTGGAACCATGTTAATGGGGTTGATGGTCAAATCTGCAATCAAATTAATATAGATATAGTAATCAAAATCTTATGAGTTAATCCTTTAATATCTATGTTCTCCAATAAGGAATCCATAAATAACATGTGATTTAAATTTTTCAAAATTAATTTTTTATAATACAATGATAACTATAGTTATGATAATGAAATATATTTCTTACTGAAATATATTTTTCAAATTCAATATATTTCATGTTGAGAAAGAGATAGGGGTATAAATATTTAAGCTTTTAATTGATAATAGAACTAAATTTATAGCATATTAATATTAAACTTATATTTATGTCAATGAAACTAATAATTATTTAAATAATCTCTACACCCCTTAATAGAATAGAATTTATAATTAAAAAAATTGACGTATAGTTGAAATGGGTAGGATAATGTTAGTCTAGAACAAGCTTCATTTTTTCCATTAAAATGATGCACCACATATTATTATCCATGTTTTTAAAAATTGAATCATGAAACTTTAGTAAACTAAAAAAACTAATGGAATGTTTTTTTATATTTGATATACATTTAAATTCTTTAATATATTATGAATTAATTTTTTTAAATTATAAACCACTACCTTAACGATGTATTTTAAGGAAAACAAGATGAGTATATTTGTATTTTATGTCATTATATTGTAAATATATACATATTTTATGATTACAAGGATGCATAGAATTATTGATTAGTCAATGTCTATATTATTGAAATCCCACACATTATTGGGAGATCATTTGGTGGAGATGTTGGTTTTTTGTGGATAATAGAGAGAAAAAATTGAAATCTACATAACTGAACATGAGAAAATTTCCCTATTTCTAACGTTTTTATTAAAATCATAAATATGATGATAATTAGTTTTATGAAAATAATTTTATGAGAAATTATATTCTACATAATAGTTTCATATTTATATATAATGCGAATTCATGAGGCTCTAGTGTAATTCATATTAAAGTTAAAATATTTGACCAAATTATTATCATTACATAAATTGATTAAAATTTCATTTACATTTTACTATTATATATATAATGTATTTGTATCTAGAATAAACATATATTTTTTAATTTATAATAAATATACATGTTATATTGTTTATAATAATAAAAAGAATAATGGGATAGACATAGATCGTGTTTCTAGAATAAATCACAATTAAAGTGAAATATATCATGGAATAAAGATGAATTGGTTTGAAAGAGTTAATATAATATGAAATGATGATAATAATTAGAATAATTTTAATATGATTCAACAACAGAATAAAATAGATTTCTTTTCATACGTCACTTATGACAAATATATTGTTTATAAAATCGATGTAATGTTTTCCTTTAAAACAGATATAAAAAATAATGATATATTGACAAAAATAAATGTTTTTTAGTTTTTTTATTTTATTATTGTTTATTTCCTAAACAATGAATTATATATGATAAAATTGGCCCTATGTTACATGTTCATCAAACATGATTATTATTAAAGATTCTAAATTTGGAAAAATTATATGATGATATAATTTTTTTTGATAAATAAGACACCCTATGAACTCAATTTTTTTTAAACAAAATTCGTAAAATAATATTTCAAATGGCTCAAGAGTATATATAATAAAAATTCCTTACAAAATAAATCATTATTTTGAGATTTTGTTTTGAAATTAAAAGCATATTTGATGGTTTAAAAAATTTCCTTGTAATAGATAATATGTACAATATTTATGAGTGATCCAAGATAGTATCACTCAAATTTTTGGGGAATGTTATTATAGGGTTCAAAGCCTATTTATAAAAGAAATTAAAAGAAATGAAACTATAAATAATTTCAATAAAAAGTTTCATATAAAAATTATGGGTAGTTTTCTCAAACTCATAACATAATGAACAAAATTTTTATTTGAATTGATTATATGTCCAGTATTTAGGTGTGATCCATGATAGTATCTATCAAATAGAAGACATGACTTAATGTCATTGGATATTAGTTTATTTTATGTTTTTTAAAAGTAATGTTTTCTATATTTCTTTAAATGAAACAAAAAACTAATCTATAGAGTGAAATAACATAATCAATATTATAAAATATATTGTAATGGATCTATAATAAAATCTAAATAATAATAAGTCCTTATGTCAAGAACAAAAAAACAACCATTTTAAAATTTAATATTACTATTCTATTTATGTTATACTTATTTTTAAGGGATGAAAAATATATTTAATTTAACATGAATTGATTAAATGTATTTTATAGAAGTAAAATACTTAATTAATTGTGGTTGAGACTATTTAACATAAATAAGAAATATTAGTTAAAAACAATTTATTGTGTGATTTATATATTACTAATGAAAAAAGTATATATTTTTCAAAATATATTCAAGAAAACATTTAATTTTTGAAACTAATATATTATCAATCAATAAATTATAAATTGACTGAGAACATTTATCTTTTAATTTCATAGTTTTCCATGTTTTTTTTTGTTTCATATAATGTATAAATTTGTTAATTTTATAATTTTTTATGATGAATGTAATATCAATCTCGAAATATTAATATAAATGTTTTCATAGGAAATTTATTTAGGAATATTATAAGTAAATTTTTTAATATTAAAAAATATAGATTTTAAAAATTGTGACACATTTAGGAAATTTTTATAATAGTAGATGGATTTGAAAGACAACAATATGTTTTTATAATATATATATATATTTATTTATTTACCGAATAATTTTTAAAATTTAGGAAAATATAAAACAGATTTTCACCATTTTCAATGAATAAATAATATTTTTCTTTAATAAAAACTATTTTTAATATATTTCTTCCAACAAAGAATCCACATTGTTTAATAATTAGTTGATCTTTTTATAGGTTAAAAATATATTATGAGGTTATTAATAATATAATAAATCATTTTAATTAAAAAAATAGATAATATATAATTAAGAATATTTATATCATAAATGTACACCTTTCATTAAAATAGATTTCATTAATTCATTCCAATGGTATTAAAAATAATTTTTTATGACCTATAAATTTTAATTTAGTTTAATTAAATATTTTTAAAAATTAAATAAAAGTTATGTAAATTTTCTAATTTTATTTATATCCACAAAATGTATATTATATAATTTAAAAAAATATTTTACCATGGAAAAAAACTAAAAATAAGATATGTTTAAAATCTATGAATGAAAGACATAAAACTAATACAAAAGTGGGAAAAATGTTTAGATGACTACAGAAATACATTACACTGTACAAAAATTTATGATGGAAAATATATATATTTAATAAAAAATAAATTTTAGATTTTTGTTAGATTAGAAAAATTTAATCATAACCCAATAATAACAATATTTCTATAAAAATATAAGGGGGTGATTATTTTAAATTTTATAAACAACAATTGATGGAGGTTACCTTCATGTCAAGATCATCCTGGATTATTTCCTCATAGTTATATTCCACATTATCCCATGTGAAATAAAATTTGTATATATTCATTTTTCACTAATTAATTTGGTGGACCAAAATATTATCATGTTTTTTGACCCAGAAATTATTATCATCATGGAGATCAATATAGTGATTCCACAAAAAAATATTATTTTCTTCCTCCATTAGATCATTAATGCTGATGAACTCCTTAATCATCTATTATTTTGAATTGTATTAGAAGAAAAATGCCTTTAAATTTTTCATCTACCTCCATTCCACTAAACCATTGAATAGTTACATCTCCACATGATAGTTTTAAAAATGCCACATTACCAACTTATAGAAGGGGTATAACAATAACATATTATTGGAACACAAAAATTTTAATTCATCATTAAAATGTATGATTTTTTATATCCCTTATAACTCTCTCCAATTTTTGGAATCCACATTATAAATAGACAATTACATGATAATGTATTTGAAATAACTCATCTGAGAGTAATATCACGTTCAAAACATCAGTACTAATCACTCACCAACCAATTTTAATTTCCAAAATTCTATTCTAAATATATTTTAAAATTTATTATATAATGTAACCCTTGTAATTTTTATACATAATTTTATTTCTTTTAAGAAATAATAAATTTCCAATTTCACTTTTTTCTTTAAAAAATGATATTTTCATCTGTGCATACAAGTACAGTATGACATCTATGAAATAGTGTATTTAGATTTTCATAAGCACTATAAATGAGTGGTTTTAAGAAGGTTTTTAAATTATAAATAATATATTTGTAACATTTTTATTATTCATAATAGTTCAATAATTTTTTATCTTTATCATGTTCTATTTAAATCATAAATGTCCCACTTTCATATGTATGGAAAACAAAATCTATCAAATTATTATCTTATGTATTCATAACTATTCTAAATAGATCAAAATAAAAAATAATATAATAATATTAAAATATTTTAATAAAATAAATATTATTTTATATGAGTAATATTAATATATACCACATTATTAATGTAACACCCCAAGCTTCCACGGTACGCTTCTCTTTGAATCATACAGTAGCGTGTGTTGTATGCAACTTCGAGTTCTAACACACGCCACAACCAATCAATCTAGCCGTTATAAATATTAACAACCACTTTTTGAAATTTTATAAATTTTATCTTTTAAAATGGACTTCATTTGTGGATATGGATTATCAAAATTAGTTTAGGGTGAATTTTTGGTATTTTTCTAAAAACATTCAATTTGTAATGAATAGTGAAAAAACACTAAGTTATACATTAAAACTGAATATTTATTTAAATAAAATGTTTATTTTATCTAAATTTTATTTATGTCAAAATAGATATATAACACCTATATATGTACAATTTAATTCATTGGAGTTAGTTTAGAATAATTTTAGATATATAGAAATTTTATTGAACTTTTCACTGTCATTTACCCACGTCCTAGGAGAATTTGGAAATTCAGTTAAAATATAACTTTACCGCTTCTGTGAGTGGAATTTAAAAACTCTATGAGACACGAATAATATCAAGGGCTAAATTTTTGTCCAATAAGATAAAAATAATTTTTTGTGAATAGTATTTTTTTTCTTTTATTTACCATAGTTAAAAGTAAAATTGGTAATTAAGGGTAAAAATGATATTAATATTACCCTAACATGTGTCCTAATTCTTTTGGTAAATTGTAACTCGTCCAAAAAACCCATAATAATAAAATATTATAATTTAGGTCCACTTGGATTAGATTAGTACATTTACTATTATTAAATTCAATGATGAGTTAAAAGAGTTAAAATCAATGTTTTATCACTAAAATATTTTTAATATAAGGATATACATAAGATAATTAGATTATAAATCTTAATTAGAATGAAAAAAATATTTCCTATATAATGGTATTTTATTTATAATTATTATTCATTAAATAATTTAAGTTATTTATGACACAATTGTGATGAAGTAATTACCTAATTAATGAAATAATAAAATAAATGATATTTTAAATATCAAAATAAATTTAATGTGGGTATTTTTATGAATTCAACTAATTTTCTTGGTTAATATGACATATTAGGACTGGTTATATAAATTTTTTCGAAGTAATAAATATTTTATGAAATTATCAAAAACAAAATACCAAATAGTATAAAATTGACACATAAGAGTTCTTAAAACAAATATTAGGTTATTAATTTATATTATATTCCAAAAAATCTAAGGTTCGGACAGGAGACATATATAATGATATTTTTATCATTAATGGAACACTTGTGGGTCGCTTGGACGTTTATAGTTTGATTATTGAATATATAATATAAAAATACAAAGAGACATGGTAAGTGTTAAACTAATTAACTAAGAGTTAGAACTAAAAGATAAGGTTAATAAAGTAACCGAAACATGTGTAAAACCTTTTTTTGAGTGGTTTTCAACCTATCTCCACCTAAAAATTTTAATAATATACTTTTTATCCATTAGAAAGTAAATATTAATTTATTATAAAATAATACATCTAGCTTTTCCTAAGGTGCCCCTCCTCCCCATTATAAAAGGACACCACTTCTAACCAATTATCCACATCTTAAAAGCCTTTTGGCTTAGCTAAACCCTACCCAAATAATCTCTCAAATATCCTCCTTTCATCCTTGATGATTTAATTTAATTATAAATCCAACCTAAAGAGCAATTTTGATCGAATAAAAAGGAAGAACCCGAAGAAGAGGTAATGTTTTCACCACCCTCTTTCTTGTTCCTTTCATCATCAACATCTTCTTTCTTTATTATTCCAGTTCTAAAATAATAAATCCATTATATTCTATATACTGTGATGTAATTATAAATATGTTACAACCATATTCAGTATTTCATCCATCCTTTGAATGACATGTCACCATACATGCGTACGTACGACATCACGTCTCCACGTCGTGGTGTAATTGTTATTCAAAACATTATTATATGGATGGGTATAATAATAATGTATTATTCATGTAAATAATAAATATAACATGATATTGATTCTATATATATGATATAATATCCAATTATATATTATTTTAATATCAAAAGAGTGATATATTCACTCGTCCGTACGTACGGACTACCGTCTCTATGAAAGCGATTAGATTCATTCCCCTTCGTATCCATTCATGTCTAATTCTCATTTGATGATTAAAAATAATTTTTAAGGACTTGATATCAATCTGGATATGAATAATATACGACCTATCCATATCAAACCTGGCTTATGTAACAAAACATATAAAAAATGAGTACGTTATCACCCAAAACGATGATAATACTAAGTTATTATTAACAAAGAAAGGCTAAAAGATCATATAAGATATCATATTAATTTATATGATTTTGTATAATTTAATAACTATTATTTCACCATTAAACATGAGGTTAACCTACCCTCAACCCAGAAAAAGTATAAGGTAAGGGTTTATTTCAAAATCTTTTCATTATCCGAGATTGTTTATACGTAATTATCTACTGAGACCTTTTATCATCAACATCCATGTATCATAAAAAAATATTTCAAATCATCCGTACTATTATAAATACTGTGTGTTAAATTCATTTATATTGTTGTTTACTTTTTATAAGATGCTTATAAAGGAATATTTTTGCCGTTTTCCAAACAAGGTCCTTTTTAACCTTTTCAACTGAATTAAGGTAAGAATGTTTTTTAACTTATATGGTTGATGCAGCTTTCTTACACTTTTGTAAAATATTCGAAGCTTCCCTTACAATCTTATAAGAATATTTTCAAATTAAATGTTTTATTATATAATTATGTGACTTTTAAATGATTAAAAAAAGAGTTATTTCTCTCAAATAGGTTTTATTTAATCTATGTCAACATCGATTGTTGGATTTTAGGATTATTTAAAGTTGATTTATTATGATACAAAACATCCATATTTTATTGAAGGTTTTGTGATATATTTGACTATGGATGTGTTATTTTTATACCATTCATGGTTTATGGAGAAAGTATTGACATTTCATATGCTAGTTTTAATACGAATGTTTATGTTATGTTTAAACCTGTTTATATGAGGAATGAATTTGATTTAATAAGTCTTGGGTGGAGCCCTCTATAGATCCTCGATGCATCAGTAGGTATCCTGAGAAAAACTAGTGTATTGGCATGAGGCCTTGAAAAAATATTATTTATAGTCTTGGAACGAGGCCTTGACTATGTTGTTATGATAGTCTGGCAGTAGGCATTCCATCATTATGAAAGTAGTTATTGATATTGAATGTGATTATTTGATTAATAGATTATCCATGTGAATAAATAAATAGAATTATTTCTTTTTATTTCTACCATATTATGCTAATGTTCAGGTTTAATCGGATTTTGTTTTAGTTATACATTGCCTTAAATGTTTACGCTTATATATGAATGTTTTCGTTATATTGTTATCCTTATTGGGCATCTGAGCTCACCCCTTTCTATGTTTTATTTTTTCCAGTATGTGAAGAAGTATTTTATTAATGACCTGCATGGATAGTATGAGGGGATATGAGTGTGGACTCTGGAGACTATGTTGTTATAGTTTTCATTTTATGATGCAATTTAAATTTTATGAATGTATCTAGTGATTCCAATTCTGCTAAACTAATGGGTCTTTCAAAAGTTGATCTTTTGTGATCATTCCAATTTTATGTAATAATGTACCATCTCTGGGTAACTGGGGCTGGGAAATTTCAGTTGGTATCATAGGAAGTTTATTAAAAACCATGGAAGCTAGATTTAGATAAACTCAGATTAGTGCACATATACCTGAGATTGACTTTGGGGATTAGTATATAAGAACTTCCTATAATTTTGGTATTGTAAATATTTTGTGAGTTTTCTGAGAAATATATCCCTGTTTGGATATGAGAAGGTAGAGGTGGATCTGGGAAAGATGTACCTATTGGTAAAACCCAAAAACACTGCTTTGAGCTATACTCAAAAAGGAACTGGTGCACGACAACGGGCCTTGCTGCACTCTCGGTTATGACACTCCTGAGGGATATGCTTAGGATAATTCTCATTTTCATTACAAACCATTATGAAGGGTTTATGTGTATATACTTCCTCAAAGAAAACATTTTTATGATTATGGATTATATCCATAAATAGGTCAATTTATGTCAAGTGTTTTACAAGTTTGGATTAATGTATTTCGATATATAAAATAATCTAGTGTATGCCATTGTTTAGAAATGGAACCTAGTGGATGAAATGGAAAATATATCAATGCACGCACTCTATGTTGTGTTTTCCCTCCTGCTCAATATAATTATAGTGTAGCTAGTGATGCAACTGGTGCTGATGAGAAAATTACCATACTGGGACAACTCTCTCAGGTTATGAATAATAACCTTACCCGTATAGAGCACCCTGATCAGCAGCGTGGAGGATCAATGTTAGATCGCTTCTTGAGGAAACAACCACCAACATTCAATGGGAGTACAAATCCATTGGTATCTGAGCAATGGATAAGTTCCCTAGAGAATATATTTCAGGATTTGGGGAGTAGTGAAAGGGAACAAGTTATCATGGCAGTTTACCGCCTCACTAGAGATGTTGATCAATGGTGGACATTGATTCAAAACACGAAGGATGATGATAAAGTATCAAATATGGAATGGATATATTTCACAGAGCTTTTCATAGAAAAATACATTCCTCATGACCATCAAGCAGATATGGATGTAAATTTATGAGTCTGAGACAAAAGGAGGATGATATTGTCTTAAAGTATGAGGCTAACTTTACAAGGTTAGCAATGTATGCTAGAGATTATATGTGTAACCCAAGAAGTAATATTTTTCATTTCTTCAATGGGTTATAACCATTTCTTCATCGAGCATTAGGGTCACAATCCTTCTCTTCATACGATGAAATTGTCTCATGTGCTATCAAGACAGAAAAAGAATTCTCTATGTCTTATGAATTTAATGCAATGAAAAAAAAGAAGAGATCTTCTGATCAATCTGGAAATGGAAATAAGGGGAAGAATGGAATGTTTGAATATCCATACTGTAATAAATGTGGTAAGAAACACCCTGGATCTTAGTTGAAGAGAATGTGAGTCTGTTAAAAGTGTGCTGAAAATGGCCACCAAGCTTGTGATTGGAAGGGTATGAAAGAATCTACCAATTATCAATGCTACAATTGCAGGGAGATGGAACATTATTCAAATGAATGTCCTAATAATCAGGGTAACTTACCTCAAAAATGCCATGGGATCAAGGACAAGTTTATGCTATCACTACTACTGAAGTAGAAACTCAGAAATACGTGGTGGTAGGTAATTTAATTGTTTCCTCAGGTTTATAAAATTCATTATTCGATTCTGGATCATTTCATTGTTTCATATCTTCCCAGTTTTCTATCAAAATTAGATATTTTCAATTTGATTTAACAAGGTTGTTGTCAGTAAAAACTCCTAAGGGAAATTTCATTGAAACAATGTTTTGTGAATCGGTCCTAATTATAGTACATAAATGTTCTTTATGTGTGGATCTCATCATCATTATTATGATTCAGTTTGATATAATCCTTGGTATGGATTGGCTTTTGGACCATGATTTAAAGATTTATTGTAAGAAGAAGCAGGTAACAATATTTGATGATGATGATAAGGAACACATTATCATTAGAGCAGAATCGTCACCACATAATTCTTATCTAGATCCACCCCCAGTAGCTCAACTATATTAAATTATATGGGAGGAAGAGAATGAAATGACTGTGGGTGAGGAAAGGAATGTTCAAATAGATGATATACCTATTATGAAAGTATATGTAGAAGTATTTCTAGAATATTTACCTGAACTTCCTCTATAAAGAAAAGTTGTGTTTTCTATGATTTAATTTGTGGATCAAGGCCTATATCGATGACCCCTTATAGAATGACCACGTTGGAATTAGTTAAACTAAATATACAACTAGAGGAATTGAGTAATAATGTATTTATTCACCCTACTATTTCTCTATGGGGATCCTATGTTTTTTTTGTTAAAAAGAAAGATGGATCAATGAGGTTATGTATCGACTATAGAAAAATCAAAGCTATAACAATAAAGAACACGTATCCCCTACCTCGCATTGATGATATATTTGACCAACTGAATTGAGCTCAATACCTTTCAAATATTGACCTTCGATCTGGATACCATCAGTTGTGAGTGAAGAAGGAATACATTCTGAAGACAACACATTGAACAAGGTATGGCAGTACGAGTTTACAGTAATGTCTTTTGGATTGACTAATGAAACCTATATATTCATGGATATAATGAATAGAGTTTTCAAGGAATATCTCGTTTATTTTGTGGTGTTATTTATTGATGATATATTGGTATACTCAAAAAGATATGAAGATCATGAAAATAACTTGCACATATCCTGAAGACTCAGAGAAGACATGAATTAAATGGGATGTTTTTCAAGTGTGAATTCTAGATTCAGGAGATTTCATTTCATGGCCATATTATCTCTAAAGATGGAATCTATGTTGAACCTTCTAAGACCAAGGCAATCCAAGAATGTCTTGCACTGATGATTATAACTGAGATATTAAATTTTATTAGTTTAGTAGGTTATTATCGAAGTTTTGTCCATAATTATGCTAGGTTGGCTAACCCATTAACAATGATCACATGCAAAGGGGTTAAATTTGTTCGGAAAAAAGAGTGTGAAGAATGTTTTGAAGAACTAAATATAAGATTAGTCAATGCCCCTATATTGACTCTACCATCAGGGAATGATGGGTTTTTTATTTATTGTCTATGCATCATGACAGCTGAAAATTCATGTGCAGAACTATCCTATTCATGATCTTGAGTTAGAAGCTATGATATTTGCTTTGAAGGTATGGATACACTACCTCTATGGTGAAAAATGTGAGATTTATACTAAACACAAGAGTATGAAGTATATTTTCTCACAAAAAGAACTCAGCACGAGGAAAAGGGGATGGCTTTAACTACTCAAGGATTATGACTGCACGATACACTACCATCCGGGGAAGGAAAATAAGGTGACAGATGCTTTGAGTAGAAGGGATCAGGGAGTTTTCAACAAGATGACAGTTCAAAAGGATCCTATATACATGGATCTAGTAAATATGGATATGGGAATCACCATGGAAGGTGACACATATATTTTCTTTCAAATGGTTGCCCAGCCATCTTTAATTGAAAGGATAAAGAGTTCTTAGACCGATGATAAAGAGTTTAAAAAGGAGATTAAATCTGTCAATGATGGGAGATTGAGTGACATTTTATATAAAGTTGAAATTTTGAAATTTGGGAAGAGACTTTGTGTTCCCAATATACTTGCTCTAAAAATGTAATTATTGGAATATTCTCATAGTTCCAATTTCTCTATACACATTGGGAGCTCCAAAATGTATTGATATTTGAAGGAACATTTTTTGTGGGACATCATGAAGAGGGAGATTACTAATTTTGTTGTCAAGATGTATGGTTTTTCAACAAGTGAAAGATGGAAATAATCAACCTAGAAGAGTCATGAAACCTTTTCCCAAACATGAGTGGAAATGGGATAAAATGATGAAGGACATTGTCATGTGACTACCAATGACTCCTATAAGGAATGATGCAATATAGGTTATTGGAGATCTTCTTACCATGTGAGCACATTTTATTGCTATATGTGAATATCTACCACTTGAACATGTAGAAAGACTATATATTAATGAAGTTCTAAGACTTCATGGAGTATCTCTATATATTGTTTCTGATCGTGATCCACATTTTACATGATGATTCTAGAAGAGTCTTCATAAGGCTTTGGATATAGAACTTCATTTGAGAACTGCCTACCACCCTCAAACAGATGGACAATTTAAATAGACTATTCATACCTTAGAAGAAAAGTTGAGATCATTCTCACATGACTTTTAGGGTATGGGGGATCAATATTAACCTCTGGTGGAATTTTCCTATAAAAATAACTTCCATTCAAGTATTCATATGGCACCATATGAAGCATTATACGAAAAGAGATGTTGCAAACCAACCTGTTTGGATGATGTTTGTGAAAGAAAACTTCTCAGCCCAGAATTGGTGGAGGAAACAATGGAAAAGGTAATGGTAATCCAAAACCACATCAAAGCAGCTCAAAGTTGGCAAATGAGCTATGCCGATAATAGAAGGAAGTATTTGGAATTTTAGGTAGGAGATCATGTTTCCATGAAGGTATGTCCATGGAAGGGAGTTTTACATTTCAGTAATAAGGGTAAATTTAGTCCCTGGTACATCGGACCATTTGAAATTCTATAACTAATTGGGGATGTAGCTTACCGTTTGGAAATGCCGCCATGTCTCTCCAAATATCACGATGTGTTTCACGTATCACTGTTGAAGAAATACAAGCCTGACCCAACGCATGTACTGACAAATGAGGAATTAGAAATGGAACCCGATCTATCTTATTGCGAAGAGCCCGTGAGGATTCTTTATACCAGAGAACAAGTGTTGAGAAACTGGACGACTCATCTAGTAATTTTTCTCTGGAGAAACCATAAGAAGGAAGAGGCAACCTGGGAACCCGAGGATCTTATGATAATGAAATACCTGAGATTTTCCATGTGGTAGTATTCTTGAAACATCGAGGAAAATATTATTTGAAGTAGGGGAGAATGTAACACCCGAGGCTTCCACGGTACCATTCTCTTTGAATAATATAGTAGAGTATGTTGTACGCAACTTCAAGTTCTAACACACACCACAACTAATCAAACTAGCCGTTCTGAATATTAATACCCAATTTCTGAAAAATTTTAAATTTTATCATTAAAAATGGACTTCATTTTTGGATTCGAAATATCGAAATTAGCTTAGGGTGAATTTTTGGTATTTTTCTGAAAACATTCAATTTTTAATGAATAGTGAAAAACACTGAGTTAAAGATTAAAACCGAATTTCTATTTAAATAATTATTTATTTTATTTAAATTTAATTTAGGTCCAAATATATACATAATACTAATATAATTTCAATTTAATTCATTTTATTTAGATTAGAATAATGTTAGATATATAAAAATTTTATTGAACTTTTCACCATCTTTTACCCACCTCCTAAGAGAATGTGGAAATTCACATAAAAAATTATTTTACCACTTCTGTGAGTGGAATTCCGAAATTCTAAGAGACATAGTTAATATCAAGGATGAAGATGTGGTTCAATAAGATAAAAATATTTTTTTTGGTGAATACTTACTTTTTTACTTTTATTTAACACGGTTAAAAGTAAATAGGCTTATTATGTGTAAAAATGATATTAATAATACCCTAACACAAGTCCTTATTATATTGGACAACTGTATCTCGAAAAACAACAACCTAGGAATAAAATATAATCATTTAGGTACACTTGGATTAGATTAGGACATTTATTATTATTTAATTCAAAGAAGAGTTAAAAGAGTTAAAATCAAATTTTAATAACTAAAACATTTATAATGTAGAGTTATACATAAGATAAATTGGATTATAAATATTAATTAGAAATATAAAGATATTTACTCCATAATTGTATTTTATTTATAATTTTTAGACATTATATAATTTATGTTATTTAAGACACAATAGTGATGTAGTAATTACCTAATTAATGAAATATCAAAATAATTAATATTTTAAATATATAAATAAATGTAATTGGAGACTTTTTATGAATTAAAATTATTTTTTAGGTCATTATGAAATATTAGTACTGGTTATATAAATTTTTATCGATTTAATAATGCTTTTATGAATGTATCAAAACCAAAATACCCAACAGTGTCAAAATTGACATAAAAGAGCATTTAAAAAAATATTATATTATTAATTTATATTATAATACTAAAAACCTAAGGGTCCTCCAAGAAACATATATTATGATAGGTGTGTAATTAATGGACAACTTGGGGTTCTCTTGGAAGTTTATAGTATGTTTATTGACTATATAATATAAAAATACTAAGAGACATAGTAAGTGTCAAACTAATTAACTAAGAGTTAAAAATAAAAGATAAGGTTAATAAATTAACCCAAACCTATCGAAAACCTGTAGGTTGATTGGTTTTCTACCTATCCCCAACATAAAATTTAAATAATACATTTATGAACTGTTAGAAACCGAATATGAATGTATTATAAAATAATATTTCTAGCTTTTCCTAAGGTGCCCCTCCCCCCCTTATAAATGAAAACCACTTCTAACCAATTTTTCACACCTTAGAAGCCTTTTGGATCAGCCATACCCTACCCAAATAATCTCTCAAATAACTAACTTCATCCAAGATTCCTTCCATTAGTCATAAATCCACCTTGTGGTTCCCTTTTGATCAAATTAAAATGAAGAACCCGAAGAAGAGGAAACATTTTCACCACCCACTTTCAAGTTCCATTCTTCTTCAACCTCTTCGTTCTTTATTATTCCCACTGTAAAATAATAAATCCACAATATTCTATATATTGTGATGTTATTTAAAATATGGTACAACCATATTCAGTTTTCTATCCATCCTTTTAATGAAATATAACCATACATGCATACGTACAACTTACCGTCTCCACGTAGTGGTGTAATTGTTATTCAAAAAATTATTATTTCGATGTGTATAATAATGATGTGTTATTAATGTAAATAATAAATATAAAATGATATTTATTATTTATATATGATATAATATCCAATTATATATTATTTTAATATCAAAAGATTGATATTGTCACTCGTTCATACATACGGACTACCGTCTCCACGAACACGATCAGATTCATTCCCCATAGTATCCATTCACGTATAATGCTCATTTGATGACAAAAAAATGTTTAAGGACTTGATATCATTTTGGATGTAAATAAGATACAACCTGTCCATATCAAACCTGGATTATGTAACAAAACTTATCAATGAAAACGACAATGTTAACACATAAAACGACAACAATATTAAGTTATTATTAACAAATCAATGTTAAAATATCATATATGATATCATATTAATGTATATAATTTTTTATAGTTTAATAACAATTATTTCACCATTATACAGGTGTTTAACCTACCCTCATCCAAGGAAATGTAAAAGGTAAGGGTTTATTTCACAATCTCTTCATTATCTGAGGTTGTTTATACGTAATTATCTATTGGGACCTTTTTATCATCCACAATCATGTTTCTTAAAAATATATTTCAAATAATCCTTAATATTTTACAGACTATGGGTTAAAGTCATTTATACCATTCTTTAATTTTTATAAGAAGTTTATAAAGGAATCTTTATGTCGTTTTCCAAAAAAGGACATTTTTATCCTTTTCGACTGAATTAAGTTTAGAATGTCTTTTTAACCTATACAGCAGGTGCAGCTATTTTCCACCATTGTAAAATCATAGAAGCTTCCCTTACAAGCTTATTAGAATATTTTGAAATTAAATGTTTTCTTTTATAATCACATGACATTTAAATGATTTAAAAAATGATATATGTCTATCAAATAGTTTTGATTTCATCTATGTTAACATCATTTGATGTATTATATGTTTATTTGAAGTTGATTTATTATGATACAAAACATCTATATTGTATTGAAGGTATTGTGATATATTTTACTATGGATGTGTTATTTTTATACCATTCATGATTTTTGGATAATGTATTGACATTTCATATTCTAGTTTTAATACGAATTTTTATGTTATGTTTAAAACTGTTCATATGAGGAATTCATTGGACTTAATAAGTGGCGGGTGGAGCCCAATATAGCTCCTTGATGCATCGGTAGGTCTCAAGAGACAAACTAGTGTCTTGGAATGAGGCATTGACAGAATCTTATTTGTGGTCTTGGCACGAGGCTTTGGCTACGTGGTTATGATTGTCTGGCATTATGAATTCCATCATTATGAAAGTGGTTATTGATATTGCATGTGATTATTTGATTAGTAGAATATCTATGTGAGTAATAAAATGGAATTATTTCATTTTATTTCGGCCATATTATATTGAATTTAAAGTTTAAAAAGCATTTGTTTTAGTTATAAATTGCCTTAAATGTTTACACTTATTTATGAATGTTTCTGTTATATTGTTATCCTTACTAGACATCAAATCTCACCCCTTTATATGTTTTATTTTTTCCAAGATGTGAAAAAGTATTTTATGAATGAACTGCAGTAATAGTATGATGGGATATGAGTGTGTACTATGGAGACTATGTTGTTGTAGTTTTCATTTTATCATGTAATGTAAACTTTATGAATGTATCTAGTGATTCCAAAGCTACAAAACTAATCGGTCATTCGAGACATGATTTTTTGTGATCATGCCCATGTTATGTAATAATGCACCGACTCTTGGTAACAGGGGTTGGGGAGTTACAATTAAGAAGGTATCTCTTATTTTCTAATAATCACAATGAAATCCTCATTACAAATTTCATATTCCATAATATGGAAATAAATTTTTCTATAATTATATTAGAATATAATAATTTATAAAAAAAGAATATTATCTTTTGAATTGGATAATATTTTAATGACAATACATGTATCAATGAACTAAAATATAAATCATAAAATTAAATCATACACAAATCAATCAAATTATTGACAAGTTATGATGAAAAAAATTAATAACTAAATAAAAAATGTATAACAAATTTTTAATGTTAATGAGAATAAATTTTAATACAGATATGAGTATGATTATGAAATATGTGATGCATACGGTTAGGTTTATGGTATAGAATCATCTTTCACAAAAGTTAAGAGTATTGGTAACGGTTGTTAGTTGCTCAAAAAAAATTTATGTAGTGATAATGTATCTTCATGAATAAAATTAACAAAAATTTGATATATTATTTCATATAATTATATTTATTATATATAATAATTTATTTTAAGGGATTTTATTTAACTACAAAAATAAATTTTGAATTATCCTTACATTAATGAATTTATATTTATAATTGTTTTCTTTTCAATTTATATTCATTGAGCCATTTTTTCCTGTAATACTCATATTTTAATATTATATTTAATAATAACAATCCAATTAGGTTATATTGGATTAACAATGAACTATTTCTGTAATTAAAATTATTTTCAATGATATAACCTTTTAATAAATTTTATTCAGTCATTAATTAATTTGTAATTTGTTATCCTTACCCAACACAATTTCAGGTGTATTAATGATTAAACATTGAAAACATATTTACAACTGGGTTTTTTATTATATGGTTATAAAATGATGATTTTACTACTTTATTATGAGGTAATAAAATTTATGGTTTTAATTTTTCACACAATTTAATCATGTTAAAAATAACATTTGGCATCTCCAAACGAGTTTTTTCTTTTTTATTGATATTCACTCTTTATCTCCATATTAATCATTATCATTTTAAAATACATAAAATATTTAATTTTTTGTAATCAATAAATTTATATTTAAAAATATTAAAATGTAGTACTTATTTATCTCTTTATGATATGATTATCAGTAATGATATTTTAATAATATATAAATATTTTTTGCGATTTCAGTTATAAATTATTTATACCAATATAAAATTCATATAAAAACCTTTTATATTTATTTCAAGAATCATTTATTTGGATTGTATTTAATTTCTTATTTATGAAATTATTTTTTACTCTTTATAAAATGATATTGTAAAAGAGATTCATATTTTGTTTCTCCTTCTGAAATATTTATGATATTTTTTCTAAAATAACATATCCCGAGTTTCAATTTTTTTGATAAAAAATTGAATGTTTATAAATGATATTATATTTTTTGATGTAGTCAATACATTATTAAGAAATATAATTCATAAAATATTAAAATACTTTGTTTACTTTTTACCATTAGTTCTTATATTAAGTCATATTTAATAAAAAATTATGAATAATGACTATTGATAGTTTATAGATTAGGTACTGATCTTATGATTAGTATTTAATAATGATTAAGAAAATGTGCATTTGAGACATAAAAAAGAAATAAATAACATAAAACTGTAGTGTCATACCCTATGAATAAAATTTATTTGAGACTCAATGGGAGATAACAGCACTTCTCTTTTACATTAACCAATCACATGTAGAGATTCAACATCTAATCCTTGATAGAATACAATAATGAGATATGTTTCATCTAAACATTGTAATAACCCTTATCATGTTCAATGAACCACCCTAAAAAGTATAACAATCCCTTACCTTACCATTAAGAATTTTTTTAGTGTAATAAAATTCTATGTATCTAGAACTACATAATGTGAATATTTAAATTTTTATATAAAAAATTATTTTTTATATTCATCATCTTCTATTATATTTTAATGATTAAATAATATTTTCCTTGTAAACATGATTTTCATTCAACGAATCAGAAAATGTATTTTTGGGATATCTATAATTTCAATGAAAAAAATATTTTGATGAATTAAATAACTTGTTGAAAAAATTACATTTTAATAAAATATTACTAATAAATAATAATTCCAAAAATAATTATATTATGTTTTTAATTAAAAAATAAATTTTATAAGGGTGAAAATTGTTTTATTAAGAAAATTATATCTTTTACAATAAAATTGGATTTTAATTATAAAGTTTAAATTCTAATAGTTAAATAATAAAAATAAAAAAGAATTATATTTTCTAAAATCATCATATAAAAATTATCCAATGTTTAATTTTCATAATTTTTATGAGATGGTCAAATTTGTAGGTAAACATTATATAAAATATTTTTACATAATAGATATTATGAAATATTCAAATCCTAAAAGTGATGTAATAAATTATATGAATAATACCATCAAACCAAATTTGTTTATAAATTACAAAATGATCATATTATGTTATTATATTGATTCAATAAACACCTAATTAATCATCCAAAACCTATATAAGAGTATAAGGTTCTAGAATATTTTTTATAAACATGACACATATCCAGACCAATATGTATATTATATTATGTAGTTTGATGATTATCATTATATAATAATGAAAATCAGTATAATTTTTCAGAAACCATGATAATAAATGGTGGGAGTGTTTTTGGTTTGGATTATTTTATCATATAGTCTCCAAAACCTATGTTTAGAAATTATTAAATAATGTCATCATGATTATATATTAAAAATTACCTTAATCACATTACACTTCAATAAAAACTAACGATTCTTGATTTTTCTGTTGTAACTAAACTACATATTCCTCACAACGTGCCCAACTACTCTTAATAAACTACCCCATGCTTTTAGAAATTACCATACATTTTATGAGATCCTTTATGTATAATCTTTATTCGATAACTATTATTAAATTATTGTCATGATTTCAAAATAATTAAAGGTGTGATTTTTATAGAACCAACCAACTTATAAACCATATAATATCTAAAATAATTGAGCCCTATTGAACTATAATTTATCAATTCCATGAATATTCATATACTCCAATTATGACGACGAAATTAACTTCCACTTTTCTATTCTAATCATTTTTGTAGTGAATACACATCCCCAATTTCTAGAAAATGTATTCTCTTAGATGTTCTTATAATTTATTGATTGTTTTCTTTTATACATGTAACCCACACTCATTAATATTTTTTTAATATTACTAAAAAAAATACATATTCTTAATGACTAAAGAGGCATAATAATTCATTTATATGTTATTTATGTGATGGGTGAGTCCAAAATTATATATACCTAAAATTAATAGTGAAAAATAATAATATCATGATATTTCATGTATATTTTAGAAGATTAAATCATATTTACACTATATTATTATGTAATGGTGGATATCCCAAATGTATACGTATGATTTAAGGTTTTATGTACTTTCCACAATCCTATATATTTATCGTATTATCATGTTATATCTATATTTCATTTTTGTGTTAAATATTATCATCACTATTAGGTTAACATGATATGAATGATAACTATTATTTAATTCTTTAAATTATTATATTATATAATTATTCCCTAATTTGGCATTAAATCTAACCACTTTAGTATGTATCCCTATTGGTCATCCAATGTATTATTCGAATATTAATAGAAATTAATAGACTATTATGTTGATTTTATATTACTATTATATATCAAAATTTCATGTAATTAAACTATTTAGATAATTACCAAAATATAATAGGTTTCATGATATACTTGTGTTGTATTAAATTTATATCCCTGTAAAAATGATGATGTAAAGTGTATTAAAATATGATTTTTTATAATTGGTATGATAGAAATGCCTCATTAGTTATTGGGATTATGGTGAGAAATTTTTCCGAATGATATTAGGATAATAATAAACATAATAAAAAATGTATAATTATTTAAATTATTATATGAAGTCATTTTTAATGAATCACTGACTATATAATAAATGAATATGTCACTCTAGAAGAGTCATGAAACCTTTTCCCAAACATGAGTGGAAATGGGATAAAATGATGAAGGACATTGTCATGTGACTACCAATGACTCCTATAAGGAATGATACAATATAGGTTATTGGAGATCATCTTACCATGTGAGCACATTTTATTGCTATATGTGAATATCTACCACTTGAACATCTCGAAAGACTATATATTAATGAAGTTATAAGACTTCATGGACTATCTCTATAGATTGTTTCTGATCGTGATCCACATTTTACATGATGATTCTGGAAGAGTCTTCATAAGGCTTTGGATACAGAACTTCATTTGAGAACTGCCTACCACCCTCAAACAGATGGACAATTTAAATAGACTATTCATACCTTAGAAGAAAAGTTGAGATCATGCTCACTTGACTTTTAGGGTATGGGGGATCAATATTAACCTCTGGTGGAATTTTCCTATAAAAATAACTTCCATTCAAGTATTCATATGGCACCATATGAAGCATTATACGAAAAGAGATGTTGAAAACCAACCTGTTTGGATGATGTTGGTGAAAGAAAACTTCTCAGCCCAGAATTGGTGGAGGAAACAATGGAAAAGGTAATGGTAATCCAAAACCACATCAAAGCAGCTCAAAGTAGGCAAACGCGCTATGCCGATAATAGAAGGAAGTATTTGGAATTTTAGGTAGGAGATCTTGTTTCCATGAAGGTATCTCCATGGAAGGGAGTTTTACGTTTCAGTAATAAGGGTAAATTTAGTCCCAGGTACATCGGACCATTTGAAATTCTATAACGAATTGGGGTTGTAGCTTACCGTTTGGAAATGCCGCCATGTCTCTCCAAAGATCACGATGTGTTTCACGTATCACTGTTGAAGAAATACCAGCCTGACCCAACGCATGTACTCACATATGAGGAATTAGAACAGGAACCTGATCTATCTTATTGCGAAGAGCCCGTGAGGATTCTTTATACCAGAGAACAAATGTTGAGAAACTGGACGACTCGTCTGGTAATTTTTCTCTGGAGAAACCATAAGATGGAAGAGGCAACCTGGGAACTCGAGGACCTTATGATAATGAACTACCCGAGCCTTTCCATGTGGTAGTATTATTGAAACATCGAGGAAAAAATTATTTGAAGTAGGGGAGAATGTAACACCCGAGGCTTCCATGGTACCATTCTCTTTGAATAATATAGTAGAGTATGTTGTACGCAACTTCAAGTTCTAACACACACCACAACTAATCAAACTAGCCGTTCTGAATATTAATACCCAATTTTTGAAATTTTTGAAATTTTATCATTAAAAATTGACTTCATTTTTGGATTCGAAATATCGAAATTAGCTTAGGGTGAATTTTTGGTATTTTTCTGAAAACATTCAATTTTTAATGAATAGTGAAAAAACACTGGGTTAAAGATTAAAACCGAATTTCTATTTAAATAATTATTTATTTTATTTAAATTTAATTTAGGTCCAAATATATACATAATACTAATATAATTTCAATTTAATTCATTGTATTTAGATTAGAATAAAGTTAGATATATAAAAATTTTATTGAACTTTTCACCGTCTTTTACCCACCTCCTAGGAGAATGTGGAAATTCAGATAAAAAATTATTTTACCACTTCTGTGAGTGGAATTCAGAAATTCTAAGAGACATAGTTAATATCAAGGATGAAAATGTGGTTCAATAAGATAAAAATATTTTTTTGGTGAATAGTTACTTTTTACTTTTATTTAACACGGTTAAAAGTAAATAGGCTTATTGTGTGTAAAAATGATATTAATAATACCCTAACACAAGTCCTTATTATATTGGACAACTGTATCTCGAAAAACAACAACCTTGGAATAAAATATAATCATTTAGGTACACTTGGATTAGATTAGGACATTTATTATTATTTAATTCAAAGAATAGTTAAAAGAGTTAAAATCAAATTTTAATAACTAAAACATTTTTAATGTAGAGTTATACATAAGATAAATTGGATTATAAATATTAATTAGAAATATAAATATATTTACTCAATAATTGTATTTTATTTATAATTTTTAGACATTATATAATTTATGTTATTTATGACACAATAGTGATGTAGTAATTACCTAATTAATGAAATATTAAAATAATTAATATGTTAAATATATAAATAAATGTAATTGGAGACTTTTTATGAATTAAAATAATTCTTTAGGTCATTATGACATATTAGTATTGGTTATATAAATTTTTATCGATTTAATAATGCTTTTATGAATGTATCAAAACCAAAAAACCCAACAGTGTCAAAATTGACATAAAAGAGAATTTAAAAAAATATTATATTATTAATTTATATTATAATACTAAAAACCTAAGGGTCCTCCAAGAAACATATATTATGATAGGTGTGTCATTAATGGACAACTTGGGGTTCTCTTGGAAGTTTATAGTATGTTTATTGACTATATAATATAAAAATACTAAGAGACATAGTAAGTGTCAAACTAATTAACTAAGAGTTAAAAATAAAAGATAAGGTTAATAAATTAACCCAAACCTATCTAAAACCTGTAGGTTGATTGGTTTTCTACCTATCCCCAACATAAAATTTAAATAATACATTTAGGAACTGTTAGAAACCGAATATGAATCTATTATAAAATAATATTTCTAGCTTTTCCTAAGGTGCCCCTCCCCCCCTTATAAATGAAAACCACTTCTAACAAATTTTTCACACCTTAAAAGCCTTTTGGATCAGCCATAACCTACCCAAATAATCTCTCAAATAACTAACTTCATCCAAGATTCCTTCCATTAGTCATAAATCCAACCTATGGTTCCCTTTTGATCAAATTAAAAGGAAGAACCCGAAGAAGAGGAAACATTTTCACCACCCACTTTCAAGTTCCATTCTTCTTCAACCTCTTCATTCTTTATTATTCCCACTGTAAAATAATAAATCCACAATATTCTATATATTGTGATGTTATTAAAAATATGGTACAACCATATTCAGTTTTCTATCCATCCTTTTAATGAAATATAACAATACATGCATACGTACAACTTACCGTCTCCACGTAGTGGTGTAATTGTTATTCAAAAAATTATTATTTGGATGTGTATAATAATGATGTGGTATTAATGTAAATAATAAATATAACATGATATTTATTATTTATATATGATATAATATCCAATTATATATTATTTTAATATCAAAAGATTGATATTGTCACTCGTTCATACATACGGACTACCGTCTCCACGAACACAATCAGATTCATTCCCCATAGTATCCATTCACGTATAATGCTCATTTGATGACAAAAAAAATGTTTAAGGACTTGATATAATTTTGGATGTAAATAAGATACAACCTATCCATATCAAACCTGGATTATGTAACAACACTTATAAATGAAAACGACAATGTTAACACATAAAACGACAACAATATTAAGTTATTATTAACAAATCAATGATAAAATATCATATATGATATAATATTAATGTATATAATTTTTTATAGTTTAATAACAATTATTTCACCATTATACTGGTGTTTAACCTACCCTCATCCAAGGAAATGTAAAAGGTAAGGGTTTATTTCACAATCTCTTCATTATCTGAGGTTGTTTATACGTAATTATCTATTGGGACCTTTTTATCATCCACAATCATGTTTCTTAAAAATATATTTCAAATAATCCTTAATATTTTACAGACTATGGGTTAAAGTCATTTATACCATTTTTAATTTTTATAAGAAGTTTATAAAGGAATCTTTCTGTCGTTTTCCAAAAAAGGACCTTTTTATCCTTTTCAACTGAATTAAGGTTAGAATGTCTTTTTAACCTATACAGCAGGTGCAGCTATTTTCCCCCATTGTAAAATCATAGAAGCTTCCCTTACAAGCTTATTAGAATATTTTGAAATTAAATGTTTTCTTTTATAATCACATGACATTTAAATGATTTAAAAAATGATATATGTCTATCAAATAGTTTTGATTTCATCTATGTTAACATCATTTGATGTATTATATGTTTATTTGAAGTTGATTTATTATGATACAAAACATTTATATTGTATTGAAGGTATTGTGATATATTTTACTATGGATGTGTTATTTTTATACCATTCATGATTTTTGGATAATGTATTGACATTTCATATGCTAGTTTTAATACGAATTTTTATGTTATGTTTAAAACTGTTCATATGAGGAATTCATTGGACTTAATAAGTGACGGTTGGAGCCCACTATAGATCCT
This sequence comes from Viscum album, assembly GCA_963277665.1. Taxonomy (NCBI): domain Eukaryota; kingdom Viridiplantae; phylum Streptophyta; class Magnoliopsida; order Santalales; family Viscaceae; genus Viscum; species Viscum album. The sequence goes on from OY728157.1 coordinate 2,020,487,306, forward strand.
CGATGCATCGGTAGGCCTCAAGAGACAAACTAGTGTCTTGGAATGAGGCATTGACAGAATCTTATTTGTGGTCTTGGCACGAGGCTTTGGCTACGTGGTTATGATTGTATGGCATTATGAATTCCATCATTATGAAAGTGGTTATTGATATTGCATGTGATTATTTTATTAGTAGAATATCCATGTGAGTAATAAAATGGAATTATTTCATTTTATTTCGGCCATATTATATTGAATTTAATGATTAAAAAGCATTTGTTTTAGTTATAAATTGCCTTAAATGTTTACACTTATTTATGAATGTTTCTGTTATATTGTTATCCTTACTGGCCATCAAATCTCACCCCTTTATATGTTTTATTTTTTCCAAGATGTGAAAAAGTATTTTATGAATGAACTGCAGTAATAGTATGATAGGATATGAGGGTGTACTATGGAGACTATGTTGTTGTAGTTTTCATTTAATCGTGTAATGTAAACTTTATGAATGTATCTAGTGATTCCAAAGCTACAAAACTAATCGGTCATTCGAGACATGATTTTTTGTGATCATGCCAATGTTATGTAATAATGTACCGACTCTTGGTAACAGGGGTTTGGGAGTTACAATTAAGAAGGTATCTCTTACTTTCTAATAATCACAAATAAATCCTCATTACAAATTTCATATTCCATAATATGGAAATAAATTTTTCTATAATTAAATTAGAATATAATAATTTATAGAAAAAGAATATTATCTTTTGAATTGGATAATATTTTAATGACAATACATGTATCAATGAACTATAATATAAATCATAAAATTAAATCATGCACAAACCAATCAAATTATTGACAAGTTATGATGAAAAAAATTAATAACTAAATAAAAAATATATAACAAATTTTTAATGTTAATGAGAAGAAATTTTAATACAGATATGAGTATGATTATGAAATATGTGGTTCATACGGTTAGGTTTATGGTATAGAATCATCTTTCACAAAAGTTAAGAGTATTGGTAACGGTTGTTAGTTGCTCAAAAAAAATTTATCTAGTGATAATGTATCTTCATGAATAAAATTAACAAAAATTTGATATATTATTTCATATAATTATATTTATTATATATAATAATTTATTTTAAGGGATTTTATTTAACTACAAAAATCAATTTTGAATTATCCTTACATTAATGAATTTGTATTTATAATTGTTTTCTTTTCAATTTATATTCATTGAGCCATTTTTTCCTGTAATACTCAAATTTTAATTTTAAATTTAATAATAACAATCCAATTAGGTTATATTGGATTAACAATGAACTATTTTTGTAATTAAAATTATTTTCAATGATATAACCTTTTAATAAATTTTATTCAGTCATTAATTAATTTGTAATGTGTTATCCTTACCCAACACAATTTCAGGAGTATTAATGATTCAACATTGAAAACATATTTAAAACTGGGTTTTTTATTATATGGTTATAAAATGATGATTTTACTACTTTATTATAGGGTAATAAAATTTATGGTTTTAATTTTTCACACAATTTAATCATGTTAAAAATAACATTTGGCATCTCCAAACGAGTTTTTTCTTTTTTATTGATATTCACTCTTTATCTCCATATTAATCATTATCATTTTAAAATACATAAAATATTTAATTTTTTGTAATCAATAAATTTATATTTATAAATATTAAAATGTAGTACTTATTTATCTCTTTATGATATGATTATCAGTAATGATATTTTAATAATATATAATTTTTTTTTGATTTCAGTTATAAATTATTTATACCAATATAAAATTCATATAAAAACCTTTTATATTTATTTCAAGACTCATTTATTTGGATTGTATTTAATGTTTTATTTATTAAATTATTTTTTACTCTTTAAAAAATGATATTGTAAAAGAGATTCATATTTTGTTTCTCCTTCTGAAATATTTATGATATTTTTTCTGAAATAACATATCCTGAGTTTCATTTTTTTTGATAAAAAATTGATGGTTTATATATGATATTATATTTTTTGATGTAGTCAATACATTATTAAGAAATAAAATTCATAAAATATTAAAATACTTTGTTTACTTTTTACCATTAGTTTTTATATCAAGTCATATTTAATAAAAAATTATGAATAATGACTATTGATAGTTTATAGATTAGGTACTAATCTTATGATTAGTATTTAATAATGATTAATAAAATGTACATTTGAGACATAAAAAAGAAATAAATAACATAAAACTATAGTGTCATACCCTATGAATCAAATTTATTTGAGAATCAATGGGAGATAACAGCACTTCTCTTTTACATTAACCAATCACATGTGGAGATTCAACATCTAATCCTTGATAGAATACAATAATGAGATATGTTTCATCTCAACATTGTAATAACCCTTATCATGTTCAATGAACCACCCTAAAAAGTATAACAATCCCTTAACTTACCATTAAGAAATTTTTTAGTGTAATAAAATTCTATGTATCTAGACCTACTTAATGTGAATATTAAAATTTTTATATAAAAAATTATTTTTTATATTCATCATCTTCTATTATATTTTAATGATTAAATAATATTTTCCTTGTAAACATGATTTTCATTCAACAAATCAGAAAATGTATTTTTGGGATATCTATAATTTCAATGAAAAAAATATTTTGATGAATTAAATAACTTGTTGAAAAAATTACATTTTAATAAAATATTACTAATAAATAATAATTCAAAAAATAATTATATTATGTTTTTAATTAAAAAATAAATTTTATAAGGGTGAAAATTATTTTATTAAGAAAATTATATATTTTACAATAAAATTGGATTTTAATTATAAAGTTTAAATTCTAATAGTTAAATAATAAAAATAAAAAAGAATTATATTTTCTAAAATCATCATATAAAAATTATCCAATGTTTAATTTTCATAATTTTTATGAGATGGTCAAATTTGTAGGTAAACATTATATAACATATTTTTACATAATAGATATTATGAAATATTCAAATCCTAAAAGTGATGAAATAAATTATATGAATAATACCCTCAAACCAAATTTGTTTATAAATTACAAAATGATCATATTATGTTATTATATTGATTCAATAAACCCTTAATTAATCATCCAAAACCTATATAAGAGTCTAAGGTTCTAGAATATTTTTTATAAACATGACACATATCCAAACCAATATGTATATTATATTATGTAGTTTGACGATTATCATTATATAATAATGAAAATCAGTATAATTTTTTAGAAACCATGATAATAAATGGTGGGAGTGTTTTTGGTTTGGATTATTTTATCATATAGTCTCCAAAACCTATGTTTAGAAATTATTAAATAATGTCATCATGATTATATATTAGAAATTACCTTAATCACATTACACTTCAATAAAAACTAACGATTCATGATTTTTCTATTGTAACTAAACTACATATTCCTCACAACGTGCCCAACTACTCTTAATAAACTACCCCATGCTTTTAGAAATTACCATACATTTTATGAGATCCTATATGTATAATCTTTATTTGATAACTATTATTAAATTTTTATCATGATTTCCAAATAATTAATGGTGTGATTTTTATAGAACCAACCAACTTATAAACCATATAATATCTAAAATAATTGAGTCCAACTGAACTATAATTTATCAATTCCATGAATATTCATATACTCCCATTATGACGACGAAATTAACTACCACTTTTCTATTCTAATCATTTTTGTAGTGAATACACATCCCCAATTTCTAGAAAATGTATTCTCTTAGATGTTCTTATAATTTATTGATTGTTTGCTTTTATACATGTAACCCACACTCATTAATATTTTTTTAATATTACTAAAAAAATACATATTCTTAATGACTAAAGAGGCATAATAATTCATTTATATGTTATTTATGTGATGGGTGAGTCCAAAATTATATATACCTAAAATTAATAGTGAAAAATAATAATATCATGATATTTCATGTATATTTTAGAAGATTAAATCCTATTTACACTATATTATTATGTAATGGTGGATATCCCAAATGTATACGTATGATTTAATGTTTTATGTACTTTCCACAATCCTATATATTTTTCGTATTATCATGTTATATCTATATTTCATGTTTGTGTTGAATATTATCATCACTATTATGTTAACATGATATGAATGATAATTATTATTTAATTCTTTAAATTATTATATTATATAATTATTCCCTAATTTGGCATTAAATCTAACCACTTTAGTATGTATCCCTGTAGGTCATCCAATGTATTATTCAAATATTAATAGAAATTAATAGACTATTATGTTGCTTTTATATTACTATTATATATCAAAATTTCATGTAATTAAACTATTTAGATAATTACCAAAATTTAATAGGTTTCATGATATACTTGTGTTGTATTAAATTTATATCTCTGTAAAAATGATGATGTAAAGTGTACTAAAATATGATTTTTTATAATTGGTATGATAGAAATGACTCATTAGTTATTGGGATTATGGTGAGAAATTTATCCGAATGATATTAGGATAATAATAAACATAATAAAAAATGTATAATTATTTAAATTATTATATGAAGTCATTTTTAATGAATCACTGACTATATAATAAATGAATATGTCACTCTAGAATAGTTGTACGTAGAGACAATAACACTTGAAAACATTCATTGATAATGACTCAGTATAAACATTGTTCATGACAGGGGGCCTTGATTGACACATGGCTTTATAGTGCGAAGGGATATTAATTAGTAAATTCAAATTCTCTTTATGAACTATTATAATGAGAAAAGAAATTCTCATCTGATTTTATATTATAAAGTACATCATGTACAACAAATATTGGAACCTAGTACATGATATGTTTTGGAATACATTTAAATGATGATTTATCCCATTATTGATCATGAATTAAAATTTTTATGTTTAATATTTTCATGATTATCATCATGGATTTTACATTTTTTTATTAAATGGTTGAATATAATTGAAAATGATTCACAACCATTTCAAAGTGAAATGTGATGACTTCCCACCTTAGATATCAAAGTATATGAGAGAATGAGTTGTAAAATTAATTAAAATAATTTATTAATTATATAATACATTGATTTTAAATTTTTATCAATAATAATTCTTAAATCCATGACTATAAATATAAAGATGATATTAAGACCATTATATGAAAAAGTGCTCATATATTCAACAGATCATCTGATCCTTCAATCATGAAACTGTGGATCAAATTCATTGAAATGTTCCTAGACATCCATGTATTAATTAACTATGATAATTCTATTGTAGGCATTTATCTTTGGGAAGGAGAAGTGGATAAATATTTTATTTTAGTAAAATATATCAATCTTAGTGATGAGATATAATTAATGAAGTGTAATAAATTCATCAATATGTTACCAATAAATAGTTTCATCACAGTTATTGGTATTAAATGTTTTTAGATTTATTGGTACTAAATAAAGAAGATAAGGAATTAATCTGGGAATACAAAAAAATATGTCATTAAAGATAATCCTATTTTTTATTCATAACCCAACCATTTTTTCTGATATCTTATTTGGTGGGATTATGTTGTGTATTTGAAAATATTTTTATATTTGAAAATTTACCATATATGTGGACATTTTCATTCAATTGCTGAATGTCAAAATTATGATCATCAAATAGAATGGGTGTAACATTTCTAGGGATATATATAGAATAATATATTTTCTTCAAAGTTTTTTAATACATTCATATTTTTAGGTTAATAAAATAGAACATTCAAAATTTCAAATGCAAGCGAAAAATAATCCCATAACCTTCCAATTTAGGAAAATGAAATTTATTATGATTAGTAATGAGGGGAACTAGACTGGTGATTGTTGATAATACCAAACTACTAATGTGATAGAAAATTTTAATTCAATGGCTGGATATCAAAATATTTTCCATTGATTCATTAACATGGAACAAAGAAAATTTGTTGAATAAATGTACAAATAATTGGGTTATCGATAAAAAATGATGTTAACAGACTATATATTCTAGTGATAAAGGCGATGATTATAACATCATATCTATATATGAGAACCTAAAAACATATATGTGATACATATCCTAGTAATTAATTCATGGTTAGTGTACATACTCGTTGATTATTGTTCTATAAATTCATTAATATGATCCATTTTTAATAAAACTATTAAAAAACCATCCAAAAACATGTATATTATATTATTAGAAACAAATTAGGGAAACTATGGCATCCCAAGTATATAACACTAGAAATATAAAAAATTGTTCGATGTATTTACTAAAAAACAATTTCATACTCCATTTATAATAATTTTATGATATTATTGTTATGTAATGGAATTCCTTATATAGAGCCAACATAAATAATTGACAGAATCATAACACCCTTTATATTAAAGATATCTACTTGATTCATGACAAGTGAAAGGAGGGGATAAATATGCTTTGATTTCATCATTTAAATCTTAGATATTATTAAATTTCAATCAATAAAATCTATTTTAATTAATGGATGGTAGGTAATTTATCATCCTTGATTATATTGACATTGTATATAAATTTTCTGATGTTTTTATGATGAAGTATCTCAGTATTCGACTAAGATGATTGGGTGAGTTATTAATAAAAAATATACCTTATGAATTTCAAATATCCATGAATCCATATAAAATATCCATTTTTGAAAATTTGGTGCATATAAAGCAACTAAAAGACAATCTGAAGAAATCATTTATATAGCAAAGTGATTAATAATGGTTTGAAATTATCCTCTATTAATGAAGAAGGATGGGCCTATGAAACTATTCATTGGTTATAATATGATAAAAAAATTAACAATATAGAAAATTTATCCTCTACCATAGAGCAGTTAGATATACAATTTTTTATGTGGATCCCAATGCCAATCAAAGTTGGATTTTTAGTTAAGATATTACCAAGAAAATTTTGAGGAGGATATCCCCAAGAATGGTTTTCTTATAAGGTATATGAACTACATATTCATATATATTTTATATGTTCTAAAAAATGTTTGACTCATTAATGTGAATCTAATTGTCCTCTATAGAACCTTCAAAGTTCTGTTGCTCTGCTATTGTGTATAACAGCACTCAGGTCAAATGCTCGGTGGTGATACTTTTTAATATTCAATTTTTTAAATGATTTTATTTTGATTGGTGGGATTTATTTAGATTAAATAAGGGAATTAATAGTTGGTTTTTGAATTAAAAATTTTATGATGATTAGGTTGAGTTCATTATTAGGGAGCTAATATTGTGATATCATGTAGTTTTTCTTTATATTGCATTATATTTACACCAACATCACAATATTTCAATGACAGGAATTCCTAAGTGTTAAGACATTAATATAAGGGTTAACTCAACTTAGAATTTTAATATCAAAAATCAGATATTTATGGTATTGTTTTTATTGTTCCAACAATCCATAGTAAGCACATATTAAAAAAAACAGGTCATTATCCTAGTAAATGTTACATCCAATATACACAATGATAATTTGAAGAATATTCATCGAGAAAAATATCTCAATCACATAAAATAATAAAAATTTTACTTTCCCCAATTATAGATTTACTAATCCATTTATATAATTATTAATATGGTTTATTATATATATATATTGATGAAATAATAAGAGAAGAAAATGAAATGTGTAAGAAAAGAGTTTTTTGTTGAACACACACACAAACGACGAAGAGAATTAAATATAGACATTCAATTGAATGAGAATGAAAAATAGAAAACAAATATTAACCAAGTTTAAACTATTTTAAAAACATTAATATTATAATGTAGGGGGATTATGAGTATAATATATGAAGACAAAGAAACATGTATTGAAATTCAAATGAAAAGAAAAAAACATACACACTTAAAAATAAGAAGAACAAGAAAGAAAGTGAAAACAAAGAGATGAGGAATAGAGTATCAAGTGAATACATGATAATGGAAGGTCATCCCAAGGCATTGGAATGGATTTCATATGTCCAATTTGTGATCTTATTTTCTTAAATTCCAACCCAATGCAATGAGAATAGGGGGTTGTATTTATAACTTAAGAGGGTGGACAATTTTCATTCCGAATTTTCCCTTCTACTTGCAATAACAATTTGATAAATTATAAAGACGAATCTCAAGATATGATCTTCTTAAAAGTTGTAGATATGGATCTATTCAATTTACTATAAACATTTTCCATAAAATGGGCTTATGTATCTAATGCTTGGGTGGGTTGATTAAACAATATAAATCTTTCGGTTTCAATCCATAGTTTTTCAAGTCTAAAATGTGAATGGGTTATTGAATCAAAATATTCTATCAAATCTGAACACTTCATTTAAAAATATAGTCCACCTATATCTAATTTTTTCTCAAAAAAAATATCATCTAGATTTGATGACCCTATCAAGAGAAACATCAATATTGGTGTTCTAATTTCATTTCTGAGACAGAATGGTGGGCTGGAATCCAATTAATCAGTTGGATCCATTTTTATTGGAGTTTGGCATTGAAATTGTTACCCAATAAGAATGGTACTATCCCCATATTTGTTTTTGAGTGTCCAAATGTTTATACATATATAGTGATCAAATTAATTAAATCAATATTGATGGTCCATTATTCACAAATTCTTTGGTCCTTCATGTGTGCTCCATGTGATCCTTCAAATCGACGAACTGGTTAATGATTCCTTGTAATGATAGGTTTTAAATTAAATATGGAATCCTAAAAAACATGAATTATTAAATTTGGATAAAAATTTTGATAGGTATAATTATGATATGAAACTGACTTAATTGAAATAAATAAAATAATGCTAAAAAATTATTCTTATTATTAAAAAATGTGTATCTCACATTAATTATGCACTTAAATATGATATTTACAACATGATTTATAATAAAGGTACTAATAAATGGATAAAATCAACTACCTCACACGAATTCTTGTTCATGTACTCATTTCCCTAAAAACATTACTAAATCATTCTAACGTGACATTAAATATTAAAATTCTATTTTCCCCAATCAAGGGAGGTTTACACCATTTTACTCCTCTATATTGAATTCTAAAAACATTGTTACATGGATAATATTCCAAAAAATTACATTTTTATTTCCAAATTTAGAAATGAAAAATAAAGGCACCCAAAACACACTCCTCTCAAGATGATAAAATGATATTTATGGAGGTTTACTCATTCACCAAACTAAATTGAAAATCATAGTGTTTGAAAGATATATCATATTCTATTCTCTATAATAATGTTCACAATAATCAAGAGTTATTTTATGGGGTTTTAGGAGTTTATGTGAATGTTGGAATATAATGTTAAAGTTAGAGGAGAAGAGGGCTAAAACATCAAAATGAGTGAAAAATTGCACAATTTGAATTGAAATGAAACATTAAAAGAAAGGGAAAAACATATTTACAAGGGAATGAATGAGTTAAGAATAAACCAATAGAGGAAGAAAATTCTAAGGGGAGGAGAAAATTATATACATAAAAAACACAAAAAATCACACAAAGAAAAAAGAATATAATGAAAGTGTTATTTTTTCCAATTCTTCTTTTTTTCTTTCATTTTTTTTCAAATGTCTAACTTGAAAACAATATCACACTCATATCCCTTCCTATGATTGATCTTCTTAAAACACTAATTTTAATAGTTATTACACTAAAAAAATTTGTGAAAGGTTGATTCTATATTCCCTCAAGTAACAACATATTTTTTAAAAGTTCTTTTATTTTTTCGACACTTCACAATAACAATTACAAAATTACATAAATTAAAATACATAGGACAAAACTCATTAAATGAAAACCACTCCCCCACACTAAAATTGATACTTTCCCTAAAAAATATAATAACACGATGAAAATCAATAAAATGTCACCCAAAAATGATATCTATTCCCCCCACACTTAAATTTTATTAAATAATGATATGTAAATGCATGTAGATTTCGGGTGGGATACGGTATTGGTCTTTTTATGTGTCTACCAATGGAATAGATTCCATAAGCTCAGAGAGGATTTCAAAAGAATGATTAATTTAATGGTAATGGGATGCTATTTAGAAAATGTGATTCTCATGTGGTTTAGAAAATTCCACAATCATATTAATGCACAAAAATGTAGGAAATTCAACTCAAAGGTCCAAATATTAATGACCCAAAATTAGGGGTGAAAACAAAACATTTTGAAAACATGTCCATAGGTGGAATTGGAATTAAAAATAATGTTTTTCCTCATAATTGGGGAAAATAATTTTATAAATAAAAAAATATGGATTTTAAACTTTGTGGGTGTTTACATAATATTATTTATACAAAATTATGATGAAAATACCAAAATATTGTGATGAAAAAAATGTCAGATGACTCCCCCAAATCGTTGGACAGAATATAAAAATTTTATAGTGAGTATGTATTACTTTGTTATTTTATTTCATATTTTTAGTTCATTCTAGTATTTTAGTTTCTTTAAAATACACAACTATAAAAAATAGAAAAAGAAAAATAAATAAAAACTAGTTTGATGATAAAAGTGGTAAAAAAATGAATGATATAGGAAGAAGAAGAATGAAACATAAAAAGGAATATATAGAGATTGTTAAAGGGAAAGGGGTGTTAGATTGGAAGGATTTAGTAGGGTACCATCTCCATCTAGTGGTGGGTCTATGTATGTTGACAAAATCATGGGGAATGTGTCTACTCTATTGGTGCTTTCCAAAATGTCAATTACCTAATTGATAATGAGAAATAAAAAAAATTATTCATTTAATGAAAAAATAAATAGAAATCAAAATTTTAAACCCGAAAAAGAAAAATTAGGTTTCCTCCCAAGAATCCCTTCATTTTTTGTCTACATATTGACAATGTAAGTGGACTACCCATAGTCTTATGGTGGCCACCATATTTTCTCAACTCTATTTTTCTACCAAAAAAATGCCTCCATTTGGATGCATGATTGTTCATTTGATAATTTATCTCCTTCCATTATTTTTTTTAGGTAATTCAATGGGGTTGGAAAGAAAATAAGGCTATTATTATGTAGTCCATTAAGAGTTGGTTACCTATTCAAGGAAATTGAGGAAGATTTATTAATTATGACGGTACATTAATGTTGGTATCAGATAACACAAAACCAGAGAATGAAATCCCAGATGTTTTTAACTCATTTATTTCACGACATACTTAAGTTTTTTAATGAGGTTTAGTAAATCCATAAGACTTAGTTGAATTCTTGATATCGTTTATTTTAAGGTTAATTATTGAATAATGGTCAATTTCAACCTCCCCAGTGATCTAATTATTAAATATGGAAAAAATATATCAACCTTCACACCCATCAGTGCAATATAAACACATTGGTACTAAGTTCACCTCACAAATAACAAAATTTTCAGAATCAATTGTATGAATGGTTGCATGCGGTATAATCCGATCTGAATCAAAAAATGAACATTCTTGTTTGTTTTCACTATTACTATCCACGATGGAGAAGTGGAGGCCAAAGGTGAGTTGGGGTTCTAAAGATATTTAAGGATCCTTTATATCAAATGGTGTTTTTATTTGTAATATCAACATTAACTTCTCCATTTACGACATGGATAATGAGAATTCTATATTCAGAAACTCCACTATTAGTATAACATGAATAAACTGATGGATTGAGATTAAATACACACTCATATATACATTTATAAGAATAAATATGGAATACTGATTCATTCATTGAGGGGTATCACATGGATTTAAGAATATCAAACATCAGCACATGGTCACCAAATTCTATGCATAAGATGCCAACATGGACATCAATTTTGGGTTTAAATTTCCTGAGGGATGGTCTTCCTAGAATCCAAGGAGATTAGCAATATTTTTCCTCACAATCCATGTCAATGACATAGAAATCAGCTGGGAATATAATATCATTAACACGAACAAGGACAACCCCATTTATTCCCTTAGGACAAGATATTCTTCATTTGTATAATGGGATAACAACACCTATTGAGTGTAAAGGATGTAGAACAAGGTTATAGATAATGGATCTGGCAATGGAATTTATCAAGGATACTATAAATATGGGTGCATCATCGAAGATGAAACATCAAATTTTTCATGGAACCCTAAAGATCCTATGATCTTTTCAATTTCATGGGAAGGACTATTGTGTTGAAAAATTCTCAATGATCCAATTTTTTCCCGAATGAGTTCAAAAATACTTAAGAAACATGTCATATAGAGGAATTTTTTTGATGGACTCTAAGAGATGAATTTTGAATATCACAAGTATAAATTTTTTGAGAATTATTGGGTTGGGTTCAAATGAATTCATTGGATTACAGAAATCTTGAATAAAAGTTATTAGGATTTTTAGATGAATGGATGGAGGTGTGGTAGTGACCTTAGGCTCCTATTGTCGTTTATTTTTCATTAATTTTTCAAACTCATCATTCCATGATTCATTTGAGGATCCATCATGAGTTATAGACATTTATATTCATTGTCTACATGAATTTAAATTAATTTACCCATGGGGTTGTGTAATAGTTGTGGTAGAAGCTCTGAATAATTTTTTTGTTGTTGCTGGATCAGGTGGGATTCATGTTGACCACTATGGGTTTCAATATATTCAAGGATATAATGGGTGAAGTTGGCACGGTTCTCCACTGCACTTTCCAATGGTTTCGTGGAAAAATAGGCCTTTCCAGATTTAGTATTTCTTTGATTTTGGTTCTTGGTTAAGTGATTGTATTGGTTTGGGAATTTGGATGGCTCATTAGGATATTGGAATCCAGGATGAGAAATATGAGGATTGATCGTTTGGGATTGAGTAACAATAGTATACTATTGTTGGATCTTACCAACACCTTGAACATATTGAATTTGGATTGTTTTTTGAGGATGAAATTGACATTTATGGGAAAAGGTATTACAGTAACTCAAGCCTTGGTTGAATGTGGAAGAGAAGGGCTCAGTATAGGGTTGTTGATGTTTCTAATGAAATGAACTGATTGTTGAGGGTTGTTGTTCCTCCGATCATATTCTACATTGATCTCCATTGTTCTAGATAAATCCGATGGATCATCTTGAATTTGTTGACATGTGTTAGTTGGCTGAGATGAGGAGCTGCATATTCCACAGTTCATGATATGTCTTGGGGACAGTGATTGTGGAGGAGATGAGGTTGGGGCTTTAACAGCCATAGCTTGTTGTTGCACAAGACCTGTAAGATCATTCATTAACTATGTTGTCTTCTTCATATCTATAGAATAAATATCTTGGGATTTTTGACATGATCATGTGCACAAGTATTTAATTTTTTATATTTTTTGAAATGTTTCTTATGAGATCTCTTGTAGCTGGAGGAGTTTTATGAACAAGATAACCGACACCTGAAGCATCAATGAGATTTATCTCCATAGACAACAAAACCTCATAGATGTATTTGATCCAATGTTGGATAGGGATTTGGTTTTTTGGGATGGTTTCAACATGAGTTTTGAACCTCTCCTAGTATATATGGAGTTATTTATTTAGTAATTGACTGATACCACTTATTTCATTTCAGATAGAAGCAGTAAGAGAAGTAGGAAAAGTATTTCTATGAAAAGTCACTTCAAGTAATCAGTTGGGTTATGTAACTAGGATAGAGGTATTAAATCCATGATATAGTAGTTTTATATAGGGAGAATGTAAATTCTCTTAGTTATATTTATTCCTTAGAAACCTTCTAAGGATATATGGTATATCACACCACTTGCAAATCCTTAAGATAAGTATGTGGATCCTTACCTGATAGCCCATGGAAATAATGAAGAAGGTGAGTAAAACCATATTTTATTTTGAAATCAGCATCAATGTTTAGATATTAAATACAAAGTGTTTGGTCATTCATATTAGTAAGAGTATGTTCTTTATGTGTTTTTTTAGGATTGCCCATATCTAATTCAATTGTTTGGACACAAACATGTTCTTGAATGATTTTATTATCCCCAATGTGGCTCTTATATTGAAGAAAAGTTCACTCAATTTTATGGTAAAACCAATATGAGGGATTTTTTGGGAGGATACGGGGCCTTATAAGATATTTTATAAAAATTTGGTAGAATGGTTTTTGTTTTTTTTTCTGTTTTTGATTTCTATGGGAAGATGGGTTCTCTTTGTGTTTTATTGAAATTTTTTTAATTAAATTTTTTATTTGTTATGTTTAAAATAACATGAATATAATGACTAATTAATTGAACCATCCCCCTAAGATAATACATTTGAAATGTTTAAAATAGTCACCTATAGACTGTTCAAGGATTTAGTGCTCTAATAATTTGTATAGAAGCACTCATGTCAAATCCACGACGATGACACTTTTTAAAATTAATTTTTTTTTATTTATTTTATTTTGACTGGTGGGGATTGTTTTAAGAGAATGAATGGAGAGTTTAATGATTTTTTTTATTTTAAAATTTGATAAAGTTTGGGGTGTGTTCACTATTGGGGAGTTAGGATTTTTATATCCTTGATATTTGATTTATATTGCATTAAATTAAAACCCACTTCACAGGATGACATTGATTGGAATTTTCTAGTGTTATGGATTTAATCGATGCCTTAACATAAAATTGAGATATAATATCAATCATTACATTTTTATGGTAGTGTATTTATGGTTTCAATAATCCATGGAATTCACAAATTAAAAAGATACAGGTCCTTAATTCATGTCATGTTAAGTCAAATTTTCACAATGTTAATTTGAGGAATATAGATCGAAAAAATACTCTCAATCATTTAACATTCCTAAATTTCAAATGACACAAATGAGATATTTACTCATACATTGATATTATTAGTAATATGGTTTATTATATTTATGATTATGAATTAATAAGAGATGAAAAAAGAAAGGGATAATAAAATAGTGATGCACCGAACACATAGAGAAACTGCGAAGAGAATTAAATATTGACATTCTATTGAATGAAAAGTAAAATAGAAAATTGATTTTAAGTTGTAATAAACTATTTTAAGAATAATAATAATAATAAATATGGGTTTTATGATAATAAATAATGAATAAGAGAAACATGTATTGATGATTCAATAGAAAATAAAACAATCACACACAATTAGAAATAAGATAAACGGAGAAAAACAAGAAATCAAAAATAAGATGAAGGGTGTCTCAACTGATAACCTATGTATGGAAGGTCTATAAAATCAGTTATAAAATCTTTGGTCAGGACAATGTGTTCTCCCATGATAATATTTTTTATTTTTATTATTTTTAAAATACCCACCAATACAATATAGAATGAGAGAATGTATAATAAATTTTTTTATGATGAATGTTGTATAAAATGGAAGAGAGAGGAAGAATAAGAAAAACTAGAGAGATTAGAAGATATATACAAATTAAAATGGAAATATTTACCCCTTTGTTTGGATTTTATGGGTCACCATCCCGATATAGTGGTGGGTCGATGGATTTCGACAGTTTCATACTGAATGTGTCCTCCCTAGTTATGATTTGGAAAATTTCCACTATATCATAGAGAATCAAAAATTAGAAATAATATTCATTTAATAAAAAACTATAATGAAAATAAAATTCCATAAATTTAAAAGAAAAACTAGGTTGCCTCCCATGAAGCCCTGCATTTATTTGTCTACTGCTAGAAAACTGTAGTGGACTACCAATAGTCCAACGGTGGCCACAATATTTTCTCAACTCCAGTTTGCTTCCAAAAAAAATCTCTTTTGGGATGCCTAATTCTTTATTGGATAATTTCTCACCTTCCATTATTTTTTTTCATAAAATTCAATGGGGGTGGAATGATATTTTGGATATATTATATTTTCTCACCAAATTGAGGTAAAATTATGCCCCTTTAGTGTTGGTTTTATATCCTTAAAATTTAACGGAGATTTTTTACTTATGACTGTAAATTTTTGAAAGAACAAAATAAGAAAAAAACATATTATGAGATCCCAGTAGTTTTTAACTCCTTATTTTAAAGAATTACTGAATTAATGTAATGAGGATTATTGTTTTCATAAGGCTGAATAAAATTTTCTATATCCCTTATGTACATGTTTTTTGATAAATATTGGTCAATTTCAACCTCACCAGTGACCACTTTATTAATTTTGGAAAAAATATAAGAACTTTCAATCCAATCAGGAAAATATAAACACATTGGTTTAGGGATCACCACACAAGTAACATACTATCTGAATCATTCGTATGAATTGATGATTGTTGGATAATCCGATTTGAATAAAAAATTGAACAAGATTATCAATTTACCCCATTACCATCCATATTGGCGAAGTATATGCCATAGGTGATTTGGCATTCCAATGAGTTTTCTAGATCCTTTAGATCAGTAGATTTTTTATTAGTAATTTCAACATCATCTTCTACATTTATGACATGGTTAATGAGAATGAAATATTCACAAACTCCACTCTCAGATAAACATGAAGAAAATGATGGATTGGTATGAAAAACACTCTTAGAGAGATCATAACAAGCATGGATAGGGAATTCTGATTGATTATATGATGGGTATCACATGGATAAAAAATTACAAAATTTGATAATTTGGTCAAAAAATTAATCGGATAAGATGCCAGCATGAACATCAATTGTGGTTTTATATGTCATGAAGAAAGGTCTTCCTAGAATTAGATGATATTATCAAGATGATATCTCACCTTCTATGTAAAGGAAATAGAGGTTAGTTTGGAAGATAATATCATTTACATGGACAAGGACATCCTTAATTATTCACTATGGACTGGATGTGCTTCGATTGGATAACTGTATGACAACACCCATTGTGTGTAAATGAACTAGACTATTGTTGTATAAGATGGATTTGGGAATAAAAATTTATAGAAGCTCATAGGCCTATGAGTTCATCATAGAAGTTGAAACTATCAATTTGGATTGGAACTGTAATGGTCCCATGATCCTTTTACTTCATAGGAATGTACTATTTTGATGAAACATTATCAATGATCATATGTTTTCTCCTATGAGTGAAACATTAAATTCAAAACATGGAATTCATAGGAATTTCTTTTATGGAATCTAAGAGTGTATTTTTGAATTCAACATATCTAACCATGTCGACTATTTCAAGTTTATGTTTAAATGATTTCTTTTTATTTGAGACAACTTGAAGAAAGGGAATTCGTTTTGTAGATGAATTGAAGGAGTTTAGGGAGTGACTATAGGTTTCATTTCTCTTTCATTTTTCATTCCTTTTACTAACTCTACATTTTATGATTAATTTAAGGATCCATATTGAGACGTTGACATTTTTTCATGATATATGTGAAATTTTTCATACATTACACTTGTGGTTGGTTAATGGTCGAGCTGGTAGTTGAGAATAATTTGATTGATATGGAAGGCTCATGTTGGATGAATGTTGTCAAATTTGGGTTTCAATATTATTAAGGCTAGAATGGGTGAAGGAGACAAGATCTTCAACTACACATTCCCATGGTTTCTTGGAAGAATAGGCTTGTCCCGAAATGGGGTGGTCTTGGTTTTGGTTATTGGGTAAGAAATTATATTGGTTTTGGTATTGAAAAAGATCGTTAGGATAGTAATATCTGGGAGGATCATGAAGAGGATTGATCCTTTGAGGTTGAGGAACAAAAGGGTATGTTTGATGGATTTTTCCAATACCTTAAACATAATAAAATTAGTTTGGTTTTTAGGTGTGAATTGAGATGGATGAAAAATGGGTGTACCATACCTAATGCCTTGGTGGATTGTAGAAGAGAAGGGCTAATAGAGGGGTTGGTTGAAGTATCTAATGAACTGACCTTATTACTAAGGATTGGCATTATCTTGAGTATATGCAGTATTGATATCCATTGGTCTAGATGAATTATCGGGATCTTATTGATGTTTTAGACATGTGCTTGCTGGAGGATATGGGGAGCAGATTATTCCCCAATTTTTGATAGGTCAAAACAATAAATATTGTGGAGAATATGAGTTTGGGAATATGGTAGACACAACTTGTTGTCCTAGAAGACCTTTCTGTTCACTCAACCACCAAGTAATCTTATTCGTCTCTATCAATTGACTATCTTGGGCTTTCTTGACTTGATCAAGTTATTGAGTATGGAATTTTTTTGTGTTTGTCACCATGTTTCTTATGAGATCCCTTGCAGATAAAAGAGTTTAATCGACAAGATCAGTGACACTTGCAGCATCAATGAGAGTTATCTTCATAGACAATAACACCTCATAGATTTATTCTATAATTATTTGGTCCTGGATTTGGTGGTTTTGGCTGGTTACAACATGATTTTTTAACCTCTCCTAGTTTTCATGGAGTGATTCATTTGGAATTAACGGATACCACATATTATTTTCAGATAGATTCTGTACGAGAAGCATGAAGGAATTTTTTTAGAAATGTCACTTCATGTCATTACATGTGGTTATGTAACAAGGAGTGTGTTTATAATACCATGACATGAAAATGTCTACTATGGTGAAATGGAATGATTGGAGTTTGATTTGATCCTCATAATCCCCTTAAAAAATCATGGTAGAGAACGCCACTTGGAAATCATTATGATATATATGTGGATCCTCACCGGCTTGACTGTGTAAATGTGGAAGAAGATGAATAAATATTTATTTGGTTTAAAAGTCATCCACTATGATCTGATATTGAATATCATGGGGTTTGTAATTCGTTTCAGGGGAAGAATATTTATTAAGTGTCTATTCCCTATGATTTTCCATATCTAATTCAAATGGATGGATACAGACAGGTTCTTGAATGATTTGATTATCCTTAATGTTCCTCCAATGTTGAAGAAATGTTCTCTCAATTTCAGGGTAAAAAAATCTAAGGGATTTTTGGGAGGCTAGGAGTATTTCAAAATGATTTTGGTAGAAAGAGGATGGTGGGGTTTTCATTGTGTTCTTTTTCTGTTTATTATTTTTTTAAATATGGTGTTTTCATTAAGTTTTTTTAATTTCATTTTAATTTCATTTAATTTTTTGATTTTTTACAATAACTATAAACTAAAAACTACTTAATTACACCATCCCTAATATCCATTCCAATATATGTTCATCTTATTGTCCCCTAGAGACTATTCAATGATCTGGTTCTATTCGAATGTGTATAACCACAATCGGGTAGATTCGTCCGTGATTAAACTTTTTAATAGTAAATTTTGATTATTTGATTGTATAGATATTGGGGGGATGGTTGTTTTAAGAATTTATAAGAAGTTGTAAAACGATGGTGTTTGATTTAAAAATTTGATAATGATTGTTGGAGTCCATTATTAAAGACTAAAGCTCGTGATATCCAAGGGATTCACTTTATATTGTATTAAATTAACACCCACTTCACTAGATGACTTTGAGTGGAATTATATACTGTTAAAGATTTAATACAATAATTAAAATAACATTGGGATCTAATATCAATCATTATATGTTTATTGTAGTATATTTATTGTACCAATAATACTTTCAAACCATAGAATAAAAAAACAGGTAATTAATTTATGACATTTTATGTCCAATATACAAAATGTTAATTTAAAGAATATTCATCGAGCAGATACTCTTAATAACTTTACATCGCTAAATTTTGACACAATTAAATAATACAATTTCTCATCCATTGATATGATTAGTAATCTGGTTTAATATATCCAAGATTATTAATTATTAATAGAAGAAATATATAGGGATAATGAAAGAGTTGTGTGATGAACACACATAGAAATGATGAAGAGAATTAAATAAATACCACAAATTGGATGGGAAAGAAAAATTAAAAATGTATTTTTTCTTTGTATAAAAAAATTAAAAACATAAATATTACAAAACATGTGGTGTATTATTAAAATAGATGAAGAAGAAGAAACATCTATTAAATTTCAATTGAAAAGAAAAAAAACATACATAATTAAAAATAAGAAGAATGTAAATGAACATGAAAACAAAGGGGTAAGGAATGTTGTATTAAGTGAAAAAAATGACTATGGATGGTCCTACTACGCCTATCTAATTTAATTGGTCATGAAAATGTATGATCATATCTTTTGAAATGACAACCACAAGAATGCAAATTAGGGGGTTTTATTTATAACACAATGAGGTTGACTGTTTTCATTCCAAATCATCCCCTCCAATTGCATCACCAATTTGATAAATTAGAGAGCTTAATCTCAAGATAAGTTCTTCTTAGAAATTGTATATATGTATATATTCTACCTTTTATGAATATTTGGTGGCCATTGGAATTATGGATCTAATAATAAGGAGGTTTAATTATACAATGTAAATCTGTATATCTCAATCTGGACATTTTCAATGCCAAAATGTGAATAGGTTTTTGAATAGTTCAATGCCTTAAAATCTTAAAAAAATTATTCAAAAAATTAGGACCCCTATGTATCCTATTCTAAAATAAAAAATATCATCTATAATAGATTTCCCTTTTAGGATAAATGTCAATTTTTGTTTTCAGATTTAATTTCCCAATCAAAATGGAGGATTGGACCTCATTGAATCCTTCAGTTCTTTTTTAGTAGATTTGGGACTTAAAATTGTTATCCAATATTAATGTTATTGTCCAATAACTTTTATTGGAGAATAAACTATTTTTGGAATTACAGACGGATCCCAGTAGTTGAATCTCGATGAATGGTCCATTTTGTTTCAAAGATTCGGTGCGCCCTCTTGTGTGGTCCATATGACATTTCAAACGATAAAATTGGACAACGATTCCTTCTAATGATATGTGGGAAATTGACTAAGGAATATTAAAGAAAAAAAAATGTCAATTTGGATATGCATGGTGATATTAATAATTATAATATTAAAATGACATAATTGGAATACTTCAAATATTGGTCAATAATTTTATTTAGTATTGAAACATGCGTATCTCACAACAATTATGAAATTTTACATGAAATTTACTAAAGAGAGTATTAAAAAAGTTATTAATAAATTAATTAAAACATTAATATTCATGTGAATAATTAAAATAATTTTTAGAGTCTACCTTGACAAATTTAGTATTAAACTTATTGTTGAAATTCTTATATATGGAATAATAAAGAAGGAATATGAGGAAAATGTGAATTTCATCAAGAAGGATTATTCAATGGAAATGATATTTTCAATTTAAATTAAATGATATTTTTGGATTTATAATTTGAATAAACTATAGAATATTATCTACCAAAAAGGGATATATATGTATTCATAAAAAATATAGAAAATTGAATTAGTTCCATTATAATATTTATAACGGAAATACATAGAATCGTTGGATTAGTTGAGTACTATTGGAAATTATTGAAAAAAACCTCATTATTTTTATGCAAAATAAATGATCTAAAATTGTAGAGTGTTAAAGTTCTCTAGAAAAATAAATTCAAAGTTATCTTCAATGAGTTGAAGATGATACTAATCTCTTCTCCAGTGATCACATTACCCAAAAGTAGAGAAGTATTTTTAATGTAAATTAATTCATATAAAAATGGATTTTTTTAATAAAAATTAATGATTTAAATAATATACCTAATGTTCCAACCAGTAATAAACCATGAGTATTACTATGAACAGATGATCAATAATTATCTATAATGACTTCCACACTGTGGATTTTTTGGGATTATATCAACATGATGAAATGTTACATATATATAGAACCTGAAAGCAGGAAGTATACATTATAAAATGATTAATGTGTTGAAATGAATGTTGTTGTAGATGATCAAGGATTATAATTTTTCAATACATTATCACTGTTGTATGGAGAATAAAGTGGTAGATACTTTGAGTGAAATGAAACATCAGATCTTATCCATGATTAGAATTTCAAAGGATCCAACTACTGTAAACATATAGAAAATAGACATGGGAATAATAAATGGTTCATCATATAACAATAATAAAATTTAATAAAAATAATATATTCAAAAAGGATCAATGAGGATCATAAGGATGGTGAGGATCTAAAGGAATAGTAATGTAATATTCAATATTTCCATATATTTATAGATAAATTAATATGGTTTGGAACTGGGATATGTGTCCCATTAAAATTCTATTCAATTTGAAAAAAACATTATTATGTGTGCATCTCATCCTTATATAATCACCAATGGAGAGATAATATATCTATAAATTTGAAATAAAATTTTAATAGGATAACATAAAGAGGGACACTAAATAATTTATATCATGGTTCATATTATGAAAAAAAATCATGCTTAAACTTCAGCAGTATAATGTAATGTTTAAACCTTTTTCCATACATTTATCAAAATTGGAAGACATAAAAATTTATTTATTTTATTTGAATTCATAGGGCAGCTAAATGAAAATAAAATATAATTGTTTAATTTAATTACCATACAAATTTTGGTCATTTTATTTCAATGATGGAATATTTTTATCATGAAAATTGTTAACTGACTTCTCATATCTAATTTAATTGTTCAAGATTTGAGGTTTACATTAAGATTCTATAAAATCCTCTTAAATCTAATTAATTCATATATAATTTTATGTAATATTTATCACCCTTATACATATAGTCAGTCTAAGATAAACATTCAAAATATGAGGGATATGTTTAGATCATGTTAAATGGATTTTTATGTATGTTGGGATAAGCTACATCCCCTAGTATAGAAATTATATAACAATATGTTCTATTATAACATTAAATTACACCTTGGAAGGATATTTATGGAAAGATGAATTATAATCAATCATGTTATGGTGAATATGGAGAAAAAATTTGATTAGATATGATATTATTGATGAATAAAAAAAATAGAAAAAAAATTAAAATTGTATTAAATCATCACAAAGCCGATATTAAAATTATAAGGAGAATAAATGATGATACCTATAGTTTATAGTCAGGGAAAAATTATTCCTTAATATATCTTCATGGAATAAATTAATATTATTTAGTGAGATGGTAAATATTAATCAATTATACAGAATCCTTTTTTGGGATCCCTGATTGAACTATATATAAAGAATATAGAAAAACTGACATAGCTATTCTGTCATATATACATGATGTTTTCCATTATCACTCTTTATGATTTATATTCTAGAACCATCACAAGTACTGAATCCAGAGAGGGAACAACATGAGAATGAACCATCATATGTGGATCAGTGGGAAATGATAATATATTAGAGAGAAAAGTTTCACTGATACAAGAAAAATCACCTAGTCATAATGATGTGGATGAACCACTAGCACGATGAAGTAACATGGGAACAAGAATGGGTGATAAAAACATAAATACTGACAGCTGAGTTATATTATAAATGAAATTTCAGTGGGGAAATTTATGAATGGTTAAATAATGTAATGAAAATTTTTCGTATAAATGAAATTACATTTTTAAATTAATGGATCTATTACTATTAAATGAATTTATATAAATCAAAACCATATATTAGGTGATTTATATGTAGTATACTATATATCATATTAGATTAAAAAATTAACATCATAAATATTGATATTATTTCTATTCTATTGTTCTAATATGATTATTATATATTCATTTTTATAAAAAATAACTTAGAAATATGAAAATGAAGAGATAGCCTCAACATGAAGGATCATACCCTATAAATACAAATTATCAGATCTTATGGGTGAGACAACTTTACTGAAATTTTCCCTTTTCGATCAAGAAACCTAATAAAAAAATTTCAACATTATTATAAAAAAATATAATATATGTTCATGATATTCACGATCCTAACCCAAACCATTTTCATCGAATCTTTCCATGAAAACCTCACAGTCGGATACCTAACCCTTAGGGAATTTAGAGGTGTAATAAAGAAACTGTTTATGTAGTCTCTAATAGTAATTATTTTTAAATAATTCTATATAAATATATGATTATAATTATATTTTAATATTTATTTGTAATGATCAAATATAATTTTGTATGAAAATTATATTTTGATATGATGAATCACACTTTTTAATTTTCAGATATATATAGTTTCAATGAATACAATAATTTTAAAAAAATTAATATAAATTATATTTTCTCAAAATATTACTATTAAATAATATTTATTAAATATAAATACAAATAAAATATTAAAAAGTATAAAAACAAATTTATAAGGGTCATAAATTTTCTATTATGAATGCACCCAATATTTTTCAATAACTGTGTATTTTTATTTAAAACTATATATTATATGATTTAAATAATAATTACAAAAAAATAATTATTATTTTTGGTATTATTATGTTGACATTATTCAATATTATATTTTTCATAATATTTTTATGGAATTTAACTATTAGGGAATATTTTCATATGATATAGTTATACAGTTTTTATTATAGAATCATACATAAAACTAGTGATGAAATAGATACTATAAAGTGTATCTAAAATCAGTATTATGTTACCCAAAAAATAGTTCGATTATACATTTTATTTCATTAATTAGATAAATCATTAATGAATCCTCTAAGAGCTATATTAGAATTTATGTATTTAAAAAATTCATGAATTACATGGATCACATTCTCATCGCCAAGGAGTTTTTCCTAAAGATTTTGATTCATATCCTTATAAATTATATAAATAAACTAATATTTTTTTTGAAACATGTGTGAAAAAATTTAATAGGTTTGTGGTGTGAATTAATTTGTCATATAGAGTCTAGGAAAACAAAATTTTAAATTAATAATGAAATCACCTTCTTTTTTATAAAAAATACCATTCCTCTCATTCTAATTCACCCAATAAACTTTGATTATTAATATAGGTCTATATTCATCTCTTAAAAGGTAACATCAATCTCTTTGGAGTATCCTCAAATCCTTTTAGATGTTCACTCTAATGGTATGTGATCCATCCAATCTCCTACTTATTTAAGAATCTGAAATATGTTTTAACATTGATTTAGGATTTTATATATTGGGATGCATATTAACACATCCATATTAATCCCCTTTAGATTTCCATGTTAATATATTCCCTTTTAAATATCATATAATCCTTACATGAATCCATAATTACCACTAATTTCCATTTAAAATTTTCCTATGATTCTCCATTCCAAAATATTTTGTTTGGTTTTCCCATGCCCATTTACACTATAACGTATTCTCCTATATTAAAATATATATTCTTTATTAGGGAAATACATTTATGTAACCATAAATCCTTATAAACGGGATTGAAATTTATTATATACATCTTTATACTATGTGATCTATGTGCAACACATACGCTTGTACCTGTTTTGAATGTAGTGGGTGGGAATAAAATTATATTTCCCACCAATACATTGGTAATATTTCAATATGTTTTGATTCCATGTATTATTAATGGTATAATTTCCAAAAAAACATAATTTTATGTTGTATAGTTCATAATCCTTAACATGTCTCTTTTTGTCAAGTACTGTGTCATTTTTACATGGTCATGCAACCTTTATGTTATTATTATATATCATGATTTTATAATCATTTTCATTATTATCACCACTGTTATGATACCTTGGTATGAATATAGAATCAATTTTTCTAATGTATATTATAATATTATATTATTATTAAATTTATTTTAATTATTACTGCCCGAGTTCATACCTACATTCCAATATTATCCCGTGTGTTTTTTGAAGATCAATGGGTAATTATGATCATGATACAATTTTTATATATGATTTTTATATAAACAAGTTTTATGTGATAATTATATATAATTAATTAACCAATTTTAAAATCCTTCTACACCTTTTTTTATTATCTGTTTGGTTATATACTAAATAATAAAATAATTAGTATTAAATTATGGGATGTAAAAAATTTGCACATTAAAATTCCAAACTCCTATAGTGTATTGATTTATTAATCACTCTTTAAATACCAATTTGGGTTGTCTAAATTATGTTATCAAAACTCATAAACATTAATTTTAGGTAATTTAATACCACATAGAAATGATATGGGGCCCATTTCTGTTCAATTTGTTTCTCTATAATATAATAAATTATTGATCTAAGTATATATATGGTTGATTGATTGGATTTTGTATAGATCCATCCATTTGAAATACTTATATATCATGTGATATGTTAATTTATTTTCTATTCTCATATTCATAATCAATAATGCTCTATAGGGTTGTGAATACATAATCAGTAATAGATCACATTTTTTGAATCCTAATCCATTGATGTGTCATATGGTTAAAAAACATATTTAACATATTGTCCATAGGATTTTGAGACACAATTAACTAATGGACCTTAGGTTTTAGATTTCATTGAAAACATGTAGTTATTTTTTATTCATATAGTCATGGGAGTTTATTGTATTATTCACTGCATACATGATTTTACATAAACTTATTTTTAATGTATCGTTGATATTGTCTCGAGTTTTTTCAAACATATCCCATGAATTATGTTTTCTATTTTTTAATTAAATTTGTTGGTTTTAAGGATTTTGGAAAACTCAATCATTTTTATTTTACATTGGTAATATATTTCCTCACATTTCTTATTTTCTCATATTCTTAATATATAACACTTGATAACATGATGATTAGTTTTTTTACCTTTATAAGATATTTAGAAATCCCATTTCATTATCCATAAAATCACTAGGATCTGAATGTGTTTATAAATAATCTAGATTTTATAAAGGCACATTGAGCGGTTTGGTCATACTATAATAAATTAATATATTTCGAAATAATTTATTTTTGTAGATAATATATAGTGATACTAATCATTTGATATTTCAGGCTGTATGAATTTGTGTTAGATGAGTTAAATATTTATATAATTTAATATAATATTACTGTTTATTTTTCATGGTTCTTCATTTTTTGACTCAAAACATGGTTCCCTTATTTTATAGATATAATTAGGAGTTAATTTTTGAAAAATTAATATAGATATGATGAGATGTGGGATGAAAACATAAAAATCTGGAATTGTATATATTTTCATGATTATTATAAATAAAAATTAGTTTTTAGATTTAGATAATGGGTGTCTGCTCTTGAACAAATGATCCTAGGGGGGAAAACACTTAAAATGCAAGTATGGTATTAACTCGATCCTCACTTAGTTCATTTCAAATAGACTAAAATAAAGACCTGTCCTGATGTCAATTGTAAATATTTATTAGTGATTAACATTATTATTATGTAAAAATATTAATGATATTAAAATTAATGCTTTGGCATATTACTATTTTATGTAGAAACATTTCAGCAAACTTACCATATAACAACATAGTTAATGTGAAATTTTGATCGGATGAACAACAAAATTACTTTTAAAATGAATGTATTACATGTTAAAAGAAGGTATAATTAGAAATAAAATTTTAGCATTGCAGTTTTATATTATTAAAATTATTTAAAATGATAATATTAGATATTATCTTAACTATATAATTTTTATTTTGGTTGGAAATTTGACAATGGAAAATTATTTATGAATAGTATTTTCCATGAAATAATAATATTAAAAATTAGAAAATTATTTTCAAAAAAGGATAATATATTGGAAAATATAAATATATTATTTTATGAAAAAAATGATATATCTCCAAGAATTTAAAATTACAAGGATTATAACTTTTTATATATGATATATTAAAATTCATATTAGCCCCTTAGAGTATATGAAAGGGATTCAAATTAAATTAATGATGAAACATCTTATTTAAGTGAAAAAATGTAAACCACATGATTTTATTATATATTTTATTCAATAAAAATTTGTTTTAAAATCATTCACAATGTGAAACAAAAAATTAAAACTATACATGGAATACAATATTTAAACAACACAGTATTATGTTAAAAATATGTAAAAATTTTACAATAAAAATATATCATCATAAAAAGAACAATATAATAAATTTATTTATTCTAAAAATAGATATTTCAATTCAATGAAAGTTATTTTTATTTGAATTATTTTATAGATGTATTTTATTAAAAAAATTAATTAAATTCAATTATTATAATATTAATAAATAATTACAGTTGATTAAAAATATTTTTCGTTAACATTGACATTTTTCAAAGAACAACATATAATGTGATGATTATTTCATAAATTTAATTTAATTCACCAATTATATCATTTAATTATAATAATATATAATTTTCTATACATATATTTTTACATTCATTCATTTATATGATTATTATGAAAATTTATGATTAAAATATTATTTTATGATAATAATATTTTGTTACATTCATTTTTTAGTTGTATAAAAAATTTTAATTATAATTTTATGTAATGAATTTCTATAAAAAATTAATCTTATAAAAATAATCATAAGTATTATTTTTTATATGAAATAGATTTTTAACTGAATAGAAAAAAATAAAAATATTAAAAATATTTTCACCATTATGAAATTGATATAATATAAAAATCATATGAAAATTTATAAAATAATTTTTCTATAAATAATATATATTTATTAATTGAATTTATTCATAAATATTTATAATTACAAATCAGTAAAACCCATGATTATCATTTTTGAATCATATGTAATTTTTTTAAAAAAATATATTTTTCATATGTTTATTCAATCTAAAATCCCATAAAGTATAATTTATTTTACACTCATTCTGGAAGTCCCATTAATTTTTATACTATATAATAATTCTATAAATTTCATATATATTAACAACATTTATATGTTTATAATAATCATAATTATTTGACATAAAAATAAATATTCCCTAAATAATGTTTTTTAGGCTTCCTATTATATAATTTTTATAAACTTATAAATATTATTTAAAACATTTGGTATAATACATGGAGTAATTATTTACAAATCACATAATAATCCCCATTTTTTAATACGTTAATAGGAATAGTATATTTGTAAAAATATATAGCAGGGTGAAATCCAAAATTAGAAAATGTCGTAAATATTATAGTAAAAGAGATAAAATATTCAATAGTGTATATGAAAATGTATTAAAAAGTATTTTAAACACATAATACAATCCCCAATATATAATTTTACATTATTTTATCTATTTTAAATTGAAATAATGGATCTCCCTTTTGGAATTTTCAATAATTCCACTAAGAATGCATATAAAATGTTCACCCACTGTCCAAACATTATCAGTCTAAAAATAGAATTCTATTATAAAATCATTCATTATTACATCCCATGTTGATATTTCCATTTTTTTCAAACAAATTATAAAATTAAAAAAACTATAAATTATTTTATAAGAACACCTACAAGTGAAATCATAGGTTCTCAATGTTAGTTCCAATCATACCTGAACCTATTTTATATTATACTATTTGACAGAAATTATAATTATATAACTAATATAGAATTAAATAAATATTTTTTGAATAATAATATTTTAATTTCTTCAAATAATAATTATATATCTTTCATATTTCTCTTTATAAAACTAATAATGACATTCATGTGTTCATGAATAATATTACCTCTATGAAAAAATATTTCATTTTTTATTTTCTATATAAATGGGGTTTTTTAAATGGTAACATAAGAAATTATATCTATTTTTATAACATGTTAATTATATTAAAAATAAGAAACATTTTCTATCATTCCAATAAGATAACACAATCCTTATCAATCCGTAGGAGTATACTACTAACTCCAAAGAATAGAATTTCATTCCATGACATCCGAAAATAAATGATTCTAATGTTTATATAAATAATTAAAATAAATTTATTACATTATTATGTATATATAATGATTATATTAATATTAAAAATTTTATTAATATAGAAACCTTCTTAATAAAAAAACATCTGATGTGGCTCATGACTCATTCAATCTTTTTGAATCATCCTTAAAACTTTTATGGAAAAAATATCACTATAAATAATATTAAATAACATATTAAAAAACATGTTTAAACATTGAATGGAGAATTTTTTTATAAATATAATTCAAAAAATCACTTTATATATCTATTAGTAATATCATTAACCATATTGTGGGTTTCTATTATTATTGTCAGTATAAGGCCGATAGAGAATTAAGAGGATTCCTAAAATTTGAATGTTATAATTTTTTTGGAATCTTATATTTATCGAATATTTTCTCTATGATGTAGGATGCTTTCCCATTGTGTATCTCAGTTACATGAAAACTAAGATTCAAGGGATGCAATTCATGAAAGACTTTACAGCATGAATGGTTACAAGACAAGAAGATACGCTTTATGTCATGAATGTTTTTAGTAACATATTTTTAATTTGTAGTGATGGATTTCATTGAATAAGTTAAAACCATGAACGTAATGTCATCTAAAATAATTACACATCATGTAATTCCAAAATAAATGACTTTTCGGTACTATTCATGTTTTAGGTGACCATTATAGTATCACATTTGTTTTTACCACGAAACAAAGATCCTATCCCATTTTTTTAGGAGACTTTATTGCTTATATAACAATCTGTTCTGTGTTCGATTTATGTTGTGGTTGTGGTGAGTCCCTCTAGGTATGTGTCCTTCCCCTTATTTGATTCCACTTATCATAGTAGTTTCCATGTATTATAATTATCATATTTTTTGATCAGTGGTGCTTTTGTCTCTTTTCTACTCCCCCGATTCATTATGTGATCTTTCTCAATAGGATGTTCATATATTGGATGTGTTGTGATAATAATTCATTCGTAAGGTCTGTGGGTTAGATCCTTTCTTCCGACCCCATTTTCTAATAATTTATCAATATTGTGATGTGTATTTGATTCTAGAGACTTCGTAGAGGTAATTGTATATTTGTTATCGATGGATCCCAATACTAGTATGTGTTACCCATGTTTCAAGGTAGGTGGTTCCGTCTCTAGATCATATAGAATATTATTTAAATTAACGACTTAAAAAATGATTTATACAAAAAATATTAATGATTCCTTTCTCTGCGTGAAAGTTATTTTTAAAGACATTTTTTTCCCACTATAACACCCTGACCCAAGTTACCCATAGTTGGTGCATTATTAAATAACATTGTTATGATCAAAATAAAGATCAAGTCTCGAAAGACCTAGTTGTTTAGTAGCCTTGGAATAACTAGATACATTCATAAAGATTACATTACATCATAAAATGAAAACTACAACAATATAGTCTCCATAGTCCACACTTTTATCCCCTCATACTATCCCTATAGGCCATTCATAAATTACTTCTTCACATCCTGGGAAAAAGAAAACATAGAAAAGGGGTGAGCATAAATACCCAGTAAGGATAACAATATAGAGGAAAAGTTCATAAATAAGAATAAACCTTTAAAGAAATGTATAACTAAAACAAAAGCCTTTTAAACATGAAATTCATCATAGTATAGAAAAAATAAAATGAAATAATTTTATTTACTTATTCACACGGATATTCTAATAATAAAATATTCACATGAAATATCAATAACCACTTTCATAATGATGGAATGCATAATTCAAGAATATCATAACCACATAGTCAAGGCCTCGTGACAAGACTACAAATAAGATTTTGTCAAGGATTTGTTCCAAGACACTAGTTTGTCTCATAAGACCTACTGATGCATCGAGGAGCTATAGAGGGCTCCACCCATCACTTACTAAGTCCAATAAATTCCTCATATGAATAGGTTTAAACATAACATAAACATTCGTATTAAAACTAGCATACAAAATGTCAATACATTAACCACAATCCATGAATGGTATAAAAATAGCACATCCACAGTCAAACATAACTCATTTGATACAATATGGAAGATTGTATTGTATCAGATTACCCTTAATCGAGAATAATGAAGGATATTGACATAGATGGGAATAATCATCCAAACTATTAGAGAGAAAAATACCGTTTTTCTTGAAATCATTTAATATCCACACTATTTGTCAAGAATCCATTTGAAAAATGATTTTAGAATCAAAGTGTCCCTTACCACTATGAATATTTTGAAAGGAATTTTGATTTGAAAACTTTAATGTCCACATAGATAAACCATTAAACCATTTTTAAAACATGGACATTAATGAGAACAATTTAGAATAATAAATGTTTAAAACATTTTAAAATTATATTTTAGTTTGAGTTCTTAACCAAAAGAGAGACACTTTAATACAAATAATTGAGGTAATAAAAACATTGTAATATCATGAGAATAAATGGATTCATGATATACTATGTCAAAGTACATTATATACACCATATAAAAGTGATTTGGTGTATAACAACAATGAAGTCTCAAATGGAATGTAAATTGAGATGAAATCTCTCATAAAGGTAGTATCCTTAGGTTAAGGATAAATGAACGACATAATTATATGTGAGAAATATAAATACACTCATCATTATTGGATATTTTAGTGTAAAACAATCAAAGTACATTCAAACATAATCTTATAAAAACAACACTAATGAATTAGATTTTTAACTCAATGAATGGATATTGAGATAAAA
Organism: Viscum album; assembly: GCA_963277665.1. Classification (NCBI taxonomy): domain Eukaryota; kingdom Viridiplantae; phylum Streptophyta; class Magnoliopsida; order Santalales; family Viscaceae; genus Viscum; species Viscum album. The sequence continues at coordinate 2,020,519,951 of OY728157.1, forward strand.
TTACTATTATCAAGTTCATATTGATGACTTGAGAATTTTTCAAGTGATTAATTATATGTATCCACAGAAAGGGGACTGGAATTTATGACATAATAAAATGAATAGTGATTCGACACATAATCATGGGGTAAAATGATCAATGAAGTATGCGTAAAGCCGAATGAGTGGCAATTGAAATTTCAAATTACTTTATCGATTTGGTAACATACGAAACATACAACCATGAAAGAAGGATCATAAAATGATGATTTATATATCCATAAATTATATTATATTTCACAATGAATATAATCAGGGGAATTACACACAAGACATTCAATAAATAAGTGGTGAACAATGGAAATATCACAGAATTAAAAATGAGATAAGAAACCCCTTACTTTGTAATTTTTCCAAGGACGACGATAGGTTAACCTCCTTTATAATTGTGAAATAAATTTTATTTAATTATACAAGAATCATTTACATTAATATAATATCATATATTATCTCTTAGCATTTATTTTTTAATAAAATCTTAGTATTATCGTCATTTCGGGTGTTAACTTACTCTTTTTCCTTTATATTATTTGTTATATAAGCTATGTTTGTTATTGATAGGTTGTATATTATTAATATAAAAAATGATATCAATTCCTTAAACATAATTGTTAATCATTAAATGAGAAGTAGACTCAAGTGGATATGATGGGGAATTAATCTCATCGCATTCGTGGAGACGGTAGTCCGTACGTACGCACGAGCGACAATATCATTCTTTTGATATTAAAATATTATATACTTGGATTTTATATCCTATAGAATGAATTATTATCATTTTATATTTATTATTTACATGAATTACACATCATTATTATATGCATCCAAATAATAATTTATTGAAGGACAATTACACCACGACGTGGAGACGGTAAGTCGTACGTACGTACGAATGGTGACATGTCATTCAAAGGATGGATAGAATACATAATATGGTTGTACCATATTTATAATAACATCAAAGTATATAGAAGATATTGGAGTTATTAATTTATAATATAAATAACAAAGAATGAAGAAGTTGAAGAAGAAAGTAACTTGAAAGAAGGTGGTGAAAAAATTACCTCTTCTTCGGGTTCTTCCTTTTGATTTGATCAAAAGGGATCCATAGGATAGCTTTCTGATCAAAATAATTCCTCCAGGTTGAAGTGAGGGAAGTTGAGAGAGTATTTTATCAGGGTATGGCTGAGACAAAATGCTTTTAATGTGTGAATTATTGAGAAGAGAGAGTGCCCTTTTATAAGAGGGGTGAGGGGCACCTTTGGAAAAGCTAGAAATATTATTTTATAATAAAATAATATTCATATTCTCATTGCTCCAAATCGGATTATTTAAATGTTAAGCTGGGTATAGGTCGAAAACCACCCAACCAATATAATTTATATAGGTTTTTGGCATTATATTAACATTATAATTACTTATTAACTCTTAGTTAATTAGTTTCACTTTTACAGCGTCTCGTTGTATTTCTATATTATATGGTTAATAAACATTGTATATACATCCAAGAGACCCCCAAGTGGTCCATTAATGATACACCTATCATGATATATGTCTATTGAAAAAACTATAGATTTTTAGGAATTGAATATAAATTAATAATATAATATTTGTTTTAATAACTCCTTTATGTCAATTTTGACACTATTGGGTAATTTGTTTTTGATAAATTCATAACAGCATTATTACTTCGAAAAAAAATTATATAATAAAAACTAATATGTCATATTAACCAATAAAATTAGTGTAATTCATAAAAAGTCCAAATTACATTTATTTTGATATTTATAATATAAATTATTTTAATATTTCATTAATTAGGTTATTACTGCATCACCATTGTGTCATAAATTAATTAATTTATATAATGTCTAAAAAATATAAATAAAAAACAATTATATATAAAATCTTTTTATCTTTCTAATTAATATTTAAAATATAATTTAACGAATATATAACCATATTTTAAAAATTATTTAGTAAATAAACATTCATTTTAACTCTTTTTACTCTTCTTTGAATTAAATAATAATAATTGTCTTAATCTTATACAAGTGGACCCAAATGATAATATTTTACTTCTAAGGTTGTTTTTGGTCGAGATACAGTTGTCAAATAGAATTAGGACATGTGTTAGGGTAATATTAATAACATTTTTACCCTTAAATACCCTATTTACTTATAACCGTGGTATATAAAAGTAAACAGTTACTATTAACCAAAATTTTTTTCATCTCACTGAACAAACTTTTAATCCTTGATATTAACTGTGTCTCTCGGATTTTCAAAATTCCACTCAAAGAAGTGGTAAAATTAAGTGTTATGAAAAATTCAGTTTCTTTAACTACCACTTAGTGGTTTCACTATTCATCAAAAAAATAATGTTTCTAGAAAAATACCAAAAATTAGGCCTAATCTATATTTGATATTATGAATTCAAAAATGATTTCTATTTTTCCAAATTCAATACATATCAGTTGCATTAATTAATTTAAATATTAATTCTCGTCGTCAAAACAAATAGCGTGTTTTTAAGAGATAAAAACTATCAAAAGATTGACACTTGTTTATGTCTGGTTTAAATGTGAAATTATATCTGATGACCAAAATTGTACTAAATGGTAAAAATATATTCAAAATATACATTAAAACCACTCAAATTAATAATTTATCACTATTAATTATTTCGATTAAAAAATTTGTTTTCAATTAAAAGTTAGTAATTTTCACTATTCATCAAAATATGAAAGTTATCAAAAAAGTACCAAAATTTCACCCTATGCTAAGTTTAATATTACGAATCCAAAAGTGAAGTCCATTTGGATGGATAAAATTTATAAAATTTCAAAAAGTAGGTATTACTATTCATAATAGCAAGTTTTATTGGTTGTGGTGTGTTAGAATCTCGAAGTTGTTTCCAATGAACGTCATTACATTATTCAAAGGAAAACGTACAGTGGAAGCTTGGGGTGTTACATTCTCCCCTCCTTCAATAAATTACATCCTCAGAATTTTTTAAAATTGGGTTTGATAATACAATGGAAAGTCCCACATCAGAAAAAGATTCAATAAAACTATCAATTTAAAATAAAGGATGAGAGGTATAAAGGTCAGCCAAGATAACCTATACAAGGATTCCATGTAAGAAAACCTGGATATGGATGATAAAATAGGTGTTAAGTTTTGATGGAGAGGGATAGAAAACATGATCATGAGAAAGTTAACAATAAAAAAATTACAAACTTGTGTTGGGACAAAAGGTCATTAGTCTCCTAGTATGAAACGTAAACATACAACATTTTTTGTTTTAAGTTACATTACATAAGGATGAATAATTAATTTATTATATTGAATTTAAAATAAATAAATATACATACTTTTTAGGTAGAGTTTAATTCATTAATAAATTTTTACCACTAACTCATTTTTTTTGAACAATGAGTATTCAAGAGGACTTGGTCACAATGGAAGAGATAGAATAAACATCTCTAGAAATATAAGATCCACGTAGGATAAACTATATATTTACCTTGTCTTTAGAGATTAATCAAAACCAAAATTGTTAGTGTAATATCTGATGATCCCCAAAATGGAAATTCCATTAGAGAAAAAAACACTAATCTTAATTTCTAATATTAAACCAACAATACCACAAAGTTAAATAAATACCTTTCAATAATAAATTGTCCTTAAAATCCTTCAATATAATCCAAACCAATATTGAAACCAAAAACTTATAAGAATGTCGTCTTCCACATTAAATTGTATCTCCAAATGACATTAATTAATCTTAAAGTCACATACATAAATGAAATTAACCAAATCACTTCCATAAATAACCCAAATCACTATAAATCAACAATAAAAACTTAGATAAAAATCCACCATTACTCCTCAAATGAAATCCCATACTATTCTATTTTCCTTGGGCATATATTTTTCAAAACAAAGAAAACAACTTCCAAAATAACATTTATCACTTAATAACCAAATCATTTTCCTATACTAAAGCTATTCATTTGATAAGTCATAAGATCCTAAATAAAATTATTATTGATCAATAAAATCATTTTACTTAAAATAATAGTCACTCTAACCAGGGACTTCAGGTAGTCCAGTGGTAGGCGATAAATCCCAATCAAACATTGGTTGTGGGTTCGATTCCCATAGCTTTGTCCAATGCGACGGGTTTTCAAATGGTCTGCGTGTAGTTCGGTTTCAAAAACAATATTTTATAACATTACCAAAAAGAGATAAATTCTTCAAAATAACCATAACATAATTTAACCACAAATCTTATCTCAAATCTTGAATTTTCTTCCCAAATTATAATAACCTGTAATTCCCTCAAACCCAATGATCATATAAGACCAAATGGTTATTTATAACTATATCCGCATCAAAGAAGATAATTCTTCCTCAAATATCATTTTCGCATGATAAATTGCAGGTTTACACATACAAGAGAAAATTATTCCAATGTAATCCCATCAATAAAGATCACTAACACTTTTAAACATTTCACCATCCATTTATTTCAACATATGTTCTTCATCATATGTTCCTCGGTTTCCCACATTGCCTCTTCCATATTATGATTTCTCCATAGAACTATTACCAGAAGAGTCATCCGGTTTCTCAACACTTGATCTTTGGTATGAAGAATTCTGATAGGCTCTCCACAATAAGATAGATCGGGTTCCTGTTCTAATTCTTCATAGGTGAGTACATGCATTAGGTCAGGCATGTATTTTGTCACTAGAGATATGTGGAACACAACATGTACTCTTGAGAGACTAGACAGAATTGCCTTTTGGTAGAATGCATTCATGTGTTACAATGGTACCTTATGAATTTTTCAAAATCATCTACTTCTTTTACCCAAAAACTCCTCACCCATCTTGGATTATATCGATGGATGAATCTATGCATCATAAAAAATATGTATTTCTTATATATAATTTTTAGACATCTTCTTTAACAAGTTTTTTTAGAAAAATTCTCACTGATTCATCTTAAAATATTTCAAAATAACGTTTTGGTAAATCAGTTTCTTTATATCCCAAAATACATAAATATATAATTTGATACATATAGTCTCCTATAAGGTCTACCTATTATGCAGCATCTAGTAAATCATTTAGTGCATCGTAATTTTGAGATAAATTGAATAATTAGAAAATACCCTGATTGTACTTCCCACGCTTAGCGTGGTAAGAATGTTGATAGCGCAATATTATCCCATAGTCGGTACTTGATCCTTGAAAGAATCGTGCAATTCTAGAGGTATGGTATGTCTCATAAAGTTGTATTCATGTAACTTGGACATTTGAAAATGTTTCAACATCAAATGTGCTTGACTTCATGATAACAATTGTAAGTTTTTCTTCAGGAACATAGAGAAGAGTTGTTCGTGATCTCGCTCCCTCCATGTTTCAACTAACCAAAAGAAAATACAATTAGGATTTTTGAATACTTATCTAATATGAATGTAAAAATATTGACATAATAGGATAATCTTGTAATTGAACAATATATCCTAACATGGGGTACCCTATATTAAAATCCAGGTTATCCAATATCTATTTGACGACATATATTCTTATGGGATTTTTTTTGTATTTCCATAATAATGGTTCATACTAATATTGTGAATTTACCAAAGAATATCCCACAGGAGTGTCATAACCAAGAGTTCAGCAATCCCCATTGTCGTGCACCAGTTCCCATTCCAGTCTATCTCAAAGCGGAGTTTTCTGGTTTTACGCCTAGGTAGATCTGTGCCAGAGCCACCTCTACCTACATGTATCCTGACAGGGATGTATTTCTCATAAAACTCATAAAATATCTACAATAAAAAAATTCTAGTATTTTCTTCTATACTAGTCCTCAAATTATATCATTGGGCTATGTGATCTAATCATAGTTTATCTAAATCTAGCTTCTAAGGTTTGTACTAAACATCCTATGATACCAACTGTAGCACCCCGACCCTAGTTGCCCAGAGTCAGTGCATTATTAAATAACATTGGCATGATCACAAGAAATATCATGTCTCGAATGACCGACTAGTTTAGTAGCCTTGGAATAACTAGATACATTCATAAATTTTATATTACATCATAAAATAAAAACTACAACAGTATAGTCTCCATAGTCCATACTTTTATCCCCTCATACTATCCCTACAGGTCATTCATAAATTACTTCTTCACATTCTAGGAAAAATAAAACATAGAAATGGGGTGAGCTCAAATGCCCAGTAAGGATAACAATATAGCAGAAACATTCCTAAATAAGAATAGACATTTAAGGAAATGTATAACTAAAACAAAAGCCTTTTAAACATGAACTTCAACATAGTATGGAAAAAATAAAATGAAATAATTCCATTTACTTATTCACATGGATATTCTACTAATATAATATTCACATTCAATATCAATAACCACTTTCACAATGATGAGATGCATAATTCCAGACTATCATAACCACATAGTCAAGGCCTCATGCTAAGACTACAAATAAGATTTTGTCAAGGCCTCGTGCCAACACACTAGTTTGTCTCATGAGACCCACCGATGCATCGAGGAGATATAGCGGGCTCCACCAGTCACTTAATAAGTCCAATGCATTCCTCATATGAGCAGGTTTCAACATAACATAAACATTCGTATAAAAACTAGCATATGAAATGTCAATACTTTAACCACAAACCATGAATGGTATAAAAATAGCACATCTATAGTTAAACATAACTAATTGGAAACAATAAGAAAGACTGTATTGTATTATATTACCCTCAATCGAGAATAATGATGGATATTGACATAGATGAAATTAATCATCAAAACTATTAGAGGGAAATATCCCCTTTTTTCTTGAAATCATTTAAAATCAACAGTACTTATCAAGAAGCCATTTAAAAAATGATTTTTGAATCAAAGTGTCTCATACCAATTTGAAAATTTTAAAATGAATTTTGATTTGAAAACATTAATTTCCATATATATAAATCCTTAAACCATTTTTAAAACATGGACATTAATGAGAATGATTTAGAATAATATATCTCTAAAAAATTTTAAAATGATATTTTAGTTTGAGTTCCAAACCAAAATAGGGAAACATGAATACAAATAATTGAGGTAATAAAAACATTTTAATATCATTAGAATAAAGTAATTAATGATATAATATGTCAAAGTACATTATATACACCATATATAAGTGACTTGGTGTATAACAACAAAGGACTCTCAAATGGAATTTAAATTGAGATGAAATCACTCATAAAGGTAGTATCCTTAGGTTAAGGATAAATCACGACATAATTATGGTTGAAAAATATAAATACACTCAATATGATTGGATATTTAGTGTAAAACAATCAAAGGACATTCACACATATTCTTGTAAAAACTACACCTATTAATTAGATGTTTAACTCAATGAATGGAGATTGAGTTTAAATTACTCTTTTAATGTTCGTATTGTTGACCTAAGAGATTATTAAGTGACTGATTATGTGTATCAAAAGTATATACACATAATGGGGAGTGGAATTTATGACATAATCAAATGAATAGTGATTCCACACATAATCTTGGGGTAAAATAATCAATGAAGTATGCGTAAAGCCGAATGAGTGGAAATTGAACTTTCAAATTACCTTATCGATTTGGTAACATACGAAACATACAACCATGAAAGAAGGATCATAGAATCATGATGTATATATCCATAAATTAATTTATATTACACAATGAATAAAATCATGGGCAGTACACATACCACATGCAATAAATAATTGGTGAACAATGGAAATCTCACAGAATTAAAAATGAGATAAGAAACCCCTTACTTTGTAACTTTTCCTTGGTCGACTATAGGTTCAACACTTGTATAATGGTTAAATAAGTGTTATTTAATTATTCAAGAATAATTTACATTAATATTATATCATATATGATCTTTTAACATTGATTTATTAGTAATATCTTAGTATTATCGTCATTTTGGGTGTCAGCTTACTCGTTTTCCTTTATATTCATTGTTACGTAAGCTGTGTTTGTTATTTATAGGTTTTATATTATTCATATACCGATTGATATAAATTCTATAAACAATATTTTTAATCATTAAATGACAATTAGACTCAAATGGATATGATAGGGAATGAATCTCATCGCGTTCATGGAGACGGTAGTCCGTACATACGCATGAGCGACAATATCATTCTTTTGGTACTAAAATAATATATATTTGGATGGTCTACCATATAGAAAGAATAATTATCATGTTATATTTATTATTTACATGAATTAAACATCATTTTTATACCCATACAAATAATAATTGATTGAATAACAATTACACTAGGACGTGGGGAGGCTAAGTTTTACGTACGCACATATGGTGACATGTCATTCAAATGATGGATAGAATACCAAATATGGTTGTACCATATTAATAATAACATCACAGTATATAGAAGATACTAGATTTATTATTTTAGAATAGAAATAACAATGAAATATGAAGTTGAAGATGAAAGGAACTTGAAAGAGGGTGGTGAAAACATTACCTCCTCTTCAGGTTCTTCGTTTTGATTTGATCAAAAGGGCTCCATAGGTTGGATTTCTAATGAAACTAAGACCTATCGGATGAAGTGTGGGAACTTTAGAGAGTATTTGGGTAGGGTATGTCCGAGCCAAAAGGCTTTGAATGTGTGAATTAGTGAAAGGGGGGTTCCCTTTTATAAGAGGGGTGAGGGGCACCTTTGGAAAAGTTAGAAATATTATTTTATAATAAATTCATATTCGGTTTCTAATAGCTCAAATATAGATTATTTAAAGGTTATGGTGGGGATAGGTTGAACACAACACAACTTATAGAATTTATATTGGTTTCTATCATTATAATAACCTTATCTTTAAGTATTAAATCTTAGTTTATTAGTTTCCCTTTTACAATGTCTCTTTGTATTTTTATATTATATAGTTAATAAACTTACTATATATATCCAAGAGACCCCCAAGTGGTCCATTAATGATACACCTATCATGATATAAGTATCTTGGCCAACTCTTAGATTTTTAGGAATTGAATATAAATTAATAATATAATATTTGTTTTAAAAACTCTTTTATATCAATTTTGACACTATTGGGTATTCGGTTTTTGATGAATTAATAACAGCATTATTACTACGAAAAAAATTTATAGAATCAATACTAAAATGTCATAATAACCTAGAAAATTACTGTAATTCATAAAAGTCTCAAATTACATTTATTTTGATATTTATAATATCAATTATTTTAATATTTTATTAATTAGGTAATTACTCCATCACCATTGTATCCTAAATAAATTAAATTATCTAATGTCTAAAAATTATAAAAAAAACTACCATTATGTATGAAATATTTTTATATTTCTAATGAATATTTAAAATTGATTTTATCTTATGTATAACCATATATTAAAAAAGTGTTAGTAAATAACCTTCGAATATAACTCTTTTAACTCTTCTTTGAATTAAATAATAATAAATGTCCTAATCTAATACAAGTGGACCTAAATTATAATTGTTTTCTCCTAAGGTTGTTTTTGGTCGAGATACACCTGTCCAATAGAATTATTACATTTGTTAGGGTAATATTAATATCATTTTTACCCTTAATTACCCTATATACATTTAACCGTGGTAAATAAAAGTAAAAAGTTTCTATACACCAAAAATTATATTCATCTCATTGAACAAAATTTTACTCCTTGATATTTACCTTGTCTGTTCGATTTTCTAAATTCCACTCACATATGTGGTAAAATTAAGTTTTATGAAAAATTCAGTTTTTTTAACTACCACTTAGTGGTATCACTATTCATAAAAAATGAATGTTTCTAGAAAAATACCAAAAATTAGGCCTAAGATATATTTGATATTATGAATTCAAAAATGATGTATATTTTACCAAATTTAAAACATATCAGTTTCATTAATTAATTTAAAAATTAATTCCTGTCGTCAAAACAAATAGAACGTTTTTAAGAGATAATAACTATCAAAAGATTAACACTTGTTTATGTCTGGTTTAAATTTGAAATTACATCCAATGACCAAAATTGTGTTAAATGGTAAAAATATATTCTAAATATACTTTAAGACAACTCAAATTAAAAATTTATCACTATTAATTATTTCGATTAAAAATGTTGTTTTTAATTAAAATTTAGTAATTTTCACTATTCATCAAAATATGAAACTTTTCCGAAAAGTACAAAAATTTCACCCTAAGATAATTTTTATATTACGAATCGAAAAATGACGTCCATTTCGAATGATTAAATTTATAAAATTTCAAAAAGTAGGTATTACTATTCATTATGGCTAGTTTGATTGATTGTGGTGTGTTAGAATCTCGAAGTTGCGTACAATGCGCGCCATTGCATTATTCAAAGGGAAACATACTGTGGAAGATTGGGTTGTTACACCCCCAATTGTTGATAAATGGATATTAAAATAGTATTTTAAGAGCATTGATAATGGAATTTTTAAATGGCTTTTAAATGGGTTTTCAATGCAATGGAATTACTAAATAAAATAACCACTTGGGTAACCATGGATACATAAGGGGAATGTTAATCTTGAGTACATAATCAATTTTTTTTGGATTATCCAAAGCTTTTCATAGGGCTATTAATTTTGTTTCCTGTTCCAATTAATTTATTAGAACGATATTGACTTTGGGGGGGTAACTCATGTTGTATTCCACAAATTCCAGGGCTTGTGTTGTTGGAACCAGATTAAGAACATTATTTATTGTGGTACGGGTAGTCTTCTAGTCTGATGTAAAGAGATCATGGGTGCTAATACATGTGATATTTTTAATATTACATGTCTTTTTTATTTTATACTTTGTATTAATGATTATTCTCTAGAAATTTTTTATTGAAAATATTCATTGAAATTGATATACTGCCATTATTTTAGAACATTTATTATATAAAAATTATTAAAAAATCTATAAAAAATATTTACGTATTATCATGTAATGATTTATTTAAAACCAGAACACATGAATTTTTATATAGTGACTATTTAATGAAATAATTGGGCAGGATCCTACTGAACCTATTAGCTCAGACAATGCGCACCACTACAGTAGTGCATAGACCATTGTATGATATCAATTATAGGGAATGGAAATGAATTATTGTGAGGTGGTGATTGTTTGAATTAACTAGTTTAGGCATGTAGTGTTGAGATGGATGGTGTTCATCCATTCCATCTCTTGGGTTAACTATTTCATTGTGTCCATGGTAGTCGGACCTGTGTATTAGAGGTTTATTAATTTATATAGTTTTTTGTTTCTTATTTCATTACATAGTTATGGAATATATTTATTATTATTCCATTTTATTCTTTCTCCTCCACATGATAATAAATTTCATATGTTTAGTCATGTATGGAGAAATCATTCCCTCTAATTTTTTCATCTATTCCTTCGTGATTGGCGCTAGCTCATGTGGATCAGAAATTCTCTTTGAGTATGTGACAGATCGAACCAGGCAGCATTTTCTATGGGTAAACCATGTATGTTTGTTATAATGTGGAATTAGTGTGAGGTTTCTCCTTATGATTCATTGTCCAAGGATGTCAATTATACTAGAGATATGATTTTCAATACTTGAGATGTATATTGTAGTATGTGTATAAGAAAATCATTGCAGGACGATATACAAGTTTTAATGTGATGTTGGGATATGGGTCATTATGTGTTGGATTTTTTTTGGGAATGTCAGGTTCACCATAGGGATTTTATGCTTAAAACAATTACTAACTCTATTTGCTTATTATTACTCTATTTCTTTATGGGTTAGTATGCCTCTAAGATGACTTCAATGACATCCAAAAAAGGTGCTGATACTCCATAATGGAATACACTAGTAGATCATAATCTCATCAAAACTATTGTATGTTAGTTTTGTGTTGTCGATCATAACGAACATGATGTTTTAAATGAAATGGATGATGTACATCCAAGATCTAGAGTAGAGATAGACTGATCATGAGAATTCTTTCATGTGAAGCCCCCTTCCTTCAAGGGAATGAATTACCCCAATAAGAGGAGGACTGGATGGAGAGGATTGACCAATTATTTGAGTTCCTGGAGATATGTAATATAATCAGGGGAACATGTAAGGTATTAAGGATCATGTTTTTATCATTCTATGGTGGGATTAATTGGTCTAGGAAGACAAACACAAGGACTTGGATTCTATGGGTTTCAAAACAGTATTATTTTAGAAGTTTTTTGTACATTTCTTGATGTTGAATAATAATATGGATTCTTTACCTTCCAATAGAGAGAGCATTTAATGTTGGCTTACAATTATTAGTTTCTTAATCTGATTTGTTTCTCTACCTAGGGTGAAGAGTGACCAGTGAAAGTCTCAAAAGTACCTGTAGGGCTTGTGACCTGATATTATATTGTAGCTGTGATATTGAAACAGTATACATATGTGGAGAGAGTAGACATATCATTGATTATAGAGATTAATATGGATGAAATTTGTGTAATATCCACCCATTATCTTTTATCGAGAGGCAGCTTTAGTGGTGTGTATAGGAAGAAGATGAAGTGGTATGATCATCACAAGAGTGATGGAGGTGGGTCTCACCAACTAGCCAATTATACACAGTCGGCTATAAAAATTAGTGTTACTTTAAATTTCTATTATATTGGATAGGTCAGACACACCACAAATTCCTGTAATATGACCTTAAAGGCATGCAAAATCTATGGTCACATTGGTCATTTAATGTGTCTCTATTAGGCTATGACTATGCCTTTTTATGGTTAGGATTTTTTAGCTTCATGGGCTGTAATCCTGTAGTCAGAAGCATTAATGAAATAAGGTATTTATCCATAGGTTTTATTAGTGATTCTCTATCAAAAACTGTATTAGTTTCCATAGGATTTCAGTGAAGATCTGAAAATAGTGAGAGGTACTATCCTTATTGCATCTTTAATAGGGATTTCATTATTTGATATTGGTGTAAACAATTTATTTATATATAAATTTTTTGTTGATATATTATTAAAAATAAAAAATTATATTCAATACTTTTTAATTTAGTAAGAAAAAACTATTGGAAAGATGTGATAAAACGGGGTTTGGTTTCTGTCTTGGTCGTTAACAACAGATGATATACAATTACTCTGGGGTTTTCACATTTTTGTGCTCAATTAGATTGAAATAATTATTAGTATGGAATGTATTATATATCATCAAGTTGTTACTGAATATCATCATTAGAATGTTTATTTTGTTTCTACAAATGGGATCTCTCATGTGTTTCAGGGAGTGTGGGAAATGAGATCAGGTTGTGCATGCCCATCCAATCAAGAGATCATGAGTTTTTTGTTTGAGTTTTCATTTGATCTAGATGATGTCTCTCCTATTATTGATCATACCATTGTTTTTTTGACACTTTACCTATGTTTTAAAAGAAAAATTATATGGTATTCCTCCATAGATATATGAAGAGTTTACATTGGTGCTGGTGCGAGGTATGCAACTAATATTGATTCCTTATAATTTTATGACTCCAACAAGGATGAAAATTGATGAAAATTATGTTTAATGTTGTATTAATAAATGGTTTCATTCTCTCAGGTATTTCTCTTTTGTAGTCCCCTATTATCTTTAATAATAAAGAAGATAGTTCACTTTGGTTGTGTGTGGACTATCAGATGTTTAACTAGGTAATAGATAAGATCAAATATCATTTTCCTCATTTAGATGATTTGTTTGATCATTTGATGGAGGGAAGTTGTTTTGAAAGATTGATATTCCATTAATTTATCATCATATAAGGGATTTTTTGTCTAATATATTAAAGAAAAAATTTAGGAGATTTTTTTGGCATTATGAGTATATTATGAAACATTTTGTCTAACTAATTCTCATTTACTATTCATGAATTTGATGAATAAAATATTACAAAATATAATGAAACTATTGTTCTAGTATTCATGGATTTCATTCTAGTTTATTCATAATATCAGGGTGATCATGAGCACAATTTTATTTTGGTACTACAGATTCATAGAAGTATCCATTTGTATGTAAAACTCTCGAAATGTTGTTTCTGTAATCAATAAGTAATGTTGTGAGGGAAAATAAATTTTGAAACCATATGATCAATTGATCATGAGAAGGTGACAAATATGTTTTCATTTAAGGAACTATATAATTTATTAAATATATATAGATTCCATGGTGTGGTTAGATACTACTGATAGTATATTATGGATTTAAATATTCTTGTTCCACCATTTACTACTCTTAAAAGGAAATTACATAAATTCCCATGGGATATGAGGTGTAATTATTCATTTGATGAACTTAAATGACATTAAACTATAACACCTATTATGATCATACCTTATCTTGGTAATGGATACATGTTTTATTTAATATTCTTGTTCTAGTTTAGAAAGCACGCATAGGTAGCATGACCAAGTGGTAGCACAGAGATCTATTTATCATCAGCCTCATAAGAATAACAACCCCACTTAATATTTAGATCATGACACAGTTATGCATGCACTAAAATATTAGTGGAAATTTCTTTTTAGGGAAATGATCATGGAATTTTATGATCATATGATCTTGAGTTATTTACCTTCCCAAATAGACATGAATCTTACATAGAGATAATGTGTAGAATACTTTCAAATGCATTTATTTAACATTTCCTACACCTTAGGATATGTTAATTTCATTTTAGACACTCTTAGTAGGAATTAACAATCGAAGTCTATTTTGAATCGATAGTGTCATGGAACGTTATGGTAATTTTTACTCAATTTAAACTAGATGATCTAGAGGATGTATTAGGTATGGTTCAGATTAGAGATTAGTTATCATAAACTCTCTTAGAACATATCTTTTATAGTTAGTAGAATGGTGATAAGTTTATAATGGCCTGGGGAAAGTATTATCCTAGGGATTATATTTCATATTGTTCTCTATCGCTTAATATGGTATAATCTACTTTGGAATGAAGTTTTTCATCCAAACATCTACGAGGAGTTTAGTTATGGTTAATTTCCAAAACTCTTTGTGGACAAATCATCCCTAAAATAGAATGATGTATTGTTACGTGATAGGAATATTTTGGTGTCCAGGTTTGAAGCATGGAACCATATATTATGTCTCCCACTGTTACACCTTCCAACAGATAAAATAAGTGCACTTGAAACCCTCTAGTTGGTTTCAACCTTTTCCTATTCCAATTGGGAAATTGGATGAGGTATGCATGGATTTTTTATTGGATTACCATAAACACCCCATGAGAAAAATGTTATATGGGTAATTTTTGATTGGTTATCAAAGGATACTTGTTTAATTTTGAACAGGGATACTATGAAGGTTAACGATCTTAGTAAGTTGTATGTGCCAAAAATTATGAGGTTAGCTGAGATTCCTTATGCCAATTTTTTCAAAAATAATCTCAGGCATTCCTAGAGGTTCTGGATGAGTTTACAAGAAGAAATGGGAACTTAGGTCAAGTAGATAACTATTTACCATCCAATGTCAGATGGTATGATGGAACATGTAATTCATATATTGGATGATATTTTTTTTCGAATGTGTATTGCATTTTTGAGGATCATGTGATAAACATCATGTTCTAGTCATGTTTATTTAAAAAAGTAGTTATCAATTGTCAATAAGATTATCTCCTGTCGAGGTATTGTATAGTCACCCATGAAAATTACATATTTCTTAGGTGATGGTGGGATAAGTATCATTATATAGACCATGAATGTTCAAGGATATTTCCAAAAGTATCAGGACGAGCAACGATGTTTGGTTACAACATCGAGTCAATATAAATCATATGGGGATTTGAGGCGTCTTCCACTGTAATTATCCATCGGTGACTGGGTTTTCCATAATTTTTTCCTTTGTTGGGTACCATCAACATAGAAAATAGATAATGTTGGATTTTAGAGTTGATAGACCATTTGAGGTTAATGATTGGATTTAGATGTTTGCTTATTGGTTTGCATTCAAGGTTCAGTTGACAGGTATTCATGATGTTTTCCACAAGTATCAGCTTAGGAAGTAACATACAGATCTAACTCATATTCAAAATTCATATGAAATTGAGTAATATCAATATGTTTCTATTTTGGAAAACCCATTTGAGATCATTGGCTATAAAATTAAATTCTTTTGTGGGATGTAGATTTCTTATTTCAGAGTACACTTTAACATAGATCAGATTCTCAGGAGACTTGTTATTGTGACTCAATGATGAGGGATCAGTGGCCACGTCTTCTTCCAGGGATTACATCATTGTAATGACATCATCAGGATGAAAATTCATTATAGTGGGGTGTTTGTAAATTCCAAGTACTGATCTATCAGCTATATCCTTAACCTCATCAATGATTTTATTTTTTCCTTTTCTGTATAAGCACATGATGGAATTGGGAGGATACCTATAATGATGATTTTATAGATTTGTTGGACTCCTATCTGTAGACAATATTTTATGCAAGATACCAGTGGGTTTCACAATGTGTGTCTAGGGTAAATGCTCTATCAGAGTCTTTGGGTGCATGTAATGAATTATATCATAGACTAAATGGTTACACAATTAGAAGATATATTCATTGTTTGGAATGTTTTATATAAATGAGTTCTAATAATATTTGATAGCTTTATCAACATACTATAAAACCATAGACTTGATGGTGTATAATGGATTTACAAGCCATGTAATTACCAGAGAATGAATGTTTTATGGAACCTTTCTGTTTTTGGGAGACCATTCGACAACCACATTTCCATTTCCCTTGAGGAAATTCTCCTCTCATGAAATTTTGGGGGACTTCATTCTTTCTGGATCGATTGATTTTATGTTCAATATATATTTATTTTAGCAGCGTGTCTCTCTAGATAAGTGATATTTATATTTATTTTTTTTCATTGAAATAAATATTTACCTTTTGTTATGATTATCAGATCTATTGATCCATGTTCATTTGTTGTCTTGTCATCTCCCCAGATTTCTTGTGTGATCTCATTCTGGAGGTTGTTTCATTAATTTTTTTGTTTCATAGGATGTTTGTTCTTATGGTATGTGGTTTTTTAAATTTCTATTTACCCTTGGTATTTTAAATTGTATCAGTATTGTAATTTTGATTAGATTCCATGCCATTCATAGACATTGTTTTGTGTTCATTGTTCGTGTACTCTATTGCTGTCGAGTGTGACACGAGTGTCAAGCTTTGTGGATTCACCACTATCATATATTAATGAACATTATTGTTCATTCATTTAAATATATAATTTGAAACACTTATTGGAGGTTGATGAAAAATTGTTTAAAAAATAGTTTCTCCCTATATGTTTATAAATAGAATAAAAAGTGGTAATTTTAATGCATTGAAAATTGAATTGTTGAATGGGTTTGACATGGATTTTGAACTCATTGATATAAATTTTGAAAACTCATAGATGGGTTAACTCGGTTTCAATTATATAAGGATTAGATTGAGTCCACCTTCACTGATTTTTTTATTATAAATCGTTTTTCACAAGTGGATTTCATTTGTTTCCTAGGGACATTATTCGAGGTGAGTAATATTGAAATTGGCAGTGGGGGTTTACTCACTTGGTGTTACTCTTCTTCCTTGGACTATGTTCTTGGAACTTTATTTTTTACTTAATTACTTGTGTTACTATTTGTCTTCTTATATAACATTCAATTATCATTGGTGCTGATACATTTTCCTCTCATTCACATTTCCTTACATATTTTTCACCTTGATATGCATATTTCTTCATGTGAAATATGTCATGGAAAATATAGTTACTAATTGATATACATAATTCGAAAATAAATTTTATAAAAGTTAAATGATTAAAATGTTTACATTAAAACTAATAAACCACATAACATGTGATGTTATATTTAAAATTAAAACACATGAGTTGTTATTTAGTGACTGGATATTGAACACCTGGGTGGGATCCTACTAATCCTTTTAGTTAAAACTATGTTCACCCCTATGATGTTGTGTAGACTTTTATTTTTCATCCATTATAGGGAATTTTTTGTCACTAATGTTTTGTGGTGAGGATTCATGTCAACTTGATAGATTACTGGTGAAGATTTGGTTGGTGTGAGTCTATTCTGTCTCTTGGAGTAGTTGTTTAGTTGTGGACCTTTGAATTTTTAATTGTATTTTGGAGTGTTATCCACTTATTCAGTAATATTATTCTTATAAATTCTTATAGTTAGTCCATATATATCATAGTCTTATACTATTTCTTTCTCTTTTTGGTGTATATATTTTTCATGTGTCTATTCAATTTGGGAGAAATCATTCCCACTAGATTTTTTATCGATGCCCGGGTGCTTTTCCCACCCATGGAGATTAGGAATTAGCTTCAAATATGTGATTGATTAAGTTGGGTTCCAGATTCATGGGTAACCCGAATTAGTTTGTTTCATAATTAATTATATAATGACACTTTATGTCATGTGTGCAATGTTAATTTTATTAAATCATGGGGATGGAATTAAACAATAAGTAAATATAATTTTCAAAACCATTATTTAAATTAAAATGTCAAAATGTGAATATATATTTAAATATTTTGGAAATTGGAGATTATGCATGTTTTTTTTATGACATGTGTTTTTAAAAACATTGTTAGATACTAAGAGTAATGGTAAGGGTGATTTATGAATATATATCTTTTCTATAAGATTTAATGATTCTATTTCAAATTCAATTATATGTTTAGTAATTTCATCCATATGGTTGTTCTATGATTTATTCCCCCAATTAATAATTTTTATTTACATTTACCACTCAAAAAATCCCATTTACCTGATCCTTAAATTAAAAATATTTTGTTTGTAAGGGGTTTAATAACAAATTCCATTCATTTAGTAATATAATATTTTTATAAGACTATAACAATTTTATGTAGCGTATTTAATAACAAATTTTATTGAATTATTGTCTTTAATTAATCCTTAATTGGATTTAAAAATATATTCAGGAAACCATCCATTCAATATACATTATAAAAAATTTTAAAAAAATTATTTTTGGATTTCATAACTAAATTAAATTGATTATTTAGTAATTATTATACATTTATTTTGGTATAGAAAATTCATTTTATATGTATTGTGGTGATATTGTGGTCATATTTCCCAATTATTTAGATCTAATTACATTTTTATATTAAATTCTTTATACTATATAATGATGTTAAGAGTAAACCCATCCAATGTAGAAGGTCTATATTCTTGATCGTCCACATTACCTCTTCGATATTATACTCTAAATTCTTATTTTGAAATATAAAATTATTTTATTTCATGTTATAATTATATTTTAATAATGAAATTTCAAATTATTGATTTTTCATACTCAATTTCTGTTGATATGAATAAAGGTAATTTAAAAATATTAAAAATGTTATCCCTTTAATGATTATTTATTTATTTCAGTCAAAATTTCCTATTTAATGTCAATATATATCAATGAACCATTAATTGCTTCTATTAATGAATTATTTACAAAATTTTATTATGTTACCTTTTTGAAATGTCTCATATATAGTGATTCTTAACTTCATATTATTAAGAAACATTGATAATTTTTATAATTAAATAAAATTTTCAGGTATTCACATCCATTTTCATATTTTATTTATCTAACACATAATGAGTAATGTTATACAAATAAGGATATAAGATAACCTATTATGTTCACCTTTTTAGTCATTTGATATTGGTACCAATCAATCTAATCTGTAAGTAAAATATATGTTATACAATTTCTAAATGGTCTGAAGAAATCATTCCTTCTAGGGGTTATTCATGTTGTGATGAATGATTGATTTCAGGTGGAACGTATATGTGTGGATGATGGATTAGTGTGATCGAATAAATCACACATATTCTTTTGTCATAGTTTAATATCACAAGAACTACTAATTGAATGTAGATTTGAGATATGTAAATCACTAACATCTAATAATTTTAAATTACCTAGGTCAAAATTAATCCTTCTATTTGTGAATCCTAAGCCCCTAATGGGTCAATATATTTGGTATCAAAATTCACTAATGGATCATAACCTTGAGAAACAAATTTAATCATCAGTACAAATTTTTATGATTCTAAGATTCAATAAAACATTTCAATGTTCTTATAAAATTTTAGATGATTATTTTTATGCATTAATTATGTGACGTTTGATATCTTTGTTTCCTTCATTATCCTATATGGATCTGGTTCATTGACTCATATTTAAACACTATTATTCTATTTTATATGTTTATATTTAAAATACACAATGAAACTAAAAAATTGGTTATTCAGATTTTGGAAAAATGTATTTGATTATATGAGTAATCATTTAAAATCACATTATAGTATTTTTATTTGTGTTTTGGTTCCTAAAAATAGTATTATGAGATGTGTTAAGGGAAAAAATTATAATTGTATTTTTTTAAATAATATATGATATATAGATATATGTGTACGTAGATATTAATTATGCCTTAAAATTATTTAATATCAGTCAACATCTAATGTAGCCTCTATTATTTGTGATCGTCGTGTGAGATAGAATTCAAGCAAGAAACATTAAATTACATTATCAATAGAATAATCATATTATAAAATATAAAATTTTTATTTCCCATAGATTTAGTGGATGTAAGTGCTGGTTAATAATTTAGTCAAATATTTTGTGAAATCATTATAGGTTTCATGTATCTATAATATTTATTTAGACTTATAAATGATCTCTTTATATAAATCAATATCTAATCACATATATATCTGAAATTATTTTTTGAACAATATTGGAATATTATCATTTAAATCATGACTATATGAACGCAAAAATTACATTAAATATATTTTTACAAAATATATTTAATAACAGATATATGAAATGATTTATATGAAACATAAGTTTTTTCTATCTCCACATAAATGAAAAATCAGAATCCAAACCAGAATTATTGTTTACATTGTGTCAATAAAGGGGTATAAATTGTTGAAAAAGTATTTATCCAAAGGGGATATACTTCACGATAATTAGAGGAATTTTATATATATGATGATATAAACTTGTGGATATTTTAATATATTTAAGACTTTTTCATGTGAGGAAAGGATTGTGAAGGGAGGGAAGGTTTATTTTAGTCAATGGACAAATATTTATTTATCCATGAGATGTAATTCTCTAAAACAAAAAATTATCATGTTGTGTGGTGAATAAAATATAATATTAGTTTTGTGATTTAGTTGATTATTTTCAAGGATAATATAGAATTGTGATTTGATATGAGTTAATTTAAAAGAATTTGATAAAGATTCTAATAAATATAAATATGGGACAATGAAGTAACATTTTATTTTGGAATGGTTCTAATTATCCACAAACATTAATGGAGAATATATGGATATTTCTAGGGTTATTTTTTAGTGGTTTATGTTTTTTTTCATATGTGGAGGAATTTTTCATTTCATTGAATAATATACATGAGAAATGATTGTGTACTATAATTTTAATACAATTTTTAAATTTGATGAAATAAATTTCAATCTGTGGAAAACATGTATATAAATTATTCTATACATATTAAAAATTTTATCATCAATTATATATGAGTGGGAATATATTTATAAAATTCTAACATCATTTATTGTATATGATTTTAATAAACTACACACATAACATTTTATATTAATAAATTTATATAGATCACTCTACAAGGATATTTTAATAAATAATTGAATTTTGTAAACAACAGAAGATGTGTGAAAAGAATATTATATTTTGAAAATATTGAAATGGAAACTCACTTATCTGGATGTTTAGTGACTGTATGATTATTTTTTACCTATTATTCTATGATATTTTCTTTTATAAAAACATAAATCGAGAAAATTTGAATATTCTTGGTCAACTAGAACTAAAAAACTTATATGATTACTTAATTTGTAAAAAAATATTTTTTTTGGATATTCATCATGTTTATTAATATTAATATTTAAATTATATTGAAATTAGTTAATATATTTTAGATTTTGTGAGTATTATTAAACTAAAATATTTATATTTTATTAAAATTGAATTTTTTTTTGAAGAATCATTTTATATTATATGTAGAAGGTAAATTTGGTGATGTCTATCTAATGTATAGATAAAATTATCACTATTATTGGTTTATATAGGGATTATTACTAAATGTTTCATGTTTCAATGTTCAAGAGTCTATGTATTTATTAATTTTTTTTATATTGTTATTCATCATGCCACAACATCGATGGTGATGAGTTCAAGCTGAAATAGTGGGAAATAGTTTATTATATTTTACTAAAATTCCAAAATGAGTTTTTTTAGAATTATTATTCTATATTGATTTACTACAGTGATTATTGGGGAATTAGTTTTTTTCAAACACCTAAGAGATGGTAGGTATAATTGGAATATATCATCGAAAATATTTAAAATTAATGTGGGAAAATATCTTGAAAACAGTACATGAACATGAGATTAATTGAATTTGAAAATCATAGACTATTAGGTTGAATGATTTAGTATGAACATGATATTAATTGAATGAGGAAATCCTAAAGGATTAATTTGGTAAAATAAATTTAATAGATGATTAATAGAGATTATAAAACTAATTTATCATTTAAAAATTAACATTATCTATTTATTTTCTAAAATTTTGAATAATCAAATTGGAGTCTAATTTTCAATTATAATATCACTATATAATTATATGATAATTAATAAATTTATATATGTACAATAAAAGATCAAAAGAATCATTTTCAATAGTTGTTTTGAAAATTGATTCATAATATATATTTTGAACATTTTTATACTTATTTTATAACTCTTGGGATGATACGTAAATATTAGTTAGATGATAATGAATAATGATTTAATATTATTCATAACCGATCAACATATATATTATGATATAATATTTTAAGAGAATTTATTGCTCGATGAGTGTAATAAACAGAATGGAATAAATAACCTTTCTGGGTCTGAACATATAAAAACATATTATACCATGTCACATATATTATTATATGACACTCTTAAGGTTGATTGAATTCAATGAGTTGGTCACATTACAAATATATTGAATAGAGTATTTCATCTATTGAATTTTTTTTATAAAATATAGGAAATGTTTTTAGATCCCCCATCTTAGTGGATTATATGTTCTTAAGGCCTTTTATATATCATTGAAACATTCTTTTTAAATGTTTCATGATACCATATAGAACATCCCTAGAAGTATGGTTTATGGTGCGGTAGAAATTAAACATGGTTATATAAATGTAAAATCATTATTTTTACGCTGCAAACACATTTCAATATCATATGTTATATATTTAAGATTGTGATCTTATATTATACCATATATTTTATCATTGATGATAACTTACATTAAATTAAAATTATTTATCCTCATAATGTAATTGGTTTAGAATTTTTTTTTTCTTTTCTATCCCATGGATAAAAAACTCAAATTTCACAATGGATAATAACTTAATTTATTTTTATGATAATTAAAAATTACTACTATTTAATCTGGGAATGTTAGTTGTTGTAAACAATATTTTAAAGAAACATAAAAAATATCATAATGAATTTATTACTATTAAATCCTATTATAAGGAAATGTTAAAAATACATTATGAAAATAGTTTTTCATCATAGTTGATACTATAGAAAGATTAATTAATTTTCAGAAATAATGATTAGGAAAATAATTTAAGAAAGTAGATATATCAATGAATAAATAAATAATCATTCAAATTATGGTGATGAATAAAATTTGGATGTATTACCTAGCTTGATATCACATGGGGGTAACAAAACTAAATAATTTTTGTTGTTAATTACATTTAACTTCAATTTGGGAATATTATCTTGTCCAAACAGCAGCCCGGGATTTACATTTTCAGGTGATATTAGTTATTTGATCATATTATTTTTGAGAACTATTTTCGATAATATGAAACTATAAAAATTATTTTATTTAAATAAATTTATTAAGGTAAATGATCCTAAAATCCCAATGTTATATATATTTTTATTAATTTATACTCATAATTATTATATTATGATATGAAATATAATAAAATTTTACATCTAATTTTCCTATAATAAAAATTCATGATAATAGATTGACCAATATAAATAACTAATAAAAAAACCCATTTATTAGGGACTTCCCAAGAGAGAGAAAATGATTTGGGAAACGTTATGTTCATGTATAATATGTTATCATGATCTAAAAATAATAAACTTAACCATATTTATCATTAAATTCATATAGAATAGAGAAAATTTTCTTTTAATTTAACATAAATCAAACAATACTTCTATTTAGGGGATCATCATATCCATTAAACATATATTAGTGGGTCAAAATTGATTAACTTTTATTTTTTGATCCCTATTGTACTGAGTAAGAATATAATAGTTTTCAGTGTAATTGTGAGAATGCAGAATCAATGATTTGTGGAAACTGGTCAAAAACATAAATCCAAAGGATAAAGATGATGTAATAGAGTGGGAAAAGATCATGATGACAATTTTCATCAATTTCATATTTTTGAACCCTCTAAATAACAAATGTAACTGGAATTCCATGAGTTGATGAAAATAATATATAAATCAGTGTGACATTACAAGATGAACATTACCTATTGTATGTGATATGATTTATTATTTATCATATATAATTACTAGAATAAAGAAAAAATTTAATACTGTTTTAGTCCTTATATATATGAGGCTCTAACAATTATAAATGTTTTTAGTTATGATGAAATTATTGGATTGGATCCCTGAGAAGATATAGAGATTTCAAGACCATATTATTTTGATAGAATTAATGATAAAATGTGAAGGACATAAAATAATTTTATGAATATTTTTTTGGGAAATTATAATGGGAGATACTATAATTATGAATTTTAAACAAGTTTTTGAATGAAAATTTCTTGAATTTATTTCATGGAAGTGTATTTTTTTTACAAGTGTGTGAATGAAATCTATATAACATCAAATGATTATAGAGATTTAAATCCTCAACATCTAAAATATATTATAAACATATATAAGTATAAAGTCTATATTCCAATAAAATAACTCAATTATAGATAGAGTGAAATATTTTTTAATCATTGTCTATATATGATGAAATTTGATGGAGGCTTTCATAAACCCCAAAATAGATGATGAGTGGAAGTTCATGCTTTTTATATCATGATAAGTAGTTCAGAATATGATGTGGTAGAAGATACACTTAATAATAATTAATATACATCAAGTTCATCATATGAATCATTTTCAGAAGATTACATTAATTTATTATTCTTTACCAATAACTTCTAATCATATTATATGGTGTTAGATGTTGAATTGTCATTTAACACACCAAATGTTTTTAATGGACCATCCTTTGTAGATAATAATTATAACACCTAAAACTAAATAATAATATATTATATTATTTTTTAATTGACATATAATACAATTCACATTTTATAAATTCATTACATTGAAATTTTAAGTTTTTAGGATAAATATTGCTTTTGAACATACTGTGTCAAAATAACCCTAGAATGAATTTTTAATTTTTTTTCACATACATGACATATTTTTTAAATAATTGGGAATGTTATATTAGACTATTCCACCGTTAAATAATAAAATTATTTCACATAAATTTTAATTAAATATATATATATTATAAATTTTACACAAATAATAATAATTTCTATTAGTGATGAATGTGATATTTTGCATAAAATGCCTTTTATATGTCTAATTTTATTCAATTATTATTATGTAAAATGACCTATAAAAAATAATTAGTTAAATTTTTTTATATAATATATATATAATAATATTAATTTTAATCTAAAAATGGATTAATACCAGAAATATAAATAATGTAAGTTTTTTTTCTGTTTGAAAATTTCATTTCATCCAAATCATTTTTCTCTTTCTATCATGCAGATTTAATTTTAAATGATATTCATCCACTTAAATGATTTTTTCTATAAATTATATTAATTTTTTTATTATAATTAATCATTAATTACAAAATTAATTAAAATTTTATTCATAAGTAATTGTCTAATGTTGTATATTTTTCATTTTTAAGGTCAAGAGAGGTTTAACACG
Organism: Viscum album; assembly: GCA_963277665.1. Classification (NCBI taxonomy): domain Eukaryota; kingdom Viridiplantae; phylum Streptophyta; class Magnoliopsida; order Santalales; family Viscaceae; genus Viscum; species Viscum album. The sequence continues at coordinate 2,020,546,293 of OY728157.1, forward strand.
AGTTAATATAAAATTATAGTTGTTAAAATGGACGAAAATATAAACATTTATCATTGGAGGGAAATATTTATACCTTAAATGTAACAAATTAAAATAATATTCTATTTGGATCCATTTTTTACTCTATTTTAACATAATATAGTTTTATTTTTTTTTATAATTTATAGGTGTTTTACTATCCTCAAATATAAATAGGAACCTCTTACACTTAATTCTTAAAACCACATAAACCATTTAGATTGAAAAAAATAAATAATATCTATCAATCATACTTATTTATTTTATATTCATTCTAATCGTCAAAAAATACCATCATGTTGGTCCTTAAGAATAAATGAAAAGTACATTCTAGTATGATATTGAAATTTCCTTCATAAATATATTTCTTTATTACTTATATTTTTCAATAGAAATTATATCCTAAAACTCCAATATAATATCACAAATATCTAACATATAATATAATAATATTAATTTTATGTTACATTATTTATCGATATCCTTTTCACCAAAAACTTTAATAAATCTTAGCTCATGTGTACGGAGGAGAACCACCTTAAAAAATGATTTAATTTAAATTCCATCACCTCATCACCTGAATATTCACTATGAAGAATATATTGAATATATATGATAGATATAACCTAATACTTATTTTTTATATTCAATATATAATATATTTAATAATGATTTTCTGGCATTTTGGAAATAATAATATCTCTTAAACATATATATGTACTACCATATCGAAGAATAAATATCATTTATTTTCCATATACAACATTAGAATCAAATTAAAAATATTTTTATAATTAATAAATATAATATTTGTAAACATAAAATAACTTTCCAAATTATGGACCAATAATATATGAACAATAAAAGGAAAACCTATGATGAAATATAAATGAAAAAATATGTAAGTTTTCACCAAAAATATTGATAATAATAAAATCATATCATAAAACACATGATAAGATTTAAAATGTTGACCATAAATGATATGAAAATTATTGTTTTCCCTTTATAAAATAATAAAATTTATATAACAATTATATAAGTGGCGAAAAAATATTCCACAATGTGGAAGAATGATGTAAGATGTTTTATCTTGATTTAAACTCCATTGAGTTATTTTGGTATTATAAAACAATTTACTTTTATATAGATTATATAATTCCAAACTAGTGTATATAAAATACTTTTCATTTTATAAATCATTATAAATGATTATATTCAAGTTACTATTTCTACGAAATTGGTATGATATGACATTAAAATCATATTTTTTTGGATTTCTATTTTTTGGATGTAATATAATAATATATCATTCATAAACACTGTACAATTTATATATATATATATATTTAAAGATATAAAAAAATTTCAATCATAGTTTCCTCAATTTAATAATTTAATTAATAAGAAAATATTCATAAAAAAAGAATATCAGAATTTTATTTTCAATTAGGTAGGTTTTAAGTTGGGTTTAAAATTTTAATACTTATCATAAAATGAAATATTAATTTACACAAATTATTTTTTAATCATATTTTATATCATCCATGAAATTTAATATATTTTAAAATGAAAATTATCAATGATTTTTTAATGTTTAGTTCTTCAATATTCTCGAGAAATGAATAATTGTAATGGTCTCTGGTTAACATATTCAATATTAATATCATTCCCTAATTCCATATCCATTTTATAAAATTTAAATTTTTTTACAATTCATTATTGATTTCTAAAAAAATCACTACTGAAAAAATATATTAAAGGAGAACTTAAATTTTCATCATTTATAAATTGGATAATATTTTCGTAGAAAACATATATTAATTATATATTTATAATCATATTTTACCATTTTTGTGGTCGATGGATATCTTTAGAAACCTAAATTTATTATGCACCTTTAATTAATTAATTTATTTATCTTATATATCAATACCATTTTTCACGTGTATATTTTTATTTTTAGTATTAATATACCATTTAGATATTATATTATTTATTATGAATGTTATTTGACTGATTGAGGAAATCATGATATTGTATAATCATTAATTATTCGCGCATGTCGTAGGGCATGGAAAAAGAAAATTTATTTTCCTAACGCAGCATAGTGGCTGACTAGGGTCGTCTCACTTGAGGAGGGTTGAAGTCAATTCAATCACTTATTCTTGTTCACATAATCAAATTCATTTGTGTTTTTTTCATAATAAATGAAAACAATGTTTTTTGGGTGCATTTGAAGACATGAAATTTAAATAATGTAATGAAAACATTAATTCGAATTGTAGATACAAATGCTGAAAGAATGAAATTTGGGAAGAATGTTCTTAGTCCTAGGGTTGGATAAAACATGTTATTTCATTATTTATTTATTGTTTGAAATAAAATTGATAATTCATTTTATGCATCCTCATTAATGAATTACTTTCCTTTGATTTATTATGTGTTTGATTTTAGAATGCGTCCGGCACACCAAACCACACATTCTCAAGTAATCATATAGGTTAACACCTATACCGAGAATGTTATTACATTAAGACCCGACTCCACTCTAGGTCGTTTTTCTGATATAACAACCTCAACTCCATCGTATGAAGGGTTTGCCTAAGGAAAATTATTAATTAATGAAAAGAATTGGATTTGGAAATATTATCATGGTGGATGACTGCCACACCCGTGTAATATTCCCATCCCCACCACAAATACATTTATAAAATTTAAAATTTAAGTGCAATTATAAAGAACACCATGAAATTTCCCCCGAGCGCAAACCTCAACTTAGTCACTTTCCCTGGAGAAGTGCATAGATATCACGATGGAAAGATGGAAGAGAGAAAATTAGATTAATAATGGAAGAGGATATGGGTGGAAGAAGAAATGGAAACAATTTAATATAAAAAAGATAAATGAATTACAATGGAAATGAAAACTAAAATAAAAAAAAGAAAGAGAAAAATCTAAATGGACTTTGGCCTCCTCTCCTGGGTTCCCCGAATGGTTATTGGAAGGATTGGAATGACTTGAGAGGTAGGGAGATCCTCTCTTTTTATTGACATATTTCTTTACTCTGAATGTTGTCGTGTTTTTGACCCATTAATTGGAAGAATCACATGTATACCAATTCATGAATGTTTTACATTATTGTGTTTGCCATTAACCCTCCAACATTTAGTTCATTTGGCCACATGTTCTAGGATTTATGATTCTTTCATTGTTTGTTTTTGATTTTGGAAGAAGCATCCAGGTAGCTTCCTATAAAAATATGTCATTAAATAGTCCCCATAATGGATTCAAAACTCCCTGTAATTTATTTTGTAAATTCCAAATTGAGTCCTTTTTCATCCCAATGTAGACTCACCACATTGGGATGGATGAAGAGCTAAATTTCATTTCGTTACATAGGTGTGGTCCACACTGTCCACCCGGAAATATCTTCAAATTCATTGATTTTTATGACCTCATGATTATTGATTCATCCCATGGTCTAGAATAAAAAATGAATGAAATATAATAAGGATTCTAACAAAATTTGAATCAAGAAATTAGGAATTATATTTTTTAATAAATTTCTAAAATACCCTTGACGTAAAAAACTTTGAAAATCCTTAATTAAGAACTTTTCACAATTTAGTTCATTTTTTTTCTATAATCCAAATTTCCCATTATTTTAATAAAACATTTAAATAAATGGGTTTAATTATTCAAATAAATCAATAATTCATTATTATTATATTAAAAATAAGAACATAAATTTATCTTTCAAATACCCCCACAATTAAAATATGCTTGTCCTTGAGAATAAAATCTCAATATGGAATTCAAAGGGCACCGATGTTACCCATGTTCAAATTTCAAAAAAATAAAACAATTATCGATATATAATAAAATTTTCTAATTCCACAAAAAATATCAATTTCCTTTCCCATTTTTTAAAGAAACATTAAATTCCTGCAATTTACTTTTCCCCATTTAAAAATATTGGAGCTTCTCTTTTCATTGATTCAAGCTTCTCAATTTATTATTATTAAACATGCGAAATCATGATCTACCTCTCTTTTGAATCATTTCAATCATCCATCATGATACAATTAATAATGTAGTTATGCTCATATCATTAGAGCATTCCTATAATCCATATGATTTTAAAGGAACTATTTTCTCCAGTTTGTAAAGAAAAAATGCACATAAAATCATGAGAACATGCAATAAAGGTTCAAATGACTCTGTCTCTTAGGGTTGGTGGGTAAATGAATGTAATAATTTAAGGCTAGAAGTAGGAGGATTGAATCTTATGTACAATTCATGATTAATAAAGTTAAAACATAGGATATACCTCACTCAAATCCCTTTGATAATGTGAAACACAACACCACCGCTTTTAATGATATGGTATGTGAGTCAATAAATGATTACAAATAATGATATCATCCATGTTCTCCCACTTTTTAAATAATCTTAGGAAAGGCATAACAATATTTATCTTTTTTTTTATAAAGCCCTAGAATGGTACAACTTTATTTTCTCCCTTTTTACGGAGAACCAGATAAAATGAAATAAATATAACTAAATGATGACTCATGCCAAATTTTCAAATAATACATTTCCAAAAATTATAACACACACCTCACACCCCCAATAAAATGATACACATCCCAATGAATGCATACAAAAGGCCCTTCCCCCACTGTTAAAGTTGAATAATCCATGCCAAAATACAAAAAGAGTGGAAAGGTAAGGAAAGATAATCTTATAATGTGTCTTAAACCTATAATGAAATTCATGGATTCTATGATCTCACGAATTATAAATGTAATTGTGGGTCTAATGTAAATATGTGGATAGCCAATGTAGTACCTCAATCATTTTAAATTTTGTATTTGTACATTGATAGTTTTGTCATGTTTCAATACATGTTCTTGTAGGTGGCATGTCCCAAGATCACTCAAGAAATATGATTAAGACAAAATAGGAAATATTTTGTCTAGAAATATTCTCAGGAATGGGAATATAACATTAGGCAATCAATCATGTCATGATTAATAATAACAAATTAGTTCACATGAATTTCAAAAATTCAATGCCTGAAAAATTGTAGGGGAATTTCATATACATGAATCAATTAATTCCATCAAATCATGAGTCCTCATTTCAATATTCATGATTCACATTAATCATCCAATTATCCATTTTATTTATTCAATTTCATTAACTATGAAATCTTAAACATATCATCAAAGTATTCCTAAAAAACTCATGTCTCCTATAAAAGTCAAGTAAAGCAACAATTCAAGTGTGGAAATGGAAATTTATAATTAAATTTCATGTTTTGGGGAAAAAAAGTTGTAAGTAGTCTAATTGATAAAACCATAAAAATGAACTCTATTTTGAAAAAAAAATATTTAGCCATCTTTCTTTATCTAAAGATACCTTTTCCCATATATGAACATACCAAAAATAATTACTCACATAAAAATGAGAAGCATGTCATTAAAGCTAAAAAATATTAGCAGGATTGGGGCGTATGCAAGAGTAATCTGAAAAAAATTGAAATTTAAAAAGTATGTAAAGGTAAATCTTGGTATGATCCTCTATGTGGACATTGATTTTTTAATTCCTCGAGAGGGTAGTACCAGATGTTATCCATAATCTGATGGTGGGTGGAACTTTTTTGACGTGAACCACCACATATAGCTTTTCCTAGATTCTAAATATTTGTTCTTGTGGAGGAGGACTCCATGGATAGAGTACACTAGATCCACCCACATTGCAATGTGGTTTAGTTTGCATGGTAGGGGTAGGATGAATAATGGATCCTCCTCCTCCTTAGTTGATATTTTTGCAACATTCACTTTATATTCTTGTACTCCATTTAATGAATAATCATTGTCTTTAGGGAGCATCATGTTTTCCTTAATAGGTGAATATTCATATTCATCTTGTTCTAAGGTAATGTAAGGATTTGCCAAATCAAAAAATTCAAAATTATAAATAGTGATGCTCAAATTGGATTGAATAAAATCATAAAAGGCAGAGTTCTTAGAAGGATCATCTCCCTGAGTTTGTTCTGGATCAATCAATTCTTCAGTTCAAACTGCCTCTTGGTGTTGATTACCACTAGATAGAGGTAGGTAGTCGGTATACTTCATCTTGACTTCACAATACACAAATTAGGTTAGGTCTTTTTTTAGTGGAACTGGCTCTTCTTCATTCCAAGGCTTTGGAAGATCAACCAGCTCCTCATATTCATTCTATAATTTATCTAATTATTGTTGTCCTCCCAAATTTGGCACAGAAGGAAATTTATCATCCTCTTCATCTATCTCAGGTAGAATTGGTTGAGTGAGGATGAATGACTCTTTAGGTAGCCCGACATTTACCTCCTCTAGTTCTTCAATGAAGAGTGGTGAAATTTCTTCTACCACTATCTCAGGTTCTTGCTTCGGCTCAGGGTTGGGTTGCTCTATCCTTGCATGAACATAGTCAAATTTTCATTCCATTTTCCTCTCAAAATAATCCATAGTATTACTAATCCTTTCAACCCATTCATATAGATCACGAAAATAAATTTTTGGTTCTTGATATCGCACCTATGAGAAATCATCCCATGCATAAAAATTTAAATTTAAACACATCATGAAAAATGATTTTTTTTATTTTTTAAATTAAAACAATGAAAATAATGTAAATTTTGAAAAAGTGATTGGAAAAAACTACTTAGAACCAAATAAATTGCACCAGTTTTGGCGCACTCCTGTTTTAGTTTGTGGAAAAAGAACATTAATTTAAATAATGAAGAGGAGTTTTTGAATAGGTTCATCTCACTTAAAGAGCGTTGAAGTAAGTTAAATCACTTATTCAAGTTCACATAATCTAATTCCTTTGATTTTTTAATAATTAATGAAAATAATGTTTTTTTGAGTGTTTTGGAAAACATGAATTTTAAAAAATGTAATGAATGTATTAATTATAAATGTAGATGTGAATTCTAACAGAATGAAATTATGGAAGAAAGGTCATGGTCGTAGGGTTGGATAACACAGGTTCGTTCATTATTTATTTATTGTTTAAATTAAATTTGATAATTCATTTTAAGAAACCTCATTAATGAATTATTTTCCTTTGATTTATTATAGTAGTGATTTTAGCATGCGTCTGGCACACCAAACCAGACCTCCTCCAATAACCATGTAGGGTAACACCTCAACCGATAATGTTATTCCTACAAGAACAAGCTCCACCATATACCATTTCATCCCTTATAATAACCCCAACTCAACCTTATAAATGGTCTTCCTATGAGATTATAGGAAAAATGATTAATCACAAAAATGAAATGTATTTGGAAATAGTGTCATGGTGGATGACCGCCACACCCGTGCAATATTCCCATCTCCACCACTAATAAATTTAAAACATTAAAAATTGAAGTGAAATAATAAAGAACACAATGAATCCAACCCTATGCCCAATCTTTTAGTTAGTCACTTTCCATGGTGAAGTGCATAAATATCACTATAGAATGATGGAAGAGAGAAAATGATATTGAGATAGGAAGAGAAAAGATGTGGAAGAAGAAAGGGAAACACATTAATATAAAAATTATAAATGAATTAAAATGGAAATAAAAAGAAAAACAGAAAATAAAGATATAAAAAGATTTTAAATGAACCTTGGCCTCCTCTCCTTGGTTCCCCGAATGGTTTTGGGAAGGAATGGAATGATTTGAGAGGTAGGGAGCTCCTCACTTTTTATAGGTAGATTTCTATCCACCGAATGTTTTCATGTTTTTGACTGATTAATTGGCTGCATCACGTGTTTACCCCTTCATGAATGTATTACACTAATGTGTTGGACATACAACCTCCAAATTTCAGCTCATTTGGTTCCCGTTATAGGAGTTATGATTTTTTCTTTTTGGTTGTTTTTTCTGGATGAAGCATCCTAGCAGCTTAATTTAAAAATATTTTGTTCAATAGCTTCCTAAATGGATTTCAAAAACCATGAAATTTATTTTGTGAACACCTATTACTGTCATCTTTCATTCCAAATTATAATCACTTTATTTGGAAGGGTGTAGAGTGAAATGTACTTCTGTTACATAGGTGGGATCCATAATATCTTCCTGGAAATATCATCAAATGCATTGATTTGTCACAGACTCTAGATGATTGATTCACCCCCTGGTATAGGAGTCACAAATGAAGGAAATAAATTACGGATTATAAAACATTTAATTAGAAAAATTGAATTTCTATTTTTCAGAAAATGAAAAAAATATACATGACGTAAAAATTTGTCAAAAATCTAAAATTATGCACTTTTCACTATTTATATCATTTTTATTCAAAATCCAAATTTCCCATTATTTTAATAATAAAATTTAATACATTTGTTTTATCATTTAAAAACATAAAAAAATAATTAATATTATATTAAAAATATTCACATAAATTTGTTATGTCAATTACCTTATATAGATATTTATTGAAAGTTCACATTGATAATTAATTCAAATAATTATTAAATATATTGGGAATTAATTAGAAATGCATAGATAGGTGTGGCCTATTTATATATTTCCCCTTAATTAATTAATCATTTCTTGATAAATAACAGTTCTCCCAATATATTAATTGGTTTTTTAGAGTTAACAATACATAGATTAAATTATCATTGCACAATGCTTTGATAGAATCAATATAATGGTGTCTATGATTATTAAATTTATTATTATGAATTTAGATAAATTATAATAAAAATATTAATATCCATTTTTAAGGAATTTAAATTATCTAATAATTTATTTCTTGCTCTATTTATTTATTTGATTTCCCTTGTTCTAAATGATCTACATAGGAATATGTTTTATTGTATATTTACTCATGTAATATTATTTTGAAGATAAAATTTGATGATTATTTTATCATTCCATTATTTGAGTTTATTCCCTGGGATGGGAGGAAAGACTCCTCGAATGAGTTCAATGATGAATTATATTTACTTTCACTATTTTGTTATTTTATTTCTATTATTAATGTGAAGCGAGTCGAAATATATTCTATCAAGAAATATAATTTGATCAATCCATGGTGATGTTATCCTTTGTATCTTATCCAATTTTAATTATTTTTAAATATACAATTGGTTAATTAAAATTTGAGGTTTATAGTTTCTTTTTTAGTAATATTACTAGAAAACATGGGATGGATATTTACTAAAATATATAACTGGGAAAATTACCCTATGACATAAAATGATGATATGTTTGATGTTTGGATTATATCATAATTAATTTTTAAAGAGGGAATATATTGTTTTCTAGAAATATTTCCTTGTATGGATACTACATGTGGAAATGGTTTTTGAAAAAGATTCCTCTAGTAGTTGTAGCACATAAAATGATTTGACGAGTTTATATCGACAACCATTATTATAAAATATTCAATAGTCATTACTGTGAACCTGGGTTGAATGTATTATAGGATATGTATGGTTTAATAAAAATATTATTTTAAATAGATTATGAAATATTTGAAATTATTTTTATGATTTGAATACATTCTCAAAGAGTGAATGTTAATTATTTTGAGAGTAATGATACATAATTTTTAAATTTATGTTAATAGATCAAACATATTTAAAATGTTTTATTATTATTGAAATTTTATAATGTTATTATCTTATTCATTATATTACACTATTTAGAAATTGTTTGATACAATATTTTTTATTAATAATCATTACAAATTTTGATATTTCCCTACTAATCAATAAAATAAAAATAGTATTGGGGCTAATATAATATTGTATATATTATGGATTATTCTATTTGTTATGATTAAAAACATAGAAAAAATAGGGGAAAATTATATGTTATTATATAATAAACATACATTGTATTTATTTAAATGATAAATAGATTCCATAATGTATGATATCAATGTATTATATGGTGGTTGAAAAACTGAAAACTTCACATAAAATTATTTATTTCGTTGGGATGGGATGGAATAAAATCGTATATACTAAAAATATAATGACATAGTGGATATTCATATTAATGTTATTCATTTATGAAAAATAATATGGATGTAGATGACATATTTCCTAAAAATGGATATATTTTAATGTAACAATATTTGACTAATTTTCACCATTTAATCCAAGAATTGAAAATAATAGAATTTTCCTCTTCATAATGAATATGGAAGATGAATGTGTTAAAGATTATGAGGCTAAAATTATTGTAAAATCTATATATGTAAAAGATTAAACATGTAATTCTTATTTAATTACTGGAAATTTTCTGTCAAGGTAATATGATAATCCACTAAAGGGAACTGGTTTTTAAAACATTATCATTATTTGAGGAAATAGTGTTACATTCAATCAAAATGGTTACGAATTTTGTTTTGATCATATAACAACAATGGAAATCAAGAGAATAAAACGTTTATGGAATAACCTAAAATGGTTAATACATAAATGATGTTGAAGACAACAAATTTATTTCTACCTTAGAAATTTTTTTGGTTGATATATTTTGAAAAATTATATAAAAAATGTGGATTTTGTTAAATGTGCAAAGAAAAGGGTCGTTCAGATAATAAATTAATGGTTATAATGAAAAATATTATATTTCAAATTATTTAAATAATTATAAGGGGAATTATTAAAAAAATCAATAGAAGAATCAAGGGAACATTACATAGAGGAGACTAAGGATTGAGGGATATTATTTTTATATCAATATAGTCAAGCTTAATACATTATTGGAATGTTGGGATGTGAATTAGTATTATCCAAAAACATACCAAATAAAATTTTCAGATCTAGATCATCATAGTATTTTAAATATTCTAGGTTTCCCAAAATAAACAAATTTCACCAAAATAGTTTATCCAGAAATTCATTAGTCAATACATTTAGTAAAAAAATTATATAATTGATGATGTGTCATGAAAATACCATTTTTACTTACAAACAAATAATTATTTAGATATTTTTATAATAAAAATTCATTTGATTAATTTTTTCATTTATATTGTATATTTTTAAAAATATAATTCATAAAATTATTCATAATACATTGAAATTATTATCTATAAGGAATAATTCGTTATGATTTCCAATAGAGTGAATAATTCATCATCTGGTTAGTATCCAAATCAATCACCATCATCTATTTGTAATTAGATCAATATGAAATTAGAGAACATAAAATTTATTTACGAAAAAATAGTATTAAAATTGAGGATCTAATTATTGTAAATGAATAAATTGATTTCATCCCTAGATAAATTTGTTGACATCAATTAAAAATTGATTTTGTGTTTTCCATTTTTTTAATATATGAAAAAATAACCGTATAAAAGGATCCAAATTGAAAAAAAGATTGATTAGTTTGATTTATGTTATAAAAAACATGATTTGTATGAAAAGGTAATTATATTCCCTAGTGTTTCAACATGTTTTTCAATTCCCTTTTTCAATATGAAGTTTGATAGATCTATAAGGTTTTCCATTGATTATATTGAAATCAATTGTAATGATTAAAATATAAAGTAACAACTATAATGAATTTATGAATTATTTCATTAACTTTGCATAGATCAAAAAAATATATTATTTAATATATTTTTTGTATATCATTTGTAATATCTATTAAAATAGAATCTTCTAAAAAAATTATTATGAGGTAATTAAGTGAATAATATATTATAATTTCATTTGGATTGAATAATATTGTGAATATATTTATTGATATAATTAATTGTGCTATCCAGGAATAATATAATAATTGTTTTTCCTATTTATTGATGATATCATGGTTTATTCTATAATATATGATGACTATTTGAATCAGTTGAGATTCATTTTAATGCCCATATAGTAAAGTAGTTATATGTGATATTTATAATTTTCGAATTCATGCTTCTAAACATATATTATCTTGAAAATTTATTCTCAATAAATTTAATAACAACTGATCTTTTAAAGAAAAAGTAAATGAAATAATAGCGGACACTGATGAACATAACTGAGGTACATAGTTTCATTTATTTTTCATGTTACTATATATAAATTATTTAAAAACATTCCTCATCAGATAACCCATTATCCAATATTATATTTAGAGTTTTTTTCATTTTTATATATAAAATAGGGTATGAATGTTTTTGAATAATTGAAGATAACATTCATAAATTCCTCAATATCGAGTCTACCCTAACAAATATTATATTTTTGATACATAAGGATTCATCCCTAAATGGAATAGCATGTATCCATATGAAAAATCTCAATTTTAGAATCATATAATTTAGAATATTAATGATTATGAAAAATAACTCTCCATCCCATGATCTTGATTTTTAATCCATAATCATCACAATGATGATTTGGTGAAATTATCTCTATGGTAAATGATAATTGATATACATTGAAAAAAAATATCTAAAATACCAAATTTCAAATAAGGACCTCTACATGAGGGAATGGTGATGTCTCGAGATACTCAAGGATGTCGATTTAATAATACACTACCTCATATGGAAGAAAAATAATGTATTTGATACATTAAGAAGGAAATATCAAAAATTTATATACAAGATGAAGATGAACATAGATCTATTGTTTAGGGATTTATTGAAGATAGTTTTTTAACATTTCAAGGTTGGCTAACCATCTCCATCTTTTCTACTGGCTTTTATGTGCTCATTTTTTTAAATAATAAAATTTCTTAACATAATGTTATGAATTTCCAATTAAATAATAGTTATGAATGATGAAAAATTTATATACTATATATATTAATTTTGAATTATAGTATTTTGGAAGGTATTTATTTGATATAAATATAATGGAGGTGAAAATAGTATTATTATATTATTCTCATAGTTAATAATTATCAACACACCATAGTATATCCCAGATGTGTATTTATTTGATGGAAAATTTTTGGTTCCATAATATGATTTTGGAAATTGGTGATTAAATATGATGATGATTCATGTTTCAATTTTTTATGAATGAATGACCAAATATTACAGGATTTCTGAAACCTATACATATATAATTATTGTAACGAGATGAAATTAAAGTGTCAATTTTCATTGTATTTCCAAAAAAATATATAATGAATTTTAATATATTACATATTGTTTATTTCCAAAACCAATATGCACATTTCTTCTCTATAAGAGAATATTTAACTATTAATTTCTAGGAATTAATGAATATTAATGATAGTGTACAATTTCATTACAATACTCATTCAATTGTGTATTATCATGATCAAATATTTATATATAAAAAATTAAACCATTCAACATTATTTTAACAACATGATATATCTATGAACCACATAACATTCCATAACTTATGACCCATTTAGAAAATGATTTGTACATTCGATATCAGGATTAATTCTTGAAAACATGACATTAAAATTAATTGGGGTGATTATTTACAACCATTTTTCTGAAAACAATAGTCATAATTAAACTATTCAAATGGTTTTGTATAAAGTAGTGTATGGAAAGTGATTTTGTACTTCAATTTGTTTTATAGAAGTTTCATAATGGAATATTGTAGGAACATAAATTATTGAGGACAAAAAGGAAAACATTATTAATAATTAATTTCAATTATCTCATTGTATAGAAATTAGTTATGTTGATAAACCAATAATATTTTTAAATTTCAGGTGGGGGATCATTATTTTATTAATTAATATCCATTTATGGGTGTTACATTATTTGTTAAATATTAATAATGATCCCTTGGTACATTTTACCATATTTGATTATTGAAAAAAATTTGTTTCAGGGAATACCATTTGATGATTTATGTTATCCTCTCTATAGATGATGTGTTTTATATTTCATTATTAGGTATGTGTATTGAAGACCCAACACATGTTCCCACCCCTAATGAAATTGAATTGGAAGTAAATTTGTCTTAATAATTAGATTCCACAAAAATGTTGAAAATATAGTAATAATGTTTCAAAATAAAATGAATAAACTCATAATTGTTCTTTTTATAAATAATAAAATAGAGGATGTAATGTTAGAACAATATGATGTTAGGAAGAAGAACCACCGACATTTTTAATATATTAATACACATTAATGTTTCACTATTGAAATTTTTAATCCAATCAACATTATAACACCCAAAAATCAATTATATTAAGTATATATTTAATTTCAATAATAATATAATGTAACCTAAATTTTATCATTTCATGAAATAATATTTTCATTTAATTATATGAAAAAAAATTAAATTGAATATGTCAAAGAAATATTTGATGGAATTCAGAAATTTTACAATTGTTAAATTCTTTTAGGACAAATTAAAATATATTATTTTACTACTAAAAATTTCTTTATAAAAATTATGTACTATTTATAAAATTTTTATTTTTTTATCATTTTTTCAAAAATAATTTCAATAACATTTGGGGTCTTTGTTTATTTTTAACAAAAATTATAGGAGGTCAAGTTTATCAATTAAGATTAATAAAAATAGACATTATAAAGTTATAATATTAATGTGACTTATAAATAATATAACTAAAAATATTAACTTAATGTCACATATATATGAATATTGGTTATAGAGGTAATGTAATCACATATTACTATTGAAAAATGAATTTCATGAAAAACAATTTTTATCACGTTTTATGGATTTATTTTTAATCTAAAATCTTAAAATACACTGAATTAAATTTTGTAAAATTGAATATATATTAGTGATTCATCTAATTTATATTATTTAATATTTTAAAATATTATTTTTCATAATACATGATTAATGAATTAAAAATTCATTTATGTGGTTATAGTAATAAAGAATTTATCAGAAGATTAGTATCAAAATAATAGTGTTATTGTTGAAAAAAATTGTTAAAATTTGTTTTCATTCAACATTAACGTTTTAATTTAAGAATTTCAATATGATTCACTTATCAGAAGTTTTTTTAAAAAATTATTCATATGATATTTAAAAACATCGAAAACATTCATATATTCCACTCATGTCAACTATAATACTAAACAACAGTACATTTTTCATCACACCTATTCATCAAATAATCTTGACCATAAAATATATTTTAATCTCTCACAATTACTTATCCACATTCTATAGGATTTTCACTTCACAAAATTAAAACCATATGGGCCATAAGAATATATCCAATAAGGTTATCTCAATGTGAAAGAAATCATCTCCACAATGCTCATTGAGTTTTACTTCTATATTTACAACCATCAATTATTTCGTAAAAGCTAATATAAAATTACACAATTATATCTTATATAAAAGGATTTAATAATATTTATTTGATAATATTTTTCTACATCATCACTTATCAAATTATATGTAATCTCGTGTATATTAGGTTGAATACCACTTTGCAATCTGATTTTATTTTTTTCATCACTACCTCACATGGATAGTCATAACGATGAATCTAATGACTCTAAATTATTTATATAAAATAAATTATGATTAATTATATCTAATATATCATATATTTAAATACCCACTCAACCATTATGTAAATGATTGCATAGCTTTTGTGTACATTCTACCAATGATATCCATGAAGTGACATGAATCAGTTTCCGTGTACACCTTGAATGAATGAGTCTAAAAATTTATCTATTCAATAATTATAATATTTATAAAAATTATATTGTTCTAGATAATATATAAAAATAAAATATTCACAGTTAAGTAAATATATTTGATGAATCATAAATAAGGTGAATAAAAAGTTAACACATGATACTATCATAATAATGAATTACATTTGAACAATGGATGAAAATATTTTATAAATAGATTATATAACATATAGTACATTCCAATATGGTTTTGATTTAAATTCATATATATATAAAATGAATTATTTATTTTTATAAATCATGTTGAAAATTTAGAAGTGTGATTTAATGTATTTTGCCTAAATTTTTACTCCATTAAAAAATATTTGGTATTACGAACTTATTAAATTATATTTGGTTTATATATTACCATAGTGTTATATTTAAAATGATAATATAATGACTCATCATGAATACAAATACAACTAAATTTAGTCTTTTCTGGGGTAACACATTAAAACATACTAATGATATAGAAAAAAATACAATCTCATTGTTTTTTATTAATATAATATTTTTTACAAGAATATCCAAAAAAGAATTCATAAGTTGAATATATATTAATATCCACTATATTTTTAAGGATATCCAATGATTTTTTTTAAAATTTCATCTAATTCTGACAATAATCACAAATATAATTTTTGAACAAAAAATATGATCTTATTTCACTTTTTGATTTGGTATATTTTACATTAATGTATATACATTACAAATATTTATAAAAAAATTACCTTTTATTAAATAATACTTATTATAAATAGTTTAAATTTTAAATGAATTTTTGAATGCTTCTAAAAAAATTATATTATTTTTGAAGGTTTCATTTATAAAATTCCTTACAATAAGTAAAAATTGGTTTTTTTTAATATATTTTGGAATAATTGACATTCCCAATGATATAATTATTTTATGATATTTAGATTCATTACTATCCATTTATTTGTATAAAATGAATAAAAATTAAAGTAAAATAATTTTATGTGTTTGATTTATTTTTTGTTATTTTCAGAACGGGCATGATTTTATTCAAAATCATATAATTAAAATCAATTAGTAATAACATCCTATCAATTATAAATTTTTGTTCATTTCCATTTTTTTTAAATAATCACCATTATGATTTTTTTTTCATTTATCATTACATTTAACTTAAATATACATATTCTATGTTTTATGCATATAAATATTGGATAAAATATATATAATTTCTATATGGTATTATTTATTATCAATGTTATTTGATTTAATAGATAAATCATGATACCATTTAACCCTTATTAAATATATATATTTTTTGGTAAGACATAATTATTATAATTAAATTTATCATTTAATAAATATAAAATTATTTGAACATGTAATGACGGGTGGAAAAAATTCTATATATTTTGTAAATTAATCAAAAGGTCTCAAGAGACAATCAAATTATCCAATCTTATTAAAAGGATTTTTTCTATTTACCTACCCATAGATTATAATATTTTTTCACATAAATGTTATAGTAGTGAAATTAGGAATTATTTTATATGTAATAAAACATTATATATTTCCTTCATTGATAATTTTAAAATTATTATCTAGGATATTTCATTTTTTATATTATAAATGGATTCATTTTATGTTCATGTTATTGATTAAATTATAACTTTTTTCTATGACTTTTCTTTATTATTATTACTTATTTATTAATAATAAATTTTCGTACGAGTAAGAATTACTAGACATTTGATCTACCCATTATTTTTCACATTCCCTATGATATGATGATATGATATTTCATTTTGTTAAAATATGTATAATATGTATTTTCACAATTTTTTTTTCCAAAATAAAATCCAAATCATGTTTATGATAGTTTCATCAAATCGATCAATGGTAATTTCATCCATTATATCCTACTCTAAATCAATAATGTACACACTGAATTTGTGTTACTCTATTTTGGGATCTGGATAACATTCTCTTATTAATTTTTGTTACTATAATATCATCACAGACATTTCATTTCATTCATTATTTTCATTTACATTATATTAATCAAGTATTGGATTTGAAAGTAAAATGATATAATGAAATTTAGATCTATGTTAATTTATGATTACTTAATGTAATAACATGATATTATTTTCATTATGAAGTCATCGTGGTATGAGATATTTTAAGAAGAACCTCTTAAATATATCTTTTTTTGAAATAATTAGTAATTTAGTGGAATAAATATAATATAATATGATATGAAATATACAAATTATTTAGGAATACAATGTTATATTTTTAGACTAATTATCTAAACTACCCCTATATATAGATGTAGAAATAAAATTTTATGATATATAAATAAAATAACAAATATTTATGACAAAATATTGAGTGGAATATGTGGAGTTATAATATTTGATGTAACAACTACATGATATTTGCAAATCAGGTTTCATTCAAGCACGTGTATCTCCATGGGGGAACATTTTACTTATAAATGACGATGTATGTGTCACTGCATTGATCCATTGATTATAGGAATCCTAATTTTATCAAAGTTATGAAAAAATAGTCACATCCCAAGATTTATAATATATTCTACCAAAATCTTGTTTCTTATTTTAATCCAATAATTACATACAGAAATTTCATTATTAGTTGATGTTGAAATAAGAGGGTATCGTAAGGATGTATTTTCAAAAAAGGTTTCTACATTATGGATTTGTTATTATTTTCATTGGTGTATCTAGTTATCGTACTATATTAATGGGTTTAATGAATTTCATATTTTTATATACTTATTTTGTTATTTTTTTTCCAAATTTATATTATCCTTATATATTATAACTTTTTTTAGGAACATGAGAATAAACTACGGGTTGTACTACAAATTATAATTAAATAGAATATTTTTATATATTCATTAAATATTAGTTGTGGTTAAAATATGATTCCTTAATGCTAATGACTATAAATAGTGAATATATATCCATATATCTTATTAATATAAAAGTATAATATGAGTTCCCTATCTATAAAATAGTGATTTGAATTCACAATTACCTATTATAGTGTAATTATAATATAATTAGTGAATAAATTACAAATATTGAAAATCTATTATATGTATTAACATAAAAGGGAGTTCAATTAATCTAGTAGAATAATTGTGACGAATTAATAAAATAACAGATGAACGAGATTGTTCTACCGTGCCAATTATATAATATGGGGGATAATTATTTTTAATCAATAATTATGTGTATTAGAAATATAATTTCATTACACTGGTTCATGATGATATGATGATGTTATATGAATCTCAACAGTTGAGTAGGAAATATAAGTCTTATCATACCCCTAATATAGATTCATATGTTGTTTTTTTCCATTAACTAAATCGATTAAAAATAATTACATTAAAATTATTGATATATATAATGATAGATAATATTTGATTTATATATTCCAAAAAAAGTAAGTAAACATGAGGCAAATGATACTGTTGGATATTCATAATGAGTAATATTTTTGAACAAATTATCACTGTAAAAAATCAAATAAATTCAGTGATGCATTACGTAGGAAAAAATCCTACGCTATTAAATTGATAAAGAATGATGGTGATTTATTAACCACATATGTTTTATAGATGTTTATGTAAGTCACAATGGAATATTCATCATTGATAATATCCCCAATTATTTTCCATCCATCATTACTTGAAAAAATTAATAATCTAAAATTATATGATCTTATTTTGTTAAAAAAGAAATGATCTTAAAAAAATGGTAATTTTTATTGAGTTTTAAACAGATAAAGAAGGAGTCATTTTTTTCCTGACAAGGCTATATATCTCATCACATAGATAGTTATATAAATAAATAATAAATAATACTCATTTCTTTGCATTCAGTATATATCCTGAATTTAAAAACTGTATTTAGATATTAACGATCATTAATTGTTGGTTAATTTTATAATGAAGATTAGTCATTATTATTCTATATATTGGGAATGAAATTAAGTTAAATAGGGTATACAATAGACCAATATACTGTAATATCCCTTAATAATACCTATATATCTGTGGGGAAGCATCTCTTTGGTCATTATGATAAGACATCATTTGACATCCATGGGAAACAATTCCATATTGTAAATCATTGACTGGTCAAAAAATTATACTGAATTATTATATAATTTAATGGAATATTCCATTGACTGGTTTTCATCTCTATATATTCATGATTATGTGATACATTATTCAGAACCAATTTTAATCAATTCCTCCACTATTACATATTTTAGATTTATATTATTTATGAGCCTTATAATGGATCTGAATTGAGGTTTATATCTAAGAACATTCTGTCTTGTGTAAACTGATTTTTACTCAGATATATATTTAAAAACAATAATATATATGTAATGAGCTATATTAAAATATTATAATGTAATTTGGGACCAAATCCTTTTTTCAGCCGCTTACCTATATGAATATTTTTTCACTAGGGTTTTCAAATGGATCCATATGAAGAACTCTATAAGAAATGGTATACAATCATTACATGATGGGATTAAATTGAGGAATGAATGATTCTTATACTACAAATAACTTATTAAACTACAATGATGATATGTGTGATCCATAAATATTTCCATATTTTTTAGAGACAATAATATATCTATAGTCACAATAAATGAAATACTATTTAATTTCATGACTGGTATGTTGTATTCCAAAAAATATAACCTTCCAATTGATTCATCATATTTAGAATGTTGTAAATAATGATTCATATGAACATAATACATGTTAATATTCAATATTATGTTGATGACATTATCAATCAATTATCACTATTTCCCAATATTTCTAATAACCATAAGGTTTTCAACCAAGACCTATAAAAAAATATGTGATACCCAATCCATGAACATGACATTTATCTTATATATTTAAAACGTAATATTTCAAGTATATAATTATTGATATTTATTATAAATGAATGTAAAAAAATAGTATGAAACAATAAATCCTCAGTCATATCTATTTTCTAGATAGTTTATTATTTTAAATAATTATCATTTGATCCCAATTATGTGTGGAATGAATAACATTCCAATTGATTTTGATATGTGAAAACAAAAATTGATGGAGGAAATATTAAAGTATGGATCATATAACACCAAAAAAATTATTTTATGGAAATATCATATTCTATTAGAATGTAATATTTTACCAATATACGATAAAAAAATTATTCAAACATCAATATCTGATAAAAAAGTGTGATGTAAAATAAATAATTCTATTACAATGTGTATGTCTCATGGATTATATTTCCAAATAATAGACTAATTTATCAAAAAAATTATAAAAAAAATATTATAAACCGAATAATTAATATATTCAAATAGAGATATGTTATTTAGTTTACTTTCATTGAAATATTATTGGTAAAAATAAATTTTTATTGAATTATGACTATTTGGAATTATTACTGTAGTTTATTATAACCAATGGGAAATAATAATATGGGTAATAAAAAAAATTTAAAATTAATATTGTAAATATTTTATATTAATTATAATGAATAATGATAATATTTGGTGGAGATGGAAGTTATACCCCAAAAAATATTAACATATATAATGATGATCATTTATTAGAGCTAAAGAGGGTGTAACATCACTGTGGTTCAATCATGACTGATCACAAGAATATAATACAAAACTAATAAATTAGGGCGATATATTAAGGGATGTTTAGACAAATAGATTTTCTCTATGTCAAACATTGATGATCCACCCCATCAATGTAATGCCATTAAACACAGTACATTGAGGGCTAATACTAGTGTAATAATATGTCTTGTATTTGGACTATATGTAGAATTCTGATATACATTGTTATAAAAATAAAATAAATTTATATTGATCCAAAACATTTATTTTTTGTGTCAACATTATATAAAAAATCAAATTCACAATATTTTCGAATTAATATGTTAAAAAATATTTTTAATAAAGATATACCATTTAAAAAATATATATATATTTAATTTTCCATTACCATACATTTTTTATGATATAATAGGAAATATGATAAAAAATATTCATTAAAATATTATATTCAAACAATATTTATTATTTTATGTTGAATAAAATAATTTTAGTCATTAATATCTAAATTTAATGAGGGTTATAAAAATAATGATGTGTTTGAAATCATTATTTTTCTATAAATTAGTGTTCTATTATAAATGTAAAATGAACATATTTATTTCATTATTTTGATTAAATCGATTTTATATTTTAAATATGTAAATAGAAGTTATCTAATGATTAATTATAATTATTTTTCATAGATATAAAAAAATTTAGTAAAAACTAAAATATAGTATGAATATATATATCGTATTATCACACCAAAATAACATTAAATTTTTAAATAAATATAAAAACGTTATTTTAATACAAAAATGTATTTCTTGTTAAATTAATACATTTGAATGTTATAATTTTAATTTCAATAACTATAAAAAATTATAAATTATAAAGAGTGTTTTAAGATTGTTTAAAATAATTCTTTTTGAATACGATATTCTTTAACATTGAAAATATATTGTATAATGGGTTTGTTTAAAAAAAATTCAAAAAAAATACTATACCCTATATTAAAATTTCCATGTTGTTAATCTTTGTAACTTCCAAGGGATTTTTATTAATTATTTAATTCAATATAAAGGCTTCTCTATTCAATATAATATAATTTTCATCTTCATTTAGTATATATACCCCCTAAATCCTCGATTTCCCTTTACTCATGATCCATTGATAATAAATTACATCTTATTTTATCTATCAATTGTACATCTTTGTAGATTATATTGTTAAATAGAGAACATGTAATGTTTTAAAATGCTAAATTACAAGGATAGTGATCGCTTCCTCATTACTTCTTGCCATTCAATTACATAATTTTTAATATGGATTTTGATTTTAAATTGATTATGTGTAATTGTATTTACTATTATTAAGTTATTATCTATTAAAATAACTATTCATGGGAGTATACCATTATCTCTCAATAATTACATTCTTTAATTATTTTAGTATATATTTTATTCGGATGAAACCATTTTTGATATTTTATTACGCAAATTGATGTTTGTAATACACAACAATAATATAATTTTAGAGTACTCACATGTATATAAATCTAAATATTTGAATGGTGAAATAAATGATTGAAACCTATAGTTCCCAATAACATATTAAAATATTGAAAATCATTCATATGATATATGTTCTATTTGTAACATATAATGGTTGGCATATTAGTGGTGTGACGAAATCTCCCTCCACAACATTCGTTAACAGATTAATACCATGAGATAACATGATTATAATATCTTTAAAAGATTCAGTAGTAATTAATCATGATATCTTATTGATATAATTTTCAAACATCATTGATCTTATCATGTTTTTACATCGTAGTAGTATTATTTGGAATGTATCATTACAATATTTTATCCTCATTTAAATGTATGTCCATTTGTAATTATAATAATTCAATTCTGTAAACTTTTTTTATTTATAGATTATTAACACATAAAAATAATATAATTTGTCTATAAACATACTAGATATTATTTTAATTATTTTAATTTGAATTGTTTCTCCATTAAATAACATTTATTGGGATGATCTATGATGTAACGCCATAATTTTTTTTAAAATAAAATTATTTTTGATAGTGTAATTGACATAAAAAACTAAACTGAAATGACATGGAAAATATACAATAATTATAAAATATCCATTTAATTAGGAATTATAAAAATTATTAACTAATTTCTAAAATGAAATATATTCATTTTCTACTAAATATAAAATATTTAATTTTATAATAAATAATATATCAATTTTATGTATTTTAATTTCATTAATTAAAAATATGTTTTATTCATTCATTTTTTATGGATTTTAATGAATATTTCATAAAATTAATTATTTATATTTCAAAAAAATTATTTTATAAAATTTTCCTAATTTTTATGACCTTCTGTTAAAAACATTATTTTGGTAAAAATTTATGAAATCTTTAAAAAATATTAATTTTCCTCCGAGGAGTGACAACTATAGTTTTTAAAATTATTTATATAAAATTCATTAAGTAAAATTCAAATAAACATTTTTATATTATTAATTTTTAAATTAAAAAAATTATTATTTAATTGTATTTAATCCACTTGTTTTTATTTTAATAATATTTATATTGGATTTTAGAATTATTAAATTTTTATGATCGAAAACAGTGTTATTCGAAAAACTATTTCAATGTGAATATTGTTTCTCCATTTTAATTAATTACAAAAATATTCATTGATATAATATTTATAATATATTACTGAAAAATATATTTAATCATATTTTATTTTATTCATATAGTGGTTAATATTAGTCATATAATTTATATAAAATCATCCTTTTTAAGAGAAATACAATTCTTGAAAATTAGATTTTCATAGCATATACTTGAGTAATTTTATATTATTATTTCCCACTTCATTGTATTTAAGTTGTTAAAATGGTTTGAATATTTTTAAAAATAATAATTAATTTTATCTAATAAGGTAATATTAAATTTTGACTGCAATGAATTGTTCAAATAATAGCAATTAAATATCACGATTATGTTGAAAATAAATTTTCTCAGTGGGTGAAACCCAAATGATAAGGGTTAAAATTACATAAAAACATGTATGAAAATAATTTCCCAAAAACACTTCACAATTATAATTTCTAATTATCTTTAATGGTCCATTTCAATGATTTTTTCCATGTAAATGAATATGGGTACACCTCTTTTATCTCTGAAAATTAAATGTTTTCTACACAACATAGTAATTAATGTCAACCATCTCTCCTCTAAAATTCACACCTAAAATGTTCATTTAATAAAATAATACATAGAAAAATATATTCGATTTTTCCGTAGTAACTTCATAAATATATTATTTTTTTCATAGAGCCATACAAATATATGTTTTTGTTATCACCTAATTAGGCTGTCTGAAAATAATGTATTGTGCTTAATTGAGAACCATTATTATATTTTATCATCCACCAAAATCAAATATTAATAATATATCTAGACACAATAAAAAACGTATCTATGATATATGGTTATGTGATTATATTATTGAAATTCACTATATCAATTTCATCATTCATAAAATGGTATAAAATATTATTATTCATGTTTTTGGTGGAAAAAAACCTTGCAAACCAATGCCATTCATTTTCCATCATCACTTATCATGTGTTGATATATTGATGGATTGAAATTAAATATTTCATATTTCTAACATATTTATATTTTGGGAAATATAATATCAAATATAATTTTTTACATTCTATTATATGGGCATTATAATAACGTTTCTTATGTGTACTATGGACAACTGCCTCTCGATGAGATGCAAATAATTTTTCACTAAAGAATTACATGGAATGTAATATGGAATCATTTACAAAATATTAAAAAATTTAATGAAATAATTATTATTTTAATTACTTATTCATCAATATAAAAAGTGAAATATCATTTTATTACTTAGACTAAAAAAATGAAAATGTCATTCAAGCGGAAGTGAAGGCTTCCTCCTCCACAAGGTGATGTGGTTATTTTCTTCACCACCAAAAATATTGTTTGATATATAAGAGTATATATAATTTAATAATAATGATATTATTTTATTATTATATTAATATAATGATATTGTATTACTTAATTTATTTTCATACTATTCAGTGAAGAATTCAAATTTTACCAATGTGTACCTATAGCTTATAGTCTCAATGATTACAATGTAGTTCATTTGTCACAACCATATTCCATGATATCATTTAAAATAAATATATATTCATAAATAAGATAAGTAAATTAAATTTTATTATTATTTAGATGATTAATCAGTGACCACCATGACCATAGTTAATTAATTAAATCCATTTTAAAATAATGAAATGAATATCCTCAAAACACCTGATTTGGACATAACTAATTAAGTATATTAAAATAAATTTTACAATAAATATAATAAATTATTTAATTATATAGTGTTAATACTGGAATTGTTTATTAAGAAATCAATTAATTTATGTAATCTTATTATCTAAAATTTTAAGTACATATAATGAATTTCTCATGTTGAGGTAAGGGTTTCATTCCATGGTTTTACTTGTGTGAGAAATATTCCATTATCACAATGTATTTTTATTATTTGGTGTGTATAAATAATAAAAATGAATTCATTGATTAATTTCAATAAAATTAATTTTATTTATAAATAAATATTAGGATCTCCATTTAATGATGTTTTGATCAATATATTACAAAAGTTGTGTGGGATGTCGACTCAATTTCTTATTATCAAGATATATTTTAATGTTACACATCTATCATCATTTATGTGGTCTATCTAAAAGCACTTTTACATGTTATATAATGAATATAATATTTTCATTGAAATTAAAATTTTCATTTGATGTTATTCATTCTTGGTTCTTACTAATGAAATGATACCTTATTGGAAAATTCATTATGTTACAATGTCTATTCTTTTGGTATTATTTATGATTAAGGTTATATTAAATTAATTATTTTGTTAAAAAAATATAATTTTTTAACATTTTTTTATGTTTTGTATATGTTTAATTTACATTTCATAGTTTTTTATATAATAATCATGAAGAAATATATTAGTAAGTGATAATGAACTTGAATTTTATTTTAGATTGAGAATCTTTCCCATCCAGATAAATATTTTCTAAAAGGTTTTTAAAAATTCCCTATAAAAATTCTTATTTACTAAATAAATTTTACGTGATAATTTTTATTCATTTATTATATTATAATATGAAATTTCATAATCATTTTCAAATGTTTCACTTTTAATTACCTTATGCTGAATGTTTTTAATATAATGATTTTTTTAACATTTATGATGTGAATGGATTTTTTTAATCTCTATTACATTATTTTAATTGAATATACATTTCTATTATTACATAATTATTAATAATGGTTTAATATTTAGAAATTTGTTTTTGTATATAATGTTTATAAATGATATTTTTATAATTAAAATGTTATGTTCATAAATTTTTTTTATGTTTTTAATAGAAATTTCAATCAGGAATAATAAAAAAAGTTGTTTTTACATATAATTAATTTGGATAATTTTTTAATGATTATTTCATCATTCATGTCCTTAAGAGATTTATATATATATATATATTACTCATGGATCCTATTTTTTCATGGGTAAATAATGTCTCGAATAGATTTTAATAGAATATATTTTATTTTCACGGGTTAATCATATTTGATATAGATTATTATGGAAATAATGTATTTTAAATTATTTAACCTGGATTCAAAGATATTATTATAGATCCAATTTTGTTCCCACAGATTAATAATGTATCAAATAGATTATTATAGAAATCATTTCTTTTCCATCAGTTAATCATCACACACAGAGATTGTTATAGATCAAATTTCATTAGGATTTGTTAATAATTTTTCAAAGTTACTATCATGGAAATAATTATGAATCCATTTTTTAGTAATGTTATTAAATAAATAATGATTTCTTCTATAAGTTTATGATAAAATTATTGATATATGTACATTATTTCTAAATAGAACGTTTAAATTATTGAAGATCATGCTTGTGATCGGATATCACTGGTGACCCTGTTACATCTTATCTGAGGGTTGATATAAGAAAGAAGTTGGTGAACCCGATATATGTTTTACAATTGGTGATCCAAGATTGCTTTTTAATGCATATGGCAGTAATTATGCTATTCTAAAATTCATATTTGAAGTCCAATATATTGTTATTTTGGTGAACTGACCATGGTCAACCATGAACATTTCATTCGAGTCCATCCATAACATGGACTAAAGGGTGTTCCCCATCCAAACAGGTTGAGAAATAATTCAATGCATCGTTACATAAATATGGTGAAAATTTTCGGCCAAAAATTAACCATGACCAGATAAATAATTGGAAAAAATAAATAAAATAGCAAAAAAACAAATGAACCTCAAATAAATGAAAAAACAAATTTAGTTACAAAATAAAACTCAACAAGATAACAACTAAGATACAGAATTGAAACTAAAATTAATATACTGAATTGCCACTACACGATCTTCATGTGACCCATTGGTCCTAACCAATCAAAAGATCATATATCCTCCAACAACAAGCACCTGGTTGGAATCCTAAACAAACACTGAAGTTATAGAATTTCTTGTGTCTATTAACACCGAGTGGAATAGGTTGGGTGTGAGGAAACAAATCTATAGTTTACCACCAAATTATTAATTTCAGTTATTCCTAAAAACATTATATTAAAATTAGTTTGAACTAAATTATAAAATTACATTTTTATAATCAATTTTCATATTAAATCAATCAAACATTATCTCTTTCCCTCTTAAATTAAAAATATATACAAGAAGAAAAGGAAAAAAATTGTTTTTTCTCTTTCAAAAAATCTGATTGAATTTGTTTTATAATCAATAATTCACCATTTTCCAGAGAAATATCAAATAAATATGAAAATATAATGATTTAACATGAGGCTAACTACTCTAGTAGTACACATTATGATGAAACATAAGAAATCATAAGAGTATATATGAAAACAAGAATTTACTATACATGTGACTCATCCTAAATGTATTCCCTACTCATTATATTCATAACTCCCTTATGCCTGATTGTTTCCCTACCTAGCTTGGTCAAGGGATAATCCCATATAAATAATTATAATATATCCCCCTACTTTGGGAAAATATCTCGTGCTTAATGTAAACTACTGAAAAATTTATTATTGTAAAATAAAATTTCTATGACAAGATCCCATGTATATTATCCAAGGTGTGCGCCATATATTTCTATCAAAGTGGAACTTATATATGATAAATAACACTACAAAACCTAGAACCACCTTTTCCATATAAATGATATTCACTTTCCATAACATTAAACAAAGATGGTGTGTCTTTACCATGGCCCCCGCCCATCTCATGGGTCAACAACTAGGGCATGAACCCCAAAAAATGTGGGTTTTTTCAAATATCATTTGAATATTCCAAATTCATATTTATATTCTACCCATCATGGGTATATTTATCATAATGAATGAAACAAATCAAAACCCATTCCAACGTTAATAAATCACATTTTGAATATTCATATCAAAGAAATCCTTTTACTTTCAAGCATACTATCAAACATGGAACCACAGAAAACTGGGACATTATCTCTAAAATTCTATATATAAAAAACGAATTTGAAAACTTATACAACGCATTAGAAGAATTTATATGAGCATTCAACCATTTAGGGAATCAGCTATCATTTTATCCAGCACCAATCAAGTCATTAATCCGTTGAAAAAAATTTAGAAACTACACCCAATTTGTTTTGTAATCCATGGAACCATTCATCAGAAAGAAAATATAAAATAATGTAAGACTAATTTTTAGGAAAACATGGTTATAGAAAAGGACCACTCCAGAAATCATCATCATTTAAAAGCCCATCCTTGGATTCACATTGTTCATCCATTGTTATACCCACCTCTAATGGTATAAAGTGAAAATATTTTACAAATATTTTAGAAGAAGCCACGCAAAAACACACACACCCACACTAAATAATTAAAACTTTTCATTATAACCCCAGGTTCCAAAAATCCAACAAATAAAATTTAAACAAGTTCTAAAAAGTATTTATACAAACCAAGCACACTCAAAACATCCAACACAACCAATTGATGATAAAAACATTTATACAAAAAAATTGGCAAGGCATATTCAATGGAATAAATAAAAAAAGTAATATCAACATTTAATAAAATTTACCAATAAGAAAATGGTACGAAGAATAAATTATGTACATTATAATAGTACATAACATGTTTTAAGAATTAATTTACATAACCCATGCCTCAGTTCCATGAAATTGTATGAAATAGAATGGAAATACCTACCTAAGCCCATATGTACAAAATGGAACATCATTGGAAGGAAGAAAAGTTTCATGCCGACCAATCACACACCCTATACAGTGAGAAAAACACAAAAAACACAATTTGAGCGATTAGGGATTTGTTCATAGGATGAAAAAATAGAATACAAATAAACTAGTTGTGAGAGATAACAGAGAGGGGTGAAGTCACACCTGGAAATGGAAGGTTGCTGGGATCAGGTCCTAGAAAAACAAGGAGAGATTCCAAAGGTTAGGTCATGTCGGAGGGGAGCTTTAGATGGAGTAGGGGGCACCATGAGGGAGTATGGCAGACGGATGAAGGATTTCTCCTAATTAGAAGTGGGGGGATCTAATATTGGGGTTGCACACTTATAAGGGAGTAGGTGGGGAGGGTTTTATTTCTAATGAGGTGGAGACAGATGGAGGGGATCCATCTAGAGCACTATCAAGGGTGTTAGGGAGTTGTTGAAAAAAGAGATCCTTGTGCGGGGTGTCGTTCCATAAACATGAGAAGAAGTGTGTGTGTGTGGAGGGGTGGTGACACCCCATTAGGTTTTAATAATTTTTTTATAATATGGATAAAGATAATAATAACAATAATGAATCATTAAGGTAATATTATTATTATAAATCTTTTATTATTATTACAACTGCTACATTATTAATGCATTCTTATTCTGAAAAATAATAAAACACTAATTAATATATTATTATTATTATTATTATTATAGGCACATAAATATTTATTAAATATTATTTAAAATGATAAAATACATAAAAATTATAATAATTAATATAATAATAATAATAACACCTTCAATAGTTATAATATTAATATCTACACAATAATATATTGTTTTTCAAGGAACATATAATTTCTGAATTTTATTTCTATAAAAATTTATTTATTTTAATCATTATGAAACTGAATGGGAACCCGGGTTGACCGTATGGTTATCAGAAACAGTGTGGTTCTTACAAAACATGTCTTAATCTAAAAAAATTATTAATCATCAAAAATTTGAGACGAGTCCTTAACCCACACCATGAAGAGGGTATATGAAGCTATGAAATAATAAAATTAAATAATTTCAAAGGTAGGTGTGTGAAAATTCTCCCCACCACAAAATTTTATTCCCCATGAAGGTCACTAATACAAATGTTAGTATATTATTTAGTCCATGTCTTAACCGTACTGGATGAAACATTTCATTTTATATGTGATTTTTATTCTCTATGTCACACCCAATCAATCTAGACGAAACCAAATACCACAAAAGGGGATAAAACAAAGGGATTATCCACACCAAAAAAATTTCACTCACTTATAAACTATAAAATTCTAACACACCACCTTTGAGAGTTGCTAATGTGGGAACTCTAAAACAGAACATACCCAACTAAAGGCATCACCACAACTGGAAGCTAAAGAACTCAATACCCAAACTGAACCAACATCCTTAATGATAATGGAATATCTTCACCACCATGATTTAAAAAAATGACTATTATAAGGTAAAATAGCTTACTGGAGCACTAGAGTAAGGGATACCTCCTATAATAATTTAAATATTTATGGAAAAGGAAATAAAAACACCACTGAACCACTAAAATGAAAATAAACTAGACAGAAGGAAAAAAATTATAATCCACCTGTATCACAATACACAAAAATCATCAGACTAGTAGTGTTTAAAACCAAAATAAAATAAAAACCTTCAACCATGAGACAAACACCTCTCAAAGAAAACAAATTATTAAAATATTACATATTTTAAGCAAGCACAACCGCTAAGACTGCGATAAATATTTTTCATCACACTACTAAAATAACGTTGAACAAATAATGAAAAAATTTTATAAAATACTTTTTTTTAATTTCCACCCCAAAGATGGAAACTTATGTCGGGGCAAGGATTCTCTCATCCCTGGAATCTTTTTACTTATCATGATTTTCACCCTAGGACTTGAGGTTCGGGCTTTGATGGCTAAAGCATCTTATGCCTTATAGGTAGAGACTAGCATCCCTTGATTAAAATAGTTTCCTCAAATGACACATCGTATAGAGCTATCCCTGGTGACCAGTATGTACTCAATGATTGTGATTCATTAGATTGATGTGACAAGATGGATTGGAATACATGATCCAACCATTCTGATGGCACATAAAAAATTAGTCTAACGAACTATAATATGATAGTCGTTATAGTTTTTATTTAGAAATAGGATCCTCCGGTACACCCCACTCTCTATATGTATAACCCTCACAAATGAAAAGAGGGTCTAGATTTTTCACTCCCCTGTGCTTTGGATAAAAACTCCTTGAAGAGGCCTATACATGCCTTTACTAACAACTCACCTTGCTAACTATGTATAAGCCCTTACCACTATTCTCCTTGACCTCCTCAGGTATGATCTTTTCAATGATGATAGACGTCCAAACCTACCAAATAATCCAAAATCCAACTGTAATGACACATCAAACTCTATTCGTCCAAGGCTTGACCTTCCCCTAAACCCTAGACAACATGAACTCATACAAACTCGGGAGTCCCCAACCACCCGATGACCTGATCTACCCCCTAAAACCACATCACATCCCATAACAGACCCCAAAATCCTATAAGGACATGTAACACTCAATAGATACCATAATAGGGTAGGACTCATGGATAACTTATGGGAACATTTATGGTCAGAATACATAGAAAAAATGAATAAAATAATCGAAACCAGCAT
The DNA here is from genome assembly GCA_963277665.1 of Viscum album. NCBI lineage: Eukaryota > Viridiplantae > Streptophyta > Magnoliopsida > Santalales > Viscaceae > Viscum > Viscum album. The sequence goes on from OY728157.1 coordinate 2,020,578,808, forward strand.
AATGAGAAAACAAAATAAAATGAAAAAACCATAAGTTGAGAAAATATTTCTGGAATCCCAAAAAATCTTAAAAAAACCAAAATCAACACTCCAAGCCAAGGTTATGAGGATCATAATCCAAACATATACAAACACAAGAAAAAAAAGGTTTTCTAACCCCCCCCCCCCACTTTACCAATTTAAAACAAATTAAAGAATAACAACTCCATTTTACATCCTTGTTACATATAAAAATACACATTTATTTTCAAGATACTTACAGAACCAAAAAAATGAAACAAAAAATAAACCGAACTATCCTGGATTGAGGAACTACTTCTTACGCCTAACTTGGTGATAATTTATTAGGACGCATCCCATGTAAGACCTAATACTGACAAGACTTTGCACCAGGATGCTGAGATCCACATAGGACACTACTCTATGTGGGGTCACCATGTGATAATGAGTCACTCTATTTTCACCCCTCAATCAAAATAAAATACAAAAACTCAATACCTATTCTACCCTTGGTAACTTAGTTTTCTTCATGAGTAGTGGTGATCTGGAATTGAATCGCAACTTACCTATTAAGGCCCAAAAATCTTAATATCCTTCTACCAGATAACCCATATATCATTGTAATCCATTAAAACTAATTCTTCATGATCCAACATAGGTCGACCCTAAACCAGTCACCTATGCTAGATTACCTCATTTCCAGATTTCATCCTTGAACCCCAAGGGATAGAAACTAGTTTCGTTCATCAAAACATACACATGGGAATGATTTAGGAGAAAAATAAATAACCATCAACAGATAAATAAATAAAATAAACAAAAAATAATAATAAAATCTATTGACCATAAAAATATGTATAAACATATTAAGTTACAATATACAAATAATCAAGATGAATGAAAATATATAAAAGTGAAACCAAAATGAACAGAATGAATCTTCACCAGATGATATCTATGTGTCCTATTGGTCACGACTATCCATAGAACAAAATAATATCGTGCAACAATCATATACTAGGAACCCTAATCAAAGACTAAATGTGTGAAATAGCTCTTGTCTACCGAAACTGAGTGGTAAATTTAGGGTTTGATCTAAAAAAATTGTAGGTAACCAATAAGAAATACATGTAATTTATTCCCAAAAATAATCCACTAATATTATTTGTAAATATATTTCCAAATTATCTTCACATATTAACATATAATTTTAAATAAAACTAACATGATCTATTTCCCTCTTCATTTGAAACCAAATACAAGTATGAAAAAGAAATTATTATTATTATTTCACTTTCAAAACATATGATTGAATTTTTTATAATCAAAAACTCACTTTTGTCCTGAAATATACAATAAACAGATGAAAATAGATTTTTTACACAAAATATGGGAAATGCATCTATTAGTACTCCTAGAAAGGAAACACGAGAAGTCCAAGGAATGGAGAGGAAGGATTGAAAATATTGTACATATGATTCATTCTTAAGTAATTATCTATTCATTGATGTCATAATACCCTAACACCAAATCCTGGCCCAGGGAGGCCTAGTCAAGGGTACCAGTCCCATATAAATAATTTCAAAACAACCACTATAATTGGCCACTATCCCATGTATAATCTAAAGTAGGGAATCAATTGTTCCTGGTAAAACCAATTGTTAAGATAGGTTCCCAAGAAATATGTTTCAAAAAACATTTCACATATATACAACCATGCACACCATTGAAGTTTCCTCCACCCAACCACCTCAAGGATAGCCAATTTCAAAAAAAATAAATACACAAGGGGGAGGGATCCTATACTGAGGACTCTCCTAATCTCATGGGCCAATAACTAGTCATGTAACCCCAATTTGAGAGGAATTTTATAAATACCATTTAAAAAATTACAAATGGTCCATTATGTTCTACCCATCTAGGGAATAATTATAAAAAAGAATGAAACAACTCAAAAACATTTCCACTATTATGAAATAATATTTTCAATATTCCTTTTCAACACAATGTTCTAGTTTCAAACCCACACTCATACATTATACGATGACCAAATGGGCTGTTATCTCAAAAATCAACATTATAAAAAATATAATTAGAAAACAATGAAAAGACACTCAATGGTTCCAAATAAGAATTCAACCATTTCACAAATAAAAAAACTTTTTATCTACTGCCATAGAATTCATTAAACCTTTCAAAAAAAATTGAACCCACCCCCAATATATTTTGTAATCAGTGGAACGGTTCATTTTAATAAAATAGACAAATAAGGTAAGGGTTCATTTTAGGAAAATAGGGTTCATGAAGAGGACCAATCGAAATGTCATCCTCATTTTATGGTATATCCATCGGTGCACCCACATCAAATGGCATAATGAGAGTTCATTTTCCAACCATTTTTTTATGAAACCTCCCACACACACCAATACATACTTAGCAGACCATCTCATTAAATCCACATGTTCCATATGGCCAAAAAATTACAATTTAAACATCTTCCAAAAAATATTTCAACAAGACAATACCACTCAAAACATCATTCACAACCATTTAATGATATGGATATTTATTCAAACCAAATTGGCTAGGCATATTAATGGGAATAAATAGTGACACAACTGAAAACCTATTTGTAATAAATTATTTGAACAAGTTAATGTTACCAATAATTAACTATGGACATAATAATATAGATAAACAGGATGTAACAATTAATTAACCATACAAAAGAATAAATTGTTTGAAATTGGATAAAAGGGAATGGAAACAACAACCTCAACCTATGTGAACATGATGGTACCGAAACTAAAGGAGGATATAAGACCCACAGATTAATCACGTGCCATATAAAGAAAAAAAAGAAAATAACACAATATGGGATGTTGGTGATTGGTTAATTTGAATAAAAAACAAAAAAAATCTATTCCAATAGGTAGAGAGGGTTGATAGTGAGGGGTGGAGGCATGGCCAAAAAGGACGGGGGTGAGGATCAGGTCATTCTAGAAAACGGGGATATGTCATAGGATAGGGTCGATTAGTAGGGGAAATGTATATGGAGGAGGGTTCACCATGAGGGTGTTTGGTGGTAGTGCAGGGGGTGGTAAGAGGGGGAGAGGGTATAAGATTCGAGCTGCACGCCCACAATGGAAAAGGGGTGGAGGGGTTCCATGCTGGTGGGAGGGAGAAGGCCACAGTGGAGATAGCAATAGTGCTCACTAGGGAGTAGGGGGTCTTGTAACACCCCAAGCTTCTACGGTACGCTTCTCTTTGAATAATGAGATAGCGTGTGTTGTACGCAACATCGAGTTCTAACACACCACAACCAATCAAACTTGCCCTTATGAATAGTAATACCTACTTTTTGAAATTATATATATTTTATATTTCAAAATGGACTTCATTTTTGGATTCGGAATATCGAAATTATCCTAAGTTGAATTTTTGGTATTTTTCTGAGAACTTCTAATTTTTTTGAATAGTGAAAAATACTTAAAAACAACTTTTTTAATCAAAATAATTTATAGTGATAAATTATACTATTGAGTGGTTTTAAAGCACAATTAGAATATGTTTTTACCATTTTATACCATGATCTTTATTAGAATTAATTTCACTTTGAAATTGGACATAAACAATTATCAATCTTTTGATATATATTGTTTCTTAAAAACACGCTATTTATTGTGATAGCAGGAATTAATTATAAAATTAATTAATTCAACTTATATGTTTGAAATTTTGTAAAATAGACATCATTTTTGAATTCGGAATATCAATTATAGCTTAGGTTGAAATTTTGGCATTGTTCTGAAAAACATCAATTTTTAATAAATAGTGAAACTTCTAAGTGGTAGTTAAAAAACTGAATTTTTCATAAAACTTAATTTTACTAATTCTGTGAATGGAAATTAGAAAATACGAGAGACACGGTTAATATCAAGAAGTAAAATGTGGTTCAATGAGATGAAAATAATTTTTGGTGAATAGTAACTTTTTACTTTTATTTACCACAGTTAAACGTAAAATAGGGTAATTAATGGTAAAAATGATATTTATATTACGCTAAAACATGTCCTAATTCTATTGGACAAGTGTATCTCGACCAAAAACAACCTTAGGAATAAAATATTATCATTTAGGTTCACTTGGATTAGATTAGGACATTTATTATTATTTAATTCAAAGAATAGTTAAAAGAGTTAAAATCAAAGTATATTTACTAAAACATTTTTAATATAGTGTTATACATAAGCTAAATTCTATTGTATGTATTCATTAGAAAGATAATACGATTTAATACATAATGATATTTTATTTATAATTTTTAGACATTATATAATTTAATTTATTTATGACACAATGATGATGCAGTAATTACCATAATAGTGAAAAATTAAAATAATTGATATTATAAAAACCCAATTAAATATACTTTTAGACTTTTAATGAATTAAACTAATTTTATATGATAATATGACATATTAGGATTTAATTATGTGACTTTGTATGAAGTAATCATTCTGTTTTGAGTTTCAAAAAAATCAACTATTGAATAGTGTCAGAATTGACATAAAAGAGTTTTTAAAACAAATATTATATTATTAATTGATATTAAATTCCAAAAAATCTAAGGATCGTCCAAGAGACTTATACCATGATAGGTGTATCATTAATGGACCACTTCGGGGTCGCTTGGATGTATATAGTAAGATTATTAACTATATATTATAAAAATACAAAGTGACATGGTAAATGTCAAACAAATTAACTAAGAGTTAAAACTAAATGATAATGTTAATATAGTAACCCAAACCTGTCTAAATTCTATTGGTTTAATGGTTTTCGACCTATCCCCACTTTAACCTTTGAATAATCAACTTTGGATCCATTAAAAACTGAATATGAATTTATTATAAATTAATATTTCCTGCTTTTCCAAAGGATCCCATCACCCCTCTTATAAAAGGGCACTCCTCCTTCTCATTTCTTCACACTTTAAAAGCCTTTTGGTTCGGCAAAACTCTGCCCAAATACTCTCCCAACTTCCCTCAATACAACCTAGAGGCCTTAGTTTGATCAGAAAGTCATCCTATGGAGCCCTTTTTATCAAATCAAAAGGAAGAACCCGAAAAAGAGGTAATGTTCTCACCACCCCTTTTCAAGTTCATTTCTTCTTCCACTTCTCATTTCTTTGTTATTACCATTCTAAAATAATAAATCCAGTATCTTATATATACTATGATGTTATTATAAATATGGCACAACCATATTCATTATTGTATCCATCCTTTGAATAACATGTCACCATATGTGCGTATGTACGACTTACCGTCTCCACGTTGTGGTGTAATTGTTATTCAATATATTATTATTTGGATGGGTATAATAATGATGTGTAACTCATGTATATAATAAATATAACATTTTAATGATTCTGTATATATGATATACCATCCATTTATATATTATTTTAATATCAAAATAATGATATTGTCGCTCGTGCGTACGTACGGACTACCATCTCCACGAACGCGATGAGATTCATTCTCCATCGTATCCTATCAAGTATAATTATCATTTGATGATTTAAAATGATGTTTATGGACTTGATATCATTCTGTATATGAATAAGATACAACCTATCCATAAAAACATGTATTATGTGACAAAACATATAAAAGAAAACGAGTAAGTTAACACCCGAAACGACGATAATTCTAAGATATTATTAACAAATCAATGTTAAAAGATCATATATGATATCATATTAATATATATGATTCTTGTATAATTTAAAAACAATTATTTAACCATTATACAGGATGTTACCCTACCCCAACCAAGGAAAAGTACAAGGTAAGGGTTATTTCACAATCTCATCATTATCTGAGGTTGTTTATATGTAATAATCTACTGGGATCTCTTTATCATCCACATCCATGTTTCTTAAAAATGTATTTCAAAACATTTTTAATATTTACAAGAATGTGGGATAAAGTAATTTATACCCTTGTTTGACTTTTTATAAGTAGTTTATAAAGGAATCTTTCCGTCGTTTTCCAAACAAGGTGCTTTTTAACCTTTTGGACAAAATTAAGGTAAGAATGTTTTTTAACTTATACAGTGGGTGCAGCTATTTTCCGCTGTTATAAAATCGTCGAAGCTTCCCTTACAAGATTATAAGAATATTTTCATAGAAAATGTTTTATTTTATAAATATATGACTCTTAAATGATTTCAAAAATAGAAAGGGATATTTCTCTAAAAAAAGTTTTGATTTCGTTTATGTCAACATCCTTTGATGGATTTTATGCTTATTTGATGTCGATTAATTATCATACAAAAAATCAATATTGTATTTAAGGTTTTTTTATATGTTTTACTGTGGATGCATTATTTTTATACCATTCATGGTTTATGGAGAAAGTATTGACATTTCGTATGATAGATTTAATACGAATGTTTATGTTATGTTTAATCCTTTTCATATGGGAATGCATTCGACTTAATATGTGACGAGTGAAGCCCTCTATAGCTCCTCGATGCATCGATAGGTCTCATGAGACAAACTAGTGTCTTGGCACAAGGCCTTGGAAAAATATTATATATAGTCTTGGCACGAGGCCTTGGCTATGTGGTTATGATAGTCTGGCATTATGCATTCCATCATTATGAAAGTGGTTATTGATATTGCATGTGATTATTCTATTAGTAGAATATCCATTTGAATAAGTAAATGGAATTATTTCATTTTACTTTTGACATACTATGTTGAAGTTCATGTTTAAAAGTCTTTTGTTTTAGTTATAGATTTCATTAAATGTTTATTCTTATTTATGAATTTTTCCTCTATATTGTTATCCTTACTGGGAATTTGAGCTCACCCCTTTTCTATGTTTTATTTTTCCCAGGATGTGAAGAAGTAATTTATGAATGACTTGTAGGGATAGTGTGAGGGGATAAGAGTGTGGACTATGGAGACTATGTTGTTGTAGTTTTCATTTTGTGATGTAATGTAAACCTTATAAATATATCTTGTGATTCCAAGGCTACTAAACCAATCGGCCTTTCGAGATTCGATCTATCTTGTGATCATGAAAATGTTATGTAATAATGCACCGACTCTGGGTAACTAGGGTCGGGGTGTTACAGTTGGTATCATAGGATGTTTAGTACAAACCTTGGATGCTAGATTTAGATAAACTCTGATTAGAGCATGTAGACCAAAGATGAACTTTGAGGATTTGTATTGAAGAACTTCCTAGAATTTTGATATTGTAGAGATTTTGTGAGTTTTCCGAGCATTACATCCCTGTCTGGATACGAGCAGGTAGAGGCAGCTCTGGCACAGATGTACCTTGTGGTAAAACCCGAAAACACCACTTTGAACAAGACTCGAACGAGAACTGGTGTACGAAAATGGGCCTTGCTGCACTCTTGGTTACGACACTCCAGGGGGATATGATTAGGATAACTCTCATTTTCTTTACAAATCATTATGATGGGTTTATGAGTATATACTTCCTCAAAGAAAACATTTTTATGATTATGGATTATATCCATAAATAGTTCAATTTATGTTAAGTGTTTTATAAGTATGGGATTATGTATTTTGATTCATAAACTGATCTAGTTTATTCCATTGTTTAGAAATGGTGCCTAGTGGAAGAAATGGAAACCGAATCAATGCACACACTCCATGTAGTGATTTCCCTCCTGCTCAAGATAATTATAGTGGAGCTGGTGATGCAACTGGTGCTGATCAGCTAATCACCATACTGGGAAAACTCACTCAGGTTATGAATAATAACCTTACCCGAATGGAGCACCCTGATCCGCAATGTGGAGGATCAATGTTAGATCGATTCATGAGGAAACAACCACCAACGTTCAATGGGAGTACAAATCCCTTAGTAGCAGAGTAATGGATATTTTCCCTAGAGAAAATATTTCAGGCATTGGGGAGTAGTGAAAGGGAAAAATTTATCATGGCAGTTTACCGACTCACTGGAGATGCTGATCAATGGTGGTAATTGATTCAAAACACGAAGGAATATGATGAAGTATCAAATATGGAATGGAGAGAGTTCAAAGATCTGTTTTTAGAAAAATACTTTCCTCGCGACCATCGAGCAGATATGGAAAGAAAATTTCTCAGTCTGAGACAAAAGGAGGATGAGAATGTCACAAAGTATGAGGATAACTTTACAAGGTTAGCAAGGTATGTTGGAGATTATATACGTAACCCAAGAAGTAAGATATATTGTTTCATTAATGGGTTAAACCCATTTCTCCGTCGAGCATTAGTCTCACAATCCTTTTCATCGTACAAAGACATTGTCTCATGTGCTATCAAGACCGAAAAGGAATTATCTAAGTCTTATGACTTTAAAGAAAATAAAGGGAAGAAGAGACCGTTTGATCTATCTCTGAATATAAATAAGGGGAAGTAAGGAAAGGTTGAATATCCATCCTGTGGTAAATGTGGTACGAGACACCCCGGTACTTGCTTGAAGGGAACGAGAATCTGTTACAACTGTGGTGAAAAAGGCCACCAAGCTCGTGATTGCAAGGGGAAGAAGGAAGCTACCAATGTTCAGTGCTACAATTACAGGGAGATGGGGCATTATGAAAATGAATTTCCTAAGCATCAGGAGAACTTACCTCAGAAAAGGCCAAGGGATCAAGGCCAAGCATATTCTATCACTACTGCTGAGGTAGAAGCTCCGGAAGACGTGGTGGAAGGTAATTTAATGGTTTCCTCAAGTTTAGAAAATGCATTATTTGATTCTGGATCATCGCATTGTTTCATATCTTCCAAGTTTGCTATGAAAATTAGATATTTCCAATTTGATTTAACAAGGGATTTCTCAGTTAAAACTCTTAAGGGAACTATCATTGCAATAATGTTTTGTGAATCAGTCCCCATTAGAGCACATAAATGTTCTTTATCTGCTGATCTCATCGTCATACCTATGATTGAGTTTGATATAATCCTCGGTATGGACTGGCATTCAGACTATGATGCGAAGATTTATTGTAAGAATAAATAGGTTACATTTCTCGATGATAATGATAAGTAACACCTTATCATTAGAGTAGAATCGTCACCACCTAATTCTTATTTAGATCCACCCCCAGTAGCTCAACTAAATTCAATTATTATGGAGGAAGAGAATGAAATGACTGTGGGTGGGGAAAGGAATGTTCAAATAGAGGATGTACTTGTTGTGAATGAATTTGTAGATGTATTTCTGGAAGATTTACCTGGACATCCTCCAGAACGAGAAGTTGAGTTTTCCATTGATTTAATTCCTGGATCAAGGGCTATATCAAAGACCCCTTATAGAACGGACACTGTAGAATTAGTTGAACTAAAGATACAACTAGAGGAATTGAGTAATAAGGGATTTATTCTCCCTAGTGTTTCTCCATGGGGAGCCCCTGTTCTTTTTATTAAAAAGAATGACGGATCTATGAGGTTATGTATCGAATACAGGGAGATCAATGCTATAATAGTAAAGAACAAGTATCCCCTACCTCGCATTGATGATTTATTTCACCAACTGTATGGAGCTCAATACTTCTCAAAGATTGACCTTCGATCTGGATACCATCAGTTTTGGGTGAAGAAGGAAGTCATTCCGAAGACAGCATTTCGAACCAGGTATGGGCATTACGAGTTTACTGTAATGCCTTTTGGATTGTCTAATGCACCCTCAGTATTCATGGAACTGATGAATAGAGTTTTCAAGGAGTATCTCGATGAATTTGTGGTGGTATTTATTGATGATATCTTGGTATACTCCAAAAGCTATGAAGATCATGAAAATAACTTGCTTATTATCCTAAAGACTCTGAAAAGACAAGAATTATATGGGATGTTTAGAAAGTGTGAATTCTGGCTTCAGGAGATTTCTTTTCTTGGACATATTGTCTCTAAAGATGGAATAGCTATTGATCCTTCAAAGACCAAGGCAATCCATGAATGGCCAGCACTTACGAGTATAACTGAGGTATGCAGTTTTATTGGTTTGGCAGGTTATTATCGACGATTCCTCCAGAATTTTACCCGATTGACTAAACCATTAATGAAGCTCAAACGTAAAAAGGTTAAATTTGTTTGGACAAAAGAGTGTGAATAATGTTTTGAAGAACTGAATAGATGATTGGTCAATGATCCTATATTGACACTACCATCGGGGAATGATGGGTTCATTATTTATAGTGATGCATCAAAGAAAGGACTTGGTTGTGTTATTATACAGAATGATAGGGTTATTTCCTATACATCACGACAGTTGAAAATTCATGAACAAAACTATCCTACTCATGGTCTCGAGTTAGCAGCTGTGATCATTGCTTTGAAGATATGGAGGGACTAACTCTATGGTGAAAAATGTGAGATTTATACTGATCACAAGAGTTTGAAGTATAATTTCTCCCAAAAAGAACTCAACATGAGGCAAAGGAGATGGCTTGAATTACTCAAGGATTATGATTGCACGATACACTACCACCCAGGGAAGGCAAACAAGGTGGCAGATGCTTTGAGCAGAAAAGATCATGGAGTTTTGAACAATATGAGAATTGAAAGGGATCCAATTTTAATGGATCTAGTGAAGATGGACATGGGAATAACAAGGGAATGTGAAACATCAATCCTTTTTCAAATGGTTTCCAAACCATCTTTACTATAAAGGATTAAGAGTTCTCAGACTGATGATAAAGAATTTCAAAATAAGATTAAAGATGTAAATGATGGGAGATTGAGAGACTTTGTGTATGAAGATGGAATTTTGAAATTTTGGAAAAGACTTTGTGTTCCCGATATACCTGATCAAAAAAGGGAATTGCTGGATGATGCTCATAGTTCCAATTTCTCTATACATCTTGGGAGCACCAAAATGTATAGAGATTTGAAGGAACATTTTTTGTGGGACAACATGATGAAGGATATTGCTGATTTTGTGTCAAGATGTATGGTTTTTTAACAAGTGAAAGCTGGAAGGCAACAGCCTGGAGGAGACATGCAACCTCTTCCCATACCGGAGTGGAAATGGGAAAATATTACGATGGACTTTGTCATGGGAATACCACAGACTCCTAGAAGGAATGATGCAATATGGGTTATTGTTGATCGTCTTACCAAGTCAGCACATTTTCTTGCTATAAGATAAGATATACCACTAGAACGTCTAGCAAGACTATATATTATTGATGTTGTGAGACTTCATGGAGTACCCCTATCGATTGTTTCTGATCGTGATCCCCGTTTTACTTTAAGATTATGGAAAAGTCTTCAGAAATCCCTGGATACTGAACTTTATTTGAGCACTGCCTACCACCCTCAGACAGACAGACAATCAGAACAGACTATTCAAACCTTAGAAGACATGTTGAGATCCTGCTCACTTGACTTTCAGGGAATGTGGGATCAGTATTTACCTCTGGTAGAATTTTCATATAACAATAGCTTCCATTCGAGTATTCAGATGGAACCATATGAAGCGTTATAAGGAAAGAGATGTCGCACACAAACCTTTTGGGTTGACGTTGGTGAAAGGAAAATTGTAGGCCCATAACTGGTGGAGGAAACGATGGAAAAGGTGAAGGTAATCCAAAATCACATCAAAGCAGCTCAAAGTAGGCAGAAGAGCTATGCTGATAATTGAAGGAAGGATTTGGAATTTCAAGTCAGTGATCATGTTTTCCTAAAGGTATCTCCATGGAAGGGAGTCATACGTTTTGGTAAGAAAGGTAAATTGAGTCCCAGGTACATTGGACCTTTCGAAATTCTAGAACGAATTCGGGCTATAACTTACCGATTGGCAATGCCGCCAACTCTCTCCAAACTTCACGATGTGTTCCACATATCACTGTTGAGGAAATACATTCCTGACCCAACGCATGTACTCACCTATGATGAATTAGAACTGGAACCCGATCTATCCTATTGTGAAAAGCTCGTCAGGATTCTTGATACGAGAGAACAAGTATTAAGAAACCAGACGGCGCGTCTGGAAAATGTTTTGTGGAGAAACCACTACATGGAAGAGGCAACGTGGGATCCCGAGGAACTTATGATGAAGAACCACCTGAGTATTTTCATGTGATAAGTATTCTAGAAATTTTGAGGACGAAATTATTTGAAGGAGGGGAGAATGTAACAGCCCAAGCTTCTACGGTACACTTCTCTTTGAATAATGCGATAGCGTGTGTTGTACGCAACATCGAGTTCTAACACACCACAACCAATCAAACTAGCTATTATGAATAGTAATAACTACCTTTTAAATTATATATATTTTATATTTCAAAATGTTCTTCATTTTTGGATTCGGAATATCGAAATTATTTTAAGTTGATTTTTGGTATTTTTCTGAGAACTTCCAATTTTTATGAATAGTGAAAAATACTTAAAAAAAACTTTTTTAATCAAAATAATTTTTAGTGATAAATTATATTATTGAGTGGTTTTAAAGCATAATTAGAATATATTTTTACCATTTTATCCAATGGTGTTCATTATAATTAATTTCACTTTGAAATTGGACACAAACAATTATCAATCTTTTTGATATATATTGTTCCTTAAAAACACGCTATTTGTTGTGATAGTGGGAATTAATTATAAAATTATTTAATGAAACTTATATTTTTGGAATTTGTTAAAATAGACATCATTTTTGAATTCGGAATATCAATTATAGCTTAGGGTGAAATTTTGGCATTGTTCTGAAAAACTTCAGTTTTTGATGAATAGTGAAACTACCAAGTGGTAGTTAAAAAACTGAATTTTTCATAAAACATAATTTTACCGCTTCTGTGAATGGAATTTAGAAAATCCGAGAGACACGGTTAATATCAAGAAGTAAAATGTTGTTCAATGAGATGAAAATAATTTTTGGTGAATAGTAACTTTTTGCTTTTATTTAACACAGTTAAAAGTAAAATAGGGTAATTAAGGTTAAAATGATATTAATATTACCTTAAAACATGTCCTAATTCTATTGGACAATTTTATCTAGACCAAAAACAACCTTAGGATAAAAATATTATCATTTAGGTCCACTTGGATTAGATTAGGACATTTATTATTATTTAATTCAAATAAGTGTTAAAAGAGTTAAAATAAAAGTATATTTACGAAAACATTTTTAATATAGGTTTATACATAAGATAAATTCTATTGTAAATATTCATTAGAAAGATAATAATATTTCAAACATAATTATATTTTATTTATATTTTTTAGACATTAAATAATTTAATTTATTTATGACACAATAATGATGCAGTAATTACTGTAATAGTGAAAATTTGAAATAATTGATATTATAAATAACCAAATAAATATAATATGAAACTTTTAATGAATTACAATAATTGTCTAGGATAATATGACATATTAGGATTGATTTAATTTAATTTTTTCGAAGTAATCATTCTTTTATGAGTTTCACAAAAATCATCTATTGAATAGTGTCAAAATTGACATAAAAGAGTTTTTAAAACAAATATTATATTATTAATTGATTTTACATTCCAAAAAATCTACGGATCGTCCAAGAGGCTTATAGAATGATAGGTGTATCATTAATGGACCACATGGGGGTCGCTTGGATGTATATAGTATGTTTATTAACAATATATTATAAAAATATAAAGTGACATGGTAAATGTCAAACTAATTAACTAAGAGTTAAAACTAAAAGATAAGGTTAATATAGTAACCCAAACATATCTAAACTCTTTTAGATGAATTTATTTCGACCTATACCCGCCTTAACCTTTTAATAATCAACTTTGGAGTCATTATAAACCGAATATTAATTTATTATAAATTAATATTTCTAGCTTTTCCAAAGGTGCCCCTCACCCCTCTTATAAAAGGGCACTCCTCCATCTCATTTCTTCACACCTTCACAGCCTTTTGGTTCGACCAAACTCTGCCCACATACTCTCCCAACTACCCTCACTAAAACCTAGAGGCCTTATTTTGATCATAATTCCAACCTATGGAGCCCTTTTGATCAAATCAAAAATAAGAACCCGAAGAAGAGGTAATGTTTTCACCACCCCGTTTCAAGTTCCTTTCTTCTTCCACTTCTCCTTTATTTGTTATTAGCTTTCTAAAATAATAACTCAAGTACCTTATATATACTGTGATGTTATTATAAATATGGTACATCCATATTCAGTATTCTATCCCCCCTTTGAATAACATGTCACCATACGTGCGTACGTACGGCTTACCGTCTCTACGTCTTGGTTTAATTGTTATTAAATATATTATTATTTGAATGAGTATAATAAGGATGTGTAACTCATGTAAATAATAAATATAACATGTTAATGATTATGTATATATTATATACCATCCATTTATATATTATTTTAATATCAAAAGAATGATATTGTCGCCCATGCGTACGTACGGACTACCGTCTCCACGAACGCGATGAGATTCATTCTCCATTGTATCCATTCAAGTATAATTATCATTTGATGATTTAAAAATGATTTTTAATGAATTTATATCATTATGGATATAAATAAGATACAACCTATTCATAACAAACACGGATTATGTAACAAAAGATATAAAAGAAAATGAGTATGTTAACACCCGAAACGACGATAATTCAAAGATATTATTAATAAATCAATGTTAAAAAATCATATATGATATCATATTAATATATATTATTCAAGTATAATTTAATAACAATTATTTCACCATTATACAAGAGGTTAACCTACCCCAACAAAGAAAAAGTACAAGGTAAGGGTTATTTCACAATCTCTTCATTATCCAAGTTTGTTTATACGTAATAATCTATTGGGATCTCTTTATCATCCACATCATTGTTTCTTAAAAATGTATTTCAAAACATTTTTACTATTTACAAGAATATGGGTTAAAGTAATTTATACGCTTGTTTGACTTTTTATAAGAGGTTTGTAAAGTAATATTTCCATTTTTTTCCAAACAAGGTGCTTTTTAACCTTTTCGACAAAATTAAGGTAAGAATGTTTTGTTAACTTATACGGCGGGTGCAGCTATTTTCCGCCATTATAAAATCGTTGAATCATCCCTTACAAGCTTATAATAATATTTTAAAAGAAAATTTTTTATTTTATAAATATATGACTCATAAATTATTTCAAAAATAGAAAGAGATATTTCTCTAAAAGGAGTTTTGATTTCATCTAAGTCAACATCAATTGATGGATTTTATGCTTATTTGTAGTTGATTTATTATGATACAAAACTTATATATTGTATTGAATGTTTTGTGATATGTTTTACTATGGATGTGTTATTTTTATACCATTCATTGTTTATAGAGAAAGTATTTACATTTCATATGCATGTTTTAATACGAATGTTTATGTTATGTTTAAAACTTTTCATATGGGAATGCATTGGACTTAATATGTGACGGGTGGAGCCCGCTATAGCTTCTCGATGCATCGGTAGGTCTCATGAGACAGACTAGTGTCTTGGCACAAGGCCTTGGAAAAATCTTATTTTTAGTCTTGCCACGAGGCCTTGGCTATGTGGTTATGATAGTCTGGTATTATGCATTCCATCATTATAAAAGTGGTTATTGATATTGCATGTGATTATTCGATTAGTAGAATATCCATGTGAATAAGTAAATAGAATTATTTCATCTAACATTTTTCATACTATGTTGAAGTTCAAGTTTAAAAGGCTTTTGTTTTAGTTATACAATGCCTTAAATGTTTATTCTTATTTATGAAAGTTTCCGCTATATTGTTATCCTTACTGGGCAATTGAGCTCACCCCTTTTCAATGTTTTATTTTTCCCAGGATGTGAAGAAGTAATTTATGAATGACCTGCAGAGATTGTGTGAGGGGAAAAGAGTGTGGAATGTGGAGACTATGTTTTTGTAGTTTTCATTCTGTGATGTAATGTAAACCTTATGAATATATCTAGTGTTTCCAAAGCTACTAAACCCATCGGTCTTTCGAGATTTGATATTTCTTGTGATCATGCCAATGTTATGTAATAATGCACCGACTCTGGGTAACTAGGGTCGGGGCATTACAGGTCTCCCAATGGGGGAAACCCATCATGGTTTTGTACCATGAAAGAGAGAAGAGAGTGGGAGTGATACATCTTATGTTATATATATATATAATAACAATAATAATAATAATTCTTTATTATGTTTTTATTATAATAAAAAAATTAATATAAAAACATACATATCATTGATAAAAAAACATATTCTCAATAATAATAAAACATTATTTAAAACACTATTATTATTATTAAAAGTTGAAAAATATTCCTTTCATTATTTTTCAATAATAATATCAATGAAAATTTTAATAATTAAAAAATAATAAAATAAAAAATCAACCAATAATAAAAATAATTTTGTATAATTTTTTTTATTATTACAGATCCAACACTTACAAAATCTAATTTCAATAAATTTTTATTTAGTTTAAACATTAAGATACTTTGGGGCTCAAAGTTAGCCAATGCAGTTACTGCCAACTATGTGGTGCCAACATGCCAGTCCAAAACCCACGAAAATTAGAAAATGTCAAATTGTTTAAACAATCGCTCAACCGACACCTATATGAGGCTAAGTAAATCCAAGAAAAATTAAAATATTTTTTTTTAATGGCTGGTTTGTGATAGATATTCTTATAGTATGTGTTTAGTATGTGTTTTACAATGATGATATTCCATGAAAACAATATGATATGATTGTGATTTTAATTATCCTAAATTCATCCTTAGTTTAATAATTTAATCACATGGCTCATGATTTTTTATTATGATGATCCATTCCATTATATTATTTTTATTCGATGTTTTAATTTTTGATGATCCTTGTTTTTATTTTTTTTATTTTTATTATATTATATAGATGCACATTTATTATTACATCATAACCTTATTCTCTTCATATTATCACTCATGGTATTCAATGGATAATAAATAGGTTTACACTTACATATCATTTTATCACAACCTATATAAATTATTATTTTTTTTGATATCCTTGATGATTTCAAATAAAATATTTAAAGAGGGGTTTGATATATATTATGATGATGGAAAATTCATGTGAAATATATAATGATATCTTTTGTGGTAGGGAATTTCATTTGAATATGTTGGTATTATTATTTTTTAAGAGGCATTTTTAATTATTTGGTTTAATATTTAGTATTACTTTACATTTTTTGGATATATAATTTATGGTATTTATAACCATTGGGGTTTATATGATCATGGATATTGAAGTAAATATTGCAACACATGTTTTTTTATATTGATAAGAAAGGTATTGAAATGTGGTTTAGTGACTATTTGATTAATGTTATTTCAAAGGATGATATCTCTATTTTTTTGGAATGAAGATGAATTTTATGGGATAATACATGGGGCCATGAGACAATTAATTTGTGTTTTTATTTATATTAGGTATAAGATAAATTATATATATAATTATTTAGTTTTATCATTTGTTGTTAATGCTGAATTTTATTGATTATTGTTTCAGATGATGGTTTTGTAATTTTGATAACTATCATACTGTGTGGTAACCATATTTGTTTACATAAAAACTAAATTATGATTGAAAATATTTTAATCCCTATTATGGTTATATAATCCATTTTAATTTTATTTTAAGGACATCGTGCATGAAAAAATATCATGAATACTCATTCTTTGGAAGAAAACATTTGATTACAGAGTAGTTAGCAAAAAATCCATGAAAGTAACATTATGATGTTCTTAGGATGATTTTTTTAATTGAAATATATGGTTTTCATAAATAGTGGTGGAGTCCCAGAGAGATTTTTGAAAGATATGTTAACAAATTCACATAAAATAGGATAGTGTGAATGATTGTTACATGCCAAAGAAGACAACAAAAATATATTACTACACTCGAGAAAATGATTCATAAAAAGTGTATAGATAATGATAAACATCTATTTATGGCCAGTAATGTATATAAATTAGGTGATACCCCCCCTCTATTTTTCAATTCAACAAATAGTTAAAATTGACACTCTGAATTGTGTAAGAGGATTGACAATGGGAGTTTCGAGAAAGTGAGATTCATGTAATACGTTGTAATTTTATAAAATATAGACTTTGATGATAAATTCCAAGGTTTAGTGAATGAGGTTAATGTTGTGCATAAGAAATCCAAAGGATTCATGAATGAAATAGTCATTATCAGAAGGTATTCCACAAGTAAATATTTGGAAAATAGTACTAATAATGTCGATGAATTTGGAGATTAATGATACACTAAATGAGTTGAAAAAGCTACTAGTTTAAGTAATATTGTGGAAGATCTTCTAAAAAAATATGTAAGAAAACATCAATTATGAGAGTACTTTGATTTCATATTGTGATCAGTTGTAAAATAAGAGGGATAATTAGGCTCCTCCAAAATTTGTAAACAATAGCGTGTTTTTATTAGAAATGTTACAACCACATATTTTCATTGTATGACACATTGATGTTTTCATGTTTGAGTGACCCTATTAAAATTGTTGTGTCCCATGAATTAACTACATTATTTCATATACTACTTAATAAAATAGACAGAATTTTTTTATTTTGAAAAATAACACATAATGTGGTAGTTATTTTAATTTTTCATAATGAGATTCACAACACCCCCTAATAGAGTATTTAACAATGTTCAGCTAGGAATTGATATCAAAACTAGGTTAATTTAATGGGTTCTCACATGGAGTTTTTTAATTATAAAATGATTCCAATAATTAGTTGAAGAAATATTAAATTATTGTACAACTGTATATAATAATATTTCTCATTGATAGGAATAGATACCTTTAACGAAATTATGGAAAGTATTTCAACCAGTGTGGATAGTGGTTCTTTATCATAAAAATACCTTATTGAATTAGATTTTGGCACTAAAGGTATAAATGCCTTAACTGGATCCAAATCCAATGAAATCGATATAAAGGATATTTTATTAAATATATACAATAATATTTATGAAATGTTTATAAACATTTATAAAGGATACTCCTTTTGAGGGAGGAAAAGATGCATATTATGTGTAACAATTATGATGATATGATAATGTACTTTAATTAGTTTGATGATGCACACAAAAACTGGGTGAATTTTTCTGTTGAAGTACTTCATGGAATTGTAGAATGTTTTAAAGATGTAAATTTTTTTAATTTCTTCTTAAGAATATTTATAAAATAACTCAATCATAATGTTTATTTATATGAAGATAATGATTAAATATAATTGAAATTGGATAGATTTTATAATAATATTATTGAATAAGTGATATAAAATGATGTAAATAAGTCTATAAAAAATGATAAGACCTTGGACATGGAATTGAAGTCAATGAATAATATTTCAATTAAGGATGGGTAGGAAAAGGAAAATATGGATGAGGTGACATCATACCTTTCCTGAAATCTTCCTAGAGGAAAATAAAATTTAAAAGGAAAATAATGCATTCATGATTTCAATGTTGAACGTTTGTACATATTGAAAAAATCTTCTGGAAGAATATTCAAGAAAATAAGGAGGAATCAGTTGAATATCACATGATTAATACTTCAGACTATGTGAATGATATAAAAATAATCAAAATTTTGTAACATAGAAAATCAGCATTCATAATAAAATAAAAGTATAGATTAATGTTTAATTAATTAAAAAGAGGAATACTAATATAATTGAGAAAAATATATAATGATGGTAGTTGGTAATGCCACGAAACGGTAAGAAAGTTATATTTATGAATAAAAGTTTTAATTAATTGTGGATTTTCTTGCTGAATGAGAATCATCTTTTATGGGGATATATTTTTTGAGATAGAAACTGAATAAATGCAACAATGTGGTTTGTGATTTCAAAAAATATAGGAAGATAATGTAAGATGTTAAGTCGGAGATGACGATAGAAATTAAAAGGTTCAATTACTCAATTCTAGAGAGAACATAAAATGATGATGATTATAAGAGGAAAATCAATGAATATTAAATAAAAATCAATAATTTTAGTAATAACATAAAAGATAAAAATGAATGTATTGATGACTATAATGGTGAAGTTATAGTTATTGATAGAAGTCTAAGGGATTATTAAAAAATCTTGACTCTAGATATGAAATCATGAAATTAAATTATTCAGGATATAGAAGATATGAATTTGGAGCATATACATCTAATAGACCAGACACAATAGTAAAATCCAAATGTCAATGGTGAAATGGGACTTGATAAAAAAGGAAGAAATAAATTTTAATTCATCCCATAAGAACATAATATGATATTAATGAATAATTTTGTAAAAAATAACAATCTTATTATTCATATAAAGCAAAGGACAATCATTGTTGTATGATTGAGAAATAATAATTTACCCCAAATCAGATGTTATTTCTATATAATATGTGACATGCACAGAATGTGTGCTTCATATCCAATAGATATAAAACGTAATAATAATAGCAAGGTAATCCAAATTGATCTCCATAATCTATGTTATATTTCAAGTGACATTTTTTATAAGATTTGGTCACATTGATGGATATTATACATCAATCATGAAGAGGAATTGGTTGAAGTAGAACCAAAAAGGTTGCAGGGAAAAAATAAATGAATCATCAACTGGGGTGAAAAACTAACTTTATTTTTCGAATTTATGATGATGTTGGTCCATCATTCTATAATTAATATTAATATTATCAATTTTTACCAAGTTTGATTTCAAAAAAATGGATAATAATGAAAAAATATGACAATTTATTTGTTTCATAAAATGATATTTAACCATAAAATCATTATTGAGTATAGATTGTGGATTGTATATGAAAATACCATATTAAATCCAATAAGGATTATGTTTTAGGAATAAAATTTTACAAGGATGGGGTTTTAAAATTTTTATGTAATGAATTCCAAAAGATAATTATCAATGTAAAGTCCAAGCCTATGGGAAATTAAATGATACATGATGGTGTCTTGGTCAATGAAGGTATCAGTCACAACATCCTTAGTTTCAGTCAAATATGTGTCTTGGGGATCAGAATGAGATTTAATAATAATATTTTTATCATCAAATAATTATATGGTGGAAATGTTCTATAGGTAAAAATATAAAAAATAAATATATTCATTGTAAGTGGATAAGAAGGTATGTTAATTTCTTCACGAGATGAAGAATAATGGTTTTCACATAAACAACATGGTAATATATTCAAATAATCCCATAAAGATCAGGTCCAAATGAATGTAGCATGAGAACTCCCTAAGCTATCACATGATCTTACTCATATTTGAAATTCTTGTGAAAAATGGATGGTAATTAGAAATATATCCAAGGAAAAAGAAAATAATTCAACAGGTGTGCTTGAATTGAATCATGCAGATGTATGTGGACCTCTATAAACAATATTTATTTATAAGATGAGGAATTACATACAATTAATTTATGATAATAGTATTACAGAATCAATAATTTTAATTTCCCACTACACTAGTGTATTCAGATCCCTAAAAATACATGAGATGGAATTAGAAAGGATTCAGGGAAAAAACATTTTTGTTATGTACATATAATGATTCGTAATTTAAAAACAACTAGGTGGAGTATTATATTAATTTACATGTGATAAGACATCAAAATTCAATTGTATGAACTCCTCAAAAAAAATGGAATGGCATTGAGGAGAAATAAGATTATGAATAACATGGACAAAACAATTCATATTGAAAAAAAACCTAAAAATGAAATATTGAAAGTGTTATTCTTGACATCGATCCACAGTTATAATAATTCTATATTGGGTTTGATGGAAAAAACAAATTCGTGTGAGATGTGGTTTAAAATAAATCATATGTTAAAATAATTTCAAATACTTGGAACTGTGTGTTTTATTATCATTAAATAAAAACATCATAAATATGGAGTAATTCGGAGAGAAAGGGATATTCCATGGATACTCACAATAAATAAAAGAATATACACTATTGAATATTTGTCTAGAAATATTAAATAAAAAAATATTTTCATTATGGAGGAAAATGAAAAAAAAATCATCAATAACATAGTGAATAGTTCACTAATGGAAGTGTTGAGGAGGTAAGAAATACATAAGTATTAGATTAGGAAAATTTTGATTGAAATGAATACAGTGATGATGAGTAGGAGGAAGAAAAATCAATATCTACACAATTGGAAAAGAGTCCAGAAGAAATTTATTGGAAAAATATTTTTACTAATTAGGTAGTTCCGATTCAAACACGAAGTGTGAAGTATTTACAACAATCATCATTCTAATCTCTAGTAGATTATAAATGTTTTAATTAATTAGTTGGGGATTGATATTGGGATAAGTCTATACATGAATTGCTTCACAAAATTTAGAAGAATCAAATATGATAGATTGTTTCGAGACCAACAGATATTAATGATTTTGTGATCAAATGGGTCTTTTGAAATAAGATGAATGATGATTTCATTGTGATTTAAAACATTGATTGACTAGTGTGAAAAGGGTACTCTCATATAGAAGCTATCAGTGTTGATGATACATTTTCACCTATTTCAAATCTACATATAGTCATATTATTCTTGGAAATAATAGTGAAAAATAATACCATAGTTTTGTAGATGAATTTTATATTGGAAATACAAAAAATGTTTCTAGATGATGAAAAGTATATTGATAATATTAATATTTTTTTCACATCCACGTAGATCAGAACACATGTTTTCAATTGATAAATTAACTATAATTGTTAATTGAAATAGAAATAGTTTGGTTTCATGGATCCATTAGTTGTATAAGAATGTCAACATTCAGTGTGGTGGATTTGAATAAAATATATATATTAATTGTCATATATATCAAATGATTATGGTGTTTTTATATGATGATGTGAAAATATCTGAAAGATCAAATGAATAATAATGAAGACATTTCACATAAATCAATAAAAATTAATTCATAATTTGAATGATTGGTGAACTAACATATTTTCTTGTATTAGAGGAGACACAATGTATGAATTGAAAATTATTTTCACAATATATATATTAGATAGAGGTTATATGAATATTTATCATGAATAATTCCAATTATATGAAAAATCTAGTGGCTACATGGATGAAAATGTCATTTAAGGATGAAGCTAATGTTATTAATGTATTATAAAATAGGAAAATATTTGTTAGGATATTATACATGACAGTGACGAGACATAATATTGATTTTTCTATAAGACAAGATGTAAAGTATCAATTAAATCCCAAAGAAATATAATTTATTTTAGTGGAAATTATTATTTACTATATCATGGGATTGATGTATCTATTTTTTTTGTATAATGAAAAATTACAACAATATTGAATTGGATATATATATATATACATATTGGGATTGATATAATGATGATAGAAAATAAATATCTAGTGGAACATTCCATATTTGAGGATAGTGTATTTATTGGATATTCCTAAAAAATATTTCATTTCATTGTTCACTATAGAAGATTGATATATTGTGGCTACTCATGTATCAATATATTTTTTGTGGATGAAGTAATAAGATTATGTTATTGGATTGAACTAATGTCTCCAATCAAAAGTCATTATGAAAATTTATTTGTTATACATATTAACAAAAATCAATTCCATCACAATATTAAAAAATTAATTAAAATCAAATATCACTTTATAAAGTGGAAGGTGGATAAATGGATTGATAAATTCTATTATATGCCCATAGAAGCACAATTTCCAAGCTTCCTGCAGAAGGAATTACCCAAAAAATAATATTAATGGCATCGATTGGATCATGAATTTCCGTAGACTCCCAACACATAATGTAGTGTTAATATGGGACTCCATATCCCTATTATATGGTGTGTGTGTGTGTGTGTGTGTTTTGTTTTCAAATGTGGTGATCAGTTTTCATTAAAACTTTTCTGAAAAAAATGAGGTGATGTTAGGTGTCATTGACAATGTTGGATAAATTATGTCTATAAAAGGTGATAACATGTTTTAATTAAGATAAGAGAGAACCTGATATGGGAGTTGTGATGTATAAGGATATTCAATGTTCTAAATTATGCTCGATTTTGAAAAAAAACATTAAATCCAACAGTGGCATGATTGGAATTAGGTGTTAGGGGGAAACAGTTCATTGATATATTTGATTATCTTGGATATATTTATGAATTCCATAGAACAAGATCCAAAGAAGTGCAGAGCTGGGGTTTTGAAAATGAAAATCCTAAAAGTGATCTGTCGAATGATTTATATAATGAATGATGTTTTTTTCTAATATTATAAAATTGGTTTTGGAATATAGTGATTCATTGATGAACATTTCTTGATAACCATGTTTTTCATGTCGATCAGGGAACTTTTGGTCATAGAGTATGTGTTGACTAAATATCTTATCACTGTTGGCATCAAGGGAAATGAATTTTCAATGAACATCAAATAATCATTAATTGTATATCCAAATGATAAACTATTTTTACAAACCCAAATTTGGAGTTATCATGGAAAAATCGCTCAAGTTAACACTATAGTATTTTTTGTTTTGTTAATTTTTTTACAAAATAAAGGCTCTATAATAATTTGTGGTGTTCTAGAGAAATATATGAAAATATATATTGAAAAATATCCAATAAAAAGGAATGTATTTTGTAGAGGAGTTAAAAAAGTTTCATATAATTGGATGTATCATTTCCACATGTTTTCCAGATTTATGTTTTCAATATTTGAAAAATAGAGAATTTTTGTTTTGGAAAAGGATGTTACGTTGAATATTGGAGGTGAATTGGAATGTTCTTCGTATGTATAGATTCATTATCATCACATCATAATATTTAAGTAGAAATAATCATTTGAAATATTATTATTTTATGAAATAATTTTTTATGACACGATGTATTTTATACAAACCAGAAAGCATGATTGAGAGTTACACACAAAATGTGACGTCTATATGTGTTTTATATGATCGGGGAAATATAGCATGGAAAGTGGTTGGGGGGAGTAAAACATGCACACATGGTTAGTAATTTATATAAATAAGAATCACCCATAGTTTGGCATCTCAATCATTATAGAATCTCATCTAACTAAATCATGTCAGATATTTGTGCAATGGGAGTTGTACACTTAAAGACTTTCAAGCAAGGAATAGTATTTTTTCACATCATGGACATCTGTGACAATGTTAAATGTTTTGTTCAATGTGCTAATGTTTTTTCAAATATATTCAAATGTTGAATGAATGAAAAATAGTGAAACTGAAGGGATTTCCTAGTAAATATGTGGTAAAGAATTATTCATATTTTGGATGAATGTGGATATTAGAGATACAAAAAATGATTTGTAAAACATATTTGTTCATGTAATGAAGTTCGTGATATTTATAAGAATTTGTGGGTAAGCGTCAGCATAGAGATAAGTGAGCATTCATATTATGATCGGTTGTAAATATAGAGGGATAGTGAGTCCACTCTGAACTCTATAAATAGTAGTTTAATTTTATTGTAATTGGTACATCATCACATTATCATTATAAGTCTGTTTGATGTAGCCTAGTGTGGATTAACCTGGTATATTATATGTGTATCATGCATTCTTTCATTTATATAAATCTATTACTATATGAAATAAAGATAATTGTGTTGTTAACAATGAATCATTATCTAAAAGGGATGTTTTTTAATCATTCATATGATTATTCATACCCTATTTAAGGAATTTAACATAGTTAGGATAATATGAAGACACATATTAAATGATAAAATTCGCCATATTATGTAAGTATATTTCATAATTATCCTACTATATTTAGAAATGTGATTCCTCATCCCCAGTAATAGTATCTTGAAACAAAAATTAATCCAATTAGAAACTTATATGATGATTTTAAGGAGTTTTTTTAACAATTATATGGATAAAAAATTGTTGATGTTAAGAGTGTATTTAAAATTAGATTTCCTGTGATTGATGATATATCCCACAAAATATAATTTTTTTCGGAAAAATTATTTTATGAAATTTATAAATTTTTAATTCCCAAATATGATCTCTTGTTTGGAAATCTATTTGGAGTTATTCCAAATCTCCATTAAACATCATATTTTTTGATTTAAATAGAATTTAATATTTAATCTTTTAGGATTTGGGTTTCCAAACAATTTATTTTCATTTTTCCTAGCATTTATTACCAGTATAATGTAATGATTTCTAGTAATCAATTTATTTAATGGTTGGATGATATAACAGCCTCAAATTTCAGAATATATATATATGTTTGATAGAGTATTCAACATGATTCATTGAGATTAAGACAACCAGTGAAATATATAAAAAATAAAATGTGTAATTAAACTAGTGGATATGAATATAATAAACTCATTTATGAAATAAATATATATTTTTACTAATAAATATAAATTTTATATTTCGGGATTCTTCTTGGATATTCATGATATTATTTATTTCCTATAAATGGTAACAAATTGTTTTTCAAAAAATAACTTTTATTTTCAATGAATTATGTAAATTTAATTGAAAATATTTTTTTGAAACATTATTTTAGTCTACATAACTAATACATATTAATATTTGAGCCACATAATTACATTTTAAAAAACAATATATTTATTTACTATTAGTAACATTATTGTTGAGGAGTGGAGTTTTCTGAAAATTATATTAATGTGAATTATTACTCTCCTATATAATTAACTAAAACCCCTAATGTGTAATTAATTTCAAAATACTATATTATTACTTATAAAAAATTATTAATTTATATTCAATTAATGAGAATTAACATACATATAGTTAATATAAAATCTACTTTTTCTGAAAAATTAACTTATATGAAACATGCGTTTTCATTTCATATTCTCATTTAATTTTTAGTAATTATTTCATAGTTATAATAGAATTTCTTAACATATATTTAATATTTTTAATAATAATAATTTATTGTATTTAATATGGCAATAGTAATATTTTTTTTTTGTAACCAATAGTGAATGAATTACTTATTAATAACCATGGTTTAGGTGAAATCACATTTACTATGACATAAACTAGAATGATAATGGTAAAATTGGTATTGAATAATTGTTAAAACATATTAATGGGAAAATTTAGAACATCGCCCTATGATTTTTCCTGAATAATCTATTTTTTATATTTTGAAAACGTAAAACACATTTTACCCAATTTTTTTAAAGTTAAAAGGGTGGAACTCAACTAAATTATAAAAGGATAAACCCGATCATCTCTCTCTACCACACATTTAAATACCATTGGAACCATAAATTAATATCAGAATTTATTCCTTATTTTCCTCCACTTATCCTAAATCCCATATTTTTTCAATAAATACATCCTAATAGGCCTTTTTTGCTTATATATGATGGTTTTCTTAATAAGTAAAATCATTGTTAACTGATCACCTTTTTTATATTCATACAACTCTTTGATGTATTCATAAATTATTATTATATAATAAAAACTATATATTTATTTTAAAAACATGTTATAATTTTAATTTTAAAACCAAAAATAATTTCCTTTTATAAGTAATGGGATACAAAATCATTATTTGTGTATAAAACGGACTACTGCCACTCAAACTGATGTCATTCTTTTTCCATAATAACAAAGTCTAGAATGATATATTGACAGATTAATAATATATATATGTTAAATGTATCATATATATATTTTTAGAAATTTTACATCATAGTAAACTTTTATACTTCCCATTCTAGGGGGATATGATAACATCTTTCGGGTGTGTAGTGGAAAACCTGTTGCAATATGGTGGAATTAATTTATAACTACTAAATTACATTTAAGGTAATAAAGATAAATAAAATGAAAATTTGATATATAAATTAAAAAATAATGATAATCATGAAAAATTATTCATTCATGAAATATAATAGATCTTTATCTCTCTTACAAATAAAACTGATAACGTCGTCCGTGTGAAAAATTAGACAAGGACCACCACAATGTGATGTAATTATTATATTCATCACTAAAAAAATTAGATGACATATAAAAAAATATTTAATAAATTGTTATTTATGATATTACTATATTTATTTAATAATTAAATATCACTTACCTATATTCCATAATTATCATTGAAAAATTGAAACATTGCGCATGTGTACAAGTAAATTATTTTATCTATTATTGTTACATAGTTCATAGCTAATAACGATATTTTGTGATTGGTAATAAAATTATAACTGACTCTTAGGTATGAAAAATATTTCATAATTATTACTCTTGATATGTCCAAAAAATACCAATTTTACCAAATTCAACATCCTAATCCCATTTTCAATAAATGAAAATAATGTCTTCTAAACACCCAACACTGATGAAAATGATTATTCTTTTGATTTTATTATTAAAATAAATATAATTAATTATTTAATAATAACATATTAATCAATGTCATTTTTCTCATGAAATAATATAATTTATGTTATCATAAATTATTTACATATATTATATAATGAATGTGTATAATTTACATAAGGGTTCCTTGTCTCAAATTTACTTCTAAGAGATACATGATATAAAAAAAAAATCATTATATGGTATATATTATTACCATTAATGTATTTTAGGATTAATTTCATAAAAATGATTTGGATTTTCATATCCATGTGACGTTATCCATTTCATTAGGATTGGATGTAGAGATTACCAAAGTCATAAGGGAATTCATCCCAATTTCTCCTCATTTATGCATGTTGTAATTTTACATACCTACCTACATTTAATAGGGGTATCTAGTACCCAATTTTTTATATCGTAAATATAATTATGGTATTTTTTAAAATTTTCAAAATGATGATTCTCATTAATGTGGATTATAACATAAATTTTACTGATGTTGAAAGGATTCATGTTACAATATACCTTCTATAAGGATTTTTTTAAATTAATGTTACATGAGATTAAGTCATATACACATATTTTCATGACCAAAAAACATTTTTTTCCACTTTTTTTTGGAATGAGTTTCAAATATTTATCTTCCATTTCATCCAATATTGATTGATGAAACATAAATACAGTTGTTTTACGTGATAATGAACTTTTATTATCTTTTACATATGTTTCATTCCTCTTTCATATCTTTGTTTTCTAAAATGAAATAAAAAATGGTATTTAATAAAAATATTTTATTTTTCTATGTTATATTTTGAGATATTTTCATTATATTTAATTATTTTTACAAAAAATTTCATAAAATTTTCAAAAAATTTCACTTTTGGATCACAGTACAAAAATGTGTTAAAAATAATGTATATATTTAAAATTATAAGAGGAACGCATTTTTTGGCCATATTTTACATTATTTTCCTTGATTTTTCTAATTTATGTATCAATGATTTTCATCAATAAAACTAACTTTGGAAATATTTTTTAAATTATTTGTTATTAAAAATGATTTTCTATATTAAAAGGCTAATTTTATTAAAAAATTATTTTTTCTACATTTAAATGTAATTTCCATTCAACCAAATTTAAAAAAACCATTTTATTACATATTCTCTAAAAGAGATATAATGTAATTATACAATTCTGCTTATTTATCATGATATATTAATATTATTGAAATTGTATTTCTCAAAAAACTCATTACTTTTCCCTAGGTTAATCAAATTTCATAGGCATTTTCATGGATCCCATTTCCATTCCATAGGTTATTCATAAAGAAAAGATATTTTTATGAAACATAATTCATTTATATAATATATTTCTGATTCTAAAATTTTTTATCATATAGTTGTCTCTTATTTTTTACCAATGTATCAATGATATTGTTTTTTAAACTATTTACTTTTTCTAGGATATTCATGATCAAATTGATTTCTCAAGAACATGTTTCTATTTCATGTGTTAATCATGTTTAAAAAAGACTATAGAAGAACCCATTTCATTTCAATGGGATATTAATGTTCAAAAATTGAAAAAAAATTATTCATGAATCTATGATGTAATTAATTATATATTAACATTATTAATGAATTCAAATATGAAATAATTTATGATCATATGAGAACTAAGATAATTCTGTGTAATCCATTAATAAGTTATGTGATTTGTAAAACCACATAGAATTTGTTGAGCGCAATATATCATATATGATGGGTGCACCCAGAGTTTGATCCAATTAATTTGATAATGATTATTTTCACCAATAAAATATATTGGAATTAAGATTCATGTGAATTACAATAGTGAGGGTTCTGAAAGAGTTTTAGGATGATGATGTTCACATAACCCATTAGGATTTTATTATGATCAATATGGTTATAACAATACACTTTCATAATGACGAATATAACCTTGATCATTATTAATGATTCCAAAGAATCATTCTTTATGAAATACATATTCTACTTTTTTATGATTGATGATTCTAATATTGACTGGTATGAATATTCTTATGATCTTCGCATGCACTATGGTTATGTCATCATACACTTATGCTCTAAATATATTGGTGGATGAAATTCCTATCTTAATACATATGTTTACCCTTAACAAACATTTAAATCACCATTATTATGTTTATTCCCATGGTTATCTAGAATAATTTTGAGATAATTAGATTTATAAGTGTTTCATAAAAATGATGATGATGATATAATATAAAATTAGAAAATCTATGTTAATACAGAGAAAAATTATTTTAAATACATCAGTATTGTTTATATATGTTTTAAAATAAATATTTAAATCACTATATATAAATTATTTATCATTTTGTAAGTGAATCATATTTTTTACCAATTTTTTTATGGAACATATTGGGTAACATTATACGGTATCAGTGATAGTAATATAATGTTTATTATTCAACCACAGATATATATGTCTGTTTTAAAGGATGATACATATGATAGGATAATAAATTATTCATTCATGATATTTGGATAATTTTTTTTATAATCTATGAACATCATTTGTTATATTCATTTTTAATAATAAAATCTATAATAAAATATCATAATGATATTATTATTTAATCATTATTATGTAATTATTTTTAATTGACAAGAATAAAATTTTTGGCTCATTGTAAAAATTATCTAATGTATAATGTCACAGTGTAATGATAGCCAATTAAAAAATTTATAGTGATAGTTAATTTTTTTTAATTAACTCATGAGGATTGATATTATCAAGAGGACTTAATGATTGTGTCTCCACATCTGTTACAACGATGTTCAATGCACTAGTCCCTCCTCCACTGGTGGTGGAGGTCTCTCATCATTTATCGAGGGATATAACCTCCATTAATCACTATTATCTAATCCTGAATGTCATATATATTTTCTGCAAATATATTTATTCCCTAAAGACGTATATTTATCAATGATGCCCCTAAAATTTATATTTCAATAGTATAGTTCAAGAAAGAATTATATCTTATATAGTTGACATTGTTGTATCAGTTCAAGAAGAATATTCCTTTCGTAGATTCTTCTGATAGGATAATCATTGGGTAATAGGATTTATAAGATCATGCATCTATTTATTTTCTTCAAAACAAAAAACATCATGATTTTATTTTCCTCTATATAATAACTATTTAGGGCATGGTCTCGTACCCCACATAGATGAAACAATTCACTATTCTACCATTATATTTGGCCATATGATTTCTATATTAATCAAAAAATGGAAAAACTAGAAAATTGGGTTAAATTTCATATTCTACAACTACCATTTGAAAATCCCAAAATGATGAGAATTATATGGATTTTAGATTGTAGATAATTATTCTTTGATAGTAAAACTCATGATTTTTCCCATATATACTCTCCCTAAATACGTCTGAATGTATATATCTCAATATTACCAGTGGAGTGTGTTTCAATTCTTATTGGGAAAGAGTTTTAATGCATTATGGTTGTGTTTTTAAATTCATGGATGGATATCATCTCTCCCTATTTGAAACGTGGTTATTCACCGACAAAAAGTAGGCATGGTATCATTGGCATTGATCAACAGAAAATTACGGATCTAGTAGATAGTGGAAAGGTAGTGCAAGTTGGTGTATGTTAATGTTCGATGGGACAATGACATATTGGTGATACTAATGTCTCTTGTAATGTGAATATGGTGCAAGGAATGACCAAGGAAAGAAATCCTTTAGCGGATGATATTTTGAATAATTGTAGAAGGACCATAGTGGTCCCCTGAGAGATACTGAAGTGGTATCTAATGAGGTTGGTTTGGATTGTTCATCTAATAAATCTGTTAATGTCTCATACGATGGTGAATTTAGAGCTAGAAGTTGTATCAACCACATATTGGATACTCATTTGGTCTTAAAGGGTGATGCAAGGGCTACCAAGATAGAATGGTAAGTGGATATAGTATTTTCATGTGTAAATACTATAAGAGGTGGATCCCAGGATTCGAAGACATTGTGGTGCCTTGATGTGTCCAATGTGGCTGGGGATGGAACTTCATCAGGTGGCAAGGGTCATATTCAAGATGTGAGGGACCCTGATTAGGCCAATCATGAGGACTAATTTTCATGTTATTAATATCTTTACTAAATTATGGATTTGTGATGAAAATGGATGGATCTTGGATGCACATTCTTAGGAAGTCCAATCCAATTATGAATAGGGAGTCCCTGGAGGTGAATCAAGGGTAGATTCCAATTGTCATTTCTCAAGATAATGTGTAGAAAAAGTTTTACGAA
Organism: Viscum album; assembly: GCA_963277665.1. Lineage (NCBI taxonomy): Eukaryota > Viridiplantae > Streptophyta > Magnoliopsida > Santalales > Viscaceae > Viscum > Viscum album. The sequence goes on from OY728157.1 coordinate 2,020,611,631, forward strand.
GTGGACATTCTTGTCTTATAAGGAGGATGGTTCGAAGAGGAAATATGAAAATTTGAAAGGAATATTCTTATATACCAATAATAATGGATATATGTTCTTCCAAATGATCAAAATATAAGGTGGTGTGAGTAAATCCATTTTTTTTAATTATTTCTAGATATAGCCTCGAGCTCATAGGGAGATCCCCTTAAGCATGTTTTAAATAGAAAACAATGGGATAAAGAAGTGGCCATTAAAAAATAAATTGAAATTAAAATAAATTCAAAATAAAATTTAATGGATGAGGTTATATAGATTAATTCGAATCGAAGGTAGTATATTAATTTATGGGAAGGCTGATTTTTGTGGACACTAATCTTGAGCATAGTGCGTAGATTGACCAGGAAGGCCTTATACTAATAAGTGGATTCAATGAATGGGAGATCAAAAAAGTTTAGTATATCTAATATTGTGACATAATGTCATATCATCTCAGAAACCATAAAAAATATTATATAGACACTCAAGATACCACTCTTTTATCAAAATTATTTAGTAAAAATACATACAGTCTGCTTATGTTTTAGTTTAACAATTATAAGGATTCATTTAGTGTCTGACCATGGTGAAAATTGTTATCTATCACTTTTTCTAAAAAGTGTTTTGATAATAAATAAGGTAATTTTTTATTGTTAATGTTGAATTAATGCATTTGTCAAATTTTTATTTTTTCTCATTAGGGAACGATCTAAATGGTAATTGATTGGATTTATAGGCAATATGGACGTGTGAGATATTTTGTGGGTTTTCCATGTATAGATATGTTCATATATGTTGTAGATGGTCTAATATAGGATAAATATCCATAGAAAGAAGTATAATATTTAATATTGACTCATCATATGTTGAAATACTTCTCAAATTTAATATGGATTAATATTTATCAATATCTATAATCACATTGGATATGGAATGGGATAGATAGACATAAGTGATTTAGTTTGAAATATTTTTATATGATAATGGATTATTAGTGATTGTATCCCTATTTAAGAGATCATATAATGGTAATTTAGGGTTTAAAAAAACATGATATGTCTGACACATCCATCCCAAATAGAAATCAAAGGACACATAGTTTTAGGTAAATGATTTTTCCAAACATTAGGTTGGAATAATGTATTAAATCATGTAGAAGTAAAATTTATTGATTTATAATTTTATGAAAAAAAGATTTATATTTAATTAAATATACCTAAAAATATAATTTAGTAGGTATTGCAAATACATGACTTTAATTTTATGTGGATAATTTATAATAGAACCTTTTAATATATTACAACTCATATGGAATATATCTCTTTCAAGATCATTTTTAATATGTGATATGTACTCATTAATATGAGTTAAGTCTTACATATTAGGGATTTTCATTAGTGGTAATCTTTATTTACAATTAATATATGACTTATTTATTATATAAGAGATTCAATGATTTTGTTAGGGATTACAAGTATAAAAACTGATTTTATGGAACATGGAGAGCATGGGTGGTTCATTAAAAAGTAATTATTCTTAGAAAAAATGGGTTTCCCTAGGTCATGTGTATTTCATGATGATGAAATATTCAATGTTACCATACTAGTAGATTATAACAAAAAAAGTAATGTGGTTCTAATAACATTTTTATTGGACTCCAGAACGAGGATGAACATGTTAAAAAATGAGATACCACTCCAATGTATTATGATTTGGAACCTCCCTATTATGAGTATCCACAATCATATTAACTATTAATATTGAATCAACTATTTGGTAAATATTTATAAAATTTTATTATTAATGTAATACACACTAAAATATGGGATATATGATGATTTATATGACAAGATATAGTATATTATTGGGGGGGTTCTATGATCTCAACATAGACATTTTAAGGAATCATCCGTATTAAGTATCTACCAATAAATATATTTGGGTTTGTATGGTTCATATATAATTATAGGGATAACGGTAAGTCACATGGGACTCAATATCACTATATTCATTTTGGTTCAAAAAATTGTTTAAATGTTTCAAATTCTATAAATGTTACAACACAACGGAGGGGGTGATGGTTCCCTATAGCACATAATATTCTAATTTAAATAGTGATACATTAAGGAATAAATAAGTATATGTTATAGGTAGAAGGTGGATTAATGAAGGTATATTTTGTGATCCCCCTTCAAGATGGTTGTTCGTGGTAATGTCCCACATTCTGAAATTCTAAATATATAAAGGAGTACAATAAAAAAATAATTCATTCATTAATCAATGTAATTTTTTTTATTTGAATTTAAACAATGTATTTTCCTATATATAATATCAATGAATAATTAAGATAAAATAATATATTCTATATTTTTATGTCTTTTAATGGATGAATATATCAGTTCTATCACTATATTTGATTGTTTTTGTCTTCATACGGGGTATGATTTATTTATAGGAAATCCCATATATAATATTTCCCAAAATATGATTCCATGTGGTAGTTCATGTAATTAATCTATAGAGGGATGAAAATATCCCATTGTCTCACAAAATTACATTCATTCATGGGGAAAAAATTAGAACTACACAACTATACCTCTAAAATGAAAATAATGATTTTTTGAAATAGAATTACTTTTTAGCGAAAAATTATCACCTTAATATAAGATTCCATGGTAATTTATATTATTCATGGTGGCTGATAATACCTTTTTATGTATTCCAAAAATTATTATAGATGAAGTATCCATTAAATCACAATGGATTTCAAACTTCTCAATGGATTGATGTTTTATCGTAAATAAAGTTTCAATTCTAATTTTATCCCAATAGTGATTCTATCGATGGGTAATCAACTTTTGGGAATACTGTTTGGGACTAGAAAGGACACAAAAATATACATGGATCAAAATGTAAATATAATAAAAATATGTGGAAAACTATATGAATACATACATACAAACACACACACATATATTTATAAAAGGAATACTAAATAGTATCAATGGATCCTTAATGTGATTTCGATTAGAGATATCTAAAATGTTTATTTACATGGAAAACAATATGAATACTCAACAATAAACTATATATTGATCCTGAATAATCCACATAAACTCTAAATTCAATTTCGAAGCATATTTTAATATCTCTTTCAGAAACGTTAACTTGTTAAAAAAATTTCACACAAAATATAGGGACATGTATAGGTTTCGAGTATAAAAATTAATTTAAAAATATTGTTCGCACACCCCTTTAACTGAAAATTTCAATTTAATTTATTTATAAAATTACTATTTCCTAGATAAATTAAAAAACCAAATTGTGTATGAAATAATTTAAAAGTCCTTGCCCTTATTTTCCAAGAGGCAGTTCCTTATGTCTTTAAATTTGGATGGATACAATGTATCACATAGAGAAGTAGATATTAGTTTACTAGTTATGGAGAACCATATTCATATTTTCTATCAATTTTATATTTGAAAAATAATATAAACATAATACATAACAATAGGAAAAAAAACTACATCCATGAAAACTGATTGAGTGATATCTTCTTCAAAGCTTAAGGAAATGAAATAAAATAAGGGGGATCATATTAAAAAATTGGTTATGTACAATAGTATAATTAATTAAATAATAATAATAATAATAATTTAATGGTAAATAACTAAACAAATATTCCATTTAAATAAATTTATTTCAATTATTATTTGATCCATAATAATCATTGCAGGGTAAATAATTGAATATTTATTTCCTTTTAATCACAAATTTCCTAATGAAATGCATCCAACGATAATTTAATTATAAAAGTATTATGGATATTACTAAATAAATTCACTATAAAGAGAATTCATAAGTTTTAAAATCCATGATCTCAAGAAACATGATACATTTACTATCAAGACCCTCAAAATGACATTATAAATAATACATGTACAATGATGTAAAATTTTCCAAAATTACTTATGTCATGATATCTACAGATACATCGAGGGGATATACTATATCCAGACCCTACCCATCATTATATCTTCATATAATTCTGAATATATCAAATAATCTCTTAAATTAAAAAAACCTGTATTCTTTATAACCAAAAATCATTATTGAGTAATGGATTCAAATTTTCCAATAAATTTTTTTATTAAAAAAACATTAAAATTAAATGCAATATATAATAATGGTGTGTAGTTTATTAAATAATATTATCCATAATTCAATTATATAAATATATATGGGAGATATAATTTCAAAATAAAATTTATCACATGAATGTGTTTATTTCAGGTGTGTGTTAATGATCACATAAAAATTGATATTTTTCATTTACATTTACAACATGATAGTGTTCATGTAAAATCCTCAAGGAAAAAATAACATGAATTTAAAATTAATATACCATGAATTTTAAAATAATAATTATATGTCTTGTGAAAGGGCTAGTATATAAAAAATGTAAATAGAATTATGTTAATAACATTTCAGTTTTCCTATAATAAATAGAAATTGATACAAACACCATTACACCATGATTCCTTTTGGTTAAACATGCATTATCCAAAAATAGTTGTTCTATACATGTTATGAACATATTAAATAACCATATTTATATATATATATATAAAAATATATTATTCTTTTATATAATCATATTTATGTCTTCTTATTAATATATAATTATTTTCATTGTTTTTGGTGTTATTTAAAATGTCTTATCATTATTTTTTATTCAAAAATGATGTATTTATTTCAAATTATATAGTAATATCATATTAATAATCATATTCATGAAATGATTATAATATTTTTTATATAATAATAGTTATAAATAAAATCCTGAAATATTTTTATGAAAAAGGAATCATGTTACCATCATGGAGATTGTAGGTCATTATTATGCATGAGTAACGTTTCCATTTTTCAATTGTCATTATAGAAAGAAGGTAAGTAATATTTAAAAATTAAATAATTCATATAATATCATTTATATCATAATTTTTATTTAAATATTCTTCTATTTATCAACAATGTTTTGTGTTGATTAAAATAGAATCATTTCTCTTTATAATTTACATGTACACGAACAATGTCAATGTCTTTATGTGATTAAAAATGTTTGATTGAATATTATCGTCTTATAAAAAAGGTAATAAATATAATAATTATGTAATATATATAGAATATATATATTATCTTGAACAATATTACATTCCATGTTATGCATCAGTGATTGAAGTACGACATCACTTCGTGAGGCGGTGGTCCTCCATACACACAGTGGACGTCATCGTATCCAAAACAAAATAGAAGGTAATATATATATATATATATATATATATATATCTGTGTGTTTCTATGTGTGTGTTTGTTATAATAACTAAATAGGTATAAATATGTTATAAATACAATATATACACACTATTTTCATCATCATAGAAAATCGTCAATACTGATAAGAGAATAATGAAGTATATCACATACTGTACACAAGACCAATGATTTCGTAAACTATTAAATATTCGTAGAGATGGATGAGGGTAATACCCTTATTATTAAATATTTGATTATAAATAAGACAAATTAGTTTATATAATATCATAATTATTTCGTAATAATTTGAAGAGATGGATAAAAAATAAAATAGACATGCCCCTTGAATAAAAATAAATATTCTTTGTGTATCCTCCTTAGGGTTGAACAGAATACATATTAGGGTGGATTAATGCCTCAACTATATATTCTACAATTTGGGGATGTATTCTATGAAATTATTTGTGTTGGTATTGGTGAATAATTTTTTTATTTACATAGAATAGAGTAATGTATGTGGAATTTTATAACTGAGGTGAGTGGAACACATAAAATTTTAGGAAATGATTAAACCATAACCATGTTTTTATCATACTATAAGAAAACAGAAATGTTTTTATCCCATAATAAAGATATATGAAATAAAAATATGGACATAAAATGGTTTCGGGAGAACGTTTTATGTTATTTTTAACAATTACCCTTTTAGTTTAACCAATTAATTATTTAGTTTTGTCTTTTTCTGCGGTAGTTAATTATTAGAGTTTTAACTATTAAATATTTCTATAAAATTAAATTGAGTTTTATAAAAATTATATGATAGTATTATTTAAAATATGTAATCTTGTTTACTAATTTATGTCATTGATATTGAATTTTTTAATTAAAATGAAATCCCACAGACGCGATGAGAAAGTGTGATTTTAAAAATATTATTAAAATATTACAATGTTTTTATATCAATATTCAATATGAAAATTATTTAAATGAACTAATTTGAAATAATTAATTTATTATTGAACAATATATAACAAAAAATAGTTCAAACATTATTTTTACAATTTAAATTATTTTAAAAAAATGTCGGTTTACAATTAAAATTCCAGATTTGTTAATATTGATAAAAAATGTAACCTTTAAAAAAATCATTCTAATTTAATTTTGAAATTTATATTTTAAAAATAATTTAATATTTAAATTAATTTTATAATAGTGGTAATAATAAATTTTAAATCAATATAGCAAATCATGCATATAACATCTTTTAGAAAAAATATACAGTTTCTTAAAAAAAATACTTTTTAATTTATAAGAATCATATTTTTTTAAAATGAATAGATAAATAAATTTCAAATTTTATTTAATTTTATTTCTACCCACCAATTTAATGTGTAATTAGTATCAGTGTTCTATATTATAGGTCATTTTGACTTTTTGTTTTGTGTTTTACAATTTATTAATTAGTGAATTTTTAAATTAATATATTTAATTTTTTGTTTCTGTTCAGTTAGGAATTATTCATATGATATCATATATAGTGTTAGTATTTTATAATTTTGTGGTGTTACATACTACCCAACATAAATAAATTGTGTCCATTGAATTTAATTATGATCTCGAAAATTAGGGGCATCATATTTGAAATTATGTTTCTCAAAAACACTTATAAAAAAGAGTTAATAAATTTCCCTCTTGATTAGAGAGAAAAGGATGTATGTAGGTCACAAGGAATAACTGTCACACACAGTTTTTTTTCTTTTCTGTCATTGTATTGATCCGGCCCATTAAAAATTCTGATCCTTTTCATGGGTATTTTATGAGATAAATCTTGAGTTATGAAGTTTCATATATGTCTAACCACCCTAATTTGGGATCCCCATTGTTTGTTTAGTAGTTTTTGAAGAAAGGGTGGTTACTTCATGATTTGGGCCAACCGTGAGCCCATTCCCAGTTTTAAAAACCGAATTTGTTTCTTTTATAACTCTTTTGTTTCTCATCCTTTTTCACCCATTCAACTACCCATTTTTTTATAATGATATATTAAAACTTATTTATCCTTTTGGACCCATTATAAATTCATAGGCCGGGTGAATTTGGGTTACTCATTTAGGTATTGGGCCAGCCCATGGGCCCATTTTCTGTTTAAAAAAATAATAATTTGTTTCATTTATATCTTTTTCTGTTTTTACTATTTTTCGGTGCTTCCACCTCCCCATCGAAGCCAATAACCCTATCCTAACCCTAATAATATATTTTACCTCTTTGGAGCTCATGTGGGGCGCTAATTAGGGAGAAATTATCAGGAAACCTCAAATTGCCCAGAATTTCCAAGGTAACTTTTATCATTCATAAATTAATCAATTAGTACTCCTTTAGCCACCAATATTCTTAAAATGGTTAGTAAAGACCTTAGGAGTCTCTCCAAGAATTATCAAGACATTCCCTTTTCTCTAGGGCTTCAGATCTAATGGAAAATGAATAGTTTTCTAGGATGAAAGGTGAGATTCCTTCTCCTTTCTTCTTCCTCTTCCGCCTCCTTTCATTATTTCTTGGTTTTATATTGTACCCTAGTCTTGATCGACCTAGGGTTTTGTTATACCATGTTTTTGATGGGGTTTCTGTTTGTTTAGGTCTGATCTTTATAGTTTTATGGTTTATAAACCCACGGCGGGTGATTTCGGGTGTGCGTTTCAATTACGCCAAAGATTTGAGGTAGGATACCCCTTGCACATGACTTTATTATTGAAGTTTCATCATTTTATTATATTTAACACCAGATATATAATTTTATTATTGTTTTTCATCCTTTGGATAATTTTATTGGTGTTCAAAGTGGTTGTTTAATCATTAGTTTGTGAACGGTAGTGTTTTTTTGTCATGAATGTTCTCAACAAGTGTTTGTTTAAATGTTCCGTTATCTTTTGCAAATATTTTGTGAGGTTTATAACCTGGTATATGGTATTTTTAACATGTTAGAGTATCTTGAATGAAAATATGGCTTTAAATTGGTGTTTTATTCCTTTTCATGTACTTAAAATAAATTGTTTTGTTTAAAAAGGGCATGTCATGTGTTCGGTAAATTGTCCGGTTGGCTTTTATGTGTGATGTGTGATTTAAAGGTTATTTTTTTGGATTTATAAAGGAATTAGAATAATGATAAATGGTAGTTTTGGGTACTTATATGTATTTCCTATTTGTATTTGTTTTTACAATCATGTGGGTTTTGATTTACAACATATTTTGGCCCGAGTTGCCCAAAAATGGACTGTTTCACATCTTTATGAAAATGGTTGTGTTTTGAATATTTAACCTGAGTATTATAAGAGATTTATGAATGTGGTTTTCTGCTGTAAATTGAGTTTATACAGATCCTTAATAGAATTAAAATTCATACCTTCGTCAAAGGATAGTTTTGAGAAAATAATTAAAGGCTCGTTTGGCATTTCCTAGAAATGAAGTAGTGTTTTACTTGTATATAACAATTTGTGCAATTTGGATTGTTTTATGGTCCATTAAATGACTTTATTAAATGTTTATTGGGCTTCCAAATATGATTCGGTTTGGTTATGATGTGTGTTTATAATTTAAATTGTGTTTTTGAAAGAGTTTTATGTGCAAAGCCTCAATACACTTCATGAAATTGTTTTACCGAAACATTTAGTGATTTGTTGATTAGTGTAATAAATGTGAAGAATGATTATGGTATGTTTGTGTTTTTATGGTTTTGGAATGGAATGGGGATGTGAAATGTGTATTTGATAATATGTGTCACTTGATTGAGAACTAAACGGAATCCCGGGTATCTAGGTGGGCGGACGTGTACTAGTAAGCTAGTGATTCTGTGGGGGTTGGCCCTTGTTTCACGTAGCAAGTTTGACGATGACAACACTAACTAAACTATGATAATGATTATTATTGGGGACCACTAGGTTATGGGTATGTTCCCTACTAGTGGCTCGTGCATGAGAACATATATTTATTATGGTTACTTTCACCGAGATACGAGGTACCTGGGGCTCACAACTAACTAGTGCCTAGGGGTATTCCTGTGACTAGGGCTCATTGACTATTTTGTACTCACCGTCGGCATACGGTGTGTTTGGTTGGTAAATTCAGTAGTATGTGTTATTTATTTGAATGTTAAAATTCTTTAAAGCAGCCCTCTTTAAAACAATTTTCATTTTGAAGTTTCACCTCTTTGAAAATAATTGTTACTTGCATTTTTGTTTATTAAACATGCATGTTTTTGTCTGATAATTACTATAGCATGGAACCTCATTTGAAAACCATACTTTCAAATATTGAATTTAAAACTATAAATTGATGTTTCTTTTATATTAAAGTAATTTGCATTGGTAATAGAATATCGGGCTAACCTACTTAGTTTTATTACTCACACCTATAGTCTTCTTCTTTTTTTAGCCGTTGTGCAGGTTTCATCTTTAGTTCGATCACCTTGGGCGACTTTTTATCATTGTGTTGGAGAGTGACCTGAAGTGTCACATGGAGTTATTTTTTTCATCGGGATTGTTCAGTTGAGTTGTTGGTTTTGTTCTAATTTTAGTTTCTTGTACAAATAATATTTAGTTCGATTTTTATATAAATTCATTTTGGGTTGTCCGTTTATTTCCGCTGTTTGTTTGATTGTTTATATATGGGCGAAATAGTTCCCTTGTGTACTCTATTAATGCCCTGGGTGCTTGTCACCATCCCGGGAGGATCGGGAACGCCTCTCGGGACTTGTCGCGGGCTGGCCTGGGTGACCGGTTCAGGGTTGACTCGGGCTGGTTCGTGACAAAATGGTATCAGAGGGAGGTTGGCTCTTAGCAGACCTTTCTTTTAGAGCTCCCTTGTTATTTTGGGGATGTCAAGGTAGATTGAGTAGTATTGTTGGGAATTGAGGGGTAAGTGCAAGAAGAGCATCGCGAACTCTTTCTTGTTCTAATCCTCGGGTTTCCATGGGAGTCCAGTTTTATTAGTGTCCATTGTTCTAGTTGATTGTTTGGTATTGGGATATGACAAGGGGAGTCTGACCAATGGCCTTCGTATGCTCACAGTGCCTGGAAAACCATGTGGAGATGGGGAATGGTCCTAATAATTCTCTCTGTGTTGGTGTTGTGTTTGGCATATGGCCTCCAACCATATGGTCAAGTCACCCACCGACACTGGTTCCCTTTTTTTTGGGTCTCTTGAACCTTTCATGAATTCTGAATTTTTGTTTTTAAAATCCTTGTGTGAGAATTGTGGAAATGGGTTTTAATGTAAGTATTAGTTTTTGAAAAGTGAAAAAATGTTGTTTTCAATTATTAAATATAATAATGCTTTTGGAAGATTGTGTTTTTGTGAAGAAAAATGGAGGGAAGCAGAAATGATTTAAAGGGATTGGATTATCCATAATCTAAACTTGTGGTTTGTTGAAATAAAATGTTTTGAAATTGTGAATCATTTTAAAGTGATTCTGGATCTTTTTTTATGGGGTGTTTTAGGATGTTAAAAAGTTTTTGAATCGGATAAATTATTTTTGGAAATTAGTTTTGATCGGTTGGTGTTTTACTAGAAATATTATTGGTCTCAATGGACCTCGGATTATGAAAATATACATTTCTGATTTTTTTTAAAAAAAATATTGTGAAGGGATTGTTTGGAGTGGCTTGGTTATTTAAAAAGTTTTTAAAAATGAAAAGGGGTAAGTTTTCAAGAAAATGGTTCTTAATTAATTGTGGTTTTTTTTGTGAAACATGAAAATGTTTTTTGACTTGGTGGTTGGTGTTCCTTTTGAAGGTAAATTGTTTTTTTTAATTATGTTGTTTAATTTTAGCCTTTTGTGTTTTCATGGGTGCTCACATGCATGGTTTTATTTATATTTGGAAGTATGTCCTATATGGTATGGTGGTTGGGTGTCAGGGGTGGCATGGAAATGTGCATGTGGGTGAGACTTGATGAAACACCATTGGTGAATGTGGAAACCCACCAAGTTAGTTTGTTTTTTCAAAATTGCTTTGAGCTGAAAATTATGGCCTTTTTTAAAAACCAATGGTTATGTGGCTTGATTTTTCTATGTCCTAGAAGAGTTGTTTATTTGGTTAGCTTCCAGGTGATCTATAATTCATACTATTGTTCTATCTAGTGATGAGATCTTGTTGGTGGCTCGGTTTCGGAGTAATTTTCATTGGGTTTCTAAAAATGTGTTTGATGTTGTGATATGGCCATAGATAGTTCTGCGTTGGAAATCATTCCTGCTGATCAACCTAAGGATTCCTTTAAAATTTTAAATCCACCTATTTTGATGATTCCTCAACTTGTTTGTTGGAATAGAGAGCTGTTTGGGATCTATTAAAAGTGTTTCTGAGTCATGATAATTCTTTTAGACAGAGCAGTTGTGTTCGGTGATGTTGATGTGTTTCGTCGTATTCCTTGTCCATTATACCCCTCGTTTGGAGTGAGATAGAATTTTAATATGTCTCTATGAGTTCCTTTTTAGATTAAGGTTTTTGTTTGGTGATCAAGTGTGGTTTTTTTGAGTGGTGTGATCCTTATCACCTGACTGCGGTGCAGCAAATGCTTCAAGAATCAGGGCTCCAGCCATAGGCCTCGGAGTGAAGCTTTTCACGAAGTCAGAAAATCGACAGAGGTGTGGAGTGCTCGATTATGACCCTTACTCCTCTGTTTTTTAAGTTATTTTCTATGTCAATGTTTTGGTTCTTCATTTCTATGAATTTCCCTTTGTCGCAACAAGCGTGGTGGACTTAACCCCTCACACAGTGTCTATGGTTATTCCTTCATGGATGTGGGTTTTCAATCAATGTCCCTGTGTGGACCGCCTGTAAAAATCAGATGTAGTATTGGTGTTACCTATTCATAGGGGGAGAGTTTTGGGTAGTTTCTTTGTTTCTTTTGTTGTTTAAGTGGCCAAATTATTGGCTCCCCTTCCCTCCCATCCCCAAGTGACGGGGGTCCAGAATTGTGCTGAATGTGTCGACCCAGTTATTTTCCCCTCCATTTGGGAGTGGGTGGTTTATATGTTCATGTTGTAACTGTATTAACTTGGTATATTAGTTTTTTGTAGGAGGGTTTTTTGGGCTTGTGTGAGTGAGTCCCAACTCTAGCTCATGTTCAATTCTTATCTATTCATTGCTAGTTGGTTTCTAATGGTGGGAAGACCCACCATGGGTCTACTGGATTTTCATCCTAAGAAAATATCTAGTTATAGATGATTCTTAATGGTGGGGAGTACATTCTGGAATCGTTAGGTGTTGTTTTTTTTCAGCCAGAAAGTGTTATGGCTTTCCAGGGGTGGAAAGCTTTAATGGTGGGGAGAATTGTCACACATGGTTTTTTTTTCTTTTCTGTCATTGTATTGATCCGGCCCATTAAAAATACCGATCCTTTTCATGGGTATTTGATGAGATAAATATTGAGTTTTTAAGTATCATATATGTCTAACCACCCTAATTTGGGATCCCCATTGTTTGTTTAGTAGTTTTTGAAGAAAGGGTGGTTACTTCATGATTTGGGCCAACCGTGAGCCCATTCCCAGTTTTAAAAACCAAATTTGTTTCTTTTATAACACTTTTGTTTTTCATCCCTTTTCACCCATTAAACTTCCCACTTGTCCTATAATGATATATTAAAACATATTTATCCTTTTGGACCCATTATAAATTCATAGGCCGGGTGAATTTGAGTTACTCATTTAGGTATTGGGCCAGCCCATGGGCCCATTTTCTATTTAAAAAATAATAATTTGTTTTGTTTATATCATTTTCATTTTTTACTATTTTTCGGTGATTCCACCTCCCAATCGATGCCAATAACCCTATACTAACCCTAATAATATAGTTTACCTCTTTGGAGCTCATGTGTGTCTCGAATTAGGGAGAAATTATCAGGATACCTCAAATCACCCAGAATTTCCAAGGTAATGTTTATCATTCATAAATTAATCAATTCGTACTCCTTTAGCCACCAATATTCTTCCCCTGGTTCGTCCAGAACTTAGGAGTCTCTCCAAGAATTTTCAAGCCATTCCCTTTTCTCTAGGGCTTCAGATCTAATGGAATGTGAAGATTTTTCTAGGATGAAAGGTGAGATTCCTTCTCCTTTCTTCTTCCTCATCCCCCTCCTTTCATTATTTCATGGTTTTATATTGTACCCTAGTCTTGATCGACCTAGTGTTTTGTTATACTATGTTTTTTTATGGGGTTTCTATTTGGTTAGGTCTGATCTTTATAGTTTTATGGTTTATAAACCCGCGGTGGGTGATTTCGGGTGTGCGTTTCAATTACGCCAAAGATTTGAGGTAGGATACCCCTTGCACATGACATTATTATTTAAGTTTCATCATTTTATTATATTTAACACCAAATATATATGTTTATTATTGTTTTTCATCATTTGGATAATTTTATTGGTGTTCAAAGTGGTTGTTTAATCATTGGTTTGTGAACGGTAGTGTTTTTTTGTCATGAAAGTTCTCAACAAGTGTTTGTTTAAATGTTCCATTATCTTTTGCAAATATTTTGTGAGGTTTATAACCTGGTCTATGGTATTTTTAACATGTTACAGTATCTTGAATGAAAATATGGCTTTCAATTGGTGTTTTATTCCTTTTCATGTACTTAAAATAAATTGTTTTGTTTAAAAAGGGCATGTCATGTGTTCGGTAAATTGTCCGGTTGGCTTTTATGTGTGATGTGTGATTTAAAAGTTATTTGTTTGGATTTATAAAGGAATTGGAATAATGATAAATGTTATTTTTGGGTACTTATATTTATTTCCTATTTGTATTTGTTTTTACAATCAAGTGGGTATTGATTTACAACATATTTTGGCCCGAGTTGCCCAAAAATGGACTGTTTCACATCTTTATGAAAATGGTTGTGTTTTGAATATGTAACCTGATTATTATAAGAGATTTATGAATGTGTTTTTCTGTTGTAAATTGTGTTTATACAGATCCTTAATAGAATTAAAATTCATACCTTCGTCAAAGGATATTTTTGAGAAAATAATTGAAGGCCTGTTTGGCATTTCCTAGAAATGAAGGAGTGTTTTACTTGTATATAACAATTTGTGCAATTGGGATTGTTTTATGGTCCATTAAATGATTTTATTAAATGTTTATTGGGATTCCAAATATGATTTGGTTTGGTTATGATGTGTGTTTATAATTTAAAGAGTGTTTTTGAAAGGGTTTTATGTGCAAAGTCTCAATACACTTCATGAAATTTTTTTACCGAAACATTTAGCGGTTTGTTGATTAGTGTAAGAAATGTGAAGAATGATTATGGGATATTTGTGTTTTTATGGTTTTGGAATATAATGGGGATGTGAAATGTGTATTTGATAATATGTGTCACTTGATTGAGAACTAAAGGGAATCTCGGGTATCTAGGTGGGCGGACGTGTACTAGTATGCTAGTGATTCTGTGGGGGTTGGCCCTTATTTCACGTAGCAAGTTTGACGATGACAACACCAACTAAACTATGATGATGATGATGATTGGGGACCACTAGGTTATGGGTATGTTCCCTACTAGTGGCTCGTGCATGAGAACAGATATTTATTATTGTTACTTTCACCGAGATACGAGGTACCTGGGGCTCACAACTAACTAGTGCCTAGGGGTATTCCTGTGACAAGTGCTCATTGGCTATTTTGTACTCACCGTCGGCATACGGTGTGTTTGGTTGGTAAATTCAGTAGTATGTGTTATTTATTTGAATGTTAAAATTCTTTAAAGCAGCCCTCTTGAAAACTATTTTCATTTTGAAGTTTCACCTCTTTGAAAATAATTGTTAGTTGCATTTTTGTTTATTAAACATGCATGTTTTTGTCTGATAATTATTATAGCATGGAACATCATTTGAAAAACATACTTTAAAATATTGAATTTAAAACTATAAATTGATGTTTCTTCTATTTTAAAGTAATGTACATTGGGAATAGAATACCGGGCTAACATAATGAGTTTTAATACTCACGCCTATAGTCTTCTTCTTTTTTAGCCCTTGTACAGGTTTCATCTTTAGGTCGATCACCTTGGGCGACTTTTTATCATTGTGTTGGAGAGTGACCAGAAGTGTCACATGGAGTTATTTTTTTTCGGGATTGTTCAGTTGAGTTGTTGGTTTTTTTCTAATTTTAGTTTCTTGTACAAATAATATTTAGTTCAATTTTTATATAAATTCATTTTGGGTTGTCCGTTTATTTCCGTTGTTTGTTTGATTGTTTATATATGGGAGAAATTGTTCCCTTGTGTACTATATTGATGCCCTTGGTGCTTGTCACCATCCCGGGAGGATCGGGAACACCTCTCGGGACTTGTCGCGGGCTGGCCTGGGTGACCGGTTCAGGGTCGACTCGGGCTGGTTCGTGACAATAACACATGCCAGTTTTCCAAATTAGAGAACACAATTGGGATATAAATACATGTACATATAAGAGAATATATACACTGAATTACTGATGCAGTTCTATAAATAACATGGTCTGAAGTAAGTTAAAACTCACAAAGACATAAGCTAGAGGTGTCAAAAAGTACATTAATTTCATAAAATGTATGATATTTGGAAACAATTGTTGATTAATGAACATTTTTTAGTGTTTATAGTAATTTTAATGTATAATAATATAATAACATATAAAACATTATTTAATAGGAATAATTTCATTCTTTGGTTGTATTTCGATCAAATTGTTATTCATCACATATATTAAAAAATATCCAAAATTAATTTTTTCTCACAGAATAACTGAATTTCAGTTTTAATTGGTCCTATTACCAATAATAGAATGATAATTCATTACTTATATTTTAATTACTCCTTATAAAGAAATGGTTAATATAGGTTTTCCCATATTTTTAAATCTCTATATATTTAAATAATATATTTGTCTATAAAACCACACCTAATGATAATCATAAACCATTTTATAAATGGTAATACTCATTGATATTCACTAATATAAAGATAAATAACATTATAAATAAGATCACTTCTCCATAAACATCAAAATAAAATAAAATATTTATTAATCATAATATTATATCATGTGAATACCTTCCTTATGTAATCTCTTGAAACATAGTAATAACCATAATTACAATAATACCTTATTGAAAACATGATGGAATACTTATTTATTTTATAAAATATTTATTATTTTATATATACAAATAATGAAAGAATTATTCACACCATTAATGTTAGGATAAATCTGTTTTTCGATAAACCAATAATTAGTTTCAATTTAGTCAATAATATCTAATTTAATTTATCCAAACCAATCATCCCTTTGTCCATAAATATCTATCTAATCACAAGAAACATATAAATTGACATATTTCCATTAATAATGTAGTTTTTATAATATGTTATGTATGAAACTGAATTATTTTTCTTGGAAATCGGTATTGTTCATCATTTTCTTTAATAACCATATAAAATATTTATTACAGTAAATTCCTTGTATATTTCTTAATATTTATAGTTATAATATCATTAATATAAGACGTATAATTTTTTTTAAAACTAAATACACAATTAAATTAAGAATTTTTCATTAAAATATCAATTACATATGCTTGACCTTGACACATCTTATTTAATTGATGTATATTCCCTTGATGATTGAGGACATCATTTTTGAAGAATCATATAATCTTATAATCGAATCCATAATTATTATAGAGTTCATTAATTACATTATAATCTTTATTATTGAATTCTTTCACTACAGACTTGTAAAAAACTCTATTTTCATTCATTCAAGTACAATTGGGTTTCATTCAACAATTATCACATATATTAACATCCATTATCCCTTATTCTATTTATATGTTTTTCTCTGTCTTTCGTTCGATTTCCTGAATCCTATATAATATACAAGATGTGTAGAATTAAATCTAGATCATCATAGAGAATTATATTATTTCATTACATGCTGAAAATGTTTTATATATTATCACCCTTAAGAGGCTTGGTTTAATCCATTAAATTAATTATTCAATCGTTCACTCTAACTTTCATATGTAATATATAGTTACCATGATATCCATTTAATGGATGATTCATACATTGAAACAAATTTTTGGTCATTTTTATTTAATATATTAAAATATATCTTTAAATTATTATGTATCCCAATATTGATATATTTTACAAAGAGTACATCCATAAAATAATTCCATTCCATAAGAATCATTTCCTCTTCCTGCATAGTATTATGGATCAATGTTCATAATTGATCAGCTTATACATTGTGAAAATTTAGAATATATGTATCTATTATCATTACAAATAATACAACTAGAATATCAATCTTCTCAAGAGACTTTATCCATTGTTTTTCTTCCATTGGTCAAGTAGTCCTTTTAAATGATTTTTGATACTTTTACATAACTTTTCCAACATTAGACAATATCACTATCAAATATGTTTACCCACATGGGTGTGATTATTTTTCATAATCTAATTATGATTTCATAATATATCCATAAATATATTAGATACAATAATATATTTGTCATCTTCTTGCACATGTCAATCTCAAAATCATCTATGAGTATCATACCCATCTTCTATCTAGGTGCCACTCTAAAAAATGGCATATACTATATTAGCACATAAAATAATGAAATTAAAATATTAATATAAAAATACAAATATGGTCTATATAGAATATATTAAAATTTTCTAAACATTAATCTCATTATCATATATTTTATTCTTTGTGGTTATATTTATTTTCAAATATTTTAAAATGGTTTGTGAGGAATATTTAAATAATCTAATAATTTCTATCAAGATTTTCATAAATAGTTCACAATAAATATCATTTTAATGTAATAGTTTGGTATTGGGAATATCATAATGTTCCCATTTAATATTTATTACATATATGCCCCAATTTTCCATAACTACATCAACATGTACTATCTAGATAGTGATTAATGTATAACAAAACTACATAATATCTTTATTTTAATAGAGGATATTATATTATACATATCATTGGAGACTTCCATGGGGTTATAATACCTCATACGTGTCTTCATTAATATAATACTCAAGGATTATAATAAACATTATCTAATTCCAACTGTATCAACCCAAAAACTAGTAGAATAGAGCCAGTTCCTCAGTTTATCACCAAAGAATCGATATCGTGGGGTAAATATAAAATGAACATTCAATTTATTAGTTTTGGATAACTATATACATCAATTAATACCATTTTATATTTGGGATATGAAATAAAACATAGTAAATATCAACAGAATGTAAACTACACCCTTGAATTTTCATTCAAGGATCTCTTCTTCATATCACATGTAACATAAACAATATGGGTGGGCTAAAATTATTAGTTAGGGTTTTTTATGGAAACATTGATGAAAAATTAAATAATAATAAATATGGAATGTTAAAAAACTAAAAAAACATTCCATTTAAATCACATGACTACATGAATATTTGAGGAATATTTAATATGTAATATAGTAAATAAATTAAAACTCCTAACAATTGATCCATAATATTAAAATGATATATCCCTAGAATATTTCGATGTGAAAATATAGTGGATAAAAATTATTAGACCCTAAAAATGTATGTTATCAAATTTTTTGTGCCACATTCTCATAAATCATGATACTTATACTATTATGAACAATCACATTATTGTTTAAATTCTATAGTTATAAACTTGTTTAATCTATTTAAATTATTAATTTCCTGAGATATATCGATGCAGTTAGGGGATATATTATAATATGCACCACACATCATCATATGTACAAATAATTCCCAAATATCAAATAATAAATTTAATTAATGAATCGATATTCCTTATCAGAATATATATTTATTTATTAATGGTTGCATGTCTATAAATATTTCACATTTAATCAAAATATATTAAAAGTAAAAACCAATGTATAAATGGTACACAATTATTGAAATAATTATATAAATCATACAATAATATAGATATTTAGGGAAAAAAATTTCAACTAAAAAAGATAAAAACAGTTACATTCAATAGAGATAATAATAACAATCATAAAAGAAAGTAATATTTTTCAATAACTTTTACCATAGTATAATTTTCACGTAAAAAACTAATGGGTAAATGACTGAAATTTGAACCACAAAATACCATGAAAAATGAAATAATCATTAATATCACATATCCAAGGGTATTTATATAAACCATTAAAAAGGATTTAGGTGTATAGAATTGCAATATTCCTTTATAAAGGGAAATTTTGATGAAGCCTTATTCTTAATGGTTTTTTTATATGTTCTTATTTTAACCTCGTAAGTAGTGGAGCATAATAATTAATTTCCTTTTTTAAGAAAAATATAAATATATATAAAATCATATATGATCCTTTTAGAACATCTTATAAATAATTATTAAATAGATATTTTTTATTTTAGAATTATTTCAATTTAATTTCATTTTTTTTTATTAATGAAAGATATATTACAAGTTCACATAATATAGTTATATAATATAATGGATAATAATCCCGAAACAATTATCAAATTTTTACTTAAATTATACATTTAAAATAAATTTTGAAATATTGTTATGAAAATATGAAGTACCCTACGATTATGGATATGGTAGACCATACATACACATGAGTAAAATTTGTATTTTTCAATAATTGTTATAGAAAGGATGTGAGTAACAAAGAATCATTAAATTATTATCATAATATCATATATCACATATTATTTCATTAGATATAATCATATATGAATATATCATTATTGTTGTTTGTTTATAAAAACTGTGTCAAATCACATTTCGAAGGAAGTAGTACACATGTACAAAACTATGTTATTATCTTTAAGTGAGTAAAAACGAAATAGAATATATTATCATTCTAGAATGATAAATATTCCATCAAAAAATATAAATTTTTTCATTTATTTAAAGAAATTTAATAAACTTTTTTTATTACAATCTATGTGAAACGTTAGTGAATAATGAATCACATTGTATCGTAGAGAGGTAGTCCGATGTATATATGTGAGACGTTATCATATCCTCTACTGAATTGAATGTAATATATATATATGATATAATAATTGAAGGGGTAAAATTATATTATAAATATCCTATATATACTTAATATCCATTATCATACCCACAGTAAAATAT
Source organism: Viscum album (assembly GCA_963277665.1). Taxonomy (NCBI): domain Eukaryota; kingdom Viridiplantae; phylum Streptophyta; class Magnoliopsida; order Santalales; family Viscaceae; genus Viscum; species Viscum album. The sequence continues at coordinate 2,020,632,146 of OY728157.1, forward strand.
TGTAATGGAAGGAAGAATGACATAGGTTCGCCAGGCGGTAGTCCACCGTATACCTGAAATATGGATTCCTAACCAATTTTATGAATGTAGATATATAAATATTATATGTACATGTTATAAATAAAGCTGAATATATTTTTCATTATATTGATTATATATTTTCATTTTTATTAATAATAGAAGTATGTAGAGAATGAAATAAAATTAAGATTCTCATTGAATAACATTGATGCTTCATTGGTTATCCTCCTTAGGTTTTCACTGAATCGATCATAGTATGAAATTATATCCATTATATGGATTCTGAAATAAATTTATGGAATTTGGGATGTTATTTTTATAAGTATTAGATGAATCAAATATTTATTACAGTGTCAATAAGAAAGGGTAGTGGGGTTCCATTTATATGTGAGGTGAGTGGGACAATTTTAATCTTTTTAAATGTTTCAATCCTAAATTATTTTTTCAAAAAAAAACACTCCCAAAATGGTCTATTATCAATCCTAGATGATATTAATTATAAATATGTCTAAAAATTAACTTATGGATATGTTGGTAGGTGATTTTTGACCCATTTCCTCTTTGTTTAACCATAAAAAATCAGATATTACCATTACCAAGGTAAGAAATCTTGATTTTCATCACTATTAATATAGGAAAAAATTTAATTTGAACATATAATAAATTATTTATTATTCTGAATAAAAATTTTGAAATATTTTTATCAAATTCCATTTATTTATTTGTAAAATTTTATTTTAAAATTAATCACGCAAATGTGATGAGAATGACGGTACTTAAAGTGGAAGTTCTCAAAAGTGTACATATTATTAATATCAAAATTCAATATTTAAATGATTCTAGTGAATGCTATTGGAAGAATTTAAATATTATCAAATAAATGTTAATTTAAAACCAATTTAAATTTTGACTTAATATTATAAATTATTTAAATGAAAATAGAGGGTTCAATTAGAACTTATTATTTCTCACAATTCATTAAAAACTGAAACATTTTCTTAAAAACAAAATAACCAAAAGATAATTTATATATTCCAATATGAATTTTTTTGAATATTGTATCAAAAAAATATTATAAAATTAGTTATAATTAATATTTAATCATGTGTGAAAAGTAGGACTACAATGTCATTTTTAAAAAAGTACTATTTTTTCTTAAAACATTTCACTTTATTATAAATAATTCAAATATAATTAATTAATTAATTAATAAATTTAATATTCACATATTTATTATTACTATTCATACCCTCTATTTTTATGTATTGGGTATAATAGAATACTATATTATGGTTTATTTGGACATGGGGTTGCATGTTCCTCAGAAAATCGAGGAGATTAAATTCAAATAGATATATGTTTTTGGTTATTTAAGGTCGTTGTTGCATGTCAAAAATGCTATCAAATAAATTTTTTTATGTTGTAATTTTTTACTGTTATTATAGTATGGATACTTCATATTGAATAACAGGTAACACGTAAATACATATATAACGCCCCATAAATTTTCAATTTATAATTTGTCAAATAATATAATGGATGGCATCATGAGGTACACATAACAAGGGAAAAAATATTCTAAGAAATTGGCATTATTTGTAAAAAAAATTATTAATTAATCCACAGAGAAATAAAATATATTTGAACAATTTTTAATAAATAATAACTATTTTAAATAACCTTTATTTTCCATAAATTGTAATTAAAAATGAATTATTATTTATATTTTATTAATTAAAAATTATTGTATATATGTATCCAGTAAAATAATATTATTTGGTAAAATGAATATATTTTTTTAATTTTTAATTAAAAATTAATGTATGATGATGTTTGTTGATTTTTCAAGAGTTATTTTTTTGTTGACAAAAGAAATATTTATTTTTTATAAACAAAGAGTGTTTACAAGTATATCATGATTAAGAATAATATAAAAAAAATTCCATTATCATATATTTTTTTATAGTCCAAAAATATAAATATTTAAACCCAATAAAGAATTTTGAAAACCCATGTTTAATATTTTATGAAATTAAGAAATATTAAAACACTAAATTTTTTTAATGATTCATTTGTATTATTATTTCATATTGTCAAATATTTTAAAAAATTGGATTTAAGGGAAGAGATTGCACAATATTATACGACCCAAGTTATATCTGTATTGAAATTATAAAAATTCTAAATTAGTTATAAATTTCATAAATATTTAATTCAATATAATTGAATATATTTAAAAAAATGGTTTAGATGTGAAATCTATGTCCTCCATTAAATAATAAATATTGGATTTAACATAACAGTGATATATTCTCTCTATATTAGAATGATAATATTTATGATCATTAAATTAGGTAATAGTAACATAATATATTGATTATATAATAAATTGTTTATGAATATAACTACTCACTATTAAATCAGGTATACAAATATTTTTATTAAATAATACTACTCTAATCATGATATCCATTGATTTTAGAGAGGAAATTTGAGGATAGTTTTGGGGTATTATAATGGTGTTGTTGATCAAGAAAATGGTTTCTTTAGACATTATAACCAATTTTATTCATATAATTCCACAACCACAATGATTCAACATTCTTATTACATCATTGATTGAACCAATATCAATGTGTAATATTTTTAGGTTCTAATAAACCCTATTATGATTCAACAGTTTAAGAATAAATTTATTATTTTTTAAATTTAACTAATCTATTTATTTTTCATTTTCATTCATGGGTTATCATCTTATAAATATGAATTGACATAGCATTTATGGTACATGATTAATTTTATGAATTCATTCATTTCATTTTATGGGTCTAAGGCTACTCCAAATAATGAATTTCATTCAATCCTGCACATTTTTATGTTTTATTTTATCCCTTCATTCCTCAAATGATAATCATCATAATTTTATTTACTAGTATTTTTAACTATACCTATTTATAATAAATTACATTTTCTATCATTTTAGTAAAATATATTTTAAAAACACTTAGATTAATGATAAATGTAATAGTCTAGGAGTGATGACGATATTGGAAAATTTAAAATTTGCTTCAGTGTTTTTATATGGAAGGTTTGAGTTTCGATTGTGTAATGATATGGGAGGAATTCCTAGTTTGATGGGAGGATACAAATTGGCAACAAACATTGATATAGGTTCAATAAACGGTGATTTTGGATTTTTTTATGATTATCATATTATAATAGAAGATGGGGATATCATTAGAATTATGTATAAAATGGACTAAACTGTTTGAAATTACCTAACATAAACATATCATAGATTGGAAAACCACATGTCATTTGGATATACATCAATGGTAGCTAGGGTATATGTATATTAATAAAAATCAAAATAGTTTACACATTTCATACAAAGTTTTAATCAATACCAAAATCCAATAATTTACCAAATGTGATCATGTGAATTGACATGGCCAATTTGAACTGGAATATCTAGTGTACGTTGTAAAGAGAAGTTCACATGAGCCTATCAAGAGGATAGAAAAATAATTATTAATATGGGATTACAAAAATAGGAATATGATTGTCTATCCATACCAGGAAACAACTTGTTAATCGTATAAAAACCATTTAATAAATAAAGGAAATTCATTATCCTTTTCCAAATCAGGATGGTTGAGTATTGATAAGGTATGTTTCGTTGTAAAATCTCAATGAGAATACAATGAGGTAACCCAAACTGATAATATGATGAGTGACACCCTATATATGATATTTTTGGATAGATTACAGTTTAAACCAATAATGATTATAATTTTATCGTCTATCATTTTTCTCTTGGTTGGGTTATGTATCTGATTACCATCCATTAATATGACTGATCATTATCCTAATGGATTAATCATTGTAGGGTTAGGTATCTCCCATATACCTTGTAAGTGAATCCCTATCTTTTTATAAACATGTTTTGAGTTCCAGCATGAACCTTATTTTGGAAGGACCTAATAGGCATGTCCTCCCATATGATAACCACCCGCATTATGAATAACCAAGGAGTTATTCCTCTCAAAAAATCAACACCACGTTTTTTCAAGAGGATTACATGGATGGTAGTGCTGATGTGACTATACATTGAGTCTTCTAATCTATCTAGTTTATATTTGGGATGTTATTACCATTGAATTTGAGAAAAATCACATTGATGAATTCTGTTTTTTGTTTTTAAGGTTTCTTATTTGTTATTTTTCTACTCACCCATATATGATATGTGTTCATATGTGACCTGAATAATGAAAACGGTGGGAATTTTGACAGAGTCTATGTAGTACCACTTATCCATCGATCTTCGTTGTGCAGATGGAATGCAGTTGTCTCAACAATTTGAATATTGATAAAATTACACTTATTAGAAGTAATATAGAATTATTATTAACCTTTAACAATATTTTCATTGTCACTTTTCTTTTCTAGTACATATTTTGTACTCTAATTTGGGATTAGAAATATGGATTAATATTTAGTATTTGTTATTTATTTCCCATATACACATTGTTGGTGATAGAATATTTCGGAATGAATTCAGCACCATAGGTTGAGGTGTTTCACATTTTTGATATCCATACATATCAATAGTCATTATCCCATGGCCTCTTGGAGGTGAGATTGTGGTGTTATTCTAATAATATATCCAAAACTGTGGGAAATATTAGGTCAAGTCTTGTAGAGTGGTGTCAGATCATGTAATCTAAAAACCTGATTATGGAGATTGAAATCTTGTTTGATTTGGTTTTGAAACAATGGATGAATTTTTAATGTGTTTTCAGTATATTCATCAAGTTAGGGAACCCGGTGATACTGTTGTGGTCGACAAATCCATTCTCCAGGAATCTCATATCCAATTTTGTCCCATTGAATATTTTTGAACATTATGTAAGGAATACATGGGTGCATGCATATTATATTAATGGTTTTAGGATTCCATGCCATTCTAGATTCTTATTAGCAAATATTTTCTTGGGTTTTGATATATGATGAATTTTATAATTTTATCCATAATGATAACCAATATTTATTCTAGAGAACGACTATAAGGATCACCTATTTTTCAATGATGTTTTACTAGTGGCTTCAATATGACTAGATTCTTTTTGGTGGTTCTCTATTAATATCTCCACCAACTATTCATTCTATTATTCTAGTATAAATAGAAAATGGTGTCTATAGGATGAATATACAATGTGTGTTCTAGAAGATTGTACCCTTTAGGTATTAGTTTGAGACAAAACCATTGGAATTAGAAGACATGGAATAGGTAGTTGGGTATGTTATAAACTATTTCAATACCCATTAGGGTCCCATTTTGATTCCATGGGTTTGAAATTTACAAGTTACCCTAGGATGGTATTGGAGTATGTAGACTTAGAAACATGTAATTAAGACTCTCAAATAGAGAACATCTTCATGGAGGTTTTATATGCTGTGATTTTTTATGTAGTGTTAGTATGTGGAGTTTGTGAAGTTATAGCATGATGTATTCTGTCCGTAGAGCCTACATAATGGATCACTGACTTCTCATAGTATACAATGGATGAAGATCATAATTCATTCATTCAAGAATTTTCATTAATTATTTGAATTCATTTTTATATCATACATAGAGTGGAATATATTTATATTTGATTTATTCTATGCTGATAGAGAGTTCCTTTTGTGGTTAATAAATATTTTGTTTGGAATTCATCAAATAATGGATCCAGAGTGGGAACCCTACACATAGGTATTGGTAGATTTTGGTCAATTATTCGATCAGCAATATAGGGTTTCAAGGAATATCTGATGAAATACTATGGACATAGGATTCATCATCCATGGATCACCAAAAATATTTTGTTAGTTGAGGAAGAGATTTGTTATAGCTATCTTCAGAGAGTATATATTAGGGTGTATTGTCTGACCAACCACATGAAGTAAATAGAGATGGTCAAAGGAAAAAGTAGTTAAAGGAATTATCTAGATCATGGTGGTATGTAGGGTATTGGATGAAAAATTAGAGTTATAAAATTAATGATAGGTGGATAATATTATAATTTTTTTACAACACCACCCCTAGTTGGTCCATCATAGTCTCCAAGAGCTTGTTCTCATGGATGTAGAAAATTTTATATAAGGGCTTCATATAACCTTGTTTATATATATATTATTTGAGATATGATATATTGATTATCTATATTTTGTATATTATTGATAAAAAATGGTTTGATAGAACATTTCTTATCCACATCCATTGATAGAGATGTTAGTTTTTTATTTAAGACTATGGTAAGAAAAATAAAATTTTGATGATTCTAACAAGGTGGATTCAGTGATCCTGAAATGTTAAAACTAGTATGACGTGACCCTATAATCTCATAGATTTTGTGGTGTATTTTCAGAAAAATAATGTGGTCCCATTATTTGTTTCAAGGTATGGATTTTTTAATAGTGGTCTATGTATATATTGAATATTTTAAAAATAGGATATGGTTCATAAAATATAATGAAATTGGATTTCCTATGATGTGTGGAAGGAAACCCATTGAAAGATGTAATGTCTTATGCATAAGAGGATACGTGTGATTACTCATCAATTTACTTATATTAACCTTATAAAAGTAGTTTTTAGGTCCTATTATACTTTAGAACTGGTTGTAATTATTGAGGATTTTTTACAAGGCCATTACAAGTTTAGTTTTGAAATAAAATATTGATTTATGAATTTTCTACCCCAATGGACAACCTTGATTTCAGTTCCAATATATTGCATGGTAAATATGGATCAGTGAGAGCTAAAGTTCTAGTCATAATATTTGAATAATAAGGGCTCTGATAGACCTACTGTGTCCCTTGGGCTACCCCATTACTTATTGTAATTAATGTGTTTGAGTGATCTATGTAATTTTTGTGTTATCAAAATCTAAATTATGTGACCATAATGAAGAATTATCCACTTCTGATATTCAATTACCTCTTAGAGTTGTTGAAAGGGATAAGGTGGTTCTCATTGAATTACATTAGGTCGGGCATTCATTGGCATATAGTTCAAGAGGTGGATATAAAAATGATATAATGTTAATGTCACTATGGTAACAATGTTTATTTTTTGTTTCCCATTAGTAGAATGAATAAACAAAATATTAGAATGGCTCTTGTGATCATTATATTTGATCCATTAATTGACTCATTTGTCATATCATTCATTGATGGAATCCTATTGAACACCATGATCTAAGTGTATTACACATGATATATCATAATAGTTCATTAAATACACATAGAACACCAACAATATAGAAATATCTCAATTTATAAGTTTAGGATTCACCGAATCTACTCACTAGGAAATTATATTTTAGAAGTGGGATTACTGGTGGACCTCCTAGTGGTTTACAATTTTCTAGATTGAGGGTCACATAATATATTTGATAATTTTGACTATAATTATAATTTAAGGAGTATTTTATAAAAAATTCATTCACTATTTCATTAGGATATCAACATCTTATACTACCTTGAGATGAATGTTGAATCATTTTATGTGGTAAGAGATGTGTCAGTAAGATTTTCAAATGTTCTAAAAGATGTTAACATGTTCAACCACATTAAAACTCTTGGATGAGGGTATTGATTATATAATATCTAATTATACCTCTATTTCTATATTTAGATTGATATGTTGCATATTGTGGTGGTGATTTCATATGGGTCTCAAAGATAATTCCACATGGGAAAATATACGACAACCACAATTTGTAATGAGTATCCATTCTTTTTCAATGGATGATGAGGTGATTCTATATTATGTGGGATATATTTATTTCATATTCTTAACAAAATAGGGAAATTGCGAATTTTTCATGTAAACATCATAAATTAAGGAATTGAAATTTGAATGTATTCATTAATGTTGATGACATTGAGATAGTATATACTTCTATAATGTGGAAAACAATGGAATATTCCCTTCGAAGGATATCAATTTCATATTGTTTTAATGAGGAAATAATTTTTTTGGAATTCCAGTAGTTTTTCATAGTGGATGAGGATGGTTTTAATTACCTCCAATTTATTTTTTTTACCAATACAACTATTTAATGGGATGGAGAATCTCATCATTGAGTTATTTATTATAACGTATTTTATGGAATAATATCAACTCGCCTTTCCTTCGATGGATTTAATATTTGGAAAGAGCTTTCCATTTTTTCTAGGGATGAAATATTGATCCAATGATATTGTGAGTGTAGGTATAGAGGTTGTTTAACACATTACTATTTTAATTACTCCTATGTGTGGAAAATTTGTATTAGTAAAATCATTGTATGTTTTCGTATTGAGAAATATTGATGTTCATAGGTTATATTGTGAATCAATGCCTCAAATTATAGAGGGATAAAATTGAGAACCATTTTTATATGGATTAAAACAAACACATGTTGTGATGTAGTATTATGCTGGTTTTATGTAACAATTTTGAATTGGATAACATTATACCATTTGGATTCAGATACATTTGGCCACAGTTTTCCTCCATAAAAGATATGTCCAGAAAAAGTGTAAAATACAAGTTATGAATTTAATTCCTTAGGATTTCATGTTGATACTATAAATATAAAGTTATATAACTTAATCATGGATATGTATTCATATAAAAAATATTTAGCACTCCACTATTGGGTTGGATCCATTTAATTATCCTTAGGGGACACCATGTAGGCCACGATAGTGTTGGAATGGTGCTTGGAATTAATCAATTATGGGTTAAGAGATAGTGTGAGTGACAATACATATACTTAAAATAATCTATTAGGTGGATAGGACCACCTAATTCCATATAATGTTTTATATAAATCAATGACATAGGACTTTAATGTTCTATGATGGAGACCATGTGTTCATTAAGGTTCCACTGCATCATGGACTACAAGAATTTGGTCAAGGTAAACATTTATCAATATGATTCATTATCCCATTCTGTGTACTATGTATGGTTGGTGATGAGTTTATAACTTATACCTATCATCCCTGATATATGGTGAAATTGATGTAATTCATTTGTTAGGACTGTGTAATCATGATGGTTTTAAATTGGACTCGTAATAGTGGTTCTATTATTTGAACTTCTAAAAAATATCACATTTTATAGACTGTAAAATGTAATATAATTATTTCTTAGTAATTTTTTTAATTTTATAATTTCATTCTATTGGTTTTTTGGTTAAAATATATAATGTTAAAATTCAAAATGATCTTGTTAACATTTTTTTAACCTAAAACCATTGTTATTATAACTAATGATTTTAATATTAATTTTCCATTATTGAAAAAAGTAATAATAATATAATTATATATTTTATATGTTATATTAATTAAAATTACCATAGTAATACATGATTAAAATTAACCATAATTTCATGTAACTATTGAAGCATAACAAAACATTAATATTCACCAATAATGTATTGTTATAAAGTATATTAGTTTTAATATCATTATTCTGAAGAATAATGAATTATATAGAATTTATTTCTTTGAATATAAAAATATCAATGATATATCGGAATAATATTGTAGTAGACCTAACCATATATCCTTTTACAGTGCTGAAAATCTACTGGATGATATGCTTCGTGAATGTCCAAATGGTTTTTAGTAAAGAAATGAATATGTTTTTGAGGTGTTTTGATTGACAAATAAGTTCTTTAAAGGTTGAATGAATATCAAAAACTATATATATACAATAATTAAATATTTCTAAACTAACTATAGATAACACATGGTAAATATATAGTAATAGTAGACCATTGAACTATTGGTACCTCATTAAGGGTAGATATGTCATCAAAATAGGTATATAAAGTAATAGTGTATCAACAATGGTATATATATAGTAATGGAAGATAATTGGACTAATTTTATATCGGTAATAATAGTTAAACTGTAATGGTACATATCAGAACTAATTATTGATCATCAACGGTATTGGTAGATATTTAAACTAAAGTATATCTCCCATGTTAATCAATAGCTATATAAAATATCAAAACTAATTATTTATACCCAATGGTATATCTATTATAATTTTAGATATCTGAACTAATGATAACTCTCCAATGGATGGTGTGTAATAATGGTAGATATCTGAACTTAGGGTAGATGAATAACTTTATACATACTATTACAATAGATATATCAATTAATGTCAGATCACCAATGTTAGGTCAACAATAATGGTAGATCATTGAAATAATTTTAGATCACTAAGAGAAGATATAGAGTAATAAATATTTACATTTATTCTAGGTTCCAAAAATTTCCAAATTTTCAACTTTTTCTGTAGTTTTTAAAAGAAAACTTATTTTATTAACTAATTAATTGAATTAAAAGTGATTAAAATATTAATAAGGAATGTATATAATTTCAATACATATAATTATTGATTCGTTTTAAAAGATAAAAAATGTTGGATTAATTATATAAAACTTCAATGTTTAATTAAATCATTATCTAATCCCACAAGTGTCTGATATAATCTTTAAAAATAGTTGGTAATTTATTCTTTTATTCCATATTTATTTCTCTTTAGATGTTTAGTTCTACATGATTAGTCATAAATAATCATAGAGCTATGTTTCCTTAGTTTGTTTTAGGTATCCTTATAGGTAGTTTCCTCTTAAATGAGCACCAAATTATTGGTCCAGATAATATTTACATAACTTCCTCATTGTTAGTATTATTTCCTTTATTATTTTGTTTTTATAACATGAGCAATGGTTTTATTATTGTAATGTGGGAATAAATAGTTGAATCTGGATTTATAATAATTGATGAAGAAGATTATATTAATTTTAATGTTTAATCAGAATGAATATCCCGATATTATAGAGATATTGTCATTTAATTTATGTTTTTAATTGTATAGTAGATATTATTACTGATTTTTTTAATTGAAGTATTTGATTATATGGGTTTTTATATGCTTTGACTGTTATGTTGTTGTGATTTTTCTGATATGACCCTAAATAGTAAAATTGGATTACCACCTATAATTTTATAATGAAATGTTTTTCGTTGGATAAATGGATTGTGTGGTAAACCTCTTCAATAAAGTAGAAAAATTGTATAGATGCCAATATACCTAAAACATAAAATTATATTTAGGGGGTGTGGATTGTGTTTTCATAAGTGGATAAATATGGTGGAATGGCTGTGTTGATGTGATCAATTGGAAGTGGATATGTTTCCATATTTAAAACAATGGGATGTTATAGTGGTTTTGGTGTATCTGTGAAACAAGACTGTGAAAGTATATAAGTGTTTTTTGGTATTTATATTTTAGAATATTTTATTTCATGGATCCATGTGTTATGATATTTTATAGAATAGTTTTTAATTAGAAACATGATAATGGTTTCAAATGGGGATGATTATCTTCTGAATTGATGATTTAATTAGTAATTTTAATTGTTAATTACAATATATTATCTATTGGAATGGAAATTTGTATTTATGTTCCTATAAAAATAAAATGGATAAGTAATAGAGAAAACATATAATGATTTATTGGGAAATAGATATTGAATCATTGATAGTGGTGTTGTGAAATGGCATATGGTGGGGGTCATAAATGGTGGGCGGAGGGTATAAGGTTGATATTCATTCATGATTATGATACCCTACTACACTAGTTAAGTGATGTGATGTGACATGATTCTCGTGTTGTCTCTAGTAGATATTTAATTTTATTTTATGCCCTTAGTTATTTTAGGATGGATTTTAGGGGATTTTATGTTATTCAGAAGAGGTTGGAGTTCTAGGAAAATTTGTGTTTATGTGAGAGAGGATAATCGTTGGGAATATGGTGTGGATTAACATATATAGATATTATTTATACTATATTAATATTTTTTTGTATGAGTTATTTTTTTAAATTTCCATGGTGATGCTGGGATTGATAGTTAAACTATTTTTGGGTTGTTGGATCTTCTGTTTCCCCAAGGCTATATTAGTTTTCTACATCAATATACAGAAGATAATTTATTTCCTACTCAGTATATAGTTATGATCACCCTATTTATATATACTTATTTTCATATTTCTAGGAGGAATACATTGAAAACATTTCGCATTACTACATTATCCATCTAGATACATTTTGTTCCACTACATTATATTTCATTTTGGAATTTAAATTTACATAATTTTATTTCTAACAATTAAATTTATACATGCATTGAAGATGGTTTGGTTTCATTTTATATTACATCATAGAGTCTTTCATTGATCCTTTTTCTTATCTTCCAATCCTATATTATTATAAATCTTAATACCACCCATTTATATATATTTAAATACCCTTAGATCTATGTTCCTAAAGATGTCCTTCTAGGGGTTGGACTCATGGGGTCTTTATCACTTTCCTCTCATTACAATATCATTTGAGGGAGGGGTTCATGGATGAGTGATATGTAATTTGGATGGTGTATTGACTGGTTGGAGTTTGGGATTATGAAAAGAGTTAATTTCATGGGAGAGATTTGAAAAAAAAATAGTTGACCTCAGTGCATGGAATATTCAAGTGATAATAGTTAGTACATAGTCTTTTTGGGGTCCCCATAATCTACAACATGAAATTTGATCCAATTGAATTACTATGTTAGGTTGTCCTATTTTCATGGAATATTACAACTAATTATAGATTCACAATGATGACTTCTGTAATTATTTAAATTGGGTGTTTTTGGTTAGTTTATATTATAAATAATATAAATTCAATGAAATAAATCTAAATACAATCCATACAACTAATATTAGGAACTATTTTTTTATGTTTACCGTTAGATTATGATCCTAATCTACATGAGTATTAGCCAGTGGAGGTGTGAATTCTTACCATTCAATCCATGATGAGATGATATAGTAGAGGATTATTATCATTAGCAGTGGATATATTTAGAATATTAGTTATATGATATAGAAACCTATAAGTAAGGAATTTTTTTTGGAGATACATATATTCCAATAAGATATGGAGAGCCCTTTTAGTTTTATATAGGCCTCAATTGGGTAATATATCTCCTTAGATATTATTCAGAATTATGGATCTGTTGTTCTGAATATTTTACCTTTGAGATTAGAATAAGGAATTTGTTTCATGTGTTGAATACCAGAAGGATTTCTAGGAAGGGTTCTATTTTGCGAATGAGTATCATGTGAAGAGGTAGGAGATACTCTCCATGTGGCAGGGATATTTGTCTATTAGGGAGCTCATGATCATGTTCAAGGAAATTTTGTGTATTTTAATAAATAGTTTTTATGATAAGGACTCTCAAGAGATGTTTCTAAATGATTAAATATTTTCATTGATCCAATATGAAATTTATCCATTTATATTTCCAAAATTTCTCGAGGATCAAATGATGTCAATGGTCGTAGTGCTGATTCACTCATTAGAATGTGTACCATAATAGGTGAACTCAAAGGGTTCTATATGGGGTAGGGTTTCTAGGAGTAGGTTCAAAACACTAGGGACATCAATTTACATACATTATAGATTCACTTATTGAAATTTTATTTGAAAACATATGGTGATAGTGGTTTCTATGATAATCCCTGGGACATTAGAATAGAGTTTTCGATTTTTGTGGTTCATGGACACTGTTAGGACTGGTTCTTAGTGGATGCAAGAGCTCTTTTTTGTAGAGGATGAGAAGTTCAACATTATCCACTGAAGTTGATATAAAAGAGGCTATTATGGATGCATGAGAAGTTATATATGGCTCTACAATGATGATATGGGCTATATAAAAGATGACATTACTATGATACTTTATATTTTGGACCCTAAAATAATAATTCTCATGGATGTAATAGATAATGGGGAGGTATAAGATTTTGGCTTAGTTAGTTTAATGATGTGGGTAAAGTAGTACGATATTTTCCATAGATCCATAAAGCTAGGACCAATTTGACTTACACAGTTATATGTTATTTATTTGATTGTGTAGATTGACAATACATTATTGAAACCACTTTATTCTATGATTCTTGAGTAGATATATAGAAGTTTAATGAGACCATATTGTTAATTATCCTATTTGTTGGGAATATCATATTTTTTTATTATTATTGTGGAATTTTATTGATGATGGTGTAGCTCAGTCATTTAGGGATGTTTTTCTTCATTAGAAGAATTCGCACGATGCTATCTTCATCATATACTGATTATATTTATTGTGTTCTATAATTGAATTAATTTAGAAGATATATATGTTATCATATGTTTTACGGTAGCATATGGTTTTCTTTAGTGAGAGAATATATAATGGGATGTCAAGAATTGGATATGCATAATTACATTTCGGTTTTTCTATTTGTGGAATAAGAAATTGGCACATAAGAGTCTCCTAATGATTTCAGGGAAATTCATAATTTTTCCCTAATGGTGAATTGAGATGTAACCCCTCAACAGTACATTGATTTTTGGATAGATGTATATCTAGGTATTTCTAAAATTCTGATGTCTCTATATTATATAATACATTCTTAATTGTGGGAACATGGGTTTCATATTGATGGTCTGATGTTGAAAAGATTCATCTATCCTAGAGTGTCACCATGGGGTAATCCTGTATTATTAACTGTGAAATGTGGTTGAATATGCTTATATGTAGAGTACCAGAGGAAAAACAACTTGTTGATCAGGAAACTCTATCCACATCCAAGGATTTATAATCATTTATAAAATTAGAGGTAAGAATGTTAGTTCTACATGATTGATCAATGTTCAGGATATCAATAGTTTAGGGTGAATGAGGGTGTTGTCCCATGGAATACCATCAGATATATGAACATGAATATTCAGTTCATGGTCAAAACATTTGAAGTCACTAATGTGCTAGCTATGTCCATCGGTCTCATGAACTAAATGTACAATGAATTACATGAATAAAAAATTGTTCTATTTATCGATGAATTTTTTTCACATAATTTTTATTTTAAGATCATGTTGATAATCTTAGATCTATATTGTAGGTTCATTAATTCCACAAGCTCTATGGAAAAATTAGTTACAATAAAATTTCATAAATTACTATTTTATCCTTTTAATGATAAACATCATAAATTAATTAAAATCTAGTGTCTATATGATCCGTGTCATCAAAAAATAAATTCCATACAAAATATTTACATAATAATATATTGTAATTTTTTTATTCATTATTATATATCTTCTTCGTGTCCCTCATGGTCATTTTAGTTGAATTAATCACCTAAGTAGGTACATCAAAAAAGGGGTGAACTAAAACCCTAGTAAGAGGACTGATGGTAACGTGAATCAATATAACATGGGTTTTCAATAATAATAATCAACATAACACAAATAAATGATCATAATAAAAATCATGAGAGGAATAATTAGATAATGTTATGTAATGTGGAAATGATTTAATAAGAAAATCATGTCATAGTTGTATAACACCCCAAATAGCTGTGAACAAAGACACCATCCTAGTCTCGCATAACATATGTTCATAATCCTAACATCTCCACTACGGATAATAATGACATCATATTAATGCATATTTCAAATTATCTAATGGGATAAATCAAAATACTTAAGGGATTTTAGCTATATATGATTATTGGCACACCCTTAACCTCATAACATTTACATCCTCATTCATACCACATAGAAGGTACATTAATATTTTTAATAATGTAACTCATGGAATAGAAATGGGAATAATGAGAACATCATGAAGAATAATTTGATGAATAAACATAAGTGTTCCCAAAATAAAAAATGTAATAACATAAAGGGCATAAGAATCATCAATCTTAAGTGATGACAAAACTATATCAAGAGAAGTAAATGATGTTTTTTAAAAATAGGAACTCTTTTAGAATGATCATTTTTTTTTTCATTAGATCATATTTAAAGCTTGTATATGCCAAAAAATAAATGTTATGAAAAAAAGATTTTTTTGGTGGAATGTTAAATGAACATATGCAATATAATTTTCATGAATGTGGAATATCCCATCAAAGGAAATTGGATTTTAGAATCCCCTTATATATTTTTTGAATTATTTTTTTAAAATAATAACCTAAATTATGAAATTTGTTAATTAATTGCAAAATTCAAAACCTCATATACATGTATTTCATTCATTGTAATTTATGTAACATTGTTTTTGGCCATTGGGTTGAGTTATATAGTTAAATTTTATTGATAAATAGTGTTTTTTTTCTTGGATCTCATGACATCCCATACCATGATTCTACATTATAGGTACCCCAAGCCCAACAGACCACATGCCCTCAAGTGGATATACCCAAAATCTAGAGGTTCTTGACTAGAAGTGATGGCCCAGGGTGTGTTCATGGGAAGACTATGACCTCTTTACTAATGGGTAAAACACCATATAAATATAAACAGATTTTAATTGAGGAAGTAATACAACTAAATGAAAGGAACAATAGAAAATGGAGAAAATAATAACAATAAATGATAGAATTTTAAGAAAAAACATGCATAAAAAACTGATGATGATATGTCATATCACTATAAAACTATAAAACATGGACACATGATCACAAAAACACCTTTTTCAACAAAAAAATAAATCAAATCAGAAAAATATGATGAATCTCGTGCTCCACCTCAGTCAGCTTCTGCCAATATCCACTCTAAATATCTCTAAATCAGGTGATTGAAGTTATATGCTTCCCTTTATGAATACCTTCATTTATGTAAGCTACATTGGGTGCAAAATGGCACCCAGAGAGGGTGTGATATAAATCCCAATGGGACACCACTGCCAATTTCTATAAGATCTAGCTCATTTATTAGAAATATAATAGTGTGCATGCATTAATATGTAATGTAAATCGATAAAAGGTTTCAAAATACCCACGTACTTGCTTCAAACATCTATTGTCATCTGAACATAACAAATACATTAAATAGTTATTACATAATTATAAATATGTTACTTCTTATCAATAGTTTAGGTTTCATGTTATGAAAGGAGAACCTATATTGATATTTTATAATGATGTTACAAGGTAATAACCAAGGAAACATGTACCTCATTGGTTACCAAATCAGTAATAAATTTAGCTTGTCTAATGGTTGGAGTGTAATCTAAGGAGCATGTTCTGAGGTATTCCACAATATATTTTCCTATATAATAGAAGGCGATCATCCATTGTAAAATGGGTAGAAAAAAAGAGGGACCTATAAGATATAACCATGGATCCCACATGTCAATGCTGGATCCAAGGAGTGTATCCAATGAACCCTTTTATACTATGTGATCGATCCTATGTTGTCATATCGGGCATCCTAGAGTAGAAAAGGATTCCAAACTAGGTGGTTCGCAACCCAAGAAAGCCATATCCTTGAACTGGAATGGTTTTCCCATGTTCTCATGGTATTACGAAATAAAAATCCAAGGTGTTCTCCAGTAAATCCATTAATTTTTTATTCTAAAGTCATGTAATATTTCATTTGGTTCTTTTCAAACCATTCATTAGTGTGATAAGTTCAAGTGTCATGAAACCTTTATAAATTCCATTCATGTAATATTCAATAATTATGGTTATTTGAACCACAATATTTTTATCTATTAAGTGGTTCTATGGATATAAAACTAGTCATTCATTCACATTTAATATGGTCAAGTCATATACTTAATATTTATTCCAACTACCCTTTCACATTTAATTGTTAATATGAAGCACCTTCCTTTGGAAGGTCAACTGTTGAGCATATATAGAACATTTGAATATTAATATCATAATAAAAATCAATAAATTTGATATATAATCAATCCATTAGATGTTTAAGGAAATGTTACATCTGAATAATGGCTCAAACATTTCAAAAAATAAAAACAAAATTCAGACATAAATATATACATGGGATGGATGGAGTTGTGGGAGTAACCATGAAAAATTAACACGATATATTAATAGATCATAATCATATGCTTGTAATGATTATATGTATTACATATAAATTTAATAAATGGCACAAATTGAAATTCATGGGATCCACATGACGATTCTAATATCAATGAATGTGAGGGATGATCTATAAATCTCCCATCATAGGTTTCTATGATACTTCTTCTTTGATATCAGCAATTAATTTAGGTTATAATGGTGTTAATCTGAAAAATGGGAAATAATATCATACCTTGATAATTCGGTCAAAAGAAACAGAGGTTAATGAAAACTAAAAAGGAATCGAGTACCTACGGTTGTGCAACCAACGTAACGAATTGAAGCATAATCAAATCTTGAACAAATAAGATCTTTCAATTCCTACCATATGCCTTCAAAGGGATATAAAATGAGATGAAATTTTCTTAATCCCACTACAATTCATATTAGGGATGAAGGAGGGTGATAATTATATCCTTAAGAGAAAATCGACATTTAACCATGAAAAATAACATGTGCACAGTTTGTCCATACAGTTTGAAAAACTATGCACAAACCAAGTTTGTGTACCTTAGAAAAGGGGAGCAGAATGGTTCGGCAGAATGCCCTTTCACCAACGATGCAATATGGTTCTTCCTGAAAATAGACCACCTTAATGTTTAGGAAAACCATTTTCCAACCGGGTGATACACCCAGTTTCCAAAAAATATGGGTTATGTGCTCAAAAAAGCACTTGAACCCCTATGACATTTAATAAAACATTAATTAACCTTATTAGTCTAAAAATAAATATTTATAACTATATTTAATGAAACTATAACTTACTAAAAATAGGGTTATTAAATTCTTCCCCCACCAAATGAACTCGCCAAGGATTTCAACTTCCATTAGTGGAGAAATACTTTCTGAGAAAAATTCTGGCCACTGATCATGTATGTCGGCCTCTTACTCCCAATTAATTCCATGCACGTGGCTATGATACAATAACCCTCATACTATAGGGACATACCTACCTTGTAGAATCATTGGTAATCGATTGAATATTTTTACTTGAAACTAATCAAAGGTAGCATCATCATCTAACTCATCATCACTAGGATCAAAGGTATAAGACAGGTCGACATGATACTGGTGAAGTTGTGAAAAATAGAAGATGTCATGCATGGCTCTGGTACATCTATGGTAATACTAACTGATAGGCTATAATCACTACTGTTTCTAGGATCCCAAAAGTTCCTATGTAATGAGTCGATAACTTCCCTTTCTTTTGTAACTGTATATATCCTGGCATGGGTGATGCTCGAAGTAACACTCGTTAATCGACCTCGAGCATTATAGGTCATTGATTTCAAATGGAATAATTTTTTTTCTCTATACCAGGATATAGTCATACTCTTTTTGATTTTCTTAAACTACTCTATAGTCCCTTGAATGAGACATGTACCTAGAATGGTTGCCTCACCAACCTCTAGCCTACACAAGGGTAAACGGAATGGCCTACCATATAATGTATGCTGTCGAAAACCGAAATATTAAATAATTCCCTATCCTTTCCAAAATAAACTAACTCAAACTTCCAAGCCTCTTCACTGAAACAATTTTTACATCCACCAACCCATGACCTACAATATATATAATCCTCCCAAGGTTCCCAAAGCTCCCAATAATCTCTTCTGAAGCCACTCTAAATCCATTAGAATCATACTTCTATATAAGGGATATAATGCCTTTTCATTTTTGTCCAATTTGTTTATGTTGTTATTCCCTTTTATCATCAATTAAAAATGTTTTGTATTGATTTCAAACCTCCACTATACTGACCTCCTTATGTTTTAATGATTTAATATCCTTTTCTTTCTATGTATTTCCTCCCATGTACACTTGTTACCATGCTAAAATTTTATAAGGAATTTCACTTTCCTCATTTACATCCAATAAATTTTTTTATATTGTGAAACTAACTTTTATTACATATGTTGGTACATGTATCTATAAGGAATATATAATATCCATTTCATGTACATATTTTGTGTTAACCCTCTATCTATCATCAACCATTTTTACGAATTCTAATGTAACGATGATATATTCCAACCCAAAGTCATTGTGTAGTGAATACCATGATCATTTCTCTATCAAGGGTGTTCACCTTTACACACATTTACAAATCAATAATATAGTTTCATGTAAGTATTACAAATTTCATTATCATGGAATAAATGATGTTGTTGAATGATTCCATGTTGTATGATCCATTTGGCACATTTATGAGTGAAATGAAATGATTATGAAGGGTTCTCCTTGATAGCACTCCAATGCATTGGGTAATGATTAGTATCTGTATATTTCAAGTGCAATGATAGTTTACTCATTCTACATCTAGTGAAATGAGGGGGTATACATGCTCCGTGTGCAACGACCCTTCAATCAATCTATTGTCATGTTAAATTTTGTGGCCACATTTCCATATTTCGATAATAAATATATATAATTCCTTTCTGTATATGTTCCTCGTGTGCTCCATTGATATTTGTAATACCAAAAAATGTATTATATTATTATTTTTATTTATTTTTTACTCCCTTACTATTCTTTATATCATACACTTTTCTTGTGCATGTCCTCAGGTTGTCCCATGTATTACTATGTATGAAGCATTGTTGTAGTAATTTAAAATAAGCATTCAACAATGTTGTTGGGTTTTATGTTCATTGTTTTAATTTAATTTTACTAATCTCAAAAAACATGAGACCTCCTTAACCTCATAGTTGTCTTAAGTCCATGTTTATGTAATAAATCATGTTTAACTATATAATAAATATCATGGTTGTTATAGTTTGTATCAAAGGATATGTCTAGTTATTTATGGGATTAGGATTAGAAAACTACAGTGAATCATTACTGATAAGGCTATGTATAATAAATAAATCCATAAATTTTTGTGATTATTCAGTTACCAGTTTATATGAAAAATACATCCATTTCTCTATAAAAAGTGGTAGAGGCAGCTTTGACACATATTTTTCTAGGGGTAAAACCAAAAAACAACACATTGAGATAGACTCAAATGGGAACTAGTGCACGAAAACGGGCCTTTCTACAGTTTTGGTTACAACAGTCCTAGGGGATATAATTTTTTAAATTCATAAGCTTAGTATGATCCATTATTATGCGAATTAAAAAATGCCCCTAATTTTTTTGGAAAGTAGATAATAGATAACATATATATGTTAAGGAAATAAATTTAATTTATATGTTATCACTTTTTGTTATTGGATTACCCTTTATGTATTACCCGTAAATTTATTTTTATTCGAGCCATTGGCCTGTAATATGAGGACAAATGAAAAAAATCGAAGTGAAGATCCATGCGTTGACTGTTCTAATGAGATGAATAATCTGATGGGAATTGGAATCACAATATTTGTCACAAAACTCTCTCAATTAACTCATGTATTGAATAAAAACACGGGTCAAGAAGAATGTTCAACACACCCCCCCACCCACCCCCATCGAAAAGAAGATTTAATCGAGAGATTTATGACATAAAGGCCTCCTAGTTTTAATGGATCATTTGATCCCCCAATCAATGAATAATGTATCAACTCCATTAATATGATCATATCCATCATTCAATGTTCTGAAAAAGAGAATGTACATTTGGTTGATTATCCTATGGAGGGTGAAGCAGATCAATGGTAGAAATTTATCAAACATAACAAGCAAGAGGAGGATATAGAGGTGTTATAATTTAAGGAATTCTATTAAATGATTTTCAATTATAATTTATCTTGCACCCTCAGACTTAATATTGAAATGGAATACCTTTCCATCAAGAATAATTATGATTAATCCATTGGAGTGTTTGACAAAAACATCCCAATGATTGCACGAAAAACCTCATTCTTTGTTATTTCACACAAATGCAAGGTTTACTGCTTCATTGGTGGGATAAGACCGAGCCTGTATAAATACCTAGCGATCCATGACTGCAAGATATGTGTGGAAGTTGTCTGAGGATACCTCAAAGTAGAAATAGATGTTAGAGAATCTCATGGGTATCATGGGGATAGTAACCGTAATGTGGAAATTAATTCTGGTGGTCCGATGGATAAATACAATGGTGTTATTAAATTCTAACACCCCACATTCCAATGTTGAGGAAGGAAGTACTCTATAAATTTCCTGAAGGGGATGAAAAAATGTTTTAGGTGTTGAAGAGTAGGGCACCAGGCCTTTACATACAGACAACAAAAACCAACTATTGTGGCTGAAGAGATGAATTAACTATTTTACCCTCTTCACTTTGTTAATTGATTTAACAATAAAAAGTAAAGTCACATTGCAAACTAATTCCCTAAGACAAGGGTTTTTTGAAGCAACGAACAACCTCTATGGCCACAATGGTGATAGTTTTCCATAAAGTCTTCTGATGAAACCCCAACAACAAAGTGATGGTACGTACAATAGTGATTCATTTTTTGAATAGAAATCAATAATTTAGATTCTAGATCTACATATTTTTTTATATCAAAAAATATTAGTAGAACAATTCAAACTCCACTAAAAATCGTGGAAGCAAAGATGTTAGTATGAATGAAAAATGGGGACATCATTGCATCCGAGGAATATAACTCCTCCATTATCACAATTTGTTGTTTAAATTTCCCGATGAATTTATTTGTACTCCCTCTAATGTAATTTGATGTAATTCATGGCCAGGATTTGATTTCCCAATATAGAGCCAACATAAATTTTCATGGGAGGGAAATCAAACTCCATATGGAAAAACAAAATGAAGTTTTATAGAAGTACATAGAGGAGGATGAATCATCCATAGAACCATCATATTAAGTGTTGACATTACTTTTCTATGAGCATGCATATCTTGTTCATATGATTGATTATAAGGAAGAAACTATCCTTGAATACATGCTGATTGTGAGATAATTTGCTGAGGTGTTTGCTAATGAATATCTCAGTTTTCCTCCAGGAAGAGTTGTTTATTACATAATTGATCATATAAATAGGGTGTATTTTACATGCAATAAACTATATAGAATGGCTATTTTGCAGCTTGAGAAGGTAATAAAACTATAAGAGAATCTAGATAAAGGGTTTATACACCCAAGTGCTTCAAGAAGGCGTGAATTAGTCCTATTCATCACCAAGAAGGATGTGTCAATGCGTTGTTTCATTAATTATCATGGGATCAAAAAAATCATGATAAAGAACATGTATCCACTTCACTGAATTGATTGACTAGTTCAATCATCTATGTGGAGCACAATACTTCTCCAAAGTGGATTTGTGGTTGCGATATTACCAAGTAATCATGATGATGAAGTATATCCCCAAGACTACTTTTCTTACAAGGTATGGCCACTGTGATTTCATAATAATTCCTTTCTGAATCAGTAAAGATTAGACAATATTATTGGAATTAATGAATATAAATTGTATAGATTAACATGAAATATTTTTTTAGTCTTTATAGATGATATTCTAATATTCTATAAAACGAAGGAGGAGAATAAGGAGAATCTAAGCATTGTTCTAAAGACCATGTTAAAAAAAAGCTATATGAAAAGTACAACAAGTCTGAGTCATGGTTAATGGATATATCATTCTTGGGTAATATAATCACAATCAATGGGATATCTATTGAACCCTCCAACAAAACGGAAATAGAGTGATGGCCAAGGACTACAACGGTAATAGATATCCATAGTTTCTTAGAGTTAGTTGGATATTATCACTATTTTGTGATGAATTTCTCTTGATTATCAAAACATCATACCAAGAATACTTGGAAAGGAGGGACGTTTTCAGGGATTGATGAAAGCAATGAGATCTTGACATGGTATAGAATGAGGATTATCAATGAGCTTGTTCCCACACTACCAACATGTGGAGAATGTTTTTGTGGAATTTAGTGATGTTTCCATAATGTGCATGGGATGTGTGTTGATGAAAAATAAGAAATTTCATTTTCCTAGGAATCAAGGTAATTTAAATTTCATGAGAAAAAAATAAAACACATGATTTTTAGTTTGCTACAGTAATCTCCGATTTGAATATTTGGCTGCATTACCACTTTTAGTATATTTGTGAAATATTCATGGATCCCAAAATCTTCTATTATATATTCATAGAGAATTTTTTGAACTTTCAAAAATGAAGATGGTTAGAGCTGGTTAATGACTACTACGTCTCAATCCATTACCCTCATGGTAAAATAAACTAGTTGGTGAATTCTGTTTATATAAAAGGCCATGTGATTTTATCATTGACCGAAATTTAAAACGATAAAATCTTTTTAGATTTGATGAAGATGGAAAATGGATCATAAATAAGGGAACATCAATAATCCTTTCACAAAAGTTTTCTCAGTCATTTCTTTTGGAATGTATAATGGATTCCGAAAAATGATGATCGGGTAATTCAGAATAAAGTGGAAACTATCTTAAAATGAAAAACCCTCATAGTTCAAAGTTAATGAAGAAGGTGTTGTGATAGTTGGGTCATGAATTTGTCTTCCATCAAATTTAGAATTAATGAATGAACTTTCGGATAATTCACATAGTTTGAATTTTTCCCATAACCTAAGAAACAATATGTTTTATATATATCTTTGAGAGGATTTTTTGTTTTATAACATGAATAAATATATTGCTAAGTATAAATCATTGTGAATGGTATGTCGACAAGTGAAGGATGAGAGGTTAAAGTATAATCAGATGATGAAACCATTACCCATACCCACATAGAAAAGGGAGAACATAACCCTGGACATAGTCACCATAGTTTAATATATATTAAAATTAATCAATGATATCTGGGTTATTATAGATCGACTTACATTGACTACACACTTCATTGAAAATTGAGATAATTTATCATTGGATCAACAAGCATAGATATTAATCAGAGAATTTGTAAGTCTTCATGGAGAAACATTATCTATTGTATCCTATCAAGATCCATGATTCACCTGTATGTTCTAGAAGAGTTGTTAACATGCAATGATTACTAAGCTAAACATCAGTACGACTTATCATCCTCGAACTAATGGCCAATCTGAGTAGAAAATACAATCACTTGAGGAAATTTTGAGAACAATCTCAATATACTTCAAATAAGTTTGGGATCAACATCATCATCTGGTTAATTTCTCATACAGAAGCAGTTTAAACTCATGCATCAAAATGGATTCTTATGAATCCCTTTTTAGGAAGATGATACAAATACCGACATATTTAGATTAATTTGGGGAGTGGAAAATTCTAGTTCCAGAAATTATAGATGAAATAATGGAGATTGTTAAGACCATCCTACATCACATTAGTGCTGCTCAGAGTCAAAAAAAGTGATATACTGTGAATCCTCGACGAAACCTAGAGTTTTATGTTGGAGATATGTTATTCCCCCTCATATCACCATGTAAATGGGTTATGATATTTTGGAAGAAATAAAATATTATTCTATGTACATCGACCCTTTTCAGATACCTAATCGCATTGGAATAGTGGCCAACCAATTACCACTACCACTGAAACTATATCAAGTACATGTTGTATTCCATGTATCACTCTTGAATAAGTTCATACCTTAACCATCTCATGTACTATATCTAGAGGTAGTATAATTGTAAAATGAACTATCTTAGGAAGAGAAGGTTGTGAAGATCGTAGATTGTAGTTAAAATGTTCTATGAAATTAGACAATGCCCCTCATCAAGGTGTTGTGGGGAAAGAAAAGGTTTGAAGAAGAAATGTGGGAATCAGAGTAAATGATGAAGCATAGATACTCTCATCTGTTTTAGTTTTGGAAAATTAAATTTCAAGGGGTGTGATTTTAATGACACAATATTTTACTAATATAAATTGATCGTGATATGATTTATTGTATTCTTATGAAAATTGGTTATATAAAACATATGAATTTCTATAGTTAATATTTTTTTGATATTAAAATATCATTGTGAATTTTTACCTTTGGAAATATAGTCAATTGATAGTGATCACAAAATTAATATAAATATAGGGCTTCAAGCAATTCAATTAACCAGGACAAAGGAAGTGATAGCCTCATCCAGTAGAATTTCTTGGTAGAAATCCCATTTGTCGGGGCTCTAAAAAAGAGATGTCATCATTGGGATTTTCTCATGACCAAACCCATGTTGAGTTTCAACATGTTATGTTTGAAAGGAACTTCCTATGGGATTACTAGAGGTTGATAGATATTACCACTTGAGTGATGTTATCTGACCATCCTCAATAGTTTGTCAATATCGCACACCATACACTTAGGTCATATGTTTTTTTTATAAAAGGTTATGTAATAGACTCTAACACTACGATTAAGTTAATTATTTTTTATAGAGTAAGAATATACATTCATTTTATTATTATTACATTGTAAATTTTTTATCATGAACAAATAGTATTTTTAGTTAATATTGAATTATGTGAACTATTTTGATGAATTAATGGATTTTTAAATTAAAAAATATTTACATAAAATATTATTACTAAATTACATGTAATTAAATTAAAATTATTGAATAATTTTTATGAATTTAATTGTAATTTTTATTATGGATTGAAGGATGTATTTTTAAAAAACCAATAATTCATGATAAATTAATATTTTTATTATAAAAGTAAAAATTCACATATATAGAAATATATTTAGGTAAAATGAATATTATTTTTGGAATAATGATGTGAAAGTTATCCAATGGTGAATTTATCAAAAAAATTGAGACAATGGGATTTTTGGGTAAAAAATAAATACGATTTTAATTAATAATTAGACTTATGACATCATAGTGAATGAATAGTGATGTGATAAAATAATATAAATAATATTTCTTGTAAATATACGTTTTATATTTAATATAATTTAATTATAGGACTGATTAATTTATTTTAAAATGCATTAATTGACCATCCAAGTCATATACTACGTTTTATCATCTTAAAATGATTTCCTTGAGAGTGTGACTCTCCTCCACATACAAAATCCTAATAATTTAATATGGTAAGGAATTTCCCTTATAAAATAATTTTTTACACTCGATGTTATCAAAATCCACAGGAATAACCATGGGATGGTTTGTGGTTTTCATTAGTTTAATATGTGATGTCCAATACCATATAATAATTAATTCCATCTCAATTCCTATATAAACCTAGTCAATCTCCCATTACTCTTCACCAAAACCATTTGGATATTGACCATAATTGTCACAACTCTCCCTAGAATCCTCAGAAGGCACCCCAATCTCCCAATAAGCCCCTGCCAATCCTCTTCCAAGCCATTGGGATCACACCTCCATGTAAGATATTTTGTCCTTTCTCAGTTTTTTCCAAATTTATTTATGTGGTTATTAACATTTATTTTCAATAAAAAACATTATATTATGATTTCACACCTCCTCTATACTTCCCTCATTATGTTTTAATTATATTATACCCCTTTATCTCTCAATAATATATCACATTTACACCCGTTAGAATACTGAAATTATGTATGGTATCTCTCACTCCTCATTTAAATTAAAAAAATTCTACTATATTATGAATCTAAATTCAATTACTTATTTTGGTAAATGTATCTATATGACCCCCGTAATATCCATTTCATCGACATATGATCAGATATAAATTTCTATATTGTAAACCATTTTTTTAATTCTTATGTCACACTATTATTTTCATGCCAATGTCATTCTGTAGTGAATACCATGCCCATTTCTCTATAAATTGTATTCAACATACATACATTTCCTTATCAATTATATAGGTTAATGTATGTATTCCAAATTTATTTATCGAAGAATAAATGATGATGTTGAATCATTCCATGTAATTTGATCCATGTGGCACACATGTGTATGAAAAGAAATGAATAAGAATGGTGCACACTAAGAGCGCAACAATGCACTGGGTAACGATTTGTATCATGATAAATAAAGTGAAATGAGGGTTTAATCATTATAATTCAATTCTAATTGGCGTTTAATCATGCTCTATGTGCAATGAGAATTTTATAATGCTAATATCTTGTTAAATATTGTTGCTACATTTCCATGTTACGATAATCATGCTATATCATGCCTTTATTTTCATGTTTCTCTTTTGATCCATTGATATTCCTATTGCAGAACGTGTACTATATTTTTCATGATATTCCTTTTTTACCATCTTGCATGTATTTATTTGTCATTCTTTTCAAATGCATGTCCTCAGTTTATCAGATTCCATGCTAAGTACGAAGGAATGATGTGGTCATGAAAAATAAGTTTTTCATAAAGTTGATGGATTTTCTATTCTATATTTTTATTTAATGGTAAAAATATTCAAATACAATTGGAATATAAAACCTCATGGACTTATTATGTGAGTTTTTATTTATTATATCATGTTTAATTGTGTTGTATATAAAAGGGTTTTTATACAGTTGATCCAATGAAGATGGAGGTGATCCTTGCATTGGAGGAACCCAAGAACGTTACTGAGGTGTGGGGATTCCTTCCATTGGATGGGTAATATCAAATGTTTATACATGAAATTTCTATAGTAGCAGTTTCCATATCAGTTCCAACATAGAAGGGACAACAATTTATGTGGACATAAAAGTGAATGCAGTGTTTCTAGGAGTTGCGGCAGAGGATGATGAGTGCCTCCATCATGGGACAACAAGTTGATGACATTGGGATTGTAGCGTTCTATGATGAATTAAGGATCAAAAAGGGATGTTTCTTGATTTTTGGTCAAACATTGATTACCCATAGTTCAGGATTGATTAGGCATCATGATCATAATAATGAGACCATGATCTGGAGATAGTAGTAGTAGTATTCGTATTAATGATGTGGGGACAATACTTATCTGAGAGTAGTTTATCTTCTACTAAAAATACAAAAGCCATCGATATATATTTTATTGTAAGGATATGATCCTTATAATGTAGAATTTGGCTTGATTTCTTCAATGACTATGACTTCGAGATAGTCTCTACTCATAGAAAGGGGAATGTGGTGGACGATACTCGCATCTGGAGAACGAGTTCCAAACTACTGAATGAGGCCTCGAAGAAATTGGCCTCTCTTAAGATATCCTTCATGGATGGAGATGAAGTAGATTATCTATAGTCTATGATTTTTACCCCTCTAATATTTCAACAAATTCAGGATGCACATCTCAGATATTCCAGCAGAAAGACTACAAGTGCTCAAATGTCCATAGGGAATGCCCCAGATGTATATTCAAAAGGTGGGGAGAACATCATTCTCTTCAGAGGGTTCATAGTTGTACCAGAGTCGTTATGAGAGGAGGTGTCGAGGGAGTTCTATTCATACCCTTTGGTATTATATCTGGTTGTGGATAAAATCTAACACTACCTCCGAAGTAATTCCTGGTGGTCGGGGTTGAATAAGATCATGTATAAGTTTCTCCCTAGATGCATCATTTTTAAACACGTGAAGGTTGAGCACTAGGTTCTAGTGGGTATTAATCAACCCCTTGGGGGCCAAAGTGGAAATTGGATGGAATATCAATGGAATTAAAGATGGTACAAACACATACATATAGAGGGAATGAAACCATGTAGGTGTTCATTGACCAAATAACCATGTCAGACCATTTACTAGAGATTCTAGAACAAGGGCTACTTGAGAGATTATTATACCTCTACATACAAGAGATGGTTACACAACGTTATGTCCAAGTGATGATAGTTCCAAATGGATATGAACACTTTACATCCATGTTGTGGAAGGGATATACAGAAGCTTTTTGGACACAATTTATATTGATCATAGAATTCCTTTCGTAGACACAAGGCCTAATGGATCAAACTCTTTATGTTCTAGATGACATGAAATGTGCTTTCATCCATGATTTTGGATGCACTTTGGATGATCAACTACCATTGTAGGGGTTCCCATACAAAAACATATACTGCTCCACCATTAGTATGGCACCATTCGAGGACTTGTACAGGCGACCCTTTAGGTCACCACTTTTATTAAATGACATTGGAGAGAAAATACTCATGGCCCTTGAGATAGTACATGCCACTACAGAAAAGGTGTATGTAATACAAAAGAAAAATAAGACACAAATAGCATTTATAATTCCTATTATGATATGGTGAAGAGACCATTGGAGTTCATGTAGGTACACCATGTGTTCTTTGGGTCTCTCCTCAATGTGCGATACAGATATTTGATTAGTATAACCTCTTATCTTTTAGACTCATTAGCCCTTTTTATATTCTGAGTAGATTTTCTAGGTGGCATACCATATATACCTCCCCCCCCCCACAGATTCATCGGGTGTATGATGTCTTTCACATGTTACAATTGAGTACATACATGCATGATCCATTGCATGTTATCGATTTCGGAACGTTAGATATTTACAATTGGGTGAAGTTTGAGGAATTCTGAAAATAGATTGAGGATCTAAAGGATCTGGTCATCAAGGATGGTTGAGTCAGCTTGTGTGCATTCAACAATAACACCAAAATCTCTAAGAGATCACATGGGACTGGGAGGACCATATTCATGCTCAGTGTAATGATCCAAAAATTCATTAATGAATATTCAACTTGTCCTATTTAAATTTCTTCTTGTTGTTATGTAATACGTACGCACTTATTTGGTTTTTTGTTTTGGATTTTGAAATACCATGATGAATTGGGTCCACTAATAATATATCTTTTAAACATTTATTGCATGATTTATATAAAAATAGGGCTTTAAAAAATCCAATTTACTCAAATAAAAGAAGGGATAGCCTCACCCAGTAGAAATTCCCCTTATGAAGCCCATTTTTGGAGCTTGGAATGGAGGTTGAATCATTGGGATTCACTCCTAACCAATCCCATGTTGAGCTTCAATATGTTATGATCGAACAAAACTACCTACGAGAGAAGTGGATGTTGATAATGATTACCACCCAAGCAATGTTATCTGAGCCACCCCGGGATTCTATCACCATCGCACACCATACCCTTTAGTATTATGAGAATTTTATAAGGGGTTATGTGACAAGACTGTATTAATATGATTATGTGCATTATTTTATATAATATATAATCATTTTATAATTTTTGTTAATTTGTAAATAGTTATTAATGAAAAAAATACCATTTTTAGTTAATATTCAACTATGTAATTTGTTCTGACAAATTATTGGATTATATAAATAAATATTAGTTTATAAAAATATTAATATTATTAAATTACTTGCTATTATGCATAAATTATAATATAATTTTTATGAATAAAATTTTAATTTTAATTTATGTATGAAATCTATTTCTGTGAAAATCCTTGATTTTTTGATAATGTTTGTTTTTATTTTAAAAATGAAAATTCCCATATTTATAAAATTATTTGGATAAAAATAATATTATTATTTTTGAATCAAGATATCAAAATTATCCAACGGTATATTTTTCATAATTTTCTGAGACAATAAATTTTGTTGGTAAAAATTAAATAGAGTTTAAATAAATAACGTGTTGTATGAAATAATAATGACCTGATGAGGATGTAAAAAAATAAAATAAATTTTTTTTCTTTCAATATATGTTTTATCATTAAAATTATTTGATTTTAGTTTTCTCTGATTTATTTTATAATGCTTTAGTTAACACTCCAAGACTTATAAAACATTTATGATTTTTAAATTGATTTCCTTTAGAGTATTACTCACCTCCACCAATGAAACCCTATTATTTTAAGTAATTTAGACATTAGACATATAAAATTTTATATTTCCAATATCATTTGTAATAAATTGTAATAAAATGGGGTGGTTTGTGGTTTGGATTAATTTAATGTGTCCTAAACCAAACCTAAATAATAAATAATTCCCTCTTCTTTCCTATATAAACCCACCCATAACCCCACTTAATCTTTACTAAATTCCTTTTTAGATTGTCCAAGACCGTCCCACTTCTCTCCAAAATCCTCTAACGGCATCCTAAGTTCTCTAGTAGCCTCTCTCAAGCCTCTCCCATACCTTTTGGATCACATTTCCAATTAAGGGAATCCACCCATTCTCATTTTATTCATGTTTAATAATATTTTTATTCCATTTTATTTTCAATTATATATGTTTAGGTATTGTTTCAAAACTCCCATATAAATCCCTCTTTAAGAATGAATTATTGGAGTCCCCTTTCACTCTCATTAATTACTTCCATGTACACCCGTTACTATGCTGAAATATTGTAAGGAATATCTCTCTCCCCATTTACCTTCAAGCAATTATTTAGTATTATGAATCTAAGTTACATTACATATTTTAGGAAATGTATCTTTATGATCCACATACTGTCAATTTCATGTACATACGACAAGACACCCTTTTCTCTCTCATGAACCATTTTAATGAATTCTTACGTCACGACTTTATGCTACTGAATGTGCATCAATTTTTAAAGCCAATGTTATTTTTTAGTAAATACAATGTCTATTTCTCTGTCAAGGGAACTCACCATTATTCACATTAACATATTTATAATAAATAATGATGTATGTTTTCCACATAAAATTTTCATGGAATAAATGATTATGATTGATTCAATGTTTTATGAATGATGTGGCCCACTTACGCATGAAATGAGATGTTTAAAAAGGGTGTGCCCTGATAGCCCTGTAACGCATTGGGTAACGTATAGTATCACGATACACCTTGTGCAATGAGTGTTGAATAATTCAAATTCAATTGAAAATAGGGTTTACTCATGATTCAGGTGAAAATAGGGTTTACTCATGCACCAGGTGGAATGAGCCTTGGATCATGCTAATATCAAGTTAAATGTTGTTTCCACATCTCCATGTTATGATTATCCTGATTTATCATGCCTTAATTTTCATCTTTCTCTTGTTTTACATTGATATGCATAATTTCTAAAATGTATTTTATTCCTCATGCTTATACTAATTTTTTCCCTCATAGGGATTTATATCTCACCCTTTTCTTATGTTTGTCCTCAGGTTATCCCATGAAATGTTATATACAGTGGAATGTTGTGGTAATGTAAAGGATGTTTATTATAAAGATGATTTATTTCATGTATTATGTTGTTATTTAAATGATCCTAATCCCAAAATACACGAGACCTACCTATAATTTATGTTTTATTAAGTTGAATTTCATATAATAAATTACATTTAAGTGTGAAATAAAAGTAGGGTTGTTGTAGTTTGTATCAGAGGATAGGTATAGTAATTTATAGGATTAGGATAAGAAAACCCTATTAAATCCTTATAGACTAAAATAATTATGATAGAAGAAATCCCTTCATTTCTTGATAATTATATAAGTTGTTTATCAATAAATACATACATATCTAGATACGAGTAGGAAGAGGCGGCTTTTACAGAGATGTACGTAGGAGTGAAAACTCCGATAAGGAGTTTCAAGCATTTCCCAAGGTATCCCGATACATGACCACGGGCCTTTAATCACTCATGGTTATGACACTCCTGAGGGATATGATTTGGTAAATTACCCAGCTTAGTATGAACAATTATTAAGGAAATTTAAAAAAAATCACCTAAGAATACATGTTTGAAAGTTGATCAAGGAAAACATATATTGAAGCTTTTAGATTCATATGTTAATAATATAAAAGTAATTTATAAGTCATCAATTTTTATCCTCTGGATGACCCTTTATGTGTTACCACTATCTTTCCTTTCATTCCATCCATTAACTAGTAATAGGTGGACTCGGGCTAACAAATGATGTAATAATAAATGTGATGATTGTTCTAATGAGATCCCCAATCCAGTGGGAGCTAGAATCAAGAACATTGCAATGATAATCTCTTTATAAACTCAATAATTCAATATAATGATGGATCTAGAAGAACATTCATACCCCCAGCCCCACGAAGGAACAAGTCTCTATCCAGAGTTTCATGAGACAAAGACCTCTGACATTTAATAGAACATCTGATCCATTAATCACAGTATAATGGATCAACTCTATTGAAAATATATTCTCCATCCTTAAGTGTTCCAAAAAAGAGAAGGTTCTCATAGATGATTATCGTATGGAGGGTTAATCTGATCAATAGTGGACATTGATAAAAAATACTCATCTTGAGGAGGAGATCAATGAATTGGAATAGAAGGATTTTCTGAAGATATTTTTTGATTAATATATTCTGAGAACCCTCTAGTATAATATGTAAAGGGACTTCCATGCCCTCCTGAAAAAAGATGACGAATAAGCTCGAGCGTATGCAGAAAACATCACAATGCTTTAATGATATGCCTTCGGCTTTGTCCTTACCCCGAATGAAAAGTTTGTTGCTTATTTGGTGGGCTAAAACATATCCTCCAAAATGCACTGGTGATCCATGACTTCGACAGCTATGATGAAATGGTCTGATTTCCACTCAAGGATGACATGAAGGCTATCAAATCTTTGTGGAATCAAGGGAATAAGAAGCGTAAGGTGGAATACAATTCTGTAATTTTGATGGATAAATCCAACGGTACTAAAAATATCCATCATCCCACATTCCAAAGGTGAAGAAATAAGCACGCCCGAAATTATTTGATGTAGATGAGGAAATGCATTAGTTGTGGAAGAAATGGGCACTAAGACCTTAATTTTTGGAAAGAAAAGCTATGTTTGTGATAGATAAGAGGAACACTCCATTGGACAACCAATGCATTATCCATTGTTTCAACTGTCAAAAACATGGGCATCATTAAAATCAATGCCCTATGCCAACGGTTTTCTAAGGCAACCAACAACATCCAAAGTAGAAAGGGTGAGATTTTTCAATCAATACCACTTAATTGGACCCCGACAATGAATTGGTGATAGGTATGCTAGTTATTAATTTAATAATAGTGAACATAGTTTTTGATTCTTGTTCTACGCATTCTATTGTATCTCAAATGTTTAGTAGAAAAATCTCAACACCACCAAAAATCATGTAAGTGTATATGTCGGTGAGTACGACAAATGGAGAAATAATTTCTTACCCTAAATAAAAAACCCCCCCGGTCACAATATATTGATTAAACATTCTGGTGAAACTCATCATACTACCTCTGGTGGGATTTGATTTAATTCATGGAATTTAATAGGTTTCATTTTATAGATCCAACAAAAATTTCCATGAAGTGGAAATCACTCTCCATGTAAGGAATCAACCCCAAATTATGTACATGTTCAAGGATGAGGATGGATCTTCTTTAGTTTAATCATCTCAAGAATGGATATTTATATCGTAGGAGCACCCATATCAGGATCAGATGATTTATTCCAAGGAAGAAAGCATCCTTGATGAGAAGCCAATTCTGAGGGAATTCGTTGAAGTGTATCACAAGAAATTTCACAGTCTCCTTCCTTGAAGAGATGTTGAAGTATCATCCTACCCCGTACATATAATGTTTCCAATATCCATGTCACTGTATATAATTTCTATTGTGGAGAATTATGAGCTTATGAAACTACTACATGAGAATTTGGATAAAGGGTTTATATACCAAAGTTCTTTACCATCGGGTAAAAAAGTCCTCTTCACTAAGAAGAAGGATGATTCAATGCGCCATTGCCTCGATTATCATGTTTCAACAAAATCACGATAAAAAATAGTATTCTCTTCCCCATATTGATGAATTGTTAGATTATATATATGGAGAACAATAACACTCCAATTTAGATTTTTGGTTGGGATATTATCATAAAAGGGTGAAAAAGAAGATATCCCTATGACCTCGTTTCGTACAAGATGCAGGCAAAATGAATTCATAGTAATGCCTTTCGAACTCACTAATTATCCATCAATAATCATTGAAATGATGGATAGTGTCTTTAGATAATACCTCTAAAATTTTTTGGAAGTCATTATATACTATATTCTAATATACTCCAAAATCAAGGAGGAGCATGAGAAGCATCTAATAACTGAACTAGAGATCTTGTGAAAGGATAAGATCTATGAAAAGTACCAAAAGTTTGAGTTCTGGTTGAAGGAGGTATCATTTGTGGATCACATCATCACAAGTAATATAATATATATGGATCCCTCCAAGATAGCCGCAATAGGGGGATGGTCGAGGCCTACATCGTTAACATATATCCGTAGCTTCTTGGGGTTAACTATATATTATTGATGATTAGTGAGACATTTATCACGTTTTTCTAACCCTCTTACCAAAATTACTTAGAAGGGATTAATTTTTTATTTGAGTGATGAATGTGAAGAATGTTTCACTGTGTTGAAAATGAGTATTATCACAATGCTCGTGCTCACTTTACCCACTAGTGAAGATCTTTTTGTGGTATTTAGTGATGCATTAAGGAAGTTAATGGGATGTGTGTTGATGCAAAATGACAACGTCATTTCTTATGACACAATGCAATTGAATTTTCATTATAAAAAAACTATCCAAAAAATTATCTAATGTTGGCTGCAGCGATCTTCGCTTTATGAATTTGGTGAAAATA
The DNA here is from genome assembly GCA_963277665.1 of Viscum album. Lineage (NCBI taxonomy): Eukaryota > Viridiplantae > Streptophyta > Magnoliopsida > Santalales > Viscaceae > Viscum > Viscum album. The sequence goes on from OY728157.1 coordinate 2,020,668,637, forward strand.
ACTCATTAGGGGGATGTGTGAAATATACACAGACCACAAAATCCCCAAGTATATATATACATAGAAGGAGTTGAACATGCACCATCAAATATTATTAGAGATGATCAAATACTATGATTGCTCAATCCATTACCACACTAGGAAAGTGAACAAGGTGGTAGATGCTCAAAGTCGAAAGGACACACTAATTCTATCCATGATGAGAATTTATAAGGATCCAATCTACTTAGATTTGATGAATATGGACATGGAAATCATTAAGATGGTAACATCATCAATCCATTCACAAATGATTGCTCAACATTCTCTTTCAGAAAAGATAAAGGATTTTCATACGAATGATGTGGGAATTCAGAAGAAAGCGGAACTTATCTAAAAAGAGAAATCCTTAGATTTCAATGTTAATGGAGAAGGAATTGTGAGATTTGGGAAAACACTATGTGTTCAATAATTTTCGCAGTTGAAAATGGATCTTTTAGATGATGTGCATAGTTCATATTTCAATATTCACCCATGAAAACCCAATGATGTATTGAGATCTTTGAGAACATTATTTTTGGGATAATTTGATGAAGGTCAACACATAGTATACATTAAAGTGCCTCTTATGTCAACAAATGAAGACATAGAGGCATCCTTATAAAGGGATGATGCATCTATTGCCAATTCCGGAATAAAAATGGGAGAACATCGCCATAGATTTTGTGACTACACTTCTAAAGACATCCAAAGTCCACAATGAAATCTGGATTTTTTTGGATTATCCTACAAAGTCTGCACACTTCATTGCAATTTAGGATGATTTTTCATTGGATAGACTAGCATGAATATTTATCAGAGTTGTAGTAAGGCTTCATAGGTTACTACTATTGGTTGTATTCGATCGATATCCAGGATTCACCACTATGTTTTGGAAGAGTCTTCATCATGCTCCGAATATTGAGATGAACTACTGTACAACTTGTAATCCTCAAACTGAGGTCCAATCTAAGAAGACTATGCAAAACCCTGAGGACATGTTGAGAGCATGATCAATGGACTTCAAAAGAAGATGGGATCAACATCTTCTCCGATTGCGTTCTTATATAATAATAGTTTCCTCATGAGCATCTGAATGGAACATTATAAAGCCATGTATGGGAAGAGGTTCATAACACTGGCATGTTGGGATGAATTCATTGAGAGTAAACTACAAGGTCCAGAAATGGTTGATGAAATGGTGCAGAAGGTGAAATCCATTTAGCAGCATATCAAGGTACCCCTGAGTTGAAAGAATAGCTTTGTAGAAAACAGTAGATGAGACCTTGAGTTGAAATTAGGTGACAAGGTATTTCTATTCATATCTTTGTGGAATATGGTCAAGAGGATTTGAAGGAAATTAATGTTAAGTACTAGGTTAATCTGCCCCTTATATTTTCATTATCATGTCATGGCTTTGGCCTATTTATTTGTACAACCACGTACAATGTACAATGTCCATGATGTCTTCCATGTATCTCTCTTAAAGAAGTACATACCAGACCCTTCACATGTACTCTCTTCAGAGGTAGTACCACTATAGGATGATCATTCATATGAGGAGAAACTATTTAAGATCTTATTTTGTAGAGAAAATTACTAAGAAGTAATAAAATACACCTCGTCAAGGTGTTGGGGAAAAACCACAAGTTCAAATAAGTGACATGGGAATCAAAGGAAGTGATGAAACAGAGTTACGAACATATGTATTAGTGTTGGAAAAGGAAATTTTGGGGGAAAATTTTCTTAATGTGGGAAGATTGTAACTACCAAAAATTCCTTATTTAAAATTCCACTTCGTTTATTTAAATTTCAACTTATGGTTATGTAAAACTATTGCACTTATTTTGTCTTATGTTTCAAATTTTAAAATACTGTTAAAAATTGTGATTGTTCCTAATATAGTCGTTGAACATTGAATAGATGATTAGTAAAAACACAGGGCTTTAACAATTCCTATTTACCGAGACAATGGATGTGATTTCCTCATCTAGTAGACTTGACCTATACTTCGCACATTTATCGGAGCTCGAGAAGGAGGTTTCATCATTGAGATTCACTCTTGACTAAGCCCATGCCGAGCTTCAAGAAATTAATCTTGATCCAAGCATCCAACATGAGATGTGGATGTTGATAGAGATAACCACCTGAGCGATTTTATTTGAGCAACCCCAATATTTTGTCACCATTATAAACGTTAGCCCACAATATTATGCGGGTGTTATAAGGGGTTTTATAACAATACCTTGGCACTATGATTATATTTATTGTTTTAATGAATATAGACTCATTTTATTATTATTGTTACTTTGTAAATAGTTTTTAAAGCTCAAATAGGATTTTTAGTTAATATTCAACTAAGAATTATATTTTTATAAATTAAAGGATTTTGGAATTAAATAATATTTTAAATTAATAATAATATTATTTAATTAATTGTTACTATTTATAAATGTTCTTATTAATTTTATGAATAAAATTGTAATTTTTAATAATCTTTGAAAACTATTTTTGTCAAAATCGATGAATATAAGATAAATATCATTTTTTTGTTAAAATAAAAAATTCACATATCTATAAAATTATCTGAGTAAAATAAATATTAATTTTTGGAATCAGGACATCCAATTTATCCAATGGTAAATTTTGTATAATTTTTTGAGACAGTCGATTTTTTTGGTAAAATTGAAATACTGTTTAAATATATAATGTGTTTTTTGATATCATAATGTCCCAATAATGATGTAATATAATAAAATAAACATTATTTTATTCCAATATATGTATTACCATTAAAATAATCTGATTTTAGTTTTGTTTGATTAATTTTACAATGCTTTAGTGGACCCTCCTAGACTTATAAAACATGATACCTTTTTTAATTTATTTCCATGAGACTTTGACTTACCTACACATAAGAAAACCTCATATTTTTAAAAATATATTACATTGGGATTATTATATAATTTTTTCCACTCCCCTTTGGAAAAAATGGGCAATAATCGTGTTGTGGTTTGTGTTTTGGATTAGTTTAACGTGTGGTGACCCAAACCTAACTAATAAAGAATTCCCTCTCATTTCATATATAAACCAACCCATGTTCCCACTTCATCATCACTCAATGCATTTTGAGATCATCCAATATATTCCTTCCTCCGTCTATAATCCTTCTAACGCTCACCAAGATCTCAAGAAGCCTCTATCAGGCCTCTCCCAATCCTTTGGGTCACACTTCCAAGTAAAGGATTTCTTCTATTTTAATTTTTTCCAAGTTTCATAATATTTTTATGTCATTTTATATTCAATAATATATGATGTTGTACATTTATTGACCTCCCCCATACTTCCCTATTTATTTTTAAATGATGTGAGACCCCATTCTCTCTCAATAATTCCCTCCCATTACACCAATTATTATGCCGAAATTCCATAGAGAATTTTTCTCTCCTTATTTACATTCAAGAAATTAATTTGTATTATGAATCTTTGTTCCATTACATATGTTGGTACATGTATCTATATGAACCCCTTACATTTCATTTCATGTAAATATAATGAGACATCCCTTCTTCTCCCATCAATCATTTTTATGAAATCGTACATCACGCCGTTACGCTGCCGAATCTAGTTTGATTTTCCATGTCAATGTCAGTGTGTAGTGAATAACATTCCCATTTCTCTTTAAATTGTATTCAAATTTATTAACATTTAATTCATGATTGTAATGTTCATGTATTTTTTCCACATCCATTTATCATTGTATAAATGATGATAATTGATTCCATGTATTATAATAAAAGTGGCACACTTATGCATTAAATGAAGTGTTTAATAAGGGTTCGTCCTCATAGCCCACCAATGCATTGGGTAAAGTATAGTATCATGATATGTTAAGTGTAATGACGTTTGACTTATTCTAATTCAATTACTATGAGGGTTTACTCATTAATCATGTCAAATGAGGGTTTACTTATACTCCTGGTGCAATAATCCTTAGCTCATTATAATATTATGGTAAATGTTGTCACCACAACTCCACATTATGATAATCATTCTTTATCATGACTTTATGTTCATGTTTCAATTGTGATCTAATGATATACGTAATTTCTAACATGTAGTGTATTCCTCATGTTATTACATCTTTATTCCCTTATAGGGTTTTATAGCTCAACCCATTCATATGTATTTCCTCAGGATATCCAAATCAATGTTATGTACAAATGATTTTTGTGGTCATGTAAATGAGGTTTTCAATAAATAGGTTGTGTTTGATGATTTATGTTGTAATGTAATGATCTTAATCCCCAATGACACTAGACCTCTCGATCTTGTATGTTGTATTCAGTTGAATTTCTTGTAATAAATTATTTTTAAGTGTGAAATCAATGCAAGGTTGTTATAATTAGTATCTCTATTTGTGTATTAACCAAATTTTTTATTTAGGTGATTTAAAGACTTACGGTGGGTAGAATGTAATGTCTTGTAATTTAAATGTAATTTTTAAAAAAAATTAAATGGATTATTTCAAATCCATTTGTTGAGATAGAACATGATTCAATGGCCTTGGGAACCAATAAAAAAAGTGCCATCATTTTTTAAGTGCATGTGGGAAATATTAATATTCTCTAAAATGATTCCCATATAAAAAATCTGATGTACTGTTATATATAGAATAGAGAATTTAACTTATAAGGGGTCTAACCACAATTGGAATTGGTTGAGTGATTGTGTAAATTTCTTAACATTTAAAAGAAGAAAATTAAATAAAAATTATGAAGTTATTATTTTAATATACATAGAGTGACACTAGAACATAAGGACGAGTCACCTGTACCGGTTTATAAATGAAACTACACGATGAAGCTACAACTCAGTGTAAAAAAAATGCTGACTTGGTATTACAAAATTATTAGACTGGCATGGATAATTTATCAAGGTAATGATACTAGACTAATGGATCGCCAAAGACAACAGAATCCACCTTCTCATAAAAATATATTGTCAATGAAGATGGCGAGAATCAATATTCCACTTTAGTGGATCATCAATGACAATGAATCCAGAGAATTTTACAATATTATCCCTAGTAGGGGTTTATTTCTATGCGATTTAATTTCCCCATTTTTTTCAAAATGATGAACGTAGATCAACCCACTATCAAGATGATCCGTGGATCGATCCTTCATGCATGATGGATATTGTAACTGCAAGATTTTAGGTTGGTGCATCCTAGTGGTTACCAGTATTATCTCATTCCAATTTTTCTAATTGGACTAATTATTTCTATATGAATATGGTCAATAATCGTTACATTGTTTTTCATCGTTCTCTCTCTCTCTGTCATGCGTTTTTCGAAGATAGACCCAAAGATTGTGTCAGATTCATCATGGGAGGTTATGAACTTTTACGGACACCATACCAGATAGTGGGAAAATATTGAGGACATGGATGTGGAGATAGATTTCCATGGATGTAATGTGAGCCTGTGGTTTAGAAAAAGGGCCACCCAGGTGATAGGGGTGACCTACGGAAGGAAGGCCTCGGGCAGTGATGCATGGTGGCGTGATCACCAAGAGGCAGATAGATGCGAGATAAATGACTAGAGGGGAAGCCCCGATAGAGGTAGTGACGACGAGATATGGTGATGACAAACCATGGTACCAGCATGATGTAGCTCTAAAATCCATGTAGGATGAGAGATATGAGGCTTTGATGCGGGTGTGAGTGGGCCACATAGGTGTTAGTGACCCATGCGGTCCATCTGCATGGACATGGATAAAATGATTGATTGAGTACATTTTCAAGGTTGGAGGGGCATGATAGTTGACATACCTGGTTAAAATAATCCACCAACATTGGCGAGTTGGGCTTGGGAAAGAAGGGCCACCGAGATTTAAATCTCGGCCCCGTGGGCCGTGGCCCTGTAGTTCAATGGGCCTAGCATTTGGGCCAGGCTAGTTTGATTCTATCCAGACCCGAATTGGGTCAACCCATACCCAATTGGATATCCCATACCTGACTGGGTTTGGTTGTGCCGGAATGGACCCGAACTCCAACAACCCCTTTTCACTAAATTTCAATAACATTCAAAATGTTTGTCTATTTGATGAGTCGTTTTGGGCTGATTGGAGTCTTACGATGGGGTGGTCCTTTTGGGATACATGAAGTGGGGTTTTTCTGGATTTCGACCTACCACCATATGATTTAGGATTTTTTTCCTAGAACAAGTTCCCTATGAGAAGTATCTAGCTTATGGATGTTATGTGGATACTTTTTGACAGGATTATAATCAAATTTAAGACTAAGTATCTCTTGTTCTATTTGACACAATGGGTCTATGAGTCTCAATTGTTCATTATGACACATTAGGTCTAAGTTACTCATTATGGTTGAAAGACTCATCGGGAATAGGATACTCATCAATACTAAGTGTTCTGTGATTACATCTAGTACAATTTATTTTCATGGTTCAGACATATACTTGTGTGAGATGAATATAATTCACAATTGATTTCCTTTGTTTTATTTCTATTGTTGTTTCAGGGAGTTCTACTGGGTATTATTTTACTCACCCCAACACTAGCTTTTTCATACATTTGGAATGTCTAGTGTAGAAGAGTAATATTTTGATAGAGACCTAGGTTGTCAATGATTATGTGGCACCTAGGGAGATCAAACAGATGTTTCATATTCCTACGTCTTTAGGAAGGTGTTTTCCACCTACCCTTAATTTAGGGTTTTCTACATATGAGCTTCATTTTCTTCATAAAAAATCGTCCTTTTTATTGGGATTGTATTCTGGATAGGTTCACCCTGTTGTACATTACATTTCACTCTGGTTGTGTTATCCTTTTTGGTTGGAATGCATTGCTCATATAGTGTTTTACTTTCGACATTGTGTGCATTTTTATAGGTACATAGTGAATTCCACCAATATGAGTGATATGACAACATGATGCTAGTTCATATCAATTGGATGATTGGAGGAAGGCTTGGGGAGTCATGGAATTGACTCCACTGGAAGGTTCATGAAAAAATTAGTTTATTCCCTTACAATAGGCCATTATTTTATCATGGTTCTCTCCATTGTATCAATCACTTATTCTAGATATTATTTCTCATCAGCTAATAATACAAACATTTTAGAGAATTATTTGGATGAAGATTCATAATCTTTAATAAACTAGTATAGAAATAGGAGGATTCAATATAACTGGAAGAGTTATTCCCCTCTCAAGATATTGATGTTGGTGTTGTATAAATATAGCCAATTCATGACCAATATATAATCAAAATAAAAAAAATGATATATTTCCTAATTTGCTGGGAGGATTACTCCACTTAAATTTATTTGTTAGGAGTTATATATGTTGGATGAAATAATTTATAATTTCCTATTCTATCTGATAACAATACCAAAATATTTTTAGGTGGGGTACGAATTGTTCTAATAAAATTTCATGATATGAAAGAATGCATTGAATCATAATTTGAAAATTGATTTTCAATGTTATGGAATGAATAACTAAAATACCTATCCCCACATAATTTTTAGGCTAAAACATAGTAATAGTGACTACTAACACTTATTACCCCCTGAGGATTAATGTTTTGGTTCACTGGATTGAATAATTACATTGCTTCATAAAATTAAACCATTAAACCCTGGATGGTGATATATTATACACCACCGCATTTTCGAGCTCCTTCATGGAACATAGAAAATAAGTATAATGCGACCTTCTATTCCAAAAATTATGAATTTCCATTTCCTATTGAGGAAATTCCCATGATTCATCTTCTAAAATTTTTCAAATGTGAGTGATTTTGTTTTATTTTATCATATGTCATTAGATCCTAAACATGAAACTCCATTTTTCATTTCATTTCTCCATTTACATTGTACATTTCACCAACCTACATATCCACTTTTAGAGCATGTTGAAAAAATTCTTAAAATCACCAAAATTCTTCAATATCTATATCCTTTCGACGATGTTGTCTAAAAACCCATAGATTATATATGTTTTCCATTCATTGCTGATAAAAACTCATGACGTATGCCCTAAAATAAATGTGATATTTTCATCAAATGAAAGGAATTATTTTCATCCCATTTTATTCAGCTCTATAAATTCTCCCTCCATCTTTAAATTAAGAGTTAAAGAAAAATACTTGTTAAGAAAATTTTTATTAATGAATTCCAACTAAATCTTATTGATTTAGAGCATTGAATTTATTCTCATAATCAGTGATCATATTTTATTGACCTCTCCATCTATAACATAATAGAATATAGTCACATTCTCTATAAAAAAATTGTGAAGTACAGAACATGTGTTCTCTATTTATTTCAAACACTATTCAATGATAATGGGATAGTATGATCCTCTAAACATCGATGGCCATTACTGAAAAAGTGTCTTGATATCTAGTTTATCCATCTTATGTCTGGTTATTATTCTTATCCTGAGACAACTAGGTAAGAATCACCATAAAATTATGAACACTACCTCCCTAGGGAATATGAATTCCCATCACGAAATTACGTCGTTGTACGTTGCATAAGTTGTTGGTCTAGTTTCACAAGGATCACCCTATTTTCAAATCTTGAGATGTTTTGGACAAAATATTGATGAAATATTTTCCTATAAAATATGTACTACATTGTAAAATTAAATCTATATTCATTTTTTTGTGGGATCCCAATGTTTATACGATTTCAAAAATAATTTTTCTTGGGTTCTTACATATACTAAGACACATATATAAGGGTTTTAACCATTGTTCACTAGACATAAATCCCAAATTAACTAAAGAGTTCACTGATACAAACTATATTGACCCTACTATTTCTAACATCCCTATTACTTCATTATAAGGTCAAAAAACATTAAATCATTACAATATATTGTCTAAAGGGTTACAGTCTTAATAAAATTATTACCATGCATAATATTTTAAAAAATATAAAAAAACATTATATAAATCCTTATATTCTAAAATCTTACTGTCACTATTTTCCCCCTTAGTATAAGTAATAAACTGAGGATATACATCAATGAATGGGTTAGCTAAATACCCAGTAAGATGATAGATAATATCATGAATCAATATAACATGGGGTGAGAATTATTATCATCATAGTAACATAGAAATATTATTATAATCATAATATTGAGAGGAATAATTAGATAATGGAATGAAAATTAGAAATTCATAAATATGAAACAACATTTCATAGTGGTAAAATACCACCGATAGTTATGAACAATGATAGCATCTTATTCATTCCAAAAATATGAAAACAGTCATACCATCATCATTCTGAAAAAATATAGCATCATGGTCCCACATATTGAAAATTATCTCATAGAATAATCAAATTAGCGAATTCATTATTGTGCTATATATTGTAGGTGCACCAGTAACATCATGAAATTAACATAATCATGCATTCCACAGAAGAAGTTTTCAAAATTATTTACATAACATAACTAATGGAATTGAAATGTGACTCACTATAACTTCATAAATCCTAATTTCATGAATAAAAATTTGTATTCACTAAAAAAAATGATTAACATAATCGATATAAGAGTCATCAATCTTCAACTAATTATAAACTACTTCAATATAAGCAAATGATGTATTTTTTAGAAAGAAGGGTTTTTTTGGAAAAATAATTTTATTTGTCACAAAATGAGATTAAAATAATATATATTCCATTAAAATTTTTATGATCAAATAAATTAAATTTTAGTAATATCAATAGAACATCTAAACTAAAATCTTCAATCAAATATATATTACCCAAATAATAGAAATAGGTTTTAGAACCCAATTATATTATGTGAGAATGCATTCGTCACTTGAAATTACTAGGTAATCAAATTAAATTAATAAAATACTAAATATATAACAATTTATATATTTATTTTATCTTTATTTTATTATTTTCTCTCCCTTTTTATGAGTTATAGATATCAATTTGATCATTCTGGATTGTTCATCTTCATGGTAATCATTATCAGTTCAGATATTTACATGTTTAGAAGATTCTATAAAATGATAATAAATATCGAAAATTAAAATAATATTTTATTAAAGAACATAAATAATTTTAAATGGTATGATATATTATTATTTTTTCATATGAGGATGATTTAGGAAAAAACATTAATTATTATCACTTATATTTATTTTGATATTTTAATAATTAGAAACTTGTTTCATTTTATTGATTAATATTATGTATATAACATTTTTAAAGGAAATAAATAGTGTTATAACATAAATTTTTGAATATAATTCAACCATTATAATTTTCTTGGTATATCCCTGAAGGTGGTAAAGTAAAATGAATGTTCATCATCCACCATTGTGGTAAATCGACACAACATATATGATGTTTTAATTTTTGGAATATAAATGATAGTGGATGGGGTTTTATGGTGGAATTTTCCACTAACATACTAAAATTTCAATATAGGTATGATAATTTTGATATAATTCCACGTTAATGAGGAGAATTTCTGAGGGAATATGAAAAATAATTATATTTTATATGAATTAAATCAATATTAATGAGGGGTGTACCTCTGGAATTATTCTCCATGATAACCTCATTAAAATAAATTGGTTTTGGTCAATTTTGTATAAAAAATGATACAGGATGTGGGCGATAATAATGTGAAGGGGATTAGGAATAATTAGAACAAATTGAAATTAATTATCGGTTTGAGGAGAAGAGGTGGTGAGTTTTGGTATTTATAGATAATGACATAGGTGTTTTTTTGTTATTATATTAAAATGATTATTATTTTGGATCAAGAGTATAAATAGTATGAAAATTATCACTACATATTTTAAATAATTATGTATATATAAAGATAATTATTATAGTAATCATTGATGAATCATACATGAACAAAAAATGTATGTATTAAATAAAAATTTTATACACCGTAAATTGTAATATTCAACTATTAAAAAAATAACCTATTTTAGAAAAATTAAAAAAATAATTAAAATCATTTTTTCATGTGAATAATTAAAAAACAACATCATTTTATTTAATATTATTTTATAAATGATAAAAAGTTTAATTTTAATTAAATTCATTAATAATTCAAAAAATACTAGTTTTTAAATTATAACATAGATTATGACACATAGAAAAAATCATTAAGGAATCATAATATTTACATATAATTATTTGAAAAAAATTATTATTTTATGAATATATTTTATATAATAAATTTTTATTTTACCCAATTATATTGATTATATGATTTTACATAAATATTTTTTGTTTTTTAAAAATTTCAACATCCAATTAATCAATTTTAATAAATTTATTTACATATAATATTAGATAATAAAATTATTTTTTAATTTATAATATGGATATGTTTTTATAATCAAATAGTTGATTTTACTATTCTATTGGATTGATTACTATTCATGATGGTCACATTACTATTCCAAAGGTCATGTTACAAATTCATTTGTATAGGTTGGTTGAATTCTAAAAATACCTATTATTTCATTAATTTAATATTTATAATTATTCCACATTTCCTATCCATGTGATTTTATTTTTTTACTACATGACCCAATTATAAGAAATTAATTGCAATCGATAGTATTTGGGGATGTTAAATAATGTTATGAATGTTAAATTTTTGGAAAATAATGGATTTTATTTCAAAAATGTTGTGTCTTAGTATTGTGTGGAAGCATACCTATTGATGTTTAAAGAATGTTTTTCATTGGTCACACCCAAATAATTGGTAGTGGGACATATTTTTTGTGTCCTAGAAAGTTACTATTATATGTTCATGTCCAGTATCTCAAGTATTAATATGTAATTGTCAAATATGACTATGAATTAAATAGAATTAATATAGAATAATAAATTTAATCCAACATTAAACTATCTTGATGGGTAGGTGGTTAGTTCTATAGTGATTCATATCCCAATAGTGAGAGTTTTATTTGAAATCTCTAAAGAGGAATACATTCTAGGATTGGGATGAATAAGTCCTAAGAAGGAAAAACTAAATTCATATGGTACTAGGATGTTATTCCATCAAATGAAGACATGTTCCTCCCATGATCTCGATTTAACATAAGTTATGTTTGTGATGAATTTTTCGTGACATTACCTCAATGAGGATGTAAGGACCGAAAGATTAATACATATAAATTACATTCTTATTTTCATATAGTATAATCACATTAAATAATAACACAATGACCTAATAAGTACTATGTGACACTTAATCAAAATATTTTTACTTCTGTTGTTTTAATTTCAAAAATCTGATAGATATGGTTGTGATTTGTAAGATGTTTGGTGTAACACCCCAACTAAATAAAGAATATGAAATTTTAATATTTATCCATATTTGTGATTAAAATATTAATATGACTTTAAAGGGGACGCTATGCTCGATGGTGTACACAACACGCAACAACGAGTTTCTTGGGAATCTTACGTTGCACTCTAATAATAAAATTATATTAATTTAAATGGTAGTTAACATGTAGCCGTTGTATTGGTAGGAATGGATATAAATAACTAAAATATGATTTTATATGTTTTTATATGTTTTTACATTTATCCAATAAAAGATAAAGTCATAAAATATGGAAAGAACTCAATTTTAGGCGTATATGCCCTAGTTTTCACTAAAGGTTCACTTATCGACTTTTGATGGAGAACCATCATTAAATATATTTTTTTCCACTCTTATAAATCCTTTTGGACCAAATAAAACTCTTCTTAATAATTGGGACATCAAAACTTACTTTGTGTAAATTTTTGGTATCTTTCTGATATTGTTCATATTTTTAATGAATAGTGTGAAATGTTGTATTTTAATTCAAAACCTCTTTCTAATATAATTTATTTATATGATTAGATTATATTTTTAATTGGTTATAAAGTTAAATTAGAATATATTTTTACCATTAAATACAATAGTGGTCGTTGGAATTAATTTCACTTTGAAATCAGACTTCAACTAGTGTCAATCTTTTGATACTTATTGTTTCATAAAAACACGCCATTTGCTCTGACAGCGAGAATTATTTGTTAAATTAATTAATGTGACTTATATGTATTGAATTTTTTAGAATAGTCTTCATTTTTGAATTTGGAATATCAAATATATATTAGGGTGAATTTTTGGGTTTTTTCTGAAAAACTTCAATTTTTGATGAATAGTGAAACCACTAAGTGGTACTTATAAAAACTGATTTTTCTGTTTAAATAAAATTCTGCCATCTTTGTGTTTATAATTTCAAAAATCCGACATACATGGTTGTCATTATGAAGTAAAATGTGTTTCAATGGGATAAAAATAATTTTTTTGGTGAATAGTAACTTATTAAGTTTTTAATCGCGATTAGAGGTAATTAGTGTAGTTTAAGGTAAAAATAATGTTTTAATAGTATGAAATGAACTTGAAACATGTCCTAACCTCATTATATATGTCATGGCCGACCAAGAAAACCCATGGGTCAACTTGGGGACCCCATGAAGCCACTTTGATTGGAAAATGACATTAATATCTTTTTATTTAAAGTTAATGTTAAAATGAGACAAACATGAAATGTTTTACTAAAACAATTTTACATGGGGTTATACAAATCCAATTTTTGACTATAAAAATTCATTGGAAATCTAAAAACATTTCCTAAATAATAGTATTTTTTTATATAATTTTTAGTCATTAAATAAATTAAATTATTTATGAAATCATGATGATGTAGCGATGACCTCATTATTTAACGATTTAAATAAAATTGAAAGATAATGTAATATCTAAGACCTACACATGTCCAAAACCTTTTGGATTAGTGGATTTCGAAACCTTATCACCTTATCCTCGAAAAACATCATTGTGGGACCTCTTAAATCCGAATACCATTTTAAAATAAAGTGACTTTTCTTTACCTTCAAAGAGTGCCCCTCCTCTCCTCTTATAAAAGGCCCCCACCTCTACCTCCTTACCCACACTCCCAAAGCCTTTGGCTCGGCCAACCTCTGCCCATTTTGTCTCTACACTTCCCTATATTACTCTTTGAAACCTAACTTTGTGCAGAAGTCTTCCCAAGGAAGCCATTGAGCTCAAACCAAAGGGAGTTACCCGATTTTAAGGTAATATCTTCACTTGAGCCCTTTTGTTTTATTTTGCTTCTCCAACCCCCTAACCTCTTTTTATTAATTTATTTTGTAACAAATCCAGTATCATCAATATACTAGGATGTTTTTCTAATAAGGATTTGAGATACACTTTCACACACCTACATCTAATGGTTAAAGAACATACTGTTTCTTTGGATGGTGAATTTCGGCCTCCCGAAACGATGATTGTTCAACATTCTCTTAACACCTTCAAAGGTGGCCATTAAGATGACACTATATTTATATTTGATATATAATATGTTTATTTATTCATTAAGCTTCTGTATTTTTCATTTTGTCACACCATTATGGTTTCTGTTATGGGTAAACGCGATATCTTCATTTAAGGAAGTGCGGACTACCGCCCCCTCACAGTGATGTGATTCGTTAATGCCATATGTGGGACGTATAAAGGATGATTTAAAGTTATTATATATGATTTTATAAAGGAATTATAATATACCTCTATATCATTATTATTCCATTCCATAAAAATATGAAATAGAAATGAATGTAGCGTTCATGCGTACGTACGGCTTACCGTCTCCATGAACGGTGCATTTCATTTCTTATCCACAAATGTAATGTACTATTATAAGTACATGCATATAATGGATATATATTATTAATGATACATCTAAATGATGAATATAATTCTGGAAATAATATATACATACCTCTCATTTAATTTTAATTCCATTAATATGACATAGAAATGAAAGTAGCGTTCATGCGTACGTACGGCTTACCGTCTCCATGAATGGTGCATTTCATTTCATACCTCTATATTATTATGTAATATTATAAATACATGTATATTCTGGATATATATGATATATATTATATCCAAATCATGTATATAATTCTGGATATAATGAACATTTGACCACACGAACAACATGTAATTGTAAGAAGTCCACTTTCGACTAAGGAACCAAATATCGACAAAACAAAAATTATTAACTTAAATGATTACATAATGTTTATAACATCGAAATAAGTGATCTAAAAGGAATAATTAACTAGAAAAAAGGTTATTAATAAAGTGTAAATTAACTCATGTTTATTATTCAGGACGTTAAAGAACGATCGAGTCAAGTCGGACCCGAGGTAAGGGATCCTACTCCTCTCTTTCTTTTTAAGTACACTCTTTTATGACATTCCTTATAAGCTCATATTTCTTGTTATTGGGATGTTATTTTATATTACTCATTCTGTAATTTTTATGTTCATATGATTAGAGACCCTACTCTCTCTCATCAATCCATTTTGGATGTTTTGAGTGGCGCCGTTAGGCTGCCGAATTTTCATTAGAGATCTAACCTCTCTTTTTCTCTTTATGTACTCTCCTTTATGTCACATCTTTTAAGCTCCTATTTGTTATGATGGAGGATGTTATTTTATTTTCCTATTGATTTACATTTTATTTTAATGTGATGAGATACCCTATCTGATATCATCAATAAATTTTTGGATGTTTTATGTGGTGTTATTTGGCTGCCAAGTTTTCGTAAGGGATTTTTCATCTCACTTTTATTCCCGTAAGATTTATGATAAATTTGCCACAATTTCCTTTGAGTGGTGTATTTACTGACCATTATTTTACTCATTGTGTAATATTCTTTCATTTATGAGTATTTACATCAATGTTGTATTGTCCTTCTTTCACGGGGCATATGTTTCGAAAGATACCCATGTCGGTAAGGGAACCTTTCACCCTCCTCTTTTTAAAAGACTTATTTTGTTATGTCTTTTCATTCACATAATATTATTTTGGGATATGTTCTTATAAATCATTATTGATGTAAATTTTATTTCCAAGTGATGAGATACCCTTTTTATCTCTCATCAACTCTTTTTCTGAATTTTGAAGTGACGTCGTTAGGCTGTCTAATTGTTGCAAGGGATATTCTTAACCCAATTTCGATTCTTTGAGAAAAACATGTACACCCTGAATATGTCATTTTATGATTATGTGTGAATGTCCTCTGGTTGTTTTACACTTAATACCCACTTATATTTCATGTATTCATTTGACACACATTGTTATGTAACTGATTTATCCTTAATCCAAGGATACCGTCTTTGTATGGGACTTCGTCTCAATCTCCTTTCATTGAGGCATATTTTATTTTATACACAACTTTCTTTTATACGGTGTCTAAAACCCTTTTACTTTTATGTTTATTCAAAAAGAATCTTTTTTTATACGAAGCTTTTACTAAATGACAAAAGGGAATGTTTTTGTCATACGTATACGGCGACAATGACTTCTCCGCCGCCGTGACCATTATTTGGGTTTCGACATTCTCTAAAAGCCATACCTTATTTTTAAAAGAAAAATAAATACCGTGTTTTGCATTTATTTTATTTTGGGATTGAAAATGGTTTTCATAATTTTTTTATATCAATGTGTTGTATTGATATCTTGTGATTGAAAGGTGGAAATGTTATGTTTCCTTTATGCATGTTTAATGTGATACGATTATGTTGAGGTTCTTGGGCATTATTATGAAGATGGGTGGTACCGTGATAAACTAAGGGCGGGTGAGCCCGATGTAGCTCTCCAATGCATTGGGTAACATAAAGGAGTGAAACATTAAGGTTTCTCCGAAGTGATTTAGGGAATATACTGTTATGGGTATTCCAAACATAACCAAGAGGGTTACTCCCTATGTAATAATGTTATGAATTCCTCAAGTTACATTTATATCATATGATTTCTATGATTTATTCATGGTTTGATGAGGTATGTTAAAGTGCCTATGTTTTATGGGTAAAGTATGATTTCATTCTTAGGTATATATGAACTCATGTTTCCTTTCTATATTTTTTTAACCCTTACTGAGCTTTTATGCTCATCCCAAGTTTTTGAAATGTTTTTCACAGGTCAAGGGAAAGGTACATAATGTGATGATAGTGTTAAGGATGTGTCAAGAAAGAATCTGTGTTTTATTTTAAATATGTTTCTATTGATGGGAAGAATGAATATTGTCTTTTATGTAACCACTTTATTTAAATGTGGAGTGTAATGCAAGTTTCATGATCTAATTCTCTAAAACTCTAAACCTAATAAGATCCTCAATGTGTAATCTTGTAATAACTCAAGATTAAGTAAGGTTTAAGGCTGGGGCCTTATAGTTGGTATCAAAGGTCGGTTTAGAAAACTTTAGAGGTTAGGGTATTCTTTAAGTATAAGTGACGTTACCATAATGGTTAGGATTTCAGAAAGAGTCCTAGTTTTAGATAAAGTGAATGAGTAAGTATATCTTAGTGTTTACCTTCCTCATTAGTACATGATGGTTTTGTAGATATACTCACACTGACATTTCTGTTTTTAGTGAATGGATGGATCTAGCAGGCACCAAAGTGACAACAGGTTTGAAGGAAACTATGGTGGTTCTCTGATTAAGATACTAGATAAAATTGAGGATTCAATGAGGAAACTCGTGGTTGTTCTAAACCAAATATCAAGCATTCATGATCAACCACTTGAACCTTGGTATGTTCTGTAATGCATCATGTATGAGATGACCAATCAATGTGGAAGTTTAGGTAATAATTATAAAGGTAACCATTAGAGTTTATACGATCCTTACTTTTGAGGTAATTATGGGTTATTATATGATATGCTAGAAAATTAAAGGCATGAGATAAAATTGAGGTTAAAATATGTTATGATCATTTTTGGAAGACTTTATCTTGTTTTGGGGAATGTTTAAAGAATTATATAGTTTTGGAAAAAGGACAACACGCGGACCGTGTGACAACCCGTTGCGTTGGACAAAGCTGCGGGAATCGAACCCACAACCAAAGTGCGACTGGTATTTATCGCCTACCACTGCACTACGTGAAGTCCCTGATTAGTTTGACGGATTC
Organism: Viscum album; assembly: GCA_963277665.1. Classification (NCBI taxonomy): domain Eukaryota; kingdom Viridiplantae; phylum Streptophyta; class Magnoliopsida; order Santalales; family Viscaceae; genus Viscum; species Viscum album. The sequence goes on from OY728157.1 coordinate 2,020,686,734, forward strand.
ATTTTAGTTATATGATTTTATGAATTAAGAGTAAGATTATTTTGGGTTATCTATGGAAATTTATTAACCTATCATGGAGGATATGTGATTAGGTTAATTACTTTTCAAAACGAGACTTTAGGAGCAATTGATGTTGTTTGGAGATAAATGTTACGATTTAACTTGGAAGACTATGTGACTAAATCCTTCAAATATTTGGGTTTAAATCATAGTTTGGTTTACTTTGATGAATTTTATGGACAAATTGTTTATCGGGTGGTCCTCGTTGAACTTTGGGTTTTGTTGGACAAATTTTGGATATTATGCATAGATTTTATTTTTAATGGGTTATCCTTTTCTGGATTATTTGACCTTGTACTGACCTTTTTGGTTTTGGTTTTGGTTAAAGCCTAAAGACATGGGAAGTATATAGTTCTCTTTGGCGGATTAGGTGATTTTCTAGAAGTTGATTATAGTACTCTTAATGCGAACAAGTCTCCCTAAATACTCGTCTTTTGGAAAAAAAATATGAGTTTGATTAAGAAATCTAGTAAAAGTTGAAAGTCAACATGATAAGTGATTATGTTTATTTATGAATAAATTCCTCAATAAAAAGTAACTTGAAACAAAAATTTTGTCTATTAACTTTTCCTAAAAGGTAATCGAATACTGTTTAACCCATCACAAGTTTGTGATTTTCTTATGGTTAACTTTCTCATAGACATGTTTACTATCACTCTCCCTCAAGAACATGACCCTTTTCTTTTTCTTCCATGTCCATGTTTTTCTACATATGGATTAACTCGGGTGACCTATGTACCTATCTTCCTTTATTTTAAAGTGATTGTTTGACCAACTCTTGTTCTGATGTGGGACTTTCAAGGATGTATCCAAGCTCAATTTTAAAAATTGCGAGGATACAATTCATAAAAAGGGGGGAAGGATGTAACACCCTAGGTAAATAAAGAATATGAAATTTTCATATTTATCCATATTTGTGAATAAAATATTAATATGACTTTAATGGGGACGCTATGCACGATGGCGTACCCAACACGCAACAATGAGTTTCTTGGGAATCTTAGGTTGCACTCTAATAATAAAATAATATTATTTTAAATGGTAGTTAAAATGTAGCCGTTGTATTGGTGGGAATGGATAGAAATAACTTAAATATGATTATATATATTTTTAAATGTTTTTAAATTTATCCAAAAAAAGATAAAGGCATAAAATATGGAAAGAACTCAATTTTATTCGTATATGTCCTAGTTTTCACTAAAGGTTCACTTATCGCCTTTTGATGGAGAACCATCATTAAATATATTTTTGTCCACTCCTATACATCCTTTTGGACCAAATAAAACCCTTCTTAAGAATTGGGACATCAAAATTTACTTTGTGTAAATTTTTGGTACCTTTCTAATAATGTTCATTTTTTTAATGAATTGTGTAAAATGTTGTATTTTAATTCAAAACCTCTTTCTAATCTAATTTATTTATATGATTAGATTATATTTTGAATTGGTATTAAAGTGAAATTAGAATATATTTTTACCATTTAATCCAATAGTGGTTTTTGGAATTAATTTCACTTGGAAATCAGACTTAAACTAGTGTCAATCTTTTGATACTTATTGTCTCATAAAAACACGCTATTTGCTCTGACCGCGGGAATTAATTATTAAATTAATTAATGTGACTTATATATTTTGAATTTTTTAAAATATCCTTCATTTTTGAATTCAGAATATCAAATATATCTTAGGGTGAAGTTTTGGGTTTTTTCTGAAAAACTTCAATTTTGGATGAATAGTGAAACCACTAAGTGGTACTTATAAAAACTAATTTTTCCGTTTAAATGAAATTTTTCCATATTTGTGTTTATAATTTCAAAAATCCGACATACATGGTTGTCATTAAGAAGCAAAATGTATTTCAATGGGATAAAAATAATTTTTTGGTGAATAGTAACTTATTATGTTTTTAATCGCGATTTGAGGTAATTAGTGTAGTTTAAGGTAAAAATAATGTTTTAATAATATAAAATGAACTTGATACATGTCCTGACCTCATTGGATGGGTCATAGACAACCAATACAACCCATGTGTCAACTTGGGGACCCCATGAATCCACATTGGTTTGAAAATGTCATTAATATTTTATTATTTAAAGTTAATGTAAAAACGAGACAAACATGAAATATTTTACTAAAACGATTTTTACATGGGGTTATACAAATCGGATTTTTGACTATAAATATTAATTGGAAAGATAAAAATATTTCCTACATCATATTATTTTTTTAATATAATTTTTAGACATTAAATAAATTAAATTATTTATGACATCATGATGATGCAGCGATGACCTCATTATTTAACAATTTAAATAAAATGGAAAGATAATGTAATATAAAAGACCTACACATGTCCAAAACCTATTGGATGAGTGGTTTTAGAAACCTTATCACCTTATCCTTGAAACAAATAAATGTGGGACCTCTTAAATCTGAATACCATTTTAAAATAAAGTGACTTTTCTTTACCTTCCAAGAGTGCCCCTCCTCTCCTCTTATAAAAGGCCCCCACCTCTACCTCCTTACCCACATTCCAAAAGCCTTTGGCTCAGAAAACCTCTTCCCATTTTGTCTCTACACATTCCTCTCTTACTCTTTGAAGCCTCACATTGGGCAGAAGTCTTCCCAAGGAAGCCTTTGAGCTCAAACCAAAGGGAGTTACCCGATTTTAAAGTAATGTCTTCACTTGAGTCCTTTTGTTTTATTTTGCTTATCCAGCCCCATAAACTCTTTTTATTCATTTATTTTGTAACAACTACAGTATCATAAATATACAAGGATGTTTTTATAAGAATTATTGTAGCTACACTTTCACACACCTACATCTAATGGTTAAAGAACATACTGTTTCCGTGGATGGCGAATTTCGGCCTCCCGAAATGATGATTGTTCAACATTCTTTTAACACATTCAAAGGTGGCCATTAAGATGACACTTTATTTATATATGATATATAATATGTTTATGTTTTCATTAAGCTTCTGTATTTTTCATTTTGGGCATACCTTTATGGTTTCTATTATGGGTAAACGCGATATCTTCATTTAAGGAAGTGCGGACTATCACCCCCTCAAAGTGATGTGATTCATTAATGCCATATGTGGGAAGTATAAATGATGGATTTAAAGTTATTATATATGATGTTATACTGGAATTATAATATAACTCTATATCATTATTATTCCATTCCATAAAAATATTAAATAGAAATGAAAGTAGCGTTCATGCGTACGTATGGCTTACCGTCTCCATAAACGGTGCATTTCATTTCTTATCCCCAAATGTAATGTACTATTATAAGTACATGTATATAATGGATATATATGATGAATGATACATCTAAATGATGAATATAATTATGGAATTAAAATATAGATACCTCTCATTTAGTTTTAATTCCATTAATATGACATAGAAATGAAAGTAGCGTTCATGCGTACATACGGCTTACCGTCTCCATGAATGGTGCATTTCATTTCTTACCTCTAAATGATTATGTAATACTATAAATACATGAATATTCTGGATATATATGATATATATGATATCCAAATCATGAATATAATTCTGCATATAATGAACATTTGACCACACGAACAACATGTAATTGTAAGAAGTCCACTTTCGACTAAAGAACCAAATATCGACAAAACAAACATTATTAACTTAAATGATTACATAATGTTTATAACATGGAAATAAGTGATCTAAAAGGAATAATTTACTTGAAAAAAGGATCTTAATAAAGTTTAAATTCACTCAAGTTTATTATTCAGGATGTTAAAAAATGATCGAGTCATGTCGGACCCGAGGTTAGGGATCCTACTCCTCTCTTTCTTTTTAAGTACACTCTTTTATGTCATTCCTTCTAAGCTCATATTTCTTGTTATTGGAATGTTCTTTTATATTACTCTTACTGTAATTTTTATGTTCATATAATGAGAGACCCTATTCTCTCTCATCAATCCATTTTGGATGTTTTGAGTGGCACCGTTAGGCTGCCGAATTTTCGTAAGAGATCTAACCTCTCTCTTTCTCTTTAAGTACTCTCCTTTATGTCACTTCTTTTAAGCTCCTATTTGTTATGATGGGGTATGTTATTTTATTTTACTCTTGCAGTACATTTTATTTTAATGTGATGAGATACCCTATTTGATCTCATCAATCTATTTTTGGATGTTTTAAGTGGCGCAGTTAGGCTGCCTAGTATTCATAAGGGATTTTTCATCTCACATTTATTCGCGTAAGATTTATGCTAAATTTGCCACAATTTCTTTTGAGTGGTGTATGTACTGACCATTATTTTACTCATTGTGTAATATTCTTTCATTTATGAGTATTTACATCAATGTTTTATTGTCCTTCTTTCACGGGGCGTATGTTTCGAAAGATACCCATGTCGGTAAGGGAACCTTTCACCCTCCTCTTTTTAAAAGACATATTTTGTTATGTCTTTTAATTCACATAATATTATTTTGGGATATGGTCTTCTAAATCCTTATTGATGTAAATTTTATGTCCAAGTAATTAGATACCCTTTTTATCCCTCATCAACTCTTTTTCTGAATTTTGATGTGACGTCGTTAGGCTGTCTAAATATAGCAAGGGATCTTCATAACCCAATTTCGATTCTTTGGGATAAACTTGTACACCTTGAATATGTCGTTCTATGATTATGTGTGAATGTCCTCTTATTTTTTTACACTTAATACCCACTTATATTTCGTGTATTTGTTTTTCACACATAGTTATGTAACTGATTTATCCTTAATCCAAGGATACCGTCTTTGTATGGGACTTCATCTCAATCTCCTTTCATTGAGGGATATTTTATTTTATACACAACTTTATTTTATACGGTGTATAAACCCCTATGACTTTTATGTTTATTCAAAAGGACTATTTTTTTTATACGAAGCGTTTACTAAATGACAAAACAGAATGTTTTTGTCATACGTATGCGGCGATGATGACTTCTCCGCTGCCATGACCATTATTTGGGTTTCGGCTTCCTCTAAAAGCCATACCTTATTTTTAAAAGAAAAATAAATACCATGTTTTGCTTTTATTTTATTTTGGGATTGAAAATGGTTTTCATAATGTTTTTATATCAATTTGTTGTATTTATATCTTGTGATTGAAAGGTGGAAATGTTATGTTTAATTTATGCATGTTTTATGTGATACGATTAGGTTGAGGTTCTTGGGAATTATTATGAAGACGGGTGGTTTTGTGATAAACTATGGGCGGGTGAGCCCGATATAGCTCTCCAATGCATTGGGTAATGCAAAGGAGTGGAACATTAAGGTTTCTCCGAAGATATTTAGGGAATATACTGTGATGGGTATTCCAAACGTAACCAAGATGGTTACTCCCTACGTAAGAATGTTATGAATGACTCAAGTTAAATTTATATCTTATGATTTTTATGATTTATTCATGGTTTGATGAGGTATGTTAAAGTGCTGATGTTTTATGGGTAAAGTATGATTTCATTCTTATGAATATATGAACTCATGTTTCCTTTCCATATTTTTATAACCCTTACTGAGCTTTTATGCATATCCCATGTTTTTGAAATGTTTTTCACAGGTCAAGGGAAAGGTACATGATGTGATGATAGTGTCAAGGATGTGTCAAGAAAGAGTCTGTGTTTAATTTTAAATATGTTTTTGTTGATGGGAAGAATGAATATTGTCTTTTATGTAACAACTTTGTTTAAATGTGGAATGTAATGATTGTTTCATGATATAATTCTCTAAAACTCTAAACCTAAAAAGATCCTCAATGTGTAATCTTGTAATAACTCAAGATTAAGTAAGGTTTAAGGCTGGGGCCATATATTTGGATTACTATAATGAAAAAATAATTTTTGTTGAATAATGACTAACCCTTATGAATAATAAAAATACACTTATGTATAGTAATACGACCATTATGAATAGTAAATCTTCTATGTGAATAAGTGACATAACCATTGAATGTTTAAATAAAATATATCCTTATTATAAATGACAATATAATATAATTAGAGAGTTGGTATTTTTGTGAGTCATGAATATTTAATTAAAGTATTTTGATTAATTTTATAAATTAAAATAAAATTTATTTTCATAAAATGTTTTCATTAATAAATATTTCTCTAACATATGATAATTTTAAAAGACCTTAATTAAGTTTTCAGTGTGATATGAAAGTAGTTTTAATTTAATTTTTTTTATTTTTTCTTGTAAAATATAATATTAAATAAAAAATAAATTTTCAATATTTATAAAATTATTTTCATAAAATTCTGGTCATATTTAAAATATAAATTTAATTAATTGGATATGTTTAGTTTTGTAATTTTTTTGAAATACATGATTTTTTAGTGAAAAGTGAAATATGACAATTTGATGTATATATAAATTTAATGTTAAATACACTATTTCTTGAGTCATGGATGTATTAAGAACCATGGGTTCGAACATAGAATAACATATAACTATTTTTGTGACAATAAAAAATAGTGTATCTTGTATTGGTAAAAATAATATAATAATCCATACAATGTTGAGAAAACCCTCCTCTCCTCCACTATGAAAACAACATTCACCTCCCTCTTATCTTAACTAATATCTAGACTTATGCCCTGTGTAAATTCTAAAAAATCATGCCCTAAACTCCATTCACACATCCATCATCTCTAATTCTATTCAAATGTACTAATCCTCTACCATAAATTGGCTCTCAAGGAATATATATTCAAGAGGTAATTCCACTTTTCATTTATTTTATATATTTTCATTTTCCATTATTTTAATTTATATTATTTAAATTCTTTCCTTAAAATGTTTTCATAACTTCAACAACATAAATATAGTATAATTTAGTTATGAAAATGTAATAATTCTTTATCGTCCCTCATCTCTCCTCATTTAACACTAGTAATGAAAACACAATATGAGATGTGTTAATTTAACACATTCAAGGACTACAAGTTTTCAATTTCTATTGATGTCTTAAATTATTACCAGGAAACAATTTAAAATGTTTATAAAGAATATAATATATTAATTATGTCTAATATATATTTATAAAGTCTTTTTTACACTTGATATAAATTTATAATTCAAAATTTCATCGATGTGAAAAAAACAAATTAACCAGAACAGCTATCAACAATGATTTATATAATGATTCATATTCAAACCAAATAACCAAATGAATATTATAACAAATTAATCTACGTGATAGTCCCTAATAACTTGTTACTCCAATTTTGTACAACCATTCTCATCTTACATTTTTATCCTTACAAGTATATAAGTAAAATAATAATGAAAACCAATGAAACAAACATTGAAATTGAACCACTTAACCGATCAAAATGGTCATGAATAAACATAATAGAGTTATAGAAAATATAGTACATAATTATGTGGTTTTGGAAATATTAATTAATTAATTTAATTCAGTTATACATGAAATTTTTATCAAGGGATTAACACCTTTAGACTTAAGTTAAGGGATTCTACCCAAATTTCAATTATTCTTTTAGGATTTTCTAACATACTTTTTACCCAAATATTTTTGTCTATTATCATTAATTACATACTCTAAATAATATTTACATGTTTTAAACCTATTTATCAAGATCTATTCATTATTTTCTTTTAGGCAGAAATATGTTTTTTTGTGGTTCCCTCCATAACACTTCCCAATAATCAGAACCATTTTATGGGAACTTCCCGAATTCTTAACCCATAGATTATAGATGTAATAATCTATTTTAAGAAACAAATTTTTCATATAAAATCTGTATATTTATTTTTAAAACATTATGTGTTCACTTCTGTGTTTTTAAAAAATTCTATTCCCATTTCTATTTTAAAGGATCTTTGGTATTTTTAATAAAACCGCTCTAAAATGATTTAATTCAATGTTTTTATAAATAAATATTATTACATGTTTTCACATTGGATTGATATCACTTACCATGATATATTCTAATTTTCCATTATCATTTTCCAATAATGTTTTTATTCCTTTTTTCATGGTCACGTGTATGATACCCCCCCCCATATGTTATGCTTTGGGACATAATTATGAATCGATTTCTTTTCATGGGTACCATAATGTTTATCTATGATTGATTATGAATGATTATGTATAGGGAAAATATTTATGAACATATTTTATTTGGTGATCCAATATTGAACCTAATTAATTGTGTAATGTTTAGTCTCATGAGAGGTTTTGTGCAACGACCTTGGTGGTTATCCTTGACACGTACTACCATGTGCAACTGTCTTGGTGGTTAATCTTGACTTGTAATCCTTTATGTGAAATGAGACTTCACTCATGCTAATGTCATGTTTTATGTTTCTACCACATTACTATGAATCCATGTTTATATGATCTAGTTTTAGATACAATGATTATATATGTTGCATTCATTTTTATACTGTTATCTCATCCCTTCTAACCCATATACAAAAACAATATATTTTCATTTAACCTTATACTAGGATTTTAGATCATCCCTTTGTTCATGTTATCCCTAGGTTATTCTAGGAATATGTAAGCTCACAATGAGGTTTAGGAACTCTTTATAAAGGAAAAAAATTATTCATTCCCATGTTTAATGTTTTATGTACCTATTATTCCAAGACATTAGACTTTACGATCAATAGCTTGTAATACGATGCTTCATTATGTTTAAAATCATGAAATTGTATGTGTAAACATATAGGGTTACTATAGTATTTTTCTTTGTATTGTCTAGCTATTTTTTCGATTTTAGGTATAGATCACTTTAGTAATAACCTTGGGGAAGAGAATAACTATAATAAAACATCAATATATTTTTGTATGTATAGAATAAGTGGTTTATAATGAATATACATCACTATCTGTATACAAAAAAATGGATGCAGATCTATAACTTATGTATGTAGTGGTAAAAACTGAAAAAACTGCAATGAGATCAACTAAAACAGAAAATGGTGCCTAAAAAAGGGCCTTATTTCACTCTTATTAGCACACTATCAGTGTATATTTCATGGTAAATATATAATATTATTATGAACCATTATTATGGGAACAAAAAAATACATATAAATTCATGTTATGTAATAGATCAAGAATAACCTGCATTGTAACCTAGGGATTCCAAAACTCGGATTTACATTTACATTAAGAGTTTTTCATTTTTTGTTTGATATTTTATTTTTAGGATTAATATCTATGTATTCAAGACTTTAATTTTATTTTATTTTCCATAATTAATGGTTTTAAATATAATAACTTGTTTCATCAATCAATTTGATAGGGAATGTAGAGATTTTTCTTTTGATATGAAAAATATGATGGAAAAGAATACCCAAATATTCATTACCATATATTCTCAATTGGCTCAAATTATTAATAATTACATGAATCATGGGGAATGAACACCTCCTCCACGGAAAGAGTACATTGTGGTCGAACCATTCATGTTGAAAATTACACTCGTGTTTAGTGGATCTTATAATCCCCAAATCATGGAGTAGTGGATTAACTACATTGAAATTATATTCTATGTCCTCCAGTGCTTAGAATAAGATAAATTCTTGATGGATGTCTATTATTTTTATGGGATCGTTGATCAGTGGTAAAAACTAATCAGGAATAAAAAGTATTAGGGGAAAATTGATTCATTGGATTGGAAGGAATTATATAATTTTTTTCAATATATATTTTCCCTAAACCCTTCGTCTATAGAAGGAATGGGAGTACCTTAGTATTAAGTAGAAGTAAGAAGCATATGTCGATCCGTATAATGAAAAAATCACAAGTCTTGTAATCTACAACTCTGTTTTTTTCATGAATAGTGAAAGCAAGTTGGATCGCATCATTATGTGACTAATGATGAGTCTATTCAAAGCATTAGTGATTCAGGACTTCGTCAGTTATCAAGAGATTATTTTTCTGCCCTGAGGGATGAAATAGTGAATATATAATATCAATTTTATCACGATATCAGTGAAAAATAGGAAATATAAAATCTAATATCGATGTTCTGAAAAATAAATCCATTGATGGAAATAAGATCGCACATCCCACATATAAAAATTTTATGAATAGGAATCCATGGAACTGTCTAAAGAGAACCAGGAATTGTTTAAATTATGGACGAATGGGACAACTTGCTATGAACTATGGGAGGGATATGAAGAATCCCACTAATGTTGAAGAAGATAGAAAAGTTCAATTCAACACTCATCCTATTGGGTAGTGTTACAATTATAAAGAACATGGGAATTATGAGAAAAATTTCGCAATGCCAAGGATTATTTGAAGAAATAATAAACAACCTCAAAAGAATAAAGATGGGATTATAATATCACTACAAATGAGGTAGAGAGGGACATGGATATGGTGATAGGTACACTAGTTATTCATTAATTAATAGAGAACATAATAATTTATTTATTTTCTATGCATTCATTGATATCTTTTATGGTTAGTAGATCCATTCAAATACCTCCACTAAATTTCGAGGTTGAGTTATATGTGAGAACATAAAATGCTGATATTAATACAGAAAAAGAATATAAATCCATCATGGTTGAAATTTGTGGACCAAACGTCTGAGAAACTATCTTCACACTTTCTTTAGTTGTGTTTGATGTTATCTTTTTCATGTATGTACTATATTGATACAAATACAACATCAAATATAAAGAACGGGATATAAATCCTCATATAAAGAAGCAACCTACAATTATTTACAAGTGTAATGATTTAGATTAATCTCATTTAGAAATATTTCTAATGATTGGATATTACTAATTTTTGAACAAGGATGTCTAGAAAAAATGATGGAGTCAATGGAGGTGATTCTTCTCAAAGATGTTCCCATCGTGAAGGATTCTTCGGATGTATTCCCTAATTAATTTCATGGTCTTCATCCAGATATTGAGGTTGAGTTTTATATTGAACTTATTCCTAGATATCTATATATATTAAAGACCCATTATAGAATTGAAATCATAAGGATTGAAGAGCTGAAGAAGCATTTGCAGGAGAATATGTATAAGGTTTTTTTTGCATGAGTGCATCACCATGGGGTGTGATATTCTTCTTCGTCAATAATATGGATGGATCAATGAGCCTCTGCACTTATTATAGTGATATCAATAAAATTATGATAAAGAACATGTATCTACTACCATAGATAGAAGAATTATCTACATAGCCTCATTGGGTCATTTAATTGTCAATGGTGGACATTCAGTCATGATATCCACAATTAATGTTTATGAAGGAAGATATTACAAAAAAATTCATTTTGATTGTGGTATGGAAACTATGAGTTCGTATTGATTCTATTAGGACTCACTAATGTTCTAGATATATTCATGGATTTAAATAATAGAGTGTTTATAGATTAACTCGAAAAATTTATGGTAGTCTTTATTGATGATATTCTGATATAATCTATGAGAATGGAGGAACGTGGGGGGAATGTGAATACTATGTAGAAGACATTGAGAATGAAGAATATTTATGAAATGTACTCTAAATGTGATTTATATATGAATTATGTATCATTCTTGGGTCATTTTATCACCAAAAAAAGGTATATCTTTGTACACTTATAAGACAAACAAAATTGTAGAGTGGCCCTGCCAACATCTGTAACGGAGACCCATTGAAATCATAGTCTATCAGTGTATTATCTATAACTTTTGTTGAACATTTAATGATTGTAAAACCCAATTATAACACTATAAATTATGGGGATGCTGTTTTTTGGACTCAAAAATGTGAGGAAATAGTTATGGAACTCAAAATTAGGATTACCTTTTCTCCAGAACTCAAACTCATGAAAAGTGGATAACTCTATCAGACATAAATTGATGCATATAAGATCATATTAGGTTGTGTTTTGATGAAAAATGATAAAGTAAAATCCTATGCCTTGATACCATTTAAAATAATATAGAAAAACTATCTCACGCAAGATATGGAGTTGGAAGTTGTGATCATTTCTTTGAAAATTATGCAACATTATATTTATAGGTATTTTTGAGAGATATATAATGGTCACAAGGGTCTCTAATATATATTCACATAGAAATAGACTAGTATGCAGCAGTTAAGGTGGTAACATCTCATCATGGATTATGACTTCTCAATCTACTACTATCTCGGTAAGGCAAATAAGGTGGTGGGTTCTCAATGCAGAAAGGATCCTACATCATTAATAGTGATGAGAATTGAAATGGACCCAATATTATTATATTTTAAGAGGACTGTCCTGGAAATCATTGAGGTAGAAACATCATCACTCCTTTCTCAAATTATTGGTTAAACATCCTACATTGAGAAAATAAATAAATCTCACAGAAAAAATGCAGAAATTCAGAATGGGGTGGAATCTATTTGATATGGGAAATCCTTTGAGTTCATGATTCATAAGGAAGGATTTGTAAAATTTGTTTCATGATATTGTGTACCATCTGATATATAGCTAATGAAATCTATTTTTAATTATGCACATAGCTCAACCTTTTCTATTCACCTAGGGAGCACCAATATGTATCGAGATATGTGATAGAACTTAATGAGGGAAAAATATGTAAAAGTATATTAAAGAATATACATAAAATATCCTGGTATAAAAACTACTAAAGGATGAAAGATTGAATTTGAAGGGGAAGATTCAAGCACTACCCATATCAACACGGATTTGGGATATCATCAAAATTTTCATTTTCAATTGACATCCAAGGTCATCCAGATGAAACAATTAATTATGGGTCATTGTGCATCATCTTATAACGTAATATCACATTATTTAAATTCCAGGGGAATTCTCTTTAGATCAACTATAATTGATATATATCAAATTCATGGTAAATATACATGGAGTAACACTATCAATTTTATTTTATTATGATCTAAGATGCACCAGGGTGTTTTGGGAAAGACTCCAACATTCCCTAAGCACTGAACTAAACTTCATTACAAACTATCATCCTCAAAATGATGGAATTTCTGAGAAACTATTAAGAAACTATAATAAATGGGTATAACATGTTTTATTGACAAAAAAGGGGGTGGTAGCAAATATTCCATTGGCAGAATCTCTTACAACAATAGTTTTCACTTGAACATCTAAATGGAACAATATAATGACATTTATGGGAATAAGAGAATATCGTCGGTATTTTGGGATGATGTCAGTGAGTATAAGCTGATAAGACATAGAATAGATGATGAAATAGTGGATTAGGTGAAAAAAACATTGTATCACATCATGGAAACCCAATGTCGATAGATTATTTATGCATATAATCTTTAAGAGTACTATGTGTTCAATGTTGGATACATTGTATTCCTTATCATTTCTCTATATAAAATGGTCATGAGATTTGAGAATAAACGAGATATAACTCCTAACTACATCATCCCCTTTTAAATTCTTGATCGTGTCAGAGTTGTGACATATCAACTAGAACATCCACCTACGATGCCTAATGTTCATGATATCTTCAACAAATTTATCTTAAGAAAGTACATACCAGTTCCTTCACATGTACATTCTATAAAGGTGGTACAATTCTATAATGATATTAATTATGAGGAGAATCCATGGAAGATATTGGATCATAGAGATAATTTTTTATTCAACAAGGCTTCTCATCTAGTAAATTATGTATGGAAGAACCAAAAGATAGAAGTAGCTACATGGGAACTGGAGGATGAAATGAATGAAAAGAACCCACACTATTTTTCTGCATAAAATGTAAAATGAAATTTCATGTGTGAAATTTCATAATGGGGGATGAAGGTAATGACATTATGATTATTGAATAGAAATACTATTCTTATTGTTATATAGTAAAATCAAAATAAATAACAACACAATGAACAAGTAATTCTTCTGTGACCTTTTAACATGATATTGTTACTTATGTGATTTGAATTTTGAGAATCTGACACACACTGTTGCGATTAGTATGATATTTTTAGTCCAATAAGTCAACCTTATTTTTTGTGAATAGTTATCGATGCTTATGAATAGTAATTTTACCCTTGTAATTATTAATATGATCCTTATCAATAGTAAATAATCCCTATAATATTAAAGCCTTACCAATACGATATATATAAAAATTTATCCATCTTATAAGTAAAAATATGATATAATTATAATGATTGTAATTTTCTAAGTCATGTAGATTTAATTAGATTTATAGGATTAATTAAATAATTTAAAATATAATTTTTTCTTTAAAATATATTCATTAATGACTATTTTGATGACATATGATAATTTTTTTATACTTTATTTAACTAATCAAAGTGATAGTAAATAATTTTGAATTTTGAATTTTTTTTTAAAAGTAAAATCTGATTTAAATTAAAAATTAAATATTAAAAAATATGAAACCAATTTTCATAAAAAGGAGTTAAATTTTTCATTATACACTTCAAAAAATGTGTGGCATGATTTTTTCGGATTTTTCTGAAATACATTAATTTTTTGTCAATAGTAAAATATAGTAATTGGATGTATATATACATTATAAGTTAAATACACTATTTATTGAGTCTAGGGTGACGTAAGAACCATAGGTTAGAACTAATATAAAAAATCTTACGTTCTTACAGAAGAATAAATACTATTTCTTGTCTATAGAAGAAAAATCAAATAATAAATAATTTTTCCCATAACCCTCATCTCCTCCACTATAAAAACCACTCTCATCCCATCTTCTCCTCACTACTCCCAATCCTTGTGAATTGTTTAATCGCATCTCAAATCCAGCAATAATATCCTCTTCTACATCTAGTAGAAAATTTTATATACAAAATCCCAAATCCTCTCTCTAAAAGAGGTTCATAAGGAATTTATATTTCAAAGGAAAATTCCACTATTCATTTATTGAATTTTCGTTTAAGTTACATTATAATCCTTTATTTACTCACCAAAATTCATCAAAATGTTATGAAAATTATAATAACATACATGTAGTGGAATATTGTTATGATAATAGAATAATTCATCATCATCACTCATTTCCCATCATTTTCACACAATGAATGAAAAAACCATTTGAGATGTGTTAATTTATTATATTTAAAGATGATGAGTTTTCAATTCAAATTTCCATATTCAATTATGTTTCTGAAACTATTTTTATGGTTGAACTGGAATATAAAACATTTATTATTTCTAATTTATGGTTATGTAAATTTTTTTATACATTACACTAATTTATAAAGAAAAATGTGTTCGATGTGATTAAAAAACTTCCAATTAAACAAAAAATTTATCATTAATGTTTTTTATAATGATTCATCATAAATCCAAATAACCAATTGAATTTTATTACCATATAATCTACTTTATTATAAATAATAACTTATAACTCGAATTTTGAGCATTCATCCTCATCTTATATGATTATCCTTATGTGTATATTAGAAAACCAATCATGATAACAAATGAAACAAGCTGTGAAATTGAACCTCTTAACCCATATAAAAGGACATGAATAAACATAATGAGGTTATATTAACTCATATACCTAAATAATAAGTTCCAAAAATATTATTTAATGAATTTTATTTGGTTATTTGGTAAATTATGTTGAAGGGAATAACACCTTCAGAACTAATGTAAGGGATTCAATTCAAATCTCCCTTATTCTTTCTGGTCATTCTTTCATTATATTTACCCAAATGATGTTATATTTTCATTTTATGTACATATTATAAATTTGGTTTACATGATAAAAACAAATGTATCATGATCCACTCAATTTTCTATTTTGGGTATATACATGTTTTTAAGTGGTTCCATCCACAATACTTCCTGAAAAGCAAACCCATTTTAAGGGAACTTCTCAAATTCTTACCAAATTTCATGTTCACTATGTCATTTAATTTAATTCACCACTATTTTTATGAAATTGTTATTTTTATTACCAAAACCATCATTGTTCACATCTTCTTTATCATAACGTATTATTCCATTTTCTATTGTAAAGGATATTTATTACTTTCCATAAAACCACACCGAAATGATATAATTCTAAAATTTCTTTAATACATTTCATATATGATTTCACATTTTTTGACATGATATACCATGACATATTCCAATTTTTCATTATCATATTCCTGGTTTGTTTTAATTCCTTTTATTCATAGACACTTGTATGATATTCTCATCTATAATTCTTTATTACATGATTATGATACCCATTTATTTCCATTGGAAACCTTATGTTTACGTATAACATATTATGTTTGATTCTATATGTGGAAATAAAATTCATGTACACATTATTATTGGTTTCCAATATAATGATCCAATTCATTGGGTAAATTTTAGTTTCTTGAGATGTTATATGAAACATTCTAGGCAGTTAGCCTTGACTCGTGCTACCATGTGCAACAGTCAGGGTGGTTAACCTCGACATTTGATCCTCTATGTGAAATGAGCCTTCAATTGTGCTAAAGTCTTGTTTAATGTTGCTTTAAAATCACTATGACCCCATGTTTATATGATCCCATGATTATATGTTATGATTTCATATGTTCTATGTTTTTTATATCATTATTTCATGTCTTCTAACACATGTGCTAAAGATTTATTCTTATGTTTATTCTTTTACTATTATTTTAGATCGTCTAATTGTTCTTGTTATCCCTATGTTGTCATATAATGATGTATGGAAATAATGGGAGTTAGGATATATCTATGAAGAATAAATTATGACATGTTTTATTTAGTCTAATGTTTTATGTATTATGTACCTGGACCTCCAAGATACTAGAATTTACGATCCTTGGCTTGTAATATGATGCTTAAAAAGACTAAAATCATGTAATGATATATGTATAAGCAATGGGTTTCAATAGGGGAATAATTGTTTCCTCCGTATATCAAAATAGTTTGAGGTATAGAATTTCTCATCTTAATATTAATATGCAATAGTATAGGTTCATTATGTTTCAACATGTCTAAAATTTTTAGATCTCATCGATCTCATGAAATATAAATTATGTGGTTGATTAAAAGATAATTAAGTTTCAAAATGTTGTTTTATGGGTATATGGGGATTCATGGTTAATGATGAGGATTTTGAAACCCATCACATCGATGTGAGGGCGGTTGATGAAGGAGGATGTTTATATAATATGATTGTGTAGAATTCACTATTTTAGTATGAGTTGGAGTCTAAAGTGGGAAATCCATAAGAATAGGTAATGCATGATCATGTAAGCCATGAAGATGTCCATAGGGATGGATAGAGAATGGTATGAATTTGATGTTGCCTCATCATATACATTTTTTCTTATAGGGAATCATGATAGAGATATTCATGAGTTTTATTTACCATATTTAGTGGCACACCCGAGAGCTTTTAAGTTGTTTAGGGTCCTGTGGGAATATTTTTTTTTCATGGGATGAAATAAAAAGATGAATAGTATGTGTCTTGATGTCGGGTTTTATACAATTTAATGGGGGAACAACTTGTTCCCAGTGTTTTTTATATCCCTTAAATATTATAGGGTGGAAATTAGTTCAATGTAAAATAGTACTAATCAAAGTATTTCCATGAGATCTAGCAGTTTGTGATGTTATTTAGGTAAATATGAATTAGTTGATAAATATTGATCACTTACATGTGATAATGGAGTCTATCATACTGGATGTTTTAGAATAGAGTTATATTGATAAGGTAGTGTGAATTAATGGATTTTAGAGGTCCATATTCTAAGATCCGGAGGTAAAATTTTCCCTCTGAGTATGGAGGGGATTCCATCATTTTTTTGGAACAATGTTATTCCTTAACAATAATTTTTTTGGTAATGTGGATTTCTAGATAGAGCGGACTATCTATAAAGTAGAATATATTTACGGGGAATGTATCATAATCATTTGATAATCAAGGTAATTAAAAATAGCATGGTTTAGTTATCTAATAATAATAGATATAAATAATCCCTTGAAATGGAAGCATTTGAGGATTTATATGTTTTGATGTATCATTCTAGATTGTATTGGAAGGAGGATGAGGATTCATCTATTATTTGTCCCAATGTGGACATCGAAATAACAAAGAATGTTATATTGGTTTCATAAATGATTAAATAAATTAATTAAAGGAATATATATTATTTTTATTGTAGAAGTAGTCCCATATTATTATTGGTTGGAGGCCATTTCATCTTAATGGATTCCCCATAACATGGGTTGTGGATGTTCAACTGGATTTTTAATCTATCTCCCTAATTTATTATAAATTATTGAGGTGTTTGACTCGGCTGGATAATTGTATTATTAGGGGGAAAATCATCCATGAATATACAAGATCCAAAATATAATCCATTTTTTCATATTTTCCAAATATTGTCATTGAATCACATGTCACTAACTAGGATGAATTATATATAAATTATTAAAAAACATTCATGGAACATATTTTGGATTTCAAATATCATTGTGAGTATATTTTTTTGGATTAACCATTCATTTTATGTGTGTTCTATCTAGGTATGGTGGTTTTTAGGAGGGAGCATGGGACCATGAGCCAGAAATATGAGCCTAATACCAAATTTTGTTTTATGTATTATTATTATTTCTCTTATCATATTATTATTTTATGTCATGATTTTACAATTTTGTTTTAAATATTATATAATTTCACTTTATTGAATTGTTCTACAATTATGGATTAAATGATTAAAAATTAGGTAAAACGTGATTCCTCATCATGAAATGTTTTAATGTGATTCACCTGATACCATGATGGTTATTTAGTATAGCTCAATGTGTATAGTATCTTAACATTTGAGATGAAATTTGATGAACTATATATATGTTGATCTTCTGATTGAAAGGGTTTTGCGAGTAGTTATGTTGAAAGAGGGAATCATTAGCCACTTTTTTTGAATTGTTGAGGCGTTTTAGATGTTCTGATATTATTTAGATGTGTCATGATGGAATTATGTTAACATATTTTTTAATATTTTATCCATGTTGTGTTTGAATTATTGAGGGTGACAATAGTTTGATATGTATAAATTATTGAATCATGGAACTTTCATCCCATTACATTGTGGGACATATAATGCCTTAGGTATCCCAGGAATGTATAATGGTGTTTAGTGGAGTAAGGGTGGAGTTTTCAGGTTTATTGATTTAAAAATTGGTTCTTAGATAATGATATTTGACCACCAATGGTAGATCTATAAGAATGTTAGGTCTCAAAACTATTAGTAGATCATAAATTTTATATTCATAGTAATTTTTTATCCTTGATCAAATGGTAGATACCTGATAGTATATCTATAGTAATATTATATGTCATATAAAATTGGATATGGCCAAAATTAGATCGATATTAATTAAAAATATCCAGAATATTGATTGATCACCATTGGTATATTTATTGTAACTTTATGTTTCATAAATAATGGTAGATCCCCAATGGTAGATCTATAGTAATGGAATATCTATGAACAATTAGTGGATCACCATTGATAAATATATAGGAGTTATATTTTTATAAATTAGACGTAGATCAAAAAATGGTAGATATATAGTAATGATATATATATATGATGTAACAGTAGTTCACTAGTTTAATATTTGTAAATATAGTATATCTTTGAACTAATGGTTAATCAGTTGATGTAGATATATAGTAACAGTATGTCTATAATGAAAAATTTATCAACAATTATATATCTAATGTATTGGTAGATCTATGAACTATCAGTTGATCACAAATTTTAGATGTATAGAAATAGTACATCTCTATTAATATGAGTTTTCAAAAAAATTAGGATTATTTGTTTTAATGTCCTTGTGGATGAAAAATTGTTATATTGAAATAGTTAATGTAATTTTATGTATATTAAAATTTTATTATTCATATCATAAATATATAAAAAAAATTATATTTAGTCCTTTTAAATGTTTATACAGGATGGGATTAATGATATATTTATTTAATGTCCAATTAATCCTCATATAATCATATAGGTTCTGGATATAATATTTCAAAATAGAATATCATTAATTCAATATTTTAGTATTTTTTATGGTTCATTTTATATGTTTATAGGAATTTTTATCAATTTTTGGATCATATTTCCTGTTGCTGGTTTGATTTATCCATGTAGGTAGCTTCCTCAAATACATGAACCCTATTTTTGGAGGTGAATGTTATTATAAAGCTTATTCATTCTTGGTAGGATTTCATTTTTAATATTTATCTATATTATTAGGGATGGGTTTATTATTTCAATACTTGTAAATATAGTGGTATTAATCATGTTTATGATAAATAAATTTTCATATGTTAAATATATAAGGTAAGGTCAACATGAATCATGATCAAATAGTTTAATTGTTACTGATTTAATGTTGAAAACATTATGGGATAAATTCTTAATGATCGTTGTGGTCAGAAGAGGCTTTGTATATATTTTATGACATTTTATTTGGATAATTTTTATTATTATGACATCAAACTTAATAGAAAAAATGTATAACCACATATCATCAAATAATGAATTGATTTTCTATATATATATGGCTTGTGTGGTAATCCCCATAAATAAATAAGATGAAATGAAAAAAATCAGAATTTTTTAAATGTAAATAATATATTTCTGTGGTGTATAATATATTTATGGGATGAGATTAATTTTTTTGGTTTTCGATGTTGATATGATTTTTATTCAATGCATCTATTGAGATATGTTAGAATTCGGGTTGTGATGGTGTTTGTTGTGCAACTGTGTAATATGGATATCAATGTGAACATAATCATTTTAGAATGAGGAAGTTAAGATGTATGTTTTTTTTTTGAAATTACGTGTTTCAATACTTTTTATATGGTAATGGAATAATTTTCATGATAATGTTTTCAAATGGGAATGCATATAGAATAAATTGAGGATTGGTTGTGCAGTTTAAGAGCATATTGTTTATATTTGAAATGATAGTATATAAATACGTAATGAGTTTCATATAATAATAAAATGTGATGATAATTGTTCATCTATAAAATATATTGATGATAATTTAATAATATAAAATGGATTATCTCATGTGTCTTGTAATCTGGTGTTGTGAATTTGATTTGGAATCAAAAGTAGAGGTTATTTTGAGGTGGATTGAGAATTGTTTTTAATCCATTAGAATGTGAGTTGTTTGTTTAAACTCTTTGTGTATAAAAAATAAATATAGTTTTTTATTTATCTATATTTCAAACACGTATATAAAACACTATGATGAATCCAAATTGAATTTGGGTGTTATTCCAAACACCTCTATGGGTGGATAGATGGATATGAATTCACTTGTCCACTCAATCTATTAAAAAAATGATATGTAAATACACCGGCTATGAAAAATGGAATTCAAAAAAATCAATAATTGAAATGTGATGTGATGAGTTGAGATTTGATGGACCATGTGTATTCACATGAAATTTTTTGAGATGGATTATGGAGTTTGTTATGCATGGTATGTGGAGGGAATATATATGATTTCATTCATTTTTATGATAACATACTAATATGATTTTGAGATGTGATTAGATGTGATGGACTAGGTGTATTTTTGTGGTATGTGATGTGATGTACTGGCCCAGGAGTTTGTGGTATGTGATGTGCTATTATTCAGAAGATGAAAGAGATTAGTGGAGTTTATCATTTGGTCGAGATTGTCTAATTAGTGGGATCATGAAGTACGGTAACATTCTTATATATGAATTATAATATTTTATTATAAATGGATTTATTTATTTCTGACCATGTCTTGGTGAGTTTGGGATGGATAATTGAAATATTTTAGTGTTTGGGGTTTAAAATTTTCTAAAGGGCACAGTTTTTTCCATTCTCATGTTCATGAAAAACTTTTATTTATCCTAATTAGTATACATGTATGTTCAACCTATGTTTATATAGTAAATTTTAGGTTTCTAAGAGGTCTTCATAGACAATGATATACATTACTTACATGGAACTCTTGATAGTTTTTAAAAATATATATTTGTTTTTGTTTAGGAATTTACATCGGGAGTTGTTTATTTGATGTTTTTTTATTTATATAAGCATTATGTGAAGGTTTTTTGTTATTTCTATTGTATAACGTGGAATTTTTTTTGAAGACTCATCTATCTCTTGATTCAACATTATTATTAAGGGTAATACCTCCCATTTAATGATATTTTAATACCCTTGGAGTTATTTACCAACATGGGTCCTGTTGAAGATAAAACATTGGGGGTCATTATCTCTCTATCATTTAATTGTGGTATATTTAGTGGGTGGGTTTCCGGATAAAGATAACCTAAAAAATGATTTTATATTGTAGAATATGGTCATTTTTTTTGATAAAACACTATTTTCAATGGTTTAATTTACCATGATTTATTATTTTTCATATATTAAATAGCCTGTAAAATATATCTTCAATAAACTATAGTAAATTTATAGGCATCGTGTTTATCTATAAATAAAATTCTCAAAAACATACATGAATGATAAATAATAAAATAAATAATTTGATAGAGGTGGATGTGTGTACGTATATTTGATTATTGATTTATTTTTCCATTAAAAATATGAAATGTATAAATTTGTTTAGCAATTATAAATATAAATTTTTTATATACATCATAAATATTTATTAAACTAAATTTAATTTCCATAAAATTATTTTGTTTTTAAAATCTAATCATGGAACATTATGGAGGCCTATGACAAATAAAATGAAAAAATATCATTTTTTATTCCCTTAATGATAATGTGGAATGGGGGATAATAATTACTCATGATTTATAATAATATTTACTATTAAAATAATATTTAATGCAATATATGATAATTTAAAAATTAAATGTCAAAAATTAATATAGAAATAAATTAGGGAAATTTTTTTCCCAAATTGAGGACTTAGGATTTCGTTAAGAGGA
Source organism: Viscum album (assembly GCA_963277665.1). Taxonomy (NCBI): domain Eukaryota; kingdom Viridiplantae; phylum Streptophyta; class Magnoliopsida; order Santalales; family Viscaceae; genus Viscum; species Viscum album. Next base: position 2,020,709,775 of record OY728157.1, read on the forward strand.
CACCATAGAAAGGAATGACTTTGGAAAATATATTGTGACCAAAATACTATAATAGTGAAAAATGAATATATTCGAGTAGATATAGGTATTGTTATATGAGGAAACAATTCTAAATAGTGATGTAATGGTGTTGAGAGGACACTTTTCCATGTGGTTGGAATGGCATGTTTTCAATATTATAAATTAATATAAATAGGTAACATGTTTTACATGTCACGTTTCTCCGAAAAATGGACAATAATATAGTGAGTTTATATATACGGCCAATAATTTTAGTAACATTCAATTAAAAATAGGTGTTGATCTTTTCGAAATATATTTAGATATATATTTATTACATTTCAAAAAAAATCCACAAAGATACAAGATTGTTCTTAAGGAAACAAATTTTTTTGCAATAAAAAAGTAATTCACCAATTAATTTCTTTTACAAACAAATTATAGACATGAAATCCATGTTATCATATGAGATTTTTTAGCTTAGTAAATCCCTATTTTATCATCTACATTAATATTCTTAAAAGTCATGTTAGAAATATAGTGAATTTTTAAGGATGCAATTCATTTATATGATAAAATAAATAATTTATTCAATTTTTATAATATAAATAAGAATATTATAGCATAAATATATTTTATTCCATTAATTTATGTCATTTATTAAATAAAAAACATATTTTAAAAAAAATAAAATAAATAATTTTCATTTATTTAAAATTATTACATAACATAATAAAATATAAAAAAATTGATCTATTATAACTCAATGTATCATAATTAAACTTAGTTATTTGAAATATAAAAGGTTTTTACATTCATACATTAATAATTAATTCAAGATCTTATATTTTTAAAATTATGTAAAAAAATTTACTTTACGATGTGGAAATAATCAGTAAGTGTACAACAAAAAAAATAGAGATTTATAATTACACTCCAATTTAATTGAAGAATCATTTTATATTTTTGTGATGAGTTACCATAACATGAATCGTGAAAATGATAAAATTTATTTTAATATTTTTATCCTTTTAGAGACATTTTATAATGTGTTTTGGAAAAAAATTATAGTATAATATATAAAAATAATAGAGAACAATAAATCTAATGATAAACACAAATTACTAGGATGATATAATCATTTTCATAATATAACCCTAAGAACATTGCTAAAACATTTATATATGTGAAAGTATATATAATCTCATGTAAGAATATTAAAAATGATTAGAAGGAATAGAAAAAACAATGAAGGTATCATGAGGCAGAAGAGATGTAATGTAGATGTTCTATTAAAAACCAAACCCATCACCATTATACATTCCTTACCTCATGAAATAAAATTATTTTCAAACAAATTACCCATTTATATAAATAATTTAGTTTTCACAGTGTATTGTATTAATATAATATTATCACTTGTGGTCAAACAAATTTAGATTAACTGAATTCATGTTAATTATATAACAGTAGCCATCATAGTTGTATTTATAACACTACAATATTTTATGAAAATTTAATCATCAAATAAATTTTAATTCGATGATATCTTGTGATAAATGAATAATAATATTTAATACCATCAAGACGAGATCTTTATATTGTGGGGTGAATGATTATATCCTCATTTAATAAAAATATATATGAATTTGTAAATAATTTACAAATTTATAGTAAATTCATTACATGATTCAAAAATACATTGTTGCACAAAAATATTTATTAATGTCATTTAGAGAAAATAATATCATTTACTTCTACGATGTTTAGAATAATTAATTAAGAAAATATTTATAATTATTTAATGTATAATGTCAAAAATTATCAAACATTGATGTCTTTGGAATGATTTGAATTTGGATTTCTTGATGTATAATAAAATGAAAATTTTTATCAAAAAACAACCTTTTTTTCATGAAATAAAAATAACCATTTTTGTAAAATAAATTTAAAATAAATAATATTTAAATTATATTATAGGCAATCCATCTTAATTCGCTGGATTAATTTTATTTTTTATTTTATAAAGAAACATTTTTTACATAATTTAACATTTTTCCCCTATAAAATAATGATTCATTGGTTTTTGTTTGATAAATATTTAATTAAAATCTTCCATGTCAGATTATCTAATTTGATTAGATAGATTAATTAAATTGAATTAGAATTTAAAATATTTTTATATATTTTCAACAAAAAAAAAATTATATAATTAAAATTAATCATAGCATATATTTATTAATAAGATTTTAGTTAAAATTTTGTCACCAAAGGGTAAATCCATGAGGTAATGGAATGGTTTCCCATTAATTTTTCATATATCATATTATATGGGAATATTTATGTATGATATCATCCTGAATTCAAAAAAATATCCATTCTTAAGCATTTTTTATCACAATGGAGTTATAATACTTTAATGTTGTAACAAATTCCCTTTGTATCATTTTTGTTACTTATAAATGGAAACACCCCATATATCTTATTTGTAACACACCATGACAACTATATTGAAATTAACCTACCCAATTATAAAATAATATATTTTATATACTTTTTATAGTGTCCAATATTCTTAAATGTCTATTCAAACTATACATAAGAAGTGATCTTATGGAGGAAAACATATGAAAAGTGAGTCATTTAACTAACCTCATTTAGCTTATTTCATATTATAAAACCTCTAATTTGGTTGTATTCAAAATTAAAAAATTATTAACTTTTATTAAATATATATAAATTTTGTGAATAATTTTAACACACTATTATCTACTCTCATTGCCATCAAATGTGAAATGAAATGATGACATTTTCTAACATGTGGACTACCGAATCCATTGACTGGCATAATTAACATTCCACCACCATCATTATGGATAATTATTTTTATTTTTTAAAATATGATTTATTTTATTTATGACATAAATATCCTTATAGGGTTGTAATTTCTTATCGACCATCTTTCCTTCTAATCTATTGAAAAATGAATACATTACTTGTGTTTATGTGTGGACAACAATAGCCTTATAACAATGTTACTTTATATAAAAATATAATTTCTGGGAATAAAAATAAAGCAATATTTTATGTATATTTTTTATTTAGGGTATTATTAATTTTAATTTATTATAAAATAATATTTATCCGATTTTCATTCATTTCATTATAAAATGAGATCAGTGTTAATGTTTTTGTATGGCCAAAAATATCCAGGATCAATTTAATTCCTATTCAATTTAAAATGTTTATTGATCACATTAAATATGTGCAAAATAAATTTATATTATAATTTAAAGATGAATAATATTTTTGAGATGATAGAACCATGATCAATGTACAAGGACAAAAACCAAATATCAAATAGTTCATGGGAAAACAAAATATTATACCACCATAAATAATGATTTTAAAAATTGTTTATTATTAAATTGTTGTTATATTTTTCTATGTGGGTCAAATATATTACTATAAATATATAAATTATAATATCAAAATAGTACCAAAAGTGTAAATTTTTTATAATTTAGGCTAGAGAGATTATGATTAAAATATTATTTTGAATAAGAAATAAAAGTTTTAATATGATTATAATTTATATTTCCAATTCTATAATTTATGTAATTGGAAATTATGTGATATCTTTATTATAAACTCCATTAATATTATTATTCTACTGTTTTTTCATGAAAACACAATGTTTATTTTATTTTACTTTTTATATGTTATCATGAAAACAAAAAAAATTATTAAAAATAAAATATGTGTTAAAATTTATTTTAAAACAATATTTTTAAATCATATTTTCATAATAAAATGACATTTATTTTATATTAAAATAATATTGTTCATCTTACTATTTTTAATTATAGGTGCTCTATAATAAAAATTGTTCATACGAATCATATTACCATCTAGTGAATGTGGAGCTTTTGATTATTTAATTAAAATTTATAATGAATAAATGTTTTAATGTACTCAAAATCACAAAAATCTACACCATCAATATCATCCAATGAAAATAATATAAAATTATATGTTTCTAATATTGTTCATAATAAAAATATTTGTCAAAAGTTTTTAGAGATTAGTCGATATTAAAATTTTCTTTCCAGATGAAAATGGTATGTTAATCATGAAATAATTTAGTGATATTTTAAAAACATTTTTTATCTATGAAAAAATACATTAATTTTACATATGATTATCTAGGGATATGATAAAATTATACCATAATTATTATTTATCAATTTGGTTAAAAATAATTATATATATATATATATATATATTCTTGATACAAATTGAATTTCTGCATGTCTTGCTATGGTGATAGGATGAATGTTTTAAAATCTTGTGAAAATGAGTGAATAAATTATTATTAAAACGTTAGTGGTCCCACAATTATATATCCCTCCAGAAAATTGGGTAAATATTAATTTTCTACATGCTTTGTGGATACATTTGATGGTATATCCTTCCATGAATTGGGTACTCAAGAAGTCAACCCAAGTCGAAAAGTGAGTACATGGAGTGTCACCAAATGTCAGAAAAAGATTACATAAGAAGAAATAACATGACCAAAGAAGGTTCAAGGGTATATTTATTTTTTTAACATATTATAAATTTCTTACAGTGTAGTAATGATAATATATATATATATAATATTTTTTAACCCATTATTCTAAAAATTTATTAAAGGTTCTAATTACAGTGTTATGTTATCAAGGATAATGTTATTTGATTCATTTATGATTAATGTGTTATGAACCTCCAAAATTTATTTCATGACTCATTCTTAATATCTATTTATTTATAGTTATGATTATCAATGATTATGTTTATTTTCACAAACCCACAATTCTCATGTTTTATTTAAATTATCATAGATATCTCCCATATTTAATTATACTATTAATTTTAGTGAAACCATATAAAATTTTCATTTTATAATGATATGAAGAATCTTTTTATAATGTCCCAGTTCCAGAATCCACCCAGAGGCTACCCATACCCGGTTGGTCAGATATCCTTAAACGTGTATCCCCAAACGCCAGAGGCTGCAGACTAGCTGAAAGGGCATTGGGTGTGATAGTGGGGAAACGACACCCTCAATGGAAGAGTACAGAGCGGAAGTGAATAGATATACAATAGCGGAAAAATTAATAAATCCAGACAACAGTAAACAACCTAATACTAATAAAGAAACAACTAAAACCTATATATAAATGATTCATGATAAATATAAGTCTAAGAATGTATCCAAACAAGTTACAATGCTGAATATAGTACTATCCCATGTACTAACGGAAAATAGAGAAGCAACATTTCATCATCGCAAGCCTCAGCATGGTCCCATGCTCTCCATCTTTAATGCAATCAAGTATCTGAAGAAAAAGTGTGCATTCCCTTATATATACATGCAACAATATAATCTGTTTGGTCACAAAACCATGACCCAAATAGGGTGGGAGGCTACATACTAGTATGAAACCACCAAAAAATTTGTGCTTATCAGTCAGTGAGTATGTGGAGGGAAATTAGTAAAGAAACACTATAACGAAAGAATCACTCAGTAATAAACAATTCCACAGTTCATGCATTCAATTCACAGTCAAGTAAGAAGCTAATCAAAGCATGTAATTACAAACGGGTAACCCTCTAAGATGTACTCACAACCCATCCCCTCTGGTGCTACCTACAACACAAGCAAGCAGCAAAATAAAAAAGGTAACCCTCTGGGTTGTACTCACATCATATCCCCTCTGTTTCAAACAAAAATTATAGGCTACCCTATGGGAAGCACACATTGTCTCACCCCTCTGGTTTAGCTAATGTATAGACTCTTTGAGAAAGCACTCACCGTCAATTCCTTAAATAGTCTCATATCAGAAATAAAGCCGCTCTAGGGAGGCACTCAACATCCAATTCCCCATGTGGCCCGTGTCGAGGAATTGCAGACACTCTGAGAAATCAATCAACATCAATTCCCTTTGTGGTCTCACATCATAAAATTTTAAAGACACTATAGAGAATCCCTTATGTCCATTCTCCCTATGGTCTACTACATTAGGTTCTCACGACCCTATGTAAGTAAAACAAGTATTACAGTCATATAGCCATTGTAATCCTCGAAAACTACTTGGCTTGCAATCTATGGAATATCATAATATTATAACAATAGTAACACCATCCTATAATACTAGGCATGGGAATAAACAAGGCAATCTAACAAGCTAAGAAAAATTGAAATCCACAACCAAAACATGCATCAGAAACACATCAAAATCATAGATCATTAACCCTATCCTCATTCAATTAACCTCTACTCAAGCAAAAATTCATAGCAGGAAAACAACATGGAGAAAATGGTAACTTCTCAATACCACATTCATCTGTATTGGGTGATTTTGAACATATAATTCAAAGAAATTATACAGAATGGCACAAACCCCCCACCTCTGTGTTTGGAGATCGATATAAGTGAACCAAAATCTTTGAATCACCCAAGAACATCGTAGATCTATAAAAATTCCTAAAACGTTAAACCGAGGATAACATGGAAAAGAAGAGGAATCCAGAAATGATGCACAAGAAGAAAGAGAATCATACCACAGAAATCCCAATGCAATCGATGACGTTTGAATTAGAGATCAAATGGACATTTGGTCGGGAGCTCAGAGAAAGATCAATATCATTCCCTCACACTCGGACAAACCAAACCTAGAATAATGTGATTCTATCTATTAGACGTGGCCCTAGGGCCTTTAATGAAAAAAATGAAAATACACAGCATGTACTTTTGTGATACACAGTGTGTAATTACCTTTTCCATACATCACATTAGGTAGCCACCAGTCCACCCCCACCTGGTCGTGAGCATGGCCGCTACATGACCAGCACATGGCTACCTGCAGAAACCGAGTACGCGTCTTGTAGTCATAAAGTACATGACATGTAATTAGGAAATTTTAAAAAATTACACTTTTTACTCAAAAACACTAGAAAAGAAAGAAAACATACCTTAATAGAAGATCCTTATTCTTACAAACTTCCCCCCTTAATCAAATTTGTCCCTGAATTTCCCTAGCAATGCGTAGAATAAGAAACCTCGAACAGATCTGGCCACTATGATCATACATCCACCTCCTTCTCCCAACTATCGTCATACACATTCTCAGGAAGCCATAACACTTGTACCAGGGGAGCAGACCATCCACAGAGAACCTTCGTACATCTATCAACAATCTGGATAGGATGCTCCTCGAATGATGCATCCAATCCAACTCAACTTCCTCAGGTTGGAAAGAAAGAAACGGGCCTGAGAAGTAACATCACAGCTGAGAAACATGGAAAATTTCATTCATAGCCCGGTACCTCAAAGGCAACTGAAGCTGATAGGCAACTGGCCCAACTTTCTCCAAAACCTCAAAAGGTCGGACGTACCTCAACCAAATCTTATCCTTTCTCCTAAACCTCTTGTGTCCTAACCTCAGTGTGACACATAGGAATACTGGATCCCCAACCTCGAACACCAGTGGTTGTCTCTGTTTATCAGCTAAATACTTCTATTGAGACTATGCAGTAGCCATTATCTTCTGAATCAACTCAATCTGCTCTTAGGTCTCCTATATAATATGAGTTACCAACATAGATACTTCTCATAACTCCATCCATCATAAGGGTTATCGACATGGCCTAACTAAAAAATCCTCATAAGGTTCCATCTGAATTGTTTCTTGAAAACTATTTTTGTTGGAAAACTCCAATAGAGGTATGTGTTGCTCCCAAGAACCTCCAAAATCTATGATGCATACTCAAAAAAGGTTCTCAAGCACCTGAATCGTGTGCTCAGACTGCAGTTTTGTCTGGGGATAGTAAGCGATACTTCAAAGAACTAGTATACCACAAGACTTATAAAGCCCCTTCCAGACTCGAGAAGTAAAACGTGATTCCCTTTCTAAAATAATGTATTGGGGATCTCCATGTAAGATTAAAATCTCATAGATATAAAATCATCCCAGCTCCTCAACACTAAATATCCTGTTAATTGGTATAAAATGAGTATCCTTTTTGGGTCTGCTATTGACAACCCAAACTGCATCATTCCCTCAAGGTGACCTTGTAAACATGTGATGAAATCCATCACTACATTTTTTCACTTCCACTTAGGAATAGGTAAATGTTGTAGAATTCCTGTCGGTCGCTGATGCTCTTCCTTCACCTACTGATAGGTGGAACACCTTATGAAAAAACTAGAAAATACTTTCTTCATACCTGGACACCAATACTGACGATGTAGATCACGATACATCATGGTGATGCCACGATGAATAGCCCAAACAGAGGAATGAATGTCCCGCATCAGCTACTCGAGAATGAATTTTGACACTCATACATGCCCCTGTAAACGCAATATCTCATCCTCACCTATGGTTTATCCATTAAAAGGATCCTCTCCTAACACGCTTACCTAGATGACTAGGCCATCAGAATATGATAGCTACCTCATTCAAAATCGATCAAGAATAATATGGGTAACAGCTATAGAAGAATGAAACATATGCCCTTGTCTGTCAAGAACCTCCAAATTCATCATAGAGTACAGAGTCATAAGCTGCCACTCACTGGTGGCCTCCAGAACTACATGTATCTGAGTTCTTCTGCTCAATGCATCAGCCAATGTGTTGCATTTTCCTGGCATGTAGGCAAGATCAAAGTCAAAATACTGAAGATGTAGCGTCCTGGACCAGGGTTCCACGCAACAGGTGCCCCGACCCCGGTTCTCCACAACACCTAAAGCGCATTTCCCCAAACGCCAGAGGCATCCAACTAGCAGCGAGGGGCCAGGATTGATTGTGGGGAAACTATGCCCTCATTTGTCAAAGTGTAGCGCAGCGGAATACCAAAATAAACATACGAAAAACAACAAAAGCAGTAAAAATACACAACTGAAATAACTACAGTAGTGGATATAACCAACTGTATATAAGTGATGATGATACATGTTTCATGTTCTAATAAAATAGCCAGAACATGTTATACATCAATACAGTACATCAGAAAACAGAGTACAACAAAACAAGAAAAAAGATGGCAGTGGCATCATGAGCCTAGGCTCGGTCCCATGACCTCCTATTCCACAACAACAGTCATGTACCTGTATAGGGACTCTTGCCCCTATCGACACCTATAGAAACGTAATCTGTTTGGGCTGAAAAGCATGACCCAAACAGGGTGTGAGAAATATATCTCAGTAGGCACCCACCAAAGGCCCGGGCCCAACTGCGTGTAAGCATGCAACAACAGTGTGCAGTAGTAAAATGAAATAAAGTAAGAATTACTCAAAAGTAAATAATTACCATTTATATTGCCATTTTATTATCAATTTAATTCCTTCAACATAGTAACATTCTTGTTCTCAACAGCACCAAGCCCTCATGCCAATCAGAACTGTTCCCTCAGGCTAAAATAGTAACCATGCCATCAGGCTTTCCCTCAGGCCACACAGAATCCAACCTGCCAGTATTTCCCTCAGGAATAATAGTAATTCTCGCCCTCAAGCATTTGAAGTGTCTCCCTTAGGCACAGAAGTCAAGCCCTCTAGCACGAAAGGTTTCCCTCAGGCAGAATAACGACACCCCTCAGGCTAAAACAGTCACACCCTAAGTCTAAAACAATACAGTGCCCACATGCTAATCACAACAATGCCCTCAGGCTAAACAGGTAACTAGGCCATGCCCAACAGGTAAACAATCATTAACAAACAATTCCTCTCATGGAAATTCTACAATTACTATATTAAAGGCATAAACTCGGGTATCCTGGCCAAACAGCTAAACAGTGGAACACATCCCGGGGGTTGTTCCGGATCCAAGCAATGATCCCAACCAGCATTTTGTTATCACAGTTAGACACCTAATCAATTCTAGTTATTAGATATAGCAACGGACTCAGCCACACGACACCACAACATGGGTTCGTGGAACAAAAACACAAAAAACAAACAGCAGTTGGAAAACTAAACACAAAGCCACCTACCTTATATGCCAACGAACGTTATACCTGAAGGCTGACTCTAAAATCGCCAAAGAAGATCGTAGATATGACGAAGAACAAAACTCATTCAAATGTAAATAACATATTTTAGAAGAAAAATTGGCAAGAACAGTAATAGGAGAGGGGAGGGCTTACTTGTGCGGTTCCAACGAGACCGTCCGAAGTCGAATCAGATTCCAGACAAATGCCCAGTGGATCTTCAAAGATCTAACCTCCTCCTTTGGCTCCAGAACAGCTCAAACACCTCCTCTGCCAAATGAGGATGCTACAACCTATTTTAAGACGAAATAACAAAGTACAAGGAGTGTACTTTCATGTACACGGCGTGTACTCCCTTTGTTTAACTGTTCCTCTGGCGGCACCGCCATAATGTTCATCTGTCGACATGAGTACACGACATGTACTCTTGAGTACACGGCGTGTACTACTGCCCATCAGGCAGTGACGCCACCGCCATACTGTTTAAGCCTGGCGACTGACTACACGGCATGTAAGGTACCACTACACGGCGTGTAGGGGTTCCTACACCCTTCGTCGCCGGCATGGCTACACGCCCTGTGTACTCATCCCAACACGGCCAAAAGTACACAACGTTTAGATAAATTACACAGCGTGTAGTTCCAAAATTCAGTATTTTCCACCATTTTCCATATTTTCTCAAAAAAACATAAGGAAAAGGAAATGATGAAGCCGGTACCTCTATAACAAGAACCAGGTTCTTACAAACATCCCCCCTTATAGCAATTTGTCCCCGAATTGCCTTTCCAAGGGTGTCGAAGAGAACGCTCAGAACAGCTCTAGCCACTGAGCAAGTACGTCAGCCTCTTGCTCCTAGGTCTCGTCCTGCACTCAGCCTTGCTGCCATAGAACCTGCACGAGTGGAACTGACCGGCCTTAGAGAACCTTTGTTCTCCTGTCAACAATATGGATCAGATGCTCCTCAAGGGATGCATCATGCTGAAGCTCAACCTCCTCTGGCTGAAAGGTGTGATACTGGTCTGAATGGTAGCGATGCAACTAAGACACGTGGAAGACGTCGTGCATGGCTTAGTACCGCTGCTATAACTGCAACTGATAGGCAACCAGCCTGACTCTCTCCAGAAACTCAAATTGTCCCACATACCTTAGTAAAAGCTTACCCTGTCTCCTAATCTGTTTGTGTCCCAGCCTCGGCGAAACATGCAAGAAAACCTGATCCCCAACCACGAACTCCAAAGGTCGTCTGTGGTGATAAACATATGACTTCTGACGAGACTATACGGTAGCCATCCGCTTCCGAATCAACTGGACCAACTTAGATATCTCCTGCACGAGTTGTTTCCCTAGTAAAGATGCCTCACCTACCTCTAACCAGCACAAGGGTGATCTGCATGGCCTACCATATAAAATCCTTGTATGGTGGCATCTCAATAGTTTCTTGAAAACTATTGTTATATGAAAACTCGACTAAGGTTATATGGTTCTCCCAAGAGCACCCAAAGTCTAGGATGCCTGCACACAGCATGTCCTCTAACACCTGTATCGTCCGCTCTGACAGGCCATCGGTCTGAGGGTGGTATGTTGTGCTCAGAAGCACCTGTGTACCCAGCGCCCTCTGAAAACTCTTCCAGAAATGAGACGTGAAGCGGGCATCCCTATCTGAAATGATAGAACGAGGGACCCCATGAAGACGTACGATCTCTTGGATATACAGCCTTCCGAGATCATCCACACCGAAGGTCTCCTTGATCGTCAAGAAGTGATCTACCTTCCTGAGTCTGTCCACAACAACCCACACGTCGTCATTGCCTCGAGGTGACCTTGGAAAACCCATCACGAAATCCATCACGACATCATCCCATTTCCACTCTGGAATGTGTAACTGCTGTAACAGCCCAGCTGGTCTCTGATGCTCTGCCTTCACCTGCTGACAGGTGGAACACCTCGTAACAAACTAGTTATCTCTCTCTTCATACCCAGCCACCAGTACTAACGACTCAAGTCATGGTACATCTTGGTAACCCTGGGATGAACTGCCCAAGCTGAAGCATGAAACTCCCATATCAGCTCCTCGCGTATATCCATTGGAAACCATACACATCCATGGAAACGCAAAACCTCATCATCACCTATTATCCAACCAGGAGGAGGGTCCTCACTTACCACCTAATCCCATAGAACCAAGCCTTATGAATCTGATAGATAATTTATCCTCACTCTTTTTAGGAGGGTATAATTCACAGCTAACGAGGAAAGATAAGTCTGCCCCTGACTGTGATGAACCTCTAGATGCATCTCAGAGAACAAATCCATAAGCTGCCACTCACCACTGGACTCCTGAACTACCTATATTTGAGTCATCATTCACAGTGCATCAGCTACTGCATTACCTTTACTAGGTGTATAGGCAAGCTCAAAATCAAAGGACTGTAGGTACTCAACCCACCTTTTCTTCCTTAGATTCAGGTCACGCTGAGTAAAGATATACTTGAGGCTTTTGTGGTCATTGAAAACCACAAAATGCACTCCCAACAGATAGTGTCTCCAATAGCGCAACGCATGAACAACGGAAGCCAACACAAGATCATGCATCGATTAATTCCTCTCATGTGGCCTCATCTGCAGAGACCCGTATGCAACAACTCGATAACCCTGCATCAACACTGCTCCGAGCCCAATTCCTAATGCATCAAAGTAAACTGTATAGTTATTCCCCTGCTCTGGGAGTATCAGGATCGGTGCTGATGTCAACCTTCCTTTCAAGTCCTAAAAATATGCCTCACAAGCTTCCGACCCAACGAACTTCACACCCTTCTTAGTCGATCCCATCATCGGCGCTGCCAAGAAGGAGAAGTACTGTAGAAAATGCATGTAATAACCAGCCAGCCCTAAGAAAGTCCGTATCTCAAACACGTTCTTAGGATGATCCAAGGAAACTGCTGCTCTCCCTTCTCTGGGTCTTCTGAAACTCCTACCTCTAAGATGATATGACCCAAGAAGTGAATCTGGTCCATCCAAAAGTAGCACTTAGAGAGCATAGAATATAGGTGATTCTCTCTCAGTGTACTCAATAGGATCTCAAGAAGGGTGGCTTGGTCATGTCGAGTGTGAGAGTACACCAAGATTTCGTCCACAAATACTACCACCAATAAATCAATAGTCGGATGGAACACACGATTCATCAGATCCATAAAAACTGATGGTGCATTCGTGTGTCTAAACGGCATAACCGTATGCTCATATAGACCATACCTACTCTGAAAAGCTGTAAGCGGTATATCTGATGGTCTAACGCTCAGCTGATGATATCCGAATCTCAAGTCAATATTCGAGAACACTCGTGCTACACAAAGCTGATCAAACAGATCATCTATCCTTGGAAAGGGATATTGGTTCATAACTGTTAACTGGTTCAGCTTCCGATAATCCACACAAAGTCTGAGGGTACCATCTACCTTCATCACATAAACGAACCGGAGAACCCCAAGGAGAAGTACTGGGTCAGATAAAACCCTTTGTATGTAACTCCTCTAACTGCATCTTGAGCTCCTACAACTTATGTGTGGCTATCCTATAGGAGGAATGGACACCGGTGCTGCTCCTGGCACTAGCATGATAGAGAAATCCACCTCATGCACTGGGGGTAGACCTGAAAAGTAGTTTGGGAAGACATCCCTAAAACGATCAACAACTGGAGGGAAATCCATCTGACAAGTCCCCTGGTCATCCATATATAAGTTCGCAATCTGGGCTGTGACTCCACCTCGCCCATGATGCTCTGGTCTAGCTCGACTCACCGGAACATCCCACTCGCCCTTGTATAGAAACTCCCCACCCTCTGGTGACGTGAAATGCACCCTGTGGCGATAGCAGTCTACAAAGGCTCGAAAGGGAACCAACCAGTCCATCCCAAGAATGAAGTCATAGATCGTCATCTCTAAGACATAGAGGTCCCAAAGGAAGTGACACCCATCAACCTCAAGGGGAACTCCTTGCACTGACGCACACCAGCAGCTCTAGTCCCTAACAGAGTGTCCAGCGTCATGATATCAGAAGAAGAAGAAACACCGAGCCCAAGGCTCTCCACAATGGGTACATATATGAAACTATGCGTAGCACCCATATCAAAAAGTACTGAAGACATGGAAGAAGCTACTAGAATAGTACCTCTGACTGTCGAAGTTCCGGGATCCTGCTCTTGCAGGGTCTATTACACTACATATGCATGCCCAGTGTCGCGGCCCTATGACACATCCTAGATAACCTGAGCTGTCCCGCCCTACTGCCTCTGCGATCCTAGTGTCTGGCTACCATGACCACGACCACCATCGCGGCCTGCACGGCCTGAAGTATACCAATTCCCAGACTGGTAAGAAGCCATTGGTCCTGCTCCTGCATGGGGAGTCTGCACAGAACCCCTCTCACTAGACACTATTAGAAACTCCCTGCAAAAGTGCTGCAGATGACCCATCTTGTCACAAGCTCGACACTCCACTGGGTCTTGTGGACACTGTGGTCTCTTATGCCCCTCTCTACCACACTGGTAGCACCTTGTCGGACCACCTGTAGAAGATGCATGGATGGTACTGCCGCCCTGAGAGAATTCCATTTGTCTCTTCCTCTTGCTAGCAGAAATAGTACTAGTGACAGGTGTTGAACCGCCCTACCCCACACCATCGGATTCTCGCAGGTTCCTCTCTATAATCAACGCATGGTTCACAATCACGTGTATAGTAGGTAAACTGAAAACATTCACCAGAACTCGGATGTCATACCAAATACCATCCTCAAAACGTCTATCTCTCAACGTCTCATCACCCACCAGCACGGGTGGAAAGCGCTGATGCTCTGTAAAACGAGCTGAATAGTCAATCACCGACATAGCACCTTGCTGCAAATTCATGAACTCTCGAGCTCTATCTGCCCTCAGCTTCTCGGGAAAGAAGAAGTCATAGAAGACTGTTTGAAAATATTCCCACACCATGTCCTTGTGATGCTCTGACTGGGTGGTAACATCCCACCACCTCTTGTCGGAATCACACACCATGTAAGTCGCAAGTTTGACCCTCTTCCCTGGAGGCGTCTCCAAATGCTCGAAAATAGTTCGCATCGATCCTAGCCAAGACTATGCAGCCTATGGTCCGCCATCCCCTAAAAATGTAGGCGGATGCTGCTTCTGTAAGATAGGTCTCAGCTCGGCCATAGATGTGGCAGCCTATGGTGCTCCCTAAAAGGTCTGCATGAACCGCAATAAGCCTTCATGGAACTGTGCCTCGCGCCTGTGTCTGGTATAACAGCTGGTGCCGCATCTGGCTCTACTGGTGGATCAACTGGTAGCCCATGGCCCACCATCTCCGGAGTATAATCATCACTGCTCTCCTGGAGAAAAACTCGCGGTCATCTAGGCGGCTTGACACTATAAGGTCAAAAGCACACCTCAGATTCAAGATTATTATGACTGAAAGTGAAGTAACCACAAAGGAACAAGAGGAAGAAGGCATTTCAAAATTTTCAAAATAGGACTACACGGCGTGTACAATGACTACACGGCGTGTAGTTGACTTCCTTTCCCCTGCCCGGGTCCTTCTACACGGCTAAGCCACACGACATACGTTCACAAAAACTACATGGTGTGTAAAATATCAACACGGTGTGTACGGTGTTATTTTCCAACTGCCTGTGTCGTCTGTGACACAGTCGACCACCCGGCTTTACTTCACATGGTGTGTTACACCCGTACATGGCGTGTACATCACCCCGTTTCCCAACCACACGGCTAAATCCACATGGATTTTCCTTTGACAATACTACACGGTGTGTCCCAAAGGTACACGGCATGTTCAAGGAGAGGTGACACCGGCCCGTGTTGTTAGTTACACAGATGAGTTCCCAGGTCACACTTCACAGCATGTTTATGACCGACTCAGTGTGTTCTGTCAAGGAAGTCACCGACCCGTGTTGTTAGTTACACGGCCGGACTCTGGGTCACACTACACGGCGTGCACAAAGACCACACAGCGGGTTTTACCCAGACCTTCCCTACCCCGTGTCGCTACCCACATGGTTTGTGACACATGAAGAGACTACATGGCGTGTGCTCGGGGTTCACGGCATGTACTCAAAAAGTTTATTTTTCTTCTCGAATAGAAGAACACACACGATGTGTATGAGGTCCTACATGGCGTGTATTCTGGGGTTTCCAGATAGTATGCCTCAGAAACATCCCTGGAACCCAGAAAATACTAAAAAAACACCTAAGTGTCAAATTCTGACCCATGGAGGCCCATACTCCCCACGAATCAATGTTTGACATCTTATATGTGTTATAACCAACAATCAGTCAATGAACCACCAAAATCCGGTCAATGGGGGCCCATACTCCCCAAAAACAAAAGTTTGGTGTTCATTCTGTAAATAAGCTCAACAAACATACCATATCACAAGGTATGTATTTATCAAGCTTCTCTCACAACAACATGCTTTATTAGTACAACAACTATCACAAAAAAATGCGAATTTCTAATGCACCTACATGGCATGGAAACTATGCATGGCATGTGATATCTAGCACGTGCCTATATGATGCATGAGACAACATACCCTCATCTCATCGGGATGAAACTAAACAGAACCCATAGATAAAATATAAACAACACAATCCAAGTGCGTCACCCAACGGTTAAAACATATCTACTGTAAAATTGAAAAATCAAATAATGCAAAATACGAGGTAGACTGTATTTTCCCTATACATGGGTTAGCAACACCCGGGCATAGCTTATTACAAACCACCATTTTGTCTTATCCCTGAATAAGGCTCCAAATAGTATGTCAAAGAAAAGAACCCCTATGATAGCACTTTGTAGCGTCCCGGACCCGGGTGCCACGCAACGCGTGCCCCGATCCCGGTTCTCCACAAGACTTCAAGAGAATTTCCCCAAATCCCAGAGGATGCCGACTAGCAGCGATGGCCCAGTTCTGATAGTGGGGAAAGTATGCCCTCATTTTTCAAAGTATAGCGCAGCGGAATACCAAAATAAATATACATCAAACAGTGGAAGCAGTAAACATACACAACTGAAATAACTACAGTAGTGGATATAACCAACAGTATATAAGTGATGATGCTACATGTTTCAAGTTCTAATAAAACATCCAGAACATGTTATACCTCAATACATTACAACAGAAAACAGAGTACAGCAAAACAAGCAAAGAGATGGCAGCAGAATCGCGAGCCTAGGCTCATTCCCATGCCCTTCTACTCCACCGCAACAGTCAAGTACCTATATTGGGACTTTTTCCCATATCCACACCTATAGAAACGTAATCTATTTGGGCTTAAAAGTATGACCCAAACAGGGTGTGAGAAATATATCTCAGTAGGCACCCACCAAAGGCTCATGCCCAACTGTGTGTAAGCATGCAACAACAGTGTGCAGTAGTGATATGCAATGAAGTAAGAAGTACTCAAAAGTAACTAATTACTAGTTATATTGCAATTTTATTATCCATTTAATTCATTCAACTTAGTAACAGTCTTGTGCTCAACAACACCAAGCCCTCAGGCCAATCAGAACTGTGCCCTCGTGCTAAAATAGTAACCACTCCCTTAGGCTTGCCCTCAGGCCACACAGAATCCAACCCGCATGTATTTCCCTCAGGCGTAATAGAAATTCTCCCCCTTAGGAATACGAAGTGTCACCCTCAGGCACAGAAGTCAAGCCCTCAGGAACAAAAGGTTTCCCTCAGGTGGAATAACGATATCCCTCAGGCTAAAACAGTCACGCCCTCAGGCTAAAACAGTACAGTGCCCACAGGCTAATCACAACAACGCCCTCAGGCTAAACAGGTAACTGGCCCATTCCCAATAGGTAAAAAATCAGTAACAGACATTTCCTCTCAATGCAATTATACAATTACTACATTAATGGCATACCCTCGGGTATCCTGTCCAAATGGCTAAACAGTGGAACACACCCCAGGGGTGGTTCCGGATCTAAGCAATGATCCCAACCCGCATTTTGTTATCACAGTTAGATACCCAATCAATTATAGGTATTAGATATGGCAACGACCTCAGCCACACGACACCCCAACATGGGTTGGTGGCACAAAAACGCACAAAACACACAACAGTTGGAAAACTAAACACAAAGCCACCTACCTTATAGGCCAACAAATGTTATACCTAAACGCTGACTCCAGAAATGCCCAAGAACGGCGTAGATCTGACGAAGAACAAAACTCATTCAAATGTAAATAACATACATTAGGAGAATAATTGGAATGAACGGTACCAGGAGAGGAGAGGGCATACCCGTGCAGTTCCAACGAGATCGCCCGAAGCCGAATCGGATTCCAGATGAACACCTGGTGGATATTCAAAGATCGGTCCTCCTCCTTTGGCTCCAAAATGGCTGAAATTCCACCTTTGCCAAATGAGGAGGCTACTGCCCATTTTAACCTGAAAAAACAAAGTACACGGCAAGTACATTCAAGTACACGGCATGTACTCCGTTCATTTAACTGTTCCTCTGGCAGCATCTCCACACTGTTCATCCGTTGACATGAGTACACGACATGTACTCCTGAGTACACGGTGTGTACTGCTGTCTAGCTGGCGGCGACGCCACCACCTTACTGTTTCAGCCTGCCGACGGACTACACAACGTGTAAGGTACCACTACACGGAATGTAGTGGTTTCTACACCCTTCGTCGTCGGCATGGCTACACGCCCCGTGTACTCTTCCCAACACAGCCAAAAGGACACGACGTGTGGATAATGTACACGGCGTGTAGTTCCAAAATTCAGGATTTTTCCTCATTTTCCATATTTTCTCAAAAACACTTAAGGAAAAGGAAAAGAAGAAGCCTTTACCTCTATAACAAGAACCAGGTTCTTATACAAGATACATAACCATCCTTCGCTTCCTCAAATTATGATCACGCTGAGTGAATATGTACATGATACTTTTGTGGTCGTTGAAAACCCCAAAATGGTCTCCCAAAAGATAATGTCTCCAACAGTGTATGGAATGAAAAACTGATGTCAACTCGAAATCATGCATCTGTTAGTTCTTCTCATTGTGGTCTCAACTGCTGAGAGTAGTATGCAACGAATCCTTCTCCCTACATAAGAACAGCTCTTAACCCGATACCTGATGCATCACAGTAAATGGTATAGCTATTCCCCAGCTCTATAAATACTAGTATCTATGATAATTTAAACCACAATTTTGGCTCTTGAAAAGCTGAATCACATGAATCTGACCACAATAACTTTCTTCCCTTCTTAGCCAGACCCATCTGTGGTGATGCTAAATGTGAAAAGTCATGTATAAAGTGTCTCTAGTAACCAGACATCCATAGAAAATAGTGCACCTCAATGAAATTCTTCCTCTTCTCCCTGGAAACAACTACTCTCATTTTCTATAGGTCTACTGATACTCCTGTCTCTGAGATAACATAACCCACGAAGTGAATCTAATCCATCAAAAAGTGTAATTTTGATATATTAGAATATAACTAATGATCTCTTAGTGTACTATGAACGATCTCAATATGAGTAGCATTGTCATGTAGAGTGTGAGAGTAAACCATGTTATTGTCTATGAAGACCACCACAAAATAATCCATGTATGTATGGAACACTCTGTTCATCAGTTCCATGAAAACTGCAGCAGCGTTCATGAGATCGAACGGCATAACCATATACTCGTATAGATCATACCTAATCCAAAATGCTGTGATAGGTATATCAGATGGTCTAACATGCAACAGATGGTAACCACATCTCAATCCAATCTTTGAAAACACTCGGGCTCCTCAAAGAAGAACAATGATATCATCAATCTTAGGCAAGGGATATCATTTCTTGACCATCCACTGGTTAAACATCTGATAATCCACACAATGTCTGAGGGTACCGTCCACCTTCTTCAAAATAGGACATGCGATCCCCAAGGATAAGTACTCAGTCAGATGAAACCCTTTTCCTACATCTCCTCCAACTACTTCTTGGGCTCCTGCAACTCTGGTTCAGCCATCCTATAAGGAGGAATGGACATCAATGTCCCTCCTGGAACAAGCTAAATAAAAAATTCTACCTCTCACTCCAGAGGTAAACCTGAAATGTCCTCTAGAAAGAGGTCTCTAGAATAATCCACCACTGGAAGAATGTACATCTGCGAAGTCCTGTCATCATAGAGATACAGAAAAGCAACCTGTGATGTAATTCTTCCTAACCCATGATGCTTTGGACCCGCTTTACTCATCTTGACATCCCATTCACCCATATGATTAATCGATGAAACCTCTGGTGATATGAAACTCACAATACAACGACAAAAATCGACAATACACTGAAATAGAACTAACCAGTCCATTTTGAGAATGACATCATGTCCTGTCATCTTATGGATATAGAGGTCCCTTAAAAAGCTACACCCAACAACCTCTAGATGGCATTCTTTACACAAACGTACACTCACCGTTCTAGTCCCCAAAGAGTGTCTACTGTCAAGATATCTATAGAAGAAATGTTGCTGCACCCAATACTCTCCACAATAGCAATAGATACAATGATATTGGATTACCTTGTGTTGAATAGAGAAGATGATAAAACTAAGGACACTAGGATCATATCTCGAATAGTAGATGGTATGAGATCCTTCTCTTGCTAGGTACGCTCCACTACAATGATCTGGCTTGTACCATGACAATATGACCCTGTCTGACCACTCTGAACTGATCCACCATACTATTTCTAAAAACCAGTTGACTGGCTACCATGGCCCAACCTCCAACTCATCCTGAACGACTGGAAGGACTCCAGTTCCTAGACTGGTGGGAAACTGGTAGATCGTCTCTTGTACTAGGAGTTATAGATGAACCCCGGTCTGTAGCTGCAAGTGAGAAGACCTAACAGAAACAAAGAAGGTGACCCGTCTTTCCACATGATTAGCACTCAACTGGGTCCCTCTGGTACTACGGCCTCATCTATCTGCTCCTCCTGCATAGGTAGCACACCACCTGGCTACCTAAAGGTGTATCATGCAACCTCATATCCCCATGTGTATATTCCCAATGGTGCTTCCTACTTTCAGATAGAGAAGCACTAACTCTGGATGTAAAACCTCCTTGGCTCTTAGATCTATAATCCCCCCGATTACGTTCTGTGATTAATGTCTGGTTGACAATGGAAGTGATGGAAGTTAACCTGAAGATATTTACCTGCCAGCAAATGTCCTGTCTGAGACCATACTCATACTTACTTTTTAGGAACAACCCATATCCCCCTAGGAAGCATGTGAAAGGCTAAATCTTGGTGAAACATGAGGAATTATCCATAACCAGAAGAGTACCCTACTATAGACTCATTAACTATCGAGATTCATCGTCCCTTGAGGTCTCTAGATAAAAGTAGTCATAGAATATACGCTGGAACTCCTCCCAATCCATAACATACTGATGACCCACCTATGAGATCATGTCCCACCATCTCTTAGAAAAATCTCATTGCTTATAAGTAGTAAGATGACCCCCCTTTCTAGAGGCTTCTCTAGATTCTCAATGATCATCTGCATCTCTTCCAATATAGGGACCGTGCCTTGAACATTACATAATATTGAATTAAATGAATAATTATAATTGAGGATCCTTTCAGGTTTAGTGTTTTAGAGAATTAGGTCATTACATATACATAACAACATGAATATTACTTGTAGAAAATTCAAACCTGTATCCATTTTTTCCATAAAATAATTACTCTTGAAAAAAAGGGTAATGTCTAGTTCCAGGTTTTCGATAGCATGAATTTTCCATGATCCCATCCGTGACCCTATTTATCATTAAGACCTATGAAAACATTTCAAAACATGGGATAAGAATAAAAAGCTCGGCAAGGGTTATAAAAAAATGATGAAAAAAATTATCCCATCAATAAATACAAATAAAAGAAACTGTACTTTTCAATCATATCATACCTTATAAAATCATATGATTTATGAATAACAGAGAAAAATCATAACTCATAAAAGAAACTTATGGAATCCATATCAAACATACATTGTAACTATCACAGCTACATAGGCAGTCACACATGAAATACCCATCATAGTATATTCTCTAAAGCTATTAGGAGAAACATCATTTTTACCTCCAACATGTTACCCAATGCGTTGGAGAGCTATATCGGGCTCACCCTCCATAGGTTTAACAAAGAACCGCCCGTATATGTAAACCATTCCCAATAACTATAACATACTCATAACCCATATCACAAGTATGTAGGAAATATAACATTTCCAAATTCCAATATAACAAATCAAGATATTGAAATAAATAATGATTTATCACATCATTTTCCAAAACCATTTAAAAAGTGATTTTGAATCAATGTGTCCCATAACACTTTGAATATTTGAAATGAATTATAATTTGAAAATAATAATGTCAATAGAAATAAATCCTAAAACTCATTTTGAAAAACATTGACATTAATAGGAAATATTTAGAAGAATAAATCTTTTAAACATATAAAATGATACTTCATTTAATGAGTTTTTTTAACAAAAAGTGAGACACTTTAATACAAATAATTGAGGAATAAAATTTAATCAAAACATTTTAATATCATGAGAATAAAGGTATTCATGATATTATATGTCAATGGAAAGTATGTAAACCATATAAGAGTGAATTGGTTCAAAACAACAATGAAGTCTCATTGTAAATGTATATTGAGATGAAATGCGTTATAAAGATGGTATCTATAAATTAAGGATAAATCAATCACATAATAATGTGTGAAAAGTATTAATACAACCAATATAAGTACATATTAAGTGTAAAAAAATCATGGTTAATTAACCCATATACATATGCTAAAATATTCAAGAAGTACAAGTTGAACCCAAATAATTGAAACTAGGTTAAGATGTTCCCTTATAAAAATTCGATAGCCTAACGGTGTCAAATTAAAATTAAATAATTGAGTTTATGAGGTAAAAAGGATATCTCCTCACTTAGAAATAATTTTTACATCAATAATAATAAATAAGAACAAATCCTGACATAATAAGATGTAAATTAAAAGACATTACAAAAATAAGTCTTTTAAAAAGAGGAGGGTGAAAGTTTCCATTACCGATTTGGTAACTTACAAAACATACACCACATGAAAGTAGGATCATACAATTAAAATGTACATAATCATAAATGAAATTTTATGACACAAATATTACAATCATGGGAAGTACATACCCCACAAAAAATGAAATAGTGGAAAATATACCATGAATCTCACGGGATGAAAAAGTGAGATGAAACCCTTTACCGCGTTGTACTCAACATTCATGTATGAATAAAAGGTAATAAACACCAAATGAATCACAGAATGCCATGAATATAATTAGAATAATGAGAATATATATCAAATGGATGTACGCAATACATCACATGCAATGAATATGTGGCGAACAATGGAAATCTCACATAATTTAATGTGAGATAAGAAAATACCTTACTATGTGTCTGACTTGACCAGTTCGTTATTTAATCTCCTGAATAATATACTAAAGTTAATTTATACTTGAATAAGAACCTTTTCTATGATTATTATTCTTTTAATATCACTTACTACCACATTATAAACATTACGTAATCATTTATGTTAATAACGTTTATTTTGTCGATATTTTGTACTTGAGTCAAAAATGAACACCATATATTTACAAGTTGTCCATGTGGTCAATAGTCCATTATATCCTGAATAAAATTATTAATTTAGATATCACATATATCATATATATCCAGTACATATATTTTTATAATAGTACATAACATTTAGAGGTATGAAATGAAATGCACAGTTCATGGAGACGGTAAGTCGTACGTACGCATAAACGCTACTTCCATTTTATTTATATTATTAATGGAATTAAAAACATAATGATAAATAGTTTTATTATTGTTACAGTATAATATCTTATAAAATATTATTATCTCCATCCTTTATATGTCCCATATATGGAATTAACGAGTCATTCCACTTTGAGAGGGTGGTAGTCTGCACATCCTATAATGAGATTATCGTATTTACCAACTATGGAAACCATAATGTATTTATATAAATGAAAAAATATATAAGAATAAATAAAACATTAACAAAATATATATCATATATAAATAATGTTCCATCATAATGGCCACCATGAGAGGCGGTCAGATATTTTTGAATAATCATCATTTTGTGGGGCGTTAGTTTGTCATCCGCAGAAACATTATGGTCTTCAACCATTAGATGGAGGTGTGTGTAATTGTAGTTCGAATAAATCTCATAAAAAAATACTATTATATTTAGGATACTGGTTTTATTACAAATGATTTGAATAAAAAGTGTTTAGGGGTTGGAGAAGTAAAATAGAAGAATACAATTTAAGAGAAACTGTTACCTTTAATTTGGGTAACTCCCTTTGGTTTGAACCAAAGGACTTCTTGAAGTTCCTTCTACCTAAGGTAATACTTCTAGGAGGAGTATAGTGATATAGGGAGCATAATTAGGAACAATTTAGATGTTCCAAAATGCTTGATATGTGTGAGTAATTGGTTAGAATTTATCTCCTTTTATATGGGAGAGGATAGGCTCTTTAAAAAAGTGTGAAAACATTATTTTACTATAATCATATATTCGGTTTCAAAAGGTCAAAAAATCATTAAAGATAAATGTAAGATGCCTCATACTAAAATAAAATCATACAATAAGAATTGGATAGGTTTTGGATATTATTATATTCTTTATAATTTTATTTATTTGAATCATTTATTAATGAGATAAATACTGCATCACTATTGTGTCATAAATAATTTAATTTATTAAATGTTTAAAAATTATTAAAAAACTACCATGATTTTGGAAATAATTTTATCTTTCTAATGAATATTTATAGTAAAAAATAAGACTTATATAACATCATATAAAATTTATTTTACCAAAAGTTATTTGATTATGTCATTTTTGCCTTTACATTACGTAATTGAATCTAAACTACATTTTCTATCATAAGTGGCTCCATGGGTTCCCAAAATAGACCCAATGATTACAATGGTCGAAAATTACTCATAAAATATGGTTAGGACAAGTTTTATGGTAATTTTGAATTATTACAATATTCTTTTTACCTTGAACTACCTTATTTACCCTTTACCGCGATAAATAAATGTCAAAAGTTACTATTCACCAAAATATATTTTCATCCTATTGAACAATATTTTACATACTAATAACAACCATGTATGTATAATTTTTGAAATTCAATTCATTGAAGTGTTAAAATTTCATTTAAATGAAAAAGTCAGTTTTTTAACTAATACTAAGTGATTTTAATATTCATAAAAAATTGATGTTTTTCAGAAAAATACCACAATTAAGCCTAAGAATAATTTGATATTCAGAATTTAAAAAGTATGTATATTTTGATAAATTAAAAAAATAGAATAGAAATTAATTAATTTAAAATTAATTCATGTTGTTAAAAAATAGCAGGTTTTTAAGAAACAATAACTATAAAAAGATTGACACCTATTTGTGTCCAATTTCAAAGTGAAAATTAATGCTAATGTCCAACATTGGATTAAATGGTAAAAAATATTTTCTAATTAATAATTGAAACCAATTAAAAATATAATCTAACTATATAAATAAATTAGATTAAAAAACAATTTTGAATTAAAATACAACATTTTTCACTATTCAATAGAAAATGAACTTTATCAGAAAAATTCCCAAAATTTACACAATGTAAATTTTGATGTCCCCATTCTAAATAAGGATTTTATTTATTCAAATAAAATGTATTAAGGTTACCAAAATTATATTTAATTATGGTTTTCCATTAAAATGTTATAAATCGGCCTTTTAATGTATATTATGTTTAAAATTAGATTTATTCACATTTTATGCCTCTAACCATTATTGAATAAATGTAAACACATTAAAAAGACATGTATAATCATATTTTAGTTAGTTTTTTTCACCTCCACCAAAAAATGGCTAGGAGTTAACTACCATTTAAAATAATAATATTATATTATTAGTGTGCAACATAAGATTTCTGAATACTCGTTGTTGCGTATTGGGTACGCAATCGAACATAGAAACCCCTTTAAAGTATAATTAATATTTAATTCACAAATATTAATAAATATGTAATATTTCGTATTCTTTATTTACCTGAGATGTTACATCTTTCCCCTCTTTTGGGAATTGTGTCCTATCAATTTTAAAATTGGGCTCAGAAACATCATTGAAAGACCAACATTAAAAAAATAGTCAATAAAACTATCACTTTAAAATAAAGGAAGAGAAGTACAATGGTCACCATAGACAACAGATGAAATTATTCCTTGAAAAAATGAATATGGAGGAGAAGAAAAACCATCATGTTCTAATGGAGAGTGGTAGAAAACCTATTTATTAGAAAGTTAACCACCAGAAAATGACAAAATTGTGATGTGTTAAACAGTCTTTGATTCCCCAGTAGGAAAAATTTAACAGAAAAGTTTTTTTTAAGATACTTTTAATTGAAAAATTTATTTATGATATTAACTAAAAACATAAGGAAACAACCTCACTTGTCATGTATACATTAATCTTTTACTTGATTACTAACACATACTCATATTTTCCCCAAATGATCGGTATTCAGGATGAATTTTCTTCCCATTAAGTGCACTATAATCAACTTCTAGAGAATAAAATAATCCAAAAAAGATGAACTATATATTACCCTTGTCTTTAGACATCAACCAAAACCAAAAAATTTAGTATAAGATGATATAATCCCAAAAAAGAAAAAACTTTTACACAAAGAAAAACTACTCTAAATCTAAAAAAAATTAACAATACCCAAAGATCAACAAAGACCATTCAAGAAAAATATGTCTATAAAATTCTTCAATGTCATCCAAACTAAGAATAAAACCTAATTATCAGAAGGATTTAATCACATAATCATCCAAGATAAATCTTAGCATTTATCTCCAAATAATATCAGTTACTCTTAATGTCTCATATTGAAAAGTAATTATCCAAATCACATGTTCTCCATGATAGGTTTATCATTTTGATAAATAAACCAAATAATAATATGTCCACAATAAAAACATAGATTCTTAGAAATTAAAATTTGAACCAATACTCCAAATTTAAAATCCAATAGTATTCTAAATTTTTTAGGCATATAGTGTTTCCTCAAAAGAGAGAATTTCTTCCCCAACAACCTTTATCACATAATCACTAAATCATTTTTTTTACCACGTAAATCGATTTGATAAAAAATAAGATCCAAAAATAAACATATTTTTGTTATATAACAACATTTTACTAAAATAATAAGTCATACTAACTAGGGACATCATGTAGGATAGTGGTATGTGATGCATAATTGTCTCCCTTCAGTTGGGTGTTCGATTCCTATGGCCTTACCAGATGTGACGGGTTTTCACCCATCCTATGGGTTGTCATTTTTATAAAACTCAAAAATAACAGAAACATGTTTTAACCTCAATGGTTTCCTTATACCCCTCATTTTCATCCAAATTCATTAGGATCTCAATATCTTAATTCTTGATGTCTTATTTCACCACCATATGATAAAATAAAACTATCCCCAAAATGAAGAACATCATTCCTTGACTATAGTGTCTATATGGTTTTATCATCATCTTGTTTACATAGGTAGAAGGTCCATGCATTCCAACAATGATTTAGAGATCCTTAAAAATCAATTTCCTCCTCCATCCAAATACACCTTGTACAACATGGGTTATATGGGTGGGTGTTCACAAAAAAAGCAGTTTTGGAAAATAATCATGTATGAAATATAATTTCAAAACATCTGATAAAACGTGATTTCAATAAAATAATCAGACCAAATTTGAGTTGAAAATTTTATTTAATGGTCCTTTTAAAATACCATAGGAATGTGATGAGAGACTATATTGTAAAAGCAAATATAAATAGGTTTAACTAGGGTATCCTTTTTCAGCTCCTTTTTTAAAATCATAATATGGTTCAAAATCATGTGATAAGGTAAAATATTTGAAAATGCCTTGATAATATTTAAATTCCATGAAAATATGAGAATATTGGGAAATTTTTATAAACACAACCCATTATCCATGATGATAATGAGGTATAGTGGAGGTGTTTAATATCTCAAAAAACAGAATATAAGTGAGTTGTATGGTAGAAAAGGTTTCACAATCATCCGAAAATGACTTTGTAATAATTATTACAAGCATGTCATTAGGAAGATATAGGAATGTCATTTGAGATCCTCCTCCTTCCATTTGTAACTAATATTACTTGATCTAAAAAAGTTTTAAAACAAGGATTTAACTGAAATAATAGACATAGGGTCTAACCATGTGTGTAATGAAAAATATGAATAACTAAAGTTGTCTAAACCGACCACTGATACCAACAATAAGGACTTGGCCTTAAACATTACATAATATTTAATTAAATGAATAATTCCCAAAGGGGATCTTTTTAGGATTTGTGTTTTAGAGAATTAGGTCATTACATTTACATGTCAACAGGAATATTATATGTAGACAATTCAACCCAGTATCAATTTTTCCATAAAATAAAAACTCTTGAAAAAAATAGTCATGTCTAGTTCTAGGATTTAGACAGCATGACTTTTCATTGATTCGATACATAACCCTATTCATCATTAAGTATTTTGAAAACATATAACAACTTGGGATGATCATAAAAAGATTAGTAAGGGTTATAATACAATGGATGAAAACATTATCCCATCAATAAATATAAATCAATAAACTATACTTTTCAATCGTAACATACCTTATGAAATCATAAGATTTATGAATAACACACAAAAATCATTAATCATGAAGGTTAAATATGGAATCCATATCAAAAATACAGTGTATATATCATAGCTACATAGGGAGTTGCACTTAGAATATCCATCATTGTATATTCCCTACATTTCTTCCGAAAAACATCACATTTACGTCCATCACGTTACCCAATGTATTGGAGGGCTATCTCAGGCTCAACTGCCCATGGTTTATCACGGAACCACCCATATATGTGAAACTTTTCCAATAACCATAACATAATCATAACACATATCTCAAGTATAAATTTAAGATAATATTTCCAAATACTAATATAACAAATCAAGATATTGAAAGAAATAATACATTATCAAATCATTTTCAAAACCATTTAAAAAGTAATTTTTGAATCAAAGTGTCCCTTACAACTTTGAACCTTTTAAATGAATTTTCATTTGAAAACATTAATGTACATATAAATAAACCCTAAAACTCATTTTGAAGACATGCATATTAATGGTAAATATTTAGAAGAAAAAATATTTTAAACATTTAAAACGATACATTATTTAATGAGTTCTTCTTAACAAAAAGAGAGACGCTTGAATAAAAATAAATGATGAATTAAATTTAATATGATCATTATAATATATATATATAATAAAGGGATTCATGATATAATATGACAATGGATATTATATAAACCATATAAGAGTTAATTGGCGTATAACAACAATGAAGTATCAATGGAAATTTAAATAGAGATGAAATCCCTTATAAAGATGGTATCCTTAAATTAAGGATAAATAAATAAAATAATTCTGTGTGACAAGTATATATACACCCAATATAATTTGATATTACGTGTAAAAAAATTATTGGGAATTCAAACATATTCATCGGATGAAATATTCAAGAAGCACAAGTTTAAACCAAAGAATTGAAATTGGGTTAAGAAGATCCCCTGTAAAAATTCGACTACATAACGACGTCAAATTAAAATTCAGAAAATGAGTTGATGTGGAAAAAAGGGTATCTAATCATGTGGACATAAATTTTACATCAATAATGATATATAAGAATATATCCCAATATAATAAATTTTAAATTACTAGACAAAAATAATAATTATTTTAAAAAGAGGAGGGTGAAAAAGTCCCCTTACTGATTGGGTAACCTTCATTACATACGCCACATGAAAGAAGGATCGTAAAATGAAGATTTTAATGCTCATAAATTAAAATATATTATACAAAGAGTACAATAATGGTCAGTATATACACCCCACTAAAGGAAATAGTGGCAAATATAGAATGAATCTCTTGGGAATAAATGGTGAGATGAAACCCTTTAACGTGTTGTAATCAACTGAGTCATATGACCAAAAGATAATAATCACAAAAATGAATCAAAGAATACCATGAATATAATGATAATCATGATAATATATATCAAATCTATGTACGCAATACATCACATGCAATGAATATGTGGTGAAAAATTGAAATCTCATGGAATTAAAAGTGAGATAAGAAAATCCCTTACCTTGTGTCTGACATGACCCATTCATTCTTTAATCTATAGTGTAATAATCTATAGTTAATTTCCACTTGCATAAGAACCTTTTTATTATATATTATTACTTTTATATAATTTATGTACATGTTATAAACATTACATAATCATTTAATTTCATAACGTTCTTTTTGTCGATATTTGGTACTTGAGTCAAAAATGAACACCATATATTTACAAGTTGTCCATGTGGTCAATAGTCCATTATATCCAGAATTAAATTCATTATTTATATATAATATATATATAATAGTACATATCTTTTACAGGTAAGAAATGAAATGCACCGTTCATGGAGACGGTAAGCCGTACGTACGCATGAACACTACATCCATTTCAATTTCTTATTTTAATGTAATTAAAAAACATAATGATACATAGTTATATTATAATTCCAGTACAATATCATATACAATATTATTATCTTCATCCTTTATATGTACCACCTAAGTCATTACCGAGTCATGTCACTTTGAGGGGGCGGTAGTCCGCACTTCCTCTAAAGAGATTATAGTATTTACCTACAATGGAAACCATAATTTATTTCTATAAAAGAAAAAATACAGAAGCATAAGAAAAAAAACATAATTTATATCATATATAAATATAGTTCCATCATAATGGCCACCATGAGAGGTGGTTGGAGATATTTGAACAATCATAGTTTTGTGAGGCATTAGTTTTTCATCCATAGAAACATTATGTTCTTCATCAATTAGATGGAGGTGTGTGTAAGTTTTGTTCAAACACCTATAATAACATCATTATAGTATATTGAGGATACTGGTTTTGTGAAAAAAAATAATGAAATGAAATTATTTTAGTGGTTGGATATGTAAAATAAAGAAAAAAAATTTAAGAGAAACTATTACGTTTAATTTGGTTAACTACCTTTGGTTTGAACAAAAGATCTGCTCGAAGTGCCTTCTTCCTAAGGTAAGGCATCTACGAGAAGTAGAGGGATATAGAGAGATTAATAGATTTGTGTTTTGTTGAAAAAAAATGCTTTATAGGTGTGAGGAATTGGTTATAAATGGTCTCCTTTTATAAGAGAGTGGATGGGCTCTTTAGGAATGTTTGAAAACATTATTTTATTATAAACATATGTTTTCTTTAAAAAGGACCAAAACACATTAAAGTTAAATATAATATGCCTAATATTCAAAATAAAATCATCCAATATGAATTGTACTGGTTTTGGATATTATTTTAGTCTTTATAATTTTATTTATTTAAATCATTTATTAATGAGGTAAATAGTGAATCACTATTCTGAAATAAATAATATAAGTTATTCGCTGTCTAAAAATTATAAAAAAATATCATAATGTCAGAAATATTTTTATCTTTCTAATAAATATTTATAGTGTAAATTATGACTTATATAACAATATATAAAAATTAATATACCCAATGATTTTTTATGTCAATTTTTCCTTTACATTAAGCTAATTAATCTAAAGTGTCATTTTCATTCATAAGTGGCTCCATGGGGTCCCAAAATACACCCAATTATTCCCAGGATCCACCATTAATCATCCAATAAGGTTATGATATGTGTTAAAGTAATTTAAAATTATTACAATATTCTTTGTACCTTGAATTACCGTATTTACCTTTAACTGTTTTAAATAAAAATCAAAAGTTACTATTTACAAAAATTTATTTTCCACTTATTAAACAAAATTTTACTTAATAATAACAACCATTTATATCTAATTTATGAAATTCAATTCATATAAGTGGTAATGTTTTATTTAAATGAAAAGACATTTTTTATCTACAACTAAGTGAATTCACTATTCATAAAAAATGGATGTTTTTCAGAAAAATAACAAAATATTCAGCCAATGATTTATTTGATATTACAAATTAAAAAATGATGTCTATTTTGATAAATTCAAAAAATATAAGCGGAATTAATTAATTTAAAATTAATTTCTATTGTTAAAAAAATATCTTTTTTTTCAGAAAAATTAACTATTAAAATATTGACACTTGTTTATGTCCAATTTCAAAGTGAAATTAATCCCAATGACCAAAATTGAATTAAATGAAAAAAATATATTCTAATTAAACTTTAAGAACAATTAAAAATATAATCTTACAATATAAATAAATTAGATTAAAATATAGTTTTGAATTAAAATACAATATTTTTTACTATAAATTACAAAATGAACTTTATCAGAAAAATTCCAAAAATTTAAAAAAAGTAAATTTTTATTTCCCAATTATAATGAAGAATTTTATTTAATCAAATATAATGTATTAACGTGACCAAAATTAAATTTAGAAATGGTTCTCCATTAAAAGATGGTAAATCAGTCTTTTAATGGAAATTATGCTTAAAATTAGATTCATTCACATTTTAAGCCTCTAAATTTTATTGGATTAATAAAAATACATTTAATAAACATGTACAATCATATAATAGTTAGTTTTGTTCATTCCCTCTAATATAATGTCTAGGAGTTAACTACCATTAAAAATATTAACATTATATTATTAGTGTGCAATGTAATATTTCAAAAAAAACTCGTTGTTGCGTATCAGGTACAATATCAAACATAGAAACCCCTTTAATGTAAAATTAATATTTAATTCATAAATATTAATAAATATAAAATATCTCTTATTCATTTCTTACATGGGAAGCTACATCTAGCCATGACTCTACAGCCAGAGGTCCTCCTTCCCCTAAGATAGATAGTGGATGCTACTACTGGAAAATAGACATCAAATAATCCATAGATGAGGAATGAGGCGGCGCTCCCTGGAAGATCTACATCATCATCATGAAGCCTTACCTGAACTATTCATCAACACCTATGTCAGTAATAATGGATCGTGCCAAGACTGTCATGATCGGAAGATTTGTTGGAAGTCCCTGATCAGCCATATCTGGTAACTGATCACCACCTAGAAAACTGGCATACAGCCGAGGGACGTCTCGGTGGCATGACTATGAATGGTCAAGAAAACACCATAGATCAAGATTATCATGGACTGAAACAGGAAGTGGAAGAAGGGAAAATGAAAAAGAAAACATCCATGTTTTATACAACATGAAAACATGGATTTTATAATCCCTACACGGTGTGTTTTCATAATTAATTTTCATGGGTGTGTACCTCCACAAAAACTATTTGTGTAACACCACAAACACACAACATGTTTTCCTCACACAGGGTGTGTAATTATATCCACTTCCCATTCCTGAGTCTTTCAACACGTCTAGACCACAAAGTTCTCCATAAAAAGGTATTACACTGTGTGTTACATCTAACCATGGTGTTTAATAGGAGAACTTCTCTAACCCATGTTGTAAATTACACGGTTGGCTACACTGCTAACACTACATGTCATGTTCCAGAAGGACACAGTCTATACTAGGAAATATAGCTGCAACCTGTGTTGTTAGCTACACAGCCAGTTTCAAGGATTACACTACACGATGTGTTCAAGACTGACACGGCGTGTGCTACTCATGTTTTCATCCCTCCATGTTGTATGTCACACGTGTGAACATAGGTTCTAGACACCGGACGTGTACATCCGGTACATGGTGTGTTCCCACAAAAACATACTTATACTGTGTGACTTACCATACTACCTAAGACAGAGTTTGAGACTACACAGCATGTACATGTGGCACACAACATTTACTTAAGACAAATAGTTTCTTCCTGAACAGAAGAACAAAAGGTGTGTAGTCAAATCAACATGACGTGTATTCAAGAATTTTCTAGAATGTAAGCCTCAAAAACTACTCTGGAGCCCATAAAAACACTGAAACAGTACTTTATGTTCCAAATTTTGATCTATGAGGGCCCATACTCCCCACGAATCAAAGCATGGAATCTTATACATGTTATAAACTAGGATAACAGTCCAATGATACACCGAATTCATGTCCATGAGGGCCCATAACACCTCGAGAAAAATATTTTAGTGTTAATTGGAGAAAAAACATAAACAATCAACACCCTAATAGAAATATGTTATTATATAATGTCATCGATCGCAAAAACATTCATATCCAGCACAATATCTGTCACAACAACATGAAATTGCTAATGCACCCTTAATGGCATGGTAGGAATGCATGAAAAGTGATTTCAAAAAACATTCAATATAATTCATGAGATGGAATACCCTAATCTCATAAGTTAGTGATAGAAATAGAACCTCAATGATACAATCAATAACATCACAAGACATGTGGGTCACCCATAAGTGAAAATCATATCAACTAGAAAATTTAAAAACCATAAAACATGAAATATGAGATGTAAATTGGATGTTCCCTGTTCATGGGTTAGATACTCTCAAGCACATCTTATTTCCAAGTAGAAATTCTTTCCTATCCCTGGATAAAGACTACAAATTGTAATTCAAGAAGAAATAATTCCTATTATACCACTTTGTAATGTCGCGGTTCCGGAAGTCACCCATAGGCGTCCCGTACCTGGTTGGTCATATGGCCTCAAGCGCATTTCCCCGAATGCCAGAGGAACATATACTTGATGTAGAATGGTGCATTCCCTTATCTATACCTGCAACAATATAATCTATTTGGGCACAAAAACATGACCCAAATATTTTGTGAGACTAAATCTGAGTTGGAAGCCATAGAAAGATATGTGCCAATAATTCAATGAGTATATGGTAGTAAATAAGTATAGGAACACCATGAAAAAGGAAGCAATCGACAATAAACAATTCCACAGTTCAAGAATTCAAATCAAAATGAATAATGCAGCTAATCAAAGATGGTAATTACATACAGGTAATGTTTAGGGAAGTTCTCATAGCCTATCCCCTTTGGTCCTACCTAACAACACATGAAAGAAGATAAAAAGAAAATGTATCCCTTTGAGTAGTACTCACATTCTAACCCCACTGGTTTAAACAACAAGTACAAGCAACCCCTTGAGAAGCACACACATTCCAAACCCTCTGGCTCAGCTATAGTATAGACTCTCTGAGGAAGCACTCACAATCAATTACCCCTATATACATTTATTGTTAGTGAATTTTATTTGGGGAAGCACTCAACGTCTCATTCCCCATGTGGCCCGCATTGTGGAACTAGAGACACTCTGAGGAAGCACTCAATGTCTATTCCCCATTTGGTCTCACATCATAAAATTATAAAGACACTCTAGAGAAGCCCTTACATTTATTCTCCCTATGGTCTACTAAAATAGGTTCTCATGACCCTATGTATGTGATATAATTATGGTATGCATATCGGCCAAGGTAATCCTCATGAACTACATGGATAGTATTCTATGACATATCAGCATATTAGAACAACAGTCAGTCCATCCTACAATACTAGGACTAGGAATAAACAAGGCAGCCTAACAGGATAAGAAAAAAAAATCAACACCCAAAACAATCATGTGAACCACCTTCTAAGAATATCAATTTAACCCTATTCACATTATATTTAGCTATAATAATGAAAACAAGCATATCAGGAAAACAACAAGACTAAAAATGTAAACACGCAACACCCCTTTCATATGATTTGGGTGATATTTTACATTCAATTAAAAGACTTATACATTAAGGCCCAAACCAACTACCACGATGTTGGGAGATCGATATAAATTAACCTCAAGCCTTCAATCACCCAAGATCACTGTAGATCTATAAAAATTCCTAAAATGTTTGTCTAAAGATAAATTCGAAAAGAAATGGAATTAGGAAATGATTCTCAATTAGAAGGAATAACATACCAAGGTGATCCCAATGTAAATTATGATGATCGAATCGGAGATCGGACAGAGCCTCGGTCATGGGATCATAGGAAGATCAGTGATGTTCTCTCTCTCATGGATGAACCAAACCTAGAAGACAGTGGTTATATCCATTAGGTGTGACCCGGGTGAATTTAATGGAAAACTGAAAATACACAGTGTGTTCTTTTGATGTACATAGCGTGTACTTTTAATGTACACAGCGTGTACTTTTTAAGTACCCAACGTGTACTTTCCTTTTCCATAATCCACTTTGGGAAAACTCTAGGATACCCCTACATGGCCGCATTCAAGGTTTCTAAATGGCCGACATACGGCTACCAACGGTAACCGTGTACACGTCATGTACTCATAAAGCACATGGCATGTACTTAAGAAATTTCAAGAAACTCCTCTTTTTCATCAAACACACCAGAAATAAAAAACATACCTAAAAAAAAGAGCCATGTTCTTACATTTTCATTTATTATGTTCCAATGAAAAGTTATTATTGAGATGTACTATGTGGTAGAATATTTTCATTATTTTGTTATAATTTTTTTTAATTAACATTCCTAAGACATTAAAAATTTAGTATTCTACATTTTTTCATAATTCATTGTAAAAAATATGAATCTATTAACATATAATGATTATGAATGAAACAATTTTGGTGATATAGTTTTTATTAGAGTGTGTGTCAGTTATTTTTGTAAATATAGAAGGTAATACATTACTCAAGTTCTTATGATAAGACAATTTATATTATAATATCCTATGTTTTGGTAAATAAATTTTTTTTTGTTTTATAATAAAATATATGATTTTCAAGATTATATAAGGATGTCATGGTTGTGTCGTATATTTTCCATGTCCTCAAAATCATTAAATGTGGAAAATTATGTATTAATTAAATCTCCACTAATACTTTATGAGTTGACCTAAAACAACTCTTTTTGTTTTATAATTCATTGGTATATTCTTGAGTAAATTAATATTTCCAATATGAATAATTATGAATGATTGAATAAATGATGACCAAATATGACATTGATTAATGCTATTATTGATATAAAATATGGTTTGATGACTTAATAATAATATGATGAAATTTTCAGGAATATTGTTTTTACCACTATGTTATTATTACTCAAAATATTTTCATTTTTTTTTGTTCAATTGAAGTAACCATAAGGAACGTCATTAACACTGAAAATGATAGGTAGTTAAATGATTTTCCTCATGTGGAAATTTTTTTGGGATAGTTATTGAAAAATATCGTATAAGGCCCCAGCCTTAAACCTTACTTAATCTTGAGTTATTAAAAGATTACACATTGAGGATCTTTTCGGGTTTAGAGTTTTAGAGAATTAGATCATAAAACATGCATTACATTCCACATATAAACAAAGTGGTTACATAAAGGTAGTATTATTCATTCCCATCAATGGAAACACATTTAAAATAAAACATGGATTATTTCTTGACACATCTTTGACTCTATCATCTTATCATGTACCTTTCCCTTGACCTGTGAAAAACATTTCAAAAACTTGGGATGAGCATAAAAACTCAGTATAGGTTATATAAAAAAAACATGGAAAGGAAACATGAGTTCATATATTCATAAGAATGAAATCATACTTTACCCATAAAACATAGGCACTTTAACATACCTCATAAAATCATGAATAAATCATAGAAATCATAAGACATAAAGGGAACTTGAGGTATTCATAACATTCTTACGTAGGGAGTAACCCTCTTGGTTACGTTTGGAATACCCATCACAGTATATTCCCTAAAATCTCTTCGGAGAAACCTTAACGTTTCACTCCTTCGCGTTACCCAATGCATTGGAGAGCTATAACGGGCTCACCCGCCCTTAGTTGATCACGGAACCACCCGTCTTCATAATAATGCCCAAGAACCATAACATAATCATATCACATAAAACATGTATAAAGGAAACATAAAATTTCCACATTTCAATCACGAGATATCAATACAACACATTGATATAAAAACATTATGAAAACCATTTTCAATACTAAAATAAAAGAAAAGTAAAACATGGTATTTATTTTTCTTTTAAAAAGAAGGTATGGCTTGTAGAGGAAGCCGAAACTCAAATAACTGTCACGACGGCGGAGAAGTCGTTGTCGCCGCATACGTACGACAAAAACATTCCCTTTTGTCGTTTAGTAAATGCTTCGTATAAAAAATATTCCTTTTGAATAAACGTAAAAGTCAAAGGGGTTTATACACCGTATAAAAGAAAGTTGTGTATAAAATAAAATATGCCTCAACGAAAGGAGATTGAGACGAAGTCCCATACCTCGTATCCGACTTGACCCGACCGTTCTTTAATCTCCTGAATAATAAACTTGAGTTAATCTCAACTTTCTTATGAATCTTTTTCAAGTTCATTATTCCTTTTATAACATGTTATGAACATCATGTAATCAATTAAGTTAATAATTTTCATTTTGTCGGTATTTGGTTCTTAAGTCAAAAATAGACTTCTTACACTTACATGTTGTTAATTTGTTCAATGGTTCATTATATCCAGAATGGTATTCAGGATTTAGATATCATATATGTCATATATATCCAGTACATACATGCATTTATAATATTACATCACATTTAGAGGTAAGAAATGAAATGCACCGTTCATGGAGACGGTAAGCCGTACGTACGCATGAACGCTACTTCCATTTCTATTTCATATTTTCTGGAATGGAATCATAATGATATAATAGTATATTATAATTCCAGTATAATAACATATATAATATCATTAACTTTATCCTTTACACATCCCACATATGGTATTAACGAATCAAATCACTCTTAGGGGGCAGTAGTCCGCACTTCCTAAAATGAAGATATCGTGTTTACCCATAATGGAAACCATAAAGGTATGCCCAAAATGAAAAAAACAG
Organism: Viscum album; assembly: GCA_963277665.1. NCBI lineage: Eukaryota > Viridiplantae > Streptophyta > Magnoliopsida > Santalales > Viscaceae > Viscum > Viscum album. The sequence goes on from OY728157.1 coordinate 2,020,748,957, forward strand.
AAGCTTAAGGAAAACATAAAAATATTATGTATCATATATAAAAATAGTGACATCATAATGGCCACCTTTGAAGGTGTTAAATGAGTGTTGAACAATCATCGTTTCGGGAGGCAGAATTTCGCCACCCACGAAAACCGTATGCTCTTTAACCATTTGATGTAGTTGTGTGAGAGTGTAGCTCAAATATATCTTATAACAACATCCTAGTATATTGAATATACTTTTTTTGTTACAAAGGAAGTAAATAAAAAGAGTTTAGGGGTTGGAGAAGCAAAATAAAACAAATGAACATGAGAGAATGAATTACCTTTAAAAGTGTAACTCCTTTTGAGTTGAGTCAAAAGGCTTCCTTTGAAAGGATTCTTCCCAAAGGAATAATCTAGGATTAGGAGAGGGATGTGGAGAGAGTAAATGGGCAGGGGTTGGCCGAGCCAAAGGCTTGAGGAGTGTGTGAAATGAGGTAGAGGTGGGGGCCTTTTATAAGAGGAGAGGAGGGGCACTTTTGAAAAGTAAAGAAATATTACTTTATTTGAAAATGTGTTTCGTTTTCAAAAGGTCCCACATTGATATAATTAGTGGATAAGGTGATAAGGGTTCGAAATCCACTCATCCAATTGGTTTTGGCCATGTGTAGTTCATAGATTTTACAATATCTTTCCATTTTATTTAAATCGTCAAATAATGATGTCATCACTGCATCATTATTATGTCATAAATAATTTAATTTATTTAATGTCTAAAAATCATAAAAAAAAATACTATGATGTAGGAAATCTTTTTAGCTTTCCAATTACTATTTATAATCAAAAATATGATCTTTATAACCCCATGTAAAAATTGTTTTCGTAAAACATCTCTTGTTTTTGTCATTTTTACTTTTACATTAAATAAAAAGTTATTTATGTCATTTCCCAACCAAAATGTCTCCATGGGGTCCCCAAGTTGACCCATGGCTTGTATTGGTCGGCCATGACACAACCAATAAGGTTGAGACATGTGTCTAGGTCATTCCATATTATTAAAGCATTATTTATACCTTAAACTACCCTAATTACCACTAATCGCGATTAAAAACATAATAAGTTACTATTCACCAAAAAATATTTCAATCCCATTGAACCACATTTTACTTCTTAATGACAACCATGTATGTCGGATTTTCAAAATTCAATACACATTAGTGGTAAACTTTCATTTAACTGAAAAATCAGTTTGCTTGATTACCACTAAGTGGTTTCACTATTCATCAAAAATTGAAGTTGTTCAGAAAATTACCAAAACTTCGCCCTAAGCTATATTTGATATTCCGAATTCAAAAATAAAGTCTATTTTAAAAAATTCAAATCATATAAGTCACAATAATTAATTTTATAATTAATTCCCGCTGCCAGAGCAAATAGCGTGTTTTTACAAAACAATAAGTATCAAAAGATTGACACCAGTTTAAGTCTAATTTCAAAGTGAAATTGATTCCAATGACCACCATTGGAAAAAAGGGTAAAAATATATTCTAATTTCACTTCAAAACCAATTCAAAACATAATCTATTCATATAAATAATTTAGATTAAAAAGCAATTTTGATGTAAAATGCAGTATTTTTCACTATTCATTAAAAAATGAACATTGTCAGAAAAATACCAAAAATTCACACAAGGTAAATTTTGATGTCCCAATCATAAAGGATAAGTTTATTTTGACAAAAATATTTTATAAAATTATCAAAATATAGATTCAAAAATGGTTTTCCATCAAAAGGAAGTAAAACAATATTTTAAGAATATTTGTGTATTTCATGCATAAGATTGTATTTATTTTCATTTCAAGCCTCTATAACACTATCTTAATCATTAAAAGACATAGATAAAAATATCTATTATTCATTACTTACTTGGGATGTTACATCCTTCCCCCTTTAGAAAATTGCGTCCCCGCAATTTATTTACTTATCGAATAAATGGGGGTACTTATCCCTCATTGCATTTTCAGATTCCCATGTTGCCTCTTCAATCATGTGGTTTTTTCACAAAACCTTTACCTGGTGAATCAACTTATTTCGTAACACTTGCTCCCTGTGGTCAAGAATCTGGACCAGTTGTTCCTCATAAGATAGGTTCTCTTCCAGCTGAACTACCTCTGGACTCAAAACATGAGATGGATCTGGAATATACTTTCTCAACATCGAAACGTGAAAAACATTGTGTACCTGAGATAAACTCGGAGGTAAAGCCACTCGGTATGCAACTGATCCAACTCTCTCCAGAATTTCGTATGGTCCAAAGAACCTTGGACTCAACTTTCCTTTCTTACCAAATCTCATCACACTTTTCCAAGGAGAAACCTTGAGAAAAACATGATCACCTACCTCGAAAGATAGATCCTTCCTCCGGTTATCCGCATAACTCTTCTGCCTGCTCTGAGCTGTTCTCATGTGTTTCTGAATCAACTGAACATTTTCTGCCATCTCTTCTACCAATTCTGGTCCCATCAACTTCCTTTCACCCACTTCATCCCAGAAAGCTGGAATTCGACACCGCTTCCCATATAATGCCTGAAATGGTGCCATCTGTATACTGGAATAAAAACTGTTATTATATGAAAATTCAACCAAAGAAAGATGTTGGTCCCAACTTCCCTGATAATCCATAGAATAAGCTCGTAGCATATCCTCCAATGTCTGAATTTTTCGTTCTGACTGCCCATATGATTGAGGATGAAAAGCTGTACTAAAATTTAATTCCGTACCCAACGACTTCTGAAGGCCTTTCCAAAAGATAGAAGTAAACTTGGGATCACGATCCGATACAATGGAGAGAGGAACTCCATGTAACCTGACTATCTCTTTAAGATACAAATGGGAAAGTTGATCAAGAGAGAAAGTATCTAGTATAGCAATGAAATGAGCAGATTTGGTCAAGCGATCAACAATAACCCAGATTGAATTATTACCTCGAGATGTCTTCGGTAATCCAACAACAAAGTCAATGGATATATTCTCCCATTTCCACTCTGGCACTGGTAAAGGCTGAAGCATCCCTTTCGGTAACTGCCGCTCTGCTTTAACCTGTTGACATGTCAAACACTTCACAGTAAAATCAGCAATGTCTCTTTTCATTCCATCCCACCAGTAATACTCCCGCAGATCTCTATACATCTTAGTACTGCCCAGATGAACTGAAAACGAAGAACTATGAGCTTCACATAACAACTCTCTCTTCAACTGTGAATCACAAGGCGCACACAATCTCTTCCCAAATCTCAAAACACAATCATTATCAATGTTGAATTCAGGCAACTTACCTTTCTGAACCAGCTCTACCCTTTTCTGCAACTCACTGTCTTGTTTCTGTGCTTGCTTGATTCTATCTGATAGAGATGATCTCACTGATACCTGAAACAAAACAGAAGGACTTCCTGCACCAACAACTTCTATGCCAAAGTTCATCAAATCCTTAACCAAAGGATCACGTTCCAAACGCAACATTGTTAATGAAGCATTACTTTTTCGACTCAAAGCATCAGCCACTTTATTTGCTTTTCCCGGATGGTAATGAATTGTACAATCATAATCCTTGATTAATTCCAGCCATCTTCTTTGTCTCATGTTTAACTCTTTCTGAGTGAATATATACTTTATACTTTTGTGATCGGTATATATTTCACACTTTACTCCATACAAATGATGCCTCCAAATTTTTAAAGCAAAAACAACAGCACCTAGTTCCAAACCATGTGTAGGGTAATTTACCTCATGAGTTTTCAACTGTCGTGAAGCATAAGAAATTACCTGATCATTCTGCATTAGGACGCAACCAAGTCCTTTCAATGAAGCATCACTGTATATAACAAACTCACCATTCCTGGAAGGTAGTGCCAAGACTGCAGCATTCACCAATCTTCTTTTCAATTCCTGAAAACAATCATCACATTCTTTTGTCCTGATAAACTTAACACCCTTCCGAGTTAGCTTAGTCATTGGACTAGATAACCGTGAAAAATTTCTAACAAACCTTCGGTAATAGCCCGCCAAACCAAGGAAGCTACGAATCTCGGTTACATTTTTGGGTCTTGGCCATTTTCCACAACTTTTGTTTTTGCAGGATCAACAGTTATTCCATCTTTAGAAACAATGTGACCAAGGAAAGAAATTTGTTGCAACCAAAACTCACACTTGCTGAATTTCCCATACAGTTTCTTTTCTTTTAAGTTTTTCAAGATAACCCTTAAATGTTTTTCATGCTCCTCTTTACTTTTAGAAAACACCAAAATATCATCAATGAAAACCACCACAAACATATCCAAGAACTCATGGAAAATTCTATTCATTAAGTCCATGAATACAGCAGGTGCATTGGTTATCCCAAAAGGCATTACTACAAATTCATAATGGCCATATCTCGTACGGAACGCGGTCTTCGGAATATCTGCCTCCTTTACCTTCAACTGATGGTACCCCGATCTCAAGTCAATCTTTGAAAAAAACTGAGCTCCCTGGAGCTGATCAAACAAATCATCGATATGAGGCAAAGGATATTTGTTCTTAACAGTGATATTATTCAAGGCTCTATAATCAATGCAAAGTTTCATAGAACCATCTTTCTTTTTAACAAATAAAACAGGAGCACCCCATGGTGATGTGCTAGGTCTAATGAAACCTTTCTCTAATAAATCTTGCAATTGCTCCTTCAACTCTAAAAGTTCAATTTGTGCCATTCGATAAGGGGGTTTTGAAATTGGCTTAGCATCAGGAACTAAGTCAACAGTAAACTCAACATCCCGATCTGGTATTATTCCAGGCAACTCATCAGGAAAAACATCAGGATAGTCATTTACCACTGGCACATCATTAATCTAAACAGTTCCTTTATTTTCAACGACGTGTGCAAGGTAACATTCATTTCCATCTTTTACATGTTTCTCGGCCTCTTGATATGTTATCAAAAGTAAGGGTTCATTCTTGTAAACAAACTGAAAGTCTTTCTGAAAAGAAACTTCTTTAGCTCTACAGTCAATCTTATCATGGTAAATAGAGAGCCAATCCATACCCAGGATAACGTCAAACTCTATAAGAGGTAGAATAATAAGGTTTGCAAGTAGGTTCTTTCCACAGATAAGGATAGGAAGATTCTTATAAATTCTTTTTGCCTCAACATTTCCCCCAGGTGTTTTTACCAAAAGTTTAGGAGTCATTTCTTGAGATGGTATTCCCATTTTACTTGAAAAGGTTTCAGAGATGAAAGAATGTGTAGACCCCGAATCAAACAACACACTGGCATAATCTGAAAAAACAAACAAAGTACCTGATACCACTTCATTTGATGGCCCGACATCTGTTGAAGTAGTTGCAAAGGATTTCACCACCCATTTCTTCTTGTAGTCTTACTGCTTCCCATCACTCAAGCTCTTTGTCAGACACTCGCTTGCATAGTGACCCATCTCATTGCACTTATAACATTTCACTAACTGTAAGTCAAATTTGTTCTTACCTTCACCTTGATCCTTTTCAGTGCATTCACGAGCCTTATGTCCCATCTTACCACATCAGTAGCACTTCCCCGAATTCAGAAGACATTCCCCAGCATGCCTTTTTCCACATTTATCACAAACTGGAAACTTAGTTCTCTTACCATCAGACTTTTTTGATGAATTCTTACCTTTCTCCTGCCACCTCGGTCTCTTCTTCTGCTGGTTGTTATAGAAAACTTGGTCATCAGCAAACTGCATTTCCACCTTCTCAGCACATCGAACAAGCTTTTCATAACTTTTGAACTCACGAGAAGCTAATTCCCTTCGATACTTTGGCTTTAATCCTGAGTAAAAACGATTGATTTTACTATCAAGGTCCCAGATAAAATTTGGAGCATACCTTTCCAATCGAGTGAACCTTTCTTCATAGGCAGCCACTGAGTCTTCCTCTTGCCTCAATTCCAAGAATTGCTTTTCCATCCTAAGTTGAATAGCCTCAGGAAAATACTTCTCAAGAAACATACCTTTGAATTCATCCCAGTCAAGAGAATCAATCTCATCGGCGTCCCTGATATTTTTAACCATAGACCACCACTGATCCACTTCACCCTTCAAACGGTAAATAGCAAGACTAACGTTTTGATTGTCTGAACACCCCATGACATCAAAAATCTTCTCCAGTGCTTTAATCCACCCTTCAGCTAGCACAGGGTCAGATGATCCTCTGAATGATGGTGGATGTTGCCTCATGAAATGTTCCACCACTGACAAGTTCCTCTGCGGTTGATCTGGCTGATCTTGTGCATGGATACCACCGCCATTTATCGCTTGAGTCAACTGTGCCATTACTGCAACAAACTGTTCAGTTCCAATTCCTACCATTTCTGGATGCTGATTCGGAAGGTTATTTCTTTCTGTATGGCTTCCTAGCACTGCTTCCCTGTTTCCTCTGCGGAAACCCATTCTGAACAAACATGTCTTAGATGAAGCCACATGGTAATCTTTAAATGCTATATCATTTCAAAAAAAAAAATTTGGATAATCATTTAATATAATTCTAACTCCTAAAGTTATCTAAACCGACCTCTGATACCAACTATAAGGCCCCAGCCTTAAACCTTACTTAATCTTGAGTTATTACAAGATTACACATTGAGGATCTTTTCGGGTTTAGAGTTTTAGAGAATTAGATCATAAAACTTGCATTACATTCCACATATAAACAAAGTGGTTACATAAAGGTAGTATTCTTCATTCCCATCAATGGAAACACATTTAAAATAAAACATGGATTATTTCTTGACACATCCTTGACTCTATCATCTTATCATGTACCTTTCCCTTGACCTGTGAAAAACATTTCAAAAACATGGGATGAGCATAAAAACTCAGTATGGGTTATATAAAAAAAACATGGAAAGGAAACTTGAGTTCATATATACATAAGAATGAAATCATACTTTACCCATAAAACATAGGCACTTTAACATACCTTATAAAATCATGAATAAATCATAGAAATCATAAGACATAAAGGTAACTTGAGGCATTCATAACATTCTTACGTAGAGAGTAAACCTCTTGGTTACGTTTGGAATACCCATCACAGTATATTCCTTAAAATCTCTTCGGAGAAACCTTAACGTTTCACTCCTTCGCGTTACCCAATGCATTGGAGAGCTATAACGGGCTCACCCGCCCTTAGTTTATCACGGAACCACCCGTCTTCATAATAATGCCCAAGAACCATAACATAATCATATCACATAAAACATGTATAAAGGAAACATAAAATTTCCACATTTCAATCACGAGATATCAATACAACACATTGATATAAAAACATTATGAAAACCATTTTAAATACTAAAATAAAATAAAAGTAAAACATGGTATTTATTTTTCTTTTAAAAAGAAGGTATGGCTTGTAGAGGAAGCCGAAACTCAAATAACTGTCACGACGGCGGAGAAGTCGTTGTCACCGCATACGTACGACAAAAACATTCCCTTTTGTCGTTTAGTAAACGCTTAGTATAAAAAATATTCCTTTTGAATAAACGTAAAAGTCAAAGGGGTTTATACACCGTATAAAATAAAGTTGTGTATAAAATAAAATATGCCTCAATGAAAGGAGATTGAGACGATGTCACATACCTCGTATCCGACTTGACCCGACCGTTCTTTAATCTCATGAATAATAAACTTGAGTTAATCTCTACTTTATTATGAATATTTTTAAAGTTCATTATTCCTTTTATACCATGTTATGAACATCATGTAATCAGTTAAGTTAATAATGTTCATTTTGTCGGTATTTGGTTCTTAAGTCAAAAACAGACTTCTTACACTTACATGTTGTTAATTTGGTCAAAGGTTCATTATATCCAGAATGGTATTCATGATGTAGATATCATATATGTCATATATATCCAGTACATACATGCATTTATAATATTACATCACATTTAGAGGTAAGGAATGAAATGCACCGTTCATGGAGACGGTAAGCCGTACGTACGCATGAACGCTACTTCCATTTCTATTTCATATTTTCTGGAATGGAATCATAATGATATAAGAGTATATTATAATTCCAATATAATAACATATATAATATCATTAACTTTATCCTTTACACATCCAACATATGGTATTAACGAATCAAATCACTTTTAGGGGGCGGTAGTCCGCACTTCCTAAAATGAAGATATCGTGTTTACCCATAATGGAAACCATAAAGGTATGCCCAAAATGAAAAAAACAGAAGCTTAAGGAAAACATAAACATATTATATATCATATATAAAAATAGTGACATCATAATGGCCACCTTTGAAGGTGTTAAATGAGTGTTGAACAATCATCGTTTCGGGAGGCAGAATTACGCCATCCACGGAAACCGTATGTTCTTTAACCATTTGATGTAGTTGTGTGAGAGTGTAGCTCAAATAAATCTTATAAAAACATCCTAGTATATTGAAGATACTGGTTTTGTTACAAAGGAAGTAAATAAAAAGAGTTTAGGGGGTTGGAGAAGCAAAATAAAACAAATGAACATGAGAGAATGAATTACCTTTAAAAGTGTAACTCCTTTTGAGTTGAGCCTAAAGGATTCCTTTGAAAAGATTCTGCCCAAAGGGAATCCTCTAGGATGAGGAGAGGGATGTGGAGAGAGTAAATCTGCAGGGGTTGGCCTAGCCAAAGGCATGAGGAGTGTGTGAAATGAGGTAGAGGTGGGGGCCTTTTATAAGAGGAGAGGAGGGGCACTTTTGGAAAGTAAAGAAATATTACTTTATTTGAAAATGTGTTTCGGTTTCAAAAGGTCCCACATTGATATAATTAGTGGATAAGGTGATAAGGGTTCGAAAACCACTCATCCAATTGGTTTTGGACATGTGTAGTTCATAGATTTTACATTATCTTTCCATTTTATTTAAATCGTCAAATAATGATGTCATCGATGCATCATTATTATGTCATAAATAATTTAATTTATATAATGTCTAAAAATCATAAAAAAAATACTATGAGGTAGGAAATATTTTTAGCTTTCCAATGACTATTTATAATCAAAAATCTGATCTTTATAACCCCATGTAAAAATTGTTTTTGTAAAATAGTTCTTGTTTGTGTCATTTTTACTTTTACATTAAATAAAAAGTTATTTATGTCATTTCCCAACCAAAATGTATCCATGGGGTCCCCAAGTTGACCCATGTCTTGTTTTGGTCGGCCATGACATAAACAATTAGGTTTGGACATGTGTCTAGGTCATTTCATATTATTAAAGAATTATTTATACATTAAACTACCCTAATTACCACTAATCGTGATTAAAAACTTAATAAGTTACTATTCACCAAAAAATATTTTAATCCCATTGAACCAAATTTTACTTCTTAATGACAACCATGTATGTCGGATTTTCAAAATTCAATACACATTAGTGGTAAACTTTAATTTAACTAAAAAATCAGTTTGCTTGATTACCACTTAGTGGTTTCACTATTCATCAAAAATTGATGTTTTTCAGAAAATTACCAAAAATTAGACCTAAGCTATATTTGATATTCCGAATTCAAAAATGAAGTCTATTTTACAAAATTCAAATCATATAAGTCACATTAATTAATTTAATAATTAATTCCCGCTGCCAGAGCAAATAGCGTGTTTTTACCAAACAATAAGTATCAAAAGATTGACACCAGTTTAAGTCTAATTTCAAAGTGAAATTGATTCCAATGACCACCATTGGATAAAAGGGTAAAAATATATTCTAATTTCACTTCAAAACCAATTCAAAACATAATCTAATCATATAAATAATTTAGATTAAAAAGCAGTTTTGATGTAAAATGCAGTATTTTTCACTATTCATTAAAAAATGAACATTGTCAGAAAAATACCAAAAATTAACACAAGGTAAATTTTGATGTCCCAATCATAAAGGATAGGTTTATTTTGACAAACATTTTTTATAAAATTGTCAAAATATAGATTCAAAAATGGTTTGCCATCAAAAGGCAGTAAAACAATATTTTAAGAATATTAGTGTATTTCATGCATAAGATTGTATTTATTTTCATTTCAAGCCTCTATAACACTATCTTAATCATTAAAAGAGATAGATAAAAATATCTATTATTAATTACTTACTTGGGATGTTACATATCGTTTCCAAGATTACAAAACATTGTCGTGACATGAATAAATATATATATCATTTATATTAAAATATTAACAATATTATATTTATTCCATAATTAGAAAACAAAATCTGTTTTATTATAGGTTCATTAATCATCTGGTTTTTAACCTTGGATTTGTTCCATAAAAAAAAAATTTTATTCTTTATTATACAATGAATGAAAAATGTATTCTGGCTATATATGATTTAGAAGGAGAAACATATCCAAAAGATAACCTCATTAGGAACACTATATAATTAGAATAAATTGATACTATAGAGAAGGATTAGATAATATGTTTAATTTCTATAAAGGACATCACTCATATAATTCATATGAAAATTGGGATATAGGTCCATGAATGAATGAATTAATATGATAAAATAATTAGTACATATGAGGTGTACTAGAAAATGTTTGTGGGTTATGAATCTATTTTTACCATTGAACCCTAATGTAATAATCATTAGTTCATCGGTTGAATAATTCAATGTCTATAAAGGGTGTTATGAAAATGGGACATTACTATCTATTAAAATATTATCCAATCTTCTACCATGATTTAAATATATATTGGAGACACCCAAAAATATATTGGTTTTGATTTCAAATTATCGATTGAATTTAAAAGAAAATATAATAATAAAAATCGTGGACTGTAGATAATAACCCATTAAATAATCTTGATATGTTGAAGGATAATTATTGGAAATTTACATTAGTGATATATAATTATTTTACTATATAAGGGAATGACCTTAGGAAATTGACTGTTTAATTAGTGGGATTAAGTTAGATACTATTGTGAATAAAGTGAAATATCCATTCAATTAATCACCCATATTATTGTGAATCCAATTTATTTATTATCGTTATTATCTTACATGGGATAAAATATAAATATTAATTATGTTGATCATGGATATGAAATTCCTAAGCCTAGGGATAAAGTGAAATCACATTTAATCACTATTTCCTATTTTTTGTATTTTAACGAAGTCGGGAATGAAAAAAATACAATCGGTTAAATGAGTGTTAAAGACTTATTCCATTATAGACATTCTAAATTAATTTATGTCATTTTAGTTGTTAAATGGATTTCAAATAACACATAAATTATTTATAATTTAATTATAGTTGAAAACATTTAATATATGTTGATGGCATCTATCATCATCCATTCTTCTCTTATTGATGATTGATGGAATATGAATAATTTTTATGTTATTCTTCTTCATTATTTTCTTATTTATGTTATTTTTTGATTGGATTTGAGTTTAATAAATAGTGAATTTTTCAATTATTAAATATGGGATATAACAATATATACATAAAAAATAAATGAACGTCTATTTTTTTGATGATGAATATATTTAAGAAATATAAATTAAAAGTATTTTTTGGGTCATAATTCATAATCAAAAAAGGGGTTTTATATCAAATTGTGGTGGGAAACTAAACATTGAAGGTATCCATATTATATCATAGTATATTAGTGTCATTATAAATGAATTTCATGTTATTCCTATTAATCAAAGTTTTTTGTATTCAACAAAATAGATACCTTTTGTTATAATTATATCATAGACTCAATATAATGTGTCTCAATTGAGTTGAAGAAATTTATAATGTAACACTATCAATCTCATACTAATGGATTCATAATGTCATTTTTGTGACCATACAGTGTGCCTGTTCTTTTTCAGATGAAATATGGATCATTTCTACTCATTATATATTATCAAAAAAATGTTATAAATAATGAATACATATTATATTCCTCATAATTTTGATTTTATCGATCAATAATGAGGTCCTCATTAATTTTCTATGATTGATATTTTCTCAGTATACAATCTATTGATGGTCAAAAGTGAATTCATACACAGGAAAACCATCTGTCCAATGTATAGAATCTATGAATTTATAGGGATTCCATTTGTTTATTCTCATTGCCAAATAATTTTCATTGAATTAATTAATAATATATTTTGATATTACCATGATATATTCCTGTTTTTCATTATATATAATAATATTATGTAACATAAATGTTGGGATTATAGTGAAGGTCAATGTTGTATTCTACAAAGACAATTGAACATATAAATATATGCAACACATTACTAGAATAAAAATTATGACTAAAATACATAGTTTTCTTGGTTTTGATGGATATTATCAGATAAATTTGAATAATTTCTCCTGGAATTCGCATTCCAAGAAAATTTAAACATTGAATAGAGTCATAATAAATAGAAAAAATAAATGTGAATAAGTATACACAGAATTGGGTAGAATGTGGGTTATTTCAACATTACTCAAATTACCATATTTAAGAGAAGAAATATTAATTTATAATGATACATCATTGATGGGACTATGAATTTTGTCACATGAAAATCATATTTTAAATTTATTTTTTCCCTAAAAATTGTATTTTCCGGAGAAATATTACTAAGAAAATTATTTATAGTCGTCTTATATAATTTTTCCATTAATGATTAGGAGAAATTGTACTAATAATGAATGTATTAAAATATTGCATGTTCATAAAATGTTAAATAATATATTAACACCTATGTACATCAGTATTTTCTACATGATAATTTTTGATAGGATTAAATATAACTAATTCTAAATATAATACCTCCAAATGAATGTTAATAATTTAGTATATTGTATGAGATAAATTATTATTATAAATTATATATTACAAGTATCGTATATGATTAATTTTTTTGAGTTTCAATATATGTACTATGAAATACTGAATGAATGTTTGAAATTTTATAATTCTCAAACGCCTTTCCATCCATTTATCAAAAGGAATATTAAATAGGGATTTTGGAAATATATAGAGTAGAAAAATAAGGTTTGTATTATTATTGATATAAATATTTATTTTGGTGAAATGATACGTTTCATTTACCAATTATTTCTCCCCTCAATATTATTCGTTAAAATGGAGTTGTTAGATAAATTACATCGAACTCTATTATCTATTCAACTATCATGTATAAAGTAGAATGGAAATTTGATTGAGTATTACGTGTGGGATAACCTGAATTATTAAAATTTATAGTATGTATCTTGGTTCCTTGTATGTATTAATATTATGATGTGAGATAGAGGTATATATTGAATATATCAACATTGACTACACTAGACAATAAATTGTAAAACATATTGATGGGTTTTGTCATTAAGAATTCAAAAATGAGTAAATAACATAAGGGTTTTTTAGTTATATTCTATCACCTAATGAAATAAAAACATATTATCTCTATAATATAATTATTATCTCATTTTCCTCAATTCAGGATATATATTAATTAATTTTTATTTTTTTACAGATTACTATATTATATTTTATCTAATTAATCTCTAATGATTACCCAAATGTTTCATAATTGTAGTTAGTATGTTTGGAATACCAAGATACAATTAAATAGTAACTATCATTTATATAAAATTTGTTGACTAGATTTGATCATTACTACTCTAGAGGATATACTAAGATAATGTTCAGTGGATACCAATGGTTTATTAGGTCAACACATTCTTATTATATAATTTTCTTATAAATATACGTTTTTGTAGTGAATTCAAATAGATACATATAAATTTGTCTTCGAAAATAAATGTATAAAACCATTTTTTTGGGAAGATGATGTAAAATGAATGAAATTGGGACCAGAGGTAGATGATGAATTAGTATAGAAGGTTGTAGTATTTTATTATCACATCAAGATTACTCTATGTCAGTTAGATATTTTTTTTGTAAAAATTCTGTAAAATATAGAATTTTATGATGCAGATATTATATTATGTGGGATTTTTGTAGTGTGGATTATTGTGAGATTACTAGAAGGTAATGATTTTTCCCTTTTATATTTTATTTATAAATGTTCCTACTCATTTAAAGAATATTTCTTATTTCATATTTCTTCAACTAATACACCTTCATGTTCATAATGAGTTCAATGTATATCTCCATAGTAATTACATTTATAATCTATCAATTTTTGTAAACTCAATCGTTTTTATTCTATAGAATGATATTTTCTATGAATAATAAACACTATAAATTTTACATCATAATGATAACGTGATATGAATCAAAACTACAAACCATATTTCAGTTCTTTATATGAATCAAATATTTAACGTAGCTATATGGATTCTAAAACATATAATTAAACATGTATATTTTCATTATTTATATCATAGAATATAAAATATAGGTGGTAATTAATATTATGAACTTTTTTGTTAATGAAACACTGTAAAAATTTATTATAAATTTAATTTAAAAAAATATTTTCTTTTTTGGCATAGGATGAACAAAAAAGTGTAAATACGCCATAATATAATATAACATAATTAACATTATATTAAATAAGAAGTATAAATATTAATACCAAAAATTAAACATATATTTATGATGTTTTGAAATATAATATTTTATTTTCTGTAAATTCATTATATACTTAAAAAATAAATTATTCCTCAAAATTGGATTTTTAAATTTTTTTGAGAAAAAACATTTACCTAATTTCAACCACATAGAAAAAATATACAGGAATCAGATAAATATTTTATAAGTTAATATAATAAAACTTATATATGACAATATAAAATTATTTATTTTAAATTATTTGTTTCTTAATTAATAATAAATATACTAATTTTTATTGATATGATTGTTTACATTTGAAGAATTAATGAAATTTCGATATTTTAAAATTTCTATAAAACTAACATTAGTTCAATTATATTTATAATATAAAAAATAAAATAATTAGAATTAGTTTCTTGTTGGATTTTGATATAAAAACATTTTATAATATAGAGATTTTTTTTGCTATCATACTTTCATCAGACAATGAAAATTATTAATTAATAAAATTCATAAAATTATATTATATAATTATATATAATTGAATTTATATTTGGAATCATAAAAAATATGTTTATTTATTGTGATTTATAATTTTTCAAGTAGCATAGTTGAATAGTAAAAAAAATTCGATGTTTGGATTAAAACTAGTTTACTAGCGACTTAAATAATGTCAGAACGGTGTGTTTTCAAAATGAACATGTACTAAAACTTTTATATTTCCTTAATTTGAATATATATTACCTATAAATTTAATGAAAATACTATTGGAACTTTTTTTAATTAATAATAAATTAATATTTTTTAATATCCCATGAAATCCGATGGGTTCCCACTCAATAAATTATAAAATGACCTCATACCGTTATCTTCTGTGAACATCACCAGGCCACCAAAAATAATGAAACCTATAAAATTATTTCTCCAGAGTACCTATAAATGATTTATAGGTGATTATTTTCATATAATACCAATCCATGTCTCTAAAAGATGGGATCCAAATATGCTAACCAAATAATTGGTAATCATCTTATCGAAATCATTCGATTTATTTTTCAATCTTCGTCATTTAGAATACGTTATTCATCATAAAATAATTATATATGTGTCCTCAATATACTAATATTTTATTATGACTATGAAACCAGCCTTATCATAATTATATTCCATCAAATAGTAATTGAATGTATGGGTCATGGATTCATGTGGAATGCCACCTCCTCATGATAAAACAATTTATTTTCAATCACCATCATTAAAGGATGGTTATTTTTATGGGACAATATCTATATGCTTTATCTATGTCATGAACCATCCTAATGGGAGAGAGTCTGTAACAACCTAATCCCACCTCTAATAGGATATGGGCCTGATAACATCACTAAGTAGGATTATCACACACATTGGACAGATTATCCACATTTAATAACTCAGAGACCCTCATCTATAATCCCTTATAATTGATAAAGGTAAACACTGATTATAACTCTTCCAAACATATAAAATTACAAAATCAAGTTATAAATTTATTTTAATTGAAATCCAAGTAAAAATAAATTTTCAACAATATAAATAGAAAAAAAATTAAACTATCAATGTAGGAGTTTATAATTATTAAAAGAAACAACAAGTACGAACTTCGATCTTTCAGGAACACTTTTTTTTTCTCCGGTTCCCTCTTATACACCATCAAAATAGCTTCTATATGTATTTGAAATGACATGTGTACAGATATCCAATGTTGGGGTGAGTATAAAAATACGTAGAATGATCCAATAAAATCACAGTAGAAAAACCATATTGTGAATTCATCTTATAAGTGTAATAATATAATGATTATAAGAAAAACAGATATATAATTAAGATGATAATTGCACCTATATATATCTTAAACCAGAAATCAAACCAAAGGATTCTCCTTGATTCCTTTTTCTAAATTTCTATTCTTGGATATCACACACCAAGATCTTTGCTATCAATTGATCAATAAAACAAAGAAGTCAATATCATTGGGCCCTGAACAATAGTACCCACTTATCTATAAATTTCATAATACCCAGATATGGTTTTCCACCCATGATTTATGTGGGACACAACAAATTAAATATATATCAACCCACTATATAGGGTATCACATAAAAAATACTATGAACCATGCTAATATTTCCTAATAGATATGGGATCAATGCCCTATTCAAGGTGTTCTTGCCGGTTCTATAAACCACACCTATGGTATATTAATGAATGATATAGGACCACTACCCTCTCTTATTCATGGACATCATACACTCTCTTAGAGACTCATCATCATGAAGGTATTAGAATCTCATGATATGGATGTAACACCACATTGTAATATTTTTGGAATATAACAAGGTAATGTATTCAACAGTTACTTGCCCAAACCAAAGAAACAATTTGAATTATAAACCCTAATATGTGTATTTAAAATGTAAATTAGGGGTACAATACCTGTCTATAGAACCCATGGTATTCCCATATATCATGGACTCACATGGAATTTAAAGCTATAATTAGTTGGAGTTTCCTTAAAAGTTACATATCATATTTAGATTGAGATACTACTCTACACATGACACCAACTTATTTTTTAATTTTTATTGTATTCCCATGTATCATCTCATGTACACATGGTTATTCCCATGTACACCATGCTATGTTTGACTACTTGGCTCGGACAATGTACATTGACTATCATTTTTTACATTGACCATCTATTTCCCATGTATCCCTTGAGATATACATAGAACTACCAACATAGATCACATACCATATGATTGATGTCACATAGTATGTGAATTTTTATTCCCCTTGGATCCCCTAGTTCCATATCTAGGGTCCCATATAGAATGTATTTCCTAAATAAATTTCATGAAAAATTTAATTACTTATAATCATGATGTTCTCCTTTACATCATCTTGCCATGCCTCCAACAAAATAATTACTATAAATAATAAAGAATATGTTTTGAGATGATCTTTCCATCAAAGAGTGTCAAAATCAAGGCATAGAATCTTCATATTAAATCCCCCTCTAATTAGTATGTAGCTATTAAACTCCACCACAAGACATCAATAAAGAAAAACAGGGAACATAAGTTCGATCATTTCCTCCTATAATCATCCACCATCCCTAAAACACTATCATACCCTTTATCATGAACCACACTAGTGGTACTTGTCCAGTTCAATGAAGAACAGTTTTGCAATGATCATATACCAGGTATTCTTCAAACTATTGGCCAATAAAAATTTCAATGATGAATATTTGATTAAATAATATAGAAACAATAAACCATGTTTTGAGGAACAAAAATATTCATTTTTTTTCATTTCAGGCCTCAATCCATTTCTGTAGAAAAGTCAAAATAAGTAGTTTAATAAAAAAAGGTATATATTAATCAACTATTAATAAATAAACAGTAATATCCTGAATCAATTATACTACAAGGAATTGATCCTCATTCAACAGGTATAGTAGAATGTGAAGACATAATATAAATATGGCATCCATCTTACTGTTTGGATTGGTCACCGGTGATAAATTTTCATGTGTTGTCATTTTTTGAAAGAACCTCAAACACTGATAGATTTTTGATCATTTATCACGATATGATATGATTACATTTTCCCAGATCTACTCTAAAACTCTCTCTCCATTTTATAGGTCATATAAATTACCCTGATAATCAACCATAGATATTTATTTATGATATATTTATTAATATTTTATAAATAAATAAATAAGTAAATTATAAATAAATTTAAATAATTATTCATCCAAATTGGTGCTCATGGGAAATGAGCAATGTCAGCTAATATTATATAACATATGATGAAAACCCCACATACTACACTAATACAATGCCTCAAATATATTAAATGGGACTCCATTTAGTAGTTATCAATTCCATTCAATTAAAATATTTCCGTGAGATATTAATATATTTAAAAACATTCAAATATAAATTTTGGGAACACTCAACCATTGAATATCACATCATATTACAGCATGGATATGAAAATAATACATATAAAATTATAATGTAATAAATTATAAAATCAAATTCATTACTATACACCACCTATGGACTTTTCACCATAAAATTAAGGAAACCCTACTTAAGGGGATTATTGCATTGAACTCGCATCAGGTTCGGACAATCACATGCGGTCTCCTAAATATTCCAATGCATCCACAACAAAAATTATAGGGGAATAAGTCATCCATAAAGGATACACTCCTATAGATAATCCCTATTCACATGGAACTTTCCAAAGGCAGCCTTCTTCTAAATTTTTAATATTCTCTGGCCAATAACATTTGACAAAATCGGCATATACAACCTAAACTGCCACATGTGAATGATATCATGAACTTGATATAACTATCATGGTTTTTATATGTTTTAATTCCCACCAAAAACTCATTGATGAATATATAATTTCAAGATGAATCTTAGGTGTAACATTCCTCCCCGAATAAAAAAACTATAATCCATATAGATGTGAGACCTTGATGAACACACAGTATCCATCCTCAAACTTCAAATGCCTCCATAATTATTTGACTTATATAATATGATATATTTATATACTCCTCATACACTCTGGTATGATCTTCACATTATCTATCATTTATCATATCATCCAAAGTCCCATGGGAGATGAATCACCAAGATTAGTCCAATAAATTATTGAGCTTTATGTTTTCATATACATTGAATCGAATGGTGCATACTAATGTTATAATGTATAATATTGTTTTAGGAAAACTACACCATGTTTTGGTGGTCCTCCAAAATATTGCTCAAATCCATCATGAAATTTCGTATCATTTTGTTCATGACCTTAATTTACTAGTCATTCATACCAATAGGGTTGTGGTGACATGTCATTATCAAACACAACTACATTATCAAGGACTGCTCAAATCTTCTTTGTAATCACGATATGAAGTGAGAATCATTTAATGAACAACCATTGAGGGAAAACTAGGTAGCCTATCAATGTATTTCATGTAAATACATCAGAATATCTCTTCTGAACACTTCTCTCAAATAGTTTTGATGTGGCCAAATGTGTAAGTCTGTTTATGATCACCCAAATTGAATGATTTCCTATAGATGTATGTGGTAACAACATCAAGAAATCTATGGATATCCCATTCATCATTAACTAAAAATCATAAATGTTATTGGAAAAATAGTCTAAAACTAGTTTCATATCCTTTACCTACTGATATATGAGGCATCGTGGGAAAAACCATGTAACACATATCTTCTTTCCTAGCAACCCAGACTAACATCTAAGGTCCCAATACATCATTTCCACACCTGGGATAACCAATAAATGGGATTTATAAAACTCCCTCATAACATAGTCCCATATCATCTCTTGTGCCACTGCTCGTCCTTTAATAATGACTCTATTCTATCCACATTTAAAAAATTATTCATTTTCATTTATACTATATCGTTGGGAAAGTGAGGTCACAGAACTTGTATCGCTATATATTCCTCCCAAAAACACTTTAAATTTATTATGGTAACAACCATCAATTGATTATACAATGAATTTACTAATGAAAAGAGTTAATCTACAATGGGGATAAATTCTCTGATTCCATGGCCAATAACCAAAGAAATTATATCCATGATAGGTTGTTTCATCTAAATTCCACAACTTATGTTTATGGACTCTCTCAATGTTGTTGTAATGTAAGATGTATAGTCATCTCTTATGTCTCATGTTTTGATCCTTCTGGTGGAAGACATACTTGATATATTTATGATCTGAGTAGACTGCAAACTGCTCACTGATATGATATTGTCACCATGACATGACAATGAAGAATACCATTTATAGCTCTATTTTTTGGGTTCTATTGTTCATCCCATGTGGTTAGAAACACATAGACCCTTAGGAAACCACTACCTACATCTGCATCAGAATAAAACCTACTCTAGTCCTTGATGCATCACCTGACACAATTTATATGACACAAACCATAGTAAATATAAATATTAGGGTGTTCATAAACATTAACATCATCTTCTACAAATATTTTTGGAACCATTTCTTCAACAAATGGATACCTCATTTTAATAAATGTTGTCAATAAAATCACAACCCTATATAAATATGGTAAAAACATTAGATATTACCCAAAATACCCAAATAAACACCACCCATTGATAATGATCCTAGGTGGATCCAAATATCACACTCCCTCAAACATTGATGGATCCACCACCACTTCGTCCCTTGAGAAGATGTGTCCATTAATGTGAACATATCAAATTATAAAATATCACATTTCTATTACACTAGTATATTTTTAGTTGAGACCACCAAAAAATGGTGAATAAATGAATAAATATCATGTTCATGTGTCTCATATACATTGTTGTGGTGTTTGTCACGCTGAATAGAATCACCAATTACGTATAATGGTCATATCGATATATGAAATTAAACCATAATATATACCCATATCATACATGAAAATGGTGATAAAATGATTTTATTTTATTCATTAAAAACACTCCTGACCATATCAAATGTTCAAATAGGTTATATATCCTTAGTGGTAGATACTTATTCTTCGTGGTCACATTGTGCAAGAACAATTAATTCATACATTACCTAAAGATCCCTTCTAATTTCATCCCAAAAAATCTATTTCTTCAATGGGAGAAACATTATGTCTCGGAAAATCCTTATTCCCTAAGTTATATAACTACACCATTGGGTCATGAATCTCTATGTGATACATATACTAGTTCATTTATTGAGGTTTTTCTAAGGTGTAAGTTAATATAGATTTATGTCTCCTGATTGAGATTGAAGCTTCAAATATTATCAGTAATTATACCCTTATAATACACTTCCACAACATGAAACAAGTATCCCATGTAATGCACAATTCTAGGATCCATTCTAGAAAAATTTAGTACAATTGGTTCCACCCAATTATGATTGATCCCAACCATCTTTTATAGGGATTCCAACTTGCCCAGAATGGAAACACATGTTCTATCACTATAGACACACATCATATTGCATAAACAAAATATTCAATATGGTCATGATCTATGGATTTCTATCCCATTACAATTATGACTCACTAAGGACACATTGATAATATAAAATAATCCATATAAAAAATTCACCTAGAAGTGTCTTATCATACTAATTTATGACCTTTTTATACACTGAAACACCTATGTTAAAATTATAGAAGAATAGGGGTCAAGGCTATATTTCAACTATTATATAATTTTTTAAAATCATACCAGTGGAATTAAAATAACAACTCCCACTTCGGCCTTTTATTTGTGATGTTATGGTTGAAAAAACAATGATTTTACCACATGCCATCTCAAATGCCTCAATGTTGTAGGCCAATATTTCCTACACGTGTCCCCTACAGAGACTTAAAAATTCTTATGTAATTCATGGACTGCCTAGAGGTTTTAGTTAAATTACGTCAAACCTTCTAAAAATCCTGATGATATACATGCCCCTATTACACATCTCCCCCCCCCACTGAAATATTTTACCATTCCTTGGTCTATACAGGGGTGGTCAGATAAAATGTTTCCCAATCATTCATATGATAGGATGGATAATATCATGATGTATTTCCCTAACCATCATAAGAGAAACATAGACTCCCCCATTGCTTACTCGACACATCCTGAGAGCCATTAAGAAATGATCTATTATCATCTGATCATCCCCTAAAGCATCAAACATTCCTAAATCTGTATGACCACAATCAACATCAAGCACCTAATGTATTATATCACTGTTTCTCACTAATGGGACCAATTTTTGATGCTTTCTATTCTTGAAGTCCTTACACTACTATTACTAACTCAATCAACCCAATATTGGCTTAAATTAAATGAGATATCATTGAATCCCTTATATAATTTTTAATCCAGCCTGAATGTTCCACTCCCTATTGAATGGATATCATAGGATTTCCATATAGTATAATGAGATATTAGAAACCCTCACTGAATACTCACCCACAATCATATATCACTTATGTAGATGTAGAATATTTATATTTACATTGATCTCAACATGAAAAGATGAAAGACCTCCTTAAAAAGTCCATTGATGTCTTAGAATGTGATTGATGTCTCATCGATAGAGATAGTCACTACATTCCACTATTTCTATATAGATCTCTAAAGAAGACTATAAAAGATGAATGATATATATACTTTTTGGGTACTCATAATGTAAGCAACTCACGTGAGTGCCTCTTTGTAGTGCTTATCCTTTAGGGGGACATAACCACCCTAAGAAAATTGGTGTTTGAATCTACTGGAAGATAGGAAGTTCACTAATCCCACATGCATCCATATATATTTTTGACGTATATAAATTGTATTCAATGGGTGGTTATATATTTGGTAAAACACCAAGTGGTACTACCTATATTTCATTAAATTGTAGTGAAGCCCTGTCACATGGAATATAATCATTAAGATTAGGTAGTTCAATCTCGATTTTTTTCGTCACAGATGCATATTAAAAAATGTACCAAATAATATGAGTATATTGAGAAGGTTTACAGTAAAATTACATAGTAAAAATAAATGATTCCATTATGATTTGTGTATTAATGTGTTTCCCTACTTATATTTTCAATATATATTGATTCAATAAAATGTTTATCAGAGTCCAAGTGAATTTTTACGTTGGGAGATAAACAAAAAATGGGGTCCCTATTCGGAAATTCAGATCTAAAAATAGATGAAATAAATTTAAAAAATCCCTGGAAAATATGAAAAACCCTCAACCTATGGTAAAATAAAGTAAATTTGGTATAAAATAATTATAAAATAATAACATGGAATACTTGTTTCATCTACCCTAATCTTTTATCTAATTTCCAATGGATTCTGACCAATTATTAATAGGAATATCATAAAAATTTTATGTTTTAGCCAAATGTTCCCACAGACACACACATATTCAGGTCCCTAAATTTATAAAATGTAAAAATAAAGATAATAATATATGCATATATCTATAATCACACTATAATATTAAAATTATAGGGTACTTGAACGAACATTCCAAAAACAATCCCACCAAAAGAAACTAAATACACCTCTTTCATGGAATGATTGAGGTGACTACTTCCAAAAGATACCATTAGAATGCATGTCAGTATACATATATAACATAGATAATACTAATAATAATCCATCTTGGTCTACATAAAATGGTCTACCATATACATAAGAGATGACACGAGTGGTATGATTTCATATAAGGTTGAGTATAACAATACATCGTGGGACACCAAAAAATAAATTATCAAAATTGATAATAATTACATATCTCATAACATAAATATTTTACTAAATTTATGATCAAGAAAATTGATATACTCCGAAAGGACAATTCACCTACATGAGGTCTCAACAAAACAAAAATCCACATGATACATTTTATATCTTCCAGAATCATATCATTCTAGGAGAACCCAATCAATGGGAAAAGATATTATCATATACACTCAACATAGTGGTAATTATTACAAGGCCAAAACCAAGAATACTCACCAGTCAATATATATCTTAATATGTAGAAAGGGGATAAATAATAAGATCTTTGGGGGACTCCACAAACATAATAAGGATCAGCCAACAATGTACATTAACATATGATGATTATAAAATGAACACTACTAAAATATACATATAGATGGATATTCAATGTCAAAAACATACCGTTCAAATTGTTTCTATGATCCCAACCTATTGTAAATGAATAAATTATAGAGGATCACATAATACTCTAATAGTGGGACTGAAAAAAATCTATATAAGTCTAATCAGCATGAGGCTATCAGAATTCATAGAGGCTGATGTAATTCCACGTCGTACCATTGATGAGATGGATAATTGGAACACATTAAACTGATACATACACAAAATAAATAATAATAGGGCTATAAATACTCAATGGGGGTAAAAATGTACTAGGGGGTATATTTCATGTCTATAAAACACCTGGTTAGTTCATTTCTCACTACCTCACATGTAATTAATCCCCAAAATACTTGTTGTGTCCAAACTGGTCACAAAATAGGTTGAGGTCATGCTAGCACTCTGTCCATGCTACCATGCCATTCCCATGTTCTTCTATACAAGATTTGGTACTATCCTGATTACACACTTCTTCACCTGTGTATTCCTAGCCTGTCTATGTACCTAAATATTAACATGTACAATGAAAATGGCTATGTAACCCATCGATCCCATTCCCAGTTATCCTCCGAGATGCATGATGATCTACTTGTACAGGTCGCCCGAATTGTTATCTTTTCTTATCTACAAAAACCATAACATTATATCTAGAGTTCCCCATAATTTTTAGTATTAGAGTAATCATTATGTAACGATATATTTTATAGAATCCCATGGGTCTCCATGGAATATTCTATCCAAACCATTGTATCAACAAAAACAATAGACAATTACATATCTGGGGTTAATCTATAACTCCATTACTATAAATCTTATTCTAGAATACGAATCTGATAAAAAAATTCTTGATTGAGTATTCCATACCCACACTATTCCTATAACATAAATCAAATAGGATAAAAAAATTTCTTTATTCAAATTTTTCTGTATATAAGAATCCTATATCACAAAACATTAATCATTTCATTGAACATGAATCACCACACAGTGGATTATCATTTCCCCCAAATAATGGTTATGTACAAATCATTTACCTGGTATTATTCAAACATTATACCAATAAAAATTCCAATAAATAATGTGTGAAGGAATGTGGGAAAATACAATAAAACATAAAAATTTGAAAAAACATAGAATTTGTAGATTTTTGATCATTATCCTTCTTTAAAGATAACATCAATGAAGATTTATTTTCATCAACGAAAAAATAAATCAGTTGTATGTAAAACATTATGAAATGGTAGAATCAATTATAGTTTTTTTGGATATATCCAAATTTGATTGGGATAAACGAAAATAGTGTAATTACATAATCAATTAATCCTACCATAATTTTGGATATAATTATGATGAACTATGGTCATGTATTGTTGTCATTTTGATAATCCACAATCACCAATGTTGCAATTTTCCATGATTTATATTAGATTCGATTTCATCCTATATAATCTCTTCCAATAATCTATATCATATTTTTGGGCTATGAAAATGAAATTGAAAATATTCCATAACGGCGTATTTATAATAGATTTACTTTTTTATTATTTTAATTAAAAATTTTAAAAAATATTATACAATTTATTTAATTTTTATCCCACAATGTTTTTCATGCCTAACTTCAGAAGATATTTAATAATATATACAACAAGGGTGAATGCCTTGTTTTGAACACTACAATTGACTCATATTTTTTAAATGAGGCTCTGTTTTTTATTTATTAATCTTTTTCTATAATATTTCTCTTGTGTGATATCAATATATTAAATATTTTCCAAAAAATAAATTATTGGTTCATCGAAACTCGAAGTCTCGTGTTATATTTTTTCCTTATACAAATGTAATCCATATAAAATTTTGAATTACTACATTATAAAATAAATTTTCTAAAAAGATATGAAAAATTATTATTCAATAATTATTATATAAAATATACCATATAGAATTTATTACTATTGGAAATGATATTATAACCAGTTCATATATTTGAACTACCACATATATGCACTAACATGAGTTGTTATCCATTTCTTATTTAAATAAAAAATTTAGTATAGAGAAAATATAAATATTTTTCTCTAAATGTTATAATTTAACTATATAACAATAATTATATTTATTTCTATTTATAAATTGGACAGTGAAAACAATTTTCATGTGTTTGTACAACAAACCATATCAAAAAATGGAGTAAATAAATTTTCTTTCTCAACATATTATATATGATTGAAAATATTCATTAAATTAATAAATTTTAAAATTTATTCATGAGTAAAACTATGGAGATAATGAACCTTGATCAAACTACGGTGACCACAAAAAAATTGGAATATCCATGAAAAAATAAATAGATAACAACCAAATTCATTTATTTTCATGTAAAATTATTAATAATTTGGTGATGAAATTTTATATGTTGTCAACTAATTATATTAAATGTATCTAAATGAATCTAGTATCATTTTTAAAAAAATATAAATTTATTATATTTAAGATTAAAATTGTTATGAATTAACTGGAATGTGAGTAAAGGGACTAACATTTCATTATCATATTAATAGAGATTAAATATGATTAAATTTAAATTAAGGAAAATTTTATGATCCATACCTGATAAGTATAATTATTTTTCTTATAGTCATTATATTTACATAGAATACATTTTTTTACTTAAAATAGACATTAGTTAACAATTCAGATTAAAATATTAATCATTAATGACTATGTTTTATTTAAATTTATTTCATTATTTTTTAAATATATTAATATTCATTTATAAAGTATTTTTTAGAATTATTTAATTATATAAAACAATAAATGAAATATTATTTTCTTTTTATGAATGAGGTAATTTTGACCCATTAAAAAATATGAGGAATAAACATTTGTTTTATATATCATGGTGTAAATATAAATTCCCCTAATCTTGACCAATAAATGTTATTTGACTTAATTTATAATTTAACAGTTTTAGTTTAAAGTAAATTTCTATAATTTTTTTATTTTTCATAAATTAATTTACTTATTCAAATTTTAAACGATAATTTTTAATATGAAATGTTTTAATAATCTTGTAAATATATTCTTCAACCATGATAACAACATTTGATGTTACATGTTTTTATTGGGAATATGATCCTAATATACTAACATTATTCATTAATTATACGATTTAAAATTAGAATAATGTGTTTTTAAAAATCCATGTTATTTTCAAATCGTTAATCTATGAAAAAATGATGAATTTATTATGATATTATGGTATACAAATGAATAAGATACCATTATGTGATATTTTTGGATTATAATTACCTATTATTTTAATTAATTGGAAAATGATTAAGTTTCAACGATCCAATAGGTGAAATAATAGGACATCCCAAACCATATTAAAGGTGCCTATGTTTTTATTTGAAGCCCAAAAAATTGACAGATTAAATATTATCTTAGTCCCATAAGATGGAACACCGGAATTTATCTCACCTTAGAATTAGGTACATAGGATGTCAGCCCTTGCTTAAAATTTTATTCATTTCATGGTGTAAAATTTTCACATAGGATTTTTATGATTATGAATACATCATTATTTGTAAAACACTTTAATGAAATTTTTTTATGAAAATTTAATATTTTACTTACTCTTATACATTGATTCTAATATGATTACAATCTTATGACGTATCATAATTGATTTTATTACACTTGTATCTGTAAATAAAATTCCTAGGTATATTTAATAATGGTCAATCTCATGTCCAAATACCCTTTACAATAATTTTATATGTAATTTATATCAAACTCATTTACCATTTTTCAAAATTTTGACTCCCCCATTATTATGATTCTATTATTATAATATGAAATGATTTTTTATATTTGATGCTTCAATGAAGGGTTCTAGTTGTAATTTGCTAACAAGAAGATGGTATAAATAATTTAAGTACCATTTGATTTAATATCATTGTTTATAGAGACACTAAAACATTATTTTTATTATAGTTAGTAATTTTACATAATGAATACTTATTTAATAATGATAATCATTTCAATATAAAAGGTATGGGTCACTAGAATTTTCCTCATTTAATCATTCAAGGACATCATAACAACCCAATAAATTTGAGACACATATCGGGATTACCAATCATCTATAGCTAAAATAGGATCACCAAGAATCATTCTTAATTATTATTTTAAATATCAGTGATTAAAAAAATGTATGTTTTAAAATTTTCATCTTGAAACCCCTGAAAAACCCATTCAGAAAAATATGGAAAGGACATACCTTTTTCTGTATAAAACTTGAGAAATATCCAATTCATTATAAATTTCAATATAATAATAAATAGTCCTAAAATTATAATTGTAATATAATTTCATAAAAATTGAAAACAAGAAGATCTATATATTTGAAAATATAGGAAATTATATTTTGAAATTCATATCATGAGATGTATTTTTATAAAAATCTTAAATTGGTAATAATAGAAATGTGAACACTCTGGGGAATGATAAAATCATTCAGTATATTGAATGTCAATTTTAGGTCAAATTTACATTAAAAAAACAATGACGACTAAATGTGAACATTCATTATACCTTTAAAATAACATAATCATTTAGGATCATGGTTTGAAATGAAGACATTAACACAAATTTCAAATAAAAAATTCATTACATTAATTCCTAGATCGTTTCATTCATGTGTATTCACTATTGAGTAATAATTAATATTAGTTTTATACATTATTTAGAAACACTTTCTTGGTCATTATATTGTTAATATTATTATCTATATTTAATTTATTATAAAGCTTTAATTTTTTTAATAAGGTGGATATGTTCATGATACATGTTGTCGGATTGTTCATCCTATACTCTTAAGAAGAATCATTGGTTTATTGTACAGAGTAATGGGGGAATTGTTACATTACATCCATAATCATAGAACTGATATAATAATAATTTTATACATTATTTTATTTTGAAACTATCTATTAATGAATTTTATGAAAAATGAATCACATCATTTCATGAAGATGATAGTTCATGGATATGCATGAAGGATGTTTTCACTTTTTTTTACTATGGAATAAATAAATACTTAATGTTATTTTTTAGATCTCTATAATGATAAATATATTTTAAAGAAAATATTTATTCCTAATTTCTAAATTCATTGATATCCTTGTAATGTGGAAATGATAAATTAACACTTCAATTCATACGGGTTTTATTCTACACATATATACAAGTGAAAATATAAATATCAAATATAAGTATGTTGTAAGGATGTATGAAATTTATAACTAATAAATTATTATTATTATTTTACATATAACAAATATATCTATATATATATATATTATTTGTATGCAGTTTTTACCATCCCAAGTCATCATAGGTTTCACATTTATTGATTCTATATCCTAAATAACATGGGGAGGGATTATGGGAAGGTATTTTTTATGTTTAGGTTGTAATGATATGCTTCATTATAATAGATGATGATAGGTTGTTCCCTAAAATAAATTAGGGGAGGGACATACATAATTTTTTGATGTTTCGAAAATTATATATAGTCGTGATATTATAAAGGTGGATATAAAGCATTCCAATATATAAGATATAGTGATCATTTTATAAATAATATCATCCAAATATAATTATGACATGATTTTTTATCCCTATCTCATGGTTTTTACCCTAATTAACCTGTTAAACCCTATAAATTTCTAAAAAATATTTACCATTCTAAATATTCATAAGAACATATAAATTTTTTTAAAATATTAAAAAATCTGATCCCCTTTATTACAAATTTAAATACAATTATAAATATTTAATTTTAATAAGTGTTAAAAATAAATTTTAATATAAAAATTGGAAACTAAAATTATTTTTCGTACAATCCATTTCACTCTCTAAAATATTCTGGAAACACAATGAAATATAATTCAATATATAATATATTTAATAGAATTATGTTTACCAAAAATGGAATCATTTAAAATTGTAGAAAATCTGAAACAAAATTGGGATTTATAATTCATTTAATGAAATTAAATATTTAACAAAAATCTATATTATTCTCTATTGAAATATAAAATAAGATATTAAATTAATTAAAAAACATCATATTAATACAATGAAATAATATTTTTGAAAATTAATTTCATTTAATAAAAATAAATTATCACATGTGAAAAATATAATTATATTATTCACACTCTTAAAAACAATTACAATAATTTTTTATGATAATGTAGTTTTGAACATTATTTACATTCATTGACAAACAAACTTAATTAATTGATACGTAATTCATTCAATAAGATTTATAGTATAATTATATCATTACAATAATTTAACAACAATGATTATGTTAATTTAGTAAGATAAAAATAGGATTTGTATAGCGACCCTCACCTTTTACATATAACATTTCATGATTTTATGCATAATTATAAATCATGGTAAAATCCAAGAATTGTAAACTAGAGAGTCTATGAAGACAAGGTACTGAAAATAGAAAACAAGGAACTAAATAAAAGATTTATTTATTTAATATTAAAATTGATATCCTAACTTCCATTGTGCTCAAACATCTGTATAGGTACACTAGGGAACCCATGAACACATGGATGAGTTGAATATCCCAGTAAGGGAATAACAATAAGAACCAACCATTACAACATGGGATAAAACGTATGCCAAGATGATATAAATATTCATGTAACATATCGAATCATAACATCTAAAAATGTATTCATATAAATATGTAGTAATTTTAATGTAAAAGAGACATAAAACAAGTCCCTAGAACGAGCGATGGCTAACCACAAGGACCGTTGCACATGGTAGCACAAGCCAAAGCTATCTTCCATGACCATCACATGTAATATCTCATGAGACTCATCTTTGGAAAATTCATTTGAGCTCTATCTAGATGTATCAATCTAATATCATCATGAATATGTTTTCTAGATGAAAAATCTTGCATAGTCAATGTTACATAACCATAAGGGTTGCCCATGGAAAGAATTGGGTACCACAATCTTTTCATAGATCATAACTAATAACCAAATTATAAAAATTTCCATGAAAGAAAGGAAATAAAATATACATAATAATTAATTAGTGAAAATATGAATATATCATGGTATGTGATGTTATATAGATGTGACAACATGTATGAAAATAATTAATGAAATTAGAATATTTTTGAGAGGTTTTGAAGACAATACGATAGGGTATTGAAAATAAAAAAGGGAATAATACATTATATAAACTCCGATGTGATAAAATATGATATTAATAACAGAATTTTTTATTTGATAAATAAAATGGTGTGTTTAAATAGAATATATGGTGTAAATGAATGTGGGTATGAGTTCCAGAAGTTCCCTTAAAATAGTTTTTCTTATCAGGTTGTATAGAGGATATAATAACAAAAAAACAAGTATATCCCTTAATGATAATGATAAAAGGGTCTTAATAGATTAATTTGGTACATTTACACATAATTTAAAAGATTCAAATAAAAATATAAGATACCATCATTTTGGTAAAACAGCGGTAAGAAAACCAGAAGGAACAAAGGAGTTTTGGGTGGAATCCCTTACGGATTATCAGTATGGTATCTGTGTGCTTATGAGGGATTAATGACCGAGAAATGGGGTTCCCACGACTTATAAATCATCAAGGAAGTATGGTTATTTGGTAAATTTTACCCCATAATTAGGGATTCATTAGAAAATGGAATAACATAGAGGACATTCTTGAATAATTGTGAAATATAGGGGAACCCTTAATTTATGTATAATGGTGTTCTTTTCTTAATATTAATGACCTGTATAATAAAATTAGGAATATTATTTAATAAATACATAACAATTTATACATGTAAATGATTTATTATGTCCTTTTTAAATTCATTTATGGCGCTATTTATTTTTTATGAGGTTCAATTTTGTTGTCTGGGTCCATTTTTTCAATGGTTTTATTAAAAAGATCGCTTATATACATTTTTTGGATACACATGTATGATGAGAGTGGTCATACAAAATTGAAGATATATTTTATTACATAAAATATATATGGTTTCTGGGATGTAAATTCATTTTTTTATTTCTAGTTAAGGATATTCATTACATAAAACATTAATGATAAACGTTTCGATTAGCTTGGTGATTTTTATCGCAATTAACATGTTTTGTATTATTATATTACACCATGAATTTATATGTATTCATGAAATCTAAATAAGGTAAAATTTATATATTATGATCTAGTTGAACCATTAATATGGGTTCATGACCAGTCTAGAAGATGGTAATGAAAATTGAATACTCGTCCTCCTTGAATTTGATAAATCACCAAATCTCATATGGAGTTGTCATATAAATAATTAATGGAGGGAAAGAATAAATTATGATATGTCATAAAGCTATAATAATATAATTATATAACATTTATGTTACTTTATTTATCATAATAATTTTATAATGGGAGTAGAGGTATGAAAAATTAAAAGGAAAGATCATGAACGAAAATAATCAAATCAGAACGTGTTATTTAACTCTTGAGTTTATATCCATTTAGAGCCTCTAAAGGGTATAATATTTCGCCTTTTGAGGATATTAATGTCTTATAGATGTGGGGGACAATATTGGGGTGTGATTTGGGAAACAATTATGGATTGAACAATTCATTGGTGCATTGAAAATAATAGGGCAGTGTTAGTGGTTTTTATAGTGATGGGAGGAGGGTTTCATAATATTTTAATCCTTAGATTATTATTTTTCTATATGAAAAAAAATATTAATAATTATTAGGACAAAAAATAGTAATATGTGCATGTGAGTTCAATAAAATTTCCATTTACATCATCCATGACTCATGCATGATGTAGAAATTCTAGTTTTATCATTTATGATGAATTATCACATTTTACTATTCATTAAAAAATCATCTATTTTACAGAAAACCCAAAAAATTACTAGAAACTTTATTTGATATGTTGATTTGAAAAATGAAATCCATTTTTTGAAAATAAGTTCCTATTTATGATTAATTTAATTTTATAGTAAAATCTTAATTTACAAGAAAAAAAGGATTTTAAAACATTAACTGATTTTATAATGTTTTTGAGAATTACACATTGTCTTGTAAAATTATCCTAAAACTAGAAAACATAAAAAATATTATTTATGAACGAATTTTAGGAGAATAAATATCCCTTTAAATTATTTTAAAAAAATTAACTATTTATTTATGACTTTCAAAAATAAGTATACTTTTACAATGATCATATTATGACATACATCATTTCTATATTTTATTTATACATTCAAGGATAAGGTTACAATTATTTTGGTTGATTGACTGTTCATAAGAGTTATATTACTATTGATAAGGGTAAATTACTGTTCATAAGGGTTAGTTACTATTAAC
This sequence comes from Viscum album, assembly GCA_963277665.1. NCBI lineage: Eukaryota > Viridiplantae > Streptophyta > Magnoliopsida > Santalales > Viscaceae > Viscum > Viscum album. The sequence goes on from OY728157.1 coordinate 2,020,782,725, forward strand.
TGAAAAATTATGTTTTTATTATCAGACTCCAAACATATAACTAATCAAAACTATGTATGTTATATTTTCAAAATTTGATTGATAAAAGTATCAAAATTATGTTTGAAGGTAACATAGTTTTTAGTAGTTCATTGTGTTTTGATTTTATGTGATCATATGACATAATTATAATAAGTGAATTTCCATTGATAAAACATTGGGTCATTTCATTATTCCTCACTTATTAAATTCCTCCCTATAAATTTTAATTTTCATTCTATGCCACAAATAAGTGTGGATACTTTTCCCAAATTTCCTACTCTAGTTCCCATGATGCCTCTTTGAACTTATGTTTCTTCCACAATACATTTACTTGGTGTTTAATCTAGTTACCTAGAAAATTTCCTATATGATCCATGATCTTCACTAGATGTTCCTCATAAATAATATCATCTTCCATCTATAACACCTCTATATATAGTACATGTGAAAGATATGTTATTTACATCTTTAATAGGGATATGTAGAAGACATCATGAACATTAGCCTTATTATGTGGATGTTCCATTGGATAGGCCACAACTCTGACATGATCAAGGATTCTTACGTAGTTGATGTACCTAGTACTTAACATTCCTTTCTTCCAAAACCTCATGAACTTCGTCCTTAGATATATGAGTAGAAATACCATGTCACCAACATTGAACTCAATGTCTCATTTAAGATTAACTACATTTTTTTTACTTTGGGATACCTTCTTGTACTGCTAAATGGTATTATACTTCTCCGCCATTTCCTTGTCTATTTTAGGTCTTACCAGCTTACGCTCACTGACTTCATCAAAACACATAGGTGTTATTCACCTTTTCCTATAACGGGCTTTGTACGGTGTCATTTGGATTCTAGAGGGGAAACTATTTTTGTAATAGAATTCAACTAGTGGAATATGTTGGTCCATCATCATTTAAAAGTACATAAAAAATTCTCTCTACATATATTCCAGTTTTTTCATTCTCTAATATGATTGGTCATCAGTTTGAATTTGATAGGCCATACTGATGTTCAGTTCAATGCATAGATCATGTTAGACACATTTCCAGAAGTTCTAGGTGAATCTCATATCTTGAATAGATACTATAGAAAGTGGTAATACATGAAACCTTATAACTTATTTGTTATATATCTATTCAGTTTTATCCAATAATAAGTCCTCTTTAATAGAGATAATGTGATTTCTCTTTGTAAGATGATACTTAATGACCCATATAAAACATATTCCTCAAGATGTCCTCAGAAGTACATTAACAAAGTCTATGGTTCACTTCTATGTTGGTAAAGATATTGGTTTCATCATCCCATTAGACACATTTCATTAATCCTTCACTTGTTGACATACCGTGAACATTGATGTATATTCTGAAATCGCCTTCTTTATATTGTCCCACCATAAGTTCTTACATATATCTCGATATGTCATTATTCCCCCTAGTTGAATAAAGAAGGTTGAGATATGTGGGTCATTAAAAATATCATTCATTATATTTGAATTTGATGGTACATATAATCGTTATAGAAATCATATAACACCATCAACATAAATGATTACCAAATACGATTTACTGTTTCTAATTGATTTCACCCTTATTAGAATTTCCACATCTTTACATTGAGCATCCATTAATTTCTCCATGAGGGATGATTGAAAAAACCTACTGAAAAGGATTTATGATGATCCTCCCTTCATGATTCTCATGTTCATACAATAAAAATCTATGATGATTTCATCATTTTCAATTCTCATAATTGATAAGGTTTCCATACCCTTTTTACACAGATCATCTTATGCTTATTTTTTAACTGAGATGGTAATGAATGGAGAAGTCATAATCCATGATGATCTCTATCAATATTCACTAGATCATATTATATTCCTTTAGTTTGAATATATATTTTAGGCTCTGGAAGTCATTTTATATCTAACACTTCACTTTATAGATGAAATGTTTCTAGATTTTTAACATAAAGATCACGTCATCAAAATCTAAATCATGCTTAGGAATGTATTGATCATTGATTTTCAACGACCATAAAATATATAAAATCAATTTATCATTTTTCTTAGTATATATCTTTATCCATTTATTGAATCATAGTAATACACCTTAAAGAGTTATCCACATGATGGGAGTGTGTGTAAGGACACAGTGATATGCCTCGTTTTCTATTACATAATGAAGTATTCATAGGCCTGAGTCCAGAAAAACATTACATCATTCCAATTCATCTAGGTCATTGGGTTTTAAAATCATGATTAGTTCCTCAAAAATTGTCTACAATAACTTTATAAACCACTAATTATGTGGATCTATGTTATAGATGTTGTCCTAGGACACTCTTCAATTTTATTTGTCTTATAATGGTCCACAGATATCAATTTGGTGGTGATAAAATTCCTTAAAAATTTTACTTCCCCCACCATGAAATCACATTTTATGTACATTCCTTATATATTCTCCCTTAAAAATGTCTTTAGCAATGTAATGAAATGCTCCTCATGTTCCTCCATGCTCATTATGTTTATCAGAATGTCATCGATAAGGACTACCAAAATTCTTTCGAGGTAATATCTAATGACTCTTATCACTAAATACAGCAAAATAGAAAGGGGATTCATGAGTCCTAATGGAATAACTATGAACTATAGTGTCTATACCTCATTCAATAGGAAGTCTTCAGAATATATTCCTTCCCCACATACAATTGGTGATATCCCGACCGAAATTCCACATTAGAGAAATAACCCGCCTCAGAAATATGGTCAAACAAGTCATGTATCCAAGGTAGGGTATAATTTTTCATCTTTTTTTATTTTATTGAGCTCATGGTAATCAATTCATAGTATAATTTTACCATACTTTTCCTTTACTATGTGGATTGGAACTCTCCAAAGTGAATCAATTGGGCATATAAAACCCTAATCCCGATTCCCTTGTAACAGCTTCTCATGTATGGTATCTCTATGATGTCCATTATATAAGGATTAGTAGATATAAGATGATATCCTGAAAAAATTTCAATTTAGAACTCATCATCTCAATCTAGAGGAAGACCAGACAACACCCTTGGGAATACATCAGTGTAGTCCCTCAAGATGTGAATATCTTTCTGGTAGATTCTCTACATTGACTCAATCATTTGAGCTATAAATTCTTGCATATAAGGATTTAATATCCAAAAATGTGACAATTATTATAATTGTGATTAATCTTCCCCTTTTCACTTGTATAAAATTAGAGGATTCTTTACAATGTGAAGTCAGATCTCCCTTTATCAATAGTTGATTTTGGCCTTTCATAATGATAAATAATCCATGAACAAGATATCATGGAACTCCACAAAATATAGAATTACATGACTTAATAGGAAGTTCACACATCAAAATCTAACCAGGGATGATTTATAAACTATAGATTCTATAATTTCCCCATTCACAATTCATATAGAAAACGTATCCTCCAAATTTTAAGGTTGTGTTTCAATACTTCTAGAAAACAAGAAAGATATAAAAGAATGAAAAAAAGAACAATCAAATAGTAAATTCAATATTATTGAGTGAAAAACTAGAGAACCTGTCACCACATCATTATTTGGATCCACCTCAATTGATGTGGAAGAATAATCCCTTCTTTATTGTTATAGATATTTATGTGGATTTCCTGTGACAACCCATGGCTTATAGAAATTTTTCTCATAATTACCATGTTCCATGATGTTGGAAATGTGAACCACTAGCTATGAATTTATTTAATAATTCTTTTTATCTTACACATTAGATGGATTCCACATATCCGACCAGTGGTTTCTAGAATGATCTAACAAATTTCCCCATTTGAATAAATTTATATTTGACAATAGATAATTCCCAATATGATTCTTCCCTAAATTTTTACACCTGGGATGGTCAACCTTATTTCCATAATTGAATCTATTTTCAGAACCGCCCACATTAGATTTTTCTTCATTTATTTTTTTCATTGGGCCCATGATATCATTTAGAGTCTCAGAAGTTTATTTCAACCATATAGGAATAATAGAAAATCTTCTCATATGTCTGGATGTCTCAAATCGAAAACACTTTTCATAGACTCATTTTTAGTCCACTAAATAAATGTTCCACCTTATATTATGTGTTCCATAAAATGATAGATTTGTTCCTTAAAACCCTTGTAATGTTTTCTTCATATTCCCAAATTGACTCATCTTCCTTCTGAATGAGTCTGAGGAACTCTATTTCTATCTAATGATGGAGGGTTTGTGAAAAATATTTATTAATGAACATTATCTTGAATTACTCCAAATATATGGATTCAATTTCCTCCTAGGGATTCATATTCATGACTATTTCCCACCACTGATTGAATTACTCATCAAAATGAAAGAATTCCAGTATGAATTTTTCTTCATCTAATAACTGGACTACATAGAATATCTTTTCAATAGAGTTAATCCACTATTCCTCGAGGAAGAGATCAGAGCATCCACAAAACATGGGATTATTTTTCATTATATAGGATTCAAAAACAACATATCATTCCTTTTAAGATGAGGTTGTTCCCCATGATTTAAGTTTTTATTCATAACATTCGGCATCTAACCATATATTGTAATGATGTTCTAAGCATATGTTCCCATCATATCTGTCATATCATTTGGGAAGTCTCCGCATTACAAATAACATTGATTTTTGGAATGTGTTCTTCTACATCCTACAATTATCTAATAAAAGGAATTCAAATTTATTATTCTTGAATACATAGTTATTGAGCATAAAAAGGAATCATTGACCACAAAAGGATAAACATATAAAGTAGAAGTTTATCTTTACTGGTTATTCCTTATGTTGAAATATATTACATCCTTAATCTATTTAATAACTATATTCTTATAGGATTTTTTTATTCCATTAATATTGTTTTTTACTATAATCATGGATTTAGTAAAGAATATCACCTGGGTGGGAAAAAAAGAGTCCAATAAGTTCTGTTGTAGTACACCAGTTCTCGTTCAAGTCTAGAACAATTCAATGTTTTCCGGTTTTACCCTTGGATATATCTATACGTGATCCCTGTAACTATTTTTATCTATATGGAGATGATTTTTATTTATAAACCTCTTACTATGTACATACCAAAATATAGGGGTGTATTCTTGTACATAGTATCATACATAAGGTTCTTACTAATTTTCTCTAATCATAAAAAATAAAAATAACTTAACAATCCTTATTTACAAAATATATTGAGTCTAGCCTATTATATTTAACAATACATGTTTTTTTCATAATTATACATCATAATACAAGCCATGTATTGTAATTTTTTGTTTTATGGAAGAATAAGTACATAAATTAGAAAACATGGAACTAAATAAATCATTTCATTAATTAATCTTAAAATCCATATCCTAACATCTATTGTGCTCAAAAATATACAAAGGGTACCCTAGGAAACACATGAAAAATGTGATGAACCAAATATCCTTGTTTGGGAATAACCATAAGAACAAATCATTAGCACATGAGATTGATGTTATGACATGATGATATAAAAAAGTCATGTAACATAATGAATTATTACATATACACATCGAATAATATGATCATGGGGTCCTAGTAATATAGAAGATACATAAAACAAGTTTTCAGGATTATTAATGACTAACAACCAAGACCATTTCACCTGGTAGCACAAGCCAAGGCTAACCGCTAAGACTATCACACTTAGTAAAACAATCTAAGGATAATCGCACAGACTGTCATATATTATGCCTTATGAGACACATGTTTACTCAATGCATTGGAGTTCAATCTAGTTGTACCAAAATTAATTTTTACTGAACAGGTTTTATATGAAAAAATCATACATAAAAATTTTTACATAAACTGATGGGTTACCCAAGGAATGAATTAGGTATCACAATCATGTCATAAAGCATAGAAAATGTTTGTATCATAAAAGTGTCTATAAAATAAATAAAATAAAATATAAATGGAAATTAATTAGGTAATATGGGAATTTATCATAGTAATTAATTTCGTTTATAAATGAAAAAATGTCAGAAAAATATTTAAGAAAAGAAAACATTTTTGTCAATTTTAAGGATAATACTATAGAACTATAAAAATAAAATAGGGAAAAAACATTATATAAAACCAAAATTTAATTATGAATATTCTCATAATAAAAAATACTGATTTTAAAATGACAATAGTTTCTTAAAATATACTATTTACTACACTTGAAATCGATTATGAATTCATGAAATCCCCCTAAAATGGATTTTCTTTTCGGTTTGTTTTGAGATGGGAATCACTTTAAAACATGTTTATCAATGAAGTATAAGGATGAAAGGGTATTGATAAATGTATTTTATACAATTAAACATAATTTATATGACTAATATATTAATATTAGATAACTTCATTTTGTAAAATGAATGATAAGTCCCCCAAATGGAATAATGAAGGTTAAGGAGGAATCCCTTACAGATTATCGATAGTGTATCAGGTGTACTTATGAGGGATTAAGGAGGGTTAAAGGTGGTTCTCATCACATATTAATCATGAGAGAATTATTGTTAATTTTCTAAATAATACCCCATTATTATGAATTTCACATAAAATAGCATACCATAGAGGACATTCATGAATAAAAATTAAATAGATTGGATCCCTTACCTTATGTGTGATGTGTATCTTAGTTTAATCTTAATGACATGAATATTCAAATTAGGATAACTAATTAGTAATTACATAACGAACATTAAATTTAAAAGAATTATTATAACCATTTATTTTCATTCAGGTCCTTTTTAATTGGTTATGGGGTTCCATTTTATTGTCCAAGTCCATTTGTTTCATTGGTTTAATGACCAGTTCACTTATATTCGTATACGGATATACATGTTTGATTAGATTATTTTTCTAGAATATATGTTATATTTTATTATTGATCATATATATGGTTACAAGTTGGTAAAATTCATTTGTTTATTTAGAGTAAAGGGGAATAATTATATAAAGCATTAATGATAAACGTTTGGATTAACTTTGCGAGCTTTCTCACAATTAACATGTTTTATATTATTATTTTACATCATTAATTTATAAATGTTACTAAATATTAAATAATATAAAATAAAAATAATATGATCTTGTTCAATTATTAAAGTGATTTCATGACTTTTCTAGAAAATGGAAATGAAAATTGAGAACTCGTCGTCCTTAAATGTAAAAAAATTAATACATATTGGATAGTGTTTTCCTTTATAGTTTAAGAGGATTTGGAATGAGAAATTGTGATAAAATATCCCTTTAGAAAAATTTTAACTATTAAATTTATGTAACTGTTGTTATCATACCATTTTGGTTAATGGTGTTGACGAATGAAAAACCAATAAATTAACATGAAAGAAAATAAAAGAATAAAAAATATTAATTTACATCTTGACTCAATATCTTTTAAGAGCCTCTATCGGGAACATTATTTGGTATTATGAGGGTACCAAGTGATGATGGACGTGTGGGAGGATATTGGGGAGATATTTGGGCTGAATTTAAGAAAGGCACATGGCTTCAGAAAAGTGAAGAGAAGAGGGGAATGTGGGAGGTTTTTATAGTAGAGGGGAGGATAGCCTTCTTATTATTTAAATCATTAGTTTATTAAAATTCCATAATATAAGAAATAGTTATTATTATTGTAACAAAAAATGGAAATACATGTATGTGAGTACGAATAAATGTCCATTAACATCATCCATGTATCATTAATACTGCATAAATATTTGTTTTAGCAATTATCTTGAATAATCACATTTTATTATATATCGAAAATCAATTATTTGATAAAACCCCCAAAAATACACTCCATTTTTTTCAATATGTACAATAAAAAAATGAAATATAATTTTAAAAATATTTTTATATATTTGATTAATTTTATTTTAAATTAAAATCATATATTACATGAAAAAAATACATAATATAAAACTATAACTGATTTTATAATGCTTTAAAAAATTACATAATGTATCATAATGTTACCATAAAACCAGAAATCATAAAATTTTTAATTACCAATTAGGAAAATAGAATTTATTTTTTACCAATTTTTTAATTGTAATTAATTATGTATGACTTCACAAATTTCCAATACCTTTACTACGATCATATTTTCACTTATAAGAATCCTAAATTTTATTTTTTTCATTCAATACTGGGGTTCCTATTATTTTGGTTGATTTATTAATCATAAGCTTTATTGTACCATTCATAAGGTTGAAACAACTATTCATAATTATATGTCACTAGTCACCAATAATTATTTATGTCTTGTCATACTCCAAACATCTTACTAATTGTAATAGTGTATATCAGTTTTTCGAAATTCATATCAAAGAAGTGTAAAAATTGTGTCTAAAGGTCACATAGTATTTATAATCTCATTGTGTTATGATCAAACATAATAATATGAAATAATTATAAGAATATAATTTCTTTTGATAAAATATTTGGTTTGTTTACTTTTGAAAATAGAATCATTTTTTGCGGAAAAATTATATATCTTATAGAATTCTTTATTTTTATTTATGAACAACAGATAATCAATGTGTGATTGAATATTTTTTTAATAAAGGTAAAAATTTCTAAAAATATTTCATATTAATTTTTTAAATATTCACACCCACCAAACCAATATCTAGGTTAAGATGGTTAAATTTTAATAAAACATTTATATAATATATTGTTGTTCGTTTATACATGGTATTACATATACCAAATCCCCGATATTTTATTAATATTTAATAAAAAACTAACAATATTGTGCTATGTAATTGTACAATTTTTAAAGAATATTTATAAATAATTATAATTTAATTTCTCTAAATAATTTCTACATAGCATTGTATTAAAATAAAATGTATATTTGATAATGAAGAATAATTTATTATGAAAACCTGGAAGTATATTATTTCATTAATGCATACACAACATCATTATAACTAAATTCATAATATTTTCATAAAGAATACTTCTAATGTTTAATGTTATTTTCTTCATAGGGACCTATTCACATGCGAAACTAGATTACCATAATGATATTTATTTTAATGGAATATAAATTCATGATATTTTCCCAAATCATATAGATAAATTCCTCCTTCCTTTTTTATGATAATATTCTAATTCTATATAATATATAAATTTTGTAAATTATTATTAGAGATGAATTTTCAACTCTTGAATTAGTAAAATCAACATATAAGGGATCAAATATAAACATTGTACGAAATGTTTTTTATTTTGATTCCATTAATTAATAAAAACATTAGATGATAATGTAATAAACATTATGAATAATACCTTATATGATTAAATAATTAATTAACCTCCAAATCCTCAATAATAACATTTAAAAGGAAAAATAAACCATTCTATAAATAAATAAAAATATATAGATTCAAAGTAATGATTACCACTATAGAATCCCAAATATTAGAATGATTTTATTTTATATTTTTATTAGACATATTTATCAATCATATCTAAATAACAGTAATAACTCACAAACAAATATATCCAAAATATGTATTCCATAATTATATAATAATTAATTTTTTTTAATATTTTATAGAAGTATCCTGATCATGGTGAGGGAACATTAACAACCATATAATCTTCCTATAAATAACTCAATGATTATTCCATTAAAAAATTCCATCTTATAATTGAAATTCAATATATCAAGATTTTATAATGTTCTAAAAATTTTCATCTTCAATTATAAACACAAATTAAAAAGTTACTTGATCACATATCAGTCCCATCGTTATCTATACAATAAAATATATGTTCCAAAAATTTAATAGTTATATACATCCTAATTATGCCTAATTAACAAAACATGAAATATCATATACATTGTAATTGCAATAAATACCTTTAAAATTATTTCAAAAAAATATTTTATCAACCTATAAAAAATATACTTATCATTAATATATATTGTATTATTGGGGGTTCTATAAACATAAAAAATATATGAAAATTCAAAAAATTACTCTACTATTTTACCATAATATAAAATATCAAAATATAATTCATTTTGTTAAGAATGTAATCGTCATTAAATTTATCGACTTAAATAATATTCCACCACATAATATATTTTGATACTCTACATGTGGAGACCAAAATATTTTAAATTTTCATAATATTCTATTATGTGTGTTTTTCACCCTTTTTCATAATATATTTGACAATAAAAATTAATAATAATGAATAATGAATCACCATTATACAAAACTAATCCCAAATATAATTCATTCCATTTATATTTAATTAATAATATTTTAATTTACATCTACAAATGAATTTTAATTTTTTCACGTTTATCCATACCACCTTGTTGATCCCATTCATGAGATTACCCCATTAGACAAGGATTTTTGTAATGATCATTATAAAAACATTCCAATCATCTTCCATTTCATATGAGTAATTTACCATTGTACTTATTTAAATATTTTTATGATTTTTGTAATATAATTCCATTTCTAACCTGGCCTTTATCACCAGAACATCATTCAAACTCCATATTTAACTTATTTTTCTTGTCAAGAAAATCATTAACATTCAAGTAATTCATTATAATTAAGGATAAAAAGTAAGGATATACTGTAATTTATTATCTATATATCATATCTCATGGTTTCTTATTAAAAATCCCTCCAAATTATCTTTTTCACTAACTACTAATGAGATTCATACTACTTCTAAATAGTTAAATAACACCAAAATACATATTGTTACTATCTATAATAAAATCATAATATACCATCTTATAAAGAGGATAAACTCTATGATATCCTAAATTAAATATTAATATATAAATTTTATCAGAAAACATTCTGTACAAAAATTCATATAAACACTTAATTTAATACCAATCGAGGTCGAGTGTAGTGGAAATATGAAAATGTTCCATCATGAACAACATGAAGTTGGGTTCATCACACGATCATCCGCCAGTGGTCCTACCCCCATATTTAGACTCCCAAAAATTATTGATTTCTCAAATCGGGACAGCTCTCAAATAATAATAAAAATCAATAAAAACCTAATGAAAGGAAGGATAGGAAATCAAACAACACATTTCTATATTAAAGACATTAAGAACATTAAAATGAAAATACCTACTAAAATAGAGTTCTCATTATACCATCAACTTAATTCTTCATACAACAAAGATTATTTAACCAAAAAATACATTTATTACAAAAAATTGTGGGTTTAGAATAGAAGAATCTTCCTATTGATCTTATGACATTGATACATTCATACAAATTAGATGGATTGGTCTCTAAGATAGTGAATCTAATTTCATATCACTTAATGTCCAAATCCATGTAATACCATTATGAATGACCTAAATGGCCATAATTATGAAATTTTTATGTGCTTGTGACATGAAAACATCCTTTACTAGGCTTCCCAGAGTAAAAAAAATATATCTTACTCTAAGATAATTATAGTGATATAGGATACCACAATGTTTTTTATAACTTCTCATCTGACCAGACACTACAAAATCATCTTCCACCTAAACAACCTATCTCAAATCAAGTTCATAATAATTAGGGAAAGAATGCACATACTGAAAGAATTGTAATAACATCCCCCTTTCAAATAATAAGTCATTCAAAAAAAAATCACTGGATAGGTTTCTGAGATACAACACCAACTAAAAAAAGATTTTAGAATACCACAAAACCATTTTATAGACCTAATCAAGATCTTACAATGTCGAACCCATCAATATCCTTTCATCATTAAGGATTTAATATTGGGTGAAAAGTTATTTAAAGCATTACCCGGGTTTATTATAATATGGTTTAGCCTAAAAAATGGATTTCCACCAGTCCTGACGTTGGCCTTCCAACATGAAAGTGGAAATCATATGCATGATATGATAATTTTATTCAAGCTGAACAAATATCCCCCCAATATTTCATAGTTTTTCCTCATCATTCCATGGATTCAGCCACCCAACGAAATGTGTAGGGTTTGACTGTCAGAACCTCTATAAAAACTCTTTATATTGAAGACAACCATGATCGATATTCAAAATAGATAACCCAAAACCATAAATTACTAATTGATTAATAAAAATGAAGGAATTTAAAGAACCACAAATAAAGGAATTCTAAAAACTCTTTGAACAAAGTTCGGACATAATTTGAAAATTTGGAGCTTTAAACCACATCAATAGATATCATAAATAAAAATTCCACATCCCATTTTCAATTAATCTAACCAAAATCAAAACATAATATCAATAACACATCCAATTCATTAAATCCATATCCAATGAAGGAAAATAAAAAAACGAAAAAAACAGTGTCACATGCTCTAATGTTTTTGAAGCATTGAAATCCCCTTTTTTAAGAACATTATTTAGAAAATAAAATAAGACTTACAAACAAAAAACTGACCATTAGCATTCTATTTAACCTGACATGTCTACATTTATTTTCTAACTCAATCACCCATCCACATACTATATACATGAATTCATATTCAAATAAATGATAACTCTTATGAATACAATGAGTCATATAAAAAAGCATTATCACATTCATATCCATTTTAAAAATATGATGAGAAATTATAAAACAACCATATCAACAAAGAAAAACTTTTTAAAATTTGAAAATCAATTTAAAATTACACATTTTATAAAATATTTCAAAACCCATGAAACATTTTCCAAAATGACCCCAATTTTAAAAAAACACATTCCACATTCCATAAGATTCAAATTTGTTTTATTTAAGACACATATTTGTTATTTAAATCACCGCTCTTTCAAGTAAACATCATTTAGAAATCTAAATATGAACTCTCCCAAACCATCATTGTCTGACCATATGATAATATTAATGAAACCTACCACACAATGGATCAAACTACAACAATCTCAAAAGGACCCAAAATAACATAACTAGGGAATCTAGTGTCAATGGGTGACTTGGAAATATTGTGGGTGGCAATATTCCTGTCTAACCACTATCATGTAGATCCCTACTAGGACCTGACATTGGTTCTACACGCCATTCTAGGAAACACCATCCCACAACTACATTTATCCAAACTCCCTTTCTATTTTCTCAAACACCAAAAATACAAGAACCAAAAAAACAATGAAAAAAGTAAATCGCCATTGTTATCCAATGTTCCTTAAAGAAAATTTTTTCCAAAAACTTCCACATATGTAAACCCAATGATCTTATAGTTCTAATGAATCTACCATAATATGCTAAATAATAATTCAAGATTTGAAAACTATGTCAACTAAATAGCCTACCAATGATAAAATTTTATCACAATACAACTAAGGCCAGCCTTGAAATTGTCATCTAATCCGGCTTGAAAAAATTACAGAGAGGCATTCCAGTCCTTCTGTAGAGGAAATACGCACAAATGGAATGAATACAGTAAGAGTGGAGACAATTTCTCTCAATATAAATAAACAAATGAATCAGAAAAAAATGAGTTTCTAAAAATAAATAAACCAATCTGAATGAGTAAGTAAGAATTGAAAAATAAACCAAACTGAACCTAATGACATCAACAATACACATGACCCCATGGGTTACTCTCTGATCCCAAGACTCAATATCACCCACAATGATTGATATCAAGATTAAACCAACACCTGAGAATAAAAATATTAATTATGTATATGTGTGAGTATTAAACCATATTGTTCAATTTCATATAATCCATTCCCCATGCATTTAACATAAATAAATAAATAATAACTTATGGTTTCAAATACAATATATAAAATAATGTTTTTCAAATTCCAGCCCTTTATTGAAAATCATGATCTATTTACCATTTTTTAACCAGTTTCTTTCTAAAAAAAGATTCATTGTACTTTCTAATTAAATTATCATAGGAAAAAATGTATTGTAAAACACTATCAAAAACATTTTTCTATAATCATTTGTAAAATAGTATATCACTTTCAGAAAATAGATGCACAATATAATTATAAGAACGAAATGATCACACAAGGGATATGGGAAAAATGATTGGGTGACCAACCAAAAAACTAACCTCAATCATCCCACATTGAAAACAAATTGTAAAAATACTTGCGAAAACCAAATATATCTAGAATAATAAATATCATAAAATAAGTATGACTCATCTCGATGTAATTATATACCTGATGACATCATAACAACCAAAATCTTGATGGAACCCTATGTGTCATGACTGAGGGGAGAAATCCTTAAGAATAAAGTACATACATATGGAATCTGGTAAATGAATAATCTAAACTAGTTCAGCAATCATCAATTGAAAATTCAGTCCCTATGTTAGGTTCGAATGTTATGACCAAATAGGGGTGATCCATTCAAAAAAATGTAATGAACCACATATGCATGCATTACACACAAGAAACACACAAAAAAGTCATAATTGAATCACTCCAATGGAAATTCCCCATCTTTCCACTAACTATCAATTCATGAGGGAATTCCCACTCTTGGAACACCCATTTCATTCATCATACAACAAGGAAAGGGGTTCATCCAAAAGTAATTGTTCTATCTAAATTATTTTATTAATATATGAAATGGTACTCACGAAACCATTAAAAGCCAAACTATTTTCAATATAATAAACAAAAGCCACTTTCAAACCCAATAATCATATTATATAACCATTTATGAAACCCCATACAAAATTTTTAATTTGGTAAAAAATATTATTTCCAAAGGGGAATTTCCTCAAACACATAGTTTGCACATTTAAAAAAATTAATGCAATTCAAACACATTGAGAAAATCACTCTATTTATAAAAATAACATATTATTAAGACAATATATTACTAATAACCATTAACTATGGGTGTAAAATACAATTACTCAAAAACATTTTATAACCAAATGTTAATGCATTGGGAAACCATCCATAAAATTATAGAACTATGTGGATCAATTCAGTACTAAATGCCCCTGATGTAGATCACACAAGAATTGCACACACATAAACTCGTATATATATTTATATATACCACTTAATCAAATGTACATATTCCCCTCACTATTAGTTAATATATACATGGAGTATATATATATATATAACAATGTATGTCTGTGATAATCATCAAGGATCCACCAAAAAATCTAATTAATCGATAGGGACCCAAAAATAACCAAATTACTAAAATAAAATATTTTTAACATACATGGTTTGAATCAAATTTAAATTAGAGATAGATGAAAAAAACATGAACAAATATTGCTCAGGAGTCCCAAATAATGCACTTAAAATGGATCGAGAACAAAAATCGGAACATCCCACAAACTACGATTTATGTAAAATGGGAATGGGTGAAAGGAGAGGAAAATAACTATAAAACACAAATGGAATCAATAATAGCACATTACTAGGTGATATAAGAAAAAAAACTAATGAAATCATGTAAAAAACATAGAGGGGAACGGATCTCCAGAAGGGGTGAGCAGGTGGGGTCGAATGGTCCGGGGCTGGGGGTTGCATCACATGACCAAAGGAATGGGGAGGGGGAATATATCAGGGTTGATATTTATATTTATATTTATATTTATATTTATTTATTTATTTATATTTTAATAAAATACCCAATTCACAAGTTGTCCCATTATTAGGAAAACCATGCACCAACCATGTAGTTTCCTAGGTAAAATATTTTGTTGTTCTCATACAATTATTGAATTATTTGGATGATAGTATACCGTAATTGTGAAAAAAAGAATTCTATTCCCAAAAATACTCATTTTAATAAGAAAATTCCTCGAATGTAATGAAATTAAATAGGAGTTAATGAATAAATAAAATTAGTGAAATGTATAGGATTGGGATGCGATAAGGATCAATAGAACGTTATTTCCATTTTCCAAATAAGGAACCTATAAAACCATCTTAAAATTTGAAAGAAATATTTGTTTTCCTTATACAACATGTTTGGAATTACCTACAATAATTAAAATGATTTATTCACTAAAATATTTAAATTCATCTTATTAGATAAAATTTTATAAAAAATGATAATAATTGAAAATAATTTCAATACATAATGTTTTAAGAAAGACTATTTTCTATAGTAATGTAATTTTAAATAATATTTTATTTATTTAATGACAAGAACCCATTTTATTACTCTAATGGGTAAATTTTTTAATGATACCATCATCATTCCTCCTTAGGATAACTTATGATATATTCGTATAGGGATAATTTTGAAATTTACTTCCTATTTTCATTTCTTAGTGTCAATGAAATATTAACTTTCATATGATCATTTGAATTAAATATAAACTAAATATATATATCATTTATCATGTAAATTTTTATTAATTAAATAGTATTCCATTTTTACATATAGGTTCAACATTTATAGTTACTTAATTGACTATGAAAATATTTATTAATGTTATTTATTTATTCAACATGGATATTTAATGATAAATAATATTTTATATTATTTAAATTGATTGTAAAATATATGGAAAATAAATTAGACCTGCAATAAATAGGTTAGAAACAATTATAAATATCCAACTTGATTCATTTTTAGTCTCATTCAATGAAATTCGTTATTAAAAACCCCTTTGTTTAGTTTCCAAGAAGAATCAAATGACATTATACCCATAGAAAAAAAAACTATATTTAGAATAGTTTTTGAAATTATAATAGCTTGTGTGCTAGATACTGGATATTAGATAATGTAGTAATTCTATCAATAAAGGCTTTATTATTAATTATATTTTTCATAAGAAACAATCTATCAATGAATTTAATCATCATTTTTATTTTTAAATGTAATGTGTTCTATATTATTTTCCTTGCCATAGTTTTTACACATGTCCTTCAATGTTTATTGGTCTTATGATATGTGTGTTTACTTATTCAACATTATATATTGATTATGCATATTGAATAAATGTTTCGTCTGATGTACTTTACCACAATTATAATTTGAACTCATCATCATTTTTTTCTTTTCCACAATATTCTATGTACATTACTCAAAAATATATGCAAGGATATACTTTATATATTAAATTTATCCTCAAAAATAAAATAATTTTTTTGCTTTAGTAATTAGTGTATCTTTCTTCGTGTATGACTCGTGTCTGAATCTATTTTACCAAGACTACAAAAATATTCACTATTTTGCTATGTGAATCCACGTATCATATGCCAATTTCATTGTATAAGGCATGATATCAGGTCCTTCATAGTTCCAGGTATTTAATGATGTTATTATAGAATGTTTTTTTAGAAACATTGGGAACTCGTTTTAAGAAACTATATATTATGAACATAACAATAAGATAAACATTGATTATTATCATGGAATCACAATTTTCATCACAAACATTTAATTTATAGAAAACATTACCAAATTATTATTTTATAGGTGATAGTTTTTTATCATTCTTAAACACCACTTTTTATTTATTTTATAATAGATCCTACAATGATTCAGGTTATTTTCCAATAAATTTATGGAAATAAAACTCATTATGTTTAGTACATGTATTTTAGAAAAGATGTAATTCTATTATATTTTAGAGATATTAGTTTAATGATATTTATAATCATATGTGTGTTTATGATCATAAATTGTATTGTAAAAATTTTCATATAAGAGTTTTATATTCTTTAAAAAATATGTATATTTGAAAAACATTGAAAATTAAAATTTCATGAATAAATTTCACGGGTTTCTATATTAATTTTATGAAATTTATAATAACTATTTTAATATGTATATATAAAAATGGAAACCCTCATGTAGAATGATAACCCCTTTAATTCAAATAGGTGTTGTAGCATGAACTAGTGATCTAAAAAAGATAAGGGTTTTGCGAATACTTACGGAACATGCTATGTGTTGTTTAATATGTCATTTTTTTAGTTAAAAATATTGATGAATAAATATTAATTATCAAAAAAATTAATTTTTTAGAGATTATGGTATTAATACTATTTTTTATAAAATAGTTAATGATATATATAATATATTTTATTATAGATTTTATTATCATGTATAAAAATATTTTAGTACTTCTAATAGAAAAAAAACATTCGGGTATAAATTTATTGGATAAAGGGATGAGTTGTAAAATGATTGAATCATAATAGATGGATGAGATTTAGTATATATAAATATATATTTTATGTTTATTTTAAATGAATTTTTTTTGGGTATTAAATTATATTTTTCTTCCTATTTTATTCATATCAAATATATTTGATTTATTATTAAAAATTTGACTTAATACTTAATATATAAATTTCATTATAAGTATTCAACAATAGTATTACCTTCCCATAAAAGTAAGGTGTTTGATTAAAATTTTAATTTTATCATATTATAAATGTTTTTAATTAATATATTAGATATATATAAAATTAAATTGATAATGGAATTTCAATACACATATTTATGATTTACTATTCTTTCTGTTAGAACTACTCTAAAATGGAAGCATCATTCTTGTATTTTTAAATCCTACCATCTCCATGAATGGTTTATTTCATTTTATATCATTGTATTTTATATATGAAATAGAATACATATATAGTAAATATATATTAAATTTAAATAGTGGATTATATTATAGATATTATAAAATCATGATCTACGTGTGAAGAACAAAAAATATGTCAAAACATAATTGAAAAACTATGTAGTGTTTACCAAATAAATTAAAAACTAATAAAATATTGGTAAAAAATGAGTGATAATATTTTGTAAGAATATCATATATGATATTAAATATAGGATTATTTTTTGGAATAATTTTATATAATAATGTAAACCATTATATATGTGGTAAATATAGATTCATTCAAATGGGAAATCTGGGTAAGGGATATCATCTCAATTTTCATTCATTTTACACATGATTATTTTTAAACTACCAATTTATATTACAATGTGTATATACCCTTTTCATGCAATATCATCAATAATTAATTCTCCAAGGTATATAAATTGTAAATTATAATTATTTCAACTCAGGTGATTGGAATTAACTTTTACCATGTTGTAATTAATTTCACGACACAATTTATTTTCATTGAATTAAATTTCATATGTATTGTCATTAATATACTATGATTATCTTTATAATAATGTGTGAGTATATATTTTATTATATAAATATATTTTCTATATATTTATTAATGCTATACAAAATCAATTCATTATTTTTCTATCATATACATGTTATCGCCTTTTTGAGGATTTAATTAACATTCTAATTTTAATCACGATGATTTAAAATTGAATTTCAATTAAAGAAAGTTAATTTTTAATTTTTTATTAATCCCATTAATTTTATTCTCCTATGAATATTTAGGATATTTATCACATAATAAAAAAAATTTATAAAAAATTTGGTAACTATAATGTTTTAGACTATTTTTTATGAAAATCATACTTCATTTTTCACTTCACTTAGAAATATGTCTCCCTTAAAATAATGTTTCATTTACAAAATATTTATTATAGAGATGATTTAAAAAAAGTATAAGAATTAAAAAATTATTTATTAATGTATTTTTTTAAAAAAATTAAATTATTCTACATCATTTTATCCAAACTAGTAAACATTCTAACTATTTTACAATGATAATATAATTGCATTTTTTACTTTTATGACATTTATATATTAACCCAATATCACCATAATGATGTTATTTTTTCATGATTAAATGCTTACATAATTATGGAAATGGTTTTAATATTCCTTTTTAAGGAAATTTTAATTAAAAATGACTATCGAAATAGAATGAAAATTTTCCATAACAAATCTTTTTATAAATATTGTATTATTTCCTAAATGAAGACCACAATTATTATTAATCAATGGGTATAGGTTGTATGAATACCATCATTTTCATCATCTTGTTTTTTATGATTGAATTATCCAAGGATAGAATTGAAATTCACATTATGATTAAATTTTTTATTCCCAATGAAATATTAAAAATTCCAGGATAATTTGACATTAAATTTCACCTGATTATCTATATCATTTATTAATGATATGTATATTAATTAATGATATTAAATTTTTTATGTTGTTATTATTATGATAGTAACAGGATTAACTATAAAAATATTGATAAATCTATATCCATTATTCAATAAATATATTTAATGATAAGAAAGTTTTTATTAATATTTTTAATTATTTGAAATAGGAGGAATGATTTCGATGTACAAATCCTTGTTTGGGAACAATTTAAAATAATTCCCTCACTGTGTATATAGTATCATTAGATGAATTTCGTTTGGTAAATACTCTTCGTATTATTTTCCAAGAATAATTAGATTGTTGTCAACCCATAATCATAAATATTCTTCATAATTGGTAATTAATATATAATTGAATATGTTATAGATACATGACATCTGATAATTAATTATTTACTTGATAATAATTTTTATTATACAAGTGGTTTTTAATATGATAAAATCTATGGACTCATTTGATTTAATTTTTCTGTATTAAATGGATTATTTGATGAGTTTTTTAATATTCAACAGTGTTTACACATTTCATTATATGTTTTTTATTTACATGGAATGAGTGTTTAGTTATTTATCCTACCATATTAATTATGATTGTTGATTAATTTTCCATTTATCTTTTCTTTACACTTCATGATCTTCTGAGATCACTAATATATAATTTTCCTTTCCCTTGGATTCTACGAATTCTTCTAGGGAAAATATTCAAAGATATTCTTAATGGAATAATTTTTCCCTTGAAAAAAAATTATGTTTTAATTAATGTACCCATTTATACTGTATTATTCATTTAAGTATCATGTTTAACATTACTACTAAACTATTTTATCCTTTATAATTTTAATCTTAGTATCTTATTCCAATTTAAGGTAGTTGGAAATAGCTTCAAGACTTATAGGGTTGGGGTCACTACATTGTAAATAAAAAATTAAATTTGTATTAATTTAATTTATTTTTGACATTATATGGAATGATTTAAAAGGATAACATTAAATAAATATTTACATGAAATATCCTACTCATAAATTTATAACATGTTTAATTTTTATGTATTCCCTCTATAGTAACAAAATAATATTTTCTATTTAATTTCATAATAACCTATTTTTTGTTCATTAAATAATCAGTATTAAATTCATTTAATTTATTACTAAGTTTTATGTTGATACTAAAATAGAAAAATTAATGTTATAATTGTTTCCTGCATTTTGTATATAACCTCTAATAATTTTTTATTCATTGACTATAGCTAAAAAGGTTTATTGTTCTATTACCTACATATTGAAAAAAATGATATAAAATTTTCATATAATTTTTAATTTTAAAAAACCATTATATTTTTTATTATATACAATAATAAATATCTTTTAAATGTCATCTTAATCCAAAACCAATAACCTTATGAAAATTACTGTATGGTGTAAATTTAAAATTTATCACATTTTTCTTTGAAGGTGGTTAAGCAAAATTACTTAGGAAAATAATGTTATCATCCGTAAAATTGAATTTTTCATAAGTAATGTAAACATTCTAAATTCATGAAAAAATAATATTTTTATAAAAAGTATATATTTTTACTAGATACATCAATTTTAACATCCATATAATCATGTGTGATGAATATAACACTTTTATTCAAACTTGTGGTTGGCCACACATTCATTATAGCGCTAATATTTCAATAATTTTAGAAAGTATTTAAATTAACTAATCACACCAAATTTAACATTTTGAGATGATTTTGAAAATTATTTCTTATTTTTTCTTGATTTTTCCTAAAATGTGAAAATTACTTATTTATAGAATTTTAACATATTTTTTCACCTTGGTATTTCAACAATTAAATTCATAATGTTGTTACTATTTGAGTGATTATTCTTTAGGATTGTGTGATTTTTAGACTTCAACATTATATTATAGAGTAATAAATAATTGTAACTATCATTTTCCAAGAAAATTTATTAAAGTTAAATAATTATATTTGCAGACATATTGGACCCATCCTCTGTATGCAAATCATTAAAAAATGATAAAAAGTATAATTTAGGTAATTCAATTTCGATTTGAAATATCATTTTAATTCACATATGTGCATTATTTATCATGGTTATATTCCATCATTAATGTTTTTATTGGATTATTCTAGTTTGAGAATGATTTCTGTAACATTCACAAAGAAAGATCATGAAACATTAATTGTGTCATAAATGAACTAGCATGAATAAAATATATATACAATTTTTGGGTCAATGTAGGTCTCAATTTTGAACAACATATAATATGGAAACATATAGCTATTAATCTAGTTTTTGGGCATAATAGGAGTATGCTTCTAGAGGACTTATTTAGGATCAGAGGCTGTTACACCCATTTAGTTTCATATATTATTTTTATATTTTTAAATTAGTTTTATATTAAATTTAATTTTAAATTATATATTTATTAATAAATCATAATTAGTTAATTTATATAATTCATTTTTCTTCTTCCACACAACCTTATTACTCTTATTCATCATCATATCGTTCAATTATTCATTTCTTATTATTTTACTTCGTTTGTTATTTTGTGATTTATTGTTTTTGTTTTTCATTAATTCTTCTTATTAACATTTTTTATATTTATTTATTTATTTATTTTCAGTAATTTCATCATAACATCATGTCCCATTACCCAAAAAAATGAGTGGCAAAACAATGTCGTGGCCCAGGGGAGGTCTATGGTGTATTCATTTATTTTGGGATTATATTGTTTTGTATTTATATTTTTTTATGAGTATGAGTGATCTTAATGTATGTGGAGTTCTTCCACAAAAAAATGATTGAAAACTCATGTATATTCTTGTATTTAATATTATTCCTCACATCTATAGGATATAAGTTCATCAATTGATGGTGTTTATAAATTTATTGGATGAAGTGGCATATAATGGTAGAAGGTGATTGGTGATGTGACACCCTTGAATAAGGTGTGACATTAACTAGGATTATAAGAGGATGTGGAATTTAAATTTATAAAGTATTTCGTGATTTCATTCAACTAAATAAAATAATTGTAATTCATGGTTGAGATCATAGAATTAAATATTCAAAAATAATCTTAACACCAACAATGAGAAGGATGTAACTAATAATCCAATCCTCAATGGCCACGTTCATTCTTAACAAATCCCATTATATCATTTTATTTAAGTATTTGTTTAATAATTTAATTTTTTTTCTAAATTACACTATATAATTATAATAAAAAACAAAAAAATAGTATTTTAGGTTATTTATTTTTTATCATTGTATAACCGATAATGCTTCTCAAGTATGATGACCTTGGTCAGCCTTTATTATTACATTTGAAAAAACATTTTCCATGCACTATGAGAGAAATGCCTCAAAATTGGCCCCATTTTAAGGAATCTAATCATTTATTTTATTTAGTTTTCTATTCTCACATACATGATATTTTTAATTATTTTCCAATAAATTGATAAAATTTAGTTTTCAGAGATTTTTTCTAATGATTAATTTTTAAAATTATGAATAAATTATCTATATTTGAAGAAACCCATTATTAAATCCCCTATGCCAATAGATTATATTAATTTTATATTAAAAATTATGATAAAATTTTTCAAATAAAATAATGGGAGTAAGTCATTCAATGAATTCATTGCTTTCCTAAGGGAGGAAAAGAGAACATTTTTTTATCTCATGTCTTAAAAGATAACTCAGTTCACCCATTTATTTGATGAAATTTATCATCTTGGCATGGTACCAGAAAAAAAAAATTAGTCTAATCATACTTTAATAAGGATATCCATGTATAGGATGTGCCTAACTACCAACCATTACCTGAAACCAAGTGATACAAAGAAAAACTCAACAACAAAAAGGATATTAATGTAGACAAAAATTAAAAAGATGATTCATTATTGAAATAAATATCTTTTACTATTTTCAGACAATTAACTGTATCAATATTTTTTGGAAAAAATATTGGATCTTGAAAAATCTTATTATTCCTTGGAGGAAGATGAAGAAAAAGTAAATTAACATGTCGAGGAAGACTTGGATCTCCCTAAAGATATTAAACATATACATGAGGGAGTATAAGAAAAGATCCATGTGTCTATTCCAAAACAATAACTGTCACTTGCTCCATATATAAATGTGCATAAATTTTATATAGAATCATTAAATTTGAAATATTCCAAATAAACCCACCCACTCACTTACCATTTTAATAATATTTTAATGCAGCACATCGGGCGAAACCACTAGAAAACAAATAATAATTTTTAAGATGTCATAATAGAAGAATAGGTGGTTTTAGAGTACATTTTAACCCTTAATATAAATATGAACCTAGTTGTGAAGGGGTGGAATCTATTTTACCTTATACATGTGATGCTTCTCAATATTAACAATTATGTGAAATCTGGTAGGAATCACATGTTGCGATTGAAATCAAATAATATCCACCCATAATAATATTATTGCTAAAAACTAGAAGTTCCCTATAATGGTAATAAATTTCTATATCCCTATTATATTATTATTCCATGGATTACCAGTTTACTTTATTTTTAGGGAATTCAATTTAGTTACTAATATTTTTCAATTAGGTATCCAATTACTCCTATCTTTTTTATCATAAATGTCATGATACGTTTTTATAATCAGGAAATTATATTTTGTAGGTTCATATTGGCATATGGTATCCTCGAAATAGTTTAAGTAATTAGGAATAATAACCATTGTAATCGTATTTTCCTTTTATGATTATCTTTTCAACCATGCAATTTTTTCATAAAACAATGTTTTGAACTTTCAATAGGAAATTGCGTCACCATTTTTGATTTTAGAATTTTCATAACTTATCTCTGAGGAAATAATTTCTTATTTATCATAAGATTCAATGTTATATATTTATATTTTAATTATATTTGATGAGTAAATATAGAATTGATTGAGTAATGTGAATAATATATTATATTATAATGACTCGTGATTTAAGGGCAGTATTTTGTTCCTGTAACAAAATTTCATTAACATTTTCCATTCTCAAAATTAAATAAAATCATTTGAATTGATTTCTTATTATTATTCAATCTAATGTGTTATTTTCCAAAATAAAATGTCCTATTCCACAAAGGATTTCTTGACCATGTACATCCTATTTTATTATTGAGTAGATTATATTTGTGGTCTTGGTAAATATACCCAACAAAAACATTCATTTGAACATTTTAAATATATATTGGTAAAAAAAATAAAAAAAATATGGAATAATTTTTGAAGCCTTTTTCCTTGGGAACTAACTTTAAAACAAAAAATTTGTATCCCTTATATTCCATGATTTCCTATTTTATGAATGATACATATTTCAAGACATTTTTATCCACTCATATTATAGGCTTATAAATTGCCTAATATTTTATTGTTGATGTGTGGGGATGAATGTAATCATGAAGAAATATAATATTAACATTTTAAGGGTGAATTTTGGGGGTTGAAAAGTGGGAAATTAGAGTTTCAATTGAATTCATAAATCATATAATCACTTGTTATACCCTCATGATAAAAAAATGAAAAACAATTTAGTAGGTAGTGACTTTGAAGAAAACATATCATGATTATTAAACCTATTATTTGTATCATATGTGGTAATGTGGTATACTTGATCTTTGTTATATTAATGTAATAAAAAAAATTCAAATTTTCATATAAAAAATAAAAAAATTATTACAATTGGGTAAAAATCAAGAGGAAGAAAAAATAATTCATTTTTATTTAGATTTATCTATACATTTAATTGAGTTTGGTGAAGTTAGAGTTGTTAAAATTAAAAGGAGATAATTACATGGATATTTTATTTTTGATATATGGATTTTTAATATAGTGATTAAACCACCTCTTGTTCATTAATTTTGAATTCCTAATAACCATAAACCTCATAGCCACTTGAACCTTTAATGAAACGCCTCGTGATTTTTTTGGACTTTTGATATCACTGAGTAGTTAATTTTTTCTCATTGCACATACTATCAAAAAAACATGAATTTATTATATAGTACTAACTATAGTTGAATTATTTTGTAACTGTTAAGAGAAAAGAATTATTTATGATCTACATAATGATTTTCTTGGTTTAGTAATAATGAATTGATGAGATTACTAAAATGAATGGATAAGTTCGAGATCTATCAAAGGTTAAAAGTGCAATTATAAAATGGATTGTTTCCATTAACATTTAGAAATAAAATTGATAATAAATGTGAAATATTGAAATTAGGGATGTCAAGAATTTATTTATCATTTTATGTCATTGTAATTTTAATATTGGTAAAAGAGGTGTCCTCTGAATCCCTCTTTGTGACTTTCTACTTACGTATATCCATGGTTTATGTCTGTGGGAATTTATTGAGTTAATATTTTCTTTTTTAATATGTATTTCAATGACAAAATCAGTCCAATTTTATAAATTTGAGGCGATTTCCATCATTTATGAATTCTTTATGTGATTTTACCTAATATATTAGAACTTTGTAAATATGGAATTGAAAAAAATTTAAATTTATTATTTTGAGATTAAATTTTCAAATATTGATCCAATTAAAGTAATTAATTTTTTAGTATTTTATTATTCATGGGATTCAAATTGTTCTACTAGATCAATGGAAAATTGAATCGTAAATATGCTGTAAAATTTGAGTCAATTGGAATTTATATCAAACATAGTGGAACCCAACTCGATAAATATATCATAATATTAGTTACAAACCTCTAATTGAGGTTATTGTAGCTATATTTGAAAATTAATTTGATGGAAAATTTCACCAATAATGATAATGGATATATTATCTAATCAATTCACACAATAAATAACCCAAATTGGATGATGATTTTGGAAGAATATTTCTAGAAGGTGTATGACTCATTAATTGTGTCAAAACATCATTTATTCAAATCTAATATTTTTTACCACTGATTGGTGAATAGAAAACACAATTTTAAAATAAATAGGATAAGGAACCATGGGGTGATTTATCAGGAAGGTAGGAATAACATTATCTATAATTTATAGGATATGTTCTAAGGGTATCCTTCTAAACCAATTTCATTTATTTATTTTTATTTCATGATATATACTTTTATTTACAACATAATATTTATTTTTTTATTAAAATTTAATTCAAAATATTTCTTGGTTTTTTATACTCCAAACACACTTATTAATAATTTCAATCTTTTTATGGTTATATTATTTTTCTCATAATCATTATCTAATTTTTATTTTTTGATTTTGGGTCTGAGTATTATTCATATTCTTCCAATAAATATTTATTTTCTTATATTTATTTTATTAATTAATGTCTTTTATCATATTGCCATCATATAATATTAACCTAAAAACTAGGGTATATCATATATCTTGTTCTAGGGGAGGTTATTGGTGCTTTAATTTAATTTACATATAATTATTTCTCTTTTATTTTGATTTTTATTAGCATGAGTGATGTACACATTTGGGGTGTTATTACACCATGAATCTAGTCTCAGACAAATTTAGATTATTTAATTATGTATTTTCAAAAGATTCTACTATATATATGTTCGTCAAATGATTTAAATTATCTATTTTGTTGATGAAATTTCACATGATGGAGACAGTTCATTGATGGTGTCACACTCTTGATTGAGTTGTGACATCAACTGTGACTATTATATGAGGTGTTCTTTATATTCATAATGGAATTCATGATTTGACACCACTAGAAAAATAATCATAATTCATGAATCAGGTCTAACATTAAAATTATTTAATATAATCTAAGAACAGTCAATAGGAGTGGGGGTTCCCATAAAACAAACTCCAACTACCATGTCCATTCTTTACTAATCCAATTATTCTATTTCAATTTTATATATGTTTTATAATTTCATTTTTCTTTTAAATCCCAATAATATCCTGGAATATATTTAAAAAAATAAGTATTTTAGTTGAATTAAATTATTTTACTGAAAAACTAATAAATATCCTCATTTGGGGTGACCATGGTCATCCCTTGTGATATATTAGATAAAAAAATATACTATATCAATGTCCTACGATATGTATGCTTCCAAAATCATATTAGTACTAGTCACATAGATTATAAAATAATCAACCTAGAAGACCATTTTAAATGGTAAAAAATTTTCTAGTGTAACAATTCTTAAAGACCAAACTGAAATGTGATACGTAATATAAATAACATAATAATTCCAAATATTTATTCCATTTTTCAAAATTAAATTTCACTATATTTAAAAATATATTTTGGTATAAATATTTTAAAATTTTAATAATTTTCAAGAAAATAGACTTTTTTTAATTATAATGATATTATATTGATATAAAAAATTATGATGGTTAATAGATAATTTTTTGGATTATTTATTATAAATTGATATAAATATATCGTTAAAATAAATCTATTATAAAATGTGACTTTAACAACCAAAAAATAAATTATATTATTAATAAAAATCATTATTTCACACAATTCACCCAAAAATAAATATTTTCACATATATCATAATATTATTTTCAAATCTAATTATGTCTTAATTAATATAAATAATATTACTATTTATTTAAAAATCATTTCAATAATTTCCATTAGATAATAGTAATGTCAAGAAATAAAATTCAACAATACCCATTTTGATGATAATTTAGAGTCAAATAAATAAATGACTTTGTAATAATTATGTTAATAGAATCAATTAATAAATGAAGATTAATTAATGCAATTGGATATATAAGATAATTATTTCAGAGAAATTAGTAATCAATTTTGATTAATTTAGAAAATTATTGACATCCATTATAAAAAAAAGTATCAAAAAAATATTTTTAACTACAAAATATTATATCCTTTTTAACTAGTTTCTAATAATTTCATGAGTGATTATTCTTATAAATATAGAAAAAAATTATTCTTATATTTCATTATAAAATTATTCCAATATATAAATTCAAAAAAATTGTCCAATTTATAGGATCATATTAGAATTAAAATATTTTTATAGATTATTCTAGTTTTTGTAAGCTACATGTAAGATTTGTCCCACCCATTAAAAATAATATTATATTAATCAAATAAAATATAAAATGATGGGGTGTAATTTTTATAAATTTATAATACTATTATAAAACATATATTTTTACTTCTTCAAGAAATATTAGTTCAATTCTATTTTTTTATAAATTTACATGACTTTCTATTATAAAAAAAGTTACAAATTGTAAATTTTTTAAAAAGTATATTTTTAACTATTCTAGTTGTAATTAATTATTTTAGAAAAATAATAAAGAATCATATTAAATATATATTAGTGCATGATTTCAATTTTTTTAAATTAAATAAAATTTGAATTTAATATAAATTAATGTATGATATCTCATTAAATTTTACATTTTATAATAATTTTGGTATTTAGATATAAAATGGTATACTTGGTTCTTGTGTATTATAATTATGCCTTTTAAAGGATCAATTATTTTGTTTATTTTTAAAATTTAATTTTAGTACAATGTTTTCTTATCACCTCCTTAAATCAATTATATCATTTTTTGAAAACATTAGTGATGAATCGGTTCTAACTTTAAATGATTCACATAATGTTTTTCCACAAATGTTTTGAAATACTATTTTATTCTTAAAGATATTATGATTATATTATTTAAAATTATACAATTTCAAAATCATTAGCATCCGTATTTAAATATAAATATTAACATTGACCTCAATTTTATATTTAATGTAAGAGATAAAATATTTTCCCAAAAACTATTTTACAATTTCACATATATTTTACTCTATATCTTTGAATTGTATATTTATATGAAAATTATTTTTCATTACCCAAAATCTAAAAGTTTATATAACAAACTTGTTTGTGGTTATTGAACTTTTCGTATCAAATATTTCCATTCATGGGTTAAATTATGGGGATAAAATCATGGAAAGATATGATATCCATTTTTATATCGGTTTATTCATTTTGTTGTAATGAATGATTATATTCCCATAAAATATATATTATTGGATTTTTAATGTGTGGAATCATATATCACTATTTAATTCATTTATTAAAGTGTTATACCTCATTAGATAATAATTCTGAGTCTGAACTTAAAGTGTTATACCTCATTGTTTAGAATGATATGATTCTACATGATAATACTAACTCATGTTTATTTATTATATGCAAGTGATTATTCTATTTGGTACATTTTAATTATTTTCCAATTCTGTGATATATATTAATGGAATCAGATTGTTCATATTAAATTTCATTTCCATAAATAATTATTTCAATAGAAAATTGATAATTTTTCAATAGGTTTTATGAATATTTAATTACATAAATTTCATTAATTACATAGAACACTAATGTATAATTAATTGTGATATACTATTAATATTATTATTGAAATATGATTGTTACAAAATAAACGATCAATTTGGTTATAGGTATAAAAACTGATTTTTATAAAAAAAAATTACATTTATTTGTTTAAATATTATAATTCTAAAAATTTATCTTACATTTCTGTAATATCATTATATAATTAAAAAAGTGAATTTTTTATAAAAAATCGTCTTATATTTCTTTTTTGGAACATATATCAGAAACATGGTTTTTATAATTTAATATAATGTATCAGAAAAAATTAACGTCATATTTTGAAATAATATTTTAATATTATCTAGTAGTTAATTTTGGGGATTCTTCAAAAATTTATTCATTTTGTAACGAATAGGGAATATAGGGATTTTTAAATTAAATCTTCAATTAAAGAATTTAAAAAAAATTGTTTTAATATTGTTTTAAAATGTAATATTGAATAATTTAATATAATATCAGGCTAATTTAATTCATTGGAGTAAATTTTATGCCTATTCTATTAGAAAACATGTAATACTTATGAAATTTTTTCCATTGGAAAAATACATGATTATTCCATCTTCTGATTCAATTATAAATTAAATTATTCATCTTATGTGAGTCAAATTTGGAAAAATGGATGAAATATTTAAAATCAGAGTATTTAATATTATATAGTATGATTGAATTACTTTTTATTTATAATGAATAGTAAAATAGTAAAAATTAATTAGGGGGGGTAATGCTAAAAATAGTTTACATGTGGATTTATAAACAATGATAATTTTAAAAAAAGTATATAAAAACATTTAAAAATAAAATTTTATTTTTATATTTTGGTCATGCCTCATATAAGTTTCAATAATATTTCATTTTCATTCCATGTATCATGTGTAACATGTTTTTATAAATATTTCTATTAAAAAATTTCAACTATATCCTCTCCCCCGATTATATGTGGACCCACAGTATCATCTTAAATTCACTCTTTTAAGGAATTTGGTATCATAAAACGCTTTCCCAAATACATTTTATAAATACATATTAATTTCATATAGTTTTTATTTTTACTTAATA
The DNA here is from genome assembly GCA_963277665.1 of Viscum album. Lineage (NCBI taxonomy): Eukaryota > Viridiplantae > Streptophyta > Magnoliopsida > Santalales > Viscaceae > Viscum > Viscum album. The sequence continues at coordinate 2,020,814,383 of OY728157.1, forward strand.
AACCCCAAATGAATTCATTTGGTGAAATCCTAGGGAGGTTTTCTTTAGAAGAGTTAGCATTCTTAATTGAGAATTTTCATTAGATCTATTCTTAAAAATATATCGAATCTACGCTAAATATTTTTATCTAAAAAAATTAGATATTTAATATAAATGGATGCTATAATGATAATATAAAAACAAATATCTATTTCCACCTCCATCAAATAGGAAATGAAACCACAGATAGTGTGTACAAAGGACTACAACCAGATGAAATTATGAAAGAAATTTTCCATTACCACCCCTCACATATCTGGATAATTACATATATAATTTTTATATATGATATTTTTTTTAATATTTAAAATGAATTATTTATAATATCCTATCTACATTTTTTGGCATAATCTGTTTGAAATTATAACAACGCTCTCGTGTGTGTGGGGGATACTGCCTCTGTCAAATGATGTGATTCAAATTTAATTTTATATTGATATGTATTGTATTGAGGATGTATTTAATAAATATTTATGTCATCATTGTAAAAAAATTATTCTTCAATGGTGATTAATTATTTCCCTATAATTTGTTTAAATTACTTAATAAAATTAAACTAGTGTTCAGTAATTCATACAACCTACCTTTTCCATGAATAGTGAGATATATTTCCTATCTATTTCATTAATAGATTATTCAAAATACATATATAAGTAATATGTATGATATTTATATATAGAATGAATTTTTTTATGTTTCTACCACGATTAAATTAAATATGTGAACATTATTAATCCATAACATAAATGAATAATGAAGATGTTAAAACACAAATACATGATTTCAACAAATAAATAATTAACAAAAATATGTTATAAAAATATTAATTAAATAATATACACTATGACATATATAATAATATGTCTCTTTAATATATTTACAATAAGCCTATATTTATTATAAACGATTTTTCAATTATGTACAAAGAAATTCTAGAATTGTGGTAAGATATTTCTTTCTTAATTTTATTTCAATGAGACACATGTCATATCCACCACTCTTTTCATTATTATTATGTATATAATACCCATAAATATATATTAGTATTGAAATAATTAAAAATAAGATATATTAATTATCATAAAATGATCTATCTTTTATGGGGCTTATGATTCACATTTTACAAAATTTGTAATGGTTTTATGAGATAATATCATTCATTATTGTGATTATTTATTACAATTTATTAGATAATGAAATTTAGTGATGTATCTATAAAAAATGAAAATTATATATTTTTTTGGATATTAATTAATAATAAATTATTTATATTCAACTTCGTCTTTTTAGATATTACATATTCCTACCATAATTTTTTTGGAAAAACTGCCTATTTTTTACTTAGTTCGAAAACCGTGTCACTTCTATGATCATATTATAAAAAATTCATTAATATTATATTATATATACATGAGATGTCTTGCATTTTTTATCATTTATTACTTATTAATATTCGATTTAAAAAGAACCATATTGTCATTGCATAAAATAATTATGAGTTTTACTAGAAATGTAAAAGAATCACAGTTCTAATATAGATGGCATGAACATAATTTTTCCCGTTTTTGAACAAAATATTATTTGATAGGAAATTTAAATGTTCTTGGGTATCCTATCAAAACAAATTTTTTATTTATTTTACTTGGAATTATTAGATTTTAAATATATTTTCTTGATGTGAAAATGCCATTTTCATTAGGAAACATTCTATTTAATCTTTTAAAATAATTTTATATCTATTTTGACATTATTTGAAGTCAAATAATCGGAATTGGATATATTATCCTTTCATATAAACCATATTCTTCCACTATGTTATTTGTGTTTCTGATGAAAAGATGATTAAAGAACTGTGTATTTTCCACGAGTTATCAAATGATGTTTTTTTATAAAATAAATTTCAATTCATATATTTTACTATATGATTTTTTTTCTATATTCTTGAAAACATATGAATTAATATTATTATTAAATGGTTTATAACTATATATCCATTGATTTCAATGTGTGATTATAAATATTTTATGACATCAATTGCTACAAAAGAGGTTACCCTAATCCCAACATATGGTACAATGGAGTTTAGCTAATTCATAAAAAAGTGTATACTAGAGTATATGTCAACTGAAAATAGGTTGTTCATTATGTGTTATCATTATTCCAAAATAAGTATATAGGTGGTTATCCCTAGCCTAAAATGTAATTAATATTATTTTGAATAGTCTGGAAAATAATTTTTTATTCTTATGTATATGACACAAATTAATGTCTTATACCAATTTTTTAACTCAAGTATCATGTCATCGCATTAATTTTTATTTCATGTATAATTGATAAAAAATATTTTTTAAAAGAATGAAATATTGATCAATGATAAACCGGGTATGGTTTTAAAATTTTATTCTCATGCTATCATACCATATCTTGATTTTATTCATATGTGATCATTGATATTTTTCTTACTTTTCCTTATAAAGAATATGGGATCCCCCTTTTTTATGATTATGTTCCCCATGTTATAAAGAATGGTATTATGTATGATATATATATTAAGTGAGATAATTATGCTTACCTGAGTGGTAGATGATGTGGTTCACTTATAAACTAGTTTTATAATTTTCCAGTTTTCTAAAGAAACTAGGCCAATAAGGTTCTAACATATATCATTATGTTACATAATCAATATTTATATATTATTTTGTCATATCTAGTAATGAATGAGAAAATAATTATATTTTTTATTTGAGAACAATTTTGGTATCGTTTTGAAAATATGTCTAGAAATGTATAGTGATAACCATAGGGATTTGTTCTAACAAATATCAATGTATAGGAAAATATCATGCAGTTTTGGTGAAGAATAGAGGAATTTATTTCCAATAAATAAATACTTATCTAGATATTAATAGTTTTTGTGTTTCTAGGATAGTTTCACCTAGGTGTATTAAATCTGAAAATGGTACATTTAAATTTGAGTTGATTTCCCTTTATTCTATAAGAGTAGATCTTTCCACACAAATAGTTTGACACTTCTAGGGTTATGTTTTGGAAATTAAAAAACTCATTGAAACCCATTATGATGTTTTTATATAAAAAATGGACAAGCATAAATAAGTATTAAAATAAGTTATTCTTGATTGAAAATCATATTTATTGACTTAGACCACTTGTGATGTATTATTCACATATATTGAGAAGAATGTGTTGATATTATAACTATATTTTTTAATTATAAAATTAAGTTAGAATGATGGTGTTCTGGTGTTAATTTGTATGATGCAATATTTGTGTACCCTATTAGATATTAGTTATATGAATTACTATATATCATGAAAATGTATATGGGAATGTTAAATCCATCATTCAATGAGTATATTTTGAAATATTACTCAAAACCAGTAATTGTATAATGTTTGCATCACAATTCTGTGATTCAGATATATTAGAATATTGTGGGAATATTCATCCAACCAATCTTATTATTCATCCTCTATTAGAATTAAGTATTATATGAGGAACTAATTTTCATTATTTATATATATCAAACATCCATTGATGAGGATGGAATTAATATTTTAAATTCCAAACAATCATATGATTTCTTATCAGTGTGAAAATAATTAAATATATCTTATTAAAAACAGATTCATTTTATAGTTCTTGATTGCAATTCAAATGTGTGTAAATATCATATGTATAAAGAGAGACTTAATATCTATGATACCCCATTTTTGGAATAGTTTTACTTGTCATTGCATAAGAGATTCATTGTATTTCTTTGAAAGACGAAGATGAATAATCAAAAGAACTCATAAATTGTTGAAAACCTATTTTAATGACTCCATATAGAACATACACATATATGTGATATGAATTGAATAAAAAATACATGAGAATATTGAAAAGGGAATTATACATCAATGTTACTCAACATAGGTAACATCAATTATTATTTCTTAGATGAAAGATGGATCTATACGAATTTATGTTGATTATAAAGAACAAAATGAGATAAAAAATAATAATAGTAATCACCAAAAAATATGGATTATCTGTTTTAAGAAACATAAATCACTATACTTTTCCAAAATTGAGATTCCTTTTAAATATAATCTACTGAGGTTGTGGAATGAATGTAATAATAAAAAATTAAATATATTGGTATGGACATTAAGAATTTATAGTGATTCCATTATATATTAGTAGTTCCCAATATATTTTAATGAATATAATTGTTATATTCATTAATTATGTACATGATAATTTTTGGTTGTATTTATGAGTTATATTCATATCTATTCAAAGAGACAATTGTATAATTAATATCAGTAGATATTAATAATAAAAACCTATAGAAGGAGAACATGACTTTAAATTTAACAACTGTAAAATTTTTCTACAAATGTTTTCATTATTTGGGAATATAATTTCAATAGATTGTATGTCTAAAATTTCAACAGATTATTTGGGAACATAATTATATCTTTATGTCATTTGAAACCCGAAAATTAAATTTTCATGAAAAAAATAATCCATATAATGAATTATAGTAAGATATGTTAATTTTTTAGTTTAATATATATAAGAGCTATTAAGACGAGTAATATTTGGATACATATATATATATATATTTATATACATTGAGTATTATAGTTTAAATTTTATATTCAAAGAGAAATATTTGAAATGGAACAGAAATATATAGCTTTATCATATTAAAGATTATAAATAACCATGATATGACACCCTAGGAAAACATAAAAGGTGGATAATACAATGAGATAAAAAATTCATGATAGATTATTAATTATGAGGTTCTATAAATATCTAGTTTTTTTTAGGATTTAATAGGATTTATTATGATATATTGATGGATGTGGATAAATATTAAATTTCTTAAATGATTGTTCAACCATGTATCCTCGTAAATATAAATGAAGTCTAGAAGAATGTTGTGGAACTACATAAGAAGATAAGAAATGTTACTATGCTTAACCATCATTATGATTTAATGTTATGGTGTATGAACCTTGTATGTGTTTTATAAGAAAAATATTTATAGAAGGATATTTTAAGTGAAGTACATAGTAAGTTTTTGTCTTTTTTTCATGGATGTACAATAATTTATAAATACTAAAAAATGTCTGGTGGGTAGTATGAAGTGATATTTCATAGAGGTAGTATTTCAAATATATATTTTTTAAATCGAAGGCTAAAATAAAAAAAATTAATGGGGTTTCTTCTACCGTTACCCACAACAAAAATCATATGGGAAAAACATGACCATGAATTTTATAATCAGACTCCCCAAAACATGTTAAAAGAATAATTCGTATGTGTTATATTCAATAAAAATACAATTTGATCACACATAATCACAATCAATGAATACTTATATATTGATCACTGATATATTACATAAATTAAAAATGTTGTGTGGATGCATAGAGTACGGCATTATTTTTCAACTAATTAGGGTCTATTGGATTCCATTATTGCTTTTAAAAGTATTCAATAGGATATGGAGACAGTTTTGTGTTTATGTGCTATGTATACCATCAAATTGATTTCTAATCTTTGAGAACCATTAAAACCCTAATGTATATATTTATTTCATGTTCTATGACATTCAATTTTTTTAGGTTTAAAAACGTCCTCTACATAAGTTTCCATATAATCATATCATTCACTCATTAATTCAGGTGGATCCTTAAGAATTCATCTTTGGAATGAATTATATATCTCTAATGGATTATGATGAAAACATTTTATGAAATTTATTTGAACATGATATAGAGGAATAATGTATAGAGAATCATAGATCTAGTCGTAAACACATAAAGAGAGAATTAATACCCCAAAGATGTTATTTCATATAATCATGAGTCTAATCTTGAATTTGATGTTATTAAGAAATTTTATAATGAATTTATCTATAGATGAAGGTTATTCAATTCAAAAAGACATGAATTAATTAACTAGTAATATTTCCCAATTCGATATTCTTGATTGAGTATCTAAAAATTATTATAACATGTAACTTCCACTAAGCCTCTCTCCAGTTCACAATATGTTTCATATCTCTCTCTTATGTCTATACATACTTAATCCATCACATGAACAAGGAATAAAACTTACACCATTAGATTATTATATTACATATGAAGAACCATTGGAATAGATTTTGGCCATGGTAGTAATATTATATGAGCAATACCACACCCAGGTAATGGTTGTTATGGTGAAAACACCTACTTGAGGAAGTTACATTGGAACAAAGAAGATATGCTGACCTACAATTTTTCACAGTTTCCTTTATTATATTGATTTAATATTAGGGAAAAAATTCATTTCCTGTGCGGTAGAATATAAAATAATGAGATATATATAAATATAATATTTTCAAATATATATAATTATTTTAATATCTAGTGTGAAATGAAACATAGAGTTTAAATGAATCATTATATACATTAAAAATGATTAATTGAACATAAATTTATTATCCAAGGCATTAAACAAGTTATTTTTATATCAATAAACATATTTGTAAAATATCATTTAATTGTTTCTAAAAATGTATTAATATTTATATCTAAGTACCTAATTTTTAGAATTTTTTTATGTTCATGGAAATAACAAATTATCTAAAGAATTGATTTTTATTGATTTTTGTGACAAAGAAAAAAACTTATTTTTTAAAATGTTAAAAAATGATTTATAGAATGAATATAATATTTAGAGTCAATAAGACAATTTTATGATAGATTATTTTTTAAATATTTCATTAAAATGTTTAATTTTATGAATAATATTTTTTAATATTTAATTTTTTGAAAATAAATTTATTATATTTAATGAATTTGAAATTCAATTTTTTATGAGGGTTTTAAAACTAAAATATGTAATATTATAATAATATATTTAAATTTTCTTATATATGAATAATTTTTATGTTATCTCTATGATATAATTACATCTTATAGTAATTAAAAGGATTTCATTATAAATCTTCATTTTCACAATGTATACGGGTTTAATGTTGTTAAATTATTCTTTTTTAGTGAATTGAATTTTTCAAAATGGGATCCATATTTTTAATATGAATAATTAAAATTATATATATTATTTTCATCTTTTTTAGCTTCTAATATATATTAACAATTGTAAAAATTGTTAAACACCATTATGGTTAAAAAAAATTAACTATAGTTTTAACTAAACATTTTTGGGTTAAAATGTCTTAAAAATATTCTAAATCGTTTTTTCGAGAAACATTTCTATGTTATATTATTTATGGCTCAATATGAAGTTATTTTTTTATCATTAAGAATGTATTAAATTTGGGTAAAATATTTTATTTCAGAATATTTGAAATGTATCCTTTTCTAATCAAATAAAAGAGATTCCCCTCTCATCTACCAATAACTTAAAGAAAACATTATAGATTTTCCAATACCATAGTATATTCATCCATTAAATACCTCCCCTCATCTTATAGGACTTCATGAAATAAATAAATTTTCTTAAGGAAGATTGTTTTTAAACCATGAGGAGGTTTTCGGCAGAAGAGGTGTCCTTCTAAATTGAATAATATTTTCTTCTACCACAACAATAAAATTTTATTCAAATATTATGAAAGAAGAAAATGGTATAGTACATATAATGATGTCTTATTAAGTAAATATAATAACCAATATACATATCCACCTCATTCTAATGGGAAATAAATATATCATTCTGGTGTATGGAATATTGCCACCTCATAAACCAATGGAATTCATTATTCATCATTAAATTCAATGTATAGACAAAATGATAAATTTATGTAATATATGTTAAATTTATTTCAAAATTATAATAGTGTAATTAGTTTTGGAACCATGGATATTCTTTTCAAGAATTGGAGCGTGGTTTCGGTTTGTTGTCAATCCTCATTAGAAGGTCAAAATGTGTGCCAGTAAAGTGATCATACAGTTCAAGAAGACAACAGTGCTGAAGGTGGCGACGTTTCCCTATTTTTTCCAAATTTTTGGGCCTGAAAATTATAAAAATGAAGAAATAGGTTTTTGGAAAGAGGATGTGTGTGCAAAAATTAATTGGTGCACAAAATAAAGGTGGCATGCTTGAGAAACAGCGGGATGTGCGAAAAACCGTGGGATGTGCAAAAAAGAGCGGCATGCCCAAAAAAATAGAGACATTATTGAAATAGTGGTGAGATATTTTTCTCTCAAGAGGTGTTTCACAATCAGAATGTCCAAAAATGGGAATGGCATAGGATGCGTGAAAAACAAGGATATATGTGCAAAAACCGGTACTTGCGAGAAATATTATGTGCCCAATGAGAAGTTTTTATTGTCATAGGGGGTTTTGCACATGGTGGTTTGAGACACCTATAAATAAGAGGTGACCTCCCTCATTTCGTATGGTTGAAAACATAGATAATATCTGAGGACTGATGTGCGTAAAAGGTTCACGTAAAGGGTGTTGCTCGAAAATGTTCGAGTTGCGTGAAAAGGGATCAGCTGTCCTAAAATGCAGACATTGCGGGAAAAATTTGAGGTTTCACAAAAAAGACTGAACTTTTCCAAAAAAGGAAAAGTTGCGTGAAACATTTGTGGCACGTAAAGCTACGTGTAAAGGAAGTTGTTGCTTGAAATTTATTCCATGCCAAAATCAGGTATTTCATGCCAAAGTCAGATATTTTGCACAAAGGGTGCGATTTGCACAAAATCATCAGTTTAACATGATTGTGAATTTTTTATTATCTGGTTCAGTGGTTCAGTGTATTCATGTTCATCATTTCTAGACATCGATGCTAGTAGAGTCTTGTGCTATGTAGGGGAAAAGACATCAATGCAAATCTATTGAAGAGACCTTCACGTCTATAAACTAACTGGGACTTCACCAAAGGAAGTGAGCCAGGGGGATTTAATAGGTGTGACTAGAGGGATTTTGTGTGTTAACCCTGAAATTTTGGAAAGGAAGTGAGCCTGGGATAGAGTATCTGTACCCGAACATTGTAATATTTAGATAGTGATGTATAGTGGATTTCGGTACGACCAACAACCTGTCAGCATATGCTCCATAGACGTAGCCCTTTGTGGTGAACTAAGTAAAAGTATTTTGTCAAAATGATTCATTCATTAGAATGAAAAGTTTTACAAGTTCATACCAATGTGAAAAAATGATCCACAACTTAAAAATAATTCACTCCCTGATTCACCCCTCCCCTCCTTGGGTGTTTCAGGGTCCTTAAAGTGATATTAGAGTGAGGTTAACTAGTGTTTGATCTATTATATTCTGTTATGCACAATTCTGCCAATGTCAGGGCATTCCCTCTCTACGATAAAATTAATTTCTAGAACATGATGAATAGAATGAGATCTCATCTATGATCTCTTGGAATCGAAGTCCTTTTTTTCTACTGTTCAAGGATTACAAGTCACTGATCCAACATGTCGAGCTATGATTCACGCAGACAGGAAAATTCTTGATACAGATGCTGAAGCACAAAAAGCTCTCAATGAGGCTCTTTCTAATCAGATCCGTCTAAAGGTGATGAGTTGCACCCCACCGAAATCCATGTGGGATAAACATCAAAATATTTTTGAAGAAGATAGAAAATTTAACGAGGCAAATTTAAAAGTCCTTCAGAATAGATTTGATTATCTAAAGAAGCATCCGAATGAGAATGCATACTCATTCATCAATCGAATTACTGAAGTGTTTAGAGCTATTCAGGGTTTAGCTGGAGAAATCAAAGACATCAACATTGTGAAGAAAATATTTAGAAGACTTCCATCCGTGTAAATTGCAAAGGTTTCAACCCTTGAGGAAAGGGATCTTTCCAAAAATTATCTAGATGATCATCTGAGTGGCCTAGTGGAATATGAAATGGGATTCAAAATAGAAGATGTTATGACTCAAGTGAGCAAGGAAATGATGTTGAAAGCCATTGAGAAACAGAAAATCTCAAAAGATAGTGGTGGTGAAGATGAATAGGAAAAATAAATTATATCTCTCATTGAAAAGAAGTTCCAGAAGGGAGCAGGGAAATTCCACATGAAGTTACCTCTACCTTGCTTTCGTAATGGAAAAGTTAGTCACATTGACTCTCAGTGCCTTATAAAGATCGATGATGAGAATTGCAATGCTGAAGACATTGAGAAGCCTCATAAAAGTTTTTTTAAAATGGGAGGCTATAAATCAAGAAAGAAAGTACCAAAGAAGAGTTTTGTATGCTAAAAGAAAAGAGATTATAATGAATTATGTGATGAAGAAGAACCAGAATTTAAAATTGGGAACCAAGCTTCCATGATGGCAACTATTGAAAAATCATAAGATACTGGTGGAGAAAATCATTTTCAACTTTTTCCAATCGGAAGTTGCAACTTAAGGATTATTTTAGTAAACTATAGATTAAATGTAAGAGTTGCAATAAGTGTAAATAAATTGTAGAAGAATCAACTGAATATGTTGATCATCTTGATGCTGCAATTGAGCGATTGGATGAATTGGTGAATGTAACGTCTAAAAAAATGAAAGAAATGATGATGTAGTGGATATGATGCTCAGAATTGAAGAGAAGGAAAAGTTCATCAATGACGTCACCACCAGACTAGAGGAAAATTCCAAGACTTCTAAGAATCTTGAGGAGGATGTTGTTGCCATTAAGAGTAAATTTGAAAAAGTGTCAATTTTAAAAGAATCAAGGAAGAAAATACATTTTGGAAGGTTCCCAGTTGCTGAGATTTTGGAAAGAGAAAAATGTGACTCTAGTGGAGTTGAAAATATTTTAATTGATCAGAGAACTACCTGCATGGGAAATAGTGGAATTGGTTGTGATATAGAATCTTCATATGCTGCAAATAAAGTTAATGAAAACAAATGCAAGTTGAAAGTGGGTGATGTGGAAAAGTCATTTGAAGTGCTAAAAAAGAATCCCCCAACTCAATATTAGAAAAGAAAATAATATTATCCTCAATATTCCTTAAAAAAGGGGCCCACAATATTTTATCCCACTCATGAAGGAATAAGGATAAATAGAAGTGACAAGACATTTCCTCTCATGAAGTATCAGTTCTATGGATATTTGGGACATTCCAAGTCTTATTGTGAAGAATCATGACGAAATCTAAATGGAGAAGACATGGAGGTTCAATGGAGGATAAAAAATTCATATCTTAATTCTATTAGATGTATAAATTTATATGGATATTGTTTTTGTTGCCTTAAATTTTTCGTAAGGATTTTAATTGCAGGCATAGAAGGGACATGGACACCTCATATCGGAGTTCAAGAACATTCAAATCTCGTCAACAAGATACTATTTATATTACAAATAGGTTTTCTCCTCTCACAGAAGAGTTCGACTATGAATAACCAATGCACACAGATGAGATACTTGAATGGCCACCAGTTATCTACACTCAATCCAATGTCTCGTGGGAAGAAAGAAATAAAATTGAAAAATCCAAATTTGAAGAGGTGGATTTCAAATATTAAAAAAGAAACAGTATCTGGATTCTACATAGCATTTGTTCATCTCATAAGACAGGTAATTTTGGCCTCTTAAAGGATTTTAAAATAAAGGATGATGGTATAGTACGATTTGGTAATGATGGAGAACTGAAAATCAAAGGAAGTGGAAGTTCTGAATTCGCTAATAGAGAGATAAAGAATTTTGAAGTTCTTTATGTAGATGATTTACATCATAATCTACTCACCATGAGTTAACTCTGTGACTTGAGACATATGGTTACATTTAATCAGAAAGGATACACTATCAAGGAAAATACAAGCAATTCACTTATGAAGGGATGTAGAATAGAAGGAAACTTGAATCAGGTAGGTAGTAAAGAAAATTTTTGTTAAATGACTATTGAAGATGATAAAAATTTGTGGCATTAGAGACAAGGACACATCAATTATCAATACGTGGAGAAAATATCAAAATTGAGGATTGTCATGGATATTCCTAACCTGAAGTGTGAGCATGAAAATTATTATTATCCTTGAATTCGTGGGAAGTTTTTCTGCAGTTCATGTCAGTCAAAGATGAAAAGGGCATCTCATCTTCATGATCTAGGTCATACAGATGTATGTGGGCCGATAAATGATTCCATAAATAATGAAGATAGGTACTTTTTCCTTTTTATCGACTATTTTAGTAGAATTGCATGTGTAAGGGTCATCAACAAGAAATGAAAAGTACTTGACTGTATGAAAACAAATCTGAAAATCGACGAGAATGATACTGGATGAACAATAAATGTGTTGCGATCTGACAATGGAGGGGAATAGAAATCCATTGAATTTGGAAATTACTTAGAGAATCATTGGATAAAACATGAGGTAGCATCTATGAGAAGTCCACAAAAAATGGAGTTGTTGAACATAGGAATCTAAAGGTGAACAACATGACATGAACTATACTGATTGAGAGTCATATTCCATGACAATACTAGAAATAGGGTTTTCAAGCTGTAGTGTATATTCAAAATCCAATAGGACTTTATAAGGGTGAGATGAAGTCACCATATGAATTGTGGGATGGAAGGAAACACTCTTTGAAATACTTTCATGTTTTTGGATGTAAATGAATAATCAGGAACAAAGAATGAAATCAAGGGTAGTATAGTGACAATGTAGATGAAGGAATTTTTCTTGGATACTCAATAAATTAAAAACCATAAAAGCATTTCAACATGAGATTAAGAATGATCGAAGAAAGATGTAATGTTATGATCATTGAAGTGAAACCCACAAATGCTTCATGGATTTCATATGATGATGTGATAGATAGTGACAAAAAAGAAGATGGAGTAAATAAAAATACTGGAATAGAGGATAGTGGAAAAATCACTCAGCATTCACATCTTGAAGTTGACTTAGAAGAAGAATCTGAAGAGGAAACCATGGCTGGGGAGAATGAAACTGAACATCATAAGAGAAATCAAAGATCTGTTATTGATCATTCTACCATAATTGGGGATAGGATTACACCCACACAAACAAGGAGGATGAGTAATGACACACAATATTCATTTTTATCACCTATAGATCCATCCTAATTTGAAGAAGCTACAATGGATGAATCATGGGTGAATGTCATGAATGAATGGTCAGAGCTGATTAACAAGAACCAGACATGGGATCTAGTCAAGAGACCTGAAGATCACAATGTGATTAATAAAAAATGGATATTTAAGAAATTTTTTGATGAGCATGGATGTGTTATTAGAAACAATGCATGACTGGTATGATAAGGATATTCACTTATTGAAGGTGTTGATGTTGATGAAACCATTTGCACCAGTTGCTAGACTGGTGTCAATTAGGCTTTTCCATGCCATGGATATCCAAAGATGATATACAGTATATCAAATGGATGTCAAGACAAAATTCTTGAATGGTCTACTTGAATAAGAAATCTACATAATAGAGCCAGTGGGTTTTCTTCATGATACTGATGAAAAAATGGTTTGAAAACAAAAGAAACCACTCTATGGCTTGAAACAGGAACCACGAGCATGGTATTCCTAGTTGGACTCTTATATCAAAAAGCTAGAATTCAAAAGGGGAGGAGTATATCACAATATATATGTGAAGAATTATCCAAAATATTAGTTCATGGTTCTAGTCTACATTGATGACATTATATTTGGTGGTTGCATACAGAAATCAGTAGAAGAATTTGTCAATCACATGAAATTAAAATTTGAAATGTTTATAATTGGGGATGTCACATATTTTTTAGGGCTGAAGGTTATTCAAAAGAAGGATTACACTTTCATTTATCAGGAAAAGTTTGCGACAGAGCTACTGAAGAATTTTAATATGCATGACTCCAAACCGATTTCAACTCCAATTGTAGTTGGAACCAAACATGGAAATCCTGGGGATGGGACCACTGTAGATCACACCATGTACAGGAGGATAATAGAGATACTACTATACCTGATAGTGAAAGGACTAGATATTTTCTTCGAAACATGTCTAGCGGCCCTCTTTTAGAGTAATCCAAAGGCGAAACATATGGCAGTAGAAAAAAGATTCATGAGGTATATTCAAGGTACTCACAATTGTGGCTTATACTTTGCTGCAAGATGGGATAGTGAATTATCAGCATTATCTTATGCTGACTGGGCTGGAGATATAGTGGACTAGAATTCCACCAGTGGGGGAGCATTATATATTGGGTATAAATGTGGTGGCTAGTTGATAAATAAAAATAATGTACTTCTCATAGTACTGCTAAAGCTGAGTATATCTCTTCGACAAAGGCATGCACTCAACTGGTATGGATGAAGCAACAACTAACAAATATTGCTATTGAGGTGACGCAACCAATGGTAATTTACAGTGATAAAAAGAGCACAATTTATCTTATGAATAATCTTGTTCAGCTTTCTTGTACCAAACATATTGAAATCAGATTTCACTTTATTAAAGAAAAAGTTGAGAAAGGGATGATTAGAATGGATCATGTGGGAACTGATTAGAAATTTGTTGATATCGTGACTAAGCCACTATCAACAGTTGTGTTTTAGAGTCATCTGTTGAATCTCAGGGTTCAGCCACCTCCCAGTGCATAAGGAAGATATGAAATACCCCTATCCATTGTTTTGCTAATTGATTTTAATCACTTTAAGGCTGTGATGCAGGTTTTTTGTGGAGACACTATCTAGGGGGTGTATTGAGATGTTCAATGAGAAAATACTAATCTTTGGGTTTATTGCTAATGGGGGAGAAGGAATAAATTCATGACTATTCTTGTATCATGATGAGATTTCAGTGATATGATATGAATGAATACATTATACCTGTAATGATTCTAGGAAAATTTAAGATAATTTCATAGGTGTCACTGAGAACTCCAAAAGATGAGATCCAAATTCACACTTCCCCTCTTGTTTTCTACAATGAGCATTGATCACATAGACATAGAGTGATTGAAGAGTTGATTCTTGTGTTTTTGGTTTACATGTGGCTTGTTCTCTATTGAATTTATCTTGTGATTTCCAACAAACCCAAAGGGGGAGATTGTTGTAACCATGGATATTTGTTGCATGAATTGAAGAATGGTTTGAGTTTCTTGTCAATCCTCAGCAGAAGTTTAGAATGTGTACCAGTTAAGTGATCGTACAGTCCAAGAAGACCACAATGTTTAAGGTTTTTCCGTTTCACAGTGTTTTCCAAATCTTTGGTCCTGATAATCAGAAAATTAAGACATATGTTGTTGGCAAGAGAAGGTGCGCGCAAAAAAGAAAGTGGTTCGTGAAATAAAGTATGAATGCATGAAATATAGTGGGATGCACGAAAAATAGTAGGATGTTTGAAAAACAGTGGTATTCATGAAAAAGAGCGGCGTGCATGAAAAATAGAGAGTTGTGAAAAATTAGTGGTGATAGAATTTTCACGAAAGAGGTGTTTTGGAATCAGAACGTCCAAAAATGAAAAAGTCACGAGTTACGCGAAAAATATAGATATGTGCATGAAAAATGGCACTTTTGTGAAATATTACGTACCCAATGAGATATTTTTCACGCCAAATGGGGTTTTGATCATGGGGGTATGAGATGCCTTTAAATATTAGATGACCTCCCTCATTCCGTATGGTTTAAGACTTAGAAAAAATCTGAGGTCTGATGAGCGTAAAAGGTTCGCGTAAAGGGTGTTGCGCGAAAATGTTCAAGTTGTGCAAAAACATAGACATTGCGGGAAAAATTTCAGGTTACACGAAAAACTGTGAACTATGCAAAAAAGGACAAGCTGTGTGAAAAAGGTGTGGCGCATAATGCTGCGTTTAAAGGATGTTGTTGCACGAAATACATTCTACACCAAATTCAAGTATTTCGCGCCAATGTCAGATATTTCACGCAAAGGGTGGGATTTGCGCGAAATCTTCAGTTTAACATGTTTGTATATTTCGGGTTATCCGGTTCAGTGGTTCAGTGTATTCAAGTGAATCATTTCCAGACATCTATGCATGAAGAGTCTCATTATATGTAGAGGAAAAGACTTCAATGAAAATATATTGAAGATACCTTCACATATATAATCTAACTGGGACTACACCAAAGGCAGTGAGCCAGGGGAGTCAACAAAATTGACCAGAGGGACGCAGTGATAAATCCCTGAACTTTTTTAAAGGCATTGATCCTAGGATAGAATAACTATACCCAATAATTGTAATCATCCTATAGTAAGGTTTAGTGGTTTTTGGTACGACCGAAAACTTATCAGCCTATGCTCCTTGGATGTATCCCTTTGTGATGAACAAAGATAAAGTACGATGTCAACTTTTTTGCTTTCTTTTGTTTGATAGGTTTTACAAGTTCCTAACAATGTGGGAACAAGATCCACAACATAAAAAAAAGTTGACACCCTGATTCACCCCTCCCCTATATCTGTGTTTCAGGGGCCTTCAATTATAATTTCAAATCTATTTTTTCCTTTCAAAAAATTAATAAAATTATATTATCGCTTCAAAGAATGTGTGGTCAATATCCTCCACATTGCACTGTGATTCATTTTTTATTTTATTTTCATCCTAGAGGTAATAAATATATATTTAAGGAATATATAAAATACATCTCATAGAAAAGATTCAATTTAGTTATCATATTAATTTAATTTTTTTTATTCTGTCTATTGATAAAATTGAAACAATACCCATGAGTATGTACACCCAACCATGTCCATCAATAGTGAAATTCATTTTATATCTATAAACATAATGGATAAATCTAAATAATTGGTGATAATGTAAAGAACTGAAAATTTAAAGGAAAATTTTTCTCTTAAATTCTTTGTAATTTTATGAGAACGCAGTTTCTGACGACACCTGATTCAGAGGTCGGTGTGCCCAGAATCAGTTTCTGAAGTTTTGTTCGGGTACTTTCAGTAAATCGACATGTGAGTTTTTTTATATTTTGAACTGGTGCACCAAATTGAAATCTAAGGGCACCGATGAACTCACAGCGCCGATATTCGCTTAAGGGACCATTACCGTAGTTGCGTTTTATGGGGGTTGAATGTTAATAATTAGGGATTTATAATGAAGTTAAATAAATTGTTAGAAAAATTATATATATATATATATGGAAGTTAATTCCTCCCATGGGAATTTATTGGTGGGGCCCATTCCCACCCAAACTTCCCATGTGTGGATATTTTAGAGGTGGGGCACACATGAGCCCCAGCCCTTCATCTCCCCACAACATCCCTTAAACCCAATTTAAACTCCCTTGTTTAATTTATGACAACCCTCATTAATTATGAGGACACTTCCTCTCCCTCTCCCCCTCTATAATGTCTTCCAACACATGTTAATCAATGAATTCAAACTCTTCAATTAATTAAATAAATTGGTTTGAATTTTTAATGGCATGGGTTAATAAAATAATATCCTTAGCCTGTTATTTTATTTTGGGGCTTTCATTGTGTTAAGGGAGAGATCTCTTGAGAAAGAGAGAATAATGTTATTCTCCGATGAAGAGCACCAACCTTCAACAAACAATGACTCGGTGAAGAACATTCCACAATTTTCCAATCCTCTTCTTCCTCCACATCAAGGGAGGAGACTCTGCCACGGGGAACTCACCAACGACGATGGTTTTTCCTCCAACGTTGATGGAGCGACATCGCTTTCTACGTCTACGATGAACAAACCTTATTAAAGTTAGTGGGATTATATACATTTGTAGTTGATTAAAATCCTTTTTGTTCTTCATTGAATTTTTCTGAAATGAATTTGGCCAACTGTTACCACCTAACACGGAGGGTGCGGGCCAAACACACATGGCCCGACGACCCTCCGTAGTTTCATTTATTTAAGATTGATACCATGTTAGAAAAGGTGGTGATGAATAGAGGCGGCGACAAAAGAAGGTGTTGACCGTGTGAGGAAGAACCACGGCCCGCACCGGCGGGCCGCTCAACTAATGAATAAAAAGTCGAGCCGAATGATTGTACTGTGGTGCCCCACGGCACTGTGCTGTGGAAGACAGTAACCTACGTTCTGCGGGTTGCATCGGTGGAAGAACCGGCCAGCCCGTCGGCCACCCGGGCATAGGAGAGCTGTGTTTCCAAGAGGGTGCCATGTTGTACGAACCGCGACACACCCGTGCGGGCCTCTTGCACCAAGAAGGATGGAAGGCTTCAACCGGCCGGTTACGGAGGGTGGCCCCGCTTGGCACCGCCAGTTCGGGCTGGCGGGGGGCCGCACCCCCCACCTCGGACCGCTCGGCCCCTCTCGGGCCGAGCTGCAGCCGGGTCGGGCAGCGCCTCGCTGGGTCGGGCCAGGCCAAGCTGCGCCAGGCTATGCCGCACCAGGCCGCACCGCGCCGGGCTACGCCACGTCGGGCCACGTCGCGCCCCTCCGGGTCAGGTCACGTCCCCTCATGCCGAGCCTCACCCCTTGGTGATGGGCCATGCCACTCAGGCCAAGCCGCACAATTCATCAGTCCGGTCCGACATCCCTGCCATTTCTGACCCCCCAAAACTGGGTTAACCCGACCCGCCGGCCCACTAGGGTTAACGAGCTGGGCCTTTTTTCACTTATAGGTGAATAACTCGAAGACCGTGCATCCGATCGATGAGCCGTATGCTGCAATAGGACCCTTGTGACGAGGCTATCATTTTTCGATACTCTAACTGAGTTTTTGAAGATATTGGGGAATGTATGGGTTAGAAATGAGTGTATTTTTAACAGGGCCCCAGGAAAAGAAAAGCCAATATCTCTCAGACCGGACGTTATATTGATGCGCTGTCTATTGCGTTGAGTTCCTATTGATGTGTTGGAACTATGGGATACATAAACTCCAGACTTTATGATAGTTTATCTATCGACCCCATTGGATCGAGGAGCGAACCCTTTCGGAATCGAGCGTGCTATTTGCGGGGATCCTAGAGTTGGCTACGACTGCGTCGACCACCATACTGGGATCCTTGGTGGGTTCGATGAAGAAGAATACCATACTAGGATCCTCCGTGGGTTCCACGATGATGACTACCGTAATGGATTCTCCATGGTTTCGACGATGATGACTACTGTACTTGGATCTTATGTGGGTTCGACAGTGAAGGTTAATGTATTTGGATCCTCCGTGGGTTCTATAGCGATGACTTATTTACTAGGATCTTACGTCAGTTCGGTAGAGGAGATTATTCCGAGGCTACATATAATCCTCTCCACCCCTCTTCGAAAGTTGTATACCTGTGTGATCTGAATCTTGACCATCAATCATTTTCATTTTTGTGATTGAATTCTTTTCTGTGTGGACTGGGTTGTGCTTGGGCTCGAGAGTTGGAGCGAAATGAGATTTATGACTTAAGTATATGTATGGGAATATACTTATGTAGAGTAGGTTGATACTTAGTGATTGTATCATTCCATTATTCATAATCCTTCGTGGATTCTGGGAGTCCTACGGGGGTCTTGGGGTCCCTACTGAGTATCGTTATACTCACCCATGCACAGGCAATGCCCGCACTACGTTGTGTTGGTTGTAGACGACAGACAACACTGATCGAGGTGGATAATTCTGGAGCTGGACGATACCCCTAGGTGGACCACAAGGAGGGACATACATAGGGTATACGGTAGGCCCCGAGGTGCTAAGGAGACCATCTGTACACACACTTCATGTGGGATATCTGGAGGATGACTCAGTGGTTGCTGTTGTACTTTCTTATCGATTGTACAACACTTTTATTTGGGTTTGTATACTGGCCCATTTACTTTTCATCACATACTTTTTTACTCAGTTATACATAGTGATTAATTCACTAGAGTACTCTGTTGTGTTTGTTTACTTTTATATAGGCAATTCCTTCCCTTTTTTCTGGGATTCAAGTATTTTGTTCTAGTCGCCAGCCCCTGGCCTATGGAAGGCGGGCATGGGATAGTCACGGCACGGGCCCTGAGGATGGGTAGTGACAGATAATATGAAATAATATATATATTTATTTATTTATTTATTTCAGTTTATAATGTATTTTTAATGATATACATGATAATTCATAGATTATGTGTTTTTAGGATTTTGGCTTTCAAGGATCTAATGAGAAAAATGGTGAAAATAAGAAAAAATAAATATTATATGTTGTGAGACCTCATTACATTATGTGTAATATCATTTCACATCATATTTTAAGATATGAATCCAAGTTTTGAAGAATTTCAATGATATGGATATTTTAATTACATTAATCATCATTACCCAACTTGAAACATATGTACATAACAAGAGTACCTAGTATATGATGTGTTTCATTAGATGGTATCTCAAACTAAAAACAATTTATAAACATAATGATTCACAATATGAAGTCTATTTGCACATAAATAATTGAATAAATGATCCAACTATCAGATAATATTGTGCACGATACATGAAGATTCAAAATTCATAGAGAAAAAACTTAATTTGAATACCAATTACACATTGTGAATTATCCCATCTAATTATACATTAGAAAGACACCCGATTCACGAGGCTTGATAGAATTTTTTTATTTCATTATTCTCTTGTTCCCTCCAACTAACTCTAGACAAAATCTCTTTTCTTCAATGATATTAAATGTTTTACATTAATATGAGATCATTTGATCAATTTTTGTTTGTTCTTCATACTTTTTTACATCACCAATAGTGTTTCACATGCATTCATTGATTCTCTTATCCTGATTCATCGATTTTTTTTCCACATTCCAGTTCTTATTTAATCTATGTATTTTATTGATTTTTTATTCAAAACATGAATTTATCCTATTGATTTAATTATTTTTAGCTGGTTAATATGAATTCGTATATTTTTTCAATTATTTTATCACAATCATTCATCAAATAGTAATAATGATTTGAATTTATTTTCTATATTTAATTAATTATACCAAGAGTGGAAAAATCACCCAGGGTAAGGTTTTATTTTAAGTGTATGTTATTTTAATGAATATCTTACTTTAACACTGGAAATATGAAGAATAGTTATGAGGTCAAAAATATTTCAACTCATTCGAGCGACCCTAACATCGAGAAATTCAAATGACTGACCCAAACTAGATTTTAGTATTGTAGGCTATGACCAAAATCATATAAATCATTGTTCTTTAGAACCTTTTAATAATACACATTTCCTATGATTACATATAGACAATTTAAAGGCCTCCTCTTATGTATAACTATTTTTTTGACTATCGTCAACTAGAGACCTCCACTTTCTTCGAATCCTAGATTATAGGACTATAACTTGGTAGGATACAAATTGTCTTTTACCTAAAACCCACAAATTTACCCTAATCCCTTCTTTATCTCTAGTTCTAATTCATAAGTATTTATTTTTAGATTTCCCAAACATGGCCAAAATTATGAGGAATCTTATAGATAGGGATTTAAGATGTTTTTTCTTACAACTAGCTAAATTACCCATGGGATTGACCCCACAATATCACTACAGTATGTCTTAGTAGAAACATATAGTTTGGGGAACAAATAATGTAACATGTCTAATGATTTATAAAATTAAATTATGCATTCAACAACATAACATTATTGTTTTGATGACATGGATTCTATTTTTATGCATCAATTAGTAACATATTGACAAAGAACTAGGATTTCCTCATTCATTACCAATTTCCCTATTCCTTTCATTTTTCGTTTCATTCAGATTCAACTATGTCCCTAATTCTCATGGCATAGTGTAGGCATCAGTTCACATCCACTATTTCAAGGATCCATGACACACCAAAATAGTAACTCATCAATCCTAAAAAAACTATCTCCATACACTCCAATGTTCACAAATGAATGACTAAAGAAATCATGTCACTCAAAATTATACCAATCCATCAAACCATCCAATAATTCATATGTTAGTTCTTTGATAGAACTTGTCACATTATGAATAATCTATAATTGACTATGGATTTACATCAATCTATGGTTTTACACTGTGTATCATGTGCTCTTTTATTAAGACACACTCTAATGAATTAAAACCCATACTCATTTACATCATCCATAACAACAGAGAGTTTAGTGGGATTTAAAATAAAGATCCATATGAACACATATTGAACTTCATAGAATTATGTGATACCATTCTTATCTAGGGGTGTATTTGGATGTGACAAAACATCATGTATTTTACTTCCCAATGAGAGAAAGATAAATATTGGATAAAAAGGCATTCTTCGGATTCAATCATTCCTTAGGATGATCTTGATAATTTTTTCTTAGAAAACTAACTCCCACCAATAAGGACATTGATGTTTAATAATTATATAATATAAATCACCTAGTTTGTTAAATATTCTGTATGGGAAGCTTCGAAATGATCCACGAAATTGAGTTGAAAATTCCCACCACATGGACTAGCCATGTGAATCCAACACCATAAATTCTGCTAAGGATTCCAGAAAATCATGTAGATAGTTGTTGATTCTGTCATGGATTGAGAGTTCATTTCAGGACACCAGAAGAATTAATATCTATTTTTTTTTATATAAAAATTTCATTTTATGGAATAGTAATCATGGACCACCTCATCATGGTATCCACCAATTTGAATAGATTACTCGACCAGATACAAAAATAAAAGCCTTAACAAAGAATATTCAATCCATTCAATTACCTATTTAATCCCTTAATAATGCAATTATAGATGTTTATCAATGAAAAATGATTGGTGGCCTACATATATATCAAAAATTTTAATCAATTATTGAGGAATAACAAAACCATGATTCTAATTATTTAAATATCAATTAGAAAATTAATAGTTCCAACAGTCAAATAAATTTTCTTGGAAGAGGCATGCATGAAAACAATATTGGAATAATTAGGAATTTTACATACAACGTAGTGTCCATGAAATAGTTATAAATCAAGGACCACCATGATATCCACTGATGAATCATTTTCCCTAACCACCACAACAAGCGGCACAACAATCATTCCACCAAGAGCACCACCAAAATTCCAACCAGTTCAACCAAGATCTCCAAAAATGAAACACATCTTTAAAATAATCTAGAAAATCAAATCACATAAATTGATTAATAATACAATAAAATGATGACAATCCATGAAACTAAAATACAAAATTAAATGGTGTCTCTTTGAAACATCTAGAATAAAATTTGTCAAATATAAAATATTTTTTCCAGAAAGAATAAAAATTACTCTACCTGGTAATACAATGTCATAAGTGATGTAAGATGAAAGGGAAGTGGTTTTGAGGAGGAGAAAAGTGATATATTTTTATCAACTATGTAGAGGAATAGATAGACAATATGAGAAACTCATGAAACATGCAATAGTTATAAAATGGGATACTGATGTAACCGTGAAGAAAATCCTCATGTGATGCTACTCAAACCCAAAATACCTACTAAAACCATGGAATAAGATAATATTTCCCCACCACACTAAAAACCAACATTTACAATACCTAAATGTTAAAATCAAGGGAAAATTGAAGGGACTTGCAAGTTGTTTTTTTAATGTTCATAAAATTTCACATCAATATTCCATTTTCTGAGGTAATTGACCAAATTCCAAAATATATAAAATTTATTAGAGAAAACCTTTCAAACAAATGGAAAATGGAAGAACAAGGATCAAACACACTAAATGAATATTGTTATGCAAATGTTCTTTATAAAATTCCACAAAAAATGAGAGACCTTGGAATATTAAGAGAAGAGAATAAAACTATATAATTGTATTTTGAGAATCATTAGCCTATTTTAGCCTCATAGAAATGACTGTATTCTAGAATATTTGTATATAGGTACTCATTCAAAATAGTGTAGCACTTTAGAAAGAAAACTGCTCAGTAAATATCCCTAAGGACTTCCTAAGGATGTCACACATTAATGATGATGTGGGTTATTTATCTCTAAGAGTTAAAAATCATCATAAAGGACACCAAAGATAGAAAAATGTGATTTCTAAACATCGTTAACAAAATCCACTGCCACAAATTAATGATGAGGATTAAATCAGCATTTAAGATAACATTAATAATGAATCCCATTTCAGTATAATGGTGAAGCCATGGTTTTCAGCTATTGAAAATTATCTCTCCTTGGTATTGTTAATCTGAGACATATTCTACCATCATGGATGAATATTTCTATTAGAAGCATCTTACTGATACTTGGGTAAACAACTACAATTCAAGTGTTTTGATGATTGAATGTTGAAAAACTACATTCTAGAAAATGAAATCCCAGACATGTTAGAAATATGTCATACGTCTCTTACATGAGGACATTATAGACTAGAACAGATGTTATAAAAGATCATATAATGTGTAATTTTTTAGCCCACACTACACCAACATCCATGGGATTATTGTCAATGTTGTTATAGGTTTCAGTGAAATAGAACCATGGGAAATATAAATGAGATCCGAAAAAAACCAGTTCAGGGAAGTAAAAATCCTTGATATATATGGAATATATTTTATGGGTAATTTTCCTAATTCACATTAAATTTCCTACTTTTTTTTGTGTTGATTGTAACACCCCAAGCTTCCACGGTACGCATCTCTTTCAATAATTCAATAGCTAGCATTGTACGCAAGTTCGAGGTTCTATCACACTGAGACCAATCAAAGCAGCCGTTATAAATAGTAATAACCAATTATTGAATTATTTAAATTTTATTTTTCCAAATGGAAATAATTTTTGGATTTGGAATATTGAAATTATCTTATGAATAATTTTCGTTATTTTTCAGATAACATCTTATTTTCGATGAATAGTGAAAAATAATGAAAAATACATTTCGAATCAAAAGAATTTATAGTGATAAATTACACTATTGAGTGGTTATAAATTATAATTATAATATAAATTTACCATTTTATCCAATGGTTCTCATTAGAATTAATTTCACTATGAAATTGGAGATAAACAATTGTCAATCATTGGATTGATATTGTTTCATAAAGAAACGCTATTTGTTTTGTCAGCGGGAATTAATTATAAAATTAATTTATGCAACTTATATTTTTTTAACTTCTTTAAAGTAGACATAAATATTGAATTTGGAATTCTAATTATTTCTTAGGGTGAATTTTTGGTATTTTTCTGAAAACCATCCATTTTTCTTAATAGTGAAAACACTAAGTGGTAGATAAAAAAACTGATTTTTAATTTAAATGGAATTTTAACACTTCTGTGAATTTAATTTCAAAAATCCAACATAAATGGAAGTAATTAGGATGTAAAATGTTGTTTAATGAGAAGAAAACAATTTTTTGTGAATAGTAACTTTTCTGTTTTATTAACCGCGATTAGAGGTAATTAGAGTAATTTAAGGTAAAAATAATTTTAAAATAATATTAAATTACCAAGAAAGATGTCTTAATTTTATTTTATGACTCATGGAAGACCAAGAAAATTCATGGTTCAATTTGTGGGACCCCATAGAGCCACCTGGGTATGATAATGACATTAATACCTTTTATTTAATGTAAAAATAAAAATATCACAAACATGGTTTGTTTTACTAAAACAATTTTTATAAGTTGTTATACATGTTATCTTTTTGACTATAAATATTAATTATTAATATAAATATATTTCATACTATATGGTAATTTTAATATAATTTTTAGATATTATATAAATAAAATTATTTATGACACAATGATGATGCTGTGTTTACGTCATTAATGAATGATTTAAATAAATAAGAATATAATGTTTAAAATAATATACAACACTTGTCCAATTTTTATTGGAGGTTATTATTTCGAACATGGGTAACCTTATATTATACATTAAGGTATTTTAGAGCTTGATAAACCGAATTTAAATTTTTAATAATATAATAGTTTCAACATTTCCAAAAGAGCCCCTCATCTCCCTTATAAAAAGTCCCTACTTCCTACCCATCACACACACTTCTCAAGTCCTTTGGCTCGTCCAAAATCTACTCAAATAATATCCCAAGATCACTCTCTTCATCCTATATTCCTTACCTTAGGATGAAATCTCTTCAAAAAACCCATTTGGTTCAAACCAAGGGGAGTTACCTAATTTGAAGGTAATGTCTTCTCTTATGTTCTTTTGTTTTATATTGCTTCTCCAACCCCCTAAACTATTTTTATTCCTTTATTTTGTACTAAAACCAGTATCATCAATATAATAGTATATTTATATGAGATGTATTATATTTACACTTACACACACCTCCATCTAATGGTTGAAAAACATACTGTTTCTGTGGGTGGTGAATTACTGGCTCATGAAACGATGATTGTTCAGTTATCTCTTAACACCTCTCAGGGTGGAAATTAAGATGTCACTATAATTATATATCATATATATTATGTTTATTTTTTCCTTATGATTCTGTATTTTTTCATTTTTGGCATACCTTTAAGATTTCCATTATGGGTAAATGCGATAATTTCATTTTAGGATGTACGGACAACCGCCCCCTCAAAGTGATTTGAATCGTTAATTCCATATGTGGCACGTATAAAGGATGGGGTTAATGATATTATAGATGATATTATAAAAAAATTACAATATACCTTTATATAATTATTATTCTATTCAAATAAATACAAAATAAAAATGAATGTAGTGTTCATGCATACATACTGTTTATCGTCTCCATGAACGATGCATTTCATTTTTACCTCTAAATGTTATGTAATATTATAAATGAATTTATCTACTAGATATATATGATATATATGATACCAAAATCATGAATATAATTATGTAGATAATAGATATTTTACCACATAAAAAACATGTAATTATAAGAAGTTTATTTTTGACTCAAGTACCAAGGATCAACAAATTGACCATTATTGAATTAAATGAAAACATAATGTTCATAACAAGTTAATAAGTGATATAAAAGGGATAAAGAACTATAAAAAGGTTTTTTAGAAAATAGAAATTAACTATAGTTTATTACTTAGGAGATTAAAAACTATTGAGTCAAGTCAGACAAAAGGTAATGGACTTCGTCTCAATCTCCATTCATTGGGGCATATTTTGTTTTATAAACAACTTTCTTTTATATGGTGTATAAACCCCTTTAACTTTTACGATTATTAAAAAGTAATCTTTTTATACGAATAATTTTACTAAAAGACAAAAGGAATGTTTTGTCTTTTGTATACAGTGGACAAGACTTCTCCACCATCATGACCATTATTTGAGTTCTGGTTTCCTCTACAAGCCATAAGTTTTTTGAAATGAAAAATAAATACCAAGTTATAACATTGTTTTATTTTGGTACTAAAACTGGTTTTGATAATGTTTCGATTATATCAATGTTTTGTATTGATATCTTGCGATTGAAATGTGGAACTGTTATGTTTCCTTTATGCATGTTTTCTGTGATATGATTATGTTTTGGTTCATGGGCATTGTTTATGATATGTTTAAACCTTTTAATATAAGGAATGAAATTTGACATAGAAAGTGACGTGTGGATACCGCTATAGCTCCTCGATGCATCGGTAGGTCTTATGAGACAAACTAGTGTCTTGGCACAAGGCCATGACAAAATCATATTTGTAGTCTTAGCACAAGGCCTTGGCTATGTGGTTATGATTGTCTGGAATTATGCATTTCATCATTATGAAAGTGGTTATTGATAATGCCTGTGAATATTCGACTAGTAGAATATCCATGTGAATAATTAAATGGTATTATTTCATTTCATTTTTCCAATTTATTATATGTTTCAGGTTTAAAAGTATTTTGTTTTAGTTATACAATTGCATTAAAATATATATTCTTGTTTATGAATGTTTCTACTATATTGTTATCCTTACTAAGTATTTGTGCTCACCCCTTTCTGTGTTTTATTTTTCCCAGGATGTGAAGAAGTTTATTATGATTGACCTGCAAGGATAGTCTAAGGTATAAGTATTTTCAAATAGGACAAGTTGTTGTTGTTGTTTTTATTTCATGATGGAATGTAAAACCTATGAATGTATCTAGTGTTTCAAAGCTACTAAACAAATCGGTCTTCAGAGACATGATATTTTGTTATCATGCCAATGTTATGTAATAATGCACTGACTCTGGGTAACTCGGGTCAGGAAATTATAGTTTGTATCATAGGAAGTTTAGTATAAACCATAGAAACTAGATTTAGATAAACTATAATTAGAGAAAATTGACCTAAAATATACTTTGAGGATTAATATAGAGGAAATTCCTAGAAGTTTGGTATTGCAGAGATTTTTTGAGTTTTATGAGCAATAAATCCCTGTCTAGATATGAGTAGGTATAGGTATCTGTGGTACAGATGTACCTAGGGGTAAAACCCGAAAACGCCACTTTGAGCTATAATTGAATGTGAACTGGTTCACGACAACGGGCCTTGATGTACTCATGGTTACGACACTCCTGGGTGATATGCTTAGGATAATTCTCATTTTAATTACAAATCATTATGACGGGTTTATGAGTATATACTTCCTTAATGAAATAATCTTTATGATTATGTATTATTCCCATAATCCGTTCAATTTATGATAGGTATTTTACATGTGTGGAATTATTGAAATTCATAAACTGACCTAGTTTATGCTATTGTATAGAAATGGCATCCAGTAGAAAGAATGTGAACTACAACAATATGTATGATCCAAAGAGTAAGAAGGATCATATCATTCATGGTATTAATCCATCATTTATAAGGGAAATAATCTCCAATGTATTCTCAACAAATGAAGAAATAGTATCATGTGTTAATAAGATAAGTAAATAATTACATGAGTCTTATGGATTTGAAGGAAAAAAAGAGAATAAAAAGATGGAATAAGGAAATATGGATAAAGGGAAGAGGGAAAAGAAGAATTTTCCCATAAGTGATAACTGTGGGAAGAAACACCTTGGAAACTTGCCTAAAAGGAATGTGAGTTTTTTATATGTGTGGACAAAATGGAAAACATGTACATGACTGCAAGGGTTAGAAAAAGGTTTCCAATGAACAATGCTTCATTTGCAAGGAGTTGGGACACTACGCGATCTAATGTCCTAATCATCATAGTATTACCCAAATGATTCTATTGGATAATAATCATGTTTTGATACTATAATATATGAGGAGGAATGATTAGAGTTCTTATGTTGTTATTCGAGAATTATTTCATTTGAGTGTTTTATCAACAATGTACTGGTTATAATAATTATGTAGTATATAAGGATTGTACTGCAGTATTATTCCATTAAGGACATGAGATTGTGTGGAACCAAGAAAAGTCACTCAATATCAGGTTAAATTTTTTGTAAAATATATGGTTGAGAGAATAATAAACCATATTATGGTTCTGAGGATGAGGTAGTGATTTTGGAATAATATAGGATTGATTTGTATAAATTATATTGGATATTCATGACTACATTGAAACTAATTAATGATGTGTATATTCCATCACTGTTTGATATTAAAACATTTTTGGATGGACAAAGTATATCCAGTATTCTATAAGGAATAAGGAAGAATGAATTTATTCAATGAGGTTTTATGGTACTTCCGGATGTTTCAGTGTTTTAAAATATTATATGATGAAAGTATTAATATGTAATTACGTGGTAAAAATGATCTACATTATGTTTACCTTCCATATAAATTTTGGAATGAGAGTTTGTACAGAAGTATTTTGGATAAGTATAAAGGTTGTAATGGGTTATATTTTACAATGTATACTATTGTTAAGGTTATTTTTGGATATTTATAAAAAGGACAACACACAAACCATGTGACAACCCGTCATGTCGGACGAAACTGTGGGAATTAAACCCACATCCATAGTGCAATTGGGATTAATCGCCTACCACTAGACTACGTGAAGCCCCTAAAGTGTATAATTTAGTTTTTTTATGTTCTGATAGATGAATTATAAATTTATTTGTGGAACCCTATATGGTTACGATAAAAAGAATATTTTTGAGTTCTATTACCTTTTGGAGTGAATGATGGGTTTGTAGTAAAATATTTAGTAAGTAATAAATGTCTACATGACATGTAAGTATATTTCCTTACGTTATAGTAAATCTCATAAATAAATTGGTCAACTTTATGAAAGGTAACTTAAAAAAACATTATCAATTATCTTTTCCTACTGGAGAATCAATAACCGTTTAACCAATCACAAGTTTGTGATTTTCTTATTGTTAACATTATCCTTCTCATGTTTTCTACAAATCTCCATCAGACCCTGATGGATTTTTTCTCCTCCATATCCATGTTTTCATAGAATCTTAGTATGGGCTATCTTGGGTGACCTTTTTACTTCACTTTCTTTCTTTTAATGTTATATTTTTATTAACCCTATTTTCTATGTGAGTTTTCCAAAATGGTATTTTCTATTTTCAACCTTTTATTTTCAATGAAAAATATTATATTGCAACGATGCAATTTATTGAAGGAGGGGAGAATGTAACACCCCAAACTTCCATGGTACGCATGTCTTTCAATAATGCAATAGCTTGCACTGTATGCTTGTTCGAGGTTCTAACACACCGCGACCAATCAAAATAGCCGTTATGAAAAGTAATACCCACTTTTTGAATTATATAAATTTTATATTTCATAATGGACATCATTTTTGGATTACGAATATCGAAATTATCCTATGATGATTTTTTGGTATTTTTCTGAGAACATCCAATTTTCAAGGAATAGTGAAAAATACTTACAAAAAAAATTTTAAATCAAAATAATTTAAAGTGATAAATTATTATATTGAGTGGTTTTAAAGTAAAATTAGAATATAAATTTACCATTTTATCCAATTTTGGTTATTAGAATTAATTCCACTTTGAAATTGGAAAAACAATTGTCAATATTTTGAGTGAAATTGTTTCTTAAAAACACGCTATTTGTTTTGACAACAGGAATTAATTATAAAATTAATTAATGCAACTAATATGTTTTGAATTTTTTAAAATATAAATCATTTTTGAATTCAGAATATCAATTATTTCTTAGGGTGAATTTTGGGTAATTTTCTGAAAAACTTCAATTTTTGATGAATAGTGAAACCACTATGTGGTAGTTAAAAAAACTGATTTTTCGTTTAAATGAAATTTTACCTCTTTTGTGAATGTAGTTTAAAAAATCTGACATACATGGTCTTCATTAGGAAGTAAAATTTGGTTCAATGGGATGGAAATAATTTTTG
Organism: Viscum album; assembly: GCA_963277665.1. NCBI lineage: Eukaryota > Viridiplantae > Streptophyta > Magnoliopsida > Santalales > Viscaceae > Viscum > Viscum album. Next base: position 2,020,845,615 of record OY728157.1, read on the forward strand.
GTAAATAGTAACTTTTGAGTTTTATTAACTGCGATTATAGATAATTTGAGTAATTTAAGGTAAAAATAATGTTTTAATAATGTGAAATTGCCTTGACACATTTCCATATGTTAATTTATGACTCATGTCCGACCACTAGAATCCATGGGTCAATTTGTGGGACTCCATGGAGACACTTGGGTAAGATAATGACATTAATACCTTTTATTTAAAGTACAAATAAAAATATCACAATCATGTTTTGTTTTACTAGAACAATTTTTATAAGGTTTAATAGAAGTTATATTTTCATCTATAAATATTTATTAGAAATATAAAAAAATTTCCTACCACATGGTAATTTTAATATAATTTTTAGACATAAAATAAATTAATTATTTATGACACAATGATGATGCATTTTTTACATCATTAATGAATGATTTAAATAAATTGGAAGGTAATGTTTAAAATAATATCCAATACTTATCCAATTATTATTGGATGATTTAATTTATAACATGGGACACCTTATATTTTACTTTAATGATTTTTGGAGCATTATAAACTGAATCTCATTTTATAAAAATTTAATAGATTCATGATTCCCAAAAGAGCCCCTCATCTCCCTTATAATAAGATCCCACTTCCTACCCATCTCCCACACTTCTTGAGCCCTTTTTCTCATCCAACCACTACAATAATAAGCTCCCAAGATCCATCTCTTCATCCTAGATGCCTTATCTTAGGATGAAAGCTCTTCAAAAAACCATTTTGGATCAAAGCAAGGGGAGTTACATGATTTAAAGGTAATATCTTCTCTTATATTCTTTGGTTTTATTTTGCTTCTCCAACCCCATAAACTTTTTTTATTCCATTATTTTGTAAAAACACCAATATCTAAAATATACTAGGTTGTTGTTATGAGAATGATTTTATTTACACTTACCCACACCACCATCTAATGGTAAAAAAACATATTATTTCTATGGGTGGGGAATTACTACCTCATGAAACGATGATTGTTCAATCTTCTATTAACACCTCTCACAGTGGACATTAAGATGTCAATATATTTATATATGATATATATTATGTTTATTTTTTCCTTATTCATCTGTATTTCTCATTTATGGAACACCTTTATGATTTCCATTATAGGTAAATGCGATAATTTCATTTTAGGAAGTGCGGACTACCACCCCCTCAAAGTGATTTGAATCATTAATGCCATATGTAGGACTTATAAAGGATGGAGTTATTGTTATTATATATGATATTATACTGAAATTATAATATAAATTTATATCATTATTATTTCATTCCATTAAATATGAAAAAGAAATGATAGTAGTGTTCAAGCGTACGTATGGCTTACCATCTATATGAATGGTGAATTTCATTTCTTACCTCTAAATGTTATGTAATATTATAAATGCATTAATCTACTAGATATATATGATATATATGATATCTAAACCATGAATATAATTCTGTTGATAATGTATATTTTTTCACATAAACAACTAGTAATTATAAGAAGTTTATTTTTGACTCAAGTACCAAGGATCGACAAAACGACTGTTATTAAATTAAATGATTACCTAATGTTCATAACAAGGTAATAAGTGATATAAAAGGGATAATTAAATTTAAAAAGGTTCTAAAGCAAATATAAATTTACTATATTTTATTTTTCAGGAGATTAAAGAATGATCGAGTCATGTCGAAAATGATGTAAGGGACTTCGTCTCAATCTCCTTTCATTGAGGCATATTTTGTTTTATACACAACTTTCTTTTATATGGTGTATAAACCCATTTGACTTTTACTATTATTCAAAATGAATCACTTTATACAAATCATTTTTCTAAATGACAAAAGGAATGTTTTGTCTTATGTATGTGGTGGCAACGACTTCTCCACCACCGTGACCGCTATTTGAGTTTTGGATTCCTCTACACACCATAACTTTTTCATAATGATAATTTAATACTGTGTTTTACTTTTCATTTATTATATATCTGAAAATGGTTTTGATAATGCTTTGATTATATCAATGTGTTGTATTGATATCTTCTGATTTAAATGTGGAATTGTAATGTTTTTTATGCATGTTTTATGTGATACGATTATGTTATGGTTCTTGGGAATTGATTATGATATGTTTAAACCTTTTCACATAAGGAATGCATTAGACTTAGTATGTGATGGGTGGAGCCTGCTATGGCTCCTCAATGCATTGGTAGGTCTCATGAGTCAAACTAGTGTTTTGGAACAAGGCCTTGACAAAATATTATTTGTAGTCTTGGAACAAGGCCTTGACTATGTGGTAATGATAGTCGGGAATTATGAATTCCATTATTATGAAAGTGGTTATTGATATTGCATGTGAATAATAAACTAGTAGAGTATCCATTCAATATGTAAATGTAATTATTTCATTTCCTTTTTTCCATGTTATTATGACGTTCATGTTTAAAAGGATTTTGTTTTAGTTATACAATTTTCTTAAATATTATTGCTTTTTTATGAAAGTTTCCGCTATAATGTTATCCTTATTGAGAATCTGAGCTCACCCCATTCTATGTTTTATTTTTCCCTAGATGTGAAGAAGTGTATCATGATTGACCTACAGAGATAGTTTAATGGATAACTGTGTTCAAAGGCGACAACATGTTGTTGTTGTTTTTGTTTCATGATGTAATGTAAAACTTATGAATGTATCTAGTATTTCAAGGCTACTAAACTAATCTGTCTTTAGAGAATTGAAATTTTGTGATCATGACATTGTTATGTAATAATTCACCGACTCTAGGTAACTAGGTTCGGGGAGTTACATTTACTACATCTCTAAATTGGTGGAAATTAAGGATACAGCAAACGAAAAAGAAAATGATGTCAGGAAATTCATAATGAAGAATGTGTTTTTAAGATATTGATATCATAGATTCCTCATTAGTGACTGGGGAACACATTTTACCAATCATGATGTTATGGGACTGGTGAAAAAATATATAATTTAGTAAATCATGATATCTTTCATCAACAAAAAAGCACATAGGATTGATTAATATTCCAGTAGGGATATTAATTTAATAATATATCATAACATGAACATAATTTGAAGTGATTGGAATATGAAATTGGAAGATTCACTCTAGGTATACAAAACAATGAGCAAAAAATCAATGGTCCCACACCTTTCATATTATTGTATAGATAAAAAATTCATCATACATTTGAATTAATGGATAACAAATATTGGGAAATTAAGAAACTCAATTTGGATTTTCCAAAAGATGGAGATGATAAAATGGTACAATTGAATTAACAATATGAAATTAAAAAATAATAATTTGAAAACTAAATGATCTATAAAACAATAAATATAAATTTATTAATCGTTGCATTGAATGATACATCATTGTCCATATAAATAATGTCATACAATTGGAGATGTGTTTAAAATTGTTCCCTCGGAAGATGACATATAGATTACTTAGACACTACAGTATTGTTCATGTTTTCCATTATGAGACCTTTTAAATTTAGAAGGAAGGTGGACCATCATTCCATTTCTATTTTCAATGATTAAAAATCTATCAATAATCCTTTATTGAAGGCTATGTTAGTAGCCCAAAATTATTCAAAGCCTCAAAACATCATGATCTCATTGTTAATGCAATAGCTGACTGGGAGGAAATCCAATACTGGAAACCTTAGGATATGTTGGTGTAGAATAATCTATATGAATAATTAGGAAATTCCTTGTGGCAATAATAATGGTTTAAACCAAAATAGTGAAAAAAAAGATAAATTAGACATGGTTTAATCATGATTCTTGATGTGTTCTTTTACAGCGAATATTTCACAAAACTATAAATTAAACGATGTGAAAATCCATTAGGCATTATGTAATCCCCTGAATACATTTAAAAAATATATGAACATATGTTTCATGGATCGAAACCCTGTCCTCTTGATAAAGACCTCTCCACTTCCCTCACTCTCGGATGCTCGAACCACCACCACCCCCTTCTCCTCCCATGAATTTTCCACCCTTCAAAGCCACACACCCTACCCCAAACTCTTCCCTCTTGGCTAGAACTGAACCCTGCTATCATACCAAATGGTTGAACCCCCTCAAAACTACCATTTCCTCCGACCGCCTCCCTCTATGGAATGATGAAAACCATGCACCCTACTATATATTATACTTTTTACTATTGTGATCCTTTTCAGGAAAAGCATCCATGTGGTGCTTCACCCATTACCATAGGCATCATCTCTCCCACCTCACACTACCACACATGTTGAGATCACTACTTGGATGACTCCCAACCCATCTCTAGTTAATATTTTCGGGATGACTTCCAACACTATTTTTTACCCATTCACTATTTATATTACCCCAAGCACCATTTCTCCCTGATCCAACTGAAAAAATTTCCAATGGGGATGAAAACCCCATTAGCATTGCCATTATAGAACATCTACATATCATCATGGAGGTCCTCTAGCTTCTTGAGCACCTATATGTTTCATTAATTATTGAGGTACACAAGAATATGTACATAGAGATATTTCTGAATATTCTATCCACATTTTTTGTATCAATGGATAGTCTCCTATTTGAACTAGGTAGATGGTCTAATGATATTTCATTTATCAAATTGGGGACCTGACATAGATTTTACACAATTAACATCACCAATTCTATGGGATTCCCCACCCTTCAACTTGAGCCATCGAGGAATGTTTCAAGGAAACATTGGTTGATCATCACCCACGATGATCAAATTCATCATCATCCGAATATTACTAAATATACCCAGTTCTGAGGCCCAACACTTTGTATCCTTTATAGAGTCCTGACACATGCATGCTCTTCCCGAGCCTAGTCTCATGGATATGTGAGATTGATGGATGGAATCATTCTAGATACAATAATGGGTTGACTATCCAACAAAACATACACTTAGTTTTCATATTACTACATATATCACACTTAGTAGATGAGACACAATTTTATGGGAGGTTACTTTATTACCTTCCTAACCCACCATATTTTAGTATTTGATGTCACTTCAATACTCGCATACTTTAGACCAATGGAGTCGATCAATTTTCGGATACCTAATAATATGAAGATCCATGTTATGGAAAAGTATATTTACCGACAGGGGTCATGAGTCCATGGGGAATTTGAAAATGATCCAAGAGATGATGGAGTATAACTTTCAACCTCTCCATCCACCACTTCACCTACAACCCCTATAGTTGTTATCCCTACCTCTACCACCACTGCATTTACTACTACTCCACCCACCCATCACATCCCAATAGATATCTGGGATATGAATAATTGTATCCTGGATAATCTAGGATGACTATATAATCATATGATCATCCATTTTCAAGTGTTCTCCCATTTTACCACCCCTCCACCACCCTCATCTTATGCAGGATCTCATCCACCATTATCCCTACCTTCCCCTCCTCTTATACTTCTCCTTCCCCAACTATATCCTTAACCTCCTTCCTTCAGACCTCTCTAACCCTACATCCCAGCAGGAGTTCATTCTGAATAGTCCCTGCAAGGCACTGGGCCAACCACAACACAATCCCTCAAGTATCAATATTTTAATATAGTTTGAAGGCACACAGCCTCCATGTGGATCAGTACCTCCACACAAACTATGCTAGATCATTTTTCTACCACCATGACACTACCCATAGATTGAAGGTGGATGCTTAATGTGCTTTTTAAGTCTACTAGTTTATCATAGCCATCCAACATAACCATCTCAGCTTTGGTCATATGTACATGATATTTTTTATATCATTTTGTTTTGTCTTTCCCTTCAATTTTTACAACTAAAAATTAAATATATATATGAAATTGATTTAACCCCATTTTAGTTGGATTATTTTTCACATATTTAAAGTTATATATTACGTATCACTAGATCCTTGGAATCATCTATAGTTGAAGATTCAATTGTTCCACAATCATTCCTTTCATGACGACTGACTCAACACATGGATGAGATTGAGTGTCAACTTCATGAGATCTCACTAGAAAATCCTGGTCAGTAGCCACCATCATAGGTACAATCACCCTTCCTTCTCAACTAGATATTTTATCGATATTCTAATGATGTTATCAATCGTGCCAAACACCCTTGAGAGCTAAAGGACACTACCATGAGTAGCTACAGAAGATAGAGGAGTGGCTAATAAGATATAGAAAAATGTCAAACACTATGTTTTATACATCAAGATGATAATGAAATTGATTAGTTTTTTTATGGGAGGAAACCCATATTTCATCTTATTCCTCATTTGAATATTTATGATGACTTCTCATGACAATTTTCTACTTTTTTTTATTTCAAATTTATGATTTAATGTTCAAAACTGACTGAATGAAAATAAAATATGTTTTTGTTGATCGTTATACCATGAACCTAACTATTTTAGAACTTATATATGATTGAAACATTTGGACAAATTCTTTATGTTGGTCATGATTTATATTTATATCATATTTTATAGGTATTCTAATTTCAAAAAAATCATGACTGTCCAATTCCCCCCACAATGTGGCACTTCTTACAGGGGGCTCTAAATTCCCATAGTCTCGATGTGTCCAATTTCAATTTCATTTATATAAGATTCATCTTACACAACCCTACCATAGTACATCCACATATAGTTCATACAATTTATCCTTATAAATTTAGTGTAGTATTTCATAATATTAAATTTCTATATAAGTGAATAATTTTATGTTCTCATCTTCATAGGAATCATTTTAAATTTCAATCATTATTTAAACAGGAAGTTCATTATAACCATTAAAATAAAAAGAAAATATAGAATTTTAATTGTTGGTAATCCATTTTTTGTCCATTTTTATATTTTTCTAATGGTTGTTGAGATTAGTAATTTACTCAAAATTACTATATCATGATATTTATTTTAATTTAATTATTTCATAGTTTTATAACATTAGTGATTGTATGTTATTTATTTAATCACATTATTGAGAAGTTTTTTTACACACAACTGGATATTATTTTTTGATATTTTTCAATATGTGACACATTGGACATATAAATCTATCAGAACATGAATTGAGAGCTTATTGAGGATATGACTAAAGAAGTAAAATTTTAAATTGATTCAGGAAAAAAAATTGATAAATTTTTTCCTCAGACCCATGATATATCAATCCCTAAATACACTAGTAGTATCTATGAATGATATTATATGATATAATATTCCAAGAAGATATACCATTTTAACCCTAATCATTTTATGATGAATGATTGTACCTTGAAAAATTATGGGGGTGTTTTCAAAATACATGGAACGGTCAATCTATGGTATTTATTATGATGCTCATTATACAATATATGATTCTTTTTTACATTGTTTTATATCACATTTATCAGGTTCCTTTGAATAATAAAATAGAAAACCAAAACAAATTAATTTCATGTAATAGGATGATAAATAATCACCATTTTGAGACTAATGAATCCTATAAGAGGTCACATGTTGGTAGAGGGTTGATTTTTTATCTGACATAGAAATTGATTTTCAAAAACAAATAAAAAAGTAAATGAATGGAATGAGATAATATTATTTCACTCACATGATATATATACTATAATAAACTGGCCCAATTTTGGGATCAAGTCATAACTACCCTAAGCCCACCACCAAAGGCCAGGGGGTGGAGACTAGTTCCAAAAGAACAACTTAACTCATGCATGCCTGTTCCAAAGTACCAGTATGCTGACACATAGAAAACTCAGTGAAAAATTGTTGTGGGAATAAAATTAATGATTCAACATAGCTATGAACAAACCAAATATGCATGGAACATTAAATATAATGATGTATGGTAGTGTAAAATGAAAATTAATGGGTAAAATAAATTTGAACCCATAAATGTTCCCCAAGAAGTTAGAAAAATGAAAATGTAAAATAGAAGAGATACTCATCTTTGGAATCCCAAACTATGACCATTGCACACGATCCAAGCAGACATTAACCCTAACATCATCTAATGTCACAGTCAACTGATCTTTCATCTACAAAACATTTTATACATAATGGTCAAATCCCATGCAAGTGTGAAAATATAAATACCTAGTAGAAAGGCCCACAATTTTGAATGGGGAATTGTAAGGATAATACTGAAAAGGAAACCAATTGATGGAACAAGGTATGGTAAAATATTGTTTATCATCCAAATAATACAGTTTATGTAATATCTACTAAACACAAGGACCTCAAAACTGTAAGATTATGAACATATCATCACGTATTCTCTACCTATTGTATGAGAGTAGACTCGTTCAACCATGTAAATCTAGACACATAAAGCACATGGCATACCCGACCCATTATCATGTCTCCTAGAAAAAGAGTAACCAAAAACAAGGAGTGAGTACTAAAATACATTATATTTGTATATATATATATATACAATATCAGTCAAAGAAAGACATATGAGAGAGTAATGAGATCTCTATTTCATAGCTCATCTCAAAGAAGATGAGTTGTGAACAGTTCCAACGTAAGTCCATCTGTGATACCTAGCCTCTCACATGTATATCCTAAAAGAAAGTCAATTTTAATAAAAGAACACACCATGATAATATCCACATTGGGAAGTACTGATTCACATAATTGGTTTTGGTCACATCCCAAAAACAAGTCTAAGTGGGGAAAATTTCCCTCCCCCTCATGATTCTAATGCTACATAAAACTATATCTCTTTAATGTGTCACACCTCCGAGTGGTGACAAAATAAATGTAGATGTCATGCTCTCTTGTGTTACAATTGTGGTCCAACCTAATAGTAGTATTAATGGACCCACAACCATGAAACTTGGGGGGGTGGGTTACACTCTATAATCATAGGGACCCACACCCTGGTACAATAGGGGTTTCGACCACAGTTTTTGATGACCCATGCCCTATCAGATACGGGGTTCCACAATAAATGGAGAGGACTTGGGTCCATTTTGATTGGTGGGTTTCACTCTGATGATCAAATACTCATGCATTGGGATCACAAGGGGATCTAGTCTAGGCAACTGAGGACATGCACCCATCCTAATACGGGTGTTATGCAAGGAAGTATCTATAGAGGACCCATGCACAAACAGTTTATCGATTCTACACAAGAATAAATCTATGGTGTTCATTTATAATTACATCCAACCTTAGCACTCAGCAAAGATAGGTGATAGTCCGAGAACATTTTATATCATATCTCTAAATCCACATCAAATGGAACCATCACATTCTACAAAGAAAAACACTTATGATAGACTATTTTCTGGCCAAAATACAACTTAAAAAAGGATATCAATATATATAAGATTCAAAATGAGTTATACAAAATATATGGGTCCCACCAGAATTCTTCCCCACCTTGTCACAAGGTCATGTACTAGACATACATTAGTACAGAACATTGTACATGTACCCCTATACATTTTAGCGTACTATCATATTACACGGAATATTCTTCCAAAAGGCCAGCCAACACACAATGCTCATTATTTCTCTGATGAGAATTGACATAATTTCCATGAAAATCATCCTCAAATACCCCTGGATATTCAAATAGACTAAAACATTGTGATTGTGGTGGAAAACCGAACATGATCACTATTCATTCACATCAATCAGACAAACACCGAAGAAGGTTCATTTAACATCATTATGCACAAAAGTGAATCAAGGGGCCCAAATAACAATCCTGAAATAAAATATATAGATTTCACCACTATGAACCTCAATGAAAAAATGTAGAGACTGAATATTCATTTGTCCAAAACAGACACCCAGTGAAAAAGCCACATTCAACCACAAAACACCTGAATCAGGCTTCTTGGGGTTCACACCATGATCTCAATTTAAAAAATAAAAACAGGTATAAAAATATATATATCAATTTCATGGTCATGATTCCACTGAAGAAAGACTATTTTTACATGCCATGTGAGAGTTATGAAGTGTAAAATATTTAATAATATTATTAAATCTATGACTTCGTAGACATTTGTTGGGATTTGGTGGTGGGATGATGATTTTTTTAAAAAAAATATTAAAATGAAAGTTCCATATATTGGGTAACACCGTCATGTATGGTGCTTAAATCAGACTCACAGTGTGGGAGTTATGGGGGAATAAATATTTTAATTTTTTTATTATTAGTATTATTATTTTATAATACAATATTATTATTTGTGTCCCCCCTCACATGGGATTCCACCTTGGAACATGCTCCTCCCCCTCACCATTGATTTACCCATGACAACCACCTGCCTCACTCGGACTGGCAGCCTACTTCCACCCTCATCCATAGCACCAATTCCATAAAAGACCACCCTACTACATAAAAAATTGGGCCGCCACACCTTCGATGAGCGCATGCAGCACCACCTACCGCACTCATACCAACCACCTATCGCTACACTGATCCATCATAATAATGCCTTCATAGACCTCCCTACTACCTATTGTAGCCACATGGATGGTTGAAAGCTACACCACCTACCTCGCCTTTGTGGGATTCATGTCATCTCTCTACTCTGTCAGGATGAAGCCTTCCTTTACCAAACTATATCTTACCACCTCTATATTACACTTCTTTGACATATTCATGCCTCATCGCCTACCTCCTTTGAATGAAATGGTGAGTTTCAATCCAATCGGTCATGCCTAAGCACCTCCATCTTTCCAAGTGCCACCTCTACTCTCCCGTCAAAAATTGGATAAACCACTCTAACTTAGTGTTCATTCCCAAAATAATCACACCTCCATTCAACCTTGATTCTTCTTAAAATCATTTCATTCATAATCCATTCATCTCAATGATCCCATATATGTGCTTTGGTAATAGAATCACTGTTTTTTCATCGATCCACCCCAAATCCATAATCCCCATCGAGCTTGGGTCACCCTAGAACTATCAATATGGGATCTATGGGGATCCAACATCATGGAATTATAAATAAAATCACATAAAAATTGTTTTTATAATCTTTTTTAAGATTTCATGGGAATCTATTAATAATGTGTTCTCATCATTAGATAAACCAATGAGAAACTATCAAGACCCATCCCTCGGGGCCCATGCCATGACTAACACATGGAAGCATTCTATAGGCTTGGAGTTAGAGAATGGCACCAGAAACTCATATCCCTAAAACGGGAAGGCATCTCCTTTGAACATGTACAGACAAACATAGTACCTACACTGCAACATAAAACATGTAGTAAAATAGATGAAGTAAAAGTTTGTACTGAAAGTAAAGTTTTCCAGAATACAGGACCAACTGGAAGATACAGTACAATATAAAATATTAAATAGTTCCTGATATCATATTCTTGGGATCCTACCTGAAGGGTAGGTACAAATCATCTTCACAACTCTCTAAATTAACTGTCACCGCTGACCACCGATAGGTCCATGCTCCCTGAGTCACTCTCATGTCTGCCCATCCTTTGAAAAAGACCCAACAAGGTGTTGGAAATTCCCATGCAGGGGTGAGTATAATAATACCATGTAGGTACCCCGATACCCTGATGGAATTTTAGATTTCCAGAAAATAAAAACCTGATGCATGATATCAATCATAAATCACAAAGCAATAGAAACAACTCAAAAGAGGAATAGCTGAGTGTAGTAGTATAGATTATATGTCTTAAGGCTTGATCATATTACTCAATCAAGATGAACTACTATTGAACCATATAGAATAGATTGATACTAACCCCCACAAGACCCAAAAATTCGACAAGTACTGATTCAAACAGAATCACTGGGGGATGTTTCCCACAGAATGGCATACGCTGATTCAAAAACAATCACTATGTGTTCATTCACACAGAATCATTAAATGACGATTCAAACATAATCCCAATGTTCTAATTCTCACAGAATCGCTAGGTGATGATTCACATAGAATCACTCAGTGGTGAATCACACAGAATCGCTCTATGGAGATTCATTGTGAATCACTCTGCGTTAATTCACACAGAATCACTAGGTGTAGTTTCACACAAAATCACATGGTGCTAATTCACAAAAAATCTCTCTTCATTCCTCACGTCTAATCCAACCACATGATTACCACTCATATAATGATTTTTTTAGGAGAAACATATCCTCAAGTCATCAGTCGTATTTTAACCAACATTTAGTCCCACATAGAAGATAACCAATGATCATTCATGTCTTAAGAGTTCTAAAAAAATATACAGTTCTTCAACCAGATGCCTAGTCTGTATGTTATTTTTATTTTATTGTCAATGGACTAGTTAGATTTGACGACAATCCAACTCAATAATTATTAATGATTCACCAAAACTAACTAAAAATATCTCAAAAGGATCATCTCTCTCCAAGTATCCTAGTTCCACTAACGGTTAATCAAACTAACATAAGGTTCATAGGATATGGCCTTTTAATCATATCTGAGCTGGAGAGGGTCTCGGATTTGGTCCAACCCGGCCCGAACTGGTATGGGCTGACCTGACCCCAACTATGTTGACTCGACCTAGTCTGGTTTGACCTGCCCCGGTCTAGGTCCGATCTGGACTATCCTGAACAAGGCTAGATAGGCTCGGTTGGGCTTAACCCCATCAAGTTTGGCTAATTTGGCCATGGAATAGACAGGCACACTGTCTAGTGCGCCCCACACAGGGGTCATGTGGATCACATCACGAATGGCTCATAGAGCTATTGGGATATTTAAATTATTTTTCCAAGTTTCACTACCTCTTCACCCTCATGAACCGCCGGGAGAGGGTCCCATACCTTCACCGTAGATTCGAGACACGATTTATCTCGCAACAGTGTGAGATAGAACACTACTTCCCGCCTCCATGGTCATCCCTTATTGGATGCATGTCCTTACCCCATGATGTTCGTTGCTGAGGATGCACTGGTGGATATTCCGCGGGCGACCGAGGTGAGCTCTAGTTGTCCGTTCTTCCATCCAGATGTGCATAAGTGTCTCTCGGGATCCCACTATCATTATGTGCCTCCCGGTTTCATCTTTTCGTTGTGTTGGAAATTTTTCACCCAATGAATGCAACATGAATAAAGAGGTGGAGGGTCTGGAATTGTTCGTTTGTCACATTCCCATTACGTTAGAATTATAACAAGTGGTAGATTATTCAATTAATCTATGATAATCTATAAAAAATAAACCCCTACCTTGAAGATCACTGGTGACCGCTACGGACGGTGGTGATTACATTTTCAAGGGTATTGGAGATGAAGGAGAATGTTCTTGTAGAGACCCGGAGCATGACATACATGGACATTACATTACTTTTGTAGAATACTTAGTACATAACAAAAACACACCCACAAGGATCTTAATAGTTTAGTGTCTTTGGAAACATGGAATAAAATCTTCTAATCGTGGTGAAAGATCTTCAACATCTCCCATAAATATCATCATTTTTTTCTTACCTAAAACCTTTCATTACATCCTGGGGAAAATAATAACATAAAATTGGTGAGCTTAAATGCTCAGTAAGGGTAAATAAAAGAAATATCAATCACATCATATACATAAGAACATAACTTTTGGAAATCTTAACCTACAAAAGAGATCATAATATCATAACATGGGATAAATCATAGAACTGAAATGAAATCCCAAAAATCATAACATAAAACATGAAACTTTGTGTTATACACACATAATAATAGAGAATCATTTCTTATTAGTCCAGACTCATTGCCAAGACTATCTTAGTTCACAAAGTCCATTTCTGAACCGAGTCACCCCCTTTTCAGTCTTGTTTCACTGAACCTGTATAACCTACCATTCCAGCCATGTCTATCTCATGAGATATAAAATCTTTGACCAATTCATTGGAGGGAGATATAGTTCCCACCCATCTCATAATGATACCATTCTTATTTGTGCCACAAAATCATAAATCATACATCATTGCATAACCCATGTAATGAAAATGGGAATCTTAAACATCATGACATCATCAAACAATTTATATAAGATAATGGAATTCATAAAAATAATTCCATCACAACATAATCAAATCAATGTAATAATAGGGATAAAAATAGAACTCTTTTCTTATCTTAGATGGAAAATAATTTTGATAAAACACTTGAACTCCATTCTTGAGGAAAATATCATTTCTACTTCAAAAACATTTTTCCTTTCTTAACATGTCATACAATTTTAAATTAAAAGAAGTTTATTAAAAATAAACTTCGAAACTTGTAAAGGAAGCTTCTTGGAATAATGTTTTAAAAATCCATTCATGCCTTATAAGTTAAAAAAATCATTCTTCTCGTACTTTTGTCGGAAACGTTAAAAAGTAACTCGTATGAAAAATGAAAAAAGATTACTTTCATATCATTTACTAAAAACTTAACAAATGGTAAAATTGGAAATAAACTATTGTATAAGTATCTAAATATTACATATTGATGAAACATGAATGTGGATGATAAAATACACCCCAGTAAATTTCAAATTATAAACAATCTCGGATAAAAATGAGATTGTGATATTTCCCTAACCTTAGGTCCGATTTGCTTCATATGTGTCTGAAACTCCTGTATAATGATTTAAATAATGTCATTAACTTATTCCATAATCATACTCATTGTTATGATATCATATATGGTTCACTTATGACTTTATTTTACACGTTCTTTTGTAAATTCCATGTTAAAGAGCTTTTTGGGTAAAATCGTTTCATTTGTCATCCGTGTTTTGACATGTAATTATTCATATGATTACATAAATCATGATTACTTAATTCCAGAATATAAAACATGATTTATATATAATATATATTCATAATATACATATATATAATAGATCAGTAAATGGAAAGAAATACACCGTTCATGGAGACGGTAGGTCGTACGTACGCATGAACGCTGTTTTCATTTCCTTATTGAGTAGAATGGAATTAAGTAGACGACATAAATATATATACACATAAATCCAGTATCATTATTATGTTATATATTTCATGATTATATATTATATATACATTATAATCATTCATGAATGGTTAATGTGGAGAATGAATCGCATCGCGTCGTGGAGACGGTAGTCCGTACGTACGCACGAGCGATGATATCGTTCTCAGGATCGTGGAATTATATTAGAGTATATGTATAATATTTCAGAATCAATATCACTTTACAATAATTATATATAGTTATTATGTACACCATTATACCCATCCAAGTAAGGTGGTGGTGGAAAATAGATTACACCACGGCGTGGAGACGGTATTCCGTACGTACGCACGCGCGGTGATTTCTTTTTCCTTAGGATGGATAGATGGTGAAATAGGGTTGTTTAATACTTATAATTACATATTTGTATATGAGTGATACTGATGTCATTACTTCATGATGAATCAACTAAAGAAGAAGAAGTGGAAGAAAAATAAAGATGAAAGAATCGGTAACGGGCATTACCTCTTCTTTGAAGCGCCTCTTTGAGACCTCCTTTTTGGGGCACTACAATTGGTCTTTGAGGAAGACCAGAACCTCTAGGATGTTTCTAGGGAAGTGGAGAAGGGAATTTTTCAGGGGTTGTCCGATCTTGAAGGCTCAAAGTGGTGTGAGGAAGAGAGGGAGGAGGTGCCCTTTTATAAGGGAGGAGAGGGGCACCTTTGGAATAACTAAAAATATTAATTTATTATAAATCCAAATTCGGTTTTAAATATCTCCAAATTGATTTATTTCGATGCTAAGGTGGGTATGGGTCTAAATCCTCTCATCCAATAGAATTTAGACAAGTTTAGGATCCTTTTTTAACCTTGTCATTTAGATTTAACATTAAGTTAAATAATTTTACTTTTACTGTGTCTTCTTGTGTTCTTATACT
Organism: Viscum album; assembly: GCA_963277665.1. NCBI lineage: Eukaryota > Viridiplantae > Streptophyta > Magnoliopsida > Santalales > Viscaceae > Viscum > Viscum album. The sequence goes on from OY728157.1 coordinate 2,020,861,529, forward strand.
ATAAGGTTAATAAACTTACTATATCAAGACAAACGAAACCCAAGTTGTTTATTATTAATATATATAACCTTATCTAAGTCATTTTTCAAAACCTTAGATTTTTAGGAATAAAATAACAATTAATAATATAATATTTGTTTTAAAAACTATTTTATGTCCATTTTGACACTATTTAGTAATTGATTTTTTTTGAAAATCATAACAGAATGATAAGTTCTAAAAAAGATAATTAAATCAATAATAACATGTCATATTAACCTATAAAATTAGTGTAATTCATAAAAAGTCTCAAATTATATTTATTTGGGTATTTATAACATCAATTATGTCAATATTTCATTAATAAGATAATTATTGCATCATCATTGGGTCATAAATAAATTAAATTATTTAATGTATAAAAATTAAAAATAAAATAAAATTATGTAGTAAATATTTTTATCTTTTTAATGAATATTTATTGTCAAATTAATCTTATGTATAACCCCATATTAAAATGATTTAGTTATTAAACTTTGATTTTAACTATTTTAACCCTTCTTTAAATAAATTAATAATAAATGTCCTAATCTAATCCATGTGGGCATAAATGGTCATATTTTATTCCTAAGGTTGTTTTGGGTTGAATTAAACATGTCCAATAGAATTAGGACATGTGTTAGGGTAATAATAATATCATTTTTACCCTTAGTTACCCTATTTACTTTTAACCGTGGTAAAAAAAAAGTAAACAGTTTCTATTCACCAAAAATTATTTTCATCTCATTGAACCACATTTTAGTCCTTGATATTAACCATGTCTCTCGGATTTTCAAAAGTCCATTCACAGAAGTGGTAAAATTAAGTTTTATGAAAAATTCAGTTTTTTTAACTACCACTTAGTGGTTTCACTATTCATCAAAAATTGAAAGTTTTCAGAAAAATACCAAAAATTAGGCCTAAGCTATATTTGATATTATTAATTCAAAAATGATGTCTATTTTACCAAATTCAAATCATATAATTTAAATTAATTAATTTAAACATTAATTCCCGCCGTCAAAACAAATAGAGTGTTTTTAAGAGATAATAACTATCAAAAGATTGACACATGTTTATAACTGGTTTAAATGTTAAATTGCATCCAATGACCAACATTGTATTAAATTGTAAAAATATATTCTAAATACAATTTAAAACCACTTAAATTAATAATTTATCACTATTAATTATTTTAATAAAAACAGTTTTTTTAATTAAAATTTAGTAATTTTCACTATTCATCAAAAAATGAAAGTTATCCAAAAAGTACCAAAATATCACCCTAAGATAATTTCGATATTCCGAATACAGAAATGAAGTCCATTTTGGAAAATAAAAATTACAAAATTTTAAAAAGTGGTTATTACTATTCATAACAGCTACTTTTAATAATATTTTAATATCATATCGTTGTTTAGTGAAACACGGTATTGCGTACTACACACACATTCGAGGAAGGTCGTGATTACGTGTAATGCAATGCAAGTCAAGGATGTGTGTTGTGCAAGCTCCTTTTGATGTAGCGTACAACACAAGACATTAATGAAATTAAAAGGAATAGTTTTCATAAAATCTCGGGGTGTAACATTCTACCCCCCTTAAAATGAATTTCACCCTCGAAATTCGTCGGGGTTATAAATGGTTTACTATTCGAAAGTTTCTTTAATATAAACCCACATCGCAAAAAGGAATACCGAAACCAATCTTTAAAAACAAAAGTATGAAACGTAATGGTTACCCAAATAAACTAATCACTCGGTTTCCACATAGGTGAAAATATGGATATGGAAGGGAAATCTAACCATCATGTTCTGATGGAGAGTGGTAGATAACATGGCTACGGAAAATCTAGCAATCACAAAGCAATAAATTTGTGATGATCTAAGGTACCATCAGATTCATCAGATATAATAGCACTATGACAACATTTTGGATTTCAAGATCATTTCCATAAAGTTGATGAAATTGGAATTATAAGAAATAATTTAATGATTTTGGTGTAGTCTCACCATTTGTCATTCATTGGAAAATTTCCACTTCATCTCTTAAAGAAATGAAGTTGAATTTTTCATTCATGATGTGTTAGCAGATAATGTGATAGAATGATGGGTCATTCCATCTGTCTCAAAAAAAGGTTAGAAAAGTTATCAAAAAAATACATCAGTCCATCTATAGAGAGATTAATCATATATGGTTCCTAAAATGGACTTATAATTCATATATCATACTGCATAATATAATAAAACTAGTTTCTACTAAACAGGGACATACTGTAGGCCAGTGGTAGAAGATAAGGTCTAGTCGCACTTCGGTTGTGGGTTCGATTCCCACGGCCTTGTCCGAAGCGATTGGCTGTCGCCTGTCCTGCAGGTTGTCCTTTTTCAAAAACTATATTACTATAACATCCCATCAACAATATCGAAAAAACATCTATCCTGAAACAATACTAACTTATGTCCAACATAATCCATTCCAATCTTTAGGCTTATCCATAATACTGCAGTCCACTCTCATAATATAGTGAAAACGATTACCAGAGATTTAATACAATAGTTGATCCCCATATATCATAAGATATGTCTTGTTGGTCACATTCCAAACATTCAAAGGCCTTAATTATGTATTCTCTTGAATACCCATTGAACCTTAGTGAAAACATGAATTCTGTTAAAAGTTAACTCTTTCCACATACCAAAATCCTCAAAATTCTATATACTCTAACCATGATATCACTTAGTCCTTATATCAATCATGAGCTCATGAATACAATCAAACATCTCATTATCTTCTTATCCCTTCATCATGTGCATATCATCTGCTTACCAAAATTTCTCAATCACTTTCCATGGTTACTGGTACCATAAAATTATTGAAAACCACAATTGACCAAAACAAAAATATTCAAATATTCCACGATACTGTATACAACATTATTTTGGAATCCCATTACATAAACACATAATCATTCCACCACATCGTTTTCATATTCAACATCGACAATGGTGATCGCATGTGACTTCCCTTTGTCCTTTTCCTTAAGTGGTTGCTCATGTCAATCATCACTAACCCTTGAATTAGGGCATTTATTAGCATAATGCCCCATTTCCTTGCACGTGAAGCATTGAAGTGTAGTAGGTTCATTCTGTGTATCCCTTCCTTTGTTTACATCATTAGACATCTTCTTCCCCTCATTACGGCATTCAAATGCCTGATGACCTTCCTTTCCACATTTGAAACATTTACTTTTCCCTTTAAGACAATCTCCACCATGCTTCTTTCCACACTTTGAGCATAAGGAAACATTCATCTTATTTTAACCATTATTCTGAGATTTCTCCTTGAACTCCATCTTTCATTTCTTGTCAAAACTATGAGATGGATAAGTAAGACCAACTTCCATTTCTACCTTGATAGCCCAACGCTCAATTTCTTCATAGCTACTGAAGTCTCTTATAGCTAATGCCCTTCGAAGATTTGGTTTTAAGCCACTGATAAATCGATCAACTTTACATTCAGGTTGGATGATAAATACAGATTCATACCTTGCAAGCCTTGTAAAATTTGCTTCGTATATACCAACAGATTCATCCTCCTTTTGCTTTAGTTCATGAAACTCATTCGACATCTTTGTTCGAAGAATACGAGGGAAGTACTTATTGAAAAATAAGTTCTTGAAATCATCCCATTCCATGGACTCAATTTAATCTCTTGGCCTCGTATTTTTGATAAGATTTCACCATTGATCAGCTTCACCTTCCAAACGATATACTGCTAAGATGACTTTATCATGTTAGGAACATTGAAAAACTGAAAATATCTTTTCAGTAGTACTGATCCATTGTTCAGCAACAAGTGGATCAGAAGACCCACTGAAAGAAGGTGGACGTTGCCTCCTGAAGGACTCAATGTAATATTGTTCCCTTATCTGCTCATTTGAAAGTCTAGAATGATTCCTAGCTTGTGTAAGTGTAGTAATAAGATTTTTCACTCTACCTCCCATAACATTTGTTTGTTCTGGAGGACAATCTTTGCATTGTCCATTACATTGATCAACGCGGTTCCTTCGGGTTCCAGCCATCGTCTAAAACCCAAAAAGAATAGTGTGAGAGGCAAAAATCATGCTAGAAAAAACAACATAGTAAAGGGGGAGTATCCTCAATATCTAACATCTTAGGTTAAATTCTATGATCGTTACGGTAGTTCTAGGACTGTATCCTATACGTATACTTATCCATATTGACATCCCTATACATACCTTAGAAATATCTCTAGGGATCATACTAACGTTTTCGCATCCTAGTTTCCAAAGGTTGACTAAACCTTTCCTCTGATACCAACTGTAGAGACCCGAAGCTTGACGTACATGGACATTACATTACTTTTGCGGAATACATAGTACTTAACAAAAACACACACACAAGGATCGTAATAGTTTAGTGTCTTTGGTATCTTGGAATAAAATCTTCTAATCGTTGTGAAAGATCTTCAACATCTCCCATAAAGATCTTCCTTTTTTTTCATACATAAAACCATTCTTTACATCCTGGGGAAAGGAAAACATAAAAGGGGTGAGCTCAAATTCTCAGAAAGGGTAAACAAAAGAAATATCAATCACATCATATACATAAGAACATAACTTTTGGAAATCTTAACCTACAAAAGAGATCATAATATCATAACATGGGATAAATCATAGAAGTGAAATGAAATCCCAATTATCATCACTTTAAACATGAAACATTGTGTCTTACACACATAATCATAGAGAATCATTTCTTATTAGTCAAGAATCATTGCCAAGAATATCTTAGTGGACAAAGTCCATTTCTGAACCGAGTCACCCTCGTTTCAGTCCTGTTTCACTGAACCGGTATAACCTACCATTCGAGCCATGTCTATCTCATGAGATATAAAATATTTAACCAATGCATTGGAGGAAGATATAGGTCCCACCCATCTCATAATGATACCATTCTTATGTGTGCCACAAAATCATAAATCATACATCATTGCATAACCCATGTAATAAAAATGGGAATCTTAAACATCGTGACATCATCAAACAATTCATATAAGATAAATGAATTAATAAAAATAATTCCATCACAACATAATCAAATAAATGTAATAATAGGGATAAAAATAGAACCCTTTTATTATCTTAGATGGAAAATAATTTTGATAAAACACTTGAACTCCATTCTTGAGGAAAATATCCTTTCCACTTCAAAAACATTTTTCCTTTCTTAACATGTCATACAATTTTAAACTAAAAGAAATTGATTAAAAATAAACTTGGAATCTAGTAAAGGAATATTCTTGTAAATAATGTTTTAAAAATCCATTCATGCCGTATAAGTTAAAAAAATTCTTCTCTTACTTTTGTCGGAAAAGTAAAAAAGTACCACATACGAAAAATGACAAAAGATTCCTTTCATATCTTTTACTAAAAACTCACTGAAGCATAAAGTTGGATATAAACTATTGTAGAAGGATGTAAATATTACATATTGAGGAAACATGGATGTGGATGATAAAATACACCCCAGTAAATTTCAAAGTATAAACAATCTTGGATAAAAATGAGATTGTGATATTTCCCTTACCTTAGGTCCGATTTGCTTCATATGTGTCCGAATCTCCTGTATAATGATTTAAATAATGTCATTGACTTATTCCAGAATCATACTCATTGTTATGATATCATATATGGTTCACTTATGACTTTATTTTACCTGTTCTTTTGTAAATTCCATGTTAAAGAGCGTTTTGGGTAAAATCGTTTCATTTGTCGTCTGTGTTTTGACTTGTAATTATTCATATGATTACATAGATCATGATTACTTAATTCAAGAATATAAAACATTATTTATATATAATATATATTCAGAATATACATATATACAATAGATCAGTAAATGGAAAGAAATACATCGTCCATGGAGACGGCAGGCCGTACGTACGCATGAACGCTGTTTTCGTTTCCTTATTGAGTTGAATAGAATTAAGTAGACGACATACAAATATATACACAAAAATCCAGTATCAATATTATGTCATATATTTCATGATTACATATTATATTACTTTATAATCATTCATGAATGGTTAATGTGGAGAATAAATCTCATCGCGTTGTGGAGACGGTAGTCTGTACGTACGCACGAGCGATGATATCGTTCTCATGATTGTGGAATTGTATTAGAGTATATGTATAATATTTCAGAATCAATATCACTTTACTATAATCATATATAGTTATTATGTACACCATTATACCCATCCAAGTAAGGTGGTGGTGGAAAATATATTACACCACGGCGTGGTGACGGTATTCCGTACGTACGCATGTGCAGTGATTTCTTTTTCCGTAGGATGGATAGATGGTGAAATAGGGTTTTTTAATACTTATAATAACATATAAGTATATTATTGATACTGATGTTATTGCTTCATGATTAATCAACTAAAGAAGAAGAAGTGGAAGAAGAAATAAAGTTGAAAGAATCGGTAACGGGCATTACCTCTTCTTTGACGCGCCTCTTTGAGACCTCCTTTTGGGGCACTAAAATTGGTCTTTGAGGAAGACCAGAACCTCTAGGATGTTGCTAGGGAAGTGGAGAAGGAAATTTTTCAGGTTTTGGCCGAGCATGAAAGCTCAATGTGGTGTGAGGAAGAGAGGGAGGAGGTGCCCTTTTATAAGGGAGGAGAGGGGCACCTTTGGAATAGCTAAAAATATTATTTTATTATAAATCCAAATTCTGTTTTAAATAGCTCCAAATTGATTTATTTCAAAGCTAATGTGGGGATGGGTGGAAATCCTCTCATCCAATAGAATTTAGACAAGTTTAGGTTCCTATTTAAACCTTATCATTTAGATTTAACATTAGGTTAAATAATTTTACTTTTACTGTGTCTTCTTGTGTTCTTATACTATAGGGGTAATAAACATTCAATATCAAGCCAAACGAAGCCCAAGTTGTTTATTATTAATATATATAACCGTATCTAAGTCATTTCGCCGAATCTTAGATTTTAAGGAATAAAATAACAATTAATAATATAATATTTGTTTTAAAAACTATTTTATGTCAATTTTGATACTATTTAGTAATTGATTTTTGTGAAACTTATAACAGAATGATAAGTTCAAAGAAAGTTATTTAAATCAATAATAACAAGTCATATTAACCTATAAAATTATTGGAATTCATAAAAAGTCTCAAATTATATTTATTTGGGTATTTATAACATCAATTATATCAATATTTCATTAATAAGATAATTACTGCATCATCGTTGTGTCATAAATAAATTATAATATATAATGTCTAAAAATTACAAATAAAATACCATTATGTATGAAATAATTTTATCTTTCTAATGAATATTTATAGTCGAATTTATCTTATGTATAACCCCATATTAAAAATGCTTTAGTTATTAAACTTTGATTTTAACTATTTTAACCCTTCTTTAAATAAATTAATAATAAATGTCCTATTCTAATCCAAGTGGGTCTAAATGGACATATTTTATTCCTAAGGTTGTTTATGGTAGAATTACACTTTTCTAATAGAATTAGGATATGTGTTAGGGTAATAATAATATCATTTTTACCCTTCACTACCCTATTTACTTTTAACCGTGGTAAAAAAAAGTAAAAAGTTACTATTCACCAAAAATTATTTTCATCTCATTGAACCACATTTTAGTCCTTGATATTAACCGTGTCTCTCGGATTTTTGAAATTCCATTCATAGAAGCGGTAATATTAATATTTATGAAAAATTCAGTTTTTTTAACTACCACTTAGTGGTTTCACTATTCATCCAAAATTGAAAGTTTTCAGAAAAATAACAAAAATTAGGCCTAAGATATATTTGATATTATGAATTCAAAAATGATGTCTATTTTAACAAATTCAAAAACATATCATTTACATTAACTAATTTAAAAATTAATTCCCGTCGTCAAAACAAATAGCGTGTTTTTAAGAGATAATAACTATCAAAAGATTAACACTTGTTTATAACTGGTTTAAATGTTTAATTACATCCAATGACCAACAGTGTATTAAATTTTAAAAATATATTCTAAATACACTTTAAAACCACTAAAATTAATAATTTATCACTATTAATTATTTCAATTATAAAAGTTTTTTTAATTAAAATTTAGTAATTTTCACTATCATCAGAAAATGAAAGTTATCCGAAAAGTACCAAAATTTCACCCTAAGATAACTTCGATATTCCGAATACATAAATGAAGTCCATTTTGAAAAATAAAAATTAAAAAATTTCAAAAAGTGGTTAGTACTATTCATAACGGCTAGTTTTAATAATATTTAATAGTATATCGTTGTTTAGTGAAACACGGTATTGCGTACTACACACACTATCGAGGAAGGTCGTGATTGTGTGTAATGCAAGGCAATTCAAGGATGCGTGTTCTGCAAGCTCCTTTTGGTGTAGCGTACAACCCAAGACATTAATGAAATTAAAAATAATATTTTTCATAAAATATCGGGGTGTAACAGTTCTTGAGCATTGACATTTATCGGCAATCAGCCTCCACAGTGATTCTACAATTGGAATTGTCAAATACATTGTTATACCTTGGTGGAAGGTGTCACGACACATTTCAAGAGATTCCTCATGACCGTGTCAAAAAAAAATGCCCAAGAATCCATTAAATAGATGGGATATTCAACCATGTCACATGAAATTAATGTGGTTAAATTATGAACCACATTTAATGTCTCAACATTTAGGTTACAAAGTGGAAGGTTCAATCCATTAAATGGATTGAAATGTCATTGGTCCCACCACCGCTTCTCAACTATTAGTGAAATGAAATAAAATTTCATATTTAAGTTATTTTATTATGTCATTGTAAAGTCTAAAATTTATCTTTTTTCCCAAACAACTATGGTCGATGTGAATATTCCATTAAGTGAATTTCGGCACTATGCATATAGCAGATCTCTTAGATTTCAACTCTGAGAACCAGTTCAAAATATAGAGAATGTATCATGTGCGTTTACTGAACGTACCATAAAAAATTTCAAAATTCTATTCTACGAATGCTGGGCCTCAGAATCACACACCATCAATTTTCTCAAACTTGTATTAAGAAAAATTAATTTATAAAAAATCCTGGAATTTCTGGGTCTTTACATTTTCTCCACCTTAGGGTTTGTATCCCCTAAAATAGAAACAAATCATTGGAAAAATATGGGGGTATTGAACATGTATTTGAGCCTCTCGGTCACACATGCTCTCCGGGAGATTATTATGCTTCCAATGAACTCACCCCAGAAGAATCAACCACCCATGAAGGGCCTTCTCTTGGTTATCATATATCTCCCTCGAGAAACTCTAGATACATCACCCCATCATTGATGTCTAGCTCTCCCCTGTCTATAATGTGTGAGGGATCTTTCATGGATCTCCTCAACTGCGACATGTGGAAAACATTATTCACCCAGTGCATCTGTGGGGGAAGTGCTAGATGGTACACCACCTCGTCTACTCTTCTGAGGATCTGGAAAGGCCTTATGAACCACAGAGAATGCTTTCTACCCCATCCAAACCTTCATAATCCTCATCGGGGTGAGAATTGTAGGAAAGCATGATCTCCCCCATCAAAATATAATGGTCTTAGTCTCTTTCCAGCATAACACTTCTTCTATATCTGGGAATTATTTATCCTTTCTTGGATGATTTGCACCTTCAGCATGGTAGCCTGTACCATCTCTAGACCCATTAGTGCTGAATCCCCTAGGTCTGTCTAGAAAATGGGTGATCTACAAGGTTTCCTGTATGATATATCCAATGAAGAAATATTGATGGTGGAGTGATAACATCGGCCAAAATCTAGTACACAATTACAGAGCATGTCCCCATGTGTCTGTATGGTCTGCTCCATCTGAACATATGTCTGAGGGTGGAAGGTGGTACTCAAGTGTAGATGAGTCCCAAATGACACATACAATCATTTTCACAAGAAGGATATAAAATGTGGGTCGTGATATTAGGTGGTCATCAATTTCAACCCATGAATTCATACAATATATTGTACGTAGAGACGTCCCAACCTCTCTACTAATTCCTCCTCTAAGAAGGGAAATAAGTGGGATGAAATTTTGAGTTGGTCTATGATCACCGAGATGGAATCGTGGCCCCTGGATGTACGTGGTGGCCCAGTCACAAAGTCCATGGATATACCATCCCACGTCCACCCTGGTACCTCATGTGGTTGAACTATGCATACTTGCACCTAATGCTCAACCTTCACATGATGAAAAGTGAGGAATCATGATACGAACTCTACCACTACATTCATCATCCCTCGCCACTAGTACTAATTAAGGACGTACGGGAAGATCATTTCCACTCTAGGATGTACTGCTAGAGGGGATGTATGGAACTCCATCAACACTTCCTCTTGTAGTGTCACTAGTAAAATGGTGATCCCTAAAAAAAATATGACGTGCTCCCCCATTAAAGAAAGACATCATGAGTATATTTTTAGAATATCTTTTCATGTTGGGCCTCACAGTCTGTGCCCCCGTGATGAGCATCCCAAACTCACTGATGAAGTGGGTGTGTGACAATCATAGGCTGGAGGTAAGTAGCTCTATCAATATCCACAATGGATAAGTGTAATGTGGCTAGCTTCTACGTTTCCACACTCAGAAACTCTAGATTGGAACTCTTACTGAGAGCGTCTGCTACTACATTTACCTTCCCATGAGTGTAGAATATCACAATTTTTTAGTCCTTGAATAACTCTATCCATCATCATTATCACAGGTTCAAATCTTTATGATATACATTATTACTGAAATGCTTGTGATCAGAGTAAATAGTAAATAGTTCACACATCATGTAATGTGGAAAAATTTTCCACACAAAGACCACAACTGATAACATTAGGTCATGGGTAGTTTTGTTCTGCTCATGCTATCTCAACTGCTAGGAGCCGTACACATTCACTACTTGCTCCTGCATTAGGCAAAAAATCTAGTCATGTCTCTGATGCGTCACAGTATACAAAATACCGAATGCCCTCTTCCGGTAACCTCAAGATGGGGGCACCCATCAGTAACTGCATCAGCTCTTAAAAAAGATGTTGTGAATTTTCCATCCACCATAAATGCTTCTCCCTTTTCATCAATGCTGACATGGGTGCTTCTACCCTGGCGAAGTCAAGTACAAATCTCTTTTAGTCACAAGACAATTCATGGAAACAATGAACCTCGGTCATAATCCATGGTGGATCCTAATAAATCACTACCACAATCATCGCTGGATCCACAACAACTCTATCCTCTGAGATAATGTACCCCAGGAATTTGGATTCTCATATCTAGAACTAGAACTTCGAGAAAATTCCATAAAGCCGGTTCTCTTAGAGTATATCCAGAACTACCTATAGTTGCGTGGTTTGTTTCTTATCTGATGTCGAGTATATCAGGATGTCTTCAATAAATACTACCACAAATCTATCAAGGTAAGGCTAAAGGATACTCTTCATGAGACCATGAACACTTCTAGGAATTATTTCATGCTGAATGTCATCAGGATGAACATATAATGGCCATACTGACATATAAATGATTTCTTCAGTATGTCCTCATCTCATACACTGTGTTGGTGACAGCATTATCTGAGGTCTATCTTCGAAAACCAATGATCACATTTAAGCTGGTTGAAGAGATCATTAATCCTCATCAAAGGATACATTTTCTTTATAGACAATTAGTTTATTCTATGATATTCTAAAAAAATCCTTATACTCTCATCTGTCATCATGGAGAACATGACTGGGGATGGCCATGGAGATATAGTAGGCCTTATGAATCACTTTCTCTGCATGTCCTCCAACTGTACTCTCAGCTCATGATGCTCTATAGGAACCATTCGAAATGCATGTGTAGATATTTATGCCATCCCAGTGTATAGTTCAATTTGAAATTATACCTCTCTGTGTGGAGGTAGTCTCTAAATGTCATCATGGAAGACATCATCATATTGGTCCACCACTACATGAAAACTCTGACTCCTCACGTCAAGTCCTCCCAAGTTGAGGCCAGATAACTGATGCGTAATTAGCTGCACCCTCATCCAAGATACTCCATTCAGTGGTAAAAATTCATCCTCATCACCGATGAAGGTAAACCTAATCCTATCCTCATGGACAAACTTCCCTTTTCACAAAAAAAATTCAATCTGAGCATGAATAGTTGATAGCCAGTCCATACACAAAATGACGTAGTAAGGCCTTGATGCTGCTACTAAGAGATCCCAGTTAATACCCAAACCCACTAGAGTGAGATCACATTACCTGTACTAGTGAGTAATCATATAATTCTCCCCATTAAGTGTTTATAATCATAAAAATCAGCCACATATTTCATTGGAATCTCCGATATCTGAATTAGTGTGGTAGAAATTAAAGAGTAACTGGAACCTGTGGCTATAAGTACTACAACTAGGGCGGAATAGACCCAAATAATACCTCTAATCATTTCTAGAGCACCACGGTTGTAGACCTTAACTTCTTGTAGTCTTGCTTTCCCCTATCCACCTACTGTTTGTGGTCATGGTGGCCCACCTGGTGGTTGTGGTGGTAGAACCTCAAATCTCCACCCTCTATGTACTACATGACTTACTCACATGACACATCTGTCTCCCTATGTACCTCCTCACTCAAACCTTGGCCACAGGCTTAATGGTTCTTCGAACATATGCGGATCCTCATTATGATGGGTTAGGCAGTCGCGATCCATGTGGAAATGTTGGCCACACATGAAACACAAAATTCTTCCTTACTGACCCATCAGTCTCATGAGCTATGCACCTCCAACCCTACAACCTGTGGTCGACCTCTAAAAAGACTATTCTTCTTGGACTCTGTGTCATCTACCTACTGCCTACTATAGATGACTCCACTTCCAGTAGTCCGGTGGTAGCTCTCACCACTGGTTCTTGCTTAGCTATGAAACTATCCACTAATAATGGTCACTCGAGCACTTCATCCTGCATCGGGATATTGAGTGATATCATCAACACTATGATATCTTGTTGGAGAACCTGCTGAAAGGATTGGGCCCTGATGATGGGGTCCCGCACCATGTCAGTGGAGTCAGGTGAGAGGTTAGTGAATCAGATAGACTAATGGGCCACTGATAAGCTTCAATACATTAAGTGCAGTAGCTCCTTGATAAGCATAGAGTATAGTGTCACTGAAATGAACTCCGCCAAAAAGAGGATCTCAAAGTCCATCATGGTGAGGGTCTCCTCATCATGTAACTAGTCCATCATTCTCCACCATTTTACTAACAAGCCCAAAAAAATAATAGAATCTAGGATCACCATATTCTCTACTAGTGTCCCAACTATGTGGAAAACATTATCCTAATCCTCCAGCCAGTCCTCAGCTACCTGATGATCTATCTATCCTCGAATCATTAAAGGTACATTTTTCTAGAAATCATGAAATGCACTCAGTCAGCATGCACATTCTGCTTGTGGTGATGGTTTATACTACTTCCCAATGGCTGGTGTTTCTTTCATTGAACTGTTTGAAGGTTCTAATGAATTAATAGGGTCATTCATTGAATCCTTGTCACTCAGTTGGCGGTTATGGTGTAATCTTTCAGAAATACTCATTATTAGACTATGAGGCAGCATCCAGAAATGACACAAGTGTTCCATGATCAATAAATTATACCTGGTGAGCTGACTCAAAATAGATAAAAAATAAAATATTTCCAAAACTCATCCAATCAGATTTTTCATGCACTGAGTTGAAAATCATAATTTTGGATCATGGTGTATGGAGACATCGGCCGTCGCACTAGCAATGGACTCCCTGAACTAAAAACCACAATAAAAAAACTTAACAATACTGCTCCATTGGAAAAATTAAAGTCCTAGTTTTTTCATAGAACCGAATCCTCTTATAACACTTTTTCACAACCCATCCCCCAGGGCTCGTGTTGTGATTAACCCAAGCTTGCCATCCATTGGCCATGGGTTGGGGACTAGCACTAGAAATGCACATCCCTAAAATAGTAAGGAATTCCCGTTAAACCTGTACAAAAACATAGAATATGTACATCACAATGTAAAACATGTAGTAAAACAAAAAATGTAAAATTTTGTAGAAAAAGTAATGGGGTTAAGAATAAAATCACTACTGAAAGACTCAATAGAACATAAAATAGAAAAAATGATCATGAGATCATCTGCTGGGTGTCCTACATGAAGGGTAAGTACAAATCATATCCAGAGCTCTCCATGTCACCCATCACCGCTGCCCACCACTAGGTCCCAACTCCTTGAGTATCAGTCACGGATGTCTATTGTATGCACAAGACACAACAAGGTGTGGGCGAAGTCCCATGCAGGGGTGAGTATGACAATACCAAGTAGGGGCCCCAATACCCCTAAGGTCTCTCACGTTTCCACAAATCAAAACGATATGAATAATATAAATCATAAATTACAAATCAATAGACACAGCTCAAACCATATAAAACTGAGTATTATAGTACAGATGATTAGTCATAAGTCAAGATAATCTTACTCCGTCAAGAGGAACTGCTGCTGACCCACACAAGATCAATAGGTACTAACACCTGCAAGACACACACAAGACTGATAGGTGCCAATTTAAAAAGGATTTCAGGGTGCTGATTCAAACAGAATCACATGGTACTGACTCATACAGAATCTCTTGGAGCTAATTCAAAAAGAATCACTGAGTACTAATTCACACGGAATCACTTGGTGTTGATTCACAAACAGTAATAAGGTGATTATTCACATGTTATCTCTTGATAATGATTTGCACAAAATAACTAGGTTTAGATACAAATAGAATTTCCTTGTGCTAATTCAAACAAAATCCCTTGTTGTTGATTCACTCTGAATTGATAGTTTATGTTTCTCAAAGAATATCGTGGTTCTAACTCACAATGAATCTCTCAGTGTTGATTCACACCAAATTTCAATTCATTCTTCATGTCTCAGCAAGCCAAAATATTCTTACACATATTATTCTTGTTTCTATGAGAAAAATCTCCAAAATAAATCGGTTTTATTTCACATGGCACGAAGTTCCATGTAAATATTACCCAAGGATCATACCAGTCTTATGAGTTCCAACACAGAAGATGGCGCGTCAACTAGACGGCGGGTCTGTATGTTATTGGAATTATATTTTCGAGGGCCAGGATGGATTCAAGGTCGATCTAACCTGACCATTCCTCAACATTATTCAAAACTATCATGGAGTGTCTCAAAAGGACATTCTCTCTCCAAGGATCCCAGCACCACTAATGGTTTGTCAAATAGACATATGTTTCACACGATACAACCTTTAAACCAAAATTATATTACTGATGCCAATTCAATGAGTAAATTTTTAGTGGTATTTAAAACCATGGAATCTTTTATGTAGTAAACCTAATTTCCCACATAAAATTAAAATTAATTTTAAAAAATAGTTTCATATTATATAAAATTTATTGAAATTTAGCATTTCGAAATGCATTATAAATATTATGTTTCATTGAATTATCTAAATAAAAATATAAATATCTTTAAGTTGATAAACTAAAAAATATATAATGTTGAGAAATCAAAAATATTCAGTCAAAGAGATATCCAAATTAATAATTGGAATATGGGTAATCACATCCTTCAATTTTATCATAATGAAAACAATTCACAAGACTTATCAATTCATTTCCTATCTTACATGAATAAAAATGTACCTATATTTACTCCATATGAAGATAAAAATATCATTGGGAATTATAAAAAAATATCCCATGATTGAACCCAATGATAAATTCATTTACAAAAAAATATTAATAAAAATTACCTATTAAATACATGGAGAAATTGATTTATGTAAATACATAAATGATGAAATGAAATCTTCAAAATGAGTACAAATTCAGATCCACTGAAACTGGTAAATTTAATTTTGAGATAAATCATTTTTATCATATTTTGTGATATAATTATAAATTAAATTAAATTTTTATAAGATATGAGAATCCCAACACCAAATCATAAAATATTTCAAAAATATTGAATGACAAATATAAAATGGGAGGGAATATTTAAAATCAATTTCTATTAAAATAATTTTGATAATTAAACATTTAAAGTATTATTATTAATGATTATAATGGGTCTAATAACAATATTTTTCCACTACATTTGATCAAAACTAAATGGATTTGAAAATTCATATGGTTTTTATATTGTTAATTATAGATGTATTTTCATAAAAAATATAATAATTTTCATGTTAAAAATGATTCCTAATCATGTATAAGCATATTAAAACAATAACAGTAATATAATTAAGTATAATGGTTGAAAGAGATCCGTTAATATTTATTCAAGGTAATATTAAACATTACAGGTTAAATCCTACACACCATATTTGTAATTCTGAAACTATTTTTGAAATCATGGAGAATGAATTACCCAAACACATAATAGCTTAATGAAACCATGTTCCCAAAAAATATTTCAAATTTGAATCAGCATTTTGGGTCAAATGAAATAATTTTAGAAAATAATTTTCCTTCATTACCATAAAACAATTATATAATAATTTTTAATAATATTTTATATGATACCGTGCAAAATAAATTATATATTTGGATTACGATACAATATATTTATAGACCAAATAATATAAAAATAGATATCTAAAAGTAGTGAGGAAAAATAAATATATGTTTACTATAAGGCCCCAGCCATAAACCTTAAAAAATATTGAATTAAATGAATAATTCACTTTGAGGATCTTTTCAGGTTTAGAGTATTATAGAATTAGGACATAACTATTACATCTCAAAAGATTACAAAGTAGAAACTTCTACTAAGTTTCCATAAAATAAAAACTCTTAAAAAGAAACATGTCTACTTCCATGTTTTAGATAGAATGACTTTCCCTTGATCCCATCCTTGACCCTCTTCCACATTAAGTCATGTGAAAAAAATTTCAAAAAAAACTTAGGGTGAGTATAAAAAGCTCAGTAAGGGATAAAAAATGAATGAAAATGGTTATTTTTTCAAAACAACAAGTAAACCATGTATACTTTATCAAAGTAATACTTTTAACCTTTATGAAGTAGTAAAAACTATACATAGAATAAAAGTTCAATTATTACCCTTTTGATACCAAAATATTACCATAAACCCCATATAAAGATCATGTAACATATAAAGGTAACTTGGGACATAAACATACATAAATATAATAACCATACTGCCGACTTCCACACATATCACTTAATGGAATAGCCATACGGCCGACATTCATACCCAATTCATTGGAGGTTATAACATGACCACCTGTCCTGGTATTCATGGAACCACCCTTCATATTTTTTATCATGTAACCACCCGTCAAATGTCCATGTACCATTATAAAATCATAAGACATAAAACAAATATAATGGAAAGAAATAATTTCCACACCGTGATCACGATATATCACTTAAATATATTGACATAAAAAATCCATTATAAAAACCATTTTCAATACCAAAATACATAAAATAGTATATGGTATTTATTTAATTTAAAAACATTACAACTTTTTGAGGAAGCTAAGGACCAAATAATACTCACAGCGGCAGAAAAGATCATTGTCACCACATACGTGAAAAGAAACATTCCTTTTTGTTGTTTAGTAAAATGATTCATAGAAAAAGATTTTTTTTATAAAAGTAAAATTCAAAGGGGTTTATACACCTTATAAATGAATGTAGTGTATAAAATGATATATTCCTAAATGAAAGGAGATTGAGACGAAGTCCCTTACCTCGGGTCCGACATGACTCGATCATTCTTTAATATCCCGAATAATAAACATGAGTTAATTTCAACATGATTAAGAACCTTTTTAAAGTTCATTATTACTTTTAAAATTCTTATTACCATGTTATAAACATTATTTAATCATTTATGTTAATAAAGTTTGTTTTTTCCATATTTGGTTCTTAAGTCGAAAGTGGACTTCTTAAAATTACTTGTTGTTCGTGTGGTCAAAGGTTCATTATATCAAGAATGATATTCATGATTTGGATATCATATATATCATATATATCCAGCATATAGATTTATTTATAATAGTCCATAATAATTTAGAGGTTAGAAATGAAATGCACCATTTATGGAGAAGGTAAGTCGTACGTACGCAGGAACGCTACTTTCATTTTTATGTCATATTAATGGAATTAAAATTAATTATAGGTATGTATATTTTAATTCCATAATTATATTTATCATTTAGATGTAACATAAATCTTATATAATAACTTTAAATCCATCTTTTATACGTCCAACATATGGCATTAACGAATCAAATCACTTTGAGGGGCGGTAGTCCACACCTCCTAAAATGAAGATATCGCGTATACCCATAACGGAAGCCATAAATGTGTGACATAAATGAAAATAAAGAAGATTAAGAAAAACATAAACCTATTATATATCATATATAAATATAGTTACATCTTAATGGCCACTTTTGAAGGTGTTAGAAGAATATTGAACAATCATCGTTTCGTGAGGTAGAAATTCGCCATCCACGGAAAGAGTATGTTCTTTAACCATTAGATGAAGGTGTGTGTAATTGTAGCTCAAATACTTCACATAACAACATCCTAGTATATTGAAGATACTGGTTTTGTTACAAAAGAAAGGAATAAAAATATTTTAGGGGGTTGGAGAAGCAAAATAAAACATAAGAACACAAGAGAAAACACTACCATTAAAACGGGTAACTCTTTTTGTTTTGAGCTCAAAGGATTCCTTGGGAAGACTTATGCCCGAAGTGAGGCTTCTAGTAGTAATATAGGGATGTGGAGAGACAAAATGGATAGAACTTTTCCAAACCAAAGGTTTGAGAGGTGTGGGTAAGGATGTAGAGGTGGGGGCCTTTTATAAGAGGAGAGGAGGGGCACTCTTTGAATGTTTTAAAAGGATACATTATTATAAAATGAGTTTCGATTTTTAAAGGATAAAAAATTATATATTTCAAGGATAAGGTGATAATAGTAATAAATACACCCATATAATAGGTTTTTGAAAATTTTAGGTCTTAGATTTTACATTATCATTTCATTTTATTTAAATCGTTAAATAATGAGGTAATCACTACATCATCATGGTGTCATAAATAATTTAATTTATTTAATGTCAGAAATTATATAAAAAAATATCATAATGTAGGATATCGTTTTAGATTTATAATGAATATTTATAGTCAAAAATATGTCTTCTATAACCCCATTTAATAAGTGTTTTAGTAAAACAACTCATGTTTCTGATATTTCTATTTTAACATTAAATAACAAGTTATTAATGCCATATTCCTACCAAAGTGGCTCTATGGGGTCCCCAAGATGACCCATGTATTGTCTTGATCGGCCATGACACATCCAATAAGCGTAGGACATGTTTCAAGGTCATTTCATATTATTAAAATATTATTTTTACCTTAAATTACACTAATTGCCTCTAATCGCGATTTATAAACGTAAATGTTACTATTCACCAAAAAAATATTTTATTCCCATTGAACCACATTTTACTTCCTAATTACAACCATTTATGTTGGATTTTTGAAATTAAAAACTCAAAGGTGGTAAAATTTCATTTAAACGAAAAATCAGTTTTTTAAGTACCACTTAGTGGTTTCACTATTCATCAAAAATTGATGTTTTTTCGAAAAATACCAAAACTTCACCCTAAGCTATATTTGATATTCCAAATTCAAAAATGATGTCTATTTGAAAAAACTCAAAACATATAAGTTGGATTAATTAATTTAATAATTATTTCCCGCTGTCAAAACAAATACCGTGTTTTTATGAAGTAATATATATCAAAAGATTGACACTAGTTAAAGTCTAATTTCAAAGTGAAATTAATTCCAACAACCACTATTGGATTAAATTGTAAAAATATATTCTAATTTCAATTTAAATACAATTAAAAAATAATCTAATCTTTTAAATAAATTATATTAAAAAGAGGTTTTGAATTAAAATACAAAATTTTTCATTGTTCATTAAAAAATGAACTTTATCGGAAAAATACCAAAAATCTACACAAAGTAAATTATGATCTCCCGATTCAAAATAAGAGTTTTATTTGGTCCAATAGAATGTATAAGAGTGACCAAAACTATATTTAATGATGGTTGCACCAGGAAAAGGCGATAAGTTGACCTTTAGTGAATATTTGTATATATATGCCTAAAATTGCATTCTTTTCTTATTTTAAGACTTTATCATTTACTGGACAAAAGTAAAACCATTTAATAAACATATATAATCATATTTTAGTTGTTTCTATTCAATCCCTCAAATACAATGGCTACGTGTTAACTACCATTTAAAATAATATTATTTTATTACTAGTGTGCAACGTAAGATTTCAAAGAAACTCTTTGTTGCATATCTGGTACGCTATCAAACATAGAAACCCCATTAAAGTAAAATTAATATTTAATTATCAAATATTAATATGTACAAAACTGGTTTATTCATTATTTACCTGGGATGTTACATCCTTCCCCCCTTTTGGAAATTGCGTCCTTGCAATTTTATTCACTTATCAAAATAAGTGGGGGTATTTATCCCTCATAGCATTTTCAGATTCCCATGTTGCATCTTCAACCATATGGGTTTTCCATAAAACCTTTACTTGGTGAATTACCTTATTTCGCAACACTTTCTCTCTTCGGTCAAGAATCTGGACTGGTTGTTCTTCATAAGAGAGATTCTCTACCAACTGAACTACCTCTGGGCTCAAAACATGAGATAGATCTAGCATATACTTTCTCAACATCGAAACATGAAAACAATTGTGTACCTGAGATAAAATCGGAGGTAATTCCACTCTGTATGCAACTGATCCAACTTTATCCTGAATTTTATATGGTCCAATGAACCTTGGACTCAAATTTCCTTTCATACCAAATCGCATCACACCTTTCCATGGTGAAACATTGAGAAAAACATGATCAACTACCTCGAAAGATAGTTCCTTCCTCCGGTTATCTGCATAACTTTTCAGCCTGCTCTGAGCTGTTATCATGTGTTTCTGAATCAACTAAACTTTTTTTCATCTCTTCTACCAATTCTGGTCCCATCAACTTCCATTCACCTACATCATCCCAAAAAGCTGGAGTTCAACACTGCTTCCCATATAATGCCTCAAACGGAGCCATCTGTATACTAGAATTAATCTATTAATATATGAAAATTCAACCAAAGAAAGATGTTGGTCCCAACTTCCCTGATAATCCATAGAGAAGGAACGTAGCATATCCTCCAAGGTCTTAATTTTTCGTTCTGACTTCCCATCTGATTGCGGATGAAAAGCTGTACTACAATTTAATTAAGTACCCAATGACTTCTGAAAGCCTTTCCAAAAGTTAGAAGTAAACCTGGGATCACGATCAGATTAAATGGAGAGGGGAACTCCATGCAACCTGACTATCTCATTAAGATACAATCGAGAAATTTGATCTAGAGAGAATATATCTCAAATAGGAAGGAAATGAGCAGATTTAGTCAATCGATCAACAATAACCAAGAATGCATTATTACCTCGAGATGTCCTCGGTAATCCCACAACAAAGTCCATGGATATATTTTCTCATTTCCACTCTGGCACTGGTAATGGCTGAAGCATCCCATTCGGTAACTTCCACTCTGCTTTAACCTGCTGACAATTTAAACATGTCATAGTAAAATCAGAAACATCTCTTTTCATTCCATCTCACCAGTAACACCCCCACAGATCTATGTACATCTTAGTACTGCCAGGATAAACTGAAATCATGGAACTATGAGCCTCACATAACAGCTCATTCTTCAACTATGAATCACTAGGAATACATAATCACTTCCCAAACCTCAAAACACAATCATTATCAATGTTAAATTCAGGCAAGTTACCCTTCTGAACCATCTCTACCTTTTTTTGCAACTCGTTGTCTTTCTTCTATGCTTGCTTAATTCTGTCTGATAGAGATGATTTCACTGATACCTGAAACAAAACATAAGGAATTCCTGCAGAATAAAATTTTATGCCAATGTTCATCAAATCCTTAACCAAAGGATCACTTTCCAAACAAAACATTTTTAATGAATCATTACTTTTTCAACTCAATGAATCAGCCACTTTATTTGCTTTTAGCGGATTGTAATGAATTGTACAATCATAATCCTTGATTAATTCTAGCCATCTCTTCAGTATCATGTTCAATTATTCTTGAGTGAATATATACTTTAATCATTTCTTTTCGGTATATATTTCACACTTTACTCTATGCAAATGATGCCTCCCAATTTTTAAAGCAAAAACAACATCAGCTAATTCCAATCCATGTGTAGGGTAATTTACCTCATTAGTTTTCAACTGACGTGAAACATTAGAAATTACCTAATAATTCTGAATAAGGACACACCCATGTCCTTTCAATGAAGCATCACTATAGATAACAAACTCACCATTCCTGGAAGGAAGTGCCAAAACTGGAGAATTCACCAATCTTCTTTTCAACTCCTGAAAACAATCATCACATTCATTTTTTCAGATAAACTTAACACCATTCTGAGTTAGATTAGTCATTGGACTAGATAATCATGAAAATATTTCAACAAACCTTCTGTAGTAACCTGCCAAACCAAGGAAACTACGGATCTCGGTTACATTTGTAGGTCTTGGCCATTCTTCAAAATCCTTTGATTTAGCAGGATCAACAGTTATTCCTTTTTTTGAAACAATGTGACCAAGGAAAGAAATTTGTTGTAACCAAAACTCACAATTGCTGAATTTTCCATAAAGATTATTTTATTTTATGGTTTTCAAGATAACCCTTAAATGACTTTCATGATCCTATTTACGTTTAAAAAACACCAAAATATCATCAATGAAAACAACCACAAAATTATCCAAGAACTCATGAAAAATTATATTCATAAGGTCCATGAATACAGTACGTGCATTGGTTAACCCAAAAGGCATAACTAAAAATTCATAATGGCCATATCTAGTATGGAACGTAGTCTTCAGAACGCCTTCTTTTTTTACAATCAACTGATGGTTCCCCAACCTCAAGTCAATCTTCGAAAAAATACTGATCTCCCGGGAGCTGATCAAAAAATCATCGATATGAGGCAAAGGATACTTGTTCTTAACAGTAATGTTATTTAACACTCTATAATAAATGCAAAGTCTCATTGAGCCATCTTTCTTTTTAACAAACAAGACAAGAGCACCCCATGATGATGTGATAGGTCGAATGAATCCTTTATCAAATAACTCCTACAATTTCTTCTTTAACTCTAAAAGTTCAACTTGAGCCATTCGATAAGGGAGTTTTGAAATTGGCTTAGAATCAGGAACTAAGTCAACAGTAAATTCAACTTCCCGATCATGAATAATACCATGAAACTCATCAGGAAAAACATCAAGATACTCATTTACCACTAGAACATCATTAATCTGAAGAGTTCCTTTATTTTCAACAATATGTGCAAGGTAACATTCATTTCCATCTTTTACTAGTTTCTTAACTTCCTGATATGTTATCAAAATCAAGGGTTCATTCTTGTATAGAAACAGAAAATCTTTCTGAAAATAAACGATTTTAGCTCTTTAGTCAATCTTAGCATGATAAATAGAAATCCAATCCACTACCAAAATAACATCAAACAGTACTAGAGGAAAAACAATAAGTTTTGCTGGTAGATTCTTTCTGCACACAAGGATATGAAGGTTCATATAATTCCCTTTTGACTCAACGTTCCCCCTCGGTGTTTTACCATAAGTTCAGGATTCATATCTTGAGATGGAATTTCCAATTTCATAGAAAACTTCATAGAAATGAATGAATGTGTGGACCCTAAATCAAACCACACATTGGCATAATCTGAACATACAAACAGTGTACATGATACTACTTCATTTGATGGCCCAAAATCTGCTGAAGTAGTTGCAAAGGATTTCACCACCACTTTCTGCATGTAGTCTGCCTGCTTTTCCCCAGTTGAGTTCTTCGTTAGACACTCATTTTCATAATGACCCATTTCATTACACTGAAAACATCTTACCGCTGGCTTTTTATTGACTGCTCGATCATCTTCCTTACACTTATGAGAAATATGACCAGAATTACCACCACGAAAGCACTTTCCAGAAATGGATAAACATTCCCCAGGATGAATTTTACCACACTTCTCACAGTATGGATATTTGGTTTTCTTATCTTCTTGTTTCATTGATGAATTATTCCCCCTTTCCTGCCAACTGGACCTCTTATTTGGTTGTTTGTCGAAGATCACATGATCATTGGAAAACTCCATTTCCACATTCTCCGCATATCGAACAAGTTTTTCATAACTTTTGAACTCACTAGATGCTAAATCCATTCGATACCTTGTATTTAACCCTGATTAAAAATGTTTTATTTTACTATTAAGATCTTATATGAATTTTGGAGCATACCTTGCAAGTTGAGTGAACATTGCTTCACAAGCAGCCACTGAATCATCCTCCTGCCTCAATTCTAGGAATTGTTTTTCCAACCTAAGACGAACAACCTTATGAAAATATTTCTCAAGAAACATTCCATTGAATTCGTCCCAGTGAATATCATCAATCTCATCACTATCCATGATATTTTTCACCATCCACCACCACTAATCAGCTTCACCTTCAAAACGGTAAACACCAAGACTATCCTTTTGATGTTCTGAACGCCCCATGACATCAAAAATCTTCTCCAGTGCTTTAATACACCCTTCAGCTAGAATGGGGTTAGATGATCCTTTGAATTATGGGGGACATTGCCTCATGAAATGTTCCACCACTAACATGTACCTCTGTGGTTGATCTGGCTGATCTCGTGCATGGATACCATGACCATTTATAGCCTGAGTCAATGGTTCCATCACTATAACAAACTATTCAGTTCTGATTTCGAACATCTTAGGTTGCTGATTTGGAAGGTTATCTTCCTCCTGATGTTGTCCCAACATAGCTGCTTTGTTTCCTCTGCGGAAAACCATTCTAAAGACAGAAATATCTTAGGTGATGCAACATGGTAATCTTTAAATGCAATATCATTTCAATCATACCATAAAATAATTTATAATTTAACAATTTTCCAACTCTTAATGTTTTCTAAACCGACCTCTGATACCAACTATAAGGCATCAGCCTTAAACCGTACTTAATATTGAATTAAATGAATAATTCACATTGAGGGTATTTTCAGGTTTAGAGTTTTAGAGAATTAGTACATAATTATTACATCTTAGAAGATTACAACGTAGAAACTTCTACTACATTTCCTTAAATTAAAATCTCCTAAAAAGAAACATGTTTAATTCCATGTTTTAGATAGCATGACATTCACTAGATCCCATCCTTGACCCTATTCCACATTAAGACCTGTGAAAAACATTTAAAAACACTTGGGGTGAGCATAAAAAGCTCAGTATGGGATTCACAATGAATGAAAACTATTAGTTTTTCAAAACAACAAGTAAACCATGTATACTTTATCGAAGTAATACTTTTCACCTTTATTAAGTAGTAAAAACTCTTCATTGAATAAAATTTCATTACATACCCTTTTGGAACCAAAATATTACCATAAAACCCATATAAAGATCACAAAATATATAAAGGTAACGTGGGACATAAACATACTTAAATGGAATAACCATACGGTCGACTTCCACACATATCACTTAATGGAATAGCCATACGGCCGACTTCCATACCAAATACATTGGAGGTTATAACGTAACCACTGGTCTTGGTATTCATGGATCCACTCATCATATGGTTTATCACATAACCACCTGTCAAATGTCCAAGTACCATTATAAAATCATAAGACATAAAAAAATATAATGGAAAGAAAACATTTCCACACTTTGATCACAATATATCACTTAAATATATTGACATAACAAATCCATTATAAAAACAATTTTCAATAACAAAATACATAAAAGTTTATATGGTATTTATTTCATTTTAAAAATATTACAGCTTATTAGGGAAGCCAATGAACAAATAATAATCACGGCGGCGGAAAAGGTCATTGTTACCGCCTACGTTAAAAGAAAAATTCATTTTTTTCATTTAGTAAAATGTTTCATTGAAAAAAATTCCTTTTGTATAAAAGTAAAAGTCAAAGGGGTTTATACACCGTATAAAATAATGTTTTGTATAAAACTAAATATGCCTCAATGAAAGGAGATTGAGATGAAGTCCTGTACCTCGGGTCCGACTTGACTCGATCGTTCTTTAATGCCCAGAATAATAAACTTGAGTTAATTTCTACATGCTTAAGAACCTTTTCAAAGTTAATTATTACTTTTATATAAATTATTACCATGTTATAAACATTATTTAATCATTTAAGTTAATAATGTTTTTTTGTCGATATTTGGTTCTTAAGTCGAAAGTGGACTTCTTACAATTACATGTTGTTCGTGTGGTCAAAGGTTCATTATATCTAGATTGATATTCATGATTTGGATATCATATATATATCCAGAATATATATGTATTTATAATATTACATAATCATTTATAGGTAATAAATTAATTGCACCGTTCATGGAGACGGTAAGCCGTACGTTCGAATGAACGCTTCTTTCATTTATATGTCATATGAATGGAATTAAAACTAAATGAGACGTATGTATATTTTAATTCCAGAATTATATTCAACATTTATATGTAACATAAATCATATATAATAACTTTAAATTCATCCTTTATACATCCCTCATATGGAATTAACGGATCAAATCCCTTTGAGGGGGCGGTAGTCCGCACTTCTAAAATGAATATATTGTGTATACCCATAATGGAAGCCATAATGGTGTGACATAAATGAAAAATACAGAAGATTAAGGAAAACATAAACATATTATATATCATATATAAATATAGTGACATCTTAATGGCCACCTTTTAAGGTGTTGTAAGAATATTGAACAATCATCATTTCGTGAGGCAGAAATTCGCCATCAACGGAAACAGTATGCTCTTTAACCATTAGATGAAGATGTGTGTAAGTGTAGATCGAATCCTTCACATAAAAACATCCTATTATATTAATTATACTGTTTTTATTACAAAATAAAATAATAAAAAATAGTTTAGGGGGTTGGATAAGGAAAATAAAACATAAGAACACAAGAGAAAACACTGCCTTTAAAACTAGTAACTCCTTGTGTATTGAGCTCAAAGGCATCCTTGGGAAGACTTATGCCCAATGTGAGGCTTCTAGGAGTAAGAGTGGGATGTGGAGAGACAAAATGTTCAGAGCGTGGATGATCCAAAGGCTTGAGAGGTGGGGGTAAAGAGGTAGAGGTGGGGGCCTTTTATAAGACTAGAGGAGGGGAACTCTTGGAAGGTTTTAAAAGGTTACTTTATTATAAAATGACTTTCGGTTTTTAAAGGTCCCAAATTTATATATTTAGAGGATAAGGTGATTAGAGTTCAAAATAAACCCATCCAATAGGTTTTTGACAAGTTTAGGTCTTAGATTTTACATTATCGTTTCTTTTGATTTAAATCTTTAAATAATGAGATAATCGCTGCATCATCATGGTGTCATAAATAATTTAATTTAGTTATTGTCAAAAATTATAAAACAAATATCATGATGTAGGAAATATTTTTATCTTTCTAATGAATATTTATAGTAAAAAATATGTCTTGTATAACCCCATTTAAAAATTGTTTTAGTAAAACAACTCATGTTTGTGACATTTCTATTTTAACATTAAATAAAAAGTTATTAATGTCATTTTCCTACCAAAGTGGATCCATGAGTTCCCCAAGTTGACACATGGATTGTCTTGGTCGGCCGTGACACGTCAAATAAGGGTAGGACATGTTTCATGGTCATTTTATATTATTAAAACATTATTTTTACCTTAATTTACACTAATTACCTCTAATCGCGATTAATAAACTGAAAAGTTACTATTCACCAAAAAATTATTTTTTCCCATTAAACCACATTCTTATTCATAAATAAAAAGTTTTATGTCAGATTTTTTAAATTCAAAACACAAAGGTGGTAATATTTCATTTAAACGAAAAATCAGTTTTTTAAGTACCACTTAGTGGTTTCACTATTCATCAAAAATTGATGTTTTTAAAAAAAACAAAACTTCACCATAAGATATATTTGATAATCCAAATTCAAAAATGATTTCTATTTTACAAAATTCAAAAAATATAAGTTACATTAATTAATTTAATAATTAATTCCCACTTTCATAACAAATAGCGTGTTTTTATGAAATAATATACATCAAAATATTGACACTAGTTTAAGTCCAATTTCAAAGTGAAATTAATTCCAACGGCCAATATTTGATTAAATGGTAAAAATATATTCTAATTTCACTTTAAAACCAATTCAAAAGATAATATAATAATATAAATAAAATATATTAAAAAGAGGTTTTGAATTAAAATACCACATTTTTCATTGTTCATTAAAAAATGAACATTATTCGAAAAATACCAAAAATCTACACAAAGTATATTTTGGTGTCCCAATGATAAATAAGAGTTATATTTGGTCAAATAGAAAGTATAAGAGTTACAAAAACTATATTTAATGAAGGTTCTCCATGAAAAGGTGATAAGTCGACTTTTAGTGAATATTAGAGTATCTATGCCAAAAATTGCATTCTTTTCTTATTTTAAGCCATTATCTTTTATTGGACAAATGTAAAACAATTTTACAAGCATATATAATAATATTTTAGTAGTTTATTTTCATTCCATCCAATACAATGGCTACGTGTTAACTACCATTTAAAATAATATTATTTTATTACTAGTGTGCGACGTAAGATTTCAAAAAAATCTTTGTTGCGTATCGGGTACGCTATAAAACATAGCAACCCCGTTAAAGTAAAATTAATATTTAATTCGCAAATATTAATAAAAAAATGTTTTATTCATTATTTACCTGTGAAGTTACATTTACAGAAATATTTTAATAATTAAAAGTGGAAAATAATAAAAAAAACCCATGGGTTTCTTCCCATGTTGTGTTCTGTTTACAATGCCCAACCAAACAATATCCCTACAATTATAAAATAGATTATTTGGAGAATATAATATATTATTTATTCCAACATAAATATTATTTTTGAAAGAATACTATTATTCTCTCAACAAATCAAGATAACCAAATTTATTAAAGGAATCAATGAAATCCATCAATATAAATAACTCCAAATATTTTCTCATTTCAACATTTAAATAACGATCATGAAAAAAAGATCTATTGATATGCTTTATAGAGAAGAAGAAAAAATTGATAAATTGAAATAAGCTCATGATTTCCCACAAAAATGGGGTCTCAAAAAACTCAATAAAAATGACAAATAACTTCATCATGATCATAAATTCTAAACACATATTTTCAAATATGAATATATTTTTACATTTTTGGAAAGAATTTATACTCATATACTTTGGATTATGCGCAAAAAATGTCTTTAGTGTTATATTCTATGTAATGACGTAGTTCACATTTAACTACATCATGTCTCGTAGGATTAATGTATCTATTTTTTCTCTCAATTATACCATGTTTTCATCATTATATTGTTATTATGATTTATCATAACTGCATATAATGCGTTTAGACATTGATAATTAAATTATTTCAACATAATGACTGTTTTTATCCTTCCATATTCAATTAAAAAGGATACATTAATAAAATCGACTGGGTTACAAATCAACTCGTATGTTGACATATTAAACACATGAAAATGTTAACGATAATAACAGTATTATCGGGTCATTATATTGTGTGTAATATCAATAACATACAAGCATACATCAAATAATTTTTTGACACATGAATTAAATAGATCAGGTCACTACTAGGACGCGAGATAGTGGGGGAATCATGAGAAAAGAATGAAATTACTTTACAAGTAATTATTTAAAATGTTTTTATTGGATTATTTTGGATTATAGATTATTGTTCTCATGTGAAGAAAACCAAGTGATGTTAATGAAACATATACATCTATCTCCTAATTTTAAATTTAAATGTTTCTATAATACATTGAAAGGTGACCATACTAGAGTGATATCACTAGTAGTAATGGTGAATCAATGTATTTTAGATGCCGTGGGTGGTAACACAAAAGATATGACTTTACTTTAAACATGAGAAATTTAATCATGAATGATTTCGGAACATCCTACTGAGAATAATTCATTTCCAATTCTCCTTGTGATTATGGAAGACATGAACACATAACCTCAGGTGATGGGGTGTGGCTTTACGTAACCAAGGGATGATAATGTAGAATAATGGGGAACCACAAGATAGAGATTTTAGATTGGACACATAGAAAAAAATCCTTAGAAGGATATTTATAAATATTCTAACTCCAAAAGAAATTAATGATAAGAGGGTGAATGCCAGTAATGAAGAAAGGGTGATGGACATTTCTTCGATTATGACTCTTGGAAGTGGTAAAGATTCATTCATAGACATCCTTGCACATGGAATTAACAAATATACAAGAATAATGGATTTATCTATACCCCTATAAGTGAAGGTTGAGGAACAATTACTCAATAATCTTGAGGATAGATGATAATTCTACATCCTTATCCAAGGTTTCATTGAAGGTCAATTTTGATATCCTTAAAATCTTTTACAAAGTTAATTATCTATCTAAATGGGTAATTTCTCATGAGTATGGTATTGATGATTATGTAAATACTTGATCATATAGATGAAGTAGTGAAGAATAACAAGAATCTTGTGAAACATCCTATTACTATAAAATATTAATCTACAATAGATCCATTTATATAAAAAAGGCCTCATAATATTTTTTGATCATATAATAACTTTATATCATAAAAATTGGTTAACTCCATTTATAATATATTCATTATACTTCATTTCTTGAGGATAGATTATATCTACTTGCTTTTTATTTCAATGATTGAGAATCTAATCAATAGTGTATAGTGATTAGGAAAACGAAGTACCAAGTAGATATTTATTCCTTGTAATGGTAGGGACTAAAAAATATTCTTTAATTTAAATTTTCCCTAAGAATTGTATATTTAAATTTAGGGGATGTCCCTCA
The DNA here is from genome assembly GCA_963277665.1 of Viscum album. NCBI lineage: Eukaryota > Viridiplantae > Streptophyta > Magnoliopsida > Santalales > Viscaceae > Viscum > Viscum album. The sequence goes on from OY728157.1 coordinate 2,020,892,796, forward strand.
ATATAAAAAAAGGAATCCCTGTCAATCAGTTTATAGGGTGGAACATTCTAAATGATTTTATTATATACCATTATTTTTTATATAGAAGAATTAATTTTCTACCACTTATTTAGTGGATTGAATCCATGTATATGAAAACTATTATCAATTTATGTCTTTGAAAACCACAATGATTATATGTCACGACCTATCCCCCAGGGCCCATGCCGTGAGTACCCCAAGCCCGACATCCAAAGGCTAGAGGATGGTGACTAGAACTGAAGGTGTAATTCCCCAAAATTGAGAAGGAATTTCCATTGAAACCGGTGAACACACACAACCAAGCACACAACTAGATATGAACAGAAGGTAAAACTGAAATGGTATCAAACTGAGTACAGTAAGTAAAAAGGGGGCTAGAACACAATCCCAACTAGAAAGTACAACAAAACTGAAAAGTACAATTGAATATTAATATCTCATGTGATCATCCTCCATGGACCCTACCTAATGGGTAGGTACAACTCTCGATCGGTCATCTCTATGGTATGCCTCATCTAAGGTCCACCCCGAGCTACCTCCAGTCCTGGTACCCCTATCCTCAATCAGCGTTGTCTATCACCAGCACCAAAAACAACAAGGTGCAGGCATAGCCCGTGTAGGGGTGAGTATAACGATACTTAAAATGGAACTTGAGACCCCCAAGGTCTCACAAAATCCTAAAATGATAAACCATTTATATTGAAATCAACTAACATCTCTACATAGGAATATATCCATACATATACCTATGTTATCATGTACGCCCGTGTCATTCCTGTGGAAACATAGAGTCCATCTCAAAATCCCAATCTCAATTGTTCCACAGAAAAAAGGAGTATCATGATAGTATGTACCACACATGTACGCCACACAGAAGAATACCACGAAGGTATAACCACGAGGAATGTACCACATAGGCATGGAATCGGCTCAAACTAGGTATATCATAGGTACAATAGTAATGATTATTAGATATAACTAAAGAATCATATAACATTGTTAAGATACTGACTCGTGAAGGATACTAAATCGTCATCAGACCCACAGAGTAGTTTAGTACATTGTTAGACCAACACAGGATCCTAGTTCCTCTGTATACGGACACTAGATCCTCGTAGGTCATCAGATCCACAGAGGATCCTAGTACATCTTCAGTACATTGTTAGACCCACACATGATCCTAGTACTTCATCAGTACATCATCCGACCGACACAGGATCCTAGTACATCATCAGTGCATCTTAAGACCCACACAGGATCCCAGTACATCGTCAGTCCATTCTAAAACCCACATAGGATCCTAGTACATCATCATTAGGTCATCAGACACACACAATATCATAGTATATCATCAGTACATCTTCAGACCCATAAATGATCATAGTAAATCTCTAGTACATCATCAAACCCACACAGGATCCTTGTACATTGCCACAACCAGCTATAGGGATCTCGCACTAAGCTTGATCGTCTCCGGAAGGTTCTGCTCCTCAAGATACTGGTCAATACTCCAACGTCCTTGAAGACCCACAAAGAAGATATTCCATATGCCGCCATGTCATAGGGGTCTCAAAAAAACAGACGGTGAGTCAATCAGACGCATGATCTGTATGTTATTAGCCTTTTAGTTCCAAGTGCTCGGTTGGATTCCTAGTCGATCCAACCCGACCATTCCCCAGCATTATCCAATTCTCTAGTGGAGTACACAAAAGGGACCCTCTCTATCCAATGATTCCATCACCGTAGATAGTTCTTCAAAAAAACACTCAGTGCCTATGTTATGGCCAGAAGGGTGGAACTGGGTCGAGGCTGGTCTTGGTCCTGTCTGATCGAGCCCGACTTGGCCTGGGCTGACCTGACCCTGTTCGGGTCGACTCGGCCAGATGTGTCCTTCCCGGCCTGCACTGGGCGTCATGGATTGGGCAGCAGAGGCATCGGGGGATGCGAGTGACGTGAGGGTATTGTGGTCGTAGGGGCCGTCGGGGCCGTAGGGGCCATGAAGGCCGTGAGGTCGTGAGGCTGCGAGGCCGTAGAGGCAGCCGGGCGGCGGATGGTGCCTATGTCATAGAGGCCACGGGAAGCGGAGTCCATAGGCATAGATTCCATGGGGTGGTGACCAGTGTGGGGGTGGCGGAGTCCACATGTAGTGCAAGGGCCACAGTGCGGCATTCCGACATGGCCAGCTGGATGGCCAGTCATCCTCTTCGCGTGGCGCAGTCACATGTCCCACCTTCGTCAGTGGCCTGTTCGGCCAGAAACTCTCCATGAGCATCCATGACACAAGCTGCCTTCTTCCATCGTGAACAACACACCATTCATGAAGAATGACGGAGGGGTTGGGCCATTATTGTTTGTCCCACACATTTCGCATTACAACCATTGAATGAGGCTCGAGGGGGATCATTCAATGTGAGAGGAAAATTAACATTGATCAATTTAAATCACACCCCTACATCATTTTTTTGTTGACACCAGTGAGGAGGGAAGGACAACTGTCAATTGAAGACATCCAATGTTGGAGGATGTCCTGAGGAAGAAGTCAAAGACATTGGAGAATGTCGGCATTCTTAATTGGAGAAGCATTATTCGTTGGTGAAGAATAATTCCTCCAAAAGTTCTCCTCCTGCCAAACCTTTCTCCCAATTCCACCCCAAAAATGAAATAGCCAACCTAATAGAATATGTTATCTATTTAGTTTTTTGGCATAATATTAAATTGTCTTAATTAACTAATTTATGATTTGGTGTAATTAATCAAAGAGGTGGAACAATTAAAGTGGGGGAGTTTAAGAGGCTTCCCCACATTTAAGAGGGAGTTTAATGGTTTCTCCCATTATGAGGGTTCGGGTAGTCCCCACCTTTCAAAATTCAACTGGGGGGGTTTAGGCTCAATTGGTCTCCACCATTATATCCCATGTGAGATGTTTTAGTTCAAGTGGTCCCCATCTTTATAACATCCACATTGGAGGTTTCATCAAATAAAAATGTTAAACATATTTATTTTATTTTATTAATTCACAAAAAACAGAAAAACTAACTTTTACGCACGACCAACTATCGTTGAGTTGATAGTATCCTTAAACGACTATCAGTGATACGAGTTCAATGGTGCCCTCATATTTCAATTCAGATCATCAGTTCAAAAGTTATAAAATCCAACTCGTATGTTTACTTAATGTACCCGATGAAAAGTTTATAAATTTATTCTGGGAACACCGGGCCTCAGAATCACATGCCGTCAATTTTTGTGGACTCATAAAAATCCAATATAATTAGAAAAAAATTTACATGGATATTCTAGGTCTTTACATTATCCCCACCTTAGGGATTTACATCGTAGTAAGCCACAACTCAAACTACAAAAAAAGGGGATATACTTAGCATGAATCTGAGCCTCTTGCTCCCATGTGATCAATTGGAGGTTCACGCGGTGCTAGCGAATGCTCACCAAAGGTATCGACCACCTAGGATGAATCAAATCTTTTCGATACTCAATCTCATATAGAACCTCCATAAATGTCTCCCCATCATCGATATCCACCTCGCCATTGTCAATGATGTTAGAATGGTCCTGCACATAACACAACATCTTGGATACATGGATGAAGTCATGCACCCGGTGCAACTGAAGGGGATGTTCTGGGCGGTAAGCCACCTGAAAAATTCTAATAAGGAACTGAGAGGGTCTGATGAACCTCAGAGATAACTTGACACATCATCAAATTATCCGTAAACCTCTTCGGGGTGAAACTCATAGAATGACGAGGTCACCAAGGTGCTGATTCACTCATAATCTCAAGGTGAGGATTCACACAGAATCACTCGGTGTTGATTCACATAGAATCTCTTGGTGCTGATTCACAGTGAATCTCTATGCGCTGATTCACACAGAATCACTTGGTGCAGATTCACACAGAATATATTGGTGCTAATTCACACAGAATCTCTCTTCATTCCTCACATCTCTGCCAACCACATTATTACCACTCATGGAATGATTTTTTCTAGTATAAACCTATCCTCAAGACATCAGTGGTATTTTCCAAAAAATTTAGTCCCACATTGAATATAACTACTGATTTTTCATGTCTTAAGGGTTCATACAAAATAGACGCTGCTTCAACCGGATGTCCAGTCAGTATGTTATTCGTAAATTAGTGTCGAGGGCCCAGTTGGAATCCATGTCGATCCATCTCAGTAAGTCTTCAACATTCACCAAAACACCCTTTCGAGTATCTCAAAAGGACCATCTCTATCCATGGATCCTAGTTCCATAGACGTTTCATCACATGAATGTCAGGTTCACATGATATGGCATTTAAATCATATCTAGGCCAGAGAGGGGATTGGATACAGTCCAACCCAGCCTAGACTGGTATGGGATGACCTAATCCTTATAAGGATGACTCTACCTAGTCGGGTTTGACTTGCCCCAGTCCAGGTCCGATCTGGACTGGCCTGAACCAGCCTGGACAGGCCCGGTTAGGATGAACCCCATCATGTTCGGCCAGTTGGGCCACAAAATGGATAGGCCAACCATCTAGTGCGACCCATAAATGGGGCATTCAATCCACATCATGAATGGCTCAAAGAGACATTGGGATATTTAATTGGTTGTGCCAGGTGGCACTTCCTTGTCACCTACAAGACCCACCGGGAGAGGGTCCCCTATCTTCACCGTACCTTCGAGCCATGACCTATCTCACTGCGGCGCACGATGGCACATTGCCTACCGCCACCATGGTCAGCCCTATTTGGACGCCATCCCATCCCCCAAGATGTTACCCAAAGATCATACAAGTTTAAAGTGTTCCAACACAGTAGACGGTGAGTCGACTAGACGTTGGGTCTGTAAGTTATTGGAATTTTATTGTCGAGGGCCCGTATGGATTCAATGTCGATCCAACCTGACCATTCCTCAACATTCTTCAAAACTTTCATTGAGTATCTCAAAATGGCTTTCTCTCTCCAAGGATACTAGCACCATAGACGGTTTGTCAAACAGACATCATTTTTGCAAGATACAACCTTTACACAAGCATTATATTACTGATGCTAAGTCAATGAGTAATTTTCAATGGTATTTACCACCTTGGAATATTTTATGTAGTAAACCAAATTTCCCACATAAAATGAAATGAATTAAAAAAATATATTTTCATATTATATTAAATTTATTGAAATTTATAATTTTCAAATACATTATAAATATTACGTTTTATTGACTTATCATTACAATAATGTAGATATATCTAAGTGGATAAACTAAAAAAAATATAATATTGAGAAATCAGAAATAACGAGTGAATGAGATATCCAAATTAATAATAGGAATATGGGTAATCTCATCCAAAAATTTTATCATAATGAAACAAATTCGCAAGACTTATCAATTCATTTCTTATCTTACATGAATAAAAATATAACTATATTTAAATTTTATGAAGATAAAAACATCATTGGGAATTATAACAAAATATCCAATGATTTAACCAAATGATATATTCATTTACAAAAAAAATAAATTAAAATTACCTATTAAATACATGGATAAAAAAATTTGATTAAATACATTAATTTGGTGATTCAATCCTCAAGATAAATAAAAATTCAGATCCACTAAAAATGGTAAATGAAATTTTGAGAAAAAATCATTTTTATGTAATTTCAGTATATTTTTATATATTAAATTAAATATCTATTTAGATATGAAAAACCCAACACCAAATAAGAAAATATTTAAAAAATATTTAATGACAAATTATATATGGGATTAAATATTTTTAGTCAATTTCTATTAAATTAATTTTTATAATTAATCATTTAATTTATTATTATTAATTATTATAATGGATCTCAAAACAATATTTTTCCACTACATTTGAACAAAACTAAATGGATTGGAAAATTCATATGGTTTCTATATTGGTAATTGCAGATGTATTTTCTTAATAAATATAATAATTTTCATGTTAAAAATGATTACATATCATGTAGAAGCAGATTCATACAATAATAATAAGATAATTCAGTATAAGGGTGGAAATAGATCCTAAATATTTATTCGATGTAATACATTACACGTTAAATCCTACACCCCATATTTGTAATTTGGACGAAATTTTTGCAATCCTGGTGAATGAATTACCCAAACACATAACAGCTCAATGAAACCATGTTCCCATAAAATATTTCATATTTGAATCATAATTTTGTGTGAAATGAAATAATTTTAGAAAATAATTTTCCTTCATTAACATCAAAAAAATTATATAATAATTTTTAATAATATGTTACTTGCGACCATGAAAAATAAATTATATTTTTGGATTACGATCCAATATATTAATTGATCAAATAATATTGGAATAAATATCTAAAAGTAATGAGAAAAAATAAAAATATGTTTATGGGAATAATTGATCAATTAAAAGTGGAAAATAACAGAAAACTTCGGGGTTTCTTCCCATGATGTGTTATGTTTACAGTGCCCAACCAAACAATATCCCTACTATTACAACCACGATTATTTGGAGAATATAATATATTGTTGATTACAACATCAATATAATTTTTGAAGGCATTGTATTATTCTCTCAACAAATCAAGATAACCAACCTTATAAAAAGAATCTACAAAATCCATGAAAATAAAGAAATCCAAATATTTTCCAACTACAAAATTCAAATAATTATGAGGAAAAAGATATCTATTTATACACTTGACAAACACGAAAAAAACATTGATAAATTAATATAAGCTCATGATTTCTTACAAAAAAGGGCCCTCAAAAATTCAATAAAAACTATAAAAATAACTCAATCATGATCATAATTTCTGAAATCAAATTTTAAATCAAAAATCATAGAATTTCCATAGGATTAAGATATATTATTCCCATATGATATACATTTTAGAATCCTTTGTTCATTTAAATGAGGTGGGATTTTTTAATAAAAATTTAAATAATAACATGTGGTATTCATAATAGAATACGATCCACTATTTTTAGAACTATCATTTTAAAATTTGTGGCTATCATGAATTTTAGTATGAATCATCTTATTACATTCCATAGTTTTAGAGACTTATACACAATCACTATTTAATTAATAAAATAGATTAACATGATCACATACCCCGAAGGAAATATTATCAAATATGAATATATATTTTCATTTTTGGAAAGAATTTATACACATATACTTTTTTTATGTGCGACAAATGTCTTTAGTGATATATTATATGCAATGACGTAGTTCACATTTAACTACAACATGTCTCATAGGATTAATGTATCTATCCATTCTCTCAATTATACCATGTTTTCATCATTATTTTGGTATTATGATTTATCATAACTGCAAATAATGTGATTACACATTGATAATTAAATTATTTGATCATATTGACTATGATTATCCTTCCATATTTAATAAAAAAGTATAATTAATATAATCAATTGGGTTACAAATCAACTCGTATGTTGACATATTAAACACATGAAAATGTTACTGATAGTAACGATATTATCTGGACATTATATTGTGTATAATATCAATATCATTACGCGCTAAATCAAATAATTTTTTGACACCTGAATTCAATAGAGCAGGTCACTACTAGGACACATGGTAGTGGGGGCATCTTGAGTGTAGAATGAAATTCCACTACAAGTAAGGATTTGCTATGTTTTGATTGGATTATTTAGGATTTTGGATTATAGTTCTCATGTGAAGAAAACCAAGTGATTTTAATGAAACATATATATCTATCTCCCAATTTTAATTTTAAATGTGTCTATAATACATATGAAGGTGACCTTATTAGAGTGATATCACTGGTTGTAATGGTGAATCAAGGTATTTTAGATGTAGTGGGTGGTAACACTGAAGATATGACTTTACTATACACATGAGAAATTTAATCTTTAATGATTGAGGAACATCCTACTGAGAATAATTCATTTCCAATTCTGCTTGTGGTTATAGAAGACACGAACACATAACCTTAGTTCATGGGGTGTGGCTTTATATAACCAATGGATGATAATGTAGAAGAATGGGGAACCACATGGTTGTTATTTTTGATTGGAAACATAGAAAATCACTCTTTAAAAGGAGATTCATAAATATTATAACTCGAAAAGAAATTAATGATAAGTGGGTGAATGTTAGTAATGATGGAAGGGTGATCGACATTTCATCGATTTTGACTCTAGGGAGTGGTAATGATTCATTCATCGACATCCTTAGTCATGGAATGAACAAATTTACTTTAAAATGGATTTATCTATACCACTAGAAGTGAAGGACTAGGAACAATTATTCAACCATTCTAATGATAGACGATAATACTACATCCTTATCCAAGGGGTCTTTGAAGGTCAATTTTGATATCCTTAAAATCTTTTACCAAGGTAATTATATATCTAAATGGGTAATTTCACATGAATATGGTCATGATGATTATGGGTCATATTTTGATATTTAATAATTCTTATATTTTAAGTGGGCTCTGTTTTCTCCATGAGTTTCTTTATGGACTCTTTCTAATTACTTATTAAATGTTCATAGGCTTTGGTTCTGACTGTACATTCCAGGTAAAAAATGATTATAATAGATTTTTTTGAATGTAATTTATAATTATTTTTTGATATTTTATAAATTATATTTTATTAATATAATATAATAATATAAAAAATTAAATAAATAATTGTCTTTTGGACAAACATTGTAATTTTTTTTGAAATATTTAAATATTACATGAGTAGTTAAAATTATCAATTTTTCAAATAATTTCAGTTATATTAATTTAATATATTAATGGAAATGATACAATATATTTATTTTATAAATTTATGTTAAATAATAAACATTTAATTTTAATTTCCTATTTAATTCCATTCTATTAATCAATTTTTTGGAAATTGGAAATATATTATATTTATTCAGAAAAACATGATTTTAGGTAAACTATAAATAAGTGCATACGATTTATTCATTTTTATTAATTTAAATAACACAAATTAATTAATTATTTAAATTAAATTCACATATTATATGGGTACTTATTTTATGTTTAGCTATTATAATGTCGAGTAATACTCATATAGTTAATTTAACATCATCTTATTATTTAAATTACATTTTTCAAATATATGTTATTAAAATCATTTTAGGGGATTACTTTTCTATTAAATTAATCCTATTATAAAAAATGATTTTAGAAAGAATTTATATTTTTAATTAGAATAAATATTTATATATCATTATGTAAAATTAAATTTTGGTCATAGTAAATAGTAAGAACATTAAAACTCGATACCATGGTTAATTTTAAAACTGGTGAGTTTAGTGTTTAAACAAATGTGTTCAAGGGTGCAGAATATTTTAGATATTTATTTTATATTTTTGAGGTTTTTATATACCATTTCTACCTTCTAATAAATTATTTATTAATCATTGTGGTTCATTTTTTATTTGTGACATCCCATTATTGAGTAGATTTTGTTATTTACAAAATGACAGTCTCTCTCACTTATAAAAGGGAATATCCACTCTAATACATTCAACACATCAAAATACCTATGATTAATCTGACACCTATTAAAATATATTCCATATTAACCTCTTACATTGTAGAGGATGTGGACGTATCATAAATATAATCATGGTTGGAATTATGTTTAATCATACAAGGTTGTCCATATAGTAGAAATTGTTCTTAATAGAGCGTTATTATAATATGTCAGATTTAGACTCCATCAAATCATACAAAATCCTGATGAAATAATTATATCAATATACCACATATTTAGGTTTTATTATATAAATTTCATTCAATAATATATCTCTACATCCATAAAATGGGAATCTAAACCATTTTTCCAGACTATGGAGGACTTCCACCTCTCAAAGAATTGTAATTTATTTTCAATCAATGAATCATATATTTCATTCAGATAATGTATTGATTTTTTTATTATTAATGGAATATTAATAGTTTTGTTAAATTAATAAATCTTATATATTCTTACCCTACCATCCTTTGAAAAATTATAACCTCGATCTTATGTACATAACGTTGTATCCTCACAAAATTATGTTATAAATGTTTTATTACCACATCACATGGATTGTATATGTATGTATTTTTAAATAAATGAAATTGTTTTGTCAAATAATATAATTTTAAGATATATAAAATAACAACACCCATATTTCCACATGGATCATTGAAAAATGACATTGTTAATCATGTGTTTGTAAATAATACCCACTCCATGACTATAACATCACTAATGCTTCATAAATATTTTTTTATGGAAGATTTGAAAACTATTATTTATGTATAAAAAATATAATTATTTCATTATTATTATTATATATATGATTATTTAATATCATAATTTACATTACACAACATAGTAATGTTATTTTGCACATATAATTAAATGATCATTAAAATGTATGAATTGAATCAAAATGAATATTTAGATTAATATAAAATTATAAATAAATAAATAAATAAAATTATTATAATGAAAATTTTTATATTTAAAATAAAAAATTAAATTATTAATATTATTAATAATGGTAAATAATTCACTAGATGAATCGATATTATGATAAGGTATCTCTCTATAAATAACCATTTCCTTTTGGTAAGGAAGATTACCTATATAAATCAAATTTTCTCATTGTTTTATGATATTAAATCATTAAATTATATATATATATATATATATTACTCTAACTAATATATTTATCTTATTATATATTCTTTTTAGTGTGTAATACGACTCATGTTATCATTTTTTAACAAAATTCATTAATAAATTTCCCTTGAATATAATATGAGGATATATTATTCTTACCAATATAATTCCATTGGTAATTATTATGTCACACCTTATCAATTATTTTCATTATTTGGTACGTAGAAATAATTAACATGAAGTAATGGGTGAGATATGACAACAGTACAATTATATAGGTAATATTTCAGTCTCAAGAGGTGTTGTGCATGAGGTTCGGGAGTAAATGTAATCTATTATGTGTCTTTTTCCACCCTGGGATATATACTAAATATTTATATTTGACTCATAGTTATATAATGTGATATTTTATAGAAACATTTTTATGTTACCAAGTCCTTATAATTTCATTTTATTTATATGATATTTCAATATGATTACCTGTGAGACATATCTTTTTTGGTATAATTTTATGTTTTTGATTCGCACATTATGTTTCGTTATCAATTTTTTTGACCATAATTGTTTTTTTTATTTTTCCATTTCTTTAATAAATTACATATGTTATCCTATGATGATTTACAATATCAAATGGACATCAAAGATCATTATAGGGAGTAAATTTAGGATTTCATGATTTTGTTTCCATTTGATGTACATTGAACTAATTCATCCAAATATTGTTGGACTCAAAATCTCTGCCTTACATTGAAATTATGATTATATTAGAAATCATATGCTAATATGTTTAAAATTAATGGTTTAGTATAATTTCTATTTGAGTATGGTCGAGTTATTCATTTTAATTAAAAATAGAAAAATTTATTGATAACCCTAGTTATGTGTATAAGGATATGAATAAGTATTGAAAAATATGATTTATTTTTGGTGAACTATAGATTGAGTGGGATCAAATAAATTTCATCCTTTTTTGTATACTAAATGTATATGTAGATCTAAAATAGTTTTCCATTGGTGGTAATGATTCTAAAATGGATACAATGTGTTTATCATGATCATCCCCAAGTGTATGACAATGGTCTATGTTGCAAGAGACTACTTTCTTAGGATATACTTATTATTTATAACATATTACTCTTGAGTATATGTGATTCCCTATTTAAAGACTTTTGGCCAATTTATACCCTTATTTTTCTATTATGATAATGGGGAATATATGATAATTTTTTCAAACAACCATCATGATCATAAATTTGATGATTTCCTAAATGATAGGAATGATCATATAAGAATGGTTGATGGGAACGTTATGGAAGTACTAGATCATATAGAAAAAATTTCTACGAATAACATGAATCTTGTGAAACATCCAATTCCTATGAAATATTAAGCTAAAGTAGATCCATTTATACAACAGAGGCCTCATTATATTTCTTATCGTATAATACCTTTATATTAGAAAAATTTGTTAACTTCATTTATAATATATTATTTATCCTTTATTTCTAGATGAATTATTATTTTTACTAGCTTTATATTTCATTGATTGAGAATATGGTCAATAGTGTATAGTTAATAGGAAAACAAAGTACAAAGTGTAAATTTATTTCTTGTAATTGGAGAGACTAAAAAATATTCTTTAATTAATATTTTCCCTAAATACTCTATATTAAAATTTAGAGGATGTCCCTCAGTATAAAGAAAATGGAATCCGTGGAAATCCATTTATAGGTAGAAACATTCTAAAGGATATTATTTTATACCATTAGTTTTTTTATAAAAGAATTAATTATCTACAACTTATTTAGTGGATTGGATCCATGTATATGAAAAATATTATAAAATGATGTATTTGAAAACAATAATGATTTTATTTCATGACCCATCCCTTGGGGCCTAGGTTGTGACTACCCCAAGCCCGACATCCATAGGTTAGGGGCTAGTGACTAGAACTGCAGGAATAATTCCCTAAAACTAGGAAGGCATTGTCTTTATAACCTGTAACACACACAAAAAAGCTCACAGCTAGATATGAAAACAAGGAAAAAGTGAATTATAAACATAGTGAGTACAGTAAATAAAAAGGGGGATAGAATACAAGCCCAACCGGAAATTATATGAAATCTGAAATGTACAAGTAAACTAGAATATCTCATGTGATCATCGGCCAAGGACCCTACCTATTGGGTAGGTACAGCTCTCAATCGGACGTCTCTATGGTACACCTAGTATAGGTTCCACCCCGAGCTAGCTCTAGTCCTGGTGCCCCCATCCTTAGTCAGCGCTGTCTGTCACCAGCAAAAAAAACAACATGGTGTGGGTATAGCCCATGCCAGGGTGAGTATAATGATATTCTGTATGGACCTCAAGACCCTCAAGGTCTCACAAAATCCAAAATGGTTATACCACAAATAATGAAATCAACTAACATCCTTGCTTAAGAATATACCTATACATATACCTAAGTTATCAAGTATGCACATATCATTCTTGAGGAAACACAAAGTCCATCTCAAAAGGCCAAGATCAACTGTTCCAAAAAAGGAGGAGTAACACGATGGTATGCACCACAAAAGTACGCCACACAGAAGAGTACCACCAAGGTATAACCACGAGGAATGTACCACACATGTATGAAATCAGCTCACACTAGGTATATCTTAGGTACAATAGTAAATATGATTATATTTAACTAATGAATAATCTTACTCTGTTAAGAGACAGACCCACGAAGGATCCTAAATCATCATCAGACCCACATAGGATTGTAGTACATCATCATACCGACACATGATCCGAGTACCTCGGAAAACCCACACAAGATCGTTGTATATTGTCAGACCCACATAGAATCCTAGTACATCGTCATCACGTCGTTAAACCCACACAGGATCCTAGTACATCGTCATTATGTCGTCAAACCCACACAGGATCCCAGTATATCATCAGTGCATCTTCAGACCCACACAGTATCCTAGTACATTGTCAGTACATCATCAAACCCACGCACGATCCTAGTACATCGTCAGTACGTTGTCAAACACACACAATATCCTAGTATTTCATCATTCCATCATTAGACCCACACAATATCCTAATACATCTCAAGGACATCGTCAAACCCACACAAGATCTAGTATATCGCCACACCCAGCTACATGGTTACTGAACTAAGAATTCTCTTCATCGGGAGGGTCTTCTCCTCATGCTACTGGTAAATACTCCAACTTCCATGATGTCCCAAAAATATGATATATAATGGACTTCCATGCCATAGGTATCTCAACACAACAGATGGTGTGTCAATTGGACACCCGGTCTGTATTTATTAGCCTTTTAGTCCCAAGTGCCTGGTTGGATTCATGCTTAGTCCAACCTAACCATTCCCCATATTTATCAAAATCACAAGGGGAGTATACAAAAGTGATGATATCGGTCCAAGGATTCCAGCACCATAGACAATTCTTCAAACGGACACTCGGTGCCAAAGTTATGGCCAAAAGAGAGGAACTGGGTTGAGGCTTGTTCAAGTCCCGTCCAACCTGGCCCGACCTGGCATGGGATGACCTGACCCGGTTCAGGTCAACTCTCCTAGCTAGGTCCTGGCTGGCCCATGATTGGCATCCCGGCTTGGGCGGCGGAGGCCTCAGGGGCCACAAGGTCCGTGAGGCAATTTTGGTCGTAGGGGTCACATGGGCCGTAGGGGTCATGAAGTCCGTGAGGACATAGAGGCCGAGGGGTAGATGAAAATATGTTGGCTAGGGAGGCCTTGGGAATCAGAGGCCACAAGAAGCATAGGCCGCAGGGCGGTGAACAACGTGGGGGCCTCAAAGGCCGCACGCTGTTCGAGGGCCGTGGTGCGGCGGTCTGCTGCGGCTGGCCAGATGGTTAGTCATCCTATGCACGTGGTGCGGCCGCCTGTCCGACCTTCGTCACTGACATGTTCGGTCGGACGCTCTCTATGAGCTTCTATGACATGAGCAGCCTTCTTCCACTGTGAACAACACACTATTCATGAAGAATGACCGAGGGGTCGGGCCATGTTTGTTTTTCCTGAACCTTCTGCGTTAGAGCGGTAGCAAAAGGATCAAGGGGGATGATTTAGTGTGAGAGGAAAATGAAAATTAATCAATTTAAAACTCACCCCTACCTCATTTTTTTGTTGACGATAATAAGGTGGGAAGGACAACCATCAATTGAAGACATCCCATGTTGGAGGATGTCCTGAAGAAGAAGTCGAAGACATTGGAGAATGCTGACATTTTTCATTGGAAATTAATTATTCATTGGTGAAGAATAATTCCTCCAAAATCTCTCCTCTTTCCAATCTGTTCTCCCAATTCCACCCAAAAAATGAAATAGCCTACCTAATAAAATATGTTATCAATTTAGTATTTTGTCATAATTTTAAATTGTCTTAATTAACTAATTAAGGATTTGATTTAAGTAATCAAGGGTGTGGCATAATTAAAGTGGGGGGGGGGAGTTCAAGAGGCTTCCCCACATTTAAGAGGAATTATAAGGGTTTATCCCACTATGAGGGTTTGGGTGGTCCCCACCTTTAAGAATTCAAATGGGGGGTTTAGGATCATGTGGTCCCCAACACTATAACCAATGTGGGATGTTTAATTCAGGTGTTTTCCACCTTTATAACATCTACAATAGAGGTTTCATCAAATAAAAATGTGAAATTTTTTTATTTTATTTTATTCATTCACGAAAAAAACAAAAACTAACTTTTACCCTCGACTAACTATCATCGTGGTGTAAGTATCCTTTGGCGAATATTAGTGCTATGAGTTCAACGATGCGCTAAAATTTCTATTCGGATAACTGGTTCAAAAGTTATAAAAACCCGCTCGTATGTTTTTTGAACGTACCTAAAGAAATGTTTAGAAATTCATTTCGAGCACACTAGGGCTCAAAATCATGCACCGTCAATTGTCACGGACTCATAAAATTCATATATTATTAGTAAAAAAATTACTTGGAAATTCAATGTCATTATATTCTCCCCACCTCAGGTCTTAACGTCCTCATAAGCCACAACTCAAACTAGGGAAAACAAGGGGGAATATTGAGCACAAATCTGAGCCTCTCGCTCCCATGTGCTCACCTAGAGGTTCCCGTGCTGCTAGAGAATGCACACCAGAGGTATTTACCACCCACTAAAGAACTAATTTTGTTGATACTCAATCTCTACTAGAACATCCATAAATTTAGCCTCATTATTGATGTCCAACTCGATGTGGTCAATGATGTTAGAATGGTCGTGCATGTAATTGCTCAGCTAGGAAATGTGGAAGATGTCGCGCACCCAGTGCAACTAAAGGGGAAGTGCTAGGCGGTAAGATACCATGACATCTCTACTAAGGAACTGGATGGGTCCGATGAACCTCAGAGATATCTTTCCACCCTGGCCAAAACTCTATAAACCTCATCAGGGTGAGTCCAGTAGAAAGGCATGGTCACCATCCTAAAACTGCAAAGGTCTCTATCTCCTGTCAGCATAAGACTTATGACTACTCTGTGAAGTCTTCATGCATTCCTGGATGTTATACACCTTCTCTATAGTAGCCCGTACCATCTCTGGTCCCATGAGTGCTAACTCCCTTAGGTCAGTCTAGCACAAAGGTGATTTGCATGGTCGCATGTACAGCGCCTCAAAAGGTGTAATCCCAATGATGGAGTGATATATGATGTTTTATGAAAACTCCACGAAATACAAATGATACACCCATCTATGACCAAAGTCAAGGAAGTATGCACGTAGCATGTCCTCGAGGGTTTGAATTGTCTGCTCAGTATGGCCATCTTTCTGAGGATGGAAGGTGGTGCACAAATGAAGTTGTGCCCTGAAAGCCTCCTACAACCCCTTCCATATCTGGGAAGTAAAACGTGCATCATGATCAGAGAAAATCATCGAGGGTACTCTATGTATCCACACTATCTCTTGAAAATAGTGGTTTCCCATGCTCTCTATCGAACTCTTCTTTCTTATCAGTAGGATGTGAGCCGACTTAGTGAGTCGTTCAATGATCCCCCAAATAGAATCATGACCTCTAGATGTTGAAGGATGTCATCTCATGAAGTCCATGAATATTTCATCCCACATCCACTCTATAACCTCTAAATTTTGATCCAAGATTACTAGAACCTGATGCTCCCCCTTCACTTGCTAATATGTGAGGAAACGAGAGACAAACTCTGCTACTTCATTCTTTATTCTCGACCACCAGTACTGTCATTGGAGGTCCTGGTACATCTTCACCACTACTGGATATCTGAGAAGGTCCTGGTACATCATGACCAACTTCAGAAAATCTATCATGTGCATGTCCTATGGATATCTGAGCAGGTCGAGTCTCGCAGTCAGCGTCCCCTTGCTACGCCTCCCTGAATCACTGAAGATGTGGGGGAGTGACTGTAAGAGACTGAAAAAAAGTTTCTCCATCCAGATCAACAAATGATATATGTACAGTGGCCAGCTACACCATTTCCTCACCTAGAAACTATATACCATATCTTCTTCTGAGTGCATATTCTACAACGTTCCCCTTCCCAGGAGTATAGACTATCTCAAAGTCATATTCCTTGTGGAATTCAACAGAATTATGTTTTCTTAGGTTCATGTCCTTTTTAGAGAAGATATTCCTAAGACTCTTGTGATTATATTAAACTGCAAAACACTCAGTAATCATGTAATGTCGAAATAACTTCATGGAAAAGTCCACTATAACAAACTCCAGGTCATTAGTAGCGTTGTTCTGCTCATGTTTTCTTAGCTATTGAGAACCATATGTGATAACTACTCACTCTAGTATGAGGACACATACAAGCCCGGTCACTGATGCATCCCATTAGACTACATACCCAACACCCTCCTCTGGAAGCCTCAAGATGTGGGTATTAGTCAGCCTCTCCCTCTGCTCATGAGAAAAACACTATCATCTCTCCTACCACATGAAGGGTTGCCCATTCTTTGTCAAAACTAGTAAAGGTATTGCAACTCTGGGGAATTATAGCACAAACCTTTTATAGTATCTAGCTAAACCCAGTAGACTTTGTAACTCCATCACACTTCTGGGTGGCTCCCAAGAAAATACCACATCAATATTCATTGGATCCACTACCACCCCAGCCTTGGAGATTACATGTCCCAGGATGTGAACCTCTCGAATCCATAACTGGCACATCAAGAGATTACCATAAAGCTATTGCTCCTAGAGTGTGTCCATTGTATATGAAAATGGTAGGAATTATCATCCTTAGTTTCTGATTAAATCAGAATTTCATCAATGAAGACCACCACAAAGAGATCACGGTGTGGCTAAAAGATCATATTTATGAGTCCCATGAACACTTATGGAGAATTTGTTATGCTGGATGGCATAAAAAAGAACATGTAATGGATGTACCGACATCTAAAATCCATCTTCTACACATCCTCATCCCGTACTCTGAGCTGGTGATAGCCAGATCTGAGATTTATCTTTGAGAATCATTGTGCTTCCTTCAGCTGATCAAAGAGGTCATCAATCATTGGGAGTGAGTACTTGTTCCTCATGGTCACTTGGTTCCGGTGCCGATAGTCAAAACAAAGACTCAATCCCTTATCCTTTTCTAGGTGATCAAAATTGGTGCTACCCAAGGAGAAACACTGGGCCAAATAAACCATTTCCCCTGTAAGTCCTCCAAATATACCCGCAGCTCACGAATATTTAGAGGAGCCATCCAATATGCTAATGTAGATATCACTATCATCCCAGGGTACAAGTCAATGTAAATTTCCACCTCTCTATGAGGAGGTAGACATGGAACATAATAATGGATGACATCTGCGTACTATTCCACCACTATAAGATAACTCAGACTCTCCACATAATCAGTTTCGAGGGTGAGGCTAGCCAACTAATGTGTAATCAGCTACACCATCATTCTTGTAAGTCTGTCCTTTTCTGTAAAGGCTCCCTTCTCATCGGTGAAGGTAAACCCAGTTACATTCGTCCAGTCACACCACACATTATGCCTAATATAGTCTATCTGATCATCGACTGTAGATAACTTTTCCATAACAATGATGATGTCGTAAGGCCTCAATGCAACTACTAGGAGATACCATCTGAAGCTCTCACGTGCTAGAATATTCTCACAATTTCTATACCAGTGTTTATTTGTTGAATCCTCTCCTGTTTGAGTCTATAGCTGTATGGATCGAGCCAACGAATCCATCATAATATCTGAGCTATGAATAAGGGAAGTGAAAATAAAATATTGAATAGAACTAGGATTTATAAGTACTTCAGCTAAGATGGATTAGACATATATCATACCTCGTATCATCTCTAGAGCATCGAGATTGTAGGCCTCAACTGCATGTATCTGAACTCACCCTAGTCCTCCTGCTCCCTGTGGCCGGGGTGCACCACCTGGTGGTGGTGGCAGTAACATCTTGAATCGTTTCCCACTACTAGCTGCATGACCTACTCCTCCGCCACATCCACCTACTCCCTGCGGACCTCCTCGGTCAATCCTCTGTCTCTACTGGGAGGTCCCTCAACCATCTATTGATCATTTGTATGACGGTTTGGGTAGTCACACCCAATGTGACCACGCACACCGCATGTGAAACACAACATCCTCCTCACATGACTAGCACTGTCTCCGGTACCCCACACAGCCAATCCAGAGTCATGCAGTCATCCACTAGTAGGTATGGTATTCATGTGTAAAGACCCATAAATTTCAAGGAATTTTTTTTCATAAATTCCTTGGAATTTTATGAGTAAGTAGTTTCTGATGGAACCTGATTTTGAGGCCCGGTGGGCCTAGAATATTTATCTGAAGTTTAGCTCGGGTACATTTAGTGGATGAATGAGCGGGTTTTTTTATCTTTTGAAGTGGTTCTCAGAATTTAAATCTTAGGGAACCGATGAAATCGCAGCACCAATACATGCATAAGAAAACCCATACCATAGTTGTGTTTTGCGTGGGTCGAAGATTAATTTTTTTTGGGTTAAATCATAACCTAAAAAAATTTTGTGGTAGACAATTTTATTTGTGACTTGAGTTTTTTCCTCCCAAGTGTTGATATATGTGAGGTGGGGCCAACAAGAGCCCCAAGCTTCACCCCCGATAACTCTCCTTAAACTCCCCATTAATTCCCTACTTTTTCCTTTGACAACTCCATGCGTTTATTGTGGTGGAGCCTTCCCGCCCCCCTCTTCGCATTAAATGTGTCGAATCATATAATAAATGTAATTGATAATTAAATGAGACCACTTTTTATTAATACATGAATTTCATAGAAATTCTATTAATTGAAGAGACTTTTTTTGGAAAATCCCCTTGGGAAAGAACTCAAGAGAACTAAAGGAGACGTGATCCTTCATCGACGAAGAACTTCTTTCTTCAACACCCCTGGTGAAGAATGTGAAGAACTTCTTCCAATGACGCATCTTTATCGGAAGCACCTAGACGTCAAGGTGCCTAAGTCACCTTCAACAATGACCCTTACTCTATCATTGAAGGAACGACACCGTTCTACGGCGATGCCCGTCGATCACGACGCTCGTCTTTCGTGGATCGACGACGTACAAAAAAACATTGAGGGAGGGGGATTTATATATTTCATTTATGTCATTCATACTCTTGAATATGGAGTTTAATATTTTGGTGATGATTTGAGCCACTAACAAGGTGGGTAAGAACTAACGAACAAGTCCGGAACCACCAATATTTTGTTCTTGATGTGTGGAGTGTTTGGCGATGACGAAACAAGACTGCAACGACAATTTGGGGCCTTCGCAGTGGTGTACGGATCCCGAGACGATCGCAGGTGCAGACAGAAGCAAAAACAGACAACCAGAATGACTCTGGTGGCCCAAGGAGGACCGCGATGGCACGGGTGGCTGGAGGTGGTGGTCGGCACCGGACAGCCTCCTGGAGGTGGTGGTGCCCCGGAAGGATCTGGCCACGACAACGGCCCAGGACGCAAGCGGCGTATCTCACGGCCGCGAGGGATCCAGGGAGATCGCGGCGCCAGCCTGGGTCGGCATTTTCGAAATAGCCCCCCCCCCACCCCCGCTCGGCTAGCTCATCGTTCCAGAACCCCCCGTCTAGGGCAGCTTGGTTCGCACGGACAGGGCTGCACCGGCTGGTCCGGGCAGGACTCGGACCTGGGTCAGGTCGACCCGGTTTGGGCCGACCCAGTGTGGGTTGGGCCGGGTCGGACTAGGCCCAGACCCCCCCCCCCCACTTCGGACCGTTTTCGGTGTTTTTCCAATAACATGAGCTATGAACCACTGATCAATGCACCATTAGTTACGTAGTAATCTTTGGATCGAGATGGTCATTTTGGTAAATTACACTCGAGGATTTAGTGAAGTTTGGGTATGGCTGTGTTGGTTCGAACCATTAAACAATTGGGCCCTTGGAGCGGAAACTTTTATAACATAAGGACCAGATGTCAGATTAACGGTCCATAAACTAATTTCAATTAATTTTGTTGGGACTGCTCTTTTTGGAATACTCTACTTGATTTTTGGATGCAGTTGGAGTACAGTCAGGTTAGTTTTAGCATAAAACCCAATAGGGCCCTAGGAACGGAAAAGCCAATAACCCTCATACCGGGCATCCGATTGATGTGAGGTCTATCGCGTTGGGTTTCTTTTGACGATACGGAACAATGGGATACATAAAATGTGGACTTTGTGCTAGTTTACATATTGACCCCCCTTGCTTGAGGAGCGGACCCTCCCGGAATCGAGCATGTTGTTTGCAGGAACACTAGAGATGGTGCGACTACATCGACTACTGTACTGGAATCCTCGGTGGGTTCGAAAGCGATGGACACCGTACTGTGATCCTCCATGGATTCAACGGTGATGGATACTGTTCTTGTATCCGGTGTGGGTTCGATAGTATTGACCTCTATACTTGTTTCTTATGTGTGTCCGACAGAGTAGCTGGTCTTGTATCTTGTGTGGGTCCGATAGCTATCTAGACTTGTATCCTGTGTGGGTCTTACATCATAGTTGAATAAGTGGCTACATCTGATCATCTCTGTCTCTACATAAAATATGTATACCTGTATGAGCTGAGTGTTGACTTAAATCATTATCTTTGATGTGTTTTACTATCTTTCCTTTGTGGACTAGGTTGTGATTGGGCTCAAGGTTTGGATCTAAACTGAGATTGATAACATAGGTATATGTATTGGAATATACATAAGTAGATTTGGATGATACTTCGAGATTGTATCTTTCCTTTGTGGCTTATCCTTTGTGGATTTTTGGAGACCTTCGGGGGTCTTGGGGTCCCAACTGAGTATCTTAAACTCAGTCATGCATGGGCTATGCTAGCACTACATTGTGGTGGATGTAGAAGATAGAAAACAATGATCGTGGATGAGTCTTGTGGAGTTGGACGGTACCCAGAGGTGGAACACCTAGTTAGGCATGCACGGAGCAGACGGACGGACCCGAGATGTGGAGGGGACCATCTGTACCCACCCTTCAGGTGGGATTCCTGGAGGATGACTTGGTGTTGCTGATTTACCATACTGCTATTATACATTCCTTTTTAGTAGTAATATACTTTCAGTTGGGTTTCTATACTGGCCCATTTACTTTTCATCATTTAATTTTGAACTCAGTTTACATAGTTCTTGCTTCAGTTGTGTACTTTGTTTTGTATGTTACTATCATAAAAGCAATTCCTTCCCATTACATCTGGATTTACACCTTTGGTTCTAGCCACCAGCCCTCGCCTATGGAAGGAGGGCTTGAGATAGTCATGGAACGACCCCCGAGGACGGGTCGTGACAAATTGGTATCAGAGTGAGGTTCTACTGCAGAACTCAAGACTCTGATCTTTCCTTCCTGTGAACCAATAGTGTTAGGAGTATTGAGTGTGATCTCCAGTCCGGGGAGTCTATTGTTGGTGCGAAGACCGATGTATCCATACACTATGACACCGACCTCAGATTTATGACTTAGTGCACGCAAACTTTGATTGTGATTGTGTGTTTCAAAAAAATTTTTTGTGATTATGTTGTATCAGCTCACCAAGTACACTGTTTAACTGTGGTGCACCTGTTGCTTTCCAGGATGGTCCCACAAAGGCAACCAGCCATGTTTCCTAGTTACGTGCGAGATGGCCACCCACCGAGCAATGAGGCCTTGGTGGAGGGCCCCATTACTGCAGAGGCACCATCGGTACCGCTACCATATGATCCAACAATTCTATCGGCCCCAACAGTGGAGATTTAATGACACCTAAGCATGTTGCATGAGTTTCAGCGACAGAGGCTGCCTAGGATCTGTGGAGAGATGGACCTTCAAATAGCTGAGGATTGGCTGGAGAATATCGTTTGAGTCTTCAGATTGGCAGAGACACCAGATGAACTCATTGTGATCCTTGTCGCGAGTCTCCTACACACAGAAGAAAGTAGATGGTGGAGCATGATGCTCCAGGTGCAAGACGAGTCATATCTACTTTGGACAGACTTTGACAGTCTCTTCCTCTCAGAGTTTGTTCCCAACACCCTTCAATCGATGTGCATTATAGAGTTAATTCATCTACAGCAAAGCATCATGACAATTTCTTAATACTCAGAGAGATTTACTAACCTCTCGCTCTACAACCCGGATAATGTAAGAGACCCGTTATTCAGGGCCTAGAACTTCATGTAGGTACTGAGTCATGAGATCAGGGCTTCAACGATTCCCCTTAGCATCCCAACGCAGGTGGGGTGCTGGAGCGAGACCTTTTAGTGGAGAGATTTCTTGCTGAGCAACCACCAGCAGCGAGACCCACCGCCGGGTAAGACGTAACAGAGTCTTCTTCAGCAGGGAGTATACAAATGTCTCATGGTTCCAAGAGGACCAGGCTATCAGGTGGGAGACCTCATGATACTGGCTCGGTTGTGTGGGGAACAGAAAACATATCATGCCTTAAGAGGAGAATATAGTGCTATTCATGCAGTGGGCAGGGCCAAATGACTCGTGACTTCCCGAACCTCCATGAATACAAGCATTAGACATTGGAGGTACCTCCTACGTATAGGTAGAGGTTCGAACGTGGTGTTCTGTAGGGAGTTGGCAGATGAGGCAGAGGATCTGGCCGAGCAGCGGGTGGTGGGCGGCATTTTGAGGCTCGACCACCAACCCAAGGAAGTCCACCAAGACCACAGGGAGTTGGCGGACAGAGGCAGGCCCAGCTCCAGGCAGTGGAGGCTTACAACCATAGCACACCTAAGATGATTAATGGTACTATCTGAGTCTACTATACCCTTGATTCAGTTCTTATAGACATAGGTGTGAGTCATTATTTTATTGTTGTTACCCTTGTTCAGAGGTCGGGGATTTCGACAGAGCCGTTGGCTCAATCCTTACGGCTAGAGACTCCTACAGGAATAGACTCGATGATTACACACTGGTGCCAGTAGTGTGAGCTTACTCTAGGAGGTGAGAGATTCGGCTGGTATCGACGTCATCTTGGGTATAGACAGGATATCTAGAGTCCTTGCTCGAATCCACTATATTAGGCACAAAGTGCTGTGTGTCCACACAGACGGGACCAGGTTCACCTTTACCGGTGATAAGGGAGCCTTTGCAGCATAGGATGTACTTACTTAGAGGTGAGGGCAGCCAATCACACATTATTTGGATAGTCTCATCCTCAGTGCAGTTGATGTGCGAATTCTGAGTTTTATTGCTGTGGTGGATCAGTATGATTACTCTTTTCCTAACGACGTTCCAGGACAACCTCTATTATGAGAGGCAGACTTCTACATAGACCTGTACCCTGGGACAACACAAATATCTACTCCAATATATCGAATGTCTCCCGCCGAGCTTCGTGAGCTGCGGGTACAACTAGAGGACTTGCATGGAAAAGGATTGATCTGACCCAGTTTTTCACCCATGGCTTCTCCAATTTTGTTCGCCATGTAGGCGGATGGGGGGTTGTGACTCTTTTTTGACTACCGTCCCTTGAATCAGGTGACCGTAAGGAACTGGTACCCACTTCTGAGGATTGAAGACCTCTTTGATCCGCTCAAGGGAGAATGATGGTTCTCAAAGATAGACCTCAGGTCAGGCTTTCACCCGCTCAGAGTTTGAGACATGGATGTGCATAAGACGACCTTCTGGTGTCGGTATGGCCCCTACATGTTCTTGGTTATGCCCTTCGTCGTGAACAATTCTCCAAAAATGATCATGAGTCTCAAGAATAGGATCTTCCAACCTTACCTCAATCGTATTGTCATAATAATCATTGACGACATACTTATTTACTCGACCATTGAGGAGGAGCACACCTACCACATTCGGGTTGTACTGGATACACTCTAAGAGCACCAACATTATGGTAAGCTCCAGAAGTGTCAGTTCTAGTTTTGAGAGGTTTACTTCTTGGGGCAGGTCATCTCTGTTGTGTTTGTTATTATCGTGGTAGTGCTTCCTTCAGATAGATTCCAACAGAGCTTTCAGGAGATGAGACCGAGATTGATCAGTGCACCCATCTTGAAGCAACCAAAGGAGGCCATAGGTTTCGTAGTTTACTGCGATGCATAAGAGACAGGACTCGGGTGTGTACTGATTCAAGATCGAGCAGTGATCACTTACGGTTCACGGTTGTTGGTGCAGAATGAGTAGAACTACGCTACCCCTGACTTGGAGGGTGCAGTAGTGGTCTTCACCCAAAAGATTTGGCAGCACTATCTAACGGGCGAGTGATTTTTAGTCTACTATGACCACCATAGTATCAGGTACATCTTCTATCAGAAGAACCTGAACCTAATACAGCGGCTACGGCTCGAGTTCCTCCAGGACTATGACTTTGAGATAGTCTATACCCCTGGGAAAGGGAACGTTGTGGATGATGCTCTCAGCAGAAGATCAGGGATACAGTTTCTAGGGGATTAGACAGAGCAGCTAGGCACATTGCAGATATCCTTCGTGGATAGAGATAGGGCAGCCTTTCAACAGTCTATCACAGTCACTTCTCCACTACTTCTGCTGTTCTGAGAGGCACATAGTGGGGACGTTGACTGTGAGATGTGACATGCTCAGATTTCCACAGGGTGGACACCTGATGGATTTTCTGAAGAAGGATATCACATCATCTTCATTAGGGGAAGTACCATGGTTCCAGTTTAACTATAGGAGGCTGTGCTAAGGGAGTTTCACACTTCCCCTCTAGCGGTACATCCTGGAGTGGTGAAGATATATCAGGACCTCATATGACTGCACTGGTTTCTAGGTATGAAGAAGGTTGTGGTAGAGTTCGTTTCACGATGTCTCACTTGCAAGCAAGTGAAGGCGGAGCATCAGGTACCAGCAGGCTTGGTATAACCCTTAGTGGTTTCGGAGTGGAAGTGGGATGAGATATCCATGGATTTCAGGATGAGGCTTCCATGTATATCCAGGGGTCATGACCCAATCTAGGTGATCATAGACTGACTCACCAAGTCGGCCCACTTCCTACTGATCAGAGTGTAGTTCTTAGTAGAGCGAATGGGACACCTCTACGTTAATGAGATCGTACGGAATCATGGTGTGACATCGTCTATCGTCTCTGATCGAGATGCTCGCTTTACTTATTGGCTATAGAAGGGGTTACAAGAGTAATTTGGGATGCAAATAAATTTGAGCACCACCTTCCATCCTTAGACCGATGTCTAGATGGAGAGGACCTTTCAGACTCTTGATGACTTGCTCTATGCATGTGTCTTTGACTTTGTCCACATCTGGGTGGATCACCTTCCTTTGGTGGAGTTCCGTACAACAACAGCTACCACTCCACCATTAGGATGGCACCATATGAGGAACTATACGACCGACCTTGTAGATCACCTATGTGCTAGACTGATCTTGGGGAGTCAGCACATGTTGGACTGGGGATGGTTCAAGCTACGACTGAGAAGGTGCTGATAATCCCAGTGTGGATGAAGACTGCATAGAGCAGACAAAAGTCCTACACAGATAGGAGGTAGAGACCACTATAGATCGAGGAAGGAAACCACATTTTCTTACAGGTCTCACCTCGATGAGGTCTGTGAATATTTGGCTGGGGTGGCAAGTTATCTCAGTGCTTCATCGGGCCTTTTCAGGTCCTCAGCAGAGTAGGAGAGGTGCCTTACCGCCTAGCGCTTCCACCTCAGTTGCACTGAGTGCATGACGTCTTCCACGTATCTCAGCTAAGGAAATACATGCACAACCCAACCCACAACATCAATCATGTAGAGATAGACATCTACAATGGGGCGACAATCACCAAGGTTCTGGCAGAGATCGAGGATCGACAGGAGCAGGTCCTTAATGGACGGTCGATTCCTCTATTTTGCATTCGATGGCATCACGGGACCCTTCATGATAACACATGGGAGCGGAAGGCTCAGATACATGATCAGTACCCGTTTTTTTCCTAGTGTGCATTGTATCTTTACGGGGACATAAATCCCTGTGTTGGGAGTAATGTAAAGACCCTTAAAATTCATGGAATTATTTTTTCTTAAATTCATTGAATTTTACGAGTACACAGTTTCTGACGGCACCTAATTCTGAGCCCCAGTATGCATGGAATATTTATCTAATGTAATGATCTGGTACGTTCAGTGAGTGAATGAGTCTGTTTTTCTATCGTTTGAAGCGGTTCTCGGAATTAAAATACGAGAGAATTGGTGAACTCACAGAATCGGTATTTACTTAATGGATCTGTTACTGCAGTTGCATTTTGGGCGGGTCAAAGGTTACTTTTTGGGGATTAATCTTAAACTAAATAAACATTGTGTCGTACACAATTTTATTTATGAGTTGAATTTTTTCCTCCCATGTGTGGATATATGTGAGGTGGGACCCACATGAGCCCTAACCTTCACCCCCCCAATAACTCTCATCAAACTCCCCATTAATTACCTACTGTTTCCTTAGACAACTAAACACGTTTATTGTGGTGGAGCCTTCCCACCTCCATATTCCCATTAAATGTGACGAATCATATAATTAATGACAATATTGATTTAATGAGACCTATTTCAAATAATACATGAATTTCATAGAAATTATATTAATTGAAGACCTCTTTGTCTTTTTGTGGGGAAATCCCCTTGGGAAAGGACTCAGGAGAACTAAAGGAGAGGTGATCGTTCATCGACGAAGAACATCGTTCATCAACACCCCCGGAGAAGAACGAGAAGAACTTCTTAAAACAAAGTTTCTTCCTTGGACGCACCTCGACATAAAGGAGCCTACGCCACCTACGACTATGACCCTTATTCCATCGTTACTGTAATGACACTGTTCTTCCATGACCCCCATCGACGGCAACACTCGTCTTCTGCAGATCGATGACATATGACAACAACTTCGAGGTAAGGGGATTTACATATTTCAATTAAGTGATTCATACTCTCGAATATGGTGTTTAATTGTTGGGTGATGATTTGAGCCACTAACGTAGTGGGTACGGATTAACGAACACATACGGACCCACCGCTATTTTGTTCTTGATGCACAGAGTGTTTGGCGATGATGAAACGAGACTGAAAATCCAATTTGGGGCCTTCGAAAAGGAGTACAGATCCTAAGACAGTCGCAGGCACATACTGAAGGAAAAATGGACGACCTGAATGACTCTGGTGGCCCGTGGAGGACCGCGGCAGTGCGGGTCACCAGTGCGGTGGTTCCGGATGCCAGAGGTGGCGGCCAACATCAAGATCCCACCACGGAAACGGCCATGGCGACGAGTGGTGGATCCTGCGGTCGCGCATGATCCCGGGAGACAACGACGCAATCCTGGCTCCGCGTTCACATAACAGGGGGTCGCCCCCCCCCCCCCCCCCCCCGCTTGTCCAACTGGCCGAGACTGCTCCCCCTAGCTAGGCCGGGCCGGGCCTCTCCCTACATGGCGAGACTCGGACCCGGGTCGGGTTCACTCGGTTCGGGCCGACCAAGGATGGGTTGGCCCGGATCAGATCGGGCCCAGACCCCGCCACTTCGGACCATTTTTCGGACTTTTACCCATAACGTGAGCTAAGGACCTCTGATTGATGCACCGTTAGTTGCGTAGGAATCTGTGGATCGAGACAGCCATTTCAGTATATTACACATGAGGGTTCGACAAGGATTGGGTATGGGGGGTTGGTTCATACCTGAAACGAACCGGGCCCTTGGAGCGGAAGCACATATAACATAAGGACCAGACATCCAATTGACGTGCCGTCAACTAAGTTGAAATAATTTTATTGAGACAATTGATTTAGAATACTCCACTTGAGGTTTGGACACAACTGGAGTACGGTCGGGTTTGTTTTACCTTAAAAACCAACCGGGCCCCTGGAACAAAAAAACCAATAACTCTCAAACCGGGTGTCCGATTGACAAGCCGTCTATCGCGTTGGGTTTCTATTGACAAGAAGAAACTTTAGGATACATCACCTATGGAATTCCTGACAGTTGAGTATCAAACCCCTTGCTCAAGGAGTGGACCCTCCCAGAATCGAGGGTGTTGTGTGCAGGAACCCTAGAGCTGGCTGCGACTGAATCGACTACTGTATTGGAATCATTTGTGGGTTCAACAGCGATGACTAACATACTGGGATCCTTCATTGGGTTAACGGGGATGGCCACTATTCTTTTATCATGTGTGGGTCCAGCAGTATTGACCTTCGTACTTGTATCTTGTGTGGGTCAGGCATAGTAGCTGGTCTTGTATCATGTGTGGGTTCGACAGCTTAGCTGGACTTATATCCTATGTGGGTCCGACAACTGAGATGAATTAGTGACTACATCTGATCATCTCTATCTCTATACGAATGAGGTATACCCGTTTGAGATATGTCAAGACTTTCAATCATTATCTTTTATGTGACTGACTATCTTTCAGGGGTGGACAGGGTTGTGCTTGAGCTCAAGGGTTGGAACTGAACTGAGATTGATAATTTAGGTATATATATGGGCATATACCTAAGTAGAGTTTGTTGATACTTCATGATTATATCTTTCCTTTGTGTTTTATCCATTTTGGATTCTAGGAGACCTTCAGGGGTCTCAGGGTCCCTACTAAGTATCGTATACTCACCCCTACATGGGCTATGACCGCTCTATGTTGTGTTGGATGCAGACGATAGACAACACTGATCGTGGAGGAGCCATGTAGAGCTGGACAGTACCCGGAGGTGGACCACCTAGTGAGAAGTGCACGGAGTGGACAGATGGACCGGAGGTGCCGAGAAGACCATCTATAACCACCCTTCATGTGGGATTCCTAGAGGACAACTCGGTGTTTCTGTTTACCTCACTGCTGTTGTACATTAATTTTTAGTGATACTGTACTTTCAGTTGGATTTTTATAATGGACCATTTACTTTTCAGCGTTTAATTTTGTACTCAGTTTAAATATTTCATGCTTCAGTTGTGTACTTCATTTTGTTTGTCACTATTGTAAAGGAAATTCCTTCCCTTTACATCAGGATTTATGCATTTGTTGCTAGTCGCCAGCCCCTGGCCTATAGAAGGCCGGATTGGGGTAGTCACGGCACGGGCCCTGAGGATGGGTCATGACATCTTGGACCTATGTGACATCTATCTGCTGCCAGGTGAAAAATACTCTTCTATGTGAGGCCCAGTGGTGGGTCTTGTTGTTGGTGACTACTCAGCAAGAAAAATCTCCACTACGATGGCTCTCTCTAGAACACCGCCTGTTTGAGGATACGATGTTAGATCATATAATCCCTAATCTCCCGCCTGAGTTCCTACTCAATGGTCTAGGCCCTTAATAATGGTCCCCACACCAATTTAGTGGAGTTGAATGATAGGTCGCGGAACCGTGCTGAGTGCTAAGAAACAATCATGATGCCCTGCTATAGATGAAGAAGCTCATGTATGCGCACTGCATGATGACTCGCTGGATCAACCTCTACCAGAAACATGTTCTCGAAGTCTGCACAAAGAAGCATCACCTCGTCATGAAACTGGAACATCAAGCTTCACCATCAACATGTTACTTCCTATATAATACTGGCGGTAAAGAAGACCATGAGATTAGCAGGTGACCCTATGAGTTAGATGACTTTCACTACAACCTCCATCCAATCCTCAGCCGCATGTGGGTCCATCTCTCCCCTGAACCCGGGTGGTCTCTAGCACTGGAACTCATGCAACACTCTCAAGAGGTGAGAAACCTCTTCTGTAGGGGCTAGTGTCGACGGTGGCCCAATGGGTAATGGTATCGCTGGTTCCTCTACTAGAAGAGGTCCCTACACTGAGTCCTCTTTACTAAGTGGGCTATCATGGGTACTATATCTAGAACCCTAGCTGGTTGTTTGCGTGGAGGAATCCAAAAAAGAAACAGGTGCTCCACAGTCAATAAGTTATAACTAGTGAGCTGACTCAAAGAGTTCAAAAAGAATATTTTTGAAAACACAAACCCAATCAGCATTTTCATGAATTGAGTCAGAAAGCGTATGTCAGGGTCCTGGTGTATCGATATGTCGGTTTCCGAACCAACAATGGGTTCCCTAAACTGAAAACCACACATAATACACTTAACCCTATTTTCGTTAAAAAGATCAGAGTCATATGTTCTACGGTAGAACTGACTCCTCTAATACCAATTTTACACGACCTCATCCATCGGGGCCTGTGTTGTGACTACCCCAAGACCACCTTCCAAATGCTAGTGGCTGGCGACTAGCACCGAATGATTAATTAATTTGAACATGGAAGACATTTCCCGTATAACCTGTGAACACACAAAACCAAGCAAACTACTGGATAAGAACACAAGGTAAAAGTAAATAGCAATTAAAGTGAGTACATTAAGTAAAAAGGGGGAAAATACAAGACCAACTGAAAAGTACAGGAAGATAGAAATGTATAGTAAACTGGAACTGGTCATGTGATCATCCTCCAAGGATCCCACCATAACGGTAGGTACAGCTCTGGATTGGTCATCTCTATGGTACGCCTCATCTACGGTCACCCCCAAGATACCTACAGTCCTGGTGCCCCCTACCTCAAACAGCATTGTCCGTTATCTACAGCAAACACAACAAGGTGAAGGCATAGCCTGTGTAGTTGTGAGTATAACAATACTCAACCATAATGGTCTTACAAAATCCATAAAGGATAAAAAAACTAATGAAATCATCTTACAAACATAGATAGGTATTTTCCCATACATATACCTAGGTTATCACATATTCCCATCTCATTCACGGGGAAACACAGAGTCCCTCTCAAAATTTCAAGCTCAACTATTCCACAATGGAAGGAGTACCATGAATGTAAGTACCACATAGGTAACCCACAAAGAAGAATACCTTCAAGGTATTACTACGAGGAAAGTACCACACTTGTACATACTCAGCTCACACCAGGTATATCTTAGGTACAGAATTAAAAAATGATTAGGTGTAACTACTGAATCATCGTACTCTGTTAAGAGGTAGACACATGAAGGATTATAAATCATCATCAGACCCATAGAGGATCATAGTACATCATCAAACCCACACAGGATCCTAGTAACTCATCAGACCCACATCGGATCCAAGTACATTGTCATACCCACACAGGATCCTAGTACATCGTCAGTATGTCGTCAGACCCACAGAGAATCATAGTATATCATCAGTACATCTTAATACACACAAAGGATCCTAGTACATCATCAGTACATTTTCATACCCACATAGGATCCTAGTACGTCGTCAGTACTTCATCAGACCCACACATGATCCCAGTACATCATCAGTACATCGTCAGACCCACATAGGATCCTCATACATCTCTAGTACGTCATCAGACCCACACAAGATCCAAGTAAATTTTCATTACGTCGTGAGACCAATAGGTGATCCTATTACATCGCCATTATGTCGTCAGACTAAAATAGGATCATAGTACATCACCCCTGCCAGCTATAGGGTTCTCTCACTAAGCTTTCACCTCTCCGAGAGTGTTCACTTCTCAAGCCACCAGTCGATAGTCCAAATGCCACAATGAATCACGAATAAGATAAACAAATGACCACCATATCATAGGGGTCTCAATGAAATAGATGGCGTGTCAATCAGATTCCATGTCTGTAAGTTATTATATTTTTAGTCTAGATGGTACGGTTGGATTTGTGACCAATCAAACCCGACTATTCCTCAACATCATACAAATCTCCATTGTTGTATACCTAATGGACTGTCGAGCTCCAATGTTTCGAGCAGCATAGACGGTTCTTCGAACATACCCTCAGTGCCAATGTTATTGCCAAAAGAATTGAACTGGGTCATGCTTTTTCTTGGTCTGGTCTAACCAGGTCGGACCGACCCGACTAGACCCGGCCAGGGCCAAACCATCCCTGTTTATGACGACCAGGATCACTGGGTCCGGCTAGACAGGCCTATGATGGGCGGCCCGGAATGGGCCGCGGAGGCCGCAGGGGCCGAGGGGGCTGTGAGGTGGTGGAGGCTGCAGGGGCCATGTGGCAGTGGAGGCCGCATGGGCTGCGGAGGCCATGGGGTCCACGAGGGAAGAGAGGTAGCGGAGGCCGCAGGGCGTTAGATAGCACAGGGTCCATGGAGGCAACAAAAGACGGAGGCTCTGGGGGTCATAGGTGGTGCAAGGGATGGGGTACGATGCTCTGCCTTGGCTGGCCGCATGGCCAGCCATCCTCTTTTCATGGGGCGGTGGGGCACCGCACCACCTTCAGTGGCCGGTTCTACCGGCCTCTCTTCATTCGCTGTCATGACACGTGCCACCTTCTTCCATCATGAAGAACAAAACATTCATGAAGAATGACAAAGGGGTCAAACAATGTTTGTTTGTCCCGCACCCTCCACATTAGAGTGGTAGAAAGTGGCTCTAGGGGATGATTCAATGATAGAGGAAAATTATCATTGATCAATTTATGACACACCCCTACCTCTTTTTTTGTTGACGTCGATGAGGAGAGAAGGACATTTTTCAATTGATGATGTCCCACATTAGAAGATGTCACAAGTAAGAAGTCGAAGACACTGGAGAATTCCGACATTCTTTATTGAAGAAGCATTATTCATTGGTGAAGAAGAGTTATTCTAATAGAACTCCTCATGCCAATCCTTTCACCCAATTCCATCCCAAGAATGAAATAGCCAACAAAATATAATAAGTTATCTATTTAGTTTGTTGAAATAATTACAATTTAACTTAATTAATTAATTTATCAGTTGTTAAAATTAATCAAGGGGTGGCGTAATTAATGTGGGGGAGTTCAAGTGGATTCCCTGCATTTAAGAGGGAGTTTAATGGTTTCTCTCATTATGAGGGTTCTGGTGGTCCCCATCATCATGAATTCAAATGGGGTTGGGGTTAGGCTCAGGTGGACCCCACCACTCTAACCCTTGTGGGAGGTTTTAGTTCAGGTGGTCCCCACCTTTATAATTTCCACATGGGAGGTTTCAACACATAAAAATTTTAATCATTTTTATTTTATTATATTCATTCACGAGAAACACAAAAACTAACTTTCACCCTTTACCAACTCCCATCGAGGTGAAAGTTTCCTTTAGAAAATATCGGTGCTTCTAATTCATTGGTGCCCTCAGATTTCAATTCCGAGCACGGGTTCAAAATTTATAAAAATATGTTCATAAGTTTACTAAACGTATCTAATGAAATGTTCAGAATTTCATTCTGGGAACACCGGGCCCAGTAATCATGTGCTGTCAATTTATCGAGATTCATAATATTCCCATATTATTAGTAAAAATATTTTCAACGAAATTCTATGTATTTACATTATACCCATTGTCCCCTTGAAGAGATGATTTATAATGGAAAATCCAATTTGATTCATGTGACCAAAGACAAGAGAAGTAAAATTATGTTTTATTTCATGGTTTCAAAATAATATTACCACAAATAAAGGAAATCCAAACATCTGTATTTTCAAATTTGGGGATGAAAACATCCTAGGCACTATCTAATTAAAACTATGTGATATTTCAAAAGGGGAAAATATGTGCATCCAAATAATCAGTGATAGGGGAAATGATGAATCCCACTAATGTGGAGAAAATACAACTTTGTTTATAAAATCTCTACATGATTTTTAGGGTTTCAAATACAATGTAATGGGAATAAATCATTCCATTTCCCTAATAAAAGAGTTTTTAACCATTTCAATAGCTTATCAAGAAAGTATGAGAATATGTAATCCCTAATATTTTGGTGGATCATGAGTATAATGTAGTGATGGGTACACTAGTAATTC
Source organism: Viscum album (assembly GCA_963277665.1). Taxonomy (NCBI): domain Eukaryota; kingdom Viridiplantae; phylum Streptophyta; class Magnoliopsida; order Santalales; family Viscaceae; genus Viscum; species Viscum album. Next base: position 2,020,927,794 of record OY728157.1, read on the forward strand.
ATTCATGAATTGAGATTGAAATAGTTTTAGGATTCATTCAGTCATTCACATCATTAATGTTGAGTGTAATAATTCATGAAAAACCTTGAAACATGGGGGTTGATATAATTTTTAGAATAGAAAATGGAGAGATAATTCCTTCAATGAATGTAACACCTCACCTTTCATTGGTTATAGACCAAATATACTAATAAATCACCTATAACTATCGCAAGGGAATTTTTATTATAAATGGATCATGTATTGGATATCACTATATAAATCAAGCATCCAATATCTAGAGAAGGATATTACTCTTCATCTCCCATATCATCATCTTTTTATATACATATTGGAAAAATTAGAGGAATCACCCTAGAAATCATATATTTAATCATGGATATTATTTCATTCTAATAAATCATATATAGTCCAAATTTCTGAGAAAATGGAATGAATAATCATTGATGGCAATCCATATTAAGATGGATTATACTATTCCTTTTTCTACAGGAGTTTTCCAATATTACACAACATGGATAGATTGTGTTCACAATCACACTTATAACAAGATCAATGACTGTATCCATAATTCCATACAAAATAGACTCCATTGATTTTGAAAATATGAATAATCTATAACATGAAAATTTTGAAATGGGTTTTCGTTTCCCATTATCATCAACATGAGGTGTGCCCATAAATTTCTTCATGAAGATTTATTGGTCAATTAATCTCTATTGTTAATTTAACAAAACCGAAAAAGCCAGATAAAAACATGTATCCCCAAACTTGATATATATATTGACCGATAAACTACTTGGATCCCATTATTTCTACATGGTGGACCTTCGAATTGGATATCAACTAATAATAGTAGAGTAAGATGATATTCCCAAAATAGATTTTTCGGAATGATATAAACATAATGAGTTCACTATGATGCATTTTTGAATCTATAATTCTCCTAAATCATGTATTTGAGAATTATTTACATTAATTATTACCTAGATCAATTTATGGTATTCTTTATATATTAAACTCAGATATACTACAGATGAAATTAAGATCCTGATGTGAGTTTTGATACTATGCAAAAGGATTTGAGAAATGGGAACCAATAATCAAATCCCAGAAAATTTGAGTCATTAATGAATATAGTATCATTCTTGGGGAATATTATAACTAAAACTCTTTATATCTAGACCCATTTTCCTGATTAGCATGAAGGCCTATATTTTTTATTCATTTTCTATAGTCCTCCTTTTCAGGGTTGAAGGGGAACCCCTGACATTACTTGACTGGAAGGTCTTAAGGTAATTAATTCTTCAAAGACTATGCCAACTTCAAACTAACACTCCCAAACATTTGGATCAGGATCATCTCTCCATCATTTCATGGTTGTACAACTAGCTATCCTATGAAGAGTTAAACATCACGATTATCGATGACACTGGTCATACCCTATTGTTGTTCAAAATCCTTCATCTCTATGTAAAATAATGTTCCTTACTATAAATCCTCTTTTGGGACCTATTAATTTTAGAATATGTCTGGTGCCATCAGCACATTAGGTGGCCCAAAGCCCTTAAGGTGTCTTGAAGGCCTTAATATGCCTGAAAGCCTTATTGACCTGGATGCTTTGCTAGTATGATGGCCATAAAGACTCCAGGACCAAACTGCTAGCCCAACGGTGAATAGTTCTAGCTACAACAATTCCATATTGTATCTGATACCATGCCTGCTACAATACTGCTACATTACCATAACTTATTCCTCTACAAGGAATCGATCTTGGGTCACGTGGAGGTAAATGGAGTGTGCTCACCAACTATTTTGAGAATCATGTGCAACCTGTGAATAATTACTAAATTGAAGAGTATCCGTGAATTTACTATATAATGTACAATCACTGTTTCCTTAGACTATATTTTTATTTTCAATTATTTTTTAGAAAATTATCATGACTGTAAACCCAATTAACATAGATAAATATTGATGTGATTATTGTTTAATCTGAAAATTGAATTTGAAGAGATATTTTAATGAGATGAAAACGTTTCTTTTCACTGTACATGTCCTTAAGGTTCCATTATGTGGGGAAACTATAGTGGTATAAATTTTTTCATGAAAGGAAATAGAATATTTACATATACAAAATTAACAAGATGTATCCTACTCTTTGAGTACGATAGATGATCATGGAAAAAATTATCAAGCCTGATCTATAGTCGGATGTATTGATAATTTTTTTGAAATTTTGGTGAAATCAAATCTACATCAGGATGTATGACATATATATATATATATGATAATATCCTAATATATATACATATATAATTTTACATTAATATGAACTAGTAATGAATTTATGAGATTACCCATTACTCTGAATTCTAAATAACATACCATCATGTGAATGAAATCAATGTGGTAGAATCTCAAAGTATAATGGATTAAACAACCATATCACTGTTGAGAATTGGGATGTATCCAATAATTATATATCTAAAAAGTAAGTACATTGGAATGATTTCTTAAGGAAAAAAATCATTCACAGATCAAATTTATTTATCTGCCATACATTTTGAAAAGGATAATGGATTATCAATAAGTTGTTTTTGTTAATCATAATATTATAGATGCTCTATGAAATGAAGAATCTGAGGTATTCAAAATCAATAAAAATGAGTTGATAGATCTAGTGAATGACTATGTGTTCCCTGAAATTAGATGATTATAAGTGAGCTATTGAGGGAGGTCCAAAGCCCAATTGTCACATTACATGTCGAGATATTGATAATGTATTGAGATCTATAAGAGAAAAATGGGATGGAAAACAGGAATAAGGAGATCGATGAACATACATCAAATTGTCTAGTATATCGTCAATTGATGTCTAAATGGATATAGTCTATGGGGATTGTAAAAAGTACCCATTCAACAATGGAAATGGGAAAACAACAGTGAGGAATTGTTCAATATCCTTAAAAATAAATCAATACTATGAAATGACATATGTGTTTTGGTGGATCATATTAAAAATAAATCTCATATTATTATAATTTTTTATGAAATATCACTCAATAAAATTCAAAGGATATACATTAAATTTTGTTGAGGATATAAGTATGACCACAATAAATTATATCCATCTATGATTTGATATAATCTAACAATTTTTGGAATTCTAGAAAATTCTCTGAATACCAAATTCAACTTCAATATGAATTATTAACAACAATATCATATGAAAAATGTGAACTCTATTCAGATATTTAATGATATACAGAGAGTAAAATCGATAAACATCAAAAGAATACGTGAATAAAAAATTCAATAGATGACTTATCATATAATAATAATTTCCACTCATGAAACATATGGTTCAATGGGGAGATCATTATGAGAGGATATTTACATCACCTTCATTGTGTAATGATGTTATTTAATGAGAGACATTGGGACATGAAATGGTTATGGATATCAAAGAAATTTTAATACCATGCTGCAACAAATTAGAAATCTATATTGTAGATTATAATCTAGTAAGGAAATGTTTTATGAGACTCCTAGATTGAGATTGGGGAAATAGATTTTAATCAAATATATCATTGGAATGGTTTAAAGTGATTTATGAAAAAGGGAAAGCATACCCCAAGGTATATCGGCCCCTTTGATATTTTATTTAACATTGGTGTTGTGGGTTATAATTTAGCACTCCAACCAACTCCATCCAATCTCTACGAATTTTATTCAAAATAAAGTCATAGAAAAAAAAACAACGTCCCCCACCTATGGGAGTCAAAAATTGTCTAAACCGAGGGCATCACCCCTAACCATGTTCACCCCCTCTGGTTGGAATGGAGTACCATTATAAAACCAAACCACCAGTTCCTTGGGAACCGCAATAGAAGTTATGTAGTCCACCACTTTGCTACCATCTAGCCAAGTGTGGATGACCCTTCTGTTGTTGTTCTTGAGAACCATACATTGTCTAATAATTTAAGTAATAGTCCATGGAATATTGCCACACCCCTCCAATGCATCATGAACAATATTCGAGTTGGTTTCCAGTTGCACAATGTCCAGGCACCTCTGATTACATAGGTACAACCCAAAGAGGGCTGCCAAGGCCTCCACCCAAACAGAGTTCCACCTCCCACAGAATGATGAGAAGTCCAACACCACACTCCACCTATAGTTCTGCACAGCCACCTCCACGCATGATGTACAAAGCACAAGAACCATCAATATTCAGCTTTTCACCATCCTCTGGGGGGATCCAACAAATCCAATTCCCCTGCCCATTGGAGACCTTCTGTCTTGACACCAGCCTAGGGGATTGTAAAAACTGCAGCAAGGACACCTCTGTCCCAATATCTGCATGGTCCACCTGGTCAATCCACATGCTCCTTATCATCGCCACCACTACCCTCCCTGTAGAATGGGTTCCCTCGAACCTTGCACAGTTCCTCACCTACCACGATACCCAGCGGCCATCGTTGTAAATAATCGCATGGGCCTCGACATCTTTCAGGTTACCTTTACATCCCTGAAACCACTTCTCTATAACCACTTCAGGTTATCATCATTTTATGAATATCATGTATGCATGAAAAATAAAATCCACATTATACGTTCCCAAACACCCTCAAATAAAATATGATTCATACTCTACTCGATCCTTCTAGGACAACACTGGCAATATGATGCCAGGATGATTCCCAACCTTTCAATGCTCACATCTGTAGGGATAACATTATTATGGATTTTCCACGCCATGAATTTATGTTGGTGAGGATAATATTCCTCCACACCCACAGTTCATGTTCTCCTGATGTCCCGGAGACATAATTTCCCAACTCATGTCTTTACGGATGAACAAACTCGTCGTCAAAGGGGTTTAAATTCACCTAGCTTTATCGGGGATAAGCACAACAGAGTCGAATACCTTATGTTGTGCATCATCAAGAATCTATTTGAAAAATAGTGGATACAAGATAACCTCATTGATAGAGATCAATGTTGTTAGGATCCTAGGGTACCCCAGATCCTTTCCTGCCCAGTTATGTTCCCAAAAAAAATCTGCCCCTCCCCAATAATACATTGAGTGTAAGAAACAAGCATCAGGACAATGTTTCATACCATGGACTACAAAGATGAACACCTAGAATGAAGGGAGTCAGAGGAGGCTTTACACTTCTACACCATGCTCCTCCCCCACATCATACCTCCCCAATTATATCCCATGAAGGCTTTGCCTGTTTACTATGCAACGTGTCCTCCATGCTCCTGATGCCAATACAGCCTTCACTGATCAGCCGAGCCATTTTCCCCCTCGACACACATTGTCGCTTCCCCTCCAGTGAGGAATCCCAAATAAAATGGCGATCACACTATCAATGGACAGAATGGCCCCTTGGGGATGCTAGAAGATGTCGTTGCATGGACAGGGACAACATATATCACATAATTCACCAGCGTGATTCAGCTCCCAAAAGATAAGAAGCGATTTTTCAGTTCTGAATGCGGCCCATAATCTTGTTCAGCACCATATAAAAGTCCCTGTACTGGAGCTTACCATATGAAACTAGAGTACCTAGGTACTCAATACCGAGAGACCCTTTCCCCATGCCTAGCTCAGAGCTCACCCATTCCACCCTTCCCTCTCTAAAAGAGTTTGCAATGAAAAAACAACTATTTTCCCCACTCATGATCTGTCCACTCCATTTGATGTACTCCGTCAGAATGTTATTGACCGCATGAATGGATCTCCCCCCCCAGAATTCATAAAAATTATGGTATCATCCACGTACTTTATGTGGGATATGGATTGGCTACCATGTTTCCTACAAAAAGGCAAGATTTCCCACTTACTCACTACTATGTTCAAAAAATGGCTTAGAGTATCCTACATCAGAATGAAGTTTCTCGGCTAGAATGGGTATCCTTGCATCAAGCCATGAAGCGACATGAAAAAATAGTGTCTTCTCACCAAGAAAGACACCCTCAACAATGGTGAGATAACACACTTGGAAATAATATCAAATCCCTAGTTGGATAATTCCATCTTCATAATAACCTTGTTAATGATACCCCATTCCATATGGTCATAAGACTTACTCATATCAAGCTTCACTACCACATTAGATCCTCTAGTATTTAGTTTCATGTCCCCCATCAAATCCCAGGCCAGCGACGTGGCCCCTTGAATTGACCTCTCATACAGAAACCTATGTTTCTCTAGGGACACCGATAGAGGCAGAATACTGGACACCCTTCTGTTAATAAAAGCTACCAAAACATTGTTGGGAAAGTTATACAAACTGACCGGCCGGTAGTGGTCGTGAGAAGAATGATCTTTGGATTTCGACAGAATAACTAGACATTTCACAGTCTCAATTCGAGGGAGTACACCCCCACAGAAAAAATCCTTAATCACAAGAACCAAGTCCCCTTTAACCATCTCCCCGCAACCTCTGTAAAAATCCCCAGGGAACCATCTGGCCCAGCAGCATTGTCCGGATTCAGGGGCTACACGACCTCTTATACCTCCTCCTCCTCTGGAATTCCTTCCATTAAAACATTTTCATGTAGAGATAGATGGTTTGGAATCACATCCTACAATAGATCCTCTTTGGTGGGTTACTCCCCATAAAAACCCCTCAGTCAGGCCTGCCCAGAGATAATTAAAATGGGCCAGGTCTATTCCCCCAACCACGTCCCTGTCATCCGAGAAAGAATCGTCCTCTAAGGTCAAGTAAGGATTCATAACCCACTTCCTCTCTATGATGCAAGAATGAAATTATGATGAGTTATTATCCCCTTCCCTAAGACACCTCGCCCCGGACCAGTACCTAGCTCTTCACTCTTGAGAAAGTACCATCACCACCAAAATATCCTTCTTCACTGAATGTTCTTCAAACACATCAGCATCCCAGCGACCCTCTATACTGGCATCCATGTACTCTATATCCTGTTTGATAGAATCCATATCCAAATCCATTACATGATAGATGTTTTCCCACCCCACCAGAGCCTGTATCAACCTCCTCAACTTGGAGTGGAATACGAACAAAGAGTACCCCCTCGACGGTGCACACCAGACCTGCAACACCACTTGGTGGAAGTCCGGGTTACTCACCCATAGGTTGAAAATACTAAACCATTCCTGTGGTGCCTTTGTTCTACTGAAAGAGAGTCGTATATGCTATTGATCTGAGATACTCTAGGGTTGATGTAGAACCTTCAACTCATTGAAACTCTCAATGGCAACCAAGTTTGCCAAAAACATGTCCAGCCTCCTCCAGCACTGAATCTCCCCCTATGATTATTACACCAGGTAAAGTGGTCACCCGATAAACCCACATCCAAGAGCCCCTTACCTACCATACACTGGGAAAATGAATGACTCGCATGATGTTGGATGGATCCTCACCCCTTCTTCTCTTCATACATCAAGACCATGTTACATTCTCCTCCCACCAGCCATGGAATATCTCTTGGATCGATCCCTGAGATCTCATACCACAACACCTCACTACGACGAGCAGCTCGACGTCCATAAAAAACTAAAATGAAACACTCATATCCGTCACAGGTCACCTTTGATGTCAAATTTTGGTCCCCAACCTAAACCAGATCCACCATAACACATCTATTCCAGAAAATCCAAATGTTTCTTAACTGGATCCCCATGAATTTCCGCATGAATCTTTATCTTATGAGTGAAATCATGAATCTTTGTGAATTTATGCATGTGCTAGAAAACTACCACCACTTTAACTATTTTTTTCTGAGACTCTGAGGTAATGAAGTCGGTTTTCACCCATGCTCTGATCCCTCAGGAGTTCCATTATATGAACAACAACATTAAACCAAAGGCAGCCTGGTAATGCCCCCAGGCGATGTGGACATCCGCACCAGGGAGAAGGACCTCCCTCTGTCTTCCCACATATTCATCGTAGATCTGGTGCCCACCCCAGGACTATTGACTGGCTTACCTAATGGAGGAATGAAGGGGCTAGGAGAAGAGACATCCTCGCCTGCCTCCCCGTTCCCTGAACTACACAGCACAATTTCACCCTCAGTCCCCTGACCCTCCACCGTACATTGAGAACCAGAGATACACAACCCATCACTCTAGAAATCCCCCCTTTAAACCACCCTCTTGTGCCAAAACCTATGGACAAATCTCTGCTAACAAGATGAGAGTGTCTTGTAGATGAATCCCTAGGAAGCCGGCCAGCCACCAGAACACCATCCCCATCCCTACCTGAAGAGCAGAGGAGGGGTCTGAGACCACCCTAAATCTCCTCATGAAGGACCCAATCATGTCCTCTATAGGTGGTCACAATACTGGTGCATTGGATCCCATTAGGGCCACCTAAAATGTGAAAGGCACCACAACCCAACAGCCGAAGATGACTGATTTGCTAACTGGAACACCAAGGACCTCACAAGGCAGGGGTACTAGACCGCAAAAAGTTGAACCCGACACCAGGAGCATAGCATAGGATGAGGGAATCCCCTACCAAGCCTTTGCATGCTGAGAAGAGCGCCTGGTACCGGATGATGGAGCATTAATATCAAGAGACTTACGACAAGACTACAATGAGTGTCCTCGTAAAGGGGAAAACGATCAGTAATACAGAGAAACTATGAACACAACATCCTATGTCCACTCAATGACCCCATGCACAAAATGGTTAACCTTATCTGAAACCGTCAAGGATAGATCATGTTCTACACAAACCCTGGCCACCAGCATCTCCACACTATAGCACGTGATATTAGCAACACACATAATGCCTCAAAGAGAATTTCCAATGACCTTCAGAAATGCACCATTCTGAAACAGGTGGGAAAGCCTGGGCTGACTCACCCAGACTGCAACTCTGGGACTCTCCTTCCCCTTATGAACCTCCATTGACCAGTGGGATTATCTGAAGTGTCAGCGCCCAAAGGCCCTTTGAGCCTTACACCACGCATGAACAAAATACTCTTACGAAGCGAAAACCAGAAAAAATGAGCTTCGATGAAGAACTAACGCATGAGACCTCCCCAATATAACCCAAGAATCCACGAAGTGGGTGAAGGCCGGAAGAGATGGTTTCAGAGATCTTAACCTCACCACAAGAGTCCATTTAAGACCCTCCATGGCCCCAGTGTACACCTACACATGTGTGACCATTGAAACCAAAGCCCATCCCTCTCGACTATGTGAGATAATGGAGCCACAGTAATGAAACAGGGCCCCAAACCACTAGAACCAGAACCTCTAATAGCGTCCCTGAAAGACCTCCCCAGATGAAGGCCCCTCAGCTCCACCGGGGCTGGGTGAGCAAGCCCAGGGGAAGCGGCAACTGGAACCGATAGCACAAGAAGGAGTGGAGGGGAGGAAATAGTCGAAAAATATTTTAAAATACCTTGGCTCATGTGGTGTGTACCCCTGAGAGCAAGATGCACCAATCATCTCAATAGGTGGTTTTACTCCAACCAAATCATTCTCAATTAAATGATGTTTTCTAAGAATCCTTATTAAGTAATTAAATAACATATACCTCACATTTAATTAATCACATGGTAGATTTTTTTATTATTATCTCATATGTAGATAATCTTGTGAAGATCGTGAATTATATAGATAATGTTTTACATAACATGACAACCCACAATTGTTAATGTTTTTACTCGAACCATAAATACGATGTGAAATATTCAGATCCAAAGGAATCTATCAATTATAAGTAGACTCATTCTTATAAACCCTAATATTTAATATTTAATTTATTGGTGAAATGTTTATAGGAGGAATACTTAATCAACCATTTCGTTTTAATGTAAAAATATTCTTCATAGTGTATGCGACATGCATCACCAACTATAAATCAACCATGATTATCAATATATATTGTAACCATGTCCTTTAATTCATATTAATTAATAGTATTAAATATTTTATGAAATATATTTAATATTGTTATTCAATAAAAATTTATTGATAAATTATTTTTAAAAAATTAAACACTTTTTAAACAAAGGTGCATTATTTTTCAAAAATAGGATTCCTTAAAAAAAATTATAAAATTTATAGTAATTTTTTAAAAATTTAGAAATTTTATTTTATAAAATTATCAAAATTTGATAAATAATCATTTAAAACAAACCACTGGGATTAGTGTTTTGATTTTTCTAAAAATGATTATCCGTCAATTTATATATAAAATTGGTAGTTTTTCAAATAAAGTCCTTTATTTTAATTAAATAATTACATTATTAGTTACAGTATATTTATGATTTGGTATAACTGTAAAAAATATAAATTTTATTTATAATAAAAAATTTAATTTCTATTTAATAATAAATATACATATGATTTTTATAAAAGTTTATTTATTGTCTTATAAACACAGTATTTCTAAAACATCTATTAAGTGTAAAAAGTATGTACATTTTAATAAATTAATCTAAATCATATAAATAAAATATATATATAAATTTTAATGATTATATATCAACTTATACTAATTTTAATTCAGATGATGATAAATATTGTTGACATAGTTGATATAATTTCGTCTCATTCATGAAATATACATTTCTTGAAAACAAGTATTTATAAGATGCAAGTGATAGATTTATAAATTAAATTACACCACCTAATTTAATTTAATTTTAAAATTTTATTATATATTTTATATAATCATTATTCCAATTATATTTCTTTGACATAATATATTTCTATAAAGAATGGTAAAAAACTGTTACAATATGTTACAATGGATTATTTTAAAAATGCTTTACTAGAGGTTAAGATAGAAAAAAAAATGTGAGATAATTTTTTACGAGTATTTTATTTTGAATATTATAGGTGCTTATAGACCATATATGTAATCCATTACATTATTTATAAATATTCAATGCACTAGATTTGAGATTGGATTTCCCTTATTTAATTGTTTCACATATATAAAAATTAAACTCCCTCTCACTTATAAAATAAAACATTATCTTGCATCCAATCCACACATAAAAATTAATTTAGATCAACTACTATTTTACTATTTAGCTTCTAATAATTTGTCCCCATATCATATAGTCATTGGTTTTGTTATATACCTAATCTATGAGTCTTTAGGAATAATCATAAATAAGTGGTCTGATGAAGAGGTGTCGTTCAAAACCAAGAATCTTGGTTTTATATTATCTTCCACCACCATCAAATATTAAACAATCAAAATGATATAAAAATATAATTTAATCCCACATAAAGATATGTTATTATTTTAATTGAATACAACAATTACTTTACCACTTTAATAAGATCAGATAATACACCATTATTCTTATGTACAGTGGGATACTACCTTGCAATCTAATGTAAAGTTTCCTCCCACATCACCTATTATGACTATTCATGATGATTAATTAAATTTTAAAAATTCTATTACTTAAATGTAAATATTTATGGAACATTAATATATCCTAAAACTTGTTACCTTACCATATATTTCCAAATAATGATTTTGTTCGTGTTTACACAAGCCTACTACCTCACGAACCGATGTGAATCATTTTTTACACTACATCAATATGATGGTATATGTATGTTTATTTTAAAAAATAATATTATATATATATATATTTTTATAATATTATGAATATAAAATAATACTTACATTATTTGAATCATGATAATTGAAAAATGGAATTGATACTCATGCGTATGTATTGACTATGATCTACAAGATTGAAACAAGGTTCATTTTTCATAACCATAATGAATGGATGATTTTAAAAGTATAGTTACTATATGAAAATATTAATTATTACTTGATTATTATATTGGATACGAATAATTATATATCTATTTTACCTTAGTCAACATACTAAATTTGTTTTGGACATTTTAGTTAAACATTATGAAATAAACCGAGTTAAACCTAATTTATTATGTAATTTAATTTAAAAAACAATATTAAAAAAAGTGAAAATTAGCATGAAAGGGGATCATATGAATTTAAATAACTAACATAAATTTATTATTAAAGAATAAAATGAACAAAAATGATGAATCAATCTTGAGGTATGGTATCTCTCTCTAAACTACCTTCTCATTTGGGTTTTGACAAGTCCCTTTAAAACTCATATTGAAAATATATTTTATGTTACCAAATGATTCAAAATTATATATATAATACTATCACATATATAAATATCTTGTAATACATTCATTATATAGTTTAATAAAATAATTATACTCTTTTCTTAAATTCCTCTATTGTGAACATTCTTTTATATATGATATTATTCAAAATTATACATCCAATTTTTATTATAGTGGTAATTCGTATTCTCTAAGTAATAATTTATATCCATTCATTAACACGTAATAATTAATAAGTTATGATGGTTAAACCCACATAGTGATCCAATATTTTTGGAGGAATCCTTATTATCATGTGGCATGTATAGAATTTGGATGTAAAACAATTATATTCTATGGAATTTTCACTATTTGATATTCTCTAAGAGGATAACCTTTACCTGTGTTAATGTCGTGATATTTTTTTCTACCACATTTCATATGTTACCATGGTTATATGATGCCATGTTTTTTATTCTTATATGTGATTACTCATAAGCCTTATCTATTATGATATCATGTTATAACTATGAATCAAATGTTATTTTTCATTATCATTTCTATTACCTTGGAGGTCTTTTAAACATACCACATTGATTGATATATTCCCTAGTTTATCAAACAATGTTTTATAATCTTAAATGGACTAAGGATTCCCTTTTTTAGTTTCCTTTTAATGAAATCTTAAAATATCCTCCCAAATTAAATAGGAATTATTATATTTTGGTAGTATGCAACTTATTATTATGTATAAATGAAATTATAAAATTCTTTCTATGTTTGGGAAACTATAAATAATCTACCTAATATGATATATACATTATTTTCAAATTATATACTCTAAAATATAAAATCAATGTTCATTGTAACCATCCATAAATTTACTAACATGTTTCCCACATATCCCATTATATTATTAATTGACATATCTTCAAAAATTAAATGATCCATAGGTTAATTTAGTCTTCTCATATAACTCATTTCTTAAATAACGATAAAGGAATCATATAGTAAATATTTTCTAAATAACAGAAGAACTTTATCAACTCCATTTATCATATTATAAATGATTTTCAAATTCTACACGAGTCATTAAATTTAGGAGGGAACTTCCTTTGAAATATAATTAAATAATCATAACATAGATTAATTGATTTCATTTACTCATAGTTACAATTATTATCCAACACCATTATGTAAATGTTATTTTTTATGTATATATTAAAATTTTCAAATTTTAATTGTTTTAATACTTTTAAGAATTAGGATGTTTATTTTCTTATAATTATATTATATATCATTTAGGGGAATTGAAATAACGGGTGGTAATTTTGTAAAATTGTTTTATTTTTATCCTATCCCTCCACCAACAAAAATATCTCTATACCATACTTGATTTATTGTCAACATTATTTTTTCTATTTAGATTATTCCTGTAATTATTTTTCATTATTTTTAGTCTGAAATCTTCTTCCAATTTTACCATATGTAGTGTTTTCAATAATTCCATTTTCATTATTCATTAAAACTTTTATATTATCCTCAATAGCCTATACCATAACATATTCATATGTTTTCATAAAATTATTCTATGGTAAAAACCATGTCCATTATATTTTAATTTCCTCATTTGTTATGGTTTTAATCAGGTACCAACAACATAGGCCTTATATAAGTTCATCCATTGGAAATTACATCTTTTGAATCATGGAACTTATAAAAAAATTGCAACAAATTTCAGAATAATTTTTTCAAAAAAATAAAAATATAACCAATATAACATGATAAAGTAGAAAAATGTTTATTTCAATACTATTTCATTGGATGGTTATAAACGATACAGGTACCATCGTCATTAAATAATAATTTCTCCATCCAATGAGGATTTTGGAAATATCTATTATATTCATTATAATTTAATAAATAAAGGTCATATGTTTCATTCCTTCTTTGACCATATCATGATAAGTATTAATTTATTAAGTGATATAATTTTATATTAAAACATGGGGATAAATATATTTCTTTTCCAAATATTCCACAACAATGAAATTGTTCTCAAAATTAATTTTGATTAACTAAACCCACCGTATTATAGGTCTAACCAATATTTTTTGTTATCTTCTAAAACCATTTTCAATGAGAATTTTTAACAAGTGTGATAACGTTTTTCATACTATCATAGACTACCATATCAGTAAAATATGAACCTCAATATTTGATTACAATATTTTGGTGTAAAGGAGGGATTCCAGTACAACTAACTTCTATTAAAAGGATGGACGACGCATAGAGGATTGGAATATACAAAATTAGATCAGGGAATATATCCCATATTTCTTGAATAATTTATAAGTATTAATAGATGGTCCCCATGATTTTTTACCTCACATCAATGCATTTATTCCTAGGATAATGTTTTATAACTTGTGAATTGACTAAATTACAAAATTTAATGAATATCCTCATCAAAATTATAGTACAAAATATAGTCATAACATTCAATGTAAATTGAGACACTCTATCCTTTTTCCACTCATCACACAACTAATATATAAAATATTATGGAATCACAATGTTTTTTCCTAACATGTGCTCAACTGAATCCTTAGTGGTTAGTCCATTAAAATAGGTTAACATGTAAATTTATGACTATTTCAACACAAAAATATTTGATCTAAGGGATAAATATATATATGATAGATTAAATGAAATAGTTGGAATTTTGAAATCCATAAGACTATGATTCATAAGACTATGTGGGTGTGGAACAAAAGATTCATTTTCATTTAAATATTCAACACTCTAATTTTTTTGATATCTTTTTTCTTCATTGGGATAAATAGTGATTCAAATTATAACGTGTTAAAGGGTTTAGAACAAATTAAATTGATTCCACATTATTTAAAAAGTATCATGGTAAAACATTAAAAAATAATCACAATTTTATGAGAAAATGAAATTTTTATATTCAATTTTAATAAATTTTATTATATTATTATTTTTAAAAATTGATTGTATATTTTTTTGATTGGATTATTAGTTTTCAAACAATCGTTCCCCACCAATAGAAGAAAAAATTAATATGTAAAGGGATTCATATTATAAAATTCAATTTTTATATATCCCGCCTACAAAAAAATAATAGTGAAGTGTTTTGAACCATATAAATAAAATAAGTTTGATAGCCAAAAAAATAATAATATTAACAGTAGAGAAATGTAACAAATGAATCGTTGATTCAGATGTGAAAATAAAATTATTTTACTAATGATTTAATTCCTTATTTAATTAATATTAATTACATTTAACATGTTTAAACAGTGGTGTGTAATGAATAATAATAGATAAAACAGAAAACCTCAGATATTAGAAATTATTGAGAATTTTTTATCCTTGTTAAAAATAAATCATTGTTTCATTTAAAAAATAAAAAATAAATTATTCTTTGTTATTTAAAGATGGATAACAAAATAAACATAATACAATATCCATAGGTTTATGTTTTTTTAAATTATAACCCAATAGTGTGTTGATTCATAAATATAAAACAAAAATATTATCATTTCATATATAAAGAACATCAATCAGGTCATTTATTATTTAAAAGTGACACTATTATAACAAATCAGTAAATCAATATGGCAGAACAGATTCTCTATGATAATGTAGATGACTTTATTGAAACTAATTGAAATATATTTTTAATTTAGATATAACCTAAAAATA
The DNA here is from genome assembly GCA_963277665.1 of Viscum album. NCBI lineage: Eukaryota > Viridiplantae > Streptophyta > Magnoliopsida > Santalales > Viscaceae > Viscum > Viscum album. The sequence goes on from OY728157.1 coordinate 2,020,943,653, forward strand.
ATAAACAAATTTCTATCTAACATCCATTCCAGAATTTATTTGTTTATGTTATGTTTGTCAACAATAATTTCAAATGTGGTAATATAAAATATAAATGATATTGAAAATATGTAATACAAAAGAATTATGTATTAATTTCAATTCAATTTAAAACACGAAATGCCATTAATCCACTATATTGATAATTACTTATTGATTATTATTATATCTCATTTTCATTCATCCTAACTCGATCACGTGATAAACTAATTCTATAATTTATTTTGAGTGAAATAGACTATGTAGAATTTTCATCTGGAAAATATTGTATCTACAGCTTATAGTCATCATCTCTAAGATGAACCTAGTTTCAATTAATAGAATCTAGTGACTAAACATGACCTCGCATATGGTGGTTTGAACTCATCCCCTTAAACTAAATTCAATCCGTCAAATTATATTTCATATAAATATTTTGACACCTGATTTTGATTATTATTCTATGTAAAATTAAATAAAATCATTCATATTTTCATCAATGCCTCAAGAAAATATAATTTTTTATTAAATATTATTATATTGGGATTCATTCATTAAAATAACAGTATTTGAAAATTTCTACATATATGGATCACCTTTGTCAAACCATTCAACAATATTACGAAATAATGAAGCTACCCTTCCTGAAAATTTATCATATACAGTTTATCCTTATTAGAGTACCCAAATATACTATAAGGTATTATAAGTTGAAGGTTTTAAACTATATTCAATTGGATGTTTCCCATTATTCGGCATTCTTGAAACCCTCATGTTGTTCTATTGAAGTCATGATGGCCTTTTAATAGTTTATAATAACTCTAAAAGACCCTTATCCATGTAGAAGGACCAATATTTAGCCATTGAAATGTGAGACTAATATTTTTAAACTCTTAATTCCATTATATAGTATGAAAAAAATCTGTTTCCTAGTTTATCATGTTTCTCATGATGCATTTCATCAACCTACCATGATGTATGGAATACATGATTCCCTTTAGGGATGAGTTTCTTCTAAAATTATCCTTATTATAACAACAACTTACAAAAAAAATTCATGATTATAAACTAAAAATAAAAATAAAACATAAAAATAATTTATTCTAATATTTAATTATTTAAAATAGAAAATGTGTTCCAAAAAATTATTAAAAAATATATACATGAAAATATTAATGAAACTAATATCAAGATCACTGATGTTATTTAAAAATTTAATTTCAATTTATGATCCACTCACGTCATTTGTATCATATTCCACTATAATATATAGTGGTTTCAATATTTATCAATTATTAAATTAATCATAAATATTATTTTAATCCAAAAATATAATAAATTACTCTTTGTATTCAGATAGATCGAAATTAATTAATTTTTTTACTTATTGATTTTTTGATGAAAATGAAATAAAATTACAAAATAGTTATGTAAGAAAAATTGTATTCCACATACTCACCATAACATCTAAAGTTATATAGATATCAATATGTCAGTACTGAATAATATATTCATATTAAAATATATTTTTCTCAACCCAGACTGAGTACTAGTCAAGGGAATTTGTACTCTACAATATATTAGTTCTCTAATCTCAAATAATTACATTCAAAACACACTAATATAAAATATAGATCTCTATGATAAACAATATTACTTTGTAAACCCTAATGATTTAAAATAAATATTAAAAACTCCTTCCACTACTCATCAATAGAAGACGCCCTTTTGAGAGAAAAAGGATGATCCATCATTTACATAAGATAAATAATATTAGATAATATTTCTAAACAACATAAAAATAATTTTATAATTATTAAAATATTCATAGTGATTCATATGATATTAAAATGATTAGAAATTTTTTAAAAAACTTATAATAATTTGATATTCTACACTAAATTTTATAAAAGAAAATAATCTGTAGATGAATGTTTCAATATTATTTTTAATTCTGGGCAATCAATGTAAGAATAAAATATCATTATATATATTTATTATTCTTAGATATAGTTCCCATTGAGATGCATGCTATTCATTTTTTACATCCTATGATGCAACAGTTCAGACTATAGGAATTCCATTAAAAAACAATTGAATGAGTCTTCAAACCATTTATAAAGAATGTATGTAAAAATGAGTTCTTATAGAATATTGATACAACAAAAATCATTTATTTTGGAGTCCATGAAAACATATATAATATATTAGGTAAGTCAATGTGTCCTAAATACAGCTTACAAAGATCCTCCAAATAATCCATGTAATATATATATAATAGAGGCAATGAAACACATCTTTTTATTTCCTTATTCACCCTAGCAGAGTGACTCATAATTCTAATAGAATTGATAAAAAATTACCTTTATGGGGAGTTTACAAGAAAATAAAATTAAATGAATAGAATATTCAGCCATATAGAATAAATACAAATTCATACCCCATAGTGAATATATTTTCTAAAGTGTTGTTGTGACTCGTGAACATCATGAATTTTTAATCAAATATTTAATTACAATAATACATTAAAGAATATAAAAAAGTGGCTTATTACATATCATTTTAAGGGTAGTTTCTTTTATTAGAAAATGGTTTTCTGCTACCATATTCTATTAAATTATTCTCTTTCCTCATAAATTTTGAATGGAAAAATAATAATGAATCAAAATATACATCAAATCTTTCACATGATTCTTTTAAATCAAGATTACTATTTGTGTAAACCTTTTCAATAGATCTTGAAAATATAAATCACATTAATAGGAAAATAAGATAATATACCATATCGTTACAACATCTTACATTAGAGTGTCTATTATAGTATAATTTTAATTAAAAACTTGAAAATATTTCAAATTCATATGGAAATGATTATTAATAATATTTTTGTTGAACTTTATATGAAAATCAAATTTATAATTTCATAGTATAAAATGTAAAGGGGTCATTATAAAATAAATTCCCAAGTATCTTGATTTTATTGATCCAAAATTAGATTTCAAGTAGAATAGTTAGATATGTTGTTTCTACAATCTCTCTAAGAAATTGTATGAATATGAATAGTTCATGTCCTCAAGTATATTAATTGATGAAGATATATTGTAAAAAAAATTATATAAATGGAATAAATATTAATTAAATTAATAAAATCAACATAGTTTTATGAATTGGAAATTAAATAGATTTACAACGTAGTTATAAAATTTAAATTTCTACACAAATTGGTCATTAAGAAGACAACTTGACATGATAAAAACTAATTATAACATATGAATGATTGATTTTTAATATAAATTTTCTCCCTTTAATTTATCAAATGGATAAACATTTTAAGGTAATGGATAAAAATTGATCCTTAATTAGTCCCATATCATATTGATCATTGATAGTCAAAGAAATCAATTAATTTTTTTTAGTGAACCAATTTCACGCAATGATGAATTTTGTGGTCAAATAATGTTGATTTCCTGAAGATCCAGAATTTGAGACTTTGGCTTACCATTCATGTATATAAAATATTCTTAGATAAATAATAATTACATTATAGAAAATTACGACTACATACAATAATATATTAGTTATTTTTTATTCCTATAACACAATATTTTAATCTAGAGAGTCATTTTCAATTTTTCTAACAATGATTTTCCCATTTAGTTACCATCATAGATATTCCATCATTTAACAATTATTCATAATCATGGGAAAGGGAATATAATAAATTGTGATCCTATATGATTATTAATGGTAAATAAGAGATATAAATAACCATATTAAGATAATAATGGTATGAGTACTTGATCAAAAAATTTATAAACTATACCCTAAAACAAAAAAGATCATATACTTGAATCATAGAATAATAATCTATAGTTCATAAACATAACTAATGATATAATAAAAAAATATCTATTTAATTATTAAATTTGAAAAGAATAAAGAATTTTTTTATATACATGATCATATAAAATCATTTAGAAATTTGTTAAGCCTCATATCCAAGGCTAATATATTATAATGAGTTCACTCCAAAAACCACTATAGTAGTAAAAATTTAATACCAATAACAACATAAATTAAAATTAAACATACATAATTCAGTTCAATCCTTGATCAATTCTTATCTATATCATGAGATATGAAGCCTTACTAACCAAATTGGTGGGTCATATATGTCACACATGTCACATAATGTATTTTGGGATAAAATTTTCCAGGTGATCATAATAGATAATCACACTATTCACCATGAAATGAAATGGGTATCATAAAGATTTTATCATATTCTACCATGTGTAAAAGCGGCCAGTTTCAAAATCATTTCATCTTAGAATATCCCATTAATATAATTGAGTTTCACAAACACAATTCCATTAAAAAAATAATGAACTGATTGAATACATACAAATGCTATACTTGGGTCATATCCCTTGTATGTCAAAGGTAACACCAACAGATTCCATCTTATTAGGAAATAAATTGATCGATCATTAAAACAATTTCTTTGGGAGAATATCCTTTCAAATTTTTAAAATACATTTTTAAACAAATTTTTTTTCAAAAAGCTTTTTATTTTTAAATAACCATGAATATTTTTAAATGATTCATTAAAAAGTAGTCAATACATTTCATAACGAAATTATATTTTCTAAATTGAAAAAACTATTTCAAAACAAAATATATTTTTAAAAAAATTCTTTGAAAATATGTTTTTAGTACATATAACAGAGTCATTGAATTAATGATCGGTCCTGAATACAAAAATATATCTTTATTTCGTTAACATTAAAATGATTATTCCATTAACAATTCATTAAAATAAAAACATGGTTTACTTTGAAATAGATATGTATATTAATTTAATTTATATACAAGTAAATAATTGGTAAAATTTTAATTTAAAAATAATATGTTATTAATTAATAATTTCTAAAATCATTTAAGAAGACATTCTTTTTTGAAGAAATGATATTTCCGACAAAATAGTGAAATAAATTCATATTTTATTAATAATATTATTCAATTAAATTAACAACCAAATATTGAAAAAATGGAACCAATGGCTTAATATTTAATTAATAACAAAATTTTAATTAAATTAAAAATAATTCTTGAGATATCGACCATAATTTATAAAAACTCTATACGTAATCATAAACAGTCCTAAAAAATAATGAGATTGTAACAAAATTTTTTAATCACTTTTATAGTCTTGATACATAATAACAAGAATGAATAACATTAAATTAAACAAAAAATTTAATGTATGAGAAAAAAATTGGGCATATTACAAGTTATTGTGTCATTATATTCATCTCTTTAATGGATATAGGAATGAACATCTCGTGGATAGAGAATTGTGATAAAAACTCTTATTTACGTATTATTTTTTAAATTTTAATTAAAATGAATTAATAACATAATTAGACACATTATTAATCCTTAATATAGTATTATACATGATATATCATGTCATAAATAACTAAATACACCACAAAAATAAATTAGTGTCGAATATATCATATGTTGCTTAGAAATAAAATTGAGACTAGAAATACCCTTATGTTATGTCTTGATTTCCATTATACAAATTAAACATAATATATATCAAATATAATTTTTTTATTCATCAAGTGAAGAACCATATTCATATATATCATATAATATCTGATTTTTTATGACTTTTACAGTCCTTTTATTAACCATACCATGTTAATGTTACATCATATATAATAATTTATTTTTCCGTATATGTTTTGATTTGTTACATTATTAGTCCCCCATAATTTATAATGATTCCATAATAAACAAAATTAAAGTGATTATATTATTATCTTTTATATGCTTTTTATTTTTATTTAATGTAATAGTTAATATGTTGAGGTAGAAGATGAAATTCAATAATCATGTGGACTATAAGCTATACATATGCATGAAACCAATTTTTCATTATCTTAATGGGTTTAATGAATAAAAATTGAATGAAATATATTATAATTCCACAATATATTGTATTTCATATATTTTATATTATTTTTATTATCCTCATTGTTAATAAATTCAATGTAATGATTAAACCAATCAAATTGATTCGTGAGGTGGTAGACCACTTTATACACCGACTACATTATCAAATTTACAAACAATTGAATGTATGTCGGTATGTTTGATATAAATAAAGATTAATCATAATATATCATATATATAATATATTTCATTTATAAACTATATATATATATATATTTGTTTTTTTAACTCAATAATGATTGAAATGGAAAAATTAATGAAATTGGTTCATGAGGTGGTAGTACCCCAAACACAAGAATAATTATTTTTAACACATTTAATATAATTTTTTGAGTATTCAGATCATTATCATAACATAACTACTAAATAGTATGAGTATGGTTGTATATAAATAAATAAAATATAGATTCTCATCGATTAAAGTTACTTCTTTTTCATGTATCCTTTTTTGGTTTGAAAAAAATACATTCATTGATTTATTTATGAGAAAGAACTATGGATTATAGAATGAGATTAAGGTTTTTATGATATGGTAATAAATTGGTTACCCCAAATGTATATAATCATGTAACAAAGTGGGGAGATTGAGGGCCACATTATAGTACAAGGGGAGTGGAATTCTGGTAATTACTCAAATGTATTTACTATTTAGAGGGAAATATTATCTCAAGTGTCTAAAAATATATAATAAAATTTGATGATGTATTATACTATTGATATTAATCTCCAAAAAATAATGAATAATTTTTTTTAGAATATTTCATTCCATATGTTCTATGTTTCCAATTTTTATCATTTTGGTTTTTCATTATGGTAACTATATTTCTATCATTGTTAATTGACACATTAAGATTATATTATAGTTTTATTTAAAACATAAACATAAATAAATTATAAAAATTATTTTAATAATTTATTAAATATATATTATTTGCGTGTTAGAAATTAATTTTAATATATGTGTAAATAACTTAAAATTTTTATTTTAACTGAAGCTATGCTACAAATGTTTTTACAATTTAATGGTCAATATAGTCACTGTAATAGAAAAACATTTACAATATTGAACCATGATTGATATTTATTAACTTTTAATTTTTTTAACATAATATAATATTTTATGAAATTTTATATTATTTTAAAAAATATATTTTATTTTAATATAACATTAAAGCCCATGTTAAAATTATTCTTATTCATCCATTTTGATATTATAAAATATCAATATCGTAATGGAATTGTATTATATTATATAATTATTATGTAATATGATATACATATCCATAAAAATAAATTAAAAATATAATGTTTTCAATTTAATTCAGTTTTTATATATTTGGTATTGTTTAATTTATTTCATTTTAACAAAATAATTAATAAGTCAATGTTTGTTAAGCATTTTAAGTAATTATTTTTTTCATAAATGTAAAGATAAATTATTATAATAATATAAAAATAATATAACATTAAAAATTAACTATGAAACAGAACTAAAATTGTTTTTCCGGTATCATAATGCATTATATATGATAAAATTTTGAAAATTATATTTTTGTGTGTTACTATAAATAACTTATTTTATGGGTCTTATTTAAATGAATATGGTAATAATTTTAAATATTTTAGATAAATTGATAAAATATATTGAAATAAAAAAATCAATAAAATTAATATACGAAATTCTTTCATTTTCACTACTATCATTCAAGTTTAACCAATCAGTAATTCTATTTTTAATTTAACCACTACAATTAATTTATACATTAATATATATTTATTTTTAACTAAAAAAATTAACCTTAATAGATATTATAAATTATTTTCATTAAAAATAATTAATTTAACTCTCTTATATCAATTCATATATTTGGAATAAAAAATTTGAAAATTAATCCTGTAGATGTGAAAAGAATGAATGATTTTAAGTAAAAATTACTCAAATTATTGATATTCTTTATATCAAAATTCAATATTAAATTGATTCTTATATAATTAATTGGATCAATATATTTATAATTTTCCAAATTTAATGTTTAAACAAGTTGAATTTATTAGTTGAATTAATAATTAAATTTAAAAAAAATCATTTTTGAAATCATTTTTGTATTTTTCATTATTCATTAAAAAATAAAACAATCCAAAAAACCCCAAAAAATCAACCATAAATATGTTCTATAATCTATTTTAAAAAATAAATTTTATTTCATGAAATTAAATTTTTTAATGTGGTAAGAAAAATTTTAAATTGTGTGCTCCATAAAATTTTTATAAAACATTTTTTTGTAAAAATATTATTTGTATGCCTAATTTTATTTTATTATAATATATTATCAAGAAGTAATATAAGATAAATATTAAAAATAATTCTATTATATAATATATATGTTTCAGTATAATTAATAATAACATTTATTTGTTATTTTATTGTTATTAACCCCACTTCTTTTCATAAAAAAGTTATATTTTAGGAAAATAAATGCTTTTATTTTGAATATATATTTTTTTGGGTTAACTGGTCACAAAATAAAAATTATATAAAATTATGTAAACCATATTTCTCATAATCTATTTTTCCTATCCATACCCTCTATTCCAATAGCTAGATGATAACTATGATATTAAATTAAAATGATTTACTATAATGTAATGTTTGGATTAAACATGGTGTTGGGTGTAACACAAGCTAAACTCAGAATAGTGTGTAACAGGTTAAAATTACATATTCACGATATCAAATTATAAATTCAGGGGATCATTAAATATAAAATATCAAAAAAATTATGTATATTAGAAAAATTTTCAAATAGGTTTAGGGTGTTACATCCTCTAACGAAATAATTTTAATCATAGTTAAATCAATTATGTTTGATAATGATAAATAGAGATATGATTATTTTTTGGAAAAGAATCATTCATAAAATCCATTTCCCACTTATTATGAATAATAATGAAATTTATTTTGAAAATTATGGGATAATTATCCACCATAAAAATTAAGAAATATTTATATCTAGCGCAACTTCACAACGGATGGGATGGAAAAATTTATTCATTGATTGCTCTAAATTTTCCCAAATAAGGACCTACCAAACAATGTTGAAACTAAAATTCTATATAAATATTAATTTAAATATAATTAGGTGATTATAAGATAATATTTTTATTATATTAGGTCCAAATGGATATGAACAGGGTAAACTATTCTATTACCAAAATAACATTATTGGATTTCATGTTAAGGATCATCAGATCTCGTGGATGTTCAATAGAAAGCACTACCATGTAATATGAGGGACAATGCCTCGTTTTCAATTTATTATTTCCTATAGAGGAATTGAAACATAAATTAATTTATTATAAAACAACTTTATATTCAACAATAGATAAAAATTAAAATGAAATAAATTATTTTAAATAACCCATATAAATTTAATTTCATAAAAATGTAAATGATTCTAGAATAGGGTGAATTGTAGGACCTCAATACACCAAGAGAGGGGAGGGGTAAATCCATGTGTAATCACATTATTTTGATCTGAAGGACCTAATCCCATGTTTGTAAAAACATATTAAAACTATCTTATAGAATCATTTAGTAATCATGAATTCACAAGTAGAGGGCCAACACATCAGTTTTACATATTCTGAGAATAAGGGAAATTACAACGATAATACATTGAAATTTGTTTGGTCATACCTAAATCAAAATATTTTCACTATTTGTGGAAAATTTATGATTAGACAGAGTCATATTGTTCCATAAACACAACATTTACTAAATTACATGGATAGAACACTACCTATGGCGGAACACTTTTGTGGACTCACTATAGCTCACACATTTGGGTGAAGTCTTACTCAGCATAATGAAATTATTGTCACTTTAGTATATTGGAATTTAATTGTTTTTCCTTATCTAAACTAAGACTCACATTGCACTATAGTCTAATTTTGATTCACATGCAATCAATTTTTTCATTAAACATATTTTCAATATTATTTTCACAAATATCCATCGTAATGCTCAAAATATTTTCCAAGAAAAATTCCATCACAAATAACTATGTCAGTGTGGATGGAACAATCATATGAAACATATTTTTTTGTATACATATTCAATGGTAAAAAAATTGATTGTTTTATCCCATTGGTTAGGATCATAATGATTTCCCAATTCATGAAGCATTGAACCCTCATAAATCCAGACCAATGTATCTTGTTCTAAAAAAATAAAATATAATGAAGTGGAAATAGCTGCGTTTTTATTGGCATAGAAATTTTCAATGCTCTTGTGCCTCTATTTAATTTTTCCTGTACCTAAAAAATAATGTTTACGAATATTTTTCATTTTTGATGATCTAGTGAAATTCAACCCTTCACAAATAATTATTATTTCTATGAAGGACAAAATCAATTCATTGAGCACTCATGATGCATGTCATTGTCATAATGTACACCATCCATTCATCACATAATTTCAATGATCCATACCATTATGACAAACATCCTTTTGGTTAAACCAATAATTGTGAAACCCATTAATTTTAAAATTAATTCCATTATAATTTTGGGAAGATTAATTTCCATAAATATACCTTTCATGAATCACTCATCACACTCCTAGTTTTGTGAAAAAATTTGGAAAAAAGTTGGAAATATTGTCACCTTCAAAACTGTAGTCTACTAGTACTATAAGATCACTTAACTTGAAAAACTCCCTAATTAACCTTCTGTGTATTCTTGAAAAACACAACACAAACTCTATTTCAAAATAAGAAATGCCTTGGTTTTAACAATCACCATATTTTGGTTTGATAGATGTCTATATAAAAATTCAATATATCACGATAATCAATTTGAATCCTCATATCAAAGAGAGTACACATCCAACACGTTAAGGACACATTATTATTTTTCTGTGTAGAAAATGAAAGGGTAATCATGAATATGGTGTATATGCTATTTTGAATGTTAAATATTTCCAATATAATCTATACAAAATATGAATTATTTTTTTATAACAGTGAATATTATATTTTACTCATAAAAACTAATTTGTATCATGTTATAGAATCATTTCACGCTATGTAAAAATCCTAGAACTAGAAAACCTCAAAAAAAATTAATTTCTCCTTTTCCCATTGGATAAAAACCATCTAATAGAGAATTTTACCTATAGGGATACTAATAGACTACCCCTAGATTTAATATCCCATATAAATCCTCATCACGTCGATAGAATTATTAAAGAAATTAATAATAATTGGTATAGGGGGAATGTAATGGTCTACCCTATCATTGGTAGGTTTCTTACCACCAATGATCAACAGATGTTTTAAAACACATTTGATCACAATGGATTAATCGAAACATCAACCACTTGGTCATCTGTTCCAAAATTCTCCATTGTAGTCACACCATATTAAAAAATTTCCATGATATAGTGATATATTATTTCAATATGTTTTTTACACAAGTATTGTACCTAATAATTTTTTATGATCAATATATTTCTTTTTGTCACAGTGAATAACTATTTGTTATGTCACCTCATCCATAATACTTATTGGTTGTTTCTTAATAAAAAATAGATGCTTCCATGCCGATATATAAGTAATATACGATGATTCATCCATAATTAGAGAATTTATTTCCAATTTCAGGATTAACTATCCCAATAATTTATTTTCAATGAATAATGTTGCGCCACATGTTGAATATTTATCTACCACATATTTAGTCCTCACATCATAATAAAATGATGATAAACCATTTTCTCTTCTTGTAGAAAATCTTATTCCAAAATTTATAGTACATTAAATGTATATTATGATTCTTTTAAATACTTCCAAATTCAACTCCTTCAGATTTCAATAAATATAGGCCACAAAGTATGTTTCAAATAAGATATACGACAATATTGCAGTAATTTATATTAAGATTCTATTTATAAATTATTCAAGGAAGAGTCAAAAAATTTAAAATCTTCTTTCATACCATGTTCAATCAAAACCACAATCAGAGTTGATAGTTTTTTTCAAAAATTCTTTGATGAATTTATTTAGATAATCTATTGGATATTTTTCATAGGAAATGAATGTGTAATCCTTATTTTGATTCGAATTCTTTCCTAATTGTTATGTGACTTCACCGATAAATGAAATTTTATATTATATTTAATGAGATTATAACATTATTTCCATTCCCTTTTTTATTCGTTCAATATAATATCATCCACATACACCAACACACTAAACTGATCTTTTTAGAAATTACTTACATAGATAATATGGTTGAAACATCTTATTTTAAATTCAAGAAACATCATATAATCATCGATTAGATAATAATACTCTTATGTTTACTACTTCAAACCACATAGAGACTTATTTTGTTAGATTACCTTAGTCTCATCATTTCCAATATTAAATCCCACTTATTGTTCAATGCAGACTAATTCCTGAAGAACACCATTTTAAAAATATGTTTTTCCATCCATCTAATAAAATATTTACTCTCTCTGATGATCTATTTTTAGGGAAATTATGATTGAATACATTCATTCTACTATATAAAATGTTATTAATATAGTTCATTAAAATGTACATATCTGTTAGACATTATTTATTCCATGATTTTGATAACATTTACAATATAATCAATTTTTTATTAGATATTCTCTCTAATCAAATCAAACTATGAATTTTTTATGTCGGTTTATATTAAATCTAATCAAGTTCATCAATCATAGACTTAACACATGTTTCTCTCTTCGTATCTTTAATATATAAGGTTGGTAACAAAATTGACAAGGAGGGAAAACATGCTTCATTATTCATTAACATGCAATTTGTGGGTGCCATCTAATCCCTAATGACGTGGGATTTGAAAATTCCTTCTATTTTATTTCTATTCTAAGGATCAGATGCCATTACATAATAAATTAAATAATAATCCAATTATTCTATTTCATAATCATTATTTCATAACCCCAAATTGTTCTATAAGTCGTTGTCCATTTTTTAATTTGAATATATCCTTCATCCATTTTCTTATTTATCTTATATAATATTATCATAGGAACCCCTCGATATATTATTGGCAATACCTTCAATGAGACTGATATCACATTTTTTTCACCATCATTCCTAATCTATTCTTCTATAATTTTTATGATAAAATCATAATTGAATATCTAAGGAACATTACCTCATGTATAGAGTCACCATAAATTCCATGAATTCTATATTTGTTTGACAAAAATAATATACATCCCCCAAAAAATACATTATATAGGGATTTATTACATGCCATTACTCATATGCTTGCTTTGATTATCCCATAAAAATAATCCCTCAATTTTGAATGTACACTGCTATGAGGATACCCACTTTCCAGTAATTATTAGAAATATGACACTCAAATTGTATTGATCTATCCGCAATGATAAAATGTGTATTTATAAAATAAAGAACTCCATTTTTCATTGGTTTCCCTACTACATCCACAAAATTATTTATTTAGTGTTTTTTTTTTCAATTTTTTGATTCAATGATTTTTTATTCCCCTATATTTTCAGATTTTAGAATATTAATTTTGTGGAATGTTTTATTCTCTAAATTACGATTGTAACTCTTTACGAAATCAATAAAATTTTATTTCCTATACTTATTCTGCAATAATTATATTAAAATATAGTCCTCAATTAAAATAATGAAGTATATATCTCCATTTGTTCCAACCACATTTATTGGACAATATATTCATGTGTGAATGTTATCTAACCTATTTTATTCTATTTTATTATTTTTATGACAAAAATTCATACAACCATTCCTCACACTCAATAATCGCATGTCTTTCAACTCACACACATTGTATTGGGAATATAGATTACAATCTTCAATTTCTATATCATTTACAAGCTATATTAATTTGTGTGACCAATCCTCTAATGCCATAATTTTTTCTTCTGAAAAAATTAGTTAACATTTATTTTCATTACTATATTGCTAGAATAAATATCAATTTATTATTTCTCATTTCACTAGTTAATTCCCTATAATTCCATTTATTGTTAAATACTTATGAATAATTTTCACTATATGCCCTAAGTCAGAATGTTTAATATCACTCATGAGATTGTAACAAAAATCATCCTCATAGCAATCTATAGTTTTATTAACCAAATCACTAGCTAGTATTTTAGTTCCATTTCCATTGATCTTTATACCACCATTGTTTCCAATCCATAGTTTTCCACTAACCATTATCATTACATTATTCAATAAATCTACATTTTGTGTCATATGGGATGGGAACACACTTTTTATAATTTTATAATCCATATTTTTAGTTTCTTAGACATAATGTAAGAACAAATTCATTTTTTTCAGATAAAAAAGGCATTTCATAAAAAAAATTAAATTTTACCACCTTTTAACGGTGAACCATTTTTAAATAAAATATTTGAAGCTTTAATATATTCAATTTTACAAAATAATCTTTTTATTTATAATCAAGATATAAGAATTTAGTTTCAATAAAATTTTGGAGTTTTCTGAAAACATTCATAATTAAGTGAATAATGAAAAATAATATATTTTAACTAAAATCGACTTTTTTAATAAAATAATTTGTAATGTTAAATTATACATTTAAATGATTTGTAATTATAAATAGAATGTATTTTTACAACTTTATCAATTTCTATTCATTTAATGTAGTTTCATTTTCAAATTTAACATAAACAACTTTCAATCTTATGATAGTTATTATTTCTTAAGAACACACATTTTGGTTTTGACAATGGGAATTAATTTAAATTAATAAATGAAACTTCTATTTTTTTAATTTGGTAAAATAGACTTCATTTATTAATTCAGAAAATCAAAATTATCTTAGGGTGAAATTTTGGTATTTTTCTAAAAACATTAAAATTTTGACAAATAGTGAAAGACACCGCGTTAATGGTTAAAACTGACTTTTTACATAAATAATTATTTATTTTATTTAAATTTATTTTAAGTCAAATGATATACATAATACCTATATAAGTTCATATTAATTCATTGGATTCATTATATAATAAATTTATATATAAATAAATTTTATCGAACTTTTACCGTCTTTTACCAACCTTCTTGGAACTTTTGAAAATGGGCATAAAACATAATTTTACAACTTCTTTAAGAGTAATTTCAAAAATTTGAGAGACACGATTAACCTCAGTATGTAAAATATGGTTCAATAAAATGAATTTTTTTTGTTGAATAGTAACTATTGACTTTTATTTACCACTATTAAAACTAAATAGGGTAATTAAGGGTAAAAATGATATTATAATTACCCTAACACATGTCCTAATTATATTGGATAAGTGTAATTCGACCATAAACAACCATATGAATAAAATATGATACTTTAGGTCCTCTAGGATAAGATATGGACATTTATTATTATTTAATTTAAGGAAGAGTTAAAAGTATTAAATTTATGTTTTCATAACTAATTTTTTTTTAATATATGGTCATACATTAGATAAATTATACTATAAATATTAATTAGAAATATAAAAAAATATCTTACATAATTGTATTTTATTTATAATTTTTCGACATTAATTAATTAAATTTATTTATGACATAATGATGATGTAGTAATTACCTTATTAATAAAAGATTAAAATAATTGATATTATAAATACCCAAATAAATGTATTCTGAGACTTTTGATGAATTTATTTAATTTTATTTGTTAATATGACATGTTATTGATGATTAAATAATTTTTTTTGATGTAATCATGCTGTTATGTTTTTAACAAAAAACAAAAAACAAATAGATTCAAAATTGACATAAAATAGTTTTTTAAACAAATAATATATTATTGTTTGATATAATATTCATAAAAATATAAGGTTCATTAAAAAGGATTAAATAATATTATATATGTCATAAATTGACCACTTGAGGTTATCTTTGATTTTTAGAGTATATGTTTATTAACCATATAGTGTAAGAATAAAAGAATAGGCAGTAAAATTTAAACTATTTATCTAAGAGTTAAATTTAAATGATAAGGTTAAAATTGTAACCTAAACAGGTCTAAAACTTATAGGTTGAGATTATTTTGACCCATTAATACCTAAGTGTCGAATTAAATTCATTGGTAGTCATTATAAACTGATTATTATTCTATAATAAATTAATACTTTAATCATTTCCAAAAGTTCCCCACAGCCCTCTTATAAAAGGGAACTTCCCCTTCTCTCAATTTCACACCTCTGAAGCCATTTGGCTTGGCCATAAACTACCCAAATATCATAAAAAATGTCCTACCTTTATCCTAGAGTCCCTCCTTTATCCATAAATCCAACATAAATAACCATTTTGATCAAATCAAAATAAATAACCTCAAGAAGAGGTAAACATTTTTTCACAGCTTTCAAGTTCTTTTCATCATCCACTTCTTCATTCCTTGTTTTTTCCATTCTAAAATAATAACATGAGTATATTCTATATATTTTGATGTTAATATAAAAATTTTACAACCATATTCATTATTCTATCCATCATATGAATGAAAAATTCACCATACGTGCGTACGTACGGCTTACCGTCTCCACGTCGTGGTGTAGTTTTATATTGAAACACTTCATCATTTGGATGTGTATAATAATGAGTACAACTGATGTAGATAATAAATATAACATGATAATTAATATTTATATATGATTTTACATCCAATTATATATGATTTTAATATCAAAAACTGATATTGACGCTTGTGTGTACGCACCGAATACCATCTCCACAACGCAATGAAATTTATTTCCACGTTCACCATTCAACGATGAAAATAAAAATAAATATTATTAATAATAATGATATATATGAAATAATAATTCTACTTGAAAAATACAAATATATACATATATTTATATATATCTATGTATTTACAATTATCTCATTCACTTACTTCCATTCAATACGATATGAATATAGAAATAGCATTTATGCGAACATACGACATGCTTTCTCCATAAATGGTGTTTTCCATTTCATAAATATATATATTATAAATATATATTATATATAAATCATGTTTTACTATCTATAAGTATTTAAAACATTATCTAAATGATAAGATCAAGAATTACATTTTAAAACATGTACGATAAAGAAATCCATTATTACCTAAAATGTTAATATAACACAAAAATCATTATTAAATGGGTATTATATTGTCATAAATGAACTATGTATGATATAATAAATATTAATATTGTTATAGTATAATTTAATAACATACTATAGTCATTATACAAGAGGTTCAACGTACCCTCGACCAGATAAATGTGCAAGGTAAGGGTTAATTCCTCAATATCATTATTATCCAATATTTTATATGTGTAAGTATTTTCTAGGTCATATTTATTATCCATTATCGTGATTAATAAAAGTCAATTAAAAAATTATTCTTTTAGGTATCCCTTTTACTAAAACACCATTTACAGTGTTTTAAATATTTATTATTCTAAATCATTCTCATTAATGTCCATGTTTTCAAAATGGTTTCTAAGGATTTGTTTATATGGGCCTGAATGTTTTTAAATAGATAATTCCATTAAAAAGTCTCAAAGTGGAATAGGACACATTGATTCAGAAACTTCTTTAAATGTATAACATTCAATATTGTCTGATATTTAAATGTTTTTATGAAAAAGGGATTATTTTTCTCAAAGGGTTTTACAAATGATTTTGATCCATGTCCACATCCTATGATGGATTGATAAACATGATTGAATTTGATCTATTATGATACAAATATTCCATTTAGTATTTCATTTTTGTAATAATTTTGACTGTTAATGTGTTATTTATCTACTATTAATCATTTATGGATAATGTATAGACATTTTGTATTCTGTTTTTAATACGAATATTTATGGTATGCTCAAAACTATTCATATGAGGAATTCATTGGACATAGTATGTTTCTATTAGAGACCTCTATAGCTCCTCGATGCATTGGTAGGTCTCATGAGACAAACTAGTGTCTCAGCATAAGGCCTTGATAGAATCATATTTTTAGTCATGGCATAAGGCCTTGAGTATGTGGTTTTGAAGTCTGGCATTATGAATTACATCATTACAAAAGTGGGTATTGGCATTGCCTGTGATTATTCGACTATTAGAATATCCATGTGAGTAAGTATATGACATTATATTGATTTATATTTTCCATATAATGAAGAAGATTATGTTGAAAAGGCTTTTTTAAGTTTTATTCATTGCCATAAAATGTCTATGCTTATTTAGGTAAGATTCCACTATATTGTTATCCTTACTGAGCATTTGAGCTCATCCCATTCTATGTTTTATATTTACCAAGATGTGAAGAAGTGTTTTATGTTTGATATGCAGTGTTAAGATAAAGGAACAATGGAATTATCAAATGATTTTTTAATGTTTCATGTTAGATAGTGTAATGTAAAGGTTAGGTATGTAATCTATTTTCCAAGACTGCTAAATTTATCGGTATTTCGGGACTTTATTTCTTATAATCATGCCAATGTATTAAAATAATACACTGACTCTAGGAATCTGTGGTTGGGGTGTTACATTAAAAATCTATGTTCTATTATTCTTTGTATCATTAAGAGATATTTTTACAAGGTTGGATTTATTAATTTTCATATCATCCCTCTATGAGATACTTGGTTGAGTAGAGGAAATAAACAGAATTTCCAATATCAATTTAAGATACATGTGATAATCAATATCATATTATTATTCTAGAGGAAAATGCCAATTTTTAGGATTGACTTCACTTGGATCGTGGGTATTTAATTATCATTGATTTTTGTTTGAAATGTCCCTTACATTCATATTCCTACACTAAATAATTTTATGGACATTGCTAAAACAATGAAAAAAATATCCCTATAAACTATTTATTCTATATAATGTTGGATAAGGTATCATTCTCTTGTGATGACTTTAAGGAGTTTCCCTATAAATATTATTCCATGAATCATCATAGTATTACATGGTATGGTATAGAAATCTATAGAATTGATATTTCCTAATAGTAAATGTCTTCTCAAATCTATTAATCCTCATGTCCCCTTCTCTTGTAATGATTATTAATTGGAGGTCCTTTCAGGTAACATGAGTATTATATTCATCTATCTATTCTCTTTAGTTTATATGTAACTTTCCTAGGGCATTTGGTGCTTTGGTGATATGTTTAAATTTATTTTTCCCATTATTTTGTCTAGTCCAATTTAAGACCATTGATGGTTCTACATTACAACCAATTCAACTACATCCCATGCCTGTGTATCTATTCTCATTCAAGGATTTCTATATTTCATGATCTATTCGAGTGGGGCCCATTCCTTGACTCCCCATGTCTACCTCCAAGCCTAAAAATGATATTATGTAGAAACTATTAATGTAAAAAATTCATACAGACCACTAATCCAAACCAACAGATTACAACTGGGAATGTAATGTGTAGTTAAGAAAATTGGGCCAGAATATAGGCCCAATAAAAGAATGCTTCAGTACAATAAAAATTCCAACCTCTAATAAAATGGTGAAAGGAATTATTTTTAAAGACGTATTAACACCTCTGTGTTTCTGAATATACAAATCATTACCTAGTCCTAGTATTGGTCTTGGTCTGCTAAAGACTATGTCAAATGGGTTTTCCATCTGCATAAGACATGAAAAGTTTGGGAAAATCCCATGCAGGGGTGAGTATTACAATACTCAGAAGGAAACCCTAAAAACAAAAAACAATACACAATGTAATGGTACAATTATCTGTACACATGTATTTGTGTACAATACATATAAAAATGATATCCAAATACACTCTATCATATACTCTTAGTCTATAGGTACGTTGCAACTACTGCTCACAGACACTTGCAATTCATTATGATGATTCCACGAATCACTCATCCGGTATCACATATACCTGAGTCTAATAGGAGTGATGACGTCCCCATGAGGAATATTGTTATTCAGGAACCATCATGATAGAGTGATACACTGATATATCTGAAGATATATATGATACAGTCACTCTAGTATAACTAACTACACAAATGGGGATGATCACAATACGCATATGATGCTCAATTTAAGGGACATGTATTATACCACAAATCATCTGGATTCACCTACTATGTAGTGGACCAACGTCTAGTTGATGTAGTCACATCGATTCCTAACTCTAACTAGGTATATGAAAGGATATTTGATCCATCCTCGGGCCTCTAAGATGGTATTTATTGACTATATCAAGTCATATCTAACTAAAGAGACCATAATCCTCTAAATTATAAATACTACTAACAAACCATCAGAAGAACGAACATGGGAGACCAACCTGATCGAAACATGTCCCTGATAAATTGGACAAAGAGGTCAATCCTTGTATAAAAGTTTTTTTTTCTTCATTTAAAAGGGGAACACACCATGTCCCTTGACCCCGTGTACTACTTGTGTACAATGGCTAGAGTAAGAAGATAAATTAATGTTGAAACAATATACACAACATGTATAGAAGGTCACTAGTTGTGACCAACTATATGGGGTCCTACCAAATAATCTTGTTCTGTTCCAATACATGATGTCAACTAGTGTTCTCATTCCCATGTATGGGTAAATGGGGTAACCAGTGTATCCATTCTTGTTCATGTAGTATAGTGGTGTACACAACATGTAAGAAAGTCATTTACTCCACCATGTGTCATTGCAACTCATAAAAATCATGTTGACCCTTAGAGGAAGGCCCAAAATCGATGTGATAGGGGTCAGAATCCATTTGATAATTTATTGCATCTGGAAACCCTATGAATCTATAGTTTTGAATTCCACCCTCCTTAATAGAGTGTGGATGAGACATATATTAGATTCAGAGGGCCTAGTTCTGTCGGATTTAGTGGTAAGTGGGGACACTCCTCTCGGTTGAATGATAGGAGATGATGATGTACTATGTATCCATGGACGAGTGTGGGCTCTAGGGAATATACACAAGGAGATAATGCAGGAATGTCATGCTTCAACATGGACAGTGAATCCAGGGGTTACCAAAATGTACCGTGACTTGAGATGTCATTATTGGTGGCCAGGTATGAAAATAGAGGTAGCTAGTTTTGTTATGAGATGTTCCACCTGTCAGCAGGTGAAGGCAGAGCATCAGAGGCCAGATGAACTATTACAATAGTTACCCATTCCGAAGTGGAAATGTGAAGATGTTTTGATGGACATTATGACCGTGTTGATTAGTTCACCTCAAGGCAGTGATGTTGTATGGGTTGTTGTGGAAAAACATATGATGGTAGCTCACTTTTTTCCAATCAAGTAGACCTTAAGTGTTGACGAGATCCGGAAGTTTTACATCCGAGATATAGTATATCTTCTTGGGGTCCCTCGTTCTATCATTTTAGTTAGGTACACCCATTTTACATCCCTTTTATGGGAGTGTTTTTAGAGTTAACTGGGTACACAGGTGCTTCTGAGCACAATTTACCACCCTCAGACCGATGGCTACTCAGAGTGTACAATACAAGTTCTAGAGGACATTATACGTGCATGTGTCTTGGACATTGGAAGCTCTTGGGAGAAGCACATACCCCTGGTCGAGTTTGCCTACAATAATAGTTTTCAGGAAACTATTGAGATGGTAACTTACGATAAATTATATAGTTGTTCATGCCAATCACCCTTGTGTTGGTTAGTGGAAGGTGAGGCAGCATTATTCAGAACACATCTCATGTAGGAGACTTCAGAGTAGATCCAGTTGATTTAGAAAATAATGGTTACTGCATAGTCTCATTAGAAATCTTATGCTTATCCTCACAGATTTCCCTTGGAGTTCGTGGTCAGGGATCATGTTTTCTCGTGAGTTTCACTGAGGTGGGGAGAAAGGCAGATCATGAGATAAGGTAAACATTCACAAAGTTATTTATGGACGTTATAGGATCTGGAGAGAGTTGGGTTGGTTTCCTATCGGTTACAAGTACCATAGACGTATCAGGCTATGTAAGACTTCTTCTATGTATCTAAGTTGCACCATTATCACTAAAACATGCCTCACATTTTTCATCCCAAGGAGTTTAAGCATTAGGTTGATACATCCTTTGAGGATCATCCTTTTTGAATTGTGGATAAGAGCTTGATGGATCTCTGAGGCTGGTCATTTCCTCTCATACGAGTACTATGGAAGCATGGCAGTGTGTAGGACAAAACATGGGAGAAGGAGACTAAATTATGTGCTTAGTGGCCTGAGTTTTTCTCAGCTTTATCATCACCACCCATGGAAAGGAAATTTGGGGATGAATTTGGTTTAGGGGGGATGTTTTTAAGAACCTAGTTCTTCTTTTTGAGATATGAATTTCTTATTTTCTTTTTACATAAATTTTTTAAATAAAATAAGGAAAATGGTGGAAAACCCCAATTATATGGGTACATTCCATGTACATTGGACGTGTGGGAGGAGAATACATGGTGTTTAGGATTTTTTATGATTCAGGGTTTAAAAACTAACTACACACCTTGTACTTAGTTATACATGTCACGTAATCAGTCAGTAGGTGAATAGTAAGGCGGTGAGAGTAGCCTACAGCAGAATGACCGAACATACCGCTAGTTGAAAATACATGTCATGTAGTGGAAAATACACATCGTGTAACCATGTTGACATATGAACATTTAGGCGATTGAAAGTGGATCCTAGAGTAATAGTTAATAAAATGAATTGTACAGGCCTTGTACTTGAGAGTACACACCGTGTAGTTATGTTCATTCATTAAAAATATACAGTAGTCTCTTCATTCGGTATTGGAATCATACAACTCAATGGGAACCATGGGAGGGGGGCCGAGACTTTGAGGAGATCCTGATCGCAAACTAGGACTCTGATTCCATTGCCGACAATCTCGTTTGAACTGCGTGGGTGAGATTTTCTCTATTAATGAACCTATAATTACAATTATTTCTCTATGGGATGTTATATGAGATATAATGGGTGAATTTTTATCACTGATCTTGGTCGTTCATGGCTGTTTTTGGAGGAACCTTTCACATATAGGGATCATAGATGATCGAGGTAGGTGGTTTAGTGTTTATTTTGAACTATCGAGTTGATTTTGTGTATCTTAGTTCTAATTACCCATGTTTGGGGAGTCTTATGGCTGAGGCCTTGACAGTTAAGACACCTAGAATTGCAAAGGTAATTTAATGAACACGTATAAAATGCTATTTGGGATCGTTGCCTTGATGTAGGGCCACATTATGGGTGAATTTCCCTTGTTTAGCTATTCAGCCAGGATACCTATGGGTATACTGTGATTATATCTTGTTTTGAGTTTTTATTAATAGAAAAAATATATATAAATTTCTTTCTTATGTGTTGGTCTTGGCAGAGTTATTTGCTTAGCCCAAGGGATGTGTTTTTCAAAGCCTGAGGGTGGTGTTTTGTTTAGCCTAAGAGAAACATTTCTTATTTTTGTGGCAAGTTGCATCTGTTTCTGAGGGTAATATCTCGTATTCATGAGGGAAATATTCATTATTCCTGAGATCAGTCACCTGTGGGTTTTAATTCTAGTTTCATGAGGCTAAAAAATTTCATATCTGAAGAAAATTATTACATTGAATATTCACTGTGGTGATTTCTTACATTGTACCTACCAAGCTAAAGCACAGGCTTGGAACTATTAAATAATTATTAAAATCTCAATATAACTGGTAGGAATGATTACTTTTGAGTACTACATATTTTACTGCATTTCATTATTACACACTGTTGTTTCACATTTTCACTGATAGTTGGGCACGGGCCTTGGGTGGTTGCATACTGGGATTTATTTCTCAAACCCTGTTTGGGTCACGTTTTGGGCCCAAACAGATTATAATTCTATAAGTACAGATAATGGAAAGAGTCCCTATATAGGTACATGATTGTTTCAGAGGAGTAGGAGAGAATGGGGTAGAGTTTGGTCTTGCGATGCTACTGAGTTCTTGCTGCACAATTTTGTTTTTCTTTGTTATACATGTACCTTGTCCTATATGGTTTTAGATTCTAGTGTATCCTATTTTTGATGATTTCTTAGAATTAGGGACATATTATAATATCATATATATGAATATTGGTCATTTATTTACTTCAGTAACATTTTCCATTTCATCGTGTCATTGTTTGCAACATTCATCGACGTATGTTTGTATTTCTCCGTTGCACTACGCATTGAAAAATGAGTGCATAGTTTCCCCACTATCAGACCGAGGCCCTCGCTGCTAGTTGGAGGCCACTAGAATTTGGGGAAATGCATTTGAGTTTATGTCATCAATTGGGTTTGGGGTACCCATTTTGTGGCACCTGGATCCGGGATGTTACAACTCAGTAGTTAGTTTCATATAGGATAGTGTTATCCCACAATTTCTGTGTAGACTTCTTTGAATGTATTTAATATTAATATATATGTTCAACACATGTCCAATAATTATTCTTTGGAATAATTTAAAAATATGACAATGATAAATTAATCAATAGATTTTCATGAAATTATCAGATATCAAACCTATCACTTTCATTCATTAAATGATGTAATATCCCAATGTGATCCTTCCAATTTATATACCAACTCCAAATTTGAATTTTCTAAACAAAAAACTCATATAAACATTAAATAAGGTAATGTAACTCTCAATATAACAAATATTGTGAATGGTATAAATTACAAGATTCCATTATATATGTAATTCACTAGTTAGAAATGTTTTTTAAATGGTTATTTTCATAACAACATCATCTACCATGGAGTGTATCAAATTATTTATATTCTTAATAACCCTAATGTAGGTACCACATGTTAACATTGAGTATATATATATATATAATTCTATAGGAGAAATGAATAAATTATCTAATATTTTTTTATTTGGACCTATAGATTAAATTATTTATCCACTAATATCAAAAATCAATATGTTTTTAAGAACATTAGATTTTATACATATTATCTATTATATAGAGATCCTGGATATGTTAAAATTCCTTCATTTGCATACTCTATAATGAGAAAATAATGTCTTAATATGGTCTAAATATATTCCTGTTGAGTCAAAAGTCCTCTTTTGTCTTCTATATCATGTTTTGGAAATCACAAATGTATTCTATCATATTTTGGAAATTACAAATGTCTTCTATAATGTTTATCGTATCGTACTGAGCATGCTAATCATACTGACCATACTGATTGTACTGACCATACTGATTGTACTGATCATGCTGATCGTATTGAGCATGCTGATCGTACTGACCATGCTGATCGTACTGACCATACTGATCGTACTGACCATGCTGATCGTACTGATCATGCTGATCGTACTGACCATGCTCATCGTACTGATCATACTGATCGTACTGGCCATATCGTATCGTACAATACTGATCATACTGACAATATCAGTCATACAATACTGATCATACTGAATATGTAAATTTTATTGACTCTGTTACCCATAACTTTCATTACATGCTTGTTTCAATACATTCTTAAAAACACATGTTTCATATGAATCGTACCCATGTTTTTCATTTCTATATATCTTATGTTCTAACCAATACAATGTTGTTGAGTTAGTTACAAACTAATCAAAATGATGTCGTGCTTTCTATTTCAATATGACCGTTATGATGCCTGGTGTCCAAGTCCCTCAGAGTTTTTTGGAGAAATATGACCGTTGGAGGAGTTACGACCGTTGGAACCCGAGGCCTATAAATAGGAGGTCATTTGAAGCTGAAAGATAAAATTGATGAACGAATGAAGAGACTTCGTGAACTACCAAGATTCTAGAGAGAGACACTGTGACTTCTCTCATTTTCCTTGTGGGTCCGATCATCGTATCGAGGGCTTTCAAGTGACTGAAAGATAGAGGTTCCGATTACCGATAAAATCGAGGGCTATCGGGGATAGGCAGACAGACGTGCCGATCATCATATCGAGGGCTGCTGGGGATAGGCAGACAGACCTGTCGATCATTGTATCGAGGGCTGCCGGGGATAGGCAGACAGATGTGCCGATCATCGTATCGAGGGCTTACCAAGGTGTTGGTGAGACAGACCTCTTATCCTAGGTGAAAGGATAACCCTTCTCTTTGGGTCAAAAGAATTGTATTACTTTTACAGTTCTGCTGCAAATTGTATTAGAGAGGAAATTTTTTTTTCCTTTCTATCTCTTATACATTTGTAATTGTTTCAATTACATCTATTCTATTACATATTGTATTGAATGATTCTATACGCTTTAAGGTAGAATCATTCATCTTTATATTACTCTTATTATTGTGTTCATCATGAATAAAATTGTTTTACATTTCATTAGTATTACATTACATCATAAATTTTATATTCAATACAATTGTGGGTGTTTGTATTTGTATTAGTTTAAGATCATTTAAACTAATCTCTTAAGTGATAAAACTTAAAGGCTTTTAAACATACAATTCACCCCCCTCTTGTATTGTTCCATCTAATACACATATATATCCATATATTTGATCCAAAAATTGGTATCAAAGGATGTTTTCCACTGATTTATATTAAAAGATTTATTTATTTAATATTACTATCTTTTTACTACTTACTACACTAACGTGTGGAGTGGAAAATATTTGTAATTGCATTTGATGGAAGGAATGAACATTGGGTCAATAGATAATCTGAATCATTCTAGACCACAAATATTTGATGGAGATGATTATGAGTACTGGAGAGATTGTATGAAGACTTTTTTTATTAATACCGGTGTAGACAATTTTATAATGCATACTGGAGGTTACAAAATTCCTGACAAAGATGTCAGCACTTTCACTAACCTAGAGAAGCAAGAATATCAATTGAATTACAAGGTACACAATACTTTATTATGCTCTATGACCTGGAATATATACACTCAGATATCATCATGTGAAGCAGCCAAGTGTATTTGGAAAAAATTAGAATTCACTCATTTTGGTACATCCTAGGTTATAGAAACAAGAAGAGCAATGCTTCGAGCAGAGTATCATGGATTTTTTTTCCTTATCGAGAGCCAGTATGTAAAGTACAACAAAGGTTTATGACAATTGTCAACAGCTTACAATCTATGAGAGAAAAAGGCCTTGATGATGAAGCTCTAGTTGATAAGATCATAGATATAATGCCGAATGAATGGGAGTAAAAAAGGATAGCTATTGATGAGAATAGAAAAGTTTCCCAGATTACTCTTGATGAACTTTTTGGAACTCTTTTACATCATGAAACAAGAATGAAAAGAGATGCTGATTTCAACAAAAAGAAGAATGGGAATGGAAGTGTAGCCCTCACATCTAATGCTAAAACACCTGAAAGGCTTACAATATCCAAAGCCAAGAATGCTATTATATCTGAATCAAGTGATAGTGATATCTCGGATAATGAGTTGGCCAATCCTGCTCGAAGGATGAACAAGATTGTGGGAAAGAAAGACTTCCAATACAGATTCAAAAAGAAATATTGGAAGGATAAGAAAGATTCAGAGGTAACATGTTATGAATGTAAGAAATCAGGACATATAAGGCCTAATTGTCCATTACTGGAGAGAAAAGACAGAAAAGAGAAACAATCTGAAAGAAACAAGAAAAAGTATTACAAGTCAAAGACAAAGAATGTTTTAAAGGAAAATGATACTTAGAGTGCAATTCGTAGTGATTCCTCAGATGATTCCTCAGAATATGAGTCCTCAGGACAAAGGAATATTGGACTCTTAGCCAAATTACCAATTGAAGATCATTGTCTCATGGCTAAGGTACATAATGCTGATGCTATTACAAATGTCTCTTTGAATGTAAATTTTACTGATAATAGATATTATGAATCTTCAAATGATGAATCTTAATCATCAGAAGATGATACATTACCTACTTTTGAAGAAGTATCTATATTTGCTAAATTACATGAAAATGAAAATTCAAAGCTCAAAAAGAAACTCGAGAAAACAAATTCTAGAATTTCAATCTCAACTAAAGAAGTATCAGATCTTTCTAAAGATCTTGATGTGAAAACTTCTGATTTTGAAATTATTTTAAAAACCCTTGAGAAAGTTAAATATGATAAGGATAAACTTTCTAAGGATCTCAAAACTGTTATTTCAAAGAAAAATATTTCAGAGCCTAATTCTAGTTCAAATTCAAATGTTTTGGAAAATAAGAATTTGGTTTTAAAACTAAAGTCAGAGATTTTATCTTTGAAGAAATGTTTGTCAAACTTTACTCATGGAAAGGAAAACTTTGACAAGATATACTCTCAAATTAGACCTTTGAGAAATCGTTCTGGTCTTGGTTATACTTATTCCAAACCTGTTTTTAGCAATAACTATTTTGTTCATCAAAAAACTACTTTCTGTTCTAAGTGTCAATGTGGTGGACACTGGAGAAAAGATTGTTCTATTAACAAAACTCAATCTTTAGGGTTTCATAAAGCTCATTTTGAAAAACAAATGTTGATTCCTAATATTCTTTTATCTAACCCTTCTGGATCCAAACAAGTTTGGATTCCGAAAATCTAATTGTTTCTTTTTCAGGAAAATGAGAAATGTACCAATAAGAATGTTTGGTACATGGATAGTGGTTGTTCTCATCACATGACTGGAAACTGAGGTCTCTTTGAAAAGGTTATCAAAACAAAAGGTGGAAAAGTTACCTTTAGAGATAATTCTCAAAAAATGATTGTTGGTATATGTAATATTGTTTCAATTTTTTTAAAAAGGAGATATAGTTTTACAATTCATCAGAACGCAAAAACAACTTGCTGAAATTTTTACAAAACCATTACCTTCTGATAGATTTGAATTTATAAAACAGAAGCTAGGATTGATTACATTAAAATAATCATTCATATCTACTTCCTGTTTTACATATCTCCTAACATTAAGAAACTCCTCGTAGAAAGGGGGAGAATATTTCTTACTTTGTTTCTCACGTTATATAATTTTATCTTATGAATATCATTTTTCCCTTGCTATGTGTTTTCTGTTTATCGTATTAATATTTTTAGTTTTTCTGTTTATTGTATTGGCAATTTTAGTTTTTCTGTTTATCGTATTGACAATTTTAGTTTTCTATTTATTGTATTGAAAGTTTTAGTTTTCTGATTGTCGTATTGACTTTTCCATCGTATCAACTGATGATGGTAATGATTTTCTTTTCCATCGTATCGACTAATGATGGTAATGATTTTCTTTTCCATCGTATCAACTAATGATGGTATTGAATTTCTTTTCCATCGTATCGACCGATGATGGTAATAATTTTCTTTTCCATTGTATCAACCGATGATGGTAATGATTTTCTTTTCCATCATATCGACCGATGATGGTAATGATTTTCTTTTCCATCGTATCAACCGATGATGGTATTGAATTTCTTTTCCATCGTATCAACTGATGAAGGTAATGATTTTCTTTTCCATTGTATCAACCGATGATGGTAATGATTTTCGTTTTCATCGTATCGACCGATGATGGTAATGATTTTCTTTTCCATCGTATCAACCGATGATGGTAATGATTTTCTTTTCCATTATATCGACCGATGATGGTATTGAATTTCTTTTCCATCATATTGACTGATCATGGTAACAAGATTGTTTTCCATCGGCTGGTCAGTTCATGGTAACGAAATTGTTTTCCATCGGCTGGTCAGTTCATGGTAACAAGATTCTTTTCCATCAGTTTTCCATTTCATGGTAACGAGATTCTTTTCCATCGGCTTGTCAGTTCATGGTAACGAGATTGTTTTCCATCATATTGTCAGTTCATGGTAACGAGATTGTTTTCCATCGGCTTGTCAGTTCATGGTAACAAGATTATTTTCCATCATACTGTCAGTCCTTGGTAACGGCTTTGTTTTCCATCGTACTGTCAGTCCATGGTAATGACTTTGTTTTCCATCAGCATGATGATTTTTTTTCTTACGATTGTATTTTTTTTTGATTTCTACTAAATCCAACAATCACCTTACATTCTCCGGCAGATATGTTCCATTTTTAAAAAAAAAATTCTTTTGTTTTAAATCCTATCCATTGATCTTATCTCCTACAATCTTGACCGTAGAAGATCAAAGGTCACCCCCATATCTCCTATAAATAGCCCTCCCTCCCCAAACCCACAATGATTTTTCAGGTTTTGAGGCGAATCTCTACTCCACAGATTTTAAATCATCGTACGATCTTTCATCGGTAGCACCTATATGTCTCAATCATCTTCTAACACTCCCGCTGGAATGTCTTCAAATAAATTTACAGAGAAAGACTTTAATAGAGAAAGGTTAGTTTCTCGGGAATTTTTTTATTCGTATGATTCTACAATCAGAAGAATCATACTGTTTCAAAGATGGGAACATTTGGGTGTTGAAAATCCTGATTCAAAGATCCAGTTATTTTTGATGAAGTCAGTCAATTTTATAAAACCGTATCTTTCGACAAAGACATGACTATAAACTTTTTTGTGTATGATAGAAAGATACCCATGTCTGTGAAACAAGTATCTCATTTTCTGAATGTCCCAATAGAAGGGGATTCTTTTTGTCCATCCCACAAACTGCCAGAGGAAGTTGGTACGTTTAATAGAGAAAGTGTTGTAAAGTCTTTGTTTGTTATTAATGAAGAGAAAAGGAAAGTGTCTCATATTTCTCCGGACAATCGGTTTGTCACTTTATGGATTCAAGTTTTTCTTATTCCAAGGAAAGGGGATAGAGAAACTCTGAATGTTTCTGATATATTTATGCTTGACTATCTTGTAAACATGAGAAAGGTAAATCTCATGGGGTATGTTTTTGAAACTATAAAGAATGTCAAGACAGGAGGTATTAAGTCCCAAATGATCATGTATCCAGCCATTCTTACGAAGTTCATTCTAAAAAGTATGATGTTTTGTAACATTCCTTTGAAAGGAAACCCCATAGATTTGAAACCCTCTTGGATTAACAAAAGTACTATGACGATGTTAAATGTTTGTTTTGATCAGATTTCAAAACTTTTTGTCAGAAATGTAGAAGCTGAATTGGCTAAGAATCAATCGGCACCTATGCCATCCAAAGACATTCAATCTACTGGTGTTACTCAAAAGTATGATCCACAAACCAGTTCAAAGCCTAAGAAGAAGCCAAGGTACAGTAAGGAGGTTGTAGCTAAATGGAGAAAGGATAAGGAACAGAGAAAGGAAGGTGATCCAAAGGTCGGTCTTGACCCGGCTGAGGCTTTTGCAGAAAGAATAATGTTAGAGGAAACCCGTAAGGCTTAAACGAAGAAGCAGGTTCTTTTGAAAAGAAAAGCACAGGAATTTGATGTCTCTAATGTCTTGAAAGCAGTTGAAGATGCTAGTGCTCAATTGACGGAAGAAGTGCATCAAGAACCCATCGTACAGAGCCTTCCTGAGAAAGAAAAAGGGAAAAAATGATGGAAGAGATAAAAGTGGAAGAAGAGGAAGGAGATTTTCTTTTAGAATTCCTTCAGAATTCAAAGAAGAGTAAGGAGGAATCGGTTCAAAAGATAAGTGAAGGGGTTCAAAAAATTCCTCATGTTGATCAAAGCTCCTATTCAAACTTCTGAAACTCCAGATAGAGTTTCGTCTTAAGAAAAGCGAGGTGCACAATCCTCTCA
Organism: Viscum album; assembly: GCA_963277665.1. Classification (NCBI taxonomy): domain Eukaryota; kingdom Viridiplantae; phylum Streptophyta; class Magnoliopsida; order Santalales; family Viscaceae; genus Viscum; species Viscum album. The sequence goes on from OY728157.1 coordinate 2,020,975,399, forward strand.
CACTGATAACATTATTTCCATTAGTGATAAAGTGGAAGAAGAAAGAAAGCAGAAAGAAAAAGAAAAAGGAGAACAGCCTGTTGTTGATTCATGCCTATCAAATGAACTGGCTTCGTACGATGAAGATACTGATTCAGAACATACAATCTCTCTCAAGAAGAGTGATTATATTGTCCATGTTTTGAGAAGGGTTGAGAAGACTATTCCTTACTTACCAAGTTTGGAAGGGATGATTGATTTCATTACTGACAATCAAAAGAAGAAGTTTGGCTCAGTAAAAGAATTAAGAAAGAAAGTTTTGTCAGTAGAAGCCGATTTGAATGTTCCATCCGAAATTTCGGTTGCTCATAAAAAGGCCTGCAACAAGATGACCAAGTGGTCGTAAAAAACAGAGAGCTCTATCAATGATCATGAGATAGAAATTGAAGATATAAGAATATTTTCAGATGAACTTGCAATTTCTTTCAATAATCTTGACAGATAAACAGTTGAAATGATGAAGCTTTTGTCTTCTCAAAGAGTCGATGTTCCTTCAGTAAAAGACTTACAAAACAGGATGAATGCTTTCCAAATCGAATTCGCAAAGGTTTCATATTTAAAGAATGAAATGGTTCTATTGAAGAAACAAAACATTGTCATATCCAAAGATAATAAGAATCTGCAAGATAGAATGGATACCCTTGAAGAAGTAATCAGAGTCCAGGAGGAGACTATCAGAAATCAAGATCAGATTTTTGCGGACCAAAAAGAGCTTCTCAAAACTCAAGGTGAATCAATTTCTGAAGACAAGAAGGAGATCAATAAGATGAAATCTGTTCTTCATAAGCTTATAAAGAAGGATAAGGAAAGAGAAAACAAAAGATTGTTGTATTTGTTTTCCTTTGGAAAATTTATTTCTTTTGTAATAAAAGTTATGACTCTTTTCTCTTGTCTGGCAAATTTTTCTTTCTCTAACTCTTTCAGGAAACTCCAAGTAACCCCATTCTTTTTGTAAACCACAAAGGGGGAGAATATTATAAAAGTGGAGAATGTTATAAAAGGGTAGAATGTTTCAAAAAAGGGGAGAATGTTTTATTAAGGCAGATTGGATGCTTCGAAACCAAGGAAAAACTATGAATACAATCCTTAAGAAAGTCCATACCTATGGGGGAGTTAGTTGTATTCAATTTCTTAATCATAAGAGTTTCCAAAAACTCAGGGGGAGATAAGTATTTCTTTTAATCATTACATTGTGTTTTGTGATTTCCAAAAAGGGGGAGATTGTTGAGTCAAAAGTCCTCTTTTGACTTCTATATCATGTTTTGGAAATCACAAATGTATTCTATAATATTTTGGAAATTACAAATGTCTTCGATAATGTTTATAGTATCGTACTAAGCATGCTGATCGTACTGACCATAACGATCGTACTGACCATACTGATCGTACTGATCGTACTGATCGTATTGATCATGATGATCGTACTGAGCATGCTGATCGTACTGACCATACTGATCGTACTGACCATGCTGATCGTACTGACCATGCTGATCGTACTGATCATGCTGATCGTACTGACCATGCTGATTGTACTGATCATACTGATCGTTCTGACCATATCGTATCGTACAATACTGATCGTACTGACCATATCAATCATACAATACTGATCATACGGAATATGTAAATTGTATTGACTCTATTACTCATAACTTTCATTGCATTCTTGTTTCACTACTTTCTTAAAAACACATGTTTCATATGAATCGTACCCATGTTTTTCATTTCTATATATCATATGTTCGATCCAATACAATGTCGTTGAGTTAGTTACAAACTAATCAAAACGATGTCGTGCTTTCTGTTTCAATAAGACCGTTATGATGCCAGGTGTCCAAGTCCCTCCGATTTTTTCGGAGAAATATGACCGTTGGAGGAGTTATGACCGTTGGAACCTGAGGCCTATATATAGGAGGTCATTTGAAGCTGAAAGATAAGATTGATGAACGAATGAAGAGACTTCGTGAACTACCAAGATTCTAGAGAGAGAGACTGTGACTTCTCTCGTTTTCCGTGTGCGTCCGATCATAGTATCGAGGGCTTTCAAGTGATTGAAACATAGAGGTGCCGATTACCTATAAAATCGAGGGCTGCTGGGGATAGGCAGACAGACGTGTCGATCATCGTATCAAGGGCTGTCGGGGATAGGCAGACAGACGTGCAGGTCATCGTATCGAGGGCTTACCAAGGTGTTGGTGAGACAGACCTCTTATCCTAGTTGAAAGGATAACCCTTCTCTTTAGGTCAAAATAATTGTATTACTTTTACATTTCTGCTGCAAATTGTATTAGAGAGGAAATTGTTTTGTTTCCATTCTATCTATTATACATTTGTAAATGTTTAAATTACATCCATTCTATTACATATTGTATTGATTGATTCTATACGCTTTAAGGAAGAATCATTCATCTTTATATTACTCTGATTATTGTGTTCATCATGAATACAATTGTTTTACATTTCATTAGTATTACATTACATCATACCTTTTATATTCAATACAATTGTGGGTGTTTGTATTTTTATTACTTTAAGATCATTTAAACTAATCTCTTATGTGCTAAAACATAAAGGCTTTTAAACATAAAATTCACCCCCCCTCTTGTATTATTCCATCTAATACACATATATATCCATATATTCGATCCAACAATTCCTAATAAGTGTTGACATTCACTACATACATTATATTTTTTACATCATTGATGAATATTTAATGACCATGAAAGTATCAATAATATGGAAGTCAAATCACATCCTACTATTATCTCAATCTTGATCCCTACTCTTCATTAAACTTTTTGAATTACCGAGACTAGATTACATGGTTTCTATAAACATATTTCTACTAGATATTGTAATTCTAGGATGAAACATTATCTTATCCAATAGAATATGTTAACCAAATCCACATTTCAATTCATGGATATCTTCTATATTAATGTTCCTTTGATCATACTACATAAATCCCAAAATTTTCCCTATCTCTTCATCAATATTTTATTTTGTGACTTGGATTTTAATAGGATTTCATTCCTATTGTAGAAATTATTCCATATCAAATATAATCATAAGTAGTTATATTTGACTCTAAATATGTTGAATACGGATAGTTTCAAGTGTAGACATTTGAAAAATTGTGTCATCTGTATTTTTAGGAACAAAATCCTTCTAGAGTATATGATCAAATACACCACTAATTTCAATGCCAAGGATTTGTTCCACTATCATGGGTAATTCTACTTTATCATTGTGTTTGAAAAGTGTCATATTAACGAAAGATAATATTCATGGGGTGATTTACCAAAAATCAACCATGGTTATCAAAGATGGATTGTGTATGGTAACATAAACTATATCGATAAATTAATAGTTAAAAATAGAGTTTTACAGAATAATGATAATACATTATTTCAAATCATTTCTCAAGGACTATAACCTTCATTATATGGGTTATTATACTAACCAGTTTACCTATTCAAAAATTTATTATGGTAGATATATGATATGTGTTTTTTTTATTTGGGTTTAGAAATCTTCTATCGAATATCATCCTTTAGATATTTATTGTTATATAACATAAATTTGGAATGTATAGATTGGTCCCCTCTATTAATGAATCTGGACATCTCTTCTTCAAATTTATGATGTTTGTTTTTATCTAATAAGTTTTTATAGAACCACTATTTCTTGAAACGTATATAAAGTTCATGTTCTAGGCACGTGAATGGGAAAAATTAGGTGACAATAAACTTATGGACATGTATTGGAAGGAATTAAAATTACATGGGTCAATAAGAAAGGAAATAAATTGATGTTTTGGATATTTTATCGAATAATATATTTTATTTGAGAATATACTTCAAGAAAAATGTGATACTGACATGTATGAATCCTTGTTATGCATGAATGAAACAATAAATGATGACATGTATATGGATGAAAAAAATTATAGGGTATAAAATCTATTTACCTTAATTTGAGAAATTGATTGTAACATCCTAAACCTGGATCCACATACTAATTCCTCGAGACAATTGGTCACATGTCCTGATATGTGCCTCCCTATATGCTAAAGAAATAAAGACTATAATAGGTGTTATCTATCTAAGAAGTATAACATTTCAAATATATAAACTAAAATACTAGATATTCCATGTCATAATAAGTGTCAAGTTTCAAATGGAAAACCAAAATAATTATACACTAACACTTCCATTCATGTCATGAGACCATATATTATTCCCCCATCCATGATCCATAGTAAATCATCCTATTTACATATGTCTCTCACAATTATCATGTCTTGAAAAAATTATGTATGTTTAGGTACTGACCATACAACCGGATTTAGGTATGAGTATAGCTCACATGGCCACAACCAATGAAAAATAGAACAAAATATAGTAATTAAATGTTTTTATAATTTTATAAACAATAAAATACAAAGAAAAATTTAATTTGTTTATATAATAAATTATTATTTATTTAATGAAAAACCCCTTTGGATCTCGAGGACACTCAGAGAATCATTAACTGCTTCATCCTATGCCTCTGTCTGAAAAATATTATATATACAATTAGCAATTAAATATAATACATTGGATTTTCTTATCCATTTAATTCCATCACAAATCCCATGCATTAGGAACCATAGTCTAATGAAAATATCATGGTAGTAGTGAATCATATGTTGTACCATGTTTGTATTTTGATCCTCTCTCCCAATCATACAACAGAATTTGACATTGGTATTTGGAGACTCAGTCCTAATCCAGTACATTCGTTATCATATTAATATTTAGTGTCTAATTCCATATCCCATAATTACAATAGAACGTTGGTATTTTAAGGCTCAGTCCCCAAAAAATAGAAAATTTACCACATGGGAATTTAGATCAACATTATATATCCCACACTTTTATATCAATCAATCACACATTTGTCATATATAACACGTCAATAAAGGCCAATAAACAATAATAACCCTTTTATCATCAATTCTAATCATTTAATAACCTTTAAAATATCAAAAAAATCTTATTTGAATACTTTAATCAGATGTATCATTATGAAAAATACCTCATTGAACCATTATTCAATATTTAAGTCATATAACCCTTTAAACCATTGAGTTAATGTGACCAATCTCGTAGTACCCATTTTCATTTAATTTATTATAACATTAATTGACCAATAACTTGATCCTATTTCCCCATAAATTATTCATTAGAAACATTCCATTAATTAATTAAACAATTAATTAATCCAATTCTCCACTTGAATAATCTCAATTACCAAAATTAAATTTTCCCCATTTAAACAAGTTTCATAATAAAATGGTAATCAATTAATAACATGCTTAAATACATGAAATAATTTATTCAATTAATGATTAAATTTTCTAATGTTCTAATTAAAATTTCAAAACTCATATAGAAAATTGAAATTAATGACAATGGGAATTAAAATTAGGCCACCTACCTCATGATTTATGAGGGATTCTCACTAATGGAAATCCCCAATTACAAGGGGAAAAATAAGTCTGTGAAAAATAATGATATATATAAATATAATTAACCTAAATCGAAGTTCAAAAGGATAAAAAATTACGAAATCAAAGAACCATACCCACAACAATGATGGGATGAAATTTTTTATATATTGAAAAAGAGGACATGGATAGAGAAAATCCAATTGGGAAGAAAACACAATCCTAGAGTGTTGAATATCTATAAATATTTCCATTTATTCATTATTAATAGTGTTTGAGTGCCCTAAAAATTCACTTGAAAGCCAAAAAAAATGAATGGAATGTGTTAAGGTCGACTGGGGTTAACATTGGGTGATATTTAGGGGGTTCAAGAAAATGAAAATAAAAATTCTAATGATTAAAACTACACAAATGATTTCCTAGGATTGTGTGCATGTTTTTACAAACCATGAACACTAATTATGAACCTCGCTTTTGGTGTTTCTGGATTACTCCATAGATAGTTCACTATTTAAAAATCAATCCACCAATAGTGAAAAACATCTCTCTCTATCAATGTTTCATGGTGTGATGGGAGATGGAATGTATTGAAAGAATTATGTGACCCCCATGCTCTATCCAAAATCCCTCCAAAAAACTAAAAATTTCCCCTAAATGAACCCATGGAAAAAAAGATATACCCAAAAAAAGAAAATATATTTCATGAAAATGTGATTGAGACATATCTATATGTCAGGTATCATCTAATTTTCCTATACAAAGTTCCCATTGTACATGAACATGTTTCCCGGACATACAAATTATCGACATGTTAATTCCAAAGAAAATTTTTTCACTATGACCCATAAAACGTTTTGGATACATATCAGAGAACACATTAGTATCAATATCAATATAATACACATTTATTAAATGAGAAGGGTATGTGTGATAACACTGAAAATGTTAGATATGAAAAACATCATGAAGATCCAATAGGTATTTCTCTAACTTGATTCTCTCTTCATCATAAAAAAACTGATTAACCTGCTTGCAAACAAGAACTACTTATAAATCCAATGTGTCCCAATATTGGTGACCACTGAAGGAATACATGGTAACCATCTATGAACTATAATATTAATCATTATTTATCATCATATGAAAAAAATCATTTCTGGTTCATATACATACATTTATGAAACATATGAACCTTACCCTAATGTATCCTTCTCATAGAATAGTCCCATTGTTCCTAGCTCACTAGCCTTAATCCGACTTATGGTTGATCTGTATGGCCTACAATAATTTTCCACATATGATTCCATCTGAAAAGTAAGCTAATAATTTTTTTATATGAAAACACAATGACATCTAAGTCATTCCCATGGGGATCCCCAATGTTAATGACACATGCTCATAAAAAATCCTCTATAACATTTATATTGCACTCTTACATATGTAAATTAAATGTATTGATTAAAAATATTAGTTATTTAATTTTGGTATTGATGTTATCTAACTCCCACCATTATGTTTTTAATGAATTTAATTTATGTGAATTTATAAGAAATTAATATTCATTGAAAATTTTATTATGTTATTATATTCATGCCATTTATCCATGGGGAATATTATTCAATGTGTTCTCAATTTTTTTTAATGTAATATGGAAACACTATTCATACCCTATGTCGATAAGAGTAATATAATTATTATACCCTCAATTAAAAATAGTGTGTATGGATAAATAACCTTACTTTTGGATGGAAACATGTGTTTGAGAAAAAATAATGAATGGATCATAAACCATACATTAAAAATAAACCCTCCTTTATAAGATATGATCTTTTGATATATTAAACATTCTTTTATGATTGACCATACATTATCAGCCTTATGTGTGATATTTTTTTCCCATTGTGGAACACTATGTTTGAAAACTCAATAATGGGTATTTAAATTTTTGATATTATTTATAATTCAACCAAAATTATTCATAGAAGTAAATATATATTCATAAATAATATATGAAAAATTCAATGGATCATTGTAATTGTTTTAAAGGATCATATTCAATAGAGTAAATAGTTTATATTCTTAGATGACATTAATATTCTCATAAATGATTTTTTAATTCCAATATTAATTATTTGTGAAGATATAATTCTGGAGGTATCATGACCTGGATATGTTCTTCATGTTGTATATATATCAATAATATCTCCCTTAGAATAAATATTCATATTGGATGGATGAAAATAAAATATGACCAGAAAATAGTCGTATATACAGAGGAGATATAAATATGTATAAGCTATCTATTTTTTGGTTTAATTCTACACTTTGGTGAATCAATATTTGTATCTAGTTAAGTGACTGACTGATATTTGTGTTATTTTATACAGAAATTAGTGATACATATTTTAAAATAGTAATGATGAATCATTTTGGGGAGATACACTGTTGAGACATAAAAGATTCAACATTTGTACTGTGTTTTTGTTTCTTATATTTGAAGAAAGCCTAGGAAATATTAAAGATATATTTTTTCCTTCAAATATTTAATATTTAATTTAATATTTCTAATTCTACTACAATTGTGATGTTCAACATGTACCATTCCAAAAATCAACCTCATTTGATTTATTGTAGTTTCAACTACTCAAACTCAGTTTTGGTGAAATATCAGCTTCTTGCTCAACGATTTGGATTGATGGTTACCCGTAAAAGAGATACAAAGATTTGTTAAATATTATTGTAAGGGTTGAAATTATCATAATAATTTTTGGATTTATAGGTCTTACAATGAGTGGTCCTTAGATTAATATTTCCAAAATCATGGGGTTGAGTGTTTCTAGAGTGTAATGAGGGGTATTTTCATCCCAATCCCCAACACATAACTTTTATAATTTCTTTTATTTATTTTTTAAGGATTACTCAATTTGAGATATTAAAATGGTATTTCATATCAATAGAGGCGATCGAAATTCATAAATATTTTTGAAGTGCACAATTCATTGTCCCCTTTTGTCATTGTCTTCATTATAAGAACATTGACCTCACAATTTGTATTAGATGTATTGCTATAATTGGAAATTTTTCTATTTGAAAATTAATTTTTTATCCTATATCAAAAAATTGTATTATAAATTTTTAGTAGATCGATCAAACATGAGTGGTAGATTTAGATAAAGATTTTTTGAAATGACCAACTTCATAGAAGTTATGCCTATGATTTGTGTTCCTTATTTTAGTGGTAAAATTATAGATGTCAAAATTCTAGTATGATCATTTATTTCAGTACCCATGTAATAAGTGTTTCTTAAAAGGATTTTAAGACTAGTGATATTCCAATAGAAAAATTGGATGATCAGAATAACGAAAAGTAAATGATGTATGATCTCAACGGTAAACATATGAATGATTTTTTTTGGTTTTGGATATCATGAATTCAATCGTGCTTCATAATGTACTTTTGCATATGAGATGTGGAATTCTATTTCTGATTCTTGTAATGGAACTGAATATATACAAAAAATATATTATGCTATTGTAAAAGTAAAATATGACATATTCGAAATGAATAATGAAAAAACTATCACTCAAATTAATTTAATATCTGTAGATAATCTCTTTAATATTTCAACTTAAAGAGATTCAATTTCAAAATCCAATCAGTAATTAAATGTACTTAGATCACAACATTGAAAATGGAATGTAATATCCACTGATATAGGTCAATATAAACCAGTATTTTGTTAATTAAAAATAAATTTATTGTATACTTTATGATATATGAAGCAGAGATACATGATAAAACTGAGAATCATACATTTGATAAATAATATTCTCTCCATATTACCAATGAGGAATCATATTATTCTTGTAATGCAGATTTAAATAATTATTTACTCGAACTAGATATGAAAATGTAAATGCCATATTGAATGGATGTGAATTTTATTTGAGAAAACATATAATTTGAGTGTAGTAAAAAAAGTCATATAATTGATAATTTTCCTTTACATAATGAATAGAGTTTGGAATATTATAAGAATAATGGAATACGAACATGAAATACTACCTACTATAATAATTATCATTCACATAATGAATCATCAATAGATTCTTAGGATGATCATAAAAGAAAATTGGTACTTCTTTTGGCTCACCCTAAAAATGAGGCACAATATTCTTATAGTGAAAATTCATGTTGTGAAAAATGGATTATGCTGAATTCAAACAATAATTCGTTATTCTAAAAGAAAAATATGAATCAGTCAAAAATAAATATAGAAATATTAGATAAATATATGATACAATTTTATTATAGAAATAAATTTGATAAAAAATATTCATTGATTAAGAATATGATGTATCTAAATTTCATTTTAATGTACATTATAATATGATTAAATAATTATTTATTGATGTTATTGATTTAAAAAATCATTAATTAAATTGGTAAAAGGATAAAAAAATTTAAATCACTTCATAGTATAAATTAAAATTCCAAAAGTAAAACATGTAATTTCATGCAATGGTTAATGACTTAAAATATATAACAATTATTTTTTTCCTGGGTTGAATAGTAAGAAAATTTCTACAGTATAATATTTTTATTACGGTATTAATGGTTATTTGGAAAATTATTGTTTTTTCAAAAATAATATTATTTACTATTATAATTATTTTTATTATTCAAAAAAATCATTCAAATTAGATAAGAGAATATATAATTAAACTAATGAAATTTTGTTACCTAAAAATTTAATTTGAGACATAATATTAACAAAAGAATATGGGATGAAAAAGGAAATTTCATTTGATTTTTTTGGGTATTATAAAACAACCACTGTATGTTGTAATATATGTGCGTTGTTGATCAAATTATTTATTAATGTTTTGATTCAAAATTTAAACATTCCTAAAATTGGTCATTACCCAAAAATACTTATCATTAAAAATACTAATTCAAATTTTTTTTAATGAAATATTAATATAATTTTAGTGAATTTATTTTTTTTATGCAATCTAATAAATATATCTAAAAAATATTGATAAAAAAGCTTCTTTATTATTTGAATACATAACTAATTATAAACGTTTTCTCCAACTTGTATAAAAACATTTCTGAAAATAGATTATATTTTTTCTTAATTATTTTAATAAAATATTCATTTCATTACCAATTATAAATACATATCTTATGTAACATCCCTCATCATTATTTAAATATTTAATTATTTTTATTTTTTATTCAGATAAGAAATTTGAAACTTCATATACATTCTTTTAGAACAAAACATAGAATCTTCTAATTACAATTATTTTTATCTGACTTCTTTTTCAGAATATTTTTTATGAAAATATGTGAAAAAACATAACAATAAAAGTTGAATTAATCATAAACTACATGTTTAATTAAAAATTTATTGTATAAAATACAATGGATCATTATGATGAAGAACTAGAATTTTCATCATCCCAACTGAATTGGGAAAGACTTATATTGAATCTAAATATCCAAAATTAAGAAAATTTGAATCTATAAGGTACTTTGGGTGTATATAGAAATTTTAATAATGGTTTTTAATATAAATCTATTCTAAAAGTGGTTTTTGGTTCGTTAAATAGTGAATATCATAATATGAAGGATTATTTAGTCTCAAAAGGTACCTTTGAAGAATTTATAATAGAAATTCTAATTTGGATAAAAATTCTTATAAAATGAGTTATTTCCATGATAGATCTTGAAAATATTATGATATATCTTCTTGATCAACGTTAATCCACATCAAATCAAATAACAACAGTTGTTCAAAGGATATTATAAGAACAGTAAAGATTTTTTTTTCTAATTTAAGAGAAAATACTTGATGTTTAGTATTTTAATATGAATAGTAAAACTCATAACACATTATTTATGTTTCAAAATGATATATATACTATTTTATGAACATAGTGTAATGTGTAAATTCATATTTTTTTTGTTCAGAAATATTACTGAATTTATTTATCTTTCAAATTATTTAATCAATATTAATAATAATTCTATTTTTTACTTATAAAAAATATTATTTTAAATGTTTTGAATATTTCGATATTCAATATTTAAGGGGGAGTGTTTATATAAAATAAATTTTTTAAAAATGTTACCAACCATGGTTAAATGTTTACATCCTTATGAAATCATAATTTTATAGGGAGTTGATTTTTACAAATCTTTCCTTTTTGATGTCAAAAAGGTGTAGAAGTTGATAATGCTGGAGATGTTTGTATGTTATAATAGAAATTTTTATTCTTATTTTCATACTCTTTAAGGGGGGAGTTGTTTATGATGTTTCAATAAATTTATAGTTTATGGTCATAGTTTTTGATTAAATTTTTTTCATTAGGGCGAAATGTTCTCTATTATAACTTTTTTGAGGAAATGTATTAATTGGTTTTTATGGGGAGAAATATATATAATAGAATAAATATAAATATGGAATAAATATTTTATAGATACATAGAGATTTTTTTAAAAATTTATTTTACATAATATGGTATTGTGGTGTTTTATTTTATTATGGTTTTTGTGATCATCAAAAAGGTGAATATTTTTTTTCATGTTGTGAATAAAAAATTTCAACAACTATTCTTTTTTGATGTGAAACAATGACCACATATTTGTTAGAAATTAATTTATATTATGTTACTTTTAAGAAAATTAATATTCATTGAAATGTTTAATCTTGAATTATATTCAAGACATTGATCTGTAAGAAGTATTTGTCAAAACAATCAGAACATGTTATAACATATTCTAGAAAAACTGTTCATAAGATACATTGTTAAGAATAATGTATGGATGAAACCCTATGTTAATAAGGAAAAATTTTGAAAATGAACTCTAACTTGGGATGAAACCATATGTTTAAAAAAATAGAAAGTATAGATCATTGACCGTACATTCAGAAGAAACCATATATTAAAATAAATAATATCGAATACCAAACATACATTTATATACAACATTATGTTTGATATACTCTAGAACATCCTATGTCTGTTTTTTATTTAAAACAATTTTAGTGAAATTGTCTTCCATCCCAAGCATATATTCCAGCTCAAAATAAAATATTTCATAATATTAAGCCACATATGTGGTCCAAAAAAAATTTCCAATAAGGAAAATATGTTCTTTATGATATTATGGTTAGTATACATAGTAAAATTGATTCCCCACTAAAACTATTTCTAATACCTCAAATCATAAAACACTACCGCAAACCATATGTCATGTGTAGATAGTTCCCTTCAATATTCCTTATCTAATGATACATATATTCCAAAACTAGAACTCCCTGGATCAACAGTACTCTAAGACCAATCCCATAAGTATCACAAAAAACTGTATACACTTCAACTGGACTTGGTAGGGTCAATATTGGATTTGATTTTATATGATTCCTCGAGTCTTAGATATCATTCTCATATTCTACAAACCATTCAATAATGCTTCCCTTATTGGTCATTACCAAACATAGATCTTCCGAATGGTAATAGTTCTTGATGAACAAACAATAATAAATTTCTTTCCCATGAATGTTATATATGTAAAAAATATTCTTATCCTTCAACCAATAGAAAAAAACTCTCCCCTTCTGTAGTATTATAGACACACCTTTATGGAGATAATGTTACCCTATAATTAACAATGATTAATCCAAAATTTTAACCTTAAGAGCTCTGTGTATAACATATTCTCTCTCAATGTACTCAATATGATGTCATGATGTTGGTAATGATCTTGATAAATCATGGAGTACCCCAGGACACCACAAATACTATCACAATCTGATCTAGGTATTGGTGGAAGATTCTATATTCATTGAAATAAAATCAATACGAGAGTTTTTTATCCTGAATTCCGTCACAACGAACTCATACCACCCATAACTAACTCTTAATGTATGTTGATGCATTTTATAAGATCAAATTGTCCACTAATAATACCCTGATCTGAAGTCGATCTTCATGAAAATAGAAGATCCTATTAACCTAAAAAATAGATCTTTAATACATTAAATATGAAAAGAGTTCATCAATTTCATATTATTCATCTTCCATTATTCAATAGATAAGTTTATAATCACATTACCCTTAATAAATATTAAAAATAGAAAACCCCTTGGTGAAATAATTTGATGGAAAACCCCTTTACCTGTAAACTATTCCATTTGTGTCTGAAACTCATGAATATCTATTTCCCTATTTCCTTTTATTGGAAGGAAAAATAGATTATCACAAAACCTGAGATCTATTATAATCTACACTTCCCTCATTGGTGGAATCCCAGAGAAATAATCAGGAAAAAACACCCTATAACCTTTTCACTATAGGGGGAAATGCATCCTACTTCACACCCCCATCAACTAGTAATAGGCTAGAAACCTAGGCAGTGATCTCCCCCAATTTCAAAAGAACTATCCTTGCACATCCTGGCCTAATGTAGTGTACTTGATATTGAATATAATATTGACCCTCAAGTGATGTAAATGTACCTGTAGTTTAGTAAAATTCATTTTGTTATCATTATGGTACTAAATAATACATACACAAAAGTAGGTAAATTCTTAACATGTCAATGATTTAATAATTATAGATTAAATGATAATACCCAACCTCAATAGAAAACACCTTTCCCAAATAAATGTCTCTTGACCATACTCCCAATTATGTATCGATCTCTATATCCCCATTTAAAAAGCACTATTCCAATAAAAAAATTCAAAATTTTTGAAGGCATAAAAGTATCAGAAGTAATTTTTTACTATATCCACCTACCAAAACCATGGGTATTGAGGTAAAAAATGAAAATAAGCTATTTAAAATGTTTTAGGTGGTCATAGAATGTATTGGTGTGGATACAACTAAAATAAATATTCATGGTTCTATGATCAATTGCAATGGTTTTACCCCATGGAAACAAATGTATTGTCCCAGTTTTTCAAACTATGGTAATACCACACATAACTATCCAATATTCCCATTGGGATATAGCCACAGTTGTCCTCTATTGAAATAGATCTATTTCCATGATGGAAAACCGTTGTGGTTTCCCAATGATAAAATGTTCCTAGATTGATTTGATAATTGTACCTCTTATATGCACAGTAACCACCTTACAACTACACAGAAGATGAGATTGTTTATAAATGTAAATTAATATATATATCATTAAAAACTATGGATATGGCCTATAAACCATGGATATAGCACATCTTACACATTTTTTGGGTTAATGTTTTTACATGTAATGGTGGGATACCTATAGCCACTCTTATGAGAAACTATGGCTATAGAAAAAAATATCCATGGTTTAGGAAAACTAATGCTATAGCTGTTGAAAAAAAACTCTATGGCCATGTTTTTATTTAAACTATCTTTATCACCCTTGTAATGAAAACTCTATGACCACAGTTTTACACAAACAGTAGCTATAGCGCATAGAAAAAATCCTAGATCCCTATTTTTACACAAAGAGTGGATATAACATTAGAGAAAAGACCATAGATCCTTATTTTAACATATACCATTGTTATATCCCTTCCAGAAACTCACTATATCAATTTTTTTGTACAATTGTGGTTATAACTATTGAAAAAAATATCACTATAGCCACTTTTTACTGAACTAAGGATATTGACTTCAAAAATATACCATATTACAATGGTTTTATATAAATTCGTGGCTATAGGATTGATATAAATTCTAATAGCCATGGTTTTGGAGAACCATGGCTATAGGTCCATCAAAATTGACCAACATACAACTAGTGAATGATATTAACTAGTATAAAATAATGAAATATCTTACATATAATGTAGAAGAATTGTAGATATAACTTTAGACATTCTAGACTCACTTTCCACAAGGGTCTATTGAACTGCATGAAACATTATTATACCTATTCCCTATGATATATTCTTTGTCTCATGTGTTTCTCTTCTCCATTGATATTACCATTCTTTCTTATAAAACCCATTTCCATTACCATACATTTATGTCTAGTAGAACTCCAACTGCTAGAATGATTGAGTGTAGAAGATCAAATCCCCACACCTTTGTTTTTTCAAGATGATCCATCATTAATCATATTCTATGGCTATGAAATAACCTCTATTTATGTCAGCTCCTTCTACAATATCATCACACATTTGGTGGTCGACGACAGTGTCTATAAAATTGGGCCGACCTATTCCACTGGCGGAAAATAACTATGGTGTGATCCTATATGAATGATCATTCCCCCTATTCATGATTATTTTAAAATATATAGTCAACAATATCATAATTATTTGTACTAACCACAAAATATGTAGCTCTAAATCATCCATTGGAAACCAAAATTTATCTCCAAGAATCCCCTTTTTGGTTCTCCTCATATATGAGAGCTTAATCCTCCACATTATAAAAAAATCATCAAATACATGATAATTTGGGACTTGATTTTACATTATATCTCTTCCAGAAAGTGAATCACCATATAAGTCACATCCCTTTCAATCAGTAGATAGAATAACTACATATGAGTTAAACAACAAGTATAATCTGTCATTAACCTAATCCCCTGATTATACATCATGAACTCAGCTACCATCTCATATATCAGTGTCTCTAGGAAAAACTGATACAATAGCTTCTCCTAATAGTCCATACATAGCATACCCTATACCGTTGAATTTTTAGCATGAAGATCCCACCATCGCATCGGTGATCCTAGTATCATATAAAAATCCATATTTTCACTATTCTCATGGGTCTCAAAATGGTCATGTATATTTTGAAGGAATTAATCAATGCTTTATATTCCTTATGTCCACCCTCTACAGTGAATGTATGAGGGTTTTATAATTGGGAATCCCAATTTAAGAGATAAAACCTCTTAATGAACCTCTCTTTGTCTCTCTCAAAAAAATGTATGAAGCATGAAACTTTATCATCTAATATCTCTCTAGTTTCTTCACCCTGCTATATTGGTGCCATAGGTTCCGCTAATAAAAACAAATTTTTAGGCATTTCATAATTTCATCATATCCATAAGTATATTCTTAGAAGCATATCTCTAAATTCCAATCCCACATATCAATACACATTAAACAATACAAATACATTTATTAATATGGATTCACATAATTCCATAATTAATCATCCTCTATATCCCGCCACCATATTAAAACTGAGGTAGTATCAGTACCCTTAACCATCCCACATCTTAGACATAGAAAAAATTGTTAACCTTATTCTCATTAATTACGTATATCATTAGACACACATTTCTTAAAATATTCCATCTGTTTACAATGATCAATTATATAATAGGCAGTATTTTCATGTCAATTAGACAATAAAGGAACAACATTTCAATGTCAGGAACATTTTAAAAAATACATTTTCTATTGTGTTCCTAAATTAACGATTGTCAATAAAAATCCTTGATGTATAGAATGATTATGCATACTCATCTATCTAGAAATTCTGTTACACAAGTCAAATATTTGAATATATTAGAAACGATAATAACATCTAGTATATCACACAAGGGGAAATAAGATCTTACAACAACATAAAACACCAATAAAAATAATCTCACCTTGGGACCATGGGTTTTCCTAGGTATATGGGTTATCTTATACAACAAATGACCTAATGTATAATTCCAATATCTTTCTATTAAACAACCTACCAATCACGAATTTGAAGCAAAATTAATGAAAAATTAAATTTATTGTAGTACCACTCTTATTCATCCTGACCGGGGTGCCACAAACTAGTTCCCCAAGAAGGTTAGTTAAATGATCTTAGGTGTGGCACCCTATATGGGAGAGGGTACTGAGTAGTATTGATTTTGTATTGTCTATCATGGGGAGACTATACCCTCTTTATAAAATTGGTACAAAAATACATTTAAATCAATAATTAATAGATGATATAACTGATAACTACCCATAACAAGTATTTCATGATGACCAGAACAAGAATACAATATCAATACCAAAATAGTAGATATTTCATTTCTTAATAAGTTTAATGTGTCTAATTAAAAAAAGACACACTAATAAACCAATGTCTTCTCAAACAATACGTCTTTTCCCCTCATCCATGCACCATTCCGAATCGTCCATCTATCATAGAGATCTTTCCCTTACCATGTCCTTCATAAATGAGGCCTATTCATGTACCGATTAGGAAGCCAAAGTATTTTAATAGAACAACTCAATAGGCCACCACTAGAGATTTATAAAACAATAGAGAGTCAATAAAAATGTATACAGTAGTATAAAAAATAAAATACGAACAACAATGTCATTAGTTTATATAATCAATTACTATTTATTTATCCACATAACAGTTTTTTTCAGAGGATACTCAAATCATCAATACATACTTAATCCCCTGATGGATTCTTAAACATATTATATATTGAATTAAAAATTCATTATAACAACTAATATTTCATTAAACATTTCATTCCATATCATATCCTAGTTATTTTGAACCATATTAAAATTCCAATATCATGGGTGTAGAATACCATGTATAGAACCCCTTGGATATATGAAACATATATCCCTATCTCACACCTAAATGTTAAATCTGTATTTAGAACCCCATTATCTATACTATACATTTTATTCCTTGATGTTATTTGGAACCTTTATTTATTTCCCACTGTTAATGTAAATAGGGTATTTGGAACCACATTTGTTCATCGATACATGCTATCACATATATGGTTTTTTAACCCTACTCTTGGATCCACATTCAATGTCACACATGTGTATTTAGAGCCTTAGACTATTTCACACAGTTATACATAAATAAATCAAACATACATCTTACATATCTTATCAGTAATGGTAATTCATTATTTTATCATTTTATTAATAATTAATACAATTGTATACCATTATAATTATCAAAAAAATCTATGTTCATAACACTAATTACATGTAACCATACAAAAAATTCATCATTAAATCATTTGGTAATGTTTATATAATATCACACTTTAACCCATTATGGTTTGGTCAACTATCTCATTATTCCCATTGATAATTAATTCATTATCACAATATATGACTAGTGACATGATTCAAATTTTACAACATTTCCAAAATAATAAAATCCATTAATTAAATAAGGTATTATTTAGTCCAATTCACCATTTCAATGATCCTGATTACCAAAATTCAATTTTCGCATTTTCATCTCATATTATAATCATATAGAGCTCAAAAAATCAATTCCACAACTCTTAAAATTAATGAATTTATTTATTTACTCTTTTGAGGAGTGAATATTAAAATTTTCCAATTGATATTTCACAAATAATACATGAAACTAAAATTTAGGTCGATTGGAATTGAATTTATTCTATCATCATCATGATCATTGGTCAATGTTCCCCAACAAAAATCCCCATATGATACAGAAGAACCAGGATCACTGAAATGAAAAATATCTACATCCAAACCCTAGATCCAAGATCTAATGATGAATAATAAAAAATACTAGATCGAAACCCACTCTTATTGCGGATTAAACATTACACTTTATCTAGAAAGTGGATTGGTTGAGATAGAATCTAATTAATATGAAACTCTATACTCGTAGTGGTGCAGATCCATCAATACAGATGTTGATTCCTTATGAATGGTTTTTGAGATCCATATAATTTGTCCGGATTTTTTAAAAATTAGACGCATGAGTTATGTTCTTTTTTTATGGAAATTCACTGTATTATATTGTGTTGGGAATTTTAAAACCCATTTTTTATAATTAACCCAAAAACGTTGTTTCCGGTATAACACCTCACAGATTTACAAAACATCAAAAATAACCATGAGCATCAATATTAGTGTTTAACAGTTTCCAATAAGATGGTGAATGGTTTTTAAAATGATCAACAACCATGAAATCCCACTCTGTTGTGGGATGCAATGTTTATTGGGGTATGGTGAATGGTTTGGGGAAACTGTTCTCTAACTATCCACTACCCAAAGTCACTTGAAAAATAAAAATTTAACCCAAGCACTACCAAGAAACAACCAAAGTAATATATTCCCCTAACAAAGAAAAAAAGGACATGAAAATGTGACTGGTACATATCTAGAAAATTATGGGATCTTATATTTATGGAATCTCTAACAACATCCATACATGAATCATAGATCAGATATTTTTAGTGAATATAAATAATCAATAGAAGGATGGGTTCATCATTAATTTCATTTATTCAATAGGTATACTTTATATATCCCATTTCATATTAATTATAAAACATAACTACTTGAACCGTGAGGATAATGTTTCATCAATGAAAAGGGAATCCTCTATTATTAATTTAATTCCCCACCCTAATTGGGATAACCAGAATTGTATCATTGACATTATCCTATCTGGTGATGTAAATAAATAATCTCTCCAAAACATCTACCAAATATCATCATATAACACCATGATATTTAGGTTTTAAATAATATTAATCTGAATATTTTTTTCAACATGCAACACCAAGAATTATGAAAATTGAAATATATTATAAAAATGGAATTATTTTATTATGATAATTATAACATAGTTGTTTAGTTGGTAGGTATAAATATGTGTGACCATATTATTATATATATATAAGGTTCCTAATAAATGATATTGTATTGAATAATTCCAATTAAATGATCACTAAATTTTTAGCGAATGAAATTTAGGCTTCAAAATAACATTAAAATTAAAAATTAATTTTATTATTATATTGGAGTAAATATTAAAGTCATATTTTATAAAATTTATATATGTATTCATATAATTGATAATTTTTTTTTGAAATCACTATATTATAATTATATTATCCTGTTATTTTTGGAATTTTCTGTCTGGAATAATATTTATATTAATACTACTAAAATATATTAATATTATTGAAGATAGTATTTTCAATTAAAGAATTTACATGTACAATTTCATTGCGTTATTTTAAAACTACTATTATGTATTTTATAAAGAGCATAATATAAATAATTTCATCAGAATCATCATTAATATTAATTTGATTTCCAAAAAACAATTTATAAATAAAAAAGAATTTTTATTCCTGAAATCTATTTAACATATATTTTTGGGGTTATATTTCAAATTTTATTTTTATAACTTATATGGATGGAATTTTATAATACTGATGCCATATTTGGAATAGTCTTGATTAAATTTGTAATTATTTCCATAATATTTTTTTATCACTATGAATATTTACTATCGAAATATTTTTGGCACCTTATTGTGGCTAATTTTTGTAATTAAGGTTAAAATGAATGTTATATTCATTTAAAAGTTATATTAAAACAACATTATTTTTATTAGATTACTTATTTTCATCTATATTAATCATATATTTGATAATATGTTAACGTTTTAAGGATTATCACTGAAAAAGTCTTTAATATAATTTTATTTGTAGAATTAATGCCATCTAACAACCTTTTTTAAAAACATTACTATTAAATAATCTAGATAAAAGTGGATTTTTTAATATCTCAATATTATAAAATAAATAATATGTTCCATAGTGTGCATGATATGAGACACTGAGCAGACATTACCAATTAAATATATATTTATATTTTAACGTTTTAACTATGTCATTGAATAGCTGGGTATGAAAAGTATTAACCAAATTATTAAATATATATAATGTTCTTAATTAATGATAATTTATTTAATAATTATTTTCAAAAAATAAATATATTTTTGTATGATAAATATATTCTTTTAAATTATGTTTTCATAAATGGTGTTTTTTTTATTCTTTTTGTGATCAAATTTTATATTAAATTTTCAAATCATTTATAAATTTTGATATAATAACATGTTTTAAATTTGGAATAAGTTTGGAAAAATATACATAGATTAATTAAGTAGAATTTTTATAATATATTTATTTTCTACTTATATGTGAAAATTATTATTTTTGTTTATAATTGTATTATTTTTTAGGAATCTAAAAGGTTAATAATTGTCATTAAAATGGAATCATATAACATTTTTCAATATTATATTATTATTAAACAAATTATGTTCAATATAATAATAATTTTTTATTAGTATTCTATAGTAAAAAATTTATGAAGTAAAATTCATTTTTATGAAAAATGGGTTTTCATTTTATCTTTCGATTTAATATAAAAATAATTTTCACTATGTGTATAAAATTAATATAAAAAATATATTCCTTATTTTGAATAATTAGGTTTAAATTTTGTAACTGGATAACATTTTTATCATTATGAATTTATATCATAGTAAAGAAGTTTCATAATTTTAAGGTATAATCTTTTATTTAAGGATACAAATAATATGATATAGACTAAAAAATGAAACTGAAACATTGAATTGTGAAGTTAAATGAGTGTAATTAAAACAGTTATATCATTTTTTAGAGTTTGGAAAATTTTGTATATATGATATTTATTTTATCATTTATATTAATGATGTAAAAAATAAATTCCAAATGAAACTATTATAATTTTAAAACTGTCCATATTTTGTGACACGAATAAAAAATATTTGTTAGATTATATATATTTTTTGAAATATTAACATAATGTATTCTAATGAAAATTTATTTTTATTTTTTGACATTATATAAAAGTTCAAATTCTTATGAAACATTAAAATGATTATTTTTTATGTAGTAGAGAATCATGGAAATGTTGTTAAAAATTTTAAATATAATATTCTATAGGAAAGATTATATTTAAATATAGCATTTAAGTTATATAGAGAGTATAATTTTGGATTCATAGACTATATTGAAATTATTTTGTTATCTTGTTGTTTTCACAATCAGGAAATGTAATTTCATAAAAATGAATGAAATGAAATTTATTGTAAGACAATATATGGGCAAAATATTTAAAATTCATAGATATTATAAAAAAATTACACTGATAAATTTTTTATAATTTCCATCCATTTACATTTATGGAGAAACTTTTTTGTCAAATGTAATATTATTACAATATAATAGTGAAAATCTATTATCACATATAAGGTTAAATTTTTTTAACCACATGGATAAACCACAAAAATAATGTTTTAAATGATTTAAAATCCTATAAGAATTTTATTGAGAAATAATATTAGTATCATATTGTCATTATCAAATGATACATGTGGTTTTGGGAAGATTTATAATAATTTTTAAAAGTTTTATATTATAATATTTCTTATCTTTCAAAAAATTAGAACTTTGATATAACGATTTAAAATACATAAAAATCATATCTTCATCCAGTGAATAGATTTGGTTTAAAATATCATCCATGATTCATTTAGGTGTAAATTTTCTTTTTTAAAATTACTTCACTTTAGTAGTCTAAAAAACACTGATACATTGGTAATTGAAAAAAGGGTTAACTAGGGTTTAATATATAGAGACTATGGTGAAAAATTCACTTAAAAATATGAAAATATTTTAATGAGATTATTTTAATCATATTCATATTACCATTGAATTATAACTATTTTTATAAATTTTATCATGAATAATTTTATATATTAATTTAGTACTTTATGTTATTCCAAGAGTGCCCCTCTCTTATGTTTTCAAGGACAACACCTTTTCTTCTATTCATCAAACCATTTTCAAACTCTATATAAACAGTTACATTCCCAAATAACATAATAGGATCAATAACATAATGGTATTGGAATTTTTAGTCAAAATAAAAAACACAAGGGTCTTAATGGGAAAATATCATAATTTTTTCTAAAGAAGACATATAACATATAACTGAAATATTAATGCTCAGTTATTCATTCACCTCTACCAAATATTCATAATATATTCTTATATAAAAAAATTATAATCCTACAAATATTTATATTATATTATTTTATTTTGTGATAATATATCATCATCCTTATTCCATAAAATTGAAAATGAATCCTTGTTTCCGGAATATGGTGGACTACATTATCACGAATTGAGGTAATTTTTTTTCAAAACCACGTGTCATGAATTTTTATAATGACAGATTTAATGTAAAAATACAAGATTAATGAAATAATTATATTTTTCAAATTTAATATATCATATATTTTCATTACATTGCATTTAATAACAAATTATAATGACATGCATGCGTACATGTGGATTTTAATTAAAAAAAATGTGATGTGATTCCATTTTCATAATTGAATCACATATATTGTAAATAGTGTATATAAATTATAAAATTATATCTTTTATACAATTATAATTAATTAATGTGAAAATTAATCTAAGATTATTTTCATTATTATAATTGAATAATGATAATGTTAGTCATTCGTATATACAAACAAGTGCCATGAGGACTGTAACATGGTACATTTTTTATAGGGATCATTTTGGATTGTCTCTGAAACTAATGTTGAAAAATAAAAATGACCATTATTTCACTTTATGTATCTTGCAGGTGATATATAAATGGCCACGTGGTCCATTTTTGACCTAGAAAATTAATTTTAGATATATAATTCAAATATCTAGAAATATTCTAACATTGAAATAAATAATTGAAATTTTTAATATAATATTTTAGTAAATTAAATAAAAATAGTCATAAACAGGAAATTGTTTGTTACTAAAAAATAAATAATAAAATTTTATAATTTTTGAGGATAAATAACTTACATGTTTATTTGTAGTTATGATAGTAGAAATTCTATTAAAAATAATCAATATTCAATTTTTATTTTTAACCCTTTTTCCTCTAGGTTGATGATAAAAATGATTTTTTATATGTATTTATATAAAAATTGATGTTATTTAGAAAAAATTATATTTACATTTTTTCTTTCATTAAAATATTTTAAAAAATGATATTTTTATTCATTTTATATACATATTAAAAAAAGGAATATTATTTTTTTTAATACTATTTTATCTTATAAGGTGGGAAATAATTTACTCACTTCTACAGCTGTAGTTTTATATTATTCATCCTTTGATACTTTTTATTTTATTATTCATTGAGAATAAATGTATTATAACATCCCATGTAAATAAAGAATATGTCATTTCTATATTTATTCTTATTTGTGATTTAAATATTAGTTTTACATTATAGGGGATGCTATGTCTGATGGCGTACCCGAAACACAACAATGGGATTCTCCAAAATCTTATGTTTCACATGAGTCTAGGTCATTCAGTCAAAAATAATAATAAAATAATATTATTTTTTAAAATAGTATTTAACACCACACTGCTATATTGGCTGGAATGAACAGAACTAATGATATTATAATTCAAAAAGTTTGTTAAATGTTTTTACATTTATTCAATAAAATATAGAGGAATAAAATTAAAAGGAATCCAATTTTAAGCATCAATACTTTATTATTTATAAAAGGTAGTTTTACTGCATTTTAGTGGTGACCCCTTTTAAAATCTAGTTTTTGTAAATTTTATATGTTCTATTTGACAAAATTAACTTCTAATATAGAATATGGTCAACAAAATTTACAGTGAATGAAATTATGGTATTTTTTCGATAATGTTTATTTTTATACTAAAAAGTGAAAAATACTACATTTTATGTCTAATTGGTATTTTCATCTAATTAGTATATATTGTTAAATTGACCTTTTAATTTTTATAAAGTGAGATGGTATTATGATTTTACAATTTTATCCAATTTTTGTCATTATATGTAATTTCACATTGAAATTTTTCATAAACAAGTGTCAGTCTTTTGATAGTTTTTACTTCTTAAAAACACGCTTTCGAGTTTTGACAATGGGATATAATTTTAAATTAATTTCGGAAACTTTTGGGTTTTAAATATAGAATAATGGATTCTATATTTGTAATCAAGAGGTAAAAATTGTGAAAATAGGTACCTTTTATTTTTAGACATTATGAATAGTAATTTTAGTAATTATTTTATTAACTATGGTTAAATGCTAAATTTGGTAAATATGGGTAAAAAATAATATTATAATAATATTAAACAATAAAAAACATGTCCAAAAATTATTTGAAGATACATTTCTGACCATGGTAATCCTTGTGTTGATATTGGGACCCCATGGAGCCACATGGACGTGAAAATGACATTTTATAAGAATTAATTTAAAGTAACAGAAAATGTAACATAAACAAGTTTTATTTAAAAAATTATATTTGACATGTCATCAAATAAGTGATCATTTATAATATAAATTTTCACTATTAAAGTTATAATTAGTTAATAAGGTTATGTTACCTGAATTTAACATTAAAAAATATTGTGTTTTGTGGTTTGGAATGTGGTTATGTGCTCCTGGTGATTCACTGTTGAAGAACGAGTTGTTATGTGAAGCTCATATATTTAAATTTTCATTTAATCCTGGTAGTACTAAAATGTATAGATATCTATAGAAGAATTACTAGGGGGATAGAATGAAATAAATATTTCTAACTTCACTAGAAAGTGTTTATCTTGTCAACAGGTTAAAACAGAATGACAATTACCGAAAGGAATGATTCATCCTTTGCTAATTCCATAGTGTAAGTAGGAAAATGTGTCCATGGATTTCATAGTGGGATTACCAAATAAATATCTAGGTAATAATTGAAATTGGTTTATTTTTAATAGATTGACTAAATCATCCCATTTTATTCCTATTAGAGATACTCTATCAATAGATAAATATTCTAAATTTTATATTAAAGATATAGTCTTTTTATATGGAGTTCCCCTGGATATTGTATCTGATAAGGATTATAAGTTCACTTTTACAATTTGTAAGGGCCTAAAAACATCACTTTGAATAAAATTCTATTTCATTTTAGCTATTTATCCTCAATCAGATGGGTAGTTGGAGCAAACAATTCAGACCCTGGAGTACATACTATGAGCTTGTTCATTGGATTAGAAAGGAAGTTGTGACCATCATCATTCTTTGTATGAGTATTCATATAATAATAATTTACCTTCTAGAATTTATATGGTACAATTTGATGCATTATATGGAAAATGGTGTCGAAATCCTTATTTTTGGATAAGTAGGAGAAATGATATTGATCGGACCAGAATTGGAAGAAGAGATGGCTAAAAATGTGTAGTTGATTCAAAATCATATGAGAGTTTCTTAGAGCATGCACAAAATTCAGGCCAATAAATTAAGAGAGAATCTTTTTTTCTAGGAATGTGATAATGTAATTCTCAGTGATTCTCCATAGAAAAGTTTCATGTGTTTTTGTAGGAAGAGAATGTTAAGTCTGAGGTTCATTTGACCAAATTAAATCTTAGAGAATATTGGATGAGTTGCCTATATTATGGATTTACCTCTTTTTTATCTCAAGAACAAAATGTTTTTTTATGTTTCAAGGTTGAGAAAGTATATAATTTATAAATCTATTGATTTCAGTCTAGAGGTAGTTATGTTGGAATAGAATATTTCTTATGAGAAACAATCAACCCAGATTCATGATTATAGAGTGATAGTGTTGCGAAATAATGTAATCCATCAGGAATGATTTTGTGAAAAAACTATAAGATTGAAGAAACAACATATGAATCCAATATTTCTATAAGGGAAAAATAACTCCAATTTTTTGATATGTGAATAAAATTACGATGAAACAATTTATAATAGGGTAATGATAATAACATCATAGGTAAATAAAGCATATGGAATTTTCGTATTTATTAATATTTTTGAATTATAAATTAATTTTACATTAAAATTTATTCTATGTATCATGGTGTACCAGACACGCAACAATGGGTCTCCCCAAAATCATACTTTTTATATAAGGCTAAGTTATACTGAGAAAAATGAAAATGAAAATATAATATTATTATTTTATATAGTAGTTAATGCCATATTGTGGTATTGGAAAAAATTAACATAACTAACCATATAATAATTAAACATGTTTTTTAATTGTTTTTTATTTTATCCAATAAATTTTAGATGTTTAATATTATAATTAATCTAATTTGTAGCATAAATACTCTGATATTTTTAAATGGTAGTGTCACCTTCTATTGACAGTGAACCATTTTTAAATATATATTTTTTCACATGTATATGTTATATTTTTCAAAATAATCTTCTTATATAGTATAGTGACATAAAAATTTACATTGAATGAAATTTTGTAATTTTTATAATAAGGTTAATTTTTTAATGAATAGAAAAAAATACCGCATTTTATGTCAATACTGACTTTTCATCTAATTTATTTACTTAGATAGAATATCATTTTAATTATATTTATGGTGTAATTGGATTATGATTATATCATTTAATCCAATGTTTGTCATTGGAAATAATTTCAATTTGAAATTAGACAAAAAAACATTTTAATCATTTGATAGTTTTAAATTCTTAAAAAACGCTTTTTGGTTTGGAAATGAAATTTATTTTAAATTTATTACTGCAACATATGTGTTTTAAATTTGAAAAAAAGTATTCCATATTTGGAATATGGAGGTACAAATTTTCTAAATAGGTTCCTATTATTTTAAGACATTATGAATAGTAATTTTGGTAATTATTTTATTTACCTTGGTTAGATGGTAAATCTTCTAAATTTGGGTCAAGAATTATATTATAATAATATAAAAATACCCTAAAACGTGCAAAATAGTATAAATAGATTCATGTCCGACCATGGTAATCCATGGGATTATATTGGGACCCCATAGATCCTCTAGATGTAAAAATTACATTTTATAAGAACTAATTTAAAGTAACAAAATATATTAAATATACATTTATATTTTATTAAAATATTTTTTACATGGGGTTAGATATGATATAATTTATGAAATAAATTTTCTTTATAAATCTATAATGATTTCATACATTTTAGTATTTTATTAATAATTTTTAGACATCACATAAATAAAAATATTTATGACAAAATGATTTTGTATTGATTTCCTTAATAAAGACTGATTTAAATAATTAAGATTAGAAAAATTAAAATAAAAATATGTTTATAATTTTTTATGACATACAAAAATTTTTATGATGATTATAACATGTTTTATTTGACCTAATTATATTTTTTTAATGAATAATTTTTTCATTGATTTTTAAACAATCATGATATGTATAGTATAAAAATTGACAGTAAGGTGTTTTTAAAAAAATGCTATTTTATTAAAGGATATAATAGTCCTAAAAATAAAATACTCACCCAAATTACTTAAATAATTATTCAATCATCATTAATGAACTAGTTTAAGTTCTATCTTAATTTTATATTAACTATATTTACCATATTGTTTGAATATACAAGAGGAAATTGTAATAGTTAAATTCGGTAACAAAGGGTTAATGCTAAAAGAGAAAGAAAAATTTCGGACCAAAACATGTCCAAAACCTATTGAATGAGGCCATTTATAACAACAATAAAACTATATAAACATTAAATGAGTTTCATACCTTTTAAGAATGAAAATAATTTTATAATAATATAATATATCAATGTCTTCCTTATATACCCATCTCCCTTTTATAAAAGGGAATCACCAATAAACCATTACTCACACCTGTAAAGACACTCATATTATCCCTAATATGATCCAATATACTCCAAAAACCCATCCCTAACACATATAAGCCTTAACTCGTGAATATGGAAATTCAAGTAAGCCATTTATCTTTAATAAGAAGGAGTTACCCGATTTGAGATAATGTTATCTCTCAAGCTTCTTTCATTTATTTTCCTCTCTCCAACCCACTAAAATATCATTATTAGATACTTCAATTATAAACCAATATATTTGATATACAAAGATTTTATTTGGTATGTATTCTAACTAATCATACAATCACATCCATCTGATGGATATGAGAATACTCTTTCTGTGTAATGCGAACTACTGCCTCATGAAATGATGAATGTTCATTTTTCCCCCACCACCTCACATGGTGGCCATTAACATGGAAACATATTTATATATGATATATATAATATTTATATTTTCTTTATGATACATTAATGTTTATTAAAAACATACCTCTATTATAAGGCCCCAGCCTTAAACCTTACTTAAACTTGAGTTATTACAAGATTACACATTGAGTATCTTTTCAAGTTTAGAGTTTTAGAGAATTAGATCATGAAACTTGCATTACATTCCACATTTAAACAAAGTGGTTACATAAAAGACAATATTCATTCTTCCCATCAATGGAAACCTATTTAAAATAAAACACGGATTCTTTCTTGACACATCCTTGACACTATCGTCACATCATGTACCTTTCCCTTGTTTTGTGAAAAACATTTCAAAAACTTGGGATGAGCATAAAAAGCTCAGTTAGGGTTATAAAAATATGGAAAGGAAACATGAGTTCATATATACATAAGAATGAAATCATACTTTACCCATAAAACATAGGCATATCAAATCATGAATAAATAATAGAAAACACAAGACATAAAGGTAACTTGAGCCATTCATAACATTCTTACGTAGGGAGTAACCCTCTTGGTTACGTTTGGAATACCCATCACAGTAGATTCCCTAAATCTCTTCGGAGAAACCTTAACGTTTCACTCCTTCGCGTTACCCAATGCATTGGAGAGCTATAACGGGCTCACCCGCCCTTAGTTTATCACGGAACCACCTGTTCTTCATAACAATGCCCAAGGACCATAACATAATCGTATCACATAAAACATGCATAAAGGAAACATAGCATTTCCACATCACAATATAACATTTTAGTATATTGAAATAATGAATCCATTCAAAAAGAAACCATTTCCAAAACCATTTAAAACATTTAATAAAGAGATTTTTGAATCAAAGTGTCCCATACCACCTTGAATCTTAAAACATTAAACCATTAATATCCATATAAATAAATCCTTAAAACCATTTTGAAAAGATGGATATTAATAAGAACAAATAATTAAAACATTTAAAACAATATTTTGATTAAAGTGGTTTTACCAAAATTAGAGACACTTGAATACAACAATTGAGGAATAACATTTAGTCAGAACTTGATAATATCATGAGAATAAATGGATTCATGATATAATACTCCAAAGGACAGTATATACACCATATAAGAGTGAATTGGTGCATAACAACAATGAACCCTCAATAGAATTGTCAAATGTGATGAAATCACTTATAAAGAAGGTATCCTTAAATTAAGGACAAATCAAGCTCAAAAATATGTGTGACAAATATAAATACACCCAATATAAGTGGATATTAAGTGTAAAACAATAAAAGGTCATTCACACATATTCAATGGATGACATATTCAATGACTACAAGTTGAACCCAAAGAAATCGAAATTGGGTTAAAAAGTTCCCTTGACAGCCTAACGACATCACATCAAAATGAGTTGATGAGAGATAAAAAGTGTATCTCATCACATGGACATAAAATTTACATCAATAAGGATATATGAGAACATATCCCAACATTACAATATGTAAATTAAAAGACCCAATAAAAGAAGTATTTTAAAAAAAGAGGAGGGTGAAAGGTTCCCTTACAGACTTGGGTATCTTTCAAAACATACGCCCCGTGAAGGAAGGACAATACAACATTGATGTAAATACTCATAAATGAAAGAATATTACACAATGAGTAAAATAATGGGCAGTACATACACCACTAAAAGGAAATTGTGGCAAATGTAGCATAAATCTCATGGGAATAAAAGTGAGATGAAAAATCACTTACGAAAACTCGGCAGCCTAACGGCGCCACTTAAAACATCCAAAAATGGATTGATGAGATCAAATAGGGTATCTCATCACATTACAACAAAATTTACAGAAAGAGGATTATGAAATAACATCCCCCATCATAACAAATATGAGCTTAAAAGAAGTGACATAAAGGGGAGTAC
The DNA here is from genome assembly GCA_963277665.1 of Viscum album. NCBI lineage: Eukaryota > Viridiplantae > Streptophyta > Magnoliopsida > Santalales > Viscaceae > Viscum > Viscum album. The sequence continues at coordinate 2,021,006,832 of OY728157.1, forward strand.
TTAAAAAGAAAGAGGGAGGTTAGATCTCTTACGAAAATTCGGCAGCCTAACGGCGCCACTCAAAACTTCCAAAATGGATTGATGAGAGAGAATAGGGTCTCTCATCACATGAACATAAAAATTAAAGTAATTGTAATATATAATAACATCCCAATAACAAGAAAGATGATATTTAGAGGGAATGACATAAAAGAGTGTATTTAAAAAGAAAGAGAAGAGTAAGATCCCTTACCTCGGGTCCGACTTGACTCGGTCGTTCTTTAATCTCCTGAATAATAAACTTGAGGTAATTTCTACTTCCTTAAGAACCTTTTTCAAGTTCATTATTACTTTTATACCACTTATTACCATGTCATAAACATTATGTAATCATTTAAGTTAATAATATTTGTTTTGCCGATATTTGGTTCTTAAGTCGAACGTGGACTTCTTACAATTACATGTTGTTCGTGTGGCCAAATGTTTATTATATCCAGAATTGTATTCATTATGTAGATAACATATATGTCATATATATCCAATACATTCATTCATTTATAACATTACATAATCATTTAGAGGAAAGAAATGAAATGCACCGTTCATGGAGACGGTAAGCTGTACGTACGCATGAACGCTACTTTCATTTCTATTTTGTATTTTAAATAATGGAATAATAATGATATAAAGGTATATTATAATTCCAGTATAATATCATATATAATATCTTATTTCCATCCTTTATACATCCCACATATGGTATTTAACGAATCAAATCACTTTGAGGGGGCGGTAGTCCGCACTTCCTTAAATGAAGATATCGCGTATACCCATAATGGAATCCATAAAGGTAAGACAAAAATGAAAAATACAGAAGAAAAAATAAAACATAAACATATTATATATCATATATAAAAATAGTGACATCATAATGGCCACCTTTGAAGGTGTTAAATGAGTATTGAACAATCATCGTTTCGGGAGGCAGAATTTCACCATCCACGGAAACCGTATGTTCTTTAACCATTTGATGTAGTTGTGTGAGAGTGTAGCTCGAATAAATCTTATAAAAACATCCTAGTATATTGAATATACTGGTGTTGTTACAAAAGAAGTACATAAAAAGAGTTTTGGGGGTTGGAGAAGAAAAATAAAACAAATGAACATGAGAGAATGAATTACCTTTAAAAGTGTAACTCCTTTTGATTTGAGCCTAAAGGCTTCCTTTGAAAGGATTATGCCCAAAGGGAATCCTCTAGGATGAGGAGAGGGATGTTGAGAGAGTAAATGGGCAGGGTTTTGCAGAGCCAAAGGCTTGAGGAGTGTGTGAAATGAGGTAGAGGTGGGGGCCTTTTATAAGAGGAGAGGAGGGGCACTTTTGGAAAGAAAAGAAATATTACTTTATTTGAAAATGTGTTTCGGTTTCAAAAGGACCCACATTGATATAATTCGTGTATAAGGTGATAAGTCTTCGAAATCCACTCATACAATAAGTTTTGGACATGTGTAGTTCATAGATTTTACATTATCTTTCCATTTTATTTAAATCGTCAAATAATGATGTCATCGTTGCATCATTATTATGTCATAAATAATTTAATTTATTTAATGTCTAAAAATTATAAAAAAAATACTATGATGTAGGAAATATTTTTAGATTTCCAATTAATATTTATAATAAAAAATATGGCTTGTATAACCCCACTTAAAAATTGTTTTAGTAAAACATATCATGTTTGTGTCATTTTTACTTTTACATTAAATTAAAAGTTATTTTTGTCATTTCCCAACCAAAATGTCTCCATGGGGTCCCCAAGTTGACCCATGTCTTTTCTTGGTCGGCCATGACACAACCAATAAGGTTGGGACATGTGTCTAGGTCATTTAATATTATTAAATCATTATTTATACCTTAAACAACACTAATTACCATTAATCGCAATTAAAAACTTAATAAGTTACTATTCAACAAAAAATTATTTTTATCCCATTGAACCACATTTTACTTCTTAAAGAAAACCATGTATGTCGGATTTTTGAAATTCAAAACACACAAGTGGTAAAATTTCATTTAAACGAAAAATCAGCTTTTATAAGTACCACTTAGTGGTTTCAGTATTCATCCAAAATTGAAGTTTTTCAGAAAAATCCCAAAAATTCACCCTAAGCTATATTTGATATTCCAAATTCAAAAATGAAGTCCGTTTTACAAAATTCAAAACATATTAGTCACATTAATTAATTTAATAATTAATTCCCGCTGTCAGAGCAAATAGCGTGTTTTTATAAAACAATAAGTATCAAAAGATTGACACTAGTTTAAGTCTGATTTCAAAGTGAAATTGATTCCAACGACCACAATTGGATTTAATGGTAAAAATATTTTCTAATTTCACTTTAAAACCAATTCAAAATATAATCTAATCATATAAATAAATTAGATTAAAAAGTGGTTTTGAATTAAAATACAAAATTTTACACTATTCATTAAAAAAATGAACTTTATCGGAAAGATACCAAAAAATTACACAAAGTAAAATTTGATGTCCCGATTCTTAATAAGAGTTTTATTTGGTCCAAAATAATGTTTAAGTTTGAATAAAACTATATTTAATGACAGTTCTCCATTAAAAGGCGATAAGTGAACCTTTAGTGAAAACTAGGGCATGTACGCCTAAAATTGAATTCTTTCCGTATTTTAAGCCTTTTAGCTTTTATTGGATAAATGTAAAAACATTTAAAAAAACATATATAATCATATTTTAGTTATTTCTATCCATTCCCTCCAATACAACGGCTACATGTTAACTACCATTTGAAATAATATTATTTCATTATTAGAGTGCAACGTAAGATTCCCAAGAAACTCGTTGTTGCGTGTTGGGTACGCCATCGAGCATAGCATCCCCTTTAAAGTCATATTAATATTTTATTCACAAATATGGATAAATATGAATATTTCATATTCATTATTTACCTGGGGTGTTACATCCTTCCCCCCTTTTGGGAATTACGTTCTTGCAATTTTAAAATTGCGCTTGGAAATATCCTTGAAAGTTCCACATCGGAACAAAAGTCGGTAAAACAAACACTTAAAAATAAAGAAAGATAAGTACAAAGGTCACCCAAGTTAACCCATACTAAGATTCCAAGTATGAAAATATGGACATGGAGGAAAAAACAAAGGGTCATGTTCTGATGGAGAGTGATAGAAAACATGTTTATGAGAAAGTTAACCACGAGAAAATCACAAACTTGTGATGGGTTAAACGGTCTTCGATTCCCCAGTAGGAAAAGTTAATAGACAGCATTTTTGTTTTAAGTTACTTTTTATTGAGGAATTTATTCATAAGGAAACATAATCACTTATCATATTGACTTTCAACTTTTATAAGATTCCTTACACAAACTCATATTTTCTTCAAAAGACGAGTATTTATGAAGACTTGTTCACATTAAGAGTACTATAATCAACTTCTAGAGAATCACCTAATCCACAAAAGAGAACTATATACTTCCCCTGTCTTTAGACTTTAACCAAAACCAAAACCAAAAAGGCTAGTACAAGATCAGATAATCCAGAAAAGTATAACCCTTTATAAAAAGAAAATCTATTCTTAATCGCCAAAATTTGTCCAACAAAACCCAAAGTTCAGCGAGGACCATTCTATAATTAATTTGTCCATAAAATTCTTCAAAGTAAACAAATATAAGATTGAAACCCAAATATTTAAAGGATTTAGTCGCATAGTCTCCTAAGATAAATCATAACATTTATCTCCAAACAATATCAGTTGCTCCTAAAGTCTCGTTTTGAAAAGTAATTAACCTAATCACATATCCTCCATGATAGGTTAATCATTTTCATAAATAACCCAAAATCAACTTACTCTTAATTCATAAAATCATATAACTAGAATGAATCAGTCAAACTAACCAGGGACTTCACGTAGTCCAGTGGTAGGCGATAAATACCAGTCGCACATTGGTTGTGGGTTCGATTCCCGCAGCTTTGTCCGACGCGACGGGATGTCACACAGTCTACGTGTTGTCCTTTTTCCAAAACTATATAATTCTTAAAACATTCCCCAAAATGAGATAAAATCTTCAAGAATAATCATAACATATTTTCACCTCAAGTTTATCTCATTCCTTTCATTTTCCATCATATCATAGAGTAACCCATAATTACCTAAAAATTAAGTATCATATAAACCCTAATGGTTACCTTAATAATTATTACCTCAATTTCCACATCGATTTGGACATCTCGTACATGATACATTAGAGAACTCACCAAGGTTGAATTGGTTGATCATGACTCCTTGATATTTGGATTAGAACAACCACGAGTTTCCTCATTGAATCCTCCATTTTATCTAGTATCATAATCAGAGAACCACCACAGTTTCCTTCAAACCTGTTGTCTCTTTGGTGCCTGCTAGATCCATCCATTCACTAAAAATAGAAATTTCAGTGTGAGTATATCAACAAAACCATCATGTACTAATGTGGAAGGTTAACACTAAGATACACTTACTCATTCACTTTATCTAAAACTAGGACTCTTTCTGAAATCCTAACCATTATGGTAATGTCACTTATGCTTAAATAATACCCTATCCTCTAAAGTTATCTAAACCGACCTCTGATACCAACAATAAGGCCCCAGCCTTAAACCTTACTTAAACTTGAGTTATTATAAGATTACACATTGAGGATATTTTCAGGTTTAGAGTTTTAGAGAATTAGATCATGAAACTTGCATTACATTCCACTTTTAAACAAAGTGGTTACATAAAAGACAATATTCATTCTTCCCATCAATGGAAACCTATTTAAAATAAAACACGGATTCTTTCTTGACACATCCTTGACACTATCGTCACATCATGTACCTTTCCCTTGTCCTGTGAAAAACATTTCAAAAACTTGGGATGAGCATAAAAAGCTCAGTAAGGGTTATAAAAATATGGAAAGGAAACATGAGTTCATATATACATAAGAATGAAACCATACTTTACCCATAAAACATAGGCATATCAAATCATGAATAAATCATAGAAAACATAAGACATAAAGGTAACTTGAGGCATTCATAACATTCTTACGTAGGGAGTAACCCTCTTGGTTACATTTGGAATACCCATCACAGTATATTCCCTAAATCTCTTCGGAGAAACCTTAACGTTTCACTCCTTCGCGTTTCGCAATGCATTGGAGAGCTATAATGGGCTCACCCGCCCTTAGTTTATCACAGAACCACCCGTTCTTCATAACAATGCCCAAGGACCATAACATAATCGTATCACATAAAACATGCATAAAGGAAACATAGCATTTCCACATCACAATATAACATTTTAGTATATTGAAATAATGAATCCATTCAAAAAGAAACCATTTCCAAAACCATTTAAAACATTTAATAAAGAGATTTTTGAATCAAAGTGTCCCATACCACCTTGAATCTTAGAACATTAAACCATTAATATCCATATAAATAAATCCTTAAAACCATTTTGAAAACATGGATATTAATAAGAACAAATAATTAAAACTTTTAAAACATTATTTTGGTTAAAGTGGTTTTACCAAAATTAGAGACACTTGAATACAACAATTGAGGAATAACATTTAGTCAGAACTTTATAATATCATGAGAATAAATGGATTCATGGTATAATACTCCAAAGGACAGTATATACACCATATAAGAGTGAATTGGTGAATAACAACAATGAACCCTCAATAGAAATGTCAAATGTGATGAAATGCCTTATAAAGAAGGTATCCTTAAATTAAGGACAAATCAAGCTCAAAAATATGTGTGACAAATATAAATACACCCAATATAAGTGGATATTAAATGTAAAACAATAAAAGGTCATTCACACATATTCAATGGATGACATATTCAATGACTACAAGTTGAACCCAAAGAAATTGAAATTGGGTTAAAAAGTTCCCTTGACAGCCTAACGGCATCACATCAAAATGAGTTGATGAGAGATAAAAAGTGTATCTCATCACTTGGACATAAAATTTACATCAATAAGGATATATGAGAACCTATCCCAAAATTACAATATGTAAATTAAAAGACCCAATAAAAGAAGTCTTTTAAAAAAGAGGAGGGTGAAAGGTTCCCTTACCGACTTGGGTATCTTTCAAAACATACGCCCCGTGAAGGAAGGACAATACAACATTGATGTAAATACTAATAAATGAAAGAATATTACACAATGAGTAAAATAATGGGAAGTACATACACCACTCAAAGGAAATTGTGGCAAATGTAGCATAAATCTCACGGGAATAAAAGTGAGATGAAAAATCACTTATGAAAACTCGGCAGCCTAACGACGCCACTTAAAACTTCCAAAAATGGATTGATGAGATAAAATAGGGTATCTCATCACATTACAACAAAATTTATAGCAAGAGGATTATGAAATAACATCCCCCATCATAACAAATAGGTGCTTAAAAGAAGTGACATAAAGGGGAGTACTTAAAAAGAAAGAGGGAGGTTAGATCTCTTACGAAAATTCGGCAGCCTAACGGCGCCACTCAAAACTTCCAAAATGGATTGATGAGAGAGAATAGGGTCTCTCATCACATGAACATAAAAATTACAGTAAGTGTAGTATATAATAACATCCCAATAACAAGAAAGATGATCTTTAGAGGGAATGACATAAAAGAGTGTACTTAAAAAGAAAGAGTGGAGTAAGATCCCTTACCTCGGATCCGACTTGAATCGATCGTTCTTTAATCTCCTGAATAATAAACTTGAGTTAATTTCTACTTCCTTAAGAACCTTTTTCAAGTTCATTATTACTTTTATACCACTTATTACCATGTCATAAACATTATGTAATCATTTATGTTAATAATATTTGTTTTGCCGATATTTGGTTTTTAAGTCGAATGTGGACTTCTTACAATTACATGTTGTTCGTGTGGCCAAATGTATATTATATCCAGAATTGTATTCATTATGTAGATATCATATATGTCATATATATCCAGTAAATTCATTCATTTATAACATTACATAATCATTTAGAGGTAAGAAATGAAATGAACTGTTCATGGAGACGGTAAGCCGTACGTACGCATGAACGCTACTTTCATTTCTATTTCGTATTTTATATAATGGAATAATAATGATATAAAGGTATATTATAATTCCAGTATAATATCATATATAATATCTTATTTCCATCCTTTATACATCCCACATATGGTATTTAACGAATCAAATCACTTTGAGGGGGCGGTAGTCCGCACTTCCTTAAATGAAGATATCACGTATACCCATAATGGAAGCCATAAAGGTAAGACAAAAATGAAAAATACAGAAGCATGAATAAAACATAAACATATTATATATCATATATAAAAATAGTGACATCATAATGGCCACCTTTGAAGGTGTTAAATGAGTATTGAACAATCATCGTTTCGGGAGGCAGAATTTCACCATCCACGGAAACCGTATGTTCTTTAACCATTTGATGTAGTTGTGTGAGAGTGTAGCTCGAATAAATCCTATAACAAAATCCTAGTATATTGAAGATACTGGTGTTGTTACAAAAGAAGTACATAAAAAGAGTTTAGGGGGTTGGAGAAGAAAAATAAAACAAATGAACATGAGAGAATGAATTACCTTTAAAAGTGTAACTCCTTTTGATTTGAGCCTAAAGGCTTCCTTTTAAAGGATTATGCCCAAAGGGAATCCTCTAGGATGAGGGGAGGGATGTGGAGAGAGTAAATGGGCAGGGTTTTTCCGAGCCAAAGGCTTGAGGAGTGTGTGAAATGAGGTAGAGGTGGGGGCCTTTTATAAGAGGAGAGGAGGGGCACTTTTGGAAAGTAAAGAAATATTACTTTATTTGAAAATGTGTTTCGGTTTCAAAAGGACCCACATTGATATAATTCGTGGATAAGGTGATAAGGCTTCGAAATCCACTCATCCAATAAGGTTTTGACATGTGTAGTTCATAGATTTTACATTATCTTTCAATTTTATTTAAATCGTCAAATAATGATGTCATCGCTGCGTCATTATTATGTCATACATAATTTAATTTATTTAATGTCTAAAAATTATAAAACAAATACTATGATGTAGGAAATCTTTTTAGCTTTCCAATTAATATTTATAATAAAAAATATGACTTGTATAACCCCACTTAAAAATTGTTTTAGTAAAACATATCATGTTTGTGTCATTTTTACTTTTACATTAAATAAAAAGTTATTTATGTCATTTCCCAACCAAAATGTCTCCATGGGGTCCCCAAGTTGACCCATGGCTTGTATTGGTCGGCCATGACACAACCAATAAGGTTGGGACGTGTTTCTAGGTCATTTCATATTATTAATGCATTATTTATACCTTAAACTACACTAATTACCACTAATCGCGATTAAAAACTTAATAAGTAACTATTCACCAAAAAATTATTTTTATCCCATTGAACCACATTTTACTTCTTAAGGACAACCATGTATGTCGGATTTTTGAAATTCAAAACACATAAGTGGTAAAATTTCATTTAAACGAAAAATCAGCTTTTATAAGTACCACTTAGTGGTTTCACTATTCATCAAAAATTGAAGTTTTTCAGAAAAATCCCAAAAAATCACCCTAAGATATATTTGATATTAAAAATTCAAAAATGAAGTCCATTTTACAAAATTCAAAACATATTAGTCACATTAATTAATTTAATAATTAATTCCCGCTGTCAGAGCAAATCGTGTGTTTTTATAAAACAATAAGTATCAAAAGATTGACACTAGTTTAAGTCTGATTTCAAAGTGAAATTGATTCCAACGACCACTATTGGATTTAATGGTAAAAATATTTTCTAATTTCACTTTAAAACCAATTAAAAATATAATCTAATCATATAAATAAATTAGATTAAAAAGTGGTTTTGAATTAAAATACAACATTTTAAACTATTCATTAAAAAAATGAACTTTATCAGAAAGATACCAAAAAATTACACAAAGTAAAATTTGATGTCCCGATTCATAATAAGAGTTTTATTTTGTCCAAAATAATGTTTAAGAGTGAATAAAACTATATTTAATGACAGTTCTCCATTAAAAGGCGATAAGTGAACCTTTAGTGAAAACTAGGGCATATACGCCTAAAATTGAATTCTTTCTGTATTTGAAGCCTTTTAGCTTTTATTGGATAAATGTAAAAACATTTAAAAAACATATATAATCATATTTTAGTTATTTCTATCCATTCCCTCCAATACAATGGCTACATTTTATCTACCATTTGAAATAATATTATTTTATTATTAGAGTGCAACGTAAGATTCCCAAGAAACTCGTTGTTGCTTGTTGGGTATGCCATCGAGCATAGCGTCCCCTTTAAAGTCATATTAATATTTTATTCAAAAATATGGATAAATATGAAAATTTCATATTCATTATTTACCTGGGGTGTTACATCTATGATTATCAGGACGTGTAAATATGATAATTTCATTTGAGACAGTGTGAACTATCATCCCCACAAGGTGATATGCCTCATTTAAGAAAATTCCAGGAAATTATAAAGGGAGTCCTAAATGAACATATGTTACATATATAAAATATTATCTTATACTTTTAATATAATATAAAAATGTATCATTTACTTTTCATTTCATTAAATATGAAAAAAAAATGAAAGTAGGGTTTATGTGTATATATGACATACCACCCCCAAGAAAAATGTATTTCATTTATTATGTCCAATTTTTATACACTGTTATAAATAAATAAATATATATAATATATATTCTATATATGATATCTAAATAATTAATATAAATCTGAAGATAATGGAATTTTGACCACAAATTCACCTTTTAATTATAACAAGTTCATTTTTGACTCACATACCAAATATAAATAAAACAACCGATATTAACATAAATAATTATGTAATGATTATAATGAGTTAATAAGTGATATTAAATGAACAAGAATCTTTAAAAATGATATATTGAAATTATAAATTAAATTAATTTTATTATTCAAGAAGAAAAAGGAACATACGTGATGAGTCAGTCTCAAGGTAACAGACTTCAGGTCAATCTATTTTCATTAGAGCGCATTTTGATTTATAAACAACAATCTTTTATCTCGTGTATAAACCTCTATAACTTTTATTTTCATTCAAAGAAAATTATTTTTATGGGAAGATTTTTATTAAATTACAAAATGAATTTTTATTTTTAACGCACACAACGACAATGAACTTTCTGTCAGCGTGAGTATTATTTGATATTTGGATTCCATAACAAGTTGTAGTGTTTTAAAAATAAAAAATAAATACCATATAACATTTTTATGTGTTGTTTTATTGAGAATGGTATTAATAAATAATTTTTAATTTCATTATATGGAAATTATATATTGTGATTGCAATGTGGAAATGTTATCTTCCCTTTATGATTGTTTAAGGTGTTATGATTCATGGGATTTTTTTTATAAGGGTGGTTACCTAATAAACATAGCGTGGGTTATCCCAAGATATCTCTCCAATTCATTGGATAATGTATCATATTTAAATGAAAATATTTCACATAAGTGATTTAGGTTTTATGTGCCGATGGGTATTCCAAACATAACTCCCTATGTATATCTGAAAGTTACAATGTATTTATGTTACGAATGGCTAAAACTACCTTTATGATTTATGATTTCTATGTTCTATTAATAAATATAATGATTTCATGAGGTCTATTAAGGATATTATGTTTTATGATTTAAAATTGTGATTTAATAGATTTGTATGTATTGATAGACTAATTTTTACATTCCTTATTTTATAATCATTACTGAGATTTTTATACTCATCCCACAGTTATTAAATGTTTTTCACATGGTATAAAAAACATTACAAGAAATTAATAATACATGAAGATTTATATAATGAAAATAATTCTTTTTTTACTTAGTTTTATTTATGGGAATAAAATTTGAAATAACAGAAGTTTATACATTGTAATATTTAGGATGTAATGTAATAGTTATGGCCTAATTATCATATTCTATAAACCTAAAAATATAATCAATGTGAATTCTTCATTTAACTTAACATTAATTAATGTTTTACGGTTCAAGCCTTATATTTCATGTCAATGGTCAGTTTAGACATCTTTAGGAGTTCTGATATTCTTAAATTAATATCCATAAATTATTTTTACATTTTTGTATGATTGAAATTATATAGTATTTTTATATTACGATTTATCATCTACTATGATATTTTTTTGTTCATAATTGTTTTCAAAAGAGGAATCAGGGAAACTATGATGAGACAAAATCACGATGAAAACAAACATTCAAATCAGTAACATCAGATGGTCGAAATTAGAACTGAACTGGTTTTTGTAGTGATAGAACAATTGATCGAGGTTATAAATTGGGGTGGTATCTGTGCATGAGATCATACAGATCAACCATAGGATAACATGTCAATAGTGTAATGTTTTATGAGAAAAAATATCCATTCATTCAAATGATCATATGACCCCATGCATTCTAAAGGTAGATTAAATAATGTGAAAATATTTTTAATGTCATTGGTTGTTCAGAACATTAAAAGATTAGCCATATTATTTACCATTTTAGTAGGTGAAGCTGATCATTAGTAGTTGATGTTTAAAAATATTAGGTGTAGTGAGGAAATTGATTCTCTTGATTGGGATGAATCTAGAGGATTGTTTCTTGAGGAATATTTTATTATGTCTGTTAAACTTAGGATGGAAATAATTTTCTTGGAATTGAGGAAGGAGGATGACTTAGTGGTTGCTTGTGAAAAAAACATCACTCGACTGAAACGTTATTGTAAAAATTTCTTATGAGATATTAATGGTTAAATCAAACATTTTTTCTCTGTATGAAATCCAAATTATCGAAGGGATTTAGTTTTACGTGATTTTAAATGTTATAAAAAAACATGTTCTATGTGCGGAGAAAGAGGAAATGGAGTTTTCTGATGATCAATTTTTTTAAAGGGTCAAAGCACAATATATAAAATAATAAGGTTACAAGAGACGAAAAGATGATATTTTTTGACAATCTCTGTCGAAAAGATAAGATAAATCAGCTGGCAGAGTATGGAACCAAGTCATGTTTTGATGGACTCCTTTGTTAGCAAGAGCATCAACAACAACATTTGCTTCACGGTAGGCATGAGTAACAATGTAATCAATCCCATGGAGATTCTTCAAGCAATTCATCCAGCGTGTAGTGAGAGGCCAGACCAGATGAATGATGTCATTCCAAATGGGATGAATGATGGTGGTAGAATCACTTTCAATCCCAATCTTTCTCCGTCCTTTTTGAATAGCAAACTCAACAGCGTGAATGACACCAAACATTTCTGCCTTCTGAGATGAAGAGTGACCACATCCAACATAGAAGCAACCCTGACATTGGCCAGCTGAGTCTCTGAAGATAGAACCACAACTGGAAGGTCCTGGATTTCCTTTAGAAGCACCATCAACGTTCACTTTGATCCATCCCAGTATCGGTGATTTCCAGAAAACTTCAAAGGAGTGTTTCGGTGCAGGGTAGATTCCAGGAACACGGAGATGACGAAGTATCTCAAAGTCACCAACCGAGTTATGGTAATAGTCTTTTTGGATTGAGGCGGCTTCATTGATAGCAATAAGAATCCGATATTTTCCTGCATTGAGACTAAATGAGCGATTATTATGAATGAGATCATTTCTAGTGTACCAGATCTCATGCAGTAGTTCCGCCACAGCCGCAAGAAAAATATTTTTAACCTGTGAAGAAGCTTCATGTCTAATGCAATTTTTGAAAAATGAAGAAATAGAGTTAGTTAAGATCCATCTGCAATTGAATAAATCAAAAACATAATTCCATAATGCAGAGGCTGTGGCACAAGAAAGGAAGAGATGATTGGCATCCTCACTGGGTTGATTACACAAGCGACATTTAGAACAAAGCTGAATGCCAAACTTTTGCTGAATAGTTTCAGTGGGAAATCTATTATGGGAAATACGCCAAATAAGGGTGAGCCTAGAAGGTTTAATCCAAGGCTTATTAAAATGACTCAACCAAAGATAATTATAATCCTCATTAGAAAAGTTATGCTTATAAAAGTTTTTTGAGTCAAGCATACCATTTGGGGCAGGTTCCCAAACAAGGAAGTCTCCATCAGAGAAGAAGGGATAACTATCAATAGTCTGCACAATATGTTCAGGGAGATCATATCTATGAGAATGTAAGACTTATTTTATTGACTGACTAGTATTATCATGAATGACATTGGGTGGTAACAGTGAGATCAGGGGGTTACCACACCATTTTCCACACCAAAAATTAATGGAAGAATCAGCACTGACCATCCATCTAGCATTTTCCATGATCTTATAGTAAGAGTCTCTGATAGAAGGCCAGATTGAAGAGTTGATGAAAGTCGAATTACCCGTTAATATTTTTTGAAGAAATCTATGATTTAAAAAATCATAAACTTTAGATGTAGAATTGATAATACGCCATGTTAGACGGGCTTGCAGAGCACTATTGAACAACTTTAGATTTTTAATGCCAATTCCACCTTTATTAATCGGTTTACAACAATAATTCCAAGGGATAGTGACAAGCTTCTTTTCGAAAATACTTCCAGTCCAAATAATTTTTTTAATGTAAGTATTAATTTCTTTGAGGATGCTTACAAGCCATTTTTAAATCATGAGGGCGTAGAACATTTTAGAAACAATAGTGGATTTGACCAAACATATTTGCCCAGCCATGGAAAGGGATTTACCATTCCAATTAGAGAGTTGGTTAATGATTTGATCTATGATATTAGCAAAGTGGCTAACTTTGGGTCTACCCTCAAAGATAGGAACACCTAAATAAGAGAAAGGTAAGAGACCTTTTTTGATACCCAGATAAGTGGTAATGGTAGATTGTATTCTAGCCGGAAAGTTCTTACCAAAATAAATATGAGATTTATTCCAAGAGATAGCTTGACCAGAAACTTCCTCATAGTGGGTTATGGATTTCTTGAAAACATGAATGTTTTTTTAATCCACTTTAAGAAACAGAATAATATCATCAGCATATAAAAGAGGAGTAGGGGCCATTAAGTTTCTGGAAACTTGAATAAGATTAAGTTTATTTTGATCCACCAGACTACTGAGATGACTACATAGGTAATCCTCAGCAATAACAAAAAGGATGGAAGAAAGGGGTTCACCCTGTCTAATTCCTTTTGAGCATTTAAAAAAACCTATAGGAGTGCCATTAATGATAATAGAGATGAAATCTGATTGAAAAAGTGTATTAATTCTTCCAACAAAGGTATCATTAAACCCAAAGTTTTTTAAGACTTTGAAGATAAAATTCCAGTCTATGGTGTCAAAAGCCTCTCTGATATCTAATTTAATAGCCACACATCCTCCTCTAGTGATTTTATTTAGACTGTTGGTACATTCGAAGGCATGACAGATGCAGTCTTGAATGGACCCACCTTTAAGGAAGCCAAATTGATTCCATGAAACAATTTTATTACAGATAGTAGCAAGTCTATTCGTAATAATTTTGGTAATAATCTTATAAATAGTGTTAATCAGGGCAATCGGTCTGAATTGATGGATCTGAGAGGAATTTTCAACTCTGGGAATTAAGGTTAGAAATTGAGCATTGATCCCATGTGGTAAAGATCCATGAATAAAGAAGGTCCTGACAAGTTTACAAACATCATTGTGGATAATATCCCAATTCTTTTGAAAGAACCCATTATTGAACCCATCACGGCCAGGAGCACGGTCTGGATTAAGGCTAAATATAGTGTCTTTAGTTTCATGGTCGAGAGGAATGCTTAAAATCATTACATTGTCCCTTTCGTCCACCATTAAGGGAATGATGTCAGGTTTAAGCTCAGTATTAATATCTGGGCCGTTAAATATGTTATAGAAGTAAGAGGTAACATGGTCCATAATGGCCTCTTCTGAATCTATGATTAAATCATTATGGATAAGATTAGAAAGAGGATGATTTACCTTTATGATTCTTTGAAGGCAATTGTAAAATTTGGTATTACGATCGCCATATGTAAGCCATTTAGTCCTAAAAATTTTCTTACGAATATCATCCTTAAAAGTGATCAAGGAGTTATGTTTGAGGGAAATTCTAGCTTCCAATTGGGGATCCATATTAAAATCTGAATTAGTATTTTGAATTTGAACCCTGTTAAGCTCACTTTCCAGATAGGAGATATCAAGATCCATTTGTGAGTTCGTAGTTTTACACCAATATTTAAGGGCCTGTTTATGAATTTTCAATTTGTGTAAACAGGCAAAGGAATCATTATGGTGATTCATAGAGTTCCATGTGTTAAAGATTAAAGTGACACAGTCCGGGTTTGAGGACCAAACATTATTAAATTTAAAGGGGAGAATAGGCTTACGGTCATTCATAAGGTAGCTAACAAGGATGTGATGATGATTGGAGTTGAGTCTAGGGAGCGTAACGGTGGATATTTTATCCCAGTTATCAAGAGCATTTATGTTAACTAAATCTCTATCAATCCTACTGGAAGCATTTTTGTTGTAATGTTTCCTATACCAAGTATATTTGGCACCAAGAAGAGAGATTTGAAAAAGGCTACAATTGTCAATTGTAGACCTGAATTCCCTAGTGGATATGGAAAGATGTGTGGGGCCAATTTTTTCAAGAGAGATAAGGATGGCATTGAAATCACCCATCACTACCCAAGGATCAGTAATAGAATTGGCTAAATCAATAAGTTCAAGCTATAGAACCCTTCAATCTTGGTATCTATTCCTGGAATAAACCATAGTGCAAACAATGTGCCTTCCATTCCACGAGAAATCATAGGTGAGTTGCTGTTCAGAAATTCTAAATATGTTGATATTCTGAAGGGAATTATGAAAAAAGACCCACATGGAATCCATCGGAGGACAACTTTGACAAGATCTAAGAAAACTATAGTTCAGAGATCCAAATCTCATAAAGCATGTATTAAAATTGATGGGGCATATGATGGGGCCTATGGCTTATAATTGGATTAAAAAAGGTCAGGTTAATGGTAAGAAACAATTTTAATTAGAGTCAGTAAAATGTTTTATGTGCAATTAAATGGGTCATTTTGCGAATGAGTGTGCCAAGAATAACTCAACTGAGGGAAAGTAGATAGAATACAAGCAGAAAGGGGTTGTGAAATACATTGAAATTACTTTAGTAAATGTTGGACCATCAAATGAAGTAGTATCAAGTACATTGATCATTTATTCAGATTATGCCAATGTGTTACTTGATTCAGGGTCTACACATTAATTCATTTTTGAGAAATTTTCTAGTAAATTGGGAATTATATCTCATTATATGAATCCAGAACAAGTGGTTAAAACACATGGAGGAAATCTTGAGATAAAAAAATTATATAAACCTTCATATACTTTTGTGTAGAAAGAATATACCTTCAAATCTGACTTTTTTTCTTCTAGTAGAGTTAGATCTTTTTTAGGGTATGGATTTCATTTCAATTTTTCATGCTATGATTGAATGAAGAGATAAAGATGTTTCTTTTTCAAAATAATTTCAGTTTTTTTTCAATAATCAACCCTTAAATTTGATAACTTATTAGGAGGATGAGAAACATATAAAATATGGAAATTAATGTTACCTTACACATATTGTTGAATCCAAGGAACTTCGCAGATTAATGATTTCCAAGTGGTAAATGGGTATAGTTATGTTTTATCCAAATATGTTTCATAATATAATTCATAATTAGAATTTTGAATTTACTATTAACATAGTTCCTGATGCTAATCCGATTTCAAAACCCCCTTTACAAATCAATGAAATTGTATTTTTAGATTTAAATAAAAAATAGTTGGAGTTATTAGATAAATGATTCATTTTTTCTAGAATATCACCATATGATTCTCCAGTATTTTTTTAAAATAAAGATGGTTCAATGAGATTTACACTGATTTTAGTGACTTTAATAACATAACTCCTAATAAAAAATATCCTTAACCTCATATTCATGATTTTTTTTATTAGCTCAAGGTAGCACAATATTTTTTGAAAATCACATTAAGTTTGGGGTACCATCAACGGAGTGTAAAGGAAGCAGACAGTCAGAAGACTGTGTTTCGTACTAGATATGACAATTATGAGTTCTATGATATACCTTTTAGTTTAAAAAAGGTACCCGCTGTCTTCGTGGATCTAATGAATATAATTTCTTTGAGTTCTTGGATAACTTTGTGGTTTTGTTTACTAAGGATATTTTGGAATTTTCTAAAAGTAAATTAGATAATTAACTTTCATCTAATGGATTTCTAGAAAACCATATAATAATATAAATTATATGTGAAATTTTTCAAGTGAGAGTTTCAGTTACAAAAAAATTCATTCCGTGTTCTTATTACTTTAAAAGATGGAAAAACATTTGATCTTTCCAAAAAAATTGTGGAAAAATGGCCAAGACCCCCAAATTTAACTGAGATTCATAGTTTTCTTGGTATTACTGGTTATTAATGGAGAATTGATAAAAAAAATTGACTTCTTATCTACCCAACTGACTATGTTATCTCAAATATGTTTTATGTTCATCTGAACATTATATTGTGATTAATGTTCTCATGAATTGAAAAGAAGATCTTTGAATTCTACAAATTTGGCACTATATTCTGAAAATTGTGAAATTATTTTATGTAGTGATGCTTCATTGAAGAGACAAGTTGGTGTACTTATGAAGAATTATCTGGTAATACTTTATGCTTCATTTCAATTAAAATATCATTAGGTAAATTACCCTACACGTGATTTGGAGTTAGCTGCTATTCATTTTTCATTAAAAAGTTGGTGAAATATTTTATATAGCGTAAAGTGTGAAATATATATTGATCGCAGAATTTTAAGTATAAATTCACATAGAAGTAATTTAATATTTGACCAAAGAGATGGATATAATAAATCAAGGAATATTTTTTAATGATCCATTACCATCTAAAAAATAAAAATAAATGGTAGACACCTTGGGTTGAAACAATACATCTATATTAACCTTGAATTTTTTTAATGAGATGCTTTGGTTGTTGATTTGATGAATCTAGGATTTTTTGTTGATGGTGTAGGGAGTTCCTCTATTTTTATTTTGGTGGATGTTGAATCATCTCTAGTAGACAGAATAATGAAATCACTGAATGAAGACAATGAGTTGAAAAAAAGGTGAAATTGGTTTAGAAGGGTATGTTACCTAAATGTAACATTGATAAATATTGTATTTTGATTTTTGGTATGAGGTTATGTGTTCTATGGGATTCAAAGCAAAATAAACAGTTATTATTTGAAGCGCAAAGGTCTCTGATTTTAGTTATCATAGTAGTACTAGAATGTATAGATATATATAAAATCATTACTGGCGGGATGGAATGAGAATAGTTATTGTTAACTATATTATTAATTGTTAACCTTATCAACTTGTTAAAGTATAGTTATAGTTACTGGAAGGGATGGTTCAACATTTTCCAATTCAAGATTGTAAATTGGAAAATGTGTCCAGTGATTTCCTAGTGGGATTACCAATGACTTCTCAAGTTAACAATTCAATTTGGTTTATTGTTGATAGATTAACAAAATCATCACATTTTATTCCGATTATAGATACTATATTACTAGATTAACATTAATGACTGTTTAATAAAGAGAAAGTATAGTTACATGGAGTTACCATCTACAATTAATCTTATTAGGATCCTAGGATCACTTTTAACTTTTGTAAGGGACATCAAATGTGTAATTCCTCGACACCAAAAGCCCAGAGTGGGTACATTATTATGTATCAATGGAATGATCACAAAAGATCATGTCTTGAAAGAAAGACTTGTTTAATAGCCTTGGAAACACTAGATACATTCATAAGGTTTTCATTGCATTATAAAATAGATAACTACAACAACATTGTTTCCAAATACAACACTACGATCCCATAGACTATCCCTAGAGGTCTTTCATAATATAATTATTTGAATCCTAGGGAAAATAAAACATAGAAAGGGGTGAGATCATATTCTTAGTAAAGATAACAATATAGCAGAAACATTCATAAATATGTAAAAAAATTTATGGCAATGTATAACCAAAACAAAAGCCTTTTAAACTTCCACTTCAGAATAATATGGAAAAAATAAAATGAAATAATTCCATTTACTTATTAACATAGATATTCTACTAGTCAGATAATTACAGTCAATATCAATAACCACATTCATAATGAGGGAATGCATAATTCAAGGATTTCATAACCACATAGTCAAGTATTTTTTCTAAGACTACAAATTTCATTTTGTCGAGGCCCTGTGCCAAGACACTAGTTTGACTCATGAGACCTACCGATACATCGAGGAGCTATAGAGGGCTCCACCCATCACTTACTAAGTCCATTACATTCGTCATATGAACGGGTTTAAACATAACATAACCATTCTTATTAAAAAAAGAATATGAAATGTAAATACTTTCTCCATAAACCATGAATGGTATAAAAATAACACATCCATAATCAAACATATCGAAAATACTTCATTACAATATGGAAGTTTTGTATCATAATAAATCAACTTCCAATATGCCTAAAATCCATCAAAGGATGTTGACTTAGATAGAATCAAAACCTTTCTATAGAAATATCTCTTTCTATATCGAAATCATTTAAAAGTCACATAATTATAATTGAAAACATTTATTTTTAAAAATATTCTTATAATCTTGTATGGGAAGCTTCGATGATGTTATAATGGTGGAAAATAGCTTCACCTACTGTATAAGTTAAAAAATATTTATACATTAATTTTGTCGAAAGGGTTAAAAAGTACCTTGTTTGGAAGAGGACAGAAAGATTCCTTTCAAATCATTTTATAAAAAGTCAAACAAGGGTATAAATGACATTAACCCATGTTCATGTTAATAGATAAAATGTTTTGAAATACATTTTCATGAAATATAGATGTGGATGATAATGAAGTCCTAGTACATATATACGTAAAAACAACCTCGGGTAATAAAGAGATTGTGAAGTTAACCCTTACATTGTACATTCCCATGGCCGATTGTAGGTTAACCTCTTTCATAATAGTTAAATAATTTTTATAAAATTATACATGAATTATATACATAAATATGATATCATATATGATCTTTTAACATTTCTCTATTAATAATATCTTAGTATTATCGTTGTTTCAGGTGTTAGAAGATTCGTTTTCCATTATATTCTTTGTTATGTGAGACATAATTTCTTGTGTATGGGAATTATCATATGCATATCCATAATGATATAAAGTCATTAAAAATTATTTTTAATCATATAATTAAAATTATTCTAGAATGTGCACGATGCAGAATGAATTTAATCACATTCGTGGAGACGGTAATCTATACATACATACGAGTGACAATATCATTCTTCTGATATTAAAATAATATATAATTGGATGGTATATCCTATATAAATAATCATTATCAGGTTATATTAATTATTTAAATAATTTTCACATCATTATTATACCAATCCAAATAATAATGTATTGAATGACAATTACACCAAGACGTGGAGACGGTAAGCCATACGTATGCACTTATGGTGACATGTCATTAAAAGGATGGATTTAATAATGAATATGGTTGTACCATATTTATAATAACATCAAATTATATAGAGGATACTTGAGTTATTATTTTATAATGGAAACAACAATGAAAAAGAATTTGGAAGAAGAAAGGAACTTGAAAGAGGTGATGAAATATTTACATCTTCATTGGGTTCATCCTTTTGATTTTATCAAAATGGATCCATAGGTTGGATTTCAATCTAATGTAAGGCCAATATGATGATAGGAGGATAGTTTTGAGGGTATCTGAGTAGGTTTTGGCTGAGACAAATGGCTTTGATGGTGTTAATTAGATAGAAGGTGAGTTCCCTTTTATAAGAGGGGTGAGGGGCACCTTTGGAAAAGCAAGAAATATTATTTTATAAAAAAATATATTTAGGTTTCTAATGGACAAAAATTGAATTATTTAAAGGATAAAGTGGGATTGGTCAAAAAATCAACCAAAAGGTTTTAGACAGGGTTGGGTCACTATATTAAATTTATATTTTAGATTTAACTCTTAGTTAAATAGTGTGACATTTACCATGTCTCTTTGTATTTTTATATTAGATAGGGTTGGACCAAAGTTTTT
This sequence comes from Viscum album, assembly GCA_963277665.1. Classification (NCBI taxonomy): domain Eukaryota; kingdom Viridiplantae; phylum Streptophyta; class Magnoliopsida; order Santalales; family Viscaceae; genus Viscum; species Viscum album. The sequence continues at coordinate 2,021,028,093 of OY728157.1, forward strand.
CATATTTTATTCATAAGTTTTTTTTGGTTGAATTATACTTATCCAATAGAATTAGGACATGTGTCAGGGTAATAATAATATCAATTTTACCCTTAATTGCCATGTTTTTCTCTTAATCTTGGTAAATAAAAGTAAAAAGATACTATTCATCAAAAAATATTTTCATCGTTTTGAACCACATTTTACATACTGATGTCAACTGTGTCTCTCATATTTTTGAAATTCCACTCAAAAAAGTGGTAAAATTTTGTTTTATGTGAATTTTCAAATTATCCTATAAAGTGACAAAAGACGTTGAAAAGTTCAAAAAAAATTTATATATCTAAATGATTATAAAGTGACTCCAATGAATTACATTAAATGTATATAGGTATTATGTATCTATTATTACCTAAAATAAATTTAAATTAAATAAATAATTATTTAAATAAAAATGTGGTTTTAACCAATAACTCAATGATTTTCACTATTCTTCAAAAATTAATATTTTTCAGAAAAATACCAAAAGGTCGTTCTAAGTTAATTTCGATTTTATGAATCCAAAAATGAAGTCCATTATGAATGATCAAACTTATAAAATTTGAAAAAGTGGGTATAACTATTCATAACGGCTAGTTTTATTAGTTGTGTTGTGTTAGAACTCAACGTTGCTTACGACAAACACTATTGTATTATTCAAAGTGAAGCGTACTGTGGAAGCGTGAGGTGTTACATTCTCCTCTCGATCAAATAATTTCCGCCATCAAATTTCTAGAATAGTACTACATAAAATGACTTGGGTGGGTCTTCATCATATGTTCCATGGGTTCCCATGTTGCCTCTTCCATCTTTTGGTTTCTCCATAGGACATTTACCAGATGAGTCGTCTGGTTTCTCATCACTTTCTATCTTGTATCAAGAACCCTAATAGGCTCTTCGCAATAAGACAAATCTTTTTCCAGTTTTAATTCCTCATAGGTGAGTACATGCATTGGGGAAGGCATGTTTTCTCTTAATAGTTATACGTGGAACACATCGTGTATTTGGAGAGACTTGGTGGAATTTTGAAATAGTAAGCTGCATACCAAATTTGTTCTAGAATTTCAAAACGTCTGATGTACCTGAGACCCATTTTTCCCTTCTTGCTGAAACCTATAACACCCTTCCATGGAGATTCCATCAAGAAAACATGATCTTTAACCTAAAATTTAAAATCCTTCCTTCGATTATCAGCATAGCTCTTCTGCCTACATTGAGCTGCTTTGATGTGGGTTTGGATTACCTTCACCTTTTCAATCATTTCCACTACAAGTTCTGGGCCTACATATTTTCCCCCCAACATCATCCCAACAGATATGTGTGCGACATCTCATTCCATATAACACATCATATGGTTCCATCTGAATACATGAATGAAAGATATTGTTATAGAAAAATTCTACCAGAGGTAAATATTGATCTGACATACCTTGAGAGTCGATTGGTCATGATCTCAACATGTCTTCGAAGGATTTTATAGTCCATTGTGATTGTCCATCAGTTTGAGGGTGGTAGGTTGTACTCAAACGAAGTTCAGTATACAGTGATTTCAGAATACTTTTCCAGAATCATGATGTAAATCTTGTATCACAATCAGAAACAATTGATAGTGGAACTCCATGATGTCTCAGAACAACATTATCATATAGTCATTCTAGAGGTTCAAGTGGTAGATCTTCTCTTATATCAAGAAAATATGCAGACATGGTAAGATGATAAACAATTAACCATAGTGTGTCGTCCCTTCTAAGAGTCTTTAGTTGTTCCATGATAAATTCCATCATAATATTATCCCATTTCCTCTTAGGTATGGGAAGAGGATGCATGACTCCTCCAGGTTGTTTCCTTCCAGATTTCATTTGTTGAAAAACAATACACCTCGATACAAAATCAGCAATGTTCTTCTTCTTGTTGTCCCACAAAAAATGTTCCCTCAAATCTCTCTACACCATAGTGCTTCCATGGTGTATAGAGAAATTGGAACTATAAGCCTCATCCAACAATTCCATTTTTAGATCAGGTACATAAGGAACACAAATTCTCTTCCCTAATTTCAAAATTCCATCTTCATACACAATGTCACTCAATCTCCCATCATTCACAGCATTAATTTTCTTTTGAAACTCTTCATCATCTATCTGATAACTCTTTATCCATTTTAGTAAGTATTTTTTGATAACCATTTGAAAAATTATCGATATTTCACCTTCCATGGTAATTCCCATATCCATATTCCAAAGATCTATGAAAATAGGATCCCTTTCAAGTCTCATTTGGTTCAAAACTTCATGATCTTTTCTACCCAAAGAATCTTCCTCCTTATTTTCATTCCTTGGGTGGTAGATTATTGTGAAATCATAATCCTTGAGTAGTTCAATCCATCTACTTTTCCTCTTGTGGAGTTTTTTCTGAGAGAAAATATACTTCAAACTCTTGTGATTGGTATATATCTCACATTTTCACAATATAGATAATGTATCCAAATATTTAAATCAATGATCGCATCTTCTAACTCAAGATCATGAGTTTGATAGTTTTTCTCATAAATTTTTTGTTGTATTGATGCTTAGGAAAAAACTCTATCATTATGCAAAAGGACACTACCAAGACCTTTCTTTTATGCATCACTATAAATTACAAGCCCATCATTCCCTAACGATTGAGTCAATATAGGAGAATTGAATAATATTATCTTCAATTCATAAAAACATTCTTCAAACACTTTTTCCTAAACATGTTTAACCCCTTTCATGTGATATTTGTTAATGGGTTATCCAACCAAGAAAAATTCTAGATGAAACGTCGATAATTACCTGATAAACCAATAAAAATCTGTACCTTAGTTGTACTCGTCCGGGATGGAAATTCATGGATTGACATGGTCTTAGAAAGATAAACATATATTCCATCCTTAGAGACAATATGGCCAAGAAAAGAGATCTCTTGAATCCAGAATACAAAATTGCTAAACATTCCATATAATTCATGTCTTCTAAGAGTCTTCAGTATAATGAACTAGTTATTTTCATGATCTTCATAGCTTTTTGATTATACCATGACATTATGAATAAATACCACTAAAATTTCATCAAGATATTCCTTTAAAACTCTATTCATTAGATCCATGAAGACATAGGGTGCATTAGTCAACCCAAAAATAATTACTGTAAACTCATAATGCCCACACTTGGTTCAAAATGTTGTCTTTAGAATGTATTCCTTCTTCACGCACAACTGATGGTATCCATATCAAAGGTCAATCATTGAAAAGTATTTATCTTCTTGCAGTTGTCCAAATAAATCATCAATACGAGGTAGGGGATACTTGTTCTTTATTGTCATTGCATTATTCTCCATGTAGTCAATGCACAACCTCGTAGATCAATCTTTCTTCTTAACAAAAAGGACAAGGGCTCCCCATTGTGAAACACTAGGGAAAATAAATCCATTATTACTCAATTCCTCATGTATTTTCATTAGTTACACCAATTCCATAGGGGCCATTCTATAAGGTGTCTTCGATATGGGCCTTGAACAATGAATTAAATCAATGGAAAACTCAATTTCTCATTCCGGAGGATGTCCAAGTAAATATTCTGGGAACACATCAACATATTCTTTCACAATAGGTACATCCTATATTTTATCATTCATTTCCTCACCCATAGTCATTACACTCTCTTCCTCCCCAATAATTAAATTTTGTTGTCCTACTGGGGGTGGATGTAGATAAGAATTAGGTGGTGACCTTTCTACTCTAACGAAATGGTACTCGATATCATCATCATAAATTGTAACCTCCTTATTCTTACAATAAAATTTCACATTATGGTCCAAAATCTAATCCATACCGATGATTTTATCAATTTCCATCATGGGTATGACGATGAGATTAGCTGATAAATTACGTTTATATGCCTTAATCGGAACTGGTTCACAAAACATTGTTGCAATGATACATCCCTTAAATGTTTTGACTGACAACTCCCTTGTTAAATCAAATTGGAAATATCTAATTTTGTTAGAAAACTAGGAATATATGAAACAATGCGATGATCTAGAATCTAATTAAGTATTGGCTAAACGTGAGGAAACCATTAAATTTTGTTCCACCATGACTTTTGGAGCATCACCCTCTAATGTAGTGATCACAGAAGCTCAGCCTTGATCCCTTGGACTTTTCTGAGATATGATTCCCATACGCATAGGACATTCATTTTCATAAAGTCCGATCTCACTGCAATTGTATCATTGAACATAATTATCCTCTTTCCTACCCTTGAAATCACGATCTTGGTGGCATTTGCACCACACTTATAAAAGACTCTCCTTCCCTTCAATCATGTACTGGGGTATCTCTTCCCACATTCACTACAGGATGGATATTCAAATTTTCCCTTATCCCCATATTTCCATTTTCAAAGTGATCAGTAGATCTCTTCTTCTTTTTCTTTTCCTTAAAGTTGTATAAATTATAGAATACCTTTTCTTTCTTGATAGCACATTTGACAATATCTTCGTATGAAGAGAATGATTATGAAACTAATGCTCGATAGAGAAATGGTTTTAAACCATCAATGAAATGATCAGTCTTAATTAATGGATTATATATGTAATCTGTTACATTCATTACTAACCACGTAAATTTGGACTCATAATTTCAAACATTCTCATCCTCCTTTTTCCTTAGACTAAGAAATTGTCGTCCTATATCCGCTCGATGGTTATGAGGAAAGTATATTTCTAATAAAATATCTTTAAAATCCCTCCATTCCATACTTGATACATCTTCTTATTCCTTTTTTTGTATCAATGACCACCATTGATCTGCATATCCAGTGAGGGGATAAACTACCATGACCACTTTTTCCCTTTCAGTACTCGCCAAAGACTGAAATATTTTCTCTATGATATTTATCCATTTATCTGCTACTAGTGGAATATTAATCCCATTGAATATTGGTGGTTATTGCCTCATGAAGCGATCTATCATTGACCCTACCCACTGTGGATCAGGGTGGTCCATACGAGTAAGGTTGTTATTCATTACCAGAGTGAGTTGTCGTAGTATGGTGATAAGTTGATCTGCACCAGTTTTATCACTATCTCCACTATAATTATCTTGAGTAGAAGGGAAATCCCCACATGGAGTACATAAATTGATACGGTTTCCATTTCTTCCACTAGGATATATTTCTAAACAATTGCATAAACAAGATTAGTTTATTAATCAAAATACAAAAATCCCTACTACTAAAACACTTAACATATATTGAAAAATTTACTGGTAGAATCCATAATCATAAAAATATTTTCTTTGAGGATGTATATAATCATAATCCCTTCATAATATTTTGTAATGAAAATTAGAATTATCTTAATCATATCACCCTGATGTGTCATCACCAAAAGTGCAACAAGGCCCGTTGTTGTGAACCAGTTCCAATTTGAGTCTAGCTCAAAGTGGTGTTTTTGGGTTTTACCCTTAGGTACATCTATGACAGAGCCACCTCTACCTGCTCATATCTAGAAAAGGATGTATTTCTAGGAAAACTCACAAAATCTCTACAATAAAATAATTCTAGGATGTTCTTCTATACTAATCATCAAATTCAATCTTAGGGTAATGTGCTCTAATCAGAGTTTATCTAAATCTTGCTTCCATGGTTTGTAATAAAATTACTATGATACCATCTATAACGCCCGGACCCCAGATGCCCGGATTTGGTGCATTATTATGTATCATTGTCATGATCACAAAAGATCATGTCTCGAAAGACCGATTTGTTTAGTAGCCTTGGAGACACTAGATACATTTATAAGGTTTCATTAAATCAGAAAATGGAAAAATATAACATCATTGTTTCCAATGACGACCCTGAGTTCCCATAGACTATCAGTGTATGTTAGTCATAATATACATCTTCACATCATGGGAAATATAAAACATAGAAAGGGGTGAGCTCAGATGCTCCGTAAGGATAACAATATAGTAGAAGCTTTCAAAAATAAGAATAAACAATTAAGGGAGTGTATAATTAAATAAAATCCTTTTAATCTTGATCTTTATCATAATATGGAACAAATAAAATTAAATAATTCCATTTACATATTCACATGGATATTCTAATTGATGAAAAATTACATGCAATATCAATAACCACATTAATAATGATGGAATGCATATTGACAGACTTTCATAACCACATAGTCATGGCCCTGTGGAAAAACTACAAATAATATTTTGTCAAGGCCTTATTCCAAGACACTGTTTTGTCTTATGAGACCCACTGATGCATCGAGGAGAAATAGAGGGCTCCACCCGTCACTTACTAAGCCCAACACATTCCTCATATGAATGGGTTTAAACATAACATTACCATACGTAATAAAACTAGCATTCAAAATGTAAGTACTTTCTCCATAAACCATGAATGGTATAAAAATAACACATCCACAGTCAAACATATCAAAATCCTTCAATACAATATGGATGTTACATATCATAATAAATCAACTTTAAATAAGTTAAAATTACATCAAAATAAGTTGACATAGATGAAATCAAACCCTTTTTAGAGAAATGCCTCTCTTTTTAGAAATCATTTAAATGCCACGTATTTATAAAAGAAAAAAATTATATTTGAAAATATTATTATAATCTTGAAAGTAAATCTTAGATGATGTTATAATGGTGGAAAATAGACACACTTTCTGTAAAAGTTAAAAAAAACATTCTTACCTTAATTTTGACGAAAATGATAAAAAGTACCTTGTTTGGAAAAGGACGGAATAATTTGATTAAAAATGTTTTATAAAAAGTCAAAAAAGGGTATAAATAACTTTAACCCATAGTCTAGTAAATAGTAAAAATGTTTTGGAATACATTTTTATGAAACATAGAGATGGATGATAAAGAGGTCCTAGTAGATACTTACATAAAAAAAACCTTAGATAATAAAGAGATTGTGAAATTAACCCTTAACATGAACTTTTCCTTAGTCTAGGGTAGGTTAAAAACTTTTGTAATAGTTAAATCATTTTTATTAAATTATACAAAAATCATATACATAAATATGATATCATATATTATCTTCTATCAATGCATTATTCATAATATCTTAGTATTATCATTGTTTCGGGTGTTAACAGATTAATTTTCCTTTATATATTCATTTTTAGGTGAGTAATATTTATGGGATGTATATTATTCATATACATAATGATATAAAGTCTTTAAACATTATTTTAATAATCTAATGAAGATTATTCTTGAATGGGTATGATGGGGAATGAATCTCATCGCGTTCGTGGAGACGGTAATCCCTACGTATACACGAGTGACAATATCATTCTTTTGATAATAAAATAAAATATAATTGGATGATATATCATATATACAGAATCATTATCATGTTATATTTATTATTTATATCAAACATACATCATTATTATACCCATCCAAATAATAAAGTATTGAATAACAATTACACCATGACGTGGAGACGGTAAGCCGTACGTATGCCCGTATGGTGACATTTCATTCAAAGGATGGATAGAATAATGAATTTGGTTGTATAATATTTATAATAACATCAAATTATATAGAATATAATGGAGTTAATATTTTACAATTGTAACAAAAAAGAAAAATAATGTCAAAGAAGAATGGAACTTGAAAGAGGTGATGAAATATTTACCTCATCTTCATGTTCTTTCTTTTGATTTGATCAAAAGGGATATTTTGGTTGGATTTATGATTAAATTAAGGCCTCTAGGATGACAAAAAGATAGTTGATAATGTATTTGGTTTGGGTTTGGATGATCCAAATGGCATTGAAGGTGTGAATTAAAGACAAGGGTGAGTTTTATTTTATAATAAGGGTGAGGGGCACCATAGGAAAAGCTAGAAATCGTATTTTATAATACAATAATTTTCATTTTATAATTGCTACGAAGTGAATTATTTAAATTAATAGGTGGGTATGGGTCTAAAATTACACAACCAATACGTTTTAGATAGGTTAGGGTCACTATAATAATTTTTTTTTAGATTTAACTCTTAGATAAATAGTTTGACATTTACCGTGTCTCTTTGAATTTTTATATTATATGGTTAATAAACATTCTATATAATTCATGTAAAACCCCAACTGGTTCATTAATGATATAAATATCATTATATAAGTCCTTGGGCCGAACCTTAGTTTTTTAGTTATATAATATCAATTAATAATATAATATTTTATTTAAAATCTATCTTAAGTCAATTTTGACACTATTCGGTACTTTTTTTTTCTAATTTCATAATATCTTTATTATATCATATAAAATTGAAATAACCAACACTAATATGTCCAATTAACCTAGAAAATTATTTTAATTCATATAAAGACTCAAATTACATTTATATCGATATTTATAATGTAAAATATTATAATATTTCATTAATTAGGTAATTACTTCATCATCATTGTGTCATAAATAATTTAAATTTTATAATGTCTAAAAAATATAAATAAATACCATTATGTAGGAAATAATTTTAGCTTTATAATGAATATTTATAGTGGAGTTTATCTTATGAATAACCCTATATTAAAATTTTTAAGTTTTCAAACATGGATTTTATCTTTTTTAAATATTCTTCAAATTAAATAATAATATGTGTCTTAATCGAATATAAGGGGGGAAAATAGGTTCATATGTTACTTCTACAGTTGTTTTCCTTCTAATTATACTTATCCAATAGAATTATAACATGTTTTAGGCTAATAAAAATAACTTTTTTACCCTTAATTCCCCTATTTAATTTTAACCGTGGTAAATAAAATTAAAAAGTTACTATTCACCAAAAATTATTTTCATCTTATTGAACAAAATTTTACATTATTATATCAACCATGTCTCTTTGATTTTTGAAATTACACTCACAGAAGCGGTAAAATTATGTTTTATGTGAATTTTGAAATTCTCATAGGTGGTGGGTAAAAGAAAGTGAAAAGTTTAATAAAATTTTTTATATATATCTAAAATTATTATAAAATGACACTAAAAAATTAAACTGATAATATATATGAATTTTTTATCTATTTTTACCTAAAGTAATTATAAAAAAAATAACTAATTATTTATATAAAAAATCAGTTTTAACCAATAACTTATTGTTTTTCACTATTCATAAAAAATTGAATGTTTTCAGAAAAATATCAAAAAATCACCCTAAGATAATTTCGATATTCCGAATCAAAATATAAATTCCATTTTTAAAGAAAAATTTTATAAAATTTTAAGAAGTGGGTATTAATATTCATAACTGCTAGTTTGATTGGTAGTGCTGTGTTAGAACTCGAAGTTGTGTACAACACACACTATTGTATTATTCAAAGAGAAACATATCATGTAAGCTTGAGGTGTTAAAACATTTCATTATGAAGTGAATTAAATTTCAGTACAACATTTCATCCTCAATTATATGGGTAGGTATAGAGAAAAATTTAGACCATTGAGGATATACTATGTGCATGTTCACTGGATTGCCAGGGAAGTTAGGACCAATATCTTTCTTTGGATGAGTTTTATTAAAATAAATTTTTTCATTCTTCAATATTAATGGTACCATTTAAAACATTATAAAGAATGTTGTTTTGAGATCCATAATTTATGGATGAAGTAGGTGGAAGGATTTTTATGTGACCAGAATTCATAGATGAGATGACTGAAAAAGTTTAATAGATTGAGAAGAACATGTGAGTAGATCAGAGCATGTAGAAAAGTCATGCATATAACTGGAGGAAGGATATTTCTTTCAAGTTAAGTGATCATGTCTTTCTCAATGTTTCTCCATGAAAAAGTGAGATGAATTTTGGTAAGAGGATAAAGTTAAGTCTGAGGTTCATTAGACCCTATGAAATCCTTGATAAAGATGGATTAGCTACCTATATTGTGGCTTTACCTCCAACTTTATCTGAGGTACAATTTTTTTTTCATGTTTCAGTGTTGAGAATTTATATACCAGATCCATCTCATGTTTTGAGTCCAAAGGTAGTTCTGTTGGAAGAGAATCATTCTCCTGAGGAACAACCAGTCCTAATTCTTCAATAGAGAGATAAAGTGTTTCAGAATAAGGTAATCCATTAGGTAATGGTTTTGTGGAAAAACTATATGGTTGAAGAGGCATCATGGGAATCTGACAATCCTATGTAGGATAAATAACTCCACTTATTTGATATGTGATAAAAATTACAAGGACTCAATTACAAAAAGGGGGGAAGGAGGTAACATCATTGGTATATAAAGAATGTGAAATTTACTAATATATAAATCTTTTTGAAAAAATTATTAATTTTACATTAAAAGGGTTTATATGTTCGATAGTGTACCCAACACGCCACAATGGGTCTCTCCAAAATCTTATGATGCACATAAGGTTGAGTCATACTGGGAAAAATAATAAAAATATTATATTATTATTTTAAATGTTAGTTAATGCCAAACCGTCGTATTGGTGAGAATAAATATAACTGGAAATATTATGATTGAGCATGTTTTTTAAATATTTTTACATTTATCAAATAAAATTTAGTGGCTTAAAATGATATTAAATCCAACATTATGGATAAATACTCTAGTATTTTTAAATGGTAGTTTTAAATTCTATTGATGGATATCCCTTTTAAATATTTTTATTGACACATTTATGTGTTATATTTTGAAAAATATACTTAATATATAGAATTGGGACATCAACAAATATTTTGGATGATATTTTGGTTTTTTTCTAATAAGGCTCATTTTTTAATGAATTGTGAAAAATACTGCATTGTAAGTCAAAAATAACTTTTTATTTACTTTATTTATATAATTATACTATCATTATAATTGGTTTCAAAGTGAAATTGGATTATTATTTTATTATTTAATCCAATGTTGGCCATTTTAATTAATATAAACTAGAAATAGAATATAAACACATGTCAATCTTTGGGATGTTTTTTCTTCGTAAAAACATTATTTTTCGTTTTAACAATAGGAATTAATTTTAAATTGATTTCTTTAACATTTTTATTTTGAAGTTAGAAAAATTTATTCTATATTTTCATTCTGGATGTCTTATTTGTGTAAATAGATACCACTTATTTTTATACATTATGAATAGTAATTTTATTAATTATTTTATTTAACATGGTTAAAGGGTAAATCTGGTAAATTAGGGTAAAAATTTATATTATAATAATTATAAACAAATATAAAAAATGTCCAAATAATATTGGAAGATAAATTAATGACCACGGTAATCCTTGTTTTTATATATGGACCCCATGTATCCACTTGGATGTGAAAATGTCATTTTATAAGAATTAATTTAATGTAATGAAAAATGTAACATAAACATGTATCTTCAAGTAAAATAATTTTTTCATGAGGATAGATAAGTGATCATTTAGACTATAAATCAGAATTATAAATCTAAATAAAGTTCCTAAAATATGGTATTTAATTTATAATTTTTAGAGTTTATATAAATAAATATATTTATGACACAATGATTTTGTAATGATTCCCTTATTAATGAATGATTTATATAAATGAGATTATAAATACTAAAATAAATTTATTTTGAAACTTTTTAGGACATAAATTAATTTTAGGGACGATTATGACTTGTTATATATCATTTAATGATGATTTTGAGAACGAATTATTTTTTATTGATTTTTAATGATTCATTATATGAATTGTTTAACAATTTAAATAAATTAGATTTTAAAACAATTATTATTTTTTTAATTTAAAAAATATTCCAAAAAATCTAATAGTCTTCCAAAAGACTTAAATAATGTTTAACATTTCATTATTGAACCACTTGAGGTTCTATTTCAATTTGATAGTAACTTTATTAACTATATAGTATGAATATACAAGAAGACCTAGTAAGAGAAAAATTTGTTAACTAAGGGTTAAAGCTAAAGGATAAGGAAATATTTGGGACCCAAACAAGTCTAAAAATTATTTTTTGAGAAATTTTCTAACATTTATCAACATATCATTAATTTAAATGTGTTTTTGACCTTTTTTAAAAAAAAAATATTGTATTAAAATAATATTTCAATGCCTTCCTAAAGTACCACTACTCCCACTTATAAAAGGGAATCACCTATAACCCATTACGCACACCTCTAAAGCCCCATGGATCATCCCAATTTTGTTATAGAAATATGAAAAATCCCTCCCTTCTTTATATAATCATTAACATGGGAAGAAGGAAATTCAAAAATGACTTTTATCTTAAATCAAAAGGAGTTACCCGATTTGAGATATTGTCTTCCTCAATCTTATTTAATTTATTTTTCATTATTCAACCCCCTAAACACTCTTTAATACATCCATAAATAACAAAAATAGTTTATTAAATATATAATGATGTTTTAATGCAATGTTTTTTATCTAGGCATACTATAACCTCTATCAAATGGATATAAACATACTGTTTCTGCGTACTGTAATGTACTACCTCACGAAACAATGATTGTTTGATTTTCCTCTACCACCTCTCACGGTTTACAAGAAGATGGAACTGTATTTATAAATGATATATATAATATTTATTTTTTATTTTTTATACTTTTTTTATTTACAAACATACCGTGATGAATTCCATGATGTTTAAATATGTTAATTTAATTTTAGAATGTGAAAACTACCGCCACCGCAAGGTTATATGGCTCATTCATTCTTAACATGTAACATATAACAGATGGAGTTAATTAACCTATGAAATGTATATAAAATATGATATTATAATAGATCTAATATATACATATTTATTATTTACTGTTCATTATATAAAATATGAAAAAGTAATGTTCGTGCGTACGTATGGCTAACAATCTCCATAAACAGTGAACCTCATTTATTAGCTCCAAAATGGGATATACTATTATAAATAAACATATATGACAGATATATATGATATATATGATATATATGATCTCTAAATCATGAATATCATTTTAGAGATAATTGTTTTTGACAACATATACAATTTATAATTATAACATGTTTATTTTTGACTAAAGTACCAAATATCAATAAAACAACTAATATTAACGTAAATAATTATATAATATTTATAAAGAGATAATATGTGATATAAAAGGAATACTAAAATTGAAAAGTTTCGGAATAATGATTAAATTAACATAAGTTTATTATTTAGGAAGAACATGAAACATATGTGACGATTCCGACTCATGGTAAGGGACTTAGTTTCAATCTCCTTTCATTGAAGCATATTTGTATTTATACAAAACAATATTTTAGACAGTATATAAACCCATATAAACTTTAATATAATAAAAATGGAATATTTTTTATAATTTGAAGTTTAATCAGTGAAAAAAGGAATGTATTTTAACATATCGAGCCATAATGACCTTTCCTCCGTAGTGAGTATTATTTGATATTTAGAATCCTTAACAAGACATAGTGTTTTAAAAAGGGTGAATAAATACCATATACCCTTTTTACATATGTTTTTATTGAAAATGTTTTTGAGAAAGAATTTATTATTTCAATGTATTGAAACGATTTATTGTGATTTCAATGAGGAAACTTTATCTTTACTTTATAGTTGTTTAATGTTTTATGCTTTATGGGATTTATTTATGTATAGGGGTGGTCCCTTGATAATCTTAGTGTGTGTGAGCATAATATACCTCTACAATATGATGGGTAACTTTACAGAGGAATATATTAATGTTTTTCATAAGTTATTTAGAGAATATACAGTGATGGGTATTCCAAACATAACTCTCTTTGTAGCCGTGAAAGCTAGAATATATGCATGTAATGAATTAAAAAAGATATATTTATGATTTATTATTAATATCTATTGTTTTAAAGATTATGATTTAATGAGTTATCTAAAATATATTGTGTATTATGATTGATAATTATGATTTTATTGCTTTGTATGTATTGATGGACTAATGTTTTCTTTCATTATTTTATAACCCTTACTGAGGTTTTTATACCCATCCCATGTTTTTTAAATGTTTATCATAGGGGAAATGTATGGGTAAGATAAATAATGAATACAAGAATATTTATATCAAGAAAATAATTATTATTTTATTAAGAAGTTTTATTGTTGGGAAAGAAATTGTATATAATAGAAGTCTCTACTTTGTAATAATTGGTAAATAATTTAGTAGATATGGAATAATTATCATAAAATGCTAAAGCTAAAAATATAATCAATGTGAATAATTTATTTATCTCATTATTAATTAAGGTTATAAGGCTATGGCATTATAGTTGGCATTAGTGGTTGGTTTTGAAATCATTAAGAGTTTATATACTGTAAAATTAATATCCATAAATTATTTTTATTTTATGGTAATACCGAAATGATATAGATTTTTGGGATTACTATTTTTCTTCGCCTGTGATATTTTTTAAAATTGGTTTGATATAGAGGAAACATGGAATCTATTATGGGACAACATCAAGAGGAATACAACCTTCAAAATTAGAAACCTTAGATGGTTAGAATTATAAAATAACAATCTGTTATAGTTATGGCACAATTGACTCATGCTATAAATTGGAGTGGTATCCATGCATGAGATCATACAGATCATCCACAGAAGAACATGTCTATAGTGCAGAATTTGATGAGAAAACACCCCCATAATTCAAAGGATCATAAGACCCTTTGCTACCTGAAGGGTGGATTAAAGCACTAGAAATGATTTTTGATGTTATGGGTTGTTCAGAACATCCAAAGGATCATCTTGTTATTAACAGTTTTTTAGGTTAAGCGGATCATTGGTGGTCGATGTTTGAAAATGTCTAGCATTTTTAGGTTATTGAAGCTCTTTATTGGGGGGAATTCCAAGGTATGTTGATAAACATTTTCATAATGGGGGTCGACTTAGGATAGAAATAAATTTCTTATAATTTATGTAGGATAATGACTCTGTAGCCACATATGAAGAAAAATGCACTTGACTGGAAACGTATTCTACAAATTTAATATGAAATCTGGATAGTAAAATAAATCCTTTTTTACTCCATATTAAATCCAACGTTTCGAAGGTATTTAGCATCATGTGGGATTAAAATTTATTAAAAACTTGTTTGATGTGGAAAGAATGTGGAATTGGAGTTTTCTGATGATCATGTTTTCTTTGAAAGACAACATAATAAAAAATCAAGGTTGTAAATGAAATATAATAACTCATAAAATAAGTTCTATTGTAAGAAACAAATGTTTATAGTTTGTGTTAATTTTGTTAAAAATCATAATGGGTAATGGATTTTGAATTCAGAAAAGTGCTATCGATATGGTAATATGGGACATATGACTCATTAATGGACTCCAAATCATCAAGGTAATGGTATGAAAAAATATTATTTACAGTCAGTAAAATGTTTTAAGTGTAATGAAATTGATCATTATAAAAATGAGTGTCCCATGATGAACTCAACTAAGGGAATGTATCCAGAAAATTATCAAAAAAGGGTAGTTAAATCCTTTGAAATTATTTCAGTATATGTTGGTCCATTAAATTAATTATTAATATGTAGACTTTTTATTTATTCACATTTTTCCAATGAGATTTTTGGTTGAGGGTCTAAACATTCTTTAATTCTGAGGACTTTTCTATTAAATTGAGAATTCCATATCAAGATATGAATCCTAAAATTGTGGTAAAAACTCCTAGAAGAAATTTTGGAAAAAAGATAATAAAATTCTTGTAATTGTGTATGGAAAGAATCTTCCAACAAACATTTTGCTGCCTTTAGTAGTGTTTGATGTTATTTTGGGTATGTATTGTGTTTTAATTTATCATAATAGGATTGAATGAAGACCTAAAGAGGTTTATTTTTAGAAAGTATTTCAGTTTGTGTAAATTAATGAAAACATACATTTTAGAACATATCAGAAAGATGAGAAACAAGTAAAATATAGAAATTAATATTACCGTTCACATATAATTGAAACAAATGAAATGTTTAGACTAATGACATCCCAGTGGTAAAAGAGTATATTTATGTTTTTACATAATGTGTTTTTTTTATAATTCCTGATCAGGAAAATGAATTTACTATTGACTTAGATCCTGATTCTATGACGACATCAAAACCCCCTTATATAATGGTTCAAATTAAGTTTTGTAGTGATAGAATTATTTGTAGGAGATATTAGTTAATGGTTTCATTCAACCTAGCACTTCACCATTGGTTTCTCCTATCATGTTTGTTAAAAATAAATATGGTTCAATGAGATATTGCATTGATTATAGATCGTTGAATAACATAACTTTTAAGAACAATATCCTTCACCTCATATAAATGATTTGTTTGATCACCTCTAGGGAACTCAGTATTTTTTCAAGATTTACTTATGGTTAGGGTGCCATCAGATTAATGTAAAAGAACTATATATTCTAAAGACTGTGTTTCGTACTATATATGGGCATTATGAGTATTGTGTTATGATTTTTTAGTTAACCAATGGACCTGCTATATTCATGGATCTAATGAATAAAATTTTCTTTCAGTTAATTGATATGATTGTAGTTTTTTTATTGATGATATTTTCATATTTTATAAATGTAAATAATATAATTAATGTCATTTAATGGTTCTATTGAACAAAATATATAAAATATACTATATGGGGAATTCTGAATGTGTTAGTTTTATAAAAAAAATTCATTATTTGGTCAAAATGTTGTTAAATTTGGAAAATTTTTTATCATTATAAATCTAAAATTGTTAAAAAAATGGCCAAGACCCCCAAATATAACAGATATTCGTAGTTTTCATTGTTTATAAAGTAATTACTAGAGGTTTTTATAAATCACTTCATAGTTATCTATCCCACTAATAAGGTTATTTCTAAAAGGAGTTATTTTCATCTAGATAGAATAATGTACTTAATGATTTAAGAATTGAAATGAAGATTTCAAAATGCTTCAGTTTTACCACTACCTTCGGAAAATGTTGAATTTGATATCGATAATGATGCTTTGTTGAAAGGAAATGGTTGTGTCCTTTTGAAGAATGATCAGGTAGTTGCATATGTTTCACATCAGTTGATGCCTCATGAGTTAAATTATTGGACACATGATTTAGATGTAGCTGCTATTTTTTTCATTAAAAATTTGAAGGCATCATTTCTATAGTGTAATGTGTGAAGTATATACAGATCTAAAATTTTAAATGTATATTCACTCAAAAGGAATTAAACATGAGACAATAGATATGGGTAAAATTAATCACAGATTGTTATTTCATGATCCATTACTATCCATGAAATGTAATATAATGTCGTTGTCACTTTGAGTCCAAAAAATTGTGATACCTTAACCATTCTAGGTTTTTATTGATATCCTTGGATTTTTTATTTGATGAATTTTGTATAGGAATTTGTTAGTCAATGGAATTATTTTTTTTGTTTCAGGTGGTAGTGAAATCATCTCTAGAATATAGAATAATGAATGCATAGAATGAAGATAGTGAGTTCCAGAAAAAGGTAGAATTATTTTTGAATGGTAAGTTACCTGAATTTAACATTGATAATTATTGTGTTTTGAGGTTTGGAAGTAGGTTATGTGTTCATGGTGATTCACAATTGAAGAACGAGTTGATATATAATGCGCATAGTTCTCGATTTTCTGTTCATCCTAGTAGTACTAAAATTTATAGATATCTAAATGAGTACTATTAGTGGGATGAAATGAAAAGAAATATTTATAAATTAATTGTTATGGGTTTTACCAGTCAACAGGTTAATATCGAACGATAGTTTCCAAAAGGGATGCTTCATTCATTGCAAATTCTAGAGTGTAAATGGGAAAATGTTTCCATGGATTTCATAGTGGTATTAACAAAGAAATTTCAGGGTTACAATTAAATTTGTGTTTTTATTGATATATTTACTGAATCATCCCATTTTTTTCATATTCTAGATACTCTATCAGTAGATAAAAATTATCGATTATAAATTAAAGAGATAGATTGGTTACATGGAATTACCCTCTACATTGATTCTAATCAAGATCCTTGGTTCACTACTATCATTTAGAAGGGCCTTCAAACGTTATTGTGACTAGAATTAAATTTTATTACATCTTTTCATATTCAATCTGATGGCCAGTGAGAGTTAACAATTCAGAACATTGAGGATATTCTATGTTCTTGTTCACTAGATTCCCTGGGATATTGAAACTGACATCCTTCTTTAGTTGATATTTATTATAATAACTATTTTCATTCAATAATAATGATGTCAAAATTAGAATTATTATATGGAAATTTGTGTAGATATCCATAATTTTGGGATGAATTAGGTGAAAATATGTTTATGGGGACAAAATTTGTAGAAGAGATGACAAAAAAAATATTAATTGATTCCGATGCACATGAAACTAGCTTAGACCATGGAGGAAAACTCATGCGGATAACAATGTAAGGATATTTATTTTTTGGATAGAGATCAAGTATTTTTCAATGTTTCTCTATGAAAAAGTGTCATTAATTTTGGAATGAAGGGAAAGATAACTAATAGGGTCATTGAAATCTATGGAATCCTAGAAAATGATGGATCAGTTGTCTACAGTGTGACTTTACCTCCATGTTTACCTAGGTACAAATTTTTTTTCATGTTTCAATTTTGATAAAGTATATATCGGATCCATCTCATGTTTTGTGTTTAGAATTAATTCAATTGGAAGAAAATCTTTCAAATGAGAAAAAAACAGCCTAGATTTATGACTATATAGAACATGTGTTGTGGAATAAGGTAATCCATCTTGTTATTTTTTCTGTTGAAAACCCATATAGTTGAAGAGGAAACATGGGAACCTGATAATTTAATGAGACAAAAATACCACCACTTATCTGGTACGTTAATAAAATTGCGAGAACAAAATTCCGAAAATTGGGGAATGATGTACCGTCCTTGGTAAATATAGAATATGAAATTTTATTAATTATTAATATTTTTTAAATAAATAATAATTTTACTTTAAAACAGATTCTATGTTCGATGGTGTAACTGACATGCAATAATTTGTTGATCTGAAATATTATGTTGCACATAAGGATGCTTCATAATGTGATAAATAATAATAATATAATATTATTTATTTAAATGGTATTTAATGCTAAACTAATGCATTATAGAGACCGAACATAACTAACAATAATATGATTAAACATGTCTGTTAAATATTTTTACATTTATACTATAAAATTTAGAGGCATAAAATTAGAATGAATCAAATGTTATGCATAAAAACTCTAATAATTTTAAAAAATAGTTTTAGAGCCTATTGGTGCTGATCCTTTTATAAATCTAGTTATTGTTAATTCTATATGTTATATTTGACAAAATATACATCTTTCATATAATCGGTACATCAAAATTTACTTTGGTTGAAATTTTGTAATTTTATTATAAGGGTTATTTTTTATGAATAGTGAAAAATACTTCATTTTATGTCAAAACTGCCTTTTCAATTAATTTGTTTATATTGTTAAATTATCTATTGAATTGGTTGAAAAGTGTAATTGGATTAATATTTTATCAATTAATCCAATTTCAGTCATCGGATGTAATTTAACATTTAAATTTTATATAATCTAATGTTATATTTTTAGTAGTTTTTTACTTCTTAGAAACACATATTTTTGTTTTGACAGCAATAATTTTTTTAAAATTAATTTTCGAAACTTATGTGTTCTGAATTTGGGAAAATGAATTCAATATTTTTAATTAGTATGAATTTTTTTTAAATAGGTAATTTTACTTTTTAGACATTATGAATACTATCTTTAGTCATTATTCTATTTACCATTGTTAAAAGATAAATCTAGTAAATTAGGGTAAAATTAAATTATTAAATTATGAAACTACCATAAAATGATTTCAAATCATATTTTTGTATAAAATTATGACCATTGAAATAATTGGGTGGATTTGGGGTCCTCATGGAGCAACATGGATGTGCAAATAACGTTTTATAATAATTAAGTTAAACTAAAGAAATATATAACATAAACTTGAATCATTTGGTAATAAATCTTAATATGGGGATAGATAAGTTATATTATGGACTATAAATTTAAATATATTGAGAAATTTATTTCTCACATCATGTTAATTTATTTTTAATTTGTATACATCATATAAAATCTATATTTTTTACACAATGATGATGTAGTGATTTCCATATTAATGGATGATTTTACTAAATGATATTATAAATATTAAAATAAATTTATTTTGAAACATTTTAGTCCATAAACAAAAGTTAGGGATTATTATGACTTGTAATCATTTTTATAATAATGTTTTTTTGAAATAATAATTTTTTTATTGATTTTTAAAAAGTCATTATATGAATAGTTACAAATTATCATAAATGAATATTTAAATAAATATTGTTTTATTAAAAGATTTAATAGTCCTAAAAATTAAATATTCAGAAAAATGACTTAAATAATGTTTAAAATGTCATTAATTAACCAATTTAGGTTCTATTTGAATTTTATAGTAACTATATTATCCATATAGTATTAATATACAAGAATACATGGTGTGAGTAACATTATTTTACTAAGGTTTAAAGCTAAATGATACCGATAAATTTAGGACCAAAACAGTTATAAAACCTATTGGGAGATGGTATTTTAAACAATAATCAAATTATCCTAGAAATAAATTAGTTTTTCACCTTTTTAATCAGAGAATAATTTTATAATAAAAAAAAATTCAATGGCTTTTTAATGTACCCATCCCCCCTCTTATAAAAGGGCATCACCTATATCCCCTTAATCACACAAATCAAGATCATTGGGTCATAAAACCAATGATATAATAATCAAACAACATACCTACATTTCTCATTGAATCTTTACCTAGGTTATAATGAAATAAAGTAAATCCTTTTACCTTAAAAAAAGGGGTTACTAATTCGAGGTAATGACTTATCTCGAGCTTCATTCGTTTATTCTTCTTCTCCAACCCCCTAAACAAAATTTATTACATTTATTTATAAAAAAGTATAATAAATACATTATTTTATTTTCATAAGGAATATTATATCTACACTTACACACACCTCCATCTAATGGATCTGAACATTTTTTTCTGTGTACGACGAACTATAGAATCACAATATGATGAGTATTAAATATTCTAATACCACCTCTCATGGTATCAATTCACTTGAAACTATATTTATATATATTATATATAATATTTTTATTGTCTTTATGATACTGTTATTTTTATTTGAAAATATATGTTTGAGATTTTCAGTTTTTGTAAATACGATTATTTCATTTGAGAAAGTGCAGACTACTGCCCCCAAAATGTTATATGACTCTTTCATGACATATATGAAACACATAAATGATGTTGTTAATGAACATATGTAACATATAGAAAATAATATATTATAATATAATTATAATGTACCTATGTATAATTTTTTTTCACTCCTTTAATTATTAAAATTAAATAAAAGTATTGTTCATGCGTACGTACGACTTACCATCTCCTTGATCGGTTCTTTTCATTTCTTATATGAAAATTTTATGTTATATTATAAATTAAAATATATACTGTATATATATGATCTATATTATATCTAAATCATTAATATCATTCTGGAGATAATTAAATTTTGACAACATAGAGAATTTGTAATTATAACATGTTCATTTTTTACTCAAGTTCCAAATATCAACAAAACGACCGATATTAACTTAAATAATAATGTAATATTTATAACAATTAAATATGGTAAATAAAAATAATAACAAACGTGTAAAATGTTATGAATCAATTAGAAAATAAATTGAGTTTATTATTCAGGAATAACAAGGAACATACGTGATGAGTCAGAATCAAGGATGGGGCCATCGTATCAAAATTCTTTCACTAAGGCATATTTTATTAATGCATTACATTATTTTTTATGGTGTATTAAACTCATTGAATATTAATTTGATTCAAATGTAATATTTTTTCTTTGATTCATTTTACTAAATGGAAAAAATAATGTTTGTTTTTAACATGTGAAGCGACAATGATTATTCTATCGTGATGAGTATTATATGATAATTGACTTCCTAAACAAGACATACTGTTTTTAAAAGGATAAATGAATAACATATAAAATTATTATGTATTTTGTTATTGAAAATGGTTTTGATAATTCATTGATTATATTAATATCTTGAAATGATATATTGTGATTGCAATGTGGAAATGTTATATTTCTTCAATGATTATTTTATGTGTTAATGTTCATGGGAATTGTTTATGTATACTGGTTGTTCCATTATAAACCTAAGGGTGAGCCCTAGATTTCTATCTTATGCATTAGGTAATATTACAGAGGTAATAATTGATGTTTCTCCTATGAGAAATAGGGAATGTAATGTGATTGTTATTCCAAACTCAACTCCCTATGTAGTTGTGGAAACTAAAACTTATGTATGTTATGGATTATACAAGTTACATTTAATATTTATAATTTCTATGTCCTATTCATAAATCTTATTAATTATGGAGTTATGGTAAATATATTATATATTATGATTGAAAATTATTATTTTATTAATTTTTATTTATTGATAGACTACTGTATTATTTCATTATTTTATAATTGTTACATTGAATTTTATACACATACCATGATTTATAATTTTTTTTCACTACTTATAATGAAGGGTAAGAAAAAGGAAATATTAAAGAAGATTTATAACATGAATATAATTGTTTTTTTATTATGGGGTTTCATTGCTGTAAAAATTTTGATAGAATAGATGTGTTTTATTTGAAATAGTTTGAGGTGTAATTTAATAGTTATAGCCTAATTCTCTAAATCTCTAAATCTAAAAACATCCTCAATGTGAAATAATGAGATAACTCAAGTTTTAGTTATGCATTATAGATATGCCTTATATCTATCATTTTAAGGTATTTAATTTTTTAAATGCATTTAAAAATTGGAATGTTGATTCTGTATTGAAAAATGATTTTTATATTCGATCATATGTGTCATTCAAGTGTTTATGATAAAAATTTCAAAGGATAAAAATGTTTAATTTGGATATAATAATTTATAATTATATAATAAGTGGTGGAGAACCGAATAAAACAAAAAGAGTGTGTTATCGTGATAAATATTTCATAGATATGTGACCATGATATTGGTTATATGAGAGTGTGTTCCCGATATAACTCTTCAATGTACCATTTAATGATCATTATAATCACAAGATAGGTGACCGTTTTTCGTATAGTATTCACATAGGGATTTAACATGGATCGTTTTTTAGTGAAACAGTTTTTAATAAAATGTCTACGTCATTGATAAATTTTACTACTTGATTAGTATATATTTCAACGATTATATTCAAAAATGTTTTTTGTTCCATTCATGTGTAAATGTTTATCCTCATAAACTAAAATAATATATTGATTGAGGTAATGTTTTTATCTTCATTTGACTATACTTATTTATTTTTTTATTTATATTTCCCTTCTACTATTTTTTTCTCATCATATAATTTATATTATTATTCATGTTGTATAATATTATGTATGAATACTAAGAATATCATGATTATTTTCATGATTATTTTACATGAAAATAATTAATTTTTACTAATAAAAAATTATATTGTGTGAAAATAGATAAATATTATAAGTGTTTTATCTATAATATATGGAAAACTTATAAAACAATTATGAATATATTTTAAAAATCTCTCAACCATAATGATTTTCAAGAAAGTATGAAAAAATTTCATTGATTCAAAACAAAAAATTATGTAATGTAATAATTATGCCACCTTATAGTTAGTATAAAAGAACCATTGTGGCATACATAGATGTAAATTACATCATAACCATCAAGATATGTCACATTTCCAAAACAAATAAGGGCCCTTCATGGGGAATACACCTAATGGGGGGGATACACGACCATTCAATGTGACTAATTTTTCATTATAGTGGGTTTGGTAATACATTCTTCCTATTATACTTTTCAAGTTCTATGGGGGGGTTTATTTTTCAGATTTTCGAAGATAATGTGCTTAGGATGGTTCATAAAAGTTTTGGAGGTTTTTAGCTACTAAAATCTAAATTCATAAAAGTTTCATGAAATGTATTATTGGAGGACATGAAAGTGGGATTCAAGATGTTTAATAAATTGGGGTTACAAAATAAAAGGTGAATTGTTTTTTATAGGAAACTAAACACCTAGGATTATACTATGTGAATGGGGTTTTTAGATCATGTAAATCCCTAACGATATATATTTTAATGGTTTTTAACCACCTCGATGGTCAAAACCTTTTGATTAAGCAGATCCCCCACAAATTTTAGCACACTCAGCATCCCTCGCCTCAAATTTTTGAATATATATTTGATAGGAATTGACATTTGGGATTCATTCTTCATCCTATGGAGGTCCATGGTGATCCAAGGTATTTTATACCTCATTTAATATAGTTCAATTGAGATGTTTTTTTCAGTTATATAGTTTCCAAATTATGGGACTAATCATCATGTTTAAAAAGGTTATTTTTTAGTTTTGTGGTGGGGTAGTTGTGGAATGTAATACTAATGTTGATTTTATTCTTGTCAGATAACCAATCAGGATCTACATCATTGGTGTTCTCTTAAGCAAAGAAAATGGACACACTTATTATGCTATTGCATTGGGTGAATCATTGTTTATTTTTGTGAAATTCTAGTTCTATCTTGATTTATCCTCTTGGATCATAAATAAATTAAACGAATAAATGAATGACCAAAATTAAACAATAGATAGTGATAGGAGGGTGATTTTTATGTTCTGTTCTATAATAATTGGGTGAATATTTTTTCTAGGTATTTTGATATATATGTTGTTCTTATTTTTCATGGATTATAAGTTAGAATTGGTGAATAATGAAAAGTTAGAATTAAAATTATTTTACAATCTAAAACATTATAGAGGCATGTATAATGAATTATGTGTGTTGTAGTTTAAATTCTTACAGAGTATTTAAATGATTTTATCTTCCCCATGTTATTGGATTTGAATAATGATTTGAAGCCTGATGATTGTTCATGATAATGAAATTAATGGAATGTTAAAGTAATTTTTTTATTACTTTGTGGAAGCTTGGATGGCTTGTTGTTTAGGTTTCTTATTGTTGGAATATATAACTAATGATTTAGTTAATCTATGATGGAATGGGAATTGGATTTTGGATAAAAATTATTCATTTGTAAGGGATGAGTTTTCCTCTTTCTGGTATAGTCAAAGTACCTTTTGTTTCTGCATTATGAGATCGTGTTCTGTGTGATGGATGGATGCGTTTCTTTAGGGTGAAGAAATGAATTACTACATTTATTTCCTTATACATTTGATTAGATGTGACCCTTCCTTGGATGATCCTAGGGTGCTATTGTGGTTTATATAGTAGAGAGGCTCAAATGTTGTGGGTGCCTAGAATGGATGAGACTAGAAGGATGTTGTGAAATATGGGGTAGGAAGGAACTACTGTTTTGTAAGTAGTTGGTGCTTACAATTACCAAATACATAATTATATTCATGTGGGTGTCAGGGAGGGCACATGGGTTAATGTATCTAGTTAATTTTAGGATTTCTCATTGATATAGATGTTGGATACCTGTTTGAATGCATTTTTTGTTGGTGAACAAGTTGTTTTTCTTTCTACAATCCTTTACAAAATATATGTGGTAGATGAATTTTCAAGGTTTTACACATTGTTTTTCATCTTAAGACATTTTTCAAGAGTTTGTGCAATTAATTAATTTAATTCTGTTAATAACTGAATAATTATTTATACAACGCTGTTGTATATTTATAGCGTGAAACGATGAGGTTACAATTTAGAAATGTTTTCGATTCATATTTATTATACCTAGAACACTTGGAATTTGATTTCTGTATAATGAAATATAACTAGAATAATGTTTCTGGTTAATTAGTGGATAATTAATTTATTATAATAAAGTGAATATGATGAAAAATAAATATTGTAATTTATTGTATCTATTTAAATTTTTGTGTTCATATAGGATATTTGGTCTTAGTAGTGGCAGTCAGGAGTCTATGAGATGTTAGCTATTTTTTTGTTTGATACTGGGTTTACTCACATAGTGTTCTTGTGATCTATATTATATCTTGTGCATTTTTAATTTAATATGCTACTCCACCTCATTAGTTAGGGAAAATAACACACCAAAGTATTCTAAGACCTGGTGATGTTTTAAAAAACACAACAGTGAAAGAATGGATTACTGACTACCCCTTTTGATTCTGATATCTTATTTTGTAGTTATTTGTGATTGTATGCGTGATAGTTAGTCTTCCCAATATATGTGTGTAGATGGATGCAATATATTTTCACTATTTTAAAAACATATCTTCTTGATATAGATTCATATGGACAACTATAGGTATTATCTGTGTTGTTTATGATGGTTTGAGGTTCCTTACACAGTGGTTGGGCGTTGATGGATTGATGAATAATGCCTTCATTATGATACACAATGTATGGGCCATGCTGGCTCACGAAAATAAACCTATTTACTTTTTGTAATTTGGAAATCGTTTTATGTTATAAATGTGAATGTTGTGTTGATTATCTATGGTTTTTATGAGATATCTATTCCGGAGAAAGATTCCCAGGTCAAGGGACGTTGTGATGGAGCTTCAATCCACTGGTGATGTGGTAGCATGGTACCCATGATATTCTTTTTCATATTATAGGATTTTTCATGTGATATATGGTGGGAGATATCATGGTGAGGTTGGAAATATTGAATATTTATTTAAGAAAATATTTTGTTTCACGTGATGTTTAGTATTCTATAGTATGATTTATTTACCATTCAAATGAGAGGGTCTTGGAAGAATCCAATAGTGTACTATTATACTCACCCAAAATATGTATAAATTATTTTTCAAGTCAGTAGGAGATGGTTGTAAATTAATCTGGTTAATAGTTGGTTTGGATTTAGTATGAGCTATTTGGTCTTCATGGTAAATGCCATCATTTCTCTTATATTAATACATGCAACTTCCCATTCAGTTGTACATGTTGATTCATGTCATTACATATGTGTAGTGATATTTTCAATTCAATTTTATATTGAGTAGGAGTTGTTTTGTGTTTTACTTATCTCAGTCTTTTGAATCTGTTCCCTTATAGGTTAATCCCTCCCATATGTGTGTTTACTATACCCGCGGTGGTAGTTCCCATATTGGGGCCTACATGGGGAAGGAATGGTGGTCATCTCTTATATTCTCACATTATTCTCCAAGTATGGGTAATCATTGTGGAATGGGGTTTGTGAAAGAGTGGTATCAGGTCGATGGTTGAGGGATAGGAAAGATTTTGGTGTTTGTCACGTGCGAGGTTATGTGGATGGTTGAGAAATAGTTTTATATAGGTTTAACATGGGGTGTAATCATTAGAGACTGACATAGACATGTAGTTTGGTCCCTTGTGATTTAATTAATAGACCATTATTCTTACAGTGATTACTAAATTAAGTCATATTGGTTACATGATACATACCTAGGAAAGGTGCATGAAACATTCCTATTTGTTCCTATGTTTGAATGGGTAGACCATAGGATGAGATAAACTAAAATAAAAAACGAAGACTATTAATTAATATTACATACATACATATTTCTGATTTATGAGTTTCAACTATTTGTTCTATTATAAGAATGGACACATGTTGACATCTTCATCAGGTTTTCATAGAATATGTTCAATTGGTTTATCTATTAGAACACCACGGGGTGGAGGATAATAAAGATTAAATTTAGAGTGGGATATTTTGAGAGTATCCATACAAGAGATTCTAGCCGTATGAAGTCTCTACATTGGATGCAATAAAAAAATATGTTTTGTAGGTGGTTGTGATAGCCATAAATTCAACCCATTCACATAAGGATAATTGATTATCATTGTCCTGGAATATTTTGTGTGGGGACGATATGATGTCAATGTTATTTTTCCTCAAATATTATTAAGAGTTAGTTGTCACGACCAGCCCTCGAGGCCCGTGCCATGACTACCCCACGCCCGCCTTCCATAGGCCCGGGGCTAACGACTAGCACCAAAGGCGTAAATCCCGATAACTGGGAAGGCATTGCCTTTATAAAATCAAACAAACATCACAGAGTACAAGCGGAAGTAAAACACTAAGTATAAAAAGAAGTGATGAAAAGTAAATGGTCCAGAATACAAACCCAACTGAAAGTACAGCTACAACTAAACAAAAGTACAGCAGAAAAAGGCAACAGCTGGAAGAACGGACGCGGCTCCTGGGTCGTCCTCCTCAGATCCTACCTGAAGGGTAGGTACAGATAGCGCAGCTCATGGATCGTCCACCATAGATCCTACTTGAAGGGTAGGTACAGATAGCACAGCTCCTCAATTCTCTCACACGTCAACCTCCTCTGTGTGTCGTATCGTCATGAAGTCCACCTCCGGATACTGACTCGTCGTGTGGTCCACCTCCGGGTACCGTCCAGTCCTCAAACACTCGGCCTCCATCAGCGTTGCCCATCGTCTGCAACCAACACAATGAGGTGCGGTCATAGCCCGTGCAGGGGTGAGTATAACGATAATCAGTAGGGACCCCGAGACCCTCAAGGTCTCACTAAAACCAAGAAGGATAACCAAAAATAAGATCTCAACACAAAACCTCTAGTGTAACGACCCAATCTTTTTGAGTATTATATTAACTTACCCTTAATGATTTAATAAGACGTTAATGGTTAATGCAGAAAGAGGAGTCAATGGCTTCATCCAGTAGACTCAACCCTTATGAAGCCCACTTATCAGAGCTTGGGAAGGAGGTAGCATCTGTGGGCGTCGCTCTGGACCAAGCCCAAGCCGAACTCCAGCATGTCAAGCTTGAACGGAAACGCTTTCAGGAGAAGTTCAAGTTAGTGGAGGTTGCTACTAGGGCAATGTTATCTGAGCCTCCCTTAGATTCTCTCACCATAGCACACCTTACACTTAGGTCTTATGCCAGTGTTATAAGGGGCTATGTGATGAGACCCTAGTTTCCTTGTGTAATCCTTTCGGGTGAATAAATTGAGATTTCTTCCTTTAGTGATGTTTGTGAAATTTCAAATGTCTAGATAATTTTAGAATGTATTTTATTGCTGAATTTTGAAAAAGGGATATTTTGAAATATTTATGTAAACCCTAAATAACTAAGGATGTGTAATGATTTTCAAAAAATGGTCTTCTACAAAAGTGTTCATTAAGGAATTTGGAGTCTAATAAGATCAACTTAATTTTTGATGAATAGTAAATTATGAATAGTGATTTTACACTTAGGATTAGTAATGTGACCAAATGGATTAGTAATTTTCACTCAAAGAAAGTTTTAATATAATCTAGGCACCTTGATTAAGTAATGTGATTCAATAAAATGGTTAAATAACGGTTTCATAAATTATTATTCAAGTATTAGTTTTTTCAAATGAATAGTGTTTTTTAATTAAAAATTTAATTAAAAATAATTAGAAAATTATTTTTATAAAAATGACCTTATTTTTGAACTCAGAGCATCGATATTATGTTATGGTAAATTTTGGGGATTTTTCTATAAAAAAAATGAATTTTCGGTGAATAGTGTATTTTTTTAAAAATAAAATTAAAAATATTTATAAAATTATTTTTATAAAATGGAGTTCATTTTTGAAATCATAGAATTGATATTTGGTTAATGTGAAATTTTGGGATTTTTCTGAAAAGTTGAATTTTCAGTGAATAGTAAAAATACAGTTTTAGGGTTTCGGTATGTTTAATGACATCATAACGGTGTCATGATGATGTAATGAGATCTTTTTAGGGTTGGCCGGCCAAGGGTGATTAATTATTGTTTTGGGGGCCCCATGTGGCCTAACTCCATGATAAATGCCAAGGGAGAGCACATGGGTTTGAGAAAAGCACATGTGAGGTGTCCCTTGGCCATTAATGCTTTGTCCCCTCACTTTCCCTATAAATACCCACCCTTTCCTCCTTTAGTTTTCACTCCCAACTCTCGCCCAACGAAGTTCTGGTCTTCTTACCTTCCAAGGAGTCCTCCCAAGGTGCCCCCAAGCCCTCAAGGTCCAATCCTTTGAGTTTCAAGAGTCACATTTTAAGGTAAGGGATCTGAACCCTCTCTTTCTTTTCATGTAATATCTTTTATGTCATTCCTATTATTCTCCTTGTTTTTATGTGAGAGGATGTTCTTTTATATCCCTCTTACTGACCTTTCATGTTTATATGATGAGATATCCTCTCTTACTCTCATCATTTCGTTTTATTAAAAGTTTAAGTGACGCCGTTAGGCTGCCGAATTTTTAAGGGATTCTTTCACCCTTCTCATATTTCAAGTTCGATTTTCATGTCAAGTCTTTCAAGTTCCTTTTTATTATGTTGGGGTATGATCTCTATATCTATCATACTCATCTCTTATGATCATATTATGAGGGACCCTATTTGATCTTGTCAAATCATTTTCTTTTGAAGTTAAGTGACGCCGTAAGGCTGCCGAATTTTCATAAGAGAAATCTAATCTTTTTTTCCTTCCATGTTTTTCATTTCAAATGGTATGTCCCTAAAATTTCATTACCATGTCCATATGTCCTTCTTATTCTTTCACCCTACTGTTTTATGGATCATTTATGAGTGGGTGACCCGTGTCCCCTCTCATTTCAATGTTTTCTAAAACCCCGAAACATAGCCGTTATGCTGCAGAATTTTCCCCTCAAAATGCCTCTCTCTCTTTTCTCAAAAATTATTTTATGTTATAAAGTGAATACTCAAAGCTCTTATTTCTACAAGTGTATTCACATATATATCAAAATGTTCCATTTTAAATTCTGGGATTTACATACATGAGACCCGCTTTCCCTTTCTGTGGGATTAAAGTGACGTAAAGATCATGTCTTTAAAGCAGTTTTTAAAACGTTATGATTATGAAATGAAACCCATTTATTTTATGCTATGTGGGTTATTTATGAAATTATTGATGATGATATATGTGGCTCACATGTTAATAAAGGCAAATTTAAGGGTGCGCCCTGATAGCGCTTCAATGCATTGGGTAATGATGTAACCACTAGAGATTACAATTTTCATGATACCTTGGTGAATAACCTTGGTAATTTTCAAATGACACCTTGGGGATGGACCTTGGTGATATGTTCATGATTGTCTATGTTAAATGATGTAGCCACATCTTCAAGTTATAAAAAATGTTATTTTTATTATGAAATGCCTCATGATTTCTTTCTCATGCCTTAAAGTTCTTTTCATGTCCTTATTGAAGTATCTCAAGTTCACATGTAAAATGTTCCTCTTGTTTCCCTTACTGGGCCTTCTGCTCACCCTTTCTTTTGATGTATGTCCCCAGGTTATGAGATGCATAATGAACATAGGATGAACTAAAGGAGAAGCCTTTAAAGTGTTTAAGAAGAATGTTTTTATGTTTTTTTTATGTATTATGATCCTTGTTTCCAAGACACTAAACCTTAACGATCCTCAGTTTTGTGTAATGTAATGAAAGTTTATGTTATAAAATGGCGGGATGCTATAGTTGGTATCAAAGGATGGTTTAGTTATTTGTGGAAATTAGGATATAATAACTTTATGAAGAACCCTATAGAATAGTTTAAATATAGGAAAACTTCCTGGTATTTTGGTAAGTATTGAGTAAGTGGTCTATCAAACAAATACATCCCTATCTGGATACGAGCAGGTAGAGGCGGCTCTGGCACAGATGTACATAGGGGTGAAACCCGAAAACACCGCTTTGAGCTAGACTCGAACGGGAACTGGTGCACGATAACGGGCCTTGCTGCACTCTTGGTTACGACACTCCCGGGGGATATGTTTGGTTAATCACGAGCTTTTTATGAATCATTATGAAGGAATTATAGAAAAGTGTAATTGTATAAGAATGAAGTCTTAGTTAAAAGATACATAAATGAAATAAGTTTCTCACTAAGGTTTTATTATTTTAGAAAATGGCGGGCAATAGGAGAAACCGTGCCGATGGTGACCGCAATGCACCATGTGCTGACGGCCCTCCGATGGAAGCCGGAATGGAAACATTCATGCGAATGATGAACCAACTGACTCAAGTTATGAGTAATAACTTGAATCAAGCTGGGAGGCCGACCTCACCACGAAGGGAACAACTTTCTGTTGAGTCCTTCATGCATCAACGACCGCCAACATTCAGTGGATCTACTGACCCACTGGTTGCAGAACAATGGATAAGCTATATTGAAAAGATCTTTTCTGTACTTCATTATTCGGAACAAGAAAAAGTCACCCTTGCTGTTTACTGCCTAGAGGGAGAAGCTGATCAGTGGTGGTCACTGATCAAAAACACGAAGCCACGAGGAGAGATGGAAGCTATGGAGTGGGAAGAATTTCGGGGGATTTTCTTTAACTAGTATTTCCCTCGTTCCATGAGAACGAAAATGGAGAAAGAGTTTCTCGAGCTGAAGCAGAAGGAGAACGAATCTGTCGGAAGCTATGAGATGAACTTCACAAGGCTTTCCCGTTATACCTCAAGCTTTTTCAAGGACCCTAATGGGAAGGTTGATAGATTCTTTGGCGGACTACGACCCCATCTGCGGAAGAATCTAGCCAACAGGGACTACGATAGCTATGAAGAAATAGTTCGAAGTGCTATGAAAGTTGAACTAGAGTTTGGGGAGACACAATGGTCTCACAAATCTAATGAGAAGAAGAGAACTCTAGAACCAAGCCTGGGAAGAAGTTTTGATCAGGAAAGAGGTGGAAAGCATATGCAACATGCCACATGCAATAAAAGTGGGAAGAAGCATCCGGGGAACTGCTTGATCGGAAGTGGAAAGTGCTATAGGTGTGGAAAAGAAGGCCATATTTCTCGGAATTGTCGTGGTGATGTGAAGCCTCCACTTCCCAACACTAACGACAGAGGAAAGATGGTTCTGGACCTACCCGAAGTCACATTCTTCATGTGTGGACAGCTTGGGCACTTTGCTAATCAATGTCCAAATCCGAGGGCGGTGGAGGGGAATCACCATCAACCTCAGCAGAGGCCAAGGGAGCAAGGTCGTGCTTTCGCTATCACAACAACTGAAATTGAAGTTCCGAAGGATGTGGTAGAAGGTACTCTTGTTGTCCTCTCAAAACTAGCAAGTGCTTTATTTGATTCTGGTTCTACGCATTCCTTTATTTCTTCCAAGTTTGCAAAGAATATAGAATCAATCCCTTAATTGCTTGAGGTAGAGTTGTCAGTCAAGACTCCAAGTGGGATTATCCATGCATCAAAAGTGCATAGAGACTCTAGTGTTTACTTTGGTGAGCACAATCTTATCGCAAATCTAGTAGTCATTCCCATGATGGAATTCGACGTTATACTAGGGATGAACTGGCTCTCAAAGTATAATGCTAAGATCAAATGCAGAAGTAAGGAAATCTCCGTAGTCTTGAATGAACGACCTACAGTTATCTTCCGAGGAGAGATATCCCGAACTGATCCCTATCTAGAATCACCTCTTATAGCTTTCTTTATGGAGTTAATCGGTGATGATGAAGAAGGAAAAGGGAGCATACAAATAGAAGATGTTCCGATTGTTCATGAATACATGGATGTATTTCCTGAGGAGTTACCTGGACCTCCCCCAGAAAGAGAGGTAGAGTTCTCCATTGAACTCGTACCTGGGTCTCAGCCGATATCAAAGACTCCGTATAGAATGGCAAATGTGGAGCTAGAAGAGTTAAAGAAACAACTCCAAGACTTGTTGGAGAAGGGGTTTATCCGACCGAGTGTGTCTCCTTGGGGAGCACCAATTCTCTTTGTGAAGAAGAAGGATGGATCAATGCGGCTATGCATTGATTATAGAGAACTGAACGGGATCACGGTGAAGAACAGATATCCTCTTCCAAGAATTGATGATTTATTTGACCAACTTCGCGGGGCTCAATTCTTCTCTAAGATTGACCTTCGATCTGGTTATCATCAACTGAGGGTGAAGAAGGAAGATATTCCAAAGACTGCCTTCCGATCAAGATATGGGCATTATGAGTTTACTGTTATGCCCTTCGGCTTGACTAATGCTCCTGCTATTTTCATGGATTTGATGAATAGAGTCTTTAAGGGCTACCTTGATAACTTTGTGGTAGTTTTTATTGATGATATTTTGATATATTCAAAAAGTCGTGAGGAGCATGAAGATCATCTGAGGGTTATTTTGAAAACTCTATGGAAGGAGAGGCTCTTTGGGAAGTTCAGCAAGTGTGAGTTTTGGTTACAACAAGTGGCTTTCTTGGGGAACATCGTAACCAATGAAGGAATCTCGGTTGACCCTGCAAAGACAATGGTTGTGGAGGAGTGGCCTCAACCCACAACAGTAACTGAGATTCGTAGTTTCCTTGGTTTAGCGGGATATTATAGGAGGTTTGTGAAAAAAATTTCACGGCTTTCTAATCCACTAACCAAGTTGACTCGAAAAGGGGTTAAGTTCATCTGGACAAAGGAATGCGAGGAAAGTTTCCAAGAGCTGAAGAAGAGATTGGTTACTGCAGCTATGTTAACACTACCCTCTATCGGAGAAGGATTCGTTATTTTTAGCGATGCATCTCTGAAAGGGCTTGGGTGCGTCCTCATGCAAAATGACAAGGTAATTGCTTATGCATCTCGACAGTTGAAGATTCATGAGCAGAATTATCCTACGCATGATCTAGAGCTGGCGGCAGTTGTTTTTGCTCTAAAGATATGGAGGCACTATCTTTATGGGGAGAAATGTGATATATACACTGACCACCAAAGTCTAAAGTATATTTTCACTCAGAAAGAATTGAACATGAGACAAAGGAGATGGTTGGAGCTTATTAAAGACTATGATTGTTCAATTCATTATCACCCTGGAAGAGCAAACAAAGTCACGGATGCGTTAAGCAGGAAAGATCATGTTGTTCTGGCAACAATGAGGATCCTGGGAGATCCCTTGATTAAAGATCTAGTAAAACTGGACATGGGAATTATAAGGAAAGGGACATCATCAACCCTATCCCAAATGATTTCTCAACCTTCATTACTAGAGAAGATCAAGAAGTGTCAAAAAGAAGATCCTTTGCTGCAGGAGAAGTTCGATGCTGTAAAGGATGGGAAGTTCCCTGATTTCAATATTGATCAAGAAGGCGTGTTGAAATTTCATACAAGACTATGTGTTCCATCTATTCCGGAGATAAAGAAAGAACTGATGGATGAAGCTCATAGCTCTACTTTCTCTATACATTCGGGAAGCACTAAGATGTATAGAGACCTTCGTGATCATTATTGGTGGGATAACATGAAGAGGGAGATTGCCGATTACACTACAAGGTGCCTGGTGTGTCAGCAAGTAAAGGCAGAAAGACAACTTCCTAAGGGGGTATTACAACCGCTACCCATACCAGTATGGAAGTGGGATAATATCACCATGGACTTTGTAACTGGTCTCCCGAAAACATCCAAAGGAAACAATGCGATATGGGTTATTGTGGACCGTCTCACCAAGACAGCCCATTTTATCTCTATTCGGGAAGATTTCTCTCTGGATCAGCTTGCCAAGATATACGTGAATGAAGTGGTAAGGTTGCATGGGGTACCACTATCCATCGTATCTGATCGTGACCCAAGATTCACATCAAAATTCTGGAGAAGTCTTCAGCATGCTCTGAACACTGAATTGAATTTTAGTACGGCCTATCATCCTCAAACTGATGGCCAATCTGAAAGGACTATTCAGACACTCGAAGACATGTTGAGATTATGCTCAATGGAATTTAAAGGTGGATGGGATCAACACCTCCCATTAGTGGAGTTCTCCTATAACAACAGCTTCCATGCGAGTATTCAGATGGCACCCTATGAAGCTCTGTATGGAAAGCGGTGTAGAACTCCTACTTGTTGGGATGAAACTGGTGAGAGGAAGCTTCTTGGGCCTGATCTCGTGCAAGAGATGACAGAACAGGTTCATGCCATCCAACAACACATAAATGCTGCTCAGAGTCGGCAGAAGAGCTATGCTGACAATCGTCGAAGGGACTTGGAGTTTGGTGTTGGTGACAAAGTCTTCCTTCGAATTTCTCCATGGAAGAGAGTCATGCGGTTTGGGAAGAAAGGGAAGCTCAGCCCTAGGTACATTGGCCCCTATGAAATCCTTGATCGCATAGGAGCAATGGCCTATCGTCTAGAACTTCCACCGAACCTAGCTCAAGTTCATGATGTCTTCCATGTATCTCTCTTAAGGAAGTACATACCCGACCCTTCGCATGTACTGAACCCAGAGGTGGTACAACTTGAACATGACCTCTCTTATGAGGAGCAGCCAGTAGAGATCTTGGACCGTAGAGACAAGGTACTACGAAACAAGACTACCCACCTTGTGAAAGTGTTGTGGAGGAATCATAAGTATGAAGAAGCGACTTGGGAGCCCGAGGAAACGATGAAGCAAAAGTACCCTCACCTTTTCTGATAGGCCTCAAGTATAAATTTCGGGGACGAAATTTCTTAAGGGGGGAAGAATGTAACGACCCAATCTTTTTGAGTATTATATTAACTTACCCTTAATGATTTAATAAGACGTTAATGGTTAATGCAGAAAGAGGAGTCAATGGATTCATCCAGTAGACTCAACCCTTATGAAGCCCACTTATCAGAGCTTGGGAAGGAGGTAGCATCTGTGGGCATCGCTCTGGACCAAGCCCAAGCCGAACTCCAGCGTGTCAAGCTTGAACGGAAACGCTTGCAGGAGAAGTTCAAGTTAGTGGAGGTTGCTACTAGGGCAATGTTATCTGAGCCTCCCTCAGATTCTCTCACCATAGCACACCTTACACTTAGGTCTTATGCCAGTGTTATAAGGGGCTATGTGATGAGACCCTAGTTTCCTTGTGTAATCCTTTCGGGTGAATAAATTGAGATTTCCTCCTTTAGTGATGTTTGTGAAATTTCAAATGTCTAGATAATTTTAGAATATATTTTATTGATGAATTTTGAAAAAGGGATATTTTGAAATATTTATGTAAACCCTAAATAACTAATGATGTGTAATTATTTTCAAAAAATTGTCTTCTACAAAAGTGTTCATTAAGGAATTTGGAGTCTAATAAGATCAACTTAATTTTTGATGAATAGTAAATTATGAATAGTGATTTTACGCTTAGGATTACTAATGTGACCAAATAGATTAGTAATTTTCACTCAAAGAAAGTTTTAATATAATCTAGGCACCTTGATTAAGTAATGTGATTCAATAAAATGGTTAAATAACGGTTTCATAAATTATTATTCAAGTATTAGTTTTTTCAGATGAATAGTGTTTTTTAATTAAAAATTTAATTAAAAATAATTAGAAAATTATTTTTATAAAAATGACTTTATTTTTGAACTCAGAGCATCGATATTATGTTATGGTAAATTTTGGGGATTTTTCTATAAAAAAAATGAATTTTCGGTGAATAGTGTATTTATTTAAAAATAAAATTAAAAATATTTATAAAATTATTTTTATAAAATGGAGTTCATTTTTGAAATCATAGCATTGATATTTGGTTAATGTGAAATTTTGGGATTTTTCTGAGAAAGTTGAATTTTCAGTGAATAGTAAAAATACAGTTTTAGGGTTTCGGTATGTTTAATGACATCATAACGGTGTCATGATGATGTCAGGAGATCTTTTGAGGGTTGGCCGGCCAAGGGTGATGAATTATTGTTTTGGGGGCCCCATGTGGCCTAACTCCATGATAAATGCCAAGGGAGAGCACATGGGTTTGAGAAAAGCACATGTGAGGTGTCCCTTGGCCATTAATGCTTTGTCCCCTCACTTTCCCTATAAATACCCACCCTTTCCTCCTTTAGTTTTCACTCCCAACTCTCCCCCAACGAAGTTCTGGTCTTCTTACCTTCCAAGGAGTCCTCCCAAGGTGCCCCAAGCCCTCAAGGTCCAATCCTTTGGGTTTCAAGAGTCACGTTTTAAGGTAAGGGATCCGACCCCTCTCTTTCTTTTCATGTAATCTCTTTTATGTCATTCCTATTATTCTCCTTGTTTTTATGTGAGAGGATGTTCTTTTATATCCCTCTTACTTCCCTTTCATGTTTATATGATGAGAGATCCCCTCTTACTCTCATCATTTCGTTTTATGAAAGTTTAAGTGACGCCGTTAGGCTGCCGAATTTTTAAGGGATTCTTTCACCCTTCTCATTTTTCAAGTTCGATTTTCATGTCAAGTCTTTCAAGTTCCTTTTTATTATGTTGGGTTATGATCTCTATATCTATCATACTGATCTCTTATGATCATACTATGAGGGACCCTATTTGATCTTGTCAAATAATTTTCTTTTGAAGTTAAGTGACGCCGTAAGGCTGCCGAATTTTCATAAGAGAAATCTAGTCTTTTATTCCTTCCATGTATTTCATTTCAAATGGTATGTCCCTAAAATTTCATTACCATGTCCATATGTCCTTATTATTCTTTCAACCTACTGTTTTATGGATCATTTATGAGTGGGTGAGCCGTGTCCCCTCTCATTTCAATGTTTTCTAAAACCCCGAAACTTAGCCGTTATGCTGCAGAATTTTCCCCTCAAAATGCCTCTCTCTCTTTTCTCAAAAATTATTTTATGTTATAAAGTGAATACTCAAAGCTCTTATTTATACAAGGGTATTCACATATATATCAAAATGTTCCATTTTAAATTCTGGGATTTACATACATGAGACCCGCTTTCCCTTTCCGTGGGTTTAAAGTGACGTAAAGATCATGTCTTTAAAGCAGTTTTTAAAACGTTATGATTATGAAATGAAACCCATTTATTTTATGCTATGTGGGTTATTTATGAAATTTTTGATGATGATATATGTGGATCACATGTTAATAAAGGAAAATTTAAGGGTGCGCCCTGATAGCGCTCCAATGCATTGGGTAATGATGTAACCACTAGAGATTACAATTTTCATGATACCTTGGTGAATAACCTTGGTAATTTTCAAATGACACCTTGGGGATGGACCTTGGTGATATGTTAATGATTGTCTATGTTAAATGATGTAGCCACATCATCATGTTATGAAAAATGTTATTTTTATTATGAAATGCCTCATCATTTCTTTCTCATGCCTTAAAGTTCTTTTCATGTCCTTATTGAAGTATCTCAAGTTCACATGTAAAATGTTCCTCTTGTTTCCCTTACTGGGCCTTCTGCTCACCCTTTCTTTTGATGTATGTCCCCAGGTTATGAGATTCATAATGAACATAGGATGAACTAAAGGAGAAGCCTTTCAAGTGTTTAAGAAGAATGTTTTTATGTTTTTTTTATGTATTATGATCCTTGTTTCCAAGACACTAAACCTTAACGATCCTCAGTTTTGTGTAATGTAATGAAAGTTTATGTTATAAAATAGTGGGATGCTATATCTAGATAGTTATATGGCCATGCATATACCTATGTTATCAAGTAACCCATCTCAATCATTTGGAAAACACCAAGATTATGAGATCAACGGATAACCACTACCCAGGTATATGCCCATACATATACCTAATTTATCAAGTGACTCATCTCAATCATGAGGTAAACACAAAGGACAAAAGTCTCTGCTCAAACCAAGATTTTCATTATCGAAACCGTAATTGCTGAAGAGCCCCATCTGGAGTGTACAGTGGTCCTGTCATGACTCCGAGATACTGCTCACTAACCTAAGACTGCTAAGGTACTCCTCCTGTTGAGTACCACAGGTCAGCCACCAAAACACATTAGTGCTTCCCGCCGGGGTATGCCACCCAACCATAGTAGTGCACACCCCCTAGTAGCCTGCAGAGGTACTTTCCAGACAAGTACCATGGGTCTGCACTGTCACACAGGTAGTGTTCTGTCCGCCATGGGTCTGCACCCAAACAAAGTAGTGCTTCGTCCACTGGGCTAGTCGACTCACTCCAAGTCGAGTTAGTCAAGCAGTCGTCAGGTCTCAATCGGCTACACGGTCTCCGTACTCCGTACGCTCATCTCCGGGAGGGTCCGCTCCACGAGATATAGGTCGATACACCAAGTATCTCGAAGTCCCACAAAGATGTATCTCAAAGGATCACCTCGTCATAGGGGTCTCAACGCAACAGATGACGCATCAATCGGATGCCCAGTCTGTGAGGCATTAGCATTTTCATCCCAGGGGCATGGTTGGTTTCGTTTGCGAACCAACACGGTTGTATCTCAACTGTACCCCGAACTCTAATAGGGTATATGCATAGGGACTGTTTCTCAACGTGATCACCGACGCCGCTGGCGGTTCGTCAAACGGATGTCCGGTCTGAAAGATATCAGTTTTTCCGTTTCAGGGGCCCGGTTGGATTTCAGTTACAATCCAACTCGGCCATACTCCAACTACAACCAATCCTCGGGCGATGTAAGCCAAAAGTTCTGTCTCATCAAGAAGAATTCAACGAGACAGTAGGAGCATCAATCGGACGCCCGGTCTGTGAGTTATTGGCTCTTTCATTTCAGGGGCCCGGTTGGTTTCGTGAGCGAACCAACCCGACCGCACTCCGACAGCATCCAAACCTCGAGCGGAGTAAGCCAAAAGTTCAGTTTCATCAAGAGGAACCCAACAAAGTCAATGGCACGTCAATCGGACGTCTGGAGCTCAAGATATGAGTGTTTCCGCTCCGAGGGCCCGGTTGGTTTCGTATCCGAACCAACCCGGCCGAACCCAAAGTTCGCCGAAACCGTGAGTGTAATATACCGAAACAACCGTCTCGATCTAAGGATTGCTACGAAATAGACAGTGCATCTATCGGAGTACCTTATCCCATGAAATGGGCAAAAGACCGAAAGTGATCCGAAAACGGGGGGTCTAGGCCCGGACCGACCCAGCCCAACCCCCCCTGGGTCGGCCCGAACTGGGTTGACCCAACCCGAGTCTAGGTCCAACCGGGATGGGCGCGGCTCGGCCTGGCGGTCCGGCCGGGCAGCTCGGCCCGGCGCGCTAGCTCACAATCACCGGCCAAGCGGCTGCACAAGGGGGGGGACCGTCCCCCTAGACGAAACCATGGCCCCCGCGCGAGGGCCGCTCTCTGTCAAAGGACGCGTCATGCTGCCACGTCCCGCTGGTCCTACGCGGACACGGGACCAGCTGCCCACCGCCGCCTCCGGTCCGTGGTGCCGCCGTGACGGCGCAGCACGCCGGCGGAGTCTTCCGCAGACCACCGGACGCGCTCCGGTGGTCAGTTTTGCTCGCCGCATTCGACAACGGTCCTCCCGGGACCCGTCCTTCACTACAGAGGCTTCAAAATTTACTTGCGGCCCTGTTTGTCGTCACCGTCAATCTGCGCACAACAATCAACCAACGGATTCTTTAATCGC
Organism: Viscum album; assembly: GCA_963277665.1. Lineage (NCBI taxonomy): Eukaryota > Viridiplantae > Streptophyta > Magnoliopsida > Santalales > Viscaceae > Viscum > Viscum album. The sequence continues at coordinate 2,021,069,587 of OY728157.1, forward strand.
CTCTGCGACCCCGAATCCGGTCACGGTTTTGTTCAGCCTCAACGGCGCGGCACGACGGCGCTACACTTCTTCGTCGTGTTCTTTCTCTTGTCTGCACGGTGCCGTTGCATGGTGTCGCCTTTGTTCATGCCGCAACGAATCAAAACAATAAAGGGGGAGGAGATTCGACCGTGTTCATGTGGTCTAACCTTCTCCCGTTAAGTTGGTAATAAGCGGCCCAAAAGACGAAGAACTACATGAAATTTTTACGAACAAAAGAGAATCAACCCAAACAGTTTTTCCCCGCAACAGATTATTCCCAACCCGCAAGGAAAACATTCGCAGATCAACTAGGTAATAAGTTGATCAGTGTTCTTTATTTTCTTTAGAAAGAAAGAAATCAAGGGAATAAAATCATTCTCAAACATAATTCCCTACCTCAACATTGTTGTCGAACGCGAGTTCGTCGCAGAATTAACCGTCGCGGAAGAAAAGGATCGTCGCGTCATGGAAGAGGCGTCGCGGAAGAAGCATCGTTGACGTCGCGGTACACGGCGTCGCATCATCGATCTCCGAGTGTTTGGCATTCTTCGTCGGAGGTCGGAGCGTTCTTTGCTTTCTTCGCGTTCTTCGTCGAAGAAGAACGCTCTCCTCCAAATCCACTCCACGCCACATGTTCCAACAGAAATAAAATAAGATTTATCTTATTTTATTAACAGACATGACACGTTTGAATTTCAAAAGAAATGAAACGAACAATTAATTCAATGAATTAATTGTAACGATTTAACCACCCAATTTAATGAGGCGTTTCTTAACCAGAAAAATGCACAGTTGACTTTCATTAAAGAGGAGGGTTGCAGGTGCATTACATAGAGGGAAAGAAATGATGGGGCTCGTGTGGGTCTCACCTCACAAAATATCTTACCAAGGGGGTAGGATATTTTAGGTCCCACATCCTCCACTTAACACAGGTTAAGTGACTTAAATAAAATAAGTTGGTCACACCATTTTATTTTATTCATTTACATAATCAGAAAATTTAAAAACCACACACGGGAAAATGCAACTCCGGAAAAAGTGTTTTTAAACAATTACCGGTGCTGCGAGTTAATCGGTGCCATAGGATTTCAATTCTGAGCACCGGTTCAAAAGATAGAAAACCCCGCTCATTCGTTCACTGAACGTACCCGATCTAATCTTCCGAAAATGATTCCAGGCACACCGGGCCTTAGAATCATGTTCCGTCAGAAATTGCGTTCTTGTAAAATTCCAAAGAAAATTATGAAAAACAAATTTTCTTGAAATTCCCGGGTCCTTACATTACTCCCACCTCAGTGATTTAAGTCCCCATAATGCTTTAACACAAACTAGGGATACAAAAGCGGTACTGAGCACGTATCGCAGCCTTCTACTCCCATGTGCTTACCTAGAGGTTCTCGTACTGCCAAAGAAAGTGCCCCCAAGGAATCGATCATCCTCGTAGGATCCGCTCCTGTCGATCCTCGATAACCACTGGAACCTCTGTGGAAGACACCCCATCGCCATCGTCCATCTCCCCATGGTCGATGATATGTGAAGGATCACGTGCGTATCTCCTCAGTTGAGATACATGGAAGTTGTCGTGCACCTGGTGCAACTGAGGTGGATGGGTCAAGTGGTAAACCACCCGCCTACCCAGCTGAGGACCTAGGAATGGTCCATTGAACTTCAGAGATAACTTGACGCCTTGGCCACATCTCTGTAATCCTCGTTGAGGTGAGACCCGTATAAGGACGTGATCATCATCCTCGAAATCTAGAGGTCTCCAATTCCTATTTAGAATTGGAACTCAAAACGACTGCTGCCACGAGGGTATGTTTGACCGACTCAAGAGTGATCGGTCGCACCCTCCTATGCATGAGTTTATCCTGTGCTGCCTATGGTTTCCTTTTCTCCGACCAAGGAAAACCCATCCCGACGTCGTACTTAAACCACAACCATTTTCGCCTAATACCGTCAATCTGTGTATGAAATGTGATTGTCGAGTCCATACTCAAACAAACTTCATAAGACCTCGACGCTGCCACTAAGAGATTCCAACCAAAACTCTAACCTCGAGGGTTTGACCACACTGTCGGCCTAAGTGTGATTATCAAGTCTTCTCCCAAGGTATCTACAGACATGAGGGTCATGTCCATGACCTACCGGAAACTCTAGGACTGGGACAAGATTCATGGAAGGAAGGAATGATTCATATCGTCTGTTACTATGGTAGCTAGTAGTGGACACAGACTGTCCCTCAAATCATTCTTAGAGCCATTGGGTCACTCTCCCTGACTGCAAGCAGCTACTCTCTTCCCCTGCCATCTAGCTCCCTGAGCCTGGAGGGAACAACTAAGGCAGGTGGTTGTAGCATGTTAAAACGTACACCACCACATGCTGCTCTCCTAGCTCTACCTCCACGTCTGTCTCTTCGCAGACTCATCTCTCCTTAAAACATACACTTATTGAAACATTTGACATGCCCGAGTCTCAAAGACTGGTTCCAATTTCTTGTTTCTTACTTCACCGTGCAGTCTTTATCTTCTCCTGGATGACCTGCACCTTCTTTGCCTATGATTTGAAAGAGATTCTAAAATATATCCTTTGCCGAAAAGAGAAACTCGGTCTCATCCCCTGGATGAACCACGCCCATTGCCTAATATATTCAATCCTGACATGAATAATGTATTCATGCCATCGATGACCTTGTAAGGCCTTGACGTAACTACCAAGAGATCCAACTGACAATCTCGCCTCCAAGGGTCGAGTCACACTATCGGAATTAGTGCGAGGTCACTGGGTCTCCTCCAGTAGAAATCTCGAAAGTGATGGTGAAGTCAACAGTCTTAACCCAGACCACTCAGTATCAACCAAACAAAAGGAAAGGAAAGAAAACAAAGATAACTGTATTTTTATTATTGCAGCTCATAGTACAATGACAAGAATACAACAGCAACATGGAACTAGAATTACAAGGGATGTATCCACTTGTTCCACTCCTGTCCACCAGCTCGCGGAGCACTACTGCCTTGTCCACTACTCGGCTGTTGCTCAAGCACCCGCCGCTGCTTTTGCCTCGGTGGCTCCTCCAAATCCTGGGGGTCAACTGTACGAGGAGTCAGACAGTCACTTTCTATGTGACCCTTCCCACCACATTCATAACACTTCCTACTCCTCGTACGGCTGGCTCTGGTCCTCTTGGATCTCTGCATCATCTGTCTACTGCCTACAGATGACTCGGCTACTAATCGAAAACCCTGCGGCAAAGGTAGAAGCTTCTGTACACGCTCGGGGTGTAGAGCTACTGGCACAAACTCTACCCTGAAGAAGGTCTCTAAGTCTTCCCATGTGAATGTCATCCCGTCACAAAATTGGAACAAGTTTCTCCACCACCTGCCTGCTGCTTCCTAAAGAAGGACTGCATCAAAGATCACCATGAAGTCTTCTAGTGTCCCCACTAGCCTAAAGCCTCTCACTACAGCCTCCAGCCAATCCTCAGTCACCTGCAGGTCCGTCTCTCCCCAGAACCGGGGTGGCCTCTGGCGCTGGAACTCGTGCAGCGCGCTCATGTGGCGTGCATCGCCTACTGCTGGGGCTAGTGGCATCGGTGTCCCAACGTATGGTAGTACCGCTGGTGCCTCCGATGGTGCCTCAACTGCAAGAGGGCCATGTACTGAAGCATCATCGCTCGACAGGCTATCAGTACGCACATCCCTCTGGGCTCTAGCTGGTCGTCCGTGAAAAGGCATCCTAAAAGAAACAACATGACACAGTCAAACTATTATACCTGGTGAGTTGAACTGGTTCGAGCTGTTTTAAGGTAAAACCTTTGAAAACACACTCACAATTAGTGTTTTTGTGCATAAAGTCGAAAATCAGTCGTTAGGGTCCTAGTGTATGGATACGTCGGCCACCCGCACCAACACAGGATTCCCTGAACTGAAGACCACACTCGGTACCCTTAACACTATTGCTTCACAGAAATAAAATATTTGAGTTATAAGTCTTTCGGTATAACTGAATCCTCTGATACCAATTTGTCACGACCTGTCCTCGGGACCCGTGCCGTGACTACCCCAATCCCGCCTTCCATAGGCCAGGGGCTAGCGACTAGAACCAAAGTCATAAATCCGGATATCTAGGAAGGCATTGCCTTTATAAAATAAAACAAACATCACAGAGTACAAGCAGAAGTAAAACACTATGTACAAAAAGAAGTGTTGAAAAGTAAATGGGCCAGAATACAAACCCAACTAAAAGTACAGCTACAACTGAACAAAAGTGCAACAGAAAAAGACAACATCTGGAAGAACAGAAGCGGCTCCTGGGTCATCCTCCTCAGATCCTACCTGAAGGGTAGTTATAGATAGCGCAACTCCTGGATCGTCCACCATGGATCCTACCTGAAGGGTAGGTACAGATAGAATAGCTCCTTAATGCTCTCACCCGTCAACCTCCTCTGTGTGTCGTCTCGTCGTGAAGTCCACCTCCGGATACTGACTTGTCGTGTGGTCCACCTCCGGGTACCGTCCAGTCCTTGAACACTCAGCCTCCGTCAGTGCTGCCCTTCGTCTGGAACCAATACAACGAGGTGCGGGCATAGCCCGTGTAGGCGTGAGTATAACGATACATAGTAGGGACCCCGAGACCCTCAAAATCTCACTAAAACCAACAGGGATAACCACAAAGTAGATCTCAATAGATAACCTCTACTTAGGTATATTCCCATGAATATACCTAAGTTATCAACTAACCCATCTCAATCATGAGGAAAACACCAAAATCATGAGATCAACAGATAACCACTAACCAGGTATATTCCCATACATATACCTCAGTTATCAAGTGACTCATCTCAATCATGAGTTAAACACAAAGTTCAAAAGTCTCAAATCAAACCAGGATTTTCATTATCAAAACTGTAATTGCCTAAGAGCCCCATCTCTGGAGTGTACAGTGGTCCTGTCATGACTTCGAGATAATGCTCACTAACCTAATACTGCTGAGGTACTCCTCATTTTGAGTACCGTGGGTCAGCCACCCAAACACAGTAGTGCTTCCCGCCGGGGTATGCCACCCAAAAACAGTAGTGAACACCCCCTAGTAGCCTGCAGAGGTACTCTTCGGACGAGTACCGCGGGTCTTCATTGTCACACAGGTAGTGCTCCATCCTCCATGGGACTGCACCCAAACAAAGTAGTGCTCTGTCCACTGGGCTAGTCTACTCACTCCAAGTCGAGTCGGTCAAGCGGTCGTCAGGTCTCAGTCGGCTACACGGTCTCCGTACTCCGTACACTCGTCTCCGGGAGGGTCCGCTCCACAAGCTATAGGTTGATACTCCAACTATCTCATAGTCCCATGAAGAATTATCTCAAAGGATAGCATCATCATAGGAGTCTCAACGCAACAAACGGCGCGTCAATCGGACGCCCGGTCTGTGAGTTATTAGTATTTTTGTCCCAGGGGCCCGTTTGGTTTCGTGTGAAAACCAAAACGGCCTTATCTCAACTATACCCCGAACTCTCATAGGGTATACTCATATGGACCGTTTCTCAACGTGATCACCAACGCCGCTGACGGTTCGTCAAACGGACGTCTGGTGTGAAAGATATCAGCTTTTCCGTTCTAGGGGCCCGGTTGGATTTCGGGTACAATCCAACTTGGCCATACTCCAACTGCATCAAATCCTTGGGTGAAGTATGCCAAAAGTTCCGTCTCATCAAGAGGAATTCAACGAGATAGACGACGCGTCAATCGGACGCCCGGTCTGTGAGTTATTGGCTTTTTCGTTTCAGGGGCCCGGTTGGTTTCGTGAGCGAACAAACCCGACTGCACTCCGACAGAATCCAAACCTCGAGTATAGTAATCCAAAAGTTCTGTCTCATCAAGAGGAATCCAGCAAAGTCAACGGCACGTCAATCGGACGTCTAGAGCTCATGATACGAGTGTTTTCGCTCCGAGGGCCCGGTTGGTTTCGTATCCAAACCACCCCGACCGCATCCAAGGTTTTTTGAAACTGTGGGTGTAATATAACAAAAAGACCATCTCGATCCAAGGATCCCTATGCAACTGACGGTGCATCGATCGGAAGTCTGTAGCCCATGATATGGGCAAAAGACCGAAAGTGATCCGAAAACGGGGGGTCTGGGCCCGGACCGATCCGGCCCTACCCCCCCTGGGTCGGCCCGAACCGGGTTGACCCAACCCGAGTCCGGGTCCGATCCGACTGGGCGCGGCCCGGCCCGGCCTGGGCGTGGCCCGGCATGGCGGTCCGGTCGGGCGGCTCGGCCCGGCGTGCTGGCTCGCTGGCGCTGGCCAAGCCGCCGCGCAAGGGGGGGGGGATCCTCCCCCTGGACGAAACCGTGGCCCCTGCGAGGGGGCCACTCCCTGTCAAAGGACGTCGTGCGATGCCGCGTCCCGCTGGTCCCGCGCGGCCACGGGACCAGCCGCCCGCCGCCGCGACTTCAGCCGCGGCGCCACTTCCCAGAGGCGCGTCGGGCGCCAGCGGAGTCTTCCGCGGACCACCGGGCGCGCTCCGGTGGTCCGTTTTGCTCGCCGCTTTCGCCAATGGTCCTCCCGGGACCCTTACTTCACTACGGAGGCTTCAAAATTAACATGCGGCCCCATTTTTCGTCACCATCAATCCTCTCACAACAATCAACCAATGGAGTCTTCAATCGCCTCCGCGGCCCAGACTCCGGTCGTGGTTTAGTTCAGCCCCAACGACGCAGCACGACAGCACCACGCTTCTTCGTCGTCTTCTTTCTCATGTCTGCACGGTGCCGTTGCCCTGTTCCACCTTTTTTCGTGCCGCAACGAATCAAAACAACAAAGGGGGAGTAGATTCGGCTGTGTTCATGGGGTCCGATCTCCTCCCGTTATGTTGGTAACAAGCGGCCCAAAAGACGAAGAACAACAAGAAATTTTCAAGAACAAAAGAGAATCAACCCAAACAGTTTTTCCACGCAACAGATTATTCCCAACCCGCAAGGAATTCGTTCTCAGATCAACTAGGTAATAAGTTGATCCATGTTCATTGTTTTCTTTAAAAAGAATGAAATCAAGGGAATAAAATAATTCTCAAACATAATTCCCTTCTCAACGTTGTCGTCAAACGCGAGTTCATCGCGGAATTAACCGTCGCGGAAGAAAAGGATCATCGTGTCGAGGAAGGGGCATCACGGAAGGGGCGTCGCGGAAGAAGCGTCGTTGACGTCGCAGTACATGGCGTCGCGTCATCGATCTCTGAGGTTTTGGCGTTCATCATTGGAGGTCCGAGTGTTCTTCGAATTCATCGCGTTCTTCGCGTTCTTCATCGAAGAAGAATGCTATCCTCCAAATCCTCTCCACACCACAAGTTCCAATAGAAATAAAATAAGAGTTATCTTATTTTATAAACGCACATGACACGTTGGAATTTAAAAAGAAACGAAACGAACAATTAATTTAATGAATTAATTGTTACAATTTAACTGCCCAATTTAATGAGGCGTTTCTTAACCAGAAAAATGCACAGTTGACTTTCATTAAAGAGGGGGGTTGCAGGTGCGTTACATAGAGTGAAAGAAACTATGGGGATCGTGTGGGTCCCACCTCACAAAATATCCTACCAAGGGGGTAGGATATTGTAGGTCCCATATCTTTCACTTAACACTGGTTAAGTGACTTAAATAAAATATGTTGGTTGCACCATTTTATTTTATTCATTTACTTAACCGGAAAATTTAAAAACCACACCCGAGCAAACGCAACTCTGAAAAAGGTGTTTTTAAGAAATTACCGGCGCTGCGAGTTCATCGGTGCCCTCAGATTTCAATTCCGAGCACCGATTCAAAAGTTAGAAAAACCCGCTCGTTCATTCACAAAACGTAGCTGAGCTAAACTTCGGAAAATGATTCCAGGCACACCGGGCCTCAGAATCAGGTTCCATCAGAAACTGCGTTCTTGTAAAATTCTAAAGAAAATTAAGAAAAAAAATTTCCTTGAATTTTCCCGGACTTTACATTACTCCCACATCAGATCTTTACGTCCCCGTAATATTTTAATGCAAACTAGGGATACAAAAGCGGTTCTGAGCATGCATCTCAGCCTTCCGCTCCCATGTGCTTACCTTGAGGTTCCTGTACTGCCAAAGAAAGTGCACCCGAGGAATCCATCGTCCTCGTAGGATCCACTCCTGTCGATCCTCGATCCCCACTAGAACCTCCGTGAAAGACACCCTATCGCCATCGTTCAGCTCCTCATTGTCGATGATATGTGAATGATCACGCACTTATCTCCTCAGTTGAGATACGTGGAAGTCGTCATGCACCTGGTGCAACTGAGGTGGATGGGTCAAGCGGTAAACCACCCCGCCTACCCAGCTGAGGACCTAGGAATGGTCCACTGAACCTTGGAGATAACTTTCTGGCTTGGCCACATCTCTGTAATCCTCGTCGAGGGGAGACCCGTATAAGGACGTGATCGTCATCCTCGAACTTTAGAGCTCTCCAATTCCTGTTTAGAACTAGAACTCAAAACGACTGCTGCCACGAGGTTAAGTTTGAACGACTCAAGAGTGATCGGTCGCACCCTCCTGTGCATGAGTTTATCCTGTCCTACCCGGGGTTTCCTTTTCGTAGACCAAGGAAAACCCATCCTGACGTCGTAGTTAAACCACAAACATTTTTTCCTAATACCTTCAATCTGTGTATGAACTGTGATTGCCCAGTCCATACTCAAACCAACGTCGTAAGGCCTCGACGCTGCCACCAAGATATTCAAACCGAAACTCTCGCCACGAGGTTCTGATGACACTGTCAACATAAGTGTGATTATCAAGTCTTCTCCCAAGGTATCTCCAGACCTGAGGGTCAAGTCCACGGCTTACCAGAAACTCTAGGTATGGGACAAGATTCATGGAAAGAAGGAATGATTCATATCGTCTATTACTAAGGCAGCTAGTAGTGGACACAGACTATCCCTAGAATCATTCTTAGAGCCATTGTATCACTCTCCCTGATCGTAAGCAGCTACTCTCTTCCCCTGCCCTCCAGCTCCCTGAGACTGGTGGGGACAACTAAGGCAGGTGGGTATAGCATGTTAAAATGTACACCACCACATGCTTCTCTCCTAGCTCTACCTCCACGTCTGCTGCTTCACAGACTCATCTCTCCTTAATGCTTACACTTCTTGAAACATTTAACATGCCCGATTCTCTAAGACTGGTCCCAGTTTCCTGTTTCTTAATGCACTGTGCAGTCTTTATCCGCTCCTGGATGACCTGCACCTTCTTTGCCTATGATCTGAAAAAGCTGCTAAAATTTCTCCTTTTCCGAAAAGAGAAAATCAGTATCATCCCCTGGATGAACCAATCCCATTGCCTAATACAGTCAATCCTGACAATAATGATGCATTCATTCCATGGATGACATCGTAATGCCTCGACGTAACTACCAAGAGAACCAACTATTACTCTGGCTTCCAAGGGTCGAGTCACACTGTTAGCATCAGTGTGAGGTCACTGGGTCTCCTCCAGTATAAATCTCGAAAGTGAGGGTCAAGTAAACAGTCTTAACCCGGACCACTCAGTATCAACCAAACAAAACGACAGGAAATCAAACAAAGATAAGTGTCTTTTTATTATTGCAGCTCGTAGTACAAAGACACGAATACAACATCAACATGGAACTAGAAGTACAATGGATGTATCCACTAGTTATCCTCCTGTCCACCTGCTCCTGGAGCTCTACTACCTTGTCCACTGCTCAGATGTTGCTCAAGCACCCACCACTGTTTCTGCCTCAGTGGCTCCTCCAAAGCCTGCGGATCAACTGTACGAGGAGTCAGACAGTCACTTGTTAGGTGACCCTTCCCGCCGCATTCATAACACTTCCTGATCCTCGTACGGCTGGTTGTGGTCCTCTTGGACCTCTGCATCATCTGTCTACTGCCCACATTTAACTTGGCTACTGATCGAAAACCCTGCGGCAAAGGCAGAATATCCTGTACACGCTCGGGGTGTAGAGCTACTGGTACAAACTCCACCCTAAAGAAGGTCTCGAAGTCTTCTCATGTGAAGGTCATCCCGTCGCAAAACTGGAAGAAGTTGCTCCACCACCTACCTGCTACTACTTGAAGAAGGCTGGAAGAAAAGATCCTCGTGAAGTCTGCTGGTGTCCCCACTAGCCTGAAGACTCTCACCACAACCTCAAGCCAATCCTCAGCCGCCTGCGGGTCCATCTCCCCCCAAAACCTGGGTGGCCTCTGGTGCTGGAACACGTGCAGTGCGCTCAGGTGGCATGCATTGCCTACTGTTGGGGCTGGTGGCATCAGTGGCCCAACGTATGGTAGTACGGATGGTGCCTCTGCTAATGCCCCAACTGCAAGAGGGCCATGTACCAAAGCCTCGTCGCTCAGCAGGCTATCTGTACGCACATCCCTCTGGGCTCTAGCTGGTCGTCCATGAAAAGGCATCCTGAAAGAAACAACGTGACATGGTCAAACGATTATAAATGGTGAGATGACCTGGTTTGAGGTGTTTTAAGGGAAAACCTTTGAAAACACACATGCAATCAGTGTTTTCATGCACAAAGTTGGAAATCAGTTGTCAGGGTCCTGGTGTATGGATACGTCGGCCGCCCGCATCAACACTGGACTCCCTGAACTGAAGACCACATTCATTACCCTTAACACCATTGCATCACAAAAATAAAATATCAGAGTTATAAGTTCTATGGTAGAACTGACTCCTCTGATACCAATTTGTCACGACCCGTCCTCGGGGCATGTTCCGTGACTACCCCAAGCCCGCCTTCCATAGGCCAGGGGCTAACGACTAGCACCAAAGGCGTAAATCCTGATAACTAGGAAGACATTGCCTTTATAAAAGCAAACAAACATCACAGAGTACAAGCGGAAGTAAAACACTAAGTACAAAAAGAAGTGCTGAAAAGTAAATGGGTCAGAATACAAACCCAACTGAATGTACAACTACAACTGAACAAAAGTAAAATAGAAAAAGACATCAGCTGGAAGAACGGAATTGGATCCTGGGTCATCCTCCTCGGATCCTACCTGAAGGGTAGGTACAGATAGCGCAACTCCTGGATCATCCACCATGGATCCTACCTGAAGGGCAGGTATAGATAGCGCAACTCCTCAATGCTCTCGCCCGTCAACCTCCTCCATGTGTCATCTCGTCGTGAAGTCCACCTCCGGATACTGACTCGTCGCGTGGTCCAGCTCCGGGTACCGTCCTGTCCTCAAACACTCAGCCTCCGTCAGCGCTGCCCGTCGTCTAAGAACCAACACAACAAGGTACGGGCATAGCCCGTGCATGGTTGAGTATAACAATACTCAGTAGGGACCCCGAGACCCTCAAGGTCTCACTAAAACCAACAAGGATAACCACAAAGAAGATCACAACAGATAACCTCTACTTAGGTATATGCCCATGCATATACCTATGTTCTCAGGTATCCCATCTCAATAAGGAGGAAAACACCAAGATCATGTGATCAACAGATAACCACTACCTAGGTATATTCCCATACATATACCTAATTTATCAAGTGACTCATCTCAATCATGAGTTAAACACAAAGGTCAAAAGTCTCATCTCAAACCAGGATTTTCATTATCAAAATAGTAACTGCTGAAGAGCCCCAACTCTGGATTGTACAGTGGTCCTGTCACGACTCTGAGGTACTACCCACTAACCTAAGACTATAAGGTACTCATCATGTCGAGTACCGCGGGTCAGCCACCCAAACAAAGTAGTGCTTAACGCCGGGGTATGCCACCCAAACATAGTAGTGCACACCCCCTAGTAGCATGCAGAGGTAATATCTGGACGAGTATCGTGGGTCTGCACTATCACACAGGTAGTGCTCCGTCCTCCATGGGTTTGCACCCAAACAAAGTAGTGCTCCATCCACTGGGCTAGTCGACTCACTCCAAGTCGAGTCGGTCAAGCAGTCGTCAGGTCTCAGTCGGCTAAACGGTCTCCGTACTCCGTAAACTCATCTCCGGGAGGGTCCGCTCCAGGAGCTATAGGTCGATACTCCAAATATCTCAAAGTCCCACGAAGAAGTATCTCAATGGACCGCCTTGTCATAGGAGTCACAACGTAATAGACTGCGCGTCAATTGGACGCCCGGTCTGTGAGTAATTAGCCTTTTCGTCCTAGGGGCCTGTTTGGTTTCGTGTGCGAACCAACATGATCGTATCTCAACTGTACCCCGAACTCTCATAGGTTATACTCATAGGGACCATTTCTCAATGTGATCACCAACACCGCTGAAAGTTCTTCAAACGGACGTCCGGTCTGAAAGATATCAGCTTTTCCGTTCTAGGGGCCCGGTTGGATTTCGGGTACAATTCTACTTGGCCATACTCCAATAGCATCAAATGCTTGGGCGATGTAAGCCAAAAGTTCCGTCTCATCAAGAGGAATTCAACGAGACAGACGGCGCGTCAATCAGACGCCCGGTCTGCGAGTTATTGGATTTTTTGTTTCAGTGGCCCGGTTGGTTTCGTGACCAATCCAACCTTACCACACTCCGACGAAATCCAAACCTCGAGTCGAGTAAGCCAAAAGTTATGTCTCATCAAGTGGAATCCAAAAAAGTCGACGACACGTCAATCGGACATCCGGAGCTCAAGATATGAGTGTTTCCGCTCCGAGGGCCCGATTGGTTTCATATCCGAACCAACCCGGTCGAATACAATGTTCTCTGAAACCATAGGTGTAATATACCGAAAGGACCGTCTCGATCCAGGGATCGCTACGCAACTGACGGTGTGTCAATCAGAGGTCATTAGCCCATGATATGGGTAAAAGACCGAAAGTGATCCGAAAACGGGGGGTCTGGGCCCGGACCGACCCGGCCCAACCCCCCCTGGGTCGGCCCGAACCAGGTCAACCCGACCCGGGTCCGGGTCTGACCCGGCTGGGTGCCGCCCGGCCTAGCGGTCCGGCAAGGCGGCTTGGCTCGGCACGCTGGCTCGTTGGTGCTGTCCAAGCGGCCGCGCAAGGGGGGGACCGTCCCCCTGGATGAAACTGCGGCCCCCGCACGGGGGCCGCTCCCTATCAATGGACGCGGCGCAATGCCGCGTCCCACTGGTCCCGTGTGGCCGCGCGACCACCCGCCCGCTACCGCGGCTTCTGCCACGGCGGCCCATTCTCGGCGGCGCGCCGGAGGAGTCTTCCGCGGACCACCAGACGCGCTCCGGTGGTCCGTTTTGCTTGCCGCTTTCGCCAATGGTCCTACCAAGACCCTTCCTTCACTGCAGAGGCTTCAAAATTAACATCCGGCCCTGTTTGTCATCGACCTCAATCTGCGCACAACAATCAACCAACGGAGTCTTCAATCGCCTCCACTGCCCCGACTCCGGTCGCGGTTTCGTTCAGCCTCAACGGCGTGGCACGACGGTGCCGTGCTTCTTTGTCGCATTCTTTCTCATGTCCGCACAGTGCCGTTGCTCTATGCCACCTTTGTTTGTGCCTCAAAGAATAAAAATAACAAAGGGGGAGTAGATTTGGCAGTGTTCGTGTGATCTGACCTCCTCCCATTAAGTTGTTTACAAGCGGCCCAAAAGACGAAGAACAACAAGAAATTTTCACAAACAAAAGAGAATCAACCGAAACAGTTTTCCCCCCAACAGATTATTCCCAACCGCAAGGAAAACGTTCGCGGATCAACTTGGTAAAAAGATGATCTATGTTCTTTGTTTTCTTTATAAGGAAAGATATCAATGGAATAAACTCATTCTCAAACATAATTCCCTACCTCAATGTTGTCGTCAAATGCGAGTTCGTCGCAGAATTAACCGTCGCGGAAGAAAAGGATCATCGCGTCGCGGAAGGGGCATCACGGAAGAAGCGTCGTTGACGTTGCGGTACACAGTGTCGCATCGTCGATCTCCGAGTGTTTGGCGTTCTTCGTCGGAGGTTGGAGCGTTCTTCACGTTCTTCACGTTATTCGTTGAAGAAGAACGCTCTCCTCCAAATCCTCTCCACGCCACAAGTTCCATCAAAAATAAAATAAGAGTTATCTTATTTTATTAACGCACATGAGACGTTTGAATTTAAAAAGAAACGAAACGAACAATTAATTCAATGAATTAATTGTAATGATTTAACCGCCCAATTTAATGAGACATTTCTTAACCAGAAAAATGCACGGTTGTCTTTCATTAAAGAGGGGGGTTGCGGGTGCGTTACTTAGAGAGAAGGAAACGGTGGGGCTCGTGTGGGTCACACCTCACAAAATATCCTACCAAGGGGGTAGGATATTGTAGGTCCCACATCCTCCACTTAACACAGGTTAAGTGACTTAAATAGAATAAGTTGGTCGCACCATTTTATTTTATTCATTTACTTAACCGGACAATTTAGAAACCACACCCGAGCAAACACAACTCTGGAAAAGGTGTTTAAAAGCAATTATCGGTGCTGTGAGTTCATCAGTGCCCTCGGATTTCAATTCCGAGCACCTGTTCAAAAGTTAGAAAAACCCACTCGTTCATTCACTAAACGTACACGAGCTTAACTTCAGAAAATGATTCCGGGCTCACCAGCCCTCGGAATCAGGTTCCATCAGAAACCGTGTTCTTGTAAAATTCCAAAAAAAATTAAGAAAAAAAATTTCCTTCAAATTTCTGGGTCAATACATTAGTAGTCTCATGGGAGGAGTTCATAGACTAGTTTAGTGATAAATTTAATTCTTCAACCATGAAGGTGTACTCATGACAAGAGATTCTTATCCACCTATAGGGAATCTCAAATATATGGGAATTTGAAATCAATTTCTGGAAACATTGGTGATATGCTTCAGACCTATTTTTAGATGAGTAGGCTATGGCAAGGATGTTTGAGGACTATTTATGTCTAGAGTTTAGATCTAGGTTACCCATATATGCTGATGATGTATCTAAAGGTGATGGTGATTGAAGATTACATCGAGATGAAGTTATCCAGAACATAATCATCAAGAGAAGGGATTCTCCAACATTCCTCAGAAATTATTCTTTTGGTATAAGGATACAAATTATCAGGATTTATAAGATTTTGATAAGTTGGGAGGAGGTTCCCACCCTCAATGTCTCATTTCTCATAGGAAAATAGATATCAGGACCATGACAAGGGTTTAAATGCATGTTTTTTTCATGGAGGCTGGGGTCATTAGTAGATAGAGTGCCAGAACATTCTGAGGAGCAATTGTGGGACAGTTCTTCCACTTCTAGCTCCTCCACTAAGGTAGTTCCTGTCATTAATGTTTCAGTAGGATTCTAAATTTTTTGATTAGCATAGAGTAGATGTGGCATTCATAGGACATAACCAATAAGTACCACATCAGTATACAGTGAATCATAGGTGTGGATGTGGACTTTAACATGTACATAAAGGTCGTGGAGTAGGACATGGTCCTATTTATGATTTTTTTCTAGTGCTATGTGAGCCACTAGTAATTTGAGGTAACAAATTCTTACTTTTTTACTTGGTTGAATTCATTGTTTGATGTATAAGCAACCAAATCCTTTGTATAACCCTTCATGGTTCAAGAATTAGTACTTGTGTTAGAGAAACAACCAGTTTCCTTGGCATTGAATACAATAGTCAAAGGTTGAGTTGTCATGATTGATATATGTTTATACTGTGAGCTAGTTCTAGGGAAAACCCACTCTTGAGGAGTTTGAAAATTTATATGTAAACAACCATATAATATCATAATCAAATGTAATCTTTGTTTATGGTTCTTGTTATCATGGATTTCTTCTGGAGGTAGGTTTTGTTCGTCTATGGTAATGGAGAGCTTGTATTATTTGTTAGAGAGAGACCATCTGATGGGTCATTGGCATGTTCTGTCCTTATTATCATTAATAGAGAAGCTGATGTTGAGTTATTCAGTGGTTCAATATTTAGATTTTCCCATTCTCATAGAAGAGTACCCTGATGAAATTATGAGGAGGTTGTAGCATTACCCCATCGTTGAGAGATCGGGTTTTGGATCAATCAACAACCAAGAGTGGATTCTATATTGTTGTCTATATAATGGATGGAACATTTCTTTCCTAGAGATATGTATATAGATTGATGGTCTATTGTTGTGTGGATGTGTTCGTCTAAGTGTGTCACCATGGGGTGCACTATTTTTTCGTAAATAAGGTTGATGGTAGTTTGTAGTTGGGTGTCAATTATCATCATTTAAACCAAGTGATAGTGATAAATTCTATTCAATTACTTTTTTGATGATTTATTTGATAAACTAAAGGGTGAAAATTGGTTTTTGAAAATTTATTTTTGGTCAGGATAAAAATTTTTTCTTTTAAAATACGAGGATATCATGGATACTACTTGTTATTATTGTCATGGGAATTATGAATTTTTTGTGATGTCGTTCAGCTTAATGAGTGCTCTAGTTGTGTCCATTGGGTTAATAAACATTGAGTTCCATGAGTTCCAGAAAATTTTCATTTTTTCCTTAATGGAATCTATATGTACGCTGCATCGAGAAGGTGAATGTAGAGAAAAATAATGTAGTTTTTGGAGGTCATAATCAAGAGTTTTTGTTTGGGATGTTAATGAAGTGTGAGTATGATATCAAGAAGTCTGTTTCATAGTTCATGTTTAACCCCAATATGGAGTAGCTTTGGATTTGAAAATTAGATGTGTTTTTGGGATCTTGAAGATAATAACAAAGGTCATAACATAACATGGCCTTGAAGACTATTATAAAAGGTTCATAGAATATTTTTTATAGGTTGTGACTCCTCTAATAGTGTTTTCAAAAAAGTATCATGCATTCATGTCGACTGGTTTGTGTGAAATAAATTATGATTATATAAGGTTTAATATGTACAGTGCTCCAGTTCATTATCCACCAATAGAAGGACTACAGATAGAGGTTTTCTTTAATGATTCTCATCATCCATTTAGCTATTATATAATATATCATTGATCAATATTTTTATAAGGTTCTCCTATATTATGTCCCCTTGAGTGTAATTCATCAACCCATGATCTCATGTTCTTGACATCAGTTTTTTCCCATAGGTTGTGGATATATTACCTCATCTACGAGCACATTATTTTCTTCACTTATGATAAGAGCCATTTGTTTATTTACTACCAATGTCACATGAACATGCACCAACATATGTGGATGTAGTCATTATAGGATTATGAATTTTATATTTTTTACAAACATGGATAGGGGATTCTGGTAGCCTAGTCACTTAGTAGGAAGTCATGTAGTGATTCAGTGGGTGAATCTGTTGATTTGTGGAGATTTAGGGAAGAAAATATTACATTTCATTGATTTGTTGGAGATGTTAGGTTCGATGTTCTAATTTTAAGATGAGGGTTAATTTATATTTGGTGTAAGAGGCTGATGAGTCCATTTTGGCATATCTTGTGCTAGAGGTGTGGAGGGACTGAGTTGTTTGTGGTTAGCGCATTGATGGCCAGTCTAAGATGGAAAACATAGATTATTATTTCATTAATGTATTTGTTATTATTTTATGATTCATGATATGGTTCTAATAGACATCCATGGATCACCATATACAGTTCATCAGGGTGTAAAAAATTTTTATTGATCACTGATATGTCATTAATGGTGGCCATTGATGAAGCGTGTAGGTTAAATGTTTTTACTAAATTTTTGGTAAGTTAGAAGGTGAAGGTTGATCACCATGATCCCATTGGTTTTCTACATCAATATAATGTTCCTAAATTTATGTGGGATGAAATCATGATTTAATTTTTTTTATTAGATTACCTATAGCTCAGGGAGGATATCACTGTATAATGTTGGTAGAGGATCATTTTACCAAATTTCTCCACTATATAGAATTTAGGGAGTCAATCACAGTGGATGTTTTATCGAAGATGTTTCTAGAGGAGGTTATAATCCCTAGAATCTTTAGAATGATCAATTTTTATTGATATCCGCATTTTATTTCAAGGGTGTAGAGAGGTATCATACATGGTATTGGGTATCAGCATTTACTTAACAGAGTTTTTTATCCTAAAATAGATGATCAGAGAGGGAGGACCATCTAGAATATTGATGAAATTTTTCAGTCTTGTGTCCTGGATTTTGGAGGATTGTAAATGTGGCATCAACCCTTGTTAAATTTCACTTTCAATAATATTTTTAACTCCACCATCATTATGGCACAATTCTGAATATTTATATGGCCTACCATTACAATATTTTTTTTTACTAGACTCAGTTATAGTGATAACAATTTTCATTTTAAAACATGAATAAAATACAACATTGATGGTTCAGGAGATTCATGAGAGGGGGGATGTAAAAAAGGATCGTTATAAATCCATTTTTTATGATAGATCAAGACATCTTATGTTTGACTTATATGGATCATGTGTTCCTCAAGGGGACTCCCTGTCATGGGAAATGATGTCTTGGTCAAGGGAGAAAACATTATCCTAATTTTCACGGGCCATTCAATGTGTTAAATCATGATGGAGACATGGTGTGTCTGATAGATCTTCCCCATAGATGAGTCAGATACATAGTGTTTTTTCATGTGCTAAAACTCTATGATTATCTTCATGTGACTCTCAATTATTCAATTGTTTCATATAATTGTTGACGATGATGAAACATTATCGGAGTGTCCTTTAGATTTCCACAACCTCCAGTAAGAGGTTTTTCTTGGTCTTGATATACACTTGGATCGTGTGTAGTGGTGGAATGGTTTCATGGATGATAGTACCTGGGAATGTGAGCTACAGATATAGGAATAGTAACCTAAACAATTTATTGTTTAGATCATCCCTTATAAGGATATCCATTTGGGTGGATATAGAGCATTTTTAGTTCTTGAGATGGATTTATCTTGATGATTATGGTGGTTATCTCTAATTGAGAAGTATGTCCCCCAGGATTGTGGTTATATTCTAGTTATTCTTGTTATTGGATTCCATATTATTCACTTAGTTAGATTGTTGTAATCCTGTGGTGGTGAGAGCCCTGAGAGTAATCTCATGGGTTGGATGTTTGGATGGCCATTTTATGTTTCCTATCTGAGTTGGTTTTTGATTGTTGAGAATGAGAATTATTTGAGATTGATCTATTGTAACGAATCATATCAACAAGGATCGACTGTTTTTAAATTTTTGATATCCAAGGTGATTAGTGGATGCATTGAGGGTGTTTGTATGAGTTCAACTACTAAAAACAGGGTGCAATGAGATTTCATTTTGTGTGAATTTATAGAATGTGAATGTGGGTTCCTCAAAATTTAATTAATTCGGATTTTAAATGTAATATGGTACCATGTTATTTAGTAGAAACTAAACATTGAGGAATATATGATGTGAAAGAGAATTACAAATTGTGAAAATAATTGATGTTGAATGTTTTAATCATTTTTGGTCACAATTGTTTTCATACCCTTTGGATGTAGAGGATCCCCCCCCCCCCATTATAGGTGACCTGACATCCCCCTCTTTGACATTATAGATATTCATATAATGGGAATTGATCACTATGATTCCATATTTGATCCATGGAAATCAATTGTTATTAAATGTTTGTTATACCTTCATTCATGAACATTCTTCGATATTTTTTCTCCCATTTCTCTTTTCCATGTGATTTCACATGATCTTCATGTTTCTAAAGAAGTTATGTTGGTTGATTTTTTAAATGGATGTGGTGTCTCATTGTTAGGTGGATATAGTCCTTACAGTATAGATGATCATGACCTATAGCATTGGTCAATTATTGTGCGATGAATATTTACACTTTTTTGAGGTAGGGGATTCATTGCTTATCTATTTATTTATGTTTAAAAGTCGATTTATCCTGATTTATCACCGTGTGTCATAATGAAATAAACCTAAAAATTATTTGTATTGTATTTAATATTTGGTTTCAATTGAATGTTAATGTTTCTATTTTGTATTGAGATAAAAAGTTTCCCCTTATATTTCAAGATATTGTGATATCTATACTATGAATGTTATTCATGGATTAGAATGTTGAATTGGTAATAAACATAAAACAGAAATTAATTATTAATGAATTTGAGAAAACATTAAAGATAAATTTTTAATGAATCTCATTTTCTGTAGTTTTAATGTTGTCGGATTGTTTATATTATATGATATTAAACATGTTAATGGAATTGAATAAAAATGTGAAGAATATTGGTGCTTCATGATAACGGAATTATATGGAGATTAAATTAATTGTTTAATTTATTTTGGATACCTTTTTTAGATTGATGGTTTGGTTTTCCATAGTTTGAACCTATAAATAAAGAATTAGTTTATTGAATATAGAATATGATTCAGTTTTGTGACAAAGGATAATACATTTATAGGGCCTTTTTCCCACTTTCTTGTAAATATCATGTGTCATGTGCTTTGAAACAATGAAATCTCATTACGTGTGAAGGTTGGATTCCATAATTTAGTGCCAAATAACCCAATTCCAAGGTTTTTTTCCTACTATTTTGTGATTTGATGTGTGATTGGGATGAATGGTCATGGAGGGGTATTGTGGTAAATGCGTTGGGGTGGCCTAGATGTGATATGATCCTAGGATGGCTGAGATATGAGGGTTGTTGTGGTATGGGGGAGGGGAGGCCCGATTATTGTGACATCACAAGATTCTTGTTATTATAATATGGCTCAGGATATGCATGTGGAAGTTGGGGAGGACATTAGGGATGGAAGAATGGGTTGAATATTTCCTTATCAATTAATATGATAGTTGGATTCTTGTTTGAAACTATTGTTTTTTGGATTAACATGTTGTTTTTTTATCTGATTTCCTTTCTGACTAATTGATGCAGATAGATGTGCATGGTTTTATACCTTGTTTGGTAGTTTAGGATGTTTTGATAGATGAAATTTTAAAAAGGAAATTAATGTTGTTAATAAATGATTGATTGTTTATCCCATGGAGTATCATCTTTCTTTGTTGCAATGATGTGGTTAAAATTATTTGATATTGTTGACTCAGTTTTCATTTTCTTCAAGGTTATGAAACCTAATATGATGGTAATGAAAAATAATATTGAAAATGATAGTGGTTAGTTATGGTCAATGAATTAATTACCCTAATGAGGAACTAAATAAAAGTAATAAATTAATTTAATGTTTCTTTTTAAATCATTATGTTCTTATATGATATCTATTATCAGTAGTGGTAGCCATGTGTCTGAGATATGTAAGATATATTTGAGCTGAGGGGTTGGTTATTCCCATTCTATGGATCTTAGTTATATTGTATCATGTACATTTTGTGCTTCATATGCTACTCCACCATGTCAGTTAGGGAATCAAACACTCCATCGATTATATACCCTAGGGGTGTCTTCCAAAAAATCATTATTCTATGATGGATGACTAACAACCCCCTTTAACTATTATCCTTTATCATGGTAGTTATTTTTTATGGTGTGCAGGAAATTTTTTTCCACATATATGTTGGTAGAGTGATGTATTGGCTTGTAGTTATTTCACACACATATAATCTAGGAATAGTTTCCAAAGGATTTCTATATTTAAAACATTTATAGATGTGATGAATTCTTGTTCCTTTCTTGGTGTATCAGTAGTTATGGCTTCAAGAATAATAGAAGACATATGATACATGTTGTTTAGGGTGTTATAGCTCCCAAAAAATACATGTTTACATCTAGTTGCATGGATATGGTGGTGTGTTGCACGAGATGATTGTTGTCGTACTTCACCCCTGTGTCTCTGTGATTGTTTTTTTGGAGAAATATGCTCAGGACGTGTGACATTATAAAAGTGTAGAAACTGATGAGGGAAGTGGTAGTGTGATACACCTGCTATTAATTTTTATATTAAATTATCATATGTGTTATAGTTGGTGGAAGTATCAATGGTGAGGCTCGGAACATATTCTACCTTTTTGGGTGCTAAGACAGTTTCAATAATTATTCAAGATGATTTACCATGATTTATAAATAATTTTCATGAGAAGATCCATAGAGAATAATAATATGTATAATGTTAGAAATACCGTACATATATAGAAATTGATTTTCATGTATTTTAAGTTGGTTGGATATCTGGTAGGTTACTACTAGATCAAAGTTTAACATGAGGTATTTGGAATTCTTAGTCTTTATTGTCATTACTTTTAATTTAGTTTATATAGATTCCATTATATTATAGAAATTATTTTATGACATTACCTTTGTTAACTTGAGTTATGTCATATATTGTATTCTGAGTAGGAGTTGGATGGTATATGTCTTCTCAGTCTCTCCCTTTCTCTTCTATTATCATAACTTCAAAAGCCTCGCATCTATGTGTTTAATATACCCTAATTTCCAGTCTCCCACCCAGGGCTTATAGGGGTGGGACTCAGGGGTCACTCTCTCTCTTCTCCCCTTTACATCCTGGGAGGGATACACTTGATAGGGAGGGGTTCATGACACCCATAATAGATTAAACCAATGACTTGATTCAATATTCTTCTTATGAAATGTAAATATTTACCCAATGCGTTAGAGGAATATCCATTTTACCACATCATATAAGATATAATGTTCTAACCTAGTCATATTGAGGCCACATAATTTTAGAAGATATAACATAATTAACCACAAATATATGGGAAACATACTCATATGAAATATAATGTTATTTCATAATGCTATACGTGACTCCCCATCCAAAAATTTATAATGGACTAACCCATACCTATATGTGTATGGCCCCAAACATACCATAATAATTACATCATCTTGATTAATATCAAGAATTCACATTGAGGAAATTTTTAGGTTTTGAGTTTTAGAGAATTAGGCCATAACAATTTCATTGAATCTCAATTATTGAAATGTAGACACATCTACTCTAACCAATATTTTTCACAATAATAAAACATCTAGAATAAAACAATAATTAATTTCATGATAATAAAATTTCCTAAATTTTTCCTTCCCTTTTCCAATTCTTATATTCTATGAAAAACATTTACAAAACATTATATGAGTATTAAAAGCATAGTAAGGTATATAAAATAAGGAAGGAAAACGTTAGTCCATGAATACATATAGATAAATGAAATCCTACATTTCAATAAAACAAAATAAGCTCTTTAACATACCTTATGATATCATAATATTTTTGAAAAACACATTGAAATCATAAATCATAACGGTAAATTTTTGCATCCATAAGATACATACATTTAGCATTCAAAACTACATAGGCTGTAACATTTCGAATACTTTTCAAAATATATTCTGTAAATATTTTAGGGGAAACATTAAAATTTACCTCCACCGTGTTACCCAATTCACTGGAGATATATCTTAGGCTCACCATCCATTGTATTATCATGGAATCACACTTATAATAAAACAATTCCCAAGAACCATAGCATATTCATAAAAACTAAAACCAGCATGAAGAAAATATAGCATTTCTTAATTGAAATCAAAATATACCATTTCATAATACCGCCATTGTCATTACCTTCTCAAAAGAATTTTCAATACCAAAATACACAAAATGTTATATGGTATTCATTTTTCAATTATAAACATTACGTCTTATTAGGGAAGAAAAATATCCAATAATTCTTACTATGACAGAAAGGAAGTTGTCACCACGTACATTAAAAAGAAACATTCCATTTGTCATTTAGTAAAACTCTTCATAAAAAATCATTGATTTAAATTAAATGGAAATTATTATAATTAACCACTATATAAATTAATGTCGTGTATAAACCAAAATATTCCTTAATAAAAGGTGATTGAAATAAAGTCCCTTACCATTAGTCTGACATGTCTCATTCATTAATTATATTCTTGAATAATAAAAATAGGATAATTTCAACATACATCATAACATTTTCATGTTTATTTTTCATTTTATATTACTTAACATATTTATTTAAAAATTACATAATTTTTTATGTTCATATAGGTCGTTTTGTCGATATTCGGTACATGAGTCGAAAAAGAACATGATAAAATTACTAATTTTCTAGGTTGTAAAAAATATAGTATACCCATTATAGTATTAATTATTTATATATTATATATATTCATTATATATCTATATTTTTAATATTCCATAACAATTGTAGATCATAAATGATATGCACCATCATTCGAGGCGTTAGGCTGTATGTGCGCCTAAATGTTACATTCATTTATTTCTAATATTACTAAGATGAAAACACAATGATGCATAAGGTAATTATAAATATAGTATAATTTAATATTATAAATATGTTACATATGTTTATTAAATCAATCCTTTATATGTTACATGTATGGAATGAATGAGTCATATCACTTTTAGGGGGTTGTAGTCCGCACTTCCTCAAAATAAATTAACGTATTTACATTATATAAAAGAATAATGGTATAAAGTAAATTCAAAATAAATAAGAATAAGAACAATATAAATATGATATATATATCATATAAATAAATTTCCATCATAATGGTCATCATTAGTGGTGCTATGGGAAAATTGAACAATCATCGTATCATGAGGCAGTGGTTCGTCAAATATAGAATCAATATGATCGTATCCATTAAATAGAGGTGTTTGTAAGTGTAGTTATAATATTTATCATAAAACAATTCTTGTATATTTACGATACCAGTGTTTTTAAGTAATAAAATAATAATCAGAGAATAGGGAGTGAAGAATTAAAATAATGGAAAGGAACATAGAGAAGATGTTACCTCCTAAAACGTGTAACTCCGTTTGATTTTAGACAATTGGATTTCTTGAATTGTATTATTCCCAAGTTATGTACTCTATAAGGTATTGAGGGATTTTGGGACCTAATTTAGGTAGTTATTTTATTAATCAAGAGGCTTGATAGTGTGACTTATTTGGGTAGAGTTGGTGGAATTATATAAGATGGATGAGGGGAGCTTTAAAAAATTATAGAAATATTACTTTATTAAAAAATTCTATTTCAATTAATAATGAGTCCATGTTAGTTTAGTTATATGATATGATTAATATAAGTATAAATAAAATCATCATATAAGAATTAAAAAGTTTTTGGATTTTTTTAATCCTTATCTTTTTTATTTAACCATTTTTACTCTTATCATTTAATAAAGCATTCAACACAAATAAAATCCAAATAGTTACCAAAAAATGTCCAATTAAAGTTTCAATAATAAAATTTTAGACTAATAATAACCATTTGGAGTAATCATAGTTATTTTTGTAATTTTATAACATTTAATAAAATATATTACATTTAAAATTTGAATTATGAAAATTTTTATACTATTAATATCATGAATTGTTAAAAATATATAGAAACTTTATTCTTTAAAAGACATCATTAATATAAACAAAACATGTCAATATCGTCCATAAAATTAATTGATGACATCAAAAAAACCACATTATCTTTATTTTGAGATTTATAATATAATTTATTATGATACTTTATTAATGAATTAATCACTCTATCATCATTGTGTCATAATTAATTTTATTTATATAATGTTTACAAATTATACAAATAATATAATGATTTATAAAATAGTTATAGATTTCCAATGAATATTTATAGTCTAAGAGAACAATTATGTAACCCAATATATATTTTTTTAGTAAATGATACATTTTTATGTTATTTTTATATTTACTTTATATTAATTTTTATAAAATGACATTTTCACCAAGGTAGATCCATGGGGTCCCAAAATTGACCAAAGTATTACCATAGTCATAAATATCATATAACATAAGATTAGGACATATGAGAGGGTAGTTTAATATAATTATAATAATATTTTTTTACACTTATTTTAAAAATTTACCCTTTAACCATGTTAAATAAAATAATTACCAAAGTTACTATTCATAATGTCCAAAAATAGATGGAACCTAATAACACAATTTGAACCATATGATTCTAAATAGGGAACCCATTTTCCCAAATTCGAACACAAATGTAGTAGTAATTAATTGAAAATTAATTCTATTTACGAAAATAAAAAAATGGGTTTTTATCTTGTAAAAACTTTCAATGGATTGGTATTTTTTTAAGTTCACATTAAATGTGAAATTACATCCTAGGATGAAAATTTGATTAAATAATATAAATATAACCCTTTTAAACTTAAAAAATATTAAATGTAGATTCTAACTATATAATGAAATTATATGAAATGGTGGTTTTGACATAAAATATGGTATTTTTCACAGTTAATTAAAAAAAGAATTTTATTTGAAAATTAACAAAAAAAATTCTAATATAAATTTTGATGTTCTTCTTCTAAATACAAATTTATTTTCCAAATATAAAATTTAATGATGTAAAAAAATATATATAAAAATTTTTCACATTCGAGAGGCACTAAAACAATCTTTTAAAAATGTTAGAGTATTTAATCTTTAAAATAAGACTCACTTTTATTTTAACCCTATTAAATTTATTGGATAAATGAAAAGATATTTAAGAAACAAGAATAATAATTATGAACATAGTAATGTTTATTTATACCAATAAAATGGATATATGTCAATTACCATATAATATAATATTATTTTTCCATTATTTTTCTATTTAAATCCATGTTGTGATGAACATAGGATATTAAGGAAACCCGTTATTTCATGTTTAGTGCACTATCAGAAAAATCAATCCATTTCATGTGAAAATAACAATATATTACTCATAAATATTAATAGAAAAGAAATCATTATCACTCATTAAATACATGAGACCTTACATCCTTCCCCACTATTGAAATTTGTGTCCTCTCATTTTTAAAATTAGGATCAGAAACATCATTGAATGTCCCAAATTGGAAAAAGCGTCGATGAAACTATCACTATAAAAATATAAAAATATTTACAAAGGTCACCTGGTATAACACAAACTTATATTCCATATATAGAAAATTTTATTGAAGAGAAACTATGTGTCATGTTATGATGGAGAGTGATGGAAAATATGATCTAGAGAAAATTAACTACCAGAAAAATGCAAAAACATGTGATGGGTTAAACTATATTTGATTCACTTGTAGGAAAAGTGAACAGATAGTGTTTTTGATTAAATGTCATTTTCATATTATGGAATAACTAATTTATTATTTTAACTAAATACATAAGGAAGCTTACTTTCTTTTCATGTAGATGTTCATCCTTTAAATAATACCTACCACAAAATTATTTTCCTTCCGAAAAAAGTGTATTCATGGTTACATGGTCACACATAAATTGATGGAATTAGTATCTACCGAATCACATAATCCACAAATGATAAACTATATATTTCCCCAATCTTTAGATTTTAACTAAAACTCATATGGTTAGTCTACGATCCAATAATCCCCAAAAAGAAAAATCCATTATAGAAAGAAATTCTTCTCTTAATATTCAAAATTCGACAAACAATACACAATGTTCCACAAAGACAATATAACAAACAAATATCCTTGAAATTCATAAAAACAATCCAAACTAATATTGAACCCAAAACTCGAATGTATTTGATCTCATAGTCTTACATGATAAATATTAACATTTATCTCTAAATAATATCGAAAACTCTTAAAGTCTCATGATGAATAGTAATTAACCTAATCTTAAATTCTCCAAGATATGTTATTCATTTCCATAAATAATAGAAATCCCAATATGTTCACAATAAAAACATTGATTCTTCCAAAATAAAATTCAACCATTACTCATCAATGAAAATCCCATAGTATTATATTTTTCCGTAGTAATATAGGGTTCCCAAAAGAGAAGACATCTTCCAAAATAACATTTTTCACTTAATCACCATTTTTGTTTTTCTATTTAATGATTATCAATTTTATGAAGAATAAGTTCCCAAAATAATCATATTAATTATCCATAAAATCATTTAAAATAAATATAAAATGTCACACTTACTAGGGAAGTGATATAGAGCATTGGTTGGAGATAAATCCCAGTCGCACTTTGGATGTGGGTTCAATTCCTGTAGCATTGTCTGATGCGAGGAGTTTTCACACAGTGTACATGATGTCATTTTTTGAAATAAAATATATAATTCTAATAATAATAAAAAATAGGATAATATCCTTAAAAATATCCCTAACATGTTTCATCTTCATCATTTATTTCATACCTAAAATTTTTCAACCCTAAAACTAATAACCCCTATTTTCCTCAAAATCTGGGTTCATATAAACCCAAATGGTTCTTCTAAAATCAATAAAAAAAATATAATGCTTCCTCAAGTAAAATTTTTATATAAAAAAATTAAAAACTCCTGAATTATTACATAGAATTCACATCAAAAATACATTTAAACATAACAACATCCATATATACAATATAACTCTCCAATTCCTAAAACATAGAAATCTTAATCACTAAACATTCTTCATGATCTTTTATCCCTATTTTTCAATCTAATTATTTTATAAGTCTTTCCTAAAAACAAAATCATTCATAATATCCTAGGATATAAATAATTAGAAAACTTGCGATATGAAATATTCCACACCTTTAATAGGTCATTTTTAATTTCCTCATCCTCAATTGGAATGTCATTAGGCATTGGTAAACATATATTTTTATATTATTACAGATCCCATTATTTAACTTTCCTTGTATGACATATATTTTCATAATAACCATGTAGACCACATTTAAAAAAGTCAATTAATATCTCAGAAAGAAATTCATTCCCTTTCATAGAGTAAATTGAGAGCTTCCATTTTCTTTGGAAGTATATTACTTTATGAACATGATTACCAAATCAATTACATCATCAAATTCCTTAAAAGTATTTTCATATGTGGTTATTTTCAAATCATTGACACATATGTTTTTTATATACATACCTTTAGGATTATTTCCAAAACATCTATTCAGAATTGTTTCTCAAAGACATGATGCCTTAGAAAAATCACACATCTTCATGTGGATAATCAGGACTCTAGATACTTGGATAATAATAACCACATGAGTTATCATTGTAGCTCTCATTTCATTTTGTTTTTCATTCAATAAACCATCATAGTTTCCTTTACATGTATTTATACATTTTTTCCATGCTAGATATAGATATTTACTCTAAATCCAAAAAATTTAATGTTACAATATCAGTAAAATCATTATATTGAATCTTATGAGGAGGAAAATACTATGATATAGATATTAATATATCTTAATATAATTTTATTTATCAAATATAACTATTACTCACTCTAACATTCCAATCATTGTTGTTGTTTCAATTATTCATAATTAACACCCTATCCCCTAATGTAATCTAAACATTCCTCAAATACCAACTGTAAGGCCCCAGCCTTACCATAAGCACTACATAATCTTGGGTTATGTCATGATTTCACTTTCAATGCCTTTTTAGGTTTATTGTTTTAGATAAATAATCTATAACTATAAATTTACATCTCAAAAATTACAATGAAGACACTTCTACATTTACCAATTTTTTTCACAACAATTAATCTCCTTGATTAAAAAATATTTAATTTCTTGTTAAGATTTTTTATAAATCCTTCTATTCCATTACACTTCATTATACCCTATGAAAAACATTTAAAAATATCAGTATGAGCATAAAAAGCTCAGTAAGGGATATAAATTAAGGAAAGATAAATTATTCCATGAATAAATACAAATCAAGGAAATCATACATTTCAATCATAAATCATAAGATCTCTAACATACATCATGAAATCATACTATTTATGAATAATACATAGAAAACATAAATTATAAATTTAACTTGTGATAGTAATAACAGAATTACATTGTATCTTTAAAAACTACATAGAGAGTTACGTTTGAAATACACGTTATAGTATATTACCTAAATATCATAGGATAAACATTAATGTTTACCTCGGTCGCATTACCCAATACATTAGAGATATTTCTCAGCATAACAAAACCTTGGTTATCATAGAACTTCCCATATACATAAACAATGCCCATGAATCATAACATATTCATAACACATAAAACAATCATAAACGAATGACAACATTTCAGCATTGCAATCAAAATATTTCATTTAAAAATATTTTCATAATAAATGATTTCTCAAAACCATTTTAAATACCTAAATATGAAAAATGGTATATTATATTTATTTTCCTTTTAAAACATTAAAGCATGTTAAGGAATCCAACCATCAAATAATGATCGCATTAGCATAAAAGTCGTTTTTATTGTATATTTAAAATTGAAGCATTCCTTTTTTCATTTAGTAAAACAAGTCATAAAAAATAATTTCCTTTTTAAAATCATTAAATTAAATTAAATAGAAAATGTTTATAATTATCCACTGTCTAAAGGAAGGTCATGTATATATGAATATTTTCCTCATTTAAAGAATATTGAGATGATGTCCCTTACATTGAGTCTAATTTTTCACGTATATTATTTATATTCCTGAATAATAAACGTAGCTTAATTTTTACATTCTTTAGTTCCATTTTCAATTTCATTGTTCTTCTCATATTAATTATAATTTTGATATAATAATTACTTAATTATTTATGTTCATATTACATGTTTCGTGGATATTAAATAAATGAGTCAAAAATTAACATTATAAAATAAAAAAATTGTCCATGTGGTCAATATTATATTAACTCGTGAATTGTATTTGTCACGAACCAACCCAGGTCGACCCTAAACCAGACACCCGGGTCACCTAAGCCGGCCCACGACATGGCCTCAAGTGCGTCTACCCTTACGCCAGAGGTTGCCGACTAGCGGCGAGGGTGTAAGGTAAGTCAGGGGGAGACTATACCCTCTTATCAAAGTGGATCAAAGGGACCAAAAATATAGCAACGGAAGTAGTGTAAATATTAATAACAAAGCAGCGGAAAACATTTTTTATTTATAAGGTTTGAATAAAAGTGGTGAACGGAAGTTTATATAAGAGATGCAGGCATGACATGATAATGATACAATGGAAGCATTAAATCACGTGACATACGTACACATCAATGCAGAAGTAAATGAACAAAAGTCTCAAGCCCCGAGGGTGAACTCCATGAGCATCCCGAGCCCCAACTCAGTCCTTTTCTCCTAACTCCAAGTACAAGAAACAGCAACAACAAGGTCCTGCAACCAAATGGAATCTACTCGGGTACCCCAGCGCTATGGCAGCACGAGTAGGGTGTGAGATATATATCTCAGTAGGCCGGAACCACCGGGGTCTATCCAACTGTAGACCATGAAATATAATTAAACAATGTTCTGGTATTTTCGAACAATAACGACACAATACAAACAATAAACGCTCGTCCAGGTTCCAAAAAGGACGCCTGACGGAAAAACCGGCTTCGGCCCATAGCAGGGATAAGAACCTGTTTAAAACAACACAAGTAAATTTGGTTCAAGAATAAAAACACTTTTTATCATTTTTATCACTTACTCTATTTATTCACTTATCATTTCAACTCAGACTGGAAATCCATTCATTCTTACCTCTCTTTATTTGATCACAATTCACTTGGGTTTTACCCACATCTCTCATTATTGTCATAAATCATTATTATCATTCGTTTGGTGTTGAACACCATGTCAAGCACCCCAATTCTCGTTTTCTATAGATCGCCATGTCTAACACCTCGAATCACATTTGGTGTTGATCTCCATGTCTAACTCCTAGATAATTATTCGTTGTAGATCGCCATGTCTAACACCCCGTATCACATTTGGTGTAGTTCACCATGTCTAACACCTTATATCACAAGCTTGGATAACCATTGGGAAGGAACGCCATGTCCAAACAAAACGTTTAAATCGGTCTAGAACGCCATGTCTTGGACCCAGAATCTCATTCATTCCATATATCAATTAATTAATCAGTCGACACAATTTTCGTTTCATAATTAATTCTTTACATTTAATTATCCAAATCAGATCTCAACTTTTTATAATCAATTATCATAATTAATTATCCTTGTTCAACATTTTATAACTTGCATGAGCAATAGAAGGTAAACAAAAGAGTATGGCATCAACATGCCTCTATGGTAGGTGATTAATGACATTAAATGGTACAAGCTAACAAACTTTCTCAAGAAAGACATTCAATTCAAACTATTACATTAAATTAATAACGTAAAGAACAAGGAAAAAGAGGCATTTATGCGTGGCACAGCCAAAGGGGTGGCCAAGAGGCAAGGCGGGCACCTAGGGTGGGCATTACCATAAACGAAGGCCACAATGGGCATGAGCGAACCACCCAAGAATTTCAATAATAAATAAAGAGGCACCACCGGAAGGTTGCGACAGGCAACACAAGACGTGGCATGACATAAGCGCCGAAGTAAAGGGAAGAGGGTAAACACCCTACTCTAAATGTTCTAATTACATGTTAAGCCGTGAACATAGGAGGTTTCATGGCTCATTTATTATTTTTCAAGAAGCAACGTCATTTGAGGTAACCATTAAGTTACAAGTACAAGAATGTCATTTATCAAGTATAATGTCAAGAACAAGGATTCATAAGACATTTAAACAAGCAATCTTAAAAAAAGAAATCTACTACTACACGTTTATTTTGAAGGCAGCTCACCACCATTGGAGGAGTTTTATTAGAAAACATTTCATTACATTATTAAAAAATTCATTTAGTGATATTTATAATTTACTTTAAAAATCATTAAACACTTAACAAGGTTAAGAATCCAAACAATAAGGAAGGCCATCATGAGATTCTATTGCTGCATTTTTAGATTGAAGGCAGCGCACCTCGAAAGAGGGGTTTTATTATTAAATAATTAATTTACTGACAAAGAAACCTCTTTTATCTTATTCTTTCAATTCACATGATTTTCACAGAAGCATTTAATCAGAATTAAACTTGCATAAATAAAATGCTAAGTGAAATATTAAACTCAGTATTACTTTACTTAAATTTAAAAGGGCATGGAGAGGGGCCCTACCTCCAGGTGGATCCATCAGTCCACTCTGGCTCTTGGCACTTTCTAACTAATGCAGCCACAGCTTCTCCCCCATGAGGCATATGTGATTTCACATATGTATAAGGACACCTAGCCTCTATGAACAAGCTCCGCATGGCCATGAGTGTGCGCAACATGTTCCTTACACATATTCTTATACACATAAACTTATCTCTGCTCACTTGCACAGGCACTTTTTATATATGTAATGGGGAAAACTAGCCCTGTACAAGTATATTCGCTTCCATGGACAAATATACGCATGCTGAGGGAACCCACATACATATAAATATGTACCTATGCCTACGCAGGTGAGTCGCCTCAGCTCCGGCAACCCGAAACCATTCCAAAACTCAAACGCACTAAACCAAACAAACGAGGAACCTCTAAAACATCCTGATAAATTAATTTAGAGGCTTCAAAAACCAAGAACGGGTAGAAACCTTACCTCGGAAACCAACCGGTGGAACAAAAACACCGCAAACCGCCTCACCTTCGGTGGCGGACACCAAACATGCACCCACGAGGTCCAGAATGACCTTCCGCATAACCCTAGAGCAGGCGAAACAAGAAAAAGGAACAAAATCAAAAACTAACCCCAACCTAGGGTTCGGCCGAACCTCACCAGGCGCCGATTAGGTCGAAAAGAAGCCGGAAACAAGGAGGGTAAGGGAGAGAAAGACTCACCAAGGATATTTGGAGGATGAAATCACCAAAAACCGAGAGAAAATGTGGGAAGGATGCGGCGTCGTGGAGGGGGGGTCGCACGTGCGACTAAGGGGAGAGGATGGGTGTGTGCGGGTGTCCTGGCCGAGAGATGGGGAGGGAGTGTTAGTGTAGGGTTTTAATTTTAATTAATTTAGTTTCATTTATTTTAATTTTAATCAAAAACTAAAACACACCCAACCCGCACGGTTTTATCTGCACCGTCTGAAACACCGTGCGCAGCCCGCGCGCCTGCTACCGGATACACGGGGCATCCCGCATGGCTGAACCACGCGGTTAAACCTACCGTGCACAGTTTGATATCACCATTTAAAATAGCTCCAGAACTCAGGACCTTGTACTGAAGCTCAGTTTTAAAACTGACCCGCTGATAAAAGAAAAAGTTCAAAAACCTTCGAATTTTATCCGCACTAAAAAAAATGGTTCGTTACAAACTACCCACCTTAAAAAACTTCTCTTCCCCAAGAAGCCTTCTAAAAATAGTGAAAACTTCACCTGACTCACAAGGGTCGTGATGTTTTATTCAACCAGTCGCATTGCATTTCCTATGCCCAATGAACCTTTAAGAATATTCTAAGAAGACTCCACTTAAGCCTTTACAACTCGAGCCAACGCTCATGTAACAAATGAAACACCAAATCAGAGCTTACATATAAGGACATTATAGGGACCTCAACCTAAGAAAATAGTCGAATCACGATCGACCAACTAAAATTGGTCACGCCAGATTTCCTCAAAAGACATCGCCGACCCGAAATTCACACTCGCCCTTAAACCGATGACATGCTTTTAAAACTGTTTTGTTATCAACCACGCGTACACTGTAGTCCTTACATGACCGTCAGTGATATTATCAAGTCAAGCCATCACAAGACTATTATAAAACTATCATGCCTCAGCATGAAGAGTAACACCAAGAAATCGTGCATCCCACGCACAACCAGAGAGAGATTACGAAACTTACCCTCAACTTTTAAACTTTAGAACGGCGCATATCTGACACTATATTGCTGTATCCAAGATGTCATAAAGATGGGGGACATGCTCATCTCATCCAGCAGAGTACACTATGGTTAATCCAAGGTCGCTGAGAAGATCAATCAAACCAAACTCTGATGCCTATACCACCTGAGGCATTCGTATTCGTCGAAGCTTAACCACTGAAACTCTTCCCGCACTAACGGAGTTTCTAAATCATTGCAAACACTTCCAAACTTTTCAAAGTCGTGCTGCCTAGCAAGCACATGCATGAAAATAGGAACTCATGTGACACTACCCACCTTAGGAGTGTCCATGTCGTCGCAAGAACTAGCCGCTCACCGGTGCTCTATTTTTGAAACACTTTAACACATGGGTGACGTTCCTCGAACTACGATCACCACATCATAATCTCACACCGAAAACAGGGCAACTCAAGCTCTAAGGGTACTACCTAGCACGGGCTAGTCCCTTACAAAGCACACGCGTCGACCCTAACTCTTGGTCACGCAAAACAAGGATTACTAGGCTCAAAACCCCTTTCCATTTTATCCATTTCATTAATTCATTTCAACCTTTAATCATTTGAATGAATATTTTAATAGACCCCCCAAGTACTATTTCACAACAAAGTACTTGGTTTTCATACAACGTCCCACGGGAAAAAGAGGAAAGTTATAACAAACTTTCTTTTCAACATTTAACATTTAAACATTAGTAGCCATCTTTTAAAAAGTTCTAAAACACGATTTACCCTTTTCCCAATTATAAGGCACCCATACACCTTATAATGGAAAATTGGCTCCTTCGTAATCGCAACCAACAATTTCATCCAAGGTAACCAAGCTCTTTCCACAAGATAACAACCCACTAAAAACAGCTAACACAAAGCAACAAGATGAAATCACTAAAACATGCTATAACACAGAGCATGACACACAAGAAAGATAGAAAACATGACATATTATCACCCAAACATGTTAACTATCACCAAAACATGCTTTCTAAAGAGGCATGCTAAATAAATCCAGACATGGCATATTTCCAAGGAACACAATCAAAATCAGCAGGCATCCTACTAATGAAACTGCATGGCATGGCACATATGCATGACATGTGAATCTATAAGTGCTTAATATGATGCATGCAATGTAATTTCATGGTCTTATCTGGCCATGGAAAATTTTCAAAACCTCTTCATAAACAAATAAGTAGTGCAAAGTACAACATTCACCCAAGGTGAAATCACATCAACTGTAACAGCAAACAACATGAACATCAATTCCTAGCCCTGGACACTTACTCATTTACCGTACATGGGGTGATCAGTCCCAGACACAGCTATTACCCAAGCGCCGACACATTCCTAATATCTTTTCTACCAATCCCAAAATAGTAAGATAATGAAAAGAATGAAACCTCCCTCTGATACCATTTTGTCATGAACCAACCCAAGTCGACCCTAAACCGGACACCCAGGTCACGTGAGCCAGCCCACGACACGGCCTCAAGCATGTCTCCCCTTACGCCAGAGGTTTCCGACTAGCGGCGAGGGTATAAGGTATGTCAGGGGGGAGACTATACCCTCTTACCGAAGTAGATCAGAGGGACCAAAAATACAGCAATGGATGTAGTGTAAATATTAATAAGAAAGCAGCAGAAACCATTTTTCATTTATAAGGTTTGAATAAAAGTGGTGAACGACTCTTTATATAAGAGATTCATGCATGACATACTAATGATATAATGGAAGCATTAAATCACGCGACATACTTACACATAAATGCAGAAGTAAATGAACAAAAGTCTCAAGCCCCGAGGGTGATCTCCATGTGCTTCTTGTGCCCCAACCCGGTCCTTTTCTCCTAACTCCAAGTACAAGAAACAGAAAAAACAAGGTCCTGCATCCAAATGGAATCTACTCGGGTACCCCAGTGCAATGGCGGCCCGAGTAGGGTGTGAGATATATATCTCAGTAGGCTGGAACCACCGGGGTCTATCCCACTCTAGACCATGAAATATAATTAATCAAAGAGCTGAGAATTTTCAAACAATAACGACACAATAAAAACAATAAATGCCCATCCAGGTTCTAAAAAGGACGCCTGATGGCAATACCTGCTTTGGCCCATAGCCAGGATAGGAACCTGTTTAAAACAACATAAGTAAATTTGGTTCAAGGATAAAAACACTTTTTATCATTTTCCTCACTTACTCTATTTATTCACTTATCATTTCAACTCAGACTGAAAATCCATTCATTCTTACCTTTCTTTATTTGATCACAATTAACTCGGCTTTTACCCACATCTCTCATTCTTTTCATAAATAATTATTATCATTTGTTTGGTGTTGAACGCCATGTCAAGCACCCCAATTCTCATTTAGTGTAGATCGCGATTTCTAACACCTCGAATCACATTTGGTGTAGATCGCCATGTCTAACACCTAGATAATTATTCGGTGTAGATCACTATTTCTAACACCCCGTATCACATTTGGTGTAGATCGCCATGTCTAACACCTTATATCACAAGCTTGGATAACCATTGGGAAGGAACGCTATGTCCAAACCCAATGTTTAAATCAGTCTAGAACGCCATGTCTAGGTCCCAGAATCTCATTCAAACCATTTATCAATTAATTAATTAATCTACACAATTCTCATTTCATAATTAATTCTTCACATTTAATTATACAAATCAGATCTCAACTTTTTATATTCAATTCTCATAATTAATTATCCTTGTTCAAAATTCTGGAACTTGCACGAGAAATATAAGGTAAACAAAAGAGTATGGCATTAACAAGCCTCTATGGTAGGTGATTAATGACATTAAATGGTACAAGATAACAAACATTCCCAAGCAAGACATTCAATTAAAACTATTACATTAAATTTATAACTTAAAGAACAATGAAAAATGGGGATTTTGGTGGGGCACACCCAAAGGGGTGGCCAAGAGGAAAGGCAGGAACCTAGGGTGGGATTTACCATAAACGAAGGCCACAATGGGCATGAGCGAACCAACCAAGCATTTCAATAATAAATAATGAGGCATATCTAGAAGTTTGCGACAAGCGATATAAGACGTGGCATGACATAAGAGCCGATGTAAAGGGAAGATGGTAAACACCCCACCCTAAAAGTTCTAATTACATGTTAAGCCATGAACTTAGGAGGTGTCATGGATCATTTATTATTTTTTATGAAGAAACATCATTTGAGGTAACCAGTAAGGTACAAGTACAAGCATGTCATTTATCTAGTATAATATCAAGCATAAGGAGTCATAATAAATTTATGCATGCAATCACAAAAAAAAAGTAATCTACTACTACACGTTTATTTTGAAGGCTGCTCACCTCCATTGGAGGAGTATTACTAGAAAACATGTCATGAATTTATTAAACAATTCATTTAGTGATATTTATAATTTAATTTAAAACTCATTCAACTCTAAACAAAGTTATTAAGCCAAACAATAAGGAAGGAAATAATGGAATTCTATTTCTACATTTTTAGATTGAAGGCAGCACACCTCGAAAGAGGGGTTTTATTATTAAATCATTAGTTTTGTGACCAAGAAACCTAATTTATCTTATTCTTGCAATTATCACGATTTGCAAAGAAGCATTTAATGAGAATTAAACTTTCATAATAAAAATTCTAAGTGAAATATTAAACTCACTATTACTTTACTTAAATTTAAAAGGGCAAGGAGAGGGGCCCTACCTCCCGGTGGATCCATCCGTCCACTCCGGCTCTTGGTGCTTTCTAACTAAAGCTAAAGTAGCTGCTTCCCCATGAGGCATATGTGATTACACATACGTATAAGGACACCTTGCATCTATGCACACACTCCGCATGGCCATGAGTGTGCGCAAGAGGATCCTTACAGATATGCTTATACACATAATCCTGTCTCCGCTCACCTGCACAGGCACTTTTTATATATGTAATGGGGACAACTAGCCTCGTACGTGTATATTTTCTTCCATGGACAAATATACGCACACCAGGGGAACCCACGTAAATATAAATACGTACCTATGCCTGCACAGGTGAGTCGCCTAAGTTCCGACAACCCGAAACCATTCCAAAACTCGAACGCACTAAACCAAACCAACCAGGAACCTCTAAAACAACATGATATATTAATTTAGAGGCTTTGAAAACCAAAAAAGTGTAGAAACCATACCTCAGAAACCAACCGGTGGACCAAAAACACCGCAAACCGCCTCGCCTTCGGTGGCGGACACCAAACGATCACCCACGAGGTCCTGAGAGACCTTCCGCACAACCCTAGAGCATGCAAAACAAGAAAAAAGAACAAAATCAAAAACTAACCCCAACCTAGGGTTCGTCCGAACCCCACCGGGTGCCGATTAGGTTGAAAAGAAGCCGGAAACAGGGAGGAGAAGGGAGAGAAAGACTCGCCATGGCGATTTGGAGGAAGAATTCACCAAAAACCGAGAGAAAATGGGGGAAGGAGGTGGCGTCGTGGAGGGGGGGGGGGGTCATGCGTGCGGCTAATGGGAGAGGAGGGGGGTGTGCGGGTGTCCTGGACAAGAGATGGGGAGGGAGTGTTAGTGTAGGTTTTTAATTTTAATTCATTTATTTTCTTTTATTTTAATTTTAAACAAAAACTAAAACACACCCATCCCGCACAGTTTTATCTGCACCGTCTGAAACATCGTGCGCAGCCCACGCGCCTACTACTGGATACACGGGGCATCCCGCAAGGCTGACCCGCCCTGTTAAACCTATTACGTGCAGTCCGATATCACCTCTTAAAATGGCTCCAAAACTCGGTACTTTGTTCTGATGCTCGGTTTTAAAACTGTCCCGCTGATAAAAGAAAAAGTTCAAAAAACATCAAATTTTATCCGCTCTAAAAAAACTAATCGTTACAGTATTAATGAATTAAATATAATAAATATCCAATATATTTTTGTGTCTATAATATACCATTACATTTGGAGATAATAAATGAAATTCTCCGTTCATGGAGATGGTATGTAGTACATACGCATGAACACTACATTCATTCCTAAAAAATATTAATGTAATGGAAACTGAATGATACATAGGTGTATTACAATTCCAGTATAATATCACATGTTAAATATTTTATATATGTTCATTATGTCCATATTTTGTATATTCCATGTTTGGAATAAACTAGTCATATAACATTGTGGGGATCGTAGTGCACACTTCCTCAAATGATGTTATCATTTTTATGCATTATGGAAAAAATGACTGTTTGTTGTAAATAAAAAATATAGATGAATAGAAACAATTTAAATACAATATATATCATATATAAATATAGTTCTATAATAATGGACCCCATTAATTGTGATAGGGGAAAATTAATCAATTATAGTTTTATGAGGTAGTAGTTCAACGTATATAGAATCATTATCTTTGTATCCATTAGATAGAGGTGAGTGTTAGTGTAGTTAGAATCCTTCTCATAAAAACAACCTAGTATATTTATGATACTATTCTTGTTATGTAATAGATGAATAATATGTTCATAGATAGTGTATATGTAAAATAATAGAAAGGAACATAGAGAAGAAGCTACATTTTAAAACGTGTATCTCCATTTGACTTGAGAGAAAATAAATTCTCGAATTACCTTCTACCCAAGGTAAGGATTCAAGGAGGAAGGTAAGGATTTTGGGAGATTGTTTTGAAAGAATATTGACTATACAATGAACTTTAGAGGTGTGAGTCAATTTGGTAGAGGTGGTGGACATTTATAAGATAGAGGAGGGGCACTTTAGGATTGTCTAGAAATATTAATTTTTTATAAATTATTTTTTGATTAAAAATGAGTCCAAATGAATTTATATCAATGTTAATCTGAACATAATTAGAAATATAATCATCCAATATATATTATAATGGTTTTTCATAATTTTATTATCAATAACCTTTTTATTTAACCATTTTTTAATCTTACCATCTTTTCAAGCATTCAAAATTTTGAAAATCGAAATAGTTACCAAATAATATAAATTTTTCAATTAAAGTGTCATTAATAAATTTTATGAATTATAAAAACCATTTGGTCAATTAAATTATTTTATTGTAATTTTAAAAAAATTTATTAAAATTTATATTTTAAAATATCAATTATGTCAATGTGGACATTATTAATATCATTATTTTTTAGAAATCCATATAAACTTCATTCCATAGAAAAAAAATTCATTAATACAATTAATATAGTTCAATACAATCTAGAAATAACATGGTTGAAATAAAAAAAATAACTTATTTTAGTATTTATAACATCATTTATTGGAATCATTTATTAATGAAGCAATCACTACATCATCATTGATTCATATTTAATTTTATTTATTTAATGTATATTAATTATAAGTAAAATATAATGATTTATAAAATATTATTAGATTATAAATTACAATTTATAGTCAATGATATCAATTATATAACCCCATATAATTTTTAGTCAAATATACATGTTTATGTAATTTTTATCTTTACATTAAATTAATTTTCTAAAATGTCATTTTAACAACCAACTGGATCCATAGGGCCCTGAAGTCAGCCTAATTATTCCCATGGTCAGAAATATTTCAACCAGTAGGATTGGTACATGTGTTTGGGTAGTTTAATGTTATTATAATTTTATTTAATTCCCTTATTTACTAGATTTTACTTTTTAACCATCGTAAATACAATAATTACTGATGATACTATTAATAATGTCCAAAAGATAAAAGGTACCTATTCAAAAAATTTGGACATTGAAGTTTTAAATATGGAATACATTTTTATAAATACAAAACATAGAAGTAGCATATATTTTATTCAAATTAATTCTTGTCGTCAAGCAAAAAAGAGGGTTTTTAGGATGTAATAACTATCAAAATATTGACATGTATTTAGGCCCAATTTATTTGTAAAATTACTAATAATGAACAAAATTTTATTAAATGATAAAAATTTAATCCAATTAAACTTTAAAAAAATTTAAAAGTACAATATAACCATATAAATAAATTAGTTGAAAATGCAGTTTTGGCTAAAAATGCTGTATTTTTTACTATTCATTAAAAAAAGGAACATTATCAAAAAATTACTAATGATTTATAAAATGAAAATTTTTATAATAATACTCTAAAGAATAATTTTATATTATCATGCAATACATATAAAGGTTTCAAAAAAATTATTTAACAAGGGTTCACCTTGAAACAATGGTAATACAACATTTTAAGAATATTAGAGTATTTCATGTTTAAAATCCTATTCACTCTTATTTGAAGCCTCTATAATTTATTGGATAAATTTAAAGATATTTAACTAATATTTATAATCATAATGTACATATTTCTTTTCATTTCATATAATACTCTAGGTAGTCATTAACTTCCATTTAAAATAATAATAATATTGTATTATTTTTCTTCTTAACTAAATGTTGTGTGAAACATAAGATTCCAAAAAAACTAATTATTACATTTTTACTATTCTATCAATAAAATAATACCATTTAATTTGAAAATAATAATATCATATTCATAAATATTAATATAAATGAAAAAAAAATTATTCTATAATTAGTTGAGTTGTTACAATATGGGCCACCCCATCATATAAGCTATAACAAGATTACATGGTGCTATCTGGGCCACCTTATTGTATACGATATAACAGGCTTACATTAATATATATAGTACAACCATAATATAATTTATAATGGGTATACACAGTGCTATTGTTTCCACCCCATCGTATAATCAATAATGGGATCACACAGTGCTATTGGGGAAAACCTATTGTATGAACTATAATGGGATTTCATGGTACTATCTGGGACACACCATCAAATAAGATATAATTGGATTATCCAATGATTTATAGGCCACCCAATCCTATAATCTATTATATTATTAAGTGGCACTATCTTTTCCACCCCTTTTATCTTCTATTAAGACCATACCATTAACTATATGGTCTAACCCATTGTATTCTATATAATTGGAATACTTAGTCTTATCTGGTCGAACACATCATATAATATATAAAGGAATTACCCAGTTCAATATGGGACACCCCAATGTACAACATATAATAAGATTACATGGTGACATCTAGTCCAAAACATCAAAAAATAAATAAAAGGATTATACATCACTATACGGGCCACCCTATCATATAATAAATATCCTAGAACCACAACATGAATAACGTACAAATAGAATGAATATAATCATGAAAAATAGGAAGATTTTTTTTTCATTCATAAAGTTATTAACTGATATAAAATAAATGGAATTCAGGTCAATATTCAGGAAACAAGATATACTCATTGAAATTAAACAGGTTCGATAAACATCATTTCAACAAAACATAAATAATTTTGAGAAACAATATGAATTGTATCCTTAGATCATACCCCTAGTAAATGATAAAAAACATCAAATTATCTATTATAAGATTGAAACGAATTTTGAAAGATCAATTTTAATAGATATTAATGAAAATAACATTTTTAGAAATATAAAAAAACAGTTTTAAAATTCTTTATCATTGTAAACCACATTGATTAATTATGAATTAATCTTTATCAATCAGTTAAAATATATTTTGAGAAAAATATACTTCCCAATTTTAAAAATATTTATTTTAATTAAAACCTGTTTCTCTTAAAATAACTAAGAGATATTATAAAATATGATTCCATGAAATGACGACCATGATGATATATAAATTTGTACATTCTAATAATTCCATTTTAACTATAAAAAGGTATGAATCATGACACTACTGAATAACTCCATAATGATTTACTTTTTAATAAACAATCTGTTCAAGAAATTAATAATTCGTCAAAAAATTAAGTATCATTTAATAATTATATAACATTTATAAATTTTTTTTATTAAACTTGTTTTCGAAGGACCGCATGTTCATAATCAAAGAGATATAAAATGTTAGAAATTTTTTAAAATTATTTCTTAATTATTATAAACACCAAAGTGTTGGATAATGGACACATTATGTGATGATAAAATTATTAATAATATGATAATTAATTTTAGTGTTTTTCTTGAGTTATGGATCATAATATTTCATCAATGGAATCATAATCCAAAAAATGTTGATAAATAATGATAATTTAGCAACAAAATGCTATAAATTTAGTAACATTGTTTAATAATACATATTAAAGAATAACATTAAATAAGGAATAAAATATAATTTAAAGAATTATATTAATGATATAACATATTAAACGTCATTTATATACACTTTTTAGGTCAATATAGGTGCATAAAATGGCATGTGTCTCCAACAAGTACAATTGAAAGTAAATTTCATTTCTAATTTTGTATCTTTTGAACCATATCCCCCATGAAATAGATATCACAAATTAAATATTCGAATACCCATGTTTTAATGTAACATATTTATGAATACAATCATGGGATTTATATACACCTTAAAAAAGTAATATGTTTTAAATATTGAAAAATTATCGCAGAAATATAAGTCAGAATGAAAATCTATTTACAACATGAGGTAGTCTTTAACCATGATAAATATGAAAGAATAAAATTAATTAAAAATTTTAATATTATTAAATAAATAAAATTATTTATATAAAATGAAATAAAGAACTATATATACCACTAAATAAGAATAACATGTGAATATAG
Organism: Viscum album; assembly: GCA_963277665.1. Taxonomy (NCBI): domain Eukaryota; kingdom Viridiplantae; phylum Streptophyta; class Magnoliopsida; order Santalales; family Viscaceae; genus Viscum; species Viscum album. Next base: position 2,021,113,957 of record OY728157.1, read on the forward strand.
CATATATATCACAGAAATACATGTGAGACACGAAAACCCATACATTATGTCTTGACTATCTACAGACATATTCAAACACCCTATATAATTAATATATATGTATTATAAATCTAAAAAATTTATTCATATATATCATACCATATATGAGTTTATTGAGACAATATATTACCCTTTTATCAACAATTTCATGTTAATGTTACAATTTTGGTAATAACTGCATTGTTTTTTGTATATATATTGAGTTGTTATTCATGATCCTCTAAAATATATAATGATTTAAATTTTTCAAGAATTTAAATCATGATATAAATATAAAACATATTTAGTATATATATATTTATAATAACATATAAATGATATTAATATGAAATTAAAATCATAGTTCATAGAGATGGTAGGCCAAACACACACCAGAAAACTATTTATGATTTCATTTCATATTGGAAGAAATAATTTAAATGACATATATGTGTATATATATTAAAATTACATTATAATTATTTGTTCATATATATCATATATTTTTAAAACACCTATCCTTAACAAATTCCATGTAAATAATGAATAAATCATATCAGTTGGAGAAGGTAGGAGTCCACAAATCCATAAACAGTGTTATTTTATTCCCCAACAATTGAAATAATTAAGGTATATGTAATAAAATAATTTTATAATATGTAATATATCATAAATATAATATATAAAATATAAAAAATATATTTAAATCATTTTTAAAAAACATTAATGTGGTATTGGAAGAACGAGCGATATTAGTTAGTGAGGTGGTATTCCTCCATACACACGAACAATGATTGCATATCCTGTTTGATATAAATCTATTAAATTTTATTTCATACACCTAAAATATAACATCTTAGAGTATTTATGAAACCATGGAAATTATATAATAATGGGTAGAGTAAATTGACATTGAAGTGAAATAAATTAAACAAAATCACTCATTGAAGAATGCTACATCTTCTTTTGGTAACACAGTTTGGTTTCTAGAAATTGATTTCATGGGGCTTCATTATGAGCAAAATGAGGCATTAATATTTAAATGAGGGACATTGTGATATTATTTGTATAGGGGTTCCATGAGAAAAGATTCTTTAGTGGTGTAAATAAGTGAAGGTAATGAATTTCATTTAATAGTGCAGGAGGAGTGAAATTTTTGTTAACACAAAATATTTAACCCTACAAAGACATATATCTTATATCATGTGTGAAACCCTATAAATTAAAATGATTTTGTTCTTGATAAATTTTTATTATTATATTAATCTCAAAAAACCATATATATTTAATAATAAAGTGAGAATAAAGGGAAATATGACCCTCCTGATTCGAGCGTAATATGATTGTGGGTCAATATGACAATTGGATACTATACTCTTGAAAAAAAATTATCATTTAATTTTGATCTCAAAATGATAAGGAATAATGAATGAATAATAGATAAATTATGGCCACTATCCATATATTTCTTATCTTATGATTCCATTATTTTAGATTTTTGGAGGGAGGTTCTGTCCCTCGATATCACACATGACATACCCATGTCAAGATTCAACATTTTATGAAAGAATAAAATTTACTATAGGATATGTTCAAGTTAATGGAAGTTACTACTTGTGAGTTACAAGCTGAAGAACCCACTGAATATAAATTCATCATAGAGTTTAATTTATTTTCTCCTCTGTGTGTTATAAGGGGTTTTGATGGAATCCCTAATTAATTAAAGTGTAATTACATTGTATAAATAAATGTTATAGTGTAATAATATATTTGTATGAATAGAATTATATAATAAATTTGACATTGAATATCATAAATATATTTTTAGATTTAAATTATACATTTTTACTATATATATATATATTGATAAAAATATGTGACATTATAAATAATACATATTTTATTGCAGTAGTATTATATAATGGAAGTTATGTAAATATATATGAATATTCATTTCATGTGATTGAAATTTTACGATGCATTTTTATTCAACTTCCGTTTCTAATAAATAATTATTTTTAAATTTAAAAGTTTTAAATCTAATATTTAAATATCATAATGATAAAATATTGATAATTTTTCATATAATAATTATAAATTTTGTTTTTAATGATTTTACTAGATTTTTCCAATATACGATATTTTTCATGATTAGTAAAAATATACTTTCTTTATTTGGCATCTTATTTGAAATGAGAATTATGGAATAATGATGGAATAAATAATTAACCACAATCCATTTCCGAAAATATGATAGTTTAGTAATTTAAAGTATTTTAATTTGATTTAATCATTTTATAAACATATAATTTATTTCACAACATCTAAAATGAAAATGTAAACCTTAAAACATTAATTATTGTGGAAACATTAATTTTTCATTGCAAAAAAGTAGTATAAACTTATTATAGTCCCATTTGGATTAAATTAACAGAAAATATTACCCATGTGTCCAAAAAACATTCAAAAATACCATGGTAAAGGATATGGTTTTTCAATTTCCACTTCCTTGGTTTCCTAGGCCTATATTTGGAAATTAATAATCAATGTTTTCAATTATTCTAAAAAGAACCAAAAATTTATCCATTTCATTTTACTATAAATAAATCCTCATTGAATATCAGGTATTTTTTTCCTCCTTCGTTTTCTTGAATCCCTGATGTTTCCAATATTGATGTTCAAGGAGAAATTCATCCTAGGATGAAGAATATTTAATTCAATTATACCTTAAATTCCTATATTTACATATTATATCACCCATATAACAATTTAAGTTTATTACTCCACTTTATATTATCATTTTACTATAAGAATAGTTTTTATGATTTTTATACCCATGATCCCAATCATTTAACAATTTTATAAAAATACATTTTATACCCGCATTACTACAAGATTTAATTCCCAAAATTTATCTTTTATCATCAATAAATTTCCATTAATTTTATTTTTAGAATAACCATGAAATTTTCATTTACAAAGGAATATAACATAATGTAAAAATTATTTATTTGAATACGGTTTTAACATACATTTACCCATTATTAGTTTTATTGAGGGCTGAAAATGACATAATATTGAAGTATTTTATCAATTTTGAAATGCCATGATTTTTCTATAAAACTCATTTATTTAATTTTCCATTGGATATTTATCAAATGATTGATTATGATATATGTGGCTCATATTAACTAATATAATTAAGGGTACACCCTTATTACACCCTAATGCAATGGTTAATTAATTTAATCTCTTCTGATGACATGTTTTACTATTCTATTATGTAAACTATTGAAACTTTTTATGACATATAGATAAAAAACATAGTGATATGCTTATAAATGTAATATTTTAACATGTTATCCACATTTCCATTATTCGATTCATTCTTATTTTATTATGAAATTCAATTTTTTCCATTTATCAATACTTTATGATATTCCCCATGTTCTTATTGATATTTATCATGGTAAAATGTAAAATATTTGTTCTTTTTCCCATACATGAAAAAATACACACCCTATTTTGTAATGTTTGTACCCTGGTTATGAGATGTTTTATATGTACATAGGATTAACCAATGAAGAATTCATTTAAGTATATTCAAATAATTATTTTGATTTTATGTATAATATAACTTTTTTCTATGAAACTGTTCATTAAATTATCCCTTTGTCTATAAATTGTAATTAAAATTAATGAAATGAAAAGGTGTGATTCCATATATGGTATTATTGTATGGTTTAGTTATTTTTGAAAATTATTATTTGATAACATAAGGATGAATTCAAGGAATATTTTATGTATAAAATAATATCTCATTATTATGGTGAACTATATTGTATATGGTTTCAATGACAAGAAATTCTTACATAGATTGAACAATTGGTTGTGAATCTAGAGCAGATGTTTCTAAAGGTAATACCTAGAAACATCACTATTATCAACATTTAAATGGGAACCATTTCAAGAAAATGGTCATTGAAGAACTACTATTTTGACCCTCCAAGAGGATTATACTGGTTAATCACACTCATTTTATGAACCATTATGATTGATATATAGTAAATGAAATTATTTTTAAAGAATAACTTATTTAAAAACTACATTTAATGTCATTAAATTCCATTAAAATTATAATATTATTTAATTATATATGTCTCACGCTATTGTATTTTTTTCTTTTAAAACATGATGGTACATTGAGTGAACGATGTAAATGGTGAGAGAAATAGACCACATGTAGATGGCACTAAAATGGAAAATTGAATAGAAAAAATAATGAGACTAATGAATAAACTAACTAAATTTTTGAAAAAAACAAGGATGAATCAACGATAATGGGTTCATCTTGAAAGAGACATCTTTTATCTAATCCCCTTATGCATCAACAACAACTTTATATCAGTGGATCTATTGACTGATTGACTTCTAAATAGGGGATAATTTATATAAAAAATATATATTATATAATATGTTCGAATAAGTGATAGTCTCCCTAGTTTTTTACCATATAGAGGGAGAATATAATATGTGGTGTACAATAATATTAAACATGAATTCAATAATATAGATTAATTTTGTTGAGTAGAAATAGTTCATGGGAACCTTTTTCAAAAAAATATTTCCCAACATCGATGCCAACAAAAATGAAGACGGAATTCGTAGAGATAATAAATAATGAAAATAAATATGTGTGATGATATGAGATTAACATTTACAGGCTTCCTCAACACACCTCTATCTTTTATATGAATAAGAATGGAAAAGATTATTGATTCATCGGTGGACTATATCTCAATATATGGAAGAATATAGAGAATATAGAAGATTACTTCTATGCAGAAATAGATTTGAGGGATATGGTGGTTGAAATAGAGTTTGGATATACACAGTTATCTCGTAGATCTAATAAAACATAGAGAGAAAAGGAGCCAAACATATGGATGAACTATGATCACAAAAGAGGAGGAATGTATGCAAACATCCAACAAGAAACAAAAGTGGGAAAAATAATTCAAAGAACTAATTTTCTAGGTGCATGAAATGTTATAAGGGTGGATGAGTTAGTCATATTTATCATAAATTTCATAGTTAGTGAAGCCTAAAATTATAAACATTATCCACAAATAGAAAATGGTGGATGTCAAAAATAAATTCCAATGGTACATGTGATGAACATTTGAGAAATTATCCAATCACAGTTAAATTTAGAATGTAATGGAGTGAAATCATCATCAACCTCAATATAGGAAAATTATGAATGGTTAGGTTTTTTCTATCATAATGATAGAAGTAGAGGCTCCTAATGATGTGGTGATACTTACTCTTATCTCTCTCGTATGTCTAGAAAGTAGTTTTTTTCTTTCTAGTTCTTTGCATTGTTTTATTTACGCAATGTTTTCAAAGAATATAGAAATAATACCTCAATTAATATATGTAGATTTATTTTTCAAGACACTTATAGGGATTATATACGAATAATAAATTTATAGAAACAGTAGTATTAACTTTCACGAGCACAATATCATCACAAATATAACAGTAATTCCCATGAATCAATTAGAATCTATAATAGGGTTGGACTGACTCTCAATGATTATTGATATATTCAATTGAAGAATAATGGAAAACACAACATTATTCAATAGAAACCCTACATTTTTTTCAAAGTAGAGATATCTTGACTTAATTAGTGTCTATATTCATCGCCCATAGCCATATTTATGAAAATTAGATATGAATATAAAGATGGAATTGAATGTATAGGAATATAAAATGTTCCATTGTTTGAGAATACATTGATGTATACCCTAAAGAGTGACCTAGAGCTCCCCTAGAGAGAGTGGTAGAGTTATACACAGATCTCATGCTTGATCCAATATGATATCATATAAGCCATATAGATCTGAAAATTTGAAGTTGAAGAAATTAAATAAATAACACCAATATGTTTTGTATAAGCGGTTTATTTGACCATGTTTCACACCATATGGAGAACTAATTATGTTTTTTAAAAATAATGATGGATCAATGAGGCTATGTATTTATTATAGATAATTTTATTTAGAAATAGTGAGGAACATGTTCCCTCATCCATGGATTAATAATTTATTTCACCCACTTATTTGGCTTAATTATTCGTTAATATTCTTCTACAATCTAGTTATCATCATTTATAGCCTAATAAAAAAGATATTACAATGTCTTCCATCTGATCAAGATATTGGAATTATGACCATGCTTTTATGCCCTTCATCTTGACTAATGTCCATGCTATATTTTTGGATTTGATGGGTAGAGACATTAAGGAAAACCATGGTAACATTATGGTTATTTTTAATAATGACATTCAAATATATTATAAAATTCGTGAGGAACATTAATATTATCTAGGGTTACATTGAAAACTATAATGAATGGGAATCTATTTTGTATGTTCTAAAAATGTGATTTCTGGTTACAGAACATCTGTTTATTGGGGAACGTTTTATTCGTTGAAAGAATATCAGTTTACCCTAACAAGATAATGGTTGTGGATAGTGGGCCTCATCCAACAATAGCATCTAATATTCATAGTTTACTTTTATTATCAATATATTATATTATTATTTCCAAACACTTTTCAGGACATTCCAATCAAATAGATAATTTATCTCAATATTTGTGTTAGTTAATTTTTAAGTAGTGTGAAAAATGTGCATAGATCAACATAAGAGATTTTTTATATGGAATCCAACCATTTTATTACATAACATTTCATTATATTTTACTAACAAAGAATCTTTAAAGTCTAGTGTCCTGGAAATAAGGAACAAAATACATGAAAACAACATAAAACATTCTAATAAACCACTCATAAAGCCCAATAAAAGGATCATTATATGTACAATTAATGCATCTCATATCCTTGAGATATATATCAAATGAAATGGTTAGTTGAAGGCTCAGTAAGGAAAACAAGTGAAACTATTGACATGTGATATTGAGTAATATTAATAAGAACATGATATAGATCATTGTGGCTTGAGAGATTAAATAATATGAATATCAAAATAAAATTAACGTGAATCATATCTTGAAAATGTGGGTAAAACTTTTCATTTAGACATTCATGATCATATCACCAAGGTTTATCTTTAAGGTCTCAAAAAAATTACCAATGCTATTCACAAGGGTATCGTGGAGCTAGTCATCTAATGATATTAATTCATTACCCAATTCATTAGAGAGATATTAGGGCTCACCCTTAATATGACTTTATATTAATGTGAGACACAACTATTATAATAAAATATTTCAAAAATAACCCATATATAATAAAAGAAATGTGTTTCATGTCAAAATCATGATGTTTTAAAAGTTCATAAAAATATAATCATTAAGTCATTTAAATAAATCAAAATATAGTATGGGTATGTAATAAAAAAAATAAGATCATGGTATGAATATTTTAAGGAGATATTATTTGAAAATGAAACTCGAAGGAAAAGAGAAGATGCAATTTCTTTTACAAAAACATCGACAGCCTAACGACATCACTTAAAAATTTAGAAAATGAATTTATGAGAGTGGATATGGTCTATCATAATTTAGAAAGGCAATGGAATGTAGTAATGATATAGAAGAAAAAACCCCCACATAAAAAATGGAAACTAGAAGACATAACATTAAGGATGTCACGACTTAAAAGAAGAGGGTGAAAGGTTCCCATACCATGAAAAGTAATGTCGATGACATGATTTTCGGGACCTTGGGGGATTGTGGGAACCTTGGGAAGAATAATATGAAGGTAAGGATACCAGAACATCATTGAGAAGGTTTTTGGAATGTAAATAATGGGGGAAATGGATAGGTATTTATATGATATATGAGGGAATAAATTATTAATTTCTAAGGGACACCACATTAGTGGTATTTGAAAAACCATGTTATTTACCATGGTATTTTCCCATGGAATTGGCCACATGGGACACCTCATATCATATCCCAATATTAATAAGTCTACCAGAAATCTTTTATCATTATTACATAATTAATGATGTCATTAAACACCAGAAACTCAAAGCTGTATTTTTATTATTCACCAAAAATTCAACTGTTTTAGAAAAATACAAAAAATTCCTCATAACGTAATATAGATGGTCGAATTTCCATAAATGAACTCCAATTTATTAAAATAATTTTTTATATATTATTAATTTAATATTTAATTAAAATCATTATTTATCCAAAAAGTAAAACATTAAAACTATAAATCATTTTTTTAAACCATAAAAAAGTAATCATGGTCCCACAAATTAACATATAACCATAATTCAATAATTTAACAATTTACGACAAGATTTTATGAAAATAAATTTCCATTTTAAATTATTAAATTAATTATAAAATTGTAAATAAAATATTTATGACATTCAATAATACCAAAACATAAACTATGATCATTTTTCACATTTAAAATGTATAAAATGTATTTATACATTCATGGGTAAATTTTATATTTTTATGGATAAATTACTATTCATTACTATTCATTTTGGTCTGTTACTATTAATACATTATTATTTACTAATAATCAAGATGACCTTGTGAGACTCTAAATTTGTCACTGATCAAAATTGTAGAAGACCATTTTTTAAATATAATTTCACATTTTTAATTATGTAATGAATAAAAAAATATTTTAATATACACCTTTTTTCCTAAATTCATCAATAATACATATCCTATATTTATTCGGATAATTTAAATTTACATACTTTTCCATAATAAGAAATAAAAATATAATTTATATAAAAGGATTACACAAAGCAGTTATGGTCTTGTTACCTGGCCCCTTATAACACACACATAGAACCTAAGTGTAAGGTGTGCTATGGTGATAGAATCATGGGGTGGATCAGTCAACATTGCTCGAGTGGTGATTTCTATCTGCTTGAACTTCTCATATAGATGATTCAGTTCGAGTTTCATAGTTTGAAGTTCAGCATGGGCTTGGTCAAGAGCAATGCCCAATGATGTTATCTCTTCCCAAGCTCCGAAAGATGGGCTTCAAAAGTCCCGAGTCTACTGGATGAGGCCATTAAATCTTCTTTCGTTATTAATTAACCAAGATAACTATATTTTTAAATCAAAAACGTTAATATTATAGTTTCCAATAGTCATATTGACCAATGGAACTATAATAGTCGATTCCCGGTAGTCACATTCTCATTATACACGCTTCATTAATTAAAGGATATAGTTTTTATGAGTATACAATAACACACAAATTTATTTATCATATATTGGTAAAAAGTTCGGGTCGTTACAATATTCCCCCTTTAAAAAAAATTTCCTAAAAATTTTATCTCGTACCCTCTGATGAGAAAAGGTGTTGGTACTTCTGTCTCATAGATTTCTCTGGTTCCCACGTGGCTTCTTTACGTTTGTGTTTCCCCCACAAAACTTTAACAAGGTGCATAGTCTTGATGTGTAGAACCTTGTCTCTACAAACAATGATCTCCACTGGATGCTCCACAAAAGAGGGTTCATGTTGCAGTTATAGCACCACAGGATTTAGTACATGTTAAGGGACATGTTTGTACTCCCTCAAGAGGTATATGTGGAAGACAACATGAACTTCTGCTAGATTTGGAGGGTGTGCAAGCCGATAGGCCCCTACATCCAAATGATCAATGATTTCATTGGGGACAATGTACCAAGAGATGAAATTCCCTTTTATTCCTAAACCTCATGACTCTCTTCTTAGGATAAATCTGATGAATTATTTTTTCACCAACATCAAACTCCAAGTCCAATCGACGGTTTTCGGCATACCTCTTCTTCTGACTTTAAGCAGCCTTAATGTGTTGATGGATGGCATGGACCTTTTTTGTCATCTCTTGCACAAGAGAAGCCCCAAAAAGATTTCTCTAACCAGAATTATCCCAAAAAGTAGGGGTTCTACATCGCTTCCCATATAGAGCATTAGAGGGTGCCATGTGAATGCTCAAGTGGAAGCTGGTGTTGTAAGAGAACTCCACTATAGGGATATGTTGATCCCATCAACCTTAAATGTCCATTGAGCATGTTCTCAGCATTTATTTGAGTGTTTGAATCGTCCTTTAATATTTTCCATCGGTTTGGGGGTGATAGGCCATACTAAAATCCAATTCAGTGCTCAGAGCATGCTGAATAATTCTCCAGAATTTTGATGTGAACATTGGGTCATGATCAGATACGATACAAAGTAGAACTCCATAGAGCCATACCACATCCTTAATGAAAATCCATGAAATTTGATCAAGAGATAAATCTTCCCAAATGGAAATATAATGGGCATTCTTGTTGAGACGGTCCACAATATCTCATATCGCATTGTTTCCTTTGGATGATTTCGAGAGACCAGTGACAAAGTCCATAGTGATATTTTACCACTTTCATGATAGTATGGGTAGTGGATGCAATACCCTTTTAGGATGTCATCACTCTACCTTTACTTTCTGACATTCCAGGAACCTTGAGTTGTATTCAGCAATCTCCCTTTTTATATTATCCCACAAAAATTGATCATGAAGGTCCCTATACATTTTTGTTCTACAGGGATGTATGGAGAAAGTAGTTATATGAGCTTCATCCATCATCTCCTACTTTATTTCTGGAATATATTGATCACATCATCTTGTAAGAAATTTTTTTACACCTTCTTGATCAGTAATGAACTCAGGAATCTTCTCGTTCTTCACAGCCTCAAACTTCTTCTGTAACAAAGGTTCTTATTTTTGAGCTTTCGAGAACTTCTCTAGTAATGAAGGTTTAGAAGTCATTTTGGATAGTGTTAAGGATGTCCCTTTCTTTATAATTCCCATGACTAGTTTTACTATTTCATTATTCAAAGGATTTCTTTGAATCCTCATAATGGACCAAACAACTCGGTCTTTCCTTCTTAGTGCATCGATGACTATGTTTTCTCTTTTAAGATGATAGTGAATTAAACATTAATAATCTTAAAGAAGTTCCAACCATCTCATTTTCATCATCTTCAATTCATTTTGTGTTAAAATATACTTAAAACCATTATGGTCTGTGTATATATCACATTTCTCCCCATAAAGATAGTACCTCAATATCTTCAGAGAAAAAACAACTGCAGCCAACTCTAGATCATGCATAGGATAGTTATGTTAATGTGTCTTCAACTGTTGAGATACATAAGCATTGACCTTTTCATTTTTCATGATGATGCACCCAATCCCTTTCATATATGCATCACTAAAAATAATGAATCATTCTCCACATGAGGGAAGAGTTAAAATGGGTGCAATAACCAATCTCATCTACATCTCATGGAAACTTTCATCACACTTGTTTGTCCAGATAAACCTGACCGCTTTTTGAGTAAACTTGGTTAATGGATAACAGTGTTGTGAAAAGTTCTTCCCAAACCTGTAATAATATACCACTAATCTAAAGAAGATATGAATCTCAATAATTGTTATAGGCTATGGCCCCTCTGCATCCACATTTTTCTTTTCAGGGTTAAATATGATTCTTTCATTGGTAACAATGTTCCCTAAGAAAGAAACATGTAGTAACCAAAATTCACATTACTGAACCTTCCAAAAAGCCACTATTATATAGTGTTTGCAAAATAACCCTTAGATGACACTTATGCTCCTCACAACTTTTGGAATATATCATATCATGATCAATAAAAACTACAACAATGTTATCTAGGGAGTCCTTAAAGACTATTTTAATTAAATCCATAAAAATATTAAGTACATTATTAATTTCGAAAGGCATAACAACAAACTCATAATGCACATATCATGATAGGATGGTAGTTTTTGGAATATATTCCCTCTTCACCCTCAATTGATGATAACCGGATTGATGATCAATCATAGAAAAGAATTGAGACCGATAAAGTTAGTTAAATAATTCATCAATTCATGGATAAAGGCATTTGTTCTTTATTATGATCCCATTAAGATCCCAATTATCAATTCACATCCACAATGATCAATCTTTCTTCTTCACAAAGAGAACATGTTCTTCCCATGGAGACACACTCCATCAGATAAACCCCTTCTTCAAAATATCTTTGAGTTGTTTCTTCAATTCCTCCAGCTCTACATTTTCTATCCTATATGGGTTCTTTGAGATCAGATGAGATCTATGTATGAGTTCAATAGAGAACTATTATTCTCTTTCTGTGGGAGGTTAAGACAACTCCATGGGACATATTTCAACATATTCTTCGATGATGGGGACATCTTCTATCCTAAAACTCTTATTTCCTTATTTTTCATCACAGATCAATTCCATAAAGAACAAAATAGGAGGTTTTATAGACAATGATCAAGTTGTGATATCAATCATTGGAATATAATTGTATGATGTTCATTCAAGACTACTGAGATTTCCATAGTTATTTAAATTATCTTAGAATTATTCATTGACAACCACTCCATCCTTAGTATAATGTCGAATTCAAGAATGGGAATGACTACTATATTTTTTATAAGATTGTTCTCACCTAATTAAATACTACAGTTTCTAGACACTCATGATTCTTGGATAATCCCACTAGGAGTCTTGACTGATAACTCAAATTTTATCTTGTTGAGGGTTGATTCAAAATTCATTGCAAACATGGAGGAAATAAATGAATGTGTAGAATGAGAATCAAACAAAGTACTAGCTACAATTAATAGGACAATAAGAGTACATGCTACCACATCATTTGGAGATTCAACTGCAACAGTCGATATAGAAAAAGCATGACCTTGATCCCTTGGTCTTTTTTGAGGCTGATGGTGGTTCCCCTCCATTGCCCTCAGATTTGGACATTGATTGTAAATGTCAAAGTTTTCAATGCCTAAAGCATTGGACATTAGGTAGGTCATGTACCATCTTCCCTTTTTCGTCATTTTTTGGAAGATAAGGTTTCACAACACCACAAAAATTCCTTACAATATGGTTATCTCTTCCACACATGTAGAATTTCCCACTCCCAAGAATTTTGTTCCCCAAATGCTTCTCCCCACATTTATTTCTTGTGGGATGTAGCACTTTATTGCCTCCTCTTCCTTGATCAAAGGTCCTCCCTAATATGGGCATTATAGATCTCTTTTTTTCATTTGATTTATGAGACCATTGTCTCTCATCGAACTCCAGTTCGACTTTCATTGTACTCCGTACGATCTTCTCATAGTTGTCATAATCTAGGTTGGCTATATTCTTCCACAGATGAGGTCTCAGTCCACATAAGAATAAATCAATCATACAATTAGGATCCATGAAAATGTTTGACGTATAATGGGAGAGTCATTTAAATATCATCTTATACATTCCACATATTCATTATCTTTTTTGCTTTAGCTTGTGAAACTCCTTCTCCATTCTTGTCCTCATGGAATAAGAAAAATACATACTGAATAATATCCCTCTGAACCCTTCCCACTCCATAGCTTCAAACTAAACTCTTTTCATCGTGTCTTTAATCAATTCCCACCACTGATCAGCTTCTCTATTTAAGCGATAGACTGCTAGGGTGACCTTCTCTTGCTCAAAACAACAGAGAACATAAAGGATCTTATCTCTAAAGATGATCCAATGCTCCAAAATCAATGGGTTGGCCGATCCACTAAAGGTTGGTGGTCGTTGATGCGTAAAGCAATCAATAGAATGTTGTTCCCTTCGCAGTGAGATCAGTCTCTTAGCTTGATTCAAGTTATTTCCCTTAACTTGAGTCAGTTGGTTCAGCATTCGCCTGAATGCTTCCATTCTGGCTTCTGTCAAAGGTCCTTCAGTGCATGGTCCTTTGCAGTCACCATTTTCATGGTTCCTCCTATTTCACTCCATTTCAAAATGAGAAAATTATTTCATTAATGAATCTTTTAATAATAAAGGATTTAATGTCTTTAAACTTCTTTGAACAATTACATTTCTCTATAAATCCTTTATAATGATTCATAAAAAGACTATCATTAACCAAACATATCCCCAAGGATAGTTGTAACCAAGAGTGCAGCAAGGACCATTTTCATGTACCAGGATTCCTCGGGTCAAGCCCAACACTCATTGTAAGTGTTTTTACTCCTAGGTACCTTTGTGTCAGATCCTCCTCTCCCAGCTCATATCCAGATATGAATGTATTTTATAGATAAACCACTTAGTCGATACTCACCAAAATACTATGATGTTTTTCTATATAGGGTTCTACCTAATGATTTCATAGCCAAATTTCCATAAATAACTAAACTATTCTATGATTCCAACTATGGAATCCCTCATTTTTATTACATAACTTTTCATTACATTTTACAAAAAGATGATCTATTAAGTCTAGTGAATTGAAAATCAGGAAAATAATACATGAAAAAACATAAAATATTATTATAAACAACTATTAAGGATTCATCATAGGTTCATCCTATGTAAAATTACTAAATCTCATATCCAGGAGACATACATCAAAGGAAAGTTGGATTAGAAGGCTCAGTAAGGAAAACAAGTGAAACAATTGACATGTGATCTTGAGCAATATTAATAAGAACATGATAGAAATCATGAAGGCATGAGAAATGTAAGAATAGAAATATCATAATAAAAATAACATGAATCAAAACATGAATATGTTGAAACAACATTTAGTACAGACATTCATGAACATATCAACACGGTTTATCCCTGAGGTGTCATAAAAATTACCAAGGATATTCACCAAGGTATAGTGAAACTTGTCAACTATTTAGAATAACTTTTTACCCAATTAATTGGAGTGTTATCCGGGTGAAAACTTAATATTTCATTGTTTTCATGTGAGACACATAGATCATAAATATATATTTCCTTAATAACCCATAGAGAATAAAAAATGGGTTTTATTTCAATATCTTGACGTTTTAAAAGTTCTTAAAAACACCATCATTAAGACATTTCTAACCCAAGGAAATGGAGTTAGGGTTATATGTATTGAAAATCCAGAATCAAATAGATCAATTTCATGTACTTATTAATACCCTAGATATGAAAATATAATTGGGTAATCGCATAAATTATACAAGATAATTTCTTGTGAAAATGAGAGAGATTTTGAGATGAAAATTCTACATCATAATGACTATATAACATGGTTTTAGAAAAGCTTGAAAAGAGTGTGGAGAAGAGTCACCCACTCAATAATAAATCATAATATAGTATGGGTATATAATAAAATGAAATTGGATCTTGGTATGGAGATTTTAAGGAAATACCATATGAAAATGAAACTCAGAAGAAAAGAGAAGATATGATTTCTTTTAGAGAAATCTTGGCAGCCTAACAGTGTCACTTAAAAATTCAAAAAATAAATTGATGAGAGTTAAAAGGGTCTCTAATCATTTGTAAATGAAATGGATAGTATAAAAGAATTATACGAACAAAATACCACATAATAAAATGGAAACTATAAGACATAACATAAAAGAAGTCATGACTTGAAAGAAGAGGGTGAATGTTTCCCATACCTTGATGAGTAACTATGAAATCATGAATGTAGTACCTTGGGAGGCTTGAGGGAACCTTGGTAAGACTCCTTGGGAGATATGTAGAACAAAACTTCATTATGGAGGATTTTTTAATGAAATTAATGAGGTAAACAGCTTGGTATTTATAGAAAAAGTGAGGGAATTAATTATTATTTTCCAAGGGACACCTCATCAGTGTTCTTTTCAAAACCACATACTTGAACATGGTATTTTCCATTGGTATTGGCAATGTGGGACACCATGTAATGGCCCAATCCTATACACGATCATGACAATTTCCTCTATGAGCCTAGCCATCACGATTTTGTTTATCTTGAACATTGGCCGTTAGGCACCCCCCCAAGAAAAGACTAATGATGAGAGAGGTATCGAGACCACCTTATAAAGGGGTTCTTCATCATCCTCCTCATTCGATGTTTGATCTGCATAACACCCCTGCCACCCCCCCTGAAGGGCCAAACATATTTGTCAGAACATCAAATGGAAACTGGCACTGATACCAGTTGATGTGCCAGTGAGGACATTTGGACCATCTAGGGGGGTGTAATGGCAATCCCACATTGATGGTGGAGAACGAAGGACCATTTTATAAGGATGTGTGAATATCTCTTCCATCATGAGATCTTTTCATGGGGGTGCCTCAGGGCCAAAACCCCAGGAAAACAAAATCGTGCGTGAAAGACCCAAATCGAACAATATCATGATCGTGGGTTGGATGGGGCCATTACAAATGGTATTAGAGCTGGTGTCCATTTGATATGTCAGCAAGGAAAGAGGGCCCTACTGGGGGGGTTATGGTAATCCCACATCGAATGAGGAGGAGCACGAAGAACGCCTTTATAAGGTGGCATTGATTCTTCTCCCATTATAAGCCATTTTTGTGGGGGGTGCATGAGGGATACAGCCCAGGGAATACAACACTATACAGACTAGGCCCAAAGAAGACAATATCATGATCATGGGCTGGACTGGGCCATTATATTGAACAATTTTATTTAATTCAAATAAATATTAATATTATATTTATTACATTTTGAAATAATTATTTACACTAAAACATTATTTATTAATTGTGGATGTGCATTTTCATTTATTATTTTCCACATAAATAATAATATTAATAATAAAATTATTAATATTCTAATTTCCAATAAAATATTATGAATGAAAAAAAATTATCTTCAGGTGTTATATGACTAAACATCCAACGCTCACAAAGGTTATACCATGCCTGGGGTAAACTCCTCGCCCCAAAACTAATGGTCGTGTCAGATTTCTCATTTGACCGATCGTTTGAGAGAAAATAATTATTTACTATTTAAAAAATTGAATAATTAATTTATTAAGAATAGAGAGGGTATTAACATGTTTGAGGGTTCCAATCACCCGATGTGAATCACGGATATACCTTACCTAGGATAAACCTAGAATTCCAGACATAAAGGTAGTCTCAGATTTCTCATACGGCGCAACATTTGAGAGAATATAATTATTTATTATTAAAAAAACGGAATATTTAAATAATTTAACATAAATATGGAATTATCATGTTCAATGGTGCCAAAAACCTAATATGAATCATAGTTATACCCTACCTAGGGTATACTCGGTGATCTGGACCTAACGGTGGTCTCAGATTTCACTTATGACGCACTGTTTTAGAGATATTTAATTTTTATGAAAATAAACAAACACACATATCAATAAAATAAACATAATATTTTTATTCTATCAATGCCTCAATGTTTACTGTTGAAAACAAAAAGTTCAGATGCTTGGTTTTTAAACCGACCTTCTTAGTTAACTGAATAATTTTATTTCCTACATTTTTTTCATCCATTTCAAAACAAGGAATATTACAACATTACTATCATAGAACATCTTATCCTTAAGAATACTTTTAGAACAATGTAACTTTCACATGATCTACAAGGTCATACAGCCTAATTCAAAAGGCAGTGTTGCACCTCCAAACGCTCAATGCATGTTCAAACATTCATTAGGAAAGTTTCACATAAGACATTAATATCTGAGCCAACACATATTTTGCAACTGAAACACTGAGACAGTACCTAACCGAATACGTTCAACTATATACATGACTTTATCATCTTCTCATTAACTTTTTTTTCAGTTTTACTTCCCATATAAGGTTTTATAGTTTGAAAAATACAAATTATGAGTCACAGATCCTTCTAGTATTAGAATTTCCTACCAGACATTCCCTTAAGCGTTCTAGCGATGATTATCGATTGATTTTGAAAATGAATAAAATGGTTGATTACCCATCTTACTTAATGCCCATGTCAATCCATATTTTCCGGAAATTTCCTGGTCAACCCAAACCGCACATGTCTCACATGATGACGTGTCAGAAAAAGTTCCTTCACTGAAAACTTCTTTGAGATAGAGAGAGAACAAGTCAAGCCACACTGGTCGACCATTTAAGAAGATGCTCAGCTTAGGTGGTTGGATTTTATGATCTGTACAGTGATGAAATCATTAATAGTATCTCACATTTACCGCGAACACATCCACCAAAGTTCATACCTAACATTCGGTGACTTTTCAAGATTTATGCATCACTGAACCAGAAAAAAAGTATTGGTAAACTCATATTGGTCCAATAAGAGTGAAAAGAAACTAATGCAAGGTTGTCCATACTCCATGATTACGAGTGAGCTATTGGTACAAGGAAACTATGACCCTATCAAAACATTGACCAAGCCTAGAGCGGCATTGGCCTGATGGTCAAGTGAGAAAAAATAGCTGGTGTCCAAGATTTCCTCCATAGAATTCCTAAAAAGAAATCCAAGGGTCACTCATGACTAAAAAAGCAATGATAAGAATGACACATCAACGTGAAAAACTGAGAAAAACCCCCATAACAAAGCTCACTAACATTTAAATCATTAGTATGGTGTAAGACTTATGCTCTCTTAGTTTATCAAGGAAGAAGCCAAGCTAGGGGACATGCTAATAACTTAACAAAGAGTACACTAAGAGGATTATAAGATTTCCAGAAGGGAAACATTTAAACAAGTGGCATAAAAGCCATACCAAACTGACTGGTGTGTCAAAATACTTGAGTCACTAGAAGTCATCCGGGGCACTATGACGAAGTTGATTATTTTAACAGAGAAGTCATTAGGCTACATAGATGACCCAAAACATATTTTATTGTGCAAGACTTGACGATTACACTAAACTCAAACTATTCATCACAACATTAAGTACATGATGTCACTGGGTACGTGAACACATATTACCCCGAGAAGATATAGATGAAAGATAACATTTAACTCTAATGAAAACATTCAGAGTCATCCATTACTGTAGATAAGGGAGGGTTGAACGACCAATGAAGAAACTGACCATTCTTAACGAATGCCTAACATAATGGGAAAATTGTTACCTGATTATCAAACCGAAAAAAATCACATAAAACATATCCACCAATCCGAACAAGGGTGTCATTTTTTATGCAAGGGGGTCCGGCTAAGGACGATGACATGCAAAAGGTTCTGTTCCAAAGCAGCTCAAGGAGAAACTCAAACTACCCTTTTACAAGGATTTTAAACATAGGACATCGCTACATGTTCCATATCCAAGACCTTTATATTTGATGATAATTAATATTTAATCATCAAAATATTTAATCAAAACATTATGTATTATTTTTCAAAACAAAACACAAGGTACTAGATCTTATCCAACGCCTCAAGGGAAAAACATGAAAGATTTATAAAACTCCATTTTAAATAGTTTTTACATTAATTGACATCCCATACATAATTAGAAAATCTATAAAATTATTTATTTTTAAGTAGATATGGTGACCTATAGGGGCCCCACTTAGCCAAACTCGGTTCTTTATAAGGCATCCCAAATATAGATGTTTAATTATTATGACTCACAACACCTATACTGAGTTATCTCATAATGAGCATGGACCAACTAACTTACTTGGTTGTAGTTCTGCCTTGGGGTAGTTGATGAACTAATTTAAAATTATAACATGCTCAAATACACATCTACCTAGATATATGGGTGGAAATCAACCAATAAAGTGACTATAAAAAATAGACTTTTTGGAATTTTGATCCCATTAAAATGAAACCAAAAAATTTTAGCAAAGCAACCTATTATATAAAAAACGTGCAAGTTACCACAAGAAGTTAATAGAGATACATGTTGTAATCACAAAATCATAACATTTAAATCATAGAGACATGATAATAGGAACAAAATAATGATATAAGGAAAACATTATATTAAATAGGAAGCATGGAAATAGGGTAGCATGCTAAATATATCACTGAAACGTGGTATCTAAAAGGCATGCTAAATAATTACATGACTTGGAATATATTCAAGGAATACAATTTTAATGAAGAGTCAAACTAAAATTCTACTACATGTATTGGAACTATGCATGGCAGGTGATTTCCTATGTGCTTATTATGATGCATACGGTGCTTCATCCTTACCATAATATGACATGAAAAAACTATCATAAATTCCATAAATTAATTAGGAAGAGAAATTACACCAATCACTCAAGGTGAAGTCATATCAATTGTAAGAACAAAAATCATTAATCAATAATCCCAACCCTAACCACATGGTCATTTCCCATACATGGGGTGATCAATCCCAATCTTGGTTATTATCCAAGTGCTGACACATTCCTAGTCTTTTGTCTAACAACCCAAAATAGAAGTAAAAAAGAACAAAAATACAAACTTCGATATAACAATGTAACATCTTTATGTGGCTGACCTCTGAGATGGTGGCCAGATAGCTGGGTTACCTGACCACAAGCGCGTCTCCCCAAATGCTAGAGGATGTCATCTCAAAGAAAGGGCCTTTGGGGTCCGAGGGGGAGAATATGCCCTCATAGGTAATAGGTATTATCACATCTGAAGTAAATAATAATTAATAATAAATATCAGAGGCATATAACGGAATAAACATCAGTAAATGATATATAAATAATCCAATAGAATAATACTCAAGTGTGGAAGCTCAGAAAATGATGTCATGCCATGATGTATGTCTAAACTGAAAGTTCAGAAAAGTGAACCCAAGCATGTTATCCACTAAAAAGAAATGAAAAAAGTGAAAAAAACAACATAATGAGTAAGGCTCGGTCCTCTTCACCAGTCTCCATCTCAAGAAGCAATAAAAAATCATGAATCAAGAGTGGAACACTTTTCATTGTCAACACCTCCAATCATATAATATTCTCAGGTGTCAACGATGCCCGATTCGGGTGTGAGATAAAATCCCAGTAGGCCAACACCCATAGTTTCTAAACCTTTCCATTGCGTGCAATAAGACAAACAAGTGTGACATTATCTAATAATAATAGAAAATTTATTAAGTGAAATGATATAAATAACTCGATCTGGGTTCTAAGACGCACCCATGCCTAATCACCTATTTCAGACTATGTGGAATGCTTGAGAATAGTAAATTTATGTAGAATACACATATTCATATATATGAAGCCTGAACGAGTAGGGTAAAAAAAGGAAGAGGCATACCCCCATGTTTGTGCTTTAACTTGGGGTCTAAGTCATGTGTCAAATAGATGTGCATAAACATACCAAAAAATAACTCAAATATCAAGATACTTACAGCGACATTAATATAAACCCTCAATGAATAATTATTAAAGTTCAAGTTGAGGGTTGGAGTCTGATCCCATTCAGAATGCATCGCTACAGAACATCATTCAATTATCAAATACCACCAAGCATATCCAAGGAGTCGTTAGAAAGGCCAAGTATTGCTCGTGGAATGGCTTTACCCAAATTCTTTCCCGTCTCATAAAAAAGGGGTCGAGTGTCATCTGAGGCTGGCTTAGCCACATTCTCAAAGGATCTATCCTGATGGGCCCTTTTGGAACTGGTATCACCCATTATTATTAAAAAGCCCGGGGAAGTCTCGGTTTGACAATTCCAAGAACACCACCCCCGACACATATAAGTAACTGTCAGGTACGAACAGTCTAAGCATGGTCATTAATATGGGACCCACCTCCTTTCCCTGCCCGGAATTTAATTAATGTTTTCATAAAAGAAGATATGATATCAATATATGCAATTGTAGCTTAAAACCAAACATGTACGCTCATGTATCACATAGTGAGAATTAAATATTTTATTATAGAAATCTTATTATGGAAAAGTACATCACAAACATAAGCAGATAAATGAACTTTTAAATAAATAAATAAATTAGACCATCCAACAACCATGATCCAAAAATTCCATTGTTCATAATTAATATAAATTAATTATTTAAATTAAATAGAACATAATAGGTTATGAAAAACATGCAGATAAAGACACTTTTTAAAAGTAAATAAACCTACACAACCAACTACCAATGATTCAAAAAATCACAATTAAAAATTAATCTAAATTATTTATTTAAATTGATGTCAACAAAAAATAGACTTCACAACACATGAAATTAAAAATAATTAAAAGATTGGGCTAACTGAAATTATACTAACCACATCGGCATGATCCAAGGGGTGTTCGACCTTATCGCAACAAATTGAAAAAAATAATTCATGATCAATATGGTTGCAATAGTTGGGAAAAAAAATTAGTTATTTAATTTGGTTGAGTTTTCCCAAAGCCAACAGGCACCGACTAATGGAACAACGGTGTGTTTTTATAAATCGCAACTAAATAGAGGGAAATAGAGTAGGCACCCTATCTTATGATCGTAGATGATACAATGATCTGTGGTAGACATTCATTTGACCTAGACCAGAATAAGATGAATTATTTTAGAAACCTGCCAAAATAGGATAAAATTGTTCTATGGTGAACTACGCAAAGGAGTTGGAATGCGATCACACGATTTTTTGTGCGTGGGATAAACCATACTGATAGGTTCACAGCACACCTAATGGTAGAGAAAACATATGATGAATGGAGGCAGGGTGATCTTTTGAAGCTGGAAACATGTGGTGTACACCACATAATGAGATGGGGTGCACCACACACACGAATGGGAGGAGTGGAAGATAAGAGAAAAGAAATTAAATGGAAATGAAAGAAAATAAAAATGAAAAATAAAAAGTAGATATATAAATAAATAAATAAAAATATAATGGTGGTGGAAATAAAATAAATAATTAAAATGGGTTTAGCTCAATTTAATTATTTTAAATTTTTCTCCAACTGTATGTATTTTATTATTTATTTTTTTATCCCTCTTTAAATTCCATTAATTTCAATTAATCTTTTTTAATTATTTTTAACTCAAGCATTTCTCTATGGCATGATGCAATATTTTACATAATGTTTGAGAAATATTTTAATTAAATTTAAGATTTTCCCGGGTCCCACAATAGGGTTTGCATGCACGCGCCCTGGATCGCTTTAAAGATTTGTACGATAAACATTAACGGTTTGCACCTTTATTTACGTTGATACATTACTATCATATATATGGGTAATTAGTAATATTTTTTCGACCCCAACAATAATTATCTACCCCTATATATACATGTTATATATATATAAACACATATATATATTCATATATATAACCATGCACATGTATATATAACTATATATATATTTATTTATTTTATCACATATATATAAACCTCATATATATATATATCCATCAATGTTATTGTCTCAATATAATAATAATAATAATAATTAAAATAATAATTATTATTCAATTCATCCTTTCAATTACACAACTAATAACATAAAAACAATAACCATAAAAAAGGATAACAACTATTAAATTAATATTTATTGTGCATTTGTATTTAATTTTAATAGTTAATAATATCACATTTTTTACATTGAGTAGTTATTATTTACACTATAACAAGATTTATTAATTATTGATGTGAATTTTCATTTCTTGTTTACAAAATAAATAATAATAATAATAAACAAATTATTAATTTATCTAATTGCTAATAAAATATTTAAGACACAAATAAATTATCTTTGGGTGCGATATGACTAAACATACAATGCTTGAAATGGTTATACACCGCCTAGGGTAAAACCCACGTCCTGGAACTATTGGTGGTTTTCGGTTTCTCATTCGATATACTATCCCACATCGAGGGAGGAGGATCCCGAAACACCCCTTTATAAGGTGGTGTGAATACCTCTCCATTCATAAGGCCTTCTTCTGAGGGATGACTGGGGGATAGAAAATAATGAAAACAAAAAAGTGCGGGCTAGGCCCAAAGAAGTCAATATAATGATCGTGGTCTAGACTGGCCATTACAAATGGTATTAGAGCTAGTGTCCATATGATGTGCCAGCGAGGACACAGGGCACTTCTAGGGGGTGGGTTATGGCAATCCCCCATCGAAGGAGGAGGGGAACGAAGCACCCCTATATAAGGTGGTTAGTATATATCTCACATTAGGAGGTCTTCTCATGGGGGGTGCATGAGGGACAAATACCATGGTAATCAAAACCGTGCTGGCTAGGCCCAAAGCATACAATATCATGTTCGTGGGCTAGATTCGGCCATTACAAATGGTATCAGAGCCAATGTCCATTTGATGTGTCAGCAAGGAAGATGGGACCTTCTAGGCGGTGGATTATGGCTATCCCACATCAAAAAGGAGGATCATGA
This sequence comes from Viscum album, assembly GCA_963277665.1. NCBI lineage: Eukaryota > Viridiplantae > Streptophyta > Magnoliopsida > Santalales > Viscaceae > Viscum > Viscum album. The sequence continues at coordinate 2,021,138,139 of OY728157.1, forward strand.
AATCCCCCTTTATAAGGTGTTGTGGATACCTCTCCCATCATGAGGCCTTTTCTTGGGGGATTCCTGTTGGATAGAGCCTAGGGAAAACAAAACCGTGCGGGCTAGGCCCAAAGAAAACTATATCTGGATCATGGGATGGATTAGGCCATTACACACCTCATAGAATATTTCATTATTCATAAGTTGACGAGAAATATTTCATCATTATTACATCATTAATGATGACATTAAACATCCGAAATGCAAAACACTATTTTTACTATTTACTGAAAATTCAACTGTTTTAGAAAAATCCCAAAAATTAACCCAAACCTAATATCAATGTTCTAAATTAAAAAATGAACTCCACTTTATGAAACTAATATTCAAAATATTTTTAATTTAATTTGTAAATAACATCATTATTTATTCCAAAAAAATAACTTTAAACCTATAACTCATTTTGTAACAACTTTGAAAAGTAATCAAGGTCCCATAAAATTATCTTATAACCATAAGAGAATAAATTAACAATTTCTGATTAAATATTACTAACATAAATTTCCATTACAAATTATTAAATTAATTATAAAATTGTAATATATATATATATAAGCTACCAAAATACCAACACATAAACTATGATTGTTTTTTCACTTTTATTATTTTTAAAATGTATTTATACATTCATTGGTGAAGTTTCTGTATTTTGGGACATTTTACTATTCATTACTATTCATATGGGTATGTTACTATTTGTACATTAGAGTTCACTAAAAATCATGTTGAACTTATTAAACTCTAAATTTCTCAATGATCACAACTGTAGAACACTATGTTTTATCAATCATTTCACGTTATTAATTATTTTATAAATAAATTTTTTTTAAAATACACCTTTTTTCTTAAATTCATCAATAATACACATCCAATATTTATCCATATATTTGAGATTCACAAAAATTTTCCTAGTATGAAATAAAAAACATATTTATATAACAGGATTACACAAAGCAGCTATGGTCTCGTTACATAGCCCCTTATAAAACCAACATAGGACCTAAGATTAAGTTGTTCTATGGTGACATAATATTATGGTAGATCAGAAAACACTGCCCTAGTGGTGATTTTTATCAGCTTGAAATTTTCCCATAGCTGATTCTGTTCATGTTTAACATGTTAAAGATTTGATTGGGGTTGGTCCAGAGGAAAGCCCAATGATGCTACATCCTTCCCAAGCTCTGACAGATTGGCTTCATATGGCCCGAGTATACTGGATGAGGCCATTATATCTTATTTCTATATTAATTAACCAAAATAATAGTATTTATAAAAACTAAATGTTAATATTATAATTTCCAATGGTCATATTTACCAATGGTCATATAACAATCAAAACCCAACAGTTACATTGTAATTATAACAACTTCATTAAATAAAGGATATAGTTTTGTTGAGTATAAAATAACACTCAAATTTAGTTGAAAAATATAGTGGAAATGTTCAGGTCTTTACAGTTCACTACACCTATGTGAACATGACACTATATCAGAGAGGGATTTCTTATTTAATCTATTTATCTCTAAAGGGGCTTGGTTTCATCCTCATGATAAACAACATGATGTTTTCTAATTAATTTAGAAGGTTTAATCATCCTAAAGAGAATTATATTACACATGACCTGGAGTTATATGCAGTTTTTTAATGCATGGGTTGGAGGAACTATTTTTTTTGGAAGAAATGAGATATATAGACAGACCATAAATGTGTTAATAGTATTTTCATGAAAATTGAATTAAAAATGAGATATAAGAGCCAATTTGAACTTCCCTGAAGAAAATTATTTTTCAATTAATTATTATCCTAGATGAGAATACAATGTCATAAATTCATTTTTTAGAAAATTAATATTGTGATGGAAATGGTGAGGATTCATGGAAAACGTTTTATCAAAGTCATAATAAAACCAGACATTGGAATTTCAAGGCAAGGTAAATAATAATCCTTACCCCAAATGATTTTTTAAAGACAATTACTATTGACATCATGAAATATTAAATAGGAGAACATTTTTTAATAAATAATATAGAGACTACGAATTCTGGGATGTTTCTTGAGAATAATATTGATCAAGAATGTGTATTGAAATTTATTCCAGGCAACATGTTCTATATATTCATAGAAAAAAACCATATGATGGTTGATGATCATAAATCAAAATTATATATAAAACAATAAAAAACTAAAATGTATAGGGACCTCTGGGTCATTATTATCAGGATAACATGAAATGGCTGACTTATGACTACATTATATTGTTCGTGGTGTCTAAAATAGTGAATTTCAGATGAAAAATTCTTAAGGAGTTTTTAAAACTACTACACATACCAACATCGAAGTGGGACATTATCAATATTTAATTCATATCATGATTCTCAAGAAACTCCAATGGATACAATGAGATATGGGTTATAGTGGATCACCACACCATGACTACAGATTTTATCTATATTCAAGAACATTTATCTCTTGATGAATATTCCATGACTTATATAAAAGAAGTGGTGAGGTTTCCTGGGGTACCACATTCCATCAATCCTAAATGAGATCCATGTTTCAAATCTAGATTCTAGAGAGGACTTCAAAATGATATATATACTAAATTGAACTTCAGTATGACCTATCACCCCAAGCTAATGGCCATTTCAAAATGACTTTTTAGACTCTCAAGGACATGCTATGAAAAAATATTAAAAGTAAATAAAGTTTTAGGTGATTAGAATATCCCATTATTTGAGTTATCATACATCAACATCATCCATTAGAGTATTCAAATGAAACCCTATGTTGTTCTATATGGGAATAAATATAGATAACCTACTTTTTGGGATTACATTGGTGAGATAAAGATTCATGGAACTGATATTGGGCATGATATGGGAGAAAAGGAATATGTCATCCAAAAACACATTAAGGCTTCTTATATTCCAAAAAAGTGCTATTCTCCCATTCTTTTAAGGGACATGTAGTTTGATGTTGGTGAAAATAATTTCCTTACAATATCAACATGGAATAGATTCATGTCGTGTTAGGATGAATGGAATGATTAGGACTAGGTACATTAGACTCTTGTAAATCCTTGATCGCATATAAATAATGGACTATAGTCTTGCATATACAAAAAATGTGGCACATGTTACAGATGTAATCTATGATACTCTCTTGAGTATGTACATACATGATCTGTCAGATGTTCTGATTCCTAAGGCAGTACAATTAGAACATGATGTCTCTAATAAGGGGAAATCAGTGGAGATCTTGGACTGTAGAGAAAATGTTATATGAAATAATACTACCCACCTCATAAATTTGTTGTGGATAAACAATTAATATAAAAAAGTGGCACGGGAAATAGGGGGAAAATGGGATATTTTTAACCACACTATTTCTCAAATTCGAGGATAAGAATAAAATTTTAGGGAAATATTTCTTAATGGGTAGAATAATGTAATAACACTGACTTTTTAAATAATTTTTTTACTTAGAAAATGTCTATTATATTATGATAAATTAAAACTAACTATATCTCTAAAATATTTTAGTAATTAAAAATAAAATTGTTAACATTGATATCTTATTTTTATCTGATCGTTGTTATGTTATGACTATTGGTAAATATGAAAATCAAAAACTATAATTTTGGTATTAATGTTTACATTATATTTAATAAATATATGTACTAAATAATATTTAATACATAAAGGGGAAATCATGGACTTAACTAGTATACTAACTCCACATGAATACAATTTTTTGGACCGTGGGAGTGTGGTAGCACCATAAGGGATTTCCCATTACTAAGACCATGTTGAGCTTTAATAAGAGATGTTATAGTGAAATATTTTATGGGAGAAGCTCGTGTTTTTTAAAATTACTAATTGGGTGAGGTCTGCAGAGCCACCCCATGAATATATAAGCATCACACACCTTACCCTTCGATATTATGTGGGTTTTATAATGGTTTATATTTCGACTCCCATGTTACATAAATTTTAATTCAAATATACTAATATAAATATTATTCTTTCATTTATATTTTAAGATTTATCTTCTTATTAAAATTGAGAGAAAATTTGATAAATTTATTTCTCAAAAGAAATCTTTCTATTAAAGATATAAATATCTATAATAAACCACGATATTATGAATAAAATCTCATTTAATGAATGTGTGTGATTAAATAATTCTTATATATATATTAATGATAAAATATTATATGTTTTTTCAACTATATGAAATTTTACAATTCATTTTCAATTAGGTATTATTTTTAATGAATAGAGATTTTTATATATAAGATAAATAGTAATTATATTTATAGACATATTATGATAAAATAAATATCATTTTTGAAATTATCATTCTAATACTAGGTTAGTTTGATTTTATGACAATTTTCAATAATAATTTAATTTTTGATGAATATAAAAAATACATTTTTTGTTTTTTTGATGTGTTTAATGACTTCATAATTATGTTATAATTCTTTAATAACTATTTAAGCATTATAAATTACTTATAATAGTTTATATTGAAAATAATATATATTTTAAAATATTTTATTAAATTTATTATTTTATAAATTTTTTTCCAATGTCAAAAATCAAAACATTAACATTAAAATCATGATTTTTGTGCAAACAATACTTTTCAACAATAAAACATCTAATAAAAAATTATGTTCTACTATTTCAGATTAAAAAATTATATATGAATCGATTTTATTTAGATATCAGAAAATAACATGGTAATGCCCCGAGTTTTTAATTTTCAACAGTTTAGTTTTCCCAGCTTTGTATTTCAAAATTTAAAAAACAATTGATATAATTTTTCTATAGATGATCAACCATTTATCAATTTACATTTCATACCAATACATCTTCCTTGAATATATGGTAGATTTACATCTAAATGAGTCCTAAAAATGTGTTCTTAATCCTTCAAATATCCAATATTCATGTTTTAGGTGTAACTCTTCAAGGTTAGGGAAATCTTCTCTACACAGTTCCCTTATGGTTTCATCTTTATGTGTTATGTCTTATAATATACAAAAAAACTTATTATTTGAATTGATTTTATACATTTTCAATGTTAAATTTATTTTTGACCATGCTACTTTGGATCTCACCCATTTTATAATTTTCTATAATTACATTATAAACCCTTCAATCTACAAAATTTACGTCTCATGATTTCACTATTCTCCTTGAGAAATTATCATTAATTTTCTATTTTTCAAATAAAATATCAATTTTAATATCAATTTTAATTCACATAAATTTTATAAGTATTCAATTTATTCTATTATTAAATTTAATTAAAGACACATAACTTTTACATGGGTTGAAAATGGCATAATATACATGTTTTAATACACTTTTGAAATGTCATGATTTGGATACGAATCTCAATTTTATATTCTAAATTTATTATTTAGGGAATGAGTTAAAATTATTATCATTGTTAATATTAATTAATAAATATTAGGGGTGTTCCACGATAGTTATCAAAATAATTGGTTAAGGTGATTAATCTCTATAGATATAATGTTTTACGATACCTTAGTGAAAAACATAGGTAATTATTATGACACAATAGTAGAAAACCATTGTTACATGTTTATGAATTTCTCATTTAAATGTTCTATCCACATTTATATGCCATAATTCATGATATTTTTAATATTATAGTATCTATTTTTTCTTTTCACATTTATTTATGATATTCCTCATGTTATTATTATATTTCTCATAGTCATGGATAATCTGTTTCCCTTTTCCCTATCAATGCCTCATGCTCCCCCTTTTCGTTGATGGATGAACCAAGGATATGAGATGTATTATATATACATAGTATGATTATATTTGAAAATACATCATCTGGATTAGAATAATGTTTTATGTTTTCATGTATAATGTTTCTTCTTTTAATGAATTGAAAAAATAAAAGACCTACTTTTTGTAAAATATAATTAATATTTAAGGAATACTAAGTGGGATTCTATATCATTAACCTCTATTAATTATCCATTTTCGATAAAATAATGTATATTTTTGACATATGGCCTTAAAATTGTTTTTTGACAATTGTTTGGGTCATTTGGACCCTTAATATTAAATAATTAACCACTATATAAACTATTCATTACCTAAATCACTATATTTTTTTATTTCCTTTATTAAATATTTTGTTTAAAAACATATTTAACCATACTAGAAACTGTAAATTATTTTGATTACAAATTTGGTATGTGTTTTTTCAAATTTCAATCATAGATATGAAAGAAAATAATTGAACAAATAATTCCCTACAACGGATAAAGATTGAGTTTTTACTGTGAAAATGATCAATATGTTGAAATGTTTTAATATACAATTTTAATGTAAAAATTGATTTAAATAACCATAATTGGGTTTATTGATATATTAATGATCAAAGTATATATTAATAAATTGAAAATATTATATATCTACATGAACATGATAATAAAAAATAACATTTTTCAATTAAAATTCATTATTTTTTATTATACATAAAATAATGTAACCTATCATATAAATTACAAAAATGTACCTTAGGATAATTTCATTATTACACATTAAAAAATTATTTTTAAAAAATAATTTAATAATTTTTGATATATTTATTCATAATAGGTGCACAATTAAAAAGAAAAAAAACTACATTTTATAAAATCATATCATTTTCTATGTAAAATTTAATTTATCCTAATCTATTATCTAGGAAAGAAAAATGAGTAGTGTTAAATAGTTGATTGAATAAAATATAAATGTATATATATTCAAAATTATTCATAAAAAATATTTTTATATTTTATTTAGATTAAACCAGTTTATCTATAAAAAAATAGATTTTATATAAATGGAATCACGTAATTTTCATATAGTATAATATTTTTTATAATTAATTGATATCTGATGGATTAATGAAATATAAATATATAGCCATATTTTAAATATTTATTTAAAATCATTCATAAAACCCATTCAAATGACTATGTGATTTATATAATAATATTTTAATAGCACTATTAATAGTATAATGTAGATCAATATAACTCTATATCATATGTAACCGAAGCTATAGTCAGAAAATGGAATTGGGTGTATCATAAGAGAAACATTGTGTTCCGCATACCAAAATATAATATTTTTTTTGTGTAGATATTTATTTTCATGGTTTTTCCTACGATATAAGAAATGTTTGTGATTTCATAAAATAAAATCTATATTATGTGTTGTGTGAAATGAAATTATTTTGAAATTTAAATAAAACCTAGAAACAAAAAATTTAAAAAATATTAGGGTTTTACATTCGACCCCATTAAAATTAATATCACTATTGAAATTTCTCTAGTTCATTAATTGATTTATACTAGAATGTTATATTTCTAGAAAATCTTATCATAAAAATGAATAATAAAAAATTATTTAAATGTCAATATTCGGATCATTACATTTACTAAATGTGTGTCATTACTATGTTTACTACTATGAGATAATAGGGGGAAGGTGAAAACATGGCAATTGAAGAGAAATATAACTATCAGGCTCTAATGGAGAGTGGTATAGTACATTTATAACAAGAAAGATGGTGATCAAGATTTGGTTAATGATCACCCAAAACCATATACCAGAAAGCCTAAATAGATCATTGATATCACTAGAATTTATGTTATAATACAAAAAAGTTACTTAACGATCAATTTTATAGTTATAGAGTATTTTTTCAGATGAATATTTACTTATTTTACTTTTATTCCATTCCATATGTACTATATCACCCTTGGGACCAGCCTTCAAAAATTTGTACTTAAAATCATACTCTCAAAAATGATAATGAATTTGTGATTTCAAAATCTCGAAAAAAATAATGAGATCTATATATAGAGGCTAATTCATTCTATATGTGTTTAGTTGTTATCATATTATGGTTCATATAAAATGGTTAATGAAAATACATAAATCCTCATATTGGGAGATAATACATTAACCTCTATAACCTCATATGAAGTCCAAGTAATCTATTCAATAATTGGTTAACACTGTTACCCTTAAAAATATACAAATCTATGACATTATATTCAATGTAAATAAATTTCTCAAATTCAGTTAAAAATTGATCCCCCATATATCAAAATGTTACTCTTGGATTCCCTATTCCAATAAGGTGAGTACTTCATTCTAAATTCAATTGAAAGATGATAATAACCAGAATCACCACAAAACCCTTTTGAAAACATTCATTATTTCTTATTACAAATATTATTTTTTATATTCTTTAAATACTATAAGTTGTGATCTTATTCAATTATAACATAGAACACTTTATCAAAATACCTATAATTTGTTTTGGGTTAATCATTACTATCCAATTTACTAAATTGATAACAATCATATATTTATCCAAGTTAAAAACTGTTATCTCAACATCAAATACAAATTATGTTTTTCCTTCGCTAAATCGATATATCACAATTCTAATAATTCATTTTTATTGGTCATTAGAACCACTAAAGTTTTATTTTTCAAATATATAATGAAAAACATATGCTTTATTATTCATATAACATATTTATTTAATTCAAATATATATATTATTTAATCGTCCAAATTTATTCAAAAAACCATTACTTATTCTTTATTATATTATTAATTAATATCACATTCATTTACTATGAAATATGGATTATTTCACAATGTTCCACAACAAAAATTTAATCTTGATTATTAAATTCAATCTAAAAAATACTATTAGAACATCTGATGCATTTCACAAGTCATTTTTGGTTTCATTATCTTCATATGTATAACCATTACTCTTTCCAACATCCTGATACTATTTAGGATATTTACACTTAGGGTATCGATTTTCCTAATTCCAAAACATTCATCATCTGAAACACTCAATGTTAAATCAATACCGTCTTGTTCCAAGTATTTACTAAGAAAAGATATCATAGTGTGAGCCACACCTATCGTATACGAAAACCAAACAATCATGAATAATTACTTATAGAATGTCTAAATCGTGAAATGTAATTTTAAATTTATGACTCGTTAGGATTATATAAAGATAAATCAATAGACAATTCTGTATAAATGTCCCTATGGATCTAAATAAAGATATTTCATCCTAGTTTCCAATAGATGACTAAACCATTCATTTGACCCCAAATATAGGGACCAATGATTAACATATATGAATATTAAATCTTTTTATATGAATATTTATTTCATTTCAAAAGTACATTTCTAATGATAAAAAATAGTTAAGAGTCTTTAGAAAATTTGAACACATTCAAATTATTTATTTAATGATATTCTAGATATCACTTAATGATTTCAACCATTACTATTCCGTAAAACCTTTTTTAATACCACATGTAAAAGAAATATATGATAGTATTGACCTCTGATGCTTCATAATAGTTAAAATGGGAGACATGTAAGCATAAAAAGAACATAAGGTTATGAAATGGTCATAATTAAACTATAACATCCTACGATGCATATCAGATATCATAAAAAATATTCATAGAATAAATATTATATGTTCATAAGACGTGAAAAATATGTTAATCCGGAGAATAATCCTTGACATCACAACATAAGAATAATAAATGAAATTTTTTACATAAGCATAATTACATAAAAACATTACCAGTTAGACAATGATCACTAGAAAATCATATAAGATAACTTCATGGGGACTAAAAATTCTGTGGGGACACACCACAATACAAAGTAATAGTCATTTCCTTATAGTGGTTCATGTAATACCATATTCTATTAGTGGATCAGGACCCTGGATTTTTCCCAACATTATAATTTTGATGTAAAATTTTACCCAATTCACGGGAGCACAATATGGGACAAAACATAATATACTCTATACGGGAAACTCCATGTGAAATATTTTCCATATCATAGTATTTTCTATCGTAGGATTACCCAGTGCTATATTTTCCATCAGATTATAAAATATATGATGATATTATCCCAATCCATATGGTCCACCGCATAATTTAAACTATAATGAGCCTACTCGGTGCTATATGGACCACACTATCATCTATGATATAGTTTACCTACCTATACCTATATGGAAACCACATATAATATGCTATTATTTTGTTAATCAGTGATATCTAGGAATCCCTATCATATAAGATATAATTGTATTACCCTATGTTAGCTGACCCGACCAATCATATAGGCTACAACGATAATACCTCATATTATCATGGGAAAACAATATTTTTATCTATGATGGGATTACCAGATTCTTTATAGGATACCAATTTATTAACAACGCAAAATTCCATATTAAGTTATTTTATTTAATGTAATTCAATATCATGAGTTACATGCATCACCGAGATCGAGCGCACCAGGAATTACAAAAATAGTCATTCAAAAGGAGGCTATTAATAGTATTAATTTCACTATTAATTTGATATACTCCATATAATTCTAACATCCATATTAAGTGTTTGTTAGACATAATATATGAAAAAAATCATTTTTTCAGATAAAACTATTATTTTTCAGAAAAAGGGGAAATTTTACCGCCTTTTAAAGGAGAACCTTTTTTAAATCCCATATTTGACAATTTGATATATTCAATATGACACAATGAACTTTATATTTATAATCATGAGATAAAAAAAATTTCGATAAATTTTCGGTGCTTTTATGATAACTTTTATATAATTATGAATAGTGAAAAATTCTAGATTTTATTTTAAAACAACGTTTTTATTCATAACAATTATTGTGTTAAATTATAAATTTGAATTGTATTAAAAAATAATTATATTATACTTTTATAATTTAATCTAATCTGGGTCCTTGGATGATATTATAGATTTAAATTGGACATAAACACATATTAATCTTTTCACAGTTTTTACATCTAAAAAGCCCTCTTTCAGGTTTTGACAAGGGGGATATTTTTGTAAATCAATTAATAAACCATCCATGTTTTTAGTTTTATAAAATAGACATCAATTTTGAATTGGGAATTTAGAAAATATCTTTGGTTGAATTTTTTTATTTATCTAAAAATAATCAATTTTTTATGAATACTGAAAATCACTATGTGATTATTTAAAGCTACCTTTTTATTTAAATAAATATTTTCAATTTTAATTTATTTTATCATAAAATTAGATACATAATACCTATACTATTCCAATGTAATTCATTTAAGTAATTTTATAATAATATTAGATATATAACATTTTATATAACTTTTTACCGTCTTTAACTCACATTCTAGGAACATTTATAAATTTGCATAAAACATAGTTATAAAGCTTCTCTGAATTAATATTAAAAAATCCAAGAGACACTTTTGACATAATTATGAAAAATATTGTTTAATAAGATGAAATTTTTCTTTTGGTGTATAGTAAAATTTGAATTTTATTCACCACATTTAAAAGTAAATATGGTTATTAAAGGTAAAAATGATGTTATAATTACGGTAACATATGTCATAATTTTACTGGATAAGTGTATTTAGACCAAAATAAACAATAGGACTAATATATGATCCATTTTTATCCACATGAATTATATTTGGACATTTATTATAATTTTTTTAAAGAATAGTTAAAATTGTTAAATTCCAATTTTATAAATTTTTAAAAAATTAATATAGGGTAACACATAAGATAAATTCACTATAAATATTACTTAAAAAATTAATAATTTTTAATACCTAATGGTATTTTATTTTTAATTTTTATACAATATATAATTGAATTTATTTATGACAGAATTATGATACAATAATTACATTAAGAAATGATCAAATAAAATAATTGATGTTATAAATATAAAAATAAATATAAATTCAACTTTTGATGCATTCCACTAATTTTCTATGTATTTATTACATGTTAATATTTATTTATTGTTTTTTATAGAATTTATCATATTTTTTTGACTTTCAAAATATCCAAATTATAATATTGTCAAAATTGATGTAAATGTGTTTTAAAAGAAATTCTATATTATTAAATGAAATAATATTCTTAAAAATATAAGGATCAGAAATACCACATCTATAATTATAGATATATAATTTATGATCCACTTGAGGTTTATTGTCATTTTATAGTATGTTAATTATCTATGTAATAAGAAAATACAAGAATATATGGTAAAAGATAACCTATTTCACTAAGAAATAATTCTAAATGACAAGGTTAATATGTTGAACTAAATAGGTCTTAATTATATTGGTTGAAAATATTTTTACCCATACCCACATTATCCTGGAAATGAATCCATTTGGATCCATTAGAAAACAAAAAGTATTTTATAATAAAATAACATTTCATGTTTTTCCTAAAGTGACCCTCACCCATCTTAAAAAACAATATGCCCCCTTCTCTAAAAATTAAACATCCAATTCCATTTGAATGAGACAACCCCTTCTCAACTATCCTTCCTACTACCCTCACATCAATCAATAGGCCTTACATTGATCATAAATCCAACCTATGTTTCTCTTTTTATCAAATCAAAAGTAAGCACACCAAGAAGGGGTAACAATTTTATCACCTCTTTAAAATTTCATTTATTCTTCCACTTCCACTTTATTTGTTGTTTCCATACCAAAATAACTACTCTAGTATCTTCTAAATACATTGATTTTATTATAACTATGGTACAATTGTATTCATTATTCTATCCATCCTATGAATGATGAAGTCACCATACATGCGTACGTACGAGTTAGTGTCACCATCTTATGGTGTAGTATGTTATACAAAAATTCATTATTTATATGGGGATAATAAGGATTTTAATTTAATTAAATAATAATTTTAATATGTTAATTATCATTTATATATGATATACTATTAAATTAAATATGATTTCACCATCAACGGAATGATATTGTCACTTGTGCATATGTACGGGTTACCGTCTCCATGAATGCGACGAGATTAATATCCCATCATAACCATTCAATAATAATTTTTATTTTTTGATTTACAATATATTTTAAATACATAATATCATTCTAGATATGAATGAAATACATATTTTCCATAAAAAACATGACGTATGTAATAAAACAAATAACGGAAAACCAATGAGTTAACACCCAAAACAATGATACTACTGAAATTTTATTAAAAAAGAGATATTAAATGATCATATATAATATAAGTTTTATATATGTGGTTATTTTATAAGTTAATAAAAATTATTTAACAATTATATTGTAGGATAACATACACTCAAGTAAGAATAAAGTACAAGGTAAGAGGTTTTCACCTCACTTTTATTGATGTGAGATCCATGCTATATTTCCTCTTTTTTGTGTGGTGTATGTAACGCCCTTGATTGTATTAATTGGGTAATATAATTTATATTATGGGTATTTAAATCTTAATTATATGATCTTTATTTCATGGGTTGTATGTTTCGTATGTTCCAAAAAAAATTAAGGGAACTTCTTATTTTGATTCCACTCATTGGGTTCTGCGCAAACTTCATCGATTATTTTAATCAAATATTATGTGTGAAATAACTATTTATTTATTTATGTATTAATTTATACTCTCTATTTTGAGGATAATGTTTTGATACACATAATAAATCCATTGGGTAATTCTCCAGTCATCTATATGAACTTGATAAGATAAGAATTAACTTAATTTTATATTCATTGAGTTAAACATCCATGTCAATGGTGTTGTTTTTACAAGAATATGTGTGAATGTCCTATGATATATTTACACTAAATATCCAATAATATTGAGTGTATTTATATCTATCAGACATAATTATTTCATTGATTAATCCTTAACAGAAGGATACACACTTTTTTTGGTATTTCATATCAATTTACATTCTATTAGGAGTTTTTTGTTTTTATGTGAAAATTCACATTTATATGGTGTACATACTATAATTTTACATAGTATATCATTAATAAATTTATTATCATGATAATATAATGTTTTTATTACCTCAATTATTTTTATTCATACATCTCTTTTTTTTTAATAACACTAACTAAAATATCATTTTCAATGTTTCAAATATTTATTCTTATAAATCGTTGTCATTAATGTATATGTTATAAAAATGTTTTTAGAGATTTATTTATATGGACATGAATGTTTTAAAAATTAAAATTACTTTTAAATGTTTCAATGGTGTATGAGAAACATTGATTAAAAAATCTATTTTCAAAAATCTCTTGATAAATAATGAGACTTTTAATTGCTTTCAATAAAAAATAGATATTTCTATCAAATATTTTTATTGATTATTTTAATCTATGTCAACAGCCTTAATTAATCATGATTGAGGATGATTTATTGTCATATAATCTTCTATATAGTATAAAATGAGTTTTTTTAATGTGTATGTGAAATTTTAATGCCATTCATTGTTTGTGGTAATGATATTGACATTTTATATGCTTGTTTTAAAATGAGTGTTTAGATTTTTTTATATATTTTCATATGAGGAATGAATTGGACATATTTTGTGATTTGTGGAGTTGGCTATAGCTCCCTGATGCATTAGTAGGTTTCATGATACAAGCTAGTGTCTTGGAACAATGCATTGAAAAAATCTTAATTGTATTCTTGGCATGAGGCCTTGACAATATGGTTAGGATGTCCGACATTATGCATTACATCATTATGAAATTTTCTATTGATATTCCATTTGATTATTGGACTAGTATAATGTCCTTGTGAATAATTAAATTACATTATTTGAATTATATATTTCATAATATACCAATGTTTAAATTTAAAAGGCTTTTGTTTTTGTCTTATACATTGCCATAAAAGTTTACTCTTATTTATTAAATTTTCTACTATATTATAATCCATACTGAGCATCTGATCTCACCCAATTCTTTTGATTTCTTTTTCACGGGATGTGAAGAAGTATATAATTATTGAGCTATAAGGATAGGGTAAGGTATATTAGTGTGTTCAAAGGGGACAATTTTTTTCATGATGTTTTGTAAAATTTATGTTTGTATCTTGTTCATCCAAAGATACTAAACTAATAAGTCTTTAGAGATGTGATATCTTGTGATCATGCCAATGTTATTTAATAATTGAATGACTCATCTTAACTATGGTTGGGGAGTTATAGATGCAATTAGAGGTTATATAGTACAATCCTTTAAAACAAGATTTAGGTAAACTCAAATTAGAGAAAATTAACATGTGATAGACTTTAAGAATTTGTTTAAAAGAATATCCTATAATTTTTGTAATGAGGAGATTTTCTAAATTTTTCCAGAAATAAATCCCTGACTAGATACGAGCCAATAGAGGAAGCCCTGGATTAGATGTATCTAGCGGTAAAACATGATAAACCCGTTTAATCTAGACTCGAATGGGAACTGTTAAAAGACAATGGGCCTTATTATACTCTTCCTTATGATACTCCCGGGGGTTACCCTTAATATAATACACATTTTACTTACAAACCAATTTGATGTATTTTAATAAATTGAGAGTAAATAACATTGGATAATCCAAAGGAGTTTGAGATTAAAAAGTAATTCATCATGATATTTTCTAAAATATTTTATGACTGGTGTTACTCAATAAATTAATTCTGGTTTTATTCTATGGTTGGATTCAACGGAATTCATAGTAACATTGAATGTTATGTACAAGGTGGTCATGATTGTGGAAATTAGAATCAAAGTGTAATTTTGATAGGTGTAAATGATATCATTTTCATGCTGAAGAAGGTTTCCAAAAATATGATAAAAAACATAGACATTTACCAACTCCTAAACTCAATAGAAACAGAATGATAGATAATGATAAGAGCACTAACAGTAGACACCATGGTGAAAATAAAACTCAATTTCTAACGTGCATGAAATGTGGAAGGAGACCACCAGGTAACTGTCTCAATTAAATAATTAAATTCTTTATATAAGGGATATAAGTACATAAAGTAAATAATTGTTGTAGAAAAATGAAGTTTACTATGGAAGAAAATAAAAACTATATGAAGAATCGATATACAATAAATTACTTTTAATATAGGGGACCTGGGAATTACTGGAGTCAATGAAATTTTCAATAATATAATCACTAGGTGACTAATAAACCTATATGGATATAAATGGATGGAGAAATGTTTAAAATTATTACTTCTCTTTATTGACGGGATTAATTTTGATGAATTTTCAATTGTATGTGTAACCCAGCCATTTTTTATGTGAAATTTCTATTTGAGGAATAATTATCCTTTCTTTTATGGATAGAGTTATAAAAAATATTTGGTTTTATATGATATTTGAATTTGAATCAATTAGAATGTAGTAATATTTGTTATGAAAATGAGAGCTATGAGATAAATTTGTGGTCAAATTATGTTATGGTTATTTTGATGAATTTACATCATTTTGGGAATTTTATAACATATTGTTTTTGAAAAAGGATAACATGTAGGTCATGTGACAACCATTATCATTAGACAAAACCACCAGAATCAAACCCAAAACCAAATTTCGACTATGATTTATCACCTATCACTAGACTGCGTGAAGTCTCTGGTCAGTGTGAATAATTATATTTAGTTAAATGATTTTATT
The DNA here is from genome assembly GCA_963277665.1 of Viscum album. Lineage (NCBI taxonomy): Eukaryota > Viridiplantae > Streptophyta > Magnoliopsida > Santalales > Viscaceae > Viscum > Viscum album. The sequence continues at coordinate 2,021,154,810 of OY728157.1, forward strand.
GATCAATAATAAGATGATTTGGGGTAATATGTTTTATCAAATGTATGTCCTTAGTATACAAAAAAGATTTGGTGATTAAGTGATAAATATTATTTTGGAAGATGTTTGTGTTGTTTGGAACACTATATGCCTATGTAAAATCGAATACTATGAGATTTCATTTGGGGAGTAATGGTTTATTTTTTGGAAGAATCTATGTTCTTTATAGAGATTCAGGCAATTAATGTTTATAATTAACAAATCATATAGATTATGTTATCTAGTTAATTACCCTTTAGTATGAGATTTTTATAGTGGTTTATGTTATTTGGATATATATGTTATGATTTACTATGAAAGACAATGTGGTTAAATTCTTATGAGTTTTGGGTTTCTATAACATATTTTATTATATTGAATGATTTCAGGGATATTTGTTTATTTAATGGTCTTTATTGCTCTTTTTGTGTTCCTTGTTTAATTTTGAAAATTAATATTAGTATTTATATCTATAAAGGATTATCCATTTTGGTGATCATATGATATTGTCTAATTATTTTGTTGTTGGTTAATATCTTCGGAAAGGGAAATATATTGTTCATCCTTTGTGTATTATGCGATTCACTAGATGTGGATTATAGCTCATTAGGTGTGACCATGTTATACTGAATACTCTTAGTTTGGAGAAATGATTAGTTAGTGGTATAAATTTATCCAAGGATGAAAATCAATAAGAAAAGTATGTATATCTCATTATGTTCTTAGTCAATCTTATATATAAATTCCTCAACATTATGAAATGGAACATAAAACAAAATACATAGTCCGTTTACTTTTCCTATTGGGAAACTAATGACCTATTAACCCAAAAAAAGTTTGTGGTTTTTTTAGTTAACATCCTCGTGATGATGATTTATATCACTCTCTATCAGAACATTAAACCTAGTTTATATTCCACATCTATGTTTTCCTTCTTGGAACCCTTGTTTGGGTTATCTCGGGTGACCATTGTACCTCTCTTTCTTTCTTTAAAACTACTAGTTTTATTGAATTTTTTTCCAATGTGGGACATTAAATGAATATACCTAGGCCAATTTTAAAATAGAGAGGATGAAAATTTCCAAAGGGTGGAATAATTTAACACCCCATGATTTCAAAGTATGTTATTTTATTTTATGTAATTCAATAGCTTTGATACACACAACATTGAGTTCTTGCACAAAACGACATACCAATATAGCCATTAAAAAAGAAATTAAGATTATTATTAAATTAATATTATGTTCAATATACTCAATATAATTTTAATATCCATATTGAGTGTTTGATTTACATTATTTATGAACGGATTCAAATTTTCAAATAAAAAATTATCTCTCAAAAAATGAAATTTTAGAGCCTTTTAATGGTGAACCCTTTCTAAATCCAATAGTTGACACACACACACACACACATATATATATATATTAAATTTGACAAAAACATTTATTTAGTAGAGAGACATAAAAAGTTTGTTTGGATAGATTTTTTGTACTTTTTTGGTATCTTTTATATTTTGATGAATAGTGATAATACTAAATTTTATTTGAAAACATAATTTTTATTCATAATAATTTATAGTGTTTCATTATACATTTAATTTGTTTTGAAGTATAATTAGATTATATTTTTATCGTTTAATCTAATGTAAGTCATGGTACGTAATTTTACATTTATATTTGAGGTAAACACATATCAATATTTTGATAGCATGTACATCTCAAAAACCCGCTTCCTGGTTTTGAGAACAAGAATATTTTTTATAAAATAAAATAAAAAAACTTATATTTTTTGAATTTCTTAAAATTGACATCATTTTGTAATTGGTTATATTAAAATTAACTTGGGGTATATTTTTTGTATTTTTCTAAAAACATTCAATATTTGATAAATACTCAAAAATAATACATTATTGTTTAATTCTAGAATGTTATTTAAATAATTATTTTTAATTTTAAATTATTTTAGAGTCAAATTAGGTAAATAATTCCTATATTAGTCTAATTTAATTCACTGAATTTATTTTATAATATTATTAGTAATAAAAAATTATATTGAACTTTCTACCATCTTTTACCAACATTCTAGGCACATTTTCAAATTTGCATAAAACATAATTTTACAACTTTTGTGAATTAAATTTCAATACTCTGAGATACATAGTTAACATCAGACTGTAGAATGTGTTTCAATAGGATGAATAATTGTTTTCTTGTGAATTGTAACTTTTGAATTTTATTTACCATGGTTAAAATTAAATAGTTTAATTAATTGTATAAATGATATTATAATTTCCCTAACACATGTCCTAATTCTGTTGGATATGTGTATATCGACAGAAATCAACCTTTGGAAAAATATAAGCTCCGTTTTAATCCACATGGATTAGATTAAGACATTTATTATATTTTTTCTGGAAGAGTTAAAAATGTTAAATTGAATGTTTAATAACTAAACTATTTTTAATATAGGGATACACAAAAGATAAACTAGACTATAAATATTCATTAGAAATATTAATATATATAATACATAATAGTATTTTATTTATAATTTTTGGATATTAAATAATTATATTTATTTATGACATAATCATTATACAATATTTTACCTTTTAATGAATGACTAAACTAATTGATGTCAAAAATATTAAAATAAATTTAAATTGATAATTTTATGGATTTATAATAATTTTATAGGTTTATATGACCTGTTATAGATTATTTAATGAATATATTTTACGAAATAATTTTTTTCCTTAAGAAAAACAAATACTAAATAGTATCAAAATTTACATAAATAGTTTTTTAAACCAAATTCTATATTATTAAATGATAAAAAATTCCTAAAAATATTAGTATCCACCAAAGGACTTCTTTAATAATATATATTTCATTAATGAACCACTCATGTTTTTCTTTACATTTTATAGTAATTTTATTAACCATGTAATATAAAAATACAAGAATACATGGTAAACGTTAAACTATTTAACTAGAAATTGAATCTAAAATATAATGTTAATATGGTGACCTAAAAATATATATAACCTATTGGTTGAGAATATTTCGACCCATACCCTCTTTTTCCACGAAATAAATCTATTTTTAGCTATTATAAACTGAAAAATATTTTATAATAAAATAAAATTTCATGCATTCCCTAAAGTGACCCTAACATCTCTTATAAATGAGTACGCCACCTTTTCTTAAATTGACACATCCAAATCCATTTAGAATTGACAATAACTAATCCAATATCCTTACAACTACCATCACTTTAGATTAGAGGCCTTACATTGATGAGAAATCTAACCTTTGATCCCTGATGACTAAATCAAAAAGACGCACCCAATGTAGAGGTAATAATTTCCCAACCTCTTTCGAAGTACTTTTCTTCTTCCACTTCAAAATTCGTTTTTGTTTTTATATCAAAATAATAAATCTAGAACCTTCAACATACAATGATATTATTATGATTATGGTACAACCATAATCATTATTATATCCATCCTAAGAATGATAAAGTCTCCATACGTGCAGATGTATGTCTTACATCTCCACGTTGGGGTGTAGTTTGTAATTAAACACTTAATTATTTAGATTTAAAAAATGATTATAATTTAATTAAATAATAAATATAACAAATTAAATATTCTTTTTATATTATATACCATCCAATTACATACAATTTCAGCATCAATATAATGATATTATCCCTCATGCATACGTACGGATTACCGTCTCCACAAACATGATGAGATTCAGTTAGCATTGTAACCATTCAATAATAAATTTCATTTAATTATATAAAATATTTTTTATGTACTTAATATCATTCTTGATATGAATAAAATACATTCTATGCATAAAAAACATGACTTACGTAACAAAACAAATAAAGTAAAACAGTTCAGTTTACACCAGAAACAATGATAGTAGTGAAATATTATTAAAAAATCAATATTAGAATATAACATATGATATATTATTTATGTATGTGGTTCATTTATTTTTTAGTAAAAATTATTTAAATATTATACTTGTGGTTAAATTACCATCGACTATGGAATAATTACCTGGTAAGGGGTATTTATCTATCTTTCTTTTCCCGCAAGATTCATGAAATATCACCACTATTTCCTTTTATGTGGTGTATGTACTGACCATGATTGTATTATTTGTGTAATATTACTTAATTAATGGTTATTTACATCTAAATTTTATGATCCTTATTTCATTGGGTGTATGTTCTGTATGATACCAAATTAATAAGGGAATTCCTAATTTCGATTTCAAATCATTTGGTTTTCTGAAAACTTCATTGATTATTTTACTCCATGATTATGTGTGAAATCACTATTTATTTATTTATGTACTAATTTACACTCCCCTTTTTGTGGATATAAATTTTATACACATAATAACTCCATTTATTAATTATAAATTCATCCATATGAACATGGAAAGAGTAATCTTAACACAGTTTTCATTCATTGTTTTAAACATCCAAGTCATTGTTATTGTTTTTAAAAATTATGTGTGATTTTACTCTGATTTATTTACACTAAATATTCAATCATATTGAGTGTATCTATATCTTTAATGCACAGTTATGTCATTGATATATCCATAACCTAAGGATATGGTCTTTATAATGAATTTATTCTCAATTTACATTACATTGAGACTTATTTATTATTACAGACCAATTCCATTTTATATAGTGTATATACAAAACTATTACATAGTATATCATGAATCCCTTTATTCTCATGATAATAGAATTTTTTATTAACTCAATATTTTTTATTCAAGCAAATCTCATTTGGTTTTGAAATCTACCTAAAATATCATTTTAAATGATTTAATTATTTATTCTTATAAATCATTTTCATTAATTTAAATTTTTTAAAAATGGGGGTAATGACATATTTATATTTACATGAATGTTTTAAAATTGTATGTTCCTTTTAAAAGTTTCAATGTTGTTTGGAACACTTTTATTAAAAAAAATATTTTTAACAGCTTCCTGATAAATAGTGAGACTATTGAATGTTTTCAAGGGATGGGGTTATTTAACTCAAATAACATTATTGATTATTTTTATCTATGTTAATATCCTTAATTTTTATTAATTGAGGTTTATTTATCGTAATAAAATCTTCCATATTGTGTTGAGTAACTTATATTTGACTATAGATGTGTTATTTTTATACCATTCAATGTTTGTGGTTAAAATATTGACATTTTAAATGCTTGTTTTAATAAAAAAAATTAGATTTTGTTTCATCCTTTTTATATGAGTAATGCATTGGACATAGCATGTCACAAGTAGAGCTTCTTACAGCTCCTTGATGCATCAGAAGGACTATCATACAAACTAGTGTCTCGACACAATGCCTCTATAAAATCTTATTTTTAGTCTGGGTACGAGGCCTTGAATATATGGTTATGATGTCTGGAACTATTTATTCCATCATTATGAAATTAGATATTGATATTACATATCATTTCTCAACTATTAGAATATCCAAGTGAATAATTAAATGGAATTTACTAATTTATATTTTCCATATTATACAGATGTTTATGATTAAAAGGATTCTGTTTTAGTCTTATACATAGACTTAAAGGTTTGTGATTATTTATGAATATTTTTGATATATTGTTTCCCTTAATGAGCATATGAGATCACCCTATATTATTTATTCTTTTTCCTAGGATGTGAAGAATTATATTATGATTGACATGTAAGGATATTCTAAGGGATATGCGTGTGTTCAAAGGGGACACAATGTTGTTTTTTTTATTTCATGATGTAATGTAAATCTTATATATTTACCCAATACATACAAGGAGACTAAACTAATTGGTCTTTCGAGATCAAATCTATTGTGATTATTCAAATTTTTTTTAAAAATTTACAAACTCTGTGTAACTAGGTTTGGGGCGTTACAAATTCAAATAATCTACTATGGGATCATCTACCAGTATTTAGGCACCTTGTAGTAATAGATAATATTAGATTATCTTGAGCTTTCTGGGACTCCCCATCGTAAATGATATAATAGGGTTACCCAAAATTATATTGAAAACCCATTAAAATAATATATAATGGGCTTACCCGATGATATTTTGGCCACACAATGATTTAATAAATATTATGATTACCTGCTGATATCTGGGATGTAACATCGTATAATAAATCTTCAAGAACTAACACATGAAAATATTACAATGATTAATTATATTATCATAAAAACAAAAAAAACAAATACTCATTAATAAATTTAATAAATAAAATAAAATAAATGGCCTCTATTTCCATCTTATTGAAACATAATTAAATCATGGAAAAGAAACCTGTTCCAAAAACACAATGCCCTCAAAACATTAAGCATTTATATAAACACAATTAATGGTGTTGATGGATCATACACCTTGAAAATCATAAACTATATCAAAGGATTTCATTGTATATTGAGAAGGAATTATAAATATCCATTGAAATAGTTCTTATTTAAATTGGTCTTTCTTTGAAGTCCATAAAACATTTTTCCAAATCATTTTAATTTAAAATAAAATTGAATATTTATGATGTACGCTTTGAAAACTAGGTAAAACATTTCTAGAGGAAAATAATCTTTCGACGTTGAATATATTTTACAAAATAAATATATTTATTTCAAAAATATAGTTGAAAAAATATAAAATAGGATTCAATGAACTAAATATCTAGAAGGCAGATAAATCCATATACTGAATATTACTTTTGAAATGTAAAATTTTTAGAAAAGTGATTCAATATGAAAATAAATTGAAGACACCATTTTTAAAAAAATATTTTAATAAAAAATGTTTAACTATGGGAAACATCAATTCTGATAATCGTTAGATGATAAGATGTTATTTTTGAATACCTTTTTAGAAAACATGTCATTGAATTAACATAAATTTAAGAACAAATATAGAGATAACATATCATTTTTACAAATATAGCTTCTTAATTATCATAAATAAAAAATTGTCTAATAATGGAACCATTACAGAAATATTTAATGAATAACCCAACGATAAGAAATTTGAATTGTTTTCATGGGATATGGGTTATAATATTTTATCAATTGATGAATAATCATAAATAAAAACGATAAACAATTACATTAGAACCATACAATGTTACAACATTGGTAAAATTGTATAATAATGTCAACAAATAATAAAACTACATGAGGATTAAAATATCATGAAAGTAAGGAGACTCCAGATAAAAAAAGTCAATTGGAATTATATTAATCTAAGAGAATAATTTTTATTCATCACATGACATGTGTCTCAATGCAATAAAATTGCAACAAGCCTACATTACAGATTTGGTGACTTTTGAACCATAAACCCCATGAAAGATAGATAATATAATTGATATATTAATACCCAAATGGTTGATTATATGAATCATTTCTTACATTAATGCACATTATATTCAACATAAAAAATAAATAAGTGGTAAATATGACATAAGTATCGTAAAAATAAATGTGAGACTATAAATATCCTTAAATTTTGAGAAACATTTAAATGATGGTATCATTGAAAGAATAAAATTAATTGAAAATTTTTGTATCATTAAAGAAATAAATTTCGCCATATTTATCATTTCATATTGAACAATATAATCTCTAAAACATTAATAAGTGATCAATATGGCATATATCTCTTAAGATAAAATTTATGATGAGAATACCCTTACCTTTAGTTATATATTGATCCATAAACTAAAACCTATTGTATAATAAATATTAGTTAATTTAACCTCTACCTATAACTAACTGTATCATCTTGGTCCATAACATTGACAATCTTGATATTGGAGGTGTTTTGGGGACCATTAGGGACTCATTGAGGTGTTTTCCAACTTTCAGGTTGAACCACTGGTGGCACTGATCGAAATAGGATCCACACCTAATGATGCTTGGGAATTGATTCTAGGGTGCCAATTACTCACAAATGTTTGAGTCATTTCGTGTTTTTCCACGACTTTATTGTTTCACTTCTGTAATCCTTTTTTAACATAAACCTTTTTCAATGTATCTTTTAAAGTGATTTTAAGATGTTTTTAAGACAATAAAATATATTTTTAAATCCCCTATGAGTCGGGTGAACCTTAAATTACCAAAACATGTGTCCTTTTTGTCAATGTCACAACCTTCACTGCATTTTCTAGATTTCCTATTATTCCTAGTTTCTACCTAGTTATGTGATTTTTTTGTTTCTAAGAAATCTATCAACTCACCACTATTCATTTTTCTGTCTCCACCTTTTATGAGGGGATTTATTACATATATATTAATTTCAACATGTGGAACCACCAAGCCATGTGGTCATTTCATGATCCAATATTTAATTACATCAATATGGACACCTTTGATTTTAGGATTTTAAATCTTATTAAGTCGATATCATATCATCCATATGAATTTTAGTTTTTATATGTGCGCCTAGTGACATCATCCTAAGACGAATCATGCACCCATGTTGAAGTCATTTTCACATAGTCATAGAGTTATTATTGCATGTCGGGACATTCCCTGTTCTTGGAGAAGGAAGGAACTTCAATCGTTCATCATCTAGGTATGGGTTCATCCTTCATCACAATTTATTGTGCACCATTCAGGGTGGGTATGACGATGTTCCCTCGATACATATATGAATAAAACGTTAAAAAAATCCTAATATTAAAGAATGAAGTGGTGGTGAAGATGATGTTGATGTTCTATTTTAACATCATTTTTATGTTGTGATTTTTTTGGGCTCATTTGCACTGAATATTTAGGTTGTTGAAGATCTTTCATTCGCACTAATGTTTTGTTTGTTTTACTGATAATCATGTGATGGAATGACTATAACGTGGAAACTAATTAATCACATAAACCTGGTTGATTTATTTAACACTTTATAGATAATTAAACTTGCAGGATCATCCTGGTTATCAAAATAGAAATAAAGAACTTAATGGATGTTGTTGAAAAAATATAAAAAAAATCCTTGCTATATTCTGGGGATAATCATTGTTGTTCTAGTTGATTTTTTGTGGCATGACATTGATGGGAATGGATCCACTAGATTAGAGGTTGTTGGTTTGTGAATATGTGGTTGCGTGGAGATGATAGTTAATGTTATAGACTCTGTAAGTCAGGGATTTTGTTGGTTCCAGTACATCAATGGATCACATGGGATCCCATTTTTTATGTTATTATTAACAAGAGAACCAGGATCTAATACATAAAATCCTTTATATCTATTTTCCTATTAGTTGTTGTTTTGGATTTTCATTATGCATGTCAGTTGCTCAGTGGTGGAGGAATATTTAAATAGAATTACATGATCAAGAAAATTTGAATGGGTACTCTAGGGAACTTTTTTCCAGGAATGGGTTATTCTATGGTTTTTGTTGTTGTGTACATCTTCATGTAAAGGTATTATTATGAGTGGTTGTGTATGTGATGTTTTTTCGTTTCAAGACACTTATATTGGAGTGACTTTTTCATGACATATATGTATAAGATTTAGTTCATGTGTTTATTTTATGGACCCCACCCATGTTGAGAAATTTTTTTCAAACACTCCCATTTCATGGGGAGGGGGTTTTCTCTAACATTCATATTAGTGGATGGTTATTATATATTTTTTTCACCCTCTCCCAAGATTCCTAAGACTCTTCGGGTAGGCTGTGATGGCCTAAGGTTTGTTATGGACCATGAATCATTGGGCTGGGTGTGTTGTGGTGGGTTGGCCTATATGTGTGTGGGAAGGTTTATTTCACAAGTGTCTTCGTGATGAGGCATAGTGGTATGCGGGTAGGATATGTGGTTGTTGTGTCTCATGTGTATGTGAGCATGTATTGTGGTTGTGGTGGCCTAGGTGTTCTTAATAGGGATAAACATATGGTTTGGATGAATTTATGGAAGTTGTTGGGGGTAGCTCATGGACTATAGTGGGATTTGTGGGGGACTTCTGATAACTACAATGTTCTAAATAACCCCTACTAAAGTGTTGTGGTGTACCGAAATATCATTGTTCTATTACTATTATTTTACATGTGATGAATTTTTTGTGGAGTGTTACATGGTGAAGATGGGTGGGTAGTTTTCCATGACAGGTGTTTTGGATACATATATTTCATTCACAGGTCATTAGAATGTCTCCCCACTTGTGCATGTGATCTTCTGGTTTCCTTAGTGAGTATACTTTTATACTCACCCTACATATATAAAACTTATTTCAGGTGTCTAGGAGGACATTGAGCACCATGATGGACCTTACTAGCATAGTCTTTAGGATATTCATCATTTCTGCTTTTCTTTTCTTTTTGTACTTTCTTTCAGAGTACTTATTGTAATTTGTATCTGTTTATTTTGAACATGTATTTGGGAATGGATTCAGGGAATTACTTTTATCTTTAGTCCTTATTGTTTATTGGATTTACCGCATTATCTCCCAATCTTATTCTAAAAAGGGTAATACCTTCCATCTATGTGAGATTTTATACCCTTGGTGCTAGTTTCCACTCAGTGGCCTGTAGAAGGAGATACATGGGTGTCAATTTCTCCCCATCAACTTGAATATGAAAGGGTGTGTTAGGTTTTTGTTCCTTCTCTAATATTAGAGAAGTTATGTCATGAAAGAATGGTATCAGAGGTAATGGTTGAGATATAAGATTGAGTTCTGGGTTCGGAACAATGAGGATTGCACGGGATTATAGGGAAATAGTAATATGGGATCATGGTGTGTGAAATAGGCTCTAGAATATCAGCTAGGTGATGGTATTTTAGGGCCCCCTATGATCTGATTCATGGACTCTAAGCCTACCAAATAGCCAAGACAAGTTACATTTATTTTATGTTACATACCATATTAATGGTAAAGGCATCATAATGACTAGTTTTCAAGTGTTATTTAGGAGTTTTGGGAATTTAAAATATATAAAAAGTTTAATCAACTATTTAAAAGAGTTTTCTACACTACTTAGGTATATGAATTATTTTCTTCTCTATACAGATACGGCACCCAAATGTCATCCAATAGTATTGTGGGTTGTCGTGTCACAGTAGGTTGATCAGATAGATTAAAAGACACATGATCTAGAGGAGGAGGAAGAACTGGGGAATAAAATGATGTGTGCCTTCCAATAGAGGACTCTCAGAAAGAATGAGGTTAGCGTATGGAACAAGGAGACCGAGAGTTGGATTGAGGAGCGGGTGATTTATTTCATCTTGATCTAGGATCTGGAAGAGTACAAGGTTTCTCTGATAGTGATCTAGATGTGGGGAGAGGAATGTTAGTGGTGGATGCTTTACTATTGAGAGAAGAAGGAAACTGAGGTTTCTTTGACTAACATTGAAAAGGATTTCTGGGTGGAATAACTTTCTACCATTATTATAGCCAAAAAGGGAAAGGGGATTCTCTCCATTCATTAAGGGAGTATGTTAGTTGATAATTATGAGCTCATGTTCAAGGACCTCCTATATTTTTCTACAGACCACTTTCTAGATAAGGTGCTGTGATAATGATGCATAGAGGAGGCACTCTGGACGTTTTTTCAGTATGTTGTTACTATATTTACTCTATTGATGTACATGGATGTTCCGAAGAAGGATGAAGTTGTGTAGGGGATGAAAACTTTTTGAGGTGCTCCACTAGAGGGTAGCTAGTTGATATCATCAAAGGGGAAGGTCATTAAGTAGGCCTCCCGCATTAGGGATTTCTGGGTATCAGTGAATGGGAATCATGCCTCCACAGTTACAGTTTTGATCCCCCTATCATCACCCATTCTCCATGGGCCAATAACGGAGGTTAATTACATGTGGAAGTCATCAGAATCATCAGAATCTGTGCTATTCCATAGTGAAGTACATTGGGGTGGGCATTTTTAGCTCCCACCACAACAGTATGAGTTGCCGGCTAGACCTTTCCAGTAGTAGCAATAGCCTTTGTGAGAAGACATTACATGGGAATCCATCATTAGGGAACTCCAATGGGTTCTTGATTAGGGTGTGGATGAGGTGCGATCGACAACCGAGGGGAAAAATAGAAAGGCATGGGTAGTATCATGCTATAAAGGATTCTGTTACAACTGGTCAGGAGGATGTTTGATTTACCATTAGTATATTTAGTACTTTAACCTCTTCCTTGTTTGATTCAAGATATTTTCACACCTTTTTTGAACCGAGTCTATCCCATGCCTTTGGTATTGACATGGAGGGACATTCAAGGCCCCCGGTGTTGAGAATTCAAGTAGAAGTCCATACCAGAATATTTGATGTTTTTAGGGGATGCGGAGTGATTTTAGGGCAACATCTATCCAGCAGGGATCGTTCTCTACTGTAAATGCGGCCATACGATGTCATCCTAAGAATTGAATGCGTGTTTTCTATGCATGCTACTATCGACTGCTTATGGAGAAGGGTCTTGTTCTTAGATATGGGCACCTAACGTGTACCATTCATTGTCAAGAAATGTTTTCATAAGGTAGTGGATTTTCTAGGTATTGTCTGTGTGTTCTTGTAAGTCTTACATGAAGAGGTTTTTACTCAACCCCATTATGTGAATTTGAGTTGGGGATTGACTTCAAATTCAATACCCATCTAATTTTGATGGATCTTTTTCAGATATTTCTTTTTGAATTCTGAGAGTTGAAAATTTATATATATGGGATAATAAAGAAGGGTTTCATCTGACTAAACACATCATCATGGGGTGGTCTATTCTTATTCATTAGGAAGGTAGGCGTTGGACTCATATTTTGAATAGACTACCAATGACTGAATTAGGTGACAGTCAAGAACCATTACAACATCTTGAGGATCAACAACCAATTTTACCAGTTAAAAAGAGCAATTTGGTTCTCTAATATCGACCTGTGATCGGGGTATCACCCGTTGAGGGTGAAAGATGGTGACATCCTGAATAATATTTTTAGTTATAGATATGGGCACATCGGGTTCGTGGTCATGTTGTTTGGTGTTACGAATTCCACAAATATATTCATGGGACTCATGAACCATATTTTCCCTAAGTATCAATACCGATTTGTAGTCGTGGTCATAATTGAAATCTTGATCTACTCATGTTAAGTGGAGGATGACATTGATAATCTACGGATAGTTTTGGAGGTCCACCGACACCACCACCTCTTCATGAAGTTGTCCAAATTGATTTTATATATATAAGAGGTTCACTTAAATAGACACATAGTAACCTAATATGGAATAAAAGTGGACCAATTGATGGTAAATGCGGTTGTATCTTGATAAGAACCCAAGAATGTGGTAGAGAATCATGGATTGCTGGGTCTGGTAGGTTACTAACAGAGCATTATAAGTAGCTTCTATTGAGTTTCATCTCCATTGACAGCTTTGGGCATGAAATAACATGCTTTCATAAGGAGTGAGTAGTTCCAGACAGCTTTCACTTATCTGGAAGGGAAGCTATCCAGTTCCCAGATGTTGAGCTTTCTAGAGGAAGGTGTAATATTTAATGTGTTTTATGTTGGTTTTGGTCCGGGATTTGGGTTGTGCTAATTCAAAAGTATTGGGTGATCTCTTATGGGTTTAGGAAGTTACGTCCCCATGAAAGATACTAATCCACACATGACCTGAGGGATGCAATATTGTCGTTCACACTGAAGTGGTGGAACCATTACCTAATTGGGGAAAACATCATGGTTTTCACAGATCATAATAAGTTGAGGTACATATTATCTAAGTGTGGAATGAACATGTGATAGTGAAGGTGGATGGTGTTTCTTTAGGATTACTATGTCGAGTTATCCTAATCCTCAGGAAAGGTAAATTTTTTGGATGATGGCTTGAATAGGAAGACACAGAAATATGTGGTTCAGGAATCAATAGATTCTTGAAAGGAAATGGAGGTGTTTTCTTGCATTACATCTGTGAATGATATAGAATGATGGTAGATTTTTTTATTTCATATGATAGTGAATTCTTCCTTTTTATGTATAATGCAAGAGTCTCTATAGGGAGAATAATGTGTTGAAGTGATTCTTCATCAAGTGATCAATAGTGAATCTCTTAAAGGATGGTCATTAGATAGTCAGAATCAGCTTCATTTCCCCCGAAATTCGCTTGTCCCATAGATGATATGTGAGGGAGTTCTATATTTATTATATAGATAATCCTTGGATGTTCACCCAAGAGTTTTCCAGATGTACTGTGGCTTGAGAGGTCTATTTTGGTGGCCCGTAGTAAAGAGGGATGTGGAAGAGTTTATTTAAAAGTTCATCGTGTGTCAGTAGGTGAAGGCTGATCACCCTGTTCTCGGTGGTCTGTTGAATCCCTTGTATATCATCGAGTAAATGTGGGATGACATCTTGAAGGATTTTTTTAACAAAACTACCTAGGGTTGTTGTAGAATGTGATTATATTTGGGTTGTGATGGACTGATTGAATAGTGATTTTGGAACCATGATATTCTTTAGAACATCATTATTACCTCAGATGGATGTGCAGACAGATCGGATCATCAACACATTAGAGGATGTGTTACATACATGTGTTTTGGACTTTGTAGGAGCATAGGTATGACACTTTCCCCTGGTGTAGTTTTCCTATATTAATTAATGTCACTCTACAATTGGCATGGATGCGTTTGATTCCATTTACATAAGACTGTGTCATTCACCCATGTGATTGATAGAGGTTTTGGAGGCACATGTTCTTGGCTGAAAATAGGTGCATAGCATGACAGAGAAATTTCAACTTATGTGTTAAAGGACAAAGGTATAATAAGTTCATCCGAAGGCATATGCCAACCAATGGAGGATACCCATTAAGATTGTGATTGGGACCATGTGTTTCTAATGGTCTCCTCTAATCCTAGAAAATAGTGATTTTAGAGGGGGAGTATGCTTTCTCCCATGTTCATCAGACCCTTAGAGGTGTTGGGACGAGTTGATGACGTCACATATCAGTCAGCAATACCACCACCAATGGATAGGATCCACAACGACTAACATATCTCTCAGCTCCATCAGTATCTACAAGATTAATCTCATGCACTCAACTAGGGATATTTGGATATTGAGGAAGATGTGACATTCATAGAGCGACTGGTAAGAATCGAAAATTGTAAGGAGAAGGTGCTTCGTGGATGGATGATTCCCCTGGTTCTTGTGTTATGGAGGCATGATGGCCACATGGATAGTACATGGGAATGAGAGGCTTAAATTCATGCCATATACCAAGTGTTTTTTGGAGAATTTCTCTTATGTTTTTCTTGGTGCCTTGTTTATAGCGGATTTTTGACCTTGTATACTACGAGATGAGATATCTCCCTCCTTCTATGAATATGTGATTAAAGTAATGAATATGGGTAGGGGATGACCTGATCTAAAAATTAGGATTCATTAATGTGGATGTGATTAACCCTGTGCGGGATAGTCGGTGTAGCCTAAAGAAGAAAATATATTTACATGGATAAAATAACAACAAAATGAATATGTATCGATAGTTTGAATTTTGTGTTTTTGTGGTTACTTAGTGTTTCTACCATTGTTCCAAAGATAGGGGAGATATGTGTTCTTGGATGATGAGGGACCCCTTCCAACTTTTGAACAACTGTAGGGATGGTTTTCGTTGGGAGGTACCTTATTAGGTGGTTGTTTGAAACCCTCTATTTTCTTCTGGTTTACTATTGAATAATCAAGGGTGATAATAGTTTTAGTGAATTATGATATAATGAAACTGACTCACATAGTCCATTACATTGTCAAATCATGATGTTTGGGGTGTCCAAGAGACCATTAGTGACTTATTGATGTGTTTTCCAATTTTCAGGTTGAACCAACCATGGCACTGAAGGGAATTAGTAGCACTGATCAGCCAACTATGCCATCGATCGACATCAGTGGTGTCGATGGGAATATACTCTAGGGTGTTGGTAAATCATGCATTGGTGTTTCATTTCTATTTTTAATGTCATTCTAGTTTCACTCCTGCAATTCCTCTTTTTAATCTTAATATTTTTAGTTACACTTATAAAGTTATTTACATTGATTTTAAGTCCCATAAAAAATATTTTATATCCAATAAAAGTTGGGAGACCCTAGAATTACCAAAATGTGAGGCATTTTTATCTGTGTCACACCTTTTTCCATGTTTTCTAGTTTTCCTAGTTTCACCCCTATTACATTTCTTCAAATTTTGATGTCAATATATCAACTCAAAGTTTTCCTCTAGCCTATCTTTACTGTTTTGAGGGGAATTATTAAATTTCAATTAATTCCTACATGTAAAATTTCCAAGACCCGTGGAAAATCCACAATATAAATTTTATTTATATCAAAATGGTATCTCTAATTTTAGAATCTGGCCTCCTATTAAGCAAAGATCATCTCTTACAACATAATTTTGATTTCTCCATGTGCACCTATAGACTTTCTTACAATACAAAACATGTGCTCGTGATGGACCTCTTTCCTCTCATTCTTGGAGTTCGTATTGAATGTCATGAAATCCCATATTCATGGGGAAAGAAGGTGTCATGACCCATCCCCTGGTGCCCGTGTCGTGAATACCCCACACCTTCCATCCATAGGCCATGGGATGGCGAAAAGAACCAAAGGAATATTCCCTAAAACTGGGAAGGCATTGTTTTATAACCTGTAAACACACACACAAGCAAGTACATAGTTGGATACAAAACAATAAGTAATCTATATAACAAAAAAATGATGAATGTAAAAGGGGCCAAAATAAAAGCACAACTGGAATGTATATGTACAACTGTGATACAATACAATTGATGAAAAGTGAAAGTCAGCTGCGAGGTCACCCTCTGTGGTTTCTACCTGATGAGTAGGTATAGATAACCTCTTCAACACTCCTCGTCAGTCCGCCTCCTCTGTGTACCAACTCATTGTAAGGTTCCCCTCTAGGTACCATCCAGTCATGGTACTCTCATACATAGTTAGTGTTGTTGATCATCTACACCAAACATAATGAAGTGTGTCCATAGGCTGTGAATGGGTGAGTATAAAGATACTCAATAGAGACCCTGAGACCCTCTATTTTTTTAGGAGGTGACATGGATTGGTTTCCCAATCCACATGTAAGATTACTTAGGTATATGCCTGTACATATGCCTATGTTATTAAGTAATGCATCTCAATCATGAGGAAAACACATAAGAACTGACTCAGCTCATACCAGGTTTTATTCTAGTGTAGTAGTAACGAGTAACATTCTCAACCCCCGACTGTTGGAAAACTCCTCCTGTATCGAGTATAGTGGACCTGCCACGTCACACAGATGGGCTTCCCACTAACTTTGGACTACTAAGTTACTCCTCATTTTGAGTACTGTGGGTATGCCGTGTCACAGAGAGGCCCTCCCCACCATAGGTTTTCCATGTCACACCAAGGCGCTCCCCTCATGGCCTGCTGAGGTACACCTCCTATCGTGTATTTTGAGTCTCTCATGTCACCAAGGCACATCCCACAATGGTTCTGCCACATCACCAAGGTGCTCCCCACTGGGCCTGTTGAGTGACTTTGAGTCAAAACGGTCAGCAGTCGACAAGTCTCAGCCAACTACATGGTTCCCAAAAAATGCTCGCTCATCTTTGAGTGGATCTGCTCAACAAGATACTGGTCGATACTCTAACCTCCATGAAGTCCAATTAAGATGTATCTTAAATTTCAGCCACATCATTGGGATCTCAACTTAGCAAATAACTCTTCAATCAGACGCTTGATCTGTGAGTTATTAGCATTTCATCCTCAGTGGCCCAGTTGGATTCATGCTCAATCCAACCTAAATGTTCCCCATCTCAATCAAATAATATATTTAATATACTCAAAAGGACCGTCTTTCGCCACAATTCCCAACGTCGTTTACTATTTTTCAAACTAATGGCTGGTGCAAAAGATATGGACATAAGAATGTAAAAGGGGTCGTAGTGGGCCCGGGCTCAGTCTGGCCCTGTCGGACCTACACGGCCTGACCTAGCATGGGTCGACCTGCTCCAGGACAACGTCACATGACCTGCTAGGTCTGGCTCAGCCTATGATGCGGCCCGGTCCACTGGGTGGTCTTGCAGGCCGCGAGGTCCTCAAGGGGCCGTGGAGCATTCGGGTGCCTCGAGGCGGCTCAACAGTGGGGGGTGGTTCAAGGGACACAATCCGGTTCATAGGGCCACTGTGAGGGGTACAAGATGGTTCAGATAGGGTATAGCGAGGGGTGAAGGCTAGTTTGTCCTGGTCGCTGGGGGGGAGCAGTTCAGCCGAGGCACTGTTGGCGGCACATGCCAGTTCGGCCTGGGAGCTGTGAGGGGCGCGGGCCGGTTTGGCCGGGGTACTGGGAGGGGCATGGGCTAGTGCGGCCGGTACACGATGAAGGGTGTGGGATGGTTTGGCCAGGAAGGCAGAGATCCATGAGGGTAACGCTGGTCGCGGTGGCCATGGGTGGTGGCGCCATTTCCTTTGTCGCCTTCGTCGTCTTCGTCTCCTTTCTTTATTTCGAAGAGTACACCAATGAGAAATGGTGGAAGGGTTGGGCCATGATGGTTTCGACCACACAATTCAAATTTAGGGTGGCCGAATTCTGTTCAAGGAGATAGAAGAATGTTGAACATCAAATTTTATAGCCTCCACAATGATTCTTTCCTAAATCCCAATAGAAAACAACTAAAGTATTATCACAAAAATAAACCCCCTACCTAATCATTTGATGACGTCGACAATGAGGGAAGAAAGTGAAGTTGTCGTCAATCGTCACGTCTTCCACAGAGCTTCATTATTGAGCTTGTGCATCAGTCCATTGAAGATGAGGACATCCCACATCGGAAGAAGCCCCCAATGATGTAGGTCGAAGGAGGTCAACATTATTCATTGGAGAGCACATTCTACATTGGAGAGCGTAATCCTCCAAGTGGTGTGTGTCACATCACTTTAACAGTGCTTCGTCTCTTGGTGATGTCGTCCCACATCCTCCATTCAAGTTTAATATATATTGGAGAGGGGGGTACATAGGTAATGATCGTGGAATTTATGACGGTTCATTTATTAGGAACCTTATTAAAATCCGTTGACGTTGTTAACTAATTTAGAAATGGGTCATGCCAATTAACTAAGTTGGAACAATTAAAGGTATGTGCATTGGAATAATTAATGTTGATGAAGTCAAGAAGGTCCTCTACATTAATGAGGGGGGTTGAGAGTTTCTCCCAATTAAAGGTGGGTTTAGTTCCGGTTGTTCCCCACTACCATAACCTCTCATGAGAGGATATAGTTTAAGTGTTCCCCTTGAACATAAATTCCAATGAGATGTTAAGGTCCTGTGGTCCCCACACATCAACTTCCACATTAAGGTTTAGTTATGGTGGATCCCACCTCTGAACACCCACATGGGTGTTGAAAATAAAAATAAAAATGACATACACTATTATTTTTTATTTTATTCACACACAAAAAACCCAAAAACTAACATTCACCCCTTACCAACTAACGTCAAGTTGAAAGTCTTCTTAAGAAAATACCAGCATTGTGAGTTCAACGGTGCCCTCAGATTTCAATTTTGTGCACCTGTTCATATGTTATTAAAACCCTCTTCCACATTTACTGAAGGTACTGAAAATAATGTTCAGAAATTTATTCTGGTACTCCAGACCTCCAAATCACGCACCATCAATTTTCATGGACTTGTAAAATTTTCATATATTTAAAAAATAATTAAATATAAATTCCTTGTTTTTACAGAAGGAACATCAATCTTTGATCACCCATGTTGGGGTTCATCACTCATATCTCATTAATCTGAATCATGTTGTGTGGCTATGATGACATTCTATTGGGTGAAATATGTAACGAACATTAATAAAGATAAAATTGTACATCTAAGAATTGAAGTGGTGGGGAAGATGATTATGTTGTTGTGTTGAACATCATTTTTTATGTAACTTTTATGGCGAAATGAGCCCTGAAAATCTTGGTCGTTGGTGTTATTTCATTCCAACTAATGATGCATTTTTTCTGTATAATATTGTGATTGAATGAATATAACATGGAAACTAATTAATCATGTAAACCTAGTTTATAAAATGGATTCTAGATGCATAAGAACCCTTCTAAGATCACCTTTCCAATAGAATAGAAAAAAAGAACTTAATGAATGGTGTGGGAAAAATATGTGAAAATTCATTGCTATGTTCTGGTGATATGTATGGATATTCTGGTAGATTAATTAAGTGATGATGTAAAATGGAATGGATCCTCTGGTTGAGGGGTTGTTTGTTTTTGAATCTGATGTCATGTGGAGGGGGGGGGAATGATCTAGACCTAGTAAGATGGGGCTTGTTTTGGTTCTGGTACATTGAGGGATCTTGTGGGATTCCATTTTTTATGTTATTATTTAAATGAGAACTAGGAATAAATGCATAAAATATTACTTTGATGCCTTCCTTTCATTTTTTTTGGATTTTGACTTTTCCTATTAGTAGAATAGTATTTAAGGAATATTTAAATGGAATCACTAGAACATGAAAACAAGAAAAGGTACAATGGGGAACTATTTTCCAGAAATGTGTGTTACTCTTATTGTGTCTATTGTGTACTTTTTCATGTAGGGGTATCAGAAATAGTGGTTTTTTATGATTTGGTTGTGGGATTCATAACCCATAAGTTAGGATGAGTGATTTATTACCTATATGTATAAAATAGAGATCTTTTTTTTTCATACACACCACACCCATGTTGAGAAATTAGTACCGAACACCACCATTTCAATGGGATAGTGTTTTTACCAACACTCATATGAGTCGACGATTATTAGATCATTTCTTCTCTCTAAACCAAGAATACAATGATTATTTGTGAAGTTTATGATGACATGGGGTTAATTATGGCCCAAGACTCATCAAGTAGGGTGAGTTTTGGTGGTTTAGAATTTGTGTGTCCAAGAAGGGTTATTTCCCAAGTGTCTTGAGGATGAGGCCAATGTTTCTGTAGGTGGTAAGTGTGGTTGTGGTGGCCCATGATTCCAATGGAATAATGTGTGGTTATGGCGGATCAGGTGACTACGAACAGACTGTTTTGTTGTGGTGGCCCGTGTTTCTGTAGGTAGGAAGTGTGGTTGTGGTTTATGAGGTTGTTTCGGGTGGGATTAATGTGTGGTTGGAAAGGACCATATGGTTGTTGTTGTGGGTGGAAGTGGGATAGCAATGTTATTTATGGGGGAGGTTTGATGTGTCTGATGTTATAAATAATATTTGGGAAAGTGGTGAGGGGTACCCAAATATTCATATTCTATTATTAATATATTACCTGACCTGCATTATTTAGGGAGTTTTCCATTCTGATGTTGGGTGGGTAGTTTTCCTAGATATTTTTTGTTACCTCTATTTTTCTCATGGGTATTTATAGGGTCTCCCCATTTGGTCATGATAGATTTTTGTTCCCTACATAGTATACATGTATACTCACTCTACGTGTGTAAAACATCATTCAAGTTTTAGGGGGACATTGAAGACCGTTAGAGACCTTACATTCTCGGGAATCGGGATATTCCTCATTGTTGATTTTATTTTCTTTTCTTACATTCCTTCAATGATTTTTTTAGAAATTTTATTAGTTTATTTTGAACATACATATGGGAATGGATTCATATATTAAAATTTCTATTTAGTCCTTACTGTTGGTGGGATTTACCATCATATATACCTATCTTATTCTATAAAAAGGGTAATGCCTTACATTTTTATGAGTTTCTATACCCTTGATTCTAGTTTCCTCTCTGGGGCCTGCTGGAGGCAGGACACAGAGTTCATTATCTCTCCTTCAACATGATTAAGGAAGGGTCTGATAGTTTTTTGTTTATTCCATCATCATGGAGAAGGCAGGTCAGGACACTACAAAATATGAATATTATCATATATAATACCATACATGATATAATTATGAAATTATATTTACCTTTTATTTACCATTTCATGTTAACCTTCTATTTCCATTAATAACCACATTTTGTAAATATGTTTTTAATAGTTATTCATGATCCTCAAAATCCGATCATGATTTAAATATTTATTTAATTAAAAATAATATTTCAATAAAATAATATTAATTATATAATTATATATAAAAATCTATAAAATATAGAAATATGAAATGGAATACATTGTTAATGGAGATAGTAGGCCACATATGCATATGAATGTTGTTACCATTTTTTGATATATTGAATGAAAGTAAAAAAGTAAATATAATTATATACTATAAATATATTATCATATATATTTAAAATATTTCATAGACATTTTAAAAAACATTACTTAATTGATACCATGAAATGAGTTAATAAATCTCATCATTTTTAGAAGGCAGTAGTCCACACATCATAAAACAAAGTTATTATATTCCCAGAAAATGGAAAGCTTGAAGTTATATCTCATATAATAATTTATGAAGATTAATTAATTCTTAAATATTATATATATCATATAAAATAGAATTTATTTCATTATTTCAAACAATAAATAGTATTAATGGATGAGTGAATTGCATTAGTTCGTGTGGTATTAGTACATTGTACACACACATTATTATTGTGTATCCCATTTGATGGAAGTGTGTGAATGTATATGTTGAAATATTAAAATATTAAAATATTTATATATTTATGATAACGAGTTTAATATCTAATAATGTAATAAGTAAAATATAATGTGTGGGGAAATAAATAAAACAAAAGATCTCATTTTATAATGTTATCACTACCTTGGGAAACTCCTTTTGGGTTTCACCAAAGTACATCATTGGTTTGATTTATGCCTAGTGTGAGGATTCTATGATGATATTATATATATTTTGAGATTATTTGTGATTATTATTTTTGATAAAAATGGATTTTTTGGTGTGAATAAGATAGGAAATGAGTTCTCTTTAATAGTGGAGGAGTCATGGAATTTTCGTAAATATAAAACATGAAACACTATTAAGAAGTCTCCATTATATAACGTGCCTCTCATAATGATCAATTTTATATAAAATATATATAATTTCTAAATATTTATAGCCATTAATATTTGTACAAGTTAATCTGTCATTTTCCCTTTATTATTAAAATGTATACTCTAAGTAAAAAAGACATTATCTTAATCACTATAATTAATTTTAATTGATTTCACTAGTATTTATTCTAAAACACTATTTTGACCATATGAGAAATTATAAACTATTATTGTTACAAATATGGGATACTTCTTTCCAAATTCCATTCACATAAATACTAAAAAATAAATAAAAACAAAAATCATGCATATTTGACAAAACAATGGGGTTTTAATGTGAAAATGTTCAAACGTTTGAAATGTTTATATTACCAAATTTGAAGCGAAATTGATTAAAATGACCTTAATTTAATTAATATATATAATTTGATTTTAGAAAAATTTAAAATAATATTAAAATATAAATGTTCAATACGAATAAAATAAATGAAAATGTATTTTTGTATTAAAATTCATAAATTTTCAATAGTCATCCAATAATGAAACATCTTAGAAAAATACAAAAAATTCGACATAATGTTGTTTTGAAATTAAATGTTGAAAAAATAAATATTCTTTTTCCAAATAGAATTTATATATGTTTTATAATTTAGATTTAAAATATGTGTTCCATTAAATGGTGTTAAATGTTCGTTTTAGAACTTATATCTTACTATGTGTAATATTAGATGTATTATAATAATTTATCTATGAAAAATAATAAAAATTTTAAATAGTTTACAAAATATATAATATATTTATTTCACAAAAATAATTCCTAAATAGATGGTTTATTTAATTTATTGAGAAAAAAACATGTACATTTCGAATTATCCTTCTTCAAAAATGAATATATTTATTTTGAAATAATTATTACTTTAATTTACAAATAATTTATAAAATGATATTCATTTTCAAATCATTTTTAAACCATATTTTCAAAATTTAGTTAATCATACTATGAAATCCCATTCCAAAATAATCATGATAACAATGCTAATATTTTACCAAGTTCATAAAATAAAGTTAAAAAAATATTTATTTCGTATAATAAAAGTCATATAAACAGTTCTATGAAATGTAAAATTTCAATTAAATTATATTAAATCTTGAAAAATATTCACAAAATATTAGGGAGTTACATGTATTATATTTTCATATATGGACTTATTAATGTTGGGGATTTCTTGAATATGAGCTAACAATTTTTTTATAAATGTAAAATATAGGAGGAATATCATGTTTTCCCTTTTTAGATTACATGATCCATTTGAATATTATTTTAGTGCGTCATGCATGAAATATTCATCATGAATACTAATTATTTGGAATAAAATATGTGATTTTGGAGGAAGATGATTAATGGATGAAATTATACATGTTATGTATGTACATTAACTTATGTCCATAGAAAATATAACAAAAGATTTAATAAACTCTAGGAAAAATATCATGAATAAATTATCAATATTCCTTAATTTTTGATGAATTAATATTATTTTTCACACATAATTTGTTTATTTTTATGTGGTAATTAAAATTCCAAAGATTGTTCACTTTCTTATGGTCAATGTTCTCTATCACATAGCATCATTATTTGGAGATAAAATTTTTGTTTTGTCACTATTTGAACATAAAAAAGTATTGTCATATTTAGAAACCAAGTTTTTACTTATTCTAGATATCCTTAAAAATTACTTTCCCTATATTGAATATTATGTTTTACTAACCCATAATGTGATGTGGTATTGCAACATTGATATTACTAAGCATCAAAAAAATTATTAATAATATAATGTTTAAATAAAAAGGATTAAATTTATTAAATTTAGAGAGAATGTAATATTATGAAATTTCAACATAAATACATTTTTATAGTGTATAAGGAACATAACATCGAGATTAAACAATCCAAAAAATATTACTATTCAAATATGATAGGTGTTACCAAAAAATTGAATTACTTGCAATGTATGGGATTATCCATATTGTAAAATGTATATAATGATCATAATAAATAAAAATTTATTAATAAATGTTTTGTGAATGAGAATTTATTTTCTATTAATGTAATTTTATTATTATGAAATATGTTTTTTATAATTTTTTTTTAAATTTTTAGAGGAAATATTCTAAATAATTTCATGAAATTATAGAAATTAAATTTAATATAAATATCATAATTTTTTTAGTCAAAGTTTAAAAATTATCATACAATGATTTTTTTATAATTTTCTATACATATTTATTTTCCATGTAATTGTAAATACTTATTTTATTTAATTAAAAAATATATTTCTTCCAGAATATATAAATTTCAGATTTGTTTTAATGTTATCTAAAAGTAAGAGTATATTTTTAATATTATTAAAATTCCAATTATTTTTATTGGAATCAATTTTAGAGTTGAGTTTTTACGAAAATAATTTTTAAAATTCAAAGGGATTTTTCTGAAAAATATCAATTCACAGATTTACAATATTAATATTATATTAATTACAAAAAGTTCGACAAACTGATTCTTGAAAATGTATTCCATAATTGGAATATTTATTTCAAAATTTTTAAAATATGGACCCCTTTTTTAGTCATTATGATTCTTAAATATATTTAACACTTGTGAAAATAGTTAGAGTAAATACGATGGTTATGAAAAATGAAATATGTCAAGGAGTAAACAAGTATGCTTATTAATTAAATTAATTCTATAAGATATGTTTAGATATTATATTTCCCTAAAATTTATATAAATATTAAAACATTATGCCATATCTGGTTTACATTTTACATTTATAATTTTATAGTAGAATAGAAGAGAACCAAATCCAGATTCCGGAATTTTATATCTAGAGTATTTTATTGATAAATGTTTTTAAAAAACTGGTTAGTAAAAAAAAGCTACGATAAATAATTTTAAATTTGCAGGACAATTTTAATTTATTTTTAATGATTATATATGTGGAAATTACCCTAGATTCCTACCAACACCAAAAAAATGATTTTTCAAGAAGTAGAAAAATAAAATATGTCTTTCTAAAAACACCAAAAGTAATATCCTATTGGTATGTTATAGTGATAAATTAATTTCAAGGAGAAATGTAACAAATTAGAGATATTTCAATTATTTATGTGTGTTTTCATTTGATGACTTTTTATTAAAAGTCTAATTAATTTTATTACTAAAAAATGATAGAATAATATTTTATATCATATAATATTTTATTAAAATATTTAAATGTTATAAAATTATTGAATTTATAAAATTATTAATATAAATTATTTAAATGAAATATATTTTAACTCAATTATCAAATTTTCATATCATTATTAAAATTTATAACAATTAATATTGAAAAATCATTACAATTAAAATTGTTAAAATTCGGTACAAAAGCGGTTAATGAAAAAATATAATGTTTTAAATTATATTAAGAAATGTAAAAAATTTATTGGTTATTAAATTAATGAAATAAAATATTAATAAATAAACTAGTTTGGTTTTGGAAACAACGTAAATGAGACACACACCTAATATATTATAATATTCCTTGTATTTAGAAATCAAAATATAATGGCATTTTATAGTAATAACTATGCTATTAAATTATTTAATATTGATAAAAATAAAATGTTTGGAAATTTTGTTGTTAAATTATTTTACATATAAAAATTAACCCATTTATGGTACAATTTACCTTAAATATATTCTTTCATCATTCCATTATAGTAAAAAACATTACTTCCATGGTAATAAAAAAAAATGTTTATAAGGGATGAATACAAAAATTAAATGGTTAAAACTCACCTAAAATTGAATAATTTATATTATCTGAATTTATATGAACTAATAAAAATTTCCTCTAAATAATTTGGGTATTCATTAATTTTAACATGAAAATTGATTTTTAGAAATTTAAATAATTATGAAATTCCTAGAGTTCACCCCCCATCACCTATATATGGGCGCATCCTCTTATCTCTTCCTAATACTATTTTAGAACCCTATTTTGAAACATAAATAACTTAATCCAAAAATATAATAAATATAATAATTTTATATGAGATTATTTAGGTAAAATATTATTCCATAGAGTGAATAATGTGTAAACAATATGAGGTTTTCTGATAAAGGGGTACAACTTTTAACCGATTATATCTGTTTTACTTCCAATTAAACAACAATAAATTAAGCATAATACATGAATATATAATTACATAATTATATTAAATATAGAAATATGATATTACATTAATGGAATTTCCTATATCAACATTCTTCTTTCATCAAATGGGAAAGGGAAGCATCATTTTTCTTTCGGGTGGGTCCTCCTCATGAACTGTTGTAACTCATTTTCGATCACCACCACTAATGAAAAGTTGTAATGATAGCATAAATGTATATATATTTTATTAATTATGTAATTATCAATTCATATATATAACATTTAAACTAATTTCATACATTTTCATCAATTGAATCATGTTAGCATTGTTTTTGTGTACATGTGGATTTCCAACCCCACAAAGCGATATGATTTGATTATTATCACCACATAGTATATATTATATATATGTGTATTGAATGAATTAATATTATATTTAAGATATTATTTTCATTTTTCATGATAAATTAATTTAAACCCTTCTACCATCATTATTATTGTAAAAAGTTTCTTTTACCAATGCATAAAAATGACCTACTATCTATATAATTTTAATGATGTTCATTTTTATAATCATATGTCATGATTTGTTTTAAATGATTAATTCATGTGTAAAATTGATAATTATTCAATAAATATTTTATTTTCATGCTTCTATAAAGATATCATTTTCCATTTTTATCCAGCAGAGAACATTTTTGACATAAGAGTTTATAAGATCAAAATGTCAGACATGAACTATGATGATTGACTACTTGAATATAATGTGGTAATAAATAAAATAAAAAATATAATAATTTTTAAAAAGGATATTGTGAATTGAAATAATTCACATGTTTTTTTATTTAGGAACATAATGATCTTATCTGATGAGTCACACAAAAGGTCAGGTACGTTCATTTATAAAAAAATCCTCTTTCAAATTTTACCTTAAACTAATTTTTAATCCATTAAAATAATAATAAAATTCAATTGAATCTTAAATAAAATCAAAATAGAAAATTATAAAGTAAATTTTACCTTTATTTTTTATTTTTATTCATTTGTAAAATGGGTATAATTTATTAAATTTGGAAGTTATTTTAAAATTTTAAAAAGGATGGTTGTATTTCAAAATATATATTAACAATTACTTTTTCATCATCTAGAACATTCAGGTGATAATTTTAATACTTTTAGATGTTTTGAATTATATTTCATTCAAAATTTATATTTACTTCCCATATGGTTACTTTATATTTTAAATGGATTTTAAGACACTAATGGTATTTCAATATACAAAATTCATTTTTAAATTGGTGGAAATGAGATTCAAAATTATTATAGAATAAAAAATATAAAGGATAATGTTTTTTATGTGATATTTTTCTTTTGAATTATAAACTAATAACACAAATATAGATAAATATTATATAAGTGGGTGGGCCAATTATAGCTCTCTAATGCAGTTGTTGTGTTCCTTTCCCTCAAAAGAAATAAATATACTGTTAACCATATAGTTTTCTCTAATTGGTTTAACTATGGTAATAATTTTTTTTAAAATGATTTAACACTATAATTCTTTATAAGATGAGGAATATTTTTTACATTCATTCTACGTTTTTAATTGTTTTTATTAAAAAAATTTCTTATGGATGTGATTTATTTCATATTATTGAAAAATGATTTGTTAATTGTAAATTATTTATGGTTATTCACATGGGTAATTGATTTTTTTAAATTTCTATCCCATAGAATTTTGTTTCAAATGAAAATTTTAAAAAAGAAATTCCTAGGTTCATACAGATAGGAAATAATTAAGGTTTTGTAAAAAAGAAATCCATAAATATTTCTGAATGAATGAAAACATATTTATTTTTTAAAATATTATATTGGGGTGAAAATGGATAGTGATTACAGTTTTTTGGGTTATAATATAATAAATTTCTATATTAGTGGTAATAAATAATTTTCTAATCCAATATGCAATGAAGATCCATAAAAATATATGACAATGATTTATTCCTTAAAAACACATGATTAGTTAAAATTTTAAATTCTATCCTTATAGTTTTTTATTCTAATAACTGATTATTGGTAGTGATATAGATTTTTAACATGATAATATAGTTTCAGTTTTTATTGAAGGAGTAATTACCGACTTACACAATGAGGACATAGTAAAAAATTCAATTAACAAACAAATCAATGAAATAATTATAATAATACTAAATGTAATAAAATACTTTTCAAATGATATTTTTCAATAATTTTTTTGATAAATAATAATTAATTATGAAAATTTAATTGTTTATATTTTAATTTGACTTATATATTATTTTCATTAAAGATTATATTTTTTATTAGTCCCAAAAATTAGTGAAACAGTATATTATATTAAATAATATTTTATTAAATTCTGTTAAATTTAGAAAGATATTATATATTTACTTGATAATGGGATATAATATATCATATCAATGAATTTCCAATTATGGTTCACCTATACATTAATAGACATATTCATCACCAATAAATAATGAAAAAACATTTATAACTTCATAATCATCAATATTGATATTATAAATTAACAACTAATATATAAGGGTTAAAATATCACTAACCATGACTAAACATTATTACATGTGGGAATTTACTTTTCATTTTATATTATAAATAAATTACAACTTTGTGAAACATGAAAATTGAACAGAATATATTATTAGTAATATTTTTTATAATTACATGTGTCTCATATCCTCAACCTTAAAAGGAAACCACCACTCTATGATTCCTCTCACCACCGCGACCTATATGGATCACAAAAAAACATAAAATAAAATAATAAAACAATCGATATAATTTTTAAATATGTTATTTAATCATTAAAATACTACACTTGTTATCATTAAGATGAAATAAAAATGTGGTATCTCAAAGTGGATGTTATCATTTATATGATCACGTTCTCATAAATTTTTCATTTATATACTTAAATTATATCATAACCACTACGTTATAATCACATCAATATATCATATATTATATGATGTTATTTTTTTGGAAAAACTATTTTCCATATCCTTTTAATCAAATAGGAAATGAATGTATGTCTCTTGAGTACATGTCAGCAACCACTACCATGTAGTGATTTGATAAATTTTACATATACATAATTCAGTGATAATTATTGTGATATATTTCATATTTTCATATTATATTTTTTATATATTTATTATTATTTAATTATAATTTCAAATATATATATAAATTCTAACCATATGATCCATTAGGAAATGATAATGTGGATAATAAATTCAGGTAGACTACAACCTTCATAAGGTGTTAGAAATTATTTTTTTCCACTTTAAATGGATGGAAATAAGAATATATTTTATTAATATATATGATATTTATTTTATTATAATT
Source organism: Viscum album (assembly GCA_963277665.1). Classification (NCBI taxonomy): domain Eukaryota; kingdom Viridiplantae; phylum Streptophyta; class Magnoliopsida; order Santalales; family Viscaceae; genus Viscum; species Viscum album. The sequence continues at coordinate 2,021,185,462 of OY728157.1, forward strand.
ATTATTTAGTTTATTATTATTATTTATATTTATTTAAATTTATCCATTGATATGCTTAATCATCACTCTATAATACATACAAAATCTTATATATATGAAGTGATGTAATTTATTATTATTTACCCCATTCTATGAATGATTATTATATTTTACATAATAAAAAAATATTATATTCATATCAAAAATCAAAATTAATTCAATTTTACTATGATCATGGTAAATGGATTAGAGATTATAATTGATACTTTTATTAGTGAGAATTAATTAACACCATGAAATAGTAATTATAAAAAAGAATAATTAAAAAACAAATGTTGAGTTTTTATAAGTGGAACATATTTGATGTCAGGGGTATGAATATATTTCTTTTATATAATAGAATTAATTGTTAATTTAATATACTAGATAATATACTGCTTCTGAATCATGTCAGACATGAGGTATGGGTTCATAGTGCTAATAATGTTTCATTTTGGTATGTTCTTTGTTATATTCATATTGATGTTTATTATTTACATATACTACTAAATTTACATTTTATATCATAAAAAAATTAATCGAAGGTATATGATATCAAAATTCAAAATATTTCATCCATATATTATTTATTGCAAATTTATCAAAAATTTAAGGGTTATTCGTCTCAGAATTGTTTGATTGATATCTTATTGTTGTCATGAATCTACATATGATTATGATGTGAATATACTACTTGATTTGTATTTTACACCATTAATCTTTTTTGGTATATTTAATTTAATTTTTTAATTCAAAATATTACATCCAATGGATTTTGATTTATATCTTATTCTTTGGTAAGGTTATATTTAGATAAATTGTCTTCTTTAGAACATATGTAATTAAATACACCAATAATTTTTATGAGTTTTATGTAATATGGAATGATATTTTTTATTAGTTATCACATTATATTAGAAGTATTTTTTCATTTAATTCTATTTATTTCAACAGGGATTACCATTTAATAGTTATCTGAATGGTAAGGGGTTATCCTACAATCAAATTTCATTTTTTATATAAAATAATAAATTTACATTAATATAAATTATATGTCACACATTAATTATAGTCATTTAATTTTGACAAGTCAATTTCATCCTTCAAAATTTTGATATCATTAAAAAATAAACTTATTCAGTAATTGAAATGATGAGGAATTTGTTTTCATAAAAATATGATCTGATTTATATTGTGGTTGGTGGAATTTTTCTTCCTCATCCAAAAATATAAAAATAATTATTTTATATACTCTTTTAATTTTTTATAATGGTCATTTTCAATACAATGTACTATATTAAAAAGGGATTGAATGAAATTTTTTATGTTACACTAATGATATGGTCTTGTGATACTATCAACATTAATTTCATGGATGTCTTTATAAGAATAAGGATATAGGAAATACTCTATGAATCATATTTTATTCGCATAGAACAATTATGTTATTATGAAACCATCAAGAAACCAATTTATTTGCATGGAGTTATGTTGTAATGAAATGATTAAAATTATATGAACCCCATTCCATTATATGAGATATGATATTATAAAATGATGAATGATTTATAATCATTGGGAACAATAATATATTATTTTTATTTTGTGAATTGAGATCCAGTTATTATAAATCCAAATAATGATTTGGGAAATGATGTTGGATTTATAAAAATACAATGATATGACGGAGTTAAAATGATAGATATTACCATTGATAGCATACAAGAAATTAATGTCTATGTATTTTAATAATGAAATATTGTTCATAATTATATTATTTTTATTGATACGTCTTTAATAAAATAATATTCTATGGAAATTTGTATGTCACAAATATATACCACATGCTTATGATATGTTTTCCAGGATAAATGAGTATTAATGAGGAATTCACCATCATATGATTTATTTAATAAATAAAATATTCAAAAAAAAATTATTAATGATTTTTTACTAACTCTATATAAATATTTCATGTAATGATCATTTTCTAAAACCCATCTACATATCATATTATCACATATAGACTTTCATTTATATCAATAATGTTTAAACCAATTGAGAATCTATGTTCTCCCAATCTCATTTTTCCATTCCCAAGGCAATGAAGAAATTTTTTTTATAGGGTTAGTACAAAAAGTGTAATATTTCAGTGGAATTAATTTGGAGATAATTCATATAATTTATTTACCTCTAATAGAGATAATTATTAATCCAATGACAAATATACTTAATAGTTCATTCATGTATTCAGAAATAAATATATTGAATATTCATCTAAAATAATTTAATATTTATGTATTTAATTATAGTGATTTTATTTATGGTATAATATAATGGATTAATTATTTTTTTGATATTATGAATAGGTATAATTTGTAACAAACTAAAAGATAATCCTAGTTGTAGGGTATTAGAGTATTGATATAGTAAATTAGTGATTATATGGTTTCCCAAGAAAATATATCATTATCTTGATATTATCAAGACAATGTAATAGTGTCAGAGATTTAATTTTTTTTACAACTATGTATTGTGAAAATATTGAATGAACTTTATTTTCACTGGTGAATGATGAGTGGTTTTAAGAAAACACACCTTGGTACAAACTAATGATTTATATTTTTGAATTAATTAAAATATTTGTTATAATCCATTATGATATATTTTATTTTATTATAATTAGTAATATTTTTTTATACATAATTTCTAAGAGATTAAACATACCGTATCATTAATTAGACATCATATTGATAATTTTTATGATTATATGCTTTCTGAATTTGAGTATTTTTTCTTATGATATAATTTTTTGTTTTATTCAGTGGATGGAGTCCAAAATTAAATTATTAATTATAAATATAATAAACAATGGAATTATATTTTTCAAGAGAAACTCAATGAAAGAAGAGGTTGCATTTTAGTCATTGAGGTTACTCTTAATAACATTTCACATTATGTTATTTAAAACATTAAAATTTCTTATTATTCCATCACACCTAATATGGAATGTATGGATATTAATGGGAGTTTAGATAATGATAAATATCGAGGGAAAATGATTTTAATTTCATTATATAATGTATGTTGGGGTAGAACCATTGGAAACCGATCTATGAAACGATAATATAATTTCAATTTCCAAAATAAGTGAATAAATTTTGGAATTACCATGTAAAAAAGGAATATTTCAATGGAGAGAAATGGTGTTCATAAATTGGTAAAAAATATTGTTCATTGAATTATATATAGTGAACATAGGTATTATCTGAATCACCAATATATTAATTATTATAAGTGTAAAATAATATCAACAGGGGGTAAATATATATATTTTTTAATAAAATGTTTCAATTATAATTTTTCTATTATTTCAATTATTAAATGAAGTCTCTTTTGGATCATCCAATAGTGTTATATGATCATAAGGGGTTATGATACTCCTTTAAAAATCATTGTTATACGAATTTTATTTATAGATATTATTTTATTATATATGAACAATGGAATTTAATACCTGGAAAATAGTAAAAAAAAATATTTAGAATGATATATGGTAAAACATACATATAAATTATAAAATAATATGAACAATTTAATCGTCACTGTAAAGGAAGTATAAAATGACGTCTTAATGTATCCATGAATTAACTTATCTATCTAGATCAGTATATTTATTAAAATAAATTCATTAGAAAAAATAGAATATTTAGTTACTATTATTCATAGATTCTGTCATTAAAGACTTTTAGATGAAATAATATTACTATCATCGTAATCCCTTGATGAACTAGATTGGAACTATATACAAAAAATAAAAATATTATATATTATATGCAATACACACATGGATATCATATGTTGAGAAATCAGAAATGATGTGCTGATAATTAGTAAAAATATGTTACCACTAAGTGAAAGTAAGACGGGTTGAGTTGAAAACGAATCAACTACCTCATCTTCAAATGCAACTCGTATTAGAGGAAATGATATAATGGTCATATTCTATGATTATATGAGTCCGTTAAAAGGAACAATGATTATACATTCTTTGACATGATATTATAATCTATATAGAGTTACTATAATGATCATATAGGTAGTATTATCAAAATGTTCTAATAGATTATTATTTATATAATGATATTTATATCTCTATTAGGATATATTTTATTCATTAGTTGAAATGAAAATAAATATTTGATTGTTTTACAATGATTTTTTGTGTTTGTATGTGTATATCAATATGATCAATTCATCTTAGTTTAATAATGTAAAAAATCATAAAAATATAGTTTGCCATAAATATTTTTTTAGACATTTTAAAATATAGATTTCATGAAAATTGATATCATCCATTTGACGTAAAAAGTACATATTCAATTGATTATAAAGTTCTATCTCATTGAAAAATATAGTATAATAAAAAAAATTTATCCTATAATAAGTATAAATAGACTATAAAATGTCACTTAATTAAAAAATAATCTAATATAATATTATATCAACACATTATAAAAAATTATACATCATAGAAAAAATATAAGTACACAACAAATAATAGAAAGAAAAATAGAATTTTAAAGTTATTAAAACATAATATTTATGATTTTTTTTTATTTTCATAAATTGGTTAAAAATAATTATAAGTAGAATATTTCACATCAAAATATAACTCATATTGATAATTAATAATAAACCATTAAAATAAAAATATATTAACATATATTTCCCTTTACTTACACATTTCGAAACATTCATATTTTTTACCTTCTCAAAATTATTCTTCAGCATTCATTATTTTCTACCAAGTCATTTTCTACCTATTCAATGACACTATCTGTTAGAATGAATTATCAAAAAAATTCGTTTTCATCAATATTAATAAGATATTTTCATTTCTCAACTACCGTATAATAGGTTAATTTCTCAACTTTTCACCATTTTTTATTATTAAAAAGTAATAAATTTATAAAGTGAAATTGAAATATAAGAACAAACTAAATATTAGATAAAAATTATGTATATATAATTATTTTTCGAAAAAATATAATCAACATTTCATAATAATGTTATAAATTAAAAAATATAAACTATTTGGAAAAAGATTCAATGAAATTTTCATTCAAAAAAGTCTAACTGTAAAAACAATCATATAGTGGTCAAAACAATATCATGTATTCATTGATAATATTTTAAATATGGCTTCTGTATTTTGAATGTCATAATGAAATTACTTTTCCAATTGAATAAACGTATCTTTCATTTAATCTTGTCCTTCAGTACATAATATTTTATATTATCTTATTCAAATAACATAACTTCTTTCTCATGAAAATTAACATTATTTTTTGACAATATCTATTTAACACTTATTCAATAGAAAAATATAAATATTTCTGTATTTATATGGATCTTTATGTTTAATCACTAAATGTTTCATAATATTATGTATATCATATATACTTCCTAAAACATTTTATGAAAAGTGTTTAATGACATTGTAAATACCAATGTGGATTTCAAAAGACATATTTGTCCATTAGAAATTTTTTAATTTATTTATATGTGATTAATATAACATAAAATTTACATCATCCTCAATAAATATTATTTATATAAATATCATAATTATTTGAAATATACATCATTCTGAATTACTTTCTCTATATAGTGTTTATAATTATTTGAATTTTCTAAACCATCAACCATTTCCTGAATTTTATTAAATATGGATCCATATTTAGAAACTAGTGAATAAATTATTCCACATTATTTAATAAATATTTTCACATTGTTAATATAGAATCCATAAATTATTTTGAATCATGTTTAGGTGAATTAGCTGAATCTATTAAAATGTATTGAATATGTGGTATAAAAGCCCCATCAATTTTTTACATTATCATTCACTTGATCAAAAACATCTAATAAGTATTTTTTGAGACTCTTAATTGAATAATGTCTTGGAATGAATTTTTTATCAATATAATGTTTATAAATTTATTCCATTTTTAAGATATCTAAATTAGTATCATTCTTAAACATAGACTAAAATGATGGGGGGTCATATTAAAATTATTCATATCCTTCTATAGAATATTTTCTCAATCTTTAGAAACATATATTACATATTAAAATATTGGTTTTATAGACATCCTTACATATTTCAAGAGATATTATATTTCAATATAATTTGGGGGAAACATTAAAAGATCAATTGTATTTTTTTTCTTTTCTTTTCACATGCACTGATGTACTTTAGACATTATATCTTACTTCACTATCGTCATAATGGACTATGGAACAATGGATAGGGTAAAAAAACATAAGAAATATCCTAGGATAATAAAAACATGGTTTTGGTTGGAATACCTACTTCCTAGAAAATGATTATGGTTATTCCTAAATTGAAATGACAAAATATCATTCTCCACACTCCACACTCCACACTCCTCACTATTAATATATTTTTCCAAAAAATCCAATCCCATATAACAATTACATAAAGATATTTTCCCTTTCCTATTTTAGGTTATTTTATGTTTGTTCATTTATAGAAAATAACTCTTCATTATTTAAAAAATATGAATCTCTAATATTTAATTGATCATTATTTTTCATCAGTTATTTGAAATTGTCATAGAATTTTTTTTTCATTATTTTCTAGGTGTCTGGTTGAAGATATATCATTACCATTTTCACTAACATTCAATTTCATCATTTGAATATAAATTTTTGATGTATAAATGTGATATTTTCAACCAATTGTTTTTACATAACAAAAAAACAATTGTACCTTTATAAAATTTATCCTATACGATGAATGAAACATAATCCATTGGGGTTATTTTAATATTTTTGATCATATGTATATTATTAAAATTCAACAAAATTAAATTTATGGAACATGGAAATACATGAATTAGTGTCATTATGTCCTCGCCCTATAATGTCTCAATAGAGAAAAATGCAACCATCATAAAATTGAATATATATATATATATATATATATTGTATTGATAATCTAAAACATTCATATATGGAACATTCAAAGTGTTCCTATCTCCCATCCATCAGATAATTTAGTTTTTCACCCGTAGTAAAACTACTCATAAAAATTTTGGTAGATGAAAAACCATCCTTAATTTCTCAAAAGTATGAAATAATGATTTTTCATATTTTGAATTCTCAAAACATACCAACATACACTATAGTTTGTTGGTAAAATTATTTTCTTCTCCTTCTAAATAAACTCTAAAAAATTTGAATCCTATAGGATAGATGAATTTTAAATATCATCTGTTATGTTTAATGTAATATCATTATTTTAAAAATTTTCACTAGAAACTAATAAGGAGTTAAACAAGGTAACCAAATATGTAATATAAAGTACATAGTATTCTTTCTTTATTAAAATATCATCTCAACCATTAAAGATAATCATATTATGTATTAATAAATTTCTCTTATCAAACAATACACTTTTGTTGCCACATATCCTTTATATACATTCAATTAATAAATCCTCATAGTATGAAATATTTATGAAATATGTAGACTATTATTTAGTTGATTAATATGATATTATTAAATTAATATGAAATATAGTAGAGATAACAACATATATAAGAAATGTATTAAATGGGGTTTGATGAAACAAACTCTTATATATTGATCTTAATAGTTGATTATTGGAATTCTATAGATCTAATAAAATATAATTTGATCCTATTATATATCCTCCGAGTGATATTTATCCTCTAAATAATTTATATATTTTCAAAATAATTAATGACTTTGAAAAAAACATTAAAACAATTATCATTTGGCAAAAAGGTAACAAATAGAAATATAATTTTTTAAAAATGTTTACAAATTTAATAAAATAATTTTTTTTAAACTATAATATGTCATGAAATATGAAACAATATAAATTTATAATTACAAAATTCGATATAGGAGTAATCATTAAAATTTATATTTGAATCATTGACTAATAATTTATCATCATAGTTCATTAGATAACATTTTTTCTCCTTTACTTTTTATATAACCTTTAGTGTATACCTATTCTATGGTATTTTTTTAGAAACATTTGATAAATATTTTTTTGATAATAATTTAATGAAATGTTTTTCCAATTGGAGTTTTTTATATTTTATATGTAAAAATATATATTTTTTAAGTTTATTATAATTTAAATGACTATTAAATTATGATAACTAATATTTTTAATGAAAACATAATATTATGTACCCTATATTTGTAATAAAATTTATTACTATATAGATAATGGAAAATGGTAAATAGATCTGACTGAGAATTTTATATAATATAGTATTATATTTTCAATAATACATTAATATATATATATTCTTATTTATAGCTTATCCAGATGTTCTTATGTTCTATGAATGTATAAAGTTATAAATTATTTATGTCTTTTTCTGAGGAAATTATTGTCTTATATCTATGTTCATAGATAATGAGTGAAACATAATCTTTTACATAATTCTATGGCACTAGGGTTATATCTCAGAATTGGAGTTTTAAAAAAACTCAATCAAAAATTAGTTAGTGGGTGTAATATCCACAACATATGAGCATAAACAAATCGAGCTACCATATATTCAACTTATATAGCAGAATGTCCTATATAATATTATTTCATCCAAGACCAAGAATCTAAATCTTATACACAAAATTGAAAATTTCTAGATTTAAATTTAATATCTAATTTACAAACCCAAAATTCCATATCAAAAATTATTACATTTAAAATGAATTTCTATAAGAAAAAAATAATATATTCAAATTTTTTTTAGGGTATGTATAATATTTGTTTAAAATTTTTATTATAAGAATATTTATGATTTCCAAAAAATGTTACTCATAGGTAAATAGAAAAGCATTTTTATAGAAGGCAAGCTATTATATTTTTTAAACAACTAAACCTATTACAAGATATATTTTTAGATATTAAATGCATAGATTCATCAAGATATATTGTATTTTTGGTTCCAAAAAGAGTACCAATACTTGTTCTGTCATCATATCTAATGATTCCTAGATGATATTTAATATAACTATATTATTATATATTACTTTCTTAATTTCATGGAATAATTTTATGTATTATAAAATATTTTTTTTAGTAATAATTTTCATCTGAAACACATATTTCATATGATATAGAATAGAATTTAATATAGATATATGAGTTAATCCAAATATAATATCTCAATCCAAAATTTCAAAAATGGTGATATCATTAAGAAAAATAATCAAAAATATTGTTGGATTAATATATCTTTTAAAAAATAATATTTTTAATAAAAGTAAAATTAAATATATATATTAGTCTCTAGTGGGGTATTCATGTCTATAATGATCCCAATATAAGTCTAAAAATAGGATCTTGATATTTAATGTTTTTAAGAACATTTATTTTTCTTCATAAACATAATCTTATGCATATAATTTTTGAAAATAACACAAAACATCAATTTGAAAAAGATTAAAACATAGAACTATTTCATATTATATAATTATATTAATAACATCATGTCTAGATACTAGAGAATATATTTTTTCCTTTTCTCTACCTTCAGGTTGATTGTAACCTATTATAGTAAGTCTAGAATTATTTCATTGCAAAACAATTTTTTCATCACACTTATTTGGGAATCCCTTATTACAACATCTACTGTTTAATCATTAGCTCACTAAATTATTGATAAAATTTAATCCTCTAAAAAAATTTTGAGTTCATATTATAGATTATTTATCTAGTCATCACCCCGAAAAATCATTCAATTGATTTTTTTTATTGTGATAAAAATGAAAATTTATAATCATCATAACATAATGAATTTAATGATCTGATAGGTTGATCTACAACACCAGATATATTACCAATATTAACATTCTTAAGGACTAAATTATTTAAAGGGTTTTATTAATAATTGTTCTTCAATAAATGGATAAATTCTATTTTTAGGTATAACATAATAAATATTATCCTCTTGTGTTATTTAATAAAATGAACATTGAAAAATATATTAAAAATAAATTTTTCATATACTACTAAATGATGTTGTTTCAATTTCATTAACATAAGGACTTGTTTCATAATATTTAAAATGTATATTTTCCTAAATTATACTTGTTTTTTATTAAATAATTATAATCCATTCATTTTGAATTAAATCCTACAAATATTATTTCATCAAATTTTATAGAGTGTCATATAAACAATCATTAGTATTCAAAATGAATCATTAACATATATAAGCTTTGAGTTATGAATGTCTTCTATTTTCATCTATTTTACAATTAATATTGGGTTTATTGATAAAATTTCATAATAAGACATTATTTATAGTATACGAACTGTTACTAACTACTTATATTAAAACATTTATTAAATTGATAATTCTTTAAGAATTATTCTACTAATATCTTGATGAATTATATTTTTTGAGCTAGAACATTTTTATATGGAGTTAGAAGAGAATTTATGTTATATATAATAAATATTTACTATAAAATTATTCATTCTCAAAATTCCCAAATTCATAACAATGATTAATATTATTAGATTTCAATGATATATTTTTATCATTTAACATTTGTGATATAAAAATTTAGAACAGAAAATTGTAGTTGTATTTTTTAGTAATAAATATATACAAGTTTATTTGATTTTTTATTAAATTAAAATACATAAAGTTTCCCAAAATTAACACATTTATGGGAAGACCAAATAATTTCATGTGAACATAAAATAATGAATTTGAAGTTGAATATTCACTATTGGAATTAAAATATCACTTATGTTTATTTTCAAATTGACAATGATTCTAAACATTAGAATAATTAATCATATGCATTGGTAAATAACTAAATAGAACATTCATTGATTGTTAAGAAACAGTTATAACATTTCACTTTTATAAAATTATATTCTCTATCCATGATTTATATTCCATTATTCTAAGAAATTATAGATCTTGGCCAATGAGATCTTCTAAATTAAAGGTGTGCAGATTATGTTAATTTTTTCCAAATTAATATATTTATATGTTGAACTATGAATTGTACATTTATGATTCCTAATTTTCTCTTAATTTCCCCCATAAAAAAGTTATATTACTCCCATATGGTCTTCCATAAGGCATATAATAAATAAAATATTTGACATTATTTGTTTAACCAGAAGATCAATATTTCATATTGCAATAATTTCACCTTCATAATTACCACTAAAAGTTAATTTCTACAATTAATTTTAATAATAATGGTTATAAAATCCTTTTTTCTATTCATATTTATAAAACCTCATCATTCCATGTTACCAATGTTTTCTTGGTGTCAATATTTAATTATTTTCTAAAAGAAAAGATGTAATTACATTGGAACCCAAACCGTCATGGGTCTAACATTATTAGAAATAAAAAATATTTCTAGAATACACATATCTCTATAATTATTATTTTGAGTAGTTAATTATTTTGAAAAATATTATTTCTATAAGACTAAATATTTTACATTATTCCTAGATCATCATTTTAACCATTTTCCTAATAGTTAAAAAATATTTAATAGTAAGGTAATTTTAGGAATAAAAAGTTGTTTTGAAAATTTCCATTATAATTCAGAATATATATTACAAAAACATTACTATGTGTTTTGATTTTCATTCAAAATTTATTGATATTTTATTTACTAATAAAAACATTCTCTAGTAACGTTATCAAACATGATATTTTCTAGTTTTAATTAAAAACATAATTTTTTATCATAATGAATGTTGTAATATTATCATGTAATTATCAATCCATTAACAAATTACCTTTCTCGATATAATATTTCACTATTTCTATTGAGAAAAAATACTTTTTAGTAGTTATTGTAGAAATTATAAAATGTTCTTTGTTATTTTCTTCTAAAGTAGCGTCTGGTTTTTAATCAAGTTAACGCTTTGAAAATTTAAAAAATTTAATAATCATAAAAATCCATATAAAGTTTTTAAATTATTCTCAATTTAATTACCAAGATAATTTTCATTATCTATATTTTTATTTGGGGTATCCCAAGATACCATATCCAAGAAGTAATTATTATACATTGTAATTTCATTGAGGAAAATATTATTCTAATTAGATCATTCAATATATGTATAATAGTTTAATGAAAAATTTTCTCAACTAGAACACCACGTGTCTAATGCTTTTTGGAATTTCATAATATTATTTCTACCAATATAATATAATTACTATCTATGATTATTTCCGTATTATCTATTCTCTTATTTTGGGTGTTTTGGGTTTTATGTCACGAGGATTAATATACACATAATATATGAATTTAGAATATTCCATATTTTCTAATTTCAATTAAAATCATTATTATATGTTAATTTTGATGTGGTTTTTCCCAAAAATTATTTTATTTTTTAGAAAAAAATAGCTACATGTTCTCATGATTTTCAAAAAAACCACCATATGTTTCAACATTAACATTATTTTTTCATCTAAGGTATATAAAAATATTTTGCACACCTCATTTAAAAAAATGGACAATTTAGAAATAAAGAAAACACTTTTATTTTTTTAACACATCTCAGAGCTATTTACTTCACCCTCATACTATATGAGTGTTAGAATTAAGTCAATTACGATCAAATTAGTAATTTATTATTATGATATAGATAATTTTTATTGGATTACAAGTCTCGTGGAATAATCAAAATAATCAGCTCATCCAAAATCTCATCAGTAAGATAATTATCACCCATAAACAATAAAACATAATCAATTATCATGAATATCTTTTTTATCATATTAATACATTATTTATATATGGAATTCAAATCATGATAGTTAGCTCAAGGAATCTCTATTAAAGTATTTATAGAATTAGAACTATAAAAATTAGTAATTTATCTATTCTTCTAAATAATATTTAATGATTCACATTATGAAAGTTGAATATATCTATTTCTAGTCACAGAAAAATGTAATATATTTTTAACTATTCAATATATATATATTACAACATCTCATAATTTATACAAGTAGAATTATTATTTAGTAATATAAAAACTTCTTATCAACATAAAAAGTTATCATTAATTATTTTTATGACATTTATGTTTATCTAAAATATCAAATATTCATAATTATAACCATTAAAAATAATTGGTCTACAAGGATTAATATTTAAAATATTTCCATTACTCAAACATTCCATGATTATAGAAAAGTAATATATTTATTCGACATGTAATCATCATTGTAATAATAATAAAAATTAAATAATACATTATTTAAAACATTGTAAGACATTTAGAAACATTCATATTATAAAAATATAAAAAACAAGAATGTTAAGTAGTATAAGATACTCTGATACCAAATGTATGTAAATAAGAGTAATAAAATTAATACAATTAATGGAGAATTTTGATTTATAAAAAGGTAAAAATACCATTTTCACATTCTCATATTATTAGAAAATATTTATATATGATATTTTAAATATATTTTCTAATTATGAAAATTCAAATAGTCTTTATTAAAGTAAAGTTATATGATATGTTTTTCTATAAATTTTTTTTATTTTCAATGTGTTATAAAAACTTATAAAAAATTAAAAAAAATATTAAATTCTTTAAAGTAAAATAATCAAAAAAACTTTTTAATGAAAAATATTATTCATTACATTAGAACATTTTTAAAACAATTACATAATGTTTCCATAATTTATCAAAGACATAAATTTAACCTTCTTTAATACTAAAACTAATGTAATCACAATGATGATGATATCTTACTCTTACTCTCCCAATATTCCCTCAATCTTCAAAAGTTGACTCAATTGTCCCCATATCAACAAAATCCCTTTCATTAAACCATATATTAAATTTTTCATTATAAAAATAAAATTTAATATCAATTTAGAATCCTTACATGGATGTACTCTAATGAACCCTCACAAACTATTTATAAATCTTACAAAATAATATGTTAAAACATAGCAAAAAATCATAAGAGTTTATTTAAAAAATGAATCAGTTACCTTCTCCATTAATTAATATATATTTATAGGAAAATCTAAAATGGTATTATTTTGGGATTCATGATGTTGGTGTTTAGGGCCTTGGATAAACATGTCTTTGAATGCACGACATGTTCTTCACCGACTTCATATAAAGATTGTTTTTGTATAATTTTAAAAAAATTACGATATTTTATGTCTGTTTCAAAAATAATAATTATTTTTTAGGAAAACTATTATTTTTTATATGAAAATAAAATCATAATTATATTTTTTAAATACCAGTTTTCCAAAAATCATGTTTACCTCTATCTGATGAAATACTAGTAGTTAAAATATTGAACCATTTCCAGTGAAACATAGTTATCATTTATATTTCTAAAATTATAAAAATATCATTCAATAAAATATGAAATATTACTTTATGATGTTCAATGTAAATGTTCTTTAAATAAATGAATATTAATTAATATAAAAATCACATATGATTAAAAAATTTCTTCATAATATAAATTTCATCATAATATAAATTGTCTGATTATAAAATATTTTCTAATATTAAAATAAAATAAAAATATAATATTTTATATATCTTCTATGATGTTTATTTTTTCTTGGAACATTGTTAAACTTTGGGAACTATGAGTTAAGTAAAAAAATTTATTTAATCAACCGTGTTTTTATTTTTTAAAAAAATTATATAAATTATTGAATTTAAAAATTTTGGTTGAACATCCAAATCCATGTACTATATCCTTGACTATGAAAAGACATATTCAATGAAAAAAATTATTTACAAATAATTTTATTTCAAATATAGATTCATGATTTAATTTTTATATGTTTTTTTTCAAAGATATTCATGTTATAAGAATATTGAAGCATCATAGGAATGTTCTACAATAGTTTTTCATTATGTATTATTAGTCATATATCGAATGATGCTCATAACATATAAAAGTGATATAATGGTACTCTTTAATTATTTTTGGGAAAAAAATGTCTACGAAATAAATAACCCCTTATATGTTCTTGATTATGATATAATATTGAATATATATCATAAAATCATAGTTGAATTTGAAATGGTAAAATTGATTATATTTATAGTCATGGAATAGTTTAATTATTTGATGATTTTTTTTAAATTTTATATCTAATGATTTTGATTACTATTTTATTATATATTAAATTCAATAATCTATGATTTTATATGATAAATAATGATAGATTAAATTTTTAGTTGAATTTATGTATTTATTATTTTCATCAAGGTGATTATTGTAATTTAGAGAATTGATATTAATGTATTATAAGAATATATGAACATTGTATTTATGTGTTTATTTGTTACATTATATTCTATATTTTTCTATTTTGGGATTAATGTTTTGTTTTTTTGATATCTACGGAACACATATAAATTTTTTTGATTTATTTTTGTGACAAATAATTTGGAAGAGTTTTATGGTTATATACTTTTTTACCGACTACTGTTAAACATTCCATTTCATTTTATTGTTTTATAGATAATTTTATTATATAATATTATGAATATTTATCCACTATGGGTTTTCATTTCTAATTATTATCGTTTCAATAAATTTTATTAGGTAGGAGTAATGACAATTCATTATTTTATGGATATTATGTCCAAATAAAATATAATTTTATTGTTGTGGGGATGGAAAACATATGTTTATTATTTATTTCATAAAGTATGAGATAATGTGGATATTATTTGATATAGGACTCTGGGACAAAATTGTTCTATATTGAATTTAATTAAATAATGTTATTATATTTTATTATTTTCCCTATAATGATATTACAATAATTCCTCAACAACTAAGAAATGATCATAAAATAAAAAAATTATTCTTTTACCTTCATTTTTATGAATGGATAGACATTTAATGACATGTTGATTTTAGAGTTTTTCATCATTAAAATACTAAAAAACATTTTATATATCACTCTCCATTATTCCATAGAATATATTTTACCCTCTATATCAATATTTGAAAAAAATTCAATATTATCCTTATCTAGGACCCTAATTATGTTTTATTTCATGTAACCTTTTTGCTTCCCACTATCCATTCAAAAAAAAGTGTTCCATTATCCAATTCTATACTGTAGTCTTGAAAAAAATGGATTTTAAAAAATTTAACCTTTTATGAATGAGGGAAAATTTATTAGAGTAAATTTTTTTAAGGTTGTGAGAATTTGATACCCAAAAAATAATGTTTAAGAGAAAAATAGTCTTTATATAATGGATTTAATGCATCACCAACTATCATGAGAATTTTGGTTTAATTGTAAAAATAGTCTTACTCCAATATGAAAATTCTACCATAAAAGTATTATAGGAGTTTATAAATTTGAGTTCCATTATTAAGGAATATATATGTCATGGGGATAATTAATGGTAATTTATTTATTAATAATTATTAAATAAGAAAACAATGTTTTTTAAAGTTTATTTATAATTTGAATTTAGTTTATTTAGAAATAAAGAATTTTATAACTATTTTTAGCAAGTGTTATAATAAATGTTAAAAATTTATATAAAAAATTTTTCAAAAAATTATATAATTTTAATAATAATAATATCAATATTTTTCATAATGTGAAATTATTGTAATTTTAAATAATGATAAATTTTTAAGTGAATTTTAAGAAATACCTATTTTATAAGAATGCATCTCATCCATTATGGTATTTATAATGTGTTATTTATAATTTTTTTTTAAAATTTAATTAATCCCCTATAATGAGAAATATAAAATTTAATTTTATTCTAATCAAATCTATGATAAATTTTGGAAATAAAACATTTTTGTTAAATAAACTATTCTTATAAAAATGATATTTTATAACAATTTTTGAGATTATTAAAAATGTAATTCTTTCCTTAGTGAGGATTAAATTATATAAAATTAATTAAATATTTATAATAATGAAATTTAATTTTTTAAATAGATTCACATTAATATTTATAATTATTAATACATACTGTTGAATATATTTTTCCCCTTGGTTAGGGTATATTAGTATTTAATGTTGAAAAATAGGATATGTAGTTCAATATCAATATAAAATCCTCATTGTATCTAAAAGAATATTTTATATAATACGTACATATCAAATATTCTATGATAGGAAAAAATGGAAACATTTTTCATTCCTAATGTCTTTAATATTATTTTTTGTCAAGAATAAATCCAAAATATCACACTCTGTGTTGTAATTATTCATATATTTTATCCTAGGGATATAAGTGTGTTTTTATTTTATTATAAATGGTAATAGAATACATGAAATAATTTTTTTATTAAAATTAACTTTTAATTATTATTTCTGTAATAATTACATTAAATTATTATGCAAGGGAAAGAGAGTACATTTGCATGTAACAAATGAACAATTAAATAATTTTTATATTATATAATGTAATAAATATTCAATGGATTAGTGTGTTCCAATAATTTTTTATTAAAATATAAAATATAGTTGATGTATTCAAATTTCGGATTCTAATTTGAATTCTATATTGATTTTAATACAGTTAATCTATATAAATAACCTTTATATTGAGGTTTATGCTATTTAAATTAATAAAATTATATTGAAGGATTTAAATTCAAATAAAATTGTATCGTTGGTCAATGTAGTTGGATTTGTTTAGGAATATCAACTATTTTCCACTAATTGTTCGGTTTTAATTTATACTTACATTCATAAATGCTAATGAGTACAAAGAAATATTTCAATAATCATCAAAATGGTTCATGGGGATTTAGAAATACATCATAAGAGAAAATTTGTTAAATTTACCGGCCGATATGTTTTTAAATAATTCATTTCAGACTCATCATATTATTATATTTTAAATAATTCAACTTGGTTCCACACTATTGTGAAATAATTTTTTATATTAATGTAATTTATGTAATTACAAGTGTTTTATATCCTTCACTATAAAAGGACACCACCCTTTATCTCTTTCAAAAACCATTATTATTAAATTTAATTGAAAAAACCGTAAAACACTATTATGGATAATTATCCATGTTAATGATGTTATGAGATGAAATTTTTAAGTATTATTTATGAAAAAAACATCTCATGGAATGTGATAACCCAAAAAGATAACATGATGTAGAAAATGTCAAACTATATAGTAATTTATCAATATATTATAAAAAATCTTCAAAATAGTTTAATTAATTAACCTATGTAAACATTAATTGATATTGGTTACCTTCATGTCACGATCATATTTGATGAGCTCCTTGAAGTGGTAGGGAAACCATTACTAAAACTATATATATCCCCAAAAGTTTATAATCCCCTCGATTGTTCCATACACCATTATCTAATCTTGTTTATTAATCCATTCAATTTTCTGATCATAATGGTTAACTCATATAGATCACTTGTATATTAATGTTCTATAGGTTCTGCTCCCTTAAAAGACTATCTATAACCCTCTGATATTTTAAAAGAGGAAAAGTATTTTCAATAGTTATATGAGATGAATACCTATTTATATCATAATATAAATGTATAACATAGTTCATCTAGTATTATACATAACCCCGTTATTTTTTAGAAAAATAGAACATTAAATATGAAAAATTGAGCTCAAAAAACCTATGAAATATATATACATTAAATATTAGTTGTGAAACTTTTGGGTATGAATTAAATTTACTATATTGTGATATTTATAAATATATGTTTGTTAACATTTATTTTTTAACATTAATAAGTGATAAATATTTAGTAATAAATCAATTTGTTGTTTTACTGTGATTTTATTCTTCAAAATTATTTTTTCGTAAAAAATTATTTCTTGTTGGTCTTAGTGAAAAAATATTATAAATTTTTTTTGGAACATATAGAAATTTTATTTTATAAAATTAAATTCATTTATTGAAGAATAAGATAAAAATCTAATTTAAGTTAATGCCTGATACATTCTAGGAAATATTTATTTTTCAATTAATATTAAAAATATTGTTTTTTGTAAAAGGCTTATTTTCAATAAATTAATTATTTTAAAATGAAATTATTGTTTTCAATATATTTTCATTTAATAATTTCATTATTTGTTTATATTTAATCCACTTAATTACTTTTAATAAAAAAAGTTTTTTAGAAAAACATTTTTGTTTTAACAATGGTTTTTTCTCAAAACTATTTTAAATGAATAATGATTCTATATTTTAATAAATTTTATTAAAAATAAATGTGTAATTTTTTAAATTAAATATATATGATATATTAGTATGTTTGTTTCATTTCCATATAATTATTATTATATGTCATTATGTTAAAGTATAAACCTCTTTTTTAAAACCACTATTCTTAAAACCAATTGTCTTTCAACATCTAGGAGATTAGTAAAAAATATTTCCAATTTATATGAATTGAATTAAAAAATTTAATTTCTGACCAAAATTAATAGTAATTTAAGTAATAATTGAATACTCTAGTTTAGGTAAAAATTAGATTACTATAGGGTTAAACTAGAATGATAGGAGTATAAATAAATTAAAATATTATTTACATTTTAATTAATGAATTTTATCATCCATGGATATCAATGTGTGTGAATTATAAAATTTATAGTACATTTTACTTTTAATATGATTCATACAATATGTTATGTAATAAAATAATCAAAAGATGTTTTTCATCCTTTTAATATTTATAATGATTTATGGAATGGAAAAAACAAAATTGGTTCCGCTATAAATATTATTTTTTTGATAAAATATTTTTTATAATAATAATTTAAAATTATATTTTATTGATGTATTATTTACTTAATATGATTAGGCAATGTCAACAAAAAAATTATTGAGATAATAAAATAATATAATAACTGGTATGAAAAATAATAATAGTAGAGTTAATTGATTGAATTGTTATATTCATTTTTCATATTAATATATTATTTTCTATGTGTGACCGTAATATTTTCCACTTCTATATTTGTTTTCATATTTTTTGGATAAATTTGAATATGGAATGCCAAACTTTCCATCATTAATATATAATTATTAAATATTTTGTAAATAATTTAATATAAAAAAATTCATTATTAAAACAAATTTCTACATATAAATAAATATTAATTATGTTCCATTGATGTGAAAATTATTCTTTTATAATGAATATAATTACTCCAAAATAACAAAAACATTATTAGAACAAAAAATGTTTAAATAGTATTTTCAATGATCATGTGCTTTTGTAAAAATAAATTTCATAAACATATTAGATTATTATTTGATAATTTAATTTATTTCTTATAATATGCATGTATAATTAATATAATATATATCAATTTAATTTATTGTTATCTGATAAATTATATAGGTTAGAAAACCTGCAACAATAGTGAAACCCTAAAATATTACAAATAAGAAAACTTTTGTGTTAAGGAATTAAATGTTTAAAACATGTGATTAATTATTTATTGGAGCTCTTATTATACAATATCATTCATATATAGATTCAATTCTCAATTTCTTTTGATAATATAGATAATATTAACCAACAAAAAATTGATACATTTGATTATTTACAAAACTGATGCTCCTTCTCCCCAATAAAAGGGAACTCACTCCCCTTAATTACTCAATAATTTAAATATATTTGGTTTAAAAAAACAAACCCTGTCACGACTCGTCCTCAGGGCCCGTGCCGTGACTACCCCAAGCCAGCCTTCCATAGGCCAGGGGCTCGCGACAAGCACCAATAGTGTAAATCCCGATAACAGGGAAGGCATTGCCTTTATAAAAGTAAGAAACACACCACAGAGTACAAGAGGAAGTAAAAACTAAGTACAAAAGAAGTGATGAAAAGTAAAAGGGCCAGAAAACAAACCCAACTAAAAAGTACAGCTACAACAGAACAAAAGTGCAATAGAAAAGAAAAAAAGCTCGAAGTATAGGAACGACACCTGGGTCATCCACATCGGATCCTACCTGAAGGGTAGGTACAGATAGCACAGCTCCTGGATCGTCCACCACGGATCCTACTAGAAGGGTAGGTACTGATAGCCTCCACTATGCTCTAGCCTGTTAACCTCCTCCGAGTATCGTCTTGCCATGATGTCCACCTCCTGATACTGACACATCGTGAGGTCCACCTCCAGATATCGTCCAGTCTTCAAACACTCGGCCTCTGTCAGAACTGCCTGTCATCTGCAACCAACACAACTAGGTGCGGGCATAGCCCGTGCAGGGGGTTAGTATAACGATACTTAGTAGGGACCTCGAGACCCTCAAGGTCTCACTAAATCAACAAGGATAACCACAAGGAAGATCTCAACAGATAACCTCTACTTAGGTATATGCCCATACATATACCTAAGTTATCAAGTAACCAATATCAATCATGAGGAAACACAAAGATTATTAAATCAACAGATAACCACTACCAAGGTATATGCCTATACATATACCTAAGTTATCAAGTGACCCATCTCAAACATGAGGTAAACACAAAGATCATAGACTCACCTCAAACCAGGATTTTCATTATCGAAACCGTAACTGCTGAAGTGCCGTATCTTTGGAGTGTACAGTGGTCTTATCACGACTCAGAGGTACTTACCACTAACCTAAGACTGCTGAGGTACTCCTCCTGTCGAGTACCGCGGGTCTGCCACCTCACACAGTAGTGCTCCACAGCCATGGGTCTTCCACCTCACACAGTAGTGCTCCCCCTCATAGCCTACAGAGGTACTCCTCCTATCATGTACCGCGGGTCTTTCGCCTCACAAAGTAGTGCTCCTCCGCCATGGGTTTGCCACCTCACAAAGTAGTTCTCCCAACTGGGCTATGATAGTCACTCCGAATCGAATCGGACAAGCAGTCATCAGTCACAGCCAGCTACACGGTCTTCGTACTCTATATGCTCGTCTCCGGGAGGGTCCTCTCCATGAGCTACAGGTCGATACTCCAAGTATCATAAGTCCCACGAAGATGTATCTCAAAGGACCGCCTCATCATAGGGGTCTCAACGCAACAGATGGCGCGTCAATCAGACGTCCGGTCTGTGAGTTATTAGCCTTTTCGTCCCAGGGGCCCGGTTGGTTTCGTGTGTGAGCCAACCCGGCTGTATCTCAACTATATCCCAAATTCTCTTAGGGTATACTCATAGGGACCGTTTCTCAATGTGATCACCAACGCCACTGACGGTTCATCAAACAGTCGTCTGGTCTGAAAGATATCAACTTTTCCGTTCCAGGGGCCTGGTTGGATTTCAGGTACAATCCAACCTGGCCATACTCCAACTGTGTCCAAACCTCCGGCGAAGTATGCCAAAAATTCCGTCTCCTCAAGAGGAATCCAACAAAGTCGACGGCACATCAATCAGACATCTGAAGATCAAGATATAAGTGTTTCCGCTCCGAGGGCCTGGTTGGTTTCGTGTTCTAACCAACCCGGCCAAACCCAAAGTTCTCCGAAACCTTGAGTGTAGTATACAGAAATGACCATCTCGATGCAAGGATCACATCGTAGCTGAGAGTACATCGATCAGAGGTTCATGGCCCATGTTATGGGTGTTCGAACGGAAACAATCTGAAATGGGGGCTATGGGCCCGGCCCGGCCCGGCCCATCAGGGCACGGCGCAGCCCGGACCGGTCGTCACAGTCCGGCCCGACCGGCACGGGCCGGCCGCAAGGCCCACCGCGGCTCGGCCAGCGTGGCCGAGCGGAATCTGTGGAGCGGGGGGGGGGGGGGGGGGGGTTTCATGGCCCCCTTGCCACTGATTGAAACCGGCGGGGGTTTGCACCGCCGCTGTTCCTCTGGGATCCCGTGCGGTCGCGGGATCCCCCATGCCGCACCGTTGTGGCAAGCCGCGGCGGTTGTTTCCTCCAGCAGCGCGCTAGGGCGTCGCCGCCTCCTTGTGGTCGGACGGCTCCGGCCGCCGCCTACGGTTGCCAGTGGCGCTGCACCGGTGACTCGTGCCTCCAGGGTTTCCGCGGGCCACCAGAGTTGCTCTAGTGGTCCGTTTTCAAAACCTGCTGTGCCGGCGTTCTTCTCGGGTCCCGTACATTACTATGGGAGCATCACAATTTCATTGTGGGCCCGTTTGTCGTCGCCTGTCAATCCGCGCTCAACGTTCAATAATCAAACCACGGCCTCTTAGTGGTTTTCTGGCGCAGCACGATGACGCCGTGCTTCTTCTCCCTTTCTCATAAATTCCACGTGGGGAAACTGCACCGCGCCACCTTTCACGTGCCACAAAAAATTCGACAAACAAGGGGGGAGGAGGGTCGGTCGTGTTCGTGCGGTCCGACCTCCTCCCGTTATTCCGATAACAGGCGGCCCAATTGAAACCAGGAAAGGCGATGGATGAGATCATGATCAAAAATAAAATAAACCCCAACCTCGTGATGTGATCCCTCGATGGATTGGCGTAGAGGTAGCGTCGTTCATTGATGTCGGAAGGTGGCGTCATCGTTTGCGATATTCCCACGGCGGTGTCTCCTCCCTTGATGGAGACTGGGAATCATTCTTCGTCGAAGGTCTTGGAAGGCCCGACGTCTGCCAAGTGTACCAATGATGTGATTTGTCCCCTCTTGTTACATAGAAGGAAAAAAGGGATACATCGTCGCTCTTTGGTGTCGGCGTTTTTCATCGGTGAGTTGCGTTCTTCGTGTTCTTAAAGAAGGAAGAAGTTCTTCAAAGCTTAGAGCTTCCTCTTCAAATACCCCTCACACAACAATCAACTCTCTCAAATAAAATAAGACATATTTTATTTTATTACATCAAGCCAAGAATTTTTAATTTTTTAAAAAATCAAACACTTAACTCACTTAATTAATTAACTGAGTTGGCATGATTTAAATAAGAGAGAGGGGAAGGTGAGTGGTCTCACATTAAAGGGGGGTTAAACATGTTAAGAAGAGTTACTAATTAATGAGAGGAGAGGTTTAAGGGAGTTCAGGGAAGATGAAAGGGGTGGGGTTCGTGTGGGCCCCACCTCACCTTTAATCCTCTCATGGGAAGTTGGGTGGTTACCCCAACTTCCACTCAATGGATAAACCACTTAAAAGAAATAATAATTGTAACCCAATTTTTATTTTATCTTCCACAAATTTTTAACAACACCTCCCATGAAAATGAAACTCCAAAAAAAGATCTTATTAAGCAATTACCGGTGTTGTGAATCTATCGGGGCCCTCAGAATTCGATTCCGAGCACTGGTTCAAAAGTTAGAAAAACCTGCTCGTTCATTCACTGAACGTAACCGAGCTAAAATTAAAAAATTGATTCCGGGCACACTGGGACTCGGAATCAGGCGCCATCCAGAACTGCGTTCTTTTAAAATTATAATGAAAATATGAAAAAAAATCCCTTGAATTTTACAGGTCTTTACAAACACAAATAATATATATAGTCCCCCAATACAAGAATAATTATGTTGGTAAGAAATATAAACATGTAATGCCTTTGGAGAAATCCAAATAAAGTTTCCCGAATAAGTGGTATCATTCATCAATTATATTTTGTTTATTTCTTCCTCCACCCACATTACATATTCTTATACAAATAATGTATAATAATATAATTTAAATATATATATATATATAAATACTTATATGTTATTTATAAGACCAAAAAACACACACACATCTATAAAATAGTCTACAAAATCATCAAATGTCTATGGAACCAACAACCACATTTCAAAACAATTTCAATCAGTTTTCCATTCCATCCTCATACCATTTGGAATTATTATTTTTAATGATTAATTTTTATAATTATAAATTAATTTTTTCTATTGAATTAGTATATCATATATAACCTTCTTTGTTCCTTATAGTGAAGGATATAATAATGTTGCTCATTTGTATGGTGGAATACATCCTCGAAATGATATGTGATTCAATTTTCATAATAGATTATCATGGATGGTAATAATTAGTTATATTTTTAATATATGATATTTAATTTTATTTTTAATGTTTTTAGTGAAATATTTATCAATACATAAATATAATATATAATTTTTTTTACCATTTCACTGACTGAAAGAACGATAACAAAGTCCAAGGATGTTTAGACTACCACAACCCCGAAGCGATGTGATTATTCATTTCACCGCAAAAACTATAAAATTATTTATATAAGTATATATAAATAAATAATAGGGTATTTATTATATTATGAATATTATATCAAGAAAAATTAGACTATCAAATTCTCCCATAATGATCATTTCAAAATTGAAATGTAACTCATGTGTACATGCGACCTATCATATCCAAGATCATAACATTAGTTAATTTTTCACAACCATAAATCGTGATGGGTTTCGAATGTATAAATAATTTATAAATATGATTATTATTTATTTATTAATATTTTTCATATGATTAAATTATCGCTTATTTGAACAATTTCTATATACCAATGTTAATTTGGAAACAAAACCTTTAGATGATCATAATATTTGACTTCAACACAATATATTATGATGTCACGAGACATCCCTTGGGGCCGATGCCATGATTAACACATCCCGCCTTCCATTGGACATGGTCTGTCGACTAGCACTGGAAAGGCATATCCCTAAAACGGGAAGGTATTTCATTTTTAATTAGTACATACACACAGTCTAAGAACGTAACAGGAAGGAACCACAAAGTAAACTATTATTGTAAAAAAGTGATAAATGAAAAGGGGCCAAAATACATGACAATGAAAAAGTACAAATACTACTAAAAAAATTAAAAATACAATTTAAAAGTTACAAACAACACTTGGATCGTCCACCGATGATCCTACATAATGGGTATGTATAGCTCATGATTAGCAGTCCCTACATCATGTCACTCCAAATTGTCCACCTACGAGTACCATCCTTCCTTGGATCCCTCATCCTCAATCAATGTTGTCTGTCATATGCACCATACAAAACAACGTGTGGGTGAAGATCATGCAGGGGTTTGTATAATGATACTTTGTAGGGGCCTAGAGACCCCCGAGGTCTCTCAAAATTCCACAACGGTAATACCACAAAGCATGACCACAACTCAATACACAAAGTGATAGATATAATCTATACTTAGGTATATTCCCATACATATACCTAAGTAATCATGATATACACATCCTACACATGAGGAATGAATACCATAATGGTAACAACATCGAGGTAAATGTACCACATAGGTAACACCACAAAAGATGAAAAACATACAGGTTAC
This sequence comes from Viscum album, assembly GCA_963277665.1. NCBI lineage: Eukaryota > Viridiplantae > Streptophyta > Magnoliopsida > Santalales > Viscaceae > Viscum > Viscum album. Next base: position 2,021,211,792 of record OY728157.1, read on the forward strand.
ACCCCAAAGAAAACACAACGATGTTTGATGTACCCCACATGTAACACAATGAATATAGAAGTACCACACATGTTACCCCATGAAGACAACACCATGAAGGTAGAAGTACCACATAGGTTGCACCAACAAGATATTAGACCAACATAGGTAACACCATAAAGATCAAAGTACAATAGTTGTAACACCATGAAGACAGCATCGCGATGGTAGAAGTACTACATAGGTGACACCACGAAGAGAGAAGTACCACACATGTAACAACACGAAGACAACACCACAAAAGTATAATTACCACATTGGTAACATAAAAAAGATTAAATCACCACATATATAACACCATTAAGATAACACCACAAAGGTATAAGTACTGCATAGGTAACACCACGAAGATAGAAGTAGACACAGATAACAACACAGAGATAGAAGTATCACACAGGTTACACCACGATGATAGAAGTATGACATAGATAACAACACGTAGACACCACAATGGATGTTGATGTACAAAAATGATAACACGCTATTGATAGATGATTCAAAACACACCATTAATAACATATTTAAAAAAGTATAGATTATTATTCATAAACTAGATCATCTTATTCTGTTAAGAAGCACTACTGCTGACCCACATATGATTGACAGGAACTAATCACCGCTAACCCACAAAGGATTGGACCCATATAAGATTAGTATGCACTGAACCACAAAGAATTTTTGAGCGCTAACCCACACAGAACTTGATATATTCTTACCCACACATGATCGATATATGATGACCCCCAAAGTATCAATAGATGCTGACCCACATAGGATCAGTGATCGTTCTTCACCTTACAGCGAGCCACTGGATTCCTTGCACTCTGTGCACTTGAGTTCTGTAGAATCTTCCCCTCAAGATATCAGTCATACCTAGACCACCACTAATCTCTAAAATGTAGTATCCCAATGGACCGCCTTATCATAATGGTTCTAATGCGACAGATGGCGTGTCAATAGGATGCATGATCATTGAGATATAAGCGTTTCTGTTTTGAAGGCCCGTTTAGATTCATGTTCGATCCAACCATACCATACTCTAACTATCTACAGAACACATGTGGTGTCTACCAAAAGGCAATAATTGATCTAAAAATCCCAGCACCACAAGTAGTTCTTCAAACTGATATCAGGTTCTCAAGATATGGCTTATTAAGTGTTTCTGGGACTGGATGGACCAGGGTCCAGTCTGACCCAATCGGAACGACCTGAACAAACCCGTTCTGGGCTGTGTCATGGCAGGCTCCGTCCACTAGGTTGTGGCTGGCTCGTTCTACTGGGCCGAGGTCTAGCAAATCCTTCAAGGGGGCCACCCGTAAGGGCGGCCCGCAAAGGGCAGCCTAGTCCCCAAGGGGGCGTGGCCTACTATGCTTGCGGCCTGGCCGTGTGGGGCACAAACTACTAGGGGGAGGACCAGCTGTGTGAGGCACAACCCGCAAGGGGTTTTGGCTCACTTTCAGTATGAGATGGAAGCGAGGAAATCCCCTAGTATTCCAAATGGTCTGGAGGCTGTTCGACTTGTGAAAAGGTTATGCCACGTGGGCACCGCCTAGTTTCCATGGAACCCATTGGATGCATGGATTCCACCTCTACCACAGCTTTGGTTGCTGCCCACTCCTTTCCGGTGGTGAAATAGTTGGGGTGCCTCCCCATCCGTGGCTGGCCGATGTGCCAGCCGGCTACTCCGACCACCATGGATAACGAGCTGTGAACGGTTCCTCTGGAGGTGTGGGTGTGTCGCCTCCTACATTCTCCAGCGGCGCATGACGGCCCTCCACTACCTCTTTCATGATGGGCCTCCACCATCATATGGCATTCTAGAATCCATCCAACATGATGTAAAAGCCCATGAAGAACACATAAATTCCAACAAGAGGTTCAATGTGCAAGACTTTTTCCTTTGTCCCATTCCCTCATCACTAGCTTGATAACATTAGGGAAATAAAGAATTCAACAATATCATGAAATTTAAATCAAGATAAATCCCTACCTCATGAATAATGGTGTAACAACAGCGATTGAGGAAGTGGGTCGATGTAAGTCGTCCCCCGCAACTAGCCTCCAATGAAGTTGCTTGATCACCGATCTTCAGTTCGATGGTTAGGTGTCATTTATCAACTATCACCGAAACCAGATCCTTCCTCCAAGGGTTTGACATCTTAGAACATTACCATCAATACATTTCTTGGTGAAGTATTGCTAACACCTCTCCCCAAGCTCCATATAAATAAGAGAGGGGGAGGGTATGTAATGATGTTGGGAATTCGAGAGGTTTCATTAATTATGTACCTTCCTAATTCCAAAACAATGTTATTACATATGATGGAAAGGTAAATCCATTTATAGGCTTGAAACATTTCTTGTCCCCCGTTGTAACTTTTGCGTTGTTGGAAAAGAATAAAATAAAAAAACAAGGTTATATTATTTATTTCTTTTAAGAAGTCCCAAAATCTAACTTTCTACAGACCAAATGTGGTTGAATTGATGTATCTCATAAAAAAATATTGGTGTTGTGGATTCATCATTGGCCTCATATTTTTAATCTGAGCACTATTTCAAGAGATATAAAACTACACCCACACTCAATAAGTTATTAACAATCTCCTTCAACATGGGTCAGGCAAGGTTAGGCTCTGCCTAAGGAGAACATGCTCCTACAAACTCAACGGTACTCTAGGATTTTCAATCCACATTACTGTTTAGATGTTATAGATTTTGACTATAAAATATTTGTTACTTAATTATTTTATTTACAACAATAAAATTACTTCCACTATTGGCCCGTGCTGGCCAATGATAGTATCAACCTAAATAAATCATACCCTTATGAGTTCATCGATGTTCCTAGATTTTTATTCCATGTAACCATTCGAGAGTTATAATAATTTATAAAAATAGAATACAATTATTTAATTATTTTATTTATAGTTATGATTTTTTTTGTGATTTTTCATAGGAGGCATGCACCGATTAAAATTAAGTTGCGCCTACTGTATAAACACCATCAAGTACACATCAATGTTGTCAGATTTCTGATCTAATAAATAGTTTAATAAATATTCCATTTTTCTGTAAAACTACATAGAAGTTCTACTTAAAGCTTAAAAAAAATTCGACAGTTCATTCCAGGCACTCCTAGCCTCAAATTCACACGCTGCTAGATTTCATTATCTCACAATAATTCCTTGTACTTAAAAAAATTAGACATAAATTCCAAAAAAATAAATTCTCCCCACCTTAGGTGTTTAAATTCCTAAAATACAAAATTAAGGAAAACCAATCAAATCAGGGTACTAAGCAGAAATATGAGGCTCCCGCTCCCAAAGGCTCTCTTGGAGGATCAAGTGCTGCCACCAAACACGCACCAAAGGGACTGATCTTCCATGAAGGAAACTGTCATATCAATCCTCTATCTCCATTGGGAACCCTATAAATGTCACACCATCATCAAATCTGATCTCTCCCTAGATGATAACATGCGATGGATCCTGGACACATCTCATAAGCTATGACACATGGAAAACATTATGCACTAGGTGCATCTATGGGAGAAGAGATAATTGGTACGCCACCTTTTCAACTTTACTGAGAATTGATAAAGGTCTAATGAACCTTGGAGATAGATTTACTCCCTGGGAAAACCTCTGCAATCCTTGTTGGGGTGATACCCATAGGAAGACATGGTCCCTTTCCCCAAACTCCAAGGATCTCCATCTCCTGTTGGCAAAAGACTTCTGCCATCTCTGTGCAGTCTTTACATGCTGACAAGTTAGGAAACGTGATTCCAACTCTATAGTAGCTTCCTTCATCCCTCACCACCAGTACTGATGCAAGAGGTCCTAGTATATCATCTCCGCTCATGGTTTTCCAACTAATGGGGGATGTATGGATCTACCTCAATACATCCTCCTGAAGCCTCACTAGAAACATGGTTCATCCAATGAAGAGGATTTCATTCTCCCCACCATTAGAAAATCCTACAAGAGACTGTCCTGAGGATATCGGAGCACGTTAGGATTTATAGTCAATGTCCCAAGATGTGCCTCCCTAATTCACTGATGAAGTGGGGGAGTGACAGTCATATAAAAAAGATATGCTTCCCCATAATTATTCAAGATGGACATCTGAAGTGAAACTAGCTGCTATGACGCCTCACTCAACAGCTGTAGACCAAATCTACTACTGGGTGAGTCTTCCAACATGTTCCCCTTCCCAGGAGTATAGAATATCTCATGGTCACAGTCTTGAATGAACTCTATCTATCGCCATTGTTTCGACTCATGAAATCTCTACTGACACTACTCCATACATAAGAAAGGATCTCCCTTCTCCATCAAATGTTTCAATGGTGATGTTAGTCAGGAGATCTCTAGTTCAAAACTCCAATAGTACTTTGCCATTACAGAAGCCCTTCTCTATTCAGAGAGTTAATCCATGATAAAACTTTTCAAAATAATTCCACAGACTCTGTCACTCATGTCTGGAACTGAAAACTCAAAACTCCTACTGACATGAGGGTAAGGATGGTAGACTCATGAGTGATCATATGCACCCTCCTATACATAAGTTTACCATGTGCTGCATGGGTTTCCATTTTTTCTGTCCTAGAAAAACTGTATTTTAATGATGTAAATAAACCACAACCTATTGTCATAATACAGTCAATCTGAGTAAGAACTGTGGATGTTCAGTCCACACCCAAACTAACGTTTTAAGGCCATGATGCTTCCTCCAAGAGGTTCCAACCGAATCATTCTCCTCAATAGTAAGATCACACCATCATAATAAGTGTGATTTTCAAGTCTCCCCATAATGGTATCTCCAGACTTAAGGGTAAAGTCAACGTATTAACCAGAAACTCTAGGACAGGAACAACATTCATAAAAGGAAGGAATTATTAGTCATTATTTCTATTAATACATTATCTAATAGTAGACAAAGAACATACCTCTTATCAGTCATGGATCCCTTGGGTCACACTCCTTGTCCGCATGAAACTACTCTCTTCCCCTATCATCCAGCTCCCTAATCCTGGTGGGGACCACATTGGAGTGGGGGTTGTACCATGTCAAAAAGTGTACCACATTTTTCTACTCTCATAGCTCATCTTACACATATTCTGTTGTACATATTCATCTGTCTCAAACTATTCTTCTTTATGTAACATTTTACACCCCCCATGTCTCTGAGACTGGCATCAGTTTCCTGTTTTCACACTGATATCATTCACTAGATGTATTCTCTCATCCAGAGAACATTCAACCACATAAGATATCCCAATAACCCATACAGAAGTATGAATTTATAGAGGGAAAGTGATGTATTGAATGTCCCAAAACACACCTCACTCAGAGGTCCAATCCCTGACGCACTAACCTTAAGATATTCATCGTGTACCCAGAATGGTCAGTACGCCTCAATGAATACTCAGCTACAGAAATATCGTACTTCCAAAGATAAATTATCTCTAGGTAACTCTCATCTACAAGATCATTATACAAAGAGACCCCCTTATCTGAGGAAGGTTCTTAAACATTCCCACAAAAAATTAACCTCTTCATAAGATCAGGGTAATCTAAAGCATGTCATCATCCTACTGACCCATGTATAAGGCACCCTACTAGGACCTCCATCTAAACTAATAATTTTATATCTAGATGGAAACATGGCCAACAGCCAGTGATATAGCTGGCACACTATCAGAAGGCACCATCTTGGGAAACGGTCCATGTATTGAAGCCTCATCACCATACAAACCATCCTCATTGTCATTCACTAATAAAGAATAGAATCTAGGATCACTATCTAATCTGGTGGTGTCCAAAAAATGAATATAATTCTATCCATAGCCTCCATACAGTCCTCAACTACTTGAAGATCTATCTCGCATTGAAACCTCACAGGCCTCTGCTGATAGAACCAATGCAATGTGCTCAACAGGCGTGCACTATCCACTAGTACGTCTGGTGGTAAATACTAGCAATGGGTGATAGTGGTGCTGGTACACCACCTAAAGCATCCAAAATAGTAAATGGGCCCCACATCGGAGCCTCATCTCTTGGTGGGCCGTCATCAGGTACTCTATCGAGAATCCTAGAAGGATGTCTACATGGTGATATCTTGATATGGAATAAGTGCACCATCGTCAATATGTTATACCTGGTATGTTGACTCGAGATATCAAAAGAAAAACCTTTCAAAACACATGCAATCAGGGTATTCGTGCACTATGTTGGAAATTAGAATTTAGGGTTCTTATATATGGATTCATCATTTGCAGCATCAAAAATGGATTCCCCATTCTAAAAACCACATTCATAACACTTAACAATATTACCAATTATAAAATATCACAGACCTAGTTCTTTGGTAGAACATACTCCCATGATACAGCATTGTCCTGAACCATCCCTTGGGGCCTGTGCCGTCACTACCACATGCCCAAATTAAATATGCTAGAGGTTGGAGACTAGAACTAAAAAAGAATATCCCTATTACGGGAAGGCATGCCTTTGTAACTGGTACACACACACACAGTTCAAGAACACAAAAAGATTCAACGAAGAAGTAAACTGCTATAGTAAAGGAGTGATGAATGTAATTGGTCTGGAATACAATCCCAACTGAATGTACAAGTACAACTGAAAAGTAAAAATACTATTGAAATGTACAAAACAACTCATGTATTTTCCACAAATGATCCTACATGAAGGGTAGGTACAGATCATGATCAGTAGTCCCCACATCACGTCAGGCCAAATGGTCAACCTTTGAGTACCGTCCAGTCCTTGCTTCCATATCCTCGATCAATTTTGTTTTTCATCTACATAATACACAACAAGGCATGGGAGATTTCCATGCAGGGGAGAGTATAATGATACTTAGTAGGGACCCCAAGACCCCCATAAGTCTCTCAGAGATCCACAAAGGAAATACCACAAAGCAAGAACACAACTCAATGCTTGAAGCAATAGACATGGACTATAATTTGGTATATGCCCATACATATACCTATGTTAACAATATATAATCATATCACATATGAGGTAAGAATACCACAATGGTAACACCATTACGGTAGAAGTACCGCACAGGTAACACTGTAAAGGTAGAAGTACCACAAAAGTGTCACCACGAAGATAGAATTACCACATAGGAAACACCATGAAGAGAGCCCCACCAAGGTAGAAGTACCACAGAGGTAAAACCAAGAAGATAGAAGAACCACATTTGAAACACCAAAAACATAGAAGTACCACACATGTAACAACATGAAGATAACACCACAGAGCTATAAGTACCACATAGGTAATACCCTGAAGATAGAACTACCACACATATTATAGCACAAAGTCAACACCATGAAGGTATAAGTACCACACAAGTAACACCAATTTGATAGAATCACCCAAGAGGACACACCACGATGATAAAACCATGAAATTATAATTACTACATAGGTAGAACCACTAAGATAGAAGTACCACACATGTAACACAACAAAGATAAAATTACCACATAAGTAACACCACAAAGATAGAAGTACCACATAGGTAACACCATGAAGGTGGAAGTACCACACAGGTAATGCCATGAAGATAGAAGACTTATCTCACACCATTTATAAGTTATGTACAGATGTGAAAAATGATTAGTCATAAGATTGATCATCTTATTCTTTTACGAAGCACTACTGCTGACCAACACAGGATGATTAGGTACTTAGCCTACTAACCCTCACTAGATCTAACCCACACTAAATCAGTTTGTGTTGACCCTCAAAGGATGTGTTTGATGCTGACCAAAACATGATCAATAGATGTAGAAACATACAGTATCGATAGGTGTTGACCCCCACGTTATCAATATTATTTATTCTCATTACAGCAAGCCACTAAATTCATCACCCCCGGTGCGCTTGAGTTCCGTTGAATATAAACCTCAATATATAAATATTACCTCAACGTTAACTTAGATCCACAATTTAGTAAACCAAAGAACCACCACGTCTTAAGGATTACAACGTGATATATGATGTGTTAATCAGATTCCTAGTCTGTTAGTTATAAGCAATATAGTTCCAAGGGCCTTGTCGGATTCGGGTATGATCAAACATGGTCATACACCCACTATTGTCAAAACTAATGTGATGTGTACCAAAAAAACAGTCTTGAACCCTGGATACCAACGTCGCATAAAGTAATAAAATGGATGTCTGGTTCTCATGATATGGCCCTTCAATTGTTATTGGGTCTGGTTGGGATAGGGTTCGGTTTGACCCGGTCTGGCCGAACCGACTTGACTCGGTCAGGGCTGGGTCGTGGCAGGAAATGCCCACTAGGATCAGGTTCGGCCCAGCCTGCAATGGGGCAGGACCCACTGGGCTGGTGGCGCACAAGGGAATGCGACCAACAAGGGAAGGCAACTTGTCTTTGTGAGGTGCGACCCGCAAAGGGGTGGCCCAACTGCGTGAGGCAGAGCCCACAATGGGTTGTGGCGCATTGTTTTCCCGAGCCGGAATGAAAGGGGGGGGGGTCACCCAGTATTCTGAATGGCCCAAAGGCTTTTTCTCTTGTTCACCAGTGGTGCCACATTAGCGCCGCCCAGCCGTCTCAAAACCCATTGAAGGTATGGGTTCAACCTCTGCTGTAGCTTTGGTCGTGGCCCTCTACTTGCTGGATGTGTGCTAGGCATGCCACCTCCACCCTTGACGGTGGCATGATGGTCATGCCACCTCCCCTTCGATGGCCAGCTGATGTGTTGGATGGCTCCTCCAACTACTGCGGCTGGCGAGCCGCGACCCATTCTACTAGCAGCATGGGTACGCCACCTCCTCCCTCCACCAGTAGTGCATAATGGTGCGTTGTAACTTTCACTGTGGCCAGTAGTTGTTGGCTGCCACCTTCATCTAGAGTTCCTTCCTCCATCCAACTCAATTTGAAAGCCCACAATGTACACATCAATTCGAACAAGTGGCAAAGGGTGAAAGTAATGTTTATTTGTCCCGTGTCCTCTGAGATATCTAGGAAACAAAAGGGAGATAAAGAATTCAACAATTTGATGGAATTTAAATCAAGATAAATCCTTATCTAAAGAACTATCGATAAATTCTTGCGATTGAGGAAGTGGGTCAGTGTTCATTGTCCCTCGTAACTAGCCTCCAATGACGTCATTCAATCACCAATCATCAGTTCGGGGTTTCAGTACCACTCGTCACCACTCTCCAGAACCTTCTTTATCCTCATGGTTTTGACATCTCATCCCTTTAGTAGCACATTTTGGATTGGTGAAACAGTGCCAACACCTCTCCCCATGCTCTAAATAAATGGAAGAGGGGAAGGTATGTAACATTGTTTTAAATTTATGATGGTTCATTAATAAGGAACCATCCTTATTACACAAAAATTTAGTTACATAGGATTTAATGGTAACTACATTTATTGGGATGACAAGTCGTTGGTCTCATATTACCACTTGTCCATTGGAGGAAAAGAATGAAAATAAAATAAAATTGTTATTTTATTTATTTCCATTAAAAAGTCACATGAACAAATTTTTTCTCCCAACCTACTATGGTTGAAGTAATGTATCCCTTATGAGTATCTCGGCACTGTGGATTGAACAGTGACCTCACATTTTTAATATGAGCACCGGTTCAAAAGATAGAAAATGTCGCACGTGCATTTACTGAATGCACGTTAAAAAAAGTTCAACAAATTATTATCGTTATCCCTCAACATGCACCGGTCGATGATAGGCTCTAAATAAGGAGAACACACCCCATATAACTCAATAGTGCTCTCAGATTATCAATCTGATATAACATTTATTAGTTAAGGATTTTGAAAATTAAATAATTGAATCATAATAAATTTTTTTACGGCCAAAAACTGACTCCCACTATTATCCTATGTCAGCCAATGTTAGAATCTTTCTAAAGATATAAAACCCTCAAGAGTTTAGCGGTGGTCTTAGATAATTAATATGAGTCACCATTCGTGAGTTATAAGAATTTAAAAAATAAAATAAGTTTATTTAATTATTTTATTTATGATTATTCCATTTTAATGTTTTCTCACACAAGGACTATGCTGTAATGACCTGGACACGAATAGCCACCCAAATAGTGCTAAATGGGTCGGGTGTTACGACCATAGATGCACCTCCTGAAATGCCAAAGTCTGCCGACATGAAGCGAGGGTCTGTTACGTATAGTGGGGAGGCTACACCCTCACGGATGAAATAAAGGTACTAGTCCAAGCATAATGTCTATAAGTAGTACAAATTTAATGGCTCAGAAGACTGAAACCAGACCCACAGAGCGGAACCATATCCAAATTCAAATAAAAAGTGGAAGAAGTATAGAAGGAATAGCAGCAGAATATAAATAGAACTACATGCCAAATATCACAACAACTACTGGTAAACAACAAGCATGCATCCATAGCAATTAATTCCTATCAATACATAATGGCGCCAATGGCTAACCAACAATTACTACATAATAATGTAAGCATGCTAATAAAAAACGGGAACTAAACAAAATTACTACAACAAGGCACAACCTCAAGGTCCATGCCAGTCTCCAATCCAACAACACTATGGTCCAGCTACTGAGGCTGCCCTCTACCTGCACGCAATTTCATAAAGTCTATACATGTCCCGAAGGTCCCATGTAGGGTGTGAGACGATTTTCAGTAGGATACCACCCATGGGTGTGTACCGAATATAAATGTTTCTGTATACAGGCTTATATCAAAAAACAGTAAACAGTACAATTCCCAAAAGTAAACACAAACTTCACTGGTGCTCAGATGCCACCAGGAAGTCTCACCTCTTTCGGTCAATGCCGGAATATCTGGTCTGTAACCAGGCCCCACATTCCCTCTGACACTATGTGTCTCAGGTGATGACGTCATGAAGGTACGCCCAATAATCATAACCCAGCTCGAATGCTCAACCTGCCCATGGCACAACATCCATAGGAATAGTGATACCTGTCCACAAATAATAACCAGAGGAGCATCGATGTATACCATCAAATAATGCCCGGAGACACATCGATATCTTCTCTCAAATCACGGAGAGCCTCGGCCCCAACATGACAACCTCAATGCTATCTCATGAAGGCTTCTCACCTTCTATGCAGCTTCATATGGGAATCACTGCAAACCAATATACCCTAACCCCCAGCGAGTGGCCGTACCACCTCATCATAGAGTCTATCTGTGTGTACACTTCTCATAAGTACCCAGTGAGTGGTAATCCCCACAAAATGTTCCCAAGCCACATCACTTATAACACCTCATGTCCCTGAGAACTTGTCGCTCAAGTCTGATTGTCTCGCCGTCCAATAACCCGGGCCAAGCCCAACCTGACAGCCCAACTATCTCAACCGACCTCCAAGACGCCAAATATCATTGTAGAAACCACCCAAGATACCCAAGAAAATCCCCAACCTGTGATCAGCATCACTCAAAAAAATATTTGGCAACACCCATCATAACTAAACAGTTCAACACAGGCAATATCACACATTACACATATATATATATATATACTGGAAAGCATCACTTTGAATAGTCAATTACTAAATAGTCATGTTGCAATAAGTTTTGTTGTCCCATACCATCACCTAACTCATTCATAATTTAACCATCTAACTCAATAGTTTGGCTCATGAAATTCAATAATCAATCTAAGCATGATAGTTTAATCTATTCTCCAATTCATACGCATTTCAGCACCCCCAGTAGAATTTCCCCAAATGAGCAATGGCCTCTAACCCGACCTTTCTCAATTAAAAAAGCATCAGGGAATACCCAGAGGCATACCACATTGCAGGTAAATAATTCAATGACATTTCATATGGTTTCGCTCTATACCCAACGTTGCGCCTGAAGGTCGCAACCCCCAAAGTCTATGAAAACACAAAACAATGTATGCACCACCCACCTAGTACTCATAAGATGATACTCCTCCGATATCAACCTCTAAATCGGTATAAATTGTGGTAGATATTGTTTCCTCAAATTCCAGCAATTCCACTCAGATGGAAACTGCAATGAAATAGGCAAGGAATCAAGGACGAAGAGGGGTGCGTGGGGATATCCATTCTGATGCCACCCCGATGCAACCGATGGATCGATGAATGAAGGTCCTTTGAAGAATCTAAAAGGTTTTGAGTTTTTAGAGGTTTTCAGGCGAAGGGTTTTTCCAATGAAGAATAATAAGAGTGTTCTGGAAAAAGACACGATGATGTCCTGATCGCGTAAAAAAAAAAGTACATTGTGTGTTTTTTAAGACTAAATGCCATGTAGATTGATTTTCCATTATCGGCCTTAAGTGGAGTCCAGTGCACGGCTTGGACCATGTACACGACCAACACATAGCTAGGGACTTGGCCATTTACGCAGAATTATGTTACACGTCATGTTAATGAAGACTACATGCCGTGTAGATGAAATTTACACACGGCTTTCTATATGACATGTACTTGCTCTCACACCAGTTGTCACATGCCTAGATGATACACATCGTGTACTTGGGAGTACACAACGTGTAGTCTGGAAATATCAAAAAATTTCCAAGATTTTGCAAAATCACAAAATTCAGCCAAAATTTTATAAAAGATGAAAATTCAAACAGGTTCAGAATAAATTTAACCTGTTTCAAAAACCCAGCATCTTACAAACTCACCACCTTAACATAGCTCATCCCCGAGCTACCAAATGAAACCTAGAGATGTCAATAAACATGCCCCACTCGGTTAAACATCTTGGACTGCCCTGGTTCCATGGTTCAGCTTAATTCCTTAAGGGATCCCCACCTTAGGAATTTACTACTGACTCTCAATGAACAAAGCTCAATGCAATCAAATAAACAAACAAGGCCCACCAACCTATTTCCTGGACCCATGGTCCCTCTCATGATGCATTCTCACCCATAAAACTCCTCAGTGCTCACATGTCAATTTCAATATCCAACGTAACCCTCACCACATTGGTGTACGCTCCAATAGGTCCTGTATCTCATAGATGATCCAATCAAAACCCAGTGCCTTGCACCTCATGTAACCCACATCCACGATGCCCCAATGCCCATGGAGCATCATGTAACCTGCATACTTGATGCTCCTGATGCTATACATCTCAAATATACATAAATAAAGCATATAGCACATATGATATGATTCCAATCCCACTAACTAGCATCTATTCAGTCCCCAAGAATCATGTTCAACTCATGAACTCAAGCACACATGACTCAAGAGGCCATGCCAAAAGAATGAAAGGAGAATCATAGCCACACCCGCAGTGTACCTGCCACTGTCCTCGGCTCACCATCCTACTCAGTCCTTGGCAGTTCCACAGTGTGCACCTAGAATGATATACGACTGCCTGATGCCTGAACTTTCTACGGTGCTTCTCTAGTCACCGGCCACTGACCCATCTGCGGGGTCCCACCATCTCTGTCACGTCCTCCGTGCATAGCTGAACCTCGACCACCCTCTCCAGGTACTGAACCTGAACCAACACCTGACACAATAGTCTATCCTGGTCCATACCTATCAAATGTCTATGAAGGCTGCCTGCAAAACCTCTCTAGATGCCCGACCTGTCCACATGCTCGAAACTCATTTGAGGGCCTATCGCATTGAGCCTGAACATTTCCCAGCTTTCCATACTGATTGAAAACCACCACTAAACTGCCATGAGGTGGCCTAGCTGTGTCCTTAGCCTACACGCCCTGTTGGAACTCATCTCTACCTCACTTATTGCTATCAGAACCATCACATGAAGCTGTCCCCCTTCCAATCAGGGGTCTATCCCTCTAGATTCCAACTTTAATCGCCTAGTTCACTGCCTCAGGGAAGTAACCCAGCCTGAAGATGTTCACTTGGACCCGAATGGCTTGTATCAAGCCATCCTCGAAGCTCGTCACCTGATCTAGGTCATCGATTACAATACCAGGTTCAATGTGAGACAACTCTATAATGGTAGTTACGTAGTCCATGATAGAGCTGTCTCCCTGGTGAAGACTCAAGAACTCACAAGCTCTCTCTTCCATTAGTGTCTATAGATAGAAGTGCTCAAAGAACATGTCATCTATGTCCTTCCAAGCCACCCCCTTGTGCATACGAACCATTACCTATACATCCCAGCAACGCTTCGCTGGTCCTCTCAGCATGTATGTCTCCATCTTGACACTCCACCCTAGAGGTGTCTCAAGCTTCTCGAAGATCATCTACATTCTTTCTATCCAGTTCTCTACTGCCTGTGGACAACCCTCACCTTGAAAAATAGGTGGGTGCTGCCACTAGAACTCCCGCGTCAAATATGCCAGAGAAGGCTCTCTACCCTGGGTACCTCGGTCAATCCCGTATATGTCACGTACCAGGCTAGCTCGGAGCTGGTCATCAAGCCATGGTCCTAACACTGCCAAGCCTGGCTACTGTCCTGCCAGGACTAGATCCTGAACCTGATCGTGTGTCCCCCATGACTGTACCTGCGGGTCATGCTCTTCCTGCATCGATTCTGAACCTGATCATGTGGAACTGTATCTTCTCCTTCCTGAGGCTCCGTTGAGTCATGAAGAAGTAACCCACCTTACTCTCCCTTATCAAAACTGATTCCCTTGGAATCCCGACCTTACGGCCTCCTTACCCACCCTAAACAGAGCCATGTAATCAATGGTACCTTGGGCCATGCCCATCCTGACATCCAATGTTGCATCTAACCCGATGACCGAGTCGCCCAATCTTGACAATTACAATACCTCAGTCATAGTACCTTCCTGCTCTCATAAGAGCCAGACCCAAATATCCTGCAACAAGAAATTCTAAAAAATACACAAAGCATGTTATTAATATTGCAATAAACAAGCAATTCTTTAGGGTTTCACACATTCACATTTCAAAGCATACATAACATGACAATTGATTTTTATTTATATGAAATTATCACTTCATAAAGAATAAGTGCAATTATGTATTGAAATACCCTATAATACGCCTATCAAAATCCTAGAAAACATGCCTCGCCATACTGGGCCACGGTCCAACTATCGCTTACCACACCGTGTCAAGGTTCACATAGCACAATCAATAACATCACACAACATGTGAGCCAATGAGGTGGAAATCATATGAACCATAATCTGAGAAAAAGAAGATAAAAAATTCCCACCCAAGGAAACTATGTCCATCCCTTATATCTGGGGCTGCAGGCACCCATGCACAAGTTAAAAACCCAGTTTCCAGTAATAACCTATCTCCAGTCTACGATATCCCAAATAGAAAAACCAGCAGAAATAAAAAGAGATGTCTCATTATCATTCATAGTCAGCAAGGCACTGCTACTAAATCCATGTCAAGAACTCCACTGATAACAATTTGTAATGACCCAGACCCGAATAGCCATAAGAAAAGTGCTAAATGGGTCGAGTGTTACGACCTTAGGTGCACCTCCCTGAACTCCAATGGCTGCCGACTAGTAGCGAGGGCCTGTAAGGTATAGTGGGGAGGCTATACCCTCACAGAGGAAATTAATGTACTGGTTCAAGTATAATCTCTAAAAGCATAGGAAATTTAATGAATCATCGAACACAAACTAGACCCACAGAGTGGAAGCATATCCAAAATCAAATAAACTGCATAAGCAATAAAAAAGCAATAACAGTGGAAATTAAAAAGAAAAACATGTTGAATATCACAACAACTACTACTGTAAACAACAAGCATGCATCCATAGCAAGTCATACATATAAATACAAAATGGCGCCAATGGATAACCAATATTTACTACATAATAATTTAAGCATGCTAATAAAAAAATGGAACTAAAAAAAATAACTCCATCAAGGAATGACCTGAAGGTCCATGCCAGTCTCTAATTCAACAACACTAAGGTCCATCTCCTCAGGCTGACCCACTAACTGCACGCAATTTCATAAAGTCTACACGCGTCCCAAAGGGCCCATGTAGGGTGTGAGACGAGTCTCAGTAGTATACCACCCAAGGGTGCGTACCTAATATAAGTGTTTCTATAGACATTCTTATATAAGGAAACAGTAAATAGTACAATTCCGAAAAGTAAACACAAACATCACTGGTGCTCAGCAGCCACCAGGAAGTCTCACCTGCTTTGGCGAGTGCCGGAATCTCTGGTCTATAACCTAGCACCACGTGCCACCTGACACCTTGTGTCTCATGTGCTGATGTCCGGAAGGTATGCCCAATAATCGTAACCCAGCTGAAAAGCTCAACCTTCCAATGGCACAACATCTAGAGGAACAACGATACCTGTACTCAAAAAATAATCAGAGGGATAGTGTTGTATGTGCTTAAATAATGCCCAGAATGATAGTGATATCTTCCCTAAATCACAGCGAGCCTCTTCCCCCAACCTGAAATCCTCAATGCTATCTCCTGATGGTTCCTATCCTCCCACGTGGCTTCCTATGGTAAGCACCCCCAAACCCATATCACATAACCGCATCTATTGGGGGCCTCTACACAATGAGTGGTCGTACCACCTCAAAACAGAGTCTATTTGGGTGCACACTACATATAAGTACCCGGAGAGTGGTAATCACCTCAAAAAGCTCCCAAGCGACATCACTTCTGACACCTCGTGTCCCTGCGAACGTATCACTCAATTTGGATGGTCTCCCTATCCATGTAACTCGGGCCAAGCCAAACTTGATAGTCCAACTATCTCAACTGATGTCCATGACGCCCAATCAAGTGGTAGAAACCACCCAAGTAACCTGGGCAAAGCCCCAACCTGTGATCAGCACCACTAAACAAAATTTCCAGCGACACCCAAAATAACTAAACAGTTCAACACAGGCTATATCAAACATTGAATATATATATACTGGAACGTATCACTTTAAATAGGCAATTACTAAATAGTAAAGTTTCACTAATTTGTGTTGTCCCATACCAGCACCTAACACATTCATAATTTAACAATTAAACCCAATAGTTTAACTCAAGAAATTGAATAACCAGTCTAAACATGATAGTTTATATGACGGCCCAATTCATACACATTCCAGCACCCCGACCGAATTTCCCCAAATGGGAAATGGCCACTAACCCGGCCTTGACCAATTACAACAAGGTCCGGGAATACCCAGAGGCATCTCACATTGTAGGTAAATAATTCAATGCAATTTAACAGGGTTTCCCTCCATACCTGACATCGTGCCTGAAGGTGGAAACCCCCAAAAGTCTACGAAAACACAATATAAGGTATGTACCACCCAAATCGAACTCGTACGATGATACTCCCCCGATATCAGCCTCGGAATCAGTCTAAATTGTGGCAGATTTGTGTTTCTGTATAATCTTGGTAATTCTGCTAAGATGCAAACTATGGATAAATAGGCAACGAATCAAGGATGAAGATGGGAGTGTGGGGTTAGCCTTTCTGATGTGGTCTTGTTGCCACAAACGGATCAAAGAACGTATGTCGTATGAAGAATATAGTTGGGTTTGTGTTCTTCAGAGGTTATCGGATGAAGGGTTTGTCCAACGAAGAAGAAGAAGAGTGTTCTAGAAATAATACGTGATGACGTCCCACTCGCACAAATAAAAAAAGTACAAGGCGTTTATTACAAGACTACGTGCTTTGTATATTGTTTTTCCGTACTCCACCATAAACAGAGTCCAGTGCACGGCTTGGACCATTTACATGGCCAACACATGGCCAGAGATTCCACCATTTACGTGAAATGAGGTTACACAGAGTGTCAAGGAAGACCACACGCCGTGTAGATGGAAATTTACAAACAGCTTACTACACGGCATGTACTTAGTCTCACCCGGGTTTCAAAGCCTTGCTGATACACGACGTGTACTTGGCAGTACATGGCTTGTAGTCTGGGAATTTCTAGAAATATCCCAATTTTTGCAGACTTTACAAAAATCATCCAAAATCATACAAAGAGCAAAAAATTAAAAAATTGTCGGAAAAAATTTAACCTATTTCAAAAGCTCGGGTTCTTACATGTGCTGACTAATCTTATGTCGCGCCTAGGGTAAACCCACCATCATAAACGAATCGGTGCTCATAGATTTATGATCCATGAATCCGTTTAAGGATAATTTTACTTTTTATGGAAAACTATTTACGCATGCTAATTAATGCTTATAAAAACATCAACAGATCATTCCAAGAACTCTGGGCCTCATAATTATGTGCCATTAGATTTCAAAGTCTCTAAATAATTCCATACAATTAAACAGATTATATAAAATTTTTGGGACATTGAATATATAATTTTATATTCTATGTCAAAAAGTGAGAACAAATTAATAATAAAATTGAAAAAATATATCATCAAATTAATTAGTAGACATAAAGTGATTATTTATGAATATAATGACACATGTGACACGTCTGAATCAAGTTATAGTTTTCTCATCTCACTATTATTTCTAGATGATATATGCTATATTCACAACTATTTTTTTGGTGATGTATATACTTATTCTAAACGTATTTTATGATTATGGTACATAAATATATTCGTATTTAAATATCCATTTTAGTATATATATTTCATGGTGTCTACTAATTATTTATGAACAACATGGTAATGGTAATTTGTAACAATATTCCTTCATTAATATATATGTCATCTTGTGCACCTATCATTATTTATAATGTGTATATTCATCCTCATTGGCCTATAATATATTGAATTTTTTTATTAATGTGTAATTTTTTGTTCCATTTATTATAATACATTCATGTGTCTTATGATTTGATTATACTAATGTGTTAAGTGTTTTATGGTAAAAACTCTTCCATTATCTTGGTTGTTAAGGATTATGCTTCCAATGATAATATCATATGATTAATCAACAAATATACTAATGAATTTACATAACATATGGAAATTTGTAATATATACATATAATATTACCTTTTCCACTCTATGGTACTTTATTTTATCATAATATTTTTATAATAAAATTTGACCTAATTTATCTCAATGATCATAAATATGATTTTATTAAAATAATTATTTCAATTTTGTTTAAATTTTTTTTATCCTTCTCTTTATTTTTTTAAAATAATTTTTCCCAATTTTACACATTAATTTTTTTCTCAAATTAGATTAATGCCTTTTCCAAAATAATGACATGTATTATTTTATCAAAAATTTGAATGGAATCTTATTTTCATTTTCATAACAAGAAACATTCCTAAAATTTTACCAAGAAAAATGAATGTTATTTTATAGAATATATGGAGTAACCAACTATTATGATAGTAATATATTTTAAATTTACATTTAAATTTTATGATTTTATTTATAATATTATTTTTTAACAGTTAATTTCATAATAAGGTATTTCAATATTTTTTATGTTATTAAAAGTTATTTTAAAAATTAATCAATCATATTCCCCAATAATATATTTATTGTCCTTTTAATGTTATTTATATTCATCATCTCCAAAAATTGGGGTTCATACTTATCATACACTGGTGATATTTTTATTGAGACATTCATATTTAATTCTATGGAAGGAATAATATTGTTTTGAATATATTGTTATGAAACATGTTTCACTACTACGGGATATTCATGTTTTAATGTAATTTTATTATATCCCATTTATTTTAAAAGGGACAATCATTATTGAAATATAATGACATTACAACCATTCATTTTATAAGGGATAATCATGTTATCATGGGAAGTATGATTTTTTCTATGAGTTTTCTGATAAAATAAAAGACCAATGTACACTTTTCATGTATTGGGTCCTGAAAATAATATACGATTGGGTACCTAGGTAGCACCAAGTGAGCCTGATGTAACTTATACAATGGGTTCACCTAGATAGATATCAAATTCATTTGGTAATGAACATTTTCTCATAATTATAATATTTTTTGTTTATCATATGGTTATTAAAAAATGTAAGTGTTTTTATGGGTTCTATAATGGTTCTATAAGTGTTCCATTTGGATGATGTTGCATGATACGTAGATGTTTTATATTTTACGTGGGACAACAATGTTTCAATTGTTAAATATTTGTATCACATGGATCCTGATTATTTATTCCCATGTATATTTAATTTTTTGATACATTATATCATGTTTTCATGTTCCATGATCTATGTATTGACAGGTATGAATATTATTACGTAATTTTTATAAAAATTTATTATGACATCAAAAACTTATTTTATTATTATAGTCACTCATTATAATAATTTTTTAGTTCATACATTTTATAATATTGATCATTAGTGATATCATGATACCTGTTTATGTTTCAAAAAGTTATAATTAATTGGATTGAATTTGATATAAGTATAAGGGATTTTATATGGATGACAAATATGTAATTATGTGAAAAGGAAATTATGTGTTAAGTGTGAGAATTTATTAGTTCAAGACATGTAAATTGTTTATGAAGGAGTTTTTCCAATATATCTTAAAACCTTAACCTATAATATCCTAGATGATTTAAGTGATACATGTTTTCTTATTAAGTTTTCAAGACTATATTATAGAAACCATTCGAAGCAAATATAATCGTCAAATTTGTAATTGTTATGAATTCAATTTCTGATTTAGATTAGGGAGTACATGATATTGGATGTTAAATTTTATATGAAATGATTATTTTTAAGAATAATTACTGTTAGGATTTGTTTCAGGTGATCTTATCTCAAAAATTATTTTAACCTGGATATATATTTATATATATAATAATTTATCATATGTTAAATATTATTGACCCCAAAAATTATGGATATCTGTAGGAAAATTATTGGAGGTTATTAATGATATGTTGGGATATATTTTATTGGGTTTGTGTATTGGGAACCCTTATGATCAACATGAAGTGCTATTTATGGAAGAATTATTTTTCCGATGTAAATATTACAAAAAGGATAACCCATATACATGATGAACACCCATAAAATTGGTAAAGGCAATGGGGCTTGAACCCATGACCAAAAATGATGAGGTTTTTTTGTACCTATAACTGGCCTACATGATTTCGTATAATGACTGAAATTTTTGAAGGAATTTATTATATTTTTTTAATAAATATATGAGATTTTATTTGGGAAATAAAAGTTGATTTATCATAGAATAATGTATTATAAAATCCTTCTAATAATTGGGATTATAACATAGTTAATTAATGTTGATTAATATTTTGGATAGTTGTTTATGGAATTAATTTTCTAAAAAAATTTATATGACTATTGAATTGTTAATAATAATGTATCTTTGGAGGTTCAGCCAATTTTGAAATTCTCAAAATAGGTTCTATGAATTTTGGTATCAGTTGATGTCTAAATTTATGAGGAATATAATATTTTCCCTTTTATTTGTATGTGGTCATTAAAATATTATTTTAATGCAATAGGTAATAAAATTAATATTATATAATAGTTTTTTTTTTGAAAACATTATGATATTTTGGCATAAATTGGAAATAGAATAAAATTTTAGAGGAGAAGTAAATATATTACACTCTATTCGCATTCTTTATGGAGAAATAATTCATCAACTCTAGGAAAAAGTCCCTGAAAGAAAATTATAATCATAGTAACTGTATTTCTGATGAACCGATGGTCTTTTTCATCATCATGTATTTATATTTCTATTTCCCTTATAATTTAATTGACGATTAAATTTATTATGATCTATGACCTTATTAACAATATATTATTATTTTTTCTATTCCTCCTTTCCCAATATTGTTATCCAATTTGGAAACCTAGTTATTTGATATTACATTTGACCATTATAATTATGTTTCTATATGAGAATTGTTTTTTAACACATTCTATTATTTTTTTTATTTATATAAGTATTTTAAAATTTCCAACAATTTATTACAGCGATAATATTCATATTATGATGATGCAATTTATTAAATGGGGCAGATATAAAACTGAAATATATTAAAAGAATATAATTGTATTTGATAGTGTAAATAAAAAAAGACAATATTTTTTCTTGAATTAAACTCATCACATAATGTTTCATAAGTAACACACAATATTGATATTTTAATATTATATAATGTATTCAATATACAACACATTATATAATCAACCCATGTTATATATTACCATTATAACATATCTAATAACTTTGTATGTGTGAATTGTCTTAACAATGTTCTATAATATATAAATTTATTTTATTTATATTTATTTATCAATAAAAATTATAGATCAATGTTTAGTGAATAAAAATAAAAATTCTAGTAAATTGATTTTATTCATCAAATTTTTTCTCGGCCAAATATTATTTGAATTGATTTTAATGAAAAAAATTCTATAATCAACTATTTGAAATGTTAGATATTTTATTTGATAAAATTTACATCATTTCATGAATAATAATATTAAAATTTAATTTCATTGATATTTTCAACCTTCATAGATAATATTTATTTCTCATTGAATAATATTAATAATAAATAGTGTAAAAATTATTTTTCAAAAAAAATAAATTATATTAAAATTAAAAAATTAAAAAATTGTTTTCAAGTTTCCAAAAACATATTTATTTATATTAACTCCATTTAATTACATTATATCAATTTTATATGTGTATTTTGAATAAGATTCCATTTTTTTGTTTTAAATATATATTTTTTAAAATCATTATTAAAATGAATATTAATTGACAATTATTATTATATATAATAATATAAATTAGGTGATTTATTAAATTTAGATAATATATTTCCTTATATATTAATTAAATTTCATTCTATAATTATTATTAGTCATTTATTCAATATACAATATTTTTTTCTAATAAATATCATTCATAGGAACTCAAATTTTAGCCATGTACCTGAGATTAATATTATAATTGTTACGATTCTTTTAATTGAATTTTGATTAATGGATTCAATATTTTCAAATAGAATTAAATTTTATTTCATATATGGTAATTTTTTTACTAAAATCATTAGTAAATACAATAATACTTAATTTCCAAGAATAAGGTAAATAAGAGTTTATAGTGATGTAAAATTGTATTTATAATAGTTAAAATGAAATATAATAGTATTATATTTTAATTGAATAAAATTATCTATTCCATTAGCCTCAAAGTCTATAAAATATTGAAATTATTGTAAATAATTATATAAATAAGATCAATATAATTAGTTCAATAATGAAAAATTTATAGGTAAATGGTATCTTATTTAGTTATAAATGATATATGACTTGTGTTTATGTCCAAGAGATACATTCTCCAAATAGAGGGAAAATACATTTTTTAGTGACTATATTCATTTTTAACATGTTTTAATTTTCCCTTATGTGATGTCTTGATGGTATCTTGGTATGCAGGGATATGTGAGAATTTGATGGGTTTTGGATAATGATATATGGAAAGGGAGGCTTAAGATTATGGATTCAGTTAACACCTATGTTTGTGGGATGCATGGTGATATGAACGATGGTCTCAATAATGGAATCATGATTAAGGGAATGTGATGAATATTACTATACATGTTTTTTGTTTTTAAATAATGGATGCCTCATTGGTAAATATGAGTAAAAATGGTTGTATGTCCAAGTTACTTGTTTGTGGTCATTCCTTTACCCAATATTATGGCATTTTTATGTTCTCTATTATGCATCATTTTCAAAATATTGAGTTGTTTCCTAGAGATACAATAATTATCTAATGAGTATTATTAATAAATTTCCTAACCCATGTGGTACGATCTTGTTTGAAATGAAATGATATCTTTAATACAAGGAAACCATTATTATAGCTAAATTATTCTTATTATTTAAAGGAATATCAAGATGGACAATGTAATATATATATGATAATAATAATGTATTATATTTTGGTTAAATTCAGAAAAAATAATTATGTATGTTAATGTATATCTTCCTAAATGAATTTTTTATTATATGATATATAGCCCCTAGTAGTGGAAACCATTTTATTATGTTACATTAACTATAGTTGAACATTATAAAATCCCATTAGAAGTTTCATTTATATGCTATATTATAACTAGTATGCTTTATAATTTAATTTTTTTACAAAATCCTGTCATATAAGGTTACTAGAATCTAGTGAAATCCTGGAGGGTCTTATCACCATCATGCGGTTTTTTGAGGGATAGATGGATGACTACCCCTTCTAGATATTCAATATATTATATGTGGTATTATGTAATAATATTTATTGTTTTCATTTTCCACTAGTATATCTATATAGTATTGTCAATTTCAGGTTGTTATTTCATATGCATGTATCTGTGGATATAGTATCCTTTGTATTATGAAGGTTATTATATGTTTGAGTTTTAATAAATAAATAATCCTGAGGAACTGTGATATAAAGAGGTATAATACCATATGTGTCATAAAAATTATATGGTATATCATGTTCACAAACACAATTATGTTATTATATTTTGATGTTTATGGGATGATGAATTGATGTGATGTAGAGATTTTGATTATCATACTTGATCTTATGTGTCTTCAAGATAAATTCTTTTTGAGAGTGACTCATCAACATATGTGATGAAGGGGCAGTGTGGAAAGAGAGAGGAAGAGTTTTAGTGATGTAACCTTTTTTATTTCTATATTATATGATCTATTGTATGTTATACATGATGAGTGACAACAATAATAATGTTGGGATGTTTTTATAACTATTTAGGTGATGAGATAGGATTACATGTTATTCATTAAGATTTATCAGGATTTCAATGTATTTATCATCAGAGGATCCAAGGAGGTCCATACTGAGAATTCCTATTATTCACACTCTACATATATATAATCCCATTTATTGGTATGTTGAAGAAAGTTGGAGATCATTCTTGATATTACTATGTAGGTGTTTTTCCTTAGATATTTGTTTTTTGTGGTCACTCTCAATATTTTATTTTTGTACATGCATTTCCATTCAGCTACTCGATATTTTTATTGTGTAAAATATATATTATTAGTTATTTTATCATAATTTTATGTACATCATTGGTGTAAATTTTCAATATTTATCCTCATTATGTACTCTTATATTGTAATTCCTCACATTTTTAGGTATGATACACTCCCATTTTGTATATTCAACTTGGGGAGTATTTGATGTTGGCATAATGTGGTACCATAAACCATCTCTTATTTCAAGTTATATAGGTGTACCATATAGGGAGTACAAGGTCTTGAAAAAGATATTTTAATTTTTTAGTTGTAGGCATATACAGGAGTTGGAGTTAGGCATTGATAATTTATTAATGGGTTTTAGGGAAATAATATCATCCTTGTTTAATAAGAACTGTAAATATGGTCTAATGATTATGAAATTGTTATTTAGTTCCACCAAATATTTGATTCATATAACATTTCTTATAATGAGACTTTAATGAAATGTGATACTAGGGGCATGCTAGAGACCTATAGAAGGATCATGAATAATGATTCATTGTCTCTTTGTTTAAAATGCATAAAACATGAGCTTAATAATATCCTTAATCATTATAAATAAGTAATTTTATTTAAACAAATTCATATCCTAGGTTTTGGATCCTATAACCATTTATTATTTTATAATTTTGGAATGATGATGGCATCACCATTATGAACATGGAGAATGTGTTCCATTGAATATAATACTATATCACCACAAGGTAGAGGATCAATATAGTGATACATGGATGAAGAATCACTAATAGATTCAACAACAGTGTTTAGAAAAGTATGAGGGCTTAATTACATGCTCAACTAAAATGAATTTTTGTAGGAGACTGAGTTAACTTATAGTACAATCCATTAATAGAAGGAGGACTGGGATACTGTAGTCAGGGTGGAGTATCATGAATTAGTTAATAAGGGATAAATAGTAATCAATAGGGTTAATATAGATATAACAGTCTCATGGGATAATTTTAGACATCACTCCAAAGATGTGTTTCAATATATATATATCTAATAGTGAATAGTAACCCAGATAATATTACCCATTGATAATGTATATCCCATATGAGAGAGTTTAGTTTCAAATTCAATACCTTAAATGTTATTAAAAAGGAATGTTTCTAGATCTGGAGGATCAAAATAAGTTTTATCAGAAAGAATTGATTCTTGGAATAAGGTGAAAACCCACCCCATTCATGTTAACAATATTTTCAAGGAGCATGAAATAGTAGAGTTTTTTTTATGAAAGTATCCAAAACTAGAAGTTACAACTGGGAAGTCATCCAGATTCCCCATAAAGTAGTATTATGGTCTAAGATACCTGGTTTTCCAGATAGAAGTGTTTTTCAATAGCCAAGGTAATTGCCATCCATCATCATCTCATTTCGTCAGGAATTGTTACTATCATGAACATTTCATGTGGTGAAAAAATTATTTTAGAGGATGCGTTCATCAGTACAAATAGTACATGAACATTAGAAAATGAAAATGTGTGTATGGTGTCCCCCTTCTAGATCCTCAATCTAGGAAGTTTCAGATGTGGTAGAAATTATGGGACTCATCATCACAGGATAAGTAAAGGAAAGAGGGGGTGGTAAAATAAAATCCATGAGATACTACTCATCCTAAGAGAGTATATAATTTTATAGGAGGATATCGCCATTAGTTTTTGAGAACACATGATGTAGGCCTTGGTAAAGATCATCCCATTTCATTACCAATGCTAGGAAATATGGACATTGTTTCATGAACCCTTTATTTTTTTCAACTTGCGTAGATTATTTTCATTCTAGATTGACATACTAATACATATCAAATTTTATAATCAATGTTTTGATACATGATTCATAGATAGTACCAATCCCCATTGAATTGACTATTCCTATTATAGATTCATATAATATTTGTTATGATATAATTATTGTCTACTTGAGCTTTGGAAGAAAGACTATTTAGGAGAGTTTATATTTTTACATATACTAGCAAACAATATCAACCTCTCTAAATATTAGTTTTATTTGGTGTATGATATTGTGTTTTTAATTAAGAGGAATCTCATGTACTATGATACAGATGGAGATTCCTCCATGTCCATCCATCATTGTTTCCTAAGGCGTTGAAGAGTAAACTAAATTTTTTTTTTAATATGGCTATATTTGAATTTCATGAAACATTTTGTGTTGCGAAAACTATTATTAAAACATGTTGTTCTATTGGGGAATGGTTTGGTTCATCTATACATTTCACTATGGTTTTCTTAATAATTTTGTGTGAAAATATGATGACGCATATTTAATTTCTTATATTTATTATCTTCACCTGAATTAGAAAGATTTGAGGAAATATTATCAATTTTTAGGGATTTATTACTGCTTCATCATCCTCTTAACATGTGTCCTAGTTATGAATAACAACTTCTAGGAAGTTCCCACTATATTTATTTATGGAAAAAAATATCCAAATGTTCATTATCGAAAGGGTCCTTCTTTTAAAAGGAAAGTTTTCATTTTGTTTGGACCTATGATGCTTAAGAACCTACATTGTTTGATATGATGGGACTCCAGACATATAACACCATATTAGGGGTAATTATAACATAATCTGAGACCTTCATATAAATTTATGATATATTCATGAGTCCTTATTAATTTACCATGTATAACATAGGTTTCCCATGAAATTTTCAGGCAATTAATAGCATGTGTGAAATATAGACTCATATGTATGTATTTAAAGTTCTTTATTAATGGAGACATATATATATTTGAGATTCTCCATCAATGGTATCCTCTCATATACTATATATATATATATTTTTTATCCATTATTGTGAGAATACCAGTTTTTAATCCACTCAGTGGGGAACATTATAATTTTTTTTTCATCTATGGAGATGAATCTATGTTTTGATGTTGCAATCAAACTCCTAAATAGGCTACCCACATATCCTTGTAAATGGAATCATAACCCTTGTAGTTTGGTTCTAATTAATGGGACACGTCATACCTTATATGGTTGTGTGATAAGTACCTAACCCTAAAATTTAATGTCATGAGGTAAGGAATTCTACGTGGAAGGTTCTTAGTCAACGGTTGGTGTGGGACTTATGCCTAAAAATCCCAATAGTCCTAAAAAGGTATGAATCTCCTTGTTGAATTATACTATTTGAGAATATAGACCAGGAAGAGTAGGTTTTTTTGGAATACTGGGTTTGAACCCCAGGAAGGTGTCCTACGTATCTCATTCATATTGGAATCAAAGCCTATGTAGTTCAGTGAAATTTAGAGCGCCTTAATTTGGGGATTACTCTTAAGGAGGATTCCTTAATTAATGGAATTAGGGTTGTATTTATGAATAAGATATCTGGCGAGATCATGCATTGGTGAAGGATTCTTATGTATAGCAATTAGGGTGGGAATTATAGTTCTCGTACTTCAATAAGTTGTGACTGTGTTGATGTTGTGATCATCACAATTCTCTAAGACCATGTTTTTCATTCTCAGTGTGAGATACATAAGGATTTTAATAATTCCACAAACCACATACTCTCCCTTATATTGATGGTAGAGGGAGGGACTACGGTGAAATAATATGAGGCGACACAGGGCTGGGGCGCGGAGTGATGAACCTTTCAATGTGAGATGACATTAGAGGTCATACTGTACGACTCTCAGAATATTAAGGACATACCAAATTGGGAGTTATCTATGAAGGGTGATTTTATCCTGATGAGTGTTATGTATCCTTTTATGGGCAGTTTTAATTCATACATGTTGGAATAATAAGGTTGGAGTTTATTGTCTAATATGTTGAAAAAAAATTATGAAATTAGATCCCATAAAAATGGAGAGTGGTATAAATTTCTCCAATAATTATTATATATTTCCATGATGAAGATTGAGTCATGATTTTTATGGTCCCCAAACCTAAAACATGATTTATAACCATAAAATAGTTCTTTTCCATGAATAAAGATACCATTTCTGGATAAACACATTGTAGGGGTTTTATTATACATGGCCAACTATGGCATGAGCTATGAAGCTAAACTGTGGAATATTTTTAACAATAGGTTTTTTATGTTGTAATCTAATGCATGTCCACCTAGGGTCATTTATTTCAAAGTCATGCTAATGTTATCTAATGAATATGACATTTTATTGTAGATAGAAATGTGAAATTTAGACATTGGTGACTCAAGACGACAATGAGTGGTTTTGACATGGAACATTATTTTAAGAATAATGGGACATCAATGTCAATATAGGTCATGAATTGGGAAATCAGTACTACACAATTTGGAGTGTGATTTATGGTTATTATTATTTATAATGGGGTTTTATGATGTTTTCATGTGATGTTTAATCTTATATAGTATGGAAATTTTTCTGTGTTGTTTAATGTCTCTTAACAAGGATATTAGGATTTATAGTTTCATTTCATGATGGAAGGACATTACGGGGCTTTATTTTAAGTTCATCAGCTCTGACCAAAGGATTTTGAGTCTCTAATTCAATGATAATTTTTATAGAAACATACCACCCTATTTAGATATGATTTTTTAAAAATGTTTGATTTGGGAATTTATGGATCCAAATAATGGAATAAGGAAGGTGTAAATGTATTGAAGCAATTATTTTTCCAGAAAGATGTAAAAATTAATTGAGAAACTTGTAATGGGATCTATATTACTCATGGAAAAAAAGGATTACGATGAATAGATAGTTAATGTGATATTTTGACTAAAAGGAATGTTATATAAGAAAATTTTATACAAGGACACTGGGGAATGCAATGCATAGTCAGACAAAAGAGATCTAAAAATTTTAACATTTTATTTCTTAATTATTATGAATGTTTAGGGAGATTCAGATTTTACATAGCATATAGTTCCCTTTATGTAGAAAAATAAATCCGAATACAGAAAGAGTATTTCTAATTATGTTACCCAAAGAATCAAAGGAATACGATTTATTTGAAGGTATGACCCACACGTATGATGAATGAGGTCTATAGTTTTATGTTATACAACTACGATTAAAATAAAATGGAAATAATAAATGATATGGGGTTAAATGATCCAAGGTTATTTGAAAATGATTTGAACATATAAAGAGGATAAATTTGTAAACAATAGAATTGGATAATTTCAGGTCATTTTAAATGAAATGAGAAAAATATACAAGGATGATGACTTTAGTATAAAAATTATTGTATATTTTCATCAATGTTTGAAGGGGGAAAAGATGCATTACCAAGATGGAAGTTCCCATTTTTGGAAAATACCTATATGGGGGTTGTATAAATCAGGTAAAACACATTCATACATAGCATATCCAATTAGTGGTATCATTTGACTGACATAATAGTTAAGAAGTAGACTTACACAAGGCCACCTAGGGGCACATACTACATAGTAAAGAAAAAGAGATATCTGGTATTAGAAATTATGTCACCAAAAACCATTAGGAGAATTAGGAAGATCTAAAATTATTCCGGATTAGGAGTTTATAATATGAAACGGAGTGATTCTCAATATACGGGAGAAATATTTTGATCAATATATTCCATGAGTTTGGAGTCCCTTACATAGATTTAACTCGTATGTAAAGTGGGGATATTCTATTCCTTGGTAGTTTCTCTTGGATAGGTCCCAAAATAAATACTCCCACATAGATTGTTAATTAAATATAGAAGAGATAAAAAAATATCCCCTCGATGGAACTAGAAACTAAGGCCAAATTTTAACTATTTATATCATATGGATGAGAATCAAGCCATACATTGTTCTTTGGGTAAATTTTTGCTTAATGTCATGAAACAAGGACATGAATTGATTCTGATGTGAAATAAAATATTATAGCTAGAACAATGTATTTAACCTTGTGTCACTACATATCACATATGGATGAAAATAAAGCCACTTGTAGTTCTTGAAACATTCCCTATGCAGGATTGATTCATACTCACAGGGAATAAAAAGTGGGTTTTGGGGGTGGATTAGACATTTATTGTATATCTATGCATCTCTACGTATCCCATTTAAAGGTGATTATATCAAAACATAGTTCTCAATAAAATCTTTTCCAACACCAATTGAGTTTTATGTGAAAGATGAGGGCATCTATCGCATTCTAGAATAATTGTTAAATTTGAAACCCATGATGGAATGAATATCTAACCACATATCCTATAATAGTATACTGTAAGTATTTGGTTCATATATAGGATGATGAAGGGAAATAAATTTACATGTTGTTGAAATATAGACCATGATTGGAGATACAGGTGTTTCTATGTATCCCATTAAAATCGGAGTCAAGACACGCGTAATTCTTAAAATGATGTCTCTATGAATATCATTTACAAACATATGGGGAAATGGAACTCATGTTCCATTATGAATAATGAATTATGTGAGTAATTCTTGAACATGGAATATACTCATTTTTTTAAAATCAAATTATAGGAATACAAATTTTCTATATATTATGGGATTTCATTATGTAAAATTAAAAAAAAGATAACTGTTACGTTTAATTCTATATATTGAGGTCGTATGATGTCTTACTATTCAATGTCATTCTATGAGGAAAATATTTCTACCAATTTTAACTTTATACATCACGGACAGATATGGAAGTCATTCTATTTAGTGTCATACAACTTGGACTTTGTGCTATGAAGTTTTATGTCATGCAGTGAGGGAAAATGCTGTCTGATTACCCAATGTACTTATTAAAAATTCTTGTATTGGAATGAGTTGTTAATGGTTCTCCATCCATTGATATTAGGGAATAATATGAATTATAATATACCTTATATACTGATTAAGGTCCTTCTAACACTGGATCCTATTTTGTTGGCTTTTTTCCTGTTATCATTGGAGTCATGAGGACTGATACCAATTATACTAAAAGAGATGAATAGAGGTGATCATTTTGGTTATAAGATCATGATATTGTTTTCTTCTATACATGCAAATGATGCACAGTGTTCAATATATTTTCACTTCTACCTGGAGTTCCAATTACTGGGCTATGATTAGAGCTTGATATTCTACCTCATTGTGTGTACCACCCTCATATATCAAAAAGGAATATGGAATCACTTCCTTTTAATTAAAGATAAATAATATTCCAAACACAAATTTATTGAGTTTAGGGTGTTCTATTCAGTTCCCCATAGGAATTCTGGAAGTATCGTCCATTTAAATTTACCACGTTTCGGGATTATCTTGAATAAAGAAGATGTATTCATCATGAAATTTATTATTCAAATATGTATCTTTTATAGAAGACTGTTCATCAAGGAAATAATCCATTTCATGGAATTTTATATCTTTATAAGGAAAAATTTTATATCAAACTATTGAAAAAAAACATTTAATAGTTCCAAATATCTTGTAAGCATAGGGCGAATATAGATAAATCGATGCAGATTATTGTGAGATACCTAGTTAACCTCGTTATTTTGAATGCACTACTTTGGCTTCTAAACAAAAAATATTATTGCTAAGAAACACTTATGGATACAGGAATATATAATATCTATGTCAATCATGGTTTTATTGATATATTAAATGTTATTTTGATTCATATCAACATTATTTTATGAAATGACGGCACCAAGTGAGTAATCTAAGGTTGTCAGATAGGGAATAAAATGATTTTATTTAATATGATGAATAAATACTGGTGGACCCAATAGATATTTTTTGAAGGTATCAAATTCCACTTTTATGTCTTCATTCAATTGATATGTAACTCCTGTATTCATTGATTTGGTGAAGGGTAAACAATTTCCTGCTAAGTTAGTGATAAAGAGCCAAATATAGGACATATGTCCTATATATCCTTAACATTCATTAAAATTTTAACGAAGTGTAATACGAATTGTTTCATTATACTTCTCATGATAAACATTGATTCCATGATGGCATACAATGATGCAAAGAAGTTTTCTTGAGGTAACCCTGAAATCAGATTTCAAGGGTTTTATTTTTACATTATTTTATGAAATTTACCAAATATGGTCTCACAATTAGTAAACTGATCAGAACGTTGTTTTGATTTTACCACTTAATCATCCACATAACATTAACAAAAATTCCCAGGAAGTTCATATTGATATGGTGGATGAAATGTTGATATGATAAACCTTAATTCTTTAATCAAATGGGAATTAACCAATATCAAAACACATGTTGAGGGGATCTAAAGGCTTTATAATCATTATCTTCAGGGGCCATTTGGATTTTATTATACCCGTAGTAGCCATTCATGAATTAGATACCTTCATAACTAAATATTTAATCAATTAATAGTTCTTTGATAAGAATTTGAAAATTCTTCATTAGGGAAATGCAATTTAGGATCTATGAAAGAAATGAAAAAACTAATTGGCCCATTATAAAATACACGGGGACAATTATGGATAGACATTTGGGATATTTCACCTCCCTGACAATGCTACATTTGGTAATGTTGATGACTTCATCTTTAATTATAGAGGCACGAGTTGGGTGAATTCTTCATTCTACCAACATAAATCCTCAATAATATTTTGGGAACCCCAAATGATGAGTAACCCCACTGGGATTAAGACCTTGAATTTTTATACAGTTCAAAACAAATATATTTCATTGTTTTTTTTAAAATGAAGTATACATATATTTCTCTTCTGAAGTCGTGGTCACACAAATTAGATTAGGGTGTAGATCATCTCTTATACCCAGATTTAATTCTCTATGCTCATCCACTGTGGTGGAGATTCTTTCCTCAAATGTTGGAGGGGAGTTATTAATATCTTATTCTTTATCTTCCTCATGTGAAACTTCTTCTATTTATTATTGATGTATAGTTTATTAAGAATAACATTTGGAGCTATGTAAGGAGTCATTATTTGAACATCTTTTAAAAGAAGAAAGAATTTCTGTCCCAAATGATGGTAAAGGGTCTCTATGGAGAATTGAAGAGAGAATGATGGATTAGAAATCAACATCCATGTATTCCATTATTATTGAAACAACTTCTTCTAGTATGATTGATGATGAAATGACATTCTGATGTTAAGTGGATGAGATAATGAAATCTTAATTTAAACATTCACTATCAATAATTTCTTCAATGATGATAGGCTCGACTGCTACAACTGGCATTATGAAAGTCATTGGATGAGTGCTTTGGTTTGGGTCTATTGTTTCAATTTCCGTGATAAGAAATATATAATCATTAATAATTTTATGAATAGTTTAGCCAGGATATATTCTTGACATTTAAACGCATATATTCTTGTTACATATTTTTGTGTAGACAACGTTAACATTGTGTGATATAATTTTTACACAATATATTTAGATTTCCATGTATGGATTAGAGATTTATCACCCAACAGTGTCCTAATTAGACTGTTGAAGAAATAAATTATAAATTGGTGATATGATGAATAAATAGATGGTTGTTTATGTAGTATTGTCCCTCTAAGAATAATGTGGATGTTTGTATCATATCAGACAATCAAGAAATGTGATTTAGATAAAAGATCCAAATATTGAGTTCTGAATATAATCTCGTCTAGAGGTTCTTATTCATTCTTGTGACAACCATGAAACATCATTGTGTAAGGAGATAATTTAGATTCCTTAAGACCCAATTGACGATGTGTATGGATTGGACTGAGGATTAAAAGTGATCCATTATCAATGAATGCTCATCAGATGTATGTCTCATTAACACTACAAGATAGATACATGGTTCTGATGTCTCTAGGTACAAAATCATCCCCATCTTAATCCTTAAAAGATATAACTGAATGACATTCTACTGGATAGTTCTCTATATTTTAATCCTCAGAAGCTGCATCTTCAAACACTTGAGGAGTTTAAAATCATTAATAAGTGCTTATCAAAAAACAAATTATTTATTAAATCATCCAAAATTTTTAAAATCGCTTGTAAATGGGCTTGTTGTTTCAAATCATCATACTTTTGGTCTAAAGGAATGTGTTTTCTTACATGGAAATATAGTTTTTCAAGATCCATGGAATTTGATTCCCCTATTGTAGATGTATCATATGTCAAGGTAGAGGTTGTAAATATTTTTTTCTTCGTAGAATGGACTAACTATGTATATCTACAAGTCATGAGAATGATGGTGAAACCTCTAATCAGTCATCCATGATGATCATATCTGGACCGATCCTATAATGTGTGGGACCATTTCCTTGATCTTGATGCACCTGATAAAGGGATTTCCCATGATTATATGTCGTATAACCTTTTCGAGCATGTGTATAGTTTGAATAGTGATTTTTAACATATCAACATCTTCCCTTGTATGCTAAACCATATATTATTATACTAAATCCCTCAATCAGGAATAAGAAATTTACGATCTTATAACCATAATCATAATTTTAATAGGGGTCTATTAAGTGGATAATATTAATGAAATTTAAGATCAATTCTTCATTTGATGAAGATTTTTCTAATCATTTTGGTTATTGTGGTTCCATTTTGTGGGGAAATTTTAGTGATTTTGAGACTAATGGCATATTATCATATAATTTCATGGAAAACGTTTTCCTTGACATGATTTCATCATTTTATGACTGCTCATTACCATTCTGATCATGTCAATTCTTTGAGGATTGACCATAGGACAACTGAACATTTGATTATGATGAACTTGTTGTAGAGAAATTGGAAAAAGTCAGATTCATTTGTTTTATCTGTGTTTGTAGAATAAAATGTTTTCGTTTAGTCATTTTCCTGTCCATCTAGTCCTAATTTTTCGTTACTTTTTTTCATTTCACTTCCTTTAATCCACATCCCTCCTCTTGATTATTAGTAGTGACACATGATACATGGGCTGATAACCATTTTAGATTCACTTGTATACAGTCTACCATATTTTACCAGAGGTATTTGAAAACAAAACAATACTAAATAGGATGTCCCCCAATTTTATGAATGATAAAAAATATTGGTGGTCTTCATTTCATTATTTATTCAGTATCTTTAACATTGGAAAATGAACTAATTTTTTTTCCAAATTTGATATGAAGTAACCGAAAAGATTTTCATTTCAAAAAGAATAAATATTATTCTTTAATTACTCAAACTATATCTTCTTTTTTTATCGTCTTACGAGGCAGTCAATTTAGCTGACACTCGAGAGGTAGAGCCCTTCAGTATGATGAATTTTTATGATGTAGAAGAAGGTAAAGGTAATTATTTGAGTGGGATAGTAAAAACCTCTTATTTCTATGTTTTTCTTCCATGATATGTATGGATTAAAAGGGATTTATCTCTTTTTCGACAATGGAATCCTCCACATGTTTGATGATTAATGAAAGGTCTTAAAAACCACTAGTTTATTTTAAAAGGATTGGTGGTGTAAGTTACTCATCATGCATATTTTCCACATAAATTTTTTGCAACGTTTAATGAGGGAGTAGTAGATTTATGGAATATTTTAATCCTTTCTATTTTGTAATTAAATAAAAAACATTTTCATTCAACCATTGTTTGAAATTTAAATGATAAAATATTGTTATCCTCAAAAGCATTGAATTGTATTGGGGAATGAATTTCTGATAGAGATCATCCATATATTGATCGATAAACACATCAAAATTATATACCTGACAAATGCTATCCACAATAATGATTGAAAAAAGTAACTGAGCATTACCGCTTCTTATTACCGAGGGTCCCCATTATTTGATCATAATGACAAAAAAATGAGTTCAGTGCTACTTCAGATTTCCTGAACGATTAATGATTTGAAATATTTAATTCACAATTTTTGGTGGGGGGGATTGGATCTACACATTCAGTGTAAGAATTCATTTTTGTATGTACTAGTGTACACAATTATTCCTAGAATTCAATAGATCGTTTAATAACTCAATTGTTTTCATAAGAATTTGGGGAATATCTGAATGATCTAGGTCCTGTATAGGTACAACAGCTAGATCTATGAAGGAAAAAACTAATGGTGGGGGTGTTGTTGGTATTTTTCATAGATAAACCACTTTAATTGGACAAAAGGTATGTTTTTGATCCTATCATAGTTGTGTAACCAATGAATTGTATTCATTATCTGCATATATATTTGCAACAAACCCTCTTTTTCGAGGAGTTCTTATTGGATGTAATGTCTATGAATCTTCTTGTGGAGCATTTTGGGTAGAAATTCTGCTTTGAAATAACAGTACATTGAGTCATTGAAACTCCTTCATCACCACATCTTGTAGGAAATATTATTTTCATGTGAAATATATTGAACTAATATAGTATAAAAGTGAGACTTGATCAGACTTTTACCTTTACCCTTATTATATGCCTCTCATAGAGGTGAGAGGTTTATACTAGAGGGAATACCTAGATTATGGGAAAGCCTCTGATTTGGGATAAACAAACATCCTTAATTTTCTCAAGTGTGTACCATATTATGAATAAGAACATCTTCATCCAACTACCATAAACAAGACTCGTATTTAAGAGGATATTCTATAATGGTATTAATGACATTTACTGATGCATTATTCATTTACAACATTCTATCATTATATCTATAATATCATCAACTTTTGTTTCCTCCATGATACTTTTTTATCCTATATGATGAATTTTTAGGATATATTTGATGGGGAGTAACCAAAAATAAAACCTTGGATAGTTTAGTTATCTGTTCACATTGTGGATTCTTCATTAATTGGGATAAAACTGAAATCCACTAAGGAGAGGATTATGGATGAGAAAAGGCCCATTACCCTGAAGGTTGAGGTTGTTCTTATTCATCTTTTTTAAACCTTCATAATTTTTTTATTGAATTTGAAGGATGAGTTAAACAAGGCCCTAACACTACATGATGTGGTGGTACCTGAGATGCTATAGATGATATAAACACAACTGGTCTTCTAATTTTACCAATTCTTTTTCGATCATTGGTAGGTTAATTATATGAAAACCACATAGATCACCTGTTCTGGAAGACCATAGTTATATTTCATATTTTTTGGAAATTTTATGGATAACATCCTCTAGGAGAGACACTAGATTGATGTTCTCTGATGCATGATTCTAAATAAAAAAAATCTCTCTCTCTTTTTTTCCTAAAATTTAAAATATCTAGTGGAGACATGTTATTGAGCATATCATTGATTACATATATAATCTATTGATTGTATCCAATCTGGGGAAATAACATTTCAAGATACCACTTATGGAAGATCTTTCTAATTTTATAGTGTAGTGAAATGCAATTATCATTTTGAACCCCATCCTCTGATATGAAAACATGATGATGTATCAAATGATAATCGGTGTAGCCTTTTTAGATCATCAAGGAATGCACACCAAAAGACTCCCATATACTTCTCTACCATTGGAAATTGTGAAACTAAGATATATTCAATGTTAATTTGGAGTTTGAACACTTATATTACATTTTCATTACTTTTATATTAATCATATAGTAATACAATGGCTTTAAGAAGATGAAGTGTCTTCCATATGTTGAGTCAGATATCATGAATTCAATCCTCTGCCATCAATTCTAGAATGTTGTATGATGTGGTTCCCAAAAGTCATAACGTGACTGGTATATGACTATTATAAATTTTTTTCTCAAATTCAATATATCAACATAAAAAATTTCCAGTGTATCCTCATCTTCGTTCAACAAGATTTGACACTTCTCAATTGATTGATCATAAATAATAGGATTAGTTGTTTCTTCACCCTCTATATCAGAAGTGAAATAACCTAAGGAAGGTTTGAAGAATGACCATTTCCTTGGGATATCTTCTGGATGAGAAAGTATTTCACCAATTAATAACAAGGAATCAGACATGGTCAACCTTATGTTACTAAGTTTCTTTAGATAAGAATGCTTTCTAAACACTACGTTGTCTATTTCATAATTATCTAGACTACAGAAAACACTATTGTTGAGAGGACATTCACAATAGATGTCAACATAAGGAGGACCACCTTTTTGGATTATATTAAGGGATAAATCATCTTTCTCCTTAATCTTATAGACACATGTATGGTTGTGGTGTATCTCATATAGAGATAGGATCTATAGATTGACCATTATTTCATCAAGAATGTCTTTATGATGATGTGTATGATGGTGAACTGTAGAATGATTGATACTACTCTCATAATTTTATAATGGGATAATATGATCTTCGGTTGCAATAGATAAATATATGAGGGATTCAATAACTCCAGTATTAAGATGACCTAGACAACATATTGGATCTTGATTTTTCAACTGTTTTTTGTGAGAATTCTTCATATATTTTCTTTTACATGTAGTTGGATAATCTTTCTGGGATATGTGGGTATCATTGGAATGTGTTTGTTCATGCCTTGGAGTGGTCATCAGTTAGTCAGATTATCAACAAATGGAAAGGGAGTATGTTCCCGATCCGGTTGTCTGTATAATATAAGGGTGTATTCCCCATAAAACTAATGGAATGGGAAAAAAGTGTGTATATTCTCAGTTATTGCATGCTAATTAGTCATAAAAGTTTTGGGGATAAAATTATATGTTTGTTCCCATGGTGTTTCTTATGTTTCTATTTTGACATTAGAGAAGGATTGCAGATAATGGGAAGAAACTTTTGTCCTCCCTTTCACCATTGCTAAAATTAATTTGATGACTTCAGTGATATGAATGGCAATATATGCCCACTCATTATTTGGAGTAGGTGTATATGTATTATATTTTCCTCCCTTTCTTATTAGTGGATACTAAAAATTCCCATGTATGGGGTTAGAGAGTTATGTCTGCCCCACGGTTGTCGTCAGAACTTCTGACTAACTTGTTCTGGTGCATCTAAATGAGACTACTGGCTTCCTTGATGGATGTTTATAGGTGTATGTGATAGATTTTCTTTCTCCTTTATTGGTTGACATACATATTTAAATGTTTTTAGATGAGTCTACTTGTAGGATTGGTGAGTGGAGGTAATTGTATTTTGATGCTTACTGGTTTCCACAATAATGGATTGGTGGGATTTCCTAAATGAAGGCAGATGTGTCTGATGATAGTCTGTAAGAAGGTTTATGTGCCTCCTCATGGAACTCCACCACATATGAATGGTTTGATTGTTTTGGTACTTCTAGATGAATCTATTCGCTTTCAGAATTAGGGTATATGAGTGTATGTGTCTTTTCATTGTTTTCCACCATGAGAGGCTGGTGGACTTATCTTGAGGTGAAAAGGTAAAAAACTACTCCCTGTTGGCCAGATTATTTCCTTGGTGTTTCATCATGAGTTCCTAGGTATGAAGAACCTAGGCCAAATAACCAAATGAAACACCCCCATGATGTTGAGAGTTCACTTCAACAAGGTTCTACTTGAGGTAATTATTGGTAGGGGCCCTTGTGAAGGAACCCTGTGTCATTGAGGTTAGGACTTGATTGATCTCTTTATCCACATCCCTATAGTATGGGAAGACTGTTTATTGCATTCAGAGATTAAGAACCCTTTGTGGATGAAGATGGTCATTCACACCGTCTGCTTATTGGCTACCAGTCATCGCTGACCAGATGATCAAGGTTTGTTGATAACATATAGAGCATGTATGGAAGCCTCCAAGGTTGGGAGAGTACAATGTTGATGTGATTTTGAAACCAATACATATGAGACCCCATGTTGATGATGCTATGTGGGATATGACACACTTCTAGTGGATAAGGATCGAGCTTGAGAAGCAGCTAGTTCATTCATGAGGGAAAACATAAAGGAATCCATTTGGAGTTAAGGTTGTTCCGAGAGAACATGTAAAATTAAAAACCATTGACTCCATTAAAGGAAAATATTTTCGATAGACACAAGCATTATTGATTTATTTGTCTTTAATTCTATTATATGTTGATAGGGGCCTGATTTATGGGTAATATTATCATCATGTTTATGGTTTGATGTCATGTTCACCATTCTTGTTTCATTTCCCTCAGAAAGTGTGTTCTGCTTATCAATCACTAATTCTAGGGGATTTCCATTGTTTTTATATATAGATCCGTAAACAACCAACTTACTGTTATCCAAAGTTAACTACATTCCAATGGTAGCTGTTTGTTAGGTATGGACCTACGATGCTGATGAAAATACATCGCTCAAGAGGATGAGAGGTTGGAGTCATCACACCCTTTTTTGTGGGAGATATTTCAT
Source organism: Viscum album (assembly GCA_963277665.1). Classification (NCBI taxonomy): domain Eukaryota; kingdom Viridiplantae; phylum Streptophyta; class Magnoliopsida; order Santalales; family Viscaceae; genus Viscum; species Viscum album. The sequence continues at coordinate 2,021,253,000 of OY728157.1, forward strand.
ACTCATGGTATCCCTTATAGATTTATGATATTTGTGCGGATCCTTTTTAATACAACATATATAATATAGGCTTCCTTTGAAATTTGCAATCAATTATTATCATGTGTGAAATTTAGAATCATTATTATGTATTCCAGGTTCTTCATTAATGGATAAATACTTATTTATTCGAGGTTCTCCATAAATTGTATCCCCTCATATCTATTTATAGATTCCTTTAACTTTTGTTAGGATAATACAATTTTTAAGCCACTATGTTGGGAAATCTAGAATTTATTTTTGTATAGGGAGACAGATGTTTTATTTAATGATTGGATCATACCCATTAATCGAATACATATGTATCTTTGGGAAATTAATTAAAAACCCAATAATATTGTGCCACCTAATGGGAAACATCTTTCCTTTTCAGGTCATGTGATGTGGACCCAGCCATAAAATTTAATGTTATGTGTAAGGATGTCTATGTGGAAGGTTCTTAGTCAAATCCTAGTGTAGGAAACATGCCTAATAATCCCAAGGATCTGGAAAAAGTAATGAGTTTTTAAGTTGTATTAGACCCTTGTGGTAATATGGCCCACGAAGAGCAGGGTTATTTTTTAATATTGGGTATGAACCTTATGAAGGCCTCCTACATATCTCATTAAAATGGGAATCAAACCCACGATGTTTAGTTATATTCTGGGAGGCTTAATTTGGTTAATACTCATAAGGATGATACCCAGATTAAGGGAATAACGGTTCGATGTTTGAAGAGGATATCTAGAGATATTGGTCCATTGTGAATACTTCCTACATATCCCATTTAGGGTGGTAATAAGTGTTATTTTAGGTCAATAATATTGAATTTTGTGGATGTTGTGATCATCACAAATATCTAAGACAATATAATTCATGCTCTGTGTGAGAAACAAGAATATGTGAATGATTAAAAAAATCCATACACTCTCTCTTCCACTAATTGGAGATGGCGGGCCGATGAAAAATGAAGCTGAGGTGATGGTGGGAGATGGCGTGGAGTGATGAAAATTTCAATGTGGGATGACATTAGAGGTCATGTGGCCTAGATCATGGATGATTAGAGACTTAACGGAGTGGGAGAGCCCATAGTGGATCCTAGGAGATGAGGGAGACTTTTATATTATTTTAATGATAAATCAAGTGTGGCCCTCACTATCACTATTGGGAACCAGAGGCTACGAGTCTTAGAGATGAGAAGGGGAGGTGAGAGTCTCATTCCCAAAATATAATATAGGAAAAATTCCAACATTATCTCTATGATAAGAGTCCATGTGACTGTAGATATAAAAAAATACAAACATCACTAGATCCTAAATCCCATTGAAGATGAATTTCATAAACCTATGACATAAGAAATAAAAAAACAAATCTGAGACATGTTGATCTTCCCTACAAAATGGTTTGATAAGTCAGATGGTTTTGGTGGATGTTTCAACATAGTCGCTCTCATATAAGGGATCCATACAAGGATATAACCTGCCATGAGAGGCTTTTTAGAGGGATTACCAGTTGATGTTCACGATCCTTGATCATAGATATTTCTCATAAGTATGTCGCATAGGTACACCATGCAGGAATGTTGCATAGGTTTATCGTGATGGTCATAGCAATGAATGAAAAAAACTCTCAATATTAGAGAACCAAGCCTATGAAAGAGTCAAAATTTGAAAGGCTTCCAAAAAGATCTTATCCCATTAAATTCATTATTCACCTGTGTATTTAGATATATACTAGTGAAAATTTGTGGGATTTGGGTGAAAGAGCTATGAAATGGGAACTTTAAGAGTTCATCTAGTTCTTGTCCGTATCAAATGAGATGCAAAATGTTCATATTTATATGCATTGAGGGGAGTGAGTCAAAAGGAGTCCATCAGTTTAGCTCGACTACCTAGATCCTCCACATATATCCTATTATATAGCTACAAAGAACATATTATTGTGTTACTCTGTCATATAGGTCCTCTACGTAGGTTTTTCGCATAGGTCCTCCAATCATGTCTGTATCAATTTTTAGGCATTTTACATATTTTATCATCATCTTGATATATTTAAATTCCCATAGGAAAACATCGTAATATTTTTTTCTTTCTAAGATTTTTAAAAAATTTCTTATTAATCATTTGAATGGAATTATTATTCTTTCATATTTCAATATACTATAAGGATATCATCCGATGCAAGTAAAGGAATATGATATTCCCAAAAAAACATTCTGAAATAATTTTGGGAGTTAAAATTTATTTTAATGTTTATATATGTAATGATTTCCTTATATATTTTGTTGGGTTTAATGAATATGTAGTTCTCAGAGTTGATGGATAAATTATTGGAAGTTTTTATCAATTAAATCCTTTTATTCATTGACAGTTAAAAATAATATGTAATTTATGTTCTCAGTTTTAAAAGTTATTAATCATCATAAGCTATTTAGGATGATTTATTACTAAATGATTTGGACACAAGAATTTCATTCATATGATCATGTAAGGTTTTAATAGATAATTATTCTGGATGTTCTACTAATTTAAGCAGCAATATTTTGGGAATTCACCAAGAATTTTAGAGACAGGTTAGTCTTTCTTGTTCTTTTATACTAAAAACGTTGATAATAAAAAAACTACTGATTTTTAGACCACAATTTTATACAAAACCATAAATGAGTGTGCTCCCTTTTTTATTAACAAGTGTTATAAAACATTTATGTACCTATATGATAAAATAGTTATCACTCTATTAATTTATATTCCTGAAGACGTATTTTAGTTCAATGTTATCTTTTATGCTCCTCGTAATGGGTTGGTATGTGATCTTACCTAGTAGAGTTCAATTGTTTTTAAGATCAATGTAGATACAATCCCAAGAATGTTATTATTCCACTGACAATCATGAGTGGTTAGAATTTGTTTCTACATATTTTTTTGGAAAAATACCACATCAGTTAGTGTTTTCTTGTTCATAAATATCTTTATATCATAAGTTCTTACTTAACCCAACATGACATGAAGTTTTGGAAGTGAATGTGGATGGAATTTCGGATGGATTACACTCTTGAGGATTTATATACAAAAATAAAGGGTAATGAAGTGTTTTATGTGCTATGTTGGAATTTTATCAGTGATATCATTCATGAATTAGGGAACACACAGAGTGTTATCGGTGGAAAAACTATGAGGCATCTTTATATAGGTTATTTTTTTTATTAGAGGTAATTTTTTTCTTAATGACAGTGTAGTTTTCATTGGTGAACCACATGGTAGAGTCCCAATCAGGGGATTGCGTAATGAATATATGGAGAAAAAGAGTTATTTTTATGTATTAAAATGATGGTTAATATGTGGTTAAACAACGATGGGTATTGATATAGGGGAGTTTTATTGTTATATTGGTATTGTTTGATATAGTACACTGCCAAATCCATATATCACCCTTATCGGTTAATCCTTATCTAAAAATTATATACTATGTTCTGAGTGATTTTTATTCGATTGAGCTTTAGGGGTGTGGTGGCATTGTTTTTCCCTCAATGTTTTCTCTTTGAGATGGTGATGTTTGAAAACTATTTCCTTGTTGGATTCTCTAGCCATTATATTTTCCATACTATAAATGGGATTAAATATTGATATGATTCATTACTAGTTACCAAATGAAAATGCAATGTTTTATTCTACGTGTTTGATAAAAGATCATTTAATAAAATCCATGTAATTCATATTGTTTATGGATTTATGATCATTAGATAAATTATAAATATAGTATCTAGTGGATAGAGAGTGGGGGATGGAAACATAGGTGGATGCGGGCAAATACCCAAAACTGGGAGATCCAGCTGATCATGCGGTGAAAATATCAGATATAATTTCAAAGGAGGATGGTCATTTTGGGCCTCTTGCTAAATTTATTTTTCATTCAATAATGTTTTCGATTGTGAAATAATCCATAGGTTCTTTTAGATTACTCACTCTTGAAGCTGGTGGTCTGGACGAGAATTCTGCAGATGTAGTCACGGTGGTCTATGAGCCATATTTCTCCTTCGATGTGCACCCACCTATATGGGTGACAACTAAGTAGAGGATCATTCATGTGATGGAAAATATGGAAATTGTTGAATAACATCTTAGTCTATTCAGGTTCTCAATTATTGCTCATGTGTTGATTCCCAAAGGTATGAATCGTTGAAAACTAATGACTTATAAAAAATAATTTATAAAGAATGGGGATTTGATAATTTGACAATGAATTCAATGGTAAGGGGATATTATCATGTCTTCTTTCAACCAGATGAACAGAAGAGAAGGTCATGATGAAATTGCACCATCTCTCTAAAACCTTGCTTCATGAACATTTTGTAATGGGGATGGAATTTTGACAGTATGAATGTCCCAAACACATATTCTCATATATGTATTTGAATATAAATGATGAATTGGATTTATTGACACTTTAGGATCTTATGGGACATTTCCTCAGTTGTTGGAAACCCCATTATATTGGATCGATAGACAGATAATCCGAGGTTTGGTCATTTCACCCGAATACTGGTGGAAGTGGATATATCATGCGCCCTTGTTGAGGAAATTGTTCTTACAACACGGGATGGCATTATAAAGTTTGATATTTTCCATGAAAGGAAACAGATGTTCTACAGTAAGTGCACATTTTTGGCAACTTAGCCTTTGAGTGAAGATGGAACAAGGAATGCAGTTTGTGAAAAGTGAAGGGGCATGATGATGTTACATGTTGACGGATGAAGGTAAAGGATCAGATCCCCTCTAGTTCTCGTGGATAGGATGGGGATGCTACTGATGTGATGGAGGGGCTTTTCTTGCCTGATCATCATGAGGGAGATACCTCTGTACAGCCTTCTAGTGACAGGTAGGCCTGAGAAAAAAGGGATTGCATTTTGATAAAAGTGGCTACTACTCAAGAAACCACTGGTTCAAAGGTGGCGGTTCCCAAAGGTGAGGCATGGAAATATTTGGAGGTCACTTCTACAGATTGTTCAGATGACCCTGTGGTGGATACAACACATGTGGTCTCCATCTTCCATGACAAAATGACTACAGAGCATGTCACAACTCATTTGGTGGCGTAGGCTAAATCAGAATTGTTGTTCCCCCATGATTTTGGTGGTGATGTCATGCATAGAGAGGCCCTGCCTACTACAGACCCATGGTAGTAAAATTCATGCAGACACTCTCTTCAATGGAATCTCGATGATAACTATAAGTGAGTAGTGACCCTTCTCACTAAAAATCACATAAAATATTTACACCCTTGAGTGGTGTTTTTTGGTCAGATGAAATTGAATATCCGTAGACAACAAACAATAATATATTTCTCCTGAGAATGGGGAAGTTTCTCCCAATAATTGACATCAGGAACAGGCTAATTAGATTCCTATAGGGGTTGTCTAACTCGAGCAGAAAATCCCATATGATGCTTAGAATACTAATATCAAGTGTGATATGGATTGTTCAAAGCAGGCTTCTGAGGGAAATGATGTTGTGGTTTCATCAATTAGGAACTCTGGGTAGATAACAACCGAATCAGGAATGGAATGAATTGTAGAGGGAAGAATGGAAAGGGCGAAATGAAAACAGTGCCAAAGGTTGGTCCCCAAACAATGGGCTTGACTCATATTCAATGAAGACATTTTATTGTAATTATCATGGTTTGGGAAACTCTTGAATGGACAAATCCCTTATGTATTTTATCAAGTCATATAAGCCTCTACTTTTTGGCATTACTAAACCAAAGCTTCTATCTAGCAGCTGGAATGGATTCAAATGGGACTCCATGGTGTACCAGTTTGTGTTTGGTAATTTTCATGGTTCTGAAATTGGTCATTTGTGGGTGTTATGACATGAATCCATTAAAATTAATTCTTGTTTGAATACGCCTCAGAGTTTTTTCATTTTTTTCAGCATATCTGATTATGATTTATCAGTTTCATTTGTGTATGAATAGAACACATATATTAGGATAATGGATTTATGGTTGGAGTGCAATGGGGACTCTAGGTGGATGGAATAGAAATGGATATCTATAAGAGACTTTAATGCAGTGTTGAGACCATAGGAAAAAATATGAGTTAATTTTAATAGGATTATGGCTTCTGATTTCTCTATATTCCTTGACAACTATAATCTTGTTGTGGTCCCTCTTGTTAGACCTGAATTCACTTGGTGATGTTACAATTGGAACAGGATGAAAGCAAGCAAACATGAAAGATGTTTTCTCCCCATGGATGAGCATGGTGCCGCTCCTGGACTTTCTGGATTTACATTATCCAAATATCACTCTAATCACAACCCTAAGATTGTGGAGATCAATACCCAAGTGGTTTAGTCTGAACCTATCCCATTTCAGTTAAACAATAGGTGGGTTACGGAGAAAGGATGTAGGGAACTTTTGTTGGATTCTTTGATGCTTGAGCCTATTAGAAACCAACTAAAATGGTTGGATGGGAAATTAAATAATCATTTCACACTTCTAATGGATTGGAGAAAAAAATCATTCTCTAATCTAGACTGTGACATTGGTGCTACTAAGGTGGATCTCTCTTGTATTCAGATTCAAAACCAGCAACATCCTACTCCATATAGAGTGAAAATCATGGCCCACAACATGCTGGATGACTTATTAATGATCTAGGAATATATGGCTAGAAATTAGTTTATTGTCATATTGTTAAATGACAAAGACATGAAATATAAATTTCTCAATAGATTGCATAATTAGAAGAGAATCCAATCTGAGGATAAATCAATCATCATCAATGGTCATCTATATACTTATATAAGTTATATTTCTGTGGTGGTTGTAGAATATTTTAATTGGTAATATTCTGATGATGGTTTGGTCAACACCAGAAGATTTGATGGTAAAGTAACCCCATGCATTGAGGAGTAGTATAATCAATTAATTTTCACCCATCGTCTCAAATAAGAAATTCGAGCAACTCTTATCTCACTTAATGTGGATAATTCTCTTGGTCTAGATGAATTTACTAACATGTTTTTCATATCTTATTGTGATGTTTTCCCATATGATATTACACGATCATTAAAATATTTATTTACTCACTCTTACCTACCATATGGGATTAATTGATGCTTCATTGATCTATTGCATAAGAAAGGTAATGCACTTGATATTATATACCTTAGGCCCATTGAACTTGGAAACACTATCCATAAACTTATTATAAATAAAATCATGAATGGAATGCGATGAATGAAAGGTGGTATAATTACTTCTAATAAATTTGGATTTGTTTCTAGGAGAAATCTCTAAGATTTTGTTTGTAGTGTTATAGAATGTGCAAATATTATGATAAAAAATAAGAAGGTATGAAATTTTTCAACGAAATCTGACATATCATAGTCCTTTAGCACACTAAAATGGATTTTTCTCCTTGATTTAATTAAGAGGTATGGAATCTATACTAACATTATCAGGATTATTAAAACTGCTCTTTGTTCATCAAGGATAGATATTCTCATCAATGGAACCCCCTGAGGATTCTTTCCTTGCACCAGGGGTGTGCTCCAAGGTGACAGGCTCTCTGACCTTCCCTTTGATATTGCTGAAGATTATCTCAACTGATGCATTAATGTCATTTATCGAATTGGTTTCTATAAGAAAATTAAGTCATGGAGGAATGTATCTTCTCTATCTCACTTCTTATAAGATGATGACATTCTATTGTTTGGGAATGCTTCATATAGAACGATTTCTTCCATGAAGGACCTCTTTGAGTACTACGAAGAGGTGGAGTGTCAAGAAAATAGTTGGAACATGTACACTATATTATTATTAAGGTAGAGACAATTGATAAGCAGAATATTGTAAAAATATGTCTTTATGTCCAAAAGGAATATGTACCCTTTGATTATCTAGGGGTCCCTTTATTTTGGTTAAAGGTCTATAAGCAACAATTGGAAGGAATATCCCATAGAATTGTGAATCAACATGATAGTTTGAAAGGGAAGGTTATGTACATGGATTGGTGGGTATTCCTAGTCGAATCCGTGATCAAATCTATGTTTTTTTACTCCTCTATTTATTGATGGCCTAGGGGCATCATCAAGGAGCGTCACTGCATAATATGAAAAAACATTAGGAAGGGGTCTGTCTATGGTAGGAAAATGGTCACTATTTCATGGAAGGAATGTATCATGATGGTTGAACTATGAGGTCCTCGAGTCAAGGACCTTCATACATCCAGTGATGGTATCATCAGGATTTTCACAGGGGATCTGATTTCTAAGGATGGGTCTAGTTATTTATTAACAAAAATATTCAAAGGAAGGATCCGAAATGGTTACAAGTACTATCTTGGATCATCTATCTAGACAACCTTCATGTACTAATTTATGGGACTCATTCATGACATTAAATTGCAGGTTTTCATGGACTCTCATCATAACTACTAGATCATGACATGGCTTGAGAGGCCCATGCAGGACAGCATGGCTACACCTCCTGGCACATGTCAATTCTCCATTGTTGATTTTCTTTCTTAAATGCATTTTTATGGCATCATAGATTCATATCAGGTATGGTTGGAAAGTCCCAAATTATAATTCTATGGATACTGATGCAGTGGTATGTAGCAATAACTGCAATGGGTTGTTCAAAAGTTGGGATTATTACTAGAAGGTTTATAGAGGGCCATGTCGGGAAACTACCAATCTATTTCAATTCTAGACTTCATTTATCAAGCCTCATAGATTTCTTCTAATTTTGAGGATATGGAAAAACTGGGTGGCTACCTCTGATCATATCAAGTGAGCTGATTTCCAAATTTCATCAACTTTTCATTTATGCATGGCCACTGAGTAGAGTACTCAACATTTATTAATGGAGGAACCTATGCTAGGATGTTGCAGGAGTACGTTGTAGGCATGTTTGTGATAGAGTTCGATAGAGATATGCGGCTTCATAATCTATTAATGGTGCAGTCCAAGGAGCAATGCAGTGAACAGGTTGGGAACCTCCTTCGCATGGCCATTGTATCCAGGATTATGGACACATGGGATACTCTTAATGAGATTATGTTTGACATAAAGTATGTCCTTATACAATGTGGAATTGTAGTTATTTATAGTGAGATTCTTGCTACATCACATATTCAATCAGGTACGATGCACAATAGTATTTTCAATTTACAAATTTGTAGGATTCATGGAGTCTCCAGGATGCCTTGGAAGCTGTAGGTATTTATGTATATATGCTAGATAACTATGATCTTCCCATGGATCAAGATTATTTTGGATGGAGTCACATAAGGTGAACATGGGTTATCAAGAAACGTTGGTGGTTTTCGCACATATTGTGTAATTATCAATGGATTATTTTATCACTGTACTGACATTGATGTTGCATACAAGGTTGAATTATGGGAGATAATTCATGAAGGTAAGTATGATACTTGGTATAATTGGAACATGTTATTGATTGAATCTGATTCTTAGATTGTGGTCCATGAATTTGAATCCAGAACGTGTAGTGTCCACTAGAGAGTGTTACCTCACTATGTTGAATTCCTCAACAAGGTAACCAGTATACAGCTGGTAGTCTCTCATGATTATTGGGATGCCAACATGGTGGTGGATTCCTTTTCCATGTATGAGACTTTGGAGACAGTTATGATGTGGTGTTTCATGACCCCTGATTACAATTCCTCAATGGGTGAGGCAGATATTCAGTGTGTCATGCATCCTTATTTTTGTTATAATCTCTTATTTTTCAAACTAATTTGTATTTTTTGTGTAATAAATATCTTATCATCGATTTTTACCAATTCTTGGGCTGTTGGATTATGTAGTGGAAATTTTGTGACTATATGTAGTGTTGAGGATTATCCCCTTTGTTCAGGATCTACATTTTACATCTAAGGTATCAAGTCATTCTATCATAAATTTTTGTCAAAAAATAACTTATTATTTTTACTTTTCCACTAAAAGATAGTTAGACGATTCAATTTACATTAACCCTTATTGGAATTTTATATTATTATATACACTATTCTTGGTGTATTTTGAATGAGGCACCTTCCCTTGGTCATGTTTTCTTATGAAAATAGTATTCAACCAACTATTTTCATGGAACCATTTCCTACATTGTACAGCTGACCATTTAGTTTCTTTATTTGTTGGATTGAAAACTAGATTTACCAATTATCATCATAGATCTATAAAAATAATTAAAAATATGGTACAATTAAATAATATAATGATCAATGAATAATATTTTCATCATATTTCTTATAATGATAATTGGATGAAGACTCTAGAGTCAAATGATATTGTTCATCTATTCCTTAAGGTGAATCCTCATCCCAAGTAGTGTATATTTTCTCATGGGAGTATTATTTCCACTTGATTATTAGGAATTTGTAGATGATTCGTCATATTTTATCCACATAATATTTGGTATAACATCCCCTAAAAATGTGGTGAAAAAATTATGGCCTTCCTTTACTTAAAATATCTTAATTTTCTTAATGAATATTCCCCTATCATTTATATGGTAGAGATAAATTTTATTAATGAATTAAACATTTAGGGGAAAACAAAATATATCTATGATAAGCTATAGAAGGTTGTATTTGGTTTTAATATTATTATGATCCATATATTTTGGATAAATTATTATGTGGAGGAGGGATACTAGGAATTATGTCACATATACACACAATGTAACCAATTATTTTTTGTTTAGATATTCTCATATTGTATTTCTTGTTTCTAATGGCTGACCTCATATAGTATATGAGATTATTTCATATTGTTCTTTATAGGGAATTTTTTAATTTTTTAGAGGTAACTCCGCTAATAGAGTGATTATGAACCTATTTTTAGTGTTCCATTGTATCTCAATTATTATACAAATATTCAGGAGGTTTTTCTCCTTTGATTGTTGGAAAATTTATATGTATCTCCCGGATGTATTATTCGGATATCCTATTTTCATTCATAGCCTTATAAGATTGGTTTTGATTCATGAAGAAGATAATAGTTTGATTGGTATCTAATGTAAATGGGTACAATAAAAGGGACATTCCATTGTGATTTTTGGGATTTATAAGTATATGAGTAATGTTCCAAGGGGTTTGAAGGGTAAAATGGGAGTTTATATGATTAAATATGTTTTTATATAATCCATCCTTGGGATACACCATATTGTAGGCTATTGAGGAATAGAACTATCTTCTACAAAAAAAAATAAAAAGATCATATATAGATTTTGGATACACAACTCGTTCTGGGATGGATTCTTCATGTAAAATGGACATTTCATATAAAAAATTCTTCGGTTGAGAGATATATAATGGGTAATCAAAACTATGATTTTTTGGTTTATGGAGGTTCTACCATTTTTTGGTTGCATTATTCTAGTGGTGGGTTGATCATATCCTCCCTTCATTATGAATACAGTATACTGTTTATATGTTATGGTTGTGTTGTAGTCACTCCCTGTGTAAATATAATATACAATGTGATAGTAATCCTATTGCTTTTGTATGGGTGGCACATGATAGGTTACATTGTGGTATTATGATATGTGTTGTAGTGCACCCTTTTTTATGTAGTTCTATGTAATTGTGTATATGTATTCCTCATGGTATTCTAATTCATAGTTGTCCAATAGATACCATTACCATGTTGAAATAAATTTTTTATCCGTGTTTCTCCATCCATCAAAAGGAAATGCATATATGATTTTTATTTCTATTAATGCCACATTTTATTGGATTTGTTCCTCAAACTTGGGTGATAATAATTTTTTTATCCTTGTTGATTTAATTTTTTTATTGTGACTATTTTTTCATGGGTCTTGTTTCATCATGTTCTATCTCTTTATTATATTTAAGGTGAACTCCATCAATCTAATAGAGATTGTTTTATTTATTTGTGTTATTTTAGCATGAAATTCCTATTGGGATATTTCTTTTTATGTGGAATAGGTGACTAAAGATCTATTTGTAGTTACATTTTTCAATGAATAATGATGAATTTTTTATGAATAGAAAACATTTAATTCCCACTAATGTTATCTAAAATTATAAAGTTATCATAATATATCTTTTTTAGCTGGTGGTGTAATTATTTATTTGAATTTATAAAGTTAATATTAAAAAATAAATGGATTATAGTTAATGATAGTCTATGAAATTACAATGAGATAATGGTATGACACATTATTTTATAAATAGTTTTACATCATGTTATATAGTTTTTCTGGTTTTTTACCTTGTGTAACAAGTGTAATTTGATAAAAATGTATAAATATGTTATACCGGTATGATGATTGTTTGGATAAGAATATAATGATAAATATTTTATGAATCTCTTCTTCTATTTGGTTTGAAGTCTATATATTCAAAATGGATAATTTAATTAATTTTTTTCCTTCTATGTGATAATGTAAATTTATAATCAATTAGATTCCAATATAGTTTTTTCAACAATTAATTTAATGATTGATGGTTTTATCTTCAATTTTTTTACTGAAGATTGAATCCTATATTAGAGAACATTTTAAAAAAAATAAATATAATTATAGAGGTGATACCATATGTTACCTACAATTATATCTTATGATAATTCTTTTGAATAATTCAATATGGAATGACAACTGGTTAGTTGATAAAGAAAATTGTTTAGGGGCATGTTTTTTTATATTCCTGAGAGTGTTATATGACTTATTTATTAGGATAAGATAGATTGTTTTCATGTAAATGTTGAATGTGTTGTTTTAAAATAAAATATCACATTTTAAATTTTTTTGTTGATTTATTTTACCTATTTAAATTTCCATGTGATACACTCTTTATGATGACATATAATCTTAGGATAACTGTTAGCTAATGTGATATAGCCAGAGAGGCCGATGATTGTAGAAGCAGTTTATGCTCATAAATGTGATACACATAGTGATGTGAATTATTTTGTTGGGTATGGCTGTATATTTGATATAATTTGTCAATGTTTAAATTATGTGTTATTTTTCATAAATCTGGGATAAAAGATTAGTGAATCTAGTTAAAAAGGGATAAACCGTTAGAATTATTTTATCTTGGTTCTTTTCCCCACCGATTGATGAATATAGATTTTCTTGGTTATAAATCTATTAGGGATGAATATTATGTTTTATAGTTTACTTGGAATTATCAAAAATATAATTTTTAATAACAATCTAAACCCATGGATTTGATGATTGTCTAAATGAAAATATAAATATATGTTCAATAAATCCCTGGACTTGTTGTTATCATGCCTTGTGCGAATGGATATATATTGGTGTATAATGTAATTTCATTCAAATATGGTATGTTAATGGAGAAATAATTAATTATTTGATTGAAAAATGATTAAAATTTATATATTTAAATTATCCTATGTATTATTAAATTCTTCTCTTCATATTAGATATCTCAGCCCTAGTACCGTGAGTTCGGTATCTGAGTTAATATATTATTTCTTTAGAGTATGGTGAGTTTCATCCCATATTGTGATTATAAAAAATTTTATATCCTTTATGATTTGGATATCATGTTCTATACCAACTGTGTATGGTGGGGGACTGATACATAGTGAACTCTTGGATGTGGTTTTCCCCAACATCTATTTTGGAATGATAATACTGGTTGGATACATTCTCATCCTCCAATATCTTACCTTGATAGTAATTTGTACTAGTACGGATGGTTGTGATATTACACACATATGATTTTTGAGTTTTTATTGTATTGTGGTTATTATAAAGGCATGAATCACTATGTATAGTATTCTATAGATAATTATATGTTAGTTGAATATGGGATGTGATGGAAAGAGGTAGCTTGCTAAGTGAATGTGATGTTGTGGAAACAAGTATAAAACCTGAAGTACGAAATAGATATTATGGGATATGACAGAACACATGAAATACATTATTATTACATAGAAATACAGATGGAATGATTATGTGATTTGATATGTGATATGTATGTAGTGTTAGATGTTCCAACGTGACTTCTGGATGGTTTTTATGGAGATATATTATAAAAAACATACTATTTATTTAGAGACAAAATTAAATAAGGAATGAAGAAGTATGTTTCACATGTTTTTTACAATATTATATATTCTATTAAATGTGATACCTAGGGAGTGATAGACAATGTGATGATGAAAACATAATTTATCCATTTTGGTAATGATTTAGCATCACTTATTGTTCAATTGAATTTAGAATGATTTAATAATATTTCTTATGATAGGATCTAGGTAGTATCCTTTTGTGAATATATATGATTCTCATAACAGGAATCCAAAATGTGTTTAGGTCAACAAGAGATTGTTAGAGATCATAAAGGATATTACTATCATGGGGGGTTCACAAGGGTTATTTACTCTTTATAGTTAGTTTTAGATGTTTTGGTTATTATTGTTCAATTATGGGTTTCAATCAGTGTTTTACATTATATGTATATATATGGTCATTTAATCATTATTAACGGATTTTTATTGGAGTATTGTTTTTATCTCTCACTACCACATGTTCTCATAGAGGGAGTTCCACACATTATTGTTAATGTTACACAATTAATGCTTGTTTTCAACCCATAGAGTAATAGATATGGGATTCATGTGTTTCTGATCTCCCTTAATTATTTACTATACTGGAAGCGGAAGAATTAATTAATGTATTATTTTAATATATTATCATATATTGCTTCATTTTTTCCCATCCATTGTAAAATGATTACATCTTCAACATATATGTGTTGACCACCACTTCACTAAAATGATGTGATTGAATTTTAATTTTTCATTGATATATCCATTATGAAGTATATATTTAATGAATATATGTTATATTAATGATGTAATAATAATTATATAAAGGAGAAATTTTATTATCTATTCATTCATTACATCTATAAATAATTTGACTAACTAGTTCTATATATGTATAATCTACCATCTCCACAATGTGAATAATTTTAATTTTCATCGTACATTATAATAATGAATTTAAATGATTATATAGTGAGTATAGATGATATTTTTATCATATTTATCATATTAGATATAATGTTACAATGATCAATTTACAAGGACTATGATTGAAAAACTGAAACATTTACGAAAAATGAATTACTTAGTACCTAGAAATAAGGGTTAATTACATAATTTTTAATAAATGCCTATTAAAATGTTATATATGATACATATATTGTATTATAGGTATAAATATTATTGATTAATATAATTATAAATAAATTTATTTTATTATATAGGAATTTATTATTCAATTTAAGGAAATCAGAGAGGAAGTAAGGGTATTGTGTCGTAATATGATTTCATTAAATCATGTGTGATGTTAAGAATCTATTTAGTTACTGGATGTGTATATATTACAAAATTTAAATGATATATACTTAAACATTCTTGAAAATTGTATTTATGTTAAAATTCAAAATATTTCAACCATTACAATTTGATTAAAAATATATAAATGTTGACAAGTAAACATTATCTAAATATTGATTTTGGGAGATATGTTTGATGCTATGAATCTATTTACCAAAATAACGTCTTTGTAAAATTATATTTTCATGTAATAGTATAGATGCTTTTTTAAAAATGTATTTTAAAATAATAATTCAAAATATAACATCTGGGGAATTCGATGTAAATTATATAATATTTGTAAGGGTTTATCACCAAAAATTGTATTGCATGGTACATATATTTTGTTATACCCACATCTTCTTATATGAATTATACCTACTAACCAACTAAAATTTTATATCATTAATTTATTTATACTTATTTTAATCATTGTTTCATTTGATTTTGTATATTTCATGTGGTCAATAAGAAAATTTTACAACAACAGTAAGGGTTTTTGTGGAAAACACATTTCCATTTTTGATTTTTTAAAATTATTTTCCTTATTGAAATTTATATCGAGAATATCAATTTAAAATATATAGTTACGTCCTATATATTTTAAAATAATATTTATATAATATTACCATTTTTCACTCTTCTCTATATAAATATATTTAGAATATTTTTTAATGAAAGGTTGTCCTTGTTTTTATTATTGTCAATATACTTATTCATCCATGTTTATGTTCTTGAAATTTGTATTATAAAATATTTCATTTAATATTTTAATGTTAAAAAGGATCTTTTCAATATAATTTAAATTATATTTTAAATTACTAAATTATATCTATTTTATGCAAACACTTTATGAGGATGTGATATTTTACATTTTGTAAATGTTTAGAAATAATATCTTTAATTAATATATATAGTATAAATTAAAATTTCTACAATCAAGAAAATTATTTTCATTTTATATTCCATTAAAAGTATCATTTTTTGTTTTACTATAAACTATGTTTCTCAATATTATGGTAATATTTAGTTAATATATTATTCAATAATATTGATAGTTTTTCATGTCACTAATTAAAGGAAAAAATGAGAATTATAATGTATTTTTCATATATATCAATAAAAATTAATTACTTATGGGTAAATATGATTGATTTGTGAAAGAATCTTATTTAATTATATAGATTCCATATGATGATGATGATTTAACGATGTTTCAATGAAACTATTTTATATCCCACATCTTATTTTTTTAGGAAATGGAAAATTTATTAAACTAATTTAACTTCCATATGTTATGCTATGATAAAATGATTAGATATTTACGTGACATAGTTCATATCTATATGTTATCATGTGATGACATGTTGAATGTATTATTGTTTTGTTTTATACATATATTTGGTTTTAATTATTTGTTTTGTGGGATTGGAAGTATGTATCTCAAAAATGAATTTTGTAATGATTTTGGAGTAAATGAGAACCAAAGAGATGACATATTTAGAATGATTGATGTTACTCTAAAGATAATGATACAAAAGATAGTTTATGCATTTTACATGTTGAACATTATACACAATGACTGTATTTGGACTAACCATGACTACATAAGTGATTTTATATACATATTTTTTCTCTAATAACTAATGTATTTATATTGTGATATGTTTTCAGGGATAATGGTTTTTTATTGACGACTCCTCCATCGTTTTAGTGTTAGATTTTTTTAAAAACCATATATAAAGGTTTATGATTACTGATATTTGACTAATTTTATATGGACATTATAATTTATGATTATAATATCAAACAAATGTTCATATAACAAAAATACTTTTCCACTGATTGATTATCGTTATATATATCCTTACATATAATTGTATCTTACAAATTATTCTGATTCCTTTCCATAGGTTATAAATAATAATTTTTTTGTAATTTTTATATTAGAATAGATATCATATATTAAAAAATTTGGAAAATTATATAGACCTTTTCTTCACCATTTAACTATTTATCAACCTTTATAAAATGAATAATTCTTTATAGTTATTTTGTTTTTAAAAAATATATATAATTAATATTCTTCAAAACTGATGCAATATTTATAAATGTAACTTTTAGGTCTCTATAGAGCTCACAACCTATATATATTCTCATTTTAATGTTATGTTTCATTATGGGATATTACAGAATGATTGGTTCTTAATATATTATTGTTATTCATTAAGGTTGGTCCTCTACCTAAATTTACCAGTTTGACTACCCTTATCTCCATTATAATGATTCCTTACCCCTAATCCTTAAATAATAAAAATCTAATATCCATGAAAGAATGACATATATGATCATCACAAATATAATAACTAATATGATCTCTTGGTATATAAATTATCTGACCTCAAATAAACTATATAGATTTGTTAATGGTTTAACCATACAATGCCATCTTTCCCTAACTAATGATATTTTAGAATACATCAACCCGAATATTTTAGTGATGAATTTCATAGATTTATTTGAAATTTAAATTATTATAATTTAATGAAGGTGAGATTTATCTTCATATTAATGAGAAATTTTTCTTTCTCATAATGGGTATAAAAATGTAGTTAAGAGTCATTTTTACACAGTGTATTTTCTTCACTCCAATAGGGATGAATGTTTCATTATTCCAATATCATTTTGGGGTCTAGTAAAAAGGATCTTATCATTCCAAATAATTTATTCATTATACAATATCATATCAATTAACATTTTACAGAAAAATTAATGGATTTGTGATGTATCCTATCAATATATTGATTTTTCTCCCACGTAAATCTCCTATTTTACATTCTATTGATAATTTACACATTCTTAATGAATGGTGTTTTTCAACCTCAATATTCCTTTTTATTCTCAACACCTATGAGATATTTAGTTATAAACTATTAAGTTGTCATAAATAATTATATTTATTTCATGGAAATGATCCCTTAATTGTGATAAAATCATTGAATTTAATTATTTTCTACCCAAAGGTTTTTTCATTATGATATTCTTTGGGGAACCCATGGCCTCTCAGATAGTGAGGATTCAAAATTAGGTTGGTAAAATATTTATAATTTTAGACATTATTTTCATATCAAATTTAATGTTCATATCCCATTATTAAAGGATCAATACTATTACCAATATGTTGAACTATATTCCAATTTTTATAGTACCATTTATTCAATATTAAAAATCCATCATAATGTTGATTGAAGTTTTATATAATAGTTTCTCTTGGGAATATAGTAAGAAGATTCATTACCACTTGGATTTGCACACTAAATGTCTTGAGGGTTGTATCATTTTCATGTGTCTATGTAAATACAAATATCAATTCTTAAAAAACTATTATAGGTGACTTTTTAGGATTCCTATATGTGGGAAAAATTAACACGATAAAACATATGAATCTTACAAATATAGATTAGGACTGATGGTCATGGAGCTATATGTTTTTGAATACTATAATGGGATGCAATTAAATTATCAATAATTACACAATATGGATCATGGGCCACAAATCTATCATTGTATGGTCTGAAAACTAGTCATTATATATAGAATTATATGCATAAACACTACTATTATAGCTTCTACCGTGAAATGAATATGATGTTATTGAATTCATGGATATAATTTTTAGTATATTCTATATTTTTAGATATTGAAAAAACATTTTAGTGTATCATGATTTTTAACACCACGATATTTTATGTTGGGGTCGAATATCCCAGAAAATAGCATTTTCTATATGTGTAATATTAGGTATATAACTAAACCTATTGACTATTAAATATATCTTAAGAGTGTGTATCCAATATCTAGATGTCATTACAAATGTAATGATATTTTAGATTATTCTGGCCATCTTTATTTTAAATTTCACTTAGTGTTCTTCATGTGGAGTGTCACAACCCGTCCCCAGGACCCGTGCCGTGACTACCCCAAGCCCACCTTCCATAGGCTAGGGGCTGGCGACTAGCACCAAAGGCGTAAATCCCAATAACTAGGACGGAATTGCCTTTATAAAAGTAAAAAAACACTACAGAGTACAAGCGGAAGTAAAACACTAAGTACAAAAAATGTGCTGAAAAGTAAATGGTCCAGAATATAATCCCAACTGAAAGTATAGCTACAACTGAATGAAAGTACAATAGAAAAAGTAAAATAGCTAGAAGAAAGGAAGCAGCTCCTAGATCGTCCTCCTCGGATCCTACCTGAAGGGTAGGTATAGATAGCGCAGCTCCTAGATCATCCACCACGGATCCTACCTGAAGGGTAGGTACAGATAGCCTCCACAAAACTCTCGCCCGTCAACCTCCTCTAAGAGTCATCTCGCCGTGAAGTCCACCTCGGGATACTGACTCGTCGTGTGGTCCACCTCCAGGTACCGTCCAGTCCTCAAACACTCGGCCTCTGCCAGCGCTGCCTGTCATCTAAAACTGACACAACGAGGTGCGGGCATAGCCCGTGCAGGGGTGAGTATATGATACTCAGTAGGGACCCCGAGACCCTCATGGTCTCACTAAAGCCAACATGGATAACCACAAAGAAGTATCTCAACAGATAACCTTCACTTAATCATATGCCCATACTTATACCTAAGTTATCAAATAACCCATCTCAATCATGAGGAAACACAATGGTTATGAAATCAACGGATAACCACCACCCAGGTATATGCCCATACATATACCTAAGTTATCAGGTGACCCATCTCAATGATGAGGTAAACACAAAGATCATAGACTCAGCTCAAACCAGGATTTTTATTGTCGAAATAGTAACTACTGAAGAGCCCCGTCTCTGGAGTGTACAGTGGTTCGGTCATGACTCCGAGGTACTGCTCACTAACCTAAGACTACTGAGGTACTCCGCCTGTTAAATACTGCGGGTCAGCCACTCAAACACAGTAGTGCTTCCCGTCGGCATATGTCACCGAAACACACTAGTTCACACACCCTAATAGCCTACAGAGGTACTCTCCAGATGTGTACTGCGGGTCTGCACTGTCACACAGTAGTGCTCCGTCCTCTATGGGTCTGCACCCAAACAAAGTAGTGCTCCGTCCACTGGGCTAGTCGACTCATCCAAGTCGAGTCGGTCAAGCAGTCGTCAGGTCTCAGCCTGCTACACAGTCTCCATACTCCGCACACTCATCTCCAGGAGGGTCCACTCCACGAGCTACTGGTCGATACTCCAAGTATCACAAAGTCCCACGAAGAAGTATCTCAATGGGCCGCCTCGTCATAGGGATCTCAATGCAACTGACGGCGCGTCAATCAGACACCCGGTCTGTCAGTTATTAGCATTCTTGTCGCAGGGGCCCGGTTGGTTTCGTGTGCGAACCATCCCATCCGTAACTCAAATGTACCCCAAAATCACATAGGGTATACTCATAGGGACTGTTTCTCAACATGATCACCAACTCCGCTGACATTCCGTCAAACGGACATCTGGTCAGAATGTCATGAGCTTTTCCGTTCTAGGGGCCCGGTTTGATTTTCGATACAATCCAACCTGGACACTATCCAACTAAAACCAAAACATAGGATAAGTATGCCAAAAGTTCCGTCTCATCAAGAGGAATCCTACAAAGTCAACGTCATGTCAATCGGACGCCCGAAGCTCAGGATATAAGTGTTTCCACTGCGATGGCCCAGTTGGTTTTGTATCTGAACCAACCCAGCCATACTCAATGACCTCAAAATCCTTGAGTGTAATATTCCGAAACGACTGTCAAGATCCAAGGATCGCTACACAATTGAAGGTGCATCGATCAGAGGTCTGTAACCCAAGATGTGGGAAAAATACCAAAGGAGGTCCGGAAGTGGGGTTTTGGGCCCGGACCGATACGGCCCGCTTGGGCGTGGCCCGACCCAGCATGGGTGCGGCGCGGCGTGCTGGTGCTGGCCTGGTGTCTTGGCTGAAATGGCCAAGCGTTAGGGGTGCGGGGTGGGGGGGGGGGCTGCCCCCTCCCTGTTCTTAACCGCGGCCCCCATGTGGGGGGCCGCTTTTGTCCAGCCAGTCGGGGGTCGTAACCCCTGGCTCCTCCCTTGACCAGCTGGCCTGCTCCGGCCGGCCGGCTGCTTCCGCCACGGGACCGGCATGGGCCGGTCCCCTTGATCTGACACTGTCGGCCCGGAACTGGCTACTGTTCCCTGCTCCTCCGTGGCCTAACCCGCGGCCTTGGTCTGTTCGGCGTGGCGCGGCGGCGCCGTGCCCCTCCGCCATGGCCCCGCTCCGGCTGCGGAGTTTTCGTGATTCCCAGAGTGACGCGACGGTTCCGCGACTTGTTCGACTTCAACGGTGCGGCGCGACGGTGCCACTCTTCTTCACCCAAACACATAGCTTCCGCGCGGTGCAACGGTACAACACCGCCTTCCACGTGCCGCATCAAATCAATCAACCAAGGGGGGGCGAGGTGGGTCGGCCATGTTTGTGCGGTCCAACCTCCTCCCTTTATTGTGATATTAGGAGGCTCAATTAAGGACTATAAAAACGTTGGAAGTAATCAAGAACAAAAGAATTAATCTCCAAACGGTTTTTCTGAAATAAAAATGAAATTCCAAACCCGCAAACAAAAAAACTATTGCGGATCAACATAATAATGAGTTGATATGAATTCTTGTTTTAGAAGGAAAAAATCATGATATTATTAATATTTTTAAATTAAACCACTACCTTGAGAGTAGTCGTTGAATGAGGTTTGTCGCGGAAAGGGATGTCGCGGAATTGTTCATCGCAGAAAGAGATGTATCGTCACGTCATGGAGGAACGATGTCTCCCTTCCTTTGACTTGTAAAGAAGGAACGAGGAGATGCGCGTTGGGTTGTCGATCTCCAAGGAAGGAATCTCTCACCATCGTCCGTAGTTGGAGGTCAGCGTTCTTCGTCGGAGGTGGTGCGTTCTTCACGTTCTTTGACGAAGAACGAAGAACTCCAAGACTCCCCTTTTTCTCCCAAAAACTCAACACAACAAGCCCAACAAAAATAATATAATTCATGTCTTATTTTATTAACACACAATCCAACATCTTTGAAATTCAAAACTGAATCAACCAATTAATTGAATCTAATTGCAAAGTTTAAACCGCCCAATTAATAGAGGCATTTAATATTTAAATAAACACACGATTTTACATTCCTTTATTGGGGGGTGTGGGTGCGTTACTCAAATAAAGGAGGGGTTAAGGAAGTTGAGTGGGTGGGGCTCATATGGGCCCCACCCCACTAATATCCTACCTAGTGGAAAATTTAGGATGTGGGTCCCACTCAACAACTTATCATAGGTTAACACTTCCTTAAAAAAAAAAAAATTGGTTGCACCACTTTTATTTTATTCCTTTACATAACCCAAAAATTCAAAAAACACACCCGTGCAAATGCAACTCCGAAAAAGGTGTTTCTATGTAATTACCGGCACTGTGATTCCATCGGTGCCCTCAGATTTCGATTCCAAGAACTGGTTCAAAAGTTAGTAAAACCAGCTCATTCGTTCACTGAACGTACCCGAGCCAATCTTCGGAAAATGATTCCTGGCACACCGGGGCTTAGAATCAAGTGTTGTCAGAAACCCCGTTCTTGTTAAATTCCAAAGAAAATTAAAAAAAATTCCATTGAATTTTAAGGGTCTTTATATTACTCCCTCCTCAGGGATTTACGTCCTCGTAAAGCATTAACACAAACTAGGGTTGCAAAAACAGTACTAAGCACGCATCTGAGCCTTCTCCTCGAGTGTGCTCACTAGGAGGTTCCCGTACTTCCAGTGAAAGCGCACCTGAGGAATCGAATATCCTCGTTGGATCTACTCTTGTCGATCCTCGATCCCCACTATAACCTCCATAAAATTCACCTCATCACCAAAGTCCAGCTCCCCATGGTCGATGATATGCGTTGGGTCAAGCACGTATCCCCTCAGTTGAGATACATGGAAGTTGTCGTGCACCTGGTGCAATTGAGGTGGATGGGTCAAGCAGTAAACCACCTCGCCTACCCTGATGAGGACCTAGAAAGATCCATTGTACCTTGAAGATAACTAGTTGCCTCGTCCACATCTCCATAAGCCTCGTCGAGGTGAGACCCGTACAGGGACGTGATCGTCATCCTTGAACTCTAGAGGTCTCCATTTCCTGTTAGAACGGAAACTCAAAACAACTGCTGCCACGCGGGTAAGGTTGACCGACTCAATATTGATCGGTCGCACCATCATGTGCATGAGTTTATCCTATGCTGTTTGGGGTTTCCTTTTCACCGACCAAGGAAAACCCATCCCGACGTCGTAGTTAAACCACAACCTTTTTCCTAATACTATCAATTTGTGTTTGAACTTTGATTTCCTAGTCCATACTCAAACCAACGTCATAAGGCCTCGACTCTACCACCAAGAGATTCCAACCAAAACTCTCACCTCGAGGGTCTGACCACACCTTCGGCGTAAGTGTGATTATCGAGTCTCCTCCCAAGGTATCTCCAGACTTGAGGGTCAAGTCCACGGCTTACCGGAAACTCTAGGTCTGGGACAAGATTCATGTAAGGAATAATTCATAACAACGTATTTTACTACAACAGCTAGTAGTGGTCACAGATTACCCCTTGAATCATTTTTAGAGCCATTGGTTCACACACCTTGACCACATGTAGCCACACTCTTCCTCCACCCTCCAGCACCCTCAGTCTGGCAGGGGCAACTAAGGCGGGTGGTTGTAGCATGTTAAAATGTACACCACCTCATGATGCTCTCCAAGATCTGCGTCCACGTATGATACTTCATTGACTCATATCTCCTTAAAGCTTCCTCTTCTTGAAACATTTAACATGCCCGAGTCTCTAAGACCGGCGCCAGTTTCTTGTTTCTTACTGCACTGTGCAGTCTTCATCCGCTCCTGGATGATCTGCACCTTCTTTGCCTACGATCTGTAAGAGATGCTAAGATTTCTCCTTTTATGAAAAGTGAAACTTGGTCTCATCCCCTGGATGAACCACGCCCATTCCCTAATACAGTAATTCCTCACATGAATTATGTATTCATGCCATGGATGACGTCGTAAGGCCACGATGTTACTACCAAGATATCCACCTGTAACTCTTGCCTCCATGGGCCGAGTCACACTGTCGGCATCAGTGTCAGGTCACTGGGTCTCCTCTAGTAGAAATCTCAAAAGTGAGGGTCAAGTCAATAGTTTTAACCGGGACCACTCAGTATCAACCCAAAAAATGGACAGGAAAGCAAACATCACAAAGAAAAGTGTCTTTTTATAATTGAATCTCATAGAACAAAGACACAAATGCAATGAAAACATGGAACTAGAAGTACAAGGGATGTATCCACTAGTTCCGCTCCTGTCCACCTGTTCCTGGAACTCTACTACCTTGTCCATGGCTCAGCTGTTGATCAAGCACCCGCCGCTGCTTCTGCCTCGGTGGCTCCTCTAAATCCTACGGATCAACTGTGCGGGGGGTCAGATAGTCAAGTTCTAGGTGACACTTCCTGCCGCATTCATAACACTTCTTGCTCCTCGTACGACTGGCTCTTGTCCTCTTGGACCTTTGCATCATCTGTCTACTGCCCACATATGACTCGGATACTGATCAAAAAACACATGGCAAAGGCAGCAGCTCCTGAACACACTCAGGGTGTAGAGCTACTCGCACAAACTCCACCATGAATAAGGTCTTGAAGTCTTCCCATGTGAAGTTCATCCCATCGCAAAACTAGAACAAGTTTCACCACCACCTACCTGCTGCTGCCTGAAGAAGGCTGGAAGCAAAGATCACAATGATGTCTGCTGGCATCCACACTAGCCTGAAGACTCTCACCACAGCCTCCAGCCAAACCTCAGCTGCCTGCGGGTCTGTCTCTCCCCGGAACCTGGGTGGCCTCTGGCGCTGGAACTCGTGCAGCGTGCTCAAGCGGCGTGCATCGCCTACTGCTGGGGCTGGTGGCATCAGTGTCCTAACGTATGGTAGTACCGCTAGTGCCTCAACAGCAAGAGGGCCCTATACCGAAGCCTCTTCACTCGACAGGCTATCATTATGCACATCCCTCTGGGCTCTAGCTGGTCGTACATGGAATGTCATCCTAAAAAAACATACATTACACAGTCAAACGTTTTATACCTGGTGAGCTGACCTAGTTTGAGCTGACTTTTAAAATCTTCTGGAAACACACACACAATTAGTGTTTTCTTGAACAAGGTCAGAAATTTTATGTCAGGGTCCTGGTGTATGGATATGTCGGCCGCCCGCACCAACACTAGACTCCCTGAACTGAAAACCACACATGGTACCCTTAACACTCTTTCTTCACAGAAGAAAATATCAGAGTCCTAAGTTCTGCTGTAAAACTGACTCCTCTGGTAAATATTTGTCACGACCCATCCCTGAGGCCCGTGCCGTGACTACCCCATGCCCTCCTTCCATAGGTCAGGGGATGGCGACTAGCACCAAAGGCGTAAATCCCAATAACTGGCAAGGCATTTCCTTTAATAAATTAAACAAAACACCACAGAGTACACGGGGAAGTAAAACACTAAGTACAAAAGAAAGGGCTGAAAAGTTAATGGGCCAGAAAACAAACCCAACTGAAAGTACAGCTACAACTAAACGAAAGTACAATAGAAAAAGACAAACAACTGGAAGAAAGGAAGAAACTCATGGGTCTTCCTCTTCGGATCCTACCTGAAGTATAGGTACAGATAGCGCAGCTCCTGGATCGTACACCATGGATCCTACCTGAAGGGTATGTACAAATAGCCTCCACAATGCTCTCGCCCGTCAACCTCCTCCGAGTGTAGTCTCACCGTGAAGTCCACCTCTAGATACTGACTCCTCATGTGGTCCACCTCCGGGTACCGTCCAGTCCTCGAACACTCGGCCTCTGTCATCGCTGCCCGTTGTCTACAACCAACACAACGAGGTGAGGGAATAGCCCGTGCAGGGGTGATTATACGATACTCAGTAGGGACACTGAGACCCACATGGTCTCACTAAATCCAACAAGGATAACCACAAAGAAGGATCTCAACAGATAACCATTACTTAGGTATAAACCCATACTTATACATAAGTTATCATGTAACCCATATCAATCATGAAGAAACACAAAAATTATGTAATCAACGGATAACCACCACCCAGGTATATGCCCATACATATACCTAAGTAATCAAGTGACCCATCTGAATCATGAGGTAAACACAAAGGTCATAGAATCAGCTCAAACCAGGATTTTCATTATCGAAACTGTAACTGGTGAAGAGCCCCGTCTGTGGAGTGTACAGTGGTCCTGTCACGACTCCAAGTTACTGCTCACTAACCTAAGACTGCTGAGGTACTCCTCCTGTTGAGTACCGCGGGTCAGCCACCCAAACACAGTAGTACTTCCCGCCGGGTATGTCACCAAAACATAGTAGTGCACACCCCCTAATTGCCTAAAGAGGTACTCTCCAGACGAGTACCGCGGGTCTGCAATGTCACACAATAGTGATATGTCTTCCATGGGTCTACACCCAAACAAAGTAGTGCTCTGTCCACTGGGCTAGTCGACTCACTCAAGTCGAGTCGGTCAAGGAGTCGTCAGGTCTCAGCCGGCTACACGGTCTCCGTACTCCACACACTCGTCTCTGGGAGGGTCTGCTCCATGAGCTACTGGTCGACAGTCCAAGTATCACAAAGTCCCACTATGAAGTATCTCAAAGGACCTCCTCATCATAGGGGTCTCAACGCAACAGACGGCGCGTCAATCAGACGCCCAGTCTGTTAGTTATTAGCCCTTTCGTCCCAAGGGCCCAGTTGGTTTCGTGTGAGAACCAACCCGGACATATCTCAAATGTACCCCAAACTCTCATAGGGTACACTCAAAGGGACCATTTCTCAATGTGATCACCAATGTCGCTGACGGTTCGTCAAACGGACGTCCGGTCTGAATGTTATCAGCTTTTCTGTACCAGCGGCCCAGTAGGATTTCGGGTACAATCCAACCAGGCCACTATCCAACAACAACCAAAACTCAGGAGAAGTATTCCAAAAGTTCTGTCTCATCAAGATAAAGCCAACAAAGTCGAAGACACGTCAATCGAGTGTTTGGAGCTCAAGATATAAGAATTTCTACTCCGAGGGCCCGGTTGGTTTCATATCCGAACCAACCCGTCCGTACACAAAGTCCTTCGAAAGCTTGATTGTAATATACCGAAATGAACGCCTCGATCCAATTATCTCTACGCAACCGACGGTGCGTCGATCAGAGGTTTTTAACCCAAGATATGGTCGAAATACCGAATGAGGTCCGAAAGTGGGGGTTTCGGGCCCGGATCGATCCGGCCCGAGACCCCCTGGGTAGGCCCGAACCAGGTCGACCCGACCCAGGTCCGGGTCCGGCCCACTTGGGCACGACCTGTCCTGGGCGCGGTCCGGCCTGGCAGTTCCGCCCGGCGCGCTGGCGCTGGTGAGGTGGCTCGGCCGAAAAGACTGAGCGTTAGGGGTGCGGGGGGGGGGGGGGGGTGGGGGGGTGCTCCCCCCACATGTTCGTAACCACGGCCCCCATGTGGGGGGCCGCTGTTGTCCAGCCAGCCGGGGGTCGTAACCCTCAGCTCCTCCCTTGACCAGCCGACCTGCTACGACCGGCCGAATGCTGCCGACATGGGCTGGTACCCCTGCTCCGACGTCAGCGGCCGGGAACCGGCCGCCGGTCCCTGCTCCGCCGCGGCCTTAGCCGCGGCCTTGGTCTGTCCGGCAAGGCGCGACGACACCGTGGCCCTCCCCCGCGGCCCCGCTTCGGCTGCAGTGTTTTCGTGAATCCCAGCACTGCGTGACTGCACCACGACTTGTTCGACTTCAACAACGCGAAGCGACGACTCCACGCTTCTTTTCCCAAACACATAGCTTCCACGCGGTGCAACGGTACTACGACGCCTTCCACGTGCCGCAACAAATCAAACAACCAAGGGGGGAAAAGGGTCGGTCGTGTTTGTGCGGTCCGACCCCCTCCCGTTATTAATATTCTCAAATTAAACCCCTACCTCGAGCGTAGTCGTCGAACGAGGTTTTTCGCGGAAAGGGACATTGCAGAATTGTTCGTCATGGAAAGAGATGGATCGTCGCGTCGCGGAGGAACGATGTCTCCCTTCCTTTGACGCGGAAAGAAGGAATGAGGAGATGCTTGTCGGGACATTGATCTCCGAGGAAGGCGTCTCTCACCGTCATCCATCGTTGGAGTTCGGCATTCTTCGTCGGCGGTGGTGCGTTCTTCGCGTTCTTCGACGAAGAACGAAGAATGAAGAACTCCAAGACTCCCCTTTTTCTCCAAAAAACTCAACACAACAAGCCCAAAAAAAATAAGACTTGTCTTATTTTATTAACACACACGCCAACATCTTTGATATTCAAAATTGAATCAACAAATTAATTGAATTTAATTGCAATGTTTAAACCGCCCAATTAATAGAGGCATTTAGTATTTAAATAAATGCACGAGTTGACTTTTCTTTATTGTGGGGGGTGCGGGAAAGTTACTGAAATAAAGGAGGGGTTGAGGAAGTTGAAAGGGTGGGGCTTGTGTGGGCCCCACCCCACTAATATCCTACCTAGTGGATGAGTTAGGATGTGGGTCCCACTCAACCACTTAGCTTAGGTTAACAATTCATTAAATAAAATAAAATTGGTTGCACCACTTTTATTTTATTCCTTTACTTAAGAAAAAAAAATTAAAAACCACACCGGAGCAAACACAACTTCGGAATAGATGTTTCTAAGAAATTACCGGCGCTGCGATTCCATCGGTGCCCTCAGATTTTGATTCCGAGCACCCGTTCAAAAGTTAGGAAAACCCGCTTGTTCGTTCACTGAACGTACCCGAGCCAAACTTTGGAAAATGATTCCGAGCACACCGGGCCTCGGAATCAGGCGCCGTCAGAAACTGCATTCATGTAAAATTATAAAAAAAATTAAAAAAAATTCCCTTGAATTTTATGGGTCTTTACATGGAGTCTCATTTTATTTATTATGTATATTCAAGGACATCTCTGTAACTTTGAGGTTCTTATTTCTAGTTCGATTGGTAACATGAATGAAACATCCATAATTATATATATTTCCACCAATAATAACTTTATTACATTGTTTCACTTTGGAATGATGAAACTTGTAATGTTTAATAGACTCATAATTGGTCATTGAATGACTAAAGTTCAGACATCTCTGAAATATTACTAAAATTTTGAAGAAAAAGTAAGTTCTCCCACATTTATTCTACATGCAGTGTATCTTACAATATTCCACGTATCACTATTTACTAGACGTCCTGATCTCACTTCGACATTGGGTGGTATTAATTTCACCACAATATATTTTCAAAGCAAAATTTAATGAAGGCTATATTATTGATGTAATAGATAAAGCTGGTTTCAAATAAGAAGGTCCCTGAACTTTTATCCACCCATTTGTTTTTTTAGATTGGGTGATTCTCTAATTTTGGATTCCTAATAGATGATTAAAATCCACTAATTATATATTTTAAATAATATCAACCTATATAAAGATGAAACTGACTCATCATTTATTCCCTCCATAAAAAATGGTTCTAAAACTATCTAGTTAGTCACAATCTTTATCGATGAATGTAAGACATAGAGTTTCTAAGAACATTTTTATTAAATAAATTCAATTTATTTGATTGAATGTGTTTTAAAATACAACCATAAAAACATTAATTATATTATAAACTATATTATTCTCTCATTATATGAAATAATGGAATAGAATTTTTTACATACGACACTGTGTTTTTACAGAACAATGTTTTATAAATATAATTATTAATAAAAGTCACTTACATAATTTACATTTAACATATTAATATTAATTTTAAAAACTATTATTAATCATTATTTTTAATAGACACATATAAATATAACATTATGACAATGAAACATATAATTTCTGTAAAAATTATATATTATGAAAATTTCTATTTTTTCAAAAGCAATGCCTTTTGTGTCCATCTGTGAACAATAATAAAAACAATTTATGAATTTTTTTATAAATTGAAATAAATAAAAAAGTTTTATTTTGGAATTAATAATGTCAATATTATCTTTGAATGAATTTTAGGATTCTTATAAAATATTTCGTTTCGGGATAAATAGTGAAAATTACTGAATTTTAATTGACAAATATTACATAATCTAATTTTTTTAATAAATTTTATTTTAAATTAATTTTAAATATTAATAACTTCAACTATAGATCAATAAATCTCATTTTAATTAATTTATTAAATTTCACATTGATTTTGGATATGATAAATTTCAATCTTTTGAACAATTTTTTTTAAAACCCACATGATCTTAATGTCTGGATGATTAATTATAAGTTAATTTGAGAAACATATATAAATTTAAATAGGGAAATAAGAAATTTTTATTTGGATTTAATATGAATTAATTTTATATAAAAATAAAAATATGTTTTTTAACAAAAACATTAGTAAAAATAATTTATTTTAATGATAATGATTAAGATTAGAAAAAACATAATTAAGGATTAAACAGAGAATATATGGTTGATAATTCATGAAAACCTATTCCAAAGAACTATTTAATGAAAATATTTCTACCTTAAACATCATATGGTATATGATTATGTGTTATTGTGATATTATTATAGGATAGTTACTAATATAATAAGTTATGTAAGGAAATGTACAAAAACCGAATCGTACAAGTCTTTAAAAATTATAATTATTTGTAGTATGGAAGATACCATATAGGTTCAGTTAAAAATATTATTTTTAAGATAAATGATTTATATTTCTCATAATAATTTTTTTTATTTTTTAGATATGATATAATTACATTAATTTCTTAAGGAAACCCAAATATTAGATTATTTAATTAATTATTATATTAGATAAATTTTATTTTATTAAATATTATTAAACTAAATGCCCACTGGGCCTTCGGGCTATGTAATGGGTCTCCCTCTACCCTGTTAAAAGAGGTCTTTGCTTTGCTTTAATAATAAATGAGGCTTCGACACCAACCTTTTAAAAAAATTTAAACTAATAAAATTTTATACAAGTATATATTTATTTTTAATTTTTAATAAATATCAAATATGTTCCATTAATGGGAAAAATTATCTATTAAAAATTACAAATTATTCTATAAATTGTAAAAACATTGTAAGCATAATTATTGTTAAAGTAATGTTTTTACACATTACATGTGTTTCTATAAAATTTCACTTCCAAAACATACTTGATTTATGTTTTATAAATTATATGTAATATTTTAGAATTAATGGGTATTAATTTATTTATAAGTATCTTATGAATTATTATAAATAGATAACATAGAAAAGATTAAAAAACTTTCTACCTTAATGATTTTTTTAAAAAGAAACCTAAAGACTAATGAATAAATGAATTTATTTTGGTGTGTTGTTAATTTTGATCTACCATAAATCCCCTATAATAATTTTATTTTTCATTTTTGAATCAAAATTGTTAAGGTTGGTATCCCAATACTATTTACCGTTTAATATTTACAATAACTCTACTCATCCACCACTATAAAAAAAGGCACTCACCATCCCCACATATTCACACATATAAAGCACATTGTCTCATAAAAAATAGACCAAATAAGAACCCAAAATCCATCCTTGAATTAGAATAGATTCAATTTGTGCATGGATAAATCAATGTAATTATTTTCTTTAAATGAAAAGGTCTTACCTGAAAATGATGTTTCATCTTCGATGATCACTATTATTATCTTAATTTCACTGTAAACATCAATTATTATTATTACATGATTATATAATAACCTCATTATCATAAATATAAAGAAATTATGTTATGTTAATGTTTATAATGTCCCTTACACCCAATTTTACCGAATGGGATATGCAATATTCACTCGGGTGTATGGTAGACTACCATCTCATGAACAAACGACATTTATTAATCCGTTAACACATCTCAATAATGGAAAGAATATATAAATATGTGCTTATATATTGTAAATTTGATATTTTTCGTCACTGTATGATTCTTAAATTTTATATAACACAAAAATTCACTCATTCCATCTTGTGAGAGTACGATAACTCTATTTGTGGATGTGTGGACTACAGCCTCCTCAAAGAGATGTGATTCATTCAGACGTTATGTTGAATATTTCAAGGATGAAGTTAGTAAATGTATATGTTATGTATTAAATAATAATTATATTGTAACAATTATATATAAATACCTATATTCTATTTTATTTCATTCTTTCAATATCTCATAAAAATGAAGAAATGATGCTCATTTGTACATATGTACTACAACATCCCTGAATGGTGAATACCACTTCATATTTATATGTTATATAGATTATTAATAACCCATATATACATAAAATATATGATATATATATCATGGTATACATTTTTTAAATATAAAAATAGTAATATATGTATGTTGATCAAGAATAACAAGTCCAAACATGTACAAAAACAAAGCGGTTATTATCAAAAATAGAACATTAACAATGACTAATTAATCAGCATTTAATATAAAGTAACAATAAAATATTAATTGTTCTGAAATAAAATAAATGGATTTTGAGGTAAATATATAATAAATATATATTTTTATTAAATGGTTTTTATGTGTATTATAAAATTCAAGACATAAGGTAATGGGTGTCTCGTCCCATTTTTTTGGTGACATTTATACATTATTCCCCGATAATTTTTTTCATGTATGTAATTCAAATGATTTTATAATATTAATATTATCATTCAATTTATTGGGATTTACGTATCCATTTTTTGATCTCTTTTTCATGGGGCTTACCTTTCATAATATTGAAAATTAATAATGTACATTTGGTCTCAATTAGACTTCATTGAGATAAATGTCATGTTATGACCTTATATTTGTATATGGGGTGTATATAATCCCCTACTAAATTTTATATCATGAATATCATTATATTCATGATATATTAATCGTTATTTAATATTTATTTTTTCTACTGGATTATGATTAATGTTTAGCAACATAATAAATTTTTAATGCAATGATCTCATCATATTTGAGTATTGTTTATAAATTTTATTTTTTTGATTAAATATTTTCATCTATATCTCAATAACACTATTTTCCCCCTATTCTATTCACTATGGAAAAAATGGATATTTTTGAGGTACTATTTGGGATGGCTCATGTACACATCGCAAATAGCCCATATAAATGGGTTATATTCGATGGGATGATTACCCTATCGCAAAAGGTTTGGTGCGAACTATGCACTAAACAATGGGTGAGGTTATTTGTGATGGGTTCCTATTACCGTCACAAATAATTGGCAGTGGATTTTAGTATTTGCAATAGGATTATTGCCTCATCAAATATACATTGTTGGTAGGTACTATTGGTGATGGGCCCCATCTTAAATAATGGGCGAAGGTATTTAATTTTTGTGAGGGGATTCTTGTCCCTTCACAATAACATTGTCGGTATGTACTATTTGGGATGGGTCCCATCACAAATATGTTTTAAACATACCATAATAATTAAATCATGATGAGGTATTTGTGATGGGCCCCATCAAAAATGCCTTGGTCGGTACTATTCTGACCTATATTTTTTATAATCTATTTTCCTCTAATTTTACTCTATACTCAACATCTCTATATATCTCTATGAAAAAAATTCTTCTACTATTCTTCATAGTTTAAACAATTAAATCAAAATATTATATGCGACTTTAATAATCCAGAAGCTTCAGTTTCAAGGTATTTATCATTTTTTTATTTTCATTAATTCATTTTATTTTTAATTATTTATATTTTTTATTTTATATTTTAATTAATTAAATTAGATTGAAATATTTATTCCAGTATTTATTTTTATGAATAGTTATATCTAATTGTCAATTGGCAATAAATCATAATAAACTATAATAATATAATATAATTTTCGATAATTAGTGATAATTATTATTGATTAATAATAACTAGTAATAAATTGGATTATTTAGTAATAATTAGTAATAATTAAAAATAATTAAAATTAATATTCAATAATTAGAAATAATTAAAAATAATTTTTAACAATTATAAATAATTGGTAATCATTAAAAATAATTTTTAATAAATAGAAATAATTTTTTATAATTTTTTATAATTGTTAATAATTTGTAATAATGTTTAATAATTAGATATAAATAGTAATAAATAAAAATAAATAAAAATAAATATTAATAAATAGTACTGAATAGTAATAATTAGTAATAAATATTAAAAAATATTTATAAATGTTAATAATTACTAATAATTAGTATTAATTAGTTATAATTAGTTAAAATTTGTATTAATTTATAATATTTAGAAATAATTATGAAAAAGTATTAATAAATTGTAATGAATATTTATATATATAAATAATTAGTAATAATTAGTAATAAATACTAATAAATATTAATAATTTGTAATAATTAGTAATAATTAGTAACCATGAGTAATGAATAGTGATCAATAGTTACAAATAGTTATAAAAAATAATAAATAGTAATAAATAGTAATTGTTTGTAATTTTTTGTAATTTCTAGTAATAATAACTAATAAATATTAATAAATATTAATAAATATTAATAAATAGTAATAAATACTATCAAATATTAATAAATATTAACAAATAATAGAAATAAACAGTTATAAATAGTAATAAATTGAAATAAATATTAATAAATAGTAACAAATTGTATCAAATAGTAATAAATCAAAATAATTACGATTACATTGCGAAGTTGGCACAATTTCTAGCAGAGTGTGGCATTCCTTTTGATAGAAATATTAGTGCCTTCTAATCTTTTCAACTAAAATTAGTATAAAAAATATGCTCTCACATATGTCAGAGTATATTTTTCATAGTGATATAAGTTAGAGAATGTTCTAATGGGGTTATTTTTCGGACAAAAGAGGCTCTTTTTCCCAATGAATCATCCCTTTGCAACTTTTTACATCTAAAATCACTAGGAATAGTATATTTTATTGTAGCAATATCTATTATCGGATGCACGAGAGCATGGTGGGCACTCCCATAGTTCTTTTATTCCATGCTCTCGTGCTTTCTAAAATTGATATTGTTATGTTGTAGCAAACAATTAATAATTATTTTAGTCGGAAAAAGTTGAAAGGGGATGAGTCTTCAGGAAAAAGAGCTTTCGTAAATTTGTTGGAATCTATGATGCCAATATTTATGAATAATTATTACAAAATACCTAAAAAAATAAAAATTTGGGGAAATTTGTATAAAATTTTATAAATGAGTGTAGATTAGAATAAAAGCATAAAAATAATTATAAATAAATATAATATTATAGAAATTATTTTAAATTTATAGATAATAGAATTTATTTATATTTTATTTTTTTATACTGTGATTATATTATATCAAATTATAAAAAATAACCTATTAATAATATTATTTAGAAAAAAAATTGAAATAGGAAGTTCTAAACAATCAATATTAGATGATCGTACTTAAGTAACTAAACATAGGAATAAAAATAGTTCTGGTATAAATCCTTTATATCTTGTTAGTGTTCCAGATTTCTTATCATTTGCATCATTGGAACCAAAATTTGTTCCATAAGGGGAAATTATGTGTCATTGTGAGAAATGTTCTCAGAGGACATATGAAACCTTTGAAAATATTGGAGCTCGTTTTTTGATTTTTTTTTCAACTAGATTATTGTTTTTCGTATCAGCATCATGAATGAAGATCCAAAGAAGATATGAATAATTTGGTTCCAGATCCATCATAGTTTTAATGTTTATTACATGATGTGGGAGGTATTTCTGATTAAAAAAATAGAAACACATAATGATCTTGATTTAATTCCTCTATTGGATCCATCTCATTAATATGATTTCTTGATGTCTTCTAAGGATTCCTTATATCCTAGTTGCAAGATAAGAATGTTTTAAGCTATTTCTATATTCATGGCCACTAAATCAGATAATATAATGTAAAATAGTTGTTTTGATCAGATATTTCGTGTTTATAAAAGCTACTACCTAATGCAAATGTGTGTCCAGGAAATTATTATGAGAGAAATATGATGGTTTGTAATTTGGGTCTTGGTTATCAGAAGATTCATACATGTTCAAATGAATGAATATAATGTTATTTTGAATATGAGTTACTGGATAGTAGTCCTACATGTTGAAAAACAATGTATAAAGAAGCTCAACTAGCGATGTCTAGATTTGTTCCTGTAAAACAATCGATATAATTCCTGCCCACTCCCATACTTTATCATATATTTATGTTTCAAAACATGGAATCATTGATGTCAGTGCACAAAACCAACATTTCAGCCAGTAAAATCTTAAATTATCCCTATAATAGTTATTTATCTGTATGTTTTGACCACATGAATTCTTTGTTGGTTTTGGAAGCCTAAAACATGCAATTGCATCTTTCTAATAACAGTTTCTAACCATTTGGTTCTTACTGTTGTCAATATTCACATTGACTTATCATTATAACTCTATATAATTTACCTCCATGGATATTGATAAAGGATCCATATATATATATTTAACCTTATTAATTCTAGGTCATCCGAAATATAATATTGATTTTTATTTGAAACCATTGATTGATTAGTTGAAATAACTATGGAGTAATAGTATCAGTACATATGATGTTGTTGTGAAAAAAAAACATCCTTCTAAAAAATTACTTCATATAGAATATTAAGGTATTCCCAATATATGGAATGTTATCTAGTTAGAGTTCACATGGTCCCAAAATCATGTTCATATAGTATGAGAGATAGAATAGCATTTATGGTCACCAATGGAAAAAACCTTATTTTTTTTACTATCATTGAAATTTTATTCCAACCAATTATCCTTTTCAATGAAACAAATATCATTTTATATAAAGATCATTTGAAAATGATAGGTCTCCAAGAATTATCTCACGTACAGAGATTAAATCTACTGTATCTTTATTACCTTACATCTCATTTGGACAAACAAGAAAGCTATACAGAATTGATGGGATTTAAAAAGGGCAAAATCAGTTGAAAAAAATGATTTTTCGGGATTTTCCTTATTGGTATGTTTTTTTGGTCAGCCACATGATGGATGTGATGCATATTATGAAGATCAGTTTTGATAATTTATTAAATACATTTTTTTATAGACCAAGTTAGACAAAAGGAAATGTGAAGGAATGATTAGATCTTTCCCAAATTTTCAAGAAACCAGAACTTGAACTACATTATAATGTCAGATCACAACATTTAATGAAGCTAAAAGATAAATATACACATTATAAAGAGTTTTGTTTATTATTTTTAATAGGATTATAGATTTGAGACTTCCAGATGGATATGCTTCTAATTTTGGATGACGTTTCAGAAGTGGCCATATTATATGAATGAAATGTCAAAACTATCATGATTTAATGATAATACATATACTAATTGGATTAAAAGGATTTATAAATCCAATTATTTGGGATGAACTCAATAAAATATCGTATTTTCTTTAGAGACAACTTTTGTTTTCAAGACAAAATACGATTCCACAAGAAAACTGTTAGAAGATGATATATTAATTTTATTTGAAGTAGAAAAATCACCCTGCCATGTTTGATTGACTCAATATAACATTTTATATTAAATTTTCAAAATGAAAAAAAATTGTACATGGGGTACAGTTCTGATGGATGTAACCATTTGAAATATGCATACGGAAATTGAAAAAAAGTACATAATAATGAATGATTTAAAGGAACAATTGTAGAATCATATTTTCAAGAAGAAATTTATTTTTTATGCCCTCGTTACTTTGTATCTGAATATCCCAAAAAAACACAACCACATGAGCTGTAACAAGGGAATTGTTGATGAGTACTTGAGAAATCAATTATCATTTTTCAATCAGCCCAAACACTGCTTCAGGGGAGATCAGGAATTATGCATTTTAGATGATGAACATCATAGAGCTCATGCATATATTATTCTGAACTATTAAGAAATGAAACCATTCGTAATGTGAATTCCCCTATCACTTATTCTATAATTTTTATAATAGTACAATAGCCCTATTTTATTTTTAGGTTTTATGAAAATCATATCAATAAATAGTTTCAAAAAATTATACTAGCAGCTCTTGAAGAACATCCTAAAAAAGATCTTACTTGTTTAAAAAATGGAATCCTAATTTAATATTTATTTCACATAAAAAATGAAATTAATACTTTTTTTATTGATAATATTTTTACAACATTCATGTATCTCACCATGGTAATAAAATTGCTAATCTTTTTTCTGTATTAAGTAACCCACAATCTAAAATGGTTAAATATTATAATTCATATGTGGTTAATGGTTATTGATTTCATACATATGCATATGGTTTATCAAGAAAACAATGGATATTGGTGTTCTCTTGAGAGTATCTCGTCATAGAGAAACATAAGTTGACTTTTATAGAATGATAGAAGAAATAATTGAAGTGATTTATCTTGGATAAAATTATGTAATAATGATTAAAAGTTAGTGATGGGATACTGAGAGAGGATTACTTGTTCTACCTAAATGTTGTTGATAGATTGGTAGAGAATAATAAAAAGATAATCTTGAGAGAATCAGTTTACTAGAAGTGAATATGGTTCTGCTAAAGTGAACCAACCTGAATTTTATTTAATGAGACTATTCTGAATCAATATTTTAAATAGAAATATCTTAAAATCATTGATAACAGCCCAAAATTAAGGTATTATGTTGACGATAATGTTAATGATATTACAAATGAATTTGAATCGACAAGAGTTGATAAAACTGAAAAAATAAGGAAATTGATTTTTTTTAGGAGTAAGATGAAGACATTGACATCAACAGCTATGAATATGAGGATGAAGATGATCATTGACACAATTATATGTTTGTTATAATCATATATAATAAACATATATATATATATATAATACTTGTTTTTAATTGTTTGATAAAAACAATAATTTTGTTTTTTAGAAGGACGATGATCTGTTTGGTATGTTTCATGAGGGAGATATACCTTTGGATATATAGGTTGTCAGATCAGCCGACTCTTAGAATGTAGGAAATTCTGGGGGCACACAGAGGGGGAATTATATTTTTGACTAATGATCCCCGAACCTATACCGTAGTTATATCGATATCCTGGATTCAATCCATGTACATGTATCTATGATTACCATTG
Source organism: Viscum album (assembly GCA_963277665.1). Taxonomy (NCBI): domain Eukaryota; kingdom Viridiplantae; phylum Streptophyta; class Magnoliopsida; order Santalales; family Viscaceae; genus Viscum; species Viscum album. The sequence goes on from OY728157.1 coordinate 2,021,292,721, forward strand.
AATTTATGTTATTGGTCATTAATTTATTTACATTGTAAGTATTGGGTGAATTAATATTTTTTCACATCATTAACAATATAGTTGTTGGATAGGGGAGAACTATATTGTTCAATTATTTCTGTGACCCATGAGTGTCAAGGGATTAGATTCATGTCGATGTTCAGTATCTCATGTTCGAGCAATGGTTGGTATGTAAATAAATAATATTTATTTTCAAAATATTTTAACTAGTCACATGATATAATAAATTATTTTTAGGGTATGTGGTGTCCCATTGAGGATACCTTGCATGCAAATATTTGTAAGGAAAGGTAGGGAGCTATTCTTACACGTTGCACTCAGATTTAACACAATTTCAAAAGATATTCAATCGAGGAAGTATGAGTGAAAGAGTTTTACAGGACATATCACGTCCACCGACATGATCATATTTCATCCTGGTTTTGCGATGTATTATGTACACACAGATTGAGTAGGCGATTTTACAGTATTTCATAAGTAGGTCGACAACATTGGTGGAGAACAGATGCGACACATCAACCTTGTAGTTGTTCATTCAGTATGCAAAGAGAGCATATGGTATGTATATTTTTTTAAATATTTTATATAACATTAAAAGTAAATAGTTTATTTTATATTCATATAAGAAGTCAAACTACACTATATTATATAGTATGATGTTTATATGAGGATAAACAATGATCCTATAAGGAATCAACCATAAAATGTAACATAATCATAAATTTAGGACAACAAAATACTTTATTAAAAGATGAGGATCTATTCAGGTTTAGTGTTTTATATAATTAGGGTACCATACATACATATTATACCACATTCATATAATAGGATACCACTAAAAACAATATCCATTTTATTCAAAACAAAAATCATTAATGATTAAAACATGATTTCTTTGACAAACCATTATATCATTCATCATGACTCCCTTATTTTCCTTACCCATTATTATATCCTATGAAAAAAAATTTAAAACATGGTATGGGTATAAACCTCCAAAAGGGATATAAATAATGAAATCATTAGTTATGTGATTACATAAAAAAATTAAAACCCATAATAATAAAAAACTCATATGATTTGAAACATAATGATGATGCCTTGGGAATAATTACAATATCACTCTTACAGTCACGCTTACATATGGTATAATTTTTTTTTTCAAATTCCACCTCCAGAGTACCCAATGTAATGGAGATCTATAATGGGGATCACCCTTTATATCTTGATTTATAACGGGCACAACCCAAGATATCTTGAGTTATAATGGGCTCAGCACAACAAATCAAGAGCTATAAATTGCACAAACAAACATAAATAATTTCCAATGAACATATCATGGTAATAATATATCTTGAATTTATTATATGTAACTCATTTAAAATACATATAAAAAGAAAATACCTTTGAAAATTTTTAACAAGACTTTTAAAAGTAGTTTAAAAGGAATGTCTGGAAAAAAATATAACCATAGAGAGAATTAATAAAATGGAATTGAAATTTGTATAAACTGTAAATACACATAATACAATATAATATAAATACAAATTAAACACACAAATAATATTAATACAACATTATAGATAAAGTAGAAGGTTAACCAAATAAATGGAAATTTGGATAAAATTTCTTGTACCTTGACTTTAGTATATATCAAATTTGTTTAAAACACTTATATAATTGTTAAAAGAATGTTATTAATATCTAATAAAGACATATAAATTTTTATAATAACATATAAGATCATTTAATTACCTCATTTCATTCTTTAATTGATAGTATTTTTTATCTTGCATTGTTTCGTGTGCGTTGTTTACATTTTTTTTTCCATGATCAGTTCATGAATGATATTCGTGTCGATTGGAAGTGAAAATATAAAAATGGAATATAATTTTATTTAAATATTTACATAAACATAAATTATACAATTTATCATTATGAATTCTTAAATTATGATGATTCATATATTAAAAAATTATTGATGTTAATTAAGTTCTTTTTAGTGGTTCTTTGATAATAACAACCTCATTATGTTTTATAAATTAAAATAATATGTAAAAAAAGTGTTAAAGAACCATGGAGGAGACATAATACATATATTATAACCTAGTTCAACAAAAAAACTTGTTTCATGACCATTATTTATGGAATTAATGAAAATTGTAATCATATCATCAACTATGTTGGTAATTCAACACGTGAGAGACATTGTTTTTATTCATTGATTAAGTTGGAGAAGAGAAAAATAATGATGATGAATTATCCATGAACATGAGAAAATTCAAAAATTGTTGAGAAATCTTTTATAGGGCATTAATTTCTCTTGTATATGATTATATGAAGAATGAATAAAAGGAAATAAGTCGAAATAAAATAATAGTTGAGAAATCTTTTACGAAAATTTGGCAACCTAATGGCGTCGCATAAAGTATCAAAAATTGTTTTTAGAGAGAAAAGGGGTATCTCATCATTCATATATAAAATGATAATTAAGGGGGATATGGAATGACATATTTCCATAAAAGAAAAAAGAAATTAAATAGAATTAAATTAAATGATAAAAATATATAAAAAAAGAGGTTGTTTACCTCTTTATCTCTTCTCTTTGAGATCCTTCTTAAGGGCTTTGGTTTTGTTATTTTGGTCAAAAAAGTCTAGGACGTGGGGAAGGATATTGGTAAGTTAATTTAGTTTAAATTAAAAAATTATCAAGTCTTGATAGGTGTGGGAGTAAGATGGGAATGGGGTTGGTATTTATAGTGGAGGAGAGGATGTATTTTTCATTATTTTAATCATTAATATGAAATTTTTCAGATGACTATCAATAGTCATAATTAATTTGACCTAAAATTGTATCAATGGAATGATTTTTAAAACTTGGTGGCCTTAAATTACTTATGATGTCATAAATAGTTTATTTTACAGATAATTTTAATATATGGTATTTTATAGTATTTCACTATTCCTTGAAAATTAATGAATTTCTAAAAAATGCCAAAAATTACCTCTAACCAATTTTCGACGTGTAGAATCAATAATGAACTATATTTTTCAAAAATAATTTTCTACATATTATTTATTTAATTTTCCAATAAAATAATACTTAATTCAAAAATTACAAATATTATTTATATAACTACTTTTATAACACATAGAAAAATTTACCAAGATGTCATTATCTTAAAATTTTGAAAAAAATGTATAAAATATAATTTACTATTCATTAGGGTCATATTAAAATACATGTTACTATTCACAGGGGTATGTTTCTATTAACCAATAATATTTGGTTCCATCATACTACAAATACCATACTAAACACAATTGTAGATGAATATTTTTAAAAGAAAAACATTGAAACAGAAAAATTATGTTGAAACACTAGTTATGAAAATATAAATAAAACAAAATTTTCATGCATTTCCTTTATTTTTTTAAAACATTTGGGTATTATATTATCCCTAGCTTATAGAAATTGTGTCTTTTCAATTTTTTTACTTGTTAAACAATTGAGGGTACCTTTAAATCATAGAATTTTCAGATTCCCATGTTTCTTCTTCAACCATGTGGTTTCTCCATAAAACCATTACCTGGTAGACTACCTTATTCCGCAATACATATTCCATTCGATCAAGAATCTGAACTGGTTTCCCTTCATATGAATGGATCTCTTCCAACTTAACTACTTCTATACTCAAGATTTGTCATGAATCTAGCACATACATTCGCAACATTGAAACATGAAAAACACTGTGTACCTGAGAAAACCTTGATGGAAAAGCTACATGCTGTAAAACTAGTACATCTTCCATTAGTATTTTAAAAGGACTGATAAATTGTGGGCTCTACAACCCATTTATACCAAAATGCATTACAAATTTCCAAGGAGGTATTTTAAGGAAAATTGGGTCACCTACATCAAGAGATATGTCTTGTTTTCTATTATCTTCACAAATTTTTATCCTTCTCTAAGATTTCCTCATGTGCTGCTAAATTATCTTCAATTTCTCAGCCACTTCCCTAACTAATTCTGGCCCCATTTACATTCATTCACCGAATTCATCCCAAAATTATAGTGTCCGACACGGCTTCTCATATAATGCCTGAAAAGGATCCATCTGTATATATGAATAAAAATTATTATTATAATAAAACTCAAAAAATACATATTTTTATCCCAAAATCTATTTTTTTGTCCATTGAATAATATCGAAGCATATCCCCCATGTAGAATCATTCGTTTTGACTACGAAACTGATTATGGATGAAAATTTGATCTGAAATTTATATTTATGCCCCACAAATTCCAAATCACTTTCCATACGATTGTTGTTTATCTGGGATCTCAGTTAGATACAATTTAAGGATAAAATCCATGTAAACTGACAATCTATTTGAGGTAAAATAGAGAAATATTATCTATTTCACATTGTATGAAAAATAGAAAGAAAATGTGCATATTTTGTTAGCCGATCAACAATAACCCAGTTCAAAAATTTACCCGAATAATTCCTATGTAGTCCCCATATGATTTCAATGGATATATTTTCTCATTTCCACTCTTGCAGTAGAATAATATGAAGCATCCCCTTTGGTTACAACCACTCTATATTAACCTATTTACATGTAAAGCATTTCCTAGTAAATTATATAATATCCATTTTCATACCATCCAACCAGTAATACTCATGAAGGTGTCCTTCTATATTATTTCTTCAAGTATAAATAAAAAAAGGAGAACTATGAGCTTCACAAAACAAATATTACACTAACTGAGAATCACATGGAAAAAAGAAGTTTGTAAAAAATATTAAAAGACAATATTTCTCAAGATTAAATTCCATATGCATGTCAATTTAAACCAATTCTACGCTTTTATATAGCACACGGTCATAATTCTATGATTTCATAATTATGTATGGTAACAATGATTACACAGAAACATGAAATAAAATAGTTGTATACAAAAAAACAACCACATGAAATCCAAAATTAATCCAATCATTAATCAAGGGATCATGTTCCAAATATAACACGGTTTATGATGCATGATTATTTTTACTCATGGAAACCTCCAATTTCTTTGCCTTTCCTAGATGTTAATTGATCATGAAATCATAATCCTTTATTAGTTCAGTCCATCTTCTCTGACACATGTTTAATCCCTTCTGAGTGAACATATACTACAAAAAATTTATGGTCAGTATATATTTAAATTTGGATACATATAAAATTTTCCTCAAAATTTTAGTAGCAAAAAACCACAACATCCAATTCCAAATAATGTGTGGGATAATTAAACTCAAGATGTTTTAGTTGACATAAAGTATATGAAATTACCTAATCATTCTGCATTAGAACAAAACCATGTCCCCTAATTGAATCATTAATGTAGACAAAAAAATCACTATTTCATGTAGGCAATTCCAAAAATAGAGAATTCAACAATATCATCATTAGTTTTTGAAAAAAAAACATCACATTCTTCTATTAAAACAAATTTAAACTCTTGTTATGTTACTGTAGTTAGTAGTATAGATAACACATTAATGTTTTTAACAAACCTCAAAAATTAACATAATAATCCAAAAAAACTAGGAATATCTGAAATATTTGTAGGTCTTGTTCATTCATTAACCACTATTGTTTTGGTATGATCAATTGTTCAACCATCCTTATTAATAATGTTCCCATAAATAGATATATGATTCATCCAATAATCACACCTTCTCAATTTTCTATATTGTTTATTTGCAGTTAAGGTATTAAAAAGAACCCTTGGGTATTTTTCATACTTCTCATTACTTCTATAATATAACCAAATTTCATCAATAAACACCACCACAAAATTATCCAAGAACTAATGAAATATTCAATTCATAAAATCCATGAATATATCAGGTGAATTAGTTATCACAAAAGTCCTAACTACAAATTCATAATTAACATATCAATTAAGGAACATAATTTTCAAGGTGACATTATACTTTGCTTTCAATAGTTAGCACCCTGACCATAGGTCTACCATTGAAAAATACTATAATCCCTAGATTAGATAAAAAAATCATAAATTGGATTAAAATGATACTTTTTTAAATAGTAATTCTATTCAAGTCTCTATAATCCATTTAAAGTATCTTCGAACCATCCTTTTTCATAACTAAATAGTCAGGAACTCCCAATGGTGATGTTCTAGTTCTGATGAAGCCCTTATCTAATGACTTATGCAACTACCTTTTTAATTCCAAAATATTTATTGTGCTATTCGATATGGGCGATTAGAAATTATATTAGCAACAGGAACTAAATAAATAGTAAACTTTTCCTCTCAATTAGTTATAACACTAGGAAAATCATCAGGAAAACAACCAGGTATTCATTTACCAATGGTACATCATAATTTGGATAGTTCCCTTATCTCTAAATATATGATAAAGATAGTGTTAATTTCCATCCATTATCAATTTCATATGTTGTAGATATGTTATTAATGGTATAGGTTCATTCTTGTACGGAAACTGAATTGGTTTCTATAAAAAACATTCTTTTCTTTTCAATCTAACTTAGCTAGATAAAATTAAATCCTGTCAATAAACAGAATAAAATATAAATCTATTATAAGAAAAATTACAAGAATATTTGGTAAACACTTTCAACAGAGAAGTATATTTAATTTCTTATAATTTATTTTTCTCAAAATATTTCCCCATGTATTTTTACCTAGATATCTAGTTTCATTTATTGATGATGAATTCACAATTTTTCCAAAAATTTCTCAGAGATGAAAGAATGTGTAGACCCTGAATCAAACAAAAAATTTTCAAAATCAATAAATATAAGAAATGATCTTGATACCTCCTCATTTGATAGTTCCAAATCTACTAAGTCGTTTGAAATGATTTTACCAAACACATCTGCTTCCAATATTGCTGGTTCCATACTTGTGTAACTAGCTTCAGACAATCTTTAGCAAAATAAACCAATTAATTAAAATTATAGCATATCATAATCAGATTCTCCATAATATTCAGATCATTTTCCATGAACTCACTAGACATGTGTCCGAGATTTCTACATTGGTATAATTTCCCATAATTTACAAGTCATTCACTGGTATTCCTTTTACCACACTTTTCACATGAAGGTAAATTCATTTTCTTACCCTCGGAATTATTTTTAGAGTTCTTATGAATTTCTTAAAAACCCTAATTTTTCAAATTCTTATCATCATGAAGCACATATGTGTTAGAAAACACCATCTTGACTATTTTATCACAATGGAAAAGTTTCTCTAAACATCTAAATTCCCATCAATCCAAAGCTCTTCTCAAAAAATGGTTTCAAACAAGAGTAAAATATATTACATATACATTCAAAATCCCATGTAAAATACACTACATACCTAGATAGTCTTATAAAATTGGCTTCATATACTACCATAGATTCATCGCCATTCCACTTAGAATACAAGAATTTTTTTTCCATTTTTAGTCGAAGTGTTTTGGGAAAATATTTTTCTATAAAAGACTCTTAATATCATCCCAGTACACACTGTCAATCTAATTGAAAATATTGTAAACTCATAATATCAATACCTTAACCAGAAAGATGTCTTCATAATTTCTTCCATGTTTTCGCACATTTTATAAAATTCAGAATAAAATCAAATCATTGATGATAATTAACCTCTAGGAAGATTATCAAATAAATCATCATTGTTAGGTATAGGATACTTTATATTTAATTTAATATCATTTATTTCACTATAATAAATACACATCATAATGAATTTATTGTTATTATTAACAAACATAATATGGGATTCCAATAGAGAAACACTTTGGTGGAAAAATACCTTTTACCAAACTCCTATAATTTTTTATTCTACAACACTAATTATAATTTGGTCATTCTATCATGAGACTTTTGTATTAGTCTTGTATTATGGATTTCTTAAATTGATAACTCAACTATATGCTCTAGGGGGCTTATAGATAAATCATCATGAAATACATCAATTATCTCATTTAAAAAAGGAAAATAAAAAATTTTAATACTAAATTTTCATCACTTTATATCATGTTCTTTTCTTCCACAAGAATTTCCATCCATATAGATATTGGGGTGGATCTTGATAATAATCAACTGATGATATTTCAACTCATAATATATTTAGTAAAAATATTCCTCACAAATTAAGATTTTAATATTATTATAAAAACATTAATATAATATTCTAAAAGTTATTCTATATATATATTAATATAAATGTAAACCATAGGTTTGATGACAATGTTATCAAGTAATGAACTATTATATGTCATTAAGGTATGTTCCCAACAAAAATAGTTGTAATGAGATGTCCATTATATTTTTAACTCACAACTCTTTTATTCAGTCAGTGGGAAATATATATTATGTTCTAAGAAATTGGGTTAATAGAAAAATAATTTGATGATCCAGAATAAAATAATTCATTAGATATGATTGATGATATTACTAATGTACCTATCACCACATCATTAAGAACCTAAACCAAAATAATTTTGATCACAAAAAATTTTCCATTTTTCCAATTCATTTTCTGGTTTAATATTCCTGGACATTTAGATATATATTTTTCATAGTGTCCCATCTTATTATTGATAAACCAATACACAATAGTAAATTAATTATTTCATTTGAATTCACTGGATTGGTGGAATTTTCCCAAAACCCATTACAAATATTCATCCTTAATATGAATCTTCCATGATGGTTCATTACATATTTATTGAGGTATGAAAGGTTTAATTTTCCCTTCTTCTCATATTGTATATGTCCTTTTCTATAATGTTTATAATAAATTTATTCTATTTTTTTCCATTATAGTCATAAGAGTTATAGAATTCATTCACTGTTATGATAGTACACATGACAATATATTCATATGATAAGATATTTTTAGAGAATAGTTCCATTTGGAGGAGTGGTTCAAACCCATAAAATAATTGATAAATGAAATTATTTGGAATATATATATATTATAGAGAATTAAATTCTATCATTTTATGTTAGATTCGTATTTAGTAAAATTTCCATGATCTTTTTCATCAAATTCATGAATTTTCTCTCCATATCTTTAATCTGTTCATGAGGGTAATATTATTCTATGGAATGTCCTTTAATATACTTTTATTTTTTGCTTCATATTTTTTCCTCATCCTATGTTTTTTGAATTAGTGACCACAATTGATCTCCATTCCAGGAGATATGATAAACTGCCATTTCAAACATCTCCATTTAGTTTCATTTCAAATTAATAAATATTTTCTCTAAATAACTTGTCCTTTTTTCTACTAAAAATGAATTTTTAGAGCCATAAAATGATAGAGTATGTTGTATCGTGAAAATATCTACCATTTTTTCATTAGCTTGGGGATTATTATCATCCATATGTCAAATTTTATGTTTAATAACCCATGTCATTTGTCCTAGTATATTCATATGTTTTTCATCACCAGTTGTATCTCTGGATCAGACATCATTATATTTCATATGAGTGAAATAATTATATGGATTATGTGTATTGAAAGTTATTCCATTACATCCACATGGAGCCATTTATATATGATGGAATACACTAGATTATGTTATGAAGGATATTTTATAATTTAAAATTTGTATAATATATAACATAAATTGTATACCAAATCTCAAATTAGAAATCATGGTTACAAAGGGAATTTTCATAATTTCTATTAATAGTATATGTTTTCTTGATATATATTTTCTAATTATACATTCCAATGATTCTATTATACATTTTATAATTCCAAACTATAACGTCCCCATCATGTGTAGCCCATATTCAGTGGTTATATTATTTCATTGGAATATTATATATAGAATATAATCTTAATGGACTAATTAGTTTTTTATTTTGGAATATAGATTACATACATGAACCTTACCATAAAATTTAAAACATTAAATACAACATACATAATACATTTATAATAACATTTATTCCCCTAGGTTATCCCAAAAAAATTTCATTATAAAAATCATGGAATCCTAGGAAAAATGAATCATAATAAAGATTTGAGCACAGATGCTTAGTAAGTGTATGCCTACAATTGAAGCTAATTTGATAAAATAATAATCATCATTAAGGCATATTTTATAAATTAAAAAATCTATTTAAACATAATTATGATAATAATATGGAATGAATAATTTAATTTAAATTAATTCCTTATAAATAATCACATTGATATTCATCTAACCGAACAACAACATTGAATATCAATAACAAATCTTAGGACGTGTGATGAAATATTTCCAAATCCAAAACATGAACTTATTGTTTCAACCAAGACAACATGCATAAAGAGGTAAGGCCTCAACCAATTATCTAACAGTTTTATATCATTTGACCTATCGATACATCGAGGGGCTATAGAGCTCCCCACCTTCGACTTACTAATTATGATTCATTCCCTTTATGAATTTAGTGAATCATAATAACCATAATCATTTGTATTAATAATATGGAATAGGAAATTTAAATTATTAATCTATAAACACTAAATGGTATAAAAACACAACATTAGTAGTTAAAAATGATGAGTAAGCCATCAATTATGTATGGTAGAAAAAATAATAAAATATAAACATAAATAATGAAAAATATCTGAAAAAGGATGTTGGAATATGTGAAAATACTCTATCAAAATAATTAAATATTTTTTAAGAAAAATACCCACTTTTATATTGAAATCATCTATTTAAAGGACATACAATTTTAAAAGAAAACATTTTGTTTGAAAACATACTTGTACCTCATTTAGAATTAAAAAAAATCATTTAAAATCATTTAAAAAATTGTAAATCATGGGTTGAATATAATTTAAATAATCACAATATAATAGTATAAATATTTTTTAAATTTTTTTTAGAAAATATGGACTCAGTTGAAAATATTCCCCAGTACAAACTTTATCATGATCCATCATGAAAAATAATTAATTTTTAAAATAACCATTAATAGAAGATTTTATTTTAATGATTTGATTTAACATTATATATAAAAGTTTAATTATATTTTATATTTTATTTATAATTGTATAAAAATTTATGATATCATTTATAATCATCTTATATGGTTTTGTCAATAATATTTCATTATTACCCTTTCATTGGGTGTTAACTACATGATTTTCGAATTTATGTTTTTTCAAATAATTCTTGTTTTCTATGAATAAGATATATATATTTCGTCTCCATAATGATAATAAGTTGATATATTTTATATTCACTCATTATACTCATTTCTATAATTATTCCTGAATGGTTTACATGAATAATCAATCACATCCTATCATTTAGATAGTAGGCCATAAATACAGCTGAATGATAGAATCATTCCATTAATTGTAAAAGGGTAATGTATTTAATTTTATATTAATTATAAATAATCAATATAATGTAAAATTTAAATTTTATTTCAATGATAATTATTATTATACCAATATAAATAATGTTATGGTGAAAAAATAACACCACGACATAGATATAGTAATTCGTACATATACAAGCATTGTGAATTCATTCATAAGGATGGATAAAATGTAGAATATTCTTGTACCATAATCATAATATAATCATAAAATATATATTATACTAGATTTATTTTATTAGGATTGATGTAATGTGTGTTTATTATGTACATGAAGAAATTAACATGAACAATATTTTTGTAAAGTTTACCTCTTCTTTAGAAGACTTTTATTATATCTCTTTTTAAGGCATATTGAGTTGTTAATTTTTTTGTACACCTAATCTCAAAAACATGGATAATGATATTATGAGGATAAAAATTTATGATTAGGTCAAAATAAGGGTCTCAATGTCGAGTAAGGACATGAGGTGGAAGGTTCCCTTCTGTAATTGAGGAGAGGATCATTTTTTTTATGTCTCATAATAGTAATCTAATATAAAATATATTTATTTTTTAATGTGAAAAAGTAATATATTTTGAATATATGATCATAATGGGTCTCAGTAAACATAAAAAAAAAATTAGACAAGTTTAGGCCATATTATTATCCATATCTTTTGGTTTTATGCCATATTTAAAACCTCCAACTGTTAACATGAAAACATGTATTTTATGTTTTTGATGTTTTAAAAAGTGATTATAAAATTCCAAAAAAAACACATAAATGAGTATTTTTGGAAATTTTAATATTTATACCATTCTATTTGATGATTATTAGATTTAAGTAAATTTTATTCATTTTTATAATATAATATTTATTTAAAAATAACCTTAATGACATTTTTGATACTATTCATTAATTTGACATTAAAAAAATATCAATAAAATAAGATATCTTGAAATAAACACATCTATTATTTAGCTGAATGGCTTGAAATAAATTATTTATTATTTTGATAATCCACCATTCAATGGGTCTATTGTAACCATTACAAGGCCCTATGGCTTGGAGAAAATTACATGAAACGTAGGTCTTATAGGTAATCACCATGACAAGACAACATGAAAGTACTGCTCCCCATCACACGTCAAGAATTCATCAATCCCTCTACACATGGCCGGTCAGCTAAATACTTTGTGCAGATCTTCACAGACCCAATACTGATATTAATGCCACACTCTCTCATTTGTCCAATTATAGTTAGCTCTTCTTTAGTGAATGGGTTTGCATTGATCCTCATCTAAAACCATTTCCGTTGTAGTCTGACTTGTATATCTGCATATTCATGAGGCCCTGAGGCCTTGGGGTGGCTTAGAGGACTTGATTTAGGCCAACGTCCTTGAGAGACAACTTTCTCGAATGCCTTTGATGGCCCAAAATCCTTACAGGATGGGAGGACCAAACCAGTGGCCCAAACATTCAGATGGTTGAATAGTTCTGGTTCCTACAGTACCAAACAGTACATGTTATAGTACTTCGACAGTGCTTGCAACATCATAACTATAGTACCCAAAAATATTTCTTCACACAGATTTTTTCAGGTATCTCTTGGATGCACTTTCTAAGTCCACACCAACCATGCTGAGGCTCATGTTCCCTTTTAATATATACATATCCTATCAATTTTTTCTATTAATAATTTTTATGATGTTATTCAAGAAAAGTTATATTTATTTTATCATTTTTATAATCATTTATTTGACATTAAAATTTATTTCATAATTATTGTGTCACCATTATTTATGACATTGAGGTAAATATATATTTCATAAAAATTAATGATAAATTATCTTGGTAATGATTACCATTTTATTATTTAAATTAAAATGTATATTCTAGGATATGTTTGGAATTACTACATATTAAAAATTTAATACGTATTAAAATGTTCAGTGTGACATATTTGTATTTTCATAAAATAAAATACAATAATTGGGAAAATGTCATCCAAGTGGCATCAAGAGGCCACAATATCATACAAATGATTATTTTGGTCAAGCATTACTTATATAATTAAATTAGAGAAAATATTAGTGTAATTTTATGAAATTTATAATATTTTATTTTTTCTTTAATTAAAAAATCTACGTTTTATCATACTAATAAAAATTTATTATAATTATAATTGATAAATAAAAAATAAAAAATAACCCATTTAAAAAAATGGAATTATTGATTACAAATATTCAATACATTTCTAAAAATTAAAATCACGGATTTTTAAATAAATAATTTAAAATTAATCTCGTTGTAGGAATGAAAAAAAATGGTTTTAAAAATCAAAAAATATAAAATTTTGAAAATTATATATATTCATATTCTTTGTGAAATTTCGTCAAATGAACTATATAGTATTCACTGATAAAATATTAATATAATTATTCTTTAAAAACAATTGAAAATTTAATTTTACAAACTAATCTATGTGTAGAAAAAAGACGTTTTCAATTAAAATGAAATATTTTATCACTATTCAGAAAAACATGATACTTAATTGAAAAATATTAAAAAATTATCCAAAGTTAATTATGATATTCCAATTTAAAATAAGAAGTTTATTTTTTCAATTTTAGTATATAAATTTTCTTAAAAAAAGGAGATTTAAAACAATTGCACCATTATATGGAAATGAAACTATATTTAAAAAAATATATATTTTTAATTCCTAATGTTTGAGACATTATTGTGTTATCCCTATAAAATCATTTTTATTAGAATATTTATTATTGAAATTTTATATTTTTTTAAAAAATTAATAATTTTTTTTATTTTAATAGATTCATTATAGTAATAACTTATTTAATAGATCTTGTTCTGTTTGAACTTGATGTAGATGAAAAAGAGTATATTAAATTTATTTAAAATTAAAATGTACCATAAAATTATGGGTTTTTTACATTTCCAACTATTTCAAAAAAAAATTATTTGATTTTTCTAATTATTAAATTTATTTATTTAGTGGAATTATTTGAATGTCTTTGAATTGATGAATGGCCAGAAAGCCTAAGTTAATATTTAATTTCTGGACACTCCACCTTTTAAGGATATAGGTTGAAATATCATGTGACATAGAGGATATACTAACATCAAAACAACTCGATGGCCATAACCTAGAAAGAGACTACATTTAAATACCGCTCCCCATCATTAAAATCATTATGGAAAGACTACTGGATTGCAAGACAATTAATATATTTTCTTGGTGTAGAAATGCACAGTCCCGATACCGATGGTTGAGTCATTCACTCTCAAACATCCAAATCTTAATATTATTGAACGTTGAAAGGTCATACTCTGAACAAATTCTAAAGAATTTCTTTATAGAAGGTCTAAAAAGATCAATGAAAAATCAATTTCAATATGATAACCATATATCCTTCTTGTTGTTGGTAACCATGTACAATTTGAAATTCACAATCAGTTTCCTCACTCATAAAATAATCTCCAATTCTTTGGTTCCATGGAAATGGAAACTCTATAATCCAACACACAAAAAATCAACGATCACAACCACCTTCACAAAAACCCCATCATATCTTCACCACTAATGTCAACCCATCATAATAGAATATTCACTCATTTCAAAACAAGGTGTACAACATACACATCCAAATCTAGCACATGAATCAAAAACAATGGAAAGACCCTGAGCTCAATCTAAATCATTATCCAAATCAACCTAGTCTCCATAGACCACAATGGGTCATAAAGATCACTACAATGACATCACATCAAAATTGGAATCATGCCCAAAAAAATTCCATCTTAAACTAGACCAAATAATAAAATTTAAAAAACACATAAAAAAATTTGAATCCCCCTAAAGGTGAATGGCAGTGCTACCTGATATATCATCAATCCCATCGCCACCTTCATGAACACCCTGGAAGACCACTACAGACCTCCCAACACAGCCAATGTTGATGTAGAAATGAGGTTACAACCCTTGGACCGTAGCAGCAGGTACTTGACCATTGGACCATCAATGTACCACAGTGAGAAACCCTATCAATATCAGATGATAAGTCATGAAGATGTGTGAGGAAAAATTATATTCTCTATTTGGTTGAAACCATGAAGTCTCATGACACCACTTATAAAAGAGGACTTACACACAACGAGAGTGCTGAACATAAGCTATGAAGAGAGGGTTCTCTTTCAAAAATGAGGTGGAGAAGAGGAACTCTGAGACAGGAGGAAACCCTTAGTATGTGGAGACCCTGACGAACTCATCTCATGATTATTACATAAGAATAGTTTAACGACTTTCATTTATGGTTAGGTGCTCCAAATACAATAAAACTGAAATGTCACATAAAGAGGAATAATATAATTCTTTTAGCGTATCCCAAGAGGTGTATTGAATTTACGTGATTGATTATGAAAATAAGAGATCATATACATCTATATATGGTTTCATTAACTTTTTATATATGAATTTTAAATAAAAAATGGCGTTCATTTGGATTTACATTTTGTAATGTCCTAGAATAATTTTAATCATATTTTTTCCTTGATATTTTTTTGAACATGTAATGAGGGAGAACAATGTATATTAACCCACTAAAATATGCACTTCGTACAAATTTTGGGATATTTCTTGGATTTATTTTTTTAGATACCCAAACATGTCATAAATAAGTACTACATATTATTAATTTAATATTTATCACATATAAATATGATCCTTTCAAATAAAATATTGAATTAGTGTCAATAGATTCATTTATATATAAAATATCTACATAATTTCTTATAATGTTCTTCAAAATAACTATTCTTATTTTCAGTATCATATATAAAACCATTTAATAGAAACTATTGAAATGAATTAATAAAATGGTTGAGTTTATATACTCAGTATGGTAACAAATAATAGATGGATTATATAGTGGGAATATGGTTGTCTATTTGGTTCACTTTAAAAATTTAGGGGTGGAAAACACAAGTATTTTCATAAAGTATATCAGTTATATATGGTGAATTCCATGATAATGTGGAAAAATATATAACTTAATTAAAATACAGACAATGGCAAGGACTATAAATCCTTAAAAAATACCATATAGACAGATGTGGGTTAAAATAATACTCTTATATTTTTTTTACATCAATGGTTAACTAGTTTTAAATTAACCGTGTTAACAATAGTTTACTAGTTTTACTATTTATTATGTTAACAACTTAAGATGAAAATGTTTAATTTTATAAATATTTATTATTGAAAATATTTATATAAAATTAAAAAATTTGATTTATATTTATGTTTGAATTTAATTTTAAATTGACTGTATAAATTAAATTATGATTTTTTTAAATAAATGATTCTTATGAATAAAAAATAATTTAAATCCATTAAATTATTTATGAAAATAATTAAAATAATGATAAAATATATGAATTTTTTATGGTGTATAATACTCTTTAAAAAATAATCAGTAGTGATAAATTTATTTTTTTAGTAAAAAACACATCGCATATATAAAAAGGGTTTTTAAGAAACAAAATTTATGCTGAAATATAAATTAATTAAAAAAATAATTATTAAAGTGTATAAATACATATTTACTTAGAATATTTATATTCATAGGATTTTTATGATAAATTATGGTAAAATTTTATTCACAATTGTACATATAATTTAAATTAAATATTTATTTTACACATATATAAAGAAAAAATATTTTTGAAGAAAAAATGATATTACAAAAAAATAAATAGAAATGTATTATGAACTAATTATTGATTTTGAATTATATAAAAAAAATTAAATAATTATTAACAATGTGGTGGGTAAAATTGAAACCTTAAATAATTTTTTCTATTTAATAATGCTCACAATTAAATAAATTATTTCCCTTTTATATCATAATTCAATTAATTCTCGTTCTTCCATTTTATGAAATGTATCATGTATATTTTTAATTTATAATCAAATTTTATAGTGTTAGATCCTAACCCTAGAAATAAATTATTTCATAACAATTTTAATCATTGAAATAAAGGTTATTATATTTTGAAATTCGATAATTTTTTCCCATATGAAATAGTGGAAATAAAATCTTTCAATAGGGGTACTAAAAACATAAAATAAACAAAAAATAATACATAATTGGGTTCTCAGATAAGTAAAAAAAATTTATAATGTGAAAATGTAGTCATAAGGGATAAAGTTAATTTTAATATATTAAAAGAGAGTGATAGATAAATAGACATGATAAAATTAATGAACACTAATAGATAAATATGTGAGCGGTGAAAATGAAGATTAATTTTTTAAAAAAAACTATAGAAGGGAAAAATAATAATTTTCCAGGTCACTTGACATAAGGTCATGGAATAGTTTTATTATGATATAATGAAAATATTCATTTGTAAATTCTTCACATCAATAAAATTAATTTCATCCTTTTTTGAGTGTATCAGTTAATTAAAAACAATGTTATCATATTTTTCAATGATGAATGACAAATAATAATTTTTCATTCATGATGTAATAAAATTATATTCTAAAAATATTTGATATCTATAAAATAATAAACATATATTCTACCCATCACTATTCAGTTATCGATACCAAATATGGATTGTAAAATCTATTATTACTAGTATAAATAGATGTTATTTTATAAGGATAATATGAAATACTAAAATTCCCTATGATCTACTTAATTATTTTTGACAAATAGATAAATAATAAAACTCCTCAAAACATGTTTTTAAAATTTGAAAAAATAATTAAAAAAAATACCAAAATTTCGATAATAAATAGAACATTATTTCATTAACAAAATAATGTATATCATAATGTCTTAAAACATTCATTTTAATACCTTGATTATATATTCTGATAAATAGTATGATAAATGGAATCTATAAAAAAAGAAATGATACATTTATGATTCCCAAAAAAATTATTTCTTATATTTCCTCAGATTAATTTTAAAATAATATAATATATTCGAAATATCCCAATAACAAATAATTTTCCTCAAAGGAGACATAAATAAAGTTTTCATTAAAATAATTGTTTATAGATCCACAATATTATCCAAATGACGTCGTTAGTATTAATCATATCTTAATCTGAAATAAAATTAATTACACTTACTTATATATCATTAATTAGCAATATATAACTCAATCTTGATTTTTCAAAAAATATTACTATATCACTATAACATGTTTCTAAATATTTTATAAAATTCAATATAATCCAAAAAACTAATAATGAATAAATAATGTATAAAAAATTAATGATGTTTCATTATATCAATAATGAAACTATCATTAATAAAATTCAACAAATACCAATATATAATAACATCAATTGTTCATTTAATTATTTGGAATAGAATAATACATTTTTTGTTCATTTTTTAGCACATGTATTGGGGAATTGGATCATATAATTCACATGTTACAAACATATAATAAAAGGATCTATAAAATGTATAATATGATGAAATTTATTCACATTAATTTAGTAATAAATTTTCCCATTGTACTTATAAAACTAATTTCATTAATTACCATATAGAAAACATCATATCATTCATATAATATATTTTCTAATGTATTTCTTCTGAAATTATTGACATTTTTTATGCTAATCCTTCTTTACAAATTGGCATTTCTGAATATGCATTTCTATTACTTTTTCGTTTGGAAACTCTACTTTATTGTTTTGATTAATAATAGATTGAGAGAGTTGGTTAGGAAAAGTAAACTGATTTAATATGACATCTCAAATTTCCATTTATTTATTTTGAGATAAATTCATACATCATTTCGTGAAAAAATATTTAAAATTATTCCTTTTGGTTCAAACAATTATCTAACTTCAATTTCATAGTGTGAGAAATAATGATGAGTAACTGGATAATCATAAAATCCCATTCATATAATGTCTATACACTAAAATATTCTTTTCAAACTATAAAACTTGATTTTGAACAATTTTCATCAATGTAAATTACCTAATTGAATCTTTTATAATGATTTATATAACAAATCTAACCTAAGCTATGAATATTTCCTAGGAGCTCCGAACCATGAGTACATAATGGTCCAATTATAATTACCAAAAAATAAAATTTTATAATATCTATGAGGGTATTGAATTTTAATTTTAGATAAACATTATTATTATATTATTTTTTTCACAATTATTGTTGTGGAAATAAAATGCATATGAAAAGTGATTTTCAATGATAATTGGATCATATTTATCTTGAACTACTCTTCACCATTCTGTAGAACTGAGAGATATGTCACTGGAAAAATATGGAAAAATATTATGGAATTTCATACAAAGAGTCACAATGTAATTACAATTCATTTACAAATTGAGAGATTTTCCAAATATTATCTTTCTACTATATACATAGTGGTGGAAGAAGCATAGTCATACCATCTTCCACTAGAGTTACAATATGAATAATACTTCATTTTCTACATTAATTTACATCCCAAGTTCACTTATTTTCGGGATTCGTTTCCCACATTCAATTACCATTTAAATGGAAAGTATAACCCACACACAAATTAAAACATATCAATAAAAATAATTAAATCTCAATAGTAATTTGTTGTAAAAATGGTGTTTTTTAATAATGTTGCAAAATGAATCACTCTATTAAATGAATTTTTTAAAAATCTATTCTTATAATGTTAGTAGATCCACATTGATTCTATAAAGTGTAAAAAATATTTAGTGGTTCACATTTTATATATAATTGACTACATATTATTCCGTATAATAGATCTATATATACATTATATATTTTTTCATCAAGAAAAAATCATTCCCTTGTAAAAAATGTAGACATTTTTTCCGAAGAAATAATTTTTAATGCAAATCCATTGACCAATTATATAGTTATTCATGTTTTTTTTCTATTTATTGTTACAAATATAAATATTCAATAAATAACCATTAACGTTCATATATGTTTTTCATGATAATCTATAAAAAATCAATATCTTATACAATGAATTAAATTATATAAATTAATACATCATTAAAATATAGTATTAACAAACTTGGAAAACCCCATAAAAATATATGAGGATGACATGTCAAATTTCAAATGGTTTTAATTTTAACATCTAATGTACCAAAATTTCACCATTAATAACCCTTCGTAACTAGTGCCCTATAGATATCATAAAATTCCTCTTGAAATATTGTAAAACCTATTATCGTTATTATAGATAAATAATATATCATTTCATACTAAATAAAAACTATTAGTATTTATTAGAAAATTATCAAAAATAGAAATTAAAAATAAGAATAAAAAAATATATAAATCAAAGTATTGAAAACCCTATAAAAATATCATAATAATATATTTTACATTGAGTATTTAGGATATTTTAATACTTTTTAAATGATCAAAAAGTCCAAATATGAACATTACTATAGTATCTATGCAAAGATAATTTTAATATACAAATATAAATTAATTTTACAATATAATAGTAACTATATACATAATATATATTAATTATATTGAATTTATATATTAAAAATTGAGGTATCATAATTATTGTTATATTTATCTATATAGATGAATTGACATATACAATTTTTTACATAACGAATGTGATCATGTATCGAACATCACACAAGTTGGTTAATTATGTTGAAGAATTCACATATCAAAATAGATTATATACATGAATTCGCAAAAGGGAATTCATCATGTATCCAAAATGTTGTAGGAATCTATTATTTGATAAATTTATACATAGTTTTTTTAAATTGTGAATTAAGAAATGTGGTCTGTATCCATGGATGATTTGGCTATGTGATGGATTCGAAAATTTGGGAAATATAAATAAACATGTATAAATAATATTTAAAGTTCCCAACTGATGAATTTATCCTCCATACTCCATATGAAAATCATAGAACAAGATTTGATCAAACAAAACATGAAATATAATGATATCTTGTGTAGTGAAATATTTTAAATAATCAATGATAAATAATTATTCATCATAGAGGATACTAATGTTTCTTATTAAATTTTATTTGTTACAACCATTAAATATAAAAAATCCAATAAATTCTCAAAAAAATTAGTTCATCAACATACTCACCATTACCATATGATTTGGAAATTTAAAAACATGTATTGTTTTAAAACATCTAAATATTAATTTATATACGTGATAAATTCTCATTGTAAAAATATATATCATTAATATGATAATGTTTCCCTTATAATTTATTTAATATAGGATTACATTTTAATAGGTTTATAGTCAAAAATCATGTGATCGTAAATTTTATCATTCCTAAAAATGAAAACACCTTGTATCTTATTAGAAAATCTTTCAATAAAACATGACATAAAAATAATTATATAAATTTTCTAACTCATTCATAACCATTAATATTTTATTTCATATGGAAATGAGCTATAATATAAACTATTATTGGTAGATCATTATGTTTTGTTAGGTGTGATTATTTTAGAAATTTTCTGTGAAAATGAATGATAAACCTATCATAAAACACAATTTAAGGAAAATTTAATGTCTAAATAGTATTTACAAATCATAAATGAATATATGAAAATCATAAAATGTTAATATAATAAAAAATTTGTACATTAATTAAAAATATTAAATGGTAAAACATATTTTATATTACTCAATATTTAATTTAAATATAAGGATTACAATATATTTGGAGGCTCAAACTCCTCATCAATTTGTTCTATAAACGCTAAAAGATCAATCATACTAATTTCAAATGTGATTTTTTCAATTATTACAATGTATATGGTCTCTGTAATGATTTCAGTAATCTATATTTCTATATTAAAAAATCATATATTCCAATATCCATTTTGAAAATTATATCTTATAAAATTAATTATAGTATCAATTTTCTCATTAATATATTATTAAAAAGGAATTTTGGAAATTTAAATACCATAATTTATATAATAATATATAACAATATTATAAAAATTATAAATAAACTGAATGTTTTTTCACAATAAATAAATACTAAGGGAAAAAAGATGAAACAACTAAATATACATATTAAAAAGTTTAAATAGAATCATAATTTTAATCCTATCACAACAAGATAATTAATAAGTGAGTAAAATTCACATAAATCAATTGAATTTCCAATATATCATTTATCAACAGAAACCATAATTAAAATATAAAAAAATAAATTTTTTTTAGTATTGTAATATAATAAATAATTAAAAAATCCATTATCATATATAATAACCTTCATTACAAAAATAAAGGCATATTAATTATTGTCAAATTGAAATAATTCAATCATAAAAAATGATAACATTAAATGTTTACTAGAATAAGTTATGCCAGATATTCTTCTAATCCCTAATATGTTATATCATCAATTGATTTTAACAATTTTTATATAAATAATCTGAAATTAGTATATAGGAGAGTATTTAAATTTTAATAAATTTATAATACAAATACTATTACTAACTATTTATATTAAAAAATTTTATTTTTATAAACACCATTATTTCTTCAAAATATGTGTTGAACAAGAAAGAATTTCAATTCCCCTAACATAATCATACAAAATTTTAAAATAATTTATTTTGAAGATTAATTACAAATATTTTCATATGAAAATACACAACCGAAGTAATAAATATAAATTTTAAAAAATAGTAGATCTTTAAAAAATTCATAATAAATAAATTATTGTCAGCCATTCCATTATCAATGTTGTATTAAAAAAGATCACTCGTTAAATGTTTAAATGATGATCTTGTAAAATGTTTCCAAAAAAATAAATACATATAATACTTAAAATCATGACCAAGATTCTCTTATTTTAAAATTCCAAGAAACTATCAAACATATACATCTTTATAAATATCACTATTTAGAGAATAATTTTTGGAATCCATTTGAAAAAATATAAGTCCATGAAATGTATCATAATAGAAAATATTTTATTTTATTCAAATTCATTATTAGGATAAAAAATATTTAAAATTAAAACATAATTCTTAATGATATAAATCACAGACTAATAATTATTTATTTTTATGTATATTTAATTATCGGTGATGATTAATTATAATGATCCATTTTCTTCAAATAAGATGACTTTCATTTAGTTGAAAACTAATTTCCACCCAAAACATTTTGTATACTGATTTGGCTCTGACTATATATCAATGATCTAATTAGAATCATTTAATGTTTTGTAAATACTCAAATGTACAAAATTTTAAATTTAATAATGATATTCATAAATATTACTAACATATTATCTAGTATGAACATGTGACTTAACTATTCCAATAACATAATCTTTGGGGTGGTCTCTCTGATTCTTCTAATAACATTCATAAATATGTTCATATTTATAAGAAATTTATTCACCAAAAATTATTAAATCTCTATCATTAGGTACATTCCCTTCCAAATTTAAATATTTAAATTAATTCTCATATTGATCAATAAAATTATCCTTTTTATTAAATTATATTTCATCAAAAGTAAAAATAATTTTCTATTTAACAACCGTGGTTATTTTAAAAATTTTATTTAATACACTTAGTTTAATATCCAATTAATTTTACTTCATTATATATTCATCAAATTTATTTAAAAATTTCATAGTATTCATAATCAAAACATCATACCCAAATACTCTAAAATATCCAATTGTTTCTTTTATCCCCATCTAAATATTATAAATTTTCATTTTAAAAGAAGAAAAAATAATTTGAAAACTAGTTACATATTATTATGTATTTATTGCATATAAAAACATTTATATTAAATTCTAATTAAATTGAATTATCCATTTGAGGATGGTTTCTAATAAAGTTTCTACCACACCATTTGTTATAGTTTTATAGGATTATAAATGTTGAAAAATTCATTTTTTTTAACTGAAATATGGATTTAATATTGAATACAAAAACCATGCCAGGATAACATATAATTTATTTACATTTTTTGACATTCGGATTTTCATAAAAATTATAAAAATAATAAAAAAATAGATAAGGAATCGTATTTTATTTTATGGAAATAATCCCAAGTGTGTCTAGTCTAATTATCAATATTGATATATATATATATATATATTACCACTCAAAATAGAAGGCTTGATAAGTCAATATAAATCCAACATAATAATTTCAATAGGAAATAGATATTGTACTTATTTACATAACATGAAAGAGGTTCTTCTTTGATTCTTTTCTATATAGGATTAAAATAATTAATTTCCCTCATTATATTTTGGTAATTAATGTGCATCATGGTTCTTATAAATGATGAGTATAAAACTAAAAAATCAAAAATAACATATTCCAAACAATATTATCGTATTGTATAATATTTAATAATTCCAAATTTTATTTATCGAACATAGAAAAATTATTTGAAAAATTATTTTCAACTGTTTTCATCAAATAAAACTATTTAATTTTTTAACACAATGAATTAATTAATTTATAAAATAATATAATTAGTACCATTATATAGTTTTGAAATTATTTTTAAATTATTCTTGAATACTTCATCTTATTAAAATTTATAGATGATAACATAATTTTTGATTTAACTTAATTGAAACCTCTTTACATTCCTTTACAATTGTCAAACAAGTAATATTAACTCTATATTACATAATGTATTATAGAAGGTTTAATATATCACCAATCATTTGTCAATATAATCTATTACTCTTATACTATAAATCCCATTTGATCATGTGAAGAAACATTTATTACAATTATTGATAAAATAATGTTTTGTACTAATGAAAATTTGAGTCCAATAAAATTTATATATGAATCAATGGTAATTTAAACTAAATATTGCTACCTTTTCTATATAAAATCATTATGTTAAGACTATGAAAATAGATTTCATAGAATATCTATTTGATTTTTGAAATCATATGATGTACTCATTTTCTTAATTGTCATTCATTTGACGTAAAAACCCTAAAAAATATATATACTTCCATTAGTTCTCTTATATATATATGTATTATACATTTTAGTTAAATTTTATCATATCTAAGGCATGAAATATAATATTTTTTTCATTTTATTGAGACTCATCCTTTAATAAAAATATTATCTTCTTGGAACTAATATAGAAAGATTAACATATAAATAATCAATTTCATTTTATATTTTTAAATATTTTTAATAACATTATACATATTTCATTCATAGTCATAATGAAATTTTTTATATAAAATTAATATATCTCATTAAATTTTCATTTTTATTGTTGGTGGTTTTTATATTTCTATTACAATATTGAATTTTTTTTTGTGTTGTTCCTATTAATTTCATGTAATATTAATTCGTTTCTTCATTTCCTCTGGGAATATCATTTTATATAATCCTAATGTTCATACATGATCCAAGGATCATTTAAAATTTATGATTTTGTATTCATACTAATTTAAGTATTTCATGTATTGTGGGCTATTTTTTATAATCTTTTTTGGGAAGATTATATATAATTCAGTAACATAATTTATTGAATTCATTTCACACAATTACCAAAGATCATTTTATGAACAAGATTATAAATTATACGATGTATCCTTTGTGCAACACCATCCAGTTTCATTTTCTTTTTTTATTTCTTATCTTTTTTCCTCATATTATTTTCCTTCTTTAATCATTTTTAATATAACATGATATTTCCTATTATTCTAAAATTATGACAGAATATATTTTATACATTAATAAATATAACATTATCTTTATTCTTATTATTTAATTCTTATTTATGATAATCATATTTAAATCCTTTTGAATAGTATTTACTTATTCCATACGATGCCTTAATGACATATTCATTATAATTTTAATAACATATCTATATCATAGAATCAAAAAACTTTATTGAATAATTTGACTTAAATTCAATTACATTCTTCTATGCATAATCTTATTCAATAAATAATTTATCATCTGACACATATTTTAAAAATTTCTTAATAATCTCCTCATATGTATATTCCTTGATTTTTGTACTTTATATATAGCAACAATTTATAAAGAATCTTTTTAAGAATTTTGTTATGAAATATTTCAATAATAATATAGGTTTCCATAGTTTTTTAATGAACTCATACCATTTAAAATACTAGTAAATCAATTAAACATTTGATTAAGTATTTCTCCATCAAAAATATCTCATTCTTGCTATTCAACTCAAAATATACCTATTTTATTTCTAATGAGATTATCTAATATATGATCTGTAACTCATAGGATATTCCAAAAATAAGGTGTAGGTTTAAATGACAATAAATGAATAAAAATATTTATAATAAATGAATAGTATAAAATATTTAACATCTTGAATTTAATCAAATATTTTATCATATCATTATGAACTAATGATTCATGTTCACTATCAATGAGTTTATTTAGTTTTTATAGTATTTTACAATAATCAGTGATAAGTTTATTTATGAATTATTTTATAATACATTATCAAAATTGATAGTCAATATAATCAAAAATTGGGTTTTATGGGCATTTTGGGGTTGACTTTGTGGTAATGAACCCCATAATACGTGATTGAGGTTAGGGGATCAAAACCCATTTGGGGAAGATTACTATAGCAGCAATGTACCAGTAGTGTATTAGTAATAGAGAAGTGGTGAGACTGTTGCAGTAGTGGTAATGTAGCAGTTGTGTGAACAATAGAAGGAAATGTATCAGTGGTAAGAACTAAATTAAAAAATGTATCATCTTGGGTAAATTAGAGACACTTTTCCCCCAAGGGCCTTAGGGTAAAAAATTATGCCTTTAGGCCCATGTAATGACTTTGAGTCCATGGAATATTCTTATATGTACAATAGTACAGAGGGATATGTTATTAGATTCATGCGTACTCAGCCTACAGGATATATAATGATTACATATGGATTTATTGGTGGGTTTCTCTAAGGAGAGTCTATTTATACACTTTCGTTCTTGTTTGTGAGGATTGTGTGTGTGTGTGTGTTTAAATGGAATTTTACTTTCAGGAGTATTATATAATAAATGAAGATTTTTGTTGACATTACCAATCTTTCAAATAACAAAATTTTAAATTGATAATTTAAAAATTATTATTTGTTCGTAAAATGGTTATCAAAAATATAAACTTATATTGATCTAGGGGCAGTCTGGGATTAAAATTATTGATCCCATTAGAAAGATATCATAATAACCAAGAGTTGGGGTGAATTTTCCATTTATGTATATCTAAATATGTTATCTGAATTTTAATTTAAATGTATTGTAGATAATATAAATTTAAAAAATATATTTAAATTTTATATATGATTAAATTGATCATATTATACTAATAACTTCTCTTAAATGTATATATATATATGGATCCCATTAACACGGACTATTACAATAATTTTTTTTCAACTAGAGTCACTATACAATTACAAATCCTATTTCTCTAGGATATATAAACTCAAGAATAAATTTTATTTTCTACATGGACACACACATAGAAAATTATTTCCTTTCTCCTTTAGAGTCTCAACATAAATAATTCAACATTTTTAATTTTTATTGAAAACAAAATGTGAAATTATTTTGTGATTTCACACCACACATTATGTTCCTTTTAAAAGGACAGTATAACCCACATGCACATTATCAAAATAATAAGTAAATCACTATTGAAACAAGTTGAACAAATTTATATTATAAATGTAAATGTAGTAGTAATCATTCCACTAAATAAAATTCCACTAATGATTTCCAATAAATTTATCAGATCTGCAATTATTAAATAATGTGTAATAAAATAATTGTATGTTACATTATTGTTTCCTAAAAAATAATTACTTTATAACATAAATTATTTTGGATACTAGATAACTTCATTTATGAAAAATATTGGATTTGTGATTTCAAAATTATAGCTAAATTTAAATATCTTAATTGGTTAGGTACCAAATTTTTCATTAGAGAATTGATCGAATAGTTGTATTCAGGTAAGGGAATTTATCACAAAATAAAAATCATGATGGAATAAAATTATATAAACATGAATATGTTCCAAGGATGTGAGAGATATTTATAAACAAGATTTATCTATTTCAACTATTTTTCGTAGTCAGAGACTTGTCTATGTTGGAACATAATATAATATTAATAAATTATATTTAAACGAACCAAATGAAATATTTAGCATGTACTTGAATATAAAACAATTAAACATGTTATTAAGAATCAAAATATGAAATATAAATATGTTTTAACCAATAAAAATAAGATATAATACAATTTAGTAATATTATACTCAAGAACATTTGTAATAACTATTATTAATAAATTCAAATTATAATACACTTTCATGAAATAAATTAAAAAAGTATTACAATTTTATGAAAATACGTTTTATAGAGACACTTGGTACATTCACTAGGCACAATAATATTGGTTGGGATAACTGTGACAAACAAATTTTAGGGTTATTACCCTATGATGCCTCTATTCAAATAACACAACCACATAAAGTATCTAGAAACATAATTATTTAACATAATAAAATCATTCTCCATTCATTATCATAAAATTGGATTTTATTTTACATTTAGGATTATTCTAATGGGTTTAAAGTTGTTTTTATTATTATAATTTAGAAAATAACTAAAATAAGCTATAATTAAAATCATGATTATCTGAAAGTCTTCATACAAATTATTTATTGTATCTTATTTGATGAATAGTCCTTAAAAATCAACATAATATATTATATAAGGATTAGTTTATTTAGAAATGAGGATGCATAAAATAATGAATTTTAAAGGATATACATAATTTAGCAATATTTATCGCACAAAATACCGCCATAATTAGAGATATAATATTTAATTCATTTAATCGTTGCATATGTTAATTAAACACAAGGAAATAGTGAGATGAGATGATTCGTAAAAGTAAACATTACAGATGTCAATCACTGATCATTAGATAAGTTTAATGGAATTTGAAAATAATCAAAACATGAAATAATAATTCCCCATCAGATAATGATATATACTCAGGAAAAATGGAATAATGATTCCTTAAATAAAATATTGATTTTATAAGAATATGGAATAATCAATAATCAATTATTATCTATGCGAATGGAATATATGAATTATGAATAAATTTTTTATTCACATAATCAGATGAAATCAATTACATATTCATGGTTCAACACTATGATTATGATTCTAGAGAATAAACAATAATTACATTTTATTCCTCATCATTTCCTATATTCTCTTAGAAGTGACTTACATCTAGGTATCTATATGATCACTTTGTATTTTATTAACTCTATAATCTCTTTGGAGTTTCTCAAATAATCCTTCATTAACTTATGAATTAGGTATCAATAATAGACCCACCCCTCATTTTATTATAATAGAAACTCCCATCATTGATTTAGAAAATAAACACCTTTAATATAATCATAAAAAATTCATATTTACATAATATGATCATGAAAACAAGTATTATTAGAACCTTAAAAAACCAATTGAAAAGAAAAAAAGTATCATTAAAATTTAACCATTAGAATAATAAACCATTAAATGAAAATATAATTATAATAACAATATATTATATAAAATTTATAGAAAAATAAAAATCTATTGATTTTCTTATATATGAGAAAAAATATCAAAAATATCATATAAAACATTTATTTATAAAAATATAATTTTAATTTAGAAATGAAATATATATAATCAAAAAAATTTAAAAATATTATATATAATATTTTCATGAATATAACTACAAAAATAGTGTAATGAATGATTAAAATAAACCTATATTATTTATGAGAGCTTTTGTCATTCATGTTGTAAATGTTTAATGAAAAATTCATTTCACAATTTGGATAAGACTTCAAATGTACAACATCTTTGATATGATAACTATATTCTATTTAACCCAAGACAAATAATATAAAATTTAATAAAAGGTTAATTTAGATAATATATTGTGAATTGTAAAAATTATCTTGAAAAAATTTAAATGAATATATCGATATGGAAGGAAATATTCTCAAATTAGAGAATAAAAAATAGGGTTTTTATTTGAAAAATGATTTGGAATCATGGTTAATAAAATAGAGGAAAATAGAAGGAGGTTATTTAATCAACATGATAAATATTGTACCATAAAATAATAATTTTCGGATTTATTTCTTATTTAATATATTCACCATAATCTAGTCTAAAATATTTATGTTACAAATGAGATTTTAATGTAAAACACATTCTACTTTGGTAATATTATATTCATGTCCCATATTGATAAAATTTAATAAAAATAATAGTTTAAAATAATTAACTGAATTATATTATAGATATATATTTTTAATTGATTTTTATATACACATCATAAATTAATATAGGTGTATAACATTACTTATTCACTAAAGAAGACAATTTATGAAGATAAAACTTTACCATATTGGTATGTTCAAACAAAACCTCCTTTTATTATGTAAATTGAATTATAATAGAAAATGCAATTAGATATTAATGATACATGATGTTACATGTAAATGGATAATTATCTACAAATCATAAACATAAAAAAGTACTTATTATCAAACATGTCTTAAAGATGTGAAATTGAGGGGACAAACCCATACTAAAATAATAATTTTATGATCAAATGTGATTAGATGATCGAAAATAATATTGTTCTATAACTAACATGAATTCAATAACATTAAAATCAATAACATATTATTTATTTATATTGATGATTAATATAAAAACTATAGAATCATATTAAAACATGTCACAATGAATTGAAATTGAGACGAACCCCTTAGCATATATTCAAATTGATTCTTAAGTGACCAATCATCCTATATAAAAAATTTATATTTACCATATTTATATAATAACATACATATTATAACATATTATATAAAATTTTGAAATTATTTTCATTATAATATAATATAAATTTTTTTGTGGGTTAAAATAATTGTTTTTCAGATTTGTTTTAGTTTGAATGTTAGGGTCCATGAAATCCAATCATGCTTACTTAATTCATAGATTTTTAATTACGATATAAAGACAATATATATTTATTATATTCATGTTTACAAAATTCATAATATTTTGTGATGAAATATGAATTACATTATATCAAGAAGATTTTAATCTGTACATACACATGAGTGATTTTTGCAATTTACAATTTTTGGATGAAAACAAAAGTTAATTATAGTTAGACTTTAATTAATCCATATTATTAGATACTAATATATATATATATATATATACATTTGTTATTATATTTTTAACCATAATATAATGCAGAAAATGATAATAATATCATTGCTACATTTAGTTTTTTGCCCAGCCATACACATGAACATTATTAATATTTAGAAATGGATCAGATGATAAATTGGTATTTAATATATTGAAATTATAAATGATTATTAATATTATTAATATTTCACACAAACAAAAAATGAATAATTTTTACAAAAAATGAGTATTTTGGATAGAAAATGAACTGTTTCTTTTCATTAAGGTCGTAGCGCACTTGTTCTGACAAGTTATAATTAAATCTCAAATTTATTGGAGAAGAGGTGGAATGTTGTAATGAAATCATAATAATAACATCTCAATATATTTATTATTTCATATTCATCATTTTTTTGTGTTACAATGTTTTTATATGAAGTGGGAGACCAAATAAAATTTAAATATCCTAGTATATATTTATACCTATTCTTTATAAGACATCCATTGGAGAAAAACATAATCCTTAAAGCATTAATCATAGAAGAAATAAATAATTGTCAAATGAGATGGTGTAGGATCCCAAGGATTTAAAAATAAATTTAACATAGAATATAATGAATGAGACACTGAGTATCAGTGAAACCAAAAAAAATATTTATATTTATATTTATAACATCACTATTAAACATAATTTTTCAATTTTTATGATTTGAATTTTGAAAAAAAATACACAATTTTGATCAATAAGATATTTAAAACATGATAAGTTCAATGTATTTATTATGAACAATAACTTGATTAATATGAAATTTAATATGACCAAATGAATAGTAATCTCACTAATGAATTTATAAATAAAATTTAAGAATCTTAAATATTAATATAATAGTATATAAAGTGTCTCAAACTCCTAATTAATTTATTTTAGTAAATCTAAAATTTCAATCATACAAATTTAAAATAAGATTTTCTCAATTATTGAAAGGTTGATGGGCTACGTAATGATATCAGTAAATTAATATTATATATTAAAAATTAATATATTTCTATTTCTATTTTTATAATGATCCATAATAAAATGAAATCTAATATCAATTTTATCATTGTTATATTGTTAAAAAATATTTTTTGAAATTTAAAAACTAGGATTTATAGAATAAAATATAAAAATATTTTGAAAATTGTAAATAAACTAAATGTTTTTTCATAATCCATAATGATTCAGTAAATAAGATGAAACAACTATATATTCATTTTCAGCAGTAAAAAGAGAATAAAGTTTTTCATCATATCATAATAAAATAATGATTTAATGAGTAAATTACAATTAAAAGAATATAATTTCAAATCTATCATTCATCCACATAAATTATAAATAATATATCATGAAAATTAAAATATAGTATATGTACTGTAATATAATTTCTAATTAAAAAAATTCATTAATAAATATAGTAATCCAAATAATAGACACAATGTGACTTAGTGTCACATTGATATAATTCACACCTAAAAAATGAAAACATTAAATGTTTGCTAGAATAAGTTATGCTTTATTTTATTTCCATGGCCTTATATGTTTAAAAATAAATTAATTCTCAATATATATATATATATGTATAACCTTAAATTAGTATATATGAGATTACTTAAATTTTTGTTAATTTCTAAAACAAGTCCCATTACTAACTATTTATATTAAGTGGTTTTATTTTTAAAAACACCATTATTTCTTCGAAATATTTTCAGAAAAATAATGAATTTTAATTTCCCAAACATAATAATATAAAATGTTAAAATAACTAATTTTTATGATTCATTACAAAGATTTTAATATGAAAAAAAATTATAAATAGATATAAATTTTAAAATATAATACATCTTTAAAAATTTTCATAAAACTTAAGTATGGTCAACCATTCCCTTATCAATTTTGTTCTAAATAAGATCAGTAGTTTAGAATACATACCAAGATCTATTATAATGTTTCAAAACATATAAATACATAGAAAATTTAAAAACATTTCCACGATACTCATATTTTTTGAAACCAAGGAACTATAAAAAATATACATCATTATAAATATAACCATTTAGAGAAAAAAAATGGAATCCATTTGAAAAAATATAAGTCTAGGAAATATATGATAATAGGAAAAATATTTTATTTTATTCTATTATTTTATATTGTTAAAAAAATTTAAATATAAAAACATTATTCTAAAGGATATAATTAACAGATTAATACATATTTATTTTGTGGTATATTTATAAATTTGAGATAAAGAATAATTATGATACAATTTTTTAAATAACAAGACAATAATTTATTAGAAAAATAGTATTCCACCCAATACATATTGTAAACTTATTTTACTATTATATCATATCCATGATAAAAAATATATTTTCTCCAATCGTATGTATTTATAATCTATTATTCATATAATATAATTACCTTTTGATCCTCTTAAGACACATTTACTGAAATTAAAGTTTGATGAATGTATGGTATTAAAGAAACTTTGGGTCTAATGGAATTAATATATGGATTCATGGGAGTTTTATCTAATTCCAAATAATTTTTCTATATAAAAACATTTTGATAAAGATATTTTAATAAATTTCATATTACTTATATTTTATTATTGATGTCATATGGAGTACTCATTTTCAGAATTGTCATTTATTTGACATAAAAAGCATGAAAAAAATATATGTTATTCCATTAGTTCTCTTAAATATGAATGTATAATCATTTTGGTTGAATTTTATCATAACCAATAAATGAAATATAGTTTCTTCATTTTAGTGAGACTAATCATTTAATAATAATATTATCCTCCTTGAACTAATGTCAAAAGATATACATATAAGTATGAAATTTGATTTTATATTTTTCATCATTTCTATTAATAATATAAAAATTGCATTTATAATAATCATGAATGTTTATTATAAAATACATATATGTCATTAAAATATAATTTTTATTGTTGATGTTTTATAGATTTTCATTACAATATTAAAAATCTTCAAGTGTTTTTTATATATATTTATAGTTAGATTTATTCTTTTCTTATTTTACATTATGACTATCATTTAATTTACTCCTAATGTTCATATATTAACCTAGCATCTTTTAAAATTTATCATTTTTTAGATATACCACTTTACGTATTTCATATGAAGTTCGGTATATAGTATAATAATTTTTTGAGAAATAATATGTATACTCAATCACTTTATTTCTTGAATTAATTTCACTCAATTATTTAATATCCATTTCAAAACTAGATTATGCATTATGACATACATCATAAGTGTAACTCCATCATATTTCATTTCATTATTTTCTTTATTATCTTTTGTCCTCGTATTATTTTCCTACTTAAATTATTTGTAATATACCATGATGTTTCCAATTATTATAAAATTATAACTAAATATATCTTCACAATTAATAAATATAAAACTAATATTCATCTTCATATTCAAATAAAAATTGTGATAGATCTATTTAAATTCTCTTGAATAGTCTTAATCTATTCCATACACTAAAATCATGATATAATCATTGTCATTTCAATAACTTCTCCATATTATAGGATCAAACGACTATATTGAAACGTTTTACTAAAAATTAATTACATTTTAATATTTATAATCTTTTTTAGTTTATATTCTATAATATGAAAAATATTTTAAATATATCACTATAATCTCACCTTTTGTATATTCTATGATACATTTCCTTTATATATTGTAACAATTTTTATGGAATCTTATCAAGAATATTGTTAAGAAGTATTTCTATAAGAATAATTTTGACCATAGTTTCTCCTAATTTACTCTTACCAATTACAGTACTTGTAAATCAATAGGTTTCTTGATTAAATTTTTCTTTTTCACAAATTTATCATTTTTTCTATTCTGCTCTTAATATTTCTATTTTAGTTTTAATGAAATTATCTGATAAGTGATGTGTAACTCGTATGATATTACAAATAATAATCGGTAGTTTTAAATAATGATAATTGACTATAATGATATATTATTATTTCATAATATAAAATATTCAATACCATGAAACTAATCACAAATGTTACTTTGTAATTATGAACTAATGATTCAGGTTCAATGTCAATTTATTTTGAATGGTTTTTATATTCTTTTACAATAATCAATGATAAGTTTATTTATGAATGATTTTATATGATATTATAAGTATTAATAGTTTATAAAATCAAAATTCATTTTTATGTGTAGTTGGGGTTTGGATTTTTGTAATGAACCACATAATACAAGATCAAATTTGGCGGTTCAAATCCAATTTTGTGAAGCTTACGATAACATTAATGTTCCTGTATTGTAATATAATGGTATTTGTGGAAAGACTATAGCACTGGCGGTAATGTAGTGGTTGCGTGATCGATATCTGGAACTATATAAGTGGTGAGAAAGGCATTATTAAATGTATCAACTTGGGAAAATTAGAGACACATTTCACCTAAGGGCCTTTGGGTAAAAAACTTGTGACTTTTGGTCCATTTAATTCCTTCAATTTCATGAAATGGTTATACATTCCCACTCTTCCAAAGGTCATGTTATTGGTATCATGCATACTCAGCCTATGAGACATATAATAAATGAATAAGTAATTATTGGTGGGTTGTCTTTTGGGAGGGGCTATGGCTAAACAATCCTCCCTGTGTGTGAGGTGTGTGTGAATGTATTTAAAAGTAATTGTAACTCCAAGATCATAATATAATAAGTGGAGTTTCTTCTGGATGTGACCATTATTAAAGAGAACAATATTTTAAATTAATCATAAACAAATTATGGTTAGGTCCTAAATAGGTTATGAAAAATAAAAACAGATAATGATTAAGGGGTTGAGTGTGGATAAAAATTTATTTGTCCCATTGGGATGATATCATAATAACTATGAGTTGGAGTGAATTTCCCATTAATGTATGTCTGAAAATGATATCATATTTTGAATTTTAATGAATTGTAAATCAAATAAATTGAAAAATGATTTTTTGTTTTATATATAATTAATTATTTTTATACTATACTCATAATCAATCTTAAATGTACATATATATGAAACCCATTAACTACGACTATTACATAATTTTTTTTCAATTAGAGTCACAACCCTATTACAAATAAATTTTCTCTAGGATATATAAACTGAATAATAACATTTATTTTATACATGGAGACACAAAAATAACATTCCTTCCTTTCCCTATTAAGGAATAACACGAATAATTCTATATTTTTAATTCTGAGTGACAACAAAAACATAAATTATTTGGGATTTTACAACACTCATTCATGTTCTTTTTAAAGGGTTAATATAAATCACATCCACTTTGTCAAAAAAACTAATTAAATCTATATAGAAACTAGTCAATAAAATTGATCATATAATTGTTAAAGTAGTAGTTATCAATACATTAATTAAGGACCACTAATGATGTAAAATAATTTAAAAGATCTACAATGATAATATAATGTGTACAAAATTAATTGGATGTTACATTATTGTATCCTATAAAATTCCAATTTTTTAACTAACATGATTTTGGATACTATATAACATTTTTATTTCAAATATTGGATTTTTATTTCAACATTGAAGCTTAATTTACATAAATATATTGGTATAGTTACAAAAAAATCAGAAGTGAATTGATCAGGTATTTTTATTCAGATATGGGATTGAAACACATTTCAAAAAATATTGAAGGAATAAAATTCTATAAATATAGATATGTTCCATGGATGTGAGGGATATTTAAATACCAGAATTGGATGTGTTTATTATTTTTCCCTGTTAAAGATTTATCTAGGAGGAACAAAAAATAATAATAATAAATGATATTTAAATTACATAAATTACATATTTTTCTAGTACCTCAAAATGAAACATTTAAAACACGTTATGACGAACCAAAATCTGAAATAAAATGATTTTTTTACCAAAGATAAAATGATATATTTAAATTTTATAATAATTTACTCAAGTAATTTAAAAATAATTTTATTAATAATTTCAAATTTTTATTTATTATAAAGTAAAAAATGAAAAAAATTATTTTTTAGAAATATAATTTATTTAAGGAGATAATTGGTACATACATCAGGAACAATAATTTTGTTTGAAATAAACATGGACAATATATTTTAAGGTTATTACCCTAATATTATTGTGTACTAAAACCACAACCACTTAATGTATGTAGAAAAAAAATTAATGTAATTAAACATTCTCTATTCATTACCATAAAAGTGGATTCTCTTCCATATTTAGTTTCATTATAAGGGTTCTCATAAATTTTCTATACTCATAATTAAAGATAATAGCTAAAAAATTATCTGAAAATAATCAGGATGGACCCAATCTATTCACTAATGTATACTATATCTTATTATATTTATATTCCTTACAAATCAACATAATCTATTCCATAAATGTAATGGATTTGTTTATTTGGAAATGGGGATATATATAACAATTATTTTTTAAAGGATATACATAATTTTTCATTATTTATTTCTCAAAAACAAACCTTTATTACTGATATCATATTAAAATCATTTCACCATTACTTATCATTAGTAAAGACGAGACAATAGCGAGCTATGATTATTAGTAAAAGTAAACATATGAGATATCAATCAATGATCATAATTAATGATTATATAATCTAAATGTAATGAGAAAATAATCAAAACATAAAATAATAATTCATAATAAAATATTGATATTAAATTTCGAAGCGTGGAAACATGATTCCTCAAATAAAATATTGATTTCATAAGAGTTTGGAATAATCAATAATAAATCATAATATATTAGAACAGAACATATGAAAGACAAAAAAAAAGTATTAACAAAATCATATAAAATCAATTTCATTTTAAAGGTTTACCACCAACATTATGATTCTGGAAAATAAACAATAATGAAAATTTCTTCCTGGAAATTTCCTGTGTTACCTTTGGAGGGACTTCCATCTAGGTATTTATATCATCTATTAGGATTTTATTAATTCTATAATATCTCTAGAGTTTCTCCAATCATCCATCATTACCCAATGAATTAGGTATCTATAATGGACCCACCCATCCTTTTTTATAATATAACCACGATTCATTGGTTTAAAAAAGAACCACCTTTAATAAAATAATAAAAAATTCATATTTATATAATATGAGCATGAAAACTTTTATTATTACAACAAAACATTAGAAAAGGAAATGAAAAAAAGTACAATTAATATTTTACCATTAGAATAATAAACCATTCAATGAAAAAATTATTCTAATAAAAAATATAATTTCAAATTTAAAGAAAAAGAATCATCCAATGATATTATTATATAAGAAAAAAACATAAAAAATAATATTTTAACATTTATTTATAAAAATACACTTTTTATTTTTAAATGATAAATTAAAAATCTATAATTTTAAAAAATATTATATATAATATTTTCTAGAACATAATCATAAAAATAATTTAATCAATGATTAAAATAAATGTTTATTAATTATAAAAGAGTGTCAAATTCATTTATTGAATGATTAAATAATAATTGATATTTCATTCTTAATGTGATGTCAAATATACTATATCTATAGTATGATATCAATATTACCATTAAAAAATGTTAAATAATATTAATTTAGTAAAATGTTAATTTAGATAATTTATTGTTAATTGTAAAAAATTTCTTGAAAAAATAAAAAATAAAATAGTGATATGGAAGGAAATATTCCAAAACTGAAAAATAAAACATGGTTCATTTTATTTAAAAAATGATTCAGCCTCACAATTAATTAAATAAATAATAAAAAACTAAATAATGTAATTTCCATGATAAATATTGTATCAATAAATAATAATTTTTTTGGAGTTATTTGTTATATAATTTTTTCAACTTAATTTCATCATAAAAATTCATGGTATAAATGATATTTTAACAAAAAACACATTCTACTTTGGAAGTTTTTGATTCATGTCCCACATGGATGATAAATAATAAAATTAAATTATGAAAATTATTAACTATAATAATGTAATTATATAGAGTTTTAATTGAGTATTATATACACATAATAATGGAAAATAGGTTTATAACATAACTTATTCCCCAAAAAAGACAATTTGTTAAGATAAACCATACCCTATTAGAAATTTCAATCAAAACCCCCTTTAATTATGTAATTTTACTTATAATAGAATATTAAATAAATTAATAAGGCAAAATGATATGACACATAATTGGATAATTATATACACATCATAATCATAAAAATGTACATATCGTCAAATATGTCTTAATTATGTGAGATTGAGAGAAGAAATCTATAATACTATTATAATATTTTGATAAAATGTAATTGGAAGATGTAAAATAATATTATTAAATAATGAGGTTGAACTAAAACATTTTTTATTTAATAAAATATTATTATTTTTTATTTAGGATTTATATAATAAAATATTGAATCATATAAAGACATGTCCTAGTGAATAAAAATTGAGATGAAACCCATAGATTATGTTTAAATTTGATTTGTAAGCTATCAGTAATCCTATAAAATAAATTTATATTTACCATATTTATATTAAAATAAATCATATTATGACATATAATATAGTTTAAAAGGAACATATATTTTTTTGAAACATTTTCATAATAAATCACTATTGAATTTTTTATTTTGTTTGTTAAAATTCTTGTTTTCAACATTTATTTTAGTTTGGTAGTTATTATACATGAAATGTGATATAGTTCACCCATTTCATAGATTTATAATTAATATATAAAGAAAATATATATTCCTTATATCAATATTTTAAAAAATATATATAATGTTGTGATGAAAAATAAATTACAACACATCAAGGGGATTTTAATTTGAACGTAAACAAGAGTTATTTTGGAAAATTTCAATGGATGGATCAATATAAAGTATAATTATAATTAAAATTTAATTAATCATTATTAATAAATAATATATGTATATATATATAAATACATTACCTTTTTAATTATTAAAAACCACCTAATGTTGAAATGATAATAATAGCATTGCTACACTGAGGAGGTTCTCCACACATACACATGAACATTATTATTATTAATAAATGGATCAAATGATAAATTGGTATTTAAGATATTACAATTATAAAAGAATCATTAAATTATAAATATTTCACACATATAAAAAATCTATAATTTTTACCACAAATGAGTAATTTTGATATAAGATAAACCATGTCTCTTCATGGTGGTGGTAGTGAACAATTTATCACAAGTTATAATTTCATTTCAAATTTGTTTTCGAGGTGGTTGAAAATTGTAATGACATACAAATAATAACAACTCAATATATTTATTATTTCATATTCATCATGTTTTGTGGATTACAATGTTTTATTATAAAAATTAGTAGAAAAAATAAAATTGATTGCTCTAAGTAAAAATTTATACCACTTCTTTATCAGACACATTTGGCATACAATTTATGCTTGGAAGGATATATCTTCAAAGGAAAACATATTTATAAAATTGGAAGGTGTATCACCCCATTGATTTTAAAATAATTTTAGTATATAAAGTAATTAAATTAACACAATGTGAAACAACCCTTTGTTTTATAGTTATATTTATAAAATTGTCGTTAAACACAATTTTTCCACTTCATTGAATTGAATTTAAAAAAACAAACATACATAGTTTTGATCAGTATGATATTTAGAGTCATATAGTTTAAAATTATTTTTTTGGGTATAGTAACATGACCCTAATAAATATTAATATTACCAAATGAATAGTAATATCACTAATGAATGTATAAATAAAATTCAGTCATCTTATATGTTGAAATATGTTGAATGTGTAAGTGTGGGTATTTTTGTTATTCATAAATATTTAATAAAATTTTAATAACTATTTTAATAATTTAAATGAAAATATATTTATAAAATATGTCTTAATAAATTGTTTTTTTCTTATTTCTATAATATAATTATATGAGACCATGATTAATTTTTTATGGTGTCATAATCATAGTTACAGTATTAAAAATAATATTTTTTAGATAAATTATGATTTTATTTAAAAATGAAATTTAACAAATATCGAAAAACATGTTCATAAAATTAACTATATTTTTAAATTAAACACATTGAAATTTTCTTACGTTGAATATTTTGGATTTTTCATAATTACATAATTTTTTGGTGATTGGTGAAATATGATAAGTTACGAAATAAGATAAATACATGAATTATTGTGTCCTAGATGATAATCTGATGAGGTAATCACCTTTGGTTCAATATCACATTACACAATTACTATATTTATTCACCAGAACCAACAATAATTCCTTTCATGATAAAAATAATTAAATAAATATTAAATTAATGGGATAACCCCCCCTCTCCTCCACTTCAAATACAAACCCTCACACCAACTTAATGTCAAACCTCCCAAACACTGATAATTGACTAAATTGGTCCCAATAATATTATAAAAAATCCTTCCATGGCCATGAGCTAATGGTCTCACCAATATTCAAATACAAAATTTTTTGATGGAGTAACATAAGGAAAAGATATGAAGATGCAAAAATACACTTTCATTTTTTATTTTTTTGTTTCAATTTTTTTTATAATACTTTCGTTAACAACCCTTGACCAGTAGTAATGAAACATATTTTATGTTATAAACTATAATTTTATCTTGGTCTTTTAAAATGTCATAATCATGCTACTTCTCCCTTTTTTATTCTAAAAATAAAAAAAATCATCTCTGATGTGTTGAATTACCAAAATCATGGACCATGTGTTTTCAATATCCATTAATTCCTTAAAATATGGATATAAAATTATTTTAATGATTTAAATATATATTCAATTTTATGATATAACATATTTTATGTTCTATAAATATCATATTTATATATTATAATAAATTATATAACAAAACATGTTTGTGATAATCGAATAACTACCAAATTGACCAAAAAAATATCATTACAATTTTATCTAATGATTCATAATCAAATCTGAAAACAAAATGATTTATGCTATAATTTAAGATTTTGGAAAAGTATTAATACCACTATATT
Organism: Viscum album; assembly: GCA_963277665.1. Lineage (NCBI taxonomy): Eukaryota > Viridiplantae > Streptophyta > Magnoliopsida > Santalales > Viscaceae > Viscum > Viscum album. The sequence continues at coordinate 2,021,335,681 of OY728157.1, forward strand.
TCACATTTTGGGATTCTCTTACATTCATAATGAATATGTATTATGATCAGACCGTATAAACAATGTAAAGTTTGCCCCCGAAATATTAGAAATTAGAAAATATAATTAATAATCAGATACAGTGACATTAAAAAGTTTTTAAAAAGAGTGTTATAAAATGTATCTATTTCAATAAAATATTAATATAAATATTTTAACCATTATGTATGATGATTACACACAATTGAATTATGATGAACATGATGTAAGGGAATTCGTAACCCAAATTTCATTCTTTGGATTAACCTTTTACTATATTATGTATATGCTACTATAAATATTTAGGAAATTAGTATTTATTTTGTTATGTATTATTATGTGGATTTACATTATATACATATATCCCTTTCTTTATATTAACTCTCACTTTGATTCAATCATATTTATAAGGGACTTTTCTTTTAAACCCGAATTTTAATATCCATAGTTTTATTTTTCAAAAAAGAATTATTTATATGATTTAATTATTCTTTTCTTATGATTATTTTATATTTCTTGTAAATTTATTATGATTAATGGTTAGTCCTATATCTCAAACCATTTACTTGGGTGTGTTTAAGTCGTAGGTCCAACATATGATTACTTCAAGTGAGAATACGATGGATACATCATATAGTAGCTATGAGGGTTACATTATAAGGTAGTCAAGGGGGTTAAATAAAATAATTTATCCATGGGTGTTACATTATTTAGTATGTAATTATCCATGTAGCCTATTGGGATTATTTATGTTTATCTTTGTTTTATGGAAGGCTCATATTTTCAAATATGTGTATAAAATGATTTATGGGTGAGAAGTATGTCATTGTGGATATTTTTTCATATGTTTATAATAATTTATTTAATAAGGGTTTCATTAATTTTTTCCCATAATGATGTTTTGATCACATCTTATGTTTATTAAAAAATCTACAGGATTACATATATGATTGGGGGACTATTTTGTCGAAATTACTAACAAATCCAACTACTATTTTTAATTATTTTATAAACACTATTTTTATATATGGTTTTTATAATCTACAAAAATTTATAATGGAAAAGGATCACACATGTATAATGTATTTTTTATTTTTTTAAATAATATTTTATTATAAAAATAAATAGAATTTTTTAGTAATAGATACTTTAGTGGGGGTATAAGGCATTATATAATAAATAAAAGATAGATTTAGAGTATCTAATTGTTGATATTGATGGATCAAATGGACTGAATAGTTGATAAAGATTAGTATAATATTCTATGTTAGGGGGAATATACATGGAATTTCCTAATGGATTCCAATTCAATACTGTCACATTTTTTTGGAATTTCGTCCAAATGAAATTAATTATAAGGTTATTAAAAAATATGAATTATAAATGTTTCATTGTTAATACTACCCTTATGTGTTTCTTTTACCCCCATTAATCATGTTTTAACCATACCCCTATTAAGAAAAAATAATAATTTTAATTATTCTTCAATAAAAATTTAAAAATATCACACTATTACATTATTATGATAAGGACAATTACAATTGTGGAATATATTCAATATGATACAATTTCTCTATGTGATCAAATCAGTTTTTTAAGAAGTGCACAAATCTAAATTAAAACAAATTTTATAATAGTTATTTTTAATAAAACCATAATTTTATTACATTAATTTCCATGTATAAATAAAAAAATGAATGACATAATATAAGTTTGAATATATAATTTTATAATCTATCTATAAAAAAACTATGTAGAGATTATTTTAAATTATTAATATTCAAACACATTTCACGAATAATATTAGTTTTTCTAATAAACGTTTTTTAATGATAAAATTTTATATTTTAAAAAAATAAATTATTATTTTAATTCCAATTTAATAAATTTTATTATATATAATTAATGGAGTATGTTTTATTTAAAGTTCAATTGACTAACATAATAGTATTAATAAAATAAATAAATTGAATGTTTAACAAAATAATGTTTTTTATAATAATACGGATTCAATAATGGTGGAGATCAGTAGAAATACAATCATATAACCAAGGTGGGAAGTGATAAAGCCAGAGTGAATCATCGTAAGGAGGGCCAGCGGTTGCCAGTTGGTGAGAGGCCTCGTTTGCCTCCCTTTTTATGAATGAAAAAATGTAGGATGTGAAGCATTTCCTGAGAGAGTGAATACTCCGAGTGATGGATCCAAAAGATTGTAGCCCGCCGTCGTTGAGATTGATGGCATTGATGATGGTGAGACTATCTGATTCGATGTGAATGGAGTCCCATCCACAGTCTTTTGAAAGATTTAGCCCAGCAAGGATGGCGGCGGACTCCGTGACTGAGGGCTCCCAATGTGCTTGGCGTGATTCGTGTTTGGCTGTAATAATATTTCCATGGTTGTCCCGGGATAACAAACCTAGTCCAACAGGTCCATCCTTAGGGCGAGAGGCATCCACATTAATCTTAATAGTCCCTTCCGGAGGGGGGAACCACTGTTGGGTGTGAGGAGAGGGGGTGAACAATCTTTGCAGCTCAGTGTGGTGCTGCCAACCCGCAATCCAAGAAGATGCTCGGTCAATCCATAATCTGGGGGGCCTACAAAAAAGATTGAAAATGGCTTCGTTCCGCTGATCCCAGATAATCCATGTCAAAATGAACAAGGATCCTTCTTTAGCCGGTGAAAAGGAAGAGCAACAGTGCATCATGAGAGATGTAAGATCTGTGGCAGCGTCCAGGCAAAGATCCATGGAAGATCCCCATCAATTCCAAACCTCCTGAGCCCCAGGGCATTGAATGAGAGCATGAAGAGGGGATTTAGGGACACCAGGGTAGAAGGGGTATGAGTTGTCATTTGAAATGTGTTGGTAGGCTAGGAGACTCTTAGTAGAAAGGATACCAGTGCACACCTACAACTAGAAAAAGTAGATTTTAGGGGGAACATTGAGTTTCCAAATTGATTTCTAGGGCCTCGCATCCCCTTTACTTATTCGATCACTGAGAGCGATCCGGTTGTCGGATTTCACCGTGTATGCTCCCAAAGTGTCATTGGTCCAGTAGAGATGGTCTGGACCTGTGTCCGGAACACAGGGGATACTGAGTATAATCCTTCTATCCCTCTCATTAAACCACGAGTAGAGTTTTTCCATGCACCATCCTGCCTCCCTGACCTTCAAAAAGTCATCAGATAGTGGCGTGTTTGGAGCCTGGAAGTATAGGAGATGATGCCTTCACGCTTGCCGAATCAATCAGCCAGGGATCAGTCCAAATGTTAACTGTTGAACCATTTCCAATCCTCCATCCTAGTCCTTTATTCAGAAGATTGTGATCACCCCAAATACTTCTCGAGAGAAAACTGGGTCGATAGCCATGATGGGAGTCCAGGAAATCCTTATGTGGGAAATATTTAGCCCAGAGAACTCGCGCGCAGTGAGATGATGGGTGATTAATAATGCGCCATCTTTGTTTAGCCAGCAGTGCATCATTAAAAAGAGAATGGTCCCGGAAGCCTATTCTGCCTTCGAGTTTGGGTTGGCAAAGTGAAGGCCAGGCGATCCAGTGGACTTTATTTCTACCATCATTTCGACCCCACCAGATGTTGGATGTTCTGGAGTGAATCTGGGTAATCACCATGATAGGAAGCATAAATATAGACATCAAATAGCTGGGAACAAATTGAAGAGCCGCCTTGATGAGAGTTTCCTTCCCGGTTTTAGATATTTTTTTGGGGGCCCATCCTTGGATTTTTTTTCTCAATTAGATCCATAATTGCTATACAAATATCTTTGTTTGACCGACCAACCACTATTGAGTGCCCAAGATACTTCTGATGCTTTTCAACCATAGGATTCCCGCTATAGAGCAGAGTTCTTCTCTTTTGGGCGGAGGGACTCCATAGCTAAATGAAATTTCTGATTTTCCCTGGTTGATCGTTTGTCCAGAAGCCTACTCATACTGTTGAATCACCTGGAAGATGGCGGTACACTCGTTATCGGTAGCCATGAAAAAAGAAGGCAATCATCAGTAAAGAAGAGGTGGGAGACCTGAGGACCCTTGTGGCACACTTTCACCCCATGAATTCTGTGAGAGGAGGTTGTGCTAGATAGGAGGTTAGAAAATACATCAGCCACTAAAATAAAAAGGAAAGGTGAAAGAGGGTCTCCCTGGCAATGTCCATGGGATGGGGAGAAGCCTCGGTAGAGAACCTCGTTGACATTAATACGGAAGGACACATACGAGACGCAATGCACGATCATGTCAATCCATTTGGTTCAGAAACCCATCTTAAGCATCACGAATATGAGGAAGTTCCACCCCACTTTATCATAGGCCTTATCCATGTCCAATTTCCAAGCCATGATACCTCTCTTCACTTGTGATCATGTTTTCATGGAATGAAAAACATCGTGAGATATAATGGCATTATCAGTGATTAATATTTTTTCCACAAAAGCAATTTGGTACTCCGAGATGATGTCGGGAAACCATGGACGCAGCCGATTAGCCAGGATCTTGGAGAATATCTTATACGAGACATTGCACGGACTGATATGTCGAAAGTCTAAGACTACCAGCAGATTTTTCATCTTGGGAATGAGGGTAAGTACTTGTTTCATTAAAATCAGATAGTTCCGTTTTCCCTGCCCAAATATTCCTCATTAGATTGCAGAAGTCTGGACCAATGATGTTCCAGTAATTCTTGAAAAAGAGGGCATGGAAACCGTCCGGACCCGGTGCCTTCGTAGGGTGGATTTTCTTTAATTCCTGGAGTGTCTCGTCATCCGTCACTTCTTTGGAAAGTTGTCTGTTAATCTCATCAAAAATCATGGGTGTAATGCAATACTCTATCTTAGTAGAAATGTTGGATTGTCCTACAGAGAAGAGATCCTGAAAATAGATCAAGAGCACTTCTTGGATTCCCCCTGCATTTGACTCCTTACTTTTGTCTAGTTTTAATATGCAGCAAATAAAGTTTTTTCGATGTCTAGCTGAGGATTTTTGATGGAAATACCGGGTATTATTGTCCCCTTCTACAATATGGATATCACGCGCTCGCATAGCCCAGAAACCATCCTTGATGCGCAGGGTAGTATCCAGCTCTCATTGGGTTTGGCTGATTTTGGAGAGTATGCTGCTAGTTGGGGGTTTGCTGAGAAGAGAGCATAGTTTCCTCTCAAGAAAATTGCATTGCCGATCAGGGTGACAGAATTTAGAGGTTCTCCATGTCTTCATATCAGATTCCACTTGGTGAAGATTGGTTCTAACATCATCATGCCCACTCTTCTAGCCTGAATAGATAACCGCTTCACACTCGTGATATTTTGACCAGAAGCTTTCAAACCTGAATGGTTTCCAGGTTTTTGTAGAGCGCTCATCATGGGTGGAATTGATGACAATCGAGCAGTGATTCGAGCAGTTGAGCGTGAGGTGTCTGATGTGGAACATTTTGTAAAGGTTCATCCAATCTTTTGAGCAAAGGAATCTATCAAGACGTTCAGCGATACGGTTCCCATTTGAACTACCTCAGAACCATGTGAATGGATTACCCAGATATCCTAGATCACCAACTCTGCCTTAAGAATAACTTCTTTTAAATCATACATTGAAGAGGAGGATCACACAGCTCCACCTCTTTTCTCCTTCTGAAAGAGAATCTCGTTAAAATCCCCTCCAAATAGAATAGGGCTTGGTAGATCACGACGGAGCTTACAATGGAGGTCCCACGATTTCCACTTTTTAGTCTGAGAAGACCAACCATAAAAGCCCACAAATGGCTAGGGGGTTGTGGGAATCATAAATGGATGCTGCCACGTGTCACTGGGAGAAGGATAAAATCCTGATATCAACATTTTCCTTCCAAAGGAGAAATATACCCCCTGAAAGACCCTATTGGGGAACCAGGAGACATCCTTGGAAACCGCATTTTAGAGAAAGATTTGTGGTGTCCTTGTTTTCCAATATGGTTTCAGATATGAAAACCATATCAGGGTGACATTGAGCACAATGATGCTGAAGCATACGAACCGTACGTGGGTTGCCAAGCCCACGACAGTTCCAGCATAACGTAATCATTGCTCCAGGTGGGGCTAGGCCTTACCCGCCTCTGCCTTTGATTCATCTAGGGTCGGTGAAGTAGCTGATGCTTTCCTCCTTTTGGTGGAGCTTGTAATCGAACCACTAGACTCAATTCGCCATTTCAGATCCCCTGGATTAGGGTTCCCGGAAAATCTGCCTCTACCACCACCATGGGCCCTTTTCCATGTTCGATGAGTAACATGACCTGAAGATGTGGCATCTATCATCACATAATTAGTTTGTAGAACGACTCTATGCATTACCATATCTAATGTCTTCTCAGCATCAGGCGGTTCAAAGGGCACATGTTTCATCATCGAGCTTTTCTCTAGTGGTTCTTTTGGTTTAGGTACTGGCTCAATTGCAGCAACGCTCGTGAAAACCGGTGGTGTGGGATCAATGTTCAAGTTGGTATGAACCTGAATCAAGCGATTTTCCTGTCGGGACCCATCATTTCATTTGGCAATACTATCCTGGGAGGTGCTTCCAGCTCCCTAAAGATCAGCTGGGTATTCTTTTGGGAAAACTGGTGGTCCCATCTTAATGGTCGTTGATTTTCTAGGATCCGGCCGCCTCAGGTGTGTTGTCATGAGGCAGTCATGATCTATTTGTCTCTCTGCCTCAGGTATATAGGCCTCTATGAGCGCTTTGGCCTAGTTCCATGGGACATATCGTAAGATAATACTGCCATCGCTATTATCTTTCTTTCAATCACACGCTTTCTCAAGGTGGCCGATGCATCCGCAATAGAAGCAGAAGATTGGTAGTTTCTCGTATTCGAACTAGATCCGGATATTAGAGTCATCAATTTTCAGGAACATGCCTCTCATCAGAGGTTCTGACACATCGACCTCAGCTTTAATCCGAACCAGGGGGCCCCTTTAGATTGGGTTTGAGCAGTCCCACTCCATGAAGTGACCGATCCGGTCTCCAATTTCTGTCATCACAAGTGTTGTTCTCCAATGAAATGGAAATCCTTTAATTCTTACCCAGAAGAGGGATCATTTAAGTTCACAGTTCTGGATCTCTTCTCCCCCTTTAAGTTCTCCCATCATGATGAGATGATTATCGAAGGACCAGGGTCGACCTTTGAGAACATTGTCTTTGTCTTTGTCACTAAATAACTGAAATACAAGTATATTGTTCTCGACTTCCCGAATAGCCAATCTAGCATCCAATTTCCATAGCTTTTGTAGGGTGTTCCTGAGGGAATTTTGGTTGATTGATACCTTGGTCAGGATTCTACTGATAACAAGAAGTGCCAAACATTTTTTCAAAGTGGTATATTAATTTATCTAGGTTTCAATTGTTTCTTTTTCTTTATCTGTCAATGCAAGGTTCTTCCATTGGTTCAACAAGTCTTCCTCCATAGTGCAAGCCTCGAAATTTGAAGAAGAATCAGGTCCTTAGTGTTATGTTCGGATAGCTCCCAAACTCCCTTATCGAATCATGTCCTTGAAAAGCAGGTCATCTACGTTCATCCATGCATGGCACCAGAGGGGTTGTCTCCAAAAAACTGTTATCGACTTCGGTGGGACATCCGGCCCAACAGGGGTCCCTGACCCGAGAGAGTCTTCCGGCCCAACACAGGAAATGTCAGCCCGGCCTTCGCGCTGGGGCTCGCGTAGGAGCTTCGCACAGGGACTTCACTCTGTGTCCTCACGAAGTTACCTCGCACGCCGCAGAGGGAAAATGCACCACAAAGGGACTTCGTGAAGTGACCTCGCACGCCGCAAAGGAACTTCGTGCCACAAAGGAACTTCGTGCCGCAAAGGGACTTCGCACAATATCTTTGTGCAGGCTCTTTGCACAGGGGCTTCGCTGAGCTTCACGAAAGGGGTTCATGTAAAACCTTCACCGCCGGGCTCCACGCAGGGGCATCTCACAGTGGCGTCGCAAAGTGTCTTTGCTCTGGAGCTTTGTGAAGTGATTTCGCCTAGGGGCTTCGCGATATTGAAATCTCACTTCGCCATCGGTGCTTCACACAAGGTCTTCGCAGAGTATCATTGCAAAATGGCTTAGCGTTCCGCCAAGAAGCACTCGACCAGAAGAGACTCACCAATATTTCAGGCTTCATGACGGGATTTTTTCATAGCACCACTATCGGTTAAGCATCGCGACGAGTTAACACTTCTTCTCCACAATCCAGGAGAACCTGACCCTCCCATCCAATCCTTCTTAAACTGAGAAGAATCACCGCGCAGTCACACACTAAGATGCGTCTTCTATAGATCTATCAAGGTGATGCCAAAGCCCCACTATCAGTTATCCACGAACCTAGTTCCAGTCATTCCTGGACCAGATTCATCACAGTGGAGACGAACAAACCAGAAGCGTCACCGCAATTTCACCAAATCCATCTCTGACGTCACCGTAGTTTCCCCAAACACAGTCCTCAAATTCCAAAAAAGAGGGGTTATGCCTCAGTTCGCATGAGGCAAGATCCACAGAAATCGATGCCGGTCACCGGAAATCCACAATGGAGGGCACCAATCTCTGATCAGGAAAACGTGCTTCGACTAGGGTTCTAGCCTCGCGCTTTTTGAGGGTAAGAGAAAATCCGGCTTCGAGTAGTTAGAATGAGCACAAATCGTGCTTCAAAGAGGGTTGAATCAGACGCCGTCCCCACCAGGTCGGGGAAAAACCCCTAGGATTTACCAGGACGGAACTCTCACCGAGCGGGAGAGACTAAATTTTTTTTTATATGTGGTGCATACTTAACAAAATAATTTTAGTTTTTCCAATTCATAAGAAAATAAATAATTTTTTAAAAATACTTAAAATTTTCTAATACCAAAATATTTACATGATTATTTAGAAAATTATTCTAAATTCTGCAATTTGTTTTCAAAATATTATAAATTATTTATAAATTCTAGGATAAATTAATATAAAAAAAAATATTAAGAAATAATTTTATGTATAACATCATTTCCCTTAAAATAGTGTATGTTTTATTAAGAATTAATAAATACCTTTTAATTATATAATATATATATATATATATATATATTATTAGAGTGGCCTTTAAAATTCATTAAATTAAATTTAATTGTAATTTATTTAAAATCAATTTTAAATAATTATACATTTATTTAATATGATTGTAATATTCATGCTCGATGTTTCATGTTGAAAAATATATTGAGATTATTATTCAACAAAACATATTTTTTTTGGTGTTCTTCATTTTTAAAGTATTACATAATCAAAATATTTTATAAATATACCAAATAAATAATCAATATTCCCCTACATCAATAGCATAATTATTTGATATGTATTAAAGGATTCCTATCATGTGTGAGTTATTATAAAAAATACACTATAAAACATCATAAATTTAAAAAACCTAAAAAAATTATTCAGTAAACCAATATAATTAGGTTTCATTATAATAATATTAATGATTACAGAAAAATATATTATATCTAATATTCATTATGATTCATATAGAATGATCACCTTTTATCCTTTATATTTTATCTACAAAACTAATTTTTAGATATTTCCCAGCATAGAAGAATGAATTTGTAAGTGAAAATATCATGTATTTCCTCATATAGACAATGTTAGAGTGAAATATAAATTACAAAAACCATCAGAAAATCATTTTAATATAGATTGGTTGGCTATTGAATCATTGTAATTTCATATAGTGTTATGGGGTCAACTATATATCCTAACTTCTCCCTATAATGTGTATCCTAAAATGTCCCTAATTTACTAGTTGGTTTTCTAGATTTTCCATATCTCACAATAGTTCATAAATAAAATATTCTGTTCAATGATTTACAAGAGTCATCGTATCATATATTTTTTAACAACCAATCCCAATATTGAAACATTTAACCCTGATTAAATATATCACGATAATGAATTCTTCTATATCAATCATGAATCTTATGTAAAAGAAATTAATTATTATATATTACCTCTAATCAATTTATTATGAATATGAATGAAAAAAATAAAAATAGATGGCATTGAGATTCTTTTAATTTCCCCTATGAATTTATTCATAGATTATTAATTCCACTTTAATAGTGATACATACACTAAAAAGATAAAATTTGAAATAATAATCATTGGGTAAAAGTTTTTATTTGAAATTACAATCACTCTTAATATTTTAAAGAATGATTTAGTGTTTCATATCAATACGAAAATAAATTATAAATCACTCTAAAGATGACTGGTTACATCAGCTATGTTATATTTACAATTTTATGGTAAAATATATTACAAAACCAATAAAAATATAATTATAAGGATGATGAACTTGTTAATCTATTTATAAACCTTTTAACCAATATCTAGATAAAATTATTATCCAAATCGTGTTTTAGATGGTATTGGACTTCATTATTATTAAATATATAGAATATATCCATGTAATATATCCCAATCATCCATAATTTAGTCCCTCCATTCCAATTAGTGCATCCCAATGTCACTCAGAGTTTCTTAATCAAGGTATTAATTAAGAAAATAAATTATCTATTTGGATTATATGAAAAGGACAATATTCATTCAATTGTGGTGCACCTTTCCTACCATCAATTACAAAACACATTAATAATTATTTATTTGATATTTTTGATGTTATCCAAGTTAGTTGAATTAATGTATAAATGAAATATTATACATTTAAATATGTTAATTTACACACAGGAAGAACTCATTAAATTTTAGTTTATATATGCCATAATGTTATGAGGGACATCAAATTTCATTTCTCAATGATGTCTGAAGTAAAAAATATATTATGGATTTTCACTGAATGAAATATTATTTGAACATTATAACACCATAAAATTATAAAAGAAGATAATTATATTGGACAGTGTATCTGATTGAATTGGTAATCTTAAAACCCCATGAAAAATATTTCACTAGGTTTTTACTAATAGAAAGATTCCCAAAAACACAATCTTGAGTCCAAATGAAATATAATATAGTACACAGTTATGACCATACCATAAAATTATCAGTTACTAAAGAAATATGTACAATCTAAAAAATATATATTTTAAAAAATAAAAAAATTAATTAATTTGTCATTTATTGATTAAAATTAAATAAAAATAATTTTTAACAATTATTTGTTTTTGAATATTATATATTTATAAATGATGTGTTAGTCCCAATTTATCACTCATAATTTAGTTATAAAATTAAAAATAAAAAAACATGTCAAAAAATTAATGTTTTAATAAATTCTTTCAAAACTAATGCAGGGAACTGTTTTGGATTTTTCTTAAATGTTTCTTTTTTTGATTGACATTTAAATTTAATGATTTTTAATTATAGACATCATTGTAATTTAAATTATATATAAGATTGTGTTTTATAATAAAATATATTATAATTGAAATTAATTATATCATATATCAATTAATCAAATTAGGGTACTTAAAAATAATTTCAAAAGGAATTTTGATATTAAAATGTTGAAATCATTTGAACATTTTCATTATGAAAACCTACTTTCTCATTAAATATCCGGGATGAATTTTAAATTGAAATTTAAAACTTTTGTCAATTTAATTTTGAGAAATTCATTCCCTAATTTAAATTAAATTAATTTTTTTGATATAATGTTTTCCACTAATTTGTTAGACTAAAATGAATACTGAAAAAGAATTATTTTTTATGATTAATCTAAAAATTGATTTATGAGGGGTTTAAACAAAAAATAAATGTATTAAAATCCACTAATAATTGACTAAAATTTATTTCATTTATATATTTTGACACTATAATTTATAAAGATATAAAACAATAATTGTTTTATAATTTCTTATTTACCAAAATGTCATTACACTTTTTTTGTTTAATGAATTACTAGAGTTCCACATATCTCACTTATAAAAGTCCACCACTATCAACTCTACATCACAAAAAAAAATTTTCAAAGTCCAATTCCTAAATAATCACATATAATGATCCCTTATATATTAGTAGAGTCATATTTTTTCATAATCCCTTCCATGGATGTCATTTGTTGCAATCATAAAGATATTACCTGGGAAATTGAAAACATTCTTCATCATGGATTTTTATTTTATTTCTTACTTGACATCCTACTGTGGTTATTAAACCGTTATATTTTAAAAAAAATAGTATCCTTAATATATATAATTTTTTTTATGTTATGTTAATGACTTATAGTGAACATAAATTCCATGAAATGTTTTATGAAAACTTTTATATGTGAACAATAGTTTACCTCTACGTGAACTGATGTTAGTCATTTGTTTTGTTGTCACCACTCATGGATAGATAGTATGATTATTAATAATTATATATATATATATATGATATTTATTAAGTATTTATAATAAGGGATTATTTATGTCATATATACCATTTTTATATTACATTCCCTAGGGGTGACAATAATGTCTCCCTTGTGTACAATAGAAAACATCTTCACGAAGCATTGTGATTCATTTTAAAAAACGTTTTAAACCGAAGTTGATAAGGAAAATGTTAATTTATATATGTGATATAAATGAATTATTAAATATATTAATGAGATATTAATCACTCTTGAAAGATAATATATGATTTTTTTTCTTACCATTTCCTACACAGAAAGATGATAATATCATTTCAGTACCCATGGACTACAATTTCCACTAAGCTATACGACTTCATTTACATCACTGCCCCACATGTATGATATAAATAATTATATTTAAATAAATAGTATCATAATTATAATATTATAATCATTATATAGTAATTATTTTCCTTCTATAATAATCATTGAAAATTGAAAATTTTACCCATTCACACATATGACATACCATCCCCACAGTTGTATCATATATTTTTTTTGAAAACCATCATCGATGATTTTTTTAAATGTATAAATGATTTATAAATATGAAAATTATATAAGGATTACTCACCACTCATTTAAATATTGGGTATAAATACGTATATTTTCTAATATTTTATTTAGACTTATTTTATCATCATTGTATTTAACATTTCATTTAATGTTATTTTATTCATCAAGAATATGATTAAAAATATACCAATGTGGTAAGGTTTTGATATCACAATATCATCACTATTCCTTATTATAGTTTTCTAATTCTATCATTAGCGGTTTATTTGCTATTTCTATCTTAAAATCAATCTATTGTTTTATCTTATGGTTATTCATGGCATATTTCATGTAATAATACAATTTTACCTCTTTAGATGTTAAAAGGAATTGGAATTTTTTTATAAAATATGAATTTATTCCCCTCTTAGATCAAAAATATTTTTTCATCCCATACCATGGTTTCTAAAAGAAAAAAAACTATTTTTAAATTCAATAAATTAGATAAAAAAATTCTAAAAATTTTTAATTTCTAAATAATGATTATAATAGAATCCTCAGGTCAATTTCCATACAATTCATATTATACTTTAATAAAAAATGAGAAAAACTCAATTATTTTTATAACAAACATGAAATGAAAAATATTTCATAATTTCATTTCCGCCAAACATTTCCAACAATCCCATAAATTTTTTCATAGTTATTTTAAAATAAGATGATTTCATTATTATATTAGAAATTATTATAATTTGATGAATTATTTCCAAGTAAAAAATAATTTTTACAATAAATAGTTTTTATTATTATTTTTAAATTAATATGGATTATTTTCCTCAAAATAATATTTCATCAATAAATTTTATAAGAGGACCTTACAAAAAAAGTGTTCTTATAAGAATGAATTATTTTATGTTACTTATTCTTTAATGGGTACAAAAGTCACTAATACTACCCATATTATTTCTCTTCAATGTTTATCATCCATTTTATTTTGGTTGTAATATTTTTTTACCATACACCATTTTACTCTCATGGGTTTATTATTATGCTCATTTATTAGAGTAAGTATTAAAATTTCATATGTTAATTTTTCAATATGAAGGTTTATGATGATTTTATTTCATCTATTTTATAAAAAGAATGATTTGGACATTATAAGCTATGAATGAGACTGTATATTCCCCATTCATCATCTTGATGAATCGTGAGAAAAACTAGATAGTTATTTTTCCAAGGATATTTACTTTTATATAGATATATTAGAACAATTCCTTGAAAATATTTGATTCCATGGTACATGACCTTGATTGTATATTTTAGATGTCCAATATTATACAGGCCACCATTGTGAATTTTGTTATTGATAATCCATGTGGATATTTTATTAAATATATTATCCCTTGTAATGATTCACAATCATTTTTTCTTTCAAATTATTTGATAATCATTTATACATACCATATTATGAACATGATATTGATTAAATGGGCATATTCAGTTATATCCCTTTTCATAGTGGCTATGACTTATTTATTCATATCTACAGTAATATGAATTCCGGTGTTGATCATATGAACACAACCCTTTATTAATTTTTATACGCCCCAGGCTACGAGTAAGTGTTTTGTGATTAATATACATAGATATAATAAAATAAATAATGGAATTTGGAAATAAAAATTATTTTTCCATTTTATGTTTAAAAGTTAATAGTAATTTAATGTATTATTATATTTTGAAAGGACTAATAAAATATTCAGTGTATTCATATAAAATTCATTATATATTATTCAAATTTAATAAAAAACACATTATCTCTTGGTTAATATGGTTAGGGTCATTAAGGAACGTATATAAGGAAGTTTATATGAAACATTGGAACTATATTTAAGATAACATAAACTAATAACATAACACTATTTTATAAATTGAGTATAAGTACATAAAAACATACTAAGGTTTTTTTATGTTAGATATTTTTTTAATTTTATGAGAAAATACAACAATCTATGAATAATACAAGTTCTTATGTTTGTCATGACCAGTCCTCAGGGCCCGTGTCATGACTATCCCAAGCCGACCTTCTAAAGGCTAGGGGCTGGCGACTACCACTAAAGGCATAAATCCCAATAATAGGGGAGGAATATCCTTTTAATAAGTAGTCAAATATAGAATAGTATTCTTGTGGATGTAATCACTAAGTAAAACTGTATACAAAAGAAAGTGCTGAAAGGGAATGGTCCAGAAATACAATCCCAACAGTAGAGTACATTACAACTGAAAAGCTAGTACAACTGTAGTAAAGTAAAAACTACAACTACTAAGTCATCCTCCGGTAATCCCACCTATAGGGTGGGTACAGATGGCCTCCTCAGCACCCCGGGTCCGTCGGTCTGCTCTATGAAAATCGTGCAAAGTGGTCCACCTCTGGGTACCATCTAGCTCTTCAATTCTCTACCTCGATTAGTGTTGTCCATCGTCGGCAACCAACATAACATAGTGCGGGCATGGCCCATGAAGGGGTGAGTATACCGATACATAGTAGGGATCTTGAGACCCCGGAAGGTCTCCCAAAATCCTTGAAGTTTAAACCACAGAGGAAATATACAATCATGAAGTATCAACCAACCCCACTTAGGTATATGCCCAAACATATTCCTAAGTTATCAATCTCAGTTCAGCTCCAACTCTCAAGCCCAAGAACAACCCAGTCCACATAATAAGTAAAGTCAATCACATCAATGATAATGATTGAATTTCAAAACTCAGTTCACACAGGTATGTCACAATAATAGAGATATATAGATGAACAGATGTAGTCACTAGATCATCTAAGCTGTCGTACCCCACAGGATACAGGACCAGTTAAGTTGTCGGACGCACACATGATACTGTCCAACTATCCCGTCTTAGTTGTCAAACCCACACAAGATATAGTCCATCCATATCCTCTACAATATCAGAACCACATTGGATATAGTCCAGTTATCTCGTCTATCTCGTCTATACTGTCAGAACCATATTGGATACATTCCAGCTATCTCGTCTAAGCTATCAGACACACATAAGATACAGTCCATCCTTCTCGTCTAACCTTTCAGACCCACACATGATATAGTCCACCTATTCCAGTGTAATAGATATGATCAGATGTATTTACTGATTCATCTAAGCTATCAGACCCACACGGGATACATGACCATCTACTCTGTTGGTACTTTAGATCCCACAAAGGATTCTAGTAAATTTGTCGTCGTCGTCGATCCCACAGAGGATTCCAGTACGGTAGTCATCGTCGCAAACACTGCTAGCTCTAGGGTTCCCGCACACAGCAAGATCGATTCTGGGAGGTCCCGCTCCTCATGAAAAGGGGGTCAATACATCAACTATAACAAATTAATGAGTTGATTTTTCCTGGTGTTCTATCTCATCCAATTAAAACCAACGCGATTGACGGCGCGTCAATCAGACGCCCGATATGAGAGTAATTGGCCCTTCCATTCGAGGGGCCCGGTTGGATTTAGGCTCGATCCAAACCCAACCATTTTCCAAAGTCGTCCAAAACTCACTTAGAGTATCGCAAAATAACTTCCTCGTCACAAGGGTCCCAGTTCTATAGATAGCGCTTCGAGTGGACGCGCGGTCTAGAAGTTATTCACAATTATGTGAAAATGGGCCCAGTCCATGAAGCCCTCTGGGATGGTGGGTCGGCCCGACCTAGTTTGGTAGGTCCAACCTGGCTGGGGGTCGACTCGCCCTAGTTTGGCGGGTCCGACCCGATTGGGGGTGTCGGCCCTGCTCGGTGGGATGTAGCCCACACGTGGACCCAACCTGTAGAGCGGGCCAGTCCAGTTCACCTGGATGCTCTATGCATCACCGCCTCTCCCTGCCTGGCCAGCCGAATCCAGCAGGTTTTGTCCCACACAAGAAGCTTGCGGTTGCGGGCCTTGATTCACCCATAGCGCGGCCCTAGCGGGTGCCAGCCTCCTACAGCAGACCAGCTGTTGCAGACCGGTTCATTCAGTAGGGGCCCACATAGTGGTCTGTGGTCTTCTCCGCAGCATGGAAAAAAGGGGGCACCATAGTCCTCCAGCCCAGATGGCTATGACCTGCCAGTTCGGTTCATCCTTCGAGCAGCTAGCGGATGCAGGACGCGTTTTCCTCCACACGGCCGGCGTGACGCTGCCAACCCTCCACCGCCGTGGCCCGGCCTGGCTGTAGAATTCGATCACCGCCACCTTCGATCACCACTGCCTTATAGGTATTTTATCTTTCTTCGGTGCAGTGTGGTGGCACTACACCCTTCTGACTCTGCCTCTATCGCTAAATAAACCAACAAGAAACGAAGGAACGTCATGCCATATTGGATCGGCATGTGCCCTCAATTTTAGATGATATCATTTGGCCAATTTCTTACTAAGGGATTCAAAGAAGAACAAGGTATAATTTTATGTCATTAAAAATTAATCAAATCCCCCAACCTCGTAATTAGTTCTCACTCGGCGGAGTCGCGGGAAAGAGGGAGGACGTCAATTTCATCGACGTTGGGAAACATTTGAGGATGGTTTTTCATTGACATTCCTTGAGGGAATTAACTACTCATTTAACGGGAAAGGAGGTTGAAGAAATCAAGATGAAACATCATTGTTCTTCAGTGGAAACAGTTTTCTTAATTGAGAGGACGTCATTCCATGTTGGAGATGTTCTTCGTGTTCTTTGTGGGAAGGACTCTTCCTTTCTAATCCTCCAAAGCCTCCCAAGATAATATTTTCAACTATCATAAAATAAAAACACACCACATATTTTAAGTATGAATTAATGAATTCAAAGAGATTCAAATTCATCATGCCACATCCATTAATTAATGAAATGTTGAGTTGGCTCATTAAAAAGGGAGGGAGGAGATAAAAAGGATCCTAAATAATAAAGGAAGTTTCATGGTCCTTAATTTGGGAGTTCAAGTGGTTTGAGGAGTTTATGGGGGATTTGAAGAGTTTGGAAGTTATGTGGGCCCGACTAGACAATATCCTCTCATGGGAGGTTATTTGAGGGGTGGGACCCACCTCTAACTTCTCTTTACAGAAATTAACCACCACATAAAAATTATGTCACAAACAATTTTTAATTTTATAAAAATCCCAAAAAATTTAACTTCTCCTCCCGACCAAACGCAACTGTGATAAAGGTCTGCTTATGCAAATACCAGTGCTTCGATTTCATCAGGGCCTTCGTATTTCAATTACAAGAACCGGTTCAAAACATATAAAATCCCGCTCGTACGTCTACTGAACGTACCCGAACAATTCTTCGGAAAATTATTATTAGTCACCCTCAAACCACTACTATTGAGGTTAGGCTCTGGATAGTTGAAAAACACCCCAAAGAACCCAGTGGTACTCTCATATTTTCAATATGAGTTACCATTTAGATGTTATGAATTTTACAATAAAATAATTGTCACTTGATTATTTTATTTATTGCCAAAAACTATCTTTTTCTGGTGGCCTACGGTGACCAAAGATATAATCTGCTTAAATAAAGAATACCCTCATGAGTTCAGCAGTGGTCTAAGATTTTCAATCCATGCTACTGTTTGTGAGTTATAATCATTTTAAAAATTAATAATATATTTAACTTATTTATTTACAGTTATTCCATTTTTGGGACTTGACACCGGAGGCACACCCCGACTAAACTTAATTCACTCCTAGGGTAAACTCGTCATCCCGAGCGCAACGGTGCCCTTGGATTTCTGATCCGAGTTACTATTTATGATTTATTCCACTTTTTTAGGAATACTTCATATGCGAGTTAATTTATGCTTATCAATACTTCAACGGATCATTTCGGGCACTCCGTGCCTCAGAATCACGTGTCACCAGAAACTACTGACTCGTAAAATTTCTAAAGAATTTAATAAAAAAATTCAATGAAATTTAGGGGTCTTTACTTTACCCCTACTTGAGGGATTTACATCTTTGTAAAGCTACAACACAAAATAGGGAAACAAATCTGGGTACTGAGCATGCATCTGAGCCTCCCTCTCATGTGTCCCCTCCTGGAGGTTCTCGTGCTACCATCAAATGCACACCAGAGAAATCGACCATCCATGTAGGTCCCACTCTAGTCGATCCTCATTCTCCACTAGGACCTTCATGAATGTAACCCCGTTATCGTTGTCCAGCTCCCCATGGTTGATGATGTGGGACCAGTCATGCATGTATCTTCTCATCTGAGATATGAGGAAGACGTCGAGCACCCAATGCAACTGAAGTGGAAGGTCCAGGGGGTAAGCCACCTCACCTAACCTGTTGAGGACCTGGAATGACACGATAAACCACAGAGATAACTTGTAACCTAGGCCAAATCTCTGTATACCTCATTGAGGTGAGACCCGTAAGAAGAAGTGGTTGTCATCCTTGAACTCTAGTGGTCTCTGTCTCCTATCAGCAAATAACTTCTGTCTACTCTGTGCAGTCTTCATCTGCCCCTAGATGATCTGTACCATCTCAGTCATAGCCAAAACCATCTCTGGTCCTAAAAGTGTTGTCGTCGATGGTCCTGGTACATCTTTGCCACTCCTATATGTACTGTTAAAGGGGATGTGTGAAACTCCTTCCACACATTCTCCAGAAGTGACACTGACACCATAGTACGTCCTCTAAAGATGATGACATGCTCCCCACCTTCAAAAAATCCATATGGTGCTTTTACTGTGGATATCTGAGCACGTCATGGCTCATAGTCAGCATCCTTTTGCTATGCCTTAATAACTCTCTATAGAAGTGGGGGAGTGACTGTCTGAGACTGAAGAAAGTCTGCTCCATCTCTATCCACAAAGGGTATCTGTAAAGCTGCCAGCTGGTCTGTTATCTTGCCTAACACCTGTATAACATATCTCTAACTGAGTGTATCTGCTACAACATTCCCCTTCCTAGGAGTATAGTCTATCTTATAGTCATGGTCCTGGAGGAACTCAAAACTCAAAACACATGCTGCCAAGAGGGTAAGGTTGGCCGACTCATGAGTGATCGGCTGCACCATCCTAAGCATGAGTTTAACTGGTGCTACCTGGGTTTCAGTTTTTTCCGACCGAGGAAAACCCGCTCCAAACTTTGTATATAAACCACAACCTTTTTTCATAATAAATTCAATCTGTGTATGAACTGTGGTTTCCCATTCCATACCCATACTAACATCGTAAGGCCATGATGCTTCCACCAAGAGGTTCCAACAAAAAATATTTCCCCAAGGGTCAGATCGCACCGTCAGCATAAGTGTGATTATCGAGTCTCCTCCCAATGTTATCTCTAGGCGTGAGGGTCAATTCAATGGATTAACCAGAAAATCTAGGTCTGGGACATGATTTGTGGAAGGAACGAATTATTTGTACCTATGTCTATGGATATGGAAGCAAGTAGTAGACACAAAACTTAACTCGAATCATTTCTAGAGCCCTTGGGTAACAATCCCTAACCACAGGAAGCTACTATTTTCCTCTACCCTCAAGCTCCCAGAGCCTAGAGGGGACTACAATCGTGGGTGATTATAACATCTTGAAATGTACGCCACCACTTGGTGCTCTCCAAGCACTGTTTCCACGTCTGCTACCAGGCAGATTTATGTGTCCTTGTCAAATCCACTTCCCCAAACTTTTTTCACGCCCATGTTTCTGAGAATGGCATCAGTTCCCTAATTTCCCACTATTAACATTCACCATCTGTATCCGTTCATCCAAAGAACATTCAACCAAAAAGGTTATCTATAGAACCCAAGCATAACTAAGAATGCATAGAGGAAAACTGATGGCTCAGATGTCTTTTAAAAAAACCTCATCCAGTAGTATGATCCCCAAAGTACTGATCATATCGTATTCATCAAGTACTCGGAATGATCGGTATGTCTCGATGAATACTCATCTATAGACATGTCATCTTGACGAAGCTGTATAAGTTCTAGGGAACTCTCAGCCACCTCATAATGCTAGTCCCTAGCCACCTATGAGTCAGGCATGCCTCAAAACCTGAGGGGTAGTTGATGCTAAAACACATGTAAGGCACTAAGCCTACATGTTTCTTCTACCGATACCACTGGTTGTAACAACTGACCAAGTGGCAGTGATATAACTGACACACTACCTATTGCTACAACTCATGAAATGGTCCACGTACCTATTCTTCATCACTAAGTAGACCATAATCATGGTCACTCACTAGAAAACACTAGTAGCTATGTCCACCATCCGCTCTTCTGGTCTCTCAACTTGGCAGAAAACTATAGCAATCGTCTCCAACCAATCCTATATTGCCTGGGAATCTGTCTTGTCTCATAACCTCATAGGCCTATGATACTGGAACATGTGCAATGCGCTCTGTTGGCATGAACTATCTACTAGTACAGCTGGTGGAATCTGCTTGCCAATGGGTGGTGGTGCTACTGGTACACCACCCAAAGGTGCCAAAAAAGTATGAGGGCACTGCACCGGAGCCTCGTCACTCGGTGGGTCGTCATCGTGTACTCACTTGAGAACCCTAGCTGGCTTTCTTCGCAGCGGCATCCTGATAAGGAATAGGTGCACCACAGTAAATAATTTTATACCTGGTGACCTAACTCAATGAGACCACAAAGAAAACTCTTAAAACACACACACAATCATTTTTTTTGTGCACTGAGTCCGAAATCAGAGGTCAGGGTCCTGGTTTGTGGATACATCAACCACCACACCAACACTGGACTCGCTGGACTGAAAACCACCCGCAATACTCTTAACACTTTTTCTCCACAGAAAAGAATGATCCGAGTCCGGAGTTCTGAGGTAGAACCGACTCCTCTGATACCAATTTTTCATAACCCGTCCTCGAGGACCGTGCTATGACTACCAAAGCCCGACTTTCCATAGGCCTGGTGCGGGTGATTAACACCAAATGCGTAAATCACGATAAAACAGAAGGCATTGACTTATAATAAGTAAAAAAAATACATCAGAGTACACAAGTGGATGTAAAAACTAAGTAAAACTATATACCGTAGAAATTACTGAATGATAAGGGGCTGGAAATAAAAGCCCAGCTGTAAAGTACAGTACAACTAAAAAGATAGTACAACTACAATAAAGTAAAAACAGCAACTACTGACTCATCCTATGGGAATCCCACCTGTACGGTGGGTACAGATGGCTTCCTCCTCACACCAGGTCCATCTTTTTGCTCCATGAATGTCTCACCAAGTGGTCCACCACCAGGTACCATCCAGCTCTACAAGTCTCTACCTCATTCAGTGATGTCTGTCATCTGCAACCAACACAATGTAGTTCTGTCATGGCCCGTGCAGGGGTGAGTATAACGATACTCATTAGGGAACTCAAGACCCCTGAAGGTCTCCCAGAATCCATGAAGGATAAACCACAGAAGAAATATAAAATCATGAAGTATCAGACAACCCTAATTATGTATATTCCCATACATATACCTAAGTTATCAATCTCAGTTTGAGTCCAATTCTTGAGCCTAAGCACCACCTTGTCCACACAGGATTTAAATTCAATCACATCTTTGATAATTATTGAATGTCCAGACTCATCTCACACAGGTACACAGCAATTGTAGAGAGATATAGATGATTAGTTGTAGCCACTGGATCATCTATTTTGTTAGACCCACACAGGATACAAGACTAACTAAGCTATTAGACCCACACACGATACAATCTAGTTATCTCGTTTAAGCTGTCGGACGCACACAAGATATAATCCAGCCATCTAATCTAAGCTGTCAGACCCACACAGGATACAGTCAAGATATCTCATCTATCTCCTCTAAGCTGCCGGACCCACACTGGATATAGTCGAGTGATCTCGTCTAAGCTATCAGACCCACACAGGATAAAGTCCAACCATCTCATTTAAGATGTTAGACCCACACATGATACAATCCACCTATTCAATATTAATAGAGATGATTAGATGTTGTTACTGATTCATCTAAGCTATCAGACCCACACAGGATATAGGACTAGATACTCTGTTAGAACTGTCGAATCCACACAATATTCCGGTACCCTTGTCGTCGTCGTCCAACCCACCAGGGATTCAATTACGGTAGTAATCGTCACAGACACATCCACCTCTAGGGTTTCCCACACAGTATGCTGTATACCTGGAGGGTCCGCCTCTCGAGAAAACGGGGTCGATACATCAACTATCCCGATGTCCTGTGTTGATGTATCTTGAAGTTCCATCTCATCAAAATAAACCCAACGCGACTGGCGGCACGTCAATCAGATTACCTGTCTGAGAGTAATGGGTTTTTCTCTTCCTGGGGCCCAATAGGATTTACACTCGATCCAAACCCAGAAATTTTCCAAAGTCATCTAAAACTCATTTAGAGTATCTGAAAAACCACCTCGTCGCACAGGTCCTAGTGTCGGGGACAACACATAGATCGGACACGCAGTCTAGAAGTTATTCATGTTCAAGTGAAAATGGGCCCGACTCATCAATCCCAGTGGGCTAGCGGGTCGGCCCAAACAGGTTTTGTGGTTCCAAACCGGCTGGGTGTCGGTCGGGACCAGTTTGGTGGGTCCGACCCGGCTGGGCGGTCGACCTAGCCCGGTGGGACGTGGGCCACCTGCAGACCCGGCCCACGGAGCGGGCCGGTATGGTTCACCCGGCGGCACCAAGCGGCGCCGCCTCTCCCTGCCCGGCCGGCGGAAGCCGGCCGGTTTTGTCCAGCCCGAGAGGCGCGTGGTTTCGGGCTGGAGTTCCCCCACTATGTGGCACCTTCTGGAACCACGCTCCTATAGCCTGGGCTGCCATAGCCGATAGGTTCGTCCAACAAGTGTCCCGCATAGCGGGCCGCTTCTTATCCACAGCGTGGCACGGAGGGGGCATCAAAGTCCTCCAGCCCGACCGGCTACAGCAGGCCAGTTCGGTTCATCCGTCGAGTGGCCTGTGGATACGGGCAGTGGTTTCATTCATGTGGCTGGCGCAACGACGCCAGTCCTCCACCGCCGTGGCCCGAGCTAGCTACGGCCTTTGATCATCGCCGCTCTCCATCGCCGCTTCCTTATTGGCATTGTCTCTTTCTCCGGTGCGGTATGACAACACCGCACCCTGCAAACACCACCTCTGTCGTCAAATAAACCAACAAGCAAATAAGGAACTTCGGGCTGTGTTGGTTCGGCATGTTCCCACTATATTAGATGATATCATTTGGCCAATGACGAACCAAGGGAATCAACAAGGAATGATGTATAAATTTATTCCATTAAAATTAAATCAAATCCCCATACCTCGTAAATGGCGCTCGCTTAGTGGAGTCGCGGGAAAGAGGGTGGAGGTCGATTTCATTGACGTCGGCAAACGTTCGCGGATGGTGTGTCCTTGACGTTCGTTGTAGGTGGCTTCTACTCCTTTAAAGTGGAATGTGGTCGAGGAAAAGAAGATGACACATCATCATTCGTCGGTGGAAATGGCATTCATTGTCGAGAGGACTTCATTACATGTTGGTGTTTCTCTTTATGTTCTTCGTGGGAAGAACACTTCCTTTCTAATCCTCCAAAGCCTCCAAAGATAATATGTCCAACCAACATAAAATAAAAACACACTACTTATTTAAATGATTTATTAATGAATTCAAAGAAATTAAAATTCATCAGGCCATATACATTAATTAATTAAATGTTGAGTTGTGTCATTAAAAAGAGAGGATGGAGATGAAGAGGGCCCCAATTAATAAAGGAAGTTTCATCCTCCTTAATTTGGGAGTTCAAGGGGTTTAAGGAGTTTAAGGGGGTGTTGAAGAGTTTTTAACATTTGTGGGCCCCAACACACAATATCCTCTCATGGGTGGTCATATGGGGGATGGGCCACACCTCCAACTTCTCTTTGGAGAAATAAAACACCACTTAAAAATTATGCCTGGCATACTTTTTTATTTAATAAAAATCCCCAAAAATTTAATTTGGCCTCCCAACCAATCACAACAGCAGTAAAGGACCCCTTGGGAGAATATCGGCACTGCGAGTTCATCAGGGCCCTCTGATTTCCATTTCGAGCACCGATTCAAAATATATAAATCTTGCTCGTATGTCTACTGAACGTACCCGAACAAAACTTTAGAAAATTATTGTTAGTCACCCTCGACCCACTGTAGTCGAGGTTAGGATCTTCCTAGGGGAAACACTCCCCAACAAACCCAATGGTACTCTAGGATTTTTAATCCATGTTACCATTTAGATTTTATGAATTTTAAAATAAAACAATTGTCACATAATTATTTTATTTGCGGAAAAAAACTAAATTTTTTTGGTGGCCCGTGTCGGCCAAATTTAGTATCTTCATAAATAAAGCATACCCTCACGATTTCAGCGGTGGTCTTTGATTTTCAATCCGATATACCATTTCTAAGTTATAAGTATTTAAAAAATAAAATAATTTATTTAATTATTTTATTTACGGTTATGCCATTTTTGTGATTTCACACAGGAGGCCCACGTCGACTCTAATTAAGTCACGCATATGGTATATACACCATCCTAGGCAGAAAGGTGCCCTCTTTTTTCTTATTTGAGTTATCGTTTAATAGTTATTCAACTTTTTCA
This sequence comes from Viscum album, assembly GCA_963277665.1. NCBI lineage: Eukaryota > Viridiplantae > Streptophyta > Magnoliopsida > Santalales > Viscaceae > Viscum > Viscum album. The sequence goes on from OY728157.1 coordinate 2,021,361,215, forward strand.
GGAAAACTGCATACGTGCGTTAATTTAAGCTTAAAAAAACTTTGACGGATCATTCTGGGCCCTCTAGGCCTCAGAATGACACACTGTCAAAAACTGCAGACTCATAAAATTCCAATGAATTTTAATAAAATATTCCTTGAAATTTCCAGGTCTTTAAAATGTTAATATGACGGATCTGCATAGGGGTAATAAATCCTAAAAGGGTGCATTACAATTGACCCAATCCTAAGCATGACCAAAAAATAGGTCTCAATATGAACCTAGTATGACACTTTCGGGGGGGGGTATTATTTATATATTTTCCATTACCCTTACAAACAATTATTATATATTTAAATAAAAATATATCCCTAAAGAAACAATGTTTTTTGGTTATATGATCTTCTAATGTAGAAAAGTTTCAATTTTTTTTCTTTTATCTAATTTTTTATTATAATTTATTATTGATAATGATATGTTCTAACATACTATATTCTATCATTCATTAATGGAGACTATAAGAAATAATTTTAAACATATAAATGAATGTAATCCAATTAGTAAAAATTATTTTTTCTTTTAGAGGACCAATTTGATCTTTTGAATGAACTTTTTCCCAAAGAATTATCTTTTTATGACATCATAATAAAATAGACAATAATATTGAGAATGAATTATCTAATTTTTATTGATTAAAAGGGAGTAATTAGAAGAAGGGTATGACATATAAATATATATATATATACATGTAAGTAGGTGGAGAATAATTTTATAACGTGTGGTAATTTTTCAATGATACACCATTGTACTTGTATAGAAGGAAAAGAGAATTCTTACAAATATTGAGATAACTTCAACAATTTTCATCATTCAGAGTGATAGTAAAATGATTATAATGTTCAATGTTTCATTTATAATTAAATGATAAACAATAAAAAATAATTCATCATCCATAAAAATAATATCTTAAAGAAATTTATTTTATCATATTCTACATGATTAAATTACCACAGATGCGTTTGAATAATTAATTTTATTATTATTCATGAATTAGGTACATTTATTATTTAATAAATTATATCTAAATTAAATTACATAGGATATATATATATGCAATTTATTGTAAAATTTTTCATTAATGATTTTAAATTTGAGTGTTTAATGGTAAAAATTAAAAATAAAACAAATTCAGTGGAGTGATAACATAACTCGATACCACCTGATTGATGGAAAGATAACTCATAATATTTTTCTAATGTTTACATTTTTATGTTCACATAAGTAGATGATTGATATGTATAATTTTTATTATATCACACTAATTACAATGAAACTGACCAATGACATGTTGAAAAAGTAATCAATGATATCATTGATAGAGTTAACATAATCTTTGGATTTAATTAATATATCCAATAATATATGTATTAATTAGATAATGTGTAATAATGAATGTTTTTATGATTTTATGTTATTTTAGGTTGTTACTAATATTTTTGGGAATACATGATAAATGTATTCCCATGGTTGGTATGTGCATATTATGTGAAAATTTATGTGGTTTAGAGGATGACTTATATGTTCATTTTTTAAATTTAGTGAAAATATTAACATTTTTATTCATCGTAATATTTGGTAATGATCAAAAAAATTTCCATTTATGAAATGGTTTATATTGAAAATCACAAGAGTTTTTTTTATAAATATACTACTTCGCCACATGATTATTTTTCCATATTGGATAACATATACTAATAATTTTGATATAATAAAAACTAGATATTTATCAAATGAATTATAATTCATTTATATGAATTATGACCCATTAAAAATAAATTTTACCATATTAGGAATAAAAAATATATTTTGGATATGAATTTCATGGGATGAGTTATGATTTAAAAATTTATTGAAGAACATGTAAATGATAAAATTGTGATAGTGAATTATAAACGTATAAAGTATGTTTTTTCCATATATTCATATATAATAAAATAATTCCATAAAATTTGGAAAAGTATATTGAAAATTTATATCCAATTACATTCATATTTGATAAAAAAATTCACCTCATCTAATCAATGATATATGGTTTTCTAATCATTGATGATCTTCTAATTACAGAATTACCAATTATCTTTGATCCCTACAACTCATTAATAATACATGAGAATTAGTATTCTCTTCCTTTAATATGTTTACATTTCAAACCAATGTTCTCATGTATGAAAAAATGTAATATTTTATTATGGATGATTTTCATACTTCATTTCTATCTTATTTTGGGGATTTTTTATTAACCCTTATCATGATATGGGATTTAAATAAATTTATTGCCAAATGTCCAACTATTCATTAATGAGATCAAGATTAAATTTCGAGGATCTAATTTTTATAATGTGGGGTAATGTAACTATCTGAAATAATGAAATAAAAACATTGTACCCAATTGTGTATGTGAAAAAAATCAATGATCTCAAACAACCTAAAATATATATTTCATTAAATTTAATGACGTTGATACCTTGTAGAGCATGAAACCCCATGTATATATAAACAATAATATAGTATAGTATTTGAACTAATTCATTAAAATTAATGGTTTAAATAATATTAGGTGAATTATTATATGTATATGTTATACCGATGATAAAAAGTTGATTTGTTATCTGATGATTTCAAATAAAATATTATTCGTTTAAAATAAAAATAACTGTTTTCTAAAAAACAAATTTTTTCTATAATTTGGTCTTATTTTTCTTTTCGTACATAATTTAGAAATAAATTATACCACTAATAAAAAATTTATTTCAGCATTAATAGTTCAAATATTTAAAAACTATTTTAATAATTCTCAATGGGTGGTTTTTTTATTTTTCCTAAAATAATTCATTTTTCAATGAAAAGTAACAAATAATAAAATTTAATTTAAAACATACATTTAAAATAAATTAGTAATAGAGATAAATTATATTTAAAATTTATTTTATGATAAATTATTTTAATTTATATATTTATTAATCCATTTTATAATGATGGAATTAACTTCAGATTTAATTTAATATTAAAACGTCCAAATATTTGGAAAAATTCCCCAATGAAAACACGCATTCTAGTCATGTCTATAGGATATGTATTAAATAAATATATTATGATTTTGTAAATGGAATTTTTGAAATAGGATTTCATATTGGGATTCATAATTATTTCAATTACCTATTGTAGTCAAATTAAATTTTTTACCAAAATGATTGTTATAAACAATATAAATTATTTACTACAGCTAAGGTAAACATGAATTCATAAGCTTTAAACTAATAATACATATGCTAAAATGTATTAGAAACGTGATTAAATATGTTTAATGGATATATATACCATATATTGTCTATGAATTGGTAATAATCCACTTTGGAAAATTTCAGAATATTAATAACATCGCTATTATTTTTTTATTTTAAAAAACAACTCTTCCATTCACATCATTATTATAGGTAACCCACTCTATTATTCACTTTACAACTTAATGACCCATTATCAGATAAAATACATGCCAAAATCACTTTCAAGAATCTTTTTTATCATTCTAGAGGCTGTATTTGTTTTTCATGAATCCATCAATCAAATTATTTTGTTGAAAACCGGAGATGATTACCTGAGGAAAGATGCAAGTTTCATCATCATGTTTTTTTATTCCATCACCTAAATAAAATTTTTTTAACCCATGATTATATGATAGACATATTATCATCCTTACTATGAGATATTTCTTTATTCATGGCCTAAATCCATCCCCTCATCAATTAACAATGGAACAAAAACATCATTTGTGTCTATAGTGGATTACCGCCATTCGAATTGATGTCATTATTTTTCTATTTCCACATATCAAGGTTAAATATGATTATATTTTTAGTCTTTATAAATAATATTTATCACATATTATACCCCCTAGATTCACTATAGTGAATATTACATTTTATTTCTTTCAAATGTTTTAGGTATGTGTAACATCTTTTGTGTGTACGTATAACCACCAACCTGTGAAGAAATGTGATTTGTATTTCACTTAATTTTCAAAGGGAATGTGATAATGATAAATATAGTAATTCAATATGATATAATTTATGTAATAATGATATTAATGAAATATTTTTTATTATTGAAATACAATACATCATTTCATTTTATCCTTTTCCACTCACAATAAGATGGAATATTAATTTGTGTGTGTATGGACAGCCGCATTCACAAAGGGATGTTACTCTATTTCAACCACCAATCCAAACATATATAATAAATTATTTTTATGAACTGATTATTTTTACACTAAAGAAATTATAGGGTATTTTCTCAAGATTACATGATTGGATATTTTACAAAGTGGATCCAGAATGAAATTTCCCGATTAAAATCACATTAAGGTGATGTATATGGAAATGAGTAAAGGCATGAAAAAATGTCTTGGTGCCTTGGTGAGTTTTGGGAGTTTATGACCTGAAATTGTTTTAAGGGCCGACAATGGTCTAATATTTTTTCATCAAACATGAGGCCCATTCAAGGAAATTATAAGGCTTAGTGGAAGTAGAAATTTTTTTTCACACGGGTTGTGCAGTGTTTACTAAACTCTGCACTGAGCTCATAAAATAATTTGAATGTGATGTAACTAATATCTATTAACCATGTTATGTTTTCATGGGTTCTAGATTGTGAAGTGATGCTCGGCAGGGTGACCTAGGTTCCTATATAAGTGTTTCCATGTTTGAACATTGTTTTCTAAACCATATGACCATAAAAAATTCCTGAGGTCTTGTTTTAAAATATTTGATTAAATTAATATTAATATTATAATAAATAAAGAAAAAACCACATAAAAATATTCTATCCTTCAGGATGTGTGATCCCCATCCCTAATTCCTCCTAGGTTGTGCACAAGGATCTTCCATAACCCCCCTAGATATTCAATCTATCCAGATTCCATGTGGTTTCCCTCTATAATCTTTATGTTAAGACCATCTACCTTGTCTCCTTCCCCTTTTAGACCTTATTAGGTCTCTATATCACCCATAATGATTCATCTGAAACCCTAGGTTAGGTTTAACCTAGATTTTTATTTATTATTTTGATGTTGTCAAATGAAATGAGCTTTGTGGGTGATATTTATATATATTCATACATCTACCACCAATGGTGAATATGATTGGTTCATTATAGCATTCCACTGTCACTTAAACATAAGCGTTTCTTCTGCTACATTTTTTAGACCCTTTATTTTTGCGACATTATTTCATTTGTGTCTCTGGAAATGATTGTTGGTAGTTCTGATCATATTTTATGTTGCACACACACATACATAGGTTTGTATATCAATATATTCATATATATATATATATACCATCCTACATATTAAATCATGGAAAGAGGAATACATTCTTTGTATTAATCAATATATATATATATAATGTATCTACATGAATGTATGGGGAGACTTTTAGAGTTTTCCACCAATTATTACAAGTGTCAATTGTCTTCTTAGTATAATTATTGAGGTAGGATCCCTATCCTTGACCCTTTAAAATTTATTACATCCTTAAAAACAATTTTATAAAAAAAATTAATCATTCATTATTCTTATAAATTGTCTTATGATTTATAAAATGAAATAATTAATATTTATATATGATGTTTTCATATATAAAGTAATGTTTTAAAAATAAAACACCTCCAACAGAGGTGTTCTTTATTATATGATGATAAATAATGAATATTTATTTAATTTCATTCCTTATTGTATTTCATAAATGATCTCTATGATTGAGTAAAATTTTTGATATGAAGAATGATAGCTTATAGAGACTCCTATTATGTCGAAATAGTAATTCTTGAAATTAAATTACATTTACAGAATAATTGACTTTTCCTATGATTTTGAATATGCTTGTGTGTTTAAGATATAGTTTCAATTCCATAAACATGATTTATATTTTGGGTTTTTATTTCTGAATGGAACAGGAATGGATTTTGGACATGGACACCCTTAGGTGTGCCATTTTCCCTATGTCATGGGATTTCAAACATGTTTATGATTTGATTATTAATTTGTTAATTAAATGAGTTGATTGGGAAGGGATTAGTGACCATGACCCTTGGACCCTAAAATTTCATTGCATGATTAAACCTAAATTTTCATCTACACGGCTATGCCCATGTCAGAACAATACTACCATTCCATGTGTTAGTTTATTTAAACATGAGAAGCTTATTATGAAGAATTCATATGTGTGTTAATTGGTTTTTATGATACATAATGGGTTATTTACAAAATTTATTATTTTAATATTGAAATTCCCCAATGATTAATTGGGAACCATGAGTAGTTAGAATAACCCATGACTTTTTCCACCTCTTAGAACCATTTTAAATTAGTATTCATTGGATCATCCACGACCTAGAAAAATTATATTGTTCATGAGTGTAATAAAACATAAGTGATACATCTATCTAAAAAAGGATTCTGTGTACGGACTTGTTTGGGATTTATTATAATGCCTGAGTGGTACATGGATGACAAGGATGGACACATAAGGGAATTTTACCATTATATTTGAGTGATTTTTTCATCTCATAGAGATTCTAGGGATAAACTCAAAGGTCATATATTATTTATTCCATGGGTGATACATGGGCTCCCATAGGGGACCCCCACAGATGGAAATGGGAGAATGAGACATTATTCCACATCTTTTGTGATAATGGTTTCATAATAGGTTATATATGGATTTTCATGTAGTGTGATGTTTTATATTAAACCTTGCGAATAATTGGATTCGAACCTACAAACACATAGGATATGATCAAATTCAAAATAGATTATTGAATGAAATTAATCATGTGATGTGTCTTCCAAGACAAAGAATATTCTACGATTCGTTATGCATTATTCTTTATAGATGGTATGTTTATGCCTCATTTATTATATGCAAATGAGGATTCCAAAAAATATACCATATCTTGAGACTTATTTAATTAATCAGTTGAAACCTAATTTGAACTTCATAAAATGAAATATGTATGACTGTTAAATTAGTTAACTCTCATTTGAATTAATTTTGGTTAATCTTATTTGGGTATAATTGGAAACCTAAATTTTATATGTTTATTACTTTTCTGTATTTCCTTAAATGTCATATATCTTCTATCACTGCTAAATTTTATGTATCACAATATAAATTGGTTTAGACATAGTGGGAGCCACCCTACTAAGATTTATATCTCTATCCATATTTAGGAACCATTGGTAACTGATTATAACTTATTGTTGTTTGGATATAGGCATTGACTTGTACCTAAGGTGTTAGTATAAAAATATTGATATAGAGATAAATATTATTATAGTAATTTCCTTGGAGAATATTAGTTCCATTCATGCATGAGCCATATATTTTACTAAATTATATGTAATGATATATTTTTACTATTTTATATTATGTAATATCATCATTAAATGTACACTTTTATAATCAATAATTTTTTGTCTTTAATATTTATTTGTTATTAATTTTTTCATCCAATATTTTACCATTTTTTATACTCGATCATTTTTTCATGTTATTAAATATCTATTAACTACTATTCACTATTATTATGAGGGTGTTGTCTCCCAAATTAATTACTTTAACACCCTTTCTTATAGTTGGTAATCTTTGGTTTGTGGGAAGATATGATTGAGTTAATGTGGTGATTGGTCTGGATATCATTTTTGTAGTCATTCAGGGAGATATATTAAAAAATGGTATAATAGGAGGTTTCTCCATTTGTCTTACTATTTTTGGATTTTTTATATGATACTAAGAATGTTTTAGTTTTTGGTTAATATCACTTATAGGGATTGATCACCCCACATATGCAAAATTCCAATGTGGCTAGGGTTAGGAGTTTTTGTTCTTGTTATCTGATGTTATAGTTTACATGGTTTCACCATTAGTGAATTGTGTATTGTTTTTGGCTTACGGATTTATGGAAATCATTGGTAATTTTACCATTTTCCCATAATTGAAATAATTTGACATGACATGAATAATTTTAGGAACTTAGTAAAAATCACCTTCCATTAATATTTGATTCCATGTAACCCCATTAGTACATTTTATATTAAGGATGATTGTGGGCCTTGAGTGATCCCTTGATTATTATTGTACCTATTTTGGTAATATTTTTAGATTTTTGATTATTTATCACGACTTTACAAGGGTATAACCTGATTAGATGAAGCATTCTGCGCTATTATGCTAGTTATCTTATTCTATGACTATACTTTTCATTATATACTATGAGTTTTTATATTTGAGAATAGTTGAATGGGATAAATGTCATTGGTTGTAGTTTAAGTATGATCCAATTTTCAATTCAATTGTGTATAGGAACCATATGATTAGAAAAATGGTAAGTAGTATACGCATTCCTTCTCTAGAGCTCTATAAACGATTATATAAATATTTTAAATAAAAAAGTTTGCAATTGTTAAATGTTAAAATAGAATGATTCTAATTAATAGAAGCCAAATTATAACTATATAGTGTGTCAGCATATTATGTATTTGTAGATTGACACCTATATTACTAAGACATTATATAACCATGCAATGTTTGGGGATGGTTATAAATATTAAAGCTATTATGATATGAACTTTTATCGATTGGTTAAATTTTAGAATTCTTAACTAAACCAATGTTGATCATTTTTAAAATTCTTTTATTATAGGAATAACTAAGGTGTTTATACATTCTATAATTGAATAACTATTATTGGGTTTCTTTTTGAATAACATATGTCGGATAAATGGGATGCTATTTGGTAACATTATCATATTAAAAGAATTTAGGATATATATTTCTTAATTATGTTTTAATATGAATAAATTTTAAATGTTTCAAAAGGTTGTTCTAAGGAATTTAATATTTTTTATTTAAGAAACTATATAAAACATTACCAAGTACCCTATTTGGAATAATGGTACTTAAGTTTTTGTTTATGTTTCAATCAAAGTCATAATGTTTTCATTGAATTAACAAATTTGTATTTTAATTGGAACCTTAAACGATGTCATTTTTTTAATCCCCGTGTAAGGGAAGTAAAAATGTTTTTAGTGGTATCCCATGGAATAATGTTGTGATCATTTATTTTTAGGATAATTCATTTTAAAAATTACGTAAATTAAAAGGGATCTTCAACCACGTGAAATCTAGTTCTCATTCCCTAGTGATGGGGTCAATGCTTATGATTCACAAGGAACTAACATGTCCTAGGTACCACCCTATATTATTGTTTCTTTGCTTTCTCTTCTGATATTTCTAATGTTTAGTGTTGTTTAGTTTTCCTTGTCCCCATTTGTAGTTTTATTTTTAAAAAAGGACCCCCTTTTTATGGTTTTCCATTACATCTTAAGCCATTATATGGTAATAAAAATTTTGGAATAATTCATTCATCATGTTAGACATGCCTCAGGCTTGGTCATATGGTTAAGAGTTAATGGGATCCATTGTTTTCTTCCAGGATGGATGAATCGACAAGTCATCATCCTAGTTAATGATTAAGTATGATAAGGTTATTTTTTGATACATTCTATCTGATCTATTTGATACACGATTGTGTATAGAAGATAGTCTATGGATATTAATCTAGATGCACCTTTTCTCTTATAATTTTTTTATAGTATGCATTGTTCTATGTAGTAACAATAAAGTGTTAAATGTTGTAAAAAACATGTTGAGTTCGGTTAAATTATTGATCCCTAAGATATTGAGTATTTTATGAGGACATATTTGGAGTAGAGAGGCATGAGAATTTCAAATTTATATTAGTCCCACTAAATGAGAGGTATAACTGGTACACTTATTTTTTGAGACATCGATCAGTTTTCTTTCTTCTTTCAGGAAAAATTATTTTATGTAATGATCATGGTTTTTGGAATGTATCACATTCACTTAAGGTGAATGTAGATCTAGAGAACCAGTGAGAGGCTGGTCAAAGATTTTATTCTATAGCAATGAGACTCTATAGAGCATCACAATGGTTGGGGTGGTTATGTGCACTTACATGTAGATGGATCACAACCTAAGATTACCATTGGTAAATGGTGGGATTATTTCGAATTCCATTGAGGATTTCTAGTTTTAAAAACATGTTGGTCCTTTAATTTAAGTTTGACGTTATTGTGGTAGGAGGTATATGAAATCGTCAAAAACATGGTTATTCTTGGAGGGGCTTTAGTGGTTAATCATTCAGTGTTAAAAATATTCCTCAGGTGGCATAAAATTATTATTACTTTGTGGTGGCACATCAGAAGGGAGAAACAAATCTTCATTCAATAGGTTGAACAGTAGTGGTGAGTTCATTATTATTCTCATGATACTGAAGATCCTATTAGGGGATTTTCAGAGTGATGATCATTTTCCCTAACTAGAAGTTATCAAAAATGGACTTAGAGTTTGTGAGTTATATGTTGGGATAATGTTTCAATGTCATTAAGATTATTTGTGATCTATATTTGAGTTGTGTATTGACGGTTGTATTTTTTGTTTCTTGGTTCACCCTAAGTGATAGATGGATACATGTATAGGAACTCCCTATATGGAATTTTTGACACCATTCTCTTCATGTGACATGACCACTGACAGATAAAACTCTTGGCTCAGTTAATGTTCTTTTGTCTATGTCTTGGCTTTGTACCAGCAACACAATTATATCATGGGTTATGGAATACCTATGTTAGATTCACGAACTCCCACTGGTAGACACCAAGGATATACCTAACATACTTTTAGGCTCACATGAAATAATTTAATGATAATATTTCTTGTGGGATAGAACCAGAATACACCATAATTTTATTAGGCACTATAGTGTTAAATGGCCACATGTTGGATTTGTCTTGAAAAGTCAACAGAAGTCAGGTGTGATATTTAGGGTCACCTTATTTTAAATTTATAATCCTAGAATAAATTAATTTCAATTTTTTGAAATAAATCACTATATAAATAAAACCACACTGAGAGTTTTGTTAAAACTCTTAGGGGTGTGATTTGAAGTGAAATTACAATGGTGGTGGAAACGATTTTAGGAATTGGCCTCTTTCAAATGTAAATGAATAATGTGGGGAGAACCTTTACCTATTTGATTAAAGAAATGATGACATGATCATTTCATTAGTTAACGGGTCTCTATTGTGTACCCAGTTGATTATTTTTTTAGAAACTGATCATTGGCTGAGTCCTTCATGGAAAAAACGTTGGGTGGTTAAGTGGTACTTGGAGGTGCATTGGGGGTTTGTAAATGTGAAGATGCAATTTTAAAGATAACTTTATGACACTTTTAGGTCAGGTGATGGATTAATTGTTTCCTCTCGGACTCTCAAGGATGATAATTTCTATTCTTGAATGTTTATATGAACCCATGAGTTCATACCAGAAAAAATTATTGGGATAATTTTTGATGATTTCTACATGGGATATTTTAAAAAAGTTTTAATTGTAATGAAATTCCCCATGTTTCATAACATAATGGTGATGTTTTATAACATGGTTAAATGAAAAATTGTTTTTGGTGTCCCGGTATGTTTTAGGAGAAATGGACCTGAAATTACATGTTTTAAATGGGTGTCGACAGGGTGAATTATTTTTTTGAAACTGTGTGGCCTATTTCAGGAAGATATGATTATTATTTTAGGTGGAAAGAAGTTGTCGCATGAAATACACATGGTTTACCAAACCATGCTTTTTTCAGATTGTTAGTGGCATGAAAAATATCTAGTCACTATATAATGCATGGTTGGTTCATGGTTTCACAATTGTGAAGAGAGCCTTCGAAGGATGTCCTACATGCCTCGATAAAGGGGTGTATTGTGAGCACACCATTTTATAAACCATGAGACATAAACCATGTAAGAGGTCCCCTTTTAAAAATTGTATTAAATATAAATTTAAGATATATAGAAAAACCTAAAACCTAATTAACCTAATTCTCCCCAACTACCTGCATGAAAGCACCTCCTTTTCATCTCGTAGCATGCACTCAAGGCTCCTCCACATCCTGCACTTCAATCATCAATTATTTTGGGATTTCTCTGGATTTTCTACTCAGATATCCATCACACCACTCCATTTATTCTCTTTCCCCATTTGTAGCAATGATTATGTCTCCCCGTCACCCCTCATTATTCATTTTAAACCCTAGGTTAGGGTTCACCCATATTTTTATTTTGTTTTGTTGTTGATTGGGAATGAAATGTGATCCTTGGGATATATTTATGTGTATTTCGACATCAACTACCATTTGTGAAGCAGACCAGCTTTTTTTAGCTCTCCTTCATCATTTTGATGTTAGGGTTTCTTATACTTCATTATTTTTCACCCAAAAAAATTGTCTTATTTAAGTGTTTTGAGTCTGTATAATTTATTTTACGGAGTTTGATTTTCATTTATGGTGTGAACAGACATACATTGGTATCTACCTATATATATATATAAATATATATTTTCCATGAAAAAATTGTCTCATGGTGTAAGGAATAAGTGACATTGATTAAAGGATATATATATATATATATGTTTGTGTGAATAATAATATATGTTCTTGCGAGTTTTGAAATGTTTCGAGTGGTATTTAAAATTTTATTATGTTTCAAGTGCCAACATGGTCTATAGCATGAGGTAGGATCCATATCATCAAACCTTTAAAATTCTAGAATTATTTAAATGATTCATTAAATAAGATGAATCAATCCTTACTTTGATAAATTGGTTTATATGTTCCTAAATGAAATTATTAAGAGGATAAATGTTTTTTTTGATATTAAAACACTTGATTTTATAATAAAACACATACAAAGGAGGTCTGTTGACTTCCCAAATGGATAATAATTATTAATTATCTTTAAACATGCTTCTAAATATTTTTATGATGTTATATATGCATGAGTATAATTGTTGATATGAGGAATGATATATTATATCTTCTCCAGTAATTTTTAAAGGGGATTCATTGAAATGAAATTATGCTTTCAGAATTACAAGTATTAGACTATTATTTTGATGAGTCTTGTGGTTGTAGGTTATAGGTAGAAATTATGTTATTTGGTGATGTTTGAAATGAGATATTATTGGATCCACTAGGAAATATATATGTGATAATGTGATTGAATGTTATAAGTCACGGGTGATACATGTTTCCAATTGAAGGATGTAAGGGATGTAATAATTGAGTCATGATTATAATTCTCAAGTGATAATTGGATTCCAAGGAATGAATCATAGGGGATTTTTACAATTCTAGGTCAATTCATTCGTGGATCCATTAGATGAAACCAATGATTGAGTCTAAGGGCATTGATTATTTCTGAAATGTTTGATATATATGATTTCATAGAGGACCACTATGGACATTCATTGGTGGCTAAGATATTATACTACACCAAGAGAAATATTGTTTTCCATAAAGGTTCTATAGGGATGTCTTATTAGAATGTTTTTTATATTAAACCTAGACTAATACATGGATTAAAAAAATTTAATTCCATTGGTTGAAATTTGGTTTTAAATTTATTAATTAATTAAATGAATCATTTGAAATTTCTTCCAACCCAAATAACAATAGTGTATTTTTTTCATAATTATGTGTTATTAAAGGCCTGATTATGAATCATTGATAATATCTATAGGGGACGAAAAGAAACTAATCAGGACTAAAAATTTAATTAATTAATTATTTGAAACCTCGTTAGAAATTGGTAAACTGATATAGGTCTGACTGTTAAATCCAATAATTCTCATTTGAATGAATTTTAATTATATGTAATTAGGTATAAGTGGAGTCCTAAACATTATAGGATGTTTAATTATGTTTATTTCCTTACATTCCATATATTTAAAAGCACTAATAAATTTTACATAGAAGAAGATGGAGTGGGCTAGACATTATGGGTACCGAACTATTGTGATTTATCTCTCACACCCAGATCGAGAACCATTGGTACAAATGTTGTTGTTATTTTGGTAGGCCTCTAACCCTTTTCTTTTACAAAGGGAGTTAGGAACACATGACAGATATAAAGAAGACAATGTTCATGCTGATTCCGTTTTTATTATTAGATCCTTTATTAATTGAGTCCTATAATGTGTTGAAATTTAAACCATGTTGTAAGTTTACTATTTTAGATTCTTTTTATATTCATGACATTAACACTTGTATAATTTGTTGTTTATCATATTAAAAATTTAGGTGAATTTACATTTTTTCCACTGAATTATCATTTATTATAATTCATTTATTGTTTATTGTTATTTACTATTTATTTACTAATGTGCACTCTCAGTGATTGGGTATAGCCTCCAAACTGAATTAGCATAACACCCTCACTAATAGTTAGAACCATCCAAGTTATGGGGACACGTTCCGAAGGTAATGTGGTAACAGGAATTGCTGCCCGTTTAGTGGTTAGAAAGGCTGAGATTTTACATTAGTATATTAAAATAATATTTTATTATGAGATTATGAAAATTCTTTCTAGATAGAATATTACAATAATTCATTCTATGATAATAATAATAAAATTGAAATGTTACACATGTGTTCGTATGACCTATTGTCACGATGATCGTAAAATAGTTCATTTTTCATTATTGTATTACAAGAATTCTTTTAAAATAATATTTTAATTATATATATGATAAATATTCCATTATTATTAATCTATTTATTTTTAAGTAATGTACATTTGACAATTTTCAATGTCAAATGTCATTGTCAACACGTAAGGAAAATATCATTGAAACATGTGGAATAAAATTTATTGATTAAGTAACCGTAAATAAAATTTTAATAAGTGTATAATAAGAAGTAATAAACATTAAAAAGGTTCTATTAAATTTAACTAATTAATATATAATAATTTTTTAGGATGAAAAGTACATTTTTATAGGATTATTTTTAAGTAGGTGTTTTATCTCTCAAATTTACTTCTATGAGGTATACACTATTTTCACCGCTTATTTATTCTATATGGTTTATATAATTACCTTTCATATTTTACACCATTAATTAATATATCATAATGTAATTTAATTTTTCAATTAATATCATTTTTATTAGGGATATTTTGAATCAAATTATTTAAATTGTTTAAATCATTATTTCAAAATTTCATCTTTATTCGAGATTTTTTTCCATTTAGTCTCAACTAGGAGGAATTGTTTAGAATTTCAAACATATGATAATAAAATTTTAATATCCAATACTTCATCATGATATTTTAAATTTAATTTTTCAATTTTATCATCTCTATTAACTCAAATTATTAAATAAAATTTGTAAATAATATTCAAATTTATTTTTATTTTCTATCAAAAAATACTTTTTTCTTCCAAAACATTGCTATCTAAAAATAATTTAAAAAATGTTTTAAAATTACACGTGACTACTGGAAACCATTTACCCATTAATTAAAAATTTTGACCACAATTTAAATCTAATCTTTATGTTATTTCCCAAAAAACTGCTTACATGGATTTTATAAAAATTTGAGAATACATTTTCAAAGATGCATCAAATGAATTGTATTTATCAATGTCATAAAAAGTTATTGTTTTCAATATTACCATATATTTATTAATTTTATAATTAAAATAATTTTATATCCCTAAAATTTATTAATAATTTTGTATTTTATATAAATTATTTCACTGTGAAAAATAATTTTGACAATATTAAAAAAAATTAGTACGAAAATAAAAGGGTTATTTTAATTTAAAGGATGTTTTTCTCAAAATTGAAAAATCTGACATTTGAAAATAAATTTCTATATATGAAATAATTATTTTATTTTATATATATTTATATTGTAATATAACCCATTTAAATATTCCCTTTTAATTTTTGTTGATGTTTTATGATCAGTTTAACCAGGGATGTGCAATTTTATTACAAATCAAAATTATAATACAAATGGGGTTTATATATTTTTATTGATTAGGTATGTATAAAAATTTCATATTTTTTATCGATATTATTATTTATCATTATTATTATTCATACACTTCATATGGGTAATGTATTGGAGATAATATGGTAAAGGTGGGGATAACTGTATCTCTTTGATGAATAAGTATGCCTCACATGAAAATCTATATTCAATTTTTATTGAAGGATGACCCATTTATATAACTATATTGTAATAAAAATTCATTGGTATTTAATTCCATGGGAAATTTTCAAAATGGTATTCCATTTGTAACCATCATTATTAATTCCAACATTATGAATTCCATCATTATGAATTCAATTATTTATATTCTTTAGGGTTATATGATTGTTTAACTTCTATTTCAATATCTTATTTATATGAAATTATTTAATCATAATTTATCCTATCAATATTATTTTCTATTTATGAAATAAATTATATTTGTTTCTATTATTTTACATTCTTTATTGATTGTGACTTTTTTCCTAGTATATTCATAACACATACCCAAATTGAACACCTATGTCACACTTTTCTTATGAATTACATTTCCCAGAATGAGATAAAGGATTATTATATTAATATATATAGACACTAAAATTAAAAAAAATAAAATTATTAATTTTTTATTGTTTTTATGCTTTTAAATTTAATTTCAATTTTATGTACGTATCTTTTTTACCAAAACTAGTCAACTATTTGGTCCATCAAGATGTGATTCTCGGTTTATTTTTAAAATATAATAATGTTAAATGAAGATCAAGGGTAATAGAGAAATACTATCTATATATGATTTCTATAAATTCCAAGATATATTAATTATACTAGAAAATCATTATAATGTTTCATTCGGTTTATAGATATCACATGCCATACTAACCCAGAATAACATAATTGATCTTTTTCATCCCCACTACCATCAATTTATTTAAAAAATTCTATCAGTTAGTTCCCATGAAAGACTTTAGTATTACGTACATGATCTCTTTTTGGAAATAAATAATCATATATATATACTTAATTCACAATCTCATACTAATGAATAGTTGCCCTTAATTTTTTATTCAATGAGTTGAGGAAAATTATTCATTAAGAATTACTTATTCCCCAACCACTCATCTAATTGAAATAACTTTTATAAATAATTTATTGATGGTTTTAATAATAAATTTTCATATAATTTTTAAAATATCATGTAAATTTTTAAAAATAATTATATTAAATGATAATTAATTCATTGATGGCTTATCAAACAACCATACTCAACCCAATGTTGGAACCCATGTAATTTTTTGGGTGCATAATTAATGTGATGTTATTTTTTATATTTCATTTCCTTTTTTATAAATAACCATTTTTAACTAGTAAAATGTGGAATATGAATAAAAACTTTAACTAGATGAAATAGTGATCTTAGATGAATGCTTGATGATAACATTACACACAATCATGTTATTGAAATTAACATGGATAGATTATTCTATAGATTACCTCAATTATAATATTTTTTCTCTTTGTGTGTTGGGAATACATAAAAAACATATAACACATATATTTAAGACTATAATGATAGAATCAAACTATAGAGGAAAATATATTATATGTATGTATATTAAAAATGGATCGTATTAACTAATTATGATATGCAAAGTTTTAATTATTCCTCATTCAATTGAGTTGATTCTAGAGAACAAAATTTCATAAAATTAAATCAGTGAATATTTTCTCTTTAATAGTAACATAAATATATTTAAATTGATTCCATGAAATATAGTATTAAATTTAATAACTTGTAATCATTTTTAGGTTATCTCTGATTACACAAATGACACTCATTTGGAATACTACAATGTTCAAAAAAAATAGTGAAACCTTATATTTCATATAATGATTATCATAGTGGATTATTTCAAAAAATCATGATATAATTTACAGGAAAAATTCTTTCTACAATTATAAGATTTATAAATAAATAATTTTCATAAATACATATCATTCCTTATAGTCCTCATAATATCAACTTAAATTGTATGACATATATTCCCTAAAAATAGTGTTAAACTAAATATCTCATAGTATATGTTTTTGAAATCAAATCTAATTGATTAAATGTACATGGAAAATAAATTTAAACTATATTTTCATTTTTCCATATATGTAAACTAATAAATATATGGTGGTATGTCATTTACACACAACTATAGACTTTACAATACTTGTTCTTATTTTACTTAGCATATTACTATGAAATATTTATTATTTAATAATTAAACCCTTATAAGTTTCCATATTTATAAGATAATATCATCCAATATAAATGTTAATTTATTTTATAACCAATTAAAAATACATTTTTTTAAAAATATCTGTTTTTATTACATTTACCACAATATATATAGTGATTATTGAATCAATGATCATGGGTGAAGTGATTAATTTACTACATTTTTCTCCAATTAATTTACTTTTTGTTTTTAAAAAACACAAACTAATGTTTCTTTTCTATTTATCCATTACAATTTTGGATAAATCTTTTTCATTCCATGACCTCCTAGTTCACATTATTTAATTTTTAGTTTCATAAAATTTACATCAAATTTATCATGTTATCATGTATATATAATAAAAACATATCGAACAATTTATCTTTTTATATGATATTTAATAATGTATGAATCTAATTTCTTTCCAATAGAATATTACTTTCTCTTACCCTTTTTGATTTACACTTCTATTTGACAATTAACCAATTATTTATTCAAAAAAGTTCATTATTACACTGTATTTTACATAGTTTATGAGCATTCTTTATGAAAGTTACTATATGAAAATAACCAATTATATTTATATATTACATAGATAAAATATTAAAAAATTACTTATGGTTATATACCTATTTTTACATATATTAATTGACACACTAGTATCCTATATATTGTCAATATAAGAAATCCTACTAATATTGAAACCCATATAAAAAAATCTTAAAGTATAAATTTTATTATCATTTTATTGGATCATTACCCAAATCATTTAACACATCCCCCATATATATAACATACTAATTATAATTGAAATTTTTATTGGAATTAATATAATATAATTTTTTCAAAAAAAAATGAAATCTATGTGACAAATAATAGAATTCTAAAGGAACATGATCGACATATTTGGCGGACTATAATCCATCAAATGGATTATACCCACACAAAATCATATGTTCTATAATTTCATATTATGTTTATATTATTTTGTTATAAATAATTATTTAAATGTGTCTAGTAGTAATTATTGATATATCTATCTTATGGAAAAATAAATGAGACATTAGTTAAGCATGGAAAAATGTAACCGAATATTATATATTATCATCCAAACATTTATAATTTAATATTTACATATGTTATTTAAATCATTTAGAAAAATTGTGCTCAAGGTTATGAAAAAGTCATTTATCACATAAAAACATATAATATATACCATATATATATGTTGGAATTAAATATAAAATGGAACTTATTTGGTTACCCATTTCATATCTAACCATAATCATTACATTTTTCTTAAAAAATTAATGTACCTTTCACTATATTCACGGATTATAATTTTTACATTTTATCCCCCTAACTTAGTTATTACTGATAATAATCAAATTTCTAATTTCAAAACCTTTTCTATATTTTTGTATGATCTTTCTGAAAAAATAGAAATATTATTAATAAATTGTATTGGACTATAATCAATGCCCACATTATCTTATGAATTAGAATTACCCAAAATTATAGGAATTTTATCCCACTAGAGGATTGTTCTTTAAGTACTGTAAATATCACTTACATTTTTCATATTTGATCGACCACTTGGATTACACACCTCCCATTATACAATATAAAAAGAATAAAACATCATCAAACTTTTATAATTAAGTATGTTTTACAAAATTTTACATTTTTGTTCCAAACTATAAAAACTGACATAATTTCTATAATTATTCAAAAATATGTGACCATAAAAATCATAATACTAATTTTATTCTAATAATAGTTATATTAAATTATATAATGAAAAAAAAACAATGTTAAAAACAAAAAATGTTTTCTGGAGTAATGTTCATGCAACTACAAGCTATGATTATTCGTTAAATGGGTCATATAAAAATTTTAGAGTACATGATAAAGACACAATGAAAATCGGATCATCAATAGTCCCATATAAACATTTATAAATGATATATAGACCCCAATATGATTGATTAAATTAAACCCTCTTTAATATATAGATTTTCATTTTTCAAAATTTTACATTTGAATTAGATATTTTCTAATATTCATGGTTTGTAAACATCCGTCTGTCCATGTGAATTATATTCTTTAATGATGATTATCAAATATCATAAATCATAAAATGTGTGACAATTTAGTTTAGGCTTCGTGAATATGAACACGGGGCCACATTTATTCATATATTCATTTCCTTGAACTCCATAATATTCACGAAATATGATCAACAAACATAAAATTGGATTAAATATCTTGTTAAGAGTTTATAGAATATAAATAATTAGTTTCCATTGGTAAAAATTTTATAATAATCATCATCACTATAAATTTAGTCTCAAACTACGGAATAAAATCTCTAGGTGAGACATATATTTATATCCTAAAAAACCCCATACAGAATACCAGATAATTTTTTTTCCTCCTTTTTCTAATCTATAATAATTATAACAATTATGAAATATTGCAATATTTTATAGAAGGGTATAAAAATATAGTGGAGTCAATATATGGCTCTTAGTAAAATATAAATGTTTATAACTATATATATTGATCTACGAAAAATAATATCATATTTTTGGTCTCACATTTTAATCCCACATTGTATCATTAAGATGAGAATTATAATATTATTATATGGTGTATAAACCTCTCTTGAAAAAACCATACTTTTTATTTAAGAAAATATTAATATCATCACCTACATGGGCCTCTAAACAATATAACATCATAGGTGAAAAACATTAGCTTTATGTGATTGAATGAAGAGCCCAAATATATTTAGCTTATGCACAAAAAATGCCTATTTCGTTAAGGAAACTAATGAACCCAATACTTGGGATATATTCCCCCCCCCCCCCTTTAGAATATTAAAATCATGAAATCTAATAGGTATCTCACTCTAGGATTCTCTTGACATGATCCACTACAATTTATTTATTAATTTACTTATTTTTATATATTTTAAATTTCTATTACTTTACAGAATAAATATAAAATAGAAGATGTTTCGACTAATATGAATTTAATTAAATCAATTATATGATAACTAAACAACATATTAGTTCGAAGATGATGTGATTTTAATGTTCATATTTTTATTCATTCGTTGTCCATTTTTGAAAAAATTAGATATATTTATCAATTTAATGAACACAATTAATGAATTAAATTTTTATTTATAGTTTTTGGGATATAACATTTACTGAATTTCCCCTTAATACATTATGTCCACCTCAACTATTTTTGTGAAATATGAAATACATCAGGACTGATGAATGAAACAGTTTCCATCCCAGACCAATCATAAAATGTTCATCAAATAGAAAATATCATTACAACATATATGGTATGAGAAATATAAATATTATGTAATTTTAATTCAATGTAATGGGACAGAAAAAAATTTGATATTAATGTGAATACCTACATAACTTATCAATCATACACCCACTAAACCCTCAGAAATGCATGAAAACACAAGTAAACATAGGATGAGAATTAAAGAGAACAATAAACAATCCTATTTAAAAGGAAACACCAATATGATATTTCATGAACATTGATCATAAGATATGATTTATTATTTAAGAGAAATAAATAACATATAATTAAAAATACTATATTTTCATTTATTAAATTATAATATTCAATAACCATAATAAATCCAATTAATGGGGAACCATAGGAGAATACCAACAAAATGGAATATATGGTAAATTCGTATTTATGAAGTCTTCTATTCATATACAAAATTTAGCCCATGTGGAAATGATTTATTATTATGACCATTCAATGAATAATGTTTCAATTTTATTTATAAGATTATTATTTCACTCTTGATAAATTTCTAATTTTTCAAAGTTATGACATCTTGTGGAATTATAATTCCTACTTAGAATGAGTTGGTTATGAACAGAAAATAAAATATATTATACCAAAATAATGTCCTAGAATGTGTTGATATAGATATTAGATGTAAATGAAATATATTTTATGATGGAATGTGCAAAAATACGTGTGATTCTATGAATACCTAATTGATGTTTTCATTGTATTTGATAGGGTGTTTCATAGAAATGTAGTATGCATAAATAGTTGATGTGTTGTACAGTGGTCAGAAGATTCTATATCACATAATGTGATGAATGTTTAACTATTTTGGACAACGTAATAATTGAATACACTATAAATGACAAATTTAACTCACATAACAATGGATAACACTCACTCGAACTTAATCATATGTAATAGTTTTTTAAAAATCATACTTATATATATTTTTGAGAGACCATTATAGAAATACCAATCATACAAATTTATGTATATTGGTTTTCGATTTTTTTAATTTACACTTATATTGCTTCCACTCCATTAAATACACATGGATATATCCTTGAAAAAGATCATTTTACTCATATCAAAGAAAGAATGATTCCAATATTATTATTATTCATTGATGTATCCATGATTATGTTTTAAAAAAACTTATAAAAACCCCAAAACATATTTTAATGTCTAAATATAGATTAATTTAAATTAAAATATTAATATACATGCTAAAAATACCTATATATTGATTCCACATAAAACCCAGAAACATAAAAAAAATATGATATATTTCATTTTGTTATAAAATTTACATGGATTTCAAGCATTTAATTTATAAAATAATCGTAAAAAATTTATATTTTATCCCCCCTATAAAAAAATATCACCTAATGGAGACATTGATGCATAAATCAATCAAAACCCATATAGGCAAAATATAATATTAAACACACTTCTTCTAACAAATTCTCATATTTACTCCTTTATTGATTTTCATTCATTTAACTTGGATCATAAATTTCATAGAAATCCATTGTTTAATACTTTCACATTAATATATACATCACCATGAGAAGAATCTCTCACACCCATGAAATTTATTTTCGAAACACTTCCCATGTATTAGATTTAGGAACTCTTTTTCATAAGAATACAATATCGCCTCTTCTCCAACAAATGTTATTGTATATTATTAATAAAATGTAATTTTTCTTAGGTTGTGTTGGGATATTGGATTGATGATTTTTGTTCAAAAATAATGGATTCAGAAAAATATTTTGATATCTTATATAATATTGCGTGAAATTATATGTAATGGTTTTTTTAAAAAAGTCATATTTTTTCACTCATATTAATAACCAAAATATAATCATCCACTTCATTTTAAGGGTTTTCACATATCAATAATATGTAAAATGAATAATACATATTCCTATAAGTATTTTCATTATTTATATTATTTATTTTTTTCTATTGTAATTTATTTTTTAATGATAAAAGGGGGCATTTTAATTTCATATATATTGTTACCAAATTCAATTTACAATGAAACATGCCACCTTGACAGCCTGCAAAACATGAATCTCTTTCAACATATATTACTTTTATCAATTTTCCCTAAAATTGTCTTAAACTATATAACATGCATTAAATATCCAATAGATTTTTGGGTAGGTTTTTGGAAATAATTTTTTCTACTATAAGGTTACTCAATTTCATTAATTATAATAATATTGAATGTTAAATGAAATGTATATGAAAAATTCAAAATAGAGATGGATTTGATTTAAAAAATGTCTTTTATAATAACAGACACATATAAAATAAAAAAAATTTGAATATGTCACAATGAATTATCTACATAGTTAATCATGTATAAATACCACAATAAGTATAAAAATATATGATCATATAAAAGGGTATATAAACCTCATAATTGGAATGAATTTTCTCATATGTTATTCTCAATATAGAGATTTATCAACTATATTAACTGTAAATTTTTTTGACACTCCCAATAAAAATTTATCATAATAGAAAAAGAAAAATTCAATGAAATTAAAAAAAATGATCAAGATAATCTTCTTTGATAAACTTGGGAAAACGCTTATTTGGAAACTAAATCATCGTACATTGGAACAAGAAACATGGAAATAGAATATAGTATAGAAATAAATGTATTATAAAATAAAAAGAGAACTATTTTATTCAATTCATAAACATACAATAAAAATTTCTTTAATGAAGCCAATCCTTCATCCCTCATTAGAAAAATAACAATGATATAAAATTAACTCAATAAATTTTTAATAGACATGAAAAAATGAATCAAAAGTGAAGAGTGTTTTGTATTATCCAATAATTTTTTTGATGTTTATATTTCATGCAACAAAATAATATAATTTTGATATCCCAAAATATAATGGGCTGATAATTATTTTATAGAAAATACCAAATGTTATTTCTCCCAATATACCAGACTAGATATTGGGAATGGAGAAATCCCAAAAATTTCTTTCATTCCCTATTTGAATATGGAGATAATTATATAGTGAAACAGTAAAATTAATGATGAATTAATCAATAAATATTATCTTATATCCGTAAATATTATAAATTGTTTATTGATATAGGATCAGTAAATTCAAATTAGGCCCTAGGTCGTCTATGTTTAACTCCACATTTTATTTTTTCAAAATATAAATCACACTCTTCTCCATGTCAATACAGGTTTACATTTTCACAAAATGAAGCATGAGTAGTAATAGATTAATAATTAATTTTATGTTATCAAATATCAAATACATTGAAATCAAATTAGTGTTAAAATCCATTTTATGTAATTGAAATTTTCTTTGTTTTGAATTTAATCATGAACAAATTTTGAGGATTGTGGGAGACAGGGTTTTTATAGATGTGTCTCCACTTCATATATAATTTTATCAACAATGTAAACTATAAGTAGTTCCACCTAAATTTATTTTATTTATCTATACATAAAAAATGTGTAGTTAGTAGTATACATTATTTTTATGGAATCCTAAAACTCCTTTATCTTTCTTTTGTATTTCATTAAATCATGTTCTAGTATAAAGGAACTAGGGGATATTTTTCCATCCATTTAATTCAATTAAAAAAATTGTAAGGGTGTATGCGATTTTTATATTAGATCAGTTCAATTTCTATATAGATTACATATAACAAACAATTACAGTACACCTAAGGTTTTTTTTAAACTACCCAAACTTATTATATTATAGGAACTTATGGGTAAATGGAGTGTATAATATTATATTATAATTTCAATAATGTTATATATAAAAATTTTACATATAATATTATTAGTGATAAAATATATATTACTTAATTTCAATGTATATCCATATTTAGATAACAAAATGACAGAAATGGTGAAGCGAAAAAAATTCAGTAATCAATAACAAAAAAGGATAATATAAAAACTATTTGTATAGTTAAAATTTTCCATCTGAACAATGTTACTCATTATTAATGTTTACAAATAGATATTTTCCAAAAACATTTCAAATTATTTGTTCATATTTAGAATTAAATGACATAGAATGAGTCCAAGAATATGAATGGTTTTATCCCTTCAATATGCCTACATAAGTGTTTTGATTCTTTAAAAAAATTAACAAATTCATCATTTTTAAAAAAAATGAAATAATATAAATATATTCAGTATTAATGGATTTTTATATTTTTATTAATAATACAACATAAAACATATATTTGTGGTAATTTTTTGTGATATTTATGTATGAAAATGTGATCACTCTTCATCAATTTTATTATTTTTTTAATCAATTGGTTAAGTGAGTCAATAAAATACATATTTTAACATTACACAATAAGATATTATGATTGAAAATTTATTTGATTCTTCTTCAACACATGAATCCCACATCCTCTGTAATGGAGAAATTATAAAAAAAATCCATTCCTGTGCATAATAAAATTTCCTAATACATCCCAACATGAATTGTTTAATAAAAAACTCATCTCATCTTATTAATTAACCTATGATCCGTGTACAGGGAATGTAAATTTTTTTTTGAATTGAAATATATATATATAATTTAATATTAAGGGTAAATACTAACTTAAGAACCCTTCACACACTCACAAACCCTATAAAAGTGTTTAAAAACACAAGTATAATCCAAATGGTGACTTAATGAAACATAAACCTCCCTAATGGATTACACAATTGACATTTATACTATATGGTAATAGTTCATAATAGAATGATATCTGTAGAATATAAACCCTATCATAAAATTATAAATACATTAATTTATTTGATCAATTAAGAAATAAATCAAATATACTAAATTTTATTTAAATGAACCATATAGAAACCCCAATAATGGACGTGTTGATGTGATTTTATAGGTAACATGGTTAGTCATCATGAATACACATGTAAAAATTGTGGAAAAAATTGAGTCGCATGATTCTTCCGTATAAAGATATTCTAAATCCCATATTTTTATTTAATTTTACTAATTATCATTTTCGCTTCTATTAAAACGATGATAGAACATGGAAATATTATTGAAATGTTACCTAATTATAAAATTATCATAAAAAATTAAATACTATCTATAAAGGAAGTTTAAAATTATAACCATGTGTATCGTTGATATTATTAATATCTATAGGTGTTTAGGATATTATTGATAAAAATGGGTTTATGATTCCATATGAATAGAATATGTAATATATTTTTAGGGTGTCAGATTATAAAAACATTTTTCATTAGAGTATATGAAGCTATCATGGAACGATAATATGTATATCGTATCATGGGGATGAATTGATATTGTAAAAATACCATATCTATATTTGAAAATATATTTTTAGTATGTTCATCATATAACAAGTGGATAGGCTCAAATAAAAATAAATAAACTCAACAAAATACCTTTAAAACATAGATTTGTTGGTGACACATCTACTTGAGGATGATGCACTTTGGGATTCTCCTTTAATGTTTTCTCTAATAAATCTTATACTCCAATTGAGCTACCCCTACAAAGCTAAGAAAAATTTCTATTTTCTTCTTATGCATGAATATATGATTCCTATTAAGTTAAAATTCATCGATTCATCCATGAATATAATTTTTCAACTAACCTATAAATATATATAATTAATACTTTAAGGTTTAAATATATTTTAATTTAAATTCATAAAAAAATATCAAATAAAATTCCATAATTAAATCATTTTCACATTAGGCATAAAAAACAACATCAAATATGAATGAATGAAAATATTCTATTTGTTATAATTTATTTGGAATTTTTAAAATTAATTAAAAAATAAATAACTATTAAATATTATGGTTATATCATGAAATATCCCTCTTATTTACCTAAACAGTTCATCCTTAATTTGTGGGGGTTGAATATGTTCGCATAATGATCACATTATCATTCAACAGTAAACAATATGGTGATATTTAATGTCATGTTTTTATATTTTAGTTTAACATCAATTAACGTTTATAGAAAAAATTCAAATTACCATTTATTACAAGTCTATTTGAAAAAATCAAGAGGATAGTTAATCATTTAATCTTGTTCTCCCTTAATATAAGTTCATTAAATAGTTTTTTTATTAAATTTCATATTTATAATATGTTGTGGAGAATATATCCCTTTAATAAATTTCTATATAGATCATTAAAATTCATTATAATTGATTAATGAGTTATAATAAGATTCCAAATTCACCAATGTTAGTGAAATATTTGAAGAAATATCATATACAAATAAATTTAATTCTTTTCTAACTAAATAACTAATTAAATAAGATTAATGTGGGTGAATAATATAATATAATTATAATTAAATGGTAAATGAATAAAATCACAAATTTTTGTATTAATGTAGATATGAAAATAGAAACTTATAATTATTGATCTACTCCTATAAAAAAAATTCATTGTCATAGATTTTTATTTTTTGATTATGGAAAATAGACAAGAAATTATTTGGAGTAATTAACATATTAGTTATACTGAGATATTTGGTTGTCACAGTTTCGATGTGATTAAATATTTGTTCAATAATTGAAGACAATAAATATCCACCCCATAAATTTTCATTGATTCTATTCTTCACTTCTAAAAATTATACTTTTAGGGAGAAACATATAAGTTTATGTAGTTCTATTTGAAAAGTCTAATAATTTGATCTAGAATAGATATAATCCCAAATCTATACCAACTATACTAGTATGTGTTTAGCTTATAGAAATACCTCATCACTTCGACACATATATTTATTTAGGAAATTTAATTTAATCAAACCCTAAATAACTACAATATTAAATTGAATCATTGTACACATACAATAATAATTATATAATCAATACCAGTTATTCAAAATTCCATAAAATTATTTCCATATTTAACTATTTTTTTTTCTATTTTGACATGTTGGGATATAAATTTTTAAATCATGTATTTTCTTAAAATCTAACATTCTTACGTTATAGATTTTAGTATCTCTAATGTTAACGACACATAAAATCATAAAAATTGGTATGTTGTAATGAATGAGGTACACCGTAGGAGTACCCAAAAAAAAATTAGTGGTGGCGGGGGAGAATAATTTTTATTTAATAATTTACTATCAATAAATACATGAATTACAGTAGGAACATTCATTTAGAGGGAAATTGTTTTTAAATTAAATTGATAGGATCGATAGTCATTGATAAAACCTTGGATTCTTCATTTGAAAATATTTTTTATATAAGACCTAGAAATTTTCTCATTGTTGTTCTACATGTGAATTCCACTTAAATAAAATTTTCTTCCTGGTTGGGTAGACCATAATGATAATTTTCTCTAAAGTAAGTCTTGGTGGTATGAATTATCTTATTGAAATATTATGATCTCATTAAATTTTTTCTCATATATATGTATTTGGATATCATTATATCCATAAATCAACATATTCCCTTGGAAAAAATAGTTATAACTAAAGGTATTAAAAGCACTTTTAATTATATCCACACTAATCATTTTCAATGAAAATTAAAATTCCATCATTGGTTGTTCCCCATCCCAAACCCAATGGTAGGTTAATATGTAGAGACATTAAATTCATATAAACAATTAGGAAATAATTTGATATTTTTACACTTCAAAAATTATTATCAATTTAATAAATTACACAAGTATTCTTTCTCCAATAGAGATGACATGTGTTATGTCGTTATGTGCTCTAGCAGTATCTATAATAGTTTTTCAAAATATAGTGTCATTTGAGATTCTAAAAGGTTAATAAAGTAACCTCATCACATTCATATATTTATTTTTCCTTAAAGGTAAAATATTAATTTTAGTAACATATGATCTCTATATGATGATGAAAAAACATAAGAGAAAAACATTGTTCTTCTCGGCTCGTAAATACTTGAATGATTTTACATCCATACATATAATAAATTATGGGGATGATAATATTTGTTATATCATACCTCTCATTGAATATTTCCCACTATCTATCATATTTAGTCATGTAATTTTACTATATGATTGGTTAGAAACCCATACTATCATTTATTATCCATCATGAAGGGGTTAACATTGACTCCTTACTATATTTCATTTGATTGTAAAATAAATCTACGATAGTAAATTCATAGGAATCCATCTATTTGATGAAAATAGACTACCCCTACTGTGATCATATTGCCCATTGGCTAGTACATTCATTCCTTTAATGGGGACCGATATATTCTTTTTATGTATTCTAAAAACTGAAAAAGACATAGTAATGTGGGTATCATTCCTATTATTCATACTTATATGTTTTTTTAAATATTTTAATCATGTTTCCAAACAAGAGAATTAAATAAAATTGAATATCTTTGTGTTATTATCTCTCGGGCATCATGTATACCTCTTATAGATGAGAGGGACAATTTTTTGGATAAATTAGTATAATATAATCTAATAAAATTGAATCATCTTACACAAGAATGACGATTATTGTGGCAATATGATATATATCAACATTTATGATGATGATATAAACTTATTAATATTGAAATGTTATTTATGTCAATAGACCAGTATATAGCAGTTCTAGATGATTTTTTTTCAATCATTCCTAAATTGTGAGACAGATACATCTAGACATAGGATATCTATTTATAGTTTTATAAAAATTACATCACAATATTAATAATGCTAATTTTCCAAGGATAATTGTTTGGGAAAATTTCATTCTTGAAAAATAACCCACTACATACATCTAAAATCCTATCAGTCATTCTATAAAGAAGTGAAAATCGTGCAATAATATATGGTAGTGGGTTGATGAATCTGAACATCAATATCTAGGGTTTCTAGGGAGTATAAAATAGTTTAAGCTCAATCAATATAATTAATATTAACATGTAATAAATTTATGTAAAATAAATCTTGACAGTTCCAAAAATGATGTTATAACCCAATTAAATGGTATGCTCTATCTAAATGTAAACAATAATAGATCATCCTAAAAAGGATAAACCTTATATGAGTTTAATATATAAAAATAGAAAAAACTATGTCACTATTTTTATATTCTTCATGTGGAAGTAAAAATGATACTAAAATGTTTTTCCTGAAACAATATTATTATTTTATACCAATCCATGCAACAATATAAGGTACTTTGAGAATGGAATCAAGATATATTTATTCCATTTATTTCATGAATCATGAATAAATTGATAAAATTCTATAAAATAATAAATTATAAATATTTCACAATTTCAAAAATTTTAAAAACTGAATAAATTGTACCAAATTATAAAGTCTTGTGAATATTACTAACGTATGAATTAACTCATTAAAAATGATAATTCTCTAGTAAATTGTGGAACACATTATCTATTTCATGGATTTAAAATTACACATGTTTCAATGTGTGAATGGATTACCAATAATTGAATGAAATCACATTTAAAATGGATAATATAATAGGAAATGTTCCATCAAATTTGGTTTATATCGTTATATAGAGGGTTAAAATAAAATTTATTTAATGTAAGGATCAATGTAAAAATGAAAAATAATATTTGATTATTTTCCATAGAATCATATTTTTAATGAGTAAAATGCATCTAATATTTACATCTGAATTGTTTTTCACTGAAAATGATCCTATAAAAATTCATTAGTGTGTAAAAAAATGAATTGTCACAATAAAATGTGAAGCAAAATGAATTCTGATGTGATCACCGTTTAGTGTGTGAGAATACTTGTAAAACCAATCCATGTCAATGCCTATTATAATTAATCCTATAATGTGCTAGTAGAGACGTTATAAATCACTTACATTTTGTGATTTATATATATGATCCCATTTGAAAAAATATAGTGTGACCGAATTCAAATTCAAAAAAATAAACATTTGATAGATGATATGAAACATTTTTGGTGGAAAGGATTATTTAGTAATAGTGAATATAGGATATATTCATTTCTATACCTAGTCACATTACTTCCTTGGACATAGAACCCTCCCCCAAATTCAATGTGTCTTAGAAAAATCACCTAATATATATTCACTCCAAAACATTTGAATAAAACACGAATCAAAACGCGAGTAATCCAGAAATTAATGAGATAGAAACATTTATCATATTCCACATTGATTGAAACACGCTATGTCGGTTGAATGTATAAAATTCTCTTGATAATTGAGAGTTTATCTTAATAATCAATCTACATCCCCAGAAAGAAAATTACTATTATGGAATCGAAAGGAAAATTATTCTCCTATATACCAAAATAGATTCCATTATGGATATTTCAATTGAGAATCCATTGATATTTAACTAAGTTACACAGTCTCATGTAACCCAAATAACTATGAAATGAGATACTAACGAAACACATTTATTTATTTATACCCTCTTGATTAGTAATATATAAAAGTAGTTTCCACAGACCAAAATAATGTTCTAAATATGGGGAAATAATAACATGAATATAAAATTCCAATGGTTTATAAGTACCAAATTGGAGAATATTGTATAGGAATGGATTCTATGAGAAATAGTCATATTTTATGAATAAGAGATAAAAACCATCACAAAACCATTATCCAACCATTATCAAAGATAGATAACCCTTTTAGGAGAAATATCATATATATATATATATTTATATCAAATATAGACAAATACACACCTTATTATATAATAATATCACATTACAGGTTACCAACTACCCCTACCAATATATCCCCAACTGTTTTTGGGAAATATAAATATAGTTTTCCTAAATGTAATTTTTTATTCATATAATTAAAACACTTATTAAATATTTTAATACACATAACATAATATTGAAACTATAGTCTTTATTAGAGTTAGTCAATATTTTATCGCACTAATTACAAAGAATTCTAATTTTAGCCATCAATTGACCCATAATTATATTTTACTGGATATGGGACCATTATAATTGATATATAATTATAGTGTAATCCTTTAATACCATTTCTTATTCCCTTATATTATTTCAAATATTCAAGTCTTATGATCTAGTTTCAGATCCATACATTCACTGAAATCATTTTCATGAATATATATGAAAAGGACACTCATTCATGAGCCCCAAAAAACCATTCATACTAATATATTTAAAATTATATAAGATCATATGAATATAAACTACAAGAAATAGTGGTCATAGTTTAAAATAAATTAAAATTAAATTCATTAGTCTTTATCAAGTGGCCATATAAGGTATGTTGAACTATGTCACATATATTTGAATCATTGAACTTTTTCTATATTGGTATTGATTTTCCTCATATATATATACACTATTTTATGTTATTATAATTACATCGCATCACAAATTGATTCCATTTAAAAACATTTCATCGTAGAAGACAATAAATAGCCATATAACTCTTTAGACACCATTGATTTCATAAAATTATACTGTATTGTTATGTATCCTTATATAAATTAAAGAACTTCATTATACTTATAAATTTAGTGATTATATTAATCTTCATTATAAGAAAACATTATCATTTGGAATATTAAAACATAGTGCATGTTGTCATGACTTCATGCAGATAATAAGTACAAAAAATACCATAACTCCTCTAAAAATACATTAATCCATTATAGTTACTTCAATTCATAATTATTATAATGATACATATTTTTATAACAATGTTTTCAAAAAAAACCCTGCATAAACACTATACCTTCCATGATTTTCGGATTCTCTAATGTATACCTAGTTCCCTATAGAGACCATAAACAATAGTCTATAATTTATATCATATTAGACCTCAAAACACTTAAGTATATACTCAAGGCCTATTTGGATTCCACAAATATTAGTGTTCCATTAATGAAATATTGCATGGAATGACGTTCTACTGTAATCATTTCTCCTCTAGAATACCTAATTCCCTAGTGTGACCCTTTAAATATTCCTAGAAAATAAGATTATTCAATATAAACATAGGTCTTTATAGGAGACATTGATCCCAAGTGTAACCCTATAAGAATACATATATGGAATTATTTTCTAGAAAAACCTCATTTCTTATGAGGATATATTAACTTTTATTATAAACCTTATTCATTATCCTAAGTATTTAGAATCTAGTATATCATAATGTTAAAAAGGGGGTCACAAAATCTGATCAAACTCTTGAATCCCTCATGTAAGAATTGAACTCCAATGTAACACATATTATTTGGTATTATTTGGAATGAACACACACCAACAATATATAACATTATTTTTATGAGATATTAAGACCTAAACTCATAGGTTGTGGTCAACTATTTTGAATCAATTTGAGAAGATAGTTAAACCACTCTTCCATGTACAAATTACAAATCAACATATAGATGTTTTGATAAATCCTATGATGAAATTAACCTCAGTAGTACATTCTTATATGTTTTTCAAATAAAAATATAATCCATTAATTGAAAATTATTTATACTTCTCAATTTTTAATTTCTAACATATTTATGTAATTTTTGAGTCCTTTGAAATGAAATAGGTTCCTGATTCCCTTTTTAACACATCTTCTACCCACTATGGTAGTAAATGACAAAAAACTAGTTTTTTCATGATTTATTTCCTAAAAACAATATATACAATTATATGAGTCAAAAATTGTATAATAATATCCTTTATGGGAGGATTCGACTACTCATCGATTCTACTACATCATGTATTCCTTGATGAATCAATCAAGATAGACAAGCTATCAAAAAAAGAAAAAAAATTATGTTATATGACCAAAAATATATATTCATTACAACTGAAAATATGTATTAAAAGGTAAAAATATTAATATCATTCATTATTTATTAAAATATATACTTAATGAAAACATTTCAATGAAATTAGAGGTAAAATGGAAAGAATATTAGTTAATGGATTTCATAATGAATGTTCAAATTCTATTTTAATGGATGTGAAATGAAATGGTTAAAAAAATAATTATTATCTTAAAAAAATTATGTCTCAAAAATAATTATATATTTTTAGTTACTAATTTAATATAAATATTAAAAACATTATTATGATATTATAGATGTATAATTTAAGGGGGACTAGTGATATTTTGTGATGGGTGAGAAACATATAAATCATTTTGAGTTTGGTTGTCTTTGAAAAAAAGAAATGCTTGTAGTGAAGTAAATTTTGATAACATTGATAACAATATAGATTTACTTATATGTATAATTTAATGAATATTTTAATTATTAAAATAGGCCACATTTTTAGATATATGACAGAAAAAACTGACAAAAATGATCAATCATCATTATAAAATAATAATGATAATATATAGGGTTATGGAACTTTCGTATAATGATCATTATATGAAATTAATTCTACCTCAATAAAACAATCAAATTATAGTAGAAAAATATTATAGTTTAAATAATGAGTATGATATTCATATAAAAATCATCCAGGTCCTTCAAAAATATTTTATGGTTGATAATAAGAGAAGACATATCTTATTATTTCTCGTCATTTTTCAGAGTCGTGTTTTGTGATTACAAAATTAATGGTGAATTATAAAAATAAAAACATATGAAAACACTAACGAAAATTATAAATTAATTATGAAATGTTACATGGGATAAATAATCATGATAATGGGTGTCATGAAACTACTATAAAACAACCCTCTTACACAATAATACCATTTTTAATTACATAAATTCCACATATAATAGATGAAATACTACAATTAAATATGAGGTAATGTGACCATCATAAATGAATAAAGGACTTTTTCATCCACTACACCACATTACTGACCCTATCCATTGCCAAAAAAACAACCCTTTTAATTAATGGTTTTAAACATCAATGAAAATATTTTTATCATCTTTGAGGGTCTGAAAAATATTTCAATTCCAAATATAAAATTTTCTCTTTTAACTACTATAGATTTTATCACGGTCATAATATTAGTTAATATATAAATCTCCAAGTGATAACTAGGTAATAATTTAGATCACGAGAGATTGATAGTGCAGTGAAGTTAGACAAATGATCATAATTAATTAAAGCATCAACACACAACATTTATATATTTTTAATTTCCAAATTGTTCAATTATTATGAATCCACATTACATTATTTTGTATTATATTTTTTAGAAAATTTTTTATTTTTCTAAAATCATAATTTTATAAATCATCAATTGGTATATAATATAAAAAAGTTAATAATCCCATTAAAGGGAACCAATATGTATCAATAGTGTTCCTCTATCATTCCAATATTGAATTATTTTTTTCAAACCATTAGAAACTATTATCATGTATTCGAAGGATAATTATCACATTATCCTATTCATTAGACTATTTTATATGTTTTTATTCTATTTTTAAATTCTATAATTTTTTTACTGTATTTTATTTATATATAAAAAAAATAAAGAATATATCATGAAAATTTATATCCTATAAATCCCGAATGCAATATATTTTTAAAAATGTATCCAACTATTATTTCCACTTCTATGAAGAATTGTCGTGTCCTTTTTCATTAATAATTCATATGATGACCTCTTATAGTGATGGGTGAGTCTCCTCTAAAATAAATTCTCATACTACATTGTTATGTTCTTCATCCTACCATGATTCCAATATTAATATATAGTATTGAATTTAATTCCAGATATGAGTGATTAATAATACATCATTATATATAATTCATCCATATAATTGATTTATTATACGATAACCATATTTGAATAAATTTGAATCATCAGATATGAAATACTGAATTTTTTATTACAGAAATACTTCCCATAAAATATCAAATAAAACTATATTTATTTTTTCGATTTTATATAACCAATATAGTTTAGTACCAATTGTAAATAAAGATTTTCTGAATATTTTACCAATGAACTATTATGGTAAAATAATTTTATAATGTTCGTGTTTTTTTAAATTAATAAAATAATATTGACCGACATAAATATTTATTCGCCTATATTAATATGATTATATAACTTATTATCTATATTTAATTTAAATAAATATATATTATTTTGTCAAATATCTAATACATTAGTGGGGAATCGATAATTTTTTAAATCATATTTATATAAAGGTATTTATTTTTTATATTATGATTTATATCAAATAAATAAATTATCACATCTTTACATATTTGTAATATAAAATTATGAACTAAATCATTAATTATATTTTGATTGTTTTCTTTCTCAACAAACTTGGGTTTTAATTGATTTATAAATGTGATTTGAGTAATATTAATTACTTTTTTATATTTAATTACCTTTTTGATATTGATATTGAAATATTTTCTTCTATATATCCTATTGTTTTTATTAAATTTTTACCATGAAAATATATTATATAGAAGAAAAAAACAAATGTTTACTTTTTAAAATTATAATCTAGAAAAACATTATGATTAAATATAATAAAGATTAAATATCAATGTAAATATATAGGTGATTCATTGGAATAAATACCAAATAA
The DNA here is from genome assembly GCA_963277665.1 of Viscum album. Taxonomy (NCBI): domain Eukaryota; kingdom Viridiplantae; phylum Streptophyta; class Magnoliopsida; order Santalales; family Viscaceae; genus Viscum; species Viscum album. The sequence continues at coordinate 2,021,398,376 of OY728157.1, forward strand.
TAGCAGTCTACACCCACTACACCACTAAATTATTATTCCTTATAATTAAAATATTCTTATTCTTTGATAAAATAAAATCCCAACATTATAATTTATCAATAATAAATTAAATCTCATTTTAAATTTCTGATATGATACAAATGAGTTTTCATAGGAATGAAACCATATATTAGGACCCATAAATGAGATAAGAGCCATCAGGAAGCTGATGAATGAGATTTTGAACATCAAAATTAAAACTTTTTTCTTTTTTTCATTTCATTTAAAAAACATGAACAAAATAAAAGTTTATTTATAAATATTCAATATAAAATATAATATTATTAATAGTAAGAGATATAATATATGAATATTTATAGCATATATGATAATGATACATTTTTTCACTCTTGTTATTGAGTGGAAATTCCCTTTGGGTACGATGGTTGTGACATTGAATAAAGACATAAAATTTTTATATTTTCGAATAAATTATAATCACATTGAAAATGCATATATTCCAAAACTCCAATAATTTTAATAATAGAAAATATTGGAAATAAGAAATACCAAGAAATCTATTTTTCAGGTGTTATCTTATTTATCCTTCATTATGTGCTTTTAATTAAATTGTTATGTTATATAAATTCTTTCACTCATGAAATATCTATTTAGTTTCATATTAATATTTTAATCCTAATATAATTTTATCATATAATAATATTATGATATTTATATAGAATGTTTATATATCTATTGATTCAATAACTATCATGATTGATCCTTAAATCAATGATGGCCCTAGAAAACATCATGTGGAATGAAAAAATAAATTGTATCAAAATATACCAAATAATACTAAAATATAAAAAATAAACACCTAAACCTAGTGAAAATAGATATGTAAAATAAATATATATTTTCTAGATCATTTCAAAATGTTGGAACAATGAAGTACATTAGAATGCTACATTACTAGTGAAATTATGATCCTAAATACCCATTCATATCTCAAACTACATAATAATAAGTATAATATTTCCTTCAATAAATCATTAATATTAAAAAAAATTGATTTTAATTGACTATTTTATAATTTATCCTCCTATAACATTTCTTACTTTCTAAAATTGTGAGCATTATTACAAATATAATTTTAGCATTATACAACGAAGTAATGAAGATCGAATAATAGTTTAGAACATTTAAGTTCTAGTGAATTTTTTATATTTTTTTCCAATAACTGCAAACAATATAATTGTAATATTTTATTATAAAAAATGATATGTTTTTTAATACATGATTTATTTTTATACATTATTATATAGATAAATAAATATAATTTTACTCCCAACCACTCATGGGAACCATTCATGGTTTGACTAAACATATTGATTATTTTATGACCCATATTTATTTTAGACTTATTGTTGTTCAATTAATTCCTTTCACTTTCTCAAAGGATATAGATATTTAATATTAATTTTTATTCAAATTTCCCAAATTCAATACAAAACATGATCTTTATAACAATATCATTTATTTTTAACTAACTTTGATTTTTTTTCTTTAACAAAATATTATGTATATATTCATTTTTCATTATTCTTAAATTTAATCAAATTATTATATATCTAACGAGATAACTCATGTTGAAGGAAATAATTTCGTTGTATAAATATGATTAAATATCATTGTTATACAATTTATATAATAGGGATTTCTGATTTTAAAGGCATTATTGAATGTTGATATAATCTACTTATAGAAATTTAATTCATGTTGAAATTTTTCCTCTCATGATAGAAAATGTAATATCTAATATATTTCGTAGTAGTATATACATAATGGATGATGTATTTGACATAGTACCAAGGATGGCCCATGCTAATGTAATTTCATTACGGAATTTATCGGGAAGTTCACTAGGTACACCTGGGAAATGGACTGGAATAACATTAATTTTTTTTCAATTTGTCAATAAAATTATATTACATACTAAAATAAGGAATAAAAATATATAAAAATATTACACCCTCCTTCAATGATTTTTTCATGTTTGATCTCCCCTCCAACATAGTTTTCTCTTCCCATCCTATATATCTGTTTTTCCTATGTAATTTTACTTTCATATTTCAGAAAGTGTTACAAAATGTAATTTTAATCATTTATCAAAATATATTAATATTTCTATTTCTATTTAAACTCAATTTCCTATAAAAAACCTATGTTTGGGGTCTCTATATTAGTAATTTAATTTCATTACATGTTCTTTATCTAATAATATTCATTCAGTGGATGTTTACCAGTCTATTAAATGTGGTCAAAAAATTATTCCCTTGGTGTTTATGATTTTATTATCTTGTATTTTATTCCTACCTATATAGGTGTATATGAACTCTGTGGTATTGACTTATAAGTGGTTTACATGTCTCAAGAGAGGTGATTGTATGATATATAACAGATGATTGTCCATTTAAAAATTATTATTTTATTCCTTGTCATAGAGAACTATATTTTCAAAAGATGTTTTTAAGAAATATTTTCATTGAATCCCATAATGGTCACCTTGAATATTTATTGACATAATATTATTATTAAAATATTTAGGTTCAAGAAAATTTTATTTGAAAAAAAAAATTAAATTCCTCTTTAAAATATGGTAATATAGGAAAACCAAAATAAGTAAAACTGTCAAAATGAATCAAAACATATTTGAAAAAATGTCTATACATTCCCATAGGAATCAAACATAAATTAAGATACTAGATCCCGGAAAATAAGCCGAAAAATTATTAGTAAAATTTAATCAAACAAAAAAGTAATTACAATGTATTCAATAAATATATGAGTTGACCACTCCACCAATATATTGATTTTCCATTAATATACAATAATCATAAAACTTAAATGAGAAAATTGCACACCATTCCATTATCACTCTCATTGAAAATTAATTTTCCACCCAGATGGATTCTATATTTTCATGTGAAATAATAAAATTTATGTGATTGAAAAGTTAAATACTAAAAATCCAATGATGTAAATGTTTCCATGGGACATTTTTGGTTCATTACATCAGAGCCTTAATGGATGATTTAAAATCATATTCCATACACATGTATGTTCACTAATAACGAGCATCATGTCTGTCAACATAATTTAGTGCCCAAAACATTTGTTCATATGAACTTACAATTCAATTATAATGATTAATTCTACATTAATACAAAATGATAGGTTAAAAATGTTCCTCAACTACCTGAATTTTTATGCAAACCAGAAAAAAGGCCATTAACATTTCCTGTTATCCATGTATTGATCAGAGTAATCTAAATTAAATTTTTGAGAATTAAAGGATTATTTTTAACTCATGAAACTCCTTGTGTCCTCAATTTTTTAAAAAATTAATGATATCTATTCATCCCCAGAAAAATCACATGTAATGTGGCATAAAATCCCAATTCAATCCCAATACACCGTTTTGACTGAAAGGTTATTCATTTTCAAAACTCATCTTATTTCATGCCTTTCATATTGAACCAATTACATAGGCTAGTAATACAAAACTATGATGTTGAATTTTTTTTTTTGTATTACTAGATTTACTGAAGAATACAATGTTCGCATCCATCTAACACATTCAATTTATTTTAATGAAAAAATAGAACTATATTTATTTATTGTTCTAGTCAAAATTCACACCAAATAAGGAAATATTGTCTGCTATCTACATCCACAAATCATAAATAAAAAATGAAACATTATGTTTTACAACCCTATTTAAATGATTATGTTTGGGAACATGAATTTTACCTTTTATTCAGATAAAACAAATTCCATAGATTTTAGAATGTACCATATATTTTGATAGACATGATTGTATCATAGTAGAGATCATACATTCCATCCTATTATATTTCTTATCATTAAACATCGCATTTCTCTTATATTAATGTACCATTTTATAAATGGTCATGTATGTATATTGTCAAGTAACTAAAACATAACGAAAGGTAACAAAACCGAGGCTATTTTAATATGTCCTTTGTTCACCAATGCTCATATCTAGTCTTTTAGATGGTATAATAATTTTTACATTAATGGTAGCTATCAAGAAAAATGTTTTTCCAAAACATATTGTTGGATTTCTATTTAAAATCCATTTTTTATAATATAATTCAAATACATTTGTTAAAACTGGTCACATAATGAATTATGGTAGCATGGATACCCATCCAAAAGTCATATATTAAATATTGATGAAAATAAATAAAATGAATAATCATTAGTAATTAGATATATTGATGTGAATTTTATAATAATACTTTTATTTTTGATCTTAGTATCATTAAATTCCCTAACCCTCTCTTAATAGGATTGATTAATTCATTTCATAATACAAATGAACAATTTATATCATAAACTACCCTAGTCAATATAAAATTTATAGTCTTGTATTGATGCTTATTTATGAGACTACATGACCACCTATAAAGAGATAAGAAAAAAATTGGTTAGATCATCGAGTAGAAAAAAACTCTCAGGACACGTGACATTTATTTACTATTCAATATTTCCACATTAATGATAATACCAAAAAAATCATTGATGATTTGATCCCTTCATCATTCATAAATAAATAACTGAATACCAATATAGTTTAATGGAAGTGATCTGCTCTTGATTTCTGACAGATTTTACATCAACAAAAATTATAAATAACATTTACCAAATAATAGTTTTCTTATCTAATAACTCATAGTATATAATTATAGCATTGTTAGTAGTTTTTGTTTTCCATGAATCATTACTCAAAAAATAGTATCATCAACATAAAAACAACTGATGGTGTGATGATACCTCTCATATATTTAATTTTATTCTACATGGAAATCCAAGCAATATCATTGATACATATACATATATAGTAATCCAAAACTATAAAAAGAATCCCAAAGAGTTTATATCCTTGTATAAAACCCAATTAACATTGGATGAAGACCGTGGTTGATACATTGATGATAATGATCAACATTATAGATTCTTGATGTTATAAATTCTAATGAATTAACATTAAAATCTATATTTTTTTAGGATACAAAAAAAATCCTCGTTTTAGAGTATCAAATTCCATTTAAATGTAAATATATAAAGAATTGTTCCATTAGTTGGTCTTTTTATTTAATATTTTGACACATTATGATTATGTGAATAATTATTATTGGATTCATATACCAAAATATACATGATAATATAAATTATGGTGATCCATAATTATTCCCCTTATACAGGTCATCATGGAATTACTAATGAATATAAGAATAGTGTTCCTAAGGGTGACAGGCCTCATATCATTAATATCATCTTAATATTCTTTATTAGGGATCATGGAACTAAATTATTAATTAAATACATAAGGTGTGGTTGAATTACTAAATAATTCCCTAAATTAACATGTCGAATCACCTTGTAGAATATCTTAATAAAACTGGAAGATTTCTTTTTCTGGATCCATCTTATCTGGAATCCCTACCTATATTGATGAGAAAATAAATTTTTCGACTTATTATTTATCAGGGGTCATTATTATACATCGATTTAAATGATCCTTACTATAGTGGATTATTGTTCCAATCGTATTTCATTTTTTTACATTAGATCAAACGGATATAACCCATTTAATTACTCAACCACTACCTTTTTAATGTCATTCTAAGAGGTGTAAAATGATCGATAAATGTTTATGGAGTCATTTTATGATTCTACACTCATATCCTTGAGTAATATCTAATAAAATATTTATTTCCGAAATTCTACATTCAACTATGTTAAATTTAGATGACTCATATCCTATTATTCAATGATAGTTGAAAGATCCACAAATATTTATTATGATGTCATTTCCCCTCTAGATGGTATTTTTTGGTTTTGATTACTAACACGGCTACTTTAAAGATCTTGATTAGTTCTTTTTTATATAGTTAATTATTTAAAATTAATTCTTAATATATATAATCAATATCCATTTAGTGTTTACTAGATTAATAGTTTTCCCCTAAAGTGGTCTTCACTTTTGTTATGGCTACCGTGCCCCTAAAATAGTATATGTATATCTAGGAATAATAATTCAAGGATTTGGCCTTAAAAATAACATATTATACGTGTTTTAAGCTACAATAATCATTTTATGATCTTTTGAGTTAAGTGTTTTTATGAATTAGAAAAATCCCATAAAATTTAAACCCTACATTACAAGTGGACCATTTGAACACAAATATATTATTTCAACATTATGAAAAAATTAAAATAAAAATTAAATTTTACCTATGAATAATTTGGAAAAATTAATCCATTGACCTCATCCTAGTCTCTTTTTCTCATTAATAAATATGAAATATGGTCTAAAAACATTAGATGGGCACAAATTATAACTAAGGGATAAAAAAATAAAGGAATCCACTATGTGAGTAAAGGCATAAAAACACTTATATTTTAACAATTATCTTCAATGTTCATTGATCAAATGAAATAAAAAATTTCATGTTAAAAAAAGACAGACATTTTTCTCAAATAAGATGATTAAAACCCATAGTAACAAAATAAAACTCCATTAGGTGACTTAGTTCATCATATATATTTATAACCATACCCAAAACGCTCTCAATTAGAATAACAACATGTCTTACATGAAATTATTGAATTTTGATATTAATAAGAAATACATTTGCCACCCCATGTTATGATCTAATTAGTTACCTGGTGCTATCTGGGCCACCTCATTTTAATATATAATGAGAATCCCCGTCATTATATGTGCCACTAGATATTATGTTGAAACGGGCTAACTCAACACTATGTGGGCCACCAAATGTATAATTTATATGGGGCTCACCCATTTCATATAATTATATTGTAATATAACATTAATAAATACAATCTTCCGTAAGAAATATTTAAACTATCTTATCCATATATTAATAAAAAATTCAGGTAAAATAAAACTTTTCTTTATGGTAAACATTATAAATACCCAAAACCTCATAAATAATCGAAGATGGGTTTTCATTTAATAAAATTATTAATCATATAATGGAATAATGAAATTGAATAATATTCATGGTAAGGGATATTTTTTATCATGTTTTTTAATAATAGAACATTCATTTTTTTGATTGTAAAAATATTCGTGATAAAACACAAAAAAATGTTCCTTTTCTAAAGCATTGAAGGAAATTAAAAATAGGTATAAAATGACTTTCATAATACATTTCTATTTATATAAATAAATGTTTAAAATAATATAAATTATATTAACATGGAGAATATTTTTTTATAAATAAATATTTAATAATTCAAGGTGTCCCATTATAATTTGAACATTGACATCATAAGACACATAAAATAATAAAATTTAACAAAATATTAAATAATATAATAGTAAATTGTTAGATTAAGGATATAAAATTTCCAAGGTGGACATATGTACACCTCATAAAATAATGTTGGTTTATAAAATTAAAATATGCCTCAATGAATGTATTTTGGGGTGATGTTCATTACCATGAGTTTGACTCATCTCATTCAATATTTATATTACTATTCCATGAACCACCTCCATTCAATAACACCATAACACCTCTAAGGGTGGTTTAATGACTAATCATATAGATTTTTAATATAAAGAGGGATTATAATATGGGATTTTGGTATATATTGAATAAACCAATTAGGATTTCATGTTTTAGTAGTATAGAAGAATGGGTTCCCTTTTATAAGTGATTGGAGAAGCACTATTGAAATTTCCCAAAAAAATTAATTAATATAAACTAATATTATTTTCCAAATAGAAAAAATATAATAACTTTCAATATAATATTATTATACATATAAATACCTTTATTCAAAAGAATATTTTAGGTTTAATTTTTTTCATCCTTATCTGATATCTTTAACACTTATTTATCCTCTTTAAATATAACTATGATAACATGTTTTTTTACTTTTTGTTGGTTAATATAATCACTATAAAATTCCAAAGGAACCATAAATAGACAATTTATGAAATTTTTATCATTACAAATAAAATTTGTACTAATTATATATTTTTATTAATTTTATCTATTTTAATAAAATATTATTAATTTTAGTGAATATTAATGGAAATTTTGAAAATTACTATTATATAACTTTTTAAAAATCTCCTAAAAGAATATAAATTATAATGAAATAATATAAACATCACTAACATATCAATTAAGTATATAAAATTCATTAATGGCATTAATTATTTCAAATTATGATTATTTTAATATTTTTAATATCATTTATTTGATATTTTGATTAAATAATAAATTATGACACCATCATTGTATAATACTTTAATTTAAATATTAATTTCACAAAAATTTTAAAAAACTATGATAATTATAAAATTTTTTGTTTACAAATTATATTTATAGTCGAATATATCATTTAAATGAACCTATATTACAATTTCAATATTTATTATAACACATGTATTATGTCTATGTCATTTCTCTAATATATAACACTATAAAGGGGTTAAAGTAACTCATTTTCCTCTAATATGTGAAAAAATATTTTCAAGGATTAGTTTCATCAATAATAACTTATAATATATATTTAGATCATGGATTATTGTAATTATTTTAAAAAATATAATATTAAATATACCCCTATCTACCTGATTGATTTGTAATCCTTGTAATATAACAATTACTGATGGATCAACCTACATTGTTAAAGAAATACAAGGGAAATATTTTCTATATATATAAATTATAATTAAAAATATTAAAACTATTTTTTAAAATTAAAAACACATAATTGAGTTAAATTAATTTTAAATTAATCACATTGAACGGTGAAAAAATGGGTTGAAGTTATAACATTCAAAATATTGAAATGCTTTTATATACAATTTAAATATGAAATTAATTATAAAAACCGAAATTGAATCCTACCATTAAATTTATGTCAAATTATATTTTATAACTAATATAAAATTTAATTTAACACTATAAATTATTTAGACAATAATGTTGTTTTCATTTAAAATTTAGTATTTTTAACTATTCATCCAAAACTAATACATAAATGAAAAATACCAGAAACAAAATGTATGTAAATTTTGATATTTTAGTTTCAAAGAAGTAATTTATTATATAAAATAAAATTTCTAAATGTGGAAAACCTATATTTAATATAACCATTCCTTCAAAAGATTTCAAAACTATCTATCTAGATAAATACATGTTTTATGAGTACAATATTATTTGTTTATATATAAAGTCATGAAAAACAATAGAATGATGATAAAGAATATATTTTATTTATTTAGATTTTAATTAATATATTTCAATAAGTGTTATTTTTTATATATTGTTATAGAAAAAACCTCTGAATATATATGTATTTTTTAGAAAAAAAATTCTTTTATTTTAAAACGGGTTTTATTTCTATTTATAAATAATTATTTGTAATATAATTTCTTATATATTAAGGTGTAAACAATATTTTTATAACTTAGTTATTAATATAAATACAAATCATTCTAATGGATTTGTAATATTGGTAATATTTAAGTAATAATATTCATTGGTTCATTTCAGTATCATGTCAAATATCATGTATTCTATAAAACACTATGTTTCATTCATAAAATCATGGTATATTAAATTCTCCACAACCCATAAATAAATATTTTCATCATAATTTGATCTCAGTCATGGGATCTTGAGTTTTACCTTTTTCATTGAAATCCCACATCAGAATAAGGGTCAAAAATTGCCTTATATATAAATAAAAAATGGAATTACGAAAATAATATGAGATAACAGATAATAGGGTCCCTGTATGAAGGGGTTGGAATGGAAGTGAAACTATACTATCATGTTCTGGTAGAGATTGATATAGATTGTTTTCGTTACTACTATAATCATCAAAAACCCTAAATATGTGATTAGAAAAATGTAAATTGATTTCATAGTATGAGAATGAAATGAATAATGTTTTCGTTAAAAATACTTTTTGTAGAGTTGTATAATTCCATTACTTTCTATGAACATAAGTTAATATTCATAATTGATAAAAATCTAATTTATAATTAGAAATTAATATTCATAAAATCCTCAGATTAATAATGTACCTCCCGGAAAATTTAATTAATAACAAAACATCATATAACCCCTATTGGTTTTGAATTAATTAATAATTATATCCAAAGGTAATGTAATTTTTCTCATTGAAAAACCATACATAAAAAAATTAAAAATAATCACCAAAAATATTTCCTAATATTTTATGACTACATATCATAATATTACTCCTGGTGTGCCTAAAACCTTTTACAAATGTTTATCCTTTAATAAGTAATGGGATCTCTAGAGAATCCATCACTTAACCAGATATCTCAACATCAATTGTAGTAACATAAAAAATATTTCCATTTTTTTTTGTTTTTGATCATATCAAATTCGATTCTATGTAAATAATTTAATACATTAATAAGGATAATGACCCTTATCATTGAAAATAAAACACCTTACATTTGGATGTCTATAAGATACACTATTTTTGAGCTATTTAGGGAACATTCCTTTATTATTAGGGATCATTTCACCAAAATTACCTCACCAAGAAAACCACAATTATCATGTTACCCATTTTGTGAAATATTTATTCCACACATGGAACATTTTATTGGCTCTCCTCCAATTTCATAGTTGGTTTCATCCCCACTTTCGGAAACCATGATTGTTTCTTACACATTTTTTCATGTTGCATATATGTGTTAGAGAACTCATTAATAAATTCTTTAGAAGAAAAACCCACAATTACAATTACTTTAAATTCAGTTGAGGCAAATGATATTTTCATTCTTAGAGTCAATCATGAGGAAAATATTTTAATTTTAATATCAATGTCTTCAATAAAACTTGGAAAAATCCATTCCAATATTGTAAATATTACTTCATACGCAGCCACTGATTGGTTAACATTTTTCATCAATTACAAGAGTTATTTATCCGTACTAGGTAAAAAACATTAGGGAAATGATTTTTCAAGTATGATATTCCTATGTATTTCAAAATAAATGGAATTAATATATTATTTTTCTCTAGTTTTCCTATCCAAATATTAAAAAATTTCTTTGTTGCATTCAAAACGATAAAAATAAAGAGTTACCATTTATGTTCAAAACATCCAATAGAATCACCTATCTCCTCTATGGAATTGATCTATCATTCATCTAACAGTAGTTTAGATGATCCATTAAATGATGGGGGGATATTTCTTCAAGAAATGACATGTTATAGACATGTCGATTTTTGGTGGATCAGGATGATGTATTTTATGGATATCACCACCATTAATAATTATATCAACTGATCCATAACTCTAATAAAATATGTAGTTCTAATTAAAACCATTGTGGGATGAAAATTTTCAAGGTTGTTTTCCTTTAGCAGCCTTGTTACAATATATTCCTTCTTTCCACTATTGAAAACTATTATTAATAATATTACATTAGATAAAGACACAATATAATGATAAGATTCTAAGTCATTTAAACATAATCATAATGTAAAATTTTCTTATAGAATGGTATTAACATTATCCAAACCTCTAAAGGCTTCTAAACTATCCATAGATACTGAATTCAAGTACCCTTCCATAACCAATTACTATATTAATGCTTTTCAACTGGAATTCACATTTGAGGATATTTTTTTTCATACTTTTTGAGAATTAGGACATGATCTTATAATGTAAACTCATATATTACAAGTGGAAAAATATAGTAAGTATCCATTTTTACATAGTATAAAATTAATTAAATTAAAACATAATTTATCTTTATAAATATTATTTAAAATTTTCCACTTAACGTAATTGATGTCGTTATTCCCCATTAAAACATTTTAAATACATTTTAAAATATGCATATAATCAAAAATTCATTGAATGGGAAATAAAAAAGAAAAAAAATTGTTAGTTCAGAAGAAACATGAAAAAATATATAAAATTTACATTAATTTTAAAATCACACTGATAAAATGAAATAAAATATTTTCACATGATTAAAATAAGCCTTTTTCTCAAGTAAACACATTAAAAACATAAAATTAATTAAATCCCATTTAGGTGACCTAAATAACCATATACATAAAAACAATCCAAACCCCTTTAAAACCCCTTTCAATTAGAATAACTGTATGACCTACATCTAAATAATGTTTTATAGGATTACTCAGTGTAATCAAGGATGACCCATTTTACGTTATAACAAGTATACATGTTTCTATTTGGCCTACCCCTGTTAATGTGCAATGTGATTCCATAATGCTATCTCAACAATCCCCTGATAATTTGTAACAGGAATACATGATGATATCTAGGCCACCCCATATATATGTTTTATGATTTCTACCCATTTTCATATTTTTATAATGTACTATATAATTAATAGAAAACTTCATCCTAAACCCTTTGAATACATTTTAAATTCATTATGAAAAAACACTTTGGTATAAAGATACCATTTTGTTTTGAAAAAAAACATTTCCAAACGAAAATTACCAAAATGCAGGGATCTGTGTTTTTTAATTAAGTAATTATGTCATTTTTATGGTGAATCCTAGAATTGAATAACAATAATAGTGGATGAAAATTCATTTTCAAAAATATTATTAATAATAGAAAATTCATGTTATCTGTTTTCAAAACCTTTTTTTTGAAAAATGTAAAGAGGTCCTATTTGAAATTCATTGATCAAAATTAAAAATAGTTATAAAATATTTTTTTGATCCTGTTTGATAAATATTAAATAATATAAAATAATTTTAGTAATATTTAAAAGTACATAATGATTTAGAAATAAATATTTAAATTTCAATGAGTCCAATCTAACATTGAACATTTAAATCATAAGTCGCATGAATGAATTTAATTTACCAAAAAATTAATTAACATGATAATATATAATTTAATTATATGTATGTAAAATTTTTATGTATACACACCATATAAAATAATGAGATTATATAATAAAAAAATATTCCCCAATTAACAGTGATTGAGACAGTGTCCCTCACCATGAGTCTCACTTGTTGTGTAAAATATTTATATTACACTTCCTCAGACCACCTCTTTATATAAAAATCTTATGACTAATAATGATTTTTTTTTCTAAAAAAATTGATCTATAATGTAGATTGGGTTATCAGATGGGATTTTGGTATAACATGACTATACCGAATACGTTTTAATGTTTTATTACTATATAATAATATGAACATTATTTTAGGAAATTGTAGGATAAATCTTATAATTTTCTTCTATATTAAATTAATATAAATTTATTTTATTTTCAAAATAGCTCAAAAAATATTTTATTTTTATTATTTAATGATTACAGGTTTAAATTCCTTCATCCAATTAAAATGATTTATGTTGTTAATATTATTTATCCATATCATTTTGAATTCATGTCTATTTATCCTATTTAAATATTACAATGATAAAATTAGATTTTAAACATTATGATTTCATATTGTTACAATATATATATAAAAGATAAATAATCTACTAATAGATGAAATGTTAAAATTTAACCCAATTATATTGTTTAATTTTATTTTTAAAATAAATTTATATCATATAATAAATTATTATATATTTTAAAATTTCATTAATGCCAATTTGGACAGTATTAAATAGTTGAATTTTTTAAAATTTCAATAAATAAATATGCATTCGAACCAATGATAATAACAAATTAAAAACTTTCCAAATTAATAGGAAAAATTCATGAATGACATTACTTAATTTAAATTGTACTAATTTCAATATTTTTATTCTCATTTTGATGATATTTCCATTAATTAAACAAATGAAACGTCACCATTATGCAATACATTCTGGTAATTATTTGTTTCCTAAAAATTAAAAATTAATTTACTTGATAAAGAAAATGAATTTATAATTATGGTAACTATTGATAGAAAATCATATATTCAAAATAATCATACATTAGGAATGATAGTTTAATTGAAAAATAAGTACGACATCTTTTACTTTTCATCAAATAAAATAATATAAGTGGGTTGGTGGATTCAAAGTAGGATATAAAATATTAAAAAATATGTTTTTAGTCTAAAATAACGTATACAGTAAATGTAGGACATATTTTATGGAAATATTATAATATTTATAAAAATATTTTTACCCTTAATTACATAATTTACCTTTAAATGGTGTAATTTTTCAATATTAAATATACTTTTCATATTTTAAAAAAAAGGGGAATATTGAAAAAAATCATAAACAATTAATATAATATATGTAATCTATTTTTCAAAATTCAAATTACAAAATTGGATGAAAAAAATTTAAAATTATTGTCATCCATAGGGAGATAAAAGAATTTATTTAAGTGAAAGTGGTCAAAAGATTGGTACGTCTCTATATCCAAAGTCAAAAGTAAAATTATTTACAATTCCATATATTAGATTAAATTACAAGAATATTATTCTAATAAATAAATTATACCTAAATGAACATAAAATTTATCATTATAAATAATCTAGAAAAAATGTTGTTTTCAATTAAAATTCATTATTTTTCACTGTTCATCAAAACCTAAAACATAAAAAAATACCAAAAATTATAATAATGTGATTTTTATTTCCCTATTCAAAGTATAATTTTATTTTGACAATTATAATTTATAAATGAGTAAAAAAATATATACAAATAATTTTATCCATCAAAATGTAGAAAACGATATCTTTTTCCAAAAATATATCTGTTATGCGTAAAATTGGATTTAAACTTATATAATTTATATAAAAAACATATAATGAATGATAAAATATATATTGATATTTAGGAAAATTTATGTAATATAATACGATTGGAGTGATTTATTTATTTATTATTTTGAAACCCACATCTGCATATTATAAGGTCTTTTCAAAAAAACATTACCTTTAATTTAAACAAGTGTTTCATTTTCATATATAATTCGTTAGTCACTATTTAATGAAATATATATAAAAATATAAACAATATTTTCGTAATTTCATTAATCATGTTCATACCATCCATCCTAATTGGTTGGTTATAATAGTAACAATTAAGTAATAATATTTAGTTATTATTTTATGCTCAATGTATTGTATCATGTATGCTATCAAACATAATATTTCCTTCTTAAAATCAAGTCATGTTATAATAAAAAAATCATTATCTTAAAAAAAGGAATATTGGAATAACATATTTTGTTGGAGGTATTTTAAATTATTTTGTTATGGTATGACTGTTATTTGGGAAGGTGGTTGCCTAATATCCTATTAGAACCACTCATTTCATTCATTTGAATAATGAATTTTTCAATTTTTTCTACTTGTCTTAGATTTACTGGGTTCATTATCTATGTGAAGTCATCACTAATTATTTGATCATTAATAAGGTTTCCATAATCAATTAAAAGTAGAATTCAAGGGATTCTGTCCAATTAAAGTCAGGTAAATTTTTTATATTAATGTGTCAAAATAGTGTTGAAGTACCTAACTATCACCATTTTTGAGTCACATTCTCATAGATTTACTCAATATCCCTCCATAATTCTTTTATTCTAATATAAGAGGATGATTCATACATAAAATATACTTGAACAATGTATCATGAAATGTTGAAAGAGATAGTGATGTGTTAGCATTTTTTATTTTATGTTAATATTTGATGCTTTCAAAATTGAGAATACATAGGTAATCCATGTTGGTAGAGTACAATTTGTGAGAAAATATATTGTACCCAATCTATCCCCCATTTGAAAGTCATATGGTAATCAACCTTCATTTTTTTGTTATTATATTCTAATATGTATTGGTTTTTTTCATAATATTCGTCCTTATAACGTAATTTTTTATAAATTTATCCATCTCTTGGATGTTCTGTTAAAATTGATCCTATTATCGAGGGACATTCCTCTTATCATATGCCCCTATTCTTATCCCATGATCACATGTACCTTTCCTTTTCTCCATTTTCTTTCTTTTATTCGTCCATTTATTTTGTTTCCATTATCTCTTCCTCTATAATCCCATATTCATATGTGTTATTATGGTTATTGATTTTATGTATATCTTCATAATTTTCTTCATTGATACTAGTATGAAACAGGGGTTTCAAATCTTAATCCTCAATAATAAAATATATTCCAGTTTGTAGGAGTGACCATTTTATTGATTTAAATGGAATTGTGGAAATTGTTAACTGATACATGTCTTCTGTTATCTTTAGTGGAATCCGCCTATGAGAAGTAACCCTAAAAAGTATTATTATCATCATATTGAGTAAACAATTTATTTTATTGAATTTGGAATTGAATTTAGTGATTTATCCATTGAAACATCTATGTGTTTCTAGTACGTCTTAGTGGCTTCAATCCAGTAATATCCACATTCAGTAATTGAGATTCATCTTCCTCCAGAATCTTAGGAGTTTCATCAAGAGACATTAATATATCTGGGTCTCCAATAGAGATGTTATCCAATGAATTGTGTTGTGATTTACCTCTAGTATTGATAATTATATCTATATGAGAAATGGTATTAATGTAGGAGATATCAACACTCTTCCCATCATTATGTGATTTCTTCATTGGATAATCATATGTGCTTCCTGAACGTTGTAGTCTATTCATTGTTCCTATAGTTTCCTCATTAGGTTCTTGAGATCCCTCTTATGTTAGTGTCCTTAGATTTATATTATGAGGCATTCCACTTCCATGGTTTCCATGATATTTGGTTGGATATGGATTCTCCTATGAATGAACTTCATTTATAAACTCGATAATTCCATCCAAGTTGGCACGCATGAAACAAATGTCAACAACAGATATGTAATCTTATTTCTTTAGGTTGTCCTATATTTTCACTATGGATTGAGTATGATGAACATTCAAATCCTCAAAACCTAAATGATTCCATTGAAAAATGAAATTTTATTTCTAAATTAATTCATGTTATTGGACGATGATGGGAGCTTAACATAATGCCAACAGGTACCCTACACAATGATGATCTCTATAGGCCCAGCATCCACCTTTTATGTTTTGTAGAGTGATGAACTACTATTTCCTTTTGATGTATATCAAGGGGGTGTATCATTTACTATCTTCATTTCAATAAGCATAATCATGTAATTTGATTTTCGAAATGTTACATTCATTATTTCTATGAAAATTAGATATTAGATTCATAATACAAATAACTCATGAAATACATGAGATTCCGGTTATATTGGATAAAAATATTGATTATATCATTATTTTTTATTATATCACAATCCTCTAGAATAATAATAAAAATTACATCCACCACCAAGATACTATTATTGATTCAAAATCCCATGATTTAAGTTTTATTTTCCATTATAATAGGGTTTTACACCATATGTGCAATATAAAAAATGAATTTTTAGGTACCAATATAATATGTTCAACATGAAAATATTTATCTATAACTATGTATGTGTTTATCATGTCATATCCAAAGTAATGATTCTATACTATTAATTTATTCATTAAAATCTATGTCTTAGGGAGACTGACTAAAACCTCAATGGTATTCACATGTTATCATAAGATGAGAAAACTACAATGCAGTATCCCAGACCCATTCCCATAATCTAATACTCAAATAATTCTAGATCATTACAACACATCATGTGATATCATTAATAAACTATTGCATTTATACTACTGGAACCAAAACATTTTGGATAATGGAACACCTATAATGATTTACCCTTTCGTCCACATCATCTTGATTTATGGACTCACATTTTTTATTTCCCTTTTTGATAATCCTTCCAGGGTGAGGAAGATCAGTGTCTGTAAATTAAGTATTATCTATTGATTTCACTTTATATAAAAAAAATTCAATAAACCACCAAAAATTACAAGGTACTGAAACTCTAAATTTTACATGCTTAATGGGATATGAATCATTTCTTTATTCCCAAAATGGTCCACCTGTTTTGGACAATACAGATTAATAATGGAATTTATCTTCTCATATCCATGAAGATTTCAAGGTATCAGGTATTATCCTTTATCATATTTCTCAATCATTACTCAATATAGAAGGAATTTCTATTAGAATTGTACTTATATAGCCTTTTAGAATAACATAAATTTGATAAATTTCTTCTTTAGTGTGACCCTAGTGAGTATTTTATTTTTTGGTGATTATATTATTATTAATGGATAGATAAGATTGACATGTATTGTGTATTTTGATATATTGTTTTCCCAAACATCCACGTGAGTGATTTTAATTAATGATAATAATTCCTAATGAATAAATTCATTATGAATATCAATTATATCATATTGTTTTTAAAAAATATATGGTGATTATCCCTTAACCATTATTATTTTATTATTTTCTGTATTAGTTACTCGTTACATCACATGTTTATTTTTATTGTAACTATACATTCACTAGTGATTGTGCTGAGTATTTATATAGTGATAACCCATTCAAAATATTTATTAATTATATATATTGTGATGGACTATTAAATATGTATTTGGATCACCTATATAGGATTAAATCATTCAATATGACTATCACATATTTATATAGTGATTTTTTTACCATTCAATTTATTCTATGTTGATAAAACATTAATTGATAGTTATTTTGGGATTTTTGATGACCAATTCAAACATACTCCTATTGGTATTGTGATATTCGACTCAATATATTTTTTATTTTCTTATTTGTAATTTTTTATTAACTTTTATAATGATTTTATTATTATTTCCATATCATATATATGTTGTGAGGAATTAATTACATCACATTTAAAAAATTATATATGAGATGTTGGATTTGAATCACCAATAGTAATTGAGTTGATAAATCCTTTATGCTTTTACTTATTGAGTGGTTGTGTCCCACTCACCAATTTTATATTGTAATTTGAAAAACACATTCACATGCTTCATATGTGATAGTTATTGGTTATTCAGGTCATTATTATTATTATCAGAATAGACATTTCCCCTTATGATAAATTATGTTTATAACCCCATTCATAAAATTGATCATTATTTAGTTATAGATAATTCACATGGGATCAAGTATTAATAGGTGACCCATTAAATTTTTATATTGTTTACATTATTATCAACCAGTTAACATTATTATTATTTTTATAGTGACAACTTTCTCCCTCATCCATGTATTATGATTTTTGATGATCCATTAATCGGTTCCTATATTTGAGTAGTAATTACCCATTAAATAAAATATATATTTATAGTGAACCCAAATTCAGATAATATATTATATTTAAAATTGATATTGTGTTATTCCTATAATTATGTTTAGACTATGATGACATCATACCATTTTAATAATGTACAAGTTATGTTTGATAACTTATTAAGATTTTCACATAGTACCCCTTGATATCAATTTTATATGTTATGTTATTTTTATATTGTAATATGATATTTCATATTTCATATGAAACCTTGTATTTTTGGCTTTATTTTTGAGAGCTAGTGATTGTGTACTTAATAGAATATATTTCACACCATATAATTTACATTAATGGGTATAGAAACTTCATGATTAATGACACTTTTTTGGGAAAGCTCCCTACTGTCAATAGATAAGATGAGATACATATAATGAATGAAATATCGGACCAAAATGATCATAATACCCAATGTTTTAGATTTGTATCTATATTTTTTTATCCTTTAGGTTTTATATATAAGATTATACAATATATAAATAATACACTTGATATGTATATTGTATGAAAATAAAAATTTTCAAATTTCCATACATCATATCATATTAATTTATCCATGGAAATATTTTTAGTATAATATCAATATTATATTATTCATTATGGAATATAGATTATTATTTCCATTAGGATATATAATTAACTGATAGATAGTGTAGTGTCCCAATATTATTAATTAAACTACATTAATATTTATGATCCTCCAAAACAATGTGTAGAATTATATTGGTATCATGGATATTAAATTTATGAATTTTTGGGAAAACGGACGATGGGGAATATAAAATATTTATCAGAGATATTTTAATTTATTATATGATTTTTATTGTGGTCGATTGATATAGAATTTTCTGGGGACATGGGATAGATACTATGATTATAACTAGAAATAATTGTGTCAGATATTTCTATATTTTTAGGTCAATGGATTTTTATTATTGTTAATTAAAACATATATTATTGATATTTTTAATTAAAATTGTGGGTGATTTATGATTTTTTATTTTACTCATAGGATAATGTTTGGAAACAATCATACCCATGTTATATGATATTATTATACCATATATTGTTTTAATTGTATATAGGGTCACATTTTCTCTCACCATTATTACTAAAATAAGATATGATTAACTATAATAATAAATAACAAACCAATTATTTGAATTTCATCATTAGACAACCTTGACATTATCTATTATGGTTTTAGGATATCATAAATTAACATTGCCAATTTGGAATAGATGAAATGACCTGTGGCATGACAATACACCATATGGATGAAAAAATCATTTAATTATTTATTATTTTATAAAAATATATGGGTTATGTATAAATGAGATCTTGGGCCACCAATGTTAAAAAAACCCATGAGTTTTAGCTGAAACATCCACCACTTTTTACAGGTGAACATGGTATGAATGCAATTCATTTCCATATTTATTATCTTTATAGGAGTTTTGATGAAATTAAGATACATAATAAGTGTATAGTGAATGTTTTTATCTATATTCTATAAGTATCAGGTAATTACTAATCGTATATATTTTTTATTGAAAACATATATCAATCATTTTCAAATATGGATTTCAATACACATTTCATTTGTATGACCAATGTTAAGGGTCATAGGGTTGATAGGTTTACAAGTTCCCTCCATCCTTGTAAGGGGTACATAAGTGTGACGAGTTATATTAAACAATTCTTAGTATTTATTTTATTTTTACCCATGTTACTAGGTGTGGACACCAATAGGGTTTGGAATGAAAATGAAATATTATGACATTTGATAAAGGTATAAAGGAATATTTCTTTCCAAAACTTTGTATTAGTTTTTTCAAAATATTCCATCATAATTTTTTTGGGGAACATGGTTTTTGGGGGACCTTTAGGGAATAATAACACATCTATTTCAAGTGAATGTGTATCAAAAAAATAACTATTTGGAGGTTTGTTGATTCACGTCTGGTCGGTGATTGATTTACTTGTTTGTATAAATGGTTTCATTTTCTATGCGATGATATGATTTCTTGAGTGTTATATGTGTGATTGAATAGGTTATATATATATATATATATATGATAATAGGGATCCCCATCGATTGTGTTTTGACAAAATTACCAAATGGGTCTCCTACATAGATTATTTATGAGTATTCCATAGGTAGTATTTGGATATAGTTATTGTCTGACTCATGTTTCATGAGTAGGTATACGTACATCAAAATAGAGTAGTTGAAATGATTCATATATTAATGTTTTTTTATGAATAATATTATTCTTCCTTTGGGAGGGGAAGACACATAATAAGATATTATCCAAATGGATAGTCACGATATAAGATCATTGAAATGGGGATCAATATTTATTGATCCTATGTAACAAATCATTCCTAATTTTTAATCGGACCTTTGATAGTTCAATGTTTCATCATTAATATTTACAGTGTGGATTAAATATTATTTGATATTGGTTACGTTATTTCATTAATTTCTCCTCATTTTATTGGTGATATGACCATATTTATAAATTATATGTCACGGGTGATTACAATTGATAAACTATTGGTGATGTAATATCAAGGTATTCATATTTTTATATAATGAATAATTGTGATTTGTACATATAGGTACCTCCAAGATTTCAATTCATTATTTTATTACACTTTTGATGAAATCCTTATGATTTATTATCCAACTCACAGTTGAATACACATCAACTATTACCACAGACGAGTTTAATTCATTTATATTGACTATTTTTGTTATACATTTATTGGGGATTAAAAATTTTAATAAGGATAGTCAATAATAAATCCATTGTAGTGTGGGATGAATGACCAAAACAATATCACAATTTTCCTCAGGTTATGTGAGATATGGGGTATCTAGAATATTCCCTATCATTAACTAGTTTTATGATGTCATTCATGGCGAATTCATTATGATAAAACCAAATTGATTAGTAAAGTAATGTACTAATATTATTCCTATTAAAATCATATTATATTCTCCACTATAAAATATGAATAATTATAATTTAATAATGTTGATTTAAAATCAATAGGACCATGAGGATATAGACACATTCAACTTGGAACATACCCTCAGAGTTCTCAATTTATATTCACTATGAAGGGCGATAAATAATTGTTATCTTGACTAGTTTATTGATATTTAATGTGAATAAATGTTATATTTTTTTATTTTATTCCCCACATATGATAAATATTTAATTGTAGTAGAGTATTTATGTCGGTATTAATGATCAATTTCTTGTATGAATTTTCTAATTATGGGTGACACTATACAATGATACTTGGTTAAATATTATGAGTTCATATATACTACATGAGTGTATTTTGATGTAATTTAGATTAATTATAACCCAAAAAATGTTAATAATCAAGTTAATGTATATATTTATACAATAATTGGATTTTTTTCATATTAATTTATGTAATTCAATTATACACCTTTATATATACGATTTATTTTCAAAAAATATATATTTAACAAGGTTTAATAATAGATAATAAATTTATATACAACTCTCAAATAATAGTTTTTGGATTTGGGTGGTGTGGTATTGTGGGAAAAAATTATCTTATGTAACTATATCAGTATTAGGAGAGAAGTTTTTGGTTCTGATTTATTTGGAGGGAAACAGGTTTTTCAATCATATATAATATTTTGTGTTTTTGGATACTATTAGATATTCATTATGGTATTATCCATATTTAAAAATTCAATATTGACCCTGATTAGGAATGGGGTGAAATTTGTGTGGTCTAATCCTTATAATAGTAAATTCTAGATAAAAAATATTGTGCTATAAATATATTGGGATTTGACCCTTTCTAGGGTTGAAATGGATTATACCTTTTTAAAAATTCATAAAGTGTTTTTAAATGTTAATTTATGGTATATAATGGATGAGTAGTCTGTTATGGGTCCTAAAATCTAAAGATAAATTTCAAATAAATATCATGACATGATATATATTTTTAGATGTTGGGTTATACATGGAAGATAGGATGGGATTACTGTCATGGGACCCATAAATCCAAATATTCTAATGCATAAGTCATCCTAATTTCAGAAGACTATGAGCGAGGGGAAGCAGAAAAATGACATGGAGGTCAAAGAAGGAATTTTAGACTCTCTGTGGGGGTCTAGGACTCTCAATGAAGGCCCAGGGGTTGAGGTGAAAACCCGTTTTGAAGGTCTAGAAGCTCAAGATCAATCATTGATGTAAGATGATGATGACTCGGGTGATGGTAGATTTATCCAACTCTTACTGGAAAACTTTGACCAATTCCAAGGTAATGGTAACAAAATACCAGGATGTAAGGAAGGAAAAAAAGAAAGCATGACTCAAGAAAATGTATTATTGTACAGGGGAAATCCCCCAATGGAAAAATAATAATATCACATGCCTAAACAAATGGAAACAAGGTCATCCACGAAAGGTGGAAGTAAGGGAAACACATGCCTTCAAGACGGTAAGAGTGGGTATCCAAGCAGAGATAAAAGAGTGATAGAAGAAGATGGTGTGGAGTGTGTAAGCCTCACCATACACTCAAAGTAAGAGATGCTTGAAATATTCCTTTGGCCAAAAGCCTCAAAATAAGAGATTTCTAGGATTTATGAACAATGACTACAAATTGAAGCAACATAGGAGCATAAAGTGTGGATAGACAAGAAAGACTGAATCATCAAACGGGGCTTTAGCCAAGGAAGAATAACCCAAGAAGAAATCATCAACATAATGAACAAAATGGTTTCTCACCATGAAGAACATATCCGAGAGGATCCAGATATTCATTTTAGTACTATACAATGGGAATTATATAGAGAATCTGACTCAAATAATCATATACATTTGTTTAATAACTATGTGATCTCTTTCAACGCGTAGTTGTCTTTGTGTGAGAATTTTGGTTTCCATCTTTACCTTAAAGTAGCTTAATGAAAAATTACATTTGGAGTGGAGGTGGTGGGTTATAAAATGGTACAATTGTGTCACTACATTTCATGTGATAGCTTTGTTTTGTAGATTAATCATAATATCCCATGATATATATATTCCAAAAATAACATTAACATAAAATGGTGAGGATGGTTATGTAATAATATTCTATGTACATTATATTATTTTCACCCTTCACATGGGGATTTGTTTTATGGATATATTGAGATTGGATACTCTATAACATGCACTATATGAAACTATTAGTTACTTTTATATGATTCTCCCAATTTTGAGATATTCTTTAATAATCAGTAGTGTCAAGGTAGGTCTACCCCTACAGTTTCTATAATAACCAACACAATTTGAGATTGAGTGATCCAAAATTATTATTTTTTGGATCTGGATATTGATATACAAGAGAAAATATGGTTGTAATGTTCACAATATTATAAAAATGATATCAATATGATCTTATAGGTATGGGGATTATTTTTGGTCCCTATGTTCTTGCATGAGGAACTAATAAAGTTCATTTATTCATTGAGACATGATATTTACCAAGGATTCATGAAGATGCATCACAAAATAAACTGGTAGTATAGTTGTCCTGATATATATAATGAAATTATAGAGATAACTGCATGATACATCACTATATAATAGGTGAATATTTTAAAACAACAATACAATGTTTGTATTCAAATTATAAACCATTATTAATTTTAAATAAGATGTTGTGATGATGAATTTTTTTGACATGACTAATTGGGATTCCTCATGAAATGGTATTGATAATTATTGACTACCTTCTAAAATCTAAACTTTTTCTAATGATTAGTTTTTCTATTTTAATTGATGCATTATCAAATATAAGTATATATATATATTTGAGATGTTAAGAATACATTGTATGGATATATGTATTTATTAAAATTGGTATACCTTAATCACATTTCTCTTTTTTATTGTATTTCCAAAATATGTGGGTACTGATCAAAATTATATAATTTTTTTAGCCAAAGGATGATGGGAATTTTTAGTATACCAATTTAATTTTTCAAAATAGTATGATGTGAGGAATCTAATGAATCTTAAATGAATGGAAAAAACATTTTTTTCTTTTTTATTTCTCTAAAAATAATATTCATTTTATATATATTTAAATTTTTAATGGTATTGGTAAATGTGTTCCAATAAATTTTCAATGAAATTCATGAATTATTACTCACATATGTAATATAAATATTTACTTTAAATAAATATATCATAAAATTTACATATTATTAATATTATCTTTCTTAGTTATTTATGATTCAATAGTCAACAATTTTTTAATATTCCATTATAATATTTTCATATTTATTGATGTGCGGGTGACGAACTCACAGTATGTGGAGGAATTGAAAAATGTTTATTTCAATTGAAAATGATATAAAAGACATAAAAATTAATGTGCCTTTAATAAATATTTTATACAATGAGAATTTATTTTAATGGAAAGCCATATATTTATTGAGTAATGTCATTTCACAAGAATTTATATTACTACAAATATATCCAAAAAGATCAAATATATCAAAATATATTACTATTTAGAGTTTTAACTATTTAGTAAAAAGTATATACTGTAAACCCATAAAAACAAAATTTTGTGAAAACTTATATTTAATAAATTCTTTTCTTGTGTATTAGATATGATCCATTGTTTCTATCTGAATTCATTTTATACCACTATCATTTTTGGTGTTCCAATGGGAATGCATTAAAATTGCATAATTAATTTTAAATTCCAATTCCATAATTTTTATTGATAATTATTACAAGGGTATACCCTAGTGATTTTTCTATTGTGATCCTCATGAGTGGTCCTAGGATCGAGTATCCTTGTGTACTTGTAGGACCTGTATGTTGGGTTTTTTACTTTGTAATCCCCTCAACCATTGTATTGAAATATTAAAACCCCAATTAATACTTCATGGGAGGATTAATATTTCAATATAATCATTCTCAAAGGATGAATCACCCTCTTTATATGAATTCCCTTATAGAAGATCCATTAGTTGTTAACAATATTCTAAATCCCCCTATAATAAAAATATCAGATATAGATCCTAGATTTGATTTTTAGGGTGGTTACTACCCTAAAAACACCAAAATGACTAATAAGTTAGATCACTTTTGAAGGGTACCTAATTTAATTCTTTATCAAGGGATTATCATATAAATCATATATAAACATCATCCTCATGTTATAATAATTTAATATCATCTTATAGAGGATATTTACAAAATATTACGTGAATTATAATCACTGAAATTCATGGAATTTTTGAACCGTGAAATTGATCATTTAATCCTATATATTTTAAAATTTATTAATCCAAAATGAATTTTTCAATATTTCATATAATATAATGAGAAATTATATATTAATTAGGTTAACATAATTTTAGAAAGATTCCATTTATTGGTGTCTGATCCATTTTTCTGGAAACCATCATTTCAATTTCTAAATAAGTATTTCATAATCTATAATTTTTTATCATATTATTCATATTTTTAAAATATAACATATTTATATTTTTATGTGTATTGTATCCACAACTATGTATTATTTCATAACATCAATGAACATGTGTATACCCCATATCAATGTCATGAGTTGATATAATCATATTATTTTCCGCGTATTAATATATGGAAGATGCAACTATTGGTTTCGTCAAATCCGTTAAGATATCAAACTCATTTTTGATTCCATAGATTCCATATGTTTAGAGAGTCCTCTTGTTTTCCCAAAATAAATTATTTCATGATGATTGTTTTAATCCATTTTAGGATGACAAGGAGGATCACCTTACTCAGCCCACCACTAAACACAATGTGTGTTCCTTATCACCATGCATTAGACACAAGTGTTCAGTATATGGAACAAGCACATGTGAACAATTTCATAGACCAATTAAAAATACTTACATCATTGAATATCTATAGAAATGTTACATTTGAAATATATTTATCATAAATAATGAAATAAAAAAATAACCTTAACGTACGTGGATATCCAATAGTCAAATAAAAATCAATAAACAAAATATTCAGTGATAACTGAAATCATTGTATAAATTGATCATTAAGGAAACAATACATATAAAATAATGAAAATAATACTATAAGACTACAATTATGAGACATATAAGCATGTAATAATATAAAATTCATCGATAATACATATCTATGTGATATATATTAACTCACCACATTCAAAAACCATTCATCACAGAAAAAATCAAAAATTCAACACTGTGAGGCCAAATCCATGGAACCTAAAACAAATATCGCTAGCTACGAACAATAATTTGTATATAATGTTTATGAGAAAGAAATTACCAATTTTTTTTTATAATAATATTTTAATTATCATTTCATAATATATTTGAGTAATTTTATTTTGAATATAATTTCAAAAATACGTTTTTTAAAGTTTTGGTGTCATTACACCATATTAAATTTCATATTCTTTTTTATTTATAGTCTACATTCCTTAATAAAATATGGTAATAAAAAATCTATTTCTATAATACGGATATTAAACAAAAAAAATTTGTTCCATTTTAAAATTAAATAAAAAAAGAAAAAATTACATTTTTATTTTTAAATGATTTCTCGAAAACATTTTTTAAATTACAATCCACATATATTTTTTATTTACGCATTTCAATTTTATATATATATATCAAAATGTTAATTAACAAAATAGAGGAAATTGGATGTCAACCCAGGAAGGTTCCATGATATAAATAAATCATTAAATGGTAAATAAAAAATGTAATGTTTCTATGAAAAATAGTTAGAATTTTTTAGTATTAATATAATGTATGTAATGAATTGCATTAAATAAAATATAATTAAAATAATGAATCATGTGATAATTTATAGGAATCATGTAATATAAACAAAATCGTGTTGACTCAAAACACCAATTCAATGTAATTGAACCAATATATTTTCCATATTTTCATTTTTGACTATCTAGGATAAATAGTCAATTGTGTTGTCTCAAAACATTAATCGAAAATTTTCTATCATGGGAGAACTCAGCTTCCATAGTCAATAGACCCATTGACAAAGCATAATATACCTCAACGATTTTCACATCACTGTGATCTCACAAATTCATATTATTTATTTAGAATATAATTTTTTATAATGTGTAAAATGAATTAAATCAAATGATCAAAAATATTAATTCATAATTAACAAGTTATACCTCTAATTATCTCATAATAAAAATCCACATTCACAACATACATAAAATTAAAAATATAAATACATAACCGACCCCTTTTGGTTTAAACATCACATAATGTAACATAAATATTATGGGGAATAAAAGGACCACATAAATTTTTGGAAAAAAGAACGATAATGGACAAAAATGGATTTATATTCAAAATAAAGATAGTATACCAGTAGAATTACCATCATTTAAAATAATCAAATTAAAATATAATTTAAAAATATTTAAAAAACATCATATATAAATCCATTAAAAATTAATAAATTTATAATAATTTAATAAATCGATTTATTTCCCTTCATTAATGGAATTCCATATAAAATCATACTTATAACTATTCAGGACCCAAAAGAGGTCAAATACATTCAATGTGATTTTTATTTTAATTTAGACTTGTAGTAATATTTTAAAACACTTATCATTTCTATTTTTAAATTATAAAAATATGTAAATCTGGTAAAAACTTTCTAAAATAGTTATCCATCCAATAAAACATTAATAATATCCATAATTATAATTAAATTTTAGATTTCATTTATTCTGAAATTAATTTAAAATTTTCAATAATTTTATGTCATATAATTTTAATGATGTTTCTAAAATCATAAACAATTATAAATATGAAATTCGGTCATAAAATATTGCCTTCAATTGTGAAATATATTCTAAAAAACAAATATTCCTTTAAATTCCAAAAAAAATAAAATGTTAAATATGTTCCACCCCATACCTTAATCGGTTCCATAATACCTCTTAAGTCGCATTGGTGGAAACCGAACAAAGAAAAAATGGGTTTGAGGGAAAATAAATGACATAAAATGAATTAAATTGTAGTTTTCTTAAGATATTTATTTGAAATAAGTTCTATGTAAAAAAACAAATTGATGATAAACAATAGAGAAATTAGCCTATGTTAAACCTCACATTGGGTCAAATGGTTAGGGAATCGAAGGAGGAAACCCCATTAGTAATCAATGATGGAAAAATTGTAAATCATCATTTAAAATATCTAGAAAATATTTGTTCTGAAATAGACTCAAACACAATCGAACAATGAATTATCAATAGAAAACAACAATGGAATTGCACCTTCCCTACATCATAGTGTTCCTATATTAGGAATAACCCTTATTCATAAGCCTTGGGCATCTATTTTATAGTTTCTTCCCACAAATTAAATATATTCCACCATATGTGAGATCCACAACACACCACTAAATATATAACCTATTAACATTATACCTATTAAATTTGAAAAAAATCCCTCTCTATAAAATCTAAACAACCAATTAACATCCCTCAATCAATTTTATTTCCAACCATAGGAAAAAATATCTCAAATGCACAAATGAAATTAAAAGTGATACCTCCATTGGTTTTTATGTATCTTTCTATATAGATACCCTCAATACCCCATAACATCCTAGAGGAAAAGAATACATAAAAAACAATTAAATCATTAGAGTAACCTAAATGTTAATATTAAACAAGAACATGTACATATGGGTGTCAAAATACACCCTATTTTCCTAAACATCCTTCAGTCAAGATTATATTCTTGGTTTATAAAAACTCATTCATTTGATTTCCTCCTATTGGATTCAATAAAATAATTTACTTAGGATCATCTACATTATTTATGGTTAATACAAACACATTGTTCATGTATCATAATAATATAAAAAAGATTGTTTGGATTATTTCCCCATGAAAACTATTCCCTTGCCCATTTAACATTTAATTCATGGCTATAAAACTTCTAAATATATAATATATACCATTTCTATATGACTGTGAAGTGCTCAGAATAGGTCCCAATCACAATGATATTGAAAAAATACATCATGGCCCTAGTTTAATGAATTTGAGTAACATAATTGATCCACTCTATTCATCATTAATATGAAATTATTTTTACTTTGATTCTTGTACATAAAAGAATCTCAATGTGTATATTCCAATGAAATTAAATGTTATGATGTGTCTTCTTAAGTGGAATTTATCTAAAAGGATTTGGATTTACATTGTGGAGAAATATATAAATCCCTAATGATATGTTGGACTCCTACATTCCAATATAAAATGCACTTATACATAGGAATATAATACAGCCATGGATAATGATAAAAAAATAATTCCCACCTATACGGCTCTAAACTATTGAGAAATTTGATTTTTTGATCAATCAATAGTAAAATAAATTTACATTTGTTATGTATTCATAAAAAATTATTATCTATTAATTAATAATATTAGTATTTGTATTTGATATAATTTATCAAACCTAAAAACATATAATAGAATATTTTTATAAATTATAAAAACCCATTTGGGATGACTCAACCACACATCCCCTCATATGAGAAATGTTGTCTTCATCACCACCATAGGTGATAGAGATGGTGCCTTACATTGGTCAGGGGGAATGTTACAAAACATATAAACTAACTAGAAATTTGTCACATGGAATGATATCAATTGGAAATAACTGAATCATTTTGATGAATTTTATAGAAGTTCATTCTAATCATATATATGATGGATATAGGTAGAGGTGCCTCTTATTTTTTTCAGGGGTCACATATTGTAATTTTATAGTGTATTTAGTTTGTTCAAATCTATTTATAAACAATATATATAATTTAGTGATAATAAAACTAACATTGATGACAACCTTTATAGATATAGGTAGATAACTAGGAATTTTTTAGAGTATAACATGATGCAATATTTCATAGATTAAGTGTTATGGAAACTATTTTTCAATATTCATGGGGATCCTTTTAAATTTTAATAGGATATGTACAATGATGAGATAATTTCATAATCAAGATTCATTAAACCATATTGTGGAAATTATGCCATGTGGTTGGGTTGTTGTTAGTTCCCCTGTATATTAGGGTATAAATTTAATTAAATATTTTTTAGACTTGCCTATTTTCGTGGGATTCTAATGTAATTGGTTTTATAAGAAGATGGAATTCAATATTTGAGTACATGAAAATGATATCCAAATAACTATTTAATGAATTATTACACTATTTATTGTGTAAGCTAGTTTTAGTTATATAATGGACCATATAGGTGAGGTAAAGCTCAAATGTCCGACATCCAACCTTGGGTAACCTATGATGCACGATGTACCATCTGAAAACATACAATGTGTATTATAACATAATGAAATATTTTTCATTTAAAAATTAAATATTATATATTTAAAAATCATTATGAATGTAATTAAACAATTTTACTTTACTCACCCATTAAGGAAAGAATAAGATCCCATGCCCCTTGTGTTTTATTCATCCATATTATGTTTTTACCATATCCATACTCTAATTGTTTTTCACACACATTTTCAATTCATTATTGATAATGAAAATCCTATCCAATAAAATTTATTAGGTTTACCATTTTTATATTTGAACTCTATCTAAGCTGCAATAATTGGGGATTCAATTATATATATAGGATTTCATCTGAGAGTTATGGATTCATTAGAAGTCCTTTCATAAGTGGTATTCTAATAGAATGTTATTAGTGGTCTCTAAATTATGTCATATTTATATATGACTTTCTTTTATTATATATTATACTGGTTTAGGTGTGTGTTTCTAATGAAGATATATGTGATATAAATTTGGATTTCATTCTTCTCCTAGTCTGGCTATGGGAAGCTTATGTATTTATTGACCCTTTACTACCTTTTTAATACATGTGAAATGATGAAATTGTTTATAATGTATAGTGGTGGATGGTACTAAGATTTGATCCCAAAATGGAAATCACTGATAATAAATTTATTTATGGGTCCATAGATATATTGCATAAGAATTCATTGGTGATAGATAGATCATGTGTTGACTAGAATTATACTAAAATAACATAATTATGCGAATATAATGTGTTTATTTTCTACAGTAATGGGACTATTGTAACTAAGGTTTTTATTAATGAATTATTCCACACTATTAAGAGTTTGGGTTTCACCTATGTGTCTATAACATTAACATTATTAGTATCATTATGTTTTCAATTAAATAGGGTTTTTATGGAATTGTATGGTTTTACCATGACTTAGCATCCTATTTTTATGCCTTTATCCCTCCACCTTAAGAGATGGGGAGGGTCACTCGTAATTTAATACGTTTCACCCATTCATTCCCATTACAAATCTGTCATATATCCATCCCATTCAAAAAAATATTTTTGATACAAATGTCCCCACTTTTTATTTGTATTTACAAAAATAATATATATTTTTATGAGGGTTCATAGGGGAGTTAGATTGCCAATTCCTCTCTATGATTTCTCTCTATGGGCTGAATCAACCGTCAATGAATCCTTCAACCTCTTCATTAATGATTTAGGGGTTCTTTAATTTCATAATATTGTATGGATCCTAATGAATTCATATATACACATCTATTATTATATAGCGGGTGATATCGTCTCTACAAGGAGTAGCATATCACAATCCATTAGTAATCTAATTGATCAACATAATGAATTCATATATACACATATATTAGGATATCCTACACCAACAGTAATCTAATTGATCAAAATATATGAATTTATGATCATGTATTGAATAAAAAAATAATTTTTGGGAGAATATTTATTTAAAAAGAATTATAAATCTAAAAAAAACATGTTTTAAAATTTTAATGGATTTTTTCTCCACATTACACAGATTTGGTCAGCTAAAATAGGTATTTTAGAGTGGTATAGTTTTTCATAGGTATTATTATATATCCCCATTTAGTGATAAATATTACATGGATCATTACATTTTTATTAAAGAGGATATAGTCGCCTAGTAGGTGGGAGATGTTGATAGACCCCTCATGGAAATGTTCATGATAAAGACCGCAATCTAGAAAAATGTGCACTCTTATGACCATTATTTAATAGAGAAAAGTACATATTATAATGCAATTTCTATCCCCACAAAATATATAATTGCTCTTTTTTGAGTGGATATATGTGAGAAACACAGTTTTCCTTCAAAATAGTTTAATGAGGGTTTCTTTAGTGGATTCTTTAGAAGAATAAAGAACTTTTTATAACCCATCATTTTATTCATCTAACTGGGTAGTATGATTGGGATATATAGTGAAAATATATCCCCTCCACCAATATGTATCTCATGTGTAATATTTATAAATATATAAATTACAATATATGAAATTAATCATCCAATTCAATAGAGGAAAGGATGTAGAAAATAGTAAGACAATTGAGGCCTAAAAAAGGGGTTTAGAGGTGAAAGTTATAGAAAATGGGGGAATTATTGTTGATCTTACTCATTCATATATCATAATTAATATAATAAAAATCTCAATTTTTTTCTAAATGGTTTTATAAATGGGAATCCAAGGTCCATTGACAATAATGATTATTCTATTAACACAAATATTATGACTAAGGATGATATAATTTTTTCTTATAATTCAAAACCATTGAATACATGATAGGTAGGGAAGGGTATTAATGTAATGAAACATGATCATACCTCCTTGTAAGAACATGATAATTTCTTTTATCCCACTAATGTTACCCAGAATCAAAATTTTCCTCTATCTCACGATGCTTCCTTTGAAAAAATTATATTTAGGACTGCTATTTAAGAGGTGGTACCATTATAAGAAACCATGGCCATGAATCTAGTTGGAAATAATAAACTAATTAAAATATATTAGAATAAATATAATATATTATATGAAATTATAATATTGCAACAACAATTTTTTCCTTGAACAATTGAAATATCCTTCAAATTTATTTTTTGGAAGACTTGGTTGACGAAGTGTTTTTATTATACTAATAAAAGGTACACCAATTGTGAATAAAATGGTAGATCTATGATATCTAGAACCAAGAAAAAATATGAATAATATAATTATAAGGTGTATATTATTCGTTATTGAATCAATATAATTATTATCAATACTATTGAACTCATTAGGATAGAGGAATGATGACCTCATTAATTGAATTTTTTATTCACATGTATCTTATGAGAAATAACATTACTATCATTCAAATTCTACATTAGAAACTAAATAGTAACAAATTATGGTTTTTTAATATTTTTAAAGTAATTACATAAATTTATTTTTTTTATTTAGGGTTCTCTGTATTCCATGAAGGTGGTTTCAGTTAAAAATAAATAAAATTTAAATATTCATTCATTACTATATATATCCCAATGGGAGTTTTTAAGTTTTTAGAGTAGTTACTATGTTGGTAGGAAATTCTGTGTAGTCATTCCATTTTAATTATATTTCTTCATCATTAATTTATTATTATTAATTTGATGATATTTAATTCTTTGGGGATTATTTATTGACAGATTATAATGTAAAATCTTTTAATGAATTTTTATTCATATATGATTGTGTTGATTATATACATATTGATAACGTGTCATTATATCTATGATTTTTTTGCAATGATGACTCATTCACTATATCTAAAAACAATATATATTTTAAAAACATATTAAATACAAATATTGAGTATTTATATAGTGATAAATCATTAACTTTGTTATTATTCCCTATGTGATATCCATTTCCCTTGTGGTTTCTTGTGGATTGGAAATAGATAATTAACCCATACCAATTTGATAGAGTTTATAATCTATTCACATTGTTTATAATAGTTATATAACTAATATTTTGTTCAAATATATGATTTTTTATAATATATTTTTCACCTATAGTGTGAGGTGCTAGTGGGAGCTCATTCACTATGGCTATTGTATGAGTTGTCAAAACTTGTAAAAGAATAGTTATAGATAAGTGTCTAAAAATTTGACTATAGTAATAGAGTGGTGATATTTACATCAACCATACTTCATTTTAACAATTATATCCATTTTTCATTTATCTAATTCTATGGTGACATACATTTATTCCTATCAGTAATATAGAAATATCCTCTTCACGTTATAACCGATTAAGATTATACTGATTTAAATAATCATCAGTTCTTTGGGGATATACTATTCATAAAAAATCATGTATTTCTCATATACAATTTATAATTATGATTATTACTATTTTGAAAATATAGTCATGAATATTATTATGACCATGGTGATATCCCCTTTTCCCAATCATCTATTATGACTACAGATGACTTGTTCTTCTATTTTAATTTTACCGTAGTGGTGACATGTTAAACCATAATAGATGTAAATATTGATACCATATTTAACCATTATGTTATTTTTCTAGATAATATCTCATTTATTTTATCTTATTGTTCAAGATATAATATATTTATTTCAGTTTTTAACTAACCATGGTATGTATGATCATTCATAATGGCAGTTGTTTAGTACCTCATTTTATGATTATTGATATTTTATGATTTTTTTTCTTGTGATAATATTCTTTGAAACATATATTTTTAAACATTTTTTAGGGATTGTTTCTTGGTGGAATAAAATGTATATTACTCGTAAAATACATATTTACATTGATTGGTGTATAGAAATAACAGTCATGGATACATGTTCGGGAAATGACATTGCATATGATGGTCGAACATGAATACTTGGAGAACTTTTCTTGTTGAATTGAAAAATAAAAGTGTCTAGACTGTTATAAATCTCCAAACTATATTGAAAAATTTTGATTCATTAATTGGTAATCATATCATCTATAGATCTTTCATAGTTTTTATATATTTTATAAAATTATTGAGAATCATATTATGTTTTCCAATATGAATATTATAAAATTTAGTCTTTAATAAATCGATAATTGATGAATTATTCCATTCAAGTTGGGTGAGGAACTATATTATTTCTAATAACATTGAAAATTATTTTCTTAATTGTATAGTATCCCCAATTTTTAAATATTGTATTCTTCATAGTCACTGTTATCAGGTTTATTTGTATGAATTTTTATGGACCAATGGATATCTACATTATTTAATTCTATGTCAAATAGTATAGAAACTATACACAATAATATCATTATAATATTAAAATTAAATATTTAGATTCATTTTTCATTTCATTTTAAAAATGTAAATTAATATTTTTGTGTGATGGATGAATTTTCATACCATCCAACTATGATTAAATACTAATATAACCTAAAATAAATATAAATAAAAAGTATTTATATAATGGATATAATTCATTAATAAAATCCTCTTCATTGGAATAATCTACTTATGACTCCCTTTAAAGGATCATTCAAACACACCATCAATATTGGATTGAGTTATTAACAGAACCACATTTGTCAAAAGTAATGTGTTCTTGTAAAAAATGTAACATATTTTCAAAAGTTATAAATCAAAATCAATCATATGAATTCCATAAAATTTGATAAATTCAAACAAGTTTTTATATTAAAAAATCCAACATGGCAGGTCTATACTTCCATGAAAAACATGGACAGATCATTCTAGTATGCTAGATTTATTAATCATATGAATGTTGTAAATCAGCAAAAAAATAATTTTATTCCTTGTGAAAAATTTACCAAAATCATAAAATAAAAAAACATTAATTTATGAATCTAATTTTTTCTAAAAATAATATTTGAATTTACAATCAATAAATTAAATGATATTTAACTATTTTTTCCCTTTTATGAAATATTAAAAATAAATATGGATAAAAGTAGATTTTAGTTCTCATATAATTATTTAAATATTTAAGGTGTTTGAAAATTCCATCCACCTTAATAAGATTATTTAAAATTACTCATTGGTAAGAAAATAATTTCATATACCCAATATAATTTACTTCCACATAAAAAATGAGTCAATGTTATTCATATAAAAATTTTAAATTATAAAAAGTTATCAAAAATAAATCAGACAAATATATATAGTCCAAAAAATTGGTATTCCTGACAACTAATAAGGGTGAATAGTTTATAAAATTTAATATGGAATATTTTATTTTTTTAAACATTATAGAAACTATGTTCATCGTGAAAATAAGTTAAGTATTTACAATTGATGAGGAAAATGGGATTAATTTTTTAGAGATATATATGGGATGAAATTATTGAACACTACTAAAAGGTGTAATGTGGTATAAATAATTATTATATAGTGAAAACTTCCATACTTCATAGTCGTTTTGATAAAATTTAACATATTAACATTTTATTATAAATTTGAATCATGATATCTCGTATTGAGAGGTATCTTAGAAAAACCATCAGTATGGAAATGAAAATAAAAAAGGAAATCTTGATTTCCAATTAAAGTGCAATCATTCATGTCCTTCCTTAAGTACCACTAATCCCATAAAAATTATGTTCATATTTTTTCTCTCAAACATGAGCCAATATGGTGGCCCTATAATATTTCATTTACTAAATAGTGGTCCAACATTATTGTATTAGGAAAATATTATTTCATATATCTATTTATTGATTAACAATCATAATCAATACTAAAATTTTGGATTTCTCATGAATCTCCACAATCCTTATCAACATAATCATGGGTTAATGATGTCACCATATATTCAATAATATCTAACAACTATATATTATTTTACTAAAATTTGATAGATAATTTAAATATGTATTTCTAATATATTACAAAACCCATTATGTGTTGAGGTTTTACATTCCCTGGATTTTTAAGAAAAACCAAGATCTGAGAATCCTGAATACATCATATTCTATATGATTCTCAAAACATTTACCATCATTATTCCATTGGTATTGAATAAAAAAAATATTTTTTCCATATACCACATTGTTGATTTTATCCAAAACATCAGCTTATATCCGAGAACCATGATATTCTCATTAATGATTTTTTATCCTTAAACCTGAATATATTTATTAAAAATAAATTAATCAATCCTTGTATATTGTTTAGTGAGAAATAATATTCTATCTTAATTAAATTATTAACATTATGAACATTATCTTTTTAAAACATTAATTTGATAACATAATTGGTGATTTGAATAATTTCACAATGATATTTATGTGTTCAATAATTCCACAATCATACTATTTTAGGAATTAAACTTCTTTTGATTAAACAATTATTCTGATTGAAAATAATTATTGGATTTACCCCAAATATTTTTAAATATGTTCCACATTTATACTTTATATGATATTTTCATTTCCAAATATGATATTTATCAAAAAAAAAATCACATAAATAATGCCTGATATTTTTTATGATACACCATATGGGTTTTAGTATACTATTTAATTTTTCAACATTTTACACAAGTGTATAATTCTATACATTCTTTTATCGAATCAAATGACCATAAAATCATCATATATCTTTTATAATGACATTCAATCATCCTAATATCGTATTAAAATAATGATACTTATTTATAAATAGATTTTTTTACATCAAATAGAACATTGAGTGTGATAGTGCGATTTTTTATAAAATTACAATAAGATAAAATACATGAAAACCTAAATAGAACAATTATAACGGATTTTAAATTGATGTCTTATAATGATCCATTGAATTTTTATAATTAGAAATATAAAATTAAAATATATTATAGATGTTAATTTCACCAAACCGACAATTTTGGAAAATATTTTTGAGATACATCCATCCCTTAATGAACACGAATTATTTTCTCTAATAAAAAAACTATATTATATAGTTCATTATATACGAGGAACATAAGAATATTTAACATCTTATTTGACCAACACAAACAACATGGAATATCTATCCATATTCATATAATTTCTGATGTTAAAACTCAGTTGAGATTCTTCAGAAATCATTTCCCAATCTTAATTATTAAATCATAAAGATATCCTTCTAATCAAAAATCTAATTCATAATGAATGAATACATCAGTACCCCCTGATTACATCAGCCACATCAATGTATTTCAAATCATGTAAGCATTAATATGTATTCTGAATATGAATATTCATGCATGATGATAATTATTGTGAAATGAATGGTAATATCAATAAAGCCTTATTATTGATGAACAAAATTGTATTTATTCTAATATTATAAAAAAAATTATTTAATCCCATGAGAGGATTCTTAATTTTAAAATATATATTCTATATTTCATGAATTAAGATTGATTTTTAAACTCCATGTTATCCTAAGAGAATAATTGTGTATTAAAAATATTCAAATTAAAATAAGGTTTCTTAATGTGTGAGATAATGAAATAAACTAATTGTTAATTCCAATAAGTAGGGAATTGAAATTTGGTTTCTATTTTATTACATTAGTTCATTATAAAACAAATCACGTACTAAAAGTATCAAATATTTTACAAGACATGATAATGTTTCAACATACATAATACCCATATAATATTTTAATAAACAAATTATAAAATAATTTTTTATAGATTATAATTATTACCAATATTATATACTTATATATAATTCATATAAGACATCCCAGAATCGTAGAAAATAAATATATGATCTAAAATGCTAAATAAGGGTAACATTATTCTGAAGTTATCCTGAATAAATAACACATGTTCAATAAGAAATAATTAACATGGAATTATAAATACATGTTAAACCATTATAAATATTAAATAACATGAATATCATTTTTGATAAGGAATAAAATAATTGAGAAGGTAAATATCCAGACACAGTTTACATTTTTTCATTA
This sequence comes from Viscum album, assembly GCA_963277665.1. Taxonomy (NCBI): domain Eukaryota; kingdom Viridiplantae; phylum Streptophyta; class Magnoliopsida; order Santalales; family Viscaceae; genus Viscum; species Viscum album. The sequence continues at coordinate 2,021,438,633 of OY728157.1, forward strand.
AATTGACTAACATGTTTAGATAAGTAATAATAAATAGGGAATGATAAATATCTTAAAACACATAAAATTTAATCGATAACATGACTATACTGATTAGATAAGTAACTATCATTATATAAAGGTAAATAACTATATGCACATTTAATTAAATCAATAATGTTAAATTGAAATTCATTAAGAGATAATATTAATGTGAAAATATCATGGATAATAATAAATGAATTTATAAGGAATAAAATCAATAATATTTGATTTCCTGATATTGGGGATCATAATACATTTAATGTTATCATATTTTCGAAATATAGTTTATCTAATTGTTATAGATACAATAAATAGACATTTAAATATAGCTAGATAGTTGATTTTTCTCTTGAGACTACTGATTCATCGAAGGGATACCTATAACAGAGCCCAAAACATATCATTATTTCCAAAACAATCCATTTATATTGATTGAATAATTTTAATCATGAACAAATATTATCATAAAAAAATATTTTTATGGAGTAAATGATATGTATATTCAATTATTTACCTAATTAATCAAATAACATTCATGGTAAAAATTGTATTAACAAATGGTATAAATTTTAGGAATTAATAACAACCATGATATAAATTATATGGATATATAGAATAAATTGAATTTATAATTGTAAATGGTCTCAAAGGGGAATTATATAACTAAATTAAAGATAAACCAGTTCATAATTTCTAATATGTCCTCATATAGTTGAATTTGGGGTGAAATACATTAGTGTAAGAACTTGGTTCTTCTTTGAGGTATATATATCTTATTTTACCTGTTTCTTATATTTTAACGATTTGATATGGCCTATGGTTGATGAATGTATGGGTCATAGAGGTCTCTAGGTATCCATGGTTAGTTGGTATCATAGAACCGAAGCTGTGGGTGATTTTATCCTAGAACATTGTTAGTAAAAATCATGTTGGGAAGGATGTTTGGTTTGATTAAACCATGAAAGTATGGAAAAGGGTTTATATCAGTAAAATGGTGATATAGTCATGTCTTATACTTAATAATATTTTTATAGATTCACTCCACATGTTTTGTAAGATGTTTAGGTAAACTGTCTAAGTGCTCCTTGGCATACCAGAAAACATACATGGTTTCCTTATGGTTTGAAAAAATATGCAGGTAAATTTCTTGATCCATTAATTTTAATGATTTTTAAATTTTTAAATTTAATTAAAAATGTTTTATGAAAAACATGTGGTTAATCCTCTAAACATACAATCCACACACATGAAAGATTATCTTTGGTTCCTAGTGTATTTTTTAGATCCCTTCACTGTTTGATTTCAGATTTGAACACGGATTGGCTCCATTAATATGAATTGATAATTCCTTAATTACTTTTTTAACATTCTCAATTCTTATGGATATCGACTATAATCATTTTATTTAGTACCATATGGCCAATTTTATTATTTACATGATAAATAGATTTATTCCAAACAGGGATTAATTAGATCCTAATACATGATAAGCTATCAGGTACGATACTAAGGTAGGTGGTAATGTGCATTACGTTTAATGTTAGATCGTTAATATATGTATAGGTGTGACATGCCAAATTTATGGGCATTTTCTAAAATAAAATTAAACCCTATTATTTCCATTCATTATTTAGGTAACCGTATAAGCTTTTTCACGTTTTTTATAGGTTTTGTACATTGAATGATAAGCATCTAATGTGTGAGCTATCATAGAGTTCCCCTATTAGGATTTTGTCCTTGTATGATAATGAGTAATTAATTTACCCCTTGATCAAAGGATGCCAGATTTCAATTTTTATATATATCAAATGGATCAATTCATTTATTAATATAATTTTAACGTAATTGAATTAATGGTATGGGTAATATGACTTTCCCATTGACTGATGTATAAATTTTTTAAATTCATAATGATTTCCTTTTCCACATTATTAATGTAGAGACTATTCCATGTATTTATGAAATTATCAAAAATTTATCTAATTGTTGTTTTCCCATGTGACATATATTATGAAAGATCTACTTGATAGCATGATAGGCTCATTAATATTCATATATTGAAAATGGAAATGTGAGTTTTTGAAAGGACCTTGAATTCTTATTCATTTTGACATATTATGAGACCATTATATGTGATTAATTCATTTGGCATGGGTTACAAATTATTATTTTATTCCACAAGGATTAAATGAATAGACACACCTTATGAGGTTGTCCAATGAATTATTCACGTCCGTGAGGTGGGGTGGAAAGGGATCCTATTGGTATTTACCAAGTAATGTTTAATGAATGATAAATTGGAAATTAATTTGCTAAATAGTAAATATACATGAGTGATACCTGTAATCCAATTTGAATTACATGTAAAAAATCATGTGACTATTGACCTTTATACCATGATTAATAAGATAATTCACAATATAATTCCATTGATGGATTCAATGGTTAATATCGTATTGTCTTGAGTGATACATGGATACAAATAAAAAAATATATGGGAATACTCATTTAGATAGGGCTTATATGATGACTGATTCTTGGAATCCAAATTTATTACAAAGGAAAGATCTAATGGTCATTGTTTATATTTAATGAGTGATTCATTGGAATAGATTAGAATACCAACTAGAAAATACTCATTTGATATGGAAATTATACCACATATACAGTGATAAAATGGTTCATGATATGTTATCCAATTATGGGGTCATAGGATGTTGGATGATTACACATTAATTGAAACATGAATTTCAACTTAGGAATGGAATGAACAAATTCAGTTTATAAATAAATTAAATTAAATTAAATTTCTCAGGAAAAGTCTCAAAGAGAAGACACAAGGATGGAGTCAATCTTGGCTTCTATTGTTTATATTTCATGATCTATAATTGGGTCATCCTAAAAAGACTGTAAAGGACATAATCATATAAAATGGAATTTATAACAAATCTAGAGCGATACAAGGGTTAATGAGATTTACATTGTGGATGGGATCATGGGGGTGTTAGTGGATTACACCAAGAAGAATAAATTAATTCAAACATATGAATTTTAATGAAGGACTCGGGTTATAAATGAATTAAATGAAATAAAATTATTTTTGACATGTCCCCAAGACAAAATAGATTCATAGAGTAAGTCTCAACTAATATTGTTAAATGACCTTCTGAGGTATCAATTCTATTTACAGTTACATTTGGGATGTTGTACTTGAGTTAGATCTTGGGACGTATAAATTTTAATATAATAGAAATGGAAAATTAATGTAATTGAGAACCAGTGAATTTAGTTTTATTACATTGACATATTCCTTGTTACTATATTTCATATTGAACTCTACCAATGAAATATACTCAGTGATTTATTGTCACATACGTTGGGTGGTATTATAATGGGATTTAATCTCACTCCATAATTGGATCATGTTTTTGTCCCAAACAAATTATGTGATTGTTGGAGTTGAGATAGGAAAGCTCCCTAACACATGTAATTGACATGAAACTTTGACAAAGATATCATGGGACTGTTCTAGGACATTCGATGATGATGTGGCTACATTTTCATTTCTACACTTTTGTTATATATATTTTACATCTTCCTTGTATATCTATTTTGGATGTTTTTTGTAATCATATGACATATATACTCATTTTTTATATGATATGATTTCTGAATTATTTTTATAGTATCAATAATATGTTGTTTATTTCTATTGCATGCTTTACGAATTCCATTATTTTTATTTGATATTGTTATTATTCTATGAAACACATTGTAAATGAAGTCATTGTCTCCCCAAAATCCCCCCACCCCATCCTACTCATCGATAGCATCTGGCATTGGGGGATATGCGATTAAGGACATGTTACCAACTGGGCTTCGGGAACCTTTCAGTTGCATCCAGGTATGAGATGTTACATATAAAATAACTATATCATTATAGTGTGAATTAATCAACATGTTGATTATATGTATAAAATTTATATCCATAGTGAATGAGTTTTAATAATACATAATATAATAAAATTTAATTACACACTTAATCCAAGAATGATAATGACAATGAAGATTTAATATAAACTCATGAAATGAAATTGGGTTATTAACTTTTTTACAACATGGACATTTTCAATTCATATCCTCCTGGATGAAATATTGTAAATTGAAACATAAATCAACATTATATATGATAGGTCCATGATATTACATTTAAAAGGGACGTATGTATGTCATATAAAATATATTAGGTCCACAATAATAAAATATGGATAAATGATGTGAAATTGAGATGAAGTCCCATACAAAAATAATAATTTTTTTATGAGAATTAATAAATAAATATACGATTATTATCATATTTAAATATTGAAAAAATATTAAATAAACAATAATATAATATAATTTCAATAATGGCATAATCATAGTATATCAAATACAACGTTGAAGTAATATATCTTAATATAAATTAATTGACATATAAAATTCATTTCTATTAATTAATTTGAAATTCAAATCCCCTAAAAAACATTAAATAAATTAAATCATAATGTATCATGACGTATGAATGAGTCAATAAATTTCATGTAAAATGGGTATTATATAAACAACATTAAATAAATTAGTTGCATAACATAAAAATGCACCTTAATGAATGAAATTGAGGCAAAATCTATTACCTCACAATTTCCATTAGTTCAATATAAACTAAACACCTTTACAACTATTTTTGAAATAGTATTAATTTAATATGGAAACATTTTACTGTTTATTATATCATATATTAAACTATATGTACATTTTACTGCCTATTTAGTTTTTAACTGTTAATTAATTTTAATATTTGAGGTATTAATATTCTTGTTTTATCTTGTGTTCATTACAAAGAAATATTTGATTCATGAACATAAGATATAGTTCCATTATATATAGAATGATATTAATTTTATAAATATGATTTTTTATTAATAATCAAATTTTTAGAAAAATTCATTACAGTTTTACATGTAAAATTGATCACATCACTTCTTGGATACACTAAGTTATACATACGTATAAGTGATAATATCAGTCCCTTAGTGATATAAAGGGTATATAACTAAATTGTATACTAATTTAATAAAATATATTTTATTTCACTTATAGAAAATATATTCATATTATTTTTCCTTTATTATAGTTAATTTAATTTATTAGTGAAAAATGAATCACGTCACTTCTTAAGGGAGTTGTCCTTCTTACGTAAGATCTTTGTAATCGTAACCTCAATGGAATATAAATAATGTAATTATTAAATTATAATTTTATATATATATATATATATATATATATATATTAAATAAGTCATTATATATACCAATTATATGAGGTAGTGGAAAACGAATTACATTAGTTTTTGAGGCGGTGGTCTGCTGTATAGTCGATCGATAGTTTTGTTTCCTATTAATTTAAGAGGATATGAGTAAATATTTGGAAATAAATATAAACCCATATCTATATACATTATATTATATTTTTATTATATTTTTTTAAAAATATTTAAATAATGAATTTAAATGATTAATGAAATAGGAAGTGATTTGTTATTAAAATTACATTCATTAAGAAAAACATTATTTGTATCACAGCTTAAGGACCCTAGGATTGGAATTATGAAAGGATAAAAAATATATTAAATTATTATATGGTATTTGTGGAGGTATTTTGTCCAACATAGGATGAACCTAATTTCACTACATTTTTCAATAGTACGAACTTAATGTCATTAAACATTATATCACATTGCCATTCTATTTAAATAATATTATGATATTAGTTTTCACCATAATAATTTATATCTTTTTATTTACCTTTAAATTTAACCATTAAGAATAAAATAAGGTAAATTAATTATTATTTAATACAATCCTAATGATTCTAAAATATGAAATCCTAATTTAAAAATTAATAATTATGAATTTGGAATATAAATTGTAACACAAGTTTATGTAACCAGAAAAACAATATTTTAACCTTGGTGGAATTAATGTACATTTATTATCATTATGAATATTTGTTAAGGGAAATTAGTTTTAACATATTATATAGTTTAAATTATACAAATTCCAAATATAGGTTCTATTTAATCATGTTAAAATAAAATGAATATTAAAATTTAACTTAAAAATAATACCTCGTAGGCAATGAGAATCTCTTTTCTAAAGAGAATACAAACAAGGGTACATAATGTTTTCCTTTAAAAATTCAATATGTACGTGATTTGAGTGAACTAATGTGGTTAAATAAATATAAAATATATCAAATTTCACTTTTAAAACTATATTAAAATTAAATGTATCTTTTAAATTTTTAATTGGAATATGTTTTATAATATAAGTATATTTTTACAATTCGCCAAAAAAGTTTTTGTCATAGAAAATTATAAATCATTTACCCTCTAATATTTTTTAAATTTTGACATTAATTTGCAGATAATATTTTAAAATAAATTTTAAACAAATTTATCAAATTAATTTTAAATTTTCTCATAAAAATTAACAGAATAAATTATCATATAATAGTATTTTTTATACATATAAATTCATTTGAAAATAATAAGTACATTTTTAGCAATATGTTTCCATTATAAAAAAAATTTATATAAATTTTAAAATGTGACTATTTTTATTTTAAACACTAATCCAAAAACCATGGTTGTTAGATTCATGTTTAGATAAAAAAATTTAATATTATATAAAATAGTTCATTGAAAGTCGATGATTTATGAATCCTATGATATCAAAGAGATTGAATTTAAATAAATTCATTTCATGGGTCATTTAAGATTATTGATTCTTGAATAATATACAATTGAATATAGTTTTTTAAAAAACTCTACATATTATATTTTACCAACTTAAATATATTATTCATGTGGAAATTTATTTCAATGATTATAGATCTGACCATTATTGGAAACCCACATCAAACATGTCTTCATAAAAAATAATCTTTAAAATTGGGAATGAGAATAAATAAGGTCATCTAGAATAACCCATTTCTAAGTCTCCATGTATAATAAAAATAGTGGTAATTGAATGTATGTAAATGGTTGAAAAGAAATTATATATATACAGAGTGTTTGATATCATAAATCAAAAGAAATTAAATGTTAAAGAGAATATTAACATGTAAAAATACATATATACGTTATTAATCCAATGGTCACTAAGTCATCAGTTATAAATATAATATAATAAATTTTTTTATTAAAGATATATTTATAAATAATGATAGTTTCATTAACCATATAGATAATGAATATAAAGTAATATTCATTCTTGATAAATGTAATTTCATCCCATAATAAATTTCAACCAGAACATAATTTTTTCTCCAAATGGTGACTATTATTGGTGAATTTTTATTCTTGAAGCATAAAAATAAAATTCATACAGGTCTTATGATTCTAAAAAATTATATATTCTTAATACACATAACATAAATGATCTCATTAAACTGACTTATTATCAAAAACATTAAAATTATTTCCAAAAAATATAAAACCATTATTCACTAAATAATGTTTTACTAAATCCCTTACAAATCGCAAGGGTTTTATTATAATAAAAATCTCCAAAAATAACATTAATCATATTTTAAATTTTTCATTTAAAACATAAAATATATCTATTAATTAATGAATGTTATTTACCTTACACATATCATCCCATGACAATTTTTGATTATTTAATATCACTATAGAATATCATAGGTTTACATAGTTCAGATTATTTAATTCATAATAATGGTTTATGGAGAAAATTTTAATTATCCAAAAAATATCCTATAGGTGTGTCAGACTAAGAGTTTGGTAAGGCATGTTATATTTTACCAGGTGAAACTGTAGTAAAGCCCGAAGTGCATCTTTTCGAGTTAATATCAATAATAACAATTTTTCAGAAACCACATCAATTTATTGTATCCAGATTATGATTTATTTCATGAAATATCCACATAATCTATTCATGTCAAAACCATTTGGATGTTCCTAAATACTTATCATTAAGTTTTGTCATATGTTTATGTTCCATAACCCCTATTTTCCTTCATCTAGTTTCCAAAGTTTATATTAAACATTTTCCAATTATAGCATTAAAGACACTACCTCTAGTAACCCAATGTTGATATCTAATTTATTAAATTGATGTTTCGTACACATTATCTAATCACAAATGAATGAATAGACTAACAGGATTATTAATCTATAAACATATAATATTCCTATATCACATATTAATAGAAAATTATAGTATAATTTTTTCAAAAATATTTTTATTCCCTATACCATATCCATTCATGTAATTCAGAGTACACTTCATAGATTCATAGGAATGAAAAAAATTAAAAATGATACCAAAATCCATATAAGGGTTATATACATTGGCATATATCATGAGTAAATAATGAATGACCAATATAAAATAATAAACATGGGAATTTTAGTATTTTAACACACATCACATTAAATCAGTAACATTGATGTAATAATTTGAGGATTCATAATCAATTTGGAAAGGTAAATTTATGATCACACATCCTATTAAATCACTAATATTCCAATAATGATAAGGTATGGAGTAATAAATATGGAATTAAATATTTGTTCAAAAATTCAATTTAATAAAAAAAATCTATCATGATAAGATAACAAAATATCAATATGTTAATGTAAATAACAGGACCATCATACCTTATAATCAATAATGATATAAGGAAATGATTCCATAGAATATATAAATGTGAAAATATCATAGAAAATAATAATTTAATTCAAAATAAATGAAATAAATAATATTATATTTCATGATCTCAGGAATCATGAAAAATTTAGCATTATTAAATTATGTCGACATAGTTTAACTAATCAGTAATATACTTGAGAATCCAATTTAAATAATTATATGCAATAGATTCATCTCCTGAGACACTCAATGAATCTATAATCTATCTATAACTGGTCCCCACGGGTAACATCATTTCAAATTCATTCCTTATTATCCAATGATTTATTTAAGTGAATAAAAATATATCATTCCAAAATATATCATTATTCAGTAAAGGATAAAAATATATCAATATTTCTGTTGAAAATAAATTAATATTCAATGTATGTATTGTACGTATAAATGGAATAATGTTTAAGAACAAATATTATACATGGTATAAATAGTATGGATATATAATAGAAATTTAATTTCCAATTAAAAATCACCTCAAAGGGGTAGTATATAGACCACATAAAAAGTTGGCTCATCATTTTAAAAAAAGACCCATTAATGTGTATATTACGGTGAAATCAATCACAACGATCAAAATGATCAATGATATTAAAAAATGATGAATTATTGTTTTATTCATGAGTTTTTTATTACTATTTATGAAGATTTTGGGAAAATGATCTAACTAATAAAATCAATCACCTCAAATTGTATTAGGTGAAAATAGGTGTGTCTATTGTATTCAAGAAAATAGATCACAAAATGGTTTAGAATTTCCATCATATTTAGTAGAACCACTCTGAAAGAAAAGTCTATGTGGATTCACACTAATTAAAAAATGAATGGTTTGATCATAATATGGATTTACCAGTGTCTACATTAATAAGATAAAAAAGTGATGAATCATTAATAATATTTTAGATGTCATAAATACTTTCTATTCATTAAAACATGTGGGGGAAACTTAATGAATGAAATGTTTACTAATGGAGTTATTAGGAATCATATCCAGACTATCATAATCCGGCTAGTCCTATTCCAGAATAATTGGATGGAATCTTGATTTCTGAAAAAATGGGAAGTCATAATGTATTTAATTGTAAGATAAAATATTCTAAATAAGATCCTCAACATAATCAATATCATGAATGAAGTAATTATTTATTCATAATTTTTTAAATTAAGATAGTTAGTGAATATTTTTTTTCCCATCCACAAGGTTATCATAATATGTTTTCATAATGAAGATTTGGGTAATGAATGAAAAGGTTGATAATAATAATTAAATAAAAACAGATTCTACTATTAGAGTGTCTGACACTACTCCATCATATTTGACACGCCATCACATTTATCAATGGATTAATATTTCTCATTCAGAATAATTGTCAGGAAATTGATACATCTGATGTGTTAAAAAAGAAGGATCATGAAATTTGAAGGATGGGATGATTTCTAGAAAATGATGGATACCCAAGGTACTAGTTTTAAGTAATCATAAATGGAAAAAGATATAAATCTACATAGAATGATGATGATGGGTATCTTATTCAGAAAATAATGAAAAATTCATATTCAAATTCAAATGTTTTAATCAATTGGGTTAAGATCCATCATATCGGATTTGATATTAATTCATCAAGTTGATAGTAATGAAAAAATATGAATGGGATGATATAAATGTAAACATTCCATGAAATATTAATTTAATATATTTTCTCATACAAGAAATAAGTATAGAGAATCATAATTACAATGTCATATTAAAGAAATCAAATTCAGACTAGTGGTTATAAAGAATAAAATAAGAGATATGATATGGATAGTATATTGAATAGGGTTTATGAAAATTTTATAATATTTGAGAAGAATTTATGAATACATGAAGAACCAAAAAATAAATTAAACATTCATATTTATGGAATTTTTTGAGCATGAATGATTTCAGGAATCACAAAAAACCAAATTAGGGTGAGCATAAAAGATGAAATATACATCCAACTCTTCTAACTGATGTGTTGTTCAAAAAAAAGTTGATAGATTGTGGAGCATTGAATATTTTCAGAGAAAGGTTGATGATGATTATATATTGATCATTGTTGTATAAAAATTCGACATATTGAAGATAAATGATTAGAGAAAAGAAAACAATGTATTTAGAAAATAATAGTATTCAACTGATTATTTTATTTAGTCAATGATCATATTTGGTAGAATTATGATATTTATATTTTCATTGTATAGGGAAAATTATGATATTTATATGGAAGTGTTATCTTATTGGGATTAATAGGATGAATCATAAAGTGTTCGGAATTTTTTCAATTGTTTTCTATAGTGGAATATTATTATACTGAGGAATCAGACTAAGAAAAATATTATTGTGAAATCAAACTAAAATTAATTATGTATTCCATAAAGTTATTACATGCTTATGGGTATGAATGTAATGAATTTCATTGAAGGAATATATTGTTTAATGTTGAAGAGAAAAACAGGTAACAAGTTTGGTTACAAGAATAGTTTATTACATAATTTGTTCTAGATAGATAACACACACTATTAGATTGTTTCCATAGTGATTCATGATAGAAAGTTAATCTCCCAGACTCAATCATAGGGATATGTGACCAACACATGTTTCAACATAACTAAAACTTTTTCTGTAATGGTCTCACACAAAATAGAGTAATTAATTTTTGAAATTATTATGGACAACCTCAGAACGAGACAATGATCATTCAATATGGAAAAATAATTGATAGAAATTGATAAATTTATTTTATCAATCAAAAACATGAATAATAAAATAAAACAATCACTATCAACAATCCCCCTAAAAATCACATCTTTTACCACATAGAGATTACTCTATCATGATGAATGTGAGTGACAAGGGCACTCGAGGAGGAATGGTGGTGAATAGAGGATTTTAATCATCTGGTGGTTTCCCTTAGTGTCAAATTTCCTTCTTTGTTTACATAGTATCTTGAATGGGTGGATGGAGGTCTCCTTTTTTAGAAAAATTCATCCAAAACCTATGGCATGCACACCTATTTTATCTGATTTTTTCGATCCTTATAGGACATGAACCTAGGTTACATGAGGTGTTCTTCAAATCCGGTTTATTATCCACCAGGTTGAATCAATGGAAACTTATTATGCATGTCTGACTATCATCAGGACCTGTATGGGTGGTGCATTATATGTACTTAAAGATCACAATGTGTTCTATATTCACAACTTTTCCAATATAGATCTATTTAACATGTAATGGATACAATATGTACTTCTGTTAAAGGGCATGTAGTTCATTTTTCTATAGTTTTCTAGATCTTATTCATCTCCTTAAATCTGGTGTCACATCGTGTGGGAAGAAAAGTGGCACAAAGGGTAGATCAGCTCATATATCCTCCAATTTTCCCCTTTTTTTACAAATCCTTTATTTCTTACCACAAATAATAAAACAACTGTATTTTATCCGATCATGGGAATAATATTCAATAAATTGAGAATTCCACACATTATACCATATTAAAATAAATGTATAAAATATATGTATCAAATACACATGATTCATCCCTTGTCCTAAATGATGGAATCATGAGATAATATAAAAGGACATTCATCATATCATGCATTAAATTAGATTTCAATAAAATCTATAGATCACATTGAAAATTAAATGTTTGAGTATCATAGACGAGAAATTATCAACACTTCATTTTTCATAGAAACAAGCTACTCACATATTTTATATTTCTCCTCTTGAAATAGACATGCTTTTTTATTCATCCATTTTAATTTTTAAATCCCTTATCTATAAGAATGAAACTTCCAATAAAACTCACTTGAATAATCATCACATCATTAGGATAGAAAAGTAAATTTTCATTCATGTCATTACTCAAAAATATGAAACTTACCATAGGCTTGAATAGCATCTCAAATCTCCACAGCATAAAGAAATAATCAAAATTAATCATGAGACATTCAACATTAATGATTAAATGACCTTGAGGATTCAGGGTAGGTTAGTAAATGATATAAAAATTTATGGAACAACAAGAAGGTTTAAATTTAATGTACATTTCATGATATTTAAAAGAAAATCTCAATGAATGTATCCCTATAATAATTTCATATTTCATTTCCCCTAAAGAACTGAAAGTGGATCCATGATACATATAAATGAAATGAATAAATAAATTTTTATTGCTATTTTTTAAATTTTATTGAAATATTTGGTTGGAAAAAATCTCAAATCCATCACCTAACCACATACGATCAAAAATTGTCATTCCAGAAAATGGGGATTTTTTATCCTCCCAAGAAACAACCCATTTATTTTAGTTATTTGGATGTTTTTCTAGAAATAGGGGGAATAATTAAAAACAATGAAATATTTTTGGGTCATCCCAATATCCAGAATGTTAGACCCCATGAAATATATCCACAATAATGTATATCCCCGTATAACTAATAAATATCCACCACCACACTTGTTATTTTAAATATTTTGAAAAATATTTACAGGAAGGTAATAACAGATAAAATAGGCTTGTAACATGGCTCAACTCCTAAAAATTTAGTTCATGACTTCTATGATCATAAAAAAGATTAAGTCACGGTGGGGATCAGGATAAGGGTTAATAAAAAATTACTCTATAAATTTAAAAGTTATTTTGTCCAGTCGTAGCATCAATAACATGAAAACCATGTTCTAAAATAAAATATGACTGAGTTTTTCAAGGTTTAAATAAAGGGGGGAAGAGAAGATAAATTAAGGAAGACCCTTTAACATGATATTCATCCCGAGCATCTTGATATAGTTTTTCATTGTACAACCTTTAAAGATGAATCCAACAGTCGTCTAAATGATCACGCACTCACTACAATTCGTTAGGCCACCTCTTGAAGATCCCAATTCACACAAAAAAAAATCAGGACATATGTGACCCGTTTCAATTCCAAAATTATAATAATGATACCATACGTCTATGCATGTTCATGTATTCACTGAAGGACAACGAAATAGAGTGAAATTAAAGTCTACTCCCGCATTCAATTAACATATGTGAGAATCTAGTAAGAGAATTTTTAAAAAGGTTATTCCCACCCTCAAAAGTATATTGATTTTTATGTAAGTATTCTAAATATTGAACAATTAATTAAAGAGTCTTTTTGGATTTGATGAGAGAGAATAAATTAATGATAATGTGAGTCCTTCATCATGGCATCAAGATGAGGATTTTTATTAATAAAATTTAAAATATTCTATCGTCGAGAAATAATTCTATTATAGATGTTGTTATAGGAGGTTCCGTAATGAGAAAGTCACCTTAGGAGTGTTATGTGTAAATGTATGAGTTTTCTAGAAATAGTTTCTAATGGAAATATGAACAAGTTTGAGTACAAGAAGTACACATGGTGGAAATTAGATTGTTGGGTGCTCAAATTAAGATGATGAAAAGAAATGTGGATGTGATGATGGCCAACCAAAATCTCTAAGGTATATATAAAAAAAATAGATTTATCCGTACTAAAATATTCAAATACATAAGCAGGGATAGAGGTCACAACCACCACAACAATAGAAAAAATTTGAATCATGATGAAGGATTTCTTCAGAGGCCATAAGGATTACAACCTCAATACTAAGGGACCACACTGACTAGTCAAAAACATTACCTAGAGGAGACCCTTGAATCATTTTTGACCACCACAAGATCTGCACATAATGAGTCGGCTGCTTTTTCATGATATCAAGGTACTATAATTGACGAACTAATAAATGACTCTAAACAACTAATAAGCATCATTAATGAACATAGAATGTCAATATGGCCAAATTTACAACACACATTGAGAAAGACAATGAGGAGAGATTCCAATATTACTAAAGCATCATCTTCATGAATATATGAATGCCATATTTCGTAGAAGGGGAATGAAGACACTAGGTTGTGGAATTGAATTTGGAGGACAAAGATAAAAACTTCCAACTGAAGAATATCAAGAGAAGAATAGTGATGATGAAGAATGTTATGAAGAAGAAGCAACACCATTTTACTAAACTCCACTATAATTTCCATATAGGTAAAAGAAGGTCAAAAGTGACTAGATGAACCTATGTTTTAAGAGATGTTCAAGAAGATACTCCCCAACATCCCAGTAAATGATTCAATTGGGAACATTCACGTATATGTAGTGCTCATGAAAGAGTTCATGATGAACAAGAAGAAGCATTATAAATGCTCCACTATTCCTATGGACGGAGAAGATTTAACATTAGTTTCATTCATCTTACCGAAGAAACAAAGTGATCCATGTATTTTTTTCATTCCAATTACCATTTCCACTATTGAGTTTGGTAATTATTTATCTGATTTAGGTGAATCTATAATTATAATGTCATATGTAACATTCAAGACCCAGGGGATTGAAGGAAATGGAACAAAAATGAGTTATGCTTCCGTAAGATGATAAAACAATTAGAAGATGTTGATGACTTTTTGTTTATATCATCATCAAGTTGGATGAGTTCTATTATGCGAACGAAAATATAGTGATACACATGGATGAAGATAATGTGTCAATAATTTTGGGAAGACTTTCTTAGCTTCAATAAGGGAACTACTTGTTGTACCTAATAGAGAGATTATTTTGGGAGTAGGATGATCAGAGGTAAAATTAAATCTTTTCTGAGTGGTCCAAAAGTTAGTAGAACCATTTTATGATTTTAAATACATGAATATATGAAATAATTGGATGATTTTTCCAATAGATATAGAGCATAATTATCTATTGTGGAGACTGGATAAGGAGGTCAGCACATGATAAAGGAAAAAAACAAAGTGTTGGAAGTTGAAATGATCGAGTAAGAACATTCATTAATGAAATATTCAATGATGGATAAAATTTTTGGTTAATTATGGAATTACCAATCAACAATTTTATAATGTAAAAGATTGAATGTATTGGTACTATGAAAACTAACCTTGGTTTCAATAATGGGAGGGTAAAGTTACTTTTTGAAAAAAGTAAAGGATTAATCTATATGGAGGAATCAAGGCATAAAAATTTGGTATATTTGGATTATTTAACCACATTCCAACCATCTTCCACTTGAGCTAGAGATGTTAGGTTGATCCCACAACATTAAAAAAGATCTTCTGGAAGGAAACTGTAGTTTTTATTATTTTTAATTATTTATTTTGGGTTTTATTTGGATAAAAAATCCATCCCCAAATCATTGAAAATTTCATTGTAATAATATGTTCACTTAATTTTGTATTTTTAATATTGTAGTACCATCAAGATAGGTAGAATAATGAAATTATATGAATATATTTAGGAGATACACCTCTTGAAGGGAACATACACATCATGAAAGGGTTCATGAAGAACCAGCACAATCCATGATTGAAGCATCAAATAAAAATAGGTTTAATCATTTAAATTCATAATTTTTCTAATGTATTTTAACATTTTAATTGTGTTAGAGATTTAATTAGAAATTATATATTCCCATTTGATTCATTATTTACTCAAATTATCTAGTACACATAAAATATTATAGACAATTATCATACCATGTATTTAGCTTTCTTTGTGAATAAATTTGAATGAGAAAAATAGAGAAAAAAATTAGTAGAGGTAAGAATTTAGATTATTATTTGTCAAATCATGATTTAAAGGATCATGTAAGTCATAAGAAATGAATCTTTTTAGTGATATATCCATTTTTTGAATTATATATGTATTCATTAAATTAATTATTTAATAATTTTTATTTCCATGTGTAATTGATACCATTGTTCTCCATCTCAATACATCTATTGATCTAATATTATCATATTATTTCTATTGAATAATTATTGAGAAACTCGTTAATGCTTTCTTCTTGATCCGGATTATCTTATCATGAATGATAAGATTGCACCGAATCAATTTTAAAATTATATTAAATTTTTTTTGAAACCCTTACCCTAAGGACCAACATGAATTAATCTTTTTTAAGCACAAAGAATCCATGGACCACATTGTTTGGAATTGAGCAAAGTTACAATCCTATTTTATCTCTTCCTACTTTCCTCTAAATTCTTTTCATGATATTTGAAATTAAAATTCTGGGGGAGGAAATTTATTAGTTTCACCGGGATAAACATTATTATGGATATATTACTTGGGCTATTTCATTTTTAATATGGGGCTGGATGCGACATGTTTCTTTTTATATCATTATTCAAATCGCTTACTAAAATATCCAATAAAAATGATATAAATGGGTTATGTCTTGGAAGGATTCAAAATCACATTTTTCTAGACAGACCATTATTGATCGTATGCGGTTATGTGATGGATGTGTGGTTTTTAAAAATAATACAATTTGATAAAATAAAATAAAATAAAAGAGATAGATAGGTTGATTTATTCATTGCATTTACATGTATCATCATCCCACTTAAAGGTTTTGGGGGGAAGAGAAATATGTCATTTGGAAAGGGAGAAATTCATTAATCTAATATTTTTAATATCAGGTAATGTACTATAGAGTTGAACCTTATTTTTTAGCCATAAATTTTAATATCATTTACCTACCTACACTCATCAGAGTCATTTGATCCTTAATAGTGAAGTAACCATGATTTATTTTTATTTTTTTATTATGTATTGGAGAAGTTAGATGTCATGCAAACCTAGGTTATGATACAAGATTTTGATGTATGTGCTAAATTCTATTTACATTTTTACCTTTATGATGAGATGAAAATTCCTCTGTGTTATATTGATTGTGGCATGCATATTAATAATGGATAGAATATTGTGAATTGATGATTTGAAAGGATTTTATATTTCAAATAAAGAAAAGTAACAATCATTGATATCATTTTTTCTTTAAAAAATGAGTTGTTGATAAATAATTATGTGTGATACTCAAAAATTTAATTTTCCATTTTAACAATTTCTTTTATGAAAATTTAATTTAATTCATGGTATAGTTAAATTCATTGGTAAAGTGTTGAGATTCCATCCTTGAGGATAAGGTCCAAATTCATTTGTGGGGGGGATTTAATACATCTATTTCATATATATATTTTAATGTGTTATAATATGTTGACCATTTAATTTATTGAATAAAATTTCAATGATTTGAAAAAAATGAGTTTTTTAATTATGTGTGGAAGGAAAAAAATGATTTTTGAAAGGGGAGATGGAAAATTGAGGAAAAATGAAATACACGTCGTTTACCACAAGTACACATCCTGACAATTTCATGTCAAAAAGATCTATGCTGGACAACTAGTGATGATGGAACAAGTGTTAAACATAATGTACACATCTTGTACCACTAGTACACAATGTGACGACAGTCACACTAGTGTACAATGTATCTATGGATTCAACATGGTGGAGGAAAACCGAATATGATATACACATCATGTAGAAAAGGTACACATCATAACAAGGGTGAAAAAAATAGACAAAATAGGTGACACATGACACAAGTTTGGATGAGAAAACCCAATAAATGGTTGCCTCAATAAATCATTCCAAAGAACACTGGGAACAATGAAGGCAAAGCGACACCATGCAATGACCACCGGATGAACTGGAGCCTCCCGTTGTGGCCATTAATCCCCAGGTACACATCATGCTCTCTCTCATCATGAGTGTGTACACATTTAGTTCCATGTGATGTGATTTCCATGGGGAGTGTTTCTAGAGATTTTTTTCCTTTTTAATCATATTTTTGGATTACTAAAAACTATTAATCAATTTCAATCAATTCAATTTTTGTGTTGCATTACCATTCATATGTTCTAAGGTCTTTCATTCTAATTGTATTAGTTAATAGATCTATTTTTTCAATTAATATTACACAACATAGGTTGGTTGTGTTTAAAAATGTTTTTGGTCACTAATCTCTATTATTGAATCTAGTAGATTACCATTTCAATGGTCCAATCATAGGTGTAGGGCAAGGGACTAAGACTAGGGTTATCTGCTGGCCTAATTTCCAAACAATGACTTAATGATCACACATTCATGTAAACCCATATCACACGAACCCAAAATCATTGAACATGGAATGAATATAATATTTAATTTACAACAAATCATTCATATTGTTTTCACTTTTTCCTTTACAAACAAACAAAAAATTTCAATTTTTTATTTCTTAATTAATTTTGATCACACAGACCGTCCATGTGGTTTCAACACTCAGACATACCAAGTACTACCCATTACATTACAATTGAATGAGTTTTATCAATTTTATTCTTGCATAGGATCTTAGGGAGCTGAAGGCACCCTAAGGTCTATCAATTTAGCATTGTTTCTGGAGATGGTTCTCATTTTTCATAAATTAATTAGGAATTAAGATATCTATTTTTCTTCAATTATTTATTTTATTCTTTTTCATATCATGTTGTTGTTTCTTGAAATAACTCATTTCATGAGTACTCCACTTGAGGGAAAAAATAATTATATTTCATTCAATATAATGTTGGATAAAACTCTCTTCCAACAATGAAAATAAAAGGTAAAAGCTAAATAGGAATATGTCAACATGGATGGAAGGGAACAATTTGATGGTGTTGAGACTGAGAAGGCCATGATGGCTTGGCCACAAATTAATGGAAAGAATCAATGGGGACAATAATATATATGTTACTGGAGATCCTTAACCATGGGAGTCAATCCAATCATCCTGATACCCTATGTTTCTTCACAACATTTTGAGATCAAGCCGGAAGTCATAAAAATGATCACATAGTCATTGCATTTCGGCAGGCTATCACATGATAACTTCAACTCACACATTGGATTATTCTTGGAGATTTATGGAACGTTTGAATTTTTGAACATAAAAAAGATTCTTTGATATTATGAATGTTCATATATTAACTTATGGACAAATCACGAGGGTTGATCCAATGCTATCCCCCGCATACAATTACAACATTGGATGATCTGGTAACAATGTTTTTAACAATTTTTGTTCACACTCATCATCTATGTATTTGCAGATATTTATACTATGTTTTATAAAATTATCTTAAGAGTATTTATAAATTTCAAGTCATAGATTCAACGGATTAATAAGATGATGTACTCATCATGGAATAGATATGTGTCTTTTAATTCAAAATATTTATAAAGTATTATCGCAGGGAAATATGTCTATAATAGATACTATTATAGGAGGTTCACTGATGAGAAAGTCACTTGATGGATATTACAAGCTACTGGATGATATGTTTAGTAATATTTTTCAAAGGAAACTATAAGTTGGAAGTTTACTAGGAACACACATGGGGATAACATATGGATGACTACATAAATAGAAACTATGACAACACAGATGAATGTGATAATGTCCCACAAAAATCCCCATGGTATGTATCGAGATGAGGAAAATTATTCAGATAATAATAAAATAATAGGCACAGGGATGGGCCCCCAACAACAAGCTCAACAGAATAATTTTCAAAGTCCTAAATTTCAATAGATTTTATAGGGTTTCCACCCACTTCCCTAAGAGATAACAGCAGCTAGTCGAGTCCATTCATGGGATGAGACCCTTGATTAATTTATGACCACCACAACAAATTCACATAAATATTTGGATATTTATTCAATATATCAATGTATTAAAATCGTAGAATATATAAATGACTCACAAAACCTATAATCATAAATAAGGAACTATGAACATCTTGTCGACCATATTGTCGAAACACTTAGAGAATGACAGAGAGGATAGCTTCTTGGATTCCTAGAGTTTCATCATCATGCATATGTGAAATCAATATATATTTGAATTGGAATAAAGACACTAGGAAGTGGAATTTAATTTCGAGGTCATTAAAAAAATCCAACTAAAACATATCAAGGGAAGAATATAGAAGTTGGGGAAGGTGATGTTAAAGAAGCACCACCATCATTCCAAGCACCACTTCCATATACATATATTGTAAACTAGGGGACGATTTATGAGAAAAATGAATTTTTTATATATATTTTCAAGAATATAAACATTAACATTCAATTTATTGAGTAAATTTCCAACATGTTTGAAAATAAAATTTCCATGAAGGATTTAGTGATGAATAATAATAATCTTGAGGATTTAGTTACCAATCCACTAGATGAAGAAGGTTCATGAGTTGTTTCAACTATTCTACCAAAGTAGAAATGTGATCCAGGTAGTGTCTCCATTATAATTAGTATTGGTACTATTGATTTTGTTAGTGAATTATGTTATTTAGGTGCCAGTTTAAATATATTCTCATATTCCTCATTCATGATCCTAGGATTGAAGTATATTCAACCAACTCGAATTATGATTTAACGAGTGGATACAACATGGAGTTGAACACAAATACTGCTTAAAGATTTCATCGTCAAGGTGGATGGGTTCTATTTTACATCATAAATTCTAGTGATATACATTAAAAAATAGAAGTTGACAACAATTTTAGGAAGAATTTTCCTACCTATTGGAAGGGAACTAATTGAAGTTCAGAATGGAGAGTTCAATTTGAGAATAGTAGGATCATAGGTATAATTAAATCTGTAATGAGTGCAAGAGATGTAATATGAGCAATTTTTTTGATTTTTGAAGTCATTAATTCAGGAATGAAAGGATGTTGCATTCCATGGTAGGAGAGCAGAATTTGCTAATATGGAGACTTGATTTGGATGTACGTACCAGTTAAATAATCAAAAGAAGTTTTTGGAAAAGGAAGAAGATAGCGGAGTAAGATACACACAATACAAATTCAATAAAATATAAATGATTTTTTCAATTAGTGAAGTGCCATTTGGATATGTAGGAATGTCTAAGAACTATTGATTTGGGGCCATGGTAACAGAGAAGGTTTTCAATAATGGAACTGTGAAATTATTTTCAGAGAAAGGTAGAAGACTTATCAACACTAAAGAATCATGTCTTCAACATTTTATAGATCATGATAAGGTAACCACTTTTCTACCATCACCAATATGAGATAAAGTGTCAATTTTGAGCCAATTAGTGTAATCAAAAGTGCTTCTGGGAGGTTAACCAAGTTTTTATTATTTATCATTATTTTTTTTATTTTTTTAGAAAAATGAACTCATCCCCAAAAATTTTCAAATTTCACTATTGTGTTATGTGATTTAACATGTGTATTTTTATTATTGTAGGACCATAATGGTAAGTAAAACCAATAAAGGAGATGATGTTTTATATGAGTTAAACATCATGAAGGGGGATTACACATAATAAAAGGGATTATACGGAATATATACAACCCATGTTAGAGGAATCAAATTGTACTGGGAGTAAGCATTTCAATTCATATTTTATCTAATGTATTCTCACAATTTAATTGTGATGGAGAATTAATTATAAAATTAATTCCCATATTTCATTGATTACTTTCTCAAATGATCTAGGAGACACAAACTACTGAAGAAAATTTTTATACCATGTATTTAGATTTCATTTTCTGTAAATTTGAATGAGAAAACGGTAAAAGAATTAGAACAGATGAGCATGTGGATTAAGATTTGAAAAATCTTTATTTATAGGATCATGTTAATTTTTTTAAAATAAATATTTCTCTAACCAATCAATGTTTATAATTTTTAGGGTTTTATTACTTGAAATAATTTTTTTTTCATTTCCACAAGTAATTGACCCAACCATTCTTCTTATTCATAGACCATCACCTGAGACAATATTTTCGTATTTATTCTATTGTGTATTTTTTGAGATACATGGGAATGCTTTATTCTAGAACATTATTTTATTATACTCAAAGTTATGTCTGAATAGAATAACTTTTAAAGTGATTGAGTATTTTTCAGTTAGCCCATATCCTATGAAATACATGGATTAATCATTTTTATGTTCGTAGAATCCATGAAATGCCTAGTATGATATTGAAAAATGTTATGAGCCTATTTTATCCATTTCTTCTTTTCTAAAATTGTTTTTTCACAATATAAAAAAATTATTGTGTGGGAAGAATTTAATTAGGTGTAATCGGATATACATTATTGGGGATATATTTATGGGGGTCTTAAATTTTTGATATGGGGATGTCTAGGACATATTTCATTGTATTTCATTATTAAACTCTCATTCTAAAAAAACATTAATAAAATGTAATAAATGCTTTGTTTCATGGGAGGATCAAAATAAATATTTTCTATATCAAAATTTTTTATCATATGTGTTTATGTAATAGATGTGATATTTTTACATAACATTAATTTTATGAAAAAAATAGAGAAGAAAAAAGGGAAATATCGGTTGATTTATTCATTTTACTAACATGAATCATGATCCCACATTGATTTTTTTTATGAAGAGGTAGATGAAATTTTAAAAGGGAGACATTTATTGAGGTTAAATATTGAATATCATGAAAAGCACATTATTTATGAACTTACTTTTTGAGCCTTAATTGTTTATATTGTTTACCTACCAACCCTATATCATCAGATTTGTTTGATCCTTAATGGGGAATCCCACAATATTAAAATTGATATTCACTTTATGTGGGGGAGGGATTTGATGCCTTAAAAGCATATGGTTAGTTACATGTCTTTTAGGTATGTGCTTCATTCTATTTACATTTGTACCCTAAATATGAGAAGAGAATTTATGTGAGGTGGATTGTTAGTATGATGCATGTTAATAATGGATATAAAAATGTGAATGAATTATTGAAATTCATGGCTATTTCAAATGGAAAAAAGTACACATCATGTAACATTAGTATAGGATGTGATGTCATTTAATGATCCAAATTAATCAATGTGATTATTGCAAGAGTCCTATAGACGAGGAGGTGACTCGGACAAGGATTACACATCATGTACTTCACTTACACAGTGTGTAGTGATTCAATGATTCAGATCAGTGTACAAAACGTACACATGGGGACACGGAATAGAGACTATGATTACACGATGTTTACGTCCAGTACACTTCATGACCAGCCTCATGCATTTCTCCTCTAGTTCCTACAAATAGATCTCATAACCTCACTATTCATATATATTATAGATAGAGCATCAACAAGGGGTGAATGAGGAATAATTTCCGACCTACTTCTCCATATTATATATGATTTTACATTATTTATTTTTCTACAAATACTCATGGATCTCATGAGAAAATTATTTAATTTTCATCATGTGGTGTGTGTGATGAAGTGGAATTGAGTGGATGATATATTATATATTTTAAGTCAAATGATGAATAGATTTCAAATTTATTTTTAAACACTATCATTTTCAAGATTTCTTCTAGAAGACCACTGTGAATGGAGTTAAGAATTGGTTTTAGTTTAAATAATTATTTAGTCATGACCATTTCCTAAGTTATACAAGTACCATTGTTTAATGTGAGGTGTAGGGTCTTGAATTCCACAATGACCATTGGTTTTTCCAATACCTTTATTTGAATAAATTTTTGGGAAACACATTCATTGCACTCTAATGTAAATTATCTAGATAAAAGGAAAAATAAGATGGAAATAATTTTATATGAACATTGTACTCGTTTAGACCTGATTCTGAAAACTACATAATATTCAATAATTATTTTAAACCTTATAACATAATGAACCTAGAATCATTTTTCCAGACACCCATTTTATATTTTTTTCTCCATCATTCTAAACAAATCCATGCTTGATTAATTAATACAATTATAATGGAAAACCCGAAAACACAAAAATAGTCTTACAATACGAATAGATAATTTATTGGAATTGATAATATGTTTGCAGAAATCAAAAACATAAACAATTAATGAATACAATCCCTAGCAACACCCCCAAGGAAAATAACATCACACGACCCTAAGATACTTCTCACTCATGATGAGAGCTAGAGACATTGTAACATGAGGATTAATAGTAGAGAAAATAGGCTTCAGATCATTCGGTGTGTATCCATTCAAGTCACATGGAATTTAGATAGTCTCATTGTTCATTACAATGGTGGATGAGGGACTTATTTATAGGTGAATCCCATGAAAACTTGTGTCCCATTACTCCTTCTTTTCATTGTGTGTTGACACAAATAGGACATGTATCTGGGGTACAAGACGTGTTCTTCATATCCATTTTCTCTTGCAAAATATAGAATCATTGGAAACATTGTACACTAGTTTGACTATCAAGGCATCATGTAATGGCGGTATATGATGTGTACATGAATTTCACTCATGTTTTTTCAACTAGAAATTTCCAGCGTAGATCGGTTTATATTAAAATTTCCATGACCTATACTTGGGGTACATGACATGTAGTCATTTTTATTTAGTTTCTATTCCATCATATCTCCCAAAAATTCAGTTTCGTGCTACTTTTGCTCATAATATATCTCCTTTTAAATTTTTTTTTAAAATCCAATATTTCCTGCAACAAAACATAGAAAATATTAATTAATTATAGTATTGTAATGATTTATCATTTATATAGGAAATTCAAAATAAAAAAAATACACTAAAATTTGTGCATAAAATACCCATATCAAATCCCACCACACTGGAAACAAATAATTTCCTCAATGATGGAATATAAATATAATACAGAGAAATTTCACATTAACAAGATTTTAATTAAATTTCAATAAATTAAATTTTTCAATTTGAAAATTATATGTTTGATTATAACACAAGATAATTTCATTTTACAATGAAAAAAGTTGGAACTATTTTACTTTTTTCTTTTGAAATATACATGTTCCTTCATTCATATAATCAATTTTTCAATTCATTATTTATTTTCATGCCATATGTAATCATCCTCAAATGAATTTTCTTCTCTTAGATTTTGGGTTCAATCGAAAATAGAATTCATATCATACCTCGATATCATGTTACATACCATAGGCTTGAAAGGCATCTATCATCTTCACCACATAAAGATATAGATGACAATTAATCATGAAGGATTCAATATTTATGATCAAATGAATATAAGGCTACAGGGTAAGTAGGTAAATGATTTAAAAGAAAATTCTCAAAATGTAGGTTTGAATCTAAATCAGTTTTATTGATAACAATGGACAAGGTCAATGAATGTATCCCATTACAAATATCATATATTTTCTCCCAAAAAACTCATTATTGTCTTCTGATACATATAATTACAATGAATAAATAATTCTATATTGCATTTTTTTAGTTTTTATATATTTCATTTTCAAAATCTATGCTCAGTAGAAATCTCACATCCATCACCTTATTACATATGTTAAATAAATTCAATCTGGAAAATAGTGATTTTTCCCTTCCTAATACACCACCCAATGTTTTCATGTTTTTAATATTTTTAGAAACAACGGTGAATAATTAAATACAATGAATTATTCCATGGACTTAGCCTTATCTAAAATCTAATACCCCCAATAATATATCCAACACAAATTATATCCTCTTACACCTAATAAATTTCCATCCCTTCACTTATTTATTTAAAAATCATTTAAAAAATTTAAAGGAATATAGGAGTAAATAAATATACTTTTAACATGGCTAAATTTATAAAAATAAAGTTCATGGATTCATTTGGATTAAAAAATATTAATTCTTCATGGTTCTAATGGTAAGCGCTAAAAAATGAATTATTCGTTTGACAATTTATTATGATCCGTTATAGCTTCAATAATATTCCAAGAATTTTAAAGATGAATCATTACTGAGCCTCTCATGAAATATATGATATAATGAATGGAAACATTCTTCTTAGTAGATATATCTAGAATGTGGTGAATATCTGGGTAAATTACTCGTGTAAATGCATAAGAATAGTAATATCAATTAATAAAAACAAAAAAAATTTAAAAACTTGAAAAATATCTAAAAAATAAATTTCCAATTTATAAAATTCTCTCATTAATCATGATTTGTCTAATCCTAATAAACATTATTATCTATAATAATTCTATTCTAAATTTTTGTCATTAAAGTTTATTAAAAATGAAATATAAATACATGGCATGAAAATAGTCCAAATCATTTTTTGTTTCCAAAATCATTTTGAGTAACGAATAATTCAAATGAAATTCCTGAAATTTTCAATTATATATATATAATTTTTAAAATCATGGAATATAGTAAAAAAATTATTATTTAAATTCTTAAAGACCTTAAATTCTTAGGCATCAAAATTGTGATATACAGGTTCTGGTTCGAACATTTCACAGCATGTAAGTACACTTCAAAACGTGTAACTTATCTGTATATTCTTCACTTTTTATCCATGACAGGCCTGCATAAATAAAATTACACAAGTTGAAGAATATACCATAATAATTAGATTTAAAAATATATTTTTTTGAGTTATTTTTTTCAAAAAAACATATAATAAATATATAGAAATACAAAAAAGAGGTGTTACCTATCGGGAACACTTTTTATTACATTTGTTGGATTGACCTGACCACATCAGCTAAGGTGATTAATGGTAGGAAAGAGGTTACCTAATCATGATCAAAAAAAATTCATTGAAATGATTCCATGGTATAGATTTTCAGACTCCCTTTCTCTAAAAATAATTTTACACGTCTATTGCTGAACACATTCTCTATCTCCATAAGCCCTATCCGATATCACCTTTCACTTACAGAATATCCAATGGCACTTCACTATTTTCTGAAACATTTTATCTTTATTTGAATTATTCGTGAATGAATGTTCCTCAACTATTGTTATCCTTTTCCAGAAACATTTAATCCTCCTTCAGCTTATTCACACTTCATTCTTCAATCTCTACAGCTGCAACATCAGCTCTCCATCCATGAACATCATTGTCCTCCTCCTTCATCAGTTAATGTCTATATAAATCAATAACTTGTTTTTCTAGGTTCTGCATCACTTGAAATAAATTGAACCTCACTTTTGGTCCTCCTACTCTTGAAGTAAACTCTCCATTCTAAACATTAATAAGTGACCTTCTTATAGATACAATCATTTTTTCCAAAATTATTGGCATATTCTCTTTATCCACGTCTATCAACTAAAAACATGCTGGAAAATAGAAACCACCTACCATGATAATGACATCTTCATGTGGTCCTCAAGGGAACACGAAATTGGTATCATCTAGATAAAGAATAACTTGATTTGTTTGCATCTACATCATTCCCAGGCTCTTGAATGTTAAATATGATATTTTATTCAAATCGATTCCTGAGTCACATAATGCTCAACCAAACCCATTAGTAACAATGGTAATTTAAATGAAAAAACTACTTGGTTAATGTTTCTTATTCGGAAGAATGCATGAATAAACTTATGAATATTATCCTACCAATGGAATGGTATCGTAATCATCAGTCTTATTCATCTTCGTCCCCAACTCCTTCAGGAACATTGCATAGATCGGCATATTTTCAATTGCCTTGTTGAATGGAATGTTCATCTGTGTCTTCTTCCACATACAAAAAAATGTTGTCTTTTTCTCATCAATCATCCCCTTAGTTTCCCTATATAGTTATGGTAGTGGTAATTTGTATGGTGGTGATTCTTTTTTATCATCACATTCCTTAGCTTTACTATTCTTATCATTATATGATTCAGTTGGATGTTTTTTTTATGTACGCAAAATTAAATTCCACTTCCAAGTGTCTTCATTCCCCTTCTAGGATATATGGTCTTTACATTTTCATGAGGATAATTATCTAGGGCTCCTATAAGCTCTTATATGTGTCATTCTCTATGATTTTTTTTAGAAATATGGATCACATGTCTTTATAAGTTCCTCAATTATTCTTATGGTTTTGTGATTCATTTCCCAGTTCTCTAATTGCAGTATCATTATATCTTGAATAAGAAATCAACTCATTATGTGTACCTCATGTGGTGGTCATAAATGTAGAAAGTGTCTCTTCTAGTGAATGTAATTGACTAGTTAGTGTCGCCCCTTTGTTTTGTGATTAGAAACCATATGGCCTCTGGAAAAAAAATTCCATGAATTTGGTTCTATTGAGGTTGTTTTTGTGGCCTTTATACATACACATAAATTTTTCAACTATATACTACAATGTTTTCATGTTTATAATACATACCAGGGTGATTTTGGTGGGCTATCATCACATCCAAAATTATTTTGGTCTCTATTTGAGTACCCTTCAATATGTTTTCCACCATGTGTGCTCCTTGTAAACTTCTTTCTTCTTATATCCATTGAAAAATATTACTAAACCTCTCATCCAGTAGCTTGTAACAATTTGTTGGTGACTTTTTCATCAGTGAACCTCCTACAACAAAATCTAATATTCAATATTCCCCTATGATAATACTTTATAAAAAGTTTGAATTAAAAGAGACATCATGATTCCATGGTGAGGACACCGCCTTATCAATCATCGGAATCTCTCCCATGAACTATATAAAAAATAATCATTAAATTTTTCCAACATGAGAATAATTACTCACAAATCCATATAATTTGATATAGGACAAACCATGTTAAAAACATTCTCACCAGATCCTCCCACATGAAAATTGAACATGGGGGATGACATTAGATCAACTCATATGTTTTTTTCTTCAGTGAAAGATTTAATAGCTTCATATTAATAGAATCATTTTTTACATTCAAGAATTGAAAAAAGTCACAAATATCCTTGATACATTATATTTGTGAGTTGTGGTCTACATGTGGTAGCCCAAAATATTGCAAGGACTATGTGATCATATAAATGACCACCATCTTGATCTAAAATTATTGTGTTGTGATAGGGGTACCAGGATTCTTGGTTTCACTCTCATGTTTAGGGTCTCTTGTAAATAATCACTGAATTCCCCCCTTTACTTATTCGATGAATTTGTGGCCCAGCTCTCTGCTACATATCATGACCAAATCCATCGAATTTTTCCCATCCATCCACGTTGAATTGTTCTTGTTCATCTTATTAATTTTATTTTCATTTCATGGAGAGATTCTTCTCCAACTCGGGTTTGAATAAAATATTTTTCAATTTTTTTCCCTCGAGTGGAGTACTCGTGCAATGGGTTGTTCCTAAAATGATAGCATTACACAACCATGTATAAAAAAATAATTAATGTAAAAATAGCTATAAAAATTTCTAATGAATTTAAGCATAACATGGACCCTCCTTGTATATTGTTCCAATTTGGAATCCCCCATGGTGTTTCATTAGTTCCCTAAATTGCTATGAAAATATAAAATTTACAACACTCATATAATCATATCTTAATGGGTAGAAATTTATATGTCTATATTTCTATCACACATGGATTTTCTTTATGTTCAAAATTAATAAAGGAATTAAAAATGGGAATTGATTGGTTTTTTTAGAAGTAAATAGAATTAATAGAAGGATTGATTGGTTTGAAATTCAATATAGGAGGCACGTCTGGTTTAGTGATTTTAGGTTTGTGTTCTAGGTATTTACATGAAATTCTGCTTATTCGGTTTTGTTAAATCCACAAGGCCGAATACCCTAAGAGGGTGGTAAATTAGGGTATAAGGAATTTAAAATATCTCCCGTTCAGATATTTTGATGTTTTTATTAAAAACTCAATTCTCTCTTCCACTGATAATAATATATGAACAGATATTAAATCATTCACATGAAATAATTATTTTTACTTGGTTAACCTTCACTGGGCTATGTCAATGGAACATACAATGACAATGGTCTAATGTACCAAACATACTAAGGTTCACTACCAATAATGAGTATGATGTTCAGGCTAGATCTTCAAGGCCCATGCTCATTGTCATTAAAATGTTTAGCGTCTTCTCACTAGATTCCCAAGGCTCACTCCCTTTGTGTCTTTCTATGGCCCACTACTAGTGGAAAGGGTCACCATCTTCCACTTCCTTCACTCACTAATATTGGAAATGAATTCACTCAAATTTTTTCAACATGTATTTCAAAAAATGTTTATGAACAGCTGGGTCCCCTAATATTCAAGAATTCATGCATCCTCAACTATAGGTAGATTCTCTGATGAGGTTCTGTTTTCACACGTAGATGAAGAACACTTTCCATGGTACTTCTATATACCAAAAATTGTTTTTCAAACTAAAATGATGCCTTTGCAGGCTTCCTTGGGAAAAGTATGAACCACATTCTCCTTCCATATATAGTGTACCGAGATTGGTATAAGGACCGCATCCTCCACATATTGTTGCCTATTACACAATTCTCCTCTATCCATGGATTTCCACTACCTTGACTATCGCATAGTTCCTTCGCATACCGACTATATAGACCTCACTGGAAAACTGCCCTCTGTCTATGAACTATTCTTTGTTCACAAAATATCTTCGTAAACTACTATCACATATTGTTCCTTTTTCTTCTGAGTATCGCAATGTCTTCAATTGTGTACAGAGTTTTTTGTGTGTTACAGTTCTCCATAAAATCTTCCAGTGAAATCTCTTTAACAAAAACCACTTCATCATTCACAAGCCTCCCTTCATGAACTTGCTTTGGTCATTCCCAAAATCCAGGAGAAAAAATGTTTTCTATTATGATACTCAATCTCTCCAACAATGGATGCAATTATATATTCTTATATAGGCAATGATAGCTTCAAAAAATTGTTAATCCACTATTTACCAAATATTTGATTCAAACTTCACTGCTTACCAATCCATAATCCTCCACAAAATAGTAGCCACCCATGAACTGTTTTTTCATAGGCGGTCCACATACTAATTTCTCTCATACACAATAGATATCCAATAATGATGACTCACCATCTTCATATTGCATCACCTTCCTCCATGAACCATTTTTAGTTTCGTGAACTAATCAAGCATACCATTCTACTACTCTGTGTACCATTCGCAGAACACGGTATGGGGCCCATGAATTATGGAATTTGGTCCTCACCATTTTCCTGTTCACTTGAACGTTCTTCCTACAATTAACTAATGTGGAGAAATACTTCCATTTCCAATATTAAACTCCCAATTTTGAGACCCAAAAATTTTGTAAACACTATTAAACTGTGCCACTGTTGAATCTGTTCTTTGGAAAACACCAACCATGTAAGAACCCAGTTTTTATTTGATGGGTACATGCTGTGTACTTTTCCACACACCATGTAAATTTTCCGTCTGGGCTGAGTACACAGGGCGTGTAGGCCTATCGATGATGAAGGGTGTAAAAACTGACTACACATCGTGTACTTAGTATATACATGCGGTGTAATCAGTCACCACGTAAATAGTAAGGCAGTGGAAGCATCCACCAGCAGAGCGACAGTACACATCGTGTACTCAGGAATACACGTCGTGTACTCATGTCAATAGATGAATAGTTCGACAGTGAAAATTATCCACTAGAGGAATAGTTAAAAAATTAAAAGTACATGTTTTGTTCTTGAGATTCCATGCCATGTAGTTTTTTTAACTTAAAACGGGCAGTAGCCTCCTAATTCGGTAGAGGTAGTAGTAGACGCATTTGGAGCACCTGGAGTAGAGGCTGGAGCTTGAAGGAGCTCCTGATAACACACAGAGAATATGTTCCTTCTGCCGATGATCTTATTTGAATAATGCTAGTAAGATCATCCTTCTCCTTGAGCCGTTCTTACCATTTCATTCCCGATGTGATGTTATTTATGATTGAAAAGATAAATGTTTATCCCATATCTATGTCATTCTTAGACATTTCATAAGGTATCATTCAAATATATTGATCTTAGGAGATCAAGGTAATTGGTCTGATGTTTAATTCCAACAGTCATGTTTTTTTTTGCATACTGTTGTGCTATGCACCCATGTTTGGGTTGTCATATGGCTGAGGCCCTGACTAATTAAACACCTAGAATTGCATAGGTATGTAATAATGGTTTATAAGCTACTGTCTAGGATCATTTCTTGGATATAGGGTCTCTCCATGGGTAGGTTCACATTTTTTGCAGTTTGGCCAGGATATCCGAGGGTATGCCGTGAATATAGCATGATTTGAGTTTTCTTGAGAGAAAATATATATAATTTATTATTGATATGTTGTTCTAGGCCCGATAACTTATTTAGCCTTAGGGCACTGTTTTGATTTCCATGAGGGCAAGGTACTATTCAGCCTAAGAGCATTCTTCTATTCATGATGAGAGAAAGTGTTTGTTATCTTAAGAGAAACGTTTCATATGATTGATGGTTGTATCATCCATGCCTAAGGGAACTCACATTCGGGTTTCTTTTTGGTTCACCTAAGGGCAAGGCCTAATGGCGAGGTTTGTTTGGAATGAGGGAAAGATTCTGATTAGCTCAAGTGTAATAGTTCTTATGTCTGAGGAAATAGTTTACTTCGTATAGTCCTTGTGGTAATTATATATGTCGTACCAACCATGATAATTCACAGGTTTGGTATTGTTTTACCTTCTACGTTTTAGATATCATGTTATGGTTTTTGATACGGCACTGAATGGGAGATTTTCAGCTGAGGATGTGTCTCGAAATCCTATAATTAAATTATATTAAATTGTTATTTAATAATTAAAATGGAAATATACTAGTTGTAATGTTTACTTTTGAGTACTTATTTGTTTTCTTCATTTCATTACTACACACTACTGTTGCACATTTTCACTAATAGTATGCATGATCATTTTGTTGTTGCCTACTGGTATTTATTTATCACACCCTGTTTGGGTCATGTCATTGGACCAAACAAATTATATTATTGTAAGTGTAGATAAGGGTAAGGGTCCCTATAAAGGTACTTGATGTTGTAGAGGAGTAGGACAGAATGTGACCGTTCTTAGGATTGTGATGCTGTTGAGATCCTATTGCACTGTTTTATTTTTCATTGTTGTATTTGTCCCTTGTATTGTATTGATTCATATTGCAGTGTATCCAGTTTTGGATGCTTCCCATGACACAGGGACAAATTGAATCATTATAAATGATTATTTTTCTTTTCATTACTTCAGTACAATGTCCATTTCATCATTGTTATTGTTTACTGCTTCCAATTTTGGCATGTTTGTATTTTCTACACTGCGCTGCACTGTGAAAAATGAGGGCATTGTTTCCCCACTATCAGACTTAGAACCTCGATGCTAGTCGGAAGCCTCTGGTGTTTGGGGAAATGTGCTTGAGGTCGTGTGACCAATCGGGTTTGGGGAACCCGTTGAGTGGCACTTGGATCTAGGACGTTACAGAGTGGTATTAGAGGGGTTTTCCTTTCTCTTCAATATTATATTATTTGGTGAAATTTTAAAGATATAGATTGATATGGTATTTTCTACTAACTATTCCCAAGAGTTTCTACCCCGTGTACATGTAACGACTAGATTTCCTCTAATTAAATTGTGAATTTTTGTTTATGATTATTACAATTGATCTGATTTTCACCATTGGGTGATGCACTTGTTGTGTGATATTTATATTTTTTATACCCATGTTCTATTTAGTTGCTACCCAATGAGATGAGGGTATGTCATCACAAGAATAACATAAGAACATTCTAGAATCACATGCCATGCATAGTTTCCATGCCATGTAGTTGAATTAGAAATTTCATGTTGTTCTAATAGATGTTGTTCTAGAAAAATTATGTTGTTGTGATTGATGCCTTGATAAAATACCGAATATTTGATAGAATATTGTTATGTAAGGTTCTATGAATAAATGCCAAAAATTGGTTATTGAGGAGTATGGGCCCTCATCAACCAGAATTTGGTGTATCATCGACTTTTCTACCTTGTTATAATAAGCATTAGATGCCATACTTTGATTTGGGGGGGTATGGGCCCTCAAGGATAAGAATTTGGAACATAGGTGCTGGTTTCTATGTTTTTCTTGGATATGAAGTATTTTCTAAGACTTAATATCTATAAAAACCTAGAATACACACCGTGTAGTTTTGATTACATGCCATTTAATCTTCTGTTCGGGATGAAATGAAAAAAATTAAGTACACGCCATGTACCGTATGTACACGCCCTTTAATTTGTACCTGTGTCATAGGTCGTGCAGGCAAAAAAATTGTATAGGGAAACATGAAGGAATAGGACATGTTGTTATTATACATGCAGTTTTGTGTTAACCTGGTGTCCTCCATGTAACTAACGACATGGGTGGAGAAATATGTTCTTTTACACGTCGTGCAAATGGAGAACATGCCGTGTAGTTTGACCTGAGGATCCAGTCGTGTAGCTATCAAAAATGGGTCAGTACTACCTCCTCCTAAACATGTCATGTACCTAAGGGACATGCCATTTAGTCTTGACCGGTGAAAGTCTGTGTGGTTTTGGCCACGTGGCTGGGAAAACATGGTGGTGTACACGCCGTGTGCGGGTGTTACACGCAGTGTAGTGTCAACCGAGTCATCGGCCATGTCACTGACAATACGGTTAGGTGAAGCTCATCCAATACATTCCATGTTGATCTTATACACACCATATAGTCTCATTCAATAGAGATCTTTGTGACTATGCTGTGTAAAAGACTCTGGCTGTGGAATAAAATTCAAGTACACGCCGTGTGTGTGGACAACACGCCGTGTGTTTGGATTGTTACACGACTAGTTGGGAGAGTACATGCCCATGTGTAAGACTTGAGGGAACATGATCTGTAGTTATTATACATGTCGTGTAGTCTTGTTTTGTAAAACATGATTGTTTTCTTTCTCATGTTCCCTTCTTACACTTCTTTTTCAGTCCATGATGATCTTAATTTGAGGCTTGTGTTTGAACTTGTAGAGTCATGCCACCAAGACGACCATGAGTTCTTCACCAGGAGAGCGATAACGAGTAAACACTATAGACAGCAGGTCATGAGCTATCGATAGATCCTCCCGCAGAGCCAGAGGCAGTGCCAGCTGTTATACCGGACGCAGGTGCGAAAGAATAGTTCCGCAAAGGCATCATGCGGTTTATGTAGACCTTCCATGGACCATTGTCGGCTACCACATCTATGGAAGAACTGACATGAATATTTTAGAAGCAGCATCCGCTAAAATTTTTAGGGGATGGAAGACAATTGAAGGTGGAGGCTTGGCTAGGTTCTTTGTAGGTGTTTTTCGAGCATCTGGAGACGCCTCTAAGGATGAGGTTCAAGCTCTATATATACATGTTGTGTGATTCTACCAAGAGGTGGTGGGATGTTACCATATAGAAAAAGTCTCACAAAGACATGGTGTGGAAATCTTATCAGGAAGTATTCTATGACCATTTCATTCAGGAGATGCTGATGGTAGATAGAGCTCGAGAGTTCATGAATCTACAGTAGGGATCTATGTCAGTGATGGACTATTCTGCCCACTTCACTGAGCTACAATGTTTTTCACTTGTACTGCGGGGTGACAAGATGTTGAGGGAAAGACGCTTTGAAGATGGTCTTTAGTATGACATTAGACGGACGGTGAATGTTTTAAGGTTTCCTAAAGTGCATGCTATTTTGAACTAGGCACTGATTACTGAACTGAACATGCAGGAATCTAGTGGTGCAGGCCAGGGCAGTGCGGCACCAGTTTCTGGTAATATTTCTTCTGGTAAGGGAATGAGACATATGGATTTCTATCACAGTGGATGTGCTAGCCAGAATAATTCAACAGGTTGACCAATTTTGTTCTACTAGTGTGGTAATGAAGTGCACATGATACCTCAGTATCCATGTGAAGCAGTGGACTGTCGATCATGTGGCAAGACGAGTCATCTGTAGAGTTTTTGTAGGGAATTTCCACCAGTGGACAGTGAGAGGGGTTTGGTGAAGACTCTATATGCATGAGCAGGACCGGAAGCTTCTTACTAGTCAGGGAATTGGAATACGTCCGTACGTTCAGGCTGAGGTGGTGGTCATGGTCATGGTATCCCGACACCTTGATCTCAGAGGCAGCAGGGTGGGTCAACTCAGGGTATCCAGGATGTGTCATAGGGCGACGACACTAGGCAGACATATGCAGTGCAACAGACCAAGCAAGAGCAGAATCCTGGAACTTCTACTCTCATAGGAACTATTCTAGTTTCTTCTGTTTTGCCTTCTGTACTTTTCAATATTGGTGTGACACATATCCTTATATCTGTGCCCATTGTGGAAGGTCTTGGGCTTCGTGTTTCTTCTTAATCAGATATTATGTCATTAGACACACTGTTGGGGACTAGAATGGCATGTGTGTGTTAATGAAAGGAGTTCCCCCTAGAGGTTGGTGGGTGTCACTTCTTATGGTACCTCTATGTATTAGAGATGATAGCATATGATCTCATTCTCGAGACGGACTAGTTGGTACCCTTTTGATCCTTTGTGGATTGTTATCGTCTCACAGTGAGTTTCATGTCACCATAGGCCAGAGAATTTCTATACAAGGGAAAATGGGATGTTCAGGTGAGCTGAGTTGGACCCGAGCATTGTGGGTGAGGTGGAGTGATAGACCAAATTTCAAGTTCATATCTGGATGACCAGGGAACTTGCCATAAGTATTTCCCTCCAATATTTTATCATTTCACGGATGTCTTCTCGAATGATATTTCAGGTCTACCTCCAGAGTGAGAGGTGGATTTGTCTATTGAGCATGTTCCTGTAGAGGAACTGGTGTCCATTCCTCCTTATAATATGTCTACAATAGGGTTGTAGGAGGTTAAACGACAATTATAGGAGTTGCAGACAAAGTGTTTCATCCGACCCAGTACTTCTCTAGGGGTTTTCCTATCCTATTTGTTAAGAAGGCGGGTGGTACCCTCAGACTTTGTGTGGATTATCTGAAGATGAACCAATTCATTGGTCAAAATCCGATATCCCTTGCCAAGGATTAATGATCTTTTTGATCATCTTCGAGGATCACGAGTGTTCTCTAAGATTGAATTAAGATTTGGATATCATTAGTTTGCGCTTTAGACCATAGGACAAACTACATACGGCCTTTAAGAGTAGATATGGTCTATACGATTTTTTTTGGTCATGCTGTTCAGACTCATGAATGCATTGGATATATTCATGGCTCTTATTAATCATGTGGTCCACCCTTATCTAGATTATTTTGTGGTAGTCTTCATGGAAGATATCTTGTTGTACTCTCACACTAGACCCAACCATGACACCCATCTTGAGATCGTACTGAGTACACTGAGAGAAAATTAGTTATATGTTAAGCTCTCGAAGTTCCACTTTTGGATGAACCAGATTCACTTCCTGGGTTATATTATCTTAGAGGGAGGAGTTTCAGTAGACCCAAAGAATGTGACGGCGGTAGATTTGTGTCAGAATCCAAAGAACGTGTTTGAGATACAAGGACTATTGGGGATGGTTGGTATCTACATGCACTTTATATAATACTTCTCCTACATAGAAATGTTGTTGAAGGGTTTGACTAAGAATGGTGTGTTGTTAGTTTGATCAAAATCTTTCAAGAAATCCTTTCAAAAGCTGAAGGGAACGTTGATATTAGCACTAGTCCTGATACTTCTAGAAAAAGTGAAGAGCTATACTGTTTACTTTGAGGCATCAGGTATTGGGCTTGGAGAAGTGCTGATGCAGGGTGATCCGGTAGTTGCATTCAGATCTCAGTAGTTGAGGCCACATGAGAGGAATTACCCAACGCATGATCTCGAGTTGGATGAAGTTGTCCATGTGTTACACCATTGGATACATTATCTCTTGGGAGAATTTTTTTTTGTGTTTACAGACCACAAAAGTCTCATGTACATCTTTACCCAACGAGACCTGTATCTGAGACAATGAAAGTGGGTTTAATACCTTCAGTCCTTCGACTTTGAGCTTGCTTATTCACATGGTTAGGGTAACTTAGTAGCTAATGCACGGAGTAAGAGGACTCAGATACAGGCAGTGCTGGAGGCCAGTGGTCGGTGGCAGCTTATGTCTTTGTTCTTTGAGATGCATTTGGAGGTGCATGATAGTCAGGGAAAAACATATCATCCATCCTTATTTGTGACTTCTACCCGCCAATACAGAGTTAGAATGAGACAACTATCAGATTTTTAAGGACTAGTTTTGTAGGAGTCAATGGAAATTGGGGAACCTCCTCCTTGTTGGATGATAGGCGATGATGAGTTACTCTGTATCCATGGACGAGTGTGAGTTCTAGGGGATATACACAAGGAATTGACGCTAGGATTTCATGCTTCATCTTGGGCAGTGCGTCCTGGGGTTACAAGAATGTATTGTGACTTGAGAAGTCAGTATTGGTGGTTGGGTAAAAAAAGAGTGGTAGCTGGTTTTGTTATCTAAATGTTCCACCTATCATCAGGTGAAGGAGAATCATCAGATTCCATCCGGATGGTTTCAATAGTTATCCATTCTTAATTGTAAATGGTATGATGTCGTGATGGATTTCGTGATTGGGTTTTTGAGGTCACCTCGAGGACGTGATGTCGTGTGGGTTTTTGTGGACAAACATACGAAGGTGGATCACTTTTTTCGATCAAGGAAACCTTTGGTGTTAATGTGTTCAGAATGTTGTATAACTGAGAGGTAGTAAATATGCATGGGGTTCCTCATTCTATTTTTTCAGATAGGGACTCCCTCTTTACATCTCGTTTCTGGAATATTTTTTCAAATGGCATTGGGTACACTGGTGCTTCTAAGAACATCCTACCACCCTCAGACTGAGGGCCAGTCAGGGTGTATGATACAAGTGCTTGAGTACATGAGGCGTGCATATGTCCTAGACTTTGGTATCTCTTAGGAGAATAACATACCCCTTGTCTAGTTTTCCTACAATAATAGTTTTCCGGAAACTATTGAGATGGCATCGTATGAGGATTTATATGGTAGTCCATGCAGATCACCTTTGTGCTAGTTTGAGGTGGGTGAGGTAACATTACTGGGACTATGTCTCATGTGGGAGACATAAGAGTAGCTCCATTTTATTCAGAAGTGAATGGCTATTGCACAATTTCTACAGAAATCTTATGGTGATTACCGCAGATGACCCATGGAGTTCGTGGTCAGGGATTAGGTTTTCTTGTGTGTTTCCCTGAGGTTGAGACACATGCAGATCAAGAGACAATTTAAACATTCATCATGTTATGTAGGGTCATTTGAGATTTTGGAGAGTGTTGGGATGGTAGCTTATTAGTTGTAGATACCATAGAGGTGCTGGGACATGCACAATGTCTGCCATGTATCACAGCTACACCATTATCACTCAGACCCAACTCACGTTTTTCAGTACCAGGAGGTTGCGCATTAGGTCGATGCATCCATTGAAAATAATATGATTCATATTATTGATAGGAGCACAGAGGATCTACAAGGTATTTTAGTTCCTCCAGTACGAGTGTTATGGCATCATGGCTGAGTGCGGGATGAAACCATGGAGCAGAAGACCGACGTACATCCTCAGTAGTCATAGTTGTTATCACCATTATCTTCACTACGCATAGAAGGGATATTCGGAGATGAATTGATTTAAGGGTGGATGTTTGTAAGAACCTGGTTCTTATTTTTGTGGTATGGGTTTCTTAGTTTCCTTTTTCCTTATATGTTTTTGATAAAATAACGAAAATGGGGGAAGTTCCCAAATTTGGCGATTACACGGCTTTTACTTTTCCACACATCATGTACTTTGATAGTGGGGGGAGTACATATGGTGTGTAGGCTTGTCGGTGATGAAGGGTGTAAAAACTGACTACATGCTGTGTACATAGTATATACACACACAGTGTTACCAGTCGGATATAAAATAGGAAGTCAATGGAATCAGCATTCGTGGGAGTGACAGTACACGCCTTATACTCAGCAATACACGTCATGAACTCATGTCGATATATGAATAGTTAAGCGGTGAAAATTATCTATCATAGGAACAGTTAAAAAATGAAAAGTACATGTTGTGTGCTTGATAGTACACGTCATGTGCTTGATAGTACATGACATGAAGTTTTTTTTCATATAAAATGGGTAGCATACACCTCATTCGGCAGAGGACGCAGTGCACGTGTTTGGAGCACCGGGAGGAGAGGTGGGAGCATGGAGGAGCTCCTGATCACACGTCGGGAATCTGTTCCCTCTTTTGTCTCTCTCGTTTCAACTGTGCTGGTAAGACCTTCCTTCTCCTTGATCCGTTCTTACAAATTCTTTCCCTAGGGGATATTATTTACGTTGAATGGATAAATTTCTATCCCAGATCTACGCCAATCTAAGATATTTCGAAAGGCATCATTCACGTATATTGATTAAAATATATCATGGTAGGTGGTCTGATGTTTAATTCCAACTTTCATATTGTTCTTGTGTATCATTGTGCTATGGTCCCATGTTTGGGGTGTCGTATGGGTGAAGCCTTGATGAATTAAGAACTTAGAATTGCATAGTTTTTTAATAAAGATTTATAAACTACTATCTGGAATCATTTCATAGATCCAGGGCCACCATGTCTGTGTCTTCCCTTGTTTATCCGTTTGGCTAGGATACTCATGGGTAGGCCGTGATTATAGCATGATTTGAGTTTCCATGAGAGAAAATGTATATAATTGATTTCTTATGTGTTGGGCTTATCCTAATTACATGTTTTTTCTGAGGGCATTGTTTCAATTAACCTGAGGTCAAGGTACTATTCAGCATGATTGAAAGGATGTATTCACCCCGAGGGAAAGAGTTTGTTAGCCTCAGGGAAATTTTTCATATTCCTGAGCAATGTAGAATCCATGAATGAGGGCACTCACCTGAGGGTTTCATTTTGGATTCACCTGAGAGCATGGCTAGAGGGAAAGGTTCGTTTTTTCCTAAGGGAATGTTTCTTTTTAGACAAAGGGAAAGGGTTCTTATATCTGAGGACACTTTTTACTTCGTATATTCACTATGTTGATTTTACATTTTATACCAACCCAGATAAAGCATAGGCGTGGTATTTTTTACCTTCTAATTATTAGATATCCTGTTGTGGTTTTTGCTGTGGTATTGAATGGTAGATTTTCAGCTGAGGCTTAGTCTCAAAAACCTATAATTCAATTATATTGAATTGTTAAATAATATTTAAAATGACAATATATGAGAATGAATTTCTAATTTTGAGTACTTTTTAGTTTAATTCATTTCATTATTGCATGCTATTATTGCACATTTGCACTGACAGTTGGTCCCAAGACTTTGGTGGTTGCCAACTAGGACTTATTTCTAACACCCTGTTCGGGTCATGTCTTGGTCCTAAACAAATTATATTGCTGCAGGTGTCAGTAAGGTAAAGGGTCTGTAAACAAGTATATGATGTTGGAGAGGAGTAGGAGAGCATGGGACCAAGCTGAGGCCTGTGATGATGCTGAGTACTTTCTGCACTATTTTATTTTGCTTTTTTGTATTATTCCTTCATATTGTAATTCCTCATATTGTAGTGTATGCAGTTTTGGCTGCTTTCTTAGAGAAAGGGTCATATTGCATCATTATATATGACTGTTGGTATTTTCTTTACATCGATATTGTTTCCATTTTAGCATTTTTTTTGTTTACTACATCCACTTTTGGTATGCTTTTATTTTCTCCACTGCTCTACACTTTGACAAATGAGGGCATAGTTTCCGAACTATAAGATCTAGGACCTCACTGCAAGTCGAAAACATCTGGAATTTTTGGAAATGCTCTTGAGGTCATGTGACCAACCGGGTTTGGATAATCCATTGAGTGGCACCCGGATCAGGGACATTAAAAAACATTCTCATTTTTAGTCCACTATAATTATTATCAAACACAGCCACACCCAATACATACTGAGAGGAAACATTTAATGATTTCCTTTAAAACGTCTTTTTGTAAGAATTTGGCCAGAAGAGATCCTTGGTCTTGGAATCTTTCTCTACTCTTATTATTTGACCATTAGAATGGTCATCTAATATATTTAGTAATGGGGATAGGTGACCCTGAATCGTGTTTCAACATAATCAACCTATGTTGTGTAACGACCATACAGAAAACAAATCAATTAATTTATGCAATTATAATGGATAACCTAATAACACAACAATAGTCTTGTAATAAAAAAGATAAAATTTTCTAATTGATAAATTGTTTTCATCAATCCAAAACATGAATAATAGATGAAATACATCCCAATAAATATCCCCCCTATAAGTCACATACAACGAAACTAATATAATTATCACTCATGAGGGTAGAGAGAAACATGGGTACCTAAGGGGGAATGGTGGAGAAGTGAGGCTTTGGATCATCCAGTGGATTCCCCTTGGTGTCACAATCCTTCGTTGGTCACAAATTATATTAGATGGGTGGGTGGAGGTTTGTTTTTATAGTAAATCTCACCCAAAACCCATATCCCTTATAGATTATTTTTTTTATGATATTTGATTCCTACACAATGCGTACATGGTTTACATGATGTCAATTCAGATCATGTTTTCCTCCACAACATTTAATTCAAAAAACATCTTATGTGGGTTTGACTATCATCATGTCATCTACTGGTGGTACAGTAGGTGTACATGAAGTTCACAACATATAAATTCATCATGACCTGTCTAGAATAGGACTATTTCACATGAAATGGTTAGGATGTGTACTTGTGTTACACAACATGCAGTTCATTTTTCATCATTTTTTCATCTCCAGTTTTTCGGAAAAAATCAAGTATCGCACTGCTTCACATCCCTTAAAACACAAAGGGACTTTTAGCTAATATTTCCTCCCCTTTTAACTAATTTTTCACAAGTACTTTATTTCCTTCCACACAACATAAATCTACTTAATTAATTCTAAAAATGAAATTTTTATTAAATAAATTAAAAATTCAACAGAAGATAAAAAATTAGAATATATGCATGAAATAAATGTATCATCATGGTATTCATAACTAGATAATTTTGTATTGAAAATTATTTTTAATAATGTAATTGTATATATATATATATATAATTTTATAAAATTAATTAATTATTATCCCATCATAATAATTTTTTAAGTTGATGATATTATTATTTTTAGGAGTGATGAAATATTATGTTAATAATTTGCTGAAGAGGTGAATTTTTTTGGGATGTCCATGCTGGAGGAAATCAAATAAATTATTAGGTTTTAAGATATAAAAATCAAGAAACACATTATACATTCTCAATTAAAAGTATTATATGTATAGCTTTAAGAGTTATAGAATTGAATACTCAAATCATGATTCCACAACGACTATTGTGGGAACATTGTTTTATAATAATGGAGAAGGAAAAAGAAGTTATTCAGAATGTAATATGAAAGGTGATTAAAAGTTTGTTTTATTTGACTACCTCATGGCCTGAAAATGTTTATGTTGTTGCATTATGTGAAATATATAGGATTTATACTAAATAATAACATTTACCTATAGAAGATAATAATTAGTTATATCAAAGGCACACAAAATTTACAATTAGGTATGATATCTCGAAAAGTGTTAATTTTTTCAGTATTCATAAGGTAATTGGGATGGAAATGTTTAATATAGAATATCCACATATATGAGAGTATAATTTATGGAAAATAATTTTGTTAGTTGGTATATATAGAAAAATAATTTAGTAAAACTTATTATGGATGAACTTGAGTATGTTGACGCCACTCAAGAATCTACACAACTTATGTGGATTAAAACTAAATAAGAAGTCATACATGTTGATGTCATGTTACAAATTATATTGGGTAGTGATAATAAATGTTTGACCAATCTCAGAAAGAATTTAGTTCATCATTATAATTCAAAACATATTGATATCTGATTTCATTTCATCAAAGGGAATATTGATAAGGATAAATTGATGCTAGAGTATGTTCTTACATCAGAATAGATGTTGACATTTTCATAAAATAATTACCAAATGAATAATTTCCTAAATTGATATTTAAAATAGGTGTTAAAAATATTTCTCATCAATGTTGTGGATTTTTTTGTCCCCTCCATCTTCTTAACATTGGTTAGTGTTCTGAAGGGGGTAATTGTTTCATAAATCTATCCTGATGTGAGCATCACAATAGGGGGAGTT
Source organism: Viscum album (assembly GCA_963277665.1). NCBI lineage: Eukaryota > Viridiplantae > Streptophyta > Magnoliopsida > Santalales > Viscaceae > Viscum > Viscum album. Next base: position 2,021,483,336 of record OY728157.1, read on the forward strand.
GTGGGAATGCTGCGAATCCAGCATTGTATGTGTTTGATGTATTATAACTATTTTCTGAAGTGTTTATAGTAAAACAATATTTATATTCTAGGGAATTTGATGAAGTGGAAGAATTGTTGAATGAAAGATGAAGATATTTCTTGATCACTACATTTGGACAACATGTTTTTTCAGAAAATTATTCTTATTTCCAATAATTAGTATATCACATATGAATAGAATTGTTTATACATAATCAATAGCTTGAAAATACAATGATAACTGATTTATGAGTTTAGGATGAAATAAAAATCTCATAGGGATAATGTACGGACTAAACTGAGAATGATTTTCTAATTTAGGTATTTTCTGTTTTTTTCAAATAATACTTAGAAAAAAAGATTTAAAGATTAAAATGTGTTATCTAACATTGTATTTTGATGAAATCATGCGGACTATAATATTCCAAAAAAAATTGAATTCACAAAGGATGGTAATTTATATCATATTCCGAAAGAATTGTGTGCATAAAAATTCTCATAATTTTCACATTATATTTAGATTGAATGTTTTGATCATATCAGTGAAGAATTGTAGTCCATGTGACTCTGATCAAAATGTGGTGATTCATTACTATTATTTGGGTTCAAATAAATCATATTTGTTCTTTGATACATTTGATAAAATCATTATGAAATAAATGAGGAGTGAGAAATAAACTACTAGTTGCATCCAGTATCATTCTAATCATGAAAATCGTATTCTACATGACTTCATAGAAAATTAGAATTCATAGCTCATTCCATTATATAAAATTTAATTCTAAAGATGATATTAAATGAAATAAAATCCATAAAATAATTATTGATTCACGCTAATATTTTTTAAAAAATAATGATGGTGAGTGTGAATGTTCTAACCATAAGGATATTATACTATTTTTTCGAAAAGAATATTTTTTTAAAGAATGAAAAGGATGATCATAATGATGAAATTGAATAATCTGTTCAAGTCATAGATAATAATATTGGTCCATCATATTCGGTGCACCAACATATTCATCAATGGTTAAATTATTCTCATTGAGACTGATGGATAACTAATTCAATCATTTCTTCTGATGTCAATGGAGGAGATTGAAATTTGACAGTTGGGTGGATTTGTAGAAAATTTTCAGAAACCAACGTTATGTGTTTTCAGTCGGACCAAAATCCATGAGATATAAAACTTCATTAAATGATGTTTATTGGTAGAATATTGAGAAAATAATGAATTTTTTGAATTTTTTCAGATTATTTTTTCAATAAGATAAATATCCATAATATTAATCTGATAACGATTCATCTTTATGATCGCAATGATAAAATAAGAATAGGGAGATATTAAAGTATTTGTATCAAGAAATCATAATGGTATCTATTTCTTCATATATGAAATTGTTATGGATCATCATAATTTAGGAAAAATATTAATGAAAATATTTTTAGACTGATTTTTGTAAAGAATGGCCGAAGGGAATTTATTTGGTAAGAAGAATTCAAAAGGATCTAGAAGATACATATAGAATTGAGAAAACTGATAATGTCAATATTCACCTTGGATTTATGGAAACATGTAAATTTGAGGAATTTGGTTGAGTGAGAAGGATTTTAGGAATCCATCCCAATCCAAATATGTGGAGAGTATAAAATGAAAATTTTATTTTGTAGTATTCTTCTTGATGAATATTTCACATAAAATATTAGAGAAGGTGGAGTGCTGAAAAATTATTGAGATATATATATTATGTTTCCATATTGATATGTCTTGAAGAAGCTTCATTAGTCAAAAGATAAAGGATAATAGAATAGATTGAAAAATATTTAGAAAATATTCCTATTCATCTGATTATTTTATTTAGTCAGTGATCGTATTGTAAAGAGTTATCATTTTCATCTGATGATTGTGTTGGGGAGAATTATCGTTTTCTGATGGCAAGATTATCAAGTTAGGATTTCAAGACTAAAATAGGAATTGTTCAGAATTTTCACAATTTAATTATGTAGATATATATTATCATATTTAATATTTAGTGAAAAAAATCATATTTTATAATATGAATGTGTTTTATTAAGAATTAAATGATTTTATAGCTATCATCTGGTTAATAAAGATATTAATTACTTTGAAATTAAATATTTTTGAATATTTAAAAGAATTATATGTATAATTTTTTTACAAATAATATTTATTATATAATATGTCTAAAGATACAACACACACCATTAAAAGTATTATATAGTGATACAAGAGTGGAATAGAATATCCTACTCATTTTATTCCACCCAAAATAATTGTTTTATAGTGGATTGTGTGTTATTGGATTGTTTCCAAACCATACCATGGATGTAGTTATTCTAATTGAATTGTTATCTTTATAAAAACTTATGTTCTTGTTTATGTTTGTTTTATTTCTGTTTATATGTGAGTGAAATAACTAATAAGAGGTGATGGTTGTTTCATTTGGTAAGGAAACTAAAAATAAATGATATCACTGATTCATTTCCTCCCCCACTCTTTGATAAAATTATTCTGGCTGGGAACATTTGTATTACTGAGATTAAATCAACAAATATATTATGTATATCAAAGGTAAATTAACTTATTAAATGCGTAAAAATAATAGAAGATAATAAAATCTCAGTGAACATGAAATTATTATTATCAAAGATGATAAAGAATTGATGCATCATAAATGAATGAAATTGTGTTATGAAATTATTTAGCACTGCTAATTATCAATTCAGACCCTATTGAATGAAATAATTTTTATTGATACATACAATATCAATAAGATTAATTTAATAATTATATTATATGTAAATTTAGTAGCATAAAATCATTATAAGGTGAATTTGGATCACAATAATAAAATATGCCTCAATGAAGTAAAATTTAGAGGAAGACACAAACAGTGATCATATAATTCAATAGATAACAAATAAATTAAAATATTTTTTCTATCAAACTAAAATATAAATAAAAATTTTTACATACATAATATGATAATAAATATTCATTACACACATTACAAAATAATATAAATGGAAAAGAATATGTAATATAACCAATGAATTGAAATAGATTTATGAAATTCCCTACCATTTTCTAATTATCAATTAAAATACATATCAATCAAAATATTAAAAATGAAAAACAATGTACCATTATGAGTGAAGGAAATTTGATAATAAATTTTAAATGCGAAAATTAATACATTATATAATATCAATTAGTTTAATAAGGGAATAATATTCTTTAATGAAGGGAAACCATGACATGTTTTTTCCCTTTAGGCGTTACACTGTTTTCACATTTTTATAATGTGTTTAGTTATTTTATTTATATATGTTGGGTCCATATTCATATTTATAATATAATATATGATCCTATTGTAATAATTTACCACTCTTTTGTTTATTTTTTTCACTATTCTCATTATTTCGACAGTTAATTGGCTTATTTATTCATATGTGTTTTTCCATCATTATTCCAATTATTGTAAATATGATATGGTTCCGTAATAATAATAAAAATATTAATGTTATACTTTTTCTATATACTCATTATATATATATTATTATAAAAATTCATTACATTTCTTCATTGAAAATGAATCTCATCACCTTGTGGAGATGATAGTTCATATGTCCCTCACGATCGACAATATCATTCCGTTAAAGAGTAAATGGGTAAGAATATGAATGGTATATTAATTTTATATAATCATTTTCATGTTATATATATATATTTATAATATTTTAGAAAAAAAATTCTATTATTACCTTCCATGTAAATTTTTAGTGCGAAGTTGTTCACATAATTTTTTCCCAACTCATAATGTATATTTTTATAGTTACTCATCAGGGATCCATGTGATGTTAATCCCATCATTTTTATTTTAATTTTTACATTAGTGAAATTGTATCACTAAATCAATATTTTGGAAGAATGTATAATTTGTTTCAATCATATATCTATTAGAAAAAAAATTAACATATCTAAAACATATAAATGTTTTTTATTTCTCTCATATATAGATATACTGATAATATTATAAATTAATAATGTAGTTACATGTATATAAGTGAGAGATGGAGAGACAGTCCGAGGGATCAAGGAAGATATGTTATGATAGGAAATTTTATCAATCCAAGAATGGTACCTGAATAATTAGAATGAAATTATACGATTTTGTTTAGTACAACCCACATGGAAGGAAAATTAGCATATCTAAAACTTATAAATTTTTTTTACAGAAAGTGCACCATCAAAAGTTTGTAAAACTACTTTTCTGAAAAATAATGTTTTAATAGTAAAAATGGATGTATTCTTATCTTATTCCAATAAATTATATTGGATTAATATATAAATATATAACTAAGTGTGTAAATAATATATTTAGTCATATTTAGACCATCAAATATACATGATGGGGGATAATGATCATATTTAAACAAATATATTTTTTTATTTGTTTAATCACATTGTTGTGTGTCATGTATGCTATATAAAATAGTGTTTCCTTCTTAAACTCCTGGTATATTACATTTATTATAGAAAATACCATCTGAAGTCACCTACCATCTTTTTTACCTTAATCTGACATGTCATATTCATGAAAAAAATCTAACGAATGGGAGGATTTTAGTTCAAACATTATGAGGATACTTGGATAAGTGGTAACATTCATCTATGAAACATTTTTGTTTCATTACTAATTCCTACATAATTTTTATGTAAGGATTATATAATGAGATAAAAGTATTTTAGTTATTTTTATATTTTTATATTATGTATACAACCAATAACCACACACACTTCAATGAAATGGGTTAATAAATCACCATTCATATGAACAACAAACTACAGTCTTCTGAACTAATGTCGTCCATTTTTCCCTTACTACATATCAATGTTGTGAACAATTATAGAAATTTATTTTATATAATATATTCATGATATTTATGTTTTTACAATTAATATAAAATTTTTTATATCCCACATAACTCCATGCTTTCATTTTTTGGGAATATGATAATTTCGTTTGTGTGTTTGATAGACTGCCTCCTCACAAATTGATTTGATTCATTCCAGATTAACATAAAATTTATTAATGATTGGATTAATAAAAAAATTTATATATATTAAATAAAAATCATTATTTAACGATAATATATAATAGGATTTTCTTTATTTTAAAATAACAAAAAAATGAAAAACAATGTTATGGCATACAAAAGGCCAACCGTCTTCATGAATAGATCTTTTCAATTTATATCACTAAATTTTATATATTAACAAAAATTGTTAAATACTGAATATATATGATATTTATATCATGTTTATAATTTTAAAAATTATGAAATTTAAGAGTAAAAATTATAAACAATCAAAACAACAATGAAAAACAAAGAGGTTATTACCTAAACATGTCGTTAATATGAAATTGTTAATAAACGAGTAATACAATATCCTAAAAAATTATATATGGTCAGATATATATGAATTTGGTTCTATAATATAGTTATAATAATATTATATTTGTTATACATGGTGTTTAATGTCTTTGAAAGAAGACAATACATAAGGTACACTATTTTGGTCTATCTTTTCGTTTCCATGAGTCACATTCAATGTTCACCCATAATAATTTTGTATTGTGTATATGATTCAAATTAATGTATTTAATGAATCTCATATATATAATTATATTGGTTTATATATCCCTTTTTTGATCAATTTTCAAGGTGAATATGGTTAAAACATTTCAAAATAAATAAGAGATCTTTGTTCTTCCTTTTTATTCTATGAGATACATGACACGTTCACCCCCGATTTATTTTATATGTTTTTTATACCTCACATGAGTATATTCTTTTATTCACATTCTAATAATTATTAGGAGTTACATATATGTTTTTTAATATATCCTTTATGGGTTTTATTTTTAAAACATTAACTAAGAATTATGATATTTTTCTCTAATTTTCCTTCCCTGAGGTGCAGGTTATGTTATGCAACTATATTATTTCATGAAATTTAAACACATCCCAATTGATTTGATTTATCATGAATTTATTAAAACTCTTGACAATTTATGTTTCCTTATAAGTTACTTCTTTATGGTTCTTATTATTCAATTTTAAAAATTTGGAATATATTTTATGTCCCAATATAATCAAATATAAGAATATTTTCTGATTAAGAATCCTATATCGAAATATTATGATAAATATTTTAATAATCATTAGTAAATATCATATTAATTGTTTATCAATGATATCCAAATAAATTGGTACCATTTTCACCCAATTGGTTACTTAAAATAATGAATACTTTTTATGATAATTTGAAAGTGTTTTTTATCTACATTCAAAAATATGTTTTCTTCCTGAAACATTCCATTGAAAACTATCCTAAAAAATGTTTTATTACTCTATTATAATATTAAATGGAAATTTTTACCCATTAATTTATTTTTACACATATTTTTTTTTAATCCTGATTCTACATAACAAACACTTCCCTTTTTAGTTTTATCAATAATGTGAAATTAATCTAACTTTTAACCTGTATAACATGAATGGTATGTTTTAGCATCATGACCAATAATTTAATAGATTTTACCAATATATATTTTCAATCTTTTAAAATGAAAAATTATTGACAAATATTTTAAAAATATTTTTTCAATAATTATAGGATATTTTCAACATGAAATGTTTTAAATAATTTTTAGATATTTTTATATATTAGTTAAAAATTAAATATAAATGAATAATATATTCATAATTTTATATGGTTTATGAATATATTTTAAAAGAAATGAATTTTTCCTTATAATAAATTCTAATAATAATTTTAAAATTATTTTCCATCAACGATGACATTGATTGAGGTTAATTATTCTATACTAGGGATATGAAACATGGATACTCTTATTTAAATTATTAAAAATTGTTTGTGTTTATTTGTACTTTTTTTAGGAAACCCATTTCCCTTTCATTAAATGCTCAACGATAAATTTCATTTGAAACTTGCTTCTTTTCATGGGTTATTAAATAATGAAATTATAATTAAATCTATCTTTATTCATTAGGTTATTATATGATTAAATATATTTGATACCCATTGAAATTAATATTTTATGATATGATTAATGCCTTATATTTTGTGTAACATAAAAATAAAGATTTCATCACGTGATAGGAGGACCAATATATTTCACTACTTCATTGGGTTAACATTTATATATAATGAAACATACTAGATGATAAATAGAAGTTATCAAAGTTTATTAGGGAACATTTTCCATTATTTTGGGCTTTTTTGTGAACAATGACTACTATAACGGTTTAGGTAGTAAACCCATTCCAATATGATAGCCTTGGAAGTGTACCCTCACAACTATATAAATGATTTATTATTATTTTATATTTAAAAAATCCTCATTTTATTCCAATATTATTATCTAATGGATCATATTCTTTTATTATCATATGTTTTATGATTTAAAATTGCTAATACCTATTCCTTGACTCATGATTATGATATTTAATATTTAGGGTATGGCTTTTAAATTTTATTCTCAGGTTCTCAAAATCTAATGTTCATATTATGCCTTAATATCTCCCATTTTTAGCCAGAATGAGTTTCTTGAGATCACCGATTATTATGTTTCCTTTCCCAGATTTAAAAATAATTTTTCTATATAGGGTATATATTTATAGAGTAATAAACGAGAAGATACTTTTTTAAAAAATGGAAATATTTCACTATATTAAAATATTATCTTCCATATTTCTAATGGAATAATACATTTATGGTCTTCAAAAGTGTTTTTTAATATAATGAATACAAATATTGAAATATGTAATACCCATGTATGATAATCTTTGATCAATATATGATAATATATCAGGGTAAATATCTAGTTTAACAACTATTTTTTTACCCTAAACATAAATTTCAATCACACGCTACAATACCATGCTCACCTGGAAGATGAAACACACTAGTTACCCATTCATAAACCAATGTAAACTATTATTCCATATAAATTAAACCTCAATAGAACAATTTTAAATCTGTCACAACACACTATATGAAGTAAAGGCTTTCCCATACAATACGGATCATCAAAATTGCACTCACAACTAATGAAATAAAATAATGGTACTATATATTTTTTGAGAAGGGATTACGCCTAATACATCATTTGATAATCCAACTCACAAAACTCCTAGAGATGTTACAGAAGATCAAGATCCATCTACAATATTACCACCTTAGTAATGTACCACTAGTTAAAAACCGACCCAAATAATTCCCACAAAAAACAATCTCACAATAGAGATGGTAATGTTGGTTGATTAAAAATTCCTGAAAAACGAAAAAGAGGGATGCCAAAAACTCTTAATAACTATTATTAGGAGGGACTCATTTACTCCACCCCACACATATTTTTGGTAGGACCATAACAAAGATAATTCAATTTGTTATTAAGGGGGAAAATGATTTTATTAGAAATTTAAATTGCCGATATGTTTACTAAAATTCACCTAAAACAATAACTTCTCAAACAAGGTAATAAAACAATAAAATGTCATTGAAATGGGGCATACCACATTTATACCAAACTAACTCTTATATTGAAAATTTCAATTTCAAAAAATATTTTTTTAATAAATCTATTCTATTGTTTTTATAAATACTAGGAAAAAAAATTTAAAACCAAAATATATATGGTGGGATACACAATTTTCAAAAAGGGAATTTTAAGAAGTCTTTCCTAAACCATTTTTTATAAAAAACCCTAAAAGAAACAAATGATCATCCAAACCCAGTTTTATTTTGAAAACACCATTTCACAGATGAAGAAATATTTTTATAAAAAAACATTGAAAAATCATTAAAAATAACATTTTCACACTCATACCTTCTTTTTATTATATAAGGATTCCAAAATCAGGTTAAAGAAATATATACATGAGAAATCAAGAAATGTTCACAAGAACTACATCCAAAAAGAGTATAATTTTTTTTCAAGAGACCCCTAACAAATGATTTCTTTTAGAATCCATATTAATGAAAAGAAAAAATAGGATAATGAGGGTGTAAATAGTTTTATCTTTTCCTTTGAAACATTTATTGTTCGACCAAGCAGCATCTATATAACACTTTATACTAAGGACGAAGACATAACCACACATGGCACATAGGGTTACCCAAGACGTGAATGTCAGTCATGAAAATAAATTTATTCTATTTAAACACTCAAAAATGGTTGAAAATCATATTATTTATGCCTAAAAAAGGAATCACAACCATAATAACAAATAAAGGTGAAAAAACTCAACACCCATCCTCCACTAAAATATTCAGTATCAAGGAATGAAATTTGTAGATATATTTTACCTATACCAATGTATCAATCTATATCAACCAGATTCTCCATAAAACATGAACATAAACAACCTGCATGATAGAAACCCGAGGCTATGAATCAAACTGATTGAAACCAAAAATTCATCGAATACAATTTATTACAAAAAACCCTGAGATACCATCAAACTAGGAACCTAAACATTCTTATCACCATGCTCAAATAAAGTTTGAAACCACATAGGGAAGTAGTATCCTGAATTTTTTAATCAAAAGAATCCACACCAAAATTATTTTTTCAATATCATGGATAACAATTAGTGGATTAAAGAAATTCATGAGAAAAAAATATTAAGGAAAAACATAATAAAGTGGTTTGTAATTGAATAATTAAATAATAGAGTAGAATTTAATAATAGTGTTACCTCACAGGTCACCAGCACCTATCTCACTCCATAACAACAATTAGTTACAATGTACATTAGTTTACCTAAAACCAAAAATGATATAGGACTGATCTAAAAATCCCATTAGGTCACCCCAGCCTACTAAGACTATGAAATATGATTTATATGGAAATTAATCAATCCAATTATGGTCACAAACTACAAAATATTATTTTTTGATATATCATATAATAAAATATGTCTATATTCAACAAAAAATATTTATATGTTTTTTCTGAAACCATACTCACATGTTTCATAATCAATGTTACTACATTAATCCATTTTAAAATAACACACAACATTTTACCATTAATTAAACGAAAACCCCTTTATTATATTAAATAAAATGGATAACCTTTGAAAAACATTTATAGGGTTATGGTCCCTCAAATGTCAAGTAGACATTGGGAATTCAAAATTAATGTACCCATGAAATTAGTAAATTTAGAATAGGGTTTCATTTTATTATTTGAAACTACACATTTTAAAATAAAGAACAAAACACAAACCCATTTCATGGATAAAAATAAGTCACCCAATTTGAAAATTCATAAATCAATATAAATTTGAAAAGGTTCAAAAAATACATTCATTGAAAAAAAAATTAAAAAGGGATTAAATACCTCTAAATCTATAATTACTCATTAAAATTCCCTTGTGATCTAAAAATGATACTTAATAGGTGAAAACACAATAATTATATGTTTATAATCACCTAAAAAGTGAAATATTTTTTTCTAAGTCCATACATGGTACATCCAATTATCCCACAGAATCCTTATTATGATAAAAAATCCCCCCACATAGTACTTATTCCTATCATAACTGGAGGAAAACTAGTAGCATGGGAACAAAGTAGGTAAATAATATTTTTATTCCACATACTACCAACAACTACAAAACCAATGGTAGTGTGGCATAGTGAAAAAATGAAGAGTATAACATGGAAGGTATAATCAAGGCTCCTATAACCCCATACACTAATCAATGAATACCCCCAAAATATAAAACATGTACTTACATTATAACAATCATATTACCACAAAAGAAGAGAAGGCATGCATCATATTGTTGATTAAAACCAAAAACTAGGGAAATAAATCCATTGTAAATCAAGGGGTGTCTTCCAAAGACTATTTAAAAACAAAAGATATAACAATGAATTTTTTAATAAACCACGCCTCATAATTCCATGATATCATTCAACATTTCCTAAAAATTAATAATTGTTTCATGTGGATCATCAAAACCAACCTATTATTAAAACAATTATGGAATCCAACAAATAATTTTAAATTTTAGAAACCGGCACATACATTTAAAAAAATTCAAGTCTAAATAGGTACCCTCTTCCCAATAAATATATATGTCAAAACATACCATTAAAATACACATTAAAACACTGTTTTCAAACAATGAAAACCATAATAGTGTCAAAACCCATTCCCCAAATTCAAAAGAATTTAAAAAATTAACTAATACATTTTATATAATCTTATCTTAGAAAAAAATGTAAATTATAAATAGAAAACATAGTTTTCATAAGAAACCCCATTTATTTTATGCTCAAATAATGAATAAATTGTTCCAAAAAATCCTTGGGCTATCAAATATATATCTAAAATCATAATAATAGAATTTGCGAATTATAATAACATTATAATCTAAAAAGTAGTCAAAATAATAGTATCAAATACCTCTAAAAGCATGATTATTTTGACATTATACACTCAAAACAAGTACTTTACCCTTGCTCATAGTTTCACCCATTGACCACATGTATAAATTTCACTCACTATGATGAAATATGTACAATGATGGAATTTATATATATTTCATATGGGTACACACAAATGTTAAATTCCATCGATAAAAATAACTCATAAACAACTAATAGAAAACAAACAAACACCAAAATCCATTTAAAAAATTTGGATCTCAAAAGGGAAATAAAAACCAACCTCAACCTAAAAAACGAAAATCAAAATTGACTATGATGACTCACCTTGGATTGTGAATTCTGAAAAACACTACAATTCTTATAGAGTGTCCAATATCACACTCATGTAATGGAAAAAATTATAAAGAAATGTATTAACTCTTACCTAGGGTTTAACTAAACAAATAGGGGCTACCGAAGAAGAGAAAAATTCCACGAACAAGTGGAATAAGGATGATGAAACATTACATTGTTTGAATGACCAAAAATATCCATGAATATTGGAATAAATCAATGAGTAGTGATGGGGTTAGGAGGGGTATGAGTCTTAGGCCATGAAGGAAGAGGGTATGGGTTTCACATGAATTATAGTGATACGCTGACATCATATAAATCTTTAGTGGGGAAATTTAAATGAAAAAATTTATAAACAAGGATTATGGTTTTCTTTGAAGAGTGTCCAAATAATGCACTGACCTTGAAATGAGGAATTTCTTGGGGATGCATCCCCTCAAACATGTTCACCTATGATGATGCAATGTTATGAAAAACCATGTCCCCAAACTAAACACAACCCATACCCCACATGATCTCTGGGAAGAACCATGTGGTTCGATAAACCAAGTAGAATACATGGAAAAAACAATATCTATATTAAATTTCCACCCACACAAGAAACACACAATTAAACAAACCATGCACAACAATGATGAATTATCCGAATAGCCTCTCAAAGATGATATTGTGTCCCTCTAAAAAATAGAACCTAGGACTTCTCATGTATAAAAATAAAATATGAACTAAAAATATGGCATCACGTTTAACAAAAATAATATATCTTTAACAATGATTATGATATATAATGTTTAATATATGATATTCAATAATATATATGAGGTGATTATTTTTATGTGGTGAGTGAGTGAATAATTAAATATTCCCTTATTCTATTTGTTCAACAAGAATATATAATGGCCTAAACAATACTCGAATAGGTATTTTACCTTTTTTTTAAGGGACTATGTATATAATGATTGACATATGACTGAAGCATTACTATTCAATGTGGAGTGGAGAAATTATTCTATCATCATAATTAATGTGAACATTGACTATATAAAAACCCTACTCTTTATTACATACATAACATGATTTATTAAATAATCTTTACCTAATTCAACATATAATATCGAGAGTTCTGGTGTCTTTCTGGCTTATGATCATTATATAACATGTTCATACATGAAATACTACATCATTATTTAAAAATTCTTTTACATGGCTACTACATTACCTCATACATAACAATGCATGGGATATTCTGAGGACATGCATAAGAAAATGGTGAGCTATAATGGCCAGTAAGGGAATAAACATGGAATAACATGAAAATAAAATACATTCTAGACAATAGTTATATCAATGGAGGATAATAGAAACAAGAACATAAAGGTACCATAAAGCATGATATTAATTACATGGAAATGTGGCAATTAAACATAACATGGAATTTAGCATGATCAAAGTTTCATTACTCATGAAGCATGAGTAAACCCACATTTCAAATGAAGCATGAGTAAACCATCATTTCACTTGAATTATAATTATTCATCACTCATTGAACATGATGTATCATGATACTATAATTTACCCAATTCATTGGAGCGCTATTAGGGCACACGCTTATTAAGCATTTCATTTCATTGATAAGTGTGCCACATGGATCATATAACATGGAATCTATCAATATCCTTAGTTCATCCATGATTATATAATGTGGAATAAATACATGAAAGTATCATTTAATCTGTTTATGTTCATGGAGTTTAATATCATTGATAGATGCATGGGTATGGTATTCACTACACAAAGATCATGGCATGGAAAAATGTTATGCAATTTTGGCATCATAACGATGTGACATAATGATTCATGAATATAGTTGATGAGAGAGAAATTGGTGTCTAATATTATGTACATGAAATGGATAGTAAGGGGGTCATATAGAAACATGTTCAATGAATGTAATGGAGGTTATATGCTTAATACAAAATAATTACATGGACGTAAAAGAGGAGAGAGAAAACCCTAACAAAGTTTGGGCATGGAAGAGAGTGTAAATGAGATGAATTAATGAGAGAGAAAGGCATCTCCCATCATCCAAAACAAAATATGGTAGTATGGTGGAGGTGTGAAAACATACCCCAACATTTTTAATTGAAACCCTAAGGGCATAAGAACTTAAAGAAAATAGGACAAAAATTCAAAAGGAAGAAATCCCTTACTAGGAAGCATGATCCCAAAAGCATGGGAGAGTCTTGATAGAGACCTCATGGGAGTTTCAGGCACATTAGAAGGATTATATAGAGATGGAGGAAGGGTTTGGTCGAGCTCCAAATTCTTTTAGTGAATAGAAAGTGGAAGCATGGTTGGGTTTATATAGAAAAAGGGAGGGAAATAATTATTATTTAGGTTTGGGACAACTCATATTAAATTAATCAGAACCAAAAACTAGAAAATGGTTTTTCCCATGTTTTTTTCAAATTATTGGTGGAAAATAATATTTTATGAGGCCAATTTCCAAAATTATTCATATAATAGGGTAGCTTATGTGGAGCTGAGTTACACTGTCAAGGAAAACTATTTAAAAATAAAAAATGTTTTATAAGCTATGAAGGGTCCACTAAAGCTATGTATAATAAATTAAACTAACCAAAAATTACATTACATTAATTTTAAAACATATATTGGATGAACATAATGTTTATAGTATTGTATTACATCACTATTGGGTCATTATGATGTCATGAAACACATTTTATATTTAAATGGTATTTAATTTTTACCCAAAAATTTAACTATCTTTTAAAATAATGAATATTTCAACGTTGGATAATTTAGACATCATGAATCAAATAATAAAATTCATTTTATCTAAATATTTTTTTTAAAAATATGTGATTTTTTAATTTTAATATAAAAACCGACATTTATCGAAACTTCTATGGGTTTTGACAAAAACACCTTTCAAACCTTAATAAAAAAATTTCAATTTCCATAATAAAATTATACGATAATATATATATAATAAAAATTAATTTAAGAATAATAATAATAATAATAATAATAATAATATTTTATTAAAATAATTTTTAATTTAAAAATCCATTAATTAGTCATAATATATTTATTATTTCAATATTAGCTAAAATACTATTTATTCTTTAAAAACTATTTACAAAGTAACAATAATAAAAAATAATTTATAGTCCCTATAAAATAATAATGTACATAATCATAGTACTAGGGTATTTTTAAATAACCCCTTAAAACAACTTCATAATACCTTTGGGTAAGGTGCATGATCGTGACAAACTCTTGGGGTGTCACAGATAACATTTCTTGAGTGGTAATCTCTATCAACTTCCACTTCTCATGTATGTGGTTCCTCTTGAGCATAAGGTATTAATGCTTAGCTTGGGTGAGATCGAGAGTGAATACCAATGATTCTTCTTCCTTTACAATATTAGACAAAAGGGATTCATATGGGGTGAGTCTACTAGATGAGTCCATCAATTCCTTTGTCTATTTAAATTGGATTTGTTGAATCCATATATTTATACTAATCATGTGACCATTGTTCAATGAGTATATTAGAAAAGGTCAAAACTCATAATGGTATTTTAAAATCCAAAACATAGAAACAAATAAGTGAATAAGTTTTACATAACCATAATAATATATTTAAATAGACCAAGATGAATTTTCAGTAATAAATTTTTGGGTCGTTACAATAATCCACCCATAAGAAATTTCACCCTAAAAATTTCATTTTCCCATTCTAAAATAAATGCAGGTTACTTGGGATCATCACTTATTCTGATTCCCGTGTCGTTTCTTCAAACATGTGGTTTTCCACAACACCTTAACAAGGGGAGTTGTTATATTTTGTAGAATATTTTCTCTACAATCAAATATTTTCATTATTTTCTCCACATAAGAAATATCATCCTCTTGTTTTACTACCTCAGAAGAGAGTACATGTGAAGGGTCTGGTATGTACTGCCTTAAGTGGGACAAATGAAAGACATCATGTACATTGTCCATAGTTTGTGGATGTTCTAATCGATTGTCCACATCCTCAACACGATTAACAATCTCAACGGGGCTAATGAAACTATTACATAACTTCCATTTCTTTCAAAACCTCATGAACTTCTTCCATAGATATATGTGTAGAAAGACAATGTCTCCAACGTTACACTAAAGGTCCCATCTATGGTTATATTCATATCACGTATGTCGACTCTAGGATGCCTTAATATTCTATTGAATTTTTTTACCTTCTCCACCATTTCTTTTACAATTTTTAGCGAAAGTAGTATATTCACACCAAAAACATCCCAACATATCCATGATCAGAACCACTTCCCTTATAGGGATTCATAAGGTGTCATTAAGATTATCTAGTTGAAAATATTGTTTTATGATAATTAAACAAGTGTAAAATGATGTTCCCACCCTCCGTTGATGTCCATAGAACATGATCTTAACATATCCTCTCGTGTTTACTTATTTCACTCAGATTGGCCATCCTTAAGAGGATGATAGGCCGTATTGAAGTTCAGTTCCGTATCCAGAGCATGTTGATGACTATTCCAAAACATAGATGTGAATCTTGGATCTCGATTGTATACAATAGATAGTGGTACTCCATACTTCCTTACCACATCCCTGTTATATATCTGTTCTAGTTGATCCAATGAAAAAATCTCCTGAATTGCAATGAATTTTGTAGACAATGTATGATGATCCACAACAACCGAATTTGCATTGTTTCTATTGGATGTCTTTAGAAATGTATTGACAGAGTCCATGGTGATGTTCTCCCATTTCCATACTGGTATTGGTAACTCTTTCATCATCCCCTAAGTCTTCTTCCTTTCTTCCTTCACTTGGTGACACACTAGGAACATTGATTCATAATCAGCGATCTCCTTCATCATATTATCCAACCAATAATCCTCTCAGAGATATTGATACATCTTTTCGTTTCCAGGGTGAATAGAGAAATTTGAATTATGTGTATCATCCAAATGTTCCTTCTTCAGCTTTAGACTTTATGGAACACTTGGTCTATTACCAAATCACCCAATTATTTTTTTCATTAACATTGAACTCTGAGTATTTCACTTTTCTGATATCTTTCATTTTTCTGAATTCCCACATCATCCTTTGGAGAATCCTTTAACTTTTCCAAAATAGACAGTTGAGCAATCATTTGTGAAAGTACTAATCATTTTCTGTTTTTTATGTCCCCCCCCCCCCGTCTATCTTCATCTAATCTAAGAATCTTGTATCTTTCACAATTCTCATCAATTAAAGAATCACTAGGTCCTTTATACATAGAGAATCTTCCACATAGTTCACTTTCCCAGGGTGGTAAGGGATTGAGTAGTCATAGTCGTTGATTAGTTCTAACCATCTTCATTAGTGAATCTTAAACTCTTTATATGTGAATATATATTTGAGGATTTTGTGGTCCGTATATATTTTCACTTATCCCTGATGAGATAATGCTGAATTTTTTTTTAAAGAAATGATCACCCAAGCCAACTCCAAATCACGTGTTGGATAATTCTGCTCATGTACATTCAATTTCCTTGAAGAATAGGTAATTAAATTGTCATATTGAATCGTAAAATAGCCCATTACCGTTTTCTAATCATCAATTAATACTACAAAAAGTTCCCCACTTGTGGTTATGTGAGCATAGGGGCAGTGATAAGCCTCCTTTTCAAATCCATGCAGCTTTTTTTGCATTCATCACTACTAAAAAATGCAATCCCTTCCAAGTGATCTTGGTAAGAGGGTTGGGAAATCATGATAAATTTCTCACAAATCCCTGATAATGTCAATCTATCAACAATAATCTACGGATATCTATTGCTGATGTTGTCCTCAACCATCCCTCAATGGAAGCTATCTTGGTGGGATCCACTGATATCTCATTGCTTGTGATGATATGGCCCAAGAATGAGACCTCCTTCAACTAGACCTCACACTTGTGGTACTTTTCATAGATCTTATCCTTTCACAAGGTCTCTAGTAAAGTTATTATATGCTCTTCATAATCCTCCATGGTTTTGGAGTATATTAGAATATCATCTATAAATACTACCACAAATTTGTAGAGGTAATCTCTAAAGACACTTTTCATCGTGTACTAGAAGATATCTAGAGAATTAGTGAGCCCAAATGGAATTACTATGAATTCATAGTGCCCGTTTACTGTACGAAAAGATTTCATGGGGAAATCCACCTTCATAACCCATACTTGATTATCTCCTAACCAAAAATCTACCTTATATAAGTATTGTGCTCCTCAAAGCTGATCGAACAAGTCATCAATTCATGTGAGATGATACTTGTTCTTTATCAGTATTTTGATAAGCTTGCTATAATCGATGCAGAGGCACATTGACCCAATCATCTTCTTGATGAAGTGGACTAGTGCACCCCCTGGTGAAGCACATGGGCTTATAAAACCTTAATCTAGACAACCTTGTAATTGTATCTTCATCTCCTTAAGCTCCACAATATCCATTCTATACGGAGTCTTGGATGTGGGAAATTCCCCAGGTATAAGATCAATTAAGAATTCGACAATCTTCTAAGAGAAAGACCAGGAAATTCCCTGGGAAACACTTTAATGAATTCCATCACAATATTCATGTCTTCTCATATGGTTGCTTCATAAGTCTCAATCATATGAACCAGATATACATGCTTATTGGGAAGTAATATCCATGCTTGAGATGATGGAGCTAAAGAATATTTATCTTCCTCCTTCCACTTCTATATATGTGAGGATCAATTCTCTACCTGGACAATGAGTTCCCTCTCACAGAAATTTATGGTGGCTCTATATAGGTAATGTCAATCCATGCAAATAACTGCATCAAATTCAACCATATATAGTATGTTGTGTTTCCCCGGGAAGTTCAATCCACCAATTATGATGGGGGAGTTTTATTTATGAAATGTAATGATTTCCACATTTACCGTACTCACCAACATCATTACTTCCATGATTTTAGGTGGTGTTGGAATTGTTATAGTAATGGTTTGGGATATAAAATAATCTATAGAAAACGAATCAAAATTTATGTTCTATATTCATGAATGAAAGATTAGTGTACCTATCACCACTTCATTTTCCGTATTCAATTCAGTGGTAATGATGGAAAATGCTCACCCTTTCTTCCTTGGAGGATGTTAGTTGCCTCTGAACACCCTTTCCTTATGGAACTGATTTGCAAGAATCCCTTGTTATTTGCATTTGGTGAAATTAATAATGCCTTGAGAGGTGAATGGAGCATTCGTATACATTATCGTAGCCACAGTTTTTTCCTGTCGGTAGTTAATAGCTAGGTGTCCTTCTCTTCCACACCTAAAGCATTTCATCATCCCCTTTAGGCATTTTCTTGGGTACTTCTTTCAACACATTTGGAAAGTGGGGTACTGGAATTTCATTGAACCGTTCGATTTATCCATCGGATCACCAGAATTGGAGTCCACCTTATGATTCATATACACATGATACCTTTATTGGTTTCCAATATTTACTTCATCCTTGAGGGCACATCAGAAAATTTTCTCATAGTTTTCATAGTCACGGATTGGCAGGGCTTTCCGCAATATAGGATTCCACCCACCAAAGAAGTGGTCGAATTTTCATTCGTGGTTAACAGAAATGTCGAAATCATATCATGATGGCCTTGTTTAGTTTTCCACATTGGATCTAATAGATTCTTAATAATTTTTTAGAGCAAGGAACTCACTTTCTTTCAAAAGCTGGAGGGTGTGTAGATAATATTTATCTAGAAACATATTCTGGAAATCCTTCTATTCCAATTCCATGATCTCCGCCTCATGCTATGTATTTTTAATAAATGTCAACTATTGAATGGATTCACGCTCCACATGATAAGCTGCAAAAATAACCTTCTCTTGTTCTAAACATTTAAGTATGGGAAATATATTTTCAATGGAGTTGATCAATTGTTTGAAGATTGAGGGTTCATATGGTCCATTAAAAGTAGGAGGCCTTTGTCTCATAAAGCTCTCGATAGTGACTATTTCATTCATAGGAGAGTTTGAATATTTCTCTTGACCCATGATTCCATTAAATTCATGAGTTAACTGATAGATTATCATGACAATGTTCATGATTCCTACTCTCATCATGTTGGGAATCTCATTGGAATACTCATTAAATGGGTCATCACATTGGTTGATAGCCCGAGTCCAACTATTTTTGGACTTTGGTAGAATAAAAATAATGTTAGGGGTAAAAAATAAAGGGTAAACCCAAAACAGATGACTTATAAATAGCCATTATATACATAAATTATAAACCTATATCCTTCAATCTATGTTATAAATGATCTACTTTCTATCATATATTATTAGAGGATTTTTTTTCATCCCTTAACAATGGATCATACTATGATTTTGAATTCACCAATGAATATCCCACGGTAATTTCATAACCAAGAGTGCAACAAGGAGTATTAGCATGTACAAGGATACCCCATGTCAAGCCTGAAACTCCTAGTAAGGGTTTTCAGCCATAAGTATCTTTGTGCCAGAGCCTCCACTACCTGTTCGTACTCAGACAGGGATGTATTTTCATGATAAACCACTAACTCAATACCCACAAAAACATAGGTATGTATTCATTATTATTAGTCTAGTCTCTGTGGGTTCACTAGGGTTTTCTAAATCTAATCAAAAAATTAACAAAACCTATCCTCGGATACCAACTAATAGAACCCTGATCTTTATTACATATTTAAATATGATGTTTTACATAAAAATTAATTGATAACGCATGGAAGATCAAGAGTTATAGAGTCTTTGGGGCATATTATAATTATAAACAACTTTAAACATGAAATGAAACATCTTTATTGAAGACATCCTTAACATGACCACTAATTTCCCTCATATTTAGCATTTCATGGGATAACCTGAGGACATGCAGAAGAAAATGGTTAGCTATAAAGCCCATTAAGAGAATAATCATGGAATAACATGAGGAATACAATACATGTCAGAAAATAGACATATAAATGAATCACAAGAGAAACATTGACATAATGGCATTATAAAACATGATAATCATAACATGTAAATGTGGAAACAACACTTAAACTGGAATTTAGCATGAGACAAGGCTCGTTGCAGATGGAGCATTAGTAAACCCTCATTGGGCATGAAGAATAATTAAACCCTAATTTCACATGAATTTAAATAATTCAACACTCATTTCCCATGATGTATCACGGTACTATACTTTACCCAATGCATTAAAGCACTATTAGGGCACACCCTTCTCAAACATTTCATTGTATTCATATGTGTGCCACATGGATTATATAACATGGAATCAATCAACATCATAAATTATTCCACGATTAAGTACTGTGGAAACATTACATGAATGTACCATTCAATATGTATATGTTCATAAAGGTGAATAACCTTGATAGAGAAACGGGTATGGTATTCACTACACAATGATCTTGTCAAGGAAAACTACGGAGCAATTTCAGCCATATAATGTCGTGAGATAAGGATTCATGAAAATTGGTGATGAGGGATAAATGGGTGTCTCATAATATATACATGAAACTGACAGTATGGGGGGAATATTGATACATGTACCAATGAATGTAATATAATTTAGATTCATAATACAAAATAATTATGTGGATGTAAAAGAGGAGAGATAAATCCTTTACGGAATTTTTGCATGGTAATAGGTGTACATGGGATGCATGAATGCGAGAGAAAGGAGTCTCCCATCATAAAAACCTAAATAAGGATGTATGGGGGAGGTTCAAAATCATACCCCAACATTTTTAATTGAAAAAATGGAATAAAAACTTAATGAAAATTTGGAGAAATGAGAATGGAATAAATCCCTTACTAGGATGTCTGATCCTAAAAGCTTTGGAGAGGCTTGAGAGAAACTTCTTGGGAGCTTGGAAAAATCTTGGAAGGATTATTGAGATTGGAGAGAAGGGTTGGATGAAATAAAAAGGATTTGTGTAAAGAGGATGTGGGAGATTGGGTTTGTTTATATTGTAAAAGAGACAGAATTCATTGTTATTTAGGTTTGGGACCCCTCAAATTAATGAAATCAAAAACCACAAACAAGCCATGGAAGTGTGATCCCAAATGCTTGGAAGAGACTTCAGAGAGGGTTAATGGAAGATTTTTGGAACCTTGGATGGATTATAGAGAGATGAGGTTAGGGGTTTGTCGATGTCCAAAGTCATTGAGTGAAGATGAAGTGGGATCTTGGGTGGGTTTTTTAGTAAAAAAGACGTAATTATTTATTATTTATGTTTGGGACCCCTCACATTAATCTAATAAAAAACCATAAAATGGTTGTTGCCAATTTTTTTCTCTAATGTGGAGTGGAAAATAATACATTATAAGGCCAATGGACATTATTATTATAATCATATGGTTTTTATGTGTTGGTGAGTCACACCCTCAAGGAAAGCAATTTAAAAAGTCAAAATGTTTTATAAGCAATGAAAGGTCAACTAATGCTTTGTAAAATAAATCCAACAAACCAAAAATCATATTATTTTATTTTTAAGACATATACTTTTCCAACATAATGTTTATAGTATTTTATTATATCACTAATGGGTCATTATGATGTCTTAAAAAACATGATATATTGAAATGGTATTAAATATTTTCCCAAAAATTCGACCATATTAGAAAATTATGACTAATTCACCATGGTATAATTTTGATGTCCTGATTAAAAAAATAGTATTCATTTTCTCTAAATAATTTTTTATTTATATGAATTTTTAATTTTAAAATAAAAACCAACATTTATAAAAAAATCCATGGGTTTTGAACAAAACAACATTCAAACCTTAATAAAAAATTAAAATTGCATTAATAAAAACATACAATAATTTATATCTAATAAAAATTAATTTCATAATAATAATAATATTTTAAAAAAATATATTTAATTCAAAAATCCCCTAATTCATAAAAATATATATCTTAGTTGAATATTAACTGAAAATAACATTCTTCATTTATAAACTATTTACAAAGTATCATTTATAAAAGGAATGTATATTCTATATAAAAGAATAATCTACGTAATCTCACTACTAGGGTATTGTTAAATAACCCCTTAAAACACTAACATAAGACATTAGGGTATGATTCATGATAGTGACAGACTCTTTGGGTTTCTCAGGTATCATTTCCCAAGTGCTAATCTCTATCAACTTCAATTTCTCTCATAAGCGGTTCCACTCGAGCATAATGTATTAAATCTTGGCTCAGGCTTGGTCAAGAGAAAAACCCAATAACCCCACCTACTTTCCAATCTCTAACTAATGGGCTTTATATGAGGTTATTCTACTGGCTATGACCATCACCTCCATTGTCTAAGTAAATTGTAGTTTTCAAAAAACTATATATGTAGTAATCATGTGATCACTATTGAATGACTATATTAGCAATGGTTTCAATTTTTAATGGTATTTTAAAATCCAAAAAATATGACTGAATAAGTGAAAAACATTTTACATAACCATAAGAATATATGTAAATAGACCAAGAGGAATTTTCATTAAAAATATTTAAGTTCATTATATACTATGAAATGTGGAGTGAACACAATCCACTATAATAATTTTGGGAGTGAATAATGATGATAGAATGTGGAGTAAATCAAATCAATAAAGATAGTCATTGTAGTGATAAATAATTGTAAGATTTATTTTTACTTTATTGTATTCCAAAAATATATGTCTGATTAGAAATCTTTTTTATCAATTGTAATATTCTTTGATTCTTTAATCATTCCTGTCTTTTGAACATACAATTATTATTCCATGGTTCTATTTAGTTTCAAGGATATTCTAGGTATAGTTCTAAAATTCTATTATCTAGTTCCAAATACTATTATTCTAATGTGATTTTATATTAATCATTGATATATCCCTTGTTTACCAATAAATTTCATCTAATTTTACACTTTCATATATATCATTTCCCCATGTTTTGAAGAATGGTTATTAATATGATATATCTAAGATGGGTATTTGATTTCATGTTCTTAATTGATGTGATGTAAATATATTATAAATATGTTGTTTATATATCATTGATTCATATGATTATATTATTATTCAATTTAATCATAAATTATAATGTCATGTATTGAATATTCGTATAATAATATGGCATATTTTTTTACTAAATATTATGGGACATTGTAGTTGGTATTAGAGAAAGGATTAATGAACCCGAGGAAAATATAATTACATAATGTTATTGAAGAATGCTGGGATAATATATATATATATATATATATGTAAATTACTAATGTTATCATAAAGATGTATGTGTGAATTTATTATAATAATATCCATGTTTGGACACTAAAACTACATGTGGTTTTTTAATACATAAAGCTATGTATTGTAACCCTGAAATGTTTTAGTTGAGAAAATTTCATCAATCATTGTGATTCACAGTAATATTTTCAATGATGTGCACCTGTTTTGAAGCTGTCCCATGATATGTTGGGTTAATTTACATTTTCATGAAGAAAAAATATGAAGGATTTGAATAGATGATAATTAATGAGATAGGTCATCTTATGTTGTTATTGATTAAAAATAATTTTTCATGATTTAATCATCATATAAATAGTTTTTCAAAATTATGTGGTTCTAAAAAATGAATATTATTTCTCAGACTATAGTTATTGAATTTCCAAAATGGTTATAATGAAGAGGATTTTTGTTAAAATGATATTTAATATACAATTTAATTATAGTCATTCTAAGGAAACATGCAATATAGGATCTGGAATAAAAAATCGAATGACTATCCATAATAAACATTATAAATATATCAATGAAAATATAATGATATTTATGATTCCTAATGAACCTAATAATATAATAATAGAGATAAATTAAGACCACAAAATGAAAAATACCAATGTTCAATCTACCATATGGGGTATTTTTAATATAGGGAAATCATTCAAATGAATTTAACTATGTATTGTGTTAAAAAAAAGGTCAAAAAGAATTTTATTTTACAAGAAAAGTTAAATGATAGGTTAAAAATATATATGATAAAAATAATTTCCACATATTTGGATTGATTGTTGAATTTTATAAATGTCAAATTTGTGAACATAATAAAAATTTAATTCCCTAGAGGAAACATTTGGAAGATGGTATTATATGTTTTATGATTAATAGTTTGATTGTATATGATGAATAATATAAAAATGAACCATAAATTTATGATGGTATTCGGAAATAAGATAAGAATTCATTTTTAATTATTTTATAATGAAGGGGAATTACTAAATTGTTTATATATTAAAATTGATAAATTTTTATGCACATTTAATTCAATTAGAGGTTTTCTGGTCAAAAGAATCATGAAGAATATGTTAATTATTCATTAGTAGCATTTAATTTATGTATTTAAAGGAATATATTAAATTGTATTTATGAAAAAATATTTTGATTTAATGGTTAGGTGAAATATTATTGATAATAAAAATATATGAAAAAAATAAAAGTATTAATATATCTCTAATGATCATTTAATAATGTTTTGTTAGAAGAAATATGAAATTAAGGGTGATGAATTAAATTGGACAATATTAATGAACTCAAAATTTGTTACAAATTTTTTGATATTTTTTTCTTTTATGGATGTTATTTTATGTTTGGATTTAAGGAATAAAGTAGACAACCTTCTCCTTTTAATGAATGTGATGTTTGTTAATTTTTTAATACTTTTTTGATTTAATCATTATTTTATAATAAATCATTTTATTATCATGGTTTATGAAAATTTACGATCAAGGTCTTATTACATTCGGAATGATAAATTTATAGATATTTTCAGTAGTTTGTGGGAATACAATTAATTTATTATTAAATTTGGTAAATTTATTTAAAAAAATTATTATTATTATTTTCATATATATTTTTGATGTGCATTAAGGGAAAATACAAATGGAAATTTGTGAGTTGGCCATTTAGTATTATTAGTTGTGGTTAATGAATGAATTATAATGTTGTATAAAATATTTTAATCACGATGGTTTTTCATAATTATGTTGATAATTTTAAAATAAAATTTAATTATTTTTTGGACTATTAGGTATTTTAATTGGTAATTATAAATAATCAAGAATGATAAAAAAATTAATTATATATTTATTTTAGGTATCATGTGATTAGGTGGAAATTAATTGATTTGGAACCAAACAATTAAATTATGATTATGATATGAAAATAAATCACTACTGTATATTCTCAAAATATATCTATCATGATATGAAAAAAAAATCCCTCATATTTGTTAAATAAATATTGAAAAAAATTGTTTCACTTTTACCTTAAATATTGTTGAATTTTTGTCTTTTTCATGCCACACAGAGTTATGGTTTATTGGTCATTATATTTCACATTATGATGTTCAATGTCAGTCTCTATTATTTCTTAGGAATTAATTTTCTCTTTCATGTCAACATTTTCACATCCCAAAAATGTTCTTCAAATTTTAAACAAAGTTAGAATTATTCCTAATTAACTTCTTATTTCACTTTTCCTATTTTTTGGAAGAATATAAACTTTCATTTTTTTAAAAATCTCATTTCAAAAAATGAATTTTCAAAGTTAAAATACTTTTTTTCCAAGAACAAGTAAAACTTTTGAAGAATAAAATAATAAAAATGGTATAATTTAAAACAATTACTTTTTAGTATTGATGATCAGTATGTTATGTAGTGTGTACACCATACACTAATGAGTTTAAACAATATATTAAATTTTTTTATTTAAGCAAGCATATTATAACAAAGTGGGTAAAATACAATGAATGAGTAGGAATAACGAAATTTTAAAAAATATATGTAAATTTCATGCACAATTAAAATTTATTTTAAATTCATAAAAAAATTAATTAATTTTTAGTAATGCTATACTTATTATAAAAATTAATTTTCATCAACTAATGTATTCAATTTCTTATAGTGCGAATATATTTTATTTTTGTTCATTTAAATTTAAGAAAAATTATGGTTTAAAATTTATTTTTTTTATAAAATGTAATATCAAAATTATAAAAATTTGATTATTTATATTTTTCTATAGAGAATAAGTTTATAGTGAATAGTTCAAAATACATAGTTTTTAACAGAAATAATTTTATTTCAATAATTTAAAATATTGTAATGTTCTGGACCACTCCAGCCCATTCCTTTGTCAAAAATAGGGTCATGAAGTGTTTTGGAGGGTAAAATGGACTTTTCCCACACTCTTCAGATTTATGAAACTACACTCCGGGTAGTGTGAGTACATGCCGTGAACCCCCTCGCTGGGTATACCCCGTGTTGAACGCTATGTCCTTGTCATGTGAGATAAATGGGTACATGTTGTGTACCACATACTACACATCGTGTAGTCCCTCCCTGTGTACGCGTTACCTTCAAACTGTGTGTTGACCAGTCAATGGTCATGTGCCATGTTGGAGTCG
Organism: Viscum album; assembly: GCA_963277665.1. Classification (NCBI taxonomy): domain Eukaryota; kingdom Viridiplantae; phylum Streptophyta; class Magnoliopsida; order Santalales; family Viscaceae; genus Viscum; species Viscum album. Next base: position 2,021,510,762 of record OY728157.1, read on the forward strand.
TGTCCTTACTGTGTGAAATAAATGTGTACACGCCATGTACCCCATACTACACGCCATGTAGTCCCTCCCCACGTATGCATTACCCTCAACCTGTGTGTTGACCGGTCAACGGTCGTGTTCCGCGTTGAAGGCTATGTTGGAAACCGCGTGGTGACTGTCTGAAATGGCTGAGTACACACCGTGTACCATAAATTACATGCTGTGTATTTTTTTTATCACCTATAAAAGGAGGGGTCCCCTCCTCCTTTTCAACTCACTCCTCTCCTCCCCATTCCCTCGAGCAGAGCACTCCAAAGTGACTCAAAGGCTCCTTACATCCATAACTTCTTCGTCCGAGCTCCGATTTACGATCCTTCAGCGACCATGGGATCATAACGACGAGGTAGAACTTTTGAGCTAGGATTTATTGCATTCCTTTTGACCTTTCATTCCCAGATTCCACTCGACAATGTTATTCAAGGTTTTTCCAGAAGCGACGGACGCCGACGAACGTCTTCTAAAGTTGATCCGGTGGAGTGTTGTTATCAGAACCTGTTGAGGTAGGGATATTACCTTAATCTCTCTAATTTGTGCATCATGCGGGGTGGGTGTCCTCTTGTTTACATGAAACACGTTTGAAACGGTTTAATGAAGATAATAACTGGCTTATATAACGGGGTTGGGAAGTTTGTGATTACTGTTACATTATTTTATATCTTGTGATATTATGTTGTGAATTGAATAGGCTTATGCCTACTGAAAATCACTGTCATTTGGCGCCTTTGCTTGCGAGATTAAATGATTCCCTATCTTTCAAGACCGTTTAAGCATGGAATCTTTATGAAATGTTTAAATTGGTTAATCACGTAAAGTTGGATGATTAAATGAAAATCTGGAACCCTTGTGTGATCACCCCTGTTGAGAAAAACTGAAATAATATACATGGGGTGTTGATTGGGGTTAATTTATGTGAAGGGGGTTTTTTTGTGGGTTTTTATGGATCGGGTGAGCCGCGGGGTTGTGGTTAGCTTGGTTGTGGGTCGGTGTGAATGCTATGTTAGTGATGGGCAACGGGGCTGCGATAAATGGTATCAAGGGGTGATTATGTATGATGTGGTTGTGGTTATGGTGTTTGGCATCAGGGCTACAGGGTTGGGTTGAAATGTGAACGAAGTATGGGTTGTGAATTATAAATAAAATGTGGAAGAGTTAATGAATGGTGGGGCTTGGTAATATAACAGAAATAATAATCAATGGGGTTGGTTGGTCATTAAGAAGGGACTTGTTGTGTTGATTGTGTTTTCCTAAATTGATTTTTGGATGGCAATGATATGTTTTACTAACGTTTGATATGGTTGGTTGCGGTTGATTGCCCATTAATTAAGGAAATAATAAACTGATTTTGTTGAAACATGAAAACCGAAATGGGGTTTGGATGGTTTGTTATATGCATGCTTCGATATAGTAGTGCCGAGGCACGTGCTCAGTTTCTCTGTTTAGAAGCCATAGTTTGGGATGAGTGTTTGGTATATATATATATGTGTGTGTGTGTGTGTGTTTGTGTGTGTGTGTGTATGTATCTTTGTGTTTTGTCGCACCTCACCCATGTTGAGCACTTTGTTCCAAACACTCCCATTTCAGGGGAGAGGGTGCTTTCCCCTTTGGTACTAGCTGCTTCCTACAACTTCTCCCATTGGCTATGATGTCTTGAGGTGACCTTACACCCGAGACTCTTTATGTAGGTTTCAATTGGGGTGATTTTAGCCCAAGACTCTTTGGGCATGTTTTACTGTTCCCAATAATCTTTGGGATGAGATCCAGGTGTGTGTGGGTGGGATACATGGTTGTGAGGCCCAGGTGTGTGCGGGTGAGATACGTGGTTGTGAGTCATAGGTGTGTGCGGGAGTGATACGTGTTTGTGAGGACCAGGTGTGTGCGGGTGGGATATGTGGTTCTTAATGCCCAGGTGTGTGCGGGCGGGAAGAGTGTGGTAGCATCAGGATGTTCGCCGTTAGGAAGAGCAGCTAACTAATGGGAAATGGTGTGGGGTACCCAAAACTCTTGTTCTTATATTCTACTAATACCTATTGTTTTGTGTTTTGGTGAGCGTGGCTGGTGAGGTTGGGTGGATAGAATTCCTTGATAGGTTTTGGTTTCCTATATTGTTCTCACGGGACATTAGGATGTCTCCCCACTTGTGCATGAGAGAATTAGGTTTCCCTAATAAGTATACTTGTATGTTCACCCTATGTTTACTTTCAGGTTTCCAGGAGGACTACCAGGGCTGTACGAGACCATACTAGTCGGGACAGTGGGAGTTGTTACAGTTGCTGCTTCTTTTGTTATTGTACATTTGAGCTTTCTTGTACTTGTACCTTGTTTCAGAACTATTTAAACATGAATGTGGGATTGGTTTGGGTTTATTTACATGTCTTTCCTTTCTTTTCTTTTTGTGGTTGACTCATCCTATTTCCCGATCTTAAGTAGAATAAAGGGTAATGCCTCCCATATTTGTGAAAACTCATACCCTTGTTGCTAGTCGCCACTCCGGCTCGTACTGGAGGTGGGAATCGGGGGTCATTATCTCCCTTCCACCATTTACAGCTGAGGAGGGGCATCATTTATTGGAAGGGGTTGTGACAGAATGGTATCATAGGATGATGGTTGAGATAAAGGATGGAGTTTGGAGTTAGGCACAATGAGGATTTCATGGGATGGTAGGGAAACAGTGTTGATTTATCATTGGTGCATGACATAGGCCAGGGATGACCGGCTAGGACATGAGACTTTATGGAACCCTGTGATCTGATGCAAGGACTCTGAGCCTACCGAACAACCAAGTGAGACTACATTGATTGCAGTGTAGAGACCCTAGGGAAGGTACATGCATCATCATGACAATGTTTTACATGATTTCGGTGTTCTGGGAAAGAAATTGAATAAAATGATAAAATGAAACCTTGCGAAATTCCTTAAAACATGGGATTAGGCGATCCTTGTTTACCATACAACTATGGCACCTGGCCGTCATCCCGAAGTGACTCAGATGGCCAAGGCCTAGAAGATTCAGGCAGTCAATCAGTTGAGGATTGACCGAGAGGAGGAAGATAGGCAATGGTGGAAGACTACTCGTTCTTTCTAGCGGAAAACCCTCAAGAGGTATGAGGGTAGTAATTCAGATATGGAGATAGAGGGGTGGCTTGAGGAGGTAGGGATCGCTTTTTCCTTGATCCGTTCTCCGAGGGAGTACTGCGTACCCCTAGCAGTCAGTCAACTAACAGGTGTGGGCGACAGTTGTGGACACTCTACCTCAGAGAGAGGATAGAGTTAGTGGTTTTGTGGGCAGACTTTGAGAAGGAATTCCGAGTGGAATTACATTCTTCCACGATAAAGATGGAAAAGAGGCAACAGATACTCTCCCTCCAGTAGGTAAGTATGTCAATATGAGAGTTGGGGATCAAGTACAAAGATCTCCAATGCTTTTCTAATGATCTCTTTCCGGATGAGGAGTCTCGAGTGAGATTTTTGGAGGAGGCACTTCATCCGTCACTCCATTATGTTGACACCCACTTCACCCTTCCGACGTACTTGGTAGTATAGAAGAAGGACAAGGTTCTAGAGAGGATGCAGTCTTAGGGAGGTACACCACATGAGGGGTTCCAGCCAGGTTCGTCGAAGGGCAAGGCAGTCTGCAGTAGGTCTCCTGCGACGGGACCTTCTAGGTTCTGGCCAGTGGGGAGCACGCCCCAGCAGTTCCAGTTCATATGTTCAGGTCCTCATACCTTTTTCATGAGCCCAGGACTGAAGTGTTTTTCTTGTAGAGGTTTCTGGAACATTCAGAGTCAGTGCCCAACCCGAGCTCAGTACGGTGGAGCTGGGCAGGTTCAGCGCCCACCTCAGCAGCACCAGTTGTTTTCGTGGCCCTTCCAGCAAAAGTAGGACCATGCTCTTCCAAAGGAAGACTTTGTGGGAGGAGTTAGACCTCAGGGTGATCCTCAGGGACCGAGACCAGTGCATGGTCGGGGAGATGGATGACATCAGAGAGGCAGAGGAGCTGGGCATGGATAGTTGCACGTAGTAGAGTTGGAAGCTCCATCAGGACCAGAGGTGGTGCGAGGTATGATTTTTTTTGTTCAGAACTCTCGTTTCTGCTTTGTTCGATTCTGGAGCTTCGCACTCGTTGTTTCAGCTGATCTAGACCATGCATTGGGTATAGACGTATAGAGACTTTCCGTACCCCTGGAGCTGAGTACAGCAGTTGGAGGCTACACCAGCGTATCTGGTGTTTTCTAGGGATGTGGGCTGACATTGGGACTACGTCAATCTAGTGGGTGTCTTATTTTTCTAAAGAATCACCCATACGATGTCATCTTAGGAATCTACTGGTTTTTTCTGTTAGTGTCGTTATTGACGGATTCCGATGAAGAGTCGTGTTTTCCGACGTGGATGGGTAGCATGTATATTTTGTTGGTGAGAGGAGATATCAAGTGGAAAGCGGGCATGTGAGGCCTCTCCATTCCTTGTTAGGTGGGTTATTAGTGGTTTTAGCTGATGCAGATATGATGGATGTCCTAGAGGTTTTTGGGGAATTCCTCGATGTCTTTCCCGAGGAGGTTATGAATCTAACCCCCCCCCCCCTGACATGACATTTAGTTTGGGAGAGACTTGTAGCCTAGTGCTCGTCTGATTTCGATGACCCCTTATCGGATGTCACCTTCGGAGTTGCGGGAGTTGTGGATTCAGATTGACGATATAATGGAGAAGGGTTTTGTTCGACCCTGCGTGTCGCCATGGGGTGCTCTAGTTTTGTTCGTGAAGAAGGTAGATGTTGGCCTCAGGTTATGCATAGACTACTGAAGGTTGAATCATGTAACGGTCAAGAACCGTTACCCCTTCCAAGGATATAATATATCTTCGACCAGCTGAGGGGAGCAGGTTGGTTTTCTATGATTGATCTACGATCTGTATATCATCAGCTGAGGTTGAAGGACAGTGACATCTCAAAGATGGATTTCAGGTGCTGGTATGGGCACTTCGTGTATGTAGTGATGCCGTTTGGAGTTACGAATGCACCAGTTGTGTTCATGGGACTTATGAACTTTTTCTTCCGAGAGTTTCTGGACCAGTTTGTCATTGTGCTTATCGATGACATCCTGATCTACTCAAGATCAAAGGAAGATCACGCTGAGCATCTCAGGGAAGTCTTAGAAGTCCTTCGACACCACAATCTTTACGGTAAATTGTCGAAGTGTATGTTATTGACACAAAAAGAATACTTACTTGGGCACATAGTGTCTAAGTATGGAGTGTCAATGGATCTGTCGAAGGTGGAGGCAGTTGTTTCTTGGGCAGCACCCAAGTACGTGGTAGAAGTTCTTAGTTTCCTAGGGTTAAAAGGTTACTATCAAAGGTTCGTTTAAGACTTCTCTCGATTTTCCGCTCCATTGATAGCTTTGACTAGGAAGAACTAGATCTTCCTCTCTAGTGATCCGTGCCATAAAGCTTTTGACTTCCTGAAGGAGAAATTTGTCAGTGCTCTAGTATATAGGTTTCCAGAGGAAGGGTTGTTGTATGAGGTTTTTTGTGATGCTTCTGGAATTAGTTTGGGGTACGTACTGATTCATAAGAAGGGTGTGATCTATTATGGGTCTAGGCAGTTGCACCCTCATGAGTGTAACTATTCCACCCATGACCTGGAGCTTGTAGTAGCATTGTTCGCACTAATTTTGTGGTGACATTACCTCTTTGGGGAGTGCTTTTTGGTCTTCTCAGATCACAAGACCTTACGTTATATCTTCTCCCAACGTGATCTGAACTTGCGGCAACAGAAATGGGTTGAGTTTCTCCAAGACATTGACTTCGAGATCTCCTACACTGAAGGTAAGGGCAACATCGGGGCTGATTCCCTGAGTAGGAAGTCACATAAGGAAGTGGTTTGGGAATCCATTGATTCTTGGAAAGCGATGGGAGAGTTGGTTGCCTTGCACTTGGATTCAAGGGTATAAGGTGTAAGAGGCTATTTATTTCATATGATGATGCAGTCCTCCTTGTTGCAGTAGGTGGATGAGTCTCAGTGGGGGGACTCTGAGGCAGAAGTAATGTAGGATCGTGTCGATCAGGGAAACGCTCCATAAGGACGGTCAGAGGAAAGCCGACAACATATGCTTTTTCATGGAAGGTTTTTTGTTCCAGAGGCGATGCATGATGGAGTTCTCCGTGAGTTCCATAGCTCAGCCTTGGCGATACTTCCGAAAGTTTAAAAAATTTACCGAGGCCTGAGGGAATTGTTTTGGTGGCCCAAGGTGAAACGAGCAGTGGCAATGATTGTGGCTAAGTTCCTAGTGTGTCATCATGTAAAGGTTGAACACCATGTTCCCAGTGGTTTGTTGCATCCATTTGATATCCCTGAGTGGAAGTGGGATGACCTCTCAATGGTCTTCATCACAGGACTACCCAAAGCTTAGGGAGGTTATGATGCTATCTGGGTGGTGGTGGATCTTCTGGTGAAATCGGCTCATTTCTTAGCAGTTAAGGAGTCGAGACTGATGAGTACTTAGCACCGAGGTACATAGATGAGGTGGTGCATTTTCATGGAGTTCTAAAGGCTATCATCTCAGACCGGGATACTCGGATTACTTCATGGGTCTGGAGGGGGTTACAACATTCTTTTGGCACCCAGCTATGCCTTATCACTGCTTTTCACCCCCAGACAGACGGGTAGACAGAGCGAACTATCCAGACGATGGAGGAAATGCTGTGAGAATGCATTCTAGATTTTGGAGGGTCATGGGTATGACACTGCCCTTTAGAAAAGTTTTCGTAAAACAACATCTTCCACTCTACTATTGGAATGTCATTTTTGAGGCTTTGTATGGAAGACCATGTCATTCACCCATTTACTGGGCAGAGGTTGGTGAGACAGGTCCTCTTTGGCCAGAGGTAGTGGAGAGCACCATAGAGAAAGTCCAGTTTGTACGTGAGAGGATGAAAGAGGCTCAGGACCGACAGAAGTCTTATGCTGATCATCGGAGGAGGCCCTTGGAGTTCGAGGTGGGTGATATTGTGTTATTTAAGATTTCCTCTCGATAGGGATGGTAGAGGTTTGGGAAAGGGAGCAAGCTCTTACCTAGTTTTATCGGACCATTTTAGGTGCTGAGGCGAGTCGGCGAGGTGGAATATCAGCTAGCCTTGCAACCTCAGTTGGAGAAGGTTCATGATGTCTTCCACATCTCTCAGTTATGTTGATACTTAAACGATTACTCTCACATTGTCGACTGGGGAGAGTTATTTATGGGAGAAAATAGGACCTTTGAGGAACGACCAATCAGAATTGAGGACCTTAAAGATAAGGTGCTCCGTGGATGGACCATTCCATTGGTTCGTGTGTTGGGGAGTCATGGCGGCCTTGAGGAAAGAACTTGGGAGCGGGACACTCAGATGCACGCTCATTACCTGGTGTTGTTTTGACTTGTTTTTTCATGTTCTTCTGAGCAATGTTTTTATTTTATACGTTGTACCTTTGATATATGGAATTCTTGGCTTCTCGGTTATGAGACCTTTTGTTTCCTTGTTCTTTGGAAGCGTGTAGCATGTCTGGATGTGTGGGAAAAAGGGGAAAACCTAATCCTTAATCGAGATGCATTAATGAATATGCGATTGAACCCATGTGGGCGAGTCAGTGTCACCTAAAGCGGATAATATCTCTACATAAGAGATGGAATTTCCCAAAACCACATGTTCAGGATATGTGAGATAAATGGATACACGCCGTGTACCCCATAGAACACGCCATGTAATCCCTCCCCGAATATGTGTTACCTTCAAACCGAGTGTTGACCAGTCAATGGTCGTGTTCCATGTTGGAGTTGTGTCCTTGATGTGTGAAATAAATGGGTACACAAAGTGTACCCCCTACTATACAACGTGTAGTCCATCCCCGTGTATGCGTTACCTCAAACCGTGTGTTGACAAGTCAACGACTGTATGCCGCGTTGAAGGCCTTTTTGGAAGCCGCGTGGTGACTGTGTGAAATGGCCATGTACATTCTGTGTACCATAAAGTATGCATTTTGTACTTTTGTTTTTCTCTCCTATAAAAGGAGGCGTCCCCTACTACTTTTCCACTCACTCCTCTCCTCCCCATTACCTCGATCAGAGATCTCCCAAGAGACTCGAAATCTCCTTTCATCCATAAATCCTTCGCTCGAGCTCTGATTTACGATCCGTCAGCAGCCAGGGGATCATGGTTATCAAAACCTGTTGAGGTGGGGATATTACCTTCATTTCTCTAATTTGTGCATCATGTGGGGTGAGTGTACTCTTGTTTACATGAAAGATGTTTGAACCGGTTTAATGAAGATAATATCTGGATTACATAACAGGGTTGGGATGTTTGTGATTACTGTTGCATTATTTTATATCCTGTGATATTATGTTGTTAATTGAATAGGCTTATGCCTACTGGAAATCACGGTCATTGGGGGCCTTTTCTTGTGCAATTAAATGCTTCCCTATCTTTCTAGACTGTTTATGGATGGAAACTTTATGAAATGTGGAAATTGGTTAATCATGTAAAGTTGGTTGATAAAATGAAAATATGGAACCCTTTTGTGATCACCCCGGTTGAACAAAACTGAAATAATAAACATTTGGGTGCTATTTGGGGTTAATTTATTTGAAGGGGTGTTTTTGTTGGTTGTTGGGGATCGGGTGAGCAGTGGGGCTATGGTTGGATTGGTTGTGGGTTGGTTTGAATGCTATGTTAGTGATGGGGAGTGGGGCTACGATAAATGGTATCAAGGGGTGATGATGTGTGATGTGGTTGTGGTTATGGTGTTTGGAAGCAGGGCTGCAGGGTTGGGTTGAAATGTGAACGAACTATGGGTAGTGAATAATTAATAAAATGTGGAAGATTTAATGAAGGTGGGGCTTGGTAATGGAATAGAAATAATAATCAATGGGTTTGGTTGGTCAATAAGAAGGGACTTCTTTTGTTTCTTGTGTTTTCCGAACTTGATTTGTGGAAGGCAGGGATATTATTTACAAACATTTGATATAGTTGTTTGAGGTCGATTTCCCAGTAGTTAAGAAACTAATAAACTGATTCTGTTGAAACATGAAAATTGAAATGGGGTTGGGATGGTTTGTTGTATGCATGCTTTGATATAGAAGTGCTAAGGCACATGCTCAGTTTCTCTGTTGAGAAGCCACAGGATGGGATGAGTGTTTGGTATATATATATGTATCTGTGTGTTTTGTCACACCTCACCCATGTTGAGCACTTAGTGCTGAACACTCCCATTTCATCGGAGAGGGTGTTTTACCCTTAGTTACTAGCTTCGTCCTGCTCCTTCTTCCATAGGATGTGATGTCTTGAGGCAACCATACACCCAAGAATCTTCAGGTAGGTTTCAATTGTGGTGGTTTTAGCCCCAGACTCTTCGGGAAGGTTTCAATTTGGGTGGTTTTAGCCCAAGACTCTTCAGGCAGGTTTTACTGTTTCCCAAGAATCTTCAGGATGAGGCCATGTGGGTGCGGGCGGGATAGGTGGTTCTGAGGACCAGATGTGTGTGGGTAGGATACGTCGTTGTGTGTCCTAGGTGTGTGCGGGTGTGATACGTGGTTGTCAGGCCCAGGTGTGTGTGGGCAGGATATGAGGTTCTTGAGGCCCAAGTGTGTGCGGGCGGGAAGAGTGTGGTAGCATCAGGACGTTCGCTGTTGGGAAGAGCAGCTGACTAATGGGAATTTTGTGGGGTACCCAATACTCTTGTTCTTATATACTACTACTACCTATTGTTTTTTTCTTTGGTGAGCGTGGCTGGTGAGGTTGGGTGGATAGAATTCCTTGATAGGTTTTGTTTTCTTCTGTTGTTCTCAAGATACATTTGGATGTCTCCCCACTTGTGCACAAGATCTTTAGGTTTCCCTACTGATTATACTTGTATGCACACCCAACATTTACTTTCAGGTTTCCAAGAGGACTACCAGGGTCGTGCGGTACCCAACTAGTCGGGACAGTTGGAGTTGTTGCAGTTGCTGTTTTTTTTTCGTATTTTACTTTTGAGCTTTCTTGTACTTTTACCTTGTTTCAGAACTATTTTCACATGCATGTGGGATTGGATTGGGTTTATTTACTTGTATTTCCTTTCTTTTCTTTTTGTGGTTGACTCATCCTATTTCCCGGTCTTAAATAGTAAAAAGTATAATGCCTCTCGTATTTGTGAAAACTCATACCCTTATTGCTAGTCGCCACTCCGGGGCCTACTGGAGGCGAGACTCGGGGGGTCATTATCTCCCTTCCACTATTGCTAGCTCAGGAGGGGCATCTTAGTTGGGAGGGGGTCGTGAGAAATATAACTTAATATTTTATATTAATTAATTGTATAATAGATTTATTTTAGAAATTACAATCTAATTATTTCAATTAGAATCAATATTAAGTTTCAATTTACTATAAATATATTTTCATATGTAAAAAAGTCTTCTTGTAAAAAATTATATTCCATTGTGTTTCTACCCATAAATTAATTCATTACAAATATTGAGATTGATTCTTGAAAAATAGTCACCATATTTTAAATTATGAAATTCAAATTTGGTAAATTGGACCTTATTATTTATTGATTAATATTAATAGTAAGAATACAAAATTTTTATCTCCCGGTAAGGGTAAACTAGGTAAAATAGTTTTAAAACAATAGAATAAGGATTTAAAATTTATATAACACTTTTTTATATCATATTAGTAAAGTGGAGATCATTCATCTACAACCTAGGCTTGAATATTTGGCCACTATGGGATGTATTTATTTTAATATTACAATTTTATTATTTTATGAAAATAATAAATAAAACATGTCATTTTCTTAACGTTAATAAAACTATGTTTTTTATAAATATTAAAATAGGTTACTTTTTAAAAAATATATATTGAATATGAATACAATTAATTTATGTAAATTTTGGTTTCATTTTATTAATTGAATGATTGACTGTAATAAATATTAAATCCCAGGTATGAATTTAAAAAATTATATTAAAAATATTATAAATGATTTTAAAAACAAAAAAAGTAGCATAATATAAGAGATTTAAATTGATTCAGTAATTTTAGAGATAAATATATGATAATAGTGTTTTTCTAAATGGTCATATTTTTATTTATTATCATTAAATAAAAATTAAATTAATATTGTCAAAATTATATAATTGATATTTTATGATAATATAATATTTATAATTTATTTAAGTCATGAAAATATTTATTATTGGATTGTTGGATTATATATGGTGTTAAATATTGTCTCTTATGAACTAATGAGACAATTTTCAAATTCTATGTAAAATTATATCTCATTAATTCTCAAAATGTTGTTAAATTGTTTAAGGTAAAAAAATTTAACCATGGTGTTAATACAATAGGTAAGTATTATAATGATAGAAACATGTATAAGTGGAAAATATCTAAATCGTGATTTTCAATTTCTATCTATATCACAGCTCTTATAAATCCATGTTATAATTTATAAAATGAATAATTAATTATATTAAATATACTAAGTCATTATGATGATGATTTATCACCAATTATCAACTTTCTTCCACACTACGGAATGTGAAGACATCACTTGTGCCTATAAATGATTAATTGTCTCAATGTTGTTGGGTAATTAATTTTTAAACAGCACATTACCTAGGTAATAATAATGATGGATTTAATACATATAAATATATATATATGTGTTTTATTTATGATATTATTATTATTATTTAAGTATAGATTTTTATTTATCATCCACTCATTTAATCCATCGATAATGGAATCAAAATTCATGAAAACATATGAAAATTGCCTCCATGAATTGTGTAATTCATTTATATATCTTAATATTTTTAAGATGAATTATATATAAATATTTAATTTTTATGAAATTAATATCATCATTAAATTTTTTGAGTTTATGGAAATATAAACAATGTACAAATAATTAGAAGTATAAACAAAAACAAGCTTGAAAAAAGTAAGTACTAATATCCATGAAAGGTGGTTTCAATATTATATTGTTAATATACATGGGTTTAGACATCAATGCTAATCCATATATTGTCTTTTATATTATTTTTTGGTTCTACAATTTATTTATAATTAATATTTTCTCATTATATATTTGAGTTGAAAACATGTTTGTAATAATGAGATTTGATTAAGGGGATTTATCACCCCAATATTTTATATATATATATGACATATTAGATACTCATCACATGCTTTCATGGTGTGGTGTATGTACTAATAATAATATCCTTTATTATTCTTCTCATGAAAATTATGGGGTTTTAAAAATTCATATATTGTTTTTTCTATCATGATGACTTGATTAAGAGAATCTGAAATTTTCAAGTTTTTATCTTCTCAATATGCCTTCATTCAAAAATATTGTATGTTAGTGCCTAATATTGTTTTTCAAGGTTTATATACATCCCCATTTAAATGATATATCATTAATGATCAAATCTTCATATTATTTGATGTTCAATTATTTGTTATTCCATCACAATTTTTATTAATCTGATGTACTATGATGTGTTGGATCTATGTAATACACTTGTTGTTAATCATTATAATTTATTATTATCATTGTTAAAATGTAATTAAATCAAATACATCTCAAAAAATCATTCATTTTCATCTGATCTTGTTATTTTTAATGATTAATTTTTCTTCCTTTAATTTTCCTCTCATTATGATCATGAATACATAAATAATGTTTTATGGAAGCCCAAAATTTTTCCTATCATTGGTCGAAAATAATTTTAAATCTATATTAATATATTCTAATAATTATTTGAATGAATGATTTTTATATTCATATGTTAATGAGTAATGTTATTTTTACCCAATATTTAATAAAAAAAATTTAAAATTGTTTAAAATGGGTATTAATGTCAATTTTTGAAGAAGGGATTTTTTAATTTTATTTACATAATGTGAAAGGAATGTTTTCCTTAAGAATATAATTATTTCATGAAGATAATTTCCAAATATCATGATCAAAAAATACTTTAAATACCCATTTACAAGTTTTCAATTTCAATTTCATTAATTTTTCTATATAATATATGAGAAAATTTTATACTTCATAATGTTATTTCAATGTGAAATGTGTATCTTCCTCAAGAAATATTCTTAGTGATCTTTTTAAGGGATTTTCAAAAATGATAATATCACATAATGTGATAAAATATGTACTTTGAAATTATCCTAGGATATAATTATTAATATTTATTGACATTTTTTATAAATTAGATATAAAAATGATTATGAGAATCATTTATTTTACATGGGTTATGATATTTACTAATTAATTTGTCATATAATGGTACACACATGGTTTTTTAGGGTTATTTGATAATCGGGAATGAAATTTTATATCAATATAATTTATATAGTAAATATAGATAAGACTGTAGTTTGATGCGAAACCATTTTAGCAAGGGACATTGTCTGTAATGATATTTTATGTGTATATTAGAGAATAATGAAAGTAGAGTGAATCTAATACATAATGACATTCTTTGTAATGACACATTACAAAAGAATAGAGAGTTAATTAAATACACTGATAATTTTATGAGTGAACCTTCATTATAGAATGGGGAGTATACCCATTTTTCTATGATAGTATGGGAAGTGATGCTTGACTACTAATGAAAAGATTTTATACACAATTTAGTATTCCAATAATATATGTCTTATTCCAATATCAGACTCTCATTACTCATTTTCTTTTATTTATTTGTTATTGAGGTATTATTATATTACAATAATTTTTCCATGTTTAATGTATATGATCATTGATATTCATGGAATTATTCCCAAATTATATGCTTATTTTATAAAAACAGTATTCTCATGTTACTCTTAAATTACCATTGACGTCTCCCGTTTCTATAGTTACATTGCATCTGAGCTAATAATTTTTATATTTCCTTTAAAAATGATACAAAAAAAGTATTGTGTTTAATATCTATAATAAGGATTATTGACATAAAGAACAATGTGGTAGATTATGTACATCCCCAATGAAGGTTTTATTTATTTTTATAGGTTTCTAAAGAAGCTACATTGATATGAATTTTTTGTAGATTGTAATTTATGTTTTGAATATTCATTTAATAGGATGTGATATTTATGTTTGAAAAATATGTGTCACTTTAGTATTAAACTTATATATTGACCTCACCATTATGGAATCTCATAATGATTCCATGGTTATATAGGCATTATTTTTATAAATGGTTTGATTTTAGAATAGTCACCATGATTTAAAAAATCAACATAATCTCACATTTATTAGGGTTGCATATTTTATAATGATATTTATTAATAAGAAATATAGGCCAAATATAAAAGAAACATTTAAACCATAAAAAAATTATCATAAGACATATTCTCTCAAATAACAATATTATCCATCAAACAATAACATGCAATAAAACAACTTATTTTGACCTTTATACTGTAAATAATAACTAATAAACAAGCCATGATCAGTGTTCTAAAAATTTTGAACATATTTTATATTTTCCAAAAATACCACATTTGTGTATAAACATTTCATGGTCACAAAGAATTCATTTCATTGTATATAATTATTTACTAATATTCGTTTTGAAACAAAAAAAGTCCAAAGAATGCGGTCATATGGCATGTGAAAATAATTTATGTAATACGGAAATTCATAAAACTTCCTCATAAGTGTATACAATGTTTATAATAATATGTATTTTTAATGTTCACCACCTGTTGTTAACATTATATCATTTTTTAGTGAGGACTGAATAAATGATACATGAAAAATACATTTTTTTAGTTTAATATACATTATATGTAATAATAAATCATGCCCCACAATAGAATTGATTATTATATTTAGAGTTTAAAAACAATTCCTTTTTTGAAAAACATTATGAACATATCCCACCAATATCCTTCTCACACCAAACACATTTTACCATATAAAAAATTTTATTATTCTAATTAACTCGAGGAATGGAAACATATGAGAAGTTAATCTCATATTAAAAATATTTGAGAAAACGAAAGGGGATAATTTATGAATATAAGTGATAATAAGATACATTTTTTGTTTAAAAACATAATAATGGATTATGAAAAAATTCTAACAAAATAGTAGAAACTAAATCATTAAGAATTAATCACAGCTCCTGATATATAAATTTGGACAAATAATAAGTCATGTGAAACAGGAGTGTCAAATCATGCACTAATGGTCATGGGATATGAAAACTAATACACATGAATATATATATATGATATACATGATAATTCAAAATCATTTATTATTTATAGGATCTCATTTGATAACATAATCATACATTGGATTTTTTTAACAATGTATATTGAGTTTGTTGCTTAATCTCTGACATGTAAAATCATTAGATGTAACTTTTTAACCATGGAATTAAATGTCATTACAATTCTTGGTATATATGTCACATAGTGGAAATAGCCCCATGATTGTTTCATTTACTCACTATTTTGAGTCATGTAATGATATAATTAATTACCAAAATAATTAAAGAGATATATAGTTCTAGTCTCACCCATCACATAATAAAAATCCACAAAATATATAAGCCACCCAAACATAAAAAAAATTATTAATTCCATCGTATATTAATTTACATGTGAATAAAACAATTTTAGTAAAAATTCCATATAAATTTATCAAAATTCGTCAACATAAAAAGGTATATGACATAATTAGAACATAATCCTACTAAATAATAAAAAATTAGAAATATTGGATTTAATAAAAAAAATTGAGGGAAATTTAGAATTTCAATAATATATACAAATAAAAGACTTTATATATTTAATACATTTCTTAATTAAATAAAAAAAAATTCAAAAAAAAATTTCTATAAATTTCTCAGTGGGATGATGAAATATTTTAGAGGATGATTTATAATAAAAATTATAAAATACGTCTAGAAAATGTTTTGTTATGAAAAATAATTAAAAATAGATTCATTTTTTTGTAAACTATTTAATGTTTCACTAAGGAAAAACATATAGAAAATGATAAAAAAAATTATTATTTTTAAATAAAACAAATTCCAATGAATGATACCTTAATAAATAATATATAGTGATATGGGGGTATCCATACGGAAATAATTAATATCTACTTCTATTTGATATATTATTGGCCAAGAAGAATAGATACGATTATATTCCCTTAAAAAAATTATATAAATAATGGCATATATGGGAGTAAAATAGTAAAAAGATATTAAAACCCCTATAATAAATTCTATGTATGAAAATAATTTTTTTAAAAATATAAAAATCATATATTTTTCCTTAATGTAAACACAATAATGAAAAATCATGAATTCAATGTGAAATAAAAAATAAACCACATACTAATTTTTTAACCATTGGAAAAAAACCCATAAATAAGAGATCTATAAATTTATTTTTAAGTCCAATTAATTAAGAAAAATAAATGAAACACTTGAATGAAGAGAATATATATTAAAAAATATATGATATGTTCTGAATATTGATCTTATCTCAATGAAATGAATATGTACATGAGGCACTACTAACTTTACTACAAACTTCCATAAAAGTGGTAAAACCTCAAATATAATAAACATAAACATATTAATAATTCATATTAAAAACATATTAATATCTATTATGATTACATGTTTCAATTATAATCACTAAATTCACATATATTTTTTACTTATCATCTATTCTTATATATAAGTGATAGTTATTTTTACTGTTTCATAGAAGTTTCATTAATCAGATGAAAATATATATTAATTAATACCAATGTCATAATTCTAAGATTATTAAACATATTTTAATCATTCAAGTCTGATGATTTATTCATACCCAAGAATATATGATTTTTTTATTTATAATGCACATGAAGATTGAATAAATTGAAAACATGTTCTATGTGATTTATCAATAAAACATCATATATTATAGTAGCCGTTAAATTTTTTTAAAATTATTAATTGTTTTTAATTAAATTAATAACTATTTAATATAAAAATTGTTATTAATAACTACTTTATTTTTATTATGATAAACATTAATATGCTAGAATGGTATAATTCATTTATTTTTTTTGAAAAAACCCAAAAAAACATTCTATAATGAATGATTATGATGTTAGAGTTATATTACTGTAATATCATATCCATCTATATATAATTCATCAAAAAAATAAACATATAAGTAGATAATTTGATTTTGAAAATCTTAATATGAGAAGGATGTAAAATCATGACTGAGATTAAGAGTTCAGTCAAGAGTTCAACAGGACCCCATGTGAAACATCTCACATGAATGAGTTTTATCAATAGTTTAGTGGTTCTAATTATATTGTTGGGGGGGGGGGGAATACCCACTAAAACATTTCAAAAGACAATTAAAAAAAATAAATAAATGATATCAACAGTAACCAAAGTAAAATATTGAAATAAAAATGTTATCTAAATGATATATACTCAAAAAAAATTCTACCATAGTAAAAGTCCAACCTAGTTTAATTTTAAAATATTTAAAAATAAATAGAAATATCTAGATTCTTCTAGATCCCAACTTATTCTACAACCATATCAATGCTACACTACATATCCATTAGCTATGAGACCATTGCCCTTACATAGGTCCTTGTATATGATATCTGTATATGCATCGATATTCTCACCCATAGTGTCAATAATAAAACCATGTATGACACCACCAATTTTTGTTTTATATATATTCTCTTATATAATAGATGTCTACCATTATAATAAAAAAATTATAGAAAAAAATTTGACATACAATCATGTCAGAAATGGAGTTTAACTAAAAAATCCTCCTTATCAACCAAGACATACTTTCTTGGGCTTCATCTTAGATGGAATGCATGGAGAAGTATTAATTGACCTAAAAATTACATCAAATAAACTAAATATATTTATTTAAAACCTCTTAGAATCATCCTATTATGTGACTTAGTTATTAGAAGACTCAATAATTGAATTTCAATTTTAGGTTGACCAGACTCTGGGAACTACTCACAAATCAAATGCACTTTAAGCAACATAATTCATATAATCTATGGATCATATTCATATTCATCTCTACATTCAAATACAAATATATATTTCCACCATATTTTTTTCAAACCCACTCAATGGGGTGATCAACCATACATCTTATTGTCTTCTATAATGCACTATTTACCCTCATTCCCACATTCCATATTTGGATGAATTCCATCACATTTCTCTAAAATTATTGATCCTTTATCAAAATTAGATAATTGGATGTATATTCCTCCTTCCATTTTTATTACTTGGAATACATCTCTTAGTCTAGGTTTCCATTTTATATGAAGACATGTTTGTGAAACTAATTCTAGGTTCCATCACTTTGGGGACACTATTTTATTATTATTCTTCTATCTTGATATTCCATGTGTTCTAGACAGGGTAGTAAACATTATTTAGGGTCGTAGTCACATTTGGAATAACAATCATGTTTGGAAACTGGACAATTATTCATCTGTATTATTCCTCATAGTGGGGAATCACATGGAGGCATCTCGAGCATAAAACCTGAGGCTTCCCATGTTAATCACGGGTTATCTAATGCTAATAGAATATCTTCTGAGGTTCTCCTCAAGAATCCCATTTTTTTCCTGAAAATGTAGTTTATCATGTCATGACATAAAAATATTATGTAGATGAATTTAAACTAATCAGAATCAACCATAGAGGTAGATCAAAGATTTTCATCACTGTGAAGGATATCAAAGAAGTCAAACCATATAAGTGGATCAGAACACCATTAAAGGAGGAACAAAAGTTGTTTATACCATAAATATAATATGTAACAGCATAATTTTTAATCTGAACACTTTTAGAGGTGGATCAAGAACTAGCACCCCTATGAGGGGGACACCAATGTTTACATTTTTCGAGAATGATCCAGAAAGATGTGTCTAAAGGACCCTATTTATAAAATAGATATCTAAATTCACATAGTATGATTGATGGAGAAGAAATTATGTGTGATATCATCCCTTATTAAAAGGAATTATCTTTATTGTATTCAATAGATTGTATGGGGATTACGCATTAGAGATATTAGGGTACTGTGAGAGAATGTTGTGATGTTCATGGTGATTAAGTGTTGGAACAACTTTGGTGGTTGGAATAATTCTATATGAATATAGTGGCTCAGGTAAAATTTGAAATTATGTGGATGAATTATTGGGTGGAATGGATGTAAATGAATAGGTTTTTTTGCAAGTGTGTTTAGACCTCAAAGTGGCTTCCAATATTTCGATGTTGTCTTGGGAATAAAATACTATATTTTTTAATAAATGGGTGGGATTGGGGATTATTGTTAGATGATTATAATTGGAAATGATGGGGCTTAATCATGAAAAAATATCATATAGAGGATTTATATGTTGTGGATTACCCATGAATCTAGACCATATAGAGTTTGTAAGTCATGGTAATTGCAAAACATTAAGCCTAAGTGTGTCATGATAGATGTCAGAAAAAAATGAGGAAGTATTATACTTGGTCATTGTATCGTGAACAATGTGCCAAAGAGATATAGTGTAGGGATTATTCAAGGAATATTCATAGGGGTGATCTTGTAATGTATAAGGAGGCACTCATTCCATGTGATTGTGGATTACATGAGCAGTTAGCACACGGAGAAAAACAAAAAAGGTTGATGGATGGGCTGTTGATAGAGAAGGAATTTGAAAGGGTTCCCATTTCTCGTCTCCTCATCAACCCTCATCCTTAGGGGTTTAAAGGAGGAAAAAATATTATTCCTCTTATAATGAAGGCTATAACTATACTCTATGATTGATTCCTTGGATGATAACATTAATTATTTAGGGGTACAGAGAATGAGATTCCATGTGGGGATTGTCTCATTATATATCACTCATAAAAGAGACATCCAACATTTTCATATATATGTAGAGACCATAGTTTTATGTACAGTTATGAGGATGTTTGGAGCTGCGATATAATTTCTCATTCATCTTTCAGAAGTGATACTCAATCATAACACCTTTGGCATACATCAGTTTAGTTCATTCACACATGGGAGGGGGAAACTTCATAAATTCTAGGTAAAAATTGTTTGAAGGATTGATCAATCACGAGCCCCACAATTGTTTGTCTATGATGAAAAGATGGATGTATTATCATACATATGATAAAAAATAGGAGGTGAATAGTAATCATGGAAAACACATGAAGTACGGTGGGCCATATAAATAGATATAACAGGAAACATAATATGTGCATGTGTAGCTGAATCAATCCTTGATTATTATAGAGATTTAGGAAACTCATCCCTTGAGGAGAGGAGTCATTATAATTTATGAATCATAGTAAGCACAAGAGATGTGTTTTTTAAAGAAGGTGTATTGGATTAGAGATACATTATTAATATTTGGTTCTTCAATGAATTCATGTTATTATAGAATGAATGGGATTAAAGAAACATGGTGAACCTACCTTGGAATAGATTCATGTGTTGGTATAATATTTCATCATAGAGGATTAATTCTCTCTATAAACTCTTGTACCTAGGAAGTCCATATTCCTCCATTAAGGGAATATACAATTGTGAAAGGACTCCCTTCCTTAAGTGGATGTGTCATGGAACATGGAAAAAGGGGTTAATAAATTCATAAATCCTTGAATGTGTCATTTTCCATTTTTTATATCGGGATAATTAGTTTCACCAATTGGGAAATCAAAAGTGGAAAGGTGTAGTTATTCATCCCTTTAAGGTGGAATGAGATGGGTATTTATAGGAAAAGGGGTCATGTAATTCTAAGAGGCATGCCAAGAAGAGAATTTGGGATATCTGAGTGTAAATGGCTATGTCAGACTCATGATGTCATTCTTCAACAATAACCATTATCATGGTACTCTGTATGTGTCTCAGAGAGTTACTTTATGGCCTCATACATTCCCAATGTGGAAGGGATCTCCCCAAAAGATATATTCAGGGTAGACCCTTAGATTGTTTTGGGTATTTTTGAGATTTTATTTACTTCAAATAGTCGTTGAATCATGGAATAATACATGAAATGTATTTGGGCCCCCAAAAATTCCCCCCTCTGATTGAGATCTAATAATATAATTAGGGTAATATTCTAAGAGACTGAAACTAAATATGTGGATAATATGTCATTTTTCACGAAAACCATTTTCAATTTTTGATCACAATAAACACGTCACACCAGTGTGGTTTTGAAGTCCATCATGAAGCCCATGTCCATTATGTAGCTAAGAATATCTCTTAGGAGACTCAAACTATAGCAAATCATCTCACAAATAAATATAAGTGCTCTCTTTTCATTAATCTCATTAACTCTATGATGGCTACACCCCAAATGCATCCTTTTAGATCGATATACCCATGATTATATCTTCATTAATGCATTTATATAATATATCTTTGTGATATGTTATTACATCTTGAATCATGCATGTTGCTATAGTGCAATGTGGGTTGCTTCTCCCCAAATGACCTTCTCAAAGGACCAACTGGACACAAAAATAGGAAATATTATAATTCTCGGATTTGATGGATTCATAAGAAGATAATCAAGATATCCTTATAGATGCATCCTTAAGGGATGAAATGGGAAAAAAATTTATTGTGGTGTACTTTCTAATCCCCCCAGACAATTAATCTCTACTCAGGATACTTTCATAATCATAGAAGAAGCATCCTTTGTGAAAGAGGATTCTGATGTCTTTATTTTCATTGAGGGATGATTTATTTATCCTACCAGCAAGTAGGGATGAACCGGCTTATTGGTTAAATGGAATACAATGAAATACCAATGATATATGGATGTTTCATTCCATATAGGGAAGTATCATACACCCATATCTACTAACAAACTCTACAACCATGCCGTCAATATCCATATTAAGGATCTATAGGCTGAGGTGTATACACCATAGTATAATATATTCACAATGGATTTCTTTGGAAACCCATATAAAGGATGTAATGATTATTAGGATCTATTCCTGGGTGGTAACATCAATGTTGAATAGTCCTATAACTACTATGAATATGGATCATACATTGAATTTTGTGTAGATTTACAGTGGGAAGGCCTCTACAAAGTTCATGGTTTTGTAATCACCATGTCATCCAGCAACACGATTTCATGATGGAGATTTATTGATGTTGGTCATCTTGTACCAACTCATTTCATTTTCATCACAGGAATGTCTACATTATAAAATATGTCCTTCATCAGATCTCTAGGATACCTATCATGGGGTGATCTATGAAAAGATTTTCCACACGAAAATTTTTTCTGATAACCAATGGAGAATTTAATGCTCGATTCCTAGATACATAGAGTCTATGAATTATTACATAACATTGTCATGATCACAAGAGATCATGTATCAAAAGAATGATTAGTTTTGTATCCTTGGAAGTAATATATACATACATTTGTTTTACATTACACTATGAAATGAAAAAGAACAATATTGTGTTTTGTTTGAACATACTCATATCCAAAAGCACATTCCAACAAGTCAGTTAGAAAATACTTTTAAGCATCCTAAGAAAAATAAAAAATAGAAATGTGTGACCTCATATTATTATTATGGATAACAATATAGTAAAAACAGTCATAAATAATCATTAAAATTTAAGGCAATTAATAAGACTAAAACCCAACCTGGTAAAATATAAAAATCCTAACTATATAGGAAATCTAAGTAAAAAAACTTCAATTTACTTATTCAAATGGATATTCTACTATTCAAATAATCACATGTAATATCAATATATAATTTTATAATAATGAAATTCATAATAACAAAGATCATAACAACATAGTCAGGGCTTCTTTCCAAGAATAAAAATATGATTCTATCAAAACCTTCGGCCAAGACAATAGTTTGTATCATGAGACCTACTGATGCATTGAGGAGCTATAGTGGGCTCCAAGAGTAAATTATTTTGTCCAATAAAATCCTTGTATGAAAATTATAGAACATAACATAAAAATTTATATTAAAACTAGTATAAGAAATGTTAATACATTAACCATAAACCATGAAAGGTATAAAAATAACACATCCATAGTCAAACATATAACAAAACCTTTAATATAATATTTAAGATTTTAACATAATAATTAAAAATAAAAAAGTTTTAAATCCATCAAAGGATGTTGACATTGATGAAATAAAAACTTTTTTAGAGAAATATCTATTTCTATTTTGAAATCATTTAAAAGTCACCTAATTAGATAAAAAATTATTTTGAAAATACTTTAATATGCATGTAAGGGAATCGTCGAAAGAGTTATAATGGCAGAAAATAGTTTCACCCATTGTAAATGTTAAAAAAACATATTTACCTTAATTTGTTGAAAAGGTCATAAAGTAACTTATTTTGAAAATGATGGATTAATTTGAAAACACATTATAAAAATTAAAAAAAATTATAAATTTATTTAACCCATATTCTAAAAATTTATGAAAAAATATTTGAAATACATTTTTAAAAAACACATTTGTGGATGATAAACAATCCCATATAGATAATTTCAAAAAAACAACCTCGGATAACAAAGAGATTGTAAAATTATTCATTATCTTGTACATTTCCATGGTCGAGGGTACCGTAAACTCATGTATAATAGTGAAATCATTGTTATTAAATTATGAAGGAACCACATACATAAATATAATATCCTGATCATTTAATATTTCTTTGTTAATAATATTTCATTAGTAACATTGATTCGGGGGTTTACTGGTTTGTATTCCATTATATGTTTCATTATGTAATTCATGTTTACTGTGGACAGGATGTATTGAATTAATATCTACAATGATAATGAGTTATTAAAAATTATTTTTAATCGTAAAATAAAAATTATTCTTTAATGGGTATGATGGGGAATGAATCTAATCACATTCGTAGAGACGGTAATCTGTACGTACGCACAAGTAAAAATATCATTGGATTAATGATAAAATTTTATGTAAATGGATGTTATACTATATATAAATAATTATTAACATGTTATATTTATTATTTATATCAAAAATATTCATTATTATACCCATCCAAATAATAATTTGTTGAATAACAAACTACACCACGATGTGGAGACTATAAGTTGTACATACGCGTGTATAGTGACTTGTCATTCATAGGATGGAAAGAGTATTGAATATGGTAGTACCATATTTATAATAACATCACACTATGTATAATTTACTGGAGATTTTATTTTGGAATGGTAAAAACAATGAAATAGGAAGTGGATATGAAAAGAACTATGAAAGAGGGGATGAAATTATTAAGTCTTCTTCGGGTGCTTCCATTTTGAATTGATGAAAGGGGCTCTATAAGATGTAATTCTAACTAATTTAAGTCCTATATGTTGAATTAAAGGTTGTTGGGTGGATATTTGAGTATGTTTTGTTAAATACGAATGGATTTGGGTTCCTAAGTTTTAGTGATGAGGATGTACCCTTTTACAAGAGAGGTGAGGATCACTTTAGGAAAATATTGAAATATTATTTTATTATAAAATAATTTTCAGTTTATATAGAGTACAAATGAATTTATTTTGATGATAATTAGGGTATGGGTTGATCTTTTTTCAACCAATACGTTTTAGACAAGACTAGGTCATCATATTAACCTTATAATTTAGATCATACACTTAGTTAAGTAGTTTATCTTTTACAATGTCATCTTTATTTCTATATTACCTGGTTAATAAACATACTATAAAATGAAAAGTAGGCATAAAGTGGTTAATTAATGGTATATATATATCAATATATATTTCATTTCGATGACCATATATTTTTAGAAATATTATATAATTTAATAATATAGTATTTGTTTTAAAAAACATTTTTTGTCAATTTTGGCACTATCTAGTATTTTTTTCTTTTCAAACTCAAAAAAAGATAATTACATCAAAAAATATACATTAAAAAAATACTAACAAGTCATATTAACCTATAAAATTAGAGGAAGGAATCAAAAGTCCCAATTTACAATTATTTGTGTATTTATTATATAAATTATTTTAATTAATCATTATTAGGGTAATTACTGGATCAACATTGTCTCATAAATAAATTTAATTATTTATTGACTATAATTATAAATAAAATACCAGGATGTATGAAATAATTTTATATTTTTATGGAATATTTATAGACTAATTTATCTTATGTATAACTTTATATTGAAAATGGTTTGTTTTGTAACACCCCGAGCTTCCACGATACGCTTCTCATTCAATAATGCAATAGCTTGCATGGTACGCAACTTTGAGTTCTAAAACACCGCGACTAATCAAAGTAGCCGTTATGAATAGTAATAACCACTTTTTAAAATTATAGAAATTTTATATTTCAAAATGGACTTCATTTTTGTATTCGTAATATCGAAATTATCCTAAGTTGAATTTTTTGAAACTTTCTGAGAACTTCCGATTTTTTTATGAATAGTGAAAAATACTTAAAACAACTTTTTTAATCAAAATAATTTATTGTCATAAATTATACTATTTAGTGGTTTTAAAGTATAATTAGAATATATTTTTACCATTTTATCCAATGGTGGTCATTAGAATTAATTTAACATTGAAATTGGACATAAACAATTGCCAATCTTTTGATATAAATTGTTTCTTAAAACACGCTATTTGTTGTGACAGCGTGAATTAATTATAAAATTAATTAATGAAACTTATATGTTTGGAATTTTGTAAAATAGACATCATTTTTGAATTCGGAATATCAATTATAGCTTAGGGTGAAATTTCGGCCTTATTCTGAAAAACTTCAATTTTTGATGAATAGTAAAACCACTAAGTGGTTGTTAAAAACTGATTTTTCGTTAAAATGAAATATTACCACTTCTGTGATTTGATTTTCAAAAATCCGACATACATGGTTTTCATTAAGAAGTAAAATGTGGTTCAATGAGATTAAAATAATTTTTTGGTGAATAGTAACTTTTAAGTTCTTAATCGCGATTAGAGGTAATTAGTGTAGTTTAAGGTAAAAATAATGTTTTAATAATATGAGATGAGCTTGAAACTTGTCCTACTCCTATTGTATGAGTCATGGCCGACCAATACAACCCATGGGTCAACTTGGGGACCCCATGGAGCCACTTTAGTTTGAAAATGAAATTAATATATATTTATTTAATGTTAAAATTAATTTGACACAAACATGAGTTGTTTTACTAAAACAGTTTTTAAGTGGGGTTACACAAGTCCAAATTTTGACTATAAATATTAATTAGAAAGCTAAAAATATTTCATACATCATAGTATTTTTTTTATAATTTTTAGACATTAAATAAATTAAATTATTTATGACATCATTATGATGCAGTGATGACCTCATTATTTAACGATTTAAATAAAATGGGAAGATAATGAAAAATCCAAGGCTTACACTTGTCCAAAGCCAATTGGATGAGGAGATTTCGAACCCTTATCACCTTAGACTCTAATTATATGAGTGTGAGACCTTTAGAATCCGAAAAGCATTGTATAATAATGTAACATTTCAATCTTTCCAAAAGAGCCCCTCCTCTCCACTTATAAAAGGCCCCCACCTCTCCCACCTTATTCACACCTTCAAGCCATTTGTCTCGGCCAAACTCTACCCAAATACTCTCCCAACATCCCTCTCTTACTCCTAGAAGCCTCACTTTGGTCATAACTCTTCCCAAGGAAGCCTTTGGCTCAAATCAAAAAGAGTTATCCGATTTTGAGGTAATGTCTTCTCTAATGTTGTTTTGTTTTATTTTTCTTCTCCAACCCCCTAAACTGTTTTTATTAATTTCTTTTGTAACAACACCAGTATCCTCAATATACTAGTATGTTGTTATAAGAAGGATTCGAGCTACAATTACACACACCTACATCTAATGGTTAAAGAACATACAGTTTCTGTGGATGGTGAATTTCTGCCTCACGAAACGATGATTGTTCAACACTCATATAACACCTTCAAAGGTGGCCATTAAGATGTCACTATTTTTATATATGATATATAATATGTTTATGTTTTACTTATGTTTCTGTATTTCTAATTTATGGCATACTTTATGATTTCCATTATGGGTAAGACGCGATAATTTCATTTTAGGAAGTGCGGACTACCGCCCCCTCAAAGTGATTTGAATCGTTAATGTCATATGTGGGATGTATAAAGGATGGAGTAAATGGTATTATACACTATATTATACTGTAATTATATTATACATTTATATAATTATGATTTCGTTCCATTAAATATGAAATTGAAATGAAAGTAGCGTTCATGCGTACGTACGGCCTACCGTCTCCATGAACGGTGCATTTCATTTTTTACCTCTAAATGTTACATGATATTATAAATTAATGTATATACTGGATATATAAGTTATATATGAAATCTAAATCATGAATATAATTGTGGATATAATGGATATTTCACCACATGAACAACTTGTAATTATAAGAAGTTTATTCTTGACTCAAGTACCAAAGATCGACAAAACAACCGTTATTAACTTAAATAATAAAATAATGTTCATAACATGGTAATAAGTGATATAAATGGAATAATGAACATTAAAAAGGTTCTTAAGTAAATATAAATTAACTCTAGTTTATTATTCAGGAGGATAAAGAATGGTCGAGTCAGGACAAGACGCAAGGTAAGGGAACTTCTTAACCCAATTTCCATTCTTTGGGTTAATCTCCTACTTTCAAATTATGTCATGATATTATTATGTCCTATCTTGTACTTTTACTTTCTTCATGTGTACCTATAGTGAATACACATAATAGATCTATTTTATTTTAAAAATGATCTTTTTAAGGACTTCGCCTCAATCCCCTTTCATTGAGGCATATTTGGTTTTATAAACAATTTTCTTTTATACGGTGTATAAACCCCTTTGACTTTTACGGTTATTCAAAAGGAATCTTTTTATACGAAGCGTTTTACTAAATGACAAAAAGGGAATGTTTTTATTTCCGTACATATGCGGCGACAACGACTTCTCTGCCGCCGTGACCATTATTTGAGTTTCGGCTTCCTCTACAAGCCATCATTTTTTTTAATGAAAAATAAATACAAAGTTTTAACTTTCTTTTATTTTGGTATTGAAAATGGTTTTGAAAGTGTTTTTATTATATCAATGTGTTGTATTGATATCTTGTGATTGAAATGTGGAAATGTTATGTTTCCTTTATGCATGTTTTATGTGATACGATTATGTTATGGTTTATGATATTTTTAAACCTGTTCATATGAGGAATGTATTGGACATAATAAGTGACGGGTGGAGCCCGCTATAGCTCCTCGATGCATTGGTAGGTCTCAAGAGACAACTAGACGTGGAATTGGCTGAGGCCCTTTCCCAATTTTATTTATGGTTTTGGCCGAGGCCTTAATCATTTTAGACGTCTTGGTCGAGGCCTTGAAAAAATGTTTCAGAATGTCTGGCATTATACATTCCCTCATTATGAAAGTGGTTGTTGATATTTCATGTGATTATTCGTCTAGTAGAATATCCATGTGAGCAAGTAATGGCATTATTTTATTTTACTTTTTCCATATTATACTGAAGTTCAAGTTCAATAAGGCTTTTGTTTTAATTATACATTGCCTTAAATGATTATGTTTTCTTATAAAAGCTTCCGCAATATTGTTATCCTTACTGAGCATCTGAGCTCACCCCTTTCAATGTTTTAATATTTTCCAGGATGTGAAGAAGTGTATTATGATTGACTTGCAAGAATAGTCAGTGAGGATATGAGTGTGGACTATGAAGACCATGTTATTGTAGTTTGTTTACTTTTTGATGTAATGAAAGACTTATGAATTTATCTAGTGTTTCCAAGGCTACTAAACTAATCGGACTTTCGAGACATGATCTTTTGTGATCATGCCAATGTTACGAAGTAATGCACCGACTCTGGGTTGCTGGGGTCAGGGCGTTACAGTTGGTATCAGAGGCAGTTTAGTACTAACCTTGGAAGCTAGATTTAGACAAACTCTGATTAGAGCACGTAGACCTAAGATAATCTTTGAGGATTAGTATAGAAGAACTTCCTAAAAATTTTGGTATTGTAGAGATTTTGTGAGTTTTCCGAGCAATACATCCCTGTCTGGATACGAGCAGGTAGAGGCGGCTCTGGCACA
Organism: Viscum album; assembly: GCA_963277665.1. Lineage (NCBI taxonomy): Eukaryota > Viridiplantae > Streptophyta > Magnoliopsida > Santalales > Viscaceae > Viscum > Viscum album. The sequence continues at coordinate 2,021,540,056 of OY728157.1, forward strand.
GATGTACCTAGGGGTAAAACCCGAAAATACCGCTTTGAGCTAGACTCGAATGGGAACTGGTGCACGACAACGGGCCTTGCTACACTCTTGGTTACGACACTCCCGGGGGATATGCTTATGATAATTCCCATTTTTTTTACAAACCACTAAGAAGGGTTACGAGTATATACTTCCTCAAAGATAACATTTTTTATAATTATGGATTATATCCATAATTAGTTAAATTTTTGTAAAGTGTTTTACAAATATGGAATTATGTATTTTATTTCATAAACTAATCTAGTTTATGCCATTGTTTAGAGATGGCGCCTAGTGGAAGGAATGGAAACCGTATCAATGCACGCACTCCGTGTAGGGGTTTCCCTCCTGCTCAAGATAATTATGTTGGAGCTAGTGATACAACTAGTGATGATCAGCTTCTCACCGTACTGGGACAACTCACACAGGTTATGAATAATAACCTTACTCGTATGGAGCACCCTGATCCGCAATGTGGAGGATCAATGCTAGACCGTTTCATGAGGCAACAACCACCAAACTTCAATGGGAGTACAAATCCTATAGTAGCTGAGCAATGGATAAATTCCTTAGAGAAAATATTCCATGCCTTGGGGAGTAGTGAAAGGGAGAAGGTTGTCATGGCAGTTTACCGCCTCACTGGAGATGTCGATCAGTGGTGGTCGCTAATTCAAAACACAAAGGAAGATGACAAATTAACAAACATGGAATGGCAGGAGTTCAAAGAGCTTTTCTTAGAAAAATACTTTCCTCGTGACCATCGAGCAGATATGGAAAGGCAATTTCTGAGTCTGAGGCAGAAGGAGGATGAGAATGTCGCAAAGTATGAGGCTAACTTTACAAGGTTAGCGAGGCATGCTGCCGATTATATACGTAACCCAAGGAGTAAGATTGATCGTTTCTTTGATGGGTTAAAACCATTTCTCCGTCGAGCTTTAGTATCACAATCCTTCTCATCAGACGAAGATATTGTCTCGTGTGCTATCAAGACAGAAAAGGAATTCTCTAAGTCTTATGACAACAAAGTAAAGCAAGAGAAGAAGAGAACGGTGGAACAAGAGATAGATAAAGGGGAAAAGGGAAAGAAGTATTTTCCATTATGTGATAACTGTGGGAAGAATCACCCTGGAACTTGCCTAAAAGGAATGGGAGTTTGTTATAAATGTGGAAAAAAAGGTCACCAGGCGTGTGATTGCAGGGGAAAGAAAGAGGCTATCAATGTTGAATGCTATAATTGTAGGGAAATGGGGCATTATGCAAATGAATGTCCTAAGCATCAGGGAAACTTACCTCAGAAAAGGCCAAGGGATCAAGGGCATTCTTATGCTGTTACTACAGTTGAAGCAGAATAACTAATGTATTGATGCTTTTGGACTCATGGATTATATTCTGGTTATTAGAATAATGTGATATATATATAAGGATTGTACTACAGTACTTGTTGTTTCAGTAAGGTTTTAATATGATTAAGGTAATCATATTTTTAGTTTGTGACAATAAGAGAAACGTTACTTTGTTTGGGGAATCTGATAAATTGATTTTGGAATTAAGAGACCTTTTAGAGAAAGTCTGGACAGAGGTATTTTGGATAACTATAAAGTTTGGAGTGGATTAAGTTAATCTTCGGATAAGTAATGTTTAAGGTAAAACAATTTATGAAGATTATTTTTGGAATATTATGATACTATAGTTTTAGGAAAAGGAAAACCTGCAGGGTGGGGAATAACCTGTCGCGTCGAACAAAGCTGCAGGAATCGAACCCACAACCATAGTGCGACAAGCCTTTATTTCCTACCACTAGCCTACAGGAAGTCCCTGGTTATTACAAAATAATTTTACTAATCTAAATGGTAAGTGTTAACATTTGTAACCTTATACAATTAGGATAAATAGAATATTTTTGAGTTCCATTACCATTTGGAGTAAAAGTTGGGTTTGTGGTAAAAATTTATTAATGAATGAAAGTATACATAACAAGTATGTATATTCCCTTACGTTCTTAGTAAATCTCCTAAATAAATTCCTCAACATTATAAAAGGTAACTTAAAACAAAAATGTTGTCGGTTAACTTTTCCAACTTGGGATTCAATGACCATTTAACCAATCACAAGTTTGTGATTTTCTTGTAGTTAAACTTTCTCCTAATCCTATTTTCTATAACTCTCCATCAGACCTTGATGGTTTGTTTCTCCTCCATATCCATATTTTCATAGAATCCTAGAATGGGCTATATCGGGTGACCTTTGTACTTATCTTGCTTTCTTTTAATGTTATATATTTATTAACCTTATTTCTGATGTGGGTTATCCTCAAAGGTATTTTCTCTTTTCAACCTTTTATTTTCAAAGAAAAATTTCAAATTGCGAGGATGCAATTTATTGAAGGAGGGGAGAATGTAACACCTCGAGCTTACACGATACGCTTCTCATTCAATAATGCAATAGCTTGCATTGTACGCAACTTCGAGTTCTAAAATTCCGCGACTAATCGAAGTAGCCGTTATGAATAGTAATAACCACTTTTTAAAATTATAGAAATTTTATATTTCAAAATGGACTTCATTTTTGTATTCGTAATATCGAAATTATCCTAAGTTGAATTTTTTGAAACTTTCTGAGAACTTCCGATTTTTTTATGAATAGTGAAAAATACTTAAAACAACTTTTTTAATAAAAATAATTTATTGTCATAAATTATACTATTTAGTGGTTTTAAAGTATAATTAGAATATATTTTTACCATTTTATCCAATGGCGGTCATTAGAATTAATTTAACATTGAAATTGGACATAAACAATTGCCAATCTTTTGATATAAATTGTTTCTTAAAACACGCTATTTGTTGTGACAGCGGGAATTAATTATAAAATTAATTAATGCAACTTATATGTTTGGAATTTTGTAAAATAGACATCATTTTTGAATTCGGAATATCAATTATAGCTTAGGGTGAAATTTTGGCCTTATTCTGAAAAACTTCAATTTTTGATGAATAGTAAAACCACTAAGTGGTTGTTAAAAACTGATTTTTCGTTAAAATGAAATATTACCAATTATGTGATTTTATTTTCAAAAATCTGACATACATGGTTTTCATTAAGAATTAAAATTTGGTTCAATGAGATTAAAATAAATTTTTGGTGAATAGTAACTTTTAAGTTCTTAATCGCGATTAGAGGTAATTAGTGTAGTTTAAGGTAAAAATAATGTTTTAATAATATGAGATGAGCTTGACACTTGTCCTACTACTATTGGATGAGTCATGTCCGACCAAGACAACCCATGGGTCAACTTGGGGACCCCATGGAGCCACTTTAGTTGGAAAATGACATTAATATATATTTATTTAATGTTAAAATTAATTTGACACAAACATGAGTTGTTTTACTAAAACAGTTTTTAAGTGGGGTTAAACAAGTCCAAATTTTGACTATAAATATTCATTAGAAAGCTAAAAAGATTTCATACATCATAGTATTTTTTTTATAATTTTTAGACATTAAATAAATTAAATTATTTATGACATCATTATGATGCAGCGATGACCTCATTATTTAACTATTTAAATAAAATGGGAAGATAATGCAAAATCCAAGGCTTACACTTGTCCAAAGCCAATTGGATGAGGATAGTTCGAACCCTTATCACCTTATACACGAATTATATGAGTGTGGGACCTTTATAATCCGAAACGCATTGTGTAATAATGTAACATTTCAATCTTTCCAAAAGAGCCCCTCCTCTCCACTTATAAAAGGCCCCCACCTCTCCCACCTTATTCACACCTTCAAGCCATTTGGCTCGGCCAACCTCTGCCCAAATACTCTCCCAACATCCCTCTCTTACTCCTAGAATCCTCACTTTGGGCAGAACTCTTTCCAAGGAAGCCTTTGGCTCAAATCAAAATGAGTTATCCGATTTTGAGGTAATGTCTTCTCTAATGTTGTTTTGTTTTATTTTTCTTCTCCAACCCCCTAAACTCTTTTTATTCATTTATTTTGTAACAACACCAGTATCCTAAATATACTAGGATGTTGTTATAAGAAGTATTCGAGCTACACTTACACACACCTACATCTAATGGTTAAAGAACATACAGTTTCTGTGGATGGCGAATTTCTGCCTCACGAAACGATGATTGTTCAACACTCATATAACACCTTCAAAGGTGGCCATTAAGATGTAACTATTTTTATATATGATATATAATATGTTTATGTTTTACTTATGATTCTGTATTTCTAATTTATGGCATACTTTATGATTTCCATTATGGGTAAAACGTGATAATTTCATTTTAGGAAGTGCGGACTACCGCCCCCTCAAAGTGATTTGAATCGTTAATGCCATATGTGGGATGTATAAAGGATGGAGTAAATGGTATTATACACTATATTATACTGGAATTATATTATACATTTATATAATTATGATTTCGTTCCATTAAATATGAAATTGAAATGAAAGTAGCGTTCATGCGTACGTACGGCCTACCGTCTCCATGAACGGTGCATTTCATTTTTTACCTCTAAATGTTACGTGATATTATAAATTAATGTATATACTGGATATATAAGATATATATGAAATCTAAATCATGAATATAATTGTGGAGATAAGGGATATTTCACCACATGAACAACTTGTAATTATAAAAAGTTTATTTTTGACTCAAGTACCAAAGATCGACAAAACGACCGTTATTAACTTAAATAATTAAATAATGTTCATAACATGGTAATAAGTGATATAAATGAAATAATTAAAACGAAAAGGGTTCTTAAGTAAATAGAAATTAACTCTAGTTTATTATTTAGGAGGTTAAATAACGGTCGAGTCAGGACAAGACGCAAGGTAAGGGAATTTCATAACCCAACTTCCATTCTTTGGGTTAATCTCCTACTTTCAAATTATGTCATGATATTATTATGTAGTATATTGTATTTATACTTTCTTTATGTTTACATATAGTGAATACACATAATAGATATATTTTATTTAAAAATGATCTTTTTAAGGGACTTCGTCTCAATCTCTTTTCATTGAGGCATATTTTTTTTATACACAAATTTCTTTTATACAGTGTATAAACCCCTTTGACTTTTACGTTTATTCAAAAGGAATCTTTTTATACGAAGCGTTTTACTAAATGACAAAAAGGGATTTTTTTTCTTTCCGTACATATGCGGCTACAACGACTTCTCCGCCGCCGTGACCATTATTTGAGTTTCGGCTTCCTCTACAAGCCATCATTTTTTTAATGAAAAATAAATTCAAGTTTTAACTTTCTTTTATTTTGGTATTGAAAATGGTTTTGAAAGCGTTTTTATTATATCAATGTGTTGTATTGATATCTTGTGATTGAAATGTTGAAATGTTATGTTTCCTTTATGCATGTTTTATGTGATATGATTATGTTATGGTTTATGATATGTTTAAACCTGTTCATATGAGGAATGTATTGGACTTAATAAGTGAAGGGTGGAGCCCGCTATAGCTCCTCGATGCATCGGTAGGTCTCATGAGACAACTAGATGTGGAATTGGCCGAGTCCCTTTCCCAATTTGATTTATGGTTTTGGCCGAGGCCTTAATCATTTTAGACGTCTTGGCCGAGGCCTTGACAAAATGTTTCAGAATGTCTGGCATTATACATTCCCTCATTATGAAAGTGGTTATTGATATTTCATGTGATTATTCGTCTAGTAGAATATCCATGTGAGCAAGTAATGGAATTATTTTATTTTACTTTTTCCATATTATGCTGAAGTTCAAGTTCAATAAGGCTTTTGTTTTAGTTATACATTGCCTTAAATGCTTATGTTTTCTTATAAAAGCTTCCGCAATATTGTTATCCTTACTGAGCATCTGAGCTCACCCCTTTCAATGTTTTAATATTTTCCAGGATGTGAAGAAGTGTATTATGACTAACTTGCAACAATAGTCAGTGAGTATATGAGTGTGGACTATGAAGACCATGTTATTGTAGTTTGTTTACTTTTTGAGGTAATGAAAGACTTATGAATGTATCTAGTGTTTCCAAGGCTACTAAACTAATCGGTCTTTCGAGACTTGATCTTTTGTGATCATGCCAATGTTAAGAAGTAATGCACCGACTCTGGGTAGCTGGGGTCGGGGTGTTACATGTTTATTAAAATTTGAATTTTACACTTTCAACTTTTCATTAAATAAAACAAAATTAAATGTCCAAATCTAATCAAATTTCATCAATAATAATCATATTTTATTCCTAAAGTTTATTTTGGCATAAAAAAAATCTCCAATAGAATTAGGACATATTTAGGTTAATTATAATATCATTTTTACAATTAATTACCCTATTTATTTTTAATCATGGTAAATAAATTTTGAAAGTTACAATTTAGAAAAACAATATTTTCCTTTTATTGAACCAGATTTACATACTGATTCTTATTGTTTCTCACAAATTTTTAAATTTAATTTAGAGAAGCGTTAAATTAATTTTTATACAAATTTGAAAATGTGCCTAGAATGTGGGTAAAAGTCGTTAAAAAGTTTAATAAAAAATATTCTTGTCTATTATTTTTCTAAAATTCTTCTTATGAAATATATTGGCCAAATATATGTATTATGTATCTATTTTTAGATTAATATAAATTTTATTTAAAAATAATAATTTAAATGAAAAAAATATTTTTTATCTACTATGAAATGTTTTTCCCTATTCATCAATAATTGATTTTTTTAGAAAAATACCAAAAATTCACCCAAAGATAATTTTCATATTCCAAATTCAAATATGATAACTATTATACTAAATTAAAAACATATGAGTTGCGTTAATTAATTTAATATTAACTCCCATTTTCAAAACCGGAAACCGAGTTTTTCGGATGTAATAACATTCATAAGATTGATATGCGTTTATGTCCAATTAAAATTTGAAATTTCTTCCAATGACCAATATTTGATTAAATGATAAAATTATAATATAAATATACCTCAAAAAATTCAAATTTATTATTTAACAATATAAATTATTTTTATTGAAGAAGATCATTTCAATTTAAATTTAATATCCTTCACTATTCATCAAAATCTGAAAGATATCAGAAACACAAAAAAATTCTCCAAACTAATTTTTTTCATCCGTCTTCTAATTAAGTAGTTTTTTTCCGTCAAATTTAATTTTTAAAAGTGCCAAATATTGGATTTAAAAAAATTCAACAATAAAAGGTGGTAAAATTATAAATTTTTAAAAATACATATTTTATCTAGAAAATTGAATTCGTTATTATATTATGTCTAAAAAACACATAATATTGATGTTAAACTTATTTAGAGAATTTAAGATTATAAATTCAATTACTATTATTCATAACTTCTTTTTGAATGGCTTTTTCTGTATGTCATGGTGAGTACAAAATGGGTGTTGCGTGTAGCACAATCAATTGAATTACTTTAATGATATGAAATACAATGAAATCCTAGGGTGTTACATTGTCCACTCATTCAATAAATTGATCCCTCTCAATTTGATATAGTTGTTAAAAAACTAATGGTTAAAAATATAAAATAACTATGTGGAAAACCCACATCAAAAATAGGGTTAACAAAATTTTGTCATAATAAAAGTAAAATGGAAATGAAAAACTCACCATAAGAATCATGATTTCAAATAGAGGAACATTTGTGGAAATTTTCGACACATAATTGGAGGAAATGATAAATATTTATAGGGAGTGATTGAGGTCATCAATCAGAAACACGTGAACAATAAATTGAAAATTAAGGTCCTTGAACACCTAAATCTAGGATCACATAAAATATCATTGGTTCGTAAAATCATATGGAATTAGGATAAAAAAATGTGGTTTTAAGATACTTTCCCTAAATATAAATAATTTATTTCATCAAATAATGAGAATATAAAAACATGAAAAGTTGAGTACCATATTTAATCTAGTTTCTACCAAAAACTCATATTTCAAACTGAAATATAATAGAACTCAAAAATATTCTATTTATGCTAATCATATTGGGTTTCAAAAAAATTAATATATAATTCATCTATCATATCATTATAATAAATCTATATTATTCAAACTGGGGAATCATGTAGCCCAATAGAAGGTGATGCACACGTGTCCCACTTCAGTTGTGGGTTCATGTATCATAGCCTTGTTGGACCTGATGGGCTGTCACCTAACCTTCATATTGTCCTTTTAATAAAAAATAAAAAAATAATCTTAAGAAATGTTTTATCCTTAATCCATAGTATCCAATTCCAAACATAATCCATTCAAACCATTAGACTTATCCAAAATACTTGTGTCCAAACTCATAGTCCAAAAATTTATAAGGAAGGTCAATATAACATAATGCAGATATATTTTTTCCACGTAATAACATATGAGTACCTTGATCATATATTCTATTAAAATAGGGTAACACCCTGAATTACCATAAAACAGTTCGTTTTAGATTCAAACTCCATTATTCCTTATAAAATGCTAGATATATTCCTTATATCTAAAAATTATGAATACTCCAACAGTCATGGAATAAACAGACCATTAATAATTTCCAAAGTAGTCAAGAATATACAATATAATTTAACCAAATAAAGAATATCTTAATCCAAAATTGAATCCTTAGTATAAAAACCATATTAAGGATTATCATTCCTTCAAACATCTATTTTCTAAAAACGTTAACTTGTTGTTGAGTCACTTTCCTTAGTACCGTATAATTTCATATTTTCAATGAAATATTAATGTTATAAAATCCTTATTTATTTCCATAATTAATATAACTATTAAATCATTCATACAATACTCAAAAGTCATAATTCGTTAATAAAAAATATAAGAACACTAATTATTCATCTTCATCAACAGTAGTATCAAAAAATGATTATTATACCATAGCATCATTTTAGTTATACTTTGATGATTGGGACATTGATTTGTATAGTGTCCCAACTCCTTGTAGATGATTCATTTTACATTTGAAATCTTTTTCTTACCCATAAAACCAAGTACATGGTTTCTTTTTTCTACACACATATAAAAAACTAACTTTCCCTTAAAAAATTTACCATGTTCATTCTTTTAACATTTTTAAATATAGGAAGATCCTTCCTTCACTTCTGCCATTTATCCATCATTCTCTATACCATCCTTTACTTATCTGGCTTCACTTTAATTCCATAGGACATAGAAAGTTCATTAATCTTCTAATAAACACATGATATTGTTTCTTCATATGAGGAGACTACTTGGAATACTATTTCCCATCTAAATTTTTGCATAAGACCATGAGAGATTTGATCCTTATTACTATTTTGAACATACTTATTGTTGGAGTACTCATTCCTTCTACTGCGCACCATTTCTCAACAATGTAATACACATGGTTAGTTTATGAATATTAATGAATAATTACAAAAATGTAAAATAACTAACATAAATTTAAATGTTTTTTTACATAATCTATAATTATTAAATAAATTTGAAGAATTATTTACTCATAATTCCCTCCAAATGGGTTGTAAAGAAATTATTAATTATCATAATCATATCCCACGATAGCATCAATACCAAGAGTGTTGTAAGACCAATTTCCTTGTATCAGGATACCCCAGGTCATGCCCAAAACTCTTGGTCTGAGTTTTCACTCCTAGGTAAATCTATGAAAAATCCACCTCTACCAGTTAGTATCCATACAAGGATGTATTTTTATTGAAAACCCACATAATATTTACACTACTAAAATTCTTGGATGTTCTTATATACTGATCTTCAATGTTTAACTTAGGGTAATGTTCTATAATTTGTGATTTTCTAAATGTAGTTTCCATGGTATGTACTTAACTACATCTAATAAAAACTATAACAACCCAACCCTATATACCCATAGTCGGTGCATTATTACATAACAATATCAGAATTACAAGAGGTCATGTCTCAATTGACTAAATTTTTTAGTATCCATGAATGTATTTGATACATAAATAAGTTTTATATTACATTATTAATTGAAAATCATAAATATTGTGTCTCTTTTGAAAAAGCTCATATTCCTCAACATATCACTGTAAGACATTCATAATATAAATTTTTTCATCTTTGAAAAAATAAAACACATAAAGAGCTGAGCTCATATGCTCAGTAAGGAAAACCATAGAGCATAAACATTAATAAATAAGCATAAAAAATAAATTCCTTCTAAAAGACTAAAACACAAGCCAAGTAAAACATAATTATCAACATAATATGGAAAATATTAATAAATTAATTGGATTTACTTATTCAAACGGATATTATACTAGTCTAATAATCTGATGTAATATCAATAGCTACTTTAAAAATTATAGAATGCTTAATGTTGGACATCATAACAATATAGTCAAGAATTTTTTTAAAGACTACAAATAATATTTATTCATGGCCTTATTCTAAGACACTAGTTTATCTCATTATACATACTGATGCATTAAGGAGATAAAGAGGGCTCCACACGTCACATACAAAGCCCAATGCATTTCTCATATTAAAATATTGAAACAGAAAAAAAAATTGTATTAAAACTAGAATAAAAAATGTTAGCCCCCTAACTATATGCCAATAATCATATAAAAATAACACATCCATAGTCAAACGTATCACAAAAACTTCAATCCAATGTGGAAGACTGTAACGTAATAAATAAACTTCAAACAACTGTAAAATCCATCAATGGATGTTGAAATAGATGAAATCATAAATATTTTAGAGAAATATATATTTTTATTTTGAAATAATTTAAATGTCAGATAATTATAATAGAGATAATATATTTTGATAATATTATTATAATCTTGTATAGGAATCATTATAGGTGTTATAATGGTAGAAAATATTTGCACCTTCTGTATAAGTTAAAAAAATATTCTTGCCTTAATTTGATGAAAAGATCATAAAATACCCTATTTTGAAAATGACGGAAAGTTTCTTCAAAAAACATATAATAAAAAAATAAGTTATAAATTATATTATCCCATATTCTAGGAAATAGTAAAAAAAATTGAAATACATATTTAAGAATCACATATGTTGATGATAATGAAGTCCTAATATATACTTTTGTTAAAACAACCTTGGATAATAATGAGATTCAAAAATTAACCCATAACCCGTACTTTTCCTTGGTCGACGGTACGTTAAAATGATATATAATATTTAAATCATTATTATTAAATTATACCAAAACAACTTAGATAAATATTATATCATGATTTTTTAATATTTTATTGTTAATAATATTTCAGTAATATCACTGTTTTGGGTGTTAACTGATTCATTTTCCATTATTTTTTTTATTTTATAAGTCATGTTTGTTATGGATAAGACGCATGTTATTAATATACAATATGATGTTAAGTTCTTATGCATTATTTTTAAACATAATATGAAAATTATTCATGAATGGTTATAATGGGCAATGAATTTTATTGCGTTCTTGGAGACGGTAATCCGTACATATGAAAGAGAGAAAATATTATTCTATTAATGGTGAAATAATATTTAATTGGATTTTATATTACATATAGAAAATTATTAAAATGTTTTATTTATTATTTACATAAATTATACTCATTATTATATCCATCCAAATAGTGAAGTGTTGAATAACAAACTACACCATGACATAAAGACGATAATCCATGCATGTGCATGTATGGTGACTATTCATTCATAAGATGGAAAGAATAATCAATATTATTTTATCATGTTTATAATAACATCACAATATGTATAAGATACTATAATTACTATTTTCATATGCAAACAACCAATAAAGAGGAATTGGAAGAAGAAAAAACATTGAAATAGTTGATGAAATTATAACATCTTTGTCAGGTGATTCCATCTGGATTTGATCAAAAAGTCTCCAGAGGATGTCATTGTAATAAATTTTAGGCCTCTTGGATAAATTGGGGTTATTTGGGAGGTTATTTGAATAGGGTATGGCTGATACAAATGGATTTGTGGGTGTGAATGTTATAAAAGGGGAATTTTTCTTTTATTAGAGAGGTGAGGGACACTTTAGAAAATGATTGAAATATTATTTTATTATAAAATCATTTTTGGTTTCTAATGGATTGAAATGTATTTATTTCGGGGCTATGGTGGGGATGGGTATTAATATTCTTAACAAGTAGGTTTTAGACATGTTTAGGGCACCTAATTATCCTTGTCAGTTAGATTTGACTATTTGTTAAATATTTTAACTTTCACAATGTCTTCTTGTAATTTTATATTACATAGTTAATAAACATACAATATAATTCCAAGAAAACCTTAAGTGGTTAATTAATGATCGATATATAATTATATGTGCCCTTTGGACGAAAAATATATTTTTAGTAACATTACATCATTTTATAATATAGTATTTTTAAAAAAAAACTAATATATGTCAATGTTTACAATATTTTGTTTTTTGTTTTTGTGAAATTCAAAAAAAATGATTACTTAAAAAAAATCAACAAATCAATCCTTAAAATTATTATTAACCTATAAAACTAGTGAAATTACTCAAAATTATCAATTAACATTTATTTGGATATTAATAATATCATTTATTTTAATATTTCATTAATAAGGTAATTACGGTATAATCATTGTCTAATAAATACATTTAATTATTTAATGTCTATTTTTTAAAAAAATATCATGATGTAGGAAATATTGTTATGTTTCTAATGAATATTAATAGACGAATTTAACTTATGTATAACCTTATATTAAAAATGGTTAAGTTATTAAAATATGAATACAACACTTTTTACTCCTCTTTAAATAAAATAAAAAATAAATGTCATAATATAGTCCAAGGGGATCAAATCTGATAATATATTATTTATAAAGTTTATTTTGGTCGAAAAACACGTATCCAATAGAATTAGGACCTGTGATAGGGTAATTATAATATCATTTTTACCTTTAATTACACTATTAACTTTTAACCGTGATAAAGAAATTTCAAAAGACACTATTCCATAAAAATTATTTTTTACATACTGAACAACATTTTCTATTATGATGTAAATTTTTTCACTCAGATGTATGAAATGCATTTCAAAAATGTGGTAAAATTATATTTTAGGAAAATTTTAAAATATGCCTAGAAGTATGGTAAAAACATTACAAACAAAAAAACATTATATGTATAATATTATAATATATGTATCTTATTAATTACATTAAAATAATATTTGTATTATGTATCTATTTTCACATTAAGATATATTTTTATGTAAAAATAATTATTTAAAATAAAAATTTAGTTTTTATTTACAACGTAGTGTTTTTTCACTGTTCACCAAAATTTGAATTTTTTCTAAAAAATACACAATTTTACCAGATGATAATTATTATATTACCAATTAAAAAATGATTTCAATTCAAAAAAAAATCAAAAAATATGAGTTTCATTAATTATTTTTAAATTACTTTCGTTGTCAAAACCAGAAAGTGGTTTTTTGAGAAGTTAAAACTATCCAAATATTGATATGTGTTTATGTCCAATTTAAATGTGAAATTACTTCCAATGAGTAATATTGTATAGAATGATAAAAATATAATCTATTTATAGTTCAAAACAATTAAAATTTATTATTTAACACAATAAATTATTTTTATTATTAAATTTGTTTCCAATTAAAATGTAGTATCTTTCACTTTTCACAAGAATATGAATGTTATTAGAAAAACACAAAAGTTTATCCAAACAATTTTGTCCCTGTTATGAAGAATTAAATTATTTTGTCTAATTGAATATATAAATGTATCAAATATTGGATTTAAAAACTATTCTCCATTATAAGCTGGTAAAATTTCATGTTTTGAAATATGCTTATTTTGTCTGAAAAATAGAATATGTTATTATATTATGTCTAAGAAACACATAATATGGATGTTAAAATTATTTGGAGTATATAAGAATAAAAATTCCGTTAATACTATTCATAAATAATTTTTTAACGTCTTGTTTGGTGATTAATGGTGTGTTTGAACTTGGTGTTACATGTAGCATTATCTATTGAATTACTTTAAAATGATAAGGCATAATGAAATAATGGGATGTTATAGAGAACATGTTATTTTGTAGAAATTTATATTGGAACTAGTGTTGAGAACATCTAAAGAAATGTTGTGGATGATTGGAGTCTACATCAACTAGTTGTTTACCCAATTTCTGAACATCCTACTAGTGGAGCTCATCCTGGGTGTGGAGACAGCCATAATTTTTTAAACAAATACTATCACCTTTCTGAGTTAAATATATCATTGAAGGTATTAATCATACTGGTGGATCATTAGGGTGGTACAATGGTAGTTTTTAAGGTACAACATCAAATCTATGTCTCAAACCATATTCGTATTTCTTGGGTTCATCAAAAAACTGAGATCGGGGGTGGTTGTTTCCAATGATGGATGCATAACTGGGAGTTCACCCATGACCATTCATAATGAGGGTATGATATAAACATTGTAGAACATGATTCATTATATCTCAGTGATGGTGAATCTGTATATAGTACCTCACTACATTAGTGAAGGGGATATGCTAATAAGCATGTATGTATTGTTCGATTTTCTATATAGATGGGTATTAGTGGAAATGGGAGGATATGACTATGAATACCATATGTTACCTAAAGAAAAACATTCAGTGGACTATTTTGAATATGAAAACATGTTTCCAATTCATGTTTGGTCTATTGTATGTGTTGAGAAAGGTTGAGCTGGAAGATCAGTTTACCTTCCACTAGATAACCCTATAGACTGGGTTAGTAAATAATGATGGATCATTGATAAAGAATATAGAAAAAATATCCTAGAATTTTGAGGGAGATTAATGGTGTAAATGGTTGAATATGACCGACTCTACGATCCATACACCCAACAACAATTCACAAGGAAATTTAGGTGAATATAGAGGCTAAATTCGATGATTAACTCATAGTGGCTTCATGGAATCCATCAAATGGTGATGAGGTATCTCTATCGTAGGTTCACACATGAGGATGTCAAAATGTGAAATGAGGTGCTTCCATCTACCACAGTATATGAGCTTGCTCATGGTTATATGAAGAGTTGAGTGTCTTCTAATCCAGGGGTAACAATAAAGAAGAGTATCATAAGAGCCACATGAAGAGTAATATCTCTACCTCTATGCCTTGGAAAAACTATGGTAAGTGAGAATAGTGGAGTTAGGGTAGGTTCACATCTTCATGGAAGAGATTAAGCAACATAACCACCAGTTCAAGAGCCTAATCCAGCCAAAAGTGATAAAAGATTACTAGAATAACCAGGATAACTCTCCCAGTCATATCAACATGGGAGAATGGGGAATATTCAAGATATATCCATTTGACTCCATCACATTATCATAGTATGTATTTTTTATGTGTTGACATTTTGGAAGAGGCCATATACCATGAGTCATGGGAAACTTGTTCTGTAAACATTTTTTTATCAGGGAAAGATAAGAGACCACCATAACATGTATTCTATATAAATCCCAGGGATCAGTTAAAATATGCATGTATTCCTAGTGTATTAGGATGATATGGAATAGTTTGTGAATGTTCTGGCATATTTACTGCATTCTTAGGAAACTATGAGCTCTATGACATACCTAATAAATGTAAGTAGTGACATGAACTCTCCCCCCACAGCTATTGGCTTCTAAGATACTATTTTTCTATCATTTTTTGAGTAATACAGTTACTATTAGAGATAATACATTAATCATGGTATACCCCTTTATAATGGATAGTTGATAGCTTCATTACACAAATTTTCCATACTTCTAATAGTAATATTTAACTCATCTACAAATTATGTACATTCCCATTGAACTTAACTAGACACCCCAATAGAATTTTGTTGTAGGATAATCCTGCATTGTGGAAACATTCCATTAGTGAATGAGGTAAAAAAAATAAGTGAAGAGGACCACATTTTTTGAGTGGTGCCTTAGGATAGAGTGGTTGGTGGGTCAACCAAAGATGGGGTGGTTAGTGCAGCCACCAAGGAATCCCTGAATCTCGTAGTCATCTATTGGGATCCACAACCTATAATTGCAATTTTAGAGAAATTTGAGTCTGATGTATCATTGTTTGGATTTCATATGTACCATATCTCAGTTGAGTCACATTAGTCATTTACAAATTTTATTGAGTTACATTATCATTATCTATACTATTTTCGGTGAATCATGCACTCAGTTATCATAAATTGGAAAAGGGGATAAAATCCCATTTTTTGACAAGGGTTCCATTTCATGAGGAGACAGTCATTAAAGCTAATAGTTACATGACCACTAGTGAACAATCTATTGAGATAGTGAGTAAAACCACTGATAAGGGGAATCACAGGGTAGATAGGGACAAAAGTATTAAGGTGGGGTCAAGTGAGGATGACCTAATTCATGAAATAGAATAAATGCCATATAAAAATGATTTTGGAGGAGGATCCTTCTACTATGATCCTAGACACATTTTTTGTATTATGATTTTGTAGATCCTAAAGTTATGGACAATTAAGACCCTGATTTAGTTGATGAGAGATACAACATCTAGTATCGGTCATGGTATATCATCTAATTAATTTTCGATTAGACCCCAGTTCCATATCTAGGGGCCACATAAGGAGAATTCACCACTATCTAGATAACCTATGCGCAGAAGGGGTGAATGATGGAGACCATCATCTACTGATGTGAAACTGCCTTTCCAAGAAAATGTGGGTTGAAATCCATCTTTCTAATTTTTATTTCCATCAACAGATTCTTAATAGAATTCAAACCATCAAGGGACTAACCAAAAGATGCAGGTCCTAGAAGAACAAACAGAAGAGCATTTCTACTTCATGGAAACTGAATTGAGGATTGTCATCCAACTAGAAGCTCAACATGAGGGGGATTAAGAGAAAATGAGACAACCGACTTGTAAATTGGATGATATATAACATTTATGTGGAAGATAACATATATGGATGATGCTATTTTTTCCATGGATGATAAATAAGACACATACCTCGGGCGCCCAATGCCCAACCTAGAGGCCACATGGAAATAGTTGGCATATATAACTCTTCAATGGCCCTAAGGCCTTCACATTATATTGATTTTTTATAATCCACCATTGAAGGGGGGACGTTGAACCCTTATAAAGCCGGTAGGTATAAGTATTACATGGACCATAGGATATAGAGGAATTCATTTCCTGTAGGCTTCAAACATTATATATAACCCATACTAACTAATTGTAACTTCTCTTCCCCAGCATCTTCATCGTGAAATCAGCTCTCCACCATCGCATGGTTGTTCAGCTCGGATTTTCCCATACATGCACATGATTGACCAGATAGAAGGTTCCATACCATCTCATTCTTGTAATCCATTTGGCTTCTGCTATGGTGAATGCTCCATCCTTATCCTCCTTCGGAATTTGGTTCCTTGTAGGTTGTCTAGTCTGTATCAGCACCTGAGGTGTCCTGAAGGCCTTGTCATAGCCCGAAGGCCTTATAAACCCGAAGTCCAGGGTTGCTTGAATTCCTTAAAGGACTTTGAGATCAAATTAGTGGACCGAAGGGCTAAAAAGGAGGAATATTCCTAGCTTCTATAGTGCTGAACAGTACCTACTACAATTACCACTACAGTACCTGCCGTAGTCACCCAGATATTAGCCTCTACCTAGATTTGATCCCAGGACACCTGGATTCACATATGGAGTCCTAAAGAATAGGGATGTGGCTCATGTGTTTATCAAAAATAATGTTCTCTATCTTAGGAGCATATCTATAGGGGTGATTTTCATAAACTCATAATAAGATCTACTTTGTTGATTTACACTACTACTGCCACAAATTTCTGTCACATTTTTTATTCAATTTTTTATTAATGGATTAATTCTTATTTATTCCTTAATTATCACTCCTATATAAAATTTTTAATAAAAAAATGATCAATATATAAGAAAATGTGGGTTATTCCATGTTTAGGAAATAAGGGGAAAAATAAATTTGTTTGAGAGTATCAAATAACCATCAAGAACTTGAGGTCTGCAATTATTGACTGACCAGTTTGATTTTTTGGGTTGAAGGAGGTAGTGTCTAGAGAAAATGTATCTTGGTTATTTCAACATTCTTTTCCAATATGTGCTAGTGATTGAATGGTATAATACCAAGGGCATTGGAATAGACCCTTATAAGTGGGGTTGGGAAGTGTGAATCATAATTCATGAAATATTGAACACATAGATAGTGTCATGAATATATATAATAACAGCTAACCATGATCTAGAACAACATCCATACACTTTTCAAGAAATGATGAAAAACAAGAGAGGGTCGATCATTTGCCATGTAAGAATCATAGACCCTATATCTGAATTTCATCAAAATTTCTTTGGAATGGGTTTCATGGATAGTATGTTGGCCTTCTCCTAATACCATTTCATTATGGTTTCCCTTTATATGAATCAGAGGAAGATGAAAAAAATCATAGGAACTAGAAGCATGATAATCGGGTGATGGAATGTTTTAATGGATTGCAATATTATTTTTGTTACACCACTGTTTCATAGAACACAACATTGTAAGGGTATTGGTATGAAAAAACATAAATCATATTTTGTAGGATAATTTCACCACAAATTATGAGTGATATTTAATTATGTGAACATTGTGGTAGATAACCAGCATAGAAGGATAAGACCCATTAAAAGAGGGTCTTGGATTCCATGTAGTTTTACGTTGTGTAAATATGGATGATATAAAATAATTTTAAAGAAATAAGAAAAAGATGAAACAAGGTAAAATTTAAGGAAATTTGATCATGATGAATGTCATATATTTATATCATATGATTGATAGAGGTTTCATATATTTTAAGGCCATAATTAATAAATCTTTACCAACAGATTAATGTCATGTTACATGGAAAAGGGAAATGTGTGTTCCTAGAGAATGTTAGTGGGATGAAGGAAATAATTCCAATTTGAATGAACCAATTGTCTTTTGTACAACACATGTATTGTGGTACATATAGGAAAGAGGTAGATGTGTTGTGGAAAGAGACAAACCCAACATGAATGAGGTCTTATGAGGCCCAGTGTTGCATAACACTTTCAAAAGAGGTTCTTAATTTATGGTACTATATTTGGAACCAAAAATAATTTGGTCAACATTCCAAGTAAATTAACACCCTTCCAGAACTCTAAAAACAATATAAGACATTCCCAATGTGGGAAACAAGGAATGATATACCGGGTTTACCTGACATATTGTATTTAACATTAAATTGTATGATAAGGGTGGAATTTTAACATCATACAAGGGATTAGAAAATGGGGGAAGTAGATATATTAAAGGTATATATAATAAAGCTACTAATGGGTAGGGGTAAACTGCTGACTATGTTCTCTTTATAGGGCTCATGACCAAACATGTCTATGATGGGCTAAGAAAATACATAAATTTCTACTGACCAATTTTGAAATATAGGATAAATTTTTTCTACATGATATCCATTATGAAAATTGGCAAGACATGGGATGTGATCCAAAATTAAATGAGACCGTCATCATATAAGGATCCATATATATTTGAATTAAGATAAAAATATGAATTAAAAAATGTCATGAAGCATGAAATGGAGCATACATCAAGTTGGAATCCAATCCCAGATAGAGAAAATAATTAAATTTCATGTATCCAAAAAAATACAATATATAAATATTTTTAGGCCATAATGCATAGACAATGAATAAAAGGGGGTAAATTAATTTCATATTCTGAAAAAGTTAAATGACCGATGTGAATGAATAAACTACGCTCAATAGATCTTAAAATTTCCCCAATTCAAGTTGCACCATGTTTAAATTCCAAAGACCTATACTAGAATATAGGTCAAGGGGCCAATGGTTTCAATGAACAGGAGGTAGGTCAAAAAGATGAATATTCTTGGTTTCACTACATATTTCATTGTTTTTGGAATTTATCCATATGTAATTGGGGATAGTAGTGTGGTTGGAGAGCGACCCTAGTGTTGGTGATCCTCTTTAGCGAGGGTTCTAAGGAATCCAACTATTATCATGGATAATTCCAAACATAATCATGGTATTGCTATATTTTAACATCATATGTTTGGGGTTATTGATATTAGTTTAATGTGATATAATTTTTACTAAGAAGCATGCTTCATGTGGACATGTGTAATGGGGTGTTATGAAAAACATGATGTGAATGGGGCCATGGAAGACCAAAACCACAACAAAGATTCTATAGAAAATACCACATGAAGTTGAAATTTGAATGTAACACGGATTATGATAAGGACAAGGGTCTAAGAGAACAATGGATTTGTAGTTGGTTCTGAAGGGGAAATGACCATTTTATTGTAATTAATCCCAATAAGGATTGAAATAAAGACATATAAAGTTATAGAATTGAAATATACCCACGTTAGTGTGATACATTAATAAATGGACATTTTCTTGATTGGTGGTACCATGATGTTGGATCTAAGAATTGTTCTATATCATGTATGAACTGGAAACAAGTTGTATTTAGTTATTGATGATATAACGGTTGGAGACCGATACTTGGGGAAATGTCTTCTCAGGAGACAACATTATGGTGATGTGTAGTTTATCATTATATGATCAAGATTATAATTATGATGTAGTTTATTATTTTGAAAATATGAAATTGGGATTTATACCAATTAATTTCATTAAAAATATATTATAAGGACACTCAGTTTATATAAATTATCATCAGACCATTTCTTAAGGATTCATAAGTAGAAATATATAATTTGACATCATAATAACCCAAATGTGAATGAGGTTGAATACGGAACAACAACACAAAACAAATTCCTTGGAAGAACTCACACATAATATACACTCATGATTTATTCACTATGGATATGTAGTTTAAATTAATACATGTTAGAATATAATAGATGGGGTAATCAGGGAAGAAGACATGTGTAGCACACTGGGAACAACCTGATGTGAATGAGGGCCGTAAGATTCCCACACTACATGACACTTTTCCAAAACAAACCCAACCTATATATTGAATTTATAAAGTTATGACTCATTTTCCTAGTTCAACATCATGTTCCTGGGATGTTGAACCTTAAACGATGAATTGCTTTAGGAGCATTACATTCATCAGAAGAGTTATGGTCTCCCCATTCATGGTTACCAGTGTGTATAAACCACTGGGATAGAACTTATTAATGATTAAAGACACATCCCACTAGAGTTCAGATGTTTTTGGCAACCTACCAATTATCTTTGGTTGTCTTAGAGCCAATATTTTACACCTAGGAGGATGGAGTGGACGAGAACCTACATATTAAATGATTTTTCTATTGTGTTCTGGTGTCCCTCTAAGTTTTACAATACTCATACCTAATTCTATTAAAGGGATTCTATTAATCAAGATAACATTTACCTATATTTTCTTACCTTTTATGGTCATATATTTCGTTTCATAGTTATGGAAACTAAATTTCTATGGGTAATACTACCGATATTTTTTCAAAAACGAAAATGAGGTCATCAGGCTAGATTTCAAAATCACCATCTAATAATACTTGAGGTCATTGGGAAGCTTGTCCAATTTTTTTTATTTTTCTGGACTAGATTGACCTAAAACATGATCAATAGGTTCTTATAAAATGCATTTATCTATCAATTTTTATTGAAATTTAGTTTGATGTATGGTTGGTCTAGATGTTTTACATGGTGTACAACTTCTTTAGCTAAACTTTCCTAAAGTTGGTGTTGTTATTTTTGACTATAAAAGTATATAAATCAATGGATGATATTAGGGATATATAATTCAACAAAAATGTTCCCTTTCCTTCAATAAGAGGATTATATAATTACCACATTGAAAATAAATCTATCACATGCTAAATGAATGTTCTTGTGAATTTTTTTTCTGGTTGATATAGATCCAATATATATGGTCCCAAGGCCTCAATGGTAAAATAACTATTAATATTGTGTATAGTCCATGAATATTTATGCACAAAGATGGAATGACCCTGATATGTGTGGCACCTCTCCGAGAACTCAATACAGTCATGATCCATTGTTGTCTAGATGTAGCCTAACCATCAAATATTATGTGCATAATTTATCCATTTGCTAATATAACTACATGAACTGACATGAACTTCTTGCATGAACTTAGGGATATCATCTCCTTCAATGCAGCATAAAATAACACCATAAAACCAATGCTTGTAGATAATTTTTTCAAGATTAGAACCAATATAGATTTTGATCTTGGTAGTGTTCCAAAGTATTATCACATGTTCCTTTTATTCTTATTAGATAATTAAAATCTAGAGTTACTCAAAACAATCATTCTTCAAATCATAGGTTTCATAAACTGCATATGGATCAAAGGCTACCAATTAAATAGAACTTACCTTCACCATGTTTTCCTTTTGTTGTACCTCCTAATCCAAGGTGATGGTAGCTTTATCTCTGTAATGATCCACATGAAATTACATGTTATCATATTAGGGATCTAAAATTGATAAATATATATTGGATGTGGAATCATCTCAACCATTCAAAATCTAGGCAACTTGTGTTACCTTTACATGAGTATGGAACTGGGCCATCAATTGACAAGTTAACTCTTATCAGGGTATGATCTATTTCTTCTTAAATATGTAGTCATATTTTATTTTCTTGATGACTTATTTTTATTTTCACATAACATGAAGCAATGAAACATCATTATCAATGGTCAACTTGTGACCAGTGATGAGTGCATGATTATCTTATTCATTATTAGTGAATCCTTCTTATAGAAGGAACAAATGTAATTGAAGATCCTCTATTAGGGTAATAAAGAATAATTTTACAAAAACCCTATTGAGTTTGGGACCATTGATTCTTTTAAAAATTGGAATTCATTAGGCACCATATAAATGAAGCATTAATCATGGAAAAGCCTTGTCCAATAAAATTATTGTATTTTCTAGGAATTCATAATATTGGGAATACTCTGTAGGGGATATATGTGAATCATGGAGTTCTTCCAATACCTATCCCTTAATATCATTTTTGGGAGAGAACCTGATATCAAATTACATAAGGATCACTACATATTGTGATTTTCGTCGTACCATCGTCAGGTGATTCAAGATATACTTCAGCATGTACACTAAGGAAACGAGTTGTATCACTTGATTCTAAAATTAATTCGGAAATGTATACACAAAAAAGGCTCAAGACAACTATTCATGATAAGAGGGTATATGGTATCAATGTCTAGGAGCATGTAACTGAGATAATATATACCTATCCTTTTCAATTCATTATTTTTTTGGGAAAGAAAGGATCTAAGGGATCATTACAGGGTAGTTATGTAAACGAACAACAGATCCCCCGAGGTGAGATTCATTAGAACCAATAGATGTAGCAAATATTTCATGATCCCCAAAACATGGTAAAACACCCATCATCCCATAGGTTTATTGAACCATTCATCATGCTCATAGAATGGGAAAACACTTTTCCAGATTGGCGTTGAATCAACTTATGTTGGATAAGTGGTCTCAAAGCCCCCAAAAGCCCTCATAAGTTTCATGGACGAGGAAACTATAAGAAATCATTGATCATATCAATCTCAATATTAATACCACTATATATACCAACAATGATGATAAACATTCTAAAGGTAAAACCAATGGAAAAAATTGAATGGTTCTTCCTCATATATCTGGAACATTTGAATCCTAAAACATTATCTAGCTCTCTAAGATGGTTCAGAAACTAGAAGGATGTGACAACCAAATAAACCATGTATAATTTCACAAGAATCCATAGTATAAGTATTAATATGTTGTCCATGACTCACTGGTAATTTTCTCATACATTCTATAGAACAAAAAGAATTACTTGATAAGATATTGTGTTATTGATGGATATAATGGTTGTATACACGTTGTCATTAGGGGACATCAAGATCGGATTGTATCTAGAGTATCCATCCATGATGGAATGATCTTGGAACCCATCAATTGATTTTTTAAATTTATCTATCACTAAAAGAAAATTATAACACTTTGTATAATGGTGATTGCGGTCCCCAATGTTGATAATAACCCTAACTAGTCCTTTCTTCTTCTTGATGGTATTGATTTTTCCATCATATTGGTGTATAAAACAACATTTAAAAATATATATTTGATGATATTATCAAATTTTTCTTCAACCAGGGAAACATGTGTGAGGTTTATTTTTCAAGGAAGCTACATCAACCTATGGTGAATCCCTCAGAGACCATGGTGGTGGATTGTGATAAGATTTTCTAGTTTTAAAATCTCTTTTTAACTCCATGAAAGAAATCATGGTGATTCATCATGAAAACAGAGTACTATTGGTGTTCCCATGTATTCATAGAATCACTTATCATTGTTGGGGTCAGATCATTCTCAATACTAAGATTCACCTTAAATAACTAGTCTTCTGTGGTGGGTATTCCCTTTTCAGAAGTAGGAGTAGCATCCTCTAGATCCTCATCATTGGATGAGGTAGGGAGATCAATTGGAAGTTATTGTTTAAAATAACCTATAGATTTATGAGGAACATGGGTACCCACTTGGGCTGATACAAAATCCTTATAAGGGAATTCATACACTATAAAAATAATGGTGAAGGAAACTATCAATATCGCTTCATAAGGACATTGACCATGTGGTCAACTCTTTATATCAATGTAATGGTGATGAGTCATTTTTGTAGAATCATACCCCCACCAAGTAACATATAAATGAGTTATCTAATGGTATAAATTGTGGAAACATATCGATACATGATAGGGTTATGGGTTTTACAGATTACATGATCCTATCATGTGTTTTTTTACAAGGTAGTCTTTCTAATTTCAGTGTGTCATGGTACTTGTCTCCAAATATTTTTTTAAATAATGATGTAATGTAACAATTATGAAATCATAACCTATGAAATTTGAATTGGGATGGTAAAAGATTCATCTATATCATCCCACGTCTCCCCCATAGTGGTTATGTTCGTGACCTCATTGGTTTGAACATACTTTTCTGTGCTCTGTTAATAGTATGTGTACATGTAACATGCTTCACCAGAGTCAATGTGGGATTTGTACCCTGTAACAATCCTACTCATCCATTGATGGAGTATTTGAGGGATTGGTGGTGCGAGTAAGGGAATGTTTCATCTAGATTGAGCATGGGCCAACCCATACACAAATTGTAGGTGGTATCATTTGAGACAACCATGAATTTAGTGTTTTATAACAAAACATCAATCTAGTTCACCAAATGTATTATTCAAAATGGTCTATACTCGATCCTATTATAATTCTGAATTATTAGGTAAGAGGGACTCTTATCTGCTACATTTAGTACCAACATCTAGAGCATTCAGGTCTAGATGAGATTGATCCCAGAACCAATGTCCACTAGATAATGGTGGACTTCCATGCCATTGAACTAGCCATTGATGTACATAAAGAAGATGTTCTATTACAATATAGACCCCAAATCTTCCCCAAGATATTTAGATTATATCCTGGATTTTTTCTCACTCAATATCCTTTTAAGAGAAGGTATATGAGGCTACTATATCATTTTAAAACTAAAGGGGTATGGTCTAGGATTCTACAAGGGCATGACACATATCTTGTAATATTTTTAGGGAATCAAGGATTGATATCATTAAAGGAATTCATGTGACTATCCTAAGAACATCTTACATTCAAGATGAATAGACATTTATACCAGGAGGGGTATCTCTTTGGTAGGATGCACAGTGGTCACTATTGGATGACCCATCAAATTTTGACAGGTACTAGAAATTTCATAAAATTCATTAGAAAACAAATATTGGATCACTAATGGCTGATTTTTTATAAGATAAGGCCTTCCTACATCTGGACACGGTGAATCATTATGATATCATGGTAGTTTTTTCATCCCAAGTATCAAAATCTATGGTGATAGTAAATCTAAAAAATAGGCTATGTGGGTTTTGCTTACTGAGCACATCACAGGGCCTAATATATGGTCTATGTATCACGAATATCCAGGATTGAATCACGATTCTATGTATTTTATAGATTTTCATATCCTATACTCCTTCGATAATGGTGTATACTGAGGGAATTTAGATGTATTTCATGATACTCCTAATCATCATAGACCATGAAATAATATACTAACTCTATGGAATCTATATATTCGTAATCTTAGGAATCATTATATGATTCTTCCAATGCAGGTCAGATTATGGGAGAAATCCACATCTCTAGAGGCAAGAAATATCTATGAGTATGTGATGGATTTGGCACTAGCGAGATACATTGATTTCACATGAACCATCATGAACTACTCGTCTAAGACATGGATTATAGAGACGGGGATACAGAAGCATTTTCATGAGGTGGCACAATTACAGCATGATGTTCATGCATATTTATGTATATAGAGAATATGTAATGTGCTTTAGAAACTGCTCTGAGGTCATACCAGTCACCATATTTATAGCTTCTACTACAGGAGGCATATTTCAAATCACATTCAATATCTTTTTGAAGATTAGTGGATATTCATGTCACATATGCTAGGACAAGGCCCATTATAAGTACACTATAATCCTATTAGTCCTAGAAACAATATTTTAGAACATATCATTTCATTATTGTATGTTCAAACATTATGTGGTATGACCAGTGGTAATGGTGGTCAAATATATCTGTCTTGTGTGTGTTAGGACCCTCAATTCAAGGGCACTGCAAAAAGAACCATGGACATATGCATCCATAACAGAGTAGGTCTAGTGTCTATAATATTTGATGGTAACTATGGGATTTTATTATTAATGAGGGGTTAGATGTTGATGGGGTCTTGAAGACACATCATCTCATCAAGGTAGTGGTGCTCGAAGGGATGGTGCCTACAAATTTTTCACAAGGTGAGGATGAAACTAATGCAGTTTTACTCCAAAAGGATATACATGGGAAGGCTATAATTTTTAAGGCTCCATCTAAAAATAATCTTGTGGGTCGCGAACCCCAACATATACATTAGTGAAAGTCTATTTCTGGGTGGTTCTATATACACTAGTCAGAGGAGGAAATGATGTGTTTCTCTATGAACTAATACGTTTCATAGTAATCTCAAAATCCATCAACAATGTTCTGAGTTATGGGGCAGTGGACCATATCTATCTTGAAGTTCCCCATTCACTTCACCAATAGATTTTCTTATGTCATGTGCACTACGATGGATTATGTGGTGCCCCTCCACCTAGAGATGAAGTCTACAACACAATCAACATGAGGTTTGTTTACCATCAAGATTCCATAAATACATGTCTTGAAGGTGTTGGAGCTTATTTTATAAAAAAATCATGTGAAGGTTTTCATTAGAATTGATTTAACCAATTGGTAATCAGATATAATATAAGAACATGGGTCTTTCCAATGATTTTAAAAAACATCGGAACAATGCAGCTTCTTTTTTTCCTAGAGTTACTAACATGGGTCCAATCCTTATGATTAAATGAGGAATATATTATAGTGTATCACCCATAACATTGAATAGGATACATTTAGGATACCAAAAGTTTATGGGTTCTTGTTTATCATACACAAATTCCATGTATAGAATTCAATGAAGTGGTATTACCACCTGTCAGGTTTCAATAGCTTCCTGAAAAGTTAAGAGAGTAAAATTTGGATGCTCTGGGTGGGTATCCCTATCATGGTGAGCATTATTTAATGGAAATTTGTTAATAATATCATTAACTTGGTAATAAGTTTTAAAGACCTGAAAGTTTTAAGTAAAACGTTTTCATAAATACTTTGAAATTTTACGAGGACCCAGTTTTGACGGCACATGATTCTGAGACCCGGTGTGCCTGGAATCAATTTTGGAAGTTTAGCTCGGGTACGTTCAGTGAACGAATGAGAAGGTTTTTATATCTTTTGAACTGGTGCTTGGAATTGAAATCTGAGGGCACCGATGAACTCACAGTGTTGGTAATTGCATTGGGGCACCTTTACCGCATTTGCATTTTCATGGATTAAGAAGTTAATTTTTGGGGATTAAATTAGAAGTAAATAAAATTGCGTGCACAATTTTAGTTTGTTATCCTTAGAAGATAAACCCCCATGGGAAGTTGATGGTGGGACCCACAATCACCCAACTTCTCATGTGTTGTTATGTGAGAGTGGGGCCCACACGATCCAAACCATTCATCTCTCATAACCACCTTAAAACCCATCATAACCCTCCCTCTAAAATGAAAGACATATCACCTCCTCCTCTCTCCCTCTTCAACACTTTCCAACCCATAAATTTAAGGAATTCAACCACTTCAATTAAATCAATTATTTGTTTTGAATTTTGAATTTAAATTTCTTCAGTTAATAAAATAATATCTTAAGCCTATTATTTTATATTATCACATGTTGGATTGGATGAATTTGGTGGGAAGATCTAGTGTAAAGGAAGAAGGAAGTTCCTCTTTTGAAGAAAATCCTCCTCCAGCGAAGAACATCACCTCTTCATCGTAGAGCAATGACTCCATGAAGAACAACGATGCATAATCCTCTTCTTCTCTCCATGACAAAAGGGGACACGCCGCTTCCTCCTCGGGTGCACTCCGACATCGCTTGTGAAACCTCACCTCGTTATGCCATCGTCCGCGACGTCCGAAAAAAAGACATCAATTATCGAGGTAGGGGTTATGTTCAATTTTTATGGATTAAAAATTTGTTTTGTATTTTTATTGATCACCTTGTTTATGTCGGCCATTTTCTATCGCCTTACACAGAGGGCACGGGCTAAACGAACACTGTCTGACGACCCTCTGTTGATCGTGTTTAAATTTTTTTTAGAATTGTCAAGAAAAGGCGGAGGAGGCAACGCCATCACGTAATGATAAGAACGTGACAAGGGTGGCTGACGCTATCGTGTCGAATGTGCGGAATGAACCATGGCCTGCTATACGGGCCGCATCAGTGAAGGACCCGGTCGGCCCGTCTGCCGGCCAGGTGGAGCTGGACCTCGGTGCCTGGATGGCGCCGTGCTGGATGACCGGCGGCCCACCCATGCGGGACGCGTGCCAGAACACCAGCTGGTCTAGCCGGGCGGTTCGTGGAAGGGCAGCACCTCATGGTGCTCCCAGTAAGGAAAATATCTCCCCCTCGGAACATGATCGACCCTCGGCCGAGCCACGCGGCCAGCCGGCCAAGCCAGTCGGGTCGCGCCCCGCCAGGACGGGCCGCGCCGCATCAGGCCGGGCCACATCCCCTCAAACCGAGTTGAGTATTTTTTTCAGACCGTTCCGACAACCTTTCTAGGTTGGACCCGTCAAACTATGTCAACCCGACCCATCGGCCCACTGGGCTAAATGGGTCGGTCCCTTTATTCATGTAAACTTGAATAACATAAGGACCATGCGTCTGATCGACGCACCGTCTGAGGCACTGGGAATATTTTTATGATACGGTACTTTTTCGATACTCTGAGTGACTTTTGGACAACTTTGGTTATCGGTCGGGTTAGAAATGAGCGTATTTCCAACCGGGCCCCTGAAATAGAAAAGCCATTATCTCTCAGATAGGGCGTTCGTTTTACGTGTCGTATGTCGCGTTGAATTCCTTTTGACGAGATGGAACTTCAGGATACATAAAATCTATACTTCATGACAATTTATGTATCGACTCCCTTTACTCAAAGAGAAGACCCTCCCGGAATTGAGTACACTGTGTGCGATTACCCTAGAGCAGGCTGCGATTGTGACAACTACTTTGATGGGATCCTCCGTGGGTTCGACGATGATGAAGACTCTACTTGGATTATCTTGGGTTAGGCAGTGAGGATGAATGTACTTGGATCCTCCATGGGATCAGATGCGATGGTGAATGTACATGGATCTTATGTGTGTCTGGTAGCATTGGTTACTGTACTTGGATCCTACGTGGGTTTAGCAGCGATGAATTCTGTACTAGGATCCTACGTTGGTTCGGAAGATGAGATGATTCAAAGGCTACATCTAACCATCTCCACCCCTCTTCATGAGTAGTATACATGTGTGATCTGATTCTATACTTTCAATCATTATCATTGAGGTGACTGAATTACTTTCCTGTGTGGAATGGGTTGTGATTTATTGTGTGGACTGGGTTGTACATGGGCTCATGAGTTGGAGCTGAACTAGATTTGATAACATAGGGATATGTATGGGAATATACCTAATTAGAGTTGGTTGATACTTTTTGTTTTTATCTTTCCTTTGTGTTTTATCATTTTTGGATTCTAGGATACATTCGGGGGTCTTAGGCTCCCTACTGAGTATAGTATACTCAACCCTGCACGGGCATTACCCGCACTACATTTTGTTGGTTGCAGATGATGGAAAATGCTGATCATAGTCGAGGTTTGTGGAGCTAGATGGTATCTGGAGGCAGACCACCTGGCGGGACATACACAGAGCAGAAAGACGGAACCGAGGTACCGACAAGACTGTTTTTACCCAACTTTCATGTGGTATTTTTAGAGGACGACTCAGTGTTTCTGTTTTACTTTACTGTTACTGTACTTTCCTTCAGTTGTACTATACTTTTAGTTTGGTTTTTTTACTAGACCATTTACTTTCAATAACTAACTTTTTTTACTGAGTTTACATAGTGTTTACTTCATCTTGATTACTCTATTGTGTTTGTTTACTTATATAAAGGAAATGTCTTCCCTTTTATCGGGATTTGTTCCTTTAGTGCAATTTGCCAGCCCCTGGCCTATAGAAGGCGTGCTTGAGGTTGTCACGACAAGGGCCCTAAGGATAAGTCGAGACAAATTGGTATCAGGGGAGTCAGTTCTACCGCATAACATAGGACTCTGATAATTTCTTTCTGTGAAGAAAAAATGATAAGAATATTGAGAGTGGTTATTAGTCCAGGGAGTCCAGTGTTGGTGCGGTGGCTGACATATCCATACACCAGGACACTGACTTCGGATTTCCGACTCAGTGCATGAAAACATTGGTTACATGTGTGTTTCAAAAAAAAATCATAGTGATAACTTTGTGTCAGCTCACTAGGTATAATATATAAACCATGGCACACCTGTTTCTTTCCAAGATGGCCCCATGACGGCAGCCATCTAGTGTTCCGAGTTACGTGAGAGATGGCAGCCCACCGAGCAACGAGGCCTTCGTGCAGGACCCTATTACAACAGAGGCACCAATAGCACCTCTACCCGCTGGGCCACCGATACCACCATCCTTGACAGCGGAGAGTGCACGTGGCCTGAGTGCACTGCATGAGTTTTAGTGATAGAGGCCACCCATATTCTGTGGAGAGACGGGCCCTCAGGCAGCCGTGGATTGGCTGGAGGCTATTGTCCGAGCCTTCAGATTGGTAGGGACCCCAGTAGATCTTATGGTGATCCTAGCGGCGAGTCTCCTACAAGAAGCAGTAGGTAGATTGTAGAGCTTGATGCTCCTGGTGCACGACGAGGCATCACTCCTTTGTATGGACTTCGAGAACCTCTTTCTATCAGAGTTTGTTCCATCCACCCTCCGTGCGGGGCATATCCAAGAGTTCTACAGCTGCAGAAGGGCAGCATGGCAGTAGCCCAGTACTCAGCGAGGTTTACCGACCTCTCTTGCTACTCCATGGACATGGTACGAGACCCATTTTTACGGGATAAGACCTTCGAGCAGGGACTGAGGAATGAGATCAAGGCTTCTATGATCTCCCTCAGAATTCCGACGTAGGCGGGAGTACTGGAGCGAGCCCTTATATTGGAGAGCTTCCTTGATGAGCCTATGCCAGCAGCGATGCCTACCGTAGGGCGACATGTAGTGGAGTTTTCTACAGTCGGTAGTAGACAGATGTCGTAGAGGTCTAAGCAGAATAGGCCATTAGGTGGGCAACCACATGATACTGGTTAGGAGGTGCAGGGAAAATGCAGTAGAGCCAGTCATACGAGAGGCTGGTCATGATATTCATGCGACTGGCATGGTCACATGGCTCATGACTGCCCGAACCGCCTTGAAGAGGAGCAGCATAGGGTTGAGTGACCACCTTGGAAAGGGTAGAGGATTGACCATGGTGGTCTATAGGGAGCCGGTGGATGAGGCAAAGTAGATGGCCGAGCAGCAGGTGGTGGATCACGCTTCGAGGCTCTACCACCCCCACCACCAAGAGGACCACCCCGACCACAGGGAGATGGCAGACAGGGGCAGGCTCACCTCCAGGCAGTCGAGGCCTACAACCATGGTGCACCTGAGATAATTCCAGTTATTATTTGTGTCTACCCCACACATTATGCAGTTCATATAGACACGTGAGCGAGTCATTCTTTTATTGTTGATACACTTGTTCGGAGATCAAAGATTCCGACGGTGCTGTTGGCTCAATCCTTATGGCTAAAGACTCATGCAGGAGAACAATAGACGATTACACACTATTTATGGAAGTGTGAGCTTACTCTAAGAGGTGAGAGATTCGGCTAGGACCTTCTTATAGTGGCATCGAGGCCTTACGAAATCATCTTGGTTATGGATTGGTTATCTATAGTCCATGGCAAGATCACTGTATTAGGCATAAAGTGCGGTGTGTCTGCATAGATGGGAGCAAGTTCACCTTCACTGGAGAGAAGGGATCCTTTTCAGCGCACGATGGGCTTACATAGAGGAGTGGGCAGCCGATAACACATCATTTGTCTAGTCTCAACCTCAGAGCGGTTGATGTGTGGAGTCTGAGTTTTCCTATTGTGGTGCATCAGTATATGGATGTTTTCCCTGAAGACATTTCAGGACTACCTCCTTGTAGATAGGTAGACTTATATATTTACCTATTCCCTAGGACAACATCAATATCTATAGTAGCATATCAGATGAATACCGCTGAGCTTCGTAAGCACCGGGTACAGCTTGAGGACTTGCAGGGCAAAGGATTCTTCTGACCCAGTGTTTCACCCTGGGCTTCTCTGATTTTATTCTCCAAGAAGGTGGATGGGAGCTTACGACTATGTGTCGACTACCGTTGCCTGAATCAGGTGACCGTAAAGAACAAGTATTAACTCTCGAGGATTCACGTCCTCATTGATTAGCTCAAGGGGGCATGATGGTTCTCGAAGATAGACCTCAGGTCAAGCTATCATCAGCTCAGTGTTTGAGATGAGGATGTGCAAAATATGGACTTCGTTGGTCGGTATGGCCACTATGAGTTCTTGGTTATGCCTTTAGGTGTATCCAATTCTCCAGTAGTATTCATGACTCTAATGAAAAGGATCTTCCAGCCTTAGCGTGATCGATTTGTCATAGTCTTCATCGATGAAATACTAATTTACTAGACTACTAGGGAGGAGCACGCCCACTACTTACGGGTTGTACTGGACGCACTCTGAGAGCACCAGCTTTATGTTAAGCTCTCGAAGATTCAGTTCTAGATTTAAGAGGTCCACTTCTTGGGGCACATCATCTCAGAGGTGGGAGTGGTGGTGTATCTTTCAAATATCGAGGCAGTAATTTCTAGGGAGCCTCCTAGGAGTGTGACGGAGGTGCAGAGTTTCCTAGGTCGGGCTGGGTACTATCAGAGATTTGTGCCAGACTTCTCAGGAGTTACATCACCACATTAATCTTTGATGAAGAATGGGAAGTCCTTCGTGTGGTCAGATAGATGTCATCAGAGCTTCCAGGATCTGAGGAAGAGATTGATTAGTGAACCCATCTTGAGGCTATCGGAGGAGGGAATAGGGTATGTAGTTTACTACGATGCATTAGGGACCATACTTGGGTGTGTCCTGATGCAGGAGAGGGTAGTTATCAGCTATGGTTCATGACAGTTTAGTTAGAACGAGTAGAACTACGCTACCCATGGCCTGGAGTTAGTAGCAGTGGTCTTTGACTTGAAGATGTGGTGGCACTATCTGATAGGGAAGAGCTTTACAGTCTACTCTAACCACCAGCATATTAGGCACATGTTTTCATAGAAGGACCTGAACCTGAGACAGAGATGATGACTTGAGTTCCTCTAGGACTATGAATTTGAGATAGTCTATTCTCCTGGTGATGGGAACGTAGTAGCTGATTCTCTCAGTACAAAAATCAGGCATTGAGCTACTTGGAGAGGCGATAAAGAAACTAGCCTCGTTGTAGATATCCCTCGTGGATAGAGATAGAACAGCCTTTCTACAGTCACTCACAGTAACTCCTCTACTACTTCAGTGGGTCAGAGAGGCTCAGCGTGGGTACTATGACTATGAGACGTGATGTGCACAGATATCCATAGGATAGGAACCTAATGGATTTTCTATAGGAGGAGATCATGTCATCCTCTTCAGGGGACGTACCATGGTGCCAGTTGAACTGAATGAGGAAGTGCTGAGGATGTTTCACACTTCCCCTCTTGTGGTATATCTATGAGTTTCGAAGATGTACCAGGATCTCAGACGATACCACTGGGGGAGGGTATGAATAAGGTTGTGGCAGAGTTCGTTTCACGATGCCTCACCTTTCAGAAGGTGACGGCAGAGCACCAGGTTAAAAAAAGATGGTGCAACCCTTAGAGGTCCCAGAGTGGAAATGGGAGGGGATACCTATGGATTTCTTGATAGGGCATCCACGTACTTTTAGAGGACACGACTCCATCTGGGTGATTGTTGACCGACTTACCATGTCAGCCCACTTCCGACTATCAGAGAGCAAGGCTAAATGGAGATCTTGGGATGCCTCTAAGTACATGCGATCATATGGCTTCATGGTGTTCCATCGTCTGTCATCTCCGATAGAGATGCTTTCTTTACTTCCTGGCTTTGGAAGGGGTTTCAGGAGGCATTTGGGACGTAGAAATGCATGAGCACCACCTTTTATCCACAGACAAATGGCCAGACGGAGAGGACCATTCAGACACTCAAGGAAATGCTCCATGAATGTGTCCATGACTTTGGTCGTAGTTGAGAGGATCAACTACCTTTCATGGAGTTTTTTTACAAAAACATCTACCACTCCACCATCAGGATGGCACCATACGAGGCATTAAACGGCCGACCATGTAGATAACCTCTGTGCTGGACTGACCCTAGGGAGTAAGCACTCGTAGGACCAGAGATGGTCTAGGCTAAGACAGAGAAGGTGCAGATCATCCAGGATTGGATGAGGACTACACAGAGCAGACAGAAGTCCTATGCTGATAGGAGTCAAAGACCACTGGAGTTCGAGGATGGCGACTATGTTTTCTTATGGGTCTCACCTCAATGTGGATTACAGAGATTTGGATAGGGTGGTAAGTGATCTCCACGATTCATCGGACCATTCCAGGTCCTCATCAGGATAGGCGAGGTGGCTTACTGCCTGGCCCTTCCACCTCAGTTTCACCAGGTGCACGATGTCTACCATGTATCTCAGTTGAGGGGATACATTCATGACTCGATGCACATCATCGACCATGGGGAATTGGACATTGATGACGAGGCTAATTTCATAGACACCCCGGTGGAGAACTTGGATCGACAGGGGCGGGTCCTACATGGGTGTTCGATTCATCTGGTG
Organism: Viscum album; assembly: GCA_963277665.1. Classification (NCBI taxonomy): domain Eukaryota; kingdom Viridiplantae; phylum Streptophyta; class Magnoliopsida; order Santalales; family Viscaceae; genus Viscum; species Viscum album. The sequence goes on from OY728157.1 coordinate 2,021,575,700, forward strand.
TGCATTCTTTGGCAGCACGGGAACCTCCAGGAGAGCACATGAGAGAGGGAGGCTCAAATTCATGCTCAGTACCCTCATTTGTTTTCTTAGTTTATGATGTAGATTTACGGTGATGTAAAACCTTGAGGTGGGAGTAATTTAAAGACCCATAAACATCAAGGTAATTTTTTCATAAATACTTTGAAATTTTCCAAGTACGTAGTTTTTGAAGGTACTTGATTCTAAGGCCGCGTGTGCCCGGAATAAATTTCCGATGTTTAGCTCGGTTACATTCAGTGAACGAATGAGTGGGTTTTTTTATATTTTGTATCGGTGCTCGGAATTGGAATCTAAGGGTACCGATGAACTCATAATCCATGTAATTTCATAGGGGGACATTTACCATAGTTTGTTCTGCTCGGATTAAGAAGTTAAATTTTGCGGTTTAAATAAGAAGTAGATAAAATTGTGTGTACAATTTTATTTTATTATCCTTGGAAGATAAACCCCCATGAGAATTTGATGGTGGGACCCACAATAACCTAGCTTCCTTGTGTGGTTATGTGGGAGGTGGGTCCCACACGATCCAAACCATTCATCTCCTATAACCCCCTTGAAAACCCCATAACTCTCCCTCTTAAATGTGAGGCCACTCACCTCCTCCTCTCTCCCTCTTTAACACTTTCCGACCCATAAATTTAATGGATTCAACCACTTAAATTAAATTAATTATGTGTTTGGAATTTTGAATTTATGTTGCCTGAGTGAATAAAATAATAGTTTAATCCTATTATTTTATTTTAGCACATGTTGGGTTGGAAGAATTTGGTGGGAAGCTCTTGTGTAAAGGAAGAAGTAAGTTCCTCCTTTGATGAACATCATCCTACTGTGAAGAACGTCACCTCTTCGACGTAGTGCACTGACTCCACAAAGGACAATGGTGAATAATCCTCTTCTTCTCTCCATGACAAAACAGAAGACACCGCTTCCTCCTCGGGCGCACTCCGATGTCGCTTGCGAAAACTCACCCCACGATGCCATCTTCTGCAACGTCCGGTGAAAGAACTTAATTATCAAGGTATGGGTTAAGATAAATTATTAGGGATTAAAATTGTTCTTTGGATTGTCATTGAGCATCTTTTTTATCTCGGCCATTTGCTATCGCTTTACGCGGAGGGCACAGTCCGAACGAACACGTCCCGAACACCCTCCATTGATCATGTTTAAATTTGTTTATAATTGGCAAGAAAAGGCGGAGGAGGAAATGCCATTTTTCCATGCCAAGAACATGAAGAGGGTGGCCTATTCCATCACATTGAATGTGAAGAAAGAACCACAGCCAGCCACACGGGCCGCATTGGCGTAGGAATCGGTCGGCCGGGTGGAGCTGGACCGCAGCGCCGGGAGGGCGCCGCGCTGGAAGACTGGTGGCCCACCCATGCGGGCCACGTGTGAGATGGCCAACCAGTCTAGCCGGCCGGTTTGGTGTAGGGCGGCTCTACCGGTGCGGAAAACCGGGTGCCCCCCCCCTCAGAATCCACTCGGCCCTCAGCTGAGCCTGCCGGGCCGGGCCGCGCTAGGTCGGGCCAGGCCGCGCCAGGCCGAGACGGGCCGCGTCCCCTAAGACTGAGTTGAGTTTTTTTTCATCAGAATGGTCTGACACCCCATCTGGGTCGGACCCATCATACTGGGTCAACCCGACCTATTGGACCATTGGGCTAAATGGGCCGGGGCCGTTATTCACTTAAACGTGAATGTGTGAAGAACGGCATGCCCGATCGACACATTGTCTTTGGTACTGGGACTCTTTCAATGAGATAGTCCTTTTGCGATACTCTGAGTGAGTTTTAGATAGCTTTGGATATTGGCTAGGTTATTGACGAGCGTATTTCCAACCGGGCCCTTGTAATGGAAAAGCCAATATCTCTCAGACCGGTCGTCCGTTTTGACGCACCATCTGTCGCATTGAGTTCCTTTTGATGAGACAGAACATCAAGATACATCATCTCTAGACTTTGTAAATGTTGATTTATCGAACCCATTTACTCGAGGAGCAGACCCTCCCAGAATCCAGTACACTGTGTGCGGGAACCCTAGAGCTGGTTGCGACAGGGACGAGTACTATGCAGGGATCCTCCGTGGGTTCAATGAAGATGATGACTATACATGGATCCTCCTTGGGTTCGACAGTGATGATGACTATACTTGGATCATCTGTGGGTTCCGCAGTGATGGTGACTATACATGGATACTATGTGGGTTCGGGAGCGATGGTTACGGTACTTGGATCCTACGTGGGTTCGGCAACGACGTCTTCTATATTTGGATCCTAAGTGGGTTCGGCAGATGAGATGATTCAGAGGCTACATCTAATCATCTCCACCCCTCTTCATGTGTAGTATACCTGTGTGAGCTGAGTCTTGACTTTCAATCATTATCATCGATGTGATATACTTACATTCCTATGTAGACTGGGTTGTGATTTCCTGTGTGGACTGGGTTGTACTTGGGCTCGTGAGTTGGAGCCAAACTGGATTATAGGACTTAGTTATATGTATGGGCATATACCTATGTAGAGTTGTTTGATACTTTGTGTTCATATTTTTCCTTTATGTTTTATACTTTGTGGATTCTGGGAGACCTTCGGGGGTCTCAGGGTCCATACTGAGTATCGTATTCTCACCCCTACACTGGCATTTCCTGCACTACGTTGTGTTGGTCTCAGATGATGGATAGTGTTGATCATAGTCGAGGCATGTTGATCTAGATGGTATCCAGAGACAGACCACGTGTTGGGACGTACACAGAGCGAACGGACGGACCTGAGGTACCGACGAGACTATCGGTACCCACCCTTCAGGTGGGATTTCCAGAGGATGACTCGATGTTGCTGTTTTACTTTACTATTGTTGTACTTTCCTTCCATTGTAATGTACATTCAGTTGGTTATGTATACTGGGACAATTATTTTCCAGCACTTTCTTTTTGTACTTAGTTTACATAGTGTTTACATTAGCTTTCTTACTCTGTTGTGTTTGTTTACTTGTATAAAGGCAATGCCTTCCCTTTTATCGGGATTTAAGCATTTTGTGCTCATCGCCAGCCCCTGGCCTATGGAAGGCGGGCTTGGGGTAGTCACAGAACAATCCCCGAGGATGAGTCGTGACATAAGTCCTTACAGGTCACATCAATTCTTGTGGGGCATCCTAATGAGTAGTGGGTTGATGAGTGGGTTAATCACTGTCTCTTGTAATGATATCATGTTTCCTAGAAGATTATGTGGTGAATACCATATACATTTGACAACAACTATATTATATACTCTGTCTGTTTGCACATGATTTCCTGGATCAAACAAGGGTAGTTTGATAAGAAGGAATAGTGGATTCCCCAACATCCATAGTGGAGGAGTGACATGATCCTACTGAGGGATTCCACCTTTTGAGAACTGCTCTTAAATGCACTCAATAAGGAGCTCATCAATGATACTACTATAATCTAAGATCTTCCAAAATAGGATCTCTATCATAAGATATACCTCAATAATCTATGAAGAATCAGGTGGACTAGAGGGTTCGTGAGTTCCCTTATCCTTGTTCAGGTTTAAGATAGTGGACAATGATGTTGAGGGTTCCCTATGGTCGAGTGTAAGCATTGTCCGGACTGTGATAAAACCCCATATGTGGGTTTACATGGTATTGTGCTACCCCATGATGAGGATCCTCTTCCTCAGACACTGTGTTGTGGTTATTTTGTTTGAGTTCACTCTAATAATCCATATTCAATGTGGTTATACAGAAAGGTGTATGCTCAATATCCCCAGGCATGTAAACATGTCATAAGATGAGATAAATGTGAATATATATGTTTTATACCCATCCCTAGAACTAAATGTGGGAATATTCATATACAATTATACTATGGAGAACTATAACAATGACTAAACATCTTTTTGGGAGGGACCAGTAGTAGCTGGGTTATGTATGGTGTTAATCCCCAGGGAGTGTTTCAAATGTGACCATATGATACTACTAATCAATGTATTCAAAATGTTCTTGTTTATTTGGGTATACAAACTAATATTCATGTAGATAAAAAACATTTCCCAAATAGACTTAATGAACACATGACCTTGTATTGGTTGAATGAGAACAAAATACCAATTTTGGGCCATGCATTTTTTCAAAAGACCACTAAAAATGATCAGTTATTGGAGTTTCCCATAGGATTTCCTCCTCAGAAGAGGGGTCTATCTCTTCATTATCACAAGATCCAACTTCTGTTGGCTAGAAAAATGGTGGAGTCAAATATCTATAATAGTGCAATGGTGGAGTATCTGTTGGAGGATCCACATTATGAGTAGAATTCTCACTTCAAATTAGGTTATCTTTCTGAGGCAGTTCCATCAACATTATAATGACCGTATAGGAATGTGTACATAGCATTTCATATTACGTGATGTTAGCCGTAGACATCTCTAAGTCCATTAGATCCCCATTTTTTCAAGGACTTTAATAATACTCTAGGATCATGAGTTAAGGTAGGGCCCTGATCTGGTGACGACAAAAGAGATTGTGTTGTTAAACCCTGTAATGGGGAAATTATTCCACCACATTCATATTCCTATGAATGTATTCTTGGATTAGGTGAATCTCATCATTCAGATTATGAAATTTTACATAACTGGATCCTTCCCATGATCATCATGCATATAACTATTTTGATGGCTTAGTCATTGAATCTCATTTGACATCAAAATATGAAAAAGAAATGGGATGGACATGGACATGGTTCTTCCTATATTTTTTCATTCAATGGAAGAAATTCAGCCTTATCCCCCAGGATTGATCTTTACGGTGTGGATGTCATCTTGTACAGGGAGGACCTCCATGTTGGTTGGAACTGATGTAGGGTGGTCCTCCACTTCAGCTAACTGGGATATTGGGAGTACCTCTATTTTAGTTTTATTCGGATCAAGGAGGACCTCCACATTAACTTTTTTGATAGTAGGGAGGGACTCGACTCTGTATTATGATATATCATAGATGAAATCTTCTTTGGACAGAAAGAGCATTGTTAGGAACTAGATGTTAAACGATGGCTACAACATGGGTAGGTCCTTCATACACAATGGTGGAAGCATTAGGAGGAACATCACAATGAAAAAATTGGAAATAGGTAAGACGGTTCTATTGACAAAAAAATAGCTGTGATTATCTTCTGTTTGACTGATATATAGAGGGAACAACCTCCAACTTATAATAGCGGAACATGGTATGTGCCTCCATGATTGTTGGATACTACACATTGGGACCTCTATGTTATTTATTGGTTGAATGAGGATGGTCACAATTCCGGTTCTCGATGAATTAGGGAGGAAATCCAATGGGATTGATGCTGGAGTTGTGGGACCCCCGCTTGGGTTGGATGTGGTGAAGGAAATACCTTCACGTTGATTTTTTGTCCCACATAGTGGACCTCCATAAAGAAAAACATTGGGATAGGAAGTACCTATTTTATAAATTTCACAAGGTGGGGACAAACTCATCATGGATCAATTCTAGGAAAATTGGTATGTGCCCCATGTTTAGATTGATAGAGAAGAATAAATCACATATTACTAGTGATAGTATGGGGAGGAACTCCCTAATAAATCACATCATCAGGGTTAATCCCGTGGAAACTATTTTTTGTGACTCAGATTGAAATAGTCAAACCAAATTTCATGTTAGGAATCTATTTTCCCAATTCTAACTAGGTAATGATGGGTCCCTAATCTAAAGAAGCATAGATCTGGCATAGGGTGATGAGTGTTAGAAGATCCATCATGATATGTAACATGATTCCAATGGATAGGGATCCTTCAAATCATTGTCACGAAAGAGGTGTTGGGTAATGCGGACTAAGGGAAACAAAGAACTTTATTAGTCCACATATTACATATTCTAGAAGACCAGTCTCATTTGGAAATTTTGAGGCCTAAAAAGAGACTTCTTTGGAGACTATTGGGTGGTATTAAAAGCCTTAGTGGCCATGGAATTCCATACCTTCTTGTTATAATTAAACATGTCGTATGAATACATTGTGGAGAGGTTCATGTTGTCTTTCATTGTTAGAGTGGGGAGTAATAGCTCCATGTAGATCCGTTGGGGAGGCAATGTCTGTGATTTGTAGAATAATCTTGGCCCATGAGAGACATATCCCTCAGGTTAATGGCCCCCTCATTCTATTCTAGGAATTCATGTGTTTCTATCACCTTCCTATAATGAATTTATTAGGGTGAGATGAGGTGTGGGTGCTTAGTGTCCAGGGTCACGGCTGAAGGCATGATGGAGATTGAGTCATGAATGATTTTTGTGTTGATATTTAACCATACCATGCATCATCAAGGTGGGTTCAAATGGTTTTATGTACCTTGGTTCCTAAAAATGAGGATTTTTCAAATGTATGCCATGATATATAGAATAAAATTCATAATTCTCTAGTGGTATACAAACATCCATGGCTAGAGATTGATATGTTCACTAATGATGTTATAGAACAAAATACTACACATTTAAATTCCCAATCCCTAGTGACTTCTGCACTCGAAAAATCAATTGATACAGGGTCCCAGCAAAAGATAACAATATCTAGTATCATTCTTATCTACTAATATATATAAATCTACAAGTATCCCAAATGAAGATAATAGTTTTACATAGGGTTCACTAGTTCTATTTATGATTCATTTCACTGAGGTGTGCCACTACCCATATTATTATCCAATGGGACATGTTTTTCCTAATATTCTATCCTTCCAAAGGTGGGTGGCTTCCTTCACATTCATTGAAATGTATTCTCCTTAATAAAAATGCGAAGATGTGATTTTAGTCCATTATTCAATGGATGGTAATATGGGAACATTCCACATAGTCCAATTCAACCTTATTGATAAAGACGTGTTCATGAACCCATTCCCAATGCCATATCTCTGTGGATACGGTTTTATTATGATTAATATATCTAGAAATTCTATGCATTCATGATGGAGAAGCATCCTTCTATAAAGGGATTAGTAATGTTGGGAATCACTGACATGTCTAGATGTTGGAACATTGGTCACCTATATTATCCATCAATAGAGGGAATCTAATGGAGGCATATCTGGCATGAAGCCTAAGGCATCCCATGTAGATTATATGGTATTAGATTAAAAATTCATATCTTTTGTGGTTTTCCTCAGGCATCCCTTATTCAACATGTGGATGTATAGTGATAGTGCATGAGTGTATCATCTTCTGATGACGATGTTAATGTAATTATAACACCCCATATAGGCTGATAAAAGAGGATTATTTCTATGATGTAGAACCTAGAAGGATTAACAAACGGTTAGATTATAAACCATCTTGAGGAAAACCATGAAATTTGTGTCCCATAAAGGGAAACTTTTACACCAAAAATGTTGATATGAATCCTACAATAGGTGTATTAGGACGGAAAAACCCTATTAGTTTGACATGAATGATTATTGATTATTGAGATTAAACCTCAAATTGAAGTCTTACATACCCGTTTTATTAAAGAGTGATAAAAAATCACAGAGATTGATGGATGGTATGGGGCTTATAAAAGATATATTCTCTTCACAAGAGGATTTATCTTTGTTGGATTGATTTAATTTTATAGGTCTTTCACATGGAATAATCCCAGGATATTATAGGAGTATCAATGATTTAGATATGGAATTGTGTTGGAATGGTTTGGGACGGTGGACCAGGTAAAATATGGATGTATATGCATAAGTATTTGGTGGAATGGATGGATTGGGTGAGGTTTTTGGGGTTTTGTTTTAGACCTCAATTATTTTTCCAACATAATCGATATTGTTGAGAAATAAAATCCCCCACAGTTAGAGTGATGTGTGTGATTGGGGTTTATACATCGAAGCATCCCATTAGATATGAAGGGGAATTTTCATAGAAGAGACACGTTAAAATGTTTGATATGTAGGGTCAGACACATTGAAGCACCCCATATGGAGGGTTAATGTCATGGTTGTTTTTAACCTTTAATCTCATGTGAACATGATTAGTTTGACATATAGGATGAAGTTTTAGAACCAATTGTCTTGTCATTAATGATGTTCTAACAAGAGATGGTGTTGGTATTATGCAAGGAAGCTACCTGGGGAGGATCTCTTTATGTATGAGGTGGATATAATTTTGTGTGAGTTAGAATTACACAAGGAATTAGCCTATGGTAACGTGTCTCAAAAGGGGAAGAATGAGGTGTTGAGAGTGTGGGAAGCCTAAAGGGATCCTAGTGACTCTCCCCTCCCTGATCCATATCCCTATGTGAGAAAAGGAGGATAAATTTTGTTACGTATTTCCTGAATGTCTAGGATTTCACATCAGGATGTATGCCTAATAGGATATCTTTCCATTTTCATGGATGAAGATGATATCATTCAATGTGAGGAGGGCCGCATTTTGTGTCACTAAAACCCGTGACATCTTATATTTTCCACACAATGAGTGACCACATTTTAACTTCATGATTTGAATATGTTTGCTTCTAGGATTTTTTACATCATAATTCACCATGTTGGGGGAATCACTCCTCACTCTGTGGGATTACATAACTTTATCTTATTTACCCTTCGGAGGGGGGGCTTCATCAAATCCAGATTCATATGGTGTATAGTGTTGATCACTCACAGGTCCACCTTATCATGCTTATAATAAAAATAAAGAGGCTTTAGAATACATATTATGAAAAGAAATAAATAAATAGTAATATTGGTTCACACTTGAAATGATGTGGTCCATAAGAATTGATATTTCTTATCTAATATGGACTTGAAGTTCAACCAAATAAATCATGGATGAGTATAGAAGATTTGGGCACTCAACGTTCACAAAGAGTTGTCAATGGAAGGGAAGAAAAATTATGAGGTATATGAAAAGGATTTCACGAATCATGGTGTATCGCGGAGAGGTTCTTTATAATTCTTGGGTTCTTGAAGGTGGATAGGTGATTCATAAAGGAATTGTTTTGACAAAACCCGATACACCTACATTTTCATGAACTTAATTGTTCATAAAATAGTACTTTTCAGAAACATAATTCTATAAAATGACTTGAGTACCTTGAAGGGCCTTATTCATCTATGAAGGGAATATGAATACTAGAAAGGAATCCCCACCATAGGATGATGTATCAATGAAATTAGGAAACCGAATCTCGAGATGCTAAAATACCTTGAATCATTTTCATTCTATTTGGTTCATGTGGCTCAAGGGATTTTTTTATTTGGGAACTAGAATTGAAAATGTTACGTAGCCATGTTTTTATGCTAGAATGAGCAGTATATTTATAGGAAAATTGTTCTTATGATGTGAGGTGTAGTTCTATAAATAAATGTGGGCACTAGAATAGACATGGATCTGTTAGACTGATGAGGCCCACTATTAACATCAATCATGAGTGTGATGTTGCATTAGAGTCATAGTGAGTTACTTCATTGAACCTTATGTTCATGGTGGGTAAGGGATATATGTGAAACAGATTCATGAGGTAGACCCTAAGAAGGTTATTTAGGTCCTTTGAGCTTTTATTCACATCCAAATAGTTTTGGCCTCTTTGATTAATTACATGGTACACATGTCAATGTAAACATTATTCCTTAATATTTTATCTCCGTCATCAATAATCATTTTAACTCCCTCCCTGTAAAATCAAATTTTCCTAATAATCCATATTTTATGATAACAATTAATTAATAATCTATAGTAATAATAACATACATATAATGGATTATAATATATTGAAATCATATCATTATGATAATAAGTAGAAACATAATACATGACATCCATATTAAACATAGTAAAACAAGTTTCATGTAAACTCCCAGCATCATACATCCCAAAATGATACACAGACACCTATTTGTAATCTTAATAAATCATAGTACAACAATTATGCTAACATAATAATAATATCATTGAATTATGATTAAATAATATCCACATTTTGTATGGAATTCCATATCAAAAATACTTTTATTAACACATTATAATTTTTTCATGGAATCTTTACTCAATCATCATTCAAGATATCAATGGATCAACCCACTCAGTAAGGATCCTTTTGAATTTCAATTACATGTGAATAAACTAAGTGAAACAAAGAAAAAGATTCATCAGTTTATAGAAATCTGATTAAAATTTTAATATTGATCTATGGAGGCTTCACTGATAATGAGAAAATAAAATCCGAGGCTGCTCAAAATCGTGGGGAAACCCCAAAATTATGGTAGTAGTATTTGGATACTTTTATGGAATAAGGACCATGTATATGATATAAAAATTGATTATACATGATGATTTATTCCTTTTAAGAACAATTAAAAATGATAAATTATATCTTTCAAATTGTATTACATTTAATATGATATATGGGATTTAAAATAATTTAAATTATTGATCCTTAATTTAGGTAAAATTCATAAATAAATGGAATTTAATCATTATTGTGATATATAAAAATCTGCAACATCAAATATCATTAGTATTGTAAGATTATTTAAGATAGATATAATTAAAATTCGTGATGTGAATTGTATATTTAATTTTTTTAAATATTCTAAAAACAATACCTTTTAAATTATTAGAATCAAGCTAAAAATAGAGTTTTTATAAGACTAAATTAATTAGAATCAATGTTGATCTAATTACATCAGTGTATTTTTTATCATATTCACATTTACACTAATAATAAATGTATATGTAATGATATATATAAAGGATAACATTCTATATAATTCATAACATAATAGGCATGTAAAATCAATAAATATATTATCTTGTATGTGTTAGAAAGACTTAAAAGATATATTAATAGACATAAGTCTATTAATATTATAATTAAAGGTATTCAGTCACCATGACTAAAGGTATCATAGTTTTATATGTACTATATTTTAAGTGTTTCATTTCTAGAAATTTCATCAATATGATGATTCAAATAATCATTTTCTTTTTATCCAAATATTTCCTCGATAAGATTATTTTCATCTTCCTTCCTAGAATTGAAATCCATCTACTCGATGAATCAGATTCACCATCATCCAATCCCAAGAATCCCTTTATTGTAACAATGATAAGACATATAATATGAATGAAAATATTTTATGTGAAACATCCCTAACAAGGATTCCTAATAATGTTGACTCTCTAATGTATTATGAATAAAAATAATGAGTAGTTCATGGTTGAAATTTTTAAAAAACATGATTTGATAAATTCATTATTTAAAACTATTCAATTTAATATCTATTTATAGGTGATACTGATATGGTCATATTAGAGAGTTATCTACAATATCCTTAGATAGAAGATCCTTTGGCAGTCCACAATGCCCTGGAAAATCTCAATCAACATGGTAATTTATATACCAATTTCAATGTAATGAGTATTTCATATAATATAAATAAGTTTATTAATTTTGACTATAATCATTGTATCGTCTTACTTAATTACTTATCTTTTCTCAATACATTAATCCTGAGCATTTTAAGACTACTGAATCTGTACCAGAAATAGTCTGATAGTTATGACTTTTTTTGAATGGTTGATAAGAGAAATCCTAACTTGTATTCGGTTTAATGGTATATACGATTAAACAAATTCATATTCAATATTCTGAATAATATATATGAATGTTGATTTTATATTTTTAAAAAATTATAAATTTCCTAGACATGGTAGAAGGATATGATTTCTAAAAAACATGACAACACCTTTTTTATATCAATATTTTATTAAATGATTATTTAATAGGATATTTTTATTTCACAAACTAATGGATTGAAAAATAATGATGTAAATAATTCGAGTCAACAGTATCCCCCCTTTTTGTAAATCAAAAAAATAGAACACTTAAATGATAATCAAAATGGATAACATACAGTCCTTTGTTCTTTCATGAACAATTTAAATAATATTTAAAAAATCCATTGAGTTAATAATTTTTGTTATCATGATGGAAATAATTTTCCATCACTCACTTAGAATACTTATTCCCATTATAGAAAATTCCCAATATGTATAACAACTCCCCATTTAAACAATATTATACCCTTATAGGAAATCATACCACCAATATGTGGTTCAAGAAGTAATGTGAATATATGATTCATTTCTTAAATTTATAGAAGTGATAACATAAAAAATTAACTATTTCATTACCCATTATGTAATAAATAGATAGAAATCCAAAATTAATTTAAGGAAATTCAATAAAATATATTTTTATGACCAAATAGTGAAATTGATTAAAAATTACAATGTTTGATAAAAATATATTGAGATATCAAAAATATTAAATCATTTATCATGATATTCATTACAAAGTCCTTCATCTCCTTCCAAGAATTCTTATCTTTTTTTCAAAAATCAGGATCATTTCTTCTAGAATATCCTACATCTGAACAACGTCCTTCTTGATTACAGATTATTCCTTCAAAAGGATTAAATATTCATTAAATGACCTAAAAATTATATTTTTCCATTCTTGAATGCCTACCATTTAATCCAATATATTTAATTCCTTTATCCTATCATTTAATTTTTTTGATATAATTAAGAAAAATCACTCACTTTGAAATATCTCCTAATAACTCATGGAAGGATTATGATGTTTCGAATGAAATTTCCTTTACATCAATTATCTGATAATGATGAAAATAAATGTCATTATCGATTTGTTTTGACCACATCAAAATTTTATTGCATGATTTTTTATGAGTACGAGAGGATTCATTAAAATTCTCCATCATTACTTGAATCTGAATAACTAATTCTTTTAAATTTTTTATTCAATATTATTTATCAATGAGACTATTTTGAATGATTTGAATACTTTAATTTATATTAAGAAAGTATAAAATTGTTCTTTATAAACATCCCATGGATTGATAAATGTAATCAAATTATTTTAATAATTTGCTTCTTTTGAGTCTAATTGACCTGGATCAACTTGAGGTGGTTCTAGTCTTCTCGTTCTGATATCAAATTAAGTTTAATTAATATCCACTTTTTTTGAATCATTTCATAGAATATATATTTCTTCAATAACATTAAAAATTTGAATACACATGTATGATACATCATTACTATTATTTTTTTGGTATCATATTCCTTAGAGGAAGAATTTTATTCCTTTCTAAATGATGATTTATATTCTGGATTGAATATTTAGTGTTCATCATTAACTATTGTGATGGAAAATCTAATAAAGAAGAAGATGATTTTTATGATTTCTTATCTTTTGATCCCTTATCTGACTATGTTTATTCATCACCATCTTATTCAATTTCATTATTTTCCTTTTCAAATTATTCTACATATACTTATATTTTATCTTCCTTTAATTATGATTCAAATTCTTATTTGTATTCCATATTCTCTTCCTTACCAAGAACATCCTCTATTTGTATTTCTATTTTCAAATATCACAATCCACTAATTTGGGTTTTGATCCCTTCTCAGAAACAATAATAACTTATTCATTAACAATAATATTTTCATTTCCCATATTAGCTACTCATGGGATATTAGTAAAAACTATTGATATTTCTTAAAAAAAAATTGGCTAACGGAATTACTTGATTGGTAGGAGAAATAAATGGGACTAGATTTTCAGATTCCATTCAAAAATATTATAAGGGTAATTAAACAATCATATCTTTGTGCAACCACTTATTTTTTTATCAAATTTTATCTTCTTCATATAAATGTTACACAGACCGAATATTTAAGGCCTTATCCTCCATAGGCTCAAAAGCAAACTCTGGATCTGGAAAATTATGATAAGAATTATGATCCATGATCATTTTAAAAACATCATAATGAATTTTATTTTCTTTTCTTTGTTTTGATAATGGTCTTGTTTCATCATTTTTTCTTTTTTTTAACATCCTAATATTTGTTTTATGTTTGGGAATTAAAATCATCCCTATAGAACATTTATACAAACATTTTTTTATTTTAAATAAAAACCAACATCATCTTAAACATTATATTGTCACCATTAAATATATATCTTCTCTCAGACTTGGTATAATTTATTCTCCACTATAAATACATCCATACATCCATTATCATATTTCATTTGAAAGAAATAAACATTCTAATCATTAACATGATAGAATAACATTTTATATTTTACCCCATATTGAGGATGAATTTCTCAAATTTTATTTTTTTTCATATTTATAATGTATAATTGAAAAAATTATTATCAAATTTTAACATATCCATATATACATTCATAGGGATCAGATAACCATCCATCCAATATGAAACTAATCTCTTTTAAGGTGTCATATGTGAAACCTTCGATTCTTAATCAATGAAAGATAACATAGAATGGTAATGCCTAGTTTTCTAGACTTTTAGAAGACATTTTTATAACATGTGAGAGAGAGAATATGATTCTCCATTAGAAGGTACACAAATAATGGCTTGAACTCATTTAAAACAAGTCATGTACATTTTTTCGAACATTGTAATGAAATGATGTCATTAAAATATTTTTAACCAAATGAAATTAATTACAGATCTTTATAAAAAAATCAACATAATAAATATAAATTTCATTATTTGGATCCTCTATACATACAATTTAAAAATCCTGAAATGGAATAATACCTTTGATGGTATAATCAAACACATCAATCCGGGATCTCTCAATATGTCAATCCCGGGAAACATTCAACTTGTCATAATATTCTCTTTTATCATTGTAATGAGATATGATAATATTGATCATCCATAAATAAATGAATCCAAAAAATCATTAAAATGAAAGATATTGTGGAATAGAGTTCTCAAGAAAAAAAATGTTTAATGGGGTATGTCTACCCATATATAGACATTGGGGTTGACAGCCCATATTTTGTATTAGAACCAATGATTTGTATTGAGACCGTACTCATATATAAGATACATTATTTAATCGATGAATGTTTTTAAATTTATATTTTATCTATTAATGTTTTAAAAAAATTATCATATTTTGATTCATTCTAATTGGAAAAATATTTTATTTCTCTTTAAAAATTAATTTTTTAGATCAATCATCACAAAAAAAAATAATAAACTAATGTAATGATATAGAGAAAAAACTAAAATTATAGGATTGTTCCTTTTAGAATATAAATTTTTATCCATAATATTTTCAGATTATTTTTTTAATGTAATAAAATTATGATTTTTTTTAATTAAATCATGATTATGAAATTATTTTTCAAAAATGGATTATAATAGTTCTAGGAAGACAGATTGTTAGTGTTTTTTTAGAAAACATATTATGATAGTTTTTTAAGAATATTAATTATGATATTTTTTCAATTTATGAAATTTTAGAAAAATATAGAAATTTGTTATATTTTTTATAATATGAAAATAAATTTGATAATTCATACTCTAAAAATATTATAAAAATTTGAGTCTATGAAATTAATTCTGGAAAAAACTTTTTGGGAAAAAAATTATAATAATTAATTATTTAATAAAACACAAAATGTTTTTGAAAAAAAACATATGGAATACTATGAAAAGTTGTATAAATTGTATGGTGATGGGTAAACAAGAATTTCATATGAATAATCATGTATCATTGATCATTCTTATCTTCTTCTAAATATATTCAAGTCTATCAAAAATTTGGGGTCTTATAAAAATATCAGCTAGTTCATCTAGAATTATGGAAAATTTTATAATAGATTATCATTTTATTATGTGAACTTGAAGTATATGGTGTTATATATATATTTTTTTAAAACAGGAGTGATATGTTGGGTTTTTACATAAATCATTGGAACATATAATATCAAAAATTATATGAGTTTTAAAAAAACTCATTCCATTTTCTTTGTTTGTGTGTGTGTTACATCCAAAACACTTGAGGACAACAACTTTCATCTAACACATATTCGGATGTAGTAGTGGAATGTTGTATAATGTTAGTATTATTATATGAACATGAAAGTAAATAATTTATTTTTAAATGATAGCTTTCATATGTACATTATTCAACAATACTACATCAACCAAAGTCATCATTCGATTATGTTTTTAGTTCAAAAACATTTCCATATGAATAAAATAAGCTTATTTACGTTTTGACCATAAGATAATAAAAAATGCAATAATAATTTATTATGAGATTATTTTGGGTTTAAATTATATCTTAAATATAATCACAAAGAAAACATTAAATATGTATGACTAGTAGTTATGTAATGTAAACATTCTACTATAGACGTGATTTTTTTTCCGAAAGCCTAGGTTCCCAGCCCCATTAGGATCTAATGTAATGGAGGTTAAAATGGGTGTAATAATACTTGGAAATTCATCACATCCTTATTTCATATGATGTTCCTTTATATACATATTTAGGTTTAGTTTATTTGAAAAGAAATTAATTAGTTTAATCCAACTTAACATGCACTATTTTCTCAATATAACAATAATTTTTATTTACAGCTTTATAAGACATTAAAGTAGTTGAATATCTAAAAAATAATATATCATTGGATTTGGGTGAATACATATTTATATTTCATTAGAAGTTAGGATTAATACATTTCAGTCCAATATATTGATGTACGATTGTTTTGGTTTCCTTCCTGTCAACAACTCCTAAAGAGTATAACTAATAAAATATCTAATTAAATAATGATTTATAGTATATATGGAATTACAAAGCACTTAATCCCTAATTTTATTGAAATATCATATTCACTCAGCATGGATATAGTAATAATTTGTTTATTTCTTTTTCTTCATTTAACAAAACTATTCCTTAGGGTGTTCTTTGATATAAAAAGTTATGTTCAGTACATTTATTGCTACAAAATGTTTCAAAATTATAATATTTGATTTCTAAACCATGATAAATGTGAATCATTATCATGTTTGTTGTTTTCTCAA
Source organism: Viscum album (assembly GCA_963277665.1). NCBI lineage: Eukaryota > Viridiplantae > Streptophyta > Magnoliopsida > Santalales > Viscaceae > Viscum > Viscum album. Next base: position 2,021,592,664 of record OY728157.1, read on the forward strand.
TTTTATATCTGGAATGAAAAATTATAAAATAACTAAGGATTATGATTCATTTGATAAATAATATACCTAGTTATATCTAGAGTAGTCATCAACTGAACCATATACATTTAAATTACCACCAAAACATATAATTAATTTAGGACAAAAAAATTCCATTTTTAATAACAAAAAAGCATCAAATTTAATATCTTTAATAATAAATTTAAAAATGGACATACTTTTCATTCTGTATTGGAAAGGGTCACATGCTTTTAAAATATCAAACTTATTTTCTGATATATCATTATAATTATCATTACTATTAAATTTAGGTATATTCAATATATTATAGTGTCCTATCCTTCGATTCTATAATAAATATTTATCTTTTATTTCATTAAAGAAATGTATTTATTTTTTAATGAGGTCATTTTTTTTATTAAGTGCACATACGATCTCATCTCAATTAGTAGAAAGAGTAAATTATTCTTTTGAGATATGTAGAATAAATTTATATATTCTAAAGTTAGCAAGATAACCATAATATAATAATTTAAATTTTATTATTAGGTAGCGATTAACTATTATAAGAAATAAAAAATTCACTGAATGATATTTTCCTGGATGTATAATTTTATATATACTAATTCTTTACATTCATTGAAATTTATGAAATATACTTTTCCCTATTTAACATGATTACCTTTGTAATAAAATGATTATTTCTAGTCATGTGTGAGCAACAATGTTTATCAATGTAACAAATGTTTTTGGGTACATTCTATTTTTTTGGAAAGCAAAATGAATAGTTTTTTACAGTCTAAATTTTTTTTGTCTCGGATACTATTAGAATATAATAGTTTACGTAGACACATTTTTAATGATTTATTTTTTAGAAAATGAAATTTCCATTAAAAAAATAAAATTTATGTAATCCATGAGACTCGAAATTGTTTAAAGGAAAAAATTTCTTCTACTGACTACCACATTGGCACTTAGTGCGAAGGGTGTAATTTTTTGGAAAATATAATTATTACAAAAAATAATATTCCTATTTTTTTATTCCAGTTTTAATTTTATGACTATACCATTTATTTTTATTTTATATTTAATCAAATATTTCTATAATAGTGGTAATATTTTGTAAATGTATCTTAAGAAATAAATTCTAGACATTTTTTATTACAATATTATTTTCATCATTGGTAATAGTTATAGAACTATGTTTTTCAGAATAATTTTTTAAATTAGTGTTTGTGGAATTAAATTTCTAAATATCTTTTGATGTATTACAAATTTCAAAATAGGTTATATCAACATATTTTGGATGAAATGATATTTCTATAATTAGGATAGTAAATCTAGAATCTACATTAGCATGTAAAGATTTTCCATTGTCTCGCCTTATAAAAACCTTAATATTTTAATTTTATAAAACAAAATAAAATCTAGAAATATCACTATAAATATGTATATTAATATATTCACTATATGAGGATGTTTCATCATCATAAGATGTAGGAATTTTCTCATTAATAGTTTTAGGATATTTATAATTTAAAGATAAATTTTTAATATATTTACTAGTATATATCATTTTCATTAAGCCTTGATTTTAAATTGGTACATTTCTAAAAAGAAAAATTTTCATTTTTCTGGATAATGCATTATTATATGAAATTTAAAAATAATCTCCACCTCAAGCACTATATGTGTGAAAAGATTTCATGTAATGAATTATTTTTAATTATAATAATTTTTTACAATTAAATAATTTTTTCTACTTATCATCCAATTTCAAAATCATACAATCAGGTCATATATGTCCTACACTATTAAATTAATAAAAAGGGCCCTCATAATTATTCTTTTAACCTTTATTGATAGGGTTTTTTTCTCAATTGAAGTTATATCATTATATGCATCATTTTCATACTTCTAGAATGATTATCCAACAAATTTTTCTATTTTTATGGTCTATTATAATCTTACTAAACAATAACATTATTCTTTCTTGAATATTTAAAAAATTTATCAAGTTATTTTACATTATAAGGTATTTAATGTGTTGTATAAAAAGAAACACCACCATTTTTATTTTTATTTTTGTCTCTATAAATATTAGGTATTCCCTCATACTGAATTTGAGTTCCAATTATATCATGAGACGTAATAGTATTACCCTTTCTCATGTACTCCAAAATAGTTATTTTTGATTCCCAATCCTTAAGAATTTTCCTTATAGACATTTCAACTAAAATTTCATTATTAAAAACAATTTCCCATATATAACCAGATGTTCCAGGAGCTAGAATTTCCAAATCCTACCAAAATATACAAATCAAAATAAAAGTGATGAAATAAAAAAGGGTGTTCAAAAATCATTCTAAAATGGTACGACATATGTTAGCTTCAACAAAGTGAAAATAGACATTTGGGGACAGAATGTACATTCGCGAGCATGACTATTCTATGACCTTCTTTCATAATTAATCAGAAGCCTAATTATCCTAATTTTATTAATGTTTCATGATAAAAATTTTACCATTACTATGATGAAGAAAATGAATCCAAGGAGACAAAAATTTTCAAAGGGACATACCATATCGATTCATTAGGATATCGACTGCACCATCAAGTTAGATCCTAGCCAGAGGGAATTCGAACTATTGTAGACATCATACCTTATTTTCTTTAATCATGACCAACAAATCAGATTAAATATAATTGCAATATTGAATTTAATTATAGAAATATACATTAAAGAATCATTGATGGATGTTTAAGATGCCACCAAAGCCTGAAGGTCCAGGTATAGCCAATTAAACCACATCAACATTGGACATTAGCGATTACGTATTTGGAAGAATCCTACAAATCGATTTTAGAACCATTGGTCTTTTAGTCATTCCAAGTACACCAAAATTCCTAGGAGTTATTAGTTCATTTAGATAATTATTCATGAAACCAGTCTATACTTTTGAGGTAGCAATAATAGCCTTGCTAATCACCCAAACTCCATCATGATAATTTTGTGTTTCATTATCAAAGTCCACTCCATTTATTAGGATATAGACATACTAAAACATGGATCTTGAAGAATCCAACAACTATAATTTAATTTGATGAATCCATGTCCAATAATTGAGAGATTCCAACAAAAATTCAACGACATGTAGTTGAAGCTATGACCCATTGAAATCTTATAAGTAATCCCATAACTAGCAGGAAGAAACAAACGAGATAATAATATGTTCAAGACATTCCTTATACATAAGAAAAAGAGGGAACACTGACACCATTTCTCCAATATTATATAAACCATTTATAATAGTCATAAACCATTGGCATACCATTGCAATTGTCTTCCTGGTAGAAACTCAAATTCCTTATAATCACATCATTGCATGGCTCATCTTGTTTCAATAAATTTTGATGTACCAAATGTGTAATCTCTATTTTACTTTATATACAACTTAAATATTCATATGATGATATCTAAATATATAAATTCCACATTATAGAATAGAATAATGTATTTCTGACATTGTATCTCAATTGATATATATGGTTTATATACATTAGATTCCGAAAAAACTACCTTATCATATATCTTGAATAATCCACTTATTATTAAAATATTTCAACTCCATTATTGATCAAACATGATTTCATTCTACACCACAATACTCATAATAATTACCATCGATGATAGGTGGATATCAAGGATTTATATTATCATGAGATTAAAAATTTATACCTACCATAGTAAAATAATAGAAAATAATTTTTACACTTACATGATAGTGTGGGAAATTTTATAAATAGAATGATTAAATAAAATATTAATCAAAATTTACTTATTAAATAAATTAATAAAATGAAATTATATAAGAAGTAGAAAATCTTATGATACCCATTATAGGTTAATTAGTTTAACTTAGTTGGATATACATATAAGAAGGTGTAAATTTTAGTTCTATGTGTATAATCTAATTAAAACAAAATATATAATTTAATGTAATATAATAAAAATTATAGTAGGTCTGATGATTACATTGCGAGAATTAGAATTTCAATTGATATGATTAAATAAAATTATTTTTTTTATCTAAATCACAATTTCACCATTAAAAAAACTTGAATAGACATATATTCATTTAAAATAAATTTCTATATCCCTCAAAAATATAAAATACATTAACAAAAAATTAATAAAATAGATATTAAATTTAAAAATGAATTAAAGGATATATAAAAATATTTAACTCTTTTAACATTATGAGTAAAGTTAGTCAATTACCACGACTAATGTATCCCATTATTTTATACATACTATAAACTCAATCTTTCCTTACATGAAAATCCCTCAATATGTGTATGAGAATAAGATCTATCTTCCTATCCTTATATTCCCTCGATACAATGATTGGTGTTGTTATTACATAACCTAGAAGACTTTGATCTAATGGATTATATCCATAGTATTCCTATCTATGGAATCCATTGATCCAAATAGTGATCAAGTGTAGAATAGAAATGTAAAAGTTTTAATGGAAAAGTCTCGGACAACGGTTCCATAAAGAAACTACTTATATTTATTCAATGAATAAGTATGATATTTTTATAAAGATAAATCATTATATGAATTTAGTTGTGAAATGTATTTTTTAAAAATTATAAAATGAAAATCTAAATAAAGGAATATCCCAAATGATCATACTATTGAGTTAGTTTTGAAGGAATTTGATAGTTATCTATTTGAGATCTCTCAATACGGAAACATATATGAATTTCCAACTAAGTTTTTTTGAACCATTATGATGCTAAAGTATATTCATTATGATAGAATTAATTATATATATTATAAGTATAAATATAGGTTAGTTTGATGGACATTATTATAATATTTCAAATTGATAATCCTTATGATGGTCTGAGCGATGTATTAGAAATATAATTTTCCCAATGGTTGTGACTTTTCTCTATGTTATAGATTTGAGAAATTGATTACTTCATCCTATTTAATGGTATGTCTTGTTAATGGGATGAAAAATAAATCTGATAAACCATTTTTATTATTTATGATTTACTATTAGAAATACATTCTATCTTTTCTACGTGTGGTATAATGTAATTATTTCAACAAAAACATTATAATAAATTGGATAATAAAAATATTAGTTTAAAAAGTATTAATAAACTATTTTTTGTCTATAAAACCAATGAAATTAAAATGTATGATGTAAAAATTACGAATCAATACTGTCACACCATGAATTGGAGATATTATTTTTATTTATTCGATGAAATAATAGGCATATAAATAATTTATGGGTTTCCCAGTTGACTATATCACCAAAAAAGATAAAATATATTTTATGTGGTAAACATTATATATGAATAAACTATGTGAACCATTAATCATTGTAAATCAGCTATGTAAAATATTCAGTTATGTTATCCACTCATCAATGTGAATTGGATACATGATATTCTCAAATATATAAATATTATACATGTGAAATTTGGCTATATGAACCCAACATGTCATCCATTTGGTTATGTGAATCATATAAATGATTTATTTGGATATGTGATTCATCATAATGATCCATTGAGAATCTTGAATCATCTATGTGAATACTTGTCGCATAAAAATGGCTATGATGTTTATTTGGATATTCGAGTAAACTAAATTCTTATGTAAAAATATTTTAATAATATTTAATGTATAATAATGACAAATGAAGATATTTATAAACATTTAAAAATTTAAAATTTTCTAAAGCTCTTTCATTAATGAAATATCATCCTTATAAATTATCTCTATTGGAAATTGAAAATCAAATTATGCACTAAGCATGAACATTAGACTCTTACTCTCACTTACCTTCCATGATCCACTCATGTTTGTAATATGATCCATAAATTTGGAACTATATTCCAAGAAAAAAATATTCACTCTAATCATAAAAATTCACTAGACACTTCATGTATATGTGAAGGTATATATCACAACATCATTAATTTTGATACCATGTACATGATCAATCATGTAATTCTGGGGTTGTGAAAAATGGAACTCATCATGCATACTAAGATAATAATATCAGAGATCCAAATTGTATGAAAAATTCCTAAAATGCTTAATTTTTTTCGAGGGGATTACCATCTGTGATGAATCATCCCCTACATCCAAAAATGAAGATACACTAATATAGGTGATATTCCTAAAAAACATGATCTTCAAAAAGTAGTTCAAAATATTCCATCATTTGGCATTATATGATCTATACTTTTTAGAGGTGGTGATCAACCACTTCTCAATTTTATTCACTCTCTCATAGGTCTCATGAAACAATCTATTCCCCATAAACACCACCTCACTGATATAATTCCAATGAATCAATGAATGACATTATCCCATATAATGAGCCTTACAAGGTTACATAATAATATAACTGTTGTATCTATTTTTTATTCCAACTCATTTTTTTAAATGTGATAAAAACATAATCTACTAACATCCAAACTGTAATCTTATAGAAAATCATCCTATATAGAAGTCCTTCACTATGTAAATCCATCTGTCTGAGAATGGTGTGTTGTGATTAATCTCTACTTAGTACCTAGGGCCTTCAACAGTCCTTGGAAATACCACATTTATAAAAATTAACAATCATTGGTTATTGTTATCATGAGAAACATATTTCACTATATAATATTAGTGATATATATTTTTCCAATGAAATTTATAGAGTGAGATATTCAGATAATAAAGTAGTTATAATCCTTCATCAGTTGATTGATAATAACCCAGAAAATATCAGGCATCCTCTGGGAGCTAAAAAATCCCCTCAAATTTTTCATAGTAATTTATAGTTCCCATCCATGATCATTGTATCACTAAGAGGGAGATGGGGGTTAATCATTGATAATATTTTATTTTAAGTTTCCATTATCCTAAAACAATATTATCCTTGTATTACTGAATTATTACTTTTTTTTAAAAAACATTCACACATCTATTGGGAAAAAAGTATTTAAAATTTCCACATCTCCAAAATCATATCTAAATACTTATAATGGCATGTTAAACATACAATACCACACAGTCCAGTAGAAAACAATCCTTTTCTATTGATACAACATTTATGATATACCCTTACACTTGTGTATCTCACTGTTCAATAGAACAATTAATTTTCAACATGTAGAATGTAATTATGTAATAACATTTTTTTTGTAAAAAGTTATAAATCATTGAAAAATTTCTTTAAAACATCATTCCACTGTCATCATTCTCGAAATAGATTCTTATGAAAAATTATTCACTTTTCATACCTAATAATAAGTAATAACATATCTAAAATTTATAATGATACATAGTTTGATAAAAAGCTTGATTCTTAAATCTGAATACCTAGTATAAATATATAACTCTCATTTAATAGAAATGATTAATTTTTGAATTCATTCTATATTAGTTCAGAAATCTTGGTCCTATTTATCTGTCTGAGGACTCATTGAATATGATCTTCCTCCTCCTTCTTCCTCTATATGGGAATATTCTCAGAAATTCTTGATCTATAAAAAACTTCCCACTATAACACATAACTTCTATTACCTTCTCTCTCTTAACCCATGAATAGTAAAAATAGTAATTTAAAATGTACTTTATTCAATTTTTTGTTGTGCCAAAAATTTTTTTGGAAGGAATATGAAATGATTTCCCATATTACAAAATTTACTAAAACATAGATTAAAAATAACATTTCAGATACATATATGAAATCTTCATCACTTCTCAAATATTATTTATTCTTCTTTACCCTTCCCAAATATTCACTAAGAATTATCTCATTTCATAAAGTTTAAAAAATTCGTTGATATTATGATTTTCATTCTGATTTCTTTATTATGATGATGACATATATAAAATTTCATATTCTTCATTATATTCCTCAATACTAACTATAATTTAAAAAATATTTTGAAAAATTGAAAACTTTTTTCCTTATCATTATATCAACTTTTTTAGACATTATTTGACATTATTTTCACATAAACATAGAGAAAACATCTAATGATTCATAAACATCATTGACAATAAATCAACACCCACATTAAACTCTTCATAAAAATTTCAAGACCACCATTGACAAAAAATTTAAATTAATCATCCATGAAATCTACTATTATTTTTTTTATCAAACTAATGATAAATAGTTTGATGAATTGAAGTGTATAATGAATTTTATTAGTTGAATATTGGGTTAGATAGATCGATATCTGTTACATTTTAATATATCAGTGTTAAAAATAGTATGATACTCGAGTATACATTTTTTCTAAGGACTAATGAAAAATTTGATGAAAAATATCATATTTATTCTTAATTTCATGACCTAAATGAAACAAATTTTTCAATCAGATTAAAATGATTGACTATATAGTTGATTGACCTATGGGTCCAGTTGGATTGGTACTAACATATCCATATCTATCTTCCAAACCAATATCCTCTAACATTTTATCTTATTTTACACATTTTATTCATCTAATTACTTTTATTATCCATCAATAATTTTGATAATTGGTATTATGATTACATCAATAATTGTTGGAACAATGTATCTAGTGAATTAATGTTATGAGATTCAACATCATCATGTTCATATTATTTATCATTATGATATGCACCAACATCTTTCTCGGATGATTTGTAGATTTTTTCTTAATGTTATGAATAAAAAACAATGTATCTATCTTCTGATTTTCCAATAAAAACATCAAATCCATTAAACAGTTCCAAATCTATTGTTCTCAAACTGATGAACTAAGACCAGAAATATTGGATACTAAAAACTTTTTTCTTCTACAAACCAGTACTTGTAATCATAAAATCTACATGACATTTTGAACAATTTTTTCCAAAAACGAATCATATAAATTACTTGGAATAAACTGTATAATTATAACCTTTCCTAAATAATTTTTCCTTCTAAATTTTTTTAATATGGTTATAATAACTTATTATTACTCTTTCATTCATAAGGCCTGTAACACATGTTTTTCAGAAATCTTATTATATTTAAGAAAATATTTAATTGGTAAGAATAATACACTTTAAATAGGATCTATTCCATATGTGAAAAAAATATACATTATGATGATAATCACTTTTTTGGACTGAGGGTCTTTCTGATAAACCTCTTATCCCAAAGAACTTATTAATATGGTGGGATTTCTTAAAATTTTACGTCTGATCCACAGATTGAAAGTCATTCCTTTCCTTTCTCATTATAACTATAATTAAAATTCAATGGGGGGTCATGATATTTTTCATGATATCTATATCAGGAATCAAATATTTAGGATAATATAAGTATCCCATGGGTTTCATAAATAATATCATTTAATTATAAATCTATAAGTTTTTGTGATGGAACCATGTGTTGAAACTAATATTTTATGAAAAATTATATCATGGTTCTCTATAAAACACCATTCATTTAATGATAATTCATTCTTGTTTCATCCTTCTAATATATGATTAAATTTTAGAATATTTTCTAAGATAAATGCATCCTACAACAATTTCTATAAACACATCAGACAATTTTTAGTGTAAAAACAAAACTTTTGCCAAAACATATTTCTCGTTACATCATTACATTCTATTTCAAGAGATATAACCAAATTATAAGAAAATAGACATATATTAACACCTATAATTCTAAATAATTTATTATAGAAGAACTATTATTTTCGGATAATGTAGAAACCTCAATTTTTTCTCAAATGAAACAATTGGAACTAGAGTACTATCTCAGCCTTTCCTTTCAATTGTTTTTATGTATTTTAAAATGATATTTTAAATACCTTATAGACATTATTCTCAGGGTTAGTAACAATATATTTCATATTCTGAGATTATTTTAATTATGTTTTAAACATCTATTCATCTTTAGTAATTTTTTTGTTACATCAAATTTGTAACAACTTTTCAATACCATTTTTTTGTTCTGAAAAAATAGTCAAAAAGAGGATGAAATTCCTTTAACTATCAAATATATTATATATATTTTTAATCTTCAATATAAACTCTATTCTATATCTTCTTATTACCATTTCTCACAACGTTATTTTTTTTCTTCCAATTTTCATTTTCTTATTTTTTACATATTTTATCTTTTTATACAAGTAAACTTGTTAAAGATAGATAAATAACCGCTGATTATTTATATATATAGCATTTTTATTTTATAAAAAATTAAAAACACCATTATTATATTTATTTATTGAAATTATTAACTCTACCTAAATATTTTCTTTATGTAAATTATGTAAAAATTTTTTAATTTTTTTATTACACGAAAAAATATCTCGAATAGTCTAAAAATCACCAAAATACAATTTATACCCTTATAAAAAATATATTCTTTTATAAATTCCATATATTTTAGAATTATGAACCTATTTCTTAGTAACTCTCTTCTATTTCTCATCAAAACACTATTGATTCCCATATTTTTTCATCAGTTGTGATCTTCTTCATCGTTTCATATTTTATCCCAATATTATCTGAATCTATAGTGCTGGAAACATTTTTTAACACAGAAATTTTAGAATCTTTTGAAATTAAAAATATGCAAGTTTTTTCAACATTCAGGACTTTCCCCACATTCTTATTCTATGTAAAATATCATTTTTATTTTCTTCATTTGATGTTATTAATTTATCATTACATAGTTGATCTTTTTTATAACATTCACCAATAAGAGATATGTAATTCTTAATTTTTTAACATCATTTATAGAATTTGAAATCTATTATTTGATATGACTTACTATTCATCTTTTCCAATTTACATTACTATAATATGACCATTCAAATTGTTTTCCATCTTGATATAATGTTCTATAAAATCATCAACTTCAGGTAACATAACTTTCTCATTAGGGATAATTATTCAATGTTTTTATAGTACATTCCTTCTATAAATTATTCATTAACTTTCCAAGGATGGTAATTTTATTCAGTTATTATTTCAATTTTTTGGAATTTCAAATTGTGTCTCTTCATCTTATTAACTACTATATTAAAAACTAGAAAAAAAACTCTATCACAAATTGTTGCAATAAATAATTTGTCCTAAGAAACATTATTTTCTACAATCACTATCATAATGATCGGTAAAAAAATATCCATTGGTATTTGGAAAATGTCTTATCCTTTCATTGGGATTAATATTTGTTATCACATTTCATCCTTGATCTTCTTAACCTTATTTCTTCTTCATAACATTCTCCCTCATTACTTTCAAACTTATCATCTTTATGAGGTCAATTGGAAACAATTTGAAAAATATCTCTACATCCGAAATATATTTAGGGATGTTTTATTTTATAAATTCTTATCAATCTTTTTAAATTTTTCGAATACAAGTAAAATAAATTCTAAAGCATTGTACAGACGTATTTTTTGATTCAGAGTTATAAAATTATTCATCTTCTTTGGGAATTTTATTATACATTTATAATGATTTCAAATACATTTCTTTATCAACATTTTTTCTTTTATTAACGAATTCCCTTATCATTTTATAAGTATTGGGGTTCTATGTTGGTTAATAAAAAATATAATTTTAGGATCTTTATCTTTCTTAGATAAAACATTGTCATAAAATGTTTTATAAAGAATTATAAAAACAATTCATCAATGGTTGAGTCTTCCATATTCTCCCCATGAAATATTATGGTTTGAAATATTTTATCCACCCTCTGTAAAGATGTCACTAATAGATTCATTCTCCCCAATTCTCAGATCATCAAACTTCATTCTCTATATTTTCAACTATTAATTATTTAATTTTGAATTCTATTTTTAAATTTTCATCAACTTATCTCTAATACCATTGGTATTAGTAACTCCCCTAGAATCTAAAAATCTTACACTTAGATAGTGATGAGAGTAAATAATTTTTAGATCTTCCATCATTATCAGGGTAATCCCTATCAATAGTTATAATGAGTACATTCTCAAAAAGAGGGGGAAAATATATAGCATCTTTTAAAACATCATTTCCAGGAGACATAAGATATGGAATATTATATCATTCCAGATATGATAATTCCTATAATTTAAAATTGTAATCCCGCATTATTAAAATATCTCATATTATATATGAAATCATCTTCTTCAAATAAATTATCAAATCAAAAAATAATGTGAACCTTTCTTGAGTTGATAGTGCCCTTCCAAGGTCATTGTATCATAAATAGGCAGGGGTGAATCAATGATAATACATTCTATTAGGTTTCCTTTCTTCTAAAAATATTGGATACTATTAAAAATATTCACTTTTATACCGATCAAATCATTACAATATACATATGAACACAAGTATTTATATGGTTCACTATTCAACAGGAGTAGGTATATCATTCTCATTATTTGGAAAAAATCCAATAAAACAATTCCAATAAAAAACAATAATTTTTTGTTGATTAAACAAGTAGTATATACCAATACACATATGTAATACTATGTTCAATACCACTTTTTTTGCTTCATATAGAATAAAATTATGTAATACTATTTTTTTAACATGTTATTAAATTTACAATAGTTTATTCTGGACATGTAACTGTGCACATAGGTCAAAATTCACAAAAAATAAAATTCAATAAAGATATTCACCTTCCTGAATATAATCATGTATTAAATTATCTAGGGTTTGAAATTATAATCATTTTGATAAACATGTCTTATTTGTTTTGTGGGATTTCATAGTTTAAAATATAACCCTTCTAAGTATAACACTGATATAATTTTGAGTTTATTCTGTTTAAGTACCAAAATCTCAGTCTGATTTCCCGGTCTAATGTCTCAATGAATATGATAATTTTTCTTCTTATTATTCTTCTCTATAGAATAAATACCCATAAATTCATGATCACAAATCATTTTCCCTCTATAACACATTAGTAATCATGACTTTTAATCAAATCCCATGAACAATACAAGAATCTAAAATTTCAATAAACTTCTTATTATTTGTAGGGTCTCTAAATTTAGTATAGATGAAAATATAAAATGTCTTCCTGATTAACCAAATTTCATAAATATGAAATTTTCCCTTACATTTTACATATATCGTTGACGTCTATAGTTCTTGTCAACACTTCTAGGTTTTTCTCAAACCTTCATGAACATACTCACTTCTTATATCTGCTTAAACATTCTAAAAAATCGTTATTAAAATTAGTATTTTCATCATAATTTCTTCATTATGATGAATTCATATGTAGAAATTTAGAATCTCTATTATGTTTATGATTACAAATTCTAATATAACCAATTCATTAGAACATTTAAACCATTATTTTAAAACATTTTTTATACTTTTTCGACAATAGTTTTAGGTATTTTTCTATAAACATAACTAAAAAATAAAATTCTTCCTAGACTTCATCAACAATACATCACTAAGACCATAAAACTATTCACTGAAATTTATATACACATGGTGAAAAAACATTTAGTGAACAATTCATGAAATTACAGTCCTCTTCATTTTTTTATACTAATTATTCTATAACTAACAATGACCTGTTCCTGATGACTTTTATCATTGTATGTCAGATCCAGATACATCAGACTATGTTTAATTAAAAGTGAGCATTTTCACCTATAGTCCAATAGTTAGCTCTAAATTATTTTATATAACTATTGAAAAATTTTATGAAAAAATATCAATGTTATTCATTTATTTATAACCCGATTGAAACAATAAACCCATCCTGATGAAAACGGTTCACTACATTGTATTTCTTTATTTTCTCTACCATTTTACATTAGTCCGGAAAACTCCAAATATCTTATCGATCTACCCAAGTTCAATAAATTAATATTATTTAATAATTTTTAAAACATGGATTAACTTTCACATCAATCTTTTCATTTTATTATTAGTGTTTTTATTACTATGATAATAGGTTCTACACCATGTCTAATGAACTAGATTCATCTACTTCGACTACAACAACATCTTATCATTTCTGGTTATGATATTCACCCACATCTTTATCCATTGATTTTAATCATTGGTAATATTTGTATGACTAAATAATAGTATCTTTATCATCTCAGGCTCCAAAAAATTTTCATACACTTCAATCATTTCTGTGACTTGTGATTTAACATCGAGGAACAAAGATAAGAAAACATTGTATTTACAAATAATACCCTTCAATAATACTCTTATTATAATCATGAATTCCAAACAACTTTGAGAATATTTAGGATCATTATATAATTATTTGAATTTCATAGGAAATAATTTTAACTTCTCATCCATTGTAGTATCATCTTTCCTTCAAACTAAACTTAACCTAATTGCATTCACTTTTTCCCCCATGTTCCTACATATGGATTGCATCACTAGTTTTTCGGAAAACATATGATATATTATATATTAAATAAGAGAAAATAATCATCTTATTTATATCACATACATTAAGCCATTGAAATACATCCCCATAACAATCCAATATTCATTTTTAATCCTAGGGGGATTCTGATTAGCATCTTCCCCTAGAAAATATCCTCTCAATCTGATGGACATTCTAAATAATTTTGTATCCAATACTCTGATTACAACTCATCCTATTTCATTCTGAATCCAACTATTATGATACGATGAACTTATGCTTATAGAATACTTGTATGATAATCCAATGGCCTTGGTATTCATTTCATGTCAATGGGATGAATCAATATAACATCTTTCCAAAAATCATTCACCTATCAACATATTAATATGCTTATCACCAAGTAAGTTGTCTACACAAATTATCAATATTAAATAATAATTTTCTCATATTATTCTATTGAAAACAATTAATAACAAAACACACCTTGATTCAAACAATTATGACCTCCCAATTCCAAATGTAAAATGGAAGTGGATGAAAAAATCCCCAACAATGATGGTTCACTACCTTTATCCTCTTTCATTCCAGGAATCAAGAAACAAATATAGTGAGGTCACTCTTCATCCATGGAAATGAGTTATATCCTCCAATTTTAAGAAATTTCATCAAAATACAATCATGTAACTCTTATATAGATGAATGAAAGAATTTCATCATCCCATGTATACTTACGGTATGAACATATATTGTTCGTTGTTTGGGGATTACATCATAATTTTCTATTGACCACCATGGTAATGAGTCACCCTCATCAGGGTGTTCTCATGTCAAAAAAAACCCTTAGTCAAGTTCATGTCACAAATAAATATGGTATACTAGATAATATCTTACTTCCGAAGGATATTTAGGATTTTATCCTTATAACTAAGAAGCATATATCCTCTAATCACCGAGAATGACCTTTAAGACACACTCCACTTCAGAGAGTCATCCACCAACAACATACTCAACATGTCTCTAATATCAGAGAACATCTGTAACTATTTCATCTTTTCCATGTGAAAAGGAAATATCAATGTAAAATTTTTGTTGGTACTCAACCAAGAACCGTGTCCCCGTATTCATGTACCACTATTTGAAAATATACTGATGGACATTGTGGTATGTGTATAGAAGAATCATCTAACTTATGTGATGTCTTCAGCATCATATCAGATCATGTACTAGGGATTCCAGATCAATTTCCATAGTACAATTTTTTAATAATGGGGTTTTAGTTATCATGAAACATAGGACACTACATTACCATTTTTTAGTATAGATACACTATGAACAAAGTTTGATTCACCAATGTATATAAAACAATCAATCACAATTTTTGGATGTATTAGAACATGTGTTTTTCTCCAAATCTTGTTCAATACATAAAATTCCTCATCACACTAGTCCAACCAGTAGAAATTCACTCTCGTATTCATCATTTAATTCATGTATGAATATAATTGGGTGAAATCTAGGATAATTCATAAATAATATCCCTCTATACCCAAAAATTTATTAATCTCAAAGATGTTCAATGGGAATGTCAAGGTAATCTCTTACTCTACTTTCTCTAGGACCATGGATATACCTATCTCATAAAGATAGTGCCCCAATTACATTACACCCTTAATCAAAAATTAATTAGTTGTAATTTTAGTACAATGGTGTGGTTCATGAAACATAATCTATACTATCTCATTATGTATGTAATTATAATTTTGTTTTGTTTATTTGATGTGGATTTCATCAATGGACACCATGATGAATGAGTTTTTGTAGAGGTGAAATATTTCATTCGTGACATCCATGGAAACTAGATGCTAATTAATTGGTCTGAATGGAATCACCATTTACTTTTATAGCTCATACAATATTTTAAATTAAATATTCAAGATATACTTCTCTCTAACCCATTTTTTATTGTATCCATAATGTGGACTAGTGTTGGAGAACCATCATTCTCTATTTAACTGATCAAAATGGGAATCGATCATTGTAATATTGATTTTTTAGAATAATATAATTAACCATTAATTAGTAAATACAGATTCCTTGAATATTACACTCCCTCCTAAAAAATAACAATGTTTCACTCCCTAGTTATGTACTCAACATTATAAAGATATTGTGTTAAAATTCATCGTGATTCACCTTGAGCTCATTTGTATCATGTATTCCTATTTGATCTGATGGAATTCAAATTGGATAGAGACAGAACATAAACTATATATGAATATTAACTACTATATACAAAGGAATTATTCTGAAATAATATATAGGGACGTCTTGGTAAATATCCATAGATGGAGTAAAATTCATTAGGGTTAACACTGATCCAGATGAAATAACCATGGTCGTAGTCATCATCCCGATTGTAATGATTTGACACTAGTTTGGAACTACTAGACCATCTTAATATTCTCATTCAACAGTCATCATGAAACTCTAACTTCATCGATGAAACAAACACATGTAGTTGATAATAATCAATGTGACCACAGAATTTGGTCAGTTAGTCCATGTTGACAATCAAATATATGGATTATATATCCAATATCATGAAGTACCACTTATATCCAGATATTTAATTGAATTATTGGAACTCTATGAATCATTTATTATGGTCCAATTATAATCCCAATGGTGTATCATGGGAATGAGATTTATAAAATGACATGACATGTTAGTCTAGTTGAGAAATGACTTCTGAGGACTATAATGAATGGTTAGAACCAATATAAAAACATACAATAGTCAATGTATCTATGAAAATAATTTAACCTCAAATAGTAGATGATCTCTCACCACCATATTCTTGATACCAACCCATTGTACAGATGTAGCCTACCTAAACTCTAGGGCAATACCCCCCAGACATATGACTAGTTTGAGTCATCAACTAATTGTGTTATTGAGTATATATTCTATATCTCTAGTTCCATTACCATGTCTATCATCAATCCTTATGGAACCCATCCAATATAAAATATCAATGAAATATTAGATATTTCCGGCCATGATATAGTTTCAACAATATTTATATGGTGTTGTGCATGAAGAAATTTTTTTTCCAAACATTCCAAATTTAAAAAACTATGGATAACTTCTATTATGGTTTTATAAAGAATTACTCAACAAAACTTTTTTTATGTTTCCTTACTACATATCCACCCCCTTCTTCAGCATTCTACAAAAAACAGGTTCACATGGAAGAAAAAATAAATCCAGCTAATAAAGAACAATATGTGACAAAATATCAACTAATGGATCCTCCACCAAGATATTCTCAATAGTCAGAACATTACATATAACCACAATGTATAAATCTAGTTTGAATATTCAGACCTCTTTCTAATTATAGGATAATTTCATATGTTAAATATTTATTCTCTTTGAGTTTAATACTTTGGTAGAAGTGGTGAAACAAAATGAATCTCTAGATATATAGTAAATTATGTCGATTAAATCATGGAATAATATTGTATTTCTATTGAATGTTGTTCTCAATCGAGCAACAGATGTGTAGAGAAATAACTCCATAAATAATATATCCTTGAAGTCTACCATGTAAGTCGCTCACATTATCTATCCTTCCCCATTAATCCAAAATAATTTAAATAATGTTCTAGTACCAAGATGAAAATTTTCTTAACGTTTCTTACTATTAGAATGTCATCAAGATGAATGACACCCTTATTTATATCTACATCATACTAAC
The DNA here is from genome assembly GCA_963277665.1 of Viscum album. NCBI lineage: Eukaryota > Viridiplantae > Streptophyta > Magnoliopsida > Santalales > Viscaceae > Viscum > Viscum album. Next base: position 2,021,610,847 of record OY728157.1, read on the forward strand.
CATCATGTTTTCTGTTAGTTCTATTATTGGTTAGTGGATGGTGGATAAGGAAAATTTATTATGTATTCATCTATGTATCATGGTGGAATGAATCCCATCAAAAGTGGTCCAACTAACTAAACAATTTTGTATGTTATGGTATTGAACTTTACAACGTTTTCCCTTTTTTTTAAATTCTTATGTAACAACATTCCACTCATGATAAAAATTATCACTATACTAAAAAAACATTAACACAACTGATGTAATTATTTTACAATTTTCACAACTCAGTATGTGTATCTAAACCTTGTAATTGTATTGAAATAGTAGAAAATATATAAATACACTAGAAAAAAATAGTTCTGGATACAATATGTTCAACATAACCTTACACATTTGTAGCACTTTTTCTAATTCAACACTATAAGGCCCCACCCTTAAACATTACTTAATATTTAATTAAATGAATAATTCACATTGAGGATCTTTTCAGGTTTAGAGTTTTAGAGAATTAGGACATAACTATTACATCTCAAAAGATTACAAAGTAGACACTTCTACTGAGTTGCCATAGAATAAAAAAACTCTTAAAAAGAAACATGTCTAGTTCTATGTTTTATATAGCATGACATTCCCTTGATCTCATCCTTGACCCTATTCTACATTAAGTCCTGTGAAAAACATTTCAAAAAAACTTGGGGTGAGCATAAAAAGCTCAGTAAGGGATACACAATGAATGAAAATTGTTAGTTTTTCAAACATCAAGTAAACAATGTATACTTTATCAAAGTAATACCTTCACCTTCATGAAGTATTAAAAACTCTTCACTAAATAAAATATCATTACTTACCCTTTTGTAACCAAGGGATTACCATAAAACCCATATAAAGAACAAATAACATATAAAGGTAACTTGGGACATAAACATACTTAAGTGGAATAACCATACGGTCTACTTCCACACATATCACTTAATGGAATAGCCATACGACCAACTTCCATACATACTTAATGGAATAGACATTCGGCCGACTTCCATACCCAATGCATTGGAAGTTATAATGTAACCACCCATCCTGGTATTCACGACACCACCCTTCATATGGTTTATCACGTAACCACCCGTCAAATGTCCAAGTACCATTATAAAAATCATAAGATATAAAACAAATATAATGGAAAGAAAACATTTCCACACTTTGATCACAATATATCACTTAAATATATTGACATAACAAATCCATTATAAAAACCATTTTCAATACCAAAATACATAAAAGAGAATATGTTATTTATTTAATTTAAAAAAACATTACGGCTTGTTCTGGAAGCCAAAGACCAAATAATACTCACGGCGGCGGAAAAGGTTGTTGTCACCGCGTACGTTAAAAGAAACATTCCTTTTTTTCGTTTTGTAAAACGCTTCATAGAAAAAGATTCCTTTTGTATAAAAGTAAAAGTCAAAGGTTTTCATACACCGTATAAAATAATGTTGTGTATAAAACGAAATATGCCTCAATTAAAGGAGATTGAGACGAAGTCCCTTACCTCGGGTCTGACTTGACTCGATCGTTCTTTAACATCCTGAATAATAAACTTCAGTTAATTTATATTTTCTTAAGAACATTTTTCAAGTTCATTATTCCTTTTATATAACTTATTGCCAGGTTATAAACATTATGTAATCATTTATGTTAATAACTTTTGTTTTGTCGATGTTTGGTTCTTAAGTCGAAAGTGGACTTCTTACAATTACATGTTGTTCGTGTGGTCAAAGGTTCTTTATATCCAGAATGACATTCCTGATTTGGATATCATATATAACATATATATAGAGCATATACCTGTATTTATAATATTACATAATCATTTAGAGGTATGAAATGAAATGCACCGTTCATGGAGACGGTAATCCGTACGTACACATGAACGCTACATTCATTTCTTTGTCATATTAATGGAATTAAGACTAAATGAGAGGTATGTATATTTTAATTCTAGAATTATATTCATCATTTAGATGTATAATTCATCATATATATCCATTATATACATGTACTTATAATATTACATTACATTTGGGGATAAGAAATGAAATGCACCGTTCATGGAGATGGTAAGTCGTGCGTACGCCTGAACGATACTTTCATTTCTATTTCATATTTTTATGGAATGGAATCAAAATGATATAAACGTATATTATAATTACATTATAATATCATATATAATACCATTAATTAAATCCTTTATATATCCCACATATGGCATTAACGAAATCAAATCACTTTGAGGGGGCGGTAGTCCGCACTTCCTTAAATGAAGATATCGCGTTTACCCATAATGGAAACTATAAAGGTATTCCCAAATTTAAAAATAGAGAAGCATAAGTAAAAAAATAAACATATTATATATCATATATAAGTATAGAGTCATCTTAATGGCCACCTTTGAAGGTGTTAAAAGAATTTTGAACAATCATCGTTTCGGGAGGCCGAAATTCGCCATCCACAGAAACAGTATGTTCTTTTACCATTAGATATAGGTGTGTGTAAGTGTAGCTCGAATAATTATTATAAAAACATCCTAGTATATTTATTATACTGGAGTTTTTACAAAATAAATGAATAAAAATAGTTTAGGTGGTTTTAGAAGCAAAATAAAACAAAAGGACTCAAGTGAAGACATTACCTTAAAATCGGGTAACTTCCTTTGGTTTGAGCTCAAAGGCTTCCTTGGGAAGACTTCTGCCCAAATGGAGGCTTCAAGGAGTAAGAGAGGGACGTTTAGAGACCAAATTTTCAGGGTTTGGCCGAGCCAAAGGCTTTTGAAGTGTGGGTAAGGTGGTAGAGGTGGGGGCCTTTTATAAGAGGAGAGGAGGGGCACTCTTGGAAAGTAAGGAAATGTTACTTTAGTTTAGAATGAGTTTCGGATTTTAATGGTCCCATATTGATGTGCTTCGAGGATTAGGTGATAAGGGTTTGATATACACCCATACAACAGGTTTTGGACATGTGTAGGTCTTAGATTATACATTATCATTCCATTTTATTTAAATCCTTTATAAATGAGGTAATCGCTGCATCATCATGATGTCATAAATAATTTAATAAATTTAATGTCTAAAAATTATAAAAAAATATCATGACGTAGGAAATCATTTTATCTTTCTGATGAATATTTATAGTCCAAAATATCATTTATTTAGACAAAATTAAATATATTTTACTTAGGTGATACATTCATTGTTAAATTTAACATTCTTTAAAAATAAAAAGATAAAAATTCACTTTCTCACAAAAGTGATTCCATGGGGCCCCCCAAGTTTGGAACAAGGCATACCATGGTCGGCCATGATACAACAAGTAGCCTTAGGACACATTTTGTGGTCATTTTTTAATATTATGATATTATTTTATTATCTTTAACTACCTGATTACGCATTAATCAAGATAACTAAAGATAATAACCGTCGTTACTATTCATAATGTCCAAAAAATAAAAGAGTCTTAAATACATAATTTTTACCTTCTGATTACAAATATTTAATCCATTTTACCAAATTCCAAACACATAAATTGCAAAAATTAATTTAAATATAATTCCCGTTGTCAAAACAAATAGCAGGTTTTTTAGAAACAATATTTATGAAAAGTTTGGAACTTGTTTTTGCCCAATTAAAAAGTGAAATTAATCCCAATGACCATCATTGGATTACATGGTAAAAATATATTATAATTACACTTTCAAACTAATTAATAAGATAATATAACCATATAATTAAATTATATGAAAAAGCAGTTTTGATGTAAAATGCGGTATTTTTCACTATTCATTGAAAAATGAACATTGTCATAAAAATACCAAAAATTAAGCCAAGGTAAATTTCAATGTCCCAATCATAAATAATATGTTTATATTGAAAAATCGAGCCTATAAAATTGTCCAAAAGTGTATTTAAAAGGGGTTCTCCATCAAAAGGCGATTAATCGACCTTTTAAAGAATATTAGAATGTTTACGCTTAAAAACGGGATTCATTTGAATTTTTACTCCTCTAACATTTATTGAAAAAAAATAAAAATATTTGACAAACATATATAATCATTTTATAGTTAGTTTTGTTCATTCCTGCCATTACAACGGCTAGGCGTTAACCACCATTTAAAAATAGTATTATTTTATTACTAGTGTGCAACGAAAGATTTCAATGAAATTCTTTGTTGCGTATCTTGTACGCTATCGAACATTGAAAAACTTTTAAAGAAAATTTAATATTTAATTCGTAAATATTAATAAATATGAAAATGTTTTATTCATTAATTACCTAGGATGTTACATCCTTCCCCCCTTTTGGGAATTGCATCCTCGCAATTGTATTCACTTATCAAAATAAGTGGGGGTATTTATCCCTCATTGCATTTTCATATTCCCAGGTTGCCTCTTCAACAATATGGTTTTTCCACAATACCTTTACCTGGTGAATTACCTTATTTCGCAACACTTGCTCTCTTCAGTCAAGAATCTGGACTGGTTGTTCTTCATAATATAGGTTCTCCTCCAACTGAACTACCTCTGGACTCAAAACATGAGATGGATCTCGCATATACTTCCTCAACATCGAAACATAAAAAACATTGTGTACCTGAGATAAAATTGCAGGTAAAGCCACTCAGTAAGCAACTAATCCAACATTCTCTAGAATTTCATATGGTCCAATAAACCTGGGACTCAGCATTCCTTTCTTACCAAATCTCATCACACTTTTCCATGGAGAAACCTTGAGAAAAACATGATCACCAACCTCGAAAGATAGATCCTTCCTCCGGTTATCCGCATAACTCTTCTGCCTGCTCAGAGCTGTTCTCATGTGTTTCTGAATCAACAAAGATTTTTCTACCATCTCTTCTACCAATTCTGGTCCCATCAGCTTCCTTTCACCCACTTCATCCCAAAATGCTGGAGTTCGACACCGCTTCCCATATAATGCCTCAAATGGTGCCATCTATATACTGGAATGAAAACTGTTATTATAAGAAAACTAAACCAAAGAAAGATGTTGGTCCCAACTTCCCTGATAATCCATTGAACAAGCTTGTAGAATATCCACCAAGGTCTGAATTTTATTTCTAACTGCCCATCTGATTGCGGATGAAAAGTTGTACTAAAATTTAATTCATTACCCAATGACTTCTGAAGGCCTTTCCAAAAGTTAAAAGTAAACCTGAGATCACGATCAGACACAATAGAGAGAGGAACTCCATGTCACCTGACTATCTCTTTATGATACAAATAGGAAAGTTGATCTATGTAATAAGTATCTCGTATAGCAAGGAAATGAGCCGATTTAGTCAAGCGATCAATAATAACCCAGATTGCATTATTACCTCTAGATGTCTTCGGTAATCCCACGACAAAATCCATGGATATATTTTCCCATTTCCACTCTGGCACTGGTAAAGTCTAAAGCATCCCTTTTAGTAACTGTTGCTCTGCTCTAACCTACTGACAAGTCAAACACTTCACAGTAAAATCAGAAATATCTCTTTTCATTCCATCCCACCAATAATACTCTCACAGATCCCTGTACATCTTAGTACTGCCAGGATGAACTGAAAATGGGGAACTATGAGCCTCACATAACGACTCATTCTTCAATTGTGAATCACCAGGGACACATAATCTCTTCCCAAACATCAAAACGCAATCATTATCAATGATGAATTCAGGCAACTTACCCTTCTGAACCAGCTCTACCTTTTTCTGTAACTCACTATCTTGCTTTTGTGCTTGCTTGATTCTGTTTGATAGGGATGATCTCACTGATACCCGAAACAAAATAGAAAAACTTCCTGCACCAACAACTTCTATGCTAAAGTTCATCAAATCAAAAACCAAAGGATCTCGTTCCAAACATAGCATGGTTAATAAAGCATTACTTTTTCGACTCAAAGCATCAGCAACTTTATTTGCTTTTCCCGGATGGTAATGAATTGTACAATCATAATCCTTGATTAATTCCAGCCATCTCTTCTGTCTCATGTTCAATTCTTTCTGAGTGAATATATACATTAAACTTTTTTGATCAGTATATATTTCACACTTTACTCCATATAAATGATGCCTTCAAATTTATAAAGAAAAAACAACAGCAGCTAATTCCAAATCATGTGTAGGGTAATTTACCTCATGAGTTTTCAACTGACGTGAAGCATAAGCAATTACCTGATGATTCTTCATAAGGACACATCCAAGTCCCTTCAATGAACCATCACTGTATATATAAAACTCACCATTCCTGGAAGGAAGTGCCAAAACTGGAGCATTCACCAATCTTCTTTTCAACTCCTAAAAACAATGATCACATTCTTTTGTCCAGATGAACTTAACACCCTTACAAGTTAGCTTAGTCATTGGGCTAGATAACCGTGAAAAACTTTCAACAAAACTTCGGTAGTAACCTTCCAAACCAAGAAAACTATGGATCTCGGTTACATTTGTGGGTCTTGACCATTCTTCAACAACTTTTGTTTTACCAGGATCAATAGATATGCTATCTTTTGAAACAATGTAACCTAGGAAAGAAATTTGTAGTAACCAAAACTCACACTTGCTGAATTTTCCATATAGTTTCTTTTCTTTTAAGGTTTTCAAGATAACCCTTAAATGACATTCATGCTCCTTTTTACTTTTAGAAAACACCAAAATAGCATCGATGAAAACAACCACAAACTTATCCAAGAACTCATGGAAAAGTCTATTCATAAGGTCCATGAATACAGCAGGTGCATTGGTTAACCCAAAAGGCATAAATACAAATTCATAATGGCCATATCTAGTACGGAACACATTCTTCGGAATGTCTGCTTCTTTTACTTTCAACTAATGGTACCCCGACCTCAATTCAATCTTCATAAAATACTGAGCTCTTTGGAGCTGATCAAACAAATCATCGATATGAGTCAAAGGATACTTGTTCTTAACAGTAATATTATTCAAGGCCCTATAATCAATGCAAAGTCTCATTGAACCATCTTTATTTTTAACAAACATGACAGGAGCTCCCCATACTGATGTGCACGGTCAAATGAAACCATTATATAATAACTCCTGCAATTGTTTCTTTAAATCTAAAAGTTCAACTTGAGCCATTCGATAAGGGGGTTTTGAAATTGTCTTAGAATCAGGAACTAAGTCATCAGTAAATTCAACTTCCTGGTCATGAATAATACCAGGCAACTCATCAAGAAAAACAACAAGATACTCATTTACCACTGGCACATCATTAATCTAAACAGTTCCTTTATTTTCAAAAATATGTGCAAGGTAGCATTCATTTCCATCTTTTACTAGTTTCTCAACTTCCTGATATGTTATCAAAATCAATGGTTCATTCTTGTACAAAAACTGAAAATATTTCTGAAAAGAAACCATTTTAGCTCTACAGTCAATCTTAGCATGATAAACAGAAATCCAATCCATGCCCAAAATAACATCAAACTCTACTAGAGGCAAAACTATAAGGTTTTCTAGTAGATTCTTTCCACATACAAGGATAGGAAGGTTCTTATAATTCCTTTTTGTCTCAACGTTTCCCCCGGGTGTTTTACCATAAGTTCAGGATTCATATCTTGTGATGGAATTCCCAATTTACTAGAAAACTTCTTAGAAATGAATGAATGTGTAGACCCTGAATCAAACAACACATTGGCATAATCTGAACAAACAAACAGTGTACCTGATACTACTTCATTTGATGGACCAAGATCTGCTGAAGTTGTTGCAAAGGATTTCACCACCCCATTCTTCTTGTAGTCTGGCTTCTTTCCCCCAGTTGAGTTATTTGTTAGACACTCATTTTCATAATGACCCATTTTATTACACTTAAAACATCTTACCACTGGCTTTTCATTGCCTGCTCGATCATCTTTTTTACAGTTACGAGCAATATGAACAGACTTTCCACAACGAAAGCACTTACCAGACTTGGATAAACATTATCCAGGATGCATTTTACCACACTTCTCATAGGATGGATATTTGGTTTTCTTACATCCTTGCTTCTTTGATAAATTCTTCCCCTTTTCCTGCCAACTAGACCACTTATTCTGTTGTTTGTCATAGAACACCTGATCATCGGCAAACTCCATTTCCACCTTCTCCGCACATCGAGAAAGTTTTTCATAACTTTTGAACTCACGAGAAGCTAAAGCCCTTTGATACATTGGCTTTAACCCTGAGTAAAAACTGTTTATTTTACTATCAAAATTTCGTATGAAGTTTGGAGCATACCTTGAGTGAACTTTGCTTCATAAGCAGCCACTGAATCATCCTCCTGCCTCAATTATAGGAACTGTTTTTCCATCCTAAGACGAACCACCTTAGGAAAATATTTCTCAAGAAACATACCTTTGAATTTGTCCTAGTGAAGATCCTCAATCTCATCACTATCCCTGATATTTTTCACCATTGACCACCACTGATTAGCGTCACCTTCAAAATGGTAAACAGCAAGACTAACCTTTTGATGTTCTGAACACCCCATGACATCAAAAATCTTCTCCAGTGCTTTAATCCACCCCTCAACTTGCATGAGGTCAGATGATCCTCTAAATGATGGGGGATGTTTCCTCATGAAATGTTCCACCACTGACATGTTCCTCTGCGGTTGATTTGGCTGATCTTGTGCATAGATACCACCACCATTTGTAGCCTGAGTCAAATGTGCCATCACTGCAACAAACTGTTTAGTTCCAATTCCGACCATCTCAGGTTGCTGATTTGGAAGGTTGTATTCCTCATGATGTTGTCCCAACATAGCTTCTTTGTTTCCTCTACAGAAAACCATTCTGAACACAGAAATATCTTAGGCGAAGCAACATGGTAATCTTCAAATGCTATATCATTTCAATTTGACCATAAAAAAATATTTTTGGATAATCATTTAATAGAATTCTAACTCCTAAAATTATCCAAACCGACCTCTGATACCAACTATAAGGCCCTGTCCTTAGACATTACTTAATATTTAATTAAATGAATAATTCACATTGAGGATCTTTTTAGGTTTTGAGTTTTAGAGAATTAGGACATAACTATTACATCTCAAAAGATTACAAAGTAGACACTACTACTGAGTTTCCATAGAATAAAAAACTCTTAAAAAGAAACATGTCTAGTTCCATGTTTTATATAGCATGACTTTCCCTTTATCCCATCCTTGGCCATATTCCACATTATGACCTGTGAAAAACATTTCAAAAAAACTTGGGGTGAACATAAAAAGCTCAGTAAGGGATCCACAAAGAATGAAAATGGTTAGTTTTTCAAACATCAAGTAAACCATGTAAACTTTATCAACATAATACCTTCACCTTCATGAAGTAGTAAAAACTCTTCACTGAATAAAATTTCATTACTTACCCTTTTGTAACCAAAGGATTACAATAAAACCCATATAAAGAACAAATAATATATAAAGGTAACTTTGGACATAAACATACTTAATTGGAATAACCATACGGTCGACTTCCACACATATCACTTAATGGAATAGCCATACGGCCAACTTCTACACATACTTAATGGAATAGCCATATGGCCAACTTCCATACCCAATGCATTGGAGGTTATAACATAACCACCCATCCTCGTATTCACGGCACCACCCGTCATATGGTTTATCATGTAACCACCCGTCAAATGTCCAAGTACAATTATAAAAATCATAAGACATAAAACAAATATAATGGAAAGAAAACATTTCTACACTTTGATCACAATATATCACATAAATATATTGACATAAAAAATTCATTATAAAAACCATTTTCAATACCAAAATACATAAAAGAGTATATGGTATTTATTTCATTTTCAAAAAAAACATTACGGCTTGTTCAGGAAGCCAAAGACCAAATAATACTCACAGCGGCGGAAAAGGTTGTTGTCAGTGCCTACGTTAAAAGAAACATTTCTTTTTGTCATTTTGTAAAACGCATTCGTATAAAAAGATTCCTTTTGTATAAAATTAAAATTCAAATGGGTTTATACACTGTATAAAAGAAAGTTGTGTATAAAACGAAATATGCCTCAATGATAGGAGATTGAGATGAAGTCACTTACCTCTGGTCTGACTTGACTCGATCGTTCTTTAACATCCTGAATAATAAACTTGAGTTGATTTATATTTTCTTAAGAACCTTTTTCAAGTTCATTATTCCTTTTATATCACTTATTTCCATGTTATAAACATTATGTAATCATTTAAGTTAATAATGTTTGTTTTGTTGATATTTTGTTCTTAAGTCGAAAGTGGACTTCTTACAATTACATATTGTTCGTGTAGTAAAAGGTTCTTTATATCCAGAATGACATTCCTTATTTGGATATCATATATATCATATAATTCCAGAATATACATTTATTTATAATATTACATAATCATTTAGAGCTAAGAAATGAAATTCACCATTCATGGAGACGGTAAGTCGTACGTACGCATGAACACTACATTCATTTCTTTGTCATATTGATGGAATTAAAACTAAATGAGAGGTATGTATATTTTAATTCCATAATTATATTCATCATTTAGATGTATCATTCATCATATATATCTATCATATACATGTACTTATAATAGTACATTACATTTGGGGATAAGAAATGAAATGCACTGTTCATGGAGACGGTAAGCCGTACGTACGCATGAATGCTACTTTCATTTCTATTCCTTATTTTTTTGGAATGGAATCATAATGATATAAAGGTATATTATAATTCCAGTATAATATCATATATAATACCATTAATTAAATCCTTTATACATCCCACATATGGCATTAATGAAATCAAATCACTTTGAGGGGGCGGTAGTCCGCACTTCCTTAAATGAAGATATCGCGTTTACCCATAATGTAAACCATAAAGGTATTCCCAAAATGAAAAATATAGAAGCTTAAGGAAAACATAAACATATTATATATCATATATAAGTATAGTGTCATCTTAATTTCCACCTTTGAAGGTGTTAAAAGAATGTTGAACAATCATTGTTTCGGGAGGCCGAAATTCGCCATCCATGGAAACAGTATGTTCTTTAACCATTAGATGTAGGTTTGCATAAATGTAGCTCAAATCCTTATTATAACAACATAATAGTATATTTATTATACTGGATTTGTTACAAAATAAATGAATTAAAAGATTTTAGGGGGTTGGAGAAGCAATATAAAACAAAAAGACTCAAGTGAAGACATTACCTTAAAATCGGGTAACTCCCTTTGGATTGAGCTCAAAGGCTTCCTTGGGAAGACTTCTGCCCAAAGTGAGGCTTCAAAGAGTAAAATAGGGAAGTGGAGAGACAATGTGGGCTGGGGTTGGCCGATCCAAAGGCTTTTGAAGTGTGGGTAAGGAGGTAGAGGTGGGGTCCTTTTATAAGAGGAGAGGAGGGGCACTCTTGGAAAGTTATGAAATGTTACTTTATTTTAGAATGTGTTTAGGATTTTAATGGTCCCACATTGATGTGTTTCGAGGATAAGGTGATAAGGGTTCGAAATAAACCCATCCAATAGGTTTCGTACATGTGTAGGTCTTAGATTTTACATTATCTTTCCATTTTATTTAAATCCATTATTAATGAGGTAATCGCTGCATCATCATGATATCATGAATAATTTAATAAATTTAATGTCTATAAATTATAAAAAAATATCATGATTTAGGAAATCTTTTTAGATTTATAATGAATCTTTATACTCCAAAATATCATTTATGTAGACAAAATTAAAAATATTTTACTTAGGTGATACATTCTTTGTTACATTTAACATTCTTTAAAAATAAAAAGATAAAAAGTCACATTCTCACAAAAGTGATTCCATGGGGCCCCCCATGTTTGGCACAAGGTATCCCATGGTAGGCCATGAGACAACTAGTAGCCTTAGCACACATTTTGTGGTCATTTTTTATTATTATGATATTATTTTATTATCATTAACTACCTGATTACTTATTAATCAAGATAATTAAAGATAATAACCGTCGTTACTATTCATAATGTCCAAAAATAAAAGAGTCTTAAAAACATAATTTTGACCTTCTGATTCCAAATATGTAATCCATTTTACCAAATTCCAAACACATAAATTGCAAAAATTAATTTAAAAATAATTCCCGTTGTCAAAACAAATAGTGGGTTTTTTAGAAACAATATTTATGAAAAGTTTGGAACTTTTTTATGCCCAATTAAAAAGTGAAATTAATCCCAATGACCATAATTGGATTATATGGTAAAAATATATTCTAATTACACATTCCAACAAATTAAAAAGATAATATAACCATATAATTAAATTATATGAAAAAGCAGTTTTGATGTAAAATGCATTATTTTTCACTATTCATTGAAAAATGAACATTGTCAGAAAAATACCAAAAATAAACCCAAGGTAAATTTCAATGTCCCAATCATAAATAATATGTTTATATTGAAAAATATAGCCTATTAAATTGTAAAAAAGTGGATTTAAAAGGGGTTCGCCATCAAAAGGCGGTTAATCGACCTTTTAAAGAATATTAGAATGTTTACGCTTAAAAACTGGATTCATTTGAATTTTTACTCCTCTAACATTTATTGAAAAAAGTAAAAAATATTTGACAAACATATATAATCATTTTTTAGTTAGTTCTGTTCATTCCCGCCATTACAACGGCTAGGCGTTAACCACCATTTAAAAATAATATTATTTTATTACTAGTGTGCAACTAAAGATTTCAATGAAACTCTTTGTTGCGTATCTGGTACGCTATCGAACATAGAAACCCTTTTAAAGTAAAATTAATATTTAATTCGTAAATATTAATAAATATGTAAATGTTTTATTCATTATTTACATGGGATGTTACAAACAATCCATGTGATTATTTTATCCAGAACTATATAAATAAATTATTTGTAAATGATATGAAACCATCACACATTGGTTACAATAATATCAAAATGATAATACAAAATATCAACTTTTTAAATGAATAAAACAATTATACACTTTACATTCTAGATGTATGTAGAAACAACACATTTGTAATTAATATGAAAACTAATTCTCATGGATCAATGTAATTTTTTAATTCTGATTCTTTAGTCTTGAAAAAATATATGAAATGATACTCTAGAACAATTTTAGAAACCTTTATATAATTCCCTATAATTCACAATGAAATGTCTCAGTCAGATAAATCAACATCTTCCATCATCTTATTTTTTCCCAAATAACATCCCTAGGAACAATCGATCCACAAACATATCCACTACCACAATAAGATTAGTTCTGGCAGTCTCCATTCAAATGAATAATTATTTCACCAATCTAATGTATGTTTTACTTCTTTTTTATATATAGGTAGGCTATAAGTGGACTAGGTGGTAAAGCACATCACTTCCCTTCTCATCCAAATATGCATAAACATGAATTTTATTTTTATTTTGACTACATATTTGACTTCATCATTACTTCTCAACTCATCTTTATTATTATAAACAATTATCAAATAATAATACAACATCATCCTTATTTAACTTAGTTACATTAAATTAATTTTTTATAATAGGAAATTTAAAGATAGTTTTTCATAACTATTTCCCTATACCACTTGAATAAATATAAGGATCGTGGATCCCCATTATGATGTTAATTTGAATTTGTTCTGCTAAAAATATTGTTATAATAATATTTTGACTTATGTATCACATCCTAGACATCATTGAAACCTCTAACTATTCAAACAACCCTATAAAATAATTCAAAAAATTCTATTAAAATAATCATCATTTTTCATCATTGGTTAATCACTTTCCGAAACCAGTGATCATATACCCTATGAGGTATAGAGTTTGATTACATACAGGTGTCAACAAGAGTCCAACAAATCGATCATTGTTTCCTTCAGATATACCATTTCCAATGATTGAATGATAAATCTTGAACAACTTGAAAAAAATTATAACATCTATTTATCATTACGTACTGAGAAAAACACATCTTGAATTTTCAATTTAGAAAAAAATAGTTCATAACATTACTAAACTACATCTGATTTATTGGTACCTAATCCAATTTCTCATCGATCCCTCCACTCTAACAACTGTATTATTCCAACAATAAAACATTTAATATTATGGAATGGTGGGAAACTGTTTCCAATATACTTATATTATTAATGAATACATTTTCTACAACAAATTATTGAACCTGTTGATTTTTTTGTTTGGTCGATCAGTCAGCCCAATGGATTGGACATTTGGATGGATCTATCAAATAGTAATTCAGTAACTTGTAACATCATATCATTAATACAAAACCTATATCCAGTGATTGACACAATGATGAACTGATATCTAATAAATTTATTATTAAAACCATTATTCATCAAAAAAATCATTCAAGTATCATAACCTCTTCATGATAATGGGAACAATATGATCATGAATGTATTTTCTGACTTATAAAACATTTTATCAATCAATATTTCAAAAATAATGGATCATATGTTTAGTTCATATTGTTTGAAAGTAATAGAAATCCAAATAAAAAACAAATTTCGTATAAATATATTTAGAATATGATATATTTCATCGTTATGATCCAAAACATCATTTCAGAGACAATGTGAGTTGGAAAAGATTTTCACCTAGAAAACATATATATAACAAAAAAATAAAGCTGTTGGATTTTCTAATAAATAATGCATCAGAACTTCTATGTGTGTTCCTCCTTTCATACAATCATAATCATTTATAAAGTAAATAAATTTAAAATAATAAATATTAAACAATATCCAAACCAATCTTCCTCCATCCTCTAAAAACCCAATTCTATCTAAATTTGTTCCCATAATCTATATCTTATTCATTTTATTATAATCCAATGTTCATAAATGATGGAAAATTCAACATTGAATCTATGGACCACTAACCAACAAAAATAATTCTATATATGAAAACTCATTTTATGGAATAATAATCTTTGATAAAAAAAATTCATATGTGGTGAATAATGAATAATTTCCAACATTCACATCTTCATGAACTATTATACATTCACCATTCAAAAATTAATTCAATTTAATATAAATATATGTTTCCAATGACCACAGCAACAACATTTTTGAATGGTTCACACAAATATATATTGAGAACATATATTACACACAAATCCCCCATCATACACGCTTCCTCAAAAAGTTTAGAATGTATCAATGGAATGATTTATGAAAAAATATTTTTCTCCACATAGAAATCACAATCAAAAGACTATATGATATATGAGGATGAAAAAAATACCTCATACTTGATTATAATGAGGTTACATTAGTCTGTTCATCCATATTTTTAAAAATCATTCTTTTGGTAAAGGATTTGTTGTAATTTCTAGAAACATCTTCCAATGTAGGAACACTCTCTTACATTATTTCAATATATTCATCCTGAAATTTGATTAATTGGTATTTGAATTAAATATATTTATAATGATAATTTTTTACTAGATTTATTATCTTATAAATAGGAATCAGATTATGAAAACCTTACAGAAGAGTTCTCCTCACTTCAACAAGTGAGTATTCAGACTAAGATTTAATCTATATAAGTTGGGTTCTAGATTGAGTACTATATACTTAGTCATATTCAGCCATGCTAAGAGTATATGATTGTTTTTCATAGTATGACATCATACTCAACATTCCCAGAGAAAGGAAACTCCACATGTTTTTCTTATTCTAATATCTACACATCATACCACAATCAACATCTATATCGACAAAAAATCAATTTCTTCAGATATTTGCATATATGAATTAGAAATATATTGTGCCATTAATAAATCTATGAATTCTTTCCCAAATTCTATAATCTCATTCCTTTGGAAAAATTTTTATTACTCTACATAAGGAGACATGTAAAAAAATTTATTTTCACTATTCATTTATATTAAAAATATCCAATAATCTTCTGAAACTCTTTTGAGTTTTCTTTCATACCTTCACTATATTCAAAAATTATTTTTACAAATAAAATTAGTGTTGAAAATTGATTCAAATGTTTCCTGAAAAAATTATTATGTTGTTCCTTAGTGAAACTATCATAAGAATGAGATATCAGTTTCATTTATTTTTATACATGTATCTAAATAAAGTATTTCATTTATATATGTATGTAAATTTCAACCAAATTCTTAATTTACATAGAAAAACAATTACATGTTATATCATCATTACCAAATACAATAATTTATTCAACAAAAATAATAAATATATTGGAAATCCACTAATAATAATTGATATAGTGATTAATATCATCTCATCCTATTCTAAAAAATAAAAAAATTTATGCATGGATAATATTTTGAATAAAATATTGTCATATCTTTATTTATCACATACATGTTTTTCCTTAACATGAACACAAAACATCCAACATTTCAAATTGAAAAAAACATGATTTTTAAATATAAACTTCTTCATTAAGATATCCATTCAGAAATGATGACATTGAAAACCATCTAATAAATTTTTTTACATCAAAATGTAGTAATTTAAATAAAGATTTTAATTTTTTAAGAAATTTCCATTAGAGAAAAATAGAAATCATAAATAATGCCTTAAATTTAGTTGTCACCTTTTCCAACCAATTTTTCATTGTTTCATATCACTTCACCAATGTCATTTAAATTATTTGATGATAATGATATTGTTCAAATAATAGTTTTTCATTATATTTGGGTATGAGTTCCAATGTATCATTCGTTCAATTTTTATCAAACTCTTCATTCATAGAATGAATCCATGTTGGGTGCTCAAAATATTCATAAACAACATTCAAATCAACATTTGAATACAAATATGTATGCATAATAACATGTGTTATTATTACTGTTTTAACCATTTGATGTTTATCACCAGTAATTTTTTGAGATGAAACCTATTTCATCATCATAAGATGAAAGGTATGAAAGTATTAAACACCACTAGAAATATCTAAGTCAGCTTCCACCACATAATTGTCATCACTTATCTTGTTCTGTTTCTATTTTTTCCTTACCTAACTGCTTGTTTCTACTTATTATTCCACATCTGCAAATATTTTTTTAACAAAATACCCAAAATTTTCCAAAATATTTACATAAATAGAATCAAATATTATCCATGCTTCATTGATGAAACATATATATTCTATTATATCATGAAAATTTCCAATAAAGATTCCATCATCACCACTCTGATCGAACATTACAAAATTTCAACCATTGTTCATTATGATGAAGGGATTATAAAATACTATTAAGTATTTCAAACATGTATTTTTAATGTAAAATATTTCATTGAGAGAATTTTCAAAACATGGAATGTAGAAACACTTATTTTGAATATAAGTAGATGTTCTAATTTATTACCTCTAGAATTATTGAGAAATACCATGGTTATTGAATTTTGTACACTCTATTTAAACTAAACAGAAATTATTCATTTTACGAACTCTATTTTGTGTTTGTAGGGTGTGCTAATCACATTCGGAATTCATTGTTTTTTAATATGACGTTTGAACTAATTATTTTTTTTTCAAAATTATCATCATTTATAATATTAATTAATGTATAACCACATTCCCTCTCATTACTAATATTTAAACCTTTAAAAAATATTTGAGAATCTTACATTTGTTTCAAAAACATAACACAAGTAACACATGTAAAATAATAAATGAATGAATTTATGTACATTTCTATAAATTATTATTTTCTATCATTAGCCCACATATATCAAAATTAATATGTTCTAGGGGTTAGTTTGAAAAATAACACCCTTCATGAGAATATAGATTGTAATACATTTTTTTGAAAAATATTTCAACACCAATAACTTATTCATAACATATCAAAAATAACATTGATGTAGTCTAAATTCGATAACTCTCTTATTCCTTTCTAACATATATTTCCCAAAATTTTATGCGAAAAATAATATTTTACTTTAGGGAAAAGTAACATGAATTCATAACCTCACTAATGTAAAAAAAATCATTTCAAACATTGTAATTTAGTATAATATTTTCCAAAATCATCCTTTTTCATGAAAAACAATATTTTCAAAAATCATCCTTATTTACATCACCACAATTTTCTGAAATAGTTAAAAAAATATTTCAAACCATCCCAAAATAATTCTTTCTTGGATTTTGGTTTATCATCCATAATAATAGAATATCAAACTATATTGATTCTGAGTGATTAATCATTTCGAAATATAACTATTTCTTTTTTTTAGGTCTTAAAAATTAATCAATATAATTAAATATCTTTTCAAATTTTTGGAGCACCCTCTATCCAATATATGGGTCCATTATCCATTCATATCTATGATAGAATCTTATACACAATTAGTTTTTCATTTAACTTTATCATTCTTCACAACATGATTTTGTGAAGTTTTATAAACATGTCCATTAATTAGAGACAAAAAATACATCCTCTATTATTATTTAATAGTTAATCACACATTAATAAAATAGTTTCTAGAGGCTAGATACTAGTTTCATATTTCAACACGTTATTCTAATATTTATTACTTTATGATATTTCCTACCCCTCACACATTTCAATATATAACCTAATAGATAGTTATTTTATTTTTTATTGAACCAACACAAATCTAATATACATCAAATTAAAAAAATTACTAGAAGAAAAAATAGATTGATTTTTTCACTCTGTAACTCACATAATTCCAAATGTTGTGAACATATTTTTTAGATAATTTGTCATCATTCACCTCAGAAATTTTTTTAGACCCATATATTTTTCAACTAGATTCTTCTTTACGAAATCATCTTTGTTTAAATTTCTGAAAATAATAAATGATATATACTTTTGTTTTAGACCTATATATGTTAAAAACATATGATTTTTCGACATTGTTGGTTTTGGACATGTACAAGGCTTTAGAATCCTTATTATTATTCAGTAAACATTTAATTTTCCATTCAACCATTGAAGATAAGTTTGGAATAACTTTGTTACGTTTAAATTTTCAGGAACATTCACTAATATCAACGATAGTGTCCATCAAACATTTAAATCCATGACTAGATATAGAATATTTTTTTTGAACTAGTACATACTCATATACATTTTCAATAAACACTACATTATGATGTTCATTTTTATTCTTTTATTCTTGAATATATTTATTCAGACACTCAAATCTATTCAAACAAAAATGATTTCTCTCTATGATTAAATTAAAATTTTTACTATATTTTTTTTGTATTCATCTTTATGATTTATTTTGAAATAATACCATATTTAAAGGACATAATTTCAATTATATCACCACGTGAAAATCTAGTTTAGTATATTCTTCTTAAAATCCACTACATGAAAAATATTCATCATTAACTATTGAAATAGAATTATTTTCAATAGAAACATAAATAAAATTTTCAAAATCAACTTCTTTATCATTATCTTCATCATCTTTAGATAGAAATCATCTCCTTATAGATTTTTTGTACTTTTAATGATTTAACTATGAATAAAATTTCCAAATAAAACTACGTTTCATTTAATATATTCAATCACCATCCTCACTATCTTCTACAATAATTCGTTAGGGGAAATTTGTAACATCCTAGACCCAAATGCATCTCAACAGTGAACCAAACCTAGTAGGCTACCTAGCATCATATTTATTTCCCCAAGCACTGGAGGTTTCCAATTTACATCGAGGGCCTATGTATGTTAGTGCGGAGACTATTACCACATTACTAGGGTATAAATAGAATATTATCAATAACATAAAAATAGTATATGTTTATACAATAAAAATAAAACCGATAAATGATCAAGATTGTAATATATAACAAAGTCAGTACTATCAAACATACAGTAATGATGATGACACATTTATCATATAATGAATCCAAAATAGAACCATGTAAACACAATATAATAATTTTATATAAATCCATGAAGAACAAAGAGAATCCCAATGGCATCACAAATTTCGGCTTGTTCCCATGCTCTCACACTCATATGCCACAATAAAAAAATGTATTACTGAACATTCTCTTATCATTACCTACAACCATATAATCTGTTTGGTTCCCCTATGTGATTCAAAAATAGGGTGTCAGATAACATCCCAATACGAAACCATCGAAGATATATAAAATTCTATAGGGTAAAATATTACATGATAAACAATTTGTAGGTAAATAGGTAAGAAACACAAATTCTAAAGTGACCCAAGAATATCCACTTCTAAACAAGTAACCTTATAATAGTCCCTCATGGATCCCTAATGAACTTTGTCAATCTCCTACACAAGGCAATGACATGTAATATAAATATATAACATGGCCTCACTATACATCCATACATATCATTTCTACCCAACCATTCCATATGTTGAAACTATATCAATAACCTAAAACCATGACTTACAACCATATATTAATATTTACCATGGATGAGCCATCATCAAAGAATTTCATAGTTCCCAGGACCATGTCATATAATGAATTTTATGTCACTCCCACAACACCATGACAATAACTAATGTGTTATATCACAATGGGATGAATCCAAGGATTAAAAGACTAAGGAATCATCATCGAGTCCTAGGATCATCTCGATGGAAACACGGTATAGGCACTAGTTGGATTCCTAGAAGAATATCATATTGGATACATCAAACATGATTCAATGAATATCAGATACATGGGGTTAAAATCTCAGGCCATCCCATAGAATCAAGACCCAAGGAGCATACCCAATCCACGACATCCACAACCATGATCATGGTCTATGGAGAGCCATCCATGGAATCTATAAAATCGTTCATTCATTTCATACCATTTGTATATATTAACAATGAGTCTATAAAATCAAGTAATTCATTCCTATTATGTCATGTCACATAGGTATGCCCCCAAATTTATCTCTCTTGACAGTTAAACATATCACATAAATATACCCACCCATTAATCACAATTAACATTCCAAAACAAGAAACTAGAACACCAACATAGATAACAATTTCCTATAATGCCATTGTAAATAATTTAACCATAAATTATAATGATAACACAATTAAATGAATAATTAAATCCCTTATGAATGTAATTAAATTCCAATTATATATAATTCAGTTTTCTATAACTAGGAAATCATAATAACACAGCTCTTGCATAGGGAATTAAATTCATAACTATGAATTTCTTGAAGGCACAGCCCATGAGAGGAAGTTATATTGTTAATGATACAAAATCCACACAATAGAAAATAAAAAGGGACTCCATAAAAGGTCTGATTACATCTAATTAAATTAAAAAGTTCAATTTTAGTGCCGCAATGTAATGTTTTTTGGTTGTCATAATGGTTGACAGACCTATAATGCAACCAAAACATATAATAATTGTATAGAAAAAAAATTATATCGGTAGTGATGTGCTCATCTAGTATCAACTCATTATTTGAATCATATGAATAAAAAATAATGAATTGAAGAAGAACCCATAATTAAGGAAAATTAGCCTAAATTCAAATATAAAAGCCAATAAGAAGAAGAACATGGACATAATAAAAATTAATTAAGTACTCCATGTTAATGATCTAATGAGATGTTCCATACTCAAATAAAAAATTAGCAGAAGAGATAACTAAAAAAATATTGTATTTGATGATGTGTGATATCAAAATAAACCTTTTCTGTTTGTATAATGAAAAATAAATTTATGATATTAAATTGATTTTGATTTAATTAAAAAATGAATTTTTATGAATTTCACAGGCCATTATGGTTTTAAAAACCATGTGCCAAACCACACCATTTTTTGGAAGTTGAGGGGCACCCAGATGTTTTCCTTATAATGTTTGACAAACAATGTAGAAACCAAGTGAAAACTATATGTTTATATATTCAGAAATTACAAAAGTAGCATTATGACTGTGCGGACCATTTGTATAGTTTGTCCTAACAATTCAAACATTCCTTATTATGTGTTTAGCCTCATACTATTTTGTCAAATATGTTTCAATGCCCTCATGGTTTTCTTTAACAATGAACTTGGTTCAAATTACCCCAAAAGATAGGATACAGGCTCCCCAAAACACCAATTACACCCCCTACACCTCCAGGACATCAAGAGGCATTCACAATAGGAAACAATAAAACATTAAAATGAAAAACATGTGGATTATTACCTCATACAAATAAAATGGTTCTTAAAATCTTACTATTTAGAGTAAATTGTCCCTAAATTCCCGCGTATGTGTGTTCATGAATCATTGGAGAAATGATATAGCAATTGAGTACATACGTAGGCCTACCACTTTGATTTATTTTCATATAAACATTTGTTTTTGCATATCACTCATACTAGAGAAACATACTAGCGTCGAAGAACCATTATTCCCAACTCAACTATATGAATTTGATTATTTTAAAATTACATATTAAATTGTTTCTATTCCTACTTGGTCTAAGAATTTTATGATGGGACAGAATGATAGCAACATAGCTTGGAAACAAGGAAAAATTATTGAATGGCTTGGTATATCTATGGTAACTTCATCTGATAGGCTACTGAACCGAATATCTCTTGAATATCTTATATCTCATCATATCATGTTCAATTCATACTCTTTCTCCTACTTCTATTTTCACCGAACCTCATTAAAAAATATTATATAATTTGATCCTTGCCCTCAAACTATAGAGGTTTTCTATAGCGATTGATATATGACTTCTGCCAAGACTATGCAGTACTCATCCAATTCTATATAAACTATAATTTTTCAAAAGTCTCCTGAATAAGATGTGTTCCTAGTTGACCTTCAACACCTGCATGTTACAGAATTGGGGATATTGACACATCCTACCAAAAAAAGACTCGTAATGTGTCATTTGTATAGTCTCATGATTGTTTTTTTGTATGTGAACTAATCTAAGAATACATTATTCTCAGAAGATCTCATGAATTCAATGAATGAATATCGAAGAGAGTACTCAAGAACACATATCACATTCTCTGACTGGACACCAATTCTAGGGTGTTATGTTATGCTCAGAAGTAGTTGTCTATCCAACACCCTCTTTAAACACATCCAAAATGAGATGTAAAGAAGGAATACCTATATGAAAGGATAATGCAAGGGACCACATGTAGCCACAATTTCTACCATGTTTTCAATATCCCAATAGCGTACATAGTAAATGTATACATTATTAAAAAGAAAATGTAATCCTTCATAATCCTATCAACAAGTATCCACATTGCATCATTACCTTGATGTGACATTAGAAAAGTGGTCATGAAATCCATCAAAAAATTATCCCATTTCCACATTAGAATAGGAAACTGATGTAAAATACATTCTTGACATTGATGTTTATCATTCACCTACTTACATATGGAACAACTCCTAAATAAACTAATTATCTCACATTTCATACCCAGCCATTGTTACATATGACAAATGCTAGGGTACATATTGTTTGACATGGAGATGGACTTCTAAAATAGAGACATGAAACTCCCATATCAACAAATCATTTATGTATACTAAAACCCACCATTGAATATGGAATCATAGGATCCCATCCTAACCTACAGTCTAACTAAGAGGTGGTAACTCACCAGCAACACACTCCCATAGGACAAGGGCCTTTGAATCTAATAGCTTGTTCATCCTCAATCTATCACTAATGGTAGATGTAAAAACTAAAGATGAAAAATTTGTTACTCATGCATATAGTCCACCTATATTTTCATCTTAGATAACAAATACATGAGATATTATTCGCTACTTGATTTTTGAACTTCATCTATGTACTCATACCCAGTGCATCAACAATCGTATTTTCTTTACCAAGTGTGTAGGAAAGGTAAAATTAAAAATACTATATATAATCCACCCACATTATCTTTCCCATATTTGGATAATGCTATGTAATTATATAATTGTTGATTATTTATTGTACACCACAAAATTATCCCCCATAACGTAATGTATCCAACAGTAAAATATATGAACAACTATAGCTAACTCAAGATCATATGTCTTCTAATTCCTATCATGTGGCCTCAATATATGATACCCATACACCATTACTATATCTTACAACATGAGTAATACTCCTATAATGATATTTAATGTGTCAAAATATACATTTTACCTCTGGAATTGTTATGGAAGTATCAGGTCTATTGTTGAAAATTCAATCTCCCTTTCATCTCCTGAAAGGCTGTCTCACAGGACTCTGACCATAAAAACATCCCACCCACCTTAGTCAGGACCATAAATTGTTCCTTTAAGAATGAGATGTCATGTATGGAATTAAATAAACATTAATTTATCCCTATTAAACATTTTATGTCAAAAATATACAAGGGATTCTTTTGGGAAACCATAGCTCTCAGCATTTCTAGGTCTACAGAATCTCTAGTCTTTGAGATTATGTGACACAGAAAGTGAATCAAATCCATAAAGATGTTGTAAATTGTAAACATATCATATAATTGATTCACTATTAGTGAATCGAAAACATGATCCAGATATTTTCCATGGTTGCATCATTTTTGATAATTCACCTAGTTATCACCCTTCAAAACCACTACAAATGAATATATATATGGATGGAACAATCATCAAATAAACACAATGAATGAAATTTTCATGTTTGTGAGACCGAATATAATAACTAGAAATACATATAGACCATACATACTATGAAAATTTGAATAAAGTATGTCTGTAGGTTGAACACTTATCTAATGATATCCTGAACTCACATTTTTTTTGATAAAACTTGAGTTCCTCGTAGCCTATAAAATGGTCATCTATCAACATAAATGGATTTATGTTCTTGAAAATAAATTGGTTAAAAATCAGATAATAAACACATATCCCAAAAGAGTTTTGTCTTTATTTTTCACAAAGTGGTCTAGAAAAACCCATGAGAATTACTAGGTTGGATAATCCCCTTGGATTCCAAATCCCTGAGTTGCCTCTTGAACTACTGAAACCCCATCATAGAAATCTTGTGTGGAGAAAATGATGATGATATAGCTCCATAATATATCTTAATAAAGAAATAAACATATCTCTTTTGAATAAAACTATAAAATTCACAAGGGAACACATCCTGGAAGGACATTCCACATATGGAATGTTTTTCTGACATTATCCCTAATTATACTGATAAAAAATAGATATATGAGATATCAACCCACCCAACCCATGATCCTATGGAATATCTCAACTCACATGTAAATCACATTCAGCATTATGAATATAAACTATTCCCTCTGGTGATTTGATGGTTACCCTCTAGTGATAGTATTCACCATATACTTGATAATTAACTAGTCAGTCCATTCTGAGTATGACATCATATCAAGTCATATCAAGGACATAAAAATACTATAGGATGTGAAACCCACCATACCCAATTTATCACTCCCTATACTATTGAAAATTCATTGTTCTGAATCCCAATGTTTTTTCAAGCATCATAAAAACATCATAAGATAGTAAAATTATCCAAAATATTTCCAACAGTGCTGCAAATATAAAATAATGTGATGATAGTGTATAAAGAATAACAAATTAAATTGTATAAGATAATGTTATTTTAAATATTATTGTAAAAAGTTTAGACGTTTACTCCCAGGGGTATGGTTGTACATACTTGATCTTCCATGTACCAAAACCATAAGAAAAAACCTCACAACATAGATTAGGCCCACACTAATGTACAAGTGTTACATGTGTCTACATTTCATGAAAAGAACCACCACTATCTAAACTTGATCAACCAGCTCCACTCTATCTCTCTTCTTGATGTAGAGTGGATGAACGTGATATTAAACTAGGGTTGTAACTAACCACCTATCTATGATACTTTAAGGAATGGTCCAATATAAATGCTTCATGTTTACCCTCTATACACAATATCATCATTCGACTGGGTCATGGCCACACTAATTCTTTATGTCATATCAACTTGCACACTGAAAACATAACACTAATCTGATTGAACTCTAAAATTTGATAGTACTCGTCTAGAAAGAATCCAAAAATTGTTACTTAACTCTTGATGATGTTTAACCATTGGGCTTATAAATGGACCTTCAATTCTCTGTGCTCTAAGATTCCCTCAGGTTCTGCTCTTTAATCAGTGCATGATTCACATTTTTCTTGAGATAGATCATCCTAAAAGGTTTTACTAGATATTTTTTTTATCGGAGATATTCATTTCAGTGACTCACCCTCTATAGCTCATCTATAAAGTACATGATTATATAATTTTGAACCTCAATTAGGCATGATTATTACTCCATAAAATTCATTGTTCCTTGCTGCATAAGATTGAATTCACTATACCAATATATTAGTATAGTATTAGTGATGAAATAGTCATTGAACATTGTTTTGAAATTAGACCAACCCAAATATCGTTGCCTTTCATCCATGTTTAGCATATCCCACTATTAATTTTCTTCCCCATTTTGTATATATTTCATGTGATTTACCCTATTATCTAGAGGCATTTCAATATGTCCAAATACTATTATCATGATATCATGTCCCCTATCATCTTTCTATGCACCACCATCCCCTAAAAACATGGATTGCATGCCAAAAAAATAGAGACACTTCCTCTTAATACCAATTCATATCCCTAATCGTGATTCAAATAAAGGATTGTAATATGGATAGTCATCAAAATCACATGAGACACCACCTCTATCCCACTCAATATCTAGCTATAGGTCGCGTCTCTCTTTCATGTTGTCTATTACATTGCATTTCATTTAATATGATCTTCTATAATTCAATTACATATGATGTTATGCAACAATTTTTCCAAATCTATACCCATGAGGAACCATAACACCAATTGAACCAATGTTAAGTTCAAAAATTATCCATACTAGGTCACAAAACATACATTTCATATATTTTATCATTTCACAACTCTTTCAATAGCTTTAGGTGACTGGTTCAAAAAAATTATCTAAATTGGCATATACTGCCCATAAACCATAGCATGGATTCCACCTAATCACACCATAAAAATTCAGGGAATGCATATCAGAATAGTTTGTAATTCTATAACAGCACATATCACAACAAAATGAAATATGTAATTCCTCGTAATTGGTAAGGCATATTTCATGGAATTCCATTTCAAGAATGATCCTATAAGGTTCCTGAGATTGAATACCCTTATATCATCAGTTTTAAAAAATAATAGAACACACACATTTATCAAAAATTTAATCAATATTCTATATCATCACATAATGGTGGAATAATATCAAATTTAATAGTCACAAACCAGAAAAATGCAATTCAATTATAGGTAATTCTTTATATTCCTATATGTAGGTTATCTACGGTGATGAATAGCTCATTACCAAAACCATATTCCTTCCTATCCATTTTTATTGTCTCGGAACATTAATGAAATCTAGAAAAGAACCATCTGAAAACACTTTTTAATATCCCTGACCTAGATTCCACTCAATAGTGTCATTATCCTAGTTGGACATATGGACTCATGTATATCTCCCCATGTGAAAACGGATTTGTTATTGTAGTGTGGGCCTAGGCATGTTAGTGTGGATATTATAAGCTCATTACCTGAGTATACATAGTGGATTATGAATAAAATTCCAATAGTAGAAGAAGTTAATATAATAAGACATAGGATAAATGATGAAGATATATATATATATATATATATATAACAATTATATTATTGTCTCATATATTGTAATGATGATAATATATTTACCCTGTAAATCAGCTTGAATATGTATAGAAAAATATAATTTAATACATGTATACAAAATCCTTGAACTATAAAAAAGTACCATAGTAGAATAGCAATCCTCACCTTGGTCCCATCCTCTTGGGAACATAAGCAGTAATCAACAACCTTTATTAGAGATCTCTCCCTTATCATTACCTGCATCCATGCACCCTATATTGGCCTTCCATGGGGACCCAAATAGATTATATGGTTGTAGGTAATGACAACCGTATGATCCCTTATACAGGTTGTTGATTTCTAAATAGGGGTAGGACAACATGGGACCAAATCTATACATTCTATGCTACTAAGATACTCTTTGGTCTTTTGGACTTTTGATACATGTTTTATGAAATACTACTATGGTATTGTTTTGACATATTTCTTATATACATGTATTATCGTCAATATTGTATGTGAGTCACTACTAGAACTATTTTATATTCATGTCTTGATCATTTATCAGTTAACTTCTTGTTTTATTTTCATCAACTATTGATATATTTGGATGATTCATTGTGATAATCAATTAAAGAGGGTATATTATCCACACTAATACACCTAGTCCATTATTGAATGTCTGTGGCATCTTCTTCATGGGGAGATGAGCATGAGACCATTGATCCAATCAATATTAGGGAATCGATGAGGGGAATCCAGGTCTAGGACGATTCAAAATTTATAGTAGTGTTCCCAAAAGCTCCACAATCATAATATTTTATGAGTAAAATCCCTTTATACATCCCTATACCTATTTTCATATTTTTATAAATCCATTATAAAAGTTCAATAATATTTTCACTAACATAAATTTTATATTTATAATAAATAAAATATTCACCTTCATTAATATTGTTTTATTCTTCTTAATTGGATTGCTAGAAGGTAGTTATCATATCAATTTTTTCCTTTATAATGATCTCCATTTTCATGTAACAAGTAATGAATCTTATATGATTTTCAACTAATTAGAGGGTTTTATTTTATCTATCATCCAAATATAAATCATAAAAATTTAAAATATTACGAATTGTTCTCAATCAGGTTTCAACAATTGTTTGACCACCCATATTCTCACCACACCATCTCTTGGTCTTTATAACATCATTCACCCATGTAAAGAAGTCACCAACTAATTCATTGTTACCCATTTAATGATTATCATATTTTTTTCTCTAGATTAGAAATTTTCATTCTCCACCTTCATGTTTCATTAAAATGTTTTTAAACATCTCATATATATCTCTAGTATAAGAAAATATATTCAATATAAGTAAATAACATTCATAGTGTTATGATAGTGAATCATGTTTTGTACTTCCATCATTGTGAAATTTATTTTTATCCATATATGTAATGGAATATTTTTAACAAAAAGGGTGAGTCCATCAGTAGTAGATTTTAAAACATCATCACCAAGAGTCTTAATATAGTACACAACCTATAATTCTATATATGATAATTCTTTTATTGAAGATGATAATAAAATTTATTTTCACACAATTCATAATTTCAATAACAAAATATCATCAAAATTATTATAAAATATTAAACGACAGGTGCCTTGCTAGATACCATAGTAAAAGGAATAAACATGTTCAATGTATCACATAGAGTGGGAGGGTTGAATCGCCGGTGTATTTTTCTTTTATGTTTAATTTATAGTGAAATAACCATCTATCTCTAGAAAATAATGATCAATTTTATTTAAAAAAACTCACATCCCTAGTATCACAAATATTTTCAATATTTACTACTCAATAATTGTATCATTATATTGGAATGTATTGGAAATATTACAATCCCACATAATATATAACGACCCAATCATTCATTAATGAACATTTATCTAGATCTGATTAAATGTATTATTATATTAAATGGTTATATAAATTATGAACTTCTTTGTTTTTATGTTTTTTGATTTTAAAATACCATAATGAATTGTAAATATTATTAATATAGCTGTTGAACAGTGATCACACGATTAGTATAAATATTGGGCTTTAACAAAAACAATTTACTTAGACATCCAGTAGACATGCCCTATATGAATCCCATTTGTCGGAGCATGGAAAGGAGGAGGTTTCATTGGGCCTCTCTTGTGACCAAGCCCAAGCTAAGTTCCAATATGTTAAGGTAGAACATAACCACCTAGGGGAGAAGTGGAAGTTGATAGAGATTATCCCCCGAGTGATGTTATCCAAGACACCCATTAGTCTATCACCATCGCACACCTTACCCTTTGGTCTTATGTGGGTATTTTATAGGGTTATGTATCGATACACTAGAATTATGATTCAATGCATTATTTTGGTATATAATAAAAAATACACTTTCATTTTATTATTGTAACTTTGTAATTAGTTTTTAAAGAAGAAATAGAATTTTTTAGTTAATGTTCAACTAATGAATATATTTTGATAAATTAATGGAATTTTACATTAAATAGGGTTTTAATAAAATATTATTATTAGTAAATTAATTTTTATTTTTTATAAATGATCATATACGTTTTATGAATATATTTGTAATTTTTATTAAGGTTTGAATGTTTTTTTTCAAATCACAGGAATTTTTGATAATTTTCGGTTTTTATTTTAAAATGGAAAAATCACCTATTTAGAAAATTATACATACAAAATGAATATTATTTTTGGAATAAGGACATAGAAATTATTCAATAGGGAAATTTTCGTAATTTTATTAGACAATTGAATTTTTGGGTAAAATATTAAATACCGTCTAATTATATAATTTGTATTATGACATCATAATGACCTGGTAGTGATGTGATACAATATTGTAACCATTATGTTCAGAAAAAATATTTTTTACCAATTAAATAATGTTATTTAAGGTTTTTTTGTTTTATTTTACAATGTTTTAGTGGACCCTTAAATACTTATAAAACTATTTATATTTTAAATTGATTTCCTTGAGAGTGTGACTCACCTCCACATAATAAACCATATTGTTTTGAGATGTTCAAAAATTTTACTTATAAAATATTGTCTTCAACTCCCCTTTGAAAAAACAACTGAAAAAACAATGTTCTAGTTTATAGTTTTAATTAGTTTAGGTGTGGTGTCCCAAACTCAATAGTAACGAATTCCCTCTCATTTATTATATAAACACACACAAACTCCAACTTCATTTTTTTTCAAAAACATTGGAGTTCATCCATACTCTTCCCTCATCTATTTAAATTCCTCTCAAGGTTCCCAAATCTAAAAATAAGACTCTCTCAATCCTCTCCCAATCCTTTGGTATCACAATTCCATGTAAGGGATTCCATTCATTCTCCTTTTATCAACATTTTATAATATTGTAATGCCATTTTATTTTCAATAATAAATGTTTGGGTATGTATTTTCACCTCCACCATACTTAAACTTTTTTTAATGATTGGAATCCCCTTTCTCTGTCAATAATGCCTTCTATGAACACCTGTTACAATGCTGAAATTCCGTAAGGAATTTCCCTCTCATCATTTACATTTAAGAAAATTTTTTATATTCTGAAACTAAATTACCTTACATATGTTGAGACATTTATTTATATGTCCCCCGTAAATTCCATTTCATTTACATACGATGAAACCCCCTTTTTCTATCATCAACCATTTTTATGAATTCTTACGTAACGTCGTTACACTTCAAAATTATCAATGATTTCCTAGACAATGTCATTGTGTAGTGAATACCATTCCCATTTCACTATCAAGGGTATTCACCTTTATGAACATTTAATTATTGATAATAAAGCTTAATTTCATTATTCCAAATCCATTTATCATGGAATTAATGATGATTATTGAATCCATATTGTATGATCCATGTGGCACAATTATGCTCGAAATGAAATGTTTAAGAAGGGTGAGCCTTGATAGCTCTCCAATTCATTGGGTAGAGTAAAACATCATGATACATAATGTGCAATTAGTATTGGCTCATACAAATTCAAGTGCAACGAAGGTTTACTCATGCTTCATGTGCAATGAGGGTTTAATCATTCTATATGTGTAATGAGCCATGTCTCATGCTAATATCACGTTAAATGTTTTTGATACATCTCCATGTGATTATTATCATTAATTATCATGGATTTATGTTCATGATTCTATTATGCTCCATTGAAATACCAATTATCTAACATGTATTTTATTCCACGTTATTTTCCATAATTATTCCTTTTGTTGGATTTATTGACCACCCCTTACTTATGTATGTCATCATCTTATGCCATTCAACATTATGTACGAAGAAAGTTTGTGGTCATTTTAGGATGTTTTCAATAAAGTTGTCGTATTTCATGTTTTGAGTGATTATGTAATATTCCTAAGCCCCATAGACAATATACCTCCCAATATTATCAGTTTTATAAAGTTTATTTCATGTAATATATCATGTCTATGTGTGTAATAAAGAAAATGGTGGTCATAGTTGTTATCAAGGGATATGCTTAGTTATTTTTGGGATTAGGATTAGAAAACCATACTAAAGACAATGAGAGAAGACTGTGTATAATAAAAAATACCTTAATTTCTGTATGTAATGAGTAAGTGGTTTCTCAAGGAAATACATCCCTATGCAGATACGAGTAGGTAGAGGCATCTATGGATTAGATTTACCTAGGAGTGAAAATTACGAAAATAAGTTTCAGGCATGACCTAGGGTATCCTGGTACAAGACAATGGGCCTTGCTGCTCTCTTGGTTACGACACTCCTAGGGAATATCCATTGGTAAATTCATAAGCATAGTATGAACCATTATTAAGGGAATAATAAAATCCCCTAAGAATATATATTAGAATGTAGATCATGGATAACATATATTGAAAACAATAGATTTATAAGATAGGGAAATAAAAGTTATTTATAAGTCACTTATATTTTTCCTTGGATTTCCCTTAATGTTTTCAATAGTAATCTTCCCTGTATTGTTTTGGATGAATTAAAAATTTAGAACTAGAATTAAAAATTGAAATGTAGGGTTATCATACATAGTTCTACGCATTCTTCTATATCCATAATGTTTAGTAGAACAATCCCCATGTCACCACAAATCTTGGAAGTAAAGTAGTCGGTGAGGATATAAAATGGGGAAATCATTGAATCCCATTAATATAACTCATCCACTATCATAATCAATGGATTGAACTTCATGTATAACCTCTTCATACTTCCTTTGGTGGAATTTGATGTAGTTCATGGCATGGATTGGCTTCCCTTATATAGATCCAACGGAAATTTCCATGAGAGGGAAATTACTCTCCCTGTAGAGAATAGACCCCCCCTGTTTCTGTAAATGTGCTAGGAGGTTGATGAATATTATTTATATATGTCATCTCTAGCATGAATATTAATTCCCAATGGGAACATGTATTTGGCTCAGATTATTGAGTCCAATGTAGCAACCATCATTGAAAACATGCCTGTTATGTGGGAATTCACTAAAGTGTTTCGTGAGAAATTATCGGGTCTCCCACTTATAATATATATTGAATTCTAAATTGACCATATACCTGGGGAATTTCTAATATCCAAGACACTATATTGAATGACTGTTATGGAGTATGAGGAGCTGAATTAACAACTACAGAAGAATCTGGATGAAGGGTTTATAAAAAGATGTCCTTCACCATGTGGTGCATCAGTTCTCTTCATCAGGAAGATAGATGGGTCAATCCACCTTATCATTGATTATCGTGAGATTAAAATTTCACTATAAAGAAAAAATATACTTTTCCATGAATTAATGACTTTTTTTATCAGCTGTGTGGATCAAAATACTTTTTTAAGGTAGATTTGTGGTTGGGATATTATAAATTAAGGGTAAATAAGTAAGAAATCACCAAGACTGCATTTTATACAAGAAACAAGAATGTTTAATTCATATTAATTCCTTTCATACTCACTAATGCTCCAAAAATATTTATGGACTTAATGAATATAGTCTTTATATATTACCTTGACATATTTTTTGTATTCATTATTTATGATATTATTATATACTCCAAAACCAAGGAGGATCATGAGGAGTATCTAAGAACAGTACTAGAGACCTTGTGAAAGGAGAAACTATAGGAAAAGTACATAAATTGTGAGTTATTGTTGAAGGTGGTCTCATTATTGGGCCATATCCTCACAAGCAATGGGATATCAATGTTTCAATCTAGGATAGCTATAATGGAATGTCAGAAAAGGCCATTATCGGTAATAGATAACCATAGCTTCTTGGGGTTATCTTGATATTATCATTGATTTTTGTGAAATTTATCATGATATCCCAATCCTCTTACCAAGCTATCAGGGAAGGGAGTACATATTCCATGGAGTGTTGAATGTTATGAGAGATTCAAGGAGTTGAAAAATAGTCTTATCACTATGCCTATACTCTCATTATCAACGAGTGGAAAAAATTGGGTTGTATATATTGATTCTTCGAAGAAGGGCCTAGGTTTTGTGTTGATACAGAATGATAAAGTGATATCCTATGCCTCAGGGAAGCTTAAATGCTGGATGAAAGATGTCCCACACATGATTTATAGTGGTAATATGTGATCTTTTCTTTGACAATATTGCGGCATCATCTCTATAGGGAGTAGTGTGTTATATATACAGATAACAAGAGACTAAATTATAAATTATAATAGAAAAATAATAATATGCACAAACAAATATGGATAAAATTTATCATAGATTAGGGCTGCTCAATCCATTACCATCCTAGGAAAGAGAACAATGTGGTAGATTCCCTAAGAAGAATGGATCCCTTAATTCATTCATTGATGAGAATTCAGAAGGACCCAATATTTTTAGATTTAATGTGGATAGATAAGTGAATATTTAAGGGAGGAACATTATCAATCATTTCTCAAATGATTGCTCAACCATCCCTCTTGGAGAAAATAAAGGATTTTCCATGAAAGGATTTGAAAATTCTGAAAATGGTGAAATATATTAAAAATGGAAAATCCTCAGAGATTTTGGTTGAAAATGATGGAATTGTGTGATTTGGGTAATTATTATGTGTACCATCCAATCCAGAGATAAAGAAGGATCTTTTGAATGACACACTAAGCTCATCCATATCTATTCACCTAGGGAGAAAAAAGTTGTATTGAGATCACTGAGTAAACTTTTGGTGGGACAATATGAAAAGGGAGATTTCTGAATATACATCAAAGTTCCTGGTATGACATCAAGTGATGTATGAGAGGAAAAACTCTAAGGGGATTGTACAACCACTACACATACCAACATGGAGGTGGGACAACATTACCATGGACTTTGTCACTGGACTTTCAATGATATCCAGAAAACAATTCTATATGGGTCGTTGTGGATAGTCTTAGGAAGAAAACTCTCATTATCAAAATTCGAGAGGACTTATCATTGGATCTACATACATGTATTTACATCAAAGAAGTGTTAAGGCTGCATGGAGTATGTCTATCTACCATATCCTCTCGTGATCCTAGATTCTCCTCAATGTTCTGGAAAAGTCTCCAATATTATCTAAGCATTGAACTGATATTTCATATGTCCTATCATCCTCAAACTGATGGACAATCTAAGAGTACTATTATGACACTTGAAGATATGTTAAGATCATGTTCTATGGACTTCAAAGAAGGATGGGAACAACATCTTACACTGGTTGAATTATTATACAATAACAGTTTCCACTCAATCATCTGAATTTCACCATATGTATCCATTTATAGGAAAAGGTTGCAGAACACCAGCATGATAGGATGAAGTTAGTGAACGTAAGCTTCTAGGACAAGAAATGGTCAATGAAATGGTGGAGAAGGTGAAAACCATCCAACATCATGTCATGGTAACCCAATTTTTACATGAGATTTTTGAAGATAACATCCTATGAGACCATTATTTCAATGTTTGAGGGATGGTATATTTAAACATATCTCTATAGAATAAGGTTATGAGGTTTGGAAATATAGGAAAGTTATGTCCTAAGTACATCAGCCCATTTTAGATTCTTGAGAATGTAGTGGTTGTTCCCAGTCAACTATCACTTCCACCTTCAACAGACAAAGTACACGATTTCATTAATGAATCCCTTTAAAAAAATTACATATCAAACCCTTCAAATGTACTTCTTTAAAAGGTAGTACAGCTAGAGGATGATCATTCATAAGAGGAGTAACCAGTGAAGATATTAGATAGTAGGTAAAATGTTCTATGAAATAATAAAATGTCCCTCATCAAGGTGTTGTGAAAAAACAACATGTTTGAAGTAGTGATGTCGGAATCAGGAAAAGTGATGAAGCAGAGTTACATGAATCTATTTTATTGTGGGAAAATGAAATTTTGATGATGAAATTTCATTATCGGGAGTATTGTAATGACCCAAACATTCATTAATTAAAATTCCTCTTCCTTTGATTAAATTTATTATTATGTAAAATATATATATATAATATGATCTTTTTTGGTTAAATGTTTTTGGAATTTAATATACAATTAAGAATTGTTACCATTACTAATATACCCATTGAACATTGATCACTTGAATAATTTAAATATAGGGACTTAAAAAATACAATTTCACACACCGACTCCTTAATTTATTTTATTTTATTATCTATTGGTTTTTTTGGCCTTGACAAGGTGTGGGGTGTGCGCGAGTCTAATATTTTTATCGTTTAACCGTTTTAGTGGGTGTCGGATCGGTACGCAGACATCGCATGGTTGGCGGTGACCGCGCAATCGGCCCAAGTGGTCGTGAAAATGTGTAATGTTTAAAATAAATCAAATTTTGTAAAAATAAAGTGTGTTAAATGTTTGCACCATGATAATAAAAATATTATTATTAATATTATTCTTTTTTTATTATTATTATAATTTTAATTATTATTATTATTATTACTATTGTTGTTTTGTAGCATTGATTGTATATATATATATATATTTAGACCCTAATTCTACCCATTCCTGCACCCCCCCCCCCCCTCCTATCCCTAGCCGCCTACCCTCCTTCTCCCCTATCTCATGCTGCCCTCCCTACTTTCCTGCATCGACCGGATGACCCAGCACCCTCCTCCTGCCTACCGCCGGCCACCCCTACCTCCATCCCTGCACTGCGTCGCGCACCCTACCTCATATCGTCGGGCGCCCTCCTGCTACCCCATTTCTGGCTCCTCTGTTGTTCATGCCTGCAGCTTTTCCTCTCCGTGTTTCCCTCCTACAGCAATGGGATAACACCCCCAGCCTAGTGCACCTCCCCTTCTCCCCCTTCTCCCTATCACGATGGACTTCTCCCCTATGCACTGTGAGCATACAGCCCTCCACCAGCAGAACCAGCGCCTTCCTCGCCTGTAAACAGCCCCATCATTGCTTGCCTCGTGCGTTGCGCCCTTTAGGCTGCCTCCCTAGTCGGCCTCCTGCCTTGTCTGGCCTCCACCTCTTCCCCAGTCTAGAAAATATGCACCACTCCGGCCCTCCGCACTCTTCACTCCCATGACCCACACTCCCGGCTGCCGCCCCCTTGCCTCATTCCCCCCCAGGTCACTCTGGCTGCCCACCGCCCCCCTCTGCTTGTCCAGCCAACATGAGACCCTCTACTCCAGCGGGTGTGAGACCTTCTTTCCCCCCTTCTACATGGCACGAACTATTGGAAACAACCCACTCTCCTCCTCCCGTCCAACCAGCTCCATTTTCCTAGATCCCATCCATATATCCTCCTCTACCGCAGCCTGAAATCCTCTGATTGATACCCCCACACTCCTCTGGCATGACTGCATTTTTCCGTTGCCGACAACCTTCTTCTCTGCCGGTTTTTTTCTTTTCCTTTTTGGTGTTTCTTCTCTTCATTTTAACAAATTCTAAATGCTTTGGGTTTTGTTCACGCATCTTGTTTGGTGTCTAGGGTATTCAATTGGCCCACGGAGCGATGAAATTTCCTCTGTTGTTGTTCTGTCACTCTCACACGTGTTGAGGTAGGAGTTTCATGCCCTTTTTCTCCCAATTTCAAGTCATGTGGTGCTTATGTTTTGTTATTTGATTTATAAAACATGTTTCACACTTTTATTACATAAACAGTTAATTTATAGTTGTGATTACGTAGTGTTTGAATTGATCTCCATTAGTTATTTTTATGTCATTCTTTTATGAGCATGTAAATTCCTTTCCTTTCGGTCTTGAATAATTTCCACTTTCTTTTAAAATGGTATTGTTGGTTTTTTTAGGGTGTGTCTCAGATATAAATCCTTTTGGGTAGTGTTTGGTTGTGTTTTATGACCTATGAAATTGGTTTATGTTAGTCCTTGGTGTCTTGTTGGATGTGCGATGGTCTTCGCCACACTAATGTTAGGTGTCAGGACTTGTTGCAGGGATTTGAGTTCATTTCTAAGTGCGCACACACATTTTCCAAGGTATGGATATATATATTTATATATATATATATATGCCTTCTCAGTGTGTGTCCCCTCATAGCATAGGGAACACGTGCATTAGTTTAAATATGTGTATATATATATATGGAAGTTCGTGCGCGCATGCAATTGAGGTGTTTCTTGAGTTATAAAGTTTCTATTGGACTTCCTTAGAGTAGGAAAATCCATTCTTTTAGTTTCTATTTCTTGGCCTTAATGCTTGAGGTTGTCGTTATATTATTATCTTGCTAGGAATCATCATGGTACCTATTTAAAGCTTCTTGTGGTGTTATAAATTTTTTTGGTGTTGTTAATGATAGGGTTCACATGAATCGTGGTTTTGGCCTTATATCTAATGTCTTTGGTGTTTTTGACATTTGTTCATTTGAATTGTTTTGAGTCTGTGTTTATGTGTTTTGGATGTGCGGTTATTGCAGCGTGTCGGCAAGGATGACTCTCCTTTCTGCGGTCGGTGGTTTGCGTGTGTTTATGCATCTGTGCGAGGCATGACAAGATATTGTGTTTGAAAAAATGTGTGATTGTCCTTAAAACATAATTAATATAATTTCAAATGTCCTTCAAGTTTTAAATATAAATGATTTCTTCTGAACAACAGTTTTGGGTTTTCTTGAGAAATGAGATTTTTCTTTATAATTAGTGAAGGCCCGTTTGGAACTTTAATAAAATAAATTGTTTTCAAAAACCCATTCAGGTGTGATCTTTGGTGTGAATTGATTGCGTGAGCTGTATGTGATGTTTGTGCATCCTGACTGATTTATTTAAATTGTGGATGCACCCATTTTTATTGCTTGTGTTGACATAGGAAAATGGCATAGTGAGTGAATCTTCTAAGAATGATTGTTGCACTAGACTAGAATATGCACTGGCTAGTGGCCCCATATGAGGGGAATACTGAGCTATTACTGCAATGGGGATTGGACCCCTCGGTTAGGCCATGCAGGGCTATACCGTGATGTAGTTTGGGCTTTATGACGTCATTGAGTTAGGGCATGCCTTCAAGATGAGTCAGGTGTATAGTATGTTCTGGATTGTTCATGATCTACTAGGTTTGACCCATGTTTCTTTTAGTGATTATTTTAATGTGGCGGATGATTGAGAGGTCAAGTTCGGTTGCTGACCCCTGTATGCCACTTTTTCCATTTCCCTTAGTGTGTGTTGGGTGTTGGGTGTGATTTTCCATTTGACTAACAACTAATGTTTGGATTTCTAAATTGTTCGCAAATTGTTTTAAAATGAAATGCATGTGTTTCTTCCAACATTAAACTTGTTATAAAATAAAAAGTTCAATGGACTGTAACTTGTTTTAAAGATTAAAATGTGTGTGGAAAAAAATATCTTATATAATTTAGTTCAAACCTGAAATTGGTAAATTCTTCCTTTAAACGTAGTGCATTTGGAATAGAAATCGGGCTAGCCTACTGAGTTTTTATACTCACAGCTATTGTTCTTTTCTATTTTTAGTAATTGTGTAGGCTACATCTTGGGTGCATTTTCCTTGGGCGACGTTTGGTCGTGAGTTGGAGAGTGACTCGCGAGGTCACACAGAGAAAGTGGTTGTCTCTTTTTGTTAGTTTTTTTTTCTTTTCTTCTTGTTTAGTTTCTTTGTTATGTTTATTTATTTTGTTCTGCTATGTTTTATTTCAACTATTTTTATTATTTATTTTTTTTTTGGAGAAATCCTTCCCACAACCTCTGTTCATTCCCTGTCGTGATTCGCCAGCCTGGGAGGATCGGGAACACCTCTCCGGCCATGTCGTGGGCCAGCTCGGGTGACCGGTTCAGGGTCCACCCAGGTTGGTTCATGACAAAATGGTATCAGAGGAGGTTGGATCTTACCGGAACTCTCTTTTCAGAGCACCCTTTGTTATTTGGGATGTCCATTAGATGGAAATTAGGACTGTTGGGGCTCATGAGGTAGGTTACGTGTCGGAGCCTGATCACCACTACTCATGACGAAACATTAGATACCAGGGGTATTCTGGGTTTTGAGTCATTTGCCTTTGGTTGTTCTGGTTTGAGGGATTATAGTGAAGGTGAACTAGTTCAGGTTGTGGCCTCACATGGAGTGGTGACCCATGTGGAGTCCAAGTTTCCAATTCAAGGTCTTTTTAGTGATATAACATACATGGGATGTGTCTCACCACCTTGTCGCCGAGTTAGGAATTTTCACAAGTTCCTCATTTCGGTTGTTTGTTACAGATTGTGTTTCATTTTGATCTCGGTCAATGTGAGCATGTGATAAATATGAAAAAAAAAATTGGAAAAACATTTTCTTTAAATTATTTTTAAATTGGTGAACCAGGTTTTTAAAGTGGGAGTGTTTCAATTTGGAAAATTTGACTGCGTGTTTAGATTTGATAAGGGAAAGAAGTGTTCGAACCTTGGTATTCTTTATGGAGGATCACATGAGAATTGATATGTGCAGAGAGTGCGTGGGAGTACTTGTCCACGAGCGATGTATCCAGGATTGGGTGAACGCACAAGTGACAGTATATAAGGGGCCATAGGCGTGTTTTAAATTTTAAAAGAAATGACGGGTTCTAGAAAATTAATTTTTACTTGTGTTTGTATATGTTAGGTTTATGTTCCTGTTTCCATTGTCTTGGGATGTTTCTTTGATTAAGGTTTGGCTTGATGCTGACCACAATTTTGTTTTTCATGCTCATCTAAGTATGCCGTCCAGAAAGGTCACTAAGGTTGCTAATGAGTGATGCCTGGTTTTCAGTTCTTTTCATGTGTTTTATCTATTATGGTATTCAATGTCCGTTAAAGGCAGTTCTGTGGTTGTGGATTTAGTGTGGGCCTTAGGGTTGGGAACTCCCAAGGTTGTTAGGGTTTTTACCATCTCAGGTTGATTTGAGGGTCATGTTTTAGACTATTAAAGGTGAAATGTCTCACCATCATTAAAGTTTGGGGTGTGTATGATGGTAATTGTCTCCAGTGAGGGTTCCCCATCTGGCAAGGAGTGTATACCAGAGGAACCTGTCACTGAGATAACGTCTTCATCAGTTCCAACTTACAGGTTGTCTAACTATTCTCTTATGTGCCGCTAGTGTATCCTCTTTGGTCATTCTAATCCATCATCTTGAATCCCTTTGAAAACGTTCCACCGTCGTGGATGTTTGAATCATTGAGGAGAAGAAGTTGGGGACTGGAGGATGAAAATGGCTGACTGTGAGGCAGGAGATGATATAGCAATCAGGGCCCCAACCACATGTCTTGAGGTGAATCTTGCAGATAGTCAGGAGTTTCTGAGGTTGTGTGGAACCTCGGTTCGGGTAACGTTTTCAGCTTTGGGAGGGAGATATCAAAGGTTTCCTTTTTTGTTCTTGTCATCGTTGTATGTTCATCATAGTTGTGGTGATGTGATTAACTTGTTCTACCATATTCTAAGTCGTCTTATCTGTTCTTAGTGTGTTTTCAAATCGTTCAGATTTGCTTGAAGGGTGTTGGGCCCGCGAATAAACGGGTCGTTCTAATTTTGAATTGGGTCTCAATTTTTTTCATTAGGGGGGATGTTTGGGGTCGTGAAATTAACATGTGGTGTTTTGAGGTCCATTCTATGTTCGTTCTAGGAATTCCCTAGTCTCTGGTTGCAGTGAGGATTTTATTCGGTCGGTGTGTTAGGGGTTGAGTTAATTCCTTATCTTCGGGTTGTTGGGTCGTTTCGTAGAAATATTTTCAATTAAGTCTTTGGGTGTTGTTCAGTCCATGTGTAGAAATTAATTGGGTTCAGTTTGGGAGTTCAGGCGTTGGCGCCCCTCGGGGGAGGTATGTTTGGATTTCAAGGGAATCTTTATTAGTAAATTATTGTGGTGGGGAGAACCCTCCCAAGTTCTCCCCTCAACCTCGGTCTTAGATTTTCCCTTGAATTGGTCGTGTGTGACCTATAGAGAGTAAGGTCATCCTGGGATTCAATGTTTTTCCTCAGTTTTGTCTAGTTGTGAACTCGAGTTATGTTAATTGTTGGATTGGTGAGTTTCTGGGGGCAGAAAGTTTTGTGGTGGGGGGAATTATCACACCCTGACTCCTTAAATTATTTTATTTTATTATTTATTGGTTTTTGTTATCCTTTCCAAGGTGTGGGGAGAGCGCGAGTCTAATATTTTTATAGTTTAACAATTTTGGTGGGTGTCGGACCGATGCGCGGACATCGCATGGTTGTCGGTGACCGCGCAATCGGCCCTAGTGGCCACACAAATGTGTAATAGTTAAAATAAATAAAATTTTGTAAAAATATAGTGTGTTAAATGTTTGCACCATGATAATAAAAATATTATTATTATTATTATTCTTTGTTTTATTATTATCATTATTGTTATTATTATTATTATTATTGTTATTAATACTATTGTTGTTTTGTAAATTTGATTATATATATATTATGACCCTAATTATACCCATTCTTGCACCCCCCCCCCCCCTCCTAACCCTAGATGCCTCCCCTCCTTCTCCCCTCTCTCACGTGGCCCTCCCTACATTCCTGCACCGATCGGACGACCCATCACCCTCCTCTTGCATACCACCGGCCACCACTCCCTCCTTCCCAGCACTGTGTTGCGCGCCCTCCTGCTACCTCGTTTCCAGTTCCTCTGTTGTTCATCCCTGCAGCTTTCCCTCTCCACATTTCCCTCCAGTAGAAACGGGACAACAACCCCCATACTGGTGAGCCTCCCCTTCTCCCCCTTCTCCCCGTCGCGAAGGACGTCTCCCCTACACGCAGCGAGCATACAACCCTCCACCAGTAGAACCAGCACCTTCCTCTCCTGTAAACTACCCCAGGGTCACTTGCCTCTTGCGTT
This sequence comes from Viscum album, assembly GCA_963277665.1. Classification (NCBI taxonomy): domain Eukaryota; kingdom Viridiplantae; phylum Streptophyta; class Magnoliopsida; order Santalales; family Viscaceae; genus Viscum; species Viscum album. Next base: position 2,021,653,935 of record OY728157.1, read on the forward strand.
GCGCACTTCAGGCTACCTCTTTGGCCGGCCTCCTGCCCTGTCCGTCCTCCTTATTTGTACGGCCTCCTCCTCTTCCCCAGTCCGGCAAAGTTACACCAATCCGGCACTCCGCACTCCGCATTCCCATGACCCATGCTCCTGATGGGATTGATGATTTAAAATTTTCATTTATGAAGAGAGAGAAAATATTAATGGAGGGATTTTCTCAACATTAATGGAGGATTTTCTCCCAACATTAATGAAGAGTTATTCCCAACATTAATTGGTGGAATAATGATGGAATAACGAATGTTGACCGCATTAATGGAGACATGGGCTGGGTGTCTATATAAGAAGATGTGGTAACATGTTTTGGAATGTGGGCTGGCAATGATGTAGCCACCAAGAGAGAGCGGCGAAGGGGTTGCCGCGTTTGCGGTAACCGATACGAAGCGAAGATGGTGCGAATGAAGAAGAGGCGATGACATCGACGATGATGGCGTGTCAACGACGACGATGATCGAAGACGCCGACGATGACGGTGCCATGTATCGAAAGTCCTCTTGGTTGCGGAGATCAAGCGGCGTGTCCCGGTTGCGATGATCGGCGGTACGAACAAAATGGTATGTTCATGGGTGTCGTGTGTCGAGTGAAAAATGCCTTCGGGTGTGGTGATGTAAAATTCCTTCGGGTGTGATGTGTAAAATTCCTTCGGGTGATAAAAATCCTTCGGGTGAAATCTTCTCTCCTCTCGTGTGTTTCTGCAACGACGACTTCCGCTGCGGCGCCGGGCTCCGCGCCCCAACAGTGGTATCAGAGGGATTGGTTGAAGTGTTTGGTTGCAGAACATGGTGGCAGACATCTGGTGGAACATCTTATTTATGACTTGAATGTCCTCGGAAAATGGTGGCGGTATCAGCAGTGTTGCTGGAATATCGAAAGTCTTCTTGGCCGCAGGTGTCATGCGGCGTGTTCCGTTCATTGGGTGACATTCAGAGCATGGTGGAGTTGGCGATCACAGAGGCCCAGATGGTGGAGATGAATGTGGAGTATTTTAATTTTAAATCATGGTGGAGATTGATGGGATTGATGATTTAAAATTTTCATTTATGAAGAGAGAGAAAATATTAATGGAGGGATTTTCTCAACATTAATGGAGGATTTTCTCCCAACATTAATGAAGAGTTATTCCCAACATTAATTGGTGGAATAATGATGGAATAACGAATGTTGACCGCATTAATGGAGACATGGGCTGGGTGTCTATATAAGAAGATGCGGTAACATGTTTTGGAATGTGGGCTGGTAATGATGTAGCCACCAAGAGAGAGCGGCGAAGGGGTTGCCGCGTTTGCGGTAACCGATACGAAGCGAAGATGGTGCGAATGAAGAAGAGGTGATGACATTGACGATGATGGCGTGTCAACGACGACGATGATCGAAGACGCCGACGATGACAGTGCCATGTATCGAAAGTCCTCTTGGTTGCGGAGATCAAGCGGCGTGTCCCGGTTGCGATGATCGGCGGTACGAACAAAATGGTATGTTCATGGGTGTCGTGTGTCGAGTGAGAAATGCCTTCGGGTGTGGTGATGTAAAATTCCTTCGGGTGTGATGTGTAAAATTCCTTCGGGTGATAAAAATCCTTCGGGTGAAATCTTCTCTCCTCTCGTGTGTTTCTGCAACGACGACTTCCGCTGCGGCGCCGGGCTCCGCGCCCCAACAGCTCCATGCTGCCATTGCCCTTGCCTCACACCTTCCCGGGTCGCCCAGGCTGCCCGCCGCCCCCTCTTTTTGTCCAGCCAGCATGAGACCCTCTACTCCAGTGGTCGTGAGACTATATTTCCCCCCTTCTACACGGTGAGAACAATTTTCAGCAACCCACTCTCCTCCTCCCTTCCAATCAGCTCTAGTGTCATAGCTCCCATTCATATGTCCTCCTCTAGCATGTCCCGGAATCCTCTGCGTGATACCCCCACACTCCTCTATCTTGACTTTATTTTTCCATGGCTGACAACCTTCTTCTTTCCTCGTTTTTTTTCTTTTCCTTTTGGAATTTCTTCTCTTCATTTTAACCAATTCTAAATTCTTTTGGTTTTGTTTGCGGGTCTTGTTTATTGTCTAGGGTTTGCAATTGGCCCGTGGAGCGATGCGCTTTCCTCTATTGTGGTTTTGTCAATATGACATGTGTCGATGTAGGAATTTCATTCCCTTTTTCTCCCAATTTCATGTCATGTGGTGCTTATGTGTTGTTATTTGATTTCTACAACTTTTTTATCACTTTTATTACATACATAGTTAATTTATAGTGGTTATTTCATAGTCTTTGAATTGATATCAATTAGTTTTTTTTATGTCATTCTTTTATGCGCATGTAAATGCCTTTCCTTTTGGTCTTGAATAATTGACACTTTCTTTTAAAATGGAATTGTTGGTTTTTTCAGGGTGTGTCTCAGATATAAATCCTTTTGGGTAGTGTTTGGTTGTGTTTTATGACCTGTGCAATTGGTTTATGTGAGTCCATGGTGTTTTGTTAGATGTGTGATGGTCTTCGCCGCACTAATGTTAGGTGTCGGGACCTGTTGTAGGGAGTTGAGTTCATTTCTAAGTGTGCACACGCAATTCCCAATGTATGGATATATATATATATATATATATATATACATAAGTGTGTGCGCGCGTACAAGCGAGGTGTATCTTGAGTTAGAAAGTTTCGACTGGACTTCCTTAGAGTAGGAAAATACATGCTCTAACTTTCCATTGCTTTTCCTTAATGCCTGAGGTTGTCATTATATTATTATCTTTCTATGCATCTTAATAGTACCTCTTTAAAGCTTTTTATAGTGTTCTAAATTTTTTGGTTTTGTTAATGATAGGGTTAACAAGAATCGTGGTTTAGGCCTTGTATCTTATGTATTTTTTGTTTGCGCCATTTGTTCCTTTGAATTGTTTTGAGTATGGGTTTATGCATTTTGGTTGTACGGTTATTGCAGCTTGTCGTCAAGGAAGACTCAACTTTCTGAGGTCGGCAGCTTGCACGTGTTTGTGCGTCTGGGCGAGGCGTGACGTACTACTGTGTTTGGACTGCGAGCAGAGGTAGGTCCCACATTGCACTCACCATTAAATTTAGAATTTATTAGTTGCTTTATGTTTTATCAATTTTAAAGAATGATAAATAATATAAAACAATAAAATTTTAAATGATTATCTTGTGTGAAAATAGCAGTTTATTTTATACTGAACACTAAGGACATTTTCTGGACGAGCAGACACCTAGTATTGAATGAATGCTTGTTTGGCCTTTAAATATATTTCACAGAATTTATAATGTACTTCTTGTTTTAATGATACATGATTTCTACTGAACAAGTGTTTGGGGTTTTCTTGAGAAATGAGGTTTTACATTAAAATTGGTTAATGCCCGTTTGACACTTTAAAAATATAAATTGTTTTGGAAAACCCATTCAGGGGTGATCTTTGGTGTGTTTTGATTGCGTAAGCTGTATGTGATGTTTGTGCATCGTGACTGATTGATTTAAATTGTGGATGCACCCCTTTTTATTAGTTTTGTTGTCATTGAAAGCTCGCATAGTGAGTGAATCTTCTGAGAACGATTGTTGCACTAGTTTAGAATACACGCTGGCTAGTGGCCCCATAGCAGGGGAATACTGAGCTATTGATTCAATGGGGATTGGGCCCCTCGGTTAGTCCATGCAGGGCTATATCAGGTAATAGTTTGGGTGTTATGACGTCATTGAGTTAGGGAATGCTTTCAGGATGAGTCAGATGTATAGAATGTTACGGATTGTTCATGATCTCCTAGGTTCAAACCATGTTCCTTTTAGTGTTTATTTTAATGTGTCGGATGATTGATAGGTCGAGCTTAGTTTCTGACCCCTGTGTGCCACTTTTTCCATTTCACTTAGTGTGTGTTGTTTGTTGGGTGTGATTTTCCTTTTGACTAACAACTAAAGTTTGGATTTATAAATTGTTTGCAAAATGTTTTAAAATTTAATGAACCTGTCTATTTCAATATCAAACTTCTTCTAAATTAAATAGGTCAATGGATTGTTACATGTTTTAAAAATGAAAATGTGTGTGGAAACTAATATTTTATATAATTTATTTGAAACCTGAAATTGGTAAATTCTTCATTTAAAGGTAGTGCATTGGGAATAAATATTTGGCTGGCCTACTGGGTTTTTATACTCAGGCCTATAATTCTTTTCTATTTGTAGTGTTTGTACATGCAACAGCTCGGGTGCGTTCTCCCTAGGCGAGGTTTGGTCGTGATTTGGAGAGTGACCTGCGAGGTCACATGGAGAAAGTGGTTGTCTCTTTCGGTTAGTTTTATTTTCTTTTGTTCTTGTTTAGTTACTTTGCTCTGTTTATTTATTTTGCGCTGCTCTATTTTATTTCAGCTGTTTTTTTATTTATTTGTTTTGGGTGAAATCGTTCCCACAGCCTCTGTTGATGCCCTGGCACGAGTCGCCAGCCCAGGAGGATGGGGAACGCCTCTCGGACCATGTCGCGGGCCAGCTCGGGTGACCGATTCAGGGTTGACCCAAGTTTGTTCGTGACATACAATTTACTCAATCATCCAGTAGAATTTCCCAATAAAAATCTCATTTGACAATGCTTGGAATGTGGTGGAAACATTGGGAATCACTCATGACCAAGACCAAGCTGAGCATCAACATGTTAAACTTAAATGGTTTTCCTATAGGAGAAGTGGAAGTTGATAGAGATTAACACCCAAGCAATGTTATCTAATACACCCTTGAAGTCTGTTACCATTAGAAACCTTACCATATAGTCTTATGCATGTCTTTATGTGGTTATGTAAAAAGACTCTAGAATTATGTTTATGTACATTATTTTAGTATATACTAAATAATATAAATATATTTTATTTATTGTTACATTGTTTATAGGGTTTAAAGAACAAATAGAATTTTTTAGTTAATGTTCAACTTAGGATTCTATTCTGATAAATTAACTGATTTTTTAATCGAATAATATTTTAATAAAATATTATTATTATTAAATTACTATTTATTATGTTTAAATTATCATATAATTTTTATGAATACAATTGTAATTAATATTGATTTTTGAATGCTATTTTTGTCAATACCCATGAATTTTCGATATCTGTCGGTTTTTATTTTGATTGTGAAAATGAAAATATTGAGAAAAATAATTAGATAAAATGATTATTATATTTGGAGTCAGGATTTTGTAATTATACAATTGGTGGATTTTTTGTAATTTTCTATGATAGTCAAATTTTTGGGTAAAAGTTAAATACTGTTTAATTATGTAACTTGTTTTGTGAACTCATAATGACCCAATAGTGATGTAGTGAAATACTATAAACATTATGTTTGGACAATATATGTTTTACGATTAAAATAATTTGATTTTGGAATTGTTTTTATTATTTTACAAATATTTAGTGGACCCTCGAAGACATAAAAAACTAATTATCTTTTATATTGATTTCCTTGAGAATGTGACTCACCTCCACATAAGAAACCTTATTATTTTAATAAGATCTGAAATTTTCAATAAAAATTATTTTTTTCCAATCCCCTTTAAGAAAAACCTTGTGCAAAAACTATGGGATGGATTGTGGTTTTGATTGGTTTAATATTTGGAGTCCCAAACCTAAATAACATAGAATTCCCTCTGCTCTCCATTATTAACCCACCCAATCTTCAACATCATATTCACTCAAAGACTTTGGAGTTCATCCAACCACTACCCTCCTATATCTGAAATCCTCTCAAGGCTCCCCAAGGTCCCAAGAAGTCTCTCTCAAGCCCCTCCCAATCCTTTAGGATCGTACTTCCGTGTAAGGGATTCCTTCCATTCTCATTATATCCAAGTTTCATAATTGTGTTATTCCATTTTATTTTCAATTATAAATGATTGGGAATGGTTTTGAACCTCCCCCATAAATTACTCTTTATGTTTTATTGATGGGGGACGATTTTCATTCTCATTAATGCCTTTCATGTACACTTTTTACTGTGCCAAAATTCCATAAGGAATTTCTCTCTCCTTATTTACATTCATGAAATTAATTTTTATTATGAATAGAAATTCCATTACATATGTTGGGACATATTTCTATATGACCCCCTTAATTTCCATTTCATGTTCATATGATGTGACACCACTTTCTCTTTTATCAACCATTTTTTTGAATTATTACGACAAGCTGTTACGCTGCCGAATTGGCACCGATTTCAAAACCCATTGTTATTGTGATGTGAATAAAATTCCCATTTCTATATAAAAGGTATTAAATATTTGGAAAATTTATTATTGATTATAATGATTTACATATGTATTCTTCATCCCATTATCGTGGAATAAATGAAGATGATGGATTCCATGTTGTATGATCCATGTGCCACACTTATGCATTAAATGAAATGTTCATGAAGGTTATCCCTGATAGCGCTACAATGCATTGGGTAAAGCATAGTTTCATGATACATCATGTGCAATGGGTGTTGAGTCATGTTAATTCAAGTTCAATGATGGTTTACTCATGCTTCATCGGTAATGAAGGTTTACACATGCTCATTATGCAATGAGACTTATCTTTTTATAATATCTTAATAAATGTTATTTCCACATCTCCATGTTATGATTATAATTCTTTATCATGCCTTTATGTTTGTGTTTATATTGTACTCCATTGCTATGCCTATTGTCTAACAGGTATTTTAATTCTCATGTTATTCCACAATTATTCCCTTACTCAGAATTATATGTCACCTATTTCTTAGGTATGTCCTCCAGTTATCCAATGCAATGTTATGTAACATTTAATGTTGTGGTCATGTAAATGAATATATCTATAATGATGTTGTATTTCATTTTTGAAGTCGTTATGTAATGTTCCTCCACCACAAATACACTATAGATCTTAATATTCTATATTTTATCAAGTGATGTTTACATAATAAATCATTTCTAAGTGTGTAATAAAGAGCTGGGATATCATATAATCCATAGCAACCTTATCTTTTCATTGTTATCATTAAATAAAATAATCAGAATAATTAAATCCTTATAAAAATAGACGCCCAATGACTCTACTAATCTAGTTCATTTGTACACATGGAAACATAAACACCGATATATATATAAGATACATTATCTGTAACTAGGTTCCAATTAACATGAACTCATCTTAGACATAATAAACCTAATAATTATCTTCATATATTGGGGAATGAAAAATAATAAATGGTGATCTAAAATTCAAAATAAGGGTAAATACGAGAGATATGAAAGAAAAATCATTTGAATAATGGTATTATAACATTATAATTAAAATATAAGATCATATAATGTGAATAAAATATCATATACATGAATCACGGTTTAAATATATGTAATTTGAATGACATTAATAATACGGAAATAATGAACAAAATCCATGAAAAATAATATAATAATAAAACATGGAATTTTTTCTATCACATAATCATATATAATGATTTTCTTTAGAGTCAAGGCATTTTTACTGAGACTATATTAGTGGAAAAAAACCATTACTAAACCATGTTCACAACCTGTTCTAGGTATTTTTAAGTGAACGGATTTCATTCCTCATTCTGGCCTTGGAAAACCTAAAAAATATCATTTCCCATTCCATCCCTATAATACTGATCAATGTTCACTTCCTATTCCGGATATGTAATAAGGAACCTAGTTAATATCCCATTACATTTATTTCTATCCCAAGAGATATAAATCTATACCCAATACATTAGAGGGATATATAGGTCTCACCATTTTCACAGTGAAATCATACGTAAATGTACGAATAAATTATAAACAATAATATCCAAACCCTGTAAAGGAAATAGATATCATTAAAATATAACCATATCATATGTTGTAGAATGTGATATAGGTTTTATAATAATTTCTCAAAAATCATAAGCAATGAATCAGAAATAAATTTCATTAACATATAACCACATGAATATGAAATGTGTTCTATAAATACAATGACATTCTCCCCCACCCATTAATATTCATAATATGAATAAAAAGATCAGATTATTTCTATGTAGGTAATGAGTATCTTTATAATATTTCATCTTATACGTAAAATAATTTTTAAATATCCTTAAAAATATTTTTTTAATAAAAATATCATTTCATCGTTGAAATTTTCATTTTAATACGTAAAACCATTTAAAAAAATATTAAAAATAACATGAAAATTATATGGAATATTAAAAATTATAATAAAAATAATAATCCTTGGAAACATAAGATATATGTCTTAGAATAATTTAATAACGTTTTCTTTTAAAAAATTATAAAACTTATGTAAAATATTTTAATATTTTTTGAAATCCTTTTTACATCAAAACATACTAAAGAATATTTATAGTTGGTTGAAACCCATTTAATTGAATATTAATTCAAATCTTATAAATAAGGATTTAATACATTTTGAAATCTATTTTAATTAAATAATATAATAAAATTTTAAAAACATAATACATTTTTTCTTGAATATTACATATAAACATATTTTCATTCAAATTAACCATTTCAAAAGACAATGGAGGCTTCAATGATATGATGTCGGGTAAATCTGTACATATTGTACATGGTTTAAAAAAATTCATATTGCTTTGTTAAATGGTTATAAAATTGACATGATCAAAAAATTAAAATAATATTCCATTAAAGATGTTGGTGAAATACCAAAGGTTAAAAATTTATACTAATTATTCATGGAGAATGATAGATAATTCATGTAACTGTCTTTAAAAAACATATATTTCTGACTTAAGAGAGGAAAACATGGGCTTTCATAAAAAAAGACTTATCTATATTATTTATAATATAATAGATATATTGTAAAAATACATGAATATATATTTTATAACTATAGAAGAATAAAATACATGAATTTTCTTGAGATAAGGGTTATAATATTTCATCAAAGGAGTCATTAACAAAAACAATAATGAAAAGCGATGAGATTGTTTCAATAAATTGCACTCACTTTTCAACACAAGATCATAATATCCATATAAGAATATAAAATTAAATAAATCTTATAATATCATGAATATTTTTAGAATAAAAATATATCAAATAAAATGGATGTATATACACCTCAAAATTAATTTAGGCTCATAAAAAAACATGAGTCTCAAAGAATGAAAATTAATATAAAACTAGTTTACTGATTTGGTAACTATGGAAACATAAAAGTCACTAAATAATGGAAATAGAATGAATATGTAAATACCCATAAATTTTACTATAAAAATTATTAATTAAATCTATGTTAATTATATGCACCACAAAAAAAAATCGGTGGCTAATAATGCATGCATCTCAAATTAATAGTGAGATTAAATCCGCCCAACATTTATCTTGAATCCCATCATACTCATTAAATCATCATATATAATAAATATAAATTTCATATAATTATTTCATAAAACCATATTATTAAATAATATATCATATATATTTTTACTGTAACTTTATATGATACAATTGTTATAAATCCAATGTTAAAATATCAATTAAGGTAATATTCTCTTTATTCATTGCATGTGTCGTAATTTGTTATATCATTGATCCTTATACAGATATAAAGATAAAAAAAGATTCAATATATATATATATATATATATCATTTATATTCATTATATGTGTTTGATAATAATATTTTGAATAAAGAAGTACAAAATAAAACCCTCCATTTATGGATATGGTATGTCCTATGTACGCATGAACATTGTTTCCTCTTTTATTATTATACTAAAAAAAGAAAGTAAATTACCTATATATAGATATGTATATAATATCATTAATTTATATTTATAATTATATATATTATATTATTTAATTACACCCATCATTATAGCATTCCATGTAGTGTGTTAATGATTCACATCGATATAAGGGGACGGTAGTCCAGGCGTCTCAAACAAAATTATCGTATTTACACCAAACAGAAAGTAAAAGAGAATTTTTTTAGTAAAAGGAATAAATAATATTAAAATAATAATAAATATAATATATAACATATTTATATTTATCTTCCATAATAAATTCAATCATGATTTCTAGTAATGGAGGAATGAGTAATCATCATTTAGGGAGATTGTAGTTCACTGTTCATGTAAATAGTTACTTCATCACACATTAGATTTAGGTGTGTGTAATTGTAGTTTGAAACCATAGAATAGAAACATAATTTTATATTTATTATATTTATTTTTATAAAATAATGGAATAAATATTGTTTACTGGGAGTAGAAGGAAGAACATATTTCGGTGCTTGTGGGAAATTGTTACATCTTTATCGGGCAAATCCTTTTTCACTGTGAATGAACTTATAAATGGAACACTTTATGAAAAATGATAGTCTTCATGTTTTATGGTATTGATTTGGGGAAGTTTATAAGGATTATATTATCCAATCGAATGTTTTTTTAGAGATCTGAAAAAGTGAGATAGATGGGGGCCCTTTGTGGGGAAAGATGTGTCGAACTCTTGTAAATATTTGCAGAGATTATTCCACAAACGTTTTCCATTGTGAAATTAGATATAATAATTTCAAAAATACAATAAAAGGTTGTATATTGTATAAATATTGATATCCAAATTCTTTTTAACATGTTTATATATTTTATTTGTCTTTAAGGTTATGGTTTATTCCATTATTAATCTTAACATAACATTAATCGATGTAACTAATTTTAATTATAAGGCCCCAGCCTTAAACATTACTTAATCTTGAGTTATTACAATATTACACATTGAGGATCTTTTCGGGTTTAGAGTTTTAGAGAATTAGATCATAAAACTTGCATTACATTCCACATATAAACAAAGTGGTTACATAAAGATAGTATTCTTCATTCCCATCAATGGAAACACATTTAAAATAAAACATGGATTATTTCTTGACACATCCTTGACTCTATCATCTTATCACGTACCTTTCCCTTGGCCTGTGAAAAACATTTCAAAAACTTGGGATGAGCATAAAAACTCAGTATGGGTTATAAAAAAACATGGAAAGGAAACATGAGTTAATATATACATAAGAATGAAATCATACTTTACCCATAAAACATAGGCACTTTAACATACCTCATAAAATCATGAATAAATCATAGAAATCATAAGACATAAAGGTAACTTGAGGCATTCATAACATTCTTACGTAGGGAGTAACCCTCTTGGTTACGTTTGGAATACCCATCACAGTATATTCCCTAAAATCTCTTCGGAGAAACCTTAATGTTTCACTCCTTCGCGTTACCCAATGCATTGGAGAGCTATAACGGGCTCACCCGCCCTTAGTTTATCACGGAACCACCCGTCTTCATAATAATGCCCAAGAACCATAACATAATCATATCACATAAAACATGCATAAAGGAAATATAAAATTTCCACATTTCAATCACGAGATATCAATACAACACATTGATATAAAAACATTATGAAAACCATTTTCAATACTAAAATAAAAGAAAAGTAAAACATGGTATTTATTTTTCTTTTAAAAATAAGGTATGGCTTGTAGAGGAAGTCGAAACTCAAATAGCGGTCACGACGGCGGAGAAGTCATTGTCGCCGCATACGTACGACAAAAACATTCCCTTTTGTCGTTTAGTAAACGCTTCGTATAAAAAATATTCCTTTTGAATAAACGTAAAAGTCAAAGGGGTTTATACACCGTATAAAAGAAAGTTGTGTATAAAATAAAATATGCCTCAACGAAAGGAGATTGAGACGAAGTCCCATACCTCGTATCCGACTTGACCCGACCGTTCTTTAATCTCCTGAATAATATACTTGAGTTAATCTCTACTTTCTTATGAATCTTTTTCAAGTTCATTATTCCTTTTATACCATGTTATGAACATCATGTAATCAGTTAAGTTAATAATGTTTATTTTGTCGGTATTTGGTTCTTAAGTCGAAAATAGGCTTCTTACACTTACATGTTGTTAATTTGGTCATAGGTTCGTTATATCCAGAATGATATTAATGATTTGGATAACATATATATCATATATATTCATCATATACATGTATTTATAATATTACATCACATTTAGAGGTAAGAAATGAAATGCACCGTTCATGGAGACGGTAAGCCGTACGTACGCATGAACGCTACTTCCATTTCTATTTCATATTTTCTGGAATGGAATCATAATTATATAAGTGTATATTATAATTCCAGTATAATAACATATATAATATCATTAACTTTATCCTTTACACATCCCACATATGGTATTAACGAATCAAATCACTTTTAGGGGGCGGTAGTCCGCACTTCCTAAAATGAAGATATCGTGTTTACCCATAATGGAAACCATAAAGGTATGCCCAAAATGAAAAAAACATAAGCTTAAGGAAAACATAAACATATTATATATCATATATAAAAATAGTGACATCATAATGGCCACCTTTGAAGGTGTTAAATGAGTATTGAACAATCATCGTTTCGGGAGGCAGAATTTCGCCATCCACGGAAACCGTATGTTCTTTAACCGTTTGATGTAGTTGTGTGAGTGTGTAGCTCAAATATATCTTATAACAACATCCTAGTATATTTAAGATATTGGTGTTGTTACAAAAGAACTAAATAAAAAGAGTTTAGGGGGTTGGAGAAGCAAAATAAAACAAATGAACATGAGAGAATGAATTACCTTTAAAAGTGTAACTCCTTTTGATTTGAGCCTAAAGGCTTCCTTTGAAAGGATTCTTCCCAAAGGTAATCCTCTAGGGTTAGGAGAGGGATGTGGAGAGAGTAAATGGGTAGGGTTTGGCCGAGCCAAAGGCTTGAGGAGTGTGTGAAATGAGGTAGAGGTGGGGGCCTTTTATAAGAGGAGAGGAGGGGCACTTTTACAAAGTAAAGAAATATTACTTTATTTGAAAATGTGTTTCGGTTTTAAAAGGTCACACATTGATATAATTCTTGGATAAGGTGATAAGGGTTCTAAATCCACTCATCCAATTGGTTTTGGACATGTTTAGTTCATAGATTTTACATTATCTTTCCATTTTATTTAAATCGTCAAATAATGATGTCATCGCTGCATCATTATTAGGTCATAAATAATTTAATTTATTTAATGTCTAAAAATCATAAAAAAATACTATGATGTAGGAAATCTTTTTAGCTTTCCAATTACTATTTATAATCAAAAATCTTATCTTTATAACCCCATGTAAAAATTGTTTTCGTAAAACATCTCTTGTTTGTGTCATTTTTACTTTAACATTTAATAAAAAGTTATTTATGTCATTTCCAAACCAAAGTGTCTCCATGGGGTCCCCAAGTTGACCCATGGCTTGTCTTGGTCGGCCATGACACAACCAATAAGGTTGGGACATGTGTCTAGGTCATTTCATATTATTAAAGCATTATTTATACCTTAAACTACACTAATTACCACTAATCGCGATTAAGAACTTAATAAGTTACTATTCACCAAAAAAATTATTTTAATCTCATTGAACCACATTTTACTTCTTAATGACAACCATGTATGTCGGATTTTCAAAATTCAGTACACATTAGTGGTAAACTTTCATTTAACTGAAAAATCAGTTTGCTTGATTACCACTTAGTGGTTTTACTATTCATCAAAAATTGAAGTTTTTCAGAAAATTACCAAAAATTCACCCTAAGCTATATTTGATATTCCGAATTCAAAAATGAAGTCCATTTTACAAAATTCAAATCATATAAGTCACTTTAATTAATTCAATAATTAATTCCCGCTGCCAGAGCAAATAGCGTGTTTTTACAAAACAATAAGTATCAAAAGATTGACACCAGTTTAAGTCTAATTTCAAAGTGAAATTGATTCCAATGACCACCATTGGATAAAATGGTAGAAATATATTCTAATTTCACTTCAAAACCAATTCAAAACATAATCTAATCATATAAATAAATTAGATTGAAAAGCAGTTTTGATGTAAAATGCAGTATTTTTCACTATTCATTAAAAAAATGAACATTGTCAGAAAAATACCAAAAATTCACACAAGGTAAATTTTGATGTCCCAATCATAAAGAATAAGTTTATTTTTACAAACATATTTTATAAAATTGTCAAAAGATAGATTCAAAAATGGTTTGCCATCAAAAGGCAGTAAAACAATCTTTTAAGAATATTAGTGTATTCCATGCATAAGATTGTATTTACTTTCATTTTAAGCCTCTATAACACTATCTTAATCATTAATAGACATAGATAAAAATATCTATTATTCATTACTTACTTGGGATGTTACATTAATCACATTCACTAATTTTTTTTCGAAAATATGTTCATAATTTTGACATTATATATTATTATTATTCTAAATATTTAATCCATTTTTCAAAATTAAAATCATATAACTGTAAAAAATTTATTTAAAATTAATCCCGTAGTCGGGTTGATAATATAGGTTGTTAAAGTAAAAATGATACAAAGTTTGCAACATTTTTTTAAATCCAATATCAATATAAAATTAGATAAAATTACCCATATTAGATAAATTTATATAAATATATTATAATTAATATTTTATAATGATTCAAAATTTAATTTATACATAAAAATATTATATAAAAATGCAGTTTTGAATTAAAATTCAGTATTTTTCAGTATTCCTCCAAAAAGAGATGTTTCTCAATAATTATTGAAAAATTATCCTTATGATAATTTATATATTATAAATTAAAAAATGGGGTTTTTAGTTAAATTTATTTTCTATAATGGTCAAATATTAATATAATTTTTTTACATAACTTCATTAAAAGTTGTTCCTTCGAGAAAATAATCTTTTAAAAATATTAGGGCTTTACCAAAAATTATATACCTCATCATATATATGATTGATTTATATAAAATGATTATAAATTTTGTTTGAAAATTAACTTTTAGGGTTAATATTACTACTTTTAATGGCTCTGTTATACATATACCAATAAAATAATTATAACAATAAAAATTAATTTCATAAAAACTCAATGTTGTGTGTATCATATGATATGTCTAGGTTGTATGTTTAATTTTCCAAATTTGGGTTGTGTGTAATTAGTGCCATGTCACCTGAAAACCTCATTTTTTCTTGTAGTTAATAAAAAATTGATGTTGTGTTTAGTTCATGATTAACTTGGTGTTGTGTATAACACAAGCCAAACATAGTGATTTAAAATAACATAACGTATTTTCAATGATATCTGAAATTAAAAATATCACAAAGGATAAGTAAATCAAAAATATTAATTTAGAAAATCATTGAGTGATGCATTATACCACCCTTGAAATGATTTTTTTGATTTAAATTAATCTGGGTTATCAATGGTTAATTACATTAATGTTTCATTCTTAGAAACACACATCGTAAGAATTGATACTAAAAAATCCAATGGAAAGAGAATTTTTTACCCTTAATGATTTCCAAATGTAAATTATAACTACATTTCTTAATAAGAGAAAAATGGTTGGGAAGAATGATAATACATTTAAATAATTTTAAAATATTTATATGGAGTGACTGAAGTCATCAATAAAAAACAATTGACTGATCAAATTGAATTTTAGGTCCTCAATGTCATAAATCTATGATGATTAATAAGGCCATCAGTTCAACAAAAAATAATGTATCATGATTTTTTTTAATTATTCTACATTCTATTAATTATTTTATATACCAACACTATAATGAAATATAATTACTTGATATATTTATATTAACAAAATTTAGTTTGTTTGTTTTTATTATATCTTTTTTTAATTAATCCATTGTATAATGTAATATACATCCCGAAATTAACTATGATGCATGAATTGATAAACTACATAATTAGTAGATCATAATTCCCATAAATGACTGGCAATGATAACTAATTTTATTTAACTATTCAAAAAAATTAATATATTCATTAAATTAGCCAATAAACAGAATAAGTAACACTAATATTTCATCACAAATAATTATTCTTAAAATATATTTATACATTTTATAGGACATTGCAAATTCTATTGGATGGAATGAAACTCATTTCATCCTTAGGTCATGGCTTCATGATTCACAGCCATTACAAAAATGAATATTGGTCACCTGACATAAAGGATACCCTTTTCTAAAACCAAATTATATAATTTCCAAAATTTGATGAACATCTTTGAAATATGGTTAGTTACAAAATATCCTTTTAACATAGGTTTCCAATTCATCCTCAATACAAAAATACTTCCTCAGAATATTAACGTAAAATATTAAGGAACAATTATCCCTATAGTCCTTCTAAATGATGAAAATCGCGAACATTAGAAATAATGTCAATAAATTATTTTATCATAGACCCCTCATATATCTTAATTTATAAATTATTTGTCTCATTCAAAACATATGAATACCCTCATGGTATATTCTATTAGAACATTGTATCAACCTGAATTACCATAAATCCTTTTTTAAAACATACATGCTTCTTCATTACATAGATTACTAGATACATTCTCCAAATATAAGAAGTTTTTAACTTAAACAATGATAGCATGAACTATTTGAAATCATGTCATTAATTATTTCAAAGGAAATATGTACTACTGAATTTAATTATTAATGTCCCACATATATTAATCCAAAAGACATTATTGTAAAATAAATAACATGTTAAGGGTTATTCCCCTTGATCATGTTTTTTATATGGACATCTCTCTTCCAATATATCAATTCTATATTCCATTATTATCATTCAATATGTTATTGTAATTACGTAGAGAAAAAAATAATCTAAATAATACTTATGTAATTCACCATTTATATATCAAAATTTTCCAATACATAAATTATTTTATGATTCCACTCCATCCTTTTTCCCTTAACAAGGTAACCAAATCCTATCACAAAATACATATTTCCTTTCCCATTTTATCTAGAGTCTCATTATCATCCACAATTTAACCATTACTCACACATACTTTCTGATTATTTTCAAGAGAACTCATCTTAGGACATTGATTTTCCTAGTGATCATTTATTCTAAACATAAAACACATGTCTTTAAATGTATACAAAGAGAGGAAAATATTCAAATCCATTTTATTAACAAAACTATTCATTTTTACCTTTAATTCACTTCCTTTTTCCTTTATTTCCCTAGTAAAAATATATTATTATTACTCTAATTAAATTAATTAAGTGATTATTAAAATAAATTTGAACAAAGGGAATTGAATCATAACTATTCTATGATACTAATCACCAGATATCTTAAAGAAATCCTTCTTTATATTCATTAGTGAGTATGAGTGTTGGTTGTGTTGGATGTTTAGAATAATTTTTTTTAAATAATTAATTGTCATCATCACACTATCATTTACTCTTGTGATCATCCCACTAGACTACCCATCACTAAATTTTCCATCACAATCAATTTTAATATAGTTCCTTCCTAATCATGCCCTTGAATAATACTAGATTCATAGTGTGAACATGACTTATCATATTATAAGACAACATATTCATGAAACAAATTACTTATAGAACGTATAAATCATTGAAGCTTACTTAATCTATGAAACCAAAAGTTCATCTGAGGTTATGCATTGACAATTTCTATTTAAATATATTATAATGGATTATGAAATTTTTAGGAATTCTTAGAAGCATTTCCCATGTGATTGTCAAACCTATCATGCAATATGGTAAATTTTAATGTAATATATTAGCCTTAGTGAGGCCTATAAAATATTTTCATAGTTGTTACACCTTGGTATGTCTATTTTCGATCCACATAAACCTGTAGTTTCTTGATAGTGGTGTATTTCTATAGAAAAACTTAGTCGATCCTTTTTTCTAATATTCAAAGTCATTTTCCTATAATTTTATGTATCATTATACTTATCCTAAGACATGTCCCTAGGGTTTTTTATATGTTTTTATAATCAATTCTTCCTAATGTTAACTAAAAATTTTCTCTGATACCATCAATAGAAACCCTCAATTTATATACATTAACCTTACATAAATTGCGTGGAATATATTAAACATTGTAAAAACTGATTCCCACAATCCAGAGTAGTCTAGAGTATTTAGAAACATAGAAACATAAACATTCATAAAAAAGTGAGCTACATTACAATGAATAGGTTTTTCTTGACTAGAACCCTTCATAGACACATCATACATAATATGTACTTTATAACCTAGGGAAATGATAACAATAAGGGGTGAGCTAAAATAATTATAATTGGTAAAAGGGATATATTTAAGAATAATGATGAGCTTAAGGATTTGAAAACATGATAATAAAATTAGGATATTAGATCCTAAATATAATATATCATTTACATGGATCATGGAATATTGTTTGGCAGTTCGTAATAAATGAATCATAATGAAATTAAGAACATAAGCCATTTAATCATAATATAGGAACAATGCATGGAATTTTGGATGACAAAGAATCATATATATCAATTTATAATGCAATCAAGGCATTGTTACCGATACATTCTTAGTGGAAAAAGTATTTTACTGAACCAGGTTCACATTTTGTTTCAACCCTTTATTACTAAAGTAAGTTAATATATCATTTCAACCATTTAATAATGATCTGTGTTAATTTCCAATTCCATCCCTAAAATATTTTATTGATTCCATCCCCTATTACATACTTTTAATAATAAACCGAGTTCATTTATCATTACATCCATGTCTATATCATTAGATATAAATCATTATCTAATGAAATTGTTGGATATATAGGTCCAACCTATATCATAATAAAATCATACATACATGTCCAAAAAAATATTAAATAGTCATATCAAAACTCATGAAATAAAATTGATATCATAGACATTTGAACAAATCAAAACCTAGGAAAAAATATATAGGTTTCACAATCATTTCATCGAATACATAACCCGTAAAATATAACTAGATTTCATAAAAATAAATCCCATGAAAGAGAAATAGGTTTCATTAATAACATGAAATTAATGATAACTAATTTATAAATATATAATAATTGATTTTTTTAGATAATTATCTTGATGGGAGTGAGTGACATCAATGGATACGGTCTTAGATGTATTTTATTTGATATATCAATCAAAAACTATTCTTTAAGGAAAATATATTGTTTTCTTTGAAAAAATTTTATTTAATTGGTAAAACCATTTGAAAATAATTTTCTTTGAAAATACCATGAAAATGTATATATAAGACTAAAATAATTTTGAAAACCTATTTCATTAAAAACATATAAAATAACCATCAAAAAATTCTAAAACAATTTTTCACTAAATATTTGTTTGAAAACGTGTAATGAAAGCTTGAAAATGTTTTCAGGAATTTTTTAATTTAAATCGTAAGAATTAATTGTGAAAATGTATTGATAATCATTTCTTGGAAAATTAATTTAAATTATATAAATAAGGCCTGTCAGACTTTTGAAAACTATTTTCCTTGAAAAAAATAAATTACTATTAAAAAAACTATAAATAAATTTCAATTCAAAAATAATTTTGAGAAATTTTTGTGAAAATTATCATTTTAAAAATGAAAATTAGGATTTATATAATTGACAATTGGTAAATTCGTACATGTCGTATGATGGAAAAAACATTACATTCGTATTGTAAAAATGATAGAAACAATATTTATTTTTAATGATAGATGAAAATTAAATTAAAATAATTTGAATAAGAAAACAAGGGGAAACATGGATTTTACTTATTAATGGCTAATTATACAATATTCTTGAATACCTCTTTAAAAAACATACACTTTAACCAAATAGAGGGTAAAATTTGAAATTCATAAAAAATTTCTAAACTATAATTTTTTTCAATCAGTATAAATATGAATCCTATACATGAATATATCATTAATAAAAATAGTACAATAATATTCCTGAATTTTGATGAGATATGGGGTATATTATTTCATCAATATATACATAAACGTACATGATATTTAAACATTATGATTTTATTTCAATAAACACTTATCACATGGTAAAATGGGGTAATACTATCCATGTATGAAATTAAATTAAAATAATCTTATAATATCATTAAAATAATTTTGGATAATTATATAAGAAATAAATGGATGTATATAAAACTCAAAACACATTTAATCTCATGACAAAACTTGAGTATTAAATAAGGAAACTTGATACAAAACTATTTTAAAGATTTTCTCACCATTAAAACATAAACGATTTGAAATAAAGGTAAAATAATAGATATGTAAATAATAATAAATTTATGTATATGAATTATTTATTACATCCATGAATTGTATTCACACCGTAGACAAGGAATGGTTGGTCAATAAATCATGTATCTCACAAAAAGAAAAAGTTAGAAAAAATCATGTTACCTTTTTTCTTGACTCATGTAGTACTCATAAATTCCACCAGAATAATAAATATAAATTTATTATAAATAATTTAAATAATTGTATTATTATATCTAATAACAAATAAGTTCTGATCATGGAATTAAATTACCCTCTGGTAGATAATACAATGTTATTGTTTCATTTTGGTTAATATTGGCTTTGTTCTTCAAATGTTTCTTAATTTTTTATATGTTTGGTACATAAAATTATATGATGATTTCAAAATTTAAAACATGATTTAAGGATCTTTAATATTAATTATATGTTTATTATAGTAATCTATATAATACATATGTATGAAATAGAATACACAATTCACTAAGATGGTAATTCTTACCTACACATAAATAATTTTTTTGTTTTTATTATCATATTGAACGAAACAATGAAAATGAAATATAATTATATATTAATATAATAGTTTTTTTAAACATATAATTTTAGGAATATCATGTAATTTTACCAAAAAAATTGCTAATATAGTACAAGTATTGTGTGAATGAATCACATCTTTTTGAGGGGGCGATAGTCCACACTCCCACAAAAGAAATTATCATATTTACACGAAATGGAATGTAACAAGAAATTTATTGTAAGAAGAATATAAAAGACTAATGAATTAATAAATTCAAAATTCAAAATATAAAATATATAAAAATATTTTACATCATAATTATAACCATGAGAGGTAGTAATGAAATAAATGAATAATCAATGTTTCGTGATGTGGTAGTGCCATATACACGTAAACAGTATGATTTCTACCAATTAGATGCTGGTGTATGTAAGTTTAGGTTTACTCATTTTAAAAAAAATCATAGTATATTGAGGATAATGTTTTTCTTTTTCTATTATGTAATAAATATAGTGGAGGGTGTCTAAAGAAAAATAAAAAAAGGAGTTTGGTAGAAGGCATTACCTCTTAATCGGGTAACTCCTTTTGGTTTGGGACAAAAGAGATTCTTGGATGATTTAAATTCTAGAGGGATAATATAAGGAGTATAGGACATATTTTTGGAATCATATTAATATGATCCTGACTGATCCAAGGTATTTTGAGTGGTTTGAATAAGTGGGGTAGGTGGTGGCCTTTTATAGGGAATGGGGTGTGGAACTGTTATGAACATTTGAAAATAGAGTTCAACCTACGTTTCTTCAGTTTGTAATTGGATAAAATAATGATTTAATACCTTGAAAAGTGATGGTAATGTATATATATATATAATATAGATTTTTAATATATTCATGGTTTTTAGGGATTTAATTGTATTTTTCCATTATTATGATTAAAATACCATTAATCGATGTAATTAATTAAAATCACATTCTCTAATTTTTGTCATTAAAAACTATGTTGGAAATATTAAAACATATGTTGTATAAATATTAATAATATTTAATATATTTTTAATAATTAAAATCATATCATTGGAATAAAATAAGTTAATATTAATCTAATAGCCAGGTCAACAATGCATGATTTTAAAGTAAAAATGATCAAAAGTTTGCTAGGTTATTTTATATCAAATTTCAATAATAAATTAGTCCAAATTACCTTAATTTTATTAATTGATAAAAATATAATATACTTAATAATTTAAACCAAATTAATAATTAATTAATAATTTTAAATAAATTAGATGAAAAACTAATTTTTAATTAAAATCATGTTTTCACTATTCATCAAAAAATTAATTCTTCGGGGAAAAATATAAAAAAGATCCTTTAAAAAATTACATTATAAATTCAAAAATTAAGTTTATTATATCAAATTATTCTTCTAAATTTTTATGAAATTTGTTTTATTTTTCTTTTATAGAATAAAATTAAAAGAAGTTTATTTGATAAAACTATGATTTTAATCAAATGCAAAAATTACCAAAAAATAAATCATTTATAATAAATATTATATTTATATTAAACAATTAAAAAAATATTTTATGTTTTGTAATAACTATTCATATTAAAAAAATTAACATCCATAATATAATTATATCATTAAAATAATTATAATACTAATAATATGTTTTGTATAATCTCAATGTTTTATGTAACATATGAATAGTCTGTGTTTTATGTTGCGTACTCCAAAACAATGTTCCATGTAACTTATGACAAGTCATAAGTTTACCTCATTGTTCATTGTATTCAAAAGAAATTAATTTTCTATGTATCATATGATAAAATTGGTGTCACGTATAATGCTATACAAACATAGTGAATTTATATAAACTATACAATTTTTAGTTTTAGTTGAAGTGAAAAATATTGCAATGGTTAAACTAATTCAAAATTTATAATTCCAAAAATCTCTTTCTAATACATAATGCACTAGAATACTGTATTTTTTTGGGGATACTATAATTAAAGAAAAACGTTTCACTTTAGTATTACAATGACGAAACGAATTTTTCATGTTATTATTTTCACTGGAATGATGTAAAAAAGGAATCTATGAAATGTTGGTAAAACATCACCATTTTTTCCAAAAATTTCATTATGATAAATTTAAAACATACACTTTCTAATTTATTCCAAAAAACCTCTTAAATTCCCTTACAAGAAGTCGGTATAAATTAATCTTCCTAAAATTGTTTGAAAATGAAGTTTCCTGGATACATCCAATTTTTTCAGTATGATTCTAGAATAAAGAAAAATATATATTAACAGATACTCCAAAAAAAATAAAAGAAATTTCTTTTTCCAAATAAATAAAATTCAGATGACCCATCCCAATCTGGTCACCTACTATACCATCCTATATTTTTCTATAATAATATCCTCCAGAAATAATTGTTCACATACCTATACTATACCATAGAACATTCAGATCAATATTTTATCACTCTCTCTCTCTGCATTTTAATTGTTATTTCCTCATCATAATGTTTAATAAACTTCATTCGTACATATAGGAGATCCAAAATTGGAATTGGTGGGATAAAAATTTCATGTTCTTGGTCAAATAATATTACATAAAATCAGTTTTACTTTGATTTTGACTTTATCTTTTACTCCTTAAATTCTTCGAAACTATTTTTGATTCTTCTCAAAAATACTAGAATCATTTATATACATAAAAATTCATTGAACTAAAACACATTTATTTTTATCTAATATAACATGTCTTCCTGATATTATTTTTCATACAGATATTAGAGAATAATTTTTTAGAATTTAATGAAAACAAATTCCCATTCCATTACCGCACCTGAATCTGCTCTACCAAAAACATTGTAATTTTTAATTTTTTTTTGAATTTCATAAACATTAGTTCATCATCTAGAGACTATAACACCACCTTAAAAAGAAATCCAAAAATATATTGTAAAACAATTATCATTATCCTCCCCAATTAAACACTTCCTTAGACCAATGATCTTGTATCTAATGATGTCCAGTGTTTGATGACATACTGGTATCCACATGAGCCTAAAATATATGTTTTTATTTCCTTCCTATATATCTTTTTCAATGACCATAAGATGACTCTTTAACCAATTTAAACAAAACCATGACTTATTCAAATCATGATCAACTAAAAATAACTCAACCTAAAAATATCATTACGATGAAAATGGTTGACTACATTATTGAACATCGTCCTATTAATTAGTCTATGACCACATTTCTCACCAGTCCAAAAAACTCTAATATGTATGGTCTGTAATTAATATAACATTTCAAAAAATGGATTGTTGCATCACCATGTACAATGGATCTGTGTCGGTAATGACTACATTATATTATTAAAGTTATCTGTGTAAAATAATATAATGTTATTCAATATTGAACACTTATTTATAATATTCATTGGCTACTTTATATTATTTTCATTATGTCTTTAAATCTCTACATTATATTATTATTCAAAACTTCTTTAGACCAATTATATTATATTTAATGAAGTCCAGTGTATAATGACATACTGGTATCCATGAATATTATATAGTATTATAATATAATATTTAATTGACTATTTTATATTATTAACATTATGTGTGTTTTTTTATGTGAATATTGTTAACATTATTTTGGTCATAGTATGTTTTTGTGTGATGACATACTCATATCAAGGACTATTTTATAATATAATAATATAATATTCATTAACTACTTAGTTTTATAATTAGAACATAATATATTAGTATCCATAAATATTATTAACATTATATTAAAGATAGATAGTTATTTTCCAATCTCGATGTCCCTGATATCTTGTATAGTTAATGATTCTAGAAAGAGTTTCTTGAAGAAGAAATGTTCTAAACATATAAAACATCAATTAATATTGGATCACAACTAAAATAGATCCATTAGACCTAATTCACATAATTTTGATAATATAAAGTAGTCAATTGTAAATAATTTATACAATAATATAATATTATAATATTATAATGTATTCAATGAATATTATATTATTGTATTATTATATAATCATATCAATGAATATTGTATATATGACACATAATGTTAATAACATAACATTAATTTATGTCTTATAATATTTCTCATGTGTCCCAAAAAAAGATATATTTTTTATTCTCGAAATAAATTAATAATATATATATATATATTATAAGACATGAATAAATATAATATAAGATAACAAAAATATGATATTGAGGATCTACACAATAAACTAATGCACTCTCAAAAAAGTAATAAAATTACACATAATTTTAATAATATAATATCAATTTAGAAGATGAATGTATATATTACAGTATTAAGAAAAATTAGTGAATGATTAATTAGTGATATAAGTGTTATTTATATGAATTAAAGAACCTTTACAATTAGAATTTTAACATAACCATTGTAATAGTAATCTAACTATTAAAAATAGTGATCTTGCAGATCGAATAATAAAATAACATATGAATGTATGAATAAAAATTTTGTATATAATTGAAAATATGAGATTTTTATACCATGATATACATAAAATATTCGTTTTAGGAATGATATATTAAGTTTCTCTATTTTTTTTAAACATAAATTTTTTACAATTTCATAATTATTATAATGTTTTAAAATTAAATATATTTTCATACTCCTGATAAATAAATTAATTTTATGTTGTATTATAATTATAATATAATTTCATGTTACCTTAATTAATTTTTTGATGGGTTTTGAAATTGATTATAATATAAAAACTATATTTATCAAAAACTGAATACATTATTAAAATATTATATTTGTCATAATTAGTAAATTATATTCATGAAATGGATTCAAAATTTGAAATATACACAATGAAAAATGGATATGTTGAATTTTTGGTTTGTTTATCAAAATGTTGTGTTTTTTTGTGCATATTTAAATATGATAATTTTTTGTGTTTAACATTATAAGAAAAATACTTGAATTTATGAAACATAGATGATATAAGAACCCATTAGTTCAAAATGACCATACAAATTTACAATATTTTTTAATAGAAATCCATAATATTTATATTCATGATCCAAAATTATAAAATAACAAAAATAATAAAAAACCCATCTCCTCTACTACAAGTACCACCCTTCATCACTTCTTCTCTTCGCACCATATAAGACCTGTACAATTCCTGTATTCATTAAAATTACCCTCACATTATTATTTCATGAATAAAATAAATAATAGTCTCAATAACTGAACCATTCCATGTTTCCTAGGGGTTCCAATAAAGTGGTGATATTCAAGAGGTTACTTTCTCAAAACATATTGTTCAATTTCATTTATGCTTATACCACATCCTTACCTACATCATCAATAAACACACAATAAATAAAAAATTAATATACCAAAAATTTATTTTTCTAGTAGAATATAATATGTCCGTCACTTCTCTTATATCCAATTATTAAAAAAACGAAACCCTTGTCCAAATTGTTGCAGTTTACCATCTCTTGGGATAATGTTTTTTGTTTTCAATTACCACCTTCAAGGATGGTCATAATACATTATTATGGTAACATAATATTTTTATATGTATATAATAATTTATATCATGCTTTTTAACTAATATATAGACATCATATTAAATATAACTAAACAAGTTCAAGTAGTTTCAAAAAACTAACAAAAATAAAGTAAACAAATTATCAACAAAATTTAATCAAATGAATCATAATCATGTAAAAATTCAATGATATATGATACCATTTAATTATATATATGAAAATTAATACCATTTAATTTAATTTTTTATAATTATTTCTATTTTATAAGAACACTCAAAATCATTCAATAGTGAAATGGCCATGAAACTAAGTAAATAACTCTCTAAAATGATGAAATAGAACATTATAACTCATTAAAAAAGTCATAAATAGACGTAATAAAATTAAAATTAAAAAATAAAAACATAACATGTTTTTATATAAATATATTAACATATCTATTTAGTTTATCCATGAAATCATCCGCAAGTACAGAAGAAATTCAAACATAAGGAATTTTATCCCTATGAGTGTCCATTTTTTTATCTAGGTTACACTTTGTCTCTATTAATCCAAATAAATTTTATTATTATAATTAAATAATTGTCCTTAATTATGATTATGAGTTCCAAACATCTATATATTTTTTAATTAATATTTCTTTTCTTTTAAAATATATGTTATAAAAGCTTCCCTTCTCAATTTCTATCAAAAAGAAAGCTCTATTAAGTTAAACATCTCCATTTCATAACCATTTTCAATTAAAATCTATAAAATATTTTTATCCAGGAATATTATTAAAAAATACCTTATATTATCATAAAAATATATTGAAATTCATTTGTACTTGTATATAAAAAAACATTGACATTATCATCACTGAAGACCCTATAATCATTTTTATAAAACCTGAGTGAAGTGGAAAAATCCTAATGTTATATAACCACTCTTTTTGTTGTTTTGAATCTCAATGGACATAATTATTAATGATCAATTATTATTTTATAGTTTTTAATTAAGATTAATGATTTAATTTTTTCTAGGATATAAACATGATATGAATTTTTTTCATTATGAGATGATTATGAATAACATTTAATTCCATGGGTATCCCTTTTTATTATTCTAATGGAGTGTTTCAATTATATAGAACACATATTCATGTACATGTTATGATGGCTGCACCTAGATAGAACTAAAATTCATGGGTAATGTTATTTTTCATGAGATGTTATGCACGGGATTTGGGATGAAACCTAACCCCTAAAAAGAATTTTTCCACTATTTGAAATAGACTTCGATGTTATTCTTTAATAATGTTTATGTCGTCTCATATATTACTTCCAATTTCCTATATTAAAATGATAATATTTTTACCATGTTTTATATTTTATGTTTAAAAATGTTTATTTTTGTCCATTCCTTTTATCTTATTATGTTATTCCTACAAACTCATGTGATACACTTTATTCCAATGTTTATTTATTTACATTTCTATTTAGCGCTCCTCAATTTTTCTATATATTCCCTATGTTATCCTATGTAGTTATATGATATTAAATATATTTATGAGTTCATTATGAATATTAATATCATTATTTTTTATTCATGTTCAATGTTTTAATATTATATACCTAGTATTCCAAAGAAACAAAAAATTTTGATCCTTGGTTTTTATATTACAAAAAATAATTATTAAAATAATTAACTAATATTTGTAAAAATATTTGGTTGTTATTGTTGTTATCTAATGACGAATTGGTTATATTTTACAATTAAAACTATGAATTTTTTTTTAAAACCCTAGGGATAATTCTATCACCATGGATAACCAATTATGATACATAAGGAATCACATATTTAGATATAATTTTCATTTATAAGTAATTTCCTCATTGTTTATTATTTCCTTTTTATATTATATTTAGATAACTATTTAATCACCAAAATATCTATTTTTTATTTAATGGGTTGGGTGGAATTCGATAACCCATGTTAACAAGCAATTTGATAGGAAATGTGATTAATTCGTAATGAAATGACAATTATTTAGTGAACGTGAGGTTTAAATATCATGAATTTACCACATTAACTCTCTCAAATTATAAATAATATTTTTTTTAGTCTGCGATGGACTCATTATCCTATAAAATATAATTTTTTACTTCAATACATTGAGAAAAATTCCAACTAAGTTTATTGGATCATCATATCTCCCAACGTAAAAAAATATTGTATTTTCTCTATTGAGAATTTATTCTTTGTACTCTAATGATTAGATAAAGTAATTTTTATACTGATAGTATAAAATTTTTATATGAAAGATTATAAGTGGTGGTAATTGGTAAAAAAGACTGTGTCTAAGAATTAAATTGATTCCATCTATTTTGAAGGAATCATGAAAATACATTTTAATAAATACTTACCCCCAAACACTCCACGTTAACTTAGAGAGTGAGTCCCTAGGATAAAATTAAAACTATGATGAATCTATAGCGGTGTCTGAGGATAAAATTACACACCTTTCTTAATATTCCTTTGGATTTTTCATGAACACTAAAATTATGATGGATTGATTGTTAGTTTATTAGATCTGATTCGATGAAAGGATGTGGTGATTTAATACATTGATAGATTTGATGATTTTTTATGGTGTGATCAAATGTTTTGGAAGAAGATTGGAGACACTCAATGGAATTGTGGGATCATAGATAATAACATTATAATATATTTTAACATGGTAGGATCAATAAATTGTTATCATGTAGGAAATAAAATTGAACATCTAATATGTAAAAAATGAGGGAATAAACATTTTGAGAACTATTTAAATAAAGTCACGTGATGCTTCAAATGTGAGTAAGATGGGAATTCAGATAATTATTGATGAAGGAGTTTTAAAAAGTCCACTAATTAAAAATAAAAAAAGAATGTTCTGATCAACACATTATATATAGTTTAGTGTTTCAATAAAAAGCAACATAGGAACTATGCGAACCAAACCCTTTAGCCCATTATTATTAGAGACAATAAATAAAAATAACCATAATGGAATTAATAAAGGGAATATTCTATCACTAAAACTATGGTGGAGCCTATGAATAATGTTGTGACATGAATTACATTTATTCATTAAAGAATACAATCTTTTCAATTTTATTATAGTTTTAATATTTCTTCCATATCATACTTATTTTGTAAATCTATTTAAAAATCACCATAAAATATAAATGGTGGGTTATATGTGAGAACATATAATAGGGAAATTATTTCATCTAATTTATATAATTTCTCCCCTATAAATGCTTGTGGACATAAAATCCCATAAAATATCATCATACTTCTTTTTATAGTGAATGATTCAATATTTATCTTAGATTTATTGTCTTTATATAAATACAACATCAAATGTCAGGAAATGAGGATCACAAATCATATATCAAGAAATCCCCCAAATTTGTACAATTGTAATAATTATTGTGAGTCTTTTTCATAATCAACATCTCATTTGTGGTTATTATTCCCTTATGAGCAATCATATCTTTCTAAAAAGGTTTGTACAAAGGATAGGAACTTCTTCAATGACAATCCTATTTTTATTGTCTATACTAAATTATTAAATGAATAATTTGCTAGACATCCACCTGCCTTATAGGTTGAATTTCCAAATTATTGTATACATAGAACACTACCTTCATCAAATACACTTTGTTGGTTGGAATCTATTAAGTCATAGGAACTAAAAAATCTATTACATGATCATCTGGATATGGGTTTTATAAAACAGAGTGATTCAATGGGGGTGAACTATTCTACATCATTATGAATAATGTTTCATAAATTCTCTTATGAATTGATTATCCTGATATTAAAAAAACCATGATAAATAGAATGTATCTTATACAGTTTAATGAAGAATTGTTCAGTCAACTATGTGGGGAAAATTATTTATCTACTATGTCCATTCAGTCACGATATATTTGATTAACATTAAATAAGGGAGATATTCCCAATACTCCTATTACAATGAGGTATGTAAAGTATGACTTCAGTCTGGTAAACTTTAGAATCATAATTTCTCAAAAAATATATTATAAAAAATTAATAGAGTATTTATATATTAAAATAAAATAATTGTGGTTATATTTATAGACAATATATTTATATAATAATATAGAAATGAGAACATGTGGATCATTTGAATATTATGAAAACACATTTCCTATAATTATTCTATATAAAAAGTATAGTAAAGGTGAGTGTTCAATGGAGGAATTATCATTTGTGGGGCATGTTATTCCCATTAAATGAATTTTAATGTACCATTCTAAAATAAAGGATATTTAAATGTGGCATATTACAATATATATAATGAAGATACATTGTTTTTTTGTTTATCTAGTCTTATCCAGTGACTGTTAAAGAAAAAAATTCAATTAAAAAGAATTTACAATCCAAGGTGACTCGGAAAGATGTAATGAAATCCTAGACCATTGAATGCAAAGACTACTTCAAATATTTTAAAATAGTCCCATCACTACAATATTACATACACTACTTACAAGTGGGGAACAATTGTTTTGGTATAAACTGATGTTTCCTCAAGGGTCCTATTCATTTTACTAAAAAAAGTAGAATGGAATATCATATTCCTCAATGAATCTAAATGTTCAGGAGATGATTCCATCTCACATATGAATTGTTGATAACATCTATGATATTTGTGTTAAAAATTTGATGGAATTATATTTTTGTCAAGAAGTTTGATATATATAGATATCTTAATAAAATTGATTATATATTCACATAGAATGTGATTAATTTAGGCATGTGAAGATGATTATATATCATAAATGAATCTAACAATTAAATCCCCTATAATCATGGTAATGTAAAAAATGTGATGGGGATACTATAAAAAGTTAATATTTAAATTCATCAATGTATAGTATTTAGAAGCATCCAAACATATTAGACATGAAAATAATATAAATGAGAATTATAAATGAAGGTATATCATCATTCCATTGAAAAATGATTACTAAACCATCCATTTTAGAGAAGATATTGATTTCTCAAAGAGATGAGGTCAACATTTAGAGATATATGGTGCTAATAAAAAATGGGAAATTCTTATAGTTCAAAATCAATGATTAATGAGTAGGAATATATGGTCCAAGATTATGTGTTCTAGTAAATATGGATAGAAAAAAATGGTATTTTGAAAGATTAACAAATGTCAACATTCTATATTCACCCGGGTGTCACCAAGATGTATAGAGATATATGAGAGAACTATTAGTGGGACAATATAAAGTAAAGGATCCATGAATATACATCTCAGTGTCACATATTTTTAAATTTGATTGTTGAAAGGAAATATTCAAATTGATTGATATACCCATAAAACATACCAAAATGGAAACTGGAAATCAACAGTATTGGACTATATTAGGGGACATCAGAATTCTTATGGAGGAAATATTTCTATATGGAACATTGTGGGTTTTCATAAAAATACTTCCCACTATATTATGATTTGATAGGAATTCTCACAGGACCAACTTGAAAAAATATTTTTAATAAATTGTATAGGATGCATGGAGTACCATTATCTATTATATATATTTTTGATATGAATATTGTCTTCATGATGTGAAAAAATATCCATTATTCTCTAAATACAGAGCTAAAATTATGAATGGATTTTCATACTCAAATTGATGGCCAACCTCAGAAGATTACATAGACAATAGATATAATGTTTAGACCATGTTCAATTGAAATTAAAGGACACTGGGATCAATATACTCCACTCATCAACTTTTACAACAACTACAATTTCTACTCATGAATTCAATTGAGCCAATGTGAATTCATTTATGGGAAATGATATTGAACACATGTATACGTGGATGTTGTTTGTGAACATAAGATATCAGTACCTATAATTTTCATGGAAATGGAAGAATAAGTGAGCAAAATCCTAAAAAATATCTAAGATTTCCAATGTGTTAAAAAGTGATATGTACATAACATTGAGGGGAATTAAAGATTGATATTGGTGGAAAATTATTCCTCCAAATATATCCAGATAAAATGGTCATTAGATTTATGAAGAATAAAAATGTATTTTATATGTATATCATCCCCTTTGAGATCATTACTCATGTTGAATATACAGCCCATTGACTAGAACTCACATAAACCATTTATCTATTAAATTTTGTATTCCATGTATCACCCTTGAGGAATCACAAAATATATCCTTCACGTTTATTGATATAATATGTGTTATGGATGGAAAAAGTTCACTCTCAGGAGTAGCAGTCGGTGAAGATTTTTTCCTTAAAAATATGATTCTATATAATTATTTCAATCACCTAGTGAAGCATCAATAAGAAAAAAATATGTTAAAAAGAGATTACATGGGATCTGTAGGATATGATGAAATTGAAATACCCTCACCAATTGTCACATTTTTTTAAAAAACAAAATATGGATTAAAAAAATTTCTTAAGGAGGGATGAATGTAACTACTACGAATTTTATCAAATGAATTTACCTTATAATTTCATAAAAAATAAACATAACTTAGAGAACCCAATGAAAAAGTTGTTTTCATAAATGAATAATGATTCAATTATCAGGAAATAAAACAATAATAATTACAAAAATTATTTAAGGATAATACATTTAAAATATGATAATGAGAATAGAAAATTTTAGATCGTATAGATTCACTATATTGATGATACTAGAGAAAAAATATTTTGAAATAAAAAAATTAGTAATATATTATTGATTTTGAATTTTATATTCTATATAACATTGTGAGAAAATATAAGTGAATAATGATTGCATGAAATAAAAGGCACACATTAAAATCAAGGAACCTATATAGTGGGAATAGTAACCTAGATTATTGGTTATTAATTTAATCATTAGTAATAGTAATAAAAATTATATAATTGAAAACTAACCTATAAATGTATAAATAAGATTTAGGTTCCTTATAAATGAAAATATTATAGAATTATATTATGGTATAAATAAATAAATATTTTAAATAAGTTAATTTATGTGTTGGAATTTTTATAAAATGACAGTGTCTATTTACAAAATTATATTTAATATAATTGATTAAATGAAGTTTTCTTATCATAAGAAAGATTAATAAATTAATATTATGTTTTATTATAGTTATAATATCATATTATGAGACCGTAATTACTTTTTCAATGGGTCATAAAATCAATTATAATATTAAAATATGTATTATTTGAATAAATGATGAATTTATTTAGAAATAAAATTCAAAATATTTAGTAAATAATTTTCATTTGATGATTTCCATTTTTTTAATATAATTTCCTATAAATGGAAATGGTGAAATTATTGTATTTCTCAAAAATAGTTAAATTTTTTTTGAATTCGGAAATCTAGAAAATTAATGATATTTAGCATTAAAATTAAAATAAAATAATTTTTGTGTTGCCGATAATGTAAGAACACATTGTTTGGGACTATAATAAACTATTTCCTCTATTTATTCATAGTAATCGACAATATTTATAATTTTTATTCAAACTAATAAACTAATAAATATTATAACAAAAAACACACCTATCCTCCCCTTATAGATATTGCACTTTCTCCTCAATCATTATAATCATTGAATATTTTAAAAATTATTCCAATTTTTTTTCACAAGATTCTTCCCCACATTGATGATTTTATGGTCTCAATAAAATTCCAATACCATTTTCAATAAGGCGTACTTCAAAGAGATGATTTTAAGGAGGGAAATATCTCAAAACAAATCTTTTAATTTCATTTGTTCATATTCCCTCTCCACAACCCCATAATCCATAAAATAATACTAACACTAACATATTAAATATGATAAAATTAATATTTATAATGTGTCATCTTTTCTCAACCAATTTTCTCATATCTTCTTACTCATTGAAAGGAAACTGTTTTCCAAATTATTGTATTTTACTATCTCCATTGATTATGATTTATCTTTTTCCATTACCAACTTCAGTGGTAGTCATATATCCTTTGTCATTGCAAAATAATATTTCAATATGTATATCATAAATTATTTAATGTATTTAAAAAATATATAAACATAATATTCAATAATATAAAACAAGTCTATGATGATCAGGATCTCCATAAATAATTATCTGAAAAATCATCATTAGTATTTTATTAAATGAATAATTCTAATTTTAAAAAGCTAATAAATTTTAATATTTTCAATTTTATAAATTCTATATACAATATAATTTAACTTCTGTATGGTTATTTGAATTTTAAAAGAAAATCAATAATTTTAATGATGTGAAAAACCAATGAAACCATGAAAGAAATTCCCCCAAAATGATGAAATTTAACTTTAAAATTCAATGAAATAAATAAAAATGTGCAAAATGAAATTATAATATATAAAATACATATATATAAGGATTTTAATTACATTTTTAGTGTAACTATTTTTATATTACATGACATTTTGTTCATGTTTAGAATGCATTCGTACATATGGGAATGGATAACTTTGAACCGCCATTTTTCATTTGGTATGTGCATAATCTATCACTACACAAATGTATTTATTAATTAATATTATATAATTTATATAAATTTTTTCATATGACCCAAAAATTCTTATATTTTTCAATTCATCTTTATTTTAATGGGAAATATATGTTATAAAATGTTTCCTTCTTAATTCCTTTAAATATGAAAGCCCAAATGAAGTGGGCATATCCCTTTCATAGCCATTTTCAAGTACATTGTATAAACTATATTATTCAACAATTAATTTCTATTAAAACTCACTTTATCATTAAGAAATTATTTATATTAATATATGGTTTTAAAAAAGAAACTATGCTTTTTCATTTTTAAAACTCTTTAATATATTACAAAAACCATCACTATGTGGGACATTTATAATGTTACCAAACCACACCCTTTCATGTTTACAATAAAAATAAAAATATTTATTCAATATCTGTTATTATTTTATAATTATGAATTACCATGAATTATATAATAATTTCATGTAAACTATTATGATAATTTTTTCCCTTATTAGATTTCTAAGAAACATATTATATACCATGAGTAACCCTTATCATTATTCCTTAGGTTTAATTTCATTAATTGGATATCATATTCATGTTCATGTTATAATAGGTGGAGATAGGTAGTATTATAATTTATGGGTACTAATTAGTCTCAATTGATATTTTTTATAGGACTAGGGTGGAAAAATATTTTATTATGGTACTTTTCCCACCATTTTATATAGTCTTGGAAGTTAGGATTTTCTTGTGTTTATGGAATTTTATATGCTTCTTCAACATTCCAAAATTTCTATTATCATATGATTCGAGGTTCTATATGTTATTATTCAATTTTTTATTAATTATACATTTCTCTTATGGGATAAATTTTTTCCTTCTAACAAATTTTTATACTATATTCCCATGCGTATTCCCATATTGGGATACATAGATCATACATTTTGTCTGTGTATTCCCCAGGAAATCCTATGATATGATAGTAGCTAAAATGTAGTTCGGAATTCATTTTGTTGATTAATGACATATTGTTTTATTCTAGTTCCATGGTTTCAATGTTATGTACCATTTCTTCCAAATACACTTGATATTTCGATCCTTGCTTTGTATTTCATGGATAATTATTCTTCAAATCATGTTATATTATGTATGATAGGTTTGGGTCACTATAATAAAAATAATATCAATGATATATCACACAATGGTGAAATATTATAATGATATAAAAAAATTAAGGGATGAAATTAATGAAATATTATGGTTTATATCAACAAGTATATATATTGAATGACAACCTACCTTCCCATTCATGATGCATGAAGTCAAAAAAAAATATCAAGGATATAGTTACAAAAATTCCACCTATGGTAACTCAGAGGTCCATTAAACAAGAGATGGTTATGAAAATGTTAAATTTTTACCCCATTCCCACATGGTATAAAATGTCCACTATCTCCTAGGATGGTCCAAAATATAAATAATGATATTTTCTATAAAAACATATTTTAAAATCTTAAACTGAACGATCGAGTGTAATGAAAAGTTCCACATGACTTCAATATCACATACCCATATATAAGAGGTAGACGACTAGTAGTGAGGGCCTAAGTTTGTCAATTAGGAGACTATAACATTAATATAATTTCATAAAACAAATAATAAATGGAATACAATATCGATAAAAATAAGAATAAAATGAAACAATTGATAATTAATATACATGACTCATTGTCCAATGTTAAATGGACTCCAAATTTTTTAAGACAATCTACAAAACATGTGACATGAAAATAAATAAATAAAAACATTGTATACCTATGGTGTTCATCCTCATATGCCAATAATTGTATAATCTTCTATTGAACTATCAGTTATGATCCCCATTCCCTAACATGGGTCCTTATATGTGATTTCTTCACGAACATCTGGTTTTTCATCCATGATGTGAGTAATAAAATAAAATAGTAAACCACCAATGAATCCTATCCAGTTGTTAACATGTATAATAATTGTCTTAATTGAAAATAAAAAAATTCAATAATATCAATCATATATTCATGTATTGGGTGGGAATAAACAAACCAATCCACCATAGACCCTCAAATTTAAATTCTTAAACTCCATACAAATTATAAATAATGGAGATGTTGGTAGGGAAAAAACATTACATTTTGTAAATTTATTCTCTTCCTCGAAATCCGGTGACATTGTGAAAGATGTTTACTAATCATTCATTATTCTCAATCAAGGAAGGATACATTTAGGTTAATTACGAATCTATATCTATATTTAAAGGAAAAATGTGTTGAAAAACCTGATGAATGGATTCTAGGAATTGATTCCATACCCAAAAATACATTCCATGAATCTTTTTACCTCCACCATGCTCACATGTACATATTCAAAATCATCGATAATCATGTGAACAAATAATCTATGGGAAGACATGCCATGAATGTCCAGCTATTCTATATAACAATAATGGTTTCCCCCAAGGCATGGTAATAGACACATAAGAGGTAGATGATACAATTAAACTCTCTACATGAGGATAATTTTCAACATATATATATATGGGAACAATATCAATCATGGGAAAATAGTCAATAATTATAATTCATGGTATCAAAAATCATAATGTGTCTCAAGGGATAAACACCCACTAGTAGGGAATCATAATTAATTATGGAGAACCAAGTATACCTGCACAATAATTGCATCATTGAAACATGTTTAAATGAGATCCCAAAAATATTAGGAGCATCTTACCACAATGATATTGACTATGATCGTTAATGTTCATTAAGGATTGATTACCTAATAATTATTCATTTTTTAGTTGGATCAAACAAAAAGTCATGTGTCCCTATGAATTTCCATTCAGTATGTTGTAACAAGGACAATATGAGAGTAATGTGTTTTCTCACATTGAAATATGAAGAAAATTTTCAAATCAATTGAGAGTTGCTTCATTGATGGTACATAATGGAAATCCATGGTCAGTCAAATTAAATATGAGAACCAATAATGAATATTTAAGGCCTCATATAATTTTATAGAATACATCACACATATAACATCACAATAATAAATAAACCCAGGGATTTCTTCCTTAATACATCACATTACTATGGAGTTGTTATTAATTTATTTTTTTCTATGATTCACTATTTATATAAGATATTAATTAATATTAATTAAAACTCAATTAATTATTAAAATCATTCAAATACTTAGTCATTAATCATTAAATGATATATAAAAATCCATTTCATCACTTTCTAATTCATTAATAATTAGAGATTTTTCAATTTATTACTTGAAATTGGATATAAAAAATAGGTTATGTAAACCTCAATCTACTACATTATTGAAATGACTTTTTGTGAATTTATAGAAAGATAATTCATCTACACGAATCAAACATGTAAACCATTCTATTTAATAAATTACCTATGTGAACCATTCAGAAATTATAGTTTGTTACATGAGACATTTTTCATTCTAAATCAGATAAGTTAGGTATTGGTCAATGTGAATAATCTATATCATCATTTCAGAAAAATTAATTATCATCATGTTCTAATTGAATGTGTGAATCTATCACATAATCAATTTAGTATCAAACCATAGATACCTAGGAAATCAGCTATTTGAAGACTGCTTTATAGATCATTGGGATACATGTGTCCCGTGAAATTTTAAATAAAATAGTATATATGAATATTTTATGGCATAAAACATAACGGAATGAGTATTATGTGTAATTAATTTTCTTATAATTATATATGTTATTGAAAAATATTTTCATAAACATATTTCATTGATGAATACTCTAATTCTTGTCAAGTTTTGATTTGTAATAGATTATATGGGATTCCAAAATAGAAATAGTGTCTTTAAATAGAATATTAAGGTAATTAGAGAGGGTAAATTGATTGATATTCATGATGTAACAACACAGATTGAGTGATTTGTTAGGGTTATATATGTTTCCTTCTCTTTGTTTTGGGAGTATTTTCACATATATTCATTTCCTACGGAATATGATTTAATTATATAATGAAACATGATAAAATGTGGACAATAAATTATATATTTCATTCATCCCCTCATGAACAGAACATTAATTAAATATTTTATAATTTTTTTATTAATTTTAACTATATTTTACCACATTACCAAATATTACGATTCCATTGGCAGTTCAATTATATTTTCGATAGATTGTTTTTACACTTAAAAATGAACCTAACCTATTTATCTAATTTTGATTTCATAATTAAAATTTTTATTCCATTATTACATAATTGAATATCTGAATATCAAATTATTTCCTTTTATAATATATATATATATATATATATATTCTTATATATATAAATTTATTTTATTAAAAACTATCTTTTTATAAATTAATTGATTTAAAAACATTTCTCTACTAATTACTAATTTAAAAATTACTCGTATATTTGTTTACAAATTTAAATAATTTATTTTAAAATTCAATAACAGGTTAAAAATTTTATTTATTAAGATAAAAATACACAATAAAAAAGAAACATAGTAATTTTAAAAATATTAGTTTTTTACAAGAAAATGTAATATCCACAAATAACTAACCATAATTATTTATATTGTAAATGTTTATCTTTATCAATTCATTTATACGATTATATTATTTATTTTATAAAAAAATATTTATAATAATTGCTTAATAATAATTTTAATAATAATATTTATTTAATAATGTTATATGATTGTAAAATAATATATTATGAAAATATTATCTTTTTTATTTATCAAATATTCACTTATTATATTATTTTCAATTGGACAACATATTAATTTGATATATCAGATGGAAATATATCAATTAAATATATTTACAACAAACCATATAACCGAAAACTATATTTCTTATTACCCTTTATATAATTTAAATAATTAATTTTTATATATATCATTTCATATACTACTCAAATAATTATTTTTATTAATTTTACACAATTATAGTCTTTGGTTTATTTTTTTAATTCCATTCATAATTTATATGGTTGAAATCGAAGCTATTAACTTCATGGAAAACTAACATGATAATGATTTTACATTTTTTGTATATTTTATATACTTTTGGTTATATAAAAAATGTAATTTTCATGAAATTTTTTATTGTATTATAAGAATTTATTATTATTTATCTCATATTAAAATATTTTCACATCATTAAATATTCTGACATTTCTTCCAGTTCTGTGTAGTCTATGGAAAATTCTATTTAACAATAATATTATTTAATTGAAGAAGAAATTTACATAATAAAATTGAGTTATGTTATATTATACACCATATTGGTATATAACCATCTAATTCCCATTATGCTAATGAAAAAGTAATGCTACATCTACCTCATAACAGCTTTTTGATCCCGCAAAAATTCCTCAAACTTGTTAATCATATAAATAACCTCATAATGGTGTGTGGACTTGTTTCTTTTTACGTTATCTTGATGATATAAGAATTGTAATAGTAATTACTCATAAGGTTGATCATGTTATAGTTATAAAACCCATGAGTTCAATATATGTGCATCTTTAGGATCATAATTTCTCAAAATTGATACATTAAACAAATAATTTATTAAAGAGTGGTTTAATAGATGGTCATGATTATAATCTACCAACCCCACATAATCATGGATTTTGAAGTGTCCAATGTATCTATTACTCAATACTCCCCTCTTCAAAAATCTCAAAAACAAACACCATGTTCATATTTGAATAAATATATTATCTCCAAAAAAATAATAATGTATTTATGATTACTAGTACAATTATCTAATCAATTTTTTAGTGTTTTAATGTATTAATGAATTATTTGAATCATCCATATGATTTCTTGAGAATGATATGGTCCTTCTATTTTATAGTCTGAATATTATCACAAACAATTAATCTTTTTCACAACCAAATTTTAATTTCATATGGTTTTTTGTGTGTTATTCCATAGAATCATTTCTATATTTTAACTAAATTAGTGGAAGGTTTTGATCCCAATTTCCATTCAAATCCAAATAGTATGAACATTTTATATATTTCAATCCTTGAATGTTCTACTAATTGTGTAAATGTTTCTAAGGATAACAAAAAGTGATGAAGCACTTCTATGTTTTCACTTATACTTGAAAACATCAACAAATTATCATGGTAATATTTGAATAATAATTATATACCATGGATCATGGTAATAAATGTATAATTAACAAAACATTTTCATATATCTTGTTAATAATGTTTATAGAAAAATAATTATTAGTAACAATAAAATTTTCTCTAATCATGAGGCATTCATATATTACCCAAATGGAATGATTATATTTATAGTTCCTAATAAAACATTCCATAAAATACATGGTTATATTATATAATTTCCATATTACTTTTGATAAATTGGACATCATCCCTTTAGTCTTTTATTATTCTATCTAAAACTGTATGAATACAAATAACCAAGATACATAGTGAAAATGATTATTCGGTTATATATATATATATTCATTATTTTCAATGGTAGATTAAAAAATATGACATATTTCTACATTCCAATAAATATATCTTCAATTTTTATATTGATAGACCACACGGTTTTCCCAAATCTTATAATTACAATCTTTTCTATATTGAATAGTGTTTTATTTTCTACCTTAATCAATATCAAAATATCAAGGAAAACCCAAGTAATTTAAATAAAAAATATACTTCATGTATTAGTAATATTCATCATTGTAATTTACTAGGTTAAATTCAATAAATATATATTTATGAAATTTTTAGACAAAAAATAAATAGATTTGATTAAAATAATTGAATATGATAAATTATATGATTTTATGTAAAAGTAAAATTTATAATTTACTTATTTTTTTGTAAAAATACACTATATTGTTAATACAATAATATAATTTTTTTAGGATTTTTAAAATTGATTATTTTTCTGATGTATGGTGAAAAAATTCTTATTTTTATAAAACATGGAATTTCATTTCAAGTATAAAATATTTCAATTTAATTTTGGATTGGTATTAAAAAAAATTAGTGTCATGTATATGAGTAAAATAGTTTTATATCCATAATAATATTTTAATACATTATTTTAGAATAAAATCATTTATCTTCTAAAAATTAAAATTTCATAAACAAAATTAATTTATTGTGTTTTTGTTTTTTTGTTCATTTACCAATGGGGGTTTATTGGAATAGTTATATGTTCATAATATTATTATATATGTATTATTTTGAATATTTTATGGAATTTTTTCACTACCAAGAAATGATACAACATGTGATTCTGAGGTCTGGTGTGGCTGAAAACAAATTGAAATATTTGAAATTTATAAATTGAAAAGTATTGATGTTTCAAAATAAAATTAAATAAATTATAATTGGGGTCTCATATCATAAATTATAGGGAACTATTGATTTCATAATGTTCTTTTTACCATTAGTGAAACATTTTCTTTATGGTGATAGTTTTTGTGTGAAAAATTCAACACAAGAATAGATAAAAAAATTATTTATTAATATAAATTTATTTAATCAATAATGGTTCAATGATTTAAAATTATTCATTAAATAAATTAATATAGAAAATATTCAATGGGAAATACAAATCCTTTCAAATCTATTACATTCATTGGAGAGCATTGGTGGAATGTTTTTCTAGTGAACATTGATCAGATCAGAGATCGACATCCTATGTACACTGGAATAAAAGGATCTTGGAAATAATTACAATGAGTATTTTTTCATCATTAGTGATAAATACAAATTTATGTTGTTTGTTTTTTCATGGATTTATGCTTTTTATCATTCCAATTATGTAGGAAAATAAATCAACTAAACACTCAATTCATGAATCATGTGTATTGTGTGAGTGGGTTAGATTTATATGGGGTTTGGTGATATGGTTAATTATTTTATATCATATATTTTTTTATTATATTTGAATAATATCATTTCCAAAAATAATCATGTACAATATTTTCTCATTGTTCTTATGTTTGGTTATTTCGTCCTCTTTTCATTTATTATCGTAGTGAAATATTTTCGCCAGCAGTTTAAAAAATAATGAAAATTAAACAGTTGTACACAAATTTCTACTAAAATGATTTGATATCATATATCTAAACATGGATTAGTGATGATATGGAGAAACATTGGAAGTGGTGATGAATCAATTCAGATTTGGTATCATTGGATGTATGATCGGTATGTGGTAGCAGAACAGTTTGATGTTATAAGTTTCCCAAGTGATGCAAATGGTCATATTCCCATGAACGTTAAGATCACTGGTTATTAAGACCATATCCACCATCTCTTATAGAATTCATGGACATATTGGTTATTAGTTGAGTGGATGAATCCACTAGAGTAAGAATATTGATTCTAGTTAATCACATAGCACACAACATGTAATCTAGGATTTCATAGTGTGTAGGAACCCTAGTGTGGCACTAGAGATTTTATGTGATGATTTGGATAACAAAATGTATGACCCGCATCACATTTAATGCACTTCCTACCTATTGGATCATTGGGTAACTCAAATGATACAAAACAACCAGAAGGAGTACATGGGTGATGACATGTCATGTACTCCCACATAGACGTACACAATCCAGGTGTACATCAACATATCTGTCTACAGGGAAACATCATATGTACTGGGGTTGAGAAATTTTATATACATTTACATAGAACAATCCATAGGTTGATTAAATGGGTAGGACCCAGTGCCAAATGGGACACACTGTGTAATCCATCAAAGCTATCACAGATGCCTTGTCCTCATCATATTAATGAATTTTATTATCATGGGTTCTCTATATAAATTATATAATGTTTAATATGGAATATTATCCTACAGATGGAATGAAATCCAATCAATAAGATTTTTTTTAATTTTTTTAATGCTTTCATGAGGATCATAGTGAGAACCTATGTAATATTATTTCCCTAGATAGATTTTCAGGTGACATTGTGACCAACACTACATGATTTACAATTATATATAGATCTTATTACTCCATTATTATTTGTTTGTATACACCATGGCCTTAGGTTTTATCATCATCTATTCATATTATATTTTTATACTTCTATCC
Source organism: Viscum album (assembly GCA_963277665.1). NCBI lineage: Eukaryota > Viridiplantae > Streptophyta > Magnoliopsida > Santalales > Viscaceae > Viscum > Viscum album. Next base: position 2,021,698,076 of record OY728157.1, read on the forward strand.
TATACATATTATGATGTTACTCGATGACCATAACCTCTGTGATGGACATCATGAGTGATATATGACTAATTGAGTGTGTTATCTAGTATATTTTTTATGTGAATGCATTAAGTAAGAATATATATATGAAATTATGGTTGTAAAATTACTAGTATAATATGTTTCTTTGTGAGTATAAATATACATTTCGGTTATATGAAAAATAGACAAATAAATGTGTGGAACTATGAATTATTCTTGTTGTTATATGTTTTCTGGTTTCATCATGTCTTACTAGGTATTATTGTACTCACACTTTTATAAGATTTTCCAAAAAAAAATCCTTTTAATAAAGATAGAACCACCGAAAAAGGTCCTAGATGCACTAGATCAAGGTTGGTTTTTGTGATGTGGACATACTGGGGTGTTTACCTACAATTATTCTTATAGTAGTACCCTTCTTTACATTGTTGTTGGATTGTTTTCAAATTCTTTAGGGTTGCCTTTTTTTGGTCCAATTTTATTTCTATTTATTATTTCCAAACTCTAGTTGTGTGATTTAGATGTATAAAAGCATGATTTATTAGTTGTTTTACGTGTTATAATTGTTTAGGCTAATAGTTGTTTGTGTGTGTACATTTAATTTATCATATGTCCACCCATGTTAGTGATATGCATAATCAATTATAGAATTTATACCAAAATCTATTGGAGTTGGACATGGGAAGTTATGATAAGGGGACCAATGGGATGTTTCATGACCAAGTTGTATTATATAATCATGTTCTACCATATAGAAAGATTATATTATATAGGCTTCGGGAAACAATTTCAAGTATTTGAAGTTCTAATTTTATGTATTGGACTCCATTTTTACTGTGGTGGATTATGAATCCATAATCAAATTATCTGAACATATACCTCTCTAATCAGTACATGAGAACACTAGTTTTAGTGAAAAAAATGGAACTGTCATCATATTTGAATGTTTTGGTGATTCCATTTATTTCATTTGTTAGCTCTATAGATATAGTCATTGATCTTGTCAAACCATTCAATTGTATAACGATTTTGGTATGTATGTTATCTAGTATTATGCATTAGAATCTGGTGGATGATTTCCGCAACAATGGTGCCTAGATACATGAAAAAAATTAATTATTTTTACCTCCCGATGCTAGGAATGAAATGCCACCACATATTGTGTACATGGATGTAACCATAGTACCATCGGATGAGGTTCAAAGGTATATAAAAATTCAAGAGTTTTGCGATAGGGACTCCTCTGGTTTTAAGGATAATGTAACCCACATTCATATAATGATCGGATTGGGGAAATAAAGTGATCTTTTTAATATTTTCATAACCACAGTAGAACAAATGGTGCTTCTAGTAGTGTTCTTTATATTATACTATACACGTAGATTATGGGTTTTAGTGCACAATTGATATGATAGTGAAATTTTTTTGTCATATATAGAGTTACTTTTTAAATAGGAGTAAAATATAGATGTGATTATGGCATTACACATTCTATATATTCTACTACTTTTTTTGGAAGTGAAATAGTGTCTGAGACTTCGTCAAGTTTCACCAGCCATTCCATTTAATTACTAGATATAGGTCATGATCAGTTCATTCAAGCCCAGAAATTGGATTGAGGACTAATTGCTGGATATAATTCCTTGATGAGAATATATAGGGGTAGGTTTTATGTGGTGAAATCACATAAACATAGGGTCCAAAATAATGGATCCAACAGTAGCCTTAGGAACCTAAACATGTGATTTGTTTCCAGAGGATGTACCAAAATCATTGGTATACGATTTAGGTATAACAATATCAGTATAGGGTTTGTAATTATAGTATATTATATTCTTGTAATAATAAGTTATATATCTCATAAAAACATCTAGCCCAACATAAGAACAATTGAGAGACATGGGATGATCCGCCAAGGCAGAGGCAACAACATGAGAGTATATGTCTATAGGGTAGTGGTCATGGAAGAGGATATATGATAGTACCATGTGGTGGTAGATTCTTTATAATGATTCCAAAACAAACTGAGGTGTTTAATGATAGGATTAGGGGGTCACATCCTCTTCAATTGGGACATGTATTGATACAATGAAATCCCTATAACAATTCCCCATAGCTTATGATTACTTTTCATCATAAACATAGGATAGTGATCCCATTCAGCAAGACATATGTGATAATGTTTTTGTAATAATTTTTTAATTCTAGGAGTGATGTCCTATAACATCTTCATTGCCTTCATGGAGTTCTTGGTGTCCTTAGGACCAACACTATATAGAATCCAATCCACTCATTACTAGGTTATTTCATATTTAGTATTTGTTATACTACATGGACTTGGGTGTGGTCCTCATTCATGTATTTTATCTCTTGTGATATACGTCAAATATGTACTATGATGATACTCGATGAGCATGACTTCTTGAACAGAAGTCTTGGGAGATATCAAAATCATAGATTGTCTTCAACAAGATGAGTACTATGTGGAACCTTGAAACATGAATCCAAGGACAAAATTACATTTTTGACATTACCTTGAGAATTTTTGTCTTTTTGAGTATATATATATATTATTGAAATATTTAGGGTAAACATTTATCTTTCTAGAGGATATTGTTGTTCTTATTGTTATATTATTTGTGGTTTTGTAGTGTCATTATTTTATTTTTATACTCATCCATGTATTATATTTCCTTTCACGTGTGATTTATTGTGTAGAGGAGAATCCATTGATAATTTCCAATATTGACTAGTACTATGTGGTTCTTAGTGAGATATACAGTCTAGGGTGTGTTTTGATAGTTATTTTGAGTGCATTACCCATCATTGCATTCAGGCTGGACATGTTTTCAGAATTATTTAATTGGGGTTATATTTGTCCTTGATAAATGTGTGGTACATTTTTCATACTATGGATATGGGATTTAGATGTATTCATGATTTTCTTTTTATTTTTTTTTATATTGTATCACTGTATGGGCTTGGAGATGTGTGTATGGGTATATGTACATTAGTATAAGGCCACCCATGATAGTGATATGTGTAAAATGTTCAACTCATTATACCCTAGAATATTAGAGGAATAAATGTGGAGACATTAAATATTCTCCACCATGATAAGTCATGACATCTTGTATTCGAGCCCCCACATTTGAAATTTGTTCCCATTATACTCAACCACCATACCTACTTTTTTATTAATTTTAATAATAAATAATTCTATTCAATATTTTTTAGAAATTTCTTCCATATATTTAATGATAAGTTTGAAATATATTATTTCCATGAATATCACTATCAGACATGTGGAATAGTTATAATGGGATTAATTAGTTACCATAGTTTAGGGTAAAATATATTAAACAATGTAATAACTAAGTGATTTTGTAAAAAAAATATCTTTTATATTATTACTGAATATTTCATCCCTTAATATCATAGGATATACATTGGGTAGTTTTAATGAATCATTTCCATAAATATAGAACACATTTTGAAAAAACATTTAATAATTATATGAGTGGAACAACCCTCACATACAATAGGGATCGTACTCTATTATACCATTCCCCTAATTTGAACCATTTAGACTGACAAATACCTATCTATAATCCCTTCCAATAACATATTGTATCTTTTCATACCTAAGGACTAATCCTATAAGACATATGGTGTAATCCATAAGATGTTTCCCAAATAATAATTATAACTCTTAACTGATATTTTCATGTTTATTTCTTCTTCTTCATTATTACTATTTTCATTAACCATGATGATTGAATTACCCCAGTATTGAATATACACATAATTTCTATTATTATAATGGATTAACCATTATTTAATATTTCACATCCTATATATGATTTTTTTGATCATGTGATCTTGTGAACTATCATCTCCACATAGGGATGTGATTCATTTTTATTTAACTTCTCATATAGAAAGTTTAATAGATACATTGATGAATTATATAGGATATTTATTAAATAAAAAATATTTTAAAAATATAATATATTATATAAATTGTTACCCTTATATCCATTGTCAAATGAAAATATCTCTCATGCATACTTATTTACTACCGACTCCATGATGAAAATTGATTCAACTTTCATTACCACTACGAATAAATAATAATAATGATAAAAAACTAGTGAATATATATGAAATAAATAAAATATTTATAATTATATAAACATGTTTTATTATATAAATTATTTTATTTCATGCATGATGAGAAAAACATCATGCATACATATGGACAACTATATCCATTAGAAGATATGTTTCATTTTCGACAACCACATTAAATACATGGACAAAAAATTATATTGAATGTGTATGAAATATATTGGAAAAATATTTATGAATATAGTGAATATGGAATAATGAACCCACTTAAAACATAATTTCCATTGGTTTTTATCCAATGTTATGGGGGAATGACTCAATGGGTTTCCATTAAAATGTTTAGAACAATAAAAAATTTAACCCATGTATTCTATTAGAGTTATTTAACATATAAATTTTATAAAAATATCCATTTAATTTAATGATAAGTTAACAATCAAGGAAAAATATTTACAATGTTTGGCTTTAGTGTAACAATAGGCATCCTTTCCATGACACCACCCATCATCCCATGGAAATTCACTGTTATAATGAAATAAATTTATTTTGGTCAAAATCTTATTAGACTAATTATATATCACGATTGTTATGAATATAGTAGATTTAACCAATTTTAAATGTTTTTAGTAAACAGATAGGCCACAAAAAATATTTCAATCTATCTAAATTCTCTCCTACATGGTTTGCCATGAATTATCTCTTTGGATTTCATTTTCTGAAAAAGTTCTTCTTGAGTTCCATATTCTATGTATTATGGAAGTCCGTTTAGTGGGACTCACTAAAAATAGACCTAATTTATTAACTAAGAAATGAATAATATCATGCAAAGTGTGCCAAAAGCATCTACATGGAACTTTTCATCACCCTTCCCAGGGGGGCCCGTGTCATGACTCCCTAAAGCTGACACTATTAGGCAAGGGGTTTATGAATAGAACTGAACAAGAATATACAAAATATAGGAGTCGTTTTTTGGGACATATACGCACACATCAACCTCTAATCCCACAAAATATGCAACTATTAAAACAAGTATGTAAATAATAAATTCATTCTACTATATCCAAAGCATAGAGTATGACATGAATGTAAATAATGTATAGTAAACTAGACTAGTATACCAGCCTCCAAAAAGTATATATAAATAAAAATTCTTACTGGTAAACAAATGGTACAGGGACAGATACCTATTGATGTAGGAACACCTCAACCTGCATGATCTCACAATACTCCATCCAACCCAAGTACAACTAGGACTTCGTAAAAAGGTGTCATGTTTATAAAATATAGTAAAAAGTGTAGGGAAATCCCATGCAGGGTGAGTATACCAACACTTAGTAGGACACACTGAAACCACAAATTAATATAACAAATAATGTACCATCATATCTACACAAGTATATGACTACAAAACATATAAGAATATACAAATATAGTCAATCCCAGACACGCAGTATAGAGGTAAGTCCAGACTACCACATAACTAATCTATGGATTTAGCTCGATGTTTCCATGAAACACTCATATGGGAGAACACACTTCGGAGTCCGATAGCACAAATTATGTTTGTTCGAGATTTATTGTTCATCAGGAACAATCATGAGAGAGATATACTGATTGACCTAAATAGAGATACAATAAATAGATGAGGATCAAATCCAGGTCCATTGTGGGGATACCAAGAGGTCAATCTTGATTAACCTGCTTTGTAGAAGATCTTGGCTCGAAAAAGTTGGTGACATCAATAATGAATAATCTAACAAGGGAATTAATAATGAATAGAGGATCCATCTTGGGGCATCATGGGGGATTCCAAACACAATACAAGAAGTCATGCTGAAGGTATAATAGTCTTATGAGTTAAAATGATTTGTACTAACCGTCAAGGAAAAAGATAATGGGAAAAACCATAATAAAACATTTCCAACATATGAATGACATGATATTCAATCCATGAAGTACATGGGTACACATCATGTATTAGGTTCACACATAGTTTCCCTTTTCCCCAAGTAATTCTTGTGTACAATGGCCCATGTATTTAGAACATTTCATGTTGAATATGGGTGCATGACATGTAGACGGCGTCACATGTTTTGTTCTCCGATACAAGGTCTTCTCATGTGCTCTATCCATGTGCTAGTACATGGTCACAACCCATGTAACCTTTCTCTTGTACTAGTACATGGGTATCCCATGTATCTAGTACATTCCATGTTGTGTGGTGGTGTACATATTGTGTAGGAAACCCTTGTACTCCACCATGTTTTAGTTTACATTCCAAGTATATACTGAGTTGTCAAATGATGAACACAGACTTTGTAGATAGGTTTTCACATAGTGTGTTCTAGATTTTCCAAAATTTTGAATTATTCCTCCCACATAACTTATCAAATCTTTAGGTTTTGTAATGGAACCCATTTCTACATAAATCTCAATATTTATGATATAATAACCCAAAGTTTGAAATACATGGAAATTACTTTAATTTTGTGGAATACTTATTATATAACAAAAAACAAACACTGAAGGACCATAATAGTTTAGTATCTTTGGAAACTCTAAAACAATAATCTTCTAATCATGGTGAATAATCTTCAATATCTCCCATAACGATCTTCCCCTTTTGTTTTATTACATTAGACCTTCTTTATTTCTTGGGAAAAAGATAACATAAAAAGGGTGAGCTCAAATGCTCAGTAAGGGTAAACATAGAGAACATAAAATAATCCATAAACATTTGAAGGGAAAAAAACTTGTACAAAATATCTAAACAACAAAATCTTGAGCAAAGACATACATCATGGAAGTATGTAAGGCATATATCATAAAATAAAAACATTTTTGATAAAATAACACAGGAATAAAACTTGTAATTGTGGAAAACCATTAAGAACATGATATTATTTCCATGGTACCCAAGGAATTGCTATCAAGACCATCTTAGTGGACAAAGTCCCTTTCTGAATCAAGTTCACTCCTTTTTCTAGTCCTGTATCACTGAACCATATTAACTTACCATTCTAGCCATGTATATCTCATGAGATATAATTATTTACACAATGAATTGGTGGGAGATATAGGTCCCACCCATCTCCTTATTAAATCATTCATACATGATCCACAACATAAACATAAATCATTAATGATATCCCAAAAAATAAAATGGGTTTCATAAACATTGTCCCATCATAACATAATCCATATAAAGAAAATGGATATCATTTCATCATAAGAAGAATTAAAACATGGAAATAATAGAGACATTATACTTGAAACCTAATCATGCTAAATAATGTCATCTTAGATGGAAAATAGTTTTGACAAAACACTTGAAATGAATTATTGTGGAAAAGTTCATTTTTTCTTCAAAATCATTATCTTTTCACAAAACTCCATTCAATTTTAAATGAAAATGATATTAATGAAAATAGTCAGGAAATCTTGTAGAGAATTCTTTATGAAAATTAGGCGTTATAAAACTGTAAAAATCCATTCACGCTCTATAATTTAAAAAAACAATCTTCTCTTTCTTTTGATAGAAAAGTCAAAAAGTTCCTCGTATGGTAAACCAAATAAAGATTCCGTCCACAACAAGGGGTAAAAGTAAAAAATGGGTAAAAAGGGACATTAAAAATACATGAAAACATTTTTAGAAAACATGTACCTGAATGATAACAATATCCCCTGTAAATACTTTTGTATAAGTAATCTCAGATAAAAATGTGATTTGTGAAATTATCCCTTACCTTAGGTCTGATATGCTTCATATGTATCTGAACCTCCTGTATAATGATATAAATAATGTCATTTACTTATTATAGAATCATATTTATTGTTATTATATCATATATGGTTCACTTATGACTTTATGATACACGTTCTTTGGTAAATTCCATGTTAAAGTAGCGTTTTGGGTAAAAACATTTTATTTATCATACGTGTTTGGACTTTTTGTTCTTGATATTATTATTACTTATATCACGATTTACTTACTTCTATAATGTAAAAAATTATTTATATATCATATATATTATGTATATATATATATATATAATATATAGATAAATGAAATTAAACACACCGTTCATTCGGACTGTAGGCCGTACGTATGCATGAACGTTGTTTTCCTTACCTTATTGAATTGAATGGAAGTAAGTTGATAAAGTATATATATATATATACAAACATAAATCCAGTATCTTAATTATGTCATATATTTCATTATTATTCCTTATATATACTTTATAATAATTCTTGAATGGTCAACTTGGAGAATGAATCTCATCGCTTTGTGGAGACTGTAATCCGTACGTACACACGAGTGATGATATCATTCCCAAAATTATTGAATGGAATTAGAGTGGATGATATAAAATATCATAATTAATATGTTTTTATAATAACCATATATATTTATTCTTTACAACATTATACCCATCCATGTAAGGTGGAGGCGGGAAAACATATTACACCACGGCGTGGAGAGGGTATTTCGTACGTACGCACGCACGGTGATTTCATTTTCCGTAGGATGGATAGAAGGTGAAATGCGAATGTTTAATATTTATAATAACATAGAATTATATTAATTATACTGATATTATTACTTTATAATTAATCAACTAAGGATGAATAAGTTGAAGATGAAAGAAATTTGAATGAATGGGTAGAAGAGATTACCTCTTCTTCGACGCACCTCCTTTAATCTTCTTCTTAGGGCACTAGGGATGGTCTTTTAAGAAGACCATAACCTCTATGATATAACTAGATAGGTTGAGAAGGGGAATTGGTAGGCTTCGTCTGAGATTCAAGGTTAAAATGCGTGTGAAGAGAAGTGGGAAGGGGTTCCCTTTTTATAAGGGAGGAGAGGGGCACCTTTGGAAGCATAAGAAATATTAATTTATAATAAATTCAACCCTACTTAAAAACTTTCAAAAAAGACTCAAATCTAAACATAGGATGATATAGGGTTGAAATCTCATCAACCAGTAAAATTTAGACATGTTGGGAATTTATTTTAAACATTTTCATCTTGATTTATCCTTATTTAATATATTTAATTTTATTTGGGGTAATAAGATTCTAATTTTTAAATTTTTATAAATAATTACATATGTGTTGTGAATTTTCTAAAATTGGATAATTTATGACATTTTCGACCATATAAATTTTATTTTATAATTTATAAATACTTTTTTGATTTTTAATAAATTTTATATTATAATATTTTTATAAAATAACAATAGTGTCAATTTATGTATCTATTCAATTATTTGAATTTAAATAAAATCCACACAAAATATATGTTCGAAATAAACTATTTAATATATTAATAAAATTTCATATTTATCTATAAAAATCGTGGATAACATTAAATAGTTCATATAAAATTTATTTAAATATTTTTAAAACAGTTTATTTGATATTTCTCTTAATAAAATAATTAATACATCATTTTTGTATAATTATTTAGTATACTTATTTGTTGCATAAAAAGTAAAAAAAATGATAAAGATAAATCTCATAGATTTTATAATAATACTATTACTCTAATTTATCAAATTAAAATCACAACATGTAATTTTTTATTTTTCTGAAATTATAAAAGTGACAACTTTGGAATTGTTTAAAATAAAATAATATAACTGTCATAATAGCCTTTATAAGGATCCGAATTTTCAAAAATTCAGCCATTGGATTATTAGGGTTTATATATAAACCACCAATAAGTTTTGTTCATATTTTTTGGGCCTTTTCATATGAATTACAATTTCAATAAAAACTATATTATTGATTTTTCAGTAAATAAATAATTCCTGCATCATTAATGTATAACATAATAAGGTAAATAAATAAATCATAAAAATTGAAAATAAACTACCATGATAATAAACATTTTATATTTCAAATTAGTATTTATAACCGAAATTATATTCTGTATAACCTTATATTAAAAATACATTAATTATTAATGATTCAGTGAGACATATTTCACTTTCCTTTAAATAAAATAAACTAAAGGACTTAATCTTATTCAAGTGGGTTCCATTAGATTCAATTTCGACCCAAGTATGACTTAGGGAAAAATATAATCATCCTATTATATTAAGACAAGTGTTACAGTAATTATATAATATTATATTTACCCTTAATTACCCGATTTTTCTTTAAATAGGGTAAATAAAATTTACTGTATTTAATATTCATAATGCCTAAAATGAAAAGGTAGCTTATTAACATAAATTGGTCCTACTGATTCCAAATATGTAATCAATTTCTCAAAATTCAAATAACATAATTTTTAGAAATTAATTTACAGTTAATCCCACTGTTATAAAAATGAGTTTTTAAAGTTAAATCATTGCAAAAGATTGAAATTATTTTACTTATTAATTCAATGTAAAATAAATGCTAATGACATACATTATATTAAATGGTAAAAATATATTCTATTCATATTTTAAAAAAATTAAATATTATAATTTGACCATATAAATTATTATGATGAAAAAAGTATTATTTAATAAAAATATAGTGTGTTTTTACTATTCATTAAAATATGGATGTTATCAGAATAATATGAAAATTTTATCCAAAGTAAACTTTTATATCTTTATTCCAAAGAAGAATTTTATTTTTTCAAATTCAACATATAAACATGTCAAAAACTACATTTAATATGGGTGTGCCATCGAAAGGTGACAAAACTGTATTTTCTTAAAAAATACTTATTTTACCTGAAAATTTTATTTTGTTCTCATACCATGTTTTAGAAAATTTTGAAGCTGAATAATAATATTATAAAATTCACAATTTATTTAATACTATCCATAACATCTAGTCAATAAAAATATTATAACATTATATCATTGTTTAGTGAAACTCAGTATTGCATACTACACACGCTATCGAGGAAGGTCACGATTGCGTGTAACGCAAGCCAAGAATAGTGTTTGAGTATAATATAATCTAATAAGGTGTTGTGTATAGAACATGAGAATTTTGTGTAATGAACAACACAAGACATCAATGAAATTAGAAGAATATTTTTCGTAAAATCTCTGGGTTATAAATTATACCCCCCCTTAAAATGAATTTCACCCTCAAAATTAGTCAGGGTTATAAATGGTTTACTACATTAATGATTCATTAATAGAAACCCACATCGTAAAAAGGAATAAAAAAACTGAAAATTAAATACTAAATTATGAAACACAACGGTTACCCAAAATAACTAATGACTGGGTTTCCACGTAGGATAACATATGTGAAAATATTGATATGGAAGAGAAAACTAACTATCATGTTATGATGGAGAGTGGTAGAGAACATGTCTATGAAAAATCCAACAATCACAAAGCCATAAATTTTTGATTATATAAGGTACCATTTTATTCATCATATATGAGTACATTAGGACAAAATTTTTCATTTTCAAGATCATTTCCCTAAATTTAAAGAATAATTAAATGAAATAATTACATGATTTTGGTACAATATCACTGTTGTTTTTTCCTTGAACAATTTCCAATTAATCTTTTAATGAGGTGATGTTGAATTTTTATTCTGTTAAGTGTTAGCAGATCATGCCATATAATGATGGGTCATTCCCTATGTCTGAAACTAAATGTTAGAAAATGTTACCAAATATACATAAGTACATCTATGGTGAGGTTAAACATATATGATTCAAAAAATGGACTTATACTTCATCTATCATCCTGCATAATAAAATAAAACTAGTTTCTACTAATCTGGGACTTCATATAGGCCAGTGGTAGGTGATAAAAGCTTGTCCCACTTCAGTTGTGGGTTTCATTCCCAGAGCCTTGTCCTACGCGATGGGTTGTTTCCCATTATGTAGGTTGTCTTTTTTCTAAAGATTAATTTTTATAACATTACAGAAATAATTTCAAAAAAAATTATCACCTTAAACAATATTATATGATGTCCGAAATAATCCATTCCAGTCTTTAGACTTATTCAAAATACATATGTCATATCTCATAGTATAAAGAAAACTATTACTAGAAATGTCATTAACCAAGCATGTGAATACCATCATTTATCCATCATATATCATAAGATATATCTTATTGATCACATTACAAACATTTGAATACCTTAATCATGTATTCTCTTCAAACATAAATTACCTTAGAACCATAGTGAAAACATAAATGATATCAAAAGCAGACTCTTTCGACATACCAAAATCCCAAAAATTCTATATACTCAAACCATGATATCACATTGTCCTTATATCATTCATGAGCTCAATGATACTATCAAACATCTCATTATCTCCTTATACCTTGATTATGAACATATCATCTACTTTCCAATAATATCCGAAAAACCTTCCATGGTTACCAGTACCATTCAACATATACTTTCAAATAATTTAGAAAAAACAATAGTGTAACAATCCATAAATGTTTCTTTATTCCATAGTATCATAACCTATACAATATAACTCCTGATAAACATAAATCATTCCACTACCTTCTTAAAACATTTTCCAAGCTTCAACAATTCTTTCATCTCACATATCATTTGTAGTCTCTTCATCATCATCAATATAAATACTACCCATACGACCATGCTGATTATCTTTATGAGACATTCCCTTAGGGAATTGGTTTCATAATGCCCATACATTCCATATTTAAAACAATTAATCATTGTTTATGTTGTAGAAATACCATTATCCATGTCCATAGTGTAAACAGAACCTTTTCCTTTAAACTTATTGGCTTTGTGTCCTTCTTTTCTATACCCAAAGAATCTTCCAGTTCCTTTGAAACATTCTCCTTGATGCCTCTTCCCACAAGATTTACATGAGGGAAATTGTACTTTCATTCCTCTATTATCATCATGAAACTCCATATTTATCTTATTAATCAAGTCTCGAAACATACCAAAGTTGATATTATTGATCATATTATGAGATTGATGATTAGGTATAATAACAATGTTTGGACTTCCAAATTCCGTTTCATTTGGTTTCTAATAAAGAATATCATTCCAATGACTATCATATCCTCCATTATCGTGAATCTTCTTGTTTCCAGCCATTTTCAAAAATAAAAAAAGAATAGTGTGAGAGGAAAAAATCATGCTGGTAAAACAATATAATAAAGTTGGAGTACCTTCAATATATAACACCTTAGGTTTAATTATAATATTGTTACTATAATTCTAGGACTATAAACTATACATATAATTAACCTTAGAGACATCCCTAGACATACCTTAGAAATATCTCAAGGGATTTCACTAAGGGTCTCGCATCCTAGTTTCCAATGGTTGACTAATCCTTCCTCTGATACCAACTATAATGACCCAAATCATGACATACATGGACATTACATTAATATTGTGGAATACATAATACATAACCAAAAAGCAAACACCGAAGGACCGTAATAATTTAGTGTCATTGGAATCTCGGAAAAAATTATTTTCTAATCATGGTGAAAGATCTTCAACATCTCCCATAAAGATCTTCCACATTTCTTTTCATACCTATAACCTTTATTTATATCCTGGGGAAAAGAAAACACAAAAAGGGTGAGCTCAAATTATCAGTAAGGGTAAACATAGGGAAAATAAAACAATCCAAAAACATTTGAATGAAAAAAAACGTGTACATAAAATATAAAAATCAAAATCTTGAGCAAAGACATAAATCAAGGAAGCACGTAAGGCATATATAATAAAATAACATCAATCATGATAAAATATCATGGGAATAAAACATGTAATTGTGGAAAACCATTAAGCACATGATATGATTTACATAGTAGCCAAGACATTGCTGCCAAGACCATCTTAGTGGAAAAAGTCCTTTTCTGAATCGAGTTCACTCCTCATTCTAGTCTTATATCACTGAAACGGATTAACGTAATGTTCCATCCATGTATATCTCATGTGATATAAATAATTACCCAATTCATTGGTGGGAGATATAGGTCCCACACATCTCATAATGAAATCATTCTTATGTGTTTCACAACATAAACATAAATCATTCATAATAACCCAAAGAATAAAATGGGTTTCCTAAACATCGTCCCATCATAACATAATCCATATAAATAAAATAGATATCATTTCATCATAAGAGGAATGAAAACATGGAAATAATATGTAGATTATACTTGAAACATAATCATACTAAATAATGTCATCTTAATTATAAAATAGTTTTGACAAAACACTTGAAATGAATTTTTGGGAAAAGATCATTTCTTCTTCAAAATCATTTTCTTTTCACAAAATTCCATTAAATTTTAAAAGAAAAAGATTTTTATGAGAATAAAAATGAAATATTGTAGAGTAAGCTTTATGAAAATTAGGCATTGTGAATCCGTAAAAATCCATTCACTCCGTATAATTTTAAAAAAACAATCTTCTCAAACTATTGCTGAAAAATTGAAAAAGTTCCTCGTATGGTAAAAAAGAGACATTCCTTCCATAAAAAGTGGTAAAATTCAAAAATTGGTAAAAAAAATGGCTTTAGAAATACATGAAAACATTTTTATAAAACATGGACATGGATGATAACAATAACCCCAGTAAATACTTATGTATAAGCAATCTCGGATAAAAATGAGATTTGAGAAATTATCCCTTACCTTAGGTCTGATATGCTTCATACGTATCCGAACCTACTTTATAATGATTTATATAATTCCATTTACTTATTAAAGAATCATATTTATTGTTATGATATCATATATGGTTCACTTATGACTTTATATTACCTGCTCTTTTGTAAATTGCATGTTAAAGCAACATTTTGGGTAAAATCGTATTTTTTATCGTACGTGTTTGGACTTGTTGGTCATGATATTATTATTACGTAAATCAAGATTTACATACTTCCATAATTAAAAACATGATTTATATATCATATATATTCTGTATATATATTTATAATATATAGATAAATTAAATGAAACACAATGTTCATAGAGACGGTAGGCCGTACGTACGCATGAACGATGTTTTCCTTTCCCTATTTTATTGAATAGTATTAAGTAGATGACTTATATATATATATATACAGATAAATCAGGCATCTTAATTATTTCATATATTTCAATATTATTCCTTTTATATACTTTATAATCATTCTTGAATGTTCAACATGGAGAATGAATCTCATCACGTCGTGGTGACGGTAATCTGCACATACGCACGAGCGATGATATCGTTCCAATAATTGTTGAATGGAATTTAAGTGGATGATATAAAATATCAGAATCAGTATTATGTTACAATAACCATATATATTTATTAATTACACCATTATAACCATCCAAGTAAGGTGGTGGTGAAAAAACAGATTACACGACGGCGTGGAGACAGTTTTCCTTACGTACGCACGCGCGGTGATTTCGTTTTCTGTAGGATGGATAGAAGGTGAAATGAGGTTGTTTCATATTTATAATGAAATATCAGTATATTAGTGATATATATTTTATTTCTTTATAATGAAACAACTATGGAAGAAGATGTTTAAGAAGAGAGAAACATGAAATAATCGGTAGAAAAAAATTACCTCTTCGACGCACCTCCTTTAGACTTCTTCTTAGGGCACTAGGGTTGGTCTTTTGAGAAGACCAGAACCTATATGATAGAACTATATAGATTGAGAAGTGAAATTGGTAGGTATTTTATCAGATTAAAGGCACAAATGGGTGTGAAGTGTAGTGGGAAGGGGTTCCCTTTTTATAATGGTGGAGAGGGGAAACTTTGGAAACATAAGAAATATTAATTTATAATAAATTCAACACAACATAAAAACCTCCTAAAATGTCTCAAATCCGATTATTAGATGAGATAGGGTTTTAATATCATCAACAAATAAAAGTTTGACAAGTTGGGAATTTATTTTAATCATTATCAACTTGATTTATCTTTATTTAATCTATTTAATTTTAATTGTTGTAATAATATTCTAATTTTAAATTATTATAAATAATTACTTATGTGTTTTTAATTTTCCGAAATTGAATAAT
This sequence comes from Viscum album, assembly GCA_963277665.1. Taxonomy (NCBI): domain Eukaryota; kingdom Viridiplantae; phylum Streptophyta; class Magnoliopsida; order Santalales; family Viscaceae; genus Viscum; species Viscum album. The sequence continues at coordinate 2,021,714,257 of OY728157.1, forward strand.
TTATGATAGTGTGGACCATATAAATTTTAATTTATAAATTTTAAATATTTTTTTTGATTTTTAATCAATTTTATATTATGTTATTTTTATAAAATAACAATAGTGACAATTTTTGACACTATTCAATTATTTGAATTTAAATAAAATCCACAGAGAAGATATGTTCAAACTAAAAACATTAATAGATTCATAACATGTCATATTTATCTAGAAAAATCTTGGATCACATTAAATAGTTCATAAAATATTTTTATATATTTTTAAAACCATTTATCTGATATTTCTCTTAATAAAATAATTACTACATCGTTTTTGTATAATTATTTCATATACATTTTTTTTGTATAAAAAAATAATATGATGAATATAAATCTCATATATTTCATAATAATACTTTATCTAGAATTTATCATCTTAAAATAACAACAGGTAAATTTTTATATTTATTAAATTATGGAGGTGACAACTTTGAATCATTTAAAATAAAATAATATAAGTGTCATAATCTCTTTTATAAGGATCCAAATGGTCCAAAATTCAGCTAGTGGATGATTACGGTTTATATATACACTAAAAATAAGTTTTGTTTAGATTTTGGGTCCTTTTTATATGTATTACTATTTCAATAAAAACTATATTATTGATTTTTGACTAAATAATTAATTTCTACATAATTAATGTATAACATAATAAGTTAATTAAATAACTCTTAAAAAATAGAAGTAAATTACCATGATAAAGAAAAATCTTTTATATTTCAAATGAGTATTTATAACCGAATTTATATTCTATAAACCTTATTTTAAAAATACTTTAATTATTAAAGTTTGAGTGAGACATATTTCACATTCCTATAAAAAAAATAAACTATAGGTCATAATCAAATACAATTGGCTTCCAGTAGATTCAATTTCGACCCAAGTATGATTTAGGAAAAAATATAATCATCCAATTATATTACGACAAGTGTTAGGGTAATTTTATAATATTATATTTACCATTAATTTCCTAATTTACCTTTAACTATGGTAAATAAAATTTACCTTAGTCACTATTTATAATGCCTAAAAATAAAAAGTATCTTATTAACATAATTTGGACCTAATGATTCCAAATAATGAATCCATTTTTCCAAATTAAAATCACATTTGTTGCAGAAATTAATTTAAAATTAATCCTATTGTTAAGAAAACGAGTTTTAAAAGTTAAAACATTGTAAAAGATTGATATTATTTTAATTATGAATTGAATGTAAAATCAATTCTAAAGACATACATTATATTAAATTTTTAAAATATATTCTATTCATACTTTAAAACTATTCAATATTATAATTTAAACATATAAACTATTATGATGAAAAAAGATGTTTTTAATTAAAATATTGCATATTTTTACTATTCATTAAAATATGAAAGTTATCAGAGTAATATGAAAAAATTATCCAAAGTAAATTTTTATATCCCGATTCTAAAGAAAAATTTTATTTGGTCAAATTGAACTTATAAACATGTCAAAAACTAGATTTAATGTGTGTGTGCCATCAAAACGCGACGAAACTGCCATTTTTTAAAAATACTTATTTTACCTGATTTTTTTGTTATTATACCATGTTTTAGAAAATGTGTAAGATGAATAATAATGTAGTAAAATTCAAAATTTATTTAATAATATTCATAATTTATAGTCTATAATAATGTTATAACAATATATCTTTGTTTAGTGAAACTTGATATTACGTACTACACACGCTATCGAGGAAGGTTGTGATTGCTTGTAACGCAAGACAAGAATAGTTTTTGTGTATAATATAAGCTAATACGGTGTTTTGTAAAGCACAAGATAATTTTGGTGTAATGTAAAACACAATAAATCAATGAAATTAAAAGAATATTTTTCATAAAATCTCGGGGTGTTACATTGGTCCTTCTCCCACCCTAACGCCGTAAAGAGGGGTCTCAAGCCTTCAATCAGCTTGGAAAACTAATTAAATCAAATAAAAAACTTATCTCATGAAGGATGATTTCCCCCAAATTACATCTCATCATCTGTTGATGTTATCTTCACACCTCCTTTAGGTTTTCTTAATTGTATATCTTAAATTTAAGAATATTCTTCCAAGAAATAATGGAGATATAATCAATCTTTCAAAACCTGTTGAAAATAGAGAACACCTAGAAAAATAAATGGAGTGAAATAAGGACTAGGAAGAAATATATGGAATGAAACATAGTTGTTGTTAACTCTGACCTCGATCCATTCTGATATGAATGATCAAAAATAAAAACAATAATCTCTATAATCATATCTCATATGTCCAATAAAGTATAACCCATCCCACAAGGAATGATCAATCCATAGATCAAAAAAGTTGTTAAAATGTCTATGTTAATCATTGGATTCAAGAACTAGGAAGGAAATCTAAATAAATTCATCCTATCTATGAATCATATCACTTGTTGATTATGATTGATTATGGCCGGCAAGATCCATCGTGAATGGTTTTCATAGATCTTCGATCAATGGTTTTGGCATTCCCATAAAGATAAATATTTTGTGTTTCCTCCCTAGAGCCTCTGTGAAATTTAAGAGTTATGATCCAAACACTGTACCCATGCCTAATGCTTTATTTAAAAATATAAAATGTAATATCATCATTGCATTGATGAAATGGAAAAAAATAAATTATATTACTAATTTATTTTATTCATTAAAAATGTATCTGTGTACTTTTAACAATTGACCCACACAGTCCAATGTTATTCCTCACATAGGTTAATACAGCTTCCCACAAATAAATAATTCCATTGGGTTTCAATTCTTCTCTCCCATTTAGATGTTATTCTACATTTTCTGGAAAACTAAGCTTGTGTGTTAGTAAATATATTAATATTTTTCAAATATTTTTTTAGAGAACATAGGGCCCCAAAAATCTCATGTCTTCTTGGTGAAAGGTCTCAATATTAATCCATGTAATTTTAAAAATTAATACACAGAAAATTTGTCATTTACATTCTCCCCACGTTGGTGTTTTATATCCCCAAAATGCAAAAAAAAGATACTAAAAAAGATGTGTGTAGTGTGCATGAATCTGAGCCTCATGCTCCCATGTTCTCTCCTCGAGATTCTCATTGTACAACAAGACATACCCCAAAGGAATCTCGTACTCATGAAGGATATCTTCTGTCAATCCTCAATATAAACTGGGTAATCCAAAAAAGTTACTCCTTCCTCGATGTCTAGAATACCCTAGTCAATGACGTGTGATGGGTCTATCACTTACCTCAAATGTTCTGAAACGTGGAATATGTCATGATGCTAGTCAAACTATGGGGTAGATCTATGCAGTGCACTGCCTCTATAACTACATATATTCTCTGAAAGGAATCAAAGAACCTCAGAGATTACATGTTGTCCTAGACCAATCTTTGTAATGAATGCATCGGTGAAACCCGTGTGAACAAATGGCTTCCTTCCTCGATCTCAAAAGGCCTCTCTAACATATAATAATAAGGCATTTAATGGATTTGTATAGTCTTCTTTTAATCCTGGATGATCTACAACTTCTCTATAGTAGCTCATACCGACTATGAGGAAATGTTTGCTTCCTCTCCTGGGTCATTTTAGCTAGTGTTGATCGGCATGGTTGATCATACAATGCCTGGAATGGTGTTATACAAATGGTTAAATGGTTTTTTCTTGTTTTATGAAAAGTACACTAGTGTTAGGTGATAATCCCAACTATGGTTGAAGTCTAAAACAAAATACTGCACCTTTTCCTTTAGAACCATAATTGTCCGCTCTGTTTGGAAATCTTTATGTTGGAGAAATGATGTTCTCAAATGCAACTAGGTCTAAAATAACTCCTGAAATACCTTCCAAAACTGGGATCTATAAAGATCATCACAATCTGGAACTATCATTGAAGGGAATCTATAGAGCCTTACTATCTTCTACACATATAAGCATTCATCACTATCTATTAAATTATATTCATAGATAGCTAGGAAGTCAGTGGACATGGTGAGTCGGTCAATGATCTCCAAGATATAATTGTGTCCATTGGAAATATTCACTATAACAATCATGATGTTCATTGATATTCAATCCCACGTTCATTTTAGAACTTCAACGGGTTGATTAAATCATAGCGGAACCTGGTACTCAGCATTCATTTGTTGATAATTAAGGTATTGATTAAGGAGCTCTCCAACACTCATCATCATCCATGTCCATGAAAACTATTATTGGTGGGTCCTCATATATCATATCCATAACTAGATTCACCACCAAAGAGGATATATCAAACACCCTTAGTATGTCCTCCCACAATTCCAATGGTACTATTGTGAATCATCTAAAGATAAAACTGTGCTCCACACCTTATTAATATCTATCAAGAGCATTTGTTATGGATATCTAATCACAAATGGTATACCAGTTGGTATCCTCATGTTCTGCAATCCTAACTTTTGTATGAGTGGAGGGTTAACATCTATTAACTAGTGTTATCATACTCCATCTCCATCCACATAAATTATATTCAATGAGGGAAACTTCTTTAATGCCTTGTTCAACAACCACATACTAGATCATTTGCGGAGAGCATAATCCACCATGTTACCCATCCCAATAGTATAAAAAATGTTAATGTCATATTCCTTAACGATCTCTAAAAATAACCTCTATATTATGTTCAAATTATGTTGAGAGAAGATATTCTTGAGACTCTTGTTATCATAGTAGATGATAAAATACTTACCCATTAGTTATTGTCTCCACATCTACAACACCAAAACTACCGATGCAAACTCAAGATCATGGTTTGCATAGTTAAACTCATGTGGCTCAACTGGATTAAAACATTAGAAACCACCACTCACATCTTCATTATTACTAATCCATTCTTGGTTTCCAATTTTTTATTGAACATTATGAAACCAACACCCTTCTGCAACATTCTCAAGATTACAGTTCCCATCAAAATCTTCTTCAACTACTGAAGAGCCTACTAGAAATTTTCTACCCACATGAATGGATTACCTTATCTTGTAAAATGTGTAATATGGGCTAATATCCTTTATAAATATTGTATAAATCTATCATAATAGCCTTCTATATTGAGGAATCTCCACAACTTAGTCATGTTCATAGTTGGATCCCATGCTAAAACCACCGTATCCATGTCTCGGTCTACTGCCACTCTATCCGCAAAGATTAAATGTCACAAAATGTTGACCACATGAATACAGAACTGAAACATCCATATTTTTCCTTAATGTTGGTGCCTCAGAGTACATATAGAACTATCCTTATATGTCTTGTGTGCTCCTCCCAAAACAAAAAGTACACAAGGATATCATCAATTATGACTAGCATGAACTATCCATGTAAGGATTAAAGACCCAGTTCTTGAGAGCCATGAACACCGATTGTGCATTCGTCATGCCCAAGGTTATTACTATGTAGTCATAGTGAACGTAACAAAAATTAAAAGTAGTATTCTATATAACCTTGTCTATTACACACAATTTGTGGTATCATGATACGAGTTGAACCTCTATGAACCACCATTCCACTCTCAACTAATCAAAGATGTCATCAATCCTTGATAGTTGATATTTGTTTTAAAATGTAGCATGGATCAATATCTATTAGTCCACAATAAACCACATGATACCATATTCCATTTGAAAAAAACAGCGGATGCCCATAATGAAACGTTGGGCCTTACAAAGCCCTTAATATACAAGTCCTCCAATTGCACCCTCATATTGAAAAGCTCTGTGGGATCCATCCAACATGATGGTGCAAATGTTTGTTTCATCTTATGGTATAAATTAACATAGATGTATATCTCCTAATGTGGAGGTAATCTCAGAACATCTTCAGGTATTACATCCTTGTACCCCATCACCACTATTGGAAACTAAAATCTCATAATATCTACTTCTTCGAGGATCAGGCTATCCAATTAATGAGTAATTAGCTGAACCATCTTATGAAATATTAAATATTATGCTTCATGGGTTCCATTTCAATATTAATTGAAAAGGATGTTCCATTGTTTCAAACACACCACAACCTTCATCTATAATAGATATTTTATGCATGGACTGTGGGTGACCAATACTTACAATGAATGAAATCATAAGTCATTGATTCTTACACAGATAGGTTACAAAACAAAACTCTTGCCTCTATGGGTCATGTCACATGGTAACCATAGATGTGTGTTCATCGATTTGAATCTAGGAAATTTCTCCAAGCATAAGGGTTGAATGAAAAATTTAACCAGATTCTCTAGGTCATGTAAAATCTATGTGGAAAAGGAGGAATTACTAGAACCTATGTCTATTAGTACTACAAATATTGAAGAAAAAGAAACTCATTATACCTCATATCATTCATGGATCCCTATTTCATATGCCTTGGCTGCATACATTTTTACCCTCCCATGTCTTCCATCTCCCTACACGTGGTGTAGACCACCTAAGGATGGTGGTGGTAATAAGTCAAAACATCAACCACCGTATACTGCTCTCCAAACTCCTCTAACATGTATGAAACTATATGGATCTACCTAATAAAGTTGTTGGCTCTGCCTTGATGGTTCATCCATTGTCTACATGTCATTAAAACATTGATTTGTACAATCTCTATTGAGATTTCCCCTGTCACAACTTGAATTGAACAACTTCTTTCTATACTGACATGACACCCTGTGATCCCTGAAATATAGATCAATTTTCATGTAACCTCCTTTGGAAATGTATAACTAGCCATGGTACCTAGAATGGACGTAGGATCCCTACTACTGAGGTCTCCACTCCTACTCATCCACAATTGACTATCACAAATTGTATCTTCCTATCCTAGAATCATTCAATCTATAATGATTTTTAAAGCACCACAATATATGTCACAATGCATAGAGGGATAAAGTCGCATCAGATGTATCTACATATACATTTCTCGATGGTCTGATCCTGGAAGTAATTATCTCTAACCATATCCCTAAAGTACCATGAAATGATGGTGAAACTCGATGAATAATCATCCATAGTCTTGGTATGCTACTATAGCTATAGAAGATCCCGTAAACACACAACTATGAGAATAATTATTGAGATCTCCAATCAAAAGAGATGCTTGATCATTGTCCATGATAGTGTCACCTCGTTGTGAGTTTAGGTTTCCAAAATGCACAATCACCATACTGAAACATGTATACAGAGATTTTTAAAATACCACCATCTGATCTATCGGTGTCCATACTAGATAGAAAACTCAGCTCACCGCCTCAAACATGACATCAACCTTTGAAGGGTCAGGCTCACCTAAAAACATGAGGGGTATCTATAATTGAAAATAATGGAGTGTTCCCTCATTATACTCTTTGTCTGGAGGTAATGTAGGTACCATGTGATACTCAAGAGGAGTCGGTATTGTTGTTTCCCTGCATGGAGGTGACATATGGGGAACTGGTCCCTATAATGGTGCCCCTTCATTGTCGGTCTGATCCTTGTGATCAACTTGTTGTGTCCTAATTGATATTCATTGTTGAGGAATCCTATATAGAATCAATATTTAACTTGGTGAGTTATTATATCTATATAGGTTATTCCAAAAGGACATGGAAACCACAACCCATTAATATATGAGGTATGTCCAATTAATTCCCCTAAAAACAATTTTCTCATGTACTGAGATGAAAATCATGTTATAAGTGTATTGGTTTATAGATACGTCAGCTTCCCACACAAACACTGTAGTACTATTCATGAATGATAAACTCAAAATAGAAAAAACTATTTTCCCAAACCAATATCATAATCTATCAGTCCTATGGTACAATTAGCCATCTCCGATACCCTGATCCCATGATCCATAATACTGGGGCCCATGCATGAACTCAACAACCTGTATCCAATAGAAAATGGGATGGTGACTAGCACCAAGTCAGCATATCACATACATGAGAGGTATTTCCTATATACCTGTATGCAAAACACCCATATCAAATCCCAAAAAAATATAAAATTTTAAACCCACTAAGTAAACAATGCCTGCATACCACTATATATTATCAAACTGAGTATGATAAGAATGTATAGAACATAATTTCAATTGGTCAAGAATAAAATTTCACCTAAAATACTATGTAAACCACATGTCCAAACGAAAAGAAAATTTTACTAGGAGTTCTTCCAATAGTAGTAGCAACAACTTGGCTTTCTTGATATCAAAGCTCTATTTAGTCGTGCTCTTTCCTGAACATCATCAAAAGGTCCCTCATCTATATAAGACATGATATATAAGGGGAAATCTGATGTATGTGTGACTATAAAAATATATAGTAGGACACCCCAAAACCAAAAATAAGTATAAAAAAGGAGAGTATTGTTATCTCTAAACAAGTATATGTCTTCAACACATATAAGAATATATAGACGTACTCTATCTATGTCATTTTTTCTATTAGTATGTCATGCCTACCACATACCAACACTAGTGATTCAGATCAATGATTCCATGATCCACTTATCTGGGATAACACACACATTTTATTGATAGCACAGACTACATCCATTCAAGAAGTACTCTTATTTTATATCCATTGTTAGTGAGATGCATTGATATATATCAAGAATGATATGATACATCAATTTGGATCATATCTAGTGACATGGGGTGATTCCAACAACTGTATCTGGATTATCCCGCTATGTTGAGGATCAACACCCTATAATGTTGGTCACATAAATTTCGAAGACTCTACAATGGTCATGAAGCATGAATAAAAAATCATGCTCCATACCCCTCAAGGAGTTCAAAAAATCTATCCATAACATCATGCTGAAGGGATTGTAGTCTAATGAGATGGAAACTACCCTTTCCTATATTAAAGGAAAATGATATATGGAATGATATTTAGTTAAACATTTCAATTATATAGAACAAAAGAGAATAAATACATGTATAAAGGGGGTACACGGTGTGTAGTATGGTCACCCGCTATGTCCCATGACTTCAGGTACTGCCCATGTACAAAGTCAATGTTTTTAGAAAATATTTTGTATAATAAGGATACATGGTCTCTAGAATTAGTCACACACTTTTTCCTTCCATATGTAGTACACCCATGTGCACTGGTTGTTTTCCAATGCACGGTATCAACCCTTGTATCGTTTTCCATGTACTAGTACCTGGGGTAGCTTATGTATCCTGTTCAGGAAACACCAAGTAGTTGAGTACACACCATATAGGGAACCCACTTACACATAATTATGTCGATGTAAATTATATGTACATGTCGAGTGGTCCAATGATGAATACACACCCTGCATAGAGGGATACACACAATGTGTTCTTGATTTTATAGAAATATTTCACCTCCCTCCCTATAGCCTCCTCTAATCATCATGTTCCCCTCTAATTCTCGGTTCACCTCAAGACTCGTGATATAGTCTTTTCTCACTACCCTAACACCGAAATAAGGTGTTTGAAGCCTTCAATAAACTTGGAAAACTGTTTAAATATAATCTGATACATTTCACCCAATGGAATGTTGGATCAAGATAGAATATGTAGATTCTAAATTACAAGTCAGAGATTTATAGGTTTAAAAAATTTACAATTTTTATCTTTAAAAAAATATAGGTTTTAAAAATTTAAACAAGGTAAATTTAAAAACCCTCTTTAGTTCTCACATAAGAAACAAACATTATAAGTATATGGAAATATGGATTTGAAAAGGAATCATTTGAAAAATTTACATTGGGAATGATTATACCTCAATGTGAATATAATATTATTTATCAATGTAGAAAATTATAGTAAAGTATAAAAAAGATATAATTTCTTTCATTGAAAATATTGCAGTGGAAATAAAACATGTAACAAGAAAAATTAAACTTATAGGAAGTATTTTAACCCAATCATAAGGAAATTCAATATCATTTGATAAATCTCCATCAAATAATACATTCAAGAATGACAGTCTATCCCACACTATAGTAAGACCATTATATGAATATTGGAGTCTATCATCATATCCCCACAAGCCATCGAACATTGAGGTAGTCGAATAATCTATCTTCTTATACCTAGATTCCCTCTATTGTAATCAGGAATAATCAGAATCGCAGGGAGACAGCTAAATAAGATGTTCACAGTTGAACAATATGTTGATAAAATTAAAAAGGGAAAAGGGGATTTCTCTCTCTATAAATCAGTTCACAACATTCAATCTCAAAGATCATCAATCAATGTGTGTCTATTGAGATCATTAAAATGAGCTCCTATTAATAGGCATGGATTTAAGTGGTCAGATCATTCATCCAACGGTCATATTTTTCCTCGAATCTTTGAGGTAACTTTATAAGTGTAACACTAAAAATATTTAGTTAAAAACAAAATAAATGACATCGTTTTATGTTGAAAAAACATGGGAAACACGATCAAGATTAATAAATATTAATATGACTGGAAAATAACATAACAACAACAAAATATTGTAATTGGAATATTGGAAATATAGAATTTGGTTTCTAAACATATGAATAGAAGGATTATATAAAAATGGATATTGGGTGTCTGAATTATAATGAATTCAGAGTCTGTATACTGAGGAAATTGATGTCTGAGTTTTAGAGAATTTGGAGTCTAAATTTCAGAGAATTCAGAGTCAAAATTTTATAGAATTCATAGTTTAAAAACATAAATACTCAATATCAAAGAAATTATAAGATTCCAAGGTTTTATATAAGGATATAAATTTTTGACATAATAAAGAATGGTTTTATTTTGATTTAAAAAGAAATTAAATAAGACATTTAAACAAAAGTTAAGGAGAAAATATTTCTTATAGAATTAGTATTTTCCTTATAAAATTAATTCTTAGAGAAGAATAATATTCCTTAAGAAATTGTGTTTTTATTTCTAAACCTAATGTAATTGAAATTTCATATTGAAACCTTATTGACTATATAATCTCCCCTTTATTGAAAGCACAAAAAACCTTTCAAAAATGAAAATAAGAAATAAGATTTATTCTCTTTGAAATTCAAAATTATTGCATATCTTCAATTATTTATGAACCATGATAATATGACTAACTCCTCCTTAGGTTATGAAATCCCAAGGATTGTATTCTTTTATATCATAGAGAATATAGTTTTTAATTCACTCGAAAATATTTTTTATGTTGGATACAACTTACTTAATCTCCTCCTTTTATAGGTAATTATTTACCATTTCATTAATAATTTTTTTTCCATTATTTTCTCCCACATTGTGATTTTAAAAATTGAATGGATGGTATGAAAAATGTACCTGAATGGTTAGATATATACCAGAAATAATATTAGATAAAAAATATCATTATGATAGGTCAATTTTGTTATAATGAAAAATAAAACAAATTAATAGATTTTTAGAGAAAACATTGATCCCTTTTTCCTTCGACATATGCTTCCTCAAAGATTACTTTAATTTGTTCCTCTCTTAATGATCATCCCAAATCATTTTGTGCAACTGATCTTGAACGTGATTCATCCTTTTGAGATCCTTTATTTATTATTATTGGGACATTAGAATTTATTCATGGGACATTACTACATCTTCTTGTGTTTAAATATATCTTCCAACTCTTCATTGACTTCCATTTTGCTCTATAAATTTAGAGAAACCAAATTTAGATTACAATTCAGATCTATATTTTCATGCTTCAGGTAAAATTTCTCGAGATTTAGCTTCTATAAAAACCATCTTGTATGGTTTTTTACTGTTTCATATGACATATCAAATGCTTATTTTACTGAATCCTGATATTCATCCATGATTTTCGTATCATCCATCATTCTCTTAGACCATGTTGATATTTCCTTATATGATATCCTTTGATCATCATAACCATTATAAAAAAATTTCATCTTCATTTCATGTTTGAAACAAATTTCCATGAGGATGATTATTGATTCTGATTTCTGATTGAAATAATATTGAAACAACTAACATCCTAAATTAATACATGGAAATAAGGTATGTTATTCACCAACTTCATCAAAGACTGCACAATAAAATCCAGACCCATCGAGGATGAGGATTCAGAAGCTGATTCCTTTCATAGTGAGGAAACATTATCTAACTCTTCATCATTACCCATAGAGGTTCCACCGACCACTTTGATAGTATTTAAAATTACAACTGTTTTATCTGTATCTTCAACCACTTTATTTCCTTTTTCATATATAATGATTTCATTATCAACTTCTGGAGTCCCATTTTCACTTTCTGAGACTTGGATTAAGTTATCTTCTTCAAGATCTTCTTTCAGAGCATCTACCTTAACATATTTAAGATAAATAAAATTATTATAGTTTCTTTCATCATCATAATGTTTATCATCTTCATCCTATCAATAATTATTTTCACCACATGAAATTAGCTTTGGTAGACTCATCCTATGAAGTTTTGATCAATAACTTATCTGAAGGACTTTTCTTCTCATGGTATTCATACACTTTTCTAATCACATTTTCAATTTCGTCATCATATTCTTTTTACTATTATTTTACTTTTACTTTTACTTCTTTATATAATTCTTCTTCTTGCTCAAAATGCGCTACAGTATTAAAAATTGTACTCCTAGATTTTTTACAAGAACTGATTCATGGAAGAAGGATTCTGGTACATGGATCATTTCAGATGCTTTCATAGTATTCATAAAAAGGGATTGGATGATCTTATCTTTTGAAAATTTCTTATCAAAATTTGTTTCATTAAATTATTTATCATAATATTATTGTACATGAATCTTCAAATACTATTCTTAAGTAGGGTATACACCAAATCTATCATAACCCTCTTTATTCTTCTCATTCTTCTCTCCCTACTTTTCTACTACTTCATCAGAAAATGTCTTTCCTTTTTCATCTTTGGTGGAGCTGACAGGGTTTCCAAAATTGGTTCTTTTTTATTGGCTTCCAGTAATTTCCCATTTATCTTCATCTGAGTTTACTTGTATGGTTATCATACTTCACCTTTCTTGGTTAATGATTTGACCACATTTTTAAACGGATAATAAAACTCTCAAATCTTCTAACTAAAAACAACTTTTATCATCCTTAGAGTTTCATCACTCAACAACATGATATTGAAGGTTCTCGGTTTTGAATTTTAATTTATTTTAATAGATTATAATCATGGGATAATTATCTTCAACAAGATCATTGAAAACAAGATAATCTAATACTTAAAGGTTCAATTCATGAAATTACTAATGGTATAGAGAATTTACTTGATCAGTTCTAACTTACTAAGATTAACAAAAAAGTCCATCCTAAAATATCACATTTCTTAAGTGAGTCATTGTCTCCCATTCTCAAAATTTAAAAACCCAGAAACCTCAAATCTAACAACTAGATATTTATTGAAAAATGGTTGATCTTTTCTGACATTACTCCCTTGAGTCCAATGGAATCAATTTATTTTACCTTCTCAAAACATCATATCTAATCAAACAAATTTGTGAGATAAAATGATTACTTCACCTTGATAAGGAATAGCTAGAATTTTTTTATCCATATTGAATGATAATGCATAGGTTTTTCCACATCTCTATTAAGAAAACATTTCCCTTCCTCCAACATCATAAAAACATATTGTATTAGAAAATTCTATGAGACAATCATGATAATCTGAATCCTGACACATTGGTTTTCCAATAAAAAACATTCCCATCCATCCATATTGATATTATTCATAATCAAATAAGTTATCTTGGTAAATAAGTATGTTATAACAAAACATTATTTATAAATTTTATAATCCTTGATTTCCTTGTTTAAATTCATTATATTCACTTAGAAAACATCGAGTGTCTTCTAAAATATAATGAAATATATAAAAATGGACTATAATTTGTCGATGGGAAGAGCTTTGGTGAAAATAATCTCTTCAAAACCGATATAGGACATGAATTAGGGGGCCTTTACATAGGCTTAGAGGTGATGGTTCAAATTCCTGACATAATAAAATAATTTAAATAAGAATGATCTGATCTGATGGTTGAGAAGAATGTCGAGGAAGGATTTGGTAGGTTCCAGTCTTTTTATGTTTTAATGAAAAATTGTATATAAGGATAGTAAATTCTGAAGAGTTTTCTTAAAGAACAATAGGTATACCAACAATTAAAAAACCCATTATGAAGATATAAGTATGTAATCATACATTTTGTATTGCATATAAATAATTTTCAGAATAAAAAACATAGATTCTACAAAAATTTATTCTAGAAAGGAAATTTTCGATTTCAGAAATTTGGGTTCTAAAAAAATGGTTCTAAAAAACATTGGTTCTAATTTTTTTTTAATGAATTAATAAATTTCCTCCAATAAAAATTAGTTTCTTAATGTGAGGAGATATGTCTCAACAAATAATTAGTATAGAATATTACCTTGCCATTATCATTCCAAATATTTTTTTTATTGTATTCAAATCTATCTGAGGGTAATGATTTTGTAAAAATATCAACAAGTTAAACATCTTGTATGATAAATTGATGGATGATATCATTTTTTTGTGTGATCCATAAAAATGTGATGAATAATATAATTTTTTTCTGAGAGTGATGTGAATGGGTTTTTTTTAGAGAAAATATAACTTTTATTATATCACAATATATGTGTCTTGGTAAAACTCATGCCAATGTGATGTAAAAACAACATCTTCCTTAGGATTGTGTACTAGACATGTATCATTCCAAAAATTTACAAAGAAACCTTCATGACATTTTTGGATAATTTTTATGAGGTTTTTTATAAGCCTTTAACAAATAAAACATTGGAAATTAAATATTTTCCATGAAGAATAATGTTACAAAAACCAAAAATTTCTCCGTGAGAATTATCTCCCAAAGCTACTTTTCCTTCATTAATCTTGATAAAATTTTCAAAGATGGTTTCCTTACCAGTCATGTGCTAGGAATAACTAGTATTCATGTACCATGTATTTTTGATGGTAAATTCTCTATTTATATGAAAATAAAAGATTTATCCCTTAGATATTCAAACATTCATAGATCTGGAAATATCAAAAAGTAAAATATTATGAATCCCCATGTTATTTGAAAATAATACTTATGAAAACCTAATTCTTGAGTTTTATTTAATCAAAAATCACTCTCCCAATTTCCACTACATTGACACTTAGTGTATATTAGTGATCTTTTGGGAAGAATATAATTATGACTAAAAAGTAGATTTTAGTGAGTATAAGAAAATCATGAACTATTATTAATAAGGCAAAGTTGTCAAAACATTTTATCAAATTTATTACATCTAAAAATTTTTTGGTAAAAGATTATTTAAGTAAAAAATTTCATATTTTTCTCTAATGAGTAAATTCTTATCCTCAAAGTAATTAGTTCTTTAATAATGAATTATTCTCTAAAAAATCATAGAAATAACTTTTTCAATATTTTTATAATGTGTATCCTTCTCAAAATTAACTTCTATAAGGTTATTTGAATAAAATTTGAAAATAATTTAATTTTTATCAAGATCTTTAGATACATCTAATATTTCATTTTTTTTAAAATGATTCATAGAATTTAATTTCTCTAAATTCTATTTAATTAAACATTTTCCAAGATCAAGTAATTTAGAAAATATAGAAACTTCTTCAAATAAAGGTATTGTATTATCTTTTGATATGGAAGATTCTTAATCAAAAGACTCATTATATTTTTCATTAAGAAAATTATAATTTAAAGAAATATTTGTTATGGATTAATCATTGTGCACCTTAGCCATACGAAAATTATTTTCAATATGTATTATAGTTAAAAGGCCAATATTATTTTGACTAGTAGTTTCATATTCTAATAATTGATCTGAAGAATCATCACCACTTTCACTCTAGGTATCATTATCATTTAAGACATTCTTTGTCATAGATTTGTAATAATTATTTATATTAATTTTGATAATTATTTTCCATTCTATCATTTCTCTTAAGAATTGGGCAATCTGGTCTGATATGTCCATCCCTTTTTCATTATTAACAGGTTATATAAGCATCATTATATTCCTTTCAAGATTTATTCATAAATATGTACTAAAAATAATTCATTCCCATAATATTGTTCATCTTTCATGTATGATGGTCTGATTAATTCTCATACTGATAACTATCACAAGATTCAGGTAAAAAATTACATTCTTTATTTTGTATATATTTATCTTTTCTATATTCTTGTCTTTAGATATAGTAGTAAATGTAATTATTCCATTACCATTATTCTTTTTGATGAAATCAAAATTTCTCTTCATTATTGTATCATGCTGTGGAAGTGTTCTAATAACTCATCACGAGCAATGTTTCCTACTTTTCTATTCTCATCAATAAATGTTCTTTTAGATTCCCAATAATTGGGAATGATGTCAATTATATTCTCCACTAGATATTTATCATCAAGAACATTCTCTCCAATTGATTGATGACTGTTGAAAATATTCCTAATTATTTGTCGCATATTGCAAACAGGTTTTCCATACAGAAATAAGAATCCAAAATATACAGCTCCCAACATAACTCTTCTAGTTTCTATCACTTTAAAAGTTCAAAAATTTGTAAATTTATATTTATTCTAAATACATTTGGCTATATAACAAGATGATATATGACCATAGATATTCTAGACCATATAACAAAACAATGTATTGAGTATCTACTATTTTAATTGATATTAGTGCATTTCAACAATGGTGAAACATCTAACCTCTTTGTCTATTATTTGGTTGTCTCTAATGATCATTAAAAAATTATCCAATATAATGTTTATAAAAAGAAATCCTTATTGTATCTCTCCATTATAAAGAATCATTATCATCAATTATAGGTGGTTTTGTTGGATTATGATTGTCTATAGTAATGAAATTCATACCTACCATTCTCAAATGGAAATATTTTCCAAAAATTTGTTTCTAGTAAATGCTTATTAACAAATAAAAAATATTTAAGAAAAAAATATACAATATAAGATAATAAAGAAGAGTTGAGCATTAAAATTTTTATGAAGAAGTCTTATATTTGAGTATAATTATATTAGAGACCTCTTATGATACCAACAGTAGGATCAAAATATAATATATAAATGATCAATTATAAGTGGGTGAATTGTAGGTTTATATTTTTTTTCATTTCAGACCTAAAAGAAATTATATGTTTAACCAATATAAACTATGTAAATACAGGAACCCTCTTAATATCTTACCTAAGAAACAAACATATTTAGGATCTAAAAATATGGATCTAGAAATAAAACATAAGAAATGTTTACTTAGGGAATGATTTTACATTATTACATATAAAATATTATTTACCAGTGTATAAAAGTATATGAAATAATAATAATGATATAATTTCATTCATTAAAAAAATTTCAGTGGAAATTAAACATGTAATAAGAACAAGTATATAGGTATGAAATCTTTTAACTGAAAGAGAAGCATATCAACATCCTCGGATGAAGGAATCATGATTTATACATTCATTAATGTTTGTCATACCAGCACCAGGGTATGCTCTTGATAAGAATATCAGGGTCAGTCTTGTTATCCTCAAATGCACCCAAACATTAAGGTAGTCCTCACCACTATATTCTTATCCCCAGAAGCCCAATATTTTACTTATAAAAAATCATATTCACACAAAGTAACATGAAAAATATGATTACAAAATGCCCAAGGAAAGAGAGTATTTCTATATATATAAATCAATTAACAACGTGTAATATCTAGGATATTCAATCGATGTGATTCTCTTGATCTTTCTCAAATGATATTTTATTTATACTCAAGGATTCCAATGGTCTTCTACCTCCTCTAGTGGTCATATTTTTTGTTGAATCTCGGAGGGATATGTACCTGTGTCACTCAACCGATGGTATGTTGGAAACAAATTGTAAAAAATAATTTTATGTAGAAAAAAACATTGGAAGCATCATAATGATTAATAAATAGTAATAATTAATGAAAATAATGGTTCTTAATAAAAATTGAATAATTAAAATATATGACATATATAATTAGAAGTCTAAATATATGAATAATTCGAATCTAGAAAATTAATATTCAGATTTTGAATTATAAGGAATTAAGAGTCTGAATTCAAAAGAATCCAAATTTTGAATTATAATGAATTTGATGTCTGAATTTAAATGAATTCCAAGTATTATTTCAATGGAATTTAGAGTCTTAATTTTATAGAATACGAAGTTGGATTTCTGAAGAAATAGGATTATAAATTCTAAGAAATTCATAGTCAGAATTCTAGGAAAATCAGAGTCTGAATATGAGGAATTAGGATTCTATGTTTAATATAATTCGGAATCTAAATTTTAGAGATTTTGGATTATGAAAATATAATTACTTGTTATCTAAGAAACAATAAGATTTGGTTGTTTTAAATAAGTATAATGATATTTTTCTTAATTAAAAATTCGTTAGACTTGGTTTTGAGAAATCATTACATAATACATTGAAAACCATGGTAAGGATAAAACATTTAATAGAGAAACAATGTTTTACATAAGTAAATAATTATAATATAATTATAATTTTCCATATGAAAATTTGTTTGTGATTTTTAAAACATAAAGGAATGAAAAATTATTAAATAAGCTTTGTTGAATCAACAAGTATGATTTCTTTAAATCACATTGATTCATCTTTCATCTTCATCATTAAATGTATGTTAGGTTTTGGTAATATTAGATCATCAATTTAGGACCGTTGCATTGTGGAACGAAGGTCCAATGATCATTCATCCAAAAATAGTTGAAGAATAAAGAACACAGAGAATAATTAGTGGACATAAAAATGCAAAACCAAAAAATTTGAGGAACAAACCTCAACCATTGTTCATTACAGCCTCAATCTATTTCCATAAGAGTGATCAATAATTATAATAATAATATATATTATCAATCCCTATAAATCAAAAAAAGTATAACCCATCCTGTAAAAATTGATCGAACCGCAGATCATCCTATTTGTGGGTCGTTCTATGTTCATTATTGAATAAACGAATAGGGAATGAAATAAAAGATAAATCATCATAACAAGTAATTGGATCACCCGCTATTGAAGATCAATTTCTGCTAGTGAGATTCATCAAGAACGATGTTGGTCTATCTTCGATCAACATTTTTGTCATCTCTTGCTGAGTGAAATCCTGAGGGTTTCCTCTCTAATACCGCTAGGTAATTATAGGGTTATGAACCAAACCCTATATCCCTTCTAAACTATTTATTTAAAAATAAAAAATTTCACTGCATTGAGAAAACCAATAAATAAATAAAATTTTGAGTTTATTTTATTCATTTAAATCACCCATGAATACATTTTATAGATTAACCGAGCATACAAATTTTAGACCTCTCATAGGGAGAATCCACTATTCTGAACCCAATGGTGTCCTTATAATTCTGGTATGGGAACCTATTTAAATGTTATTACACATTTTTAGGAAAACTACATCGCATTCTATTTAATATTTTAATCATATATAAACAAATTTCTAGGACACAATAGGCATTTCCATTACACAACATATCACCACTTCGTCTAGATATTAATCAATATAATATATAAAAATAGTACAAAAATAATCCATGACATTAAAATACTATATTTTCCTTTGTACATAGATTTTCAAAATTGAAAACAATATCTAATAGAACTGGTCATAAAATCATCTTTTATGTTTCTTCATCATGAATGTAAAATTTTGTTGTAAATCCACAATGAAAAATCTTTGACAACATTTCAAAATCATTAATATATAAACATTATTTAAAAACCATTATCATACTTTAATTTCAACCCATTTTATAGGTTCTCACAATGTAGTGAATATGAGAAACAAATTTAATATTTCTACATTGTGAAATTCCAAAATTAATCAACCAAAGGTATTTTAAAATGTGTTTGAATATTTTCAACAATTGAACAACATTATAGAACATTGTTAAACAGTTGTTGTTTCTTTATAAAAAAAATTATTTCTTCAAACTATTGTAACCATGGTACATAAGCATATCACTAATATATTCAGAAACCATAAAATATAATTGAATAATGAAAAACTATAGAACATATCAATTATGTAAAAGAGACTTATAATGATATATATGATGAACCTAAAACTCTATTCAGTATATTTGCATCTAATTACTCCTTTTTCAAATCCACTCCATCTATGGAAATTTTTTTCTTTAATATTATTTCTAGAATATATTACCTAATCACAAAAGTCCACATAAAAACATTACATCATATATATGACTCTTCTTAATCAACTAACATCAGCTAAAACATTACTGAAAACAAGAATCTCTGAAAATACTAGTGCGGTTACCTTGTGCAATTTTTTTATTATCATCCAACCATTTTTTTATCTTATGGATAATTTTCCGATGGATTTCATTGAATGATTACATTGAAACATTAAAATTATTATATTCATCAAGTACCAAATCATTGATTTATATACATTGTTGATGATTTATATTAAGGAAAAAAATTATTCAATAAATTTATTTTAAAACTATATAGATTGTTGAATACAATATTGAAACATCTACTATTTTTTGTCATATAAAACTAAATTTTCAAAGGAACTTCTTAGAATTCAAATATTATATTATGTCAAAAAAATTATTTCATTCTATTTTAACATCATTTAACTGAAAAAACCATTTTATCATTTATATTATGCTTTTTAGAAAACATAGCATTGTTGAATTCATGAAATATTTTATATATAAAAATTGGATTAAACTCCACATTCAAAAAAACTAATGATATTATAGAATTATAATAGTAACCTCAAAAAAATATCATAAATAATACATCTAATTTTAGTTTCCAAAAAATATTTTCCAATCATAGAAGTTGATGTCCTACGATGTAAAAAATAACTACTCATGTGATTCCGAATATTTTTGTAAATTTTGATCCTCTTAGAAACATGTGACATTGTTAGATTGGTTCAATGAAATGTTTCATAACGATAATCCCACTTCCTCCAAATAAATCATATAGAAAACTACTTATCAATATTTTCAAAAAATTCTTTCTCACACATATATTGAAATCATACATTACAAAAAAATAAGGCTTTAATAGATACAAATCACTATTATGAAATCATCATAGAGTGAAATCAATATCTACCCTTATATTTCTTTTTATAAAAAATACCAAATTAACATCTCACTTTTTAATAAATATTATTTTTTGATCTCAAAATATTATCAACAATCATTAAATCACAAATGTTTAAAAAAATTATCTCACACCACACTATATGATTAAGTAATCTTTTCAATAGAATTTAATTCCTCAGTGATAAGAAACATTTTGGATATGATAATATATACATGCCTTATATTTATATATCTTCTTCATTCTGCTTTTTTAATTTTCTCTTATCTTTTATGATGTCCATAAATTAATATTTATTTGACAAATAATGTATTAAATACACTCCCTATTTTAAAAACTAACCCCTTTTTAAAACATTTTCACCTACTAACCCCATTTGACTAGAAACCCAATGAAGATAACAAAATTATATTAGATTGTTAATTTTATTTTTTTGGGATGAACAAGTAGTTGTTTCCAAAATTCCAAAAACCATTATTTTCATCTAGTTTCAGTGAAATCATTAGAAATTAGATACACTGTTGAGATGTAATCAAGCATGACAACTACACTAAAAAATATCTATTTTATGATATGATATATTATATCAATGTTTTTTTTATCATAAATGGTTTTAGTGATTTCTAGAAAAATCAATACAACATTTATTAACAGAATAAAACATTAATGGTTTATAAAACTATCACCCTTAAATATTTATGCCAAACACTCATTACATTAATTATTGTAATCAATGTGAGAAAAAATATATTCTTCTTATTTGTTAATGAATGAAAGTATACTATGCATCATATTATACTATCTCAAAATATATCATCCCAAAAAATAAATTCTCCTGATGTTATGTTATAGAATTAAAATATCTATCCTAATCAGAACCATTATATCAATGAAATTTTTTATTACAAATAGTTTTTACAAAATTGCGTGGTATTGAATTCATTTTATCATTTCATAAAATTATTTTTTCTTTTGGAAATTTTGATTCTTTTGGGTCATTATCCAATATGGAATTAAAAGTAAAAACATAAATTGTATCCTGCATTAAATGTGTAATATAATGGCCCGGACAATCCTGTCCATTTACATTGCCAAAACATGGCTCCACCAAAATGGCGGCACCGCTCATGGTAGAACTTTGTTGGTCGCACTGGTCATTGTTGCACCATAAGGGTGACACCGTGATTATGGCACCATGTCCGCACTGAGCCCATTGTTATTTTTACCGTCCCCGACTTTTCTACTCCTGCAACATATCATTTGACGTAAATTAGTTTTAATACCCTTTTAAATACATTTAAATCCCATTATTAATTCCTATAAATCCCGATAAACCTCCCAGATGGGGGGGGGTATTAAATAACAACTTAATATTATCATGTGTAACTGACCACCCGTGTTGGAAACTACGATCTGACTTTCCAAGCGTTTAAAATTCCAAATCCCGTAATAGTAGGATCTCCTCTTTTTATCTCCTGCTTGATTTTTTATTTTATTTTTTCTTATTCTCTAGATTTATTTCTACTTCCTGGTGCGCCTGGAGTCCATCTCTTCATATGGCTTGTGGTTTGCCTCTGCTGGAGTTTTTTGCACCATTAGGAGTCCACGTAATTCCTCTCATGCAAGCCATATATCCCCTATTCTTGGCATGTGGTGAATAACATCGATCATTGATCAAATAAGTAGGGTTTTTCGTTTGTCTCTCCTTACTGTGTATCATGCGGGGTGGGTGTGCTACTGTTTCTGTGGGACTGGATGAATCCAACCCTTAACAAAGATAAAAAAATACTCATAATGAATTATGGGGTGTGTTTTACAACTCTAATGTATTCTTTTTATATAGCTATATGTTGTGAACTGTATGGGCTTATTCCCACTGAAAATCATGGTTGTTTTTGGTCTTTCCATGCGCACTAATGAACCCTTGTCTTCTGTGATGATTAAATGATTGTAACATGGTAATTGGTTAATCACCTAAGCTCGGTTGGTTAAATGGATGCCCAGTGAACATAAATCCTTTTGTGGTCACCTTGGTTAACCAACAGAAATAAGAATCTAATGAATGATGTTCTTGAGCCTAGATATTTCCCTACCTTGTTTTTGTTGTAGGTGTGTTGTTCTATTTGATTTCTTATGGGGTGATGTGGATGGGAATGGGATCCTTTGTGGTGGAACAGTTGTTGGATGTGAATCTAAAGCAGTGTGGGGCTGTATCTCGAGGATTGGTTTGGATCCAGTACTTTTCGGGATCTCATGGATCCCTTTATTGTTGTGACCTTATAAGAGAACCAGGTGTGAATGCTTAAAATTTTTTGTTTGGGTGTTTCTCTTTATCAGGCTTGTGGTTATTCAAGTTAGTTTCCCATTAGTGCAGAATTTACATAAATGAGATCACTTGAACACGAAACCATGAATGGACTCAATGGGGAAATTTTTTCTGGGATGAGTGGCGACATGGTCGTGGGTTTGGTTCTTCTTGTGAATGAAAAGTAAGAGGGTGTTTGTGCTTATATTGGTTTTGAAACCCCTAGTTTGGGATGAGTGTTTGTTATAGTTCATATAATTTTAGTTCTTATATTTCTTTTTCACGGCGCACCCATGTTGAGCAATTAGTACCGAACACCCCCATTTCTTGGGGGAGGGTTTTCTTCCCAACACTCTTATGAATGGCTGGTTATTAGATCCTTTTCTGCTCCCTTTCCAGAATATCCCAAGACTCTTCGGGCAGGCTGTGATGGCCTGAGGTCCATTAAAGCCCAAGATTCTTCAGGCAGGGTAGTTGTGCTGGTTAGCATAGGTGTGTGCGGGTAGGTTGTTTCCCAAGAGTTTTCAAGATGAGGCCTAGGTGTCTTCGGGTGTGGACGTAGTTGTTCTGACTCAGGTGTTTGCGGGCATGGTTACGCATGGCGGTTGTGGCCTAGGTGTTTGCGGCCGGATGGTGGTTTTGGAAAAGGTGTTTTCGAGCGGGATGGTGGTTGTGGCATAGGTGTTTGTGGGCGGGATGTGTGGTTGTGGCCCAGGTGTGTGCAGGAGGGGTGTGGCAGTGGGACTGTGATGAGAATGGTGGGATTGGTTCGATGCATAGTATGTCTTCATAAACCAGTGCGAAAGTTTCATGGGGTACCCAAACATCGATGTGATATTACTATACATTACTTGACTTGCGTTATTTGAGGAGTGTGCCTTGGTGAGGTCTGGGTGGTTAGTCTTCCTTGCTAGGTGCTTTAGTTTCCTCTTTACTCACAGGGCATTATAATTCCTCCCTCTTGTGCACGAGAGTCCTTGGTTTTCCCTACTGAGTATAATTTTATGATCACCCTGCATATATAAACTTCTTTAAGGCTTCCAAGAGGACATCAGGCATTGTGTGAGACCGTACAAGCTCGAACCTTGGGGCAGTTGTTTTTTTTTTGTTTTCCTTTTTCTTGGTACTTTACCTTTGGAGTTCTTGTGGGTTGTTTATTTTACATTTTAACATGCATATGGGAAAGGTTTACTTTTGAATTTACCTTTACTTTCAGCTTTGGTGTTGTTGGAGTTTCTATCTTAACTCCTGATCCTATAAAAATAAAATTTCTAATGCCTTCCATCTTGTGTGTGATTATATACCCTTCGTGATGGTCGCCACTCTGGGACCTATCGAAGGCAGGTCTCGGGGGGTCATTATCTCACCTCAACTTAAATAAGGAAGGGTCTAGCAATTTGATGTCCCTTCCCTCCATTTAAGTGAAGGCGGGTCGTGAAAGAATGGTATCAGAGGCATGAGGTTTAGAGAGATATGATAGAGTACAGAGTTAGGCATAATGATGATTGCATGGGATGGTAGGGAAACAGAGTTGGGTGATCTTGGTTCATGAAATAGGACAAGGAAGATCAGCTAGGAAACGGGATTTAGGGGCCACTGGTGATCCAATGTAAGGACTCTAGACCTACCGAACAACCAAGTGAGGCTACACTACTTATAGGGTAGAGACCCTAGGGAAGGTGCATGCATCATAATGACTTGCGTTCTTGTGTTTCATGAGTACATTGGGAATTTAAAACTAATAAAAAGTCTAATAAAACTTAAATCCTCTACACTTCCTCTGGCTTAGGCATTCCTTGTTTACCTTGCAGTTATGGAACCTGGGAGACGACCATGAGTGCTGCAGACGTTCGAGGCCCCGGAGGTTGTTTTGGTTGATCGACAGAGTCCTGACCAATGGGAGGAGGATGATCATTGGAAAAGGACACTTCATGCCTTTCTACAGCAGACCATCGGGAAGTAGTCATGTTGTTTGGAATTATGAACTCTCCAGCCATATACATGGGGCTCATGAACTCCATATTTTGGGAATATCTAGACTATTTCGTAGTCCTGTTTATTGACGACATCCAGATCTACTCAAGATCAGAGGAGGATCATGCTGAGCACCTGAGGACGGTTATAGAAGTTCTCCGACAACACCAACTCTATGGGAAGTTGTCCATGTGCAAGTTCTAGATGTGAGAGGTGCACTTCCTTGGGCACATGGTGTCTGAGAAAGGGATAGTAGTGGACCCATTGAAGGTCAAGGGAGTTGTTTCTTGGGAAGCACCCAAGAACGTAGTAGAGGATCGTAGTTTACTCGGGCTGGCAGGTTAATACCGGAGGTTCTTACCCAACATCTCTTGGGTTGTAGTACCTTTCAAGACATTGATTAAGAAGGACCAAGCTTTTGTGTGGAACGCGCAGTGTGAGGCAGCCTTCAGCTATGTGAAGGAGAATTTGGTTAGTGCGCCAGTGCTGAGATTGCAAGAAAAAGGGGTGGCGTATTAGGTGTTATGTGATGCTTCAGGATAAGGCCTCAGGTGTGTGATGATGAAATGAAAAGGGTTGATCTCTTATGGTTCTAGGTAGTTACACCATCATGAGTTTAATTATGCCTCCCACGATCTGGAGCTTGCAACAGTCGTTTTCTTGCTAATGTTGTGGTGTCATTACCTCATCGGGGAGTGCTTTTTCATCTTCACGGATCACAAAATCTTGTAGTTTATCTTCTCCCAGCAGGACCTAAACATAAAACAGTGAAGGTGGATGGAGTTATTTCAGGACTACGACATCGAAATTTCAAAAAACTTAGGAAAAGGGAATGTGGTTTATGATTCCTTGAGCAGGTAGTCACAGAAGGATGTGGTTCGAGAGTCTGCAGATTCTTGGAAGGCGATGGAGGAGTTGGGTGCCATGCACATGGGTGCGAGGATGGACAGTGGTAGAGGTTTCCTGTATCAGATGAAATTTCAATACTCTCTTCTATGGAAGGTGGAGGAGTCCCAGTTGGGAGATTCAAAAAGTGAAGTGATGTGTGACCTGATTAACCAAGGCGAAGCCCCAGAAGGGTGGAAAGTGGATGGATATAATCAGATGCTTTTATGAGGGAAGATGTTTGTCCCAGAAGTGATGCGCGAGAGGTTTCTTGGTGAGATCCACATATCACCCCTATCAGTGCACATAGGCAGCTTGTTGCAACCTTTAGAGATCCTGAGGGGAAGTGGGATGACATCTCGATGGATTTCGGCATCGTGCTACCCAAGTATCAAGGAGGATGTGACGCTATCTGGGTAGTGGTGGACCGGTTGATGAAATCATCTCACTTTCTGGCGATCAAGGAGTCGGGTGCAGTGGATTCCATAGCATAGTGGTATGTGGATGAGGTGCTGCAGTTACATGGTGTTCTGAGGTCCATATTCTCAGATAGGGATTCAAGGTTTACCTCATGAGTCTAGAGAGGATTGCAGCATGCTTTTGGAACCTTGAGACGCCTTAGTACTACTTTCCTCCCCAAGACAGATGGGCAGATGGAGCACACCATCCAGACAATGGAAGATATGCTACGGGCATGTATCCTAGACTTCAGAGGATCATGGGTGGGACACTTTCCTCTGGTGGAGTTTTCCTATAATAAAAGCTATCACTCTACCATTGGCACGACTTCATTCAAAGCCTTGTACGAGAGGCCATGTCACTCACCCGTGTGCACGACTCATGTTAGGGAAGCAGGTGTTCTTGGCCAGAATGTGGTGTAGAGCATCACAGAGAAGGTGAAGCTTATACGAGAGAGGATGAAGGTGGCCTAGGTTCAGAAGAAGTCATATGTAGATAATAGGAGGATACCCTTGGAGTTCGAGGCCGGGGACCATTTGTTTTTTATGGTCTTCCCTAGGCATGGGAAGTAGAGGTTCGGAAGGCGGAGTAAGCTTTCCCCCAGGTTTGTCAGACCATTCAAAGTGATTCAGCAGGTCAGCGAGGTAGCTTATCAACTGGGGTTTCCACCACAGCTACAAAGGGGTCATGATTTCTTCCTTGTTTCCTAGCTCCATTAGTATCTGCACAATGATTCAAACGTCCTTGACTGGGGGGAGCTAGATATCAGAGACGATGCATCATTTATGGAGCAACCAGTGATGATCGAAGGTCGTGAAGAGTAGGTGCTTCGTCGACGATCCTTTATTTTGGATCGTGTATTGTGGAGACATGGTGGGATTGAAGAAAGTACCTGTGAACAAGAGATGTAGATGCGCACCCAGTACCCTGAGTTGTTTGACGTTTTTTTCTGTTTTGTTTGTACATGGTTGATATAATGTTTTACTTTTCTAATTATAGAATGTGCAGTTTTCTTTTTCTCTGGATGTGTGTGAAGTGTCCTGAGATTTGGGGAGGGGAGGACATGATCCCTAGTAAAGATGAATCTAATTGGATGTGCCTAAACCCGTGCGGGAAAGTCAGTGCTGCCCAAAGCGGATAACATCTTAAAATGGAGGAAAGGAAAACCCTCACCTACATTATTGTACGGTTTATCATTTTTATTTGCTTGGTTTCATGGGGGAGAGGAGTAGTATGACTGTGATTGTTCGAGAGATAGATGGAGAAGAGGGCATTCCGTGGTAATAATGAGGTCTACTCCTGAGAGTTATCTTTCGAGGTGGTTGTTCATACCCCTCTCATTTCTTCTGGTCTAGTTTTAATTCTCTAGGATGAGAATAGATTGAGAGGTATCTGATGTAATTTCCTGGACATTCCTGGACATTTACTTTTCCAAAACACAGCTCCACCAAAACAGTGGCACCACTCACGGTATCACCCTGATGGTGGCACCATGAAGGTAGAACTGTTCACGGTGGCACTATGACGGTCGCTCCGGTCATGGTTGCTCCGTAAGGGTGACACCGTGATGGTGGAACCATGTGCTCTCTGAGCACATTTTTCTTTTTCTAGTACCCAACTTTTCTTCTCCCTCAATGTATCTTTTGACGTAAATTAATTTTAACACCCTTTTTAATGACATTTAAAGCCAATAATTAATTCTTAAAAATCTCGAGAAACCTCCCCAATGGGGGGGTATTAAATAACACCTTAATATTATCTTTTGTAACTTCCCACCCATGTAGGAAACTACGATCCTATTTTCAAGGCTTTCAAAATTCCACATCCCATAATAGTAGGATCTCCTCTTTATATCTCCCGCTTGAGTTTCTTCTTTTTTTTCTTCTTCCTGGTGCGCCTAGAGTCCCTCTCTTCCCATGGCTTGTGGTGTGCCTCTGTTGGAGCTTTTTTCACCTCTTGGAGTCCACTGAATTCCTCCCCTGCAAGTCACGTATCCCCTGTTCTTGGAGAGTGGAGAAGAACATCGATCCTTGATCAACCAGGTAGGGTTTTTCCTTCATCTCTCTTTACTGTGTATCATGCGGGGTGGGTGCTCCACTGTTTCTATGGGAATGGATGAAGCCAACCCTTTACAAAGATAATAAATAGACTGTTAAAGAATTATGGGGTGCATTTGATAATTATTCTGTACTCTTTTTATATATTGCTATATGTGGTGAACTGTATGGGCTTATGCTCACTGAAAATCATGGTCGTTGTTGGTCTTTCCGTGCACACTAATGAACCCTTGTCTTCTGTGATGATTAAATTATTGTAACATGGAAATTGTTTAATCACCTAAACTCGGTTTGTTAAATGGATTCCTAGTGAACATAAATCTTTGTGTGGTCACCCCGGTTAACCAATATAATGAAGAACCTAATGAATGACATGATTGAACCCCGAAGTTTCCCTACTCTGTTTTGGTAGTAGGCGTGTTGTTCTGTTTGATTGCTTATGGGGTGATTTGGATGGGGATGGGATCCTCTATAGTGGAACGGTTGTTGGTTGTGAATCTGAATCAGTGTGGGGATATATATCGAGGATTTTTTTGGTTCTAGTACTTTGAGGAATCTCACGGATCCCTTTTTTGTTGTGACCTTACAAGAGAACCGGGTGTGAATGCATAAAATTTTTGTTTGGTTGTTTCTCTTTCTATGGATTCTGGTTATGTCTGTTACTTTCCCATTAATACATAATTTACATAAATGAGACCACTTGAACCTGAAACAAAGAATGGGCTCAATGGGGAAATTTTTTCCGGGATAAGTGGTGACATGGTCGTGGGTTCGGTGCTTCATGTGAATGAATAATAACAGGGTGTTTGTGCATAAGTTGGTTTTGAAACCATTAAGATGGGATGAGTGTTTGTTATATATCATATAATTTTACTTCTTATGCTTTTTATTTTCACCCCACCCTAGTTGAGAACTTAGTTCTGAACACCCCTTTCATTTGGGAGGGTGTCTTTTCCAACACTCCTATGAGTGGATGGTTATTAACTTCTTTTTTGCTCCTTTTCATGAATATCCCAAGACTCTTCGGGCAGGCTGTGATGGCCTGAGATCCATTATATATCATGATTCTTCGGGCAGGGTAGTTGTGGTTGTTGGCCCAGGTGTGTGCGGGCAGGTCGTTTCCCAAAAGTTTTCGGGATGAGGCCCAGGTGTCTTCGGGCGTGTCAGTAGTTATTCTGGACCAGGTGTTTGTGGGTGTGGTTAGGCGTAGCGGTTGTGGCCCTGGTGTTTGAGGTCGGGATGGTGGTTGTGTCCTAGGTGTTTGTGGGCGGGATGGTGGTTGAGGCCCAGGTTTTTGAGGGTGGGATGTGTGGTTGCGGCCCAAGTGTGTGTGGGTGGGGTGTGGCAGTG
Source organism: Viscum album (assembly GCA_963277665.1). Lineage (NCBI taxonomy): Eukaryota > Viridiplantae > Streptophyta > Magnoliopsida > Santalales > Viscaceae > Viscum > Viscum album. The sequence continues at coordinate 2,021,744,523 of OY728157.1, forward strand.
GGACTGCTATGAGAATGGCAGGATTGGTTCAATGTGTATGATTTATTAAATAACCATTGGGAAAGTGGCACGGGGTACCCAAACATCGATGTGTTATAACTATATATTACTTGACTTGTGTTATTTATGGAGTGTGCCTCAGTGAGGTCTGGGTGGTTAGTCTTCCTTGCTAGGATCTTTGGTTACCTCTTTTATCATAGGGCATTCGAATGCCTCCTCACTTGTGCATGAGAGTATTTGGTTTTCCCTACTGAGTTTACTTGTATTCTCACCCTATGTATATAAACCGGTTTCATGTTTCCAAGAGGACTTTAGGGATCGTGCGGGACCGTACTAGCTCGGACCTTGGTGCAGTTGCTGTTGTCGTTTTCCTTTTTGTTGGTACTTTACCTTTGGAGTTTTGTGGCTTGTATGTTTTACTATTTTACATGTATATGGGAAAGTTTTACAGTCGATTTTACCTTTAATTTCATCTTTGGTGTTTTTGTAGTTGCTATCTTATCTCCGGATCCTATAAAAATAAAAAGGGTAATGCCTTGCATCTTGTGTATAATTCTCTACCCTTAGTGCTTGTCACCGCTCCGAAACATATTGAAGGTAGGTCTCGGGGGTCATTGTCTCTCATTCAACTTAAAGAAGGAAGGGTCTGGCAATTTTCTCTCCCTTCCATCATTTTGGGTATAGTCGGGACATGACATGTAATCTAGAGAAATATTCTTATCCTCATTCATAGACATTATTGATTAATAATTCTTCAATAATTCATTTAATCATATTAAATATAATAAAAACATCGCTATAAAACTATTTTCATTTATCAATTCGAAAAAAAATATAAAAAATTTCTAGAATTATTTTTCTTATATATAGATATTTTTTCCTTAATTTCACTTGAGAGTCTATAAATAATGTCAATTTTCTTTACCATTAACCTCTCAATTTTTTTACACATGACATATGTAAAATCAACACATAAATTGTCTCCTTCCCCTGGAATAATTATATCATCTACATAAATATTAAAAAGATGTATTTTATTTTATTTTTATTCATATATAAGTTTATTCTAATTACCCCATGAAAAAATTTATCATTTTTCAGAAACTAACCTATTTTGAGTGCCTAGAATGTAGATCTTGTTTAAACTATTATGTAACAATGTGAAACAATTGTAATGATCATTCATATAGTTTCTATTTTTTCTAAGGGGGAAAATATTTTTAAAATTCACACATTCCATCTATTAATATATATTGAATAAAATCATTCATTATTTCTTCTAACATTTAATTTTTTTATCTTGTTTTTATAAAAACAAATACTCTTAATAACATTTATTACTTGTGGATGTAGAATAACGTCCAAAGATTCATTCTTCTTGATATGTTTCAAGTATTATTTAATAACATGTAGAATTATTTTCGTTACATTTAGTATGAAACTAATTTTGGGTTATCCTTTTTTATAAATTATGTTTTATTTTATAATCTCCAAATTCTTTTAGTCGAAAATGCGCGTTATGATTTATAATAATGATTTCACTATAAACATGATTCTGTAATGGTTGAATTTTAATAGGGCTTCTTCCAATCTAACATTCCCTATAACATTATTATTTTTACTCATCATGTACTTGTCTTGGGTAGCATTCCTTTTTAGTTTTTTATAATAATTAGAAGCATTTATGCTTTTTTTAAATTTTAATCAAATAACTTTTATTATTTTTTATTTTAGTTTTTATAACTTATCCAAGTTTGTAAAAATCCAATGAATATTTCAAACCTTGTGTTTTCATCACATTTCACTAGATCTGAGTGTTTGATATTTTTTATGAAGGGACATCAAAAATCAATGAAATATTTAAATTATTTTTTTAAAACCTTTCATATGGTGATATGTTGGATTCTGAAAAAAAAAATTAGTACATGTAAAGTAGTATTTATTTCTTATCTATTAAAAATGATTTAATATTTATGCATAATTGGTATTCTTCATGAAATTTCAAAAAAGCATTTATTTTTTCAAATAGACCATGAAATTTTGTTGAAGTGTTAATTTGTAAATGTATTAAGTTTTGATTACATACATTTTTTATAGGATTTTAAGATCATATATGTATTTTAAATTTCATTTTTAAATGTCCTCATCATGACATAAATAACTATTTTTCATTCCACTGCCCATCTAAATAATCTATTATTTTTCTATTGTATACGATTTTTTATTCATGAAATTACTTTTTTCATCTATGTGAATTAATCTATAAAATTTATAAAGTAGAAATTTATGTCTATTGAATAGAACCCCTTTATCACAAAATGATCATTTCTTATATGTTCAAGTGGTATGGTAGATTGAGTTATCTATTTATTATGGATTATATAAATCAAATTTTATTTTGAAAATGTTGTTGTGAGGTCGAATTATTTTCAATTCAAGATTTTTGGTTTTTTAAAACCTCGATCTTGGATATTTTTTCTTTATTTTACTTACATGATTCCAAATCCTCCTATATTGCACTATGTTTTCATCCTCATCACTCATGTAACAGTTGTTAGAAATTTACTCAATCAAAAATTGATTTAACCTTTTTTCATTCTACCTAGGTAAGATATTTTCATATTCTAAAATTAAAAAGAGATATGTGTCTTTACAAAATATTCCTTAAATTCCATACTCACAAAGTTTTATAACACATATTATTTTATATTAGAGACCACAAACAGGTAAATCTTTCATAGATTTCTATTTTTGGGCATTAATCTCATCTTTTACAATTTCTTTAATATATCAAGACGTCTCACTAAAAAATGTATATAAAAATCCATCATTTTTTTCCCAGATGTTTCAAGATCATTATATCTCCTCTCATTTTTTTGAGGAAGAACCACTCTCAAGAAGTCATGGTTAGTTCCTTTTTATTTCCTGTAAAACTGTCTCAACATGGTGACCTATTTCATTGGTTTTATAATATGAGACCACATTTTATTTTCTAAAATAATATGTTTTTTACTAAATTAGTATAAATAAAACATTAGAAAATTGATCTAGTTGGTCACATATTCCACCCACATCATCGATGATTGAATTTTTTTTGATAAAATTGAAGAACATTATATTTTTTTCTCACATTCATCATGTGGGTAATGAAATATACAATACATTAATATGTTTTATATCCCAATAAATTAATACTAAATTATATAGTGAGAAATCATCTTCCCACAATTAAAACCTATCTTCCAAAATTTACCAAATTAATAACAATATCCAATGAATATTGGTCTACTATAGAAATATAATCATTTCTTGTGATCAACCAAGCAATGTTTATGATATAATGATGTTTTTGTTTATTCATAGAATGGAAATAAACATATCCATTATTATTATAATCATTTATTGCTGTTACATATTTCTAAACTCTCTTATCAATATAATAATTCCCAAAAATATAATTCTAAAACATAGATTGTTATGAATATCTGAAACATGTTTTCAGTTATTGGTTGAGAATTTTACCAATTTTTTGGAATTTGGTTTCTTAAATTTTTTTAATTATTTCCCTTTTACCATGAAATCCTTGATAAAAGTTTCAATAATCTTTCTTAACATACATTCAACATCATAAGGTTTTATTATTTTTTGAAAACAACTTCATCCTTAGAAGCATGTTGTTAATAAGATCATACAACATCATTCATTATATATAATCATTTGTATTGAAAAATTTTATAAACTAGATTTACTCATGTTACTATTTATATACATATTTACTTATATCATAATTCCAACAACATTATTTCATCGTAATTCTGATTTCCTTATTGGGTTTTCTATTCTAATAAAAGAAAACCACAAGTTATGATATAAGGTGATATTCCCTGAATGTTTTATTATATCCTTATTATTCATCACCATTTAAAAAATAAATAATTTTCTCAAAATTTGAATAGATGCTTCAGATGTTTTCCAAACACTAACCTTTTGATAATTTTATTTATATTGAGTTAAATTCAACATTATTATTAAAAATAAATATAATGATTCCCATGATTAATATCCGCACGTCAAATGTACTTTTTATCATCCCAAATAAGATTGAATACAGCACTCTGAATATAGTTTTTCAAAATAATTATACTAATTTTCAATAATTTTTTTCATCTGGTGATTATTATGCAAATTCCCAATTCCATGCATTTTAACGAATTTGATTTGTTCATTTCCTTACATGAATATATCTAAATCTCCCATAATTTTTTGAGATAAGAGATGTGATCATATCATTAATTTTTTATCTTTAATATCTTCTAATCCACTATGGATAAAATTTTACATCTATTGGATTTTCATCAATGTCATGGAAATAAAAGGAATTTTTTATCAAATCATATTTTTCAATATTTGATAATTTACTCATTTCTTAAAATACAATATTTATATCAATACATCATGTGATAAATTATATTATTCCATTAAATATGACATTTTATTCCACAAACATTCAAGGTACATAATCATGGGTTTATTAAAAATAGTTTAATCTTTCAAAATATCTTCAATTGCTTTGATGTTTCAAACCACTTCATTTACTCTGGTAAGGTAGTAATCAATAATTTCATCAGTTTACATTATAATATATTGAAACCTTATTCTCTAGATTACTATAATTTAATCCGTCAAAATTTAAATTCCTTAAATGGTATAATCATTATAATCAATAGTTTCACTTAATTTCGAGACCCATCAGCTTCCAAAAATCAGTTTTTGACAAATTACTATGAATTCAAATATGAACATCATGTAAACATAAATCTTTTTTTAAGATGAATTAATGATATAATTTCAATCAATGGTTGGATACTAAATAATTACTATATCACTGACCAGAATGCTATGTAATAAATTAGAGTGTATCACTCTATTTTTTTACAATGATTATTTTTTACCTGAAATGTAGAAATACATTATTTTTTAATGAATATTAATTTTCCATTTTATTGTTTAAATTAGAAATAATTCACTCTAACACCACTTGAGATTCCATTATATAGTTTAACCATTTATAGGGACATTTTATAATGTGTTATCATTTAAAACATTAAAATAATTAGAAAATTTAACCATAAAACATGATCAAGTTTTCTTCCTTATTATCATTTATAACACCATCATGAGCATACAGCTATGGAAATGTTAACAAGGAATGTAATATTTAAATATTTTTCCTTAGTTTGAGAAAATACACACTTTAATTAGAGACACCCTTATATATATGATTGTTAACTATTAGAATAATGAGATAAAATAATTATTCCAACTCCCATTAGACTCAATCTATATCTCTATATGTATGATTACACAAAATGATTATAGTTTACAAGGTTTTGACTGATACATTAATACATGAAAATACATGTGAAGTATTTTTATTTAGATAAAAAAATTATTGCCCAAATATCTTTATCTAGATTTCTCCATTTAGATGTGTTTTTCTAATTCCCCTTTTTAAGATAGGTGAAATTCCATCAAGTGTGAAAAAATGAAATTGTGCCTTATTTATAACAAGATATCAATCTGATTCTAAAAAATATCATAATCAACATATCAGAAACATCATCTATTACTCTATTTCAATTTTATTTACTAAGAACCTTGTCAGATGTTTCCAACTAATTATTTGTTTTCAGACCTGTCTTTAACACAAAAGAAAAAATCGGTTGGAGAATAAGACTAAAACAAATTATATTAAATTTTATCTTTTTTTGTATCAAAATTTATGTAAAACCTATTTATAATTATATATTAACCCCTTTTAGGATATTTGAAAATAAAAATTGCATGAAACCGAATTAATTTTAATTCTTAGTGGAATTACAAATTTTGTTTCCCTATATGTTTTTGGGTTGATTGATTCTAAACACATCAATAAAATTACAAGGAATTAATGATGCTTTGTAACTATAAAAACAAATTATATTACATAAAAAATATTTATCCAAAGTAGTTATTGCACTCTCTTAACGTTTTATAAACATTATTATAGAAAAATCCAATGAAAATTGTCGCAACATCATCAATAAAAAATCATTGTGAAAAGTTTAATCTAAGGGACCTATAACTATATATATCATAATATTAACTGATCTCTCATTTTGGTATTTCATCCTCTCAATGAATTTTTTTAATAAATATTTTTTTACCATTAAATCCATTCACAAAACTATACGTCTCTATATTACAATATTCAGTAAACTCTTCCTAGAAAACCTAATTCAACCAAAAAATTATTTTAAACAATACATTTAAAATTACTATGAATATTGGATGATATTTCATCATGTGATTTCCCATTTTATGCAATTTTCTAATTTATGTTTGATTGAACCACTTCATTATGTGATACCCTTCCAATATTTTCAAATTTTAAGTCTATGCTATAAAAAAAATTATAGTTAAAAGGAATGAAATATTTTGTTTGTAAAAAATAGATGTATTTATCCATTACTCATGACTTGATATTAATAGTTTAATATATTATTTCAACTTCTAAAAACCTAAATAACACTGAAATTCAATATTTGGTTCTCAAATGTTTATTCCTTAGTGGATTATATCAGCTAAAAAATTCAATTATACCCTTTTTCACATCATTCCTCAGAAATGATAGTTTTCTACATTTTTTTATTCTCTATAAATAAATATTAATATTTGAGTTCTTATAATTTTATTTTCAGAATATACACATCAAAATATACCAGTTTAAAAAAATGTGACTATATTTTTTTGTTAAAACATACTCAATAGTAAAATCTCATGAAAAACAACATACAAAAATGTATTTGTAAAGCCATTTTTCTTGTATATTTGTTTAGCTCCCACTATGTATGAATGACTATAAAACATAATTTTTTGATGTTAGGAATGATTGGATATTCATAGAATAAATTTACATTGAACGGATTTTTCTTCAAAATGTTTCTTCACATACATCCAACTTCTTCTAGAAACTTCATAATAAATACTTCTTAACATAATTTTGAGAAACATTATTATGACATGTTAATAAAAAAATCAAAACAAAAAATTATTTTCTCACCAAATTAGAATATTTTTTTACAAAAAAATCATAGGTATTGTAAATTACAGTGAAATCACCAATGTTATTTTGTGGTTATAAAGTTAAAAAAATGAAAATATCAAAAACAATCATAACTAATAATATTAACTCAAAAAAGTACGGTGACCAATTAATGGAAATGAATAATTATATTAGTGTTAACATAAATGATTTTATTATGAAATTAAATAAATATTATAATTATTTAATATAATATTAGATGTCTTATTAATATAGAATTGACATAATGTATGTTTTTTTAAAACACCATTTTAATGTAATATTTTAAAATATTAGTCCTCAATGTTATTGTTCTATTAAATATTTTAAGGTTGTCATTATTTATTTTTCAATGGTGTATAACTTTTATTTTTCATAATATTTTCATATAGAAATTATAAAAAATGGTTTTTTCAAAAAAAATATGGGAATTTTTGGACATGTTACAAAATTATAAAATTAATTTTGTCATCAATCATGTAATATAATTTTCCAAATATTATAATCATTATTCATTATCATCGATCCTAAAAGTCATACTTATTTTTAAAATTATATCATATTCACTTTCATATGTTATGTTTACATTTTAATATTTTTTTAATGAAATTGATATTTCTCATAAATTTTAGCAGAGAACATAATATTAATTTTTATTATGTACTAAAATCAGTTTTAAATTGTTTGAAAATTAAATAATGATGTTTAATAACTTTTTACCAATTATATTGAAGTAGATAACTATTGGTGATGAAGGGTGACGTTGATATAGCTCATGAATATGGTTGATCCTATTATATATCTCCAATGTATTTAGTAAGGATTAATCATACATGGTGGAAAATAAGTAAGACAAATACATCAATTACTAATATAGAATTAATAGGGACTTAATAATTAAAACCTAGATTATACTTTTTTGCCAAAATTTTATGAATATTCTTCTATAAATGTATTATTTCATGAATGTAATTGTTTTCTATGATATTTTTTCATGAGGAATGAATAGTGTATAAACAAATTATGGGAACTAGCTTATTTTTAAGGAATGTTTTAAGGATTTATCATATACTCATTTATTCCCTCATGATTTCAATCCTTCATTTGAGATTGAATGATTCACTTTGATAAAATATTTATTTTCTCATATCAATATTTTTAATTTATGCACTAAATATTATATTGTGAGTAAGGTAATCATTTATTGGTAATTTTTGGTTTTTTTCCTAAACTAATGATATTACATTATATATGTACCAATTACTGAGTTTTCTTTCTCACATCACATTTTGAAATACTTTCTTATCATCTATGGCTAACTGAGAACTACAAATAGGGTAATTATTCCATTTTTGTGACTCGTCTTAAATGAAGAAAAGCATTCTTCAACGAAACTGGGGAATATATATAATAACCTCATTGGATTTTATACACATTTACTATCATATAATAAGTTTTTAGGGATCATATTTGGATTCCCTAATACCAACATATTATGAGATACCAACCATTAGAAACTCCAAAATATGATTATTTCTTGTGGAATCTTTAATACATAACTAATAAAGAGGTTGTTGGGAATTTCTTAATCATGACATTACCTAGAGCTCAACCAATATTATATTTTTCATCTATTATGATGATTGTGAAATATATTCAGTTTACTAAGAATGATCACAAACATGTGTGGTCATACATAGATAAAAAATATGATTTATTTATCTACTTTGTAAAGGTACATGTGGTATTGTCATTTATAATGGTGGATTGAAGATCATGTATTCAGTGAAATGTTTGGTCTACATAGAATGAATTGAGAAAAATTAGTATGATATATGAGATTAACATAATCTAAGTTCCATATTCTCTCAATATAAACAAAAGTGTGATCGCTTGTGAATGTATTGTTGTAGATGATTCATATAGTTGACGTAGGTATAGAGATACATGTGTTTGTTAGAGATAACACTAGAGGACATTGAAGATTGATTTTCATTTATGATTTACAATTGGAGAATCATTTCATACATATACTAACATGATGATTCATATATTTTTTTACTCTACAATGGCCCTTGGTACCATTTTTTGAGTTTTACTGAACGACTATTGGGATTCAGTGTAACAAATACTCTAAAATTTTCATAAATTCAATAAACATTTTTTTTATTATTAAAATGATATTTCATATGATCGGATAAAATATAATGGTGATGATAATATAATCCAATTGGTTTTAATTATATAGAGTTTTAGATATGGCTTTAGAAAATTTTTTATACGGCAAAACATAATTTAAAATGACATAACTTCAATGGGTATTTAGTGAATGTGATAGATTGTTGGGGTTGTGATGATAATTCATAAACACACACAATCAAATATATATATATATATATTTCATGTATATATCTATATCATAGTGTATTGTATTGGCATGATATGTTGAATGGAATGTTTAAATAGATATATTTTGAATTTCTCAGCTGTAGGAAAATTATGAAAAACAGTACATAAATATTTTAGTATTACCCCTACATGGAATGATGTATAATATCAATTTCAATTTCCACTAATAATAAAATATTTATTGATAAACATGTGTTAAAATATCTACCTTATGGCTCTGATATTACCCCAAATTTAGTGATGTTTTATCAAACAAGTGGATTTCATGAAAACCCCCACTAAATGGTGGCCTACATACCTTATGATACCAAGTTAAACAAAAAAATATTTGGAATAATAAATACCTTATAGATAAATAAAAAATGAGCACCCTGACCATTAATACCATAAGCATTTTCAAAAAGGTATTATTTCCCTTACAGTGTTCCAATCCCCACATACTAGTCTAAGATGATATTCTAAGCCATAAATATTATTATACATACATTCAAATAGTGTAAAACATTATTTCATAGAACATTGAATGTTAGGAATTCAAAAATGTGCTAGATATTGTGGGTTTGACGGTCTAAATTTTTTGTTAAATTGTCATTTTTAGTAAATACCATATCCAACTAAAAATTGAACCATTAATTACATATGGATAATATGAAGGGAAAACATATAATGATATAATGTAATGTTTTTTGATGTAATTAAGGACAACATGAACCATGTGTGGTTATTTATTTTATGACTAATACTCTATAATTTTTTTTCATGCATGAAGAATGAATGTTTCCTATATGTATACTCCTCAGAATCATCACACTCATGAAATATTTACACATGAAACATTTCCTTGTTAAAAATCCACATATTATATTCCACATGGTTTTCCTCCTCTATGTGTTCCCTTGGTGGATCAGAACACATAGTGGCCCAACCAAGTGGACTGGATTCTTGCATAGGGTCCCCAAGTTTTTTATCCATCTGGACTCTAATATACCACATGTACCAGTTCTCGTGACATGCTTACCATATTGATGATCCCCAAAATTCATACATACCTTATGTATAGGCCACATCATGTTTCTAACACACATGGTTACCACTTTTGGTATACCTAAATCATGTCATCCTTCAATACTTATGAATACGGTATTAAACTATATTATTTCCCACTTTTTCCAATTAATCTTAAACTTTATTTATTCAAGAAAACATCCATAACATAATGACAAATACCTTCAAGTCATGTACATAGAATTAAAATATTTCAACTGTGTATTACCTTAATAAAAGAAAACAATGTTATCTTCCACCCTAGTTGGTAGATGTTTGATGGTGATCATAATTATGTATCCCCTTGATAATGTGTTTCCCTATCATGATGTAACTATAAAAATATATCATATCCTTATATTTTCATCATGTATTCCAAATATTATCATATACTCCATAATGATATAATATTTCTCCATCTAATGATCCATGATACACTAAGATAGAGAAACATAAACATATAAGTCCTTTTAACAATCATTATCCACACCATTCCTGAAATTTACATACTTAGAGAAGCATTACAAACTATAGGGACAATGTCATAATTTCACGATCTAAAAAATCATGAAAGCATCATTGTCCAATGATGTAAAACATCCAGATAACAAATTTAAAAGATGAAATTTAATTTCCTAGTAGATTATTATCAATGTAATTAAATCTTTGTCTTAAAAATATTTATGGATTTCATTCTTTATGGGTATGGTACATACGAATTTCCTAAGGGTCTTGATCCTATTAGGTCAGAACATCCATAACCATCAATGTGGGGTCATATTCCTCATTAAATCATTTACATCATTCCTCATCAATCTATATTCCCCAGGAGTGTGCATGTCCCAATCACATCATTCATATTACAGAGGAGATCATGTAATCTTCGTATCCTCCTAATGAAAAAACCCTGACCTGGAGGGCCTTATTAAAACTTCGCACTTCCATATATAATTATTGGGCTATATTATAATAGAATATAAAATTTAATATAGTGGGATATAGTTTCTCATAAAAACATTCAATGCACATCCTGGATCCATATTCCTTATTAAACCACTCTTCCCTCATTGGGTGATATTCTCTTATATAAAAATGAATTGGTACCCTCATGAACATGTACCACACTAAACAATATCAGGATCTACCTACCACTTAAAAGTCTAGTATTTATGAAATTAAAATTCATGAAATTTTTTGTTGTTAAAAGACATGAAATTGTATATTATATCCCATTATGTGAAACTATGTTATAAGGGTTATGATTCCTTTAATAATGATACTTTGGATATCATTCTTATAGACATAATACCATTATTTTAAGATAATACTTCCTTCTTATTATATAATAAACACTAGAGTCCCTAACTGTGTGGAACTGAACAATAGTATTAAGAAAATAAAAAACACCTAATAATAAAAAATATAGATAACAACTAATACATAAAAAAGGTATCATTTATGGAGAGTCTACAATAAAAAAATCATCTTGATGGAATATCACTATTATATAATATTTTTTCACATTGATTCATGAATTAAATTAATTTTTATCTCTTGACCAACCAGTCTCCTGCTTAGACTTGGGAGGGATTCATGAAAATTTAAATAAATAGACAGTACTGAATATGGGATGAATTCAAAAAAATAATATATAAATGATCACAACCTTCTATCATCATGTTTAATAATCATTTCATGGTGTTTATTATAATGTCACATTGACCATAAGCCTTAGGAATGTGATTCTAAACTTACTCAAACATTCATAAATTACTCTCGATAGCATTTTTCTATAAGATAATATTTCATAAAAATGAATAATTAGATCTTAAATTGATTAAAACCCGTTTAATTGAATCATCTATCATTCAACATATTTCTCTTTCAAACCATAATTCATGTAAAATGATTACAGTGAACCCAATTTTAATCTATCATGTTTACTAGAAAATTAAAAAAATTATGGAATTTTGATTCAATAGTTATATTAGAAAAATATATGATTATCTAAATTTGAAATATATTGGTCCAAAAATGATGAATTCAATAAATTTTATGAATTAAATTTCCACTTCCTACAAAAATAATTGAAAAAAATGGTTAGCATAACATGAATCATAAAATATCCATAAATAACTGTGATTTCAAAGATTTTGGGAGATTTTGGGATTCCTATTTCATGCTAAAAGATAGTGAATATTAACATAATCTTTATAAATATAAATAATATTATTTACATTGCACTAATTCATGGTATTTTAATTTTGGGTGTTCATTTTTATGGTATTCTTTTGAGAAACCCCCATTACAAGAGGTTACAAAAATATAATATGATGGAACCTTCATCAATCAAAAATTATTATCTCTCAAATGCTGCATAAATCATATCTCTAGTAATTATAATGATAACCTCACCTCCTAGTGAATCCACTTACATGTGGTTAATGTACATTTTATAGAGATTAATCAATTATATACGATTCCAATATTAGTGTATCTATGAAATAATATCCAATTGTTGATGCTATGAATCACACACCAGCTGAGGAAATATATGATTAATTAAAGGGAATCTTACACATATTCCATCCTCTTCATGAGCCTATCTCCAATGAAATATAATAAGAATCTCTATTTTAATTAGTGGATAGATATAGTGGTTGATCGTGAGCTCATCATCATGAAATATGCATGTAGTGACCCGAACACAAATAGCCTAATGCTAAACTCTTATATTAATTTAATTAGTATGATTACAAATAATAAAATTCCAAGGGACATATTTTTTATATAATCGATAATCTAGATACATTAATGTGTCTAGTATTAATTAATAGATACACTAATTATAATGTAAATTTTTTCCCAATAATAATTTTGAGGTTAATAACATCCAACTATTATATCCCTACATATCATTTATAGAACACTTAATAGATACTCGGGGAATGGAATCATAAAAAGGGTGAGCTTAAATTTTTAGTAAGTGTAATGTATAGTGGGGTAAATAATAAGCCAAGGTGAATAATAAAGATATAATTGTAAAAACCAAAAGTCACAAACCATGTAATCAATAAACATAATGTAAATGTGTAAATAATATGATAAGTTAACAATTGGAAGAAAATTCCATTAGAATAAATATATAATGGTAAATAAATATTGCAGGGTAAAAAATTGAAATAATTTCCATTAAATCAATGAAATGAAAATTTTATGTATCCATAACAATATCGGTTTAAAATATCATGGATTGATAATAACTAAACATAAATGAGGGATTTGATTAATTATTGGACATAATGTTTCCTATGTACATGAATTAAGTACTGTAAACACCTATCACAATACCACTTATCATTTTGTGTGAAAACCCATATTAAGTTTATATCTAACTAACCCATCTCATGAAACTACTGATGAATCTAGGGGTTTTCATCAACTAATCCCCAAATTATAGGGATTTCATTTTAAGGTCCCCAAACTATGTATTGAATTTCAAAAATATTCATTATATCGAATAAAAAATATCCATTATCAAATATTTTTCCATGTAAGAACTATGTAAAAAATTAATATGGTTTGGAAATCGATATGTCAATCGTAGATTATATGGATAATTAGTGGAAATTCAAGGATTATTGATCATTGAAAATTAAATATGTAAAAGGGAATAAAAGGAATAAATAAAGTAAATGTAAATACTATATTGTTCAAAAAATTCATGAACCATCTATGGAATGATTAAGTATGTCCTCAATAAATCATAGTTCATTTGTAATATAATAATAGTTTTTTCGTGGATGAATGGAAATAATATAAACATAAATAAATAAATAAATTGAGGAAAATATTTTTCAGTATTATTAAATACTTTTTTTAAAAATATATATATTAAAATCATATAATTTGAAAATTATCCATTTAAGAATTCCATTTAATCATTGAATGGATTAATGTGGATAAATCTACACATGTCATTTCAGGTAAGAATGTCATTTTTTTCATGTTAATGAGGTTAGAAAACAAATTATTCATAAAGAGATAATAGGATTTCATTGAAAAACATTGGAAAAATAAAAAATGGGTAAAAATTACCTTACAAAATAATTTTAAAAACATTTTTTACAATATTTCAATAGATTGTTATTTTTAGAAGAAAACATGTTCTCCGACTAAATATTGAAATGATGTTCGGGATATCATAAAAAGATTTTCCACAACAACTTTGGTAACAATGAGTTAGAAATATGAACTAATATATATAGAAGGTTTTGAATTACAATGGGATAAAAAATTAAGGGATTTATGATAAAATGGTCAAAAAATTCCCCAAATGGAAATGAAATATAATTAAAATTATTCTTGAGGAAAATAATCTTTCATCATTTGAATGTGTTCCATTCCACTTTGAAACATTTTAAATCATAATCCTCGTTAACGAATATAAATTATTGGATATTATAATGTACATTATTATAAATATATTAATTATATAGTATATAAAAATGGTAAGTAGATATACAACTAAAAACAAGTAAGTGGTGACCATGACATTATCTAATTGATTTAGAAAGGCAAATGAAAATCACATACCATACTATTTTTTGTGTAAACTTCCTTTAACATCCAAAATAATAAAACTATGTTAATTATTTATGTTATTGAAGAAATTACTCATTCTTATAGTTAATTTTATTTTACATATTACCCTTTTGTATATAACTTCATAAAAATATAAATTTACATCGGTTGTATTGACCAACATCAGTTTAAGTATCAAAAAAAATTATTAAACTATTTTCAAAAGGGTAATTATATATCATCACCAGAATAATAATAATTGATTAATTATGCTATTTATACATCAATATTTATTTTGAAAATAATCATTATATATGGTTATGAAAAATGAACCAATGTTACAATTGTGGAGACGGTATGCTGAAAATAAAAATGAGTAACATTCTCATTTGTAAATGATCATTATGGAAATAAGTTAAGTAACACTATATCCATTTAGAATTATTATTACATCAGAAATAACATATTATTTAATCATATAATCTTTTATATATAATTATTGTGTTGTAATGGGAATCACATCATATCAATGAGGTGTTAGTCCACACGTCCACGTACACCTTTATCAATTTTTATGTGTGTAAAGTCTAATAAAAGAAATGATATATATTATTTTTACAAAAATAAATTTATTTCATGATTATAATATTTTTTCTAATGTTTTTAATAAATATTATCCTTTATATGTTCCATGTATATTCTGAATGAATCACATCACATTGAAAAGATGGTAGTCCACATTTCCACAATTGAAGTTATCATATTTTTAAAAAATGGAATGTATAAGGGTATGTATTAAAAAATAATTATAGAAGAATAAATTCATATAAATATAATATAAAACACATATAAACAATTCTTAAATAATAATTTTAACCATGAGTGGTCGTAATAGGAAAAATGAACAATCATTGTTTCATGAGGCCATAGTTCGATGTACACATAACAATTTATTTTGTTACCCATTAGATGGAAGCGTATTTGAATGTAGGTATAACTATTAATACAAAAAATCTATTTTTATTTAGGATTTATGATTTAATATATGAAAATGTAATAATATTATTTGAGGGTGTGGAGAAAGGGAAAAATAAATAACATTAGGAACGATGTTAGCACTTAATAGGGTAACTCCTTTTGGTTTATACTAAATAGCATCCTTGGAAGGCATAACATAAATTTGGAGGCTAAAATTTATATGGGTGGTAATTAGGATAGTTCATTTTGAATATATTTTTAAAACAATTTTTTTTAGATGTGTGATCAATGGGGATAAGTGGTGTACATTTATAGTGGGGAAGAAGGGCACTCTTGTAATATTTTGACAATAGAATCAATACCATATTTTTCATTTGTAAATTGGATAAAATAATTGGTAAAATTATAACCAATAGATTATACAGTCGATATATGTCCATTAAAAATTTCTTGGTATATTTTATAGTTAGATTTGGGCGTTATGGTTATGCTTTAGTCACTTATTAATAATATTTCATCCTTCACTGTTCTAATTAATTTTAATCACATTCACTAATTTTGTTGGTAATTTTTTATTAATATTATATATTAAATATTTTAATTATTTCAAATATTTAATAATTTTTCTAAATTAAAATTATAGATTTTTTATAAATTGATTAAAATTTAATCTAGAATGTGTGATGACTATGCGAGTTTTTAATTTAAAAACATATGACAATATGCTATGTTTTTATAATCAATTTTAAAGTGAAATATATTAAAAATACCTAAATTGTATTAAACGATAAAAAATGATATAATTAATATTTTAAAAATAATTAATAGTAAAATTTATCATTATAAATATATTATATTAAAATGCAGTTTTGGACTAACAATCAGAATTTAAACTACTCATAAAAAATGATAGGTTTCCAAAAAATATTAATATTTTACCCTAAACTAATATCTATCATTATATATCAATGATGTAGTTTATTTTGTAATATTAAATGAATTAAAATTTCCAAAATCCAATTTAAAATGGCTTACCTATGAAAAGGTGGAAAAATTTCCTTAAAAAATATTGGTTTTACGTGTGAAATTGGGTTTGTTCTTATCTTAAGTCCATAAAACCTAATAGATGAATATTTAAAATATTTTATTTAATAAATGTAATATATATTTTGTTAAAATTAATCATTGATTGTAATTATTTATTTTTATTAATACAAAACTTCTTAAGAATCATAAGAATAATAATATTTCATTTTATATCCAATTTTTTCTTATTTTTGTTTCTCAATAATTTTAAAGCAGGGAATTTATTTTATACTTATATAAATAATTAATATAAATAATTTATTTAATTATATTCATAATACTTAACATAAATTATTATTTATATAATATTAAATTGAATAATAGTATTTTAATGATAGATTTTTATTTGGTGAAACACGGTCTTGCATGTAGCACAAGGTATAATGCAAGGTTTCTCCATCATGAAACTCAAGTTATCATATATGGTAACTCATTCATTAAATGAAAGATAAATTATTGTGGAATTTATTAAAATATATATAATATAACATATTTATTTTATGTTTTCCTGTATCTACTAAATATGTTTCCTTTAAACTGTTGGTGTTGTGTGTAATAGACACTATAAAATAAAAACATTGACATTAGAATACTGTGGTGTTTCAGTATTCCCAAATTAATTATATAGCATTATCACAATTTGAACTACATCATAGAAATATATTGTTTTATATTTCCTACATTGAACTCCTAAATCATTAGAATAGTTTTTCAACATCATCGAGAAAAGAGAGAGAATGTGAAGTGAAAAATTTACATGGTCAACCATGTAACTAGGTCACTAAGTAGGAGAACATTTGCATAAAGTAAAAATATGTACTTGTATGAAAAGCATAAATATTTATAGGAATTTTTTAATTCTATCAATTTTAAACAACTGAATGATCAATACAATGTCATGGGGCCTCAAATCCGTACATCTTTAATGATTTAAGAGATCATAATTTCAATAGGTTTTAAGGTATTAAGAAAACATTTTATTTGAAATTTATTTTCCTAATATTGGGTAATTATATTATTGACCCAAAATGTAAGAAAATATTCTTACATGGTAGGTTTAAATTTTTTATAAATAATAATAACATTTAGTTGTGCATCGATCAAATTCCAATTCTTCTTTTTTCTACTAGAAATTAATTACCATGAATAAATTTTTTATTCCTAATGATATAAAATAATGTTGAAAATGATTGTTCATGTATAAAAGAGTGACCTGTATAACGATATTAATCTACCTATCTTCCAAATACAATATTAATAAAATATTAATCTATAACCCAAAAATTTATATCACTAGTTCATCACTAACAGTTAATCATCAAATTTTTTAACTAAAAAAATGAAAAATCAACCAGTACATTACATAGGTTAATAGTTCTTGTGGAACCCATATCATCATTTGTTCTTTGGTTTATGATAGATGGACATTTTATATTTTGTTGTTTGTCTTATAACATGAAAATTTTTCTTCTCAAAAACCATATTATTATGATATCAAAAATAATTATGATGTAAATCATTGAAATAATGTTAATCACTAAATAGACATCATATAATTAAATAAAATAGTAATACATAAATAAATCATCCACATATTTTTTCATAGATCATACCATGTTCTAGATTTTTTCTTCATTTTAATGTCATTTATTTTGGTAATGTCCATGTTCCCCACATTAATAGAAATATACTATAAATAATTCATCTGGTCGAGTATATTTTTTTCCATCACACTATTCATGTTCCACACTAATTCATTTCATTGTATCATTATTTCCTACAAATAAATATTATCTCAATTATTTTAATAATCATTAATAGGTTTCTATTTCCTCATTCTTTCTATCATGAAAATTAATCCTTATTTTATATATGGTTACAATCACATGGGTTCTTAGTATCCTTCATCAATCACTTCATTGGTGGGTTATTGAATGGGAAAATGTATTTGATGTCAATCATATTTTGAGAAAACTGATTATATAGAAAAATTATATCTTTAAATCATATGAACACCTCATATGGTTTCCCATTTTCACTATATATCCTTTAATTTACAATATTATTATTATTATTTCATGTACCATCCATTTAATAAAACAACAAAGCATATTGTATGTAATAATATTTTTAGAAGAGCATAAAATCATTTATAGGATAATTAAATCACGAGAACGTATCTTTAATCTAATAAACCTTAGTATTATCATAGGATTATGATATTCATAATCCTTTATATTGGTCTTCATATAAAATGTAAATTTTCATAACTATATCCCCTTACAGTGCAAAAATAGGATCGCATTAAGGCTCATTGTTGTGTTCCAAGTAACATTAAGTCTATCTCGACAAAATATTTCAAATTTGTCACTCTTGGGTACATATGTGCTAGAACCACATCAAAATTTAGTATCCACATATGTATTTATTTCTTGGAAAAATATAAAATCTCTATCAAACCAAAACATTACAATGATATTCTATAATTATAATAAAATTATACCATAGGTAAATGTTATCTGATATATTTTTTCCAAAATAATATTCCCAAGGTTGATACTAAACTTTAATTGATTCCAATTGTAAATACCAGACCCCTGACAGTTAATAGATTGGGTCTCCTATCAATTAATGTATCATGAATCAAGGAAAGAAATTTGAAGCACTGAGATCTTATTCTTCTTAGTAAATAAGATATATTCCTGAGCCTTGGGTTAGAACATTTTACAATAATTACAACATATGTTTTTCACTGTATAATAAATTTGAGGGTAATAACATCATTCTAGTATATCCTCTCATATATTTCATAATACATATCCTCGATTCATAGAGAAGAAAAATAATATAAGGGTATGCTCAAATGCCCGGTATGAGTAATTTTTAGTCGTATCAATATTAAATCAAAGAGTATATTCAATAACAAAATGTACATAACTAAAAAGACCTTCCCCATAGTAAATAAACTGAATATAATTGCTTATAAAATATGAAAATGTAATCACAGGAAACACATTACATTCAAATAACTAGATAAGGGAAAAGAAGAGTGGAAATGTAAGAAAGTAAAACACAATCATTTTTAATCAATGAATTGAAAATTAAATGAATCAATATATACATTGACACAAAACATTAGATATCAATAATAACTGAAACTATATGAGGGTAGTAATTAATTATTAGGTTCAATTTCTTTATGTACATGGAACTAGTACCTTTAAGACCATTCATGTGATGTTTTATCAGGATTGGTAAAAAACAATCTAAACCGACTATCCAAATAAATATTACAATTAGGCTACCTATGATTCTAGGGGAATTCATTGAAATTCAACCATACAATATATATTATGTCCATTGAATTCATCATATCTAATAAATAGTATTCCTTATCAAATTTCCATATTGAATAATGTATACATATATTTCATTATTTCCCCAAATAAATATATAACTTTAAAAGTAAAATTCATGTGAATTGTTCAATATGGTTTAAGAAATAAAAAATTTCATGCTTTATGGTATGGATAAAAATGGTATATTAATATATCAATGATCATAGGATGTTGATTATTTAAAGGGGACTAAAAGGAATCAAGGAATTGATTTTGAGTACTATCCTTGAAAAAATTAGTCATTAACCATCCATTAAATGATTAAGGATTGTATCAATACATCATAACCAAAGATGAATAAAACCAAGGGTTTTGGAAGTTGGTTAATGGAAGTAATATAAAAATTTATATTATAAGAATTATTTGATAAAATATCATTTTATTTTCCAAAATAATTTATACAAAATATTAGAAATAATTTAAAAAATATTTCATTAACATTTAACATTTTAAACATAAAAATGATGCTTCTAAGGAATGATTATGGTTTAATTGTTAATTAACAATCAAGGAAAATTTAACATTCATTATTCACAAAAAAAGGCTAAAAGTATTAGTTGATTGGAACGAAACATGATGATTCCATTGAAAAAATTGAAAATTTAAAAAATGGAGAAATTATTTACCCAATAATTTTAAATAAATTTGGAATACATTTTAATAAAATATGTTCTTAAAATAAAATAGGTTCTCTGACTAAATAATGAAATAAAATTTGGTTTACTTAAAAATATTTTCTAAAAAACATGAGTATCAAATATTGGGAAAAGGTTATAATAATATAAAAATTTTATTAATTTTAATAGGGTAGTAAAATAAAAATTATTATATGATAATTATCTATAATATCATTAAATATAAATGAATTATGAGGAAAAAAATTCTTCTGTAAAATAATCCTTATACATTACATAGTGTCCCATACCACATTAAAATATTTTAAATCATATACTTCATTAAATAATATAACTAGATGGATATTTTAAGTAAAATTATAATGAAAGTATTATTTATATATTATATCCAAAGGGTTATAATATTAACCACACAAAACAAGAAAGTGGTGAGCAAGAAATTTATCTCAAAGACGTAGAAAGCGATACGAAAATCTCATACCTTGTGTTAACGTTGAGTAAAAATATATTAAATTACTATATAATAAACATATTCTATTAATTTACTTCCTTGGGAACCATTTTCAGGTTTATATTTACTTTTATTTCACTTATTTTTATGTTCTATTCAACTACAGAAAAAATTATGTTTACGTTGATTGTTTTGACAAAATTTAATTAATGTGTCTAAAACAACTTTTGTTGGTCATTAATGGTAAAAGGGTTCATTATATAACATATATAGATATTAATAAATACATAATTAACCTATTAATATATCAGTAGTACTTTAAAATCCATTTTTTAAATATGGTAATGAAAAATGAATCAACATTACAATCACAAGGACATAAATATGTACGTACACATTAGTTATGTTCCAATTTTTCAATGATCATTATGTGAAGAAGTTAAGTAAAACCATATAAATATATAAATATAATTATATCCAAAAAATCATATAATATAGTTATATAAATTTTTTTATAATTATTTTCATGTAAAAGGAATCACATCAGGTTGAAGAGGCGGTAGTCTAACAATCAATGAAGGGCATTATCACTTTTAATTTGTGAGAGTGGCTAATTAAGAAAAATATATATATTATATTTACATAATCGTATATAAATCATTAATATCATATATAGAATTTTATTTCATTTATTTTTAATTAAAAACTTCTTTTATACCTTCCATGAATAGGGTGATAGTTCACTGGAAACGTAAAGAATTTGTGTGTGACCAATGATATGGAAGTGTTTGAATGTGTATGGTGAAGAATTACTAAAAAAATCTCAGTATATATTTTATTTTTTTATTATATGAAGATGTAAGAAGAATATTTTAAGGGTTTGATAATGGAAATAATATTAAAGAGCTTTAGGATATATCTTACTTCATAATTAGGTAACTAATATCAGTTTATACCAAAGGGATTCCGTGGAAATATTCCATCAAATAGTTGAGGCTTTAAGGTATTATAGAGCGATTTTTGGATGTTAATTTTGATGATATTTTCCTAACCTCGGTGGTTTTATAGGATATTATAATGGGGACAAGTGGAGTCCTTTTATAATGGTGGTGGAGTGAAAATATTTTGATAATTTGAAAAAGGGGATCCTTCAACGTTATTAATGATTAATGTGGATCCAATGATGGATATAATTAGATAAAATATATTTTAGAGTCTCTATGTGATCCAAAAATATATCTTTGACAAATATTTGGGTTGTTTTAGGCCTTATGTTTAGGGTTTAGTCCCTTATTAGTCTTAATTTATCCTTGATTATTGTAATTAATTTTAATTACATTAACTAATATCCTTTACAATTTTTTTCCATATAAGATATTATAAGTAATCATTATTACAAATATGAAATTAATTTTTTCAAATTCAAATAATTTAAATGGAATAGTGCATTTAAATTTTATCCCACATGCGATATGACAATATGGGGTTTTTAAATTAAAAACATACAGATGATTGCTATGTTTTCATAATAAAAATCATAGTAAAATTTATTAAAATTAATAATCTATATTAATTGATAATTAATTTATATAATTAACCTTTAAAATCAATTAAAATTATAATTTACCTTCTTAAATAAATTATCTGAAAAAGAAGTTATGAACTAAAATTCAGAATTTCAAACTATTGATTAAAAAGGCATGTTTTTGAAAAATATCAAGGATCCCTCCATAATCAAATTTGAAAATATTTATTCAAGTATTAATTATATATTGACAAATAAAATTGATTAGTGTATAAAAATTCCCATTTAATATGTGTTCTCCATTAAAAGGTGTGAAAGTAATCATTATAAAAATATAGGTATTTATGTGTGAAATTTTATTTGTTCTTATATGATTCCTAAAAAATAATGGATGAGTATATAATATATTTTATTGAATATTTACATTATCTAATTAATTTAAAATAATAACTATTTTTAGTTATTTATGTTTATTAATAAAAAAATAATTTGGAATCACAAAAATAATAATACTTATTTTTATATCAAATTGGTTCTTATTTTCATTTCTCATCAATTGGTAAGCAGTGAATTTATTTTATATTTATATAAATAATAACATTTTACATATTATTTAAAATTATTCATTAACTCTAACATAATGTTTTTGGTTTTATCATATTATAATGAATTATAATTTTTAATTATTCAATATAATTTGATGAAACATTGTCTTATGTGATACAAAAATTACTGAGGAATGTGTCTCTTATGTGTCAAAAATGATATCAAGGAAGGCCACCCTTGAAGTAGATTAAAGATGAGATAATGTTATTTTCATTACAGGTTATATAATATATAATATTCATTTATTATTTTAATCTATAGGGTTAATACATTACCTTTTTAGACATGGATTTATGTGTCATATACACTATAGAGTAGAATTATGTACTTTAGAATTTTGTTGTGTTACAATTCACCTAGAACGGATCCTCGTACCTATAATATCTTTGAAATAAATTGTGTTACCCTAGATTGTCTATTCCATACTAAAGTTTCCACCCATTAGATCTGATCCCCAACCACATTGCCCCAAGTACCCTCTAAGACAACTCACATGGGTCAAGAGTTCCACAAATAATATAAAGAGTCCATATTCATATTTAAAAAGATGATATATGATGAATAATAATTGAATAAGATAATTATTGTATATTTACTTATTCCATCTTATGTTGAAAAGATTATTTGGATATAATTTATTGATGTGTTTATAATATTACGGTTAAAGGGGAACACTTATCCTATACATATAATGCCTAATGTAATATCCTACAAGTGATTCAACGATAGTACGAGTAACATAGCCCCACTATCGCTGATGAAAAAGATAATAGTCCCATCCCCCAAAAGTATGTTCAAAAAAATGTTTGTTTGGAAGGGGGAATGGCCAATATATATGACTGTTTCCTATGAGGAAGACAATATATCATGAAATCCTAATGAAGTGGAAAAAGGTAACAAGACTCCAAAATCAACATAGAGTAAAATCTTATTCATATTCACACCTATTGAAAAATAAATTATCTTTATATTTATGCTACAACTCTAGAGATACATCATATCATCACTAAATGTTTGTAACTCCATTAATATAATGTAATAGAGACTCTATGCTGGGATTATATTCTAAAAAAAATCTCACTATTCTTAAAAATCCTTCCAAAAAACGTTAAAAAGAATACATATATCCTTAATATCCTCCACTCTGACGAAAATATATGATACATTTTAGAGACTACATGATATTGGGAATATATATATACCATGTCTAAAAGTATACCTCAATTTATATTAGTAAAAAATAATGGAAATTTACAATTTCATTATCAATGTCAAGTATCTTATTTTAAATATCTATATATTAAAAATGATTATCCAAAACGATATCTTATATAAAATGGTCATCGAAATTCCTTTGGTAGAGTATCCAAATGAAATCAAGTGAAATGGAAACAATGACCTAAGAGTAATACTTTATACTATCATTGATCCTTAGGGATCTTCTAGAGGCCCTAAAACACTAGTATATGGTTTCCTAAGAGTCATTGAACTCAAAATTTTAATATGTGGGTTATATCAACCATTAAGGTCCTCTACATGAACTTTTGGCAAGTATTTATAGATTTCATCTCCTAAAAATTTCCCATAAAAACCCTCTCCCTAATGAAGAAAAAGAATGATCATGAAAAATAATAACATTATTCCACCTAAAAAATTAATACTTATATTGATAATATCAATAAATAAGAAATTTCAGCCATTGTTGACACATTAATGGGTCATTATAATGGTACTCCCTACAATGGTTGTTCATTTGTAAAATAAGATACACATATTATAATATATGAATTCCCATTTATCTTGTATTAGATAATGAGAAACTCTTGTCATGAAAAATGATTTTAATCCTAACTTTGAATCTATATATAAATTAATATATATAAACCCTCATCATTCATATAAATCCATTACAAAATAATCTCAGTATTTAGGTTAGGTGGATGAACATTTCCTAGAAGTCGATCAATATAGGAAAAACATGTGGAAATAGTTGTCTAATTGCATCCTATGAATTAATTAATAACATATTTCACCTCATTGGTTTGATATCTTAAAGGGTTATATTTAGGTGTTAATTTCCATCATATAATATATATTATTGGGGATTATTTATTAATTAATCGATAAGAACCTTTCATATCATTAATATGAAAATTATCCTCTGGTTCATAAAAATTCATATTATTAGATTAATATTACAAAATTATAGGTAGTATAGAATTAAATATCAATGAAAAAATGAATGAAATTATTGAATACATGTCTTTAAATAATAAATTCACATTGTATGATAATAAATAATTCCCTATATAATGTGTAAATCCATTTAAGTGTTCAGTATACACCATTAATTGTTACTCCATTTTTAGTTAAAAATATACCAAAAATATGAAATTGGGAGAAATTTTTTTGTCACGAATTCTACCACCAAATATATCTCAAATTCAATTTAGAATGTGTAAAAAATATTTATTCCTATAATAAATATCTACATTGTAAATGAATGCATTATGCCTTTTATTGTATCATATTCTTATCCACAGAAGTGATCACATTGGAAGCTCAATTCTTAATTTTGAAACAATAAAATATATGAGAACCTATAGTTAATATAATATTTCATTCTAAACATGCAATAAAAAAGAATTTATCATTAATGAATGTATGATAAATCATGAAGACTGTGTCAGAAGCATTTATAGATTCCATTTGGGTGATACCCCAACCCATTGGCCAAGTGTTATTGTCAGCACCGCAACCACCCATGGGGTCATAAATTCCTTATTTGGTACATTATTTTATAGTTTTAGGTGAACTTTATTCCCATACCCTTTTATTGTTGTCATTTTCACCTCATCAACTATGAAAAATAGTCATTTCCAAGAAAGGTGATTTCCACCATTTACTAGTTTCTCCAATATTCCATTCCTTATGTGAAATGAAACTATAATTTGGGGAATTATAGGTCAGGATGTTTGGGCACTCCCATTGTATTGCTATTCAAAAATAACATTAAGATAAACTCCATGATGAAATTATTTTTCTTTGTAGAGGTATCATGTTGATCTGGTCTACTATGAGTAGTGATATAATATGAGATATTCAAATACCATTATAAATTATATAGGGAATTAAGTCTCACTAATGACATAGATGATGATGATCTAATTCCATATAATTTATATTCATTTAATAATTCCTTTAGTTATGGTCATACAAAAATTTTATACCTGAAATGAATTCTAGGACACATTATAAATAGATAGTTTCTCGGGAAATGTTCTGTATTTACACACATGTGGATGCCATGTGCACCATTTATTTGAGGAAAATGAAAAAAATGAATAATCAAAATTATAAATTTTGACATCCTTGATGAACCTCCACTAATGATAAAGGAATATTTATTTTTATATCATACTCATCCCTTAAAAATGAAAAATCCCTCTCTATTGAATCGAATCGATCAATTTAAAAGGGTAAATAGACAATTTAAAATGACCCAATGTTGAAATATTAAATATAAATATTCTTATCAAATAAAATATTGAAGATGATGAATAATTGTATCCTCCCACACATTATGATATAATACCTCATTATATAATGGTATATTATATTCCCATTGATGTCAAATGTTCTATAAAAACATTTTACCTCAGACTAATAATTGAGGGTTATATATATTTTCATCCAATATATAAATAGCTTCAATCCATCGTAGAAATTTGGCCAACTTACAACTAAAATGTGATTTCAACAATGGATAGATATTGGGATAAAATTAAAAAAACCACCTATAAACCATATATATGGCTAAAAGGGGTCAAAACTTCCTCTAGAGATATGTAACTCCGTATGATCTTGAAATGATTAAATTGAAGACATAAGAGGATGGTGAAATCTAGGATAACATAATAAGAGATTGTATCGTGAAAGGGTGGACAAAACCCTTCTATTATCCAACATTGGGATTATAAAATAAAAATATTTTAATGGAAATAATATCCATGAATATAAATATTAATATTATATTTCATAATATCCCTAAAAATAGGAACCCTTAAAATTTTGGAGGTTATAAAACTCAAATTCATTATGAATATCCTAGAGGGTCAGATGTTTTTATTGTACTAATTTTTATGTATTCGACTAGTATTAGTCTAGAAAGATAATTTTTTTTAGTTCCTTTGCTAGATTAACTCTGTAATAAAGAGGTTGATGGTATTGGAAGACACAAATTTTAAATTTCCCTGGAATAAGGGATTAATGGAATTCATTTCTAAATGTAATAATGTAAAATATTCTGACATTATACTTGTACTATATGATAAATTCATTGAGAATTGTAAATAATATTATTATTATGAGTTATGGAAAACATTAATATTTATAAAATATACAATATTATTCAAAAATTTCATAGATATAGCATAATTCATGGAGGATTAAATTGGGAGGACAAGAGAGAAATCTTAGTCTATAAATATTTCTCAATGAATATGATTTAAAAAAACCACCACTTTTATTCTACAATAATGACCTAGAATAATCATTTTCCATAAGAAATCTCTATTTCATCCAACCCCTTAAATAAGATAAATTTAATATTAAAATATCATTCATCGTGAATTAGAGAGAAAAATGGGCACCCACTATATATGAAAACAATGATAACAGTATCCTAATTAAATGATCAAGTTCAAAGATGTTTTATCATGTCCATGATAAATAATATCCTAAATATTAATTAACCTAGAATAAAGATGATATTTTCCTTAATTATCATACATAAAATATCACTTTAATTTATATTTTAGACAATACCATTTGTAAATGATTTATAATTAGAATTCTATAAGCTCTAGTGTATTCTATTTCAACTATATAAATAGAATAGGATGACAACTAGATATATGTCCCATCCTATTTTGAATGAAATTTCAATAACATGATGAATAAAATGACAGTTAATTGTTAATATTCCTTCCTCATTGAACTACATAACCAACCAATTGTGACCTAAATTCAAAAATATATTTTCATTCACAAATATTCAAATCCAACTTTTGGAATCATTTATGACTAGAAGAAGTAAAACTAGATATAAGAATAGAAGGATTTTCTATTCCCTTAACATGTCTAGGATCTCATTTATTTCTTTATCCCATTATTCATTATCAGAGAATATACATATCAATTGTAACCCTGTTTATATTAGGGATCTCTTTTTAATTTATTAATTTCATCACCTTGATATATCACATTACTAATGTATAATATATGTATAATCCATAATCCATTAAATATAATTATTGAATTTTTAGATTATGTCATATATCATTATGTATTTAAGGATCATATATCCATATAAGATCAAAACATCTATGAAATGTATCTAATATGTACATATATTCATCCTAGACATGACGGAATTAACATTACTGAGCACTATGGGAACATTGTGTCCCTTATGATCCCACCAAGAGTTTTTCAAAACCAATTATCTTGGAGGATCACCAAGCACGGTTATAATTTCATGGCCAACCCAAGAATTTGGGTATCCAAGGCTAACTTAACATTATAGGGGAAGATATTCTTTAGAAACGTTTACTAGAATTGTATCCACCGCAAAAAATTACTCAACCTAATAGTCTCATGACATAGAAAAATCCTATATTAGGATGTTTCAATATCTAATATAGAAGTACAAAATATTAAAACAATTTTCATTCTTCCGGAAAAAAATCGATCATGGATATTGTTTATCAATCGATAGAACACAAGGAAGAACTTGTTGGGGCCATTTAGATCCCAAAATAGGATATGTTCATAGTTTTTATGGTCATGTAGTATCATGATAATGAATCATAGGTATAATTCCACCCACCCATCTTACTTGCTCAGTAGGATTAGGAAGCCACCATACATGGAAACCCTAACCTATATACTACTTAATAAAGCACAATAATTTTTTCATCTATCCTTTGTTAGTTTATAATTTTCCATAAAAAATAAAATACAATTAAAATAAATATACTTTTTTGATTTTGAAAAGGAATATTTTTCCCCCAATAATGACCATACTATGGGATGACAAAACCAAGTGAAATTAACTCAAATGGTTAAAAAACAATGATATGTTCAAATATATTTTAGCTTGATTTGTGTTCATGGTATCATAGTCAGAAACACTATTAAATATTATATTGAGAGGATAGAGGCATTATATTAATGATGTAGTTTCCTTTTAATATCATTAATAATGGAATTAAATTATAATTGAGAGGTCAGTATAATATCTATAATTTGGTACCACTCTTAATATATTAACTCTCTGTTTGTTGAGGTCGATACTATAAGATGGGTAGAAAAAAATTAATTATAGTAATTGACATTTTATATAATAATACTATGTATTTGGGAATGGACCCAAGTATCCCATTGAGTCTCCAAAGAGATGATTATATATTACACATCCATTTAATTATGGAAATGAACCAAACTCCATAGTGATTCTGAAATAACCTGATTGGGAATTTTAATAATGAATGTTGTGAAAAATTATTAGAAATGATAATTAGTGGAAAAGGATAATCCAAGGGATATAACAAATCATGGTACAATACCATATCAATATTTATCTGTTTGGGTCTCTAATGAGACCTCTACACTACATGAAAAATATTAAAATTCCATCATATCACCTTCTGATAATCGATATTCTTGAAACTCATATACCCTTTATAAATTTCATAAGGACATATAACAAATCATATTCTCCACTTATGGTGATATATTATCTATGTGGGTTTATTTATCTGGAGATACCCCTGAATCATTCGCTGATTTTAAGGATTCCCATGTAATAACAACCAAAACAATTATCCCATAATATTTCTAATCATTATTTTTCTTTGGTAGAGGAACAGGAATTTGTTGGACTTAGAGATATACCTATAAAATATGATAAGATGTTTCTACAAACAAGAAAAAAAATTAATTTAGGTGAATCTATGAATATGTTATGATGCATGACTGACAATTATCAGTGAATACAAGCCCCCATAGGAGTTGTAGGTGTTTATTTCTATCATGAAATGGAATCAACATTTCTTCCCCTATAAAATTAAATAATATCTAGAATTAAATTCTTATATGGACACACAAAACCTATTATATGGGGATTTCCATTTAATTTAGTTGTATATTATGAAAAAAAATTTGTACACGTCTTGCTTCCAACATTGACTCAGTGGATGAATGAGAAATTAATGTAATGTTCGTCTATGATAATAAATATATAAATATAGTGTAAAATAATATAAATGTAAAGTTATTGAATGTTTTTATGTGAATCTATATTGACATTAGGGACCTAAACAATCAGTTCTTAAAATAATAATCCTAGGTACAAATAACAAAACTACTAATCAATGTGATAAATAGCTTTCACTATTTCTCCATCAGTGATTGGTATTATAGTTAGATTCTAATGTAAACAAACCAAGATGATGAGGGGTATACTACATTCATTACCCACATGGTGATATATTTATATGAACTATTTTTATTTATCTTAAATAATGATTGAAAAATATATCACCAAGTTATACATCACATATAAAAATAAATCCTTAGGAAAACTGTGTATTTTTGAAGGATGAACACATAGTTAAATATCATCATTGATGTGATCATTATATTAATCCACGAATCCATTTAGGGTTACCTATGAAATATAATAATTATAAACTATACTATTTATGTTCAATTTTGGGGTTACATAGTTTAAATATTTAAACATCATTGTACTCCATTATGCCACGAAATTTGATCATTATGTTTTCATTGAAATTATTCACATACCTCCATATATTAGGATAGAATTAAAATGTCTCAGAGAAAACCTTATCATCCTAAATACATTAGTCGAAAATATCATTAGTAGCTTCTAACCCTACAATAGATTAATAAAGAAAGGGGTTTTTTAAAATTTTAATGTGGATATGAAAAGATCCATAGATAACCTCATTTAGTAGCTCAACTTCCATCCAGTGCTGATTCAATAATTAAAGGGAAAATATCATATCATGTATATAGAAATTAAATACAATTCTTTAATATGATCATAGTCTAATACAATTTGGAATGAAAAGAAAGAAAAATATTCATTATCAATGTTAATCAATGTTGGATATAGAAAATATGTTATATAATATCGATAATTTTTTTTGAATTTATCATTATAGTGTGGATGTTAATCAACAATCTATAAAATTCCGATATTCATTTATCCAATTTTAAAAACACACTCAATTATATACATTTTAATAATACTCTTATCATAAAACTAGCTAAATTAGAAATTATTATTCAATTAATTTATTATACATTATTCTCTATAACATGGTTGAGTTGTAATAATTTGTAGACATTCTTCCAGTAGACCAGAATCATGACAAAATTTCTATAAAAATATGTATCATTAGTGAGGATGTCATATCCATC
Source organism: Viscum album (assembly GCA_963277665.1). Classification (NCBI taxonomy): domain Eukaryota; kingdom Viridiplantae; phylum Streptophyta; class Magnoliopsida; order Santalales; family Viscaceae; genus Viscum; species Viscum album. The sequence continues at coordinate 2,021,776,873 of OY728157.1, forward strand.
TATATTTTTCCTAGTGTATTGGACATACACTATAATGATTATTTCTATAACCAAATAGTTATAATAATAATAAAATAATAGAAATAACTTGTCCTAATTTGTTATTATATTAGCTTTTCTATCCATGGTACTCATTTCATATTTTTATAAAAAATTTATAAGGAAACACCATTGATGAAGAAAAATATGATTCCCTCAACACTAGTTAGGAATTATCTTTATATAAAAATGGTTCATAGATAACAATCATATATAATTTAAACAAATGATTAAATAAATTAATTGTTAATATTCCAACAAGAAATAATTGTGAATACCATTATTTAAATATGATTGATAGTTGATAGATTAATTTCTCTCTATGATTATTTTTCCAAATGTGTAAATTGTTTTTTAAAAAAACTTCATACACCATAGATATTGAATATGTTGTGCTGATGTTCTAGGAATGGATGTAATTATTATCTACATTGAAAATCGACTGATTTTATCCCCCTTAAATCTCTAAAAATCAGACTAACTAGATTATTTTATACTAAACATGATCATGACTAGACAATATCCTCATTATCCAATCCCACAAATGAATATATTTCCCCTATCATAGACTACCTTGATACCCAGTTTCATCCATCATAGTGACCTAATAATGTAAAGATCCATTTAAGTGAAGTTAATTTCATACACTATGGTTATCCTGATTCCCAAAAGGTCCATTGTAAATTTTGTTTTTTTGAAATTAACATTAGATGTATCATGGGGAAGTATAATATGATTATAATGACAAAGAATCCATCCAGTCAGTTCTAAATATCACTCGTCATAAAAATTATATCTCATTATGTCAAAAGACTTGGTTATTTTCTTCCTATATATGGACCAATATTGAATTTAATTCTTCAAAAGGTATAATTATTTCTATATACATTCTATCATTATCCATAAACCCCTGGATTGACTAAATAGAACAAAATACACAAGGATATTTTTATATGAAATTGTATTCATGTGGTTGTATCCCCTATATATCTTGGATGTTCATGTACATACATATGTTTAATAAATTTTATCATAAATAAGAAGCGATTGTACACCTTAAATATATTGATACAGAGTATTTTTTTCAACTTTTTGAAATCTAATATCATTCTCAGATTTCATGTCCCTTACACTAAATTTATATAAAATGGCTTTCACTACTACACTTTGTGGTTAAAATGACTTTCCTAAGAGTTCATCATTAGCTATAACCATTTATCAAGCTATTAATTGGTAAAAAATATACATATCAAGGATTTTAAAAAGAATTCGTCAAAAATTATAAAAAATTAATTGATTGGGATTAGAAATACTCGAATGATAAACACATAAATAAATTTTGTGGGTTTATCTCACAAGATGATCTATAACAATTGAAGAACAAATTTTTTTATTTTTCATTCTATAGAGTATGTTTTTCACATTGATTTTATTTTTCGCTCTCTCTGAGATTCTACGTGCAATCAATTATCAACAGTTAATAATTATGATAAGTGACATGATGAGTTATAGGGACTATATGAGAATTTATTAAATTTATTTGATTACATAAAATCACATTGGAGCTGATATTCATGATACTTGATTAAAAAGGATCACGATCTCTCATTTCAATAGAAAGAACAAGTATTGGTTCTCATAACATTGATGATATCATAGATGATGTGTTTGAAATATGATCCACATTTGGTTGAACCTTATAATATATATATATATATAAGGTATACTCCAATGATATTTATTCCATGTCCCCCATGGACTATGGTCCTATCACACTACCTACAAATTTAATTTTTAATATGAAATTAATTTGATAAAAAAACAAATCAATTCACCTCATCCACACTAAAAGATGTATCCTAAATAGTTTGGTTCATTTTCAAATGAAATTATGTTGTATGATTTTTTCAAAGATTCCATAAACTAACCATACAACCACACTGACAAATTTATAAAGTCTATAAACTCCCATTAAATCATGGTTCATGATATCATGCATTCAATGAATTTCACCAGAAATATATAGCATCATTCACCACTCAGAACTCAAAATTATGTGGGTAATTGATTATTATTTTTACCAATATTCCTACCACAATTATGGATAGAATTCCCCATATTATTGTTGTCATAATATAATAAACATTAAAACCTGTTATTAAATATTTCAGGGCCATAAAATACATCACATAACCTAACTTATATGGTATGTTTCCCCTTAAATGAGATAAATATCCATAAATTGTTTTTTATTGGATAAAACACAAATAATTTTATTATAAACTAAGGTATAAAATATACCCCAATGAATATAATAACTATATAAGGATTGATTGAAAACATTTACATGATACATCTTTACTCTTATAAAATCTCTTAAAATCATAAAATGATATTTAATCTTTTTGATCCTCTCCCCATAAAATGTTATCCAAATATATTCCAAATTTTCTATCTTGAATCCAGAGGGAATATCACATAAATTTTACTCTATAATGAACTCCTTTGAGAATTAGATGATATACAAATTATGTATTATTTCTCATTCAAAAATTAGCTCATGTGAACTGAATGGATATTGAAAATAACTCTATTTACAATGATTGTGATAAAACATATCCATAGCTATATCCCCTTATATAACTTGTAACCCAATGTTAATAAACACAAAAAACTGGCCCACTATACATGATTCTAAAAACAGATGACCAGGTTGGATGGTAATACCCCTTTCTATTCTAGAGAAAAATATCCATGTGATATATTCTGCAAGAATATTTCCATATTTAAATAAATATCTCAAAATAACAATCTGTTTAACAATTTATATTTGTATAGTATACATATTGAACCATAGACCTCTAATATAAGTATCAATCATAAATACAATCAACCATGAGTATCCTATTTAAATATGATGTATGTGTATCACCTTAAACATCAATCATTTTCAATAACATGATGCTCATAATAAACCAAATTCCCCCCTCTGACAAGTGAGTTTGATATTTGATGAAGCTGAATTATAATTACAATATGTGGCTTTATTATATCCTTATAGGATATATATATCTTTTGGGATCTTTAATCCATGAATCGTATGAATGTATTCAAATGAAAATTAACTCTCTTATATATATGACATAAAACTATATGAGGTTATACATTACCGAAATCAAAATTAAGGGAATTTTTTGATAGTCACCTAATTCTAGAGCTATGGGTGTCTCGATTCTCATTTTGAATGTATATATACTTATTACTTGATCTATTATAATGGAACTTCCATAAACACCATCAATCATCATTCTAATAATTTTGCTTCACTTCATCTGCATTAGATATATAATAGTTACATGAAACTAGAGTAGGGCCCCCAAATCCTTATACTTTTCACAAGTGATTTATCTATGTAGATGATTTATAAAAAAATGTGAATCCTCATTTATATTCTCATATTTTATATATTTCCATTGAGATTTTTTAACAAGTCGAAACAAAAAACTAAATAAATTAAAATCCCCCCTCTAAACAACTTCTCATTATTTTTCATCAATAATTATTTATCCTAATGTTTATGTGAATCCAAATTTTTTCCCAATATGAAGGAATTATATATTTTTTTGAATAAAACCCCTCAAAAATTGATTTTTAACAAACCAATAATTACTCTAGAAAATATATATGATGAATTAATATGGTTGATAAAATTCTGGATTCATTCTTGAAACATTTTAATAATATTAATAATTAATTTAGTTAAATCTTTGTTGTGACTTCATAGAACAATGTGTGACTTGATACCTATTTTTATGGTTACTTAGTGATGTTTGGATCCTTTATCTTATACATAACCACAATTTTAGATAATAAAATTTCCCATTATAAATTTATTTATATTTAATTTCCATTCTCCTCCTTCCATCTATAAAATGTTATTGTGTTTTTCTTATAAACTATCCGAGTGAAGGCCTTCTAGAATATGGATATACAACAGTCAACGTATTCTATGATAATATTTCCCTACTATATAGGCCATTACGTAATCATGTTAATATAAACTAAATTAATCCCTTTAATGAATGAAGTTAAACTATATGAGAAATGGTATTCCCTAAAGACCCTTAAAATATTTATAATATAGAAATTTATAAAACTCTAATAATCAATACATGATCAGAAACCACATATGACAAAAAGAAATTTGGGATCTTTCACATGGATTAAATTCCCCTTATATACCCACATATTTCTATTGTTTGGGTCCCCCATATTTATATTTGTCATTAACTAGGCACATAACTATATGTCAAACTATGTGTTTCATCAGTTATCCTATACTATATCAAAAATGTAATGCCCCACCATTAAATCTGGTTAATATGAATATGTATACTATTAATAATATAGAATCTACATGTTCTATGATTCATAATATTTAGGTATATGTATCAAAAAATCAATTTTTCATTTGGGGCCAAGAGTCAATGTCAAATTCACCCCCCCCCCCCACTTCATAGTAGGGTTTGAGTTCAATACATTTAGTTGGGGTTCCCTTTACTAGTTCATAAATTATATGAAACCATATCATCTTTAAAATGAGAATAATATGTGTTAGTCTCTATTATCAAATTCAATATCACTTTATTTTAAAATAAATAACATTTAAGTCTAGATTATATGAGGTTAAAATGAAAATCATATGGTTCATTTATTAAAGACATTAAAATTAATATAGTTTAAGTTCTAATCACCCCATTCTAGATGATATGACATCTACATTGAAATTAAATTATGTTAAATAGAAAAACATCTATGTCTATTTCACATAAAGTAATAATTCAGAATAATAATTTCATTATTTCATGATGATTTTATACACTAAATATATGTCCATAATACTGCAATAAAATCCATAATATATAGACCTCCAAATCTACCTATAAAATTACCAGTGATCAAGAACATCATATATATAAATTAATGTTATTAAAAAATACACAATGTCATCTAAAAAATAATTCAGACATATTCATAAACCTTCATCCATATTTTAAAATTTTAAAATGACCTCAAAAACCAACCATGGTATACATAGATTTCAAATTCATTGATTAAATTTTCGAAACATATATTCCAATATGACATATTTCATTCCAGTTATTTATTAGAGTACCAGAATCATTTTATGGGTATCAAAAATGAATTCATCATGATTCAAATGACAAAACTATTTAACAATGCAAAGAGGAGAAAATATAAATATATATTTTCTGAGAATATAGATTTCCAACTTGAGTCATATTTTCATCCTATGAAAAATTGAATACAATATCTGTATTCTCACTCACCATTGTAGTGGAATCAATAATTTAAATATGGTAAGTGGTCATATGTGTCATGTGTGTCCCATTTTATATATCCTTATCCAAGAACTAGGTGTCACGATTTATTGTATCATAATACATTATTCAAAAGGGGAGAGGGTTTTAATATCACATGAACCCTGATTAGGAATTTTAACATTTCTCATTGAAAACATGGTCCAACCATTATAACCTTAAACAATTTTAACATTTTTCCATGAATCATGGTATTAATATATGTGCTCCTTGGTTTACACATCCTGACAAAAAACTATGTTCATTTGATGAAATAGGACGCATCATCACCCAATAGTTGATTCCATGTGTCGTGGTTTAAATTATAGAATCATGATTCCTCTACGAAACCCCTCTCTACCAAGAACATATTTCATTACCAAGCTGATTGAATCCTCAAAATTTTTACATAGAATTCATTAGAGAGTGCATGTTGATTTAGTGGACAAATCTGCATGACTACATACACATTCCTATCATATAGATATATATACGTGAATCCAAAATAGAATTACAACTAGAGGAATATTTTCATCCTAAAATCAATTTTATATAATCTCCATACACCATAACACCATAGTAGAAAAAAATTCATTCAAATACGGTCAATAGTCATCCCCAGTATATGTACCCTATATAATCACAAAAAATTGACACTTTTTTATCATGATTTTAAAAATCCATATTACATCTATTAAAATGTAATTTATAAATTCAATTGTATTATTTTCTACATTAAATCACACATTAAATGTAGGGAGAAAACAACACAACCATTTACTTACATTTTTTCTCCTTTTCATGTGATACTAATCCATTCAACAAAAATGTGTAAGCTCCATGAAAATGTGACATGTTCATTCTTTTTTGTGAATCTGATATTTTCTTAAATGGGCCATCTATTTTTAAAGGGGGTTTCCCTTTCCATATCTATATATAATTTCTTGCACCTATAGTATAATGTAAACGATCTAAAATAGTATTGATATATATTTATTCCTATATGACCTTAAACAATATAGATATATGTTATATTTTTTAACTAAAACATTAGTGATTTATGCTAATTGTTGTACGACCTTAAAAACACAACAATACATGGTAAAAAATATTTAACCGGAACTATTAGTAGCATATGGACTATTTTATATGACATTATATTATAAAAATATATATTTAATTATTATGGTAATAGATATTATATATATTGTTTGATAATTCCTGAAATAAAATTGCATATGGAAATATACATGTCACTCTCTATATATAAATCCCATAAATGGAATCCATTGAAAAATTTAATTCTCTTATCATTAAGAATGTATCATTCAGGACATACATAATTTATAATTGGAATTTTACAAGGCATAAAATGATTTAGGTGGATAAATTTTAAAGGTAGGTTTATAAAATCAATTCTCTTACTTATTATGTCTCTCTCGGATAAGGATTATGAAAAATAAATAGTCAATAAATCGAAATTATTCAAAACATAAAATATTCTCTATAGATTATAAGTAATATAACTGTTATACTTATCGGGGAACATAACCTAATAAATTGATGGAACATTAAACCCATCCAAATTTCACAAGGATATACCTCCAAGGTATATGAAAACTATTATTTATTAGAACCCTACTTCAAAATTATCCCTTCTCCATGGCCATAATTATATGTTAAATTAATCGTCTAAAAGATAAATAACTCTATTTCTATAGTGATGGTATTATTTCATATTTCTTTAATGTGTTAATTATTTTTGTAAAATTTGCCTCCATAATATGTGTTTATTATATTATATTATATAATATTACACACAATAATAAAATAGTGAAAAATAAAACATTATTTGATTAAGGAATAATATTAAATTATTATTAAATGAGACCACATAAAAAATTTCATATTAAAAAAATTTAAAAGATAAAATATGAAAATATGGATTTCTCTAGTCAATTAGAATAATCACTCCCATATCTATCTCTATTGAAATGAAAAAACCATATTTATATTCCAATAAATGTATTATAAAATAAAACAATATAATCTCAAGATTATTTGAGTTGAATATTGAATGAATAATTGATGTGGTATTTATTTGATGTAATTTGACAGTTGTAATTGTATTATGACTATTAGAATTGTATACTGACCGTTTGAATATTAATTTTTTTCCAAATAAAAAATTAGGATAAAAATTATATTTATAATTATTAATTTAATAAAATAATCATATTATACTTCCAAAAATATATAATCACTAATAGCATAGTAAAAATATTGTCTAATTTTTAATAAACAATATTTTAAAGTATTTCATAAAAATAAAATATTAACATTAATAATTAATATTAAATATTTTAGAAAAATATTTTTTAAAAATTAATACCATTTTTATAATATGAGAATAGAAATTTTATAATGATTATTTTCAGGGAAGTATTATGAAATACATCAATTTTCAGCTTAAAAGTAAAAAACTAGTTTTTCATATAACCTGTATACTATAAACTGCATCATTCATTATTAAATAATGTCAGAATAATTTATAGAAGATGATTTTTAGAAATGAATTTTTTATTCCAAATATATTTCTTAAATTATAATTAACATAATTTCCAAACCTGAAAATGGCCTTCCTAATCCTAATATCAACATTAATTTCTTAAAATAACAAATTATTTTTCATCCCACTTCTTTATTCATACAGAAATCAATTGGAATTATTATGGGAATTTAAAGTCCTGATCCCACATTATATATATATATTATATTCTATGAAATTAACTATTACATGTTTCAAATTTCATATAATATTTTATTGAATATTTTATTCCAAAAATACCCCCTCTTCTTAAATATAAATTACTCATCACCATCTCCTTGGAAAAAACTCATACCTTGTATATAAAATCCTTAAATCATCAAACATCCATCCTATATAGCCCAATATAACCCTCATGTACTTTATGGATTAATCCAACTATAAATATAAAAGGATTTTTAATGGCACAAAAGAGATGCTACACCATAAATTAAGTAAGTTTCGAACATCTATTCTGGTTTACATTTTATATTCTCTATATCTTTAATTTTTATCACCATACCTTTCACAAAAACCCATTACGTACCAATTAGTAAATATGTTAACATTATATTAATGATTTTATCCTACTCTATTTATTAAATTTAAAATATATATATATATATATATAAATTTCAAGATTCACATTCTCACTCCACAAACAATGTCCCCTAAATGGTTTGTTTAACACTTATATGGATATTTCTATTTCAACACATATTACAATAATCATGGATAGAAATTATAATATATATATATATATAATTTATATAAATTTCAGTATATGTATTATGAGATTTTGTTATTAGTTATACCAATGTATAAATAACACTGAACACTGTATAAAAAATGAGGAAAATATAAAATTGATTATATAGAGCTTGATATAAAAATTACCACCCTATTACCCATGAAATTGGGTAATATAATAAAATAATTAATAATGTGATTTTTTTTTAAAAAATTACATTAATTATCCTTTGTATAAAATTTTAAATTACTTGATGATTATTATTCAGGATCCCAAAATTAATAAAATAAAGATAGAATAATGCTAAGGGGATTCTCTAAAACAATTAATTTTCATGGGTTATCCATATTTATTGTAATATTTGGTATTAATACATAGCTAATGATAATTAAATATTATTTAAATTTATTTACATTAATTTTTAAATATAATGATTTTAAATACTTGATTTTATAAAAAAATCAGTGATGTTACAAATAACTATTTCATCCAAAAAAACATATTTGATTATATTTGGGTTGTTTATTCTTCACTAAATAAGGAGGATTCTTCAACATATTATTTTTAATTTTTTTTTGGAACACCATGTTTATTAATGATGTAATTATTTATGAAATCTTAATGAAACACATTTTTTTAATGGGTTAATATATTATTATGGTTTTTATACATTCAATGAGGAATGTGTGATTATGTAAATTTTATCATGTGATAGGTGGGCCCATAATTATATATCCCTCCAATGCATTGGGTAATGTGATTTATACCGTGTGAAAATGTATTATGTGAATGAAATTGATGATATATTTGTTCAAAATTATAATGTTATTATTATTAACATATCTTATTAATTAACATGATTCTTTCTTCATTATTATCTACATGTGCTATTTTAACACTATAAAATGATGTTACATTTTTAGGTGTTTCCACATTACAAGACCTTATCACATGTTTCCATCATTTTGTTGATGGAAATCCTGTTCATATTTTTTTATGATGATTATTATTATCACCAATGTTATAGTTATTCATATACATTATTCATCCTAAAACATGGATTTTACATCAAATCTTTAATTTATGTAATCCATTATGTTACTACATATAATTTAGATATTGGAAAGGATAATAAGAATATAAATAATAATAAATTACATATTTTTTATTCTATAAATTTTATAATTAAGCCTAGATTTCTTCTGACACAAAATGTTTATATAAGTTATTTGTATAAATATTATCATTTGTATATTAATAATGATTTAATCAATATTTAAGAAAATTTTGGGTAACTATTATAGGTATCATATAATGGGTTAATATATTTTGGAATTATAATTTGAAAAATTAGTGAAATTCATTTTTATAAGACTATGTGCATGTAAACATCCATGAATCATTTTAAAAAATGTTAAACATATGGATCCCATAAAACAATACAGTAATTTTAATTTATCAAATGAATAAACTACTTATTAATTTTTTAATGAATTATTATTTTTTCATATATATTTTATTTTTAAAAATGGATAGAACAAGGAGAATCTAGGCCAATGTCCATTTTGAGGAACAAAGTAATGATTTCCCTAACAACATCCCCAATTCCATTGGAGTTAGAGATTAAAAAATCTTGGATATTATTAAATAGTTTTCTTAATAAATTAATAATATCCTATATTATGGGTAACATCTTCCTTCACCCTAGAAAAAAACTATCCATTTTGTCATGTATGAAGTAGTGAACAATTTAATTTACATGATATTCTGATCCACTTACCTTCAAATAGTGGGTTAACTCAATGGATATTATATTTTATTTTCTCCTCTATTATAATAGTGATTAGGATACTCTAACATTTTAACATTTAAATAGAGAGGTTGTTCAATAGTGTGATTGAATATGAACATGAACACAGTGGCTGAAATAGAAGGAAGGGAGTGAGATGACATTAAGAAAATATTTCGTACTGAATAATATTCTATAACTATAAGAACAAAATGAATATATACATCCTATAGATAATGAAACTTTAATGTTATTCTATCATGATTTATGATGAAATATACAAAATTATTTTCAGATACACCTTGGGTTTTATAATTAACAGTGATAAAAATAGATATATTCATTAAATGTTTAAAACAACACCTTTCAAGGGATCTAGCTCATTATTCTTTGAGATTTATGAAGAAGTTTTTCTACATGATCTCAATTTAGATATAAATATCATAAAATGTTCCCATTGTTATTTTGATAAATATAAACAAATGTAGTTTCATGATGGTGGGTAAATATGAAAAACGTGGAAAGATGGTTCTACACCCCACCTATCAAATATTTTGGAAAAAATTAAGGAAATGTTCTTAATGGGACGAGGAAATGATTGAAATTTTCTGAGAAGAAAGTAACTCATAAATGTCAAAAATATATTATAAAAATGGCTAAAATGATTGAGAAAAGGAAGTGACCTTATAATACATATGATAATGTTCAAAGATTCAATAGCATGCTGCATGGGAACTATTGAGGCCGGTGCACTATACTATGAGTCCTTGAGGGTAATAAAATTTAGAAACCACGAAATCCAATGGATTATGTGAAAACCAATTCCATTACTACCACTTAAGTTGATCATGAATATTAATTCATAAAAGTTACAATTCTTATTCACTCAAAAATAGAAATAATATTATTTGGTTCTTAATCTATGAATTCATTTTTATATAGTAACTATTCTATAACTTCTAAATCTAACACTCGACAACATGAGGTTGATATATCAATAAAAAAACTAGTGGTTCAATTATTGAAACCAAAATATTTGATTCTTCTACTTTTAAAATTTGTGGGAAATAATATTTTAGTAAATAATGAAATATAAACAATGGTAGAATTTGATGCTATACTATTAATGACATGGATCATATTATATATAGAGCACATCAAATAATGGGATACAAAATTATCCATTCTTATTCCAAACCATTTGATGTACTTTTAAAAATATACGTATAATAATTAATTTCCATGGTAAAATACCTCAATGGTAATGGTTTTGGTACCCTATGAGGAAACATACCATTCCAAAATTGTTAATTCAAATGAAGGTGTCAACCTGTAGAAAATTATCATTTTTAGCTAACACACGGATGCATTGTTTGAATAGTTACCTTGAAATCCCATGATCGAGAGGTAAATTTCTCAATAGAGCATTCACCCACATCGATTCTTATATAAATCTACCCCAAAAGGATGGCACCAGTCGAAATGGAAGTTTTAAAATAGCAACTACAAGTGTATTTGTACAAATGGTTCTTAAAACATAGCAAATCACCATGGAGGGATCTATTTATCAATTTGAATAAGTATTGATCCATACATCTATATATCAATTATTGGGAGATCAATAATATCACCATTATTAACAGGTATCATCATCCATGTATTTATGAATTATTAAGACAACTACAAGAAGCTCTACACATCTCAGGGGTGGATAATTTTTATGTATATCCTAAATTGAAGGTTAAAAATGAATATATTCAAAAAATAGATTTATGAATAATTTATGGAAATAATTATTTCATAGTGAGCCCCTTCAAACATTTTAATTCCCCAAAAATATCCTTCTATTTTTTCGATGGATTCTTAGGAGACTACCTCATACAATTTTTTGCAGTATTTATTAATGATATTATCAATTACTATAAGAGAATGTTGGAAAATATAGAGATTATAAATATTCTATATGTGACATTATGGAAGTATAATATGTAACCTATGTTTATCGAGTGTTAATTTAGAATTTATAAGGTTTCCTTCTTAGAATATGTGATCAAAAGTTATGGAATTTCTAAAGATCATTCAAAAAAAGTCCAATAATGAATTGATCATCCAGACTAGTCTGAATAAACTCAATAGTTTTCTTGTATTTTTTGGGAAATACAAATTTTTATTTAGAAATTTTTTAGGATTTTATATCCCAGTAAATATCTTAACATGTAATGGGGTAAATTATCTAAAGATGAAAAAATGTGAGGAAATCATCAATGTGTTGAAGAAGAGGATAATAATAGAACCAATATACACACTACAAACTAGTTTATAAGGCTCTGTTATATAAATTGATGCTCGAAAGAAATGATTTGGTTGTGTACTCATGCAGAATGATAATGTGATAGCATATCCTTTGTGATAGTTTATGATCCATTCGAAGGAAAACTCGATGCATGATATGGGGAAAGAATTTGCGATCATATCTCTAATGAATTGGAAGAAATTTCTATGTAGTAATATGTATGGTGTATATACCGATAATAAGTGTTTAAAGAATATATTCACATAGATGGATCTCATCATGAGTCTAAAAAATCGATAGTGATAAGAATGGACTATGATTTCTCTATTCCCTGCCATCAGTCAAAGGGGAACAGTGTAAATGAATCTATTTGAAGAAAGGATCTTGCTACTCTCACTATTATGTAGATATATAGGGACCCAATAATTATATATATTCAAAGTATGAATCATGAAACCATCATTGAAAAGAATAAATCTTACCCAAACCAAATTATTTTTCAACCATCATTATAATTGAATATCGTGGATGCCCAAAATGATGATAAAAGGATTAAAAATAAGTAGAAAGAAACAATAGGTGAAAAGACACATTATTTACACATCGATTATTATGGATTGATATTTTTTGAATTAGTATTTTTGTGTCTTTGTGTAATTATATAAATTAAGAAATGTTTGATAATTCATGTTGAACATCTTTATCCACCCATCACTGATGTAGATATCAAAAACATTATATTTGAGAGAACTTGTAGCTAAAAAACATGAAAAATGGGATTTTAGAGCATATATATTGAATATTTTCATGTTATAAAGTTAAATAATTTTGACAAAAGTCCAAAGGTATTATTCAATGATTTCCAATACCAATATGGTAATGGGAGAATGACACCATTGACTTTTTCATTGTCCTATTAAAGGAATATAATAGAAACAATGTGGTATAAACAATGGTTTATTGAATATCCATGAGTATCCACTATATCACTGTTTGGGAATATTTTTTCATAGAATAAATTTCAAATATATAAGAGAATTATGTGGTGGGATGCATGGAATACAACATTTTATTTTAACAAGTCATGATATAAAGATAACATCAATATTCTTGTAAAATAAAACAACATGCATTGAGTACTAAATTTAATTTCAACATAACTTATTTCCCCCATACTGGTGGCTAATGTGAAAGAATGATTCATGCACTAAATTACAAGCTAGGAACCTTGTAAATGAAATTTAAATTTGGATAGGATAAGATTTTCCAAATATTTTCATAATCATACAACAATAGATTCCACTAAAATATTCAACTAGATCTATATTATGCTTTCCATGGGATGTGTTTTAGAACTGCAAATTATTATGATGATGTTAGGGACTGAAATATTCTATGACCTAATATTGTTCAATAAATGATAGATAAGGTTCCTGAAATCCAATAATATATATTAATGATCCATGAATTCAAAAAATAGATGTGATGAAAACCATCGAAGGTACCATCAGTTTGATTCCATAGAAACATTTTTCACTAAAATATCTACATGTAAGAGATTCATGTTTTTTGAAATGAAAGGGAGTTTTATCCCATGGTACATTGGTACCATTCAAATAATTGACCACATAGAAGTAGTTTATTATTGTCTTTCACATCCACCTTGTATGGCCAATGTTCGTGATGTTTTCATTGTATCACCATAGATGACGTAAATACCCAATCCTCTTATATAATTACAATGAAGATCATTTACCATTTATAACATGTTACAAAAAAATAGAACTATAACTATCAATATAACATGGGGGAACCAAAAATATTAATAGGAAACTCAATAACAAAAGGAAATAATGAAAAATAAGGTCACCGATCTCATCTCAATAGAGAAAAAAAATATAAAATGTCTATAATAAAAATTCAGATGGTTGTGTTAATGTAAGGACACTTTAGTTATTGTTAAAATTTGTTTCCTAAATAAATTTTTATTGAATTATATTATATATTATTATACTAATAGATAATATATAGAAAAATAATAATTTCATAATAAATACTATTAGATTAATCCACTATGAATCAATTAAAATTCTAAAAACTAAAACCAGTTTAAAAGATAAAATAAATATCTAAAATAATAATGTATGGTTCTCACCAATCTTCTATAATCATCTCCCCAATGTTGACACTAATAAGAAATTTGTCTGTAATGTATTCAACATCATTGAAAATAGAAATATAGAAGAATCGACGTAATTGATTTGATTAATGAGTGAATGAATGAATAAGTATACATTATAGGAAGGTTAACCATTTTAGTAGTAGTTTGACCACTATAATAGTAACAAAATCTTTGGGTGTTTTAACCTATCAATTGAAAATAGTAATATTACTTTTGGAATAGTAATTTTTTGTAAAAATAATAAATTATTATTTTAATAATATTTATCACAATTAATTTATGTCAATATAAATATTATAATTCCAAAAAGTTAAATATCATGATTAAAAGATCAATGAAAACTTAATTTCATTTTTTATAAATTTAATATAAATTTATTTCTTAATAATAATATTTTATATATTAAAATTTAAAATTTTGTATGATATAAATTTATTTTGTTAAAATGAATATTTTTTTTGAAATCAAAACTTTGAAATCATAGAGGGATTATTTTATAGTAATTTTTCTAAATTATTAAATTTTTCAACAAATTGTAAATATATAAATCGTCACCTAATCAGTGTACCTAAAACTACATCACTCATGAAAAAAATTGAAATAAAAATTTATTGAAATTTTTGGTTTCTCATGATATAATTTATTTCATAAATGATTCATTAAAATAAAACTATAATAGTTTCCAAACCAAAAAATAACATTCCAACAACTAATGTCTATAGTGATTCCTGAAAATAAAATTTCCTTCTTTTACAAATTCCAATATAAAAAACTTATTATATAAAGTTTTAATGGTTATTTTAAGTCATAAAAACATTATCTTATATTTATATAATATTTATATTTTCAAAATATCTATTAATTATTTTAACATTGATATAATATATTGTTAAATATTTTATTCCAAAAATTATTATTTTCACAAGTAAAAATAACTCCTTTCCTTTCCCATGAAAAAAAAAATCCTTAAAAAAATTTATAATAATAAACTATTAAAACTATTTCTAGTATATAATCTAAGCATATATAGGTGTGTTCTTCAGTAATAGAACATCATACCTCATGGGTTTTATAGTGTTGTAGAGGATAAGTGACAGTAAGTATAATCATGCCCATGTGGGGACATTTCCATACTAATGCATATAACCCCCAACATTAATTGATACAAATAAAATATTTATAATATATATTTATATTATAAAATGTATTATATTATTATGTAATTCAATATTCTAATATATAAATTTCCTTAAGCAATGTAATGGAATCATGGAAAATGGGGATTAGTTTAGGTGAAACATGGTTTTGAAATGTCCTGCCTATAACCAATGAAATTACGAAATATAATCAAATGAATATATTTGATAGAAATAGTTATTAATTACAATAATTACCTTCTAGATCAATGTTTTTTAAAATCTATATTTATTATTTTGGAGGAGTAAATGTGATGAAATAAAGAAGGAATAAATGTACGAGGGTTCATAAACCCAACTCCATATGTGTGGGATAACCCTATTTATTGAAATATTTTTTATAAATATTCCTTTGTTTTTACATAAATATCATTCAATTATTCTTCATTTCTTTTTTGGTGGTTATACATTTTTTATTAATCATTTTATGAAAATTAAGAAGTGTTTTAAAAATAAATCATTTTTTCAATACACAAATTTTAATCATTGTGAGTATTTTATCATTCATAGGAGAATGATACTTATTATTCAAAACATATTTTCCCATATTATATTTGGGAATCAAATTATTGTTATATATTTCATTTTTATATCATTATGAAAAACAATCATTTCCATGGGTTAATTCAGAAATATGATTGTTATAAATTTTTTTAATCATGCGTGGTTATCTATATATTTTTATTTTGTGGGAGGGACTGTAATTATCCCAAAAATAAATCAGTAATGTGAATCTATCTCATGTTATAATTTTCCATATGAAATAAGATGATTCTAGATACATTCGCAATGATGATTTTATGATTATGTGCATATGTTATGCTTGAATACAATGTTTTCTCTTTTAAAAACTATCGGTGTTATTCAATCACCATAAAATGGTGATATATTTTTATTAATTTACAAAATAAAAGACTTTATCTCAAGTTTCCATCATGTTGTTGATTATGATCCAATTATTATGATTTTAGGATTACATTTATTATCATTAATATTATATTCCTTCATGTCCCTTATTCATTATCGTGTTGTGGTTTTAGCTGACCCATTTAAATGATGTATATCTTAGGTGATTATAACTACTAAGGTGAACATTGGGGACACTAATATGATATATAATAAAAAATAATATATTTTTATGTTTCATTATTTAAAAGTTATTCTTAAGACTAATATTCCTAAAATAGAAAAAAATCATGGATTTTTTTATCAATTTTAATTTATAACATAAAATTGATGTAACAATTATATAATAAATTGTAGAGTTTCATTAATATCCATCCATGATCCACACACATAATGAAATCAATATTCCAAATAGAACAACTATAGTGATATTTTGATGATTCATGTGATTTTATACATCCATGATCCATGAAAAAAATAATATAAATCTGCTTGATGGCACAATTATAGTGTTATAGTTATTTTATTATTCTTATATTTGTGTATGAGAAACTCCTAATTAGAATATTTTTATTTAAATAATCCTACATGGGTGTCACAATTTTTAATTTGTACCTATATTTATATATGCGACATTCCTTGTAGTAAATTATTAATTCATATAGATCAAATCAATGAAAATGTAGATTGTTATACACATATACCTTTATATGATCCAAGTCTAAGTGGAAATAATTCTTACTATAGTGTTATGGGTCAATGTTTGGTGAATTATATTCATATTAATTGATTATGTTACTTTAATATATCATGACATTGTTTTTATTAAATTGATAGGATATTATGAAATGAAAGTTGATATAGAATATGATCCAAATAATGAATATTGATTTAGAATAATGTTTTTTTCATTCATTGAAATAGTGGAAGGAGGACCTCCCACATATTATTGTCACAGTTCATAAGAAAAATTTAAAATATGTTTTCTGTATATACTCAAGTTTTAATTATAAAATGTTCGCCTCAAAAATTTTATAATTTTTTCTTGAAAAGTTACAATACCATAGACTCATTACCTAAAATATTTTCATTTATATTAGATTCATCATTCATTTATAAAACCCTAGCATCCTAAATTATCCTTTATTATATAGCCAATGTCCCCCTATGGTGGATAGTTTCTGATCAATATGCATGATCTATGAGACTAATTTTTCAAAACAATTTATCATCATAATATTCCCAAAAATATATAGTGGGAATATTCTTGGGACTAATCTCCCTGATGTATAAAATTTTGGGATTTTTATCATTTATTTACAAATATTTGTTGTAAAATTTCCTCTTCCTATAATTTCAAATGAATTTTCCACATGATATTATGGAATGGATTGCATTCAACTGCATTGACCCCAAGAATTTATATCATATGATAATTAATGTTTTTTTTCCTATAAATTCACCAAATGTGTAATAGGATATATGTATGTATATATATTCTCATCAAAAATTCAAGCAATTCTATAACAACTATATATTTTCAAAATTGGGTTCAAGGTCCCTCGCATAGGATATGATTTAAAAAATAACTAGAATAGTCATGGAGACCAATTATGGTACAACTATTGAGCATTAATGTCAAAAATAAATTCTAAACACTATATATCCTGAGAAATAGACATTGTGATAATGAATTCATCGACAAGATTTAAAACTGTGTTTGCTGCTGCTAAAAATAATAGAAAATTTTTGTAGGAGATGAAATACATTCATAAGGGAAATTGAGGACACTTCAAATTGTAACATAATGTTATTCCCTGGATCTACATGGAGACCACCCCCTCCATAGTAAATAATTATCGTGATACTATCCCCTACTTTTAAATCTACTTATTATGCTAGTTAGAGCCATAACTTCCAATGATTGTTCATCATGTAGAATCGTAATAGAAAGAATATCTATGGGCATGCTCGGATCTGAATTTATTATTATAATATAACCAATAATGGATTAATTGAAAGTGTTTGGAGTATTTATATACCATAGAATGAATCATTCTTGATGAACACAATGATCGTCCTTCACTAACCTGCAGATAACTAAAATTTATTTTTCTCGAACTACTAATAACTCTTATGAACGTGTTTGGAGGATCATAGCCTCTTGCTTATGACATATATTGGAAAATAATTTTTCTATAAAAATGATTGAATCAATAAATATTTGTTCTATTTTAATCATTTAACTATAAAATTAAATGGATGTAGCTAAAATTTTGATGGTCAATATATTTATTCATAAATAATAGTTATGTTTGTTCCTCATAACTATACCACTATCTCCCATATATTTATAGACTTAGTAGTGAGACTGAAATCAATATTTATGTCTCCCATTTCAAGGAACCTAATGTTTTGTCATATAGAGGTGTCCCATAATGAAATGTGATAACTACATTCTCCTGAAAGTATAAAATATTCAAAATGGAGGACTGTGGAGTGGTGTCTATATAAATAATATTATCTTGGTAAATTAATTATTAATAAATGTATTATGGGGATAACGTATTATCTTATTATTAACCATAGTAGAATTAATATATCAAGTAACTTACATCCTATAAATTAATGAAATTACTCTTTTGTAAAAATACTAAATAGAAAAAATGGATACAATATAATTAATACTTCGTGATGTGTGCTAATCACCACAGACATGTGATATGGACAAACATGACTATTAGATACTCTCTCATCAATGGTGTCAAATTGAGAAAGATAAAGATCCATGTAATACCTATAAGAGTATAATGGGGACCAAAATGGTGATATAACGTCATCTTTTTCCAATAATTATCATTGAAAAAAATAATTCCATAAAAATAGAAATGAAATATTGGTATACTCATATAGTGATATTCAACATACCAATTATAATAATGATCAATCTTAGTCCCCCATATACACATTCATTATATCAAGAACAAATAATATTTCCATCCAATTGGAGTGAATGTGTGTATACTTAAAAATAATAATTGAATCCTATATTTATTTTATATAAGTATATTCTTCATGTGGAACATCTTCATAAGAGATACCAACGAGAGATGTCACATGGTCAAACCTATTTAGAATTATGTAAATATTATAGAAAATGTTAGATAATTCTTTGAAAGATATTTATTATCTCAATGAATCCCAAACCCCTTAGGTATCTACTATAAATTTTTTTTAAGAATTTAGGGAATGCTGGTTGATCCTCTACCAAAAGGTGAAGCCCCAATTTTATTCAAATAATACATTAATATAGTTTATGATGAACCCCCATTCAATGAATCCTTCATCGTAGAAAATTATAACACTACTAGTTGTTAATAAAATATATTCATATGTCCTGTTATCCTATTAGGTTTTCCATACTCCTCATCACTTTCAACTACAAATTAGATGATAAATTTGGGTTATACATCACCCATATACACATCAACGTATGACCCAATAAAAAACATAGAATCACACATATTGATATCTATATAGGCATTGTTGGGTGGGAAAGTTACATATGAACCTGTATAATTCAATTTCATTATTAATTGAAACATACTTTATATTATAACATGTTTCCCAGTTGAAACACTAGTTAGAGGATCCACATATATATATCCATGATGTGACATAATTTCTTCTTGATCCAAGAAGTTAAGGACTCCTCATAATTTTTTTCCATTTACCATTTCATTTAGGAATCCATATCACATGTATACAGTATAGGTGGGGGATTCGTGAGTTGTGAATTAATGGTTAATAATAGTATGGTAAGGCATATATATCAATAAAAACGAAATGTTTTATCTATTATACATCCTATTTAAATATTTAACATATAATAACCATTCCATAATCCCACTAATACTATGACTTTGGGTTTTTAATTGTTAAAATGGATCCCTTCAGTAATAATAAATTAAAATCCACTAATATGGGACATAAACCATTCTCATAGCACTTAGAATGGTTCAACGATTTCATATGGATCCTTCCAAATATTTATATTTCTGATATGCTGAAAAATGTTTTCCATGTATCACACTACATACATAATATATATTCTACTTAATTTTTTGAAATACATCATGAATATCTTGAACCAGACTCTATATTTATATTCAAAGTACTATAGAATCTATATATAGAAATATATTTTTGAGAATTATTCCTAGTTGACTAATCTATTATCCATGTACATAACAACCCGGCCAGAACAATTATATTTACCACCTTTTATATTTTCTCAATAATCAACAGTATCTAAGAAATTATTTTGAATTAGGTAAGCATCATGTCTCTTATAACAGAGTTCATCACAAATTACTATGATAAAAAGTTTCTTACCACTCCCTAAAATGATCATTAGCAATAGGATAAACATTCTACTATACCAAAAAATTACCATAATCAGTAGATTAATTTAAAATTTGTGTGGTAATATCATAATTTCCACTTGTATATGAGGTTTGGAAGAATTCTCCATACATATATCAGTTGATCAAAAACACTCATATCATCTCTACACCCCAATGGATGATTCCAAAATCTCATTGACCCATCAAGAGAGTATTGATTTATGGTATCTAAAATATATATATTCATGAAATAAAATACATATTTGTGTGGAATTATTCTATTAGTACAATAAATACATATAAATGAATACATATTTAATATTCCTTAAAATATTTGTATAAAACCATCATAGTAAGATTAAATATAACTAATATTTTTGTAATTCCTTTCCAGGCATGAGGTCATGGATTATCAACCAACAATGCTTTTAATTCATTTTCAATAACCTTTCATTGACACAAGGCTATTCATATATGGATCAATGGAACATGTGTTATCCTCAATGGACAACGGAATATAACAAATGGTATAACCTTATGGATGATTTATTTCCATCAGAATGTTTATAACATGTAAAATGGAATCCCTAAGAACATACTAGTACATTTTGATACCAATGGAGTGTCTTGTTTAACACTCTTAGTGTAGTAATTGGTGCTTCATATAAAAACCCAAACCCATTTGTAGGACACTATCTGTAAATGGATGTGGCCTAGATACATCTACCATCATCTCCGAGAGAAATTATTCATTCCCTAAATTATCAAATAATGATTATGATGTCAACAACATTAATCATTATAGACATTCTTACAGGAATTAATTGGGGGCACTCATGTCTTTCAATGGTTATATTTTAAAAAATATAATATGGATAGTCAAATCTTATTAAATCATAAAAAATCGATATGTACATGTTTTTGTACAGTAACCTTGTGAAATACATGAAATAGACCAATGAATCTCAAATCCCACATAGTATCCTAGAGATTTTATTATTTATTGAAAGGATATATGAACAAAACTATTAATAACATTGGCCATAAGAAAATAACATATAAAAATGAGTCCACTTATTGAGCTCACTAGGCCTATGTTTGTTCACATAGAATGTAATTGAAATAAACTACTCTAAGGTTACTTATTCTTTATAAATAGTTATATATGTTAGATGATGATGAAATGAAGTGTGGTTACCCCATATATAAATGGTTTACTAGGGAATTTAAACTACATATAAATATTCCAACAAGTTAAACATACTTCACCTTGAAAACTGTAGGATACAGGGGTGAACAGTGAGCTAGATGGTGCATCATTTGATTAACTTCCAACGAATAAACCATCTTCATTCCATCAGACGCTATTATAAAGGGAATTTTTTTGTGAATGTGAATATAAATAAAATAATTATAGAGAGATAATGTGGTGGAATTCCTATCGCATAACCATTCGAATAACCCACATCAAACTGAAACCGAACAATTATGAAACATCATGTCTAGATTGAAATGCCCAATGGCCTACCAGTATTATAATTTTATGGGGAACCCATACTGTATTAATCCCTACATACTACATTACTACATTGAGAACCCACATCACTCCAACACATACCATAAGAAGATATAAACCTAATAACCTAAAAATTGAAGGACCTTAATCTACTATTAAATTCCAACAAAACTCTATGATATTGTAGCATTGGATTTTTATATAATTACAAAAAATATAACTAGAAAACCAAAATAAATCATCTATTATAATTTTTTCAATCTATAAGTATATAATCAGAATAATAAATAAAAATTCATAAACAAAAACAGAAAACTATTCCCACAAGATACACTTATAATCATATCTTCTGTGATAAATTTTTTTATAAACTGTGAAAACAGAAATACATGTAATGTGTGTGTTCATTTGGCCAGTAAATGGAAACAAAATTATTAAAAATTAAATATCATAATTGATCTTAATATGGTAATATGCGTAGAATTATTATTCATATGAAATTAATACTCAACACACATAGTAAGGAAAGAAAATGAAAAATGGATGATATAAAATAAGACATTAATCCAAAAAGTTATTCAATAATCTTGATCCAATAGAGGATAACATAGAATAGATAATATGAAGGAAAATATAAAACATATTCCAAATATATCACATAAATTTGTACAGGTAACATAAAAATGATGACCACGCCAAAAGATACCATTCTTATTAGAAACTATGATATTCTATTAATTACCTATCTCATCTTACATACATATGAGAACCACATAAAATCAATTAATTATCCCATAATATATAACTAATGAAAACAAAACTGGATTCATAAAACATTAAAAATTATAATCACTCACATTTATAGCATAAGTAACCCACTAAGAGAAATGGGTATCATTATAAAAAACATAAAGATCAAATGGAATGAAAAATGAATTCATATGGATTCAAATAATGAAATCACTCATAATTACATCAATAATAATAACATTAAATACCCATGGAATTTAAATGGAATCCAATGATATAAATTATTATTAATGGTACATATCATTCAATCATTATAGTAATGCCTGGTGTATTTACATTTATAGATGATGGTTATATGATTATATCATAATTTCACCAAATCGATGTATTTATTTCTTATGTTTGAAAAAAATTCAATCACATGAATCAAATCTATATTACTAAAAAGTGAAATGCATATGATGAAATTTTATGATCATACATTTTGGTAGGAAATAATAAAAAATAGAAATGTTTCATTATTTAACAAAAAGAGGAAGAATATTAAATAGGTCATCTATATATTGAATGTAGATCATTATATTAGAATAATTACAATTAGAATGAATATTTTATATTAAATAATATTTATTTTAATGAATAAAATGAATAGATTTAGAAAAATAACATTGAAAATAAGAAACATTTATGATATTTTTTAACAAAATCATAGATAGGAATGTTACGAACCAAATCTGGTTGCCGCCAAAAGCGGCACCAGACCCAGCATGTGACAAGTCCCTAAGGGAGTTCTTGATCCCCACGGGCTGGCACAAGTGCCTGGGTATCATAAAATGATGTTTGGGAATGATTTACCAATGTTTATAAACATTAAACAGCTAACAAACTCAATAAAACGAATCTGGATTTTTCAACTAAAACCGTCTTTTACAAAATTCAGAACTGAATTACATCTTTTAAAACAACTCAATAACCCTATAAAAAGGTAAAAAAATCAAAATTAAACAGCCCAAGGACCCTCATGGAAAGGGGCACCGACCACAATCCATCTCCACAAGACTTCACCACCAAGGACATGCTAGAAACCCGAACACTGGATCTAGAAACTGTATACTAACCTGAAACAAAAAAAATAACCAAATCTACTTACACCCAAGGTTGTAAGTAGGGTGTGAGAAGATGCCCAGTAGGATACCACCACTAAGATATTCCATGTGATAAATATTCAAAAAACAAAATCTTGCAAGTTTTCATAAACACAAAATGCTAGTTACAATTTCTATAAGATGAAACTAAAAAACAGTTTTCAAGTGTGATATCATTAAGAATCAACACTTTTAAAAATAATTTCAACACTACTGAATTTTCCAGCCAACTATACTGTTTGCAGATTATAAGTACAAGGTGAATAATGAGCACAATTAATAGGAAATAACCCCTAGGAACTAGCTTGTTGTGGGTCCCAGGTACCTCGTATCTCGGTGAGTGTAACCATCACAATATCTGTTCTCGTGCACGAGCCACTAGTAGGGAACACACCCATAACCTAGTGGTCCCCAATCATCATCATCATAGTTTAGTTATAGATGTAAGCGTCAATCCTTCTAAGTAAAACTGAGGCCAAACCCCACGGATTTACTAGCATACTAGTACATGTCCACCCACCTAGATACCCAGGATTTCCCCTTGTGCTCAGACAAGTTCAACAAGTCAATAAATATACACTGCACATGAAAATATCATTTTCACATCACAAGTTCACCAAACAGCCAACATTTATTCCACACAAGTCTAAAAATCAACTTTTTCATTCAAATAAATTTTGAAATCATACTCACACCAAAAATAGCCCACACCACATTTTTCACATCTTTCACAATTCATCAAATCCCTTAACAATTTTATAAAATCATTCCCAAGATTCTAAACATCACATAACATCCCAATCACATGTTACATAATACCCTTTTCATAAACAAAGTCCATTTTTCATATCACACTCACACAAAACAGCCTGAAAACACGTTTTTCACCCACATCCCAATTTCATATATCACCTCGAAAAATTACAAAACATTACCAAAATGTATTACAACATAACTAAAAACATTATGTTTCAAAAATTCATTTCAGGAACATACTATCACCAAAACAGTACATAATAAACCATTTCACACTTTTTGTAACTCATTAAATCATTTATAATTTTCATAAAACCATCCCAAGAGGTGCAACCATGGTTGGCGTACAAAACCCATTTCAAAAACCTAATTCAAGACCAAAACAATGAAAATAACAATCTAAATCAGAATTTTCAGCCCTAAAAACATTTATTAAACCACCCCCATGTTTTATACAAATACCTCAAACAATACCACAAAAGGTACACATGAAAAACACATGTTTTCACAAATAATGTTCAAGAAGTACAACATGGTTTCACACATTAAAACCATTAAAAAACCCCATTACAAGGCCACCATTACATTAACGCATCAATAAAACAGAATTTTCATCCCATTTTAACACTAATAAATTAATTTCACATCTTATAAAATACACCCAAATATTTCCCAAAGAGCCACGCATTAAAAGCACCCAATTCCAAGCAATAATGCAACTAAAAAATTAAACACTTAACTCAATCGATCACAAAAACAATTTTTGCACCACATTAAAAAGATTTCAAACATACTAAATAAATAAACCATGCAATCAAACTCATCATAAAATGGTTATACATGTAATCACCTACCTTTTAAGTCTAAACACTCAAAACATGGTGTGAAACATAAACCACACCACCGCTGCACCTCAACGAATTGAAATCCAACCTAAAACCAGAATCATTCATCCAAGAGAAAAGAAATAAAAACCTAGGTTTGAACCCTAACTTCTGGACATTAGGAATCTTATGGATAAGTTGTGAAACCCTAATCACATTGAATGTAACCCTAAGCAAATTGAAAGAAGAATGAATAAGACCAACTTACTTGAGGGATCTTGTAGAAATCGACTCACATACACTAGTAACTGAATTTGAAAACAGCCAAACATTTAAGGGATGTTCGAAAAAGGATAAGGAGACCATGTAGGAATTCGAATGGGGAAAAAGAGTGAGAATTGAAGGATTTATGAAGGAAAAAATTACCTTTATAAATCATCCCGAAATGTGAGTGCATCAAAAGTTTCGACCTAAAACGAGATGCAAATGAGCTGAAAAGAGTATGGGAGGATATTGGACGCATGGATGGGTTCAAGGGGCGTGTTTGGGGCTTTTAATCACTGAAAACCCCTTAAAATCAATATGTTCCTAATTAATCAAATTTTATTTTTAAAACTAGAATTGGGCTTTCGGGCAGGCCCAATCCCTTAAATAATAACCCATATACACCATGGTTATGGATTTCCAAAGGCTCCAAATTTTAATTGTGGTGTTAATATATCAGGGGAGGACATTTAGGAGTTGAAATGAGTAAAAAATATTAAAAAATTAAAAATTTATAAATGATACAAAATTTATTTTTAAATCTAGAATTGGGCTCGCGGTTTGCCCCAATTCATGTAAACTCACCTATTCTCCATAAAAACTTTAGAAACCCCCCAAAACAATGCATTAATGGAAATTAAAATAAAAATACATTTAAAATAAGCTATGTATGTGAAAATTATCCCCACCATGAAAATGTTCCGACCCAAAAAGTCATAGTAAGGCCAAAGCAACAACCAAACCCAACTGAGAAACCAAGAGGCACTCTCTTGCCAGGTTTCTCCCCCAAAGGTCAAAACACCACCAGTGATCAATGAAGGAAGGAATAATCTCACAAACCTAACTTACACCACTTTCCTAAAACAACCAAGCACATTCAGGCTTTATCCCAAATGAAAACTCCTCAAACACTATCTGAACAATACTCAATCAATTTACCCAAATATACAACAACAATGAAAAGGTTACACTTTCCCTACTATAACTAAACCATTGGTCACTCTCCAATATTAATGTTTACCTAAGTAATATGTAGGTAGTTAGATATCTCCAAATGATAATACCTAATTCCCATACCAAACCAAGGAAAAATATGATTTACTCATATAAAGAGACACAAATGGGCTCCCCACCGTAAGAGACAACTTAATTTTTTTTTCCAAGACAGAATCAAGACACTAATAGGGGGAGGCCCAAACAGACTCCCTAGTACAAGGGGTATACATAAATTAGAAATTTACAAAATAATATGCATGATACACACAGTGGGTCTTCCCACAACAACAACCAACCATCTTAACCGATCGACGTGGGCTGACATGAAAAGACTGCAAAATTAAGGAGTTGGGACGGTCGTACGGTTAGTCAATAGAGTTTGGGAAACTGTGCAATAACTATGTGGATCCTTATATCTGCATGGTTATTTTTTTTGTTCATGGTTAGAACTAACTGTGTGCTCAACGTTTCTAGAAAAATTTCCAACCATTCTCCAAAGACTCAATAGAAACCAAAGAGGGAGGGAATAACATTTTGTGATGACATGGGTACAAGACCATCCACCTATTTCCACCGAATGGGAACAACATAAGAAATATGATGACACCATAGGGTTAAACTCTTCCTATCTTTCATATTGAGGATAAGACTTTGTAAAAGGGTATAAATGACACTGGTGTTTCTCCTGACTACGCGCCAGCTTTTCTCTGGGACCTATGGCTGGAGCTCAAAATATTGATGCATCTTCGGCCACGCAGTTAGGCTGTTGAAACCCCTATGTGGAACTTCTTCTTTCGGTGCCACAAACAACTACACCTCATATGCTGATGGGTTCATCAAGATATAACACACTCCATAACCCACTTTCCCAAAAAACAGACTTTTCACTTAAATAAGGGATCAGAAGATGCACACACATCGCACCTTTTTACTTTGGGTGAGAAACAACAGAAGGGAAAGACACGTATAAACACCATCCTCTAGGATATAGGATTTTATGTTTTTCCCAAGGTAGAAATAATCCCAACATAACATATAACCTCATAGGATTGTGTGACCTTAACCATTATGGTCAAAAGAGCACACAACATCACAATGAATCACCGAACATGACCCTTGCGATTGATAGAAACAATACATGGAACGAGACCATATTCAAAGTCCCTAAACAACAGACAAGTCCAAAAAGTGGAGACAATATCCTATAATGACCGAAATCTCAAAATTGGTGGCTTAATAATAACTCTTTCTTCAAAGAAAATATAAAGAACCCAGAGGCCCTCTTAGACACCATCAAGACACTCATCCATACTAACAATGAAAGAACACTTCCACCTTCGATGAATCAAGAAACTCAAGAAACTAAGGTCTCTTTCAACCTTCCACAAGCACTATCCCACTACAAGAGGATCCACAAATCAGCGAAATGAATGGGTGCAGACTCAATAAAAAAATGTTCGATAAAATATTCCTTATATTGATCAACTAGAGGATTTTAAAATGACAAAACAATACGGGTTGCACTTCAGTTGTGCATTAACCCTTAATGGGGGCGTACCTTATCCAATGAGAGAACCCAAGGACCCAACCAAGCTGGTCCATTGGTCAAAACATGCCACAAACCAGATCCAAACACATGAAGGTAACCACAATAAAGGAATCCCAAAAAAAATTTCAAAAGAGACCACTAACCGTCCCTACAACACAGCTTACCGACCAAACACAAACCCAAAACACAATTCAAATAGACGGGGTTCTTGAACTCAAAACATCCCACAACATCAACATTTTCAAAAACCCTTAATACAAACCATACCAAACTATTCATCAAGTCATCATATTTTTCTTTAAAACAAATTCTTTGAAAAAAAATGGTTTATCAGTAAGGGTATCCACCAATGGTACCCCATGGGCCTCACACATGCATGTTTTTGTGCCACACCGGGCACCCTCCTCATATCCATCCCAGCACTCATCCAGTCATGCCATCAACCATCCATCATCCCATATAACCCCATGCATGTGGTTACTCATGGAAATACCAAAGGGTAAAACAAAACATCCTTCCACTTTTCGAAAACAAAATGGTCAACCAAGCCAACCTTTTTCTCAAAACTACTAACTATGAGATCAAAATCCCAATTCCCATCTTACAAAACATTTCATAAGGACACAAAAATTTAGAAAAAAACTCACTTTCAAGTTATTCACATCAATTTCAAAACATCTCATCTCATTAAAACAACCTTTAATTGTTTAGAAAACTATATTGGAAACACTTTTGAAAACCAACTTCAATAAGGTTCCAGCTTTCAAAAGAGGTGTAAGCCTACTATTTTCCATTTCAAAACAATTTTGAAAATTCAGTTCCACCATTTCATAAATCAAAACATTACATATTTATTTGAAAATAATTTCACAAAAACATTACACTTCTTAAAACCAAGTCATTTTAAAATCAAAGTTCCATGATTTCAAAACTAAAGAACACAAGACAATTTGAGAGGAAACTAGTTTCAGTGGGTGACATGGACATATGGTTGGAGGCCATATTCCAAACACTTCACTATCGCAGAGAGTGTTCTAGGGAATATCCCCAGCTCCACATGGCTTTCCAGACCCTACGAGCTTACTGAGACCATTAACCCTACTCTCTTTTCATTTCCCCTAATCATCATTAAACCAAGAAAACCAAAGGACTCTGAAAGGTCCCAACTTCCCCTAGAGAATTGAATCCCATAATGAGGTGTGGTGATCAGACACACTACTAATAATTGAAATTACATATCCCAAAAATCCTAACACCAGAATATCTCGATTGTTCCCCAAATAACATGACCCAAAGAGAGAGAACCTCTTTTGATACCATTTTGTTATGAACAGAATCTGGTCGCTGCCAAAAGCGGCACCAGACCCAGCCCGTGACAAGGCCCTAAGGGCGTTCTCGATCCCTATGGGCTGGAACAAGTTCTCGGGTATCATAAAAGGATGTCTGGGAACGATTTACCCAAGTTTATAAACATTAATCAACAAACAAACTCAATAAAACAAATCTAGATTTTTCACCTAAAACCATCTTTTACAAAATTCAGAACTGAATTTCATCTTTTAAATCAACTCAATAAGACTATAATAAAGTACAAAAATCAAAATTATACAGCCCAAGAACCCTCATAGAAAGGGGCACCGACCTCAATCCATCTCCACATGACATCACCACTAAGGACATGCTAGAAACCCAAACACTGGAACTAAAAACTGTATCCTAACCTGAAACAATAGAATAACCAAATCTACTTAAACCCAAGGGTGTAAGTAGCATGTGATACAATGACCAGTAGGATACCACCACTAATATATTCCATGTGATAAACATTCAAAGACAAAAATCTTGCAAGTTTTCATAAACATAAAATGCTAGTTACAATTTCTAAAAGAGGAAACTAAAAAAAATCAAGTGGGATATCATTAAGAATCAACACTTTTAAAAATAATGTCAACACTACTGAATTTTATATCCAACTTTACCGTATGCCGATGATAAGTACAAAGTGAATAATGAGCATAAACAATAGGAAATAACCCCTAGGCACTACCTCGTTGTGGGTCCCAGGTACCTCGTATCTCGGTGAGAGTAACCATCACAATATCTGTTCTCGTGCACGAACCACTAGTAGGGAACATGCCCATAACCTAGTGGTCCCCAATCATCATCATCATAGTTTAGTTAGAGTTGTAAGCCTCAATACAGCTAAGTGAAACTAAGGCCAAACCCCACGGATTCACTAGCAAACTAGTACATGTCCATCCACCTAGATACCCGGGTTTTCCCCTTGTGCTCAGACAAGTTCAACAAGTCAATAAATATACACTGCACATGAAAATATCATTTTCACATCACAAGTTCACCAAACAGCCAACATGTATTCCACAGAAGTCTAAAAATCCACTTTTTCAATCAAATGAATTTTGAAATCATACTCACACCAAAAATATCCCACACAACATTTTGCACATCTTTCACAATTAAACAAATCCATTAACAATTTTATAAAATCTTTCCCAAGATTCTAAACATCACATAATAGCCCAATCACATGTCACATAATACCCTTTTCATAAACAAAGTTCATTTTTCATATCACACTCATGCAAAACAGCCCGAAAACACATTTCGCACCCATATCCATATTTCATATATCACCTTGAAAAATTACAAAACATTACCAAAATTTTTTACAACATAACAAACAACGTTATGTTTCAAAAATTCATTTTAGGAACATACTATCACCATAATAGTACATAATCAACCATTTCACACTTTTTGTAACTCATTAAATCATTTATAGTTTTCATAAAACCAACCCAAGAGGTGCAACCATGGTTGGCTTACAAAACCCATTTCAAAAACCTAATTCAAGACCAAAACAATGCCAATAACAATCTAAATCTGAATTGGCAGCCCAAGAAACATTTATTAAACCACCCCAAGTTTTATACAAATACCTCAAACAATACCACAAAAGGTACACATGAAAAACACATGTTTTCACAAATAATGTTCAAGAAGTACATCATGGTTTCACACATTAAAACCATTCAAAAACCCCATTACAAGGCCAACATAACATTAAGGAATCAATAAAACAGAATTTTCCGCCCCTTTTAACACAAATAAATCAATTTCACATCTTATAAAATTCACCCAAATTTTTCCTAAGAGCCGCGCATGAAAAGCACCCAATTCCAAGCAATAATGCAACTAAAAAATTAAACACTTAACTCAATCCATCACATAAACAATTTTTTCACCATAGAAAAAATATTGAAACAGACTAAATTAATAAACCAAGCAATCTAACTCATCATAAAATGGTTATACATGTAATCGCCTACCTTTTTAAGTCGAAACACTCAAAACATGTTGTGAAACATAAACCGCACCACCGCCACACCTCAAGGAATTGAAATCCAACCTAAAACCCAAAGCATTCACCCAACGGACAAGAAATAAAACCCTAGGTTTTATCCCTAAATTCTTTACATTATTAACCTTATGGATAAGTTGTGAAACCCTAATCACATTGAATGTAACCCTAAGAAAATTTAAAGAAGAATGAAGAAGACCAACTTACTTGAGAGATCTTGTAGAAATCGACTCACATACACTAGTAGATGAATTTGAAAATAGACAAACATTTAAGGGATGTTATAAAAAGAATAAAGGGACCATGTAGGAATTTTAATGGGGTAAAAAGAGTGAGAATTGAAGGATTTATGAAGGAAACAAATTACCTTTATAAATCTTCCCGAAATGTGAGTGCTTCAAAAGTTTCGACCTAAAACGTGATGAAAATGTGCTTCAATGATGATGGGAGGATATTGGACATGTGTCTGGGTTCAAGGGGCGTGTTTGGGGCTTGTAATCATCGAAAACCCTTAAAAATGAATAAGTTATTAATTAATCAAATTTTATTTTTAAAACTGGATTTGCGCTTTCGGGCAGGCCCAATCCCTTAAATAAAAACCCATACACACCTTGGTTATGGATTTCCAAAGGCTCCAAATTTTAATTGTGGTGTTAATATATCAGGGGAGGACATTTAGGAGTTGTAATGAGTGAAATGTATAAAAAATGAATCTTTTATAAAAGAAACAAAATTTATTTTTAAATCTGGAATTGGGCTCACGGTTTGGCCCAATTCATGAAAACTCACCAATTCTCCATAAAAACATTACAAACCCCCCAAAACAAAGCATTAATGGAAATTAAAATTAAAATACATTTAAACTAAGCTATGTATGTAAAAATTATCCCCACCATGAAAACATTCCACCCCGGAAAGTCACAGTAAGGCTAAAGCAACAACCAAACCCAACTGAGAAACCAAGAGGCACTCCCTTGCCAGGTTTCTCCCCCAAAGGCCAAAACACCTCCAGTGATCAATGAAGGAAGGAATACTCTCACAAAACTAACTTAAACCACTTTACTAAAACAACCAAGCACATTCAAGCTTTATCCCAAATGAAAACTCCTCAAACACAATCTGAACAATACTCAATCAATTTTCCCAAATAAACAACAACATCGAAAAGGTACTACTTACACTACTATAACTAAACCATTGCCCACACTCCAATATCAATGTTTACCAATGTAATATGTAGGTAGTTAGATATATCCAAATGATAATACCTACTTCCTATAAAAAACTAAGGAAAAATATGAGTTACTCGTATGAAGAGACACAAATGGGCTCCCCACCGTAAGAGACATTTTAATTTTTTTTCCAAGACAGAATCAAGACACTAATAGGGGGATGCCCGAACAGAATCCCTAGTACAAGGGGTATACATAAATTAGAAATTTACATAATAATATGCATGATACCCATGGTGGGTCTTCCCACATCAAGAACCAACCATCTTAACCGATTGACATGGGCCGACCCGAAAAGACCCCAAAATTAAGGAGTTGCGATGGTCGTATGGTTAGTCTGCACAGTTTGGGAAACTGTGCAATAACTATGTGGATCCTTAT
Source organism: Viscum album (assembly GCA_963277665.1). Classification (NCBI taxonomy): domain Eukaryota; kingdom Viridiplantae; phylum Streptophyta; class Magnoliopsida; order Santalales; family Viscaceae; genus Viscum; species Viscum album. The sequence goes on from OY728157.1 coordinate 2,021,811,198, forward strand.
ATCTTCATGGTTATTTTTTTGTTCATGGTTAGAAATAACCATGTTAAAACCATGTGCTCAACTTTTCTAGAAAAATTTCCAACCATTCTCAAAAGACTCAATGGAAACCAAAGGGGGAGGGAATAACATTTTGTGATGACATGGGTACAAGACCCTCCACCTATTTCCACCGAATGGGAACAACAGAAGAATTATGATGACACCATAGTTTTAAACTCTTCCTATCTTTGATACTGAATTTAGGACTTTGTACAAGGGTTTAAAAGGCACTGGTGTTTCCCCTGACTACGCGCCAGCTTCTCTCCGGGACCTATGGCAAGAGCTCAAAATACTGAAGCATCTTCGGGCATGTAGTTAGGCTATTGAAACACCTTTGTGGAACTTCTTCTTTTGGTGCCACAAAAAACTAAAACTCATAACCCATTGGGTTCATGAAGACATAACACACTCCATAACCCACTTTACCAAAAACAGACATTTCACTGGAACAAGGGATCAGAAGATGCACACACATCGCACCTTGTTTCTTTGGGTGAGAAACAACAGAGGGGAAAGACACGTATAAACACCATCCTCTAAGATATAGGATTTTAGGTTTTTTCCAAGGTATACATAATCCCAACATAACATAGAACCTCAGAGGATTGGGTGACCTTTACCTTTATGGTCAAAAGAGCACACAACATCACAATGCGTCACCGAACATGACCCTTGCGATTGATAGAAACATTACATGGAACGAGACCATATTCAAAGTCCCTAAACAGCAGAAAATTTCAAAAAGTGGACACAATATTTTATCGTGACCAAAATCTCAAAATTGGTGGTTTAATAATAACTCTTTCTTCAAAGAAACTATAAAGAACCCAAAGTCCCTCTTAGACACCATCAAGACACTCATCCATACTAACAACGAAAGAACACTTCCACCTTCAATGAATCAGGAAACTTAAGAAACTAAGGTCTCTTTCAACCTTCCACAAGCACTATCCCACTACAAGAGGATCCACAAATCAGCGAAATGAATGAGTGTAGACTCAATAAAAAAAATTAGATAAAATATTCCTTATATTGATCAACAAGAGGATTTTATAATGGCGAAACAATACGGGTTGCACTTCAGTTGTGCATTAACCCTTAATGGGGGCGTACCTTATCCAATTAGAGGACCCAAGGTCCCAACCAATCTGGTCCATTGGTCAAAACATGCCACAAACGAAATCCAAACACATGAAGGGAACCACTGTAAAATAATCCCAAAAAAATTTCAAAAGAGACCACTAACCGTCCCTACAACACAGCTTACCGACCAAACACAAACCCAAAACACAATTCAAACAGAAGGGGTTCTTGAACTCAAAACATCCCACAACATCAACATTTTCAAAAATCCATAATACAAACCATATCAAACTATTCATCAATACATCACATTTTTCTTTAAATCAAATTCTTTGAAAACAAATGGTTTATCAGTAAGCGTATCCACCAATGGTACCCCATGGGCCTCACACATGCATGTTTTTGTGCCACACCAGGAACCCTCCTCATATCCATCCCAGCACTCATCCACTCATGCCATCAACCATCCATCATCCCATATAACCCCATGCATGTGGTCACTCATGGAAATACCAAAGGGTAAAACAAAACATCCTTCCACTTTTCAAAAACAAAATGGTCAACCAACCCATCCTTTTTCTCAAAACTGCTAACAATGAGATCAAAATCCCAATTCACATCTTACAAAACATTTCATAAGGACACAACCATTTATCAAAGAACTCTCTTCCAAGTTATTCACATCAATTTCAAAACATCTCATCCCATTAAAACACCCTTTAATTGCTTAGAAAACTATATTGGAAACACTTTTGAAAACCAACTTCAATATGGTTCTGGCTTTCAAAAGAGGTGTAAGCCTACTATTTTCCATTTCAAAACAATTTTGAAAATTCAGTTCTACCATTTCATAAGTTAAAACATTCCATATTTATTTGAAAATAATTTCACAAAAACTTTACACTTCTTGAAACCAAGTCACATTAAAACCAAAGTTCCAAGATTTCAAAACTAAAGAACACACGACAATGCGAAAGGAAACTAGTTTCAGTGGGTGACTTGGACATATGGTTGGCGGACAAATTCCAAACACTTAACTGTCACAGAGAGTGTTGTAGGGAATATCCCCAGCTCCACATGGCTTGTCAGGCCCTGCGAGCTTACTGATCCCATTAACCCAACTCTCTTTTCATTTCCCCTAATCATCATTAAACCAAGAAAACCAAAGGACTCCGAAAGGTCCCAACTTCCCCTACAGAATTGAATCCCGTCATGAGGAGTGGTGATCATCCACACTAATCGTAACTAAAATTACAAGTCCCAAAAATCCTATCACCAGACTATCTCGAATGTTCCCCAAATAACATGACCCAAAGAGAGCGAACCTCCTTTGATACCATTTTGTTACGAACTGAATCTAGTCGCCACCAAAAGCGGCACCAGACCCAGTCCGTGACAAGGACCGAAGGGCGTTCCCATTCCCCACGGGCTGGAACAAGTTCCCGGGTATCATAAAATGATGTTTGGGAACGATTTACCCGAGTTTATAAACATTAAACAACAAACAAACTCAATAAAATGAATCTGGAATTTTCAACTAAAACCATCTTTTACAAAATTCAGAACTGAATTTCAAATTTTAAAACATCTCAATAAGACTATAAAAAAAGTCCAAAAATCAAAATTAAACATCCCAATAACCCTCATGGAAAGGGGCACCGACCTCAATCCATCTCCACAAGAATTCACCACCAATGACATGCTTGAAACCCGAACACTGGAACTAAAAACTGTATCCTAACCAGAAACAAAAAAAATAACCAAATCTACTTACACCAAAGGGTGTAAGTAGCATGTGAGACAATGCCCAGTAGGATACCACCACTGAGAGATTCCATGTGATAAACATTCAATGACAAAAATCTTGCAAGTTTTCATACACATAAAATGCTAGTTACAATTTCTAAAAGTTGAAACTAAAAAAACAGTTTTCAAGTGGGCTATCATTAAGAATCAACACTTTCAAAAATAATCTCAACACTACTGAATTTTCTAGCCAACTATACCGTATGCTGACAATAAGTACAATGTGAATAATGAGAACAAGCAATAGGAAATAACCCCTAGTCACTAGCTCGTTGTGGGTCCCAAGTACCTCGTATCTCGGTGAGAGTAACCACCACAATATCTGTTCTCGTGCATGAGCCACTAGTAGGGAAGGCACCCATAACCTAGTAGTCCCCAATCATCATCATCATAGTTTAGTTAGAGTTGTAAGCGTCAATCCTGCTAAGTGAAACTGAGGCCAAACCCCACTGATTCAATAGCATACTAGTACATGTCCACCTACCTAGATACCCGGGTTTTCCCCTTGTGCTCAGACAAGTTCAACAAGTCAATAAATATACACTGCACATGAAAATATCATTTTCATATCACAAGTTCACCAAAAAGCCAACATGTATTCCACACAAGTCAAAAAATCCACTTTTTCATTCAAATGAATTTTGAAATCATACTCACAAAAAAAATGCCAACACCACATTTTACACATCTTTCTCAATTCAACAAATCCGTTAACAATTTTATAAAATCTTTCCCAAGATTCTAAACATCACAAAAAAGCCCAATCACATGTTACATAATGACCTTTTCATAAACAAAGTCCATTTTTCATTTAACACTCATGCAAAACAGCCCGAAAACACATTTCGCACCCACATCCCAATTTCATATATCACCTCGAAAAATTATAAAACATTACCAAAATGTTTTACAACATAACTGAAATCATTATGTTTCAAAAAGTCATTTTAGGAACATACTATCACCATAACAGTACATAAGAAACCATTTCACACTTTTTGTAACTCATTAAATCATTTATAATTTTCATAAAACCAACCCAAGAGATGCAACCATGGTTGGCATACAAAACCCATTTCAAAAACCTAATTCAAGACCAAAACAATGCCAATAAAAATCTAAATCAGAATTGGAATCCCTAAAAACATTTATTAAACCACCCCCAAGTTTTATACAAATACCTCAAACAATACCACAAAAGGTACACATGAAAAACAGATGTTTTCACAAATAATGTTCAAGAATTACAACATGGTTTCACACATTAAAACCATTCAAAAACCCCATTACAAAGACAACATGACATTAAGGCATCAATAAAACATAATTTTCAGCCCCTTTTAACACTAATAAATCAATTTCACATCTTAGAAAATACACCCAAATATTTCCCCAAGAGCCATGCATTAAGAGCACCCAATTCCAAGCAATAATGCAGCTAAAAAATTAAACACTTAACTCAATCCATCACAAAAACAATTTTTGCACCACACAAAACAAATTTCAAACATACTAAATTAATAAACCAAGAAAGATAACTCATCCTAAAATGGTTATACATGGAATCACCTACCTTTTAAGTCGAAATACTCAAAACATGGTGTGAAACATAAACCACACCACCGCCGCACCTCAAGGAAATGAAATCCAACCTAAAACCAGAAGCATTCACCCAAAAGAAAAGAAATAAAACCCTAGGTTTGAACCCTAACTTCTGTACATTAGGAACCTTATGGATAAAGTGTTAAACCCTAATCACATTGAATTTAACCCTAAGCAAATTGAAAGAAGAATGAAGAAGACTATCTTACTTGAGGGATCTTGTAGAAATCAACTCACATACGCCAGTATCTGAATTTGAAAACAGCCAAACATTTAAGGGATGTTCGAAAAAGGATAAGGGGACCATGAAGGAATTTTAATGGGGAATAAAGAGTGAGAATTGAAGGATTTATGAAGGAAAAAATTACCTTTATAAATCTGCCTAAAATGCGAGTGCTTCAAAAGTTTCGACCTAAAACGCGATGCAAATGAGCTGAAAAGATAATGGGAGGATATTGGACATGCGGCTGGGTTCATGGGGCGTGTTTGGGGCTTGTAATCACCGAATAACCCTTAAAAATGAATATGTTATTAATTAATCAAATTTTATTGTTAAAACTGGAATTGGGCTTTCGGGCAGGCCCAATACCTTAAATAAAACCCCATATACACCTTGGTTATGGATTTCCAAAGGCTCCAAATTTTAATTGTGCTGTTAATATATCAGGGGAGGATATTTAGGAGTTGGAATGAGTGAAAATTATAAAAAATGAATAAGTTATAAAAGAAACAAAATTTATTTTTAAATCTGGAATTGGGCTCACGGTTTGGCCCAATTCATAAAAACTCACCTATTCTCCATAAAAACTTTAGAAACCCCCCAAAACAAATCATTAACGGAAATTAAAATAAAAATACATTTAAAATAAGCTATGTATGTGACAAGGAATTTTTTATTGATAAAAGAGAACAATATTTTTTTATTAAAACCCCTTAAAACAAGTAATTGAAGATGCGTTGAACATGAGAATTATTATGGATGGTATTATCACCTGAAAAATATTAAATATAGTATCATTTTATAATTTAATTAAAGCACATCATATGGAAATATTTGAGTTTTCAATTTTTTTAAGAAGAGTGATTTTTGGAAAATGGAATCAATCATTTATTAATGGTTAGATAAAAACAAATTTGAATCTTATGTGAATTTGGAAATATAAAAGTGGAGTATCTTATGAAAAAATTAATTATAGAGTTGGTTTCACATAAATTAAGATGTTTAGTAATGTAAGAGTAAATGGAAAATTAAATGTTGATAGAACACATAAAAACACCGCTATATTTGACTATCATGATTAGTAGTTTTATAGAAAATATAAATTCCCTAGAGTTATTATACCTAAAATAATATCTTTACATGATAATAAACATGGAAATGAAACCCATATGGTTTGACATAAATTTTAAACAAAATCACATTCATGTCGTGTATCTTTTGAATCTATAGAAATTCAAATGAGAACCCATATATTGATATTTAAAATGCAATAATATTTTTAAATATGTTCATTAATTAAATCCAACCATATTAAATGTATCATTTTTAACATTAATAAAAAATTCCATTGAAATTAAATTTGGGACAAATAATCCCTTACATTGTTTTCCTCCTTATTTGAAGGCACTCGAAGCTCATAAATAACAAGGATAAATATATTAATAACTCATTCTAGATAAATTTTAATACATTTAACATTTTATGAAAAATTTTATAATTATACCACATATTTATATAAGATTTTTATTATATGTTTTACTGAAATTTGTGGGTATTCCTGGTCATTTTGAACATTTTTCATAATAGAAATTTTGATATTAATTCTACTCCAAAAGATAATAATTTCATGTAGAATAATTTTATTGTATGTGAGTAAATAAAAATATTAACATAGTTCAAAATATCATTCATATTATGTTTCAATTTATCTGTGAAAACGAACACAAAAAAGAATATTTTTGTGATATATAACCTAAAACTGGTGTTTTCGTGAAAAAGAGTTAAATATTGTTGTATTATTCCCAAAACAAAAAATTATAATTGATTTAATATATATATTAAAATAAAAATACATAATTTTAATATTCAAAAATGATAAAATTTCATATCATTGATCTTGTAGTATGTCAGACCGACCCAAACATGAAAAAACAGTGATTAGGTAATATTATGAGGTGACTAATTTACAATGTCATCAGACTAGTATAATATTCAAATATTGTAATTTTTATTATTTTGATATATTATAATTATAATTTATATAGTTAAAAAATTAAATGAAATTTTTTTATTAAATGAATTAATTATTTTCCCCGTAGTTTGCTTGTTTTTAATGATTGGAGTAGCGATATTCATTTACTGATCAGACAATTAATATGTCATCACATAAGAAATAAAATAAACATAATGATAACTTAAAAATCATATTTATACAATAAATCCTTTATAATTAGTAGTCTTTAAATATATTTATGATATTTAAAATGGAAATATGTCATCCCATGGTGGAGGTAGTCCACACATACTTATTGTTGATTATTTGTTTTTCCATAGATTTTGAGTATTTATATTTATGATTTATAATTTATGAATTTAAATTATATTATAGATATAATTGTTATATATTATATTCAATATTATCATAATTTTAGTTTAATGGTTCAAGAAGCTAAAACATGATACATTATAAAGGTTGTAGTCTATCCAACAGAAATATCATTTTAACTTTTTATAGAAAAAACATGGGCGGTTAATTATTTTTCCATCACTGTAAAAACAATATAGTATAATAAATATAATAATTTTTCTATTTATATATGCTAAAATATTTTATATAATGAAAATATCCACATGAGGAAAAATAATAATGGATGAATCAGTTAAAAGATTTTACCTCAATATATTGTTTATTACTTTTCGGAGGGGGTTAATCCAATGAGGGAAGGTATTTGAAAAGTTATAAACAACCTTATGTGAATAAATGTTTCCAGGATATGTATTGGTAGTGGTTTGTAAAGATAAGGGTATATTCATTGGGTTTTGGGGAGAGGAGTTCCCCTATTATAAATGAAAATTAGTTCCAATTTGGTATAAGACCAAAAAAATGAAAAATAGATCATAACTATAAAGTAAAATGTCTCCAAACATAGTAAATATTTTATAGGAAGGGTGAAAATCATATGATACACCTCAAGCTATTTATTGAAACAATGTTTTACCAAGTTAGTAACTTTACCTATTATTTATAGAATTTTATTGATTTTGGATTTTCCATATGGTTACAAGTCTTTACATTGGTAATTTATAAATTATTAATAAATTAAATTTGTTAAATATTATAGAAACTAGTTTTAGTGATTAATGTATTGAAACTAAATTTTTTAATTCAAATTTTAAATGGGATAAAATTTAAATTAGAATAAAAAATATCTACTACATTTAAATAATTTTTTTTACAAATACTACTTAAATTATAAAATGTAACATTTAAAATTATAAATAAAAGGAAACATTTTTAGAATTGTTAAATAAATTATTATATAAAAACATTCTTATGAATATATATTAGGAATTTGTAATAGATAATTATTGTAATGTCCTGGACCTCTCCGGCCCATTCCTTTGTAAAAAAGAAGGCCACGAAGTGTTCTGGAGGGTAAAATAGACTTTTCCCACACTTTCCAGAATTTTGAAACTACACGTCGTGTAGTTTGAGTACACACCGTGTACCCCCTTGCCGGGTATACCCTGTGTTGAAGGCAGTGTCTTTTCCATGTGTAATAAATGGGTACATGTCGTGTATCCAATACAACATGCCATGTAGTCTGTCCCCGCGTACGCATTACCGTGTGTTGACCAATCAACGGCTGTGTGCCGTGTTGGAGCCGTGGGAAATAAATGGGTACACGTCGGGTATCCAATACTACACACCGTTTAGTCTCTCCCCACGTACGCATTACTATGTGTTGACTAGTCAATGCCCGCGTGCCGCGTTGGAGCCATGTGAAATAATTAGGTACACACCGTGAATCCAATACTACACGCCGTGTAGTCCTTCCCTGTGTATGTGATACCCTCAAACCGTGTGTTGACCAGTCAACGGCCACAAAGTCGTGTTGGAAGCCACGTGATGACCATGTGAAATAACCAAGTACATGTCGTGTACCATAATGTACACGCCGTGTAATTTTTCTTTTCTCACCTATAAAAGGAGGGGTCCCCTCCTCCTTTTCAACTCACCCCTCTCCTCCCCTTTCCTCTGAGCAGAGTTCTCCCAAGAGACTCGAAGGATCTTTCTTCCATAAATTCTTCATCCGAGCTCCGATTTACGATCCGTCAGCGGCCACGGGATCGTAACGACAAGGAAGAACTTATAAGCTTGGATCTGTTGTCTTTCCTTCAGCCTTTCCTTTCCGACTTCAACCTGAGGAGGTTTTTCTAGGACCTTAAAGATGTGACAGACGCCGACAGATGTCTTCTAAGGTTGATCCGGGGGAGCGTTGTGATCAGAACCTGTTGAGGTAGGGATTTTACCTTCATCTCTCTAAATTGTGCATCTTTCTGGGTGGGTGCCTTCTTGTTTATGTAAAAAACTTTTGAACCTGCTTAATAAAGATAATAACCGGCCTATATAATGGGTTTGGGAAATTTGTGATTTCAGTTAAAGTATCTTATATCCTGTGATATTATGTTATGAATTGAATAGGCTTATGCCTACTGAAAATCACGGTCGTTGGGGTCCTTTTCTTGCACAATTAAATGTTTCCCTATCTTTCTAAACGGTTTTTTGGATGGAAACTTTGTGGAATGTGGAAATTGGTTAATCATGTAAAGTTGGCTAATTAAATGAAAACATGGAACCTTTGTGTGATCACCCCGATTGAAAAAAATGGAATAATGAACATGTGGGTGTTGGCTTGGTTATGTGGCATATGGTGGGGGTGTTTTGTGGGTTGTGATGGATCAGGTGAGCAGCAGGGTTGTGGTTGGGATGGATGTGGGTTAGTGTGAATGTCATGTTGGTAATGGACATCGGGGCTGCGATAAATGGTTTTAAAGGGATAATGATGTACGGGTTTTGGTGTGGTTGTGGTTATGGTGGTTGGCAGCAGGGATGCAGGGATAGGTTTGAATGTGAACGGGCTATGGGTTGTAAATAATAAATAAAAAGTGGAAGATTTAATGAATGGTGGGTCATGGTAATGGAATGGAAATAATAAATAATGGGTTGGTTGGTTGATAAGACGGACTTGGTTGTGTGGCTTGTGTTTTCCTTACATTATTTGTGGATGGCAGGGATATGTTTTATGAACGATCGATGTGGTTGGTTGTGGGTAGTTACCCAGTAGTTAAGGAACTAAATAAACTATTTCTGCTGAAACGTGAAAACCTAAATGGGGTTGGCGTTTCTTATTGTATGCATACTTCGTAGTAGCAGTGTCGAGGCACGTGCTCATTTTCTCTATTAAGAAGCCATAGGTTGGGCTATTGTTTGGTATACATATATATCTGTATCTTTTGTGTTTTTTCGCACCCCACCCATGTTGAGCACTTAGTGGAGAACACTCCCATTTCATGAGAGAGGGTGTTTTCCCATAGTTACTAGCTCTTTCTTACTCCTTCTCCCCTATGTTGTGATGGCTTGAGGCAACCTTACACCTAAGAATCTTCGGGTAGGTTTCGATTGGGGTGGATTGGCCCAAGACTCTTCGGGTAGGCTTATATTTTCCCAAGAATCTTCGGGATGAGGCCCAGGTTTGTGTGGGCGGGATACGTGGTTGTGAGGCCCAGGTGTGTGCGGGCGGGATAAGTGGTTTTGAGGCCCAGGTGTGTGAGGGTGGGATGTGTGGTTGTGAGGCCCAGGTGTGTGCGGCGGGGAGAGTGTGGCAGCTTCAGGACGTTCGCCATTAGGAAGAGCATTTAACTAAAGGGAAATGGTGCGGGTTAACCAATACTCTTGTTTCTTATATACTACTACCTGTTGTTATTGTGTTTTTGGTGAGTGTGGATGGTGAGGTTTGGTGGATAGAATTCCTTGCTAGGTTTCTTATGTTGTTCTCATGGGACATTAGGATACCTCCCCACTTGTACATGAGAGATTTAGGTTTCCCTACTGGGTATACTTGTATGCTCACCCTACGTTTACTTTTAGGTTTCCAGGAGGACTAGTAGGACCGTGCGGGACCCTACTAGTCAGAGAGTTGGAGTTTCTGTAGTTGTTGTACTCTTGTTTTCTTTTAGTATTGTACTTTGAGGTTTCTTGTACTTGCACCTTGTTATAAAATTTTTTAAACATGCATGTGGGCTTGGTTTGGGTTTATTTATATACACTTGTTCTTTTCCTTTTTGGTGGTTGACTTGTCCTATTTCCCGATCTTAAAATAATAAAAGGGTAATTCCTCCCATATTTGTGAAAACTCATACCCTTGGTGCTAGTCACCACCCCGGGGCCTACTGGAGGTGGGACTCGGGGGTCATTATCTCCCTTTCACCATTGCCAGCTCAGGAGGGGCATCTTTGGTGGGAGGGGGTCGTGACAGAATGGTATTATAGGCTGATGGTTGAGAGATAGGATGGAGTCTGGAGTTAGGCACAGTGAGGATTGCATGGGATGGTAGGGCAACGGTGTTAGTTAATCTTGGTGTGTGATATAGGCCAGGGAATATCGTCTATGACACGATATTTTAGGGCCCCCCGTGATCCGATACAACGACTCTGAGCTTACCGAACGACCTAGTGAGACCACATTGATTGCAGGGTAGAGACCCTATGGAAGGTATATGCATCATCACGATTGTGTTTTACTTGATTTGGGCATTCTGGGAAAGAAATTTAAATTATGTGATAAAATAAAACCTTGGGAAATTTCCTTACTACTTGGGATTAGGCGATCCTTGTTTACCGTACAGCTATAGCACCTGGACGTCATCCCTAGGTAACCCAGACGGCCGAGGCCCAGCAGATCCAGGTGGTCGATTAGTTGAGTATTGACTGAGAGTAGGAAGATAGCCAGTGTCAAAAGACTCTCCGTTCTTTCCAGCGGCAAACCCTCAAGAAGTATGAGGTTAGTACTTAGGATATAGATATGGAGGGGTAGATTGAGGAGCTAGGGATCTCTTTTCCCTTGATCTGTGCTCTGGGGGAGTACTGGGTTCCCTTAGCAGTCATTTAGCTAAGAGGTGTGGCGCGATAGTGGTGGATGCTCTACCTCGGAGAGAGGATAGATGTAGAGGTTCCACGGGCTGACTTTGAGAAGGAATTACGAGAGTAATTCCTTTCTTCCATGATCAAGGCAGAGAAGTGGCAAGAGTTATGTTCCCTTCATCAAGGGAGTATGCCAGTACAAGATCTGGGGATCATGTTCAAGGATATCCTGCGCTTTTCTCCGGATCTCTTTCCATATGAGGAGTCTCTGGCAAGACGTTTGGAGGAGGCGCTTCGTCCTTCGCTCCAGTATGTTGTCACCCCCTTCACCCTTCTGACGTACATGGCAGTACAGAAGAAGGTAGAGGTTTTAGAGAGGATGCACTAGCTGGGAGGTGCACCACGAGAGGGGATCTAGCCGGGTTCATTGAAGGGGGCGGTAGTCAGCAGCATGTCTCCTATGACGGGACCTTCCAGTTTCAGGCCGGTAGGAAGCAGGCCCCAACAGTTCCAGTTCATATCTTCGGTTCCTCGTCCCCATTTCACGAGCCTAGGACCGAAGTGTTTTTCTTGTGGAGGTTTTGGGCATGTTCAGAGTCGGTGCCCAACCCATGCTCAGTACGGTGGAGGTGGGCAGGTTCAATGCCCGCCTCAGCAACACTAGTCGCTGGGAAGACCCTTCCAGCACCAACAGGCTCCAGTCCCTCTGAGGGGAGATGGAGCAGGTGGTGGCCAGCCACATGGAGTTCCTCAAGGATTCCAACCAGGATGTGTTCGAGGAGGCGAATGTCTACAGAGAGGCAGAGGAGCTGGGTATGGATAGTTGCATGCATCAGAGGTATAATTTCTATAAGGAACAAGTATTGATAGAGTTGTGTTTGGGTTTTCTTGAATGATCTCCTATATGTTTTGTTTGGGAGCATTACACTCCATTGTTGGAACTCTTTTTTCTCATTCGTTGGGCCTGGACCTTATTTTTGTATGTTATTAATGCTATGTTTTTCCCACATTTCTTTAAATGTACGTGAAGAGCCCTATCATGTGGGGAAAGGAAGACCTAACCCCTAATCGAGATGCATTTATATGGATGCGATTAAACATGTGCATGCGAGTCAGTGCCGCCTAAAGCGGACAATATCTCGACATGGGAGAAGGAATTCCCCAAGCCATGTGTTCGGGCAGTGTGTGGGTTGTACAGTGTTGGGGGAAGTGTAAGTTGAAAAATCCTAATATATGGAAGTGGGAAGCCCCAATCCTTAATCGAGACGCATTAATGAGGGTGTGATTAAACCAGTGCAGGTGAGTCAGTGCCGCCTAAAGCAGATAATATCTCAACATAGGAGAGAGAATTCCCAACACATAAGATTAGGGTTTTTGGTTGGGTTCCTGTTATAAAAAGAGCCCTAAGAGGTATCTTGTTGGGTTCCTCTGGGTTGGTTTTTGAATTCTCGGGGATGAGAATGTTTTAAGAGGTATCTATTGTAATGGCCCAGACCTCTCCGGCCCATTCCTCTGTAAAAAAGAAGGTCACGAAGTGTTCTGGAGGGTAAAATGGACTTTTCCCACACATTCCATAATTTTGAATCTACATGCCATGTAGTTTGAGTTCACGACATGTACCCCCTTTCCGGGTATACCCCATGTTTAAGGTCGTGTCCTTGTTGTGTGAAATAAATGGGTACATGTCGTGTATCTAATACTACACTCCGTGTAGTCTCTCCCTGCGTATGCCTTATCGTGTGTTGACCAGTTAACGGTCGTGTGCCGTGTTGGAGCCATGTGAAATAAATGGGTACACGTCGTGTATCCAATACTACACACCGTGTAGTCTCTCCCCGCATACACATTACCGTGTGTTGACCAGTCAATGGTTGTGTGCCATGTTGGAGCCGTGTGAAATAACTGGGTACACGTCGTTAATCCAATACTACATGTCATGTAGTCCTTCCCCACATATGCGTTAACCTCAAAACGTGTGTTGACCTGTCAACGACCACGGAGCCGTGTTGGAAGCCGCGTGATGACCATGTGAAATAACCAAGTACACGTCGTGTACCATAATGTACACGTCGTGTACTTTTGGTTTTCTCACCCATAAAAGGAGGGGTCCCCTCCTCCTTTTCAACGCACCCCTCTCCTCCCCTTTCCTCTGAGCAGAGATCTCCCAAGAGACTCGAAGGCTCTTTCTTCTATAACTTATTCACCTGAGCTCTGATTTACGATCCGTCAGTGGCCACGGGTTCATAACGACGAGGAAAAACTTCCGAGCTTGGATCCATTGTCTTTCCTTCAGCCTTTCCTTTTTGAATTCCACCCGAGGAGGTTTTTCTGGGACCTGACAGAAGTGACGGACGCTGACGGACGTCTTCTAAGGTTGATCCAGGGGAGCGTTGCAATCAGAACCTGTTCAGGTAGGGATTTTACCTTTGTCTCTATAAATTGTGCATCATGCGGGGTGGGTGTCTTCTTGTTTACTTAAAACACATTTGATCCTGTTTAATAAAGATAATAACTGGATTATATAATGGGGTTGGGAAATTTTTTATTGCAGTTACAGTATCTTATATCCTGTGATATTATGTTATTAATTGAATAGGCTTATGCCTACTGAAGATCACGGTCGTTGGGGGCCTTTACTTGTGAAATTAAATGTTTCACTATCTTTCTAGATCGTTTTGTGGATGAAAACATTGTGGAATTTGGAAATTGGTTAATCACGTAAATATGGCTGATTAAATGAAAATCTGGAACCTTTGTGTAATCACCCCAGTTGAACAAAATAGAATAATGAACATGTGGGTGTTGGCTTGGTTACGTGGCATGTCGTGGGGGTGTTTAGTGGGATGTTGTGGATCGGGTGAGTAGCAGGGCTGTGGTTTGGTTGGTTGTGGGTTAGTGTGAATGTCATGTTGGTAACAGGCAGCGGGGTGCGATAAATGGTTTTAAATTGATAATGACGTATGAGTTTCGGTGCGGTTGTGGTTATGGTGGTTGGCAGCAGGGCTGCAGGGATGGGTTTGAATGTGAATGGGCTATGGGTTGTAAATAATAAATAAAAAGTTGAAGAGTTAATTAATTGTGGGTCATGGTAATGGAATGGGAATAATAATTAATGGGTTGGTTGGTTGATAAGAAGGACTTGGTTGTGTTGCTTGTGTTTTCCTAGCTTGATTTGTGGATGGTAGGGATATGTTTTACAAATGATCGATGTGATTTGTTGTGGATAGTTTCCCAGTAGTTAAGGAAATAAATAAACTATTTATGCTAAAATGTGAGAACCTAAATGGGGTTGGGGTTGCTTGTTGTATGCATGCTTCGTAGTAGCAAGGTTGAGGCACGTGCTCATTTTATCTGTTTAGAAGCCATAGGTTGGGCTGTGTGTTTAGTATACATATATATCTGTATCATTTCTATTTTATCACACCCCAGACATAGTGTCGAACACTCCCATTTTATGGGAGAGGCTGTTTTCCCTTAGATACTAGCTCCTTCCTACACCTTCTCCCCTAGGCTGTGATGGCTTGAGGTGACCTTACACCTATGACTCTTCGGGTTGGTTTCGATTGGGATGGATTGGCCCAAGACTCTTAGGGCAGGCTTACTTTTTCCTAAGAATCTTCGGTATGAGGAAAAGGTGTGTGCGGGTGGGATACGTGGTTGTGAGGCCGAGGTGTGTGCGGACGGGATATGTGGTTGTGAGGCCCAGGTGTGTGCGAGTGGGATGTGTGGTTGTGAGGCCCAGGTGTGTGCGGGCGGGGAGAGTGTGGCAGCGTCAGGACTTTCTCCATTAGGAAGAGTAGTTAACTAAAGGGAAATGGTGTGGGGTACCCAATACTCTTGTTTCCTATATACTACTACCTTTTGTGATTGTGTTTTTGGTGAGTGTGACTGGTGAGGTTGGGTGGATAGAATTCCTTTCTAGTTTTCTTCTTTTGTTCTCACGGGACATTAGGATGTCTCCCCACTTGTGCATGAGAGCTTTAGTTTTTTCTACTTTGTATACTTGTATGATCACCCTACATTTACTTTCAAGTTTCTAGGATGACTACCAGGGTCGTGCGAGACCCTACTAGTCAGACAGTTGGAGTTGTTACAGTTTCTGTACTCTTGTTTTCTTTTCTTATTGTACTTTGAGCTTTCTTGTACTTGCACCTTGTTATAAAATTGTTCAAACATGCATGTGGGCTTGGTTTGGGTTTATTTCTATACACTTGTTCTTTTCCTTTTTGGTGGTTGACTTGTCCTATTTCCCAATCTTAAAAAAATAAAAGGGTAATGCCTCCCATATTTGTGAAAAATCATACCCTTGGTGCTAGTCGCCACCCCGGGGCCTACTGGAGGCAGGACTCGAGGGTCATTATCTCCCTTTCACTATTTCTAGCTCAGGAGGGGCATCTTTGGTGGGATAGGGTCGTGACAATTATGTACTTAAATTATAATTAATTCCAGTTGATTTTAAAATTGTATTTTAATTTTTTAACCAAAAATAAATCTTTTATGAAAAATAAAAATAAATTATTGCAATGAAAATATTTAAATACTAAATCCAAAAATTATATTATGTTCATATAATTTATATTAAAATATTTTAGACTAATATTTTGTTAAAAAACCATACAAAAAACTAATATTATTTAAACATGACAATTTTAAACATTAAGTGTTCTTGATATTATATAATAATGAATTCGAATTTTGATTAAAATAAAGTTTTAATTCATGTATAAAAATAGTTTGATCTTATTAAATTTTATCTATGTGGATAAAACATGTACTATTTACTGGTAGCATTCATTGAAAAAAAATATTACATTTATATTAAATACATAGTAATAAATACCATTAATTACTAATATTATAAAATATAGTTTTTATTATAAGTTGATATAATATTCATTATTTTAATCTTATTTAATAATTATTTAATATTTAAATTATTATATTATTACTAATAAAATATAAAACATATATATATGAAGCTAAACTATTCTTATATCATATTTTTTCAATGAAAGTTAAAATATTTTTAAATTTCCTATATAATATTACATGACTTATGTATACTTATTGTATAATATGATCAATTTCCATGGTTAAAATGATCATATTTTCAGTGAACATGTTTTCAACCACATTACTTATAACCACCGGATTTAATTCATATAAATATATATATAGTAAATCATTCATTAATTCCACTCTAACATAGGTTGAATGAGTTATTAATTTTTATATTTTAATTTTGAAAATTAAATATCTATTCATAGTTATGTTCTCTTTATGGGTAAATTTTTAAATTGGTGATCCACAAGGTTGAAGTAGATCTTGGGGATTTCATAGTTGTGAATATTTTTTTTAGACATTTATCACTTAATTATTTATGATAATTTCTTTTATGTATTTCATACATGATGAGTTATAATCCACCGTTTATGATATACAGTTTTATATACATTTTATGTAAAACTAATCTTATTAATGAATATATCTATTATAGTTAATTCAGATCTTTGATGACTTATTTCATAATTAGCATCTAAATAAAAACAAAAATAGAAAAAATAATTTAAATTATAATAATTTAGGTAATAGAAGAATAATATTCTTAAAAACAAGTGGTGTTACAAAACTTATGCATGGTCCCAATATGGGATGTCCCTCGTTGTCACTCACTCAATACATTTCATCTCTTTCTGTGATTCTAAGACATAAGTATTTTTGTTTTCATTCTATTTAATGCACAACTATTTCACACTAAAACATTGAAAAGAAACTCTATAGATGATTACTAGAAACCATGAGGATTCTAACATCCAATTGAGATTACTGTAAGGGGATCAGACTCCTTTCCATAGTACAAATAATGTTCAGGTTTCTAGAATATATATATTGCACATTTCGTGTCACAATTTACTCCAACAGTGTAGTAAAATATCCAATCTCATCCCTACCACATAGACTCTTATCATTCCTACAGTGATTGTGTAGACTATCATCCTTTTTTCAATTGATACACTCCTTAAATAAATACCTCTTTATATGGTATTTAACGAACTAATGTCCCTAAATTCCATGGAATCGCTAACATAATTTAATTGAGACTACTTTCAAAAACACATTATGTAAATAATTATAGCTTGTGTATGAGAATTAAATTATTTAATTATGTATTCCCAGGATAGTTTGTGAGAAATGAATTGTCTGTCCACATAGTGATATCCATCATGTTGATTAAAAAAAAAATTTCCCTTGATAAGTAGTCTCTATCCTGAGTACATTAAAGGGATCACTCATGTAATGTGATTCTTTTCCTAGTACCCAATATAGTCAGTTCCATATTAAAGATTAATTTATCATCCACCCATCTAGATAATATATACAAAATAAGGGCATCATTAGGTAATAAATAAAGATGAATAATTTTTTTCCACACCTTTTGTAATATGGAGGGCTTCATATAACAATATTTATGGTTGTTTTGAAATCCATAGTTTCATGAAAAAAACGCATACTAATATCATATCCACACTACATAAAAATAACCCACAAAATATGAGGTACATGAGATAAATCTCCAATGACAAATACCTACCATATGAATTAAAAATCGTAGTTAATTAATATCACATATATACAAGAAATTAATTCCTTTCATATATAAATATTACATAATTTTATATGAATATACAATTAATTTAAAAATAATACATCACAAATGGCAATTGATGTTTAGTGTCTTATGAAATGTAGATGTATAATCCAATGGAATATAAAATATATAAATCAATTAACATTTACTTCATCACATCTTTTAAACTTCTAAGACATATCATAGATAAAAATGATCTCCATAATTTGGTTATGTTAAATGTAAAATAGGGTGGGCTCTTATTCACTATATAGGTAAATATAAGACATATAAATAAATGATTTTATGTGAAAATTAAAAAAATAAAAAATTCATGATAACATGATCTACTCATTATAAAAACCATACCCTTTGGTTCATAAAGAATAATCCTGAAAAATTGCATTATTTATTATCAATCGAATGAACAAAGGTATAGAAATGAAAAATCATTAATAAATAGTCATGCGCCATAAGAAAGTATCATAAAAATACGATATAGGTTTATATATTGAATACAAGTACAGAAAAGTATTTCTATAGCATGGTCTCATTTTAAAGACTATCATATTGAATTGGTTTTCTTCTCAATCCATCATTTCTATAGTAAATTTTCACTCTAACATCTCTCTTTTTAGATTGTGTCCCTTAATAAACTTGTTTCACTTCCCATGTAGGTCTTTATCATCTAATGAGTTATAATTGTGTAAAAAATTCAATAGAATGACACAAAATTCTGAGCACATACATCATATAATTAAAACAATATATATGTTTGCAATAATATCATAAATTAATTATCAAATAAAAAATAATAACCCATTGACGGTATATTACTTTCATAGAAATTTTAAAAATATAATCATAAACCATGAAGAAGAATTTTTAATATAGATTTTTTTAAATTTTCATAGTAAATAATTAGATTCCTGAAATCTTTTTTTCACAGATTAAAATATATTTACAAGAACATTAGAAAATTTATGGAGAAAAATAAAAATTTTATTTATAATGAAATATTTTGATACAAAAAAACAAAAATAATATAGAGAATAATTCCATTTTTTGGAAGAAATGGTAGATGAAATTGATACATAAATGTAATGAGTATTCATTATGGTATGGATATTTTTTAATTCAGGGTTTCTTAAAATTAAAATTTCTTTCAAATTTTCAATAAATTTCAAAATTAAAACATTGATAAGATGATAATAATGTTTCTTTTAAAAAATGTATAGACAAAAAAATATTAAAAATTAAAATTGATTTTTTTTAAATATGTTTTGAATATTTTTAGTTGATATCATTTAATATATTAACATGGGAGAAACGCTTTCTAATGAAAAGGAAAAACATGTAAAATTTTCCATTAATAAATTATTTTGGTTTATTGAGTACATGAGTGGAAAATTCTTAGATTAAAATTAATAAATATAATTAATAAATGTATATTAAAAGAAATGATATTCATGATATATATTTCTTGAAATTCCATAATTAAAAAATTAATGTATATAAAGTTCTGATAAAAATGAAATTGTAAAATAAAACTCTTTACTAAAGTCTATATTTCTTCATAATAACTATATAATGTGGTATAAAAATATTATAATAATAATATTTATATAAAAATATCATAATTATACCTATAATATTATAAATTGTTTTCTTATAACATCTTATAAAACACTCATATAAAATATTTCATTGTCATCACCATTTTAGTTGTTATGTTGATTGTTTTTTATATATGTTTTGGTTAAATGTGTATGTTTCTTAACATTGGTCATGGATCCTTCATTTATAAAATTTTAATCCCAAAATAAATTCCATATGTTTTCAATAGGTGAATATTTATTGTCATTCATATATTTTGGTGATCCAAAGTCAATTACATCAATATGTGTACATGGTAGTATATACATACATATAATTTACATTCACATTTCTGATGGATGGAATAAAAGAAAGGTAAAAATTTATTCACCTCTATAGAATCATTATTATAACATAAATATATTTTTGAAATAAATAAATATATCATATTAACCAACCATTAATTAGGGTCATTCAAATTTTTTCATATCACTACATGTAGGCGGTAGTCCACATGAATGTCAGAGTGATCGTTTAATATGCCATTGGATTGTTAACATGAGGTAAACAAATGTTCCACAATAATACAAATTTATTTATATATTAAAGATATAAATCATACATTGTTTATGAATTATGATATTTTATATAATATAAAATATGAAATAAAATTAAATAATATTGGTTAAGATATATAAATCATCCTAGAGAGACTATTATTTTCATACAACATAAACCATGAATGATTGATCATGAGTGAATACCAGAAGCACTTATATTATGATAAGGATTATAACTAGCCTTTTTAGAAGGCATTTTAAGATATATTTGTCTCAAATGTTGTCATTAATATAGTATCCTTGGAACCCCATTATACAAGATGCGAGGTAAAAACATTGAATTTCATTAAACATTTCAATTATTTAAGGTTAATATCAATAGAATGTCTCTCCAAATTTTCCTATATTTTATGGAACGATTATGTAATATTAATGTAAATACAATTAATGTGAATTATATAAGTTTTATTTTAAATATTACTTTTATATCATCGTTAAACCAAAAATAATAAAATAATTTTAACCCTAAAAATGGTTACTTATTCATTAATAGTTTTACTATTAATTATGAAAAAAAATTATCTTCATAATAGACGATGTTTTTTAAGAGAAAACTATATTTTATTGTCTGTGAGATTTGAATCATTGATCCTAAAAAACAATAATTATTTAAATATTACCATTAGAATGTATCTCTTAATTTTTTTAATTTTTTTTGGATTAAATATTTTATGATATATATAACTTTATTTAAAATATAATTATAAATTCATAGTAAAAAATAAATATATTGTGGGAAATTTTATTTTATTTTTTTAAATATCTTTTCCTCAGATAAGTTTTTTATTTATGTTTTTTTAAAATATTATAATTATATTATAGACCATGTAGAAAATTTAATTGATAAAGGTAAATTAATTTTTAAATTATTATATTAAAATTAACTTACAGTAAAAATTTAGGGTTGTTAAAAAATTTATATATTTCGATGAATCGTAAAAATTACTGTTTTTTATTAAATTATCATATCTTCTAAAAACATTAAATTTCAAAGTAGAAAAATTATTTTAATTTTAATTTAAAGCTATCATAATTATTTATTATTTATATATAATTCATTTAATTTAATTTTAACCATATTTATACTGTATTTTAATGCAATATTATTGAAATTATTAAAAATAATTTTTTCAAAAAACTGTTTTAAAATGCACAATGTTTCTACCTTTTATTTAATTAAAATTTTTTATAAAAAATAATTTAAATGGAATATTATGATTACATTTCTATATTAATTAATTTTAAATCAATTAATTGTGAAAACTAGTTATATTGTTATAGTGATAAAATATTTTTCACAAAAAATACATTCTTTTAGGAAACCACTTCCCATCATGATTTTGGGTATTATATTAAATTAAATTATCCCTATTATGCATATATATTTTCATAAAATGGGTTTAATATTTGTTATAATATTAATAAATAATATTAGTAAATATCTCTAACTTATGGTAAGAAGAATAAAAATAGTAAATGTAGAAAACATGAATTACCTTGGTGAAAAGAAAATAGTTAACTAGAGGTGAATTTTTTTATAAAAGACTATAGAGAAATAAAACCATATAAAAAGAAAATATATATTTCATATTCATTAAATTTATGTTTTCATTGATTCTTTGTTGTTTTTAATTTTTAAATTATTATGTGATCAATTTGATAAAATTATATTTTGATATGATAAAACTAAATTTATATTTTTATTTAATATTCCTTTTTAAATAACTTATTTCTTTTGATGTATTAATAGATTATTGAAATAAATAATATTAAATAGAATATTTCTATTAAATAAATTATCTTAAATATAAATTATCATATATTTTTTTTAAAGTCTAATATAATTTTTATAAGGGTTTGAATACTATTATGGAAAAAAATCATGCATTTCTTAATAAAAGGTTATTATATTTTAAATGAGAAAATTGATATATATATTAATTTATTTTAATAAAATTTGAATTATTTTAGAATCAGCTTCTCAAAATTATCCTATAGTGAATTTTTCAAAATAATCGAAGACAACTGATCTTCTGTGTTGGAATTAAATATCGTATAAATACGTGTTGTGTATTATGAAATCCTAATTAACAAAAAGTGAGGTTCTAAATTATGTAAATTTGATCCATGGAAAAATATATTTTCTCCATTAAATATTATTTTATTCTATTTTAATTTTTTTATTTGATAAATCCATTATGAGTCCTCCAAAACATATAGTATACTGTAATGTTATAAAATAATTTAATTAAGAGAATGACTCGCTTCCACATAATAATGGGAATTATTTGATTTAGCATGGCCTTTGGCCTTATGAAATATCTAAATCCAAAACAATCTAGATGAAACAATGGGAAAACCCATGGGAAGGTTTGTGTTTCTAATTAATATTTTATACGATGTCAAAAAACCTAAGACTCATAAATGATAAAAAAACCCAAGTCATTTCATAAATAAACCCACAAAATCCATCATTTATCTTTACAAAAAATACTTATATAATTCCATTAATCATTTATCGCATCCTTATAGTCCCCCCAAGGTTCTCCCAAACTCTCAATATTCCCCTTCCAAGCATTTTGTGTCACACATTCAGGGTAAGGGATTTCTCTCATCTATATTTATTCAAGAATGAATTTTTTGTTATACCACCCAAATTAAGATTGAACGTGTTAGATAATATTAATATATATCCTAATTAAATTTCAATTTATAACTAAATTATTATTTACCCCTTAACTATCATTTATCCCTCCCCAAACCTTAAATTACATATGTTACGATGGCAAAAATTAGTAATAGATCATCATCTTATCTTATTATTTAATGTTACATTATTATCTTATTCCAACCATTTACATCTACTATTGTTGAGATATGACTTTACATTTCCCTATTACAGAACATTTTATTTTCAAATTATGAAGAACATTATTTCTCTCTCATAAACCAGTTTTATTAATTCTAATGCGACACAGTTCTGGTGTCGAAATATTACCGCTATTTTCCAGGCTAAAAAATATTTGTAGGGAATATCACACCCATTAAATATAATGGTTGTTCACCAATATAAATTAATAAAATATTTTATGTAGGTATTTGATGTTGTTATTCCACACTTTTTGATCATGGAATTAAATATAATGAAAAATTAATCCAATTCGTACGATCTATAGGCCCACAAAAGCAGGAAAATGAAAGGAATTTAATGGGTGCACAAGAATTATATACAGCTTCAATGCATATTGTATTATGTTGTCTCATGAGATATAATTTTAGGATAGGGAGTGAACTTAATTACCTTATGGGGATACTTTTTATGATGATGTCTTGATCGTTATCCAAGATTAATGTTTATATTGATATTTTTAAGTTGTTTCCACATTTCCCATATAGCCTTTATGATTATTATTCTATACAATGTCTCATTATTAATGTTTATGATTCATTCTACATTTCATCAAAAACTATATGGGTCTAATATAAAATGTATTAATTTTATCACCTTAATCTATTTTTATTCTCATACTGGGATTTATAGATCACCCATTTTTTATATATTCACCCTTATTATCTGAAGTAGTTTTAAGTGAGAGTGTGTAATTTTTTTAAAATAAATATGATGTTTTAATTTTTATATTTTTATTTCATGTACCTAATTCTAAAATATAGTAGAATTGTCTATCATCCATGTTTTATTATGTTTAAAATTATATAATATATCACATATTAAGGTGAAATTAATTGAACGATTATTATAATATTAACTATATTACCATTTATTAATTATTAATAATCAATATATGTATTACAATGTACCTAATTGATCTTTATTAAGTGGAATGATTTAATTTTATTAAATCTAATAATCCACAAATAAAAACATGTTTTGAAACATAAATTTTTTAAGCATAAATCGTAATTTACATCCACTGTTTTCCATGTAAAAACTATGAAATGAATTTTAATAATTTAAATTTAATAAAAAAATATAGAAATTACATTAATAAATTTTATAAATAGATTTTTATGAATTAATTAATAGATATATTCTTTTCACATAAAATATACTTTAGTAGATAAATGTTTTTCTATGCCCAATAATTATCTTCATTCAAAATCAAGTAAATTTATAATTCCATTGTTATTTAAAAACATATTTATTTTTTATAAAAAAATAGATTTATAATGTATAAAATAAAAAACCTAATTTCTAATTTACATGAAATGAATTACAATTTTTATAAAAAATCATTATTGTTTACTATTCACTGAAAAATAAAACATTTTTCAAAAATTCATAAAAACTCACTCTATGATAATATTGGAATGAATATTTTAAATAATATTTAAATTTCAATAAATAAAATTACGAAAATTGTAATAAATCATTTATAATGTTCTCATAAAAAAATATACTATAATGTATCATAAATAACACTCTAATGTGTAAAATAACTATAATAAAAATTGAGATTTTATTTATTATACATTAATTAGTTAATTTTAGTTATTAAAAATATTTAATAAAATTAATCCACAAATTATAACTATTCATAATTTATATTTTAACTACTATGTTTTAAAAGTTTTCAAATTATCGATTTATGTGGACCTGGGTTTGGGTTTATGTAATGTTATAAAATAATTCATGTTTAATGTAAAATTAATTACATATGAAATCATTATATGTAATAGTATAAATACTTTAAAATTAATTTATCCCATGTAATTACATCAATATGATGTAAAAATTATGATCTCTCAACATTATCATATCCCCTGATTCCCATTTTTCTTCATCTAAAATATGTTAATAAATTTTGAAGTCTTGATCAATATTAAATTACCTCTATGATCAATTATTTATACATACTATTGTTCATAATAAATATAATTTTCTATTGGTATAGTCTACGAGTTTAGTAGGTGGGAAATATTAGTTACAAACTGTCTCAGGGAGAAAAATTGATCACAGCATGAGCCTAAGAGATTTTTTGTTTGAGTGATATTTGATAAGATACTAACCTTACTAAATAAAAACTGTCATTTATACCAATAATCATAGGTCTCATAATTCCCTTCCTCATATATTACTTAAATATATTCCATTATGAAATTATTAGGAAATCTATTAAAACAATATTGAATTCTATATCTTGTTAAGATATTTTAGCATAAATCTTATGTATAAATTTAACTACCTTTATGTGATTTTAAATAGATCTGTCTATCTATACCATTTCCATATCATGACCATGTCCCAATAAAAGTCTTTATCTAACATTATACCAATATTTTGGAGTTATACACATTATTGCTGATATGTATTCCTAGGGATCCATTTGAATGCTTGATTGAAAGTTATTGTTGTAAGAAAACTAAATTAAGGGATAGTTTTTATTCCCAGAACAATATAAATAAATAGAATACGATCTAAATATATCCTATATTATTTGAACTATATTAAATGAAATACAATATTTTATAGAATGATAAATAGTACTAAAAAAGAACTATGTATATAGATCTAACTAAAGCTTTCTCTAGAAATTTGATGTAAACATCATATTATGGATAGATACAACAAAATTTCGTACCCTATTCACCATTGACAATTCTGTAATCAATATCCTAGAAAAATTCCTAAAGGATAAATCTTCTCTAATAATAATGAAGTGCATTAAAATCAGTATGTGATCGAAAATAGAATAATATCATTATATAATTCAGTTTTTTTGGAGTTTTAAAATGAAATAGATTATAGTATATTTACTATTTCAATTATGGAATGTGTAATAGAAATAACATATTTTAATAATATTCATATCAACCATAAAATTTGGACATACATAGTATAAAGATATATAGTCTGTAATATTCCTATTAAAATTTTCATACCTGAATTACACTTTTAGATATATATACATATTCATACATCCTAGAAGAAAATATAATGATGATATGTGTTCCCCATCAGATAAATAATTCATCTTGTCTAGTATTTAGGAGGCATAATATCAATTCAATAACCATATCATTCCATAGAAATACATGGTCAGACATATGGACATTTATCACTATCTTTAATTGCACCACATCCAACCTTTATGTATAATCAATAATTATAAGGATATATGGCCAACAAAACTTTTTTTAAGGATATGATTTATTACCATAAATTAGGATTTTATGGTCTATCCATTGAAAATTTATAAATATTGGACCAATTTTCCATTTATAGATAATCTATTATAATCTCTTTGATTCAATGCATCATCAACCTTATTGTATTACCCTGGGTGATAGTGTATTAATAATAAAAAATTTCAAATCAACTATAACGATAATATATAGAACCTATTCATATCATTCAATATAAATATAGAGATTTGACATATATGATCATTATATATGTCTAGCCATTCTCTAGGTTATTAGGTAATCTTTGAAATTAATGGAAATATTACCATTGTCATGTAAAAATTATGACTATGATAATTTCATACGTGAAGCATTTGATGGAATGAGAAATATTATATAACCATAACATTCATCATGAGAAAAAATCTTATCATTTCTTTAATAAATCATTAAAAAAAGAACAGTTTTCAGTACTAGGTTGTGTAATAATTGGTTTACTAATGAATTATCTCATATAGTTCCTTGAAATCTTCAGCACAATCATGAGTTCAAATAAACATAACTCCAATTAAACATAACATTGTTATTGGAATTTATAATTAAGAAAAATCCAAAAATATGAGTGGATAATATACAACCAATCATAGAAATATATGTATTAACCTCAAAAATTTTGGTATACGAATATTTTCAATATCTTTTATCCTTTATTGATCCAATGATACACCCACACAAGTGTTTAAATGAGAAAAATGAATATTTATATTTAAAAAAACTCACACCTTGTAAAAATTATATCAAACTTATCCTTCCATTAGATCTCTTGTACAAATAAAAAATGATCTTCATCAACTACCATAACCATGTTCTATATTGAAATATCTTCTACATAAAATACCACAACTTGGCCAATGTACTCTAAAAGGAATCAATCGATTAAATACATGAATAATTTGGGCGTTTAGTAAGAACGATTGAAAAAATATAAAGTCCTAGTTTCTAAACAATGAATAGAAATATATATTCAATAGGTATTCACCTTTGGAATTCAACAAAATGTATCTAGAGAAAATATTAATCTTTAAAATATATTGAGATCCTCTTAGATGATCAGAAAAATTATTATTAAGAGGTATATAAAACTTTTTCAGGATCATTATTTCCTAAAATTCACAACAAAAAATATATAGTAACAATTAATAAAAATTATTATAAAAAATATGAATTATTATAAAAACCATGTTTTCAATTAGTAAACAAATTCCTTATGATTTTTATTAATGAAAAGTTTGTGGGTTATGTTTTTAAGAGTTTAGTGAACTTTTGAAATGTTTTTAGGGATTTTATAAGGGTGATTAGTTTGTGAAAAGTTTGTGAAAACTATACAAAACCTACACGATACCATGAATAACGAGACATTGTGTAAAGGGAAGGTTTGTGGGTGGCATACAGTTTATCCACACAATATTAATTCCTAGGTTTAACATTACAGTGATTGGAGGTGGGAATTGTTAGGTTTGGCACCCAAATTGGAAACCATGTAATCAAACCATAATGTGTTCATCTTTGAGGAAGTCATTTCTCCACTGTTTTGGAACATTTTACCTAATTTCATGACTAACCATGAATGAGTTAAAATTGAGATCATAAAATTGAAGATCCCAGACATTATGACCACAATGTCCCTTTTTTCATCCTATGTGTTCCTAACTGGATATTCTCTATTCCAAAATGATATGTTACCTTCTCCCTTCAATATTTAAGTGATTCGATAAATTCTCTAGGTTATTTGATGTCGGATTATCATTTTTAGTGATCATTTATTATCTTTCATTGTGGTTATCATGGTTTTACATAGATTTGCAACTCCCTCTCCCCAATATTCAAATATATGTGTCCACTGTTTATAGTTATAATACATTTTATTCCAAATATGATTAGTTATTGTCTTGTTATTGATATATGAAGATATATAAGGAAGGTTTTTAGGGATTCAACCCGGTTTCCTTGTAATTTCTGTTCAATTCACTATTATTTCTAGGAAACCAATATTAGTTTTCTTCACTCTCAACAAATATAGTTTTAACTTGAAATAATACTCTCATGTTATCGGTTTTACATTGAATTGGTTGTCAAATTGAGGTGAATTTTTTGTTGGAATCCTTTTGTAGAAACAGTTTATTGAATTGCATAAATTGGGAAATTTATTGTAGAGTTAAATTAGTATCTAAAATATAAATTTATGGTTTAAAAATGACTGTTTTGTTTGGTTTAGTGGAAAAAATAAATAAAATTGTGGTTTTATGGAAACAGTTTGATTGAAATGATTTCAATAAATGGACTAATTTATTAAAATAATTGAAATGGTTATTTTTTATTTTTCTAGTCATAAAGTCATATTATTTTCATGAGAATTTTTTATGGATAAGGGTATGGATTCGCCCCCATTATTAGTGGAGTATATAATGCTTTCGTCTCTCCACCATCAAAATAGTTTATTAATTGGGTGTGTTCATTTCCATTTAGGATGGATAAGGGTAGAGTGTTTCCCCATCATTAGAGGGATGGATATGGGAAAAGGCTCTCACCACGAAAATTTTTTCATTAAATTAATTCATTTTTAATAGATCACTCCACACTCATGTGTATAGGTATTTCTATTTTTCACGCATGGTTGGGTGTTTAGATATGTGGACCATAATAACATATGAAAAAATTGAACTTAGGGAACATTTTTAAATTAATTAATATTTCATTCCTTAGAACATAATGTTTATTTTTAAAAAAAAAATCAATGATACATTTTAAATGTTCATATATGATTTCTTATTACTTATTTTATATTGATTTTTTTCTAATCTTGATAACATCTTCTATCCTAGTGGTGTGAGTGTGGAACTCAATTTGGAAAAAATTATTGTGTTTAATTGATCTCCATTATTTAAGAACATTGGTTATTTTGCAGATCTTATTCATAGAGACATTGGATAAGGTAAATTTCCCTAATTATATAGTGGTATATCATGATACATGGGTTTTATTGTGAATATAGAGCTTGGAGAATGATGGGAGTTGTGGAGTCAGGTATTAGAGTCATGATATTTTTTTTGGTTTTCACTAATGTTATTTACATGATGATTTATATTCCACTACTATTGTACTATTTTTGATGGATATTTATATAATAAATATTCATGGATTTTCAATTTATTTATATCATGAATAACATAGTAGTTTATTTGGTTATGGATTTTTTGGTTGTCTATTTTATATTCAATGGAAAATCACACCCCAATTTTAATTGAATACCCTTGAAATTATTTCAATCCTTTGGCATATTTATGATGTCACTTAATTACATATAACACCATAATACCATATTAAACTAATGGATAGTGATGGAATGTTACATGTTGTATAATGTTTTAAACCAGTAATATGTTTGAGAGATGAGTTATCAGTCTTGGTCTTTCTAATGTGGAACATGTCGTTCAAGCATTGGTTGGTATTTGACTTGGTATTAGTCTTCGTACTTGGAGTTGAATTAATTTTGGTATATTCCTTGATTTGGGATCACATATAGAAGTAGGATTGTTAAGACATGAAATGTAGAGTATAAAAATATTTATCTAACCTTTTATGTTCTACTTCATGTTACAATGGAGTTGGGTACATAAGTGTTTTGGGGACACTTGTTTGTTTTGAAATCTGGCAATCATGGGCTTAGCCAATGAGATTAGAATGACATGTATTAGTGAAAAATGACTTCGTACTAGGAGTTTATTTTTAATTTTGAGTAATGATATATGATTTTTTGTAATGTCATGATTTTTGAAAAATGTTAATGTTGTTTTCAAATGTATGATTTTGAAAAATATAATTGTTGTGGTATTTTGAAAATAATTTCATTTTCAAAAAGAAAATTTATATTATTCAGTAATGTTTAAACCTGGAAAATGCTGCTTTTTGAAATAAATTTTATGATTATTTATGGTAGTAGATTCTGAAATGTTAATACTTCAGTTGATAGAGAATGAGACATATCAATTTGTCATGTTTCTAGCTAATGGATCACAATAGTCATCATAAAAACCAAACAGAAAATGCTACTAGATATGTGGGTACACCAGAGTATCAAGTAAAGAAATAGATACGTTAAAGTATCATCAAATCCATTATGTCTATTAATATATGTAATTTGATGGAAGAACCAAGGAATATGGATCATTTCTCACAATTCCAGAAGCATAATCAACACATATTTTGGGTTGATTCGAACCAGAGAATGAAGATGTTTGGATGAACATAATGAATCATATCTTTGATTTCATCAACACACTAGAAGAGTTGGAATTATAGTTAGTGTCTTGCATGCTGAATGATCATTCATGCCAGTTGTGGGAATAATAGGTACATGCTGAATTAGAATAATTCATAGAATGGGAGTATTTTGTAGAATTTTTTATCAAAAAATCATATCCTAAAATGTTTGGAAATATTTTATTGACTGGATTCTTTAGCATGATGCAAGAAAACATTTCTAGCATTGAGTATGCTTCTAAATTCATTAATTTAGTCTGATTTTTACCCAAAGTTAGTGTTATTATGTCCCTGAATGAACTTATCCACGAATCAGTGATTATTAAGGATATTTTTTCAATGATTCTTGTGTTATGTATTAAGGATTATATGCAGATGGTATATAGATTGATGGTGCCATAGAGGGTCATATGAAGAGACTTTTGGGGAGGAATTATATTGATACCCATGGGAAACTATGGGAAATCTAATAATGTGATAAAGAAAAAGAAGAAAATATTTTTCAAAAGTGGGTGTATGACTCTGAATGAAATGGATAGATCGATGAATCTTCCAACTAAACCAATGATTCGACCTGGATGTTTTCAATATGGTTCATTATACTACATGAAGATGTAAAATGAAACACCACCTAAATAATGCCACAACTACAATTAAATGGGGAATATTGAATGATATTTTCAAAGTGATCCACGGTCTTGGTTTCGTTACACATGTCATGTGTCGTAATAATCATATGCTTTGATAGGATGAGGGTAGTAGAATACAGCTCATTAGAATAACAGAGTTATCCAGTGTGATTCGATGAATAGCATGACTCCTCAGACAGTTCAATATTAATCGGGGAACAAGGAGAAAAATTTGAATGATAAGGAAATCATATTGATATGAGAAGGTTGTTGTGGATGATTTGTTTGAACCACTTATGTTTTAGAGTATGATTCTTTTAAATTCTACCCACATGGAAGAATTTATATTTATGTGCATCACATTACTTTTGTAATGACCTAGGTATTTATTGAATGTTAAATTTATATATATATATATATTAATATTTATGAATAATATAATATTTTTAAGTGAATTTGGACACTTTTTCAAATAGTTTACTTGACATTAAAGGATGGTTTTCTTTGAAATATTACATGGCACACAACATTGAGTTATACGGAAAAATATTTTTATTATTTTAAATGGTAGTTAACCAATAGTCGGTGTATTTACTTGAATGAAAATAACTAACTACATTATGATTAAAAAATTTTGTTAATTGTTTTTACTTTTATCCAATAAATTTTTGAGTCTTAAAATAATATTGAATTTGATTTTATGCATGAATAAATCTTATATTTATAAAAGGTCAGTTTACTGCCATTTATAGGAAAACACTTTTTAAATATATTTTAGGTCACTTTTATATGATCTATTTGACACAATAAATATCTTTTATAGAATTGGGACATAAAAATTTACATTTGGAAGAAATTTTTTACTTTTGCAATAGAGTTCATATTTGTAATTAATAGTTAAAAAATATATTATTTTAATTCAAAACTATAATTTCATTTAATTTATTTATATAGATAGACTGTACATTTAATTAGTTTTAAGGTAAAATTGGATTATATTTTTTATCATTTAATCCAATAATGGCCATTGGATGTAATTTCACTATTAAATTGGATATAAACTAATGTCAATACTTTGATACTTATTACTTCTTAAAACCCTACTTTTTGGTTTTGACAAATGAATTAATTTTAAATTAATTACTGCAAATTATATGTTCTGAATTTGGAAAAATATATCTCATATTTGGAATCCAGGGGTCCAAATTTTCTAAATAGTTTCCTTTTATTTTAGATATTATGAATATTTATTTCAGTAAATATTTTATTCATCATGGTTAAAAGGTAAATTCTGTAAATAAGGGTAAAAAAATAATATTATAATAATTTTAAATTACCCTAACACATGTAAATAAAATAAAATATTAGATATTTCTTACCATGGGTATCCTTAGATCAGTTTTAGGACCCCATGGCGCCACTTGTGTGTGAAAAATACATTTAATTACGTTTAATTTAATGTTAAGGAAAATATAACAAAAACATGTATCTTTTAATAAAAAAAATTTGTTATATGTTGTTATATAAGATATTATTTGGAATATAAATAGTAATTATAAATAAAAAAATATTTCATAAATCATGGTATTTTATTTTTGATTTTAATCCATTAAATAAATAAATATATTTATAACACAATGAAAATGTAGTGATTACCTTATTAATGATTGATTTAAATAAATTAGATTATAAATATTAAAATAAATTTACTTTTAATATATTTATGATATAAAAGAATTTATGGAATGATTAATGCTTTTTATATTTTAATTAATTAATATTTATTTGAATTATTCATGTTTCTATGCATTTTTAGAAAGTTATGATACGAATAGTATAAAAGTTGACATAAACTAGTTTTTTAAACAAATATTAATTTTATTAAATGATATAAAAGTCCAAAAAATTTATGATTCCTCTAAAAGTCTAATATAATTGTTAACATATCATTAATAAACCACTTGAGGTTTTATTTTCATTTTATATTAACTATATTATCCATATAGTATTAATATACAAGAATACATGGTAAGAGTCAAATAAGTTAACAATAGGTTAAAGCTAAATGATAATGTTAAATTTGAAACCACAACATGCCTAAAAACTATTGGTTGAGTGGATACACAACCATTATCATCATAACTTTTTCATAAATGAGTTTTGGTTATTTTTAAAATCTATATTGAGTTTATAATAAAATAATGATTCAAAATTTCCTAAAGTACCCCTCCTCCCTCTTATAAACGCCCCCAATTATAACAACCTACTGACACCTATAAATACTCTTGGATCATCCAACCTATACACACATAATCTCCAAACATCCGTATATTCTTCCTAGAGGCCTCCACATGAGAATAATTCAATTCAAGATTGTCTTTTAACATAAATGAAATGAAGTTTCCAGATTTGAGGTAATGTCTTCTCCCAAGATTCTTTCATTTATTTTCTTTCTCCAACCCCTAAAATTTCTTTATTACATTATTTTAGATCAAAACCAGTATATCAAATATAATAGAATGGTTTTATGAGAATTATACGAACTGAAATTACACACACCTGAATCTAATGCATAAGAACATATTATTTCTGTGTATGGAGAACCACCGCCTCACAAAACAAATATTGTTCAATTATATTATATCACCTATATTGATGGCCATTATTATGAAACTATATTTATAAGATTTATATTATGTTTATATTTAATTTATTCTTATTTTATTTTTATTTACAACATACTTTTATGCTCTTCATTATGTGTAAACATGATAATTTCATTTGAATAAGTGCAGACTACCACCAATCAAAGTGATATGACTCATTCATGCCATAAATAGAACACATAATGGATGTATTTAATGAAAATATGAAACATATATAAAAAAATTTATTATAATTTAATTGTAATATAACTATGTATCGTTGTGTTTTCGCTCCATTAAATATGAAATAGAAATGATTTTAGCGTTCATGAGTAAATTTGGCATAGCATCTCCAAGAACGGTGGAAATCACATATTATATCCAAATGATATGAGATATTATTGATATATATATGTATAGTTGGTATATAATATATGTATATATGAATAATATTCTGTATATAATGTAATTTTGACCACATGGCCAAATTGTAATTATAACTAGATCATTTTCGACTCATGAACCAAATATCGAGTAAAAATTTGATATTCTCTTAAATAATTATGTTATTTTTATAGTGTAGTAATAAGTGATATAAAATGAATAATAAAAATTAAAAAGGTTCTGAAGAAAGTATAAATATTCTTATATTTATTATTCAGTAAATTGAAGAATGAAAGAGTCGAGTTGAACACGAGGAAAGGGACTTTTTCTCAATCACCTTTCAATAAGTAATATTTTGAAAATTTATACCTATTTATTTTTTAGGGTGTATAATAAAACCCATTTACTTTTACATTCATTCCTGTCAAATCTTATATCTATGAATCATTTAACTAAATTAAAAAATGATTGTTTTCAACATTAGTGGTGACAATTACCTCGCAACCGCCGTAATCATTATTTTGTTCCCTCTATAAGCCTCAATGTGTTTAAAAGTGAAATATTACCATTTTGTATGTTTTCATTTTGAAACATGTTTTAGAAATGGATTGATTATTTAAATATCTTGAAATTATTTCTTTTTATTGCAAATAAAATGTTATTAGTTAAATATTGATATTTTCAATATTTTTTGTTTTATGAGTATATAATGGTACATGGACATTTTGATGGGTGGTTATATGATAAACCAATGATCATTGGTTATGTGATAAAAAAATGACAGTTGGTTTCATGAGATACCAAGTATGGGTGGTTACATTATAAACTCCAATTCATTGGGTATGGATGTCGGTTGTATGGCTATTCCATTTAGATATTTGTGTGGTATTCGACCTTATGGTTATTCCATTGAAGTATGTTTATGTTCCGTGTAAACTTTATATACTATATGTTTCTTTCTATGGAATTTATTTTTATCATTTGTTTAAAAAAATGATTATCAATGAGATTTTAATTAGTGAACTTTTTTTCTACATCTTAAAGAAGAAAAGTATTACATTATGATAATTTTTTCAGGGTTTACATATTGTTTTTGAAAAACTAATAGTTTTCAATCTCTATATATCCCTTAATGTGATTTTTATGATCATACCTCAATTTGAAATGTTTTTCACTTGGAATAAATTTTAATAGGGTCAATTATGGGTTCAAGAAACGTCATGATGTCTAAAAAAAGATTTATATAAGTTTCTTTTTTTTATTTTATATGTTTTGACAAATGGATTGTTAATAATAGGGTCTATTTGTAATATTCAAGTTGTTATGTATAAGTTATGAACTGATTGTCAAAGGTTCTAAACATGAAAATATACTCAATGTGAATTATTAACTTAATTAATTATTATGTATTGTTTATGGTTGGGGGCTTACAAGTTGTATCAGAGGTCAGTTTAGATAACATTAAATGTTATGTTTTTATTTGATCATAAGTGACATGTTTTATATAACCACATTGGTAAGAATATATAATTTATTCATATTTATTTTAGATAAATTAATTTATGTTAATATAACATTAATAAGTATATATTAGTTTTTACCCTCTTCATAAGAATATAAATGGTGATTTTAATGATATAATTACATTTTCCTTTTTGGTTTTATTAAATGGATAGATCATGAAGGCACAAAATTAACAATCTATATGATGGAAACTATGTTGTTTTTCTAAATAAAATACTGAATGAGATGCAATCTCCAATGAGAAATATTTTATTTATTCTCAACTAACACTCTGGAGTCATGATTAACAACATTAACCTTGGTGATTTTTCTAAGGTATCATATATACGAGAAATGAATCCCAATGAAAGATCAGGTTATCATCATAAATCTATGTATATTAAAAAACCAATGATTAATGGATTTGGGAAGAAACACCTGGAAAAATTCTTCAATGTTTTTTGAAGATGATACAAATGTGGTTATAAAGGTCATAAATAAATAACCTCCCATGAAAAAAAGCATACAATTGTCCCCAGGAAAGGAAATAAGTTCTTAATAAAGGATAAATTGAATGTTTTAATGTGTTTTTATTGGTTATTACACAAATAGATGTCCTAAAAAGAAGGTTCAAGAGTGGGATCAACATGATCATTTAGATATATGTTTATCAGTACCTAATTCCTTTATAAATTAAAATTAGGAAACTTAAAATGACCTATAAAAGTTATGGATTATTTCTTAGATCATGTTTTTTCATTATTAAAATTATTGGAAATTATTTTTGTTATTTTTTGTAGAATATATGCATGAATAAATAGGATGGAAAACAAGGATAAAGTTTCATGAATAATGTTAGATTATTAAGATGTCTACACATTAGGAATTCAAGGATTATCTTGGATATGTGGATAATTATATGATTAAATGTATTAATGATAGGATTATGTTAGAATACTTTTTCTAGTATTTATAACCTCAATGACTGATATAAAATTTTTTATTCAAGGAATAATTATCTTTTATTTTCTTGACATAGTGTATAATAGTGGGGATTTATATGATCATTTGATTTTTAGGAAATTAAGGATTATTATTTTTTAGGATGCAAAGTGTGAGGTATGACATAACCATTGAGTATAAAACATTTTATTAATAATTTTTACGAATTTTTCATCGTTATATTAATATTTTGGAATTATATGGTTTTTGAAAAATGAAAACATGATGACCATGTGACTACCTCTTGCGTCAGAGAAAGCTGCGAGAATCAAACCCATAACCAATGTGAAACTTGGATTTATCTCCTACCACTAGACAATGTGAATAACCTGGTTAGAATTCCTTATTGTTTTTAGTTAAATGATATTATGGATAAAAAATTAGTTCATTTTGGGAAAATTTGTTTCACCAAATTGATATACATAGTATTGGAAAATGATTTTGTTATTATGTTCTAAATTGTTTTTGTAAGATGTTCGCTCTTTAGGGAAACTATATGTCTAAAGAAAATAGAATACTATATGATTTAATTTGAGGAGAAATGGTTAAACATTATTTGGGAAGATTCATTTTTTTATTATGTAATTAGAATTATTTGGGTTATTTATGGAAATGATTAAACTATCATAAAGAATATAGGATTAGGTTCATTAAAGTTTTGTATATGACATTAAGAGATGTCGATGTTATTTGAAGATAGATGTTATGATTTAGCATATAAGACTCCACATTCAAATTATTCTTTGTTTTGGGTTTCAATATTAGTTTTTATTATTTTGAATAATTTTAATGACAATTGATTATTAAACTGTCTTTTTTGAACATCGGGAATTATTTTTCGAATTATGGTGATTAGGAGTAGTATTTAATTTTAAAATGGATTATCCTATTTGGTGATTATCTAATCTCGTAATAAACATTACGGAATTGTTTAATGTATAAAGATATAGGGAAAATATAGTTTATCTTTTTTTGGATATTGTGACTCTCTATAATTTTATTCTAGCATTTCATGTGTGATGAAGTCATCTTGAATAATCATCATTTGGAGAAAAGATGAGTTTTCGGAAGAAATTTTTAAATTGATGAAACTCTACTAGAAACGTACATATTTTAAATTCTATTATTAGGGAATCTAATAAATAAATTTTTAATCTTTATGAAAAGGAACATAAAACAAAAAACAATATCCATTTACTTTTCCTATTATGAAATCAAATATTGTCTAACCCATCAAAAGTTTGTGGTTTTCTAGTGGTTAACATTCTCCTGATCATGTTTTCTATTTTTCTTCATCAGATAATGATGTTTAGTTTTCTATTTCATATCCATGTTTTCATGGATTACTAGTATGTGTTATCTTGGGTGACATTTTTATTTCTCTTTATTTCATTGAAAATTATAGTTTCATTGAATTTCATTTCTGATGTGGGACTTTCAATGATGTTTCCAAACCCAATTTTAAAATTGTGAGGCCACAATTTCTAAATGGTGGGAAGGATGTAATGACCCAAGTATTTATTTAATGATACATTTTCATATCTATTAATATTTATGTGTAATAAATTAATTTTATGTTAAATATGACACTTTTTCTGATAGTGTACTCAACACGAAACAATTGGTTTCTTTGAAATCATATATTGCACCCAACATTGAGATATACAAAAAAAATTATATTATAATTTAAAATAGTTTTTAACTCATAGTCATTGTATTTTCGTGATTGATAATTATTAAACACATTATTATTAATCATGTCTGTTAAAAAAATACATTTAACCAATATATTTTTTCGGCTTAAATTAAGAATGAGTACGATTTTAAGCATGAAAATTTAATATTTTTAAAAGGTCATTTTACAGCCTTTTGCTTGAGAACCCTTTTTAAATAAAATTTTTTTCCACAATTATATGTTTTACTTGAAAAAATATACTTTGTAAATAGAATTGGGGCATCAAAATTAAATTTGGATGAAATTTTGTTATTTTTGCAGATAATGTTCATTTATAATGAATAGTGAAAAAAATCTTCATTTTAATTAAAATTTTTCTTTTCGTCTAAAATTTTTCTTATAATTATATTGTACCATTAATTATTTTTAATGTATAATTCGATTTATTTTTTAATTTAATCCAATTATTGTCAT
The DNA here is from genome assembly GCA_963277665.1 of Viscum album. Lineage (NCBI taxonomy): Eukaryota > Viridiplantae > Streptophyta > Magnoliopsida > Santalales > Viscaceae > Viscum > Viscum album. The sequence continues at coordinate 2,021,850,492 of OY728157.1, forward strand.
TGGATGTAATTTAATAATTGAATTGGACATAAACAATTATCATTCTTTTTAAAGTCATTACTTCTAAAAATTTATTTTTTTGGTTTTGACAATGGGAAGTAATCTTAAATTAAAAACTAAAACATCATTATTTTGAATTTGTAAAAAGGGATTCTATATTTGGAATAAGTATGTCCATATTTTTTAAATAGGTACCTTTTATTTTTAGTCATTATAAATATCATCCTTAATAAATATTTTAATTTGCATGGTTATAGGATAAATCATGTAAATAAGGGTAAAACATAATATATTAATAATAAAAAATTAACCTAACACATGTCTTAACCCTATTGTATGAGATTTTTCCGACCTTAGGCATCCTTGTGTCAATTTTAGGACCCCATTAAGAAACTTATGTGTGAAAATTAAATTCAATTACATTTAATTTTAATGTTAATGAAAATATAACATAAACATGTAACTTATTTCCAAAAAAATTTATATGGGGTTATATAAGTTATCATCTAGAAAATAAATATTATTTTGAAAGATAAAACTATTTCCTACATCCTGGTTTTTATTTATAATTTTTAGACATCAAATAAATAAATATATTTAGGACAGAATGATGACGTAGTGATTTATTTATTAATAAATGATCTAAATAAATGAGATTATAAATATTTAAATAAATTTATTTTGAAAATTTTTATTAAATTTAAAAATTTAGGGATGATTATGACTTGAAATATTTGAATTAATGATGTTTTTTAATGAATCGTGTTTTTATAGATTTTTACGAAGTCATGATATGAATAGTATAAAAATTGACATAAATCAGTTTTTTAATCTAATAATATTTTATTAAATGATATAATAGTCCAAAAAAATATAATAGTTGGAAAAAATACATAGATAATGTTTAATAGGACTTTAATGAACAACATTATATTCTATTCCATTTTATTGTAACAATATTAACCATATATTATGAATATACAAGAATACATGGTCAGAGTCAAATTAGTTAACTAAGGGTAATTGTTAAATAGAAACATTAAATTTGAAAAAACAATTATCTAAAAACTATTATTTTAATTTATAATAAAAATTCCTCATCTTACATTCGAATTAGATGAGATTTGGAAATTTTGAAATAGAAAATTCAGTTAATAATATAACAATATTTCAAACATTCTTAAAGTGACCCTCCACCCTATTATAAAAGGATGTAACCTATAACCCCTTACTCACTCCATCTAAGACACCTAGATAATCCAAAATATACCCATATAAGCTCCCATCATCCTATCATCCTCCTAGAAGCCTCACCTTTGGCAGAAGTAAATTATAAAATGTATTTTACCTTAAATCATAAAGAGTTAACCGATTTGAGGTAATATCTTATCCCATGATTAATTCATTTATTATCGTTCTCCAACCACATATAATCTCTTTATTACATTATTTTTTTAAAAAAAATTAATTTAAATATACTAGGATTTTCTTATGGGAATGATTCTAAATACAATTAAATAAAAATCAATCAAATATATACAAACAAATTCTTTCTACGGATGACGAACTACCGCCTCACGATACGATGGTTGTTAAATTATGTTCTACCACCTCTCATAGTGTCCATTATGATGGAACTGTATTTATATGATATATATTATGTTTAAATTGGATTTATGATTTTTTTATTTTTATTTAAAGCAAAGTTTTGTTCTTTTCATGATGTTTGAAAATGATAATTTCATTTGAGGATGCGCGAACTACCGCCACCTCAATGTGATATGAATATTGCATACCATACATGGAACATATAAAGGATAAAATTAATAAATATATGAAACATATATAAAATATGATATTATACTAGAATTATAATATACCTATGTATCATTCAGTTTTCATTCAATTAATTGTGAAATATAAATGAAAGTATCATTCATGAGTACGTACAGCTTACAGTCTCCATGAATGGTGCATTTTATTTATCATCTCTAAATGATATGGAATATTATAAATACATATATATTGTATATATATGACATATATATTAATGATATTATGGATATAATTTACTTTTGACCACATGGACAAATTGAAATTATAATAAGGTCATTTTCGACTCAAGTACCCAATATCGACAAAAGGATCGATATTAACTTAAATAATTATCTAATTTTTATAACATGGTAATAAGGTACATAAAAGAAATAATAAACATGAAAAAGGTTATAATGCAAGTAGAAATGAACTTTTGTTTATTATTAGGGAAATTAATGAATGAATTTGTCTTGCCAGTCAACAGGTAAGGGACTTCATCTCAATCTCTGTCCATTGTGGCATATTTTGATAATATACACCACCTTATTTTACATGGAATATAATAAACTGCATTTACTTTTAAATTCATTTAAATTGTGTCCTTTTTTTGAAGTGTTTTATTAAATGACCAATGAAATGACATTATCATTTGCGGTGATGATGACCTCTCTACCGCCATAATCATTATTTGGCTTCCCCTATAAGACATAATGTTTTTAAAAGGGAACAAAATACCATATTCCCTTATTGGATGTTTTCATATTGAAAATGTGTTTTTAAATGGATTGATTGTGTCAAAATAATTTAATGATTTCTTGTTATTGAAAATGAAATTTTGTTAGTGAAATATTAATAGTTTCAAAATTTTATGTTTTATTATTTAATAATTGTAAATGGATATTTGGACGGTTGGTTACATGATAAACCAATGATGGGTGGTTACATGACAATCCAAAGGATAGTTGGTTCCATGATAAACCAAGGATGATTTATTACATTATATCCTCAAATGCATTGGTTATGGAAGTCTACCATATAGTTGTTCCATTAATTGAAATGTGTAGAGGTTAATTGTATAGTTATTCTCTTTATGTGTGTTTATGTCTCAAGTTACATTTATATGTTTTATATTTTCTTATATGTAAATTATGGTAATATTTTGGTAATAAAAAGGGTAAGAAATGAACTTATATTCAATGAAGTGTTTTTTCTACATTATAAAGGTAAAAAGTAATACATTATGACAATGTTTTCATGCATTACTTATAGTTTTGAAAAACTAATAGTTTTCCTTTTTTATGTATCACTTTATAAGCTTTTTATGCTCATCCCATGTTTTTCAATGTTTTTTACTGGACTTAATGATGAATAGAAAGAATTATGGGATCAAGAAAGAGTCATGTTGTCTAAAACCTGGAACTAGAAATGTTTCTTTTCTTAGGTTTTTATGTTCTATAAAGAAAATTGGTACTGAGAAGAAGTGTCTACTTGTAAAATTAATTTTCTTATGTATATGTTATGACCTAATTCAATATATATCTATACCAAGAAATACACTTAATGTTATTTATTAAAATAATTCAAGATGAGGTAATTTTTAATGATGGGGCCTTATAACTTTAATGCTTCTCATTTTCACATAAATGACTTATTTTGAAGTTAAATTTAATTTATTTTCCTTTAATTCTTTGTTTTGGATGGTTTCCAAATGTTTTATGGAGATATAGATGAGTTTTCATGAATTGGGCCAAACCGTGAGCTCAATTACAGATTTAAAAATAAATATTGTTTCCTTTATAACATTTTCATTTTTTAATATTTTTCCCTCATTCCAATTCCTAAATAGTCTCCTCTAACCTATTAACTCCAAAATATAAATTTGGAGGCTTTATAAATCCATAATCATGGTGGATATGGGTTTTTATTTAAGATATTGGGCATGCCCGAAGGCCCATTTCCTGCATTAAAAATATTTTTTAATTTTTTTATATCTCCTTCACTATTTGCATTTTTTCGGTGATTCCACCTACCTCTCGACCCAAATAAACCCAGGCGCGCTCTCATTGCCTTTCCCCCCTCCTTGGATCTCTTTGAAATCGCGAATTAGGGCTGATATTCATAGGGTGTCTCAAATCGGTCAGAATTGAAGAGGTAACTTCATCCCTTTTAACTCTCTCAATTCTTACTCTTTTACCTCCATTCTAGTTCCAAAATTACCTCCTAAATCTTGTTAGAACAATACCTGAATTTTGGTTGTTTTCAATTTCATAAACTATTGTTTTTGGAGTGATTAATTCAGGATACTTCAAGTATGTGAGTCTATTTCTTTCCTCTTTCAAATTGCTTAGGGTTTCTTCCCTAATTCTTGAATTATAAAAATTCCAGAAGTTAGGGTTCGTGACTAGGTTCTAAATTACTTTATTTTTGGTCAAATATTAAGGTTTTAGGTTTCTTTTAACTTCCTTGAGGTGCGGTGGTCGTGCGGTTGATGTTTCACCCCAATATTTGAGGGTTTCGACACATTTGGTAGGTGATTCTGTGGGTAAACATTTAATGATGAGTTAGTTTGCTTGATTAAATAATTTTACATGTTCCTTATGTGATGTGAATTATGAGAAAACCATTTTTGGTAGCAATAGTAAAGCATTTGTTTTTAAAGTTACATTTTTTCTTGAAGTGTGTATTTTTCAAATGTATTTCATGTGTTATCTCTTGTGGTAGTTTTGTAAAATGTGGAAGTGATTTATTAGTTGTTGAAAGGGGCTGCCAATTATGGTTGGGTAATGATATAGTTCCATGTGGGCCTAAAAATGGGGTGTATTTGAATGGTTTTAGTTGTATAACCTTGTTATACTCCTTGAAAGTGTTTTGGGATTTGTGTGTTCTCATGGGTATCTTTTGTGATATTATTCAAGGTGATTATATAACATTTGAAAGTGGATTATTTCATGTTTATTGGGCTGAAAATTCTGTTTTGGTATGGTCTTGGTGTGATTTTGGCTTAAAAAGAGGTTTTTGAAATGGATTTCATGTGCAAAGTTTGGGTATACTCTTTATAATTGTTTTATGAAAGTTTTGAATGGTTTATTGGGTTGTGTAATAGGTGAAACTATATCAGCAAACTATTTTGGTAGGATTATATTTTTAAAAGGTTCATTTCATTTGTGAAAAGTCTGTTATGTGATAAGTATCATCTTGGAAATATTTTATTAAATTGTTTGAAGGAGATATTGAGGAGTGAAAGTGAAGTGAAAGTGATGTGGAGTGTTTTGTGTCAGTGTGATGTGAAAAATTGAATTTTTGATTATGAAAGAAGTGTTATATTCCATGTGTGTTTGCTGTTATATGAGTTTAAATATCTTATAATTGTTTTATAAAATTGTTTAATGGTTTTGTGGAAGTGTTGAAGAAATGTGAAATGTGTTGTGGGCTATTTTGGTGTGATTCGGATTTCAAAATCATTTTGAATGAAAAATGGATTTTTGTGAATTGTGTGGTATATATATGGGCTTTTTGGTGAATTTGTAATGTGGAAATGATATTTTCATGTTCATTGTATATTTATGGACTTGTTGAACCTGTTTGAGCACAAGGGGAAAACCTGGGTATCTAGGTGGGTGGACGTGTACTAGTATGCTAGTGAATCTATGGGGTTTGGCCTCAGTTTAACTTAGCAATATTGACGCTTACAACTCTAACTAAACTATGATGATGATGATTGGGGACCACTAGGATATGGGTATGTTCCCTACTAGTGGCTCATGCACGAGAATGGATATTTGTGATGGTTACTCTCACCGAGATACGAGGTACCTGGGACCCACAGCTAGCTAGTGCCTAGGGGTTACTTCCTATTTCTTGTGCTCATTATTTACTTTGTACTTACCGTCGGCATACTGTATAGTTAGCTAGAAAATTCAGTAGTGTTGACATTATTTTTAAAAGTGTTGATTCTTAATGATAGCCCACTTGAAAACTGTTTTTATTCAAAGTTGCATCTTTTATAAATTGTAACTAGCTCTTCATGTTTTTGAAAACTTGCATGCTTTTTGTCTTTAAATGTTTATCTCATGGAATCTCTTAGTGGTGGTATCCTACTGGGAATTGGATCACACCCTAATTACACCCTTGGGTGTAAGTAGACTTGGTTAATTTTTGTTGTCACAGGTTGGGTACAGTTTTTTGTTCCAGTGGCTCGGGTTTCTAGCAGGTCCTTGGTGGTGAAGTCTTGTGGAGGTGGCTTTAGGGCGGTGCCCCTTGCCCTGAGGGTTCTTGGGCTGTCCTTATTTGGTTTTTTTACCTTTGGTATAGACCTTTTGAGTTGTTTTAAGCTATGTAATTAAGTTCTGAATTTTTTTGTAAAAGAGTTTGGTTTGAAAAATCCAGATTTGTTTCATTGGATTCTTTTGTTGTTTTATGTTTAAAAACTCGGGTAAATCATTCCCAATATTCATTTTATGATACCCGGGCACTTGTGCCAGCCTGTGGGGATCGGGAATGCCCTTTGGGCCTTGTCATGGGGTGGGATTGGTGCCATTTTTTGTGGCGATCGATTCTGTTCGTGACAAAATGGTATCAGAGGAGGTTCAGGTTAACTCTTTGGGTCATGTTATTTGGGGAAGAGTCAGGATAGTCTGGAGTTAGGATTGTTGGGACATGGAATTCTAGTTATGGGTAGTGTGCTTGATCACCACACCTCATAATGGGATTCAAGTTTCCAAGAGAAGTCAGGATTTATCTAAGTCCTTCAGTTTTATTGGTTCGATGATGATTAAGGGAAATGAAAAGAGAGTTGGGTTAATGGTCCTAGTGAGCTCGCAAGGCCTGGAAAGCCATGTGGAGCCAAGGATATTCCCTAGAACACTCTTTGTGACAGTGAAGTGATTGTAATATGGCTGCCAACCATATTTCCAAGTCACCCACTGAAACTAGTTTCCTCTTGCACTGTTTTATGCTTAGGTTTTGAAACCATAGCACTTTGGTTTTAAGAAGTGTATAGTTTTTGTGAAATGATTTTCAAATAAAGAGGGAATGGTTTGGTTTATGAAATTGCATAACTTAATTTTCATAATTGTTTTGAAATGTAAAATGGTGCGCTTACACCTCTTTGAAAGTAGGAACTATATTGAAGTTGGTTTTGTAAAGTGTTTCCAATAGAGTTTTCTAAACAATCAGAGTGTGTTTTAATGGGATGATATGTTTTGAAATTGATGAGAATATCTTTAAAGTGAGTTATTTTCTAAATGGTTGTGACTTAATGAAAATTTTTGTAAGATTTGATTTTGGATTTTGATCTCATGGTTAGCGGTTATGAGAAAAAAGGATGTGTTGGTTGACTGTTTTGGTTTTGAAAAGTGGAAAGAATTTTTGTTTTAACCTTTGGTATTTCCATTAGCGACCACATGCATGGGGTTATATGGGATGATGGATGGTTGATGGCACGACTAGATGAGTGACGGGACGGATATGAGGAGGGTGTATGGTGTGGCACAAAAACCTGCATGTGTGAAGCTCATGGGGTACCATTGGGGGATACGCTTACTGCTAAACTGTTGTTCTCAAAGAATTACTTTTAAAGAAAAACATGATGTCTTGATGAATATTTTTGTATGGTTTGTATTATGGGTTTTTGAAAATGTTGATGTTGCGGGATGTTTTGATTCCAAGAACCCCTTCTTGTTGAACTGTGTTTTGGGTTTCTGTTTGGTCGGTAAGCTATGTTGTAGGGACAGTTAGTGGTCTCTTTTGAAAAAAAAATTGGGATGCCTTTACGGTGGTTCCCTTCATGTGTTTGGAGCTGGTTTATGGCTTGTTTTGACCAATGGACCAGATTGGTTGGGTCCTTGTGTTCTCTCATTGGATAAGGTATGCCCCCATTAATGGTTAATTCATAACTGAAGCGCAACCCAGATTGTTTCTCCATTGAAAAATCCTCCAGTTGATCAATATAAGGAATCTATTTCTTGATCTTTTTAGATTGAGTATACACCCTTTCCTCTATTGGTTTTTTGTATCCTCTTGTAGTGGGAGATTCATTATGGATGGTTGAAAGTGACCTTAGCCTCTTAAGTTTCCTAATTTTTCGAAGGTGGGAGTGTTTTGGGGTTGTTAGCATGGATGAGTATTTGGATAGTGTCTAAGAGGAACTCTCGGTCCTTCATAGTCTCTTCGAAGAAGGTGTTCATGTTAAACTTCTAGTGTGGGAAATCTGGTCATGAGAGGATATTATGGCCACTTTCTAGAATTGTGTGTTGTTTGGGGATGTTGTACAAGTTCCCTCACTATTCATTGTTTATATCAGTCGCAATGGCCATGTTCGGTGATTCCTTGTGATGTAATGTGCTCGATTGACTATAAAGGTGAAAGTTTGGCAATCATATGAGAGTCTCTATTATGTTGGGAGAATGTCTCCCTTGAAAAAAACATAAACAAAATATTCCATTTTAGAGGAAGGTGAGTATAAGTGTTCTTTACTTCCATTGTTTCTCACCCGAACAAACAAGGTGTGATGTGTGTACATCTTTTAATCCCTTGTTTCAGTGAAATATTGATTTAGGGTAAAGTAAGTTTGGAATGAGTTATGTCTTGGAAAAACTTATCGGGGATTGCGGTGTAGTTGCTGTTTGCAACGAAAGAAGAATTCTCATTCAGGTGGTTTCCAAATCCTAACTACGAGGCCGAAGATGCTTCAATATTTTGAGCTCCAGCCATAGGTCTCGGAGAGAAGCTGGTATAACGACCCATACTTTACATACATTGTTACTACTTCAAAATTGAAGCACACTTATTACAACATATGACAAAACCACAAAGGACCGTATAGGTATAGTTTCTTTAGAAACTGGGAAACATAAACAACTGGTTCATAAATCTTCTACAGTGTCTCCCATTTATTTCATCATATCTAGGGTCCCTTTTAGCATATTCTACTTAATATCCATCTTCCTAACCTGGGGAAAAGAAAACATAAAAGGGTGAGATCAAATGCTCAGCAAGGGCAAATAAAGGAAATAAAAATCATATCATATCTTTTTGAAAATCAAAACCTGCAAAAGAGATCATTATATCTTATCATAGAAGAATTCATAGAAGTGAAAATGAGATCCCCATAATCATAACATAAAACTTGAAACCTTGTGGCATGCACACATAATCATGGAAATCATTTCTTGTTAGTCATGACTCATTGTCAAGACTATCTTAGTGGACAAAGTCCCTTTCTGAACCGAGTTCACTCCTCGTTTCAGTCCTGTATCACTGAACCGAAATAACCTTCCGTTCCAGCCATGTCTATCTCATGAGATATAAAATCTTTACCCAATGCATTGGAGGGAGATATAGGTCCCACCCATCTTATAATGAATCCTTTCTTATGTGTGCCACATAATCATAAAACATACATCATCGCATAACACATGTAACAAAAATGGGATTCTTGAAACATCATGACATCATAAATCAATTCATATAAGATAAAGGAATTCATAAAAATAATTCCATCACAACATGATCAAATCAATGTAATAATAGGGATAAAAACAGAACCCTTTATTATCTTAGATGGAAAATAATTTTGATAAAACACTTGAACTCCATTCTTGAGGAAAATATCCTTTCTTCTTCAAAAACATTTTTCCTTTCATAACATGTCATATAACTTTAAAATAAAAGAAGTTGATTAAAAATAAACTTGAGAACTTGTAAAGGAAGCTTCTTGGAAATAATGTTTTAAAAATCTATTCATGCCGTATAAGTTAAAAAAAACATTCTTCGTACTTTTGTCGGAAAAGTCAAAAAGTACCTCGTACGACAAAAGATTCCTTTCATACATATTACTAAAAACTCACCAAAGGGTAAAAATGGATTTAAACAATTTTAGGTGGATGGAAATAATATTACATTTTTATGAAACATGGATGTGGATGATAAAATACACCCCAGTAAATACTTACGAATAAACAATCTCGGATAAAAATGAGATTGTGATATTTCCCTTACCATAGGTCCGATTTGCTTTGTTCGTGTCCGAAGCTCCTGTATAATGGTTTAAATAATGTTATTGACTTATTCCAGAATCATACATATTGATATGATATCATATATGGTCATATTATTAGCTTCTTGTTAGTAATATTTCATTGTTACTTGTTACTCGGGTCTTTATAACTTTTTGTTCTTATGCGTGTTTTGTTGAATAAATTCTTATTCTTATCTTTAGGTTATAGATAATTCATTTCCAGAATGGTATTAGTGTAGTATATACCATATTCATTCATTCAATTCATTTATATAATCATTATGAAATGAAGATCATGTAGAACGAGTCGCATCACATCGTGGAGACGGTATTCCGTACGTACGCACGAGTGATGATATCGTTCCTATGATCGTGGAATTGTATTGGAGTATATATATATTATTTAAGTATCAATATTACTTCATAATAATCATATATAGTTACTCATTACACCATTATACCCATCCTTGTAAGGTGATGGTGGAAAATAGATTACACCACGGCGTGGAGACGGTATTCCGTACGTACGCACGCGCGGTGATTTCATTTTTCCGTAGGATGGATAGAAGGTGAATTAGGGTTGTTTCATATTTATAATAACATATCAGTATGTAAGTAATACTGATGTTATTAATTTATCATGAAACAACTAAATAAGAAGAAGTTGAAGAAGAAAGAAATTGAAAAGATCGGTAATGGATATTACCTCTTCTTTGGAACGCCTCTTTGAATCCTCCACTTAAGGAACTAAGATTGGTCTTTGGAGAAGACCAGGACCTCTAGGATTATTCTAGGGAAGTTTAGAGGAGAACATGGCAGGGGTTGGCCGAGCTTGAGTGCTCAAATTGGTGTGAGGAGGAGGGGGAGGAGGTGCCCTTTTATAAGGGAGGAGAGGGGCACCTTAGGAATATCTCAAAATATTATTTTATATTAAAGTCAAAATCAGTTTATAATGGTTCCAAAGGGTCTTATTTCGAAGATGAGGTGGGGATGGGTCGAAATCCTATCAACCAATAAGATTTATACAAGTTTAGGGTATTATTGTAACCTTATCAATTAGATTTAACTCTAAGTTAATTAATTTAACTTTTACCGTGTCTTTTTGTTTTCTTTCACTATATGGTTAATACACTTACTATAACATGACAAACGAACCCCAAATTGTTTATTATTAATATATATATCCTTATCTAAGTCATTTGGCCGAACCTTAGATTTTTAGGAATAAAATAACAATTAATAATATAATATTTTATTTAAAAACTATTTTGTGTCAATTTTGACACTATTTGATATATGATTTTTGTGAAAGTCATATCAGAATTATATGTTCGAAACAAGTTGATTAAATCAACACTAATATATCATAGTAACCTAGAAAATTAGTGGAATTCATAAAAAGTCTTAAATTACATTTATTTTGGTATTTATATTATCAATGATGTCAATATTTCATTAATAAGATAATTACTGCATCATCTTTGTGTCATATATAAATTATATTATTTGATGTCTAAAAATTACAAATAAAATACCATCATGTAGGAAATCGTTTTAGCTTTCTAATGAATATTTAAAATCGAATTTATCTTATGTATAACCCCATATTAAAAATGATTTACTTATTAAACTTTGATTTTAACTATTTTAACCCTTCTTTAAATAAATTAATAATAAATGTCCTAATCTAATACAAGTGGGCCTAAATGGTCATATTTTATTCCTAAGTTTGTTTTTGGTAGAAATAAACTTGTCCAATAGAATTAGGACATGTTTTAGGGTAATATTAATATCATATTTACCCTTAGTTACCCTATTTACTATTAACCGCGGTAAAAATCGTAAAAAGTTACTATTCACCAAAAAATTATTTTTATCTCATTGAACCACATTTTACTTACTGATATCAACCGTGTCTGTCGGATTTTTGAAATTCCATTCACAGAAGCGGTAAAATTAAGTTTTATGCAAAATTCAGTTTTTAACCTACCACTTAGTGGTTTCACTATTCATCAAAAATTGAAAGTTTTCAGAAAAATACCAAAATTTCACCTTAGGCTAATTTCGATATTCTGAGTCCAAAAATGAAGTCCATTTTGAAAAATAAAATTTATAAAATTTTAAAAAGTGGTTATTACTATTCATAACGGCTAGTTTTAATAGCATATTGTTGTTTAGTGAAACTCGGTATTGCGTACGACGCAAGCTATCGAGGAAGGTCGCGATTGCGTGAAAAGCAAGCCAAGAAAGTGTTGTGTAGAAAAAGATTCCTTTGATGATTTATATAACATAAAAGTCTCGGGTGTTACATTCTACCCCCCTTAAAAAGAATTTCGCCCTCGAAATTCGTCACTTTGCAACAAACAGATGAGGATACTTCTCCCTCATCATATCCTCAAGCTCCCATGTAGCTTCTTCAAGTTGGTGGTTTCTCCATAAAACTTTCACCAAGCGAGTGGTCTTGTTTCGTAGGACTTTTTCGCTGCGATCCAGAATCTCTATCGGCTGTTCTTCATAAGAAAGATCTTGCTCCAGCGGTACAACTTCTGAGCTGAGTACATGTGAAGGATCTGGTATGTACTTTCTCAGGAGAGATACGTGGAACACATCGTGAACTTGAGAGAGATTCGGTGGAAGCGCCAATCGGTAAGCTACCTTCCCAACACGATCCAGTATTTCAAAAGGACCGATATATCTAGGGCTCAACTTCCCCTTCTTTCCAAATCTCATAACCCTCTTCCAGGGAGATATTCGTAAGAACACTTTATCGCCCACTTCAAACTCTAGGTCTTTTCTTCGGTTGTCGGCATAACTTTTCTGTCGACTCTGAGCTGCTCTTATGTGTTGTTGAATAGATCTGACCTTTTCTGCCATTTAATCAACGAGATCAGGTCCTAATAGCTTTCTTTCCCCAACTTCATCCCAGCAAGTTGGAGTCTTGCATTTCTTTCCGTAGAGATCTTCATAAGGAGCCATCTGAATACTGGAGTGAAAGCTATTATTATAAGAAAATTCCACCAAAGGTAGGTGTTGATCCCAACCTCCTTTGAAATCCATAGAGCAATCTCTCAACATATCTTCTAGGGTTTGAATTGTTCTCTCAGACTGACCGTCTGTCTGGGGATGATAAGCAGTGCTGAAACTCAACTCTGTATCCAGAGTATGCTGAAGACTTCGCCAGAACTTCGAGGTAAATCTCGGATCCCGATCAGATATAATAGAAAGTGGTACTCCATGTAATCTTACCACTTCCTTTACATATATCCTGGCAAGCTGATCTAGAGAGAAATTCTCTCTAATAGGAATGAAGTGTGCAGACTTTGTAAGATGATCAACTATGACCCAGATAGCATTATTTCCTTTGGATGTTTTAGGAAGTCCTATGACAAATTCCATAGTGATGTTTTCCCATTTCCATTCGGGTATGGGTAATGGTTGTAACATCCCCTTAGACTTCTATCTCTCAGCTTTAACTTGTTGACAAACCAAGCATCGAGAGACATATTCAGCAACATCTCTTTTCATGCCATCCCACCAGAAGTACTCTTTCAGGTCCCTATACATCTTCGTGCTTCCAGGATGAATAGAGAATGATGAACTATGAGCCTCATCCAGCAGCTCATTCTTTAATTCGGGGATGGGAGGAATGCAAACCCGATTCCTGAACTTTATTATCCCATCACAATCAAGGTTGAATTCAGGAACATTTCTCACCTTATTTTGTAACTCGACGTCATCTTTCTGTGCCTCTTTAATCTTCACATGTATAGATGGTTGAACATTCATTTGAGAAAGATAAGATTTTTCCCCTTCCATTATAATTCCAAGATCCATCCTTTGTAAATCCATAAATATTGGATCTTTTGTGATCCTCATCATGGATAAACTAGCATGGTCTTGTCGACTTAATGCATCTGCCACCTTGTTTGCTTTCCCAGGGTGGTAATGGATTGAGCAGTCATAATCCTTAATCAGCTCCAACCATCTTCTTTGACGCATATTCAACTCCTTTTGTGTGAAAATATACTTTAAACTTTTATGATCAGTATAAATATCACACCTTTCACCATAAAGGTAATGCCTCCAAATCTTTAATGCAAAGATTACCGCATCCAACTCCAAATCATGTTTTGGGTAATTTTGCTCATGGATTTTCAACTGTCGTGAGGCATAAGCTATCACCATATCATTTTGCATAAGAACACACCCCAATCCCTTCTTGGATGCATCACTGTAGATCACAAACCTTTCTCCACTACAAGGCAGTGGGAGCACAGGTGCACTGGATAACCTTCTTTTCAACTCCTTGAAATTCTCTTCACATTCCTCTGTCCAGACAAACTTAACTCCTTTCTGAGTCAACTTGGTGAGTGGATTAGATAATCGTGAAAAATCTTTTACAAAACGTCGATAATATCCAGCCAAACCAAGAAAACTTCGGATCTCAGTTACTGTTGTTGGTCTCGACCATCTTTCGATAACCTCTGTTTTTGCTGGATCCACAGATATCCCCTCTTTTGAGATTATATGACCCAAAAATGCAACTTTTTGAAGCCAAAATTCACACTTGGTAAATTTGGCATAAAGCTTCTCCTTTCTCAGGGTCTTCAATATAATTCTCAAGTGATCTTCATGCTCTTCCTTGCTCTTTGAATAGACAAGAATATCGTCTATAAAGACTACCACAAATTGATCAAGATAGTCTCTAAAGACTCTATTCATTAGATCCATGAAGATAGCAGGGGCATTAGTAAGACCAAATGGCATCACTATAAATTCATAGTGTCCATACCTTGTACGGAAAGCCGTCTTTGGTATATCCTCCCTTTTGACCCTTAATTGATGATACCCTGAACGGATATCAATCTTGGAAAAGTATTGAGCTCCGCGTAGTTGGTCAAATAAGTCATCAATGCGTGGGAGAGGATATTTGTTCTTGATAGTGATCTTGTTAAGTTCTCGATAATCAATGCAGAGTCTCATTGATCCATCTTTCTTCTTTACAAATAGAACAGGTGCTCCCCAAGGTGACGCACTAGGGCATATGAATCCCTTATCAAGATTCTCTTGGAGTTGCTTCTTCAATTCATGCAACTCAATTGGGGCCATTCTATAAGGTGTCTTTGAAATAGGCAAAGCACTCGGTACGAGTTCTATTGAAAACTCAACTTCACGATTTGGTGGAAGACCCGGTAATTCCTCCGGAAAGACATCATCAAACTCCCGTACAATGGGCATATTCTTAATCGTGAGTTTCTCACCAACCATTTGAGATAAATAACCTTCATTTAGTGGAATCAATACCCATAAGATGGAAGAAATTTCCACTGGAAGGTTATGTTCATCCTTGCATTGATAGACGATCGTAGATTGATCTGGAATATGAAATGTGACTTCCCTTCTTTGGCAATTGATATGAGCTCCATGTAGAGAAAGCCAATCCATGCCAAGAATCACATCAAATTCCACTAAAGGAAGGATCACAAGATTTGCAGGAAGCACTTTCCCACAAACTTCGATCGGAGAAGAATTATAAACTTTTGATGCGATTGATGTGCCATTAGGTGTTGTCATAGCTAACTCAACATCTAATTGTTGAGGTAATACGGTGATACCCTTAGAAAAGCCTTCAGAAATAAAAGAGTGGGTGGATCCAGAATCAAATAAAACATTTGCTACTTTAGAGTGGATGGTAAGTGTACCTTTCACCACATCGTTATCGTACTCCACATCGCTGATAGAAATTGCATGTGACTTTCCTTTGTCTTTAGCCTTAAGAGTTTGTTGACGTCGACCATCATCATCAACCCTTGGATTTGGGCATTGATGGGCATAATGCCCCATCTCCTTGCACTTGAAACATTGAAGTGTAGTAGGTTCATTCTGTGTATCCCTTCCTTTGTTTGCATCATTAGACATCTTCTTCCCATTATCGCGGCATTCAAATGCCCGATGACCTTCCTTTCCACATTTAAAACATTTACTTGTCCCTTTAAGACAACTCCCTCCATGTTTCTTTCCACACTTTGAGGATAAGGGAAAGTTCATCTTCTTTTCCGTGTGCTCTTTAGATTTTTCTTTGAATTCCATCTTCCTCTTCTTATCAAACCCATGTGACTGATGGGTTACTCCAATCTCCATCTCGACTTTGAGAGCACATCGAACGATTTCCTCGTAGCTATTGAAGTCCCTTATGGCTAACGCCCTTCGAAGACTTGGTTTTAAGCCACTAAAGAATCGATCGATCTTACTCTCAGGTTGGATAATAATACCAGAAGAGTACCTTGCCAATGTTGTAAAATTTGCTTCATAGGTACCAACAGATTCATCATCCCTTTGCTTCAGTTCAAGAAACTCTTTCTCCATCTTTGTTCGGAGAATACGAGGGAAGTACTTATTGAAAAATAAGTTCTTGAACTCGTCCCATTCCATAGACTCAATTTCATCCCTTTGCCTTGTATTCTTAACAAGATTCCACCATTGATCAGCATATCCTTCCAAACGATACACTGCTAGGATGACTTTATCATGTTCAGAACATTGAAGAACTGAAAATATCTTTTCAGTAGTACTAATCCATTGTTCAGCAACTAATGGATCAGTAGACCCGCTGAAAGAAGGTGGACGCTGCCTCATGAAGGATTCAACAGAATGTTGCTCCCTCCTTTGCTCGTTTGGAAATCCTGCATGATTCATAGCTTGAGAAAGTTGTGTGAGCATGGCTACAAGATTTTGCATTCCAGCTCCCATATCGTTTGGTTGCTCAGGGGGACAATCATTGCATTGCCCATCGCATTCCGCATTAACACGGTTCCTTCGGGTTCCAGCCATTGACTAAAACCAAGAAGAATAGTGTGAGCAACACTAATTATAATAGGAAACCACATAATTCAAGAATAAAATTTTCATGCTTAAGGTCTTATCCTAGGTTATTCAAGGCCATTTCTAAAACACTAAGATTGTGTTCTATGCTTAGACTTATCCTTAGGGTTCTTACTAAGGCTTTCACATCCTAGTTTCCAAAGGTTGACTATACCTTTCCCCTGATACCAACTATAACGACCCATACTTTACATACATTGTTACTACTTCAAAATTGAAGCACACTTATTACAACATATGACAAAACCACAAAGGACCGTATAGGTATAGTGTCTTTAGAAACTGGGAAACATAAACAACTGGTTCATAAATCTTCTACAGTGTCTCCCATTTATTTCATCATATCTAGGGTCCCTTTTAGCATATTCTACTTAATATCCATCTTCCTGACCTGGGGAAAAGAAAACATAAAAGGGTGAGCTCAAATGCTCAGCAAGGGCAAATAAAGGAAATAAAAATCATATCATATCTTTTTGAAAATCAAAACCTGCAAAAGAGATAATAATATCTTATCATAGAAGAATTCATAGAAGTGAAAATGAGATCCCCATAATCATAACATAAAACTTGAAACCTTGTGGCATGCACACATAATCATGGAAATCATTTCTTGTTAGTCATGACTCATTGCCAAGACTATCTTAGTGGACAAAGTCCCTTTCTGAACCGAGTTCACTCCTCGTTTCAGTCCTGTATCACTGAACCGAAATAACCTTCCGTTCCAGCCATGTCTATCTCATGAGATATAAAATCTTTACCCAATGCATTGGAGGGAGATATAGGTCTCACCCATCTTATAATGAATCCTTTCTTATGTGTGCCACATAATCATAAAACATACATCATCGCATAACACATGTAACAAAAATGGGATTCTTGAAACATCATGACATCATAAATCAATTCATATAAGATAAAGGAATTCATAAAAATAATTCCATCGCAACATGATCAAATCAATGTAATAATAGGGATAAAAACATAACCCTTTATTATCTTAGATGGAAAATAATTTTGATAAAACACTTGAACTCCATTCTTGAGGAAAATATCCTTTCTTCTTCAAAAACATTTTTCCTTTCATAACATGTCATATAACTTTAAAATAAAAGAAGTTGATTAAAAATAAACTTGAGAACTTGTAAAGGAAGCTTCTTGGAAATAATTTTTTAAAAATCTATTCATGCCGTATAAGTTAAAAAAAACATTCTTCGTACTTTTGTCGGAAAAGTCAAAAAGTACCTCGTACGACAAAAGATTCCTTTCATACATATTACTAAAAAATCACCAAAGGGTAAAAATGGATTTAAACAATTGTAGGTGGATGAAAATAATATTACATTTTGATGAAACATGGATGTGGATGATAAAATACACCCCAGTAAATACTTACGAATAAACAATCTCGGATAAAAATGAGATTGTGATATTTCCCTTACCTTAGGTCCAATTTGCTTTGTTCGTGTCCGAAGCTCCTGTATAATGGTTTAAATAATGTTATTGACTTATTCCAGAATCATACATATTGATATGATATCATATATGGTCATATTATTAGCTTCTTGTTAGTAATATTTCATTGTTACTTGTTACTCGGGTCTTTATAACTTTTTGTTCTTATGCGTGTTTTGTTGAATAAATTCTTATTCTTATCTTTAGGTTATAGATAATTCATTTCCAGAATGGTATTAGTGTATTATATACCATATTCATTCATTCAATTCATTTATATAATCATTATGAAATGAAGATCATGTAGAACGAGTCGCATCACATCGTGGAGACGGTATTCCGTACGTACGCACGAGTGATGATATCGTTCCTATGATCGTGGAATTGTATTGGAGTATATATATATTATTTCAGTATCAATATTACTTCATAATAATCATATATAGTTACTCATTTCACCATTATACCCATCCTTGTAAGGTGATGGTGGAAAATAGATTACACCACGGCGTGGAGACGGTATTCCGTACGTACGCAAACGCGGTGATTTCATTTTTCCGTAGGATGGATAGAAGGTGAATTAGTGTTGTTTCATATTTATAATAACATATCAGTATGTAAGTAATACTGATGTTATTACTTTATCATGAAACAACTAAATAAGAACAAGTTGAAGAAGAAAGAAATTGAAAAGATCGGTAATGGATATTACCTCTTCTTTGGAACGCCTCTTTGAATCCTCCACTTAAGGAACTAAGATTGGTCTTTGGAGAAGACCAGGACCTCTAGGATTATTCTAGGGAAGTGGAGAGGAGAAAATGGCATGGGTTGGCCGAGCTTGAGTGCTCAAATTGGTGTGAGGAGGAGGGGGAGGAGGTGCCCTTTTATAAGGGAGGAGAGGGGCACCTTAGGAATATCTCAAAATATTATTTTATATTAAAGTCAAAATCGGTTTATAATGGTTCCAAAGGGTCTTATTTCGAAGATAAGGTGGGGATGGGTCGAAATCCTATCAACCAATAAGATTTAGACAAGTTTAGGGTATTATTTTAACCTTATCAATTAGATTTAACTCTAAGTTAATTAATTTAACTTTTACCGTGTCTTTTTGTTTTCTTTCACTATATGGTTAATACACTTACTATAACATGCCAAACGAACCCCAAATTGTTTATTATTAATATATATATCCTTATCTAAGTCATTTGGCCGAACCTTAGATTTTTAGGAATAAAATAACAATTAATAATATAATATTTGATTTAAAAACTATTTTGTGTCAATTTTGACACTATTTGATATATGATTTTTGTGAAAGTCATATCAGAATTATATGTTCGAACCAAGTTGATTAAATCAACACTAATATATCATAGTAACCTAGAAAATTAGTGGAATTCATAAAAAGTCTTAAATTACATTTATTTTGGTATTTATATTATCAATTATGTCAATATTTCAGTAATAAGATAATTACTGCATCATCTTTGTGTCATATATAAATTATATTATTTGATGTATAAAAATTACAAATAAAATACCATCATGTAGGAAATATTTTTAGCTTTCTAATGAATATTTAAAATCGAATTTATCTTATGTATAACCCCATATTAAAAATGATTTACTTATTAAACTTTGATTTTAACTATTTTAACCCTTCTTTAAATAAATTAATAATAAATGTCCTAATCTAATACAAGTGGGCCTAAATGGTCATATTTTATTCCTAAGTTTGTTTTTGGTCGAAATAAACTTGTCCAATAGAATTAGGACGTGTGTTAGGGTAATATTAATATCATATTTACCCTTAGTTACCCTATTTACTATTAACCGCGGTAAAAATCGTAAAAAGTTACTATTCACCAAAAAATTATTTTTATCTCATTGAACCACATTTTACTTACTGATATCAACCGTGTCTGTCGGATTTTTGAAATTCCATTCACAAAAGCGGTAAAATTAAGTTTTATGCAAAATTCAGTTTTTAACCTACCACTTAGTGGTTTCACTATTCATCAAAAATTGAAAGTTTTCAGAAAAATACCAAAATTTCACCTTAGGCTAATTTCGATATTCTGAGTCCAAAAATGAAGTCCATTTTGAAAAATAAAATTTATAAAATTTTAAAAAGTGGTTATTACTATTCATAACGGCTAGTTTTAATAGCATATTGTTGTTTAGTGAAACTCGGTATTGCGTACGACGCAAGCTATCGAGGAAGGTCGCGATTGCGTGAAAAGCAAGCCAAGAAAGTGTTGTGTAGAAAAAGATTCCTTTGATGATTTATATAACATAAAAGTCTCGGGTGTTACAGCTGGCGTGTAGTCAGGGGAAACCCCAGTGTCATTTAAACCCTAGTGCAAAGTCCTATCCTGAATATGAAAGATAAGAAGAGTTTAAACCTATGGTGTCATCATATTTATTATATTGTTCATGTTCAGTGGAAATAGGTGGAGGGCATTGTACCCATGTCATCGCCCAGTGTTATTCCCTCCCACTTTGGTTTCCATTGAGTCTTTAGAGAAAGGTATGAAGTTTGGCTAGACAGGATGACCACACGGTTTGCACTTGGTTAGTAGTGACCATGCCACAAAAAACATGTAGATAGAAGAATATCCATTGTTAGTTCATGTTTTCCCAAACCGTGCAGACTCACCATGTGGTCGTCCCAACACTTTATATTTTGGGGTCTTTCTGTACCGGCCCATGCTGGTCGATTAAGATTGTTGGTTCTTATGGTGGGGAGCCTTTTTCCCCCGTACCAATAACTTAGTCTTATCCATGGTCATGGATTGTTGGTAGGTAGTCTCATTTGGATCTATCAAGCTACCTAAATATTCCTTGGGTAACCATTGAGATAGGAGAGTGCCCAATAGCTTAGTTATAGCAAGGTATGTGTAACCTTGTTCGATGTTGTTGTTCGTTTGAGTGAATTGCTTGAGTCTTGTTCGGATAGTGTTTGAGGAGTTTTCCTTTGGGATAAAGCCTGAATGTGATTGATTTTTTTAGGAAAGTGCTGTATGATTTTGTTGTGAAGTATTCCTTCCTTAATTGATCAATGGAGGTGTTTTGGCCTTTGGGGGCGAAACCTGGAAAGGGAGTACATCTTGGTTTATCAGTTGGGTTTGGCTTTCATATCTGGACTTTCTATAGCTTTCCGGGGACGGAGAGTTTTCATGGTGGGGAGAATTGTCACATACATGAATGATTTTTAAGTTAAATTTCATTTATTTTCCTTTCATTCTTTGTTTTGGATGGTTTCCAATGGTTTTATGGAGAAATAGATGAGTTTTCATGAATTGGGCCAAACCGTGAGCCCAATTCCATATTTAAAAATAAATTTTGTTTCCATTATAACATTTTCATTTTTTAATATTTTTCCCTCATTCCAATTCCTAAATAGTCTCCTCTAACCTATTAAATCCAAAATGTAAATTTGGAGCCTTTATAAATCCATAATCATGGTGGATATGGGTTTTTATTTAAGATATTGGGCCTGCCCGAAGGCCCATTTCCTGCATTAAAATTATTTTTTAATTTTTTTATATCTCCTTCACTATTTGCGTTTGTTTGGTGATTCCACCTCCCTATCGACCCTAAGAAACCCAAGCACGCTCCCATTGCCTTTCCCCCCTCCTTGGACCTCTTTGAAATCGCGATTTAGGGCTGATCTTCATAGGGTGTCTCAAATCGGCCAGAATTGAAGAGGTAACTTCATCCCTTTTAACTCTATCAATTCTTACTCTTTTACCTCCATTCTAGTTCCAAAATTACCTCCTAAATCTTGTTCGAACAATACCTGAATTTTGGCTGTTTTCAATTTCAGAAACTATTGTTTTTGGAGTGATTAATTCAGGATACTTCAAGTAGGTGAGTCTATTTCTTTCCTCTTTCAAATTGCTTAGGGTTTCTTCCCTAATTCTTGAATTATAAAAATTCCAGAAGTTAGGGTTCGTGCCTAGGTTCTAAATTACAGTAATTTTGGTAAAATATTAAGGTTTTAGGTTTCTTTTAACTTCCTTGAGGTGTGGCGGTCATGCGGTTGATGTTTCACCCCAATATTTGAGGGTTTCGACACATTCGGTAGGTGATTCCGTGGGTAACCATTTAATGATGATTTAGTTTGCTTGATTAAATAATTTTACATGTTCCTTATGTACTGTGCATTATGAGAAAACCATTTTTGGTAGCAATAGTAAAGCATTTGTTTTTAAAGTTACATTTTTGCTTGAAGTGTGTATTTTTCAAATGTATTTCATGTGTTATCTCTTGTGGTAGTTTTGTAAAATGTGGAAGTGATTTATTAGTTGTTGAATGGGGCTGAAAATTATGGTTGGGTAATGATATAGTTCCATGTGGGCCTAAAAATGGGGTGTATTTGAATGGTTTTAGTTGTATAACCTTGTTATACTCCTTGAAAGTGTTTTTGGATTTGTGTGTTCTCATGGGTATCTTTTGTGATATTATTCATGGTGATTATAAAACATTTGAAAGTGGATTATTGCATGATTATTGGGCTGAAAATTCTGTTTTGGTAGGGTATTGGTGTGATTTTTGTTTAAAAAGAGGTTTTTGAAATGGATTTTATGTGCAAAGTTTGGGTATACTCTTTATAATTGTTTTATGAAAGTTTTGAATGGTTTATTGGGTTGTGTAATAGGTGAAACTATATCAGTAAACTGTTTTGGTAGGAGTATATTTTTAAAAGGTCCATTTCATTTGTGAAAAGGCTGTTATGTGATATGTATCATCTTGGAAATATTTTATTAAATTTTTTGAAGGAGATATTGAGGAGTGAAAGTGAAGTGAAAGTGATGTGGAGTGTTTTGTGTGAGTGTGATGTGAAAAATTGAATTTTTGATTATGAAAGAAGTGTTATATTCCATGTGTGTGGGATGTTATATGAGTTTAAATATCTTATAATTGTTTTATAAAATTGTTTAATGGTTTTGTGGAAGTGTTGAAGAAATGTGAAATGTGTTGTGGGCTATTTTGGTGTGATTCAGATTTCAAAATCATTTTGAATGAAAAATGGATTTTTGTGATTTGTGTGGTATACATATGGGCTGTTTGGTGAATTTGTGATGTGGAAATGATATTTTCATGTTCAATGTATATTTATTGACTTGTTGAACTTGTTTGAGCACAAGGGGAAAACCTGGGTATCTAGGTGGGTGGACGTGTACTAGTATGCTATTGAATCCGTGGGGTTTGGCCTCAGTTTCACTTAGAAAGATTGACGCTTACAACTCTAACTAAACTATGATGATGATTATTGGGGACCACTAGGTTATAGGTATGTTCCCTACTAGTGGCTCGTGCACGATAATGGATATTTGTGATGGTTACTCTCACTGAGATACGAGGTACCTGGGACCCACAGCTAGATAGTGCCTAGGGGTTACTTCCTATTTCTTATGCTCATTATTTACTTTGTACTTACCGTCGGCATACGGTATAGTTGGCTGGAAAATTCAGTAGTGTTGACTTTATTTTTAAAAGTGTTGATTCTTAATGATATCTCACTTGGAAACTATTTTTATTCAAACTTTCATCTTTTAGAAATTGTAACTAGCTCTTCATGTTTTTGAAAACTTGCATGCTTTTCATCTTTAAATGTTTATCTCATGGAATCTATTAGTGGTGGTATCCTACTGGGCATTGGCTCACACCCTACTTACACCCTTGGGTTTAAGTAGACTTGGTTAATTTTTGTTGTCGCAGGTTGGGTACAGTTTTTTGTTCCAGTGGTTCGGGTTTCTAGCAGGTCCTTGGTGGTGAAGTCTTGTGGAGGTGGCTTGAGGGCGGTGACCCTTGCCATGAGGGTTCTTGGGCTGTCCTTATTTGATTTGTTTACCTTTGGTATAGACCTTTTGAGTTGTTTTAATCTGTGTAATTCAGTTCTGAATTTTTTAGTAAATGAGTTTGGTTTGAGAAATCCAGATTTTTTTCATTGGATTCTTTTGTTGTTTTATGTTTATAAACTCGGGTAAATCGTTCCCAATTTTCATTTTATGATACCCGGGCACTTGTGCCAGCCCATGGGGATCGGGAACTCCCTTTGGGCCTTGTCATGGGCTGGGTTTGGTGCCATTTTTTTGTGGCGATCGATTCGGTTCGTGACACTCATATTTTTATTTTATGTGTTTAAATGTATAAATAAATCCTTATGTTATAATAATTAAAAATCTTCTTGATCATATATTATGTCAATATTTTGTGTGAGGAGAATTTTCTAGAACTGGTGATGGAGTTGATTTGATATGGGATTTATCTATTTTTATATAGATTTTCCTTATATAATTCTATGTATGAATTGTTGTATTATATTCATAGTTCAACGAAACACTTTAAAATGAATATTTAGTTTTTTAAATGAGGTTGGAATCGGTCCTCTCTTTCAATAAGACGGTAACATAAAGTTGGTTGGAATGAGATTTTTCAAACTAGTAGTTTTAATGATTTCATACTAGTTGAAATTATTTTCATTGGCATCAATGGAAGTGATTAAGAACAACATATTTCTAGTAGTTGTGGAGTAGTTTCTATATGTGTTCCCTGTGAATTTCTAAGGGTTTCCAACCGTAAAATACAATGGGTTGAAAATTTATATCCTTCTATGGAAAAAAGTACTATTTTACATCTATCTTATATTATATAAATAATATAATTATATAAATCGAATGTGATGTTATAATTTCGGTAAATTAAAGGTTTCATTGGGCTGATCACGTCTTTCTGGGATGTTCCAGTCTTGTTTTTCAGAAATATAGATGTTACTCTTATATTGTGTGTATATAATCATATGTTAAACCAAATAATAATAACTAATTGATATGAACTTCCATGAATTGATGATATATTCGATCTATTGAGTGGAGTGAATTGGTTCGCAAAAATTGACTTGTAATAATGACTTCACCAATTGTTGCTATTGAAGGAGGATTTTCTAAAGAAATATTTTAGAAAGAGATATAGAAATTATTAATATGTGTTGATTCTATTTCATCATATAAATTTACCAACTGTAATTATGGAATTGATGAAAATAATATTTTATAGGAATCATGATTCTTTTCAGAAGATTTCTTTGGATGATATACTATTGTATTCATGGACATGGTCTAAGTATGAGAAACACATGGAGAAAATGTTTAGAATATTGAGGGATCATCAGTTTTGTGTGAAATTATCGATATGTGGATTTTAGGTATATGAGATAAATTTTCTTGACCATGTAATTTATAAAAAGGAGTTTCTATATATCCAAAACAGATTGAGGTTGTTATCTCTTGGTAACCTCTAAATAATGTCATTGATATATGGAGTTTCCTTATTTTAGTTGTTTATTACCCACTTTTTCCGTAATTTTTCATGACTCACTTTCCCTATGACATATTTTGAGGGAGAATAATGTTCCCTTGAACTAGAACATGAAATATCAGCTATCTTTTCATGAGAATAAGGTTCATTGTACATCAGTAGAAATGTTTATTTTTTTTGACCTCAATACAAGGCTACATGGTGTACTGCGATGCATCGGGGCTAGGGATGTGATGTGTTCTTATGTAGGTAGATCATTTTGTATCTAATAGATAAAGTAAGTTTTGATTTCATGATAAGAACTATCATACATATAATTTCGATGTAGCTGATGTTGTATATTCTTTGAAGACATGGTGTCATTATCTATTGTGTGAGAAATTCCCTATTTACATTGATTATAAGACCCTAAATAATATTTTCTCACAATTGTATTGGAACCTAAAAGAAAAAATATGTATGGATTATATAAATTTTTTTTACATTGAATTGATTTATATAATGAGAAATGGATAAATGGGGGAAAATATATTAAGTGAAAGGTAATATGCTTCGTTGGAAAAAGAACATGTAGATGAATATAAATAAAATAATTTCCTTACTAGTATACACAGTTAATGAGAATAAAATGTTTATTTTGTAGTATTTTTTTCAGTTTCCTTGATCTAGAAATAATAATTGGTTATTAATTTACTCAATCATGGTCTCTACACAATCTACCACATGGAACCATAAAAGGTATCTTATGCCTTTGGGAGTTATTGATGGATGATCATCACTCCACATTTATTTAGTAACCTAATATAGTTACCTCGGCCTTCTATATGTTTTCTAATACATCCATCCAATAGAAAATCCCTCACATTCAACTTTTTTGGAAAGGCATAGACCTTAACCAAGGGGGTCGTTCACTTTCTCCCTCCCTCCAAGAGTTTTTTAAGCATATTCTATCCATTTTCGGTCACTGATAGCTCAGTTCAGTTGGTTATTTGTAAATTTGTTTTGTTTTACTCATTTCATCAACATTTAATAGTCCTTATGATGTTGTGTTGGCATTGGTAATATGGATCCTCAACATATCCTTCTGTAGTTCCCCAATGTTGATGATTTCACCAATATTTATCCAAGTTTCTTTGTTTCTATGAATTGTAGAACTTATTTATTCTATTTTGGATCAATAAATTTTAATGGAAGAGAGACACACCCACCATGACAAACTAGGTAAGATTATGTTGTCTTCCCCTTCCCTTCCAAATTCCCACAATTCATCAAATTTTATAAAACCTCAATGGTATGATTTTTATATTGATGAGAATTTAATGTCTAGATTCTATCATATTTCACCATAGATTTGTGTGGAATTAAATGTCTATAATACCTATGTTTAATATTTATATATAATGGTTGGAGACAAGATATTATGCCATCAACCAGATTATCTTGTTAACTACTAGGATTTTTTTGTTTCATACATTTTGTTGGGAAATCATCAATATGAATTCCATACATCGCTATGAAAGCCATCAAATCTTGTTAATTTTTTATCATTACAGTATGAAAAGAAATTAGTGGGTACCATAGAACATGATAGATTTAGTATGTCCCTTCAGAATGAATGGTGAACACATTCTGTTTGGATGAATTATGAAAATCCTCGTTATTTGTGTCTTAATTTGGATGTTCCTTTCCATCATATCTCATTAGAGTGGAAACCTGGATGCACTTACATTGAAAATTTCCCCACATAAATTCACATTGTTTATACAAGGGGGAGATTTAGACCACATGAAAACTCTTGTATGATACCCAGTTCATCCACATCAGTGGGGAATGGTGTGTTACCATTGATTGACTGAGTGGGTGATTTCCTTGTCTTAGGAAAAAACATAAAAGGAATGTCTGGATTCGATATGGGAACCTTTTTCTATGTGTGCTCCATTTTGATCTTACCATCACCTAAATCAATTCAATAACATGGATTCCGCAGTTTTTGGTGGTTATCTTCAGGTATGTTTATATTTGGTTATCCTTAAATGAAAAATTAATTTTAATAGTTCAAAGGATCATGCATTCCTTGAATATGGATCCCATCGAATTATCACTTTTCCATATTCTGATGAAGAGTAGAATTACCATATTTTTTTATTCTACTTCAATTAAAATATATGTATACAAAATTTAATAGAGACATTTCATGTGTCTTTATATCCCTCAATAAAAGAATGGAAATAAAGGGACTAGATATTGAGGAAGTCACATGGTTTTTTATGTGATGAAATTTCAAAGAGAATAACGAATATAGAAACATGCCTAAGAAAATAGAGATAAAATCAAAAAAAACTTGGTTATCAGAAGAAAACCACATGTGATGTGAAAAATCGGGGAAGATCTATGATAAGAACGCAAATCCCCTTGATGATAACCAGTTGGTATATGATGGGGTTTCTACAAACCAAGAACAGGCAATTGTTTCTAATACCATTGTTTCATAATAAGTAAGACCTAACTAAGACTCATAAGTGAAGTTTTAATTATAGGATGAAATAAGAGTAAAGTTTCTAGAAATTATAATACACTTAAAAGAATATATTCTAGAATAATCATTTCTAATTAATTATACAATGTCATAGGCCAACTACATATATTAAGGAATTTTTAAAATTAAAATCAATTTGATTCAAATGTTATTGATCAATAGAAAATAATTCTTATTAGCGTGAGGAATCAATGGATGCAATATTCAAATGGGAAAATATAGCCATAATTTTGAATATATGGCCTGATTTTTTTAAAATCATCGAAACAACATTGATACTAAGGTATTAGAC
Source organism: Viscum album (assembly GCA_963277665.1). Taxonomy (NCBI): domain Eukaryota; kingdom Viridiplantae; phylum Streptophyta; class Magnoliopsida; order Santalales; family Viscaceae; genus Viscum; species Viscum album. The sequence continues at coordinate 2,021,878,815 of OY728157.1, forward strand.
ATATAATGAAGATTATATAGAGTGGATATATCTAATAATAGTTTCATTGTATTAAATTATTTGTTCATTTTTTATATATCAAATTTACCTTTGTTTCAAACATGTTAGGTGTCCCCATTTTTTCTTAATGTTTATTTTGAAATTAAAAAATAATTTGTAGGTAATGTGATTGATTTTTTATTTTGTAATGATATTTAAACAAGCACATAATTTCTATTATGAATGTGTGAAAATGTGGTCCGATCTCAAATTGTGGGGTGACTATTGTGGGGTGGGTGCTTAATGGGTCTTCAGTGATGTAGTTATAAAATCGGATGGTCATTATAATGGATCATTAAGAACAAATTATTCATTATTACCACCATTTGAGATAAAATGTTAATCATGGAATATAGAATATAAATAATGTATTTAAAGCATATATTTGGTTGGTCGGTATGAAAAAGAATGTGTGTGAGTTCATTTAGTGAAGTCAAAAATTTTCGCATGTTAAGGCAGAGTATCAAAAAACATCAAGTATGTTGAAGTCATTACCAATTGTTGAATGGAATTAGGAACATATAGATATGAATTTTTTTAAAAATATCTTAAGAATATTTTAAAAAATCTATGTTATATGGGTAATATTAGATGGACTCACTATGTCTTCTCATTTCATTCCAACTTTTTTTTCTCATATGGTAGATGCATTGTCAAAAAACTATATATGAGAAGAGGTAATGATGAATGGTGTACTAGTTTTGATACACGCAAACAAATATCCAAGGTTTATGTATTATTTTGGGAAATATTTATTGAAATATTTTCGGACTCTATTGTCTATGTGAATGAAATATCACACATAGATGGATGGGAAATCATAACGGAAGGTAAAAATGTTTGAATACATGTTTTGGGATTTTGTAGTAGATTTTCTGGATAATGGGAAGTGCTTATTTCATTAGTGGAGTTATCATGTAATAATATTTATCACAGATTGAAATTAAAGGTTCCATACAAATCATTGTATGGTAATAATAAACATTTTCAACTATGTAGGCTGAAAACATGTGATACTTTACTACTTGGGTTGAGCCTTGTCCATGTAACAGTGGAAAACATTTAGTTTATTTGGAAATGTATAGATATGACATAGAATCATCATAAATATTATGTGTGTCATCATTGAAGGTTGTTGTTGTTCAATGGGAGTGATCTTTTGTTCTTGAGGATATCTACAAGTAATGGTAATATGTATTTTGGGATGAATTATATATTATATTCTAGATATATCGACAAGTTTTAGATTCTAGAATGGACTGGTGATGATGAATTTTGGTTGGTACTTCCACCACAGTTCAGTACAGTGAATATTTTGTTCCATGTATCTCAGTTGAAAAGTATCATCCTGATCCTAACCATGTGATTCTATTGAACTATGTTGAATTAGATCTAGTTACATCATCGGTACATATCAAAGTGTTTATTTTAAATAGTTAAGGTAAATTTGAGTGTAAAAAAGAATTAGTCTACTTTGGATTTGTTGGAAACATACTCATATACAAGAATAGTGAAGGTAATGAAAGAAAAAAATAATGATAAATGGCCATAACACTTGTAGTACAACATTGGTTTATAGTTTTGGTACAGAAAGGAAAATAGTGGGGAAAATGAAGCACCCTAAGTTTCAAGTAAGTAACCCGAGTGATTGGAGATCTTTTGAAAAAAATTGTTCTTTTATAAGGGTTAATAGTTGGTTTACGGTTTGTGAAAAACATGAAACACCTATATGATTCCATGTTCACTAAGACAGTGGATAATTAGAATGTTCATGTGTGGATAGCAGTTTTTACAAACCATGCAGAATCCTTCGAGATACGGTGCTATGTATGAAGGTGGTATTTTGAAAAAATGAAAAACAATTTTGAAAACATGAAATCTGACAGTGAAAGGTTCAAATATGAGTTAGTGTTGGGTGCATGGTTGGAACACAGTATCCCTAAAAATGTGAATAAATAATCATGGGTAAAAAGTGAGATCCTAAAATTTTAGATCTCAATATTTTTGAACATTAAGGCCCACTTTTTTCCTCTTTTGACTCCTTATCTCTAAATTATTTCTTTTGAAATTCTGTGGAAGTTATTCCCATTGATTTTGAGGCAATATTATGTATTCTCTTTGTGAATTGATGGTAGATTATCATTGTGAGTGATCATACTTTTTTAATGTTCTCTTTTTTTTCTAGGATAGTTATTTTCACTATATCTCTTAGTATATAATATGTATGTATGTTGTGGATTTATATAAGATATTTAATAAATAATTATGAATATTTTTTTCCTTTTTTATAGTTATGGGTAGATATATATTGTGGGTTTGTAAAGATTCTACCAGTTCTCATTGGCATTGAAGTTAAATTTTTTTTGTGGTCATAAAACCTATGGTAGGTAGATTAAATATAAACTCTTTTATTTATATCATGAATGCTTTGTTTCATATTAATTGTTTTTCGTGTAATTTGTAGTGGAAATTTATGTTAATTGATTATTAGGAACCCTATTTATTTATATTTTATTGAATTTTTGAGATTTTAAAATTTTTAATTGAAGTGAAATTCGTAACATAATTATAAAATGATAATATTAAAACGATTTCTTTGTTTTGATTAATGGAAACGTTTTTTCAATAAAATTATGTTATTATTTAAATTTTAAATTTAATGGTTTTTTGGTAAATGTATGGTTTTCTTCAAATAATGTAAATTCCTTTTTTGTCATTGGTTTTTTGTATAATGGTTGTGTGTGTTCTTTTTCATTCAAAATGCATAAGGTTAATGAGTAAACACCATCATTAATGGGATGAATATGGGTCTTTTCTCTCCCCTATCGAAATAGTTCTTTAGTTTTGTGGGACCATCTTTATTCAGGACAGATAGGGGTACGGAGTATCCCACACCATTTGATGGATGGATAATGGCCAGGTCTCTCCTCTATTAAAATAGATCACTGATGGATGGCTTAGTGAGTGGAGTACTCAATACTTGTGAGTATAGGGAGGTCCATGTTTCATGGATGGTTGGGTTTGTGGATTTGATGGATGGGGTGAGTTGTGGAAAATAGATCTTGTTGACTGTTTTTAATTTATTAATTTTTATTTCTTTAGAACTTGTTGTTGTTTTGAGAAAATCGGTTTACTAAGGAACATGATTATATTTCGATATAAACTATTTTTAAAAATTATTTAAAAAACTATTTTATATAATTGTGATAAGTTTTTATATCCTAGTGGTGTGAGTAGAGAAGTCTTTTGTGGACAACCTGTTTCATTTCCTTACTCACCACTAAATTGTAACATTGGAGGTTTTCTTGCCATTTTTAAACTCAACATAAGAAACAATAATGTATCACAATTATTTTATGGAATATCTTGACTCTTGTGTTTTATTATGGATTTGAATGATAGATATTGTTGGAGGATGTGGTGTGAGGTCTTGGAGTCTTGATATCTTTTTGGTTTTTTCTTCCCATGTTTAGTTGAGGGTTTGTAGACTTTGATTGTGGTATACATTTGGACATTAATATGATTTACTGTAAATAATTAGAGAATTATTTAATTGATTTCATTAAAAAAGTAGTTTTTTATTTTATTATGATTTTTTATGGTTATATAATTATCAAAGGGAAAATCATCCCCCAATTGATTATGAATCCCTTGGATTTTATTTCTATCCTTTTATATCGTGGGGATGTTTCTTAAGGCCATGTAACATAATACTAGATACACAACCAAATGATGAGGGGAAAGATGATACACTTATGGCCCATGGTGATTCACATTCCCAAATGAGCCACATTTCTATACTTATCAGATAATTTAACATCCAATTCCAGTAATTCAATTTTTCTTATTCTCTATGGAGTCATAAAAATTAGTCTGAAATTTTTTATGAGATTTATAGAAATATAATATTCTTATATTCGAGGAAAACTACAAAACATTTAATTAATGAAACCACAAAAATTTCATACACTATTAATATCATTAGTGTTGAGTTCTGTCAACCTTTTTTAGATAAATATTAACATTGAATTACTATAATTTCTCACTTAATGAACAAAAGTTCAATTTTATGTCTACATATATCCTCGGACTGATATAAAATTCTATACCGGTTTTTAATATAAAAATCATCAATTTACCTCAAATTGTTATTTATATAAATTAAGAAAATCCATCCCCAAAATACAAAAAAAAATCAAATATATTAAGACTAACAATATTTTCAGTAAGATCATTCCCACGCAATTAAATTATTGATTATTTAGAGACATGATATGTGGTCATAATACCATTAGGATTTCAAGAGTAAATTTTAAGAATATATTTAACAAACTCATAATCACACAAAACATTTTATATAGTGATCTATTGATATTTTCTATTTTCACATGGAATAATAGGTTAATAATGTAAACCACCATCATTAAACCTTAATTTTAATAACTAGTTATAATATTGTATATTTTTCTTGAAATTATAGAATTTTAGTATCTATGGATCCATTTGGGATGATTTTTCTCCATTTTCATCAATAATTATCATTTCTGTATAACTTAGACATTTAATTTCATGATGGACATCATTTATAGATGTTAAACAATTCTATTCCCACTCAGTCAATTCCCTAACATCTTCTTTCAACACTTCTTGTGTAATTGAAAACTCATATTTCCCTCTCCATGGTATATGATATTCAAATTTATTATTGATTCCACAATTATTTTGTTATAAAAACTATGAGTATGATGGGTAAATCCAATCACCAATTCCAATATTATGGAATTTCAAATGAATTAATCCTATTTACCAAATTCACTTATGTATAATTATCATTTGATACATAGTTCTATCCAATAATTAAAATAAAAATATTACTTTTTTAGATAATTTAAAATTTCATAATAATACCTCAAATTTCTTTTACAAGTTTTTTTATAAGTACTAATGGATTTATCATACTTCATTATATTCTTAAGGAATTCATTATCCATGTTCTTTTAAATAGTATAGGGAGTGTAATTATAAAAAAACAATCTACTAAATTCATCCAAATCAATATAGCAAATTTCATTAAATTTTATTACATTATGAAAAAGATTCCAATATTGATCCACTTCACTATTATGATGTTAGTAATATAGGATATCATTTTAATTTTAGGGAACTAGAGAGTGTAAAATATAATTTCAGTCATACTAATACATTTATCAGTAATTAATGGATCGGTGAATGCACTAATAGATTGATGATATAAACTCATAATGGCGTCAAATGGAAATTGTTCTTTCATTTTAGAATTTTGAAATATTACTATGATTCAAGGACTAATAATGTTTTATAATCACAGAAACAATGTGTTTTATTCTTAATCCAATAATATTTGGTTACTCAGGTTTCAAATCATTGAATTTTCCATCTCATTAAGTCTTAACATTGTACATTCTGGTTTCATCCACTGATTAAAACTAAAAGGAATTGTATAAGAAACATTAATCATATTAGGATGTCCAAATAATCATGAAAATAATTTATATTATTTCTAATTGATAACAATATTTTGTACATATATGAAACATTATGTTTATCTAATGTCAATGTGGTCAATATCTATTAATTTATTACATAACTGATTGTAATGAAAATGTGACCTAACATGAACACATCATAGGATATTATCAATCAATGTGTCTAGTAAGGGACAATACATTATGCAGTTTAATGATGGTCAAGATATACTCAACTAACTGTTTTTAGGGTTGATAAAACTACTTAAACTTGTGTAAAAACCATGTCAACTTATAGTATCTAGGCTTGAAAATATATGATCTTAGTGAAACCACACCCCACTATATAAAATAATATATGAAATTATCTTGTATTTAATCTTATAATAATGTTTATTATAATTTATTTATTTTCCTACATTTGAAAAGTTATTAAACATTTCCTTTTTCACAAATATAAATATCAAAATATTTTTTTATATAAGTATAACAACATTTTTGAAGAATATTTAACAAATTTCACAATAAGAAACATATGATGAATGTAGAGGTTTAGTGTATTATATAATATAGATATGTAAAAACTAATACCAAAAAATAAACATCATATCCCATTTTATTGTTCACAACTAGACCACTACTTCAAAAAAACAATCTTATATCCTTTCTCTAAAACCTAGGAAAGGGAAACCCATTAAAGGGGTTGATCAGATTCTTGTTATGTGTAAATAGATGATATATCTATAAATTATCATAATAGGAAATAAGATAAGAGTAATGTGATTACAACATAAATCATTCATTATAAAATCATGAGTTAATCTATATATCATAAACATGACAACGTGTAATAAGTTTTTAACAATAGAATTACGTAAGACAAAAGTGAGAGGAATCATCAATAACCAATAATATTCCATGAGAACATATCCAAATCCTAATATATAATTTTCAGAATTAAAAGAATAATATTAAATCATTTACATAGTAATGAATATCATAGAATATTTTCGTAGTGGACTAGGTTCACTAATGATTATATCATATCCATAGTCATGGTTCACTCCTAATAATGACTCAGTGTGAAAATTCCCTTATTAAACAAGGATAAATCGCCATTATATACATAACTATCTCATTCATATCATTCTTTACTCAATGAATTGTAAGGACATATAATAATGGGCCTAACCATATAATTATGATAACCATATATTTCGGTTTATATGATTAGAAACCGACAGTCATTTAATAATATTAATACTATTGATAATGATATGGGTTTCATAAACACTTCATCATAATCATAATAATTAATGAAATAATTTATTAGAGATAATAACATATTATCATATCCTAATAAATCACAAGAAATAAAAGGATATTGTTATAGAGAAAAATTACCTAAAAAGATCCCTGAATGTTTCTCGAGGAATGTTTTGTTTTTATTTGAGATAAAAAAATTCAAACAAGAAAAGTGTAAAATATTAATGAAAAAATTCATTTAATGTATAAATGGAACTATATAAATTAATTATGAATTTAAATTTTAAGACAATGTTGTTTATGTGGTTTATGTTAACAAGAAAAATCATTTTACTTTTCTAGTAAAAAGTAAAATGTACAATGATTAGAATATGATATAAAGATTCCATTTAGAAAATATATGTAATTTTCTATATATTTAAAAGAATATTTTAATCAATTTTTTAATAGTCAAAACATTCTTCATAATATATAAAATAATACATAGAAATAGAAGAGTTGATTCATATCTAAATGAGTAAATAAGGATGGTTTTCCATAAAAACATTCCTTCAATATCTTGTGTAATTTAAGGGAGTAAAAATAAAGTAAAATATAGAATATATAAAAAATTCCAAATGATAGTGATGTAAATAATAATTATGAGTGTATATCTTATAATTTTACCATTTAATAATTTGACCACAATTACTCTGTTGAAAATAACAATATAACATAATGCATTTACCTCAAGGACGTCATGATTCATAAGCACACTAAAAACTAGTATAATTAATTTTTAATTTTTATAATTATAATGTAAAAATATATTAATTCTTATAATACAACAATTGGTTTAGTTATAATAACTGATGACCCAATAATTAACAATATTTTGTTTCAATCATTTTTTGAGGTGTTTTTCACATTGTTTTTAAAAAATAATGTCTATAAAAATTTATTTTATTTATAAATAAATAATTGTTCCATAATATTAATAATTTTTATAATGATATTGATATCATAAATATTAAATAGATACTTATTTATAACAATTAATATGAATTGGTGATGATAAATGAATCGCCTTATTATTTAGATATGGTTGTCTATTCATACGCACGAGTGATGTTTTTGTTTTTTAATGATTGAAAAAAGGAAATTAAAATATTAATTCATAATTATAGAATATTATAAAATTTATTTCATATATAATACTTAATTCAATCCTAAAATCCAACCATGAATTATGGTGGTTAAAAATGACTCATATTGCTATAGGGGGCAGTAGTCCAAATATATGCATGAACGATACATTCATCTCCCATTGGATTGGGAAGAGGGGATAATAATTATGAAATATTAATAATAACAACTATTTATATATATTATTCTACATTAAACCAATTTTAATAGATATAAAATGTATAATGGAATTACAAGAAGAAATAAATTTGAAAAATCTAGCATAAAATTGACACCTCATAACTTAAGGATATCCACTAGATTATTCACTAACAGTTGAAGGGTTAGTCAGATATAATTATACAATCTCTAGGATTAAGGGAAGGATTTTTTGTATAGATTTACCAATATATATATATCAAGTGGTGTTAATAAGTGATGAGGATAGGTAGCCTTATATAAGTAAGTAGAGAGATAGTAATGTAATTACAAAAAAAATATTTCAGTTATGTAAGGACATATTCAGGGGAATGTTGCTCCAAATCACATGATTTTAGAAGTTAGAAGATTATAATGATTATATTTCTTAAAACAATAATTATTTTAAATTTTTGGTTACATATCCTACAATAATACCATTGTTTACCCCTTGTAAACCAATTTTAAACTTAAACAATATGACAAAATTTTATTATTTTTACTCATTACTATGAAAAAATATTTCACAATATTAAATAATATTAATTATATTTATTCAAAAATATAATTCATTTTACAATATTCAATTTTTAAATGTGGCAGGTTTTAATTTTTTTTAATAAAGAAAACTATAATGAAAACCTATTTCCAAAAAAGAAATTTTTTGTCCAAAAATATAATTTACATCCTTTACATTACATATATAAAATATTATTGTTGTCATATTATAATTAATAAAAAATCTGTAAATATAATTTAAAAACATAATTAGTATATTTTAAAATAATTTATTAGGTTAAAAAAAATTACCTGCATATAAAATGTTTTTTATAACAATTTATTTTTATTCTCAAATTAATCTTATACCATAATAATGTTTAATGATAGTTGTTAACTAATAAATTATATTTTTTGTAATTAAATGATAATTAAGTTAGTTTACGATAAAATTAAAAACATAATTGGACCCTTAATTTTAGTGAAATTACAATATTTTTAGAAAATTGTACTTTTCACTATTCACTATAAAACAAACCTTTTTTTTGAAAAATACTAATCATTTTCTATAAGATAGTATATAAATATTAATTTTACTAAATTTATTAATTTACTTAATTAAAAACTCTAAATAAATTCTTACATAATTTAAATATTTTTTAGGAAAAATCCGATAAATCCCATTTTTTGGGAAACACATTTTGATGCTTATAATAACTTTACTAGAAAATGATTACAAATTTATTATGAAATAATAAAAAATTAATTATAAGGATCCATTTTAGATATTTTTCTAAAGGGTTCATTTTTATTCAAGAATTACAATTTAATTTCTAGTTTAAAATGATTACTATATCACAATACAAATAAACCTACAGATTACTATAAGTAATTTTATATAATTATTCATGTTTTAATTCAAATGATATACATAGAAAATCATCAGGTTATATAATTACATTTATATATGTAACTAAAATAGCATATATAATGAATGTTTTCACAAATGATGCAATAGATTCCTATTATATGTCGAAACCCAATATCAAAGACCCTCGATATTTTTCATCATGGGCCCATATTTCTTATGAAATCATTTACCTCATTTGTCAATGGTCCATATTTCCCATTATACCAGATATAACTCATAAATAGGTCCATTTTCCAAGGGTTCATCATCATTAGTTCATATTTCCTATGAAACCATACCCCACATGGTGGGCATATTCTCTCAGGGTTCCACAATATTACTTTTCTACATAAAAAAATTAATGAAACAATACATGTTACTAGTGGGCCACATTCTTACATTTCTAGAAAGACAATGAACAAATAAAGAAATATTTCATATGAAACTAAGATATCATCATTAGTTTTTGTCACATTTTATGTCATCCCAAACGCTTCTCTCATGATTAATTCTCATACTAACCATCTATATCCCCCTCCCATAAGGCCACTCTGTAAGATATTATTCTTCATGGAATTGATCCGTGTTATACGACCATAAAATAAATGAAATATACTAGTAAAAGACACTTAAATATAAGGGTTATTATTTGTAGAAAAATCTAAATATAAATTCCTTCTTATAATATTGATACCAATACCTTACTCACCTCCCACCTCATAGGATGATGATAAACATGTGAGTACACAATTGTGTGGCTTTAATCCATAGTACCCTTAAAATATGCATAAATAATTAATAAAATAAGATACAAACCCTCTATAACATAAAGATAGTACAATATATTCATTACTTGTAATGTATACATGTTTTTCTGCTTATAGAAGAACTATGTTATGAATAATATATCTAGATGGATGAATAAAAAATATATAAATTATAAAATAAGAGAAATTATTCTTACAATATGATTTTGTAATGATTTAAAAATAGGAAAAAAATAATTGGGTCTCAATGTGTGAATCAATTCCACCTCCAAGGGCGTAGATGAATCCACCCTGACATACTCTCATCCAACATGAAATCCATAGTTTCGTTTGTAAATTCCCATTTATTGCATTTATTTTTAATGCATTAATACACCTATATAATTCAATCTGGTGGAATCACATTCAAAGATTAATATCACCCCAAAAAATATCATTAGAAACAGTAAAGCCTATATTTTAAAAAAATTTAGGTTAATATTACCATTATATTTCAATTGAAAACATTAAATGTAAAATGATTCGTAATATAAAATATATGGTGTTCGCATGGGAATTTATTGAATCTGATGTAACTGATTGAATTAACTCCTGACATTTGAGTTAATGATTGATCACTCAAGGAGTATACATGAGGTATCTTTATAATGACAAATATAATGTTATATATGGATGATTCACACATATATATATAATAAAAACAACTTTTATCAAATAAATAACTCTCTTCACCATTGTTATTCATGATGTAATATAGTTTTTAAGTTATTAGAATCATCTGGAATAAACATTAACAAGTTCAGAACATCCCAAGGATACCTATATATTAGAATTTTTATATTCATAACTATCATGTCATACTTATCAGGCATGTGAGAATATATCTATTATAGTTTCCTTATCTTGAATACTATTAGATTTAATGACAATTTTTTTCTTGTATAGTGTTTCTATATTTTGGAATCTTATTTTGTTCATCTATATCTTATGAGTGTTATAAAGTCCTATAAAACCCAACAGATGTGACTATTACCGTGACATGGTTTACAATTAATCACCTAAAACAGTTTATCACATAACACCCTTACAAACTCTTGGACATTATGTAAACCATCAAAACTAATTCTAAAAACATATACACTCTTTTATAAGTGATACAAAGCATATTATATAAATTTTTATGCCAAAAAATATAATAAAATGAATCCTTATTTCATATCCTACTATCTGTAACTATAAAAATTTATAGCATTGTAAAAAATAATTAATCATCTAAAATAAAATTTAATTGAAAAAATAGATTCTATTAAGAGTAAATCACTACAAAATCTATAATGGTATCTTACATGATATCAATCAAAAAAATTTAAATATATATATATATATATGATAAATATTACCATAATATACATTGATATACCTATGGTTCCTAAATAAAATGGTATAACACATATAGGGGTTCGTTCAAGGATACTAGTTTTGATTATTAATTTTCTATTAATAATTAAACACTTAATAATTATTAGGTTCACGAACCATTAAAAATATAACTTCCTATAATATATATGAATGTATATACAGTAATCATTTGATATAATCCTTTTTAAATAGTATGATCTCTATGGGATACCCTATACTTTTCCATGTTCAAAAATTATCAATCTAATGGATATAATTATCAAAATATTTTTTTAGAATATATAATCACCAGTCAATAAATATTGATCAAGAATTATCTTCTTATTTATTTATATGGTACAAACATCATCACACTATAAACATATGGTGTTATTTATACTGGTTTCACTTGATGTCCATGAGATATTTTATTCTCTAAGATTAATTACTTCTTATTCAAACAAATAAATTTATAAACATCATGAAATGTTTTCATTTTAAAAGGGATTCTAATAAAAGAATAGTTCAAAAAGTAATAGTAAATTAATCTTCTCCTCCAAGAATCCCATGCATTCATGATACTCCTATCTCCATTATTATTATGTTCCATGAATGATAAAAATATCCAAAAATTCCTTGACCTAGTTAGAATATTCTGATGGAATGGTGGTTCTGTTCCTTGATTCTTTTTCTCCTCGATAAATCATGCCAACAATGCAACAATGAATATGAATCTGTATCATTTATTTGACAAAATTCTATTCTTAATTTATTCTATTAATATTATTAAAAATTTAAGAAAATTATTTTTATAAATAATATATAAACCACCCATTATTCCAACCTTTAAATATTTTTTATACTGAATAGTTTATTTGAATGAAAGGAAATTATTTAGAAAATATTATTTTATATCTAAACCAAAATATCTCGAAACATAAAACAATTAAAATCAATTTAAAAATATAAAATAATTATCTATAGTCATGGTTTCTTTTTAGTCCAATGATATTTCAGTAACAATGAAAAAAAACATCATCAAGCATAACCTTATCTAAATGATGATCTTCACATGTGAATTTGAATGTCTTATAAGTTCAATGTGGAGTATGATTAGGAAACTATTATGACCAATAGAAATAACTTTATAAAAATCTCTATAATAGAGTTGAATTTCTTTTTAATATTATAAATCCCAAAATAATTTTCTTAAAATTTTATCATAAATTATAACACATAACTATTAAATCCAAAAAAGGTCAATGAAGTCATAATGAATCCAACATATATAATTTTTGGACATCCAAATAAAAATTTCAAATTATAAAAAATAAATTTGAATCCTCATAAATACCCTTTAATCCATTAATAATTTTTTTATGTAATATTATCATTCATCCCATAAAACACAACATCTAATGGTTGAGAAAATAGGGTTCTTCATTAAAAATTCCAAGGGCACTTCAATTCACCCCAATGCATCTATTTTTATTTGATGTGTCAATTTTATAATTCATTTCATCAAATATTAATTTTAATTCTCAGGACATGAAATAATATTATTTATTATATAGAAAAAAAAATTGGCATCAATGCACGGATAATAGTGGAGTTTCATAGGGAAAATCATCTATTCATAAAAAATATTTTCATAAAACTGAAAATAATTTTTCATTCTATATTGAAGTACTCACCAAAAAAAATCTCCCAATTTTTATAATAATTGAAATCACTAAATAAATGGATAATGATAGAAAATTAACATGTTATCCATTTAAAAACAAACTTATACTCTATTATTATGGAAAATTTCCTTCACAATATACATCACCATGATAAGAGTTGTGTAATAAATTTTACCTAATTTAATATATAATCCAAAGATCATTGGGGAAAAAATTATTTGTTGTTGGGGTAGTTTTTGAAAAATAATGATCTTAAATAATGTCCTAAATCTATCTATAGGGGTTTCACTAGTAAAAATATTCTCCATCTAGACTTTATAATATTAAAATTTGAAATAAATTTCTATATTATCGATAAAATATATATTTAAATGATGTATAATATTAATATTCTTAATCACTTGATACTGAATATTATTTTTTGGAGGAGAAAAATTATATAGATTATATTAATTACTTTTCAATGGTTTTCAATCATTCAACCTCAATTCATCAAACTGCTCCATCATCTCAATAATTTTTATTCATATATTTATCAAATCCATATACTCATCTTATGTGGTACAAATTATCACTGAATTCTTATCGTTTCGAAGAAAACACTGACAACAATATCAAAAGATAAAAAATACACCATAAAAAGAACTTATTTCATTCTAATTACTTTACAGGTATGCATCTTCAACACTAGTAAAATTAATAATCTTATCTATCTTATAAATAATTCCATTATTCATATTCCCATTAATATATAATACAAATTATTTTTTATATATTTGATTTGAATAATTTTGGTTAGTCAAATGTCTCACCAAATGGTTCAATATATATAAAACATTTTAACTAGTAGTTTTTAGATAACATATGACACTAATCAATATTTTCAATTATCTATTTTTAATACTCTCACCTCTACCATAATTACATGTTTTTATCCCCATTCGAATGGGTATAGGCACAAGCTATTAACATTAAATCCCAATTATATTCAATATTTCACAAGAATACATCACATAAATTAATAAATTTAAATTTTTTCACTGTATTATTTTTAATCCCATGATGATCATCCACTCTACATTCATAAACATATGAAATTTTTTCTTTATTTTTTGGATAATTCCATTAACGAAAAATCTTTTCCACTGAAAAATATGATTTCATTGGCCCATAAATATATAATAAGAAATAATATTATTTAATTCCATTTCATCAAAGTATATTTTCTAATCATTAAACATAGATAACCACATCACTTTCGATCAGTTATCAATCCAGGAATAGAAGGTCCTTGAGGATTATAGTAATCCATATGAATACATATTTAATTCAACCTACCTTGATCCATAATTTCCCTCAAATAACCCTTTTGAATACTCCATTTTCAATTCTTCATCAATATTACAAAACAAATAGTATTTTTTTATATCCATCTGGTTGATTTTATAATTCTTATATATTTTCATAATAAAGAACCATATTTTACTCACCAATATAGAAACTAAAGAAATTTAATTTTCAAAATACACTCCATATACTTCAAAATAAATTTTTAGCACCATACAATGAAATATTATAACAAATATCTTGAATTTTCTAATCCCTAAATAGGAATTTTACTCAAATGTCATATTTATTATTTTTGATGAGACGAAGTTTCTCGTATCCTTATTTTTAATATGATAAATTTCATCCTCTATATCCTATATATAAACATTATATTGAATATATTCTATGAATGAATTTTAATAATCATAATAATAGATTCATATATGTTTATCAATCCTCAATATTATTTATGATAGTTTATCTACAGGTTCATTATTTCTCTATATCCTTTGATATTTGGTAAGAGTTTTTTATCTCAAAATATGTTTCATTCCTCTACATAACCCGTCAATTATATGTACTATTTATTATTATTTAATTTTTATTGTTCCTCTTCAATGATATAATAAGATTAATATTCTACAATACATGGATCTGCCTAAAACATGCCCTTAATTTATATAAAAAACCATATTGGACTCATATATTTAACAACTAAAAAACCTTTTAATTGAAATTTTTCAGTAATTATAACATCATAATTTTCAATATAATATTGATATAATTTATTCCTACATTTTATCCTTTTCCATTTTGATAGTTTTTAAAGAATCATACTCTCATTATTTTATTCCACAAATTTTTCTTTATTAGAGCCTTAGATTTGGATGATGAGAAAGATGGTTTATTATGTAAAATTAAACAAAATAGTATCATTTTTATAACAATATTTTACATTAATATAGATTTCTATTATGATTAAAATTTTATTATGAATTTCTATTTTTGGGAAATTATTAGAAACGAGCCTCGGAGTGGCCTCTTCCCCTTCCTCATGTGGACCTGATGTTTTCCCAGCATTTTCTTTCCTCCCCCTTTGGGTCTAGATCTTTTGGCAGTGGCTCTGGCTCGACTCGGCATGTGCATCGTGCATGTATGGTGGCATCGGATCTCGGTGGTGCTTCAGCTACCGGCTCGGAGTGGGTTCTACGTCATTCCATGGTTGGTAACATCACCCTGGTGGGGCGTTATGCTTGTGCGGTCACAATGGTACTTGGTGGGGCTTCGACGAAGATCTCGACGTGGGTCCGACGTTGTGCCTCAGTCGGCATCGCTGATTCTTAGTGGGGATTTGGTATTCAGTTCCTCATCCTTTTGGATTTGCTACGACGGTCCGGCCAGGTCCCCTCAGCGTCATCATGTCTGGCTGTGCTCTGGTGGTCTACTGGCAAGCGGCTCAGGGATAGACCAACATTGCTACGGAGGGGGGAAGTTTTCTCCTCATATCATGTGAGTTTTTGATTGGTTGTGTATTTGGTGTTTATGCGATCTTGTTCTCTGGTTGGAACTCTGTTGATTCCCCGGTTCAACTTCATGGTTCTTCTCTGCACTCCTTACAACTGTGAGCTTGTTCCAGAACCTGGTAAGGGTGGATCACAGTTCTGATTGGAGCCGATCCATGTCTAGAGCGGTGTTTCTATTTCAGGAAGACTTTGATTCACTTATCGGTGGTGTTCTCTCAACACAGGGTTAGGTCATCCAGTCCTATGTGGCAATGTATTGACCTTGTTTTTCTAATATTCCATCTGGACATCTGTGGATACGTTGGTGAAAGTGTCCTCAACAGGATGGTGGGGTTAGTCTAGGATGGTTTAGGTTGGAGGTTCTTTGGTTTTGTATTTTCAGAATGGTGGAAGGGATTGCGAGACCTGTTGGTACAGTGTTGCTTCCAGACTCGACCACGGGGAGTAGGCTCCAGAGGAGGTTCCAGAGGTAGTTGTTCACCATTGTAGTGCTTTATGGATTTGGACATTTGAGAGGGTATGGTTGAAGCCATCAGATCAGGTTTGTGCTTCGACACATGACACTTTCTTGTCGTTCAACCTTGCATCGGTGGAGATCTTTTCACAGTCATTTGCTGGGGAGGGGTAGATTCATGTTGTTAGTTTCATTTATCTCACCTGACCTTCAAGTTATCAAATGTTTTATTTTGATGATGTCTATTAAAGTTTCCCCCTTCATCCCTTAAAAAGGGGATTTCTTTTTAATAATAATAAAAAATTGAAGGCCTTCAGGGCGTTGTATGTGAATGTCAATTTTTGGTAAAATTTCTTCTATGTAGAATAGAATTTATGTCTAAAATTAAATTCCAAATTTCAAAATTTCCTATATTAATTACCTATACAATAAAATTCTATTTATGTGTGTATGTGGGATAATATTTATATTTAATATCATAATATTCAATACATGATTCAACGTATTAGAAGATTAATATTCCCTTTTATCAAATCAAAATATGATGTTATTATTTCCACTCTTTCTATCAAAATCTATTTTGTATGTCTTGACAATATCTATTTTTATGGCGTGTGATTCATAAATAAAAATCATTTCATTCTTGTAAATGAATCAATTAATGTGATAAAATATAATTCACCACTTGTGTATCGGGGTCTCATATGTCCATTAATATCACAGAATAATAATTAAAGTGGCCTATGAATAGTCTCTCTAGTCTCTTATAGTTCCAATGGACCTTTTATCCCCATTTAAATATTTTTAAAATTTTATCCCAATATCATATTATATAATGGAAATAGTACAACATGTTTATTTTGGATACCTTAGAAAATTATTTTAACTAATGTGATCATGTAATATTGGGAAAGGATCGCTTTACTATCTATGACTACTGTAGTATGAATTTCTTTATTCTCCAATCTAATTGAGATTTCCACAGTTAATTTATCATTTTTATATTATAATTTTTTCTTCATCTCTTGTAATGATTTATGTTCAATTCATAATGATCAACACAAGACATTCACACATAGGTATATTGAAATTAGATTATTAAAATTGTTCCCATCCATAAAAAATATATCATTATATTCCAACTTATCATAGTCAATTATAAAAAATCAGATTATTTTAATACCAATATTGATTTAAGTTCAAAAATTAACTACTTATAAATTATGATCTTCCATGTTTTTAAGTTTTCTTATTTACCATGTCACCTTGAATATAAAATAATATGGTAGCTGCATAGGTGGGTCACATGACCCCAAGCACATCTCCCTGTATGACAGAGGATACTAACTAGAAGTGATGGTATAAGTTGGTGGTAGTTGAGACACATTAACCTCATGTCAGATTATCACAATGGAAAAAGAGATATGTATATGAATTGACAGAAGTAGAAGTTGTATAAAACATTGAATATGCTGTATAATAATAATAATAAACATAGAAGTAATGAATGTCCAACACCAAATTACAAAAAATAATGTATGGAAAATCATTATATAAGTACAAGAAGTAAAAATTTAAGATATAAATAAAATTAAATAAAATAATAATTAGTAAAATAATAGATCCATGAGTATCATGATCACCACATCTATCCTCGAAAACTAACTACCAGCTAGTAGAAAGATATCTAAAGAAATAGTCCATGGTCATGTAAACATAACCTTTACTCGGGTACCCCGGTGAAATTAAGGCCGGAGAATGGCCTGATATTTAAATCTCAGTAAGATGGATAACAATGATTCTAGCCAATTCTATTTTGGGAAATATTAATTTAGCAGTGTGTATGTAATATCAATCAATAATCAAAACAGAAATAATAACATTGGTCGGATCATGATTCTACCAGACACCCAGCTAGCTCGACCTACATCGTCTCACTGGTAGAATGCATGTCTGACCAATTTCTATATATATATATAGTAAATATTATATATATAAATATTCAACTTCATTATATATTTCATCGACCTATTTTAACCAAGTAGTTGTCGATTCCTATTAGCCATATACATATAACACTAGTACTGGTTGGACTGGGGTGTAACTCACATAACCTAGACCATTATGATAATATTAAAATCTCATATAATAGGGTACATTCCCTAAATACCAATATATTAAGACACATAAATAAACAACACTCATGATGGTGACTAATATTTCATGGAATCGCTCTAATAATTGTATTTTTTTCCTGGACCCAACATCAATATTATCTTGCTGGGGTGAGATGCCCTAAACTCAACACCTAATGTAAGGGAGCATGATTACATTCCATGATCAACAATCTTTTTTCATCATTCCACAACTTACCTAAGGTGTAATCATATATATAATAAATGGACTTGGATCAATAACTCCCCTGACTTTCATTTATCTATCCCATATAAGGGAATCATATTAAAAATAGTGTGTGATAAAAAATGGTATGATTGAAGTGGTACTTCTACAATTCAAAATTCAATCACAGTATGCAAACTATAATGAAGAATACTCTTAAAAAATATTATTTTGCATATTTTATTTAAAAAATTTCATAGATTAAGTTCTTATTTAATTATAAAAAATATATGTTTTCATACTAGACATTCCGTTCACATTACAAATTAACCTTTTAATTAACACTAGAAAGTTAAACAATCATGAATATGATTAATCATTAATATATGAAATTTAATTTACTAAATAAATAAATACCAATTAATAATGAACAACGAGCACTTTGGAGGTGTCATTTAAAACGGAAAATTATATACACAAGTAATCCAATTAAAATATGGTCCTTAAACATATATGTTTCCTTCATTCGTTTAACATTTATTTCAAAGGAGGGAAACTAAATTTATGGACAAATAATTTCCATGTATCAATAAATTCCATTTATTTACAAAATACATAAAATAATAGAGAAATATCAATAAAACAACCTAGGAATGATCTATCTCAAGAATCTATACATAATTTTAGAAGACAATGCATCTCTGTCGAGTGGTTTTATTATAAAAACATGACATTATTCTTAAAAATTATCATTTAACATATTTAAACATCATTTCAAGAGTCCTACTCAATTCATGTTAAAGAAGAATTTACTATCAAAAAAATAAAAAGGTAATTAAATTAAAAATAAGTTTTAAAAAATAAATTAATTAAGTAATTAATTAATTTAATTTTTAATTATAATGGATTCTATATAAATATGAATAAGGCTAAGTCAAACACTTAGGAACATGAAATTTTCATCCGAAACCACTCAAAGATGCTCATTCCCATCTCAGAGCATATTTACCTTCTCATATACATTAGGACACCTATCACCTTGGAACATATTATGATGAACATGAATATGTACATGTGGATAATTGCATATTTTATAATATATTGAAATACCTATTTTCACTCACACACATAAGTATTTTTCATATATATACATAATCAAACATAGACCCAATATATATATTCATGTTAGTATGGGTGAATATATATATATATATAATGAGGGAACACACACACAGACACACACACACACACACACACACATATATATATATATATGACTAACTATGCATGTGTGGGAAAGTCGTTAATGACAATGAAAATTCAATACCAACACAGTCATACCCTACATACGATATAAAATCATAGTTACATCAAAAACTACAAAATAACTAATTATATTTTTATAAATAATAATGAATGGAGGAGAATCAACCAGAAATTGATGATGTGAGACCAAAATGATACGTACCGCTTTGCCTTCAGTGGAAGATGCTCGAATATAAACACGGTCAACCCTAGAGAGCCTCTTAATATTAAAAAAATCAACTCACAAAAAAACATATAAATCTATCCTCATGGGGTTTTCCAAAATGAATAAAGAAATGGGGGGAGGAAAACCAGCCAGTGTGGGGATGCGAAAGGAGATTGTGGCCTTACCTCGAGGCCATCAGGAAGAATCACATTGAAATATGGTGGAAAATGTTAATAGAAGGGGAAAAGGAGGGTATCATCCACATGCTTGGAGAGGAAGGGGGATGTTATGCATCACATAATTAAGGTGAATGTTGGAATATTTAGTATTATATTTTAATTTTTTTAGACGTTAATGTAGATATTTTAATTTCTCCAAAAAACAATAATGCACAGTTTGGGTCATACAGTTATCCAAAATGTTCCCCAACCATGTGATGAAAAATACCATAATACTATATATTTTAAATTAACTATATGATATAGCTTAACTTTTGGGAAATCTTCCAAAATATAGTGTGAAATATTTTTATCAACTAAAAATGGCCACATGGTTTGCTATTGAGGGCCGATTGGTTTCTTACAAACCGTACACCTCTAGAAAACCACCCTAAATTTAATTTCTACACCTAAGTGCATCCAAAACATGATGTAAAACTAGAGAAACATCTCAGTACTTCACCCACGTCTAGAAAAAAACATTGTGGTGTTCTAAATATTAAAATTAGAAACTAATTCTTGATTTTGAAAATATCATTACTTGTAAATATAAACGTTAAAATTCCACTGTAATTTCTCTCTGGCTCAATTCCTGAGCCATTAAAACCTTTCCTCCTTCTCAATTCACATAATATAGAAGTTTTTGGGAACAACATAATCATAATCCATCCTTGAAGGTTCATGATGCATGGACCAAATAGTATTATTTTATTTCTAATCACCCAAAACACCTAAGAGAATCATCTAAACACATGACACTTAAGCTGTCAAAACTCAATTCAACACTCACTTTCAAAAAAAATCATTGATATCATACATAACCAAACACATATAGATAAACAAGTGATCACATAATTATATTGTTATGGATCTTTATAAAGGTTCTCCCATATAATATTTTAATAGAATAAGGGGCCAAGTCTGAACCATAGTTCCTCAACCATTGGAATTTACTATGAAGAATTCCACCAATCAATCCTGAATTACAATATGAATTATTTGTATAACATGTATGTATGATTTAACCCAAGACCCCATCAATGGCCTCATAGAAATAAATTTTTGAAACATTATAAATAAAAATTAAATTTGTCACACAATCATTATAGGAAGAAAATTCTAACCCTTAAATCTCGCATTCATTATCTCAGTGATTCTCTTTAAAAAACAACTCCAATTGACTACAAACATATGAAAAATGGATAACGATTCAATCTGCCTCATTCTGAACAATCCTGATTATTCTCTAAATAGAGGGATATCATATTAATATATAACAGCAATACCTTCACCCAAGGAATCAATTTTTTAGCATGACACATTCACTAATTCTGAAACAGTATTTCTAGTTATCTACCATGGTCAATTAATCACCTAACCCCATATTATTTCAATCCTCATCATTAACAAGTGAGAAATAAAAAATCTATACCAATCAAATCATTACCATTTTAAAACAGTAGTAATGATCCCAACCATAGGTCTTGGGTAACCTTGGATTCATTATACTAGAGTCCATAGAATAAACCAATGTATTCCATAATCCCTATTTATGACTGGGATGATAGAAAAATACCATAACATAAATATAAAAAAGTTTATGTAGGTTATATAGGTGTCCTTATTACTGTAACATCAAGGAGAATGACTGGTGTCTAAGATTCCATCAATCGAATTCTTATACAAGAATTCTAGTTCCACTCAAGACTAACCAATCCTCCTAAAAAACAATCCGTAAATCCTGTAACAACATGAGAACTACTTATCAAGCCCATTAGATTTTTAATTCTTTAACACGGTGCCAGACTGTAGGTCTCATATTGTATCAATGATGATGTCAATATAAGGGACAATCTATTATCATTAATATCTATAAATTTTAAGGAAATCCATGAAAAACCAATTGAAGAACAACCAAACCACTTCTGATCGACTTCTAGGAAGAATCTCAGCTTGACCTTCTAACACACCATCATTATCCATTTATAAGCTTTTACTTATCAAGGCATCCATTTATTATTCAATATTTTCCCACTGAATTCCATCTAAGTCCAAAAAATCATTTTCAAGGGCTTCATATATTTCCATCCAATTTAAAAATATTCTTTTGAGGTGGAACTTACTTGATTTGAAACCTGAATTCCTAAAAGGAATTCAAGAAAAACTATCAATTTTTAAATGGTTTTATAAGGTTGTGATATTTATACTAGGATAGAAACATTTACCAAATTTTAAATGAATATACCCACTATAGGAGTGTCAAAGTAATAGAATGAAGTGTTTTATAATGTCCACTCACAATCATGATTGAACCAGATTCACCATAAACACACAAGCATCCCTCTTCTGAGTCAGGACCACCACTTCATTGAGGCCTAAAATTTTCCATAATAATAAATATCAATTGGATAATATTGTCAAAACACCCATCTCACCCATAAAAAATCATGAAAATTTGGATATTATTGAGTTATTTTAATATCTAGGAAATTCTACTATAGATATTACCACAAGAGTAATCAATAGCACATGGGTCAACGATTTAACTAAACTCAACTACTTTTTACAACATCAAGTAAAATGACAGGTAACACATAAATACATGCATATGACCATGGTATTAAAAAGGAAAAAAACATAATATGTACTACCCATAGATTTATATTCCTTTTAAATTATAGTTTTTATTGACTGGTAGTGATTAAAATTAAAATGATCATTATCTCCAATGATGGGGAAATAGACAGATGACCTCCAGAGCTTCCCATGGATTAAAAAAGTATCACGACACCTAAAAATCCTCCAATCATTCCCAAGACATGCATAAAATTCTAAAACCGAACATTACTCAATGCTCACACCCAAAAAAAGGCCAAAAAAATGATCATCGTCTGGATAAGGGTTCCATTATGAATGTAAGCCTCCAATACCGATAAAAAACACCAAAAAAATTCCATAAATTTGAAAACATAAGGAATTTAAACTCAAAGTGTTATACCTACCACGATCAATACCCGTATGAATAAAAAAACATCAACCATATCACTAGGTCACACCAAAAGAGAAGTCAATGTGCTAAAATTCCTATCATTCACACGATTCCAACAAGAAAAAAATTCCTAAAAAAAGGGATCACACATCCATTCAACACATACAAAAATAGATATTGAAAATTTCTTTACATTATGGTCTAAATAAAGACCACCATATATGGTTACATTTAAATGTAACTAGATTAATTCCCATTTAATATTTAATCATTTGAAATATTTAAAAAAAACACTAAGTCATAACTATAAAGTCTCATAAAACATCCTTTTAAAAAATTAATGATTTATTGAAAACCCATTATCATTATAATATTTTTCATATAAATTCAATTTTAATTAACAAGGCTTTAGATGAGTGTGTCGTTAATCTAACAAAGGCTCATCATAATGAAACCTAATGGCATTTTCATAATTATAGAAACTAAAAACACCCAATCCTATCACATCATAGGAATCATCCTCTAAATAACCAACTTGAATCTAGTTGTTCATTTGGGTATTTAAAAAATTCATTATAGATTAAAATAAAACTACAATTAAATTCATAATCTTTTAATAATATATAATAGTAATTCCAAAAAATCTTCAATCACATGTTTTTCCACCACCCCAATCTATAATGCGCCGATAAACATTATATTGAAAATTCTATATTAAATTTAATCAAAACCAATTTCTTTTCCAAAAATAACAAGTTAATAAATAATAACTCAGTTATGGGGGTGGCCATAGACCAATACATAATGTTCCCATCCACATTATAGTTTGGAATTTGGCTCCCATTAATCAAAACCAATTAACATTAACATGTAAAAATTATTATCCTTTCATATTAATAATTATATCATAATATATAAAAAACTCAATAATGGTTTCAGTATACTTGTTACATTTTCCCAATTATAAAGTTCAAAAATACGTTACTTATAAAAATTGCTTCCAATTTAGTTACAAACACTATATTTCTCCCATAAAACAATATCCAAATAAATAAAAACTACAAAATTATCAAAATAAGTCAAAACACAAAGCATTCAATAACCAAAAGATCATAAAATATAATCACCAAAAAGGGAATATAATAGTAAATATAATAAACAACTACATCATATAACACCTAAGGAACACAATAAAAATTAGAAAATAGCTATATATGTGAAAATACAAGGCATGGAATAAAATTGATGGCATGTGAATTTATATGTTCCTATAGTGATACATGTAATACATCATCCTTATCATACCAAGAAAAGGGTAATATAATATAAATCACATAAATAAATTATTTTCTAAAAATATATAATTCACTCTATGTGATAAAATTCATATTTAATAACAAACATCATGAAGAACAATCCTAGCCCTATACAGTTTGTCATTTCCCCATGGGTGGGGTGATCAGTCCTAAACATGGATATTTTCTAAGAGCTAAAAAAATTACTAGCTCACATCTACTAGCCAAAAATATTAATACAATGGAAAAATAAGCTATAATTAATAATTGTAACATCTCTGCCCAAATTACCACTAAGACAGAAACATAATCAATGGATCACATGACCCCTAGCATATATCACCATTTTCCAAAGGAATTTGTCGAGAAGAAATTGTTTAATGAGGGGAGATTGGGGAGACTATACCCTCATGGTCAGAGTAGGAGAGCAGTAAAGAAGATAAGAAAAGTAACTGAATATAGTTTAAGTTGTATAAATCAACGAATAAACATCAGAATAATGATAATAATCAACTGGGTAGTAAAGAACAGAGAACTAAAAATCACAACAATTAATGTATTATAGATGATTCCACTAGTACATGGAGTGGAAATTTAATGTAACAATATAATGTAATAAATGTATAGATTCCAAATGACTAGATGAATGATAATATCAAGAACATGCTTAGTCCAATGATCCTCACTCCATTATACTAGAATGAAAACAAAAGAAATAGTCCCTGGTCCTACAAACATAATGTCTACTCGGTTAGCCCAGTGCAATGGCAGCCCGAGAAGGGTGTGAGACATAATCTGAGTAGTTTGACGCCCATGGTGTCTCACCCAATACATTTTGTGAAAATTAAATTAACAAGTGTGTGAGTAATAGGAAACAAAAAACCATACTAAAATAATAACACATGTTGACTACGATTCCAACAAGATATTTGTCTAACTCTAACTGCTTCGGCTCATTACCATAAACAATATATGAATTGTAATTATATATATATATATATTATTGAATCCACCTATATGATCCAAGTGAGTGTGGATTCCTAATAGAAATATGTAAAGAATACGTGTGTTGGTAGGACCTATACATAACAAGCATATCCAAGAACAATCATGTAATCCTAAAAGATCATGGTATAGGGTACATAACATACATCCAAAAAGAGATAAAAATGTATTCAAACAATAATCATGATGGAGATTGAGATGTTAAGGAAACACTCTAATCATGGTATTTGTAATACCATCCCAACATCTATATTTTATCACTAGTTTCATATGCCAAAAACTGAACACTGAATGTAAGGGAGAGAGATTATCCCCCATGATCAATAATCATAGAACATCATTCCATATAATATTTATGGTGTAACATCACAGGTAAATGAAGAAAAAGTC
The DNA here is from genome assembly GCA_963277665.1 of Viscum album. Taxonomy (NCBI): domain Eukaryota; kingdom Viridiplantae; phylum Streptophyta; class Magnoliopsida; order Santalales; family Viscaceae; genus Viscum; species Viscum album. The sequence continues at coordinate 2,021,905,258 of OY728157.1, forward strand.
ATATTTAGGCTTATTAATATTGTTAATTAAATATTAATTTTACTTTAAAAGGATTTTTATGTTCGATAGCATACCCGATATGCAACAACGGGTTTCTTTGAAATCCTACGTTGCACACTAAAAATAAAATATTATTATTTTAAATGGTAGTTAACTCCTATCCATTTTATTGGTAGGAATGAAAAAACAAACTACAATATTATTATACATGTTTTTTAAATGTATTTACATTTATCCAATAAAAGTTAGAGGCTTAAAATGTGAATGAATCTAATTTTAAGCATAATTTACATTAAAAGGCTGATTTACCACCTTTTAATGGAGAACCCTTTTTAAATATAGTTTTGGTAACATTATTACATTCTATATGACCAAATAAAATCATTCATTATAATGGGTACATCAAAATTTACTTTATGTAAATTTTTGGAATTTTTCTGAAAAAGTTCAATTTTTAATGAATAGTGTAAAATATTCTATTTTAATTCAAAAGTGCCTTTTAATATAATTTATTTTTATGGTTAGATTATCTATTTAATTCATTTTAAGATAAAATTAAAATATATTTTTACCATTTAATCCAATTTTGGTCATTGGAATTAATTTCACTTTGAAATTGGACATAAATAAGTATCAATCTTTTGATAGTTATTATTTCTTAAAAACATGCTATTTGTTTTAACAACTGGAATTAATTTTAAAATTAACTAATTCCACTTCAATTTTTTGAATTTGGAAAAAAATACATCAATTTTTAATTTGGAATATCAAATATATCTTAGGCTGAATTTTTGGTATTTTTCAGAAAAACATCAATTCTTGATGAATAGTGAAACCACATAGTGGTAGTTCAAAAAACTGATATTTTCCTTTAAATGAAATTTTACCACTTCTATGAATTGAATTTTGAAAATCTGACACACAAGGTTGTTATTAAGAAGTAAAATTGCGTTCAATAAGATGAAAATGATTTTTGGTGAATAGTAACTTTTGACTTTTATTTACCGCGGTTAAAGGTATATAGGGTAATTCAAGGTTAAAAGATTATTATAATAATTAAAAATTAACTTAACACTAGTTCAAACCATATTGGTTGAGTCATGTACGACCATGGGCATCTTTGAGTCGATTTTGGAACCCCATTGATCTACTTGAGAGTGAAAATGACTATTTAGATTAATTAATTTAATGTAAAGACAAAATTCACATTAACAAAAATATTTTAGTAATTAATTTTTATATGGTGATATATAAGTCATATTTTCAACTATAAATATTAATTGGAAATACTAAAATATTTCCTACAGGATAGTATTTTTTTTATAATTTTTATACATCGAATAAATAAATGTATTAATGACACAATAATGATTCAGTATTTACCTCATTAATAAATGAATAAAATAAATAAGATTATAATGATTAAAATATTATCCAAACCATGTACAATTATGTTTGGATGATTTAATTAGATTATTAGTCATCTTATCTTCGACCATGATGATTTTTGGACCATTTTAAACCGAATATAATTATATAATAAAATAATTTTTTCACACTTTCCTAAAGAGCCCCTCCTCCCCCTTATAAAAGAAGACCATTTCCATATAATTCCTCACACCTATCAAGCTATTTGGATCGTCCAAAATCTACCCAATTAATCTCCCTACATACCTATACTCCTCCTAGAAGCCTTAACATAGGCATAAGGCATATCACGAAGTCCTTTGCTTCATACCAAAGAGAGTTACCCAAATTAACGGTAACAGTTTCTCTTAAAAAAATTTCTTTTATTTTACTTCTCCAACCCCTAAAATCTTTTTATTTCCTTTCTTTTGTAACAACACCAGTATCCTCAAGATACTAGTATGTTGTTATGTGATGGATTAGAACTACACAAACACACACCTCCATTTAATCAATGAAGAACATAATGTTTCTGTGGATGGAAAACTAAGGCCTCACAAAACGATGATTGTTCAATTACATCTTACCACCTCTCATGGTGGACATAATGATGGAAATGTATTTTTATATGATATATATTATTTTTATGATTTCCATATGATTCTGTACTTCACATTTATAGCATTCCATTATGGTTTCCATAGTGGTTAAATACGATAATCTCATTTGAGGATGTGCGGACTACCGCCCCCTCAATGTGATTTAATTCGTTATTGCCTTATGTGGGATGTACCAAGGATGGATTTAATGATATTAGATATTATATTATACTGGAATTATAATATACCAATGTATCATTATCTTTAATTTATAATAAAATATGAAATAGAATTGAAAGTAGTGTCCATGCGTACGTACGCCTTACCGTCTCCATGAACGGTGAATTTCATTTATTACCTCTAAATGTTATGTACTATTATAAAAACATGTATATACTGGATATATAATATATATATGATATTAAAATCATGAATATAATTCTGGATATAATGATCTATTGACCACATGGGCAACTTGTAAATAAAAGGTGTTCATTTTCACTCAAGTACCAAATATCGACAAAATGAACATTATTAACTTAAATGATGAATAATGTTTATAACAAGTTAATAAGTGATATAAATGGAATTAAAAACTTGAAAAGGGTTTTTAATCAAGTATAAATTAACATTAGTTTATTATTCAGGATATTAAAGAATGATAGAGTCAAGTCAGACACGAGATAAGGGATCTGACCTCTCTCTTTCTTTTCAAGTACTCTCTTTTATGTCATTTCATTTATGCTCCATGTTCTTATGTTGTAGGATGTTCTTTTATATTCACCATACTGTAATTTTTATTTTCATATGATGATAGACCCTCTCTTACTCTCATCAAATAATTTTATGAATTTTTATGTGTCTCCATAAGGATGGAGAATTTTTGTAAGGGATTTTCTTATCTCATTTTAATTCTGTGAGATTTCCATTGTTCGCCACATATTCATTCCATGTGGTGAATTGTGTATTGCCATTTAATATATATTATCATTATTCTCATTATATTCATGGTATTATATGATTAATTTTTTGGTTATTAACTATTTTTCATACGACTCAGTTGATTACAATGTGGCAAAGGGTTTCGTCTCAATTTTTTTCCTGTGAGATTCATGCTATATTTGCAACTATTTCCTTTTGTGTGGTGTATGTACTGACCATGATTGTAATCATTGTTTAGTATACATTTCTTTATGAGTATTTTCATCTTCATTGAATGATCCTTCTATCATGTGTCATATTTTTGTTAGTTTCCAATTTGGAAAGGGAACCTTTCACCATCCTCTTTTTAAAAGACTTATTTTGTTCTGTCTTTTAATTTACATATTATTTTGATGGGATATTTTATTCAATATCCTTATTTGTGTAAAATATATGTCCATGTGATGAGATACCATTTTTATCTCATCAAATCATTTTCTAAATTTTAATGTGACGTCGTTAGGCTGTCAAATTTTTACAAGGTAACTTCTTAATGCAATTTCAATTCGTTGGGTCCAACTTGTACTTATTGTATATGTCATCCAATGAATATGTGTGAATGACATATGATTGTATTACACTTAATATCCACTTATATTGGGTTTATATATATTTTTTACACATAATTTTGTGATTTATTTATCCTTAATTTAACGATACCATCTTTATAAGGTATTTCTTCTCAATTTACATTTCCATTGAGACTTCATTGTTGTTATGCACCAATACACTCTTATGTAGTGTATATACTGTAAGTTGGAATAATATTTCATGAATACCTTTATTCTAATTATATTATAATGTTTTTATTATATTTTATTCCTTAATTATTTGTATTCAAGCATCTCTCCTTTTTGTTAAAAAAAACTCTTTATCTAAAAGATCGTTTTAAATGTTATAAAGATTTATTCTTCTAAATATTTATCATTAATGTCCACGTTTTCAAAATGGTTTTTAGGTTTATTTATATGAAAATTAATGTTTTCAAATGTTAATTCTTTTAAAAGCTTAAAAGTGGTATGGGACACTTTGATTCAAAAATCAATTTTTAAATGGTTTTGAAAATGATTTGATAAAACATTTTTTATTTCAATATCCTGATTTGATATATTGTGTCACGACCCATCCTCGGGGCCCGTGCCGTGACTACCCCAATCCCGCCTTCCATAGGCCAGGGGATGGCGACTAGCATCAAGGTGTAAATCCCGGTAAAGGGAAGTCATTGCCTTTGTAAAGAAACCAACAAACAACACAGAGTAAGAAGGAAGAAGTAAACATTTGGTAAAAACTGGTACAACAATAAGTGCAGAATGTAAGTGGGCCAGAATACAAACCCAAACTGAAAGTAAAGTACAACTCGAAATGGGAAAACAACAGCTGAAAAGTAAAGCCGCAACGTCGAGCCGTCCACTGGAAGTCCCACATGAAGGGTGGGTACAGAAAGCCTCCACTTCTCCTCGGGTCCAGCCGACCGCTCCGAGTACGTCCCGCCCAGTGGTCCACCCCTAGGTACCGTCCTGCTCTGCAAGCCTCCACCACGATCAATGTAGTCCGTCGTCTGCAACCAACTTAATGTAGGGCGGGCATAGCCCGTGCAGGGGTGAGTATAAGCTACTAAGTAGGGACCCTAAGACCCCCGAAGGTCTCCCAGAATCCACAAAGGATAAACCATAAAGAAAAGATACAATCACGAAGTAAAATCCAACACGGATTAGGTATATGCCCGTACATATACCTAAGTCATAAATTCTCACTCGGCTACAACATCCGAGCTCAAGTACAACCCAGTCCACACAGGAAAGAAAAATGTAAAATCCACACAGGATAGCTCAACAGAATCCACAAAGGAAAGTAAAATGTAAATCCACACAGGATAGGACAACACAATCCACAAAGGAAAGTAAAACAGGGTTTCAGCTCACACAGGTATTTCTTCGTATGACGTTAGAGATGATCAGATGTATCCACTGATTCATCTAATCCATCGGACCAACAAAGGGTCTGTAGGTACTAACCCCCGCAATGACCCACACAGGATCGATCAAGAAGTTGAACACAAAGCTATTGGGAAACTCATTCTCCATCAAGTACAGTGGTTATGCCGCTACAACCAAGCGCTTCTCTCTCACCTTGGACTGCTGTAGTACTCCACCTATCGAGTACTGTGGGCCTGCTGCTACAACCAAGCGCTTCCCACCATGGGTCTGCCGCTACAACCAAGCGCTCCCCCTTATAGCCTCTAGAGGTACCCCTTCTGTTGAGTACCACAGGCAAGCCGCTACAACCAAGCGCTCCTCCGTCGTGGGTCTGCCGCTACAACCAAGCGCTCCCCCGTGCATCTACAACCAAGCGCTCCTCCGTCATGGTTATGCCGCTAAAACCAAGTGCTCCCCCTCATAGCCTCAAGAGGTACTCTTTCTGTTGAGTACCGTGGGTCTACCGCTACAACCAAGCGCTCCTCCGCCATGGGTCTGCCGCTACAACCAAGAGCTCCCCACTGGGCTATTCGTAACACACCAAGTTGTTCGATCAGTAGTCGTCAAGTCTCAACCAGCTCGAGGGTTTCCTCCTATGGCATGCTCGTTTTGGGAGGGTCCACTCCACGAGCTAAGAGGTCGATGCATCAACTGACATGTAGTCCAGAGTTGACGTATCCCAAGATGCACCGTAGTAGTCACTGCTGAAAAAACGGAGGATTCCCGTACTGTTTTCATCATCATCGCAGTCGAATCCACTGAGGATCTATGTACAGTCGTCGTCGTCACAGCAGCAGTTACAGCCAGCTCTAGGGTTCCCTCACATAGCAAGCTCATTCGGGAGGGTCTGCTTCACGAGCCGAGAGGCTGATACATCAACTGACACATAGTCCAGAGTTGATGTATCCAAAAGTTCTGTATCGTCAACAGGAACTCAACGTCGCAGACGGCGCGTCAATTGGACGCCCGGTCTGAGAGTTATTGGCTTTTTCGTCCGAGGGGCCCGGTTGGTTTTTAAGGAAAACCAACCTGACCATACTCCACCTGCATCCAAACCTCGGGCAGAGTATACCAAAAGATCCGTCTCACTTAGAGGAATCCACCGAAGTCGACGGCACATCAATCGGACGTCTGAAGCTCAAGATATGAGTGTTTCCGCTCCGAGGGCCCGGTTGGTTTCGAGTACGAACCAACCCGGCCTACCCAAAGTATTCTGAAACCTGGAGTGCGATATACCGAAACGACCATCTCGATCCAAGGATCACATCACCGCTGACGGTGCGTCGTTCGGAGGCTCTTAGCTCACGTTATGAGAAAAACACCGAAAAGGGTCCGGAAACAGGGGGTCTGGGCCCAAACCGACCCGGCCCAACCCCCCCCCCCCCCCCCCCCCCCCGGGCCGGCCTGAACAAGGTCGACCCGACCCGAGTCTGGCACCGACCCGGTTTGGCGCGACCCGCCCCGTCCAGGGCGGCACGGCCTAGCCTGGGCGCGACCCGGCCGGCGGGTCGGCTCGGCTCGGCTCGGCCGAACGGCCGAGCAAGGGGACCGCGGGGCGTGCTGTCCCCACGGGAAGAGGAGCCGTGGCCCACGTGGGGGCCGCGCTTGGTCAGCGGATGCGGCTTTGCCGCGTCCCGTGTGTCGCCAGACACAGGCGGTCACGGGTCTGGTCGGCCGCCGCCTCCGGCTGCCGGCGCCGCCGTGCCGGCGACCCGCGCCGCCGGTGGATTCCGCGGGCCACCGGAGTTGCTCTGGTGGTCCAATTCTACTTCTGTCTACGTCGTAGCTCCTCCCGGGTCCCGTTCTTCACTACGGAATCCACAAATCGTCTCTGCAGACCGCTTTGTCATCGTCCGTCGTTCCGCACATCAACGAAGAATTGCGGAGGGTTGTCGGGCCGTGTTTGTTTGGCCCACACCCTCTACGTTAGGTGATAACAATTGAAAAATAATGATCAACACAAGAAAACATAACAAGATACAATTTTAATAAATTAAAATTGCACTTTGATCCCGGGATCTTTGTTTTAGAAGAAACAACTACGGGAATAAAATATTATTTTCAAATAAAAAATCCCTACCTCGCCGAAGCCGTCGAACGAGCGTTCTTCGCGGAATTGACCTTCTCGGTAGGAGGTGATCGTCGCGTCGTGGAAGGGCGTTGCATCGTCGCGGTATACGGCGTCGCGTCGATGATCTCCGAGGGGTAAATAAAACATACGGATTTAATTTACATGAATTAAATTCATGTCAAGTATAAAATCCACAAAGGAATTTAAAAGATTCACAAACTCCTACCTCAAACGGAGGTTCGAAGATTTGTCGAGGAAGAAGCATCACGGAGGGAGAATTGTCGGCGTCACGTCGTCGATCTCCGGGGGGCCTGGCGTTCTTCGTAGCCTTCGTCGAAGGCCGGCGTTCTTCACGTTCTTCGCGTTCTTCACGAAGGAGGAGGAAGATCTTTAGAGATTCTCCAAATGTTTAACACAACATTCAAGAAGAAGGTGTGTTGTCCTTACTTTATTAACATGCCAAAAAATTGAAAACGTGTTAAGAAACGAACAAAATTAATTCATAGAATTAATTTCAACGAATAAACCACCCAATTAAAAGGATCGTTTAATAGTTTAAGAAACGCCCCAGTTGACTTTCATTAAAAAGGGTTTTTGTGGGTGCGTTACTTAGCGAAAAAGAAACGGCGGGGCTCGTGCGGGCCCCACCTCACAAATATACTACCAAGAGGGTAGGATATTTTGGGTTCCACCCTATCCGCTTCAACTCAGTTTAAGCATCTTAAAGGGGCTTTTAAGCGGTTTTAAGTGAAATATAATAAAGTTTGTCGTACCACATTATTTTATTTCTTAACTTAAAGCCCAAAAATTAAAAACCACACCTGAGAAAATGCAACTCCGGAAGAGGTGTTTCTAAGTAAATACCTGTGCTACGATTCCATCGGTGCCTTTGGAATTTGATTCCGAGCACCGGATAAAAAGTTATAAAAACCCGCTCATTCGTTCATTGAACGTACCTGAGCCAAACTTCAGAACATGATTCCGGGCACATCGGGCCTCGGAATCATGTGCTGTCAGAAACTACGTTCTTGTAAAATTCCAAAGAAAATTAAGAAAAAAATTTCCTTGAAATTTACGGGTCTTTACATCACTCCCACCTCAGGGCTTTACGTCCCTTTAAAGATACATCATAAACTAGGGAATCAAAAGTGGGTACTGAGCACGCATCTGAGCCTCCCGCTCCCAAGTGCTCTCCTGGAGGTTCCCGTGATGCCATATGATGCGCACTAGAGGAATCAACCGTCCACGTAGGACCCGCTCCTGTTGATCCTCTATCTCCACCGAGACCTCTGCAAAAGTCGCCCCATCATCAACGTCTATCTCCCTATGGTCAATGATGTGCATCGGGTCGTGCACGTATCTCCTCAGCTGAGATACATGGAAGACGTCGTGCACCCGGTGCAATTGAGGTGGTAGAGCCAGGCGATAAGCCACCTCGCCAACCCTGCTGAGGACCTGTAATGGTCCGATGAAACCTGGAGACAACTTGCCGCCTCGGCCAAATCTCTGTAACTCACGTCGAGGTGAGACCCGTAAGAAGACGTGGTCACCATCTGCGAACTCCAGTGGCCTCCGCCTCCGGTCAGCATAAGACTTCTGTCAGCTCCGAGCTGTCCTCATCCGCTCCTGGATGACCTGGACCTTCTCTGTCGTGGTCTGGACCATCTCCAGTCCCACAAGAGCTACTAAGATTTCCTCTTTTCCGATAAGAGAAATCTGGTCTCATCCCATGGATGAACCACTTTCTTTTCCTAATACAGTCAATCCCGACATGGATGATACTAACTGTAACATCCCAAGTAAGTAATTAATGATAGATATTTTATATATGTCTATAAATGAATTAGATAGTGTTTTAGAGCCTTAAAATGAAAATAAATCCAATCTTAAGCATGGAATACACTAATATTTTTAAAAGATTGTTTTTCTGCCTTTGATGGCAAAACATTTTTGAATCTATATTTTGACAATTTTATAAACTATATTTGTCAAAATAAACTTATTCTTTATGATTGGGACATCAAAATTTACTTTGTGTGAATTTTTGGTATTTTTCTGACAATGTTTATTTTTTTAATGAATAGTGAAAAATACTGCATTTTACATCAAACCTTCTTTTTAATCTAATTTATTTATATGATTAGATTATCTTTTGAATTGGTTTTGAAGTGAAATTAGAATATATTTTTACCATTTAATCCAATGGTGGTCATTGGAATCAATTTCACTTTGAAATTGGACTTAAACTGGTGTCAATCTTATGATACTTATTGTTTCATAAAAACACGCTATTTGTCATAACAGCGGGAATTAATTATTAAATTAATTAATTTGACTTATATGTTTTGAATTTTTTAAAATAGACTTCATTTTTGAATTCGGAATATCAAATATAGCTTAGGGTAAATTTTTGGTAATTTTCTAAAAAACTTCAATTTTTGATGAATAGTGAAACCACTAAGTTTTAGCTAAAGAAACTGATTTTTCGTTTAAATGAAACTTTTCCACTTTTGTGTTTTGAATTTCAAAAATCCAAAATACATGGTTTTAATTAAGAAGTAAATTGTGGTTCAATGATATTAAAATAATTTTTTGGTAAATAGTAACTTATTAAGTTTTTAATCGCAATTAGTGGTAATTAGGGTAGTTTAAGGTAAAAATAATGCTTTAGTAATATGAAATGACCTAGACACATGTCCTAACCTTATTGGATGTGTCATGGCTGACCAAGAAAATCCATGGGTCAACTTGGGGACCCCATGGAGCCACTTTGGTTGGGAAATGACATAAATAACTTTTTATTTAATGTTAAAGTAAAAATGACACAAAAATGAGTTATTTTACGAAAACAATTTTTAAATGGGGTTATACAAGTGAGATTTTTTACTATAAATATTAATTAGAAATATAAAAATATTTCTTACATCATAGTATTTTTTTTATAATTTTTTGACATTAAATAAATAAATGTATTTATGACATCATGATGATGCAGCGATGACCTCATTATTTAATGATTTAAATAAAATGGAAAGATAATGTAATATCTAAGACCTACACATGTCCAAAACCTATTGGATGAGTGGATTTAGAACCCTTATCACCTTATACTCGAATTATATCAATTTGGGACCTTATAAATTCAAAACACTTTTGAAAATAAAATAATAGTTTCATGATTTCCAAAAGTGTCCCTCCTCTCCTCTTATAAAAGGCCCCCACCTCTACCTCATTTCACACACTCCTCAAGCCTTTGGCTCAGCCATCCCCTGCCCATTTACTCTCTACACATACCTATACTCATCCTAGAGGATTCCCTTTAGTCAGAATCCTTTTAAAGGAAGCCTTTAGGCTCAAATCAAAAGGAGTTACACTTTTAAAGGTAATTCATTCTCTCATGTTCATTTGTTTTATTTTGCTTCTCCAACCCCCTAAACTCTTTTTATTCTCTTATTTTGTAACAAATCCAGTATACTTAATATACTAGGATGTTTTTATAATAAGGATTCAAGCTACACATACACACACCTACATCTAATGGTTAAAGAACATACGGTTTCCGTGGATGGTGAATTTATGCCTCCCGAAACAATGATTGTTCAACATTCTTTTAACACCTTCAAAGGGGGCCATTAATACGTCACTATATTTACATATGATATATAATATGTTTATTTTTTCCTTAAGCTTCTGTATTTATCTTTCTGGTCATACCTTTATGGTTTCCATTATGGGTAAACTCGATATCTTCATTTAAGTGCGGACTACCGCCCCCTCAAAGTGATTTGATTCGTTAAATACCATATGTGGGACGTATAAAGGATGTAACTATGATATTATATATGATATTATACTGGAATTATAATATACCTTTATATCATTATGATTCCATTCTATAAAATACGAAATAGAAATGAAAGTAGCGTTCATGCGTACGTACGGCTTACCGTCTCCATGAACGGTGCATTTCATTTCTTACCTCTAAATGATTATGTAATATTATAAATGCATGAATGTACTATATATATATGACATATATGATATCTACATCATGAATACCATTCTTGATATAATGGATACATGAACAACATGTAATTATAAAGGGATTATTTTTTACTCAAGTACCAATGATCGTTAAAATGACCGTTATTAACTTAAATAATTACATAGTGTTCATGACATGGAAATAAGTGATATAAAAGGAATAATGAATTTGAAAAAGGTTCTTAAACAAGTAGAAATTAACTCAAGTTTATTATTCAGGAGATTAAAGAACGACCGAGTCAAGTCGGACCCGAGGTATGGGACTTCGTCTCAATCTCCTTTCATTGAGGCATATTTTGTTTTATACACAACCTTCTTTTATATGGTGTATAAACCCCTTTGACTTTTACGTTTATTCAAAAGGAATCTTTTTTATACGAATCGTTTACTAAACGACAAAAGGGAATATTTTTGTCGTACGTATGCGGCGACAACGACTTCTCTGCCGCCGTGACTATTATTTGAGTTTCGGCTTCCTCTACAAGCCATACCTTTTTTTTAAAAGAAAAATAAATACCATGTTTTACTTTTCTTTTATTTTGGTATTGAAAATGGTTTTCATGATGTTTTTATATCAATGTGTTGTATTGATATCTTGTGATTGAAAGGTGGAAATGTTATGTTTCCTTTATGCATGTTTTATGTGATATGATTATGTTGAGGTTCTTGGGCATTATTATGAAGACGGGTGGTTCCATGATAAACTAAGGGCGGGTGAGCCCGATATAGCTCTCCAATGCATTGGGTAACGCAAAGGAGTGAAACGTTAAGGTTTATCCGAATATATTTAGGGAATATACTGTGATGGGTATTCCAAACGTAACCAAGAGGGTTACTCCCTACGTAAGAATGTTATGAATGCCTCAAGTTACCTTTATGTCTTATGATTTCTATGATTTACTCATGATTTGATGAGGTATGTTAAAGTGCTTATGTTTTATGGGTAAAGTATGATTTCATTCTTATGTATATATGTACCCATGTTTCCTTTCCATGTTTTTATAACCCATACTGAGCTTTTTATGCTCATCCCAAGTTTTTTTGAAATGAATTTCAGAGGTCAAGGGAAAGGTACATGATATGATGATAGTGTCAAGGAAGTGTCAAGAAAGAATCCATGTTTTATCTTAAATATGTTTCCATTGATGGGAATGAATAATACTATCTTTATGTAACCACTTTGTTTATATGTGGAATTTAATGCAAGTTTTATGATCTAATTCCCTAAAACTCTAAACCCAAAAAGATCCTCAATGTCTAATCTTGTAATAACTCAAGATTAAGTAAGGTTTAAGGCTGGGGCCTTATAGTTGGTATCAGAGGTCGGTTTAGATAACTTTAGGAGTTAGAATTCTATTAAATGATTATTCAATTTTTTTTTTTTTGAAATGATATAGCATTTGAAGATTACCATGTTGCTTCATCTAAGACATGTTTGTTCAGAATGTTTTTCCGTAGAGGGAACAGGGAAGCAGTGCTAGGAAGGCATACAGAAGGAAATAACCTTCAGAATCAGCATCCCGAGATGGTCGGAATTGGAACTGAACAGTTTGTTGCAGTGATGGCACAGTTGACTCAGGCTATAAATGGTGGTGGTATCCATGCACGAGATTAGCCAGATCAACCGCAAAGGAACATGTCAGTGGTGAAACATTTCATGAGGCAACATCCCCCATCATTCAGAGGATCATCTGACCTTGTGTTAGCAGAAGGGTGGATTAAAGCACTGGAGAAGATTTTAGATGTCATGGGGTGTTCAGACAATAAAAAGGTTAATCTTGCTATTTATCGTTTGGAGGGTGAATCAGATCAGTGGTGGTCGATGGTTAAAAATATCAGGGACGCTGATGAGATTGATGCCCTCGACTGGGATGAATTCAAAGGTATGTTTCTTGAGAAGTATTTTCCTAAGGCTGTTCGACTTAGGATGGAAAAGAAATTCTTGGAATTGAGGAAAGAGGAAGACTCAGTGGCTACCTATGAAGAAAGGTTCACTCGATTGGCAAGGTATGCACCAAATTTTATCCGAGACCTTGATAGTAAAATCAATCATTTTTACTCAGGATTAAAGCCAAAATATCGAAGGGCATTAGCTTCTCGTGAGTTTAAAAGTTATGAAAAGCTTGTTCGATGTTCTGAGAAGGTGTAAATGGAGTATGCTGATGACCAAGTGTTCTATAACAACCAACAGAAGAAGAGACTGAGGTGGTAGGAGAAATGTAAGAATTCTTAAAAAAAGTCTGATGGTAAGAAAACTAAGTTTCCAGTTTGTGATAAATGTGGCAAAAGGAATGCTGGGGAATGTCTTCTGAATTCTGGAAAGTGCTACCGATGTGGTAAGATGGGACATAAGGCTCGTGATTGCACTGAAAAGGATCAAGGTGAAGGTAAGACCAAATTTGATTTACAGTTAGTGAAATGTTATAAGTGCAATGAGATGGGTCACTATGCAAACGAGTGTCCGACAAAGAGCTTGAGTGATGGGAAGCAGTTAGACTACAAGCAGAAAGGGGTGGTGAAATCCTTTGCAACTACTTCAGCAGATGTCGGGCCATCAAATGAAGTTGTATCAGGTACTTTGTTTGTTTTTTCAGATTATGCCAGTGTGTTGTTTGATTCGGGGTCTACGCATTCTTTCATCTCTGAAACCTTTTCTAGTAAAATGGGAATACCATCTCAAGAAATGACTCCTGAACTTTTGGTAAAAACACCTGGGGGGAATGTTGAGGCAAAAAGAATTTATAAGAATCTTCCTATCCTTATCTGTGGAAAGAACCTACTTGCAAACCTTATTGTTCTACCTCTAGTAGAGTTTGATGTTATCCTGGGTATGGATTGGCTCTCTATTTACCATGCTAAGATTGACTGTAGAGCTAAAGAAGTTTCTTTTCAGAAAGAATTTCAGTTTGTGTACAAGAATGAACCCTTACTATTGATAACTTATCAATAGGCCGAGAAACTTGTAAAAGATGGAAATGAATGTTACCTTGCACACATCGTTGAAAATAAAGGAACTGTTCAGATTAATGATGTGCCAGTGGTAAATGAGTATCCTGATGTTTTTCCTGATGAGTTTTCTGGAATAATACCAGATTGGGAAGTTGAGTTTACTGTTGACTTAGTTCCTGATGCTAAGCCAATTTCAAAACCTCCTTATCGAATGGCTCAAATTGAATTTTTAGAGATGAAGGAGCAATTGCAAGATTTATTAGAGAAAGGTTTCATTCGACCTAGCACATCACCATGGGGTGCTCCTATTTTATTTTTTAAAAAGAAGGATGGTTCTATGAGACTTTTCATTGATTATAGATCCTTGAATAATATCACTGTTAAGAACAAATATCCTTTGCCTCATATCAATGATTTGTTTGATCAGCTCCAGGGAGCTCAGTTTTTTTCAAAGATTGACTTGAGATCGGGGTACCATCAGCTGAAGGTAAAGGAGGCAGATATTCCAAAGACTGCGTTCTGTACAAGATATGGCCATTATGAATTTTTAGTAATGCCTTTTGGGATAACCAATGCACCTGCTGTATTCATGGACTTAATGAATAGAATTTTCCATGAGTTCTTGGATAAGTTTGTGGTGGTTTTCATTGATGATATTTTGGTGTTTTCTAAAAGTAAAGAGGAGCATGAAAGACATTTAAGGGTTATCTTGCAAACCTTAAAAGAAAAGAAACTGTATGGAAAATTCAGCAAGTGTGATTTTTGGTTGCAACAAATTTCTTTCCTTGGTCATATTGTTTCTAAAGATGGAATAACTGTTGATCCTGCAAAAACAAAAGTTGTGGAAGAATGGCCAAGACCCACAAATGTAACCGATATTCGTAGCTTCCTTGGTTTGGCAGGCTATTACCGAAGGTTTGTTAGAAATTTTTCACGATTATCTAGTCCAATGACTAAGCTAACTCGGAAGGGTGTTAAGTTTATCTGGACAAAAGAATGTGATGATTGTTTTCAGGAATTGAAAAGAAGATTGGTGAATGCTCCAGTTTTGGCACTAACTTCCAGGAATGGTGAGTTTGTTATATATAGTGATGCTTCATTAAAAGGACTTGGTTGCGTCCTAATGCAGAATGATCAGGTAATTGCTTATTCTTCACGACAGTTGAAAACTCATGAGGTAAATTACCCTACACATGATTTGGAATTAGCTGTTGTTGTTTTTGCTTTAAAAATTTGGAGGCATCATTTGTATGGAGTAAAGTGTGAAATATATATCGATCACAAAAGATTAAAGTATATATTCACTCAGAAAGAGTTAAACATGAGATAGAGGATATGGCTGGAATTAATCAAGGAATATGATTGTACAATTCATTACCATCCGGGAAAAGAAAATGAAGTGGCTGATGCTTTGAGTTGAAAAAGTAATGCTTCATTAGCAATGTTGCGTTTGGAACATGATCCTTTAGTTAAGGATTTGATGAACTTAGGAATAGAAGTTGTTGGTGCGGGAAGTCCTTCTGTTTTGTTTCAGGTATCAGTGAGATCTTCTCTATCAGGCAGAATGAAGCAAGCACAGAAGAAAGACAGTGAGTTGCAGAAAAAGGTAGAGCTGGTTCAGAAAGGTAAGTTTCCTGAATTCAACATTGATAATGATTGTGTTTTGAGATTTGGGAAGAGATTGTGTGTGCCTTGTGATTCACAGTTGAAGAGAGATTTGTTATGTGAAGCTCATAGTTCTCCATTTTCAGTTCATCTGTGCAGTACTAAGATGTATAGAGATCTACGGGAGTA
This sequence comes from Viscum album, assembly GCA_963277665.1. Classification (NCBI taxonomy): domain Eukaryota; kingdom Viridiplantae; phylum Streptophyta; class Magnoliopsida; order Santalales; family Viscaceae; genus Viscum; species Viscum album. Next base: position 2,021,921,079 of record OY728157.1, read on the forward strand.
TTACTGGTGGGATGGAATGAAAAGAGATATTGCTGATTTTACTGTGAAGTGTTTAACATGTCAACAGGTTAAAGCAGAGCGGCAGTTACCGAAAGGGATGCTTCAGCCTTTACCAGTGCCAGAGTGGAAATGGGAGAATATATCCATGGACTTTGTTGTGGGATTACCGAATACATCTCGAGGTAATAATGCAATCTAGGTTATTGTTGATCGCTTGACCAAATCTGCTCATTTCCTTGCTATACGAGATACTTTCTCTCTTGATCAACTTTCCCGTTTGTATCTTAAAGAGATAGTCTGGTTACATGGAGTTCCTCTCTCCATTGTATCGGATCGTGATCCCAGATTTACTTCTAACTTTTGGAAAGGCCTTCAGAAGTCGTTGGGTACTGAATTAAATTTTAGTACGGATTTTCATCCTCAATCAGATGGGCAGTCAGAACGAACAATTCAGACCTTGGAGGATATGCTACGAGCTTTTTCGATGGATTATCAGGTAATTTGGGACCAACATCTTTCTTTGGTTGAATTTTCATATAATAACAGTTTTCATTCCAGTATACAGATGGCACCATTTCAGGCATTATATGGGAAGCGGTGTCGAACTCTAGCTTTCTGGGATGAAGTGGGTGAAAGGAAGTTGATGGGACCAGAATTGGTAGAAGAGTTGGCAGAAAAGGTTTAGCTGATTCAGAAGCACATGAGAACAGCTCAGAGTAGGCAGAAGAGTTATGCAGACAACAGGAGGAAGGATCTATCTTTTGAGGTAGGTGATCATGTTTTTCTCAAAGTATCACCATGGAAAAGTGTGATGCGATTTGGTAAGAAAGGAAAGTAGAGTCCAAGGTTCATTGGACCATATGAAATTCTGGAGAGATTTGGATCAGTTGCTTACCGAGTGGCTTTACCTCCGAGTTTATCTCAGGTACACAATGTTTTTCACGTTTCGATGTTGAGAAAGTACATGCCAGATCCATCTCATGTTTTGAGTCCAGAGGTAGTTCAGCTGGAAGAGAACCTATCTTATGAGGAACAATTGGTCCAGATTCTTGACCACAGGGAGCAAGAATTATGGAATAAGGTGATTCACCAGGTAAAGTTTTTGTGGAAAAACCACATGATTGAAGAGAAAACATGGGAATCTGAAAATGCAATGAGGGATAAGTACCCTCATTTATTCGATAAGTAAATAAATTGCGGGGACGCAATTTTCTAAAGGGGGGAAGGATGTAACATCCCAAGTAAGTAATGAATAATAGATATTTTATCTATGTCTATTAATGAATTAGATAGTGTTTTAGAGGCTTAAAATGAAAATAAATCAAATCTTAAGCATGGAATACACTAATATTTTTAAAAGATTGTTTTTCTGCGTTTGATGGAAAAACATTTTTGAATCTATCTTTTGACAATTTTATAAACTATGTTTTTCAAAATAAACTTATTCTTTATGATTGGGACATCAAAATTTACTTTGTGTGAATTTTTGTTATTTTTCTGACAATGTTCATTTTTTAATGAATAGTGAAAAATACTGCATTTTACATCAAAACTGCTTTTTAATCTAACTTATTTATATGATTAGATTATCTTTTGAATTGGTTTTGAAGTGAAATTATAATATATTTTTACCACTTAATCCAATGGTGGTCATTGGAATCAATTTCACTTTGAAATTGGACTTAAACTGGTGTCAATCTTTTGATACTTATTGTTTCATAAAAACACAATATTTGTCATAACAGCGGGAATTAATTATTAAATTAATTAATTTGACTTATATGTTTTGAATTTTGTAAAATAGACTTCATTTTTGAATTCGGAATATCAAATATAGCTTAGGGTGAATTTTTTGTAATTTTCTGAAAAATTTCAATTTTTGATGAATAGTGAAACCACTAAGTGATAGTTAAAGAAACTGATTTTTCATTTAAATGAAAATTTGCCACTTGTGTGTTTTGAATTTCAAAAATACTACATACATGGTTGTCATTAATAAGTAAAATGTGACTCAATGAGATTAAAATAATTTTTTGGTGAATAGTAACTTATTAAGTTTTTAATCACGATTAGTGGTAATTAGGGTAGTTTAAGGTAAAAATAATGCTTTAATAATATGAAATGACATAGACACATGTCCTAAACTTATTGGAAGTGTCATTGCCGACCAAGAAAATCCATGGGTCAACTTGGGGACCCCATGGAGCCACTTTGGTTGGGAAATGACATAAATAACTTTTTATTTAATGTTAAAGTAAAAATGACACAAACATGAGTTATTTTACGAAAATAATTTTTAAATGGGGTTATACAAGTCATATTTTTGACTATAAATATTCATTGTAAAGATAAAAAGATTTCATACTTCATAGTAGTTTTTTTATAATTTTTTGACATTAAATAAATAAATTTATTTATGACATCATGATGATGTAGCGATGACCTCATTATTTAACGATTTAAATAAAATAGAAAGATAATGTAATATCTAAGACCTACACCTGTCCAAAACCTATTGGATGAGTTGATTTAGAACCCTTATCACCTTAACCTCGAATTATATCAATTTTGGACCTTATAAATTCGAAACACTTTTGAAAATAAAATAATAGTTTCATGATTTCCAAAAGTGCTCCTCCTCTCCTCTTATAAAAGGCCCCCACCTCTACCTAATTTCGCACACTCCTCAAGCCTTTGGATCAGCCATAACCTGACCATTTACTCTCTCCACATACCTCTCCTCATCCTAGAGTATTCCCTTTGGGCAGAATCCTTTCAAAGGAAGCCTTTAGGCTCAAATCAAAATGAGTTACACTTTTAAACGTAATTCATTCTCTCATGTTCATTTGTTTTATTTTGCTTCTCCAACCCCCTAAACTCTTTTTATTGTATTATTTTGTAACAACTACCGTATCCTCAATATACTAGGATGTTGTTATAAGAATTATTCAAGCTACACTTACACACACCTACATCTAATGGTTAAAGAACATACGGTTTTCGTGGATGGGGAATTTATGCCTCTCGAAACGATGATTGTTCAACATTCTTTTAACACCTTCAAAGGTGGCCATTAAGATGTCACTATATTTATATATGATATATAATATGTTTATTTTTTCCTTAATATTATGTATTTATCTTTTTGGTCATACCTTTATGGTTTCCATTATGGGTAAACGTGATATCTTCATTTAAGGAAGTGCGGACTACCGCCCCCTCAAAGTGATTTGATTCGTTAAATACCATATGTGGGACGTATAAAGGATGGAACTATGATATTATATATGATATTATACTGGAATTATAATATATCTTTATATCATTATGATTCCATTCTATAAAATATGAAATAGAAATGAAAGTAGCGTTCATGCGTACGTACGGCTTACCGTCTCCATGAACGGTGCATTTCATTTCTTACCTCTAAATGATTATGTAATATTATAAATGCATGCATGTACTGTATATATATGACATATATGATATCTACATCATTAATACCATTCTGCATATAATGGATACATGAACAACATGTAATTATAAAGGGCTTATTTTTGACTCAAGTACCAATGATCGTTAAAATGATCGTTATTAACTTAAATAATTACATATTGTTCATGACATGGCAATAAGTGATATAAAAGGAATAATGAACTTGAAAAAGGTTCTTAAACAAGTAGAAATTAACTCAACTTTATTATTCAGGAGATTAAAGAACGATCAAGTCAAGTCGGACCCGAGGTATGGGACTTCGTCTCAATCTCCTTTCATTGAGGCATATTTTGTTTTATACACAACCTTCTTTTATATGGTGTATAAACCCCTTTGACTTTTATGTTTATTCAAAAGGAATCTTTTTTATACGAAGTGTTTACTAAATGATAAAAGGGAATGTTTTTGTCGTACGTATGCGGCGACAAAGACTTCTCCGCCGCCGTGACCATTATTTGAGTTTCGGCTTCCTCTACAAGCCATACCTTTTTTAAAAGAAAAATAAATACCATGTTTTACTTTTCTTTTATTTTGGTATTGAAAATGGTTTTCATGATGTTTTTATATCAATGTGTTGTATTGATATCTTGTGATTGAAAGGTGGAAATGTTACGTTTTCTTTATGCATGTTTTATGTGATATGATTATCTTGAGGTTCTTGGGCATTATTATGAAGACGGGTGGTTCCGTGATAAACTAAGGGCGGGTGAGCCCGATATAGCTCTCCAATGCATTGGGTAACGCAAAGGAGTGAAACGTTAAGGTTTATCCGAATATATTTAGGGAATATACTGTGATGGGTATTCCAAACGTAACCAAGAGGGTTACTCCCTACGTAAGAATGTTATGAATGCCTCAAGTTACCTTTAGGTCTTATGATTTCTATGATTTACTCATGATTTGATGAGGTATGTTAAAGTGCTTATGTTTTATGGGTAAAGTATGATTTCATTCTTATGTATATATGTACCCATGTTTCCTTTCCATGTTTTTATAACCCATACTGAGCTTCTTATGCTCATCCCAAGTTTTTTTGAAATGATTTTCATAGGTCAAGGGAAAGGTACATGATATGATGATAGTGTAAAGGAAGTGTCAAGAAAGAATCCATGTTTTATCTTAAATATGTTTCCATTGATGGGAATGAAGAATACTATCTTTATGTAACCACTTTGTTTATATGTGGAATTTAATGCAAGTTTTATGATCTAATTCCCTAAAACTCTAAACCCTAAAATATCCTCAATCTATAATCTTGTAATAACTCAATATTAAGTAAGGTTTAAGGCTGGGGCCTTATACTAACCCATACCAAGGATGACGTCGTAAGGCCTCGACGCTACTACCAAGAGATCCAACCGTTACCCTCGCCTCCAAGGGTTGGGTCACACTGTCGGCATCAGTGTGTGGTAACTGGGTCTCCTCCAGTAGGTATCTCTCAATTGAGGGTCAAGTAAACAGTCTAAACCGGAACCACTTAGTAACAACACAAGAGAGGACATGAAAGTAAATGCCACAAGAAAAGGTGTCTTTTATTACTGCAGCTCAAGTACAAAGACACAAAGCATTTACAAACATACATCAACAAAAACTAGAAGCAACATGAAAAAATGTCTCCAAGTCTGGAGCTAGTCTCGCTCCTATTCATTTGCTCCTAGAGCTCCATGATCGTAGGCCTCAGCTGCCTGAAGCTGAGCTCTCCCATGTCCTCTTGTACCCTGCAGTCGGGGTGGACCTCCTGGCGGAGGTGGTGGCAACACCCCGAAGCGTCGTCTACCTCCAACTGCACGGCCAGCTCCCCTGCCATGGCCGCCTTTTCCTTGCGGCCCGCCCTGATTGAACCACTACCTCTGCCTGGAGGGTCCTTCGTTCACCTTCTGGTCATCCATATGGCGGGTCAGACAGTGACGAGCCATGTGACCAATCCCGCAACAGGAGTAAAACTGCCCGCTCATGGTAAGTCGTTGTCCACCCTGAGTGCCTCGCACAAACGATCCTGAGTCATGTGGTCGACCACCTTTAGGTCTAGTCCTCTTGGACCCCTGCATCATCTATCTACTTCTCGCAGCAGAAGACTCTGTCGCATGTCGGCTAGTTGTGGGTCCTGCTACTGAAGTCTGCTCAGCAAGGAAACTATCTACTAGGAGGGCTCGTTCCAACACCCCTGACTGTGTCGGAATGCTGTGAGAAACAACAGAAGATCTGATCTCTCTCCTGATCCCCTTCTCGAAGGTTAGGGCCCTGAAGAAAGGGTCCCATACCATGTCTGTGTAATAGCGTGAGAGATCGGTAATCCTCGTCATGTACTGGGCTACTGACATGATACCCGGCCACAGCTGTAAAAGCTCCTGGATGCGCACTGCATGGAGGGTGGCCAGGACGAACTCTGAGCGGAAAAGGCTCTCAAAGTATATCCAGAGGAGAGATGCCTCGTTGTGTACCTGTAGCATCATGCTCCACCATCTGCCTGTTTCCGCATGCCGGAGGCTCGCTGCGAGGATCACAATGAAGTCTACTGGTGTCCTCACTAACCGGAAAACTCGCACGACTGCCTCCAGCCAGTCCTCGGCTGCCTGGGGGTCCGTCTCCCCGCGGAACCTGGGTGGTCGCTGGCGCTGGAACTCATGCAGAGATCCAAGGTGACGTGCATCGTCAGCGGCTGGCGCTGGAAGCATCGGTGGCTCGGCGGGTAGAGGTACCGTCGGTGCCTCTGCTGTCAAAGGGCTCTGCACCGAGGCCTCGTCGCTCGGCGGGCTGTCGTCACGAACCACTCTCGGAACCGTAGCTTGCTGCCGTCATGGGGCCATCCTGAAAAGGAAAAAGGTGCTCCACGGTCAGAATAGTATACCTGGTGAGCTGATACAAAGTAATCACAAAGAAAACACGAAACACACATGCAATCAATGTTTTCGTGCATTAAGTCGGAAATCAGAAGTCAAGGTCCTGTTGTACGGATACGTCGGCCGCCGCACCAACACTGGGCTCCCTAGACTGTTAACCACACTCAATACGCCTAACACTATTGCTTCACATATAAGAACGATCAGAGTCCGTGGTAGAACTGACCACCTCTGATACCAATTTTTCACGACCCGTCCTCGGGGCCCGTGCCGTGACTACCCCAAGCCTGCCTTCCATAGGCCAGGGGCTGGCGACTAGCACCAAGACGTAAATCCTGGTAAAGGGAAGGAATTGCCTTTGTTAAGTAACCAACAAACAACACAGAGTAAGCAAGAAGAAGTAAACACTAAGTAAAAACTAGTACAACAGTATGTGCGGAAAGTAAGTGGGCCAGAATACAAACCCAAACTGAAAGTAAAGTACAACTCGAAAGGGGAAAACAACAACTGAAAAGTAAAGCCGCAACGTCAAGCCATCCTCTGGAAGTCCCACCTGGAGGGTGGGTACAGAAAGCCTCCACTGCTCCTCGGGTCCAGCCGACCACTCCGAGTACGTCCCGCCCAGTGGTCCACCTCCAGGTATCATCCGACTCCGCAAGCCTCCACCACGATCAACGTTGTCCGTCGTCTGCAACCAACACAATGTAGTGCGGTCATAGCCCGTGCAGGGGTGAGTATAAGCTACTCATTAGGGACCCCGAGACCCCCGAAGGTCTCCCAGAATACATAAAGGATAAACCACAAAGAAAAGATACAATCACTAAGTAACATCCAACATGGCTTAGGTATATGCCCATACATATACCTAAGTCATCAATTCTCGCTCGGCTCCAACATCCGAGCTCAAGTACAACCCAGTCCACACGGGAAAGCAAAATGTAAAATCCACACAGGATAGCTCAACACAATCCACAAAGGAAAGTAAAAGGTAAATCCACATAGGATAGCACAACACAATCCACAAAGGAAAGTAAAATAGGGTTTCAGCTCACACAGGTATTTCTTCGTATGACGTTAGAGATTATCAGATGTAGCCACTAATTCATCTCATCCATCGGACCAACAAAGGGTCTATAGGTACTAACCCCTGCAATGACCCACACAGGATCGATCAAGAAGTTAAACCCAACGCTATTGGGAAACTCCTTCTCCATCAAGTACAGTGGTTATGCCGCTACAACCAAGCGCTTCTCTCTCACCTTGGACTACTGTAGTACTCTACCTATCGAGTACTGTGGGCCTGCTGCTACAACCAAGCGCTTCCCACCATGGGTCTGACGCTACAACCAAGCGCTCCCCCTCATAGCCTCTAGAGGTACCCCTTCTGTTGAGTATCACGGGTCAGCCGCTACAACCAAGCACTCCTCCGTCATGGGTCTGCCGCTACAACCAAGAACTCCCCCGTGCTGCTACAACCAAGCGCTCCTCTATCGTGGGTCTGCCACTACAACCAAGCGCTCCCCCTCAAAGCCTCGAGAGGTACTCTTTCTGTTGAGTACTGTGGGTATGCCGCTACAACCAAGCACTCCTTCACCGTGGGTCTGCCGCTACAACCAAGCGCTCCCCACTGGGCTATCCGTAACACAACGAGTTGTTCGATCAGCAGTCGTCAAGTCTCAACCGGCTCGAGGGTTTCCGCCCATGGCATGCTCGTTCCGAGAGGGTCCACTCCACGAGCTAAGAGGTCGATGCATCAACTAACATGTAGTCAGGAGTTGACGTATCCCAATATGCACCGTAGTAGTCACTACCAAAAACACGGAGGATTCCCGTACTATTTTCATCATCATCACAGTCGAATCCACTGAGGATCTCTATACAGTCGTCGTCATCACAGCAGCAGTTTCAGCCAGCTCTAGGGTTCCCGCACACAGCAAGCTCATTCGGGAGGGTCTGCTCCACGAGCCGAGAGGCTGATACATCAACAGACACATAGTCCATAGTTGATGTATCCAAAAGTTTTGTATCGTCAACAGGAACTCAACGTCACAGACGACGCGTCAATCGGATGCCCGGTCTAAGAGTTATTGGCTTTTTCGTCCGAGGGGCCCGGTTGGTTTTTAAGGAAAACCAACCCGACCATACTCCACCTGCGTCCAAACCTCGGGCGGAGTATACCAATAGATCCATCTCACTTCGAGGAATCCATCAATGTCGACGGCACGTCAATCGGACATCTGAATCTCAAGATATGAGCGTTTCTGCTCCGAGGGCCTGGTTGGTTTCGTGTACGAACCAACCAGGCCAACCCAAAGTATTCTGAAACCTTGAGTGTGATATACTGAAACGACCGTCTCGATCCAAGGATCTCATCGCCGCTGACGGCATGTCGTTCGGGGGCCCATAGCTCAAGTTATGAGCAAAAGATCGAAAAGGGTCCGGAAACGGGGGGTCTGGGCCCGGGCCGACCCAGCCCACCCCCCCCCCCCCCCCCCCGGGTCGACCTGACCCGGGTCCGGGTCTGACCCGTATTGGCGCGACCCGGCCCAGCCAGGGCGGCCCAGCCTGGCCTGGGTGCGACCCGGCCGGCGGTTCGGCTCGGCTCGGCTCGGCCGAACGACCGAGCAAGGGGACCGCGGGGCGTGTTGTCCCCACGGGAAGAGGAGCTGCGGCCCGCGTGGGGGCCGCTCTTGGTCAGCGTACGCGGCTTTTCCACATTTCGTGTGTTGCCGGACCTGTGCGGTCGCTGGTCTAGTCGGCCGCCGGCGACCCGTGCCGCCGGTGGATTCCGCGGGCCACCGGAGTTGCTCCGGTGGTCCGATTCCACTTCCGTTTGTGCCGTAGCTCCTCCCAGGTCACTTTCTTCACTGCGGAATCAACAAATCATCTCTACGGCCCGCTTTGTCATCGTCCTCCATTCCGCACATCAATGAAGAACTGAGGAGGGTTCTCGGGCCGTGTTTGTTTGGCCCGCACCCTCCACGTTAGGTGATAACAATCGGGAAATAATGATCAACACATGAAAACATAACAAGATACAATTTTAATAAATTAAAATTGCTCTTTGATCTCGGGCTCGTTGTTTTAGAAGGAACAACTACGGGAATAAAATATTATTTTAAAATAAAAAATCCCTACCTTGCCGAAGCCGTCGAACGAGCGTTCTTCGCGGAATTGACCGTCGCGGTAGGAGGTGATCGTCACGTCACGGAAGGGCGTCGCGTCATCGCGGTATACAGCGTCGCGTCGACGATCTCTGAGGGGTAAAGAAAACATATGGATTTAATTTACATGAATTAAATCCATGTCAAGTATAAAATCCACAAAGGAATTTAAAAGATTCGCAAACTCCTACCTCAAACGGAGGTTCGAAGATTTGTCGCGGAAGAAGCATCGCGTAGGGAGAATCGTCAGCGTCATGTCGTTGATCTCTGGGGGGCCTGGCATTCTTCGTAGCCTTCGTCGGAGGTCGGCGTTCTTCACGTTCTTCGCGTTCTTCACATTCTTTGCGAAGGAGGAGGAAGATCTTTAGAGATTCTCCAAAGATTTAACACAACATTCAAGAAGAAGGTGTGTTGGCCTTACTTTATTAACATGCCAACAAATTGAAAATGTGTTAAGAAACGAACAAAATTAATTCATAGAATTAATTTTAACGAATAAACTACCCAATTAAAAGGACCGTTTAATAGTTTAAGAAATGCCCCAGTTGACTTTCATTAAAAAGGGTTTTCGCGGGTGCGTTACTTAGCAGAAAAGAAACGGTGGGGCTCGTGTGGGCCCCACCTCACAAATATCCTACCAAGTGTGTAGGATATTTTGGGTTCCACCCTATCCACTTCAACTTAGCTTAAGCAGCTTAAAGTAACTTTTAAGCGGCTTTAAGTGAAATAAAATAAAGTTTGGCGTACCACATTATTTTATTTCTTAACTTAAAGCCCAAAAATTAAAAACCACACCCGAGCAAATGCAACTCCAGAAGAGGCGTTTCTAAGCAAATAACGGCGTTTCGATTCCATCGGTGCCCTCGGAATTTGATTCCAAGCATCGGTTCAAAAGTTAGAAAAAACCCGCTCGTTCGTTCATTGAACGTACCCGAGCCAAACTTCGGAATATGATTTTGGGCACACCAGGCCTCGGAATCACGTGCCGTCAGAAACTGCATTCTTGTAAAATTTCAAAGAAAATTAAGAAAAAAATTTCCTTGAAATTTACGGGTCTTTACATATTGGGTTGTGGAAATGTTATCTTTTCTTTATACATGTGTTATATGTTATGATTATGTTATGGTTATTGGGAATTGTATTCGTATATGGATGGTTCTGGGATAAACCTAGGTTGGGTGAGCCCGAGGTAGCTCTCCAATGCATTGGGTAACGTGATGGAGGTAAACGTGAATGTTTCTCCTAAGAGTTTTAGGGAATATAATGTGATGGGTATTCCAATTTTACTCCCTATATAGCTGTGATAGCTAAAATGTAAGTTTGATATGGATGCCACAAGTTACATTTATGATTTATGATTTCTATGTGTCTTTCATAAATCTTTTGATTTCACGATGTAAGTAAAATATTTCTTGTTTTCAATGTATTTATGAACAAATTATTTCATTATTTGATTTATAACCCTTACTGAGACTTTAATGCTCATCCCATGTTTTGAAATGTTACCACATGACTAAATGATGAATAGGGTCAAGGATGGGGTCAAGGAAAAGTAATTTTGTCTAAAACATGGAACTAGACATGACTTTTTTTCAAGAGTTTTTATTTTATAAAATAAATGGAAATTTGTGTAGAAATGTCTACATTGTTATCTTTTTAGATTTAATAGTTATGTCCAAATTCCCTAAAACTCTAAACCTGAAAATATCCTCAATGTGAATCATTTATTTAATTCAATATTATGTAATGTTTAAGGTCGGGTCCTTATAGTTGGTATCAGAGGTCGGTTTAGACAACTTTAGGGATTAGGAATTTTCGTTAGACATATGGTTAGCCTTTATCTATTTTTTCAGTTAAAACCTTGTTTTATAACATTTCAGATCAAGGAATGTCAGTTACACATGGAAGGAGGAGGATCTCAAATGTCATTCCCATCTCTTCAAGATGACATTCTTGCAATAATTATTACAAAGTCATGTTTGGATGATTGTGAAACTTTTTCTAGCATATAAATCAATTTCAAGAAGTTTCTTGAGATATCAAACACCTCCACTATTCCTCATTATCATTGTGGGTCATCGGTTGTATTTAGAAAAATCCTATTTTCACAATATTCTAATATTTTCATGAAAGTTAAATATTATCAAGGCATTTTCAAATATTTTACCTTATCACAAGATTATGAAGCATATTATAGTTTTAAAACAAGTTCTGAAGAAGGAGACTCTTGCATAACCGATTTATATTTGATTTTAAAATATAGTCTCTTGGAACATACTTTTGGTATTTTAAATGGACCTTTAATAGAAAGATTCAACTCAAATTCAGTTTGACTGTTTTATAGAAATCATGTTTTATTTGATGTTTTGAAATTATATGTCATACATGATTATTTTCCAAAAATATTTTTCTGTGAACACCCATATGACCCATGTTGTACAAGGTGTATTTGGATGGAAGATGTGAATGATTTTGAAGGATCTATAAATCATTCTTGTGATGCATGGGCCATCTACCTATGTCAACAAGAAGAAGATGAAACCAAATGGACACCATGATCAAGGTATGATGTTGTTCATTTTGGGGATTATTTTATTTTATAATGTGGTGGTGAAATAAGACTTCCAGAATTAATATTATCAGATCATAATGAATTTGGATGAAGATGAGAGGAATAAGGACACCTTTGAGTTTAAATCATGTTAGGGTTCTTTTTGAGTTTTATAAATAGGAATTCATGTAGGATGGGTGACAACCCATCGCATCCGGCAAGGCTGCAAGAATCAAAACCACAACGGAAGGGTGACAAGGGCGCATCACCTACCACTAGCCTAATTGAATTCCAGGGTTAATATGACTTATAATTTTAGTAAAATGTTTTTATAGAACAAGAATAAGTTGATTTTTGGAACTTCTGTTTTATCAAATAGATATACTTAGTATTTAAAAATGATTTATTGATTAAGTTAAAAAAGGTTGTTGTGGAAGATGTTCTCTCTTTTGTGGAAACACTATATGCCTAAGGAAGATAGAATACTATGGGATTTCAATTTTGTAATAATGGTTGAAATTTTAGTTTGGAAGAATCTATGTTTTTATTATGGACACATTATGATTAGATTTATTTATGAAAATGATAAACCTATCATGTAGAATATGTGATTAGGTTAATTACTTATCAATATGATAAATTATGAGAAACTGGTGTTACTTGGAGATAAATGTTAAGATTTATATTGGAAGTATATATAATTAAATTTTCATGGGATTTGGGTTTCAATATTAGTTTGGATTAATTTTGATGAATTTTAGGGACAATTGTTTATTGAATGGTCTTTGTTGATCTTTGGGTTTTGATTGACAAATTTTGTAGATTACAAGTAGTTTTTCTTCTTTTAAAAGATTATCCTTTTTTGTATAATATGATCTCACACTAATAATTTTGGTTTTAGTTGATTTCTAAATACATGGTAAATATATAGTTCATCTTTTTGGGATTATGTGATTCTCTCGAAGATTATTATATAACTTTTAATGTAAAGAAGTCATCCTGAATACTCATCGTATGGAGGAAATATGAGTTTATGATTGAAATATAATAAAGGATAAAAGTATAAATGAAAATTAATTGTGTTTCCATATGTTTTTAGTTAATCTCAAAAATAAATTCCTCAATGAAAAGTAATTTTAAACAAAAACCATGTCTGTTAACTTTTCCTACTAGGGAATCAAATATTGTTAAACCCATCACATATTTGTGACTTTCTAATGGTTAACTTTCTCCTAAACATGTTTTCTATCACTCTCCCCCAGAATATGACCCTTTGTTTTCTCTTCCATTTCCATGTTTTCCTACATGTAATCCTATTATGGATTATCTTGGGTGACCTTTGTGCTTCTCTTTCTTTCTTTAAAAGCGATAGTTTTACTGAATCTTTTTGGATGTGGGACTTTCAATGAAGTTTCCAAGCCCATTCATTTTTAAATTGCGAGGATGCAATTCCCAAGAGGGGGAAGGATGTAACATCACAGGTAAATTAAGAATAAGACATATTTTATACTCATTAATATTTGTGAATTAAATATTAATTTTACTTTAAAAGAGTTTCTATGTTCGATATCGTACTCGATATAAAACAACGGGTTTCTTTGAAATCTTACGTTGCACACTAATAATAAAATACTATTATTTTAAATGGTATTAACTCCTAGCTGTTGTATTGGTGGGAATGAACAAAAATAACTACAATATTATTATAAATGTTTTTAAATATATTTACATTTATCCAATAAAAGTTCTAGGCTTAAAATGTGAATGAATATAATTTTAAGCACAATTTTCATTAAAAGGCCGAATTACCTCATTTTAATGGCGAACCATTTTTAAATCTAGTTTTTGACACTTTAATACATTCTATATGACCAAATAAAATCCTTCTTTAAAATGGGGACATCAAAATTTACTTTGTCTAAATTTTTAGAATTTTTCCAATAAAGTTCAATTTTAATGAATAGTGAAAAATATTGTATTTTAATTCTAATGTGCCTTTTAATATAATTTAATTGAATGGTTAGATTATATTTTTAATTGGTTTTAAAGTTAAATTAAAATATATTTTTAGCATTTAATCCACTGTTGTTCATTGGAACTAATTTCACTTTGAAATTGGACATAAACAAGTATGAATACTTTGATAGTTATTGTTTCTTAAAAACACGATGTTTGTTTTAACAATGGGAATTAATTTTAAAATTAACTAATTCCAAATCTATGTTTTGAATATTTCAAAATAGATATCAATTTTTAATTCAGAATATCAAATATATCTTAGGCTTAATTTTTAGTATTTTTCAGAAAAATATCAATTTTTGATGAATAGTGAAACCACTTAGTGGTAGTTCAAAAAACTGATATTTTCATTTAAATAAACTTTTACCACTTCTGTGAATTAAATTTTGAAAATATTACATACATGGTTGTTATTAAGAAGTATAATGTGGATCAATAAGATGAAAAAAAAAATTTGCGAATAGTAACTTTTGACTTTTATTTACCGCGGTTAAAGGTAAATAGGTTAATTCATGGTTAAAAAATTTTTATAACAATTCAAAATTACATTAACACTTGTTAAAACCTTATTCGTTGAGTCATTTACGACCATGGGCATCTTTGGGTCGATTTTGGGACCCCATTGATCCACTTGGGAGTGAAAATTATAATTTAGATTAATTAATTTAATATAAAGACAAAATTGACATTAACAACAATATTTTAGAAATTAATTTTAATATGGTGATATATAAGTCCTATGTTCAACTATAAATATTAATTGGAAATCTAAAAATATTTCTTTAAAGATAGTATTTTTTTATAATTTTTACACATCGAATAAATTAATTTATTTATGACACAATAATGATGAAGTATTTACCTCATTAATAAATAATTAAAATAAATAAGATTATAATGATTAAAATATTATCCAACACATGTCCAATTATGATTGGATGATTTTACTTAGATTATGAGTCATCTTAACTTCAACCTTAATGATTTTTGGACCATTAGAAACTGAATATCATTGTATAATAAAATAATGTTTTCACACATTCCTAAAGAGCCCCTCCTCTCCCTTATAAAAGGAGACCATTTCCATCCAATTTCTCACACCTCTCAAGCCATTTGGATCATCTAAAATCTGCCCAATTAACATCCCTACATCCCTCTTCTCCTCCTAGAATCATTAACTTAGGAATAAGTCATTTTAAGAAGTCCTTTGGTTCAATCCGAAGAGAGTTAACCAAATTAAAGGCAATAGTTTCTCTTAAATTGTTTTCTTTTATTTTACTTCTCCAACCCCTGAACTCTTTTTATTTCATTTATTTTGTAAAAACACCAGTATCCTCAAGAAACTAGTATGGTGTTATGAGAAGTATTAGAACTACAGTTACACAGACCTCTATCTAATGGATGAATAACATAATGTTTCTGTGGATGGAAAACTATGGCCTCACGAAACAATGATTGTTCAATTACATCTTACCCCCTCTCATGGTGTCCATTATGATGTCACTATATTTATATATGATTTATATTATTTTTATTATTTCCTTATGCTTTTTTACTTCCCATTTATATCATGACTTTATGATTTCCATAGTTGGTAAATACGATAATCTCATTTGAGGAAGTGCGGACTACCACCCCCTCAAAGTGATTTGATTCGTTAATTTCTTATGTGGGATGTATAAAGGATGGAGTTAACTATATTATATATGATATTATACTGGAATTATAATATACCTATGTATCATTATGTTTTATTTCCATTAAAATAAGAAATAGAAATGAAATTAGCGTTCATGTGTTTGTACGACTTACCGTCTCCATGAACGGTGCATTTAATTTCTTACCTCCAAATGTTATATACTATTATAGAAACATGTATATACTGGATATATATGATATATATTATATCCAAATCATGAATATCATTCTGGATATAATGAACTATTGACCACATGGACAACTTGTAAATATAAGGTGTTCATTTTGACTCAAGTACCAAATATCGACAAAATGAATGTTATTAACTTAAATGATTAAATAATGTTTATTACATGGTAATAAGTTATATAAAAGGAATAATAAAAATGAAAATGGTTCATCAGAAAGTATAAATTATCTTTAGTTTATTATTCAGTTTATTAAAGAACGATCGGGTCAAGTCAGACACGATATAAGGGATCTGACCTCTCTCTTTCTTTTCAAGTACTCTCTTTTATGTCATTTAATTTATGTTCCATGTTCCTATATAGGAGGATGTTATTTTATATTCACCATACTATAATTTGTATTTTCATATGATGAGAGTCCCTCTCTTACTCTCATCAAATAATTTTAAGAATTTTTAAGTGGCGCCGTTAGGCTGCCGAATTTTTGTAAGATATTTTCTTATCTCACTTTTAATTCCATGAGATTTCCATTGTTCACCAATTATTCATTGCATGTGGTGTATTTTGTACTGCCATTTAATATATAATATCATGATTCTAATTATATTCATGGTATTCTATGATTCATTTGGTTTTTATTAACTTTTGGTCATACGACTCAGTTGATTACAACGTGGTAAAGGGTTTCATCCACTTTTCATTCCTGTGAGATTTATGTGATATTTGCCACTATTTCATTTTTTGTGGTGTATGTACTACCCATGATAGTACTGTTTGTGTAATATAATTTTATTTATGAGTATTTACATCTTCATTGAATGATCCTTCTTTCATGTGGCGTATTTTTGTTAGTTACCATATTGGAAAGGGAACCTTTCACCCTCCTCTTTTTAAAAGACTTCTTTTGTTATGTCTTTTAATTTACATTTTATTATGCTGGGATATTTTATTCAATATCCTTATTGATGTAAAATATATTTCCATGTGATGAGATACCATTTTTATCTCATCAAATCATTTTCTAAATTTTAATTTGACGTTGTTGGGCTGTCAAATCTTTACAAGGGAACTTCTTAACCCAATTTCAATTCTTTGGGTCCAACTTATACTTATTGTATATGCCATCCAATGAATATGTGAGAATGACCTCTGATTGTTTTACACTTAATGTCCACTTATATTGGGTTTATTTATATTTTTCACACATAATTATGTGATTTTTTTATCCTTAATTTAAGGATATCATCTTTATAAGGGATTTCCTCTCAATTTACATTTTCCATTGAGACTACATTGCTTTTATGCACCATTTCACTCTTATGTGGTGTATATATAGTCCTTTGGAATAATACATCATTAATACCTTTATTCTCATGATATTATAATTTTTTGATTAAATTTTATTCCAAAATTATTTGTATTCAAGTGTCTCTCCTTTTGGATAAAAAAACTCTTTAACTAAAAGATTGTATTAATTTTTTTAAAGATTTATTCTTCTAAATAATTCTCATTAATGTCCATGTTTTAAAAATGGGTTTTAAGATTTATTTATATGGACATTAATGTTTTCAAATGATAATTCTTTTAAAAGCTTCAAAGTGGTATGGGACACTTTGATTCAAAAATCAATTTTTAAATGGTTTTGAAAATGATTTGATAAAACAATGTTTATTTAAATATCTTGATTTGATCTATTAGAATTTGGAAATGTTATCTTTCCTTTATACATGTTTTATATGTTATGATTATGTTATGGTTATTGGGCATTGTTTTCATATACAGTTGGTTCCGTGATAAACCTAGGGATGGTGAGACCAAGATAGCTCTCCAATGCATTGGGTAATGTGATGGAGGTAAGCGTGAATGTTTCTCCAAAGAGATTTAAGGAATATACTATAATGGGTATTCTAATGTAACTCCCTATGTAGCTTTGATAACTACTATGTAAGTTTTATATAGATTCCCCAAGTTACCTTTAGGATTTAGGATTTATGATTTCTATGTGTCTTTCATTAGTCTTATAATTTCACGAGGTAAGTAAAATATTTCAAGTTTTATATGTATTTATGAAAAAAGTATTTCATTCTTTGTTTTATAACAGTTACTAAGTGTTTTATGCTCATCCCATGTTTTGAAATGTTTTCACAGGACTTAAAGATGAATAGGGTCAAGAATGGGATCAAGGAAAAGTCATTCTGTCTAAAACATGGAACTAGACATGACTTTTTTTCAAGTGTTTTTATATTATGAAAAAATGGTAATCTATATAGAAATTTCTACCTTGTAATATTTTGAGATGTAAAATTTATGTCCTAATTCTCCAAAACTCTGAACATGAAAAGATCATTAATGTAAATTATTCATTTAATTCAATATTATGTAATGTGTGAGGTCGGGTCCTTATATATGGTGTAAGAATATATATATATATATATATATATATATATATAATGAATAAAATTGAAGAAACACCTTTCATTCAAATAATTTATCAAAACCATATAATAAAACATATTAATAATATCATGAAATATACATTTTATGATATGCATGGTCTTTCCACCCATCATAATTCAATCACGCTATGAAAACCATCATAATGGAAACCATTCAAAAATGTTAAGTCACATCCATTAATTATAAACTTTCATATTAGTCGGTAGTATTTAATTAAAATAACAGGCATGGTTCTACCACTCATTTCCTTGCAATTTCCAATAGACCATTTAATTAACTTGATGATGGAAAATAATATTGAACATTATATATCATTAACATATTGAATTTATATTACTAAATAAAGACATAACAATTCACAAATCTCAATGATATCTTTGGATGTTTCATTGGAAAATGGAAATTACCAATATGAGTATTTCCAATTAATATTCAGTCAGATAACCTAGAAGATTACATAGTTCATTTAACATTTTTATTAAAGGATGAAATCCCTATTTAAGCTTGAATAATGGCCATGTACCAAAATATTCCATTTATCCTCCAAATACATCAACTAACAGAGTAAAAAGACTAATTAGTCATGATTTATGTCACAAATTCATATTTTTTAATATAGAATAAAACACAACTCCATAGAAGGGTTCTCTTATGAAAAATTGGCATTGTTATTCAAAAAATTCATTTATCATATTTTTACATCATTTTATGAGACTTAGTGAATTCATGTTAATGAATCATTTGTTTTAAACCATAGTGAAAAAATTAAAATGTATGGAAGGTGGAAAAGGAAGTAAATTAATGAATTCATAGATTTAACGGGAAATTGAAATACAACCGACATCATGAATTAAAATTCCAAGCTAAATAAGTTGTCTCTTGACATTTTCATTGGAGATAACTCACAGCATATCCTTCCTGCCCCGACACATATGCACATTCACATATACATAAGGACACATATCCCCAATATAAAAATTTTAATAACAATGAATATATACAATGGGATCCTTACATATATTCTTATATGTTTATATATCCATTTTCACTCTCACATGTATTTGTTTTTCATATATATACATAAACACAAATTTCTATAATATACATTTTCTTGCTTCCAAGGGTGAATAAATATATAACTAAGGAGTATACATATATATATTTCTAACTATTCAGATGTGGGAAGGACTCATTTGACAATGGAAACCCAAAACCAACTTGGCATGGTCCAATGTAGTAAAAAAAATTACAATTAATTATGATTATAAAAAATTCTCCAAGTTGAACTTGTTAAACTAAAATGATTGGGGGAATCCATTCCAAAATTTATGATAGGATGACCAAAAATATATGAACCATTTTTTATTCAATGATGGATGTAAAAATATAAATAAAGATGATCTAAGAGATCCTCTACATACCCTCACATCAGATTAAAACACCAAAACTGGAAAAACCCATCCCCATGGGTTCATCTAAAATTAATAGTGCAACAAGTAGAGGAAAAATTTTAAATGAATTGAGGAAAATGGATCCTAAGGCCATACCTATAAGTGATGATTGATAATGGAGAAGAAATCCAGTGGAAATTGGGTAAAGAGAAGAGGTTGGGGTGGTGTTAACATTCAAACCTCAAAATGAAGGGGGAGGTGCTGAATCACTTGATTTGAGATGGGGATATCCGATTTTGGAATATGTTTTAACATATTTCAATTTTAATTTTATTAATTTGATATATAATATAACAAAAATGTAACGTTTCAGTCATACTTTTATCCAAGCCTTACACCAATAATCTGATGAATAATGAGAGATTAATGTCCATTTGACACTAATGGAATAAGATAATAACATAGTTCAGGTAAAACATTCAAATCTTTTGGTACAACTTATGATCTTATGAATAATTCGTCAAGGAATGAAAATATGTGACACACAATTTAAAACAAAATTTTTAACTCAAACAGACCACGGAAAACATTTTTTTTAAACCCCAGTGCTTAAAAAACATTGAGAGACACTTATTATTCCTCTTAGGACATCACCCAAGTCTAAAAATAACATAATGAGGTTTTCCAAATCTATGAAATACACTATGCATAATTATATTGAAAAAGGAAAATCATGTAAACAGAAAATCCAAATTCCTTGTAATTTCACCATGGCTCAAAACATAGGTTGTTACACCATACCTTAACATTCATATGCGTTAAACATAAAATTAAAGGCTGTAATTTTTCATAATTTATGATTTATTTGAGATATTATTTGATAATTAATTATTTTTTTCATTTTTTATTGATGTTTCTTTTTTAATATTTCAATTAAGTGATATAGTCTAAATATTAATGTTAAAAATCTCAAAAATAGTGATCATAAAATTAAAACATCTCACATGGATTCTCAAAATACCAAAATAAATTAAAAAATGAGAAACATGTTATGTTACCTTATATAATATATATTATTTAAGATCGATTTCAATTGGTTTTATAGTTTCTCGGATTAATTTTATCCCACTCTTATTCCATGGGAGATACACATTATTCCCGAAAATATACACTTTTAACCATATAATCCATATATACAATAGTAGTCTATGAATCCAAATATTCTATGATATTTTTGAGTATATCATTAAAAATATATTTCATGTCTTGGTGTATCATATTACTTCTTTGGAATATATTTTTTGAATACTATTTAGAATCATTATAAACTACCATAGTTTTGGTATTAATATTTTGAATCTTTTTTTGAACCCCTATTTTCATTAATTGAGGTTTATATCCAACTGTGTTTTTTGAGAAATATTTATCGTTTCCAAAAAATATTATATTTTTATTTTACATGAGTTGATGGAAAATATTTCTTAACATATTATAATGACTTAACATTATTGTTTTTCAAAGTTGCAGTATATATTAATCTTAATAAGGTCATTATCTACCTTAATTCACCTTTATTATTCATTTTTATGTATTTATTATTGAAATTTTTCCTTCTTTTAAAAATAATTTATGAATCTCTCTTGGAGATACACACTCTCATCCAGAATAACTTTCTCCAAAATATTTAATTTTATCCAGCATAAGAACATATTTTTTCCTTATTCATCATTCTAATAGGCTTGTTAATATTTTTCAATTTTTTATTTTGATTAGTATATATATCATGAAATAACTAATGATAACTTTTAAACATTTCCTCTATATAAAAAAATATTCATTTTCTTCTTATCCTCTAAAACATGATTTTTCATCATTTTTCTCAACATAGATCTTGATGTTGTAATTACTCCTTTCACATTACTTCTTAAAATAACATCTTTATAAATAGAATAAGAATTCATTATTAATAAACACACTCCACTAATTTTCACTCTATATTCTTTTCCATTCTCTATTTAACTTCTTATATTCATTGAAATACTTCCCATTTGAGTTTCTCTTAGGTGTCCCTTAATACTTTTCCTTATAATTCTCTACACACTTCTTTCATAGATATAAATATAGACTGATATTTTATGTTTATTCTATATTATATAGTTTCATTTGAATACATCCATTTTATGGTCCATTTGACCTATTCATATATTTTTTTAATATTATATATTTAACATTATTATGCCTATAAAAAAGATAATAATCATATTTTTCCCTAATAAATGTCTCAACATAAAAAATTTTGATCCTAAAACACCACATGGAATTTAATTCCACACCTTATTTACAAATTATCATGATATTGGATTCCTTTCCAACTTAAAATTTAAGATTAATATTATAAATTTTATCAAGGGATTTATATTCACATTCTATTATATATAAATCCATTAGGTAGAATATGTCTGGACAAGTACACATCATCTTTTTAACTACTATAGAATACTGAAGGTTGTCCCTAAATAACCATATATGGAATAATTTTTCATTCATAATGTTGAAATAGTTGTAAATATTTTCATTTTCATCCTTTCTGATATCTTCTAACATGTTCGTCAAAATCATCAATTTGGATTCTTTGATCGTAATGTTTCCTTCAAATATGTTCTAATTTTTTCCCAAATTTATTTAGATGTCCACAAATGTATCACACTCATTCAATAATTGTATAAAAAATTTATAATGTCACATTCATTCCCCCTCCATAAATAATTTGGTTTCACATATTTGAAAATCACAGTGATTCATCTTTAATAAGGATAGAATTCCCATAGTAAAAATATCATTAATAAATGGGACATATCAAAGATGATAATATATAAATCTTTTCTTCTATAAATGTAATTTTTTCATAAAATGGGCACAAATTTCCTATTAACTAAACCCTATCCTTCTCGGATAAGAAAAATAAAATGTATAATTTCAAAGGAATATTATGATCTAATACCTTTTATTGTTCCCAGATCATGTAGTTTACCACTAAGATGGGGTTAATTAGTGGTACATGACATTATTAATTATATAATTCTATAATAGAAAAACCTATGTATACTATTAGATTCTAGATACCAAATTAATATCATTTCTTCATCCATATAAAAAAAATAAAAAGATTGCCAATAACATATTTTTTTCATATGATAAGTATTGATGTGAGAGCATACCAATTATTATTTTTATCCTTTTTTTATGTCATGGTTTATTTTTTAAAAAAAATTATTGACTAAAATGTACTATATTATCCATAAATTGATTTTGTAAGAATTATCCACTTCACTTTGTGGGTATGTATCATCCACAACCAAATATAAATATATATAATTGTTTATCCTGGAGACAATAATTCATAAACAGGATTCTTCCTCAACACTAAATTGAATTATATAATCTTTAACCCACAAAATTTTAGGAAATAAAAAAATTAATCTAATTTTAAAAATAGTTTTGATAAATCATTATTTTAGACATTAGTGTTCATGGTGGCCTCTCTAAATACCTTCTTATAAAGAATTAAAATGTGTAAGATAGAATACATGCATTTAATTGATAAAATAAAACCTCAATAAAAAATCATATATTAATGGAAATTTAATATTATTTCCTATAAACTTTTTGAATTAGAATATATAATTTTGTCTCTAACACATTCGTCGGGGTGCGTGCATCCTTTCATGGAGGGCGCATAGCAGTTTCCCCTCACTCCCGCTTTCCAAAGGTAGGTGTCATCTGTTCCTTATTTAGGGATGTTTTCTCCTTGATCAAAATGGGATGATGGGATGTTGGTTCTTCTTTCCATGGATTCTGCCCCAGAACTCATCACCTAGTTTAGGTCTCTCTTGAAGATTAATTCGTAGTTAATTAATCTTGTTCCTAGTGGTATATCATTGTTGATTCTGGTTAATTGCACTACTTTCGTCATGACATTACATGGGTTATTGAAATGGTAGAAACCTTCTGTCAGAGTAGACGGTAAAATCAGGCATGTCATGGCATATCTGGATCCATGGACATTGGATAACATGTATTCTTCTACATAAGAGGGAATATTAAGGGTGCATAACCTGAGACATCTCATGTCAATCATGGGGTATCATTTTCCGGAGTCATGTCTTTGAGGTTTTCATCCACTTCCCATGTTTAACATAGGGTATGTCGTGAGTTTAATTTCTTGAAGAGATGGTTACGCCAAAGGTGTGTCTTCTGAGGTTTTCCTTAGGCATCACATGTTTAACACAAGTTAGGCCATGGGTTTAATGTCTTTCAAATATGGTTACGCCAATGATGTGTCATCCGAGTTTTTCCTCAGGCATATAAAGTTTAACACGAGGTAGGTCGTGAGTTTAACATCTAGCGGAGATAGAATGAGGGTGATCAGAATGTCCCCTGGAGACAGATCAAATTGGTATATCAGTAAGAGGAGGTTCCAGGTGTGTTTACCATTTGGATGGATCTGGACACTCAATAAAAACATACCAAGGATGGTGTCTCCCATAATGGGAAGATGTCACACCAGGAGGTCTAATCTGGACACCACTGAGGGCGGATCAGGGAGTTTACACCCCAGAATAGGGATACACCAAGGTTTACCATTGGTTGAGATTGATCCTCAAGGAGGATTCCTATGCACCATGTGATGATGAAATGGATCAAAACCCACGTAGTTTGAAGTGGTGAATAATCGGAGAGTACACAAAGGAAAATGACATGGAGACATGTTGGGGCTTACGCATGGATTGTGGCCCGGGTACTACTAGAAGCAGTGTGGAGGTGGTTGACATAGTCCAACTGGGATGTGGAGGCCTAGGTAAGAATCATTATAAATGATGGAGAGTATATTGATTTGGAGGGATAATGAGATGTAATCGACATGGGGATGATAGTGATGTTGGTCTTCAAACTTGATAAGACTTCTTATGTATCCTTGTGGTAGGTAATTAACATCTGCGTAGTTCGGTGGGATGATAGGACTCCTGAGGAGGCAACCCATGGGAATGGATGCATGGATGGGATCTAGAGGAAATAGAACCACCGGGTTGGGTCATGACCTTCCAAAATCAAATAGGCTCGAGGGCGATATTAGGATGAGGCATTGGTGATGGTCATGAACCACATTAAGGCTTCATACATATCCCCATGGTAGGGAATAAAAGTCCTCATATTTTAGGGTGATGATGGGACACATGAGGAGGTAGCCCTGAAGAAGGGATGCATGGATGGGATCTAGAGGAAATTGAACCTCCAGTTTGGGGCATGATCATCCCTAAACACATGTGATCATGAGATAGATTAGGATGGGACAAGAGTGATGGGCTTGAACCTCATAGAGGCTTACCATGTATGCTTGTGGAAGGTAATAAAGTCCCACATAGTTCATATGGATAATACTTATTGTAGATAGGGGTCTTCAACGAAATACCATTGAATAGGGAGGACAATAGTTTACTGCTGGATAGTGATCACAATGGCTTACTGCTGAATAGATTCAACAATGGCTTACCACTGGATGGGTTCAGAATGTCGTATTGCTGGATGGGGTCAAAAATGTCTTACTGATGGATTGGGTCACAACTACATACTGTTGGATGGGGACACAATGCCTTACCACTAGATGGGGTCACAATGGCTTACTGTTGGATGGGTCCACAACGGCTCCCCTCTGGATGGGTCCGCAACAACTTTTCATTGGATGGGGGATGCTATTTAATGTCATGCATGAAGAAAAGGTGGAATCAAGTTTATCATCAGGCAAGACGTAGGTGGTCTGATGTGAAGGGGGTCAGAACCAATGGTTTTTGGGCTTGGACCTCAGGGAGGCTT
Source organism: Viscum album (assembly GCA_963277665.1). Taxonomy (NCBI): domain Eukaryota; kingdom Viridiplantae; phylum Streptophyta; class Magnoliopsida; order Santalales; family Viscaceae; genus Viscum; species Viscum album. Next base: position 2,021,946,753 of record OY728157.1, read on the forward strand.
CCTATGTACCTTTCCATAGAATGGATCAATGTCCATGTAGTTCGTGAGGAGTGTTTGGCGAACAGATGTGATGATGGTTGGAACTAATGAGTGTTGGGCTTAGACCTCAGGGAGGCTTTCTATGTATCTTTCCATGGAAAGGATCAAAGTCCACATAGTTCTGGAGGAGTTTTTGGTGAACCGACGTGAAGATGGTCGAGACCAATGGGTGTTGGTATTGAACCTCACGGAGGATTTTTATGTACCATGCCATGGCTGGGATCAATGTTCACATATTTAATGAGATTCAACTGACATTAAGATGGTCAGGACCAATGGGTGTTGGGTTTGGAACTCAGGGAGGCTTACTACGTACCTTTCCTTAACAACGATCAATGTCCACGTAGTTCATGATAGTTTTGGGGTTTACACTCTAGGCTTCCCTGAGAGGATGTCATGGTCGATGATTCCTACTCTAAGCCCACATGGGTCGTTCTTTATTTGAGAAACAATATTCGACATGGACCTGACGATTACAGTGCAAAGGTGCATCCATGAAGGGTGGTTAGTGTGGATTACGCAAGGAAGACACCCGAGTGCCACTTTAGAGTGACAATGGTGAAGGGGGCTTACGAAAGGAAGTTTCATGGGTGCCGCTATGGATCAGGAATAGTGGATAGGGTTTACGTATGTAATATGTCTGGGTGCTTCTATGGAGAAGTAATTTTGAATGGGGAATACACTAGGATGATGCATGGGTGCCGCTATGGAGTGCCTTTGGTGACCGTGTCTTACGTAAGGAAGTTTACCGAGTGCCGCTATGGAGCAACAAGGGTGGATGGGGATTACGCAAGGAAGATTCCCAGGTGATGCTATGGATCGAAAACGGTTGATGGGGTTTACGAAAGGAAGCTACCCAGGTGCTTCTAGGGAGTAGCAACAGTGGAAGGGGATTACGCAAGGAAGCTGCCTGTAATGTCTTTCTCATGTTTGTCCACGAGGGCCTCAAAACATACTGGTGGGATGAGATATATAATTGGTGCCAAAACATATGCGCATGTGCACAAGTGGGATAACACCAAGGGGCATTGGAATTAGTCCGAACAAAGAGATATGAAAAGTGTCAATCACAAGACCAACATTTGGAATGCAATGAGGGTGTTTTGATAATGGAGGATACTTGTTGATCAGGTTCGGCACACAAAATCCATATCGCGTTAGCCCGAAATGGGGTCAAACAAATGAGGTTTTACTATTGACCATGTTTGGAACACAGTAAATGACTCAAAATTTCATCTAATGTCATATGGGGCGTTGGACCAGGATGGTAGGTGAGCCTATGCGGCACGGGACCAGGCCCTTAGGGGATCCCTTCAGACATGGAATTGGATGCAGATCCGAATAAAGGACACCAAAAGTGTGAGATGGAGTGATGTAATGTTTTAATGTATTTCCACACTCTTGAAATTTTTCCACAGTAATCATGGCATTAGGAATCCTATGATTGAATCATAATGCATCTCTTTTTTGGAATAAGAGGTACCCTTTTATTTGTTATATAGGGAGTACAATAGCTTATATTCATGTAGATAGGACTAATGTCATCTCATTCTTGGAGCATCAGGAATCTCTTTTTTAGAGTAAGAGGAATACTATGTTTGGTACATAGGGCGTACAATAGTTTAGAGATAGGTAGATAGGACTATACGACATAAGGCACCAAGAAATGTTTGGTGATGGGAATTACACATGAGCATCCCTTTCTGGTTCATCCTATCATAGGAGCCAAGTGATAGGTTTTGGTTTAGTTTGTTGAGGAATGGTTCGAATTAAGGTACTCGTGGATTTGATGAGAATAATCTCATCTCACGACATGAGAAATTAAGTAAGAGGAATATGTTGACTCAAGTTGTTTCATGATGTGCAGAGGAGTATCTCAAATCATAGTTTTCTATAGGTGGAATATGGATGTGCAATGGAAAATCCAAATGTCCCTGCCCGAGAACACCATTGTGTAACTCTCCATTATTCACGGGGGTCAGTGATGAGAGCGTAGGGACCGGCTTGGAGGGAATTGACTGCAGCTCATCAGTGACCTCGAGCGGGGGCTTTGGGGTCCAGGCCCAGCGATATGGACCAGTGGGCATGAAGGATGGAGCTTCACAACGGATAGGTATTCCTGAAATAGATTCACAGAGAAAAGGGGCTCATGGATTCTAGGGTCACATAAAGTAGCTTCGTGAAGGGAAGATACTCATAGATAATGGGCTCGTAGAGCAAGGACTCATGGATCATTGACTCATAGAGCATGGACTCATATAGAATCAACTCATGGAGCATCGACTCGTGGAGCATCGACTAGAGGATCATGGACTCGCGGAGCATAGACTCGCGGAGCATTGACTCGCGGAGCATCGAATCACGACGCATGGACTCACTGAGCATAGACTCACTGATCATTGACTCATGTAGAATAGACTCCTGGAGCATAGACTCAAGGAACATTGACTCGTAGAGCATGGACATATGGAGCATAGACTCGCATAGCATAGACAGGGGGGGCATTGACTCGTAGAGCATGGACTCACTGAGCGACATCATAAAGGAAATCTGAGCTCTGCGAAATGGGAGATCGACCACCCAAGGGGAAACATGGAAATCGTATGAAGGGGGTAGAGCCAAGTATTTATAGTCAATGGATACTTCGTGAAGCATAGATCTCTCGGTTCGAAACCAAAGCTCGCTCCACTGTGAGTTTCTGAATGTCAATGGGATTCGAGGAGCATCCTGCCTCCTTGCTTCACGGCGGGTTCACGAACGTCAAAGGGGCTCGTGGAGCTTCCCACCTCCTTTCTCTGTAGAGGATTTTCAAAGGTGGAAATTTCAGTGGGCGCGGGGTCCTGAGGGATCTGGTCAAGTTCCCTGGCTCTGCCAGCATGGAGGGAGCATCGTGAATGGGCTCAGCGAACCAGTTTTCTATCCCAATATCAACTGTACATAACTCATAATCCATAACTCTATTCGGTCTATACAACCTATAAAATCAAAGCTTACGAAATGAGATACGGTCGTGGATCATTTATGGGAGGATTTTTAAAATTTCAGGGATGTTTTTTCCTATCTCAACAAAAGTATTATTTGATCATTAGTTCATTATCAACTCGATAAAATATTTTTTCAATACAACACATAATCAATGACACTTTCAATTACCAAACACGTTTATCATAAAAAATTATTTTTTTTATATTATAAAAAGGAAGAATATTACTGAGATAATTATAATTAAAACCAATATTCATTGTTGGATAGAAATATGTTTCATGATGAATATTATTTTTGACCATGACAAAACATTTAAAAAATATTTTTTTGAAATATTACATGAAATCCCTTTATTGTCCTTACTCCAAAATTAAATTTAAATTTCAAAAATAAATTTCATGAATAATTATTTTTGACAGAGCCCATTATTTTTTATAGTTAATAAATTTATAAACAATAAGCTTACATATATTTCACTATTTGTTTTTTTCTCATAATATGTTGAATGTATCATGGGCACCCTATGAAGTCCTATGATGAAAAAATGGATGATGTTTTCTGTAAAATTAAAGAGGAAATTTATTATGTAATGAAGTGATATTTTCAAATTATTACACTAACACTAAATGTAACACCCCAGGTAAATAAAGAATAGAAATTTTCATATTTATCCATATTTGTGAATAAAATATTAATATGACTTTAAAGGGGATGCAATGCTCGATGGTGTACCCAACACGCAACAACGAGTTTCTTGGGAATCTTATGTTGCACTCTAATAATAAAATAATATTATTTTAAATGGTAGTTAACATGTAGCCGTTGTATTGGCGGGAATGGATAGAAATAACTAAAATATTATTATATATTTTTTTTTATGTTTTTACATTTATCCAATAAAAGCTAAAGGCTTAAAATACGGAAAGAAATCAATTCTAGGCTTTTATACCCTAATTTTCACTAAAGGTTCACTTATCACCTTTTGATGGCGAACTGTCATTAAATATAGTTTTGATCACTCTTATACATTATTTTGGACTAAATAAAACTCTTCTTTAGAATTTGGACATCAAAATTTACTTTGTGTAAATTTTTGGTATCTTTCTAATAAAGTTCATTTTTTTAATGAATAGTGTAAAATGTTGTATTTTAATTCAAAACCTCTTTTTAATATAATTTATTTATATGATTAGATAATATTTTGAATTGGTTTTAAAGTTAAATTTGAAAATATTTTTACCATTAAATCCAATAGTGGTCGTTGGAATTAATTTCACTTTGAAATCAGACTTAAGCTAGTGTCAATCTTTTGATACTTATTGTTTTATGAAAACACGCTATTTGAGCTGACAGCAGGAATTAATTATTAAATTAATTAATGTGACTAATATGTTTTGAATTTTGTAAAACGGTCTTCATTTTTGAATTCATAATATCAATTATAGCTTAGGGTGAATTTTTGGGATTTTTCTGAAAAACTTCAATTTTTGATGAATAGTGAAACCACTAAGTGGTACTTATAAAAACTGATTTTCCGTTTAAATGAAATTTTGCCATCATTGTGTTTTGATTTTCAAAAATCCGACATACATGGTTGTCATTAAGAAGTAAAATGTGGTTCAATGAGATTAAAATAATTTTTTGGTGAATAGTAACTTATTAAGTTTTTAATCGCGATTAGTGGTAATTAGTGTAGTTTAAGGTAAAAATAATGCTTTAATAAAATAATATGAGCTTGACACATGTCCTACCATCATTGGTTGTGTCATGGCAGACCATGACAAGCCATGGGTCAACTTGGGGACCCCATAGATCCACTTTTGTTGGGAAATGACATAAATTACTTTTTATTTAATGTTAAAGTGAAAATGACACAAACATAATATGTTTTACAAAAACAATTTTTAAGTGGGGTTATACAAGTCTAAATTTTTATTATAAATAGTCATTGGAAAGCTAAAAAGATTTGCTTCATCATAGTAATTTTTTTATAATTGTTAGACATTAAATAAATTAAATTATATATGACATCATAATGATGTAGTGATGACATCATTATTTAACGATTAAAATAAAATGGAAAGATAATGTAAAATCTATAAACTACACATGTCCAAAACCAATTGGATGAGTGGATTTCGATGCCTTATCACCTTATACAAGAATTATATCAATGTGGGACATTTTGAAACCGAAACACATTTTCAAATAAAGTAATATTTCTTACTTTCCAAAAGTGCCCCTCCTCTCCTCTTATAAAAGGCCCCCACCTCTACCTCTTTTCCCACACTCCTCAAGCCTTTGGCTCGGCCAACCCCTGCCCATTTACTCTCCCCACATCCCTCTCCTCATCCTAGAGGATTCCCTTTGGGAATAATCCTTTCAAAGGAAGCCTTTAGGCTCAAATCAAAAGGAGTTACACTTTTAAAGGTAATTCATTCTCTCATGTTCATTTGTTTTATTTTGCTTCTCCAACCCCCTAAACTCTTTTTATTTATTTCTTTTGTAACAACACCTGTATCTTCAATATACTAGGATGTTGTTATAATATTTATTCGAGCTACACTCCCACAAAACTACATCAAATGGTTAAAGAACATACGGTTTCTGTGGATGGCGAAATTCTGCCTCCCGAAACGATGATTGTTCAATACACATTTAACACCTTCAAAGGTGGCCATTATGATGTAACTATTTTTATATATGATATATAATATGTTTATGATTTCATTAAGCTTCTGTTTTTTTCATTTTGGTCATACCTTTATGGTTTCCATTATGGGTAAATGCGATATCTTCATTTAAGGAAGTGCGGACTACCGCCCCCTCAAAGTGATTTGATTCGTTAAATACCATATGTGGGACATATAAAGGATGGAACTATGATATTATATATGATATTATACTGGAATTATAATATACCTTTATATAATTATTATTCAATTCTATAAAATACGAAATAGAAATGAAAGTAGCGTTCATGCGTACGTACGGCTTACCGTCTCCATGAACGGTGCATTTCATTTCTTACTTCTAAATGATTATGTAATGTTATAAATGCATTCATGTACTGGATATATATATGACATATATTATATCTAAATCATGAATACAATTCTGTATATAATAAAAATTTGACCACACGAACAACATGTAATTGTAAGAAGTCCACTTTCGACTTAAGAACCAAATATCGGCAAAACAAATATTATTAACTTAAATGATTACATAATGTTTATGACATGGTAATAAGTGATATAAAAGGAATAATGAACTTGAAAAATGTTCTTAAGGAAGTATAAATTAACTCAAGTTTATTATTCAGGAGATTAAAGAACGATCGAGTCAAGTCGGACCCGAGGTAAGGGATCCTACTCCTCTCTTTCTTTTTAAGAGCACACTTTTATGTCATTCCTTTTAAAGCTCATATTTCTTGTTATTGGGATGATCTTTTATATTACACTTACTGTAATTTTTATGATCATGTGATTAGAGACCCTATTCTCTCTCATCAATCCATTTTGGAAGTTTTGAGTGGCGCCGTTAGGCTGCCGAACTTTCGTAAGAGATCTAACCTCTCTCTTTCTTTTTAAGTACTCTCCTTTATATCAATTCTTTTAAGTTCCTCTTTGTAATGTTGGGGGATGTTCTTTTATATTCCTATTTCTGTACATTTTATTGTAATGTGATGAGATACCCTATTTTATCTCATCAATCCATTTTGGAAGTTTTATGTGGCGCCGTTAGGCTGCCGAGTTTTCGTAAGGGATTTTCCATCTCACTTTTATTCTCGTGAGATTTATGCTACATTTGCCACAATTTCCTTTGAGTGGTGTATGTGCTGCCCATTATTCTACTCTTTGTGTAATATACTTTCGTTTATGAGTATTTACATCAATTATTTATTTCCCTTCTTTCATGGGGTGTATGTTTTGAAAGATACCCAAGTCGGTAAGGGAACCTTTCACCCTCCTCTTTTTTAAAAGACTTCTTTTGTTGGGTATTTTAATGTACATATTGTTATTTTGGGATATGTTCTCATATATCCTTTTTGATGTAAATTTTATGTCCAAGTGATGAGATACTCTTTTTATCTCTCATCAACTCTTTTTGATGTGATGCCGTCAAGGGTACTTTTTAACCCAATTTCGATTTCTTTGGGTTCAACATGTAGTCATTGAATATGTCATCCATTGAATATGTGTGAATGACCTTTTATTGTTTTACACTTAATATCCACTTATATTGGGTGTATTTATATTTTTCACACATATTTTTGAGATTGATTTGTCCTTAATTTAAGGATACATTCTTTATAAGGGATTTCATCACATTTGACATTTCTATTGAGAGTTCATTGTTGTTATGCACCAATTCACTCTTATATGGTGTATATACTGTCCTTTGGAGTATTATATCATGAATCCATTTATTCTCATGATATTATAAAGTTCTGAGTAAATGTTATTCCTCAATTATCGTATTCAAGTGTCTCTAATTTTGGTAAAACCCCTTTAACCAAAATATCGTTTTAAATGTTTTAATTATTTGTTCTTATGAATATCCATGTTTTCAAAATGGTTTTAAGGATTTATTTATATGGATATTAATGGTTTAAAATTTTAATCTTCAAGGTGGTATGGGACACTTTTATTCAAAAATCTCTTTATTAAATGTTTTAAATGGTTTTGAAAATGGTTTCTTTTTGAATGGATTCATTATTTCAATATCCTAAAATGTTATATTGTGATTGAAATGTGGAAATGATATGTTCATGTTTATGTGATACGATTATGTTATGGTTCTTGGGCATTGTTATGAAGAACGGGTGGTTCCGAGATAAACTAAGGGCGGGTGAGCCCGTTATAGCTCTCCAATGCATTGGGTAACGCGAAGGAGTGAAACGTTAACGTTTCTCCGAAGAGATTTTAGGGAATATACTGTGATGGGTATTCCAAACGTAACCAAGAGGGTTACTCCCTACATAAGAATGTTATGAATGCCTCAAGTTACCTTTATGTCTTATGATTTCTATGATTTATTCATGATTTGATGAGGTAGGTTAAAGTGCCTATGTTTTATGGGTAAATTATGATTTCATTCTTATGTATATATGAACTCATGTTTCCTTTCCATATTTTTATATCCCTTACTGAGCTTTTTATGCTCATACCAAGTTTTTGAAATGTTTTTTAGGTCAAGGGAAAGGTACATGATAAGATGATAGAGTCAAGGATGTGTTAAGAAAGAATCCATGTTTTATTTTCAATATGTTTCTGTTGATGGGAAGAATGAATACGGTCTTTTATGTAACCACTTTGTTTAAATGTTGAATGTAATGCAAGTTTCATGATCTAATTCTCTAAAACTCTAAACCTGAAAAGATCCTCAATGTGTAATCTTGTAATAACTCAAGATTAAGTAAGGTTTAAGGCTGGGGCCTTATAGTTGGTATCAAAGGTCGGTTTAGATAACTTTAGAGGTTAGGGTATTCTCTAAACACAAGTGACATTACCATAATGGTTAGGATTTCAGAAAGAGTACTAGTTTTAGATAAAGTGAATGAGAAAGTATATATTAGTTTTTATCATACTCATTAGTACATGATGGTTATGTTGATATACTCACACTGACCTTTTTGGTTTTAGTAAATGGCTGGATCTAGCAGGCACCAATGTGACAATGGGTTTGAAGGAAACTGTGGTGGTTCTCTGATTAAGAGACTGGATGAGATGGGGGATTCAATGAGGAATCTCATGGTTGTTCTAAAACAACTATAAAGGAGTCATGATCAACCACTTCAACCTTGGTGAGTTCTCTAATGCATCATGTACGAGATGGCCAACACGATGTGGAAATTCAGGTAATAATTATTAAGGTAACCATTAGGGTTTATATGATCCTTACTTTTGAGGTAATTATGGGTTATTATATTTTATGATGGAAAATGAAAGGCATGAGATAAACTTGAGGTTAAAATATGTTATGATCATCTTTGAATATTTTATCTCATTTTGGGGATTGTTTTAAGAATTATATAGTTTTGGAAAAAGGACAACACGCAGACCGTGTGACATCCCGTCGCGTCGGATAAAGCTGCGGGAATCGATCCCACAACCAAAGTGCAACTGGTATTTATCGCCTACCACTGGACTACGTGAAGTCCCTGGTTAGTTTGACTGATTCTTTTTGGTTATATGATTTTATGAATTAAGAGTAAGTTGATTTTGGGTTTCAATATTAGATTGGTTTACTTTGAAGAATTTTATGGACAAATTGTTTATCAGATGGTCCTCGTTGAACTTTGGGTTTTGTTGGAAAAATTTTGGAGATTAAGCATGGATTTTCTTTTTAATAGGTTATCCTTTTCTGGATTATCTGACCTTGTACTAACCTTTTTGGTTTTGGTTCTGGTTAAAGCCTAAAGACATAGGATGTACATAGTTCTCTTTTGTGGATTAGGTGATTCTCTAGAAGTTGATTATAGTACTCTTAGTGCGAACAAGTCTTCCTAAATACTTGTCTTTTGGAAAAAAAATATGAGTTTGATTAAGGAATCTAGTAAAAGTTGAAAGTCAACATGATAAGTGATTATGTTTCCTTATGAATAAATTCCTCAATAAAAATTAACTTAAAACAAAAATGTTGTCTATTAACTTTTCCTACTGAGGAATCGAATACCGTTTAACCCATCACAAGTTTGTGATTTTCTTGTGGTTAACTTTCTCCTAAACGTGTTTTCTATCACTCTCCATCAGAACATGACCCATTGTTTTTTCCTCCATGTCCATATTTTCATACTTGGAATCCTATTATGGGTTAACACGGGTGACCTCTGTGCTTATCTTTCTTTATTTTAAAGTGGTTGTTTTACCGACTCTTCTTCCGATGCGGGACTTTCAAGGATGTTTCCAAGCGCAATTTTAAAATTGCGAGGACGCAATTCCCAAAAGGGGGGAAGGATGTAACACCCCAGGTAAATAAAGAATAGACATTTTCATATTTATCCATATTTGTGAATAAAATATTAATATGACTTTAAAGGGGATGCAATGCTCGATGGCGTACCCAACACGCAACAACGAGTTTCTTGGGAATCTTATGTTGCACTCTAATAATAAAATAATATTATTTTAAATGGTAGTTAACATGTAGCCGTTGTATTGGCGGGAATGGATAGAAATAACTAAAATATTATTATATATGTTTTTTAATGTTTTTACATTTATCCAATAAAATCTAAAGGCTTAAAATATAGAAAGAAATCAATTCTAGGCTTTTATACCCTAATTTTCACTAAAGGTTCACTTATCACCTTTTGATGGCGAACTGTCATTAAATATAGTTTTGATCACTCTTATACATTATTTTGGACCAAATAAAACTCTTCTTTAGAATTTGGACATCAAAATTTACTTTGTGTAAATTTTTGGAATCTTTCTAATAAAGTTCATTTTTTTAATGAATAGTGTAAAATGTTGTATTTTAATTCAAAACCTCTTTTTAATATAATTTATTTATATGATTAGATAATATTTTGAATTGGTTTTAAAGTGAAATTTGAAAATATTTTTACCATTAAATCCAATAGTGGTCGTTTGAATTAATTTCACTTTGAAATCAGACTTAAACTAGTGTCAATCTTTTGATACTTATTGTTTTATGAAAACACGCTATTTGCGCTGACAGCAGGAATTAATTATTAAATTAATTAATGTAAATAATATGTTTTGAATTTTGTAAAACAGACTTAATTTTTGAATTCGGAATATCAATTATAGATTAGGGTGAATTTTTGGGATTTTTCTGAAAAACTTCAATTTTTGATGAATAGTGAAACCACTAAGTGGTACTTATAAAAACTGATTTTCCGTTTAAATGAAATTTTGCCATCATTGTGTTTTGATTTTCAAAAATCCGACATACATGGTTGTCATTAAGAAGTAAAATGTGGTTCAATGAGATTAAAATAATTTTTTGGTGAATAGTAACTTATTAAGTTTTTAATCGCGGTTAGTGGTAATTAGTGTAGTTTAAGGTAAAAATAATGCTTTAATAAAATAATATGAGCTTGACACATGTCATACTCTCATTGGTTGTGTCCTGGCCGACCATGACAAGCCATGGGTCAACTTGGGGAACCCATGGATCCACTTTTGTTGGGAAATGACATAAATTACTTTTTATTTAATGTTAAAGTGAAAATGACACAAACATAATATGTTTTACAAAAACAATTTGTAAGTGGGGTTATACAAGTCCAACTTTTGATTATAAATAGTCATTGGAAAGATAAAAATATTTCATACATCATAGTAATTTTTTTATAATTTTTAGACATTAAATAAATTAAATTATTTATGACATCATAATGATGTAGTGATGACATCATTATTTAACGATTAAAATAAAATGGAAAGATAATGTAAAATCTATGAACTACACATGTCCAAAACCAATTGGATGAGTGGATTTCGATGCCTTATCACCTTATCCAAGAATTATATCAATGTGGGACATTTTGAAACCGAAACACATTTTCAAATAAAGTAATATTTCTTACTTTCCAAAAGTTCCCCTCCTCTCCTCTTATAAAAGGCCCCCACCTCTACCTCTTTTACCACACTCCTCAAGCCTTTGGCTCGGCCAACCCCTGCCCATTTACTCTCCCCACATCCCTCTCCTAATCCTAGAGGATTCCCTTTGGGAATAATCCTTTCAAAGGAAGCCTTTAGGCTCAAATCAAAAGGAGTTACACTTTTAAAGGTAATTCATTCTCTCATGTTCATTTGTTTTATTTTGCTTCTCCAACCCCCTAAACTCTTTTTATTTATTTCTTTTGTAACAAAACCTGTATCTTAAATATACTAGGATGTTGTTATAATATTTATTTGAGCTACACTCCCACACAACTACATCAAATGGTTAAAGAACATACGGTTTCTGTGGATGGCGAAATTCTGCCTCCCGAAACGATGATTGTTCAATACACATTTAACACCTTCAAAGGTGGCCATTATGATGTCACTATTTTTATATATGATATATAATATGTTTATGATTTCCTAAAGCTTCTGTTTTTTTCATTTTGGTCATACCTTTATGGTTTCCATTATGGGTAAACGCGATATCTTCATTTAAGGAAGTGCGGACTACCGCCCCCTCAAAGTGATTTGATTCGTTAAATACCATATGTGGGACATATAAAGGATGTAACTATGATATTATATATGATATTATACTGGAATTATAATATACCTTTATATCATTATTATTCAATTCTATAAAATACGAAATAGAAATGAAAGTAGCGTTCATGCGTACGTACGGCTTACCGTCTCCATGAACGGTGCATTTCATTTCTTACCTCTAAATGATTATGTAATGTTATAAATGCATTCATGTACTGGATATATATGACATATATTATATCTAAATCATTAATACAATTCTGTATATAATAAAAATTTGACCACACGAACAACATGTAATTGTAAGAAGTCCACTTTCGACTTAAGAACCAAATATCGGCAAAACAAATATTATTAACTTAAATGATTACATAATGTTTATGACATGGTAATAAGTGATATAAAAGGAATAATGAACTTGAAAAATGTTCTTAAGGAATTAGAAATTAACTCAAGTTTATTATTCAGGAGATTAAAGAACGATCGAGTCAAGTCGGAACCGAGGTAAGGGATCCTACTCCTCTCTTTCTTTTTAAGAGCACACTTTTATGTCATTCCTTTTAAAGCTCATATTTCTTGTTATTGGGATGATATTTTATATTACACTTACTGTAATTTTTATGATCATGTGATGAGAGACCCTATTCTCTCTCATCAATCCATTTTGGAAGTTTTGAGTGGCGCCGTTAGGCTGCCGAACTTTCGTAAGAGATCTAACCTCTCTCTTTCTTTTTAAGTACTCTCCTTTATGTCACTTCTTTTAAGCTCCTCTTTGTAATGTTGGGGGATGTTCTTTTATATTCCTATTTCTGTAAATTTTATTGTAATGTGATGAGATACCCTATTTTATCTCATCAATCCATTTTGTAAGTTTTATGTGGCACCGTTAGGCTGCCGAGTTTTCGTAAGGGATTTTCCATCTCACTTTTATTCTCGTGAGATTTATGCTACATTTGCCACAATTTCCTTTGAGTGGTGTATGTTCTGCCCATTATTCTACTCTTTGTGTAATATACTTTCGTTTATGAGTATTTACATCAATGATTTATTTCCCTTCTTTCATGGGGTGTATGTTTTGAAAGATACCCAAGTCGGTAAGGGAACCTTTCACCCTCCTCTTTTTTAAAAGACTTCTTTTGTTGGGTCTTTTAATTTACATATTGTTATTTTGGGATATGTTCTCATATATCCTTTTTGATGTAAATTTTATGTCCAAGTGATGAGATACTATTTTTATCTCTCATCAACTCTTTTTGATGTGATGCCGTCAAGGGTACTTTTTAACCCAATTTCGATTTCTTTGGGTTCAACATGTAGTCATTGAATATGCCATCCATTGAATATGTGTGAATGACCTTTTATTGTTTTACACTTAATATCCACTTATATTGGGTGTATTTATATTTGTCACACATATTTTTGAGATTGATTTGTCCTTAATTTAAGGATACATTCTTTATAAGGGATTTCATCACATTTGACATTTCTATTGAGAGTTCATTGTTGTTATGCACCAATTCACTCTTATATGGTGTATATACTGTCCTTTGGAGTATTATATCATGAATCCATTTATTCTCATGATATTATAAAGTTCTGAGTAAATGTTATTCCTCAATTATCGTATTCAAGTGTCTCTGATTTTGGTAAAACCCCTTTAACCAAAATATCGTTTTAAATGTTTTAATTATTTGTTCTTATTAATATCCATGTTTTCAAAATGGTTTTAAGGATTTATTTATATGGATATTAATGGTTTAAAATTTTAATCTTCAAGGTGGTATGGGACACTTTTATTCAAAAATCTCTTTATTAAATGTTTTAAATGGTTTTGAAAATGGTTTCTTTTTGAATGGATTCATTATTTCAATATCCTAAAATGTTATATTGTGATTGAAATGTGGAAATGCTATGTTCATGTTTATGTGATACGATTATGTTATGGTTCTTGGGCATTGTTATGAAGAACAGGTGGTTCCAAGATAAACTAAGGGCGGGTGAGCCCGTTATAGCTCTCCAATGCATTGGGTAACGCGAAGGAGTGAAACGTTAAGGTTTCTCCGAAGAGATTTTAGGGAATATACTGTGATGGGTATTCCAAACGTAACCAAGAGGGTTACTCCCTACATAAGAATGTTATGAATGCCTCAAGTTACCTTTATGTCTTATGATTTCTATGATTTATTCATGATTTGATGAGGTAGGTTAAAGTGCCTATGTTTTATGGGTAAATTATGATTTCATTCTTATGTATATATGAACTCATGTTTCCTTTCCATATTTTTATATCCCTTACTGAGCTTTTTATGCTCATCCCAAGTTTTTGAAATGTTTTTCAGGTTAAGGGAAAGGTACATGATAAGATGATAGAGTCAAGGATGTGCTAAGAAAGAATCCATGTTTTATTTTCAATATGTTTCTGTTGATGGGAAGAATGAATACGGTCTTTTATGTAACCACTTTGTTTAAATGTTGAATGTAATGCAAGTTTCATGATCTAATTCTCTAAAACTCTAAACCTGAAAAGATCCTCAATGTGTAATCTTGTAATAACTCAAGATTAAGTAAGGTTTAAGGCTGGGGCCTTATACTAAATGTCACACATGTTATCTTAAATTAATAAAGGATGAAAAAAATTCCTATATAGATCAGAGAATTTATACTAAATTAGAATTAGCCCCATTTTTATCATCTATGCAAAAATTCCATGTTACTCTAAATAAATAAATATCCATCTCAAAATTTTTTCTTCCACTGCTAATCAAATTAATAACACTTATCATAATTTCCAATGAACTTCTCACTAATATCAATAATAAAATATAACATCTTCCTCAATTACATGGCCACTTCAATACATTATATACACACCCAAATAATCTTTTTTTACATGACATCATTTTTTAAAAACTATATGAAGCATTTCAATTTAATATATTTTACCTAATATATTGTCCATTATATGATATATATTACTCATATGTAATTTATAGATCATAATTAAATTATAAATGTGTATAGGATGATCACATACCACTCAAATAATAATGGAACAGAATTTATTCAACATAACTCTACCAGTGGACTTGATGGTATTCTATTCTTATTGTTAGATAAATCACATATCTATAATTAAATATATACACTATGATTAAAAAGATACCCAAACACCCTGATTTTATCATCCTCAATGATGGAATAAAAATTTTATCAAGTTATATAGGATTTTGTAAATGATAACATTATAATTTTGTGTAACGGATATTCATATAAATAATGCAATACATTAAATATAGTTGACCATACACATAATATTTGATGTGTTATAAATGAGTGATTCATTCATGATAAATTTTGTGGAAATATTATATTATGAGGATACATTATATAATAAATTATAATTTATACATTGTAATGTTAACATATCATCATAACCATTAGTACCCCATGATAATAATGTGTTATATATAATTGAATTTTTTTACTTTTGGGGGATTTTAATTTAACTATTTATCTGAAATTCATATAACATATAATTGGATGTAAAATTAATATTTCCTTATGTAAAAAAAAATTATAGAGTAATATTCAGGATAATTAGTATATACAGGATCTTATGTATCTAAAACCTTGATAATTACATTTAATCCTGATTATATTATTTTGGAAGATTTATTAATAGATATAATACATTCTTTTTTAGGAATTGACAAAAAATAATTATATCACCCTTCTTAATGATTTTTAAAATTATGTGGTATTTTGATAGATGTGTTTTCTCTTTTTATGATACAAATATTACTTGCCCAGAGAAGTTTCTTCATTATTATCATTGTAAATATGTTTTTCTAAAATACACGATTGAGGGCCCTTTTTCTTAGGAATAACTTCTTGACACATAAAACATCTTTTAAAATATATCATTTATTAATATAATCGTCCTTCTTTTATTAAGACTACAAATGTGGGATTTTTGGAACTCATCCAATAAATCATTCAATGGTTGAGAAAAACTCAAAATATTATTTATTTCATCAAACATAATTGTTTTTTCAAAGTATGAATCAATGTTATAACATATAATGATCACCTAATTAGCAATAATGGTTATAAAAAAATTATTAATTCTTCTATTGTTCATAATGATCTTTTTTACATCAATTAATATTCTCCCAAAAAAATTTATTATTTTATATTGGTAAATATTATTTCATAATTTTTATAGAGAGTACATAATATAGAATAAAAAATTTATTCAATAGTTAAATTATATGAAATATAATCAATATGATTTTTTAAATTTTATGATTGAAATTTATCCTTTAAAAGATTCACAACATGGACCATTTGTAAATTAAAATTTATAGTGTTCAAGAAACCAACAAAAAAAAATTATTTAATTATATAATTATTTTTAATAAAATAAGAAACCTCATTGATGTATCAACATTTATGTTGATAATTTTATTATTTTTCAATATCCCTTTTTTCTATTGAGCGGAAAATTTCTAACCAAAACAGTACTGAATGAAATGTTTTGATATCATTTTCGATGAGTAGTATTATATCAACATAAAACCATGAAAATGTCATAGAAATTATACTAATATTTTTAGATATACAAGAAACATCAATGTAAATGATGAAACCAAACTATTTGAATTTCTTATTATATTTCAATATCCAACACCATGAAATTTGTTTTTATTTATAAATGATTTTTTACAATTTTATACCATATAAATCCCATTTACATAGTCAAAACATTGGTTGCAATCATATAATTTTCATTAAATTTGTTATTATTATAGAATGTTGTGTTTATATCTATTATATATATCTCCAAATCTTGATGGTGTCTTTTTTAATGAATTGTATAATTGATTTTATCAAATCATGTGCAGAAAAGGCCTCTTAAATTTCAATTCCATTGATTTGTTTATTCCACATTTAAACTAATTGATCATTATAGAATATTTATGCCATCCAGAATAGCTTTTAAATGAATGATCCTAGTCTTTCTATTTGGGTCACACCCTAGTAGGTGTATCCCCTTATGATCTAAGGATAGAGAGTGTGGATGGATTACATAAAAAATCATATCATCATTCCATTTGTTAAAATTATATTTCCTATTACAATATTTTTAGGTACTGTGTTCATCTTTTATGAAATTTTATTTATTATAATTTACCATAATAAATATATATCAAATCAGATTCTAATGAATCCTATGAGACCATAAAGGTTCATATATATCATTAATAAGATATATTTCAAAAAACTGTTAGAACCATCTCCTATAACATCTCTACAACAACTAATGTTGTTAGTTGTAGACGTATTCTAAATAAAATATTTATATAACCAGTTAATTATCATATAAATTACTCCATAAATAATATAACTGTAAGTATTTCAGACACTATACACTCAATTGGATTATAGAAATTAAATCCCTTCATTTATTTTTTAAAAAATAAACACCATTAAATTTTTTCTGTATTGTTATATTAAAAATTATCTTATATATGCTTCACAAAAACTATTCTATATAACAAAAAAATATAAATTCCCACAAGTATATATATATTATTGTTTCATTATGGCATAATTTTTTGAAATGTTGTTTAATAAATAAATATTTCTAAAATATATCCCCAAATTTGATATTGTAAGGTCATTATGACTCATTATAATTTAAACAATTTCTAATAGGGTATAATATTTCCCTTTGACCAACAATTGAACAATGTTGTTATAAAAGTACCGAGTTTTAAAACTATTACTTAATCTCTCATATGAATAATAAATTATGGCATAATTATTCACCCAACCAAACTGATTAATGAGTCTAAATATTGTTTCATATTGGACTTTGTACATTTTTTTCCTGGTTATCATGATTTCAACGGATTGAAATTATCAATTCTGAATAAATACATTAACATAAATTCACTATTAATTTTAAATTCCTACTATAATGATATGGCCCTAAAACAATACATAATCATGAATTAAATGAATAATTCAGCTAGAGGATCTTTTCAGGTTTAGAGTTTTATAGAATTAGGAAATAACTATTAAATATCAAAATTTTACACTGTAGACACTTCTACTAAGTTTCCATAAAATAAAAACAATTGAAAAGAAACATGTCTATTTCCATGTTTTAAATAGCATGTCTTTCCTTGATCCCATCCTTGACCCTATTCATATTTATGTCCTATGGAAAAAATTTCAAAAACTTGGGATGAGCATACAAATCCTAGTAAAGGATACACAAAGAAGGAAAACTGTTAGTTTTTCAAAACATCATGTAAACCATGAATACATTATCAATGTAACACTTTTTACAATTAAGAAGTAGTAAATACTCTTCACTAAATAAAATATAACCACTTATCCTTTATAACCAAAAGACTACCATAAACCCATATAAAGAACACATATCATAAAAAGGTAACTTGGTACATAAACATACTTAAATGGAATAACCATACTGTCGACTTCCACACATATCACTAAATGAAATAGTCATACAGCCGACTTCCATTCCCAATGCATTAGAGGTTATAATGTAACCATCAGTCCTAGTATTCACGACACCACCCGTCATTGGGTTTATCATGTAACCACCAATTAAATGTCCATGTTCCATTATAAATTCATTACACATAAAACAATTATAAAGGAAAGAAAACATTTACACATTTCAATCACAAGATATCACATAAATATATTGACATAACAAATCAATTATCAAAACCATTTTCAATACAAAAATACAGAATAGTGTATATGGTATTTATTTACTTTTAAAAACATTATGGCTTGTTGAAGAATCCAAAGATCAAATAATACTCACGACGGTGGAATGGTCGTTGTCACCGCGTACATTAAAAAGAAACATACTTTTTCTTGTTTAGTAAAATTCTTCGTATAGAAAATATTCCTTTTGAAAAAAAGTATAATACATAGGGTTTTATAAATCGTATCAAACAAATTTGTGGATAAAAGAAAATATACCTCAATGAAAGGAGATTGAGACGAAGTCCTGTTCAAAGACGGTATCCTTAGATTAAGGATAAACCAATTATATAATTATTTGTGACAAATATAAATACACCCAATATAAGTGGATATTAAGTGTAAAACAATCAGAGTCATTCACACATATTCATAGAATGATATATTCAAGGAGTACAAGTTTAACCCAATGAATTGAAATTGATTTAAGAAGTTCCTTTGAAAAAATTCAACAGCCTAACGGTGTCACTTTAAAATTTATAAAATTAGTTGATGAGAGAGAAAATGTTATATCATAACTTGGAAATAAAATTTACATCAATAAGAAGAACATATCCTTCCATAATAAGATGAAAATTAAAATTCATAAAAAAAGAAGACTTTTGAAAATAGGAGGGTGAAAGGTTCCCTGACAGATTTGGGTAACTTTCAAAACGTACACCCCATGAAATAAGGTCATACAATGAAGTTTTAAATACCCATGAATTAGATCATGTTACACAAATAATACAAATCATGGGTAGTACATAAACCACACAAAAGTAAATAGTTGAAAATGTAGCATCAATCTCACGGGAATAAAATTTAGATGAAAAATCCCCTTATGAAAATTCGCCAGCCTAACGGCACCACATTAAACATCCAAAAATGGATTGATGAGATAAAATGGGGTCTCTCAACATATTAACATATAAATTAAATCAATAGTAATATAAAATAACATCCCCTAATATAAGAAATACGATCTTAAAGTAAGTGACATAAAAGAGAGTACTTAAAAAAAAGAGGTAGGATCCCTTACCTCAAGCCCGACATTTCTTATTCGTTTCATTATATTCCTGAATAAAAAACTTTGGTCAATTTATAATTTATTAAAAAACGCCTTTAAATATTATTATTCAGTTAATATCACATATTATAATGTTATAATAATTAGTTAATAATGTGAGTTCATATGATACATTTTTGTCAATGTTCGGTGCATGAGTCAAAATTGAACTTGTTGGAAATGAATTTTCCATGTAGTTATTGGTATATCATCTCCAGAATAGTATTAATGATTTAAATATAATATATATCTAGTATATATTAATTTTATACTATTCCATAACATTTGGAGATAATAAAATTAAATGCATTGTTCATGGAGACGGTAGGTCGTACGTACGCATGAACGCTACATTCATTTCTTGGTCATATTAATGGAATTAAAACTAAATGACAGTTATATATATTATAATTCCACAATGGTATCCATCATTTATATGCAATATATGACATATATATCCATTATATACATGTACTTATAATATTACATAACATTTGGAGATAAGAAATGAAATGTACCGTTCATGAAGACGATAAGCCATATGTACGCATGAACGCTACTTTCATTTATATTTCATACTTTAATGAAATGAAAAAAGTAATGATACATAGTTATATTATAATTACAGTATAATATAATATATAACATCATTAAATCCATCCTTTATACATCCCACATATGGTATTAACGATTCAAATCATTTTGAGGGGGCAGTTGTCCACACTTCCTAAAATGAAATTATCTCATTTACACATTATGGAAACCATAATGGTATGGCATGAATGAATATATAGAATCATAATGAATACCTAAACATAATTTATATATCATATATAAATTCAGTGACATATTAATGGCCACCATGAGAGGTGTTAAAAGAAGAATGAACAATCATCATTTCGTGAGGCAGTAATTCACCATCCACAGAAACATTATGTTCTTTAACCATTAGATGGTGGTGTGTATGAGTGTAGCTCGAATAATCCTCATAACAGAATCCTATTATATTTAAGATACTGGTTTTGTTACAAAATAATGGAATAAAAAGATTTTATGGGGTTGGAGAAGCAAAATAAAACAAAATAATATAAGAGAATACATTACCTTCAAATCAAATAACTCTTTTTGATTTGAGCTCAAAGGATTCCATGGAAGGACTTATGATCACAGTGAGGCTTCTAAGAGTAATAGAGTTCTGTTGATACACAATATGAGCATATTTTGGATGATACAAGGGCTTGAGAGGTGTGGGTATGGAGGTAGAAATGAGGTCCTTTTATAAGATGGAGGAGGGGCACTCTTTGACTGTCTTCAAATGTTACATTATTATAAAATGGTTTTTGGATATCAAGGTCCCAAAATTATATATTTCGAGGATACGGTGATAAGGGTTCGAAATCCACCCATACAATAGGTTTTTGACAAGTTTATGTCTTAGATTTTACATCATCTTTTCATTTTATTTTAATCATCCATTAATTAGGTAATCGCTGCATCATCATGGTGTTATAAATAAATTAATTTATTTAATGTCTAAAAATATAAACAAATAATATGATGTAGGAAATCATTTATATTTCCAATTAATATTTATAGTAAAAAATATGACTTATATAACCCCATGTAAAAATTATTTTAGTAGAACAATACATGTTTGTGACATTTTTATTTTAACATTAAATAAAAAGTTATTAATGTAATTTTCTACCCAAGTGGCTCCATGGGGTCCACAAGTTGACCCATGGATTGTATTGGTCAGAAATGACTCATCCACTAAGGGTAGGACTTGTTCCAAGGTAATTTCGTATTATTATAATATTATCTTTACCTTAAATTACACTAATTACCTTTAATCGCAATTAATAAAACTTAAAAGTTACTATTCACCAAAAATATTTTCATCCCATGAAACCACATTTTACATCCTAATGTAAACCATGTATGTTAGATTATTTAAATTGAAATCACAGAGGTGGTAAAATTTAATTTAAACCAAAATTCAATTTTTTAACTACAACTTAGTGGTTTCACTATTCATCAAAAATTGATGGTTTTCAGAAAAATACCAAAAATTCACCATAAGATATATTTGATATTCCGAATTCAAAAATGATGTTTATTTTACAATATTAAAAATATATATGTTTCATAAATAAATTTAATAATTAATTCCCGTTCCAAAACAAATAGCGTGTTTTCAAGAAAAAAAAATATCAAATGATTGACAGTAGTTTAAGTCTAATTTAAAAGTGAAATTAACTCCAATGACCACCATTGGATTAATTGGTAAAAAAATATTCTAACTAAACTTTAAACCCAATAAAAAAGATAATATATCCATAAAAATAAATCATATTAAAAGTATTTTTTGAATTAAAATACAACATTTTCACAAAAAATGACCTTTATTGGAAAAATAACATAAATTTACACAAAGTTAATTTTGATGTCCAGATTCTAAAGAAGGATTTTATTTGGTCCAATATAACATATTAAATTTTCAAAAAGTGAATTTAATAGAGGTTTGCCATCAAAAGGTGGTTGATCGACCTTCTAAAGAATAGTAGAATATTTATGCTTAGAATTGGATTCATTCGCATTTTAAGCCTCTAACATTTATTGGATAAAAGTAAAAATATTTGGCAAAGATATATAGTCATTCTATAGTTATTTCTTTTTATTCTCACCATTACAATGGCTAGGGGTTAACTACCATTTAAAATAATATTATATTATTATTAGAGTGCAACACAAGATTTCAAAGGAAATCGTTGTTCCGTATTGGGTACGCCATTGAGCATAACATTCCCTTTGAAGTAATATTAATATTTTATTCAGAAATGTTAATTAATTTGAAAAAGTAATATTCTTTATTTACCTGGGGTGTTACATCCTTACCCCTTTTGGGAATTGCGTCCTCGCAATTTTAAAATTGGACTTTGAAACTTCCTCGAAATCCCCACATTAGAAAAGGATTCAATTAAACTATCACTTTTAAAGAATGAAAGGGAAGTACAATGGTCACCAAAGTTAAACCATACTAGGATTCCATATAGGAAAACATGGATATGGAATAAAAAAACAAATAGTCATGCTCTGATGGAGAGTGATAGAAAACTTGTTTAGGAGAAAGTTAACCCCCAGAAAATTACAAACATGTGATGGGTTAAAGGGTATTTGATTCCCCAACAAAAAAATTTAACAGACAACATTTTAGTTTTAAGTTACTATTAATTGAGGAATTTATTTATGAGCTTAACTAAATCACAAGGAATCATACTTATGTGTTATGTATACATTCATCTCTTACTATATTTATTACACAAACTCATTTTTTCTTCCAAAAGACAAGTATTTAGGATGGCTTGTTCATATTAACAGTGATATAATCAACTTCTAGAGAATCACCTAATCCAGAAAAGAGAACTATATATTTCCATGCCTTTAGACCTTAACCAAAACTAAAATTGTTAGAACAAGATCAGATAATCCACAAAAGGATAATCATTTATAAAAAGAAAATATATTCTTAATCTTCATATTTTGTCCAACTAAACCCAAAGTTCTACGAAGACCATTCGATAAACAATTTTTCCCTGTAATTCTTCAAATTAAACCTAACTATTATTGATACCCAAATATTTGAAGGATTTAATAATATAGTCTACCAAGGTAAAAATTAACATTTATCTCCAAATAACATCAGTTGCTCTTAATGTCTCATATTGAAAAGTAATTAAACTAATCACATATCCTCCATGATAGGTCAATATTTTCCTAGATAATCCAAAATCAACTTATTCTTGATTCATAAAATTATAACACTAAAAATAATTTTTCATACTAAACAGGTACTTCACGTAGTCCAGTGTTTGGCGATAAATACCAGTCGCACTTTGGTTGTGGGTTCGATTCCCATATCTTTTTCCGATGATACGGGTTGTCAAATGGTCTGCATGTTGTCCTTTTCCAACATCTATATAATTCTCAAAACATTCCCCAAAAAAAAGATAAAATCATAAAAAATAACCATAACATAATATAACCTCAATTTTATCTCATTCCTTTCATTTTCAATCATAACATATAATAACCCATAATTACCTCAAAAGTAAGGATCATATAAACCCTAATGGTTACCTTTATAATTATTACCTGAACATCCACATCGAGTTGGTCATCTCATACATGATGCATTAGAGAACTCATAAAGGTTCAAGTTGTTAACCTTGTCTTCTGATAGTTAGTTTATAATAACCCCGATATTTCTCATTGAATCCCCCATTTCATCTAGTCTCTTAATCAGAGAACCACCACAGATTACTTCAACCCCGTTGTCACTTTGGTGCCTACTAGATCCATTAATTTACTAAACCAAAAAGGTCATTTTGAGTATATCATTAGAATCATCATATAATATTAATATATAATTATTCATATTATCTTAAACTCATTCACATTATCTAAAACTATGACCTTTTCTGAAATCCTAACCATCATGGTAATGTCACTTGTTGTTAAAGGATACCCTAACCTCTAATGTTATCTAAACTGACCTCTGATACCAACTATAAGGACCCTACCCTAAAACATTACATAATCATGAATTAAAATAATAATTCACATAGAGGATCCTTTCAGGTATATAGTTTTAGAGAATTAGGACATAACTATTACATCTCAAAAGATTACAAAGTAGACCCTTCTAGTATGTTTCCATAATATAAAAACTCTTAAAAATAAACATGTCTAGTTCCATGTTTTATATAGAATGTCTTTCCTTGATCCCATCCTTGACCCTATTCTTCTTTAAGTCCTGTGGAAAACATTTCAAAAACTTGGGATGAGCATAAAAAGACCAGTAAAGGATACAACAAGAAGGAAAACAGTTATTTTTTTAAAACAACAAGAAAACCATGAATACTTTATCAAAGTAATAATTTTAACCTTTACAAAGTTGTAAATACTCTTCACTGAATAACAGATCACCACTTATCCTTTGTAACTAAATTATTACCATAAACCCATATAAAGAACACATAACATATAAAATAAACTTGGGACCTAAACCTACTTAAATGGAATAACCATATGGTCGACTTCCACACATATCACTAAATGGAATAACCATAAGGCTGACTTCCATACCAAATTCATTGGTGGTTAAAACATAACCACCAGTCCTGGTATTCACGGTACCACCCATGATTTTGTTTATCACATAACCACCCGTTAAATGTCCAAGTAACATTATAAAATCATAACACATAAAACAATTATAAAGGAAAGAAAAGATTTCCACATTTCAATCACAATAAATAACATAAATATATTGACATAAAAAATCTATTATCAAAACCATTTTCAATACACAAAATAAATAAAAGAGTATATGGTATTTATTTACTTTTAAAAACATTACGACTTGTTTAGGAATCCAAAGATCAAATAATACTCGCGACGGCAGAAAGGTCGTTGTCACCGTATACGTTAAAAAGAAACATACATTTTGACATTTAGTAAAACGCTTCGTCTAGAAAAGATTCCTTTTTAATAAAATTAGAATTCAAAGGGTTTTATACACCATATAAAATAATGTTTTGTATAAAACAAAATATACCTCAATGAAAGGATATTGAGACAAAGTCCCGTTCAAAGATGACATCCTTAGATTAAGGATAAATCAATTACTTAATTATGTGTGACAAACATAAATACAAAAAATATAAGTAGATATTATGTGTAAAACAATCAGATTCATTCACACATATTCATAGAATGATATATTCAAGGAGTAAAAGTTTAACCCAAATAATTGAAATTGAGTTAAGAAGTTCCTTTCCAAAAATTTGACAGCCTAATGGCGTCACATTAAAATTCATAAAATTAGTTGATGAGAGAGAAAATGGCATCTCATCACTTGGACATAAAATTTATGTCAATAAGAAGAACATATCCCCCCATAATAAGATATAAATTAAAATACATAACAAAATAAGTCTTTTGAAAAGTGGAGGGTGAAAGGTTCCCTTACCAATTTGGGTAACTTTCAAAATGTACGCCCCATGAAATAAGGGTCATACAATGAAGTTGTAAATACCCATGAATTAGATTATATTACACAAATAATAAAATCATGTGTAGTACATACACCACACAAAATGAATTAGTGGAAAATGTAGCATGAATCTCACGGGAATAAAAGGGAGATGAAAAATCCCCTTATGAAAATTCGACAGCCTAACGACGCCACTTAAAACATCCACAAATGGATTGATGAGATAAAATAGGGTCTATAATCATATTAACAGAAAAATTAAAACAAGAGTAATATAAAATAACATACCCTAACATAAGAAATATGATTATAAAGTTAGTGACATAAAATAGAGTACATAAAAACAAAGAGAGAGGTAGGATCCCTTACCTCAAGTCCGACTTTTCTTGTTCGTTTAATTATATTCCTGAATAATAAACATTGGTAAATTTATAATTTATTAAGTACCTCCTTTAAATATTATTATTAATTTCATATCACATATTATAATGTTATAATAATTGGTTAATAATGTGAGTTCATATGAGACTGTTTTTTCGATGTTTGGTACAGGAGTCAAAATTGAACTTGTTGGAAAAGAATTTTCCATGTAGTTATAGGTATATAATCTCCAGAATATTAATAGTGATTTAAATATCATATATATCCAATATATATTACTTTTATACTATTCCATAACATTTAGAGATAAAAAAATTAAATTCACCATTCATGGAGACGGTAGGTCGTACGTATGCATGAACGCTACTTTCATTTCATTGTCATATTAATGGAATTAAAACTAAATGAAAGATATATATATTATAATTAAAGAATTATATCCATCATTTAGATGTAATATATGACATATATATCCATTATATATATGTACTTATAGTAGTACATAACATTTGGAGATAAGAAATGAAATGTACCGTTCCTGGAGACTGTAAGTCGTACGTACACATGAACGCTACATTCATTTCTATTTCATACTTTAATGGAATGAAAAAAATGATACACAGGTATATTATAATTTCAGTATAATATAATATATAAAATCATTAAATTCATCCTTTATGCATCCCACATATGGTATTAACGATTAAAATCACTTTGAGGGAGCGGTAGTCCGCACTTCCTCAAATGAAATTATCATGTTTACCCATTATGGAAACCATAATGGTATGGCATAAAGGAAAAATAAATAAGAATAAGGAATACATAAACATAATTTATATATCATATATAAATATAGTTACATCTTAATGGCCACCATGAGAGGTGTTAAAATAAGATTGAACAATCATCGTTTCTTGAGGCAGTAATTCACCACCCACAGAAACAGTATGTTCTATAACCATTAGATAGAGGTTTGTATGACTGTAGCTTGAATCCTCCTCATAAAATCATACAATTATATTTAATATACAGGTTTTTTTTACAAAGGAAAGGAATAAAAAGAGTTTAGGGGGTTGGAGAAGCAATATTTAACAAAAGAACATAAGAGAAGACAATAACTTCAAATCAGATAACTCTTTTTGATTTGAGTTCAAAGGAATCCTTGGAAAGACATCATCCCAAAGTGAGGCTTCTAGGAGTAATACAGGGATTTGGAGAGACAATATGAGTATAGTTTGGACAATCCAAGGGTTTTAGAGGTGTTGGTAAGGAGGTAGAGGTGGGGGGTCTTTTATAAGAGGGAGGAGGAGCACTCTGGGAAAGTCTTGAAAAGTTACTTTATTGTAAACTGAATTACGGATATCAAAAGTCCCAAAATTATATATTTAAAGTATAAGGAGATAAGGGTTATAAATCCACCCATACAATAGGTTTCTTAAAAGTTTATGTCTTAGGTTATACATTATCTTTTCATTTTATTTAAATCGTTCATTAATGAGGTAATCACTGCATCATCTTGGTGTCAAAAATAATATAATTTATTTAATGTATAAAAATTATAAAAAAATGCTATGATATAGGAAATATTTTTAGATTTACAATTAATATTTATAGTAAAAAATATTACACGTATAACCCCATGTAAAAATTATTTTAGTAAAACAATACATGTTTGTGACATTTTTATTTTAACATTAAATAAAAAGTTATTAATGTCATTTTCTTACTGAAGTGGCTCCATGAGGTCCCCAAGTTGACCCATGGATTGTCTTGTTCAGAAATGAATCATCTAATAAGGGTAGGATATGTGTTAAGGTAATTTCATATTATTATAACATTATCTTTACCTTAAATTACACTAGTTACCTTTAATCCCGATTAATAAAACATAAAAGTTACTATTCACCAAAAAATATTTTCATCCCATTGAACTACATTTTTCATCCAAATGATAACCATGTATGTAAGGTTTTTGAAATTCATATCACATAGGTGGCAAAATTTCATTTAGACCAAAAATCTTTTTTTAACTACCACTTAGTGGTTTCACTATTCATCAAAAATTGAAGTTTTTCAGAAAAATACCATAATTCACCCTAAGCTATATTTGATATTACGAATTCAAAAATAATGTCTATTTTACAAAATTCATAACATATAAGTTTCATTAATCAATTTAATAATTAATTCCCGTTGTCAAAACAATTAGCGTGTTTTTAAGAAACAAAATATATCAAAATATTGACACTAGTTTAAGTCTAATTTCAAAGTAAAATTAATTCTAATGACCACCATTCTATTAAATGGTAAAAATATATTATAAATAATCTTTAAAACCAATTAAAAAGATAATATATCCATATAAATAAACCATATTAAAAGGATCTTTTCAATTAAAATACATCAATTTCACTGAAAATGCTATTTATTGGAAAATTAACAAAAATTTACACAAAGTAAATTTTGATGTCCAGATTCTAAAGAATGATTTTATTTGGTCCAATATAACATATGAAATTTTTAAAAAGAGTATTTAAAAGGGTTCGCCATCAAAAGGCGGTTAATCGACCTTTTAAAAAATATTATTATATTTACGATTAAAATTGGATTCATTCGCATTTTAAGCCTCTAACATTTATTGGATAAAAGTAAAAATATTTGACAAACATATATAATAATTTTTTAGTTAGTTCTATTCATTCCCTCCATTACAACGGCTAGTCATTAACTACCATTTAAAATAATATTATTTTATTAATAGAGTGCAACGTAAGATTTCAAAGGAAATCGTTGTTGTGTATTGGGTACGCAATTGAGCATAAATTTCCTTTTTAAGTAATATTAATATTTTATTCACAAACATTAATAAATTTGAAAAATTAATATTATTTATTTACATGGGATGTTACACCTAAAATGAACATATACTCACAAAATATATTTATATTAAATGTTCAATATAAATTACTGTGAAATAGAATAAATAGAATACTAGCCCATTAATATTTTTCATCAAATAAAACAATCATAATTTTCACAAAAAAATTTAGGTTTTCATTTTTCCAATTATTCTTAATATAATTATTGTGAAATTAATTTTTAATATAAGATATTATATCATATTTTACATTTTTTTCTTTATAAAGAAATAATTTTATAATTCCTATAGAATTCCTCATGAATTTTATTAAAATATAATTCTGAAAGTTATATTAATTTAATATGATGGAAAGTTTTCCATTATTTAAATTATAATATTAAAATTATATTATGAAAGAAAATTAGTAATATTTATGAAAAAAAATCATTAAATTGTTTAAAAATATCATTTCCTAAAAAAATATATTTTTAATTAATGACTTCTCAATGTCCCAATTTTATTAATAAATTTTAATATTCCTTAGTTTTTTTAAATAAAATTACCAAATTATGTACTATTCATTCAATATGATTCTTCATTTTGTTATAATTTTTTTTTCATACCTATAAGTTCCTTTTCTAGAAAAAAAAATCATCTTGTTTTGTGAACATATATTAAAATTAATTTCATCCAATTCCTGATGTTGAGTCATGTAAAATATTTTCCATATTTTTAATCATCCTAAATAGTGTTTTTTATAAGGGTAACTTATTTATTTGTCATAATGAAAAGTAATCACATTAAATATTTAACACATCAGCTATGGGTAAAATCGGTTAATTTAGTTGCAAATAAACTGATAAATATTAAATAGAACTCAAAAAAATTCCATGAAACTCCTAGGTTTTAATGATTTATACAATACACATATCATAAATTAATATATGTAGTTTTGGAAGAAGTGTTCTTGAGTAATAAAATGATTTATTTTAATCTTTTGAATATTTCAATTTGTGTCCCCTCTTGTAGTTATAAAAGGATACAACATATTCTCTATCAATCATATATAAATAACCACTTAGTTTGGAAAACATTCCTATATAATATAATAAAATCCATATTTATGTTATATAGTTCTTGGTTTCATAATTATATAACTCTATGATGTCATTATGTACAATTCTAAGGAGGATTTCTGAAGAAATTATATAGCTCTTAGTTAAGTGTTTTCATTTTATCTCTACACCTACCAATTTCAAGTATTCTATAATCATGGTTATCTAATAACATATGAATTTTAAATATAATAAAATTATTAATCTAGGTGTAAAAACATTATTTTTCTTCTTTCCATCTTATATAAAACGAAAGAAATTCTTGTACGTACATATGGCCTACAGTCTCCACATATCGGCATATTTAGTTTTTCCACACCACATTACATGAATAGTTATAAAAATGTAAATAATCAATATATATGATATTTTCAAAATAATTAACATTCAATATATATTATATATTTTTTAATTCACATTTATGAAAAACACCAAAATGAATGTGTGTATGATTTCTCTACCACCTCCATGGACCAATGTGATTCATCATATATTTCCACATATCATGAATGATTATATATATATAATTTTTTGTGTATATTTCATTAATATATATGATATATATATAATTATTCAATCTCATTTTATAGTGTAATCATGATAAAGAAGAAATGATTGAAACAATTCTACCATAACATACATGAAAATAAAATTGAGAACACAAGAAAACAATAATTATAATAATGAATTATTAAATAAAGTATATGAAAATATAAGTAGTAGAAAATATATATTTTATTTTAACTATGTTAATTTCTCAATTTTTGAATTATAATAAATTATTATTTACAGTAATGGTGGTTAAAATCACATTCGAGACAAGTCAATCCATCGGTAAGTGTTGGTCTAATAATTTTAAACTTATTGATGATTTTATATATTGAAGTATTAATTTAGTTTATTATATTATATTTCTTTATTGAAACCCACATGTTTTTTTAGTATATTTTTGTCATTTTTTTTTGCATTGTTTTAATTTTTACTTTCATTTCAATTCAAAAAGATCAAATTTAATTTTTAATGGAAAGGAAACATTGTTTTTTGATTTGGGGGTGAATACTTTTCATCGATGCATATATTTTAACTAATTTTTTTTCAACTTTTTAATCAAATATAAAACTATATTTAATAGAGACTTTTTAATCATTTTTTACATTCTAAAAAGGTTTTATACTACATCATCTTTCCATATTTTGAACAAGTTATAATTTATCGAAGGTGTGAATGGATTATCAATTTCGATTATTTAAACATAGATAGAATTTACATATATAATTAATATTGTTTTTTGCAATAATATTACATTAAAATTTTCAAGGTATAATTTAGAAAATCTTTTTTTTCATTTTATTATGGAAAATTGAAACTTATAACACTTTAATTAAAAATTAAGAATCCATTTTCAGCTTGAAATGATCCAATGATGATATAAAAATATTTTCAACTATTTAAACATAGAATGTTGAGTATAATTTATTTTTGTGATGTTACCATACCTTTTTATGTCATATAATATCTTATGATCATTATTTATATTTATTAATTAAGTAAAATATTAACAATTTATATTCTAGTACTTCAACTCCAATTTTATATTGATTAAATATTAATTAATTATTCTCTTAATTCATATAATAAATTAAATGACATAATAAGTGAGGAGTAGAAACCATTATAGCACCACATTAAATTAGTAGGTGTCAAGATATAAAATAATTTTAATATTTAGAAATCACAAAAACTTATTATGTATGATATCTTTTAACAATGACATGATGGTAATATTATGAGGTATGATGTTATGTTTTCAATAATAATAAAAATATTTATTAATATCTGTTTGATCATTTATATTGTTATATAATCAATGGATTTAGAGAGATTTTTATGATATTAGATATATTGAATATTTATTATTTATATCCTCATATTATGTAAGATGTTTTTATTTTTTAAAATATTTTATTGTGAAATATATATTAATTGGCATCTAAGGTCACTATATATTATGTTTTCCTTTCTCCCATATATAAGGAAGGGGCCTATGAATGAATTTATAGATTTAATGGTGTAAATAATAATGATCCAATTATATTTTTTATTTCATTCAAATTGATTAAATGTGAGAATAATTCATGTATCTATACTCTTAATATTACTAAACTATATGATCCATTTGGTTTTCATTCAATATATATTAGGGTAATGTAGTAAAATAATCGCAAGCTTTAAATTATTGGATTCAGATTGTTATATTTTGTATTAATGGAATATTTTTAAAAAGATTATGAACTATATTTAGGAAAACATATATTATCGAACATAACACTATTAAAGAATATGAGTAATACAATATGAATATAATACTTTAAATAATTTTGGAAAATTATGGATATTATTTGTGTTTCCTATAAAATACACCCCAATATGGATACTAAAATATTGATATGGTTGATCCATATATAAATAATTTGTAACAACTCTAAATTGGGAATATTTTATTTCCTAAATCCTGACTACTACATAATGAATGTGACTTATACTAAACATTTGGTTATAAAATCATGTGGGTGAATTTTTTTTATTTAAATTATATTTACAATAAAATATGAATGTTTTGAAAAAAATTATTACTTTATAATATTTTCAATGATAATAAGTGTATTATTATAAAAAGAGATAATGGTATAAATTACTCCCAATTTATAAACATATATGCTAATTTAAAATTAAATATTATATGAGTTGATTTAGTATATTCCATTGTTTAAAAAAATACCATAATAAAAGAGAAATATAATATATTTATGTAATCTATATAGGTATTGTTGGCACTGAGGGTATTCATTTCTACAAATTGGTTTTTTTTTGTTTCATAAAAATAATTTCATAAAATATCATGGTGTTTAGAATACGTGTGATCTTACAGTACAAGGAGACATCACTGACGAATATGGATTCATTTCCTAGTGGTTTCCAAATTTTTGGGGCTTCAAATTGGGAGTTTCTATTTTCTTTAAAATGATATTTTTATGCAACATAGTCTGCAAATAACTATTTGAAGACTTCGAAAACATAATTCCTAGACGACTATGTGAGTTATAATGAATGGAGGGGGAAATGGTTAAGGTAGGATTTCCGCATAGCCGTGCTATGTGGACAATGAAGCATGGTATGTGGACCACATAAAGAAAGTAGTCTACAATGAGGCTTGTGGTTTTTATAGGGAATGGTTCATTGATTTATTATGATATTTGTGATGGGTCATAATTTTTTGAAAAGCGGTAGTGATTTGAAGAGTGTGAAGAAAGAGATGTAGTAGGTAGACCACAGAGAGAAAAATTGTTCACAGTGGAAGCGGATTGTGGTAAATCTAGTGGTGCATCAATGATTTGAAGAAATTAGAGTAACATTATTTTTGAATGATTATTATAATATAATGCTTCATAATCCCTTCATTATAAATACAAGATTATATTAATAATCTAAGAGGAATATGGTTCTGTCGAATGTTGTTCATGGGATGAAAACCACGTGAAGGAGAAGAGGTTCAAGAAGAGAATTATGTGAATGAAGATGTGGTCAACAAGGACATTTTTAGAAGGTTTAGTGTGAGTAATTGTATCTATTAATAGAAAACAGTTTGAAAATAAATGTTGGTACATGGATGCAGTGCATAGAAGAAATTCACAGAGGTGGTATACATAGGTAGTATGGGGAAGTGGTATGTTGGGACGATTTGAAGAAGAAGAATAACTCACCTGAAAACCTAGGAAAGTTTGTGAAAGAAATATGGTCCATGAAAAGAAGGTATTCTATTGAGAAGAAGTCGTCTCTGAAGCATAGGTATTGCATGGTGTAGCATAGTTTTCAGAGAGAGTATTGTTCTTCGTGATGGAATAGTTCATGGAAATTAATTGCACAAAAATGTGGATTACATCAAGTGTTAGAAGCGGGACTTCAATAGTGAATATATCTACAATTGAGGATCATTTATATAATGAATATGAAGGTACCTATATATCAATAAACTTTTTTTGGATTCCTCTATAATTAGTTATATAGTGGGAGTTAATATAAGTTTTCCTAGGGACGCAATGAGATATCCATAAATTATTATAATGGTATTCGTACTCGGAAAGATTGACTATGTCAAAAATATTGTACTAAAAAACTATTGAATATTAGAGGATTTAGGTATGACTAACACAATGTTAGTTTATGCTCCTTAGACTGTCCATTAGTGGTGATCCAAGTAAAATACTTATGTTGACTCTTGCATGTGCTTATTTTTTTATTATCTGTTCTCATTAGATGGGTTTAAAATGTTCTTAAAAAGCGGTAACATATATTCAATTTTGAATAAAAAAATGATAATTGGATTCACCCCTCCCCCATTAGGGTCTTCTCAGGTCCTTCAGGTATTTCCCTCCTATGTAAACATTGAAGATAGAGTTTTAGCAGGAGTTGAATCTAGAGATGAAGAAATTTTCACTATATTGGGAAAATTTACAGACCTTATAACTAATATAATTTCCCATTTAGAGAATCTTAATTATCCCAAATTTTATGAAACAATGTTCCAAAAATTCCTTCATAAAAATTCATCATCATTCAATGGGATATCTAATCAATTAGTTTTTGATAAATGGATCAAGTCCTTGTAGCTTATTTTTCTAATTTTTAGAAGTTGTTTTATGAATAGTGATATATTAGATAGATATAGTTCCTTAATCTATGAAAAAATAAGAAACAATTATTACTTACAGAGATGTTACTATAAAATTTTTAGAAACTATTGTTGAAAATTATCAATGTAATACAAGGATCGATTATTACCATTTAACTTATGTGATAAATATAAAAATTCAAAGGAAATTAGTCCCATAATAAATATGAATATATTATTATAAAGTATTAGGTTCTATCATGATCGATATATAATTATTTAATTTGTTATTTCAATTGAAATTGTAAAATAAGCTTATGGATGTAAAATATGGAAATGGATATACATAAAAAGTGAAATAATAAGTGAATATAGAGTCTAAAATATAACAAATTAGTAATTAAGCTTCATTGAACATACATTCTTGGAATAGGAGATTCATTCTTGTTTGGGGAGAATGTCAATCAGGTTTATGCTTACAAGGGAATGGTTAATGATACATTATTTAATGCTTTAAATATTAATAGATTTGTTACTATAAAAATAAACTCACTAAGTATGAATTTAATTATCCATAAAATGGATATGGTAGAATGAATAATCTAATACGATAACCAAAAATATTGATGAATTTCATATGGTTATAGTAATCGATATGTTGATCATAGAATCAAATTTATTTAAGGAATTATTTTATTATTTATATTCCCAAAGTTTTATATTATATATGTTTTATATTAGTTTCTTTCTATGCACCATTACTATGGAATTAGGAATCACGACATAATTGTGAATCTAAATACAACTAGTAAACATCAGAAGTTTCACATTATGATAGATAAACTTACCCAATTTTGTAGATTTGTTATTATACATAGGTATAGTTTTATATAAACATTAGATTATATTGGATTTCAAAAAAATGAGAATATATATTTTAATGATGAGGATATTATAATTTGATCTGTTATAGGGAATCCTATATCATTATAGGAGAGATTACATTATCAAAATGACATATGAATCCACATATTGTAGCTCTCTATAATGAAATTCTATGATTTGAATACCTGAAACAAAATAAAAATGAATTTTTTTTCTTCATATTAGAAAATTTAATATTTTTTAGGAACAAATTGATGTGTATCGTGATTATCTTCCAAGATAACATCTCATTTATTTAGTTGAGTTTTCTAATTAACACATTTTTTATGAAAAATATATATCTAGATATCTGTATAAGATATCTATAATTGAATTATTAGTACCGAAGAAACATTTATAGAAGTTTTATGATAACGGATTTATATAACATATTTTTTCACATTGGGGATCCAATGTTCATTTGATTAAGAAAGGTGATGGGAAAAAGAGGTTAAGAATTGATTATAGGAAAATCAATTCAATTATTATAATGAAAAAAATCATCTACCCTACACAAAAGAAGTTTTTTATCAACATCAATGATAAAAATTCTTCTAAATTATTTTTCATTATTCTAGTTATATACAAATTTGATTAAAGAATGTGGTTTTTCCAAAGGATAAATTTTTTATTTGTTATTTATTTTTTGAATTTATTTAAATTCCATCCGAATAGACTAATGTATGTTTTGATTTCAATGATCTAATAAATATATTATTCAAGTGTAATATTTATATATTTTTAAGTTGTTTATTTTTTATATATTTAAATTCATTAAAAGTTATGATTGGAATGAGAGTAATTTTAAAGTCATTCATATGAGTCTTAGAGAAAAATAGTTTAAAGGGAAATTTAGAAGCTACTAATTATCAAATTAGGAAGTTACATTTCTCAGATATGTTACCTATAGGGAAATAATATCATTAGATCTTTCCATGTAAAAGGATGGAATAGAGTACCAAATAAAAAATAATATAATTAAGGTACCTATTTTCTATAGATTAGAAATATATTATCAAAAAAAATTAACAAAATTATTGATTGGATAAACTATTAAAAAATATGACATGAAATGTTTTTAATTGTCATCAATTCAGATGAATATAGGGAAATGTCTTTAAAAGATAAATTATATATAGATCAATTAACCGATATTGACCATACTATCAGTGTGGGATGATATTTTTCCTATTTAGATATGCATCAAATAAGGGACCTGGACATGTCCCAATGTATAATTATATAGTTTTCTATTATGAATAATGAAAATTAATGTATCGAAAAAATATTCATCCAAGGATCATTAATTTCAATCCTTAACCACTTGAAAGATGATATGTAAGAATTATCATTCTAATAAAATACACCATCTAATAGAAATTTCTTATCCTGAATAAAATTATATGAATGAAACAACAAATATATCATGATTAATCAAATGAAATCCACATTAAAAAATAAAATAAGTTTCATTTTGAATTGAAGTGTAAATATCATGTAGTTGTAAAAAAATAAGGATAAACCAAAATCGAATATTCATTGATCTAGTAAAGAAAAATATTCAAATCATTTATGAAGTGGGAGCATTTAATTTATTCCAAATGTTTTATAAAGCAACATTATTATTTAAATTTTAATTTTATCAAAAAATTATTTGAGTACTGCATAGGACGTAAATTTTGGGAATGATGTAATTTTGTTATACTTCATTAATGAGGTGGAATACATAAATATGGAATGATGTTATCCATTCCACCCATTCCTACTATAGAAATATAATTTTATGATGAACCTCAATGTTTTTATTTCAATTTTAAGCCGTATAGAGTGAAATTTTAAATTTATTTAAACGAATAATTTTTTTGAGTTAGAACGAAATTGAAAATTAGTCACTATTTTCATGATTCTTGGTTACTTAAATAGTTAAGGATAAAATTTGGAATAAAAAAGGGGTCATTATACCAATATATATCTTTCTATGGGACTGGATGATATAACTATAGGAAATGAATATTGAATTCAAAAATCTATTATAAATAAAGATACCATATAAGATATTGTTGATCATCAAACCAACTATAATGTATGATTTACCTCTATAAAGCCTCATGTAGCTCTATATTAATGATATTATGAGAATTCATATTTCCCCACATTTGACTGTTTTCAATCATGATCTATGAATTACCACAAACTATTGATGAATCCTCATATGGATCATGATGTTAAAAAATGTTTGAGAACTTCTTATAATCCGCAATATTTTGGGAATCCAAAATAATATTCATATTTTATAAGACATGTTGAGGTGATTCACTGTTGACTTTTATGGTGTGTGGGATTAGTATTTATCTATTGTGAGAAAATCCTTCAAGGTAACATTACAACATTTTTGGGGTGGTTCTGTTTGTTGACAATGTAGGTTTCCATGGGGAACTGTCGAGCTCCAGAGAGGATGTTGTCAATTATTGTTGACGTAGAACCACAACAATATAATGGATGATCTGGAGGTGGTAGAAAAAGAAAAAGTATAAATTAGCATCATTTTCCAGTTTTTTCCATATTTTTTGGTCCAAAATTTGGAGTTTAGTGAGCAACGGGAAAAGTGTACTACATTGATGATCTAATCAAAATATTGAAAATTCATTATTTTTTATAAGATGGGCTTCATGAAATGGATTTCGTGAAGACAAGAAGATATTTGATGGTGTTATTAGTGATTTTGATGTTCTTTTAGAATGTAAGAGTTGAGGAGCATTGCGGTAAAGATTTACATCGGTATTGAGAATGAATTGACAAAATTATATGTTATTAAAATGAGCATAGTAATCCAAACAATTCCATATTGATTCACAATATAGGGATAATTTCAGTGAAAAATTTGGAGTGTTTCGATTTGAGCTGAGGTGGCACTGACATCGCATGGTAGGTTCTCAAGTAGGTGGAATCACCAATAAATTGCCTCATCCCCCTTGAGAGAAGTTGATGTTTTCCCAAAGAAAAATTTGTAGCTCCCGAATCCCAATGTAGGTTCGGAGAGGTAGTTTGCATCGTGAAAGATATGAGATTCTCAATGACAAATCTATCTTTGTGAAATATTTGTTTTCTATGTCGTCTATGTGAGATTTGAGAAGGAAGTCACTTTACAATAACTTGAGCTTTGTGACAGACTATACTCTATGAAGGCTTGAGTTTTTCAAAGCCTTAGCTCTATGAAGTAGTGATCTCTAGAAAGGTGTTTTCTTTGCAAAGAGATAGGGGCATCGTGAAGTCTTGTTTGAGCTTCGTGAAATTTGTATCTTTGCAAAGTAGGGTGCTTTGGGAAGATATTTATATTGGTTGTTTCCCAGTGAAGAGTGGAAAAGGAGTATTCTTCAGTGGATAAAATTTGGACATCAATAGAGCATATATCTATAATTGAGTTTATATTCATTAGTGATAATGATCACACTCATAGGTTTATAAACTATGATTAAATCTCTTGAAGAAGCAGTGAGCTCATTTTTGTTGTGAGAGAATTGTGTTCCCAAATTGGGTGTGGTAGTAAACCAGGAGGGACAATGAGTCCTCTTCAAACTTGTAAAAGGAAATGTGATTATAGTGGATTTTTTACATCATCACATGGTTAGTGTATACTCAAAGGATGTATCCCATTGATAATTCAGCATGTAAAATTGTTGTGTCTTGTGCATTATTTAAGATTCATTAATACTCTGCAATGGGAAGTAGAAAGAGAATATATATTTTTAACACACCAAAAAAAGATCAAATGGGGATGTTGTTTTAATTTTTCATACAATGATCCACCCCTCTATATGATTATCTAGCATAGTGGACCTATCAAATGGTATCAGAGGTAATGATGGATATTAGTGTTTCTCTCTC
Organism: Viscum album; assembly: GCA_963277665.1. Lineage (NCBI taxonomy): Eukaryota > Viridiplantae > Streptophyta > Magnoliopsida > Santalales > Viscaceae > Viscum > Viscum album. Next base: position 2,021,986,718 of record OY728157.1, read on the forward strand.
AATTGGAAGTCACTAATAAAAAAGTGATTTTGATCTTTAATGGGAACAATTTTCTTCTATGGAAGAATCAGATGAAACACAACATCTGATAATTGGGAAAGGATATATTTACAGTAGTAATTCATGGTATAATAGCCAATATTAATAGTGTTGCATTATCAGAAGCTAAGAATGCTGAATGGGATGTTGATACCAAGGGAATTAATGATTTTGTGGTATCCCAGTCCAATGTTATCTATATAAAGGTAAATTCATTCCAAAACATCACATTCCATGTGGGAAAAGATATTGAATATATATGAAGAATTTAAAATAGCCAGATAGGAAAAATGGAATGTTCTATGGAACAAGTAATATGATTTGAAAATGAAACCGAATGAGACTTTTGATGCATTCTTTGACTGGGTAAATGTTGTTATGGAAGATATGTGGGGACTTGGAGAGGTCATTAAAGACATTAAAATCATAAATTGAATCATGATAAAACATCCAACTCAGTTCAATCCAGATGTTTCATTTCTAAATGATAAAGATCCAAGGGAGCTGACACTGGAGAATTTGCAAAGTACCTTGGATGCATATGAAAGGAGGAAAAAATGATAACGAGGCTGGGGAAAAGGGGAAATCTAAGGAGTTGGCATTAATTTCCATGAAGAAGTCCGTCATTGAAAATTCTCTAAAGGATGAAGAGACCCATGATGTCATGAAAATTATTTTTTCAAATTTACAACGAGGAAAAGGAAATTTCAAAAGGAAACATCTACTGTCTTGTTTTTGATGTGGAAAGATTATCCATCTTACATCACAATGTCCCAAAAAGTTCCAATAAGATGATTATTTGGATGGAGTCAAATTTCCCAAGAAGATGTCTTTAACCTATGGGAAATGAAAGAAACCAACCAATGAAAATTTCATCTAGGAATGAAGGGACCACTTACAGTACATAGGTGAAAATTAGGAATGTGACTTGAATCAGGTGTAATTGTTGAGGAAATATGGGACACTAGCAAAATGAGTGTTCTATAGCCAGAAGATAGTGAAGGGATCAAGATCAGAGGTGATAGCCCAATTGATAATGATTCTCTAGAACATATTTTGAAGGAAACTATTTTTTCTTCAGAATATTTGGACACATGGCTATATACTGTTAATCATCCACACATAGAAATGTTCCAAAGTATATTAAAACGTTTCGCAATTAGCAGATCAATAAATAAATAGGGGAGTTGAAAATGTGATATAGATTTTTAGCATTGCAAGGTGATGCTAGTCCATCGTACTCTAAGAATGATTATAAGCCTCAATATATAACGAGTGTGAAGGAAAAAGTATGGACTATAAATAAGAATGTAGAGAAGGTAGTGGTTGGTGAAATTTCCCTTAAGGCATCAGAGCGTTCTGGTGAGTGGACCCCTGACAGTGGTGATACGTCTCACAATATAGGGAACAAGGATTTAGTCATAGGAATAAAATATGAAAATGAAGGATTATTCATGTTTGATAATGATGATGTCCTAAATATAATTTATTGGGAATGGACAGGTTTTGGTGGAAGAGAAATAAGATGTGCGGATGTTTTTGTTATAGAAGGTCTCAGTCAAAATTTTCTCAACATCAGTTCACTGTGTGACTCTGGGGATTTAATATGGTTTACAAAGAAGACATATGTCATCAAGTGGAGAGATGTAACATTTTTATTATAGTGAAAAATTACAAAGTGGAATTTATAATTGTTAAATAGAGAAGAATATATTTGATTTTTAACCAAACATGAAGAAAAAATGTTTTGGCGTAAATGACTTAGTCATCTATTCCAGCCATCCCTAGATAATTTTCTAATGTGTGATGTATTTAGAGACCTCCCTCTATTATCATAGGTTCTTTCTCACACATGTGATGCATTACATCAATGGAATCTCATAGGAAAGGAATATAAGACAATGTAATAGATGTTAACAAGAGTTCATCAATTGGGGTATACTGATGTTTTTGGGCCAATCAAACCAAGAGAAATTGATAGATTGAGGTAATATGATCATTTCATTGATGACTATAGCTGAATAGAATGCGTATTTGTTATTTTCCATATGTATGATGTGATCAACTACTTCAAATGGTATATAAGGGATTTTTAAAGGATTCATGGAGATAAAATTATAATGTTTCATACTTGTAATGGTCCGAAATTCGCAAACAGTTATGTGGAATACTATCGCAAGAAACATGGGATAACCAACATGATTCCTCAATGAGAACTCACCAAAAAAATGGAGTGGTTGGAAAAAAGAAATTAAATCATCCAAAAGATATCCAGAAGGATGCTTATAGAAAAAGTCACACCAGAGATGTCCTAGAGGAAAACAATGTTGAAATCAGTCTACATTTATAATAGAGCTCTGTAGTGTCCGATAGAAGGAATGACTATGTACAATATGTGGTATGGAATGAAGTCAACAGTGAAACAAATTTAAATCATTTAAAGTAAATGAATCATTCTCAAACAAGGATAAACATTTTAAATTTGATTCATGTAGATATTAGGGGATATTCCTAGGCTACTCAAGTAAAAGAAGGTATAAAAATTCTTTAAAAATTTTTTGTGAAAAATAATTGAGAGTATTGATATCTCTTTAGTGGAAAATAAAGGGATAAATCAACAACTCAATGAATAATTTCTTAATGAATGTGCTAAAGGTGAAATAAGCATAGGGGGGAGAAGAATTTTTTTATGCTAATTCAAGGGAAGATACTAACGATGATAATGAGGAAGTAAAATTTGAATTTTTACAAAATCCAAAGAGTTGAGATAAAATTGATAGTGAAAATATCATTTGTGGTTAGTAAACCATAGTTTAGACAGTAGGAATGAAATCACTACAACGGAGAACATTATTACCATAGGTAGAGAATTAATGTTTTGCTGATACAGTTGAAGATGAAAGTTGTGTTCAGGCAATGAATAAAGAGCTAGACCATATTAAAAAGAATCAGACATAGGAGATTGTTTCAAGGACAATCAAATAAAATGTATTCGAGACAAAATGGGTCTATCACAACAAGGTGAATAAAGATGGAATAGTGATTCAAAACAATGGATGACATGTGTGAAAGTTATACTTCCAAATGGAGGAAATATATGTTGATAAGACATTTTCCCTAGTTGCAAGGCTAGATACAATCAGATTATTCCAAGTCATTATTGTGAAACAGAAGTTCAGATTATTCTATATGGATGCCAAATCAGAATTCTTGAATGGGGTTCTAAAGGAAGGAGTGTATGTCGAGAAGCTATATGGGTTTATCATTACTGAGGATGAGAACAAGGTTTATTGGATGAAAAAATTATTATATGGGAGGAAACCAGCACCAAGAGCATGATAATAGAGGCATGATCAGTAGTTAAAGAAGCACAGTTTCTAGCATAGTTGAGATAAATACAATATCTATTTATACAATGATAGTAATAAAAGAATTATTGTGCAAGTTTATGTCAATGAAATAATATTTTGGGGTTCATATAAATCTCAATGGATAAAGTTTTATGAATTTATGAAAAGTGGCCTGAAATTTAAATAATTGTCCAGATGATGTTTTTTCCTCAGTTTAGTGGTTTCACATAGAATTAATATCACTTTATTATCTCAATATAGATATTCCAAGGAGGTTCTCATAAGATTTGAAATAGAAAATTCTAAGGAATTAGTACTCTGGTTGCAACCAAGATGAAATTATCAAAAGACAATGATGGAAAGGATGTTAATATGATAGAATATAAGCAAATAATTGGATGTTAATTGTTCATAATAGTGACAAGACCTAATATTGTTATCACCACTTGACAAAAAGCCTTATATCAATGAAATCACAAGGAAATCCACATGCTTGAAGAACAAAATATACTTCAGTATATCAATGGAATAGTGGATTTCTGGTTTATATAAAATGTCAAATATCAGAGAGAGTTATTGGGATATACTAAGGCAGATTGGTCTACTTTAGTGGATGACAAGAAATCAATGTTATGAGGTTCTTTCTATCTTGGTGGATTTTGTTTTTCCAGACTAAACTAGAAGCAATATTTCATTTCATTGAGAAATATAGAGTTAAATGATATTGAGGCCACTCAAGCATGTAGACATTTATTGTGGATGTAGCAACAACATGATGATATGGGAGTTGATGTTAAGTATATGATCAGAATCTAGTTCAATAACCCAGGTTCAATAAATATTATCTAAAATACCATCCATCATTCATTTAAAAAGAACATTCAGATAAAGTATCATCGTATCAAGGATAATGTTTAACTAGGAATTGTAAAGATGGTGTATGTTCCTATAGAGCTACAAGTTGCAGAAATTCTAGAAATAACATAACCCAATGAAACTTTTGAGAGGAATCGATAGGCTCTGGGAGTTCAGTCGACTCCCTATGCATGAAAAAGTGTGGATGTGAGACCCCCTATCCCAAAGGCATGGTGTGTTTTCTCTAATTTTCTAATCATTGTTATTTCAAATGTTTTAGAAAACAAAGGACTGAACTTCGGTTCATTGACAAAGGGGGAGAAATAATGACTCCATAAGTGGGATAAATTGTTGCATTTGAAGGGAGAAAATGTATTAGTCAAAGACATTGGGATAAGCTGACAGGTGGAGTAGTGAGGTAGGGGATCAATAAGGTAGGGGAGAGTATTAAATCTAACCATTCTTGAAGTGATCGACCAATGATTAAATATCATGATAGCAAATGTCCATGGTGAAATAAGTTTATTGGTGTCAATATGGTATCATTAATTGGTTTTATAAATTAAGTGATTCATTGATGAAATTCTCATACTACTCTTGTTTCTCATGCTAAGAATTGCTCACGTGTGATTAGAGTATGTGGTTAATGAATCTATGGTCATTTTCTGAATCACATGAGGTGAATGATGGTTGTTGATGGATGAAGCTTTAGTGAGGTATCGATGTGAAGAGAATCATTATGAGCAGAGTTTTCAACAAAACCAATGGGGAATATTGTTCGGAAAAAATCTCTCATGGTAACATTGCATCATTTTTGGGGTGGTTGTTTTTATTGACAATGAATGATTCCATGGGGAACTATTGAGATCCAGAGATGTTGTTGACAATTAATGTTAACAAAGAACCATGAAAAAGGAATGGATAATCTAATGGTGGTAAAAAAAACAACCGATATAAGGTGGATTCATTTTATAGATTTTTCCAAATTTTTGTGTCCAAAATTTGGAATTTGGTGAGCATCACAAAAACTGGACTTCAATTAATATCTCATAAAGATATGTAAAATCCATTAGTTTTGTGATTATAGGATTAATGAAGTGGAATTCTCTAAAACATGAACAAATTTGATGGTGTTCTTTGCGAGTTTGACGAGCATCGTGAATGGCATAGGTGAAAATCACAATGGTAAATATTTTCAGCTTTTGTGAGAAGGAATAGATAATATGATACGAGATTACAATGAGATCCACAATCCAAAAAAATTTAAGCTGCTTCGCGATATAGAGATAATTTCGGTGAAAATTTCCAAGCTTCACGATTTGAGCTGGCATGGCTCATGACATCACGTGGAAAGCTCTCAAGTATGTGGAATCTCCCATAAATAGGCCTTTACCCCCTAAAGAGAAGCCTATGATTTCCTAAATAAAATATTGTTGCTCTCGAATCACAATTTAGGTTTGTGGAGGTAATGTGCAACCTGAAAGATAAGAGCTTCGCAGCAGCTACTGTAGCTCAACGAAAGAGGTTTGATCCACGTTGGCTAAGAGAGCTTCGTGAAGGAAGTGGTTGGGAGATAGCTTGAGCTCTATGATGGAATAATCTCTACAAATTCTTGATCATTGCAAAGTATTGAGCTCCAAATATAGTTTTCTCTGCAAAGGAGTGTCCATTGCGAAGAGGAAGGGACATCACAAATTATTACTTGAGCTTTGTGAAATTTGAAGCTTTGCAACCTAGGGTTCTTTGAAAATTTATTTCCTGAGTTTTTGTCTTAGTGAATAGTGGAAAATTAGTATTCATACGGGGATGAAATTTGGGCTTCAATAGAGCATTTATCTATAACTGATAATGAATTCATTAGTAAATATGATGAGACCTACATGTATATAAACTATGAGTGGATCTTCTAAAAAAGAAGTGAGCCTATTTCTATTCTGAGAGTAGTGAGTTAAAAAAATTTGAGTGGTTGTAAACTGGGAGGTACAATGATTCAACTTTTAACTTGTAAATATCAGTGCACTTATAGTGTATTTGGGACATCTACACATTGCATGTGTATACTCCTTGGACATAGCCCAGTGAGGGTGACCAAAGTAAAATTATTATTTCATTTGAATGCTTTAGTATTCATTCATAATCTGCAAAGGGTATGAAATAGATAATAATGTTTTATATTACATGAAAACAAAATCAAAAGGGGAAGTTGTTTTAATTTTTTATACCCTGATTACCCCCACCCTCTTAGGTATATATGCTAGTAGACCTAACATTCTATTTCGTGAAATTATCATATAATAATAAATACCATTCAAGCATTGAAATATAACCATTTTAGGAAGTCTAAGTAAGTGAGTTTCATTAACAACCATAATTGGAATAAGTTAGTGAAATGAATCATTTAGGCCAAGATCTCATTGAGTAAATAATAGTAAAAGTGATGAATATTCAAAATAATGTTATAATTCAAAAGGTAGTAAAACAATTTATTCCAATAAAAAAAGTTATTATTTATAATTTAATGTTGAAAAATATTTTTTCCACAAGGTAAAAAATGAATTTTTTTTATAGTATTCAAAATGAATGGGAAAATCTTCCCTTGTTATATTGGCCCTTTAGATCATATGGAAAAAAAATAGACCTATGGATTTACATTTGGAAATTACACCTAGACTAACTAATGATCGTGACATGTACCAAATATAATTATAATAGAATTAATATCTAGACACATATATTGTAATCATCTCATATAAATTATAATTAAAAACCAAAATTATCATTCATTGATCCTCCTATCAAAATTCTAGACACTAGTGAATAATTTTTTACAAATGAGATCCCTTAAATGGTAATGGTATATTATAGAAATAATAAGATATTAGAGGCAACATGAGAATATAACGATTCTATGATGAAAAAATACCCACATATTTTCATGAGAAGGTATTCATGAATATTTATAGAAGATATTTTTTAATGGTGGATGAATGTAAAGACTGGTATTTTACTATATTAATTATGTTTTTTATTTCAATGAAAGAATAAAATAATGGGGATAGATTTATTTGGGAATTTAATTAAAAAATTCCAATATATATTATTATTTAATATTTAAATCATTTTTCAAAATAGATTAAAAAAATCAGCATTTGTTGATAATTTGGTGTTGTAATGAATTGATTAATGTTATACTAAATTGTGAAGAAATGATGATTTCATAGAAAACAATATCTTACATTCAAGAAATTTAAATAGAAAATTTTGTTATTAATTGATTTTAAATGTTAATTATTTTATTTTTAAATATTTATTGGATTTAATTTTATTATAAAAAACATAATATTAATTATGTTACATAAACAATTTTTTTACGTAAAATTAATTTTTTATAAAAAATTACATTCTATATTTTTTTGATAAATTATATTAAAATAAATTTCCTCCACAAAAAGGAGATGAATCATTTGAAATCAATTACATGTTTTTAATTTTCCTAGTTAATAATACATAGTATGTTCACTTTTTTTTATCCCCGAACGCCCCGAAGGCCTTTATTTTTATTGATTTTTTGATAACCCCCATTTCATGAGATGAGGAGGAACCCTTACAAGACTAGTAGGCTAATATATTACAAGGACCATATGCTAAAGATATTACAAGACCCAAATTTCTTAGGAAATTCAACCAGTATGTCTACAAGTAACTGCCCCTCCCCAGCATCTGCATCATGATAGTAGCTTCATACCTTTGCATTGTCGTTTGGCTAGGATTATCATGCAGGAACAAGCTGGTCCTGATGGCATGGCTATACCCTATCATTCTGCTAAATCCATTGGGATTTTCTTTGGTGAGTTAACCTTCTCTGAATCCTCTTCTTGGGCTGCTCCTTGTTTTAGTTAGTCTGGGGTAAAAGCATGTGGCCTGAAGGCCTTGAGGTGGCCCGAATGCCTTAAATATGGCCTGAAAGCCCTACTGACCTGTATTCCTGGGTGGCCCGAAAGGCTTAATGACTCCAAACCCAAACCTTTGTCCCACGATGAATAGTTATAGCTACTATAGTATCGAATATTACCTGCTACATTAACTGCTATAGTGCGTGCTACATGAACTGTACAGTGTACAGTTTTGCTACAGCAGTTATTCAGTGTACAGTCTCCTACAGTACCCCTGCACATTGTACAATTCTGCTACAGTACTTCTATATTACACAGAAATATACCTCTACCTAGTTTTGAAGCTTGGTCTGGTAGATGCACTTAAGGATACCTCACCAACTAGGCTAAGGCTCATGTGCACCATTATTTTTTATCATAATGAATAATAACCCTGGAATATATATATCACTATAGATAGGATTATTTTTTTAAAAATTAATCATTTATGGCTTTAGGATAAAACACATACTCATACATAATTTGATTTTTTTATTTAGATCAATAATTATAATAATCAAATCAATGACATTTTGGATCCATTAATCTTGAGTAATACATAAATATATTTTTATCATTTGTTAAATTTCAAGTGTATCCTCTCCCACCATTAAAAATAAAATCACATATCCTCTATTCCTCACACATTTAGATCATATTTTTTTTAAAAATACCTTCCCATATAACTTCCAAACATCACACCACATGTACTACACATCATAGATTGATTATAATATAATAATAATTTCACTATTTTAATAAACCAATGGATGTTGTCTAAATAAGAGTTATTGTTTGGATATTTGTGTTTCCATTTTATTTAATCTTATAAATCCTTTAAATAAAATATGAATATTATACTTAAATAATATAAAATTATTAAATAGATTAAAATTTTATTATTATCTGGTAAAAATAATTATTTAACTCTTTTCAATCCTATAATAAATGAAAACATCCATCGATCATACGTACATCCTAATATATCCATAGAGTGGTGCAATATTTTATTCATCTTCAGATTACATGGATATTTATAGAAATATAAATAATAAAATTTATTTTATTCATTAAATAATTATTAATATTTTCATATAATATATCATTTAATTTTTTATTCATTTACCTATTAAAATTGATAATGATTATTGTGGGTACATGCAAAGTCCAACCTTTATGGTGTGATGGCATTCATTTTTCATGCATGCAATAAAAATAATAATAAATATTTATATAATAAAAATATATTTTATTTATATATTCAATGTCATTCAATACATAATGGAATGTTAAGAATGATTCAATGACAAAAACTAAAAAATTGGAACTCCAACTAAAATTGAACAACTTAAATAGATAAAAATTATGATATTAATAAATAATTATTAAAAAATATATATTGAAATGTTATAAGTGGATAAAATATTATATTTTAACTATATATATATATTATTTTTTATATAATTATAATAATTGTTAATTTATAATAAATGTGGTTAAAAAATTTACCAAAAAAGTCTGACAAGATGTAAGGGTTTATTTAAAATCTCATCATTTTTTCAATATGACTTATTTTTTGTTCTGATTTCACTCTAGGAATTTTATGAAATATTATCTTAAAACCCATATATTTAATTATACTCTAGTTTTATGTCATATTTATGTACCAATTCGATTTTTTACCTTCATTATATCTGAATAATAGATTATAATTATTCTAATAGAAACCCAAAATTCATTATCTAGTCAGGAATATTTATATTCAATTTAAATATTTTATTTAAAATAATTTCTATATAGTTCTAATATTATCCATTGAATTATTATAGTAAATTTTACACATTTTTATCTTTCTATTTAAAGGTATAGACTTAATATTTTTTTAAATTTACAAATTGAGGTTTATTTTATAAATGGTGTGAGTGGAATCATTATTTTAATACATACCACATGGAAGAATTTTCCCACCATCATGACTATTGTATTTCATGATGATTATGATATATGATTAAATGGTTAATAAGATTTAATTTTATTCCATAATATTAGAGAAGTTTTAATATTTAGAAATAGTTATTTTAAGATAAAAATTATGTAATATACTCTATAAATGATCCATTTCAATATTTATATTAATTTATGATATATAGAAGTTCTTTAATTAATATTATGAATTATTAAGATTCTACCATCAACCAAAATTTTCATATCGACTCATGATCACATTTGGTTATTTATGGACTGTGTAAAAAAAATTCATATGAATTTTTTTCAATATAATTTCATGTCTTCATTACATATTGAATCATTATTCATTTAATTTCTATGGTGAAGGAATTGGACATGTTAAGTGGTATGTGGGGATTATTAATTACATATGTTGTATGGGTTGGTCTCATGAAGAAGACTATTTTTGGTATTTTGCATTCCCATTACCTATTCATATATGATTTCATTACACAATTTCTCTATGGTAAGATTATGATGATAAGAATTACTCATTTTATCAACATTAATATTTTTAGTATTATCCATGTAATCATTTATGTTTATTTTTCATCCCCACATCTGGTCCTTGTTTTATGATATTAGTAATATATATTTTTTTGTATCTACAATATTATTCCTGGTTATGTATCTTAGAGTAACTATTATTTATCTCATATCATTAATAAGAACCTAGTAACCATATTTATTTTGTTATCCATTCTATTGGATACCATGAAGGGATCTATTAATGAATTTATGAAGTCACCTTAATATGTAATAAAGTTTAAACAATTTTTTTCTGTTATATTACATGTCTTCTAACAGAATTTGAGAAAAATAAATTTATATATCCTCTAAAGAATACTATATTATTATATTATTTTGGATATAATAACATGTATTAGTATCCAATTTAGTATAATAAAAAGTGTTCCTATGTTACTAGATCCTAGGGATTACACTATCTATTTGGAATCATTAGACATGTTTGAAATTTATACATTCAGGGAGTGAATTCCAAATTTAACATTTTTTTAGTCATTTTACATGAGAAATTTATCATGAATATTATAGACTAGATATTCTATATCCATAATAAATATAACCATGTTTCGGTTTCTTAATAAAATTCATTTTAGACAATTAAATTCTATAATGACATACCATGAACCATGTTTCGGAAACTCATTTCTACATCGATGTTTCACATATTGGACTGTCATTTCTATGAAAATATTTTTATTTTTTAATCCAAAACAATAAATAATAATTAGATATTATGTATCATTAAATTGGTAAAATAAAAAATAGGATATTTTTTCAAAAAATTATTAAATTTGTGGGAATTATTTATAAACCACAATTTAGATATATATACCATTGAAATGGTTATGAAAAAATAAATAACATTTTCTATCCACTTTTAACTATTCCCCTAATTAATTAATTTTTGGAACATTTATGGATAATAATAAACATGTTTTTAGGAAATACATATGAAAAATGTTTATAAAGAAAACATAAAAAAATTATCATGACATACTGGGAGATGAATCTAGAAAAGAAAATAAAAAATAATAAAAAAGTGAACCTCATTGAATAAGATAAAACTTCTATAATTATTAACATTATAGAGATACCTGGTAAAGAATCAAAAGTCTCTTTCCACTAGGAAAATACAATTTATGAAATATATTTACATCACACATTGAAATGTCCTATTGTCCATTAAATACAATTATATCATAAAATTATCAGAAAATTATGTTATGATAATGTGAGAGATATTTGGTGTTTTAGAGAAAAGTAAAATAAACTCAATTATATTTAAATGAATTATTTAATAATTATATACATTTATTTCATGTGTTTTATACATTATGAAATATCCACCTCATGTTTTTATTTATTATAACAGTTGAAACAAACCTCAATAGTGATGTGAAACTCCTTTAACAGTCATATATATATTCAATCAACATAACATAATATATAATAAGAAAAATATAATATAATAAACTTATGATAATAAAATAAGGGACATCACATATCCTTTTTTTATATATAATAAATTAAGATATAAAACCATGACATAACATAAACCATGTAATAGTTGCTTTCCCCACATCAAGGATTATTATTATTTATATAAATCATTAAATGTTGAGGTATTTTTTTATGATATGCCTATATTTTAATATATTGAAAAAAACCCAAAACACATTTAAAATATTGACCAAGGAAATAAATCATAAAATTAAAATAATATAGAAACTATCAAAACATCACAATTAAAAATCATTTCAGATTAACTAGTGAGATTTACAGATACCACATAGCACTGGTCACATTAATCATTCCACCAAATACATATCATGACTGTAAAAATCTCCAAATACATAAATGAAATATCATCGCATTCAAAATTAATTATATCCTCCACCATTAAGGTAATTTAATAAAAACAAATAAGAGTGAAAATTTTCTTTTTTGGAGAGTATTATACACTGTATGAAAATTATTTCTATAATATAACTTAAATAAAACTCCTTCATTGAATTAAATTTGCACATACAGTCCATACTTTTTTTACATTTTGAAAATATAAAATCTTGTCTTCCTTTATCATAATGGTCACATCACTAACCAAATTTATTAAGTGTTATACTAAAATAATTCAACATTATCTTAATCATAAAAAATTAACACATTTTTTAATAATATAAATTTTTGTTAAAAAATATATAAGGATTTTCAAAAATTTATCTCATATTGTTCATCATGGGAACTCTGAAATAATTTTAATAACCATTAAAAAATACAATACATCATGTGGTGACTCTATCAATGATACAGATTATTCCATATGACATAAATCATGTAATCATATACTTTCACTAAATCCTACAAAACCATTATACGAAAAAGTAAATCATTTTTTTCATTGACCTATACTCATTTGGATTCAACATAGCCTCTATTCGATATAATTATCATATAACATCTATAAAATATTATAATAAATCATTTTATATAAATTTAAACATTTCAATATGATGTAGCGTGTACACCTATCTTCCTTTATAATGTATAAAAAATTATTAATTCAAAAATAAATAATTTTAATTATTATAAATTTTTTAGAATTTTTTTTAATAATAATCAATCTACCAATGGTACTTGAAAGATCTATATAATGGAATCACATTACAACATATAAAAATATTTATAAAAATATGTATCTATTTATTCCTAATTCATATTAATTTATTTATTGGTCCAAGACATCATGTAAACCATCTTAGATGGATAATGTCAACCGGATATATTCTAACTCTTGCATTATTGATTATCTAAAAAAATTAATATATTGAATGAGAACATAACATAATTCATTGAATTTATTAAATAATAAATAATTATAAATTTCAAATATATACACCAATTATTAGTGTATCGATCGATGCTTTCATCTAACCCCATGTACAGATCCTTATATGCGAAATGGTAGTTACTAATATTAGGGTCCGGTGATTTTAAAGGGTTGTTTGAGAGATCATATTAATGAGTATAAAAATATAAAATAAACATTTAAAATACTTATAAAATTTAATAAATAATTATAATATATGGAATAAATATATATATATATTAAATAATGAATATGGAAGAAAATATTTATTACCCCCAAAAGATATCAAACCTCACTGAACATATATTAAAAATGTAAATTATAAAAATAAATTATAGTGAGGACTCACTAACATTCCATGTAATCACCATATCCATGTATATATACATCATTTAACATATCCAGATATATTGTGTAACCCATTCAATTTTCTATATCTATATTGTTGAATAGTTACATCTTTTTAGGTATCAAAGATCCATGGTGGATCATGAAATTTTTATTTTCAATTCAGTAGGGATTCATAAATATGGTCCCTAATATAAGATGTATTACAATGTATATAAATGTAATTTTCATAAGAAAAAAGTACATATAATAGGGAAAAATAAAAAATAATGTTCAATAACTATTTTTAAAATGTATAGTCAGAATAAATGATATGATAATTATCAAGTATTGGACCATATCTGAGTATTATAAAGCACCATGTGGGGCTACATCTAACCATATATCCATGGGAATATCATATAACCTAGAGAACCCATTTCCATGTTTTATCCAATTATACAACCATCTACTAATGTGGTAACCATCATTAATAGAAAATAGTGTGATAATAAACCTCAGAGGTCATATCCCTTTCCCATAACTAACATAAATTCATGGAAGTATATCACTGGGAACTATATCTAAACATGGACATATCCCACAAATAACTAAATCTATATATGGTTGATCCCACCATTGATACATGTATACTCTAGGTCATAGATTTATAGGAACCATAATTAATCATATACCCAATGGTTTTTAATCTCATAACCAAAACATGTACTACACCTTTATCATCCATGGAACATATCCCACTATTGATGCTTGATGACATATTAATATATATATATATATATATATATATATTAAAATAATTAATATGGGGTAACATCTCACTAGAATCCTTGGAATTCAACCTTGTAACCTCATATATATCATAAAATATCTATATAATAAAGATAAAATAGACTACGAGGTGTCACCAAACACCTGTTCTATAGGTTTTCCACTCAACTAAAAAACCAGGAACACAAGTTTTACTTATTAGTTACTAATATACCATTATGAATTTATGACAATTAATCCCCTGAACTAAAAACACAAGGATAAGAATTCATTAAACCCCTAAACCAATAGCTTCATCCCATTGAATAATTGAATATGATTCTATATGTAAAGAATATCTCTTTACACGTTAATCCATCAACAATTAGTTCATATTCATTATAACAGTGCTCCCTTCCCAAATTCAATACTCATTATGGGTGATTTTTTACTATGGTTCTCTTAAACAACAAAAATAACTTTTGAAGACAAATAAAATGGTATAATGAATTACATTCTGTAGTTTACACCTTTTTACTATAAATATATCAAGAAAACAAAAAACTCTTCCATACTTTATCTGAAAATTAATTAAAATGAAAATGTAAACCAAATGATACATGATAACACTAGTTAATCTAGATGATTAATCCCCTTAAGGAATCCTAATTTTACACACTCTCACACACAATATTTCTTCAATGACATCCAATATTATTCAATAATTGAATCCTTATTTAAACAATCAATCTATCATGCACTCACACAAACCACTATAACCCCAATGATTTTACAAAAACATTGATCACATCCAAGACCATACTAATCCAAATTAAAATTCCAAATATCCCTAAAATTACACTATTAATTTTAAAATATGATATTAATAATGAGACCATATAAAATAAGATCCAACTACATACTTATATATAAATACTAACAAAAATTTCAATTGATTGCTCTCATCACACCATTGACTATACACACATGAGGTTTATTATTACCTTAACCATTCTGCATCTATAACCACCAATAGTTACTAGACATTGATATACCACAATAAAATGAGTTCAAATATAAAACATCAATCACTACCCTATCCTAACTCACCATATATTCCATTCTCAAAATGTGTTCAAATACCATTCATAATGAGGCTTCACCCTTAAGTATCCAATGTTGATCTCACCAACATCTGAACATACCTATTCCAATCCTCAAGAACTATCCATGTATGTTTTCAATCAATGAACACATGTCACTTCACCGAATACATCTTCACCCATAATGACAATTCTGAAAATCATACAATCCATGATGATTCCTGTAATGTTAAATAATCATTACAAATAATAACTTACTCCCTCGGGCCACCATCCCAATAAGAGTTCCATGAATCCTTTCAACCTCAAACTTCACCTTGACACTCATTAATTCACAAATAACATACACATCATGTAACTATGTAATAATTTCCCTCTACATAATTATATGTCTCTAACTTACTTTAGTTTGTTCACTTGAGAACACTCTCATGTGTTCTCAACCAAACAAAAAGGGTATTCACTCCAATATCACCCACTTTCACAAATCATCTTATTGTCCCAAGATTTTTAAGTGATCAATCCCTAGGTTTCATAAATAAAATACTAGAACCTCTCACTGAATGCCAATGTAATGTATCTAGAAGGACCATAGTGCATTAATCAATATAATCCTAGAATAAAAATTATGTTACAGAAAATGAAATTATCACATGATTTCTTGGTTTTCATCTTTAAACTAGAAATAATATTGTCAATATATACATTTCATTTATGATTATGATTTGTAAAATCATTGTGAACTATTATAAAAATATATATAGTAAGGCATCTTACTAATCATTCCATAAAAACTGAATGTGGATACCAAAAGAACCATAAGTAAAATTTATCACGAAGCCTTGGGAATCATCAAGAATTGAACACATATATGAAATCACCTCATATGTACCCATCTTATATCCCAAATAATATAATGATGCTTTTCATATATAAGGGGCTCATGAATTTACACATTCACCTCTATCAGGGTTCCCTAACATATATGACATGACTCCCTCATTTTTTATTCCTCATCATAAAGGATCATGGATCTACTATCTAGTGTATTGTCAAAAATAATAATATAGTACATAGGATCTAAATTCATGAACTATAATATAATGAACATTATATTTCCTTTCCATTATAGAAAAATAAAATATAGCTTTATTCAAGAATATATTTTAAATATAAATTCAATTTTTTTTTATTTTATTAGATAAACATATTATAATTTTCCAATTCATCATGTTAGTATTATATTGTGGTTAATTTTCCATATGTTTCCAAAAAAGGTTGAATTGTACTTTAAAATCGATGAACATATTTTTTTAGAAAAATTACCGCATTTATGATATCATTATATTATATTATTAACATAAAAGTCTGAAATACCTTATTTATTAACCAAATACATATTTACGAAGTATGATAAATAAATTAAAAATATTTTTTGGAATTTAGGAAACAATTCCTGAAATTTTAATACCGTAATGATATTTTATTATAATAAATTGAACTATTTTGGGGGTCATTCATTAATTAATTAATTATAATGTCTCATTTTGTTGTCAAATATATTATCAGAAAAATAAAAATTTATTAATAAACCAGTTTCTTTCTAGATAATCAAATATTTATTTAATTATGTAATAAATTTATTTTCATTATTAATAATACAATTTATTAAATAATAGATTTTCATTGAATTTTCTATAAAAATATCAAATGTATTTTGACCACATATATAAATTTAATATCTTAAAATTTATTCCATTTGTTTAACTATCATTTTTTAATTTTTTTAATAATTTACATTTAATGTTTTATACTTAATAGTTAACATGGAATATATTTTTTCATCATATTATGAGTTAAAATGGGTAACAAATGGGGTTACTCTATGAGACAAGGATTTAAATATGACCAAAACATGACATAATTTTATTCATTGAGTGGATATATAACATACCATAACCATTTTAAAATTGAAATTAAATATATCAATTATAAATAAAACTAGAATCAATATATTTGATAATATATCTATATTTACAGGATTTATTCTCCACTAACTTATAAAATGGATAATTTTCTTCTAACATATTCACTCATTTTGAGACCCTTATCTAAAAAAATATTGATATAAATATCATCCCCACACACTTTCCATGAACTAAAGGGTTTTTCTACCCAAAAGACTCATATAATAATATTTAATATGTTTTTGAAATTAGATTATTCAAATATGATGTAAATGCTCTAAAAAATACATTTAGGATATATTCATCTCTAACAACATTAAATTGTGTTATATCTATAATAAATTAATCAAATAAGTTTATTAAATTAAATTAAAAAAATTATTCTATAGCTAAATCTATTTTATGTTTACATTATATCCAATGGAAAATGAAATTTTCTCTTACACATATTTGCTAGATATTTCATCCAAGAAACATCATATATTATTTTTCACCACCAACTACCATGGATATTAAATGGAATTATTTAAAGAATAAATATGATATTTATGAGATAATAATTATTCAATAATTATGAAAAATTATATTTATTATTTTCAATTCAGCCATTGAAATCTAAAAGGGTCAAACAAGCATGTGTGCGGATTACTGCCTCCATGAACATCCAATTTCATTTTTTCACAAACAAATAACATAGAAGGATAAAAAATATTATATATATATATATATGATGTATATGACATGATTATAATTTTTTTGGTGATAAAAACATTACTAGTGTTTATGGAGTAGAAACAGTGAATTGAAACATGCATGAGAAATGTAATGTTTATCCCAAAAAAATTGATTTAAAAAAAATTAAGTGTATATGTGTAATAAATGTTTGGAATGAAAGATATTAAAAATATATATTTAAATATATATTTTAAATAAATTACCAATAAATATTAATATATTATAAATAATTTCTGAATGTATCCAACCGAACAGAAAATCGTTGTTTGTGTTTATTTCACAATATCATTTTTTTCAGGAATTATTATATTTAAATATAAATTGTTGATGATATATTATCTATGTATATTAAATAGTTTATATTTTATTATAATTTAATTATTTATTTGTTTTATTTGTATTTTTAACATTTTCCAACTCTTTGTTAGTTAAAATGTGAATGAGAATGCTTTCAGGAAAAATTGATCTCATTTATTCAAATATGTCTAAAATATTTTCCCACCATCTCTATTCTTTTTATATTTCCAAAATTATTATCATATATATAATCAAATTATTTCATTTTTTAATTTTAATATATATATTAATGTATTTTTTAATTCCTGAAATTAATATTTTTTTCATTTTCAATACTGGTCGACTTTGAATTTCTTTAAAATATTTTGAAAAGAATTATTTAATTATCTTTCACAGCTCTATCAAATTTTCCATCCATAATGAACAATATTTTTTATTACCATTACATTTCAATTTTTATTAGGTTTTTAATGAAAATATTATTTCCATTTTTTTATTTGTATTATATAAAATCTTTCAAAAAAACATGATATTTTTTTCTTATTTGCAATTTATATTTGTAATATATATGGGTGAATTGAATTTAAGTTAATATTATAAAAATTATATTTTCATTAACCAAATATATAATCAAATGATACCTTCATCAATTTTCAAATAGATTACTTATGATAATTAATAAAGAAAGAAAATATTTATATTTCATAAGATAGTTATACATTATAAGTATTTCTTATTAAGGAAGCTTCATTATATATTTGATTATTATAAATTTATTTCATATGATGAATAAATTAGAATTAATTTGATATAGGTGGGGCATAGAATTATATTTCTCCAAGAATCATTAGTAGGTCTCATGAAACATATTATAATTGGTACCCATTATTGCATGTCATACCATATATGTAATATATCATGTGATGGGTCCTTAAAGTGTATATAAGATTATTTGGAATGAGGTATTGAATGTATGTTAATGTTTTCATGAAATGAGGAATCAATGTTAAGATCATGAGTTATTGGATCAATGATTATGATTTATGGTATTATGTATTCCATTTTTATAAATCAGTTATTATTTTCCATTTTATATTTTTCAATGAATGTATGTCATGGTCATGTTATAGCCAATATATATTATTAATTAATAATTTATTCTATAACATTTTATTATTAAATATATATTTACAGGTTCATTCTCTTTATATAATACCATATTTAGAATTTTATGTGACCATTTATTATTTTTTTACTTTTCCTATGATAACAGGAAAGTGTATATTAATTATACCAATGATGTATTAATTAGAATCAAAGAGGTTTATGATTTTTTTGAGTTACACAATATGTTTATAATATATTATAGTTATCTTCTATTTATCTTGTCTCCCACTAATAATAAATTATCCAATTTTTTATTTTCAAATCTATATTATTTCATACAATCATAACAAGGTATACAACATGTATCTTTTTCTAAAACATAGGTTGTTATAGTTATTATTTCATTCAGTTTAATAGGATCCTTGGAAACTATATTTTTGAAGAACATATAAATCCTGATCATTTTGATAAACCCATTGTAATTCCATTAAATTTTTACCTATATTATATTTTTTTATAGATATCAATCTTAATAATTTAATGAAATAATGATGTGTTTTTTATTGCATAGTAATGGTGTTAAATAGAAGGAATACATATCATATCAACACTCATAATCATTATCATTGATCAACTCTATTGTAATTCGACATAACTATTGTAAGAACTGAGTATATTACATATATATTAGGGTTGTTTTCATAGGTTGTAACTGATAACCAATCCCATATATGGAACCCCAGTTCCTCATATTATTACCTAAAAATTCTTGACAGCTTCATTTTGTAGAAACCAACATCATTTTGTGGAAATATAAATCCATTTGTATCTGAGTATTATATCATGTTCCTCAAAAATATTTTATCATATTTTAGAATTATTGAGAGTGATATATTAATTATGTAAATATATTTATTATAGAGAAAATGTCAATTGCATTTTCTTATTAATTAAAACTGATATGTAATGGGATGATATATAGATGATGGAGTATAGTATTTTATGGTGAAATATTTCAGAATTGATATCCTTTATAAAGATAAATATTTTTCTAATGTAAATTTAAAAGTTTATAATTGATTAAAAATGAAAATATTTCTATCTATGAGGATAATATTGCATGATTTATTTTGATCTTTTCATCCCATATACGAAATATTTAATGTGTTATCGACCATTTATTATTTTTCTTAATGGTATCATCTATAGGATAATGTAATTTAAAAAAAATCCCATGATGATATAGTATGAAGATCTATCAACACAATCATATAAATCTCTAGATAATATTTTTTTATAAAATAAATGATGATAGTAATATAATTATGGATCACCAATGAAAAAACTAAATGCATTGAAGAAAAATAAGAAGGAATCAGTGGGGCATCCATCATGTGATAATGGTGGAATGAAACACCCCTCTATTTAAATAAATCAAATTCAATATTTCTATAGGTCTATGAAAAATGGGCATCTTGAAAATGAATGGAAGGTCAACAATTTATCCTCTAATATCCATTTCATTAACTATAATGTGATAGAGAATTTTTCTAACTAAGTCCTCAGGAATCAAGAAAAGCCCCATCAGGAGAAGAAAATAGGGGGAGGTTAGGATTATGGTATTACCCTATATGAAGTTGACATTATAAAATATCTGATATATGGTAAATTAAGCTGATACCCAATGTTGTATAATGAATTATTTTATTTTTTTAATCACAATCATTTATTACATTATTATTTTATGATAATAAGAATATGTCCCGTAGAACCCTGAGGAGTTATCAATCATTCCATCAAATTATAATCTAATTATAGTTCATATATGATTGTTATCCCCAATTATTATTCATATTAATAATATAAGTGAAAAACTATTATTATACCTTCAATTGAATTTAAAATTATAATCCTATTTATGGATTGTATTTCAATGTATATTGTGGATATATAATTCCAATAAAAGTAAATTAATATTCGTTAAGGATGTATGGAATTCCATTCATTATGGAAATAAAAAAAATTCTTCAAGACATTTATAGATCTATCTATACTGGCTGACCATAACGAAATGCATGAAGAAAATATGAGATAAAATATATGTATTGGAATGTTAACCTAAAATTTCTCATTATTAATCATTTTATATTTATGCCTTGCAATTTAAATGTATTCAATTTCTTGTTTACTGGATGACTAAACCCAAACGTACCACATAAGATTATATAACCCTTAAAATAAAGTCACTTAATTTGGAATTAAAAATATATGTAATTGAATAATTATATTTATATAATGGTTATTCTAAATATGAAATCACTGATGAAATTTATTTATTATAGCTAAATTAGAAATTATATAATTTTAGGTGTTAAATTACATTTTCATAAAGTATTCAGTTTTTCTTATGATATTAAATTTATTAAGTTATAGTAATATAATTAGTTACATTAAAAATTTTACTCTCAAATATATTCAAAAGGAATCATAAATTCATCTAAATGTTATTTCATGCAAAGTATTAAATATTTTGAATGATTATACAATACCTGTTTCTAAATTTTTTTATACATTATTCATACTTATATTAAAATAAGTGTTATTTTTTGTTAGAATATTCAAATTATTAAATGTGTTTTATTTCATTTTTATTCATAACTATAAATTTGTTTCACAAATATTCGTTACATAGGTAATAAATTAATATCAATAAAGGACACTTTTAAATATATTATTATTTTAAAATAATATAAACTATTTTAAAATAATTCCATAGCATGACATTTAAATGTTTATATATATTAAAAAAACAAATTTTTATAATCTGTGTTATATAAGGCCAATAACACATAATTATTAAAATTAAATTCTCTATAGAAAAATATTTTTAACACATTCTATTTTATATTATAAAATATTAATTTTTTATGAAGTTGAATTATAAAAAATGTAGTCATTTTTTGACAATTTCATTTATTGAGACACAACAGTTAAATTATAAAATAGAATTTTTATATTATTTTCTTAATATAATAAGCATATTCTAGGTAGTATCAATTCTATGATATATTTTTGTATCATAAATTATTTTTTTCATGAGGACTATATAAATTTAGAATATTGATCATGATCTTCATTTGGTAAGCTATATTTATAATTTTATAAATACATATTCATATGAGGATTATATAATTCATTATTATATATTTATGTTATACTACCTAGAACATGATTATTATGTCATGTCCCCAAAATCATTTTCTATAGTATATGTTTTTTTTTTGAGGTTAGAATACCTTCCATTATGACTAAATGATAACTATTATTCTTCAATGTTTTTTAAATAAGATAATTTACACCTCTAATTTTTTCTCATATTTGAATTATATAACCATTGAAGGCATGTTGATAGGATTTCCCATACAATGGATTTTATCTCACCCTTTTTTATGATTCGCTACCCAATTTTATAAATATTAGTATATCTTCTAATAAGTCCAGAAGGGATTCTTCGAGTTTTCCATTTTGGAGAAGTGTTAAATGTTTATTAAAATGAGTATAACATATAAATTGTACTAAAATAATGTAATACATTATTTATTGTGATTTTTACATTATTTTTAGAGATTTAATTATTTGTTTTTTTAAATATATAAAATAATGATGTGTTCAACTGTGTACATTTCAATTGGGATAAGAGATGAAAATTTTTCTTTTATTGATGATTGTACTTATGTGGTAGTAGGATAATAAAAAAATATTGAGGTCCCTTAGGATAATTATAATGGATACATAAACATGTAGGTAAAAATGACAAAATTTTGTTAATAAAAATATTTTTTTGTTCTACATGGAACTAAAT
The DNA here is from genome assembly GCA_963277665.1 of Viscum album. Taxonomy (NCBI): domain Eukaryota; kingdom Viridiplantae; phylum Streptophyta; class Magnoliopsida; order Santalales; family Viscaceae; genus Viscum; species Viscum album. The sequence goes on from OY728157.1 coordinate 2,022,010,464, forward strand.
TAAGCCCTAGAAAAGTGGTATCTAGAGTAAACAACCCAAAAAAGGTAGTGTTGGGTATACAATCAATTATTATCTAAATAACAATTAAGATACCTAAATACTTTCCTTTTCTAACACTAATGTGGGATATGATTTGGTTATTTCACATTATAATTTTTAACTATTATGAATTATTTTGGTATATAACATGTTCTATTAGAAAAAAAACCATCGATATTCTATATTAAATAAAATTGATTCCTATACTAGTATATTGATATCATATATCCATTAAACTATCAATTTTTTTATACTATTTTTTTTAATATATAAATTTTTTCGTGATTGAATATTATCTTAGTTAGGTAATGGATTTAGAAATAAGATTCTAATTAAATAATTTATTCAACAGACAAATAAATAATTTTCCTATTTACCAACCAAATAGGATAAAAATTTATTGAAAAAATTTAAAAAAAATTATCATAATTTATAAGTACAAAAATGAATTGTGTTGAGAAATATAACACACCATAGAAGGAAATATGTTTTATTGATTACCTCATGTGAAAATTATAAACAATTTTTAGGGGTTATTCTAGCCTACTAATTTATAAACAATGAATTAATGTGATAAAGAATATATTTTCTATCCTCCAATGATAAATATATTCATAAGTCATTTAATATATATATCAACATGATTATGGGTATTCCAAAGGTTTGTTTCACATTAAGAATATATAAATGAGTAAATATATCAAAAATATAGAATTATAGGATTCCATGATATTATTTTTTGAAAAAAAAAATCCCTGAATTTATAAAAAATGAAGGTGAATTCATAGAGTAAAATAAAAGGATGAATTATTTAATACTAATTAATTAACATTATTGAGACTCAAAATGTGTTGCCCAAGTCATACTATTTACCATGATTATAATATCTATCAAAATTTAAGGGGCCTAATCAATGTCTTCAGAAAGAATTTTCTATAAGAGAAATTCATACTTATTAAGAGGTTTTCTGATGAGAACGTAATGTTTAGATTGTAGTTGGGGACTCTTTTTTCTATAGATAAGAAATATAAGATATAAATTAATGAAAAATAAAAAATTTAAAATCTCATTAAATAATGAAATTTCAATCACCCATATGACAATAATTTTAATACATTCACATGATATAATACATTTATTGAACCTTTAAATGATTCACGTTATTAAAGGTATGGAATCATTCTCTTTATTATCATGTATGGGTGAAGAGGATTGAAGTTTAAATAGAAGACATAAATTTAAAATGATTGAAATAAAATGATATATTTCACTAGAAAAATTTATTCCATAACCAAACGGTTCCTGAGGATAATTAAAATAGTAGATCATAAAGTCCAAAATAACATGGATAAACCAATAAAATTATAACATCTAATTTTTATAATGATAATCTATTCTCAATTATCCTCAAATCTAGAATTTTTAATGTATTCTTGGTTTTTCATTATATTTACACTTTTATATCCATGAATATTTCTATGAGTATTAAATCACCACCATATTGATTTGATTATTAAAAATATATTTTTATTGTATTATATAACATGGAAATGACTTTTGGAATGATCTTAATTAAAATTTTTGTATTCACCAATTAAATTAATTTTTTAATAGATTGTTTCTCTATTTCTTGAGGGAAAAATTATAGGAAGTGAGGATATCATAAAAACAATTTATTTTTATTCATGAAAGGATTACATGGGAAAACATTTAGAAGAATATTATATAATGTGGGTATTGATAAAAAATACTAATAGAATCTTGGCTCAAATTTTAGGTAATAAAATTAATGTTGGTGGTAATCCTATTGTGTGGAAAAAATATGATTCCTATGTTTAAATGTCTTGTATATCTCTTGATTTTGTTGTTTTTTTTAAATTTAGTGTAACATCCCAAGTAAGTAATGAATAATATATATTTTTATCTATGTCTATTAATGATTAAGATAGTGTTATAGAGGCTTAAAATGAAAATAAATACAATCTTATGCATGGAATACACTAATATTCTTAAAAGATTGTTTTACTGCCTTTTGATGGCAAACCATTTTTGAATCTATATTTTGACAATTTTATAAACTATGTTTGTAAAAATAAACTTATCCTTTATGATTGGGACATCAAAATTTACTTTGTGTGAATTTGTGGTATTTTTCTGACAATGTTCATTTTTTTTAATGAATAGTGAAAAATACTGCATTTTACATCAAAACTGCTTTTTAATCTAATTTATTTGTATGATTAGATTATGTTTTGAATTGGTTTTGAAGTGAAATTAGAATATATTTTTACCATTTTATCCAATGGTGGTCATTTTAATCAATTTCACTTTGGAATTAGACTTAAACTGGTGTCAATCTTTTGATACTTATTGTTTTGTAAAAACACGCTATTTGCTCTGGCAGCGGGAATTAATTATTAAATTAATTAATGTGACTTATATGATTTGAATTTTGTAAAATATACTTCATTTTTGAATTCATAATATCAAATATAGCTTAGGGTGAATTTTTGGTAATTTTCTGAAAAACTTCAATTTTTGATGAATAGGGAAACCACTAAGTGGTAATCAAGCAAACTGATTTTTCAGTTAAATGAAAGTTTACCACTAATGTGTATTTAATTTTGAAAATCCAACATACATGGTTGTCATTAAGAAGTAAAATTTGGTTCAATGAGATTAAAATAATTTTTTGGTGAATAGTAACTTATTAAGTTCTTAATCATAATTAGTGGTAATTAGGGTAGTTTAAGGTATAAATAATGATTTAATAATAGGAAATGACCTAGACACATGTCCCAACTTTATTGTTTGTGTCATGGACGACCAAGAAAATCCATGGGTCAACTTGGGGACCCCATGGAGACACTTTGGTTTGGAAATGACATAAATAACTTTTTATTAAATGTTAAAGTAAAAATGACACAAACAAGAGATGTTTTACGAACACAATTTTTACATGGGGTTATAAAGATCAGATTTTTTATTATAAATAGTCATTGGAAAGATAAAAATATTTCCTACATCATAGTATTTTTTTATGATTTTTAGACATTAAATAAATTAAATTATTTATGACATAATAATGATGCAGCGATGACATCATTATTTAACGATTTAAATAAAATGGAAAGATAATATAAAATCTATGAACTAAACATGTCCAAAACCAATTGGATGAGTGGATTTAGAACCCTTATCACCTTATCCACGAATTATATCAATGTGGGACCTTTTGAAACCGAAACACATTTTCAAATAAAGTAATATTTCTTTACTTTCCAAAAGTGCCCCTCCTCTCCTCTTATAAAAGGACCCCACCTCTACCTCATTTCACACACTCCTCAAGCCTTTGGCTCGGCCAAACACGTCCCATTTACTCTCTCCACATCCCTCTTCTAATCCTAGAGGATTCCCTTTGGGCAGAATCCTTTCAAAGGAAGCCTTTAGGCTCAAATCAAAAGGAGTTACACTTTTTAAGGTAATTCATTCTCTCATGTTCATTTGTTTTATTTTGCTTCTCCAACCCCCTAAACTCTTTTTATTTACTTATTTTGTAACAAAACCAGTATCTTAAATATACTAGAATGTTTTTATAAGATATATTTGAGCTACACACTCACACAACTACATCAAATGGTTAAAGAACATACGGTTTCCGTGGATCGCGAAATTCTGCCTCCCGAAACGATGATTGTTCAATACTCATTTAACACCTTCAAAGTTGGCCATTATGATGTCACTATTTTTATATATGATATATAATATGTTTATGTTTTCCTTAAGCTTCTGTGTTTTTCATTTTGGGCATACCTTTATGGTTTCCATTATGGGTAAACACGATATCTTCATTTTAGGAAGTGCGGACTACCGCCCCCTGAAAGTGATTTGATTCGTTAAATACCATATGTGGGACATATAAAGGATGGAACTATGATATTATATATGTTATTATACTGGAATTACAATATACTCTTATATCATTTTGATTCCATTCCAGAAATATGAAATAGAAATGGAAGTAGCGTTCATGCATACGTACGGCTTACCGTCTCCATGAACGGTGCATTTCATTTATTACCTCTAAATGATTATGTGATATTATAAATGCATGAATGTACTGGATATATATGAAATATATGATATCTAAATCATGAATACCATTCTGGATATAATGAACCTTTGACCAAATTAACAACATGTAAGTGTAAGAAGTCTATTTTTGACTTAAGAACCAAATACCAACAAAATGAACATTATTAACTTAACTGATTACATGATGTTCATAACATGGTATAAAAGGAATAATGAACTTGAAAAAGATTCATAATAAAGTAGAGATTAACTCAAGTTTATTATTCAGGAGATTAAAGAACGGTCGGGTCAAGTCGGATACGAGGTATGGGACTTCGTCTCAATCTCCTTTCGTTGAGGCATATTTTATTTTATACACAACTTTCTTTTATACGGTGTATAAACCCCTTTGACTTTTACATTTATTCAAAAGTAATCTTTTTTATACGAAGCATTTACTAAACGACAAAAGGGAATGTTTTTGTCGTACGTATACGGCGACAACGACTTCTCCGCCGTCGTAACCGTTATTTGAGTTTCGGCTTCCTCTACAAGCCATACCTTCTTTTTAAAAGAAAAATAAATACCATGTTTTACTTTTCTTTTATTTTGGTATTGAAAATGGTTTTCAAAATGTTTTTGTGTTGAATTGATATCTTGTGATTGAAATGTGGAAATGTTATGTTTCCTTTATGCATGTTTTATGTGATACGATTATGTTATGGTTCTTGGGCATTATTATGAAGACGGGTGGTTCCGTGATAAACTAAGGGCGGGTGAGCCCGTTATAGCTCTCCAATGCATTGGGTAACACGAAGGATTGAAACGTTAAGGTTTCTCTGAAGATATTTTAGGGAATATACTGTGATGGGTATTCCAAATGTAACCAAGAGGGTTACTCCCTACGTAAGAATGTTATGAATGCCTCAAGTTACCTTTATGTCTTATGATTTCTATGATTTATTCATGATTTTATGAGGTATGTTAAAGTGCCTATGTTTTATGGGTAAAGTATGATTTCATTCTTATGTATATATGAAATCATGTTTCCTTTCCATGTTTTTTTTATAACCCATACTGAGTTTTTATGCTCATCCCAAGTTTTTGAAATGTTTTTCACAGGTCAAGGGAAAGGTACATGATAAGATGATAGAGTCAAGGATGTGTCAAGAAATAATCCATGTTTTATTTTAAATGTGTTTCCATTGATGGGAATGAAGAATACTATCTTTATGTAACCACTTTGTTTATATGTGGAATGTAATGAAAGTTTTATGATCTAATTCTCTAAAACTCTAAACCCGAAAAGATCCTCAATGTGTAATCTTGTAATAACTCAAGATTAAGTAAGGTTTAAGGCTGGGGCCTTATAGTTGGTATCAAAGGTCGGGTTAGATAACTTTAGGAGTTAGAATTCTATTTAATGATTATCCAAAAAAAATTCTTTGAAATGATATAGCATTTGAAGATTATCATGTTGCTTCATCTAAGACATGTTTGTTCAGAATGGTTTTCCGCAGAGGAAACAGGGAAGCAGTGCTAGGAAGGCATACAGAAGGAAATAACCTTCCGAATCAGCATCCAGAAATGGTCGGAATTGGAACTGAACAATTTGTTGCAGTGATGGCGCAGTTGACTCAAGCGATAAATGGTGGTGGTATCCATGCACGAGATCAGCCAGATCAACCGCAGAGGAACATGTCAGTGGTGGAACATTTCATGAGGCAACATCCACCATCATTCAGAGGATCATCTGACCCTGTGCTAGCTGAAGGGTGGATTAAAGCACTGGGGAAGATTTTTGATGTCATGGGGTGTTCAGACAATAAAAAGGTTAGTCTTTCTATTTACCGTTTGGAGGGTGAAGCAGATCAGTGGTGGTCTATGGTTAAAAATATCAGGGACGCCGATGAGATTGATTCTCTTGACTGGGATGAATTCAAAGGTATGTTTCTTGAGAAGTATTTTCCTAAGGCTGTTCGACTTAGGATGGAAAAGCAATTCTTGGAATTGAGGCAAGAGGAAGACTCAGTGGCTGCCTATGAAGAAGGGTTCACTCGATTGGCAAGGTATGCTCCAAATTTTATCCGGGACCTTGATAGTAAAATCAATCGTTTTTACTCAGGATTAAAGCCAAAATACCGAAGGGCATTAGCTTCTCGTGAGTTTAAAAGTTATGAAAAGCTTGTTTGATGTGCTGAGAAGGTGGAAATGGAGTTTACCGATGACCAAGTTTTCTATAACAACCAGCAGAAGAAGAGACCGAGGTGGCAGGAGAAAGGTAAGAATTCTTCAAAAAAGTCTGATGGTAAGAGAACTAAGTTTCTAGTTTGTGATAAATGTGGCAAAAGGCACACTGGGGAATGTCTTCTGAATTCTGGGAAGTGCTACCGATGTGGTAAGATGGGACATAATGCTTGTGATTGCACTGAAAAGGATCAAGGTGAAGGTAAGAACAAATTTGATTTACAGTTAGTGAAATGTTATAAGTGCAATGAGATGGGTCACTATGCAAACGAGTGTCCGACAAAGAGCTTGAGTGATGGTAAGCAGTTAGACTACAAGCAGAAAGGGGTGGTGAAATCCTTTGCAACTACTTCAGCAGATGTCGGGCCATCAAATGAAGTGGTATCAGGTACTTTTTTTGTTTTTTCAGATTATGCCAGTGTGTTGTTTGATTCGGGGTCTACACATTCTTTCATCTCTGAAACCTTTTCTAGTAAAATGGGAATACCATCTCAAGAAATGACTCCTGAACTTTTGGTAAAAACACCTGGGGGAAGTGTCGAGGCAAAAAAGAATTTATAAGAATCTTCCTATCCTTATCTGTGGAAAGAACCTACTTGCAAACCTTATTGTTCTACCTCTAGTAGAGTTTGATGTTATCCTGGGTATGGATTGGCTCTCTATTTACCATGCTAAGATTGACTGTAGATCTAAAGAAGTTTCTTTTCAGAAATACTTTCAGTTTGTTTACAATAATGAACCCTTACTTTTGATAACATATCAAGAGGCTGAGAAACTTGTAAAAGATGGAAATGAATGTTACCTTGTACACGTCGTTGAAAATAAAGGAACTGTTCAGATTAATGATGTGCCAGTGGTAAATGAGTATCCTGATGTTTTTCCTGATGAGTTGCCTGGAATAATACCAGATCGGGAAGTTGAGTTTACTGTTGACTTAGTTCCTGATGCTAAGCCAATTTCAAAACCCCCTTATCGAATGGCACAAATTGAACTTTTATAGTTGAAGGATCAATTGCAAGATTTATTAGAGAAATGTTTCATTAGACCTAGCACATCACCATGGGGTGATCCTGTTTTATTTGTTAAAAAGAAAGATGGTTCTATGAGACTTTGCATTGATTATAGAGCCTTGAATAATATCACTGTTAAGAACAAATATCCTTTGCCTCATATCGATGATTTGTTTGATCAGCTCCAGGGAGCTCAGTTTTTTTCAAAGATTGACCTGAGATCGGGGTACCATCAGCTGAAGGTAAAGGAGGCAGATATTCCAAAGACCGCGTTTCGTACGAGATATAGCCATTATGAATTTGTAGTAATGCCTTTTGGGCTAACCAATGCACCTGATGTATTCATGGACTTAATGAATAGAATTTTCCATGAGTTCTTGGATAAGTTTGTGGTGGTTTTCATTGATGATATTTTGGTGTTTTCTAAAAGTAAAGAGGAGCATGAAAAACATTTAAGGGTTACCTTGAAAACCTTAAAAGAAAAGAAACTGTATGGGAAATTCAGAAAGTGTGAGTTTTGGTTGCAACAAATTTCTTTCCTTGGTCACATTGTTTCTAAAGATGGAATAACTGTTGATCCTGCAAAAACAAAAGTTGTGGAAGAATGGCCAAGACCCACAAATGTAACCAAGATTAGTATCTTCCTTGGTTTGGCGGGCTATTACCGAAGGTTTGTTAGAAATTTTTCACGGTTATCTAGTCCAATGACTAAGCTAACTCGGAAGGGTGTTAAGTTTATCTGGACAAAAGAATGTGATGATTGTTTTCAGGAATTGAAAAGAAGATTGGTGAATGCTCCAGTTTTGGCACTACCTTCCAGGAATGGTGAGTTTGTTATATACAGTGATGCTTCATTGAAAGGACTTGGTTGCGTCCTAATACAGAATGATCAGGTAATTGCTTATGCTTCACGACAGTTGAAAACTCATGAGGTAAATTACCCTACACATGATTTGGAATTAGCTGCTGTTGTTTTTGCTTTAAAAATTTGGAGGCATCATTTGTATGGAGTAAAGTGTGAAATATATACTGATCACAAAAGTTTAAAGTATATATTCACTCAGAAAGAGTTAAACATGAGACAGAGGAGATGGCTAGAATTAATCAAGGATTATGATTGTACAATTCATTACCATCTGGGAAAAGCAAATAAAGTGGCTGATGCTTTGAGTCGAAAAAGTAATGCTTCATTAACAATATTTTGTTTGGAACGTGATCCTTTGGTTAAGGATTTTATGAACTTTGGCATAGAAGTTGTTGGTGCAGGAAGTCCTTCTGTTTTGTTTCAGGTATCAGTGAGATCTTCTCTATCAGATAGAATCAAGCAAGCACAGAAGCAAGACAGTGAGTTGCATAAAAAGGTAGAGCTGGTTCAGAAAGGTAAGTTGCCTGAATTCAACATTGATAGTGATTGTGTTTTGAGATTTGGGAAGAGATTGTGTGTGCCTTGTGATTCACAGTTGAAGAGAGAGTTGTTATGTGAAGCTCATAGTTCTCCGTTTTCAGTTCATCCGGGCAGTACTAAGATGTATAGAGATCTGCGGGAGTATTACTGGTGGGATGGAATGAAAAGAGATATTGCTGATTTTACTGTGAAGTGTTTGACTTGTCAGCAGGTTAAAGCAGAGCGGCAGTTACCGAAAGGGATTCTTCAGCCTTTACCAGTGCCAGAGTGGAAATGGGAGAATATATCCATGGACTTTGTTGTTGGATTACCAAAGACATCTCGAGGTAATAATTCAATATGGGTTATTGTTGATCGCTTGACCAAATCTGCTCATTTCCTTGCTATACGAGATACTTTCTCTCTTGACCAACTTTCCCGTTTGTATCTTAAAGAGATAGTCAGGTTACATGGAGTTCCTCTCTCCATTGTATCGGATCGTGATCCCAGGTTTACTTGTAACTTTTGGAAAGGCCTTCAGAAGTCGTTGGGTACTGAATTAAATTTTAGTACAGCTTTTCATCCTCAATCAGATGGGCAGTCAGAACGAACAATTCAGACATTGGAGGATATGCTACGAGCTTGTTCTATGGATTATCAGGGAAGTTGGGACCAACATCTTTCTTTGGTTGAATTTTCATATAATAACAGTTTCCATTCTAGTATACAGATGGCACCATTTCAGGCATTATATGGGAAGCGGTGTCGAACTCCAGCTTTCTGGGATGAAGTGGGTGAAAGGAAGTTCATGGGACCAGAATTGGTAGAAGAGATGGCAGAAAAAGTTCAGATGATTCAGAAACACATGAGAACATCTCAGAGCAGGCAGAAGAGTTATGCGGATAACCGGAGGAAGGATCTATCTTTCGAGGTAGGTGATCATGTTTTTCTCAAGGTTTCTCCTTGGAAAAGCGTGATGAGATTTGGTAAGAAAGGAAAGTTGAGTCCAAGGTTTTTTGGACCATACGAAATTCTAGAGAGAGTTGGATCAGTTGCATACCGAGTGGCTTTACCTCCGAGTTTATCCCAGGTACACAATGTTTTTCACGTTTCGATGTTGAGAAAGTATATGTCAGATCCATCTCATGTTTTGAGTCCAGAGGTAGTTCAGCTGGAAGAGAACCTATCATATGAGGAACAACCGGTCTAGATTCTTGATCACAGGGAGCAAGTGTTACGGAATAAGGTGATTAAGCAGGTAAAGGTTTTGTGGAAAAACCACATGATTGAAGAGGCAACATGGGAATCTGAAAATGCAATGAGGGATAAGTATACCCATTTATTCGATAAGTAAATAAATTGTGGGGACGTAATTTTCTAAAGGGGGGAAGGATGTAACATCCCAAGTAAGTAATGAATAATAGATATATTTATCTATGTCTATTAATGATTAAGATAGTGTTATAGAGGCTTAAAATGAAAATAAATACAATCTTATGCATGGAATACAATAATATTCTTAAAAGATTGTTTTACTGCCTTTTGATGGCAAACCATTTTTGAATCTATATTTTGACAATTTTATAAACTATGTTTGTCAAAATAAACTTATCCTTTATGATTGGGACATCAAAATTTACTTTGTGTGAATTTTTGGTATTTTTCTGACAATGTTCATTTTTTTAATGAATAGTGAAAAATACTGAATTTTACATCAAAACTGATTTTTAATCTAATTTATTTATATGATTAGATTATGTTTTGAATTGGTTTTGAAGTGAAATTAGAATATATTTTTACCATTTTATCCAATGTTGGTCATTGGAATCAATTTCACTTTGGAATTAGACTTAAACTGGTGTCAATCTTTTGATACTTATTGTTTTGTAAAAACACGCTATTTGCTCTGGCAGCGGGAATTAATTATTAAATTAATTAATGTGACTTATATGATTTGAATTTTGTAAAATAGACTTCATTTTTGAATTCGGAATATCAAATATAGCTTAGGGTGAATTTTTGGTAATTTTCTGAAAAACTTCAATTTTTGATGAATAGTGAAACCACTAAGTGGTAATCAAGCAAACTGATTTTTCAGTTAAATGAAAGTTTACCACTAATGTGTATTTAATTTTGAAAATCCAACATACATGGTTGTCATTAAGAAGTAAAATGTGGTTCAATGAGATTAAAATAATTTTTTGGTGAATAGTAACTTATTAAGTTCTTAATCGCGATTAGTGGTAATTAGGGTAGTTTAAGGTATAAATAATGCTTTAATAATAGGAAATGACCTAGAAACATGTCCCAACCTTATTGGTTGTGTCATGGCCGACCAAGACAAGCCATGGGTCAACTTGGGGACCCCATGGAGACACTTTGGTTTGGAAATGACATAAATAACTTTTTATTAAATGTTAAAGTAAAAATGACACAAACAAGAGATGTTTTACGAAAACAATTTTTACATGGGGTTATAAAGATCAGATTTTTGATTATAAATAGTCATTGGAAATATAAAAAGATTTCCTACATCATAGTATTTTTTTTATGATTTTTAGACATTAAATAAATTAAATTATTTATGACATAATAATGATGCAGCGATGACAGCATTATTTGACGATTTAAATAAAATGGAAAGATAATATAAAATCTATGAACTACACATGTCCAAAACCAATTGGATGAGTGTATTTCGAACCCTTGTCACCTTATCCACGAATTATATCAATGTGGGACCTTTTGAAACCGAAACACATTTTCAAATAAAGTAATATTTCTTTACTTTCCAAAAGTGCCCCTCCTCTCCTCTTATAAAAGGCCCCCACCTCTACCTCATTTCACACACTCCTCAAGCCTTTGGCTCGGCCAAACCCTGCCCATTTACTCTCTCCACATCCCTCTCCTCATCCTAGAGGATTCCCTTTGGGAATAATCCTTTCAAAGGAAGCCTTTAGGCTCAAATCAAAAGGAGTTACACTTTTTAAGGTAATTCATTCTCTCATGTTCATTTGTTTTATTTTGCTTCTCCAACCCCCTAAACTCTTTTTATTTACTTCTTTTGTAAAAACACCAGTATCTTAAATATACTAGGATGTTGTTATAAGATATATTTGAGCTACACACTCACACAACTACATCAAATGGTTAAAGAACATACGGTTTCCGTGGATCGCGAAATTCTGCCTCCCGAAACGATGATTGTTCAATACTCATTTAACACCTTCAAAGGTGGCCATTATGATGTCACTATTTTTATATATGATATATAATATGTTTATGTTTTCCTTAAGCTTCTGTTTTTTTCATTTTGGGCATACCTTTATGGTTTCCATTATGGGTAAACACGATATCTTCATTTTAGGAAGTGCGGACTACCGCCCCCTGAAAGTGATTTGATTCGTTAAATACCATATGTGGGACATATAAAGGATGGAACTATGATATTATATATTTTATTATACTGGAATTACAATATAATCTTATATCATTATGATTCCATTCCAGAAATACGAAATAGAAATGGAAGTAGCGTTCATGCGTACGTACGGCTTACCGTCTCCATGAACGGTGCATTTCATTTCTTACCTCAAAATGATTATGTAATATTATAAATTCATGAATGTACTGGATATATATGACATATATGATATCTACATCATGAATACCATTCTGGATATAATGAACCTTTGACCAAATTAACAACATGTAAGTGTAAGAAGTCTATTTTTGACTTAAGAACCAAATACCGACAAAATGAACATTATTAACTTAACTGATTACATGATGTTCATAACATGGTATAAAAGGAATAATGAACTTGAAAAAGATTCATAAGAAAGTATAGATTAACTCAAGTTTATTATTCAGGAGATTGAAGAACGGTCGGGTCAAGTCGGATACGAGGTATGGTACTTCGTCTCAATCTCCTTTCGTTGAGGCATATTTTATTTTATACACAACTTTCTTTTATACGGTGTATAAACCCCTTTGACTTTTACATTTATTCAAAAGGAATCTTTTTTATACGAAGCGTTTACTAAACGACAAAAGGGAATGTTTTTGTCATACGTATGCGGCGACAATGACTTCTCCGCCGTCGTAACCGTTATTTGAGTTTCGGCTTCCTCTACAAGCCATACCTTCTTTTTAAAAGAAAAATAAATACCATGTTTTACTTTTCTTTTATTTTGGTATTGAAAATGGTTTTCACAATGTTTTTTTGTTGAATTGATATCTTGTGATTGAAATGTGGAAATGTTATGTTTCCTTTATGCATGTTTTATGTGATACGATTATGTTATGGTTCTTGGGCATTATTATGAAGACGGGTGGTTCCGTGATAAACTAAGGGCGGGTGAGCCCGTTATAGCTCTCCAATGCATTGGGTAACGCGAAGGAGTGAAATGTTAAGGTTTCTCCGAAGAGATTTTAGGGAATATACTGTGATGGGTATTCCAAATGTAACCAAGAGGGTTACTCCCTACGTAAGAATGTTATGAATGCCTCAAGTTACCTTTATGTCTTATGATTTCTATGATTTATTCATGATTTTATGAGGTATGTTAAAGTGCCTATGTTTTATGGGTAAAGTATGATTTCATTCTTATGTATATATGAAATCATGTTTCCTTTCCATGTTATCTTTATAACCCATACTGAGTTTTTATGCTCATCCCAAGTTTTTGAAATGTTTTTCACAGGTTAAGGGAAAGGTACATGATAAGATGATAGAGTCAAGGATGTGTCAAGAAATAATCCATGTTTTATTTTAAATGTGTTTCCCTTGATGGGAATGAAGAATACTATCTTTATGTAACCACTTTGTTTATATGTGGAATGTAATGAAAGTTTTATGATCTAATTCTCTAAAACTCTAAACCCGAAAAGATCCTCAATGTGTAATCTTGTAATAACTCAAGATTAAGTAAGGTTTAAGGCTGGGGCCTTATATTTAGTGTCAAAGCCCAAAAATTAGAAATGAAAGAAATAGTACAAGGGGCGATGATGGGATCTGACAGGAAAACACTGCCCTCATCGAAGAAATCAAAGACCGAGTTTTTTCTTAATCTTATCTCCAATTTTAATTTCACGATCTCGAATATCATTCCAATGTACCGGTCTTTCACGCCCACGACAATGACCTATTCAGTAAATCTCTTCTATGGTTATTTCCTATTGGAGAAGGCATTCAATGTCTGTGTATTCACAGTCAGATTCTATTGAGGGTTGTAATTCCTTTTTTTAGCAACCCTATCCACACGTTTGTGCCCTCTAACACGACATTGTGGATGCTGACCTCGTTTCAATGTTTTTTTGTCGTTAAGGTCATCCCAACACGTGTTTATCAAAGTTAGAGGCATCAACCGCCATATGTACCTTTATAATTATATTAAGCTCCCATTTGTCCCTCATAGTGTCAATTTCTTGAATTTTTAAGGGAAGAGTACCTTCATTACCAATCAGTTTATCATCCTGCAGAATGTAACACCCAATGATTTTACTATATATATATTTTCTTTTAAAACCAAATGTTTTTTATAACTTTATTTAAATAAATCAGTGTACTAGAAGGTTGAAATAACTTTATATAACTATCATAATATATTCAATTAATTGAATGATAAGACAGTTGTATCCAAATTCTGAAACATATATATTAAACTATAAAATAAAAGTCATTGATATAAAAAATTAATTTATATAATTCAATTATTATATCTATTCAAAAAAAATCATCTTAGACATAATAATATATTTTCTAAAAATTATTTTACTTACATAATTTTTCTTTATTATATTATGATAAAATAATGGTGTAAATGGATTGTTTTCATAATATAAAAAAACAAAATAACATTACCTCTATTAAATATTTATTAATAGTTAAAACTTAATTTAAATTATTCATAGAAGATAAATTTCTCCTAAAATTATTTTTTGAGTTATGTGTGATTATATAATAATTGATCTTTATCAATTTATAAATTCAATTACATAAAATAATTTTAATATTTTTAAAATATATTTTTTATTTAGTTATTAGACTTGATTTCATTTTTATAATGACATTATGTTATCAAGATAGGCATAAGTTATCAAGGTAAAATTGTTTTTTCAATGAATGATAATTTTATTCGTACTAATAATTTAAAATAAATTGATATTATTCAAAAAACACCGTAATACGATGATTAAAATTTATTTAAAAATTAATTAATTATAATTTATTTGGTAATAATAATTAAATGTTTTTAAGAATAATTAATAAAAAATGACATTATTCTATATAAAACATTTAGTACACCATACATATTAATTAATATAGGTTATCATATTTATAAATTGAACTATAAATAGTAAAGTAAAAATATTTATTTTGTAAGAATTTTATTAGAAGGATCACCGCATATTTTCTGTGTTAAAATAATTAACGAGGATAAATTTTTACTGAAATTAATAATTGAAAAAATGGTTTATGTTATATAGATTAGATTTTACTAAATAAATTTGACACATATGAAATCTAGAATTTCTTTTCTATATAGGAATGTAATTCCAAGATTTCTCACAAATATTTCCCTACATATCAATCATGAAATTCTATTCAAACTCTTACCTAACACTATTTCAATATTTTTATTTCTGCTATATCACCTATAAATGGATCACACTTCCACCCTATTAAATTCACAAAACTAGTTTAAAATTTCATTGAAAATATAAAAAAATTTACCATTTCTGGAGACCATATAATTTTTTTCAAACATTTCAACATCAAAAGAACTCAATTTCATAATTTCAAATGTATTCATAATGAGATGATTTAAATATCCAACATAAGTATAAATCACACTTTTAATTCCTTTCTTTATCATTTTTTTGTCAATAATTAAAATAAATATACCCATATGAATTTAATGAAATTAATATTAATTATATAAAGAAAAGTTATTATATTTATTTTATGACCAATATTTATAGACCCACATTTAATCAAAAAAATGAAAATTTTTCTCTTCTATGTGTGTATATTATGACCTCCATGACTGACATGAATCATTTTTTACCACCACTAATAAATTATGGATCAAAAAATTGATTTATTTTCTAGGTATATTACTTGTGAAATTATATATATTTCTTAAATAAATATCATAAACTCGATATGAAATGTTATCAAAATCTATCATTCTAGTAATAACCTCCTTAGATTAATATAACAAGACCAAAAGAAGATTATTTTTCAGAGAAAATATATTTTTCACACAACTTAATCTTATAACCTATAAAAATTATCATAAATAATTGTAATAAAATATAATAATTTAATTATAATTTGTTATATGGTTATTATAAAAAAGGGATATCTTTTATAGTTGTACCCACACATATATTGTAGAATTCTCTGGTTGGTTGTGTTTGACTACCAATATAAAATATTGATGTAAATTTAAATATTGTTTGGGATTGATAAAATAATATAATGTATTAATATATAATTAATTATTATTAATTAATTATGAACTGGTCATTTAATCATTGATATCATTAAGAATGTCTACATAATTTTCCTTTCAAAAAAATTAAAACAACTACTTGTCAAATTTATATATAAGAAATGTAAATAACAATCTCATATAAATAAATTATAACTTTATAAATAATCAAAAAATTCTATTTATGATACTTTAATGATTTCATAATGAATATCCATTGAACAAGAATCAATTAAAACACTTCTATTATAAAACTACTTCTCAATAATCAAAATAAATCAATCCTTGTTTTGAAAATAGATAACTACTAAATAATTTATATACAATGTGTTATTATAAATTTTTTATATAAAATAATTTGCATATGAATAAAGTTATAAAATAAAATATTATGATGTTTTTGTTTTTTATAAAGTAGGTTAATATTTTATTAACTAAGTGGTAATTCATGGTAATGGTCTCTTGTATCAATTTTACCCATTTAGAAAATATTTATTATTATAAAAATGAATTATAATAAAAATTATATCTAATGAAAATTATTATTTTTTGAAAAAAATTATTTAAATTTAATAATATCTAATTTTCCATTCCAATTTCCTTCTATTATGGGGACTTGAATCAAATTCTTCTAATGTTGAAAGTGTTTTTAATTACTCTACTTTTTTTAGTATTAACTATTCCTTTCCTCCTATGGATTTTCAAGTTGCATTTAATATATTTTATAATGATATTAAACAAATTCCACTTGACAATTTATTCTTTTGTTATCACAAAAAACAACATTATTGAATATATTGTGTATAATTATATTATTTTTTAGAACAGTTCACATCTTTATTGACAATGGTTCAACCACCAATCTCATTATTTTCATTTAAACTAATGTTTTATATTTTATTGAGGAAATTAATTATGATTTATATTTTGGGAATACAATATTACCATTATCCTCTCTTTAAAATCATTCGTTGATTACTCCTTATAAAATGAGTGTTTCTAACAATGTCATTTAAAAATGATCAAAATTATTTTAAATCATTTCAAAATATATGATTTTAAATTGAACTCCTAATTAATTTATACTACCAGTTTGGTATTTTATAGTATTATTATTAAAGAATATTATTAATATAAAAATATTTAAATGTTATTTTGTATCAATATTCTTTAAACTGTTGTTTCATTTTTAAGGATACATTATTAAAAATTCATTATAAACAAAAATGTTTTTAATGTGTTTTCACTTCATGTTTTCAACTCCATATTCCATTTTCATAGATACAATATTTGAATTTATTTTTTAAAATTTATATGTTCTATAAAATATTTCATTTCACATTTTATGAACAAATACATTAAAATGTATCCATAACATCTTAATTTATTCCAAAAATATTAAGAATTTTCTAAACAAACTCTTATGATTTCACTATAATTTTCATGTTTATCAATAAAAGTTTAATTTATTTTTAAATAATATTTGATAAAATACCTTGTTATTTTTCATATAAAATACTATTATTGGGTATTTTAATTTTCTGATTCAACTATTTATATTCTTGTGGCCAATCTCAGTTATATCATTGTGATGTTTTATGAAACATATTTTTTCCATGGATTATTTATGACATGATAAATAAAACCCATTTTATTTTACAAGGGTGTTCCCGAAATGTTTAAATAATGATGTATTATAGGATACATATATATGAATAAGGATTGGTTTGGTATTATATCAACCTATACCATAATCATTGATGTTACATATGTCATGATAGAAATGTTTTTATTCTGTATAAGACGTGGATTACATGTGTTCACGTGATTAAGATTTTACAAGATTCAAATTATATACATTGGAAAAAAAATTGAGAGCATGACGTGGATTATCTATATTCACAATATTGAGTGAGAAAACAATTAATAGTTACTAAATTCCCTATAAATAATGTGAAATCAATTTGATTTTATATTATCACAATGTCATGAATCAATTTGATTATTCCTTTTTAATAAATAATTATAATATTCTTATGATATGTTACCTTAAAAAATTTATTACATCATGATTCCAATCCATTTTCCCAGGTTATATATTATCTTTTTGAGATTACATTCACTTGAATCATGACATATAGAATACTGTTACTATTCCAAATTATTTTTAATAATATATTTATTCCATTTAATGTTTCATCATACTCATAAAATCTTATATTTAATGACTTATTGATAGGATTTACATTACTGGGTGTTTTATCTAACCCATTTTTTATGTCTCCTTTTACTAGGTTATAAATATGAGAATATCTTATGTGAATTCTCGAAGAGTGTCTGGTATTTTACAATTATTTATTAATATTCAAAATATAGCGACCTTGTCTTTTCTTTAATAACTATTAAATCATTTTAAAGATAAAAAACATAATATTATTATACATAGAGGATACAAAGGTTTAGTGTCTTGGGCAAACTTGGACTACACATAACAAATACAACATCTACCATAAACATTTATTTAATTTCTTCTTCTCTAGATTCTTATTGGAACTTGTCCTCTCCTTAGTACATGTTGCCACCTGACGATATAAATCAAAAGGGGTGAGCTAGATTCCTAGTAAGAGATTAGATAAGAAAAATATATCATGGTGTGAGCATAATCATAACATAGGAAAAAGATCATGAACATGATAGGAGTATAAATAAAAAACTTGAAATGTGGCAATGCATAAAAATGAAACATCATGTCTTAGGGGTTAAATACCACACATACTTGTGAACCAAGCTAACATCTTGTTCACACATAATTTCCCATTTACTCATGAGATTCATCACTTTACCGAGTGCATTGGAACGCTGTATAATTCTGGGTGCACCCGTCACATTCAAACATTCATATTGCGCTATATAATTCCGGGTGCACCTATCATATTATAACATTATCATTATCATTATTGCCACATATAACACATATAAAAAATGAAAATAAATAACCCATGGAAAGGAATGGGTTTCATCTCATAATAACATATTCCTATGCTTTGGGATCCAAAAAGAAAGAGGGAATAACATACATGTTACAAGAACAGTCCACTTTGTGTGAGAAGTAAAATGGGAGTTCATAAAAGAAGAGTTCTTTTGGAAAACATTTTGTTGGACATAAAAACCAGTGAAAAACATTTATATCCCATAAAATTAAAGGAAATGATGAAAAATTTATCTTTGAGGAGTAACCATAACAAAAATGTAGTGAAGGAGGGAGAACCCGAAGGAAGAAAATTGGGTTCGAGATTTCCCCTTAATTTGTACCTGAATGCTTCTTTCCCTTTAATGTCCCATATAATGACATTATATAAATTAATTAGAAATTTAGAACCATTTTTACATTAATAAGGTTCATTCTGGCTTTATTATGTCATATTATGTTCCTTTGGATGACATATAGAGTTTAAAAACATTGTTTGAGGATGTTCATTTTTATGGTTTTTCTTGGGTGGTTCACTTGTATTCTTAAATTGAAGTTTGGGTAGAACATGAGTAAACATCCCGAAATTATATTACATGTTATTAGTTATATTATAGGATTTTGAATTATTTTATAATGAATTATATTAGATCCATGTGGGTGAATCATTAGATAATAATTAAATGATGATTATTTGGGTTAATTTGAGCGGTTTTTGGATCACAACAAACTTGTTTTAACATTTCACTTAGTAATGTGGCCATAGGTTATTTAAATATATTAAAATAGAACATAATACAAATAAAATATTATGGTTCAACCATAAAAATTGTTTCACGATCAGATCTTAAGGTAGAAATGGAAGAAGAGAGCATGTCGTTTTTGAAGGTGATAAATTAACACCTCATGAACAACGTTCTCTTTAATAAAATAAAAGGAAGAAATAAAGGGTGTGGTGTGATATAATATCCCATTATAATCATAAAATTACATTATATGTATAATAATAGAGTTAAAAAACAATTTGGATGAATATATGTGGGGATAGATCATGAAAGGAACTTGAATTTGAACGGAAATTAAAGGAGAAGAGGGAGGGAAATTACTTCTTGAATCCTTTACTTGAGAACCTCCATAAGGGACTATGATTGGTCTTTTGATGAGACCAGAATCTCTTGGATGTGGGGGAGGGGATAGGGGAGATTATTGGGTAGAGCATTGACAATGATTGAAGCTTGAGAGGTATGGTTTGGCAAGAGGAGGGGGAGGGATTATTTCTACATGAAGAGGGAGGTGTTTTTGGTATAAAATATTAAATAAAATAATATATCAAGAGTTTGACTTTTAATAGTAGTTTTCTGACATCCTAAATTATATATTAATATAATATAATTCGTTTTAGGCTTTTATTCTTCTTTATAATTTGAATTCATTAATTTATTAAAAGGAAAGTGAAAGAAAGAGAAAAAGGCACTTTAAGAAATCACCTTTTGACTTTAGGCTTTGGATAGTTCTTTTAGGTTTGAGAATTGGATTTATTGTATTTTAAGGAACCATTTATGGAATTTAATATAATTGGGCCGAAACTAAGGTTCTAGAATGTTCATGTCATCATTACATCATTAATGATGCAATTTAGTATACACAGATTATGTGAAAAACTATATTTTTATACTATTCACATGAAAAATGAAGTATTTCAGAAAAAACCCCAAACATTTACCCCTACCATTTTTTGATGTTTAGAATCCAAAAATGAAGTCTGTTTTTAAAAAATAATTTTCTGAATATTATTAATTTAATATTTAATTAAAATATTAATTTACTTAAAACCCCGTTTTTAAGATTAAAACCAGTTCTATTGTTCTTTCAAAAATTACAGTGGGTCTTATGAAATTATCTAAAAACTGTTAGACATTGATTCAATAATTTATGAATACATTTCATCGAAATAAATATTCTTTTAAATTAATTAATTAATTATAATTAATTATTTATGACTTATAAAATACCAAAAACGTTTACTAAGGTCAAATTGTCACTTTCTAAGATGTCTAAATTTTATTTTATTATTCATAGGTAATGTTAATCTTATTTAATATTCATAAGGGTCATATTAATATTCATAAGGGTATTTTAATATTCATAAGGTTAGGTTACCATTCACAAAAAATTATTTTTTTCTATTAGACCCCAAAAACCATCTTGAACACAACCGTGTATGTCAAATTTTTAAAATTTCAAACATAGGAGTGACAAACTTATGTTTATAGGTTACTTATCACTTATTAGTTCATTATTTTTTGATTTCATGTTATTTTATGACATAAATATAATAAGGTAATTTTCCATTGAAAAACTTTGGGTTGTTACATTCTTCCCCCCTTAAGAAATTTCACCACCGAAATTTCACTCTACACAAACAGGTGAGGGTACTTCTCCTTAATTACCTCTTCTGGTTCCCAATTTGCTTCCTCAAACTTATGGTTCCTCCATAACACTTTGACAAGATGGGTTGTCTTATTGCGTAGAACCTTATCTCTCTGATCCAGAATCTTTACAGGCTGCTCCTCATAGGAGAGATCATCTTCTAGCTGCACCACCTCTGAGTTTAGTACATGTGAGGGGTCTGGTATGTACTTACTCAGTAGTAATACATGAAACATATCATGAACTTGATCCATATTTTGTGGAAGTGATAGACGATAGGCCACGACTCCTATGCGGTCAAGGAACTCAAAGGGGCCAATAAACCTTCTCTTAGCTTCCCTTTCTTCCCAAATCGCATGACTATATTCCATGGAGATATTTGAAGGAAGACTTTATCTCCAATGTCGAACTACAAGTCCCTTCGACGGTTGTCAACATAGCTCTTTTTCCGACTTTGACTATCTTTTATGTGTTTCTGGATGAATTGAACATTCTTGGTCATCTCTTGAACAAGATCGGGCCCAAGTAGCTTTCTTTCTCCAACTTCATCCCAACAGGTTGCAGTTCTACCTCTCTTCCCATAAAGATATTCATACGGAGCCATATGAATTCTTGAGTGGAAGCTATTGTTGTATGAGAACTCAACCAATGGGAGATTCTGATCCCAACCACCTTTGAATTCAATAGAGCAGGCTCTTAGCATATATTCAAGCGGCTGAATAGTCTTTTCAAACTGGCCATTAGTTTGGGGGAGATAGGTCGTGCTAAAATTAAATCAGCACTCAAAGCATGTTGAAGGATACTCCAGAATTTAGATGTGAACCTTGGGTCATGGTCAGAGACAATCAAGAGTGGAACACTATGAAATCTCACTACTTCCTTCTCATATATCTTTGAAAGTTGATCAAGTGACAGATCTTACCGAATAGCAAAAATATAGGCAGTCTTGGTGAGTCGGTTAACCACAACCCATATCACATTATTTCCCTTTGAAATCTTCAGGAGACCCATGACAAATTCCATATTAACATTTTCCCATTTCCACATGGGTATAATAAATGGTTGCATCATACCCTTGGACATTTGTCACTCAGCTTTAACTTGCTGACATACCAAACACCTTGATATATATTCAGCAATCTCCTTCTTCATGTTATCCCACCAGAAGTGTTCTCAGAGATCACGGTACATCTTGTTACTCCCAAGATGGATAGAGAAAGTTGAGATATGTCCATTATCCAATAGATCCTTCTTTATCCCTCGATATGAAGGCACACAAAGCTGTATTGCAAATCGAATCACACCATCATTGTCGATATGGAACTCTTGCATATTTCCTTCCATTACTGCATTCACCCTCTTTTGTATCTCCACATCATCCCTTTGTGCTTTCTTAATCTTCTCTTGGATGGATGGTTGCGCAATCATTTGGGCAAGGTAGGATTTATCCCCTGCCCTTATGATTTCGAAATTTATTCCTTGCATATCCAAGAAGATAGGGTATTTTTCAATCCACAACATGGATAGAGTAGCAAGTTCTTTTCTTCGTAGAGCATCATCTACCTTGTTCACCTTTCTAGGATTATAGTGAATAGAGAAATCGTAATCCTTGATTAGCTCTAACCATCTCCTTTGACGCATGTTGAGCTCCTTTTGTGTGAATATATATATTAGGCTCTTGTGGTCGGTGTATATGTCACACTTCTCACCATAAAGGTAGTGATGCCTGATTTTCAAGGCAAAAATCACGTCCGCCAGCTCTAGATCATGCGTCGAGTAGTTATTCTCATGGACCTTCAACTACCATGAGGCTAAGGCTATCACATTATCATTTTGCATGAGTACACAACCCAAGCCTTTCATTGAAGCATCACTGTATATCACAAAATTTTCTCCACTTTTTGGTAGTGTGAGTACAGGTGTATTGATCAGCCTTCCCTTTAGCTCCTTGAAGCTTGCCTCACATTATTCCGTCTAAACATACTTTACCCCTTTCCTTGTTAACTTAGTTAGCGGGCATGACAATCGTGAGGTGTTTCTCAAAAAACATCGGTATTACCCAGCTAATCCAAGAAAACTATGGATTTGTGTGACACTAGAGGGCCTAGGCCGTTCCTCAATCACCTTTGTCTTTGAAGGATCCATAGAAATTCCCTCACTTGTAATAACATGTCCCAAGAATGTGACTTGAATTATCCAAAAGTCACACTTTCTAAATTTGGCGTACAACTTCTCCTTTCTCAATGTCTCCAACTGAAGTCTTAGATGTTCTTCATGTTCCTCCTTGCTTTTGGAGTTGATGAGAATATCATCGATAAACACTACCACAAATTTGTAGAGGTAATGTCTAAAGACTTTATTCATAAAATCCATGAAGATTTTAGGGGCATTAGAAAGTCCAAAGGGCATCACCAAAAACTCATAGTGCCCATACCTTGTTTAGAAGGTAGTCTTCTGAATATCTTCCTTCTTCACCTTTACCTGATGATATCCAGAATAAAGATCAACCTTTGAGAAGTATTGATCTTTTCATAACTGATTTAACAAGTAATCAATCATTAGAAGGGGATACTTTTTCTTTATGGTGATCTTGTTGAGTTCCTGATAATCGATACACAGCTGCATTATTCTATCCTTCTTCTTCACAAAGAGCACTGGTGCACCCCAAGGTGATTCACTAGGGCGTATGAACCCTTTGTCCAAATGCTCTTGCAGCTGCTTCTTTAACTCCTCCAGTTCTATAGGAACCATCCTATAAGGGAACATTGATATTGGAGTATCTCTGGGTATTAGTTAAATTGAGAACACTACCTCATGATCCGGGGGAATTCCCGGTAACTCTTCGAGAAATACATCGCCGTATTCTCTCACGATGGGCATTTCCTCAAGGTTGGAACTTTCCATCAACTCAACTATTTGGGAGAGGTATGCTTATTCTTAGGGAACCAACACCCACACCATTGAAGAATTTTTCAATGGAGATTCATGATATTCCTTGCATTTGTAGAGGAGCATGGGATGGTTCAAAATTTGAAAAGATATTTCCTTTTCCCGATAGTTGATATGTGATCTATACAACAACATCCAATCCATTCCCATTATAGCGTCGAATTCCAATAAGGTAAGTATAACGAGATTTTCCAGAAGAATCTTCCCACATATTCCAACAGGAGAAGAGTCCAACACTTGGGTTTCAATGATTTCACCACTAGGTGTTTTTACAGATATCTCTACTTGAAAGTTTCGTGGCTTTGATTCTATAGTTCTTGCAAACGTGCAAGAACTAAAGAAATGTGTAGAACCAGAATCAAATAAGAATTTTTCCATTATTGACTAAATAGGAAGTGTACCTTGAATGACATCATTATCATGCTCCACCTCCACAGTAGTGATGACATAAGCCTTCACTTATTCCTTTAGATTTGGTGGTTGCTGACGCTGATTACCCTCGAGAGCTTGAGGTTTAGTGCACCGGTTTGCATAGTGCCCCAGCTCCCTACAGTTGTAGCATTGAACCACGAGTGGTTCTCTCCTTTCATCGGCTACATTATCCTTCCATTTCATGTATTTTCGACACTCTTGAGCATGGTGTCCTTCTTTCCCACACTTGAAGAATTTACCCATCACTTTGAGGTAGTTCCCATGGTGTAACTTCCCACATTTTTGGCAGGTGGTTCATTGATTTTTCTTCCAACCTTTGTCATTAGATCCACCATCTTGAAACTCCATCTTTAGTTTCTTATCCCCATATCCATGGGACCATTCTCCAAACTCCATCTCTACTTTGAGAGAACACCAAAAAACTTCTTCATAACTCCCAAAGTCTCGAATTTTAAGAGCCATTTGAATGTGTGGTTTTAATCCATTAAAGAATCTATCAAATTTTCTATAAAGTTAATAAAAGACACGAAGCATACCTTGTGTGCCTTGTGAAATTCGCTTCATAGGTTATGACAGATTCTCCTTCTTTTTGTTTGAGCTCTATGAATTCACTCTCCATCTTAGGGTGAAGAGTACATGGGAAATACTTATAAAGAAACATTATCTTAGAGTCTTTTCATTCCAGCTCTTCAATTCCCTCCCTTGGCTTGGTGTTCTTAATCAAAGACCACCATTTATTAGCTTCTCCATCTAAATGATAGACGACAAGAGTCACCTATTCCATCTCAGAACATTGAATAACTAAAAAGATCTTCTCCAGGGAGTTTACCCACTTTTCCGCAACTAGTGGATCGGAAGATCCACTAAACGTCGATGGGTATTGCCGTATAAAACATTAGATTTCCAGTTTCTCCCTCTTTGGTGAAGGAGGATGTTCCCCATTATTAGGGTTATTGTTCATAACCTTAGATAATTGGGTAAGCATAGCCATGATGTTTTTAACTCCACCACCCAAATCATTGGGGATGTTGTTCGGGCAATCGTTGCATTGGCCCTCACATGAGCTGTTGGCCTGATTTCTCCTGGTTGCCACCATTTTCAAAAATAGAAAAGGATAGAACAAAACATAAGTAAACAAGTCATGAATAGCATATTAATTTAAACAATTTATACCAAAAACATAACATATGTTATCCCTAGGTAAATATTCATTTTTTCATATTTGTACTTAATCTCATACTAGAGGTTTTCTCTATGATTCACTAATCCTAATTCCCAAATTAACTAAACCTTGCCTCTAATACCAACTATAGAAACCCTGCCTTTTCTTACATTACTATTACATCATTTTAAAGATAAACAACATAATAGTATTACACATAGAGGAACCAAAGGTTTAGTGTCTTGGAAAAACTAGGACCACGCATAAGAAATACAACATCAACCATAAACATTTATTTAATTTCTTCTTCTCTAGCTTCTTATTGGCACTTTTCCTCTCCATAGTACATGTATCCACCTAAGGATATACATAAAAAGGGGTTAGCAAGATTCCCAGTAAGATATTAGATAAGAAAAATATATCATGGGGTGAGCATAATCATAACATAGGAAAAAGATCATTTACATGAGAGGAGCATAAATAAAAGACTTGAAATGTGGAAATTCATAAAAATAAAACAAAATGTCATAGTGGTTAACTACCAAAAATACTTTTGAACAAAGATAGAATCTTATTCACACGTCATTTCACATTTAATCATGATATTCATCACTTTACCTAATGCATTGGAGAGAAGTATAATTCTGGGCGCACCTGTCACATTCAAACATTCATATTGCACTATATAATTCTGGGCGCACCCGTCACATCATAACATTATCATTATCATGATTGCCACATAGAACACATATAAAAAATTAACATAAATAACCCATGGAAAGGAATGGGTTTAATCTCATAATAACACATTCATAAGCTTCGGGTTCCCAAAAGAAAGAGGGAATAACATACAAGTTACAAGAACCGTCCACTTTGTGTGAGAAGTAAAAGTGGTGTTCTTAAAAGAAGAGTTATTTTGGAAAACATTTTTATGGAAATAAAAACCATTTAAACACATTTATATCCCATAAATGTAAAGTAAATGATGAAAAAATTATCTTTGAGGAGTAACCATTTCAAAAATGGAGTGAAAGAGGGAGAACCCGAAGGAAGAAAATTGGGTTCGACATTTCCCCTTACCTTGTACCTGAATGCTTCCCTCTCTTTAATGTCCTATATAATGACATTATATTCATTAATTAGAAATCTAGAACCTTGTTTACATTAATTGGCCTCATTATGGTTTCATTATGTAATATTATGTTCCTTTGGATGACTTATAGAGTTTAAAAACATTGTTCGAGGATGTTCGTTTTTATGGTTTTTCTTGGGTGGTTCACTTGTATTCTTAAATTGAAGTTTGTGTAGAACATGAGTAAACATCCAGAAATTATATTACATGTTATTAGTGATATTATAGGAGCTTTAATTATTTTATAATGAATTATATTAGATCCATGTGGTTGAATCATTAGATAAGAATTAAATGATGATTATTTGGGTTAATTTGAGCGGTTTTTGGATCACAACAAACTTGTTCTAACATCTCACTTAGTAATGTGTCCATAGGTTATTTCCAAAACTTAAAATAGAGAATAATACATATAACATATTCTGGTTCAACCCTAAAAATGGTTTCATGACCAGATCTGAAGGTAGAAATGGAAGAAGTGAGAATGTCATTTTTGAAGGTGATAAATTGACACCTCATGAACAACTTTCTCTTTAAAAAAAATAAAAGGAAGAGGGAAAGGGTCTGGGGTGATATAATATCCCATTAGAATCATAAAATTACATTATATGTATAATAATAGAGTTAAAAAACAATTTGGATGAATATAGGTGGGGACTGATCAAGAAAAGAACATGAACTTGAAAGGAAATTAAAGGAGAAGAGGGAGGGAAATTACCTCTTGAATCCTTTACTTGACAACCTCCTTAAGGGCCTAATCATGGTCTTTTGATGAGACCAGATGCTATTGGACATGGGGGAGGGTCTAGGGGAGATGATTGGGCAGATCTTAGACAATTCTTGAAGCTTGAGTGGTGTGGTTTGTCAAGAGGAGGGGGGGCTTATTTATACATGAGGAGGGAGGTTTTTTGGTATAAAATATTAAATAAAGTAATATATCAAGAGTTAGACCTGTAATAGTAGTTTTTTGACATACTAAATTATATATTAATATAATATAATTCGTTTTAGGCTTTAATTATTCTTTTATAATTCGAATTCATTAATTTATTATAAGGATAGTGGAAGAAAGAGGAAAAGACACTTTAAGAAATCACCTTTTGACTTTAGGCTTTGGAAAGTTCTTTTTAGGTTTGAGAATTGGATTTAATGTATTTTAAGGATCCTGTTTTGAAATTTAATATAATTTTTCCGAAACTAAAGTTCTATAATTTTTATGTCATCATTACATCATTAATGATGCAATTTAGTATACACCGATTATGCGAAAAACTGTATTTTTTTACTATTCACCCGAAAATTGAAGTATTTCAAAAAAAACCCAAAACATTACCCCTACAATTTTTTGACTTTTAGAATCCAAAAATGAAGTCCATTTTTCAAAAATAGGTTTCTAAATATTATTAATTTAATATTTAATTAAAATCATAATTTACTAAAAGAACATTTTTTAAGATTAAAACTGATTTTATTTTTCTTTCAAAAATTATATTGGGTCTTATGAAATTATATAAAAACAATTATACATTGATTCAATACTTTATGAATACATTTCAAGGAAATAAATATTATTTTAAATTAATTAATTAATTATAATTATTTATTTATGATTTATAAAATTCCAAAAACATTTACTAAGGTCAAATTGTCACTTTCTAAGATGTCTAAATTTTATTTTATTATTCATAGGTAATGCTACTCTTATTTAATATTCATAAGGGTCATATTACTATTCATAAGGGTAGTTTACTATTCATAATGGTAGGTTATTATTCACTAAAAAGTATTTTTGTTTCATTAGACCTCAAAAACCATCTTGAACACAACCATGTATGTCAGATTATCAAAATTCCAAACATAAGAGTGGCAAACATATGTTTAAAGGTTACTTATCACATATTAGTTCATTATTTTGTGTTTTCATGTTATTTTATGACAAAAATATAAGATGGTAATTTTCCATTGAAAAACTTTGGGTTGTTACACAAAATATTTGTAAAATAAGTATTATATGTAACTAGTCCCTAAAAACAATAAAACATCTTTTCATGTAATGATCTGATTAGATTTTTTGATTTAATTTTTATCAATTATTAATGATGTAAAATAAATATTTTTTTACATGGGTGGATTCATAAAAAAGAAGTGGTTGATGTTCTTTTTTTTACAAATATGTTGATGTATTTTATAAATAATTTCTTAAACATATAATATGTAATGATTTGTATATTATCATTGAACACGTTTCAATTGAAAACATATATCATAGATTATTTATAAAATATAAACACTATTTTAAGTTGAACTTAATAAATATATTCTGGATTTTTGTGATATGTGATTAAACCAGCCTAAGGGATTTCCTTGGGAAGCCCCTATTATTTTTATTAAAATAAATTTTGGATCTATGATGTTGTGCATAGATAATATAGATATTAATTAAACTACTATGCTTAATATGTATCACCTTCATTGAATTAATTACTTGTATAGAAAAAAAGAGATAAATATTTTCCAATGATTGATATTCATTCTAGTTATTATCATTTGAGAGTGAAGAATGATGATATATCAAAGATGTCATTATTTGTGAGGTATATTTATTATTATTTTATAGTAACTCCCTTTTGATAGATTAATTATAATTTTTTTTATGGATATTATGAATGTAGTTTTCAAGGATAATATTTATAAATTCATTATGTTTATTATTTATGCTATCTAGGATAACTCTAAAATATAAGATGATTATAGGAATTATTTTAAAAACATTCTAGAGACACATAGTGAAAGGGATTTATATTATAATTTCAGAAAATATGAATTTTTTCTGTATGAATAATTAGTTTAATAACATATTTTCTCTACATATGGGATATATATTGATCCCCATTAGATAAAATTAGTCATTGAAAATATCGTGCAGAGGAATATAATATAAATTGGTAGTTCCCATATATAATAATGTGTATATTAGTTTTTAGGAATATTTTCATCATAATATGACAAATTAAGAATGATGAAACATAAATGGGTTAAGTTAATATGGTTGATGGAATATTAAGAATTATTTGAGGTGTTATGTAAGATATTTCTTAGTACACCAATACTGAATTTACTATCCTAATATTATCAATTTATGATCTATATTGATGCATTATATTAAAGTATTTTTTTGCATATGTTGAATGGTGGAGTTATTAAATATGAATCAATGAATTTAATGATTAATGAATATAATTATTCAAAAATTGACCATGAATTAATAGATGTAATATATTCAATGATGATATAATGTTACTATCTCAATGGGGAGGAATGCGAAATAAATAAAGATTAAAATGTGTTAAATAGTGTCTCTGGAACTACACAAGGTCTATGATTTCACTATATACAACCACCTCAGAAATGAATACAACGTGGTTGATATATTAATTAATAATGATCATGGAGATATAATTAACATGAGGATAGACAAGGATCCAACATTCATGGATTTTGTAATTATGAATATGGGATTTATGGTGGAAGGGAAAACATTACATCATTTCTAAATAAATTTATTTCTATGTTTACTATAGAAGTTAAAAAGAAATATTATTGATTAAAAGCATCTTCAAAAAATAAAAAGAGACTTTAATTATGTGGTATTTTAAAACATAATATATGATTATGTTGTGTTAAAATTTATTAACCCCAGTGGCAATGGATGAACTACAAGATGAAACCCACATCACACATTTTCATGTATACCATGGTTGAATGATGATATATATGAGATTGAGGGGAATATTTTGATAAGATATTATAATGTGATAATTTTATAATTATGAATCAACATGCTTGGTTTTTTGGTTGGTCAAGTTTGATAGACAACAAACTTATGGATTTGTACGTACTCCTATTATACCTATGTGGACTCTGAATGATATTTACAAGAAATATTTACATATCCTTGTAAAGACTAAAAGGTAGATTAATACTACATGGGTTATTGTTGATCATTTTACAAGATATTCTCATTTTCATGATACGTGGGGTAATCATTCACATCAAATCCTTGAATGGGTAGATAGTAATGAAGATGTAAGACATCAAAGTGTAACACATTCCACTGTATCAGATCATGACCCAACATACACATAAATTTTCTGGTGGAGACATCCAAATCTCTATAATAGGATAAATTTGAGAACATTAAATCATCCTAAAAAAATGGATGGTCTGAATGTTTTATTCAAACGGTTATATACATGATATGGTCATTATAACACAAGTTTTATTTATGTGGAATTAGAATGTACCTTTGGTATAATTTCTTGATAATAAAATTTTCTACTAATAAATATAAATGGAACCATTTAAATAATTATACACGATTTTATTTGATAAATGAATATATTTTGTGAATTTAGAGGAAGAAATCTTATAGGCCAATAACATGTTGACAGTAAAATTGAATAATTGATATTGATTTATAGTCATAATAATGAAAATTAAATAAGAAAAGGGTATTTATGCTAATAATGGAAAGGGAAAAAAATAATTTCATGTGGGGATAATTTCATTATACAATTATCTCTAGGAAATTGAATAATATAGTTTGGTATATAGGGGGTCATTTTTCTCTGATTATGTTTCTTTTCATAATATTGGGATGAATTTGATTTAGATCCTTCCACATATCAATTCACCCAAACTCTCTAATTTGAATAATGTCATCCATGTTTCATTCTAAATGAATTAATACTATACCCAACACAAATACTCAACACTATAGATATACGTTTGAAACATAACATATCATACAATTAATATACTATATATATTCATGACATTGGAGATAAACCGTACTGGGACAAGTTAACTCAATAAAGGAATGTGATTTAATGGAATCACAATAGAGAGGAAGCAATGTGGGAACTGGAGGATGTAATGATAATGAAAAATTAACACTTTTTATTAATTATAATTTATTAAAAAAATTAGAGGATGATATAAAAAATGTAACATTCTATTACAAATAAATTTAATAAAAAATAATAAGGATTATTTAGTAATGTTTATAAAATATAAATTAGAAATTTATATAAGTATATTTAGATTAAATTAAATTAGTTTTTTAATTTGTGATTGCAAAATTAAGAGATGGTGATTTTATGTTATTTTTCTAAAAAATTATTTCTATGGTAAAGCATCACATTTCTATTAATCATTTGATATTATCTTTATTATATGTAGATGGAGATCCATTAAATAGACTAATGGTCCATGAAAAAAAGACCCAAATACATGTTAAAAGGTAACTATGACTACATTTTGTCCTTACGTTTGCCATAATGCATGCCCTCACTTGTATCATTGGAGGTCTCCTACTAAGCCCAAATAATGGCCCAAAGGTAATAATTTTGTGGAATGAAATCCCATTGAGTATAAATAGTAAAACTTCTATATTATATGCTATAATACATGATCTAATAGCATACCTATAGAAATTATCTCTCTCTTATATTTAAAACTGACTCTGATGCAGAATTATGAGGAACCATTACCACTCATGTAAGCCCCCAACAATAGAAAATGATAACTTTTGGTTCATTAGGGATTTTTTACTAATAAAACCACTCTAATGACATTTTTATATATTAAAAATGAATTAAATTAATATAAAAATATTGTTTTATAGATTTTATATATTTTATATGAAAATAAATAATTTAAAAAAATATTTTATAGAATTATATTTTTGAAATTTGAAAACCTATGAGGTGTTTTATTTTAATAATTAAAATATTTTTTTCTTTTATATTTTTTAATTAATTAAAAATATCCATTATAGCATCCCGCCTTTTTATCACATAGACTTTCATTACATTTTACAAAACTGAGGATCTTTAAAGTTTAGTGTCGTGGAAACCGGGAACTTAAAACATGAAAAAATAAAACATTCTTCTTAAACACTTGAAAGGCTTATCCTCATGTTCATCCTAGGTTCATTACTACATCTCGTAACCTGGTGACATACATCAAAAGAAAGGGTGAGCAGAAGGCCCGGTAAGGGAAACAAGAGAAACATTTTACATGTGTACTTGAGATACTTCAATAAGGTCATGAAAAGAACATTAAGGCATGAGAAAGAAATCATGAGATATATCATAAAAAAAATAAAGTTTTTCATAACTTGAAGATGGGGCTACAATATTTAATATTGAAAATCATTTCGTTTCACCAAGGTCCATCCCCAAGGTGTCATTAAAAATTACCAAGGTTATTCACCAAGGTATCAGTCTAAAAGGTCATCTCTAGAGATTAAGTCTTCACCCAATGCATTAGAGCGCTATCTGGGCGCACCATTGACATGTATTTATTATCATGTTAGCCACATATATCATCATAAATCATTTTATAAACAACCCATATAGCATAAAAATTTCATTATCATAACGTTTTACAAACTGCTTTAAAGACATGATTTTTATGTCACTTTAAACCCACAAAAAAGGGAAAGCGGGTTTCATGTATGTAAATCCCAAAATTTAAAATAGAACATTTTGATGTATATGTGAATACCCCTGTAGAAATAAGAGCTCTGAGTATTCACTTAATAACATAAAATAATTTTGAGATAAAGAGGGAGGCATTTTGAGATGAAAATTATGCAACATAACGGCAATGATACATGGTTTTAGAAAACATTGAAAAGAGAGGGTACATGGGTCACCAACTCAAAAACGATACAAAAAACAGTAGTGAAACATAATATAAAGTATTTAAGAACATGGTAATGAAATTTGAATGATATACCCTATGAAACGAAGAACTTGAAAGGAAGACAAAAAATAAGATTTCTCTTATGAGAATTCGGCAGCCTAACGGCGTCACTTTAAACATACAAAAATGGATTGACGAGATCAAATAGGGTCTCTCATAATATGAACATAAATGATAAGTTTGATATATATAGATATCAAACCCCAACATAATTAAAAGGAACTTGAAAGACTTGACTAGAAAATATAACTTGAAAAAGATAAGGGTGAATGAATCCCTTAAAAATTCGGCAGCCTAACGGCATCACTTAAACTTCAAAAAACTGAATTGACGAGATCAAATATGGTCTCTCAAAATATGAACATAAAATATCAGTATGATAGATATAGATATAATACCCCAATATAAAAAAAACTTTAAAGACTTGACCAAAAAATATAACTTGAAAAAGAGAAGGGTGAATGAATCCCATAAAAATTCGGCAGCCTAAGAGCGTCACTTAAACTTCAAAAAAATGAATTGACGATATCAAATAGGGTATCTCATCATATGAACATAAAAGATAAGTATTATAGATATAGAGATCGTACCCCAACATAATTAAAAGGAACCTTAAAGACTTGACAAGAAAATAGAACTTTGAAAAATGAGAAAGGTGAAAGAACCACTTAAAAATTTGGCAACCTAACGACGCCACTTAAAACTTCAAAATACTGAATTGAAGAGATAAAATAGGGTCTCTCCTCATATGAACATAAAAGATCAGTATGATAGATATATAGATCATACCCTAACATAATTAAAAGGAACTTAAAAGACTTGATAAGAAAATAGAACTTTGAAAAATGAGAAGGGTGAAAGAACCACTTAAAAATTCGGCAGCCTAACAACGCCACTTAAAACTTTAAAATACTGAATTGAATAGATAAAATAGGATCTCTCATCATATGAACATAAAATATAAGTATGATAGATATATAGATCATACCCCAACATAATTAAAAGGAACATGAAAGACTTGACAATAAAATATAACTTTGAAAAATGAGAAGGGTGAAAGAACAACTTAAAAATTCGACAGCCTAACGGCGCCACTTAAAACATCAAAATACTGAATTGAAGAGATACAATAGGGTCTCTCATCATATGAACATAAAATATCAGTATGATATATATAGATATCATACCCCAATATAATTAAAAGGAACATGAATGACTTGACAAGAAAATAAAACTTTGAAAAATGGGAAGGGTGAAAGAACCACTTAAAAATTCAGCAGCCTAACGGCACCACTTAAAACTTCATAAAACGAAATAATGAGAGTAAGAGGGGATATCTCATTATATGAAAATGAAAAGGGAAGTAATAGGAATATAAAAGAACATAATTTAACATAAGAACATGGAACATAAAATAAATGACATAAAAGAGATTACTTGAAAAGAAAGAGAGAGGTCAGATCCCTTACCTTAAAACGTAACTCTTAAAACTAAAAGGTTGGGACCGTGAGGGATTGGGGGCACCTTAGGAGGAATCCTTGGTAGGTAATGAGACCATAAAATCATTGGTGGAGAGTGGGGTGTCGAAATTCATGAGATGATGGCTTCGTATTTATAGGGAATTTGAGGGGACAAGGCATTAATGGCCAAGGGACACCTAACAAGAGGTTTTCTCAAAAGCATAGGCTCTCCCATGGTATTTCACATGGAGTTAGGCCACATGGGGCCACTCATACAATAATTCATCACCTTTGGTCGACCATCCCTTAAAATATCTCATGGCATCATCATGACACTGTTATGATGTCATTAAACATTCTGAAACCCTAAAACTGTATTTTTACTATTCACTGAAAATTCAACTTTCTGAGAAAAATCCCAAAATTTCACATTAACCAAATATCAATGATCTGATATCAAAAATGAAATCCATTTTATAAAAAATAATTTTCTTAATATTATTAATTTAATTTTTAAATAATTACACTATTCATAGAAAATTCAGTTTTTCAGAAAAAAAACCCCAAAAATTACCTTAACATAATATCGATACTCTGAGTTCAAAAATGAAATCCATTTTATAAAAATATTTTTATAAATATTTTTAATTTAATTTTTAATTAAAAAACACTATTCAACAGAAAAAACTAATACTTGAATAATAATTTATGAAACCGTTATTTAACCATTTTATTGAATCACATTACTTAATCAAGGTTCATAGATTATATTAATAATTTCTTTAAGTGAGATTACTAATCCATTTGGTCACATTTTTAATCCTAATCATAAAATCACTATTCATAATTTTTTATTCATCAAAAATCAAGTTGATCTTTTTAGACTCTAATTTTAGTACTGAACATAATTGTAGAAGACCATTTTTTGAATATCATTACACATATTTAATTATTTAAGGATTACATAAACATTTTAAAAATATCCTTTTTCTAAAATTCATCAATAATATGAATACTATATTTATCCAGTCATTTGAAAATTCATAAACTTCATCATAAGAAGAAAACCCAATTTTTATTTAAAATAAAGGATTACACAAGGCAGTTACGGTCTCCTTACATAGCCCCTTATCACACCAGCATAGGACCTAAGTGTAAGGTGTGCTATGGTGAGAGAATCTGAGGGAGGCTCAGCCAACATCGCACGAGTAGTAATTTCTATCATTTTGATCTTCTCGCAAAGGCAATTCTGTTCTAGCTTCACACGATGATGATCGGCTTGGGTTTGGTCCAGAGCAAAGCCCAGTGGTGCTACCTCCGTTACAATTTATGTTAGATGGGCTTTGATCAGTCCAAGACTACTGGGTGAGGCCACCGAATCTTATTTCTATAATAATTAACCAAGATTACTTGTATTTAGAGACAATAATCGAAATGTTTTGTTTACAGCGGTCATATTGACCAATGGTCATATTACAGTCAAAACCCAACAGTATCATTTTAATTATACTCATGTTATCAAATGAAATAGTTTTGTTGAGTATAAAATAACACACAAAATTAGGAAACAAGAATTATTCAAAATTTCAGGTCATTACACTCTTCCCCCTTAAGAAATTGTGTCCTCGTAATTTTATTAAAATTGGATTTTGAAATTTCATTGAATGTCCCACATCGGAAAAAGAGTCAGTAACACTATTACTTTAATAGAAAGAAAAGGAAGTAAGAAGGCCACCCGAGTTTACCCATACTAGAATTCTATGTAGGAAAACATGGACATGGAGGAGAAAACAAAGGGTCACGTTCTAAAGGAGAGTGATAGAAAACATGATTAGGAGAAATTTAACCACAGGAAAATCCCAAACTTATGATGTGTGAAAATGGTCTTTGATTACCTAGTAGGAAACGTAAACCAACAATGTTTTTGTTTTACATTCCTTTTCATAATTTTGAGGAATTCATTTACAACATATAACAAAAACATAAGGAAATATACCTACCTTCAAGTAGAGTTTCATCCTTTAATAAGTCTCTACCAAAACTAATCTTTTCTCCAAACGATGAGAATTCAAAACCACTTGGTCTCATCAAAAGCACAAGAATCATCTTCTAGAGAGTCACATAATCCACAAAATATTAACTATCTATTTCTTCTATCTTTAAACATTATCCCAAAAACAGAAAGGGTAAGGTAATACAGCTCTTCAAAAAGAAAGAATCACATAGGAATGGAAACTACTTTTAAATCTTCAAAGTTCTATGGTACTACCCAAATTTCATCATAGACCATTCCATAAATAATGGTCTTTAAAATTCCTCAAAATAAACCAATCTATGATTGAAACCCAAATACAAGAAGGATTTGATAACATAGTCTTCCAAAATAAACTTTATTGTTCATCTCCAAACAAAATCAACCACACCTAACATCTTATAACAACAGTAGCTAACCTAAACATATTTTACCCAATATTGGTTAATTATTCCCATAAGTAACCTAAATTACTATAATTCCACCTTAAATTCAATGATTCTTCAAAATATAAGTCAACCTTACTCCTTAATGAAAATACTGTAGTAATATATTTATGTCGATCATATAGAGTCCCCAAAATAGTGAATGTCTTCCAAAATAATAATCATCATTTAATCACCTAATCATCTCTGTCATATTAATACGGTAATCGTCGCATTTCCTATCACATTGGTTGTTGGGACACTTTTTCCCATTTCCCGCCATTAAATAAGAAAATAAACTATAATTAGGGGCTTAAATACTTGGAAAATAATCATTAAAAGTTAACTTTAATCATAAAAGGATAAACTTGTAGAATAAAAGTATATCCCAACTTGTGATCCACTGGGTTCCAATCTAGGTTATCCATTATCATATATTCTTATGTGAATCTTTATTTTATTTTATCTTTGTTCCTTTAATAATGGTTCATACTAAGCTTATGAATTTACCAAAGCTTATCCCCCTGGAGTGTCGTAACCAAGAGTGCAGCAAGACCCGTTCTCATGTACCAGTTCCCGTTTGAGTCTAACTCAAAGTAGTGTATCCAGGTTTTACCCCTATGTACATCTGTGCCAGAGCCACCTCTACCTGCTCGTATCCAGATAGGGATGTATTTTCTTAGTAACCCATTACTCAATACTCACCAAAATACCAGGAATATTTCCTATATATAAACTTTTCTATAGGAATCTTCCTAATGTTTTCATATCCTAATTTCCAAAAATAACTAAACCATACTCTGATACCAACTATAGCATCCTGGCTTTTTATCACATAGACTTTCATTACATTTTACAAAACCGAGGATCTTTAATGTTTAGTGTCTTGGAAACCTGGAACTTAAAACATGAAAAAATAAAACATTCTTCTTAAACACTTGAAAGGATTATCCTCATGTTCATACTAGGTTCATTTCTACATCTCGTAACTTGGGGACATACATCAAAAGAAAGGGTGAGCAGAAGTCCCAGTAAGGTAAACACGAGAAACATTTTACATGTGAACTTGAGATACTTCAATAAGGTCATGAAAGGAACTTTAACGCATGAGAATGAAATCATGAGATATATCATAATAAGAATAAAATTTTTCATAACATGAATATGTGGCTACAAAATTTAATATCAAAAATAATTTCGTTTCACCAAGCTCCATCCCAAATGTGTCATTAAAAATTACCAAGGTTATTCTCTAAGGTATCAGTCTAAAGGTCCTCTCTAGAGATTAAGTCTTTACCCAATGCATTGGAGCGCTATCTGGGTGCACCCTTGAAATGTCTTTATTATCATGTGATCCACATATATCATCATCAATCATTTCATAAACAACCCATATAGAATAAAAGAAATCGGTTTTATTTCATAATAATAACTTTTTAAAAACTGCTTTAAAGACATGATCTTTATGTCACTTTAAACCCACAGAAAAGGGAAAGCGGGTTTCATGTATGTAAATCCAAGAATTTAAAAATAGAACATTTTGATATATATTTGAATACCCCTGTAGAAATAAGAGCTTTTAGTATTCACTTAATAACATACAATAATTTTGAGGTAAAGAGGGAGGAATTTTGAGATGAAAATTATGCAGCATAACGACTATGATTCATAGTTTTAGAAAACATTGAAAAGAGAAGGGACATGGGTCACCCACTCAAAAATGATACATAAAATAGTAGGGGAAAAGAATATAAAGTATTTAAGAAAATGGTAATGAAATTTTAATGATATACCATATTAAACAAAGAACTTGAAATGAAGACAAAAAAAATAAGATTTCTCTTATGAGAATTCTGCAGCCTAATGGCATCACTTAAAACTTCCAAAAATGGATTGACGAGACCAAATAGGGTATCTCATAATATGAACATAAATGATCAGTATGATAGATGTAGAGATCATACCCCAACCTAATGAAAAGGAAATTGAAAGACTTGACCATAAAATATAACTTGAAAAAGATAAGGATGAACGAATCCCTTAAACATTTGGCAGCCTAACAACATCACATAATCTTCAAAAAAATGAATTGATGAGATCAAATAGGGTATCTCATCATATGAACATAGAATATAAGTATGATAGATATAGATATAATAACCCAACATAATGAAAAGGAACTTGAAATACTTGACCATAAAATATATCTTGAAAAAGAGAAGGGTGAACGAATCCATTAAAAATTCAGCAGCCTAACGGCGTCACTTAATCTTCAAAAAAATGAATTGACGAGATAAAATAGGGTCTCTAATCTTATGAACATAAAAGATCAGTATGAAATATATTGAGATCATACCCCAAAATGATTAAATGTAACTTGAAACGCATGACAAGAAAATAGAACTTTGAAAAATGAGAAGGGCGAAAGAACCACTTAAAAATTCGGCAGCCTAACAGCGCCACTTAAAACATCAAAATACTGAATTGAAGGGATAAAATAGGGTCTCTCATCATATGAACAAAAAATATCAGTATGATAGATATAGAGATCATAACCCAACATAATTAAAAGGAACGTGAAAGACTTTACAATAAAATAGAACATTGAGAAATGATAAGGGTGAAAGAACAACTTAAAAATTCGGCAGCCTAACAGCACCACTTAAAACTTCAAAATACTGAATTGAAGAGATAAAATAGGGTCTCTAATCATATGAAAATAAAATATCAGTATGATAGATATATAGATCATAACCAAAACATAATGAAAAGGAACTTGAAAGACTTGACAAGAAAATAGAACTTTGAAAAATGAGAAGGGTGAAAGAACCACTTAAAAATTCGGCAGCCTAACGGCGCCACTTAAAACATCAAAATTCTGAATTGAAGAGATAAAATAGGGTCTCTAATAATATGAATATAAATGATCAGTATGATAGATATAGAGATCATACCCCAACATAATTAAAAGGAACTTGAAAGACTTGACAAAAAAAATAGAACTTTGAAAAATGAGAAGGGTGAAAGAACCACTTAAAAATTCGGCAGCCTAGCGGCACCACTTAAAACATCATAAAACGAAATAATGAGAGTAAGAGGGGATCTCTCATTATATGAAAATTAAAATGGAATCAAGAGGAATATAAAAGTACATCCTTTAAAATAAGAACATGGAGCATAAAAGAAATGACATAAAAGAGATTACTTGAAAAGAAAGAGAGAGGTCGGATCCCTTACCTTAAAACTTAACTCTTAAAACTCAAAGGTTGGGACCTTGAGGGATTGGGGGAACCTTGGGAGTACTCCTTGAGAGGTAATTAGACCACAACTTTTTTTGGGGAGAGTGGGGAGTCTAAATGGATGAGAGGATGGCTTTGTATTTATAGGGAATGTGAGGGGACAAGGCATTAATGGCCAAGGGACACCTCACAAGTGGTTTTCTCAAAAGCATGGGCTATCCCATGGTATTTCCCATGGAGTTAGGCCACATAGGCCCCCCATACAATAATTCATCACCTTTGGTCGAACATACCTTAAAATATCTCATGGAAACATCAGGACATAGTGATGATGTCATTAAACATACCGATACACTAAAACTGTATTTT
Organism: Viscum album; assembly: GCA_963277665.1. NCBI lineage: Eukaryota > Viridiplantae > Streptophyta > Magnoliopsida > Santalales > Viscaceae > Viscum > Viscum album. Next base: position 2,022,052,089 of record OY728157.1, read on the forward strand.
TACTATTCATTGAAAATTCAACTTTCTCAGAAAAATACCAAAATTTCACATTAACCAAATATCAATCCTCTGATTTCAAAAATGAACTCCATTTTATAAAAAATAAGTTTCATAATATTTTTAATTTAAATTTTAAATAAATACACTATTCACTGAAAATTTATTATTTCAGAAAAAACCCCAAAAATTACCTTAACATAATATCGATGCTCTGAGTTCAAAAATGAAATCCATTTTATAAAAATAATTTTCTAAATATTTATAATTTAATTTTTATTTAAAAAACAATATTCACCTGAAAAAACAAATACTTGAATAATAATTTATGAAACCATTATTTAACCATTTTATTGAATCACATTACTTAATCAAGGTGCCTTGATTATATTAATACTTTCTTTAAGTGAGATTACTAATCCATTTGGTCACATTACTAATCCTAAGCATAAAATCACTATTCATAATTTACTATTCATCAAAAATCAAGTTGATCTTATTAGACTCTAAATTTCGTACTGAGCATAATTGTAGAATACCATTTTTTGAATATCATTACACATTTTTAATTATTTAAGGTTTACATAAACATTTTTAAAATATCCTTTTTCTAAAATTCATCAAAAATATGCATACTATATTTATCCAGTCATATGAAAATTCATAAACTTCATCATAAGAAGAAATCCCAATTTTTATGTAAAACAAAGGATTACACAAGTCAGTTATGGTCTCCTTACATAGCCCCTTATCCCACCAACATAGGACCTAAGTGTATGGTGTGCTAAGGTGAGAGAATCTGAGGGAGGCTCAGCCAACATCGCACGAGTAGTAATTTCTATCTGTTTGAACTTCTTGAAAATGTGATTCCATTCTAGCTTCACACGATGAATTTCGGCTTGGGTTTGGTCGAGAGAAAAGCCCAGTGGTGCTACCTCCTTCCCAAGTTCTGTTAGATGGGCTTCGATCGGTCTAAGACTACTGGGTGAGGCCATTGAAACTTCTTTCTATAATAATTAACCAAGATTACTTGTATTTAGAGACAATAATCAAAATGTTTAGTTTACAGCAGTCATATTGACCAATGGTCATATAACAGTCAAAACCCAATGGTCTCATTTTAATTATACTCATGTTATCAAATGAAACAGTTTTGTTAAGTATAAAATAACACACAAAATTAGGAAACAAGATTTATTCCAAATATCGGGTCGTTACATCCATTATATTTGTATCTTAATTTATATTAAAATAACTATATTTATTTTATTATTAAACAATTAAAATTTGTTTTAATCAATTTTTCATCATTTTAATATAAATTCATTTGTATTCGTAAAAACACTTCTTTCTTAAAAAATATTATTTTATCTGTATTGTGTATTTATATAAAAATTATTTTTTACCACCAATGGAATTTAATCATTAAATAATTATTTCATATTTCCAATAATAATATTCCAATTATATCATATGTCACATTTTATTATTTAAAATGAATAGAAAAAAAATAAAAAATTTCATTCAACATTATGGGATTAGAGGGATTAATTGGGGTTAAGGTAATATATTAGTTATAAAATACCACTAAAAATATATAAATTTTTAATTTTTAGTGTATTAATATAATAATATTCTAATCGAATAATGTTTTATTAATTTTATCCCTTATCCTTGAAAATGAATTTATTATATTTCAGTATCTAATAGGGATTAATACATTGAATGTCCTCTCCATTATAAAACAAAACATCCTATCTTCACATATTTTGTAACATTTATCATACACGATTTACCAGTACTTGCTGAAATATATTAAAAACACACAATTCCTTGAACTATATGATATATTAATTCCATCATACACATATAATAATCCTTATAGTGATTTTCAAATTATAATATATAAGTAATATGTATATGTTGTCCAAAAAATAAATAATTTTATTGAAAAAAACCTCAAATAAACATTACATAACCATTTATATATAATTATATATTTATATATTAATTAATTATGTCTTCTTATGTCAATTTTACTACAATTTTATTTAATCATTTCATCTAATAGATAATAAATGTGTTAGTCATTTGTACGTCCATACAACCTCCTCCATTAGGTGACATATTTCGTTTTCCAGTATTTCCTCACATGGATATTTATATTTATGATATTAATTAATAAATATTATATTTATCATGTAATAAATTTTCAATAAATAAACTATATACCTTCCCTTTGTTTCATTTATTGTCAAATGAAAATGTCACACATGCATATTTAGAGAATAGTGCATCTATTAATGACCTATATAATATTTCAGAATCCTTTTATATATATGGATCTAAAATTATCTTTAATTTATAATTTTGAAATATATTCCATGAATTATAATATTTTTTTAATAAAATTTTGTTCAACATGAAGGACTAAAACAAGTGAATCATGAAATTCAAGATAAATAGAATAGTTTAAACCTAAATAATCAATTTTAATAAGAAATTAAGAGTGTAGGTGTAAAAAAGTTGTGATGAATAATTGATATCATGTAATATCCCAGAACTTACATGTAATTTTTTTATATTATATATTATTTTTTCTTGATGATATACTTAGACGACACCTAATTCCATGGCTCTGTGAGCGCATAATAAGTTTTTTTAACTTTTTTAATTCATTTAAATAAGCATGGGAGTGCGTTTTTCTAACATTAAAACTGGTGCTCGGATATAAAATATGAGGGTAATGTTTAACTCAGAAGGATGTGATTATACTAGAAAGTACATAACTTTGACCAGAAAGGGTTGACGACAATAGATAATTTTTGGACCATTCAAGAGAGAAATAAAATAAATTAAAAAGTAATGTTATTTTTCCCCTTGCTGTTGAGCCGTGGCATGCTAGTACTATTGTGAAAAGATAAAGTGGTGATGAACCCTTTTTATAAATATATTAAATGAACAATGTAATGGCTCATTTATTCAATCATAATAAATACACTATTTCACTAATGAAACAACGCCACAAAACGACGATGCAGCGTAACAGAAATGTTGTGATGCTTATCACTTTTAATAATATAATGGGTTGGTGAATTAGATATAGAATTTCACTAATGAACGAATATGTATTTTCTATCTAATTAATAATGCTGGAAGATCCAAAAGGGTTATTGGGACCTTGGAGGAATGATTTGGGATCTAAGATCGAAGAACACCAATGGATCTGAATGGTTCAACACCAACGACGATCCTTCAACAGGTAGGGTTTATTTTGATTTTTAATTTCAATGTTATTATATCTAAAACAAATAATTCTGATATTCCAAATATCAGGTTCATCCATAGTCCATGTGTTCTTGTGGAAGGTTGATTTTCATTGGGGTTTTGAATCGGGTTAGAACTTTGATTAAGCATTAAATATTCCTCATGTTTCATAACCACTAAAGTGGAGAGTTCGTGCTGACAAAAACAAGGTCTATTCCCATTTTCCATTGTGGGTTATTGAGTTTTATTCCTGTATATAGAACAGAATTTATGACTATATAGAATCGAAGTCATTGAAGGGTAGACAACAACCCAAGAAGACTGCTGACATAGATTGTTCATAGAACAGACCCCATGAGAGGAACTGGTGGCCCGTTGAAAGCACCCATGAGGCACCGACACTGATGAATGTATGTACTGGCCCATAGTGGTAACTATGGTTTGTTGGAGGCATGCCACAATGGTTCTTTGAGATGGATGAAATGACCAACTCAGACAATGGCGGAGCAGCAGGACCAGTCGACACTCGGGCATGCGGTTGACAGAGTCAGGACATAGCCATCCGACCATGTTGGAATAGAGGCCCCCATTGTGCGGGCCAAGGGGCGTTGGAACATTATCCCCTAGGGAACACTAGTGGGTGGAATGGTATCCAACTCCGGTTAGGTGTGTGCAGCTAAATAGGGCCGCAAAGTGGCCCAGGCTAGAGAAGTCTGGTTCACCGTCTAGGTCGGTCGGTGCGCTCAAATTTGGATACAGGACTTCTTTTAGAGGGAATTAACATGCTTGTCGATTATGTACTAGGTTGGATGGAACTCGGACGATAGGCGATCCGACAGGTTGTACCACCAACCAAACCTGGACAGACTGGTTCAGCCCAGACCTGAATTGGGTCAGATCGGATTGGTCAAACTGGGTCAGGGGATGCAGGGCATCGGTACCTAGTTGGTCGGGTCAGACTGGTCCCAGACCCAACTGTTCCATGATTACTAAAACACTAATATCATTCATATGATACCTCTAATTCATGGTCTATTTGCGTCATTGTAACCCTTGAGATAACACAATTATTTAGGAATATTCAAAGTAGTATTTCATCGATGTATAAATGAAATGAATGGATTGATGGGTGGTTTCTCCCATAATCATGTGCTTTATTCATGGGAATCATATGACTAACTGAGATCCAAATACTACTAACAAACAATCCTCTTTAGATTAGTCACAAGAGACCATTCATGGATAAGTTATGATGTCCTAATGGGAAACAACATTGTGTGACCCGAGAGGCCTATGGTGGGGAGTGGATCTGTGTGACCCGTTAGAACCATGGTACTCATCAGGGATGAGTACCTCAGTATGATGTCCAAGGATGGAAGAATTTATTTGTGACAAGTTATGCCCACAATGGAGAGGGGCTCTATGTGACCAATCCTACCCATCGTACTTATTAAGGATGAGTACTCCAATAGTTCAAGGTGTTAGGTTTTGTTACTAATGGTTTTTCTTTCTATAATCAATATTATACCTATGCGAGTTGAAAATGCAATGTGTATTCATTCATTTGTGCTCATTCGTTTGTTTTTCAGGATCCCTATATAGTATTGTTTTACTCACCTCTATACAGGTTTCGGCCGCACGTACTATATCATGTAAATATGAATGACGCCTAGATGGAGGGCTTGGTGACCTAGGACCAGGCAAGGCCCAGTATGATCAGGAATGTGTGTAATACTTATATGGATTCCAGAAGCTACTCTACACTTGTCATCAGGTGATATTTTCAGCTAACGTCTTTCCCGAGATCCATGTTATTTCTTTTTTATTTTGTTTTTTTGGTTTTGTATTCAGATCTATTTTAATTATATATTGTACCTTTACTCAACACTTTTCTAGTGTCATACATGATTACCTTTTCATTTTCTAGGATGTGGTTGTGAGTACATGCATACAAGTACATAAGAAAATGCCTCCCACTTGTTTTTTGATGCATTCAGTGGTAGTCGCCAGCCCCTGGAATTTGGAAGGTGTGTTTGGTGTTTTCATGACACAGGTCCCATGGTATTGGTTGTGATAAAGTTGTATCTGTGGTTATTAGTTTGACCTCAAGGATCGGGAGTCTATAGTTTTGTTTTCTAGATATATTGTTAAATGTTTCGAGTTCAAATTTCATATTTGGGGGCTCCACTGTTGGTGCGAAAGCTAATGTTTCCAAACTCTACGACATCAAATTATGCGTTTATAATCTACACATAATAAATCTAGAGGCATGATTCATATAGAAATTGAGTGTTTCATCATGTTCCTATGGAATTGGAGTTAGGTCACCAGGTATGATATATTGATTGCGGTACATGTTGATTTGTTTTAGGATGCCTCCATGTAGACATCCAGCTAGGATTCAGATGCTTGATTGTAAGGAAAACCTACCTAGTGATGATGAGTTGGTTCAGTGACCCATGCTTGAGATGGCTACATCGGTTGGTGAAACATTATTACCACCACCCATTGATCGACAGTTACAACCAGTGTTATCGGTACAATATATATTCAAAATGAGTTCCTCACATGAGTTTTAGAGACAATGACCTCCCATGTTCATAGGAGATATAGATCCTCACGTCATTGAGGATTGCGTGGAGGCTATGACATGAGTCTTCTGTTTAATGAGGATCCAAATTAACGAGATAATGATAATTTCTGCATGCCTTCCTCAGGGATGGTCATGTATATGGAGGATATTGATGATTCAAAATCATGATGACGAAACCCACTACTGGGATGAATTCAAGAAGCCTTTCAAAGATGAGTTCTTCCCCACAAACATGCTCTTTATGTCATACAGGATATGCTAATCCTACAGCAGTTCATCATGTCAGTGGCTGAGTACACTGCGAGGTTTATAGACCTCTCCTGATACTCTATAAATATGGCATGAGAATCATTATTTAGATCCTGAACCAATGATAAATGTCTCTGATGGGAGATCATCTCATAGATTATTTCCCTCAACATCAATATTTAGGATAGAGTTTTAAAGTGAGCTTCCTCAAAGAGCAGACACTGAATGTGGGAGTTACCAATTGGAGATAGGTGGATGGGTCATATATGGTGGGAATACGACAGATTATGTAGCGGTCTAAGTAGTCCATACTATCCGGGGTCGTCCCCGGGGCTCAGTAATAGTTGTACGTGATCCCATAGAAAAGGGAGTCATCATGGGGCCTGACTGTGCTTCTCATGTGGTGGGTAGGGACACATGGATTATGACTGCCCGACCCACTGCATGATGATCAGTGAATGGTCGAGGGATACCTAGGTCAGAGATAGAGGCTCGAGAGAGGTGGTCTGTAGGGCGACAGACGTGGTAGAGGAGCAGGTCAAGTAGCAGATGGTGAGAAACTATTTGAAGAACTACCACAACCAACCCCAGGTGGTCCACCGCAGCCTCAAGGAGTAGGTGGACAAGGGTGAGCATAGCTTCAACTAGTAGAGGACTAGGACCATGACACTCCATATATGATTATGTGTGTGATTTTCTTTATCCTCCATCACAAAAGATCTTATAGACATAGGGTCCTGTCACTATTTCCTTTTCATCGAACACGTTTGAGGAAAAGAGATTCTGGTGAAGCCATTGGGTCATTCCATAAAATTAGAGAGTGATTCAAGATGGGATTTGATGATTACACACTGGTTCTGGTTGTCTGACAGTACTCTTGGAGGCCAGATCTTCTGCTGGGATCTCCTAGTATATGCATTGAGGCCTTCCGACATCATCTTGGGTATAGACTTGTTATCCACATTTCATGGTTAGATCGACTATATTAGGCATAGAGTGCATTGTTTTTCAAAGTTGGGACCAGGTTTTCTTTCACTGGATAGAAGAGAACTCTTGCATCATAGAAAAGACTTTCTCAGAAGAGGGTCCAGCTTATCACTGACAATTTGGCTAGCCTCACCCTTAGTGCGGTGGACGTGAGGAGATCAGGATTTCCTATAGTAGTAGATGAGTACGAATATGTCTTTCATAAAGATGATATGGATCTACCTCGACATAGTTAGATAGACTTCTACATTGATCGGTACCTTGGTACGACACAAATATTTACACAAGCATATTGGATGGATCCCATATAGCTTCGTGAGTTGAGGGTATAGCTAGAGGATTGATAGGAGAAGAGCTTAGGGAGGCCCAATGTTTCACCATGGGTAGCCCCTGTGTTGTAAGGAAAGAAGGCAGACGGGTACATGAGGCTATGTGTGGACTACTATCTCATGAAATAGCTGACCATGATGAATAAATATACACCTCTAAGAATTGATGACCTCTTCAACATGATGAATGGACCATGGTGGTTCTCAAATATAGACTTAGATCGGGTTATTTCAATAATTGGGTACATGATAACGATGTACTGGGGACATTCTTCATATGCTATTGTGGCCACTAGAAGTTCTTAGTGATTCCCTTTGTCTTGAAAAATGCCCCAGCAGTGTTCATGGGACACATGAACAAGATCTTCCAACCTTACCATGGTCGTTTCTTTGTATTATTCATTAATGAAATCTTGGTTTACTCAATGTAAGAATAAGTGCACACTATAAGATTACAGATAGTCCTGGATACACTCAAAGAGCACCAACTTTATCGGAAGCTCTTGATATTCCAGTTTTGGATTCAGGAGGTCCACTTTCTAGGACACGTCATATTAGAGAAAAGAGTGGTAGTGGATACAAAAAACATAAAGGAAATTACTTCAAGGGATCCACCTAATAGCCTCACTAAGGTGAACAGTTTCCTAGGGATGGTCAGATACTATCAGAGGTTCATTCCCAACTTTAAAAGAGTAACATAACCAATATCATCTTTTTCACATTATGTAAAACCATTCGCATGGTTGTAGAAGTTCTAGTAGAGTTTCCAAGAGATGGGTTGAAGACTTACGTGTTCCCCCTTCATAAGACAACCATATGAGGCAATTGGTTATGTAGTCTTTTGTGATGCATCAAATACCACACTGGATTGTGTCCTGATGATGGAGTGACCAGTGATTTCCTACGGTTCACAACATTTGAGAAAACATGAGTAGAAATGTGAAAATCATGACCTAGAGTTAATAGTAGGGGTCTTTTATCTAATGACATCACAACACCACTAGATGGGTGAATGGTTTATGGTATACTCGCACCACCATAGTATTAAGTATATATTATCCCAAAAGGAACTAAACATGAGGTAGTAGTGATTTCTAGAGTTCCTATAAGATAATGACTTTAAGATAGTCTATTCTTTTGTGAAGGGGGAAATTGGTGGCAGATGTGCTCAGGTGGAGGTCTAATTTGTAGCTGTATAGTGAGGCAACATAGTATGTAGCCATGATGAAAATATCCTTCATGGTTGAAGGTGCAACATCTTACCTTTAGTCGATGAATGTCACTCCCCCACTCTTACTGCGAGTTATGGAGCCACATCTTATGAATCATGACTGCAAGGCCAGACAAGCTCAGTATTCCTCAGTACAGGCTCCTAATGGATTTTCGATAGGTAGGGATAAAATCATCCTTTTAGAGGGAGAAAAGTAGTTCTAGTATTGTTGCAAGAGTATATTTGAAGGGATATCTATACCACCCCCTTGGTGGTGCATCTTGGAATGGATAAGATGTACCAGGATCTCTGACGTATGTACTAGTGGTTGAGGATGAAGAAAATAGTGGATGAGTTCTTTTCATGGTGCCTCAATTTTTAGCAAGTTAAGGTTGAGCATCAGATTCTAGTAGGCTGAGAATAGCCACTTGAGGTGCCATATGGGATGTGGGATGGTATCTCAATAGACATTGTGATTTTATTACCACACACGTCTAAGGGTCATGATTCTATCTCGGTGATTATTGTCCGACTCACCAATTCGGCTCACATTCTACCCATCTAGGAGAAGGGATCAGTAGGGGGATTGGGAAGTCCCTAAAATGAGGATATAGTGCGACATAAATGCAATAGTGTGATGATTTTCTTAGGCCATAATGATCTCCCCACATCCTGGCTATTGAAGGTATTACAGGAGGCATTCAGGGCCCAGCTTCATTGGATCACAAACTTCACCCAATGACCGATGGTCAGACAGAGTGGACCATACAGTCCTCAGAAGACATGCTTTGTGCTTGAAATGTTGATTTTGGTCATACTTAGGAGGACTAGTTGTTACTGTTGGAGATTTCATACAATAACAGTTATCACTCCATAATTAGAATTGAATCATTTGAGTCTTTGTACAGTGGCCTTGAAAATATACTCTATGATATACATACCCAAGGGAGTCTACACTCATGGGTTTAGTGAAGGAACGAGCTACAACTAAGAAGGTCAAGATAATCCAAGAGTGGACGAGTACTTCATAGAGTAGGCATAAATCACATGTTGATGGAGACATAGTTCCTTAGAGTTCAGGGAGGGAGACAATGTGTTCATTTGGGTCCCTCCTCGATGGGGATTTTTGAGATTTAGCTAGGGTGGAATATTATTTCCAAGGTCCATAAAAAATTTATAGTTTCTAATTAGAGTTTTTTAGGTGGCGTAACACCATGATCTACACCCAAAGATGCACTGGGTGCAAGATTTTTTCCACATGTCGTGGCTGAGGAGGTATCTGAAAGATCAATCACATGTCATTGAATTGGGGATAGATGAAAATTAATGACGGGGAGAAGTTTGCAGAGTTCCCTATGGATATAGAGGATCAATAGGATAAGGTTCTTCATGGATGGTCAATTCCTATGGTGCGTATTAGGTGACTGAACATGAATCTTCAGGAGAGAATTAGGGAGCGAGTGGACCATATTCTTTCTCAGTAACTACAATTTTTTTATCCTTGTTTTGGATTTTAGGGATGTGAGTCTATAAATATAGCGGTAATATAATGTTATATAAATTCTATGTAATTTTTATTAAATTTTATTGGATTATTTTGAGACCAGATGCTCAGATGAGACCTTATTCTGAGTCCCAGTGACCCCATATCTGATTTTTGAACTTTTATATGTTCATTTAAATAGTCATGATAGTGGGTTTTAAATCATTTAAACTAGTCTCAAGTCAAATATCTTAGTGAACCATTGAAATCAGAATGACAGGATTATCCTAGGAGGTACCTAACATCGACCAACGAGGGTCAATAAGAAAAGATAATTTTCTGATCTTACTAACTAGAAATAAAATAAATTAAAATGTAATTTTATTTTTTTACCTCACCATTGAGTGGTGGAATACCAACACTAAAGAGTGATGATGAACCCCTTTAATGACGATATTAAATGATTAGTTTAACAATTCATTAATCAAAGAATAATAGATACACTCCATCACTAATAAAACGGTGTTATGACAAGATAATGCAACGTAACAGAAACACCGCCATGTATTTCACTTTCATTGAGAAAACCCCTATTTTCACACCAACTAAGAACAATGATAGATCAAAAAGCTATAAAGTTTCCTTGGAGTAAGGATCTAGTACCGAAGATCAACAAATTCTAACAGCTTTGAATGATTCGACTCTAGAGAATAACCTTCTCCAGGTATGGGTTACTTTGGATTTTTGATTTCCCCAATAACATATTGAAAATAATGAACACAGAATAAACCAAGAACAAGACGATCCTTGGTTCAATTTTTCATGCAGGAGGGTGATTTTCATCATGGTATTTCATCAGGATAGATCATTGATAAAACCTTAAATCATCCCCTTGATTCCAATCCTCTAACGCTGATGGTGCGGTCTGACATGAACAATGCTCTTGCCCTTCACTTTAGTGAGTTCTTCGGTGTTCTTTGTGGAAGCAACTCCAAATAGATGGAAAGCCGGTACTGAGGTCGTAGTAGCGATGAAGATGACTCGATAAGACCACTGGCATGGATAGTTCCCAGAACGGACCACCAAAGTGGACCCGGTGGCCAAAAAAAGAGGAATTTCATTGCGTTGGTGGTGCCCCATAGTGGAAGTCACAGGCAGGTGGTAATGTTCCATGAGGGAATTTTGAGTTGCCATACGTGGCTAACTTAGACCACGAAAGAGTAGCATGAGCCACTGGAGCTCAGGCCGATGACTGGCGGAGGTGGGACGCGGTCATCCGGCTACGTTGGAAGGGCGGCCCACACTACGTGGGCCATAATGCACTGACATGAGGTCATGTGGGGAGCATGTTAGGGAGGAATGGTGTGCAGTTCCATTGAGTCATGTGTAGCAGAACCAACCTAGGGAGTGGACTAGGTTTGAGATTGTAACGCCCTAACCCCAGTTACCCAGAGTCGGTGCATTATTGCATAACATTGGCATGATCACAAAAGATCAAGTATCGAAAGACCGATTAGTTTAGTAGCCTAGGAAACACTAGATACATTCATAAATGTTACATTACATCATAAAGTGAAATAATACAATAACAAAGTCTCCATATTCCATACTCATATCCTCTTTTGAATATCCCTGCAGGTCATTCATAAAATACTTCTTCACATTCTAGAAAATATTAAAACATTGAAAGGGGTGAGCTCAGATGCTCAGTAAGGATTACAATATTGCGGAAGCTTTCATAAATAAACATTAACATTTAAGGAAATGTATAACTAAAACAAAAGACTTTTTAAACTTGAACTTCAGTATAATATGGCAAAAATAAAATTAAATAATGCCATTTATTAACTCACATGGATATTCTACTAGTCTAATAATCCCATGAAATATCAATAAGCACTTTTATAATGATGGAATGCATAATTCCAGACTATCATAACCACATAGCCAAGGCCTCGTGCCAAGACTACAAATAAGATTTTGTCAAGGCCTCATTCCAAGACACTAGTTTGTCTCATGAGACCTACCGATGCATCGAGGAGCTATAGCGGGATCCACCCGTCACTTATTAAGTCCAATGCATTCCTCATATGAACAGGTTTAAACATATCATACACCATAACATAATTGTATCACATAAAACATGAATAAAGGAAACATAACATTTCCACATTTCAATCACAAGATTTCAATACAACACATTGTTATATTAAAACTTTATCAAAACAATTTTCGATACCAAAATAAATTAAAGTTAAAACTTGATTTTTATTTTTATTTTAAAAAAAAATTATGTCTTGTAGGGGAAGCCGAAACTCAAATAATGGTCACGGCGGTGGAGAAGTCATTTTTGCCGCATATGTAGGACAAGAAAAACATTCCTTTTTGTAATTTAGTAATACGTTTCATATAAAAATATTCCTTTTGAATAAACGTAAAAGTCAAAATGGTTTATACACCGTATGAAAGAAATTTTTGTATAAAACAAAATATGGCTCAATGAATGGAGATTGAGACGAAGTCCCTTAAAAAGATCATTTTTAAAAAAAATATATCTATTATGTGTATTCACTATATGTACACATAAAGAAAATACAAATACAAGATAGGACATAATAATATCATGACATAATTTGAAAGTAGGAGATTAACCCAAAGAATGGAAATTGGGTTAAGAAGTTCCCTTACCTCGTGTCCGACTTGACTCGACCGCTCTTTAACCTCCTGAATAATAAACTAGAGTTAATCTCTACCTTCTTAAGAACTTTTTTCAGGTTCATTATTCTTTTATATCACTTATTACCATGTGATGTACATTATGTAATTATTTAAGTTTATAACGGTCGTTTTGTCGATCTTAGGTACTTGAGTCAAAAATAAACTTCTTATAATTACACTTTGTTCATGTGGTAATATATCCATTATATCCATAATTATATTCATGATGTATATATAATATAAATCATATATATCCAGTATATACAATCATCTATAATTTTACATAACATTTAGAGGTAAGAAATGAAATGCACCGTTCATGGAGACGGTAAGTCGTACGTACACATGAACGCTACTTTCATTTCTATTTCGTATTTAAGGGAATGAAGTTATAATTATATAAAAGTATAATATAATTCCAGTATAATATAATGTATAATACCATTTACTCCATCCTTTATACATCCCACATATGGCATTAACGATTCAAATCACTTTGAGGGGGCGATAGTCCGCACTTCCGAAAATGAAATTATCACGTTTACATATATTGGAAATCATAAAATATGCCATAAATGAGAAATACATAAGCATAAGGAAAATATAAACATAATATATATATCATATATGAGAATATTGTCATAAAAATGGCCACCATTAGAGGTGTTAAAAGAATATTTAATAATCATCGTTTCGTGAGGCAGTATTTCTCCACCCACAGAAATAGTATGTTCTTTAACCATTAGACGAAGGTGTGTGTAAGTTTAAACCAAATAATTATCAGAAAAACATCCTATTATATTGTATATACTGGTGTTTTTTACAAATAAAAGGAATAAAAAGAGTTTAAGGGGTTGTAGAAGCAAAATAAAACAAAACTACATTAGAGAAGACATTACCTTAAAATCGGGTAACTCTTTTTGATTTGAGCCAAAGGCATCCTTGGGAAGACTTCTACCAAAATTGAGGATTCTAGGAGTAAGGGAGGGATGTTGAGAGATTATTTGGGCAGAGGTTGGCTGATCCAAAAGGATTTTAAGGTGTGAGTAAGGTGGTAGTGGTGGGGTCCTTTTATAAGAGGAGAGAAGGGGCACTCTTGGAAAGATTGAAATGTAACTTTATTATGAAATGATTTTTCAGATTCTAAAGGTCCCACACTTATATATTTCAAGGTTAAGGTGATAAGGTTTCTAAATATACTCATCCAATAGGTTTTTCACAAGTTTAAGTCTTAGATTTTACATTATCTTTTCATTTTATTTAAATCGTTAATTAATGAGGTAATCGCTGCATCATCATGGTGTCATAAATAATTTAATTTATTTAATGTTTAAAAATTATAAAAAAAATATCATGATTTAGGAAATCTTTTTGATCTTTCTAATAAATATTTATAGTCAAAAATATGACTTGAATAACCCCATATAAAAATTGTTTCATAAAACAACACATGTTTGTGACATTTTTATTTTAACATTAAATAAAAAGTTTTTAATGTCATTTTCCTACCAATGTGGCTCCATGGGGTCCCCAAGTTGACCCATGGATTGTCTTGGTCGGCCATGACTCGTCCAATAGGGTTAGGACAAGTGTAAAGGTATTTTCATATTTTTATAATATCATTTTTACCTTAAATTTCACTAATTACCTTTAATCGCGTTTAATTAAACTTAAAAGTTACTATTCACAAAAATATTATTTTAATCCCATTGATCCACATTTTACTTCCTAATGACAACCATGTATGTCGGATTTTTGAAAATCAAATCACAGAAGTGGTAATGTTTCATTTAAACGAAAAATCAGTTTTTTTAAACTACCACTTAGTGGTTTCACTATTCATCAAAAATTGATGTTTTTCAGAACAATGCCAAAATTTCACCCTAAGCTATAATTGATATTCTGAATTCAAAAACGATGACTATTTTAAAAAATTCCAAACATATAATTTGCATTAATTAATTTTATAATTAATTCTCGTTGTCTCAACAAATAGCGAGTTTTTAAGAAACAATATATATCAAAAGATTGACAATTGTTTATGTCCAATTTCAAATTGAAATTAATTCTAATGACCACCATTGGATAAAATGGTAGAAATATATTCTAATTATACTTTAAAACCACTCAATAGTATAATTTATCACTATAAATTTTTTTGATTAAAAAAGTTGTTTTTAAGTATTTTTCACTATTCATAAAAAATTGGATGTTCTTAGAAAAATACCAAAAATTCAAAATAGGCTAATTTCGATATTCCAAATCCAAAAATGAAGTCCATTTTGAAATATAAAAATATATATAATTTCAAAAAGTGGGTATTACTATTCATAATGGCTATCTTTATTGGTCGCGGTGTGTTAGATTCTTGAACTTGCGTACAATACAAGCTATTGTATTATTGAAAGACAAGCGTATCATGGAATCTCGGGGTGTTACATTCTCCCCACCTTCAATAAATTTCGTCCTCGCAATTTGAAATTTTTCTTTGAAAATAAAAGTTTGAAAATAGAAAATACCTTTGTGGAAAACCCACATCGGAAATAGGGTTAATAAAAATATTACATTAAAAGAAAGAAAGATAAGTACAAAGGTCACCAAAGATAGACCATACTAGGATTCTATGAAAATATGGATATGGAAGAAAAAAAACCATCAAGGTATGATGGAGAGTTGTAGAAAACTGGATTAGGAGAAAGTTAACCATAAGAAAATCACAAACTTGTGATTGGTTAAACGGTCATTGAATCCCCAGTTGGAAAAGTTAACTGGAAACATTTTTGTTTTAAGTTACCTTTCATAAAGTTGAATAATTTATTTAAGAGATTCACTAAGAACGTAAGAAAATATACTTACTTGTCATTTAGGCTTTCATTCTTTAATAAATTTTTACCACGAACCCATCTTTCACACTAAAAGATAATAGAACTCAAAAATATTCTATTTATCCTAATTGTATAAGGTTACAAATATTAACACATACCATTTAGATTAGTAAATCTATTTTGTAATAACTAGGGACTTCCTATAGGCTAGTGGTAGATAATAAAGGCCTGTCACACTATGTTTGTGGGTTCGATTCCTGCAGCTTTGTCCGACGCGACAGATTATGCCCCACCCTGCAGGTTGTCCTTTTCCTAAAACTATAGTATTATAATATTCCAAAAATAATCTTCAGAAATGTTTTAACCTTAAAAAATACTATCCAAAGATCAACTTAATCCATTCTAACCATTATGGTTATCCAAAATACCTTCGTCCAGGCTTTCTCTAAAATGTCCTTAAATTCCAAAATCAATTTCAACATTAGATTCCCCAAACAAAGTAAGGTTTCTCTTATTGTCACAAACTGAAAATATGATTACCTTCATCATATTAAAACCTTAATGAAAACAACGAGTACTGCAGTACAATCCTTATATATATCAGATTATTCTTATAACCATAATCTAGTTCTTTAGTCCAAAAACACAAATACAATAACTATTCAACTTCATTTGTAGTAACAACATAAGCTTGGCCTTGATCCCTTGACCATTTCTGAGGGAAGTTTCCCTGTCTCTTAGGACATTCATTTTCATAATGCCCCATTTCCCTACAATTGTAGCATTCAACATTGATAGCCTCTTTCTTTCCCTTGCAATCACGAGCCTGGTGACCTTTTTCTCTACATTTGTAACAAACTCTCATTCCTTTTAGACAAGTACTAGGGTGATTCTTCCCACAATTATCACATAATGGAAAATCCTTCTTTCCCTTTTTCCCTTCATCTGTCTCTTGTTCCACCGTTCTCTTCTTCTCTTGCTTTACTTTGTTGTCATAAGACTTAGATAATTCCTTTTTTGTTTTCATAGAACATGAGACTATATCTTCGTATGTTGAGAAATATTGTGATACTAAAGCTCGATGGAGAAACGGTTTTAACCCATCAAAGAAATGATCAATCTTACTTCTTGGGTTACGTATATAATCTGCCGCATGTCTTGCTAAACTTGTAAAGTTCGCCTCATACTTTGCGAAATTATCATCCTCCTTTTGCCTCAGACTCAGAAATTACCTTTCAATATCTGCTCAATGGTCACGAGGAATGTATTTTTCTACGAAAATTTCCTTAAACTCCATCCATTCCATACTTGATACTTCTTCATCTTCCTTTTTGTTTTGAATCAGTGACCACCATTATTCGGCATCTCCAGTGAGCCGGTAAACTTCCATGAAAACCTTCTCCCTTTCGCTACTTCCCAAGGCGTGGAATATTTTCTCTAATTAGTTTATCCATTGCTCAGCTACTAATGGATTTGTACCCCCATTAAATATTGGTGGTTGTTTCCTCATGAAGCGGTCTAACATTGATCCTCCACGTTGCGGATCAAGGTGATCCATATGAGTAAGGTTATTATTCATAACCTGAGTGAGTTGTCCCAGTATGGTAATAAGTTGATCAGCACCAGTTGTATCTCCAGATCCACAATAATTATCTTGAGAAGGAGGGCAATCCCTACACGGAGTGCATGCATTGATACGGTTTCCATTCCTTCCACTAGGCGCCATTTCTAAACAATGGCATAAACTCGATTAGTTTATGAATCAAAATACATAATTACATACTTGTAAAATAATTAACATAAATTGAACTATTTGTGGATATAATCCATAATCATAAAAATGTTTTATTTGAGGAAGTATATACTCATAACCCTTCATAGTGGTTTGTAAAGAAAATGAGAATTATCCTAAGCATATCCCCCTGGAGTGTCGTAACCAAGAGTGCAGCAAGGCCTGTTGTCGTGCACCAGTTCCCATTTCAGTCTAGCTCAAAGCGGTGTTTTCGGGTTTTACCCCTAGGTACATCTGTGCCAGAGCCGCCTCTACCTACTCGTATCCAGACAGGGATGTATTTATCGGAAAACTCACAAAATCTCTATAATACCAAAATTCTAGGAAGTTCTTCTATACTAATCCTAAAAGTCTATCTTTGAGCTATGTGCTCTAATCAGAGTTTATCTAAATCTAGCTTCCAAGGTTAGTACTAAACTGCCTCTGATACCAACTGTAACGCCCCAACCCCAGTTACCTAGAGTTGGTGCATTATTGCGTAACATTGGCATGATCACAAAAGATCAAGTCTCGAAAGACCGATTAAATTAGGAGACTTGGAAACACTAGATACATTCATAAATGTTACATTACATCATAAAGTGAAATACTACAATAACAAAGTCTCCATAGTCCACAATCATATCCTCTTCTGACTATCACTGCAAGTCATTCATAAAATACTTCTTCACATCATGGAAAATATTAAAACATTGAAAGGGGTGAGCTCAGATGCTCAGTAAGGATTGCAATATTACGGAAGCTTTCATAAATAAACATTAACATTTAAGGCAATGTATAACTAAAACAAAATCCTTTTTAAACTTGAACTTCATCATAATATGGCAAAAATAAATTTAAATAATGCCATTTACTTACTCACATGGATATTCTACTAGTCGAATAATCTCATTCAATATCAATAACCACTATCATAATGATGGAATGCATAATGCCAGACTATCATAACCACGTAGCCAAGGCCTCGGGCCAAGACTACAAATAAGATTTTGTCAAGTCCTCGTGCCAAGACACTAGTTTGTCTCATGAGAAATACCGATTCATCGAGGATCTATAGCGGGCTCCACCCGTCACTTATTAAGTCCAATGCATTCCTCATATGAACAGGTTTAAACATATCATAAACCATAACATAATTGTATCACCTAAAACATGAATAAAGGAAACATAACATTTCCACATTTCAATCACAAGATATCAATACAACACATTGATATATTAAAACATTATCAAAACCATTTTTGATACCAAAATAAATGAAAGTTAAAACTTGATTTTTATTTTTCTTTTAAAAAAAAGTTATGGCTTGTAGGTGAAGCCGAAAGTCAAATAATGGTCATGGCGGCGGAGAAGTCACTGTCGCCACATACATATGACAAGAAAAACATTCCTTTTTGTTTTTTAGTAATATGCTTCGTATAAAAAGATTCCTTTTGAATAAACGTAAAAGTCAAAGAGGTTTATACACCGTATAAATGAAATTTTTGTATAAAATAAAATATGGCTCAATGAATGGAGATTGAGATGAAGTCCCTTAAAAAGATCATTTTTAAATAAAATATATCTATTATGTGTATTAACTATATGTACACATAAATAAAGTACAAATACAAGATAGTACATAATAATATCATGGCATATTTTGAAAGTAGGCGATTAACCCAAAGAATGGAAATTGTGTTAAGAAGTTCCCTTACCTCGTGTCCGACTTGACTCGACCGCTCTTTAACCTCCTGAATAATAAACTAGAGTTAATATCTACCTTCTTAAGAACCTTTTTCAATTTCATTATTCCTTTTATATCACTTATTACCATGTCATGTACATTATGTAATTATTTAAGTTTATAACGGTCGTTTTGTCGATCTTAGGTACTTGAGTCAAAAATAAACTTCTTATAATTACACTTTGTTCATGTGGTAATATATCCATTATATCCATAATTATATTCATGATGTATATATCATATACATCATATATATCTAGTATATACATTCATTTATAATATTACATAACATTTAGAGGTAAGAAATGAAATGCACCGTTCATGGAGACGGTAAGTCGTACGTATGCATGAACGCTAATTTCATTTATATTTTGTATTTAATGGAATGAAATTATAATTATATAAAGGTATAATATAATTCCAGTATAATATAATGTATAATACCATTTACTCCATCCTTTATACATCCCACATATGGCAATAACGATTCAAATCACTTTGAGGGGGCGGTAGTCCGCACTTCCTAAAATGAAATTATCGCGTTTACCCATAATGGAAATCATAAAGTATGACATAAATGAGAAATACAAGAGCATAATGAATGCATAAACATAATATATATATCATATATTAAAATAGTGTCATCAAAAGTGCCACTATTAGAGGTGTTAAAAGAATATTGAACAATCAACTTTTCGTGAGGCAGTATTTCGCCACCCATAGAAACAGTATGTTCTTTAACCATTAGACGAAGGTGTGTGTAAGTGTAAACCAAATCCTTATCATAAAAACATACTAGTATATTTTATATATGGGTGTTGTTAGAAAAAAATGAATAAAAAGAGTTTAAGGTGTTGGAGAAGCAAAATAAAACAAAACAACATTAGAGAAGACATTACCATAAAATCGGGTAACTCTTTTTGATTTGAGCGAAAGGCTTACTTGGGAAGACTTCTTCCAAACATGAGGCTTCTATGAGTAAGTTAAGGAAGTTTAGAGATTATTTGGGCAGAGTTTTGCCTAGCCAAAAGGCTTTGAAGGTGTGAGTAAGCTGGTAGTGGTGGGGGCCTTTTATAAGAGGAGAGAAGGGGCACTCTTGGAAAGATTGAAATGTTACTTTATTATGAAATGCTTTTTAGGACTCTAAAGGTCCCACACTTATATATTTCGAGGGTAAGGTGATAAGGGTTCGAAATATACTCATCCAATAGGTTTTTGACAAGTTTAATTCTTAGATTTTACATTATCTTTTCATTTTTTTTAAATTGTTAATTAATGAGGTAATCACTGCATCATCATGGTGTCATAAATAATTTAATTTATTTAATGTTTAAAAATTATAAAAAAATATCATGATGTAGGAAATCTTTTTATATATATAATGAATATTTATAGTCAAAAATATGACTTGAATAACTCCATTTAAAAATTGTTTTAGTAAAACAACTCATGTTTGTGACATTTTTATTTTAACATTAAATAAAAAGTTTTTAATGTCATTTTCCTACCAAAGTGGCTCCATGGGGTCCCCAAGTTGACCCATGGATTTTCTAGGTCGGCCATGACTCGTCCAATATGGGTAGTACAAGTGTAAAGGCATTTCCATATTTTTATAATATCATTTTTACCTTAACTTTCACTAATTACCTTTAATCACGTTTAATTAAACTTAAAAGTTACTATTCACCAAAAAATTATTTTAATCCCATTGAAACACATTTTACTTCCTAATGACAACCATGTATGTCGGATTTTTGAAAATAAAATCACAGAAGTGGTAATGTTTCATTTAAATGAAAAATCATTTTTTTTAACTACCACTTAGTGGTTTCACTATTCATCAAAAATTTAAGTTTTTCAGAACAATGCCAAAATTTCAACCTACACTATAATTGATATTATGAATTAAAAAATGATGCCTATTTTAAAAAATTCCAAACATATAAGTTTAATTAATTAATTTTATAATTAATTCCCGCTGTCACAACAAATAGCGTGTTTTTAAGAAACAATATATATCAGAAGATTGGCAATTGTTTATGTCCAATTTCAAAGTGAAATTAATTCTAATGACCACCATTGGATAAAATGGTAAAAATATATTCTAATTATACGTTAAAACCACTCAATATTATAATTTAACACTATAAATTATTTTGATTAAAAAATTTGTTTTAAGTATTTTTCACTATTCATAAAAGATTGGAAGTTCTCCGAAAAATACCAAAAATTCAACATAGGATAATTTCTATATTCTGAATCCAAAAATGAAGTCCATTTTGAAATATAAAAATATATATAATTTCAAAAAGTGTGTATTACTATTCATAATGGTTATTTTGATTGGTCACGGAGTGTTAGATTCTCGAACTTGCGTACAATACAAGCTATTGCATTATTGAAAGAGAAGCATATCGTGGAAGCTCAGGGTGTTACAGAGATGGAGAGCCTGACATGTTGACCAGCCCGTCGGGAAAAAACCAGATGACACATGACATCCGGGCTGGAGGGGACCAGCCCGCTGGTTACGAGACATACTGGATGAAACCTGGTCCCTGGGCAACCCGACGGGATGGACCCCCAGCCAAACCAATATAGGTATGTGGGGTCCCTGGGCCAGGTTGGTTGGGTCGGTCTAACCGGGAAGGACTGGGCCTTGACAAGATCTTCCCCATATTACTAAAACTTCAATATCTTTTAGACTGAACATTCAAATGAAAATATTTTTGCGATGTTGGAACTGTTATGACGATGCAGTTATTTTAGAATACCGTAAGGATAATATCATGGAGGTTAAATTTTAAAAAAATTATTGATAAATGGTTTCTCTTGGAATCAATCTCACTATGTGTGTGAATCTTTCATCTGATTGAGAACCAAAGTCTAATGACAGGATAAACATTGTGGATCATATAAAAGCGCCATGTGTGGATTAACAATGATGACCTAGTGGGAAGGGGATATGTGTGACCTTGTGGGCCCACAGTGGGGAGCGGCTCTGTGTGACCCATCAGATCTATTGTACTTATAATGGATGAGTACATGAGTATGATGGCTAAGGTGGGAAGGGGTTCTATGTGACCCGAGAGGCCCACAAGTGGGTAGCTTTGTGTGACCCAACATATCCATGGTACTTATCAGGGATGAGTACCCCAACTGTTCAGGGTTTTTTTGACTTATGAATGATGCTCTTGTTTTCTATACTATACATTTTACCTGTGTGAGCTGAGAGTCCCATGTGTAACCTTTTTTTTTTGTGATTCTTTTTGCTTTTGGGATCTCTACTGAGTATTGTGTTACTCACCTCTGAATGAGCTTCACATACATGAGTTTTGTCTTGTGCAATCAATTGATGTCTAGATGGTGGTCTGGGTGGCCTAGGACCAGGTTGGCCATAGTGAAATCTGGTAAAAGAGGCATACTTCTATAGCTTCCAGTAGCAACACTTCAATTAGTGTTAGGTGAGGTTTTCAGCAGAAAAATTTCTTGAGATCCTTGTACTTTCCTATTATTAGTTTATATTTTATTGGGTTTATATTCATGCCCATTTGAATTATAGATTTTACATTGACTCAATGGTTTTTTAGTGTCATGCATGTTTACCTTTCCAGTTTTAGGGATGTTTTGGGGTGTATGTGCATACAGGTACATATGAAAATGACTCCCACGTGTAGGTTAACAACTTCTATTCTAATTGCCAGCACTTGGCCTTTGGGAGGCGGGATTGGGGTAGTCACAACACAGGCCCCAAGGGATGGGTCATGACATATCAAGAATTATATTATTAATATATATCTTATATAAATCTATATTCAATATAATTTTTTTGATCATGATGTGGGAATTCATCTGACCAAGAAGGAATCCATGGAAAGGGTTTATTTTAAAATCTCATTTTTTATTTATGTTTTCTTATAATTAAATTTCACTTAGTAGAATTCGTTTTACATTGTCTCATGAATGATATTTATACTCATCACCTTTTCTTATTTCTATTTTTTTAATTATTCTTTATACATTACACATCATTTCTACTCAAATTGGTTGAATGAATGCTTTTATGAAAAATAAATTTTTTTCATCATTTAGGAGGAGAATCAATTTCTACAATGTCATTATTCTTTATATTAATTCATTGATGTTCTTTAGTACATTAAGAATATTTATAAAGTCACTTTCAACTATCTTATACATTATATAAAATATAATTAAAAGAATACTTTTTAATGTTTCCTATATGGGTCACATTTTTCTATCTTCATAAAAGCGTTAATGGAATGTTTTCATTGATATTTACAGCCCAAAAATATTTTAACTCCATAATAATTACTAATTTTTATCATTATTGAATTATATGATATGGTTTTTTAAATAGAATTCATTTTTTTATTTGTCATTGTGTAATTAGTATTAATGATAATTCATGGAGAAAATGATATTTCCAATTGTTTTCAAATTGACATTTCAAAGTATCTATAAATTTTAATTTTTCATTTATGTCAACAACTATTAAATTATTGTATTCTTATTAGGGTTAAAATCCAATTATACCAAGAACATTCATTATTTGGATGTATTATTATCATTATCGTTATGGGATTATACAGACTGTTCATTCGCCAATTTTCTAGTGTGACTGTTTATTATTAAATAAAATTGAATATATATATTTTTATTATCATTTTATATCATTTAATAAATTTAATATACATTATATTTGATATTTGGGAATGATATAAAATTTTCTATATACATAATTTAAGTTAATATTAGGAAAAATAATGGGTATCATGTGATGTATGACATCCCATATATGTAATATTTCTTACCATGAGGATTACAAGGTAGGTAATATGTATCTATTTGAGGCCATCATATTATAATCCTGATGCCTTGAAATGAGGAATCAACTATAAGGACATGTTTTCATAGTTATATAATTACGATTATCATTAAAATACATTTTATCAATATGAAGTTAGTTATTTCATTCTATGATATTTGTTTAACAATGAAAATATTTCATGCTCAAATTAACAATTTTATAGAACATTTATTTATAGTTTACTATTGATTATTGATCATTACATATTTATTCATGGTATAATACATTTTATGAAATACCTTACTAATATTTGACACCGTGATTTCTTATTCTTACCTTTCCTTATAATACCATGAAGGGGTATATCAATGATTAAGATGATAATATATATGAAATAGAAATGTTTTTATGATGCTTAGATTCTATGCTTTTGGATTCTAATTTAATCTAGAAAACATTTTCATATCTAATATCTGAAAACAACAAAATATTAAAATCTATAGAGAAAAATAAAATTTTTACCTATGAAATAAATTAGACATGGTCTTTGGGTTCTATATTAATGGTTGTTAATCCCATCCAAAAAACAACATATTATATTGGTTAGTACACACATTATATCATCCAACATCTTGTATCAAATACAATTGTAGACTCGCATTCAAAAAACAACCACTCTTGGATTCTCTTATGTATATATATATAACTTATAACACATATATATCCTCCACCCCTCCTTAAGAGCCAAAAATCATTATAATTATTAAAACTAAACTACCCCACTAGAGGACCATGTTTTATACACAAGTTAAATCTTGTTCCAAATGATAATATGACTGAATAACCAAGATAGAGGGTGAAATAGCCATTTTTAGTAAATTAAAAAAAATTATATTAGCATTTTATAGTAAATTTAGATGAAATAAAATTATTTTTTCTAATAGATTTTTATATAATTTTTGATGTACATGATCATAAACCAATTGTCACCCCTCTCACTAACTGTGAGAGATGACATCCTCTATAATATAATTTTATAATGAATTTTAAACACATAGAGACACAGCCCAATTTAAATAATATTTTCCTTGAAGTCTTAAATCCAATAAAAAACCTTCCTTTTTATTCCTCATGAACAAATGAAATAGTCCTACATTTTTTCCTCATAGTGGAAATAGCTAATTAATGACTTCTTTTGGGAGTCACAACTGAACCCAATATCTTTTAATGGGTAGTTAATCCTATTACACATATGAATATAAGAAATTATAAAATGATTTAAAATCATAGAAATCGATAAATTATTCAATGTTTATGTATAAAGGGAGAAAATAACTCTCTAGTAGTAAAATATTAATCAATTAATTTTTAGTTGAGAGTATTAATTTATCACTAATTTTGGAAGCTTGTTAATAGTTTAGGAAAATCCAAAAATGTCTTACTATATTTTTTATTCACTATATCTATAAACAAAATATTTATTTCCTAGCAGCATTCAAAACATCATTAAAATTTGAAAATAATTGTGTGCTCCCTTTTCCCAAATAGAATATCGACATTGTGAAATTGATAAACAACATCAAATTTATCCAATATTATTTTAATGAATATTTTTACCATGAAAATTGAAAATAAAATTATTTCAGTAATAAAATTAATAATTTGTAGAAATTAATGATTTATAACATATAATATAGTAATAAATAATTATTTTTAATATCATAGAAAAAAACTTAATAATATCCAAGGCTACCACTTCATATTTCAAAAAATGATATTCAAATACTAAATGCATAAAAATTTTATCATTAATATCTATACATGATTAAACCCACTAAATATAATTTAATTATACTTATAAAAATGTAAAACATATTTAAAATGATTATATATTAATAAAATGTAATGTTTCTATAAATATAAAGATATAAATTTTCATAATTAACATTAAACAAGTGTTAATATAAAATAACATTAAAAAATAGAATAAATATTTTTTTATAAACTACTGTTGAAAATCACATAACCACATTGTTAAATTCATAAAAAAAACTGTAGAATTTTTTCACTGTGTATAAAAATAATAACATGTAGTTATTTCCTACCACATACCTAAATTTAATCATGTATGGATATCCATTACGTAGCTGAAATTTTAATACATGAACATGCTCACTTCCCGTATGTGAAACACAAACACATTATAGAGGTATCAAAATTTTACCATTAAATAAGTATTAATCATCATGACATACCTATATTTTTGGTTTATATTACCCTTATGTAGTTATTTAAAATGATATAGTACACTTATGCATGTAAAAAACACCACAATGCCTTTATTTAAGGTTCAATTAAACTTAATGTGAATAGTGATAAACCTTTATTTTAAAATAATCTAAAGGGGTTAACTTTATGCTTATAGGAAGTGAAAGTACATGTGTTTAGATTAATATTACAAAATATCGAGTACTCATAGGTTACCCAGAGCAACAGTTATAATTTGTGAGTTACTTTTAATAAAATATATATGTACTGTTTCAAAATATGTAGTAAACTTATGTTACCATTAAATTAAATATATAATGTGTATGTTACCATCATATGACTTCTAAAATACTCTTGTAATCTCTATATAACTATTACACTATGAAGGAATACCTTTATGATGATATACCATTATAGAAGAATTAGAATTAATTTATTACATTTACATGACTATGAAAAATCTCTAGTAATATTTATTCAACACAAGAAAATTATTCTTATCATTATTTAACTTGTTCAGTATTAATGTTACCTTTATGAAACACTTCAAAATAACATTTTACCACTAAGTTTTCTATATAAATAGTTTTTTAACTTTTCACACTATTAGAAAAAATATTAAAAGGCCCTAAATGACATATTTAGATATCAATATCATCATGAAACATATATAATATGTTATAATTAATTAATGCATGATATATCAAGATAAATTATGTTGTAAATGAAAATTTAATTTCAAATTTAAGTATTCTTTTAATTAATACTTTTAATTATAAATAAAGATAATATTTTTAATGTCTTAAAAAATAACTGTTAACATAATATTAATTTTTAATCATCAAAATATAATTAGAGAATCTGGTCCACTGAGAAACTTTTAAATTATCCAATTTATTGATAATTACCAAAATAAAACAAAAAATTTCAAGAACATTCCAACTTTTTGTAATTAATAATAATATAATGTAGAACTAGTAGAACAATATCATTGAATTGATACACAATAAGTTACATTCTATAATGTTATAAATCTTTAAAAACAAATTTTATTTTATATATACATTTTATGAAACTTTACAAAATAATAAGGTTTCAAAATAAATTATATGAGACACTATAAACAATTAGATGGATAGAACATTATGTTTTATATTATCAAAATAATTTTATAATATTGTTGTAAAAAATAAAGAAAAAATATTCATAAAAAAAATTATTTAAAAAAAGTTTTAAAATGTATGTATAATTAAACTGGTATATATGAGAACACATAAAACAATAATATAATAAAAATATGCATAAAATAGTTAAAAATTGTAAAATGAAAAACATTTTTAGGATTCCTATATATTTTACATAAATATGAAAATTTGAGGAATAAAAATTACTCTCAAACTATCCCTATATTATATATACTTAAAACTATATAGAAACCTCCATCATAACATGTTCAAAAATGATTTTATAAAAATTATTAATGTCTATGGGATTAATATGGAGATCAGTATGATGATTTATTATGTAAATAAATCCCATATTTATATTTTCATTTTCAATATGATTTCTATGAAAATTAAATTTAATGTCTATGTTTGTAGTCCTTGAGTTTTGTAAAGGATTTTTTAAATTTTAAATATTATTATTATTGTCATGGAATGTTGGAATCTTATCAATATCAAAAAAATATGAATTTTGTGTCTTAATATATATCAATTTAGAACTATATGATGTATCATATATGTATATATATATATTATTATTTTTATATAAATACAAATTTAATTATGTTTCATTGAAGAACATAAAATAAACTATTTATGAAGTAAAATGTCACATAGCTGAAGTTCATTTTAATCTATCTTGAATCCATAAAAATAATAATCATATATGATTTTAGAAATAAATTAGTTCAAGAAGTATAGAATAATACAATAATCCATGATCCTTTAACATAATAAATAATCATCTTAAAATATTTCATTTGAATTTAAATAAGGTTTATATAAAATCAATAAAACGTGTAATATTAAACTATCATATTTTGTATAGAAGTTGATAAATACCAAACAATCATCTAATCAAGTCTCTATTGGTTTTACTACAAATAAGTGTTTCATATTTTAAAAAAAACTAATTTTCATATAGTTTTTATGTCTGTATTATCACCTTCATAATAGTATAAACCAAATACCAAAACTAGATAGTTACCATACATGGATTGATTAATAAAAATAACATGATTTATTTAAAATTATTTCAATACAACATTGACTTTCATTTTCCCAATCCAACTAATTTAAAATTCATAAGTATTTAATTCTACAAATTCATTTTAAGTATAATCACATTAAGATCTATGAAATAATATAATCAACATAAACCTAACGAATCCATATATCTTTTTAATTGTTCTTAATAAATAAAAAGAATAAATGGTTTTTTTAAACTATTTTTTTGAAAAGAAATGTAGTTAAAATTTTAAACCAAGGTGGATGAGGGTATTAAAAACCAAATAAGTACTTATAAATATTATAAACATGATCATGACTCTTTTAGTTAAAATTCTAGTATATTATAACCTATAATCATATAGAAATGTATCAAATTTTAAAATTATTTCAACATCTGTTTTAAATACCATGAATCCATGGAATGATACATAAGAAAATAATATATTAGTTGATTCTAAACATGAAGTAAGTGAAATTTATAATTTAACATAAATTACCTGTTCAAGAGAATATCCTTGAAAAAATATTCATTGTTTATTTTTACCTACACATCTTGATTCATCATGTTTAATTATAAAGATCCATTATTCCAATAATAGGAGAATAATTTGGGTAATAAATATAATAAAATAAATAATTTATATTTAATTAAATTAAATTATCTTTTATAGAAATGATTTAATTAAACATAGTTAAACATTCATCATTTTTATTAGGTAAAAATAGGATATTAAATAATTATTTATTAAATATATAATAGATTTTTTTTATTATTTGATTCAATATAAAAAATAAAATTATCAGTAGAATAATATCTAGGTTTCTTCAATGTTATTTCAGGAATATTTTCATGTTGATAAGAAACACTCTCCCCCAAAATATGTGGATATTTTTCTAAATGTTCTACCCCTTCAAAATTTAAATCACTATATTCATTCTATAGTTGATAAATATTATCATATATTTTATTTAATTACTTCCCCCACACACGACATGAATAATTCATCAAAAAATCGCTTCTTTTTTTATATAATAATTTTTCCTTATTTTTATTATAATATCTTAAATATTAACATTAATTATATTTTTTGTTAAATTTATTAATATAATCCTTACTATTTGAATAAAAATATGTCAACAATATACAATTAAATGAAAAAATTTAGGTTTTTCCCACTTTAAAAGCTTATATTGTGTTATTTTTCAAAAATAAATCATAAAATATTTTGATTAAAAATTGAAATGATCTAATGTTAGTGTTTAACTAAAAACATTTAGGTGTACGAAACTCATTTAATGTTGTCTGAGAAATTTTATGATAATTTCTATTTTTTCATTATAATACAAATTTTTTTGTTGTATTCTATGGGATGAAAAATGATAAAATATTAATTTTATTTTAAAAAAATAGATATATTATTGATTCTAGAATTCACCAACATGATCACCTCTGATATATAAAATTATTATTACATTCTCATTTTGAACCAGTATAAATAAAAATTCATAATGATAGTTGATGTTTTAAGTTTGAGCATAAGAAAATTAAATCATTTGGAGATAGTAAATTCGTTAAAATTGACAAAACAATACCCCTACCACCAAATATAGAATGTATAACATGAATAAATAAACCAAAATGAATAAAATAAATATGGAATATAGTTTTATATTTTTTAATTTACATGAAACTTCTTCTTTATTAATTAGCAATGAATAAAAATTCAAAAAATATTGTGTTATCCACTTTATATTCACATAATTTTATAACTATATGATCCATGTACATCAAGTGAGAAAATATGAAATTACATGTCCGACCATCTTATGAAATGAAATATTTTAAGATTATATATCTTTAATAAATGTTATAATTTATATAGTTTATTATAAATAAATGTTTTAATAAAATTCCTTATATTTTTTGTAAAAAAATTATACTTAAATAAAATCATTTTATCATTTTTAAAATTAAAAAACATTAAATCATCATATAGTTGTTAAATTCATATTGAATTATTTTACAAATCCATATCTATATTAAAAATTATATATAATAAAATAAATATATAATTCAAAATTCACAAATGGTTTCAAACAATAATTTAGAAATATTATGAATTATATCATTAAAAGTCATGTATATTGAGATTCCATTATCCACAAACATAATATCCATTTTTATGTTCCCAAAAACATTTCATATAAAAAAATATTTATGAATATTTTCATACACATTAAAATTTGGGACTAATTTTATTAGAATCATAATCTTGGTAATTTTAAGAAGACTTTAAACAAATGTATATATGGAATATTAAAAATAATTATTATAAAATTATATCATTCTTATTTCCATGTTATTGTAAAAAATATTATGAAACATTTATTTTCACAATTTCCTATCATTAGAAATATAAAATATGTAACAATTGATGAAATTACAGCATTTCTCTTAACAAAAAATGTTTATTAAAATTTCCATTATTCATTATCATAACCATGAATGTACAATATTTTTATTAATTATTAAAGATCATTATTGCATGAATTTTTTATATTCCATTAATAGTACTGATTATATTCCACTTTATATTTATATTTAATTTTTCTAATTTTTCATTCTCTCTATGAACAATAAAAAATTACTTATTTCATGTTTATGGAATTGTTACATAAAAAAAATGTCTTTATATTGTTCATTTTTAGAAGGATAATAATTTTTTTATCTTGATCAGATTCTCCGTCTTAATTTATAAGTTAGTTATGATAATTAAAATTATAATGGATTTAGGCATATCGAATTAGTATTTCCAATTGAGCCTTATTGGTACTATGCTTATACCACCCATGTATCGTCTCTCATGAATACCCACCGTAGTATTCAAAAGATAAGCCCCTTTGTACTTTGATACATGGAATCCATTATATAATTTTAATTTATCTTTTCAAACTTAGTTTATTGTTATATACTTCTTACATATATGAATTATTATTCACAGTGAATAATTTATCACTGGGCATGATGAAAATAAAACCATCACTATGAATTTAACCTTCCTATGTAGTATGTGTCACTGAGACATACCTCTTCCACGTGTACTTGTGGATCTTGTTCCAATGCCGACCATTTTTTTCATCTAGAGCATTGACTAGACCCAAGTCAATATTTCTCCCACTATCTCGAGTGGATATGTGCACCCTTTTTATAGAAATGTAGTCTATCACTTGACTACCACTTTTCTATCTTAGGGATTTATGTAATATCCTAATAAACTGTTAGGATAATTACATTAAATGCACAATGTGTTTAGCTTGATGCAAGTTTGTTAATATCCTAACAAACATTTTGAATCTAAACACATGTCTCATGACATAATGTATTTCCATGATACTATGACTTGTATGATATCCATTTTTCATTTTTAGTTGGCATATTGGTTATGGGATTTCTCCATTATTTACAAATCATGTCTTGAAATATAATGTAAGTTTTTGAAAGTTGTAACATTGATACTACTTACATAATAACTTTTATGTATAAAATGTTCATTTAGGAATTAATCCATGTTGAATTTTTTTGATCAATGTTAACATATACGATTCATCATCGATCCTCCTTATTAGCATCAATTCCATGATGTAGATAAGGTAATGTGTGTTTATGAATTACTCCATGCTACATTATCATTACCGATGAATACTTGCTCAATATATTCTTCATCATGCCAATCCAAAGCAACTCATATCTTCTAACCATGATTATACTTCACTATTACATTCCTTAATAACTTAAAGGAATCTTATGAAGTATATTTACCTCTAGCTTTCCCTTGGAATAGTTCACATTCTCTTGTTGAACTAATTCCAAAATTTTTGTGGCATACCTTTATTTCTAAAGGTTTTTTTGTCCAAACTAATGATGTCTAAAATACCAAATGTGTTTAGTTTTTCTAGCCTAAATACCATATTTGGTATATCCTTGATTTCCACTTTTAGTTTTAATTGAAAAATAATTATCTTTCCACAACTGGGTAAATAATTCATACATGTTTATATTCATCACTTATTGTCTATGATTCATGTATCACTGAACTATTTGTTGAGTATGATACACCACAAACAACATTCATTCCAAAACTTGGGATAATGCCTCATTATTTCCAAAGGGCACATGAGATAAATTTTTTGGTTATACTCAATAATTTTTTCAATTAGAATCAATCACTTTTAAAATAGAAGTTATATGCTTCTCACTACTGACTTAGGAATCACCCTTTCTCAGCTGCTTTGAAAAGACACCTTACTTATTATAATGTTTTTATACTTACTTGGTTACTATATTTCAATACACATATGTGAAAGGCAGATTGTACTTAATACCCAAGAAGTATGTCAGAAACAATACTTTTATTTGATAAATATACACTAAAGAAGAAGCAGGTTCTTGCTTATTAAATTCAGTTCATTGTGTTTTAAACTTCTATAAATTTATTTAAAAATATGTGATGCAAATAACCTTTTTTTAATAACCAACCTCTACTATTTAAGGACATTACAAAGGTGCCTTTGGTCATTTCTCCTTTTATTCCAATTTATTCTCCATAAGAACTAAAGATGGTTCTTTCTTTATATTATTATTACTTAGAGAACCTTACACCTAAAAAGTAATGAAGCGTTTACTCCATCCTGTTTGTTTTGTAGCCTTAAACAAGATGAGTAATTGGGTGAAAAGGTATAAGAATGGGATGTTATGAAATATCATTTTCTTCCTTTCATGTTTACACAAATATATTGTAATCATAACATTCAAAGCTTGCTTCACTTTCTACTCGCAAACTTCTTGGAGATGAGACTACATGTGATATCATCTATGATCTGATGTTGTAACCACAACAAGAATCAATTGTTGATGATAGCATAACCATCATATTCTTTATACATGAGTCTCATGTAATCAATTTTTCATCCTTTCTTCCTAAGGTGGCTTAGCAAGTATGGGGACACTAGCACCTTGAATTTCCAATATAGCAGTATTATGCGCAATCACCTGTACTGCACTTGGAAATTCGTGCTAGTTTGGATATTTAAATTTGTCCAATATTTAACATAGTTTTTCTTGTGGTATTACTTTCCATTTTCTACAAAAATAATAATTTATCAGATTATTACTTTTATGATGATTACCAAAATAGACATTATTGACCAATTTAATCAATAAATGTCCCCCACTATTTTATCGAATTCTAGGAACCCTCTATACTAGAATCAGAATATGTTGTCACTTGATTATTCTAGTAACAAGGATCGCTGAACTTACCATTATAGTCTACAAGCTTTGGCTATGCCACTACTCGGAGATTTCAAGGTAGGTGTTTGGTTGGCCAACCGTATTAACTCATGGTTCCTAAATCTATTGAGTGAAGTCTCAACTTCTAAAATCATAACTTGATTTACTCAACACTTACCTCTAAAATTACAATAATTTATATTTGGCTATTTATTTACTACAATTTAAGTTAATTCAACCCACCACTCTCATAAGAACTCCTTGTTAGTAAGAGGCACCCTCAGCTTTGGCATGATCGGCACCCCAAACACCTGATTTTGTTCAAACTTGAGTGATGGAAGGGGGTAATGAATTAATATTACTTTGAGTGTTTTTTGTGTTTTTATATCAATGAATGTAATCCATTTATATTAATCTTGTTCATCTATGTTGTCATTCTCACAACTGAACATTAATATAAAAACATATTTCGCTTCTTTATACATTTAATTATTTATTATTTTATGTCTTTTCCCGCTGTAATAAAATACATAAAACAATAAATAAATGCATAAAGGTAAACTACTACCAGGATGGTCTTGAGCATCTAAAACAACCTAGGGGTATCATACCTAAGTCGTAGCTTGACTCTTGATGCAGCTCATGCTCATTTTGTATGTTCGGTTCTCATCTAGAGTATTGTCTTGTCTTGGCGGGGTCTATGTCACATCTTGTATCATCTTAGTCAATGTACATTGCCTCATCTTTGAGGGGTTCACATTGTAAACTATCTCCATCTAATATATAAAATTACTCTCGTGCAAGCGAGAGAGACTAAGGGTGTAATTTACATCAGATGGATTTGGACATGCAAGTCCTTATACAAATTGACCGAAAAGAAATACGATGTGCAGACCGTCATTTAATTAATTATAGACATTGCGCATAGTTAAATAATTAATAAAATAATTAAATGCAAACAAACAAAGGTAGGTGTTCAAGACCAGTATGCGGGTAAAATAAAGCGCAATAAAATTAAATTTCATTAAATAAGTACGAGGGTAAGTTAATTAAATTAAATGAATTAGATAATTAAAAAATTAATAACTCTTTAGTCCACTAATTAATTTAATTTTAATACCAAAAAATAAATTAATAAATTAATTTAATTACAAAATTAAATTAATTTTTATCTTTAAGTATTAAAATCACTATTTTTATAACCCTCAATATAATATTTTAATTGATTTAATTTAATTCTAAAATTAAATTAATTAATTATATTAATCTGATTTATCCTAGGCCTCGAAACTTTTACAGGACCAAAGCAGGTCACGCCAAACTCACACGGACCTGTTTCAGGGCATGTAAAGGTGGATAAAGGCAATTCTGGTCCATACAAGTCCCAGTGGAGGTGGGAGTCTACCTATGGTGAAGAAGTCCCGACGGAGGAGCTGAAGGCATCACTAGCAGCGGCCGACCAGTGGCGCTCAGCTGGGTGGAGCAGGTCCTGGCGGTGGTGAGTGTCGTGGAGGAGGCTGAGAAGGTCGGCGGGAGGTTGGTAGCCACAGATCATAGGGGTTTTTGGGGTAGAGGACGTCGTTCCCGGCGAACTCTGGTAGGAGGGAGACCCAGCTAGTCTAGGTTGTCAGCTTGCAGAGGAAAGGGGGGACCACCCCCACGTGGCTGAAGACTCCCTTTGGGGTCTTCCTTTTGTTTTTTTCTTGTTCAGTAGGAATTCGCTACCCACCCATCCCATTTTCATTTTTCCAGTCACTTTTTTTAGTTTTATGTGTGGAATTCCACACATGTGGCCTCCACCCTTTTATAAATTTCAAAAGGTTATTATTTATCATGTAATATAATAATAATAAAATAAATATTATTATTATAATAAAATTATTATACAAATTATAAAATTGTAAAATTATAATTTTCATATAATTGGAATTAAACTTAAAATAATTGGATCTGCGGAATAAACAGAAGTAATAAAATAAATTTTAAAACCCGAGATCAAACCACAAATTTGATCCATATCAAAAATTTCAAATGGTCATAACTTGGTCATTTGAAATCAGATCAACACATGGTCTTAACCGTTGGGATAAATTTCAAACCCTCTACTTTTTTTAAGCCCGAAAACCATTTTATTAAAATGAGAGAAAAGAAGACAAAAAAGACAGAGAGGAGGGGTCATACAATGCATCACAGCCCTCATTATAAAATCAAAGGCCAAGTTTTTTCTTAATCTTATCTTCAATCCTTCGCTCCTATACTTGAAGAGTAAACCAATTTTTCCCTCATCCACGCCCATGCCAATGGACACGACCTCTAGAATAGCTTTCCTTTAATCTTTCATCTTTTTCAAGGAGGATTTCAATATCAGTATCATCAGAATCAGAACTAGTCATTGATTGAGAGTCTTCTTTATTATCAGTCCAATCCTCCCTTCCACGACCTCGACCACGACTCCGAGGATAACAACCGTGCTTCCATGTTCTGGATTAGTGCTCTTCTGGGTCTTCACATCCTGTATTAGTGACGTCTTCAGCCATCACCCTCTGTTAAATATTTCCACTTCCCAGAAAAGTTTCATTGGTGTGTCTTTGAGTTTCCTTGGCATTCATGCAAGCATCTGGATCATTGCTAACTGAAACAATATCAACACTAGGGTCATGCACATAAGGCTCCAACTCTTTGATTTGATCAATGGCCAAGGTCTGGACTACCTATTCTTTTTCAGCTGGACTTGGAACCTGGTCCTCATGATGACACATGCTTGGAGAAGCATGCACCAAGGTGTTGGATTCACCAACAATAGAAGCCTCACCATGGTCTAAATCATCCATAATGGAGCCAGGAATATCATATAGCAATTTAGAAGAAGGTAAGGCACTAACCTTCTGAAAATTAGCCTTTTATTTCCTTGAAAGAACCAACTCAAAGTCGTCATTATCAAGCACCTTGATCTTTCCTTTGCTTTTAGGGAAAACAATGTGTTCCTGCCTCATTTCCCTGTCCACCTCTTCCTGGATATCAGTCTCTCGTTTCAATTGCTTCTCCTCATTTGAGGTCTCCTCCCATGAGGTGGGTTTTAGAGCACTCTCCATATCCTTTTTCTGTTCAGCAACCGGCTCATGAGTGCTTTTGACAGCACCTTTCCCACTCATACCCCCACAGCCATCCCCCTATTTGGCAATATTAGCGAAAGAAACACCTCTACTTAATTTTAACAAAAATTAATTTTTCTAGGATCATAAAATTTACATAGTTCCTATGATACCAATTGAACGTACTGGGGCTCGCAACGGAAGCCGTTGGGCAAGATATTTAAAAAAAATCATCAACGGGATAATGGAACTTGTTATCACTGACGATTCGATCCCCGGTATGGTCCGAGGATCTCGCATAAATTAAAAGAGAAAAAAAATAAAACTGAAAACATACCTTTATAGATCTAAAGGTGTGGTCGATAGTATCTCGTCGTTGGAAATAATTTCTTAAAGGATCCATAGTAGGATCTCTCTATATCATCCACACATGCTTCAAAAATCTGAGGGAGTGTCGATCGTCAAATTCCAGGTGCTAGCATGGTAATCCGACGATATCTTCAATGTCCTGATGATCACTGTGACCCTCTACCTTCAATGCTTGAAGGTATTCTTGGATTGCCTCTTGATATAGAGACTCTCTCTCTCAATAAAAAGTAGGAAGAGATAGAGGATCTCATTCTAAATGAATTAATAGTCAGTTGAAAGAGATTCACTCTCTTTATTTATAGTGGAGTTTCTAAAATACCTAGTAGGGTTCCCCGGCCCCCAATTATTTAGCGTCCACTGAATAAATAATTATGATGAACTAAACTATGTCAATATTATTTATTATTTTATCACATACCTGTAATATAATTTAAAATATATTATATGATAAACCTAAGTCATTTAACTCGACTCGTCATCCCTCTTAATATTAAACAAACCTGGAATATTAAAATAATATTCCTTTGATTAATATTTTTATCATATTTACTTAACTTATAAATAAATTAAATAAATTCAATCTAATTATTCATAACTTTAATAATAATTAATTTATTTATTCCATTGGTGATCGATACCTTGGACAACACTCTTACTCTATGATGGGGCCCACCATGTCCAATAAACATATTCGACTGAATATGGCGGATTTTTGAATATGCTATTGTGTGTGACCCTCTAGGCCCTTATCTCGATAGTAGTGAATAAAATCCATAGAATAAGAGCAGAGTCTAGAAACCCATCAAGGCCCCTAAAAAGATAAGTATTGTCATAGCAACGACAACCAACCTATAAACACGTACAGTGTACTATAATCTCTTAGTCTTTAAATATCTCATAAAGAAGGACGCACCCTTGTGCCATCGCCCTTTTCTTACTTTATTATTTTTTGATTTAACTAGATGGATTTACCTTTCCACTACCTTATTCAAGGATTTATTAAGGTACTGCAATCCTTATCAATAAGGATCAAGATATATTACTTCTATAACCCGAAATCGATAAACCCTTTCTTGACCATTCAACCAATGTCATGCTATCAATGACACGCCCAACACAAGATACTTCACCATGATTTCATTATCATGGTTTTTACCTTTCATCAAAGTACATGATCAAATGGCACACATTGGTAATGATCTCAAGTCAGGAGACCAATACACATATCTGTAGATAGGAACAACCAATGACACCTGGAACATGTGGTGTTTCTATTTGGCGAGTATGTCCTCATGATCTCATTACTAGAGATCACCAAGTGTGAACTTTATGAGAATAAGTATCAATGCTTATGATACCCCATCACCTGATAGTAAAACATATACCGCGTCCAGTCAGTAAGATGTATCTAGACCATATGACATATTTAATATTAATGTCATGGTATCTTGAGGTTCTCATTGTAACCTAGGATTTGCTATAACCTTTTGATATGACAATTAATCTATGAACATTACCATTAAATAGTTGATGCAGAAATATATACACTATAATGGTAAGTAAACATCATGTATATCAAACATGTATACACGATATGGTAATCAAAAGTACTATATAGTTGGGTATAGGGCACCCACTATTTCAAAATCTCCTCTATTGTTTTATTATGATAAAACAATAATATTAATATTATGTGATATTTTAAACTACCACATATATTATTCTAATTTATTTCTATCAAATTATTTTCTCATGGTTCTCCTCATATTAAATTAAAACCATTTAATTTAATTAACCACACACGTTTTTTTAATGTTATTATTATTATTAACAAAAATAACGATAAAACTTATTGCGTAGACTGTGTCTGAACACCGTCATGTCCACACTGAGCAACCTCTACCATGAGACCCCACACAAAAACTTCACCTGGAACCGATCTCGTCACAATGCATGTCATCACCATGTATCAATCGGTAAAATGGGGATTATCGACCCAATCTTGAACCACCTCTGATCACCCGTCATTTTCCCTGCACCCCAATCACATCCTCAATTGTAAACCCACACCCACAGTTCTAATCCAATATGTTCAAAAAACAACATTTCGCTCATTTATCAATCCATCCCCAAACCATCGATCCTTGTTTCATTCATGCTACTGCAACAAATATGAGGGTTTGATGGCATTCGAACCCGCTCCAGCAATGTCGAATCATGACCCTATGGTCCAATGATGAATAACATGATGAACAGTGGGGTGAAGGCACCAATAAAAAAGGTGATAAACATCATTGGTAAATCACTCTTTGACAACAATTTCATAGTGGATAATTGGGGTGAGAAACATGGCATAAACAAGAAAAAAATTGAATGAATAATTTATTTTGATACACAAGCTCATACGAAATTTTCTTACATGTAGATTAAAGAAAAGAAATTTGATCATGATCAATCTTTTAATCATAAAGGTGGGAACCAAAAATTATGATTCATGCCTCAATTATGGATCAATCATTGGGGAAGAACACATCCACTAGTGATGAAGGTGATTTGTTGCGTTTGTTGCCTTTCGATTCACCTCGATCTGATCTCTCGTCATCATTCAATCTCGATCTTCCAATTAAGACTGTCAGAGATTCTCTCAAAAACCTCACAGTTTTATGAAACTAACCCTAGTGAAATTTCATAATGACACTTTTATAGATGGTTTTTAGGTTAGGATCTTTAATAGAATAATTAAATAAATATTTCAATTTATTTAATTATTTATCCCATGTTGGTGTTGATGTCAAACACCTGATGTTGACCAAGGTTATGTCGTGCCTAGGGTAAAAACTGCTTTCCTAACTCAACAGTGGTTGTAGATTTTCCGTATGAGTCCCATTTTGTGAGTTAATTGGGTTAGGGTTATTAAATAAATTAATTAAAATAGTTAATTTATCCAATGCACCCACTAATGGTTGCCTCATCTGAACATCCCACACCAACCAACCTTAGGTCACACCTAAGGTAAACATCATGCTACGAATTCAACCATGGTATTATATTTTCGATCCAAGACTCCATTTAGGGGATATTACAATCTTTTAGAAAAACTGCATGCGCGTGATATAAAATATATTTAATATTTTCATAAAATTATTTTCAGGCTCATCGGGCCTCGGAATCGTGTACCATCACAGTGTTTAGATCCAAAAATATTCCTTTGAATATTCTAAAATCTTATACAGAAAAACCAGAGTTTCTACAATGAACACCCTTTTAGTGGATCAATATGGGTTTCATGATTTACTAGGACAAACCGCATGGTTTTCCCTAAAAATGTTCCAATCATGAACGACCTCAAAAAGTTCCAAAATTTTCCAAATTTAACTTAAAACATCCCAAGACAAGTCCCAAACCAAAGAGATCAAAAAAAGGGTCAAGAATTACCTGAAAGAAGGTAACAGTATGTTATAATATTTTATTTTAAACAGTTTTTATCATCACTTTCCAAAAAAGAACTAATAAATATGGGTTTTATCAGTGCTAATAAAGCATATCTTTATCAGTGCTATAATTCTAGTGTTGTAAAGATAGATTTTATCAGTGCTATAATTTAGCACTGATAAAGATATGCTTTATCAATGCTTTTTATTTTATCATTGACAAGACCCATATTTATTTTCAATTTTTTGAAAGTACTAATAAAACCCAAACAAATATTATAAATTTAACCCTAATAGAACCAACTTATTCATGTCATTCAAATCTTTCACAGAAGTTTACCACTATCACCACTCCACATCACACTTCTCAGATGAATTGACACTCTCAAAACCTAAGATATGTTATTATTTCTACTTCTATTTAGTCAATCTTGCATTGCTGCAACATATTTATTGTTGGGAAAAAATCCCTCAAGGTAACATTGCAGTATTTTTTGGGTTGATTGTGTTTGTTGACAAAGCAGGTTTCCATGAAGAATTGTTGAGTTCTTGAGAATTTTTTGACAATCCATGTTGACAAAGAACGATGAAAAAGGAAAGGACGATCTGGAGGCGGTACAAAAGAGCAGTACAAGGTGGCACCATTTCCCAGTGTTTGCCAAATTTTTGGGGTCCAAAATTTGGAGTTTGGTGAGCATTGCGAAAATAGGATTTTCATGAAGATCATATTTTTATATGGAAAAGGCATGAATTTCGCGAATATA
This sequence comes from Viscum album, assembly GCA_963277665.1. Lineage (NCBI taxonomy): Eukaryota > Viridiplantae > Streptophyta > Magnoliopsida > Santalales > Viscaceae > Viscum > Viscum album. Next base: position 2,022,093,538 of record OY728157.1, read on the forward strand.
GGATGCATGGATTGGATTTCGCGAAGATCAAAAAAATAGAGGCGATGATGCTTCGCGATTACGTCAAAACTTCGCGAACGGAAGAGTTGAAGGGCATCGCGGCGTTGAAGGGCTTCGCGAGGTAGATTCACTGCGAAGGTGCGAAGGAATGTTGATGGTGATGCTCTGCGATTACGACGAGCTCCGCGATCGGAAAATTGTCGTGGTGCTTCGCGATTTTGACAAAATTTTGGCAGAAACTTTGGAGCTTCACGATTTGAGATGACGTGGTGCTGACTTCGCGCGGAGAGTTCGAGGGTCGGTGGAATCGCCTATAAATAGAGGTCGACCCCCTCGAGAGAAGTAGAGAGAATTTTAAGAGAAAATCCTTAGCTCTCGGTTCACAGAGGTAGTTTGTGAAGGCTGTGTGCTTCGCGAAAGGGGAGATTCGTGACGGCTATTCTAACTCCGTGAAAGGCGTGTGCCCCACGTTGGCTCAGTGAGCTTCACGTAGAGGTAGGAGCTTCGCGATGGCCTAAGCATTGCGATGGTCTGTGCATCGCGAGAGTGCTTCGCGATAGAGCTTCACGAAAAGTCAGGAGCTTCGCGAAGGCTTGTTTGAGCTTCACGAAATTGGGAGCCTCACGAAGTAGGGTGCTTTGCGAAGGTGTTTCCAAAGTGAATTGCCCAGTAGTTAAGAGGAAAAGTGTTATTCATCAGTGGATGAAAGTTGGACTATAATAGAGCATCTATCAACAGTTGAAGATGCATTATTTAATGCAAATGAAGAGACCTACAGGTCTATAAACTATGAGTGGATCCCTTCCAAGTGCAGTGAGCATAGGAAGAGGAAGAAGGTGATCCTCTCCACCGGTAGTGATCCATAGAGAGAGAAATAGTGAGTGACCCTTGGGAAAGTAGTGAGCTGACCCTAAACCTTGAAAAGGCAGTGAGCCTGGGACAGAGTGACTGTATCCGAACATTGTAATCCACAACTAGTGAAGTATAGTGGAATTTGGTACGACCGGAAACCTGTCGGCGTATTCTCCTTGGACGTAGCCCTTAGCGGTGAACCAAGTAAAATTGTTGTGTCCTGTGCTTGCTTTACATTCTGTTTATATTGTGCAACAGGAAAGAGAGAGAAGAGTGTTTTTCTTAACAGAGAAACAAGATCAGAACGGGCATTTATTTTAATTTAGTCATACCCTGATTCACCCCCCCCCCCCCCCCTCTTAGGGTATTCAGCCTTGTGGACCTAACAATTGGTATCAGAGGGAGAGGTTGATATTAGTTCTTCTCTCAATGGAGGCCACTAATCATAGAGGGATTCCGATCTTCGACGGATGTAATTTTCAGATATGGAAGAATCAAATGCAACACTATTTCCGATCTTTGGGAATGGATGTGTTTTCAGCAGCTATGCATGGTATCACAACTGATATTACTAGTGGTGCATTATCAGAAGCTGAGAATAAAGAGTTGGATGCTGATTCTAAAGCAATCAATGCCTTAGGGGGAGTCCTCTCTAATCCCATCTATACAAAGGTGATGTCATTAAAAACATCACATGCCATGTGGGAAAAGATTTTGAATATATATGAAGGGGATAAAAAGGTGAGAGAGGTAAAGCTGCAAGTGTTGTGGAACAAGTATGAAGATCTGAGAATGAACCCGAATGAGTCTGTTGACGCATTCTTTGACAGGTTAAATGTTGTGGTAGAAGAAATGCAGGGTCTTCGAGAAATTATCGAAGATATAAAAATTGTGAAGCGCATATTGAGAAAACTTCCACCTCGGTTCAATCCGAAAGTTTCTGTTTTGGAAGATAAAGACCCAAAAGAACTGACATTGGATAACCTGCATAGCACTCTTGTTTCCTATGAAATGAGAAACGATGATAACGAGACTGTGGAAAAGGGGAAATCTAAAGAGGTGGCATTCAAGGCCATGAAGAAACTCACCATTGAAGATTCTAATGAAGAAGAAGAAATAGATGAGGTGATGTCATTCCTTTCTTCAAATCTGCAAAGAGGAAGAGGAAAGTTTAAAGGTAAACTTCCACTAGCATGCTTTTGATTTGGAAAGGTTGGTCATCTTGTAGCAAGATTACCCAAGAAATTTCAAGATAACGATGATGATGATGATGAAGTTGAAATTCCCAAGAAGAAGACTTCAGTGTTTGTGAAAGGGAAGAAGCAATTCAAGAGAAATTTATTCAAGAAAAATAATCTTCTTTCACAAGAATTTGAAAGTTTAGAGGAGTCTGAGGATGAAGAGGTTGAGGAGTTTGAAAATTGTAAAGATCATAGGCAAAATGTTATGGTAGCGGTCGTCGGTAGTTCTCAGAAAAATGAAGAAGCTGACGCTGAAGAAGAAGATGAAATTGAAGGGAGAGTTGATATGGAAGTCGAGTTGGAAGAAGCTCTTGAGGAGATAAATGTTTGGAGAGCCAAAGTGAAGAAATCCAATAAAGTGGTTTGTGATGCCAAACTCTATATGCAACAACAAGATGAAGAAAAGTTAGAATTTTTAGAAGAAATTGAAAGACTAAAATCCTCAACACCAGAGAGCTCAGAAAATATTGTTGATCATAAGCTTAAAATTGAGGAACAAAAGAAGGAAATTGATTGTTTAACTAACATAGGAAAGGAGCAGGTCAGACATATCAAAGAGCTTGAAGAAGAAGTGGTCAGTATGCGACGAAAAATGAAGGATCAAGAAAAACTCTTGACCCCCAATGTGATATCAGAAAAGCAGGCCATTCAGAAGATAGAGAAGATGAAATAGGATCCTAGTAGTTCAGCAGGGAAGAAGAAGCAATTGAGCTCAGATGTTAAGGTTGTTTTAGGGCTTAATCAGGAACAAAAATCTGTGACAATTGCAGTCATACCGCAAGCAACCGTCCCGAAATTGAAGGTTGATTTGGGCACAAAACAAAATCAGAATATTCAGAGATCCCAAAGGAAAAATTGTAGTGCTGAAGTATCACGAAGGAATGTATCCTATATCAGGTGTTATTGCTAAGGGAAAATGGGACATTCACAGTATGTGTGTTCCATAGCCAAGAGATATAAAAGGGAACAGGAATAGAGATGGCAGCCAAACAGAGAACGGTTTTCCAGAACATATTTTGGAGGACACTGTTTTTGGTGCGAAGGATTTGGGCACATGGCTAGGTATTGTACTTTGACCATTCAGAGAAATATGAAAAGAAAAATCAAAACTTTTGCAAGCAGCAGGTCAATAAACAGACATGTGAGTTAAAAATGTAGAATAGATTTGCGGCTTTGCAAAATGAGGCTGGTCCATCATACTCTGAGAAAGAACAGAAGTCTCAATCTATTCTGAGTGTGAAGTCAAAAGTATGGACCAAGAAGAAGAAAGAAGAAAAGGCATTAGTTGCGGAAATTGCCCTTAAAGCATCAGATCGATCTGGTGTGTGGATCCTTAACAGTGGTTGCACATCCCACATGATGGGTAATAAGGATCTTGTTATAGGCATAAAATATGACAAAGAAGGAGTTGTCAAATTTGGAAACGATGAAGGCCTGAATATTTTTGGCTCAGGGAAAGCCAAGTTTGGGGGCAAAGAAATGAGATGTGCTGATGTCTTGGTAGTAGAGGGTCTTAGTCATAACTTACTCAGTTTCAGTCAACTATGTGACTCTAGGCACTCTATCCGATTTACCAAGAAGATGTGTGTTGTGAAAGGAAAAGATGGAGCAGTTGTTCTGCAAGGAAAAAGGACAAAGGGAAATCTCTACCTTGTAGGTGGGGAAGAAGATACATGCCTTTTATCTAGAGAGGAAGAAAACCATCTATGGCATAAGCGACTTTGTCATCTATGCCAACCATCTATGGAGGATCTGGTAAAGTGTGATGCTGCTAGAGACCTTCCCAAACTATCATGTGATCGCACTCATACGTGTGATGCTTGCCAACAAGGAAAGATCATCAGAAAGACATACAGGCCAAAGGAACAGAAATCAACTAGAGTGCTCGAATTGGTTCATACTGATGTATGTTGACCTATCTCACCATGAGCTATAAATGGAAAAAGGTACTATGTTCTTTTCATTGATGATTATAGTAGATTGGCCTGGGTATTTTTCATTACCCATAAAACAGAGGTGTTCAGTTGCATAAAGCAGTACAGGAGGGAATCAGAAAAGATTCTTGGGCAGAAAATTCTGAAGTTTCGTACTGATAACGGTACGGAATTCACAAACAGTGAAGTTAAAAACTATCTCGAGAAACATGGGATAAGGCATCAAGTTTCATCAGTAAGAACTCCCCAACAGAATGGAGTAGTTGAAAGAAGAAATTGGATCATCAAAAACATGGCTAGAATGATGCTTATTGATAAAGACCTACCATAGAAATTTTGGAAGGAAGCATTTTTGACATCGGTCTATGTTTCGAACAGGTCTCGGTTGTGTCCGAAGCAAGGAAAGACTCCATATGAACTATGGTATGGAAAGAATCCAACATTGAAATACTTTCGAATATTTGGAAGTAAGTGTTTCATTCTCAATAAATAAAATCACAGGAATTTTGAAGCACGAGGAGATGAGGGGATATTCCTTGGCTACTCAGGGAAAAGCAAAGCATATAAATGTTTCAAAAAAAGGCTGGGAAAAATTGTTGAGAGCAATGATGTCACTATGTTGAAAATGAACAGAATACTCAACGACCCAGTGAACTGTTCCTGGATGAAAGTGATGATGAGGCAAGTAACTCAGGGGGAGAAGAAGTGGCAGAGGCTGGCTCAGAAGAAGATACTAATGATGAACAAGAAAGTGTCAAGTCTGTGTTTGTAAGGAAGTCAAAGAATCGAGCTGAAATTGACAGGCATAATATCATTGGTGATCAGACAGCTCCATTTCAGACTCGAAGAATGAAATCATTACAGCAAACATCATTCTTATCTCAGGTGGAGCCAAAAAAATTTTCCGATGCAGCTGAAGATGAAAACTAGGTTCAGGATATGAATGAAGAGCTTGATCAGATTGAGAAGAACCAGACATGGGAGATTGTTTCGAGGCCAGCAGACAAGAATGTCATCAGGACTAAATGGTTTTATCGCAACAAGATGAATGAAGATGTCACAGTGATTCAGAACAAAGCACGACTAGTGTGTAAGGGATACTCACAGATAGAGGTAATAGATGTTGATGAGACATTTGCACCGGTTGCAAGGCTGGAAACGATCAGACTATTTTTGGACATTGCAGTGCAAAGAAAGTTCAAAGTGTTCTAGATGGATGTCAAATCTTCATTCTTAAATGGATTTCTAGAAGAGGAGGTGTATATTGAGCAGCCAGATGGTTTTTTCATTCATGAGTATGAGAAAAAAGTTTGCAGGCTGAAGAAGGCATTGTATGGGCTGAAATAAGCACCAAGGGCATGGTACTCAAGGCTTGATCAGTACTTGAGGAAGCTTAGTTTCCAGCGTGGAGGATTTGATTACAACCTCTATTTCAGCAATGACAGTAATAAAAGGATGATGGTTCTAGTGTATGTCAATGACATAATTTTTGGTGGATCAGATAAAGCTCAGTGCAGACAGTTTTCCAAATTCAGGAAAAATGAGTTTGAAATGTCAATGATTGGAGAGCTAACGTTTTTCCTTGGCCTACAGGTGACACAAGGAAGGAATGGAACATTCATTTCTCAATCTAAATATTCCAAGGAGGTTCTGAGAAGGTTTGGAATGGATAAGTCCAAGGAGATGAAGACTCCAGTTGCTACCCGGATGAAATTATCAAAAGATGAGGATGGCAAGGCAGTTAATATCACAGAATATAGGAAAATTATTGGAAGTCTGTTGTACTTAACTGCAACAAGGCCTGATATTGTTTTCACCACATGCCAAGCAGCAAGATATCAGAGTAATCCCAAGGAAAGCCACATGCTTGTAGTGAAAAGAATACTTCAGTATATCCAGGGCACAGTGGATTTCGGCTTAACATATACTGATAAATCTCAGACAGAGTTATTGGGATATACTGATGCAGACTGGGCCGGTTTAGCGGATGATAGGAAATCAACATCAGGTGGTTCATTCTATCTTGGTGGATTGTTTATTTCTTGGCTAAGCAAGAAGCAAGATTGCATTTCGTTGAGCACCGCAGAAGCTGAGTATATTGCGGCCACTCAAGTATGCACATAGTTATTATGGATGAAGCAGCAGCTTGAAGATATGGGAGTTGAGGTGAATTCTCCGATCAGAATCCAGTACGATAACTCAAGTGCTATAAATCTTAGAAAAAATCTCGTCCATCACTCAAGGACAAAGCACATTGAGATAAAGTATCATTTTATCAAGGAGAAGGTTGAACAGGGAATCGTGAAGTTGGAGTATGTGCCTACAGAGCTATAGGTTGCAGAAATTCTGACAAAGGCCTTACCCAAGGAAGCATTTGAAAGGCATCGACTGGCTCTGGGAGTTCAGTCGATTCCCCACACTTAAAATAGTGTGGATGTGGGACCCCCCCCCCCCCCACCCCCTCTCCCCGAGGTAAGATGTGTTTTTCCCTAATGTGCTGATATGTGTTCTCTATTATGTTACAGACTACAAAGGAGTGACCTTTGGGTTCGTTAACAAAGGGGGAGAAAATAGTGATTGTTCAAGGGGGAGACAGTGTGGCTATTTGAGAAATCATGATAGATACGGGGAGAAGCTGACCAGTGGAGTAGTCAGATAGGGGGAGAAATGAGAAAGGGGGAGATTTTTAAATCTGACGATGCTAGAAGTGATCGATCAAAGAATAGAACTCACGATGGCTGAGGATCATGATAAAAGCGGAATAGTGGTGTTGGAATGGTGAGAGAAGGTTTCCAACTATCACCAATTGGGATCAGTGTGGTTCAATAATTGGTATCAATTTAAGAATTGGTATCATGTTGGAATCGATAATTGGTGTTTGACATGAAGTGATTCATTGATGAACTTTTCATACTACTCTTGTTTCTCACACCAAGCATTGCTCAAGTGGGCTTAGAGTATGTGTTAAGTGAATCCTTGAACGTTATCAGAATCGCAAGAGGCGAATGTTGGTAGCAGACGGAAGAAGACTCGGTGAGGTATCAACGTGCAGAAAATCCTTCTGAGAAGAGTTATGAAGAATTGTCAACAAACCCAAAGGGGGAGATTGTTGGGAAAAAATCCCTCAAGGTAACATTGTAGTATTTTTTGGGTTGATTTTGTTTGTTGACAAAGCAGGTTTCCATGAAGAATTTTTGAGTTCCTGAGAATTTTTTGACAATCCATGTTGACAAAGAACAATGACAAAGGAAAGGACGATCTGGAGGCGGTACAAAAGTGCAGTACAAGGTGGCGTCGTTTCCCAGTGTTTGCCAAATTTTTGGGGTCCAAAATTTGGAGTTTGGTGAGCATCGTGAAAATAGGATTTTTATGAAGATCATATTTTTATATGGCAAAGGCATGAATTTCGCGAAGAGATGATGCATGGATTGGATTTTGCAAAGACCAGAAAAATGGAGGCGGTGATGCTTCGCGATTACGTCAAAACTTCGCGAACGGAAGAGTTGAAGCACATCACGGCATTGAAGGGCTTCTCAAGGTAGATTCGCGGCGAAGGTGTGAGGGAATGTTGACGGTGATTATCCACGATTACGACGAGCTCCGAGATCGGAAAATTGTCGTGGTGCTTTGCGATTTTGACAAAATTCTGGCGGAAACTTTGGAGCTTCGCGATTTGAGATGATGTGGCGCTGACTTCGGGTGGAGAGTTAGAGGGTCGGTGGAATCGCCTATAAATAGAGTTCAACCCCATCGAGAGAAGTAGAGATAATTTTAAGAGAAAATCTTTAGCTCTTGGTTCGCAGAGGTAGTTCGCGAAGGCAGTGTGCTTCGTGATAGGGGAGCTTCGCGGCGGCTATTCTAGCTCCGCGAAAGGCGTGTGCCCCGCATTGGCTCAGTGAGATTCGCGTAGAGGTAGGAGATCCTCAACGGCCTAAGCATTGAGAAGGTCTGTGCATCGCGAGAGTGTTTCGCGATAGAGCTTCGCGAAAAGGCAGGAGCTTCGCGAAGGCTTGTTTGAGCTTCGCGAAATTGGGAGCCTCGCGAAGTAGGGTGCTTTGCGAAGGTGTTTCCAAAGTGAATTGCCCAGTGGTTAAGAGGCAAAGTGGTATTCATCAGTGGATGAAAGTTGGACTATAACAGAGAATCTATCAACAGTTGAAGATGCATTATTTCATACAAATGAATAGACCTACAGGTCTATAAACTGTGAGTGGGTCCCTTCCAAGGGCAGTGAGCATAGGAAGAGGAAGAAGGTGATCCTCTCCACCGGCAGTGAGCCAGAGAGAGATAAATAGGGAGTGACCCTTGGGAAAGCAGTGAGCTGACTCTAAACCTTGAAAAGGCAGTGAGCCTGGGACAGAGTGACTGTACCCGAACATTGTAATCCACAACTAGTGAAGTAGAGTGGAATTTGGTACGACCGACAACTTGTCGGTGTATGCTCCTTGGACGTAGCCCTTAGCGGTGAACCAAGTAAAATTGTTGTGTCCTGTGCTTTCTTTACATTCTATTTATATTGTGCAATAGGAAAGAGAGAGAAGTGTGTTTTTCTTAACAACGAAACAAGATCAGAACGGGCATTTATTTTAAATTAGTCATACCCTGATTCACCCCCCCCCCCCTCTCAGGGTATTCAGCCTTGTGGACCTAACATTTATGTTGTTGATGCCTTTCTATACCCATATGGTTCTCCCCTCCTTTCACTTCATATGTCAAGATCATCCATGCACCAGTCACCTGGAGCTTGTGATCCCCTAAGGCCTCATACATGTTGCATATATGAGTCATTTCAATAGTTTTTTTTATGGATTCTAGTTTTAAGTAGATACAATCACTACTACAAAACTGGGTTTATCCAGCACTAGGGTTTTAACAGTGCTAGCTAAAAGCACTATTAAAACCCCCCTTTCTCAACACTAGAAAAAGCGTTGTTAAAGGGGGTCTTTAACAGTGCTAAAAAAAGCATTGTTAAAGGGGGGATTTTATCCACGCTTGTAAAAAAGTGCTAATAAAGCCCCCCTTTTTTATTAGTTATAGTGAAAAAGTGCTGATAAAAAGAGAATTTATCAGCACTATTTAAAAATAACTAATAAATGGGGGTCTTTATCGATGCTTTTTTAGAAGTGCTGATAAAGACCCCCCTTCATCACCACTTTTTTACTAGCGTTGGTAAAGGGTATATTTCAAAATAATCATTAAAATAATATATTAATATATAAATAGATTTATATTGATATAAATATAATATATATTTTTTAAATATGTTTTAGATAAATCTAAATAGGCATTAAAACATGATATATAAGATATTTAGTGAAAATGGATTATAACTCTTGAAAATCCCTACAAATCCAAAAAAGCATGAAAATCCGATAATAACTCTATAAACCCTTAAAACCCATAAAAACATTAAGAAACCCTAAAACCCCTAAATGACCATAAATTTTGATTTGGTAGTCCGTTTTAGCTCCACAACCAGTCAAATCAAAGATTATGAAATGAGATAAAACCATATGAGATTTAAATCATGTGATAATAAATGGAATAAAATATATTCATTTTCAAAAAAAATAGAAATTGAACTCAAACTTCAAACAACCATAACATTTTATCCGGGTGTTCATTTGGGCTCCACCACATATCAAATTGAATCTTGTGAAGAGATCTACATCGTAAAGGTCTTAGATGATATTTATGAGATTTTACTTGTTTATAAACCCCCAAGGTCTCAAAAGGCCTCTAAAATTAAGTTTTTAGACGGAGTACCCTAATTTCTTAAAATTAAAACAACTATAACTTCTAATCCAAGTGTTTTTTCAGCCTATAATGCATATAAAATTGAATATTTCAATGATAGATATGTCGCGGTAACCCATAGGAACAAATGATCGCCTTTATCAAGGAAAAAACTGAGTTTATAGTCACTGTACCCCACTTTTTTCACATTCGATGGCCTTTCAAACTACCATAACTTTTTCTATGGGTGTCTTTTTGGGCTATACCACATATAAAATCAAATATTATAATGATCTATATGTATAAGTGACCCATAGGATCCTCTGATCACCTCTTTTGAGGCCAAAAGAGGCCAAGTCCTCCAAAACTAATTTTTTAGCCTATGTATCCCAATTTTTTAAAATTAGACGGATTTTCAGCCTCATTTAAAGGAGTATTTTTTCCCTTTTTTTAGTTGGGACTGAATTTATTCCCAAGTATTACATTAATATTGATATTATGGATTTGAAATTTTATCCTTTTTTATAATGTACTATTATTTAAAATCAAATATATAACAATATATAAATATTTTTTAAATATTCACACATAAAATTTTAATTTTATAAATAAATAATTAAACATATTTACATATAAAATATATTTTTCAATATATAAACCTCATATAAATAACAAATAATATCCATTTTAAAAAATATATAAAAATAAATGTTTATTAAAATATATATATATACATACATATATATATATAAATATATATAAACATATATATATATATATATGGATAAAAAATATAACAAAAAATATATAAATATATAGATATATCATAAAATTTAAAACAAAATAGTATAGGGGAGTGGAAAAGGCACTGGTGTATAAGCTGAAGGTCTCAGGTTCAAAACTTGTTGGAGCAAGGGGTGTGCGCTGGGGGGGGTAGGATTATCTAAAGTGCTGATAAATGGGTGGGGTAAGCACTGATAAATGGGTGGGGTAAGCACTGATAAAGGGGGGATCATTAATAGGGGTGTTAAAAAAATTATACCATTTATCAGTGGGTCCTTTATCAATGCTTTTTTTAGTACTGTTAAAGGAGGTCTTTATCAGTGCTTTTTACGAGCATTGTTAAAGTTAACCCTTTAACATCGCTTACATTATCAATGCGGATAAATCCCTTTTACTAGCACTGTTAAAGGCTTGATTTTTAGTAGTGTGTGCCCATACCAATTATAAAATCATCTAGGAAGAGTATATAAACTCATCTAACTGAAGGAGAGGATCGAGGTGCACCTCACTACAATATATGGTTGGTCTGGATGCTCATGTTAATAGTATAATGAAGAGATATTGACCATGATATTCTTATATATTACTATTAAAACTTGAAAAGTTTTCTCAGTTATATTAAAATATGTATAAAGTAATTATTTTTTATAAAACCTATTTATTTGTATCTGAATTCAAGGTTTGAGATGCTATTTATTTCATCACATTGATGTATTTGAGTATATAAGGACTTAGATATAAAAGATAACTTCTTTAAGGAAATATAAACATATATTATTATAATAAATTAAACATTTTCTATATTAGAAGTGGGGAAATCAAATCTATAATTATATTGAAATTGATTTTATAATCTACAAATTTTTATTACTACATGTTTTTAAATATTATTTTTATATACTATATGAAAAAAGTTTCTTTGTTTATGATTAAAAAGAATATTCATTATACATACATGAATCGAGTTTATAGAATCTGGTTAAAATTTAATATTTTATATAATCTACTTAATAACATTAGAAATGATAATATATATTTTTTATTCTAGAATCACTTAAATATGGATTTATAAATGTGAAATTAACCAAAAGAGTTCATCAGATGAATTATTGGGATCATTTTATTTTAAATCACTAGTTATTTTTTAGTATTTTTTTATTAAATAAGAATAAATATATTTTCATTTAGAGAGAAGGAATAAAGGGATTGAGATTTATTGAATCAACAATGGGAATATTATTTAGATGACTTTGATATGATTAAGGTGCGGGAATACTTACGCCCATAGAAAAAAATTGGAATCATGGCCAGTATTTGTTTGAGATGAGGACTCTCAGAATTATCTTTAAAGATCCATTTTTACCACCCTTCACTCCTTAAATTAGAATCATGATCAGAATTAAAAACATCTATATCTACTTCCATATTATTTAAACCTTTCTCCCAATTTCCACTCTGACATTTTTCCAGAGTTGATTTTCTCAATTGGTTCCTCTAAGGCTAAGTTTTGTTTTCAGGAGATCCCAGGTAGTTAGGAATATAATCCAATCATTATATTGATATAAGGATTTCTACTAATCCCACTAGGACACTTCCTCAATAGGTGTTGAATTTTATTATTTCATCATCTGAAAAAAGATCATCAACTTTGGTTCCTAAGAACCCTGATACTAAAACACCACCTAGACTACCACATACCAAGTGAACAAATGAATAAACATCAACTCCTCCCTCTTATAGGAATACCACCTATAAAAATTATAAAAAAAATCATTGAATTACCACCTTTTAGTCCCACAAAACATCAAATCAAGAACTTAGACCAATAGACACATGTTTACCTGAGGTTTCTCCTTTTCATGTTACCCTTGTGTAAAATAATAACCGGTAAGGAATCATGATGAATAACATTTAAATATTGGGTTCCATGAATTATAAGTATCTACAACCTTATCTATTTATTATAAATTTCTTATGTGTATTTATTTATTTATTTTAAAAATGAATAATTTTTTAACCTAATAGGATGGATACGAATCAATAATAGATAGACACTAATCATATGAAAAAAGAGTATGAAGATGGAGCTAAAAATTTCATCAAGTTTGTAATAGAGAATGCATATAAGCCTTCTCAAAACCTTTGTTTGTGTTTATGTTTTTTCTAATTCAAGACAAATTCATCTAGAAAAGTTGTAAGAACATTTGATTTTTCATTAAATAGATAGAAGCTATAATTTTTGGAATAAATATGGGTAGAAACTGAATATACATACTAATTAGGATGATACTATTATTTATGAATTATTCCATATGAATAATAGTGTAAATGATGATGGATATCGTATGAAAAAAATGAAAATGGAGACTGAAGATGACCTAGGTGATTGTCCAAGTTTTTTTAAGAAGTTAAATAGTTGTGTAAAGAGACTATTGTATACTATTTGTACTAAATATACAACATTTTCAGCTATATTAAAGTTATATAATTTGAATTTTGGAAGTGAATGGAGTGAAAAATGCTTTACATAACTACTTGGTGTAGTGAACGATATGATACCAAAAGAAAATGAGCTTCCTTGTAAAAAATATGACACTAAAAAAATGATATGTTCAATGGGTATGATCTCTAAAAAAATACATGTCTTCCTAAATTATTGCATATTGTTTCATAAAGATAGTGAATCACTTAGAAAATTCCCTAAGTGTAGTGTGGATTGATACAAGAAATATGAACCAAGTCCTTCAATTTTTTGTAGAAATTTCCTATCATTTCAAGATTTAGATGACTATATTGGTGTCAATTAACCACTAGACAATTAATATGGAATGTGGATACAATATTTGAATATGGGAAACTACATCACCCATAATACTCTCCTAAATAGAAGAAAATTGATTATGAGTATCCTAAATCTGGAAATGAGCTTAGAAACCTCCTTATTGCATTATCTACAGATGGAATAAATCCTTTTGGTGTACAGTGTAGTACTCATAGTACATGGACAATTATGTTAGTAAATTATAACTTTCCACCATGGTAATGCATGAAAAACAAATATATTATGTTTTCTCTTCTTATATCTAGACCAAAACAACTCGGTGATGATATTGATGACTATTTTGATCTATTGATCAAAGATATGAAATTGATTTGGGATATAGGTGTTACATCGTATGATACTCATAGAAGTGAATAATTCACATTGAGAGACATGTTGTATGAGATGATATATGAATTTATGGATTATAGATATTTTCAGGCTATAGAATTAAAGGAATTTTGAGGTGTCCCATTTGTGAATAATTCACACATTCAATTAGGTTGAAACATTTCTTGAAGAATATGTTTTTAGGACATCACAAATTTTTATCCTGATGTCATAAATACTGGTCTTGAAAAACATCATTTCATAAGTACAGAAAAAGGTAAAACACTATATCCACTAATGGGTGATCAATTATTAATTAAATTAAAATATAATGACACTATATTTGGTAAACTTTTTTTAAATTTTTTTTATGAAATCAGGTTGGAAAAGGAGATCAATTTTCCTTGAATTATCATACTGGAATTTTTTGTATGTCAAATATTTTCTTGATATCTTTCATGTAGAAAAAAATGTATTTTAAAGTGTTATTTCAATGTTACTAAATGTACCAAAAAAACCAAAGATGAAATCAAGGATAGGTTGGACATGATTGACATGGGGATAAGGGAAGAGTTAGCACTGATAAAGGTTGAAAGATGAAATTTTCTTCCTCTAACAACTTGCACTCTATCTTGATAGAAAAATTTTCAATTTTCCAACTTCTTTAATGGTGTAAAAGTTATATAAGGGTATTCATAAAATATAAAGAATTTCCTTTCAATGACTAATTTGAAGTTATAGGGTCTAAAATCACACAATTTTCATGTTTTTATGTAATATTTTATGCTTGTCACTTTACGCTTAATTCTACCTAAAAATGTACAACATACATTAATTATACTTTTCTTCTTTTTCAAAGCCATATGTAGTGAATTTATAGACCTAGAAAATTCTTCAATAACGAATAAGGAGATTGCAATCATATTATGTGAATTGGAGATGTTATTCCCACCATAACACTTTTATATAATGGTCTACTTGGTGGTTTAATTCATTAGATAGATTCAACTATGTGGTCTTGTACATAATATATAGATGTACCCCATTGAATGGTATATGAAAATTTTTAAAGGGTATGTCAAGGATCAAAGTCATCTAGAAATTTGTATTGTAGATCAATGTATTATTGAAGAATATGCTGAATTATATACCATTTACCAATCATATTTTTATAGGATTAGTCTCCAAAAAATTTATCATAATATATTACTTATAGATGAAGGGATTTCTAGAAGATATATTGTTATAATTACTATTAAAGAGTAGGGACAAGCTCACCTTTACATTTTATATAATAGTATAGAGGTTTCTCTATACGTTGAAGTCTATAAGGTAATTCTACGACATTTGAATCCATCAAGGGATGACATATAGATATCAAATACCCATAATCAAAAATTTATAGGCTGGTTCCAGGATCATATCTATAAATAGTTATCTATAAATTCAAATTTAGTTGTCGAACTACTTTCAATGACTATCCATGGGACCAAATGTAAATGTTGTATCTTACATAGGTTTTTTAATTAATGGGTATATTTTCTATACAAAGGAACAATATAAAAATAGTACGATCAAAAATAATGGAGTTACACTTGTGGTGAAAATGATTTACATGTCTAATTCCAAGGATAGAAATCCAATTTATATGAATATGACATATTTCAGCATCATCGAACAGATATACTATTTGGATTATACAATATTTCAAGTGCTAATTTTCCACTGTAAATGGGTTAACAATAAAAGTGTGATTAAATTAGATGAATTGGGCTTCATAAAGGTGAATTTCAGGGTGGAAGGGTATAAGTATGAGTCGTTCATAGTGGCATCACAAGCAGTGTAAGTATTTTATATCCCAAATCTAGCAAATAATAATTGTTCAATTGTTCTGTTTTCGACTAAAAACTATAGGGTTAGATGAAAATTCAATTGATGATGACCATTTCATTGGGAGCTCACAATCATTTCATAATGATCCTAATATAGAAAATGTCTTGTACATTAGATGGGACTATAGGGAGGGGGTTTGATACTCGAGAGAGTATCCAAATCCCTTAAACAATTAATTAAAAAAAGAGTGTTTAATGAAAAAGTTAAAGTGTTTTTTAATATTATATTTTTTACCTCATAATATTACATGTTCTATATTGTATTTAAATAATATAAATTAAATTTTTAACCACTAAAGAGATAATGACTTATTCACATGATGATGTTACCACTCTCAAGGAATAACAGACCATTGATGCTAAAACTATAGAATTATTATGGGATCAAAAACATGTTGATGAAAAAAACAAGAACAGAATAGCATCATTATGTTAACTAAAATTATCAAGTCAGGAAGAAAAGGTATAAAATTTGAGGTTAAATATAATCAATGAGGCTAATATAGTGGCCACAACAAGTCAATGTTCATTAGTTACATTAGATCACAATGAGAATTCATGTGACAATTGATATAGATACATGGAACAATGTCATGCATGCATTGAAGGAAACCATTTGGTATGATATTGGGTAATGTTACGATATACTTTCTCTATTTTACCAACAAAATATATAATGAAGTGTTGATTTACTTTTCATTATACCTTGAAGAGTTTTTTTATTTTAGATGATTTTTGTGTAAAATTTGTCTTAATGGTTACTAGAAAAGATCATAGAGGCTTCCAGACACTTCTTACAAAGCATCATCTCAGGGATGCTGAGGGGAAAATAAACCCACACCCACCAGCTATGTATTCACACATTATAAACTAGGAAACATGGAAATATTTCATTTGTATCTGAAATGATAAATCATTTCAGGTGAATTGTAATTGATAATATTTTATTTTAAAATATTTATTTTATTCACTTTGATTTAAAAAAATTAATTTAAGAAAAAAAAGTTGTGTAAAAAATAAGCAACAACATCAAAACCAATATACCCCTACTGTAAAGCAAGGATGGGGTATGATTCACTTAATAAAAAAATGGTATGTATTTTAAATCTATAGTAAAAGTTTTATGTGATATTAAACAACATATGTTCCTTTATTTATATATAGATTGATGAATCACAATCCAAAACCCCTTCCATCCCACGTCATGTTCTATGGAATGAGGCTTGTGTAAATAAATTGGATAAACTAGTTGATGAAAACACACAAGAAGTTTGGGAATCATGTGTTAGTATGAAATAATAGTAATTTTTTGTGTTTTATAGTAGTATTATATAAAAATATGTACTTATATTTATATATTTTTTATATGGTTTAGACATAAGAATCAACATCGATTTTACCCAAAAAACTAATTTTAGTAGCTTTGAAGCATCCATAACAATATGGCCATGTTAGAGGTATAGGTTTTGGAGTGTCACATCGAACATATTTCAAGAAGAAAAAGTCACAATGAGATATATATGAGATGATGAAAGGCATGTAGATGCAGATAGATTCTTTGAAAGATATTATTGTTCAGCCCGATTTGGTGGACCAGTATGTGCAAAAGGATCAAAGTAAACCAATAGTGGAATAATGATTAGTACATGGAGATACACATCACCCCACTAGATTTGAGCCCTTCCATTCCCCATAACTTCTTTCCTTACCTAAGTTAATAAATTTTTCCATAATTATTTCTCCTAAATGTGAATCAAACACTACTATAAAAATTACCTATAGAAACGGATCTATAGGCAGGGTTAAATGACTCCATGGCTATGGGCTAAGAAATTTATATGGTTATTTAAAAAATGTGGCTTTAAATAAGATATACCCATAGAGATCATCCCCCTTAAAAACAATCTTTCCTCCGTTTTTATCCTCCCTCGTGGCTTTCCTCTCCCACTCTCCCACTCTCCCTCGAAACCCTTCTCCTATTCCTCATGTCTTTCATCTAATCATCACCCGATTGGCTTCTCTATCATATGATCATCATCGGCTTCTACTTTTTGGTTCCTCCATCCCTCACCAGATTCTCCATTCATGGTTCCTCTATTTCTGGCATGGATTCTCCATTCACAGCCTCTCCATTCTCGATTCCTCCTTCCCTCACCAGCTTCTCCATTCATGGTTCCTCCATACCTTATGCATTCCTCCCTTCCTTCATACCCTTCTTCAGGTGTTCCTCCTCCATTAGGTGTGTTGGATTAAGAATTCCTCCCCTCCTACATTCCATTATTCAGGAATTCCTCCTCCATTTGGTGTGTTGGCCAAACTATTTTACTTCTTTGAATATTGTTAACCTGCTTTGTGGCTCCTAGTTTGTGTTTATTTTCACACAGGAAGAGTTTTCAATATTAATTCTATCAGTTGTTATCTATTATGATTGTAAAATATGTTATTCATCGGTATTCATGGTTTATATTTCATTCTCATAATTAATCTATTATTTATTTACTATTCTAGAATTATTATGTTTCTAATGTTTTGTGTTGAGAATTTTTTTATAAGTGTTGTGCAAAGGAAAAAATTATTAGTCTCATATGTAATAGACTTTATATTTCTGAAATTTATAGAATTTAGAAGTTGGATATTTTAGTCATAAATTCCGAAATTTAGGATTTTCACTATGTAAAGAACCTTACTTATCCAGTTCATACCTTTTTATATCAACCATATTCATAGAAGACCCTTGTATATTAATTTATTAATTCAACATATCAAGTATTGAATCTTACACATTGATTGTTTATTGTTATGTATGATGTAATAAGATAGTTTTACCTTTATGTAATAAGAAATTACCTTTACATATTAAATAAAATTACTTTTACGTATTCCATTTTTTACTCTGACATACTACATGGATTTTGGATATTAATTTTATATATTAACTATTTCTAAGGAAACTAATCTTATTTCACTATCGAAGGTTATGATTTGAAGATAATATAAGATACAAAAAAATGCATGTTGTGATATTCAAACAGTGAAGATTGTAGCTATGTCATGAAAATAATTTTCTAGGCTATTTGGAAACATAAATCAGTTTATGTTGTGATTATACACACCTTGAAGATATATTGAAAAGAGATGTTCCATTTGAAGATCATCAAGACATGGATAATTTTTTATTAGTACAAGGAATATTATTTATCATTATTTATGATTTCTTATCTATTATATGTTATGATTGAAAAAATATTTTAAAATATTAAAAATTAATATATTCAATTGTTTTGAAGTCTTTGTTTCACATGATTACATAAATTAGTCAATGTTTTTAAATTTTGATAATTATAAAAGACTTGAATGATGATCTAGGTTATAATTATTATAGATATTATCATTCGTAGCTAACTAATGATATTTTGGAAATATTTATGAGATTTTTGTGAGATTTATGGAGAATCGTATTATTATATTATTAGATTATTATTCTAAAACATTCATATAGAAATTGAAACACATTCCTTTCTAGATACAAAAGTAATTCCAAAGTTTGAAAGCCTTTATTTACTCCTTGATCTTGTAGGAATGCCCAAGATAAATTGTTCTAAATCTAATATGTGAAGGAAAAAATCTACTTATTATACACAATTAATAATCATCAAAAACTTTAATTGGTTTAACTATTCTATATTCATTATGATGAATTTACTTTGTGCTATAAAGTTTTATCTAGTTGTAGTCACTCAACTCACACATGGTTGTACCTCCATTAAAATGTAGTGTATTGGTTATGCAAAACTATAAAAAAATTAGTTCATAGGTTCTACCTTATCCCTAAAAAAATGTAGGTTTTTGGGTTGTGCCTTCAAGTGTGAAAAAGGTAGGTTGGTTTGTTTTGGTTGTTGGGTATGATAAAAGAAGATTATAAAGAGTTTTCAATCTCATTCAAAAGTGAGGTATATTTAGTGTGTACCGTTATTTAGAGGAGTTGAGAGGTGCAAAGTGTATACATGGTATTTTTGGATTGGAAATACTATAAAAATCCTTTTATACTCTTATTCGTTATTTTTTTCATACACTATTCACACTAAAATTTAATTTATTATTTATATTTAAATTGTTTATTCTTATTATCTTTAAAATTATGAATTTTGTTTTAAAATTTTATTTGAGTCTATTCACCCACCCCCTATACTCTCAACAATCTCTATATTGGAATCAACAATTAATATCAAAGTCTATACCTTTAAGAATTTTACTTCATTGATTATTTTCCTAAAACCATTGTTGGTATCATTTTCATTGATACTTTGATCATTTAATCAGTTAATGTGTTATTTCCATTGATGATATCCACAGGACACTAAAATCACTTAATTCATTGGTAGAACTTATTTTATATAAATGGTATTCTAGATCATCCACACAAGAGAATAGATAATTGAAAATTTTAGAGTTATTTTTCTAGTTGAGAATTATTTCTAGTATCTAAACTATGAAAAGATTACACCCTTTATATAGAACACGTACATAAAATTCATATTCTTGTTAGAATTCATAATTCTTCAAATGTTACATAACATCAAAACACATTGGATCACACTTCATTGATTAAACCAAACACAAAAAAAATTATATTTTGATTTTATTTAACACATTACAAATTTATGTGTTGAAAATTGAAGAACACAAGATAATCAGATTAGAAAAATTGATCAAATGGTATCCAATATCATTCCCATTTTCCCCATGATGCGGTGTTATACTCCATGATTAAAAATAAATAATGTAATGGTGTTCTTAAACACACTATGGTATATGATATGGTTTATATTTTTGAAATGTCTCTAAATTTCAATAAATATTTGTATAATTAATAAAAAACATCACAACTAATTGTGAATCCATCCAAACACTTTTGGTAATTTATTATTATTATCTATTAGATTTCATATAAACTCTTTTTACTATAATAAATCTTAATTATTGGAAGGTATGTGTGACTATTCATGATTTTTTTATAATTTAAAACATTTATCAATTCCCTAAACCATAATTTTAAGATATTTTTATGATTTTTTTGAACATGTTATTGATGATTACTTGTTATCTTATGAAACAATACATATAATGTTAAGTTGTTTTCTAGATTATTTATTTAATGTATGTTTATATGCCTCAGAATGGATAAATAATAGATGTACAACATTGATCAGATCACTGATGAGTTTCATAAGGAGTTATGATATTTTTTGGACTTTTCATTCACTAATGATTCAGATAGAGGATTGATTCAATGCCTATGTTTTGATTTTGTTGTAAGATCAAGGTTAAATCTTTAGGAAGTGAGTTACCATATCACTAAGTATGGTTTCCAAAAAAAATATCATGTGTGGTATCACAATGGATAAAAATATAAAGTGGAGAATGACATTGATTCAGTTGAAAGGATTGGTATGAAAAATATGATTTCTGATCAGTTTCCTTTTTTTTGAAGCCATCTCCTCATGTAGACCGATGCAAGAAGAAATGAATACTATAACACATTTTTCATCTATTAATCAGGACGGTGACATTGAGAGTGTTGGAAATCTGATGGAATATGTGAATACCCCATTATATCAGGCATGTGTAAAAATGAGAAAATTTGAGTTTTTAATGCAATTATATCATGAGAAAACAATGTATGGATTTAGTAATATTGTGGTCGACTATCTCCTTAAATTTATTAAGGATTTAACACCTGATGATGCATGTATTATATAAAATGATTACATGGCATCAAAGTTGGTTGAAAAAATTTAGATTTTCATCTATTAAGATTCATTCTTTTCCTAAAGATTTTTGTTTGTTCTGGAAAAAAATGCAGAGTTGAGTCAGTGAAAACAGTGTGGCGCATCAAGGTGGAAGACTAATAAAGACAAAACTCAATCTTGCATACCAGATAAAGTGATCACTTCTCTTTAATTACTAGGCTTTAGAAACGTTTTATGTCAGAACAAATGGAAAGGAATATGAGATGACATGAAGATGAAAAAAAAATGATAATGACGAAATAGTGCATCCTGTAGATGGGTTGGCTTGGAATAAATTTGATAGGTTACATACTGATTTTGTAGATGACCCATGAAATTTTAGATTGGGACTATCATTTGATGGTTTCAACCCATTTATCCAAATGCATGTTGCACACAGTACTTGTCCTATTTTCATTCACATTTATAACTTTATTTCATGGATGTGCATGAAGAAGTTGTTTACTATCATGGGTCTATTGATATCTGGACCCAGTGATCCTATAAATGATATTGATATATACATACATTAATTAATAGATTATTTAAAGGAACTTTGGATTGTTGGTTCACAAGCATACAATGCATTCAGGAAGGAGTAGTTTATGTTTCGTGCAGCTTTATTATGGATGATAAATGATTTCCCTGGTTACAGAATGATGACTGGTTGGAGTACTAAAGGGAAATTATCCTACCCTATTTGTATGAAAAATACACATTACCAAATATTAAATTTTCTAGAAACTTTCAACTTCATAGGGAATCAATGATTTCTACTGATGGATCATCCATACAGGAAAAATCGGAGATAGTTCGATAATGTCATCAAGACATATAAGACACCTCAAAGAATGTCAGGGAATGATATTATTAAAGAACTTGAGGATTTGAATTATGTTCTTGGAAAAATTTAATCAAATATCAAAAAGAGAAAGCATGTTAATTTGTATTCCAATAGTAATTGGAGAAAGAAAAAAATATTCTTTGATTTTCCATATTGGACATAGAATTTATTGCATCATTGTTTGGATGTAATTAATATCGAGAAAAACATTTTTGAGATTTTACTTGTTACTATTTTAAATTTCAAAGGAAAAACAAAACACGATTTGCAGTCAAATCATGATTTTATGGATTGGGGTATAAGAGAAAGACTTCATCCTAAGTTAATTGGTCAAAATAAGTGGAAAGTACATTTTTCCTATTATTTGATGACAAATGTTCAAAAGAAACAATTTCTTCATGTCTTGGAAAGTTTGAAGCTTCCAAATAGTTATTCAAGTAATATTTCAAAAAGGTTGAATACACAATATTTGAAACTAAAATCACTTAAAACCCATGATTACCATGTCTTGTTACATGAGTTGATTCCAATTGACATTTGACATTTAACTTCACATAATGTTAGAATTTTTGTGATTAAGTTATGTAATTTTTATCGAGACCTTTGTGCCAAAAGACTTAGTAGGATTGGTGCTCATAAATTGAAGAGAAATGAACCAATTATTATTTGTGACTTGGAGAAAATTTTCCCACCATTATTTTTCACATGTATGTTAAATTTAACTGTGCATCTTCCCACAGAAGTTCTTTTTGATGGTCCTATTTCAAGTCGGTGGATGTATCCTATAGAAATAATGATGTTTACATTGAAATATTATGTAATAAATAAATATCATCCTGAAGGCTCAATTGTGAAATGTTATTTAGTACAAGAATACATGAATTTTTGTTCATCATACTTTTCTAACATCACTACAAGGTTTAATCAACTAATGAGAACTGAAGATGATAAATATGATCCCATTGAGCCTATATTTCCTTCACTACCCCAAATAGGGGGGATATATGGATCTTACTTGTTGTGTACTTTAAGAAGGGAAGAGTGGGAAATGGCTCATTATACATTATTATTAAATTGTGGTGTGCTTGATGATTATATCAAGTAAGTAAACTAATAAATATTAATTTTTTTCATTGTGTGATTTCTTCATATCTTATGACATTTTTAATATTTCTTATTTGTAGAGAAAATTTAGAAATTATAAAAAAAGAGACATCACTCTCTATCTATTAAGAGGAAGTAACTTTTTCACAAAAAATAATTTACTGCTTGGTTAGAGTCAAAGGTAATAGATTTTTTTTCTTCTCATAACATAATCACATGTCTCTATTTAATATTCTATGTTGGTATATTTTAGGTTTTAACTCTATCAATGAATGAAGTATCATATGAAATAAGATCATTTTATTTTAGTCCAAATGATGTGGTATGTGATTGTAAGGAAATGGTATTCAATGGATTTAAATTCATCATAAATTGTTGTGAAACAAAAATGGCAACAAAGCATGATGGTGTCATGATAAGATCCACAACAGATTGTTATGCGACTGCATCAGACAGACAACGTCAATCAGAAAATATATCATATTAAAGTGTTATTGAAAGAATCATTTTATTAGATTATTATGCACATGGTCATGTCGCAATGATGAAATGAAAGTAGTTTGATTCAATGACACGATAAGGAATTAATATTGATAACTATGGATTTAGAGTGATTGATATGAACTGGAAGTCTCATACTAATGAACCTTATATTCTGCATCACAAGCTTGATAGGTGTTTTATGTAACTAACCAGTTATAAAAAAATTGGTGTTATAGTTGATGTCATTCCTAGACATATATTTGATGAAGACATGGATGAAAATGATGTTGTGGATAAACCTATTGATATTTATTTGAATGTTTCATTTGATGAAACAGATGATTAAATTGTTAGAATAAATTGTGAATCAGAAATTATCACAAATCACACATATTGTTGACACATTTTTAAGTATTTACCTGATATTGTCGCAATATTGTATGTGTTTTTTAACATTCATACATTATATCAAATTAAATAGTACATTTTATACTATTATCAAATATAAAACTATTAATATCCTGACCAATTTATGTTTAATCACATCTCTTGTAATTCTTGAGCATAGAAAAGTCTTGATATTTTATCAATATAAATATCACACATTTAAATGTATCTCATTTTTTTATGGTAAAATTGTATTATTTAACATTTTTCATTATTTATATTTATTTTAGAATATTATTTTAAATTTCTAGGTCAAAATTTATGATTATGGTGATACTAGAAGAATTAGAATAATACAAAGAAATGAACAATGTATGTCTCCTCTAGGAACCACTGTAAGTACAATTTATGTTTGAATATTATGGTCTTTCATATTATTTATTTTATTATCATTAATTTTATTTTATCATTTATGTTATTTTAGGCTACATCATTGAGGAGACGGTTGTATTATACCACTAAGGCTGATAGTATGGTAGGGGGTGCTGCTACGACTGATTCTATAGTTTAGACTACTACTATGCTTCTTAAGTCACTAGGAGTTCATCCTCCCATTATTCCACCTTCATATTATCCATACCCACCTTTTCCATATCCCTTTACACCTGCACCCACATCAGATGGTAGTTATCATACTCTCATCCCTCCTTACTTTCTATTCCCACCATTCACTGTATAGGGAACTACACCCCCATATATCCCACTACTATATCCATATCCATATCCACCCTCATCTGTATAGGGTTATCCACCAGGTTTTCTCCATCCATCAGTACACTTATCATCATCTACTATACAGAGTGATCTTACTGTAGATATCCCACCTACCATAGTGGCTACTCCCCCTCCTTTAGACACAACACTTTAGGGGTCAGCAGATCCTCCATATACTGGTATGTGTTTAAACATTTCTGTTAATGATTAATGATAAATTCATATATATTATTTTCCTTTATTATTTTTTTCCATGATTAGCACTAGCCTCTACCAGGAAACAAGGCTGCACAAAAATGCGAGAGGTTTGGAATCGACACATGAAAATCATGGTTGAATACAACAAGGACGATGCTATAATTGAAAAAAATGGTAAGGAATGTAAAAGATTTATGATAACACTTTCTAAACAAAGAAATATCATTCCAGTTCAACCAATAAGTTGGAGGGAAGTTGGAGAACAAACAAAGAACAATGCATGGGAGAAGATTTGGGTAAGTAATGTTAATCACCTTTTATATATATTAATTTATAATATTTTCTTAACAAATATTGTGTCCATTTCAGCTCTGATATAATTTTTCTAATGGAAAAAATGTCAAGATACAAGGTTAATGAAATTAGGTGAAATTTGTAGAGCGTACAAGCATGACTTATATGCTGGTTAGAAAAATATAGTTGGTACAAAGCTTGAAAAATAATGGTGATTCATGATTTCATAATATCATAATAAAAATAGATGATCAACTGTTAGAAGAGTACAAGGTTTAAGGTATTTGTTAAATTTATATATTTATTCATTTATTTATTGGAAAATTATTTTTAAATTATAAATTACTTGTTTTATTTTTTTTAATGAAATTATATAATTATTTGTTTATAGGAGAAATCAGATAGAAAAAAATAAATAAGAGTGGAATGAAACACGTTTATAATCTTGGATACACTTCACTCCTATATCATGAGAAAGCACAGGTAATTTAACATTTAAAATATTTATCTTAGTGTAATTTTTTTGACTCCCAATTTTGATTTATTTCTTTTTTTTCAGAAAATATCATTGAATATTGAGGGCCACGTTCCTCACTCTACTTTGTTTTATACAAACAAAAAAAAAAGAAAGATGGTATTGTGACAAATACTAACACCAATAATATGATTATAAGTATTTCAATTTATTATATTTTTACTGAATTTAATTCCTTATATTATTTTGTCATTTTAATTTATGTTATATATCAATAAAAATAATTCTTTGGATGTATTGTTAGAAAAATAACCTGACAATTCCGACCCAAATGATCATCTACATCAGGTATTAGGAGATGAGAATTAGGGAAGAGTGCATTGTTGACCTATGAAGAAGATTTCACCATCTCAATACTGGTTTTTTGAAAAAAATTCTCTAAGTACCAGTTCTGGTTTGGTCATAGTGGAATAAATGAATTTTTTAATCAAAGAAGTGGGTCAAAAATCAGAAAAGTTGATAACTGAAAATATAATGAAAGTTATGTCTTCCCTTTCTTCTACACTTTCACCAGAAGCATCTACAATGTTTGATTCATGTTTCATTTCAATTAATTCTGCTTATGTAGATTCCTCTATCGGATCCAGAGCTGGAGCTGGAGCCAGTGTCGGTGTCGATACTGGTGTTGATGTCGATGTTGATCATGATGTTGGTGGTGTGAGAGGTGGTGATGGTGTTTCTATAGGAGGCATGGATGAGGGCTATCATGGTTTTAATGATATTGATATTGAGACTCATTATTGATGTAAATTTTATTTTTGGGTTGTTAATATGTGGAATTTTATTATGCACTTAAGTTTGATTATTATAATATTGAATTGTATTGCAGTATTTATGTCTGTTTCTACATATATTGAATTATTGTATTATGATGTATGTTTGATTATATAGTAGTTAAGTTTTATTATTATTATATTTAATTGTATCCTCCTCCGACGTGACCATCGCACCTCCTCACTAACACTGCTCTGAGGCGGCCCCCAACCTCCTCTGGTGCACCTCTGATGGTATGTAGTCCAATTTTCCATTTTTTATGATTATTTTCTCTTTCTACTATCATTTTATCCCCCTCATTTGTCTATATTCTTAATTTATTCAATAGGTGTACCCATTCCAGTGGATGGATGAGAACTTGAACCTCAATTCATTGATCTAGAACCACAACTCAATATAAGACCTTGCATTTCATATCATTTTCTTTTCATTATATAATTTCAATTGGTGTTTTCAGATTTTTGTATCTCTATTGTTTGAATCATGATATTATATTATCAGAAACCTTTAGGGATCATGGGATGAAAGAGATGTGAAGGGGTGTAAAGGGTTTACAAGGGGTGTGTAGGGGGTGTGCAGGGGGTAGGGGTGAAAGGGGTGTGCAGGGGGAGGGATTTCAAGGGTTGTGCAGGGGTGTGCAGGGGGGTGCAAGGGGGTGTGAGGGGGGTAGGGGGGTTCCAAAGGTGTTCAGGGGATGAATTAGAGTGTATAGAGATGGGGGCTTAAGGTCTTATAAAAATCTGTTTTGAATCTAATGGTTATTGTTGGGGTGTTACAAAATAGCATCAGAGGCTTCTATTTTTTATTTTTATTTTCATACAATTTTTGGAGATGGTGGACATGTGGCATAAGATTTTTTTAGATCCAATGTCTAAATAATTATTGATGAATGATTCAGATATGGAATTAAATAGTGTCTAAATGATGGAATCAGAACCTATGTGATTTGTAACTACATTTTTTTTTCTATGATAATATGCTCTTTTTTGTTCCAGGCTTATTATAATTGGCCTATAGCAATATCTGATCGATCAAAAATGTATGGCCATGCTAAAGAGGCTTAAGAGTTTTGGAAACATGTTGGATATTTTAAGGATTCTATGATTTGGATTCAATTCACATAAATATTATACAATCGATATTACTATTTAATTTTCTATGAAACAGAAAACTATGAAAGAGTTGTCCAACTCAACTGGAATAGTCCCCAGTCATGTCATAAATATATATATATTTTTTTCACCAACCAAAAACATCAGGCAATATTTTATCACACAACTTTTCCTTATTCATCCCAAACACATCTTTTTTTTTGTTTGATAACATGAAAAGGTTATTTGCTTATTTTTTTGTTAATAAACGTCTAATTTTGTTGTATGAAATTAACAATTGGTGGATTTCTTTACAGGTATTTTATTTAAATAAATATTGGTTGAAATGATTCTAGTTATTATCGTTGTTATTTTTTTGTTACTTTGAAGATATTATTTATCTTTTCAATTACATAAATTTTTTAAAAATTCAATTTAGAAACTCAGTGGAATTTTTCCTGCTAGAGAAAAGTAAACAATTGTAAGAACTATGATCAGTAAGGTAACTTAAATGATTAACTGTTCTAGGATGGACATACAAATGTATGTGTGTATATATAAAAAATTTGTTTTTTGAAGTTCAAACCATTTTTTATAATAAGTAATAAATTTTTCTTTTGAACATGGAGATTATTCTAGTTATTTTTCTCTCCAACACTTTTTTTTGAATTGCACCCTTTTTAAGGAAATTGAGATGCTTGTAAATGATGAAATCCAATTCTTATCTTCTTTATTTTTTTCCATTGGTAGTTTCAGTCAAATTCAGTAAGAATATAGTACCAGATATATGATATTAAATGAATTTATGTGCATATACCATCTTGGTTTTCATGTAAAATGATTGACCCGGTCTGTACCTGATCCTACTGAGCAATCTCTCCTAGAAATTTGGATCAAGCATAACTTGATGTTTCCTGATTAGTTTATCTTGCATTGTGTTCATGTTTGGGTGTATTGATGACCCATTTAGTATTTTTTTCATTTCCTCATACATTGTATAAATTGTTCTTGTTTTCATCATTTAATCCTTGTATTTAATAAATTATTTATCTACTATCTTTACATGGATTGTGGTGGGAAAAGAAATTGAATATACTATCTTACTGAAATGGTTTTCATGTGTCCATGACCATAACCTTGGTGGTATTAATGTAGATATTCCAATGCAATTTAAAGGAATCCAGATAACTATGATGCACTTTACAACTGGTCATTGGTTCTTCAGGTTGAATTAATTAACTTGCATTTGATTTCCAGTCAAAAAAATTTTATATTGTGCTTATATTTCGGTTATATGGTATTTTTATCTAAAATTCACTTACATGCATCTCATTGTTGAAAAATTATTACTGACTAGGAGTTTGCTGATGGTTACATTTTAACATTAAGGATGGTTTCATTTCAACATCAGGGATAGTTATCAAGGTTTTTCCAAATTTGTTGGCCTAGGTTTGATGCCAGTCAAGGTTACATTCATAACAGCTAACAATGAATAATGTAGGTTAATATTTTGTATAAATAAATTAAAAAGTTTTTTAATATATGGAATAATATTTTCATCTTATGAAATCCCCCTCATTTTTAACATTATATAAGCTTAATACATAAACAATATATAATCAATTATGTGAGACATGTCTACTTTTATACTAGTATAAAGTCCAAAGTTTTTCATGATTTTCTATGAGTTATGATATTCTAAAATCTTACTTACTAATTACTAAACTAATGGATTCTTTATGGGAGACTATGATTTCAATGGTGTCATAATCCCGGGTTTCACTTTTCATCATAATTATATGGTTTAGTTGGTCAAATCAAGTTTTATCAACTATCACTATTCTATATTATGAACTTCTGAAAAATCATTAAACATATAGAAGGTTAAAAATTTGTTTTAATGTTGTTTTTGATTATCCAACGAGCACTCAATGAAATTTATTGTATGAATTTAATTCATTTAAGGGGGTAAACGTTTTTCTTTTTGGTTTTTGGCTTAATATAAATCACTTAGCATGCCTCAAGGTTGGAATGATATGTTTTCTTGGGTTTGGCCAAGCTAAACACATGGGAGATTACTTTCATTTAGTTTTCAACATCAACCATTGGCATGTTTTCTAAACAAGATAAGGCCTTTAAGAATAGATTTAAAATCATTTTTATTATAACTCTTCTTCCTAGTGTTGTAGGGATATACAGTGGGGTGGGGGTATTGTAGGGGTGTTTAGTGGGGTGGGGTGTTGTAGGGGTGCAATGTAGTGCAGTGGAGGTGTAGTAGTAGTGTAGTTGAGGGTGTTTTTTATAGAAACTGGAGAAAGTATCCATGGTTTGAAACTGTGGTAGTATAAGATGGTGTAGGTGGGGGAGGGGGCTGGTGCAGTGGGGAGGGGGTTGGTGCAGGGGTTTGGGGGATGGTGCAGGGGTTCTGGTGTAGGGGGAGGGGGTTTGTGTAGGGGGTGAGGGATAGTGTAGGGGGAGGGGGATGGTTAGAGGAGAGGCCAGTGCAGTGGGGTAAGGGACTAGGGGGAATGGTGCAGGGGGAAGGGGAGAGAGGGCTGGTGTAGGGGGCTGGTGTAGGGGGCTAGGGGTGGGGTTCTGGTGGAGGGGGTGGGGTGGGGCTGGGGTTGGGGCTGGTGCAAGGGGTTGGGGTTGGTGTAGGGTGTAGGGGGTGGGGGGTGGTGTAGGGGGGAGGGGTGATGGGGTTGTTTAGAGGGGAGGTTAGTGCAGGGGGGGTGGTGCAGGGGGGCTGGTGTAGGGGGGAGGGGGACTGGTGCAAGGGGGAGGGGCTTGTGGGAGGGGAGGCTAGTGCAGGGGGGAGGGGGGAGGCTCATGATGAGGGAGGCTCTTGGGGTAGGATATTGGTGCGGTTAGGGGGGGAGGGGCTAGGGCAGGGTGAAGGGGGCTAGTGGGAGGGGAGGTTATATGATTCCATTTCACAATAGAATAACTAAAGTGTGACAAGTCAGCTAAGGTGTGTTTTCTTCCAATTATCATCCATATGAATACTTTAACACAGAAATTGTGAAATTTGTTCCATCACTTCATTTTTGGATTTCATATATTATATTTATTAATTTATTCAGTATTTTTGATTTGTAGTGTTCCAATGGGACCTTTATTTGGGGTATTGTATTCAATGCACTATATTTTTTTTAGTTAAAATTGTTATTTTACCTATCATAACATATAATATTCAATATATGTTATTGTACATGTTTATAAACAGTAAGATAATCCACCATCTTCACCATGTGAAAATACCTCTACCTAATCTCCCTTATGTGTGTAGGCCCCATATCATCTGACTGTGCACTTTTATTAGGACTTAAGGCATGTAATTTTCATTCTTCATTCTCCTCACATTGGACACTATAGAAATATATCCATGGTTTTGAACTGTATTTATTACCTAAATTTCTAGTAGTGAAATAACTTCTGATAAATTTATATTACCAAACTTTTGTAGGGTGAAATTATATGTGATTTATATCTATCAACACCCATGCATCGCCTTATTACAAGGGGTAATTTGTAAAATATCCCATGAAACATGAAGCATAATAAACAACTCCCAAAATATCACTTGAGAGTGGGGATTGAAGTAGCGCATGATCTGACCACTGAGTTTCATGTTCTGTATGATGATCTATATGTTACCATGGTTGATAATGTTATTGGAAATTTCATATCATGGTCATATAATATTATAAAGATACATGAGGTATGTCCTTAATAATTTTTTTCAAATTAAAGACTTTTAATAGTTGATGAAAAAAGGTCTGAAATGAGGTATGGTATTACATAAGGACAAAACAAAGGGGAAACAGAAGTTCAGATCAAGATAATCCAGTGGATCAACCAATAAATCGAAAGGACCTTCTGACAGTACCTTCACCCCACCATTTCCACAACTTCATATATTAACATTACAAGTTTATGTGGATAAAACATTCAAATATAAAAAATATGACCTACATTGTACATGAAGGAGAAATATAAGGAGATTCTATTATAGACGCAGTTGGTCTCGAGAGTATAAATGATATTATCAAGTTTGAATATCTTGGAGTCTCGGTTGTGAATACATTCATGAGGTACATTTTTATAATATATTTTCCCAAAAAAGGATCTATAATTTTCATTACAGTTAATAACTATTAATATTTTCTACGGGCATATATATTAATACTATATAAAGGGAAAACCATGCGAAGAAATATTTGGACTCATTAATCCCTATGTACTTTTTATGGAAAAAATTTCTTTGTGATCGAAAGAAATTGAATAGAAAAATGATGAGTTAAACATGGTATTTGAAAATAAAATAATGTATGACAGACTCCTCTTGATTCCTACGATGTAGGGGTAAAACACTACAATCTAATCATATAAAACTTTTTTTTCATTTCTTAATTGTATTTGTGTTTTTAGAAATCATTGGATGTTAATCATAATCAATTTGGCTACCCTAAATGTTTATTTTTTAGATTCAAAGCATGGATTTCCAACAAATCAACCACACATGATGTCCATTGTGAATTTATAATGCACTTCAATCAACATTTTTTAGATAAACTTAAAGTTATACATTTTAGTTTGTGTTTTAGAATGACTTTTGATATGATAGGGTGATCTATAAATATTTTCTAAATCATGTTATGAGGTTTGTGATTGAACACAATAATCCTATATATTTCTTCAAATGTAAATAAATTAAGGTATATGTAGTAAGATTTAACTATTAAAATTTTTTTCCAAAAATGCTTATTTTGGTAAATGTTTCTGTAGTATCCAAAACAAAATAAGGCAACAATTACAGATATTATGATTGAAAATTTATGAAGGATATTATATACCATCAATAAACTATTATCCTTGAACCAGTAATTTTTTAAGGTAATTAAAATTTCATTTAATTTTTTTTAATCATTTCTTTGTATATATTTTCTCAATACTACTAGGATTTCCATTATTCTACGTACTCAAAATAAGAAGTGATTTTTTTAGAGATGAGTGGGTAGAGTACATGGGGTTATAATTTTTTTCAATGTTAAGTTGAGGTGATTACCTATTACATCTATAATCTAGTACAAACTATAATCTTATAAATACATCTGGGATGTGAAGCATTAGTATCGTAATGCTTTAGATATTATTTTTTCCAAAATAAATTTAATGTAGTATTGTAAATCTGTTAGCTATATTTTTATTTTAACATTACATTTTCAATTGTTCAAAGTTGAAATAATGAATTAAATGTGACTCTAAGTGCATGTTTTTAATATAAAAGTGTTATTTTAGTTTAAAACATATGTCACATTTTCAAAACCAAGAAAATGAGATCATATAGTTTTCAAGCATTAGGAAAATGATTCATAATTAATTTTTGATGTGTAGGAATTGGCCGCACATAAATCTAACATAGTATATGCTTGTTATGACTTGAAGTTCAAGTTTTCAATATAGAAATTTCATTTGAGTTTAAAACATGCATCACGTATCCAAAACTGAGTAAATGATCTTGGATTGTTTTTAATATTTAGTAAAACAATCCATAATTCATTTTTTATGTATAGGAATCCACCAAATGTCAATCTAACATACAATATGGTTGGTATGACTCAAATTATGCGTTTTAAATATAAAAGTGTCATTTTAGTTAAAAATGAATGACATGTTTTCAAAACCAAGAAAATGATCTTGGATTGTTTTATAACTTTAGTAAAATAATCCATAATTATTTTGTGAAGTGTAAGAATCAACCAGATATCAATTCGGTACATAATTTGGGTGGTATGAATTGAAGTGTGTGTTTTCAATATAAAAGTGTCATTTTAGTTTCAAACACTCATCATGTATCCAAAACTAGGAAAATGATATAATATTGTTTTAAAAATTTAGTAAAATGATCCATAATTCATTTTTGACATGTATGAATCACCCTCACATCAATTTGACACATAATGTGGGCAGTATGACTCAAAGTGTGTGTTTTCGATATAAAAGTTTCACTTTAGTTTAAAATGTGTGTTACATAGCCTAAACTGAGCAAATGAGGTCAGATTATTTTAAAATTAAATGATCCATAATTCATTTTTGATATGTATAAATTTCCCACACATCAATCAAACACACAATGTGGGAGGTATGACTCAAAGTAAATGTTTTCAATATAAAATCATCATTTTAGTTTAAAACATGCATCATAAATCCAATACCAGATAAATGAGCTCAAATTGTTTTCAAAATTTATTAAAATGATCCATAATTCATTTATGATGTGTAATAATCAACTATGTGTAAATTGGACACATGATGTGGTCAATGTGACTCGAAGTGCATGTTATCAATATAAAAGTGTCATTTTAGTCTAAAACATGCATCGCATACCCAAAACCAAGAAAACAAGATCATATTGCTTTCAAAAATTAGGAAAAGGATCCATAATTCATTTTTGATATTTAATAATTGACTGCACATCAATCTGATACACGATATGAGTGGTATGTCTCGAAGTGCATGTTTTCAATATAAGTGTTATTTTACTTTGAAATGCACATCATGGAGCCAAAACCAAGAAAACGAGCTCATATTGTTTTTAAACATTATAAAAATGATCTAAGATTCATTTTTGGCTCGTAGGAATCAAATTCATGTCAATCTAACACACAATGTGGTTGATATGACTCGAAGTGCATGTTTTTAGTATAAAAGTGTCATTTTAGTTTAAAAAGCTTGTCACATTGTCAAAACTGAACAAAAGAGCTTGTATTGTTTTCAAACTTTAGTATAAAAATATAAAATTAATTTTTGACATATAGAAATTAACCACACATCAATCTGACACATGATATGGATGTTATGACTCGAAATTCATATTTTTAATATAGAAGTTTCATTTTCATTTAAATGTATGTCACATAGTAAAAATTTGAAAAAATGAGCTTATATTTTTTTCAAACTTTAAGAAAATGAATCATAATTCATTTTTGACATGTACGAATTGAATTCATGTTAATTGGACACATGATGTGGTCGGTATGACTCAAAGTGTGTATTTTCAATATAAAAGTGTCATTTTAGTTTAAAATGTCTGTCACATTTTCAAAGACTAGAAAACAAGAAAAAATTGTCTTAAAACTTTAGGAAAATATCTATTATTATTTTTTGACATATAGGAATTGGTCGCACATCAATCTAACACATGATGTGGTCATTATGACTTAAAATGCATGTCTACAATATAGATGTTTAATTTTAGTTTAAAATGAACATCACATAACCAAAACTGATAAAATGAGGTTGGGTTGTTTTAAAAAAATTATTAAAATAATCCATAATTTATATATGATATGTATGAATTGACCGTATTTTAATCTGACAAATTTTGTGTTCGGTGTGACTCAAAGTGTATATTTTCAACATAAAAGTGTCATTTTAGTTTAAAACACATGTCACTATGTGTGAAACCTAAAAATTATAAAATAATAAAATTTTATTTGATAGTGTATTAAACACATAAAACTAATCTTAAACAACCAAAAAATATATTTCTTTATATTTAATCTCTTTGATAGCTTGTGGAATATGCAACCCTGTGTCTAAATGAACTGTAATATATTATACCATTTTAACCCAACTGTTAAATTAGATGATATGAATAGTACTAACTAAATTATGAAAATTATATGGTTTACACTTGTAAAAAAAATCATTATTTATCTATTGATTATGAATAAAATAAATATCATTTAAAGGAGAAAGAAATGTTTTCTAAAAAACTATATTTTTTTCTAAATGACAGTTTAGTCGTGCTTTGCGCTCATAATTTAAAATTAATTTTTACCAATTTTAGAAAACAAATATGAAAAAATGATATTAATTCTTAATTAATAATATAAAAATTATATTAGGGTTAATTTTTGTTATTTTTCTGAAAAGTTTTATTTTTTGATGAATAATAAAAATACTGAATTTTAATTGAAAACTGCTTTTTCGATTAAATTATTTATAATTTTAAATTATATTTAATTTATTTTAAAGTAAAATTTGTTCAATTATATATATATTAATCCAATTTTGGTCATTTTAATCATTTTTATATTTAATTTTTATATAAAAACTTTGCAAAATTTTGAACATTTTCTCTTCGAAAACCTACTTTCTCGTCGCATATGTGGGATTAATTTTAAAATATTTTTTTCCAATTCTATTAATAAAATTTAGAAAAATGGATTTAATACTTTGAATTAGAATGATTTATATTATTTAATAAGTTTAACTTAATTTATTGACCAAATTTAAGAGTGAAAACGGTAAAAAATAATTACCATGGTTAAGGTAAAAATGAGTTTATCGAGGGTTAAACTAAAAAGATAAGGGTTTAAATGATATAAAAACTTGTCAAAAATCTATATTTTGTCCATATTTATACCTTATAATTTCTAATTATCTACAATACCCCATTTTTTATCCTTTTTTCATGGTTAAAACATGGGTACGCCTTTTTCTTTCCAAAAATTACAAGTGTGACATTCACCTCACTTATAAAAGGCCACCCTTCTCCTATCTTCTTCAGACCTTAAAACTCTTTTGTTTTTTCCAATAAAAACAAAAATAACTTCCAAAATTCCATACCCTCATACTAGAATCCTTATTTTGAGCATAAATACAACCTAGGGAGGCTTTTGGTTCAATCCTAAGGAGGTTTCCTGAAGAAGAGGTAACATTTTTCAACGAGCGTTTTTTATTTTATTTATTCCTCCACCTCCTTAAATTCTTATTAAACCGTGATGATATGATAAAATTTGTATATTAAATATAATTATATTTTTTTATGTTAAGTTAATTACCTAAAATCATATCCACTTCCATTAAATGGGTTATGAAATCGTCATTCATGTGTATGATAGACTACCACCTCGTGAACTAATGTCATTTTTTTTCTATTATCGCCTATCATGGTTGAGTATAATGATGGATATAAATTATATATTTGATATTTATAAGATAATTATACATCTGGATCATTATATTATATATACCTTTTTTACTTTCCATTCCTTATGGGATATGATAACGTCGCTCGTGTGTACGACGGACTATTGCCTCGCAAAGCAATATGATTCGTCTTTCACGAACACTTTACATGGAAGGTGATAAGGATAAATTTAATGATTATATGTGATATAAATTATATAATTATGTTATAAATGACATATATATCATTCTAATATCTTTTTATTTCTTACCTTTTCACTCACTGAAAGATTATAACATTGTTCATGTACGTGTAGATTATCACCTTCACGAAGCATTGTGACTAACTTTTCATCACCACACCACATGGATGATATGTATAAGTGTATTTAAATAAATAATATAGTATTTATTATATTATTATAATTATACAAATATAAAATATTACTTACCTCATTTCCATAATGATCTTTGAAAAATGGAAATGTTTCTCATGCGTACGTACGGCCTACCGTCTCCATGATTGTAAAATAGTTCATTTTTCATAACCATATTTCATGAATGGTTTTAAAAGTATAATTGAAGTAAAAATATTATAATTATTTCATGATTATTATTCTGTATATGATGTAACTATATAATATGCACAAGAAACTGAACTTTCATGACAAAGCATGAATGAGAAAATAAGGCAATTAACACCCGAAATTGTAAAAATAATGAAAGATTATTAACGAAAGGGTGATAATATGTTATAAAATGATTATATATGATATTATAAATATTATTATTATTATGTTATAAGTTAATAATATGTTTAAAACCATTATACAATAAGTTAAATCACATTCAACCAAAAGGAAGCATGAGGTAATGGATTTCATCTCAATTTACATTCCTTTAAGAATTATTTGTTATTATGAACCAATTTACTTTTATGTGGTTTATATAATACCCTTTTAAAAATTAATATCATTATTCATTCATACTTCATGGTATTTTAATTTTCACTTTGAATCATTTCATTCAAGGGGTTTTAACTTGAAAATTACCAAGTGGTAAAATTTATTGTACAATCTCACTTTATTTTGTGATTGTTAACTTTCTCGTGAAACAATGACTTTCTTATAATAATTTTTCATTTGAAATTAAATTTCTCTTAAATATACATATTATTTCATGATTTATATGATTATTTCCTAAACATTATACCATTTTTACATATAGTGTTTACTTTGACAGTTATTTGATTAACTGGAGAAATATTGATAAATCTACATCCTTTACTAAATACGAAAATTTGATGATAAATCATATTTCTCATGAATTAAATATATTATTAGATATATTAGGAATTATTTTTACATGAAGATATGGGTGGGTCCCATTTATAGACAGCACCTCGATACATCGATAGGTATTATGAGACAAAACAATTTCCCAAATTAATCGGGTTTCTACCTATAGTTTTAAGCTATCTTTTGAAAGGTCTTAAAGGTGGAGGTATCATCTTCCTGAGACGTGATGTCCAATAATTAATAATTTCCTTCATTTATAATTCATTTATTATTATTATCCATGATATTTTTCTATGATATTATCTCTAGTTTCATTTTATTATCATTTATTGATTAAATGGCATGTGTTTTCAGTTATTTACCTTTCCATATTGATTATGCATTGTATTATCATGAGAGTCAAGTTATTTAAATGGAATGTGTTTTTTTTATTTAATTTTCAATGTTTATTATTATTATTTATTCATGATAGATTCTACTATATGTAACCCTTTCTGAGAATTTGATCTCACCCTTATTTTGTTTCCTTTCCCCATGATATAAAGAAAAGATATTTGAATGAGTTTTCAAAGATGAAGTTAATTTTATTTTGTTATGTATTATGTTTTATTTTCTATTCCCAATTTAAAATGGGTATAATGTATGTATTTGGTTCTCCAAAACTGCTAAATTGATTGGTCCTTTGGGATTTGTCCCTTTTTATCTATACCAATGTAATAAAGCAGACATCGGCTTAGGGTTACTAGATTTGGGGTCGTTATAGTTAGTATCAGAGGAAGATTATTATAAACTATGGGAACTAGATTAAGTAAAACATAGATTAGGGAACATAACCCTATGATATACATTGAAGATAAGTATATAAGATTATCCTAAATTCTTGTTAAGGAAGAGATTATGTGTTTTTTTCTAGAAATACACCCTGTATGGATCTACAAGGGGGCGTGGTTTTGGAACAGAGGTGCCTAGGGGTAATAACTCTAAAAGGGGTGTATTAGAATTGACCCAGTTATCACCCGGTGCACAAAAACAGTCCTTAATGTGCACCTACTTTGAAAATCCTAGGGGATATGTTTAGGATAATTCAAATTTTCATTACAACCCATTATGAAATATTTAAAAATAAAGATATCCCTGAAGAAACCAAGTTTATAATTATGAGATTAATGATGCATAAATTTTAATATATGCTAAGTGTTACACCATATTTAGAATTATACATTATGATTTAAAATCTATAATTTTACGAGCTAATCTAGTATATGTCATTGTTTAGAAATAGCACCTAGAAGGAAGAATGGTATTAATACCCATGGACAATATAGATATTTCCCTACTGAGGAAGCCAATATATATGGTATTGGAACTAAGAAAATTATAGATATATTAGGGAAGCTTAATCAGGTTATGAAAAATAACTTTTTTGGGATGTAACAACCTATTCTACAATGTGATTATCCTATGTTGGATCACTTCATGTGACTGAATCCCCCAACATTTGGTGGGACTACTAATCCAGTTGTGTCCAAGTAATGGATTAAGTATCTAGAGAAGATATTTATAGTATTGGTATGTAGTGAAAAGGAAAAAGGTTACACTTGTAGTGTATTATCTCAAAGGTGATGTTGATCAATAGTGTTCATTTATCCATAATAATTAAGAGGAAGAGAAAATAGAACTCATGGAATGGAAAGATTTTAAGGATACATTATTTGAAAAATATTTCCCTCATGAGCAATAAACTAAGATGAAGATAAATTCACTTGGATTAAATAAAAATGAAGAAGAAAGTTTTGAAGAGTATGAATCTACCTTTACAAGGTTAGATAATTATTATATGGATTACATAAGCAACATGGAGTAAAATATTGACCATTTATTTGAAGGGATTAAGTCAGGTATCTAAAGGGTGTTGGTCTCTCAAAATTTTTAGATGAAATAGTTTTATGTGCTATCAAGACAGATAAAGAATTATCTAAGTCATATGGATTTAAAGGGAGTAAAAATAAGAAGAGGTTGAAAGATAAAAATGGATAAAGGGAAAGGGTAAAGAAGGATTTACCACATGTGATAATTGTGGAAAGAAACACCCAGTTACTTTATTGAAGGTAATGGGAGTTTGTTATAAGTGTAAAGAGAAAGGCTACTATGCTCATGATTTCAAGGAAAATAAATAAATTTCCAATGTACAAGGCTTCCAATGTAAGGATATGAGGCAATTTCTAAATGAATTCAAAAAGATTCAAGGGAATATACCTCAGAAGAAGCTAAGGGGTCAAGTTCAATCTTATGTTATTGATACAACTGAAGTGGAATGATTAATATGATTGTGTATTTGAATCAAATAAATATGTTGTAAAAGTATTTTATTGATGATATTCTCATTATAAGAATCGTGAAACTTATAATGATTTTAACATAGTACTATTTATTAAAATATTTGAAATATTTTTTTGAATGGTACTAAGAAAAGTGATTTAGCGGCAAGTTGATCTTTTTAGAAAACACATGATTAAGAGAAGATGACCCTTAATATGTGCTCTATGTTGAGATAATAATGACAATGATATTTTTATGGGATAGTATTGCTAACCATGTAATTGGTTAGTGGTTTTATGGTTTATGTTATCTTTTTTAGAGTTTACTACATGTTTGTATCTATAAAATATATTTGATAACCTAAGATTTTATTTTTTAAAGGATGCATATTTTCATTAAGTTTTTATGGTGATCAAGGTATTAACATATTTGGAATATGACATTAATATCCACTTTATATTTTCTAGGGAATATAATGTTGAATTAGTGACCCTCCTTCTAAATTTGGGCAAACATATTTTGGATGAGCCTTAAGTTCAACTATTTATGGAAGAGATTAAGTTGAAATTTGGGTGTTATTGGATAACTTTTTCTAATAATTTTGGTTTTAGTAAAGACTAAAGGAATATCTTGTTACTCTTTTATGTATCTTACAATCCATTAAGAGTTAATTTTAATGATTCAGGCACAAAAAATCATTTTTGGATATTCATTTCTTGGAGTAAGATATGAAGTGATAATTGATCTAAGAACAACTAAAGGATGAAATTGTGCTTATGAAATAAAAATATACCAGATATATTTTATTATATTCTTATAGAGTAAAAGAATTCATCAACTCTATAAAAAGTATCTTGAATAAAAAATTTATCCTATTATCATCATTTTTTATGATATCAATAACATTTTTCACACCTATTTGGTTTATGGATTTGTGGTCATTAAATTTCTCCTCACCATGTTCTATACCACTCTCCGTCAGTATTTGGGTGTTATTTTTATCTTCTATGTCCATGTTTTCACTTCCCACATATGTTCTACTATTTTTAAACCTGTTATGTGTTATTCTATATAACCCTTGTACTTACCTTTCTCTCTTGTTAATAGGATGATTTATTAACTCATTTTATGATTTGGGTTTTCAACAAAGTAATTTTTAAATATTGAACCCTTAATTTCTGAGTATAAGATCAAATTACGAGGATGAAATTTATTTAAGGTGGAGAGAATTTAACACCTTGAAATTATAAAAAAAATAACATTATATTTGATATCGTATGAGACATGTAACACTATGCTTAAAAACCCACAAAATATATTTATTTATATTTAATCTTGTTGATAGCTTACGGAAAACGCAACCCTGAGTCTAAATGAATCGTAATATAATATACTATTATAAGTTAGCCGTTAAATTGGAGGATATGAATAATAATAACTAAATTATGAAAATTATATGGTTTACACATGTAAAAAAAATTATTGGTTATCTATTGATTATAAATAAAATAAAAATTATTTAAAGGAGTGATAAATGTTTTCTGAAAAAACTGTATTTTTTCTAAAAGTTAGTTTAGTCGTGTGTTGCACTCATTATTTAAAATTAATTATTACTAAATTTATAAAAATATTTTTGAAAAAATGAACTTAATTTTTTAATTCATAATATCAAAATTACCTTAGGGTAAATTTTTGGGATTTTTATGAAAATTTTCATTTTTTGATGAATAGTGAAAAAAATAAATTTTAATTGAAATTTTTCTTTTTGTTTAAATTATTTATAATTTTAAATTACATTGAATTGGTTTTAAAGTAAAATTAGTTCAATGATATATATATATATATATATATATATATATTAATCCAATTTAGGTCATTGTGATCATTTTCATATTGAATTTTGATATAAAAACTTTGTAAACTTTTGAACATTTTCTCTTTGAATACTCGCTTTCTCATTGTGTTTACGGGATTAATTTTAAATTAAATTTTGTTACTTATGTGAATATAATTTGGTAAAATTAATTCCATGTTTTTAATTAGAATAATTTATATTATCTAATAAGGTCAAATTAATCTTTTTACCAAATTGAATAGTGAAAAAAGTGAAAATTAATTATCATGGTTAAGGTAAAAATGGGTTTACTGGGGGTTAAACTAAAAAGGTGAGGGTTAAAATGACCTAAAAACTTGTCAAAATATATTTTATAGCCATATTTAAACTATATAATTTCTAATTATAGTTAAGACTCCATTTTGGACCCTTTTTTCAAGTGAAAAACGTGGGTATGCCGTTTTCTTTCCAAAAATTACAAGTGTGACACTCACCTCACTTATAAAAGGCCACCCCTCTCCTATCTTCTTCACACCTTCACAAAATTTTGGTTTGGTTAGTAAATAACCAAATAAATTACTAAAATCAATCCCCTTATCCTATAATCCTTGTTTTGGGTATAAATCTAACCTCAGAAGGCTTTTGGTGCAAACCCAAGGTGGTTATCCGAAAAAGATGTAACATTCTTCAATGAGCATTTTTATTTTATTTCTTCCTCCACCTCCTTAAATTATTATTAAAACATGTTGATATAATAAAATCATTATCTTAAATATAATGATATTTTTTTATATTAATTTCATGACCTAAAATCATATCCACTTCCATTAAATTGGTTATGAAATCACCATTCATGTGTACAGTGGATTATAGCCTCGCAAACTGATGACATTCATTTTTTCATTACCGCCTCTCACAGTTGGGAATGATGATGGATATAAAGTATATATATGATATTTATAATATAAATATACCTTTTAATTCATTATATCATATATACCATTTTTTACTTTCCATTTCATAGGGGATACGATAACGTCTCTCGTGTGTATGGTAGACTATTGCCTTGCAAATCGATGTAATTTGACTTTCACTAACACTTTACATGGAAGGTGATAATGATAAATTTAATGATTATATGTGATATAAATGAAATAATTATGATATTCATGACATATATATAATTCTTAAAATATAATATATCATTTTCTTTCTTATTTTTTCACTCACTAAAAGATGATAACATCATTCATGTATGTGTGAATTGTCACCTTCACAAAGCGATGTGACTCTATTTTCATAACCAAACCACATGGATGATATATTTAAGTATATTTAAAGAAATAATATGGTATTTATGATATTATTATCATTTTTAAAATATAAAATATTACTTAACTCCTTTCCATAATGTTTGTTGAAGAATAGAAACATTACTCATGTGTATGTACTGCCTACCGTCTCTATGATTATAACATGGTTCATTTTTCATAACCAGCTTTCATGATTGGTTTTAAAAGAATAATTTATGTAAAAATATTTTAATTATTTCATAATTATTATTCTTTATATGATTTAACTATGTAATATTCACAAGAATCATAACTTTCATGATAAAGCACGAATGATAAAATAAGGCAATTAACACCCAAAATAATGAAAATAATGAAATATTATCAACGAAAGGGTGATAAGATGTTATAAAAAGAGAATATGTGATATTATAAATATTAATATGATTTTTTTATATGTTAATAACATGTTTAAAACCACTATACAAGATTTTAATGTACATTCAACCAAAAGGAAGCATGTGGTATGTGATTTCATCTCAATTTACATTCCATTGAGACTTATTTTTTATTACGCGCCAATTCACTTTTATATAGTGTTTATACTCCCACTTTTACATG
Source organism: Viscum album (assembly GCA_963277665.1). Taxonomy (NCBI): domain Eukaryota; kingdom Viridiplantae; phylum Streptophyta; class Magnoliopsida; order Santalales; family Viscaceae; genus Viscum; species Viscum album. Next base: position 2,022,137,743 of record OY728157.1, read on the forward strand.
TAATATCATGATTCATTCATAATTCATGGTATTTTAAGTTTCACTTTCAATCATTTCATCCAAGGGTATTTTAATTGAAAATTATTAAGTGGTAAAGGTTATTGTACAATCTCACTTTATTTTGTGATTGTTAACTTTATATTGAAATAATCACTTTATTATAATCATTTTTCATTATACATTACATTTATCTTAAATATCCAAGTTATTTAATGATGTATATGATTATTTCCTAAACCATGTTCTATTTTATATACAATGTTTACTTTGATAGTTATTTGATTAACTAGGGAAATATTAATAAATTTGTATCCTTTATTCAATACATATATTTTATGATAAGGAACATTGTTCATGAATTAAATCAATTATTTGATATATAAGTAATGATTTGGACATGCAGACACAGTTGGGTCCTAATTATAGATATCCCCTTGATGCATATATAGGTCTCATGAGACAAAACAATTTGTCAAATTAAACGGGTTTCTACCTATAGTTTTAAACCATATTTTGAAAGGTCTTGATGGTAGATGTATCATGTTCCTGAGACATGACATCCAATAATTAAGAATTTCCTTCATTTAGAATTTATTTATTATTATTATCCATGATATTTTTTCTATGATATTATCTCTTTTTGGGCGGAGAAAGTGAGGAAGTGATGGCAAGAGGGGGGGTGAATTGCCTTTTAAAAAAAAGATTAACAATTAAAAATCAAAGTATAAATGCAGCGGAAATAAATAAGGCAAGACACAATACTTGATAACGGAGTTCGGCCTAAAACCCGACCTACGTCTCCGCTCCCAACTCAACCGTTGAGAGATTCACTACCGCTTTCTTTTTAATGGTTTTAGCAAGAAACCCACTAGACTTTACAGGTTAGTCTAGGACCTATTACAGCTTGCTTTTGTTGGTTGAGCAAGAACCCACTTACTTTTAATGGTTTAGTAAGAACCCACTAGCCTTCTTACAGGTGAAGGCTAGCTCACCTATGTCACAAGCCTTTTAAAGGAAAGGATTGTCCAACCTCTTCACACCTTAAAGGTGGTGTGAGAACCCAAAAGAAAGGATGAGAGAAAGAGAGGGGTTTGTAGGCACAAACCCAAATTTAAGCTCAAAAAAGAATAAAACAATAAAACCCATAATGATGAATTCTTGGGCGCCAATGGATTGATGGAGCTGATGAAGGGCGCTCCCAAGCTTCTTTGACGGTGCTCCTTGGATGTGGAAGTGTGTTGGAGCAAGTGGGGTTCCCTTGGAAGAATCCGCCGGAGGTTGGCCAAATGATCAAAGATGTGTCTGTTGGCTTCCGTATGGCTTACTTAAGTTTCCGGGGGGTCCTAGTCCTTTATTTATAGAGGGGGAACCCTCAAATGGCCTTAGGGAGGCTTTGGAGCCGTTGGAGAGGCTTTCGGAGCCGTTGGAGGGCAAGTGGACCATCCTGGTCAAAGGCCCAACGGCTAGTTTGACTGGCTCCACCGGCTGACCGGTACAGGTCCACCGGTTGGCCGGTGTGTGCAAAAAGGAAGAGGCGTTCGGGCCAGGCTCCACCGGCTGGCCGGTGAGGAGGCCACCGGTTGGCCGGTGCTGAGATAGTAGAAACCACTATTCATCTGGGTGCCACCGGCTGGCCGCTGGTGTGACACCGGTTGGCCGGTGGTCTGGACAGAGGAATGCCTTCTGTCCAGGCTTCCATTGGCTGGCCGGTGCTCTTCCATCGGTTGGCCGGTGGACTGATTTTCAGTCCACTTTGCCTTCTTTCTTTCTTGGCCCAATTCCTTGGCCACCTGAAACCATTCCTATCAACACAAACACTTGAAAACAAGATTAGATAAATAATTGAGTGATTGTGATCATGAAAATAAAACCTTGAGGGGTACGAGAGGTACAACAATCTCCCCCTATTTTGATGATCACAATCACCAAAACAATCAATGTAAAAATGAAATGAAACATGCTTTAAAAGATAAATGAAAGCATGAGAGAAGGATTTCTCCCCCAATCAATCAAGAATTTCTCCCCCTTTGTGATTATCAAAATAGCACGGGGCATAAAACTTGATTGAGGGATAAAGAGATTTTAAATCAATTGAAATTTTTGAAATTTGATTTGAAAGTTTTGAAATGAAAAATTGAATAACAGTTTGAATTGAAAGTTTTGAATCAAAAATTGAATAACAGTTTGAATTGAAAGTTTTGAATCAAAAATTGAATAACAGTTTGAATTGAAAGTTTTGAATCAAAAATTGAATAACAGTTTGAATTGAAAGTTTTGAATCAAAAAATTTGATAACAGTTTGAATTGAAAGTTTGAATCAAAAATTGAATAACAGTTTGAATTGAAAGTTTTGAATCAAAAAATTTGAAATGAAAATTTTGAATGAAAATTTTGAATTCACAAAAAGGCTTAAAAGAACCTAACTCCCCCTAAATAAAAACAATAAATCACCGGGGAGAGGATTTTGAAACCGAGAGAAATTTTGGTCCGGAGAGACTCGCTAGAAGAGATTTTTCAATCCATACTTGTCTAGTGGCGGGTCTTCTCCTATAAAATTCATCATTAAAGAAAATACTTCTGGGGCGGCCATACCGGGCATTTTTACAATTGCATTCATAGATTAAGTGCCCGGGTTTTTTGCAATAATTACAAAATTTAAATTGGGAGCTCCCCCTTACAAAAATAGTAGGTGCATGGGAAGAGGAAGCTTGCTTGGAATATCCAAGCCCTTCGGTGGTTCTAGAAATGCGTTGGGAACCTAGTAGTTTGGTCAGATTTTGTTCCCCTTGGGTGAACTTGGCTAGGGATTCCCTTAAGTCTTTGATGGTTGATTCCATGGAATCAACATCGGGAAAGTTTTGGATTTTGAGGGTCAACTCTTCCTTCTCTTTCAGAAGTTGTTCTTTTTCGGAAGAGAGGTTTTTGAAATTCTTTTTTAAAGCAACAAATTTGGAGGAAAGTTCGTGAAAACCTTCCTCCAATTGATCTCGAGCATGTTGGAGATCCTCATAAGACATATGATTGAAAGAATTTGAATTTGAAGAACAAGAGGATGAGGAGTCGGAAGATGTTACCTCATGAAATGCCATTAGGCATTTGTTACCGTTGTCGCTCGAGGAGGAGGAGGAGGATGTGGAGCTATCACTCCATGTGTCTTTGAATGCCTTCTTCTTTTCCTTTTTCTTGGCCTTTTTCTTGTTGAGTGGGCAATCGGGCTTGTAATGGCCTTTCTCGCCGCACCCGTAACATTTTACCTTGGGCTCGGATTTTTCGTTGGGTTGAGCCTTCTGAGCCTTGCGGGATTTCTTCTTCTTGTGCTTCTTCATGAATTTGTGCATCTTGTGGGCAAGATTCTCCATTTCTGAATCACCGCTTGAAGAGGAAGACGATGAGGAGGAGAAGCTTTCTTCTTTTTGAGCTTTGAAGGCAATGTTCTTTGGAACTTTGATCAGTTTGCCTTCCTTTTCAGCTTGCCTCCTCATGGTGATCTCATAAGTCATGAGGGATCCGATGAGCTCTTCGACCGGCATATTCTTGATTTCCTTTGCTTCTTGGATTGCCGTCACTTTTGGAGCCCATGAGCTTGGTAGGATCCATAGGATCTTCTTGACCATTGTTTCTGCAGAGACATCATCACCAAGGGACTTTCTCCCATTGCAAACATCAGAAAAACGTGTAAACATATCAGTAATATTTTCAGATGGATGCATTGAAAAAGACTCAAAATCTTGACGGTACATGTCCAATCGAGTATCCTTGACTTTGTTGGTCCCCTCATGGGTAACCTCCAAAAGTTTCCAGATTTCATGAGATGAGGTGCATGTGGAAACTCGATTGAATTCATTTCGGTCAAGGCCGCAATGTAGAGCGTTCATGGCTTTGCCATCAAGCTCGAAATTTTTAATATCGGCTTGGGTCCATTTGGATTCATCGGGAGAGGAGAGGGTGTAACCTTGCATGACAATTTTATAAATGGGATAACCTATACTTCTAAGAAAAGTGGTCATGCGGGTTTTCCAATAATTATAGTCGGTTCCATCAAAAAATGGAGCACGACCCAAAGAATAGCCTTCGGGGGCGAAAGAGGTTGAGGCCATCACAATGGATCTTAAATTTGAAACCGGTTAGGGTATTACTCAAATTTCGCCTTTGATACCAATTGTTGGGCGGAGAAAGTGAGGAAGTGATGGCAAGAGGGGGGGTGAATTGCCTTTTAAAAAAAAGATTAACAATTAAAAATCAAAGTATAAATGCAGCGGAAATAAATAAGGCAAGACACAATACTTGATAACGGAGTTCGGCCTAAAACCCGACCTACGTCTCCGCTCCCAACTCAACCGTTGAGAGATTCACTACCGCTTGCTTTTTAATGGTTTTAGCAAGAAACCCACTAGACTTTACAGGTTAGTCTAGGACCTATTACAGCTTGCTTTTGTTGGTTGAGCAAGAACCCACTTACTTTTAATGGTTTAGTAAGAACCCACTAGCCTTCTTACAGGTGAAGGCTAGCTCACCTATGTCACAAGCCTTTTAAAGGAAAGGCTTGTCCAACCTCTTCACACCTTAAAGGTGGTGTGAGAACCCAAAAGAAAGGATGAGAGAAAGAGAGGGGTTTGTAGGCACAAACCCAAATTTAAGCTCAAAAAAGAATAAAACAATAAAACCCATAATGAGGAAGTCTTGGGCGCCAATGGATTGATGGAGCTGATGAAGGGCGCTCCCAAGCTTCTTTGACGGTGCTCCTTGGATGTGGAAGTGTGTTGGAGCAAGTGGGGTTCCCTTGGAAGAATCCGCTGGAGGTTGGCCAAATGATCAAAGATGTGTCCGTTGGCTTCCGTATGGCTTACTTAAGTTTCCGGGGGGTCCTAGTCCTTTATTTATAGAGGGGGAACCCTCAAATGGCCTTAGGGAGGCTTTGGAGCCGTTGGAGAGGCTTTCGGAGCCGTTGGAGGGCAAGTGGACCAGCCTGGTCAAAGGCCCAACGGCTAGTTTGACTGGCTCCACCGGCTGACCGGTACAGGTCCACCGGTTGGCCGGTGTGTGCAAAAAGGAAGAGGCATTCGGGCCAGGCTCCACCGGCTGGCCGGTGAGGAGGCCACCGGTTGGCCGGTGCTGAGACAGTAGCAACCACTATTCATCTGGGTGCCACCGGCTGGCCGCTGGTGTGACACCGGTTGGCCGGTGGTCTGGACAGAGGAATGCCTTCTGTCCAGGCTTCCATCGGCTGGCCGGTGCTCTTCCATCGGTTGGCCGGTGGACTGATTTTCAGTCCACTTTGCCTTCTTTCTTTCTTGGCCCAATTCCTTGGCCACCTGAAACCATGCCTATCAACACAAACACTTGAAAACAAGATTAGATAAATAATTGAGTGATTGTGATCATGAAAATAAAACCTTGAGGGGTACGAGAGGTACAACATCTCTATATGTATTTCATTCTCAGTTATTGATTAAATGGAATCTGTTTTCAATTATTTACCTTATCATATTGATTATGTATTATCTTATCATGATAGTAAATTTATTTAAATGGAATGTGTGTTCAGTTATTTACCTTTCTATATTTATTATTCTTATTAATTCATGATAGCTTCCACTGTATATAACCCTTACTGGGCATTTGAGCTTATCTTTATTTTGTTTCTTTTCTACAGGACATGAAGAAGAGATCTTTGAATAATTTTTCAAGGATGCAGTTCATTTGATTTTGTTATGTGTTATGTTTTATTTTATATTCCTAATATAAAATTTATATCGTGTATGTATCTAGTTCTTCAAAACTGTTAAATTGATCAGTCCTTTAAGATTTGACCCTCTGTATATATGCTAAAATGTAATAAAGTAGACATCAGCTCTAGGTTACTAGAGTTAGGGTAATACACATTCTAAAACCTAGTAAAATAAGATATGGATATTTTAAAACTTTAGGAAAATGATCCATAATTCATTTGTGATGTATAGGAATTGACCACATATTAATCTGACACATGATGTGAGTAGTATGGCTCAAAGTGCATGTTTTCAATATAAAAGTGTCATTTTAATTTAAAACGCATATTATATTTAAAAAATAAATAAAACAAGCCCATAGTGTTGTCAAAATTTAGGAAAATAATCCATTATTCATTTATGGCATGTAGGAATCACCCACACATCAATCTGACACACTATGTGGGAGATATGACTTGAGGTGCGTATTTTCTATATAAAAGAGTCATTTTAGTTTAAAACATGTGTCACATTGATAAAATTGAGAAAAAGAGATCATATTTTTTTAAAACCTTAGTAAAATGATAAATAATTAATTTGTTACATATAGGAATTTATTGCACGTTAATCTAACACAAAATGTGGTCGGTGTGACTTGAAGTGCATGTTTTTAATATAAAAGTTTCATTTTAGTTTAAAACAAACCTCACATATCCAAAACCAAGAAAACAAGCTCAGGTTGTTTGTAATAATTTGGATAAAAATTCATAATTCATTTTTGGCATCTATGAATTGACTGCACATCAATTAGACACGTGATGTGGTCAGTATGACTCAAAGTGCGTGTTTTCAAAATAAAAGTTCCATTTTAGTTTAAAATTCATGCCACATATACAAAAATTAGAAAACAATCACATATTATTTTCATAATTTAATAAAATGTTCCATAATTCATTTTTGACATGTATGAATCAGCCTCACATCAATTCGACACATGATATGGGCAATATGACTTGAAGTGCATATTTTCAATATTAGTGTCATTTTACTTTAAAATTTGTATCACATATCCAAAATTGAGTAAACAATCTTGTATTATTTTAAAAATTTATGAAAATGATCCATAATTTGTTTTTTATTTGTAGGAATCGACCACATGTTAATCTGATACATGATGTGTTTGGTATAACTCAAAGTGTGTGTGGTTTAATTTTAGTTTAAAACACCAGTCACATTGTCAAAAATAAACAAAAAGAGCTAAGATTGTTTTAAAACTTTAGTAAAAAATCTGTAATTCCTTATTGATGTGTAGGAATCTACCAAACATCAATCTGACACACGATATGGTTGTTATGACTCAAAGTATGTGTTTTCAATATAGAAGTGTAATTTTCATTTAAAATGTGCACCACACAGAAAAAATTAATAAAATGAGCTTGAATTGTTTTCAAACTTTATGAAAATTAACCAAAATTTATTTATGAGGTGTAGGAATCGACCGCACATCAATCAGACACTCAATGTGTATATATGACACAAAGTGCATGTTTTTAATATAAAAGTGTAATTTTAGTTTAAAACATGAATCACATAGCCAAAATAATAAAATGTTCTTAGATTGTTTTCAAAATTTAGTACAGTGATCCATGATTTATTTTTTATATGAAGGATTTGACCACATGTCAAACTAACACATAATTTCGGTGGTATGACTTGAAGTGCATGTTTTCAATATAAGTTCCATTTTACTTTAAAATATGAATCACATAGCTAAAAATGAGAAAACAAGCTTGGGTTGATTTGTTTTAATGATCCATAATTAATTTTTGATGTGTAGGAATTGACCACACATAAATATGACATAGGATGTGGCTGGTATGACTCAAAGTGTGTATTTTCAATATAAAAGTGTCATGTTAGTTTAAAAAATGTTTCACATTATCAAAACCAAGAAAAAAAGATTTGAATGTTTTCAAACATTAGTACAACAATCCATAATTCATTTTTGATGTGTAGGAATTGACCACATGTCAATCTGACACACGATGTGTTCGTTATGACTCAAAATGTTTTTTACAATATAGAAGAGTTATTTTAGTTTAAAACATGTGTCATATAGCCAAAACTGACCAAACAAGATCAGATTGTTTTCGAACTTTGAAAATTTATCCATAATTGATTTTTGATGTATAGGAATTGATCGCGCGTCAATCTAACACATGATGTGGGTGGTATGTCTCAAAGTACGTGTTTTCTATAGAAAGTGTCATTTTAGTTTAAAACATGTGTTATATTTCCAAAACTAAGAAAATGAGATCAGATTGATTTCAAAATGTAGGATAATGATCTATAATTTATTTTTTATGTATAGGAATCGACTTCACATCAATATGACATAGGATGTTGTCTGTATCAATCAAAGTGCATGTTTTCAATATAAAAGTGTCATTTTAGTTTAAAACACGCATCATATAGACAAAAATTAGAAAATGAGATCATATTGTTTTCAAAAATTATGACAACAATACATAATTCATTTTTTATGTGTATAAATATACCACACATCAATCTGAAACACTATGTGGGGGGTATGATTTGAAGTGCATGTTTTCAATATAGAAGTGTTATTTTAGTTTAAAAAGTGTGTCATGTAGCTAAAACTGAGAAAATAAGCTTAGATTGTTTTCAAACTTTATGAAAATGATCTGTAATTCATTTTTGGCATACAAGAATAGATCATAAATTAATTGAATACACAAAGTGGTCATTATGACTCAAAGTGTGTGTTCTCAATATAGAAGTGTCATTTAAGTTTAAAACACACGTCACATAGCTGAAACTAAACAAACAGACTCAGTTTGCATTCAAACTTTATGAAAATGATCCATAATTAATTTTTGATGTATAGAAATTAACCACACATCAATCTGACACATTATGTGGGTGGTATAAATCAAAGTGCATGTTTTCTATATAGTGTCATTTTAGTTTAAAACGCACATCAAAGAGCCAAAGTAGAGAAAACGAGATTGGATTATTTTCAAATTTTAGGACAATGATCCATAATTCATTTATGACATATAAGAATTGATCAAACTTCAATCTGACACACAATGTGGTTGGTATGAATCAAAGTGTGTGTTTTCAATATAAAAATTTCATTTTTGTTTAAAATACACATCACATATCCAAAACCGAGAAAACGAGCTCAGATTATTTTCAAACATTAGAGAAATGATCAATAATTCATTTTTGACATGTATAAATTGACTATATGTCGATATGACAAACGATGTAGGGGGTATGACTCAAAGTTCATGTTTTCAATATAAAAATGTCATTTTAGTTTAAAATGTGCATCACATATCCAAAACTGATCAAATGAGATTAGATTGTTGTTAAATTTTAGGATAATTTTAACATCCCGATTTTTTCTAAGTTACGGACCATTTAATTTTTTATTATAATTACTTTAAACAACCCTTATATTATACTAGATCAAGGAAAGAAGGGTTTGGGTGCATATGGGGATCGTTCGGAGCCTAGAGACCCAAAATGGTCAGAATAAACCATGCAGCCCAGCCTGCACGGTTTCCCTAAACCGTGCAGCTGCAGGCAGTGGAGCAGCAGGGGTCACATGGTTTATCTACAATAGTGTGAACTAGGGAACATGATCATGCAGTGCTGCAGGCTTTTGGGACAGATATATTTTGAATAGTTTGTTCACGGTTAGTTAAACCTTATGCCTAACCATGCAATGTGCCCTTTTGGAGTTGATAAGGTTGCACATTTGGCACACGATTTGGAAATCGTGCTGTCAAAACATGTAAAGTGGGTTTTTTGGGTGAAATTATCATTTTAACCCTCTTAAATTATTTTAAGGATTTTTTTCCTTCCTCCTCCTTATTCTCCAGTAGATCCCTCTCTTTCCTACATTGAAAATCCTCCTTCCTCAAGAATCTAAGATTTGATACAACTCCTCTGTATGATCTCTGATTTGTTCACCATCGGACCCAATGGGAAGCTAGAGGTATGATCTTGAATCCTCTATAATCTATTTCAAGTTCTTCATTCCATTTATTGCGCTATTCAATTGAAATATCATCTGCCCCCATTTTTAGGGCATTTGAAAGTTTCTTCAATTTCTTCCAAAATAGCTCAAATAAAAGGTTAACACTGGACGAGGGAATCTCTATGAGGATAAGGTATGGTGGACTAGGATGTTTTTATTTTGTTTCATTTCATTCTATATTTTGTTCCATTGTGCCACTCTCTGATCCAATCTAGCGATGCCTCCAAAATGTAAATTAAATTGTTCCAATTGGTTTCGCATGTGTGTTGTGTTACTAAGTAGCAATGAATCACCCCTGAGATTGATTTCCTAGTCCCAGACCACCCTAATGGGTGTGTTCTACCAATATGGACTAATTGAACCTTTTCTTAAAATTAGTTAAATAGCCTTGGGTGTGTCATTACATGAATAACACCTCAAATTGATTAATTGTTTTGATTCGGGTGATCAGCCATGTCTTAGGCCCTACACACCCATTCTATAAATAAAGTGCTCTAATTGAATGAATTGGAAAAGTGTTTAAAGACTTTTTCCTTATGAATTAAATGGATTAATACAATGAAATGCCTTTTCCTTTATGTTTATCACTATACAAATGCTTGAATGGAAATTTAATGGTCGTTCAATTGAAATTTTTATAAATGAAATGCTTATTTAATGCTTCCAACTTAGAGATGAGGGTGAAACGAGGGGTTCCAACTTAAGGACCCCTTAGATAGACTCTCATGCCTTTCTTTTGAAATTGTAAATGGTTATTAAACACCCCAGGGGCGAAATCATCTATTTATAATATGGGTTCTCCATGAGTTATCTATTTTTACCTCTAGATGGGTGAAATCTATTCCCTAAGGGAGACCCCTTGGATGAGATCAGGGCCATGATTGGTTGAACCATGCCTTGAGAGATACTTAGTCCCCTACATGAGATACCAAATACGAACTTGAAGGTTGGTACTTAACTTTTCTCACCATGCTTAGAGTGACATATTGGACTTTATCCTTAGGTCACCACATACAGACTCTATGGCATTGGTCATATGAGGGCCCCTTGAGTTATACATGTAAAGTCTTTCTGGATTGCAATGGGCAGGCTCAGGGTGTCTGGTTATGTTTTATAAAGTGGTTTTAAATTGAATTAAATAAAATGTAACTAAACATTTTCAAATAAGAAGTGTTTCCTTGGTATTAAAAACATAGGTATGTGTCATCCAAGCCCGATTACAATATTGGGGATAATCAACCCTCTTACAATTATCTCACCCAATTTACCATTATAGGTTCTATGGTTCAGACTTACCAGCTTAGTCCGAAGCAGGTAAACTGGATGGGTGTCCAAGTGGAACCCATTCCAATGAATTTAATTATTTATTTCTATCTTTCATTTAAATAATAATGCAGACTGCTTATTTTATAGTGCATGTTATGGATTGGCCTAGACAGCGTGGGTGCCGGCCTACTGTGATTGTATCTCACACCCTACTCGGGCACCTTTGGTACCCGATTAGACTTCATGGTTATAGGTATAGACAAAGGTAAGTATCCAACTTCTAATTCTTGATTGAATTGCTCTTCTAGGATGGAGTTTTGGGAGAAGAGGACCGAGCCTATGCTCAGGATACTAGACATATCATTTTTTGGCCTTTTTTTATTTTGTTATCATGTTGTATATGCTTGTTTCCCCTACCCCCTTGCATAGTAATTTTTGTATAGAACATGACATGCCATCATCTTTAGTATCTATTATTATTATTAAGCTTCTGATTAATGTTTATCTAGTTTCATGCTTATTTATAATTGTTTCTATTGCTATCTGATTGTCATTATTTATTTTTTTTCTTCTTCTTATTATTATTATATAAAATATTGTGATGTACTCTGATCTATGATGGAATAGTCTTCCTATGGAAACACCATAGGCCCTCACTGCCATTTGGTATCCTCTAGTGTTCAGGGAGGTGTGATTGAGGTCTTGTGGACTGCCATCTCGGGGTATAGTTAAGTGGCATCTGGGGTGGGGTGCTAAAATAATAATACATAATTCATTTGTGAAATGTAATAACTAACCGCACATCAATAAAACACACAATGTGGTCGTTTTGACTTAAAGTATGTGTTATCAATATAGAAGTTTCATTTTATTTTAAAAAGTGAGTCACGTATCCAAAACCGAGAAAATGAAATTGGATTATTTTAAAACTTTAGGAAAATGATCAATAATTCATTTTTGATATATAGGAATCAACCACATGTCAATCAAACACATGGTGTGGGCAGTATGACACGAAGGGCATGTTTACTTTATAAAAGTTTCATTTTAGTTTAAAACTCGTGTCACATATCCAAAACTAAGCAAACGAGATCATATTGTTTTCAAACTTTATAAAAAAATCCATAATTTATTTGTGATGTGTATGAATAGACTGGATGTTAATCTAACATATGATGTGTTCAGTATGAATCGAAGTGCATTTTTTAAATATAAAAGTGTCATTTTAGTTTAAAATGCTTCTCACATAACTAAAAATGAGAAAATGAGATTGTATTATTTTCAAAATTTAGTAAAATTATCTATAATTAATTTTTTATGTGTAGGAATTAAACTCGCATCAATCTGACACACGATGTAGGTAGTATGACTCCAAGTGTTTGTTTTCAATATAAAAGTGTCATTTTAGTTTAAAACACATGTCACATATCTAAAACCAAGAAAATGAGATCATATTGTTTTCAATATTTAGGATAACGATCCACAATTCAATTATGACATCTAGGAATTAACCACACATCAATCGTACACACGATTTTCTTGGTATGACTTAAAGTGCATGTTTTTATTATAAAAATGTCATTTTAATTTAATAATATAATTATTAATGGATATTTAAGTAATTAAGATAAATAATAATTAATAATATCATTAATATATTCAATAATTAACAATATAATATATATATATATATTATTAATTAAATGTATAATTAATAATTCATAATATGATGATTAATTGATGGTATAATTAATAATTAATATAAATTTTTTTGGGTGAAAACCTAAGTCCTTCATCGGATTTCAAAAAGGATGGTGGATCAATATAAGCTTGGATCGGAAACTCCTCCTATCACCCATGGGTTTTAGGATGGAACCCTAGAAGGGCTTATGTGTTGGGCTTGAAAGACCTAGGGTTGGAGAAAAAGGATCTTGGAAAGTTATATCAGAGCCATGGTGCAACCCAGGTGTGATGTAGAGTGGAGTATTCCCCAAAACTTGTTTTATAATGATAACGGTAGCTCATTTGAAGCATGTGGATCCATTTTTTCTTGTATTAAAATTCTTCTTGATAATAGTGGTCAGGCGGTGAGTCTCAATGATGAAAAAATGATAGTGTAAGATGGTTTGATCTGGTGGATTATCATTGAAGGGGAGGCCCAATTGTTTGGTCTTTGGTTTGAGGGGAGGATTTTTTGGTGTAAACATAAGTCCCACAATGGATTCTAAAAAGGGTAGTGGCTCACATATAATATTTTATGGATAATTCCTCCTATCACCCATGGGTTTTAGGATGGAACCCTAGAATGGATTATGTTTTGGGCTTGGAAGTCCTCGGGTTGGAGAAAATGGATCTTGAAAAAATTAACTATATAATTTATCATATGTGGATTATATAACATTAAAATTATAATTTCCGTATTTTTTATGTATTGTTACTAAAATAAAAATTAGTTTTATCATAGGGACAAAAAATTTTACAGAGGCTGACCATTGGAAAAAGACTATAAGAGTTTTGATTTTGTATATTGGATTGTAATTTTTTTATTAATTATAAATATGACAAAAATGTATATATTTTTTATGTAAATTTTGAATTGAAATGATAGTGAAATATAATATTTGTATTCTAATTCTATTTTTTGAATATTTTTATTCCAACCGGTTTATGTTTTCTAATTTGTTTTATTATTTATAGGGTTGCTGCTTTCCAGCAGCTGTTATGACCTTTATCGGTTCTAAAACATAAGTGTATCGCTTTTATTTTAGCATTTATAAAGGATGCGTTCTTTTAAAGTGGCTTAGATTGTGAGTACTTTTTAGCACTGGAAATGCATTTTTCTAGCGCTGATAAAGGACGTTTATATTATAGTGTGATTATCCCATTTTATGATCCCATGAAATATTTAATGATATCTTGTTATATCATATTGATTATGTTTCCCATGTTTCAATTTCTTTCCTCACATTGGATTTTTAGATCACTCATTTTTTGATATATGTTCGTAAGGGATCGTATGTATTAAGAATAATTCAATCAACTTATAGGAGGTTTATGATGAAATATTTGATTAATGTCTGGTGATATCATATATGTTGATTTTGTAATATGTATCTAGTATACAAATACATTAAGCGTATCATTTAGGAAAATGGTTGATATGATATTACTTTGGGAAAAATATGTTTGTGTTGTACTAGATCTGAAAGATTAGGTTTTGTTAGGGACCGGGGCCTAAAGAAACAAGTGAGGAACATTGATATGGAAGATCCCCCATGAATTTAGTGTCTAGAACCGGGAAGTTTAGGAACCCCGTCCACCACACCAAGTCATCCTTGCATCTGGTTCTAATCCTCCCAAGGTCTTCCTTCCTAACAACGAATAGAACATGAAAAAAAACACATGTAAAACCAGAGTACAAAACAATGCACAATAGGATTACGTGGTTCAAAATTTCATGTTACATCTATAAGAGAATGAAAACATCACTTTAATTCAATGAGGAAAAACATCTTGGTTACAAGAATTGCCATCTTTCAGAACTCTACCAAGATCACCAGAATATGTGCCACCAAAATCATCCGGTAGTTGAATTTTTTTTATCCCTCCTTCTAGTCTCCACCCCTATGGGTCTTTACCTCCACCTTTGGATCTAACACCTTCAGTTATAGCACCTTCAGCTCTTTGTGTGCACCCAGGTTAGCTTCCCTGAAAGGGGAGCACCTCTGACATATTTAGGCCTTGTCAATGCTCATCAGTTGTACTTAAAAAATGTCATTGTATCCATTTATATAGTCACCAAGTCTATATCTCCAATAAATCTGGACAAAATTAATTTTTTATATTCATTAATATTGAGAATTAACTCTATATTAATGCATGGAGAAACTCCTCTATTAATTTTGAGAAAAATCCCCCCATTAATATATTTCTCTCTCTCCAATAAATGGGTTGGACCCAAATCAATTTTGACTTGATAATTTTTTTCATAGGTTGAGTCCATTAATCTCTCACTCGAAGACTATTCTCATGCTTACACTAATGTCAAAACTAGTAGATCTTTCATTCACTATTATTCTATAATGCATACATGGTTCTCCACTCCATATTGTTTCAATCATCCATGCTCCCACTGAAGTAGTTCCTCCTCAGTCTTATAGAACCAAGACTTGATTATTCCACTGACTATATAAAACTCATCTAAATGCCTTTAGGGAAAATTTATCCAAAGTAATTAGGAACTATTTTCCATCCTCTAATTTTGTTGAAATTCAAAACAACAAGCTTCACCGTCCACCATGCACCATGTCCATGGCCTCACTCTATCGACTTGCATACATTTTTTAAGTCTTCTCTACCAAGCTTCTGCACCACCCAATAGATTTTTGGTACACTAAACTCTAGCGTCACCATCAAAACCAATATTCATCCGGTAACCATATATTTTAGAAATTCTGATGTCATCAGCATAATGGACTACCACTGAAACATCCTTCAGTGGATCCATATAAAAAGGGTCCTTTTCTCCCACTACTTCCAACCTAGTTCTGACTCATTGAGTGCCCACCTTCATCATAGAAGGTCCTTCTGTTTCTCTACTGATCCTTCGAAGTATTTTTTCCATAGAGTCAAAATTTGCAATCTCCTTTTTCAACTATAATATCATGAATAATTGGTTCACCAACTAAATATTCCATTGACTTGAACTAACAACTCACAACTTTATCTGACATCTCCTTCCAGGAACCTGAGTCATCTGTCACTTGACTTCAAATTTCAAAAAAATCCCCAAGTGTTTGATGTCATGGTCTTACAGTTCACTTTCCTTCTAAAAGTTTAGTAGCCTTTCACCAAGATCTAAATACCACCCAATGAACAAAACACATCGCATGACACCTGTGGCCAAGAATACTTTTGATATTCTAGAAACACCGCTGATATTGCTTCCATATTATGTTGAAATTCTTTTGAATACTTGATATACCACTTAACCTAAGGAACCCAAAAATTATTCTTCCAATCTTTGACTTTAACCAATAATGAAACACACCTCATGAATCCTACTAGTTAATTGTACTTTTGATGTTCTAGAGACACTTATGGTATTGTTGTTGTCTTTCGATAACATCCTTCAAGTCATTAAAAAATTGTTTCACCAGATGTCTGCAACTATGTTCTCCAATTGAACACTTCACCATCCACTAATACCACATGTTGGGGATTGGGTCCCAAAGAAACAAGCATGGAACATTCCTCTAGAAGACCCCCATGACATTGGTGTCCGGAACTGGCAAGTTCAGGCACCCTAGATACCACAATGAGTCATCCTTGCATTTAGTTATGGTCCTCCCAAGGTCTTCATTAAGAGAAACAAATAAGCACATGAAAAACAAACATACATGAAATCATAAAGTACAAAACAGCCCAAAACATAATTATGTGGTTTGGACTTTCTTCCTACATCCACAGGAGAACGACAACATCAATTTCATTCAATGAGGAGAAACATATAAGTTACAAGATTTACCATCTTTTGTAACTCTATCTATGTAATGTCTCAAATTGTCTATGTATTATTTTTGGATATTATATGGATTTTTTTTAGACCAGAAATTGAGACGGAATGCGATTACAAGGCTCGGTGTGCTCAGAATAAATTTTTAAAATATATTAAATAGCATGCGCACATAGTTTTCCTTAAAAAGTGAAATAACTCCCGAATGAGATCCTGAATAAGAAATATGAGGGCATCACTGAGTTCAGAACATGGGTTTTACTCTAAGCATGACATAACCATTGTCAACGCAGACCATTTATGGAAAAGTCATAACGGTCTTAATTAAATGAAATAAATAAAATAATTTGTTTATTTTGTTTATCTTTGACGCAATGGTTGTTTCTCCTTTAAATGAATGTTTATAGAATTTCCTTAGGGTTGGATGCTCAAATGTTGGAGATTTAGACAACCGTTTGAGATCTTTTCTGGCAGACAATAGTGAATCAGAGTTTGGATCATGGATTTCCATGCCAACGTAGTTGGAGGATCTTTTCAATGATGGAAACACAATTTTTATTCATCAAAGATTGATCCAATCTCTAGTTAGGACATTTTTTCTTGTGATTTCCATCCTGTTATTTAATCTCTAACTAACAAGAATCAATTCCATGAACAAAATTGATTTGGGCAATGTTGGTAGAATTAATTTGATGGAATAATTTAATTTTTTCGTTGATCTATCCCTCTCCGTTCATCCTTTTCTATAATAAATAATCGAGGTCAAATGAACAATGGTCTAGGTTTGTTCCTCAAATTTTATGGCTTGTGGTTTTCTCCCCCTATTCTTTACATGTTCATCATGGGAATTTTCTTTTAGCCCACAGTTCGATGAATACTCGGTATTCGATCATTGCGCAATTGTTCTTTGTCACAATGGATCGATACCATGGTTACGGTTCATGATCGATGGTGTGGTTGAGGTACGATGACAATGGTGGATAATCGGAAGTGAAACGGATGGATTTTTGGATCTTGTTCTTCTTGATTTTGTAGAATGGTGATGGTTTTGCTCAATAGATCGTTCTCTGAGAAGATTCAGAACCCAGAATCCCAAGATTAGACGACTATAGGACCGACTGAACCCCGATCTATAGGTTCTGTCAAGGAAGACTGTTCTGAAAAGGCACAGGATGGTTCAGAAGCAGATCTGGAAATCACGAGCAACACGGCATGTACTTCGGGATTACACATCGTGTGGGACCCCCTGGCTGTGGTGCTAGGGTTTTGGCTAGAGTTAAGGATCACCTTGAGTTTGAACCCTTCCGCGTGACTCTAAGTGCACTTAGAAGAGTACATGGACACTGGTAAAAGTACATTTCCAGATGGCACGTCATGTACTTGTATATGAACATGGATTCATGTACACATGATAGTACACGGACGCGGACTTGGTACACAGACACAACCAGGCAACATGGGAAGTATATTCTGTGTTTCTACACATAGTTTACTCATTCTACATATTGTGTATATGGAGGCTACATTTTGTGTGAGGCTCTTCCACAAAAGAAGGCACGTGGATAGCTAGACACATTGTGTACCCCCTGGTACATGCCATTTACCCCCTTCGAGAGTGCTTGTAGCTCTTTGTTTTCTTAGTTTGGACTAGTATAGGTTGAGTACATTCCCTTAGTCCTTTAACTCAAGGTTATAGTGCGACATTACATCTATATCATTGGATTGTGATCCCCTCTAGAGGTCAAGTCTTAGATAGAGTTATGGTATCCCTCTATGAAGCTGGAGTGTTATCCCATATCGTCATTTCTTTACTAGGTAGAGTTTGTGGAATCGACGTGGTATCCCCAAGTATGGTTTTAATCCTCTATCTAGAAGTATGTATCAGTAGGATTTTTGGAATCATTGGTATATGATCCCCTATATAGTGTTTTGATCTAGATTGGGTTTTTGGTGTCCCCCAGCAGTTCTGGGTGTGACCCCCTATTAGTGTATCAAGGTCTTCTTAGACTAGTGAGCTTCCATTAGGTGGGGACCAATGACTTATACCTCTTCGTTGAGTGTCTCTGATGATATCATGGCTCGTGAATTGGATTCTCCTAGAACGATTGTTTCTTTGAGTAAAATCTTGTGAATGATAGTTGGTTGTGACCACCTAGTGGCATGGTGTCTTTCCTGAGTATAACTGGGTGTTTATTTTATACATTTATTATTATATCTTATATTGATCTAACTGTAATTGGTGTTTCATGTTTAGTTTTTTGGGGGTTTCCTACTGAGTATTGTTATACTCACCCCTACATGGGCTTTGACCACACGTGTCATGTATGTCTTATGCAAACAACAACCCTTTTGATAGTGTCCTGGGAGGATAGGGAGAAGGTAGAGCATAGATGGAGCTTTTCAGACTGAGGCATTTTACCGAGAGCTTTAATTTGACTTAGTCCTCACCCTTGGAGCAGGTTTGACTTTTACAGTTTTTGGTTGGGTATGTATTTGGCCCCTTTTTCCACTTTCGGTACTTTTATTATCATACTCTATTGTAGGATCTTAGATGTATACATGCATTATTTCAATTTTTTTACATTTTAGCATTGTGTGGTCTTGGATATGTGTGTATATATACAACTACTTTAGAATAATGCTTCTTATTTGTGGGATATGCCTACTCGGCATTGTTCGTCATCCCCTGGTCTATTGGAGGTGGTCTTGGGATAGTCACGGGTCGGACCTCAGTGGGTCGGGCCATGATAGAGTGGTATTATAGTAGTTGGTTATACCTTAGGACCAGCGTTGGTGATATTGGTTTGGGGAAACAATGTTTAGTGTTTAGAGTTCGGATTTCAGGCTAGGGAATCCAGTGTTGGTGTGGCGGATAATGTATCCATACACTAGGACTTTGATCACCTACCTTTCGACTTAGTACATGTAAACATTGGTTGAAAGGAAATTTTTTGGTACATGAATAATATAAGAATGGTTGTGTTTTCCATGTCCTTTTTGAGTTAGATCTCTAGATATACTCTTTTGACTATGGTACATCTTGTTTTAATTTTAGGATTCCTCCACATAGACAGCCAACCATAATTCCACTGCGTGATCATGAGGATGATCCTCCTAGTGATGAGACATCGGTATAGGGGCATGTATCAGAGATAGAACCTCTGATTGGTTTACCAACTATACACCATTCATTGAGAAACAGCTAGAGCTGGAAGTACCAGCTGAGGATGCACGTAGGTTGAGTGTATTGCATGAGTTTCATAGGTAGCGACCTCCCGGGTTTCGGGGTGAGCCACACCCCCAGGTGGCTGAGGACTAACTAGAGGAAGTCTCTCACATTTTTCACCTTGTGAGGATTCATGGAGATCAGATGGAAGTCCTCACAGTGAGTCTTCCTTATGTCTTTGTTGGGAGATGGTGGAGATTGCTGACTTAGTCACATGATGAGACAGATCTCTCCTAGACATACTTTGATCGTATCTTCATAGAGGATTTTTATCTAACCACGTTGTGATTGGTATGCATACATGATATTTTTCATCTGCAGTAGGGCGGTATGACTGTGATAGAGTATTCAGTGAGGTTTACTGATCTCTCACATTACTCTTTGGATATGGTGTGGGATCGGTTCTTTAGATCTCAAAACATTGAGCAGGGCTTGCACTAGGACATCAGGGCTTTAGTAGTGCCCTTTTTCATTCCCACTAATGTTGGGGTCACTACTGCAAATATGACCTTTATCAGCACTGGAAAAGGGCATTAACAGCGCTAGAAAAGTGCTGTTAATCGAGGCGAAGATAAAGGGGATCTCATTTATCAGCGCTCAGAAAAGCACTGATAAAGGCCCCTTTTATCAGCACTTTTTTTAAGCACCGATAAAAGTAAAAAAAATAAAAAAAGTTAAAAAAATATATAATGTAGGGAGCTTTTAACAGTGCTTGACCCCCTCTCCCTTTTATCAGCGCTAGACAGAGCCCCCTCCCTTTCACCGCACACTGCCCTTGCCCGCGCAACCCCCCCCCCCCCCCCCACACTTGCCTGTGCGCCCTTTACTTCCACCAAAAATCAAACCCAATACCTCCCCCCTTTCGTGCTTACACCTTTACCACTAATCCATTTAGTTTTTTTCTTCATTTAATAATATATCTATTTGTTTATATATATATAGTTATATTTATTCGTCTATTAATATAGATTCATATTAATATAAATATATTTAGTTATATTAATACATATATATTTATTCATATATTCATATATATATTTATTCGTATGTTAATATATATTTATATCTATTTATATATATATATTTAGTTATAATTTTTTATCTGTATATTTATTTGTATATAAATATATATTTATAAGATTAGTTTTAAATACATTTTTAAGATGTGTTTTTTTATTTGTGTTTATAAATAAATAAGTAAATATATATATATATATATACAACGCGCACACACACACACACACACACATATATATATATACGAATAAATACATATATATGTGTATCTAAAAAGCCATAGAATGTTAAAATGACCATAACTTCTAATCCAGAAGTCTGTTTCAACTCCACAACCAGTCAAATTGAATAAAATGAAACAATATTTGATATGATATGTGTTACAGGCCTAGAGGACATCTAGATCAGACATTATAGTTGTTTGAATGTTAAAAAATTGGGGTATCCCAACTAAAAAATCAGTTTTGGAAGCCTTATGAGCCTTTTTGGCCTCAAAAAATGTGACAAAAGTTTTCCTTCAATTATTAGAATATAGATCTCATCGCAGGATTTGATTTGATATGTTGTAGATCTCAAACGGACACCCAGATCAAAAGTTATGGCTGTTTGAAGTTTGAGTTACATTTTCAACTTATTTTAGATCTTTTATTATTATTATTTTGATTTTTTGTGTCTTCAAATTGTTATTAAATGATTATTAGTCGATGATAATTAGAAAATTGTTAATTAATAATATTTTTTAAAATATTTTAAATCCATTTTCACTAAATTTCTTATATATTAAATGTAATGGTCTATTTATACTTATCTAAAACATATTTAAAAAATATATATTATATTTATATCAATATAAATCTACTTATATATCAATATATTATTTTTCATGAAAAATTATTTTTTAAAAAATATACACTTTATCAGCACTAGAAAAAAGTGCTGATAAAGTCCCCCCTTTATCAGGGCTACTAAAAAAAGCATTGATAAAGGGTGGCGTTGTGGAAACCCAATTTTGTGGTAGTGGGTGCTTGAGCGAGCCTTGTTAATGGAGATATTTCTAACAGAGCAGACACTGGTAGTGGGATCCAGTAGTGGGCACCCAATAGCTAAAACCTCGGTAGCAGGTAGCTGACGATAGTCACAGGGATCCAAGCACGTCAAACACTACAGGAGGCGATCCCAGAACTCATGGATAGTGGTTTAGGGAACTTAGGGTGGCTTAAATCAACTGAGGGAGAGATGGTGTTTCTCTTGAGACGGTCAAGGACATCTGGCTCGAGATTGTCTGACACATCATACAACTGATCATGAGATGGTCAAGGGACCACTAAGATAAAGACAGAGGTAGGAGCAGGGTGGTCTGTAAGGCGATGGACATAGAAGAGGGGCTGACAGGGAAACGAGAGGTGGTTGGAGATTTGACTTATTACCGCCACCACCACCAGGTGGTCCACACTAGGCTCGTGGAGCTGGTGGGCAGGGATGAGGCCACCTACAGGCTATAGAGGCCTATGACCCCAAGGCTCCAGGGATGATATGAGGTACGATTTGTGTATTTTTCTACTTTAGTTATAGTATTGATAGATATAGATGTTATTAATTCCTTCCTTGTCACTTATCTGGTTCATGACTTAGAGATTCCAGTTGAGCCATTGGCTCAGCCCTTGCGGTTTGAGACTCCGACCAGTGGTGACTCAGCAATTGTGCACTTATGTCGACAGTTTGATTTGATGCTTATAGGTGAGAGTTTTTTATGGGATATCTTCATTAAATCAATGAGATATTATGACGTCATCATAGGTAGGGACTAGTTATCCATGGTTCATGCTCAGGTTGAATGTTTTAGGTGGAGAATATGGTGTGTCTGTAGTGACGGAATGAGGTTTTCCTTTGTGGGTGAAAAGCCAGCCTTGGGGAAGTAGGATAAGCATAGTCATAGGAGAGTGCATCTGATTAGTCAGCAGTTGGCTATAATGACTCTTGGAGTAGTGGATGCTTTAGGCTATCAGTTTCATATGGTGGTGGCAGAGTATGAGGACATCTTTCCTAAGGACGTACCGGGTTTACCTCCCCACTGAGAAATAGACTTCTGCATCAACTTGAATCTTGTGATGGAACCAATATTTTCACCAACATATCAGATGGATCTCGTAGATCTTCAAGAGCTGAGGGTGTAGTTGTAGGATATGAGAAGGGTTTTGTGAGACCCAACGTTTCCTCAGTGTTGTTCTCCAAGAAGGAGGATGAGAGCTTGAAGTTATGTGTGGATTACCGGTGCTTGAATTAAGTGACCATGAAAAATAAGTATCCACTACCGAGAATCAATGATTTATTTGATTAGTTGAGAGGGGTGCAATGGTTCTTGAAGATTGACCTCAGATCATTCTATCATCAGCTATGAGTACGGGATGAAGATATACTAAAGACGGCATTTAGATGTTGCTACAGACACCTGAGTACTTGGTGGTGTCATTCGGTGTGATGAACACCCTATAAGGGTTCATGGGGTCCATAAACTAGATATTTCGTCCCTTCTTAGATCAGTTTGTGATAGTCTTCATCGACGAAATCCTAGTGTATTTGGTTTCTGAAGAGGAACATGCAAGACACTTGAGGATGGTCCTAGAAACACTCTAAGAGCACCAACTTTACGGGAAGCTCTCGAAGTGTCAGTTTTGAATTCGAGAAGTCCAATTCCTGGGACACTTCATCTCATAGGCTAGAGTAGCAGTGACTCAGTGAAGGTTGAGGCAGTGCTTGTTTGGGAGCCACCCAAGAGTGTTATTGAGGTGAAAAGTTTCCTTGGGTTGAAAGAGTCCTATCGAAGGTTTGTACCTGACTTTTCTAGAGTTACAACACCCTTAACGGCCTTGAATTGAAATGGGAATACTTTTGTGTGGATGGAAAGGTTCTAGAAATGATTTTAGAAGCTGATATAGTGATTAACGAGTGCTCCCATCTTGAGATTGTTAGATAATGGTGTCTAATACATAGTGTTCTACAATACATCAGTTAACGGACTTGGTTGTGTGTTGATACAGAGGCAAGTGGTGATTTTCTATGGTTCACGCCAGTTAAGACCACATGAATAGAAATACACGACCCATGATCTTGAGTTATCAGTGCTAGTCTTCCCCTTGAAGATGTGGAAAAACTACTTGATGAGTGAGCAAGTTATTGTTTACTCTGACCACAAGAGCCTCAAGTTCATCTTCTCACAAAAGGATATTAACTTGAGATAGAGGTGATGACTAGAGTTCTTCCAGGACTATGACTTTGAGATTTTCTATACTCTTAAGAAGGAGAACATGGTGACAGACACTCTCAGTAGGAGATCTTATTATCAGTTGTTGGTTGAGGCATCTGAGAAGTTAGTCTCACTACAATTGTCCTTCATGGAAAAGTATAGTGCTTCATATCTTCAATCAATGGTTGTTACCCCACCTCTTTTACAGTGTGTCAAGGATACTCAGTGTAGAGATAATGACTGTGAGACCTTACATACTCGGATATCCACTGGGCATGCTCCTAATGGATATTCTGAAGGTGGGGAGCACATTATCCTTTTTAGAGAACGGATGATGGTACCTTTGATGTTGTGGGAGGAGGTGTTGTGGGAGTTTCATACATCCCCTTTAGAGGTACATATAGGTGTGTAAAAGATTTATCAGGACCTCTAACATTAGTTTTGGTGCCTAGGTATGAAAAGGGGAGTTGTAGAGTTTGTCTCTCGATGCCTCACTTATCAACAGGTGAAGGTTAAGCATAAAGTTCTGGAAGGTTTATCTCAACCCCTTGAGGTGCTAGAATAGAAGTGGTATGGGATATGCATGGGGTTTATGACGGGATTACCACATACATCCAAGGGACACAATTCCATCTAGGTGATCGTAGAACGACTCACCAAGTTGGCCCACTTCCTAGCCAAATGAGGGCAGAGTTCAGTATAGAGCTTGGGATGCCTCTATGTGCAGGAGATAGTTTGACTCCATGGAGTTCCCTTGACGATCATCTCTGGTCGTGATGCTTGATTCACATCCTAGTTATATAGAGGATTGTAAGATGATTTTGGTATTCAATTACGCTTGAGAACAATGTTTCACCCCCAAACTGACGGTCAGATAGAGCAGACCATCCAGGTCTTGGAGGACATGCTACGAGCTTGCATATTGGACTTTGGTCATAATTGGAAGGATCGTCTACCCTTGGTAGAGTTTTCATACAATAATATCTATCATTCAACCATTGGTATGGTGTTATTCAAGGCTTTGTACAAATGAACCTACAAGTCCTCACTTTGTTGGATTCATTCATATGAGTTAATGATCATGGGCTTAGAGTTGGTGTGAGTTACTACAGAGAAGGTGCATATCATCTAGGAGTGGATGAGAATTTCACAAAGCCATCAGAAGTCTTATGCAGACAAACAATGAAGACATTTGGAGTTCGATGAAGGAGACCATGTGTTCTTGAGAGTCTCACCTTGATGTGGATTGAGGATATTTGACTGCGGTGGCAAGTTATCTCTGATATTCATTGGTCCCTTCCATATAATGCGTAGAGTTTCCAAGGTAGCGTACTACTTAGCTCTATCGCCACAGTTGGACTGGGTACATGATGTCTTCCACGTGTTGCAGTTGAGGAGGTACGTGCACGACTCGTCGCATATTATCGACTGAGGTGAGCTGGACATCAAGGATGAAGCTACCTTTGTAGAGTACCCTATGGAGATTGAGGATCGATAGAAGAGGATCCTTCGTGGGTGATCAATTCCATTTGTCCATGTTCGGTGACAGCACGAGAATCTTCAGAAGAGCACATGGGAGCAAGAGACTCAGATTTGTGTTCAGTGCCCACATCTCTTTATATAGCCCATGTTTTGGCTTTTTTAGACGTAAATCCCTAAGTTGGGTAGAATGTAATATCTCGGATTTTTTGTGTATTACTTTTGGATATTATATGGATTATTTTCAAGACCAGACACTAAGACGATGTACGATTATAAGGCCCAATGTGCTTGGAATAAATGTTTGAAAAATATATAAAATAGTAAGAACGCGTAGTTTTCCTAAAAAATGGAATAACCCATGAATGAGAATCTGGATCAGAAATCTGAGGGTGCCATTTAGTTCAGAATGCGGGTTTTACCCTAGGCATGACATAACCTTTGTTGGTGCATACCGTTTATAGAAAAGTCATTGTGAGCGTGACACAACGAGTATTTCTCCTTTAAATGCACGGTTATAGAATTTCATCAGGGTTATCCACTCAAACCCTAGAGATTCAAAAAACCGTTGGAGAGATTTTTCGGTGGACAATGATGGATCAGAGTTTCAGATCGTGGATCGTTGCACCAACGGGGTTAGAGGATCTCGTCAACAACAACAACACAACCGTTCTTCATCAATGATCAATCCAAACTCTCAGTATGATGTTTTTTCTTGTGATTTTCAACTCATTCTTTAATCTCGGACGAATGCATATCAATTCCACAAATGGATTTGATATGTGCATCATCAATAGAATTAATTTGATTGAATAATTTAATTTGTTCATTGATTTATCCTTCTTCGTTCATCCTTTTCTATGATAACGAATCGAGCTCAAATGAACAATGACCAAGGTTTGTTCCTCACATTTTATGGCTTGTGGTCCCCCCCCCCTCTGTTCTTCACACATTCATCATGGGCGTTTTTTTTTTTCCATGATTCAATGAATACCAAGTATTCATTCATTGAGAGACTGTTCTTCGGCGCAATAGATCGATACCGCATGTACGGTTAATGATCAATGGTGTGGTCGAGGTGCGACGATGGCGGTGGATAATCGAGAGTAGAACATATGGATTTGTAGATCTTGTTCTTCCTGATTTTTGTGAACGGTGATTGTTTTGCTCCACAGATCGTTCTCTGAGCGGATTCAGAACCCAAAATCCCAAAATCAGACGTCTATAGGTCTGATTGAACCCTGATTTATAGGTTCTGGCAAGGGCGGTGGCTCCGAAAAGGCACAAGATGGCGTAGAAGTGGATCTGGAAATCATGAGCAACACAGTGTGTACTTTGGGATTACACATCGTGCACCCCCCTGGCTGCAGCACTAGGGTTTCAACTAGAGTTAAGGGTCACATGGTGTGTAACCCCTTTCATGTGACTCGACGTGTACTTCAGAGAGTACACAAACACGGGTAAAAGTACCCAACCAAATGGCATGTCGTGTGGTTGTACACGAACACTACTTGTTGTACAAGGGCCAGTACACAGACATAACCTCGGTACACGGACACAGTCAGGTGACACGGGCATGATATCGTGTGTCTCTACATGTCGTGTACTCATTCTGCATGCCGTGCATATGGAGGCTACATGTCGTATGAGGCTCTTCCACACAAGCAGGCATGGGGATAACTGGACACGCCATGTACCTCCTTCAAAAGAGCTTGTGGTTATTCATTTTCTTAGTTTGGATCAGTATAGGTTTAGTATGTTCTATAGTATCCCGTCTTTTTATAACATAAACTTTCATTACATTATACAGAACTGAGGATCTTTAAGGTTTAGTGTCTTGGAAACCAAGAACATAATACATGAAAACAACAAAAAACATTCTTCTTAAACACTTGAAAGGCTTCTCCTTAAGTTCATCCTAGGTTCATTACTGCATCTCATAACCTGGGGACATACATAAAAAGAAAGGGTGAGCAGAAGGCCCAGTAAGGGAAACAAGAGGAACATTTTACAAGTGAACTTGAGATACTTCAATAAGGTCATTAAAAGAACTTTAAGGCATGAGAAAGAAATCATGAGATATATCATAATAAAAATAACATTTTTCATAACTTGAAGATGTGGATGCAACATTTAATATTGACAATAATTTCGTTTCACCAAGGTCCATCCCCAAGGTGTCATTAAAAATTACCAAGGTTACTCACCAAGGTATTAGTCTAAATAGTCATCTCTAGAGATTAAGTCTTTACCCAATGCATTGGAGTGCTATCT
Organism: Viscum album; assembly: GCA_963277665.1. NCBI lineage: Eukaryota > Viridiplantae > Streptophyta > Magnoliopsida > Santalales > Viscaceae > Viscum > Viscum album. The sequence goes on from OY728157.1 coordinate 2,022,165,544, forward strand.
GGGCGCACCCTTGACATGTCTTTATTATCATGTGAGCCACATATATCATCATCAATAATTTCATAAACAACCCATATAGCATAAAATAAATGGGTTTCATTTCATAATCATAACGTTTTAAAACTGCTTTAAAGACATGATCTTTATGTCACTTTAAACCCACGGAAAGGGAAAGCGGGTTTCATGTATGTAAATCTCAGAATTTAAAATAGAACATTTTGATATATATGTGAATACCCATGTAGAAATAAGAGCTTTGAGTATTCACGTAATAATATAAAATAATTTTGAGAAAAAGAGAGGCATTTTGAGACGAAAATTCTGTAGCATAACGGCTACGTTACAGGGTTTTAGAAAACATTGAAAAGAGAGGGGACATGGGTCACCCACTAATAAATGATCTATAAAAATAGTATAGGGATAGAATATAAAGGGTATGAATCATGGTAATGAAATTTTAAGGAAATACCATTTTAAATGAAAAACATGGAAGTAAGACAAAAATAAGATTTCTCTTATAAAAATTCGGCAGCCTAACGGCGTCACTTAAACTTCAATAAAAATGAATTAACAAGATAAAATAGGTTCTTTCATCATATGATCATAAAAGATCAGTATTATAGATATAGAGATAATACCCCAACATAATAAAAAGGAACTTGAAAGACTTGACATGAAAATAGAACTTGAAAAATGAGAAGGGTGAAAGAATCCCTTAAAAATTCAGCAGCCTAACGGCGCCACTTAAACATTCATAAAACAAAATGATGAGAGTAAGAGGGGATATATCATAATATGAACATGAAAAGGGTATTAAGGGGAATATAAAAGAACATACTCCAACATAAGAACATGGAGCATAAAAGGAATGACATAAAAGAGATTACTTTAAAAGAAAGAGAGAGGTCGGATCCCTTACCTTAAACGTAACTCTTAAAAGTCAAAGGTTGGGACCTTGAGAGGATTGAGGGAACCTTGGGAGGACTCCTTGGGAGGTAAGGAGACCATAACTTCGTTGAGAATGATTTTTGAGTCCAAAGGATGATAGAATGGCTTGGTATTTATAGGGAAAGTGAGGGGACAAGGCATTAATGGCCAAGAGACACCTCATTGGTGGTTTTGGAAAAACCATGGGCTTGTCCATGGTATTTGCCCAAGGTATTGGCCACTTGGGACACCTCATACCTTATATTACTATTCATAAGTCGACCATATTGATTACATACTTAATACATCATTTAATGATATCATTAAACACCTGTAACTTAAAAACTGTATTTTCACTATTCACTGAAAATTCATTTTTTCAGAAAAAACCCCAAAAATTACCATAACATAATATCGGTGCTCTGAGTTCAAAAATAAATTCCATTTTATAAAAATACTTTTCTAAATATTTTTAATTTAATTTTTAATTAAAAAACACTATTCACCCCAAAAAACTAGTACTTGACTAATAATTTATGAAACCGTTATTTACCCATTTTATTGAATCAGATTACTTAATCTAGGTGTCTAAATTATATTAAAACTTTCTTTGAGTGAAATTACTAATCCTAAGCGTAAAATCACTATTCATAATTTACTATTCATCAAAAATTAAGTTGATCTTATTAGACTCCAAATTCTTTACTGAACACTTTTGCATAATACCTTTTTTTTTAAATCATTACACATCATTAATTATTTAAGGTTTACATAAATATTTTAAAATATCCTTTTTTTCAAAATTCATCAATAAATACATCCTAAAATTATCCGGACATTTGAAATTTCACAAACTTCACTAAAGGAAGAAATCTCAATTTATTCATCCCAAAGGATTACACAAAGAAGTTAGGGTCTCGTCACATAGCCCCTTATAACACCAGCATATGACCTAAGTGTAAGGTGTGCTATGGTGAGAGAATCTGAGGGAGGCTCAGATAACATTTCCCTAGTAGTAATCTCTACTAACTTGAACTTCTCCCGTAGGCATTTCCATTCAATCTTGACATGCTGGAGTTCGGCTTGGTCTTGGTCCAAAGCGAAGCCCAAAGATGCCATCTCCTTCCCAAGCTCTGATAAGTGGGCTTCATAAGGTTCGAGTCTACTGGATGAAGTCATCGACTCCTCTTTCTACATTAAGCATTAACATCTCTATTAAATCATTAAGATTAAGTTAATATACTACTCAAAAAGTTTGGGTTGTTACATTCTTCCCCACTTAAGAAATTTCGTCCCCAAAATTTATACTTGAGGCCTAGTCGAAAAGGTGAGGGTACTTTTGCTTCATTGTTTCCTCAGGCTCCCAAGTCGCTTCTTCATATTTATGATTCCTCCACAACACTTTCATAAGGTGGGTAGTCTTGTTTCGTAGAACCTTGTCTCTACGGTCTAAGATCTCCACTGGCTGCTCCTCATAAGAGAGGTCATGTTCCAGTTGTACCACCTCTGGGTTCAGTACATGTGAAGGGTTGGGTATGTACTTCCTCAAGAGAGATACATGGAAGACATTGTGAACTTGAGCTAGGATCGGTGGAAGTGCTAGACGATAAGCCACTGCTCCTATGCGATCAAGGATTTTATAGGGGCTAATGTACCTAGGGCTGAGCTTCCCTTTCTTCCCAAACCGCATGACTCTCTTCCATGGAGAAATTCGAAGTAAGACTTTGTCCCCAACACCAAACTCCAAGTCCCTTCGACGATTGTCAGCATAGCTCTTCTGCCGACTCTGATTATCCTTTATGTGTTGTTGGATGACATGAACCTGTTATATCATCTCTTGCACGAGATCAGGCCCAAGAAGCTTTCTCTCACTAGTTTCATCCCAACAAGTAGGAGTTCTACATCGCTTTCCATACAGAGCTTCATAGGGTGCCATCTGAATACTCGAATGGAAGCTGTTGTTATAGGAGAACTCAACTAATGGGAGGTGTTGATCCCATCCACCTTTAAATTCCATTGAGCATAATCTCAGCATGTCTTCGAGTATCTGAATAGTCCTTTCAGATTGGCCATCAGTTTGAGGATGATAGGCTGTACTAAAATTCAATTCAGTATTCAGAGCATGTTGAAGACTTCTCCAGAATTTTGATGTGAATCTTGGATCACGATCAGACACGATGGATAGTGGTACCCCATGTAGCCTCACCACTTCCTTTACGTATATCTTGGCAAGTTGATCCAGAGAGAAATCTTCCCAAATAGAGATAAAATGGGCGGTCTTAGTGAGACGGTCAACAATAACCCATATCGCATTGTTTCCTTTGGATGTTTTCGGGAGACCAGTTACAAAGTCCATAGTGATATTATCCCACTTCCATACTGGTATGGGAAGTGGTTGTAATACCCCCTTAGGAAGTTGTCGTTATTCCTTTACTTGTTGACACACCAGGCAACTTGTAGTATAATCAGCAATCTCCCTCTTCATGTTATCCCACCAATAATGATCACGAAGGTCTCTATACATTTTAGTGCTTCCTGGATGTATAGAGAAAGTAGAGCTATGAGCTTCATCCATCAGTTCTTTCTTTATCTCCGGAATAGATGGAACACATAGACTTGTACGAAATTTCAATACACCTTCTTGATCAATATTGAAATCAGGGAACTTCCCATCTTTTACAGCCTCCAACTTCTCCAGCAGCAAAGGATCTTTTTTTGAGCCTTCTTGATCTTCTCTAGTAATGAAGGTTGAGAAATAATTTGGGATAGGGTTGATGATGTCCCTTTCCTTATAATTACCATGTCCAGTTTTACTAGATCTTTAATCAAGGGATCTCCTAGGATCCTCATTGTTGCTAGAAAAACAGGGTCTTTCCTGCTTAACGCATCCGCGATTTTGTTTGCTCTTCCAGGGTGATAATGAATTGAACAATCATAGTCTTTAATAAGCTCCAACCATCTCCTTTGTCTCATGTTCAATTCTTTATGTGTGAAAATATACTTTGAACTTTGGTGGTCAGTGTATATATCACATTTCTCCCCATAAAGATAGTGTCTCCATATCTTTAGAGCAAAAACAACTGCCGCTAGCTCTAGATCATGCGTAGGATAATTCTGCTCATGAATCTTCAAATGTCGAGATGCATGAGCAATTACCTTGTCATTTTGCATGAGGACGCACCCAAGCCCTTTCAGAGATGCATCGCTAAAAATAACGAATCCTTCTCCAATAGAGGGTAGTGTTAACACAGGTGCAGTAACCAATCTCTTCTTCAGATCTTGGAAACTTTCCTCGCATTCCTTTGTCCAGATGAACATAACCCCTTTTCGAGTCAACTTGGTTAGTGGATTAGAAATCCGTGAAAAGTTTTTCACAAACCTCCTATAATATCCCTCTAAACCAAGGAAACTACGAATCTCAGTTACTGTTGTGGGTTGAGGCCACTCCTCCACAACCATTGTCTTTGCAGGGTCAACTGAGATTCCTTCATTGGTTACGATGTGCCCCAAGAAATCCACTTGTTTTAACCAAAACTCACACTTGCTGAACTTTCCAAAGAGCCTCTCCTTCCGTAGAGTTTTCAAAATAACCCTCAGATGATCTTCATGCTCCTCACGACTTTTTGAATATATCAAAATATCATCAATAAAAACTACCACAAAGTTATCAAGGTAGTCCTTAAAGACTCTATTCATCAAATCCATGAAAATAGAAGGAGCATTAGTCAAGACGAAAGGCATAACAGTAAACTCATAATGCCCATATCTTGATCGGAAGGCAGTCTTTGGAATATCTTCCTTATTCACCCTCAGTTAATGATAACCAGATCGAAGGTCAATCTTAGAGAAGAATTGAGCCCCACGAAGTTGGTCAAATAAATCATCAATTCTTGGAAGACGGTATATGTTATTCACTATGATCCCGTTAAGTTCTCTATAATCAATGCATAGCCGCATTGATTCATCCTTCTTCTTCACAAAGAGAACTGGTGCTCCCCAAGGAGACACACTCGGTCAGATAAACCCCTTCTCCAACAAGTCTTGGAGTTGTTTCTTTAACTCTTCTAGCTCCACATTTTCCATTCTATACGGGGTCTTTGATATCGGTTGAGATCCAGGTACGAGTTCAATGGAGAACTCTACCTCTCTTTCTGGGGGAGGTCCAGGTAACTCCTCAGGAAATACATCCATGTATTCCTGAACAATTGGAACATCTTCTATTTGTATGCTCCCTTTTCCTTCTTCATCATCATCGATTAACTCCATAAAGAAAGCTATAGGAGGTGCTTCTATATAGGGATCAGTTCAGGATATCTCTCCTTGGAAGATAACTGTAGGTCTTTTATTCAATACTACTGAGATTTCCTTACTTCTGCATTTGATCTTAGCATTATACTTTGAGAGCCAGTCCATCCCTAGTATAACGTCGAATTCCAACATGGGAATGACTACTAGATTTGCGATAAGATTGTGCTCACTAAAGTAAACACTAGAGTCTCTAAGCACTATTGATGCATGGATAATCCCACTTGGAGTCTTGAATGACAACTCTACCTCAAGCAGTTCGGGGATTGATTCTATATTCTTTGAAAACTTGGAGGAAATAAAGGAATGCGTAGAACCATAATCAAACAAAGTAGTTGCTAGTTTTGAGAGGACAACAAGAGTACCTGCTACCACGTCATTCGGAGCTTCAACTTCAGTTGTTGTGATAGAAAAAGCACGACCTTGCTCCCCTGGCCTTTGCTGAGGTTGATGGTGATTCCCCTCCACTGCCCTTGGATTTGGACAGAGATTAGCATAGTGCCCAAGCTGTCCACACTTGAAGCAATGGACTTCAGGTAAGGCCATAACCATCTTTCCTCTGTCGTTAGTGTTGGGGAGTTGAGGCTTCACCTCACTACGACAATTCCGAGCAATATGGCCTCCTCTTCCACACTTGTAGCACTTGCCACTTCCGATCAAGTAGTTCCCTGTATGCTTCTTCCCACATTTATTGCATGTGGTAAGTTGCATTTGCTTTCCACCTCTTCCCTGATCAAAAGTATTCCCTAAACTGGGCTCCAACGATCTCTTCTTGTCATTTGATTTATGAGACCACTGTGTCTCACCAAACTCTAGCTCGACTTTCATTGCACTCTGCACGATCTCCTCGTAGCTATCGTAGTCCCGGTTAGCTAAATTCTTCCGCAGATGAGGTCTCAGTCCACCGAGAAATCTATCAACCTTCCAACTTGGATCCATGACAAAGCTATAGGTATATTGTGAAAGTCGGGTGAAGTTCATCTCATAGCTTCCGACAGATTCATTCTCCTTCTGCTTCAGCTCGAGAAACTCTTTCTCCATTCTCGTTCTCATGGAACGAGGGAAATACTTATTAAAGAATATTCCTTGGAACTCTTCCCACTCCATAGCTTCCATCTCTCCTCTAGGCTTCATGTTTTTGACCAGTGACCACCACTGATCAGCTTCTCCCTCTAGGCGATAAACAGCAAGGGTGAATTTTTCTTGTTCCGAACAAAGGAGTACAGAAAAGATCTTTTCAATGGAGCTTATCCATTGTTCCGAAACCAATGGGTCAGTAGATCCACTGAATGATGGTGGTCATTGATGCATGAAGGACTCAACATAATGTTGTTCCCTTCGTGGTGAGATCGGTCTCTCAGCTTGATTCAAGTTATTACTCATAACTTGAGTCAGTTGGTTCATCATTCGTATGAATGTTTCCATTCCGACTTCCATCGGAGGGTCGTCAGCACATGGTGCATTGCGGTCACCATCAGCACGGTTCCTCCTATTGCCCGCCATTTTCTAAAAGAATAAAACCTTAGTGAGAAACTTATTTCATTTATGAATCTTTTAACTAAGACTTCATTCTTAGAAAATTACATTTCTCTATAATTCCTTCATAATGATTCATAAAAAGCTTGTGATTAACCAAACATATCCCCCAAGAGTGTCGTAACCAAGAGTGCAGCAAGTCCCGTTATCGTGCACCAGTTCCCGTTCGAGTCTAACTCAAAGCAGTGTTTTCGGGTTTTACCCCTATGTACATCTGTTCCAGAGCCGCCTCTATCTGCTTGTATCTAGACAGGGATGTATTTGTTTGATAAACCACTTACTCAATACTTACCAAAATACCAGGAAGTTTTCCTATATTTAAACTTTTCTATAGGGTTCTTCCTAAAGTTTTTATATCCTAATTTTCACAAATAACTAAACCATCTTTTGATACCAACTATAGCATCTCGTCTTTTTATAACATAAACTTTCATTACATTATACAGAACTGAGGATCTTTAAGGTTTAGTGTCTTGGAAACCAGGAACATAATACATGAAAACAACAAAAAACATTCTTCTTAAACACTTGAAAGGATTATCCTTAAGTTCATCCAAGGTTCATTACTGCATCTCATAACCTGGGGACATACATCAAAAGAAAGGGTGAGCAGAAGACCCAGTAAGGGAAACAAGAGGAACATTTTATAAGTGAACTTGAGATACTTCAATAAGGTCGTGAAAAGAACTTTAAGGCATGAGAAAGAAATCATGATATATATCATAATAAAAATAACATTTTTCATAACTTGAAGATGTGGCTGCAACATTTAATATTGAAAATAATTTAGTTTCACCAAGTTCTATCCCCAAGGTGTCATTAAAAATTACCAAGGTTATTCACCAAGGTATCAGTCTAAATGGTCATCTCTAGAGATTAAGTCTTTACCCAATGCATTGGAGCGCTATCTGAACGCACCCTTGACATGTTTTTATTATCATGTGAGCCACATATATCATCATCAATCATTTCATAAACAACCCATATAGAATAAAAGAAATGGGTTTCATTTCATAATCATAACGTTTTAAAACTGCTTTAAAGACGTGATCTTTATGTCACTTTAAACCCATGGAAAGGGAAAGCGGGTTTCATGTATGTAAATCCCAGAATTTAAAATAGAACATTTTGATATATATGTGAATACCCCTGTAGAAATAAGAGCTTTGAGTATTCACGTAATAACATAAAATAATTTTGAGAAAAAGAGAGAGGCATTTTGAGACAAAAAATCTGTAGCATAACGGCTACGTTACAGGGTTTTAGAAAACGTTGAAAAGAGAGTGGACATGGGTCACCCACTCATAAATGATCTATAAAAATAGTATAGGGACATAATATAAAGGATATGAATCATGGTAATGAAATTTTAAGGACATACCATTTGAAATGAAAAACATGGAAGTAAGACAAAAATAAGATTTCTCTTATAAAAATTCGGCAGCCTAACGGCGTCACTTAAACTTCAATAAAAATGAATTGACAAGATAAAATAGGGTCTCTCATCATATGATCATAAAAGATCAGTATGATAGATATAGAGATCATACCCCAACATAATAAAAAGGAACTTGAAAGACTTGACATGAAAATAGAACTTGAAAAATGAGAAGGGTGAAAGAATCCCTTAAAAATACAGCAGTCTAACGGCGCCACTCAAACATTCATAAAACAAAATGATGAGAGTAAGAGGGGATCTCTCATCATATGAACATGAAAAGGGTAGTAAGGGGAATATAAAAGAACATCCTCCCACATAAGAACATTGAGCATAAAAGGAATGACATAAAAGAGATTACTTGAAAAGAAAGAGAGTGGTCAGATCCCTTACCTTAAACGTAACTCTTAAAACTCAAAGGTTGGGACCTTGAGAGGCTTGAGGGCACCTTGGGAGGTAAGGAGACCAGAACTTCGTTGAGAATGATTTTGGAGTCCAAAGGATGAGAGAATGGCTTGGTATTTATAGGGAAAGTGAGGGGACAAGGCATTAATGGCCAAGGGACACCTCATTGGTGGTTTTGGCAAAACCATGGGCTTGCCCGTGGTATTTGCCCATGGTATTGGCCACTTGCGACACCTCATACCTTATCTTACTATTCATAAGTCGACCATATTGATTACATACTTAATACATCGTTTAATGGTGTCATTAAACACCTGTAACTTAAAAACTGTATTTTCACTATTCACTGAAAATTCATTTTTTCAGAAAAAAAACCCCAAAAATTACCATAACATAATATCGGTGCTCTGAGTTCAAAAATAAAGTCCATTTTATAAAAATACTTTTCTAAATATTTTTAATTTAATTTTTAATTAAAAAACACTATTCACCCCAAAAAACTAGTACTTGACTAATAATTTATGAAACCGTTATTTACCCATTTTATTGAATCACATTACTTAATCTAGGTGTCTAAATTATATTAAAACTTTCTTTGAGTGAAATTACTAATCCATTTGGTCACATTACTAATCCTATGCGTAAAATCACTATTCATAATTTACTATTCATCAAAAATTAAGTTGATCTTATTAGACTCCAAATTCTTTACTGAACACTTTTGCAGAAGACCTTTTTTTGAAAATCATTACACATCATTAATTATTTAAGGTTTACATAAATATTTTAAAATATCTTTTTTTTCAAAATTCATCAATAAATACATCCTAAAATTATCCGGACATTTGAAATTTCACAAACTTCGCTAAAGGAAGAAATCTCAATTTATTCATCTCAAAGGATTACACAAAGAAGCTAGGGTCTCGTCACATAGCCCCTTATAACACCAGCATATGACCTAAGTGTAAGGAGTGCTATGGTGAGAGAATCTGAGGGAGACTCAGATAACATTGCCCTAATAGTTATCTCTAGTAACTTGAACTTCTCCCGTAGGCGTTTCCGTTCAAGCTTGACACGCTGGAGTTCGGCTTGGGCTTGGTCCAAAGCGAAGCCCAAAGATGCCACCTCCTTCCCAAGCTCTGATAAGTGGGCTTCATAAGGTTCGAGTCTACTGGATGAAGCCATCGACTCCTCTTTCTGCATTAACCATCAACATCTCTATTAAATCATTAAGAGTAAGTTAATATACTACTCAAAAAGTTTGGGTCGTTACATGTTCCTTTGTTCCTTTCTCTCAAAAGTGCGACATTACATCCATATCACTGGATTGTGATCCCCTTTAGAGCTTGAGTCTCAGATAAAGTTGTGGGGTCCCTTCGTGAGACTGGAGTGTGATCCTCTATCATCCTTTGTTCCCAAGGTGGAGTTTGTAGAATTGGCGTGGTCTCTTCGAGCAGGGCATTGATCCTCCATTTAGCAGGTCGTACCGATAGGGTTTGTGGAATTGTTGGCATGCAATCCCCTGCGTAGCGAGTTGATCCAGATTGGGTTTGTGGTGTTCTCCAGCAGTTTTAGGTGTGACCCCCTATCCGTGTATCACGAGCTTCTTAGACCAGCGAGCTTTCATTGGGTGGGCCCTAATGACCTAGACCTATTCGTCGAGTGTCTCCAATGATAGCATGACTCGTGGAGTGGATTCTCCCGGAATGAGTGATGTTTCGAGCAGATTCTTGTGGCTGCCATTTGGTTATGACTATCTGGTGGCGTGGTATTATTCCAGAGTATATCTGGGTGTTTATGTTATACATTGATTGTTATATCTTGTATTGAGGTGACTGTACTTGGTGCTTTGTATTTGGTGTTTTTTGGGTGTCCTGTTGAGTGTTGTTATACTCACTCTTGCATTAGTTTTGTCCGCACGTGTCGTGTCTTATACAGATGATGACTTTTTTGACGGTGTCTTGGAAGGACAGACAGCGGATGGAGCATAGCTGGAACTTGACATATCAAGATGTTTTACCGGGAGCTTACGTTTGACTTAGTCCTCGCTCTTGGAGTAGATTGGACATTTACAGTTTTTTGTTGGGCTTGTATTTGACCTCTTTTTCCGCTTTCAGTACTTTTATTGTTGTACTCTATTGTGAGATCTTAGATGTATGTCTGTATTGTTTCAGTTGTTTTATATTTCAGTACTGTATAGGCTTGAAGATGTGTGCATTTGTATATGTACTTTATGATAATGCCTCCGATTTGTGGGGCATGCCTACTTGGCGCTGGTCGCCAACCTCTGGCCTATTGGAGACAGACTTGAAATAGTCACGGGTCAAACCTTGACGGGTCAGGTTATGACAACCCAGATCACCGGAAGATGTGCCACCAACATCGTTTGGTCGTCGCATCTTCTGGCTCCCTCCTTCGGGTCTCCGCCTTTATAGGTCTTGATCTACGTCTTTGGTTCTGGTGTCTTGCGCTCTGTGTGTGCCGAGGTTGGCTTCCTCGAAAGAGGAGTCACCTCTCCGCCTTTGTCAGGTTTTGTCAACACTCATCAATCGTACTCAAAAAATGTCACCGCATCCATTTATATATTCACTATGTCCATATCTCCAATAAATCCGATTAATATTATTATTTGCATCTATTAATATTGAGAATTGACTCTTCATTAATGTTTGGATAAATTCATCTATCAATGTTAAAAAAAATCTATCCATTAATAAGTTAGTCTCTAATAAATGGAATGGACTCAAATCAATTCTGATTTGAAAAATTGTTATTGCAATTTGAGTATTTGACAATTTATTCGAGTTTGAGCAATAGTCACAAGGTACCGTAAACCCTAACCAGATTTTTTTTTTAATTTTTTAATTTTTTTTAAATAATAGTGAAATATTTAAATATATTTATTCAATTTTTAGTTCATCTTGCTTTAGATATGTAAAGAAATTTTAAATCGAGATGTGATCAAATTAATTATTATTAAATTTTTAACTATAAATTTTTAAATTGATGATAAAATTATAAAATATAATTATTTAATTTGACATATATTCACATTAGATTCATAAATGAAATTTAAAATTTTGAAATTATAAAATTATATTTAAACGTACTATGAAAAACGAAGTAATACTTACAAAAAAAAAACATTTTCCATGCAATCACATGTTGTCAGTTTTTTATTACGTTAAACCGATTATATTAATATAATGGATTATTCTAATAAAAAATATAATTATTTTTTAAAAAACCACGTTACTTTACAAGCCAACAAAAGACATCTTTAAATTATTATTTACTTTTTTATTGCAGCAAGTTGCAGAACGATCCCCGGGAAGGAAGACTTGCAGCCCTCCCGAGGCAGGTCCACTGTGCGGTGATTTTCAATATAATCTTATCAGTTGACCTGTTCGATCCGCGGGTTCCACGTTCCCTTTCTCTTGCAAAACCTAAATTCTATAGATGACGGTTCCTTCCGTACGGGGGGCAAAGCAATCATGGCAAAATCCAGGTCGTCTTGTCACATCTTACTTGTCGATAAATCTTTTACTTCGAAACAAATCAATCAATGCAAGGATTAATCATTTTCCATCGATTGGATTGCAAATCATGACACGGAGCCAGGTTCCTGTGCTTTCGCGCCGTCGTTCGGCCGCAGAACCAGGCGGCCCACCTGCTGTTACCCGAGGCGAGAGGTGCGTGTTGCGTTCGGCCGCTGTATTTTTTTGTTGCGATTGTTTTGTTACTTGTTGCTGGCTTCCCTCCCGTTCCTAGTTCTTTGAGAGTCCTGAAAATTTCTTATAGCAGTTTCCATCTAAATTGATGCTTTGTTTAGGTACAGTCGTTAATGATCCCTACATCTGCGCATTTACAACCCAGAATGGCGCTGGCTTGCCCAGTACCGCTCCTCAGGGTTTATGGTTTTGCGGAAACTTATGCTTGGCTTCTCCAGCATGGATTCTTCGATTCTCCCGCACGGAAATTTGGAGGTATTAATCCCGTGTGGACTGCTGTTTGTTAGATCATGAATCGGAAGCCGAAGAGTGGTTCTCAATCGGAGACGCTTTTACTCTTGTTCGCGGGGTTGCCGAGATTATGGCCGTGGGCTGCGCTACTGATTTGCAGCGCCGAAGCGTTGAATTTGGAACGTTCGCACCTGCTTCAACTGAAGTCCAGCATTCAAGATCGCTTCGATTTCATGGGAAACTGGAATGCCAGCGACCACACGCCTTGCGGGTGGACCGGTGTGATCTGCGCATCATCAGTTCACAATCCTGTAGTCCAGTCTCTCGATCTGAGCTCCATGAACCTTTCTGGAACCCTAAGCCCCATCATTGGCGCCTTCAGCCACCTCACTTCACTGAATCTTTCGCACAATTCCTTCTCCGGAAGCATCCCAAAGGCCATCGGGAACTGCTCCACGCTGAAGCATCTTTATCTGAACGACAATCGGTTTGATGGGCGAATACCCATTGAAATTGGCGGCTTGAGCTACTTAAGAACTCTCCACTTCTTCAACAACAAAATATCTGGTCATCTACCTGAAGAGCTGGGTAACCTTTCCCAGCTCGTTGAATTCGCAGCATACACCAACAATATTACGGGCGTGCTACCTCATTCTCTTGGAAAGCTCAAGAATCTGAGGATGTTTCGAGTTGGTGGAAATGCCATTTCTGGAAGTATCCCTGCTGGTTTCGGCAGCTGCCAGAATCTGCAAATCCTGGGTATTGCAAGCAACCAACTTTCTGGGTTCATTCCCAAGGAAGTCGCAAATTGCACGGATCTTGTGACTCTTACTCTATCTATAAACAAAATCGGGGGAACAATACCAGTGGAGATTGGGAAGCTGCGGTTCTTGAGAAATTTGTACCTCTACAAGAATGGTCTGAATGGGACGATCCCAAAGGAATTGGGGAATCTCTCCGTTGCATCTGAAATCGATCTGTCTGAGAACTTTTTGATTGGAGAGATTCCGAGTGCCATAGGTATGCTGAAAAATCTGAGCCTGCTCCATCTGTTCCAAAACAAACTTACAGGGCTTATTCCTCACGAATTTGGTAAATTGACGAATCTGGTAGACCTGGACCTGTCTATGAATTTCCTCACAGGCCCCATTCCCTTGGGATTTCAGAATCTTACTAAAATAGGGAAACTGCAAGTCTGTAATAATTATTTAAGTGGTACTGTCCCTCGAGCGCTTGGGCTTCGCTCCCCGCTTGAGTACTTCGATGCTTCATACAATAAACTATCAGGGAGGATACCTCGCCATTTGTGTTGGCATTCTAATCTGGAAGGTTTGCTTCTCCGGTACAATAAACTGCATGGGGATATCCCACTTGACTTGGCAAATTGCAAGCCTCTGCAGAAACTTGACCTAGTTGGCAACATGCTGACAGGGAGTTTTCCTTCTGATTTGTGCAGATTCCCGAACCTCAACACTCTCGAGTTGAGCGAGAACAGGTTCGATGGGCCCATCCCCCCACAGATAGGGAACTGCACGGATCTGCAGAGATTTCATCTTGGGTCCAACCAGTTCACGTTGTTGCCGAATGAGATTGGGAATCTATTCCAACTGGTAAGTTTCAATGTTTCATCCAATCTCCTAACTGGAAGGATCCCACCCCAGATCATGAATTGTACAATGCTTCAGCGCCTGGATCTTAGCAGGAATGGATTTGAAGATGCCTTGCCCAATGAAGTTGGAGCCCTTTGGCAGCTGGAGCTCCTGAGGATTCAAGAAAATCACTTCTCTGGAAATATACCTGCCAGATTGGGACAGCTCTCCCGGTTGATTGAGCTGCAGATGGGTGATAATTTGTTTTCTGGGGGAATTCCTATTGAATTGGGCAATCTTTCAACCCTGCAAATCGCGTTAAATCTCAGCTACAACAATCTCTCAGGCCCCATACCAGCAGAGCTTGGGAATCTAGCCATGCTCATGTTCCTCTTGCTCAACAACAATCATCTCAGTGGCAAAATCCCTAGCACATTCAGTAGACTGCTGAGTTTGTCTGAGTGTAACCTTTCATACAATAGGCTCATGGGACCCTTGCCGGCAGTGCCTCTGCTTCAAAACATGTCGATCAGCAACTTCATTGGGAACAGTGATCTCTGTGGCAAGCCTCTTGGCGATTGCCCTGGAAACCCATCCTCCAATTCAAACTCGGAACATGCAAGTGTTCCCCGGACTAAAATAATCATCACGGCTGCAGCTGCCGTTGGTGTGATTTCTTCTGTTCTGATTGCATGTGTCTTGTGCATGATGATATGCCCGGTCAGCACCACTGCTTCTCCAGAACACGAGAACCCATCTCCAATTTTAAGCATCTACTACTGTCCACGAGAGGGGTTCTCTTTTCGGGATCTGATTGAGGCTACCAATAATTTTCATGACACCTTCGTTCTCGGAAGGGGTGCTAGTGGAGTGGTTTATAAGGCGATTCTTCGTAGTGGACAAACAATAGCTGTAAAGAAAGTTGAGGGGATTCCTACCAGAAAAAGCTTCCAAGCTGAGATTCGGACACTGGGGAGCATCAGGCATCGCAATATTGTCAATTTGTATGGCTTTTGTCATCATCAAAACTCCAGCATGCTTCTTTATGAATACATGGAAAAGGGTAGCTTAGGTGAAATACTCCATGGGCCGTCTTGTGATCTGCAGTGGAAGACTCGGTTTTTGATTGCTCTTGGTGCCGCTGAGGGCCTCACATATTTACATCATGATTGCAAACCGAAAATCATACACCGTGACATCAAATCTAATAATATTTTGCTTGATGCCAACTTGGAACCCCATGTGGGTGATTTTGGCCTGGCAAAGTTAGTTGACTCGCCTCATTATAAATCGATGTCCGTCATTGCGGGCTCATATGGATACATTGCTCCTGGTATGCTTTCCTATTCTCAAGGAAAACCATCTTGTTTGTTTCCTTAATGAAATAGAATGGTTGGTTTTGTCTTTGATGATGACTGTATTTTCAAAAATAAAAAGTTCGATTTTTTCTTTTCTTTCAAAGGTGGCTTGATTTGCTTCAATTTGTTTTTTTTTCAGAATATGCATATACCTTGAAGATCACAGAAAAAAGTGATGTTTTTAGCTTTGGTGTTGTTCTCATGGAGTTGGTAACTGGGAAACTTCCAGTATTGTCGATTGATGATGGAAGTGATCTTGTATCATGGGTGAAGGGCTATATTCATTCTCATTCGATCACACCAGAGATACTTGATTCTCGAATAAACAAAGATGATCAAAAGGCCATGATTCATATGATCGGAGTTTTGAAAATTGCTTTACTCTGCACGAACAAATTGCCATTCGACCGTCCATCTATGCGCGAGGTTGTATTGATGCTAATTCGGTCTAATTTAGAAGTAGAGAACTTGATATCAAGAAAGCCTGATCTTCCCCATCAGAATGATAGTATATGAGCATACATAATTGTCACACACACAGACAGGTGCTTCCATCTATTAGGTTTTAGTCCTTTTCATTTTCCTTCATTAATATTTTTACTATTTTTTGTTTCATTGTGCTAATTTTTGTTTCTTGTGAAAATGGGTTTTCAAACAGTTTTGCAAATTAAATTGTTTGTATTTGATTTGTGCTTATATTCTCATGCAAAATTGTCCATGCAAAATTATTATGTTATGCATTTATGTTTGGCTGTTGGCGCTCGGTTTCAGTTGCATACTTTGACACCAGACCTTACCTTAGTCGGGCCTCTTCTATTAGGCCTTGTTTACTTTTGGTTATCATCTTTTTATTTATGGGTTTAATATTGGTCGTCGATTATTATTATTTTGATGGCTTTAGATTCTCCAATTTGTGTCTCTCATGTGTTTGTCTACAGATGGATTTTAGCTTGATCCGTGTCGTCCTCTGTTGCCCAATTATTTGTGTTCACGTGTCCTTTCTTGTGCGTGGCTGCTTTGCCTCTAAGAGCCTTCCACTGGCGACGCACTGCCAGATTTGTTTCGTGGCTTTTTGAATCCTGGGATATTTGGCCACAACATCTAGCGCTGACGCTGACGCTGACATTGGCGCAGGTGAAACGAGGGTGTTGTGGGGCGACGAAGTGGCCATGTTCAGTTTGGCAGAGGAGCGACATGCAGTTTTGGAGTCAAATATTACTGGCAATGTACACGGTGAGTTACATGTTCTCTGTCTACTGCAAAATAAGACACAATCAACAATGAGCATGGGGAATGCAATCATGTTTACACATGGCAAAGAGGTGACTTTGCTTGGTCCCGAGCAACTTGTGCAAATGACACCTCGCGAAGGGGCAACTCCGACAACTTTGTCATCCGCACAACTTGAAATGCACGTTGGGGTGTTTGAAGCTATGGAAGTGCAGGGGCGCAACGTGTTGGGGCGCAGCGGAGGTGCGTGGCACCACACACTAAAAAATAGGAGAAAACGGAATAACACACGGATTTTTAACGTGGTTCGGCGAGTTGCCTACATCCATGAGAGAAAATGGTTGCTTCTCTATTCACTCCTCTCTGGTTCTCGTCAGAGGATCACCAATACACATATGTTTACAAACATGGGAATACAACCCATTTTATAGATAGCGGGAAACCAGAAATTTCTCTGGTTGTTGGGGTTGGTCCATCTACCCAAGAGACTTCCTCCTGCTGGAGGTCCATGAAGGCTGCCCACCTTGGTGAATTCTTCCGCAGCCACCTGGGTAGGTTGCCGCCTGTTAAAACATGATAACATGATGCCGACAACTACTTTGTTGAAAATTATACCCCATATTGAGAGTGACCCCCACAAATCTCCCCCTCACGATCAATTTGGGTTAGAAACTTGACCCGCAGTCTCATTGCAGGTGTTGAAAACTTCATCAGCAAATCAAACACGCTTCTTCACACCAGATGACGTAGCACTTTCACTATCTTCAATCGAGCTCGGGCTGACTACGGTCCCCATAAAATGATACAACCCTTGAAACTCCTTCCTAGTAAATATCGCTGCACCCCCACGTGAGACTTCCAACACTCTACCTGCTATGGAAATCTTGAACCATTTCGCATCGAGCCTACTTAATGATACGTGGTTCCGTCTCATCCTCGGAACAAATTTCACATTAGCCAATTTACGAACTCCTCCATCGGGTGTCTTCAATTTCACCGCCCGACTCCTCGAACCTCGCATGTTGACCCATCACTAGTCTCACCGAGCCTCGCACCTGCTGAAAAGTATCAAATGTACCTCTTGTCGTACAAATGTGTGTCGAACTCCCCGAATCCAGAACCCATTCGTCTTCTTTTGGATTTTGAGCCCGCTCGTTCTTCCACTTTAGAAATCGGCATTCCCGCTTCATGTGCTTGTATCTTTTGCAGTAATGACACTGCACTTCTTCCCGATCAACTCTCTCATCTGAGCGCAAACTTTCTTTTGTCACACAGATTTCATCATCTGCTGATAATTCTATGATGTTTGCATCCCCCTCTTCAACTTTCTTCTTCCCAGCAATGTACAATTTGCACTCTCCACAATCACTTTTATAGTGACTCTTCTTCTCGCACCAGAAACACGTGATTTCGCTAAGATCACATCCCCTTGATTTTGGCTGTCATTCTTTATTGGCTCCTCCTATGCTGATCATCTCACATCACCATGATTTGCTCGCCTGAATGCATCACGAGTTTTCAAAATGCCTCAGAATCTTGAAGTGACGCCATCACCTCGTCCAGCTTCAATGTCTCTTTCCCCACGAGCAATGCAGTCACAAACCCATCAAATGAGCTTGGTAGGGATGATAAAAGCAAAAACGCTTTGTCTTTCTCTCCAACCTTCACACCGAGCCCCAATAACTGTGTTAGGATTTTGTTGAATTCGTTGGTGTGATCCAACAAATTCGTTCCCTCGTCCATCTGCAACTGGTACAATTTCTTCTTTAAGAACAATTTGTTGGTGAGTGATTTCGCCATATACTGCTGCTCCAACTTCTTCCAGATCTCCTTCGGTGATGTCTCGTCCAGCACCGAGTACTTTACCTCATTCGCCAGACACAGTCGAATTGTGCTGACGACCCGTATTTCAAGCTCTTCCCAATCATCTTTACTGGTTGTCACGGGCTTTTCTCCGATCAACGGTCTGATCAGGCCATGTTGCACCAAAAGATCTTTCACAATGTTTTGCCACAAGTCGAAATTGTTTCGACCATCGAACTTCTCGATATTAAACTTTGATAGTACTTCGCCACCAGCCATCATTATTGTCGCAAAACGCGATCATCACCGTTGATGTCGCACCCTATTGAAACCACCTGATAGAATGTGAATTTTGAAAAACTAACCGTACGGATGTGTTCAGAACGGTCGAAATAGTCGGGATAGACTCCTGGATCGCCGAAATCAGACACAAATTGACTGAGATATGATCAAAACACGTTCAACGGTCCAGATCGCCCGTTGACGTGGCGTTGGCGTGACGCTGACGTGGCACGCCGGAGTTCCTGCCGAAATCTCACCGGAATTGTCACCGGCGGCGTGAACAATACTGTCTTCTTCGACACAGGGTTAATGTTCACCTGCAGGTTTGACCAAACTTTGATCGCGGTTATCTCATTCGTTTCAGCTCTGTTTTCAATGCCACTTGCGCCGTTGGAATCGTCTCGTCATCATCTTCACGGATCTGGCCTCAAAAAAAATTTCCAACCAACTTCAATTTTCCGGCCACCGGAAAATTCGCAGCCGCTTTGCCGTCTCGACTCCGCTCGCTTCGGCTCGCCTCTAATACCACTTGTTGGGGCGCAACAGAGGTGTGTGGCACCACAAACACTCAAAAACAAGAGAAAATGGAATAACACACGGATTTTTAACGTGGTTCGGCGAGTTGGCTACATCCATGGGAGAAAAGGGTTGCTTCTCTATTCACTCCTTTCTGGTTCTCGTCGGAGGATCACCAATACACATATGTTTACAAACATGGGAATACAACCCATTTTATAGACGGAGGGAAACCAGAAATTTCTCTGGTTGTTGGGGTCGATCCATCTACCCGAGAGACTTCCTCCTACCGCCTGCTGGAGGTCCATGAAGGCTGCCCACCTTGGTGAATTCTTCCGCAACCACCTGGGTAGGTTGTCGCCTGTTAAAACATGGTGCCGACAACAACTTCCGCTACTGAAAATTATACCCCATATTGGGAGTGGCCCCCACACAATGTGTCAACACTGTCTAGACTGGCGTCGACGATAGTTATTTTTGCGTAGGAGTTGAAGTATCAAGCAAAATTCTAAAAAACGATACATAGTTTGGTGCGATGTATGGGGAAGATGCGGTTGAATGTTTGCGTGACCATTGGAACCGAGGACCCTTACGTAACAAGAGACCTCTACACACAACCGCTGCCCTTTACGCAACTACAATACTACACATGAGC
Source organism: Viscum album (assembly GCA_963277665.1). Classification (NCBI taxonomy): domain Eukaryota; kingdom Viridiplantae; phylum Streptophyta; class Magnoliopsida; order Santalales; family Viscaceae; genus Viscum; species Viscum album. Next base: position 2,022,185,550 of record OY728157.1, read on the forward strand.
ATCAGAGGAGGGGACCCTCACACAACTGGGGATTGTGGAGGGATTAGACATGTGTGAAATTAGGGAAAAGGTGAAATATTATGGTTGGGGGGGGGGGTGATTTCAGACGCGATCAACACATTAGGCGGCTTAATATCGGATGCCAGACAAGTCACGCCACCAATATTTGACGGATTAGATCCTAGGGGATAGATCACTGTAGAGTTGTATTTTCAAACCTAGCAGATTACTGAGCTATGTGCTATTTGGTTGTAAAGAGTGTAGGTTCCGAGCGCAGTGAAAGCGTGCAATGGTGGATGATATATTAATTTTTTTAATAATCATTGTTCGAAACCGTGAATAAGAATTTTTCACGTCAAATTTATAATTAATTTATTCAATATTTGAAGAAATAAATACTTGAGTTTAGAAATTTTCTTCGTTGATGAATGTTGATCGTTCAAAGACTTTTGGATTGCCTTTGTTGCGCTGTGAGAATCCAATGATATAACCCCTCTAGCAGTGATCTACACATGCTCCAATGATCTTCGAGCAACACCACTCGATCTCCGGGTGCTAGTGCGGCGAATCAAATGTCTTGCGCTCATTCTTGATCGTTTATTCTTCGGTCTTGAAGAAATTTCTCCCGTGTTTCTTATTCTTAAGAGGGAGAGAGAATGAAGAGTTGAGAGAGAATTCGTTGTGCGCAGAAATTTTTTATTCTCAATTTTGGATGCAATACACAATAGACATAACCGCTTATTTATAAAATTGTGGTTTAAGTTAAAATATTATTTAATTGCATGTCGGTCATTAAATAACATTTAAAACCTTTTAATAAACCTCATGCCACATAATATTATTATTTTGTGATGCGTCAATTTGCGCAAATTGATAACTAATATCTACCAGCTTGTAAATAATTATTTTATCACTAGAGGCGGTCTTGGTTCGTTTGAACTTCTCAGTATTTATTGAATACCAGAACATATATTTTATTCATAAATAAATATTTCATTCACATAATGGAAAATAAATATTTATTAAATATTCAATAAAATAAATAAATATATTTTTATTTACATGCCGACAAATAAATATTTATTTAATTTATGCGATCAATATAACTTGAATAAAATTGTTCTCCAGTCTTGAGAATAATATTTATTTCATTAATTAAATTCAAATAAAATTTAATCAAGATCAATGAAAATACTTAGTGTTTGACTCTCTAGGATCCTTTCTCATTGACAACGAACTTACTTAAAGTTTAAAATTACTATCTAGCAACGAGCCAAGACTCCTAAGAGAAAGAACTTAATATCGCAACGACAATAACCACATACGAACGCTCACTATGTAATATAATCTCTTTGTCACAACATCGACAATGTCATCAATCTATATGTTTGATACATCTTTTTTTGACTATCTGAAATAAACATGTCATTACACCATCTCCATGGAATTTAAGGGACAATTATATTCCAATCAAAGAGTTGAGATATCAACTCTCATAAAGATGGAAGAGACAAATCCTTCATCGATTTATCTATTCATGACATGACAATCGTGATGCACGCAACATACCCTACTTTCCGCCAACATACGACGTGACAGTTTTTATCAGTAAGTCTAAGTGTGCGAGTCACGACATGTATTAATGATAATCTTAAAGTCTAAAGATTATTACACATGCTCGTAAATAAGAATATCCGATAACACCAAAACATGCAGAATTCCTACTGGCAGGTCTATTCTCATAATCTCTCATTTTGGAGATTACGAAGTGCGAACTTCATGAGAAGAAGACTCATCTATTTACGAGTACTTGCATCTGACGGTCTAAATACTATGTGTCCCATCATAGTATGTTATCTAATCGCAAAACTATATTAAGAATATTGTCATAGCACTTCAAGGTTCTCATTATAGCGGGGAACTGTTATGACCTTATCAAAGAAAAAAGAACAATATGTAATAAGATGTTTAATTAATATTCAATACATCGAATATACATGTAATCAAAGTATAATCAGTTGGTCCTTGGACACCAACTTTAACAAACTCCCACTTGGACAAGAGTCTGCCTACGACTTTCAGTTCGCTAGACCTTACATGATAATAATGTTTCTGTTGAGTTAAGACTTTAGTCAAGGGGCCCACCCTGTCATCTTTCCTGGAAATACTGCTCTCTCAACCTCACCCCTCTGAACCCCCCCTTAAGAGATGATACTTCTGAAGTATGTGTTTCGTTCGATGATGTGACCTTGACTCTTGCATAACCACCACTGCAGTATTATCACAATAGAATGTGATAGGATCTTTACTGCTAGGTATCACGTCCATACTGCTTCTTAAGCTACCTTAGAAGTTGCAATATATTCGAACTCTGCTGTAGAATTTGCGACCACAACCTGCTCCGAGCTCTTCCAGCTCACAACTCCTCCATTCAAAGTGAAGATTTATCCCGTTTGTGACTTCATGTCATCTTGATCAGTTTGGAAACTAACATATGCATTTCCTATGATGACTAGTTCCTCATCTCCTCCATAAACCATGAACATATCCTTAGTACACCTCCAATACTTGAGGATAATTTTGACCGTCATCCAATGACGGTCACCTGGATCAACTTGATATCTGCCTACCGCACTCAATGCATATGCAACATCTAGCATAATACATAGCATATCATACATGATTGACCCAATCTTTGACGCGTATGGAATCATTGTCATTTTGTTTCTTTTCTCATGTGTTTAAGGATACATTTTCCTGGAAAGATGAATGTCATGTGATGCTGACAACAGTTCCCTCTTGGATTGTTCCATACCGAATCTCTTCAGTATCTTGTCAATGTATATATTTTGACTTAGGTCAAGCAACCTCTTAGATCTATCACGATGGATCTTGATCCTAAGAATATATACTACATCACCCAAGTCCTTCATAGAGAAACATTTATTCAACCATGCCTCACCATACTGTAAGATTGATATTTCGTTTCCAATAAGTAATATGTCATTGACATATGCTATCAAGAAAATGACCACACTCTGATTAAACTGTTTGTCGCACCTCGACCTTGGAAATTATTTTATTTTATTCTTTTCTTGTCCTTGGATCTTTTGGTTGAAATTCGGGTTGAGCTCTAAGTTTGAATTTTTGAGTTTTGGAAGTTTTTAGGTGAGTGTTTGGTGGAAAATGGGGATTTTGGGTTTGAAAACAGGTAGTGCACGGTTAGAGTAAACCATGCACCCTCGCCCAGGAAACCGTGCGACAAATGTTCATTTTGGACAGTGGCGACCGCATGGTTTGAAAAACCATGCGGGATTATCACGCGGCATGTTCATTTTGGGTAGTGATGTTTGGTACGGTTGGCGCACAGTTTGGAAAATCGTGCGGCCAAACTGTACGAGTTGCCTAGGTCATTAAAAGTTGGAAATTACCTCTTTAACCCCTTGCTGTTTTAACCCCAATTCGAGATTTTCCTCCCCCATTCGACCTAGACGAACCATGGGGGCCTCCAAGCTCCTCCCTTGCCCTCCTTCCACCATTGAAGCTTCTTGAAGGGTCCTTGGTAAGTTTCCTTTGGATTTTGGTTGATTTTCTCATCTTCCCCTTCTATCTTGGTTTCTCGGTTCCTCCTTGGCGTGGTTTCATCTTGGTCGAACCCTAAGGGTTAGAGTTGATGTGTGGGTTGTTTTCCATGGATGTTAGGGTGTGCAGATTGTCTCTCGGGCTTGGTTCCTCCTCCTGAAGTTTGGTTGCGTTCGCACGTCGTTGAGGTATGTGTTTCCATCCATTTCTTTTTCGACACATCCTGTTGATGCTTGATCTTTCCTTGAATGCTTTCAAAATGTTATAATCTTGCTTCTGATGGGCCAACATAAATTGTTCTGGTATTTTCATGATGGAAAATGGGTGTGAAATGGTTTCCAAAGGGTTTATTTAATTATGCATATATTTAAATGCACACAAAGTGCTTGATAAAATGTCAATTGTTCTTTTAAAGCGGAATTGGGTGTTTTTGGGTAGTGTTTGCCCTTGGTTATGTTTTGGAAATGTGATTGAGTTGTGAGATTGGTGTTGTATGTGGAAGTGGTGGCTTTTATGGTGTGACTCATGTGTGTGGCTTGTTGTGTTGGTTTAAAAGCAAGTGATGCTTCTTTAAAAAAGTGTTTTCAAAGTGATTTGAAGTGCGTATGTAATGGAAGATGGTTTTCTAAAAGAAATTGATTGTGTTTCAAGTATGCATCTTCATTGTGCTTTATGAATGTGTTTTATGCCTTGTGTGAAATGTGTTTTCAAAGGGATTTGAGGGTGCGAGTTTGTTGAAAGTTGGTTTTCCAAAAGAAATGGGTTTTGTGGCACATGAGCTTCTTTGTTGTGCACCTCAAATGTGCTTTCAAATTGTAAAGGTGATGTGAAGCATGTTTTAAAACGGATTCGGTGTGTCTATGTATTTGGAAAGGGGCTTTGCCTATGGGAAATGGTTGGGTCTTTTATGTGCTCCTTTTGTTGTGTTTTCCAAATGGATTTCATGAGTTGCGCAAGTGGTGTTAAGTCCCGTTTGACACTTTCTTTGTTGTTACATGTTTTCACTTTAGCTTTGAAATGGTTTTAGATTTGAAATGTCGGGCCCGTTTGGCATCATGCTTGTGAAAGTGGTGTTTCATATTGACTTTAAAAATGGTTTGGAATTGTCTATGTAAATGTGTTTGGTTTGAAAGTGTTAAAAGCTCGGTGGGTGCTTGTGTTGTTTTGAGAGGGTGATTTGTAAGTTATTGGATGTGAAGCCCTGGTTGGCACTTTGTGTTGTCTTTGAAAAGTTGGTTTGATGTGAAGTGATGTGAATGCCCGATTAACACCTTGTGATATTTTGGAAATTGGTTTTGGGACTCACGTGACGCATGGGCCCGGTGGACATCTTGGCATGTTTTGAAAAATGGATTGAATGTTTGGGTAGCATGAAGGCCCGATTGACATTTTAAAATGTTTGGGAAAGTGTTTTTTGAAACTTAAATGATGTGACAACCTTGTTTGCATTGGTGAAAGAAATAGTTTTTCATGTGTGATGGTGATGCTTGGCTCATGTTGGAGACCACTAGATCTTGGGATGGGATCCCCTCTAGTGGCTCGTGCACGGGAACATTTTTTGGTTTTTGGCTTATGATATAGAGACCATTAGACCTTGGGATGAGATCCTATCTAATGGATCGTGCATGAGAACGCTGTTGGTCATGGTTGATATACCATATTTCGCCGAGTATTATTATTATCATGAGATTTTTGGGTGTTATCTAGAGGGTCGAGTGACGGTTGCTTGTCGAACCCAATTAGACTAGTTGTATCCTCCTGGATTTGTTGAGAGGTCAGGTGGAACGTGCCACTGAATTTTCTAGTTTAGAGCGGTCGGTTTGTTATTGTCTGTGGAGCTCCACCATATGCCGACAGGTGAGTCTAAACTAAGTACGTTCAGGGATTACCTCTAGAGATGTTCAGGAAATGCTCATGATCTACTATCTGTATGCTCTGTTTACTCCTGCTGCATGTTGGATATTGGCTTTGCTAGCTTTTCCTGTTTGTTTTATTTCCCTTACTTTCTGCACAACCCTTTTTGGTTGCTTGGTTTGGATTTGTATTGGGTTTTGGTTTTGAAATGTGTTGTGGAAATTAAATTCGTTTTGAAAAAGTAATGTGTGTGTTGTTTTAAAAAGGGAACTTGAGGAAAGTTGTGTTGGTTGTTTAAAGTGATTAAAAACCTATTTTCTAAATGTATTTCAAACTTGTGTTTGTGAACTGTTTCAGGAAAGGAAGTGCATGGACTTTGTGGTGATCACCCACTGAGTTGTTTAAGCTCACACCTACTTGTGCCACTCGACGTTGGTAGATTCGAGCTGTTTTGCCGATTTCAGGTTTTTGGTTCTATTTGCCTTTGGAGCAGGTTGGTCCTATGGTTGGTGGTGACCAAGAGCTCACACGGAGATCGTGTTGTGTGGTTTGGTTTCGGTTTTGTATTCAGTTTATGTTTTGTTTTTCAGTTGTTGTATTTGGATCAATTTGTATATTCATTGAGATTTAGTTATTGTTAGTTATGTTGCATGTTTAGTTTGGCTACTGATCCTGATTTGTTTGGGAAAAAATTGTTTCCATTGGATTATTTTGATGCCCGATTCTAGTTGCCAGCCCATGGGATGTCTCAGGTCGGGCCGAATGTTGGGTTGGATGACATCTCGGCTTGGTTCATGACAAAATGGTATCAGAGCAGACTCTTGTTATTTGGGGTGTCAGGTAGACCAGAGTTTGGGACTGTCGGGACTCGGGAGGTAGGTACGAGATGGACGTTATGAACCCTTGCTCGTTTTGATCATCGAGTTGCCAAAGATAGTTTGAGATTTTAGTCCTTATTTCGTTTTGGTTTGTGTGGATGAGGGGATGACAATAGAGGCGAGCCGATGTTATATTGTGAACTCACATGGAGTAGTAACCCATGTAAAGTCTGTGTACACGGTCCATGGTCCTCTTAGTTTTTAATACTCGCTTGGGGCATGACCCACTAACCATGTCACTGGGTTAGACATTGCCACTAGTTCCTCATCCCGAGAGTTTGGTGTGAGCTGTGTTTTGTTTTGGTTTTGGTTGGTATGAGCAGAATTTTAAAATGAAAATGGTTTTTGAAATGAAAATGATTTCTTTCAAGTAGTTTCAGATTGACAAGAATGAGTTTTAAAAGAGAGTGATTCAGAATTTAAAAAAGTTTATGAGAATGTGGAGGAAAAGCGAATTGGAAATTTGGTTAATGCTTGGGTTTGATGATAAAATGGCATGTGTGACCCTTGGTATTCCTTACGGATGTTCACGTATGCGTGAGTGTGTATGAAAAGTGCATGTTGGCATGTGTGCATAGATGATATAAGCAAAAGTGGGATGAACACATATGCGATAGTTCATAGGATGCCATGTGTGAGTATTTGAAATCAAAGGTTTGACTTGGTTCTTTTCCAAAGTGGTTTTTTGAAAGGGAGAATGATTTTGGGAATTGGTTTTTCTTTAAAATGTGGGTTTTTGTTTTGTGAAAAATGGATTTCGGTATTTGGATAGTGGTCTTGGAAGAAGGTGGTTTTGAAATTGAAATGAAAAGGGTGGACTTTGAAAAGAGGATTTTTTTTTGTGTTTGTAATGTTTGGATTGTGAGTCGGTTGTTTTGGTTAGGGATGGTATTTTGGTTGCAATTTCTGGTTGATGTTGATTCTGGTTCGGTGTTTTCTTCTGTTCAGAATATGTCGCCCAAAAAGGTCCTCAAAGTTTCTAGTGGATCTTGTCTAGTTTCTGGTTCTTCCTGGTTGTTGCCCAACTTTCGTGGTGATTGAGATCCATTGGAGACAATGGAATGAATTGAGGAAGTTGAGAGTGTCTTCAGATTATTGGAAACTCCTGAAGCTGTGAGAGTGCATGTTGTTCTGGGTTTGTTTGAGGGCCCAACTTTATCGGTGGAAGGTGATTGTTCCATCATCGATGCAAGTTGGGATGACGTGAGAAGTGTTTAAGAGCGCTTTCATCCGATGGTTTATACCTGAGGAGGTGAAGATGAAGAAAGTAGAAGAGCTCATGAGTATTCAGTAAGGCCAGCGGACAGTGAAAGCCCATGTTGATCACTTCAAGGATCTGGTTTCCTTTTCTCCAGAGATAACATCGTAAGATCTTCTCAAGGATCCTCTTTTTATTTGGGGTCTTTATCTAATGATCAAAGAGTGAGCCCTCTCCTTCAAGGATCTCCGTTTTGAGAAGATGCTGGATGAAACGTTCTTAGTTGAGTTGGTTTCTGGAGATCAGGAAGTTGGTAGTATGGTATCTCTTGCCGCTCATGAAGGTTCTTCATTTGGAGGGAGGTGTATGTCAGAGGAACCTATTCTTGTGGAGTATCCTTCATTGGTTCTAGTTTGTCATTAGTCGGACCGTTCACTTGTATGTTTTCAGTGCGGTCGGTTTGGGCATTCGAAGCCGTATTGTCGCAATCCTCCAAAGACCTGTCGTCGTTGTGGCCATTTGGATCATCTGGAGAAGTTTTGTAAGAAGTGTTTCCCAAAGAAGTCTTGATCGAAGGATGTCAGCACCTGACTGCAGAGAAACAGATGCTTCAAGACATCAGGGTTCCAGCTATAGGCCTTAGAGTGAAACTTTTCACGTAGTTAGGAATCGCCAGGGGTGTTGGGAACCTTGCCCCAATTCTTGTCTCCATTGTTGGAGTGAAGACGATCTACGTTTCCCATTGTAGTTTCTCTGTTGTTGTGAGTTCTTCGTAAGAGACTTAGTGGTCTTGTTTTCTTGTAGTCCCTTTTTTGTGCCTTGGATGTGGATCTTTAAATGGTTAACCTTTTGTGAATCGGTTTAGTTTTCTATTGTTCTTGTTTGGAGATATTCGTGCTAGTGGAAATCAATGATTGTAGCTTGTGTTTGGGTTCGTTTTTTGGTTTGGGTTCCTTTTGTGGATTTTCCTTTGTGTTGGGGGGTTTGGTTTATGTGAGGAATTTCTAGTTCCAGTGGCGGTGTTGTTTAGTTTGTGTGGAGAGGTTTGGGTTAGCTCGTGTTGGGAGTTCCCGTGCTTGTCTCCCTGAGGTGTTGTTGTTGGGAGTTTTAATGTTGGTCGTGTTAGTCTAGTTCTTGTGGTGGGGAGAACCCTCTCGTGTTATCCTGTTGTTCCTCGTGCTGTAGTTTCCACTAGAAATGGTTGGGTGTGACTTGTGAAGCGATAGGTCACCCCGAGGCTTGTGGTTTTGTTCGACTTTATTCTGTTTTGGGATCAAGTTTTGTTTATCATTTAGTTGGGTGACTTTCTGGGGGTAGAAAGTGTTTATGGTGGGGAGAATTATCACTCCCCGACCTTGAGAATTCTTTTATTTTATTCTTTTATTGGCCTTAGATCTTTTGGTTGAGGTTCAAGTTGCACTCCCAGTTTGAATTTTTGAGTTTTGGAAGTTTTCGGGTGAGTCCATGGTGAAAATGGAGATTTTGGGCTTGACAGCAGGTGGCACACAGAGGAAACCGTGCGCCCTCACCTAGGAAACCATGCGACAAATGTTCATTTTGGACAGTGGCGACCGCATGGTTGGTGCACGATTTGGAAAACCGTGCGGGATAACCGCGCAACATGTTCATTTTGGACAGTGGTGTTTGGCACGATTGGCGCACAATTTGGGAAACCCTGTGACCAGCCTGTGCGGGGTGCCATCCTCTCTAGTAGCGTGCGCACGGTTGACACATTGTTTGATAAACCACGTGGACAAACTATGTGAGTTGCCTAGGTCATTAAAAGTTAGAAATTACCTCTTTGACCCTTCGTTGTTTTAACCCCAATTCAGGATTTTCCTCCCCCATTCGACCTAGACGCACCATGGGGGCCTCCAAGCTCCTCCTCCCTTGCTCTCCTTCTATGATTGAAGCTTCTTGAAAATTATTTGGTAAGTTTCCTTTGTATTTTGGTTGATTTTATCTTCTGCTTCCCCTTCTATCTTGGTTTCTTGGTTCCTCCTTGGTGGAGTTTCATCTTGGCTGAACCCTAAGGGTTAGGGTTGATGTGTGGGTTGTTTTACTTGGATGTTAGGGTGTGCGGATTGTCTCTCAGGCTTGGTTATTCCTCCTCCCAAAGTTTGGTTGTGTTCACACGTCATTGAGGTAGGTGTTTCTGTTCATTTCCTTTCCGATACATTATGTTGATTCTTGATCTTTCCTTGAATGCTTTCAAAATGTTATAATCTTTCTTGTGATGAGTTAGCATAAATTGTTTTGGTATTTTCATGATGGAAAATGAGTGTGAAATGGTTTCCAAAGAGTTTCTTTAATTATGCCTATATTTAAATGCACACAAAGTGTTTGATAAAATGTCAGTTGCTCTTTTAAAGCGGAATTGGGTGTTTTGGGTAGTGTTTTCCCTTGGTTATGTTTTGGAAAACTGATTGAGTTGCAAGATTGGTGTTGCATGTGGAAGTGGTGGCTTTTATGATGAGACTCTTGTATGTGGTTTGTTGTGTTGGTTTAAAAGCAAGTGATGCTTCTTTAAAAATGCGTTTTCAAAGGGATTTGAAGTGCGTAAGTAATGAAAGATGGTTTTCTAAAGGAAATTGATTTTTTTTCTTGTATGCCTCTTCATTGTGCTTTATAAATGTGTTTTATGCCTTGTGTAAAAAGTGCAAAATGTGTTTTCATAGGGATTTGGGGGTGTTAGTGTGTTGAAAGTTGGTTTTCCAAAAGAAATGGGTTTTGTGGCACATGATCTTCTTTATTGTGCACCTCAAATGTGTTTTAAAATCATAAAGGTAATGTGAAGCATATTTTAAAATGGATTTGGAGTGTGTATGAATTTGGAAAGGGGATTTGGCTATGGGAAATGGTTGGGTTTTTTATGAGCTCCTTTTGTTTTGTTTTCCAAATGGGTTTCATGAGTTGTGCAAGTGGTGTAAAGGCCTATTTGGAACTTTCTATGTTGAGTGTTTTCACTTTGGCTTGGAAATGGTTTCGAATTTGAAATGTAAGGGCCCATTTGGCATCTTTCTCATGAAAGTGGTGTTTCATATTGACTTTAGAAATGGTTTGGAAATGGATTTGTAAATGTGTTTGGCTTGAAAATGTTAAAGGCCTGGTGGGTTCTTGTGTTGTTTTGAGAGGGTTTGTTTGTAAGTTATGAGATGTGGAGGTCCGATTGGCACTTTTTGTTGTCTTTGAAAAGTTGGTTTGATGTGAAGTGATGTGAATTCCCGATTGAAACCTTGTGAAGTTTTGAAAATTGGTTTGGAACTCATGTGACGCATGGTCCCGATGGGCATCTTGGCATGTTTTAAAAAATAGATTAAAAGTTTGGGTAGCGTGAAGGCCCAATTAGCATTTTAAAATGTTTGGGAAAGTGGTTTTTGAAACTTAAATGATGTGATGATCTGGTTGGCATTGGTGAAAGAAATGGGTTTTCCTGTGTGTGATTGTGACGCTTAGCTCATGTTGGAGACCACTAGACCATGGGATCCCCTCTAATGCCTCATCCATGAGAACACTATTGGTCATGGTTATTATACCATTTTTTCCAAGTATTATTATTATCATGGGATTCGTGGGCGTCTAAAAGGTTGAGTGATGATTGCCTGTCGACCCCGATTAGACGGGTTGTATCCCCCTGGATTTACTGAGAGGCCAAGTGGGACGTGCCATTGGATTGAATAGTTTAGAGAAACCAGTTGGTTATTGTTTATGGATCTTCACCATACGCCAACAGGTGAGTCCGAACTGAGTACGACCAGGGATTTCTTCTAGAGATGTTCAGGAAATGATCTTTTCCTACTTGTTTAGTTTCCCTTACTTTTTGCACAACCCTTTTTGGTTGTCTGGTTTGGATTTGTATTTGTTTTTGGTTTTGAAATGGGCTATGGAAAGTAAAACTGTTTTGAAAAAGTAAGCTACATGTGTTGTTTTAAAAAGGGAACTTGTGGAAAGCTGTGTTGGTTGTTTAAAGTGATTAAAAACCTACTTTGTAAATGTATTTCAAACTAGTGTTTGTGAACTGTTTTGGGAAAGGAAATCCTTGGAATCTGTGGTGATTACCTACTAAGATGTTTAAACTCACACCCTACTGTGCCACTCGTCATCGGTATACCTGATCTATTTTTTAGGTTTCAGGTTTCTGGTTCAGTTTACCTTTGGAGCAGGTTGGTCTTGCGGTTGGTGGTGACCAAGAGGTTACATGGAGATTGTGTTGTGTGGTTCGGTCTCAGTTTTGTATTCATTTTGTATTTTGTTTTTCAGTTGTTGTATTTGGATCAGTTTGTATATTTATTGAGATTTATTATTAGTTTTGTTGCGTGTTTAGTTTGGCTATTGATCCTAGTTTGTTTGGGAAAAAATCATTCCCATTGGATTATTTTGATGCTCGACACTAGTTGTTAGCTCGTAGGGATCGGGAACTCCCTTTGGGCCATGTCTCATACTAGGTAGGATGTCGGGTTGGATGACATCTCGACTTGGTTTGTGGCACCGTTTATAGACACATGACTCACATTCATTCTTTATGAAATCAAATTTTGTTATGACATCGTCAAAACAGATGTATCATGACCAGGATGCTTGCTTTAATCTATAAATAGATCTTTACAACTTGCATACCTTGTTGACATCCTGAGTCACAAACCCTTGGGGCCGTGTCATAAAGATATTTTCCTGAAGGTCCCCATTAAGGAAATCTATTTTGACATCCATTTTTCAAATCTCATAATCATGGAAGACCATAATGACAAGTAAAATTATGATGGATTTTAGCATTGCAAATGGTGAAAAGGTTTCATCGTAGTCAATGCTTTGACGCTGTTTAGACCATGTTGCAACCAGTCATGCCTTATAGATACTGACTTGTCTTTCCATATCTAGTTTTTTCATGAATATCCATTTGCAACCAACGATATTTACATCTACTGGAGGGTCTACCAAAATCTAGACATAGTTTTGGTATATGAAATTTATTTCAGAATTCACGGCTTCTTGCCACTTGGTAACATCTGTGCTACTTACTACTTCCTTTTAGGTTAGATGATCATTATTATCAACCAATAATGAGTCACCATCCTTGGTGACTAGAAAAACATAACATTCTGGTTCTCTAACCTCTCTTTTATTCCTACAAAGTACTTATGTATCTGGAACAATTTCTTCTTCCATGGGACTTTTTGGAATCTGTTCCTGTACCAACTCTTGTGTGCTTTGAGTCTCAACTTCATCGAAGTCTATCTCTCTCCCACTATCTCTTTTAGAGATGTGCTCCATCTCAAGGAATAAGGTGTTTCTTTCCACTATAACCTTTTTTTGAGGGGCCATATAAATAATATCCAATCGTTTCCTTGGGATATCTTATAAAGGTACACTTTGTGCATCAGGGTACAAATTTTTTATCTGAAGAGACCTTAACAAATGTTTCGCTTCCCCACACATGTAAATTTGATAACATGGTTTTCTTTCCACTCCAAAAATTTGTATGGAATACCATTTGTCAATTTAGTTGTTACTTTTTTTAGTATATGTGTTGTTGTTTGTAATTCATATCCCCAAAAAGATAATAGAAGACTCACATGACTCATCATTGATCTCACCATGTCCAAAAAGGCATGAATCCTCATTTCTCTTACACCACTCCATTGAGGCGTGTAAAGAGGAGTGAGTTGGGATAGGATCCTAAACTCTTATAAGTAATCAATGAAGTATTGATTAAGATATTCTACACCATGGTTTGAGTGAAATTTCTTAATCTTCTTACCAAGATGGCTCTCAACTTCATTCTTGTATTCCTTGAATTTATCAAAAGAATCCAACTTATACTTCATTAAGTAGACATATCCATATCTACTAAAACCATCAGTAAAAGTTATGAAGTATGAGTACCCTCCCCCTTGCTTCAATAGGAAATAGTCCACACACATCGATACGAACTAATTCAAGAAACTCTTTAGCCCCTTCACCTTTCCCACTAAATGATGATTTAGTCATTTTTCCTTGTAAACATGCGTGACATACACCAAGTGGTTTTTTTTCAAAAGAATCTAAATATCTATCTTGATATAATTTAGTCAAGCAATTTTCATTTACATGACCCCAATCAGTGATGCCAAAGTTGGGTGTGGTATGAGTCATGTGAAGTAACATCATTATCCATTACCATTACTTGGTTTGTGTAATACAACACATAAAGACTATTATTTAAATGTTTCTTACCATAAAAAATGCCATCTTTATAAAAGAAGCAACATTTATTCTCAAATTTGAAAATAAATCCACCAATATCAAGTTTGGATACAAAAATGATGTTTTTGGTAATAGATGACACATAATCAAAACCTTTAAAAACCAAAATCATTATTATCCACAATGTGAGGTGGTATTACCCGATAACTACAATAAAAAATTTAGATCCATTGGCTGCTCATAGATTTACCTCCCTTCGATCAATCTTTCTGAATATACTTGATTCCTATATTTGAATTTATATGTGAGCACCACAAGCTGTATCTAATACCCAATTTGTAGAAATAGATAAATTACAGTCGATAACAAACACACCTGAAGCTTCCCCTTGCTTCTTTGACTGGGTGCAGTTTTTCTTTCAGTGGCCCTTCTTGACACATGAAAAACAGACATTATCCTATTCACTTGCTTTCCTCTAAATCTTCCTCTTCTTGGAAAGGCGTGAAAAATATTTGGTCTTAAAGCTCTTCGCTTTCCCTTTCCATTAGTTAACCATAAGGAAAAAAGGTTTTTCATGCTTCATATCCTTATCTACTTGGCGAAGAAGAGTAAGAAGATCCGATAAAGACTTCTCAATTTTGTTAATATTAAAATTAACAACAAAGCCAGAGAAGCTCTGAGAGAGTGATGCCATAATAAGATCAGTTCTCAGTTCTTCAGGGAGTTTAAAACCTATAACCTCTAAGCTCTCAATGTTACCAATTATCTTGACTACGTGAGGCCCAGTTGGGGCACCCTCTCCAAGATTGCTTTGAAAAAGCGCCTTGTAAATCTCAAATCGTTCATGTCTAGCTGTCAACTGGTAAAGGCCACGAAGGTTATCAGACATTCTATACACATCCATGTTTTCATGAGAATTCATGAGTTCACTATATATAAATGAAATAATCAAACATTGAACGTCAAACACATCATTCACATGTTTCTCATAAACCAGGAACTCTTCATCACTCTCCTCATTAGCAGACATATCAGGAAATGAGGATTCTAGCATGTAAGATTTTCATTCATAGCGTAACACAACCCGATCACATCTGTACCATTCTTGGAAGTTATTACCACCAATATTGATCACAGGGATAATGTGGATGAGAGATTTCTATTTTATTCTACAATTAAATTAGTAAATTATTAATATTTATCTTGATTACAAATTGGGTGAGATATAATAAATTAATTTATTTTATTAAATATCCCAATATTTTATCAAGTTCTAACATCCCTCACCATTGAACTCTGAATGTCAATTTATTCTGACATTCTAGTGGAAATGATTCATATTCCCCTTCACATGACCCCAATAAGTGTTGGTCAAGCTACTTGAAGGCATTTAGGTAGGTAGGTCTTTGCCAACCACGGGCTTGCAGCTCCTTGATCCGTTGAGTGGATTTCCCCTATCCTGAAATCATGACTTTGATTTCCTCAACAATTTATTCCAAATTACACCAAGTCTAGCAAGGGATACTCCTCTTGATTTAAAATGGTTAAGTCAACCCAAAACCTTTATAATATTCCCCCTTATAAAAGTAAGTTTCCCAACAAGGGTTGGTTAAGCACTTAGTTCTATTGAGTTTCATTCAAAATAAAGTAATGGAAGAACAAGTCTCACTTTATATTTAATTGAGAGATTTTTAATTTATTATGCATAAATTTTATCCTGTTTTATCCTTTACACGTCTTTTTAATATTGAGTGGATGTTACTTAATTAATTAACATTTTTGGATAAAACATTTATGCATAATTAATTTATTTAATTTACATCTTTTCACATTAATTAATTTATTTACGTGATCATGATTTTTCATCCATAAAATAAATAATTTCATAGATATAAATAAATAGATAATTAAATGACTTGTTCATGAGCTTTATCTAATGGTTGATTTAATGAGCAGACATTAAATCTACCTTTGACCTAGGAGAAATAACTTATATTTCCAGTCTTGGTATGAGTTACAACATTCCACCTTTCCACTTATGTATCACCTAAGTTGACCTCATAATGGTTCCGTCTAGAACCGTCTCCACACGCATTGTGATACTCCATTAATTACATGTATTTATGACTCACACATATGTGAGAAGAATCAAAGGATTGGTTAAAGGGTGATTACATAAATATCTTTGGACACACAAGTCCTACATAATAATGGAGGGAGAGATGATTTCTAGGCTATCATTTACTTTAATATTAAATAATTTCAAACCCATACAATAAATTAAATTAAAACATCCAACACATACACAGATCTTGATCAAGCTCATGAAGAACCATACATGCAACAGATACACAAAAAGTAACTGGATAACATTAATTTCTTTAAGCGTTATTTATTATTAAGATGAATACACTTGAATTAATTAATCCCCTTTCATCTTAATGATCATCCGAATATAATTGGTGATACTCATAATTTAGGTTATTCATGACACATAAACAATATAACTTATAATGACACATTTATTGCAATAAATTAACTGAACATTTAAAATTATTTATAACCATTATTAAATTTTCAAACACACAATGATGTATCAATCAATAAAATAAGGTTTTAATGTTGTAATTTTCCAATTTAATTTAATTTTTAATTATGTCCATTAATGGGAGACTACACGACGTGTACATCAAGATACACGCCGTGTATTTCGATTGTCGTGTATCCAGGGCACATGCCTGGGTCTGTGGTGTGTACCTCGACCGGACTACACGACATGTACAGACTAGCTACACGTCATTTGTTCTGCTTTCCATGTGTTTGGGATATACTCCTGGGTCTTCAGCATGCATCTCAGCGGACTACATGGTGTGTACAAGCCAGCTATATGCAGTGTATCTCTTTGAGCTGTGTCTTGTTTTCTCACTGAGTCACTCAATGTGTTCTTTGGATGCAGAAATTGATGAACTGTGCTTCGTGTACACCGCTTACATGTCATGTATATCATAAATGCTTGAGGTTATCAGTCTCATGTAGTTTTGACCGTGTATAATGACCATATAGATTTCATGATTTACACTGCAAACCTGTGTAAACTACATGACATGTACACTGATACAAGTCGTGTAATCTGACAGCCCGTGTGCCACCCTGGACGGTCAACACACGATGTACACTGCGTGTAATTATTGCGTGCACTACTACAAAATAGGCCTTTAACAACGTAAATATTTATCAATGCTAGAAAAAAATGTTGATAAATGACATATTTATTAGTGTTAAAGAAAGCATTGATAAATTTAATCTTTTATCAGTGATTTCTTTTTAGCGCTTATAAGGGCATCCTTTGTTAGGGATTTATTTTTAGCATTGATAAGGGGTATCCTTTATCAGTGCTTTATTTTTAGCACTGATAACGGGTACCCTTTATCAACATTTTATTTTTAGCGTTGATAAATTGTTATTTCATCAGTGCATTTTTAGCGTTGATAAAGGTCCGAATAAATAAAATGAAATAATGAAATAAATAAAAAATAAAAAATGCGTTTATTAAAAAAAATATTACAAATTTTATTAATTAAATAAATATTGATAAAAATGACTAGATTAAGTATACATTATTAAATATTAAACATTTTATTAATTAGATAATTATGATAATTAATGTTATTAAATTGTATATATTAAATATATAGATATATATTAATGTATATAAATATGATTTATATATTACAAAATATTTATTCTCTTTGCATTAAATAGTCATATATTTATTGAATAATGGTTTATAATTAAAAATTAACATGAATTAAAAATATTGACTAATTGCATAGTACTCGACATATAATTGAATGCCATTTGATTTTTCAATTTAATATAGATCAAATGTGTGTTATATTGATTTCACATATACGTAATTAATGAATTTTTATATATTATAATGCACACACACAAAACTTATCCATTTTTTTAATATTGTTAAAGTGTACTTATTCTTAAATTATTTAATTTCACTCATTTTTAGCATATATGCATGCACTTAAAATTAGATATTCATTAATAATGTTAAAAATATAATTGTAAAAAAATATTTATAAATAAATATATTTATAAATGTACATTTACTATATTTATACATTTATACATTTATAATTATAAATAAATAAATATATTTTTTTAAAAGTATTTATATAATTATAAATAAATAATTATATATATTTAAATAATTATTAAATTTCTAATAAATTTACTTAAATAATGAATATATTTATTATATTTATATTTATATATATTTATTAAATATATATATGTATAATTATATAAATATATATAATGATATAAATATTATTATTTTTTAAATATTTCTATAGTTATAAATAAATAATTATAAAATTATAATAAATATATTTAAAAAGGAATATATGAACTATATTTATATTTATATATATTTATTAAGTGTATATAAATATTTATAATTTTTTATTTATAATTATAATTATAAATTCTTTATCAGTGCTTTAGGAATAAGCGCTAATAAAATTAATATTTATCAGCGTTATAACTTTAGTGCTGATAAAAGTGTCCCGATCTATTTTAAAAGCCCTAACTATTTGCGAACCCATCATGATATAGAAGCTTTCTGCAAAATCTACCCATTTTCAATGCTACTCCTTGATGAATTGAATGTCAAATCACACCACTCGACTGCCTCCAATTGCTCTAACATCTCGTCTGACATCCGGTGTTCCATTGAAGCTAGGGTTTCTAAAGAGGGTCTCAAATTTTCTTCAACCTAGCGAGGCGGGCCTTCTTATTTTCTTTGTGTATTTTTGGTTTCATTTTTGATTTCTTATTCTATGATTTGTTTATGATTCGTTGTTTACAATTTTTTTGTGATCCGTTGTCTAGGGAATGATTTGTGGTTTGCTGTTTGCATTGACAATCGATGTATAATCTGTTGTTTATATCTGACATTGAACCTTGGATTTTTTCATTGTTGTTTTATTTCTATGTTTTATATATTCTTACTAAATAATTTTTTCATATATGTATATAATTGTGTAGAAATTTTCATGTATATTCTTTTTTAAAAATTGGGTACAATCGTGAAAGTGGCACACAATGCAACAAAGAAAATAAAGGTAAATCGTTGGCTCTGGGACTTTACCCCATGACCATGCCCCAAACCCCTCCCCACCCTTACCACTCCAACCGAGCACGGGGGGAAAATTTCATGTATATTCTTATTTATTGACTACTGATTTGAGGAACATTGGTGGTTCCCTAATGATTATATATATGCTGACACCTTTCATGGACACCTCAGTGGACATGCAGCTTCAGATGCTATTTTTCAAGAACCAAGTTAGTGGAGTGATGTATGTTCCTCTATTGGTTATATGTATTATAAGATCTAGTTCCTATTAGAATTCACTATGGTATTTATTTTTCTTATGGAGCATATTCACAGGGTTCATCCCCATTTAAGCACACGAGGTTTTATCACATTAAGGATTCACTTTTTGAATCATTATGGCGCCTTTATAGTTCATGTTATGTTTGAATATTAGGTTTTTAACTATTTGATATTTCTTATAAACAATTAGTTCATGACAGTCCCAATGTAGAAAATGTCTTGTACATTAGAGGGGACCACAAAGAGGAGATTTTGATTCTCGAAAGAGGAACCAAATCCTTGAAAACTTTAAAAAAAGGAAGAGAGTTCAATGAGAAGGTAAAAGTGTTTTTTAATATATTATGTTTTCCTCATAATATTATATGTTCTCTACTGCATTAACATAATCTAAATTAAATGTTTTACTACTCATATAGATAATGTCTTCTGCACGTGATGATGTTACCAATCCATTGGAAGAATAAACTATAATGAAGGAAACCCTTTGGATAGATGAAAAAGTAATGTTATGATATACTTTCTCTATTTTACTGAAAAATTATATAATGAAACATTGATTTATTTTTCATTATTTCTTGTAGAGTTATTTTAGAAGATTTCTATCCATGTGTCATGCATTTGAAAGAAGAGCAATGACGATGTCTCTGCTCAATCACAGAGGTAATCTTGATGTTTTCACAATAAAATTATTGTTCATAGAATTAATGTATTGTTTTACATTTATGTTTAATTTATTTCTTTTTAGTATTACTCACATAATAATTATTTTCTTATACAGGTGGATTATTTTGTTCGAGTTGGGGTGATCTGTCCAAATTTCACGCTCCTTCTCCTTTAAAACATTTTCACCCCTATAGTGGTGCATTTATCACTTTCTTTTAAGTTACCTCCACTGCCTTTGCAGGAAGAGAAATGTGCCAATGAGCCCATACCCGAGTGGTAAGGGCTCCTGCTAACCAGGTGGAGTTGAATTTTTGGGTTACTGTAGCAGTCATTGTAGCAGTCACTGTAGCAGTTACTGTTCGGTACTGTAGCAGCCATAACTATTCACCTGATTTGGGCCTTCATGCCATCAGTTTGGGCCTACAGGTCTCCAGGGCCTTTGGGTCATCAAAAGGCCTTCGGGCCATAGGGCCTTCGGGTCACATAGACCATGGAGTAGCCCATTTCACACAGAACATGCCTCAGAAGAGGATCAGAGCAACAGGAGTAGCAGCCACTAGATGCAGAGCTAACCAGATTGGAAGAATGAGAGGGTATGGCAGCCACCGTCGGGACCAGACACCATGCATCTTTGTACGAGGCAATGCTAGAAGATTAGCAATGAAAGGTGGGGAGCTAGGTGATCAATGACGCAGAAAGCTAGGGAGGGTCAGTTCAAGTGGGCTGGGCCTACGGGTCATGTATTGGTCATGGTGTGCCTCTGGGCCTTCGGGTCATGTATTGCGGGTTTGTCAGGCCTTGTGCCTTGGGCCTACGGGTCATGTACGGGTTCCCCTTAAACCCTTAAAAGGGGGATTATCCATAATAAAAATAAAAAAGAAGGCCTTCGGGCCATTCAGGCAGGAAGAGAAATGACACCGCCTCTTCTCAATTATAGAGGTAATCTTGATGTTTTCATAGTAAAATCATTTTCTATAGAATTAATGTATTATTTCACATGTATGTTTATTTTTTTTATTACTCACATAATAATTTTTTTCTTATACAAGTCGATTATTTTGTTCGAATTGGGGTGCTCTTTCCATCTTTCATCCCTTTCTGCACCAAAACTTCCACATACTTATTCTCCTAAAAAACCTTTCACTCCTATAGTGTGGAACTTTATCACTTTCCTTCAAGTTCCCTCCACTTCTCAATCACAGAGGAAATCTTGATATTTTCACAGTAAAATCATTTTCCATAGAATTAATGTATTATTTCATATTTATTTTTATTTTATTTCCTTTTAGTATTACACATAATAATTTTTTTATACAGGTGGATTATTTTTTTCAAGTTGAGGTGGTTTGTTTAAAACTACTTATGTAGTGTTGGAAGTTCGATAAATAAAGTCAATGAAATCATGGTAACATTGACAATTAGAATTGTTTTTGAATGTATGTAATAATTTGTGTTTATGTAATTGTATAAACCAATGTTTGAAATGTCTTTAATATAGTGTTTTTTTTTGGAATTTGTGTTGTAAATTTCATTTCATTTAAATTCTGTATTGTGACTTGTTTTTGTGAATATTTGATGTGTTTTTGGTGCTACAATGTGCTGTTACAGAAAATTGTAGTATGAACCTTTATCAATGCTTCTAAAAGCACTGATACAATGTCTTTATCAGTCCTTTTTTTAATATTGATAAATGAACCCTTTATCACAACACCTTTTCAGCGCTGATAAAAGTCCTGGGCTTTTAACGTCGCTCACATAGTCAGCACTTTTATAACACTGTTAAAGGCCTATTTTGTAGTAGTGGTGACGCACTGTGTATCTCTGAACACATCCAAATGTAGTGAACTAGGGTGCACGATGCGTACTTCCAATCACACGTTGTGTAACCCTGTCTCACTAGAAAAAAATTGCTAGTTTCCTAATGTAATCTTCATTCATTATTCATCTATTATTAAAACTTTAAGAAAATGAAAACACTTGAATGAATACGATTAATATGTCAAAGCATGTTAATTCAAATCAGATTAAAGAATATATAATATTAAATGAAATTCTAACCACAATTGCACACATATCAACAATCAAATAAATAATTATAAATTTAAACATGACCACTTTGATACCATTTGTTGGTTTTGAGTATAGTGGAAGCATGCGGTGGTTGTCAATATATTAAAATTTCCTTCCAATAATTTTCCCCCGAAACCATGAGTGAGAATATTTCATTTCAAATTTATAATTAATTTATTTAACATCTGATGAAACAAATACCTGACTTGAGGAATTTTCTTCAGTGATGAATATTGATCGTTCGAAAAGACCCTTTCATATTATCTTCATTGTTCTGTGAGGATCCAAGGATAAAATCCCTCTATCGGTGATTGACATGTGTTCCAATGATCTCTGAGTAACAACACTCAATCTCTGGGTGCTAGCGCGGTGAATCGAATGACTTGCATTATTTGTTCTTGATTGCTCATTCTTAGGTCTTAAAGAAATCTCTCTTGAGTTTCTTATTCTTGATAAGGAGAGAGAATGAGGAGTCAAGAGAGAATTCATCATGCACAAAAATTTTCTATTCTCAATTTTGGATTCAATACACAATAGACATAACCATATATTTATAGAGTTAAAGTTTAGGTTAAAATATTATTTAATTTCATATCATCCATTAAACAACATTTAAAACCTTTAATAAACCCCATTACACATAATAATAATAATTTTATTTTGTGGTGCTTCAACTTGTTAAAATTGATAAATAATATTTACCAGCTTGCAAATAATTATTTTATCATCAAATGTGGTCTTGGTCTATTCTAACTCCTTAGTATATATTGAATATTCAAATAAATATTTCAGTCATAAATAAATATTTTATTCACATATTAGAAAATAAATATTTATTAAATATTCAATAAAATAAACAAATATATTTTTATTCACATGCCTATGAATAAATATTTATTTAATTTATGCGATCAATATAACATGAATAAAATTATTCATCAGTCTTGTGAATAATATTTATTCCATTAATTAAATTCAAATAGAATTTAATCAAGACCAATATAAACACTTAGTGTATGAACATCTAGGATTATTTTCATTGACATTAAGTGAGCTTTCATAAAGTCCTAGATTAATGTCTAGCAACATGTCAAGACACCCATGAAAATTATTTTAATGTCACAATGATGACAACCACATACAAACACTCACTGTGTAATATAATTCATTTATCACAACATATCATCAAGCATATTTCATGAAGTTTTCATCAATATATATGTTTGATATATCTTTCTTTGACTATCTAAAATAAACACATCGTTACACCATGACCATGGAATTTAGGTGACAATTATATTCCAATCAAAGGTTCTAGATATCAAATCTCATAAAGATAGAAGAGACAAATCCTTCATTGAATTATCCATTAATGACATGGAAATCTTGACACACCCAACATACCCTACTTCCCACCAACACATGACATGACTATTTTTGTTAGTAAATCCAATTGTGCAAGTCATGACATGTATTGATGATAATCTTAATGTCTAAAGAGCATTACACATGCTCACAGATAGGAATATTTGATGACACAAAAAAATGTAGAATTCCTACTGGCAGGTCTATTCTCATAATCTCCCATATTAAAGATTACCAAGTGTTAAATTCATGAGAATAAGACTCATCTACTTATGAGTACACACACCTAACAGTCTAAATACTATGTGTCCCATCATAGTACGTTATCCAACTGCAAAACTATATTAAGAATATTTTCATAGCACTTCAAGGTTCTCATCATAGGGGATAATTTCTATGACCTAATCAAGACAAACACTCTAGGAAAATATTACATTAAATCCATGAAGAACAAAAAACAATATGTAATAAGATTCTTAATTAATATTCAACACATCAAATATACATGTAATCAATGTACAATCAGTTAGTCCTAGTACAACGACTCTAAAAAAGTGCATATGTGGGAATTCTCAATTTTGCATCCTCTAATTATCATGACTAATAAGGATTGCACATGTCGTGTAAGGGTATTAAAGGGTTAACATGTCAAGATGATAAAAGAACATAGTGGAAGGGTCATATGGAAATGCTTATACGATCCATCCTCCTCATTTATGGTTACAAACGTCTTTTATTATGCAATTAAAGTGATTTTTTTGCATGATCCCAATAGGTACATAGAGAAACAAGATTATGTGGAAAAAATTTAGAGGATGGGAAGGTGATGTCCACTGCCTATATCCCTATTCTGTTAGCAGATTCCAGACTTTTAGAAAACATAAGCAAGTTTGTGCAATGCTTGCATTTTGTATGTGAAGATGTACTATATGTTTCCATAAACATTAACATCTGAACCATTCCCCTCTATCTGATTTTGGTACTATGAGGCTGATAATATATATATCAGATATTGGGAATTGGTTTTCATTGGGATTTCTCAGGGAGCATGTTGATAGATCATTTTTGGAATCAATATTTTTTGAATCAAAGAAACATATTGTTGTTTTAAATATGTCAAAATTTCATATTGGATGCTACAGACCAATTGGTGCCTTGGTCAAAATATAAAATCTATTTTTATTACTCTTTGATAATGCACATTATTCCCTAACTTGTTTTTTTTGGAAGAAAAAAAATTTAACAACAAGGTTTTCGGTACTCAGATTCTCCATGATACACCACCCACTAATTGTTAAATGGATATTATAGATTAGACAAAATTATAGGAGGTGTTATCTCAACAACTTAAGTAGTAGGAAAATGTAGAAACCTCTCGAAGTTTAATCACAATGTAGAAACAACCAGTGGAAGAAACAACATGGTAGGATGAATTCATCCCTTAGAATTAGTTCCATACTTTTAGTCTTGAGGAAAAGCCTATTTTCAATGGGTAACGAGTGATAAATCTCTAGAAAGGACTAGTGTATAGAAGGAGTATTCTAGAAGGGATGAAAGAGTCATACCAGATAAAGTCAGTTAGATTGACCAAGTTGGACCATGCGAGGGAGGGAGGGGAATCTATTATAAAGAGGAGTGGGGAAGAGTGAGGGAGAAGGGAGTATATTATTAGTTTGTTCTGCTATGTGTGTGCAGGAGAACCTTGGGTTCTCTCAAGCATTCATCTAACGTCTCCCCATTATTCTTTTTTTTTTCTTCTTCTTCTCATTCTTCTTTTAATTATTTTTTCAAGGATAGTTCTATACAATTTTTCATTAATTCCTTGGGACATGGAGTTTATCTGTAGTGACCTTTTTTTCCTTATAAGACTTTGAAATATTTTAAGAAATATTTTCGGAGTTCGATGTTGAGACGATGCGAGATTTTGAGGCCCGATGACCTCAAAATTGATATTATAATTTTTTAAATATATTAATTTCACGCGCATGATTTTTTTGTATTAATGGAATAACTCATAAAAGAGTCTCAAATCAAAAATCCATGACCACAAATTATTTCGGGATGTAGATTTTACCCTAGGCGCGATCGAAGGTTGGTCGACACCAAACGTCTGGTTGAGCCAACCGATGGTGAGTGTGTTTAAATAAATAAATAAATAAATTATTATTTTTTAATTAAATAACCTAATTAAAATCCACTATACAAAACCTTTTATAATGATTTTCCAATGGTTAGTTGTATAACCCTTGCGAGATCTGAGATGAATTTTAGAGTGTTCCTCGTAGGTGAATTGGAATCGGATGAAGAACGATGATTGGGTCAAGGAGTATCAAGAGGTAGAGGATGCAATGAGTCTTCTTATTCTCTGGTGAATGTGTTCTTCAAAAATGATCGATCCTTTTTCAAGTAAGGACTTTTCAATTCTGGGTTTTCACTTTTTTGATTAAAATTTTGAGTATCAATTTATTACCTACTTTTGATTCTATGACCACGCGTTCTTCGTATGAGCTCCGTAAATGAGTTAAATTATTTAATTAATTTATTTATTGAATTATTCAATGTTCTCACACTAGTTTCCATGATCTATGATCATTGTTCAAGAATGCTTAACTAATAACGTTTTCACATTTGTTCTTGTGCCTTCCCCCACTCATTCTTCGTGTTCTTCATCATTGGCCCACTGGGTCATTGTTCAATATTTTTAGGGCAGGTTCAAGTGAGGTTGAACCCCCATATTCATGGAGGATTGGAGAAAAATGAACGAATCAGTTTTTTCTAGGCAGATCATGACGAATTACAGGTGATCCTTCATGGATCTTGGATCCGGAGTAGTGACGAACGATGATACGAGTTGATAAGGGCGATGAGAGGTGATGTTGACTTTGAGAAGATTGTCAGATTCCATTTTATGGCCATCGAAAGTCGGGAAATGATGGTCAGAGGCTTTCCATACCAATTTTGAATAGTCAATGGGCATGATTCACAACAACGTGTGTAGATCTAGAAACTGTGCGGAAGAACTTGTCTTTCTATAAAAATCTTGACTACACAATGTGTATTGGGATGAACCCACACCATGTAACGTCTTTTGGTTGCAGCACTAGGGTTTTAGGTGAAGTTAAACATCACACAATATTTAAGTGGTCCCACATGCCATATGACCTTGCCCAGGTTGTTGGGAGCTTGTTGTTATTTCTTATTATTTTATGTTTTTAAAAATTACAAACCCTCTTATCATTTTAAGTAAAAATATAGTTTTTACAACCTCTATGTATTTTTATTATAACATGAATTGTAGTGATAAGATTTTTAAAATTCCAATGTCATATGAAATATAAAAAATTTATCTAACTTTTATTGAACTACGACTATGTTTAAATCAATCTATAAGATGTTTTCATTTTAATCTAAGCATGATACATGATTTTGGCGTGAACACTATTTTTCTTCTTATTGTGTTGTTAATTTTTATTTGGTTATTATATTATAACTTGAGTTATATAGAACGAATTCTTTAAAAACATGTTCCATTGGATATATAACACATTTTTTACATTTCATTAGTATAAATAGAATTCTGAATTTATTGTTTAAGTAGTTCAAAAAATCATCGAAGATCATGCAACAATTACGGAATTATGGATTTTCCAGAATTCAGTTTTTATTTACTCATTTTATCTTTATCTAAATTCATATTAGAATCACATTCCATTTATTGGGTTAGAAATATATGAAGTTTATCTACATTTTACTCAACTGTATCAAAGTCTAAAAATTCAGGTCACATGCCTCAAAATTAGGCCGAATGTATGCAATTTTTCCCTAGTTGTTAGTTTATGTTATTCACTGTTTTTAATCATATATCAGGCTATACTTATTGGATTGATGCGTTTTTTGATTTGTTGGAAATATATTGAAATTATCTAAAATTAATTATTATGCATCAAATGATAATTTTTTCATTTAGATGAATCATTATTCATCATATCCCACCTCTATCCATTTTCCTCCATAGAAGCACTCTCCAGCACCTTCAAAATTCCTTTTTCATAGCATCAAAATCATCTTCGGGACAATAGTTCTTATTTTCTTTTCCATTTCACCTTATCATGAGATATAATACCAGCCTACCATATGAACTGTTTCCACCTTACTACAAGTTTACATTTCCACCTTACCGTAAGATCACTTCAACCTAATGTAAGGACACTTCTCAACTTACCACAAGATCACTACACCTTACCAAAAGTGGCATGAAGTTACCAAATGTTAAAATTTATTCACATAGTAAGTATAATGACCACAAAAATTAAATCAACTGATCACACATAGTCAGTATGGTGACCTAACATAGTAAATATAATGACCACACACATTAACTCAACTGATCACACATAGTTAGTATGGTGACCGCATGTTAGCTCACCTTACCACATGTTTTATCTCCTAACTGTAAAGATTATGAAGTTACCACACATGGTAACTATACTTACTGCATGAGTTTTAAGTGTTCGCACACTATTTTCATGGTCAACATATTGACCGTGTGCCTACTTGAACAAATCACACCCCACAGTAAGCATACCGACTGTATAAACATTGGATTCACACAATTAGTTGTTTCCTTTGTTTATTTTTTCTAAAATATGAATTTTACATATGCATTGTTTTTGCACATGAGCCTCATCCCAGTTAGTGAGGTATCCTTAAGTGCATTTACAAGACCTAGGTTCAAAACCAGGTAGAGGCATATTTCCGGGTACTCATTACTACAAAAACGGCCTATATCAACGCTAAAAAAGGGCTTTAACAGCGCTAAAAAAGCACTATAAAGCTCAACGCTAATATAGGGGGGTCCCTTTTATCAGCACTCCGAAAAGTGCTGATAAAGGCCTCTTTTATCAGCGCTAAAAAAAGCGCTGATAAAATACCCCTTTATCAGCGCTTTTTTTTAGCGCTGATAAAGATCAAAAATTTTTAAAAAAAATTAAAAAAAATTAAAAATAATACGGGGGAGTGCTTTTATCAGCGCTTCAAACCCCCCATTATCAGCGCTAGGAGGTCTCCCGCGGCTGTCCTTCCCGCGCATCCTCATACGCGCGCCCCCCCTTCACTTCCACCTGAACTCGAACCCGGGACATCCCCCTTTCGCAGCTGCACCTTTACCACTATACCATTTCGTTTTGTTCTGTATTTAATGATATATCTATATATATATAGTTATATTTATTCATATATTGATATAGATTCATATAAATATAAATATATTAATTCATATATTAGTATATATATATTAATTCGTATATTAATATATTTATATATATATTTTTAGTTATAATTTTTTATACGTATATTTATTTGTATATTAATATATACTTATAAGATTAGTTTTAAATACATTTATGAAAAAATATGTTTTTTATGTGTGTTTATAAATAAATAAATAAATAAATACATACATACATAGATAGATATATACAACACACATACACACACAGAGACACACACAAAGAGAGACACACATAGAGAGACACACACACAAACACATATATATTTACGAATAAATACATATATATGTGTATTTAAAAAGCCATAAAATGTACTTATAAGATTAGTGTTAAATAAAATTGTGAAAAAATATGTTTTTGATGTGTGTTTATAAGTAAATAAATAAATACATACATATATACATATATACAACACACAGACACACACACAGACACCCACACACACACAGACACATGTATATTTATTAATAAATACATATACATGTGTATTTGAAAATCCATAGAATGTTAAAACGACCATAACTTATAATCTAGAATTCCGTTTCAACGCCAAAACCAGTAAAATTGAAGAAAATGAAACAATCTTCGATATGATATGTGGTACAGTCCTAACGGACATCCGGATCAGAAGTTATACTTATTTGAATGTTAACAAATCGGGGTATCCTGACTAAAAACTCAGTTTTGGAGGCATTCTGTGCCTCTTTTTGGGTCGAAAAAACCTTGAATGGGGTCCTACCTAGTCAAAATGACGTAGATATCGTCGCAGGCTTTGATTTGATATGCTGTAGAGCTCAAACAGACACCCGGATCAAAAGTTATGGCCGTTTGAAGTTTGAGTTACATTTTCAACTTATTTTAGATCTTTTATTAATTGTTTTGATTTTTGGTGTCCCCAAATTGTTATTAAATGATTTTTAATCAATAATAATTAGAAAATTATTAATTAATAATATTTTTTTAAAATATTTTGAATCCATTTTCACTAAATTTCTTATATATTAAATGTAATAGTCTATTTATACGTATCTATAACATATTTAAAAAATATATATTGTATTTATATCAATATAAATATACTTACATAACAAAATATTATTTTTCATGAAAAAATATTTTTTTTGAAACTCAAAATTTATCAGTGCTCGAGAAAAGCACTGATAAAGGGGTCCCCTTTATCAACGCTTTTTTGGAGCGCTGATAAAGGCCCCCTTTATCAGCGCTTTTTTGGAGCGCTGATAAAGGGGTAGCGCTTCCCTTGCCAGTTTTTGGCATAGTGACTGTAGCATTACTGCAACAGGCACTGTACAAGTACTGTAGTAGGCACTGTACACTGTGCGGGTATTGTAGCAGAATTGTACACTGTACAGTTACTGTAGCAGAACTGTACACTATGCGGGTACTGTAGCAGGTACTGTTCGGTACTATAGAAGCGGGAACTATTCACCTTGGGACACCAGTTTGGGCTTGGAGTCCTTAAAGATTTCAGGCCACCTTTAAGGCCTTCAGGCCACCTCAAAGCCTTTGGGCCACATGCAATTTCCCTAGACACACTACAAAAAAGGAGCAACCCCAGAAGAGGATTCAGAGCAGGTACACTCACCAGAGCAGAGGCAAATGGATTTTTCAGAATGAGAGGGTATGACTATGCCATCGGGACCAGCCTGTGCTTGCACGGGAATCCTAGACAGACGGCCATGCGAAGGTGGAGAGCTACTATCATGATGCAGATGCTGGGGAGGGTCGGTTCCTTGTAGATAGTCGAGTTGAATTCCCTAAGACCTTCGGGTCATGTAATCTCCTAAGCCCATGAGCCATGTAATCTCTGAGCCTACGGGCCTTGTAAGGGTTCCCCCTCATCCATTTAAAGGGGGGTTATCAAAAATAAAATAAAAATGAAGGCCTTTGGGCCATTCGTGCATATGCACTGTTTTTGTTTACTTTTGATAATTTCATTAAATATATGCTTATTTTAATTGTTTTAAGTGTTTTATTATTTTTTAAAATTAATATATATTATATATAATCCATGAGAATTGTTATTATAATATTTTAATTTGTTTTAAATATGTTTTAAAACTTATTTATTATTCTTACGTAACGTTTTCAATATGTATTTTTTATATTTAATATTTAATATTTTGAGTTAATTTATTTGACTTATTATTTTATAAAATTATTATTTAATGATATAAAATTTATTTGAACTCATTTTATAGTATTTAAAGTAGTATGATTATTATTTTTAAATTACACGCCACATACAATTAAAATGTTTTTAATGTTTCATTTTAAATAGTCAAATTAAATTATGATTTTTATGGGATTTCTTTGAATTATTATTATATTTTAATGGGTAATTTAAAAGGGTCTAAATAAGTAATTAATTATTTAATTCAAACAATTATTGTTACTACTATTCTTGATGATAATATTCTCTCTCATAGATAATTATGTTATTTGAATTTGAATTATTTTACCTGGTTAGAGTTTGGCTTGTTAGTCATTATAGATTCTATTTAAAGGCATCAAGATGCATTCAAAGAATATGCATGATACTGAGATGAATTATGATTACGTGAATATTTTGAGAACCAAATCTCGACATTGAACATTAACTTCCTGTGCGATCAACTTGATACCTGTTGGATGATCTCTCCAGCTGAACAAAAACTTTTATGACTAATACTATCTTGACGAGACATTTGCATTGCTCAAGAACCATCACCTATGAATTCATTTGTTTTATCATCTCTTTTGTTTTGTTTCTTATGTATGTTACACCATTTCCCATCTCTTACACACTCTCACTTTTCTATTTAGGTTTTTTCATAAAAAAAAATTATTCTTATTCTCTATCTTCAGATTGTGACTCCTAGATTCTAAATTTAGGTCTATTTAGGTTGTGACTCCCATAGTCTAAATTCAGAGTTGTATCTGGGTTAGGAATACCCATACAAAAATAAGTGTGTCATGGTTATCCCTCTACTATAAAAGTATCTTGCAATTGGGATATGATTTCCCCTCAAAAATCATATTAGTGCAAAATGTATCTCTCACCGAGTAGAGAGGTATAAGAGTAGAGTTGATCCACTTTGGACCGAACTACTATAAAAAACATCATTGTATTTTTTATTCAATCTAATTCTAATTAACTTTATTTATTAACTTTAATCAATATTATATTTGATTATTATTTTTTAACCGGGTCTATTCACCCCCTCTCTAGACCACCTGCCATTACCCATTCTGACCTAACAATTGGAATCATAGGTTAACCTTGTTTGAGGATATTTTAGCTCAGTTGTTCTTTTTTCTCGGTACCAAATGCTTGGTATCAACTCTTATTACTTTTTGAATTTAGTCAATCCTTCTCTATATATTTTTTATATTTTATTGTGCTAACCTATTTATAGACCTCACAATCTAAGGAAAAAGATATTTAAGATGGAAGGAGTGAATGTAATGAAAATTATTATGGTTACCAGTGATCCAGAATGGAGGAATACCTCAAAAAATTGAGCATTGAACACTGATCAATCATGGTAAAATGATACAATTTATCAAAATCTGACCTAGACACTAATAGGAAATGATGATACTAGATATGTTCTAAATTATAAAGTTGATAATATTTTATACTTTGTTATTAATAGAAGCATGTTTAGTCACATGTCTTCTTGTAATAAAACTCATGAGATTTGGAATATTCTTTAAGTAAATCACATTATCTTAGAAAAAATTATTCAAACTAATCTTGGAATGCTTCGGGCTAAGTACCAAGACTTCAAGATGGGTGAAGATGAAACTATAAACCAAATATTCCACTGATCCATAAACATTGTGAATGGAATGAATTCACTTGGAGAAGCTTTGGAGAACCCCATAATTATTGAATGATTCCTAAGATCACTAAAAAATGAATGAAATTAAAAGAGGGTCACCATTTATGAAATCAAGAACTTAAAAGATTACACTCTTGATGAATTTATTGGATCACTGCTTCAGTATGAACTAGAATTGAATAAAATAACTGAAGAGGAGAAAAAAAGAAAAGAAAAGAAAAGAAAATGTGTAGCATTTAAATCTATAAATTTTGTTACTATTGAATCTTATAATTATAATATATAATATAGTGAAAAATAAAATATGGTTCTGATTATGAATGGAGTCTACAAATGAATGGAAAAAATATATTTAAGAACTGATTTAGAAGAAACACACAAAAGGAAAAATGAAAGGGAGATATTAAAGTAATTAAGAATTATAATACTTTATATGTTACTTGTTTTGAGTGTATAAAGAAAGGTAATATCAATCTTAACTATCCAAAAATTAAAAATAAAGAGAGATACAAAAAAGAAATACAAAAAGGATTTGACAACTAGTTAGAGTTGTACAAAAGAATCTGATTCCAGTGAACAATATAGAAATGATAAAGAATCTACTAACTTGTTCTTCATGTCTTCTATGGACAAGGTTAGTGATTTTGGATTTTATTTAGGATGCTCTAATTATTACTATGATTAAGAAAACACAAATTTTTTCGAGTTAAATGATGAAATTAAAAGATTAAGAAAAGATATTTCCAAAGCTATTGATTTATATAATAATATTAAGGAAAATAATAATTTTTTTTTTCTGAAAATAAAGTTCTTTTACAAGAGAATGAAAAATTAAGAAATACTGCTTCTGATTCTCATTATACATTTTATGAAAATTTTCAATCTGCTCAATATTTGAATGAAAAATTGAAAAAAGAAGTTGAAAGTCTTAAACAAAGTTTATATACTTTTATTCAAGGTCATGAAAAATATCATAAAATGTTTTATTTGAATAAATTAAATAAAAATAAATATGGTATTTTATTTTATAGGAGATTACCTCAAATGTATTGAAATAATTTTGGGAAAAGTAAAAGTAGTCCTACTTCTATTATTACATGTTTTCAATGTGGCATGAAAGGACACTCTGTCATGACCCGTCTCCTGGGGCCTGTGCCATGACTACCCAAAGCCCGCCCTCTATAGGCCAGGGATTGGTGACTAGCACCAGAAAGGAATATCCCTAAAAAGGGAATGCATTGCCTCAAAAACCTACACACACACACACACACAGAGACAAGGAACACTACGGACAAGTAATACAACAGAAGAAGAAAGGTACAACCACAAAAAAAAATCACCACTGAGTGTAAAAGTGAGTACTGAAAGTAAAGGGGACATAATACATGTCCAATTGAAATGGAAGTAAAAAAAGGGAAAATAGATCCTGAGGTCATCCGCCAATGATTCTACCTGAAGGGTAGATACAGTTCGTTAATGAAGCTCTCCACGCCAACCGGTCACCTTCGTACACCGTCAAGTCCTATCTCCTCGAGACTCAGTCAAAGCTACCCATCATCTACACAAGACACAACAAGGTGCGGGTGAAGCCCATGCGGGGGTGAGTATAAAAATACCCAGTAGGGACCTCAAGACCCCTGAAGGTCTCTCAGAATTCTACAAAGGAAAAACCACAAAGCATGATCTCAATCACAAAGCACAAAGAAAAAGATAGATCACACCAGGTATAACTTAAGTACATAAGTACAGATTATTAGTCATAAATCTAGATCATATTATTTTTTCAAAGGTTCTGCTACTAATCCACATAGGATCGCTCAATTATGATCCACACAGGATTGCTAGGTGCTGATCCACACATGATCGCTAGGTGCTAATCCACATAGGATTACTATGTGCTGATCCACACAGGATCTCTAGGTTCTGATCCACACATGATCTCTAGGTGCTGATCCACATAAGATCTCTAGGTGCTGATCCACACAGGATCACTATTCACTCTTCATGTCTCAGCCAACCACTAGATTCCCGTACATAGTATGCTTGATTATGGGAGGATCCTCTCCTCAATCCATCAGTAATACTTCAACCAACACTAATTCCCAATAATAAGTAACCCAATGATCCATCATGTCATATGAGTTCCAACGCAATAGACGACACGTCAATTGGATACCCGATCTGAGAGTTATAGGCATTTTAGTACTGAGGGCTTGGTTGGATTCGGGTACAATCCAACCTGTCCGTACTCCAAATTTATCTAAAACTAAGGTGGATTATCTCAAAAGGATCATCTCATCCCAAGGATTCCAACTCCATAGAATGTTTTTCAAATGGGTGTCTGTTTTGTAAGATACGACCTTTTAAGTGTATCTGGGTCGAAGAGGGTCCTAGTCTGATCCGACCCTGTCAGACCGATCCGACCCGCTCATCTGGGTCTGACCCAGCCTGGCCTGAACCAGCTGGGCCAGCCTGAGTGAGCTGGGCTGTGGGCTCGGCTCGCTGAGCCGTGGACCGGACCGACCCACTTCGGCTGGGCCGCGGACCGTCCCAACCCACCTCGGCTTGGTGCGGCCCATCGGGCAGTCCAACCCTCCAGCTGGCGCGGCACCCGGCTGGGTGGCCCCACGAAAACCTTCCCTCTCCCAAATGGACAAAAGGTCCATTTAGTTCTTTTATAATGGCGGTGCCACATGGCGCCGCCTCCTTGTCAGCAGGACTCGCGGGGCACAGGTTCCTTCGCCTCCGCCACGACCTCCACCCCGCAGCATGCAACGACACGCCGCCTTCCATCAATGCTATAATGCCTCGACCCTAGTTACCCAGAGTCAGTGCATTATTACATAACATTGGTATGATCACAAAATATCAAGTCTCAAAATACCGATTAGTTTATTAGCCTTGGAATTACTAGATGCATTCATAAGTTTTACATTACATTATAAAATGAAAAACTACAACAACATAGTCTCCATAGGCCACACTCATATCCCTTAGACTATCCCTGCAGGTCAGTCATAATATACTTCTTCCCATCCTGGAAAAAATAAAACATAGAAAGGGGTGAGCTTAAATGCTCAGTAAGGATAACAATATAACAGAAACTTTCATAAACAAGCATAAACATTTAAGGCAATGTATAAGACTAAAATAAAAGCCTTTTAAACCTAAAATTAAGAATAATATGGAAAATATAAAATCAAATAGTTCCATTTACTTATTCACATGGATATTCTACTAGTAGAATAATCACATGCAATATCAATAGCCACTTTCATAATGACGGAATGCATAATGCCAGGCATTATAACCACATAGTCAAGGCCTTGTTCCAAGACTACAAATAAGATTTTTTCAAGGCCTTGTTCCAAAAAACTAGTTTGTCTCATGTGACCTAACGATTCATCGAGGAGCTATAGCGGGCTCCACTCGTCACTTACTAAGTCCAATGCATTCCTCATATGAAAAGGTTTAAACATAACATAAACATTCATATTAAAACTAGCATACGAAATATCAATACTTTATCCATAAACCATTAATGGTGTAAAAATAAAACATCCACAGTCAAACATATCACAAAACCTTCAATACAATATGGAAGTTTTGTATCATAATAAATCAACTTCAAATAAGCTTAAAATCCATCAAAGGATGTTGACATAGATGAAATCAAAACTTTTTTTTAGAGAAATATCTCTTTCTATTTTGAAATAATTTAAAATTCATATAATTATAAAAGAAAAAATTTATTTTTAAAATATTCTTATAAGATTGTACGGGAAGCTTCGACGATGTTATAATGGAAGAAAATAGTCACACCCATCGTATAAGTTAAAAAAAACATTCTTACCTTAATTTTGTCGAAAAGGTCATAAAGTACCTTGTTTGGAAAACGACAGAAAGATTCCTTTCAAAAACATATAAGGTCAAATAAGAGTATAAATTACTTTAACCCATTATCTAGTAAATAGTAAAAATTTTTTTAAATAAATTTTAAATAAACACAGATGTGGATGATAAAGAGGTCCCAGTAGATGCTTACGTAAAAACAACCTCGGATAATAAAGAGATTGTGAAATTAACCCTTACCTTGTACTTTTCCTTGGTTTAGGGTAGGTTAACATCCTATATAATAGTGAAATAATTGTTATTAAATTATTCAATAACCATATACATTAATATGATATCATATATGATCTTCTAATATTTCTTTGTTAATGATATTTCAGTAGTATCATCGTTTCAGGTGTTAACTGATTCATTTAACTTTATATGCTTTGTTACATAAGTAATGTTTGTTATGGATAGGATGTATATTATTCATATTAATAATGATATTAAGTCTTTAAAAATTATTTTTAATCATCAAATGAAAATTACTCTTGAATGGATATGATGGGGAATGAATCTCATCGCGTTCATGGAGACGGTAATCCGTACGTACGCACGAGTGACAATATCATTATTTTGATATTAAAATCGTATATAATTGGATGGTATATCATATATAAAGAATCATTATCATTTTATATTTATTATTTACATCATTTATACTCATTATTATACCCATCCAAATGTTGAAGTGTTTGAATAACAAACTACACCACGACGTGGAGACGGTAATCCGTACGAACTCCCGTATGGTGTCTTCGTCATTTATAGGATGGATAGAATAATGAATATTGTTGTACCATTTTAATAATAACATCATAGTATATATAAGATACTGGATTTATTATTTTAGAATGTAAACAACAAAGAAAGAGGAAGTGGAATAAGAAAAGAACTTGAAAGAGGTGATGAAATATTTACCTCTTCTTCGTGTTCTTCCATTTGATTTGATAAAAAAGGCTCCTTAGGTTGGATTTATGACTAAAGAAAGGAATCTAGGATTAAGGGAGGAAATTTTAGAGGATATTTGGTCAGGTTTTGGCCGAGCCAAATGTATTTGAAGGTGTTAATTTGAAAGAAGGGGTAGTGTTCTTTTATAAAAGGGGTGAGGGGAACTATAGGAAAAGATTAAAATATTATTTTATAATAAAATAATTTTCGGTTTCTAATGACTAAAAAATGATTTATTTCAAGGATATGGTGGGTATGGGTATAAAACCACTCAAACAATAGGTTTTAGATATGTTTGGGTCACTATATTAACCTTATCTTTTAGATTTAACTCTTAGTTAAATAGTTTGACATTTACCATGTCTCTTTGTATTTTTATATTATATGGTTAATGAACTTACTAAAAACTTACAAAGGAACCCCAAGTGATTCATTATTAATATGTATAACCTTATCTTAGTACTTTGGCTGAAATTTATATTTTTAGGAATATTATATCAATTAATAATAAAGTATTTGTTTTAGAAACTCAATTATGTCAATTTTGACACTAATTAGTATTTGGTTTTTGTGAAAATCATAACAACATGATTAATTCGAAAAAAATTTATTTAATCAACCCTAACATGTCATATTTACCTTTAAAATTAGTGTAATTCATCAAAAGTCTCAAATTACATTTATTTGGATATTTATAATATCAATTATTTTAATCTTTCATTAATAATGTAATTACTGCATCATCATTATGTCATAAATAAATTAAATTATTTAATGTCTAAAAATTATAAATAAAATACCATTATGTAGGAAATATTTTTATATTTATAATTAATATTTATAGTCTAATTTATATTGTGTGTAACCTTATATTAAAAATGGTTTAGTTATTAAACTTTGAATTTAACTCTTTTAACTCTTCTTTAAATAAAATAATAATAAATGCCCTAATCCAATCAAAGTGGACCAAATAGGTTCATATTTTATTCCTAAGGTTGTTTTTGGTCTAATTATACTTATCCAATAGAATTAGGACATGTTTTAGGGTAATTATTATATCATTTTTACCCTTAATTACCCTATTTACTTTTAACCATGGTAAATAAAAGCAAAAAGTTACTATTCACCAAAACTTATTTTCATCTTATTGAAACACATTTAACCGTGTCTCTCAGATTTTTGAAATTCAACTCATAGAATTGGTAAAATTAAGTTTTATGCAAATTTGAAAATGCTCCTAGGAGGTGGGTAAAACACGACAAAAAGTTCGATAAAATTTTATATATCTAAACTTATTATAAAATGACTCTAATGAATTACATTGAACATATAAAGGTATTATGTATCTATTTTAACCTAAAATAAATTAAAATAAAATAACTAATTATTTAAATAAAAAGCCGGTTTTAACCAATATCACAGTGTTTTTTCTCTATTCATCAAAAATTGAAAGTTTCTAGAAAAGTACCAAAAATTCACCCTAAGCTAAATTTGATATTAAAAATCCAAAAATGAAGTCCATTTTGAAAGATAAAATTTATAAAATTTCAAAAAGTGGGTATTAATATTCATAGCGGTTAGTTTGATTGGTCGTGGTGTGTTTGAACTCGAAGTTGCGTACAATACAAGCTATTGTATTATTCAAAGGAAAACGCACCATGGAAGCTTGGGGTATTACATTCTCCCATACTTAAAATAATTTTATCCTTGAAATTTCTAGAATATTACTCCATAAAAAGATTCGGGTGGTTCTTTATCATAAGTTCCTCGGGTTCCAAATTTGCCTCTTCCATCTTATGATTTCTCCATAGAACTTTTACCAGACAAGTCGTCCTGTTTCTCAGCACTTGTTCTCTGGTATCAAAAATTTTGATAGGCTCTTCACAATAAGATAGATCAG
This sequence comes from Viscum album, assembly GCA_963277665.1. NCBI lineage: Eukaryota > Viridiplantae > Streptophyta > Magnoliopsida > Santalales > Viscaceae > Viscum > Viscum album. Next base: position 2,022,224,637 of record OY728157.1, read on the forward strand.
GTTCTAGTTCAATTTTCCCATAGGTGAGTACATGCATTGGGTAAGACATGTATTTTCTTAATAGTGATACGTGGAACGCATCGTGAACTTTGGAGAGACTTGGCAGTATTTCCAAATGGTAAGCTATAACCCCAATTCGTCCTAGAATTTTGAAAGGTCCAATGTACCTGGGACTCAATTTACCCTTCTTACTGAATCTTATAACTCCATTCCATGGAGATACCTTCAAGAAAAAACGACCTCCTACTTGAAATTCCAATTCCTTCCTTCGGTTATCGGCATAGCTCTTCTTCCTACTTTGTACTGCTTTGATGTGGGTTTGGATAACCTTCACCTTTTCCATCATTTCCTCAACAAGTTCTGGGCCTATGAGTTTTCTTTCCCCAAAATCATCCCAAAAAGTTGGTGTGCGACATCTCTTTCCATATAATGCTTCATATGGTGCCATCTGAATACTTTAATGGAAGCTATTGTTATAGGAAAATTATACCAGAGGTAAATATTGATCTCACATATCTTGAAAGTCAAGTGAGAAAGATCTCAACATGTCTTCTAAGGTTTGAATATTCCATTCTGATTGTCCATTAGTTTGAGGGTGGTAGGCAATGCTCAAATGAAGTTCAGTATCCAGGGATTTCTGAATACTTTTCCAGAATCTTGATATAAAATGGGGATCACGGTCAGAAAAAATTGATAAGGGTACTCCCTGAAGTCTTACAACTTCATTAATATATAGTATTTCCAAACGTTCAAGTGGTAAATCTTCTCTTATAGCAAGAAAATGTACTGACTTGGTAAGATTATCAACAATGAAACATATTGCATCATTCCTTCTAGGATTCTTTGGTAGTCCCATGACAAAGTCCGTCGTAATATTATCCCATTTCCACTCAGGTATGGGAAGAGGTTGTATGACTCCTCCAGGCTGTTGCATTCCAACTTTCACTTATTGACAAACCATACATCTTGACACAAAATCAGAAATCTCCCTCTTCATGTTATCCCACCAAAAATGTTCCTTCAAATCTCTATACATATTAGTGATACAAGGGTGTATAGAGAAATTGGATCTATGAGTATCATCCAACAATTCCTTTTTTAGATCAGGTAAATCAGGAACACAAAGTCTCTTCCCAAATTTCAAAATCCCATCTTCATATATGAAGTCACTCAATCTCCCATCATTCACAACTTTAATTTTCTTTTGAAACTCCTCATCATTAGTCTGAGAACGTTTTATCCTTTCTAGTAACACTACCAAAAAAACAGTTTTTCACAGCGCCCCCCTTTATCAGCGCTTGCTTAGTAGCGCTGATAAAGGGGGGCCTTTATCAGCGCTGATAAAGGGTCGTCTTCAAAAAAAAAAAAATTAAAAAAAAATTAATATATAAATATAGTTATATTGTTATATAAATATAATATATAATTTTTAAATATATTTTAGATAAGTATAAATGTACATTTACACTTATTATACTTAATATTTAAGATATTTAGTGAAAATGACTTCTTAAAAAATTAAAAAAATATTTTTAATTAATATTTTGATAATCATTATGGAGAAATAGTCATTTAATAACAATTTGAGGACTAAAAAAATTAAAAAAATTAAAAAAAGATCCAAAATATGTTGAAAACGCAACTCAAACTTCAAACGGCCATAACTTTTGATCCGGGTGTCCGTTTGAGCTCTACCACATATCAAATAGAAGCCTGAGACGAGCTCTACGTCGTTGTGACTGGGGGGACCCCAGTCAAGCGTTTTTCGAGGCCAAAAGAGGCCCAGAAGGCCTACAAAACTGATTTTTTTGTCGGGGTACCCAGATTTTTTAACATTTTGTGGATTTTCAAACTCGTTTAAGGGGGTATTATTGGCTTTTATTGGCGGGGACTAAATTTATTCCAAGGTATTAAATTTATATTGATATTATGTCTTTGAAATTTCATCCTTTTTTATAATGAACTGCTATTTATAATCAAATATATAACTATATGTACATATTTTTTATATATTCGCACCTAAAAATTAAATTTTTTAAATAAATAATTAAACATATTTACATATAAAATATATTAGCTTTATCTAAATAATAACTAATATCCATTTTATTTAAAATACCAATATATGAATATTTATATACCTATATATTAATCTAACTATATATATATATTAATCTAACTATATATATATTAATCTAATAACTATATATATATTAATATAACTACATATATATATATTAGTATTACTATAAATATATATATTAATATCACCATAAATATATATATTAATATCACTATATATATATATTAATATAACTATATAAATATATATTCATATAACTATATATATGTTAATATAACTATATATATGTTAATATAACTATATATATGTTAATATAACTATATATACGTTAATATAACTATATATTAATATAAATATATATTACTATACGAATAAATATAACTAAATATATATATATATATATATAGATATAGATATATATTAATACCACTATATATATATATATATTAATATTACTATATATATTATAATATAACTATATATATATTATAATATAAATATATATATATATTAATATAAATATAAATATATATTAATATAAATATATATTACTATACGAATAAATATAACTAAATATATAAATATATATATATAGAGATATCATGAATTGGAAAGCAAATCAAAATAGAGTAGTGGTAAGGGCTTAGGTGCGTAGGGGGGAGGTCTCGAGTTCAAATCCTGGTGGAGGCAGGGGTGCGCGCGCATGGGGAATATTGGACCAAGCGCTGTTAAAGGGTGGAGGGGGGTGCGTGGGGTGCGTGGGGTGTTGTATAGGGGTCGAAAAGCGCTGTAAAATGGGGGGTTCAAGCGCTATAAAATCCCCCCCGATTGACAGTATTTTTTTAATTTTTTTAATTTTTTTTAAATTTTTTTAACTTTTATCAGCGCTTTTTTAAAAGCGCTGATAAAAGGGTCCTTTATCAGCGCTAAAACGAGAGCGCTGATAAAGGAAGCGCTGATAAAGGGGACCCCCCCTTTATCTACGCTGGCTTTATCAGCGCTTTTCTAGCGCTGATAAAGGCCATTTTTAGCGCTGATAAAGGCCGTGTTTGTAGTAGTGTAAAGATAGTTTAGAAACCATTTGAAAAAGAATTGATGTTTCACCTTCCATGGTTATTCCCATATCCATCTTTAATAGATCCATGAAAATAGGATCCCTTTCAATTCTCATCATGTTCAAAACTCCATGATCCTTTCTAATCAAAGCATCTGCCACCTTATTTGCCTTACCTGGTTGGTTGTGTATAGTGAAATCATAATCCTTGAGTAGTTCAATCCATCACCTTTGCCTCATGTTGATTTCTTTCTGTGAGAAAATATACTTCAAACTCTTGTGATCGGTATATATCTCACATTTTTTACTATAGAGATAATGTATCTATATCTTTAAAGAAAATATTACAGCTGATAACTCAAGATCATGAGTAGGATAGTTTTTCTCATGAATTTTTAGCTGTCGTGATGCATAGGCAATAATCCTATCATTCTGCATAAGGACACAACCAAGTCCTTTCTTTGATGCATCAATATAAATAACAAACCCATCATTCCTCGATGGTAGAGTCAAGATAGGAGCATTGACTAATATTATCTTCAATTCTTCAAAACATTCTTCACACTCTGTTTTCCAAAAAAATTTAACCCCTTTCATGTGTTCTTGGTTAGTGGGTTAGCCAATCGGGCAAAATTCTGGACGAAATGCCGATAATAACCTACTAAACCAATAAAACTGCGTACCTTAGTTATACTTGTTGGTGCTGTCGATTCTTGGATTGAATTGGTCTTTGAAGGATCAACATAGATTCCATCCTTAGAGACAATATGGCCAAGAAAATAAATCTCCTGAATCTATAATTCACACCTCCTAAAGTTCTCATATAATTCATTTATTTTAAGAGTCCTTAGGATAATGTGCAAGTGATTTTCATGATCTTCGTAGATTTTTGAGTATACCAAAATATCACAAATAAATACCACTATAAAGTCATCAAGATATTCCTTGAAAACTTTATTCATTAGATCCATGAAGATAGAGGGTGCATTAGTCAACCCAAAAGGCATTACTGTAAACTCGTAATACCCGTACCTGGTTTGAAATGCTGTTTTCAGAATGTCTTCCTTCTTCACACACAACTGATGATATCCAGATTGAAGGTCAATCTTTGAAAAATATTGAGCTCCATGAAGTTGGTTGAATAAATCATCAATGTGAGGTAGGGGATACTTGTTATTTATTTTTATAACATTGATTTACCTGTAGTCAATGCACAAAATCATATATCCTTCTTTCTTCTTAACAAAAAGAATAGGGGCTCCCCATAGAGAAACACTAGTGCGAATAAATCCCTTGTTACTCAATTACTCTAGTTGTTTCTTTTAGTTCCACTAATTCCACAGTGGCCATTATATAATGGGTCTTTGATATGAGCCTTGAACTAGGAATTAAATCGATGGAAAACTCAATTTCTCATTCTGGAGGATATCCAGGTAAATCTTATGGAAACACATCAACATATTATTTTACAATAGGTACGTCCTCTATTTGAACATTCCTTTCCTCAACCACAGTTATTTCATTCACTTCCACCCCAATAATTGAATTTAGTTGAGATACTGGGGGTGGATCTAGATAAGAATAAGGTGGTGACATTTCTACTCTAAAGATAAGGTACTCCTTATAATCTTCGAGAATTGTAATCTCCTTCTTCTTACAATAAATTTTCGCATCATGGTCCAAAATCCAATCCATACTAAGGATTATATCAAATTCAATCATGGGTATGATGATGAGATCAGCAGATAAAGAACATTTATATGCCCTAATGGGAACAGATTCACAAAACTTTGTTGCAATGATACTTCCCTTAGGTGTTTTGACTAATAACTCCCATGTTAAGTCAAATTGAAAATATCTAATTTTCATAGAAAATTGGGAAGATATTAAACAATTAGATGATCTAATATCAAATAAATCATTTTCTAAAATTGAGGAAACCATTAAATTACCTCCCACCATGTCTTTTGGAGCTTCAAACTCAGCAGTAGTGATATCATAAGATTGGCCTTGATCCCTTGGCCTTTTCTAAGGTAAGTTTCCTTGACACTTAGAACATTAATTTTCATAATGCCCCCTTTCTCTACAATTGTAGCATTCAACATTGACAACCTCTTTCATCCCCTTGCAATCACGAGCTTGGTGGTCTTTTTCACCCCACTTGTAACAGGCTCCCATTCCCTTCAGGAAAGTACCAGGGTGTTTCTTTCCACATTTACCACAGGATGGGTATTCAACTTTTATCTTATTCCCCTTATTTTCATTTCTAGAGTGTTTAGAAGATCTCTTCTTCTCCTAATTTTCTTTAAAGTTGTAAGACTTAGAGAATTCCTTTTTTGTATTGATATCATAAGAGACAATATCTTTGTACGATGAGAAGGATTGTGAGACTAATACTTGGAGGAGAAATGGTTTTAACCCATCAAAGAAACAATCAATATTACTCCTTGGGTTACGTATATAATCTGCAGAATGCCTTGATAACCTTGTAAAGTTAGCCTCATACTTTGCAACATTCTCATCCTTTTTTTGCCTTAGACTCAGAAATTATCTTTCCATATCCACTCGATGGTCATGAGGAAAGTATTTTTCTAAGAAAATCTCTTCAAAATCCCTATGTTACATGTTATATACTTATTCATATTCCTTTGTGTTTTGTATTAATGAACACCATTGATCTACATCTCCCGTGAGGTGATAAACTGCAATGACAACTTTTTACCTTTTGTTACTCCCCAAAGAGTGAAATATTTTCTATAAGGAATTTATCCATTGCTCAGGTACTAATGAATTTGTACTCACATTGAATTTTGGTGGTTGTTTCCTCATGAAGCATTCTAACATTAATCCTCCGTGTTGTGGATCAGGGTGCTCCATATGGGTAAGGTTATTATTCATAACCTGAGTGAGTTGTCCCAGTATGGTGATAAGTTGATCAGCAAAAATTTATTTACTAGCTCCACTATAATTATCTTGAGTAGGAGGGAAATACATACATGGATTACGTGCATTGATAAGGTTTCCATTCCTTCCACTAGATGCCATTTCTAAATAACGGCATACACTAGATTAGTTTATGAATCGCAATACATAATTCCAAACTTGTAAAATAGTTAACATAAATTGAACAGTTTATGGATATAATCTATAATCATAAAAATGTTTTGTTTGAGGAAGTATATACTCATAAACCCTTCATAATGGTTTGTAAATAAAATGAGAATTATCCTAAGCATATCCCCTAGGAGTGTCATAACCAAGAGTGTAGCAAGGCCCATTGTCGTGCACCAGTTCCCATTCGAGTCTAGCTCAAAGTAGTGTTTTTGGGTTTTACCCCTAGGTACATCTGTGATAGAGCCACCTCTACCTACTTGTATCCAGACAGGGATGTATTTCTTAGAAAACTCACAAAATCTCTACAATACCAAAAGTCTAGGAAGTTATTCTATACTAATCCTCAAAGTCTATCTTAGGTTAATGTTCTCTAATCAGAGTTTTTCAAAATCTAGCTTCCAAGGTTTGTACTAAACTTCCTCTGATACCAACTGTAACGCCCTAACCCCAGTTACCTAGAGTTGGTGCATTATTACATAACATTGGCATGATCACAAAAGATCAAGTCTCGAAAGACCGATTAGTTTAGTAGCCTTGGAAGTACTAGATGCATTCATAAGTTTTACATTACATTATAAAATGAAAAACTACAACAACATAATCTCCATAGGCCACACACATATCCCTTATACTATCCCTGCATGTTAGTTATAATATACTTCTTCGCATCCTGGAAAAAATAAAACATAGAAAGGGGTGAGATCAGATGCTCAATAAGGATAACAATATAGCGGAAAATTTCATAAATAAGCATAAACATTCAAGGAAATGTATAAGACTAAAAAAAAATAATTTTAAACTTTAAATTCATCATAATATGGAAAAGATAAAATCAAATAATTCCATTTACTTATTCACATGGATATTCTACTAGTTGAATAATCACATGCAATATCAATATCCACTTTCATAACGATGGAATGCATAATGCCAGACTTCATAACCACATAGTCAAGGCCTTGTGACAAGATTACAAATAAGATTTTGTCAAGGCCTTGTTCCAAGATACTAGTTTGTCTCATGATAACTATCGATGCATCGAGGAGCTATAACGGGCTCCACCTGTCACTTACTAAGTCCAATGCATTCCTCATATGAAAAGGTTTAAACATAAAATAAACATTCGTATTGAAACTGACATATGAAATGTCAATACTTTATCTGTAAACCATGAATGGTGTAAAAATAACACATCCATAGTCAAACATATCACAAAACCTTCAATAAAATATGGAAGTTTTGTATCATAATAAATCAACTTCAAATAAGCTTAAAATCCATCAAAGGATGTTGACATAGATGAAATCAAAACTTTTTTTAGAGAAATATATCTTTCTATTTTGAAATAATTTAGAAGTAATATAATTATAAAAGAAAAAATTTATTTTGAAAATATTCTTAAAATATTTTATGGTAAGCTTTGACAATGTTATAATGACAAAAAATAGCCGCACCTGCCGTATAAGTTAAAAAAACTTTCTTACCTTAATTTTGTCGAAAAGGTCATAAAGTACCTTGTTTAGAAAACGACGGAAAGATTGCTTTAAAAAACATATAAGGTTAAATAAGGGTATAAATGAATTTAACCCATTGTCTATTAAATTGTAAAAATGTTTTGAAATACATTTTAAAGAAACACATATGTGGATGATAAAGAGGTCCCAGTAGATACTTAAGTAAAAACATCCTCGGATAATAAAGAGATTGTGAAATTAACCCTTACCTTGTAATTTTCCTTGGTCGAGGGTAGGTTAAACTCCTGTATAATGGTGAAATAATTGTTATTAAATTATTCAAGAACCATATACATTAATATGATATCATATATGATCTTCTAATATTTCTTTGTTAATGATATTTCAGTAGTATCATCATTTCAGGTGTTAACTAATTCGTTTTCCTTTATATGATTTATTACGTAAGTAATGTTTGTTATGGATAGGATGTATATTATTCATATTAATAATGATATTAAGTCTTTAAAAATTATTTTTAATCATCAAATAAAAATTAGTCTTGAATGGATACGATGGGGAAGGAATCTCATCACGTTCGTGGAGACAGTAATCCGTACATACGCACGAGCAACAATATCCTTATTTTGATATTAAAATCGTATATAATTGGATGTTATATCATATATACATATTAATTATCATGTTATATTTATTATTTACATCATTTTTACTCATTATTATACCCATCCAAATGATGAAGTGTTTGAATAACAAACTACGCCACGACGTGGAGATGGTAATCCGTACGTACGCACGTATGGTGACTTTGTAATTTATAGGATGTATAGAATAATTAATATGGTTGTAAAATTTATATAATAACATATATTATATAGAAGATACTGGAGTTATTATTTTATAACGGAAACAACAAAGAAATAGGAAGTGGAAGAAGAAAAGAACTTGAAAGAGGTGATGAAAAATTTACCACTTCTTCGGGTTCTTCCTTTTGATTTGATCAAAATAGATCCTTAGGTTGGATTTATGACTAAATTAAGGCCTCTAGGATGAAGGGAGTAAAATTTAGAGGATATTTGGGTAGGGTTTGGCCAATCCAAATGACTTTGAAGGTGTGAATTTGAGAGAAGGGGTAGTGCCCTTTTATAAGAGGGGTGAGCGGCACCTTAGGAAAGGATTGAAATATTATTTTATAATAAAATAATTTTTGATTTATAATGGCTTCAAAATAATTTATTTCAATGATAAGGTGGGTATGAGTCAAAAACCACTCAACCAATAGGTTTTAGATAGGTTTGGGTCACTATATTAACCTTATCTTTTAGATTTAACTCTTAGTTAAATAGTTTGACATTTACCATGTCTCTTTGTATTTTTATATTATATGGTTAATAAACTTACTAAAAACTTCCAAGAGAACCCAAAGTAGTTTATTATTAATATATATAACCTTATATAAGTCCTTTTGACGAACCTTATATTTTTAGGAATATTATATCAATTAATAATATTGTATTTTTTCTAAAAACTCAATTATGTCAATTTTGACACTATTTAGTATTTGGTTTTTGTGAAAATCATAACAACATGATTAATTCGAAAAAAATTATTTAATCAACCCTAACATGTCATATTAACCTAAAAAATTAGTTTAATTCATCAAAATTCTCAAATTACATTTATTTGGATATTTATAATATCAATTATTTTAATCTTTCATTAGTAAGGTAATTACTGCATCATCATTGTGTCATAAATAAATTAAATTATTTAATGTCTAAAAATTATAAATAAAATACCATTATGTAGTAAATATTTTTATATTTATAATTAATATTTATAGTTGGATTTATATTGTGTGTAACCCTATATTAAAAATGGTTTAGTTATTAAACTTTGAATTTAACTATTTTAACTCTTCTTTAAATAAAATAATAATAAATGTCCTAATCTAATCTAAGTGGACCAAAGAGGTATATATTTTATTCCTAAGGTTGTTTTTGGTTGAATTATACTTATCCAATAGAATTCGGACATGTGTTAGGGTAATTATGATATCATTTTTACCCTTAATTACCCTATTTACTTTTAACCGTGGTAAATAAAAGTAAAAAGTTACTGTTTACCAAAAATTATTTTCATCTTATTGAACCAAATTTTACTTACTGATGTCAACCATGCCTCTCGGATTTTTGAAATTCAACTCACAGAAGCGGTAAAATTAAGTTTTATGCAAATTTGCAAATGCTCCTAGGAGGTGGGTAAAAGACGGTAAAAAGTTCGATAAAATTATATATATATATATATACTTATTATAAAATGACTCCAATGAATTACGTTGAACATATATAGGTATTATGTATCTATTTTTACCTAAAATAAATTAAATTAAAATAACTAATTATTTAAATAAAAAGCCAGTTTTAACTAATATCACAGTGTTTTTTCACTATTCACCAAAAATTGAAAGTTTTCAAAAAAATAACAAAAATTCACCCTAAGCTAAATTCAATATTCCAAATCCAAAAATTAAGTCCATTTTGAAAGATAAAATTTATAAAATTTCAAAAAGTGGGTATTACTATTCATAATGACTAGTTTGATCGGTTGTGGTGTGTTTGAACTCGAAGTTGCGTACAATAAAAGCTATTGTATTATTCAAAGGAAAACGTACCTTGGAAGCTTGGAGTGTTACAAATGCGGCCGACCGAGATCTGACCACCTTGCTGCCACCGCAGCGCGTGACAACGCGGCGCCCGCTGCCTCCGTGACTAGTCGATGCTGACCGCTGGTGCTGCGTCGACGGATCTTTCACGGGCCATCGGGTGAGCTCTGGTGGTCTTTTTTCCCTTCTAAACATGCCTATGGGCCTCTCGGGTTGCTATCGTCACTGCGTGGCTCTCGAATTCGTATTTCCATCGAGTTGGAAATTCATCCCTGAACGAGACAAATACCGAAGCGGTGGAGGGTCTGGGCCTTGTTTTTTTGGCCCGCATCCTCTGTGTTAACATTATAACAAGTAGCTATTAAGTATAAAAATCACTTAGATAAATTTTAACCCATTCAAATCTCTAGCACCATCCTCCCACAATTTCATAAGAATCGCAGATCAACTCGTTTCGGTTGATCCACATTCGTTATGATTTTTAAGAATGAGTAATTGAATCAAGGGATTACTTGAATTTAAACATAAACCCCTACCTCGGATTTGTAGAAGATTCCGTAGAGGATGAGGGAGTGCACACATCCGAAGGTGTTCGTCGGTGCTTTCCATCGCCCGTCAATTCCCCTGACGTCTATCGCTCGATCACCTTCTTTGTCAGAGCAGAAAGTTGTCAGAACTTCACCAGAACTTCCTCTCATAGCTCTCCCAAAACCCAAGCCTGAGCTCAGATTAAATAGAGGGGAGGAGAGGATCAATGCACCACAAAATTAATGAGGTTCATTAAGGAGTTTAATTAATGAACCTATTAATATTTACCCATGGTGTGGTTACACAACCTATTAAAAACTCCCAAATATGTGGTTATAGAACTTAAGGGTCAATCCATTAATGGTTTGACATTGCATTGTGGTCCGACCACCATTTCTCCAACGGTTTTAAAAAGAAAAATAAAATAATATTTAGTTGTTTTATTATTTTCTTTTGTAAAGTCCAAAAATTAACTTTTTCATATGACCCTTGGTGGTCGAAGTTAAGCTTCCCTTAATAAAATCATGATGCTGCAAATTCAATGGTGACCTCATATTTTTATTCTGAGCACTGATTCAGAAGATAGAAATCACTGCCCACACATTTACTGAACATACCTTAAAAAAAGTTCAAAAAATTATTAACAGTCACCCTTGACCCGAGCCGGTCGAGGTTAGGCTCTTCCTAAGGAAAAAATGCACTCACGAGCTCAACGGTACTCTCAGATTTTCATTTTGAGTTACCATTTAGAAGTTAAGAATTTTACAATAAAATAATTTTTATTTGATTATTTTATTTACGACCAAAAACTAACTTCCACTGGTGGCCCACGCCGGACAATGTTAGGATCTACCTAAGGAAAACATACCCTCCCAAATTCAGTGATGGTCTCATATTTTTATTCCAAGTCACCATTCATGAGTTATAAGAATTTTAAAAATAAAATAATTTTATTTAATTATTTTATTTACGGTTATTCCATTTCGGGTTTTGTCATTGGAGTCTTGCGCTGACTAAACTTAAGTTGCGCCTAGGGTAAACCCGCCATACTGAATGGAACGGTGCCCTCAGATTTCTGATCCAGGCACCCATTTAAGAGTTATTCCACTTTTTTAGGAAACATACTCACGCATGCTATTTTAATCTTAACACTTTTTCTGCGAATCATTCCGGTCACTCCGAGCCTCAGAATCACATGCTGTGAGATTTCACGGCCTCGTAAAAAATTTCATATAAATAAAAAAATTATATAGAATTTCTGGGTCTTTACATTCTCCCCACCTTAGGGATTTACGTACCCAAAATCCAAAACAAAGTAAAATTAAACAAGTGGGGGTAATGAGCATGTATATGAGCCTCCCTCTCCCATGTGGTCTCCTAGAGATTCTTTTGCTACCAATGAACCCACACCATACGAATCCACTGCTCATGAAGGACCCGATCTTATCCATCCTCTATCTCCATCGGGAACTCCACAAATGTCACCCCATCATCGATACCTAGATAGCCCTAGTCGATAACATGTGATGGATCATGGACGTACCTCCTCCACTGCGACACATGGAAAACATTATGCACCCAGTGCATCTGTGGGGGAAGAGCTAGATGGTACGCCACCTCACCTACTCTACTGAGGATCTGGAAATGTCCGATGAACCTCGAAGATAGCTTTCCACCATGACCAAACTTCAGTAATCCTCATCGGGGTGAGACCTGAAGGAAGACATGGTCTCCCTCCTCAAACTCTAAGGGTCTCCGTATCCTGTCGGCATAAGACATTTTAAAGATCTGTGCTGTCTTCATTCACTCCTGGATGATCTGAACCTTCTCTATAGTAGCCTTTACCAACTCTAGACCCATAAGTGCTTACTCCACTAGTTCTATCCTGTAAGAACCCAGTTTTTGCTGCGGAATACTTTGGAATATTCTTGATGATATTCCAGAGCAGCGCCTTCAGACGGTGTGCAATTCTGATCCCCGGAGTGGCCGAAATTAAATTTTCAGTGCGTTCACACTGGAAATACAAAATAAATGGGATAACTCCTAAACGGTGATCTGGATCAGAGATCCGAGTGTACATATGGGTCTATAATGGGGTGTGTACCCTAGGAACGACATAAAATGTGTCGGAGCGGGACGTTTGGACCCATCGCTCGCTTTCAGAATGTTAAACGGATAAATTAATTAATTAATTTATTCGTTTAATGTTGAAATGCAGTTATCTCTTAAACTGAGGCTTGTATTGGAAAACCGAGGTCACCGTTGAGTTTGGAGCGTGCCTTTTACCCTAGGAGGGGTGTAATCTTAGCGGGCGCGGGCCGTTTGTGAAAAATGGCCCCAGGGGCATTTTCATAATTTGGCGGCTTTGTGCATTCAGCTTTATAACTTTCAAACGGAAGCTCAGAATCAAATTTTGAGACCACTGTTGTGCTCAGGAGGTGGTTTTTACCCTAGGGGAGGATTAATTTTTACCTTGCCAAAGGTTTCAGATGCGAGGAAAATTATCGGTTTAAATTAATTAAAATTCTTTTTTTTTATTTAAACCCTCCTCTATCCCCTTCCTCCCTTGTTCTCCCCTGGTGAAGCCTCCCTCAAACTCTCCTCCTCTCCTCCTCTCCTCCACCACTCCGGGGAGGGAACTCTGGTGAGGCGCGGCAACTCCGGTGGTCCGTCCGTGAAGCGTCGGGCGAAGCCCAACAAGGTAGGATTGTGCATTTCATTTTTAATTTACTGCACATACTTTGAGCTCAATTTGCATTATCGATTCCCGGTCAAAACTTTGATCAAGACCCATAATTGAGTATAACCCATCCCGAGATTTCTAGAACGCTATCCGGATCAAATTTTCGACCACCGGATCGTTTCCGGTGGTCCTCTGAAGTTTTCCGACCACTAGGCCGGTTTCCGGCGAGCTCCGGCGGCGGAGCGGCTCCGGCAGGCGGCGGGCTAGGAGGCGGCGGAGGAGGCCGACCCTTCGGTCGTCCGGGCGGCATCTCGCAGGTGCGGGGTGGCTCGGGCTCACCGGCTGAGGGTGCCGGCCGGGGTCGCGCTGTGTGACCCCACGGCTGGACAGAGACCCCTGTGACGCGGGTCTCCGCGTGGAAAGCCGACCGGCTGTGTCGGCCAGTCAGTGGAAGAGGCGCCCGCACGACGCGTGGGCGAGGTGGCCTTTCGGGAGGCGGCTGGGCCGCGGTCCCAGCAGGCCGGCCGGCTCGAGCGGGGCGGACCAGCCAGACCGGGCTGGTCTGGTCCAAGAGGGTCCCCCTTTTTTAAAATGTTTGGACACCCGCATTTCGAGCTACGAGCATCCGTTTTGCGCGCCATCTATGGCGGCGTGGACCTGACACAGAGGTGGACCTTTTAAGGTGGTTCCAAGAGTTTTAACTTCCGAGACGAGGGGCTCGGGGGCACGACACGTGCGTAAAGCAGCTAAGCGGGCTTCCACATATGCCAGGGTGCTAGAGCAGACACTGGTGACAGAGGGCTTCCTATCACATTCTAGAGTTCGTGGTGGCAGCAGGCACGTCGAAGCCGAGACATCTACCATAGCTAGCGGGTGTCGTAAAGCGAAACCTCGACGCTGGTGGTTTTCTAAAAACTGGACTCAGGGGCGTGATCGTACACCATAGTGGTGCCGGAGGGCACCAGTTCAGCCCAAAGAGAGTCGATGCTATGCTTGCGATGGGCGAGGTCACCTGGCACGGGACTGCCCGACCAGGCATGCAGAGAGCCTCGGGCAGGCAGCAGGTGCACCACCATGACAAAGGCAAGGCCGTGATCGGAGTTGCACCCAAGGAGGTGGTGCTAGCACATGAGAGGGAGGAGCTGGTAGTGGGGGACGACTTTACGAGGTCTTCCCATCACCACTAGGCGGTCCACGTCAGGCTCTGGGAGCTGACATTTGGGACCGCGGACAGCCACGATCTTTGGATGTCTATGATCCTACAGAGCATGAGGTGATAAAAGGGTGTGGGACCTTTTTCTTTAGTCGATGGTGATGACTCCATCGCTCTCCGAGCGTGTAAGAGAGTCTTGGTTGAGAGACGTCGACTGTGGAATCTTGCGTGACCAGATATCCTTGGGTGTTCCACCATATGGATATTACAAAGGAGGGAATCACCGGGCCTTGTTCCAGGTGCATGCGGTGATTCCAGTCGCGGAAAGCGACGTAAGGGTTCGGTCGGGGAGGTGAGCTACCCCCGAGAGCCTTCGGGCCATTTGAAACCGTGCAAAGGGATGGCGAGGTTCCCTACCGCCTTTCCCTAACCCCAAAGTCTGGAGTGGGTGCACGACATTGGAAAGGGCCGACCTCGCGTGAACAGTTCAATCCTTTGGTCTTTGTGTGGTGGCGTAGAGCTGTGTGAGAGTTCTTCTGGGTACGGAAGAGCCGGGTGTGGGCTTAGTACCCTGTGTTGCTCCCTAGTTTTACTTTTCGAGGACGAGAAGCTTGAAGGAGGGAATGATTTAAGAACCCAGTTTTTGCTGCAGAAGACTTTGGAATATTCTTGATGATATTCCAGAGCAATTCCTTCAGACGGCGTGCGATTCCGATCCTCGTAGTGGCCGAAATTAAATTTTCAGTGCGTTCACACTGGAAACGCCAAATAAATGGGATAACTCCTAAACGGTGATCCAGATCAGAGATTAGAGTGTACAGATGGGTCCAGAATGAGGTTTTTACCCTAGGAACGACATAAAATGTTTCGGCGTCGGACGTTTGGACCCCTCGCTCGCTTTCGGAACGTTAAACGGATAAATTAATTAATTAATTTATTCGTTTAATGTTGAAATGCAGGTATCTCTTAAACGGTGGATCAGATTGGAAAACTGAGGGAACCTTTGAGTTCGGAGCGTGCTGTGTACCCTAGGAGGGGTAAAATCTTAGCGGGCGCGGGCCGTTTGTGAAAAATGGCCCCATGGGCGTTTTCGTAATTTGGCGGCTTTGAGCGTTCAACTTTATAACTTTCAAATGGAAGCTCAGAATCAAATTCCGAGACCAAACTTG
The DNA here is from genome assembly GCA_963277665.1 of Viscum album. Taxonomy (NCBI): domain Eukaryota; kingdom Viridiplantae; phylum Streptophyta; class Magnoliopsida; order Santalales; family Viscaceae; genus Viscum; species Viscum album. The sequence continues at coordinate 2,022,240,561 of OY728157.1, forward strand.
TACTCGAGAGGTGGTGTTTACCCTAGGGGAGGTTTAATTTTTACCTCGTCAAAGGTTTCAGATGCGAGGAAAATTATGGGTTTAAATTAATTAAAATTCTTTTTTTTATTTAAACCCTTCTCCATCCCCTTCCTCCCTTGTTCTCCCCTGGAGAAGCCTCCCTCAACCTCTCCTCCTCTTCCCCACCACTCCGGCGAGGCAACTCCGGCAAGGCGCGGCAACTCCGGTGGTCCGTCCGTGAAGCGTCGGGTGAAGCCCAACAAGGTAGGATTGGGCGTTTCGTTTTTAATTTACCGCACATACTTTGAGCTCAATTTGCATTATCGATTCTCTGTCAAAACTTCGATCAAGGAAAATAATTGCGTAGAACCCATCCTGAGCTTTCCGGAACGCTATCTGGATCAAATTTTCAACCACCGGATCGTTTCCGGTGGTCCTCTGAAGTTTTCCGGCCACGAGGCCGGTTTCCGGCGAGCTCCGGCGGCAGAACGACTCCAGGTGGCGGATCCGGTAGGCGTCGGGTTCGGAGGCGGCAGAGGAGGCCGAACCTTCGATCAGCCGGGCAACATCTCGCTGGTGCGGGGCGGCTCGGGCTCACTGGCTGAGGGCGCCGGCCGCGGGCGCCGGCGAGAGGGGATGGCCGGGGTCGCGCTGTGTGACCCCGCGACTGGACAGAGACCCGCGTGACGCGGGTCTCCGCGTGGAAAGCCGACCGGCCGTGTCGGCCGGTCGGTGGAAGAGGCACCCGCGCGGTGTGCGGGCAAGGCGGCCTTGCGGGAGGCGGCTGGGCCGTGGTCCCAGCGGGCCGGCCGGAGCGGGCCGGCTCGAGCGGGGCGGACCAGCCGGACCGGGCCGGTCCGGCCCAAGAGGGTCCCCCACTTTTTTAAAATGTTTGGACGCCCGCATTTTGAGCTACGAGCATCCGTTTTGCGCGCTGTCTGTGGTGGCGCAGACCTGACGCAGAGGCGGACCTTTTGAGGTGGTTCCAGTAGTTTTAACTTCCGAGACGAGGGGCTCAGGGGAACGACACGTGCGTAAAGCAGCCAAGCTGACTTCCCGAGAATTCTTGTTTTGGACGGCGCGGACACCTCCGATGTCCGAATTGGGCGCCGTCAGTGGTGTTGCGACCCTGGCGTCGAGGCAGAGTTTTCCACGAAGGTTTCAGGCGCCGAAACCAGAGTTGATGTGTGGGCCCCACGGCCCGTTCTTTCGAGCTGCATGTAGCGTTTCACGACTTTTTCATCGGACGTCCGTTCGGGGCGTGCGAGTAGTCGTTTCTGGATGTTTTTCCGAGGGGATTGCAATGGTGCAATCCGCCCACTCAAATTCGGCATGATGGTGCGGGGCCCAAGAGGGCCGTTTGGGTGTCGATGGTGATTTTGCATCTTTATCACCGGGCGGACATTTTGGACAAGTGAATAGTCCATCTTGTGTGCTTTTTCGAGAGGATCGCAACGGTGCGATCCGTTGGCAACACTTTGGGACCGGGGTGCGGGTCCCGCGTGGTACCGCTCGTGCGCAGTAAGCTGGAATGTACATTTTTTCTCCAGATATCTGTTCCACTCAAGTGAGTAGTGCTTTTGACATGTTTTTCCGAGAGCATTGCGATGGCGCAGTTCGCCCGACCTTTTCGGGGACGTGGTGTGGGTCCCACACGACCCAGCTACGGTGAATAATACCTTTTTCACCGGGTGTCCATTTTGGGTGATTGAGTATTCAATCTCGTGTGTTTTTCCGAGGGGATCATAGTGGTGTGATCCGTTTGTTCAGTTTTGGGATCTTGAGGTGGGCCCCACATGGGTTGGTATGGTGAATAGTACCTTTTTCACCGATTGACCGTTTCGGGCGAGTAAGTGGTCTATCTCGCGTGTTTTTCCACGAGGATCACAATGGTGCAATCCGTTTGGTTGTGCGGAGCCTCTTGCGCGATCTTATTAAATGTGGAAATGTGAAGGTGCCCCGGTGGCGGTTCTTCTACCATGTTTGTAGCGGACCCTTGGCGTGTGATCGCGTGCACTCCCGTGTGAGTGATGTAAATGATTGAAGAGATGTGGTTGGTCATGCCTCAGCCGTTGAGGTGGCAAGTTGGAGTTGTTACGTTTACGCCTTCGCGTCGACGTTGGGGGTCGTGTGCATGTTAGCCTGTGGGCTGGAGACGTGGCATACTCTGGGAGTATGCGAGGATGCTGGGAGGTACATGTGGATGGTTGTACCCAAGAACGTTTGTGCGCTTGGTTAGGGTTAAATTGGGGCCACACGTCATGTGGGCCCCAGGTGCGTGCCATGTTCTGCTTTGCGTACTTTTTACCTCTCGCGATGTAGAGGGTCCCTCGGTTCTCGACTGTTGACCAACGGGGTTGAGGTTTTTCCCCTGGATCTGTGGTTGATGGTTTAGAACAGCAGGGTTGAGTGATGTCCCCTGGTTTTGTTTCAGAGTTGGGTGGTTGCATGATACCCACTCCGTGTTCGGTTGGCCAGTGTTGTACCATCCAGTAGAGATGGCCAGAGCAGTTCCGGGTTTACCCTCCATCAGGGGTGGGCAGTGGGTTGCTCATTGACTTCTCAGGTTTTACCCTCTAGCAGAGACTAGGCAGTGGGTCACCCGACAACTCTTTAGAGTCTACCCTCCATGAGGGTTGGGCAGTGGGTCACTCGTTGTCTTGATTCAGGTCTACCCTCCAGCAGGGCTGGGCAGTGGGTTGCCTGACGACTTGTTCTGGGTTTACCCTCCAGCGGGGCTGGGCAGTGGGTCACCCGTTGACTTCTCTTAGGGTCTGCCCTCTGGCAGAGACTGGGCAGTGGGTCACTCGACGACCTCTTAGGGTCTACCCTCCAGCAGGGCTGGGTAGTGGGTCATCCGTCGTCTAGTTCCAGGTTTACCCTCTAGCAGGGCTGGGCAGTGGGTCACCTGATGGTGCATTATGGTCTACCCTCCAGCAAGGCTGGGCAGTGGGTCACCTGTCGACTTATTCCAGGTTTACCCTCCAGCAGGGCTGGGTAGTGGGTCACCTAATGGTGCATTATGGTTTACCCTCTAGCAGGGCTGGGCAGTGGGTCACCCGATATCATATTATGGTTTACCCTCTAGTAGGGTTGGGCAGTGGGTCACCCGGTATCTTATTATGAATTACCCTTCAGCTGGGCTGGGTAGTGGGACACCTGTTGGCATTTCAGACTCAGTCTGTTCTATCAGGCTAGTCTGTAGCTATTCCTCCGTGACAACCAGAGTGGGACCCTTGGTTGTACGGGTTGGTGATGTGAAAACTTGACTTTGAGGAGACCTCTCGACTGCGGGGCGGTGACGAGTTGTGGTTTGATGTTCCCCCAGAACTCTCAAGTACGAGGAGTGCTTTCCCCACCAAGACGCATCCTTGTGACGCGACCCAAAACCGTGCGGGCGAGTCAGTGCCGTCCAAAGCGGATAGTGTCGAGGTGCGGTGATTGAGCCCTTGACTTGTAGTTTGGGGTAGACGCGCAGGATGCTGGGCATCGATGGTGTTACTTCTAGGACTGTTGGCAACTCACTTTTCTTGGGCTGAGCTACGGGACGGAGGTCCCCTTACGACCTTGTTCGGGCTTCTTGCTGAGCATATGGATATGTATATACCATGTTCCTATACCCACTTCTTGGGTTTGGTTACTCTCCTTCCAGGGGAGGCGAAGACGCGTGGGGTATGCCATGTGATTTCCGTGTCTATCTTCTCGTAGTTGGACGAGTCTACTCTCCTGCTATAGGTAGTGAAGAATCGACGGGAAGTTCATCTTCTCACCGTTTCCAGATCCTTGTGTCTGGACGAGTCTACTTCTTTTCTCTTGTTGGGTTGAGTTGGGCTCTTTACTGCTGTACTTTTGACTTCACTCTCGGTTGTACTCCTTTACTTTCCTGTTTGATCTACTGCTCACCCTTCGGTACCTCCTTTGATTCTCCCTCAAGTCTTCGGGGTATCCTACTGAGTATTTTTATACTTACCCCTGCTTTGGCTTTTCCCACACTTGGTGTGCCCATGCAGACGACGGACAGGTCGGTCGTGACTTCAGTGGATCATAGGAGTTTGGGAGCTTGGACCGCGTGCGGTGGTCGTAGTCAGGTCCCAGGTGGGGGACCCCTTCCAGCTGTTTGATTTTGTTTTACCTATTTCCGGGTTGTGGCACTTTTTGGTTGGGGCACGTGTTTTCCCCCTTTTCTTTTCAGTTTACCTAAAACAATTTCTTTGTACTGTTTAGAGGTTGATGCACTCTTGTGGTTATATATAGCAGTTTCTCTTTTACTCTGCTTGTCTTTTCTTTTACTCTGCACTTTTTCATTGAGTGTGCTACGTGTGTGTGTACAGGTGCTTAGGCAAAGGCCTCCCCAAGTAGTTGTGCCTTCGGCGCTGGTCGCCAGCCCCTGGCCTATGGAGGCGGGCTTGGGGTAGTTGCGGCTTGAGCCCGGGTCGTGTTGGGTCATGAAAAAGTGGCATCAGAGGTGGTTCGTTCCTTGGGACGTTGTGCAGACGTCCCTAAAAGAGGAATTGGTTGGGATTTAGGGAAACAATGTTAAAGTGTCTCGAGAGTGGATCTCTGGCCAGGGAGTGCTGTGATGGTGCGACGGCCGACGTATCCATTCACCAGGACCCTGATAACCCGCTTGTCGACTCGGAATGCTGAGACACTTGTTGCAGGGAAAATTGGTTTGTGCATCACATAGGATTGAGTCTTTGACTATCCTTCTTGAGTCATCTCCCCATCATTGTTATTGGTATATACATATATGCTCATCTGACCGTGGCACTCCTTGATAAAATTCAGGATGTCTCCGCGAAGATAGCCAGCCAAGATACCAGATCTGGTTCGTGACGACGACCCTGTGAGCTACGAGGCCACAGTCCAGGACCCATCATGCGACCCCCTTTCTCCGGGTGGGCTGGTAGCCGCACCCCCACCTGTTGAGCAGCAGAAAGCTTCAGCAGAGTAGGCGGGGCTTGAGCGCAGGTTGAGCGCGCTCCGTGAGTTCCAGCAGCAGAGACCGCTGAGGTTCAGTACTGAGCCAGACCCTTAGGCAGCAGAGGCTTGGCTCGAGACAGTGGTTTTCCTTTTCAGTATTGTGCAGACGCCGACAGATCAGAGAGTGGCTTTGGCAGCCAACCTTTTTCGTGGAGCAGCTCGGCGTCGGTGGAGTCTGGTGACTCAGTTTCTTGACGATTCGTTGCTTTCGTGGGGCTACTTTCAATTGCTGTTCCATGAGGAGTTTTTCCCCTCCTGCTTTTGCTCCTTTCGGATTCAGGAGCTCCTGCAGTTTCAGCAGGGAGGGATGATGGTGGCCGAGTACGCGACTAGTTTTGCAGACCGTGCACGCTTTTACCTGGACTTGGTCCGTGATGACAACATCTGAGCGTGAAAGTTTGAGCAGGGTCACTACCGAGAGATTCGTGCTATCATAGTACCCTTGGGCATTTCCACATATGCCGGGGTGCTAGAGCAGGCACTGGTGATCTAGGGCTTGATGTCACGTTCTAGAGTTGGTGGTGGCAACAGGCATGCCGAAGCTGAGATGTCTACCACAACAAGCGGGCGTCGGCAAGCGAAACTTCGACGCAAGTGCTTTTCTGAAAACTGGACTCAGGGGTGTGGTCATACACCACAGTGGTGCCAGAGGGCACCAGTGCAGCCCGAAGAGAGTCGGTGCTATGCTTGTGATGGGTGAGGTCACCTGACACGGGACTGCCCGACCAGGCATGAGGAGATCCTCGGGTAGGAAGAAGGTGCACAACCACAGCAGAGGCAGCATCGTGATCGGAGTATCACCCAAGGAGGTGGTGTTAGTAGAGGATAGGGAGGAGCTGGTAGTGGGGGACGTCTTTATGAGGTCTTCCTATCACCACTAGGCGGTCCACGTCAGGCTCCGGGAGCTGACAGTTGGGACCGCGGACAGCCGCGAGCTTTGTATGTCTATGATCCTGCAGATCATGAGGTGATAAAAGGGTGTGGGACCTTTTTCTTTAGTCGATGGTGATTACTCCATTTCTCTCGGAGCATGTAAGAGAGTCTTGGTTGAGAGACGTCGACTGTGGAATCTTGCGTGACCAGATATCCTTGGGTATTCCACCATATGGATATTCTGAAGGATGGAATCACCGAGCCTTGTTCCAGGTGCAGGTGGTGATTCTAGTCACGGCGAGCGACGTAAGGGTTCGGTCGGGGAGGGGAGCTACCCCCGAGAGCCTTCGGGCCATTTGAAACCGTGCAAAGGGATGACAAGGTTCCCTACCGCCTTGCCCTAACCCCAAATTCTGGAGTGGGTGCACGACATCGGCAAGGGCCGACCTCGCGTGAACAGATCAGTCCTTTGGTCTGTGTGCGGTGGCGCAGAGCTGTGCGAGAGTTCTTCTGGGTACGAAAGAGCCGGGTGTGGGCTTAGTACCCTGTGTTTCTCCCTAGTTTTACTTTTTAGGGATGAAAATATTGAAGGAGGTAATGATGTAAGAACCCAGTTTTTGTTGCGGAAGACTTTGGAATATTCTTGACGATATTCCAGAGCAGCGCCTTCAGACGGCGTGCGATTCCGAGCCCCGGAGTGGCCGGAATTAAATTTTCAGTGCGTTAACACTGGAAACGCCAAATAAATGGGATAACTCCTAAAAGGTGATCCATATTGGAGATCCGAGTGTACGGATGGGTCCGGAATGGGGTCTTTACCCTAGGAACTACATAAAATGTGTCGGTGCGGGATGTTTGGACCCCTCGCTCGCTTTCAGAACGTTAAACGGATAAATTTATTAATTAATTTATTTGTTTAATGTTGAAATGCATGTATCTCTTAAAAGGTGGCTCTGATTGGAAAAATGAGGGCACCTTTGAGTTCGGAGCGTGCTGTTTACCCTAGGAGGGGTGTAATCTTAGCGGGCGCGGGCCGTTTGTGAAAAATGGCCCGAGGGGCGTTTTCGTAATTTGGCGGCTTTGGGCGTTCAGCTTTATAACTTTCAAACGGAAGCTCGGAATCAAATTTCGAGACCACCGTTTTGCTCAAGAGGTGGTGTTTACCCTAGGGGAGGTTTAATTTTGACCTCGACAAAGGTTTCAGATGCGAGGAAAATTATGGGTTTAAATTAATTAAAATTCTTTTTTTTATTTAAACCCTTCTCCATCCCCTTACTCCCTTGTTCTACCCTGGCGAAGCCTCCCTCAAACTCTCCTCCTCTCTCCCACCACTCCGGAGAGGCAACTCCAGCGAGGCGCGACAACTCTGGTGGTCCGTCCGTGAAGCGTCGGGCGAATCCCAACAAGGTAGGATTGTGCGTTTCGTTTTTAATTTACCGCACATACTTTGAGCTCAATTTTCATTATCGATTCCCTGTCAAAACTTCAATCAAGGCCAATAATTGCGTAGAACCCATCCTGAGCTTTCTGGAATGCTATCCGGATCAAATTTTCGACCACCAGATCGTTTCCGGTGGTCCTCTGAAGTTTTCCGGCCACGAGGCCGGTTTCCGGCGAGCTCCGGCGGCGGAGCGGCTCCAGGCGGCGGCTCCGGCAGGCGGCGGGCTCGGAGGTGGCAGAGGAGGCCGACCCTTCGGTCGGCCGGGCGACATCTCGCTGGTGCGGGGTGGCTCGGGCTCGCCGGATGAGGGCGCCGGCCGCGGGCGCCGGCGAGAGGGGACGACTGGGGTCGCGCTGTCTGACCCCGCGGCTGGACAGAGACCTGCTCGACGCGGGTCTCCGCGTGGAAAGCCGACCGGCCGTGTCGGCCGGTCGGTGGAAGAGGTGCCCGTACGGTGCGCGGGCGAGGCGGCCTTGCGGGAGACGGCTGGGCCGTGGTCCCAGCGGGCCGGCCGGCTCGAGCGGGGCGGACCGGCCGGACCAGGCCGGTCCGGCCCAAGAGGGTCCCCCCCTTTTTTAAAATGTTTGGACGCCCGCATTTCGAGCTACGAGCGTCTGTTTTGCGCGCCGTCTGCGGCGGCGCGGACTTGACACAGAGACGGACCTTTTGAGGTGGTTCTGGGAGTTTTAACTTCCGAGACGAGGGGCTCGGGGGCACGACATGTGCGTAAAGCAGCTAAGCGGGCTTCCCGGGAATTCTTGTTTTGGACGGTGCGGACACCTCCGATGTCTGAATTGGGCGCCGTCAGTGGTGTTGCGACCCTGGCGTAGAGGCAGAGTTTTCCAGGGATGTTTCGGGCGCCGAAACCGGAGTTGAGGTGTGAGCCCCACAAACATTCTTTCGAGCTGCGTGTAGCGTTTCACGACTTTTTCATCGGACATCCGTTCGGGGCGTGCAAGCAGTCGTTTCCGGATGTTTTTCTGAGGGGATTGCAATGGTGCAATCCGCCCGCTCTAATTCAGCACGATGGTGCGGGGCCCACGAGGGCCGTTTGGGCGTCGATGGTGATTTTCCATCTTTATCACCGGGCGACCGTTTTGGACAAGTGAATAGTCCATCTTGTGTGCTTTTTCGAGAGGATCGCAATGGTGCGATCCGTTGGCAGCGCTTCGGGACCGGGGTGCGGGTCCCGCATGGTACCGCTCGTGCGCGGTAAGTCGGAATGTACCTTTTTTCTCCAGATATCCATTCCACTCAAGTGAGTAGTGCTTTTGACATGTTTTTCTGAGAGCATTGCGATGACGCAGTTCGCCCGACCTTTTGAGGGACGTGGTGTGGGTCCCACCCGACCCGGCTATGGTGAATAGTACCTTTTTCACCGGGTGTCCATTTTGGGCGATTGGGTATTCAATATCGTGTGTTTTTCTGAGGGGATCACAGTAGTGTGATCCGTTTGTTCAGTTTTTGGATCTTGAGGTGGCCCCCACACGGGTTGGTACAGTTGAATAGTACATTTTTCACCGATTGACCGTTTCGGGCGAGTAAGTAGTCTATCTCGCATGTTTTTCCGTGAGGATCACAACGGTACAATCCGTTTGGTTGTGAAGAGCCTCTTGCATGATCTTATTAAATGTGTAAATGTGAAGGTGCCCCGGTGGCGGTTCTTCTACCATGTTTGTAGCGGACCCTTGGCGTGTGATCGCGTGCACTCCCGTGTGAGTGATGCAAATGATTGAAGAGATGTGGTTGGTCGTGCCTTAGCTGTTGAGGTGGCACGTTGGAGTTGTTACGTTTACGCCTTCGCATCGACGTTGGGGGTCGTGTGCATGTTAGCCTGTGGGCTGGAGACGTGGCATACTCTAGGAGTATGCGAGGATGCTGGGAGGTACATGTGGATGGTTGTACCCAAGAACGTTTGTGCGCTTGGTTGGTGTTAACTTGGGGCCACACGTCATGTGGTCCCCAGGTGCGTTCCGTGTTCTGATTTGCGTACTTTTGACCTCTCGCGATGTAGAGGGTCCCTTGGTTCTCGACTGTTGACCAGCGGGGTTGAGGTTTTTCCACTGGCTCTGTGCTCGATGGTTTAGATCAGCAGGGTTGAGTGGTTTCCCCTGGTTTTGTTCCGGAGTCGGGTGGTTGCACGATACCCACTCTATGTTCGGTTGGCCAGTGTTGTACCATCAAGTAGAGATGGCCAGAGCAGTTCCGGGTTTACCCTCCAGTAGGGCTGGGCAGTGGGTTTCTCATTGACTTCTTAGGGTTTACCCTCTAGCAGAGACTAGGCAGTGGGTCACCCGACGACTCTTTAGAGTCTACCCTCCAGCAGGGCTGGGCAGTGGGTCACTCGTCATCTTGATTCAGGTCTACCCTCCAGCAGGGCTGGGCAGTGGGTCGCCTGACGACTTGTTCTTGGTTTACCCTCCAGCGGGGCTGGGCAGTGGGTCACCCGTCGTCTTCTCTTAGGGTCTACCCTCTGGCAGAGACTGGGTAGTGGGTCACCTGACGAACTCTTAGGGTCTACCCTCCAGCAGGGCTGGGCAGTGGGTCGCCCGTCGTTTTGTTCCAGGTTTACCCTCCAGCAGGGTTGGGCAGTGGGTCACCTGATGGTGCATTATGGTCTACCCTCCAGCAAGGCTGGGCAGTGGGTCGCCTGTCGAATTATTCCAGTTTTACCCTCCAGTAGGGCTGGGCAGTGGGTCACCTGATGGTGCATTATGGTTTACCCTCCAGCAGGGCTGGGCAGTGGGTCACCCGATATCATATTATGGTTTACCCTCCAGCAGGGCTGGGCAGTGGGTCACCCGGTATCTTATTATGAATTACCCTCCAACAGGGCTGGGCAGTGAGACACCTGTTGGAATTTCAGACTCAGTCCATTCTACCTGGCTAGTCTGTAGCTATTCCTCTATGACAACCGGAGTGGGACCCTTGGTTGTACGGGTCGGTGATGTGACAACTTGACTTTGAGGAGACTTCTCGACTGCGGGGTAGTGACGATTTGTGGTTTGACGTTCCCCTAGAACTCTCAAGTACGAGGAGCGCTTTCCCCACTGAGACGTGTCCTTGTGATGCAACCCAAAACCGTGCGGGCGAGTCAGTGCCGCCCAAAGCGGATAGTGTCGAGGTGCGGTGATTGAGCCCTTGACTTGTATTTTGGGGCAGACGTGCGGGATGCTGGGCATCGATGATGTTACTTCTAGGACTGTTGGCGGCTCACTTTTCTTGGGCTGAGCTACGGGACGGAGGTCCCCTTACGACCTTGTTCGAGCTTCTTGCTGAGTATATGGATATGTATATACCATGTTCCTGTACCCACTTCTTGGGTTTGGTTACCCTCCTTCTAGTGGAGGCAAAGACGCGCGGGGTATTCCACGTGCTTTCCGTGTCTAGCTTCTCGTGGTTGGACGAGTCTACTCTCATGCTATAGGTAGTGAAGAATCGACGAGACATTCATCTTCTCACCGTTTCCATCTCCTTGTGTCTAGATGAGTCTACTTATTTTCTCTTATTGGGTTGAGCTGGGCTCTTTACTGCTGTACTTTTGACTTCACTCTCGGTTGTACTCCTTTACTTTCCTGTCCGATCTACTTCTCACCCTTCGGTACCTCCTTTGTTTCTCCCTCAAGACTTAGGGGTATCCTACTGAGTATTTTTATACTCACCCCTTATTGGGCTTTTCCCGCACTTGGTGTGCCCTTGCAGGCGACAGACAGGTCGGTCGTGACTTCAGTAGAGCATAGGAGTTCAGGAGCTTGGACTGCGTGCGGTGGTCGTAGTCAGGTCTCAGGTGGGGGACCCCTTCCAGCTGTTTGCTTTTGTTTTACCTGTTGTCGGGTTGTGGCACTTTTTAGTTGGGGCACATGTTTTGCCCCCTTTTCTTTTCAGTTTACCTACAACACTTTCTTTGAACTGTTTAGAGGTTGATGCACTCTTGTGGTTATATATAGAAGTTTCTATTTTACTCTGTTTGTCTTTTCTTTTACTCTGCACTTTTTCATTGAGTGTGCTGCATGTGTGTGTATAGGTGCTTAGGCCAAGGCCTCTCTGAGTTGTTGTGCCTTCGGCGCTGGTCGCCAGCCCCCGGCCTATGGAGGCAGGCTTGGGGTAGTTGTGGCTCGATCCCGGGTAGGGTCGGGTCGTGACATGTCCAGCATAGAGGTGATCTGAAAGGTCTCCCATACAAGCCCTCAAATTGAGCTATGCCGATGGTGGAGTAATAACTATTACTTCATAAAAACTCCACCGGTGGTAGGTGGTCCTCCCAACTGTGGCCAAAATCAAGGACACAAGCACGAAGCATGTCCTTGAGTGTCTGCATGGCCTGCTCTATCTGACCATCTGTATGAGGGTGAAAGGTAGTGCTCAAGTGTAGCTGGGTCCTGAATGCCTCCTACAATACCTTCCACAAGAAGGATTTAAAACAAGAATCATGATATGATATGATCATCAATGACACCCTATGAAGCCTTACAATCTTCTGTATGTAGAGATGTCTCAAGCCCTCTACTGATCCCTGCTCTCCGATTGGTAGGACGTGGGCCGACTTAGTGAGTCAGTCAACGATCACCCAGATGGAGTTGTGGCCCTAGGATGCATGTGGTATCCCTGTCACAAAGTCCATGGAGACACCATCCCACTTCTATTCTGGCACCTCGAGTGGCTAAGCTAAGACTACAGGTACTTGATGCTTGAACTTCACTTGCTGAAAAGTGAGGCATCATGATACAAACCCTTCCATGACTTTCTTCATCCCTAGCTACCAGTACTGACGCTGGAGGTCCCGATACATCTTCTCCACACCCGGATGTACCGCCAAAGGGGATGCATGAAAATCCCTCGACACCTCATCTCACAGCGTCACTGGTATCCTGGTACGTCCTCTAAAGAGGATGACATGCTCCTCACCTTCAAAAAATCCTTCAAGAGACTGCCCTGAGAATATCTGAGCACGTAGGGCCTTGTAGTCAATGTCCCCAAGCCATGTCTCCCGAACTTGCTAAAGGATTGGGGGAGTGATAGTCATAGAATGAAGGTAAGCTACTCCATCACTATCCATGGAGGATAACTGCAATGCGACTAGCTGCTATGTCACCTCACTCAGCAACTATAACCCAGACCTCCTGCTGAGTGTGTCTGTTAGCACATTCCCCTTCCTAGGAGTGTAGAATATCTCAAAGTCATAATCCTATAGGAACTTTAGCCATATCCTCTATCTCAGGTTCATGTCCTTCTATGAGAAGATATACCAAAGACTCTTGTGATCGGAGTAAACAGTAAACCATTCTCCCAACTATACTCTCAGCTCTTGGAGATCTTCAAAAGCCATACAATATACATTTGTAGATATTGGTGCCATCCTTGGGTACAAGTCAATGCAGAAGTCCCTCTCGCTGACGTGAGGTAATCCTGGAAACATCTTTTGAAAGGATGTTTCCGCACTCTTCCACTACTGTTGGGAACTAAAAACTCAAAACTCATGCTTCCATGAGGGTAAGGATGGCTGACTCAAGAGTGATCTATTTCAACCTCCTATGAATGAGTTTAACCCATGCTACCTGGGTTTCCTTTTTCACTGACCAAGGAAAACCCCATTCCAACTCTGTAGATATACCATAACTTTTTTCCTAAAACATTTAATCTGAGCATGAATTGTGGATGAACAATACATACCCAAACTAACTTTGTAAGGCCTCGATGCTACCACCAAGATGTTCCAACCGAAACTCTCACCTCAAGGGTCAGATCACACCATTGGCATAAGTGTTATTATTGAGTCTCCTACCATAGGTATCTCTAGACGTAAGGGTCAAGTCAACGGTTTAACCAGAAACTCTAGGTATTAAACAAGATTCATGAAAAGAAGGAATGATTAGTACCTATTACTATTAATAAGGTAGATAGTATTAGACAAAGAACATACCTCGAATCATTCTTGGAGACCTTTGGTCACACTCCTTAACTGCATGAAGCAACTCCCTTCCCCTATCCTCTATCTCCCTTAAGCCTGGTGGGGACTACATTGGGGTGGTGGTCGTAACATGTTGAAAAGTATACCACCTCCTGCTGCTCTTCTAGCTCTTCTTCCATGTATTCTGCCCTGAATATTCTCCTATCCCTATCACTTCCTCTTTTCGAAAAATTTTACACATCCAAGCCTCTGAAACTGACATCGGTTTCCTGCTTTCCCACTGCTGACATTCACTGACTGAATCTAATTAGTCAAATAATTTTCAACCACTAAGGTTCTCTTTAGCACCCTAACATAAGTAGTAATGCACAGAGGAATAATTCTGGCTTAGATTTCCATAAACACGTCTCACTCGGAGGTCCAAGCCTAGAAGCACTGGTCGTATCGTATTTATCAAGTACCTGAAATGGTCGGTACACCTCGACGAATACTCAATTAATGGCATGTAATCCTTTCAAAACTGTATAAGCTCTTGTAAACACAAACCCCTTATATTTTCATGGCAAGAGATCCCCCTTCTTTGAGGAAGGTTCTCAAGATCTGTTTATAGAAAAATTCACCTCATCGTAAGATAGGGTTAATCTAAACTCTTCCATCGCCCTATCGAGACACATATAATGCTCACTAACAGAAAAAACATCTGATCTAATGGTTCCCTGGATAGACGGAAACTCGGTCACCACTTTAGGCCAGTCCTTAGCCACCTGTGAGTCAGGCTCGCCTCATAACCTGAGGGGTATCTGTCACTGAAACTCATGTAAATCACTGAGCCTACATGTGTCCTATACCGGTAGCACCGGTCATAATTGCTATCCAACGGGAAGTGGTATCATTGAGACAGTTCCCTAAGGTACTATATCGGGCAACCATCCATGTAATAAAGCCTCATCACTCTGTAGACCATCCTCATGGTCACACATTGGAATCCTGGATGGATATCTGCATGGAGGCATCTTGAAATATAATCAAGATGAACCACAGTCAATAAGTTATAACTGATGAGCTAAATCAAAAGAGATCAAAAGAAAAACATTTAAAAAACACACACAATCAGTGTTTTCATGTACCGGGTTAGAAAACAAAATTCAGGGTCCTGTTTTATGGATACGTCAGTCACCGCACCAACACTGGACTCCCTGGACTGAAATCCGAACTCAAAACACTTAACACTATTACTCCATTGAAAACATAGACTCTTAGTTATTCTGGTAGAACTGAACCCCTATGATACCACTTTGTCACGACCCATCCCCCAGGGCCCGTTCCGTAACTATCCCAAGCCCGCCTTCCATAGGCCAGGGGTTGGCGACTATCACCAGAAAGGAATATCCCTAAAAATGGAAGGAATTGCTTCAAAAACCTGTACACACACAGACAAGGCACACTACGCACAAGTAACACAATGGAAAAAGAAAGGTACAACCGCAACTAAAAACCACCATTGAGTGTAAAAGTGAGTACTGAAAGTAAAGGGGCCAGAATACAAGCCCAACTAAAATGGAAGTAAAACAAAAAGGGAAAACAACTCATGAGGTTGTCCATCAAGAATCCTACCTAAAGGGTAGGTACAATTCATCACTGCAGCTCTCCACGCCAACCGATCACCTCCATACACCATCAAGTCCTAGCTCCTCGAGACTCAGTCAAAGCTGCCCATCGTCTGCACAAGACACAGCAAGGTGTGGGCGAAGCCAGTGCAGGGGTGAGTATAACAATACCTATTAGGGACCCTAAGACCCCTAAAGGTCTCTCAGAATTATACAAAGTAAAAACTACAAAGCATGATCTCAATCACAAAGGACAAAGAAAAAGACAACTCACACCAGGTATAATTTAAGTACATAATTACAGACGATTAGTTGTAAAGTTAGATCATCTTATTCTGTCAAAGGTTATACTACTGATCCACAAAGGATCACTTGGTGTTGATCCCATAGGATCACAAGGTGATGATCCACACATGATCGCTAGGTGATGATCCACATAGGATCACTAGGTGATGATCCACATAGGATTTCTAGGTGATGATCCACATGGGATCGCTAGGTGCTGGTCCACACAGGATCTCTAGGTGCTGATCCACACAGGATCACTATTCACTCTTCACGTCTTAGCCAGCCACTAGATTCTCTTACATAGTACACTTGATTCTGAGAGGATCCACTCCTTAAGCAATCGATCGTACTTTAACCGGAATGAAGTCCCACGAAGAAGTAACCCAATGCTTAGTTATGTCATAAGGGTTCCTACATAATATACGACATGTAAATCGGATGCCCGGTCTTAGAGTTATATGCATTTTAGTGCTAAGGGCCTGATTGGATTCAGGTATGATCCAACCTATAAATACTCCAACTTTATCCAAAACTTAGGTGGAGTATTGAAAAAGGAAAGTCTCATCCCAAGGATTCCAACGTCATAGACGGTTTATCAAATGGACATCTGGTTTGTAAGATATGACCTTTTAAGTGTATTTGGGTTGAAGAGGGTCTAGGTCTGGTCTGACCCAGCCGGACCGACCCACCCATCCTAGGATGACCCGACCTGGTATGGGTCTGGCCTAGGTTCAACTCGTCCCGCCCTGAACCGGTTGGGCCAACCCAAGTGAGCTGGGTCGCGGACCAACCTGACCCGCCTCGGCTGGGCCACGTACTAGCTTGTCCCACCTCAGCTGGACGTGGCCCGTCGGGTGGTCCAGCCTGTCAGCTAGTGCGAAACTCAGCTAGGTGGCTGCACGAGGACCTTCCCCCTCCTAAACAGACAAAAGTTCCATTCGGTTATTTGTAACGGTGACACCACGTGGCGCTGCCTCCTTGTCAGAGAGACCCGTGGGGTGCATCTCCCTTCACCTCCACTGCGGCCTCCACCCTGCGGCGCACGACAGTGGGCCGCCTTCTGCCAATGTGGCCAGCTGAGATCCATTCGCCCTGCTACCACCACGACGCGCGACGGTGCACCGCCCGCTGCCTCTGCGGCCAGTCGATGCCGACCGCTGCCACGGCCTGCCGACGTCACCACCCACCGACGTCGGTTCCACACTGGTGAATCTTTTGTGGGCCACCGTGTGAGATATGGTGGTCTATTTTCCCTTATAAACATGCCTAAGGGCCTCTCGAGATGCTACCGTCACTACGTGGCTCCCAGATTCGAATTTCCGTCGAGTTGGAAGTTCGTCCCCGAAGAACGATACAAATACCGAAGCAGTAGAGGGTCCGTGCCTTGTTCATTTGGCCCGCACCCTTTGTGTTAGCATTATAACAAGAAGATATTAAGTATAAACATCACATAGATAAATTTTAACCCGTTCAAAGCTCCCGCATCAACCTCCTGCAATTTCATACGAATCGCAGATCAACTCGTTTTAGTTGATCCACGTTCTTCATGATTTTCAAGAATAATGAATTAGATCAAGAGATTAATTGAATTTAAACACAAACCCCTACCTCAGATTCATAGGAGATGTTGTATAATAGGAGGGAGTGCACATGTCCGAAGGTGTTCGTCGGCGCTTGCCATCCCCCATCAATTCCCCCAACATCCATCACTCAATCACGTTCTTCATCGGAGTGGAAATTCATCAGTGCTTCACCAGAGATTCCCCTCATAGCTCTCCCAAAACCCAAGATTGATCCCAGATAAAATAGAGGGGAGGAGAGGATCAAAGCACCTCAAAATTAATGTGGTTCATTAAATAGTTTAATTAATGAACCTATTAATTTTTCCCAATGGTGCGGTTACACAACATTTTAAAAACTCCCAACTCTGTGGTTATAGAACTTCAGGGTCAATCCATTAATGGTCTAACATTGCACTGCATTCCCACCAATGTTTGTCCAACAGTTTCAAAAATAAAAATAAAACAACATTTAGTTATTTTATTATTTTCTTTTGTAAAGTCAAAAAATTAACTTTTTCTTCTGATACTTGCCGGTTGAATTTAAGCTTCCCTTTAGTGAATACCTGTGCTGTGAATTCAATGGTGCCCTCAGATTTTTAATCCGATCACCAGTTCAAAAGATAGAAATCGCTTCCCACACGTTTACTGAATGCACCTTAAAAAAGTTCAAAAAATTATTAATAGTCACCCTCGGCTCGTGCCAGTAGAGGTTAGGATATTCCTAAGGGAAAAATGCACTCACAAGCTCAATTTTACTCTCATATTTTCAATCCGAGTTACTGATTGGAAGTTAAGGATCTTACAATAAAATAATTGTTACTTAATTATTTTATTTATGGGCAAAAACCAACTTTCACTGGTGGACCGCGCTGGCCAATGTTAAGATCTACCTAAGGAAAGCATACCCTCACGAGTTTAGTGGTGGTCTCATATTTTTAATTTGAGTCCCTATTAACGAGATATAAGCATTTGAAAAATAAAATAATTTTATTTAATAATTTTATTTACTGTTATGCCATTTTTGGGTTTTCTAACTGGAGGCTTTCACCGACTAAACTTAAGTCACACCTAGGGTAAACCCTCCATCCTGAACGCAACAGTGCCCTCAAATTTCTAATTTGGGCACCTGTTTAGGAGTTATTCCTCTTTTTCAGGAAACCTACTCACGTGCGCTATTTTAATCTTTACATTTTTTCAATGCATCATTTCGGGTGCTCCGGGCCTCAGAATCACGTGCCGTCAAATTTTTCAGTCTCGTAAAAGGTTCCATATAATTAAAAAAAATTTATACAGAATTTCCAGGTCTTTACACACTCTATAAATGATTGTCCTCTTAGATTCAAATAGTCTTTTGGATTTACAAAAAGTCATATTTTTAATCTTTATTATCTAGAGTACTATACAATACATGTTTAAATTATATGTGGGTTTTTAAAAATTGTATTACTAATCAGATTGAACCCAAAGTAGTTTGGGTACCAAAATTGTCAAGTAATTGATTTTTAGGAAAAAATTCTTGTATGTATCAAGAATAACATATGATATATGGAAAATGAACGCTCTAGGAATATGACTGGATACCCATAAATGTTTACCACTTACAAAAAATGTGGTGAAGACACTATTATATTTAGAGACAATTATAAAGGAAAAGTAAAAGGTTTTTGTAAAGTTGGTATTTATAATTCCACATTTATTTATAAAGTTTTTTATATTGAAGGTTTAAAAAGCAATTTAATTAGTATATCTCAATTATGTGATGATGGGATGGAAGTTAAATTTTGTAAAATGACAAGTGTCTAGTTTTTAAAGACAATTCTTTATTATTCTATGCTAATAAAAAGGAAAATATTTATGTTATTGATTTTACTGAACTAATTGTTCAACATGTTAAATGTTTGAATGCTGCAAAAAATGATAAAATTCTTTAGAATTGATTATTTGGTCATGATAATTTCAAAATTTTTCATAAGATCTCTAAATATGCGAATAGGATACAATTACATACCTTGATGAAAGAAAAACTCCATGTTTGTGAAGCTTGCATAAAAGGAAAACAACATAAAGTTTATTTCAAACTTATCAATCAGATAAGAACTAATAGACCTTTACAATTAGTACATCTTGATTTATTTGTTCATACTCAAATTTCTATTCTTGGAGGAAATAAATATACTTTAGTTATTGTTGATTATTATAGTAGATTTAATTGACTTTTATTTCTTACAAATAAAAATGACACTTTATCTATATTTATTACTTTTTTTTAATTTAGTTCAAAATGAAAAAAGATGTATGATTGTTTCTATCCATAGTGATAAAGGTGGTAAATTTCATAATTTATAATTTGAAACATTTTGTGAAAATAATGGTTATTTTTATAATTTCTATACTCCTATAACACCACAACAAAATGGTGTTTTCAAATAAAAAATAGAACTCTAATTCAAATGGATAGAACTATGTTAAATTAATATAATTTTCATAGATATTTTTTGGTTTGAAGTAGTTTTTTATTCTTATTATATTTAAAATATAATTCTTCTTAGACATTTTTTGAAGAAAACTACTTCTTAATTATTTAAAAATAAAAAACTTAAAGTTGGTTATTTTATAGTTTTTGGATGTAAAGTTTTTATTTTAAATTTAAAGGATAATTTAGATAAATTTGATGCTAAAAGTGATGAAGAAAATTTTCTTAGTTATTCTAATAATAGTAAAGCTTATAAAGTTTATAATAAAATAACTATAGTTATTAAAGAATCTGTTCATGTTATATTTGATGAAAATAATGTGAAATTTATTTATTATTCTAACGATTTTGTTGATGAGTTTAGAGATTTTAATTTTGGTGAAGAAATACCTCAAGATAAGAATGAATCAATTGAGGGGAAGCATACTACTCCTTGACCTGATCCTAGATCAAGTAAGACTCATAGAGACTATCATGTTTAAAATGTAATTGGTAATATTGATTATGGTACTAAAACTAGAAATTATGTTTTAAATTTTTGTGCCAATTATTATTTTATTTCTTATTTTGTTCCTAATAATATTGATGACACTTTAAATGATTCTAATTAGATTATTTCTATGCATGATGAAATTAATCAATTTTCTTGAAATAATGGTTAGAATTTAGTTAAACAACCTAATGATAAGAATACTATAGGAACTAAATGTATTTATAGAAATAAAATGGATGAATCTAGAAAAGTTGTTAAAAATAAAGCTAGACTTATTGATCAAGACTATTTTTAAAAAGAATGTATAAATTTTAATGAATCTTTTGCTCTTGTTGATAGAATTGAATCAATTATAATTTTATTATATTTTTATGTTAATCAAGATTTTAATATATTTAAAATAGATGTGAAAAGGGTTTTCCAAATGGTTTTATTTCTAAAGAAGTTTATGTTTCTCAACTTCCTGGTTTTGAAAATGAAAAATTTACTAATCATGTTTTTAAGTTATCAAAAGATTTATATGGCCTTAAGAAAACACCTCATTCTTGTTATAATATACTTACAACATTTTATTGAAAAATGATTTTTCTAAAGGTAAAGTAGATCATAATTTTTTTGTTAAAATAATTTCAAATGATATTTTAATTATATAAAATGACATTGATGATATTGTTTTTGGTTCTTTAAATGATTTTCTTTGCAAAGAGTTTTCAAATTTGATGACAAGTGAATTTGACATGAGTCTTATGGGAGAATTAAATTTCTTTCCAGGACTTAAATTTTTTAAATGAAATGATGAAAGTTTTATGAATCAATCCAAATATGCTAAACATTTAGTCAAACAATCTGGTCTTGATTCTTGTAAATATTATAAAACCCAAATGATTATTTCTTTTAAATTAGATTATAATGTTTTTGGAAAATATATTGAATCTAAATTATTTAGAGTAATGATTGGAAGTTTGTTGTATTTAACTACTTCTAGACCCAATATAATTCTTATTGTTTTTTTATGTGTTGTATTCCACTCTGACCCTAAGTGTAATGTCCCAGACCTCTCTGGTCCATTCCATTGCTGAAATTTGGTGTCTGAGGTGTTCTAAGAGGTTAAGGTGACATATCCCCAACACTTTTCCAAATTTCCTGTTATGTGAACAGTGTTTCCAGTTCTTTGAACAATGTCATCGGTAGCCTTATTTGAACAGTGTCATTGGTAAGCTTCTGTGAACAGTTCCAATGGTATCCTTTTATGAACAGTGTCATCGGTAGGCTTATGTGAACATTTCCAATGGTAGCCTTATGTGAACAGTGTCACCAGTAGGCTTATGTGAACAATTCCAACAGTCGCCTTATGTGAACAGTGTCATTGATAGGCTTATGTGAACAGTTCCAACAGTAGCCTCTATTTCCTTTGCCAAATTTTGAGTTCATTAATAGTGTTTCAAGAATGGTGAGGTTCCAAAGGTAGCCTCTATTTCCTTTTCCAAATTTCGAGTTCATGAACAGTGTTTTCAGAACAGTGAGGTTCCAACGATAGCCTCTATTTCCATTTCCCAAATTTCAAGTTCATGAATAGTGTTTCCAGAATGGTGAGGTTCCAATATTAGCCTCTATTTCCTTTTCCAAATTTCGAGTTCATGAACAATGTTTCTAGAATGGTGAGGTTCCAATGGTAGCCTCTATTTCCTTTTCCAAATTTTGAGTTCATGAACAGTGTTTCCAGAATGTTGAGGTTCCAACGGTAGCCTCTATTTCTTTTTCCAAATTTTGAGTTCATAAACAATGTTTCTAGAACATTGAGGTTTCAATGGTAATGTCTATTTCTTTTTCCAAGTTTTGAGTTCATGAACATTGTTTCCAGAACAGTGAGGTTCCAATGGTAGCCTCTATTTCCTTTACCAAATTTTGAGTTCATGAACAGTGTTTCCAGAACGATGAGGTTCCAATGGTAGACTCTTTTTCCTTTGCCAAATATTGAGTTCATGAACAATGTTTCTAGAATGGTGAGGTTCCAACGGTAGCCTCTATTTTCCTTTTCCAAATTTCATGTTTGGTGTATAGTGTTTCCAGCTTCCTACAGTTTCGCCCCTTTGACATTTCCTTTGACATAAAATGCATTTAAAGCCTTGTTTTAAGGACTCTAAGGCCAATTCAAAGGCCATAACTCCTATTTTAATTTTTCTAAGGCTCTGGATTCTTTTACTTGGTCAAACCGTGTGGTTTAATATGATATACTTTTAATGGAAAATCCAGTGTACCTTAAACTGCTACTTTGTTAAATATTTTACAGAGACGAGACATCTTCCTCCATAGTTCTTCCTACTTGTTCTCAGGTGTGAGATGCTAAAACCTTTATTTCCTTCCCATAGAAGTTGTGTGGTCAAAATTTCCTCCTTGTATTGGTTCCCCTCTATTTTTGATGCAACCAAGCAGTATTGATCAATATTCGATATAAGGTATGATCTATCATCATTATTTTGGGTTCATATCATTCTATTTCTCCTTTCCCTTTTATGGAATGCTATCTCCATGTTCCTAATGGAATTTTCTTGGGTGTTGACCAGTGTGGTGGTGTCTCTGCATCCTCAGGTGGATACAGTTGTCACGAGGGGAGGAGATCGTAATCCACTGTGTGGCTCGTTCTCGTATAAAGAATGTCAAGAACCGTTTGAGGTTGGGGATTCATTGCTTATCTTTTTCCTTTACATGAAACCATAGAGTTAGCATGTTTTTCCCACTAGATCACAATGTAATTGACATATTAAATATTTTAACCAGATAAATAAATTGATATCGATCATATGTTATTACCTCTTGTTTTTCTAGATAGTGTGATATCTATGCTTGCTTTGTTAGATTTTTGTTCTTGATGGGAATTGGTAATGAACGTAAAGCTAGAATTAGTTGATAATTGTTTGGATAAAGATAAAGATACATGTAAATTAATCTAGTTGTCTTTTTTAATTTGATGTTAATAAAATTGATGCAGTAAGCATGTTTAATCAATTTGTGATAGATTGCTGTTTAGGTTTCATGAAGTTGGAATCTACAAATAATAAATCGGTTAATTCAGGATGGATTAAATAACTTGTTGTTTGATAAAATATAATTCCTTGTAGGGTTATGAGTTACCCTCTTGGTTGTTTAAGGTCCAAGAGCCCAGTTGATATGATGTTTGTTTTCCTACTGCTTGTGTTGTGATGTGAGCCTAGAAGGCTGTTGTGATATGTGGGGTAGGGAGGCCTATTGATTGTGGCAGCAGTTGACGCCCAGAGTGGTGAGATGCATTGGTTTATGCATGTGGGTGTCGGGGAGGACACTCGAGATGATGGAACATGTTGGATGTGAATGTTTGGATGCTTTCTGTTCCTTGTTGGTTGTTTATCTGCTTTACTTTCCCCACTGCTGAAGGCGGCTGGTCTTGTTTACCCTTCTTCCAAAAGGGACGAAGACACGCATGGAATGCCACATGCTTTCCATGTTTTTCTTCTCGAGGGAGGATGAGTATACACTCTTTCTATAGGTAGAAATGACTCGAAGGGTAGTTCACCTACTCACCGTGTTGATCCCCTTGTGTTTAGTAGCTTATAAAGTTTTTCTAGAATGCCTAGGAATATGGGAAAGTAATGATGTTAATAAATGATTGAATAAATGATGTTAACCCATGGGTTGGAGCTTGTTGGGATGCAATGATGAGGTTGAAATTTAAAAGAACAGTGGACTTTGGGTGTGATGATAATGAAATATAATGTGGAAATCATTAATGGTTAATTAATGCTTAAATAATTAATTAACATAAAGCACAATTGATAAAAAGTTAATGAATTAATGTAATCAATCTCTTTAAATGGTTGTGCGCTTATAGGATACCTAGTCTTAGAAGTGGCAGCCGGGAGTTCGAGAGACGTTAGATGCAGTTGAGTCTAAGACTAGGTTATTCCCATAGTGTGGTTGTGAGCTATAGTATATTCTGTACTTTTTGTGCTTCTATATGCTACTCCACCCTGTCAGTTAGGGAAACTAACACCCTGGGGATTTTAAGCCCTGGGGGGGGGGGGTGTTTTCCCCAACATTCTGGTGGGATGATGGATGGCTGATTACCCCCTTTTTCCCCGCTCTCTTATCTTGGTAGTTACTTGTGCTGGTAGACACAATGGTTATTTTTCCCCATATATGTGTGTAGAGGGCTGTAATGTCTTGTGGTTATTCACACACATATATTCTGGATATAGTTTCCTATACACTACTATAGGTGTAACATGAATAGGCTGTGATGGATTGAGGATCCTTACTCAGTGTATAGGCTGTAATGGCTTGAGGTATAATGCCCGACGTATGATATACGTTATGTGAGCTATGGTGGCTCCTGGAAACTACCTGGTTACTTTGCTTACGTGGACGTGGTGGTTTTTTTGCATGAGGTGCATGTTGTGGTGCTTTTCCCAGGTGTCTACAGGCAATCCCTTTTGGAGAGAGATGCTTAGGACGTGCGACATTAAGAAAAAGAGGAAAACCAGTGGGGAAGTAGTAGTGGGTTACCCTTGATATTCTTTATTATATTTTATACTCCTGTATGTGTTATATGGTGAGAGTAGCCATGGTGAGGCTAGGAACTTAGTATACCTATTTAGGTGCAGAGTTAGTTTCACTTGTTGTTCACTATTCTTTCGCATGATTTCTTTACTTTTTCATGAGAGGATCCGGGGAGGATCCTAATGAGTATACTGTTATACTCACCCTATGTATATATAAACTATTTTTCGGGTCACTTGGAGCAGGTTGGAGATCATGCTGGTTTCTACTATCTTGGGGTTGCAGGAGCTGTCCGGGCTTGTGATTGCTGCTATTTTTAATTTCTTTTGGGTATTTGCAGTTGTCCCCTTTTAGTTATAGTAGTTTTTCATGACTTTTCATATGTGTACTTGGGATTTTATTTATATTTATGTCTGAGTTGGAGTTGGTTGGCGTCTGTCTTATCTCTCTCTTTCACATGTGTTCTTTTAGAGGGTAATGCCTCCCATTCGCGTGTTTACTATACCCTCAGTGCCAGTCACAAACCCAGGGCCTACTGGAGGAAGGACTCTGGGGTCATTATCTCCCTTCTCACATTAACGACCCAGGAGGAGTACACCTTGTGGGGAGGGGGTCATGATAGAGTGTTATTAGAGATCTAGTTGAGGGATAGGATGGAGTTTGGTGTTAGGCATAGGTGAGGTTTCATGGGTTGTTAGGGAAACTATGTCAGTCAAGTTTAGCAAGAGATGTAAACACTAGATACTGGCTGAGACATTGGCATTTAGGCCCCCTTATGATCTGATGCATGAACCTTTAAGTTTACAATGGATACTAAACAAGGTGATATTAGTTGCAGGGTAGAGACCTAGGAAATGATCATGCATAATTGTTATTTGTGCCTATGTTTGAATGGGTAGAACTTGGGATAGGTTAACCTAAAATGAGTAAAAGAAAAAAATTAATTAATTAATGTTGAGTCTTCCATATTCCAGGTTTAAGACTCTAACTATTTTTTATTTTACAGGTATTGATCCAGGTCAAATTCCTCATCAAGATCGCATAGAATATGTCCAGCAGGATATGCCACCAGATCACCATAGGGTAGAGGTTGACGACGATGACACTTGGAGGAGGACACTCTGAGAGTTTTAGCGCCAGAGTCTGTAGAAGTACAAGGGTTCTGTTTCAGATGTAGTCATGGAAGATTGGATGGAGGAGGTCGAGATAGGCTTTAGTTTGATCCATGCTTGGAAGGACCACTGGGTGTCTTTGGTTATGATGATGTTGTGTGGAGCAGCGAAGTAGTGGTGGTTCTTATTCCTCAGGGATCACGAGGAGTTGAAAATATCACGGGAGGAGTTCCAAGACAAGTTTAGAGTTGAGTTTCTTTCTTCAATCGCGAAGGCGTCCGATTGCCAGAAACTTCTTACCCTTCGATAGGGGAGCTCTAGTGTGCGAGAGTTTGGAATCCATTTCAGGAAACTTTTACTATATGATTCGGACCTATTTCTAGATGAGGAGGCCAGAGCAAGGCATTTTGAGGAGGGATTGCATCCAGAGATCCAACACCATGTCACCCCATTTATGCCTAAGACATATCTTGATGTGCTAGTGAGGGTAGAGGTAATTGAGAGGACATTTTATAGAACCGTATCATTATGAGAGGGGAGTCATCATGATTTCTCACAAATCAGAGCTATGGTCCGGGTTTCTCGGTTTTTTGGGCAGAAGAGTTTCAGTTCAGCCGGGGGTAGGTCGCATCCCTCAGCATCTTGTTTCTCTGGGGGCAGCGGCTCTCAGGCCTATGCCAAGGGATCGTGTTATTTTTTTTCTTATGGTGGTTGAGGTCATCAGCAGCGAGAGTTCCCGACCTTCCAGAGTAGTCATCATGCACCAGGTATTCCACTCCAGGTTCCTCCGTTGAGGTAGTTCCAGCCGAGGAAACAATAGTAGGTTGCACCAACTTTGGATCAGTAGAGGGTAGATGAGAAAGGAAGAGGACAACCCCATGATGCTTCCCGTCCTTAGAGATTAGAGCATGGATGTGGTGGTGGTATTCATCAGGGTCAGAGAGGCCATGGAGGAGGTCGTGGTCAGCTTCATGCTTTAGCGTTGCCGGCTCCAGGAGAGCCAGATGTCATTCGAGGTACCATTTTCTTGTTTTATACCTTGGTGTATTCCTTGTTTTATTTAGTAGAGACATAATCTTTCATATCACCTACCCTTTTCCATGCTTTGGGACTTGAGGTATAGAGAATTCCAGTGCCCTTGGCATTGACTATGCCAGTTGGAGGTCGAGATGACTTGTTTGAAGTACGTAGAGACTGTGAGCTAGTGCTGGGGTAGAACCACTCTTGGGGATATTTTCTATGTTTATGGATAAAACCATATGATTTCATCCTCAACATGGATTGGTTGTATTCGGTGAAGGATATCTTGTAATGCTTCAGGAGGCATGTTGTGTTCTTTGATGAGGATGGAGAGCCAGTGGTGTTTGTTGGCGAGCGAGACCCTCAGATGGGTCAGAGGCATGTTTCGTCCTTATCATCCTTGAAATTTGATCTGATATCGAGTTCTTCATAGGTTCAATAGTTGGTGTTTCCTAGGGTCGTAGAAGAGTACCCTGATGTCTTTATAGAAGAGGTTGTATCATTACCCCCTCGATGAGAGATCGATTTTGGGATCAAACTACAACCTGGAGTGTCTCCTATCTCTATGTATTCATATAGTATGGCCCCTTATGAGTTACGAGAGCTACATATAAATCTTGATGGTATGTTATAGTGTGGTTTTGTTAGCCTGAGTGTGTCACTGTGGGGTGCACTAGTTGTGTTCATGAAGAAGGCTGATGGCAGTTAGTGATTGTGTATTTATTATCGTCGCTTAAAAAAAGTGACAGTGAAGAATCTCTATCCTCTTCTATGGATTGATGATTTATTCGATCAACTGATGGGTTCAAGTTGGTTCTCAAAGATCAACTTGTGGTCAGGATATCATCAGATGCATGTGAAGGATGAGGATATCCCAAAGACTACTTTCTGTTGTCTCCATGAGCAGTATGAGTTTATTGTAATGCTTTTCGGTGTGATGAATGATCTAGATGTGTTCATGGGATTTATGAACGTGATGTTTCATGAGTTCTTGGATAAGTTCGTGGTGGTTTTCATCAACGACATCCTTGTGTACTCCATGTCTGAAGAGGAGCATGCAGAGCATCTACACGCTGTTTTGGGAGTTCTTCATCAATATCAGCTATTTAAGAAGTTGTTGAAGTGTGAGTTTTGGGCTCGAGAAGTCCATTTCTTGGGTCATGTTGTGTTCCAGTAGGGAATATATGTGGATCCATTGAAGATATAAGCAATTGTGTCTTAAGAATCTCCCAAGATATCTTCAAAGGTGCAAAGTTTCCTTAGTCTTGCAGGATACTACAAGAGGTTCGTAGCTGATTTCTCTCAGGTTGCAACTCCTCTGACAACATTGAATAGGAAGGATCAGGAATTCATGTGGACTGAAAATTGTTAGGTATCTTTTGAGTATCTTAAGAAGATGTTAGTAAGTGCTCCAGTTCTTTGTCTTCCAACAAAGTGAGTTCGGTTTGATGTTTTCTGCAATGCTTCACATCTGGGGTTAGGTTATGTTCTAATGCAGCAGAGATCAGTTGTTTCTTATGGGTCTTGGTAGTTTCATTTCCATGAACTTAACTATTCCACCCATGATCTTGAGTTTTAATCCATGCTATTTGCTCTAAATATGTGGAGACATTACCACAATGGCAAGTTTTTTGTGGGTTTCACTTATCATAAGAGCCTAAGGAATGTTTTCTCCCAGTATGACTTAAACTTGCGACAATGTCAGTGGATGGATTTCTTATAGGAATACAACTTATAAATATCATATATCCTTATAAAGGAGAATGTTGTAGCTGATGCGCTGAGCAGGAAGTCATGTAGTGATGCAGTGCATGAATCTGGAGATTCCTGGAGAGTTATGAAAGAAATTTTGATATTACATCTTGATACGAGAGAAGTTGGGGGAATAGGTTGTCTTTTTAGATGACATTAAAGTCATATCTGGTGCATTAGGTGTAAGAGTAACAATTGGGGGATCTTGAGGTGGAGGTCTGGAGAGATTGATTTTTTTATGGCGAGGCCCCTGATGTTTGGTTTGAGGATGAACAACACTGAGTGTTGTATCACAGAAGGCTATTTGTTCCTTTGGCAATGCACGAGATGGTTCTAATAGAGTTCCATAGTTTGACTTTAGTGGTGTATCCTGGTGTAAAAAATATGTACCGAGCCTTGAGGAGTCAGTTTTGGTGGTCTGGGTTGATGTGTGTAGTTGTGGAGTTTGTGTCTCGATGTTTGGTCTGCCAGAAGGTAAAGGCCGAACATTCTGTTCTTGGTGGTCTTCTACAACCATTATATGTTCCTAAATGGAAGTGGGAGGACATATCAATGGAATTTGTTACAGGTTTACCTCAAGATCATGGAGGAAATGATGCTATTTGGGTGGTAGTGGATCATTTAACAAAATTAGCCCACTTCATAGTGATCAAGGAGTCAAGCTCATTGGAAGTTTTGTTGAGGTAGTATCTAGAGGAGGTGGTGAGACTTCATGGAGTCCCAATGATGATCATTTCTGATCAAGATCCTCATTTTACCTCTAGGGTATATAGAGGTCTCCAGCATGATTTTAGTTCTTAGCTATGCCTTAGTACTAATTTTCATCCTCAGACAGATGGTCAGATAGAGCGAACTATCCAGACTCATGAAGATATGTTATGCTCTTATGTCTGAGATTTTGGAGGTTCCTGGATAAGGAACTTACCCTTGGTGGATTTCACTTACAAAAATAGTTTTCACTCCACCATAGTTATGGCGCCATTTGAAGCCTTGTATGGACGACCTTTATATTCTCCGTTGTGCTGGACTGGGGTCGGTGAGTAAAAAATTCTCAGACCAGAACTAGTGAAGAATACAATAGAGATGGTTCAGGTGATTCATGAGAGGTTGAAGACAGCACAAGATCTTTAGAAATCATATGCCGATCAAAGGAGGAGATGTTTGGATTTTGATATTTGGGATCACATTTTTCTGAAGGTGACTCCCCATTGTGGGAAGTGAAGGTTTGGTCGTGGGAGTAAGCTTTATCCCCAGTTTGTTGGGCCTTTCGAGGTGTTGGATTGTGTTGGAGCCATGGCGTATCGAGTAGCACTTCCCCCATAGATGAGACAGATACACGATGTTTTTTCATGTGTCATAACTCCATTGTTATATTAATGATGACTATCACATCATTGATTGTGGAGAGATTGATGTTGATGATGATGCGAACTTTGTGGAGCGGCTGGTAGAGATCCAAAACCGCAAAGGGAAGGTGTTGTGCGAGTGTTCTATCCCCTTGGTTCATGTCTTATGGTGACACATTGGCGTGGAGGAGATTACCTAGGAACGTGAGTCACAGATACGTGCTCAGTACCCCGAGTTGTTTGATGTTTAACTCTTTTCATGTTAAAAAAATGTTCTCTTTGTGGTTGTAGACCTTTCATGTTTATGAGATGAATTTCTTTGGTTTCTTCTTGTGGCTTCCTCTCTTTTGAGAGGTATCTCAATGGGTAGTTGTTCAGACCTCATTTCGGTTTCCCTTTAGGTGGTTTTTGAATTCTGAAGGACAATAATGTTTTGAGAGGTATCTGACGTAATGGCCCAGACCTCTTCGGTCCATTCCTTTGCTGAAATCTGGTGTCTGAGGTGTTCCGGGAGGTCAAGGTGACATATCCCCAACAATTTTCCAATTTTCCAGTTTTGTGAATAGTATTTCTAGTTTTTTGAATAGTGTCATCAATAGCCTTATGTGAACAGTGTCATCAGTAGGCATCTATGAACAGTTCCAACAACAGCCTTCTATGAACAGTGTCATCGGTAAGCTTATGTAAACAGTTCCAATGGTAGCCTTATGTGAACAATGTCATCAGTAGGCTTATGTTAATAGTTTGAACGGTAGCCTTATGTCAACAGTATCATCAGTAGGCTTATGTGAATAGTTCCAATGGTAGCTTCTATTTCCTTTTCCAAATTTCAAGTTCATGAATAGTGTTTCTAGAACGGTGCGGTTCCAACGATAGCCTCTATTTCCTTTTCCAAATTTTGAGTTCATGAACAATGTTTCTAGAACGGTGAGGTTCTAACAGTATCCTCTATTCCCTTTTCCAAATCTTGAGTTCATGAAAAGTGTTTCCAGAATGGTGAGGTTCCAACGGTAGCCTCTATTTCCTTTGCCAAATTTCAAGTTCCTGAAAAGTGTTTTCAGAACGGTGAGGTTCCAATGGTAGCCTCTATTTCCTTTTCCAAATTTTGAGTTCATGAACAATGTTTCCAGAATGGTGAGGTTCCAACGGTAGCCTCTATTTCCTTTTCCAAATTTCGAGTTCATGAACAGTGTTTCCAAAATGGCGAGGTTCCAACGATAACCACTTTTTCCTTTTCCAAATTTCAAGTTCAAGAACAGTGTTTCCAGAATGGTGAGGTTCCAATGGTAGCCTCCATTTTCCTTTTCCAAATTTCATTTTTGGTGTACAGTGTTTCCAGCTTCCTACAGTTTCGCCCCTTTGATGTTTCCTTTGACATAAAATGAATTTAAAGCCTCGTTTTAAGGACTCTAAGGCTGATTTAAAGGCCATAACTCCTATTTTAATTTTCTTATGGCTTGGGAATATTTTACTTGGTCAAACCGCATGGTTTAACATTATCCACTTTTAATGGAAAATCTAGCATATCTTAAACCACTGCTATGTTAAATCTTCTAAAGAGACGAGATATATTCCTCCCTAGTTCTTCCTCCTTATTCTCAAGTGTGAGATGCTCAAACATTTCTTTCTTTCTCGTAGGAGTTGTGCAGTCAAAATTTCCTCCTTGGATTGGTTCCCCTCTGTTTTTGATGCAACCAACCAGTATCGATAAATCTATGATATAAGGTATGATCTATCATCATTCTTTTGGGTTCATCTCCTTATATTTCTCCTTACCCTTTTATGGAATGCTATCTCCATGTTCTTAATGGACTTTTCTTGTGTGTTGAACAGTGTGGTGGTGTCTCTACATCCTCAGGTAGATAAAGTTGTCATGAGGAGAGGAGATCATAATCTGTTGTGTGGCTTATTCTTGTATAAAGAAAGTCAAGAACCATTTGAGGTAGGGGATTCATTGCTTCTCTTTTATTTTATGTGAAACTATAGAGTTAGCATGTTTTAGCCCACTAGATCACAATAGAATTGAGATATTAAATATTTGAACCAGATAAATAAATTGATATCAATCGTATGTTATTTTCTCTTTTTTTGCTAGATAGTGTGATATCTATGCTTTCTTTGTTAGCTTTTAATTCTTTATGGGAATTGGTAATGAAATTAAAGCTAGAAATAATTGATAATTGTTTGGATAAAGATAAAGAGGCATGTAAATGAATCTGGTTATTGTTGTTGTAATTTTATGTTAATCAAATTTATGCAGTAATCATGTTTAATCAATTTGTGATAGCTTTCTGTTTAGGTTTCTTGAATTTGGAACCTATGAATAATAAATATGTTAATTTAAGATGGATTGAATAATTGGTTGTTTGATAAAATATAATTTCTTATAGGGTTCTAAGTTACCCTCTTGGTTGTTTAAGGGCCAAGAGCCCAGTTTCTATGATGTTTGTTTTCCTACTTCTTGTGTTGTGATGTGAGCCTAGAAGGTTATTGTGATATGTGGGCTAGGGAGGCCTATTGATTGTAGCAGTAGTTGACGCCCAGAGTGGTGAGATGCATCGTTTTATGCATGTGGGTGTCAGGGAGGACACTGGAGATGATGGAATAGGTTGGATGTGAATGTTTGGATGGTTAATGTTTCTTATTGGTTGTTTATCTTCTTTACTTTCCCCACTACTCAAGGTAGCTGTTCTTTCTTACCCTTCTTCCAAAAGGGGTGAAGACACGTAGTGCATGCCATGTGCTTTCCATGTTTATATTTTTGAGGGAGGATGGGTCTACGATCTTGCTACAAGTGGAAATGAATCGACAGGTAGTTCACCTACTCACCATGTTGAGCCCATACTATTTAGTAGCTTAGAAAGTTTTTCTAGAATTCCCGATAATATGGGAAAGTAATGATGTTAATAAATGATTGAATAAATGATGTTAACCAATGGGGTTAGAGCTTGTTGGGACACAGTGCTGAGGTTGTAATTTAAAGGAATAATAGAATTTGGGTGTGATGCTAATGAAATATAATGTGGAAATCATTAATGGTTAATTAATTTTTAAATAATTAATTAACATAAAGTGAAATTGATAAAAAATTAATTAAGTAATGAAATCAATATATTTAAATGGTTGTGTGCTTATAGGATACATAGTCTTAGAAGTGGCAGCTGGGAGTCCGAGAGACGTTAGCTATAGTTGAGTCTAAGACTAGGTTATGCACATAGTGTGGTTGTGATATATAATATATATTCTGTAATTTTTGGGTTTCTATACGCTACCACACCCCGTCAGTTAGGGAAACTGACACCCTAGGGATTCTGAGCCCTGGGGGGGGGGGGTGTTTTCCCCAACATTATGGTGGGAGGATGGATGGATGAATACCCCCTTTGGCCTCAATCTCTTCTCTTGTTAGTTACTTGTGATGGTAGGCACAATGATTAGTTTTCCCTATATATGTGTGTAGAGGGATGTAATGGATTGTGGTTATTCAGACACATATATTCTGGATATAGTTTCCTATGGACTACTATAGGTGTAATATGTATCGGCTGTGATGGCTTGAGAATCCTTACTCAGTGTGTGGGATGTAATGGCTTGAGGTATAATTCCCAACGTATGATACACATTATGTGAGCTATGTTGGCTCTCGGAAACTACCTGGTTACTTTGCTTACGTGGACATGTTGGTTTTGTTGCACGTGGTGCATGTTGTGGTGCTTCACCTAGGTGTCTGCGAGAAAGACTTTTTGGAGAGAGATGATTAGGATGTGCGACATTGGGGAAAAGTGTAAAACTAGCGGGGAAGTAGTAGAGAGGTACCCTTGATATTCTTTATTATATTATATACTCTTGTATGCATTACTTAGTGAGAGTAGCCATGCTGAGGATGGGAACTTAGTATACCTATTTAGGTGACAAGTTAGTTTCACTTATTGTTCACTGTGCTTTAGCATGATTTCTTTACTTTTTCACGAGAGGCTCTGGGGAGGATCCTACTAAGTATACTGTTATACTCACCCTATGTATATATAAACTGTTTTTCAGGTCACTTGGAGTAGGTTGGAGATCAAGCTGGTTTCTACTAGCTTGGGGTTATAGGAGCTTTTTGGGCTTGTAGTTTCTGCTATTTTTACTTTATTTTGGGCATTTGAAGTTTTTCCCCTTTCAGTTGTAGTAGTTTTTCGTGACATTACATATGTGTACTTAGGATTTCATTTATATTGTTGTCTGAGTTGGAGTTGGTTGGTGTCTGTCTTATCTCTCTCTTTCGCATGTGTTCTCTTAGATGGTAATGCCTCCCATTTGTGTGTTTACTATACCCTTGGTGCTAGTCACCAACCCAGGGCCAACTGAAGGTGGGAATCGGGGGTCATTATATCTATTCTCACATTTCTAGCCTAGGAGGGGTATACCTTGTGGGGAGGGGGTCGTGACACTAAGGAATCTCACTTAAAAGCTGTTAAGAATATTATTAGATATATTAAATAGACTGTTAATTGTAGATTATTTTATTCTAGACAAATTTCTTTTTATTTTATTAGTCACTTTGACCTTGATTTTTGAGGACGTCCACTTGATAGAAAGAGCACCTCATGTATGTGTCACTTTCTCAGTAAGAATTTAGTTTCTTAGAGTTCAAGAAAACAAAACTCTATTCTTTGTTAAATGTTTAAAGTGAATATATCACTACTGGAAAATGGGTCTATACCCACATTTTCCCCAAAAACCGTGGGTATTATAGAGACCCAAATCTTTACGTACATGTACATTACATTACTTTTGCGGAATACTTAATACATGACAAAAATAGACACCCAAAGATCGTATTAGTTTAGTTTCTTTGGAAACTCGGAACGTAATCTTCTAATCATGGTGAAAGATCTTCAACATCTCCCATAAAGATCTTCCCCTTTTGGTTTTCTTACCTAAAACCTTTATTTATATCATGGGGAAAAGAAAACATAAAAAGGGTGAGATCAAATGATCAGTAAGGATAAACATAGAGAACATAAAACAATCCATAAACATTTGAATGAAAAAACTTGAACATAAAATCTAAACATCAAAATATTGACCAAAGACATAAATATTGGAAGTACATAAGGAATATATCATAATGGATCATCAATCATGATAAAATAGCATGGGAATAAATCATGTAATAGTGGAAACCATTAAGTACATGTTATGATTTCCATAGTAGCCAAGACATTGCTGCCAAGACCATCTTAGTGGACAAAGTCCCTTCCTGAATCGAGTTCACTCCTCGTTCCAGTCCTGTATCACTGAACCAGATTAACTTACCATTCCGGCCATGTATATCTCATGAGATATAAATCTTTACCCAATTCATTGGAGGGAGATATAGGTCCCACCGATCTCATAATGAAATCATTCTTACTTGTGCCACAAAATAAACATACATCATTCATAATAACCCAACGAATAAAATGAGTTTCATAAACATCATCCCATCATAAAATAATACATATAAAAAAATGGATATCATTTCATCATAAGAAGAATAAAACCATATAAATAATATAGAAATTATACTTGAAACATAAACATGCTAAATAATGTCATCTTGGATGGAAAATTGTTTTGATAAAACACTTGAAATGAATTCTAGAGTAAAATATCCTTTCTCCTTAAAAATAATTTTCTTTTCAAAAAATGTCATGAAATTTTAAAATAGAAGGATTTTTTGAAAATATTCATGAAATCTTGTAGAGTAAGCTTCATAAAAATAAGGCTTTATGAAACTGTAAAAATCCGTTCATGCCGTATAAGTTAAAAAAAACATTCTTCACATACTTTTGCCAGAAAAGTCAAAAAAGTACCTCGTAATGTAAATAAAAGAAATATTCCTTACATACCATGTAGAAATATTCAAAAATGGGTAAAAATGACTTTAAACATACATGAAACCATTTTTATAAAACATGGACATGGATGATAAATATAACCCCAGTAAATACTTACGAATAAACAATCTCAGATAAAAATGAGATTGAAAAATTATCCCTTACCTTATGTCCGATATGCTTAGTATGTATCCTAACATCCTGTATAATGATTTAAATAATGTCATTGACTTATTACAGAGTCATATTCATTGTTATGATATCATATATAGTTTACTTATGACTTTATATTACCCGTTCTTTTGTAAATTCGATGTAAAAGCAGCAATTTGGGTAAAATTGTTTCATTTATTGTACGTGTTTCGACTTGTTGTTCTTGATATTATTACTTATATCCTTATTTAATTAATTAAATAATGTAAAAAATTATTTATAAATAATATATATTCAGAATATACATATATATATGATAGATCGATAAATGGAATGAAATACACCGTTCATGGAGACGGTAGGCTGTACGTACGCATGAATGCTGTTTTCGTTTCCTTATTGAATTGAATGGAATTAAGTATATGAAATACATATATATACACATAAATAAATTATTATTATTATGTCATATATTTCATTATAATTCATTATATATACTTTATAATCATTTATGAATGGTTAACATGGAGAATGAATCACATCACGCCGTGGAGACGGTAGTCCGTATGTACGCACGAGCTATGATATCATTATCATGATCGTGGAATTGTATTTAAGTGTATGTATAATATTTCAGAATCAATATCACTTTAAAATAATCATCTATAGTTATTTACTTACACCATTATACCCATCCAAGTAAGGTGGTGGTTGAAAACAGATTACACCACGGTGTGGAGACGGTATTCCGTACGTATGCACACGCGGTGATTTCATTTTCTGTAGGATGGATAGAAGGTGAAATAGGGTTGTTTCATATTTATAATAACATATTAGTATATTATTGATACTGATGTTATTACTTTATAATGAAACAACTAAAGAAGAAGAAGTTTAAGAAGAAAGAAAACTTGAAAGAATCACTAGAAGAGATTACCTCTTCTTCGACACACCTCTTTTAAGCTTCCTATTAAGGCACTAGAGTTGGTCTTTTGAGGATCCCATAACCTCTATAATGTTTCTAGGGAAGTTGAGAAGGAAAATGTTCAGGGTTTTTCTGAGCTTGAAATCTCAAAATTGTGTAAAGAGAAGAGGGAGGAGGTGCCCTTTTATTAGGGAGGAGAGGGGCACCTTAGGAAAAAATTATAATATTATTTTATAATAAAGTCATATTCAGTTTTTCATAGATCAAAATTGATTTATTTCTAAGATAAGGTGGTGATGGGTCAAAATACTCTCAACCAATAGGTTTTAGACTAGTTTAGGATACTATTTTAACCTTATCATTTAGATTTAACTATATGTTAAATAATTTAACTTTTACCGCGTCTTCTTGTTTTCTTATACTATATGGTTAATAAACTTACTATAACAAGCCAAACGAACCCCAAGTGGTTCATTATTAATATATATATCCTTATCTAAGTCATTTGGATGAACCTTATATTTTTAGGAATAAAATAACAATTAATAATATAATATTTTAAAAAACAAACTATTTTATGTCAATTTTGACACTATTTAGTAATTGATTTTTGTGAAAATAATAACATCATTATTAGTTAGAAAAAAGTTAATTTAATCAAAAACAACATTTCATATTAACATATAAAATTATTTTAATTCATAAAAAGTCTAAAATTACATTTATTTGGGTATTTATAACATCAATTATGTTAATATTTCATTAATAAGGTAATTACTGCATCATCATTGTGTCACAAATAAATTAAATTATTTAATGTCTAAAAATTATAAATAAAATACCATTATGTAGGAAATATTTTTATATTTCTAATGAATATTTATAGTCTAATTTATCTTCTTTATAACCCTATATTAAATTTTTTTTACTTATTAAACATTGATTTTAACTATTTTAACTCTTTTTTAAATAAAATAATAATAAATGTCCAAATCTAATCTAAGTGGACTTAAATGATAATATTATATTAATAAGGTTGTTTTTGGTTGAATTATACTTATCCAATAGAATTAGGACATGTGTTAGGGTAATAATAATATCATTTTTACCCTTAATTACCCTATTTACTTTTAACCGTGGTAAATAAAAGTAAAAGGTTACTATTCACCAAAAAATATTTTTATCTTATTGAACCAAATTTTACTCCTTGATATTAACCATTTCTCTCGGATTTTCAAAATTCCACTCACAGAGGCTGTAAAATTATGTTTTATGTAAATTTTCAAATTCTCCTAGGAGGTGGGTAAAAGACGGTGAAATGTTCAATAAATTTTTTATATGTCTAAAATTATTATAAAATGACTCCAAGGAATCACATTGAACTTATATAGGTATTATGTATCAATTTTTACCTAAAATAAATTTAAATAAAATAAATAATTATTTAAATAAAAAGGTTGGTTTTTAAATAGTAACCTAGTGTTTTCACTATTCATCAAAAATTGAAAGTTTTCAGAAAAATACCAAAAATTCACCCTAGGCTAATTTTGATATTCCAAATAAAAAAATGAAGTCCATTTTGAAAGATAAAATTTATAAAATTTCAAAAATTGGGTATTACTATTCATAACAGCTAGTTTGTATAATATTTTAATAACATATCGTTGTTTAGTGAAACTCGGTATTGCGTACAACACATGCTATCGTGGAAGGTCGCTATTGCGTTTAATGTAATCCAAGTCAGGGTTGCGTGTAGTGTAAGACTCCTTTGTTGTTGTGTATATTAGAATCTAACCATATTTCATTTATACATTGAATATATATATATACACTCAATGTTGCGTATAATAACTAATATCAAACAAACTTGAAATTGTGTATAACACGATCTAAGAATAGTGTTGCATATACTTCAAGCTAATACAGTGTTACGTATAGTGCAAGATAATCTTGGTGTAGCGTACAATAAAAGACATCAAAGAAATTAAAAAGAATAATTCTCATAAAATCTCGGGTTGTTACAGGTATAGAATCACCTATACCCACGGTTTTCATGAACCGTGGGTATTGGTGACATTTCTGACCTATACCCATGGTTCTTGCTAAACCATGGGTATAGGGTACCCGCATAAGTGTGCGAAGCCAAAAAAATTCACGGGAAACCCGTGGGTATAGGTCAGAAATATCATCCGACCTGGAAAAATATCTTTCAAAGAGTTTCAATCCCATGACGTACTACGCGAAACCACACCTTAACCAACTCAACTGAGTTAATTACGTTTCTTTATTTATATATCTCTCTAATGATATTAATTTTAACTACCTTTAGAAAAAAATTAATGTCAGGTTTCGAACCCACATTCCTGCGATGCACTGGAAGTCCTGTACCACTACACTACATAGAGTTATTTAAATATATAGATATATCTTATTATATATATACATATATATTTAAAAAACTGGATTAAAAAAAACCACTAATGGAAGATTCGAACCCGTATTTCTCATAGAAGGCAGGACCAGCTTACCACTACACTGGACAGAATTTCAATTACATATACATTTATTATGTTATATATATATTTTTAACTTAAAAAATAAGGGACCCTATACCTATAGTTTAGTAAAACCATGGATATAGGTCCAAGATATACCCACGGTTTATGAGAACCATGGGAAATGCAGACATATATGTTCAAAGGTTAAACAACTCAGTTGGTTAGTTTGTAGGACCCCAGGTTTCAGGTCGTGGGATCAATATTCAATGGATGTTTTTATTGATATTTGATCCGTTTTTCTAATATTTTATACTCAAATTTCTACAAAATAGCTATATCCACGGTTTTACAAACTGTGCGTATAGGTTGGGGACCTATCCTGATGCCTCAGTTGCCCACGGTTCCCAAAACCGTGAGTATAACCTATAACCATGGTTTTGGGGCCTATACCCATGGTTTAAAACTGTGGTTATAGGTCAATTTTCTAGTAGTGTATATATGTTACATCTCGTTTCTCTTAGTATTTATGGATTAAAAAAACCTTTTCTGAATATGGTTTTACTTTTTAAAATATTCCTATTTATTGTGATAATTCCTCTAATATTTTTATATAAAAAAACCCTTTAATGAATTCTAGAACTAATTATATAGATATGTGTTTTAATTTTATTTTTAATTATGTTAATAAATGTGTTATTATTCTTGAATATATTCCAACTAAAAAAAACCGACTAATATTTTCACCAAATTGTTGGATTTTTCAAAGTTTGAAAAATTAAAATTTAAACTTTGTATGTTAGAAATTTAGTTTGAAACTTTTTATACTATTTGTTTTTTAACTTAATTTAATATAAACTTAATAATGCAGAGTTTATTTTTTTTAAAACTACATATTTTTATATTTCTTAAATATTTAATTTTTAAAAAATTCCAAAAAGGGGGATAATTTTATAAAATAATGTTTTGATTTTCTAATTTTCAAAAAGGGAGAGTTTTTTGGTATATTTTCATTATTTATTATTATTTTATTTTTTTTAAAAATGAAAACCCTCTTATCATTTTATGAAAAAATATAGTTTTTACAACCTCTTTGTATTTTTATTATAACTTTAATTGTAGTAATTGAATTTTTAAAATTCCAATTTCATATGACAGATAGAAAATTTCAAAAATTCATTACACTAAAAGGAAGTCTAATTCAATATCTAAGATGTCCACATTTTGATCTGAACATGATACAAGATTTTGGCATGATTTTTTTTTCTACTTATTGTGTTGTTAAGTTTTCTTTTGTTACTCTTTTATAAAATGAGTTATATAGATATCCTTCTTGAAAATCTTGTTCCATTAGATATATAAATTTTTTTTACATTTAATTAGTATAAATAGAATTTTTTATTTATTTTTTATGCGGTGAAAAAAAATCACGGAAGATCATCCAACACTTATTTAATTTTGGATTTTCCAGAATTCAATTTTTTATTTGATATCACTTTTTATTCACATATAAATTGAAAGGCACTGTCGTGGACTCCCTCAAATGATTAGTGATTTTTTTGGGTACTTAGCTGCAGTAGAGTGGCTGACCAAGGTCGTCTCTTAAAGGAGGAAGTCAATTTGACAACTTGTTAAAGGTATTTTAAAAATAAAATAAAAGATAATAATAAACTACTTGAAAGGATGTGGGGGATTTTTTACCATTCATAAAACTAAAAGAATTTTTTTGGAAGAATATTGTAAAATATTTGTGTTTTTATTTTTGAAATGAAGTTCGATTAAAAATACACAACAAGAAGACATTTTTTATACAATATTTAAAAGGCGCAATCAATATAACTCTACCTATTCATTTATTTATTAATAATTATCATTTAAATTAATATACTCTTAATTATTATCCCCTAATTTGTTAACCCTAGAACCCTACAAGAATTAACTTTACCACAAAGATGAAGAGAATTAATCCCTAAGCTATATTTGGAACATGAAATCGCATCACCCTGCTTTGATTGATGTTATAAGGATAGATTATGGTCAGTGGTAAATTAATAAACATGTCTATTCTAGAAAATTCTGATGAATTTATCTTAGGGATAATATTTTAACTCTAC
Organism: Viscum album; assembly: GCA_963277665.1. Lineage (NCBI taxonomy): Eukaryota > Viridiplantae > Streptophyta > Magnoliopsida > Santalales > Viscaceae > Viscum > Viscum album. The sequence goes on from OY728157.1 coordinate 2,022,281,500, forward strand.
AAATTTATCCCACATGGTCTTGTTTTACTGATTAAGTTTGCGCTCTCACAATTTACACAAATTCTCGACCTTGTGTGTTTTTGTGTTAATTATTCAATTGCATACTTAGTTTATTCTAATTTAAAAACTCAATTAATAGATTATATTAAGTTAATTATAGTAGCTTATCTATTCAAAATAAATTAATGAAGAATCTAAGTGGTAGATCTATTACTAAAAAGAACTACGCTTCTATGGGCGGTGTAGTCATCGTAGAAATGTTTTTCATGTGAAAATGTTTAGAAAGGGTAAAACCCAATATAGTTTATATTTTTGATTCCAGCCCAATTAGTAAGATTAAATAAGAATAAAATAGAGGAAAATAGGGGACTAAAGAAGAAAATATAAGAAATAGAAGAGGAACAAAGAAGTTTATTATGCAAACATAAATATTACAAAGGAAGAAAGAGAGGAAGAATTTGATGAAGAGATATTTGCTTCAAGATCTCCCTATATGAGTATAGGGAGTTATAGAACCTCTAAGGTGGTTATAGGACTCCTATACAAATTCAAAATGGCATCACTTCACTCCTTGGCCGAACTTCCAAATGGGGTGCCCAAGGTGTCAATTTATAGTCAAAATGGAGAGTGATTTTGGGCACCCAGTTTTCGAGATACCACTTGTATATCAGTTAGGAGTTAGTAAACAGAATTATCTTGAGTTGAAAAAAATATAAAAGTTATAGGCTAGCATCTTGACTATATTCATGTCAAATATTTAGTCCAATGGAGTATTACAGTTCACGATATGGCTGAAATACAGAACCAAATCATTGACTTCACGTAGATTCTGTCCCCTGGATAGATTGGCTCGGATGGACCACTTAATTAATGAATTGGGCTTAGTCTCTTTGATATTATTTGTATCCCATGAAGTTTTGAAGCGTCTCACAAACTTTTAGCCCATTTGGAGACATAGATTTTGAGAAATCAGCAAAATAGTGTATATATGTCCTTGAAATTCCATGCAGTTTGGCCCATTTTTCTTCTAGATCATCTCCGACCCTCCAAGTCACCTTCTCCTATAAAGAAATCACCAAAAAAAATAATAATTTCCTTTTTTAACAGTGATAAAAATTTAATAATTTAATCAAATGGGATGTGAATTTTGAGATAATATTTGTAATTTTAAAAACAAAACTAGTTTAAAACAGTGATGTAGGTGTGAAATAAAGTAGTGAATTGTGATGCGATCACATCCCCACACTTACCCTTTTGCACTCCTAGGAAAAACCACATATAATGTATTCCAAAAAATTGTGACAATTAAACATCAATATCAAATCAAAACAAATCTTAAAACACATATCCTTGAGATCCAACAATTCCACACCAAGAAACAAAAGATATCATTCCGCATAAAAAACCATTATTTAAAGTTCTCCACTTATATCATTCAATATATTTCCACTTTATTTATCCTCCCATGAAAAAAACACATACCTCACTTGAATTTTCTATTATCACAAAAATGTCAATTTTTAGCAATGTATTTCTCATCCAAACTCATAAAAGAGTCACCATAGGCTTGATAAATTCCTACATCACCACCCGATGTGAGTCAAGGACATATATTTATCATAAGGACTTTTATGGGTTGTTCTGTGGCTTTCGGTTGGTAGGATTTAGATGTGAAAAATTCTGAGGCTGAATGAGGAGGGCTTGACTCTTTTTGAATCAAAATTGCATTAATCTAATTTTCACTTAAATATGGTCTCCTTCTCAATCCCCATAGCATCAATTCATGTTCATCATCATGAAAAAAAGGAATGTGAACACCATTCAACATTTCAGCGATAAAAATGTCAATCTTTTCAAACATGATTTTCTTGAAATCTCTAAATAGGCACAACTTTCTCCCTCTATTAGAAGTTTCAGAAAGGCACAATTTCACTTATCATGAAAGCTCCAGAAAAGGAACAAATTTTAATATAATGATTTTATTCAGTAGAAAAAACATCTCTTCAGAATTTAATTTCTCACCCAAAGTATCAAAAAATGTGGTATCACAACACAAGAGAGCTTCCCCCACACTTAAGTTCAACTAGATTATGCAATTTCACTTTAAGAGTTGGTTGGATAGGGAAAATTGTCTTGTAATGTGGCTAACCTAATAGTATGTTCATGGATTCTAAGAGATATAAGGATTAAATATTCAAGGTAGGCCATTATAAAAATGATTATTTGAAATAGGGGATTTAATACCAAACAAATGCCTCAATAATTTAAACATAAGTACCTCAAACACTCAAGTTTTGACAGAAATAAATCAAATTCTAGTTAAATCAAGCATGGTTTGGTTCTATCAAGAAGTGAGATAAATGTAAAGAATATGAAAATAATGGTTCAGAATCCTCATAGGAAAATGATTTCAAATATAAAGACAGTGAGATGTGGCATGAGATTCAAAATTTACAGTACATTTCCTGAAATTACTAAAGATTTGAACTTAAAACAAAGTCATTTTCAGAATTCATTTAAGCTTAGTTTTATGGGATAAATTGTTCCACTTATTGATATGGATTTCAAAATCATGATGAGAATCATTTCAGCTCAAAAGTTTCAAAAACACACAAAAAATTAAAAAATAAACACACAAAATATGAAAAACACACAAATTTGTTTTTTGAAAAGCATTGAAAAATAGAAAAACAATTTAAATTACTAAACTAAAAGGTTACCTCCCCCACACTTAAAATATTTCATTGTACTCAATGTGAACCCATGATATGATATGTTCACATGAAATGTATAATTTTACATAGGAAAAAGAATAAAGAATGGAAAAGGTTAGGAACAGCCTGATATGCTCAAGTGATGATGGGGTCATGCAGTGTGATGAAATCCACTACATTAGTAGGAAACACCTCAATGTATTTCTTCAAACGTTTCCTATTGACTATAAAGATCCTTCCTGTGTCCTCTTGTGTGCTCTCCACTTCACTATAAGGAAAAACATTAGTCACAACACAAGGACCTAACCACCTAAAACGAAACTTACCAGGCATTAGCTTTAGTCGTGAACTGTAGATAAGGGATTTATCTCTAACATTAAACTCCATTTGTTGGATCATTTTATCATGAGGTTCTTTTTATATTTCCTTATAGATCCTTGATTTCTCATATGAATAAAATCAAATATCCTCAAGCTCTTGAATTTGCAACTTCCTTTGGATTCCAGCTTGTGCCAAATCCATGTTGCATTTCTTTATAGCCCAATAAGCCCGATACTCAACTTCCATGGGGATATGACACACTTTACAAAAAAAAAATCCAAAATGGGGATATACTAATGGGTGTCTTTTATGATGCCCAATAAGCCCAAAGCGCATCATCCAAGCACTTTCTCTAATCCTTCCTATTTGGCTGCACAGTTTTCTCCAAAATTTGTTTCAACTCCCTATTTGAAACCTCAGCCTGACCATTTGTTTGGGGGTGGTATGATGTTGATGTTTTGTGTGTCACCCCATACTTCAGAAGGAAGGAATCCAAATTATGATTGAAAAAGTGTGTCCCTTCTTCACTGATGATGGCCTTTGGTACTCCAAACCTACAAAAAAATTGTGCTTTGGCAAAGTCCACAAAAATATGAGAATCATCAGTCCTGGTGGCCTTATCCTCCACCCATTTGATCACATAATCAATAGAAAACAAAATATACAAAAAAAAAAACAAATAAACTAGGAAAAGGACCCATAAAATCAATGCCCTAAACATAAAAAATCTCATAGAATAGTATGGGTTGTTGGGATATCTCATGTATCCTAGAAATGTTCCCTGTGTGTTGGCAATGAGAGCATGAATTACAAAACACATGGGCATCAGGGAATAATCTAAGACAATATAATCTAGGATCTAAGAATTTCCTAGATGTCCATTGGGATCCAAAGTGTCCACCACAAGCAAGTGTATGATAGAATTGTAGAACAGACTCAAACTCATGATCAGAAACACACCTCCAAATAACTTGGTCACTACACGTGCTCCATAAGTAGGGATAATCCCACACATAAAATCTAGACTCACTCTTTAACTTTTGTACTTGATGTTTCTTTAAATTTTCTAGAATTTCATATGAAACAAGGTAGTTCACTAAATCAGCATTCCAAGGATGCGTACTTGAGATGGAATAAAGATGATCATTGGGGAAAGTATCCCGAAGTGGTACCTGGTCTGAGGTGTCATCCTCTAGTGTGTGAGTAGCCTACTCATGTGGTCTGCCACTAGGTTTTCTGACCCCTTCTTGTCCTTTATCTCAATATCAAATTCCTGAAGAAGGTACATCCATTAGATAAGTCTGGTCTTTGCCTCTGGCTTCTTTAATAGGTACCTCAGAGTTTCATGGTCATAAAAAAAACTACTTTAGAGCCCAATAAATATGAACAAAATTTATCTAAAGAAAATATAAAATCAAAAAAATCCTTTTCTATGGTTTTATAGTTTGATTGGGATGAATCCAATGTCCTTGATGCATATACAATCACATGTGAATGTCCCTCCACCCTCTGTGATAAGACAGCTCTAACCGTGAAGTTGGAGGCGTCACACATAAGCTCAAAAGGAAGCTCCCACCATGGGGGCTGTATGATTGGTAGAGTGGTCAGACACTTCTTTATCTCATAAAAGGAAGTCTTGCAAGAATCATTAAACACAAAATCAGAACCCTTTTGTAGTAATCGTGACATAGGAAGAGCAATCTTACTAAAATCTTTGATGAAGCACCGATAAAATCTGGCATGACCTAGAAAAGATCAAACATCACACACACATGAAAAATAGGGTAGGTATGAAATAATATCTACCTCATTAATATCAACCTCTATTACATGTTTTTAAACCACATTCTCCAAGACAATGCCATGCTATACCATAAAAAGACACTTTTCAAAGTTCAAGAACAGATTCTTCTCAATACAACGATTCAAAACCTTTCCCAAAATAGAGATACAATCCTCAAATTAAGACCCACACACTATAAAATCATCCATGAATACCTCTATGTAGGTCTCAATAAAATCAGAAAAAATACCCGCCATGTATCTCTGGAAGGTACCTGGGGAATTGTAAAGTCCAAATGGAATCCTTCGGTAGAAAAACATACCAAATGGACAAGTGACTGTTGTATTCTCTTAATCCTCTAGAGCAATAGGAACTAGAAAATATCCAGAAAATCCATCCAAGAAACAATAGTGTGTTTCCCCAGCTAGTCTCTCAAGCATTTGATCAATAAATGTGAGGGGGAAATGGTCCTTTCAAGTGGATTGATTTAGTTTCCTATAATCAATACACACACACACCAACTGTTTTGTACCCTCATTGGAACCAACTCATTTTTCTCATTTTTAACAACAGTAACACCACTTTTCTTAGGCACAACCAGAATAGGACTTACCCACTAGGAATCTGAAATGGGATAAATTATACTTTCCTCGAGCAATTTTCCAAAGTCTTTTTTAACAACCACTAAAAGTGCTGGATTGATTCTCCTTTATGGATGCCTAACTGGTCCATCCCCTTCCTCCAAAATAATACTATGCATGTAAATAGAGGGGCTAATACCTGATATATCAGTCAAGGTCCACCTGATTTCCCTAATGTTCTCCCTAAAAATATTCCAAAGTTTTTCTTCATGTACAAAAGGGATATTGTTAGCAATTATAACAAGTAATTTATCACCACTTAACAAGTATGAGTATTTTATATTTGGTGGTAATGGCTTGAGTTCCAATGTAGGGGGGTGATGTATGGATGGAAAAATTGAAGGAACTGAAATATGTGCACAAAGAGCATCAGTATCATAATAGAAATCATCACAATTAGAGAATAAAATATCAAATCCATCAGCATACTCAACATCCAAGTCATAATCATAGTACACATGATCAAAACCAGAATATGAATCCATTTCAAAATCAAATATAATAGAGTATTGTTCATTATAAATGGGTGTGGAAGTGCTCTTAGACATCAAACTAGAACCAATACTCAAGATCTCCCTAAGCATAGGACAATAAAATTCCATGGGGTTTTTATTTGGTGGTTCAAAATGAGAGATAACAAAAGCAGAATGGTCCTATAAGAGGTACTTCATGGATTCCATAACATTAAATATTACAACTTCATCTCCAAACTCCATGGAAAGTGTACCCTCATTAACATTTATGATAGTTTTTGCAATTTTGAGGAAGGTTCTACCTAAGATAATGGGAGCATGATAACTTAATTGATCATCCTCCTTGTTAAGCACATATAAATCTTCTAGATAGATCATGTCTCTTACCTAGACAAGTACATCCTCAAGGACTCCCACTGGATATGCTGAAGCTCTTATTTCCAACTACTCCACTACTCTCGTTAGCTTCAACTCACCAACCTGCAAAAAAGAGAATACAGAGTGAGGCATTACATTTATGGAAGCTCCTAAATCACATAAAGCATTAGAAAAGTGTAACTCCCCTATGGTGCATGGGATGGTGAATGTCCTTGGATCCTTGCACTTTGTTGGCATTTCAAGAGTTGGTGTAATGAGTGCTGAAACATTCCTTCCAAATTTGATCCTCAAATTTCCCTTGAGCCCTCTTTGATTGGTAAAAAGTTATTTTAATAATTTTTCATACCTTAGGATTTGCTTAATGGCCTCAATAAGGGGTATGTTTATCTCCACACGTTTGAATGTGTCCCAAACTTTCTTTTTCATTTCCTCTTTAGCCATATTCTTGGTTTAAACAACCTTTTTTGGAAAGGAAGGGGTTTAGGAGGATCATAATTAATCTTTTTCTTACCTTTATCTTTCTCCTTGGGTTTCTCATCAGCCATTTTTGAATGGGGCTTCTACGAAGTTGAGGTGAATCCTGGTAGAATGGTAGGTGGAGAAGCATCAATTATTTTCTTCCCGCTTATCAATGTGATGAAACTAACATTACCCTTTATATTTGGAGTAGTTTGGGAAGTTATATTTCCAAAATTCTTACTTACCGGTTCATAGAGGGTAGTGGCAATCTGGCTCATTTGAGTTTTCAACTCCCTCACCTCTGAACCTTGACTCTTCAACTCATTATGTTGATTAAGAAAAATTTGTTTCAAAAGATCATCATTATTAGAATCTACCTTTGGCGGGGGATTCCTTTGTTGTTGTATTATTGATTCTTGTGCTTCAAATCTCCTCTAGGGTTGTTGGAAACCCTGCTGGTAAGGTGGAGGCTACTGGAAGTTTTGTTGAAAAGGGGGCCTTTGTTGTTGTCCAGAGCCATAAATCATGTCTGATTGATCCTACCACCCTTAGTTGTATGTTGGAGCAAATGAATCAAACTTCTTTTAAGGATGTGGCTGTTGTTACTGCTGATATGGTCTCCTAGGAAACACAGCTGCACAATCTTCTGTTTCTTGTAGTTGAGGGCAACAGTCAGTTGGGTGGCTTGTCTCAGTGCAAATTCCACAAGGCCTTAAAGGAGGGGGTTGGGATGTATTTTGTTCCAAATAAATATGTCTCACTATATTTGTCAAATCTTCCAACTTGGTATCAATCAAATGAATTTCAATAGAATAAGGACTTACCTGATGTACTCCCCTGACATGTGGTGTACCTCGATCGCCAAATTGTTGGGTGTTTTGGCACATCTTGTCAATAAATGCACGTGCAGCTACTGGTGTCTTGTCCACTAATGATACTCCAGCTGCAACATCCCCCATGATCCTCTCCATAGGTGTGATTCCTTTATAGAAGTATTGGATGAGGATTTTCTCACTGATTTGGTGATGTGGACAGCTTACACACAACTTCTTGAATCGCTCCCAGAACTCATACATCGACTCTCCTTGTGCTTGCTTGATCCAATATATCTCTTTAAAAATGGATGTGATCCTTGATACTGGAAAAAATCTCTATAAGAATAGTCATTTAAAATCATTTCAACAAGTTACATCTTCAGGTTGTAAATAATACATCCAATCTTTTGCAGCTCCATCAAGTGAGAATGAGAATGCTCTTAGTTTTATTTGATCTTCAGAAAAATTTCTTGGTTTTAAGGTTAAGTAAACCACATTAAATTCTTTAAGGTGTTTGTTTGGGTCCTCACCAAATAAGCCATTAAATTTGGGAAGAAGGTGAATTAATCTAGATTTCAGTTCAAAGTTCGATTCAAGATTTGGGTATGTAATGAAATTTGGTTGATAATTAATATCAGGTGCATCCAACTCTTGAATGGTTCTATTGAGTTCATTATTATTATTTTCAGACATTTTTTCTTGTTTTAAGTTTTACTTAGAAGTGTTTCTAATTTCTATGTTCTTGGAGTGGATGAATTCTCCAACTGATTGATTGTTGAAACTTCCCATAGACTGAGAATGTCTGATTCGAGCCCTAGGGTTGCATTCAATCTCAGGGTCAAGATCTAAGAGATCTTCAGGATTAGTTCATGTCATAAATTAAAAAAATATAAAAAATAAATGAATAAAAGTGGACGATAATAAAAATAAAATAATTTTGAGTTGTCCTGATAAAAATAAAAGAAGAGAGTAAGAGAAAAAAAACTTGAGAAAGAGGATAGAAGAAAGAAAGAGGAGAAGAAAATAATTATATGAAAAATAAAATTAATACCTCTAATTTGTTGAAATAATTACTTGCCTCTCTAGAAAAGACACCAATTTTAAAGGCACTTTCATGGGTTCCCTCAAATTATTAGTGATTTTTTTGGGTACTTAGGTGCAACAGAGTGGCTGACGAAGGTCGTCTCTCAAAGGAGGAAGTAAATTTGACAACTTGTTAAAGGAATTTTAAAAATAACATAAAAGAGAATAATAACACTACTTGAAAGGATGTGGTTTTTTTTACCATTCATAAAACTAGAAGAATTTTTCTGAAAGAATATTGTATAATATTTTTGTTTTTATTTTTGAAATGAAGTTCGATTAAAAATACACAACAAGAAGATATTTTTAGACAATATTTAAAAGGCATAATCGATCTAACTCTACCTCTTAATTTATTTATTAATAATTATAATTTAAATTAATATCCACTTAATTATTATCCCTTAATTTTTTAACCCTTAAACCCTACTATAATTAACTTTACCACAAAGATGAAGAGAATTAAGCCCTAAGCTATATTTGGAACATGCAATCACAACACCCTGCTTTGATTGATGTTGTAAGGATAGATTATGGTTAGTGATAAATTAATACACATGTCTATTCTGGAAAATTATGATGAATCTATCTTAGGGATAATATTTTAACGCTACAAATTTATCCCGCATGGTCTTGTTTTACTCATTAAGTTTGCGCTCTCACAATTTACACAAATTCTCGACCTCGCGGGTTTTTGTCTTAATTTCTCAATTTCTTACTTAGTTTATTTTAATTTAAAAACTCAATTCATAGATCATATTAAGTTAATTATAGTATCTTATTGATTCAAAATAAATGAATGAAGAATCTTATAGGTAGATTGATTACTAAAAATAACTACGCTTCCATGGGTGGTGTAGTCATCGTAGAAATATTTTGCACGTGCAAAGGTTTAGAAAGGGCAAAACCCAATTTCGTTTCTACTCTTGATTCCAAACCAATTAGGAAGATTAAATAAGAATAAAATAGAGGAAAAAATGGGAGTAAATAATAAAATATAAGAAATATAAGACGAACAAAGAAGTTTATTATGCAAACATAAATATTACAAAGCAAGAAAGAGAGGAAGGCTTCGATGAAGGGATCCTTGCTTCAAGAGATCCATCTATGAGTACAGGGATTTACAGAACCTATAAGATGGTTATAAGACTCCTATATAACTCCAAAATTGTACAACTTCACTCCTTGGACGAACTACCAAATAGGGTGCCCAAGGTGTTAATTTATAGCCAAAATGGGGAGTGGTTTTGGGCACCCAATTTTTGAGATACCACTTATGTATCTGTTTGGAGTTGGTAAATGGAATTATCTCGAGTTGGAAAAATTATAAAAGTTTTAGTATATAATCTTTACTATCTCCATGTCAACTTTGGCAGCCAATGGAGGACTAAATCGAGAGATATGGCTGAAAAAAAGAACCAAATCACTGACTTTGTGCAGATTCTGTCCCCTGCACAGATTGGCTCAGATGGACCCCTTAATGAACGAATTGGGATTCGACTCCTTGAGATGAGTTGTATCCCATGAAGTTTTGGAGATTTCAAAAAAAGTTCAGCCCATTTTGAGGCACAGATTTTGAGAAATAAGAAAAAAAATGTACAGATGTCCTTGGAATTCCATGCAGTTTGGCCCATTTCTCTTCTAGATCATCTCCGACCCTCCAAGTCACCTCCTCCTATAAAGAAATCACCAAAACAAGAATAATTTCCATTTTTAATAGTGATAATAATTTAATAATTGAATCATATGAGATGTAAAATTTGAGTTAATATTTGTAATTTTAAATACAAAACTAGTTTAAAACAATGATGTAGGGGTGAAATAAAGTAGCGCATTTGATGCGATCACACCCCCACACTTACCCTTTTTCACTCTTGAGAAAAACCTCATATCATGTATTCTAAAAAATTGTGACAAGTAAACATCGATATCAAATCAATTTTTTTTAAAACAAATATCCTTAAGATCCAAAAATTCCACACCAAGAAACAAAAGATATCATGCCTCATAAAAACCATTATTTCAATTTCTCCATTTATATCATTCAATACATTTCCACTTCATTTATCCTCCCACACACAAAAAACTTACCTCACTTGAATTTTCTCTTATCAAAAAAATTTTAATTTTTCAACAATGTCTTTCTCATCCAAACTCATACATGGGTTACCATAGGCTTGATAAATTCCAACACTGCCACCTAATGTGTTTCAAAGACATATATTTATCATGAGGAATTTTCTGGGTTGTTCTGTGGATTTCGGTTGGTAGGATTTAGATGTGAACAATTTTGAGGCTGAATGAGAAGGGCTTGACTCTTTTTAAAGAAAAATTGCATTAATCTAATTTTCACTTAAATATGGTCTCCTACTCAATCCCCATAGAATCAATTCATGTTTATCATCATGAAAAAAAGGAATGTGAACACAATTCAACATTTCAGTAATAAAAATGTCAATCTTCTCAAACATGATTTTCTTGAAAGCTCCAGATAGGCACAACTTTCTACCTCTATTATAATCTCTAGAAAGGAACAACTTCACTTATCATGAAAGCTCCAGAAATGGCACAAATTTCAATATAATGACTTTCTTCAGTAGGAAACATGTCTCTTCAGAATTTAATTTCCCACCCAAAGTATCATAGAATGTGGTAGCACATCACAATACAACTTCCCCCACACTTAAGTTCAACTAGATTATGGAATTTCACTTAAAGAGTTGGCTGGATAGGGAAAATTGGCTTGTAATGTGGCTAACCTACCAGGCTATTCATTGCTTCTAAGGGTTACAAGGATTAAATGTTCAAGGTAGTCCATTATAAAAAGGATTCTTTGAAACAGGGGCCTTAATATCAACCAAATTCGTCAATAATTTAAACATAAGTACATAAAACCCACAAGTTTTGATAGGAATAAATCAAATTATGGTTAAATCAAGCATGGTTTGGTTCTCTAAAGAAGCAAGATAAATGTAAAGAATATAAAAATAATGGTTCAGAAGTCTCATAGAAATCCGTTTCAAATATAAAGACAGTGTGATGTGGCATGAGATTCAAAATTTAGAGTACTTTTCATGAAATTACTAAAGATTTGAACTTGAAACAAAGTCATTTTCAGTATTCATTTAAGTTTAGTTTCATGGGATAAATTTTTTCAATTATTGATATGGATTTCAAAATCGTTATGAGAATCATTTCAGCTTAAAAGTTTCAAAAACACGCAAAAAATTGAAAAATAAACACACAAAATTTGAAAAACACACAAACTTGTTTTTTGAAAAGCATTGAAAAACAGGAAAACAATTGAAATTACTAAACTAAAAGGTTCCCTCCCCCACACTTAAAATATTGCATTGTCCTCAATGTGAACCCATGAGATGATATGTGCACATGAAATGTATAATTTTAAATAGGACAAAGAATAAAGAAGTGAAAGGGTTTGGAACAGCCTGATATGCTCAAGTAATGATGGGGTCATGCAGTGTGATGAAATCCACTACATCAGAAGGAATTCGATCAATGTATTCTTTCAAACGTTTCCCATTGACTGTAAAGCTCCTTCCTGTATCCTCTTGTGTAATATCCACTACAACATAAGGAAAAACATTAGTTATAACATAAGAACCTAATCATCTGGAATGAAACTTACCAGGCATTAGCTTCAGTCGTGAACTGTAGAGAAGGGATTTCTATCCAACATAAATCTCCATTTGTTGGATCATTATATCATGATATTCTTTTGATATTCCTTTATAGAGCCTTGAGTTCTCATATGAAGACAATCGAATCTCCTCAAGCTCTTGAATTTAAAACTTCCTCTGGATTCCAGCTTGTGCCAAATCCATGTTGCATTTCCTTATTGGCCAATAAGCCCGATGCTCAACATCCATGGGGAGATGACACACTTTACCAAAAAAATCTGAAATGGGGACATACCAATGGGTGTCTTGTATGCTGTCATATAATCCCAAAGCTCTTTATCCAATCACTTGCTCCAATCCTTTCTATTTGGCTACCTGGTTTTCTCCAAAATTTGTTTCAAATCCCTATTTGAAACCTCAGCCTAACCATTTGTTTGAGGGTGGTATGATGTTGATGTTTTGTGTGTCACCCCATAATTTCGAAGCAAGGAAGCCAAATTCCAATTGAAAAAGTGTGTCCCTTGGTCACTGACAATGGCCTTTGGTACTCCAAACCTGCAAAAAAAATTGTGCTTTGACAAAGTCCACAAAAACATGAGAATCATCAGTCATAGTGGCCTTAGCCTCCACCCATTTTCTCACATAATAAAAAAAACCAAAATATACAAAAAACCAATGATCTAGGAAAAGGACCAATAAAATCGATGCTCCATACATAAAAAATCTCACAGAATAGTATAGGTTATTAGGGCTTCTCATGTCTCCTAGAAATGTTCCCTGTGTGTTGGAAATGAGAGCATGACTTACAAAACACATGGGCATCATGGAATAAGATATGCCAATATAAATAAAGTCTAAGAATTTCCTAGCTGTCTGTTGGGTTCCAAAGTGTCCACCATAAGAAAGTGTATAATAGAATTATAGAAGAAAATAAAACTCATGATCAAGAACACACCTCATAATAACTTGGTCACTACACATGTGCAATAAGTATAGATCATCCCACTCATAAAATCTAAACTCACTATTTAAATTTTGGACTTGACGTTTCTTTAAATTTTCAAGAATTTCATATGCAACAAGGTAATTCACTAAATAAACATACCAATGATGCGTACCTGAGATGGAATAAATATGATCATTTGGGAAAGTGTCCCGAAGTGGTACCTGGTCCAAACTGTCATCCTCTAGTGCATGAATAAGCCTACTCATGTGGTCTGCCACTAGGTTTTTCGACCTCTTCTTTTCCTTTATCTCAATATCAAATTCCTGAAGAAGGATCATCCATCGGATAAGTCTTGGCTTTGCATCTGGATTCTTCAATAGGTACCTTAGAGCTTCATGGTTAGAAAAAAAAACTATTTTAGAGCCCAATAAATATGAATGGAATTTATCTAAAGTAATTATAATAGAAAGAAACTCCTTTTATATGGTTGTGTAGTTTGATTGGGAATAATCTAATGTCCTTGATGCATATGAAATCACATGTGAAAGTCCTTCCACCCTCTGAGATAAGACAACTCCAATCGCGAAGTTGGAGGCATCACACATAAGCTCAAAAGGAATCTCCTATCGTGGGGGCTGTATGATTGGTGGAGTGGTCAGACACTTCTTCAGCTTATCAAAGGAAGTATTTCAAGAATCATCAAACACAAAATCAGAATACTTTTGAGGTAATCTTGACATAGGAAGAGAAATCTTACTAAAATCTTTGATGATGCACCGATAAAATCTTGCATGCCCTAGAAAAGATCTAACATCACACACACATGAAGGATAGGGTAGGGATGAAATAATATCTACCTTAGATATATCAACCTCTATCCCATGTTTTGACACCACATTCCCTAAGACAATGCCATGCTCTACCCTAAAATGACACTTTTCAAAGTTCAAGACCAGATTCTTCTCAATACAACAATTTAACACCTTTCCCAAACTAGAGATACAATAATCAAATGAAGACCCATACACTGTGAAATCATCCATGAATAACTCTATACAGGTCTCAATAAAATAAGAAAAAATACTCACCATGCATCTCTAGAAGGTAATAAGGGAATTTCAAAGTCCAAATGGCATACTTCGGTAGGAAAATGTACCAAATGGACAAGTGAATGTTGTCTTCTCCGGATCCTCCAGAGTAATAGGAACCTAAAAATATCCAGAAAATCCATCCAAGAAATAATAGTGTGTTTTCCCAGCTAGTCTGTCAAGCATTTGATCAATAAATGGGAGGGGGAAATGGTCCTTTTGAGTGGATTGATTTAGTTTCCTATAATTAATGCACATAGGACAACTATTTTGCACCCTCATTGGAACTAACTCATATTTCTCATTTTTAACAACAGTAACACCACTTTTATTAGGCAGAACCTAAATAGGACTTACCTACTGGGAATCTGAAATGGGATAAATTATACTTTCCTTGAGCAATTTTTTATCCTCTTATTTAACAACCACCAAAAGTATTGGATTGATTCTACTTTGTGGCTGCCTTACTGGTTTATCCCCTTCCTCCAAAAGAATCCTATGCATGAAAATAGAGGGGATAATACCTGATATGTTAGCCAAGGTCCACCCGATTTCCCTAATGTTCTCTCTAAAAAGATTTAAAAGTTTTTTCTTTATGTTCAAAAGGGATATTGTTAGAAATTATAATAGGTAATTTCTCACCACTTAACAAGTATGAGTATTTTAAATTTGGTGGTAATGGCTTGAGTTCCAATGTTGGGGGGTGATGTATGTATGGAGAAATTGAAGGAACTAAAATATGTGCATAAAGAGCATCAGTATCAGAATAGAAATAATCACAATTAGAGAATAAAACATCAAAAACATCAGCATACTCAACATCCAAGTCATAATCAGAGTTCACATGATCAAAAACAGAATATGAATCTATTTAAAAATCAAATATAATAGAGCATTGTTCATTTAAAATGGGTGTGGAAGTGATCTTAGACATCAAACTAGAACCAATACTCAAGATCTCCCTAAGCATAGGACAATAAAATTCCATGGGGTTATTATTTGGTGGTTCAAAATGAGAGATAAAAAAAGAAGAATGGTCCTCTGAGGGGTACTTAATGGAGTCCATAACATTAAATATTACAACTTCATCTCAAAACTCCATGGAATGTGTAACCTCATTGAAATTTATAATAGTTTTTTAGTTTTGAGGAAGGTTCTACCTAAGATAATGAGAGAATGAGAACTTACCTGATCATCATCCATGTTAAGCATGTAGAAATCTACTAAAAATATCACGTCTCTTACCTAGACAAGTAAATCCTCAAGGACTCTCACTGGATATGCCGTAACTCTATTTTACAACTAAACCACTACTCTCATCGACTTAAAATCACCAACCTGCAAAGAAGAGAATATAGAGTGAGGCATTACTTTTATGGAAGCTCTTAAATCACATAAAGCATAAAAAAAGTGTAACTTTCCTATAGTACATGGGATGGTGAATGTCCCGAGATCCCTACACTTTGTTGGCATTGCTAGAGTTGGTGTAATGAGTGCTGAAACATTCCTTCCAAGGCTGATCCTCTCATTTCCCTTGATCCCTCTTCGATTGGTATAATTTTATTTTAATAATTTCACATACCTTGGTATTTTCTTAATGGAATCAATAAGGGGGATGTTTATCTCCACATGCTTGAATGTGTCCAAAACCTTCTTTTTCATTGCCTCTTCATCCATATTCTTGGTTTGAACAACCCTATTTGGAAAAGGAAGTGGTTTAGGAGGAACATCATTAATCTTTTTTATACCTTTATCTTTCTCCTTAGGTTTCTCATCAGCCATTTTTGAATGGGGCTTCTCGAGAGTTGAGGTGAATCCCGGTGGAATGGTAGGTAGAGAATCATTAGTTGTTTGCTTCCCACTTCTCAATGTGATGGAACTAACATTACCCTTTGGATTTTGAGTAGGTTGGGAAGGTAAATTTCTATAATTCTTACTTTCTAGTTCATGGAGGGTGGTGGAAATCTGGCCCATTTGAGTTTTCAACTCCCTCAGCTCTGAACCATGACTCTTCAACTCATTTTGTTGATTAAGAACAATTTGTTTCAAAATATCATTAGTATTAGAATCTACCTTTGGTGGGGAACTCCCTTGTTGTTGGCTTGTTGATTCTTAGGCTTCAAATATCATTTGGGGTTGTTGGAAACCCTACTAGTAAGGCGGTGGCTACGGAAAGTTTTTTTGAAAAGGGGGACTTTGTTGTTGTCCAGAGCCATACCTCATGTCTGATTGATCATTCCACCCTTGGTTTTATGTTGGAGTAAATAAATCAAACTTATTTAAAGGATGTGGATGTTTTTGTTGCTGACATGGTCTCCCAGGAAACACTGCTCACAATCTTCTGTTTCTTGTAGTTAGAGGAAAAAGTCAGTTGGGTGGCTTGTCTCAATGAAAATTCCACAAGGCCTTGAAGGAGGGGGTTGGGATATCTTTTTTTACAAATAAATATATCTCACCATAGTTGTAAAGTATTATAACTTGGTATCAATAAAATGACTTTCAAGAGAAGAAGGAATTACCTGATGTACTCCCCTGACATGTGGTGTACCTCGATCACCAAATTGTTGGAAGTTTTGGGCCATCTTGTCAATCAATACACATGCAGATACTGGTGTCTTTTCCACCAATTATTCTCTAGCTGAAACATCCACCATGATCCTCTCCATAAGTGTGGGTCCTTCATAGAAGTATTTGATGAGGAGTTTCTCACTGATTTGGTGATGTGGACAGCTTGTGCACAACTTCTTGAATCACTCCCAGTACTCATACATCGACTCTCCTTGTGCTCATTGATCCCAGAGATCTCTTTAAAAATAGATGTGGTCCTTGATTCGGGAAAAAATCTCTGCAAGAAAAGATGTTTCAAATCATTCCAATAAGTTACATCTTCAGGTTGTAAATAATACATCCAATATTTTGGACTCCATCAAGTGAGAAAGAGAATGCTCTTAGTTTTATTTGATCTTTAGACAAATTTCTTGGTTTTAAGGTTGATAAAACCACATTAAATTCTTTAAGGTGTTTTTTTGGGTCCTCACCAGATAATCCATGAAATTTTGGAAGAAGGGGAATTAATCCATATTTCAGTTTAATGTCCGATTCAGGATTTGGGTATGCAATCCAATTTGGTTGACAATTATTATCAGGTGCAGCCAACTATCAAATGGTTCTATTGAGTTAATTATTATTGTTTTCATAAATTTATTCTTTTTTTAATTTGTACTTATAAGTGTTTCCAATTTCCATATTCTTGGAGTAGAGGAATTCTCCAACTGATTAAATGTTGAAACTTCCCGTAGACTGAGAATGTCTAATTCGATCCCTAAGGCTGCATTAAATCTCAGGGTCAAGATCTAAGAGATCTTAGGGATTATTTCATGTCATAAATCAATGAAATATAAAAAATAAATGAATAAAAGTGGACTATAATAAAAATAAAAGAAGTTTGAGTTGGTCTGATAAAAATAAAAGAAGAGAGTGAGAGAAAAAAAACTTGAGAAATGGGATATAAGAAAGAAAGAGGAGAAGAAAACAATTAAATGAAAAATAAAATTAATACCTCTAATTGTTTGAAATAATTACTTGAATCACTATAAATTGGGATAATTTTAATGGTGCTGTCGTGGGTACCCTCGAATGATTAGTGATTTTTTTGGGTACTTAGGTGCATCAGAGTGGATGACCAAGGTCGTCTCTCAAAGGAGGAAGTAAAATTGAAAACTTGTTAAGGGTATTTTAAAAATAACATAAAAGGGAATAATAATTCTACTTGAAATTATGTGGGTTTTTTTACCATTCATAAAACTAGAATAATTTTTCTGGAAGAAGATTGTATAATATTTTTGTTTTTATTTTTGAAATGAAGTTCGATTAAAAAGACACAACAAGAAGATATTTTTTTGACAGTATTTAAAAGACGTAATCGATATAACTCCACCTATTTATTTATTTATTAATCATTATAATTTAAATTAATATCCACTTAATTATGATCCACTAAATTTTTAACCCTTGAACCCTATGAGAATTAACTTTACCACAAAGATGAAGAGAATTAAGCCCTAAGCTATCTTCCGAACATGCAATGGCAACACCCTACTTTGATTGATGTTCTAAGGATAGATTATGGTCTGTGGTAAATTAAGGAACATGTAAATTATGGAAAATGAGGATAAATTTATCTTAGGTATAATATTTTAACTCTACAGATTTATCCCGCATGGTCTTTTTTTACTGATTAAGTTTTCACTCTCACAATTTACACAAATTCTCAACCTCACGTGTTTTTGTGTTAATTGTTCAATTGATTACTTAGATTATTATAATTTAAAAAAAATCAATTCATAGATCATATTAAGTTAATTAAATTAGATTATTTATTCAAAATTAATGAATAAATAATCTTAGAAGTAGATCGATTACTAAAAAGAACTACGCTTCCATGGGCGGTGTAGTCATTGTAGAAATGTTTTGCATGTTCAAAGGTTTAGAAAGGGTAAAACCCAATATCATTTATTCTCTTGATTACAGAACAATTATTAAGATTAAAGAATAATTAAATATAGGAAAATGGGGAATAAATAATAAAATATAAGAAATAGAAGAGGAATAAATAAGTTTATTATGCAAACATAAATATTACAAAGCAAGAAAGAGAGGAAGGCTTCGATGAAGAGATCCTTACTTCAAGAGCTCCCCCTAAAAGTATAGGGAGTTACCGAACCTATAAGGTGGTTATAAGACTTCTATATAACTCCAAAATGGTATCACTTCACTCCTTGACCAAACTTTCAAATGGGGTGCCCGAGGTGTCATTTTATAGCCAAAATGGGGAGTGGTTTTGGGAACCCAGTTTTTGAGATACCACTTGTGTATCAGTTTGGAGTTGGTAAATAGAATTATATCAAGTTGGAAAAAATATAAAAGTTCTAGGAAATAATCTTTACTATCTCCATGGAAATTTTGACGTATAATGGAGGATGAAAACGTGAGATATGGATGAAATATAGAACCAAATCATTGACTTCGTGCAGATTCTACCCCCTAGACATATTGGCTCAGATGGACCTATTAATGAACGAATTGGGATTTGTCTCCTTGATCTGAGTTGTATACGATGAAGTTTTAGAGCAGCCCAAAAAATTTCATCCCATTTGGAGGCATGTATTGTGATCAATGAGAAAAACAGTGTACAAATGTCCTTGGACTTCCATGCATTTTTTGCCCATTTCTCTTCTAGATCATCTCCGACTCTCCAAGTCACCTCATCCTATAAAGAAATCACCAAAAAAGGAATAATTGACCTTTTTAACAGTGATAAAAATTTAATAATTGAATCAAATTGTGTGTACAATTTGAGATAATATTTGTAATTTTAAATACAAAACTAGTTTAAAACAGTGATGTAGGGGTGAAATAAAGTAGTGAATTGTGATGTGATCAGTAATTGTATTCCATTTGTTGGGTTAGAAAGATAATAAGTTTATCTATATTTTATAAAAATGAGTCAAAGTCTTATTTTTTTACATACCTAAAAATTAGTCCAAATTCATGTAATTTTTCTACAACTGTTAGTTTACATTATTCACTATTTTTTGATCATATCTCATGCTATACTTTTTAAATCGATGTACTTTTTGATCCGTTTGAAATATATTTAAATTATATAAAATTAAGTCTTCTGCATAAAATGACAATTCTATCATTTAAATGGGATAAAAATTCATCAAATTAGTTTTTATTTCACATATTTT
Source organism: Viscum album (assembly GCA_963277665.1). Lineage (NCBI taxonomy): Eukaryota > Viridiplantae > Streptophyta > Magnoliopsida > Santalales > Viscaceae > Viscum > Viscum album. The sequence goes on from OY728157.1 coordinate 2,022,301,595, forward strand.
ACATGAAATGATGAATCACTATTTATCATCTCATACCTCTAGCTATTTTCCTCCTTGGAATAAATCTCCAAAACCTTTAGTTTTCCTCTTTCATAGCAGCAACCTCATCTTCAGGCCAACAATTTTTCTTTTCTTTTTCCATTTCACCTTAGTGTGAGATGTAATACCAACCTACCATATGAACAATTTGTGCCTTACTACAAGTGTACATTTCCTCCTTATCGTAAGATCACTTCAACCTACCATAAGAACACTTCTTAGCTTACCTCAAGACCACCTCACCTTAGCGCAAGTGGCATGAAGTTACCACATGTTAAAATTTGTTTACAAAGTAAAGTGAATGAACATGGTAACTCAATTGAACGTGCATAGTTAGTATGGTGGCTGCATGTTAGGTCACCTTACCACATGTTTTATCTACTTACCGCAAAGCTTATGAAGTTTCCACACATAGTAACTATACTTACCGAATGAGTTATTTTAAGTGACCACAAAATTTTTTCACGACCAAAATACTGACAACATGCCTACTTGAATCATTTGTAACACATGAAAAGCTTATCGACTACTTGAATATTGGGAACACACAGTTAGCTGTTCCATTTTTTTATTTTTGCTAACATCTAAATTTTTCGCATGCTCTGTTTTTGGTTACTTTTGATAATTTCATTAACTAGAATCTTATTTTAATTTTTTTAAGTGTTTTATTAATTTCTAAAATTAATATATATTATATATATTCCATGAGAAGTGTTATTATAATATTTTAATTTGTTTTAAGTATGTTTTAAAACTTATTCATTATCCTTACATAACATTTATAATATGTATTTGTTCTATTTAATATTTTATATTTTGAGTTAATTTATTTGAATTATTATTTTCTAAAAATTTTATTTAATGACATGGAATTTATTCGAACTTGTTTTATGATATTTAAAAGAGTTAAATTAATTTTTTTAAATTACACGCTGCATTAAATTGAAATGTATTTAATATTTGATTTTAAACATTCAAATTAAATTATGATTTTTATAGTATTTATTTGACTTATTACTATCGTTTAAAGGGTAATTCAAAAGGATTTGAATCGATATTTAATTATTTAATTCAAATTATTATTATTACCATTATTGTCGATGATAATATTCTATCTTCTGGATAATTATGTTATTTGAATTTGAATTATTTTACCCGATTGAAGTTTGGTTTGTTTTTCATTAAATATTCTATTTAAAGTTCTTGATATGAATTCAAAGTATATACATGATTCTGAGACAAATTACGACTACATGAATCTTTTGAGAATCAAATATTGACGCTGAACATTGACATCCTATGTGATCAACTTGTTACCTACTGGATGATCTCTCAATCTAAATGAAAACTTCTACGAATAATACTATCTTGACGATACATCCACATTACTCGAGAACCAGCACCTATGCCTTCATTCATTTTATATTCTCTTTCATCTAGTTTCTTATGTCTATAACACTATTTCTTATCTCTCACATACTCTCACATTTATGTTTATACTTTTTCATGAAAAATAATAATTATTATTCTCTATATTTGGTTTGTGACTCCTAGATTCTAATGTTAGGACCGTTCAGGTTGTGACTCTTGTAGTCTAAAGTCAGAGTTGTATTTGGATTGTGACTCCCCATAAAAAATTTAGTGTGTCATGGTTATCCCTCCACTAGAAAAAGATATTTTAATCCGGTTATGATTCTCCATCAAAAATAATATTATTGAATAACATATCTCTCATCAAGTAGGGAGGTATAAGAGTAGAAAAGGTTCACTTTGGACTGAACTACTATAAAAAATATCCTTGTGTTCTTTATTATTTCCCCTACCAATTAACTTCATTAATTAAATTTAATCACCCATCGATTTGATTTTTTAATCTGGTTTATTCACCCCCTCTAGACCATATGCCATTACCCATTCAGACCTAACACAGGTGGCCAAACCACGTGCCAACCACACACACCTAGGGCCCCATGTGGACAAACATGCCATGTATCATGTACATGGGTATGAGCAGGAATACACGGGCATGGGTTGAGATTCATAGCTAGGTTCTCGAGTGGTCATACACATCCTATATCTCAGAGGGCATGTCAGGTATAGATACATGGATTCCTGATCTATGTATAGGGAGAACAAGGCCATGCAGTGGAGTGGGGAAACTCTCCATGTAGACCCCATACACATCATATACCCCTATGTAAATATTATACTTCTCATATCTCATTCGTTTGGACTCAGATTTAGGCTTGTGTGTAGCTTATACTGATTTTTTCCACATAGAATGCTATGGTGGACTTCATAGTGTATTTTGAGATATGATGCAAGATGTTCTAAGTGTGATGCTTATTCAGGCGATGCTTTTTGATGAAAAGGATCAGGCGAGATCATTAGATAGATGTTAGGGTCAGTACTCCCTTGTCACACTAGGGCATGAGTTCCCCATTCTATCCAAGAGATGTTGGGTTCAATACCTCTCTATTGCACTAGGGAAAAAGTTAACCATGTTATCATAGAGATGTCGAGGCCAGTACTCCCCTATCACACTAGGGCATGGGTTCCATAGGTGATCAGAGAGATATCAAGGTCATTAATCCACTATCACACTAGGGTATAGGTTCAAAATCTATTTATATAGGTAGGGCCAGTACTCCCCTTACTACTATGTGGTTTAGGTTCTCTACCCATAAAGCGATACTCCCCTATATTTTAGCTCCGAAAGGGTGTGGGTCCTCTATGGTAGAAGTCTTCTCCCTTAACCGTGGAGTGAAATTACAAGGTGTGGGTCCCTCCACACATATTCCACTGAGGTTGTGTTTGATTTTGGGCATCAGTGGTAGACTTATAGAGCTGCAAGATTAATCATCGAATTCGGCTGGGCTATGAGATAGAGATCCCATTTCTCATTTGGGTTTCTTTATGATCATATATATGTGTATTTGATGAGTTTCATTTCCCTCTTACTTTGGATTAATATGAATATTTTTGTATCTCTCTATCAATCCCTTTTGGCTTCAAGGCATCCTATTGGGTATGTATATACTCACCTATAAATGGTATTTTACTGCACATGTCTATATTATGCAGATGATGGATAAATTATTAGTTATTATTATGGAGCATAGTGAAACTTGGGTACATTGACAATGTACGATGGTTGGGATTGGAGATCAGGATTAGGTATCTTAGATTTTATTATTTCTAGTTGTTGTTAGTTTGAGATTTTATTTCTACTTGGATGTATATTTTTTCTCTTTACACTTTTGTTGTATTCTATTATACCCTGATTTATTACTTAGAGTTTATTGCATGCATGATTTACCTCTATATGTTATAGTCTTTACTTATGCTAGCTAGGTAATCCCCAGTGAGTCGGGTCATTACAGAGTGGTATCATATAATTTCATTCATTAGGATGGTGTTTGGAGTTATCCCTTTATGAGGATTGGTTGGGACTTAGGGAAACTACGTAAAAGTGTCTCTAAGTGTTGATTTTAGGCAAGGTAACCCAATGTTGGTGCGATGACCAACATATCAATACATCAGGACTCTGACTACATGCTTGTAGACTCGACATACAAAGACATTGGTTGTAGGGAACAATGGTACATGCATCATATAGGATTGATTCCTTTGACTATCCTTCTTGATTCAGATCCCCATATATATATATATATACTCATCTGATCATGGTATGTTTTGATTACTTTCAGGATGCCTTAGAAAATATAAGTGATGAGGCCTCAGTTTAGGGGCTATCCCATGATGTGTTTCCTCTAGGTGGGCAGGTAGCATCACCCCCACCCGTTAAGAAACAGTTAGTACCAGTAGTTTAAGACTAGGATGTGCACATGATTAGCGCACTCCGCAAGTTCTTGAGTTAGAGGATACTTATTTTTTATGGAGATATGAATCCCTAGGAAGTAGAGGATTAAATTAAGTTAGTTGTTTGAGTCTTTAGGCTAGTTCATATCCCAATAGAATAGATGGTTGTGTTGATGACCAGTCTTTTCCATAGAGTAGTTGGGAGTTGATGGAGTTTGGTTATATAAACCCATGATGAGATGACATTATCAGGGTTTGATTTCCAACAGATGTTTCATGAGGAGTATTACCCATTTTTCATGCATTCAGTTTGGATCCAAGATCTTATTGAGATGTAACAGGGTAGCATGATAGTATCTGAGTATTCTACAAGGTTCATTGACCTTATGCGGTACTACCTCAACATGGTTTGAGATGGATTATTTTGAGCAATGAAGTTCGATCAGGGTTTCTGTAAGGACATTCAAGATAGTGTAATCTCCTTATATCTTCCCACTGATGTTGGAGTGATAGATAAATCTCCGATGATTGAGAGATTCCTAGTAGAGGGTCACTAGCAGATTAGAGCCGGTGGTGGAAAATATGTGGTTGGGTCATCTGTAGAAGGTATCATCTGTCATACATGGAGATCAAAATAGAGGAGGCATTCTCAAACTCAGATCTGTTGGTATGTGGTTCTTGGATCACACAGAGGATCCTTTTAGCCCAGATAGGGGATATGTTATGCTTTTTATGAGCAAGTTCACTTAGATTGTGATAGCTCAAACCGTCATGTTGAGTCAGACACGCAGATAATGGATAAAACTCCATAGTAGAGGCAGTGCCATGAGCATGGATCTCTAAGACGTGGATAGGGTAGACCGTAAGGAGGAAATGTTGGTAGAGTTGTAGGAGTAGATCTAGAGGGAGGAGTAGCTAGCGTAGAACAATGTTATGACCCCCTACCACCACCACCACTAGGTGGCCCACATCAGGCTCGGGGAGCTAGCAGTTGGGGTCATGGGCAGTTGCAGGCCATAGATGGATATGAAAAATCTTTACATGAGATGATATGGGGTACAATTTGTGTTTATTATACTCTTTTATTAACATTATTATACATATATGTGAGTCATTCCTTCATCTCCTTATTCTTGGTGTGAGATATGGAACTTCTAGTTGAGAATTTAGCCTAGAATCTTTCACTAGAGGTTCTGACTATGTATGATTCTTTGATACCACAAACAATGCGAGTAATATCATGGTAGAGAGAGTTTCTAATGGGTAAACTTATTTATCATTATGAAACCTTATGACATCATCTTGGGTATGGATTTCTTGTCAACAGTTCGAGCCCATATTGACTTTCATCACAGATGGGTCAAATTCCTTTAGACTGATGGGATGAGATTATCCTTTGTGAGTGAGATATATCTCCTGGTAGGATGAGTGGGCCTTTCATTCAAGAGGCTTCATCCCATCACCAATCAGTTATCAAGTTTAGTCCTTGATGCAATGGACTCTTCATGAATCTGTATTCCTTTGATAGTGGAGGAATTTATAGATTTATTACCTGAGGATATTATGGGACTACCTTCAAGGAAGGAGATGGAATTTTTCATTCACTTTCACCCTAAGACCATGATGATATCTTTTATGGTATATCATATGGACCCTACCTAGCTCTGAGAGTTGAGGGTGAAGTTGGAGGACTTTGGAGAAAAAGATTTTATCAGACCCAATATTTCCCTTGGGTATCTCTGATTTTATTTGTGAAAAATGAGGATGACAGTTTATGAATTTGTTTTGATTATTATCGCTTAAACTAGTCCAAAATAAATAATAAGTAAACCTTATTAAGGATTTGTGACCTCTTTAATCAGTTGTAAGGTGTGAGTTGGCTCTCATAGTTTAATCTCAGATCTGACTACCGTTAGGTGAGGGTTTATGATCTTGATATATTGAAGCTGTCATTCCAATGTCGCTAAGAATAATATGAGTTTTTGGTGATGTCTTTCGATATGAAAAATACCCCCATTGTGTTTATGGATTTTATTAACAGGATCTTCCATCCATACTTAGACCGATTTTTTATTATCTTTATTGATGACATACTCATCTACTCTATACCAGAGGTAGAGCATCTGGAGCACTTGAGGATGAATTTAGACTTACTACGAGAGAACCAAATTTATGGTATGATCTTGAAGTTCTAGTTATAGATCCATGGATTTAAATTTATAAGACATTCCATTTTTATCAAGGATTAGCTGTGAACCTGGTGATGATTGATATAGTGCATTCTTGGTATCTACCCAAGAGTGTGTTAGAGGTGCATAGTTTTCTCATCTTGAAGGGGTACTATAGGAGGATTATGGATAAATTATCTAGGATTAGAACCCCTTTTACTTCCCTAACATTAAAATGGAATCCATTTACCTGTACTGAGTAGTGTTAGAGTTCCTTTGAGGATTTGAGGCTATGATTGACTAGTGATCCTATTTTTAGACTACCGAAGGAGGGAGTGGAATATGTAGTGTATTGAAATGCCTCTGGAGACGGAATAAACTATGTATTGATGAAGATATAGGTAGTTATCGCATATGGGTTGAGGAAATTGAGACCCCATTAGAATAACTATGTGGATTATGACTTGGAGTTCGCAATGGTAGTCTTTTCTATGAATATGTAGAGAAACTATCTTCTGGGAGAGTGCATTGTTGTTCACTCAGACCATTAGATTCTCAAGGTATATCTTTACATAGAGATATTTGAACTTGTAAAATAGGTTATAGTTGGAGTTCCTATAATACTATTAATTTTAGATAGTCTATACTACTAGTAAGGGAAATGTGGTGGCTTATTACCTTAGTAGGAAGTCTCGTTCTCATTTGGTGGAGGAGGTGTCTAAGCAGCTAGGTTCTTTGAAGCTGACCCCAATGGAGGAGAGAAGTGAACATTATCTTCAGTCGATGGTGTTGAATCTGGTGATTCTTTAGAATGTGAGGAAGAATTAGTTGGGAGACATCAACTGATTGGTTCTATATGAGAATATATCTTCAGGATATTAACCATACAGATTTTCTGAAGGAGGGAAACATGTCATCATTTTTCAGGAAAAAAATGGTGGTTTTGATCGTGATGCGATAGGAGGTGATTATGGAGTTTAAAACTTCTCCTTTAGCTATACATACTAGTTTATGGAATATGTAAAGAGACCTTTAATGGCAGTTTTGGTGGTCTAACATGAGGTGGAGTATTGAAGAGTTTTTCTCTTGATGTCTCGTTTGTTAGCAGGTGAAGGCTGAACACCAGGTTCCGACAAGTTTGACATAGTCTGTTGAGATTATGGAGTGTAAATGAGACAAAAATATCCATGTACTTCATAATATCTCTTCTATGGATATCTCAAGGACACGATGCCATATGGGTGATAGTTGACCGAATTATGAAGTCAGCACACTTACTTTCTATCTGAGAGTAGAGTTCAGTAGAGTTTGAGATATTTGTATGTGTGTGATATCATCTGGATCCATGGCGTACCTCTTCGTTTTTCTCTAACTGAGATTCATGGTTTACATCACGGTTGTGGAGTGGTCTATAGGATGAATTTGAGACCCATTTGTGGATGAGGATGAAGTTTCACCCCCAGACAGACGGGTAGATCCAGCACACATCTAGGAGTTGGAGGATATGCCGAGGGTTTGTGTTTTGGACTTCGGACAATGCCGGGAGGATAAATTTACATTGGTAAAGTTTTCTTATAATAACATCTACCACTCTACAATAGATATGAAACCTTTTAAGGCCTTGTACAGGAGACGTTTCAGGTTACCCTTATGCTGGACTGAGATTGGAAAGACATCTTTTATTGATCCATAGATGGTTCTAATGATGATAGGGAAAGTTCAGGTGATCCACGAGCACATGAGGACAACACATAGCTGAAAAAAATATTATGTATATCACCATCATAGGATTTTAGAGTTTGATCAGGAAGACCATATTTTTATGAGAGTCTCCCCACTATGAGTATTTTGGTGGTTTGACTAGAGATAAAATCTATCCCCAAGGTTTATCAGGTTATTTGAGATATTATAGAGGGTTAGAGAGGTTACTTAATGACTATCTTTACCCCCATGGTTAGAGCGAGTGAATAACATATTCTATGTGTCACATTTGAGGAGATATGTGCATGATCTTATGTACTCCATTGACTAGGGTGATCTAGACATCAAGGATGCATCCACCTTTATGGAGTACCAGGTAGAGATTGTGAATTGGAAGGAAAGGATCCTGTGAGGATGAACCATTACCTTGTTTTATATGATGTGGTAGTATGAGATATTTCAGGATATTTCTTGGGAGAGGGAGAGATAGATGTGGGCTCAGTATCCACACATTTTTTTTAGATTGTTATTTTCATGGATGAAAAGCATTTAAGGAGTGAATAATGTAGTGAACCTATTTTTTCCTTATAATACTTTGAAATATTTTAAAGAATATTTTTGGAGCTAGGATCTGAGACAGAGTGAGATTCTGAGTCCTAGTGAGCCTAAAATTGATATTATAAAAATTTTAAATAAATTAATATCACACACATGCAGTTTTTTTAGGAATACAGGAATCAATCTTGAATGGGTCCTTAGATCAGAAATCTAAGACCACAGTTGATTCTAGGATGTGGAGTTTACCCTAGGCTCAACCTAATATTGGTTAGTTCTTGGTTCCCAGTTAAGGAAACCATTGAGAGGTGAATTTAAATAAAATAAATAAATAATTTATCTATTTTTTGATTAAATGAACTAATTAAAATCATCTATAAATAACCACTTATGATGATTTTACAATGGTTATCCACATAAACCTTATGAGATCTGAGAGGAAGTTTAGAGAATTCCTCATTGGAAAATCAGAATCAAATGATAAACGATGATCAGATCAAGGTAGATTGAGAGGCAGTAGACATAGCAGGTCTTCTCCTTCGATAGTGAATGAATTATTCACCAAAAATCAATCATTTTTTAAGTTAAGACTCATTAATTATGGATTTAAACCCTTTTTATTAAAATATTATGCATTTATTTATAATCTGTTTTTGATTCGACGACCACACATTCTTTACATGACCCCCATAGACAAGTTAAAATATTTATTTCATTTATTTATTGAATTATTCCATGTTCTCACAATGATTTCCCTGATCTATGATCATTGTCTAAGAACGCTTATCCAATGATATTTTCTCCTTGGGTTATTGTTCCTTCCCCCACCAGTTCTTCATGTTCTTCACTATCGGCCCATGAGGCTGCTGTTAGACATTTCTCAGGTGGGTTAAAGTGAAATTAAACCCCCATATTCATGGAGGATTAGATAATGATGAATAGATCAGTGTTTTGAGGGTATATTGAGATGGATTATGGGTTATTCTTCATGGATATTAGATCTAAAGTGGAAACGAGTGGCGATGTGAGGTGCTACAGGATATGAGAGGTCATGTAGACTTCGAGCAGATCATCGAATTCCATTTTCTATCATTAAGAGGCTAGGAAACGATGGTTGGAGGATTTTCCAACCAATGTTGGGTGGTCAATGGACATGATTCATGGTGAAGAGTGTGGATCTGGAAACCAAATAGAAGAACTTGTCTTTCTATGAATAACCTAACTACACAACGTATACTAGGATGAACACATGTCATATAGCCTCCTTTGGCCATGGAACTAGGGTTTTGGGTGAAATTAAATATCACACACCATGTAGGTGGGCCTACATGCCGTGTGACCCTACCTAGGTTTCCAAACCATGTGCCAGCTCTACATGCCCAGGGCCCCATGTGGATGGACACACCGTGTATCAGGTACATAGGCACCAACAAGAATACACTGGCATGAATTTGGATACACGGCCAGGGAACTAGGTGGTCATACACACAATGTATCACAAAGGGAACATAGTGTAAAAAGGTATGGATTCTTTAGTTGTTTCCAGGGAGAACATGACCATGTAGTGGAGTGGGACCACACACTATGTGGACCCCATACGAGCTGTGTACTCATATTTAAATCTTCTACCTATCATATATTTTTTTGTTTGGAATCATATTTTGGCCCACAAGTAGCCTATCCTGAGTGTTACCATATAGAATATGACTGTGGACTTCATATTGTATTTTGATATACTATGCAAAATTTTATGAGAATGATGCTTATTAAAGTGTTTCTTGTCAATACAATGATCAACCAGGATCACCAGATAGATGTCGGGGTCAGTACTACCCTATCACACTAAGGAGGTGGTTCTCCATTCTATTAGAGAGATGTTGGGGTTAGTACTCCCCTATCATAACAGGGCTTGAGTTCCCCATTCTATCAAATAGATGCTAGGACCAGTACTCCACTATCACAATAGGGTGCAGGTTCCTCAGGTTATCTGAGAGATATTGGGGTTAGTACTCCCCTGTCACACCAGGGAATGAGTTACCCATTTCTTTATATATATATAGGTTTAATAATTCCCTTATTACTATAGGGTATGATTTTTATACATACAGAGTGGTACTTCCCTATTTTTAAGCTCCGACGAGGTGCAGGTACTCCACAAGAGATGTGTTCTCCCTCAGCTATGGAGAAAAATTGTGTGGTGTGGACCCCTCCAAAAATATTCTAGTGAGGTTGTGTTTGATGATGGACATCCATGATAGACTTATGGAGCTACTAGCTTACTCATTGACTTTGGTTGGGATGTGATATGTAGATTCCCTTTTTCTATTGTTTGAGTTTCTTTATGAGCATATATATATGTATCTGATGGGTTTCATTTCCATCTTTATTTGGGTTAAGTTTACTATTTTTTTATGTATTTATCATTCCCTTTTGGTTTTTAGGTGTCCTACTAGGTATGTATATACTCACCCCTATATGGGCTTTGCCCGCATGTGTCATGTCATATACCGATGACAGATAGATCGACGATGATTATGGTGGAGCATAGTGATACCTAGGTGAATTGACTATGTATAGTAGTTGATCTTGGTGATCAGGAGTAGGGATCTCTCAGATTTCATTATTTCTAGTTTTTTTCAGGTTTTTACTTCATTTCTGGTTGTGTTTCTATTTTCCACTTTACACTTTGGTTGTATTCTGTTGCACTCTTATATATTCCCTAGAGTTTACTGCATGCATGGTTTACTTCTAGATGTTACATTCTTTAGTTTATATTACTCTGTACTATTTTATGGAGATTATTAGGTTCATGTGTACAAGTTCATTAGGAAAAATCCTCCCATTATAGTTATACATTCACAATGATTGTCACTAGCCCCTGGCCTATGGGAGATGAGATTGGGGTTGTGGAAACCCAACCTTCTTCTATCCAAGTGGGTCCTGATGGGTCAGTTAGTTACATTATCTGTGTTTTATTCAATTCCTTTGAGAGATAAAAGTATATAGATAGAGAATGTTAGGAGTTTTCCTCCCGTGCGTCCATTGTTTTCATGGAGATATCTATAGGGTGGCATTTCGATTCATTCCAATAGAGGTGTAAATGAGTTATTGGTAAATATAACCTGACAGTATAATCCTTTTTTATCCTTTACTTCTTTTCAATTCACTTATACGATCCTTCTATGATAATGATTTAAATTTTTATTTCAAGTGAGTTATTTTGTCTTGAAAGTATATGTTGCATTATTGAATCAGATTTGATCGTTAGTTTCTATAGTAACAAGAATTTATTTTTAGATAACTTCTTTTGTCAATTATCTTTCTTGTATTATCTGATTTTATATTGGTTGTATAATGTTTCTTTTTTCTCTTAGGTAGTTGGTTGTGATGTTCCTTCTATACACATAGGTCCCAAAGAGGACGAAGCACGTAAAGTACTTCTGTTATTTTCTCTTTTATTTTCATTCATTCAATTATTGTGTATGTTGCATCACCCGTGAGTCATTTTTATTAATCTCTATATATAAAATTTGTTTCATGTTTTCATTCATTCAAATTTATCATCTTGTGATTTCTTAAACATTAAAATTATTATTCAGTCTATCAATTATTGAATTTTATATCTCTTTCATTGACTAAAAAAATCTAGCACAACATTTCTTGAATATCATAATGATGTTCTATTAATAAAAAATCACATGAATTATTTCAAAAAAATATATAAAAATACCACCATGGCATGAATCAAAAAACTCATAATGGATATTGTTCTTGATTTGGGGAGTTGTGATGCAATTTAATGATTCATGTGTATCAAAAGTGTAAATATGATCTAGTTAAACCAAAAGAGTTTTCTTGTTAATTCTATTATATCATCCTTATATGAAAATGATTTTAGTTGTGTGTGTTGAGTGAGTTTACCCATCTTGAAAGTATATGTTTCATCCTTGAATCATATTTTATTGTTGGTTCCTATAATAATAGGAATATCATTTTAGATAGTTTATTCTCTTGATTATCATCATGTATTTTCTACTGTCATCTTTGTTGTATGTTCTTCCTTTCTTTCTTTCACTTGTATAACAAAGATAATTGGATGAAATGTTCCTATTTTGTGCATGTAGGTCCCAAAGGGGCTAAAGTATTTGTGTTATTTTTTCCATTTTCTTATCTTTTGTTCAATGATTTTGTATGTTGTATCACCTATGAATCATTTTTATTCAGTTCTATAATTAATTTTTTATATGTTTTCATTCATTCAAAATTCCCATTCAAACTCTATTTTTATTTTATTTTCTAGATAATTTTTTTTAAGTAGGTTGAGAGGTAAACCTTATATGAACATAAATTATCATTATACTTGTTCTAATTCCATAGAGTACATGAACTAAAATACCAAAAGAACCAAAACCTTATTTGTAGTAGCCCCTCCCACATCCAATAATTTGACTTCCCGATTCCCCAACATCAAATCTGCATCCTATCATATTTTCCTCATGTTAAGGCTCTAGGTGTGATCTAAAATCTATTAACTTATTCTTGTGATTGTTCATACAAATGATCATACTGCCTCTTCCTTCGCCAATGACCACTCTCACACTATCACATCCACCAGTAGAAGCAAATCCATACAGCCTTGAGGTCCTTGAATGATTACCTGTAGGTCCCTCGACCCAAAGTCCACTAATAGACCAAAATCCCATTTTGGATGAATAATAATACCATTATAGTATTCTTATATAGTTCCTACTATAGTAATTGAACCACTACAACACTAAAATATTGCTATATTACTATGGTAATTTACCCCTATCCAGTTTTGAACTTGGGTCTCATACAAGATAGTGAGGTGACTTTACCACTTAGGAAAGCCACCAACTACATCATTCAAATTTCTCATCTCATGATTTCAAAAACATTACAATAATTAGTGGGTATATCAAAAATTTAATTTTATATCTCTTTCTATGGATAACAAAATTGATCATAAAATTTCATGTACATCACAGTGATTTTTTATTAATGATAGATCACATAGATTATTTTTAAAAGAAAATATTCATACACCGTCATGGTATGAATCAAAAAACTCTTACAAGATATTATACTTAATTTGGAGAGTTTTTAATGAAATTTAATGATGCCATGCATATCAAAAGTGTGAATATAATCTAGTTAATACATAAGAGTTTCAATCATTATAAATTCTTTTGTATCATCTGTATATGATAATGATTTTAGTTTGTGCGTGTTGAGTGAGTTCATCTATCTTAGAAGTATATGTTTCATCCTTGAATTATATTTGATCATTGGTTCCTATAATAACAATAATTAAATTTTGAATAGTTTCATTGGTTGATTCTCATTCATGTATTCTCTACTAACATATTTTTTTTATGTTTTTTCTTTATTTCATTCACTTTAAGAATAAAGATGGTTTCAATGTTCTTGTTGTGATTGTAGGTCCTATAGGGGCTAAAGCACGTAAAGTACACACATTTTTTTTTTCTATTTTCATTATTTATATTCATTGATTTTGTATGATTTATAACATATTAATGTTTTTTGTTAATCTCTATATATTGAATATGTTATACATTTTCATTCATTTGAATTTCCCAGCCCATGATTTCATAAATATTACAATAATTAGTGGGTCCTTCAACCATTGAATTCTATAAACCATTATGTGGCTAATATAATCCAACACAATATTTCTTGTACTTTATAATGATGTTATATTAATGATATATCACATATAATTTTCAAAAAATATATATTCATATACCATCATGGTATGACTCAAAAAACTTTTAATAGATCTTGTTTTTGATTTGGAGAGTTGTTGATGCAAATTAATAATCCATGTATATAAAAAGCATGAATTTGATATATTTAAACCAAAATAGTTTTACTTATTTTTTATTTCATTGTATCACTGTTCTATGATAATGATTTCAGTTTGTGTGTGTCGAGTGAGTTCGTCTCTCATGGAAGTATAGTTTGCATCCTTGAATCAGATTTGATTCGCTCATTCCTATAGTGAAAAGAATTTCATTTTGGATAGTTTATTTGGTCAATTATCATTAATTCATTCTATGATTTCATATTGGTTGTATATTCTTTCTTTATCACTTTATTTTTTATAATAAATATAGTTGGCTATGATGTTCCTACTATACATGTAGTTCCCAAAGAGGCCGAAGCATATAAATAACTTATGTTCTTTCTATTTTCTTTTATTTAATTCAATGATTGTGTATGAGGTATATTTTTTGAATCATTTTTGTTATGATCTATATATAATTTTTTTTACATCTTCATTAATTAAAATTTTTTATCTCATGATTTCTTAAAAAATACTATAATTAGTCAGTCCATCAACCATTGAATTTAATAGCTCTTTTTATAAGGCCCCACCCTTAAACCTTACTTAATCTTGAGTTATTACAAGAATACACATTGAGGATCTTTTTGGGTTTAAAGTTTTAGAGAATTAGATCATAAAACTTGCATTACATTCCACATATAAACAAAGTGGTTACATAAATATAGTATTCTTCTTTCCCATCAATGAAAACATATTTAAAATAAAACATGGATTCTTTCTTGACACTTCCTTGACACTATCATCATATCATGTACCTTTCCCTTGACCTGTGAAAAACATTTCAAAAAAGACTTGGGATGAGCATAAAAAGCTCAGTATGGGTTATATAAAAAAATATGTAAAGGAAACATGAGTTCATATATACATAAGAATGAAATCATACTTTACCCATAAAACATAAGAACTTTAACATACCTCATCAAATCATGAATAAATCATAGAAATCATAAGACATAAAGGTAACTTGAGGCATTCATAACATTCTTACATAGGGAGTAACCCTCTTGGTTACGTTTGGAATACCCATCACAGTATATTCCCTAAATCTCTTCGGAGAAACCTTAACGTTTCACTCCTTCGCGTTACCCAATGCATTGGAGAGCTATATCGGGCTCACCCACCCTTAGTTTATCACGGAACCACCCGTCTTCATAATAATGCCCAAGAACCTCAACATAATCGTATCACATAAAACATGCATAAAGGAAACATAACATTTCCACCTTTCAATCACAAGATATCAATACAACACATTGATAAAAAAACATTATGAAAACCATTTTCAATACCAAAATAAAAGAAAAGTAAAACATGGTATTTATTTTTCTTTTAAAAAGAAGGTATGGCTTGTAGAGGAAGCCGAAACTCAAATAATGGTCACGGTGGTGGAGAGGTCGTTGTCGCCACATACATATGACAAAACATTCCCTTTTGTCGTTTATTAAAACTCTTCGTATAAAAAAGATTCCTTTTGGATAAACGTAAAATTAAAATGGGTTTATACAACGTATAAAAGAAGGTTGGGTATAAAATAAAATATGCCTCAATGAAAGGAGACTGAGACGAAGTCCCATACCTCGGGTCCGACTTGACTCGATCGTTCTTTAATCTCCTGAATAATAAACTTGAGTTAATTTCTACTTGTTTAAGAACCTTTTTCAAGTTCATTATTCCTTTTATATCACTTATTTCCATGTCATGAACACTATGTAATTATTTAAGTTAATAATGGTCGTTTTAACGATCATTGGTACTTGAGTAAAAAATAAGCCCTTTATAATTACAAGTAGTTCATGTATCCATTATATACATAATGGTATTCATGATGTAGATATCATATATTTCATATATATCCAGTACATGCATGCATTTATAATATTACATAATCATTTAGAGGTAAGAAATGAAATGCACCGTTCATGGAGACGGTAAGTCGTACGTACGCATGAACGCTACTTTCATTTATATTTCGTATTTTATAGAATGGAATCATAATGATATAAAGTTATATTATAATTCCAGTGTAATATCATATATAATATCATAACTCCATCCTTTATACGTCCCACATATGGTATTTAACGAATCAAATCACTTTGAGGGGGCGGTAGTCCGCACTTCCTTAAATGAATATATCACGTTTACCCATAATGGAAACCATAAATGTATGCCCAAAATGAAAAATAAATAAGATTAAGGAAAAAATAAACATATTATATATATCATATATAAATATAGTGTCATCTTAATGGCCACCTTTGAAGGTGTTAAAAGAATGTTGAACAATCATCGTTTCGGGAGGCAGAAATTCGCCATCCACAGAAACAGTATGTTCTTTAACCATTAGATGTAGGTGTGTGTAAGTGTAGCTCTAATCCTTCTTATAAAAACATACTAGTATATGGAAGATACTTGTTTTGTTACAAAAGAAATTAATAAAAATATTTTAGGGGGTTGGAGAAGCAAAATAAAACAAAAGGACTCAAGTGAAGACATTACCTTAAAATCAGGTAACTCCCTTTGGTTTGAGCTCAAAGGCTTCCTAGGGAAGAATTCTGCCCAAAGTGAGGCTTCAAGGAGTAATATAGGGAATTATAGAGACAAAATGGGTAGGGGTTGGTCGAGCCAAAGGCTTTGGGAGTGTGGGTAAGGAGGTAGAGGTGGGGGCCTTTTATAAGAGGAGAGGAGGGGCACTCTTGGAAAGTAAAGAAATGTTACTTCATTTGAAAATTATTTTCAGATTCAAAAGGTCCCACATTGATATAATTCGAGGTTAAGGTGATAAGGGTTCGAAATATACCCATACAATAGGTTTTGGACATGTGTAGGTCATTGATTTTACATTATCCTTTCATTTAATTTAAATCCTTTATTAATGAGGTAATCGCTGCATCATCATGATGTCATAAATAATTTAATTTATTTAAAGTCTAAAAATTATAAAAAAAATACTATGATGTAGGAAATATTTTTATATTTCCAATTACTATTTATAATCAAAAATCTGAATTGTATAACCCCATGTAAAAATTGTTTTAGTAAAATAACTTATGTTTGTGTCATTTTTACTTTAACATTAAATAAAAAGGTATTTATGTCATTTTCCAACCAAAGTGTCTCCATGGGGTCCCCAAGTTGACCCATGGATTGTCTTGTTCGGCCATGACACATCCAATGAGTGTAGGACATGTGTCTAGGTCATTTCATATTATTAAAACATTATTCTTACCTTAAACTACACTAATTACCTCTAATCGCGATTAAAAACTTAATAAGTTACTATTCAGCAAAACATTATTCTAATCACATTGAACCACATTTTACTTATTAATGACAACCATGTATGTCATATTTTTGAAATTTAAAATACAAATATGGCAAAATTTAATTTAAACGGAAAATCAGTTTTTATAAGTACCACTTAGTGGTTTCATTATTAATCAAAAATTGAAGTTTTTCAAAAAATTACCAAAAATTCACCCTAAGCTATATTTGATATTCCAAATTAAAAAATGATGTCTATTTTACAAAATTCAAAACATATAAGTTTAATTAATTAATTTAATAATTAATTCCCGCTGTCAAAACAAATAGCGTGTTTTTATGAAACAAAATGTATCAAAAGATTGACACTAGTTTAAGTCCGATTTCAAAGTGAAATTAATTCCAACGACCACCATTGGATTAAATGGTAAAAATATATTCTAATTTAACTTTAAAACCAATTCAAAATATAATATAATCATATAAATAAAGTAGATTAAAAATAAGTTTTGATGTAAAATGCAGTATTTTTCACTATTCATTAAAAAAATGAACATTGTCAGAAAAATACCAAAAATTCACACAAAGTAAATTTTGATATCCCAATAATAAAGAATAAGTTTATTTTGACAATCATAGCTTATAAAATTGTCAAAAGTTTGATTTAAAAAGGGTTTTCCATCAAAAGGAAGTAAAACAATCTTTTAAGAATATTAGTGTATTCCATGCTTAAGATTGGATTTATTTTCATTTTAAGTCTCTAAAACACTATCTAATTAATTAATAGACATAGATAAAAATATCTATTATTCATTACTTACTTGGGATGTTACATCCTCCCCCCCTTTAGAAAATTGCGTCCCCGTAATTTATTTACTTATCAAATAAATGGGGGTACTTATCCCTCATTGCATTTTCATATTCCCATGTTGCCTCTTCCATCATGTGGTTTTTACACAAAACCTTTACCTGAGTAATCACCTTATTCCATAACACTTGCTCCCTGTGGTCAAGAATCTGGACCGGTTGTTCCTCATAAGATAGGTTCTCTTCCAGCTGAACTACCTCTGGACTCAAAACATGAGATGGATCTGACATGTACTTTCTCAACATCGAAACATGAAAAAAATTGTGTACCTGAGATAAACTCAGAGGTAAATCCACTCGGTAAGAAACTGATCCAACTCTCTCCCGAATTTCATATGGTCCAATGAACCTTGGACTCAACTTTCCTTTCTTACCAAATTGCATCACACTTTTCCATGGTGATACTTTGAGAAAAACATGATCACCTACCTCGAAAGATAGATCCTTCCTCCTATTGTCCGCATAAATCTTTTGCCTGCTCTGAGCTGTTCTCATGTGTTTCTGTATCAGCTAAACTTTTTCTACCATCTATTCTACCAATTCTGGTCCCATCAGCTTCCTTTCACCCACTTCATCCCAAAAAGCTGGAGTTCGACACTGCTTCCCATATAATGCCTGAAATGGTGCCATTTGTATACTAGAATGAAAACTGTTATTATATGAAATTTCAACCAAAGAAAGATGTTGGTCCCAACTTCCCTGACAATCCATCGAACAAGCTCGTAGCATATCCTCCAAGGTCTGAATTGTTCGTTCCGACTGCCCATCTGATTGAGGATGAAAAGCTGTACTAAAATTTAATTCAGTACCCAACGACTTCTAAAGGCCTTCCCAAAAGTTAGAAGTGAACCTGGGATCACGGTCAGATACAATGGAGAGAGGAACTCCATGTAACCTGATTATCTCTTTAAGATACAAACGGGAAAGTTGATCTAGGGAAAAAGTATCTCGTATAGCAAGGAAATGACCAGATTTGGTCAAGCGATCAACAATAACCCAAATTGCATTATTACCTCGAGATGTCTTCGGTAATCCCACAACAAAGTCCATGGATATATTCTCCCATTTACACTCTGGAACTGGTAAAGGCTGAATCATCCCTTTCGGTAACTTCCGCTCTGCTTTAACCTGCTGACAAGTCAAACACTTCACAGTAAAATCAGCAATATCTCTTTTCATTCCATCCCACCAGTAATACTCCCGCAGATCTCTGTACATATTAGTACTGCCAGGATGAACTGAAAATGGAGAAATATGAGCTTCACATAAAAATTCTCTCTTCAACTGTGAATCACAAGGCACACACAATCTCTTCCCAAATATCAAAACACAATCACTATCAATGTTGAATTCAGGCAACTTATCTTTCTGAACCAGCTCTACCTTTTTCTGCAACTCACTGTCTTGCTTCTGTGCTTGCTTGATTCTGTCTGATAGAGAATATTTCACTGATACCTGAAACAAAACAGAAGAACATCCTACACCAAAAACTTCTATGCCAAAGTCCATAAAATCCTTAACCAAAGGATCATGTTCCAAACGCAACATTGCTAATGAAGAATTACTTTTTCGACTCAAAGCATCAGCCACTTTATTTTCTTTTCCTGGATGGTAATGAATTGTACAATCATAATCCTTGATTAATTCTATCCATCTCCTTTGTATCATGTTCAATTCTTTCTGAGTGAATATATACTTTAAACTTTTGTGATCAGTATATATTTCACACTTTACTCCATACAAATGATGCCTCCAAATTTTTAAAGAAAAAACAACAATAGCTAATTCCAAATCATGTGTAGGGTAATTTAACTCATGAGTTTTCAACTGATGTGAAGCATAAGCAATTACCTGATCATTCTGCATTAGGACACAACCAAGTCCTTTCAATGAAGCATCAATGTATATAACAAAGTCACCATTCCTGGAAGGTAGTGCCAAAACTGGAGCATTCACCAATCTTCTTTTCAATTCCTGAAAACAATCATCACATTCTTTTGTCCAGATAAACTTAACACCCTTCCGAGTTAGCTTAGTCATTGGACTAGATAACCGTGAAAAATTTCTAACAAACCTTCGGTAATAGCCTGCCAAACCAAGGAAACTACGAATCTCTATTACATTTGTGGGTCTTGGCCATTTTTCAACAACCTTTGTTTTTGCAGGATCAACAGTTATCCCATATTTAGAAACAATGTGACCAAGGAAAGAAATTTGTTGCAACCAAAACTCACACTTGCTGAATTTCCCATAAAATTTATTTTCTTTTAAGGTTTGAAAAATAACCCTTAAATGTCTTTCATTCTCCTCTTTACTTTTAGAAAACACCAAAATATCATCAATGAAAACCACCACAAACTTATCCAAGAACTCATGGAAAATTATATTCATTAAGTCCATGAATACAGCAGGTGCATTGGTTATCCCAAAAGGCCTTACTAAAAATTCATAATGGCCATATCTTGTACGAAACGCAGTCTTCGGAACATCTGCTTCCTTTACCTTCAACTGATGGCACCCTGATCTCAGGTCAATCTTTGAAAAATACTGAGCTCCTTGGAGCTGATCAAACAAATCATCGATATGAGGCAAAGGATATTTGTTCTTAACAGTGATATTATTCAAGGCCCTATAATCAATGCAAAGTCTCATTGAACCATCTTTCTTTTTAACAAATAAAACAGGAGCACCCCATGATGATGTGCTAGGTCGAATGAAACCTTTATCTAATAACTCCTGCAATTGTTTCTTTAAATCTAAAAGTTCAACTTGAGCCATTCGATAAGGGGGTTTTGAAATTGGCTTAGCATCAGGAACTAAGTCAACAGTAAATTCAACTTCCCGATCTGGTATTATTCCAGGAAACTCATCAGGAAAAACATCAGGATACTCATTTATCACTGGCACATCATTAATCTGAACAGTTCCTTTATTTTCAACGATGTGTGCAAGGTAACATTCATTTCCATCTTTTACAAATTTCTCAGCCTCTTGATATGTTATCAACAGTAAGGGTTTATTCTTGTACACAAACTGAAAGTCTTTCTAAAAAGAAACTTATTTATCTCTACAGTCAATCTTAACATGGTAAATAGAGAGCCAATCTATACCCAGGATAACATCAAACTCTACTAGAGGTAGAACAATAAGGTTTGCAAGTAGGTTCTTTCCACATATAAGGATAGGAAGATTCTTATAAATTCTTTTTGGCTCAAAATTTCCCCCAGGTGTTTTTACTACAAGTTCAGGAGTCATTTCTTGAGATGGTATTCCCATTTTACTAGAAAAGGTTTCAGAGATGAAAGAATGTGTAGACCCCGAATCAAACAACACACTGACATAATCTGAAAAAACAAACAAAGTACCTGATACAACTTCATTTGATGGCCCGACATCTGCTGAAGTAGTTGCAAAGGATTTCACCACCCCTTTCTGCTTGTAGTCTAACTGCTTCCCATCACTCAAGCTCTTTGTCGGACACTCGTTTGCATAGTGACCCATCTCATTGCACTTAAAACATTTCACTAACTGTAAATCAAATTTGGTCTTACCTTCACCTTGATCTTTTTTAGTGCAATCACGAGCCTTATGTCCCATCTTACCACATCGGTAGCACTTTCCAGAATTCAAAAGACATTCCCCA
This sequence comes from Viscum album, assembly GCA_963277665.1. Lineage (NCBI taxonomy): Eukaryota > Viridiplantae > Streptophyta > Magnoliopsida > Santalales > Viscaceae > Viscum > Viscum album. Next base: position 2,022,323,544 of record OY728157.1, read on the forward strand.
GCATGCCTTTTGCCACATTTATCACAAACTGGAAACTTAGTTTTCTTACCATCATACTTTTTGGAAGAATTCTTACCTTTCTCCTGCCACCTCGGTCTCTTCTTCTATTGGTTGTTATAGAACACTTGATCATCGACAAACTCCATTTCCACCTTCTCAGCACATCGAACAAGCTTTTCATAACTTTTAAATTCACGAGAAGCTAATTCCCTTCGATATTTTGGCTTTAATACTGAGTAAAAACGATTGATTTTACTATCAAGGTCTCGGATAAAATTTGGAGCATACCTTGCCAATTGAGTGAACCTCTCTTCATAGTCAGCCACTGAGTCTTCCTCTTTCCTCAATTCCAAGAATTGATTTTCCATCCTAAGTTGAATAGCCTTAGGAAAATACTTCTCAAGAAACATACCTTTCAATTCATCCCAGTCAAGAGCATCAATCTCATCGGCGTCCCTGATATTTTTAACCATAGACCACCACTGATCTTCCTCACCCTCCAAATGGTAAATAGCAAGACTAACCTTTTGATTGTCTAAACACCCCATGACATCGAAAATATTCTCCAATTCTTTAATCCACCCTTCAGCTAACACAGGGTCAGATGATCCTCTGAATGATGGGGGATGTTGCCTCATGAAATGTTCCACCACTGACATGTTCCTCTGCGGTTGATCTGGCTGATCTCATGCATGGATATACCACCACCATTTATCGCTTGAGTCAACTGCGCCATTACTGCAAGAAACTGTTCAGTTCCAATTTCGACCATCTCGGGATGCTGATTTGGAAGGTTATTTCCTTCTGTATGCCTTCCTAGCACTTCTTCCCTATTTCCTCTGTGGAAAACCATTCTGAACAAACATGTCTTAGATGAAGCAACATGGTAATATTCAAATGCTATATCATTTCAAAAAAAAATATTTTTGGATAATCATTTAATAGAATTCTAACTCCTAAAGTTATCTAAACCAACCTTTGATACCAACTATAAGGCCCCAGCCTTAAACCTTACTTAATCTTGAGTTATTACAAGATTACACATTGAGGATCTTTTCGATTTTAGAGTTTTAGAGAATTAGATCATAAAACTTGCATTACATTCCACATATAAACAAAGTGGTTACATAAAGATAGTATTCTTATTTTCCATCAATGGAAACATATTTAAAATAAAACATGGATTCTTTCTTGACACTTCCTTGACACTATCATCATATCATGTACCTTTCCCTTGACCTGTGAAAAACATTTCAAAAAAGACTTGGGATGAGCATAAAAAGCTTAGTATGGGTTATATAAAAAAAACATGGAAAGGAAACATGAGTTCATATATACATAAGAATGAAATCATACTTTACCCATAAAACATAATCACTTTAACATACCTCATCAAATCATGAATAAATCATAGAAATCATAATACATAAAGGTAACTTGAGGCATTCATAACATCCTTACATAGGGAGTAACCCTCTTGGTTACGTTTGGAATACCCATCACAGTATATTCCCTAAATCTCTTCGGAGAAACCTTAACGTTTCACTCCTTCGCATTACCCAATGCATTAGAGAGCTATATCGGGCTCACCTGCCCTTAGTTTATCACGGAACCACCCGTCTTCATAATAATGCCCAAGAACCTCAAAATAATCGTATCACATAAAACATGCATAAAGGAAACATAACATTTCCACCTTTCAATCACAAGATATCAATACAACACATTGATATAAAAACATTATGAAAACCATTTTCAATACCAAAATAAAAGAAAAGTAAAACATGGTATTTATTTTTCTTTTAAAAAGAAGGTATGGCTTGTAGAGGAAGCCGAAACTCAAATAATGGTCACGGCGGTGGAGAAGTCGTTGTCGCCCCATACGTACGAAAAAACATTCCCTTTTGTCATTTAGTAAAACTCTTCGTATAAAAAAGATTCCTTTTGGATAAACATAAAAGTCAAATGGTTTATACACCGTATAAAAGAAGGTTGTGTATAAAATAAAATATGCCTCAATGAAAGGAGACTGAGACGAAGTCCCATACCTCGGGTCCGACTTGACTCGATCGTTCTTTAATTTCCTGAATAATAAACTTGAGTTAATTTATACTTGTTTAAGAACCTTTTTCAAGTTCATTATTCCTTTTATATCACTTATTTCCATGTCATGAACACTATGTAATTATTTAAGTTAATAACGGTCGTTTTAACGATCATTGGTACTTGAGTAAAAAATAAGACCTTTATAATTACAAGTTGTTCATGTATCCATTATATCCAGAATGGTATTCATGATGTAGATATCATATATGTCATATATATCCAGTACATGCATGCATTTATAATATTACATAATCATTTGGAGGTAAGAAATGAAATGCACCGTTCATGGAGATGGTAAGCCGTACGTACGCATGAACGCTACTTTCATTTCTATTTCGTATTTTATAGAATGGAATCATAATGATATAAAGGTATATTATAATTACAGTGTAATATCATATATAATATCATAACTCCATCCTTTATACATCCCACATATGGTATTTAACGAATCAAATCACTTTGAGGGGGCGGTAGTCCGCACTTCCTTAAATGAAGATATCGCGTTTACCCATAATGGAAACCATAAAGGTATGCCCAAAATGAAAAATACAGAAGCTTAAAGAAAACATAAACATATTATATATATCATATATAAATATAGTGTCATCTTAATGGCCACCTTTGAAGGTGTTAAAATAATGTTGAACAATCATCGTTTTGGGAGGCAGAAATTCGCCATCCACAGAAACAGTATGTTATTTAACCATTAGATGTAGGTGTGTGTAAGTGTAGCTAGAATAATTCTTATAAAAACATTTTAGTATATGTAAGATACTGGTTTTTTTACAAAAGAAATTAATAAAAAGAGTTTAGGGGGTTGGAGAAGCAAAATAAAACAAAAGGACTCAAGTGAAGACATTACCTTAAAATCGGGTAACTCCCTTTGGTTTGAGCTCAAAGGATTCCTAGGGAAGAATTCTTCCAAAAGTGAGGCTTCAAGGAGTAATAGAGGGAAGTATAGAGACAAAATGGGCAGGGGTTGGCTGAGCCAAAGGATTTGGGAGTGTGGGTAAGGAGGTAGAGGTGGGGGCCTTTTATAAGAGGAGAGGAGGGGCACTTTTGGAAAGTAAAGAAATGTTACTTTATTTGAAAATTATTTTCAGATTCAAAAGGTCCCACATTGATATAATTCGAGGTTAAGGTGATAAGGGTTCGAAATATACCCATACAATAGGTTTTGGACATGTGTAGGTCATTGATTTTACATTATCCTTTCATTTAATTTAAATCCTTTATTAATGAGGTAATCGCTGCATCATCATGATGTCATAAATAATTTAATTTATTTAAAGTCTAAAAATTATAAAAAAAATACTATGATGTAGGAAATATTTTTATATTTCCAATTACTATTTATAATCAAAAATCTGAATTGTATAACCCCATGTAAAAATTGTTTTAGTAAAATAACTTATGTTTGTGTCATTTTTACTTTAACATTAAATAAAAAGGTATTTATGTCATTTTCCAACCAAAGTGTCTCCATGGGGTCCCCAAGTTGACCCATGGATTGTCTTGTTCGGCCATGACACATCCAATGAGTGTAGGACATGTGTCTAGGTCATTTCATATTATTAAAACATTATTCTTACCTTAAACTACACTAATTACCTCTAATCGCGATTAAAAACTTAATAAGTTACTATTCAGCAAAAAATTATTCTAATCACATTGAACCACATTTTACTTATTAATGAAAACCATGTATGTCATATTTTTGAAATTTAAAATACAAATATGGCAAAATTTAATTTAAACGGAAAATCAGTTTTTATAAGTACCACTTAGTGGTTTCACTATTAATCAAAAATTGAAGTTTTTCAAAAAATTACCAAAAATTCACCCTAAGCTATATTTGATATTCCAAATTAAAAAATGATGTCTATTTTACAAAATTCAAAACATATAAGTTTAATTAATTAATTTAATAATTAATTCCCGCTGTCAAAACAAATAGCGTGTTTTTATGAAACAAAATGTATCAAAAGATTGACACTAGTTTAAGTCCGATTTCAAAGTGAAATTAATTCCAACGACCACCATTGGATTAAATGGTAAAAATATATTCTAATTTAACTTTAAAACCAATTCAAAATATAATATAATCATATAAATAAAGTAGATTAAAAATAAGTTTTGATGTAAAATGCAGTATTTTTCACTATTCATTAAAAAAATGAACATTGTCTAGAAAAATACCAAAAATTCACACAAAGTAAATTTTGATATCCCAATAATAAAGAATAAGTTTATTTTGACAATCATAGCTTATAAAATTTTCAAAAGTTTGATTTAAAAAGGGTTTTCCATCAAAAGGCAGTAAAACAATCTTATAAGAATATTAGTGTATTCCATGCTTAAGATTGGACTTATTTTCATTTTAAGCCTCTAAAACACTATCAAATTCATTAATATACATAGATAAAAATATCTATTATTCATTACTTACTTGGGATGTTACACTTTTTGTGACTACAAAAATCTAGCACAACATCAAAATGATGTTATATTAATGATAGATAACATAGATTATTTAAAAATAAATGTATTCATATACCATTATGATATGACTCAAAAAACTCATAATGGATCCTTGATTTGGAAAGTTGATTCAATTTAATGATTCCATGTGTTTCAAAAGTATGAAAATGATCTAGTTACACAAAAAGATATTTACCTATTATCGATTCTGTTGTATCATCTTCTATGATAAAGATTTAAATTTGTGTGTGTCAAGTAATTATGTTTGTCTCAGAGGTATATTTTTCATCCTTGAATCACATTTGGTCATTGGTTCCCACCATAACAATAATTTCAATTTTAATAGTTTCTTTGGTTGATTCTCATTCGTGTATTCTTTGTTTTTTCTTTTTTTATGCTATTTCTTTCTTTCTTTCTCTTAAATAATATATATAGTTGGATATGATGTTCTTATTACACACATAGTTCCCAAAGGGTATAAAGTATGTAAAGTACTTGAGTTTTTTCGGTTTTCATTTTCTTTAATTTATTTATTGTGTATACTTTATTACCTAGGAGCCTTTTTTTAATATCTATTTATATCAAATTTGATGTACATTTCCATTCCTTAAAACTTCTCATCTCATAATTTTGGAAACATCATAATAATTAATTGAGGAAAGGACCATTAAATTTGATACCCCTTTCTAAAGCTAATAAAAACCAACAAAACATTTCTTATACATCCTAATGATGTTATATTAATGAAATATCACATTAATTATTTTATAAAAATATTCATATACCATCATGGTATGATTGAAAAATATCCCAATGGAAATTTTTCTTAATTTGGAGTTCTTTTGATGTAATTTAATGTTTCCATATCTATCAAAAGTGTGAATATGATCTAGTTTACAAAATATTTTTAGTTTTTTCAATTTTATCATATTATCCTTCAATGATAATGATTTTTGTTTGATTTTTTCAAGTGATTTCACCCATCTTGGAAGTAAATGTTGCATTTTTGATCTCAAGTTCCTATAATAACTATATTTTTATCTCATATAGGTTTTTTGTTAATTCTCATTCATTAATTCTATGCTAAAATATTTTTTATGTGCTTTATTTTTTTCTTTATCTCGCATAATAAAGATAATTGGTCATTATATTTCTATTATGCACGTAGGCCCCAAAGGGGTCGAAGCACATAAAATAGTAGCATTCTTTTTTGTTTTCTTTGCTTTCATCTAATGATTTTATACTATTTATCACCTATGAATCATTTTTTAAGTGCTATATATCATATTTTTGTATACATTTTCATTCATTCAAATTTCTAATCTCATGATTTTGGAAAAATTACAATAATTAGTGAGTCAATCAACCATTGAATCTTATAGATCTTTATATGAATAAAAAATCCATTATAACATTCCCATTCATTTATTCTCCACTATAATCTTTATTGTACATTCTTTATTTCTTTATTTCTCTTACATAACAAATAAAGTTGGTTGTGATGTTCCTGTTATGCACATTGGACCCAAAGGAGTTGAAGCATATAAAGTACTTGTGTTCATTTCCATTTTATTTTATTTAATAAAACTATCATATATGTTGTCTCGAATGTGCATCATTTTTAATCCCTATATATTGAATTTGTTTTCAGTTTTCATTCATTATAATTTCTTATCTCATGATTTTGGAAATATTACAATAATTAGTGGGTCAGTTGACCATTGAATTTTATTGTTCCTTTTATGACTAAAAAACCTAGAATCGCGTTTCTTGGACATATGAATAATGTTATATTAATGATAGATCACATAGATTATTTCAAAAAAATATATTCATATACCATCATGGTATGAATCAAATAACTTATAATGGATATTATCCTTGACTTGGAGGGATATTCATGAAATTTAATGATACCATGAGTATAAAAAATGTGAATATGATGTAGTTAAATCAAATAAGTTTTAATTATTATTTATTATATTATATCCTACTTGTATAATAATTATTTTAGTTTTTGTGTGTCGATTAATTTTATCCATTTTGGAAGTATATATTGTATCTTTGAATTAGATTTGATCAATGGTTCCTACCATAATAATAATTTTATTTTAGATAGTTTATTTGGTTAATTCTCATTCATGTATTCTTTATCATCGTATTTATTTCATGTTCATTATTTATTTATTTATATTTCATAATAATGATAGTTGGCTGTGATGTTTCTACTGTGCACATAAGTCCCAAAGTGGATGAAGTATATAAAGTACATGCATTTTATTCATTTTTATTTTCTTTCATTCACTAATTATGTATCCTATATCTCCTAAGAATATTTTTTTTGATAATCTCTCTATATAATTTGTTTTACATTTTCATTCATTCAAATTTATCATCTCATGATTTTAGAAACATTATAATAATTAGTCAGTGCATAGACCATTGAATTTGGTAGCTCTTTTTGCAACTAAAAAAACCATTAGAACATTTCTTATATGTCAAAATGATGTTATTTTAACGATAGTTCACATAGATTCTTTCAAAAAACTATTCATATAACATAATTTCATGACTAAAAAAACTGATAACAGATTTTCTTCTTGATTTATATATTTTTTGATGTAATTTAATGATTCTATGAGTATAAAAATGTGAATATGATCGAGTTAAAATAAAATATTTTTTTACTTATCATCAGTTTTGTTGTATCATCCTTCCATGATAATGATTTTAGTTTGTTTGCATCAAGTGAGCTCATATGTCTTGGAATTATACGTGTCATCCTTAAATAAAATTTGATCAGGAGTTCCTATATTAATAAGAATTTCATTTTATATAGTTTCCTTGGTTGATTCTCATTCATGTATTCTTTGCTGTTATCTTTGTGGTATATTTTTTCTTTCTTTATTTCTCTTGAATAATAAAGATAATTGGCCATGATATTTCTACTGTGCACATAATCCCCAAATGGGTTGATGCATGTAAAGTAATTGTGTTCTTTTTTATTTTATTTTCTTTAATTAAATGATTTTGTATTTTGTATCACTAGTGACTCATTTTTTTCAAGATCTATATATCAATTGTTTTACATTTTTATTCTTTCGAATTTCTCATCTGATGATTTCAGAAACATTGCAACAATTAGTGGGTTCATCAACCATTGAATTTTATAAATCTTTCTGTGGATAACATATTATAGAACACCATTTCTTATACATCACAATGATGTTATATTAATGATAGAACTCATAGATTCTTTTAAAAAATTATATTCATATATCATCATGGTATGACTCAAAATAATCACAAAGGATCTTGTCCTTGATTTGGAGAGTTGATGAAATTTAATAATTCCATGTGCATTGAAAGTGTTAGTATGATCTAGTTAAACCGAAAGTGTTTTAATTATTATCAATTCTATTGTATCATCCTTCTATGAAATTGATTTCAGTTTTTTTGTTGATTGAGTTCATCCATCTTGGAAGTATATGTTGCATCCTTGAATCAAATTTGATCATTGGTTCATGCAGTAATAAGAATTTCATTTCAAATAGTTTCTTTGATTAATTATCATTAATGTTTTATATTATTTTATCTATGTTTTATGTTCTTTATTTAATTATTTATCTTTCATAATAAATATATTTGGTTGTGATATTTCTGTTGTGCACGGATGTCCCAAAGAAGACAATGTATGTAAAGTACACATGTTATTTTATGTTTTATTTTCTTTTGTTCATAGTTTGTGTATGTTGTGTCACCTATGAATATTTTTTTTGATAAACTCTATGTATTGAATTTTTTATATTTTTTATTTCATTTGAATTTATCATCTTTTGATTTCCGAAACATTTCAATAATTAGTCACTCTGTCGATCATTGAATTTTATATCTCTTTATATGACTTACAGAATCTAACAAAACATTTATTTTATGTCCCAATGGTGTTATATTAATGATAAATCATATATATTCATTAGAAAATATATATTCATATAAAATCATAGTATGAATCAAAAAACTTTTAATGGATCTTGTCCTGGATTTGGAGGTTTGTTGATGAAATTTAATGATTCCATATGTATCAAAAGTGTGAATATGATCTAGTTAAGCCAAAAGAGTTTTTATTCTTTTTTATTACATTGTATCATCATTCTATGATAATTATTTCAGTTTTTTTGTGTTAAGTGAGTTCACCCATCTTGGAAGTATATATTTATTCTTTAAATCATATTTGATCGCTAGTTACTATAGTAACAAGAATTTCATTTTAGATAATTTCTTTGGTCAATTACTATTAATGTATTCTTCACTTTAAAATTTTTTGTATAGGATTTATTAATTTATTTTTCTTTCATAATAATGATAGTTTGAATTTATGTTCTTTTTGTGCACATAGGTCCCAAAGGGGATGAATCACATAATATAATTGTGTTTTTTTTCTATTTTATTTTATTTACTTCAATGATTGTGTACGTTGCATCACACATGAATCATTTTTATTCTCTATATCTTATTTTTTTTACATTTCATTCATTCAAATTTCCTTTATTGTGATTTTAAAAACGTTATAATAACAATTTAGACTTCACCATTGAATTTGATAGATCTTTCCATTACTCTATAAAAATATTTATTATAAATCAAAATGATGTTATATTAATGATAGATCACATAAAATATTTTTTAAAAAATATTCATATACTATCATGGTGTGATTCAAAAAACTTATAATTGATATTTTCCTTGATTTAGAGAGTTTTTGATGTAATTTAATAATTCCATGTGTATCAAAATTGTGAATATGATCTAGTTAAACCAAAAGAGTTTAGTTATTTTATATTTTTATTCATTATCATTCCATGATAGTGATTTCATTTTGTGTTTTTCAAGAGAGTTCGTTAGTCTTGGAAATATATTTTTCATCTTGGAATCATATTTAATTAATGGTTTTTTATTATAATAAGAATTTAATTTTGGATAGTTTCTTTGGTTAATTTTAATTCATTCATTCTATACTATCATATTGGTTAAATGTTATTTATTTATTTCTTTCTCTTTTATAACAATTATAGTTGGTTATGATGTTTCTATTGTGAATATAGGTCCCTAAGGGTCCAAAACACATAAAGTAATTATGTTCTTTTTTATGTTTTCTTTCATTTCATTCATTAATTATGTAAGATATATCATATATTTTTTATGATCTATATATCAAATTTCTTGAATATTTTCATTCATTTAAATTTACCATATCATGATTTAAAAAACATTATGATAATTATTTTATCCAGCAACCAATGAATTTGATAGCTCTTTCTATGACTATCAAAATCTAGTATAATATTTCTCATACATCACAATGATGTTATGTTAATGATATATCAAATGGATTATTTAATATATATATATATATATATATATATATATATATTCATACCATGATGGTATGTCTTAAAAAACTCTTAATGGATCTTGCACTTGATTTGGAGAGTTTTTGATCCAATTTAATAATACCATGTACATAAAAAGTGTGAATATGACATAGTTAAACCAACAACGTTTTACTTATTTTTGATTATATTGTCTCAAAATTTTATGATAACGATTTTAGTTTGCCTATGTCAAGTGATTTTGTTTATCTTGGATGTATATGTTGCATCCTTTAATCAGATTTGATCGCCAATTCCTATAGTAAGAAAATTACATTTCAGATAGTTTCTTTAGTGGATCCTCATTCATGTATTCTCTATCATTATCTTTATTTCATGTTCATTCATTAATTTTTTTATCTTTTATAATAAATATAGTTGGTAAAGATGTTCATACTATTCACAAAGGTCCTAAAGGGGTTGAATCACATAAAATAATTATGATATTTTTTGTTTTATTTTATTTCATTTAATTAATCTGTATACTGTATCTCCTATAAATCATTTTTAAGCTCTATATATCGAATTTTTTGTATGTTTTAATTCATTTTAATTTTTCATATCATGATTTCTAATGTATTACAATAATTAGCGGGTCCATCAACTATTGAATTTGATAGCTCTTTTTATGATAAATAGAATCTCATTAAAAATATCTTGTACATAACAATGGTGTTATATTAATGATAGATCACATATATTATTTCCAAAAATATATATTCATATACCATAGTTATGTGCCTCAAAAAACTCATAATGGATATTTTCTTTGATTTGATTTGTTTTTGATACAGTTTAATGATTCCATGTATATCAAAAGTGTGAATATGATCTAGTTGAGCCAAACGAGTTTTACTTTTTATTGATTATTTATTATCATCCTTAAATGATAATGATTTCTATTTGTATGTGTGTCGAGTGATTTTATCCATATTGGAATTATATATTTCATTGTTGAATCATATTTGATCATTGGTTTCTTTAGTGAGAAGAATTTCATTTCAAATAGTCTCTTTAGTTAATTCTTATACCTGTATTGTTTTCTTTCATATTTTTCATATGTTCTTTATTTATTTATTTCTCTTGCATAATAAATATATTTATTCATTTTCCTACTATACATATAGGTCCCAAAGGGGATGAAGCATGTAAATTACTTGTATTATTTTCTATTTTATTATCTTTTATTCAATTATTATGTATGTTTTATTGATTGTAAATATTTTTTAAATATATATATATATATATATATAATTTTTTATAAATTTACATTTATTAAAATTTATCATCTCATTATTTAATAAAAATTACAATAATTAGTGGTCCAATCAACTATTGAATTTGATTTCTATTTTTATGATTAATAAAATCTAGCACCACATTTCTAGTACATAACAATGATGTTACATTAATGATAGACCACAAATATCATTTAAAAAAAATCATATACCATCATGGTATTACTCAAAGAAATAATTATGGATATTTTCCTTAATTTGGAGAGTTTTTGATACAATTTATGTTAGAGTTTTTGGTGGATAAGTTATCAAGGACTCAAAAGGATGTTATTGATAGAAAAATGACAGAAGACTTGGAGGAGAAGATTTGAAAGATGTAGTCTTCTTGAAGTAGTATGAGTAGGGTTTTCATAAGGTGATATCCCTTATAAATCATATTTATTCCCATTTCCATTATAATGGAAGTGATATCTCCATTCTCTCATGGATGTAGGACACAATGTTCGAACAATGTAATCCTTATATGCATTATGTTTTTTACTTTGTTCTTGCATGTGTGTTTTTATCATGTTATTTATCTCTTATACATTTTTTAGAAGGAGGATTGTGAGGTGACCAAATACAAAATGTGGAGGAAAAATCAATGAGGTGTCTAGGGTGCTCAGTATTCCTAGTTCTAATCTTTGACGTCATAGGGGTGATTCAATTGGAAGTTGAGTTACTTTTGGTGGTTGATGTTTATTGTATAGGGTCACCAGAAGGTAATTATTCTAGTTATTTGATGTTTTTTCCTTGAAAATTGGTATAAAATATTGATTATAGTTCTTGGTGGAAGAGTTTAGTACCATATTTTCTAGTGGATTAGTTTTCAAGGACTTAGAAATATGTTTCTTGAAGAAAAATAGTGGTATCAGATGGATTTTGGGATATTGAAAGTTCAATTGATTATCATGAGTCATGAGGTGTGTTATATTTTTTGGTAATATTCAGAGTTTAGAGGAATACTGTTAGGTTCCACATAGTTATTAGGTATATCAGGTTATAAAAAGATTGATACCAGAAGATGGAACTATCACCAACAATGTTTCTAGGATATTTAAAGTCCAAATGGATATAAGAGTAATGTGGTGCATTTTGTTAATTTGATGGAGATATGGAACTTGTTAGAAGTATTCCATAAATTTATTAGGAATCCAATGATCCCTTATATTGATAAAATTTAATGGGAGATCATGTTTCTAGTGGAAGGAATCTGATGGTATAGGCATGATTTGACAATCTAATGGAGGAGGTCACACATATTGGTGGATATTGGTGTTGCTAATCCTTGAGGGTTTTTAAGTTTTATTGGATAGATAAGTTAGCTAAAATCAAAGAGAACTGAAAAGTAATTAAAACTAGAACACAAATTATTCTTGAGGTTTTAATCATAATAATGATGCATATTCTTAGGAGGAGTTACTAGTTGAAGAGTCAATCAAGACGAGGATAATCCACATAATATTTAAAGGACTATTATTGGAAGTTTAATTTTTAGAGGTTTCACAACCTAGAGTTAGTAGGGGGTGACTAAAAGGTTAAAAATATTCCTTGGAGACCAAATTGAGAAGAAATTGTGGTGAAAAACAGTCCCAATCCATCAGAATGTGGTTAAGTATAAAGAAGGAGGCATTGTTGATGGGCGTGGGAAATTCATACTTAGGGGAATCATAGTTATGGCATGTGTGGTTAGGATTTTTAGATCTAAAAGAAGAAATTCAGAAGAATTATTTTAATTATAAGGATTAGATGACCATATTATGGAATTTAAGGCATGGGTTGTCATGAAAACACATGATTGAGAGAGGATATAAGAATGAAAATTATAATTCATGTGAAGTTTTATTAAAACCAATTGGATAAGAGGGAAATATTAGGTGGTTATGACTAATGTTTTTGTCCTAGTGTAATCTCTCAAAGAATCTATTTTAATTAAAATTAACTTCTTTAATGAATTCATAAGTTCCATGATTCTATAGAGCCATAAATTTTCACAGAAGATAAGATATATGAAGAAATTTGAAGTTTTATAAGACTAGTAGATGGTTTGATTAAGTCAACAAGGATGACCTGGAAAACTGGAAATTTCTTTCATAGATATTTTTTTTGGTATAGAATCTTCTAGAGGATCCTGTTAGTTTTATCATTTGTAAATTGTACATAAGATTGTGGACTTTAGATCATGCTGAATCCATATAAAGTATAACCCAAAGTACCAGTGTGCGTTTCTTTGAAAAAGAATTCAAATTTATGGAAAAATCATAAAAATATCATTATATCATTGGGAGGATCTCTATAATGGAGGTGATATCCTCACAGGGTTGGAACCAGATGGAAGAAGTGGGAACAAAGGACTAAAAATTCCTCAATTTCACTAATCAAAAGTTCAATGGGATTTTATTATGTTGATGACATAAAAATTTATGGTTATAATGGATAGAGGTAAATTTCATTGATTTGATTAGAGTTAAGTGTATTGGAAATCTATCAAGTTGCAGTGTCATGGGTCAAAGTGTCAAAATAGGATGACCGGTAGAGTGGGGATAGGGAAATAGTGCATGACATAACATGTTGATGAAGATCCAATAAAGCTAGAGGATGAAAACTCAATACCTAATTTATTTGTAAGTTTCCATAGAGGAATTTATATTATTTTCATGGTTTCATTAAGATTAAATATCATGTTTCCATATTTTTAAGGATGAATTTATTTTAGTGGTAGCATAGATGATTGGAAGAAGCATGGTGTAGAGAACCATGAAGTTTTTATAGAAGTAGGTGAACATAATCTGGATAGTGGAACTTTGGTTTGAGAATGGAAATGGTCTCTGAGTAGGATATTTTTATACTTAACCTATTTAAAAATTTATAAATATAAATATTATTAGTTTTGGTGTGATATTTATCTTATTGGATAAGTGTTGGAGCTTTAGATATTTGGTTTACCAGAAGTAATGCTTGGGAAAATCCAGATGGAGGAAATGCACAAGCACCAAGAGAGTTAAATTTTAGGAATCTAGAGTTAGTTCATTAGATGAAACATTATAAATTGAAATAAAGTTTTATAGGGGTCTCAGGTATCAAGTCAATGAAATCATACTACATTTTGTGAGTTCACCAGAAGCAAACAATTGTTTGGGTTCAATTTAGTGGATGTGGAATAATGGAGTATAAGTGTGGTAAAGATGAGGAATTTAATATGATACTTGTAATTGGATAGTTTTTCATGATACATAGAATTCAGTGAGGTGAATAGAAGGGGAACTTATGGTAGTAAAATGGAATTGCTGAGTATGTGATGTTAAGTGCCGAGCCTTGATGAATTGTGAAAAGTAATTGATAACGGGATGTATAATATTTCCTCATAGATGTGAAAAAGGAACTTTTAATCAAAGTTATAAGTGTGGAGATCAATGAAGTGTGAACTTTTCATCAGGAGTTAGTGGTCGATGTAATGATTCCATCAGAAATCAAAAGTTTCACAGTCCAACAATTTTTTTCTCACACAAGAAAGATACAGTGATGACTAGATGACCATCTAGGACCAATATAAAGTGTGATATTGATCCACCTTTGAAAATTACTAATAAAATAATTAAAATGATCAATAGAGGCACTGATGGGACTAAACTAGAAGGAATAGGTGGATATGGAAGGATAAAACCTAAGCAATCTGTGTACCAAAAGCTAAGATGTTGAAGGCGGAAGACTATGAGGTGGAGCATCAAAAGATGGAGTATTATTCTGATGGAATGAGTTGAGTTATCAGAAGGTGATATAAATTTTAACTCAGATGTATTACTATTTCCATTAGAATGGAAGCAATTTCACCATTCTCCCATGGATGTAGGAAACAATTTTCAAACCATGCAATCCTTATATGAATTATGTTTGTACATTGTTCTTGAATGTGTGTGTTTGTTACATGCTTGTTCACTTATCTATTTATTAAAAGGAGGATAATTAAGTGAATGGAACCAAAAGGTGGAGGATGACTCAATGTGGTGTCCAGAGGGATTGGTATTCTCAATTCAGATTATCAATGTTATGGGGTATTATTTGATTAGAAGCTGAGTTACTTTCTATAGTTTATTTCCCACTACATAGAGTCACAATAAGGGAATAATTTTGTTTCTCTAATGTCACTTCCCCATCAATTTAATGATTTCATGTGTATAAAATTGTGAATATTACCTAGTTAAACTAAAATATTTTAACTTCTTATGAATTCTATTGTATCATCTTTCTATGATAATTATTTTAGTTTGTGTGTCTAGTGATTTTGTTCATCTTAGAAGTATATGTTTCATCCTTAAATCAAATTTGATCACTAGTTCCTTCCATAATAATAATTTCATTTTATATAGTTTAATTTTTTGAATATCATTAATATATTATATACTATCATAATTTTTGTATGTTCTTTATTTCTTTCTTTCTCATGCATAATAAAGATAGTTTTTCATGATGTTCTTACTATGCATATAGGTCATAAAGTAGCCAAATTATATAAAGTATTTGTGTTATTTTTTTCTTTTCTTTTATTTCATTCATGGATTATGTATCATGTATCACTTCTGAATCATTTTTATTAAGCTCTATATATTATTTTTTTTCTTATTTTCATTCATTCTACTTTATAATCACATGACTTTAGAAACATTACAATAATTATCCAATGCATTGGACATTGAATTTGATATATCTTTATATGACTAAAAAATACTAAGAAAAAAATTTATTTTACATTACAATGATGTTTTATTAATGATAAATCACATAGATTATTTAAAAAAATATAGTCATATACCATCATGATATGACTAAAAAAATCACAGTGGATCTTTTATTTTATTTAGATAGTTGATAAAATTTAATGATTCCAAGTGTATCAAATGTGTGAATATGATCTAGTTAAAACAAAATAGTATTTCTATGGGTAGATTATGTTGTATCACCCTTCTATGATAATTATTTAATCTTTTTTTGTTGAGTGAGTTTATCCATATTCGAAGTGTATGTTGCATCCTTGAATCAAATTTGATAGTGATTTCCTATAGTAATAATAATTTCATTTCAATTTTTTTCTTTGGTTGATTCTCATTCATGTATTAATTGCCATAATATTTATGGTATGAAATTTATTTCCTTATTTCTCTTACATAATACAGATAGCTGGTTAGATGTTTATGCTTTTCACGTAGTTACCAAAGGGATCGAATCATGTAAAATACTTTTTGTTCTTTTTTGTTTTCTTTTATTTTGTTCAATGATTGGGTTTTTTGTATCTCCTATGTATCATTATTAATAATCTCTCTATATCATTTTTTTTTTATTTTTTCATTCATTCTAATTTCTCCTTAAAACTCCAATTTTAGTTTAGTTTCTAGATAAGGAAACTTTAAACTAGGTTGGGATAGAATACTTACCTAGCTCTAAATCCCCATGAATCATATCTGAGAGTCCCTAGAGTACTTGGATTGAAATTACAAAGGAATCAAATTATTTTCTATATTATTTCCTCCCTCTATCCTATCATCCAAAAAGATGATTCCCTAATGTTTCATATAAAACCTGTCATCTTCACCCCATGATGAGGCTTTGGGTGTTCTCTAAAATCTATTTTCTATTGTCAATTATCAGTCACATAGATAATTGTCCTGCCTATTACTTCACCATTAACTGCCATTAAAATGTCACATACACTAATATATGTTTCTATAGATATCCCTAAGATCCTGAAATGATATTCTATAGGATTTGTGTCCCAAAGGTCATTGATGGCTCAAATACCTTGTGATCTGAAGTTTAATATACCAAACAAGTACAAATGAATATAGTAATAAAACTTACTCTTTATATACTGGCTTGATACCAATTGATGAGACCCAATTTTAACAAACCATAATAAAAATAAATTATTGTGTCACTTACATACAAAATAATTTTTTAGTTTTAGAGATTTATAGAATTAGAAAAAAAATTACTTAATAATACACCTAACTTTCTCACCCAATGGGAAATTTTCCCATTATACCCATATTTTCTTATTAAATAGTAATCCTTCAACACATCCCATAAAATTATATACACATGTTACCCTTCTAGGTATATCATATGTGTTACTATTCTTCATAACCTAGGGAAATGGAAACATAAAAAGGGTGTTCTCAAACACTCTGAAAGGGGAAGCATTTATCAGAAACTATCATAGAATAAATGAGGAATAAAAAATATGGTAAGAATAAATGATAATCAAATGATACCATATAAATAATTACATAAAAACAAAATATATCTATGGATAACGATATAAAAAATCACATGTACATCAATGAATTATTTCATGGTGATGTAATGTATAATTACAAACATCATAGTATTACTGTCAATGCCTTATCTAGAACACTATACATACCATCAAATCCTTAACCAATAAATTATAAATAATTAGTCAGTCATACACCAAATACCATGGATATTCTGTCTCATTAGACATATCGATGCATCAAGAATCTATCTAATTTCAAGTTCCATCTATCACTAAATAATTCTATCACATTCATCATATGAAAGGAATGAGTAAGCAATACAATACATGATCAACATGCCTTAGTAATAAATATTTTTATTACAAAAATAGAATACGAAATGTAAATATTTCCCTAGTACATAATCAACTTAACATATAAATAAATAATCATATGTATATAAATAAAAATTATAAAAATTATCAATTTTCCCCTGTCAATAAATGGGCTATCATTATTGATAAACACCCCCAATCCAATTTATCGAAAATAATGTGTTTATATCATATAGATTAATGAGTATACAACTAAGTCAGTACTAAAAATTATGTAGAATACATATATGATAATAAAGAACATGAGCATTAATAATATTATCAATTATTCATGAATTAAAGTGTTATAGTAAAGATAATATTTTTTAAAAACAAAGAGGAAAATGGAAATAAAGCTTTTAATTTTTTTTATTGAAAGCTTTTATAACTTTATTGAAAAAAGTTAAAATTCACTCTCAAAAATATTTTTTAAATAATTTACAATAATTGAAACATGAAAATAAGATATAATTGACTATGAAAACGTGGAGTGAAAGATAAAAATATACACAAGTGGGGTGAAATCCCTTTTCAAAACTTTTAAGAAAAAAAATTTCATTTTCTTTTATGGTACATGAAAAACTAATTTTTTCTTTCATTACACATAGTACCAATTTTATATTTCGTTTCATGTAACACTGATCTTAGTTTGTGTTACATGCAACACTGAGTTTAAATGAAACGTGACATATTATTAAAATATTATTATAGTTATCACCTAGCTATTGGAATGATGGGTATGAAAGTGATTAACTAAATTATGAAAATATATTTTATCCCAAATGGCCCGAAGGCCTTCTTTTTTATTGATTTTTGATAACCTCCCTTTCAAAGGATGAGGGGGAACCCTTAAAAGTCCCGTAGGCTTAGAGATTACATGGCCCATAGGATTATGAGACATTACATGATCTGATGGTATTAGGGAATTCAACTAGACTATAAATACAAGTAACTGCCTCTCCCAAGCATCTACATCGTGATGGTAGCTCTCCACCTTCACATGAACATCCTGATAAGATTCCCATGCAAGCATAGGCTGGTCCCGATGGAGTTCCCATACCCTCTCACTCTTCCAAATCCATCGGTTTTGCTTGGGTGAGTGGGCCTTCTCTGAATCCTCCTATGGGGCTGCTTCTTTTTGTAGAGTCTGTCTAGGGAAACTGCATTGATCATGTGCACCAAAGGACTTGAGGGGGCCTGAAGGCCTTGGGGTGTCCCAAAGATCTTGTGGTGGCCTAAAAGCCTTACTAGCTTGAAGGCCTTGGGTGGCCCGAAGGACTTGAAGGGCCCGAAGACCAAACCAGCGACCTGAAGGCCCAAACAAGTGAATAGTTCCAGATTCTACAACACCGAACAATAACTGATATAGTACCCACTATAGTAATTCTATAGTATTACTACAATAACCTAGAAATTATCCCTCCTCTTGGTTTTGATCTTGGGTCTCTTAGATGCACTTTCCAAGTCCTCAACAATTGGGTTGAGGCTCTTGTGCTGAAAAAATGTTTTATTAATGGTCATAAAATTAATTATTTAGTAACCAATTATCTATAAATGATTGTAAGAACTATTTGAAAATAAATAAATTCATTTTTTAAAAAACTATTTTTCTATGAAAAAATGTTTTATGTCAATAAATTAAACAAAACAATTTTGATGAATTATTTTAATGATTTATTTATATATATTATATTAAATCAAATATCGAATGTTCATATTATGTATTTTTGAGATGATATATAATAATAAATCTAATTTTACCCATAAAATATGTATTTTTCTAAAAGGTAATTTTATTGCCTTTTAATGACGCACTTATTTTAAATATAAATTTTGAAAAAAATTATAAATTATATTTTAAAAAATAAAATTTATATTTTAATTTATAATTTAAAAATTATCTTCGGGTGAATTTTTTATTTTTTTCTGAAAAGTTTCATTTTTTGACGAATAGTGAAAAATTCTGAATTTTAATTGAAAATCGCCCATTCAACTAATTTATTTATAAAGTTAAATTATATTTTAAATTATTTTTAATGTATGATTAGATAGATTATACCTCAATTAATCTAATTTATGTAATTTTAATCAATTTAACATTGAAACTGGATATAAAAACATTTCAAACTTTTGAGCTTTTCTCTTTAAAAACCAGCTTTCTCGACACGTCTGTGGGATTGTTTTTTATTTAATTTATGACACTTATGTGTTTTTAATTAGTCAAAATGGATTAGATATTTTTAATAATAACAATTTATAATTTATATTAAGTTCAAATTAGTTTTTTTACCAAAAATATTAGTAAAATCAATTAAAATTTGTTATAGTGATTAAGTTAAAATCTACTTTACTTAGTGGTTAATATTAAAATATAATATGTAGAAATGACCCAAAACATGTCAAAAAATATTTTATAGAAATATTTAGAACATATAACATATTATATAAAAAATTTATCATTATTGGTGGAACATGTGGTAAGGGAGACCTCCCAATAGTGTTTACTTTTTGGTATTTATAAGAATGTCACTCCTCCACTATAATAAGACATTCACTATCCCCACATATTCACACCTATCGAGAAATTTTTCTCAAACAAAACCCAAAAAAATCACTCCAAAAATTCTCTAATTTAATCCTAGATCTCACTTCGGGTAGAAATTCAACCAAGGATGTTCCTTGGTGCAAACCAAAAAGAGTTTCCTAAAGAAGAGTTAATGTTCATCAACGTGCATTTTGGTTTTGTCTACTTCTCCACACACTTTGATTATTATTGTACCATGATTATATAATAACCTAAATATAATAAATATATTTATATTTTTTTATGTTTAGTCCAATACAAAAAAATTCACAGACTTCCATCAAATAGGATACATAATCATCATTTGTGTATACGGCGGACCACCGCCTTGGGAACCGATGCCGTTCATTCTTCCATTACCACCCTTCATGGTTGGGAATAATGGTGTGTTTATTGTTTATATATTATATATATTAAATTTATTATTTATTTATTATCATTTAATTGTTATATAACACATACCTTTATGCTTTACATTTTGTGAGAATACGATAACTCATTCATGTGTACGGAAGACTACCACCTCGTGAAGTGATGAGATCCATTCATGTTTTACATGGAATGTATTAAGGATTAATTTAATATAAATATGTTATATATATATGAAATAATATTTATAATATAATGATAATATATAAATATACCATTTACTTTTCTTTATTTCAATATGGAAAGAAAATGGAAACAACGTTCATGCGTACGTATGACCTACCGTCTCTATGAACAGTGTATTTAATTTCCTATTTCTATATTTTATAAATTATTATAAATATATATATAATGAATATATAAAATATTTATATAATGTTTTACATTCTATAAAGTTGGAAATCATGATCAAATTAAGAGGACCAAAAATAAAAAGTTAAAACATATACGAAAAACAAAGCAGTTATTACCCGAAGCGTAACTTTAACCTTGAATTGTAAATAAACAGGTAAAATATAGTCATATTTAAATAATATATGTTATTATATATATGAATATGGTTATTTTATATATTTATAATAAAATTATATTTATTATATAGGAGGTTTGAACATGTACAAAGGAATTCAAGACTTATGGTAAGGGATTTCCGTATCACTTTTTACTTTTGTGAGACACATGATATATTCACCACCTCTTTATTCTATGTGAAGTATATAATAACAATTAATGTAATGTATAATTTATATTATTAATTTTTTTGGTAATTTTACATAAATTTGAGTATTTATCTTTGATGCGGTTACAGTTTTAAAGTTACCCAAGCGGTAAGGTAATTTTATCTCAATTTTTCTTCTTTGAGACACATGTTATGTTATGCACCTATATTATTTTATGATGTGTATAAACTTCCCCTTTGACTTGTTAAATAATGGATATACTTATTTTCATGATATTTTAATCATTATGTAATGTTATTATTTCATGGTGATCATGATTCAAAGTCACCAAAGTGGTAAGAGTTTATTGCTATAATCTCATCATTTATCGAGATTGTTTATAATTATGCTTCAATTAATGAAATATTATGATCCATATCTCATAAATTATCATGAAATTAATTATCCTATGGTTATTCATGATATATTCATGCAATTTTACCATTTTTACACTCTTTGGTACTTAAGATAAATAGGAATTGTTTTTTAAGAAAATCCAACTTCATCTCTCTATTTGGTCGGAAATATGTTTTCTAAAAATGTTTTCAATTTTTTAATATTATTTAAAAGAAAATTTTACATATTTTATACCTTTTTAAAAAATAGTTTTAAAATAATTCTTCTCATCATTTTTCGATCAATGCACCTTTCTAAACCCTTTATAGTGAAAAAGTAATATTTAACATGTAAAGATTTATCCACCATCATGACCATAATTTCTTTGAAGATTCCTTTAAAAGTTTACAAGATTATTTTTAAAGAAAATTTTATTCCTAATATATTGGATTTTTTTTGTTTTTAAAGAAAAATATTTTCAAAAATATTTTATGGTTTAAAATGAGTTTTTCAAAGAAGAAAGTGTATTTTATTCAAGAAATGTTTTAAATTAATTTTAAAAGATTTATTTATAAGTTTCCAATATTATTTTCAATTAAAAATATTTTTTTAATGAAATTTATTCTCATTTAAATGTTATTTTCCATAATAAATGTTCCCAATGATATTTCAAAATCCTTCTCCACCTAAGATGACATCCTTTGATATGGTTTATGATTTACTGGGGATATGATCCAAGGTCACCATTCTTATTCTCTCTTGGAATGGTTTACATTCAGGATGAAAAGTTTTTTATGAAATCTATTTATCTTCCATGGGTTATACCATGATAAAATGATTATGAAACTTGCTTCTTTTCACAGGTTATGCTATGATGAAATGATTATGAAACTTATCTATTTTTATAGGGTATGATACCTATTTTATTTAATGGTTTAAGATATGATTAATGTTTATGATATTATGAAACACATATGCATGATTTCATTTTGTGATGGGTGGGACCTATATCTCTTTCCAATACATTGGGTAAATATTTATAGCTCATGAGATAAAAAATTAGAAACAAGTCTAAGTGGTTGATCTATAATGAAAAAATAGGTGTGTTTAGATCCATAATAGGAAATAGGTGTGTCCTGATCCACTATGGGAAATAGGTGTCTCCTAATCTACTATATTTATGGTATTGGTAGTTAAAATTAAAAAATGAAATGGTTTTCTATATTTATGATGGTGCCACACTTTTATGACACGATTTTATGTTTTATGATTGATTTGTGATGGTTTCTCACCCTTATGGCTCATGTTTTCTAAAATGATAAAGTTTTATGCTATGAATAATGTTTTTGATCTATGAAAGGATGGGTATGAACTTAAAATGTTTTGATTCATTATCACACACCCTTATTATTATATTATGATTTCTTATGTTCATATATTTATATCTCTTACATTTATCCTTACTGAGCATCAGATCTCACCCTTTCTTATATTTACTTCTCCAGGTTATGAAGAAATTTTTAGGTAGGATATGCCTATGAGGAATACTAAATGGGAAGATCTTTATGAAAAAAATGGAATACATTTCACCATGTTAGAATATTGTGTTCCAAGTTCCCAAATACGCTAAACTATTATGGTTCTCAATCATGTACTTTTGTAATGTGCTTAATATTCATCTAAAATGATGCAATATCCATGTATGTTAAGCCTAAGTCTCTATAGTTGGTATCAAAGGAAATTTTTATTCAAACTTTGGAAACTATGATGTGAAAAATTTTGTGAGATCCCTAGGGATATTTCTAAGGATATTTCTAGGGATATCTCTAAGGATAATTCTAAGGATGAGTTAACTTATAGGAAAATAACCTAGTATTTTGGAAAAGGATTGAGTGATTGGTTTCATAGAAATACATCCTTGTATATATATTACAAGTGGATGTGGCTCTAGAATATATTTACCTAGGGATAAAAACCCCAAAAACATTGTGTTGATCTAGACTCGATTGAGAACTGGTGAACAAAAATGGGCCTTACTGCACACTTGTTTTGTCACTCCTAGGAGATATTCTTTAGAAATTCACAGAACTCTTTAAAAACCATAATGAATTATTTAAATAGAATATAACTATGAATAACCTTGGATAAACCTAAGGTTTCATAGATTAATGAATAAGGTGTTATAATTTAGACATGCTATGAGTAAATTTTCATTATTATATGGTTTTCCACTATGATTAGTGTTGCTCATACTATTATTTTTTGTTTTAGTCAATATATGGAATTTAAAGGAACTATATTAATGTTGAATTTAATGGAAAATGTGATGATTTTACTCCTAATAAACCAGAAAATATGGGATCTATAATGAAAAGTATTATTTTTACGCTCAAACAACTTTCTCAAGCTATGAATTATGTTGAACTTCCAAACAAGAAAAATAAGAAACAATGTTCTATTGATTCCTTCATAAGGAAGTATCCACCATCTTTTAGTGGTTACACTACTCCAACGGTTTCTAAGTAATGTATCAGTGTCACTAAAAAGATATTTTCCATTCATTAGTGATCAAATCATGAAAAAGTTATTTTGGATTCTTATCATTTAGAAGGTGAAACAGATTAATGGTAGACTCTTATTAAGAACATGAGGGAAAATGAATAATTTGAATCTATCAAATGCAAAGAGTTTAATGGGATATTATTCAGTAAGTACTTCCCTCATATTCTATGAACAAATATATAGAAGGAATTCCATGATCTTAAGCAAAAGGATGATGAATATATTGGTACCTATGAAGCTAATTTTACAATATTTTCAAGGTATTATTCTGGTTTAATCACCATCCCTGAAATTAAAATTGGTTGATTCTTTGGTGGATTGAAACCAAGTCTTTGAAATGCATTGGATATAAGAGACATTAGTAGATATGAATAATTCATTCAATGTGAACTGAAGGTATAAATGGAAATTGGATATTCCCACCATTCATATGGTTTTGATAAGAAAAGGAATATCAACATGAAAACTCAAATGATGAAAATAAATTCTAGACATATATGTTCCAAAAATATGGGAACAATAATCAAGGGAATTGATATAATTAGACTGTGAGGTGCTTTAAATTTGGAAATTTAGGTCATAAAATCCACGAATGTCGAAATACAATTAGTGAGATGGTTAATGCTATGGAGGAGAATATAATGAAAAATAATTCACCACCCACACTCTATTATTTCAAGTGTAATGGGTTTGAGGATTATGAAAATCAATGCCCCAATCCAAGGGATAATATATATGATAATCCAAAACAACCTACGATGACAAAGGACAAAGGGAATCTTATGAAATCACAATGGATGAAGTGAATCATGATAATCAGGGTACACTTATCCTCCCCTACTCAGTTGGGAATTTCATGTCTAATATTTTATGAATAATCCCTATGAAAATATTATTTTTCATCAATTAGTGAAGTTTCATGTGATTATCTCTATCTAAATAGATTTTGGAATAATAAAATCAAATTTAATATTCTATCAGTATAAGGATGAACCCATGTTTCCAATGAAAACGTTTTTGGTATATGATAGGAGATTATTTAAGCAATAAAGGGTGAATTATATTTTAGAAGGTTTATAAGGTTAACCATTTATGGAATGGTTTGAGTAGAACTTTGGATGAGGTTTTTGAGATTAACATATTATTTTACCATATGAATATTTATGCATATTTGATAACCTATGCTAACCATTTTCTTTTATGATAATGAAAGATTGATAGAATTAATTATAATTATACTTATAGATATTATGATCAGTTAGTGTGTTCGGAAAAAGAAATTCACCATCATTTTTGGAGTAAGTGATAAAGTGAAAATTGGTAAAGACACAACCATAGGGTGATATTATGCATATAAAATGGAATTAAATCAATTAAGTATTTCTCCTTGTGTGGATTCTTCAACTTTAGTAAAATGATCTTAAAAAAAAATGTTATCCTAGTAACTTCATTTCTTATTAATCAAATGGTCCCTTAGATCATCTTAGATTTATGGTTTTCTGATCT
The DNA here is from genome assembly GCA_963277665.1 of Viscum album. Lineage (NCBI taxonomy): Eukaryota > Viridiplantae > Streptophyta > Magnoliopsida > Santalales > Viscaceae > Viscum > Viscum album. Next base: position 2,022,349,604 of record OY728157.1, read on the forward strand.
TTAACTTTCTTTGGATCAACCACTTTCTCATGATAAGTGATCTCTATCACTCTCTATAATTATTTATGCTTTTCTTATATACCCAAATCTTCACTTACCACCTATTTTATCTTATGTGGAAACATAGTTATGAGTTACTTTGGGTAATTGTTATGTTTCCAACTTTCCCTATTAAAAGGAAGTTTTAGTATTCATTTTTCTACAATGTGGGTTTCTATGAGGAATTTTAATATGTTAAACCATTAATTACCAAATCAAATTTCAAGGGTGAAATTCATTTTGGGGGTAAAATGTAACACCTTGGGTTTTTAGGAATTATTATTTTTGAATAAATTAAAATTCTTTGATATATTACATTGCACACTACACCAAGTTAAGATTGCTTTATATACAACATCAAGTTACGCTTACACTACACACAACACTGAGTTTAGGTTGAGGTTCATGAAACAATGATTTTTTCTTGTGTTACACACAATACCAATTTTGGATTATGTTACATGAAACACTGATCTTATCTTGTGTTACATGCAAAATTGAGTTTAAATGAAAAGTGACATATTATTAACATATTATTATAGTTATCACACTAAAAAACTAGGTGATTGGAAGGGGTTGATTTTTCATTTAGAAGGGGTTATAACCCCTTCTAAACACTTTAGCAGTGGTTACCAAAAACTACTGCTAAAGTGCCTACCTACTATGGTTTGAGGCGGTTTTGGAAAAGCACTAGTAAAATGCATCTTTGTATAGTGGTGGTTAGATTAGAGGGGGTTATAAACCCCTCTAGTTTTTTCCCAAAATACACCATGAATGGGCCATTTAAGGGTGGTTTTGACCACCCCTAATTCAAAGATTCATTTAGGGGCAGTTAGAATCACCCCTAATTGAATCTCAAAGTTTTAGATTAGGGCTGGTTATAACTTCCCCTAATTTAACCTCTATATTTTATACATGATTTTTTAATCCAGGCCCCGCAACACCCCACTGACACCCCGAGGGAACCCTCCTGACGCCCCAAAAAGACCCGCTGGAACCCCCAATGACACTCCCACGACACCCTCCTGGAACCCCACTGATAGCCGACATGACACCCCACGACACTCCCTTGGACACCCCTAGGGAACACCCAGACAAACACTAGGACACCCCCAGACTGATGGACAAGCACCACAACACACCCAGACAACCAAACACAGAAACACGCATGCTTGCGCGACGATAACCCATGACCAACAAAAACTTTTAAAAATCTACTTCAGATGGAATTTGAACCCCATATCGACCTAACAGTAGTGGCGAAACATACCAACTAAGTTAGTGGATCTTTGTTGTTATATAAAAAATATATTATATTTATTTATAGATTAATAGTTATATTTATATAAATATATATAATATAAATATATAATATTTTTATTTTTATTTTTATTTAATTTTGTCTATATTAAATATATTTGTATATATGATATAATATAAATGTATTTATACATAAATATACAATAAAAATGTATTTAATATATTATATTATAATATAAATCATAATATAAATGTATAGAATTTGTAAAACCACATATTAAATTTATTTATTTGAATAAATATATTAATAATTACATTTATATTATGTATACCAATATTTATATATGTGTACATTTCAATTTACAATTATAAGTATTTATTTAAATTATTTATAATATATATATATATGTTTATAATACATTTAAATACATTTATATAATGTGATTATATAATATATATATATATATATATATATATAAACACATGAACACACAAATATATATTATAAAATTTGAATTTATATTAGACTTAATTTAAAAAATAAATAAAAATTAAGTGGTGTTAAAAACCCCCTCTAATCAAATGGATTAGTAGTGGTTCATGAATCCCCTCTAATTTCTTGAATTATAGGGGGTTGAAAACCCCCTATAATGTCATAAAATAGAGGGTGTTCACAACCCTCTAATTTCATAAATTAGAGGGGGATCACAACCCCCTCTAATTTCTTAAATTATAAGGGGTTCAAAACCCCCTCTAATTTCTTAAATTAGAAGGGGTTCAAAACCCCCTCTAATCTAAGGGATTAACGACGGTTCATGAACCCACTCTAATTTCTTATATTAGAAGGGGCTGGAAACCCCCTATAATTTCATACATTATAGGGGGTTCAAAACCTCCTCTAATATCCAAACGAATATATATGTATATATATAGCACCTCTAAAATCCAACTGAACATATAGAACCACTAATTTTTATATTAGCAGTGGTTTTGACATAACTACCTCTAAAATACAACAAAATATTAAGAAAATAATGATAAAAAAATTATAGGGGGTTGTAAACCCCTTTTAAATTCTATGATTAGAGGGTTTTTGCAAAACCCCCTCTAAAATGAATTTATAGTAGGTTGTGCATAACCCCCTCAAAAAAACTGCCGTTAATTTGCTGTTTTTTTGTAGTGTCACCTAGACATTGAAATGATGAGTATAAAATGGATTAAATAAATTATGAAAATATGTTTTATTCATGTTTATTAAATGAATTATTTTGTAACTAATTAGTTAGAAATAAAAGTATGAACTATTTAAAAATAAAGAAATTCCTTTTTAGAAAAATTATTTTTCTATGCACAAATATGTTTTATCTTAATAAATTAAAAAAAAATTGCTGAATAATTTTAATGATATATATATATATATTATATTCAATAAAATATTTAACATTAATCTTAGTTGTTTTCTATAAAATATATAAGAATAAATTCAATTTTATGCATAAAAGATATATTTTTCTAAAAGGAAATTTTACCTCCAAATGGACCAAAGGCCTTCTTTTTTATTGATTTTTGATAACCCCCCTTTCAAGGGATGAGGGGGAACCCTTACAAGGCCCATAGGCTTAGATATTACATGACCCATAGATATTAGGGATATATATAGACTATAACTACATGGAATATCTCCTACCCAGATTTTTCACCATTATGTTAGCTCTCCACCTTCGTATGGCTTGTTCGGATGAGCTTCCTATGTTTGTACATGCTGGTCCTGATGGAAATTCCATACCCTCTCTTTATGATAAATCTGCTTAGCTTCTACTCTGATGAATGTGCCTACTCTAAATCCTTATATGGAGTCTACTCCTTGTAGAGTTTTTCTGGTCATTAAGCACAATTTCAAGTGTCTCAAAGGCCTTGAGGTGGCCCAAATGCCATGAGGTGGCCCGAAGGCCTTGAGGTGTCCCTAAAACCATAAAGGACCCGAGGACCAAACTGGTGGCCTGAAAACCCACACAGATAAATAGTTCCAGCTACTAGAGTACCTAACCATACCTTCTACAGTGCCTACATCAGTACTACTACAACACCACATAAATATGTCTCTCCCCAGTTTTGAACTTGGGTCTCTTGGATGCACTTTCCCAGTCCTCACCAACTGGGCCGAGGATCTTGTGCTAAAAGGTAAATTTACCTCCTTTTAATGGAAAACTTATTTTAAATATAAATTTTGGGACATTTATAAATTATATTTGAAAAAATAAACTTGTTTTTTGAAATTTAAATGTCAAAATTATCTTTGGGTGAAGTTTTGGGTATTTTCTAAAAAATTTCATTTTTTGATGAATAGTGAAAAATAAAGAATTTTAATTGAAAAATGTATCTTCACTTAATTTATTCATAAAGTTAAATTATATAGTTTTAATGTATAATTATATAAATTATAAAACAATTAATTCAATTTATGTCATTTTAATCAATTTCACATTGAAGGTGGATATAAAAACATTTCAAACTTTTGAGATTTTCTCTTAAAAAAACATGCTTTCTCGACACATCTCTGGGTTTTTTAAAATTAATTTCTACCACTTATGTGTTTTTAATTTGTAAAAATGGATTAAATATTTTTAATAAGGATAATTTATAATGTATATTATGGTGAAATTAGTTTTTTACCAAAAATATTAGTGAAATAAATTAAAATTAATTATAGTGATTAACGTAAAAACGAGTTTACATAGTGGTTAATATTAAAAGACAAGGTATGAAAATGACACAAAACTTGTCAAAAAAATATATTTATGGACATATTTATACCATATAACCTATTTTAGAGAGAATGTATCATTATTTTAGGAACATGAAGTAAGGGAGACCTCCCAATAGTGTTTAATTTTTGGTATTTTCAAGAATTTCACTCCACTATAAGAGGGATTTCACTCTCTCCACTTATTCACACCTACCAAGGAATTTGGATCGATATAAACTTGACCAAATCCCACCCAAAATTCCATAATCTCATACTATAAGCCTCTCATTGGGAATAAATCTAACCAAGGAAGTCCCTTGATGCAAACCAAAAGGAGTTACCTGATGAAGAGGTAATGTTCATCAACGTGAATTTTTATTTTGTTTTCTTCTCCACCCATTAAATTATACTTATACTATGATTATATAATAACTTAATAATAATAAATATACTGAAATGTTTTTTTAAAGGTCATTACCTACAACTTCACACAATTCCATCAAATGGGATACACAATCATTGTTCGTGTGTACTGTGGACTACCGCCTCGTGAACTGATGTCGTTCGTTCTTCCATTACCATATTTCATGGGTGGGAATAATGATAGATTTATAGTTTAAATATTATATATATATGATATTTTTGATTGATTTATGCTTCTTTAATTATTATATAATTCATACATTCAATCTTTCTATTTTGTGAGATTATGATAACATCGTTCGTGTATACGACGGACTACCACCTCTTGAAGTGATGTGATTCGTTCACGATTTATATGGAATGTATTAAGGATGAGTTTAATATAAATATGTGATATATATAAAATAATAAATCTTCATAAATAATAATATATATATATATATACATCATTTACTTTTGTTTCTTTAAATATGAGAAGAAAATGGAAATAACGTTCATGTGTACGTAAGACCTACCGTCTCCATGAATGATGTATTTTATTTCTCATTTATATCTATTATAGATTAGTATAAATAGATATATACTGAATATATATGATATTTATATCATATATTAAATTATTTAAATGATTAAATCATGATCAAAGTAATATGACCAAAAATAAAAAGTCAAAACATATACGAAAAACAAAGCGGTTATTACCCAAAGATTAACATTAACATGGAATTGAAAATAAACGGGTTATATAAAGTCATAATAAAATAATATATGGTATTATATAAATGAATATGGTTCTATATTATATTTATAATAAACTAATATTTATTATACATGAGGTTTTAATGTGTACAAAGGAATTCAAGAGTTAAGTTAAGGGATTTCCATCTCACTTTTTACTTTTGTGAGACACATTCTATATTCACCACCTCCTCCAATGTCCTTAATGCCTTAATTTTTATTGATTTTTGATAATCCACCTTTCAAGGGGTGAGGTGGAACCCTTATAAGGCCCGTAGGTGTAAGTATTAAATGGCCTGTAGGCCTTAAAGGAATTCATTGCCCATAGGCTTCAAACATTACATACAACCCAGACTAACTACTTGGAACTGCTCCTCCCCAGCATCTTCATCATGAAATAAGCTCTCCACCTTCACATGGTTGTTCGGATAAGCTTTACCATTCATGAAAAGGCTTGTCCTGATGGTAGGTTCCATACCCTCTCATTCTTGAAATCCGTTTAGCTTCTTCTATGGTGAAAGCTCCTTGCTCCTCCTCCTTCTAAAGCTTGTTCCTTGTAGGTTGTCTAGTTTGAATCTGCACTTAAGGTGGCCCAAAGGCCTTGAGGTGGCCTGAAGGCCTTACTGACCCGAAGGCCTAGGTGGCCCGAAGGCCATAAAGGACCCAGGGACTAAATCGGTGGCCCGAAGGCCCAAACGGGGGAATATTCCTGGATGCTACAGTGCCAAACAGTGCCTGATACAGTTCCTGCTACAGTACCTACTACAATAACTACTGCAGTACCTGCTATAATACCCCCCCAGAAATTAGCCTCTGCCTAGATTTGATCTCGGGTCTCTTGGATGCACTTAAGAAGTCCTCACCAACTGGGCTGAGGCTCATGTGCACTATATTCACCTCCTCTTTATTCTATGTGGTGTATATACCACCCATGAATATACTTTATGATTCTTATAAATATTTTTTTGGTAATTTCACATCCATTATAGAATTTCACTTATATGGGGTTATTATTTTAAATTTACCAATGTGGTAAGGTAATTTTGTCACAATTTTCCTTCTTTAGGACACATGTTTTGTTATGAACCTATATTATTTTAAGAGGTGTATAAACTTCCCATTTTAAATGTTATATCATGAATATCCTTATTTTTAGGATATTTAAGCTTTATGTAATGTTATTATTTCATGTGGATCATGATTCAAATTTACCAAAGTGGTATGGGTTTATTACTACAATCACATCATTTATTAGGATTGTTTATTATTATGATTCCATTCATGAAATATTATGATCCATATCTCAAGACTTATCATGAATATTCTTATCCACTTGTTATTCATGATATCATCATGTAATGGTATCATTTTACCACACTTTGGTACTTATGATAATTAAGAAAATGTTTTAATGAAAATTAGACTTTATCTCTCCATTCAGATATAAATCTATTTTCTTTCAAAACCATTTTTTATAAAAATGTTTTAATATTATCCTAATATTTTTAAAATACATTTTTATCCATGTTATAACTTTTTTTAAAATGCTTTTAAAAGGAATCTTCTTATCATTTTTCGATCAAGGAACTTTTTATAAATTTTTTACGGTGAAAAAAGAATGTCTAGAATGTATGGATTTATCCTCCATCATGACCATTATTTCTTGGAATATTCCTTTGAAAGTTTAAAATATTACTTTTAAAGAAAATTATTTTCCAAATACTTTGGAAATTATTTATTTTTAAATTGGTTTTCAAAAAAAAATTTATATGTTTTAAAAATATTTTTCAAAGTGGAAAGTATATTTTTCCCAAGAAATGTTTTAAATGAACTTTAAGATCTTTATTTATAATTTTACAATGTTATTTTAAATGAAAAATATTTTTAATTTTTTTTTATAAAAATGATTTTCAATGAAATGTTATTTTCCTTAAGAAATATTCCAATTGGTCTTTCAAGATTCTTCTCCATCTAAGATGACATCCTTTAATATAGTTTTTTCTTTACTGAGGATATGATCAAAGGACACTATTTTTATTATCTCTTTTAATGGTTTATGTTTAATATGGAAAGTTGTGTAAGAAACCCATATCTCTTCTATGGGATATATCATGATAAAATGCTTGTGAAACCCAATTCTCTTCACTGGTTATGATACGATGAAATTATTATGAAACCTATATATTTTTTACTAATTATAATGTGATGAAATGTGTATGATACACATTTTATTTCATGGGTTAAGATATAATGAATGTTTATGATCTTGTGAAACATGCATGTATTATTTCATTATGTGATGAGTGGGACCTATATTTCCCTACAATTAATTTGGTAAATATTTATATCTCATGAGATAAAAAATGGGAAACATGTCAATGGGCTTGATCCATAATGGTAAACGAGTGCATACTAATCCACAATGGGAAAAAGGTACATCCTGATCCACAATGGGAAATAGGTGTGTCCTGATCCACTATGGAAAACATGTGTTTCCTAATCCACTATGTTTATAGTATTGGTAGTTAACCTTGACACATGAAATGTTTTTCTATATTTATAATGGTTACATATTTTTATGACATGAGATTATAGTTTATGATTGATTTTTGATGGTTTCTCACCCTTATGGCTCATTTTTTCTAAAATGACAAAGTTTTATTCCATGAATCATGTTTTTGATCTATGAAATGTTGGGTATGAACTTCAATTTTTTTGATTCATTATCATATAGCCTTATTCTTATTTTATTCTTTCATATGTTCATAGATTTATATCTCTTATGTTTACCCTTACTGAGAAACTAAGATCACTATTTATTATGTTTCCTTCCCTAGGTTATGAAGAAATTATTATATAGGATAATCCTATGAGGAGTGATAAATGGGAAGTTCTTTGTGGGAAAAATTAAAGATTTTTCACCAAGTTAGAAGATTGTGTACCAAGTTTCCAAATACACTAAACTACTACGGTCCTCAGGCATATACTTTTGTAATGTGATTAATATACATATAAAATGATGTAACATCCATGTATGTTAAGCCTTTGTTTCTATATATAATATTTTTCATAACATATTCAATGAAGAAGTGAATAACCCAATGAAAAAAATTGAGTGAAGAATCCCCTTACCCTGAGTATTGACTCGCTTAATACATATTTATACCCTCATGAGTAATAAAATTATGTTAATTATATGATTTATTAAGATTTTTTTCATGTTAATTACTTAATTATGATTATTTTTATTTTATTTAATATCATGTTTCATTTAGTTACTAAATTAATTTAGTTTAGATTGTCCGTTTTGGGGTTGTTCGGTTTATACTCTCTAAAAAACTCCAGTTTCATTATAAAGGTATAAAGTACTATTAAAATGGTACCATAATATTTATATTTCTCAAGGTATAAAGTTTATATAATTTTTGAAAAATATTTCAATATATCATGAAATAGTTATTTTTCCATGAATCTTACTTGATAAGCTTGTTTTTTTGGGTTTACAATAACAACAATTGTTTACTTTTAATTACATTTATGTGTTGGATATTTACAAATTAAATAATTATAAAAACACATAATATTAATCTATATTATATTTTTTTTCTATTATTTAAGTTTCCTTAATTATTCATGAAATATTATAACATTTTTCATGTATGAGGTAAAACTAACCCAAACAAGAACATGTTATAATGGTTAAATGAGTAAAAATATGTTATTGTATATTTATAATATCACTTTTATAGAATTTTAATGATTTCAAAATCATGTTATTAAAGTGATTAATTATATTCAAGAATATTAAAATTAATAAGATAAATAGAAAGAATGGTAAAATTTTATTACTTACAAAGTGTCTCAGTATGTTCGTTTGAAGAGGTTAAATTTTACAATGACCATTTATTGTTAATATGATTAATGGAATATAAAAATTATATTTATGTAATATTAATAATTTTATAAATATGATACTTATTATTTAAATCCTTTTATTGAACTTATCATGTAAGGTAGTGATGGAAAATGATATACATCATTCATGGATGTGGTATTCCACATGTACACATGAGCGATGTTTCCATTTTCCAATGGATGGGGGGGATGTAACACCCTAAAATTCTAAAGTAATAATCTTATATTTGATGACATGTATAACACGAAAAACCATGAATTTAAGGGGATATAATACCATGATACATTAGAATATATTTAATATTTTAAATAGATTTTATAAAATTTATATTTTTCAATTCATGAAACACCGAGTTAGTATGCGTTACACTCAAGAGTGACCATATTTGATGGCTTGCATTACACACAAGACCAAGTTTTACCAAAAAATGATATAATATTAAAATATTATTATTTAATACAGTAAGATATAAACCAACCATTATTAATAGTATTAACTAAATTATAAAAATATATGGGTTTTATAAATATAAAATGAATCCATGGGTTACCAATTAATAAGAAATGAAAATAAGAACCAATTGGATATAAAAAGAAATATTATTATTTTTATGCTTCCAAATGAGTTTTATATTAATAAACATAATTAATTATAATTAATAATTTATTTTAATAAAATATATATATATATATATATATATATATTATATTCAATAAAATATTTTTGATATTCATCCATTATGTTTGATACTCATAAGATAAGAACAAACCCTACTTTACACATAAAAAACTGTATTTTTATAAAAGAAACTTTATCACCTTTTAATGGAGAACCCATTTTAAATGTGAATTTTTAAAATTTAATTGATTTAATATTCCAAAATAAACTTAATGTTTGAAATAGAAACATAATAATTAGGTTGGGGTTAATTTTTGATAATTTTATGAAATATTTCATTTTTTAATGAATAATTAAAAATACTGAATTTTAGTTCAAAACTGCTTTCTCATCTAATTTATTTATAAGATTAAATTATAACTTTAATTGGTTTTAAAGTTTAATTATATGAAATTTTTAAATATTAATACAATTTATTTCATTGGGATCAATTTTTCTTTTAAATTGAATGTAAAAACTTATCAATATTTTTGATGTTTTTACTTTAAAAACCCGCATTATTGTCCCGCCTATAGGATGAAATTTAAATTAATTTCTGCCACTTATATGATTTAAATTTGGAAACATGGATTAAATATTTGGAATAATAATAATTTATAATGTATAATAATTTCAACTTAATTTTTTACCAAAAATATTAGTTAAAGTAATTAAAATTATTTACAATTATTAAGGCAAAATTAAGCTTAATAAATGACTAAACCTTTAACTTAAGGGCCCAAATGACCTATACACTCTTCCAAAACATATTTTATGCCCATATAAAGGTCATAAAACTTAAAGTATTTTTTTTATTATGACTTTTTAGGTAATAACATGTGGACACCTAACATGTTTCCAAAAATTCCAAGTGAGTCCTTTTCCTTCCTTATAAAAGGCCACCCTCCCCCACTTCTTCACACCTCCAAAACATCTTAGGTTCAGACAATATCTAACCAATATATTCAAAACACCCCTAAAATATACCTTGAATCCTCAATTTTGGTATAAATCTTTCCAAGGAATCCTTTTTGTATAAACCAAAAGAAGTTATCCGATTAAGAGGTAACATCTTCTCTCAAGCATTTTAGTTTCATTTCCACTCTCCACTCACTATATTTTTCTTATTATATGGTTACATAAAAAAAACATTATCATAAATATACTAATATGTTTTTATGTTAATAGTTTTATATAAATTTATACACACCTCCATCTAATGGGTAACGAACACACTGTTTCTGTGTACGGTGAACTACCGACTCACGAAATGATGATTGTTCATTTTTCCATTACCACCTATCATGGAGTAAATTATGATAGAAAATATATTTATATATGAAATATATTATATTAATAATATCTTTATGCTTCTATAATTTTTATTTATAACATTACTTTATGCTTTTTATCTTGTGTAAATACGATAATTTCGTTTGAGGAAGTGTGGACTACTACCCCTCAAAGTGATATGACTCATTCATACCATAGATGGAATGTATAATGGATAGTTTTAATAAAACTATGTAACATATATAAAATATATATTATGTTTTAATTATAATATACATATGTATCATTTATTTTTCATTCTTTTAATACAATAATGAAATAAAAGTAGCGTTCATGCGTATGTACGACCTATCGTTTCCATGAACGACACACTTCATTTATAATATTAAAATATAATGGAATACTATAAATGAATATATACTGATTATATATTATAATTAGGCCATTTTTTAAATTATTTAGATAATTAAACCATGATCAAATTAATGATAACAACAAATAACAAGTTAAAACTTACTCGAGCAAACTAGACAATTAACACCTGAAATAGTGAAATTAATGAAAGAGTGTTCACAAATGGGTAATAAAATATTATAAGTAATTAATATATGATATCATGAACCATATTATGTTCATTTTATAAGTTATTAACATATTTTAAACCACTATAAAATAGGATAAATACCACACAACAAAACAGAAGGTTAAGGTAAGGGAATTTCATCTCAATTTACATTTCATTGAGACTTATTTGTTATTATGAACCAAGTCACTTTTATTTAGTGTATATACTTATTTTTTCATGTTATATCATGAATACATTTATTATCATGATATTATAAGTTTCATTTAATTTCATACAATCTGGATATTAGGATTCAAATGTTTCAAAGTGGTACGAGACGCTTTGGAATGTTTAAAGATTATTCTCCTAAAGAATGTTCTTAATAAAAATATTTGAAATATAAATTCCTTTTATACTCATTTTTAATTTTAATTTTCCTTGAGTATACATATTTTTATATGATGGATAATATTATTTCCAAAAAATTATATCATTTCACATATAGTGTCTACTTTGATAGTTATTTGATGAACTGGGGAATTATTGATAAATCTATATCTTTTATTCAATACAAATATTTTATAAGGTATATTTTTTATTGATTAAATTTATTATTCAATATGAGGAATTATATGGAAATGAAATGATAGATGGAGATAAGAAATTATATATATCCTCAATGTATTGACAAGTTCTCATGAGACGATTAAGTTGGCCAAATTAAATATGTTTCTACCTATAGTTTTAAATTGTTTGGAGGATGGATCTTGACTGTATAGGTCATCATGTGACTAAGACATGAGGATAATTAATTAAGAATTTAATTTATAGATATTTCAGTTATTATTTATCCATGATATTTTGCATCGACATATCTATGTATACATTTCATTTATGTTCATTTATCAAATGACATGTGTACTAGTTTCTTACCTTTCCATATTGAATTTTCCTTATCTAGTATTTGAATGAAATGTGTTATCAGTTATGTTCCTTTCCATGTTAATTTATTCCTATCGATTCATTATTTCTTCCACATTACATACCCTTACTGAGCATTTGAGATCACCCTTATTATTTTTATTTCCCCATGTTATGAATAAGATAACTTTGAATAAGCTTTCAATGATAGAGTTTATTTTAGTTTTTTTGTGTAGAATGTTTTATTTTATTTTTCCAATATATTATGGGAATCATCCATTTAATATGGATTTCCCAGACTGATAAACTTAACAATAATTTGGGATTTGATTCCTTTTAAACATGACAATGTAATAAAGTAATGCATTATCTCCAAGCTTCTGGGGTCCGGGCATTATAGTTGGTATTAAAGGAAGTTTAGCAATAACCATAAAAAATAGATTTAGAAAACTTAGATTAAGGAACATAACCCTTAGATAAAATTTGAGTAGTAGTATATAAAAACATCCTAGATTTTTGTTAAGGTATATATTGTATGGTTATTCTTAGAAATAAATCCCTGTCTATATACTAAAAGTGGACGTGATTTTGGCATAGATGTACCCAGGAGTACTAACTCTGACAAGGTTTTTCGGGCCTGAATCGGGGTAACCTGGTACATGAAAATAGTCCATACAACGCGCCTATTTTGAAATTCTCTGGGGATATGCTTAGGATAATTCACATTTTATTTACCTACCATTATGAAATATTTAGATGTAAATATGCCTCTAAAGTAGAAAAATTTTATGATTTTGGGATTCAAGATGCATAAATTTATGTTATGTGTTATACAATATTTAGAGTTATAAAAATTCCATAATTTTTAGAGTGAATACATTATATAAAATTATTTAGAAATGGAGCTTAGAATGAATAATTATATCAATAATTGTGGCCAATGTAGAGGTTTTCCTACTAATAAAGTCAATGAATATGGTATTAGAACTGAGCAAGTCATGGATATATTAGGGAAACATAGTCAGGTTATGAAAAATAACCTTACCCAAATAGAGAAACCTATTCCACATAGAGAATATCACATGATGGATAAATTTATATGGATGAAACCCCCATCATTTAGTGGGGATACTAATCCAATTATTGTTGAGAAATGGATTAAGTCTCTGGAGAAAATATTTATGGACTTGGAATGCAGTGAAAAGGAAAAGGTTATACTTGTGGTCTATTGTCTCCAAGGTGATGCTAATTAGTGGTGGTATCTGATCTAGAATATAAGGTAGAAATAAGAAATTAAAATGATGGTATTGATAAATTTTAAGGATAAATTCTTTGATAAATACTTCTCTCATGATCAATAAATTGAGATAAAGAGGAAGTTCCTTAGTTTAAAGAAAAAAGGAGGAAGAAAGTGTTGCAAAGTATAAAGTAACCTTTACCAGGTTAGCAAGGAATGCTACAGATTTCATACACAACATAGAATTTAATATTTATCATTTATTTTAAGTAATTAAGCTAAATATCTAAAGGGAACTGGTTTCTTAGAATTTTTCTTCATATGATGAAATGGTTTTATGTTCTATCAATACAATGAAATATATATCAATGTTCTATGGATTTAAGGGAAACCAAGAGAATAAGTGGTCTTCTAAAAACCCTGAAAAAGGGAATGAATCAAAGAAGATAAAGGAAAATAAGGATTTTAAAACTTTTGATAACTATAGAAATAATTATCCTGGTAAATGTTTTAAAGGATTGAGAGTTTGTTATAAGTATGGGAAAAAATTTCATCAGGAAAAAGAATGAAAAGAAAATAAGGACAACATTTCCATTCAATGCTAAAACTACAAGGAGATGGGGCACTACACAAATTAATTCACCAAATGCTAAGGTAATATACCTCTAAATAAGATAAGGGATCAAGGCCAAGAATATGCTATTTACATGACTAGAGTGGAATGATTAATGTACTTATGTATTTGGACCCAAGAAATATATTGTAAAAGTATTTTATTTATGATGTTCTCATTATATGATTTATGAAATATGTAAGTATTATGTTACATTACTTTTTCATTAAGTATTTTATATGATATGTTGAATGGTACTAAGAAAAATTATTAAGTATAAAGTTATTTTTCTAGAAAACACATGATTGTGGGGAATAAAACCCTTAATTTGTTCTTGATGTTGAGTTAATAATGAAGAAATGATTGATTTGGATAATTTATGACTTACTTAATGACTTGTCAATAAGTGGTCTATGATATCATTGATGGATTTTAATTTTTTTTGGATTAAACGGATATATCCGATAACTTTTTTCTTACTTAAGGAATAAGGAAGAATGCATGTTTCCAATGAGGTTTTATGTTGATTAGAGTTATTACCATATTTTAATAGGACACATGGTGAAGTTATTCACATGTTTAGAATGTGAAAATTAAGATATACTTTATGTTTATTAAAGGTTAATGATAAGTACATTTTGGAAATTCAATGACTATCCTTAATAAGTGACTGGATTATAATATTTTGGAAAAGTTAACCGTTTATTAAATGGTTTAAGATGATCATTGGATAATATTTTATTGGTTAATGTATTACTTAACCATATGATGCATCATGTTCTAAGAGATGAATTATAAATAGTTCAAGGTGTAGTAAAAGGAAAATATTATATTTACAGAAATATATATTTACTTATATTCTTATAGATTAAAATAATTCCTTAACTATTGAAAAAATGGGCTTGAAAAAAAATGTTGTCCAATTATCATCATTTTTGATGATATCAATGACCTTTATTCAAACATATGGTTTATGGTTTTATGGTAAACAACATTAATTTGAAAATTTTCTCTAGAAATCTCTATAATAACTTGATTGTTAGACCTTTTCTTCTATATCCATGTGTCTATTTTGCACCTATGTTCTCCTACTAGGGAACCTAGTTAAGTGACAGTTGTACTTTCCTTTCTCTCTTATTAATAATATGTGATATTAACCCTTTTTATGATGTGGGTCTCTAAAAAATATTTTTTTTAATCCCTCTATCACTTAGATCAAGTTTAAATTGTAAGGACACAATTTAATTAAGGTGGGAAGAATGTAACACCCCTAAATTATAAAGCAAGAACCTTATATTCGATAGCGTACATAACATGAAACACCAAGAACGTAAGGGGATATAATACCATGATACATTAAAATATATTTAATATTTTAAATATATTTGATATATTTTTTATTTTTCAATTCACATAACACTAGGTTAGCGTGCATTACACTCAAGAACGACCATCTTCGATGGCTTGCGTTACACACAAGACTAAGTTTTACCAAAAAATAATATATTATTAAAATAATATTATTTAATATAATAAGATATAAATTATTAGTTATTAATATTATTAAATAAATTATGAAAATATATGGTTTTTATAAATATAAAATTAATTCATGGGTTACCAATTAATGAGAAACAAAAATAAGAACCAATTGGGTATAAGAAGAAATATTATTATTTGTATTCTTCTAAATGAGTTTTATCTTAATAAACATAATTAATTAAAATTAATTAATGATTTTAATGAAATATATATGTTATATATTCAATAAAATATTTTTATATTCATCTATTATGTTTGATATGCATAAGATAAGAACAAACCCCACTTTACACATAAAAACCTATATTTTTATAAAAGTAATTTTACTTCCTTTTAATGAAGAAACCATTTTAAATATATTTTTTGAAAATTTAATTTATTCAATATGTTAAAATAAACTTTATATTTGTAATATAAACATAATAATTAGGTTCAGGTTAATTTTTGATATTTTTCTGAAATATTTTATTTTTAATGAATAATTAAAAATACCGAATTTTAAATCAAAACTCATTTTTAATATAATTTATTTATAAGGTTAAATTGTAATTTTAATTGGTTTTTAAGTTTAATTATTTTATATTTTTTTAAATTAATAAAATTTATGTCTTTTGAATATATTTCACTTTGAAATTGAATGTAAAAACTTATCAATATTTTTGGCATTTTTACTTTAAAAACCCACATTGTCGTCCTACCTGCGGGATGAATTTTAAATTAATTTATTCCACTTATATGATTTAAATTTTTAAAAATGGATTCCATATTTGGAATAAGAATAATTTATAATGTATAATAAGTTCAACTTAGTTTTTTACAAAAAATATTAGTGAAAGTAATTAAAATTAATTACAATTATTAAGGCAAAATTAAGCTTAATAAATGACTAAAACATTAACTTAAGGGCCCAAATGACCTATAAAATTATCCAAAACCTATTTTATAGACATATATATGACATAAAAATTAAATTCTATAGTTTTTTTTTGTTTTTTTTACTTTTTTAGGTAATAATTTGTGTACACCTAACTTGCCTCCAAAAATTACAAGTGAGTCCTTTTCATTCCCTATAAAAGGCCACCACCTCTCCCACTTCTTAAAACCTATAAAAAATCTTAGGTTTTGACAATATATGAAAAAATAGATTCCCAAAATCCCTAAAATATACCTTTAATCATAAATTTTGGTATAAATCCTTCCAAGGAAGTCTTTTCATATAAATCAAAATAAGTTACCCGTTTAAGAGGTAACATCTTCTCTCAAGATTTTTAATTTAATTTCCATTATCTACTACCTATACCATTATTATTCTATGATTAGATAACAATAACAGTATCCTAAATATACTATGATGTTTTTATGTTAATAATTAGACCTATACTTACACACACCTCCATCTAATTGGTAACAAACATACTGTTTTTATGTACGGTGAACTACTACTTCATGAAATGATGATTGTTAATTTTTTCCTTACCACCTATAATGGTGACCATTATTATGAAAAATATATATTATATATTATATATATTATTTTTATAATGTATTTATGATTTTGGAATTTTTATTTAGAACACTACTTTATGCTTTCCATCTTGTGTAAATATGATAATTTCGTTTGAGGAAGTGTGGACTACCGCCCCCTCAAAGTGATATGACTCATTCATACTATACATGGAACATATAAAGGATGGTTTTAATAAACCTATGTAAACTATATAAAATATATATTATTATTTAATTATAATATACATACGTATCATTTATTTTTCATTCTTTTAATACAACAATGAAATGAAAGTAGCGTTCATGCGTGCGTATGACCTACCGTCTCTATTAACGGTGCACTTCATTTCTAATATAAAAATGTAATGGAATACTATAAATACATATATACTGATTATATATGATAATTAAGCCATGTTTTACATTCTGTAGATTATGAAACCATTATATAATTAATTATAACAACAAATAAGAAGTTAAAACTTACTCGAGCAAACTAGGCAATTAACACCTGAAATAGTGAAATTAATGAAAGGGTGTTCACAAATGGGTAATAAAATATTATAAGAAATTAATATATGATATCATAAAAATGATTATAGTCATGGTATAAGTTATGAACATATTTTAAACCACTATAAAGGAGGATAAAAACCATATAACAAAAAGGAAGGTTAATGTAAGGGAATTTCGTCTCAATTTACATTTCATCGAGACTTATTTGTTATTATGAACAAATTAACTTTTATTTAGTGAATATACTTACTTTTTAATTTTATATCATGAATCCAATTATTATAATTATATTATAAGTTTCATTTAATTTCATAAATTCTAGATATTATGATTCAAATGTTTTAAAGTGGTATGGGACACTTTGGAATGTTTAAAGATTATTCTACTCAAGAATGCTCATGATGATAATCTTTACCATATAATTTTATTTTGTAATCATTTTTAATTTTAAATATCATTGAGTATACATATTTTTATTTTATGAATACTATTATTTCCTAAACTATATATCATTTCACATATGGTGTTTACTTAGATAGTTATTTGATGAACTGGGGAATTATAAATAAATTTATATCTTTTATTCCATGAAGATATTTGATAAGGAATATTGTATATAGATTAATTTTTTTATTTTATATGAGTAATGTTTTTTAAATTAAATGAAGGGTGGAACCTGAAAATTATATAGCTCCTCGATGCATCGATAGGTTCTCATGAGACGATTAAGTTAGCCAAATTAAATAGGTTTTCACCTGTAGTTTTAAACCATCCAAAGGATGGATCTTGAGAGTATAGGTCCTCATATTACAAAGACATGAAATAAATAATTAAGAATTTCCTTCATAGATATTTTAATTATTATTCATCCATGATATTTTTCAGCGACATATCTATGGATACATTTCATTTCTATTCATTGATTAAATGGAATGTGCACTAGTTTCTTACCTTTCCATATTGAATTTTACTTATCTAGTTATTTGAATGATACGTGTTATCAGTTATTTTCCTTTACATGTTAATTTATTCCTATTGATTCATTATTTCTTCCACATTAATTACCCTCACTGATCATTTGAGATAACCCTTATTATGTTTCGTTCCCCAAGTTATGAATAAAATAACTTTGAATAAGCTTTCAAGGATACAATTTATTTAATTTTTTGTATAGCATGTTTTATTTTGTTTTAAAATTTATTATGGGTATCATTTATGTAATATATATTTCCAAGAACGCTAAAATTAATGTTCCTTTTGGATTTGATTCCTTATAAACATGCCAATGTAATAAAGTAATGCACCAGCTTTAGGCTTCTGGGGTCATGACGTTACAAGGTAAGTAAATCAGGTAATATTTATATTTATAAAATCATAATTATATCATAAATATAATATATATTTATTAAATACATCTATATAACCATCTATGTGAGCAAGTGATGAAAAATGAAATATGTTTCTTCATGGTGGCGGTAGTCTTTGCATGAGTGACATTTTTATTTTCCATTAGATGGAAATGCGGTATAAAATGATAGTTAAATAATAATAATAATATTTAAAATAATAATAATAATTATTACATTTTTTAATGTGGTTATATAGTATTTTTATGAGTTATAAGAAGAAATAAACTGGAACTAACCTGATTAAGTTGATTACCTCTTCCATGGGAATCCTCCATTTGATCTCTTCTCAGGCTGTATTAGGATAGTATTTTGAGAATAAAATAACCTATAGGCCATGAATAAGGTAATTTTGGAGTTATTTTGGAATATCTTTTTCATGTTAGTCTTCTCAAAGATGTTGGAGAAGTGAGGAGAGAGGGGTCCTTTTATAAGTGAGGGGAGTGACACTCTTGTAAATTTTATTAAATTTAAAATAATATGAAGTAATTTTCATAGGAAAGTGAAAAATAGAAATATTTTCAAAGATAATATAAGTTATGTTCACTCATAAAATCATATTTATATAAGTTTTAGTGATATTATAATCCCTATCTCTTAGTTTAACACCCTTGTTAAACCTTTTAACCCTTACCGTGGGGACACAATGTTACTATGCTAACCATTCATTATGAATAAAAATGAAATGGAAATTATTTCATAATTTGAGTATGATAATTAAAAATATTGAATAAATTTTAAATTATTAAATTTATAGAGGTTTTGAAATTTACTTTTAATATAAGTATGAAAAACACAACAAAAAATAATTTTAGAAAAATGCATTCTTAAGCATAAAAATGGATTTAAACTAAAATCATATATATAACCGATTCTCATGAAATTAATTGAATTATGATTAAACATATGATATTCAAGTGACTTTAAAACCTATTAAAAAACTAATGAAACCTTTCAAAAACTTAATTAAATAAAAAGATAACAAATATTTCTTTTATTAGAATAAAATATCACTTGGGTTCTAAAATGTCAAACATAGGTTTATAAATTAAAAATAATATTTTTAAATTATTTATTTTAATTCTTAAATATATATTTGGTATATAAAAATTGTTTCTAAAACTTTCAAGTCATTTATATATTATGATGATGTCATAAAAGTGATGATATTTATAAAAACGGTATTTTCACTATTCACCTAAAAATCAACCATTTTAGAACAGTCCCAAACAATTCACCCTAAGATAAATTTATCATTATGAATTAATAGATGTATTTAAATTTATCAAATTCAAATTATCAAAATTATTAATTTATCTTTTAAATGAAAATATTAATTATAAATAAAAACAACTTATATAGAAAAATGAAACTTTAATACATCAACTGTTCTTAACCTTATTTTATATGAATTTATAATTAGTGTTAATATATTATTTTATACATTTAAATATTACATATCATCTTTTAAAGGTGAATAATTTAATTTATTAAGATAAAATACACAACACTTTAAAAGAGTTCTTTGCAAAAATTTCTGCTTTTAACATTGAATAAATTAAATAATATCACATTAGTTATTTATCCTATAATAATTAAATTATATCAATAAAAAATAATAATAATATTTAATTAATAAATTAAATATCAATTTTTTATTTCCTTTTAGGTTATACACTTCTTGTAATTTCATAATAATGTTTCAAATTATATTCTCATAATGTATTTTAATAAAATATATAGTGATTAGTTTTAGTTCAGTGTCATATGTAACATAATCTATAAAACATTGTATTATTTAAAACAGAATTAAATATTAAAATATTAGGGTGTTACATTCTCCCCTATTAAATAAATTGTATCTTCTCAATTTTTTATTTATTCTTAACAAAATGACTGTACCATGAAATAATAATAATTTGAGGTAGATTTTATCATGATAAATAATTTATAAGTCACTACTAGGAAACTTAGTATTTCTTAATTAAATATTTCTAAAATCACATATAAATCATTGTAAGACTCATAATTTTGAATATATTTTAAAAAAAACATACCTTGATAGTTGGGTTATATTTTCCACATAATACTCTATATGTTTATCTTACAATGCTTGAGTTGAGGAATTATTTTACCATAAACATAACAAATATAAGAAAATATACGTACTCAATTTATTTCTATTCCATAAACATAATTTCAACCTCTGGTTGTGTTTCATGTAGTTTCCACCTCTACTTTATGTCATATTCTAAATAATAAATAGCTATGATAAATTTTTCATGCCTAAAACACTAAAATTAACTTTTAACATTTCATAAGATCTGTAAAAGGTATAAAAAGTGACATCCCCACATGCATCATTAATTCCTACAAGTTTACCGAATGTATAAATTTATAACATGAATCAAACAAGGCACTAAACTATAGGGTAGTATAGAAATTAAAAGTCCAAGGTCTAACCCACAAAGACAAGGTTAGAGAAAATATTAATAAAATAAAATAAAACTAAAATAATTATGATTTAAAGTAATTAAATCTAAACTACTGAGCATGTGATTGGTGGAGAAAGTTTTAGAATAAAATATAAAAATGGTGACAGGAAAAAATGAATCCAATTTCATGGGTTGAAAAGGTATGAAGTAATTAATTAAAAATTATGCAGTCATCAGAATCGGGTTCTAATGAGTCTAATGGTCATGGTAAACACACTCCATCCCAAACTCTCCTTTTCTCATGGCCAGGTACTTCAGATTGCAAAATATGGGTAACCCAAAACCATATTTAAACATAGGGTAGAGACAAAATCAATGGTAATGGTGGAATTATAAACCCTAGACCCCATATTAAATGATGATATTGAATAAAATTAGGAAATGTTCATGATAAAAGAAAGAAAGAAATTAAACTCACTCCTCAAAACTAATCACAATGGTCTTGAAAGAAGAATTAGGAAAGAGATATAATTGAAGAACTAACATGAAATACCAATATAAATTGTAATTAAAAATGAAATACCTCATAAAATCAATCCCCTTTCATCATTCATACTATGTAAAAAATAAATCAACCCCTCATTATAGCCATGTGAGGGTGTAGAAAAAGAATGAAAGAAAATATATAGAATGGTGATGCTAGTAGGGCGTCAGGGTGATGTGTGTCTCCGGTGGTGGCTCCTCATCGAAGCCCTTGTTTTAGGATCCTCAAAATTCTGGTGTCACTTCGTGAGTGAAGCTCATGGTTAGAAGTGTCTTTAAGCTCCAAAATATCACCAATTTTGGTTCATTTCCCAAGATTTATTATATCCTTCCATAAAATAAAAAACATATCAAATCATTCCAATATTTGAAATATTAATCAATTAATTACAAAAAATCAAAATATTAAAACACCATAAAATGTATATATGAAATAAAGATATCAACATGTTATTCCTCTTATCTCTAGAGATTTACTATAACAAAAAATGGTTATTAAAAGTAAATATAATATCCAATGAAATATGAATAAACCTTAAAAAGAAGAAATAATACATTAATCTACAAAGCCTCAAAAATAACAACCAAAAATCAATTTAAATCATTTTATAAGTAATTAGTACTAAAAATTTTCAAAATATTCCTAACCAAATTCAACCCCCCAAAAAATATTTGATTACATATTCTTGAAAAACTTAAATAATATTTATCTCTAAACAACACTAATTGCTCATAATTTCATATACCAAAAATGTATATACCAAATCATATATTCTCTAAAATATAATAATCCTTTCATAAAATAACCTAAATTCTTACAAAAATATCATATATGATTCCAAAAGTTAACTCAATATTTATCCATTATATAATATCAAATTAATTGAGTTAAAGTTCTATACTAGTAAATAATTTTCCATTTACCTTAATATAAAAACCCTTTATCCCAATTAACCATAATTACCACAACATCAAAGAACATGTTAAACCTAACAGTTGTCTATAATTTTCAGCTTATGTCTCCAAATATATAATAACATTTTTCTAAATAACTTTCACAATAAATGACATATTAAACCTAAGGGTTTTATATAATTAAGTCATTTATTAAAACCTAATAATCATCTCCCAAAATTTCACGAATCACCTTAATATCCCATCATATAAAACCTCAAAAGGGGATTTATACCTTTGATATTATGATCGAACTTAGACTTATAAACCTATGATGAAATTTATAACTCTTGAATTATCCTTAGCTGATAACATCCTAACCTCTAAATCTTTCTAAACCCTACTTTGATACCAACTATAATAATCCATAACTGTACATTTGAATATAGTGCTAAAAATATACCTTTTTATATACTTTCTTAATACCAATCAATGAGACCTAATTTTAACCATACATAATAAAAAATAAATTATCGAGTCACTCACATAACTAATACCTCTTTAGGTTTGAAGCTTTAGAGAATTATGAAAAAATTACATAGAAAAACTCATATCTTTCACACCCAATGAACAATTTTCCCATTATACTCATATTTTCTTATTCCATAATAAGCATTCAACATCTCCCACAAAATTAACTAGAAATTTTACCCTTCTAGGTATATCATATATATTACTAATCTTTATAACCTAGGGAAATTGAAACATAGTTAGGTTGATCTCAAACACTCAGTAAGGGGTAGTGTTCATTAGAAACTATCATATAATAAACAAGGAATAAAATAATAAGGTAAAAATAAATTATAATAAAATAATACCATATACACAAAGCTTAAAATATATCCATGGATAACATATAAATAATCAAATGAACATAAATGATTAATTTTGTGGTGATGGATTTCATAATTCCATAAATTATAATCTTATCATCAAGGTCTTAGTTAGGACACCATATATACCATCATGGCCTCATCCATGAATTCATAAATAATTAGGTAGGTATGAAACAAATACAAAATCTAGTTTCTATCAAGATACCTACCGATGTATCAAGCATATCTATAATTTTAAGACCCATTATCACTAAATAAGTCCAATTAATTCATTATATGGAAGGAATAAGTATGAAATACAATACATAATTGAAATTCCTTAGTAATAAACATTCATATTAAAAAATGTTGATATTTCCCTAGTACATAGTCAAATTGCCTTATTAGTCAATAATCATTTGTATAGAACTAAAAAGTTTATAGATTATCAATTTCCACCCATAAATAAATTATCTATATTTCTTAGTAAATACCCTCAATCTGATTTATGTAAAATTGAGTTTTTACACCGTATATAATAATGGGTATATGAATAAGTAAAAACTATAAATGATGTATAATACATCCATGATATTAAAGAATATGGAAATTAAAGAGATTATAAATTAATTAAAAATGAAGGCATTACAGTAAAGTAAATTCCTTTGCAAAAAATAGAGAGAAAAATAGAAGTGAATTATTTATAAAAAGTTTTCATTTAAATATTTTGTTACGTTATTTAATTTTTTTGTTACTTTATTTAAAAACATGAAGTTAAAATACACTATAAAAACTATTTTCATGAGATTCCAAGAATACCTTTAATTTTTTTAAATAATTTATAATAATGAAATATTGAAAATAAACTATTCTTAAGTAATCAAATGTGGAGTGGAAGATAAAAATATACATAAGTCTAGTGAAATAAATTTTAATTTTTTTAATAAGATAATTTATTTTTCTTTTGAAAAATTCATAGAATAATGGTATTAGATAATAATTTAGAAAATCATTAAAACTTAGATTGGAATCTAAATAATGATGAATATTCATTATATTGGAAAATCTATTAATAAATAAAATAGTTAAAAGTGATTATTTTCAAAATTTATAAAGAATATAAAAAATGAATTGTTTAGAAATAATTAGAAAATATTCCTTTGAAACATTTGAATTGAAAGTAAAATATAAAAAAAATTTAACTTAATAAATCATTTAAGTATATAAAAAAAACTTTAATCAAATAATATAAAAAATAAAAATATGGAAGATAAGTTCTCCTAGACAAAAAGGAGAAATATGGTTGTATTTTCTAATAAACACTCCTTTGATGGTTTTGAGTACCAAAGGGAGAAAAAATGAGATAAATACTTGAAAAATATATAAATAACCATAAGATAAGAAAATATATGAGGTTTATGATAAATATAATATATAATTTCCCTCAATGGAAATTAAAACATAAAAAATCTTGATAAAACGTGAGATTGTAAGACAATATGTTATGAATTTAGAAACTTTTTAATTCAAATCCATCAAAAGTTAGAACACAATATAGCTATATAAATCACATGAATTAAATAAAAAATTATGCTATAATATATTCATTGGTAAGTAGCTACACCATATAAAATAAATCATGGTGAAAAATATGAAACATGTCTCAGGGAATCAAAATTTAGACAAAAAACCCTTATATATTTTATAATACTCGAATCAAAACTTCTTGAAAGAGTGAACATGAAATGGAACTTTAATTACCATGATTATAGAGTGGATCATGATATAACATTTTAAATAGGAATCATGAACACCATATAATTGAAATAGTTTCATAATTAAAAATATATCCAAAAGTAGGAAGTCTAAGAAGATAAACCATTACAAAGATCATAACATTTGAAGTAAGAATAAATTAATGAATAAATTATGTGAAAAAATCTAGATATACATAAGACATATGAAAATATAACATAATAAAATCAGAATCCATGATGATCAAAATTCGTATCTATCTTTTAGATATATTTATTTAAGGTTTTATTATGATTTCTTTGATAATACACTGATTTTTAATGTGTTTTCATAGGAAATAGGAATTCAAGAATCAATGGAGGACATTCAAAAAAATTATAAAATGTAACATTTCACATCATGAATCTGAAATGCATGAAATGTACTCCTAGATTATAGACCACATTCATACCAAAGGCCAAGCCATGAATCCCATTTACAATACATGAACTAAGTACATGATATGAATCCTGTTTACATTTCATGAAAGACTCAAATTTCAAACCTAAAGAGATACATGATGTAAAACCCACACATGACATGCAAAGTAAGAAACCTGATTGTCATCAAAGATACAATCCATGAAATCTGAAGATCTAAGATCTTTTTAAAATATGCAGATCTAAATTAAAATATGTGAATACTAGTTTAATTCTATGAAATACTCGATGTAGAAGCCACTTAAAGAACATATATGACATGAAACATCGACACTTCATGTAACTCTTGAAGTATATATATATATATATATATGTAGCAATTCCCGATGAACAAAGGGAGCTTCAACATCTGAATTTTTTTCTTCTTTCTTCGACATTTATTTCTTTTTTATTTATTATTTGTTTTTATTGATTTATTTTATTATTTTAATAATTCCTTTATTTCCATTTTCAATTCCAAGACTCATTATTTTTGTGTTATTGACTAATGCCTAAGTCCAATTCTGTTTACCATTCAATAATTATATACCACTGCATTCTTCACTATTTCTTCATTCAAGTTAGTTTTTAATTGATTTTACAATATTTCAATTATGTATTGATTTTATTTAAGTTGTTTATTTATCATGTCAAGCATACTATATGTTTCCCTATTTTCATTCAATATTTTCATGCGTGGCCAATTTCTTAGGGTTAGGGGTCGAGAGTAGGGGCATATTTTAATGAAATGAATATGTGAATCAAATATCGGTAACTATATGGCTAGTAATTGAGTTAAAAATAATTTTTCATCTCATTATTTTACATCTACACTGACCATAAGAGGTTAAATAGAAGGAACCTAGCCTTATTATAGTTGATAAGGATAAGAACAATAGCTTGGGATAATTTATTCCTAGAAGCTAAGATTCCTACACTTAGGTTGTTAACTATATCTAGACTAAGGAGTAGTTTCCAACTTTGACAGATCCAATTGGTTTGACCAAGACAAATTAGAGACCTTTTAATTACTTTATATCCAAATACATAGGTCTATCCCAAGTTATATTTAGGATTACCTTTTTTACCTAAACCATAAAATTGACACTAAAACCTCCCTTTCATCATATTTAATCCCAAGATACATAGATATTAGTAAAACCCAAACCAAAGAGTAATTGTAAGAAACTCCTACCCAAAGTTTCTTACCACTAGGTTGCTTGCCTACAAACTATATTTTTGGGTTTGAACCCAGACTACCACTGTACTATGACTTTGTATCCAAGTGTATATTGGGAAAGATAAATTTTAATCTGATCAAAGTCTATGTTCAATCAACAATACCATACAAGCCAATTAAATTTTGACACTATTTATGAGGATAGTTGTGCTTAAGCACATTGAACTATGATATGAACCCATGATTACCTCACCCATCCCATTTTATTTCCCATATTTATTTTTATAACTTTTTATCATGTAATAGAACTTTAATTTTCTATTCTTTATCTTAGTTCACATTTCAGGTCCCTCTAAATTGCTCAGAGTCTGGACACTCAAGAACTGTTTCCTTTCGATCTTAAAATCAAGAGATATATACATGAATGTTGTAATTTCTTCATAGATGAACACAACAACCTTACACCACCAAAACTCTAATATGTATCACCTGAACACCAAGAAGAGCAACCAACATTGTATGAGCACACCATCTTGGATTACATATTTCCCTCCATTAGTATTGTTGTGCCCATCATTTTTCACCCTCCCATTCAAGTAAATTCATTCAAGATAAAACCTAGACTCATTCATATGATCTAGAATAGGGTCAGTTTAGTGGACTATAAAGAAAAGATCCCCATGAACACATATCAAATTTCTATAAGTCTATGAAACATTTTAGAACTTGGATGTATCGTCTAATGCCATCCGACTATGATTATCCCCATTCTCCTTGCGTGACTGAGCCAAGTATTTTCTTAAAATTCAATATCCTGAGTCTATAATGACTTGGTATTATTTAGAAAATAATTTCATAGAAAAATATTTCCCACTGATCGAACCTGGAATCTCAAAATTAAGATATAAAATTTAAACTAGGTGGATGTATAATAAGCTTGGTAGGATTAGGGCCATTTCAAGGAACTCACTTGAAAGTTCCCTCATCATGGAATTGATGTGTGGATACAATTACAAACTTTCTACCAAGGAATATAGCTGGTTGCACACACTATTTTAGATTCCATCACAGAGGGTTAGATCATGATCAAGATGCGCAAAGCTATCCGAGCACTGTTAGAATAGATCTACCACAATTCTATCATGTAATAGAGTGATATAGGACCACCCAAGCACAAAATTAGTCAAGTGAAAGAGAAAACACGTCTAGTAGACTAAGTTGGATCTCTCAAGAAGAATCTTGAGTCTCTTTAGCTACCTAATTCATCACCTCCCCTCCTTCCTCTATTAGTGAGATACAATAACGTGAGATGTGTGGATATATGCACCCATATCAGGATTGCAGGGTAGATATAAAAGAGTTGCAAAGCCAAGATTCTAATTATGTTAATTACAATCAACAAAATCAGTATTTTCAATAGCCCCAATAATACCAACAATAATATTATCCATAGAGGCCAGATCAACAACCACAATAGCCGAATCAAGGTTACTTTCAATAGAGGAGTGGTCAATAACCACCACATAATCAGGGACCATCTGAGTGACCACCTAAAATTCTAACTCCTCAATCATAACAACAATTTAAGAAACAACCTTATCATCCCAAATCTCAATAATTTATACCTACTCAGTAGTATAAAAAATATCTTCCAAGTTAGTAGCAGGAAGACCCAACTACATAATCTAATATTGAAAACCTACCCACTGCCTTTTTTTAGAAAGTAGATCAAAGGATGACTAACCAATAGAATTAAATGAAAAACCGAAGGGCAGCCATCTGAAACCTTGAGCACCGAGTGGGACGAATCTCAAAGACCCTATCAGACTAATTATTATGTATTCTACTTGGTAATACCAAGACTCATCCAAGAGAGGAGTAAAAGGCTATAGTTATTAGAAGTGGAAAGATTTGGGACTTTACACAACCTAACAAAGGAGAGGAAAAATAGTTTAAGAAATTTAAAAAATTTGTGACAATCATCAATAAGGATAACGATGATAGAACATATAAATATTTTTAGTAGAAAAATATAGAATCTGAACCTACTAGAAAAGATCCAACTAAAGAGTATCCTGAAAAGGAAGACGTCTATGTGGCACCACCAACTTATAAACCCAGTCTCACATTTCCATAGAGGATGAGAAAAGCTAAAAGAGAGGGATAATATAAAAAGTTTCTAGAGATTTTTAAGAAACTGCACAACAACATACCATTTTTAGAATCCATATATTAGATTCCTTCTTATTCCATGTTTATTAAGGTGTTTATTTCTATAAAAAAATAAAATTGAAGATATAGGAGTGATCTCTTTAAACAAAGAATGGTCTTTATTTGTTCAGTGGAAGCCCCCACCCAAAATATGAGACACTATAAGTTTCTAATTTCATTTCACTATAGAGACATGCAATTTTGAATGAGCCTTGTGTGATCTTAGATAAAGTGTCAATCTCACTCCTATGAGTGTATTAAAAAATATAGGTATAGAAGAATTAAAACCGACATGAGTTGCACTTAAATTTGATGGCTGCTCAGTCAAGCATCCCCAAGGACTTCTCAAGTATATCTTAGTGAAGGTTGGTAAATTTATATTTCCATTTGATTTACTTATATACGATATGGAGGAAGAAGGATATGTCCCTATAATTCTAGGGAGTCTATTTATCACAACTGGGAAGGTGTTGATTGGTGTAAATAGGGAAAGGTTGATATTCAGAGTTGGTGAAGAAAAAGTTGTGTTTGATTTAGTAAAATCCGCTAACCAAAGGAGAGGCATTGGATTAACAATACATATCTATCACTAATAAGAAATATTATTATTTGACTAGTAAGGAAGATATAAAGACCCTACCTCTTATTGAAAATGGATACAATTCTCACAAGAACATGAATTATACTACACCTATGATGAGGTATATAGTTCCATAATTCAAAACCTATGTTATTAAGAACTATTCCATGAGGAGTGTGTCCTTATTTTTAGAATCATCTAAATACAAGAATTTATAACTCTCAATAAAATAATCACTAATTGGGAGGAAATACAGGATAGGATGAATAAGATAGAATAGATTTTAGAGAGGTTTTAATAACTCTGGAGATGGTTTAGAGGTATATTCCCAATTTTTTTTTAAAGTTTAAAGTTTAAAATAAAAAAATTACATCATGTAAAATAATTACATGACTGGGAATTTTTAGGTCTCAAAAAATAAAAATATTTAGAATTAAATGTAATGTATTAAATAAAAAATGTTAATTCAGCATGAAAAATTCAAAATTCATGAACCCTAGATTCACGACATAGCCCCCACTCCCCCATTGTTTTGTATCCCATGAAACACACCCCTATACCATCCGATGCTCCCTCCTCCTTGCTTCTCTTTGTGAAACCACTAGTCAGCCTCCCTATTCATCCTCCCATTTCTCTCCCACTCAACCTTCCTGTCCATCCACCATCCCTATTCCCTACTTAAATCCACAAGGGAAAGAACCAAGACCAAACAATTCCTATCCAAGGCAACGATCCTCTTTCACCCAAGAGATTGACTCCTTCACTTTCACCACCACTTGAAAATCTGACCCCCACCCAGTCTACATCCAATTATATCAACCCCTTAGCCTCCATCTAGTCCGATGAGTTACAATACACTTCCAACCCATCCTAGGGTGCTTACCCTTGCCCACATCTACACCCGTGTCTACATTTATCTACCCCATAGAAATAGATTCGGTTGGTCCATCTCCAGGACAATCCGATGAGGTCCAAAAAGATTTTTTACCTAACCATTATTGAGAATATCCATGTGTATGAGGAGGTTCTCGACCTTCTCAGTAGGATGCACCTCTACATTATCATAGAGGTGATGTAGAAGATATTATGAGAGATTTTACTTGAGTTCTTATCCACCTTGAAGATTGATGTGGCATATGTCACCTTCCTCCTTGGTGGTAGGGAATGAGATCTCAATCTAGGCGAATTTGGAATTAAAATCGATATCTACACTAAGGATTTCATAGATTCCACTAATTACTCTACCATGCAGCTGGAGCCAAGTGAGGCAGATGTGGTGGGGAGTTGGATTCTTATTGCCCGAGATCCATAGTGCATTCATAATCCACATAAATTGAAGATAACCTAGCTATGGGGTATCTCCTTACAAATTCACCATGGGGATCACACTCATACATGGTTTTACATATGATATTATCATGAAAATATCAGTAAGATTGAGGTTCTCATCCTAGCCTCAGCTATGGGTGGCATTACCATCAATATGGCTCATCAAATTGCATTACAATATGAGACCCAGGTGTGAAAAGATCATAGTACTCTCACGGAGAGAAGTTTCATTACCCACATGGTGCATCATCTTGGTTTATTAGATGCTACTCAACCTCTCACTTCCCTTGGTCCTGATGGAGTCTATCAAACCCCCCATAACTCATAAGATGGGGGTCTTGAGGAAGGTCGAGGGGTGCTACTAGTGGCCCCCAGAGTACTTGGATAATCCAATAGTGGCTCCAAATCAGCCTACCCTAGCCCTTTCCCTTGCTTATGATCCTCTGTCTCATCTTGACCCAACCTCTTCTCTTACATCCATCTCTACCCCATATTCCTCCAAAACTCCAACTACATTATCCCCTACCACCAAAGCTTCATCACACACCACAAATACACCTAAATCATCCATTACCTCAGACATATGGCCTATTATGCGGTGCCTTCTATAGAAATAGAGATAGATTTTATGCCAACCTCACATTATATTTACTACACCATCCCGATTTACCACCCCACCACCAGCACTTGCATCTTCCCACCCACCACTACCTCCATCCCCACCCCATATCCCACCTAGGTTGGAGTACCACTAGATCTTATGGACCCTTCCACCCAGAAGAAGTTTATAGCATAGCAGGAATGATAGGGAAAGGGCCCCACCCACCCATCTTTCACTAAGGTTTCTTATATTGATCAAGATGCCAGACACATGGACTTAGTAAGGATTAACA
Source organism: Viscum album (assembly GCA_963277665.1). Taxonomy (NCBI): domain Eukaryota; kingdom Viridiplantae; phylum Streptophyta; class Magnoliopsida; order Santalales; family Viscaceae; genus Viscum; species Viscum album. Next base: position 2,022,382,135 of record OY728157.1, read on the forward strand.
CCTCACCCCCTCCATCCTCAACCGATCATACTTATAGCACCATGACACTTATTATGTAATTTGATCCAATATCCCTAGCTTATATCTTTGATATAGAACTATAAGAGATGATCTAGACCCCCAATGTATAGAGGGGACATCTGATGCATAGACATGTTAGTCATACCCTCCTCTTTAATTATTCCCTTGTACCCATCCTTGTTGCATGTTGTTCTAGGTGTCTATTTTATTTTCCCATTATACCCATTGTTCCCTAATTTATAGTTTCTATATCTATGGATGGGGAAAAATTTTATTACACGACTTTCTTATTTTCATCTGTACTTATGAATTACTTTATCCATGTCTAGCTTTGATGCATCCTCTATAGTCATTATTGAAACGTTCAGGACACCATATCACCACTCACATGAGAACTATCAGTATATAGATGAAATAAAAAGATAAATTGAGGACCTAAAAATCCATATCCATAGTCATCAATATCCTCCTCAATGAATTTCCTATAATTTACTACTTTCACATGAGTGTTGTGGGAGACCCATTTTTGAGGTGGTTAATCCCACCCGCACCCCTGTGAGATCGATTATACCACCACCAGTTCCTGTAGGAGGAATAAGATATCAAAGCTAATGGATAGAATCAAATGATTTTTTTCCATATATCTATATGAAGATGTCATTATTAATTATTTATGAGAGGCAACCCATATTTTTTGTTTTCTTTATTTTCAGTGAGTTTCTTAGGAACTTTGTTTTTAATTTTCTAGTGTTTTATATTCATCGGTCATCCAGAAACTCATTTCATACACTTCATGAATTTATCTAACATGTTCTCTCCTGCTATTGAATGTGTGTACCTTCCCATTTTTTTACTTACATATTGATTAACCCCTTTGTACTAATGGTTTATCTAGTGAAGGTATTTTGTTTCTAACAATTTTTCTAGGTTGAATAATTTCCCATCACTATCTAACAAGTTTCCCTATGGAATGAATTTCATTACAAGGAGCTCTCAAATACCTAAATTAAATTATAAATTTCCATTTAAATTCTTGATATTATTCTCTTTCTATATCTCCCACATAGATTTCCAGAATAGTATATAAACTGTATAATTTTAAGTGAGGGGGAGAATTTATTGAGCTTTACTATTAATAAACATGGATTATTTCCTATTTTCACTAGTCTAGAATACATTTTTCATTAAAATCATGCTTTAAACTTGAAATATCATTTCACCCATTTAAATAAAAGACAAAGTTTGGTTGAATATTATTGAAATACATTTTTTATTCCTGTTTATATATTTAGCATTATTTCTAAGTTGATTAATTTAATTCTAATTCTAGATTCTTGCAATTTATTTTTATTGACTTATTACTAGATATTATGCCATGATTGATTTCTAGTTATTTTATATACTCTAATACCTGAGAGGATTCTAAACCTTCAATGTCATATTTTTTCTGAGCATCTATATTGAGAGATACTTGATGAATATAAACCTATCAAAACTTGCATTGGAATCTTATTGAGGCTATTATTGAACAAATACACTCTTAAAATGATTGAGGAAATCTTTGTTGATCAAGTTATCTAAGACTCACATGTACATCTATCCTTCTTTTTCCTATAGTATCCATGAATAACCTTGTTAGGCTAAAGTTGTTTCAAGCCTATTATCCCTTCCTACACTACTATTGATACTATGCATGATTTTCTTTTGAATAGGTGTGGGGGATCTGTCATCTATACCATATATGGGATGTTCATTATTGAGGAGACATACAATAACATCTTCAACAGATTTATATGACACAATTCATGATTACCTTTGATATTATATACTCATACCCTATTCCTTTGAAAAAATAATTTAAAAAATAAATTAAAAAAAAAAAAATAAAAAAATAAAAAAAATAAAAAAAAAACAAAAAAAAAAAATTAAAAAAAATAATAATAAAAATAATAAAAAAAATAAAAAAAATAAAAATAAAAAAATAAAAATAAAAATAAAAAAATAAAAAATGGGTTGTGTATTAGGAAGGTAAAAAATATCCATGACCAGACTGATGAATCTTATTATGGATCATATATTTTCAGGTAATGGATGTGATATCTATCCTAGACATGAATTTCAAAAAATAAATAAAATGAAAAGAACAATAAAGGATCATGGAACATTATTTATGATTTATTGACATATTCATAGACCACTTCAAGCTATTTGAAGCATAGAGACATCATTTTTGTCTAGGAGGATTGAATTCATTACACTATTCATGATTATCATACATTATACTATAGATCCTACCCTCCTTTTTGAGATTAATTTTTATCATCTACCCACCTGCCCTCAACCTTAGAGATATTTGAACCTTATTGCTTAATACCTCATGAATAATTTAGTATTTTTATTTATTAAGTAGAGATATTATAACCAATACAAGATTAAGATTGGGAACATTTATTCATGGTATCAGAATAACACTAGTTTTATTTTACCTTGAGTGATGAGAGAAAATTAATTGTGAGGTAAATTACAAAATGGGTATAGCTTATGAGAAACCATTATGAAATTATAAATAAATGAATATATAATATTAATAAAGAAATTATATTTAAGGAATGATATATTTTCTCTATAGGATTGATTATGGAGGAATGTTTTTTTCTTGCACTTAGTTTTATTTTCCTGGTTGCAATGAATGTTTCCCATTTAAAAATTGTTAGATTTCGAATCCCTGTTGAGATGCTTTTCTCTTGAGGACAAGAAATTGTTCAATTGTGGAGGATTTGATAAGAAAAATTCATATATATCTTTTTATATATTTATTTAGGTATTTACCATGCTTTATTTGATAATAAACTAATATTTTATGTGTTTTTGTAGGAAATAGAAATTCAATAATCAAAAGAGGACTTGTTGAAAAATAAAAGAAATCAACATTACATGTCATTAATATGAAATAAATGATGTGTACTCCTCGAGTATAGAACACCTATGAGATGAAGGCCAATTTTTGAATCCTATGAACAAGATATGAACTATTTACATGATGTGAATCCTATTTAAACATCATGAAATACTTGAATTTTAAACTTGATGATATACACGATGTGATCCTCATACACAATATGTAAATCTTGAAACCTAATTTTCCACTGAATATAAAATACATGAAATCCTAAGATCCGAGATATTTGGGGAGATTTGAAAATATGAAGTACATAGTGTGAATCCAAGTTACACATCATGAAAGCCTTGATGTAGAATCCACTTAAATCACATACATGACATGAACTATTTATACATAGTGCAACTCTTGAAGTCTATATATATGTATCACACCAAACATGTAGTGATATCTTCAAAATCCAAAATTATTTTCTTATTTTTTATAGATTTATTTCCTATTTTATTTTCCATTTCTTTATACTTATTTATTTTATTATTTTAAGAATTATTTTATCATTTCTTTTGATTCCAAGACTCATTCTTTGTGTGTTATTGACCAATGCTTGAATCCAATTCTATTTATTGTTCAACACAAATCTGTGACTTCATTCTTCATTTTTTATTCATTAAAGTTAGTTTTTAATTGATTTTACATGATTTTAATTGTGTATTTCTTTGATTTAAGTTTTTTATTTATCACATTGAGTGTGAAATTTGTTTCCCTACTTTCATCCAATACCCTAATGTGCAGATAATCTGCTTAGGGTTAGGGGTTGATAGTAGGGGTATGTTTTAATTAAATGGATATGTGAATCAAAACTTGGTAACCCAATGGTTAGTAATTCGGTTAAAAATAATTTATAATCTCATTATTTTGCAACTACCGTAACTATCAGATGTGAAATTGAAGAACCCTGACCTAATTGGAGTTGAGCAGGCTAGGACTAATTTCTTGGGATACTTTATTCCTATAATATTAGATTATTATAATTGATTTTTTATATATCTAGAACAATGATTAGTTTCTAGATCATTTATATCGAATTGGTTGGACCAAGACCAGTTGGTGACCTTTGCACTACTTTACAACCTAAGTCATAGGTCTATCCCAAGTCAGATTTAGGATTACCCTTTTTGCCTAAACCCTAAAATTAACCATAAACCATTTATTTAATTTTATTTAATATCATTATATATAGTAAAACCCAAAAAATAGTGATTGTGAGTAACTCCTACTAAAAGGTTCATACTGCTAGGTTTCTTTCCTAAAAGTTGTCTCTGTGGGTTTGACCCTAGAATTCCACTATGCTACGCCGTTGTATGCAAGTGTAGTTTGGAAAATATAAATTTTAATATGATAAAAAAACATGAATAATAAAATATTACATGTGGTCCAGTCAATTCATAACTCACATAATCTTTGGAATAAAATATTCAATGAAGAAGTGATACAACCCAATGAAAGTAAATTGAGTTTATAATCCAATTACCTCAAATCCTAAATCGTTTTTACATATATATACCCTTCTAAGTAATAATTTTTTTAATTATATACTTTATTTAGAATCATTTTATTTATTATTAATTCACTATGATTACTTTTATTTCATTTATTATCTTGTTTCATTTAATTACTAAATCTGTTTTGTTTACATTGGTCATTTTGGGGTTGTTCGATTTATAGTCTCTAAAAAAGATTCAATATATTTGAAAAGGTAAAATTCAATGGTATAATGGTTCCATAATAATTAAATGTACTAATTTATAAGGTTTATATTATTAAAAAAACAACGGAGTTTAAAAATTCATGAAATAGTTACTTTTATGTGAATCTTCCTTGATAAGATTTTTACGGTTTAAAACAACCATAATTGTTAACTTTTAATTATATTGATGTAAAGGATATTTCAAATATAAATAATTATGAAAACAAATTAAATTAATCATTATTAAATATTGTTATTATTATTTAATTTTTCTTAATATTTCATGAAAAATTATAACATCATTCATGTAGGTGGTAAAATAGATCCAAACATGAACATGTTATAACAATTGAATCAGTAAGAACATGTTATTGTATATTGATAATATAACTTCTATATAAGATTAATGATTTAAAAATTATTTTATTAAAGTTATAAATCACATTGAATAAGAGGTATAATAATATGATAAATGAGAATAATTGCAACAAGTTATTACTTATAAAGTGTCTCAATATTATCAATATAGCCAGTTAAATTTTACACTGAACATTTATTATTAAAATTAATAATACAATGGAATAATTGTTTTTAAAGAACATTAATAATGTTATAAATATAATAATTATTCTATAAATACATTTTTATAACTATCCATGCAAACCAATGATGAAAAATGATATACATCATTTGTGGAGGGGGCAGTCCCCGCTTACACATGAGCTCCATTTCCATTTTCAAAAGAATGATATGGAAGGAAAGAAGATAATATTTTATCCTCTTGGAATCATAATTATTTCATAAATATAATATATATTTATTAAATATATCTATATAACTATCCATATGAGGAAGTGATGAAAAATGAAATATGTCGCTTCATGGATACAGTAGTCTACAAATATGCCTGAGCAGCGTATTCCTTTTCCACTAGATAGAAATGAGTTAGATAATTATTATTACATAAAAATAATGACATATTATTGTACTAATGATACTAATTACATTATTTTTTGGTGAATATAAAATATTTAAAGGTGGTGGAATAATAAAGATACATGAAATAACTCGATTAATTTAGTTACCTCTTCCTTAGGTATCCTCCTTTGGATATATTCTTAAGCATTATTGGGTTAGATTTTTAAAAAGATAAGAACCTTTAAGTCATGGATAAGGGTTTTGGGTAGTGATTTGGGTAGATATTGGTTGATATAAGGTTCTTAAAGTGGACATAAAAGTGAGGAGAGAAGGTATCCTTTTAAAAGTGAGGAGAGTTACACTTGTAAAAAACACCTATGTCCATACATGATTTAAGATAAATTTGAATTTTTAAATTAGTGGATGGTCTGTTTAGAGAATCATGATTCAAATCGATAATATAAGAATTATTTCATCTTGAGTTTATGTTTTTGGATATGGTTTGAGGCTTGAGAGGTTCCTTGAGTACTCAGGAGAGTCTCTAGAGCATCAGGTTAGTTTTTAGAAGTTTTTAAATAATCATACCAAGAGAACATGGTTTGGTGTGTACATTTTAGGAGAAACCATGTGACACGCTAAGTGTGAGGAAGTTTTCAGTTTTATTGATATAGTACATGATTGATGTGCATAGTTAGTGCAAAATTTTTAGAAAATCATGCAAATTATAGATAGAGTGAATAGTGAATCTTGGTTTCGACTTGGGGATTGGTGCACACTTTTAGACAAATCATGTGAAATGATTCAGAAATAACCAGTTCCAATTTACATGATTAGAGAATGGTTTGGTAAACTGTGTAGCCCAACCATGAAAAGGGGTATTTCTTGGGCTGTTCCTACCATATAGTTAGTGAATAGTTTGGTAAACCATGTGGTCAAACTGTGCATGTCACGACCCTTTCCAGTGGGGCCCGTGCCACAAATCCCCTTGCTTGACTCCAATAGGCCAAGGGTCATTGACTAGCATCGAGTAGTCATATCACTAACATGGGAGGCATTTCCTAGGTACATGTACAAACACACATATCTCCAAGCTCACAAATGATGAAATATAAAAAATAGTAATGAAAAAAATGCATTCATACCACTAAACCTAACCAAGAAAGTAAAATAGGGAAATTAAAGTACAGTAAAGTAAACTAGGCCTGAATACAAGACCCCCAAAAGAAAGAGTCTTTAAACAAAAAATTAGAACCTATAAACAAAAGATACTGGGACTACTGTCTGTATCTGTAGGAACACATCAGCCTGTCTGAAATCATGAAGCACCGCCTAGTCCTAGCCCTAGACTTAGTATGCCTAGGAGTCTATCAAAAAGGGTTTCTTATCTGTACAAGACACAAAACGTGTGGGTAAAGACCATGTATGGGTGAGTATAATAATAATCAATAAGACACCCTAAAACCACAAATAAATACATAAGGTAAATGTACAGTTATCTCTACACAAGTATGTGTCTACAACACATATAAAAAGTATATCCAGATATACTCAAACCCTGACCCATAGTTTAGAGGTAAGTCACAAATACCATATACCAACACTAGAGATTTAGTCTGAAGATTCCACAAGAATTAATCTGGGAGAACACAATCCTGAGTCTTATAACACTGATGAAATCTGCTCGGGAAGTACTATTCATCTTGAACTGTCATGAGAGAGCTACACTAATAGATCTTAAGAGAGAAACAATAAACTTACTCTGGGAGAAATCACTCCATGAGTGGAGAAGATCACGATACATAGATGAGGATCACTACCATGACAATGGGGTGATACCACGAATCATCTGGATTAACCTACTAATTATTGGATCGATGTTCAGTAGGATTCGTTATACTGATACCAAGGCTCTACTTAGGGAACAAGAATTGATAAAGGATCCTACTCTGGGCCTCTCAGAGGGGATTCCATTAATCTATCCAGAAAGTCCCATTGAAGGGATCATACTCCTTTGAGTAGGAAATGATACCAACTAACCTTCTTGGGATGGATCAAGGGAAAAAAACATAATGAAAACCTTCCAAAACATGGTGGGAAAGGAGATAAAGGAATGTAGAATTCAGCACATGATGTTTAGTAGAGTCAAATGTGTGTCCCTTTACCCCAGGTACTTACTATGTACAATGTCCCGTGTTAGAAGTACATGTATTGTTAAAATAGAGCACACGACATGTAGAAGGGCACACACTATGTCCTTCCAACTGGGGTCTAACCGTGTACTCTGTCTGTGTGCTAGTACATAGTGTTAACCCATGTTTGCCTGCTTGTGTACTAGTACAAGGGGTTATTTGCGTAACCAGCTCAGCAAAGCCGTGTGGTGGGGTACACGTCATGTACTACACCTTGTGTCTATGTAACCTCGAAGTACACATCGGGACTCAGGGAAAGGCCCACTCACCGTGTGACAAGGGTTTCATACTGCGTGACACCTGACAACCACCTAAAAACCTAGACACCACTCGGTGGGTCCCACAAACCATGTATTCTGAAATACGTTCCGTGTTCATTGGGATTTTCCAAAATGCTAGTTCTTCCTCCACGCACCTCAGTTGATCCTCCAGTGTTCAATTAGATGATACATTCTCCTTGAAACTAAATATCTCAAGTCATCTCTCCATTGCAACACCGAATTAGTGGGTTCAGGCCTTTGATTGGCTCCAATCATCTGTATGAAAGTCACCCGAAGAACAGTTTCTCCTAAAATACTTTGATCCATATGCCTCCATCATATTCATTCCTCCACAAGGTCATAATGATGATAGATCTCTGATTTTGGATCATTTCACTAAGAATCAGAGGTGAAACTATTATTCGTTCATACCCCACAAAGAATGAGAAAAATGCAATGAAAATAGGGGGAGAGAATCAAAATTGAACAACCCAAGGAATAAACCTTGGTTGTTGTTCATTTCAGACTTGATCCATTCTATAAGAATGATCAATATAACAAAAAAATTAATATAATCATAATCATCCCCTAAAAAAAATATGCAAGAAAAGCCCATCCCACAAGAGAGAGAAAAACACTAATCAATGTATTTTTAGGTTGGTCGGCGTTCATCGTTGAATCTAAGAATGGTGAAAAGAATAATAAAAACAACATGACCTACCTCTTTGGGTTCAAACACCTATGAATAATGAAGTTTCATCATGATCGTTGGAGAGATCTTTTGATTTCTTCGCATTCTGATCGTCAATCCATGATCCGGTCTTCATTCGCCAAGGCAAAATCCTTTAATATCTCCCTATAAATTCTCCAAAATTCCTAGGGTTATGTGGCTAAACTAGGGATATTTTCATAAGTATTATTTTAAAGTAAATCATCACTACGTAAAAATATAATTTATCTTTAAATTATTTAATGATGATTATGTCATTTTTAGGTTTTTACACAGAAGACCCACACCGACTAAAGTTAAGTCACAACTAAGGAAAACCCAATATTAAGATCTCAAAGGTGGTCTCAGATTTCTAATTTGAGTCCCTATTTAGGAGTTATTTGGATTTTAAAATAAAATAATTTTTATTTAATTATTTTATTTACAGTTATGTCCAAAAACTATCTTTCATAGCTGACTTGCACCGACTGATGTTAGGACTCACCTAAGGTAAATCTACTGATCTAAATGTAATGGTTCCCTCAGGTTGCTGATTTGGTAACCTGTTTAAGTTTTATTCCAATTTTTAAAGAAAACCGCTCACACACGTTATTTAAAAAAGTTTTTCTAATGAATTATTTCAAGCATACCGGGCTTCAAAATCGCACGTTGACTCAGCGACCATTCTTATAATTTTCTCAAATAACTTATAAAAAAATAGGTGAAATCTAAGTCATTACATTCTCCCCACCTTAGGGATTTACGTCCCCAAAAATCCAGAAACAAGACTACTCAAAAAGATATGGGTACTGTGCACAAATCTGAGCCTTCTGATCCCATGTGCTCTCCTGAAAGTTTCCATGCTACCTTTGGACACACAATAAGGGAATTTATTTCCCATGAAGGATCCTCTCTTGGCGATCCTCAATCTCTACTGGGTACTCTGTAAAAGTTTCTTCATAATCGATGTCTATCTCACCCCAATCGATGACATGCAATGGGTCATGCACATACGTCCTCAGCTGCGACATGTAGAAGACATAGTGTACCCTGTCCAACTATAGGGGTAAATCCAAATGGTATTCCACCTCACCAACTCTAAATAGTATTTGAATGGGCTAATGAAACTCATAGATAACTTTCCGCCCATCCAAATCTTTGCAACCCACATCGAGGTGAGACCTAAAGGAATACACGACCTCTTTCCCTGAACTCCAAAGGCCTCCTCCATCTTTCTACATAATATTTATGATAGCTCTGTGTAGTCTTCATCCGCTCCTGAATGATTTGAACCTTCTCGGCAGTAGATCACACCAACTCCGGGCCCATGAGTGCCGACTCTCTTGGGTTAGTCTAGCAAAGTGGTGACCTATAGGGTTACCCGTACAAAGACTCAAATGGTGCCATACCAATGGTGGAATGATAGTTGTTATTGTATTAAAACTTCACTATTGGTAGGTTATCCTCCCAGCTATGAACGAAGTATAACATGCAAGCTCATAGCATGTCTTCTAGAACCTGAATGGTCCACTCCGTTTGGCCATCTGTTTGTGGGTGAAACACTGTTATCAAGAACAACGACGTCCCAAATGACTCCTGTAATCCCTTCCAAAACTGGAATGTGAAATGATCATCATGATATGAAACTATCATTTATGGGAATCCATGGAGTTGAACTATCTTCTGCACATAGAGTTATCCCAATATCTCTACTTAACTCTAATATTGGATAGCTTGGATGTGGGATGACTTGTTGAGTCGGTCAACGATCACCCAAATGGAATCGTTTCCCCTGAACGTACATGGTAAAAAAGTCATTAATTCCATTGATATTTCATCTGACTTCCATTCCAGCACCTCAAGGGATTAAGCTAAACCTACTGGAACCTGGTGCTTAGCCTTCACCTTCTGGCACATAAGGCATCAAGAAAAAAACTTTGCCACTACCTTCTTTATCCATATCCACCAAAACTGATGTCAAAGGTCCTAGTACATTTTTACCACTTTAGGGTGTATTTACAAAGGGTATGCATGAAACTCCCAAAGAACCTTCTCTCGTAATTCCACTGGTACAAATGTGCATCCACTTAAAATAAAGATGTTCCCCTTACCTTTCGAATTTCCATCAGCAGCATTCCCTATAGACATCTAAGACTGTAAGGTCTCAAAGTCGATATCCTAAAGTTGTGATTCCCGGAATCGTTGAAAGAGTGGAGGGGTGAAAACCATCAAATGAAGGTAAGCTACTCTATCTCTGTCCACAAAGGGTAACTATAACAAGGCCAACTGCTCCAACGCCTCATTCAGCAACTGTGAACTAGATCTCCTATTGAGAGCATATGCCACCATGTTCTCCTTCCCAAGAGTATAGACAATCTCAAAGTCATAGTCCTGGAGGAAATCTAGACATATTATCTATCTCAAGTTTATATCCTTCTAAGAGAATATATACTTGTGACTCTTATGATTGGAGTAGATGATAAACCGCTCACCCATCAGTTAGTGTTGCCACATCTTCAATGCGAAGACTACCACTGCCAACTCAAGATTGTGTGTTTCATAGCTATGATAATGTGGCCTAAAATAGAATGAAACATAGTCAATTACCACTTTACTTTTCATCAGGATACAACCAAGTTTGGTTCCTGATGCATTTCAGAACACTACATACTCAACACCCTTCTCCAAAAATCTTAAGATCGGGGAACTCATCAAACTCTACCTCAAATTCTAAAATTATTGACCTAGGGTCAACCTTTGAGAACCATCATGACCCTCTAAACTACTCATGGAGGTAATATATCCTTGGTATTGGATACTCGTTCTCCATGGTCACTTGGTTTAAGTTCCAAAAATCCACACACAACCTTAATCTCCCATCTACCTCTTTTTTTTATAAACAAAACTAGGGCTGCCCATGGTGAAACACTGGGTCTTACTAAGACCTTCCTCAAAATTACTCTAATTGTAACCTCATATTTAGAAGCTTTATGGGAGATATATGACATGTTGTTCTAATATCGGTGACATACCGAGGTGTAAAACAATACAGAATTCTATCTCCCAATAGGGAGGTAATACTAGAAAATATTCAGAAAAGATGTCCTCTTATTCCAGTACTACTACTGGGAACTGAAAACTCATAACATTTATTGCTCTGAGGGTCAATCTATCCAACTCATGAGTAATCAGATACACCCTTCTATTCATGAGTCCATCTTGTGCTGCTTGGGTTTCCTTTTCTGTGAAAAAGGAAAACCTTGTTTGGTCAATATGGACATACCGCACCCTTATCCAAAAATATTCAATATGGGAATGTACCGAAGATAACCAATCCACACCATAATGACATCGTAAGGCCTTGAAACTTCCACCAAAAGGTTCCAACCAAAACTATCACTTCTAAGGTTCAGGTCACACTTTCGGCATAATTGTAATCATTGAGTCTCCTCCACTAGGTGTCTCCAAGAATAAGGGTCAAGTAAATGGTCTAACAAGAATCTCAAGGTCTTGTACTATATTTTTGACAAGATAATAATGACTAGTATCTGTGTCTATCAATACGGTATCTAAATTATAAAAGACATAGATCATACCTTGAATAATTCTTGGAGCCTCTGGGTCGTACGCCTCAACCGCAAGAATCTATCCCCACCCATGTCCTCCAGCTCCCTGATCCTGGTGTAGACTACTTGGTGGTGGTGGTAGTAAAATGTAGGAATCCATGCCACCTACTTCTACTCTCCTAAATCCTCTACCATGTTTTCCACCCTAAGAATCTGGATGCTCCTATTTTTGCCTCTACCTCAGTGATCCATCCACTGTCTCCCTGTCAGTAGGTCGATAGGTTGGAAAATTAATACTAAGATATCCCCTACCACCACAAGAATAGAATTTCCTTGATCTAGGCTGACTGGACCCACCCTGTGAGTCTTGAATGTTAAACTCCCTGCTCTGGTTCTTCCTCTTATAACATCCCCCACATCTATGTTTCTAAGGATGGTGTTGGATTCCCACTACTAAGGTCTCTACTCCTTTCCTACTACTAACAACCACCTATTGTATCTACCCAACCAAGGAACTCTCAACCTCCAAATCCTACTCTAGCTCCCCAACATAGGCAGGAATTAACATAGTGGATAAACTGGCTCAGATATCTCTATGAAGATCACTATCGAAGGTCCAAGCCCTGTAGTGCTAATCATGTGTCATATCCATCGAGTACCTGGAGAGGTAGGAATTCCTTTATGAATACTCAGACATTGACATGTCATCCTACTGAAGATTTAGAATCTCTTGGATATGCATAAACCTAAAATTATAAGGTGATAAATTCTCTCTGGAAAGGTTCTCAAACTCTACCCATGGAAGGGTTGCCTCATCTTAATATTAGGTAGCTAAGCCCCACCATCTCCCTACTAAGCCAAAGAGAAGTCTTGCCGCCAGAACCCCCATCTGATTTTATAGTGTCCTGACTAGATATAAAACTCAGTTCACCACCTCAAGCCAACCCTCAGATGCCTATGTGTCTAGCCTTCCTTGAAACTTGAGGGGTCTCTACTACTGAAACTCGTGAAGTGTGCTCAGCCTACGCTCTTCATTCTCTAGTATTGCGAGTACCATGTGAGACTCTACAGGTGGTCGTATGGATGAAGCACTACCTAGGGAATTGAGCCATGTATTGAAGCCTTGTCATTGAGGGGGTCATCCTCACAATCAAGCTGCTGAATCCTTGCCGGTATATGTTGCGAAGACTTCTTGTAAGAGAACAAGACATACCACGATCAATGAGTATATCTGGAGAGATGACTCAATAAGTACATTGAAAATACAACCCATTCCTATATGATGCATGTACAATTATTGTTTACATGTAACCTGTATTATCATGTACCATTTAAAAAATTAGGTTATCAAAATCCTAGTGTATGGATACATCATCCTCCACACCAACACTGGGGTCATTGGTCTGAAATCTGAACTTGAAACACTTAATATTGTTGCCCAAAACCTATCTCACAGAATCTCAGTCCTAAGGTAGAACTGACCAAATATGATACCACTTTTTTCATGACACATCCTAGTGGATCTTGTGCCATGAATCCCCAAGCCCTCCTCCAATAGGCTAGGGGCTAGTGACTAGCACTGAGTAGGCATATCACTAACATAGGATGAATTTCCTAAGTACCTATACACATGTACACATCTCAAAGACCACAAATGATAAAATTTGAAAACCAATTTTGAACAAAATTAATGCATACCACTAAACCCAACCAATCGAGTACAATAGGGAAAGTAAAGTGTAGTAAAGTAAACTGGGAAAAAATACAAGCCCACTAAAAGAAAGAGTCTGTAAACTAAAAAGTCCAACTTGTAAACAAAAGGTATTGGGATTGCTTCCTATAGCCATAGGAACACCTAGGCCTATCTAAACTCATGAAGCACCACCTGGTCCTGGTCATGGTCATGGTCCACTAATACTCTTTGAAAAAGGGTCCCCTTTCTACACAAGACACAACATGTGTGAGAAAATCCTGTGTAGGGGTGAGTATAACAATACTCATTAGGACACCCTGAAAACACAAAAAAAATACACAAGGTAAAGGTATAGTTAGATCTACACAAGTATGTGTCTACAAAACATATGACAAAGATATCAAGATATACATGAACCCACACCCGTAGTCTAGATGTAAGTTACAACTACCATATACCAACACCAGAGATTCAGTCCAAAGATTCCAAAAGCACTCATCTGGGAGAACACAATCCTGAGTCTGATAGCACTGGTGAAGTTCTCATGAGAAGTAATATTCATAATGAACCATCATGAGAGAGATATAGTGATAGATCTAAAGAGAGAAATGATACACTCACTCTGGGAGAACTCATTCCATGAGTGGGGAAGATCACGATACTCAGACGAGGATCACTACCAGGGCCATGGGGTGATACCACCACCCATCTGAATTCACCTGCTAAGTAGAGGATCAATGTATAGTAGTATTGGTCACGTTGATGCCAAGACTCTACTTAGGGAACAATAATGGATATAGGGTCCTACTCCAGGCCTCTTAGAGGTGATTCCAACTACTATATTCATAAAGTTCTATTTAGGGGATCATACTCCTTTGAGTAGGAAATGATACCAACTAATATTCAGGGGATGGATCAAGGGAACCAACATTAATGAAACATGCCCATGACATGGTGGATAACGAGATCAATCCATGTATAATAGAGTACACAACATGTAGTAGAGTCACATGCCATGTCCCTTGACCCCAGTCACTGCTCATGTACAATGACTTATGTCATAAGTACATGTCATGTAAAAATAGAGTACACAACATATAGAAGGGACAAACACAATTTCCTTCCATATGGGTTCAACCCATATACTCTGGCTGTGTTCCAGTACACGGTGTCAACTTGTGTTCACCTATCTGTGTACTAGTACATGAGGTTATTCGTGAACTGGATTAGCAAAGATGTGTGGTGGGGTACACGTCATGCAGGCAATCCATGTACTCCACCCCATGTCCATGTACTCTCAGAGTACACACTAAGTCTTAAAGAAGGGACCACACACCGTGTGATAGGGGTCACATGCAATGTGACACCTGACTGCCTCCTGAATCCCTAGCTGCCACTCGGAGGGGTCCAAACACCTTGTATTTTGGAATACACGCTGTGTTCTTAGGAGTTTTTTTAGAATGATGGTTCTTTCTCCATGCACCTTGGTTAATCCTCTAGTGTTCGATTCGATGATCTATTCACCATGAAACTGAATATCCTAGGCTATCTCACCATTGAAACACCAAATAGGTGGGTTTGGGGCCTTTTATTGGCTCTGAAAACCTACTCTGATCATCCTCACAAAAGTCACCCAAAGAACGATTTCTCCCGAAATAATTCGATCTATCCGCCTCTATCATCGACACACCTTATCTAGGTTTTCGTGAGGTTGGATCTCTAATTTCGAATCATTAAACCAAGAATCAGAGTCAGAATGATTATCCATTAATATCCAGTGAAGAATGTGAAGAACACGAAGAACATAGGGGGAGAAAAGAAAAATTGAACAACCCAAGGAATGAACCTTGACTATTGTTCATTCTGGACTTGATCCATTCTGTAAGAATGATCAAGATAACAAAAGAGTAATATAATCACAATCACCCCCAATAAAATCCCACAAGAAATTCCCATCCCACAAGAATGATCAAACCAAGATCAAACTATTCTTTGGTTAGTTCACAATCATCCTTGAATCTAAGAATAGGGAAAAGAATAAAAAAACACGCCTTACCTCATTGGGTTCAAACTCTGACAAAGAAAGAAGTTGTGCCTTGATCGTTGGTGATATACTTTGATTTTGTCGTGCTCTAATCATCGATCCATGATACGATCATCATTTTCTAGGAGAAAATACTCCACGATCTCCCTAGAGACTCTAAGAAATTCCCAGGGTTATGTAGTAACCCATGGGATTTTTTCATAAGGATTATTTTAAATGAAATTATCCTAACATCAACAAAATAATTTATCTTTAAATTATTTAATGATGATTATGTCCTTTTTGGGTTTTCCATAGAAGACCCTCTTAGACTAAATTTAAGTCATTCATAGGGAAAACACCACATTACAAACTCAATGGTGGTCTCAAATTTTCAATCGGAGTCCCCATTCATGAGTTATTAGGATTTGAAAATAAAATATTTTTATTTAATTGTTTTATTTACAGTTGTGTTCAAAAAATATCTTTCACAGCCGACCCACACTGACCGATGTTAGGCCTCTCCTAAGGTAAATATGCTACTATGAACAAAATGGTGCGCACATATTTCTAATTCGGGTACCCATTTAATAGTTATTACACTTTTTTAGGAAAACCACTTGCGTACTTTATTAAAAACTGAACATTTTTTGATTAATTGTTCTAGGAAAACCGGGACTTAGAATCGCACACTGTCTTAGTGCCTGGTCTCATAATTTTCCTAAATAATTTCTAAAAATAAAATTGGGAAAATCTGAGTTGTTAAGTAAAACTTATTAGGAGTGGATAATTATGGGGTTTCCCTCTCAAATTTCAAGAAGGAATTCCCCTCATTCTCTTCATCCTCCTTCCCATGCATGACCCAGTCGATTCCCCTATTACTTCCCTATTGGTTATTCTTTGATTTTAGCTATTCTTAAGGAAATTTTCCAGTGATTACATCTATGTATCAACCTCTGATTCCCTCTTTTGATCTCCGCCTTATTTATTTTTTTCAATTTCAGTTTTATTTGGTTATGGTTTTGAGATGATTCCACTAAATCATGGTGAAATAATCTATTTCTCATACATATTTTTCTCAACCTACCTAGAGGACATCCCAAGATAATGTTCTCACATCACTTCACACCATTTTAGTGAGGTATGTCATCACAATGGTTTTTTAAGCTTTCCACTTAAAATTGAATTAATTTGATATTTTTTTGAAAGCATTAGTTAGTTCACTGGACTTAGATGGTACTAGGAGTGCATCATGGACCTCCTGGATGATTTTATTCATAGATTCGATGTGGTGATAGGAACTTATAAGTAATTTGGAAATTATGTCTAATTAGATTAATTAGAATTTAATTTTGAATTGTTAAATTAATTATAAATTGATTATGATTAATTTTTGGTAAATTTTTGGTGATTTAGTGCCTAAAATGATTTTTTGATGGATCATAGAATGTGGAAAGTCCTGGGTAATGATTGGAGATCCTAGACAAGAGTTGTTGGGAGTTAGTGAAAAATAGAAGAGGCTTTAGAATGAGGTAGGTGGTCATAGTACTTTATCTATGGATTTATAATTCTATTATGGTGCATGTGGATGTTTGTTCATGCCACTAAGGGATATTGACCAATGTTTAATAATTAAATTATTATTTAAAATTAAATGATTTAATTTTCATGTAAATTATTAAATGTATATGAAGCACCATGGACTGAGTAAAGTGCCAAGGGCCATGATAGAACCTTAAGCACTATCTTTCTTTCCTTGGTTGCTGATGGCTAAGAATGTGACTATTATAATGATTCCCTTTAGAATATAAAAATATTGAGGTGTGTAATCAGGATTAGTGTGAATTAGTGGCCCTTGTATAGGATCCTTTTTCACCTCTATGTATAGGTGTGACATGAATTGAGTGGAGCGGCCTAGGTAGGCAATGTAAGGACCCTTGATACACATTAGAGCTGTCTCATTAAATGGGATGGGGTGAGTTGACTACCCTAATGACAATTATGACCATAGTGTGAGATGGTCTAATGAGGAACCAAGGTAGGGTTCTATTTTGTGTGTTAACCTAAATGAACCCAAGTGGGGTTCCTTTCCTATGTATTGATCTAGGGGATCTGAGTAGGTTCCTCGACTCTTATTTACCCTATATGGGTGTGTGAGACATGGGTAAAGATAGTCAAATGTGTCACCATAGAACCTATACATCACATGTGAGCTGATGATTTATGGATAGTGATAATGGATTTAGGCATTCAACTAATAATTGTTTCCTTTTATTTTCAATATTGATATAAAAAACACCCTTGGGGTGGTGTTTATATTAAATGATATAGAGAAATCCCTAAGCATAGATCATGATATGATATAGGTTCATGTGATAGGGTGTTATGTATCTTTGGGTAATAAGGGAATTATACTTTCATATTCCCTAGTAGGTAGTTGTGGTATGATAGAGGGTTATGAAATGATGTGTTATGTATCTTTAGGAAGTGAGGGCCTAATACATGAATATGCCCTATTAGGACATTGTGATATAATAGAGGGCCAGATGATGGGGTGTTATGTACCTATAGGTAATGAGGGAATGATATATTATTATGACCTAATAGGATACTGTGATATGATATAGGGATAAGAATCAAGGTGTTATGATCTCCAGGTAATGGGGGCTTGATACCTTTATATACCCTAATAAGCAGTTGTTATCATGTATAACAGGGTGAGTTTATACCTTAGGTATTTATCAATATATATCATAGTGAAATATCCCCATTTTTCTATTATGGTTGGCACAATCATTGTAATGTGATCAGGGACACTCCAACACTGGCCAAAGTAGGTATGATCGATCAGATTCATGGACCTATGGATCCATGATGGTTATTGTTTTATTTTCAATTATTATTTATTTATATATAGCATGAAACATGAATATATAACTATATTTCTAGAATTTACATGATCATGTTGGTGGTTCCCTATTGAGTTTTGTAATCATACCCTACTCGTTCTGCCATGGCACTTGGGTACCTGAGAAGACTCTTACTTGGTTGTAGGTATAGGTTTGAATATGACCCTAATATTGATTGATTGAGATGAAGTAACTCATATGGGATTTGGAGATCAGGATGAGGTGAGGCTTAGGTATTATAGTAGAGAATCCTATATTTTTATTTTATTCCTTATTTATTCTTTATTTGATTTGTATATGTGATCAGACCAATGGATCATTCTTGTATGCCTACTTGTATCCTCCTTTTTATTTTATAATAACATGTTCAATTTATTTTTTACCTCTATATACTCTGATGTGTATAATTATTAGTTATTTCATTATTTTTTCACACTCATATATGGGGGTATTGTCTCCCCATGATACTAACTTAGACCCCCACTATTAGTCACCAGTCTCTGGCATATAGGGAGGCATTCCTAAGGTCATGTAGTGTCACCAGTCTAGTTACTATTTATAGTGAGCTGAGATGGGACATTGTAAAGTAGAACTAGAGATTTCTTTTTCTTTTATTTAACTATTTTGGATATTGTAACTAGGAGATATAGGAATGTGTTGGAGCCTCTGATATATATTAGGATGGTGCATCATGAAAACCTATTCTAGTAATTATTCTAGGTTATAAGGGGCTTGGGATTAGTTTTCTTGGAATTCAATGTTATGATTATTTTATTTTCACCTTGGATTATGTATATGATGTTTAATATTAATGACTACTTATTTTATTTTTGTATCTTGTCCCATTAGTAAGAATCTGTATGTTGGATTTTTACTCTTGACCCATAGAGGCAAGGTGCGTATCATGCATCATGATTAGGAATGTTGGATTCACATGACATGTAGGCATTCTAATGTGATTTTTATAATTGAAGATAGCGTTTTAGCTATTTAAAGTTTCAACAATGGTTCATATAGTGATTTTTCATATAAGTTCATGGTTTCATTCTACTCAATTAGACCAATATATATATCCCTTTGATGGAAGGTCATGTGGATATATGGTGAGATGCACATTGACCATGATGATGATGTATTTCCTTATGCACAATAGGTTCAGTTACCTTAGTAGGTCGATGTAGGCATTGTATTCCATTATGATAAACCCATTATGGTTCATTATTATTCAGCTTCAAATATCTAAAGTTCTAGTGACAACCTATATGGTGTTTTTCTATATATATTAGAATTTTATTTAACTCAACCAAACCAGATACCGTGTTTCAATTAATTTGAGTTATCTTTAGGTGAACCATTTATATCAGTGTGATGTTATATGAGACTTGATCCTATAGGGATTAGTCTACTATTAGAGATGCTCAGAGATGATGGGTTTCTTAGGAGTGGGTAGTGATCTTGGAATGTGATTCCTGATGTATGTGAGTACCTAGATTGGGTGGTATAGAACATGGGTTTCCTTGGATTGGACTTTTCTTATTTTTTATGGGATAGGTGGGAGGACCTAGTGACATTAGGATGTGACTCAACATTTTGGTGAGTTAGTTCTTAGTAATTCTTACTGTGGGTAACCATGATAGGGGTTAGCCTAATTTATGATATCCATATAGTTGGGAATCATGGGTGAGTGCTTCGAGTTATGAGGTGGTGCACATGAGGTTCTACCAAGTATATGAAATGTGAATGGTGATACTTAGGTGTTCTATAATAGAATACACCATAAATACCATTGTTTAGATATCAAGGTAGTAATTCAAGGATAAGACATTCAGGTACCTGAACTTATTGTTTATAAATGAGTTTCTATATGCGGTGAGAGCGCGAGTAGATGCTCAAGTTTTTGGAACATTTCCTGAGTGACAGGTGAATGTTTTTTGAACCAAGTTTAGTGGTTTAGAGGATACTAACATTCCATGGAGCATGGTCATTGGATCAAGCGCACATACTAGTATCCTAGAAATTCAATGGGAATGGATAATTCCCTTTTATAAAGGGGTGATATCTTGGATGAATCAGAGTGTGATGGTATATTTGGATGAATTTGATCCTAATAGATATTTCATGGGTGTTTCTATAATTATCATGTATTGGGAGGATCAGAATGTGTGGTTGATGGTTAAACCAGTTAAGGTTGTGCTTAAGGAGTGGTATAAGCAAAGTCATATGGTGGGGAGTACACCATTATACTTTTTAGGGAATAAAACTTGCTAAGATAGAAGTTTATGTGGTTTTCATAAATGAAATCACTGTGATCTAGAAAAAAATAGTGAATTCATGTTTCATGTTAGTGCTCGAGTATGAGAGGGGAATCCAAATTCAACCATTAAATTCAATGAAAAATGATGTGTAGGCCATGATGAATGGGAAATTGATCTTATGGAGTGACGAAAAGGACACCCTCAAAGTAGGGAGTGTTACATAAACTTTGGGCATGTGACCATCATTCTAGAAGGGTCACAAATTTTGAGGCCAGTTTGTGGATAGTTGTAATGGAATCAGATATCGGGGTGTGTGTGAATTTAGTTTGACCAATAATCCTTGGTAAACTCTAGAGGTTATTTTGAGTGTAATTATGGATGGAGTCAAAGTATTGGAATCAGGATCAGGATAAAATAGGGATGATATGAGGGCACATTAAATTAGTAAATAATAAATGTTCATAGTAGATCAAAATGGAATATATGGTCGATTAAGGGTCTAACATTTTAATTACACCAAGGATCGGGCATGGGCCTTAGTGAGTGTGTTCTGGATGATTAAAAGTTACATTTGGGTGTAAATTCATCATGATCAAGTGATTGGATTCACCAATTGTTTCAATATCTCATTCACCCGATCATGATACCTAATATAATATCCAGTATTTTCCAATTACATACCTCTTTGAGTTTTTTATTTTAACCTTGTGGTTGAGTCTTGTTTGGATATGGAGAGTCTTTGTTGGAAAAAATGATTTAAATTATGGGGATGTATGTTGTTTGAATTAATGGAGTATGGGTATAAATGTGTAAAATGGGGTTATGAGGGCCATACATTATTGGAATACATTGGAGGTGTTTAGATCCTTATATAGTGAAAAAGGGGATGAAATTTTTCTATAGGAGAATTACACGCTGTGTAAATGTAATACACGACATGTAAAATCTTCAAGACACATGTCGTAAAAAAAATATAGGGTGCGAGTTGGTTACATGATGTGTAATAAATACACACTATGTAATGTTTAGGAAAAATAAATAATAATATGAGGTGAAATTTTTTTCAGCATATCCCTCTAAAAATAAATACATTATGTATAAAGAAGTTACATCTCATATAATTTTCCAACCTATAGTTTTAATTGTGCCTTGTAGATGATTTGTTTTTCATCCTTCATGAAGAATTCTCTTATTGAACCGAAGGAAACTTCTAGATGATTTTGGAGCACCTATCTTGATTTTGGATGTCCAGATTATGTATATGATCCTTGGTAAGTGGTTTTGGTTATGTTTTTCCTTCTCTCCCTTTGATATCTGACTGTTACAGTGAAATATCTTGACTATGAGCATTGTTGGTTTTGATCTTGATCAGTTATGATCTAAGATAATTCTTGTAGTAATATTCTCATTTATTATTATGGAAAATCCTAATATAATCTTTGAGTTGATCATAATTTGAAGGTAAGGGGTATAAACCTTAACCCTATGCTTTGATAATTTTCAAGTATGTAAAATATTTCAATTTCACCAATATATCATGCACCGAATGTATAATAATGATGAATTAGATTATTCATTATATTTTATTTGTATCTAATTGGTTATTGACCAAGATTGGGGATACCATTCAGGTTAGAAAACCTGTGATTATAACTAATTTTTTAATGGATTAAAGTGTTTTTAGCATGACATGGATTTTTGGGTGATTGCTTTATATAGATTCACCTTGTATTAACTTGTTTATTGAGATAACTGACATGTTATTGGTTATGACCAAATTGATATATGAAATGTGTAATGGAAAGATAAATGGTAATTTTCATAATTAACCACCGATCCTTTTGATGTGATATTGTGATATTTCTATTTCTATGACATGCATTGTGATTTATATGCTGCAATTCTTATATGGGGTGTTGGAGGAATTTACATGCTGAAATGCTTATATATCAGACTATACCCTGAGACATGATGAAATTATTATATACCAAGCTTGTCCCTGAGACATGCTGAAATTTTTATATACTACGCATAGACCTGTGACATGCTGAAATGATTATATACTAGGATTGGCCCTGACAAATGTCGAAATGATTATATAATGGTCTTGGCCCTGATTAAATTTTTAAATGCTTATATAGTGGGTTTTGACGCAAATTTTTATGACTTATACCTTGTTTATAAGGTTATAGTTTTCATGTTTGTGAGACATGCTTAGATACATTTTGGAATGGCGTTGAGGTAGGTTGTGTTTTACCAAGGTAATATGGTTTTGGTTAGCATGGTTGTGAGACATGTCCAGAGACAATCTAGAATGGTGTCAAAGCAGGTTGATGTGGAATTAATTTAATTGTTTAATTAATTAATAAACTTGTTTATTGCATTATTTCATGCACTTATTATCAGACTAGTTATGTTTAGACATGATACTATAGACTTACCAAGTTATAATCACACCCTATTCGGGACACCATTTGGTACCCAAGCAGATTACATGGATGCTGGATTGGACAAGGGCAAGGGAGCTTACTTTTGATTATTTTATTACTGGATGGGATAGAGTTTAAAGATAGACCAACATGGGGTTTAGGATCAAGGTCTTTGGAGTATTCTAGTATTTTATTTATATTAAATCTAGCATGAAATTTTGTTACATTCTATCAAATCATTATGTTATTGCTTTATTTTTTATTGGATTATTTAGTTGGTTTACTATTGGTTTCTAATATATTATATCATTTCCATTATTACCACAATATAATATTTATTTATTTATTTATTATTGTTATATGATTATTAAACTGTGTAGTTACTCTATAACTAGGGGGTATAGTCTCCCCACTATACATATCACACCCCCAATATTATCCAATAGCCTCTGGTGTATGGGGAGGCATGCTTGAGGCCCCATAACGAACCCTTTTCAGCCACATGAGAGAGTTCCAAATTAGGGGACATTACACCTAAATATTTAAATACATGTCAAGATCATTTAAATCACCCACACCAAGGTTTAAATGTGAATCTTAGTGAAATTATATGGTTGGATATTTGAAAAACCAAACAACCTCCATGATCTCACTTGAGCACTGGCGCACCCCTGATCCAAATCATGCTCGGATCTCAGATGATCTCATCCAAAATCCCACCATGTCACCCACCCTTAGTCTACCCATACACTTAGACAATATCTAATTTCAATTTAAAGTCATGATCATCCACACATTCTTTCACTGTGATCCCAAAATCATATTCAAGATCAATAAGGCTAGAAACTCGACCAATACTCCCTTGAAATCCAACCTTGATATTGAGTCATCAGCAGTCAAGGTTCCTCATGTCATAAAAGAAAAATGATTCCCACATTCCTTCCCTCAAAACCCTCTGGGTTATTCACATACCTAGGGAAACTCATTCTAAATCCAAATTACATTCCCAGGGTTACCAATCCTGCACAAATTATCCTCAAGTAATCTCTCTATTCTTGTACCACATATCCCATAACACCTACCATTCATAAATATCAACACAAGAATTAGAATATGATTCCCAACTCCAAGGCACTCATAAATCCAGGAAAGACTCTATTTTGGTTTACCCTCATTCATATCACATAACATATCATATATAATACCAAAATCACCGTTATCCTGATATTTACCTCAAAAAATTAGGCTCTCATCCCTGACCCATAAGTCATACCCCACAAGATCAAAACCCAAATAGATCAAGTCACAGGGGTAACATAATACTTCTATATCAAACAACACATGGTAAATCACATGTCAACATAATAATCCAAGGTTATCACATATAAAAACCCAACATCACATGTGAAAACATCACCCGCTCATAAGGAACCCATCATATCCAAGTATATCCACATTAAAATACTCTCTGGAGGATTAGGTCTCATCCACACATATATATAGACATCATCTTATGATGAAACATTTCAATAAAATCATAACCAAATGGTTTGGTTAAGTAGAATACCACCAAGAACAATATGGGGAAACACTATATAGACTTTGTTGATACTTTAAGTAACCAAACCTATTTTGTTTCCAGAATAAATATAATAGTATCCTATAAGGGTTTCATTTCTAAGGAATAATGTGCCTTTGTTGACCTACTAGGGTCATGAAATATCTCACACACTGAGGGAATTTATAGTCCTCATCATTGAGAACCATAATATAGATCCACATGACCTGTCATAGGAAGAAACTACATCATAGTTAAATTGAGTAGAATATAATTACATGTTATATGGGAAATCACCATGAAATTTGTTACAAGAATTTTTTAACAACTAAAAATTTTATTACAGTGGTAAAAATCACACAAGAACACATATTCCATATGAATCCTATGCACCAAATATGATACATGAACACTGGAATCTCACCATCATGACAAGATCCAAAATTCCAATAACTTATAAATATTAAAACTCATGTGAATTACACTAGGTGAAAATCATCCAAATGTAAAATCCAAACTAAATAATAGTAATCCCATTCCCTTGGTAACATCAGATTCCTTTCAGAAAAGGTGTTCAAAACACACCAGTCCAATATCCATTACAAGAATTTACACATTCTTATGACACTTTTCTACCATATATCCAAATACTAAGACAAAATAAAACTATGATTACCCTATGATATAGTCCACCTATATTACTCTGATACCACTTTGTAATTCCCCATCCTGATTCACTTCATAGTAACCTAGTCAGAGGTTAATGGGACCTCAGGTGCACCTCCCCATACACTAGTGGCTACTGACTAGAAATGGGGGTATATGGTGTAACCAAGGGGAGACTATAACACTATATTAGAGTGTGAAATAATAATAAAAATAACCAAGCATAATACATAATAAAAAATTGTTAGAGTATATAAAAATAAATACAATATCCAAAATAATAATAATAAATAATATATAAGAATATAGACATACAACACCTGACCGCCCATTGGGACAATCACATATACAAATAAAAGAAGAAATAAAAATACATTGATGATCTACTACAACCCCAAAAAATAACTCATCCTAGTCCGTGTTCTAACTGATCTATCTCGATCTATGATCAAATCCTAGGCCTTTTACCAATTTTAAGCTAAAACCAAGTGAGGTATGCTCAGGTACCCAAGTTCCATGATCGCCTAACTAGGGTGTGATTATAACTCAGTAGGGAACCACCAACATGGTTCCATACATAATTATTATATGTAGTGAAATTTCATGTGTTATGATCAGAATAAAAAAATAACCACTAAACCTAAATAAATAAACACCACCAACCCTTAGGTTCCAATGTGACACTCGTGATTGATTACACCTGCTTTAGATAGAACCAAAATGTATATGACCTCATTGTATAATCATGAAAACCATATATGACCACACCGGGGGGTATGTCCTACCCTAGAACCATTATATAATATCATACTTATTTTGGATAGTTCTAGAGTGTCTATGAGAATGTTTCATAATCGTGCCAACCAACATAACCACATGGGGGTTTGAATCACCCTGGTATACATGAGATAATAACCCACGATCCGAATCACCCTAGTATAAAAATGATAAGGACCCAAGGATTGGATCACCCTGATATATAGGAGATAATGAACTAAGGCCTAGCTCACCCTAGAATACATGTGATAAAAAACCAGGGTCTAACTCTTCCTGATATACAGGATCAATGAATAAATCCCAATTAGGGAAGTCCATAACATCTAAATTTTTATGGAGAGTCTCATCCCCTACCCATGGATGAAAAGAATGTATCCAAGTAATCTCTAAATATGAATGATGGTGGTGGTGGTGTTGGGGGGTATCCTCTACATGTGAATCTAAGGAGATAGTCCAAGTCATCTTATTTGTGTAAATACATTATAGAGGGCATTGGTTCCTCATATAACATCTCATCAGGGATGACTATCTATCCAATACCATCTCATATAAACAATGTCTTCCTATCAAGTGCATGAAATATACTCATCATGACCATGGCAGGGTTAAAAATCAATTTAGGTTCTATGGTGACACCCATAATCATCACTACCCATTTCCCATATACTCCCTTTCACCAGGGTAAATATATCATAGGGAACTAGAGTCTCTAAGGTCACACTATAAATGTAAAAACCCAACTAGATTCCCTAAATATCATACTCAATACTTGGTTCAACACCCATTTCACTGAGCTAATATATCCCCTGGCTTTAGAAAGCCTCATTAAGGTATCACTAGACTCCTAGAAAAATCTCACAAGGTAGATGGACTTAATCCCATTCCCATTTCAAGTCACTATAGATTGGTATAAAAACCCAACCTATCCATATATCTATATATGGTCTACCCATCCAGGTAATTATAATCATAGTGGGGGAGGATCACTCACCCCATATTCATCTCACTAGACCAAAATCTTAAATTCACTTCAAGATTCTCATGTGGCCAATACTTAGGCCAGCCACTTCAATCCATCATAACCTTTAGCTAAAGGTTTCTAAGGAAACCTAACACTAGGGCCTCTACATTTCACTCATTTAATTTATTAAGAACCCCTCAGAGTTCATATATCTCATGGAATACATATAATATCCACACCTCAACTATCCATGATTGAGTAAATTAGTCCAGTTCCTATTATACCCCATTTCCTTAACACATTGTCTAATACATTCAAAAGAACGATATTTTAATTAAACAATCCATTTAATTTTATAGGTCAACCACCCTTGGTGGTGATACCACATATCACATGAAAAGCATGAAAAAATGCATAAATTCTATAGGATTGATGCATAAGTACCGCCTACCTTTAGAGAATTTAAATCCTCTTTAATCCATAGTATAATAGCTTTTTTGAGACTCATTAACACCTCACATCACACCTCGAGCACCAAGCTAAAATAACAAGGTCCAATAACATATTATAATAAATAATAATTAAATATACAATTCAATTATAATAAATCATAATTTATTTAAAATTTAATTTAAAAATCATAACTACCAAAAACTCACTAGTAATATTTATCAAACTTAAATGAAAAACAACCACACCCAGAGGCCCCATAAAACACCTATGATATCATCCCTAGAAAAATACCTAAGAAATTAACCCGGTTATATGGTGATTTAGTTTAATTCTCTTGAAAACAATTTATAGTGTGACATACTTCCATCAAAATAGTGAGAAATGATAGGCATACATCATTATGAGAAATTATCTCGAAAGGTCGAGAATAAACACCATAATATCAGAATGATTCAACATGATTCGATGGAATTATAACCCAAATATCTAATTAGGTTACAACAAATTAGAGGAGGAATATTGAACTAAAAACATAAGCAACCAAAAGAGAAATTATACCTTAAATAATATAAGAACAACTTGAAACCAACCCCAAATCAAAGGGATGTAAGTAGAATAAGAGGGGAAGCCACCTGTGTCATGCATAAGGGGGAGAAGAAAAGATAGGGATTCCATCTTAAACTTACAATGAAAAATTTTAATTTAACACTTTTTGAAGAGACTCAAATTTTGGCCAAATGGTTGGAAAAACTTTGTGCTAACCATGCATCCAAAAATGTCTCAGAATACCCATTTTACACAATTGGGTTGTATGGTTTACCAAACCATGTGCCCACTATGACAATCAAAACCACCTTAGTTTGTAACATTTCCTATGGGTTTTCTCTAACTGTGTAACAACAGTGTGCCACAACCAAGTCTAATACACCTTGCACGATTTCCTATGAAGTTCACATGGTTTACCCTAAACCATGTGATAACCATGAAAATCAATCATTCACTACAAAAATTGAACAAAAAACCTTCTCATTATCACAACGAAACATGGTTTCTCCTAAACTGTGCGCACTAAACCATGCACCCTAGAAAAAATAATCCAAAAACTCTTGAAGCTTAACTTGAAGCTCCTGAGGCTCACCTGATCCCTCGATGAACCTCTCATCACTCAAACCATATAAAAAAAATCACCTCATAATGCTTAACTTTTAATTCTCAATCTGAATCCCAATTATCAAAATGGACCATCAACTATATTTCCAAAAAAATTAAATTTCCTCTAAAAAATATAACTCATAAAGGATTGGGATTTTACAAGCACATATATCTAGGAAGTATATATTGAATCCTCAAATAAGATATGATAAATAGTTCTTAAATTAATAATAATTTAATTTTAGATAGCTTCTATGGTTGATAATCGTTCATGAGTTCTTTTATGTTATATATGTTTTATGTTATTTATTTATGTTTCATAAAAAATATAATTGGTTGTGATAATCCTACTATGAACGTATTTCCCAAAGGGGATAAAGCACATAAAGTAATTGTGTTCTTTTAGATTTTATTTTATTTTGTTAAATGATTGTGTATACTATATCATCTATGAATCATTTTTGTTAATCTCAATATTTTTTTTTTATATTTTCATTCATTTAAATTTATCTTCTCGTGATTTCAGAAACATTATAGTAATTATTAGGTTTGTTGAATATTTAATTTGATATCTCTTTCCATGACTAATATAATGTATCAAAAAATTTATTATGCATTACAATGATGTTATATTAATGATATATCACATATATTGTTTAATAAGAAATATTCATATACCACCATGGCATGGCTAAAAAATATCATAATGGATCCTATTATTGATTTGGAGAGTTTTTGATGAAATTTAATGATAATGTGTATATAAAAATTGTGAATATGATATAGTTAAACTAAAATATTTTTACTTATTGTTGATTTGGTTGTATCATAATTTTATGATAATGAGTTTAGTTTTTTTGTGTCAAGGGAGTTCGTCTATCATGGAAGTATATGTCACATACTTGAATTTGATTTGATTACTGGTTTCTATTGTAACAAGAATTAAATTTTTTATAGTTTCCTTGGTTGATAATCATTAATGTATTATTGAATATCATCTTTTTTGAATGTTCTTTATTTGTTTATTTTTCTTTCATAATAAATATTGTTGTCCATGATGTTTCTATTATGAAAATAGGTCTCTAAGGGGTCAAAGCACATAATGTACTTGGGTTATTTTTTCATTTCTATTAATTTATTCACTGATTGTGTATGTTTTACCACCTATGAATATTTTTTTAAAAATATTTATATATCAAATTTATTTTATTTTTTCATTCATTAAAATTCTTCATCTTCTTATTTTGGAAACATTACAATAATTAATGGGTCCATCGACCATCAAGTTTGATAACAATTTCTACAAAAAATAGAATCTAGATTAACATTTCTTATACATCATAATGATTTTATATTAATTATAGATCATATATATTCTTTAATAAATAAATATATTCATATACTATCATGGTATGACTCAAAAAACTTATAATGGACCTGATCCATGATTTAGAGAGTTATTAATGAAATTTAATGATTCCATGTATATCAAAAGTGTGAATATGATCAAGTTGAAACAAAATAGTTTTAATTATTATTGATTATGTTAGATCATAATTCCATGATAATTATTTTAGTCTATTTATTTTGATTGAGTTTATCAATATTGGAAGTTTATGATGTATCCTAAAATAAAATTTGAACATGAGTTCCTGTAGTAATAAGAATTTCATTTTAAATAGTTTCATAGGTTGATCATCATTCATGTATTATCTAGTGTTATATTTTTTGTATGTTATTTATTTATTTATTTTTATATTGAATTATAAATATATTTGGTTGTGATGTTATTATTGTGAACATAGGTCCGAAACGAGCCAAATAACCTGAAGTACTTGTGTTCTTTTATGTTTTTGTTTCTTTCATTCAATATTTTCTATTAGTTATGAATATTTTTTGTTAATATATATATATATATATCATTTTTTTAAATTTTCATTCATTTAAATTTCTCATCTCATGATTTTGGAAACATTATAATAATTAGTGGGTCTATCAACCATTGAATCTGATAACTCTTTTTGTGAATAAAAAAATCTTGCACAACATTTCTTCTACATTACAATGATGTTATATTAATGATATATCATGTAGATTCTTTAAAAAAAATTCCAATACCATTATGGTGAGACTCAAAAAAGTCTTAATGGATTTTTTCCTTAATTTGGTGAGTT
Source organism: Viscum album (assembly GCA_963277665.1). Classification (NCBI taxonomy): domain Eukaryota; kingdom Viridiplantae; phylum Streptophyta; class Magnoliopsida; order Santalales; family Viscaceae; genus Viscum; species Viscum album. The sequence goes on from OY728157.1 coordinate 2,022,413,494, forward strand.
CTTTATGTAATTTAAATATTCCATGTGTTCTAAAAGTGTGAATATGGTATAGTTAAACCAAATGAGTTTTAATTCTTATCTATTATTTTATATCATCCTTCTATAATAATGATTTTAGTTTATGTGTGTCATGTGAGTTCCTCATTTTTTTAAGTATATGTTAAATCCTTAAATAATATTTGATTGCTAAATCCAACAGTAAATTTAATTTCATTTTGAATAGTTTATTTTATTGATTCTAATTTATGTATTCTATGTTGTGATATTTGTTGTATGTTTATTTATTTATTTATTTCTATTTCATAATAAAAATATTTATTCATGATATTTACACTATGTACATAGGTCCCAAAGGGGATAAATCATATAAAGTACTTGATTTTTTTCTTTTATTTGATTCAAATATTGTGAATGTTGTATCTCATATGAATCCTTTCTGTTAGTCTCTATGAATAATTTTTTATAAGTTTTCATTCATTTGAATTTATCTTCTTGTGATTTTAAAAACATTATAATAATTTGTTGGTCTATAGAACATTGAATTTGATAGTTCTTTCAGTCATTAATAGGATCTAGTACAACATTTATTTTACATCAAAATGATGATATATTAATGATTGATCACATAGATTCTTTCAAAAAAATTAATATACCATCATGGTGTGACTCAAAAAACTCGTAAGTGTACTTATCTCAGATTTAGAGTGTTGTTGACGTAATTTAATGATTCCATGTGTATCAAAAGTGTGATCATTATCTAGTTAAACAAATTTTATTTATTTTCAATTTTATTGTATTATACTTCTATCATGAACCAAGTTGGTATTCCATCCAACCCGACACTCAACCTGATCCGTGGCATGGATCAAAGGGAATTTTTGATCCCCACGGGATGGAAACTAGTGACTGGGTATCAAAAAAATTATTTGGGAATGATTTAACCCATTTATATGATCATAAAAAAATAATAAGAATAATAATCACAATAATTAATAACCATAAACAAATGAGGTATAATAATTTTCAGATTCAAAGTTTTAAAACTTTAACCAAAAATCAAAATCACTATAACAGAATGGGAATAAAAACACTATCAAAAAAACCTCTATGTAACAAGAGGGACATAACCATTGAGCCACTACCACCAACACCTGTAAGAAGAGGAACACTAGCAACCAGATTCACCATCACCACCACAATACATATTATCTTTACCTGGGCCATACATAACAAAGTCTACATACACCCAAAGGTGTATATAGGATGTGATTCAAAGCCGAGTAATATTCCAACCAAAAATAAAGATTCCCTGATATAACTGTTAGGTCTACTAGGTTGAATACCCCAAGAGGGGGGGGGGTGAATTAGGGTATGACAGATTAAAACTTTACCCCTTTTGGATCTTGTTTCATTATTAGAAAAAAATAAATTCTCTCTTCCTCCCATAGAAATATATGACCAGATATGAAGTCATGCACAAAACCCAACAATTTTTACTTGCTTCACCCTCACTAGGCTACGTTCAAGGAGCATACAATGACGATGTGATGATGTACCAAATTCACTAAGTCTCATAGCCAATAATGAGTACAATGTTTGAGCTAGATCTTCTATACCAAGGCTCACTACCTTTACATGTTTTAGGGTCTGCTCACTGAATTCCCAAGGGTCACTCCCTATGCTTCTTTCTCTAGCTCACTACAGGTGGAAAGGGTCACCATATTCCTCTTCCTACACTCACTTACCTTTTAAAGTAATCCACACATAGTTTATCAAATTTTAGGTCAAACACAGTTTATGGACATATAGGTCACTTAATTTGCATGAATTTATACATCCTCAACTATAGGTATATGCACTGTTGAAGTTTAGTTTTTAACCATAGATTAAGTCCACCTTCCTGAGTATTTCTAGGTACCAGAAAATAATTTCTCAAACTGATTTGAAGCCTTTGCAATAATCCTTGTGAAAATTGTGAACCACATTCTTCTCCTACATACTAAGTACCAAGTTTGGTATGTGGAACACATCCTTCTCGTACAACTTCTGCTTCCACTTCCGCGAACCTCCCTTCATCCACAGACCACCTCCACCATCACTATCATGTACCGCCTTTGTATACTGATTCCTCGAACCTCTTCTGCGAATCACTCTTTGTCCATGAAATATTCTCTTTTCACGGTCTTACTTTGCAAACCAATTGCATACCATGCGTTCTTCCTCCATGTACCGTGTCCTTTTCGGGTTAAAGTTCTCCACAAAACCTTCGGTGGAATTTCATTCACGCGAACCACTTCAGCTTTTGCAGAATTCTCCCTCAGGAACTTTCTTCAGACTTCACCAAATTCTCTGGGAAAAAATATGTTCTCTAATGATATTCGGTCTCAATTATAATCCATGGGATTATAGATTCTTTATAGGAAAATATATCCTCAATATCTACTAATCCAAGATTTACCAAATCTTAGATTCGGTATAGCCTCTAACACACACCGATCCTCTTACCGTCACGAACCACAATCCTACCAGTGAACCATTTTTCATATGCGGTCCACGTACTACCTTTGCTCTTACATGGTCAATATTCTCCACTGATGACAATCCATATGTATACCGCACTTCCCTCCACCGCAAACCATTTTTGGTTTCACGAACTGCTCCCACGTATTGTTCCCGCTGTCTGGTACACGACCACATACTCTTCCCAAACATAGTACACGATCCATGTCCCGGGCCCCAAATTTATCTTCCTTTTTCGATTTTGTTCTCCATTCTTAACACCATCTTGTACTATGAAGAAAACCATACATTTCCAAACAGAAATTCCCAATTTTGAGGCCCAAAAATTTGGAAAACAGTGGGAAACTACGCCACCTTAAAACATGTCTTTGGTTAACACCAATCATACTCATTTGTGGTCATCTAGCATTATCAACAAACACAATCACACTCAAAACACACCAAGAATAATCATTGAGGTATTTTTTTTCCCAAAATAACATTAGAAGAAAAATAAACATAAACATTTCCATAAGAATATTAGAAACATTTTTAAGAAAAAAATTAAGGAAAAGTTTATCAAGAAACACTTTTTAAGGAAACCCATTTTTATAAATAATATTGCTTGAAATAGAAATATACACAAGGTATAACATATGAAGATGGATAGAACCACCTTAAATAAGCATCATGTTACAAGAGAGAACTATGGGAAAATCTACATAGGAAACTAGCACTATAGGGGCCCTATTAACCTCATACCTTAGTGATCAAAATCCCCCAACTCAACTACCAACAATGTTCCCATGCACATGCCACTAGAGGGGAATGTATCCCAAAATTATAGTGGCCTCCAAATAATAAGCCAATAGAAAAAATGTTCCCATTCAAGATACACTAGAGGTAATCCCATCCCAAAATTTTAGTGGTATCTGATCATATCACATGTTTTCTTAGCATTATAGCATCAATCCTTCTAGATGAATTCGAGCCTTAGTCTCCATTGAGTCAACTAGTTCGAGTTCGCCCACCTAGATACCTGGGATTCCCATTGTTGTCAATTTCATTTCAACTATTATAAATATCATCACTTTCATATACAAATTCCAAGTATCATAAAAACATAAGGAAATAACCTCTTTCACATTTTCACATTGATCCAATGATCAAAATCTCACATTGAAATCACTATTTTCCATAACAAACCACTTTCTATTTCACACGCAAAACAAAACCATTTGGAAATACATTTCTCACTACTTGTACAATTCATTAAAGACATTTTAAAACTAAACAAGAATAAAACATGTGAAATCCAACCATTTCCATGGGAAAATCCCCTTTCAAATTCATACTCACATTAAATTCATTTTATAACATGCTTCACATCACTTTCACAAATCCAAGACACATTTAAGGTGAAAAAAATAATCTAACATGAAACCCCCCTCCTTTTGGGAAATCTACTTTTAACATATTCAAACCTTTAAATCTCTTTAAAAACATATTTTTCACCTTTCACACAAAGCATAAAATATATTCAAGAAAAAACACAATGAAGAACACATAAAACATAACCAATTTACTTTAAAAAACCCATTTACAAAACATGTTCATATCAAAACCTTTCCATTTTTTTCAAACCACACAAAAAATATATAGAACACATTTAAACAACCAAACAAGCAATCCAGACTCATCCAATAATGTAAAAGCATGGGACCACCTACCTTATACTTGAAAAATTCAAAAAATCAGTGCTAAACCACAACCGGACCACCATAAGACCCCATAAAAGAAATATTGAACAATAATCATCATGATTTCATTGAACATATCAAGATCATACCCACATTAGGTCAAAAAATCCACTGAAAAATAAGAACTCATGGAGGGAAGAGAAACCCTAGAAGGAGAGAGAAATCAAGATAAAAGTGACTTACTTGACGATTACTTGAAGTTACAAGGCTAAAACCACCCAAATATTGAAGATCAAGAGGTCCAAGGAGGAGAAGAGGGAGATCCTAGGGTTGAAAATCCCAAATCACTACTACAAAACCCATATTTAACAGTATTGGTATTTATCAGTGCTAGAACAAAATGCTGATAAATGGAATATTTATCAGTGCCAAGGAAAGAGCTAATAAATTTAACCTTTCATCAATGATTTATTTTAGCACTGATAAATATTTCTTTCATAAACACTTTTTAGCACTGATAAAGATAAAAATAAATAAAATGAAATAATGAAATAAAATAAAAAATAAAAAATGAGTTTATTAAAAAAATATTACAAATTTTATTAATTAAATAATTATTGATAAAAAATGGATAAATTTATTATACATTATTAAATAGTAAACATTTTATTAATTAGATAATTATGATAATTAATGTTATTAAATTGTATATATTAAATTTATAGATATATATTAATTTATATAAATATGATTTATATATTAAAAAATATTAAATGCTTTTCATTAAATAGTCATATATTTATTGAATAATGGTTTATAATTCAAAATTAATATGAATTACAAATATTGACTAATTGCATAGTTCTCAACATATAATTTAATGCCATTTGATTTTTCAATTTAACATAGATCAAATCTATGTTATATTGATTTTACATATACATAATTAATGTATTTTTATATACAATGTACACACATAAAACTTATCCATTTTTTCAATATTGTTAAACTGTAATAATTCTTAATTTATTCAAATTCACACATTTTTAACAAATATGCATGCACTTAAAATTAAATATTAATTAATAATGTTAAAAATCAAATTTTTAAAAAATATTTATAAATAAATATATTTATAAATTTACATTTACTATATTTATACAACTATATATTTATAATTATAAATAAATAAATATTTTTTAAATTATTTATATAATTATAAATAAATAATTATATATATTTAAATAATTATTAAATTTATAATAAAATTACTTAAATAATGAATATATTTACTATATTTATATATATATTAAATTTATATATGTATAATTATATAAATATATATAATGATATAAATATTTTTTTTTAAAAAATATTTCTATAATTATAAATAACTAATTATAAATAAATAATTATAAAATTATAATAAATATATTTAAAATGGAATATATTTACTATATTTATATTTTTGTATATTTATTAAGTATATATAAATATTTACGATTTTTTAATTTATAATTATAAATTTAAATCCTTTATCAGCACTTAAGTAATAATCACTGATAAAAGAATCTTTATCATTTCTTTTTTCATGCTCATAAAGATAAGGCTTTATCAACACTAAAAGAAACACTGATAAAATTAATATTTACCAGTGCTATAATTTTAGCATTGATAAAGATTGATTTTATTAGCACTTTTTTTAGCGCTAATAAAGACCTACCTTTAACATCCCTAAAAAAGCACTGATAAAGAGTTTTTCTATCAGTGCTTAAGTAATAAGCATTGATAAAAGGACTCTTTATCAGAACTTATTTGTAAGTGATGATAAAAGTGTCCCGATTTAATTAAAAACCACAACCATTTGCGAGACCATCGTAATATTAGAATCTTTCTACACAATCCCCCTTCTACCGATGCTCCTCCTTGGTGAATCAAACCTCGAATCACACCACTCAACTGCCTCTCAAACATCTCCTCCGAAATCTAGTGTTTGATTGAATTTAGGATTTTTGAAGAGTGTTTCATATTTTCTTAAAACTAGCAAGGTAGGCCTTCCAATTTTATTTGTGTATTTTTGGTTTCATTTTTAATTTCTTCTTTGATGATGTCCATATTTGTGGTCTGATGATTTTATACTAGCAGGTAGGCCTTCCGATTTTCTCAGTTTCAATTTCGATTTAACTCTTGATCACTCATGGAGAGTTTATTGTTTCTGGACTCAATGGTGACACATGGAGTTTAGTTGGTTGTTTTATTTTGTTTATATTTCCTAAATTGATCTCCCAAATCTATCATGCATATTTTTCATTATTTATTTTATCAATGGTGTTACATACATGTACACTATTAGAAATTGAAACTGGGGATTTTGTGTGTGATGGAGTTGAAGGTAGGTTAAGGGATTTCTTTTATATTATACTGATTCATATATTCTTTTTTCTACTTATTTGGGTTGGTATGGGAATCCAATGTATGGATTCATCATGGAAATTTTTATTTAAATTTTCTTTTTACTATATTTATTTAATTATTAGGCCAAATCATTCCCACCATATTGTTTTTCATTCCATGGTGCTAGTTTCCAACCAGAGGGGGATCGAGAATGTCCCTTAGGCATTATCATGGGCCAACTTGGGTGTTTGATATATGGTTATCTTAGGTTTGTTTTGGAAACTATATCTATTGTTAAATGTGTTGTAGCTTTTTTCAATAATCCAAATTCCTATATCTCTAAACTTTTAAAAAAATCTATTTCATTTTTCTCCCTCTTTAGATTAATCCAACATTATTCATAAATCCTTTTAATAATAATATATCAAATATTATACCTTGATGCTATGTACTATTTTCCAAATACATTATAATTTTTCATCATCATCCTACTCCCCCTCTCTCAATAATTTACACAAAATACAGTTTTGAGATCACCCATTTCTAGTTATACCACTTTTTTTTAAAAACTATATACCACTATAAGACATTATAATTTCTCACTCGAAAATGTAGATTTTAAAGAATTTATCCACCTTTTGAGTATTTATTTAACTAATAAAAAGTGGATTTCTATGGAATCACTTTGATACCTACCTATATGACATGTATAAAAATAAATATGTCAAACCTTTTTTACTACAAAAAAAGTTGGAATATAACGAATCTCCCACACTACATGATATAGATTGACATTACATCCACAAAATTTGAAAATTTTATTCAATTTTAAATGGGTGTCAACATGGGTTTTCAATCTTCCTTTTGAAATATATAAAACACTTCCCTCACATAAATGGACTGGGAAATACATATCCCATGAATTCAATGAGTCACCTATAAACTAAGTAAAATGTCAACTCACTAATCATCTACACTTAAAAATTGGTAATTATTAATGTAGAAAATTATTATCATCATTAATCTATTGGGACACTAAACATTATGTCATCCACATTGATAAAAACTTCCAATATATCCATAAAAATATTTTTCATGTAATGATTATGATCAATTCCTTATTTTTTAAATTAAAGTTTCTTTAATAATTCATCTAACCTTCAATACAAATATATTAGTTCTTGTTTCAATTCATACATCACATTTTTCAATTTACAAACATTATTCTCATATTAAGGAATAAGAAAACTATCTATTTGTTTGATGTAAACTTCTTATTCGTGTAATCCACTAGTAAATGATAATTTTATATTCAGTTGGATTACCTTGAATTTCCTTAGGATGGGTCGTTTTGATGATAATAAATCTCAAGAGTCTTGATATGTTTTTAAATATTGATATACCATTAATTTTAAATGTATTAATTACTTATGTTGCTAAATTACTTGTTCTAATACATTTTTATATCTACTAGTTGATTGACTGAGAGTTTATTATTCTGGTTAATTATATTTGAGTTTATTATTACTCATTAATTTACTATATTGTATTTTCATTTTTTAGGGGATTTAATAAAGATTTTATGTGGAGTAATTATTTTCTTAAATTCAATTACCCATTTTCTTTAACTTACTGGAATTCTTTGAAACAATCAAATGTTAAGTTTCCCTCATTATAATTGTCTATAACTTTTAATTTTGATAATGAATATATTATGTGTATTTATTTGTATATTATATAAAATTAATCTTTTATATACCCAATAGGATGGATATTAATTGAAAATGGATTCATTATAATCGTTTGAAAAATGAATATGAATATGGAGTTATAGAGTTCATCATGTTTTCAAGAGACCATGTAGACGACCGTTCTAAAATACTCTATCTGTGTTTACATTGTTGTTATTAAAGACAAATTAGTTCAGAAGATTTGGAAGAACATTTTATTGTTCAAGGAATAGATAAAAGCTATAAATATTGGAATAAACATGGGAAAAAACTAAATGTGGACATCTATTGGGAAGATACTATGGTTTTTGAATCATTTTACATGAGTATCTTTATAAAATATCATGGAGATTGAATGGAAGAAATGAAGATGGAAATTGAAGACAACCTTCGTGATTGTATAAAGTTATTTGAGGAATTAAATAGTTTTTCCAAGAAACCATTGTATACCAGTTGTAATAAATGCACAATATTGTTAGCTGTATTGAAGTTATATAATTTAAAAGCTAGCAGTGGATGGAGTGACACCAACTTTATAGAACTACTTGGTCTTATGGAAATATGATATTGGAAGAAAATAAACTACCATGCCAAACATATGTTTCTAAAAAAATGTTACGTTCAAAGGGAATGATATTTAAAAAAATACACGATTTTTCAAATGCTTGCATATTGTTTCAAAAGGACCATGAATCACTCATAAAATTCCCAAAGTGTGGCACCGATCGATATAAGAAAAATGAATCAAGTCCTTCGAAATATGTACAATACTTTCCTATCATTAAATGGTTTAGAAGAAAATATGGATTTTAGGAAACATGAGGCAATTAATCTAGCATATAGATATATGAATTAAATATGGGAACCTATGTCATCCAGCAAATCCTCCTCAGTAGAAGAAAATTGATCACAAGTTTCCTAAAATTAGTTATGAGTGGATAAACTTTCATCTTCAATTATATACAGATGAAATAAATAATTTTGGGTTTATAGATTATTACTCATAGTACATGTCCCGTCATGTTGGTAAATTATAAATTACCACCATGGTTATGCATGAGGCTCAAATACATTATGTTGTCTCTACTTATATCTGGATCAAAGAAACCTAGTAATGATATTGATGACTATTTGGTTCCATTGATTGAATATCTAAAATTGATGTGGGATAAAGGTGTTATAATGTATGATGCTCCTAGAAGTGAATAATTCACACTAAGGGCCATGTTTTACGGAACGATAAATGACCTACTCACTTATGGAAATTTATCAGGCTATAACAATAAAGGAATGTTGGGGTGTCCCATTTTTGAAAAACACACATACTTAGTTTGGTTGAAACATTCCTCAAAGATTGGGTTTTTAGGACATCATAAATTTTAACCTCGACAACATAAATACCAATCCTAGATGACATCATTCGATGGGAATATCGAACAAGGTACAACAACATCTCCAGTAACGAGCGATAAACTATACAAAAAAGTAAAAAATATTGACACTATTTTTGATAAATTTTTTTCGAAAAACCTTAAAAAATTTGGTTGGAAAAAGAGATCAATTTGTTTGAATTACTGTATTGGAATTGTTTGTATGTCAGATATTTGTTTGATGTCATACATATAGAAAAAAATGTATTTTATAGTATTATTGGAACATTACTAAATGTTATTGAAAAAAATGGTATATAGGCTATGTTATACATTATTGAAATGGGGATAAGTGAAGAGTCGGAACTGATGAAAGGTAAAAGGTATACTTTTCTTCCTCTAGAAGCTTACACTCTATCTAGATAGGAACAATTGATAATTTTCCTTTTCCTTACTAGTGTAAAAGTTCCAAAGTGGTATTAATAAAATATCAAGAATGTCGTGTCAATGAATAATTTGAAGTTAACAGGAATAAAATAACATGAATGTTATGTTTTTATGAAATATTTAATTCATGTCACTTTATATTTCATTTTTCATCAAAATGTATGGCATATATTAACTAGAAACTACTTATTTTTCAAATATATATGCAGTAAAGTTATTGACCCAATGAAGTTTCCCATCATGAATAAGAAGATTTCAGTCATATTATGCGAATTAGAGATGTTATTCCCACCATAATTCTTTGATATAATGGTCCACATGATGGTTTAATTGGTTAGAGAGGTTCAACAATGTGGTCCTATCCATTACAAATGGATGTACCCCATTGAACGGTATATGCATATTTTGAAGGGTTATGTCGATAATTGAATATTTCCAAAAGGTTGTATTGCATAATGATATATTGTTAAAGAAGATATTGAATTATATACTAATTACCTATCAAATTTTGAAATCATTGGTCTCCCAAAGTCTTGGAACAATGAACGCCTTATGGATGAAGGGATTTCTAGAAGATATTTTGTTACAATTTTCTTGAGAGAGTGGGAGAAAACACATCTTTACATATTACATAATAGTGAATATTTTGGTCCATAAATTCAATCCCACAAATAAATTCTTGGTGATTTGAATCCATAAATGGATGAAGGATGGATATCAAATACACATAATCAATAATTTATAGGATAGTCTAAAGATCAAATTTATAAGAAGTTATCTGAAAATCCAAATTCAATTGCTGAATAATTTCAATGTCTATCCAATGGACTGGGTGAAAATGCTATATCTTACACTAGTTTTGTAACCAATGGTTATAAGTTCTATACAAAAGAATATGATGGATTTAGTACAATGAAAAACATTGGTGTTATGCTTGTGGCTGAAGTGATACACATATTTGGTTCCAAGGATAGAAATCCAATTTATGAAAATATGTCATTTTTTGGAATTATTGAACAGATATATGAGTTGGATTAGAAAAAATTTCAAGTGTCCCTTTTCTATTGAGAATGGGTTGAAAATATAAATGAAGTGAAATTGATGAAATGGGATTTATAAAGGTGAATTTTAGTGTGGAAGGGGGAAAAGAAGAGCCATTCATAATGTCATCACAAGAAGTGCAAGTATTTTATGTCTCTAATCCAAAAAACAATAATTGGTTGATTATATTATTGGTGACTAAAAAAAATGTTTTTTAGATGAAAATTCAATTGAGAACGACCCTTTTATTAGGAAATCAAAATCATTTCATGTCAGTCCCAATGTAGAAAATATATTGTATGTTAGAGGGTACCATAAAGAGAAGATTTGGATTCTAAATAGAGGAACCAAATCCTTGAAACCTTTAAAAAATAAATAGGGTCCAATGAGAAGGTAAAAGTGTTTTTTAATATATTATGTTTTACCTCATAATATTATATGTTCCCTACTACATTAACATAATATAAATTAAATGTTTGAAAACTCATGCAGACAATGTCTTCTGCCCATGATGGAAGAACAAACTATAATTAAGGAAACCCTTTAGAAAGATTTAAATATAATGTTTTGATATACTTTCTATATTTTAACAAAAAAATATATAATGAAAAATTGATTTAATTTTCATTATTCCTTACATAGTTTGTTTATTTTAAAAGATTTATATCCATGTATGATGCATTTTCAAGAAGATCAAAAACGCTGTCTCTGCTCAATCATAGAGGTAATATTGATGTTTGCATAGTAAAATCATTGTCCATAGAATTAATGTATTATTTCATATTTATGTTTAATTTATTTATTTTTATTATTACTCACATAATAATTGTTTTCTAATATAGTTGTATTATTTTGTTCAAATTGGGGTGCTTTGTCCAACTTTCATGCTTCTTCTCCCTCAAAACATTTTCACCCATGCAGTGTTTCATTTATCACTTTATTTCAGGTTCTCTCCACTACCTTTCCAGGATGAGAAACGACGCTTCCTCTGATCAATTATGAAGGTAATCTTGATGTTTTCATAGAAAAATAATTTTCCATCAAATTACTACATTGTTTCATATTTATGTTTAATTTATTTCTTTTTAGTATTACTCACATAATAATTTTTTTCTTATACAGGTGGATTCTTTTGTTCTATTTGGGGTTCTATTTCCAACTTTCATGCTTCTTCTCCCTAAAAACCTTTTCACCCCTATAGGGGTGTATTTATCACTTTCTTTCAAGTTACCTCCATTACCTTTGTAGGAAGAAAATTGAAACTACCTATTCTCAATTATAGAGGTAATCTTGACGTTTTCACAGTAAAATAGTTATCCAAAGAATTAATGTATTGTTTCTTATGTATGTTTAATTTATTTATTTTTAGTATTACTCACATAATAATTATTTTCTTATATAGTTAGATTATTTTTTCGAGTCAGGGTTCTCTTTCCATCTTTCATGCCTTTTTTCACTAAAATTTTCACATAATTCTTCTCCGTCAAAACCTTTCACCACTACAATGTTTACATTTATCACTTTCCTTCAAGTTTCCTCTAATGCTCAATCACATAGGTAATCTTGATATTTTCACATTAAAATCATTCTCCAGATAAATAATACATTATTTTATATTTATGTTTAATTTATTTGTTTTTAGTATTACTCATAATAATTTCTTTTCTTATATAGGTGGATTCTTTTTTTCAAGTTGACGTGGTTTGTTTGAAGCTTCTCATGTAGTATTGGAATTTAAACAAATAAATTCAATGAAAATTGTGGCAACATTGATAGTTATGATTTTTTTAGACTTTTGGACATGTAGGAATCAACTGGACCTCAATCTGACACATGATGTGATAGGTATGACTCAAAGTACTTCTTTCTATATTAAATTGAAATTAATTTTAGGAAAAAAGACAACTGTCTCAATGTGTTCGTTATCATTTTAAAATCGACATTTGACTTTAAAATTTTTTACTCTCTTAAAATCAATAAAAAATTCTTGAATTTTCTAGATAATTTAGGGCATCAATTCATAAATCATTTTTGTTCTGTAGGAATCAGTCTCACATCAAACTGATACACGATGTGATCCATATTAGTCAAAGTGTATGTTTCAAGTTTAAAATGAAATTTTAGTAAAAAATAATAGTGACATACTAAAAACTAAGAAAACACATTCATATTGTTTTAATAATTTAGGAAAAAAATCCATAAGTGATTTGGAATGTATAGGAATCATTTGAACCTCAATCTGATGCACGGTGTGACCGTTATGACTATAAGTGGATCTTTATTTAAAATCGACATCAATTTTAGTAAAAAAACAAATAGACCTACTCAAAACCAAAAAAACACATTCATATTGTTTTTTTACTTTAGGAAAATGATCTATACATCATTTGTGATGAATAGGAATCGACCACACCTCAATCCGATGCATGGTGTGACCGATATGAATCCAAGTGCGTCTTTTGATTTAAAATTGACATCAACTTTAGTAAAATTAAAACTTTATATTTATTTATTATTTATATTATTAACAACATAAGAATTGTTTTATTATACAAGAATGTTTTTTTCTCAAGAAGTGGTGGTTTTTTCGGCGATAGCATGACTCAGGTCAGGATTAAAAGATAAAAGAACATGGATTTTTGGAATGTATGTAATAATTAGTATTTATGTAATTGTATAAAATAATATTTAAAATGTCTATAATATAAATTTTTTTCTTGTGTTTATGTTTTAAATTTCATTTCATTTAAATCCTATATTGGGAATTGTTTTTTGTATCTAGTGTGTTTATGGTGCTACGGTGTGCTGTTACAGCAAACTGTAGTATGACCCCTTATCAGCACTTATAGAAGTGATGATAAAGGTCTATTTTATAAGTGATTTTATAGGCACTGATAAATGGTTCCTTAGGATGTGCTAAATCAAAGTGCTGATAAATGGTTCCTTTATCATCACTTTTAGAAGCACTGATAAAGGTCCCGATTATTAGCACTTTTTAGCGGCAATAAAGAGCCCCTTTATCAGATCCTTTTCAGTGCTGATAAAAGACCAGAGCTTTTAACCTCTCTCATGTTGTTATCAATTTTCTAGATCTAATAAATTCTATTTCTATCCACATTAAAGGCTGGTTTTTTAGTAGTCAATGGGGTGTATTAGGGGTGATTTTCGGGTTAAATCTAAAGAGGAAAAGGGTAAATTCCGCCCTTTTAATGACATAGACAAGTCACATAGTTATCCCAAATGGTTTTACAAACTATGTGGAAATATTTCATCCCTCAAAATCCAATAAGGAAATTATGCATGGTTAAACAACACAATTTTCCAAAATGTGCGCCAACTGTGCAATTTTTACTGTCTAAAATGAACATTTGTTGCACGGTTTGTTGGGAAAGGGCACAGAGTTTCCCCTAACCATGTGCTAACCGTTCACTACTTTCTCTCAAGCCCAAAATTTACATTTTACTCAAAAAAATTAGGGAAACCCAATATATAAATTGAAGACAAAAAATAAACAAAATAATAACCCCAAAAAATCACAGGTATGAAAATTATCCCCACCATAAAAACTTTCCACTCTTGAAAAGTCAAGTCAATGCTTGATCAAAGAAAATAACAGATACTCCTTCTCAACCCAAGAATTCCACTCCCATTTCTAATGCTAATCACTACCATGCTACCAAATAACCTATACCAATAGAATATAATTCCCAAGAATCCCTTTCTTCTAAGAATCTACAATCTGTACCGACTGTTCAAACATAGTCAAATCAGGCTCCAATTCAAACTCTTCCCAAAATCAAGACATGAGATGTATCTGGGTTTTACTTTTTCATCTAAGATACATAAAACATGTCCTAAATTAACATCAAATAAGAAGGAAAATATAACATATATTCCACCTTAACAACCCACTCAGTAATTTCAAAAGGTCTGACATACCTTAGCATTAGCTTCCACGGCTTACCCAAATGACGGTGACCCAAGTGAGGTGCTACTTTTAGAAATGCCAGGTCACAAAAAAAACTCCAAAGATCAGAACCTATAATTGAAATAATAATTATAGTGAATTTGAGCTATCAAAAAACACTTTTTGATCAATTTTATTTCATTAAAAGTTTCATGTATAAGGCTCAGTCCCAACAATGAGGTCTCACCCACCTCACCCCAACACAAAGGAGATCAACACATACAACTATAAAGCACTTCAAAAGGATCCATTGAAATCGAAGGTTGGTAACTATTGTTATAAGAAAACTTAACTAATACCAAATGGCTATCTCATGAGCCTGTGAAATCCAAAACACATACCCAGAGCATATCTTCCAAAATCTAGTTCACATGCTCCGTCTGACCATCTGTTTGAGGATGGTATGTTGTACTCAACTTGACCTATGACCCCATCACATTCTAAAGGCCTTAATAGAACCATGAGGTAAAATGGAGGTCCCTATCTAAAATAATTACCAATGACACACCATGAAGCCTCAGAACATCCTAAATTTACAACTGACCCTACTCATCCACCTTGGCTAAGTCCCTGATTAGAATGAAAAGGGATGATTTAGTCAGCCGGTCAATTACTTCTCAAATTAAATTCCTCCCATGGGGTGTATGAGGTAATACAACAATAAAATAAATGTAAATATCACCCCACTTATAGGTTTGAATTTGTAGTGTTTGAAGAAAAATATAGGGCCTTTGGTGCTCTACTTTAACCTCCTGACATATATAACATTGCAATACATATTTAGCTATGTACTGCCTCATACCTGGCCCCCAAAACTATCAAAGAACATCATAAAAAATCTTGGTAGCACTAGGATGAAAGAACCACTAATATTGGTAGCTATCTTGCATCACCACCTTCCAAAATGACAATAGAGATACAACGAACAATCACTGGGTGTATCCCCACCATTTAGACACTACATGGAATCCTAGAACAACTCATCACTTAGCTTCTATTTCCGAATATACTCTAGAAGATAATGTTTCAGCTAAACACTAGCCAAGAATGAACCTCCAATTTTCTCCTTGGTCTCCAAGTACATATGAGTAAAAATCCCCATCAAAGTCCACTCATCACTGGATTCTTTCAATGCATGAAATGGAATTTTTCAACTTATGTAATCTTACACCATGTTACTTTTCTTGGGGTTTACATGATATAAAAATAGAACTCCTAAAGGTACTTGATCCAATTATGCTGCCTTAAACTCAAATATTTCTGGGAGAAAATGTAAGATGAACTCTTATGATGTGAATAAACTACAAAATTATCCCAAAAAAGATAATGGCGCCACATATTCAAGGAATAAATCACCACTAATAATTCTAGGCCACATGGTGGGTAATTATTTTCATGTGGTTGGATTTAGTGAGAACCATAAGCCACCACATGGTAATACCGCCTCAACACACACCCAAGGCCCATACCTAAAGCATTTTAATAGACCACATATCACTTTCCTGATTTTAGAAAGATCAGAATAGGGGTTGTGGTCAACCACCGCTTTACCTCCTCAAAGTACACATAACACTTTGAGATCCATTCAAACTTTACCCCTTTATCGGTAATCACATTCATGGATGAATGAAGTTGAGAGAGATTTTGAAGAAACTGTCTGTAATACTTTATCAGGTCAAAAAATATCATGATCTCAAAAACATTCATTGGATGTTCCCATGATATAACTGCACTAATTTTCTCAAGGTCCACTGAAACCCCTTGTTTCGAGATCACATGTCCCAAAAACTTCACCTCACCGATCCGTAATGTGCAATTAGAAAGCTTATCAAAGAGATGATTATCTAAAATAGTTCCTAGAACAACACTCAATTGTCGCTCATGCTCCTCCTTAGTCTTGAAATAAAACGGGATGTCATCCATGAACACCACAACAAAGGAATCAAAGTACTAGTGGAACATCCTATTTATGAGAACCATAAAGACTGTTGGAGCATTCATCAACATGAAATACATGACTAAGTACTCAAAGTGGTCATATCTTCTTCAAAAGTCTATTTTTGGGACACCTGCTTCTCTAACTCTGAATTGGTGATATCCAGTATGTGAGTTAATCTTGAAAAAACACCTCCCCCATTAAGGTGATAAAAAAGGTCATTAATATGGGGAAAATGGTACTTGTTCTTTATCTTTACTTTATTCATCTTCTGGTAATCAATTGACAATCAGAGAGATCCATAAGCCTTTTTCACAAAAAAAATTAGGGTGGACCAAGGTGAGATGATCAAGAAAATGAACCCTTTGAATTAATTAAATTATAGACATACCTTTAATTCCATAAACTTGGTGGTGGCCATAAAATATGAAAGAAGAGATATAAACTGAGTTCCCAATGCCAAATAAATGGTGAACTGCACATCCCGCTTTAGAGGAAAACCCAAAAAATCCTATGGAAAAACCTTTGGGAACTCATCCACCACAAGAGGTAATCCACCCTCAAGAGTACCATTATTTTACTCCAAAATGAGCAATGAGACATAGTAAACAAGGTTTCCTAACTCCAGAAGTGGAGGTCCAACCCAACCTAATCGAGGATCTCATTCACCTTGAAAAACCTGGGTACTACCATCAGGTGACAAAAAACACACTTGTCACCGATAGTAATTGATGTACCCCTAGAAAATCACCATCCAATCAATAAAAAAGGATTACATCAAAGAGGTCCATTTAAAAAAAATAGGAAATCCTACTCCAACTTGACCTTTGACACGATGAGTGCACAAGATAGACACCCGAAACCCTTCTCTCACTTCTTACCTAGCGGTGTTACAAACTCCATCACGTATGAAATAATCTTAGTTAGAAACTTTAACACATCCAAAATAAAAGAATAAATAAAAGAAACCAAAGCACCAATATCAAACAGAACAAAATCTAAAGATGATTCAATAAGAATGGTACATAGAATAGTCACATTCCTTACATCCAATTACATTGGTGCTTGTTACATGTAATGAAGTTTCCTCATCTTAGCCTAAGACTAATAATGGACATCGGCCTATGAATATACCCTAAACCGACTCTTCCTAGAAGAAGATCCTACCCTGCTGCCATGAACTCCAAACTGAGATCCCACTATATTTGATGGTTCTAACTAGGATCACATCCCCTTATAGGCTATGAAACTTGCTTCACTTTGATATGGGTGTGACACACTAAAAAATTGCTGTAAGTTACCCATAGATCTACACCAGTGAAAAGGTTTGGGTGGAGATGAACATGCTAATCACATGTTCCCTGCATTCCCACACTGATGGAAAATAACCTACCCAGCATCAAAATCAATAGATGAAGACAACTGGGAAGTATGGTCTAAACTACTACCTCCCTTATTCCCTTGCTTGTCCATCTTCTTCTTCTTCCCAGATAAACTACCACTTCCCACTAATAACACTGATCTAGAGAAACCATAATTTCCTTTATGATCAATTTATACCATCATGGAATGATTTACTACCTCATCATAGGTTTTGATCTTGAACAAGAAAACCTAAGATCAAATTTCTAGCCGTAACCTTATATCAAACATTTGAGCCTTCAACTAATCATTGGAAACTATATCGTGTGTGTAATGAACTAACTTCATAAATTGGTTAGCATACTCCATCATGGTCCAGTATCCCTGGAGAATCTCCAAAAACTCTTGGGAACTGGAAAAGGAAAAAATCTAAGGACAATACTGCTTGTTGAATATGACCTTAAAATCCTTCCAACTCATCTACTCTTGCTTACCATCTTACACCACTGAGTCCCACCACTTCCAATTGGGACCTTTCAACATGAACAAAGAACATTTCAATCTGAATTCCTCAAGAGTATCAAGAAACTTGATCATCCTCTCTATCTTCTCAATCCACTCCTATGCTTATTGGGGTTCCATGCAACCCAAGAAAGAAGAAGGATTTTTCTCAAGTAACTCCTAATATTTTTCTTTTCCTGGGCCTCGTTTGAATTCTCTAACCTGAGTAGGACTATAACCTACTACCTCTCCTAATGCTTAGATAACCTGGACCATATCTTCCACTAGACTCTGAATAATTAGACAGGGGGAACTCTCTCCAGCCACTTCCCATGGTTACACAAGAAGTCTCTGGGGAGGCATATTGCTACAAAGGATGAAAACTAGTGCCTGAGTATCAAAAAAATCCTTTTGGAAAAATTTCACAAATTTTTATAATCATCAACAACTAAAAAGAATAAGCATCATAATAATTAATAACTATAAGCAAATAAGGTATACCAATTTTCAGATTCAAGGTTTTACAACTTTAACCAAAAACCAAAAGTACTACAACAAAATGGGAACAAAAAAACTATCCCAAAAACATCCATGTAACAAGAGGGAAATCACCCTTGATCCACCACCACCAACACCTACATTAAGTGGAACACTAGAAACTGGATCCACCATCACCACCATGATACATCTTTCCTTTATCACGTTCATACATATCAAAGTCTACATACACCTAAAGTTTTATGTAGGGTGTGAGAAAAATCCCAATAGGATTCTACCCAAAAGAAATATTCCATACTATAACATTAGAAGATAAATACACATGAAAATTTCCATAAGAATATTTGAAACATTTCTAAGAAAAACTTTTAAGGAAAAGTTTCTCAAGATTTTTTTTATAGAAACCCTTTTTCATAAATAATCTTTCTTGAAATAGAAATGTACACAAGGTCTAATGTATGATGATGGATATCAAAACATCACATAAGAATCATATCAAAATATAGAACCATGGGAAACTACCTATAGGAAACTATCACTAGTGGGGCCTTATGAACCTCATACATCGGTGATCAAAAATCATCCAACTCAAATACCAATAGTGTTCCAATGCATGAGACACTAAAGGGGAATGTATCAAAAAAATTTAGTGGTCTCTAAATCATAATCCAATAATGATAGCATTTCCATGTATGATCCACTAGATGGGATACTATCCCAAAATTCTAGTGGTCTCTAATCATATTACATGTTTTTTAGAATTATCGCATCAATCTTTCTAGACGAATATGTGCCGTAGCCTCTACCAAGTCAATTATCATACTAGTTCTAGTTTTCCAACCTAGATACTCAAGATTCCATTTGTTCTCAATTTTATTTCACTTATCACAAAAACCAACACTTTCACATACATATGTAAATAATCATACGAACATAAGGAAATCACATATTTCACATGATCAAAATGATCCAATGATCAAAATATCACATGGAAAACACCATTTTCCATAACAAAACCACTTTCCATTTCACACACACACTAAAACATATGAAAATACATTTCAAACAACTTTCAAAATTCATGAAACCCATTTGAAAACTCTACAATAATAACACGTGTGAAATCTAACCATTTCCATGGGAAAATCCCTTTTAAAATTCATACTCATATTAATTTCATTTTATAACATGATTCACATCACTTTGACAAATCAAATACACATTTAATATGAACAAAAAAGAATACTACATACAACAAAACCCCTTACTTTTTGAAAATACACTTTTAACACATTTTTACCTTTAAATCTCTTTGAAAACACATTTCACACATTTCACACAAAGCATAAAATATATTCAAGAAACACCACAATAAAGAACACATGAAACTAAATAAATTTCCTTTATAAAACAAATTTATAATACATGTTCATCTCAAAACCTTTTCAAAAAATACTACACACCATAAAAATAATCCATAGAACACTTTTAAAAAACCAAGAAATCAAGAAAAACTCATCCAATAATGTAAAATCATGGGACCACCTACCTCACACTTGAAATATTCAGGAAAAAAATGTGAAACCACAACCATATCACCAAAATACCCTATAAAAGAAATATCGAACAATAATCATAATGATTTCACCCAACATCTCAATATCAGACCCTCATTGGGTCAAACAACCCATTGAAAAATAAGAACTCAAGAAGGAGGGAAGAGAAAGCCCAAAAAGAGGGAGTAATTAAAAGAAAATATTCTTAAATAATGATTACCTAAGGTTACAAGGATAAAACCTCCAAAATATTTAATCTCAAGAGGTCTAAGGAGGATAAGAGGGAGCTCTTAGTGCTAAAAATTACGAATGGGGTGGATTAGGGGTGATTTGGGGGTTAAATCCGAAGAGGGGAAAATGGTACATTCTAAAATTTTAATGACCTAGAAAAGTCACATGGTTAGCCTGAATGGTTTACCAAATCATGTGAAAATTTTTCAACCATCACTGTCCAATAGGGACAGGTTGTAAGATTAACCCGAACATTTTTCCAAACGGTGTGCCAACCATGCGGTCCCTTTATCCAAAATAAACATTTTCCACACAGTTTTCTGGGAAAGGGTGCATAGTTTTCCCTAAACATGTACCAACCATGCACCACCTACTATCAAGCCCAAAATTTATATTTTAGTCCAAACACTCATGGGTAACCTAATTAATAAATTTAAGATAAAAAATTAACAAAATAATACCTCAAAGAAAAATCATGGATGTAAAAACTTCTATGATAATTATTTTAGTTTGTGTGTGTTAAATGATTTATTCTATCTTGGAAGCATATGTTGCAACCTTGAATAAAATTTTATTAAGGGTACCTACAATAATAAAAATTTCATTTCTGATAGTTCCTTCGATTGATTCTTTCTCATGTATTATTTTATGTCATATTCATTATACAATGTTTATTTATCTTTAATAATAAGGATAGATGACCCTGATATTCCTATTGTGCATATATATCCCAAACGGGTTGAGGTAGGTAAAATATTATTTTATGTTTTATTTAATTTCACGCAATGATTGTGTATATTTTATCGACTATGAATCATTTTAGTTAAACCATATATATTTATTTTTTTATGTTTTCATTCATTACAACTTCTCATTCTGTGATTTTGGAAACATTATAATAATTAGTGGTTCTATAAACCATTGAATTTTATATCTATTTACATGAATTAACGAATATATGAAAAAATTTCTTGTACATAACAATGATGGTACATTAATAATACATCACATAGATTCCTTAAAAAATATATTTTTAAACCATAATTGTTTAAATCAAAAAACCATTAATGGATATTATCCTTTATTTATAGAGTTGTTTAAGCAATTTAATGATTCCATGTGTTTCAAAAGTGTGAATAAAAAAGAGTTTTAATTATTTTCAATCCTATTTTATAATACTTCTATGATAATTATTTCAATTTGTGTATGTCAAGTGGGTTTTTCCTTCTAGGAAGTATATTTTTCATCCTTGAATTTGATTGATCATTTGTTTCTATAGTAATAAGAATTTCATTTTGGATAATTTCTTTGGTTGATTATTCTTCATTTATTATTTGATATCTTTTTTGTTATGTTCTTTTCTTTCTTTATTTTTCATTTATAAAAAAGATAGTTTGACATGATATTCCTATAGAAGAATTTCGTCCCAAAGTGGCCTAAGAAAGTAAATTAATTTTGTTTTTTCTATTTATTTTAATTTTATTCAATTATTATTTATATTATATATCTTATAAATCATTTTTGGTAAGCTCTATTTATCGAGTTTGTTGAAAGTTTTCTTTCATTCAAATTTCTCATCAAATTTGTAAAAAATTAAAATAATTAGTGGGTTCATCAACCATTTAATTTGATATCTCTTTCCATGACTAATAGAATCATGCATAATTTTTTTTGTATATCAAAATGATGTTACATTAATGAAATATAATGTATAATATAAAAAATATATATACCATCGTGGTATAACTAAAAAACTCATAATGGACCTCATCCTTGATTTAGAGAGTTTTTGATTAAATTTATTGATTCCATGTGTATCAAAACTAAAAATATGATCTAGTTAGTCCAAAATAGTTTTACTTATTATTGATTATATTGTATCATACTTCTTTAAGAATGATTCCAGTTTGTGTGTGTTGAGAGAGTTCATCCATCAAGAATATATAGGTTGAATCCTAAAATTAGATTTGAATGATAGTTTTAGTAATAATAATAATTTCATTTTAGTTAGTTTCTTTAGTTGATTATTCTTCATTTATTCTCTGTTTTCAACTTTTTTGTACATTATTTCTTTCTTAATTTCTATTACAGAATAAAAATAGTTGGTTACAATGTTCTTATTGTGTATGTTGGACCCATAGGTGATGAAGCACATAAATTGATCATGTTATTTTCTATTTTATTCTCTTTAATTAAATTATTGTGTATGTGGTATCACCTATGAATCATTTTTGTCAATATATATATATATTGAATTTGTAGTATATTTTCATTCTTTTGAATTTATCATATTGCAATTTTGAAAACATTACAATAATTAGTGGGTCTATCGACAACTGAATTTGATAGATCATTCTATGGATAATATAATCAAGAAAGAAATTACTTGTACATCATAATTATGTTATATTAATGATAGATAACATAGATTCCTTCAGAAAAATATTTTTTCCTATAAAATTATTGTATGACTCAAAAAATACCAATGGATATTGTCCTTTATTTGGAGATTCGTTAATGAAATTTAATGATGCAATGTGTATAGGAAATATGAATATGATATATTCAAACTAAAATAGTTTTAATTCTTATTTATTATGTTATATCATCCTTATATGATAATGGTTTTAGTTTGTGTGATTCAGGTGAGTTCGTCTGTCTTGGAAGTGTATGCTGTATCATTGAATCACATTTGATCATTAATTTCTACAGTAATATGAATATCATTCTAGATAGTTTCTTTATTTGATTTTATTTTAATCATTATATGCTTTATTCTTAGTTTTATGTTATTTATTTCTTTATTTCACCTATATAATAGAAATTTTTGGTCATGATGTTCCTGCTGTGCATGTGGGTCACAAAGGGGACGAAGCACATAAAGGAATTATGTTCTTTTTTATTTCATTTTGTTTTGTTTAATGATTTTTTATATTGTATCGACTATAAATATTTTTTTTTATTATCTATATATAAATTTGGTTATAATTTTTCATTCATTCAAATTTCTTAGCTCATGATTTGGGAAAAATTACAATAATTAGTGGGTCTATCAACAATTGAATTTGATAGCTCTTTAAATAACTAAAATAATCTATAAAAACATTTATTATAAATCAAAATTATGTTATATTAATGACAGATAACATATATTGTTTCACAAAAAATATTCATATACTATCATGGTATGACTAAAAAAAATCTTAATGGATCTTGTCCATGATTTAGAGAGTTTTTTATTAAATTTAATGATTCCATGGGTATCAAAAGAATGAATATGATATAGCTAATGAAAAAGAGTTTTAATTATTATTGATTATATTTTACCATCCTTCTATGATAAATATTTTAATTTTCATGGGTAGAGTGAGTTCACCTATCATGGAAGTATACATAGCATCCTTAAATCAGATTTGATAACTGGTTGTTGCAGTAATAAGAATTTTATTCTCGACAGTTTCTTCACTTTATTCTCATTCATGTATTCACTGATTTCATATATTTTTTTTATGTTTTCTATTTCTTTATTTATAAGATAAATTATATAAAATACCTATATTATTTTATTATTTTATTTTATTTCATTCAATAATTTTTTATACTGTATCTCCTTTGAATCATTTTGGTTAAGATATATATATATCAAATTGGTTGTATGTTTTCATTTATTAGAATATATCATCTTATGATTTTGTAAACATTAAAATAATTAGTGGGTCCATTGACCATTGAATTTGATATCTATTTATGTGGATAATAGAATCTAGCACAAAATTTATTGTACATCATAATGATGTTATATTAATGATAGATCACATAGATTCTTTTGAAAAAAATATTCATATACCCTCACGGTTTGACTCAGAAAACTCTTATTGGGTCTTGTCCTTGATTTGGAGAGTTGTTTATGAAATACAATGATTAAATGTGTATAAAAAGTGTGAATATAATCTAGTTAAATGAGAAAATTTATACATTGATATATTTTAAATCCATTGGACATTAAAAATAAACTATTTTTCAAATCTCTTGGTGAAAGTGGATTGGACTAAGGGGATCGATGATCAATCCTATCCACTGAACACTGAAAACCAACTACTTGGTGACCACTACACATAATTTCATGTAGTCATGATAATTTTAATACTAGATACCATTTTTATTTTCATCTCACAAATTATTTCATGTTGTCCCACTGTATTATTTTCAGAAAAAAACCACAGTAGGTAGTTTATAGAGGAAGATTAGTAGGGCATAGAAAGTGAGTCAATAGATATGACTATTGTTCCTCATTCCGTGAAGAGATCAAGAAACATAGTACACATGATGATACCAAAAAATATAATCAAATTAAAATCAAGAAATCCCCCATGATTCAATGCTTAAGTTTGATGAAGAGTTTAAAATATCCTCTCTAGACATTGGCACCTCCAACCCCCTTGTTTTTATGACTCGTTTACTCACTCCTATTCATCCTTTTCACCACTAGAAATTCATCATCACCATTTTAAACACTAAATCTATACATTCAGATACATTCTATTTTATTAACCTATAATATCTATATTAGTTAGAGTGTTTCTTGAGACTCATCCCCTATCAGTTTTTATTAAGTCACCATCATTAATGTCTATAAATAATGGCTAAAATATCCCAAAGAAGGTATTTTGGGAATTGGGATATGGGTTCTTACATTCATAAAATATCTATAAAAATAGGTTTTAATAACAATTTATTGAAATAGGGGTAGAAAAAACCCCAAAATGGTGACTAAAAAATGAATACTTATATCCTCTTGAGGCAGGTCCACTATATTGTGATTTTCAATAGGTGAAAAGTAATTGACCATATCATATTTTAAGCTAATATATTAGATTGAAAAATTTAAATTATTTTAATATCATAATTTTATTGATTAGGGTATATTATGAGGCCATTTAAATTTCCTTCCTTGTGAGGAAAAAACTATCATAAAAATAGACAGGCTTCTGCAATCACCGTGTCTTTACTTATCCAAAGAATAATGACATGATTAATTCGAGACCATATATGGTCCATCCTCATTATTCCTTGAGTTTATGGGTCCAGGATGATAAGAATGCGTTTTATATGAGAACTATTTTTTTTGAGATTTGAAATGGTTGTCAAAATGAGAAAATATTGGGTATAGTAGATAATGATATAAAAGGAGAACTACCAATGAACATGGGTAAGCTAAGAATATTGAATTATATGTTACTTTATGGAATATAAATTTCTAGATTTATCCCTAAATATTTTTAACACTAAACTAATATTTTATGTATTCATTTTCAAGAAACAAATTTTTGGGAATAATACTAGTAGAGATTGGTAAACTGACATTTCTGGACAATTGGTACCTCAATAAGAATGGACTCAAGGGAAGGATCCCAAAATAATTGGGGAATATCTTGGTAGTATCTAAAATTTTTCTATCCAAGAACTTCTTTATACTATACATTCTTCATGATGTTGGTATGATAAAAAATATAGCTAACATGAACCTCCCTATTAATTTATTTAAAAGACCTATTTAATTGAGGTTTCATAAGATCGCTGATTTATGAAATTTGTAAGTTTGTAATATTTATTTGATAGTTACTGTCCCTAAAGATCTTGAGATTCACCCCATACATGGATTTTTTGATGCTTAATACAAATATATACTTGGGAGGTTACCTTTATATCTATTTTGGGGTTCTCATTTGCGTGTTTTTCTTCTATAGTATAATAAACTACATGGGTATATCCCCATTGATGTGAAAAATTTCAAGATTTTGTGGAAACATGACATGATTAGATATCTTTCTTTCTGATATGTATAGATTACTGATTCTCAACACTCTAGAGTTGACTGAGAACAAGTTTTATGGAACCATCCCTCCATAGACAGGGAACAATATGAATCATTGGGGACTCCATCTTGGGTACTACCCGTTCACATCTCAGTTTTTGAAGAAGATTGGGAATCCATTCAACTATAAGTTTCAATGTTTGATCCAATTTCCTAACTTTAAGGATTCTAATATAGATCATGAATTTCATAATGATTCAATGAATCAATATTCGATGGAATGTATTTGATAGATCACTCGGTTGATTGAGTTGTATATGGGTGGGAATTTGATTTCTTGGGGGATTCCTCTAGGATTGGAAAATATATAAAACCTATAAATTTTCATTGAATCTTAGTTACAAAGATATATTAGGTCTCATACATGAATATCTTGAGAATATATTGATGAAAATGTCAATATTGTTTAATATAAACCATATCATAAGAAAAACCCCCAATTGATTTGGTAGATTGTTTGGATTGGATGAGTTTGAAATTTTATACAATAGATGTATCAGACTATTACTATGAGTAAATTTTCTTCAAAACATGCTAATAAATAACATCATCTAAAATAGTGATCTCTATGGAAAGAATCTTAGTTATTTACTTGGAATCCCATCTTCTTATTCAAGCTCAAGGTGTGAAAGTATTCCTCAAACTGAAATAATCACTGTAGTTACAACTATTATGGGCAGGGTTTCTTCTATTCTAGATGTATGACTTTTACCTGATGAGGCATCAGGATAACACTGTAAATTTTTATACACAAAAATGAATCAATAAATCCAAACACCTATTTAAATTATACTATTTCATTAACTAGAGTGGATATTAGAATTTTCAATGTGTTTAGTATGTTGATTTAATTTGTGGAACGTAATCCATCAAGGATATCTTTTATTTGTGAACACTATGAAAAGGAATGGAGAATATGAGAACTCAAATAGACTCTTAAACTATAAGATTCACTTGAAATTAAAATCCATGAGGACTAATTAGAGAACTAATCCTAGAAAATTCCTCGTTGGACTTTACCTAATGTTCTCAGTTCTTACCTCTGAATATCTGAACAACATTGGAATTGGAGTTCTATTTCACTCACTGTGGAATGTGGTGGGTGAAGAATGGGGGTTCTATGACTTCTATATAATAATAAAAAAAATAATATGGAATGGGTTTTTAATTTGGGTTCATGGCCCTATGTCCTCCATAATCCAATGGCTAAAAAATATAATAATTAAAGCATCATTTCTAGGCCCAACTCATGGAACCATGCGTATAATAAACACATACAGAATCTTAGTCATGGTTGTTCTATTTTATATGAACTGAGGCACACACTACTAAAATTTATTTCAAATAAATCTAATTATCCCCAATATTGTTTAGATTATCACCCTAAGGGGGGTTTACTTTTTGGGATATGATCCAGGACACTGACATTTTTCACAACAACTTCATTCTAGGAAAGAGTGGTATTGGAATAATTTATAAGGAAATTATTTGAAGTGGACAAAAAATATCTATTAAGAAGGCAGGGGATTCCAGAGTGAGGATTGTGACTAGAAATTGATTCCAATATGACATTTGGACACTAGGTAACATTAAAAATTGTGATATTATTATAAGTTTAATGGTTTCTATCATCAACAAGGATCCGATATACTCCTTTAAGAGTACATATGCAAGGGTAACCTAGGGGAATTTATTCATGGATCATCTTGTGAAATTTAATGGGTGACTTTGTTTTTTATTTATCTTCATGTAGTCGAAGTCTTATCCTATTTATATAACAAATTCAAAAAAAAAAATCATAAGCAGTGACATAAAATCAAATAATATTTTTCTTGATCAAAACTTGGAAGCCCATAATGGTGACTTCGGTTTATAAAAGTATGTCAATAAGCCTCATTATAGATAAATTTCATATATTGGAGGTTCAAATTGATACATTGAACCTAATATGATTTTCCATTATCATAAAATATAATTATTGGATTTTCTCATATTTGATTTTAGTTTTTATTTATAAAAATTAAAAATTATAACATTTTTTTTATTTTTATTAAAGGAAACTTGATTGTTTTCTTCTTTAATTATCTTTAGAATATGAATATACCTTGAATATTTTTGGGTTTTAATTGTCATAGAAGTCCCTATACAATAACTAAGATCCAATATACTAGTTTATGGATTATAAATTAATTAGATAGACCATTTTATTTATGAAAAAAGAAACAAAAAATGATGAGGATGAATCAAACTGAACATGTTTCGAAAAATAAAATAGGAAAGAAATGGAAAGATAGAGATATAACATGCTTCTTCCCTATACTGACCTATGTGCATAGTGAGAATACCACCCAATACCTCTTTATTAAAGAAAACTAGCACCAAGATACAAATACTAGAAAGTAGTAAAGGACCAGAGAGACTACCTAAGGAATGAGACTGGATAAACCTAGTGGTGGAAGTAAAACTCATCATGGGGAGTTACCATCTCAACTTCCTAGAAAAACAAATGTTGCACCCACATACATGGAAGGATATATCAAAATATGTAAGAAGAAACTAAAATAAATAAATTCCTTACAACACCAAATCTATTCACTAAGATCTAAATGGTGGATCATATGATATTATTAAACCTTTGAAACCTTCAAATGTGAACCATCCAAACCCCAAGGTCTTGGAAATATATACCACACTCTAATGGAGATCAATAATAATACCAATAGTAATAAAGAAATGTATTCCTTCAATAGACCATAGGAAGTGCTCAGACAGAGATCTCCTCCAACATCTCTCGAAAAAACTCTCACTCATTTGGAAGTGATTATTTGGGAGGAAAAGAAAATATTTGGGTTTATTTTAAGTTATTTACCTCATTTGGAAATGTATGAGTGAGGGAAAGAAATGTTAGGTGCAAAAATAGAGAGAAAATCATTTCTCTTCGACTCGAAATTTAGAATCATCCCAAAATCGAGATGATTCAGACATAAATCAGGCATCTAGTTGGGACATATTTTAAATTTCCCATATTATCCCTATATATCTATATAAAAAACTGGTTCATGCCTTTATTCCTTGAACCTTACACATTATTCCCCTCATACCTGACACCATCCAGTTCTTCTGCTACTGTATTCCTTCAAACTGTGGAGTCATTCCCAATCACGCTTTTCATCATAATCGATTTATATTACACATCCATCATACCTTTAAATTAATTCATTCTGACATGAAACTACTATTTTTTAGCATCCTTTTTTTTCAGCTGGACCACTTCAACTTTACTCATCCCTAACATCTTCCTTATGCATTATTTTTGAAAGTAATTCATTTTTTTCAATTCTTAATTTTCTTAATGAAATATTGATTTATAATTAGTTTTTTAGACTAATGATTTATATTTTCAACTTTTTTATAGTACATTATTACTATTTAAATCATGAATACATTATTTTTTTAGAATTATGTAATGCACATACAAATAGTTATACTGATTTCAAAGAGTATAAGGAAAAAATGCATTGTAATGGAAAAATTGTAATTAATTCTTAATATACAGGTCATATTAATTTATATATTATTAAAATTTTCACAAGATAATTTTTTTATTAATTATTGTTAATTATATTTTATATTTGTGATATATGTTTATCATTGATTTATTATTGTGTTATATTAAAAAATTTATGATTTATCAAAATAAGTGAAATTATGAATAATATTGATCAATTATTTAATTAAATATTAGTATTAATATAATTTATTGAATATGAACTTCCATTTTTATTATTATAAGAAATTTATAAAATAAATATTATATTTTTATTCAACATATAATATTAATATTGTAAAGATAATTTTATAAATAATAGTAAATAAAATGAAATACATCATAAGGGAGAAAGATAATTTTGTGTATAAAATTTAAGTTATTAATTTTCAACAGGTTGAGCTTTATTTTTTTTAAATTATCAATTTTGTTTTAGATAAATCAATTATAAATTATATTGTAATTTATATGAAATGTATTGGTTAATATATTTGTTTAATTATTTGTTTAAATTTAATTTTTTTATCCATATATGATCGTAGTTTAATGTTTACCAAATTTTGGTGATATAAAAGATAATGATTTATTAAAATAAAAATTATTGTTTTTGGATTTATTATAAAAAATTTAATTAATTTTTTTAAAAGGTTTATTTGTGTTGTTTAACATAAGTTATTGATGTTAGGTAGACATAGTGATCGATGTGATATCCGTAGGGATCTAATGTATGGTTATTTTTTTTCATGGGAAAGTATTCCCTTTAATATTTTTTGTATGTGTAATTTTTTTAACAAAGGTTATTTGTGTAATTTTTTCCAAAACAATTTATTTTTTTTATTTTAAAAATTATCACCAAGAAAGGTGGAGATAAATGGAAATCATTTATTTTCTTTTAATAAATCTCACATCCAAACAAAATGAAGAGAAATAAAAATCATTTATTTTATTTTATTTTATTTTGTGAATTATAAAATCATTTCTTTTCTTTTACTAATACATGACTAAACATAGTGTTAATCTCATAATGAAATAATTTAAATAGAATAATGGAAAACCCTAGAGAGAATGAAGGATCATCACAGTAGGGACAATAATGACATGATATGCATAATGACATGATGAAAACCACATGGAAGACACAAATTAAACACACCTTTTGAATTAAAAACCATGTAAAGACTTGTGGGGAATGAGTTAATATGTGATTAAATTCCAAGTAAAAACTCTGATCATGATGAATACATGATATGAAAAAATCACATGGTAAAGAAACACAATCTACACAAAAGGGAACCATCAGATTAAAATGAGTAACATGTACTGAAAAGTACTAACATAAATTCCAAGATCCATCTACATAGGTAAGTGAAATAAAAACTTATAACAATATTTCAAGGAAAAATTTAAAAACTAGAATATTACATGAAAACCAATTACATAACATGAAGCCGTGAAACAATGTTGAAATAATCTAAATGTAAACATAAATTAATTAGTATAATTAGAAAATAAATATAGTATCAACAACATGAGAATTCACAAATCTCTAATATTTCAATAAAATAGATTCATTACAAATGGTGTTTTCATAACCTATGTCATAGAACTAGGACTATATTGATAACCTTTAAACAATGTCCAAACTTTGATATCTGAAAAAACATAGTCAAACTATTAGCTGAGTTATTAGGAGTGTGTATATTATTGGAATACACTACCAAAATTTCAATGGATTACCTAAAAAAATTGTCCTAATATAAATATTATTTGACATACCATAAAAAACATTATTTTTTAATAAAGATAAGGTAGACTAACTATCATAATACACTTTTATATTACTAGGTGATAAGGAAAATTCATTTATCAAAACTTTTCACCAAATTTATCACTTAATTTATTTTCCTAAGGCTATATAAATTCTAAAATAGACTACATGTTACATTTCCAAGACATAGGACCACCAAAAAAATGATTAAATACCTAGTTATAGATTTTTCAGGCATCAACATTTGTAGTATACATAGAATCCACAAATACAATGATATCATTATCATAACTATTGTTATTTCCAAAATATATACATAGGTAAAAGGACCTAGAAATATACCTTAGTATATACTTTAATGCATGATAATAGGGATTCCAATTATTAGCCACAAACCTACTTAAGGTAAAAATAATAAAATTAATGAATGGTCTAGATAAAATCATGGCATACATAAACCTACTTACTTTGTTAGCATAATTTATTTTACTCATAAAAGATAAATCACACTCACAAATAGGATAATAGGATAGGGATAACTTGAAACTCTGGCCTAAAATCATATTAAAAGGATTTAAATTCTCAAATTGGTATCACTTTAACTCCTTTTTTTATATAGGCAGATTGGGAAAATACAAAACATTTATCTTTTTATCCATAATAATTTTCATGCCTAAGAATTGCTTAGATTTTCCTAGGTATTTCATTTCAAACATTAAATTCAATTGAATTTTTACATGATTGATCAATTTAATGTTCTTGTATATAAGAATCATATCATCACTATATAACAACAGGTAAATAAATTCATACAAAATAGATTTAAAGTAAACACATGACTTATATTTACTTTTATAAAAACCATTTTTAAGTATGAATGAGTCAAATTGTTTATACTATTTCCTTGAGGAATTTTTAAGTTCATATAAATATTTTTTAAAAATTTAAACTTAATTATATTTGAAATTCTCTGAAAAACTTTTAGGGGGTTTCATAGAAATTTTTTCTTCTAGTTTTCCATATAAAAAGTAAGTTTTTACATCTTAGTGTTCAATATGAAAATAATTTTGGGAAGAAAAAGAAATAATCAATCTAATTTATGAATGTTTAACTATAGGATAAAATATTTCACTAATACCAGTTCCCTCACACTAATGGAATCCTTTAGCTATAAGTATATATTTGAAGTTAAATTTTATTTCCCTAGAGCTATCTTCCTTGTTTTAGAAAATACATTTAAAACATATATTTCTCTTTCTTTCAGTTTTATTAATAACTATCTAGGATTGATTTTAAAAAGGGAATCTATTTTATATTTCATATTATCAGGTCATTTCTTTGATTCATTTAATTTCATGGTTTTTTAAAGGTCTTGGACTCATCACTATTTCAATATATATCAATATTAAATGTGTAGGCAACCAAAGATTTGTGACTGAACCAGGTAGGAGTCTTAATGGTTCTTCTATTCATGCATCATGTCTATTGATAACACTTAAGATAAATCTCTCCTTATGACATAAACTCAAACTCAGTCTCAAATTCAAGATCATTATGAACTAGTTGGTGTAGAATAATAGACACAATCTTAGGGTCAAATTTCACTTTATGACTTATAGGAACCTCAACACCCACAGGTCCAGGCTTAATATCATCATCATACTCTATAGGATTTTTTTTCAGTGTAGCAACTACATGGAAGATAATATCATGGATTATAATTCACTTCTGAAACCCAAGATTATCTACCCAAAGTCTGTACCCCATAACACCTAGAGTATATCCCCCAAAATTACACATAACCACCCTAGGATATAGATTATCAGTTCTACTATGGGTATATGCATTATAAATAAAGGCATAAAGGTGTAGTATACTAGTTACGGATCCTATACAAAATTTCTCAGATGTTTAAAAAAATGGAACTAGATGGGTAATGATTAATTAGATAAATAACAGTAGATGTAGCTTATGATAAAAAATACTAAGACAAACCTGAGTGTAATAGTATGCTTCTCACCCTCTCAAGGAGAGTTCTTTCCATTCTCTCAACAATCCCATTATATAGTGGGGTATCTAAAACTATATGATATATCAAGAAACCTTCATAATTATATAATATTCAATTTCATTAAACAATTATTCTAACCCATTATCCATTTCAAGGGATTTCAACTTACTTCCGATCTAGTTCTTGATGCTGAATTTCTAAGTCTTGAACATTTAAAAAAATATCAAACTTATAATTTAGTATGAAGATCTATAATTTTGGTGAATATTATCTATAAATACCAAAAAGTAATTCCCTACACCATGGGAAGAAACCATAGAATCCCCACATAAGTCTGAATGGGAATATTCAATTAGGGCCTAGGCTTTTTATGATGAATTATTAAAGAAGACTCATTTAGACTTTACAAAGATACATTATTTAAAAAATGGGAGAGATTTAAGGGTCACATATCTCAATAAAACTTACTTACTAAGTTCATTCATACCTTTGGAACTCATGTTACTTATATGTCTAATGAGATCCAATAATTCCAAAAAATTTAACTACTTTTCATTAATAATTTATTTCTTAATTGAGCTAGAACCTGGGATATTTATTTATTTATTTATGTTTTAAAAATCCAGAGTTCAATTGTTTAATGTATTTAATCATGTTTTTTAATGTTTATTAATTTTTTAATTAAATATAAAATCTATACATTTATTTTTAGTTATAGAATTAAATTTATAACAAGTTTTTTATTTCTTTCATAATTGATTAAATTAATTTTGTAATGAATTGGATCAAGCCTACATTGATTTTTATTTTTTTCATAGACTGAAGAACTGAAGATGAAAATGATAAAGGATTGATTTTTATGACTTATAAGGCTATTTCATATGAATTATATCATTTTTTATGACTATACATTTATATAACTTAGGCCATTTCATATGAATTCCCCTAACGAATCCTCAAAAATGATAAAGGAAAGAGAATTTTGTATGAATTTAATTTGAGTTTTGTATGACTTTACTTGAGGATCATATGACTTTACTGGATTTTTATGACTTCCCCTATACAATAATCTCAAATGAAAAAGGTATGATTATTTTTTATGAATTTGGTTGAGTGATAGACATGCTTGTCATAAGGAAATGACTACCACCATTATCAATGAAATTCCATGAGAGGAGATGTTACACATGGATGTTTGAAGGATAAAATGGTGAATTATTTTTAGTATAAGAATTAATGGACTATGTTTTAAGGGATATATGTGTGAAGATAATGAAAATAACCCATGAAATGCTTGAGGATATGGTTCTATGCCATGGTTGAGGTCAAAACAGTGAGAAATAGAGTGCTCAGTACCTTCACAAGCTGAACAACACCAGAGCCATTGATCCCATCTTCTTCCACATAACCTTAATGCATGAAATTTTTATACAAAAAATAATATCTTCATTCATTAAGTAAGGAAAATTTGGGTAATAATAAATGGATATTTCCATGTGATTTATATCCATTCTAGAAGGGAACCAGAGATCATGCAAGATACCAGTGTAAGAACCTAGTTTTTCACTCAAGTATGGATCCTTTAAATTTCAGTCTAAATCATTAATTTGGACGTTTTATAGATTCCTAATGAATTAGGAATGGTTCGGAGGGTGTCCAGGGCTTGTTTGGAGCTTAGAACACCTCATTTTAGGAAAATAGGCCAAGTCGTATGGTTTGCGCACGGTTTTCCTAACCATGCAGGTTGTTTTTTTCTAGACAGAGCCACCTTGCACAATTGGTGCATGATTGTGTGTCCTAACCCTAAAAAGTTCCCTTCTTTCTAGCTACCCGTGCATGGTTTGTGCACACTAAACCAAACCGTATAGAGTTTTTTTTTTCAGACAGAAGCATCTCGTAAGGTTTGCACATGGTTTTTCAAACCATGCAGAAAAACCATGCACATACTAAATTTTTGGTAAATTTACAGTTTTTCCTTTAACGATCTATTAATCCACCTCTTCTTACCCTACTCATAAACCATTGGTATTTACCTCCATTTTCACCCATTTGGAGATTTTTGAAGACCTAATCAAGTGATCAAGAGATCTCCTTCATCTAACAACCTTTCAAGATTCCATTTTTCACGTTGGATGCGCAATGGTAAGTACTCAAGTCCATTTGAGACATTCTCCTCATCTTTTTCTCTCAACCTAGTTATCATCATTTGATATTTTTTTCACCTTTTATTAGATCTACTCCAATCCGAGGAAAATCAAAGGCTGATACCGTAGAAGGAGAGTCATACAACCATAAGGTGGGTGGTCTATAATTTATCCCTAAAGTTCATTGACTTTGGAATTTCTATGTGGGGCCCACCAATTTCATTGGGTTCAATTTGTTAGATTCATATGCCATGATTATACTTCTTATAACCTTATGTTTATGATCTTTCCAAATATGTGATTAGTTGCTAGAGGTTACACCCACAACTCAATCCTCCCCTTGTCGAAGGTTATGCCATATTTGATTTTTTAATGTTTTGACATGTTTGAGCCACTGTTCAGGTGTTCCTTGGATTGAACTTTATAAGGTTAAACGTTTATATATTAATTTCATTGATTTATATCATGAATTTCATAATGGAAAGTACCATGTATGCATACCATTTGAACCTCCTAAGGTAAGTGATTCAATTTGATAGTTAAATGTGAATGATTAATTGGTTGCATATCCATAACACCCCTTACCAAATTAATGTAAGGTAGAGGAATGAACCTTGAATATGAAATATACCTTAAATGGATTAAACGGTTGCATGATACTTGTCCCTATAACACTAATTAGAGGCAAGGCTTGAACTAAATGACTTGATAAAAAGGTTCCATGCTACTTGTCCAATTCACACTAATGGAAGGAAATTCTTGAACCAATTGAATTATTATATGACTTCACTATCAAATAATAATAGAATTACTCGATATCTCCTTGGATTTTAATCAGGGAATTACATGAACACTTAGGAATCCCGTTCTGATTCAAGGATACAACTTTCTTAGGTTTATACCCACCTAGAACCTGATCCTTGTTTTAACTTTGGATACCCGGTATAACACCATAGGATCCCTCATGTAGTACTATAGGATTCCTTGGATACACTCCTTGGATCCAAGATGCATTGGACACACTCCTTGGATCCAACATTGACAAGAAAGTTCCATGGTTAAGGCCCATAGAGCCCAGTCTTTTCTTAGCCCCTTTTTACCTTGGATATACTCCCTGGACTCAATAGGCATCTAATTGTGGAATTCCTTGGACTATACTCCTTAGATTACACTCTTACCCCTTAACTTGACTCAGATAATATTGAGTTAGTGGAACTTGAGGCTTATGTTTCCTTGGTTTCTACCTCAGAACTTCATTGTTAAATATCATCATAGGTTTCCTTGTTACATATTGGAACCTTTACTATTAATAACAAGCAACTTATTGATAAATTGGAATCAATCAAGTAAAGAATTGGTTACATGTTTAGACATCGGTCGAGGGATGAAGTAGGTACTTGGGTATTTAGTTACATTGTACCAATTTACTTTATATATACATACATGTACACTATTATATTCCATTACATGGGCCATATGTTATAGACACCATTGGTGGTGTCCCACTGAGTTTTATCTCACACCCTCTCTGGGAACCATTTGGCACCCGAAGTAGATTACATGGATAAAGGTGTTGAAAAATAGATGTATATGACTTCAAATGCTTGATTGATTGCTGTTTATAATGGATCTTGATAGCAGATAAATAATCTA
Source organism: Viscum album (assembly GCA_963277665.1). Taxonomy (NCBI): domain Eukaryota; kingdom Viridiplantae; phylum Streptophyta; class Magnoliopsida; order Santalales; family Viscaceae; genus Viscum; species Viscum album. The sequence goes on from OY728157.1 coordinate 2,022,451,724, forward strand.
GAGCTTAGGATTCTTGGGATAATCTTCGATTTACTTTATACTATTATGGAACATATTATGCATGTTTCCTTGTATCCATGTTTTCTAGTTTTCTAGTGATATGACTTATCATAATCATTTTTTATTTTATTGAATTTTTTTCAGTTACAAAGTTATTATTATCCCTTGTTTATATACTCCTGTTATCTTTTTCTATTGTTACTTATCTTTCTTCCGCTATTTACCTCTGTTATTTGTATCTGGTGTGCTAAACTCTGGTAATGAGGGCATAGTCTCCCAATAAACGTACCCCAGTCCCTCACTGCTAGTCGAAAGCCTCTGGGATTTGGGAATATGCACTCAAGGCCATGTGTCCTACTGGGATCAGGGAACCTATTAAGTGTAATCTGGGTCTAGGACGTCACAACTAGGGAAGTTGGAGAAGAAAGTAATTAAATCTTGAAGCTCTTAGAATCTGGTGACATAGACTAAATTATTAAAACATAATGAAATATCATGTGATTGATTAGATTTTGTGAAGAATTTAAAATGAAAAATAATATCAATATGATAGGATTCAGTCTATTACATGAAATAGAATAGTTCACACTATTTTTAACTTAGTTTTATTTTTTAATCTACAGTGATGAAACTATTAGACATGTGGTATGATCATGGATAAATCCCCCTACCAAAATTTTAATTTAAAATAATTTTATATTTTTATTTCTCTTATGTTTGTTTTCATGAGAGTGGAGAGTTTACAAAAGAACAATAGATTATCATCACTGTAACTATTTACATCATATTAAGAAATTCTCTTGATTTGGTTCACACTTTATCTCACCTCAATCTTATTTTATTTTTCATTTTCAGGGGAGTAGGGATTGATCAAGGAGTGATTAAGGGTTATTGGTCATTATGGGCATGTGAAGGTGTCACTTTAGTGATAATTTATTCTACTTTATAGAAAAACAAACTAAAGAAAGAGTGGGTAGATCAAGGTTTGGAGTTATTCATTAATATTAGGAAAAGGAGTTAGATGATAGATTTTGACAGAGTGTATGGGAGAATTATATAAGGTATGGAAATATTTTTTTTTATCTCATTTATTTAATTTACAAAGTACTTTATCACCCATTTATTTTAAAAGCAAATAGTCACAGGTTAGAATAAGTTTGAAGAGCATGAGTGAGCATTCCCTTCCTTGGGAAAATTACCCCTATCCAGCTTACCTAATAGAATTTTAATGTCTCTAAAAATTTTATTATTGATCATAAGGTTAGTGAAAACCTTTGTATTACTGGATCTATTAATGGGATGGATTGACACCCCATTTTCTTTTTTTCAAATATTTTGAATTAATCCACTCCTTATTATTCATTCACTATTATTTTTTATTTTAATCCTATTATTGGGTTGAATAAAACAATGTAATCCATTTATCTCATAATGAATTTCCATTAATAATCATAGTTATAAACAATTAGAGTACTTATTACCATGTTCAAATAATCACTTGATAACATTACTAACAAACAATTCTATCCACAAGTGAAGGAAGAAAAGGATGATAAAACACTAAACCTGGATGAACTAAAGGACCTTCTTAATCTAGTCAAATACAAATTTCAAACTTATGTATAACAAGATTAAGAGGAAGAGTGAAACATCCCAATTTTTTCTTTTAGGTATAATCTATTATTTCCTTTTTTGTTCCTCTTTTTACAAGTTAATCTATATATTTTTCTATTGATTCATGGTTATTACTACTTGGTTAAGCCTTTAAAGGGGTTGAAAGTGTGTTCTGTTTCTAGTTTGGGAGACTGAGGAGATATCAAAGAGTTTATTAGAGGATGGATACCAACTTGTAGTTGAAAACATGATACAAGTGGACCATTGGTTAGACAGTGAGGCCCACCGACCAGCTGGTGGAATACTTGTAGTAGGTTATTTCTATAGGAAGTCCACTAGATAGTTGGTGAGGGACATTAGATTTATAACAAATGGATGAAAAATGGAGTTCTTATAGGAACTCCTCCAGCTAGCTGGTGGAATCCCACTCACAAGTCAATGGGGTTCCTAGTGCTGTAGGCATTCTGTATGGGACCACAATCCATTCAATGGAAGCCAACGGCTAGCCGGTGACACTGATCTGGGTGAGTTTGGGAAGTTTAGTATATCATTTTTCTCTTAAACTTCATTATAATTCTAATACGTACTCCCTAAAACCTAATTTGACCCTTATAATCTTGGTTTCCCTCTTGATCTAATTTTTTTCCCTTCTTACATTGAAACTTCACGGATTTAAGTGCTGATTGAAGAATTGAATCTTATTCGATAAGTGTGGTTTTGATCATTTTTTAGTTCTATTTTCCTAATATATATCCTTATTAAATTATTGTAGTTCCTTATGTTATTTATGGATCCAAATCATGATTTCTGGAATTATGGTTCTAGGATTTTTCCTTGATCAGTTATACACATTCATCTCTCTCAGAGTATAAATATCATGTTGGGTGTTCATAGATACCGTGATTGAGGTAGGTTGTTTCATAATTAAATTACTATTAATTAAAACCATTTATTCTTTATTTTAATGGACTTCCAATTCCTTTCTAATACATGATTTGATTCTTTTGATGAATGTTTTTGAAATGGCATGGCATGTGATGAAATATCTTTGACAATGGATTTTGAAATAAATTGTTGATTTTGGAAAAATGATATTGAATTGAAATGATTTATTTGAGGAATTATTTTTATTATGAATTTTTAGAAGAGAAATAATGATTTTTTTATAAATTTTAAATGAAATGAATTGTTTTTAAAGTAATGAGTTTTGATAAAAACCATTTGATGTTGGTTTTAAAAATGAAATGAAATGTTTTAGAACTTAAACTTAGTGACAATTGAAATGATTTTAAATTTATTGAAATAAATGATATATCATTTAATGATTTATTTCCTTAAAGCACATTAGTGACCGGGTAATTAAGAAGAAAAATATACACACTAGGAATGTATTAGCTCTACCTAGAAATGGATTGATAATGAAAACAGAAATAGACACTTACTGAGGATAGGTAATTTATTATTTGTGTCATGAACTGATCCCCCAAAAGGTAACCCTTATAGGATGACAATGATATAAGGGAGATAATGATTCTCAATGATTTCCTCTAATAGGAATTGGGTTGGCGATAAGCACTGAGGGTATATCATACATAAAAATGGGAGAAATTACCCTATAAAATAAAATGTTGGATAAGGGATAAGTATAACACAGAAAAACTCCTACTCAATATAAAATTAAAAGAAAGATCCCAAGTACATTAATGCAATGTCATACAAGAACCAATACAATTAAAAAGGAACACAAACTACTAATTGATAAACTTGACTCTAATCATGAATCCCAAACAAACCTCGAACAACCATGAGCTACTAATATCCATCTAGATTACCAACCAAATTCTGCTGACCTGAAAAATAGTATATATATATATATATATGTAGGTTGAGAATAATATGTATAATCAATAAGATCCTCCTCAAAGACTCTCATTTAATAGATAAAGAAATCATGCTAAAGCTTAGTTAACAAAAAGTGAATCTAAATTGTCACCTAAAATGGTATAATGAGTTCCTAGCCTCACAATTTTATATATCACCAAGAAATGCATACAATAGATCATAATATAGTAATAACACAAGGGTAACTTGTTATCACTTCCCCATTGGTTTACCAGTTTTCCCCAATGTTGTATGTCCTGATCTATCTCTCTCCAAAAGAAGCCAGCCTGAAGAAATATGGTCTAAAGTATAAAAACATGAAACACATGAATCACATCATCTCATCATCAAATGCCACATCCCTAGATATTAATCGAGTATTTTTTAAGATCCACCACAACCTTTATGTCGTGTATCATACATTGTGTATTTCACCTCAATCCATCACAGTCCATACATTGAGTAAAATACCTCAAGTCATCATAACTCATACACGTTATAATAATAATAATCATTGGGATACTATATCTAGATATAAATGTGTATGAAATAACCAAATCCATCACATCCATCTACACACATATTTGGGAAAGATAACCACCATGCATACCGGCACATAATACTACCAAAAGAAGAGAGTGGGTCTAACATCTTGACCAGGTGTCCATTAAACTAGGTTCCTGATCTGATGGGTCACATGGAATCAAGAACACCTCCCTATATACCAGAGTATACTGAATAGAAACGAGGGTGTAAAGGTGGTACGGTGGGGAGACTATATCCTCATATCATAGTGTCTCAACAGAATTAATAAATAAAAAAAATAGTTGAAGCATATATAAAAAAACACTAAAATAACTGGACAAGTAACCCTCTATAGAGAAATAACATACAAAAGATATAATAATAAACCATGGAAGCATAAATAACTTATAAACTAAATAATAATATCAAAAACCATAAGGTAGTGTCATACACAAGAGGGAATGGCATGCTGATATAGAAAAGGGGAACATGAAATATACATATATAACATGCTATACAAAATGAAAAAAGGATAAAAGATAGATTGATTATAATCTAGAGTATATTATCAATCCTATACTCCCAATATCAAAATATAAGTAAATGATATCAAGAATCTGTAGTAGGGAACTTTCCATTTTCCATTCCTGCAGACAAGTAATATACTCAGGTACTAAAGGAGGCCTGAGTAGCGTGTGAGATAAAATCCTAGCAGTCCACCACCAATGATGTATAGAATTAATAAAAGTAGTGTACATAGATATCAGTGTGAGTGTATAACTGAATAATATGAAATTATAGAAATAAATAAACAACACCCTGCTCTGGTTCTTACAGGACACCTGGTGGCTCTACCTGCTTCAGTTGGGAGCAGAATGATAGTCTGTTCAGTAACCATATATATTATAATATATATATATATAATATTTATATACCACATCCACCTATATAAACTAGGTACACAAGGACATAAAAATCCATATACCTGGATACTAGTTTCTAGCTGGACCGAGGAGTAACTTAGCTATCCATAACCAATCTAAACGAGTCTATAAGCTCAAGAAAAGGGTATGTTCCTTGAATCTCATAATGAGAGAGAGTCCTCATGCTCAACACTCGAGATAGGTGGGGTAAGATTCTATGATTGAAACCCTAAAAATATGAATGTGGAATGTTGTTCCTAGATCCCATAAAAAAATATAAAGGTGAGATATGCTATGCTCAACACCCAATGTAAGGAAGAGTGAATATTCATTCTCAACAAGTCCCATAAAAATAATTCCACAACCAATGGAAATGGCCTAATCATAATAATAATATAAACTAATGTATCACCTCATAATAATTATAATTCATCAAACCCAAAATATATAAGAGGGTAGCTCGATTCATACAATCAATACATTAAGCATGATTCTATCTTCATGGAATTTCCAACAATTTTCATTTACTAAATTAGTCCATTTATTTAATTTAGGAAAGGAAAACCATAACGAAGTAATCCATTCCATTAGTACAATCCATTTAATCAATAAAGAAATGAAAATTCAATTTCAAGTCTCAAATAATCACTTAGAATGTTGCATTATCAATTAGGAAATTACCTATAAGGGAAATTCCATTTATAATTCAAGCCAATCACTTAGGAGGTTATTTGGTTCAATAAAAAACTACATAGAAGTGGGAAATTTAAATTACAACCCAATTTGAACACTTAGAAGGTGTTACATTCATTTAATAAATTAATTAAAAAGGTTTATTTCAAGATGAAACACCCAAGGGGATGTACGAATCATCCAATATCAGCTTTAGATTCAAAGTAGATTTGAATAAATATGATAAATAGTCCAACGCCCTAAAAATATGGTGAATGATCTTGCACAAAAATAACACAAAAGATAGGAAGGTAACCTTAGAATGGAAGGAAGATGATCTGAGATATTACTGATATCTATTCAGTGATTCTAATGGTAGTCTAACTAGAGTTCGAATCTAGGAGATATTAAAGAATCTAGATTAGAGTAGAGGTGAACCCATGAGAGGAGAGAAAGAGAGACATCCTCTAGAATGGGAAGGTGGAAAAGTAAATAATGTTATATATTTAATTAAGGTAATTTTAGTAATTTCACCCTCAAAATAGATGGGAACATGGTTTGGATGCATGGTTTGGCCAAACCATGTGCAAACCATGCTCAACCCACTATCTAAAGAGAGACCCCACATAGTTAAAGTGAACTATTTCCCTAACTATGCAGAAACCATACAAAATTATTCTATCAAAAGTCTGCAGTTTTTTCATGGTCATGTTCTTGGTATTGCATAGTTTCATACAAACCATGTGGCCTCCTATAGCTTAAAAAAGTTCCCGCATGGTTTGTACTAACCTTTTGGTAACCATGTGGCCTATCCCTTTTCCCATTTTCCAAACATCAGCCACTGGATAAGCATCGAAAGATACTAGAAATTCATTAGGCTATAGTACACATTTAATAATATTAAAAAAGGATTTAAACTGAAAAAATGAGATTTACCTTCATAAAAAGATGGGTAGTTATGAACTACCCTCCTTAAAGAAACTCATCCATGAGTTGGCCTTCTGAGGGTAAAAAATTATCTTCAGGGAATAGATTCATCCACTGAGCTTGTATATAAGCTTCCCACTCTCAAGTTTCATCCAATACTTAACCATGCTACCATAGAGCATGTTCTAAAGAAACTATCATGCCTCAGAGTATCTTCACACTCTGATCCACAATAAAAACTATATAATTTTCAAAGTAAGAATCCATATTAAGATCAACCTCATTAGGATGAAATCCATGTGATGGGTCTGGATAATATCGGTGAAGCCAAGATACATGAAATAAATCATGCATAAATTAGTATATATAAGGAAGTGATATCTAGTAATCTAATGGTAAGATCCATTTCAAAACCTTAAAGGGACCAATGAACCTATGTGAGACTTTACCATACCTTATAATATGTCTATGGCCCAACCTGGGTAAGAATCGCAATAAAAATAGATCTCTAACCTCAAAATAAAGAGGTAACCAGTGTCGATTGGCATATGACTAATGTTTGAATTCAGCTATCATCATAAACTTTTTGATCAATTGTAAATTCTCTATAGTCTTTTAAACGAGACGAAGTCCAAGAAAAGCTACCTCCCCTACCTCTAGATAACATAGAGGTGAACAGAAAGACCTACCATATATGGATTCACAAGGTTCCATCTCGATAGTAGCCTTAATGATGTTATTATAAGTGAACTCAACAAGAGGAATGTGTTTCTCCCAAGAACCCCCAAATTCAAGGACACATGCACGGAGCATGTACTATAACACCTAAATCATGCACTTAGCCTGTCCATCAGTTTGAGGGGTGATAAGACATGTTCATAAGCACCTGTGTACCCAAGGCCTTCTGCAACCCCTTCCAGAACGATGATGTAAATCAAGAATCTTTTTCTAAAATGATATAACGAAGAGATCCATGAATATTTTCGACCTCCCTGATGTATATCCTCCCTAGATCATCTACTTAAAAGGTTCCTCATACAAGTAAGAAGTGTGCAACCTTTGTCAAACAATTAATGAAAACCCACACTATATCATTTCCATGAGGTTATATTGGTAAACCAATCATGAAATCCATAAAAACATCACCACATTTTCACTTAGGAATGGACAAAGGCTATAAAATTCCCATTGGTCACTGATGTTCCACCTTCACCTATTGACAAGTGGAACATCAAGTGATAAATATAGAAATCTCCTATTTCATACCAGGCCACCAATACCAACACAATAAGTCTCGATACATCTTGGTGACACTGAGATGTATTTACCAAGATGAGGTATGGAATTCTTACATCAACCCCTCTTTGATGTATGATGGGACCCATACACATCCATAAAAGAACAAAGTATCATCCCCATCCATGGTACAACTTAAAGACGCATCATCATTAGAGAAACTTTCCCTTAGGACAAGGCCCTCATAATCTGATAGCCACCTAATTCTCACCCATTCTAGAAGGGTAGTGGTCACTACCAAATATGAGAGGATAGTTTTCCCATGGTCCTCCCAAACCAAAAAATGCATCTCCAAGAACATGTATATGATATTCCACTCATCACTAGAATCCTGAACCTCCTGTGTCAGAGTCTTTTAGCTCAAGACATCAAAAACTGAATTTCCCTTTCTAGGTGTGTAGGAAATCTTAAAATCGAAGGATTGTATATACTTGACCCATCTATGATTTTTGAGATTGATATCACTTAATGTAAAGATATACTTGATTCTTTTGTGATATTTAAATATCATAAAATACTCTATAAGTAAATAGTGTCTCCAACAGCACAGAGCATGAACTATAGAAACTAAATTGAGGTCATGAGTAGGGTAATTATGCTCAAGAGGCTTAACTGATGAGACTTGTATGCAATGACTCACTCATCCTACATTAGAATAGCTCCTAGCCCAATAACTGATGCATCACAGTACACTATATAAGTCCTTCCTATCTCCAAAAGAATCAGTATTAGTGATGAATTTAGTCTTCCCATAAACACTTAAATGAATTCTTTAAAACTTCTGACCATACAAATTTTACAGCCTTCTTTTTCAAGCCCATAAGCGGTGTTAAAAGGTGTGAGAAATCTTGGATGAGGCATTCATAATATTCAAGAATCCCTAAGAAACTCTATATGTAAAATAATTTCTTGGTATTCTCCCAAGAAACCACACTTTTTACCTTCTCTGGGTCTATTGAAACTCCTAAATTTGAGATAATGTGACCTAGTAAGTGTACTTGGTCAATCCAAAAGTGGCATTTACTATGCTTAGCAAGAATTTAATGCTCTCTTGGTATATTAAAAACGATCACAAGATGGTTAGAATGGTGGTGTCGAGAATGATAATACACTAAGATATCACTAAAAAAGGATACCACAAATGAATCTAGATAGAGGTGGAAAAAAATCGATTCATCAGAGCCATGAAAATAGCAAGTGTGTTCATGAAACCGAACGACATAACCATATACTCATATAGACAAAACCTACCCCTAAAAGATGTTCTAGGTATGTCTAAAGACCTAATAAACACATGATTATTTTCTAACTTCATATCTATATTTTAAATCACTCTCACTCCTTGGATATGATCTAAGAGGTCGTCTAATCGATGTAGTGGATACCATCTCTTTACCGTAATCTGGTTCAATCAACGATAATCCACGCAAAGCCTGAGGGTACCATCCACCTTCTTGGAAAAAAGGATTGGTGAATCCCAAGGGTAAGTGATAGGGAATATAAACACTTTAGCCACCAGATCCCATTACAATTTTTTGAGCTCCATAAGCTCTATAGGTTCCATCTTATAAGGATGACTGGTCACTGGGGCTGCTCTTGGAACTAGCTCAATAGTAAATTCTACATCTCACACTATAGGTATCAAAAAAAATCATCAGAGAACATGTCCCTAAAAAAATCCACTACAAGAGGGAGAGTAGTGGGTCATAACCCCTAATCATCTAAGTAGATACTAGAGATCTGATCTGTTACACTACCCATCCTATACTTCTTGGGTACAGCTCGAGTCGCAAGAATATTACCATATTCATGTTCCTACCTTACTCTGGTGATGTTAACATCATCCTCAGATGATAGTAGTCAATATGATATCAATAGAGAACTATCCAGTCTATCCAAATGATAATATAAAATCCCATCATGTTTAGGATGAAAATATTCCATATGAAGAGATATCTACCTTTATGAAGGGGACAATAATTACTTCAGCATAAGATATCTGATTGGATACATAACGGGGTATAGAGAGTCATCATTCCACATAAGTGTTTTATCTCAAGGACAAAACTCTATATGGTTGTATAAAATATAAATGAGTGATATGATATTATGTAAAACAAAGTAGACACTAAAGTGGAGGCTACTATAATAGTACCTCATACAGTAGATGGTCTGATACAATTCTCCTCCAAAATAGGCTACACCACATATAACTGGCCTATATCGTGGCCCTGAGTCACAACCTGACTGCCCTGAGCAAGCATGGTATACTGGCACTGAGAACAATGAGTATAACTACCTTTGCCTTGACCACCACTTGATAATCTAGTGCTATTCCATCTACCTTCTTATAGAGATACTAATATCCCCTGTTCCGGAATGTGTGGTAGGTGTAGATCCTCACTCACTAGGAACTGGTGGAAAGGTCCTGTAAAAGAACAAGATTTTACCAATAATACCATTGTAGAGTCCCGAAGCTTGAGGTACATAGACATTACATTACTTTTGCGGAATACTTAATAACTAACAAAAACAGACACTAAAGGACCGTAATAGTTTAGTGTCTTTGGAAACTTGGAACATAATCTTCTAATCATGGTGAAAGATCTTCAAAATATCCCATAATGATCTTTACCTTTTGTTTTCTTACCTAAAACCTTTCTTTATATCCTGGGGAAAAGAAAACATAAAAAGGGTGAGCTCAAATGATCAGTAAGGGTAAACATAGAGAACAAAAAACAATCCATAAATATTTGAATGCAAAAACATGAACATAAAATCTAAACATCAAAATCTTGAGCAAAGACATAAATCTTGGAAGTACATAAGGATTATATCATAATGGAACATCATCCCATCTTAACATAATCCATATAAAACAAATGGATACCATTTCATCATAAGAAAATTGATGCTATGTAAATCATATAGACATTATATTGGAAACACACACATATGAAATAATGTCATCTTAGATGAAAAAATGGTTGTGATAAAACACTTGAAATGAATTCTTGAGGAAAATATCCTTTCTTCTTAAAAATCATTTTCTTTTCACAAAATTCCATGAAATTTTAAAAGAAAAGAATTTTGAAAATAGTCATTAAATCTTGTAGAGTATTCTTTATGAAAATAAGGTGTTATGAAACCGTAAAAATCCATTCATGCCGTATAAGTTAAAGAAAACATTCTTCTCGTACTTTTGCCAGAAAATTCAAAAAGTACCTCGTATGGTAATAAAAATAAAGATTCCTTACATACCATGTAGTAAAATTCAAAAATGGGTAAAAATGACTTTAAAAATACATGAATGTTTTTTATAAAACATGGGCATGGATGATAAGAATAACCCCAGTAAATACTTACGAATAAACAATCTTGGATAAAAACGAGATTGGAAAAGTTATCCCTTACCTTATGTCTGATATGCTTCGTACGTATCCAAACCTCCTGTATAATGATTTAAATAATGTCATTTACTTATTAAATAATCATATTCAGTGTTATGATATCATATATGTTTCACTTATGACTTTATATTACCCGTTCTTTTGTAAATTCCATGTTAAAGCAGTGTTTTGAGTAAAATCATTTCATTTATCGTACGTGTTTCGACATATTGTTCTTGATATTATTACTTATATTCTGATTTAATTAATTATAGAATGTAAAAAATTATTTATATATAATATATATTCACTATATAAATTTATATGATAGATCGATAAATGAAATACACCGTTCATGGAGACGGTAGGCCGTACGTACGAATGAACGCTATTTTCGTTTACTTATTGAATTGAATGGAATTAAGTAGATGACATACATATATATATATATATATACATAAATCAATTATCATTTTTATGTCATATATTTCATTATTATTCATTATATATACTTTATAATCATTCATGAATGGTTAACATGGAGAATGAATCTCATCGCGTCGTAGAGACGGTAGTCCGTACGTACGCACGAGCGATGATATCATTCTCATGATCGTGGAATTATATTGAAGTGTATGTATAATATTTCAGAATCAATATCACTTTAAAATAATCATACATAGTTATTTATTTACACAATTATACCCATCCAATTAAGGTGGTGGTCGAAAACAGATTACACCACGGCGTGGAGACGGTATTCCGTACGTACGCACGCACGGTGATTTCGTTTTCCATAGGATGGATAGAAGGTGAAATAGGTTTGTTTAATATTTATAATAACATATTAGTATATAATTAATACTGATGTTATTACTTTATAATGAGACAACAAAAGAAGAATAAGTAGAAGAAGAAAGAAACTTGAGAGAATCAGAAGAAGAGATTACCTCTTCTTCGACGCACCTCCTTTAAGCTTCCTCTTAAGGAACTAGAGTTGGTCTTTTGAGAAGGCCAGAACCTCTAGAATGTTTCTAGGGAAGTGGAGAAGATAAATGGGCAGGGTTTGGCTGAGCTTCAAGGCTAAAAAGGGTGTGAAGAGAAGAGGGAAGGGGTTCCCTTTTTATAAGGGAGGAGAGGGGTACCTTTGGAAAAACATAAAATATTATTTTATAATAAAGTCATATTTGGTTAATAATAGCTCCAAATTGATTTATTTAGAAGCTAAAGTGGGAATGGGTCTAAATACTCTCAACCAATAGGTTTTAGACAAGTTTAGGTTACTATTGTAACCTTATCTTTTAGATTTAACTCTAAGTTAAATAATTTAACTTTTTCCGTGTCTTATTGTTTTCTTACACTATATGGTTAATAAACTTACTATAACCAGCCAAACGAACCCCAAGTGGTTAATTATTAATATATATAACCTTAAATAAGTCATTTGGACGAACCCTATATTTTTAGGAATATAATAATAATTAATAATATAATATTTGTTTTAAAAACTATTTTACGTCAATTTTGACACTATTTGGTAATTGATTTTTGTGAAAATCATAAAAGCATGATTAGTTCGAAAAGGTTAATTAAATCAATACTAACAAGTCATATTAACCTTGAAAATTAGTGTAATTCATAAAAAGTCTCAAATTACATTTATTTGGCTATTTATAATATCAATTATTTTAATATTTCATTATTTAGGTAATTACTGCATCACTATTGTGTCATAAATAAATTAAATTATTTAATGTCTAAAAATTAAAAATAAAATTCCATTAGGTAGGAAATATTTTTAGATTTATAATGAATAATTATAGTCGAATTTAGCATATCTATAACCCTATAGTAAAAATGTTTTTGTTATTAAACTTTGATTTTAACTATTTTAACTCTTCTTTAAATAAAATAATAATAAATGTCCTAATCTAATCCAAGTGGACCTAAAGGGAAATATTTTATTCCTAAGGTTGTTTTTGGCCGAATTATACTTATCCAATAGAATTAGGACATGTGTTAGGGTAATAATAATATCATTTTTACCCTTAATTACCCTATTTACTTTTAACCGTGGTAAAAAAAGGTAAAAAGTTACTATTCACCAAAATTATTTTTATCTTATTGAACCACATTTTACTCCTTGATATTAGCCGTGTCTCTCGGATTTTCGAAATTCCACTCACAGAAGCGGTAAAATTATGTTTTATATAAATTTTTGAAATTCTCCTAAGAGGTGGGTAAAAGACGGTGAAAAGTTCAATAAAATTTTTATATATCTAAAATTATTATAAAATGACTAAAATGAATTACATTGAACTTATATAGGTATTATTTATAAATTTTGACCTAAAATAAATTTAAATAAAATAAATAATTATTTAAATAATAAGTCGGTTTTTAAATAGTAACAAAGTGTTTTCATTATTCATCAAAAATTGAATGTTTTCAAAAAAAATACCAAAAATTCACCCTAGGCTAATTTCGATATTCCGAATCCAAAAATGAAGTCCATTTTGAAAGATAAAATTTATAAAATTTTAAAAAGTGGGTATTACTCTTCATAATGGCTAGTTCATAATAATATTATAATAATATCTCGTTTAGTGAAACTCGGTATTGCGTACAACACATGCTATTGAGGAAGGTTTCTCTGGCGTGAAACACAAGCCTAGAATAGTGTTTTTATATACTGTAAGATAATATGGTTTTGCGTATAGCGCAAGATAATCTTGGTGTAGCGTAAAACACAAGACATCAATTAAATTAAAAAAATATTTCTCATAAAATCTCAGGGTGTTACATTCTACCCCCCTTAAAATGAATTTCGCCCTCGAAATTCATCGGGGTTATAAATGGATTACTAATTGAAAGTTTCTTTCATAGAAACCCACATTGTAAAAAGGAATAACAAAAAATAACTTTAAAAACTAAAGTATGAAATGTAACGGTTACCCAAATTAACTCATCACAGAGTTTCCACATAGAAGAACATAGGTGAAAATATGGATATGAAAGAGAAATATAACCATGAAGTTCTGATGGAGAGTGGTAGAGAACATGTCTATGATAAAGCCAACAGTCACAAAGCCATAAATTTGTGATGATCTAAGGTACCATATGATTCATCATATATGAGGGCACTAGGACAACATTTTTGGTTTTCAAGATCATTTCCCTAATGTTGAATATCTTTTGAATTAAAAGAAATACTTACTTGATTTTGGTACAATCTCACTGTTGTTTGTTCCTTGAACAATTTCCACTTCATCTCTTAAAGAAATGAAGTTGAATTTGTCTTCCGTGAAGTGTTAGCAAATCATGCGATAGAATGATAGGTCATTCCATCTGTCTCAAACATAAGGTTATCAAAAGTTATCAAATATACATAAGTCCATCTATAGTGAGATTAATCATATATGGTTCCTAAAATGGACTTATACTTCATATATCATACTTCTTAATATAATAAAACTAGTTTCTACTAACTAGGGACTTCCTGTAGGCCAGTGGTAGGTGATAAAGGCCTGTCGCACTTCGGTTGTGGGTTTGATTCCCATAGCCTCGTCCGACGTGATTGGTTGTCACCCGTCCTGCATGTTGTCTTTTTTATAAAACTATATTATTATAACAAAAAGTTTTAGCCTTAAACAATACTATCTGATGTCCAACATAATCCATTTCAATCTTTAGCCTTATCCAAAATACATCTGTCCAATCTCATAGTATAAAGAAAACGATTACTTGAAAGGTCACATAACAAGAACGTGAATACCATCATTTATTCCCCATATATCATAAGATATATCTTTTTGGTCACATACCCTAATCATTTATTATTTTGAAACATTAATTACCATAGAACCTTAGTGAAAACATGAGTTCTGTCAAAAGTTAACTCTTTCCACATACCAAAATCACAAAAATTCTATATACTCAAACCATGATATCACTTAGTCCTTATATCAATCATGAGATCATGAATACTATCAAACAATTTATTTTCTCCTTATACCTTCATTATGAACATATCATCTATTTTCCAAAATATTTGAATTACTTTTTATGGTTACCGGTACCATATAATTATTGAAAACCAATAC
Source organism: Viscum album (assembly GCA_963277665.1). Classification (NCBI taxonomy): domain Eukaryota; kingdom Viridiplantae; phylum Streptophyta; class Magnoliopsida; order Santalales; family Viscaceae; genus Viscum; species Viscum album. The sequence continues at coordinate 2,022,467,054 of OY728157.1, forward strand.
ATAGATATTCCAAAATTCCACGATACCATAAATGAGATTCCGTGATACTATTTTGAAATACCATTTCATAAACACTTAATCATTACAAAACATCATTTTCATACTCAACATCACAAATAGTGATCGCATGTGACTTCCCTTTATCCTTTTCCTTAAGTGGTTTCTCACATTGATCATAATTAACCCTTGGATTAGGGCATTGATTAACATAATTTCCCATTTCCTTACACTTGAAGCATTGAAGTGTTGGTGGTGAATTCTATGCAGTCTTTTCTTTATTCACATTATTAGAAACCCTTTTTACATTACTTCGACACTCAGCTGCTCGATGAACTTCTTTTCCACACTTAAAACATTTTCTAGTCCCTCTAATACAATCTCCACAATGATTCCTTCCACACTTTGAGCAAAAAGAAACATTCATCTTCTTTTCACCATTATTATGAGATTTCTCCTTGAACTCCATCTTTCGTTTCTTGTCAAAACCATGAGATGGATATGTAACACTAAATTCCATTTCTACCTTGATAGCACAACACACAATTTCTTCATAGCTACTGAAGTCTCTTATAACTAATTCCCTTCGAAGACTTAGTTTTAAGCCACTGAAGAATAGATCAACTTTCCTTTCAGGTTGGATGATAAAGCTAGATGCATACCTTGCATGCCTTGTAAAATTCGCTTCGTATATACCAATAAATTCATCATCCTTTTTCTTAAGCTCAAGAAAACCATTTTCCATCTTTGTTTGAAGAATACTATGGAAGTACTTATTGAAAAAAAGTTCTTGAACTCATCCCATTCCATGGATTCAATTTCATCTCAGGGCCTCGTATTCTTAATTAGAGTCCACCATTCATCTACTTCACCTTCTAAATGGTAAATATCTAGAATGACTTTTTCATGTTCCGAACAACAAATTATAGAAAATATATTTTCAATGGTACTGATCCATTGTTCAGTAACAAGAGGATCAGAATACCCATTGAAAGAAGGTGGATGTTTCCTCATAAAGGACTCAATAGAATATTGTTCCCTTCTCTACTCATTTGGAAGTCCAGAATGATTCATAGATTTTGTAAGTATAGCAATAAGATTTTTCACTCCATCTCCCATAACATTGGTTTGTTTAGGAGTACAATCATTTCATTGTCCATTACATTGATCAACACGATTCCTTTGGGTTCTAGCCATCATCTAAAACCCAAAAAGAATAGTGTGAGAGGAAAAAATCATGCTAGGAAAACAACATAATAAAGGGCGAGTACCTTAAATATCTAACATATTAGGTTTAATTCAAATATAGTTACCATAATTCTAGGACTATAACCTATACTTTTACTTAACCTTAGGGACATCCCTAGACATACCTTAGAAATATCTCTAGGGATCTCACTAAAGTTTTTGTATCCTAGTTTCCAAAGGTTAACTAAACCTTTCCTTTGATACCAACTTTAGATACCCGAAGCTTGACGTACATAGACATTACATTAATTTTATGGAATAATTAATACATAACAAAAAAACAGACACCAAAGGACCGTAATAGTTTAGTGTCTTTGGAAACTTGGAACATAATCTTCTAATCATGGTGAAAGATCTTCAACATCTCCCATAAAGAACTTTCCCTTTTGTTTTCTTATCTAAAACCTTTATTTATATCCTGGGGAAAAGAAAACATAAAAAGGGTGAGCTCAAATGATCAGTAAGGGTAAACATAGAGAACATAAAACAATCCATAAACATTTTAATGCTAAAACATGAACATAAAATCTAAACATCAAAATCTTGAGAAAAGAAATAAATCTTGGAAGTACGTAAGACATATATCATAATGGAACATCAATCATGATAAAATAGCATGGGAAGAAAACATGTAATTGTGGAATACCATTAAGCACATGATATGATTTACATAGTAGCCAAGGCATTGCTGCCATGACCATCTTAGTGGACAAAGTCCCTTTCTAAATTGAGTTCACTCCTCGTTCTAGTCTTGTAACACTGAACTAGATTAACTTACCATTCCAACCATGTATATCTCATGAGATATAAATATTTACCCAATTCATTGGAGGGAGATATAGGTCCCACCCATCTCATATTGAAATCATTCTTTCATGTGCCACAAAACAATCATAAATCATTCATCATAACCCAAAGAATAAAATGGGTTTCATAAACATCATCCCATATTAACATAATATATATATAAAAAAGGATATCATTTCATCATAAGAAAATTTAAGCTATGTAAATCATAGAGACATTATATTTGAAACATACACATATGAAATAATGTCATCTTAGATGAAAAAATGGTTTTGATAAAACACTTGAAATGAATTCTTGAGGAAAATATCCTTTCTTCTTCAAAATCATTTTATTTTCACAAAATTCCATGAAATTTTAAAAGAAAAGGATTTTGAAAATAGTCATTAAATCTTTTAGAGTATTCTTCATGAAAATAAGGTGTTATGAAACCCTAAAAATCCGTTCATGCCGTATAAGTTAAAGAAAACATTCTTCTCGCCCTTCTGCCGAAAAATTCAAAAAGAACCTCATACGGTTATAAACAAAAGATTCCTTACATACCATGTAGTAAAAGTAAAGAATGGGTAAAAAGGACTTTAAACATACATGAGAAAATTTTAGAAAACATGGGCATGAATGATAACAATAAACCCAGTAAATACTTACGAATAAACAATCTCGGATAAAAATGAGATTGGAAAAGTTATCCCTTACCTTAGGTTCGATATGCTTCATATGTATCTGAACCTCCTGTATAATGATTTAAATAATGTCATTGACTTATTACAAAATCATATTCAATGTTATGATATCATATATGGTTCACTTATAACTTTATATTACCCTTTCTTTTGTAAATTCCATGTTAAAGCAGCGTTTTGAGTAAAATCATTTCATTTATCATACGTGTTTTGACATGTTGTTCGTGATATTATTACTTATATCTTGATTTACTTAATTCCAAAATGTAAAAAATGATTTATATATAATATATATTCACTATATAAATATATATGATAGATCGATAAATTAAATACACCGTTCATGGAGACGATAGGTCGTATGTACGCATGAATGCTGTTTTTATTTCCTCATTAAATTGAATGGAATTAAGTAGATGACATACATATATATATATACATAAATACAGTATCATTATTATGTAATATATTTCATTATTATTCATTATATATACTTTATAATCATTCATGAATGGTTAACATGGAGAATGAATCTCATCGCGCCGTGGAGACGGTAGTCCGTACGTATGCACAAGCGATGATATCATTCTCATGATCATGGAATTGTATTGAAGTGTATGTATAATATTTCAGAATCAATATCACTTTAAAATAATCATATATAGTTATTTATTTACACCATTATACCCATCCAAGTAAGGTGGTGGTCAAAAATAGATTACACCACAGCGTGGAGACGGTATTCCGTACGTACGCACACGCGGTGATTTCGTTTCCCGTAGGATGGATAGAAGGTGAAATAGGGTTGTTTCATATTTATAATAACATATTTTTTATATAATTAATAATGATTTTATTACTTTATAATGATATAACTAAGGAATAATAATTATAAGAAGAAATAAACTTGAGAGAATCAGAAGAAGAGATTACCTCTTCTTCGACGCACCTCCTTTAAGCTTCCTCTTAAGGAATTAGAGTTGGTATTTTGAGAAGAACAGATTCTCCAGAGTGCTTCTAGGGAAGTGGAGAAGATAAATTTGCAGGGTTTGGCTGAGCTTAAAGGATCAAAAGGGTGTGAAGAGAAGAGGGAAGGGGTGCCCTTTTTATAAGGGAGGAGAGGGGCACCTTTGGAAAAACTTAAAATATTATTTTATAATAAAGTCATATTCAGTTAATAATAGCTCCAAATTGATTTATTTCGAAAATAAAGTAGGGATGGGTTGAAATACTATCAACCAATAGGTTTTAGACAAGTTTAGGTTAATATTTCAACCTTATATTTTAGATTTAACTGTAAGTTAAATAATTTAACTTTTACCGTGTCTTCTTGTTTTCTTACACTATATGGTTAATAAAATTACTATAACCAGAAAAAAGAACCCCAAGTGGTTAATTATTAAGATATATAACCTTATATAAGTTATTTTACCAAAAATTATATTTTTAGGAATATAATAACAATTAATAATATAATATGTTTTTAAAAAACTATTTTACGTCAATTTTGTCACTATTTGTTAATTGATTTTTGTGAAAATTATAACAACATGATTAGTTCTAAAAAAGTTAATTAAATAAATACTAACATGTCATATTAACCTATAAAATTATTGTAATTCATAAAAAGTATCAAATTAAATTTATTTGGGTATTTATAATATTAATTATTTTAATATTTCATTATTTAGGTAATTACTGCATCACCATTGTGTCATAAATAAATTAAATTATTTAATGTCTAAAAATTATAAATAAACTACCATTAGGTAGGAAATATTTTTATCTTTATAAGGAATATTTATAGTCGAATATATCTTATCTATAACCCTATATTAAAAATGTTTAGTTATTAAAATTTGATTTTAACTATTTTAACTCTTCTTTAAATAAAATAATAATAAATGTGCTAATCTAATCCAAGTGGACCTAAAGGGAAATATTTAATTCCTAAGGTTGTTTTTGGTCAAATTACACTTATCCAATAGAATTAGGACATGCGTTATGGTAATAATAATATCATTTTTACCCTTAATTACCCTATTTACTCTTTACCTTGGTAAATAAAAGTAAAAAGTTACTATTCAAAAAAAATTATTTTTATCTTATTAAACCACACTTTACTCCTTGATATTAACCGTGTCTCTTGAATTTTTTAAATTAAACTCACAGAAGCGGTAAAATAATGTTTTATGTAAATTTTGAAATTCTCCTAAGAGGTGGGTAAAAGACGGTGAAAAGTTCAATAAAATTTTTATATATCTAAAATTATTATAAAATAACTAAAATGAATTACATTGAACTTATATAGGTATTATGTATAAATTTTTACCTAAAATAAATTTAAATAAAATAAATAATTATTAAAATAAGAAGTCAGTTTTTAAATAGTAACCTAGTGTTTTCACTATTCATCAAAAATTGAAAGTTTTCAAAAAACAAATACAAAAAATTTACCCTAGGATAATTTAGATATTCTGAATCCAAAAATGAAGTCCATTTTGAAAGATAAAATTTATAAAATTTCAAAAAGTGGGTATTACTATTCATAACGGCTAGTTCATAATAATATTATAATAATATCTCGTTTAGTGAAACTCGGTATTGCGTACAACACACGCTATTGAGGAAGGTTGATCTGGTGTGCAACAGAAGCCTAGAACAGTGTTTGCGTATACTGCATGCTAATACGGTGTTGTGTAAAGCGCAAGCTAATCTTGGTGTAGAGTACAACACAAGACATTAATTAAATTAAAAAAGATATTTCTCATAAAATCTCGGGGTGTTACAACTATAGACTCTACATTCCACTAGATCTTGAAAACACTGGGGTTTTACATGTCTTGGCTTTCCATACTAGTTACATATCAATAAAATGTCAGTAGAAGGAGCCTGATTATTTCTATCCTCCACAATTATCCTCAAAGTGACATTTACATCCACTAGAAGAAAACACTGATTGATCTAGGTGTCTAAATACTCTAACTCATATCATCATCTTTCCTCATATTTCTATATGTAATGAGGGATTTGTTGATGATTTTAGAAATATTAGTCAACCTAAAAACATTGAACTATGATCAGATGGTGTATACCAGCCCATCCTCGAATCGCCTGGTGGTCGTAAGATCATCACCCACCAGAGTCGGTGCGAACTACTGCATCTCAGTAAAGCGAGAATAATACTCCATGATAGACATGGAAACCAACTATAGGTTTATAAAATATATATCCCATCCATCCCCTAGAGTTTGGGGAAATAATTATTCATATAATATAGTCTAGAAATCTACCCAGATCATGTCATGATGCTGATCTACATGGGTAATAACATCACACCATCGCTTGGAAGAATCATGTAGCATATAAGCTGTAAGATTGACCCCCACTCTTGAGGAATCTGAAGATTCTAGAATACAGAAAGAAAATATTTGATCTAAGACTTAGCAGCATGAGTTCCTCTATCCCCCAAAAGGTGGGAGGATGATGCTTCTAGAACTTGTGATTCAACTCTGCCATAGTTGGGGAGGGTCGAGCAACACCTTGAATACTTTGCATAATATGGAAAAAGCCCTCGTGGATCTAGGCGCCAGTGTCCATATTAGGTATAGAAAGAGGTGCCACAAGTGGCACTATAAGAGGAATCAATGGAGTCTCGGTTCACACCAACTCTCATGTATGGTTTCCACCACCTTCAAGGCATACGACTAGAGGATATCATTGAAACATGATTCTATAATTCCAAACACACACTTCAAAAAAGGATTTAATAACTGAATGAATTTAAGTAGATAAATAGGTAAGGTATATATCCTTTCTATTAATAGATAAAACCTCTCTTCCTACTTCAAACTATAGGTCTAAGCAGTAAGGAAAAGACCATAAAAGGATATAAGAACACAATAGACACACCAACTACCCACTAATATGGCTGGGTTCAGTTATAAGTCTCATATCACATATATAAGATAATAATTTCATTCTAAAAGTGATACTTATTTTGAATTTGAACCATTTAGGTAATTAAATCTCTTTAAATAGTTGAATTAGATGGATCACCACTTCCAATCCATAAGGTCCCATACACCTCATAAACTAAAATATGGCGTCGACTTCATCCATACCATAACACGTTCCATCCCATACACCCAAGGTTCTATAGAACAACGTGCCATAAATAACTACTTAAGGTGTCTGATTTAACATATGTAGGAAAACATTGTTAGGTTAAGGAAGGCACTTTAAGTTTCAATTATTTTTTCTCAATCCTAGAAGGAATGTCATCACATTTCCATATAATAATCAAGGAACTAATAATATGGAATAGAAAAATTCATGATGAAAATAGATATGGCATGAAAAAATACATGGCATATTAGTCCTATTTATTATATAATGATGAATGTAATGAAACACCCTCATTTTATTGGTCCTAGGTGAAATAAATCTCATTATAATAATTCCAATAGAAATATCATCACAAAACATGTCTGTCACACAATAGTGAAGTTGTATTGACTGTAACAGGCATAATGAATAATAGTAATTACCCATCCTAGGAAATTTGGGTTTCCCTTATACACGGGTTAACTACACTAAATAATAGGTTCATTACCAAATTACATCATACCCAAGTCTCCTATTTAATACCCAAATAGTAAGACAAAGGAAAAAGATTCTCTAATACCACTTTGAAATGTCCTGACCCAGCATCCACTCAACTGGGGCCCCGAGCAGGTGGGTCACATGGACTCAAGAGAACCTCCCTGTATTCTAGAGGATGTCGACTAGTAGTTATGTTGTAAAGGTGGTACGGTGGGGATACTATACCCTCATATCATAATGTCACAATAGATATAGTAAATAAATAGAAAACTGTGAAAGTATATATAAACATACACTAAAATGACTGGACCACCAACCCGTCACAGTGAAAACACATAGAAAAGATATAATAATAAACTTTGGAAGCATAAATAACTGAGAAACTAAATAATAATATAAAAATACACAAGGTAGTGTCATATACATGATGTCATGGAATGATGAAATACAAAAGGGGAATAAGGAAAAGTCATATACGACATGCTATAAAAAAGACAAAAAGGGAAAAAGAAAACTCTACTATAATCTTGAGAATATGCATGGTACTATGCTCCCATTATCTAACTATAAGTAAATAATATCAAGAATATATAATAGGTAACTTTCCCTTAACCATACCTGCAGATAAGTAATCTACTCAGGCAATAAAGGTGGCTATAGTAGGGTGTGAGATAAAATCCCAATAGTCCACCACTAGTGGTGTCAAGAAGTAATCCAAGAAGTGTATATATCTATGTAGTGTGTAGGAATAACTGAATAATAAAAAATTATAGAGGTAAATAAACAGAAACCTGACTAGTTTCCTATGGGATACATGGCGACTCTACCTGCTTTAGCTCAAGATGGAATGATAGTCTAATCAGTAACCATATATATAGTAATAATAATATATATATATATATATTATAGTTATATACTGAACCCACCTATATGAACTAGGTATGTGAGGATGTAAGAAGCCATATATTTGGATACTAGGTGCTAGATGGACTGAGGCATAATTCATTCACCCATAATTAATCTAAATGATCCAATAAGATTAAGTAGTGGGTACATGACCTAGATCTCATAATGAGTGAGAGTTGTCATGCTCAACACTCGAGATAGGTGGGGTGAAATTTCATTCCCAACACCCTAAATAGAGGAATGTGGAACATCATTATCATCAACTATATAATATTATATTGGTGAGATACATCATGCTCAACACCCAATATATGGGAGAGTGAATCATCATGCTCAAAAAGTCCCTTAACCATCATTCCACAACCAATGTTAATGGAGTAATCATAATAATATAATAAACTAAGGGATCACATTATAATAATTATAATTCATCAAACTCAACATATATAAGAGGGAATATCAATTCATAAAATCAATACATTAATCATGATTCTATCGATGTGGCCTTGTCAGCCATTAGCATTTACTAAATTAGTCAATTTATTTCATTTAGGAAAGTAAAACCATCATTAAGCAAGAAATTCCATTAGTACAATCCATTTAATCAATAATGGAATGTAAATTCAATTTCAAGTTTCAAAGAAGCACATAGAAGGTGCCATTATCAATTAGGAAATTACCTATAAGGGTAATTATATTTATAAGTCAATCCCAGCACATAGAAGGTACTTTTTTTTCAATAAAAATCTATATAGAATTGAGAAATTTCAATTACAACCCAAGTCAAACACTTAGTAGGTGTTCCAATCATTTAATCAGTTAATTAAAAAGGGTAATTTAAAGGTGAAACACACAAGGGGTGTCTATAATTGAGGTCAACATCCTCTAATTACTTAACAAGGCTCAACATAAGTATAAAAATTTGTGATAATTGATTTAGGAAGGAAGATCTCATTTTAGGGAAACACTCGACAATGGATGACATGCAACACAATGGAGAGGCTATGAGAACAACATAAATTTTAGGGAAAACATATAGATCACCTAACTTATGACCATGGATGAATTATTTACCAATATTGGATTTAGATTCAAAGTATATTAAAAGAAATCTAAGAGATAGTCCAATGCCCTTAAAATAAGGAAAATGAGCTTGCACCAAAATAGAACAACAAACTGGAAGATAGACTTAGAATGTAAGGAAGTGGATCAGAGATCTTATCAAGATCTATCCAATGCTTCTAATGGAGGTCTGATCAGAGTCTAGATCTAGAAGATATTAGAGAACCTAGATTAGGGAGGAGGTGAACACATGGGAGGAGGGAAAGAGAGCCATTTATTAGAATGGGAAGGAGGAAATAAGAAATAAGGTTATAAATATCATTAAGGGAATTTTAGTAATTTATACATTAAAATAGGGGTGCACAGTTTGGCCAGACCATGTGCAAACCATGCTCATCCCACTATCTAAGGAGAGATACTGCATGGTTAAGGTGCACAGTTTCCTTAATCATATGCAAACCATGTGAAATGCCTATGTCAAAAGTATACAATTTTTACAAAGTCATGCGCTTAGGATCACATGGTTTTAGACAATATATGTGGCCTCCTACTACTAAAAATGGTTCCCACATGGTTACCTATCATGATTTATACTAACTATGCAGTAACTATACAGTCAACCCTTTTTTCTAATTTTTTAAAACATCGGGCTCCAAGAATGACCTAGATGATCTTGGTACCTTCCTTAGGATGTAGTTCACATTTATAAATATTAAAAATGGGTTTAAACAAAAAAATAAGCCTTACCTTTATGAAAACATGGGTCATTATAGTGAGGTGAGAGGGTTTAGTCACCTATCCATACCTCACCAAACTAGATGTTGAGGAATACACCCACCTAAAGTCCACTTGGTGTCAGTATCCCTACTGACATGTGTGGTGTATCATATGAAATCATAAATCATACATGATATAATATATCTCTCAACTATATAGTGGGGATTGAAATAGTCTTAGGCTCAACTGTAGAAACCATCTCTCATACACCTGAATGACACTGTTAAGAACTAGATATCCTATAACCACACAAGTCTTTAAGAATAATTTAATTAATTAATTTATTTTATTATTTATCTTTATATTAATTAATTAATTATCCATTAATAAACCACATTCCAAATAAAATTTATTAAACCTTAAAGGTGAAGTCCATGCCCTCTAGGCATAGTCATACTAAGTCCATAGTTTATCAAAATTAAATTCTCTTCAGTATTCCAATTACCAACCCAAGTGTTAAATTATTTATTAAACTTTATTAATAATGTTACATAATTCTATTTACATTACGAAACATTCCAAGATACCCAAAAAATTCATAATCAATCATAGAAACTGCCTCAAGAAGTAGAGAAATAAATGTAGATAAAAAAGTAACCCGAACATCCAACCCTTAAAAAGAACATTAATAATAAAGAATCACAGCTTTAATCACAATAATAGGAAATCCTAGATTCATCCCATTCCATTAAACCAGGTGCCATCCCCGACACCATCATGCATATCACCATGTACCTCTCTGTCATAGGTATCAAATGTATCCACAAACCTGGGCCTCCCCACCCATATCTCATCATCCAAAATCTATCCTAGGCTCATAACAAATCACATAGAAAGGCTTACGTCTAGATCACATAGAAACAAACAAAAAACAAACAAGGGTCAATAGGGAATCCATTCCATAAAAAACAAGGCATCCAACCTTTATATAAAAATGATCTATCACTTCCCCAAACATTTATCATTATCAAACCACTGGTTTTATTCCATCATGAATTACCTGATTCATTTCATACATAAAACGATTATGGGTAACCTAAGGAATCAACTATAACAAGATTTTTAGTTATTTAAACATGATCTATTTAATTAATTATAGTTTCAAAAAATCTTTATAAGAACAATTAACATTTAATATTCCTTCTATTATCATCCACAATAAGCATTAAAAAATCATTTTCTTTATCCATTTACATTAACATATAGAAAAATAATTTAATTAAACATGCACCAAGAATTATTTTTTCAATAAAATTATAGGAAATAATGGTTTCCTTAAACATGCTGCTTTACATTTATTTATATAACCAATAATTTACTAGATTTATGATATTTAATGATTTTAATTAATTTATCATGATAAACCCAAGAATAAAAAACATTCTTAACAAAGAATAACATATATAACACACTATCTTGAAAAAAAAAAGACAAATTTTTATCACAGTCACAAATACACAATTGCTACAACCTTAAACCATTATTAATTTAATTCAGTTTATTATTTGTTTAGTTTAAATCCACCACCACCCAAGGAGATAAAGTATAATTAATTTAAGATTTTACATAATATAAAAAATAAGAATAAACAAATCCCATACCTCAAGGCTTTAAAATTATTTGACTAATAATGGAACAACAACACAGATATCCAGTCACCTCTCCCACAAGATAACTATATCCCTACAAGAACACTACACCACAACCACACCAAAAATAATAAATAAATTCCATAAGAAACAAGGAGATAATATGCCATCACATGGAAAGAAAGAATTAGGAAGAACAAGAATAAACAAATAAGAAACTACAAGGAAAAAGGTATAATTCACCTCAGATCACCACATATATAACATGAGGATATATGAATTAATACCTATTGAATTGATTCTAAAAAACTTAGAGAGATTAACTCTAGAAACCTAGTGGTTGGGAGAAAATAATAGGGTTTGAAAGTAACTAAGGGAACTATAGGTATTATAGGTTCACTTCCCATCATATATTCACCATGTGAATGGGTCTTTCATGTTGTGAATGTCCCACATTTTAAGTCCCATATAAAAATGAATCACCTCAAACCATTAAACATTTAATTAATTCACATCATGGATTTAATGTTCATGATGCGAATTTTCATAGTCTGATTCACTAAGTATTAATCCCATCCCATTCACATCATGTATTCCATATACATCATGAATGAACCATATGGATCATCCTCACACAAGCCCTAGATGACACATTCATGATGTGAAATTACTTTCACATTGTGAGATCCTCCTACTTCCATATTCCAACAACTAAACATTAATGATCCTAGTCTAGGCTTCCTCCAAGCACCATTACCTTTGAAAAAAATGAAAAGGGATGGGAAAATAGGATCTAGTCCTTCATACTTTGGGATGGATTCCTATTCCCATAGGATTGTGATATAGGGATGTGTGTACACTCAAAGTCATATTTCATCAAGATTATGTGGAACTTTGTTACCTAATATAACTAACCTACATGTATATAACCATGGTGTTATGATTTAAAATTATTTATACATGTCTGTATTTATAAAATGAGTTATTCAACTATTTTTGGATAGAAACTCTTATTCATGCCTGTTTTGATGTAAATGAAATTTTGTACCTATTTTATATTTTCCATTGAAATTATTTAAAAAGCATGTATTATTGTGTATTATAAAATTATTAACATTCTATGTTTGTTACACCCTAACTTTGGAATTTAAATTATTTAAATTATTTATTTATTTTTCAGCATCACTTTTGAGTTTTGATAGTTGGGAAATTGAATTTTATATTTCTGGAAGATTTTTAACTATTGCTTGGATATCCTGCATGGTTAATAGTAACTATGCAGTGCCTATGAAGGTGCCTAGGTGGAGTAGTGGTGTGGTGCATGACTTGCACACAGTTTGTTAGACCATACAACAAGAGTGTGAAATGGATCTTCCAAATTATAGAGTTGAGTACCACGATTGACACATGGTTTCTTAGACCGTGTGGCCAGCCCATGCTAGGATCCCTTCTCTCCAGTAGAGTGTGCATGGTTAGCACATGGTATGGAATACCATGTAACCAAACTGTACAACCTGACCAATGTTAAAAAAATGAGATAAAAATAAAACAAAATAAAAGGAAAATGTTTTAATAATAGTAGTAATAATAATATTATTATGAATAATAAAAATAATATTAAATTTAATAATAATATTATTAGTTTCTTTTTTAAAACCCTAAATGGGTTCCTTTTTTCTCCCCCCTCCTTCCATGAACAGTTCACCTCCCCCTTCCCCTCCTACTTGAATGACTTGACCATCTGGGAGAGCTATGATGTGCCTCCTCTCCCTCTAGCGGCTGATTCTCCTCTTGTTTTGGTGTGTGATCCTCTTCAGTGAGTCTCCTCTTCCTTATTCTCCCCTATTTTGGCTGATTTTCCTCCAATTTGTGTAGTGGGCATGCCTAGGTCAAACCCTAACCCTATATAGTGTTTCTTCCTTGTTTCTTCTAGATGACTAGGGTTTGTTGGGTCCTGTTGAGCCTAGTTCTAGCCAACACCATCAAGGGCAGTGCATTTCGATTCAATTTTGGATAAAATGATTTTGGTTCCATTACACTGGATCAATTTTCAATTATGGGTTTTGTGGTTTTTGAGTTTTTGTTAATTTTTATAGAGTGTGTTGGACCTCTTTGATGTGGTTTTGAGCCGCATGAGTGGAAGAAGATTACATGTGCATACATGGGTAAGGCATGTATATATATATGACCTCTTTGTAAATATTCCCTCATGGAGAAAGGAATATGTGCAATTTATTCAGGGGTGTTATATATATATATATATATAAATGCATGTGCGTGTAAGTGCTAAGGGTTGGTTCAAGTGTTTATCGTCATGAAGTGGCATGTTTGAGGTAGGTTCCCTATGACTAACCCTTTAATTTGAATTCCATAATTTATTTATTTCATTAAAAATGTGTTTTATATTTATGTAGTATATAAATATTATGTAAACTGGTTGGTTTTTTAGAAATGGTTTCATTTGTTTTACATAATTTATCTAGGCTTCCAACACAGGGTTTTCATGTTGAAATATTCTTTCAACATTTTTTGGAAATCAAAATGTATTTATAATACTCAATTGGTTCTAAATGATAATTATCTAAAAGTTGTTTTTTAAATTCTTTTGAGTGTGTAATTGGTATTTCCATAGATTTTTTATATGTGTTAAATAGATGTGAAAGTTGACTTGAATTAAAATGGGTTCATGTGTGATTTTAATGATTTTAAATTTCATATGTTGGTAAGTTGGAAAAGTGTATGGGTTTTGGTCTAACTTTAAGGTTAAATTGTGAATTTACTTTCTTAAATGAGTTTCTTTGTCTTAGTCAAGGTTTTATGTTTTTTTAAAAGTGCATTTCATTGGTTTTTTAATTAGACTTTTAAATGGTTTTGTAACTTAAAAGTGTTGGGTGATTAAGTTTTCTAAAGAAAAAATATTCCATGTAAAATAATGAGGCCCATTTGGAACTTTTAAAATAATTTGTGGAAGTGGAAAACACCTCTTACAGCATTCCACTTGTTTGAAAAATGTGATGTATGTGTTAATGTGTGATTTATTATATGTTCTTAGGGAAGAGGCTTATGAATTGTTGTGTGACTTAAAATGGGGATGAACTCTAGGATGGAGATTAGTGGTGAGAGGTTAGATATGTTTTTTGGTAAAGAAAATGATATGTTTATATGTGTTTACTTGACAAAAAATCAACACCATTTGAATTAGAAATCATGGTAAAACTGGGTACCTACCTGGGAAGATTAGGTCTAGTATGCTAGGCGGATTAGCAGGGATGAGGCCCAGTTCCCCCCCCCCATAGTATTAACACTACAAAAATAAATAAATGTTTATAATGATTGGATACCACTAGAACTTTGGATTTAATCCTCTCTATTGGATCGTGCATGTGGATGATGTGGGTTATGATTTCTATATTATGTTACAGAGGTACAAGGATCCTAGGTACCCATTAACCCTACCTACTTAGGGATTTCATATGGTTATTGTGATGTGATTTACATTTTAGTTATTTTATGATTGTTTTCTCTATTATAAAAACCATGTTTTAAACCTAAAATGTTTTCCTTTCATTCTAAAAATGTCTATGCATGCTTGGAAACAATTTTGGAAATGTGGTGCAATGAAAATGATATTTCTTGAGAATGGAAGCTCATTACTTGGAGTTAAAAAGAATGGAAAACCTTATTTTTTATATGGTTGTATTTTCAAACTAGCATGACTTGGTTTTATTTTTAAAGGTAAGGCATAGATAATATTTTATTCAGGAATTCCTATTGAGTTTTAATACTGATGCCTATAGTTTCATTTTTGTTCCTTCTTATGATGGTTCTAACTTGTATTCGGTCACTGTAGTGCGATGTTGGTTTGTGGTTGGTGGTGATACATAGGGTCACATGGAATTATGAATAGTTTTTTTCTTTCCATTGCTAGTATTTTTTTACTATTTATGTTATATTTATTTAATTTTCATTTATTTATGGGAAAAATCATCCCCACTTGATTTATTTTGAGGTTCAATGCTAGTTTCCAGCCCATGGGGATCGAGAACACCCTTTAGGCCTTGTTGTGGACCAGCTCAGGTGATTAGATCAGGGTCGACATGGGTTGGTTCATGAAAAAATTCTATCATAGTGGTATTTTATTATTTGGGGTTTCAAGTAGCTTAGATATTAGGACTTTTGAGACTCGAGAGGTAGGTGCAAGATGAACTTCATGAACCCTTACCTGTCATGAGACTCCTTTTTCTAGGGGTAGTATGTGATTTTATTTTTTTATTTTGCTTTATATTTAAGGAGAAGGGATGAAAATGGGAGTGATCTGGTGTCACATAATGGGATTTTATAGAGTAGTGACCTGTGTGTAGCCCAAGTGCACGGTTCAAGATACTTCCTATGATTGATGCATGCTTGGAGAATGGTTTTCTAATACATGTTGTTGGGTTAGGCATAACTATTAGTTATTATTCTTGGAAGTTTTGATGTGAGTTATGTTTGGGATTAGTTTTGGTTGGAATGAGTGGATTTAGAAAATGAAAATGGTTTTTAGAAAAGGGGTTTTTAAAAGTTAAAGTGGTTTTTGGAGTGGAAAAATAGTTTTTAAAATTTAAAAGATTTCTGGAAATGATTTTCTTTTAATGGAATGTGTGGTTTTAAAGGGAAGAATGGATGTTATTTAGGAAATTTTTGTGGGATTTTGTAAATACTCTTTGGAATGTTAAATGAATCTACTTGAGAATTTTGGAATGTGTTTCTTTAATGATAATTGGTGACTTAAAATTGGTTGGGGATTTGGGATTTAAGTTGAATGATCTATTTTGGGAATGATAAATTTTTTTGAATTGACCCTTGTTATTTCTATGAATTATAACATATATGGATGTTTTCATGTAGAGAGTGAATAATTGGTGGTATGTGTGGATGGGTGCTTGAGCTAGCACAAGGATTCACATATGTTATATTTTTTGGAATATAAATGGTGGGTGTTTAAATTGTTTTTTTCTTATGAAAAATGGTTTTCAAAAATTGAATTTTAATGTTTAAAAAAGCGAGTGACTGATTTTTTAGTGCTTTATTTTCATGTTTGGAAGCCTCTTTCATGGGATCTTGGTTTTGAAATTTTGAAAATGTGGTTGTAAGGGTGATTTGAGTTTGGATTTTGGTTTGTGATTGAAGTGTGTAATTTTAGTTTATGATGTGTTTTTATTCAGATTCATACTTCTTATTTTTGAGTATTCCCTAGAAAAGTCCTAGTAAGGAGTGAACGGTCAAACTCTAGGATGCATTTTTTTGTGTTTCAGTGAAGTTTAGTTTTGGGAATTGGTGTTGGTCATCTTTTAGGAGTTTGAAATTTTCAAAACTGAGGTGGTTAGAGTTTTTGAGGAAATTATGAATAAGTTTTCCCCTGAGTATTGTTGTGGACAACTATACCCAGACTCTGAATTGAGTGGTGGAGTTGGAGTTTTTCCTAAATTTGAACCACAACCAAGTCGTCTTAGTTTGTATCCCACATTTGTTATCTGAAAAATAGAGGTATGTATCATTCACAGTGGACTTTGAAAATATGTTTTGTTCAACATGGTTTCTTGGGTCATCTAAAGGGGCTATATGAGTTGCACTACCGAAAGAGGAAGTTTCAGTTGAATATTTTCAGCTCATGACTACGGGGAAACATATTCTTCAAGACATAAAAGCTCCATCCATAGGTCTCAGAGTGAATCTTTTCAGGCAATCATGAATCATTGGGTGTGGGGGACCTCAGTCGAGTTTTTGTCTACAGTGCTGGAATGGGGGTGGTTTAAGTTTATATGTTTTAGCTTCTTCATATTTGAGGTTCCATTTTGTTGAAAAACGTGTATAGGTATTGTTTAATTATTGTGGTATTTATTACTTGGAAGTTACCTTTTTTATGTGAAAGTATTGTTTTCCTTGTATCATTATAAACCTCCATAGTTGTGAGCATGAATTATGGTTGTGAAAACATGAATTGTGGTCTCCTTGTGAATTGATTTTAATTCTGGGTTGTGCTTCTTTTAGGGATTCTTGTGCCTTAAGAAATGATGAATTGTGGTTTGGTTCACCTCTTGGTTGGGATTTTATTTCGTCGGCCCCCCTTATGGTGGGGGTTTGGTCTGTGTTGGGTATCCTATGTTGGTCTGTGCTCGTTGGCCTAAGATTGTCAGTTCCCAAATGGTGGGGAGACCCACTATGGATCTTGTTGTGGTTTATTCAAGAGTTGGTCTATGGTATTTGGGTTTTTATAGTGGGGAGAACCATTATATTTTCATCTTGTTTCTTAACATAGTAGTTTCTATTAGATCTGGTTGGGTGTGGATGGTAGAGTGAAAGTTCAGACCATGTTTGTGGTTTCTATGGCCATGTTTAGTTTCAAAATCAGATTTGATTCTTCATTTGGCAGGCTGAATTTTTTAGGGTATAAAGTTTTTTAGTGTGGATAATTTTCACCCCCATCCTTGGAATTTAAATTATTTAAATTAATTATTTATTTTTAATCCCCGTGTTTGAGTTTTTATAGTGGGTAGATCAATTTTTTTTTGAATCTTTTAAGATGTTTTATGGTTAACCTAAATAATTAATAGTAAACATGTGGTACCCATGCGGGTGCCCAAGTGGAAAAGTGGTGTGGTTCACGACTTGCACACGATCTGTTAAACCCTGTGAAAAGCATTCAAAATAGCTATGCCAAATGATAGAGTTGAGTTGCACAGTTTGTTCACAATTTCTCAAACTGTGCGGTCAACCCATGCTAAGGTCCATTCTCTCCAGTAGAGTGCGCATAATTGGCAAACAGTTGGGAAAACCCTATATTCAAACCGTGCGATCGGATTAGTTTTAAAAAATAAAATAAAAAATAAAGAAAAATGAGATAAAATAAAATAAAATAAAATAAATTTTTTTATTAATAATAATAGTAATGATAATAATAATATTACTATTAAGTTTGTAATATTTATTATTAAGTTTATTATTATTAGTTTCTTTTTTTAAACCATAAATTGGTTCCCCTTTGACCTCATCCTTCCAAACACAGTGCACCTCCCCCCTTCTCTTCTTGCTCGTGCGACCCAACCAGCTAGGAGAGCTTTGATGTGCCTCCATCTCTCCCTCTAGTGGATGATTCTTCTCCTGTTTTGGTGTGAGATCCTCTCTAGTGAGTATCCTCTTCCCTCTTCTACTGTCTTTTGGACTATTTTTCTCCTCTTAGTGCGGTGCGTGCACCTAGGATGAACCCTAACTCAATTTTGGGTTTCTCTGTTATTTCTTATAGATGATTTGGGTTCATTGGTCCGTGTTGAGGTCAGGTTTATCCACCTTCATCAAGGGAAGCGAGTTTCACTTCAATTTCAGGTAAGGGATTTCATTTCCCTTGCATTGTATCAATTTTAAATTATATTTTTTGTGGTATTTGAGTTTCCATTAATTTTTATAAAGTGTGTGGGACTTTTTTTGATGTGGTTTAGATTCGTGAGAGTTAAGGACACTTACATGTGCATGCATGGTTAAGGCATATATATATATATTCCCTCTTTGTATATATTCCATCATGAAGAGGGGAATATGTGAAATGAATCTAGGGTTATATATATATATAAATGCATGAGAGTGTAAGTGAAAAGGGTTAGTTCTAGTGACCATCATAAAAAAGAGGCACATTTGAGGTAGGTTTCCTATGCCTACCCCTTTAATTTTAATTCCATAATTGGATGATTACTTTAAAAATATTTTTTATATTTATGTAGTATATATATGTTTTGTAATATGGTTGGGGTTTTTAGAAATGGTTTCATTTGTTTTACATAATTTATCTAAGATTCCAACATAGTTTTTTCATGTTGAGATATTCTTTTGACCTTATTTTAGAAATTGTAATATATTTATAATGATCAATTGGTTCTAAATGATAATTATTTAAAAGTGGTTTCTAAAATGGGTTTGAGTGTGTAATGGGTATTTCCAAATATGTTTTGTATGTGTAAAATAGATATTAAAGTTGACTTGAATTAAAATGGGTTTGTGTGTGATTTTAAAGTGGAGAAATTTCATGTTTTGGTAAGATGGAAAAGTTCTTGAGTTTTGTCCTAAATTTGAGGTTAAATGGAAAATTTACTTTTTTAAATGGGTTACTATGACGTAGGTATGGTTTCTATTTTTTTAATGTGTGTTTCCTTGATTGTTTAATTGTAATTTTAAATGGTTTTGGAACTTAAAAGTGTTGGGTGATTACGTTTTATAAAGTGAAAATATTCATTTTAAAAAAATGAGTCCTATTTGGGACTTTGAAAATGATTTGTGGAAGTGGAAAACCCCTCTTGAGGCATGCCCCCTTTTTTAAAAAATGTGATGTAAGTGTTAATGCGTAATTTTTGATATATGCCTAGTGAAGAGGCCAATGCATTGTTGTGTGACTTAAAAAAGGGATGCACTTTAGGAGGGAGATCAGTGGTGAGGGGTTGGATTGGTTTTTGGGTAAAGAAAATGATATGTTCATATGTGTTTTCTTGATAAAAAATCACCACTATTTCCTTTATAGAACATGGTAAAATTGGGTACCTAAGTGGGAAGTCTAGGTCTAGTATGCTAAGTGGATAGATAGGGCAAAGGTCTGGTTCCCCCCAACTGGACTGATTCTACAACACTAACTAAATTTTGATGATGTTTGCAGACCACTAGAACTTTTTATTGAATTTTATTTAGTGGATCAAGTATGAGGAATCTATGGGTTATGATTTTTATACCATGTCACTGAGGTACGAGGATCCTAGGTCCCCACTAACTATAACTACTTAGGGATTTCCTATGGTTCTTGTGACATAATTTCCATTTTAGTTGTTTTATGATTTTTCTATCTTTTATGAAAACTATGTTTTATACCTAAACTATTTTCATTTCATTTTAAAAAGGTCTATGCATTATTGTAAAATATTTTGGAAATGTGGTGGAAATAAAATGGGTTTTCCTAAGAATGAAATCTCATTACGTTAACTAGAAAAGAGTGGAAAACTTTTTTTTATATGGTTATATTTTCAAATTAGCATGGTTTGGTTTTCTTTTTAAAGGTAAGGTTCGGGCATGCCTACTGAGTTTTAATACTCATTCCTATAGTTTTATTTTTTTTAGATTATGGTGCTACTTATAGATTGGATTCGGTCACCATACTAAAATGTTGGTATGTTGTTGATGGTGATTCATAGCACTACATAGAGGTATGCACCATTTTTTTCTTTCTGTTGCTATTATTCATTTTTTTCTATTTATATTTATTTAATTTTCATTTTTTATGGTCCAAATCATTCCCAATTACTTTATTTTAATGCTCGACACTAGTTTCTAGCATGTGGGGATCGGTAATTCCCTTATGGCCTTATTACGGGCTTGCTCGGGTGACTGGTTTAGGGTTGACTCAGGTTGGTTTATGATGATGATAACATTTGGTTTATTTGATATTAATTGATTATATAATTCATTTTTTGATCCTACTGAGCTAGTTTTTCTCATACCCTATATTTTCCTTTTAGCATTTGTAGACTTTCTTATGCGAGGTCTAGGAAAAGAGAAAGAAATGATTGGATACATTGGGTGTTCTTGATAGTAAGTACTTGGTAGTTAGTGGTTTCTAGTGAAATATGTGAGAAAATTTATATGAAGACATCAAGTTTTGATATTGTATTTGTGTTTTTTACTTATCTACATGTGTTACTTTTCTCTTGATGAGTTTTCTTACATACTGACTATTTTTGGATTGTTATCCACTACTTTAATTTGTTTAATTATTATTATTGATTATTTATGACCATGTATTATTCATCATATATTAGGGATCAATAATGCCCTGTGGTCCATGTCAATGTTGACTCGAATTTGGTTTAGTAGGTTATCTGGGTTAGTTCATGATACATTGGTATTAGAGGAGGTCGAGACTCTTCTTGAATATTGGTATGTAGTTTAGAATGTCTTGGTAGGTAGGAGGTAGGATTTTCAAGACTTAATAGGTATGTTACAAGAGTGTTTATAGATATATATCTTCATAATGTGCCTTAATTTATAGTGCGTGGTTGGGAAAAAAGTGTCTTTTAGGAGTTGTTTGATATGATTCTTGACCTTTCCCAAACTTTGATATGATATTTTTGTTCCCAATTTGAGTTTGGATTTATAGAATCAATGTTATTATGTATCATGACAGATGTTTACATATTATATGTTGATGTTATGTAGTCCCATGCCCCCAAGAAGACATCTGATCCGGATTCTTGAGGGAGTTGCTGATGAACCGCAAAAAGAAAACCCTCCAGTTTTTCAGAACCTTATAAAGGTTATAGTGCATGCAATCGAACCACCAAGATAAGGGGTAACACCTTCCCCAATTTAGATATAAATTTTTTCCTTGAAGGGATGATAACAATGATCATTCCCATGAGTTTCTTCATCATAAACCACCTTATTTATAGAGAAATAATAATACTTAGGATGCATAGTATTGGTTTAGAAATATTGAGAGACTCTTATAGTTATTAGAGATGAAAAATTCTATTAAGGTGAAGTGTTCCATCTTCAAGATTGAGGGGTATAGAAAGATATTGTTAGATTATATAGTTATATAAAGGAAGGCGGGATTGGAGTGGAAGGACTTAAATAATATTTTAATGGATCAATTATATCCAGAGTCTATGGTATTGGATAAGTCCATGTTGTTTCTCAACCTTCACCAAGGTGAATGGATATTGAATCAATATGCCAAACTTTTTTCTAAACTTTCTCTGTTCTCACATGATGTGGTTTCAATTGATAAGATGAAGGATTGGAGGTTTTATATGGGTATTTGATTAGATATATGATCTATGGTCTTTATATTGAATCTTACCACCTATAATGATGCACTAGATAAATCTATGTTGGTAGAATTTGACCAGGATGGTAAGTCTGGCTTGACTAGAGTAACTCCTACTCAAAGGTGTAGATTTTGTGGTTCTTTTAAATTAAAGATAATGAATAATGCGACTCATATTGGAAATAATGGTTGTGGACCTTGATAGTAAAATTTATCCAAATAATTTATTGTTTCTGGGAAAGTACCACTAACTTGTTTCTAATGTTGTAAAGTTGGGTACTATAAGAATTCTTGCATGAAGGACCTAATGATTTATAGCTCATGCAGCCATTCAGGCCACTTGTAGAGATTTTTTCATGGTTTTATCACTTTAAATTGTGGTACATGATCATAAAAATTGGGAATATTTGTTGTGTAGTAAGAAGATTCATGAATTATATATTACCATTCAAAATCATTAGTAATGAAGCTTCTTCTTGTAGTGGATGAGTCTCTAGTGGGAGTTGACGAGGGTCCTACAATGGTGAGAGATACTTCTAATATTGGTTCATCTTTATAAACTGATTAAATTGATATTGGTGCCACTCAGTCTTTCATAACAACCCACAACATGGACTTGTTGAATCTTTCTATGCAACTCATGCCTTATGTGTTGAAAATTTTAACACCCCTGAGGATAAATATTGAGTAGGGCCTCGGCCTCCCCTCTTGTACTTTATCTTTATATGAGATTGAGATCATCTGGGAAATTTTGGTTCTTTATACGAATCCTCTATATTTCATTCTCAGTATGGATTGGTTTTTGGATAAAAAATCTCCGATTTAATGTTATTATCAATGGGTGTCCTTTAGTTCCCTTGGCGGGGGAGTATAATATGTTTTTGGGAAAATGGTACCCAATTTCTAGCTGAGCCAAACCTTCTCTTTCATATATGGGTATGATTATATACCTTTATAATTTTGAACTAGATAAGGAATATTCATGTGGTGATATTCCTCTAGTAGTTATTGAATTTAAAATTCTTCTTATGTGAGAATTTTATATTTTTGTTTTCTAGAGAGGGGAGTATATTTATCTATTTACTTGGTTCCATGTACTCATCCCACATCTATCCCCACTAACCACACAGAACTGGATGAACTGAAGTAATTGAAGAAGCAGTGAGATTACTTGATTTTAAAAGGCCCAAATCGACCCAGTGTGTCGCCTTGGGAAACACTATTTCTTTTATCCAAGAAGTTCGATGAAACCCATCACTTATGTGTTGATTACCAGAAGCTCAATCAATTTATAGTCAATAAAAGTACCCATTTCCCCGAATTGATGAATTGTTTGATCATCTTAAAGGGGTAAAGTGATTCTCTAAGATCGATCTTCAGTCTAGTTATCACCATATTTGGATCAATGAGTCTGATATCCCTAAGAGAACATTCAGGATTATGTTTGGATATTATGAGTTATTATTATTCCATTTGGCCTGAAAAATTCTCCTAATATTTTTATGGTGTTAATAAATAATATTTTCCACAAGTATATTGACTATTTTTTTGTGGTATTCATGGATAAAATCTTGGTTTATCCAAAAACCTAAGAGGATATGTGCTTGATTTTAGAGAGGTTTTGGATATCTTTAGAATCACTGAGAGAGGAGTGAAGTTCATTTGGTATTGAAAATATCATACTTCCTTCAAAAAGTTGAAATTCCATTTATCTTCACCTCTAGTTCTAACTCCTCTAGAGGTTGGGTGGGAATACATGGTGTTTTTTGATGATTCAAGATCGGTTTTGGGTTTCATTCTCATGTAGGGTGATCATGTAGTGGATTATGGTTCTCATTAGATTTAGAATCATGAGAAGAACTATCCTACACATGATATCAAGACCACATATACGATTCATTCTCTTATGATTTGGAGGCAATACCTTTTTGGATAAAGGTTTACCATTTACTCTGATCATAAGAGATTCAGTTATATCTTCTAATAAATATATTTGAATCTTTATTAGATGAAATGGGTAGACTTCCTATAATCATTTGATATTGAATTTTACTACACCCTTGAAAAGGGGAATATTGTTATTAATGCTATGAGTAGGAACCAACCATTCTAGGATTTAAGGGAATCATCAAAGGATTATAATCACATGTCTCTATTTGATCTCATGCAATTTGAAGTATAGGAAGATGAGAATGAGGTGTTTTTTCAAGTGTTGAGTTGAAATTTAATCTTCTTGAGATGATCCTCTAGAAATGGTAGCTTGATATATAGTTTTAAGGTATTAGGGATTCTTTATAAGTCCAAGAGAGAATTAGTGATTGGACTCTATATTTTTAGGGTATCCTTTTCTTTATGAACCAATATGTCATTCAGTCACTTACGATAAAGGTTGTTATGGGGGATTGTCATCATTACCACTGGGCAGTTCACCTAAGAACAAATAAGATTTTTTATGATATAAGGCATCAATTATTGTGGATAGGTATGAAAAAAATTCTAATTTTTTTTCCTATTGTTACACCTACCAGAAGATCAAGTCTAAGTATCAGAAGATTTATGGTCTACTTCAACCATGTTGATCCAGAAGTGGGATGATATATCAATAGAATTTTTTATTTGGTTTCCATGTACTTGTCAAGGAAATAATGTGATCTGTCTAGTTATTGAACTATTTACCAAATTTTATCACTTAATTCCTATTTGGGATACCACCAAAGTTGTGGATTTTTAAAATATATATGTGTAAGAGATTAGAAAATTGAATAGTGTTCCATATACTATTATTTCCAATAGGGATACATGGTTTACATCCTATTTTTATAGATACCTATAGGAGGAAATGGGATCCTAGGTAATGTTGACAATAATGTACCACCCTCATATGGATGGTCAGATAGAATGGGCAATACAGATTCTAGAATACATTCATTATGTTTTCTTCCTTGACTTTGGAGGAGTGTGAGATTTCCATTGGGTCCTAGATGATTTTTCCTACAACAATAGCTAATAGTCATCAATTAAGATGGAACCCTTTGAGGCCTTGTTTGTTTGACCTTGTAAATTTGTTATTTTTTTGGTCAGAGAAATTTTCTTAGTGAGGCCTAGTATGGTCCAGTAGATGACGGTGAAGATCTATTTGATTTTTCATAGGATGGTAATGGCTCAGAGACAATATAAATATTCTACAGGTCGTAATAAAATTCTTTTAGGGTTCTTACTTGGTGACTAGATGTTCTTAAAATTTTAACCTTTGCTGGGTCACCAAAGTCTTGGAAAACAAGGGAATTTAGCATCAAGATTTTTGGGACCTTTTAAGGTTGTTGAGTGGATTGGGAAGGTAGCTTACAATTTTTATTTTCCACTTATGATGACTTCTATGCATGGAATTATTCATGTACCTCATCTCAATAAATACCATTCAAACAAATCTCCTATCTTGAATTGGGAGGACCTTGATGTGGAACCTAATATAACCATGATTGAGTAGTTGGATTAGATTTTTATTCTAAGATTAAGGTTCTCTGTGAGAAGTACATACCTTTGGTCCATGTTCTATGGTAGTATAGTCCATATGCTCATAATATATGGGATCATGAGGTGATGATGAGAGAGAAGTGGCCTCATCTCTTTGAGGAATAGTATTATTGATAGGTTTTATAGGGGTATAAATCATTTACTAATAAGAATTGACCATAAATGGGGCTCGAGGAATAACTACCCCAATCCCACCTCCATAGGAAAGGGGGTGGATACAAGCACTAAATGAAATATACTAAATTGGAGGCCTTTGTCTAAGTATCAATATGCACACACCCGACCATATCAATTCATAAGTTTAGAGGAATAATAATAAAAAGACGCATCACTTAGAATATAAAACAAGGATGAAAAACCTCTAGGGTGTATAAGAGTACAACAATGCAAATTGAAATTTAAAGGGGAAAATACTTGCCCAACCAGAAAGATGTCCCAACATGAAAAAACTGGAAATAAAACTGTTGAGAGATCCCAAATCCTGATCTCTAAGCTACGACCACCGTACTTAGTCCAAAGAACCAAGTATCCATAACCTCCTTTGAAGTCACCACCAACTTGTCCATCATCTGCATAAGACACGACACATGTGGGAAAATCCCATGCAAGGGTGAGTATATACATACCTAGTAGGATGCCTTGCAAAACTAAATTGGGGAGTAGTAATAGATACAATAGGGAAATAAAGATAGTAGATTGTAAGAAAGATGTATCTCAACCTAAATAAATAGAAATAGTAACCTCATCAAAGCTTAAGGGTCTCAACATGGTGTGTAGATGGAATACATGTTGAGTCTTTTCCACCCATTTCTAGAGAGTAACCTCAACCATCCACAAGAATATAAACATTTAAATCACATGTAATACCCCACACATTAACCCATGATATAAGAGTAACTAAATCCAATGCTAGAGATACACACACACACACACACATATTATATGATTAGTAAAAAGAATCATAAATGATAGAGTTAGGGGATATCCATATCATAGCTAATCCCAGGAAAAAAGTGTATCCAATTATTATAGATGTCCAACAATGATGTCCAGCATCTCGCGCATCTATCTAGTAGAAAACATCCATGTCAAGAAATGCTTCATCACTATGTTGAACAGTCGAGGGTCCACAATCTATAGGTATAGGACACATACCCTAGTACAATAGAATTATTCAACTTAGTGGATAGATAGAAGACTTATAACCTACTATAATAGGAGCATTCCACAATAATAGTTGATAGAGGACCCATTACCAATCCCAAAAGGAGGGTTCCACTCATATGGTAGAGAACCCATGCCCAACCCAACTAGAGGATTCAACTATAGAAGTTTGTAGAAGACTCATGCTCTGTGCCAACAGGAGGGTTTCACTCTGATAGTAGAAGACCCATGGCCAGCCCTGCTGGAGGGTTCTACTCTAGAAGTCTAGAGAGGACTCATGCCTAGCCCAGCTGTAGGGTTCCACTCTAGTCATCGAGAACCCATGCCCATCCCAGCTAATAGTTTCTACTTGGAATGCCTGTGGTGATCCTATGTGATCACTTCTATCATCAATTGTCACATAAACAAGATCTATGCATGATACATCTCATATCCTATCTCAAAATCCACAATGGAGTTCACCATCACATTCTATTTGAGAAAACACTTAGGATACGTTACTCATGGTCTGAAATTAGAGTTCAAATGAAGGGGATAAAAGGGATTTATGTTTCCTCAAAAGGAACCAAGGGGTATAATATGTGTTTGTGTACTTTGGTACACGATATGTCACTTCACACAGGGTGCTTCCCATGTCTTTGTCCATGCCTCTATACTCTAGTGATTGGCGTGTTCCTAACTATGTGCGCCACCACATGGATATTCCACTTAGGGAATAGGTACACAACATGTAGGGAGTCTACATAGTAGTTCATAATTATAAATTACCAAAACCCCAACCTCTGTATCTTAGGGGATACACGCCATGTGTTCATCATGAGGCATGGCGTGTAGTCATGTTTTTTCAAAAAAACCTGGATCCATTCTCTTTGTGATAGATTCGACCTTTCTGATTTCGATTCTAGCATTGAGTCCTCCCAAAATTTTTATATCTAGTCACCATTGGTTATTTCCAGTCATCTTTTCTCAAAAATTAGATTATTTTGTTCTGTGGGGGTTCACCGTACATACCACACACAACTACTCCACTACCTATATTTGACTTAGACTTTGGATACAATAATAAATCATCAAAAACCCACAGAAAACCAAGATCTATACCTATTTCATTGATACATCCCTCATACATGGATTCATTACAATTCCTAGGGTCCGACCAGTCTTGGTACAATCCACCAATGCCAAACTAGGATTGCAAGGTCCAATCAGTGAAGATCACAAAGAAAATTAAGGGAAGAAAGTATAAGAACAAAGGGTTATCAATAATTTACAAGAATTGTTAGCCTATGATAATGAACAGAGATATCTGGGGTTAGAAAATAAGAATAACCAATTGAATTTCATTTCATGGGTGCATGAAAAGGCTACAATTGGTGCAGATCAAAGGTAAAAATATGATCATGATCAATAAATTTAATAAAAAAGAGTGTAAACCACAAATTGATGAGTCCTACCTAGATATTTGATCATTCACCATCGAATAATGCTCCCACTATTGAATGGAATAAGTTATTTCATTCCCTATGTCCCGATCTGCCTTGATCCAGAGATTCATCATCACCCAATCCGATTCACCAATGAAGGAGGAGAATAATTATCTGGATTCTCCCATGGTTTATGTGGCTAAATCAGGGAAAATATCCATAGTTACATACTTATATATGTAATCCATTGATTTATTTTAATAAATTAATTCAATTAATAATTTAATTAATTTAATAAATGTACCACCAATGCCCGACTTGTCCAAACACCTCACACTAACTTATTTTAGCTCGCGCCTAAGGTAAAAATCATGTTCTAGACTCTACCGTTGTATCATATTTCTAATTGAAGCTTAATTTTAAGAGTTATCCAATTTTATTTAAGAAAATTTCCATGCACAATATAAAATATATTTATTATTTATATAAATTCATTTCCGAGCACATTGGGCCTCGAAATCACATGCGTCTCAACGCTTGGCTCTTGATATATATATATATGTGTTTAAAAGTATTACAAGGAAATAAATGGATCTCTACATGATTTATTCTTTCAATATTTTCATCTCTAAAAAGAAAAAATAAACAAAATAACTCTAGATACTGAGCCCACATCTGGTTCTCCTACTCCCAGGAGCTCTCCTATATGTTCCTTTACTGCCACAACATGAAAACCAATGGGATGGTCCATCCACACAAATTTCTCCCCTATCGATCCTCAATCTCCACTAAGTTCAATGAAAAAGTGGCTACATCCTTGATGTGCAGCTCAACTCATCCGATGACGTGGGTGGGGTCATGCACATGTCTCCTCTACTGCAACACATGGAAGACGTCATGCACCTAATCTAACTGTGGGAGTCGGTAGAGGTGGTAAGAAACCTGGAAAACCCTTTGCATGATCTCTGATGGCCTGATGAACCTTATGGATAGATTTCCTCCCCAGCCAAATCTATGGAATCCATATCATGGAGAGACTCTTAGGATAGTGTGGCCTCCCTACTCAAACTCCAATGGTATATTATGGTGATCTCTATAAGAGTTTTTCATACTCTGAGCCATCCTCATCCACCCACGTATAACCTGGACCTTTTATGTCATCACCTTCACCGATTATAGACCCACAAGAGACATATTTCTAATCTTTGTTCAGAATAAGGGTGATCTGCAAGGTTTCTCCTATAGGGATGAAAAAGGTTCCATGTCGATGGTAGAGTGGTATATTTTGTTTTATGAAAACTCTACCAAGGTAAAGTGATCCTCCCGACTACATCTGAAGTCTAATACACAAACCCTAAACATATCCTCAACACTTGGATAGTGTGCTCGGTCTACCCACCCATCTAGCAATGAAAGGATGTACTCATCCTCATATTGTAACGACCCAGACCCAGCCAGCCACACAAACAGTGCCGAACGGGTCGGGTGTCACTACCTTAGGCTCACCTCCCCGAATGCCAAAGGAAACCGACTAGCAGTGAGGGTCTGTTAGGTATAGTGGGGAGGCTATACCCTCTCGGAGGAACATAGTAAGGGTACTGGTCTGACTATAACAGTAAAGATGCAGCGGAAAGAAAGACTCAGCAGACCCGAACCAGACCTGCAGAGCGGGAGCATAGTCAATATAGTTAAACAGCAGAAGCAATAAATATAAACAATAACAGTAGAAATAAACACAACAACATGCTGATAACATGTAACTACTACAGAACAGTAAAACATGCATCCAAGCAGGTCATACTCAACTGAATATAAAAAGGGCGCCAATGGATAACCAATAGTAGCTATAACAAGTAAGCATGTCAATATAGAAAAGTAAAAAAAACAAAGTTAACCCAGCTAGGCATGACCTCAAGGTCCATACCATCTCCATGAAATAACTAACGCATCCCAGCTCCTGAAGCTAGCCTCTTTTCTACACGTAAATCCATAAAGTCTGCACGCGTCCCGAAGGACCCGTGAAGGGTGTGAGACAAATCTCAATAGGATACCACACAATGGTGCATACCAAATATATGTGCTTAACAAGTCATGCATTTACAAGGAAAGCAGTAAATAGTACAATGCACAATTAAACACAAACTCCACTTGTGCTCAAAAACCACCATGGAGCATCGCCTGCTTCGGCCAAGTCCGGAATCTCTGTCGTGTTACCCAGCACCATGTGACACCTGACACCTTGTGTCTCAAGTACCAACGTCCCGAAGGTACGCCCAAGAATATTAACCCAGCACCATGTGCCTCCTGACACCTCATGCCTCAAATACCGACGTCCCGAAGGCATGCCAAAAAAACAAATAATAACCCGGCACCATATGCCTCCTAACACCTCATGTCTCAAGTACTGACGTCCTGAAGGTACACCCATCCCCTGAAGGCTCCTCACCTCCCACATGGCTTCCTACGACAAGCACCCCCAACCAGAATTCCTAACCGCAACTATGTGGGCCTCTACCGACACGAGTGGTCAAAACCACCTCATCATGGAGTATCTCTGTGTGCACACTACTCAAAGTCCTGGGTGAGCAGTAATCACCAAATAGTACCTAAGACACCAACACATCTGACACCGCATTTCCCTGTGACCATGTTGCTCAAGTCCGATAGCCTCGCCATCCAAGTAACCCAAGCCATGCCCAACCTGACAGTCGTACTGCCTCAAGCCAACATCCATGACGCCCAATCCCGTGGTCAAATCGACCCAAAGTAACCCAGGAAAAGCCCCAACTTGTGATCAAAATCACTCAAGCATAACCGGTCCAAGCCCAACACAACCCAAAAGGGTCCAAAAGATGCAATTCAGCAATTTCATATATAACGTATTCAAACAGAAAACATAACCAGGAAAAACGAACTAAACAGTTGAATTGCACTATGTAGGGTGTTGTCCCATACCAGCACTGAGGTCTTAAATGACTCTAGAAATTTATATCAGGCTTTAATAAATTAAACTAACAGTTTGACACATTAATATTTCAATTAAAACCATTCTAGCATTCCCCAGCCAAAATGCCCCAATGAGCAATGACCCCTCACCTAGCCCACTCAGGAAAACTAGAAACATGTCATACCCAAAGGCATACCATAGGTCCCACAAGCAATTCAATATGAAATAGCAGATAAAACGGGTCCCGCTCAAAATACCCGAAAATAAGCTGAAGGCCGCATCACCCAAATAACCACGAAAATGCAAAATAAGGTATGCACCACCTACCTGAGACTCGTACAATGCTACTCCTCCGGTAACAGCCGCAAATTCGGTCTAAAACGTGGTAAATCTACAAAAGATTCAATACCGCTCAAATGCCTATAACTCGTTCTAGAACAAAAATTAGACAAAACGAACAAAGGGTAATCGAGGCATTACTGAGGGGGTTCCAACGCATCAATCAGAGTTCAAATAGGACATCAGACGGATGATCGGGAGAAGGAAATAGGTTCGGCCGTCTTGGTTCGTGAAACTGGGTGAAAAACATGGGTTCCACCTAAAAAACGAGGCTACTGTCCGTTTTAGTGAAAAAAAAGAAAGTACACGGCATGTACTTCATGACTACATTCCGTGTATATATCATTTAACTGTTTATTTGGCGGCCGGGATTCTGCCATTCTGCCGACATGAGTACACGGCGTGTACATGGTTCCTCTTCTCTCCCTTGCCGACTTACCCACACACCATGTATATCCCTCGTACACGACTAGACTACATGGCATGTCCAAGGGGAACACGACGTGTACCTGGTTCTACCCGGCCAACAGGCCTACATGCCTTGTATGGCCACCACACGGTCGAGGTTACACGACGTGTTTAAAACTACACGCTGTGTAGTAAGAAAATTCTATATGGTCATCACACAACATGTACTTGGCGAGTACACAGCCGACACTCTCTTAACATATACATGGTGTGTACTTAAAAGTACATGACATGTAGTCTGGAAATTTCCAAAAACATCCCATTTTCTCCAGTTTCCTTAGAAACCAGTCAAAAAATTCAAATAGGGTCGGGATTTTGACTCGTTCTAAAAACCCGGGTTCTTACAATCTCCCCACCTTAACATAGATCATCCCTGAGCTATCAAACAAAACCCAGATATGGCACCAAACATACCACTCCATTCAAGGTAACCCGAACCTCCCCAGTCTCAAAGGTTCCAGATAAATTCCTCAAGGGGGCTCCCCACCTTAGGAATTTCCTAACCCAGTCTCAACCCAAAAAAACGTAAAACAAACAAGGTTTTACTAACCTGTTTCCCGGACGCGTAGTCCTCCTATGACACATCGTCACCCCCGAACCTCATTGGTGCTCATGTGTCGCTTCCGACACCCAACATATTCTGCACCACATCAGTGTTCGCATCCACAAGGTCCTGGTGCCTAGAACCTCAAGTAACCCTCATCCACGATGCCCCGATTCCCACAACACGACAAGTAACCCGCATTCTCGATGCCCTGATGCCCATGGCATCTCAAGTAACCTGCATCCTTGATGCCCTGATGCTATGAATCTCATACATACATATATATATATGAAGCTCCCGATATGGTTCCAATCCCATTGACTAGAATCTAGTTAGTCCACATATATCATGTGCACCACGTGCACTCAAAACAGACATGCCTCTACAGGTCATGCCAAAAAGGAAACACGGAGATCACGAACACACCATGGTGTACCTCTAACTATCATCGGCTCATCGGCCTTCTCATCCTCCGATAGCTCCATGGTGTGCACCTGGCCTGAAACACGGATGCCTGATGCCTGGCCTCCCGATTTTTCTCCAGTCACCAGCCACTGACCCCTCAGCTGGGTCCCACCGTCTCTGTCACGACCTCTGTGCACATCTGAACCTAGACTACCCTCTTCGGGTATCGAACCTGAACCAACTCCAGACGCTATAGTCTGTCATGGTCCCTGCCTTCCAGCTATCTGAGAAGGCTTCCTGCAAAATCTCTCTAGATGCCCGTCCTGTCCACATGCCCAACACTCATTTAGAGGCCTATCGTACTGCGCCCGAACATGTCCCGGTTGTACACACTGAAAGAAAATCACCGAAGAACTACCACGAGGTGGTCTAGCTGAATCCCCAACCTGACTGCCCTGCTGGAACTCATCTCGTCCTCACTTCCTAATGTCTGAACCATCACATGAAGCTGTCGCCCTGACCAAGCGGGATTTCTATCTCTCTTTACCCTCAGCTATGAGTGCCTGATTCGCTGCCTCAGAGAAAGAACCCAGCCTGAAGATGTTCACCTGGACCCGAATGGCGTGTTGTAATCCATCCTCGAAGCACCTCACCCTAGCCGCATCATCGCTCACCGTACCAGGTGAAAAAGCGAGACAACTATGTGAAAGTAGTTGTGTAGTCCATGACAGACATATCTCCCTGATGAAGACTCAAGAACTCCCGAGCTCTCTCTGCCCTCAGTGTCTCTAGGTTGAAGTGCTCAAAGAACCTTTCCTCGAAGTCCTGCCAAGACAGTCCCTCATGCCTACGATCCTGAACCTGTACGTCCCACCAACGATTCACCGGTCCTCTTAGTATGTACATCGCCAGCTTGACCCTCTGCCCTGGAGGCGTCTCGAGCTGCTCGAAGATCATCTGCATACTCTCTATCCAGTTCTCAGCTGCCTGCGGGCCACCCTCACCCTGAAAAAGTGGTGGGTGATACGACTGGAACCCTCGCGTTAGATACTCCATAGAAGGCTCTATACCCTGCGTGCCTCTGTCAATCACCAGTAAGTCGTGTACCAGGTTAGCTCGGAGCTTCTTGTCAAGCCATTGTCTGAATGTTGTCAAACCCGACTGCTGTCTTGCCTGTACTAGATCCTGAAACTGATCCTGTCACTGAGCCTGTACCTGTGGCTTGTGCTCTGCCTGTACCGAATTCTGACCATGATCTGGTGGCACTGTATCATCTCCTGCCCAACACTCCATCGAGTCGTGAAGGAATAACCCGCTGAATACCATAAATGGTCAGACATCCCATACATATATAACAATATATTCTATGCAGATAATGAAAGCAGTAAAAGGCAGTGCATGACAACTACCCTTACTCCCCCTCACCGCAACCCATTCCCCACGGCATCCCGGCCTCTTGGCCTCCTTACCCGCCCTCAATAGAGCCAAGTATCAAAAGTACCTCGGGCCATGCCAATCCTAAAAACTCATGTTTCCTCAAACCGATGACCGAGTCGCCCAATCCTGATAGTTACACTACCTCAACCATAGTACCTGCCTACTCTCATAAGAGTCAGACCCAAATATTCTGCCACATGCAATTTTACAAAATATAAAGCATGGAATAAACATTACACAACTATAAATTCTATCAGTAATTTCATCAATTCACATTTCAAAGAATATAAAGCATGGCAATCGATTTTTTTATTCACATGGAATTATCACTTCACAAAGCATACGTGCAATTATGAAATTGAAATACCCTAAAAATGTTCCTATAAAAAGCCAAGCAAAGTATCCTTTCCATACCAGGCCAAGGTCCAATTCTCCCTTACCATACCGAGTCAAGGGTCACATATCACAATCAACAACAGCACACATCAAGTGAGCCACCGAGGTGGAAATCATATAAACTGTAATATGAGAACAAGCAAACAACAATTCCCACCCATGGAAACTTGGTCCATCCCACGTACCAGGGGCTGCAGGCACCCAAGCACAAGCTAGAAACCCATTTCCTGTAACAACCCATCTCCAGTCAACCATATCCGAAATAGTAAAACTAGAAGAAATAAAAATATAAGTCTCAATCTCATTAGTATCCAAAAAAACACTACTACTAAATCCTTGTCAAAAACTGCTATGATACCACTTTGTAATGACCTGGACCCGACCAACCACCCGAACAGTGCCGAACGGGTCGTGTGCCACTACCTTAGGCACACCTCCCCGAACGCCAAAGGCTGCCGACTAGAAACAAGGGTCTGTTAGGTATAGTGGGGAGGCTATACCATCTCGGAAGAACATAATAAGGGTACTGGTCCGAGTATAATAGTAAAGATGCAGCGGAAATAAAGACTCAGCAGACTCGAACTAGAACCATAGAGCGGAAGCATAATAAATCTAGTTAAACAAAGGAAGAAATAAATATAAGCAACAACAATGGAAATAAACACAACAATATGCTGATAACATGTAACTACTACTAAACAGTAAAACATGCATCCATGCAGGTCATACTCAACTGAAAATAAAAAGGGTGCTAATGGCTAACCAACGGTAGCTACAACAAGTAAGCATGCCAATACAGAAAAGTAAAAAAAACAAAGTAAACCCAGCTAGGCATGACCTCAAGGTCCATACCATCTCCATGCAATAACTAACATAGCCCAGCTCTTAAAGTTAGCTTCTTTCCTGCATGTAAATCTATAAAGTCTGCATGCGTCCCGAAGGGCCCGTCTAGGGTGTGAGACAAATCTCAGTAGGATACCACCCAACAGTGCGTACCAAATATATGTGCTTATGTTGTCATGAATTTACAAGGAAAGTTGTAAACAGTACAATGCACAATTAAACACAAACTCCACTGGTGATCAATAGCCACCATGGAGCATCACCTGCTTCGGCCAACGCCGGAATCTCTGTCGTGTAACCCGGCACCACGTGCCACCTGACACCTCGTGTCTCAAGTACCGACATCCCGAAGGCACACCTAAGAATAGTAACACGACACCATGTGCCTCCTGACACCTCATGTCTCAAGTACTGATTTCCCGAAGGCACGCCAAAAATAATAATAATAACCCAGCACCACATGCCTCCTGGAACCTCGTGTATCAAGTACCGATGTACTGAATGCACGCCCATCCCCTGAAGGCTCCTCACCTCCCATGTGGCTTCCTATGACAAGAATCCCCAACCAGAATACCTAACCACAACTATGGGGGCCTCTACCCACAAGAGTGGTGAAAACAACCTCATCACAGAGTATCTTTGTGTTCACACTACTCAATGTCCTGGGTGAGCGGTAATCACCAAATAGTACCTAAGCCACCAACACATCTGACACCTCGTGTCCCTGCGACCATGTTTCTCAAGTCCGACAGCCTCACCATCCAAGTAACCCAAGCCATGACCAACCTGACAGTTGTACTGCCTCAAACTGACGTCCATGACGCCCAATCCCATGGTCAAAACCACCCAAAGTAACCCGGGAAAAGCCCCAACCTGTGATCAGCATCACACAAGCATAACTGGGCCAAGCCCAACACAACCCAAAAGGGTCCATAAGATGCAATTCAACAATTTCATATATAACATAATCAAACAGAAAAAATAACTAGTCAAAACAAACTAAACAGTTGAATTACACTATGCAGGGTGATGTCCCATACCAACACTAAGGTCTTAAATGCCTCTATAAATTTATATCAGTCTTTAATAAGTTAAACTAACAGTTTAACATATTAATATTTCAATTAAAACCATTCTGGAATTCCCCAACCAAAATGTCCCGACGAGCAATGGCCCCTCACCCAGACCGCTCACGCAAACTGGTAACAGGGAATACCCAAAGGCATCCCATAGGTCCCACAATCAATTCAATAAGAAATAGCAGATAAAACGGGTCCCGCTCAAAATACCTGAAAAATGAGTCGAAGGCCACATCACCCAAACAACCACGAAAATGCAAAATAAGGTATGCAGCACTTACCTGAGACTCGTACAATGCTACTCCTCTGGTAACACCCGCAAATTCGGTCTAATACGTGGTAAATCTACAAAATATTCAATACTTCTCAAATGCCTATAACTCATTCGAGAACGAAAATCAAACAAAACGACCAGAGATGAATCAAGGCCTTACCGAGGGGGTTCTAACGCAACAATCAGAGTTTGAATCAGACATCAGACAGACGATCGGGAGAAGAAAATAGGTTTGTCCATCTGAGTTCGCGAAAATGGGTGACAAACATGGGTTCTACCTAAAAAACGAGGCTACTGTCCGTTTTAGTGAAAAAATAAGAAAGTACACATCGTGTACTTCATGACTACACGCCGTGTATATATCATTTAACTGTTCATTTGGCGGCTGAGATTCCACCGACCTGCCGACATGAGTACACGACATGTACCTATGGGTACACGGTGTGTACTTGGTTCTACTTCTCTCCCTCGCAGACTTACCCACACACCATGTTTATACCTCGTACACGGAAAGACTACATGGCGTGTCCAATGGGAACATGGTGTGTACCTTGTTCTACCAGGCCAACAGGCCTACATCCCATGTATGGCCACCACACGGTCGGGGTTACATGGCATGTTTAAAACTAAACGCTGTGTAGTAAGAAAATTCTACACGGTCATCACACGAAATGTACTTGGAGAGTACACGGCTGACACTCGATTAACATATACATGGCATGTACTTAAAAGTACACGACGTGTAGTCTGGAAAATTCCAGAAACTTCCAAGTTTCTAGAGTTTCCTCAGAAACCAGTCAAAAATTCAAACAGGGTCGGGATTTTGACCCGTTTTAAAAACCCAGGTTCTTACACATACGAGTCCCAAATTTCTCATTCAGGAATCTCCACAACCATGATGTAAACCATGCATCACGATCAGAGATAATCATCAAGGGAACCCCATGAAGGAAAATGATATCCTGTATATACAACTTCCCTAAAATCTCCACTAAACTCTGCTCCCAAATTGTAAGGAAGTGTGGTGACTTCACGAGTCATTTAACTATCACCCAGAGGGCATCATGGACCTTTACTATCCACAAAATCCCTGTCACAAATACATTTATATGTCATCCCACTACTACTTTGAGATCTCAAGGGGCTGCAACAAACCTACTGGAGCCTTTACTTGACGATAGGTCAGGCGCTAAGAGGTGAACTTGGAAACACTCCATCCCATTCTAGACAACTAAAAATATCACCAAAGGTATTTCTATATCTTTCCCACACAAAGATGTACAACTAATGGAGAAGTGTGGAACTATTGCATCACCTCCTCTCGCATCATGACCAGAACCATCTTTCGTCCCTAGAAAATGATGACATGATTCGCTCCTTCAGAATATCCATCTGGTGAACCCCCTATGGATATATAGACACACAAGAACTTAAATTCATTTTTTCCCAGGTGGGAATCTCTCACATTCTCGAGAAGAAGAAGAGTCAACACCATTAACTAAAGAAAATTTATACCCTCCTGCTCCACTAAGGTCAACTACAAGGAATCCAACTACTCAAAATCCTCCTACGTCAAGAGATCCTGGGAATTCCTATTAAAGTAATATGTTACTACATTACCCTTACCTAGAGTATAGAATTTCTAATAGTCAATTTCCTGAACCAACTCCAACTAGCACCACTAACTTAGGTTCAAGTCTCTCTATGTGAATTTTTACATGAGACTCTGATGGTCTGAGTAAACCACAATGTGCTCCCCCCATAAGGTAGTGCATCCAAAACCTCAATGAAAAGACTATATCTACCAACTATATGTAATGAGTAATTTATTTATGCTCATGTGGTGTCAAATACCTCAACCCATATACAATGACTAGCTACCACTGCATCCACATGTAGCCGAGCCCATCTCCTGAGGCGTAACAATACACTATGAACTCCATGACTTCTTCT
Source organism: Viscum album (assembly GCA_963277665.1). Taxonomy (NCBI): domain Eukaryota; kingdom Viridiplantae; phylum Streptophyta; class Magnoliopsida; order Santalales; family Viscaceae; genus Viscum; species Viscum album. Next base: position 2,022,506,375 of record OY728157.1, read on the forward strand.
AGTAGTCTTAACACTAGATCACTCATAAGCCTCAACCTCTAATCCTAAAAGGCCTTATATAACTTCTCATTCTAGGTAAAAAACTTCACTTTCCATGTTAGGGCAGTAAAATGGGATAAAATCCTAAATAAGTCTTCCACAAACCTCATGTAGTACCCTGCTAAGAAAAGAAATCTCTGCGACTATGGCACATTTTTTTTGGATCAAAATTAAGAACTACATCGATCTTAACTAGGTCCATAGTTAAACCATGATAAAAAATGACATTCCTAGAAAGTGAACCTCATGAATCCAGAACTGGAACTTCAAAAGCTTCCTATAAAACTAATTCTCCCAAACAAAATATAGAACTATCCTCAAATTCCCTGCATGTTCCTCCATTGATGTAGAGTATATGAGTATATCATCGATGAATACTACCATAAACCCATCCAAATATGGATAGAATATCCATTTCATAAAAGTAATAAACATGGAGAGAGAATTCATCACACCAAATGGAATCACCAAGAACTCATAGTGACTATAACTGCATCAAAATTCATACTTCAAAATATTAGCCTCGTGAACCCTCAACCGATGGTAGCTGGACCTGAGACCGATCTTTCAAAATCATCTCATGCCTCAAAATTGGTCAAAGAGATCATCAATACCTGTCAATGGGTACATATTATTTATTTTTTCCTAGTTTAGGTGATGATAATCTATGAAAATCTATAATATCGTGTCCACCATTTTCCTATATAACATTGGAGTTGCCCAAGGGGACACACTGGGCTAGATAAAACCCTTCTCTCAAAGGTCCTCCAACTATAACTGTAGAAATCATAGATTGGTAGGAGCCACATGATATGAAAAAAAGATATAAGAGTAGTCCCAGGATGTAAGTTGATGTAAAAATATATACCCCACATTGAAGGTAGTCCCAAAACATCCTCAGGAAAGATGTCCTTAAAATCCTCCACAACTGAAGGAATCCAAATGTCTGAAGATCCAACTTCACCAAGGGATATAATTTCCAAATTATGGGTGATTGGTGGAAAAAAATTTCTCCTATAACCCACTAATCCCACCATGATATATCTCTCTCCCATAAAGAATAATATCATCCCATCAATGCATAATCATCCTAATCATCTTTAGTGACAATAAATCTAGACATAGACCATATAAAACCAATCCATACCCAATATGACATCATAGGGTTCCATTGTGATGACCAAAATTTCCTATGTGAACCTATCTCCACATAGAAATAGCTCACATTACTGTAAAATAAAAAATACAGAAGAAGTGTTCCCTGTTAGAACCTCAATATGAAACTATAGGGATAACGCCTCAACTGTGATCTCTAGATCTTGAACCTAGAGCATAAATATGAAGGAATGTATAGAACCTGTGTCTACTAATACTTAACAAATGGTATAAAATAAACATATCATACCTCTGATCATCTTGAACACCGCGGGGTCATAATCCTCTAGAGCTTGATAGCTGTCTGCGGCTCCGACTTCCATCTCCCTAAGCCTGATGTGGGATGCCTAGTGGGGGTGGTGGAAGGATATCATAGTTTTATTCACCACCCATAGCTACTCCTCCTCCTATACCATCTCTCCCTCCCTAGAGACCACCTTTCCCTCACTTGGGAGATCCCTTTTCATGGTTCTAACTCTTCCATGGTTGTCTGTTAGTTATCTACCTACAATCCTCATAATGTCTAGTCAGTTAGTCATATTCCTTTTACCTCACCCATCACAAGTGTAGAAAAAACCCTATTTGTACTTCCCTGGTCCTCTACGCTTCCCCTGACCATGTTCCAAATTTTGATCATAGGGAGGTATCCTACATTGAGATCCCATCTGCTGATGCCTGATAGCTGCTGCAGATGACTCAACACTATAATGTACACTAAAAAATCTAGCTACCTGGTGTCCCTTTGATAGGAATATTTTTGTCACTAGTGAACAATCCAACACCCCTTCATAGGTTGTAATGTACAAGGGAACCACACCTGCACATATCTCTTATCAGAGTCCCTATGAAAACTTTTATACTCAGAATTAGACATCCCAGATCATGTCAAGGGAGTATCATGCATGGAATGTGAACCTCAAAGCATACTCATCCACTTTCTTCCCTCCCTATTGTAGCTCCAAAAGATCTTGAATTTGAACTAAGAATAAACAAGAGGGATAGTACTTATCATGGAACAAATTCTGTAAGTAGGGCCATGAGAGTGTCAAATCGTTGTGGATTTGGGTAACAAGACTCCACTATCGCCTATATAATCCACAAAAAAGGCTAGAGTCCAGTGCAACCACCTGACCCATCTGTGTTTGGATGATCATGAAAACATAGACCACTGAATCTAGCCAATCCTATACTACCAAGGGATCTATATTTTCACAAAACCTCGGTAGCCTCTTCAGTTGGAACTTCTAGAGTGTGCTAAGTTTGCGTGCATCCTCATCCTACTCTACTAGGATGATTTTATACTCAAAAGGTAGTTCTTCTTCTACCTACCCACCTAGAGAAAGAATATCAAGAGATAGACCCTGAACTGAGGCCTCTTTACTCATCGTATTATCATCATGATCTAGAATTGGTATCATGGAAGGTTGTCATAATGGAGGAATATTTATATTTAATCAAGAGGTATCATGGTCAGATGATCACACACACACACATATGTATATATATATATATATATATAGCAATTGGGAGATGAATGAATATGGAAATTCAAAGACACAATCTTATATGATGCATATACCACCGACCCCTACAAAAAATTTCTTAGTTTACCGAGTCGACATGTAGGTAGTCTAGGTCATGATGAATGTATACATTGACCGATTGTATAATCAATGGATTCCCTGGTCTGAGATCCATACTCAAGACACTTTGATAATATTTCCCTATATCCCAACCAAATACTCATAAGGGGATGACTCTAGATAAATTCCTAAGGAATGAAGTACTTTGATACCAATCAATCATGACCCAACCCTAATCATATATCGATTCATAACTACCCCAAGCCCACCTCTATAGGCCAAGGGGTGGAGATAAGAGCCAAAAGGCATATCCTAAATGGGAGGCCTATATCAAAGTACCTATAGGAACATACTCAACTATCTCAATTTATAAGTGTATAGGAATAGTCATAAACATATGAAAAAACTAGAAATAAAACTAAGCATGAAAAACCTCTAGGGTGTACAAGAGTACAACAATGAAAACTGAAAGGTAAAGGGAAAAAATACATTCTCAATAATAAATATTTCCCAACCCAAAATAACTGGAAATAAAACTAATGAGAGAAAACATCTCTAGATCTCCAAGCTATAACCACTGTACATGGTCCAAATAACTAAGTATCCCAAAGCTCCTTGGAAGTCATTATAGACCTTTTATCACCTGCATAAGACATGAAATATGTGGGAAAATCCCATTTAGGGGTGAGTATATACATACCCAACAAGACGCCCTGACAATCTAAAAGGGGGATCCATAAGAGATAACATAGGGAAATAAAGATAGTAGATAGTAAATTGGAATAATCTCAAGCAAAATAAAGGGAATGGTTAACCTTTTCCAAGCACAAGGGGCTCAACACAGTGTGTATATGGACTACATGTTGAGTCTTTATACCCATAGTAGGAGAGTAATATCATCCCACCATGATAAAATAAACACCGAAATCATGTTAAATACCCCACCCATATTCACAACCCATGGTAGGAGAGTAAAAAAAATCCAAAGTTAGGGATACACACACATAAACACATATATTATCAGTGAAAAGAAGCCTGAATGAGAGAGTAAGGGGATCGCCGTCTCATAGCATATCCCATAAAGAAAATTCACCAATAGTTATAGAAGTCCAACAATGAAGCCCAAAATATTTAGTTTCTTCCCAACAAAAAAATCCAAGTCAAGCCATGCCACATCACTATGCCACAAAGTCGAGGGGCCACAATATTTAGGTAGACTATCCATACCTTGGTATAGGAGGGTTACACTCAGTGGATAAATATAGGCCCCATATCCTATTCCAATAGGAGGGATCCACTCCAATAGTTGATAGGGGACCCATGCCCTACCCAATAGAAGGGTTACACTTGGTTGGTAGAGGACCCATGCCCATCCTATCCAGAGGGTTCCACTCTAGAAGTTTTAGAGGACCCATTCCATGTTCCAATATGAGGGTTCCCCTATGTTAGTAGAGGAAACATTCTCAGCATAGCTGGAGGGTTCCACTCTAGATTTCTATAGAGGAACCATTCCCAACACAGTTGTAGGGTTCCACTGTAGTCATCGGGGACCCATAATTTTCCTAGCTAGAGGGTTCCATTCTGAATTCCTATGGTGATTCCATGTGATCACTACCATTGTCGAGCATAATATGAACAAGCACCATGCCTATGAAATCTTTCATCATATCTCAAAATACACAAAAGAGGACACCATCACATTATACATAGAAAAACACTCAGGATAGGCTACTCATGGTTCAAAATATGAGTCCAAATGAAGAAGATATGATAGATTTATGTTTTATCAAAAGGAACCAAGGGGTACACGACATGTGAGGGGACCCAAATGGTGTGTGGTCCTACTACGTCACCTAACCATTTTCATGGAGGTACATGTATTTCAAACCCATGTAGCACTACATGGTGTGTTGGGAGGCTTCATAGCATGTCCAAGCCACTCGGGGTCCCTGCTCATGAACCTCAGTGGTGTTTGAGTACTCAAGATGTGTCTCTGTACTCTGGTACATAGTGTGTCACTTCACAATGATTGATATCCAAATTTTCTATGGTGGAAGGAAACAAGGTGTGTAATTCTTATGATGAAACCCCAAAGTTTGATGAAACTGAATTTAGGGCCACCGAATGACCTGAAATGATGAACAACCACTAGATCTTCTGATTTCAAGTGATAGTGAGGCTCGATTTGTAGTGGAAAATTTAGAGTTAGCACATGGAGAATGGATTTGAGATTCTTGAAAATCATTGCTACACACTATGTAGTTTGAAGAACATACAGTTTGTTAAGAACTAGATGTAGTGGATAGGATTTCAGTTATTTATAAGTATCACACACCATATGGGACCCCCACATGCCATGTCGACCTGTGATGGAGGAATCAACATGTACTCTGGGAGTGCATAGGCATGAGAACAACCAGATATTCCATTTACCAAATTACATAGACACGAAAAGGAAAAATCTTTGTACTTAAGTACACATACATGGGGTAAAGTACACAAAATTGACCAAGAAGGACATGACCCATTCCTGGGTAGCTTAGATACGCTGTGTAGTCTACTTACATGACATGTACTTCTACATAGACTGGGATACAAGTGATGGATAGGGACGTGACCAAGAGAAGAAGCGGGACCACACTCCTTGTGGGTCCCATCACATGGCATATACCCCATGGTTCCTTTTTTAGGAAACTTCAAACTCTCGTATATCGTTTGTTTTGACTCTAATTTTGGCCTGTGAGTAGCCTGTTCTGATTTGTTTCCACATAGAACATGATGGTACCCTTTGTTTTGAATTTTTGAGATATGATGCAAGATATTATGGTATTCGTGCTTGTTTAAGTAGTTCTATATGATGAAATTGATTAGGAAATAGATTACCAAAGACACTAGAGTGGAACCCCCCATTAGCTTGGGTGAGGGTCCTCTACCAACTGAGTGAAACCCCCTATCATATAGGGTGTGTGTACTCAATGAATAGAGTTGAATGCACTTGTCACACAAGTGTGTGGGAACTTATTACACTAGAGAGGAACACCCTATCATCTTGGGTGCATGCCCTCTACAAACTGACTAGAAATCCCCTATCAAATAGGGTGCAAGTCCTTGATGAGTAGAGTGGAACCCCCTACTACACCAGGGTGTGGGTCCTCATGACACTAGAGTGGAACACCCCATCATATTAGGCTTAGGTTATCTATCTACAGAGTAGAACCCCCTATAAGATAGGGATGGGGTCCTCATGATGCCAGAGTGGAACCCCCTTGACGCATTAGGGAGTGGGTCCTCTATGGATACTTATAGAGTGAACCCCCTTGATAAACTAGGGTGTGGATACTATTCATGGATATTATGCCTCCTTGACTATGCAACATGGTGGCGAGGTGTGGTCTTCACAAGGTTACTTCTAGATAGATGCGTTAGATGTTGGGAATCATCAATGAACTTATGAAACTATTGGTGACTCTTTTCCCGCGACATGATGTGATATGAAGATCCCCTTTACTTCTTTTTTCGGATTATTTTACCTGAGCATATATATATCTATATCTATACCTTTGGATTTGGTTACTCTCCTGCTAGGGGTTATAAAGATGTGTGGGGTATGACACATGCTTTCTGTGTTTAGCTTCTCATGGTTAGATGAGGTTACTCTCCTAGTATGGGTGGAAAAGAATCTTTCTGTAGTCCACCTACACACCATGTTGAGCACCTTGTCTTAGATGAGGTTACTCTTCTATTTCTTTGGGTTGAGCTTCATATTGTTTCCTATTTACTATATATTTCTATTGTGTCTTTTATTTCTCCCCCTTTCCAAATTTAAGGGTTCCCTACTAGGTATGTATATACTCACCCATGCATGGGATTTTCCTGTAAGAGTCCTGTATTATGAATATGATGGATAAGTTGGTGGTGACTTGAGATGAGCCTAGGTATATTGAGTGATTGGGAAAATATACAATGTTCATAGCTTATAAATCAGTATATGGTATCTCTCATTAGTTTACTTTCTAGTTTTTTCAGGTTAGGACATCATTCTAGTCAGGCATGTATTTTTCCACTTTAATTTTGATTTTTCACTATTGTTCTCTTGTACAACCTAGAGGGTTTTATGCTTGGTTTACTTTATAACTATTGAATCTTTTTATTATTATTCCTCTGCACTTCCTCATTGATATGGTTGGGTGTGTTCATATAGGTACATTAGGAAAAATTATCCCATTTAGGATATGCCTTTCAGTTCTTGTCTCCACCCCTATCCTATAGAGGTGGACTTGGTGTAGTTGTGGCTTGAGCCCTGGTTAGGGTCGGGTCATGGAAGATACCAATATGTCACAACCCAACCCTAACTAGGGATCGAGCCACAAATTCCCCAAGCCCACCTCAATAGGATAGGGAGTGGCAAAAAGCACCTAAAGGCATAAACTAAGGCCTTTTCCTAGGTACCTATATGTACACTCTTGACCATCTCAATAGATAATTGAAGATGAATAATAATAAAAATATGCAACAACTATAAAGTAAACCAAGCATGAAAACCCAATAGGGTGTACAAGAGTACGATAGTGAAAAATAAAAGGTAAAGGGAAAAAATACACACTCAACCAGAGAGATTTTCCAAATTAAAAAACTAGAAAGAAAACTACTGAGAGTTCCTAGCTTCTGATTTCCAAGCTACAACCACCATACACGGTCCAAAGCACCAAGTATCACTAAGATCCTTTGATGTCATTTCTAACCTATCCATCATCTTCATAAGACATGAAACACATTGGAAAATCCCATTCATGGGTGAGTATATACATACCCAGTACGATTCCACAAAAATATTAAAGGGGGAGTAGTAATAGTGACAATAGAGAAAGAAAGAAAATAGATAGTAAACATGATGCAGATCAACCCAAATTAAGATGAAGAGTAACCTCATCCAAAAACAAGGGGATCGAAACAGTGTGTATATAGACTTCACATCGATTATTTTCCACCCATAGTAGTAGAGTAAACTCATCCAACCATGATAAGATATACAAGGAAAGCACATTGATTTCCCCGAGTGTCTTCTCAACCCATGGAAAGAGAGTAACCAAATATAAAGGTATGGATATATATATATATTCATAGTAAAAATAATCCTAAATGAGAGTGTAAAGGGATCTCCAAATCACATCCCAGTCTATGAAAAAAGTGTTTCTAATAGTTCTATAAGTCAAACAATGATTCCCAACTTCTCACGCATTTGACCAATAGAAAACATCAATGTCAAGCCACACCTCATCACTATGCTGCACAGTTTAGGGGCCGTAATCTCTAGGTCAAGGACCCATACCCTAGTACAATAGGAGTGTTATACTTAGTGGATAGATAGAGGAGTCATAACTAGTTCTAATAGGAGGTTTCCACTCAATTAGTTGATAGAGGAACCATGCTATACCCAATAATAGGGTTTCACTCGGATAATAGAGGACCCATGCCCAGCCTAGTTAGAGGATTCCACTCTATAAAAATGTAGATATGCATGTCGTGATCCAAAAGGAGGGTTCCACTATAATAGTAGAGGACCCATTCCCAACCCATCTGTAGGGTTACACTCTAGAAGTTTATAGAGGATCCATTCCCAACATAGATGGAGGGTTCCACTCTAGTTGTCTAGGATCCATTCACATCCCAGCTAGAGGGTTCCACTCAGAATGTCTCTGGTGATCCTGTATGATCATTACTATTTTCAAGCATCACCTAAACAATATCCATGATCAGAATGCCTCACATCATCTCTCAAAAGCAACAAAAGAGGCCACTATCATGTTCTATGAAGAAAACACTCAGGATATGCAATTAACAAGATAAAATCTAAGTCAAAACAAAGGATATATGAGATATTGAAGTTTCCACAAAAGGAACCAAGGAGTATATGATTTGTGAGGGGACCCACACAACATGTGGTCCAACTCTATCACCTGGACGTGTCCCTAGAGGTACACGACTCGCCAACCCATGTAGAACTACACGACATGTACAAGCCAATTAGGGACCCTACGTGTGCACATTGGTCATGTACATGTACTCAATATATGTTAGTGTACTTTGGTACTTGATGTGTCTCTTCACACAGGGTGCCACCCATGTCACTAGTCGTGTTTGTGTATTTTGGAACATGGTGTGTGCCAGGACGTGTGCTCTGCCACTTGCCTTGTCTACTCAGGGAATAGGTACACTATGTGTAGTTATTATGTATGATGTTACATCCTTATAAATCCCAAAACCCTAGTTTTCACAGCATTGGGGCTACACGTCATGTGTTCATTATGATACATGGCATGTAGTCGTGTTTTTCATAGAAAAATAGATCCATTTTCTGTGCACTAGATCTGAACATTCCACCTTCTATTACATCCTTTGATCCTCATGAAAATGGTAGATCTAGTCTCCATTGGTTATTTACAACCATAATTTCTTGAAAATCATATTCTGTCATCCCGTGGGGGTTTACCGTATGCACCACACACAACTCTAGCACTCGCCATCTTGGATTCAGACTTTGAATCAATAAGTCAATATTAGATAACCTACAACCACCCTAGATATATACCTAATTAATCAATACGTCCCTCATATATGAATTCTTCATGATTCTGAGAGTCTGATCGGGCTCAGTACTACCTGACAATGTCAAACTGGGATCGTGAGGTCCAACCAGTGAATATCACAGAGAAATTAAGGGAGGAAGGCACAAGAACGAAGGATTATCATTTTTTCCAAGTGTTCTTATCCAAAAATTATGAATGGGGATATATGGGATTTGAAAAAAATAATAACCAATTGAATTTCAATTCTTTGGTGCATGAAAAGGCCATAATTAGCACAGATCAAAGGTAAAAATATGATCATGCTCAATAAATTTAATCAATAAGGGATTAAAACATGATTTGATGATTACTACCTATATATCAGATCATTATTCATCGAATAACATGATCAAAAATGAATGGAACAATTCATCATGTTTGTTGCATCCTAATATTCCCCTATCTAGAGATTCGTCGATGGCTGATGTGATTCACTAATGAAGGAGGAGGAGACTGATCTAGATTCTATCAGGGTTTATGATTCTAACCATGGGAAAATATCCATAATAGTGTACTTATAGATGTATTACATTGTGTTATTTTATTAAATTAATTAAATTTATAATTTAATTAAGCATGAATGTCCTAAAGGCCTTCTTTTTTATTGATTTTTGATAACCCCCCTTTCAAGGGATGAGGAGGAACCCTTACAAGGCACATAGGCTTAGAAATTACATTTCCTCTAGGCTTGGAGATATTATAGGACCCATAGGTCTTAAGGAAATCATACAGACTATGACTACTTGAAACTGCCCCTCCCCAGCATCTGCATCATGATCATCTCTCCACCATTACATGGCTGTTTGGATAGCATGTTCATGTGCAGGTGCATAGGCGTAGTACCGATGGAAAATGACATACCATCTCATTCTTCCTAAATCCATTTATCCCATGCTCTTGGTGAATGAGACCTACTCTTGAATCCTCTTCTGGGGTGGTTCCTTGTAGAATCTTTTTGTGTAACTGTATATCAGATTCCCCTAAAGGCATTGAGATGGCCTGAAGACCATTATGTGGCCTAAAATCCTTACTGAACCGAAGGTCTTGGGTGGCCCGAAGGCCTAAAGGACTCTAATCCCAAAACGGTGGCCCAAGGTGAATAGTTCCATCTACTACAATACCAAATAGTACCTGCTACAGTATCTACTACAGTACCTGCTATAGTACCTACTACAGTACTGCTACAATCCACTATGATACTACTATAGAACCTGAAATTATGCCTCCAATAGCCATCTTATCTGAATTTCCTATGCCGACTTATTTTAGGTCACTCCTAGGGTAAACATCATGTTCTGGACTCAACCATGGTATCAAATTTTTTATCAGAGATTCTGTTTAAGAGTTATAAGATTTTCTTAAATAAACCATGCATGTGTAATATAATATATATTTATTTTTTTATAAAATTAATTCTAGGAACAACGTGCCTCAGAATATCACACAGTCTCAGTGCCTGACTCTGGATATATATATATAAATATTTCAAAGTCTTTCACGAAAAAATAGGTCTCTATATCATTATATCGTTTAATATTTTCTCCCCTAAAAATAAAAACTGAACAAAAAACTTGGGATACTGAGCCTGAATCTACCCCCCACTCCTAGGATCTCTCCTATATGTTCCTTTTTTGACACAATACGTGAACCAAGGGGATGGTCTATCCATGCATGGTCCTATCATGTTGATCCTTGATCGTCACTAGGTTATCCATAAAATTATGTCTAGCATCAATGATTAGCTCACCCCAGTTGATGATGTGCATGGGGTCAGGAACGTATCTCGTCATCTGTGATACATGGAAGATGTCGTACACCCTCTCCAACTGTGGGGGTGAGCTGAGGCATTAAGCAACATCACCAAGCCTCTACATGATCTCAAATGGACTGATGAACCTCATGTAATTCTACATGGACCAGGATCTGTGTTTTGGATCGGGACATGGTGAGGTGAAGGATCAGGACCACATACCGTGTGGGTCCCCTCACACATCCTGTGCCCCTTGGTTTCTTTTTAGAAAAAAATTAAACTCTCATACCTCTTTCATTTGGAATAATATTTTAGCCCATGATTAGCCTGTACTTAGTTTTTTTCCATGTAAAACGTAATGTTTTTCTATGTTTTGGATTTTGAGATATGATGTAATATTTTCTGGGATTGGTGATTTTTTAAGTGGTGCCTGACAATGATAGTGATCAGGCATTTGATTAATAGAGACACCAAAGTGGAACCACCCATCAGCTAGGGAAAAATTCCTCTAACCACTGAGTTAAACCTCCTATTAGATAGGATTTGAATCTTTAATGACCATAGTGGAACCCCTGTCACACTTGAGTGTGGGTCCTTATGATACTAGAGTGGAACCCCCAGCAGATTGGGTGCGATTCCTATACCTACCGAGTGAAACCTCTATCAGATAGGCTGCATGTCCTCAATAACCAGAGAGGAACCCACACCAACTTGGGTATGGGTACTCTATCTACCAAGTGGGACCCACTATTAGAAAGGGTGTGGGTCCTCATGAAACCCGAGTGGAACCCCCTGATGCATCAAGGTGTGGGTCCTCTATAGATATTTATATTGTGAAACCCCCTGACACACTAGGGTGCAGGTCCTCTACTTGGAGATTATGCCCACTTGACTATGAGGTACGAGGGAAAGGATTAGGTCTTCACATGGTTACTTATGGGTAGACACATGAGATGATGGGCATCGTTGATGGATATATGGAACTACTGACAACTCATTTTCTGGGCTGGGCTGTGAGATAGAGATCCCCTTTCCTTCTTGTTTGGGATTCTTTTACTCGATCACAGACAAACACACACACACACACTCATAGTTGTATTCATGTTATTGGATATTATTACTCTCTTTATATGGATGGAAACACATGATGTGTAGTCCACATACACACTATGTTGTGATCCTGATGGTTGGATGAGGTTACTCTCTTACTTTGGGTTGATCTATTTCCTGTTTCATATCTACTACCTATATATATTCCAATAATGAATCTTACTTCCACGCCTTCAAGTTTTGAGGCATCCTACTAGGTATTTATATAGTCACCCCTAAACCAGGCCATAATAAAGAACAAGTACCCCTTTCTGAGGATTGATGACCTTTTTGGCCAGTTGCGAGGTGTGATATGGTAACCAAAGATCAATCTCAAGTACGGATACCACTAGTTAAGTGTTCATGAGGATTATATTCAAAATCTATAATTTTGATTTCATTATAGACACTATGATTTTTTGGTGATTCCATTTGGTGTGATGACTACCCCTACCATGTTTAAGGATTTGATGAATCACATCTTCTGGCCGTACATGGACTAGTTTTTGGTATTCATCATCGACGATAGACTCATAGACTCTATGTCAGAGGGGGATCATATAAATCACTTTAAGATGGTTCTAGATTTTATTTGAGAGCAACAACTTTATAGTAAGCTCTAGAAGTTCTAGTTCTTGATTCATAAGGTTCACTTTCTGGGGGATATCTTTTCTGTGCATAGTTTAGTCGTAGACCCAGTGAAGATTGATGGAAAGATTCTTGAGAGCCACCCAAGAATGTGTAATAGGTGAAAATATTTCTTAGCTTGGTGGGGTACTATAAGAGTATTTTGGTAGAATTCTCATGGTTTCAACCCCTTTAACCACCCTCACACAAAATTGGAAACAATTTACCTGGAATGGGTAGTTCCTGAGGGCCTTTGAGGAGTTAAGGATGAGGTTGATGAGTGATCTGGTGTTGATTCTACCAGAGGAAGGCTTGAAGTTTATAGTGTATTGTGATTCCTCAGGAGATGGGCTTGGATGTGTGTTGATGAAGTGGAAAATAGTTATCACATATGGGTCGAGGTAGTTGAGAACCCAGTAGAAGAACTACATGACTCATGAACTAGAGCTGGAAGTGTTTGTATTATACCTAAGGGTGTAGAGGAAAAACCTTTCAGGGGAGGTATTTATGGTTTACTCATACCATCATAGTCTCAGGTACATCTTCATGTAAAGAGACCTAAACCCAAGAAAACAACACTGGTTGGAGTTCCTACAAGACTATGACCTCAAGATAGTATATACTCTGGGGAAGGGATACATAGTACCAGATTACCTTATTAGTAAGTCCTAATCCCACATGGTGTAGGAGGCTTCAGAGCAATTGGCTTCCTTGTAGATGACACTGGTGGAGTAGGTGGATACAAATTTTCTTTAGTTTATAGTGTTTACTCATTTGGTTTTAGAGAATGTGAGAGAGTTCCAGCTAGTCGATATCGACTGTGAGGTCTTTCATGACTAGATATCCATAGGGTATTCACTAGATGGATATTCTGATTGAGGAAATTATTTCATATTTTTTTAGGTACAGAGTGAGTTCCACACCTCTCCTTAGGCTATACATCCTAGTGTAGGGAAGAGGTTCTAATACATTAATTGGTATTTTAGTTGGTCCAAAATGTGGTGGAGTGTTTCCAAGTTTGTCTCTCGGTGCCTCACTTATAAGTAGGTGAAGGTTGAGTACCAAGTTCTGGTAGGTTTTTTGCATCTCCTTGAGATCCTAGAGTGGAAGTGGGATAGAATATATATGGACTCTATGATAGGTATTCTGCGAATAGTGAAGGACCATGATCCCATATGGGTGATAGTTGACCAACTCATGAAGTCAGAACACTTTCTTGCTATCAGGGATAAGAGTTCAGTGGAGATTTTGCGGTACTTTTATGTATGAAATATTATTCAACTTCATGGGGTTCCCTTGAAGACTTTATTCAATCTTGATGCATGGTTTATTTCATGATTGTGTAGAGGACTGTAGGAGGAATTTGGGACCCCGATGAGGATGAGTACAACATTTTACCACTAGAAATATGGGAAAACTGAGCACACTATCGAGGAGTTGGAGGATATGCTGAGGGATTTTATGATAAACTTTATATAGAGATATAAGGATAAATTTCCCTTGGTAGAGTTTTTATACAACAACATATACCACTCTACCATCGAAATGGAACCTTTATAGAACATATAGAAGAGGCCCTGTAGGTCACTCTTATACTGGAAATAGATTAGAGAAGCATATATTGTGGGTATAGGTATGGTGTAGGTGATGACATAGAAGGTACATGTCATCCTAAAATGGATGAGGATGGATCATAGTATCCATAAATATTACACAGATCATCGTATTATGTCCTTGGAGTTCGAGTAGGGAAACCACATTTTCTTGAGAGTCTCCCCAAGACGAGGATTACATAATTTCGGCCAGGGAGGCAAGCTATCCTAGAGGTTTATTATTCCATTTGAGGTCATGTAAATGGGTTTTGATTTTACTTACTACCTATCCCTACTCAAATTGTTAGAGTGGGTGCACACTGTCTTCGATGTATCATAGCCGAGGAGTTACGTGATTGACCTCATACTCATCTTCAGCTGGGGAGAAATGGACATCGAGGATGTAGACACTTTTTAAGAGCACTCGATGGAGATCGAGGATCGATAGGAGAGGAACCGTCATGGATGGACAATACCATTGGATCGTGTATTGTGGTAGCATGGGAACATGAAGAAGAGATCCTTGGAGCAGGAGAGCTAGATGCGGGTCAGTATCCTGAGTTTTTTGTTTAGTTTTTCTTTTTGGGGATAAACATATTTAATGATGGAATAATTTAGAGACCCATTTTTTTCATGGTATGACTTTGAAATATTTTAATATATATTTTCAGAGCTAGGTGTTGAGATAACGTGCGATTATAAGGCCCAATGTATCGATAATTAATTGTATAAAAATATTAAATATATTTTATATTAAGAATTCATAGTTTCTTAAAGAAAATGGGATAAATCTTAAAAAGAATCTCTCATCAGATTTCTAAGACCAATTTTGAGTCTTAAATGTGATGTTTACCCTAGGAGTGACCTAAAATAAGTCGGCGCGAGATGTTCAAATAAGTCGGCCATTGGAAGTACGTTTAGTGGATTAATTAAAATATTAATTTAATTAATTTTTTAAAATAATGAAGAATATTAAATTTATAAGTACACTATTATGGATATTTTCCCATGGTTAACTTCATAAAACTTCAGAGAATCCAGAACATTATTCTCCTCCATTGGTGAATTGCATCCGATAATGACAAATATTTAGATCAGAGAAAATTAGGATGCAACAAACACAATGAATTCTACTATTTGTTGGTGGCTGCATTATTTGACAAAGAACGATCCAATATATATTTAGGACTCTTGAATTCATGGTTTTCACCCTTGTTGATTAAATTTATTGAGCATTATCATCTTCTTACCTTTTATCTTTACCAATTGTGGCCTTTGCATGTTACCATGAATTGAAATTGAATTGGTTAAATTTCTTTCTAACCATGAATATCACTTTTCTTGATCATTTTCCAACATTTATTTTAAATATTGGTTAAAACTTTGTTCTTGTTCCTATATCTGATAATTTCTTTGCGTTCTTCTCTGGTTAGACATCGTGACCCCGATTCGACATTTCCAGGTGGTACTGAGCCTGATTGGAACCTCAATACATGATGAATTCATGTGAAAGTGATGGATAGAAAAATCATAGATGTTTAAAGATAGATTATGGGTTGTGGGTTACCGTTTTAATGTCGACATCCAAATCTTAAATTACATAAGTTCTCAAGTAATGAAGTGCATATGAAGATACCCCATGGGCCGATGAAACCATATTTCTAGCCACCAGATGGATGAAAATGATGAATGATGACTAAATCCATAGATCTATAGTGACCATAAGGCTCTATTAGAAGTGGAAAACTCATATCTAGCATAGAGAGAATGGATACGGGATTCTAATAAAATTCTAACTACACACCATGTAGTTCTAAGAACAAACAGCGTGTTGGGCCCTGATTACAAAGAGCAGGGTTTCAACTATTTATGAGTATCACATTCTATTTGGGACCCAAAAATCCTGTGTAACCTTATGCTAACTAGGTGTGTAGTATGGGAGTACATGGACATAGGCATGGCCAGGAACATCGTGTACCATAGTACAAAAACTTAGACATGCATAAACCATGTACTGAAGTACATAGACATGAGGTAAATTACACTGACATGGCCAGAAAAGACACATACTGATACTAGGTAGCTTAGGTACATTGTATAGTTTACCTACACGTTGTGTAGTTCTTTATGAACTGTGAGCTTTGTTTTGGATAGGGACATGAATGGGTGAAGTATCAGGACCACATGCTATGTGATTCCCCTCACACGCCATGTACTCCTTGATTCCATTTGAGGAAACTTTAAACTCTCATATTTCCTTCATTTGGACTTGAATATTGGTCCTTGAGTATCCTATCATAAGTGTTTTTCATTATATAATGTAAAGGTTCCCTCTGTTGTGGATTTTGAGATATGATGTGATATGTTCCAAGCTTGATGTTTGTGTAAGTGGAAACTAACGATGTAAATGATTAGAAAGAGGATTACCCGAGACACTAGAGTAGAACCCACCATCATCTTGCATGTGGGTCCTCTAACTACCAAGTGGAACTCCCTATTGGATAGGGAATGGTTCCTCGATGACCATAGTGGAACCCCCCTCTCACACTAGGGTGCGGATCCTCGTGATACTAGAGTGGAACCCCCATCATCTTGGGTGTGGGTCCTCTACCTACTAAGTGGAACCCCTTATCAGATAGGGACTGGGTCCTTGATGACCAGAGTAGAACCCCTATTACACTGAGGCTTGATCGAAAAATACCCCAATCCTACCTCCAAAGTCTAGGGGGTGGCGATAAGTGACAAAATTAATATCCTAAATGGGTGGACTTTTCCTAAGTAGCTTTACGAAAACACCCAACCATATCAATTTAGAAGTGCATTAGAATAATAATTAAAACATGTAACATCTAGAAAGTATACCAAGTATGAAAAACCTCTATGTTGAGAAGAGTATGAAAGTGAAAATTAAATGGTAAAGGGGAAAATACATTCCCAAGTAGAAAGATGAACCAACCTGAAAAAATTGGAAAGCAAACTTATGAGAGACCCCAACTCCCAATCTCCAAGCTATGACCACCATTCATGGTCCAATGAATCAAGTATCCCTAAGGTCTTCTAATGTGTCTGTCGACCAATAAATCATCTACATAATACATAACATGTGCGAGAAAATACCATGTAGGTGTGATTATATACATACCTATTAGGATTCCCAAAAAGATGAAAGGGGGAGTAGGAAGAAATACAATAGGGAAAAAAAGACAGTAGATAATAAACAATGTGCAGTTCCACCCAAAGAAAGAGAAAGAGTAACCTCATACAAGCACAAGGGGATCAACATAGTGTGTAGATAGACTACACATTGATTATTTTCCACCCATATCCTAAGAGTGACCTCATCCAACCACGAGAAGCTAAAAACGGAAAGCACTTGGCATAAACCGTGCATCTTCTTAACCCATGGAAGTAGAGTAACCAAATCCAAAAACGTGTATAAAGATGTATATATATATATTCTCATTAAAAATAACCCCATATGAGATATTAAGAGTATTTACATCTCCCAAACCAACCTAGAAAAAATCTTTTCCAATAGTTTTATAATTCCAATAACATTTCCCAACATCTCGTGCATCTTTCCAGCAGAAAATATCCATGTCAAGCCACATCTCATCACTATGACACATAGTTGAGGGGACCAAATCTATTGGTAGAGGACCCATACCCTGGTACAATAAGAGGGTTACACTTAGTAGATATATATAGAACCTATACCCTATTCTAATAGAAGGGTTCCACTCTAATAGTCGATAGAGGACTCATGCCCTGCCCAGCAAGAGGGTTCCACTCAGATGGTGGGGGATCCATGCCTATCTTAAATAGAGGGTTCCACTCCAAAAGTCTATAGAGGACCCATGACTTGTTCCAAAAGGAGGATTCCACTCTAATAGTATAGTAACAATGACTATCCCAACCGGATGGTTCCACTCTAGAAGTTTGTACAGGACTCATGCCTAGCCCAGCTCGAGGGTTCCACTTAGAATGCTTTTGGTAATCCTGCATGATCATTATCATCATAGAGCCTTTACTAAACAAGATCTATGCCCAAAAAATCCATCATCATATTTATAAATCCAAAATGGAGACCACCATCATGTTATATGAAAAAAAAACACCCAGGATATGCTACTCATGGTCTAAAATATAAGTCCAAACAAAGGTGATACGAGATATTAATGTTTCCCAAAAGGAAAAAGGGGTACACAACATGTGAGGGAACCCACATGACATGTGGTACCAATCCATAACCTAACCATTTCCATATATGTAGATGTATCTTCAACCCTTATAGCACAAAATAGTGTGTAGGGAGTCTACACAACATGTCCAAGCCACCCAAGGTCCTTTCTCGTGCACCTTGGTCATTTCCATGTACTCAAGCTTCGTCTGTGTACTTTGGTACACATCATGTTGTGTCACACAGGGTAATGCCAATTTATCTAGACTTGTATGTGTACATAGACACATGGAGTGGGCTCCACCACATGGATCATCCACTCGGGGAAGAGGTACATGACATGCAATGAGTCTACAAATTGTTCAGTCCTTATAAATTCCCTAAAACCTATCTACCACATTATAGGGGATATACGCCATGTTTTCATCATGATACATGATGTTTAGTCATGTTTTTCATAGAAAACCAGATATGTTCTCTATGTTCTAGATCTGGTCTTTCTTACTTTGATTCTAGCCTTATATCCTCTTAAAAATGGTATATCTTACCACCGTTGGGTTTTTCTAGCCGTAGATTCCTAGAAATAGAATTCCATTGTCTAGTGGGAATTTTTCGTAGGCATCGCATGCAAATCGTCCATTTTACTTCTTTGATTCAGAGTTAGAATAAATAAATTGATCACCTAAATCCCACAAAAAACCTAGATCTATCCTTTATTCATTGATCCATCCCTTATACATGGATTTTTCATGATTCCTAGTGTTCTATTGGGATCAGTACCATTTGGAAATGTTAAACAAGGACCATGGAGTCCAACCAGCGAAGATTGCGAAGAAAATTAAGGGAGGAAGGCACAAGAATTTTTTTTATCGATCATTGACAATAATTATTGGCCAATGATCAAGAATGGGGATATCCAGGGTTAGAAAACAAGAATAACCAATTGAATTTCAATTCATGGGTGCAATAAAAGGACATAATTGGCATAGATCATAGGTAATAATATGATCATGCTCAATGAATTTAATTGAAAAGGGAATAAACTATAAACTTATGAGTCCTACCTTGAGATTGGATCATTCGTCTCTAATGAACACGGTCAACAATGATTGTAAGAAGTATTTGCATTCATTGCATTCCGATCTACCTCGGTCCAGAGATTCATCGTCACCCAATGTGATTCGTCAATAAAGGAGGAAAAGGATCTGGATCCTCCCAGGGTTTGTGAGAATAACCCTAGTAAAATATCCATATTATCGTACTTGTAGATGTAATCCATTACAATATTTTAATAAATTAACTAAATTAATAATTTAATTAATCCACTAAATGTACCTCCAATGGCCAGATCATCCGAACGCTATGCGATGAATTATTTTATGTTGCGCCTAGGGTAAAAAGCATGTTCTAGAATTAATCGAGGTCTTAGATTTATTATAGAATATTATGTTAAAGATTTATCCAATTTTATTTAATAAATAACATGCACTTAATATAAAATATATTTAATTTTTTTATAAAATTAATTGTGAGAACACTGGGTCTTAGAATCGCACACCATCTCAGCACATGAATTTGGAAATATATATAGAATTATTTCAAAGTATTATAAGGAAAAACTAGGTATCTACATATATTATGTGGATAATTGAAACATCATGACACTTTATTTCAAGTAAAATCCATTGTTTCTTTTATATTCAACTTTTTACGAGTTTATCTATGGTAGTTTCCATTGATTATTGGTAGTTACTACTTGTTTGATCCATTAGAGGGGTTAAGAGTGTGTTTTTTGGGTTTAAGATACTGTGGAGATATCCAAGAGTTTATCCAAGGGTGGATAATGACCTATAGCTATAAAATTATATAGGTGGACCACCGGTTAGTTGACAATACACGCTAGCCTTTCAGTGTCATGTTGGTAGTTTGTTATTCCTAAAGAAATTCGAATGGCTAGATGGAGTGGGCCACCATCCAAAATAGAGTTCCTATAGGAACACTACTGGGTAACCAGTAGGGTCCCTAGTTCTATAATAATTCTTTCGATTACCATTTACTAGGAAGTGAAAGCCAATAGATATCCAGTGACTTCGATTTGGGAAATTATGAGAAGATAAATTACATATTATTTTTCTCTTAGTATTCATTTTAATTCTAAAATCTACTCCCTCAAACATAATTTTACCCATATGATCTTGGATACCCTATTAAGGTGATTTTGGCCCTTACAACCTTGAAACATCACAAATTAATGTGCCGAATGAAGAATTGAATCTCTTTTGGTAAGTATGATATTGACCAGTTTGTGATTTTTATTTTCCTCATCTATCTCCTTGTATGGATTTAGATATTTATATCGTTGATGGATTGAGATCTTGTGTTTTATATTTCTTGTTCTAGGATTATTATTGTATCATATATAGTCTTTTATCTCTCTCAGATAGTGGACACCATATTTTTTCATCAATACCATTATTGAGGTTGGTGGTTTCATAATAAAATTCCCATCAATTAAGAGTATTGTTTATTACTTGATTTGAAATGGATTAAAAAATAATTATTTCATTCTTTTATGTAATTTTTTTTGAAATTACTTGGTGTGTGAAGAAATATATTTGAAAATTTATTTTTAGTAAAGTATTGATTTTCAAAAAATGATCTTTAATTGAAATTAATGATTTGAAGAATGATTTTTGATGATGATTTTTGATTATAAAAGTCATAAAATATTTTATAAATTTTAATTGAAATGAATTGTTTTTAAGGGAATGAGTTTTTATGAAAACCATTTGATGATGGTTTTGAAATGAAATGGAATTTTTTGAAACATATAATTAGTGCTGAGTGAAATGATTGATTAGAATGGTTTGAGATTAATTAAAATGAATGATAACCCATTGTATGATTGATTTCTTTAATTCAAATGAGATCTTGGGTAGTTAGGTGGAAGGATATACATTCTAGGCATATATCAAATCTACCTAGTAAGGGATTGATGATTAAAATGAAAACCAAAACTTGATTATGGAAAGAAATTCATTGTTTGGGATATATTCCTATGAACCTAGTTTTAAGATCTAGGGATGTGTACAGATTAAGATTTTCATTTCACTAAGATTATGATATACCTTGTGATATGATACAACTAACATTATAGATTATAACCATGGTTCTATTATTGAAAATTATTTATACATATCAATGGTTATGAAATGAGTTATTTGTGCTTCTTTTGATATAAATTATTATTCATGCATGTTTTGATGGAAATTCACTTTTTTAATTATTTTATACTGGCTATTGAAATGATTGGAAAACATGTTTTATTATCTATAGTGAAATAATTACCATGGAATGTTTTATATAAAATTGATAATTTTTTTTATTAATATAGAATTCTTGTGGATTTCTTGGTGGGATCCTAGTAATCTATTGCTTCTCACACCCTACATTTACCTTTACATGTTTATATAATTTCATATTTTTGGTATACTAAAAGGAAAATCACTACTTATAGGTGGTGGGTGTTCTTGATAGTGGGACCTTGGGAGTTGATGGGGAGAAGTGGATCATGCATTCTACTTATTATGTGAATATCATGTATTGATGTTGTCTTTGGGTTTTTAACTTGTCTACTGTAACATCCCAGGTAAATAATGAATATGAAAATTTTATATTTATTTATTAAATATTAATTTTAAATTAAAGGGGATTCTATGTTCGATGGAGTACCCGACACGCAACAACATGTATCATTGAAATCTCATGTTGCACAAAAGGCTGAGTGATACTGAAAAATAATAATATAATATTATTTTAAATGGTAGTTAACTCATTGTTTTTTTATTAGAGGGAATGAAAATAACTAACTAAAATATGATTATACATTTTTTAAATTCTTTTACATTTATCCAATAAATTTTAGAGGCTTAAAATAATAAACACTCCAATTTTAAGCATAAATACTCTAATATTCTTTAAAGGGTCAATTTACCGCCTTTTGATGGCAAACGATATTTAAATCTAGTTTCTGTCACTTTTATATGTTCTATTTTACAAAATAATATTCTTATTTATAATCGGGACATCAAAATTTACTTTGGATTAAATTTTGGTATTTTTTTGATAATGTTCATTATTTTATGAATAGTGAAAAATACAGCATTTTAATTCAAAACTAACTTTTAATATAATTTATTTTTATAGTTAGAATATTATTTTAATTGGTTTTAAAGTGTAATTAGATGATAGTTTTACCATTTAATCCAATTTTGGTCATTGGAAGTAATTTAACTTTTATATTATACATAAACCAGTGTCAATATTTTGATAATTATTATTTCTTAAAAACACTCTTTTGGGTTTGACAACAGGAATTAATTATAAATTAATTTCTTCCAATTCTGTGTTTTGAATTTGGAAAAAATGGATTCCATATATGGAATCTGGAGTTCCAAAATTTTTAAATAGGTAACTTTTATTTTCAGACATTATGAATATTTAATTCAGTAAATATTTTATTTACCATGGTTAAAGGGTAAATCTGGTAAATAAGGGTAAACAAATATTATTATAATAATATTAAGTTATCCTAACATGTGTCATAATACTATTTTTTGATACATTTCCTACCATGGTATTCCTTGTGTCAATTTTGGGACCCCATGGAGCCACTTAGGAGTGATAATGACACTTTATATTAACTAATTTAAAGTAAAGAAAAAAATGACATAAACATATATGTTTGAGTAAATAAATTTTTACATGGGGTTATATAATATATCTCTCATACTATAAATATTAATTTGAAAGATAAAAATATTTTCTAAATCATGGCATTTTATTTATAATTTTTAGACATCATATAAATAAAATTATTTATGACACAATGATGATGCAGTGATCACCTTATTAATTAATGATTTAAATAAATGAGATTATAAAATTAAAAAAAATATCCAAAACCTATCCAATTATTATTGGATGATTTTATTTAGACTTATATACAACTTATATTTTAATTAAACAAGATTTTAACCTTTAGAAACCGAAAATCATTATATAATAAAATAATATTTTCAAAATTTCTTAAAGAGCCCCTCCTCCTCATAAAAAGACATCACCTCTAACCCATTACTCACACCTCTAAAGCCCCTTGGATCATCCAAAATCTAAAAAAAGTAATATATCAAGATCCATCTTTTCCACCTAGAAGCCTTACATTAGGAATGACGCACTTCAAGAAATCCTTTTGGTTCAAACTAAAGAGAGTTACCCGATTTAAAGGTAACATATTCTCATGGTGGCTATTATGATAACACTGTATTTATATTTGATATATATTATATTTATACTATCTCTAAACTTATGTATTTTTTATTTATAGAATACCTCTAGGGTTTCCATAATGGGTAAACATGATAATTTCATTTGAGGAAGTGCATACTACCACCCCCTCAAAGTGATATGACTCATTCATACCATACGTGGAATGTATAAAGGATGGAGTTAATTAAATTATATATTATATTATAAGGGAATTATTATATACATATGTATCATTAATTTTTCATTCCATTAAATATGAAATAGAAATGAAAGTAGCATTCATGCGTACGTACAACTTACCGTTTCCATGAATGGTGCATTTCATTTCTTATCTCAAAATGTTATGTATAATTATAAATACATATATATACTGGATATATATGATATATTTGATATCTAAATCATGAATATCATTCTGGAGATAATATACTTTTTACCACATGGAAAACTTGTAATTATAAGAAGTTTATTATTGACTCAAGTACCAAATATCACCAAACGACCATTATTAACTTAAATAATTATGTAATGTTTATAACATAGTAATAAGTAATATAAGAGGAAACATAAACTTGAAAAGGTTCTTAAGAAAGTATAAATTAACATTAGTTTCTTATTCAATAGATTAAAGAACGAACGAGTCAAGTCAGACACGAGATAAAAGACTTCTTCTCAATCTCCTTTCATTGAGGCATATATTGATTTATAAAAATCTTTATTTTATATGGTGTATAAACACCTTTTAATTTTCATTTCATTCAAAGTGAATATTTTTCTACGAAGCATAAAAATAAATGACAAAAATATTGTTTCTTTTTAACATATGCAGTTACAATGACCTTTCTGTCGTTGCGAGCGTTATTTGATAATTGGCTTCCTTAACAAGCCGTAATGTTTTTAAAAGGAAAATAAATACCATATACACTTTTACATTTTTTGGTATTGAAAATGGTTTTGATAATGGATTTTTTATGTCAATATATTTAAATGATCTATTGTTATTGAAATGTTGAAATGTTATCTTTCCTTTATGTTTGTTTTATGTGTTGTGAATATGTTATGGTTCTTGGGAATTATTTATATATAAAGGTGGTTCCATGATAAAATTTGGGTGGGTGAGACCAAGATATCACTCCAATGCATTAGGTAACATGAAGGAGGTAAACATTAATATTTCTCCTAAGAGATTGAGGGAATATACTGTGATGAGTATTACAAATGTAACTCCCTATGTAGCTGTGATAGCTATAATGTAAGTATGATATGGATGCCACAATTTACCTTTATGATTTATTATTTCTATATATTATTCACAAATCTTATGATTTCATGAGGTGTGTTAAATATATTATGATTGGTATGTATTGAAGGAACAATGTTTTCTTTCTTTATTTTATAATACTTTCTGAGATTTTTATGCTTATCCCATGTTTTTTTTGAAATAATTTTCACAGGACTTAAAGATGAATATGGTCAAGGTTGGTATCAAGGAAAAGTCAAGTTTTCTAAAACATTGAACAAGATATGGATCTTTTTTTCATGAGTTTTTATTTTATGAAAATATGGATATTGTGTAGAAGTGTCGACATGTAATATTCAAGTTGTTATGTATATGTTATGATGTAATTATCAAGATCTCTAAACTTGAAAAGATCCTCGATGTGAATTATTAACTTCATTCAAGATTATGTAATGTTTAAGGACAAGTCCTTATAGTTGGTATCATTGGTTTTTTTAGACAACTTTAGGAGTAAGAATATTGTTAAATTTATGTCCATAAATTAATTTATTGTCAAATTTAAATGATATAGAATTTATAGATTACCCTGTTGATTCGTATAAGATATTTATGTGTTCAGAATGGTTTTCCACAAAGAAAATAGGGAATCTATGACGGGACGACATCAAGAGGAAGATAGCCTTCTAAATCAGCAACCTGAGATGGTCAGAATTAGAACTAAATAGTTTGTTGTAGTGATGACACAATTGACTCAAGCTATAAATGGTGGTGGAATCTATGCACGAGATCATCCAAATCAACCATAGAGAAACATGTCAGTAGTGGAGCATTTCATGAGGCAACATCCCCCATCATTCAGAGAATCATCTGACCATGTGCTAGCTAAAGGTTGGATTAAAGCACTGGAGAATATTTTTGATGTCATGGGTCTAAAGGTTAGTCTGTTGTTTACTATTTTTAAGGTGAAGTCGATCAATAGTTGTCAATGTTGAAAAATATTAGGGATAGTGAGGAGATTGATTCTCTTGATTAGGATTAATTCAAAGGTATGTTTCTTGGGAAATATTTTCCTAAGGTGGTTCGTCTTAGGATGGAAAAACAATTCTTGTAATTGAGGTAGGAAGATGACTCAGTGGCTACTTATGAAGCAAAATTCACTCGACTGGAAAGGTATGCTCCAAACTTCTATGAGATATTGATAGTAAAATCATTCATTTTTACTCAAGATTAAAGCCAAAGTATCAAAGGGATTTATCTCATCATGAGTTCAAGAGTTATGAAAAACTTGTTTGATGTGCATAAAAGGTGGAAATAGAGTTTACCGATGATTAGATGTTCTTTGACAAACAACATAATAAGAGGTCGAGGTGGCAGATGGAAGGGAGAAACTCTTCAAAAAAGTATGATGGTAGGAAACATATGTTTATTGTTTGTGAAAATTGTGGTAAAAATAACATTGAGGAATGTAATTTTAATTATGTAAGTGCTACCTATTTGGTAAAATGGGATATAAGGCTCGTAATTGCACTAAAAAAGAGAAGGGTAATAGTAAGAAAAAATCTGATTTACAGTCAGTAAAATGTTTTAAGTGCAATGAAATGGGTCATTATGAAAGTGAGTGTCCAATGAAGAACTAAACTGAGGGAAAGTAGTTAGAATACAAGAATAAAGGGGTGGTTAAATCATTTTACACTACTTCAACAGATGTTGGGCCATCAAATGAAGTAGTATCATCTCGAGGGAGCTCAGTATTTTTCAAAGATTGACATGAGTTTGGGGTATCATAAGTTGAAAGTAAATAAAGCATACATCCTGAAGACCGTGTTTCGTACTAGATATGGCCATTATGAATTTTTGGTTATTCCTTTTGGATTAACCAAGGCACCTGCTGTATTCATGTATCTTATGAATAGAATTTTCGGTGAGTTCCTGGATAAGTTTGTGGTTGTGTTCATTGATGATATTTTGGTTTATTCCAAAAGTAAATAGTAACATGAAATTCATTTAAGGGTTGTCTTGAAAACCTTAAAAAAAAGAAATTGTATAGGAAATTCAGAAAGTGTGAGTTTTGGATACAAAAAATTTTATTCCTTGGTCACATTGTTTCAAAATGTGGCATAATAGTTGATCCTGCAAAAACCAAAGTTGTTGAAGAGTGGCCAATTGTAACGCCCCGACCCCAGCTACCCAGAGTCGGTGCATTAGTTCATAACATTGGCATGATCACAAAAGATCAAGTCTCGAAAGACCGATTAGTTTAGTAGCCTTGGAAACACTAGATACATTCATAAGTCTTTCATTACATCAAAAAGTAAACAAACTACAATAACATGGTCTTCATAGTCCACAATCATATCCCTTTCTGACTACCCCTGCAGGTCATTCATAAAATACTTCTTCACATCCTGGAAAAATATTAAAACATTGAAAGGGGTGAGCTCAGATGCTCAGTAAGGTTAACAATATAGCGGAAGCTTTCATAAATAAACATTAACATTTAAGGCAATGTATAACTAAAACAAAAGCCTTTTAAACTTGAACTTCAACATAATATGGCAAAAGTAAAATGAGATAATGCCATTTACTTCTTCACATGGATATTCTACTGGTCGAATAATCACATGCAATATCAATAACCACTTTCATAATGATGGAATGCATAATGCCAGACTATCATAACCACGTAGTCAAGGCCTCGTGCCAAGACCACAAATAAGATTTTGTCAAGGCCTCGTGCCAAGACACTAGTTTGTCTCATGAGACCTGCCGATGCATCGAGGAGCTATAGCGGGCTCCACCCATCACTTATTAAGTCCAATGCATTCCTCATATGAATAGGTTTAAACATATCATAAACCATAACATAATCGTATCACATAAAACATGCATAAAGGAAACATAACATTTCCTCATTTCAATCACAAGATATAAATAAAACACATTGATATAATAAAAACGCTTTCAAAACCATTTTCAATACCAAAATAAAAGAAAGTTAAAACTTTGTATTTATTTTTAATTAAAAAAAAATGATGGCTTGTAGAGGAAGCCGAAACTCAAATAATGGTCATGGCGGAAGAGAAGTCATTGTCGCCACATAATTACGGAAAGAAAAACATTCCATTTTTGTTGTTTAGTAAAACGCTTCGTATAAAAAAGATTCCTTTTGAATAAACGTAAAAGTCAAAGGGGTTTATACACCGTATAAAAGAAATTTGTGTATAAAACCAAATATGCCTCAATGAAAGGAGATTGAGACAAAGTCCTTAAAAAGATCATTTTTAAAATAAAATAGATCTATTATGTGTATCCACTATAGGTACACATAAAGAAAGTAAAAATACAAAATAGGACATAATAATATCATGACATAATTTGAAAGTAGGAGATTAACCCAAAGAATGGAAGTTGGGTCAAGAAATTCCCTTACCTTGTGTCCTGTCCTGACTCGACCGTTCTTTAACCTCCTGAATAATAAACTAGAGTTAATTTATATTTACTTAAGAACCTTTTTCATGTTCATTATTCATTTTATATCCCTTATTACCATGTTATGAACATTATTTAATTATTTAAGTTAATAACGGTCGTTTTGTTGATCTTTGGTACTTGAGTCAAAAATAAACTTCTTATAATTACAAGTTGTTCATGTGGTGAAATATCCATTATATCCAGAATTATATTCATGATGTAGATATCATATATATCATATATATACAGTATATACATTCATTCATAATGTCACGTAACATTTAGAGGTAAGAAATGAAATGCACCGTTCATGGAGACGGTAAGCCGTACGTACGCATGAACGCTACTTTCATTTCAATTTCATATTTAATGGAACTAAATCATAATGATATAAATGTATAATATAATTACAGTATAATATAGTGTATAATACCATTTACTCCATCCTTTATACATCCCACATATGGCATTAACGATTCAAATCACTTTGAGGGGGCGGTAGTCCGCACTTCCTAAAATGAAATTATCGCGTTTTACCCATAATGGAAATCATAAAGTATGCCATAAATGAGAAATACAGAAGCATAAGTAAAACATAAACATATTATATATCATATATAAAAATAGTGACATCTTAATGGACACCTTTGAAGGTGTTATATGAGTGTTGAACAATCATCGTTTCGTGAGGCAGAAATTCGCCATCCATAGAAAATGTATGTTCTTTAACCATTAGATGTAGGTGTGTGTGAGTGTAACTCAAATCCTTATTATAACAACATCCTAGTATATTGAATATACTGGTGTTGTTAAAAAAGAAGTTAATAAAAAGAGTTTAGGGGGTTGGAGAAGAAAAATAAAATGAAACAACATTAGAGAAGACATTACCTCAAAATCGAGTAACTCTTTTTGATTTGAGCCAAAGGCTTCCTTGGGAAGAGTTCTGCCCAAAGTGAGTCTTCTAGGAGTAAGAGGGGGAATTTGGGAGAGTATTTGGGCAGAGGTTGGCCGAGCCAAATGGCTTTATGGTGTGAATAAGGTGGGAGAGGTGGGGGCCTTTTATAAGTGGAGAGGAGGGGCTCTTTTGGAAAGATTGAAATGTTACATTATTACACAATGCTTTTCGGATTCTAAGGGTCCCACACTTATATAATTAGTGGCTAAGGTGATAAGGGTTCGAAATCTA
Source organism: Viscum album (assembly GCA_963277665.1). Lineage (NCBI taxonomy): Eukaryota > Viridiplantae > Streptophyta > Magnoliopsida > Santalales > Viscaceae > Viscum > Viscum album. The sequence goes on from OY728157.1 coordinate 2,022,536,241, forward strand.
CCCATCCAATAGTCTTTGGACAAGTGTAAGCCTTGGATTTTACATTATCATTTCATTTTATTTAAATCGTTAAATAATGAGGTCATCGCTGCATCATAATAATGTCATAAATAATTTAATTTATTTAATGTCTAAAAATTATAAAAAAAATACTATGATGTAGGAAATCTGTTTATATTTCTAATGAATATTTATAGTCAAAATTTGGACTTGTTTAACCCCACTTAAAAACTGTTTTAGTAAAATAACTCATGTTTGTGTCAATTTAATTTTAAAATTAAATAAATATATATTAATGTCATTTTCCAACTAAAGTGGCTCCATGGGGTCCCCAAGTTGACCCATGGGTTGTCTTGGTCGGCCATGACTAATCCAATAGGAGTAGAACAAGTGTCAAGCTCATCTCATATTATTAAAACATTATTTTTACCTTAAACTACACTAATTACCTCTAATCGCGATTAAGAACTTAAAAGTTACTATTCACCAAAAAATTATTTTGATCTCATTGAACCACATTTTACTTCTTAATGACAACCATGTATGTCGGATTTTTGAAAATCAAATCACAGAAGTGGTAATATTTCATTTAAACTAAAAATCAGTTATTTAACTACCACTTAGTGGTTTCACTATTCATCAAAAATTGAAGTTTTTCAGAACAATGCCAAAATTTCACCCTAAATATAATTGATATTCCGAATTCAAAAATGATGTCTATTTTACAAAATTACAAACATATAAGTTGCATTAATTAATTTTATAATTAATTCCCGCTGTTACAACAAATAGCGTGTTTTTAAGAAACAATTTATATCAGAAGATTGACAATTGTTTATGTCCATTTTCAATGTTAAATTAATTCTAATGACCACCATTGGATAAAATGGTAAAAATATATTCTAATTATACTTTAAAACCACTCAATAGTATAACTTATCACTATAAATTATTTTGATTAAAAAATTTGTTTTATGTATTTTTCACTATTCATAAATATTTGGAAGTTCTCAGAAAATTACAAAAAATTCAACATAGGCTAATTTCAATATTAGGAATACAAAAATGAAGTCCATTTTGAAATATAAAATTTCTATAAATTTAAAAAGTGGTTATTACTATTCATAACGGCTACTTTGATTAGTTTCGGTGTGTTAGAACTCAAAGTTGCGTACAATGCAAGCTATTGCATTATTGAATGAGATGCGTATCGTGGAAGCTCGGGGTGTTACATTCTCCCCTCCTTCAATAAATTGCATCCTCGCAATTTGAAAATTTTCTTTGAAAATAAAAGGTTGAAAATAGAAATTACCTTTGAGGAAAACCCACATCGGAAATAAGATTAATAAAATTTAGCCTTAATAAGAGGGAAAGGGAAATGAAAAAGTCACCACCCAATTATGATCTCGATTAAGAGAACATTGGTGGCAATTAGAGACATATAATTGGAGGAAAAACGTAAATATTCGTAGGGAGTGATTGAGGTCATCAATCACAATCAACTATCAAATTGAGGGCCTCAAAGCCTTCAATCTATGTTGATTTAAAATATCATCAGTTCAACAAGACATAAGGTATTAGGATAACACATTTTTGTTTTAATATACCTTTACTAAAGTTTAAGAATTAATTTATTCATTGAATAAGAGATAGGTATATATATTTATGCTCGACAATTAGAGTTTCAACCATCAACTCATCTTTCACTCAAAAAGATAATAGAACTCAAAAATATTATACTTATCCTAATTGTATAAGGTTCCAAATGTTAACAAATACTATTTAGATTAGTAAAATTATTTTGTAATAACCAGGGACTTCCTGTAGGCTAGTGGTAGGAAATAAAGGCCTGTCGCACTATGATTGTGGGTTCGATTCCTGCATCTTTGTCCGACGCGACGGGTTATGCCCCACCCTGAAGGTTGTCCTTTTCCTAAAACTATAGTATTATAATATTCCAAAAATAATATTCAAAAATTCTTTAACCTTAAACAATACTATCCAAAGATCAACTTAATCCATTCCAACCTTTATAGTTATCCAAAATACTTCTGTCCAAATCACAATCCAAATTTTATAAGGAAGGTAAACATAATGAAGATCCTTTTTCCCACGTAACAACATGTGAATACCTTCATCATGTATTCTTTTTAAACATACTGAATTACCATGATCCCTTATTCCTTATAGAATACTAGATATACTCCTTATATCCAAAAATGTATACAGAACATCAATCAGTTTCAAGGAAGTTAAGTATATCCAATATAATTTATCCAAATCAATCACGTCTTATTCCAAAATCACAATCTCAGTATCAGAACCATATAATGGTCTATCTTTCTCTCAACCATATATTTTCCAAAAATTTAATCCTACTGTGGAGTCACTTTTCTTGGTTCCACACAATCTCAAGTCCTTGATGAAATAGTACTGCAGTACAATCCTTATATACTCCATAATTATTATAACCAGTACATCATTGATACAACACTCAAATTACAAAATTATTTAATAACAACATAAGAACTCTAATCATTACTCCTCATCTGTGGTAGTATCATAACTTGATTATTATCCAATAACATCATTTGGGGCATACTCTGATGATTTGGACATTGGTTTGCGTAGTGTCCCCAATCCTTGCAGAAGAAGCATTGTACATTTGAAACCATTTTCTTACCCTTGCAGACACGCACTTTGTGTCCTTTCTCTCTACACTTATAACAAACTCCCATTCCCTTTAGGCAAGTTCCATGATGTTTCTTCCCACAATTACCACATATCGGAAAATTCTTCTTTCCCCTCATCCTTTTATCCATCATTCTCTCTTCCATCCCTTTCGTCTCTTGCTTCGCTTCAAAGCCATAGGACTCAGAGAATTCTTTACTTATCTTATTAACACATGATACTATTTCTTCATATGTTGAGAACACATGGGAGACTATTTCCCTTCAAAATGTTGGCTTAATACCGTGAAAGATACGATCCTTCTTACTCTTTGGATCATACGTACTGCTGGAGTTCACATTCTTTCTACTGGGCGCCATTTCTATACAATGGCATAAACTAGGTTAGTTTATGAATTACAATGAATAATTCCAAACTTTTTAAAATACTTAAAGTAAATTTAACGGTTTATGGATATAATCCATAATCATAAGAATGTTTTCTTTGAGGAAGTATATACTCATAAACCCTACATAGTGGTTTGTAAAGAAAATGAGAATTATCCTAAGCATATCCCCCGGGAGTGTCGTAACCATGAGTGCAGCAAGGCCCGTTGTCGTGCACCAGTTTCCGTTTGAGTCTAGCTCAAAGCGGTGTTTTCGGGTTTTACCCCTAGGAACATCTGTGCCAGAGCCGCCTCTACCTGCTCGTATCCAGACATGGATGTATTTCTCGGAAAACTCACAACATCTCTACAATACCAAAATTCTAGGAAGTTCTTCTATACTAATCCTCAAATTCTATCTTCGGGATATGTGCTCTAATCAGAGTTTATCTAAATCTAGCTTCCAAGGTTAGTACTAAACTGCCTCTGATACCAACTGTAACGCCCCGACCCCAGCTACCCAGAGTCGGTGCATTAGTTCATAACATTGGCATGATCACAAAAGATCAAGTCTCGAAAGACCGATTAGTTTAGTAGCCTTGGAAACACTAGATACATTCATAAGTCTTTCATTACATCAAAAAGTAAACAAACTACAATAACATGGTCTTCATAGTCCACAATCATATCCCTTTCTGACTACCCCTGTAGTTTATTCATAAAATACTTCTTCACATTCTGGAAAAATATTAAAACATTGAAAGGGGTGAGCTCAGATGCTCAGTAAGGTTAACAATATAGCGGAAGCTTTCATAAATAAACATTAACATTTAAGGCAATGTATAACTAAAACAAAAGCCTTTTAAACTTGAAATTCAACATAATATGGCAAAAGTAAAATGAGATAATGCCATTTACTTCTTCACATGGATATTCTACTGGTTGAATAATCACATGCAATATCAATAACCACTTTCATAATGATGGAATGCATAATGCCAGACTATCATAACCACGTAGTCAAGGCCTCGTGCCAAGACCAAAAATAAGATTTTGTCAAGGCCTCGTGCCAAGACACTAGTTTGTCTCATGAGACCTGCCGATGCATCGAGGAGCTATAGCGGGCTCCACCCGTCACTTATTAAGTCCAATGCATTCCTCATATGAATAGGTTTAAACATATCATAAACCATAACATAATCGTATCACATAAAACATGCATAAAGGAAACATAACATTTCCACATTTCAATCACAAGATATAAATACAACACATTGATATAATAAAAACGCTTTCAAAACCATTTTCAATACCAAAATAAAAGAAAGTTAAAACTTTGTATTTATTTTTCATTAAAAAAAATGATGGCTTGTAGAGGAAGCCGAAACTCAAATAATGGTCATGGCGGCAGAGAAGTCATTGTCGCCACATAAGTACGGAAAGAAAAACATTCCCTTTTTTTCGTTTAGTAAAACGCTTCGTATAAAAAAGATTCCTTTTGAATAAACGTAAAAGTCAAAGGGGTTTATACACCGTATAAAATAAATTTGTGTATAAAACCAAATACGCCTCAATGAAAGGAGATTGAGACAAAGTCCTTAAAAAGATCATTTTTAAAATAAAATAGATCTATTATGTGTATCCACTATAGGTACACATAAAGAAAGTTAAAATATAAAATAGGACATAATAATATCATGACATAATTTGAAAGTAGGAGATTAACCCAAAGAGTGGAAGTTGGGTCAAGAAATTCCCTTACCTTGCGTCCTGTCCTGACTCGACCGTTCTTTAACCTCCTGAATAATAAACTAGAGTTAATTTATATTTACTTAAGAACCTTTTTCATGTTCATTATTCATTTTATATCCCTTATTACCATGTTATGAACATTATTTAATTATTTAAGTTAATAACGGTCGTTTTGTCGATCTTTGGTACTTGAGTCAAAAATAAACTTCTTATAATTACAAGTTGTTCATGTGGTGAAATATCCATTATATCCAGAATTATATTCATGATGTAGATATCATATATATCATATATATACAGTATATACATTCATTCATAATGTCACGTAACATTTAGAGGTAAGAAATGAAATGCACCGTTCATGGAGACGGTAAGCCGTACGTACGCATGAACGCTACTTTCATTTCAATTTCATATTTAATGGAACTAAATCATAATGATATAAATGTATAATATAATTCCAGTATAATATAGTGTATAATACCATTTACTCCATCCTTTATACATCCCACATATGGTATTAACGATTCAAATCACTTTGAGGGGGCGGTAGTCCGCACTTCCTAAAATGAAATTATCGCGTTTTACCCATAATGGAAATCATAAAGTATTCCATAAATGAGAAATACAGAAGCATAAGTAAAACATAAACATATTATATATCATATATAAAAATAGTGACATCTTAATGGCCACCTTTTAAGGTGTTATATGAGTGTTGAACAATCATCGTTTCGTGAGGCAGAAATTCGCCATCCACAGAAACTGTATGTTCTTTAACCATTAGATGTAGGTGTGTGTGAGTGTAGCTCGAATAATTATTAGAACAACATACTAGTATATTGAGTATACTGGTGTTGTTAAAAAATAAATTAATAAAAAGAGTTTAGGGGGTTGGAGAAGAAAAATAAAACAAAACAACATTAGAGAAGACATTACCTCAAAATCGGGTAACTCTTTTTGATTTGAGCCAAAGGCTTCCTTGGGAAGAGTTCTGCCCAAAGTGAGTCTTCTAGGAGTAAGAGGGGGAATTTGGGAGAGTATTTGGGCAGAGGTTGGCCGAGCCAAATGGCTTGAAGGTGTGAATAAGGTGGGAGAGGTGGGGGCCTTTTATAAGTGGAGAGGAGGGGCTCTTTTGGAAAGATTGAAATGTTACATTATTACACAATGCTTTTCGGATTCTAAGGGTCCCAGACTTATATAATTCGTGGATAAGGTGATAAGGGTTCGAAATATACCCATCCAATAGTCTTTGGACAAGTGTAAGCCTTGGATTTTACATTATCATTTCATTTTATTTAAATCGTTAAATAATGAGGTCATCGCTGCATCATAATGATGTCATAAATAATTTAATTTATTTAATGTCTAAAAATTATAAAAAAAATACTATGATGTAGGAAATATTTTTAGCTTTATAATTAATATTTATAGTCAAAATTTGGACTTGTTTAACCCCACTTAAAAACTGTTTTAGTAAAATAACTCATGTTTGTGTCAATTTAATTTTAAAATTAAATAAATATATATTAATGTAATTTTCCAACTAAAGTGGCTCCATGGGGTCCCCAAGTTGACCCATGGGTTGTCTTGGTCGGCCATGACTAATCCAATAGGAGTAGGACAAGTTTCAAGCCCATCTCATATTATTAAAACATTATTTTTACCTTAAACTACACTAATTACCTCTAATCGCGATTAAGAACTTAAAAGTTACTATTCACCAAAAAATTATTTTGATCTCATTGAACCACATTTTACTTATTAATGACAACCATGTATGTCTGATTTTTGAAAATCAAATCACAGAAGTGGTAATATTTCATTTAAACGAAAAATCAGTTATTTAACTACCACTTAGTGGTTTCACTATTCATCCAAAATTGAAGTTTTTGAGAACAATGCCAAAATTTTACCCTAAGCTATAATTGATATTCCGAATTCAAAAATGATGTCTATTTTACAAAATTCCAAACATATAAGTTTCATTAATTAATTTTATAATTAATTCCCGCTGTTACAACAAATAGCGTGTTTTTAAGAAACAATTTATATCAAAAGATTGGCAATTGTTTATGTCCATTTTCAATGTTAAATTAATTCTGATGACCACCATTGGATAAAATGGTAAAAATATATTCTAATTATACTTTAAAACCAATCAATAGTATAACTTATCACTATAAATTATTTTGATTAAAAAATTTGTTTTATGTATTTTTCACTATGCATAAAAATTTGGAAGTTCTCAGAAAATTACAAAAAATTCAACATAGGCTAATTTCAATATTAGGAATACAAAAATGAATTCCATTTTGAAATATAAAATTTATATAAATTTAAAAAGTGGTTATTACTATTCATAATGGCTACTTTGATTAGTTGCGGTGTGTTAGAACTCAAATTTGCGTACAATGCAAGCTATTGCATTATTGAATGAGATGCGTATCGTGGAAGCTCGGGGTGTTACACCAATACACACAAATATTACCGAGATCCATAGTTTTATTGGTTTGGAAGGTTATTACTAGAGGTATGTTGAAAAGTTTTCATGGTTATCTAGCCCAATGACTATGTTAACTCGAAAAGGTGTTAAGTTCTTTTGGAAAAAAGATTGTGATGATTGTTTTTAGGAATTGAAAAGAAGATTGGTGAATGCTCCTATTTTGGAACTGCCTTCCAGAAATGGTGAGTTTATTGTCTACAATGATTCTTCATTGAAAGGACTTGGCTATTTCCTTATGTAGAATGATTATGTAATTACTTATGCTTCACATCAGTTGAAACCTCATGAGTTAAATTACCCTTCACATGATTTGGAATTAGATGCTGTTGTTTTTTTGCTTTAAAAATTTGGAGGCATCATCTGTATGGAGTAAAATGTGAAATATATACTAACCAAAAAAATTTGAAGTATATATTAACTCAGAAATAATTGAACATGAGACAAAAGAGATGGCTGGAATTAACCAACGATTATGATTGCACAATTAATTACCATCCAGGAAAGGAAAATAAAGTGGTTGATGCTTTGAGTCAAAAAAGCAATTCTACATTAACCTTGTTAAGTTTGGAATAAGATCCTTTCATTGAAGAGTTGATGAACTTTGGCATAGAATTTGTTGGTGCAATAAATTCCTTTTTCTTTATTTCAAAAGTTAGTGAAATAATCTCTATCAGGAAGAATTAAGAAAGCATAGAAAGAAGACAGTGAGTTGTAGAAAAATGTAGATTTGATTAAGAAGGGTAGGTTTCCTGAATTTAACATCGATAATGATTGTATTTTGAGATTTTGAAATATATTATGTGTTCCTTGTGATTCAATGTTAAAGAAAGAGTTGTTATGTGAAGCTCATAGTTCGGTTTTTTCAGTTCATCCTGGCAGTACTAAGATGTATATTGATCATCAAGAGTATTATTGGTGGGATGAAATGAAAAGAGATATTTTTGACATTACTGTGAAGTTTTTGACTTGTCAACATGTTAATGTAGAGTGGCAATGTATGAAAGGAATTCTTCAGTCTTTACCGGTGCTAGAGTGTAAATTTGAAAATATATCCATAGACTTCATTGTGGGATTATCAAAGACATCTCAAGGTAATAATGCAATCTAGGTTATTATTGATCGATTGACTAAATATGTTCATTTCCTTCCTATTAGAGAAACTTTTTCTCTAGACCAAATTTATCGGTTGTATGTTAAAGAGATATTCAGGTTACATGGAGTTCCCCTATCCATTATATCTGATCGTGATCCCAGGTTCACTTCTAAATTTTTAAAAGGCCTTCAGAAGTTATTGGGTGCTAAATTAAATTTTAGTACAACTTTTCATCGACAATCAGATGGGCAGTTAGAACGAAAAATTCAGACCATGGAGGATATGCTACATGATTGTTCACAGGATTACTAGGAAATTTGGGACCATTATCTTTTTTTGCTTGAGATTTCATATAATAATAGTTTTCATTCTAGTATAAAGATGGATCCATTTGAGGAATTATATGGGAAGCAGTGTCGAAGTCTAGCTTTTTGGGATAAAGTAGGTGAAAGGAAACCGATGAGACTAGAATTAGTAGAAGAGATGGCAGAAATGGTTCAATTGATTCAGAAGCACATGAGAATAACTAAGAGAGGTCAGAAATGTTATATAGATAACCATAGGAAGGATCTTTTATTTGAGGTAGGTGATCATGCATTTCTCAAAGTTTCTCCATAGAAAAGTGTGATGCATTTTGGAGAGAAGGGTAAGCTGAGTCCGAGGTTCATTGGACCCTATGAAATCCTATAGAATGTTGGATCAATTATATACAAAGTAGATTTACCTATAATTTTATCCTAGGTACCTATTTTTTTCAAGTTTCAATGTTGAGAAATTATATACCAGATTTGTCTCATGTTTTGAGTCTAGAGGTAGTTTAGTTGGGAGAAAATCATTCTTATAAGGAACAACCAGTCCAGATTCTTGACCGAAGAGAGAAAGTGTTTCAGAATAAGGTAATTCATCAGGTAAATGTTTTATGAAAAACCATATTTTTGAAGAGGCAACATGGGAATCTGAGAATTATATAAGGGATAAATACCCCCATTTATTTGATAAGTGAATAAAATTGTGAGGATGCAATTTCCCAAAGGGGGGAAGGATGTAACATCCTAGGAAAATAAAGAATATGACATTTTAATATTTATTAATTAAATATTAATTTTAATTTAAAGGGTATTCTATGTTCTATGGCGTACCAGACATGTAACAACAAGTTTCTTTGAAATCTCATGTTGCATACAAGGCTGAGTCATACTGAAAAATAATAATATAATATTATTTTAAATATTAGTTAACTCATAGCCATTGTATTAGAAGGAATGAACAGAACTAACTACAACATGATTATATATTTTTCTAAATGTTTTTACATTTATCCAATAAATTTTAGAGGCGTAAAATAACAAAGAATCCAATTTTAATCATAAATACTCTAATATTGTTTAAAGAGTCAATTTACCACCTTTTGATGGAAAACCCTTTTTAAATATAGTTTTTTTCACTTTTATATGTTCTATTTGACAAAATTTTATTATTCTTTAGAATTGAGACATCAAAATTTATTTTGGAAGAAATTTCGGTATTTTTTTTGATAATGTTCAATTTTTATGAATAGTAAAAAATACAGTATTTTAATTCAAAACTGTCTTTTAAAATAATTTATTTATATAGTTAGAATATTTATTTAATTGGTTTTAAAATTTAATTAGATTATATTTTTACCATTTAATCCAATTTTGGTCATTGTAAGTAATTTCACTTTGAAATTGGACATAAATAAGTATCAATATTTTGTTAGTTATTATTTCTTAAAAACACACTTTTTGTTTTGACAATGAGAATTAATTCTAAATTAATTCCTATCACTTTTGTGTTTTGAATTTGGAAAAAATGGATTACATATTTTGAATTAGGAGGTATAAATTTTTTAAATAGGTAACTTTTATTTTTTGAAATTATGAATATTTACTTCAGGAAATATTTTATTTATCATGGTTAAAGGGTAAATATGGTAAATAAGGGTAAACAAATATTATTATAATAATATTAAATTACCCTAACATGTGTCCTAATCCTATTTTTTGATACATTTCCGACAATGGGAATCCTTGGGTCAATTTTGGGACCACATGGAGCCACTTAGGAGTGATAATGATACTTTATATTAATTAATTTAAAGTAAAGACAAAAATGACCTAAACATATATCTTTAAGTAAATCAATTTTTACCTGGGGTTAAATAAGGTATATCTTCGAATATAAATATTTTTTTGAAATATGAAAATATTTCCTACATCATGGTATTTTATTTATAATTTTTAAATATCAAATAAATAAAATTATTTATGACACAATGATGATGCAATGATTAACTTATTAATGAATGATTTAAATAAGTGAGATTATAAAATTTAGAAATATGTCCAAAACCTGAAAAATTCTTATTGTATGATTTTAATTATACTTATATACACCTTATATTAAAATTAAATAAGTTTTGGACCTTTAAAAACTGAAAATCATTATATAATAAAATAATATTTTCAAACATTCCTAAAGAGCCCCTCCTCCCCCTTATAAAAAGTCATCACCTCTAACCCATTGCTAACACATATCAAGATTCTTTTATTGTACAAAATCTACCCAAATAAGTCCTAAATATCCCTCTATTACACCTATATTCCTTAACTTAGAAAAAAATCGCTTCAAGAAAGCCTTTTGGTTAAAACCAAAGGGAGTTACCTGATTTAAAGGTAACATCTTCTCTTAAGTGTTTTTCTTTTATTTTACTTATTCTACCCCTTAAACTCTTTTTATTCCTTTATTTTATAACAAAACCAGTATCCTAAATATACTATGTTGTTTTTATGAGAATTATTTGAACTAAATTTCCACACACCTCCATCTAATGGATACGAACATAGTGTTTCTGTGGACGACGAACTAATGCCTCTCGAAATTATGATTGTTCAAATATCTCCAACCGCCTCTCATGGTGTAAATTATGATACAAATGTATTTATATGTGATATATATTATATTTATATTTCCTCTATAATTTTTTATTTTTCATTTATATCATACCTTACGGTTTCCATAATGGGTAAACACAATAATTTCATTTGAGGAAGTGCGGACTACCGCCCCCTCAAAGTGATATGACTCGTTCATACCATACGTGGAATGTATAAAGGATGGTTTTACTAAAATTATTTATGATATTATACTGGAATTATTATATACCTATGTATCATTAATTTTTCATTCCATTAAATATAAAATAGAAATGGAAGTAGCGTTCATGCGTACGTACGACATACCGTCTCCATGAATGGTGAATTTCATTTCTTATCTCCAAATGTTATGTAAACTTATAAATAAATATATATATTGGATATATATGATATATATGATATCTAAAACATGAATACAGTTTTGTAGATATCGTACTTTTGACCACATAGACAACTTGTAATTATAAGAAGTTCATTTTTGACTCAAGTACCAAATATCGACAAAACAACCGTTATTAACGTAAATGATTATGTAATGTTTATAACGTGGTAATAAGTAATATAAATGGAATAATAAACTTGAAAAAGGTTCTTAAGAAATTATAAATTAACATTAGTTTTTTATTCAGGAGATTAAATAATGAACGAGTCAAGTCAGACATGAGGTAAGGGACTTCGTCTCAATCTCTTTTCATTAAGGCATATTTTGATTTATATTTGAATTTCTATTATACGGTGTATAAAAACCTTTGAATTTTAATTTAATTCAAAGGTAATATTTTTATATGAATCATTTTACTAAATGATAAAAAAATAATTCTTTTTAACGTACGTGGTGACAACAACCTTTCTTCCATCACGAGCGTTATTTGATATTTGGACTCCTTAACAAGCCATAATATTTTTAAAATGAAAACAAATACCATATACTCTTTTACTTATCTTGGTATTGAGAATGGTTTTGATAATGGATTTTTTTATATCAATATATTTAAAGGATATATTTCGATTGAAATGTGGAAATGTTATCTTTCCTTTATGTTTGTTTTATGTGTTGTGAATATGTTATGGTTCTTGGGCATTGTTTACGTATACGGGTGGTTCTGTGATAAACCTTTGGCGGGTGAGCCCAAGATAGCTCTCTAATGCATTGGGTAATGTGAAATAGGTAAATATTAATGTTTCTCCTAATAGATTTAGGGAATATACTATGATGGGTACTCCAAATGCAACTCCCTATGTAGCTATGATAGCTACAATGTAAGTATGATATAGATGACACAAGTTACCTTTATGATTTATGATTTCTATGTATTATTCACAAATCTTATGATTTCATGAGGTATGTTAAAGATCTTATTATTGGTATATATTGAAGGAATAATGTTTTCTTTCTTAATTTTATAATCCTTACTGGGATTTTTTTTCTCATACCATGTTTTTTTAAATGTTTTTAACAGGATGTAAAGATGAATAGGGTCAAGGTTGGGATCATGGAAAAGTCATGCTATCTAAAACATGGAAATAGACATGGATATTTTTTTCAAGAGTTTTTATTTTATAAAAAAATGGATACTATGTATAAGTGTCTACATGTAATATTCAAGTTGTTATGTATATGTTATGACCTAATTCTCCAGAGCTCTAAACTTAAAAAGATACTCGATGTGAATTATTAACTTAATTCAAGATTATGTAATGTTTAATGTTGGGTCATTATATCTACTTTTGTTACATTTCTATTGATGAGTGTTATAGAATACTGACTATTTTTAAATTTTTATATGATGCTTTTGTTTTTTTGGTTGTTTATGTGGTGAAATCATTCCCTATTATTTTTTCAGGATTCCCAGGTGCAAGTCACCAGTCCATAAGGATCGGGAACACCCTTCATCTCATGTTAGAGTTAACTCAGGTTCCATTTTAGAGGGTTATTTAGGTTAGTTCATGAAAAGGAGTAAACAATAGAGTTTCATACCTATGATGAATAAGATCAACCAAAACATAAAACTATCATATCATCAACAAAGATGGTGGAGGAAGAACTAGAATAGGAAAACCCATTGCTATTTACTCTTGTAAACATTTATCTCATGTAATTACATTTTAAAGAAGAGTTATAATTTGATGAAAATAAAGGAGATATTCATTCCTTTTTATAATTTTTTTTTATTTTATTTAATCCGTATTTTAATACTTATTCTCTCTATGATATGAATTCTGATTCAACACTCACTTTACAGACCCTTGATTTTGAATAATAAATAATAAATAAATGGGATGAAATATAAAGAAAATAATTACTACCCCTACTATCCACCTCCACACAAGAATAATTTTAGGAGGTACTTCATTTATAAAAATAAAAACACGATGAAATTAATGAAGAAAATTTATTTACATTGAATACATTTCAATAATATTTTATTAAATAGAAACTTCATTCTAATTTACCTGATTATAATAGTACTGATTCAACATCATATTTTCTTACCCTTGAAGAATATGAAGAGGATATAAGAGAAGTAAATAAAAAACTACCATGGTTTCTTATTGAGATTGAAGTAGGATATGAAAAAAGGAGTATTTTCATGATGAATAACCTATTCAAACAATACTAGATGGGAATCCACTATGAGTATTTGTTTTCATCAACTCAGTGGTCTGTCCATGTTTTTAAAAACTCATAGGAGAGGAGTTCCCAGTGGCCTTTCATAATGAAATAAAAGTGAAAGATGGAATATATAAAGTGGGTATTTATAATCTGAACTCCTCTTGTTTTAATTATATTAAGTTTTAATTGGTTTCTAATTCCCCTTGGATGAAAATTATAAAGAAGTAAAAGTGATGAAATCATAGTATGAACATGAATATGAACTATAAAAGTATTATTTTTCTAATTTATTGAGGTCTTATCTAGAGGAATTTTAAGGATAATACTTTTATTTAGCTATGGAATAAGTAAAATCACTTATGGAGATGCACTATGAAGTTCCCCCTAAAGAACACTAAGAACATTATATGGAGAGAGGAAAGGAAGAACTAGATGATAACCCATACATAATCTTTTTACCTTCACTTTACAAGATACATAACACAAACTAGGGGTGGATATGTAGAACTCTATTAATGGGGAATTACAAGTAGAAGTAAATATGATTAGCTATAGAAAGAGGATTATTTGGTGGTATTAATCACAAAAAACACATCCTACAAGAGATTAGAGGTAATTATAGTACTATCCAATTGTGGATATCATAGATATATCATCTATTAGGAGGGAATAACCAAATAAATTTTCCCTTTACCTTTACTTGAAAATTTTATTAAGTTTTTAAATAAAATTTTATATGTTTAATCTATTTTATGTAGGTTTCCCAATCTAGAAAACACCTTGGAGTCTAGTTAAAAATTTTCTAAAAAGAATAGGGGAAATGATAACTCAAACCTACTTGATCAAGAATCACAAGGTTTTTTTATACTTTTATAACTACTATTCACTAAAATATTTGAGAATTATTTCTTAACTTAAATATAGCAATATCAAAAAAGTGACGTGGATATTTCAAACCTATTTAGTAATAGTCTAAAACATGTTTATTATTAGTTTAAAAGTTTTTTTGGAACTTTTTTTATAATCTATAAAAAAATTATGATTCCTATTTTATTTTTGGTTTTTAGTGTTTTTTAGTAAAATTCATCTTTTATTGTTATCTTTACTAGTGATGAATTAGTGACAGTTTTAAAGATTTTAATATTTCTCAAATTTATGAAAATAGATGATTTTTGAGTGACTTATTCACTATTTTCAAGAAATTGTTGTTTTATAACTAGGATAGGGATTGTAACTGAAAATATTGAAGTGTAATTTAAATCATAATATAAAGAAACAAGATTTTTGAACTTGAAAATAGGAAACGTAGACTATGAAAAAAATACCTGGGAGTCAACTCAAAATATAGTCAAATAATTCTTTTAAAACTGGAGTAAAATGAGAAATTGGAATACCACAATGATGTTTTGAGATTATTAATAATTGGGTGTGAGGGTAATAAATTATATTGCACTTACAATAAGTTCTTTTCACAATATATGGCGGGTAATAATTAAATAAGTTTATAATTATAAAAAATTAAGGGATTTAGATGAGGGGAATAATTAACCAAAATGAAGTAGGTGATAATAAACTTATAATAATGTCATTTGAGTTATATTAAGAAATCTAAAAATGGATATTTGGTATAATTAACTAGGGAAAGTGACAATTTAATGTGCTTATTCTTAAAAGTTTTTTATTCAACTAAATTCAGATTTTTTTCAGTCTTGTAAATAGATCTTTTAATTTAATTTAAGTGGATATAGTGAGTTAAATTCATATATAAAGTACGCCATTTTCTTAAAAAGAATGATTTTTTTATTTTTTATTGTTTGTTTATTTGAGTTTAGGCATGATAAATATTTTTACTAATTTTAATTCATTATATAAAAAAGGAGTGAAATAGTGTAAATTTTGGGTAGTAATCAGAGGAAATATTACCCAAAATATTAACTAATTTTTATTGATAATTAACCCTATAATTTATCTAGAACCTCAAAAATTATTTGATCATTTTCATTTAAAAAAATATTGATTTAAATTGTTTAGTGTCGTTAATCTTGGTTCTTTAGAGTTATTAAATTTTTTGGACTTAAATAGAAAATTCATACATTTATTTTGAGTTCTGGAATTAATATGAGAATAATATTTTATTTTTTTAATTAACTGATTAAATTAATTTTGGAATTAACAGTATGAATATTATATTGAGTTTTCTTTTTTTTTTTCATGGTTTGTAGGTTTATAGCCAAAAATGATAAAGGATTGGTTTTATATGACTTAAAAGTACAATTAATATGATGTCAAGTATTTTATATGAATTTAGAAATTACATATTACTTTATCCATTTCATATGGCTTCCTCCATCCCATCCTCAAAAATGAAAAAGGGAATTGATTTTGTATGGATTTATCTTGAATTTCATATGAATTTCCTTGAGTTTGTTATATTTTTAAATGAATTTCATTTGGATTTGATAGATTTTTTAATCAATTATCTTGTAAAATATTTTAAAATAAAAAATTCATGAGCTAATTTTATGAATTTAGCTAAGTTCTATACATGTTGATCATAAAGAAATGACCACCACCATGATCCCTAAAACACCATTTGAGGGAATGTTGTGCATGGAAGTTTTAAAAATGAAATAGTAAAAAAATTTGTGTAGTGGAGTTCATGGAATAATATTTTTTGTAAAGATTAAAAAAAATGATGGAAATTTCCAATTAAATTATCAAGTATATGGTTCTTCTCTATGGCTGAGGGCTAAGAAGCATATGAAAGTTTACTCAGTACATTTGAAAGATGAACATAACCAGATCCTTTAATCCCATATTCTTCCATTTGGACTTTATCCATGATTTTTTTTCTAAAATAATATTGTAATTCATTATTCAAATCCAAATTGGGTAATAATCATTGGATATTTTCACATGGCACCCATCAAATACTTAAGGAAACTAGAGATCATATAAGATTTCAGATAATTTGGATAATAAGGTGCTTGAATCTAGAATCTAATGAAAAATGGTGACATGGACCAAATAAAAAACTGCACCTAAAAATATCATGCAATTTGGGACGTTCTATCAATCCTTTAAAATGAATAATAATATCACCATGATGGGAGTTGGTATATGACAAAAAGTATTATAATTCACACTAGTTTTTTCTAGGATTTATTTTTAAAGAACCAATGAGGTAACTATAGGTTGTGTGGCCTATTTGAGGAGAAATTATTGCTCCCCAATTTTTAATTTCAATGAATTTTATATTTTCATTTCACCTTTGGTAATTTTCATAAGAGTTGAGAGTTTTCAAAATAATAGTAGATGATCATAATTGTAACTATGTAAATCATCTTAAAATCTACTCTTGATTTGGTTTCCACATTATTTAACCTCGATATTCTTTTATTTCTCATAGGTGGAGGTGTGGGAGGATTGATATAAAAGTGATTGAGGGTTCTTGGTCACTATGGGTAGGTTAAGGTAGCACTGTAGTGATCATTTCCAGCACTGCCTAACAGAACACACTAAAGAGAGAGTGGGTAGCTCGATGTCTCGAGTTATTCATTGATATTAGTCAAGGGATTGAATTTATTTTATGAGATATTATGATAGATTTTATGGGAGAATTACCTGAAGCCTAGTCATGTTTTATTTCTTATGTATCTCTCACATTTATTTCAAGCACAAACTATTTAATATCCCATTTCCTTTAAAAGTAATTATTCATAGTTTAGTATAGGTGTAGAGAAAATGAGTGATCATTCCATTTCTTAGGAGAATGACCCTAGGTCATCTTTCCTAATTTCATTTTAGGGTATCTAAAAATTTTAATTTTGGTTTCATGGATAGAAAAAACATTTACATAATTGTTTATGATATAGAATAGTGTGACCAAACACCAGGGAATAAGTGAATTTGAATTACTTCTTGTGAATATTACCATTTAAGAAATATATCCCATTAATTAGAGTTACTTTCATTATGGAGAGGTATCCCCTAACTATCCTAATTCATCCCAAATCAGAACTAAAAGTGTATCCATTTTAGTCTAGCACAACTAAGGAAATTCGGTTTATTTTTATCTTGGGTACCCACCTGACTTCTTCTAGAGTTCTTACTGACCCATAATGTAGCTCTAAAGAAAAATAAATTATACCCATGATAAATAAACTTATATTATTTACTAGGTACACCTCACCACACTCAACTTCACTTAGTTTAGTAAAGTACTCTCTCTTAAGGAACATATGAAATGAGAATCCTAACTCTAGGACCCACTCTATTGACATGTTACTCATAAAAACACACAAAATATCAACAGTATCAAAATCTTGTTTTTCCAACAATAAATTATTATTATTACCCTTGGAACCATTTATTTATATACAATTCCTTTTGACATGACCTATCTATTTACAATGGGAACACTTAATCAATCTACCCATGGATCACAAATTTACTATTTCCTCTCCACCAGCCTCTCTACTTAGGTCTACCCCTCAGATTAAGTCCCCAAACTTCTTCTTTAATAGGTCTTGTATTTTTAATATATTTATATAAAAGGGAAGATTTGATTCCTTTTAATGCTAGATTTTACATAATGTAAATCATTTAATCTTTAATAGATTTATAAGATTCATATAATGACATTAAAATAATGATAAATATTATTATTAATATTGAATTCTATATTAGAATACTCTAACATGATTTTATTAAAATAATCAATATAAGTATTGATTATTCTTCTAGTTTGCATATGAAAATCATAGAATTACATTTTCATATATAGAATTCCTACCAAAATTTTTATCATATATAGGGACTCATGTTTAGACCAGATTTGGGAAGTAGTATATTCATAAGTGAATCCCTAAAGAACCTTATCACCCAAGGACAAGAGAATGAGACTAAGATATTTCATAGATAAATCAGGAGAATTATATACCTTAGTAACAACAATATTTCCATTAGGGTACACTGTAATTACTTTCTTTTTGGGGCCAGATAGAGAATCAAGGATTTCATTATGGTCTTGAAGGGTGTTCATTTTAATCCTCCAAATATTAAAATCATTATCCCCCTTAAATTTATTTTTAATTTTATAAATCCCATATTTCCTATTTTGGTGGATCAAATACCAATTTTTATAGGATGAATTTCCATGCCAATATGTATGTGATAACTAATATCCACTATAATATTTGATGTACTATAAAAAACTTATATAAACTATTTAATTTATTAAAATAGAAACAACAGTCGGAGAAAATGATTTAAACTGAATGAATTTCAATCAAGAAAGTTGGAAGGAAATAAACACAGATATATAATGTGATTCATCCATTTAAGGACCTATGTGAACAATAAGAACACCAAACTCAACATATTTATTAGAAAAAACTAATAATAAGATATAGGACTTAAAATAAATAAATGACTAAGGAAACTATTTGAGGAACAAGCCTGAATAAACCTAATAGTATCAAACCCATCATGGGGAATTACATTTTATTATTGCTGGGTAGATGCACACTACACACATATGAATGTAAGAATACATAAAAATATGGAAGAAAAAACTAAAATAATAATAAATAATCCCCTAAAAATACTATATATCTTCAATGAGATCTGGTTGAAATCTCATATGATGTTATAGAAACATTAACACCATCATGTGTGAACCATCCCACTCCAAACCTAGTGATTTCCACTACTCTCCACCAGAGATAAATAATGAGAGTAGTATCATCAAAGGATCATTTTACTTTAGTGAACTATAAGAAATACCCAGACAAAGATTGCCTCTAACATTTTCTCAAAAAAATTATCGGATGAATAAAAAATAATAAGTTACACTGCTTTCAGAAAGAAAGAATAAAAATGATGGAATACCAATCCATTAAGAGTATGAAGGTTCATCATAATAAGAATTATAATAAAAAAACAAGTGTGAGTACATGATGTCGATAATATGGATATAACAAATTAAACATTCCATTTAAAATACAAACCATGTAAAAAATTACAGGGTATGAAATGATATGAGATTAGAGGTGAGAAAAAATGTGGATCACCCTAAAAATGTGATATAAATAAATTGCATGTAAAATAAACATAATCAATACAATATGGATTCATTATATCCAAATGATCACCGACCATTAAAATCCTCAACATAAATGTCAATATCTAGCTATACAGGTAAGGAAAAATGAAACAAATAACAATAACAGAAGGGAAATTTAAAACTAGGATATTGCATGAAAACAAATGACATAACCTAGACCATGTAGGAGTGCCGAAACAATATGAATACAAACACACATTAGTATTTTAATTTAAAATATAATATGGTAACCACAACATTAAAATTCATAATGATCATAGAATTAAGTGATGCTATTAGTTTTGGTAATGGAAAAAATTCCATTATTGTGTGTCGATGAGGGAAATGATCTTGTTTATTGGAAAAATTCCTATATTCAATCTCATTAAATTATAAATGTGATACAAACATAACCAATTTTTTTGGGAATTTTTAAAATTAATAAAAAAAATTATTTTAGTTGGTTCCCTAGAACCAATTTAATTTATAATTTCAATTATCATAATATTCATAAATATGTTATCATATGATGTATACTCTTCTATATATCATTTATGTGATAATTTACAATGAGTATTTATTACATTGAATAGTTAAATTATTTCTACACTATAATGAGAACCTAGAAATTATATTATCAAATTTCTAAAAAATGTCTTATAGTCAAGATATCATATGTATAACATGAAATAAATGATGTTTTCATTTTAGGTATTGGAAGATCATAAAATTTTGATACTTCTTCTTATGAGGTTTTCACTTAGTGATTTCTAAGATATGGTTTTTATGAATATGAAATAGCCAATAGAAATTCCATATGTTATATATTTCATTGGATATTCCTCTATGTGGATGTGTGTATTGGTCCTTAGACATGAGGTTATTATTAATATATATTAATAAAATATTTTTATATAAAGATGTAAACTATGATGACATATTATCATGATGATGTAACATATTTTGAGTGCATAATAAGTGATGTTAAATTAATTGAATATGAAAATAAATAATTTTCCCCTCCTGATTTAATGAACAAAGATACAACAAGTCCTTTGATTGAAATGGAACTATCAGATCAAATAATTGGCCACAATTTTTCATCAATGATTTCTTTTTGAATTTTCAAAGAAAGATAAATTAATCATATAGGGTAATAACATAATTATGCATCCTACTTGATGATATATCATGATAAAGAGATTATATTACATAGTATCATTTGTAAAGAGGTTGTTTTCATTTCTACATTTACTTACTTCTCTATGGACTCCTTAATGTGTTACTAAACACTAATACTGGTCTTTAGTTAAGATCAGGCAATGCCTTTTAGAAAGTGGTGTTGATGGTTATGCACTAAGTTTATCTATAATATCATTAAATTACATGGGATATAATATTAAGAATAAATATTAATCTTAGATTAGGGAATACTAATTATTTTATTTAAATTGACCACATAAATTTAATCACCTAATATTTTTTTGACTAAATGGTCAGAAGGCCTAGATTTTTTTTAATTTTGGATAAAACAAATTTTAAGTAAAAAATGGGGAAACCTCAGAATATTTCAAGGACATAAAACATCAACAAAAATTGAAGTTCATTGCCCAGAACAGACTACATAGACATACCCCTCCACAACATAATCATCAGTACAGAAAACCTCCACCGTGCATGACTATTCAGAGAGGTGTCCCATGTAGGAATTCATGGGCCTGGTACTGATGGAAGAGCCATTCCCTCTCAAACACCCAAATATAGATTTCCATTCACTATGAAATCTCATGTTCTAATCCTTTTCTGGAGAAAATCCTTGTAGAAATTATGGAAATAGCCTTCCAAAAACCAAATTATGAACCATTGAAGCAACACCAAAATTCCACAAAAAGACCACCATGATCCAAACAATCACACTTGAACACTAATCCAACTCCCCGCATCAAACATCATCATGCCAAACAAATCACTTACCTCCATCCATATAAAATTGGACAAGAGAACAATGCACGATCAAATAGAAATAAAACCACAAGAAAGCTACCAACTAATAATAAAATAGAGATTTCAGCATAAAATCTATGGTTGTGTCCATATAAGGAAGGATCACAAAATCCGAAGAACCATAAATTCAAAACCAAATCACAGACTCAACAAAAGAGAAGGCACCACCATTGTACAGACTCAACACCACAAACTAGTGCATCTAAAACCAAAACAACTGTGAAAAAAATAAGGTAGAAGAAATCACCAGAATGCCAGAAGGAATACTTTCCACCCATA
The DNA here is from genome assembly GCA_963277665.1 of Viscum album. Lineage (NCBI taxonomy): Eukaryota > Viridiplantae > Streptophyta > Magnoliopsida > Santalales > Viscaceae > Viscum > Viscum album. The sequence goes on from OY728157.1 coordinate 2,022,558,607, forward strand.
TCCCATCATCGCCAACCATAATTCACTCAAAGACCATTAAAAAGCACCAACTTCACACACTAAAGACAATGCAGAGACATCAGGACGGTGGATATGGAAGCTCAGTCGCGGACCAGCACCGCGCCGTCATGTGAGACCCTATCCATTGATGAAGGACTCGGGTGGGAATGGTCTGATAATGATGCAAAGGATGAGATGACCTGAGTCCAAGAAACGCCACTTCAACCAAGGAATCCCTTCCCGGTCTCGCCGAGCAGCAGATGTGTCGCCGCGTCAACCCGAGTCGAAGAAGGCGACTATGAGGGGAAAACCCTAACGCGTCGTGCCACTTATGATCTCATTAGATCCAATCACCTAATATTTGAGTTTAGATTATATGGGTTGAATGTTATCTTTTATTTATCATTCACAAGGTAATAAATAAATAAATACATATTCAATGGTTTGGTGAATATATTAACATAGATATTTATTTAGTTATATGAATATTAAAATAAATATTTATTCATGAGTTTAATGAATATAATAATAATTTATTTATTGAATTAATAATATTTATTTGATTAAATATTTTATAATTGAAATTTTGATAAGTTTTGAGGAGGATTGAAGGGACAAGTGAGGGAAAAAATAGACACAATATATTTTATTTAATATCATTTAAATAAATAAATAAATATTTATTTATTTAATGATATTTAAATTAATTCATGTCATAGAAATAATAAGAAAAATATTATTATTATTAGACATCATGAATAAATTTGAGTGAATACTAGATAAAGGTTCATTACACAATTATAAAATATTAACCCCAAGAATATATTCCAATTTATATCATTTTATAGGATAAAAAAACTCTCCATAAGTTATCTCAATGCTTAGTGAGAATGCCCTCTTCCTCCCTATCAAGAACAAGATAGAATAAGTTAATCCACTTGTTTTGATAAATGGAGAATAATGTGAAGCACCAAGTTTCTTCAATTTTTCACTTGGAATACAAAGAGTGTTGATCAAAGATTTGTGGAATATATGTGGATATAACTAGATTAATACTTGATTATATTCTTCACTATAATGACAACATGACATGAATGATATTAAAATTGATCAAACAGAACTATCATATTCAAGGTAATTAATTTTTTATAATAATTATATATTAAATGTGAAATATCCACCATATGATATTTCAGGGTTTCTGTTATCAAGTTCTTTGGATATTATCCATTGAAAATGAAGAAAAACCATTTCTAGCCATCAATCCAACTCTTTTTCTATGACCTAGATCCTTTAAGTTGTTTTAGAGTAGTCACATTATAATTTAAAATTATTTATTATTTTTTTAATCTATTTCCACATTTCTTTGTTTTCTTTATATTTTGGGATTTTCTATCTTAATCTTAAAGTTTAGATAAGACATATATTTGAATTCATATAACTAATAACATTATAAGAAAAAAAGAAGAACATTTGATGATCCCATATGAAAGTTCCAAGGTCAATAGTTCCATGACATGGATATGTGACATGTAATGTTAAATTAAACTTCATGTACCCTTGATCAGCCACAGAAGGTGCAGGTTATGAAAATCATAGAAAGTTGTGGGGGGTATGTGGTCTCATTACACACAGTGTATTAACCATCAGCATGACATGTAGTTTTATAGTGATTAAATGGTGTGTATATGGGGTACATACCATTTAACCCCACATATATTTAACTTCATGTAAATTATGACATGTCATGCAGTTAATGGTAGAACATCATTACATTACATGTATTGACTGCCCATTGAGAGACACAGAGTGAATTAAATGGAATGTAGCTAACTATACATGATTTTTAACATGTGAGAACTCATGAAAGGTATGCGATTAGATATTTAGGCATGCCGTATAGGTTACTAGAAGCTGATTACATGATGTGTAGATGGATATACACATCATGTAACACATGAAAACCCATGCACAGAAGATTCTAAGACAACTGTTTCATGAGAGTGAATATACAGATAAATAAAGAGAGACATAACCACATGGAATTTTTTTAGACACACTATTTAATAGGTATTATTTCACACCAGGTAAATATCAAGTAATTTTCAATGTTTCATGTGGATATAAATGCTTAATAATTATAATACATGTAAATTATATAACTAAATGATGTATAATAGTAGTCGCACACACCATGTACTTCACAAGCATGGTCGGTGGAACACGTCACATATATCTATGGAATGTTGTATAGTCCTACATGCAGTGAAGACTAGATGACTTGAACCATGGAATAAGATGTTGTGTATATCATGATACTCCATATAGTAATACATGTCATATAAGTACACATTACATGAAAAATACCTTACAAAAAATTAGTCACAAGACATTTCAAGTGATAGTACACTCCATATAAGTATAAGGAACATGCCATGTATGTATTAAATTTTAGTAATGAATTTAATCTAACCAGGAGAGTACATAGTGTGTGTCCCCATTATTACTCTCCATGTACTTAATTAATTTTAAATTAAATATTAAATATTTTTTTAAAAATAATAAAATATGAGAATATGGTCATATCTCAATGACTATTTATATAATATATTAAGACAAATAATTAATTAATTAATAGATTAATTCATTAAATTGAGTAAATTTATCTTAATAAGAATGAATTGCATTGAATTATAATGATCCTAAATGCTTAGTTATTAATTTTTGTGATTGATTATGAGCTTGACCAAACTATGTATGTGTTGGAATAATTTAATTTAATTATTCATTGTATGAGTTTTATAAGATAATTTACTATTAAATAAAATATGATAATCTTATATTCATCTATCCTTCCTTTATTATATACGGGATTGTGTTTTCATGTTTTATTTTATGTTAACCTAAATCCCTAGCACCCTCACCCGTGAGTGAATACACATTTGTAAATAATGGAGCTCCCAGTAAGGGGAGGTGGTTCAAGACCTAGGTTTAGGTGAGACTAACCATGTAGATACAAAAATTAATATATGAATACTATAATTCGAGCTAGGAACGCACTCAAATAGTTATTCCCCCTATATTCATTGTTACTTTATCTCCTCTAAATAAACCAACTAGTAGAAAAAATCTCATGATCATATCATATATTTATTATATTTATCAGTTCATGAGTATTTATTTATTTATCAAATTCATGGTTTATTTGGATAATTAAAAATGATAACATAGAAAAAATAAGTTTACAAGCATGCTAAAATTAAATAAAACAAAGTTATTATGTGTAAATTGTTTTATTAGATATAATAAATTAATTACATAAAATAAACATAATATTAACAATGAGGTGAAGAATAAAATAAATAATATTTACAAATAATGTAAAAAATCACTCAATTAAAATATTAAATAAGTAACTGACTTCCATCAGTTGAATTAGAACGCAACCATAGATAAAATTATTTTCCAAAACCTTTTCATGATACTTTAATTTATTAGGGAGTTCAAATGAAAGTTTTAGGTTAACTTAATCAAGTTAACATAAAGAGTAGTTTCCCCAAAAAGGCTTGATTTTACTTGGATGAAATCATTAAGTAAGTATTAGTATAGGATTTTAGGATTGGGGAGTCCACCTGACAGATCAAGGAACCATAAGTTATTATGGTTGTAAATCAAAGATTAAATAATTTCATTTGAATAATTTGAATGATCCTCTATCTATATTTTTTTGAAGTGGAATAAGAATCCTTACCATTAGATTATCTAGGTGTATGATTTCTTCACCTACATGGATATTTATAAATATAAATATTTTTAATACCTAGTTTCTATTTGTATTTAGAAACTTATTAATATTTATAGAACGTGTGATCTTCCTTGAGATCACATTGGAATTCTCAGTCAAAGCTTGTTTTATAATCTCTATATGATTTAGGTATTACCTTCTATGAGATCAATCATAAAATTCACTAATTTAAATTAATTTGAAATCTCTACATTCCTAGAATCATGTGTCTCTATGATGTAGACCTCCTTATTTTTAGGTGTGGAGGTTATCTCAATTTTTCTTCATATCTATAGACATCTAAAATTCACTAATACTTGAAGTCTTACATAGTATTTTTACACTTAGCCAAAGGCTTATTCTCTTACTTAAAGACTTACACTAAAAAAGTATTACAATAAAACATTACATTCAAAATAAAAGTATTATGCTCATAAAAAAAGTATTATGATGAATATTTATGTTCAACATAAAAGTAATACAATCAACAATAAATTCTTGTGATTAATATTTACATTAAATGACATTATCATTTTATGGTATCATCTCAAAATTGAACAATTCCTTCATACGATATTTGAGACTATATAAACAAACTTAAACCCTTCTTAAATAACTCAAAACCTCATCAAACATGATGTAGAAAATGTTTCATCATTCACCAATAATTTCCTTAATTTTACTTGAATATCAACACAACAATTAACACGTTTAAGTTTGTTACATTGAAGCTATCCAGCCAAGGTCTTCAAGAAGCAACACCACATCTCTTTTAGAAACTCATCTTTTTCAGCAGCTCACTCAACTAATAGACTTGGATGATTTATCAAGCATAAAATCAAACTCCAAATCATTGATACTTCATGAAAACACAACATTAATTAGCAAACACATATTTATATATTGAAAATAAGTTTAACCAAAAACCACTTGGGCACAAAAATCTCCCCCCTTTGTAATTATTTCCAATATCCCCACTCATTTCTAAAGTTACATATTTTTAATTATTTATTTATAAAAAATAAAATTCAAAGGGTTAATAGGGTTCTAATAAAATCATCATGATATCCTATTATCCTCCTTTAGAAATCATCTTGATCCATTTATGAGTTAATAATGACATTGCCTATTTTTCCTTACCAAAGAGAATTTTGTTAGTCCAGTATAAGTCTATTTAGTTCTACACATTGTAAAAAATAGAGATTTAAACAAGGATTTTAAGGATATAAATAAACAATAAGTCATGTGATAATATTCTCAAAATATCATTTTAGTGGGTTCTCATACCATATTTATCATGAAAATCATTATAGACCACACAAGATTAAATAAAAACATAAAAAATTTAAAATAAAAGAACCCAATTTGTATCATACATTAATAATCAACACTAACCCTTATAATTTTCATTTAATATGATCAAAACTAAGGGATGTAAGAATTATTATTTTACCACATACTATATTTTTACATTGCTAGTGGAAACTTAGAAGCTTCATCTCCAAAATTTTATCCCCCTTAAAGTGATACACTCAGTCGTATACACCTTGCAAGTTGAAATACCATGATTCAAACCTTATTTACAGTAAATCAGGGATATAAAAATACTTCCCCTTTAATTACCTATAAGTTATCACAAATATATAACAATAATATGGAATAAAGAAAGACTTATTAGTTCCTCAAATCCAAAATTTTAGTTGAGAGTTCTTTATCAACCTAGTATATTGTTTACTTATAATCCCAATACTTTTCCTCCCATTAGAATCCTCAAAAGGTTTTTTTCTTTATTATTTCTTTGGATCTGGTAATATTTTCATACAATCTTTTTAACCTTTCCAAGATTGACCATAAATTTCATATAATTTCCTTGAACCAAACATGAATTTATGGGTAGATTATCTTGAATTTAATCATATTTATATATAAACACTTGTTTTAATTTATATTTAGCATCTATCTCTTATTTATACAGTCTCTTAGAAAACTCCGTCATGTCTGAAAAAATTACCAAGAATTCTCTTTTGACATTACATTTTTTTAGGTTTCTTATTTTTCCTTTTGAATGTATTAATCTTTTATGACTACTTATATTTTGATTTTATAATATCATTCCATTTCATAGAAAAATTATTCTTACATGGTAGTCTAGTCATTCACTTCTTAAATTGGTGACCTTACAATCCACATCACATATAAACTTCTTGTAGTCATACAAACCTATTTTTTGATATGTTTGGTACATGGATGGACACAAATTTATTTTTCCTAAACTTTATCCTCACATGCAAATGAAATATCCCATTTTACTTTTATAATTCCCTATTAGAGACATATTATAATAGTAATAGTAGTATTTGTGTCCATACCTTCTATAACACCAATAATAACATCTAAAATTGGATCATCCATTTTGATAAAAAAATTTCTCACAATTTAAAAGATTTTTTTTCTGCAATAAACCGATCCTCACTTTTCCTATGGGGATGTGACCTCCATGGAATATTCTTCGCTTTGATTTAGAAGACTTCCTCTAAATTTTATTTCTCCAAATATCTTCATATTTTGTTTTTATATAACCATTAATAAATAGAACATATCTTTTACAAAAATAATTATGTGAAGATTTATCTTATTCACATGAACCCTTATTCACATTTGTTTGATTAGATTCTCTATTTACCTCATCATCCTCATTAATGTCTTCCCTAGCCTTGTTCAACCCATTCAATACTGTGAGACATATGGATTGTGTCTCAAATGGTTCTTCATTATTTGAAGCTAGTTCTTCTTGGATATCTATGATAATCTTTTCTTTTATAGATTATCTAAGATCATAATTCTAGATATCATCAATGTATCTCACATCCTTATTGATGTACTATTCCTTATCAGAAACCACATTTTTTATTTATTTCTCAAGCTTCTTCTTTTCTTTCATGAGTCATTATATTTATATCGTATACAATTCTAATTTTTCCTTTAGATACCACTCAATTTCTATTCTTTCTTATCCACTATCATACATGATTTATAAATCATATCCTTTCTCAAAATGATTAAAGTGAGTGGATTCATTATCCATGTCTCCAGATGAATCATATTTCTCTTTCTTGCTCATAAAGATCCTTCTTTTGTTGTTGAACCACTCCTTTTTTGTGTGTATTCTCACCATCCTTATCTGATTTTGATTCTTAAAACTAATTCTTTGTGGAATAATTTTTAATATGAACAAAATCATTAAAAATATAAAATATTATTATATTTTTAATTTCTCATTTCCATTTACTCTTCATGAATCTATTTGATAGAAGAGTAACAATTTGGTTGAAGTCCTGTTCATCTTCAACATCTGAGTATTAGGATTTTACAACATGTTCTTATCTTATATTTTCTTTTCTCATGGATTTAAAATAAATTTGATATTTTACTTTTTTTGAATTTAGTGCCTTTATCATCTTATAATCTATGAGTATGTTGTGATGATCATCAATTTTCATGTATGTTATTTCTTCAAGGTCTGATATTTTTTAGTCAAAGTATTTTGGAAAATTTATCATTAGTTTTTTGACAATAATGGAATCCTATAGATTCTCACCAAACCCTAGATTCTTCTCATATTTTTTTACTCAGGTGAAATAGCTCTTAATATCTTCATCATCAACTATTTTAATATCTTCAAATTTTCTCCAGAACTGAAGTTTGGATTCTAGGACTTTGAAATTGCTTTTATAGATTCTTCTTAATTTGTATAACATCTCTTTGGTATCCCAATACCCATGATATTTGTTCATACCTTCTCTAATAGAGATATTAGAATAAATTTTTTATCCTTTCCATATTACTCTATATTCATATTGACTGCTTGAGTCATAGGTACACCATCAGTAATGAATTCAAACCCAAATATTGTAGCATCTCTCACTTTTGTGTTAGGTGATAGGAGGTTGGGTAATATCCTATTCCTACAGTTATGATAATTATTCCTATAGAATTTGGGAAAACCAAATATTTTTTCATAGTTAATATCTTCCATCTCTCACAATTCTCCCTAGAATATACAGAGGGAACCTACACTATGATACTAATTAATAGTCTCAGATCCATTCTATCACTGAGAGGGGGATGGGTCGAATAACTGGTCTATTTTATTTTATGAATTAATCAATTTTTAATCCAACCTCTTAAACCTGTAAAATTTGTTGTACACTCAATGATTTCTATTAAAATGAACAATGTGTAAAGTAATAAATAAAGAGAGTGACACATAATATTTACAAGGTTTGGATAAAAGGCCTACTCTATGCCATATTGGATATTCCACACAACACAAATTATCTATTTTATCTAATCATTGTCTTATACACACAAAGTCCAATGTTATCTATTAAAATTAGCTATTACCTTCAATTTGTTATAGGCACTTCCTTGATTACTTATTCATCTTAATCACTACTTCTCATCTTCAATGGTGTGAATCCACAATTAGAAATATTCAATTATTCTCCTTGATTTTTTATCCCTTAGAAGTAAAATATCCCTTCACAAGCCTACAAGATTAGTTTTTCTCATGTAACTCCTCATGAAATTTAGTAATAATTCAAGTATTGAGAATACTTTCAGATAAAGAGTGATCTTGATCTTCTTAAACTACATAAATACTCAGGTGCACAATAGATCACCATTTTTCTTCAATGTATCCCAAATTAATCTCCTTCCCTTTCCACGATACCGATGTATGTTAGGTTGACAAAACTCTCTTTCATACTATGTGAAAGTTCACTTGATCCTCTCTCTCACAAAAACTTCTTTACTTACCTATATATTTATACACAAAAATATTACTCATACCTTATTTCCGTTCATATATAGAAATTACTTGATATTTGGAATTATGTGTGATCTTCCTCGATATCTAATTAAATTTCCTGGTTAAATATTACTTTTGAATATTTATATGACTATGGTATTCCTTCTTCAAAATCCTTCAAAAAATACACTATTTTAAACTCCTTTTAAATCTCAATGTACATGGACTCATGTGTCTCTACCATGTATACCTTCCTGCTAGTGGGTGTATAAATTATTTCAATTTTTATTTATCTCTATATAAATTTAAAATTCTCTAATTATTGAATTCGTATACATATGTTTTATGCTTTGATAAAGGATTACATTCCTACTCAATGTATTACTCTCTATAAAAAATTCTTAAGATGGAAATTTACATTGAACATAAAAATCTCACACCCAATAAAAAAATATTATAACGAATCTTTATATTCAAGGAATTTTCCATTTTTTAGTATCATCTAAAAATTGTATACATAATTCATAAGACTACTGGGATTCTTTAAAGAAACTCCATACCTTATTAAATAACCCAATAACTCATCCATTATGATGTAAATAGTGTTACAACCTTAAAGAACCTTTAATTTAGTTTACTTGAAGATAAAAATGAGAATATTCACATTTAAGGATGATATATTGAATTATTCTATCCTAGTTATTAAATTAGTAGCACACATCACCTCCACTAGTACATCTCCATCAGTAGCTCTATCAACTAATAGACTTGGATGATTTTTTAGACATAAAATCTAATTCCAAATATTGGATCTATAACAATACTTAAATAATCATCATCTTCATAATAAAACACATATTTATATATTGACAATATGTGTAACAAAAAACCTATTGGGTACAACACCTAGGCATACTGCTTGTTTTCCACTTATGCACACTACTTGAGGGAGGAATGGTCTTTATATAGACTTGAGGGTATATTTATGATCAAAATGGAAAGCATTAACTATTTTTATTTTAAAATATAGATAGATACACTTTGATATTAAATATTTTCGACCTCTTTATTCCTTAAAACTGAACACAACTCCTTTTAAGGGTTGAGTCTTAATATTTCCCTCGAATTGTGGCGTCACTCTTATAGATATTGATAATTCCAATATTAGAACCATAATTTGATGTAATCCTTATTATTTTTTGATATATAATAATGGTATGCTCTAACCTTCAACTCCCAAACCTTTCTCCTTTAATGTATTCCAGATGTGATCACCATAATACAACCTTTTTCTTCAGTTTATAAAGAAAACATATATATACATACCAACAAACTCACCCCTCTATCCATATTCTATTAACTTATAAATAAAAAAAATATAAAAAAAATGGAATCTATCCTATATTTTGAAATTGATATATCAATATGGCACACATCACTCCTCTCTTTCTTATTTAAAAAAACCAAATATGGAAATATAACACTAGCATCTTACCCTATTTTTCATAACTAACTTAAGAAGTATTTATTCATGCATGAAAAAATTCATGTGCTTTAATTAATGATGTATATCACACTGTACTTATCCCTAAACTTCATGATTTCCCATTTGTCACATATGATAATTATATATATAAAAATTAATCCCCTGAATAAAGAAAAATGTTCTTTATCCATAAATTTAAAGACCCATTTCCTTCTTCTATATATCTTGATCAAGGAAGATTTAACTATATTAAAATAATGTAATCCATGGAATTTGAGTTTCCTTTTGGCTTCATAAATAATGTAGTATAGAATCTCCACATTCAATCACCTTTCAATTCTTTGAATATCTCAGAAAGATACTTTAGTTTTTTTGAAATCTTCACGCAATGAAAACTTGATTCCCATTAATGTTCTTAAGGTAGATTAAATTATGAAATTTTCACTACTCATACCCTACAAACATCTATGGTGTTACCTTACAAATATAGTCAATAATACCTTATAAAATATCCAGATCATACCTTACAATGATTAACCTTAATAAAATCACTTCCTAACTATATGATGAAATCTTTTATATGAAAAAAACCTTTCATATGAATGTTTCTGCTCATACAAGCCACTCTTTTTATATAATCTAATATTTCATTTAAACATCCATATTTTATATAAAATTATCCTTTTACAAAGTTTTTTTCCATATCGTATGTCTTCATGGAATATATTCAAGATTTTTCCTCCTTTTAACAAAATCTTCAGGCTCATTGGCCTATAAAATACATGGGTGAAGATGTCATAGTGATATCTTCTTCATTAGGGTGAAGTCACAGAAAATTTGATCCTCATTCATATAGTAATCCCATAATTTTATGATGAAGGCAATAAAAAATGGCATCATTCCATCTTTCCATGTGCACTACTAATTAGATGAATATTTCATGATATATGCATGATCCCACATTGAAAAGAAATAAGTAATCTCACGTGCTTTATTACATGGAATGTAACACAAAACCTAAAAAAATATCCTAGGACCAAAATTCTTGGTGTTCAACATGTCACCCTGCATGATAAACTTCATATGCACAACCGCATACATATCATCCCATTTAAAAGATACACTGGGTTCATCCTACTACTCGATGGACTCATACATACCTCCTTGAGCTATGACTATCAAGCTTGTCCCTGATCTTTAAGAACACATGACTGCTTCAGATGTGGAATTTTTGGGAACATATTTTTCCACTAACTCCCTTCAAGCATTTTTATAGAAAATCATACTTCTTATCCTTGAATATATATGTATATATTTATATTTTATACTATCAAATGAAAATTCTTTTAGATAAATAAATATTTCTTCTATGAAATGTATCCAAGTAATTACTTCATCACTTCATCTAGATAAATAAATAATCCTTCTTCTTTCATAATAGATTAATTATTTTTCAATAAAACATATCAAATATCATATAATGAATATGAAATCTCTATGAAATACATGAAACTTCTTCACTTATAAAGAATATCCTCAATACATCCAATGAACTTTCAATCACACCTTATATATTGTCAAAAAATCCAACATATAAACTAATGGTTGTAACAATAATACCTAATTTTTTAAAAATAATTTAATCAAATAGGTCTAATTTTAATAATTAATAATAAATATAAAATATAATACATATACAATATAAAATTGTTGAAAGATCAATCCTTTTTAAGTAAAATTAAACTTATATTTCATGAATATACAGAGAAGGGTATTTATACTTTTTAAGCTAAAAATACTTGGTATTTTGATGTAATTAACTATTAAGTTTTAAGAAAAAGAAAAATTTATAGATTAAATTTCAAAAATCCACAAATCATATTTAATTAGTTCAACTAGATACGTGTAAACTATTCTAAGGATAATCTAGAGGAAACATTTTATACTTTTTAATAATTTAGACCCTACTATAACATGTAAAAACCATATTTTGGATTACAACACTCTAAAGAGCCATTATTCACGAGTATATTTAAAATATTAATTTATAAATTTTATATTTTTTATAAAAAATAAAATTTATTTTTGAATTCGTCATAATTATATTGGATTAAGATGATTTTTTTTTTGTATTTTTCTAAAAAATAGGTTTATGTGCGAAAATGTTAGAATTAATTATCCCCGCATATATTAATTTTATTCAATAAGTTGTAAATTATATTTAGAATAAATAGGTACAAATTATGAAACTATTAAAATCTTATTTTTAGGAATTGAAAATAAATTACTTAGGATAAACATTAATTGTCACGGTAAAACTAAAATGGTTGTTTTCAAAGAATTAATTTTATAAGATTTAAATAATTTTTATATAAATAAATTAGATTAATATATTTTAAAATATGACCCTAATATGATTTTTAAACACATAAAAAAATATTTAAACATACATTCAATTAATAATTAAAATAAAATAGGAATAAAAACACTTAGTATATAAAAATACATTTTTCTATAAAAAAATTTTTTCCTATATTTTGTGTTTTTATTTAAAAGTTTATTTTGTCATATTTAGAAATTCAATTTGGTTAAATGGTTCCAAAACTAAGATTTATAATTTAAAAATTTGGTGGTAAGTGTCTTCTTATATTTTTAGTAATAAAATAATTACCATGGTTAATTTTTAGTCAAGATGAAAATGGGTATATTGGGTAAATGAGTTGTCTCTAATTTTAGAAAATTAAAAGGAAAAACTGTATAGAAAGGTTTTTTGGGTATTAAATTGATAAAAACTTGTCTCACCTGAAATAAATTAACCTAACTCACCAAAACCACTTAACACAAATATGATTGAATTCCCACCCCATACCTATCTTTTGTTTCCATAAAAATCCCATATTTTTCACGTATAAAAGGGGCCTCCAAAAACCCTTAATTTCAAATTTAGAAATTATTTTTTATATTAAAAATATACCCTATTTTCTTCACATAGAATCTCATTTCACTCTCACAAGATTCTAGTCAAAATAGATTATCCCAAGCCCTTACTTTTTAAGGAATCCTCTAAAAGAAACCCAAAGATCTCAACATAAGTTCCATCTTTTTTCTAAAGTATTTTTATTTTATATTTACATTTAAAATTTATTTTTATCAATATTATATTATGAGTTTATGATTTATATTGTTATTAATAGTTTTATATCATGTAAATAAACATTAAACAAATTTCCCCTTTCCGTTAATAAAATGAAATTTCTATTCATGCGTTGTGCGGACAACCGCATCCATGACACACCATGTTTTATTTTCCTTAATTACCTTATTGGGTTTGATATAAGGATAATATTAATGTATAAAAATTATTTTTATGATATCATTAATGTTTTTTATGAATAATTTTAGAACATATTAATGATTTGATCATCAAACAATCATCATTAATTTAATCGTTTAAAATAAGTGCACTAAGTGGGAAATATTTTATTAAAACTATGAAATATTTTAATATTCATTAAGTATTATTATAATTACTTAAAATTATAAAATATAACACTAATAGATACTAAATAATATCATTATAATTCTATTATATTGATATTATAAAAAAACACCCCATAATAATTCATTAAATCAGGGTATGTTCATATTTGGGTTGGTTCAAACAACCAATTGAACAATAAAATGAATTTATAATATCATTGAATATAGAAAAATACTTAATGATTTAATGTCATATAAAATTTTAAATATTTATTTTTTAGTTCTGGAGACATTATATCAATGTTTAATTCATTAACTAAGAAAACACACTTTGATCATTAAGAATCATCGAAACATGCTTGTTATTGATTTCATCTTCAAGGATAAAGACTACAAAACTCATGAAAGGAATTTGAAAAATCATAAATAATCGTATATTATCCCTAATATTTACTTTAATAATATATTAATTATGAACTTTACATAATAATTAATACGAACATGACTATTATGAAACTAGTACAAAATATCAAAACTATAAATACCAGATGTAGAAAATCAGTAGAATTCATGTAGATAATTACTATTTATGAAGAGTATGAATGAAAATGGATATGATTATGGTTCTAAATTTAGTTATTAATATATATATGTTTTCGATATATGAGGATAAAGTATGTTTGTGGAAGTTAGGATACGGGTTAAGGGTCTTCGTCTCAAATTCATATCTTTGGGTCATGTTTGATATTATGAACCTAACTTCTATTATGTGGTTTATGTAATGCCTATTTTATATATTTTATCATGAAAATAATTTATTCATTTAATTTAAATATAAAATTTAATCCCTATTTTTAAGGGTATTTGATTTAATTTTCACCCAATCCATATGTGGGGGTTTTCTGTCTCATTTTCATTCTTTGGGATTCATGTTATATTCAACACCTATTTTTTTGTGTGGTACATACATTACCATTATTTTTTCAATATAGACGTGAAATTTATTTTATTTAAAAGTATATACTATTATCCATCTCTTATATTCTATTGATTCTATAATTACCAAAACTGTTTTCAAACTTAATCTTTTCTATGGTGTAAAAAACTCTTATATTTTGGTAAAGTAAAAGTGTGTGTAATTTCATAGAAAAAACAACCATGTATGGCTACTGAAAAGTGTTTGTGGCTATGAAATATATTCACTTAGGGTTAATCACTATTAATTTTTTTGGTCGATAATTTCCTCAATCATTCCCCTGACATACGACGAGTGGGCTTAAGACTACACACCTGGAGAGACACTCTAAGGTATATGATTTGGAAAATTCACATTATCTTAATCAACCATAATAAATGATTTTTAATAATATTTACTTTTTATCCCACTAATTTAATATATGTGATAATACCCCTTATATTCTAAGTTGATTAGGAAATGTTATTCAAGAAATCCACATTATACTATTTAATGGAGAAGTATTTTATATCCATATTTCTCATTATATGGATATAAAAGTTTTATTTAGTAATAGGTTACTTAGATAATGATAGTAATGATATTGAGGAATCTTATGGGTAATTCATTGAAATTAATTTGGTGATAGGTGGGGACCAAAGTAATATATCCCCTAATTCATTGATAGGTCTCATGAGATAGAATAGGTTGGAATTTGGTATATTACTCTAACCATAATTGGAAATTATCCTAGAATAAGGCCTCAAATATATGTTTTTATGTATAGAATTATGAATCCCATCAGTATTAGATCAATAATTTTTTTATCCATGTTTTCATTTAATTTCATAGATATATCATTCCCTTAGTTTCAATTGTTTATGTATTTATGTTTTTCATTTATTCCTACCATATAACTTATTTAATTTTTATGTTATGAAATATTCCACTATATGTTACCCATTACTAAGCATCTAGGATCAACCTTATTTGTTTTCCTTTCTATAGGAAATTAGGAGGAGGTCTATGTATAATTTTTAGGTTCATGATATAAGGGGTAATAATGTTCTCATAATATATTCAAGTTGTATCTTATGTTTTTTATATGTCATGTATGTATGTATATAGTCTTTCAAGATTACTATTCTCTTCAATCCTATGGTAACTATTTTATTATATGTCAATAATGTAATATAATCACCATCATTGTGTTTCTATATTCCTAGATGTTATATTTGGTATCAGATCAATTTTTGTTGAAACCTTGGGGACTCGATATAGAGTAACCAAGTCTAACAACATATATTCTATGAAAAACCATCAATATTTCTAGTTAAAACTATAGAAAACATAAAATTAATTGTATTTTGAAATTCTATATCTTGAGATAATTATGTGTAAACCATTTCATAGAGATGTAAACTAATGGGATGGATGATAATCGTATCAATACCCATATTTAATGCAGGGATATTTCCCTTGAAAAAGTTAATGAAGCTAGAGTTTTGTCTAATCTGTTCATAACCATATTATTACAGTTGACCTAGGTTATGAAAAATAATATTTCCCACATGGATAGACCTTATAATACACAAAATGGTGTAAATATACTAGATTGTTTCACATGATAACAACCTCTACCATTCAGTGAAATTTATAATCCACTAGTAGCTGAAAAATTGATTAATTCACTAAATAATATATTTTCACATTTTGGAAGTAGTGAAAATGAAAAATTTATTATGGAGGTTGATCATATGAAGGGAGATGCATACTAGTGGTGGTATCTAATTCAAAACACTAAATAGGAAGATGATATCAAGTACATGTAATGTGGATCATTTAAGGAGGTATTCATTGAAAAATACTTTCCTCATGAGAAAAGAGTATAAATAGAAATGTAGTTCCCTAATATTCGACAAAATAAGGAGGAAAATGTTATTGAGTATGAGGATAACTTTACATGGTGAGATAGACATGTTACAAGATCTATATGGAGATCAAGAAGTAAGATTTATCATTTCATTAATGGGTTAAAGTTTATCCTTAATAGGGTGTTGGTATATAATACATTTTCATCATACGAAGATATATCCTCAAGATCCATTAAGACATAAAATGTTTTCTCTAAGATGTAAGAATTAAAGGAAAATTAGGAGAAGAAAATAGTGACTAAGAATCATGGGAATAACAATTTAAACAAGGATAATAAAGGAAGGATGTTATTTATCAAATGTGATAAGTGTAGGAAAGACACCCTAGGGATTTTATAAAGGGAACATGAGTTTTTTACAAGATCATAGAAAAATGGAATCAATATTATGAATATAAGGGAAATATATAATTTTTTGATTTTCAATGATTTAACTTTAGGGATAAGGTATATTATGAAAACCATTTCCCTAAACATCAAGGGAACTTACCTCAAGAAAGTCCAATGGACGAAGCCTAAGCTTATTCAAATACCACAACTAAAGTTTATGTTCTTAATGATGTGGTAGAAGGTAATTTTACCATTGACTCAAAATTGGATAAGTTTTATTTAGTTTTGTATCTTCACGCTCTTTTATACCTTCCATGTTTTCCAAAAAAATTTATATATTTCCCTTTAACCTTGGTACGAAAATTATCAATTAATACACTGAGTAGAAGTATTATTGTAACAAAGATGTGTTAGGTAGTTCTAATTATTATGCATGGGAATACCCTATTTTAAAACCTTGTTATCATACCTATGGTTTAATTTGATATAATCTTTGGTATTGGTTGGATTTAAAAGTATAACAAAAAACATTTATTTCCAAGAGAAGGAGATTATGATTCGTAAAGGTGGGGTGAAATCTCTTATCTTTATATTGGAAAATTAATGATCTAAATCATGTATGGATCATCCCCAATAGATATATTTAATGAAATTATAGGAATAGTAGAATATAAACCATTATTATTGGATAAGAAAGATATCATAAGAATATAGGATGAACCCATGGTACAAAAATCATTTATGTTTTTCCAAAAATATTACCTAATCATCCACTAGAGCATGGATTTGAGTTATCTATTGAACTCATTCCTGATTCAAGACCTATATCTAAAACTCCATGTAGAATGAAATTAGTATAGTTAGTGGAACCAAATAAACAACTACAGATTTTGAGTGAAAATGGATTTAAATGTCTCAATGTTTCACTCTAGGGAGCCCCTTTTTATTCATGAATAAGAAAAATGGGTCTTTGATACTATTCATTGATTATAGGGAGATAAATTCCATTACTATAAAGAATAAGCATCCTTTACAATGCATTGATAACTTATTTTATTAACTTAAAGTATACTAATAATTTTATAAGATTGATCTTCACTCTGGTTATCATTAGTTGAGGGGGAAGAAGGATGATATACTAAAGATGAAATTTTGAACATGGTATGTACATTATGGGTTAATGAAATTCCTTTTGGATCAGGTAATACACATTCTATATATATTTATTTGATGAATAGAATATTTAAAGAATATATTGATAACTTTTTTGCCGTATTCATTGATAATATCTTGATATAATCTAAGATCTATTAAGGTCATGATAGTCATATAAAAATAATTCTAGAGACACTATTAAAAAAGTAATTGTATGGTAAATATATTAAGTGTGAATTTTGTATCAATGAAGTCCCCTTTCATGGACACATCATCTCCAAGGATAGAATATCTATTGACCCTCAAAGAAAAAGGTAGTCAAATAATGTCTTATAAAGATGAACATAACCTAGATATGAAGTTTACTAGGATTTACATGTTATTTTTGGTTATTTTTTCATGATTTTATTAATTGGACAACCCATTAACCAAGTAAACATGTAAATGGGTTAAATTGACATGGTAAAGAGAATGTGAGTAATGTTGTAAAGAGTTTAATATGAGACTGATTAATGAACCGATGTTAAATCTACCATCAGGTAAGGAAGGATTTTTAATATATAGTGATGCATCAGAGAAAGGAATTAGTATTTTACTTATAAAAAATGACAGAGTTATTGATTATGCATCAATATAGTTGAAAATCCATGAATAAAATTATCTAACTCATGAACTTAAGTAGGAAACCTTAATCTTTTATTTGAAAATATAGATACACTCCATCTATAATGAAATATTATATATATATATATATACCATAAGAGTTTGAAGTATATAGTCTATTATAATGAACTCAACATGAGGAAAATAAAGTGGTTGGAACTACTCAAGGACTATGATTTCTAGACACACTACCACCATGGGAATGCAAACAAGGTGGATGATGCATTGAGTAAGAGGGACCATTTAGTTTTTACGTTGATGAGTATTAAGATGGATCCTATATACATGGATATAGTACATATGGATATGGAAATTTCTATTCAATGGGAGCCATCATTCCTTCTCCAAGAAATTACTAAACCATCCTTGTTAAAAAATATAGAGAAGTCCCAATAGGATGATGTGAACTTACAAAGGAAGATTAAAGTAGTAAATGATGGGAAATAGATATAATTAATTTATAAATATATAGTGTTGATGTTTTAGAAGAGGTTATGTGTTCCATCCATATTATAGTTGAAGATGGAAATTCTAGATGAATAACATCGCTCAAATTTATCTATAAATATTAGGAGCACAAAGATTCATAGTGATTCAAGATAAAATTAATGGTGTGATGGTATGAAGTTAAAAATTGTGGATTATGTGTCTAGATTCTTAATATTCAAATAGGTAAAGGCTGAAAAATAACTTTCTAAGGGAGTCATGAAAATTGGTCCCATACCTTTATAGAAGTGGGACAATGTTATAATGGACTTTATCACTATAATCCCAAATACTTCAAGGAAGAATGATGCTATATGGGCCATTGATGATCATCTTACTAAGTATTCTCATTTCTTAGTGATTATAGAAGATTTAACCCTTGAGTTAATTTCACAACTCTATATTAATGGAATCGTAAGTCTTCACAGGGAACCTATATCTATTGTATCTGATTGTGACTCTCAATTCACATCAAAATTATATAAAAGTTTTCAAAGGGATCCTGATATTGAGATGCATTTAAGAACTTCCTATCATCATAAAATTTATGGGAAGCCTAAAAGGAAAATTTAGACTTTGTAAGACATATTAATATTATGTTCTCTTGACTTTTAATGTATGTCGGATTAATTTCTCCCTCTTGGGGAATTTTCATATAGTAATAACTTCCATTAGAGCATCCAAATGGAACCATATGAAGCATTATCTGGGAAGACGTGTCATACACCAACTTATTGGGAATAATTTTATAAAATAATTTTTGTTGTCATAGATATTATTAAGGGTACAACTATGAATTTATAGACTATTTAGGATCATATTAAAGCATCCTAAAGAAGAAGAAATGATATGCTGTTAATTTAAGGAAATAATTAGAATTTCAAGTTGGGGATCATGTATTCTTTAAGTTTTCACCTAAAATGGTGTTATAAGATTTAGAAATAGGGAGGTTATACCTAGGTATATTAGGACTTATAAAATACTTGAAAGAATTGGATCTTTATCTTACTAATTATATATTCCTCCCAAACATTCTAATTTTATAAGGCCTTCCATGTTTCATTACTGAGGTTTTTCATGCTAGATCAAATACATGTGATCAAATATGAGTGAATAGTGATGATGCTGAAATTTTCTTATAGTGATAAGATTTTATAGATTAATTACATCAAGGAGAAAGTATTATGAAATCAAAAAACTTGATTGATGAAAGTTATTTAGACAAATACCAAACCAGAAGAGGAAACTCAGGATCCTGAAGAGACTATGAGTAAAGAATATCCACATTTGATCAATATATGATGTATACCCTAATTTTAATAAAGAATTTATTTAGTGGGGATATAATACCTGAGGCTCTACTATAATAGGTAAGCATCAGATCCTATATTACCACACTCTAATGAGTGTAATGTCCCCATGTTTTGGATCGGGTGAAATTTCCAAGTGGGAATTTGAAATTTCAAATTATGGGATGAAACAATTATTAAACTCAGTTTCATAATGAAATTATGGGAGTTATAACACCTGAAAGGGTTGTTTTTAGATTTGGTTTAAGAACCAAAAGAAAACTTAAAAAATTGGGTGAGTTTCAGGAGCATTAGGCTTCGAAACCCCATTTTTGGGTGAGTCAATAGTAGGACCAAGGGTGTAACACATGGTCTGTTAAACCATGCGGATGACCGTAAAATATTTTTTTGTGTGGAAAGTGTCCATCTCACGAGATTCACATGGTTTTTCAAACCATGTGACAAGACATGTGAGGTTCCTTTCCCTTAAAGTGTGGCTGGTACACAGGCTGTGCATGGTTTGTCAAACTGTGTGGAAAGCCATATGAGGGGTGTGTCCCTTGGACAGTAGGTGTACATGGTTAATGAACGGTTTGAAAAACCATGTGGCCAAACCATGATGATTTTAAAATAGGGAAAAATTAAGATTTTTCCGTTCCTCATTTAAATCCTCAACCCTTCTCTTCTCCTACCATCTGCATGCTATAACCCCTCCAGTCATGGGAGATCCTCCTCTACTATCCTAGACATGAAGATATCTCCCATGTCTAATGTCAAAATAACTTTCCATTAGTCACATTGTATTCATACCAGTAATATCTTTATTCTAATTCATACTTTAATCATTTATATCATCATATTAAATGATAAATTCACATGAGATAATTTTCCCTATTTTCATGGCATTTGTCTATTTATTTGATTATTCTTGAACTAGATCAAACAAAATATTGATATTAGATAGGTGTACCATCCTATGTATAAGGCCTGTGGTATATATACTTTCCCTCAATGTATTTCTATTTTATAAATGACACCATTATGCCAGACTCCATACATTATTTTTGTTTTTATAAAATGTGAAATTAAATATGTAGAACCTGATTCTTTAATTACTTAGTCGTTTTGTATCTAATTTTCTTCATTGGAGGTTTATAACCTTAACTCAACCCACCCCTTAGGTGTGTTTATTATATTTTTATATCCAATATTCCTTTTTAGGTAATTAAACCACCCTTCTTGGGTGGTACATAAATGATCATATTTATAATGTTCACTTACTCTTGACCACATTTATAGGTGTGGCAAGTAAACCACCATGTGTAGGATAATTAACTTGAGGTGAAGGAATTTAAATGATAATATTTCCCATGATTAATAATAAAACCACATATGTGGTTCACTATATTCTTTAATAAAATGAACAAATTGAATAGGATAATTGAATTGATAAATGGGAATGAACCTCTTTATGTATACTTGACTAGAGAGATAGAATGATTATACATGGACCTATTTATTCCTTAAAATTGAATTACGATAAGGTATGGTTACTAACACAACCTTAATTTTTATTTATATTTAAATGATTAAATGAATTATGCACACCTTGAGAAATACTTGGGTTCCTTTTTATAGAATTCCATAGACATTCTATTAGGCTGATTAAGATTACATGTTCCATGAGTTATACTTAGGTTCCTCACACAGAACATTGAGGATGGGATCATAGGTTACTGGATTTAGATTATTCCTAGAGAAATAATTCAATTTCCTTATTACAAAACACCTCATACAACCTTATTGGATAGATTTTTTCCATATGCTTTGAGTGATAATTGTTTTTTTATAGAACACCATGGAAGGGCTCATAGAGAAAGTTGGATGTTATGAGTGATACTTGAGTTTCCTCATTAAAGGACTCCAATGTTAGGATCATAAATTAATATAATTATGTGACTCCTTGGGCAATACTTTGGTCCCTCATTACATGACACCTTGGATAGTCTCATAGGATGTATGAATTCTATCATACATGTTTATTTATTACATACGTTTGTGGTACTTCCTTATTTGTATGTTAGACATAAATGTAACACCTGATATTTTTATGTGAAATATTTTGTTTTTATGTTATATACATCATTAAAGGAATCTTTCACTACACACAACACTGGCTTTTCTTTCTTTACACGCAATCGCGACCTTCCTCGATAGCTTGTGTTGTACGCAATACCGAGTTTCACTAAACAACGATATGCTATTAAAATATTATTAAAACAAGCTGCTATGAATAGTAATAACCACTTTTTGAAATTTTATTTTTCAAAATGGACTTCATTTTGGGATTTAGAATATTGAAATTATCCTAGGGTGAAATTTTGGTATTTTTCTGAAAACTTTCAATTTTTGATGAATAGTGAAAACACTGGGTCACTATTTAAAAACCGACTATTTATTTAAATAATTATTTATTTTATTTAAATTTATTTTATGTTAATATTGATACAAATACCTATATAAGTTCAAGGTAATTCATTGGAGTCATTTTATAATAATTTTAGACATATAAAAATTTTATTGAACTTTTCACCGTCTTTTACCCACCTCCTAGGAGAATTAAAAAATTTACATAAAACTTAATTTTACCGCTTCTGTGAGTGGAATTTAGAAAATACAAGAGATACAGTTAATATCAAGGAGTAAAATGTGGTTCAATAAGATAAAAATATTTTTTGGTGAATAGTAACTTTTTACCTTTTTTTACCACGGTTAAAAGTAAATAGGGTAATTAAGGGTAAAAATGATATTATTATTACCCTAAAACATGTCCTAATTCTATTGGATAAGTATAATTCGACCAAAAATGACCTTAGGAAATAATTATTACCATTTAGGTCCACTTGGATTAGATTAGGACATTTAATATTATTTTATTTAAAGAAGAGTTAAAATAGTTAAAATCAAAGTTTAATAACTAAAACATTTTTAACACAGGGTTATAAATAAGATAAATTCGACTATAAATATTAATTAGAAATATAAAAATATTTACTACCTAATGGTATTTTATTTTTAATTTTAAGACATTAAATAAGTTAATTTATTTATGACACAACGGTGATGCAATAATTACATTATTAATGAAATATTAACATAATTGATGTTATAAATACCCAAATAAATGTAATTTGAGACTTTTTACAAATTAAACTAATTTTATAGGTTAATATTAAATTTTAGTATTGATATAATTAATATTTTTCTAACTAATAATTCTGTTATGATTTTCACAAAAATCAATTACCAAATAGTGTCAAAATTGACATAAAATAGTTTTTAAAACAAATATTATATTATTAATTGTTATTTTATTCATAAAAATCTAAGTTTCAGAAAAAAGACTTAGATAAGATTATATATATCAATAATTAACAACTTGGGGTTCCTTTGGCCTTTTATAGTAAGTTTATTAACCATATAGTGTAATAAAACAAGAAGACACGGTAAAAGTTAAATTATTTAACTTAGACTTAAATCTAAAAGATAAGGTTACAATAGTAACCTAAACTTGTCTAAAACCTATTTGTTAAGAGTATTTAGACCCATACCCACCTTATCGTCAAAATAAATCAATTTGGAGCTATTAAAAACCGAATATGACTTTATAATAAAATAATATTTTACGTTTTTCCTAAGGTGCCCCTCTCCTCCCTTATAAAAGGGCACCTCCTCCCTCTCTTCTTCACACCACTTTGAGCCTTAAAGCTCGGCCAACCCCTACTAATTTATCCTCTCAACTTCCCTAGTAATATCCTAGAGGTACTGATCTTCTTCAAAGACCAATTTTAGTGCCCTAAGAGGAGGTTAAGAAGAGGCGCTTCAAAGAAGAGGTACTGTCCGTTATCGATTCTTTCAACTTTATTTCTTCTTCTAATTCTTCTTCTTTAGTTGTTTAATTATGAATTAATAACATCAGTATCACTCATATACTGATATGTTATTATAAGTATGAAACAAACCTATTTAACCTTCTATCCATCCTACGAGAAATGAAATCACCGCGTGTGCGTACATACAGAATACCGTCTCGACGCCGTGGTGTAATATATTTTCCACCACCACCTTACTTGGATGGGTATAATGGTGTAAATAATAACTATATATGATTATTTTAAAGTTATATTGATTCTAAAATAGTATACATACACTTAAATAAAATTCCACAATCATGGGAATGATATCATCGCTTGTGCGTACGTACGGCCTACCGTATCCACGATGTGATGTGACTCGTTCCATATGATCTTCATTGCATAATGATTGTATAAATGAATTGAATGAATAAATATGATATATATTACATTAATAACACTCTGGAAATGAGGTATCTATAACCTAAAAGAAGAATAAAAATTTATTTGACAAAACATGCATAAGAACATAAAGCAATGAACACCAGAATAACAAGTAACAATGAAATATTACTAATAAGAAGATAATAATATGACCATATATGATATCATAACAGTTAGTAAGATTCTGGAATAAGTAAATAACATTATTTAAATCATTATACAGGAGGTTCAGATATGTACGAAGCAAATCGGACCTAAGGTAAGTGAAAATCTCGCAATCTCAATTTTTATCCGAGATTGTTTATACTTCGGTAATTACTGGGGCATATTTATCATCCACATCCATGTTTCGTCAATATGTAATATTATTTCCATCCACCTACAATTCTTTAAATCCAATTCTACCCATTTGTGAGTTTTTAGTAAAAGGTATGAAAGGAATCTTTTGTCGTTTTTTGTACGAGGTACTTTTTGACTTTTCCAGCCAAAGTATGAGAAGAATGCTTTTTTTAACTTATATGGAATGAATGGATTTTTATGATTTCATAGAAAATTATTTCCATGAAGATTACATTACAAGCATTCAATTTTATTTTTAATCAACTACTTTTTTTAAAATTGTGTGACATGTTAATAAAGGAAAAATGTTTTTTTGAAGTAGAAATGATATTTTCCTCAAGAATGAAGTTCAAGTGTTTTATGAAAATTATTTTCCATCTACGATAATATAAGGTTCTGTTTCTATCCCTATTTTTAAATTGATTTGATTATGTTATTATGGAATTATTTTTCTTATGTCCTTTAATCTTATATGGATTATGTTATGATTCCATGATGTTTAAGAATCCCATTTTTATTACATGGGTTATACTATGATTTATGATTTTGTGGCACACATAAGAATAGTTTAATTATGATATGAGTGGGACATATATCTCCCTCCAATGCATTGGGTAAAGATTTATATCTCATGAGATAGACATGGCTGGAACGATAGGTTAATCCAGTTCAGAGATACAGGACTGAAATGAGGAGTGAACTCAGTTCAAAAATGGACTTTTTCCGCTAAGATAGTCTTAGAAATGAGTCTTGACTACCAGGAAATGATTCTCTATGATTATGTGTGCATGATACAAATTTTCATGTTTTAAGTTATGATTATTGGGATTACATTTCACTACTATGATTTATCCCATGTTATGAAATTATGATCTCTTTTGTAGGTTAAGATTTCCAAAATGATACGTTCTTATGAATATGATGTGATTGATATTTCTTTTGTTTACCCTTACTGAGCATTTGAGCTCACCCTTTTGTATTTTTTCTTTTCCCCAAGTCAGGAAGAATAATATTAAGTAAGATATGACAAAAGGAACTCTAGATATGATAAAATAAAAGGGAGATAGTGTAGATGATTTATGAACCAATTGTTTATGTTTCCCAGTTTCTAAAGACACTATACCTATATGGTCCTTTTATGGTTTTGTTATATGTTGTAATAAGTGTGCTTCAATTATGCAGTAATAATAATGTATGTAAAGTATGGTTCATTATAGTTGGTATTAGAGGAAAAGGAGGTAGGAATGAATCTGATCCATGGGAACTCTCACATGTGAGCGTTGGACGAAGCATGGATCTCCGCCCAAGGGCTTCATGAGGAAATGGCTTCCACTGGGGATGGTGGTGTGTCCCGCCCAGGGGGTGTTTCCGTCCATGGAGTTCCTTGATAGGTATCAATTATAGTCCACTGGAAGTAATTCCAGGCCGCTATAGTTGGTATCAAAGGAAAGGTATAGTCAACCTTTGGAAACTAGGATGTGAAAGCCTTAGTAAGAACCCTAAGGATATGTCTAATCATAGAACACAATCTTAGTGTTTTAGAAATGGCCATGAACAACCTATGATAAGACCTTAAGTGTGAAAATTTATTCTTGATTATGTGGTTTTCCTATTATAATAAGTGTTGCTCACACTATTATTCTTAGTTTTATTCAATGGATGGAACCCGAAGGAACCATGTTAATGCAGAATGTGACGGGAAATGCAATGATTGTCCCCCTGAGCAACCAAATATTATGGGAGATGGAATGAAAAATCTTGTAGCCATGCTCACACAACTTTCTCAAGATATGAATCATGCAGGACTTCCAAATGAGCAAAGGAAGGAGCAAAATTCTGTTAAATCCTTCACGAGGCAGTGTCCACCCTCATTCAGTGGGTCTACTGATCCATTAGTTGCTGAACCATTGATCAGTACCACTGAAAAAATATTTTCAGTTCTTCAATGTTCTGAACATGATAAAGTCATCTTAGCAGTATATTGTTTGGAAGGTGAAGCTAATCAATGGTGGAATCTTATCAAGAATACGAGGCCAAGAGATGAAATTGAGTCCATGGAATGGGACGAGTTCAAGAACTTATTTTTCAATAAGTACTTCCCTCGTATTCTTCGAATAGAGATGGAGAAGGAGTTTCTTGAACTGAAGAAAAAGGATGATGAATATGTTGGTACCTACGAAGAAAATTTTACAAGACTTGCAAGGTACACTTCTGGGATTATTATCCAACCTGAGAGTAAGATCGATCGATTCTTTAGTGGCTTAAAAACAAGTCTTCGAAGGGAATTATCCCTAAGGGACTTCAACAGCTATGAGAAAATCATTCGATGTGCTCTCAAAGTTTAGATGGAGATTGGAGTAACCCATCAGTCATATGCGTTTTCTAAGAAGAGGAAAATGGAATTCAAAGGGAAATCTAAAGACCACACTGAAAAGAAGATGAGTTTTCCCTTATGCTCAAAGTGTGGAAAGAAACATGGAGGGAGTTGTCTTAAAGGGACAAGTAAATTTTTCAAATGTGGAATGGATGGTCATTGGGCATTTTAATTCCGCAATGATGGGATGAAGATGTCTAGTGATGCGAACAAAGAAAAGGCTACATAGAGTGCACCCCCTACACTTCAATGTTACAAGTGCAAGGAAATGGGGAATTATGCTAATCAATGCTCAAATCCAAGGGTTATTGATGATGATCGATGTAAAAAAACTCTTAATGCTAAAGACAAAGTAAAGTAACATGAAATTTCTATCAGCGATGTGGAGTACGATAACAAAGTGGGGAAAGGTACACTTACCATCCACTCTAAAGTATCAAATATTTTATTTGATTCTGGATCCACCCACTCTTTTATTTCTGAATAATTTTCTAAGGGTATCGTCATATTACCTCAACAATTAGATGTTGAGTTAGTTGTGACAACCCCTAATGGCACAACAATCGCATCAAAAGTTTACAATTCTTCTACGATTTAAGTTTGTGGGAAAGTGCTTCCTGCAAATCTTGTGATCCTTCCTATAGTGGAATTTGATGTGATTCTTAGCATGGATTGGATTTCATTATATGGAGCTCATATCAATTTCCAAAGAAGGGAAGTCACATTTCATATTCCAGATCAATCTATAATCGTCTATCGAAGCAAGGATGAACATAACCTTCCAGTGGAAATTTCTTCTATCTTATGGGTCTTGATTCCACTAAATGAAGGTTATTTATCTCAAATGGTTGGTGAGAAACTCATGATTAAGAATATTCCCATTGTACGGGTGTTTGATGATGTCTTTCTGGAGTAATTTCCGGGTCTTCCACCAAATCGTGAAGTTGAGTTTTCAATAGAACTCGTACTGGGTGCTTTTCCTATTTCAAAGACACCATATAGAACGACCCCAATTGAGTTGCAGGAATTGAAGAAGCAACTCCAAGAGAATCTTGATAACGGATTCATACGCCCTAGTGGGTCACCTTGGGGAGCACCTGTTTTGATTATTAATAATAAAGATGGATCAATGAGACTCTACATTGATTATCGAGAACTTAACAAGATCACTATCAAGAAAAAATATCATCTCCCATGCATTGATGACTTATTTGACTAACTACGTGGAGCTCAATAATTTTCCAAGATTGATCTTAGTTCAGGGTGTCATCAATTAAGGGTCAAAAGGGAGGATATACCATAGATGGATTTCCGTACAAGGTATGGACACTATGAATTTATAGTGATGCCATTTGGTCTTAATAATGCCCCTGATATCTTCATGGATCTAATGAATTGAGTCTTTAGAGACTATCTTGATCAGTTTGTGGTAGTCTTTATAGAGGATATTCTTGTCTATTCAAAGAGAAATGAAGAACATGAAGATTACTTGAGAATTGTATTAAATACCCTGAGGAAGGAGAAGATTTATGCCAAATTTACCAAGTGTGAATTTTGGCTTCAAAAAGTTTCATTTTTGGGTTACATAATCTCAAAAGAGGGGATATTTGTGGATCCATCAAAGATAGAGGTTATCGAAAGATGGTCAAGACCAACAACAGTAACTGAGATATGAAGTTTTCTGGATTTGGCTGGATATTATCGATGTTTTGTGAAAGATTTTTCACGATTATCTAATCCACTCACCAGGTTGACTCAAAAAGGAGTTAAGTTCGTTTGGACGGAGAAGTGTGAAGAAAATTTCATGGAGTTAAAAAGAAGGTTATCCAGTGCACCTGTGCTCACACTACCTTGTAGTGGAGAAAGGTTTGTGATCTATAGTGATGTATCCAAGAAGGGATTGGGGTGTGTTCTTATGCAAAATGATATGGTGATAGCTTATACCTCACAATAGTTGAAAATCCATGAGAAAAGTTATCCAACTCATGATTTGGCATTAGATGCGGTAATCTTTGAATTAAAGATTTGGAGGCATTATCTTTATGGAGAAAGGTGTGATATTTATACTGATCATAAATGTTTAAAGTATATTTTCACACAAAAGGAGCTGAATATGCGCCAAAGAAGATATTTGGAGCGGATTAAGGATTACGACTGCTCAATTAATTATCACCCTGGGAAAGCAAACAAGGTGGCAAATGCATTAAGTCGACAATACCATGCTAGTTTATCCATGATGAGGATCACAAAAGATCCAATATTTATGGATTTACAAAGGATGGATCTTGGAATTATAATGGAAGGGGAAAAATCTGATCTTTCTCAAATGAATGTTCAACCATATATACATGCGAAGATTAAAGAGGCACAAAAAGAAGATGTAGATTTACAAAAGAAGGTGAGAAATGTTCCTGAATTCAACCTTGATTGTGATGGGATAATAAAATTCAGGAATCGGGTTTGTGTTCCTCCCATCCCCTAATTAAAGAAGGATCTGCTAGATGAGGCTCATAGTTCTTCATTCTATATTCATCCTGGAAGCACAAAGATGTATAGGGACCTGAAAGAGTACTTCTGGTGGGATGGCATGAAAAGAGATGTTGCTGAATATGTCTCTTGATGCTTGGTTTGTCAGCAAGTTAAAGCTGAGAGACAGAAGTTTAAGGGGATGTTACAACCATTACCCATACCCGAATTGAAATTTGAAAACATCACTATGGACTTTGTCACCAGACTTCCTAAAAAATACAAAGGAAATAATGCTATCTGGGTCATAGTTGATCATATTACAAAGTCTACACACATCATTGTTATTAGAGAGGATTTCTCTCTCAATCATCTTGCCAGGATATATGTAAAGGAAGTGGTAAGATTGAATGGAGTACCACTTTCCATTATATCTGATCGGGATTCGAGGTTTACCTCAAAGTTATGGCGAAGTCCTCAGCATACTATGGATACAGAGTTGAGTTTCAGCACTGCTTATCATCCTCAGACAGACGATCAGTCTGAGAGAACAATTCAAACTCTAGAAGATATGTTAAGAGCTTGATCTATGGATTTCAAAGGTGGTTGGGATCAACACCTACCTTTGGTGGGATTTTCTTATAATAATAGATTTCACTCCATTATTCAAAATGGCTCCTTATGAAGCTCTCTATGGAATGAAATACAGGACTCCAACTTACTGGGATGAAGTTGGGAAAAGAAAGCTATTAGGACCTGATCTTGTTGATGAGATGGCAGAAAAGGTCAGATCTATTAAAAAACACA
Source organism: Viscum album (assembly GCA_963277665.1). Classification (NCBI taxonomy): domain Eukaryota; kingdom Viridiplantae; phylum Streptophyta; class Magnoliopsida; order Santalales; family Viscaceae; genus Viscum; species Viscum album. Next base: position 2,022,589,322 of record OY728157.1, read on the forward strand.
TAAGAGAAGATCATAGTCGACAAAAAAGTTATGCCGATAACCGAAGAAAAGACCTAGAGTTTGAAGTGGGTGATAAAGTGTCCTTACGAATATCTCCTTGGAAGAGAGTAATGAGATTTGGAAAGAAGGGAAAGCTGAGCCCTAGGTATATCGGTCCTTTCGAAATACTGGATCATGTTGGGAAGGTATCTTACCGATTGGTGCTTCCACAGAATCTCTCTCAAGTTCATGATGTGTTCCATGTATCGCTCCTGAGAAAGTACATACCCGATCCTTCACATGTACTCAGCTCAGAAGTTGTACCGTTGGAGCAAGATCTTTCTTATGAAGAATAGCCGATAGAGATTCTAGATCATAGCGAAAAAGTCCTACGGAACAAGACCACTCTTTGGGTGAGAGTTTTATGGAGGAACCACCAATTAGAAGAAGCTACATGGGAGCTTGAGGATATGATGGGGGAGAGGTATCCTCATCTGTTTGTTACAAAGTGACGAATTTCGAGGGAAAAATTCATTTTAAGGGGGGTAGAATGTAACACCTGAGATTTTTACGAGAAATATTTTGTTTTTATGTTATATACATCATCAAAGGAATCTTTCAATACACACAAAACTACATTGGCCTGCTTTACACGCAATCATGACCTACCTCGATAGCTTGCGTTGTATGCAATACCGAGTTTCACTAAACAACGATATCCTATTAAAATATTAATAAAACTAGCCGTTATGAATAGTAATACCCACTTTTTGAAATTTTATTTTTCAAAATGGACTTCCTTTTTGGATTCCTAATTTCTAAATTAGCCTAGGGTGAAATTTTGGTATTTTTTTGAAAACTTTCAATTTTTGATGAATAGTGAAAACACTGAGTTACTATTTAAAAACCGAATTTTTATTTAAATAATTATTTATTTTATTTAAATTTATTTTATGTTAATATTGATAAATAATACCTATATAAGTTAAATGTAATTCTTTGGAGTCATTTTATAATAATTTTAGACATATAATAATTTTATTGAACTTTTTACCATCTTTTACCCACCTCCTAGGAGAATTTGAAAATTTACATAAAACATAATTTTACCACTTCTGTGAGTGGAATTTCGAAAATCTGAGAGACATGGTTAATATCAAGGAGTAAAATGTGGTTCAATAAAATAAAAATAATTTTTGATGAATAGTAACGTTTTACCATTTTTTACCACGGTCAAAAGTAAATAGGGTAATTAAGGGTAAAAATGATATTATTATTACCCTAAAACATGTCCTAATTCAATTTGATAAGTATAATTCGACCAAAAACAACCTTAGGAATAAAATATTACCATTTAGGTCCACTTGGATTAGATTAGGACATTTAATATTATTTTATTTAAAGAAGAGTTAAAATAGTTAAAATCAAAGTTTAATAACTAAAACATTTTTAATATAGGATTATAAATAAGATAAATTAGACTATAAATATTAATTATAAATATAAAAATATTTCCTACCTAATGGTATTTTATTTTTATTTTTTAGGCATTAAATAAGTTAATTTATTTATGACACAATGATGATGCAATAATTACCTTATTAATGAAATATTAACATAATTGATGTTATAAATACCAAAATAAATGTAATTTGAGACTTTTTACAAATTCCAATAATTTTATAGGTTAATATGACATGTTAGTATTGATTTAATTAACATTTTTCGAACTAATCATGATGTTATGATTTTAACAAAAATAAATTACCAAATAGTGTCAAAATTGACATAAAATAGTTTTTAAAACAAATATTATATTATTGATTGTTATTTAATTCCTAAAAATCTAGGTTTCTGAAAAATGACTTATATAAGGTTATATATATTAATAATTAACAACTTGGGGTTCTTTTGTCTTGTTATAGTAATTTTATTAACCATATAGTGTAATAAAACAAGAAGACATGGTAAAAGTTAAATTATTTAACTTAGACTTAAATCTAAACGATAAGGTTAAAATAGTAACCTAAAATTGTCTAAAACCTATTGGTTGATAGGATTTAGACCCATACCCACCTTATATTCTAAATAAATTAATTTGGAGCTATTAAAAACTGAATATGACTTTATAATAAAAGAATATTTTAAGTTTTTCCTAAGGTGCCCCTCTCCTCCCTTATAAAAGGGCACCTCCTCCCTCTCTTCTTAAAACCACTTTGAGCCTTCAAGATCAGCCAAAAACTACCAAGTTCTCCTCTCCACTTCCCTAGTAATATCCTAGAGGTCCTGTTCTTCTTCAGAGACCAAATTTAGTGCCCTAAGAGGAGGTTAAGAAGAGGCGCTTCAAAGAAGAGGTAATGTCGGTTACCGATTCTTTCAGCTTTATTTCTTCTTCTACTTCTTCTTATTTAGTTGTTTCATTAGGAATTAATAACATCAGTATCACTCATATAATGATATGTTATTATAAGTATGAAACAAACCTATTTAACCTTTCTATCCATCCTATAGAAAACGAAATCACCGCACATGCGTACGTATGGAATACCGTCTCCACACCGTGGTGTAATCTATTTTCCACCACCACCTTACTTGGATGGGTATAATGGTGTAAATAATAACTATATATGATTATTGTAAAGTTATATTGATTCTTAAATAGTATACATACACTTAAATAAAATTATGCGATCATGGGAACGATATCATCGCTCGTACGTACGTACGGCCTACCATCTCCAAGATGTGATGCGACTCATTCTACATGATCTTCATTGCATAATGATTATATAAATAAATTGAATGAATAAATATGATATATATTATATTAATACAATTATGGAAATGTGGAATCAATAACCTAAAAGAAGAATAAGAATTTATTCGACAAAACATGCATAAGAACATAAATCAATGAACACCCAAATAATAAGTAGCAATGAAATATTACTAATAAGAAGATAAGAATATGAACATATATGACATCATAATAGTGATTACGATTCTGGAATAAGTCAATAACATTATTTAAATCATTATACAGGAGGTTCAGATACGTATGAAGCAAATCAGACCTAAGGTAAGGGAAAATCTCGCAATCTCAATTTTTATCCGAGATTGTTTATACTTCGGTAATTACTGGGGCATATTTATCATCCACATCCATGTTTCATCAATATGTAATATTATTTCCATCCACCTACAATTGTTTAAATCCAATTTTATCCGTTGGTGAGTTTTTAGTAAAAGGTATGTAAGGAATCTTTTGTCGTTTTTGGTACGAGGTACTTTTTGACTTTTCTGGCCAAAGTATGAGAAGAATGTTTTTTTAACTAATACAACATGAATGGATTCTTATGATTTCATAGAAAATTATTTCCATGAAGCTTCATTTACAAGTTTTCAAGTTTATTTTTAATCAACTTTTTTTTTAAAATTGTGTCACATGTTAATAAAGGAAATTTTTTTTTTTGAAGTAGAAAGGATATTTCCCTCAAGAATGAAGTTCAAGTGTTTTATCAAAATTATTTTCCATCTAAGATAATATAGGGTTCTGTTTCTATCCCTATTTTTACATTGATTTGATTATGTTATGATGGAATTATTTTTATTATGTCCTTTTATCTTATATAGATTATGTTATGATGGAATGATGTTTAAGAATCACATTTTTATTGCATGGGTTATGCTATGATTTATGATTTTGTGGCACAAATAATAATGGTTTCATTATGAGATGGGTGGGACCTATATCTCCCTCCAATGCATTGGGTAAATATTTATATCACATGAGATAGACATGGCTAGAACGGCAGGTTAATCCAGTTCAGTGATACATGACTGAAATGAGGAGTGAACTCGGTTTAGAAATGGACTTTGTCCACTAAGATAGTCTTGTAAATGAGTCTTGAGTACTAGGAAATGATTCTATATGATTATGTGTGCATTCCACAAAGTTTCATGTTTTAAGTTATGATTATTGGGATTACATTTCACTACTATGATTTATCCTATGTTATGAAATTATGTTCTCTTTTGCAGGTTAAGATTTCCAAAATGATATGTTCTTATGAATATGATGTAATTAATATTTCTTTTGTTTACCCTTAATAAGCATTTGAGATCACCCTTTTGTATGTTTTCTTTTCCCCAGGTCAGGAATAAGGATATTAAGTAAGATATGCCAAAAGGGACTCTGGATATGATAAAATAAAAGGGAGACCGTATAGATGATTTATGAACCAGTTGTTTATGTTTCCCAGTTTCTAAAGACAATATACCTATACGGTCCTTTCATGGTTTTGTTATATGTTGTAATAAGTGTGCTTTAATTCTGAAGTAATAATAATGTATGTAAAGTATGGGTCATTATAATAAAACAATTAATTCGTTGATCAAATTCTTGGTCTTATATCCCTTATTCAAAATATTAACCCTTAACATTCATTGAGATTTCCAGGAATGACATCCCTTATCCAGAACCCATGACTATGGAATTTATGCATGGAGTCTTGAGTTACACTTTGGGTCCTGGATAGTATTATATAACAATGTGTATGAATATATATGTTCCGAAGTACATAGTGAAAATAAATTGATACATACCTATATATATTCATATAGTGACACTAGATCAAAGATATTTTGTCTTAGGATGAAGTAGGAATGGTCGGCTAGGTGTCCTTGAGGTACCTGAGCTCGACTGGTTTACATTTATTCATTTACTACTTTATTCATTATACTTAAACACTATTAAATATTATTTTCACATACTGGATAGATTTAGACACAATTGGTTGTGCCATATTGAGTATATCTCACACACTATTTGGGTTATCATTACATTGGGGTACATAAAGAGATCTTGTGGTTGTGGGATAAGGTTCTGGTTTGGATTTCTAGGTGTTATTCGTGTTCGTGGGACCTTAGGATCACAGGGATGAGCTAGTTCTTTGTATTATCTTGGGGATAGAATTTGAGTATTTTTTATTTATTTTGTATTATATATTATCACATACTTTATGTTTAATGTTATAAATTTTATAGCCTCATCTAGCAATGCATGTATGGTTGTTTTTTGTGTGTTGTGCATCTTATGAATTATTATTTTATTCTACTTCTCTATTCATTAATTTATTTTTCTTCATCTATTGATTGTTTTATTATATCTCATATGTTTGTGCTACTTTGATCATAAGAGTATAGTCTACCCACCATACCATCATAGTACCCTCATTGCTAGTCAAAATCCTTTGGCATATGGGGAGGCACACTTGAGGCCATGTGAACAACTTGGTCGGGGTACCATTTTAGTGGCACCTAGGTTGGGATGTTGCAAAATTTCATCAAAGGTTTCTTTTCCTTAATTATACTTTTTTGGGAGTTGGTAGACAAGATATTAGGAATGTACTGAATTTGGTAAATAGCTGTGTTGGGGAGTGATCATCCCACACCTGAGGAAAATACCAAGTGGCTTGGGATGGTACTACTATTCATTCTATTCACTGTTACAATTGATTATTATTTCACCTTGAGTGAATGGTTCACTTTTCCCTATTACCGATTTATGAAATTTATAGTATATTACCCTTGGACCACTATAGAAAGGAAGTAGAATTACATAAATAATTATAGGCATATAGAGATTCAAATTCCGCGAATATTCCATGCCATATAGGTTTCATTATACTTATGATATGTTATTTGTGTGTTATTACATGATTATATTAATTATTTAGAATGATTTTCTATAAAACATGTTTCTATGATTATTGTGCCTTGTTTAGCATGTGTACCTATATATAATTCTTGGGTCTTTCCTTATTATATATAGTCTTACCATAATTACTATTATTTACTGATTGATATAGCATGCCTTTTTATTATTAAGAAACATGGGAGGTTAAATAAAATGTTTTCAGAAACCTAAGTGGTGTTTTCTTGTATATCTTGATGGAGGAATTATATTTAACCAAACTATTTGGACATATTTAATGCATGGAACATTGGTCACATGAGATGAAATGTTAATGTTTATAATTAAATGGGAGAAAATTTTCAATGTATAAAGTGTATGGCTGCTTTATAAATTTGGAAATGGTAACATGTATAATCAAAAAATAATTTTTGATCCTTATATACCTAGAGACCATTATATAGATACAAAATATATTAAAATTTTTATTTAAATTAATTGGTTTTTAATGGAACTTTTACATGACTCAACCCAAGTAGGCGAGTCTTGACTTGTTATGGTTATGGGATAGACTTGACTCAACCTGAGTAAGTTTCTTATGGTGATAAATTCTTATCATATGAACCCACTGAGGGTGTTTCAAAATTTTAATGATTAAAATGTTTCAGGTTACATCTAGATGAACCTAGAATGGATTTATAGTACCATTATAGGTTTCCTATACTTTGATACACCTTTTATGATAAACCCAATGGGGGTATATTCATGGTATGTTGGGGTGTTTATTTAATGTTTCAACATCCAATTATATAGTTTATTTATATATGTGTGTGTGTGTGCTATCATCTTATTAAACCAATCCCCATTAATTAATAAAATACCCTGCAGTATTCTTTTGATATTTATTATATTAGGATTTATTTAATGAAAATTACAATTACAACCTAAAGGGTGTTTTCCACTATAGATTGTAATTGAAAATTTCTTTAACTAAGCCCATTTATGAGAACCTTATAGATAAATAAAATGGATAAAATGGAATTTATGTGATGAATTGAATATTTATAACAGGATGTAAGCTAAATATTAAAGCTTTAAAGGAAGTTGGATATAAATTTCCTATGTGAATCGATGAAAATGGATTATAAAAAACCTTAATGCAGTGTTTTTAGCTTGGAACCATGTGTGATGGTTAGTATTACCTTATTCCTTGTTGAACATTTGGGACAGAACTTAGATGTTTCCCATGGATGTGGTATAATTTCATTAGGTTGAGTTAAACCAAAATTATAGTTGTTCGAGCCTAGTGATCTCCCAAACCTGACATATATCTGGGTTCAATTATTTTTTATTTTGTAAGGGTTATCCCAAGGTAGGTAGTGACCTCAGAAAATAAAAAAATTGCTAAATGATTATGAGATATTTTAGAAGCGTGGTTCTATTTGGGTGACATTTATCCATAGTGGGACCCTTAGTTTCTAAAATGTCACCTGGGATGGATGAGTGGTATTTTGGTAAATTTTCCCTTCTTATGGTTGTGAGCATAATGTAATGCTCAGTTTCAGTAGGTTAGAAATGTTTAGGTAATGGTCAGCCACCTCGTGGGTCATGTGAATCTTCTACTTCTTTAGTGATGGTTGACTTGTGAGGTATTTATCTAGAATTATAGTCATATGGTATAATACAACTCTGGGTTAGTTATTTTTTAAGTTCATCAAGTACTAGAATGCATAACCTCAATAAGATTTTGGATAGTATCAAGGATATTTCATTGTTTTAAAGAAAAATTGAGGTAGTATGCATTGATACACATGGAACCCATCAAATTAGTAAAATAGTAAAATGAAATGTATGAGTTTAGTGATAATAATTTTATCCTTAAGCTACTATTTTTTTTGGTAACCAGTTATCTCCACAGTAGATTGACCTGGGAATTAAGGAAAATATAACTCATCCCAATGTTTGGGAAGATGTTCCAAAGATGATTAGGTGTTTTAAAATGCTTCCAGTTTGTTTTGGCTTTATTATGGATGATAATGATGAGCATGAGCACAACTTTGCAGAGAATCATGCAAATATCTAGGTAAAATATGGTCTATCATGCTAGTAAGTGGATTTTATGTATCTAATTTTGGATTAATTCTTTCTAAAATCATTATTTCTACATTTAGGACTCATGGTTAGTGGTCCATGGAGTGTGTTCCCTGGAATGAGTTTCCAGTTTTAGTAAACAGAGACTAGGAAACTCTTAAGGTAGGGAGCATCATGTCAATCATGGGAAAATGTGTGTAATTCCATGTATAAGGAGTAAAAATGATGATAACCATTTGATAATGGTAAATATTGTCTTTAAATTCTATGGATCTAGAATGTTTTGAAAATGTGTTGATGCTTTCAAGGCAGCATGATGATGAAGAGGTTGGTTTTGTATAGAACTTTTGAAATCACCGTTGCACCGGGATGAAATCTGGTGCTTTTTCTTGAGTTATTATAGAATTCCTCACTTGATAAAGTTGTCATGATTAGTTAATAACAATGTGTTGTAAGGAAAAACTAATCTATTTTAAAGGAATTCGACTAGTGGTGGTTTGACTAATTCCTTCTTGTAGTTGGACACAGTTGGTTGAGAACCATACCGAACACTTAATCAATTAAAGTTTAACAATAATTTTTGTTAATTCAGGATATCCTCTTGATGTACTCTTTTATTACTATTGATCATATTCCTAAATGTGATATCATCTATGATACCCTGAGACAACATCAATTATACACCGAGTTAAATTAATATGCCCTTCTGTTTTAATAAATAGACTTTGTGGGAGTTGCGTTCATGAGGGTGATTGTTCACAGAGGATTGGTTAGTACTAATTGATACTTGGGTTCCCATGTAGGAATGCTTTAGACAAAATCATGGACACCAACCATTTCTTTGACTTGACTACCATTGGGCTCAATCAGTGTTTTGATGCATGGACATAATAACTATGTATTGATGTGTCCCTTATAAATTATGATGTATGGACTACCTTGGATGAGATCCTTAGAATCTAGTTTATGATTCCAAGGTTACCTGGGACTTCAATTAGGCTCCTATGGGATGATTTTAAGAGTGATGATCCAAGTGTGTTGGATTGGGTAAACATCCATGTTCATAATGGGCATGAAAACATAAATGTATATTTTTGGATTGAGATAACACTAGAAGTTGGTTACAAGATTCTATGGACATTCATGAAATGAATGCATGATTCTTTTAGATAAGGAATCATGTTTTAGATTGTGATACTCTGACTGTCTAAGCTGGTCATTTTTTAGAATAGTTGGTTGAAAGTGGTTTAAATTAAATCCACTTACTTTGATGTATATGGTTGTTGAGGAACCATTTCAGACATTCCATCAGATTAATATGGGTTAACTGTAAATTTCGGTAGAGAATTTTCAATGGGAAACTTGTGCAACCAGTTTATATTTGGTCTATCAAAATTTAACTATTTAAATATAATGAGGACTGCACTAAGTTCTCAGAGGTAATTGGGTTTTCTAAGTCAAGAAGATCACACTAGGAGCATTATTAGAACACTTAGGAAATACTTTGTAGTAAAATACAAAGATGGGGTGTACTAAAGCTTGGAATTAGGCATTTAAAGGTGGAACCTATGGTGGGTTGTTTCATAGTGCATATGATTAAAGAGTCAATGAAATAATCATGTATCAGTTAAGAAGGGATTAGGTAAGAACTTCCTTGATGTTTTAGCTTTAAATTTGAGAATTGACTCGAGTTTCAA